>OZ014523.1:188473391-193473391 GCA_963966055.1 Lathyrus aphaca | reverse complement strand
TCATAGTAGAAATGGAACTCATTGGGATGCTGTGCCCATTGCCATTAGGATAGTTTATTTTCTCAATTTTATGGTGGCTACCTCTTTCCAGGTGGTTGCTTCCGGATGTAAATCTTTGCCTATTCAGAGGCCTTTCAATAAAAGAGCATTCAGTAAAAAAAAAAGTTGTGTTGTGTTTATTTTTGTTTGCAAAATGTCCTGAATTTTTGGCAAAAATAGCTTTGCATTTAAACATGGTGATAATTTGAAAGAAAATTGACATTGCAGGGAAACATTTGAAACCCTCTTTGAGTTTCGGGTGACGATGGATGAACAGATCATACCATGCAAGTCCCCGGGGCACATATATGTTTTCTGTTGTTGCAGGTTGCAGGATAGCGTCACATTCTCCCAAGCAGAAGCTTCCCCAGCTAAGTCTTGGCAGGCAGCCCAAGCAGTTTATTATTCCCCAGTGGAGTTTGCCCAACATGAAGTTGAGTGCCTGATGTCCCCACAGAGCTTAGAATTATCAAAATTATCTCCCCAGCTAGAGCATTGTTGAGGCATCTTTCCCAGCCAAGTCTGAAGATGATTCTTCCCCACAGAGTTCATGTTTGAATTTCACTCCCATCAGTGAAATATTCCCCATCGAAGTTGCCATTCTTTTGGTTAATATGATGATACATGCAGGTATTCATCATCTCAGTCAAAGTTAGGTGTCAAGGCCTCTCGACTTGTTTTTCCCCTGCAGAGTTGTAACTCTTGTGGCCAATCAGGCATTTGTTTGATGCTCGTCTGCACCTCTCCAACACTCGTCTATGTTCATACCTTATTGATGCTCGTCTGCATTCCCAACACTCGTCTGTGTTCATCCTTTATATTGTTGCTTTCCTGCATTTCTCAATGCTCTTCCGTGTTATCACTTTGGTATTGCTCGTTTGCTTTCCCCAACAGTGACCCATGATTACCTTGTTGTTGCTCGTCTGCAATTCCCAGCACTCGTCTGTGTTTGATCTTTGATGTTGCTCGTCTGCAATTTCCAACACTCGTCTGTGTTTGATATTTGATACTTGCTTATTGCTCGTCTGCAATTTCCAACACTCGTATGTGTTTGATGTTTGAAGTGTATTGCTCGTCTGCATCTGCCGGCACTCGTATGTGTTTGATATGTAATATTTGCTTGATTGCTCGTCTGCATTCCCCAGCACTCGTCTGTGTTCTATCTGTTTGAAGACCGTCTGATTTGTTTGGATACTTGTCTGTATCATCCCTAACACTCGTCTGTGTTAGCTTATATCTGTATGTGTGGATTTGCTGATTATCCTGATACTTGTCGGTATTACTTCTCCAAATTCCAGTCTGTGTTTGAATTTCTGGTATTCGTCTATACTAGTGGCTGATACTCGTATGTATCATTGCTGGAAGCGCTCGTCTGTGTTTCTTAGATCATTATCCGATACTCGTTGGTATCATTGGCTGTTGGCACTCGTCTGTGTTATCTTGATGATCATCCAACACTCGTCTGTGTTGAAGAGGTTCAAAATCCTGACTATGGGAATAAACTTCAAAATGGTTACCGGTCCTGGCGTAACAGGTATATCCGAAGGAGGCTCATCTGTCTCAAACATCACCTACTAATGTTTCACCTGGCGTAACAGGTTTGCTCGAAAAAGACTCGTCTGTCTTATACCATATATCCCTGGATAATATATGAAGAAGGTTCGTCTACCTTGATTATGCATGTCTATCCCACAGACTTTAGTGCATCCCGGTCCTGGCGTAACAGGTGTATCCGAAGGAGATTCGTCTGTCTCAAGTCATTTGTTCTTGCAAAGTGTTTGAGGGCTCGTATGTCCAGCTCCTGGCGTAACAGGATTGTTCAAAGAAGACTCGTCTGTCAAAGTATTCTGATTCCAGATAATAGTTCCAATTTGGAATAAGCTCGTCTGCTTTCTTTTCCCCTGCAGTCGCCAAAGCGTCATTTGGTTGGGTTTATTTCCCAGTGTTTGCATTCTTCGCCAGAGTGCAAATTTCATGTCTTCTTGGTATTCAACCACAATTTATCTTGAACGGCCGATAGCCCGTGCTACCGTCCTTTTCAGATTAACAGTTGTTTGAATAGGGGCAGCTGTAACACTCCAAATTTGCCCTCTTCATTTTAAGCATCATATCACATCATATTCATCATGAACATATCATATTCTTAGCATCCTAGCATGGAAAGATGAGGCATAACATTTCTCATGACCTAGCATTAGGCATATGATCATCTGTGGAGGTTTCTTGAAGCATTTCAAGCCATGACAAGGGGCTCAATGGTTTTGTATGTAACGCCCCGAAAATCTAAATTTAATTATTTAATCATTTATTTAATTAATTTAGAAAATTTGGAGAGTTTGGGTTAATTTGAGAATTTTGGAGAAAATGAGTATTTTTATATAATAAGGATAAATAGTGTTTTATTATACTATTTTATTTTTATTATTAAAAATATGTTAAAGAAAAGGGTAAGATGGTCCTTTTGTGAAATCATGAGGGTAATATGGGAAAAGGCTAAGCTGGGATATTATAGCCAAAGAAGAGAATACGATCAGTTTCTCATATTTTGTTTTCTATCGTGTTTTGGAAGTGCTCTGAAGAAAGAGGAACTCAGAGTCAGGAGGCTGTGGAGAACCCAAGAGAAGCGTGTAAAGCGGCGAAATTCTCTAAGGTATGGGGAGTTTTCATAATCTATGATAAATGTATAGGAATTGGAATATGAATGGATTAGGATAGTATGAATTTTAGGAGTTTTGGGGTTTTGAGTTAGGTTGAGTTTTAGGAGAAATCTTGATGAATTAGAGCGATTAGAATGAGTTATAATCGTATGTTTGACTGTATAATTGTTGTCTGGATGTTGTTGAGGTTTAATTGATGTTTTTGAATGGTTTTTGGGTGATATCATGTGAAATCCGTAATGGGGTTTGGGAATTTTGAAAATTGGACCAGTCTGCAATTGTGTAGCAGAAGACTGCTGGAACGCGTGCGTTAACCGGTTAACACTTTGGTTAACCGGTTAACCATTGGAGATTTTGGGGCATTTTCTGAAAATACGCAGGCGTTAACCGGTTAACGCTTTGGTTAACCGGTTAACACTGTTGGGACAACAAATTTTATTTTTTAAAAAATTCATATATTTTAAACCGTGAGTCTGATTCGCATTCCGTTTGAAGCGTCGGGACGAGTACAAAATGAACTTTATTTTGATGAATAGAAAAGAGAAAAATGCAACAGTTTTTGATAAATGAATTTATGAAATAACCTTATAATTACCTTATAAATTACCGGGTATGGGTTAATTCTTGATATGTCAGAGTGGTTAGAAAACCAGTGTTCAGGGTGTAATGTCATGATGATATTTATGAATATTTGATGATTGTTTTGCCGATTGAAATGAATGATGCGAATTATTTTTGGTGAATTTTTTGATGTAGCGCATCATTGCATTTCATAACATTCACGATGGGGCTTCAGCCTATTTATTTGCTTCAATCCCATTGTGTGGATTGAAGTGTCTCGATGATTATGGTGTGCTCCCTTGTGGAGGGTTGATGGTCATGTATCCATCTTATGGTGTGCTCCCTTGTGGAGGGTTGATGGTCATGTATCCATCTTTTGGTGAAAATGGTACCACATGCATATTGCATATCAGGATGTAGAATTGCATATTTTGGATGAATTTCATGACTGTGTTGGTGTTAATTGATTTCATGATGGTGTTGTGGTTGTTGCTGAATTTTGTAGTTGACGATGTCATGTTATGTGTACTAATTTATTTATGATTCTATATTCTTATAAGTTTATGATATATTATGATTACTCACCCTGCCTGCTTGGAAACGTTACCTCCTTCGTGGGTAACTTGCAGATGTCGAAGAATAGTCCTGCAGTGCAATAGGAGTAATTCATGAGTCTCGGAGCATGCTTTAGTGTTCCTTAGGAGTGGTTATGGTTTATGTGTCCTGCTCTGTGTTATGTAACACTGGGATGGGTTTTATTCTGTTAACTGTTTCAGTTATGTTATCATTGGATAAATGTTTTCCTACTTACATGATGTTAAATTCAGGATGGTGAAAATTATACTTATGAGGTTTTGAATTTTGAAGTTAAATTCCGCTGTGAAATGTTTATGATATTTTGATGTTGATTAACCCGTGTTACGGGACAGGGCACTGTTGTGTATTTTTGTTGAAAATGTGATACCCTTTTAGACGATTACTCTAATAATATTTGAATATTATGTTTGGGGTAGAAGGGAGTTACATTGTACAAGTCCTATGAGGGGTCTACATTGCACTTACAAGTTCAAGTTCATTTGCAAAAGTTCAGAAGGTTGGAGGATCATCAGGGATTCCAGGCTAAGGCAAAGCTCCTACACAATGGTCCTTAACTAGGGTTTGAGATTCAAGCATGAAAACCTCAAAACTTTGGCCATTTCATTTGGGCAAAGTCTTTCATATGTCAAGAGGATCCTATGTACCAATTTTGGTGAGAAAATTCCTTGTGGAAGTCAAGAATTTCTTCAGTTGCTTGCAGATGAAGTAATTGGTCAACTGTGCCTTTAAAAAGTCAACTGTGTGATTTCAAGGGGTCCAACCCATTTTTTATAGCCAAGGGATGTTCTTAAAATGTTATAAGAGATTTGAAAAGTTCAAAGATCAAGAATCATGAGGTTTTGAGGGGTTTTGCAAAATTGGTGCAAAGTTGGTTTTGAGAAAATGCCATTTTTGGCAACTTTTGCCCTAAAATTCAAATGATCGTAACTTGGTGAAAAATTCTTCAAATGGACCAAAGTCAAACATGAAAGTTGGAGATTAAAGCCTCCCATTTTCAAAAAGTACAAGTACTTTTTCATAGCCTTCTTGGTTAGGGAGTTATGCTCCTCGAAAATTCCTTCAAAATTAGGGTAAATGGTGATTTTCACTTATGCACCAAGAGCCAAAAGTCATAAAGCTTGATTTTAAGGGTTGGTATGGATCAAATAAGTTTGCAACATTAAAATACAATGTATTTTGCATTCTTTGCTCAAAGAAATTCACAAAATTCGTGCACAACAAGAATGTTATTCAAAAGGTGCAAATTTTGCATGAGCATGAAAAGAGTGTGATACTCTAATCCAATGGCCAAGATCTTTTGGATTCAAATCAAGAGTTCAAATTGGAGTGCACATGGGCTGAAGGCAAGAGAATGCATGAGGATTACATGATATCACACCAAAACTGCAAAATTTGCAAAATCACCAAATCTTGTGATCTACACGTGCAAATCATCTCATCTCTTCAGCATTTGCTCATGAGATGATATAAAACCAAATTAGGGTTTTAGAAGGCTCAGTTCTCTCTCATTGTTTAGCTTCCAAGTTTTTGCACCATTTTCATTTTCTCTTGAATCTCCTCACACACTAGCTCTCTCCAAAAACAAATCATAGATCCTTCATCCTTGAGAGCTCAGGATCATTAATCTCACCATTGTGCAAGCTATCTCTCAAGAATCACAACCTTGTCATTTCAGGGAAGTTGGCTGCAAATCCTCAGATCCAGCAAGATTCAAGGCTCTAGTTGCATTTATTTTGCAACTAGAGTGCATTTGGAGTGCTTTGGCTTCATCCTCTAGACTTCTAACAAGCAATTTCAAAAACTGCAATCTCAGGTAAGCTCATGAATCTTCAGATCTGGAAATGAAAATGTTTGTGTGCATCTTGATCTTTGATGATCACTGATCACTCTGCTTGTTTTGGTTTTGAATTTGGTGCATTGTGGAGCTTGTAATGTGATTTCAAAGTTTCATGGTCAAAACTGTTTGCTCTCGATCCAGGAGATTCATTGATCTATTGATTTTTTCATGCTCATATTTGAATTCAGCATAGTCCAATTAGTAAATCTGGAGCTTCTTATTCATTTCTATGTTTGTTTGTTCATATTGTGTAATTTCCAGTGCCCGAGCCCTAGCTCCTGTCACCGGAATCTGGAAAACGTTGAACTAGGGTTTCCAGAGGTTGGTGATGACTCCTCCACCCTCAGATCTTGCCTCCCATAGCCCAAGATCGTGACACGTCAATTAATGAAGTCACCCTCCCCTCACGTGATTTTCTTTCTTATAATTTCATCCTGAGTGTGCTCTGTGTGATGCGTCTCACCATAACTCACATGTTCCTCAGTCCTGATCCAATCATACTGCCATGTCATTTAATGAGAAGGCTTATAGAACGCGTTGGATCAATCCTTTGGTCATTGTATTTTCCATTTATTTTGTGAATTTCCACCCAGCATGATATACACTAGCGCAACCCAGAGGGCTTCAATTGATATTAGCACCCCCTGCATTCTGGGCCCAAATCATTTCAACTACTTGGCCTTACTCTTCGCACCCCTCTCAGCTTTCTTTTTTTAATTCTTTTTCTTTTATCTCTTTTATTCCATTTTGGTTTTCAATTATTAAAAATACTTCCAATCATCAAAAAATTCCAAATTAATTCATGGTTATTCGTTTGACTTTTCTCTAATTTTCTATATTTTTCTTTTCCATTTATTTTCATCAGCCAAGTGTCAATTAATTGTCCATCTTAATTAATTCATTTTAAGTCCTTTTTGTACATGCTGCCTTGTCCAATTTCCCTAGTGTTCATCTTTTTGAGTTTTGTGTTGGTTCTTTTTGCTCTGGATTCATAAGATGATGTACTTCATGTGTGATTTTTTCCCTGATTTTTAGAAATTTGTTCATTGGGTTTTGGTCCTTGACTTGTGATGGAAGTTTCTTAACCCTTGTTCATGTTAAAGCCTTCTCTTGACTTGTTTAGCCTCTTAATTTCTTCCAATCCTTTTGGCTCATTGTTATATCATGTTTGAAGGTAATTTGTCCTAAGTTGTGGAATTTTTGGGTGCATTGTTGATTTAATTTGAATTTTGGTTCATAACTTGTCCCATTTTGCTTCTTTTTGATCATAAGGTCTCTTATTTGCTTAGAAGGGCACTTGTGCCAACTTCTTCCTCTCATTTGGGGTCTCTTTGGGGTATGGGTATCACTCTGATCTTCGTTTAGGGTTTGTGTCTTGAAAATTTTGAGTGTGACTTACCTTTTAAGTTCATCCTTTCTTATGTGTTTTCACCTCATCTTCTTTGCTCCTTTCCATCTCATAAGTTGATTGTTTGGTCCTGTGCCTCTCTTCTCTTCATCCCTCTTGCTGCTTAAGCTCTTCTTTGACTTGTTTTGGTTCTGGTCTTGTGCTTTGAGTCCATGTTTTGTGCATTTTGCTTTGCATATCATTAAGTTTGCTTTGCCTTGCCATGTGTTTCATATTAACTTGTATGCATCTTTTCTCATTCTTTTGTCTTGCATTTGCATTGAGCATGTGCATATATGACTTCACTTCTGTTTGTATGATGTTGGCATGTCATTAAGTTCATTTTGTTTAGCTTGTATGCTTATGTCACTAACCTTTTCAGGGGCTATGGTAAGTGAGAGGTGTGGAAGTGATTCCCACATCTCCAAATATAATCTTTTCTCATATTCTTCTTTTTCTCTTCTTATTTCTTTCTTCTTTAGGATAGAAAACCACACTAACCCTAGGATGTCCATGCATGATAACACTTAGGATTCTTTAGTCCCCCAATTAGACTTTTGCCTTTATGGTCCTTTGGTTCTTTTTCTCTTCTCATCTCATAACCTTAAAGAAAACACTTAATAAAGATTAAAGTGATACCTTGAGCAATAGCCTTATCCCATGAAGTACTTGTAGTCTTCCCATCTTGGGATAGTACAAGCTTACCTTGTGATGTGTCGCTCCCACCAAATGACACCTGGTCAAGAGGGGTACAGTCGCGAACGGTCGGCAAAAGAGAGAACACAGGGGTGAACTGAAAAAAGAGTCGCCAGCTAGGCATTTTTATCCCGAGGGAAAGGTAATGCTGCATAAACCTAGAAAGATATGGATAAGACGGTTGCGAACCAGAGAAACTGAGAAAGGGTGTTGGTTACAACCTGGGAAGGTATTAGCACCCAGATTGTCCGCCGTACTCGACGGGATCCACGCTTGAAAGATTTGTGTTTAAAGGGGTAGTGTCAGTGCTATCTGTGTATCAAAGCTGGAAAAGAATGCAAGTGTCAGTGCAAAAGAAATGTGAAGTGAAACATGTGAAGTGTCAGTGCAAGAAGAGAGTGCAATGCTCAAGACTATGAGGCTAAAAGAATAAGGCAGGAGGAGGGGGAATATACAGAGACTTTTGTTCGATCTACGTATCCCCTCGTGCAATGAGGAAGTCAGAACACCGTAGTTCGACTCAAAGAGACTGAAAGATAAATTGACTTGTGAACTGCTTACTTATCTATGCTCAAGTGTATGACCTGTCTGGCTCAGGTGCAAACTGTCTTGCATTAGACGGAAGAAGCGAGTTCTCGTTTATGAATGAATGAGGTGAGAAAAGAATCCCGGAGGAGACGATTATTGTTTGTTTTTGGTGTTTTCAGTCTTTTATTGCTTTTTGTGTTTGTCATAAGTCAATGAGCTTAAGCCTAGACCAAGGGTTAGTAGACTCATCACATCCTCCCTCTGATTAGGGGTAATGAGAATACCTTAAGTATGAAGTAAGCACCTCACACTTAATCACCATGATGTAGGATTAAGATCATTAACCTACTTGTGATTATTTAGATGCTTTTGGAGTTTTTTTTGTTTAGTGTTAAGTAATGAGTTTAAGTCATAATCAAAGATTTAATGGACCCATTACACTATCCTAAAAGAAGGATAATAGATGAGAACATTTAAGCTGAGGAAGGCTCCTCAACTTAATCCATGATTAGGGATTAACCTCATGACAAAACAAAGCCTTTATTAAAGTGAATTTTAGTTAATGGTAAGATTAAGAAATGGATTTTATGGTTGGTAAGACAACTTGAGGGGGACTTGTCCATTAACACTAGGGTTAGTCCTTCTTAACCAATTAAGGAAGAATTAGAACCCTAATGCAAGGCCCAAGTTACAAGCTTGGTGTCTTAGTGATTATTAGATGGATTGATTAAAGGATTTAAACACATTAAGGGTTTAACACTTAGGATTAAATTTATACACTCCATCCTAATAGAAGGATGCAGGCATAAGCTTAGTCACAAAGCCTTAAAACCTTTAAGGTTTAGTCCTTGATTAAGAGATGAGAAGAGAAGACACAAAGATGACACAAAGGTAAAACTAATGGGGGACTAATCATACCCTAATTGTGATCATGCTTGGGGGTTCCTAGGGTTTATGAGGCTTGCAAAATACCTTCAAGAGAAAAGCCACCAAGGAAGAAGCAGATGGAAGGAGGAGAAGCAGAAAGAAGCAAGACAACTTGCTTCACTTAAGAAGACAAGTTGCTTGGAGAAAGAAAGTGGGGAGGGAGCATGAATGAGAAAGCTCACTCTAATCCACACATAAAATTCAGCAATGAATGCATAAGAGAGGTGAGAATAGATCATGAGAAGTGAAGGCAAATTCACTTCTCAAAGTACTTACCACCTGAAAAGTTAGCAAAAGGAAGTGAAATGGAATGAAAAGGAAATGAGATGCAAGGATGCCAACCAAAATCAGAAGCATATTCATGATGCAAATGATGCTATCGGATGATGCAAAAGCATACCAAGAGATGGGGATGATCATACAAAGGATGTGAATGCAAATGAGGCATGTAAGAATCATGAAAGTTCATGAATGCATATGACATCAAATGAAAGAAAAAGCATGGAAAATGGATGAGTAAATGATCAAACATGATTCTAATGTGTCCTAATAAGTCTCATATGTCATATGAATATACAAAATGTCATGGAAAGTTCATGTATGCAAGCATATGAAGAATGAATGCAAATGAAGGCAAACATTAGGGTTTATACATAACATGCAATACAAAATTCAAAACCAGAAGCAAATGACATGATAAAAATTTGAAAATAGGATCAAAGGAACCCTAACCCTACACAAGTTCACTGCCCAAAGGTGGAGACCTAAATCTTAACCTAATGGAAGTTATGATTTTCTCAAGTTAGCTTGGGTTTTAAGGCACTTTAAAAGGGAAAATGCACAACAAAATGAAAATGAAAGATAAATTCAAACCAATTTTATCCTAGAAACTACATGATATGAGGAATGCAATGCAAAAAGAACCATCATCAAACCCCTCATGGTTAGGCAGAAGGGATTTTTCTAAGTTAGGGTAAAAATATTGACTTTTAAGAACCCTAATTCCAAAGAAAAATGTCAAAATAGGTCAAGCACCAAAAATAAATTTGTGTGAAGAGTTTGATAATGTTTCTAAATGTATCAAGATGCAATGTGATTTTTTTGGTGATTTTTAGAAACTTAAATGGTATTTTAATTAATTAGTTCTCATTAAAATAAATTCCATGGCTACCTGAAGTTGAGCTTTCGAAACAGGAGCTTTCTGGCCAGTTCTTTGCCTCAAATCCACTCCAATGATCCCCCCAAGAGCTTGGGATTCTTGGTTGGAGTTTAAATGGCCTCAAGAGGAAATTGGCAGAAGTTCAGTTCATGAAATGTCAAATTCGTATTTTCGATTATGAGTGTTTTAGGGCAAAATGAAGGGTGGGAAATGATCAGTGATGTTTATGGAGTTGAATGGTGGAAAAAGTTTGAAGTTTTGATGGTTGAGTTAAGTGATTCGAAGGCTTTTGCAATTTTGGGATTTTTGAGTGTGTTGTGTTCTTGGAGGTTTCAGCTTGTGTTATGTTGTGTGTTGGGTTGCTTTTGGTACACATATCATGTTTGGATAGGTCAGAGGGTGGGTGCTGGCCTAGGTTGATTGGTATGGGCAAGTTGCAAAAATGTCAACAACTTGTGTACTTGAGGTATGGGCTCATGGCAGGTTGGTTTAGGGTCATGGCTCGAGTCAGCCAACTTCAAGGAGGTCCATGGAAAATGATTTAGTGAGCTGGCTCAAGTGGATGAAGAGATTTGGATCATTTTGTAATTTTGTACAACTTTGGCCCCTTTTGAATTTCTTGAAGTTTAAGGCATGAAATGGAATGATTCAAAGCACCAATCTGATCCTTAGAGGTCCACTTGACATGTTGTGAAGTGTTTATGCACATTAGAAGCCTTTAGAATGCTTTATCATGCCATTTTGCAAAATGCCTCTTTGGTGTAAAAGTGAATTTTAAGTGATTTTCCCCAACTTTGCAAGACCATAACTTGAGTTCTATGATGAATTAGGTCAAGTTCTTGTACTTTTTGAAAATGGGAGGATCCAATCTACAACTTTCATGACCAAGAATTTTTCATTTGAACCATTTTTGAATCAAAAAGAGGAGTTTGAAAAACTTTCCCAAAATGGCAAGTTTACATTACAAGTCACTTTCCCAAAATGGCAATTTTGCAAATGGCTTGAAATCCTTCAAACTTGTGAACTTCTACCTTCTTCTAAGATCAAATAAATATCATATACAGCAAAAATGATGGAGAAGACCCTTTGGTTGGATGATTGGGGGCCTCAGATGCCCTGATTTTACACTGACTTGCTCAAGAAGTCATCTTTTGATCAGATGCCTTCCCCATTGAATTTTCCCATGAAAATTGGTATGCATGATCTTTATGTCATATAGAGACCAATAGAAACAAGAATGACCAAAAAATTTGCAGTTATGGCCTCTGGAACCAAAACCCTAATTTTAGGTCATCTGTGTTGTTAAGCTTGGCTCTGCTTCCATGCCTTCCTCAGTTCTTGTGATTTTCTGGCTTTCTTGATCTTGGGAGGATATAATATGATGCTTAAACATACATGGACCCTCTTGAGAAGATTGAAGACCTTTGGAGTGGCTCAGATAGCTCAGGGATTGCTCAAATCACAAACCCTAGATGCAGATGACTTTGAACCAATGCAGTGAAGCAAAAATGTAATATGAGATGATATGATTGAACTTATGCAATATTGAAAGAATCACAAGCCATGGTGAAATGAGTGAGGGAAACTTTGGGGTGTTTACAGCTGCCCCTATTCAAGCATGAGTTAGCTGTGCAGGATGTAAGCGACGACTTAACAGACAAACAAGATAACTTGTGGTTGAATACCAAAGACAATCCAAAATTTGCGCTCACTGGTTATGAAGAAGAAAAGGGATATAGATTGTAAAAGGAAGTAAAGTATGATTATAAAGTGCGGGCGACAGAGGACGACCGTCGGGCAGAGGACGACTGCTGGGGATGAAGCAATGACGGGGACGGCCGACATGCTGGGGAAATGAAGAGATTATGATGGGGACGACCATCAGGCAAAGAAATAAGACTCTCTGGGGATTTTAAGATAGACGCAATGATGGAGACGATCATCAGGTTTGAGAAAAATGATGAGGGACGGTCATCAGAGGTGAAGGACGATCATCTAGCAGGGGACGACTGCTCTGTTGGGGATAAGATGAGGGACGGTCATCTAAGGTGAAGGACGATCACCTGGCAAGGTACGGTTGCCGAAAGCATCACGACATAGGACAAATGTCGGATAAGAAGAGTCAACGATGGGGGCGGCCATCGGATAAGCATGATGAAGGACGATCATCAAGAGGTGAAGGACGATCACCCAGCAGGGTACGGCTGCTCTCGGGGTTTATCATGACATAGGACGAATGTCAGATAACAAGATCAACGATGGGGACGACCATCAGAAAAAATGATGAAGGACGATCATCAAAAAGTGAAGGACGATCACCTAGTAGGGTACAGCTACTCAAATATCACGACATAGGACGAATGTCGGATAGAAAAGGACTCCAATAATGGAGACTCTACTGGGGATGATGAAGGACGATCATCAAAAGGTGAAGGACGATCACCTGGCAGGGTACGGCTGCCGGAAATATCATGACATAGGACGAATGTCAGATAGAAAAGAAATTTGCTTTTTTCTGGCGATTTGCTGAGGACTTTTCTAGGGAGCGATAGACACAGACGAGTGTCTAAATTCAAGAAGATAAGGGCGTTTGACGCGGGGTATAGATTAAAGATGCGAACGAGCATCCTTAAGACTTCGATACGGACAAGTATCGGTAGAAACAAATGCTGACGCATGTTCAGAGATGATGATATGGACGAGTATCAACTGGCTCAATCAAAGAATACAGACGAGTGTTAACTCTGAGGGGAAATAAAGGGTGTACATAAGATGCAGACGAGCATCTATTACGAGTGAAGAGTGTGAGACACAGACGAGCGTTCAACTTGCTGGGGGAGGATATGATACAGACGAGTATCATAAGAGAAAGTGTATAAATCATGAGCCTATAAATGTGAGAGATACTCTGACAATCTGTGGGGATAGGATGACACGGACGGGTGTCGGAAAATATAATAAGCAAGGTTTTAGGCAACTATGCTGGGGATATGACACAGACAAGTGTCGAGAAGTATCTGTTATGTGGAAGTATCTGTTTGTATAAAAGGTTCTGGCGACTTTACTGGGGAAAATGACACGGACGAGTGTCGAGTGAGTATATATACTTGTGTTAGAGAGTGCAAAAGGGACGCTTTGGCTTTCCGTCAGGGAATTTGAGAGGTATTTGTATATTGTTGATGGAATGTTGGTGCATACAGATATTTGATTCAAAACATGGCTTATGACTATGCAATATGTTTAATTTTTGTCGTAATGCTCCGTATTAGACGGAATGCTACGCTCTGGGGGGAAATATGTTGCGAATGCTATGATTATGCAAAGATACCGATCCGGGATTCGGATCTCGCCGCTGTGAAGATCCCTGGCTGATCTGCTTGCAGTGATATCCCAGCTGGGCATGAGATCGTTGGTAGATCTGATATATATGACTCTGTTTGGGGGAATAAGTCGCTGATAGACCTATTCTTGGTGATGAGGAGCCCAGCTGGGGCCTGTGGAAGCCTTCGTCACTTTGTTGTGAGATCTTCAGACATTGCTCTCATGGACAGAGGTTGGAACTCTGGCGAGGAGATGGTTCCCTGTCTAAAACTTGGCTGGGGAGGAAAAGATCACTGAACGATCTTCCTGAAGTCCTGTAGGGATTCTGCTGGTGAGAAGCATCTCTGGTTCTACTTGGAAGATGTGATGAGTAAGTAATGATTTGGCGGCTCGCTGGGGAGAAGCTTTCATGCCCCATGTTGTGCTTTGAACACCTGCAATCCTGTTATGACAAAGAAACGTACAAGTATCCCGAGGTATCCCTTACTGGGTTCCATCATAGGAGTTTAGACACTCCCGGGAGCAACTACATTTCCTATAAGCATGTAATTTAGAAAAGATGCATCTGTATTTATGCGATCAAAGGACATCGGACATTTTTGCAAATAAAAATGAAATGTACGAGACGAAATATGACCGAAAATCTGATTTTATTAATTTGGGGCGCCCTGAATTGGCGAGTACAGTCAAAGAAACAAATCCCCTGAAATGAGGAGATTGTTACAAAATGAGAAAACAAAAAGATGCTGGCAATGTTGATGACGCTTCAGTGCTTCCCTTTTGCTATGACTCGTATGACATTGACGTTCTTATCATCTTGCATTTCAAAGACAGCTGATTCTGACCGACGCTTGAACCTCCGAAGCTTACCATGTTGTAAGTGATACAGACGAATTCAGAATGCAATTGTTCGCTTATTCCCTTATTTTACGTGAATCGCCCTTTCGGGTTTTCAATCCATCGGGATACCCATTTTTGCCTGAGCTGTCCAATGCGGCTTTTCAACTCAGTGGGTGTACATTTTTATTATTTTCCCTTATTTTTGCCCGAGTCTTTTATTCTGTTTTTGACTCGCCGGGATGCCCTATTTTTGCCTGGACTTTCATTCTGTTTTTTATGTCCAGCGGGTCATTTTATGCGAAGTATTTTTTAACTGCATCTGAATTCACAGGGGACAGGAAGTCTTCACCATCCATAGTACTGAGCATCAGTGCTCCACCAGAGAAAACTTTCTTTACTATGAACGGACCATCATAATTCGGAGCCACTTTCCCCTGTGGTCTGTATGAGGAGGAATGAGTCTTTTTAGCACAAGATCTCCTACTTGGTACTCTCGAAGCCTGACTTTCTGATCGAAAGCTTTCTTCATTCTTTTCTGATAAAGCTGCCCATGACAAATTGCAGCTAATCTCTTTTCTTCAATCAGACTCAGTTGTTCGTATCGGGATCGGACCCATTCTGCTTCGTTCAGCTTGACATCCATTAGTACTCGTAAAGAGGGCAATTCAACTTCAACGGGTAGGACTGCCTCCATACCATAAACAAGCTGATACGGTGTTGCCCTAGTGGATGTTCTGATTGACGTACGGTACCCATGTAAGGCAAATGGTAGCATTTCATGCCAGTCTTTGTAGGTGACCACCATTTTCTGCACAATCTTCTTGATATTCTTGTTAGCTGCCTCCACAACGCCATTCATCTTTGGCCTGTAAGGAGAAGAATTGTGGTGTTGGATTTTGAAGTCCCGACATAGTTCTGCCATCATTTTATTGTTCAAATTGGAACCATTATCAGTAATGATTCGCTCGGGCACTCCATATCGACAGATGATGTCTCTCTTCAGGAATCTGGCTACCACTTACCTGGTAACATTCACATACGAAGCTGCTTCGACCCACTTGGTAAAATAATCAATGGCCACCAGGATGAATCTGTGGCCATTTGAAGCAGTCGGTTCAATCTTGCCAATCATATCAATGCCCTACATGGCAAAGGGCCAAGGTGAAGACATCACATTCAAAGGATTTGGAGGCACATGCACTTTATCTGCATAAATCTGGCATTTATGACACTTTCTGGCATAAGCACAACAGTCTGCATCCATTGTGATCCAATAGTAGCCTGATCTTAACAACTTTTTAGCCATAGCATGCCCTCCAGCATGGGTACCAAAGGATCCTTCGTGCACCTCGTGCATCAACAAGTCTTCTTATGTCTTATCAACACATCTGAGAAGTACCATATCAAAGTTTCTCTTGTACAAGGAACCATCAGCATTCAGGAAGAAACTACCAGCTAGCCTTCTTAATGTCTTCTTATCATTGGATGATGCCCCAGGTGGGTATGTTTGATCCTCCAAGAAGCATTTGATGTCATGGAACCAAGGCTTATCCTCTTTATCAAGGTCCGCAGAGAATACATATGCTGGTCTGTCCAGTCTGGATACTGAAATCCGAGGTACAAAGTTGGCAGCTTGAACTTTGATCATGGATGAAATGGTAGCCAGAGCATTTGCAAACTGATTTTCATCTCGAGGGATATACTCAAGTTTGACTGTAGTGAAGAATGTGAGTAATCTTCTCGTATAATCCCGGTTAGGTATCAGATGCTCCTGGTGAGTATACCATTTGCCGTTGGTTTGATTGATTACCAGAGCTGAATCTCCAAATACCGTTAAATTCTTGATCCTGAGGTCAATGGATTCCTCAAGACCCATAATGCAAGCTTCGTATTCAGCTTCGTTGTTGGTACAGTTAAAAGTGAGTTTTGCCGAGAAAGGCATGTGAACTCCCTTAGGTGTAATGAGTATTGCGCCAACACCACGACCATTCATATTAACAGCCTCATCAAACATCATAGTCCATTCTTCTTCTGGGTCAGGCCCTTTAGTGTGAATAGGCTCTTCAAGATCTTTTGCTTTTATAAACATGATGTCTTCATTAGGGAAGTCAAATCTCATAGGCTGGTAATCATCAATGGGTTGCTCAGAAAGATAATCAGACAACACACTGCCCTTGATGGCTTTCTGAGATGTGTACTGAATGTCATATTCTGTGAGAATCATTTGCCATCTTGCAACCCGTCCGGTAAGCGCTGGCTTCTCAAATATGTACTTAATTGGGTCCATCTTTGAGATCAATAAAGTAGTGTGGGTCAACATATACTGCCTTAGTCGGCGAGCAGCCCACGCTAAAGCACAACAAGTTTTCTCGAGCAGTGAATAACGTTGTTCACAGTCGATAAACTTTTTGCTTAGGTAATATATTGCATACTCTTTTCGACCTGACTCGTCATACTGGCCCAGCACACACCCCATTGACCCTTCTAATACTGTCAAGTACATGATTAGAGGTCTTCCTTCAACTGGAGGCATAAGGATGGGAGGCTCTTGTAACTATTCCTTGACTTTGTCAAAAGCCCTCTGACAATCTTCGTTCCACCTGACCGTTTGTTCTTTTCTCAATAACTTGAACAAGGGTTCACAGGTTGCAGTAAGGTGAGATATGAACCGTGAAATGTAGTTTAATCTACCTAGAAACCCCCGAACTTCTTTTTCAGTCTTCGGTGCAGGCATTTCTTGAATGGCTTTGACTTTATCAGGGTCAACTTCAATTCCCTTTTCACTCACAATAAATCCCAGCAGCTTGCCGGATCGCACCCCGAATGTGCATTTGTTGGGGTTTAACTTCAATTGGTACTTCCTCAGATGCTTGAACAGCTTCAACAGATTCACCAGGTGGTGTTCTTATGTAAGGGACTTGGCCATCATGTCATCCACATATCATTCTATTTCTTTGTGGATCATGTCATGGAATAATGTTACCATAGCCCGTTGATAAGTGGCACCCGCATTCTTCAGTCCGAATGGCATCACCTTATAACAGAATGTGCCCCAGGGTGTGATGAAAGTTGTCTTCTCCATGTCTTCAGGTGACATTTTGATCTGATTGTATCCTGAAAATCCATCCATGAAGGAGAACACCGAGAACTGAGCCGTATTATCAACCAATACATCAATGAGGTAATGGGAAGTCATCTTTCGGGCTAGCTCTGTTCAGATCCCGGTAATCCACACACATCCTCACTTTGCCATCCTTCTTAGGCACAGGTACAATGTTAGCAACCCACGGCGGGTAACTGGTCACAGCAAGGAAACCGGTGTCCCACTGATTTTGTACCTCTTCCTTTATCTTCATTGCCATATCTGGGCGAGTACGGCGCAACTTCTGTTTTACTGGCGGACAGTCTTCTTTCAGCGGCAGCTTGTGCATAACAATGTCGGTGTCCAACCCTGGCATATCCTGATAAGACCAAGCAAAAACATCCACATACTCCCGAAGCATGTCAATCAGTTGTTCTTTCACTGAATCTTGCAGGCATGCCCCGATCTTAACTTCCTTCAAGTCTTCTTCTGTACCAAGATTAACTGTCTCAACCTCCTCCTGATGAGGAGTGATAACCTTCTCCTCTTGTCTCAACAACCTGGCTAGCTCTTCAGGTAGCTCATAATCTTCTTCAACCCCTTCATCAGCTTGATTAATTGGATTGTCAAAGTCATACGAAGTCATAGCGGTGTTGTTGTCGGTGCAGTATGGAGGGTACTTTCTGCAAGGGTTTAGATTTGTTCATTTTAGTGATCAATTTTATCTTGTTTAGAAAAAAGTGGAAATGAAGTTATTTATTTTGAAAAACATTGCCATTTTATTTTTGTACAAAAAATAAAGAATGAAAAACAGTGAGCGAAAAAGGAAAGACTCATTTGCAAAAGATGTCCTGATATTCATTAATTGATCTTTGCACAAAATACAAGATGGCCCGATTACAAAATGAGTCCTGACATCTTGGGCAAGATGCAGGACTTGATGCATGCTTTAAAACACAAGAAATAATAATTACTCTGCAGGAGTAACCCTTATAATTTCCTGGGAAGACCAGTTTGGGACATGGCTCCCCGGGATCCTTGGACGTATCCAGCTTTCCAGGTTGCGCTCCTCCTCTGAATCGTCTTCCAAGCTATTCACAGCATCCGGGGTGAGCATCCCCCCGCTGACAAACTTGGGCTCCTTTGCATCCTCCGGTTGATCTTGTTGAGTTGGTCTGTAACCCAACCCGAATCGGTCTTCTTTTTTCTCCACGGGCAGCAGCTTGCCCCAGCCTTGGGCGGTACCTTCTTCAACAACCTTCCGGGCTTGCTGATATGATGTGATGGAGGTCCCTAGCACAGCAGATGTTTCATTGATATTAAGGGCCTCAAACCCTTGACTCATGGTTTCATGGATCTCCCCATCCATTTCAATGTATTTGAAAGTGGCCATCTGGCTAACAAAAATAACCTCCTCCCCACAAATAGTAATGACTTGGCCTTCCCACTCGAATTTTAACTTATGGTGAAGGGTTGATGTCACGGCGCCAGCGGCGTGTATCAATGGTCTACCCAATAGACAACTGTAGGCAGGCTGTATATCCATCACAAAGAAGGTCGTTTTGAAAACTTGTGGGCCAATCATTTTTGGTAATTCTATCTCTCCCAGAACTGATCTTTTAGAACCGTCAAAGGCTCTCACTACCAAGTTACTTGGGCGTAGTGCCAATCCGTCATATTCCAGCTTCACAAGGGCTTTCTTGGGCAGGACATTGAGGGATGACCCTGTGTCTACCAATACGTGAGAAAGAACTGCACCCTTACACTCCAAGGTAATGTGCAAAGCCTTGTTGTGATTGCGACCTTTCGTTGTTAGATCAGTGTTGGTAAACCCTAGTCCATTACTCGTGTTGACATTTCCAACCACAACCTCTAACTGATTGACGGTAATCTCCTCCGGCACATAAGCTGCGTGCAGGACCTTTAATAGTGCGTTCCGATGAGCCTCGGAGCACATTAGCAACAATAGTATGGAGATTTTGGAAGGTGTTTGGTGAAGCTGGTCTAACACCTTGTAATCACTTTTCTTTATGATCCTCATGAATTCATCAACCTCTTGATCGAAAGGAGTCTTCAAAGCTTCTTTGACAGCTTGTTCTTCTTGCACCATGCTTTTTCCTTTTGCCTTGGCAGCAGCTTCTGCTTCGGCAATGGGTCTTGGAATTTGCGAGGCAAAGAGACGTCCGCTTCTAGTGAAGCCTCCGCCTCCCCCCACATTGTCTATCTTAGGTGAAGAAGTTTATGATTCTAAAGTGATTTTCTGCCCCTCACAGTATAGATCTGAGCCATAATGCTAAGGGATGGCATTATTGCTTTCGTAAGGAACTGGCCCAGGCACTGTGATAGTGACTGGACTGATAGCTGCTGCAGAGGGGACCACAATGGTGTGTGGATCATAGTATATGGTAACTGGTGCTCTGACAGGAGTAACATTTTGTTGTGAATTGTTGGTAGGAACATTTGCGGGATCGTAGTATATTGTAATCGTTGAGACACTTTCATCAATTGCTGCTGATGTTATAGAAGGTATTGTTGACTGGATAGGGGTTGAAGTTGTAACAGGAATGGTGACTGAACTTGTATCCATTGAAGTGATCGATTGAGCGGTTGTTGGAGTTGTAGTAGAATCCGTTGGGACAATGGTTGCTGACGTTGTAGGAGTATCTGGGATTGTCGATGAAGGAACTGTTGGAGTTGTAGGCGCTGTTGTTGTAATCTGAAGGATACCATCCTTAATAAGACCATCTATGTCGTTTCTCAGCCTTTCACACCCATTGACTGCAATATTGCAATACCCACAGCCGAGCTCACACCCGGGGAACACTTGGCATTCTAAAAGCTGAGCTTTGATTTCAACCAAAGGTGTTCGAATTTGTGCAACACTGGTGATTAAGGTGGATGGTTTGCCTTCCTCAATAGCATTAATCCTAGGCCCGTTGTGACTAGGCATTGGATTCCTTGTGACATTTGGAGGAGGTGCAAAGTTGAGAGCTTTTGAGTCCACCAGGTCTTGGACTTTCATCTGTAAGGCCCTGCATTTTTCAGTGTTATGACCCGGTGCGTTTGAGTGGAACACAAACCTGGCATTGGCATCATAGTTTTTTGGCATATTGGTGGGATTCGGAGGTGCCAATGTCCTTAACTCAACCAGGTTGAGCTTCACGAGTTGTGGCAAGAGTGCGGCGTACGGCATTGGAATTGGGTCAATCACCCTGTTTGCCTGTGATGGCCTTTGCTGGAAAGGACGCTGTTGTTGGTTGTTATTGCTATTGTTGTAGGTTCTCTGTTGCGGATAATGGACTTGTTGTTGATACTGTGGTTGTTGTTGTTGACGATATACTGATTGTTGAGGAATCAGAGCTGGAATGGTGACTGCTGCTACTGACCGGTGTACATACTGAGGCCTTCCCCTGCTTGCATGAATGGAATTTGTTTCACCGGCCCTTCGGAGTCCCACAAAAGGCTTTCTGGGATTACTGGATGAACTTGCACCACTGTCGGAAATTTTGCCCATCTTTAATAGACTTTCAATCCTTTCACCAGCTATGACCACATCAGCAAAACTAGTAGAGGAGAAGGCAGCCAATCTATCAATATAGGTCCCTTGCAATGTATTCATGAACATTTCAGCCATTTCCCTCTCTGACATGGTTGGTTGGACAGCAACAGCAAGCTGTCTCCACCTTTGGGCATATTCCCTGAAGCTCTCTCGGGAAGATTGAGACATTCCCATTAGAAGGGTCCTGTTGGGAGCCATGTCCAGGTTGTATTAATATTGACGGATGAAAGCCTCAGCCAAATCCTTCCAACATCTTATGGTGGCCCTAGTCAAATGCGAATACCATTCTCTTGAAGCTCCAGTCAGACTGTCCTCAAAGTAGAACATCCATAACTTCTCGTCCATGGTATAAGCCTTGAGTCTTCCCAAGAAAGACTGCAGATGAGTGCGAGGACAGGAGGTACCATTATACTTTTCAAAGCATGGGGGTTTGAATTTGTGGGGAATTCTCACCCCATCCACTAATCCCATGTCTATCACATCGAAGGCCAAAGAATTATGAGACTCCAAAGATCTTAACTTCTCAGCAATTTCGTCCAATCTCCTGTCATATACTTCATCTCCAGCCCCCATAACAGTAAACTGTTCTTCTTGGGGATCCTCTTGCAAGATTCTTCCCCCAGCAATATTACCTTGCACATTTCTCGGGATGTTAACTTCTGGATCCAGATGAGGTCCAAATACTGGTGGATCAATACGAGGCTGGCCCCGTTCATTGTTGCTAGTTCCCCCTGTCCCAAGATGAGGCTCCTCAGGAGTTTGTCTTTCCACCAGCTCTCTTAACCTTTCTTGACTCTAGGCTAAGCCAGTCATCACTGCCATGAATTGAGACATCTGATTTCTCATCTCCAATCTCTCATTGGTCATCTGATTTCTGACCTCAGTCAGATCCTGCTGTACTTGTTCCATTTGAATACCGGGAAGGTTGTTACGAGTCGGGTACCGGTGCGCGCGGTTGACAGGGAACCATCGGCGACGAGCAATGTTTCCTGAAGTCACAACAAAGTTAGAAACAATAATAATAATGAAACCTACAAAACAAAAACAAAATTAGTATGCAATGCAGTATGCTTATTTGTTTTCCAAGGTATCCGGTTTGGTTCTTGGTTTTGACCTTTCCAGACCTCGAGGAAGATGCTTGATGTTGTTGAGAGAAACCCAAATAGAAACAAACTAAAATATATTACAAAGGGAGAATAATACATAGTTTGTTTTATAACACATGCCCATGAAGGGTCAAAATACAATAAAGGGAAAATACATCAAATGGAAATAACAACAAACAAAGAATCAGACATCCAGTCCAAACTCATCCTCTTTGACCTCTTTTAGGAGTGCCTCAGTCACTGGACCAGCTGGGTGCTCAGTAATGGTCCTAATGAGGAGGTTCCTGGTAGCAATGGCAGTGGTCAGCTTCTTATGCCTATCTTGGTCCTTTGATCTCTTCAATCCTGCTCTAGGCTTCAACTCTGAAATCTCCTTCTGGGCTGCCAACAAAGCTTCCTGCTGCTTCTTCTCATTGGCCTCCAGCTGCTCAATCTTGGCTTGAGTCTTCTAGTATTCTTGTGTACGGGCTTCGGTGATCCTGACCCACCTAGCCTGACTCTCTTGCAAATAGTGCTCAGCCCTAGCTTTCTAAATCTTAGCCTCCTTGCAGGCATTCTTTAATATCTGCTCTCCAGCCCTTGCTTTCCTTATGTAGTCCTCTGTCCTTTCAATTTTGGTCAGATGCTCAACCTTGAGCTTTTCCAATCTCTCAATGTCCAGACGACCATCACTCCTCTCCCAAAGAGTTTTCTTTAAAGCCTCAGATAACTTCTCATTCCTTTCCTTCAACTTCTCAAATTCTTTTAGGCTGACAGTTGCTGCTGGCTGTACTGTAGATGGCCCAGGTATGTCTTCCAAGATGAAAGGCATTCTGGTAATTTGAGCTCTAGTACGGGACCATTCATAGTACTGAGCTGAAGCAACATTATTACATCTTCCAAGAATAGCCATCCTTTTTGTCTGGATGTTATCCCAAGCCCAGGATGCTTGTCTGACAACAGCTGAATTAGGTTTCACTTCACAATATAGGGTCTCAGCTAAATCTTGCCCTCTGGGAGGGTGAACCAAAGCATAGCCCAGTTGTCTCTTGAACAACAAAGGATTGTAGTTGATGCAACCCTTTACTCCTATCAGAGGCACATTTGGGTATTGTCCACAGCTGGTGATAATGTCTTTGCCTTTGGTGCTCTGGGTGCACCATCTAATATCATCTGAAGTCAAGGAAATGATCCTTTTAGCCCAATTCTTCTGTTGGTGGGGATTCAGGAAGGCATCTGACTTAGGCAGGTGTTTGAGTAGCCAAGAGTAAAACAAAGGAGCACAACATCTTACCAACTTCCCCCTTTGTTTCTCATTCCTCTGATGAATGGAGTAATAGAAATCTCCTAGCAATGTAGGTACTGGGTTCTTCAGAAGAAACAAATGGATGGCATTCTTACTGACAAATTTGGGATCATCTGCAAACAGTATAGCCCCATATATGCTGAGGTCTAACAGTGCACAGACTGCACTCCATTCTCCTAATGAAGCTTTCAGGATGGCCTGAGAAATCAAGAAGTCTAAGTGCAAGCCAGGGATCCTAGCCTTTGTTGCCATACTTTGCTCAATCAAGGCAGGCTCCAGGTATAATGCCTTTGTTATTTCTTCATTTCTGGGAGCTGGCATTTCTGGGTTGAAAGGGATTGCACCCTTAATAGATACTCCAATCAATGAAGAAAACTCTTCCAGCAGAGGTCCTAACTGAAAGTCTGGGAATGTGAAACATCTCAAAGGAGGGTCATAAAACTGCAAGCATGTGTGGATCATACTCTTCTGAGAAGGGTCAAGGTCCATAACCATATCCAGGATACCTCCATAATGCTCTCTAAACAAAGGGATATAATCAGGTGTGATGAGTGACTGGACCTGCCTGATACTAGTCAACACAGGCTCAAAGAAATGGTAGGATATGTTGCTCTTCCTGGGAGTAATCATGAATGCTGCTGAAGAAGCTGAAGATTGGTATCGATGAAGATCACAGACTGATGCAGGAAATGAGCCACTAACAGGCTGATGCTGGTGATGATGAAGCTAGCTGAAGCAGATAATTGATGAAGCAAAGGTCTATGCAGAAGAAGGGGTCAAAACCAAACCAGATATGATATGGATACCCTGAAAAGCAAATAAAAAAATGTTAAATGATGCAATGATGATATATGTGTATGATATGCAAGGGGTTGTGATCAAGCTGGATCTGATTATCTGTTCTGACAAATAAAGCCCATGTATGTTCAAGAAGTCTAGATGGAGGTTTGAGAAATCCAGTAACCATGGTGGGGGACTCAAATAAAGAGTAACATATCCAGGGTTAAATCACAAGAACTATCCAAAATGAGGTATTCTTAAAGAAAACAGTAACAGGGTATGATGTGGCCAAGGGTTCCTGCAAACCTGTAAACAACCCAACCCCCCTTACAAGTGATGTTCTAGAACAAGGATCCTCGGACTTGGATCAGTTATGAGGAGTGTAAACACTTCTAACCCGAAGGTACATTGTTTACAATAACCATAAAAGATCCTCCTCTAATTCACCTCAGCTTCTGAAGGTCATAATAAAGGTCATCCAGAATTAACAGGCTTCCCTGATAGCCCTAGTACTACAAGAAATCTGTAGCACAGAGTTCTCAAGAAGAAACCCACATCTGAACCGTGTTTCATATTCCCGCACCAGACCGAAATGGAATGGGAAAGAACATGAACCACTCTAGCCTAGGTGTCACTCAGGTCCTAGGTATAGGACATTAAACTCTCAATGGAACCCCACCCACCAAAACAGGAACCAGATCCAGCAATGATAATGACAGTATGAAATATGAAAAACTGTAAAGAAAGTAATAAATAAAGTTGTACATAAAGCAATAAATAAAGAAAATAAATAATCACAATTAGCACATAACACCCCAGTAAACACAAATCAAACAAGCGCTAGGAGGAACCCACAAAAAGAACCAGAAGCCCTGGTTGCAATATAAGGTTCCCCAGTAGAGTCGCCAAGCTGTCGCTCCCACCAAATGTCACCTAGTCAAGAGGGGTACAGACGCGAACGGTCGGCGAAAGAGAGAACACAAGGGTGAACTGAAAAAAAGAGTCGCCGGCTAGGCATTTTTATCCCGAGGGAAAGGTAAAGCTGCATAAACCTTGAAAGATATGGATAAAACGGTTGCGAACCAGAGAAACTTAGAAAGGGGGTTGGTTACAACCTGGGAAGGTATTAGCACCCAGATTGTTCGCCGTACTCGACGGGATCCACGCTTGAAAGATTTGTGTTTAAATGGGTAGTGTCAGTGCTATCTGTGTATCAAAGCTGGAAAAGAATGCAAGTGTCATTGCAAAAGAAATGTGAAGTGAAACATGTGAAGTGTCAGTGCAAGAAGAGAGTGCAATGCTCAAGACTATGAGGCTAAAAGAATAAGGCAGGAGGAGGGGGAATATACAGAGACTTTTGTTCGATAACAGTTAAGTTATGCCTACGTATCCTCTCGTGCAATGAGGAAGTCAGAACACCGTAGTTCGACTCAAAGAGACTGAAAGATAAATTGACTTGTGAACTGCTTACTTATCTATGCTCAAGTGTATGACCTGTCTGGCTCAGGTGCAAACTGTCTTGCATTAGACGGAAGAAGCGAGTTCTCGTTTATGAATGAATGAGGTGAGAAAAGAATCCCGGAGGAGACGATTATTGTTTGTTTTTGGTGTTTTCAGTCTTTTATTGCTTTTTGTGTTTGTCATAAGTCAATGAGCTTAAGCCTAGACCAAGGGTTAGTAGACTCATCACATCCTCCCTCTGATTAGGGGTAATGAGAATACCTTAAGTATGAAGTAAGCACCTCAAACTTAATCACCATGATGTAGGATTAAGATCATTAACCTACTTGTGATTATTTAGATGCTTTTGGAGTTTTTTTTGTTTAGTGTTAAGTAATGAGTTTAAGTCATAATCAAAGATTTAATGGACCCATTACACTATCCTAAAAGAAGGATAATAGATGAGAACATTTAAGCTGAGGAAGGCTCCTCAACTTAATCCATGATTAGGGATTAACCTCATGACAAAACAAAGCCTTTATTAAAGTGAATTTTAGTTAATGGTAAGATTAAGAAATGAATTTTATGGTTGGTAAGACAACTTGAGGGGGACTTGTCCATTAACACTAGGGTTAGTCCTTCTTAACCAATTAAGGAAGAATTAGAACCCTAATGCAAGGCCTAAGTTACAAGCTTGGTGTCTTAGTGATTATTAGATGGATTTATTAAAGGATTTAAACACATTAAGGGTTTAACACTTAGGATTAAATTTATACACTCCATCCTAATAGAAGGATGCAGGCATAAGCTTAGTCACAAAGCCTTAAAACCTTTAAGGTTTAGTCCTTGATTAAGAGATGAGAAGAGAAGACACAAAGATGACACAAAGGAAAAACTAATGGGGGACTAATCATACCCTAATTGTGATCATGCTTGGGGGTTCCTAGGGTTTATGAGGCTTGCAAAAGACCTTCAAGAGAAAAGCCACCAAGGAAGAAGCAGATGGAAGGAGGAGAAGCAGAAAGAAGCAAGACAACTTGCTTCACTTAAGAAGACAAGTTGCTTGGAGAAAGAAAGTGGGGAGGGAGCATGAATGAGCAAGCTCACTCTAATCCACACATAAAATGCAGCAATGAATGCATAAGAGAGGTGAGAAGAGATCTTGAGAAGTGAAGGCAAATTCACTTCTCAAAGTACTTACCACCTGAAAAGTTAGCAAAAGGAAGTGAAATGGAATGAAAAGGAAATGAGATGCAAGGATGCCAACCAAAATCAGAAGCATATTCATGATGCAAATGATGCTATGGGATGATGCAAAAGCATACCAAGAGATGGGGATGATCATACAAAGGATGGGAATGCAAATGAGGCATGTAAGAATCATGAAAGTTCATGAATGCATATGACATCAAATGAAAGCAAAAGCATGGAAAATGGATGAGTAAATGATCAAACATGATTCTAATGTGTCCTAAGATGTCTCATATGTCATATGAATATACAAAATGTCATGGAAAGTTAATGTATGCAAGCATATGAAGAATGAATGCAAATGAAGGCAAAAATTAGGGTTTATACATAACATGCAATACAAAATTCAAAACCAGAAGCAAATGACATGATAAAAATTTGAAAATAGGATCAAAGGAACCCTAACCCTACATAAGTTCACTGCCCAAAGGAGGAGACCTAAATCTTAACCTAATGGAAGTTATGATTTTCTCAAGTTAGCTTGGGTTTTAAGGCACTTTAAAAGGGAAAATGCACAACAAAATGAAAATGAAAGATAAATTCAAACATATTTTATCCTAGAAACTACATGATATGAGGAATGCAATGCAAAAAGAACCATCATCAAACCCCTCATGGTTAGGCAGAAGGGATTTTTCTAAGTTATGGCAAAAATATTGACTTTTAAGGACCCTAATTCCAAAGAAAAATGTCAAAATAGGTCAAGCACCAAATAGAAATTTGTGTGAAGAGTTTGATAATGTTTCTAAATGTATCAAGATGCAATGTGATTTTTTTGGTGATTTTTAGAAACTTAAATGGTATTTTAATTAATTAATTCTCATTAATTAATTAAAATAAACATTTAAATATTTTAAAAATACAAATTTTGTGCAAAAAATAAAATAAAAATTATTTTCAAAATTAGAAAAATATTTGAAACCATGATGCAAAAAATGAAATTTTTTGAATGAGCTTTGCTATTTTTAATAAAATGTAGAAAGAAATGTAATTAAAATGAATTAAAATGAATTAAAATGAAAGTCAGCAGATCCAAAGACCCAGATTCAAATAAAAAGGGAGGGAATTGACCAGCGCGCGCAAATGGACGACCCACATTCAAACTACGCTAGCCCCTCACTCAATCTTCCTTAATACGCAACCCCAAGACCCCTAAAGCTCCAAAAATGATCCTCTCCTCAACCCCAACAAGAATCAACCACCAAAAATCATTTGTTCATCATCAAAAGCACGAATCAAAGCAAAACGGAAAACATGGCAAAATTTTCAGAAGCTTATGAAATGCTTATTTCTCAACTATTCTCAAAAGTAAAGACATCATGGTGATCAGTGAAACATGTAGAATCATTCTATAAGATAAAATGAGAGTTCTGGAAAAATAAATGCCATGGCTACCTGAAGTTGAGCTTTCGAAACAGGAGCTTTCTGGCCAGTTCTTTGCCTCAAATCCACTCCAATGATTCCCCCCAAGAGCTTGGGATGCTTGGTTGGGGTTTAAATGGCCTCAAGAGGAAATTGGCAGAAGTTCAGTTCATGAAATGTCAAAATCGTATTTTCGATTCTGAGTGTTTTAGGGAAAAATGAAGGGTGGGAAATGATCAATGATGTTTATGGAGTTGAATGGTGGAAAAAGTTTGAAGGTTTGATGGTTGAGTTAAGAGATTCGAAGGCTTTTGCAAATTTGGGGATTTTTGAGTGTGCTGTGTTCTTGGAGGTTTCAGCTTGTGTTATGTTGTGTGTTGGATTGCTTTTGGTACACATATCATGTTTGGATAGGTCAGAGGGTGGGTGCTGGCCTAGGTTGATTGGTATGGGCAAGTTGCAAAAATGTCAACAACTTGTGTACTTGAGGTATGGGCTCATGGCAGGCTGGTTTAGAGGCATGGCTCGAGTCAGCCAACTTCAAGGAGGTCCATGGAAAATGATTTAGTGAGCTGGCTCAAGTGGATGAAGAGATTTGGATCATTTTGCAATTTTGTACAACTTTGGCCCCTTTTGAATTTCTTGAAGTTTAAGGCATGAAATGGAATGATTCAAAGCACCAATCTGATCCTTAGAGGTCCACTTGACATGTTGTGAAGTGTTTATGCACATTAGAAGCCTTTAGAATGCTTTATCATGCCATTTTGCAAAATGCCTCTTTGGTGTAAAAGTGAATTTTAAGTGATTTTCCCCAACTTTGCAAGACCATAACTTGAGTTCTATGATGAATTAGGTCAAGTTCTTGTACTTTTTGAAAATGGGATGATCCAATATACAACTTTCATGACCAAGAATTTTTCATTTGAAGCATTTTTGAATCAAAAAGAGGAGTTTGAAAAACTTTCCCAAAATGACAAGTTTACATTACAAGTCACTTTCCCAAAATGGCAATTTTGCAAATGGCTTGAAATCCTTCAATTTTGTGAACTTCTACCTTCTTCTAAGATCAAATAAAGATCATATACACCCAAAATGATGGAGAAGACCCTTTGGTTGGATGATTGGGGGCCTCAGATGCCCTGATTTTACACTGACTTGCTCAAGAAGTCATCTTTTGATCAGATGCCTTCCCCATTGAATTTTTCCATGAAAATTGGTATGCATGATCTTTATGTCATATAGAGACCAATAGAAACAAGAATGACCAAAAAATTTGCAGTTATGGCCTCTGGAACCAAAACCCTAATTTTAGGTCATCTGTGCAGTTAAGCTTGGCTATGCTTCCATGCCTTCCTCAGTTCTTGTGATTTTCTGGCTTTCTTGATCTTGGGAGGATATAATATGATGCTTGAACATACATGGACCCTCTTGAGAAGATTTAAGACCTTTGGAGTGGCTCAGATAGCTCAGGGATTGCTCAAATCACAAACTCTAGATGCAGATGACTTTGAACCAATGCAGTGAAGCAAAAATGTAATATGAGATGATATGATTGAACTTATGCAATATGAAATGAATCACAAGCCATGGTGAAATGAGTGAGGGAAAATTTGGGGTGTTTACATGATGCACAAGTCTGATCAAGATACCAGCTTCACAAAGAAAATCATAAAAAACACTTCTTCATTGTAAATACCAAAAACACTTAATAAGTTAATGAGTTAGTGAGCTTAGGCCCTAATCTCTGGATTCAAGTTTTGGGGATCTTCTCCTTACTTGAAGTGTGCTTGTTCTATTATTCCATCTTGGACTGTACTGACAAGTGCACATTCCATGGAAAAGAGCTTGAGTTCACTTCCTTGTGACACATTCATAAAAGCTTCATAAAAAACACAAACCAACAATAAGAGTCTTTCCTTCGGGAATTCTTTTCTCACCTCCTTCGCTTGGTACGCGAACTTGCTCCTACTTGTCATTTTGCAAGACGGTTATGCACTCGTCGTCCGAGTCTGCAACACCTGAGCATTGGCATAGGCAGTTCAAGCCTTAATTCACAAGCAATCTTTTTCACCCCTAGTTAGGGGAACTACGACGTCTCTGATCCTCATTATCCTGATGAGGTACGTAGGCAGCGGGGTAGGGCCCGTTCGAGCACAATCTTTATTTTCCCTGCATTTTTTCTCTTTGTTTTCTCTTTCAATTCTTTTCTTAGTTTTATTTTCCAGTTCCAGTTTCATTTTCTTTGCAGCAGCTTTCATCCCTCACCCTGTGAAACAGATTTCTTTGCAAGCGTGGATCCCGTCAGGTACGGCGGACGATCTGGGTGCTAATACCTTCCCAGGTCGTAACCGAGTCCCGAACTCAGTCTCTTTGGTTCGCAGGACCCGTGTCCTTCCTTTTCTTTTCTTCTGGTTTGTGCAACATTACCATTCCCGTTCCTTCGGGATAAAAATGCCTAGCTGGCGACTCTATTCTTTTTCCGCGCCACTTTCACGTTTGTACCAGGATGGAAATCCGGGGAGCGAAAATTATTAAGATGGATTTATTAAGAGGTTTAAACAAATTAAGGGTTTAACACTTAGGATTAAAGTTATACACTCCATCCTAAGAGAAAGATGCAGGCATAACCCTAATTACAAAGTCTTAAAACCTTAAAGGTTTAGTCTCTAATGATGAGGTGAGAAGAGAGACACAAAGAAGACACAAAGGTAAAATCTAAAGGGGGACTAATCACAACCCTATTTATTGTCATGCTTGGATGTTCCTATGGTTTGTAAGGCCTGAGAAAGATCTTCAAAGAAGCCACCAATGGAAGAAGTAGATGAGAGGAGGAGAAGCAGAAGAAACAAGTTACTTACTTCACTGAAGAAGATAAGTAACTTGGGGAAAGAAAGTGAATAATGAACATGAATGAGAAAGCTCACTCTAAGGCAAAGAGAAATGCAGCAATGATGCATGTGAAGAATGAGAAGAGAAATGAGAAGTGAAGGAAAATTCACTTCTCAAATTACTTACCACCCGAAAATGTTAGCATAAGGAAAGAAATGAGATGAAAATGAAACATATGAAAAGGTAAAAACCAAAACCAGAAGCAAACACATGATGCAAATGATGCTATGAGATGATGCAAAGGCATACCAAGTGCTATGAATGTTCATACAAGAGATAGAATGCAAATGAAGCATGTCGGAAGCATGAAAACACATGGATGTTTATGAAATGAAATGGATGCAAAACATGGCAAATGTATGAATAAATGACCAATCAATGTTCAAGCAATGTATTAAGATGTCTAAGATGGCATACAAGTGCTTAAAATGTCATGGCAAGTTCACATGTTCATGCAATGCAATGTAAGATGCAAGTATGGATGCAAGATTAGGGTTACATGAAAGGATGAGATGCAAATGTAAAACACAGAAGCAAATCACATGATAAAAAATTGCAAATGAACTCAAAGGAATCCTAACCCAATATGATATCACACCCCAAAGGAGAAGGTCTAACTCTTAACCTAAAGAAAGTTATGAATTTTCTAAGTTAACTAGGGTTTTTGGGTATCTTAAGAGGGAAAATGCAAATCAAACGGGAAATGCAAGATAAATTTATGAAAAAAATGTCCTAGAAACTACATGATATATGGAAAATAATGCAAAAAGAACCATTGTCAAACCTTTCATGGTTAGGCAGAAGAGAATTTTTAAAGTTAGGGTTCCAAAAAGGGATTTTTATGAACCCTAAATTCAAGAAAAATGTCAAAATAGAATCAAAACCAAAAAGAAATTTGTATGGATGGTTTGACAATATTTCTAAATGTCCTAAGATGCAATGTGAATTGTTTTGGAATTTTTGGAAACCTAAATGGTATTTTAATTAATTAATTTCCATTAATTAATTAAAATAAACATTTAAATGTTTTTAAAATGATTTTTTAATGCAAAAAATAAAAATAAAAATGTTTTTGGGTGAAGAAAAATATTTGGAATTAAAATGCAGAAGGAAATTTTTTTAGGATTTTTCTAGGTATTTTAAATAAAATGCACAAAATAAATGCTATTTAAATGAAAATAAAATAAAAATAAGGGAAAGTATGACAATCCAAGGGATCAAATTCAAATTGGGGGGGATGCATTGACCAGCGTGCAATCTAAAGGTCCAGATTCAATCTGGCCTAATTCTAATTAATTAAATAAATTAAAAGGATTAGGGTTAAGTGAAATGATCTCAGCCCTCCACACACGCGCGAAACTCAAATTTAATGCTCCAGATTCAAACTCAGCTAATCACTTGAGATTAGCCCTAATCTAACTCAGACGGCTGGAACAATGCTCCGGTCATCTTCTCCGGCAGGGTAGTTTCTCAAACTCTCTTCCTAGATCATTTCAGGAGCTCTAAAGCTCCAGATCAAATCCCCACCTCACCCTAAACACGAATCCACCCTCAAAACTAATTTATTTTGCATTAATCATGAAAATCAAACAAGAACATGTTTCACGGGCAAAGTTTCAGAAGTCAAATACAAGCTTATTTTCAACTCATTTTCAAAACAAATTATATCACAGTGATCAACATAACATGTAGAACAATTTAGAAACTTAAAATCATGCTTCTGGAAAAAAGTTTGAAGATGGATACCTGAGCTGGAGCTTTCACTTTTGGAGCTTTCAGACCTCCTCTCTTGTGCAAATCCACCTCACTTGACCTCCTGATGATGTTGGAATGCTTGGATGGAGTTTAGAATGGATGGATTGAGGGGTTGCACTTCAACTGGTCTGAAATCGTGTTTTGTGTTTATGAGGTTTCAGGCTGGTTTGATGGTTGGGAAATACTCTAATGATGATGGTGAGTTGAATGGTGAAGTTCGTTTGAAGTTTTAGTGGATGGACAGAGAGTTTCGAAAATTTGAAGCTTGAGGATGATTTTGTGAAACTTGGTGTATGAACTGATTCAGGCTTGTGTATGCTATGGATTGGCTTGCTTTTGGTCCACATAACATAACCCTATTGGCCAGAGAGTGGTTGTGGCTCCAGTTGATTGGTATGGGTCATTTTGCAAAAAGTCAACAAATAGTGTACTTGAGGTATGGGCTCATGTTGCAGCTGTTTTAGGGCATGTCCCGGTTCAACATTGATCAAGGAGAGCCATGGAAAATGTTTTGGGGGTGATGCAGCAAGTTTATGAGAAGATTTATCCCCTTTTGCAAATTTGAAGAACTTTGGCCCCTTTTGAATTTCTTGAAGTTCAAGGCATGAAATGGAATGATTCTTTGGGAAATTTTGGTCACAATTCATTGTATTATGTTGGCATGATGCTTAGAGAGTGATTAGAGGTCACAAAATGACTTGGTTTGTGAAATTGCAAAAAATCCTCCTTGGTGTGAAAGTGAAAATTATAGGATTTTTGCCAACTTCGCAAAGCCATAACTTGAGTTCAATAATGAATTAGAACTTTTTCTTGTACTTTTTGAAAAGGTAATGATCCAATCTACAACTTTCATGACCAAAAATTTTTCATTTGAAGCATTTTAAAGAGGAGGTTGAAATACTTTCCCAAAATGGAAAGTTTCCATTACAAGTCATTTCCATTTTTGGCAACTTTTGGTTTTGCTCAATTTTCTTCAATTTTGTGAACTTCCAAGCACTTCAATGATCAAATAAAGATCATATAACTTCAATTTGATGAAAAATCCACTTTGGTTCCATTGTTGGGGGCCTCAGATGCCCTGATTTTGCTTTGACTTGCTCAAGAAGTTACCCAGTGAACATATGACTTCCACAATGAATTTCTTCATCAAACTTGGTACACATGATCCTTATAACATATTGAGACTATTAGAAACAAGAATGACCAAAAAAATTGGATTTATGGCCTCTGAAACCAAAACCCTAATTTCAGGTCATGTGTGTAGTGAAACCCTAGCTCTACTTCCATGCTTTGCCAGTTCTTGTGATTTCTTGACTTATTTGATCTTTAATGGATATAATATGATTATAGAACACACATGGACCCTATTGGAATGATTGGAGACCCTTGGAGTGGCTCAGATGGATCCTTGGATTGCTCAGATCACAAAACCCGGATGTAGATGAACTTGAACCATGCAGATGAAACAAATATGATATGATATGCTTAAACTTATGAAAAGATGAAAGATCACAAGCCAATGGTGTGAAATTAGTGAGGGCAAATTTGGGGTGTTTACAGGAGTCAATAGCTAAACTACCTCCATATTGTGACCCCAAGGAAGGAGTCATAACCTAATCGTGCATCCAAGCTTCATAAGAGTTGAACCATTAACAGATGCAACAACACCAATGAATACACTTGTTTCTCTAGCTCCTTTGAATAAAGAACTTGTTCTTTTTTGTTTTTTTATAAAAAGGATATTGGGCTCTCTTTTTCTTCTTTGAACTTGCTTGTGGGACATGTAGATATTGAGGGAGAAAAAATGGATATAAACGATAAATGAATTTGAACATTGAACTATGGATTTTATGATTGTAAGCGCGTTCTTAGAAATGTTTTGGGTGAACAAAATGGGGTTATTGATAAAAACATGAGTTTGGAATTCAAAATGGATGGAAATGGCTAATGAATAAGAAAATGGATAAATGAGTTGATGTGGTTTAGGAAAAACTTAAGGACTCTCTACTAGAAACTGATCATGAATTAATTTGTGGATTATAAAATGACGGAATGGATACTTGAAAGATGTGGTTATTGAATAAAGAACATATAATGGATAGAAAATGTTGAGAATAACAGACATGGATAGGAACACGGGCCATTACTAAAAACATTAATACACATATCTCACATGAGTTTTACTTAAAAATCCAACTCAAAACTCTTTCGATAACTCCTTATAAAAAAGGATGAACACCCTCCTGATCCATCACTAAAGTACCAATCTGTTGAATTAGACATCCTCTGAAACCCGAAAATGCAGATGAATAGTAATATATATGAGGGAAAATTTTGGGGTGTTACAGTTGTCCCTATTCAATCACTGTAGACCTGAATGGATGATAGCAGTTGCTTTCAGACGTTTGAGGTATGCAGGATTGAATACCAGAAATAACCAAAAAAATTTCACTCTGTGGAAGAAGAACAGGGAAATAAACCCAACCATATGAACTTTGCTTGAATGTATTCTGCTGGGAAGAATAGTAAACGGGGGATGCCTTTAGAGTGATGTCAGATGGCTACTAACTTGCCACGCTGCGGGTGGATTTTGATAGGCTGCAACAATGCCTTAATGATGTCTTGTCTTTTGGATGGAGTCGAACAACTATTGACTTGCCACACTGCAGATGGACTTTCACCGATCTATGGTTGGACTTCCAGATACTTTACCACCCTGAGGACGGACTTTCGCCAATCTGCGTTTGGACTTCAGATACTTTGCCACCCTGAGGACGGACTTTCGCAAATCTGTTGTTGGACTTCAGATACTTTGCCACCCTGAGGACGGACTTTCGCCAATCTGCGATTGGACTTCAGATACTTTTCCACCCTGAGGACGGACTTTCGCCAATATGCTGTTGGACTTTGGATAATTTGCCACCCTGAGGATGGACCTTCGTCAATCGGCGGTTGGACTTTCAAGAATAATTTGCCATACTGCGGGTGGACATTTACTCACTACAGGAGACTTTTGAAATTTGCCACCCTGAGGATCGACTTTTGCCAATCTGTGGTTGGACTTAAAGATACCTAGCCACACTGTAGGTGGTCTTTGGATAATCTGCCACACTGCGGATGGACCTTTGCTCACTGCGGGAGACTTTTGCCACACTGCGGGTGGACATTTTCTCAATACGGGAGACTTTTGGAATTTGCCACCCGAAGATGGACTTTGGCGAGTCTGTGGTTGAATTTCTGATACCTTGCCACCCTAAGCATGGACCTTCACCAATCTACGGTTGGACTTTCAAGAATAATTTGCCACATTACGGGTTGACATTTACTCACTGCAGGAGACTTTTGAAATTTGCCACCCTGAGGATGGGCTTTTGCCAATCTGTGGTTGGACTTCAAGATACCTAGCCACACTGCGGGTGATCTTTGGATAATCTTCTACACTGCAGGTGGACCTTTGCTCACCGCGGGAGACTTTTTCCACATTGCGGGTGGATTTTCTCACTATAGGAGACTTTTGGAATTTGCCACCCGAAGATGGACTTTGGTCAGTCTGTAGCTGGACTTTAAGAATTTGCCACCCGAAGATGGACTTTGGTCAGTCTGTGGCTGGACTTTTGCTCACTGCGGGATACTATTGGAATTTACCACCCGAAGATGGACTTTGGCCAGTCTGTGGCAGGACTTTAAGAATTTGCCACCCGAAGATTGACATTGGCCAGTCTGTGGTTGGACTTTAAGAGTTTGCCACCCGGAGATAGACTTTGGTCAGTCTGTGGCTGGACTTTTGCTCACTGCGGGATACTTTTGGAATTTGCCACCCGAAGATGGACTTTGACCAGTCTGTGGCCGGACTTTAAGAATTTGCCACCCGAAGATGGACTTTGGTCAGTCTGTGGCTGGACTTTTGCTCACTGCAGGATACTTTTGGAATTTGCACCCCGAAGATGGACTTTGGCCAGTCTGTGGCAGGACTTTAAGAATTTGCCACCCGAAGATTGACATTGGCCAGTCTGTGGCTGGACTTTAAGAGTTTGCCACCCGGAGATGGACTTTGGAAAGTCTGTGGCTGGACTTTTGCTCACTGCGGGAGACTTTTGGAATTTGCCACCCGAAGATGGACTTTGGCCAGTCTGTGGTTGGACTTTAAGAATTTGCCACCCGAAGATGGACTTTGGCCAGTCTGTGGCTGGACTTTTGTTCATTGCGGGAGACTTTTGCCAATTGTGGGGGACTTTTTCCCACTGCAGGGAACTTTTGAAATTTGCCACCCGAAGATCGACTTTGGCCAGTCTGTGGCTGGACTTTTGCTCACTGTGGGAAACTTTTGAAATTTGCCACCCGAAGATGGACTATTGCTAATCTGAGGTTGGACTTTAAGAATATGCCACCCGAAGATGGACTTTGGCCAGTCTGTGGCTTGACTTTTGCTCACTGTGGGAGACTTTTGCCCACAACGGGGGACTTTGGCCAGTTTGTGGCTGGACTTTTGCTCATTGCGGGGGACTTTAGAAATTTGCCACCCGAAGATGGACTTTGGCCAGTCTGCGGTTGGAATTTTGCTCACTGTGGGAGACTTTTGCCCACTGCGGGGGACTTTAGAAATTTGCCACCCGAAGATGGACTTTGGCTAGTCTGTAGCTGGACTTTCGCTCACTGCGGGAGGCTTTTGCCCACTGCATGGGACTTTAGAAATTTGCCACCCGAAGATGGACTTTAGCCAGTCTGTGGCTGGACTTTTGCTCATTGCGGGAGACTTTTTCCCACTGCGGGGGACTTTAGAGATTTTCCACCCAAAGATGGACTTTGGCCAGTGTGTGGCTGGACTTTTGCTCACTGCGGGAGACTCTTGCCCACTGCGGGGGACTTTAGAAATTTGCCACCCGAAGATGGACTTTAGCCAGTCTGTGGTTGGGCTTTACAAGATATCAAACTTGGATTATGCTGGGCACACATATGTTGAATTGTATGGCATGATGCCCCATGACACTAGGGATACTAGGTTTTGAACATGTCGATGAAATGGCGTAATCGCAAAGGGAGTTCCTGATGCGGAAATAATAGGTCCCTACTGATTCTGCTGAGCATGCAATGATCGCGAATTCGATCTCAAGAAGCCCTGCGGGGATAACATTTCTGCTGGAGAAGAGCGTGAATAATTCATCTGTCCTGAATTATCACCTTTTCCAAAAATAAATTGGACTTTAGATTTGAGGAACCTGCTTAGGGATACCACAACTACTGGGGATTGAATCTCACCCAAAAGACTCCGCTGGGGGATGTGCAACTTTTCAACTTAGCTGGGAAAAGTCTTGTCAAGGCTCTACTGAGGAGAACTCTCTTGTCTACCTGAATTTTCCATACCTATATGGGGAAGGGAACCGTTCATCTAATTTTCGGGAATACGTGGACTCTTGTAAGAAGTACTTCACTGTGGGAAGAGAACTCTCTGTTTGGGGATTATCAATCCTTATTGCTCTGCTGGAGCAATGGAACCTTCTGAGATCTGTTGGGGAAGAGAAAGATTTGTCTGAAATCTGCTGGGGAATAAGAACCATCCTATATCTATCGAGGAATAGGATCAAGGAAACTTGTTGAAGAGAAAAAGTTCGGCGACATTACTGGGGATAACTTCCATCAGTCTACTGGGGATAATAAAACCGACATGTCTTGCTGAGGAGGAAGGATTTCAAGTCGTCTCATTTTAGGGATCATTTTCACTTGCCTGGACTTTACCTTAAGAGGATTTTACAAAAGACTTGGTGTCTTTAAACTCTTAAGTATCGTGAATTGACATAATATCATTGCTGAGGAAGTAACCATTGTCGGCGCAGATGAGTTTGTAGCTGTCAGAAGTGCTGAATGAGAAAATTGGCTTGTCGAGCGACCGCTGGTTGGATAATGAACTCGTCAGTAAGAGTTATGACAAGAGGGTGAAATAGAAATCCTTCAAGATTAAAACTGTCTTGGTATTCTGAACTCTGGACGTATGTTTCCGATTATCTGTCTTCGGAAAAGAATGAATTCTCGTGCTATTGGGGTGGCCTTCCCCAGTACGAGTATTTGAATAGTTTTGCGCTTGACTGACTAATCTTTTCTCTTGGAGAGATTTGATTCTCGAGGTGATTGCCCTAGTTCGGCTGAATTTTGAAGAGATTGCTTGACATAATTGCACCTATATTAGCTAGCTTTTACCATGACTGGTTGGGAAAGTCCTTACTCAATGAATATTTCTCGGAAAAGTGCACCTCGAGGTGACTGTCTTTCAGAAGTTTTAGACTTCTCAACTTGGCAAGCTTAAGCTTCTGGATTGAATTTTTGTATGTGAACTATTTATGATGTCAAACAAATGTATGCAAGCAGAAAATGTTTATTCTGAGAATGGAAATTCTAATGCAACACACATGTCAATCTTGAAGTTTTGAAAAGGGGTCGCAAACCTTTGTGAGCGAATCACTGGTTAAGATACAACATTATTTTTGAATGAAAGTATGTACATGCAATACCAACAAGGATCTTTTAGCACAACTCATAGCAGTTAGGAACGCGGCCTCGTGGTAGTATGCTCTCAAAGTAACCCTGTTTCAGTTAGGACTTTTGAGGGTTGTATCGTGGCTTGGTTCACGGTTATAGAAACCATTGCTGCTAATTTTTACAAGCACTCACCTTTCATAAGGGTTTTGTGTCGGTTGAGGAACCATTGCTGCTATCAGTTCAAGCACCAATCAGGTTGTCGTTGGGAGTCAGTCACCCCTTTGTCTTTCGTGTCTGTGCCACACGAATTTGTTCTCACTTAAGGATCTTTCTTGTGTAATCCTTTTTGCATTTTTTTCCTTTCATTCTTTTGCTTATCCCTAACTTTTTCCTGGACTGATTCTTTGATTGTGAAGTCCAGTGGGATGCCCTAACTTTTGCCAAAACGCTTGTTTTCAAGTTTCGACTTAGCGGGCTTTTTCATTTCTCTTCTTTTTTCTTAAGCAAATCGTGTGACACTGTTTGTCTTGATTGTTTCGTGAGGATTGTGACTTCCCCATTCTTTGGTTGATGAAGGATAACCAATGTGGCTTTCAGTATTTGGACCTCTTGATTTGGATAACCATTGTGGTTTCTGGTCTTTGGACCTTTTGATTAGCATAATAGAATGCAATGGATCCTCAAATGCACTCTTTTATGCAAGTTTGAACGCTTGTCCAACTAGCTGATACCTACCCTGCCCCTGGGTTACATGTAAGGGTTTTTTCATGCAAAAAGAAACTCCTACTTCGAGGCTTAAAAGGGTTAGCGAGGGTCTATCTCCCTTATATCTCCAGTGTTTAGGGATTTAAACAAAGCTTGTACATCGTCAACAGGGTCGTATTCGAGAGCACACAATTAGAGATTCTTGTGTTTTTGTTTCGTCATTCTCCTTCATAGAGTTTAAGCACGACAATTGATATTGCAATGTAAGCATGCAAGGTTATAAGTGAATGCGAATGAATTACTTCAAGAAAAACATGTGATTTTTATTATTGCTAACATTCAAAAGCAAACAAATTTCATACATGTAGAAAAATAATTATCACATAAAAGAAACTACAAATGGAAATGCAGTAAAGAAACTGAATATTGCCATAGTTGAGGAGGCTTGACTCCGTCTGGACCTGTCAGTCTTGGATACTTTCAGTGATCAATAGCTCTTTTACATATTTGTAATCTTCAAGTTGCAGCCGTATACCCTAACCATGGCAATCATACCTCTTCTTCTAGTTATTCTGACTTTGACACGAGACGTCTGAAGGAAAAAGTGAAGCTGGAGAGTAAAGTTGTCTTATACGGTTGCTCCGAAAGACCTGACGATCTTCTGCCTACGTATCTCCATTGACCCATGACCAATGAAGAATCAGAGAGACGTAGTTCCCCTCAATAGGGATGAAAATGAACAATGAAGAAAGACAAACACACAATTTCCATTACTGAGAGTATTTGAATATTGTTGGCTTTATTTGCTTCATGAATACCCTTGTAACCTGGGTGATTAACTTGAAGATTTTGGCTTAACACAGACCATCTAGTAAAACAACCGTGACACCCTCATTCATTTCGGCTCCACCATAATTAGGTATTGGATTTTGGAGTACATTTGGATGAGGAGTGAAGCTGATCGCCTTGGAGTCAACCAGATCCTGTACCTTGTTCTGGAAAGCCCAACATTTCTCGATGCTATGCCCCTGGGCACCTGAATGAAACTCTCATCTGGCGTTTGCATCAAAATTTGGAGGTAGATTGTGTGGAGAAGGAACTCTCATGGTACGAAGCTCGACCATGTTCAACTTTAGCAGCTCTGGAAGTAATACAACATATGGATATGGGACAAGATCAATCCTACGGTCCTTTACTCTTATTCTTTGCTGAAATGGTCTATGTGCCTGTTGTTGCTGACCTTGAGGTTGTGATTGAACATTTTGTTGTTGATATTGCTTTGAGTGCCTAACCTGCCTTGCACTCTCTTACTCATACTCGGCCGAGGAGAGAATGAAGGTTGTTAATGTAACCCCTTTGAAGACTTGGTATGAGCAATGATTCTAGAAGAAGGAAAGTTGACCACCTCTTTCGTATTCCTGCATGCTTCATCTTGCGGCACTTCCGGCCTGGTCAGTCCAAAAGTGATTACCCCTTCATCAATTAAGTCTTGCACTTGATGTTTAAACGCTTTGAAATCATTAACATCATGTCCAGGAGCTCCAGAGTAGAAAACACAGTAGGCGTAAGGATTGCAACCTTGGTGAAGTTTACCAGAAGGAGGAGTTAGCTTGCGACACTCAATCAACCCCATTTTGAGTAGTTGTGGGCACAACTCAGCGTAAGACATGGGTACCGAATCAATAACCCTTTCTTGCTCCTGTTGATAACAGATTAATACCAATGAAGGAGCTACACACGAAACCTGTTGAAGTCTTTCTCCTGGAAACCAAGGCGTAGCAGTTGAAGAAGATCTCTGATAAGGAAAGAAAGTGCTCATTTCTTTGGCCACGATTGGTGTAGGATCATTTAGCTCACTTGTATAAAAAATGTGGAGTTGGTTCCTATCTTAGGATCTTCCCGACTTCCAAGTGGTGATTGCTGGTGAAGAGACTCAAACTATAGAGGAAATCCACCTAACAACTCTTGACTTAGTGGACATCCCAAAGAGATGGGAGAAACATGACCTTCTGTTTGTAAAGCAGACACATGGCTATTTTCCTTTTTCAACATAGCATTCATGATTTCCGTAAGCAGCTTCATCCGAGTCTTCATCCAATTGAATTCTTCTCTCAGCAATTTCTGATCTTGGGACAACGCTCGAATGTCCACTATAAAATGCCCCAGTTGGGCCTTCATCTCAGTCACCTCCGCTCGGAGTTGTTCCATGCCCATACCCTGACAATCATGATTCAAGTTGGCCATTCTGGAGATAAACCAAGGCCGAATAAGAATTTGTTCCTGAACACCTGTCACAAATGCAAGGATGTATGCAAATGCCATGTTCGGTTATTTCCAAGAAATCTATTTGTTTTGATCCAAGTTTTAATGCAGAAAAAATCCGACGATTTAATTCAGATATGTGATCTTTAGAAATAAATGAACATGTATGCTAAAATGCCATGATGTCATGTATGCAACTGGCATGTGATCAGCGGTCTGATGCTAGTGTGGATCAGATAACCAAATGTTGGTGAATATCATAATGTGATTATCCCTGTTCAAAAATTCCAGAATTCTCAACCAAGTATCATATAGGACCGGATCATATCATGGAGTAACACTGGTAAGGCGGGTATGTTGGAAGTTTAGGGTTCCTGCCAACCCCTCCCAAAGCCGAGCAGCAATAATACGTTCACCATTTCCGAGAAATGGCTCATGACCAAATCAGGGAATCAGTTAGGCATTATGTACTACTTAGGGAGGTCTCAGCTGAGTCCGGGAAAACAAGCATCCCTCATAAGTTCTCGGCTTCAAGCACTGAAGTCGAGAAACAATAGTACATTCATCCTGAAGGGTACAATACTACCGTCATACAACCGGTTGCTTTAACTGGGTTCCTATGATAGAACAAGGTCATCCTATACGATTTCCTAGTGGGCCCTCGGGTGCGAATGGGTTTGCCACAAAATGGGGCCTGCCACTGTCACCACTGGAGAGCGTTGTTTCCACTAAGGTCCTCGGTGATTGATTCCCAGCGTTAGTAGCTCAGGTGGGAACATTCTATGGCCTTCCTAGGCACTAAAGAACATATCCCAAGAGAGCCCTATCTGGGTGTGGGACTCATGAAAACTACACGTGCTCAAGACCACGCAAGCCATACGACTTCCCACTCTAAATCCTATGTGTATACTCAAGCCGGGTATTTGGCTTATCTCCCAATAATCCCATCCCACCAAGGAAAACCAGAACAGCCAGTACAGTATATGCTAGTATATGCAACAATAAAGTAAAGTGCAGAAAGTTGTAAATAAAGTTGTAAAGTAAAGCGATAAACTGTAAACAAAACAGTAAAGCTAAACTAAGGCATAACGACAAACGAAAAACACCCAAAGAAAACAGAAACATACAAGCCATAAGATTGACTCTCAAAGGGGAAACCATAGATTCTGGGTTCGATCCCCAACAGAGTCGCCAGTTGTCACTCCCGAGATTTTCATCCTAGTACAAACGCGAAAGTGACGTAGAAAAGGTAAAGTCTCCATCCATACATTTTTATCCAGAATGAATGGGAAAGGTAATGTTGCACAAACCTGAGGAAGAAAGAAAATACGAGGCCTTGTGAACCAAAGATCTGGGTCCGGAATTCGGTTACGAATTGGGAAGGTATTAGCACCCCAATTCGTCCGCCGTACCCGACGGGATCCACGCTTGTAAGTCTGTTTCAAAGGGTGAGAAATAAGATGATGTTTGGATGGAAGAATTGCTATCTGGAATGGAAGTGAAATGAGAAAAGGATTTGGAAAAGAAAATGGAACGAAGGGGGAAAATGTAGGGAAAATAAAGAATGTGCTCGAATGGGCCCTACCCCACTGCCTACGTACCTCATCGGTAAAATGAGGATCAGAGTCGCCGTAGTTCGTCTAACTAAGGTGGAGATTTGCTTATGTTTTTTAGGATGACGTTGCCATAGTTCTAATTCAGGTGTTACCGACTCTGACTCGAGGGTGTTTACTGTATCGTTGTTCGAACTGTTGAGGCAAGTCGTATTCGTCCGCAAAGAATAAGATGAGAAGAGAAGACGTGTCGTCTTGTTGGTTTATTGTCTTTTAGTAGAAGTGTATTGACTTTATGTTTATCGTGGGTACAACACTAAAGACTATGATACAGGAGCGAATACTTTCCAAGGTCGCCCCCAATGGAACGTTTGTAAAGAATTCTAGAAGAGTGGAGGTGACCTCCACTAATCATTTCCCATATGGCTTAAGGCTCGTGGCGTATTGTACCTACTTTCCTTTTAACTGTTTTTGATTTTTCTTTAAAGGATGAGAAGTGAGACTCAAATTGTAAAAGGAAAAAACTTTAAGGGAAACTAGACTTTACCCTAAGTTAATTGAGTTTAATGCTGACCTATGGTTAGTGAAGCTTGAAATATTAAAGCTACCGAAACATATATTAGACTAGAAATGCGAGTACAAAAATTAATAGTGAATAATATGGTCCTCCTACGTCATGGTGGGTAAAAACGTGCGTAAATCGTAAACGGGATGAAACGATGGATCAGGCGGGTCATTTGCATGGTGCTGAGACGCGCGACTTATGGTGTGCAACATACAAGGCTTGCTTTTGGGTGTATTGGAGTGGAGCGATGATAATCGAGGAATTCTAAAGTCACATGAAACTTTATTTATTTATTTATTTGAAATTCTTCGATTTTAGATCGAGTAACTCCTTTTCTTTTATTTTTGAAAACTGGTCATCTAAACGCTTCATTTTATCTTTTTCTATCCTAATTATAGGTATCACACATAAAATTCCAATTATTACATCACAAAGTATAAACCACCAAAATACTATCAAGGCATAAAAATAAAAATAGTCCAAATCCGTAAGAGAATCCTCGCATAGTACCTTGCACCCCAAAAAGAGTGTTAGTAAATGAAATAAAGACGAGGATTCAAAAATATGGACAAATGAATAAAGGTGTAAAAATTTGCACGAATTTCTAAAATGCACATAAAGCACATAAAACAAATATAAAGGCTAATCGCTTCATGTAAACACACTTGAAGGAATTCTAAGCCTAAGTCCTAAAACTAAAGGAACCTAAATGATGACAAGCTTCTAAATCCAGTAGCTAAACCAAATCAAGTCATTCTAAGGTTCTGTAATCAAACCTAATCAAACTATTTTCTAAAGTAACCATAAAACCCTAGAATTCAAGGTGAATTTACATGTAAAACCTAATGCAACTAAGGCTCTACGAAAAATAGATATAGGCCTGGAAAAAATATGAAATTAATTCTCTAAGGTAATTATCCAGAAACTAATGTTGTGTTAAAAAATCTCCTAAACATTCATAACTTAACTATGTCAAATTGTCACTTAAATCTACCTAAGATTTATTCACAATTTTACTCAAACAATGCTATCAAAACAGTGGATAAAATGGACGAAAAAATATAAAAAAATTATTCTAGGTACCTATATGAGTCCTCTAATCATAGTAAAAAGAATGGGACAAAAATATTACAGGAAATGGGAGAAATAAAATGTATAAAATTAAATGTTCATGAAAGAATTCAATATAACACTAATTAATTGGAAAATCGAAATAAAATGGAAAAATGGCAAAAATCAGAAAGTAAAAATGTGGAAGGAATCTAAAATGGGTTAAAATCCTACTATAATTTTTGTAGAATTTTATTATGAATTTTAGTATTTTTTACTAAGTAAAATTGAAACTGTATTAAAACAAAAATTAAAAAAAAAGAAAGGAAATGGGAGGGGAGTGCAGTAAGTAGTATTTTCCTAGTTAAATGGGAAAATGGTCCTAAAACGGCGGTGCAAATAGCAAAATGTGAGGCCCACCTACGCTAGCTTCTGAGGGTGCATACTAAAGGACTGCGGTTAACCTGTGTTGACTCGTTCTGGGACGTTGGATCCAAAGACTCCCAAAAGTATAATCATCTAACTGTTATATGAGCGAGGGTACACACAATTACAATACATCTGCATGCGTGGGAGCAAAATGGTGGGGTCCTACCGGATGGTGACAAGTGTCACCGCCGATATGGACAATCAACAATGAAAATCCCCCATCCTTATCTCTTTGTGAATTCAAAACAAAACCACTAAAATCATCTTTATTATTGTTCTTTATGATTTTTTTTAACACATTTCTTAATGAACTTCTATATTAAAACAAAGAAACAAATCAAAACAATAGAACCCTAAATCCCTTTCTCCTATGTCGCCGCCCTCTCACTCTCAACTTCACCTTTCCCAAATACAAAACCGTAACCGCCTGCGTGGCCTCCCTCTCCGGCCAACTTCTTTCTCTCATTGACTTCAAACGCCTATCACCTTGCTCACAATGTCAACCGTCGTCGAATCAACACAGAATCAAGAAATCACAAAAACGAAGCTTACCTGAATTAAAATCGTTGAAGCAGGCGACGATAGCGAAAGATTGGAAGTGAGTGACTCGATTCGTCAGTTGTTGTGCTCTTGCGAGGATCTTTCTTCTTCTTGTTCGTTATCTCGGTGCCAAGGTCACAGTGAAGAATGCGTCATCGTCCTTCGTCGTGGATGTTCTTCATCTCGGACTCGCGATTCAGATCTGGTATCTTTTCGCCTCCGATCTCATACTTTCTCATCTAATTTCTGCATTCTGACATTTTTTCTTGCGTTTGTTCATTTCGTGTGAATCGATACTCAGAGTCCACAGAATCCCGACAGAGCGATTCTTGGTAAATTTGAAGGCGCCATTGATGGTGAAAGTTAGTCAGATGATGACGATTCTAGATTGATGATGAAGTTTTTTGAGAATGCAGATTGACAGAGTTTGTTGCTTCTCGGTAGGTTTGCGGTTGGTTTAGCAATGACGATGATGAAGCAGGTTGAAGTTTGGAGCGGAATCACCTTGTTCGCTCAATCCAGAAATACAACAATTAGTTATGCACTCTTTGACTCACCTTCATTCTTGATTTCGATTCTTTTATACTTCTGTTACTGCGATCAACGTGGTTCGCTTTTCTGTTGCTTATTGTATTCTAAATTTGCAGGTTATTATTGATGCTTGTGCGATGAAGATGAAGGAGGTTGCAGGTTGCGGAAGTGCTTCGAACGGGATGATTTGGTTTGAAGATGATGAAGAAGCAGGGTTGAAGAATGGAAGGAAGGAGGATGTTGGTGAAGGTATGAAAGAGAGGAAGAAGATTGAATGGGGAAAAGTGAAGATGAGAGAATGAAATTCCGAGAGTTGAGAGAGATAGTGAATGAAGAAGAGGAATAAAGAAGAATGAATCTGAAGCCCAAATGAATTTGCAGCAATCTGAACATTTATAGGAGATGAAGGTCTTGAGGTTTAGGATGGTATTTTGATGATTTCTCAGTTGGAATCAGTTGGAGTTTATTGATGTAGTTAGGATTTGTAACTGATTTCAGGTATTGACATTCCCTTCCCTTTTTTGTTCTGAGATTTCTGGTTGAATCCCCTTTCTTTTTGCTGAATTTTCTTGATTCTGAGTTATATTTTTGTTGTTATGCAATTGCAGCCGATTTAAGGACCTTATGTGGGGTAGCCGTCGCGGTAATTTGATGAAGAGAGGAATTTGAATATTGAAAGGAATTCTGAGTTTTTTCGTTACCGTGCTTTTTCTTGTAATTTTTCTGGCATATTAGTTTTTTGTAACTGATTTATGTTGTATTATATCAGTTTCAAATGATTTTTGTGACTGGATTTAATTGAATGTGGTTGAAGTTCTTTTCTTTCTTTTGTATTGAGTTTCTAAAGTGTAATAAAGAAAGAGTCTTTGAATCCTCTGTTATTGAGCTTTAGTCCCCCTTTTTATAGTGCCCATGGCCATTGAATTCTCCTATTCTCTTTTTTACTATTTTCCTGCTATAAAGTTTCTCATCACTTTAGGGAAATTATTTTAAATCAATTAATCCCGTGACAATTGGAGAAAAATGCAGACTTGTAAGAATTAAAAGCAAACCAAAGGCATGTGGGAGTTAATAGATAAGCTACCTCCATCTTGTGACCCCAAGGAAGGAGTCATAACCTAATCGTGCATCCAATCTTCATAAGTGTTGAACCATTAACAAATGCAACAACACCAATGAATACACTTGTTTCTCTAGCTCCTTTGACTAAAGAACTTGTTTTTTTTTATTGTTTTTTTTATAAAAGGATATTGGGCTCTCTTTTTCTTCTTTGAACTTGCTTGTGGGACATGTAGATATTGAGGGAGAAAAAATGGATATAAACGATAAATGAATTTGAACATTGAACTATGGATTTTATGATTGTAAGCGCGTTCTTAGAAATGTTTTGGGTGAACAAAATGGGGTTATTGATAAAAAACAAGAGTTTGGAATTCAAAATGGATGGAAATGGCTAATGAATAAGAAAATGGATAAATGAGTTGATGTGGTTTAGGAAAAACTTAAGGAATCTCTACTGGAAACCGATCACGAATTAATTTGTGGATTATAAAATGATGGAATGGATACTTGAAAGATGTGGTTATTGAATAAAGAATGGATAATGGATAGAAAATGTTGAGAATAACAGACATGGATACGGACACGAGCCATTACCAAAAACATTAATACACATATCTCACATGAGTTTAATCTAAAAATCCAACTCAAAACTCTTTCGATAACTCCTTATAAAAACGGATGAACACCCTCCTGATCCACCAAACCATTCACCACTGAAGTACCAATCGCCTGAATTAGACATCCTCTGAAACCCGAAAATGCAGATGAATAGTAATAAATATGAGGGAAAATTTTGGGGTGTTACAGAGTTTAGGGTATATGCAAGCATGACCTAGCTTGAGTGGGTCCCTATATTAGGATAGTTCTAGAGTTTCACTATCCAATCCCCTCACATGTAAGACATATGGTGTTGATATACATTCAAGTTTAGGACTACACCCTTTTATTACCATGAGAAGGATCATGTCTTCCTTTGAGTCGTGCTGCATCTTCGGCCAATAATAGCCTTCTCGTAGGGCCTTGCGCGCCAGTGCCCTTCCGCCGGGATGCTGGGCATTGATTCCCCGATGTATTTCCCCTAATATGTCAGGGACCATTTCCTCCTCGACGCATTTGAGCAGCGGGATGGAGAGTCCCATTCGGTAGAGTTTTCCCTCGAGGAGGACGTACGAGCATGCCCTCCTCTTGGTTGTGGCCGCCTCTTTGGGGTTTGCGGGGAGTTCTTCCTTCGTGAGGTAATTGTATATGGGTGTTATCCAGCAATGATCGTCCCCGATTATTTTTACCTCGAGCGGAGGTGGAGGTTGTTCGGTACTTGGTCGAGGAAGGATTTCCTGGATTACCGACCTGTTTCCGACCTTCTTTCTCGTGCTTGCGAGTTTGGATAGGATGTTAGCCCGCGTGTTGTGTTCACGTGGGACGTGTTGGACCTCCCTGTAAACACCCCAAATTTGCCCTCACTTTTTATCAACATCATGGCTTGTGATCTTTCATTTTTGTTTTAACATAAGCATTACATCTCATATTGCATGTTTGCTTCACTGCATAGTTCAATTTCATCTGCATCTAGGGTTTGTGATCTGAGCAATCCAAGAATCAATCTGAGCCATCCGAAAGGTCTTGAAGCATTCCAAAGGGGTCCATGTGTGTTCTATAATCATATTTTGCTCCCCAAAGTTCATTAAAGTCAAGAAGTCACAAAATTGGCAAAGGCATGGGAGCAGAGCTAGGGATTTAACTACACAAATGACCAAAATTAGGATTTTGGTTTCAGAGGCCTTAACTCCAATTTTTTTAGTCATTCTTTTTTCTAATGTTCTTAATATGTTATACAGATCATGTGTACCAAGTTTGATGAAGAAACTCACTGTGGAAGTCATCTGATCATTGGGTAACTTCTTAAGCAAGTTAAGTCAAAATCAGGGCATCTGAGGCCACCAACAAGGGAACCAAATGATCATTTTCATCAAATTGAAGTTCTATGATCTTTATTTGATCTTAGAAGTGATGGGAAGTTCACAAGATTGAAGAACTTTGAGCCAATTGCAAACTTGCCATTTTTGGAAATGACTTGTAATGGAAACTTTCCATTTTGGGAAAGATTTTCAACCTCCTCTTTCATGACCAAAAATGCTTTAAATGAAAAATTATTGGCCATGAAAGTTGTAGATTAGGTCTTTAAATTTTCAAAAAGTACAAGAACATGTCTTGATTCATCCTAGAACTCAATATATGGCCTTTCAAATTTGGCAAAAATCACATAATTTTCAAGTTCATGTCAAAGAGGGATTTTTGTAAATTGGCATTTCAAGCTTCTAAGTGACCTCTAATCCACTCAATTATGTCACAACATGTTAATGAAACTTGCCAAGATCAGAATTGGCCCAAGGATTGAAGCATTTTATGGCTTGATTCACAAGAAACTTCAAAGTTGGAAAGTTGCAAAACACATGACAATTCTTCATCCAAGCCTCCCAGTTGCCTTTCTTTGATCAAAGGGCCCTCCATGAAGCATGCTGAGGCAATCTATGCTCAGAATCCCCTGCTGCATTGACCCATACCTCAAGTACACATAAGTTGACATTTTTGCATTTCCTCCCATACCAATCAAACTGAGCCACCACCCACTCTCTGACCAATCACAACCTCTTACGCAAACCCTAAGGACCTCATTCCATAACACATTCAAGCCTGAAACATTGGAGAGCTCAGAATTCACAAAATTGTCAAAAACCTTCCCTTCTTCGAAACTCAAAAGACAGCCATCAAACTTCAAAACAAACTTCACCAATCATCTTCAAATCACTCATAGAACACAAAACACCCCTCACCATGGCCTGAAACCCCCAAATCAAAAATACGATTTCTGCAAAACTAGAACCAAACACTTCAAAATAGCCATCATAAAATTGTTCTAAGTATCACATAATCCTCAAGGGGTCCATTGAAGTTGATTTGCACAAGGGAGTAGACCAGAAAGCTCAAAACTACAAAGCTTCATCTCAGGTATACCCCAAGAACATTTTTTCCAGAACATGCTATTTAAGTTAAAATATCATGTTTAGTTTCGAAAATGATTGAGAAATGACCATGTATGAAGCTTCTGATCGCTCGACTATATGTCTAAAGGATTGTATCTGCAAGTGCACGGTCGTACGTGTAGTTTTAAAGATTATCGATCCCTCAAAGACTAAAAATCGATCTAACATTATCTAATATTACTGTGTAAAGCTAAGGCTAATTGTTTAATTGGGTTGGCTTATGGCAGATATAATTAAATCTAAAATTTGATTAATGAATAATCATAATGATATATCCGTATGTGACTCGTCAATCGTTGGGAATTCAATTAAATATCAGTTAAGGCTTGTATGCTAAAATACTTTTCAGTGGAATATGTTTATTTAAAAATCCTTGTCTCACATTCTCGCTCTATTGATTCATATTAAATTCCTAAGTCTTATGCCTGCTCTCGCTAGCCCACAGTTGTTTAGAATTTCTTTTTGAAAATAAATAAATCCCAATTAATTTTAAATCCTCAAACTCTTGCTCTATTGAATTTAGAATTAATGCCTAATCCCAGCTATCCAGTTAAATTCTCAAACTCTCGCTCTATCGAATATAACCTTAATCACTTCCCTTATTCTCATAACCAAAGTATTAAATTAATTCAAGAGACCTCGACCTAAATTATAAATTGGTAAAAAATAATTAATACTGATTTTAATTAAATTCCTCCCGATTAATTTGTCTACATACTGATATATATATATAAAAATAGCTAGACATATTAAATAGATAAATCATGCAAGAAAATAATAAATTAATTAAACCAATCATAACGATCAAAACAAGCATACGAAAATTAAATAAATGCGTAAAAATTAGAACCTGAATAATATTCTTAAATAATAATTGGTAGTAGAACTTGGATCCAATACAGACTCGCTTGAAAATAAATTATACCGAAATGTAGAAAAGAAATTACTAAGACTAAATATAATGAAAACTGGAATCTAAAACTTGAAATCTCGCGCTGGAAATTTGTCCTGGAAATCTTAGCAGCTGGTTCTATTTATAATCACGAACGGTTGGATTTGTTGCGTAAAAATTGGAGTGAATGGGCCTCGTGCTTGAAGTGGAGAAACTGGGTTCCTCGCGTGAGAAGTGGGTGTCGGAAAGACCGGAGGGAGAATAGGAGAGAGTGGCCTGCACCACTTCTCTTTCTTCCCCCAAAAGTTGTGTGCGCCACATATGCATTCTTAGGGGGTTGTGGGCGCCACACCCCATGGCCTGCGCCATGTGTGTGTGCGGTGGGCCCCACCACCTTTATTTTTTTCTTCTATTTTCTTCTTTTCCATATTTTCTTCTTCTTTTCTTTTCTTCATTTTTTTTTCTTCTTCATTTTCTTTTCTTCATTCTTTTTTTCTTCTTCATTTTCTTTTCAATAAATTTCTTCGACTTTTCTTCATTTTTCGACTTTTTTCCAACCAACTCGATTATCTGGAATAATAAATAAATATAGTAAATAACGAGAATAAAATCGGGAAAATCTAATAAAACATACTATTGATTCATGTTAGTCAAGAAAAAAATACGATATAATTTCGCGTTATCAAATTCCCCCACACTTAACCCTTTGCTTGTCCTCAAGCAAAAAATGAAACAATTTAAGCGCTAGTTTAAATTAGACACAAGTATCATAGGCATCAGTCAAAAAAGATAAGTACTGGATATTAATACTAAGGATACTGTAATGACAATTTTATCTCGGAAGATAATCGAGAACTCCTATCCTATACAGACAGATCCGAATCATGTTATAATATCTCGACCCACACACCTCTCTTTCATTCTAGCGCAATCACATTAAGTCTGTTATCCCTGCACTTCCATGGTAAGTAAACCTGTTAGTGTTAACTGATCTCATTTGTCAAATATCTCTGTAAATCTTTTTTTTTCTTTTTCTTTTTTTTTTCAAATTTCAAGAATCTGGTCCATTGAGCTAAATGGTCGGGTGAGGACCACCTAAATTAGAAGGGTGCAAATCTTTAGTTCGCTTTTGACATTAAACTTATTCAAATTATTTTATTTCGAGATCAGACATGTATTTGCATCGGTTTATTACTTAGGTTGTGCTCTAGGATGGTGCTGACTGCTATTATAAACTAATAAAGAGGGTGGTTTTGGCATAATAAGCATTCAAATTCATCTGCATAATCAAGGGGTTCAAGGTGTAAGGCAGGTACCGATACTATCAACACTTTTCCTAAGTCTTTCTAGACTAGTATGTTTCAAGCATCGTGTCATTTCTCAAACTGAATTTGTTTTGTTATAGCTTAAGAAAATTGGGTAAATCTGACTTGAAGCAGAAATTACGTGAAATGGCTCGACTGAACATGAATTATTTATTTGTTAGCTAAAAATGAAAAATGAAAAATCTACCTAGAAAGCATAAATTAAAAGCAATAAATTTCCTCCCCCACACTTAAGTCGAGCATTGTCCCCAATGCATCAAAATAAGGTAGAAAGAGGAAGGTGGAACCTGCGATGTCAGCTACCCACGACTGCCTCTGCCTCGTGTTCATCTGACATTTCTTGAAGTGCCCACTTCTGTATTTTCTTCTTTCGTCTGAAAGGACATGCCAGCCATTTCGTGGATTAGCTCTGTCATATGGTTATGTCCTTGTTTCATTTGGTTCAGGATTTGCAGCATGTTGTTCTGCTGAGCATACATCTCGTTTTGTTGAGCATACATCTGGATTTGTTGTTGCATCATCAGTGCTTGTTGAGTTGTTAGATTTTGTATTCTTTGGTCCCTCAAGGCATTTGCTTCGCCTTGTAGCATCAACTCATGGAGAACTCCTTCAAGACCTTCGTGTGGCTCGTCCTCTGGTCTCCTAGGGACTCACCTGGTAGAAGTACCTGCAACATAATCAGAAGAAAATGGCGCATCTCGTGCGGGTGGGTTAGTTTCATCATTAGCCCCGCCAGCGGCATCATTCATCGGAATATGCGCGGGGCGTGTGTCAAAGTAGAGGAAATTTCTTTCGTTGGTCACGTCAGTGCGACTCGGGTTCGGTAGAATAAAACCCGATAACACTTTATTATCGATCAAAAGCTCGTAATTTCCATCTCTACGTGGTTTTACTAGTTTCATATTCCTCGCCGTATTTAAATCAATTGTTTCGACGGGGTTCGTTTGCATTGTAGAAAAATTTGCTTCGAGTCCTAAGGCTCTAGCTATTGTTGTAATAAGACCGCCAAAGGATATAGGATCTTTGCTTGCGGCTAAATTTTTCATATGATGCAGAATAAACGGGACATGATTTATTTTAATAGATGCAAAAGAAGCCATGAGATACATCAGTTCTCTTTCATTTACCTTACTCATATTAGACCGGCCAAAAACAGTTGTAGCTAAAATCTGACGAAAATAACGAATAGCCGGGTTATGAATAAGGGTGGCTCTAACACCTTCTATATTTTGTAAAAACGTCCCCATTATGGCTTTCGAAAACATTTTATAAGAATTTACCCATTGTTCCCCAGTCGACATTTCATAGCTCACATCCTCTCCTATTGGAAATTTCAACAAAACAGCTAACTGATCAAAAGTGTAAGTGTAGCTTTCATTAAACATTCTAAAACATGTTGTTCTATTTTCATCATCAATCATTAAGGAGCTTAAAAATTCTGCGGTGAGCCGAATATAGACAGGATCACGGTAAGACAAAAAGTTTTTTAGGTGAATTATTTCGAGCAGTAAATCTACACTATCTTTTAATCCTAATGTTTCTAAGCAAACGATATCGGCATACCTGGTGGGTTCTATACCCCGGTCGAGAAGACTTCTAAATAAATCAGCTTGGACTTGGTTTCTGAAGAGGATACGAGGCCCTTGATTTGGCTCCATAGTTTCTTTCCTTGCTTTCTAACACTTACTTTATAAAAATTTATAGTAGAAAAATATTTAGAGTGTAAGAAATAACTAGAGTTAGGGGGATATTTATAGGAGTGGAGAATTAAATAGGGGTAGTTGGTAATAAGTTGTAATTATATTTGGTGGTAAATTTGAATTTTGAAATTTGAATTTTTGAATTTGAATTTGTTCATGACAAATGTCATGTTGCATGGTAAATTAATGTGTATGAAGTACATTTGTAAATTATTATACAAGTGATGAGACAAGTGCATGGCAAAGGTAGATGGCATGTGATAAGGTGGAAGATGCATGTGGTAAAGAGTAATAATGCAGTAAGAATAATAATACGAATTAAACAAATTTAATTTTTTATGTGCCCCCCCACCTAAGAATGCATGGCGCAGGCCATGCTTTTGGAGCAAGGGAGCATGGCGCAGGCCATGCTTGTGTGTGTGTGGGGGGGGGGGGGGGGGGTTGTGATGAATTTTATTTATTTTTTTATAATGTAATATATTTTATTTTTTTAATGTAATACTTTTTCGGGTAAAATTTATTTTTATATAACCTGCATAATTTGATTAAATAAGGCAATGTAAAATCTTATATTATACTGACAGTATCAGTTTGAATTAAAATTAGCATGCATCACATAGCGACATAAATAAAGACAGATTAATGTATAAATAAATACTAAAACAAAAAGCTGCAATTAAAATTTAATGTAAGCAAAAAAAGTATGAAATGATAAAATAAATCCTGATGAGAAAAAATTGGAAATCCTAATTAATTTCCTTCCCCCATACTTAAACCGGACAATGTCCTCATTGGCCAAGCATGCGAGTTGGAATAAAGAAAGAAAAACTAAATTCTAACCACGGTTATCGTTAGTGTTAGTTAGACCGAAAGAAATTAAAAGCTGATGAAAATTATCCAGCTGCTCAGTAACAATATCCATGAAACCGAAGAAATCCATTTGCAAAGCATTAATACTAGTATTAATGTAATCAAGTTGATTTTATAGAGCGGCGATGGAGGCATTGTGGTCAGCCGGTGGGTCAACTGGTATCTCAGGTGGTATTGAATCAACATCAGACATATAATGGTCATAGACTTCAGATATCATAGGTGTTTCAGGAGGTGAAGGGGGGGGAATGGGAATGCTCAAGTCATATAACCAATTATTTCTATTGTGCAGGCTGGTCCTTTCAGGGTTTGGTAATGTGAAAAGATGGACAACTTCATTATTAATCAGGAGGTCAAACAATAATAAAGGTAAATAATATTGTAGTTTAGTTAGATAGGAATAAAACAAACAATAATAAAGGTAAATAAATTTAAAAAGAATGATACAAAAACATAAATAGAAAATCAACAAAAATTTAAATAAACATAATAGGCATAAAAATGTGGGTTGCCTCCCACTAAGCGCTTCGTTTAAGGTCAAGGGTTCAACCAAGCATTTTAGGGATTAATCATTTGAGTGAGCGGGAAGCTCATTGAGTAGGAGACTAGTTACGTAATCACGGTTTTCGACCGTGTGATAGTGCTTAAGGCGTTGACCGTTTACTATGAATCGTTCGCCTGATTTTCCTTGGATTTCAATGGCACCGCTAGGAAAAACTTTGGTAATTATAAATGGCCCAGCCCATTTGGAACGTAGTTTTCCTGGAAAAAGCTTCAATCTTGAATTAAATAAAAGTACAACATCGCCTTTGTTGAACTCTTTTTTGGAGATACGCCTATCATGCCATTTTTTTGTTCGTTCTTTATAAATTTTGGCGTTCTCGTAAGCATCCAGTCTGAGCTCTTTTAATTCATGGAGATCTAAGATTTGTTTTTCTCCTGCAGCTGACGAGTCTAGATTTAGGGTTTTAATATCCCAATAAGTTTTGTGTTCTAGTTCAACTGGTAGGTGACATGACTTTCCGTAAACTAACTTAAAGGGGGTAGTTCCTATCGTGGTTTTAAAAGCGGTTCTATATGCCCATAAAGCTTCTTATAATTTAGACGACCAATCTTTCCTAGAGATAGAAACAATTTTCTCTAATATTTGTTTTATTTCTCTGTTGGAAACCTCTACTTGTCCACTTGTTTGTGGATGATAAGGTGTTGCGACTCGGTGCTGGACTTCGTACTTCAATAACAATTTATCAAAGATTTTGGATATAAAATGTGATCCACCGTCACTTATGACTAGTCTTGGTACACCGAATCTTGGAAAGATCACGTTCTTAAATAATTTAATTACTACTCGTGTATCATTTGTCGAAGAAGCTATAACCTCGATCCATTTTGAAACATAATCAACGGCGACAAGTAGGTATTTATTTCCAAATGAAGATGGGAAAGGTCCCATGAAATCTATTCCCCATACGTCGAAGACTTCTACTTCTAGGAAGCCTTTCAATGGCATCTCATCATGTCTAGATATGTTTCCAGTGTGTTGACATCGATCACAATTAATAACTGCAATATGGACGTCTTTCCATAGATTAGGCCAGAAGAGGCCAGCTTGTAATATTTTAGCACAAGTTTTTGAAGTGCTCGCATGTCCACCATAAGGGGCGGAATGACAATGAGCTATTATGCTTTCTATTTCATCTTCTGGAACACATCGACGGAAAATACCATCGGAACCTCTCTTGAAAAGAAGTGGTTCATCCCAATAGTAATGTTTAAGATCGTGACATAATTTTTTCTTTTGTTGGTAGGTTAGATCGGGTGGAAGTACTCCGGCTGCAAGGTAGTTAACAAAGTCAACATACCATGGTAGTGCTTTATCTGTAATTACAACTTCTTTGGTTTTTGGTTTGTTTGGATCTAGTTGGGCCAGATCGCTTCTTATCTGTGCTATTAGTTGTTCATATGGAAAATCATCATTAATAGGCAGTCGTTATGGCTTAATAGCTTCTAATCTTGATAAATGGTCTGCTACAACATTCTCGGAACCTTTCTTATCCTTGATCTCTAAATCGAATTCTTGCAAAAGAAGAATCCACCTTAAAAGTCTAGGGTTGGCATCCTTTTTAGTCAGTAAGTACCTAATAGTTGTGTGGTCTGTGTAAACAATTATATTTGCTCCTACTAAGTAAGAACGGAATTTATCAAGAGCAAACACAACAGCTAGAAGTTCCTTTTCTGTTGTGGCGTAGTTCATTTGGGAAGGATCTAAGGTTCTACTTGCGTAATATATTGTGTGAAGCTTCTTGTCCCTTCTTTGTCCTAAAACTGCACCCACGGCATAATCGCTTGCATCACACATGATTTCAAATGGTAATCTCCAATCTGGAGGTTGCATGATAGGTGCAGAAATGAGAGCCGTTTTCAGCTGTTCAAACGCTTTTTGGCATTTTTCATCAAAGATAAAGTCAGCGTCTTTCATTAATAAACTAGTAAGAGGTTTTGTAATTTTCGAGAAATCCTTAATAAATCGTCGGTAGAAACCGGCGTGTCCTAAGAAACTTCTTATTTCTCCTACCATTTTCGGAGGTTGAAGATTTTCTATGATTTCAATCTTGGCTTTATCAACCTCAATTCCTTTTTCTGAAACAACGTGTCCTAGCATGATTCCCTGTTGGACCATAAAATGACACTTTTCCCAGTTTAATACGAGATTTACTTTTACGCATCTTTCGAGTACCATTTCTAGGTTTGATAGACATTCTTCAAAGCTTTTCTCACAGACGGAAAAATCGTCCATAAATACTTCCATAATGTCATCTATAAAATCAACGGAGATCGACATCATGCACCTTTGAAATGTTACAGGGGCGTTGCATAGTCCGAATGGTATTCGTCGGTATTCGAATGTACCATAAGGACAAGTGAATGTGGTCTTTTCTTGGTCATCAGGATGAATAGGGATTTGAAAAAATCCTGAATAACCGTCTAAATAGCAGAAGTAAGAATGTTTAGCCAATCGTTCTAACATTTGATCAATAAATGGTAGTGGGAAATGGTCTTTTCGAGTGGCTTTATTTAGTTTTCTATAGTCAATACACATTCTGCTTCCTGTAACAACTCTTTGTGTTATGGATTCACCTTTTGCATTCTTAATCACTGTAACACCTCCTTTCTTGGGTACTACATGTATTGGGCTGACCCATTGGCTGTCTGAGATAGGATATATGATTCCTGCTTCGAGTAATTTTTGCACTTCGTCTTTTACCACTGTACTTAAGTTTGGATTGATCCTCCTCTGGTGTTCTTTAGAGGACTTACAATCTTCCTCTAGCAAGATTCTATGAATACAGATGGAAGGGATTATCCCTTTCAAATCAGAAATGTTGTATCCTAAAGCAGTTGGGTATTTCTTTAGAACGTCTAAAGGTTTCTTAGTTTCGAGCGTCCCTAAACTGGAATTTACTATCACTGGTCGCTTACATTCAATGTCTAGGAATTCGTATCTAAAGTTCCTGGGTAAGGTTTTTAACTCTGAATAAGTTTCTTTAGGTCCTGGCATATGATCTGGTGTGAGTTCTAAGCTTTCGCTTAGACTATCATCTTGATATGGTTTTTGCCAGTTGCCATCTTCGAGAATCGGAGGGATTTGAATTTTCATAATTTCAGAATATGTGGTTTCTTCCATTTCCATCTCTCTTACACACTCGTCAATGACATCTAATAAATAACATGTGTCCTCTATAGCCGGTGATTGTAAGAATTGCGTTAAAATAAATTCAACTTTTTCTTAACCTACTTCAAAGGTTAGCTTTCCTTTCTTCACATCTATAATGGCTCCAGCGGTAGCTAAGAATGGTCTTCCTAGTATAATAGGGGTAGTGGATTCTTTTGTGATGTCCATGATTATAAAATTAGTAGGAATGTAGAATTGACCTATCCGTACTGGAACATTCTCTAGTACACCTGCAAGATACTTAATAGAGCGGTCGGCTAATTGAACATACATTTTTGTAGGTCTTAATTCTCCCATATCGAGCCTTTTGCAAATTGATAAGGGCATGACACTGATAATGGCTCCTAAGTCACATAGAGCTTTGTCTATGACGAATTTTCCAATTACACAGGGTATGGAGAATCTACCTGGGTCTTTTAGCTTAGGAGGCATGTTGTTTTAAATTATTGCACTACACTCAGCAGTCAGCGTAACTGTTTCATTATCCTCGATCTTTTTCTTATTGGATAATATTTCTTTAAGGAATTTGGCATATGAGGGCATTTGAGTGATTGCTTCTATAAACGGTATCGTAATGTTTAATTGTTTTAGAAGTTCAACAAATTTCTTAAATTGCCCTGCAATTTTAGAGTTGACAAGTCTCTGAGGATAAGGGATATGAGGTTTATAAGGTGGTGGAGGTACATATGGTTCTTCTCTCTCCACGGCTTCTTGAATATTGTTCTCCTTTTTCTCAGTTTCACTTTCCTTCTCAGTTGGTGTATCCTGCTTTTGGTACATGGCTGGATTTTGAAGTCTAGGATCGGCGGGTTCGTCTAATTTTTTTCCGCTTCTCAATATTACCGCATTTGCATGTCCTTTTGGATTTTGTTGAGGTTGACCAAGAAATACGCCAACTGGGGCAACAATTGGTGCTTGTTGTTGAGCTACTTGTGAAATTTGAGTCTCAAGCATTTTGTTATGGGTAGCCAAAGCATCAACTTTGTTTGCCAATTGCTTTATTTGTTCACTAGTGTGTAGGTTTTGGTTCAGGAACTCCTTGTTTGTTTGAGTTTGGGTAGCTATGAAACTTTCCATCATTAGTTCAAGGTTCGATTTTCTTGGGACATTAGGAGCATTCATGGCAGTCTTCTGATATCCTGGTGGTGTAGCCAGCGCTTGACCAGGTGCATATAAAGCATTATTATTCTTGTAGGAAAAATTTGGATGATTCTTCCAACCTGGGTTGTATGTGTTTGAGTAGGGATTTCCTTGAGCATAATTCACTTGGTCTGTGGGAGTCATGGCCAAAAGCTGACAATCAGGGGCAGCATGTCCTGGAACTCCACATAGCTCACAGTTTGGTGCAACGGCAGCCACGGTGGTTGTTGGTGTTATGGCCAAGTTATCGATCTTTTGAGCGAGGGCTTCGAATTTAGCATTCACTTGATCAATACTACTTACTTCGTACATACATCCTTTTGTTGGTTTCTCCGTCGCGACTCTTTCGATTCCCCACTGATAGTGATTCTGAGCCATACTCTCGATAAGTGCATAAGCATCGTTATACTCTTTGTCCATTAGTGCGCCGCCCGCGGCAACGTCAATTATCATTCTCGTGTTTTACAAGAGTCCATTGTAGAAAGTATGGATGACCATCCATTCTATTAAATCGTGATGTGGACAAAGTCTCAACATATATTTGTAGCGTTCCCAAGCTTGGAAAAGAGATTCGTTTTCCTTCTGCTTAAATTCGTTGATTTGAGCTCTCTGCATAGCCGTTTTGCTAGGTGGGAAATATATTGTTAAAAATACTTTCTTTAGCTCCTCCCACGTAGTAACTGAATTCGAGGGTAGAGATTGAATCCAAGCTCTTGCTCTATCTCGTAATAAGAAAGGAAAAAGACGTAGTCTAATTGCTTCTTGGGTGACACCATTAGCTTTTACTGTGTCTGCATATTGCACGAAAATTGATAAATGTAAGTTCGGGTCCTCGTTAGGATTTCCGGCAAATTGGTTATGTTGCACAGCTGATATCAGTGATGGTTTCAACTCGAAATCGTTCCGGTTGATAGAGGGTGCGACAATGCTGTTATGAGGTTCATCTTGTGACGGAATAACGTAATACTTGAGTGGATGAGTTGGTTCCTCCCCGGCCATCTCAGCTTCCTTTGAGGTTCCAACTGGTTCTTCAACTAATTCAGATGAATGAGCTAGAAGATCTGGGATGTTATACTTCCGTTGGTATTCTGCTATACGGCGTCTCAAATGTAAAAAAACGTTCTAATTCAGCGACTGGTGGTTGCAAGTCTTTGCCTTGAGAGCGAGTACTTGGCATATATTGGTGAATAGGAATTTAGGAAAATAAATGGTTTACCTTAGTCTATACGGTGTAACACTGGAGTTACGACATCGACTTAATTAATCCCCGACAACGGCACCAAAAACTTGATCGCTTGACTATATGTCTAAAGGATTGTATCTACAAGTGCACAGTCGTACGTGTAGTTTTAAAGATTATCGATCCCTCAGAGACTAAAAATAGATCTAACATTATCTAATATTACTGTGTAAAGTTAAGGATAATTGTTTAATTGGGTTGGCTTATGGCAAATATAATTAAATCTAAAATTTGATTAATGAATAATAATAATGATATATCCATATGTGACTCGTCAATCGTCGGGAATTCAATTAAATATCAGTTAAGACTTGTATGCTAAAATACTTTTCAGTGGAAAATGTTCATTTAAAAATCATTGTCTCACACTCTCGCTCTATTGATTCAGATTAAATTCCTAATGTCCTATGCCTCCTCTCGCTAGCCCACAGGTGTTTAGAAATTCTTTTTGAAAATAAATAAATCCCAATTAATTTTAAACCTTCAAACTCTCGCTCTATTGAGTTTAGAATTAATGCCTAATCCCGGCTATCCGGTTAAATTCTCAAACTCTCGCTCTATCGAATATAACCTTAATCACTTCCTTATTCTCATAACAAAAGTATTAAATTAATTCAAGAGACCTCGGCCTAAATTATAAATTGGTAAAAATAATTAATACTGATTTTAATTAAATTCCTCCCGATTTATTTGTCTACATACTGATATATATATATAAAAATTAGCTAGATATATTAAATAGATAAATCATGCAAGAAAATAATAAATTAATTAAACTAATCATAACGATCAAAACAAGCATACGAAAATAAATAAATGCGTAAAAATTAGAACATGAATAATATTCTTCAATAATAATTGGTAGTAGAACTTGGATCCAATACAGACTTGCTTGAAAATAAATTATACCGAAATGTAGAAAAGAAATTACTAAGACAAAATATAATGAAAACTGGAATCTAAAACTTGAAATCTCGCGCTGGAAATCTATCCTGGAAATCTTAGCAGCTGGTTCTATTTATAATCACGAACGGTTGGATTTATTGCGTAAATATTGGAGTGAATGGGCCTCGTGCTTGAAGTGGAGAAACTGGGTTTCGTGCATGAGAAGTGGGTTCCGGAAAGACCAGAGGGAGAATAGGAGAGAGTGGCCTGCGCCACTTCTCTTTCTTCCCCTAAAAGTGGTGTGCGCCACATATGCATTCTTAGGGGGTGGTGGGCGCCACACCCCATGGCCTGCGCCATGTGTGTGTGCGGTGGGCCCCACCACCTTTATTTTTTTCTTCTATTTTCTTCTTTTCCAAATTTTCTTCTTCTTTTCTTTTCTTCATTTTTTTTCTTCTTCATTTTCTTTTCTTCTTTCTTTTTTTCTTCTTCATTTTCTTTTCAATAAATTTCTTCAACTTTTCTTCATTTTTCCGACTTTTTTCCAACTGACTCGATTAACTGGAATAATACATAAATATAGTAAATAACGAGAATAAATTCGGGAAAATCTAATAAAACATACTATTGATTCATGTAAGTCAAGCCAAAAATACGATATAATTTCGCGTTATCAGCTTCTGAAATTTTTGACCTAAAACTTGATTGCTTCGATTCAGCCTTGTTATGGATGATAAATGAATTATGTTTGCAGATTCATGTTCTTTGATGTTAGAGGAGTGATTATGGGCAAGAAATTAGTAGTTTAGATGCTTGTATGAGTTTCTTAGGATTTGCTCCGGTCACCTGAAAATGTTTAGGGTTTAATTAGGATTTAATTAGCCAGTTTGATTGTACGCCCTTAGATCTTAGGGTTAGCGCGTGAATGAGTGGCCCAAATTGCTCCATTAATTTTTAATCCAGTTTAATTAGTTTAAATTAGGATTAATTAATAATTTCCTCAAATTGAATCCTGACCTTCTAAAAACACGCGCATTCAACCCCCCATTTCCCCAGTTTGAATCTCATCCACTGGATCTAATTACTTCCCATTTTTATTCATTTTATTTTCATTTTAATTCATTTCTTTTGCATAATTTATTAAAAATACCAAAACACTTTCAAAAAAGATGAAACTTTGCATTTCTGTTTTAAATATTTTAACCTGAAAATGATTTTTATTTTATTTTTTGCATATAAAAAGTATTTTTAAAATATTTAAATGTTATTTTTCATTAATTAAAGTATTTTAATTAATTAAAAATGCATTTAGGTTTCTAACAAACACCAAAAAAATCACGAACCTTTCCAGTACATTTAGAAACATTTTCAAACTCTTCATAAAAATTTATTTTTAGGTTTGATCATAATTTCACAATTTTCTTTGAATTAGGGTTCTTAAAAATCACATTTTTTAACCCTAACTTTAAAAAATCATTTCTGCCTAACCAAGAAGAGTTTGAACTTGATTCTTTTTGCATTGTTTCACATATTGCATTTAGTTTCTAAGTTATTTTCTCATGAATTTATCCTGCATTTTTAAATTAATTTGCATTTTTCCTTTTGAATCACTGAAAAACCCTAGCAAACTTAGAAAAATCATAACTTTCAATCGGAGTAGCTTCTGACCTTTTCCTTTGGGGTGTGACCTAGTATGGGATTAAGGTTTGATTGAGCTTGGTTTCAATTTTTTATCATGCTGTATGCTTCTGTCTTGTTCATTTGCATCTCATATGTCCATAAAACCCCAATTTCTCATGTTCCTTTACATCCACCTTGCATATTCATCATCACATGAACTTGACATGACATTTTAAGCATTCATATATCATCTTAGACATCTTAGGATATGTTAGAACATTGCTTGATCATTTCTTAATTCATTTGCTATGTCTTGCATTCATTTTATTTCATAAACATCCATGTGTTTTCAAGCTTCCAAGCATGCTTTCATGACATCTCATTTTTTATGATCATTCATATGCACATTGTAAGACATTGCATCATCTCATATTCCATTTGTATTTCATAATCACTTCTGACTTTGGTCTTTGCATCTCATTTCAATTCATTTCTTCATGTTTTATGTCTTATGCATTCATACTAACACTTTCAGGTACCTTTGGTAAGTTATCTGGGAGGTGGATTTGCCTTCACCTCCCACCTTTTCTCATATCATTCATATTCATATTTATTTGTTCTTAAAGTGAACTTGTTTCACTTATGTTCCATCCTTATTACTTTCTTTCTTTAAGTTACTTATCTTCTTCAGGAAGTAAGTAACTTATTTTCCTCTTTCCTTCTCTTTTCATCTGCTTCTTCCATTGGTGGCCTTGAAGATCCTTTCTATTTAGCCTAACAAACCATAGGACATCCAAGCATGATAACTTTAGGGTTGTGTATAGTCCCCCTTAGACTTTTACCTTTGAGTCTCTCTTCTCATCTCAATAATCAGAGACTAAACTCGTAAAGTTTTAGGACTTTGGAATTAGGGTTATGCATGCATCCTTCTCTTAGGATGGAGTGAATAACTTTAATCCTAAGTGTTAAACCTTTAATTTGTTTAAATCTCTTAATCAAAATACATTAATAATCACTAAGACTTTATCTTGTAACTTGGGCCTTACATTAGGGTTCTAACTCTTCCTTATGGTTAAGAGGGACTAACCCTAGTGTTTAATGGACAAGTCCCCCTCAAGTTGTCTTGCAAAATTAAAATCTACTTCTTAATCTCATCCCTGAATTAAAATCCATTTAATAAAGGCTTGTTATATAATGAATTTAATCCCTAACCATGGATTAAGTTGAGGTATTTGTAACACCCAAAATTTGCCCTATAGTCTTCTATCTTTGTCAGCTTTTCGTTTTGCATTCATATGCATCCTCATTAGGTCATTGACATTTGCATTCATTTGCACAAGCTCATGAGACATGGGATCGGGATTTTCTGAAGAATTAGGGTTTCATATCCTATTTGTGGTTATCAGACAAATTCAAGGTTTTTTTGCTATGCAGCCATTAGTGGCATCGTCCTCTCATTTCTCATGTCACTAAATTAGGGTTTATTTCCCTGATTTAGCAGTCTTCAAAAATTTCACGTTTGCAAGGATTCTTCATTATGCATCTGGCTCATCATCAGGCTATTTTTATGCTTCATCAATTACAAGGCCATTATTCTCTTCTCAGCATATTGGACTATTCTTTTCCTTAGTGAGCGTATAATACAAGTGGCTTAGGGTTTATCTTCCTTTGTGTGGGCTTGTTTGATTATCATTGACTGAAGATGGTGTCTAGAATTTGATGTCAGAGGCATTTTGATGGTCATGATGCAAGAGATTCAGTTGCGTACCTACATTGTGATTAAAGCATTATTATTCGTTCAGTTGTTTATGACTTACTGCTGGTGGTTGAGATTAATTGATTTCTGAGGATCATCGAGGATACAATTCTGATGTGCGTTGAGAGTTTGAAGTAATTGTGTTAAGATTGGTCGTTTGAGTTACTTGGAATTCAGGAAACAAGTCCATTAATCGCTATCCGTTTCAAGTTCATACCCATCCCATGAATTATTCTTAACCATCATCCATTTTTTATTACCAAAATTAAAACCATTCCTTCTTTTTTGTACATATAATCCACTTCTAATTCTATATTTATATTCCATCCAATTCGAAAATCCAAATAAATATTTCTTATTTATTAGACCATTTTCATTAAAGTCCTTATTTCCTAAAACCATTTTTTTTCTTCATCAATACTTAAATCCAATTAATACCATAACCATATCCATTTCCACTATATTTATCAAAACTCTTTATCCAAATTAAATCTATTTCAATTTCATTCTTCTATCTCTCACATACCCATATAAATTAATCCATAAGCCCATATCAATTTTAGGTTTTTTATTATCTTTATTAGTTTATAGTTATTATACTAAATTATCTAAAAAAGAAACTTTCAGCTTTATTTCCATACATTAAGTGATTACACTATACGTTTTTCATGACTCTTCACGCATGGTCCCACACCAATTTCATCCGCTATTACCACCTACATACTCCACTCTGTACCATGGCCCACCTGAAACTTTCTGTAACAGCTACACATTGACATACAACAATTTACAATTTATTCCATCCACCTCTTGGACCCACAAAAATTCATGCACACACATTCATGCTTTTCACCCACACTCATTCCGTATATACACACCCATAACAGAATTTTTGTGACAAACAATACCAATAAAAAATTACTACAAGTCTCACAACAAATTCGCATATTGCGTTGGTAATAAACTTGCCACCATACAACATTGGCAAGGATCACACACAAATGCACTCATCAAGGTCTTGCTACAACTTTGATACGATCAACATACATAAATCATCCTACATTACAAATCACCTTTTTCTCCATAAACAGCACACTCATTTTTTTCTTTCTCAATAACAAATTTCTCACCAACGATTTCACACACTTCTCATAACTCACAGTACACACAACGCAGACACTCTTCTCCCACTGACAACTCAAAAACCATAACCGCATCTCCAAATATTTACACCTTCAACAAAACCTTTCTGCAATTTCAAACCATAACCGCATCTCCAAATATCTACACCTAAACAAACCTTCATCCACCACCTTTTTCAACCTCAACACACAATCAATCAACCTGTTTCAATCTTTCATCCAAACCTTACCATAATCGAATCTGACCCATCAACCTTTACTCGTCCTTCAACATCCATCATCATCATCCTTACTCCCTCCATCATTCCCGAACCACAAATCAACGCCTCACAAAACTGAATCATCACTGCCACCCTTAAAAACATGCCACATCTCACAAATCAAAACTCATCCATTTACTAAACACTCTTCACCATACACAAACCTTAAACCCACCACCGAATCCGCCCTTCATAACTCTCCAACTACCTTCCATCCACCTCTGTTTTCTCCTCTAAACACCTCAAAGCCTCCAAACAATTACAACAAATTTCAAACCACTTCTCACATAACCTTCAACACTCAAACTAACAACCCTTTTTCACTCAACAACAACAACAAAACCGGATAAAAAACAGAACAGCAACAACAAAAAAGAAATGGAGAAGAGATGAGTTGAGATTGAACACAAAGCTGAAGAAGATGACGAATCAGAGAGAAATCTGAATATGAGTCGGATCGAGAAACTGAGATGAGAGGTTGTTAGCGGATCTGACGCGGTGGTGTTTTGTTTCTTCACTGAAGATATGCGAATCGGAGGTGGTATTGGCACCGTCGTTTTTCCGTTGAGGAAGAAGAGGAATTTTGGATTTCATTTTTTGCGTTTTTTTTCTTTCTGACTTTTAGTGTGTTCTTTGAATCATGATTTGTTCCTAGCTTTTATTTCTTTTTGTGATAAATGATTTTTTAAGTTAATTAAACATTTTAATATGCTGAATGTTTTAGATATATACCATGGACTCTCTATCCATACACCAGATTTGCAATCTTAATCCCCCATCTAGATATGCTCAATGTTTCCTGATGGGCCTTTAAATCCCATCCGGATTTGCCAATTACACCCCTATTTCCAGCACACAACCCATTTCCTTTGTTTATTCTTCTCATTATTTGGTTTTTTTATTAGATTTTTCTCTATATTTTGTTCATTTAATTATTTACTTTTTTTTAATTAATATTTGAAAGTTTAGAGGTTATTAGAATTTGGTCTTAGTTTTGTTAATTCCATTTTATTCCGATTAATTAATCTGGTTTAATAGAATGTTATTAATCTTGGTTTTAGTTTTTTTTTTTTGAGGTATTGTAGGCTTATTGCTTGATTTTGAGGATGGCGAATTTGACTTGGTGATGGCCTTGCAGTTGATTTGTTTGTTAATGGATTGTTGATTTGTCAATGTTCATGGAATTCATGATGCAATTTGTGACGAATAATGGACTATTTCTTGGGCTTGAAGACTTGTCTTGATAAATTCTCTTGTTGAATATTCTCTTTGTTGGACAGCTTGGGATGCTGGAAGCTTATATTTGAATTTTGTCTGATACCCGGATAATTGGCAATTGCGCTTGACTGTTGGTTGAATCCATTATGGACTTGATATTCTTTCATGAGTTTCTTTTGCGCTTATTAAAGAGGCAACAGACCTTCTCCGTTAGGTATCACCATTATTTTTCGTGCCTCATTCTAGCCCTGATGCCATGTTAGGAGCATGCTGCTGCATCTGGAATTCCTGCCGGTGTAGGCTCTGTTTGTGCATTGTTCGATTACTCCATATCGCATTCTCCTCTCCTTATCTTATTTCTTATTCATCTCAATTTCTTATTTATCCTCTTCTTTTATTCTTTCTTAACTTGAGGTGTACTTAGGCCACCATGGTTCTCATTGCATCTCCTTCTTCTTCTTTCTTTCTCTTCTTTAGGATAGGTAAACCTCACTAACCTAGGATTCCTATGCATGATAACACTAGGATTAGTCTTCCCCTTTAGATTTTACCTTTAAGATCTTTGGTTCTTTTCTCTTCTCATCTCAAAACAAAAACCTAAAAAGCACATTTAATAAGGATTGAAGTGGTCTCCTGTGCAATAGCCTTATTCCATGGAGCACTTGTAGTCTTCCCATCTTTGTGTCGCTCCCACCTAATGACACCTGGTCAGATGGGGTACAGACGCGAACGGTCAGCGAAAGAGGAAAGATGAAAAGAAAAGAGTCGCCAGCTAGGCATTTTTATCCCGAAGGAAAGGTAATGCTGCATAAACCTAAGAAAAGATGGATAAGACGATCGCGAACCAGAGAAACTGAGAAAGGGGGTTGGTTACAACCTGGGAAGGTATTAGCACCCAGATTGTCCGCCGTACTCGACGGGATCCACGCTTAAAAGATTTGTGTTTAAAAAAGGGGTAGTTTCAGTGTAATATGTATGCAGAAGCTGGAAAAGAATGCAAATGTTAGTGTGAAGAAGTGTAAAGTGAATAAAAGGAGTGTCAGTGTAAGGAAAGAATGCAAAGCTCAAGACAATAAGGTTTAAAGAATAATGCTGGAAGAGGGGGAGTAAATAGAGACTTTCATTCGATATCTGTTAAGTTATGCCTACGTATCCTCTCGTGCAATGAGGAAGTCAGAACACCATAGTTCGACTCAAAGAGACTGAAAGATAAATTGACTTGTGAACTGCTTTCTTGTCTATGCTCAAGTGTATGACCTGTCTGGCTCAGGTGCAAACTGTCTTGCATTAGACGGAAGAAGCGAGTTCTCGTTTATGAGTGAATGAGGTGAGAAAAGAATCTCGGAGGAGACGATTATTGTTTGTTTTTTGTATTTTCAATATTTTATTGCTTTTTGAGTTTGTCATAAGAAAATGAACTTAAGCCTAAACCAAGGGTTAGTAAACTCATCACATCTTCCCTCTGATTAGGGGTAATGAGAATACCTTAAGCATGAAGTAAACACCTCACACTTAATCACCATGATGTAGGATTGAGATCATTAACCTACTTTCATTTATTTAGATGTTTTTGGAGTTTTTGTTTAGTGTTAAGTAATAAGTTTAAGCCATAATCAAGGATTTAATGGACTCATTACACCATCCTAATAGAAGGATAATAGATGAGAACATTTAAGCTGAGGAAGGCTCCTCAACTTAATCCATGATTAGGGATTAACCTCATCACATAACAAAGCCTTTATTAAAGTGGATTTTAGTTAATGGTAAGATTAAGAAGTGGATTTTAGGGTTTGTAAGACAACTTGAGGAGGACTTGTCCATTAACACTAGGGTTAGTCCTTCTTAACCAATTAAGGAAGAATTAGAACCCTAATGAAAGGCCCAAGTTACAAGTTAGTGTCTTAATGATTATTAGGATGGATTGATTAAGAGATTTAAACACATTAAGGGTTAAACACTTAGGATTAAAGTTGTACACTCCATCCTAAGAGAAGGATGCAGGCATAACCTTAATCACAAAGCCTTAAAACCTTAAATGTTTAGTCCCTGATTATGAGATGAGAAGAGAGACACAAAGAGGACACAAAGGTAAAACTAATGGGGGACTAAATCAAACCCTAATTGTGATCATACTTGGGTGTTCCTAGGGTTTATGAGGCTTGCAAGAAGATCTTCAAGAAAGCACCACCAAGAAAGAAGCAGAGGTGGAAGAGAAGCAGAAGAAGCAAGTCAACTTACTTCACTTAAGAAGATAAGTTGCTTGAAATAAGAGGAGAGGAGAAGGAGCATGAATGAGAAATCTCACTCTAATACACAAGAAAAATATATTAAATTATGCATAAGATAGATGGGAAGAGGTTGTGAGAAGTGAAGGCAAATTCACTTCCCAAACACTTACCACCTGAAAAGTTAGCAACAAGAAATGAAATGAAACGAAAATGAGATGAAATGAAAAGATGAAAGCCAAAGTCAGAAGCATAATCATGATGTAAATGATGCTATAAGATGGTATGAAAGCATGCCAAGAGATGTGGATGATCATACAAAGGATGGGAGTGCAAATGAGACATGAAAGAAAGCATGAAAGTTCATGAAAACTTATGAAATGCAATGGATGCATAACATGGAAAATGGATGATGCAATGATCAAACATGATTTCAATATGTCCTAATATGTCTTATATGTCATATGGATGCACAAAATGTCATGGCAAGTTCATGTATGCAAGCATATGGAGGATGAATGCAAATGAAGACAAAAATTAGGGTTTATATACAACATGCAATGCAAAATTCAAAATCAGAAGCAAATGAAAATATAAAAAATTGAAAATGGGATCAAAGGTACCTTAGACCTATACAAGTTCACTACCCAAAGGGGAAGGTCAGAAGCTAAACCCTAAAGGACTTATGATTTTTCTAAGTTTGCTAGGGTTTTAAGGTACCTCACAAAGGAAAATGCAAAACAAAACAAAAATGAAAGATAAATTCATGCCAATTTTATCCTAGGAACTACATGATATGTGGAATTAAATGCAACAAGAACCATTATCAAACTCTTCATGGTTAGGCAGAAAAGATTTTTCTAAGTTAGGGTCAAAATATTGATTTTTAAGAACCCTAAATCCAAAGAAAAATGTCAAAATGGATCAAGAACAAAAAAGAAATTTGTATGAAAGGTTTGATAATGTCTCTAAATGTGTCAAGATGCAATGTGATTTTTTTGGTGATTTTTAGAAACTTAAATGGTATTTTAATTAATTAATTTCCATTAATCAATTAAAATAAACATTTAAATATTTTAAAAATACAATTTTTGTTGAAAAAATAATATAAAAATTATTTTAAGGATGAGAAAAATATTTAGAACCATGATGTAAAAAATAAAATTTTTTAGATGAGTTTTGCTATTTTAAATAAAATGAACAAAGAAATGCAAAATAAAAATGAAATAAATTAAATTAAATGAGAAGTAAACAGATCCAATGATCCAGATTTGAAGTTGAAAGAAAATGGTTGACCAGCGCGTTTTTTAATGGCTGAGATGTGTCCTGATTAATTAAACATGATTAATTAATTAAATGGTGAATTAGGGCTAATTGGAATGATCTGAGCCTTTGAAACACGCGCGGGAAGCAAATTCTAATGGCTCAAGTTTAAACCTCACTAATTACACTGATTAGGGCTAATGCGTTTCAGGTGACCGGAACAGTGTTCCGGTCATCTTCTCCGGCGAACCGAAAACCTAAAATCTCCTATAGGTTTCTAAACTCCTAGAATTTTGCCCAGAAATGATCCCCACACATCACTGATCCTAAATCCCCAAAAAAAATCCATTTTTCATTCACCAAAAAGTCAAATCGAAGCAAAACGTCTCTAGGGTTAAAACTTTCAGAGACTCCATACATGCTCAATATCCCACCATTTTGAAAAATAAATACATCAACATCATCAGCACAACATAAGGATTCGATTAAGAACTTAAAATTAAGCTTCTAGGAAAAACATTCTTGAGCTATACCTGAGATTGAACCTCCTAATGTTGAGCTTTTTGGATCCTTCTTTAGTGTAAATCCCCTTCTATGAACCCCCTGATGATGGAATGAAGCTTAAAACAAGCTTGTATGGCCTGGTTTGAAGGTTTTGGCTCTGGTGTAGCAGGTTTGGAGGGTTGTGTATGTGGTGTTTTAGGCTGTTTCAGTGCTTGATTCTTGGTCCCTGGATGGTGTGTGACTTGTTAGTGAAGAGAAGTTTTAGGTTTGAGGGCTGTGGGAAGAGTTTCGAAGAGATGAAGCTTTTGACAGTATTTTGTGCAATCTGATTGTGTGTGTCTGTTTAGCTCATGTCCAGCCTGTTTTATGATCCATAAACCAATCCTCAACTATTGGAAAGAGCCAGAGGAAGTGACATGTACTGTGGGAATGGCATGGGGAAATTGGCCAAAAAGTCAGTGGTAGGTGTACCTCAAGTATGGGATGTGATAGAAGCTATCCTAGGGCTGCTCTGAGTTCTGCTGGCTTTAAGGGTGGCCATGGGATGCTTTGAAGTGATTAGAAATGGATGAAGGGTGAGATGTCACATGTTTTACCTTTTTAAAACTTGTTTCATTTTGAAGTTTTTGGTCATGGATATGTGACATCCCTTGGGCAATTTGCAACAAAGTTTACCATATAATGTTGCTATGATACTTTGAGATTGATTAGAGATCAAACAAAACCCTAAGAATCATTCTTGCAAGATTTTCCTCTTTGTGACTTTTATGATGAATGGCTTATGATACTTGGGATCCAAGGCATGAAAGTGAGAGATTCATTGGGCAAATCTGAATTATATATCATGTACTATGCTTGTGTAATGGTTAGAAGTAATTTTGAGGACATAAATTGGTTTGGCATGGGAATTTGCAAACTTCCCTCTTTGGTGTAAAAGTGAAATTTTGTGATTTTTCCCAATTTTGCAAGGCCATAACTTGAGTTCTATGATGAATTAGATCAAATTATTGTAATTTTTGAAAAGGGAATGATCCAATCTACAACTTTCATGACCAAGAATTTTTCATTTGAAGCATTTTTGAATCAAAAAGAGGAGGTTGAAAAACTTTCCCAAAATAGCAATTTTGCATTACAAGTCACTTTCCCAAAATGGCAACTTTGCAAATGGCTTGAAATTCTTCAATTTTGTGAACTTATAACTTCTTCTAAGATCAATAAAGATCATAGACACCCAAAATGATGAAGAAGAGCCTTTGGTTGGGTGATTGGGGGCCTCAGATGCCCTGATTTTGCACCGACTTGCTCAAGAAGTTATCTATTGATCAGATGCCTTCCCCATTGAATTTATTCATGAAAATTGGTATGCATGATCCTAATAATATATAGAGACCAATAGAAACAATAATGACCAAAAAAAAATTGGAGTTATGGCCTCTGAAACCAAAACCCTAATTTTAGGTCATCTGTGCAGTTAAGCCTGGCTCTGCTTCCATGCCTTGCCAGTTCTTGTGATTTTCTGACTTCTTTGATCTTGGGAGGATATAATATGATATTTGAACATACATGGACCATCTTGAGATGATTAAAGACCTTTGGAGTGGCCCAGATGGCTCAGGAATTACTCAGATCACAAACCCTAGATGCAGATGACTTTGAACCAATGCAGTGAAGCAAAAATGCAATATGAGATGATATGATTGAACTTATGCAAATGAAAAGATCATAAGCCATGGTGAAATGAGTGAGGGAAAATTTGGGGTTTTTACACTTGGGATAATACAAATTTGTCTAGCATGATGCACAAGTCTGATCATGAGACCATTTTCACAAAGAAAACCTTTAAAAAACAGTTCTTCATTCAAAAATACAAAAACACTTAATAAATTCAACGAGTTAGTGAGCTTAGGCCCTAATCTCTGGAACCAAGTTTTGGGGATCTTCTCCTTACTTGAGTGTGCTTGTTCTATTATTCCATCTTGGAATGTAGTAGCAAGTATACATTCAATAGAAAAGAGCTTGAGTTCACTTCCTTGTGTCACACTCAAATAAAAGCTTCTAAAAAATACTGAATAAACAATAATCGTCTCTCCTTCGGGACTTCTTTTCTCATCACTTTTACTCGCATCGTACGAATTTGCTCCTACTTGTCATTTTGCAAGACAGTAATGCATTCGTCGTCCGAGCCTGCAACACCTGAACATTGACATAGGCAGTTCAAGTCTTAAGAAACAAGCAATCTTTTCCCCCCTAGTTAGGGGAACTATGGCGAATTTGATCCTCATTGTCCAGATGAGGTACGTAGGCAGCGGGGTAGGGCCCGTTCGAGCACAATCTTTTATTTTCCCTACATTTTTTTTCTCTTTGTTTTCTTTATCAGTTCCTTTTCCAGTTCCAGTTCATTTTCTTTTGCAGCAGCTTTCATTTCTTCACCCTTTGAAACAGATTTCTTTGCAAGCATGTCTCCCGTCGGGTACGGCGGACGATCTGGGTGCTAATACCTTCCCAGGTTGTAACCAACTCCCGAACTCAGTCTCTTTGGTTTGCAGGACCCGTGTCCTTCCTTTTCTTTTCTTCCAGTTTGTGCAGCATTACCATTCCCGTTCCTTCGTGATACAAATGCATGGCTGGAGACTCTACCTCTTTCCGCGCCACTTTCGCGTTTGTACCAGGATGAAAATCCGGGGAGCGACAGCTGGCGACTCTTCCGGGGATATCATAACCAGAGAATCTCTGGTTCCCTTGAGAGTCTCTCCTAGCGCTTGCGTGTTTCTGTTTCTTTGGGTGTTGATTGTTTGTCGTTGTGTGTATATTGTACTGTTATTTTATTTACAGTTTATTTACAACTTTATTTACAATTTTCAGTATTTATTTTCATGCATCGTATATGTACTGGACTGTCTCGACTGGATTTTTCTGTTTGGTGGGACTTGGGTGATACTGTTACTGTGAGATGAGCTCATTACCAATGCTCGAGTGCACCATAGGACTTAGACTGGTTCCACTTTGGCCTCATGAGATCTTGTCATCGGGGTAGTAGTGAGTTCCACGCCCAGATTTGCGACCGTCTTGGAAATGTCTTGATTTGGGGATCTTCCTCTTTCATTTCATAACCTTGATAGTTATGTGCAGCTTGGGACCGATCATTAAGAACCTTGTGGAAACATCCCTCTTCAATGGTGACAGTGGCAGACCACATTGTGTGGCAAACCCATTCGCACCCGAGGGCCCACTTGGAACTTGCATAGGATGACCTTGTTTTCCCGGACTCACGCTGAGGCCTCCCTGAGTAGTACATAATGCCAAACCGATTCCCTGATTTGGTCATGATCCATTTCTCGGAAATGGTGAACGTATTATTGCTATTCTGCTTTGAGAGTCCGTGATGTTTGACCCGGAGCATACCCGTGAGATTAGGAGGGGTTTACAGGTTTGCAGGAACCCTTGACCTCAACATACCATGGTTATCAGTGTGTTCTATGTTTTGATCTGTTCGCTATGATTCGGGAGTTCTTGGACCTTTGGTTCTCGGTTACTATTTCGGGTTATTATACAGAGATCTTGTGGTTACAGACACTCAATTCTTGGCTCAGTATTCCAGATTCCATGCAGTTTCCAGCTTTGATCTCATGTCTTTACAGCTCTAGCATCATCATATTGCATTTTGCATTTGCATCAGCATTGCATATCCTTTTTCCAGAGAGCTCATCCTTCCTCTTTTGTCCATGACCAGCCAACTGATTTCCCGGTACTCAGTTTGAACAAGTGGTAACTGCTGGAAGACGAAAAAAATTGTTTGAAGTTTGACTGAGCAGTGTCAAGAACTAAGAAAAAGGTCAGTTTGGAAGCCGTCAGTAGCTATGTAAGAGAACAACCGTCAGAATGTTGAGTTTCCACCTGGTTTCACTTCGATGACCAATCCTTTGTATGGCCTTTATCCTGATGAGGATCTTCCATAAGTGAACAACCTTACTCAAGCTAAGCCTGCGCAGAGCCCGATCGTGAATCAAAGTGTACCTGAACCATCTGTTGTCCGAGGTGGATCTTCATCTTCTTCTGATGCTACAGATTATCAGAGTTTTGCTTTCCCTATGCCGAACTTCCAAGGGGAAATCCCTCTTGTGAAAACCAAGGATCCACCAACTATTGATCCTGCTTAGAGGTTTCGTGTGTTGGAGGAGCAACTCAAAGCCTTAGCGGATCCTGATGCCTTTGGTTTTGATGCTCTAAACCTGTGTTTGGTACCTGGTCTTGTCATACCTCCAAATTTCAAAACTCCGAAGTTTGGGAAATACACTGGTGTCAGTTGCCCGAAGCGTCATTTGGTGATTTTCTGCAGAAAAATGACTTCTTATGCCCGCAACGATGAATTGATGATTCACTGTTTTCAGGACAGTTTAAGCGGGGCATCCCTAAGTTGGTACATGGATTTGGAAAGTAGTCGTATTCGATCATTGAATGATTTATCCAGAGCTTTCGTAAAGCAATACCAGTACAATGTGGACATGGTGCCCAGTCGCACGCACCTGCAAAGCTTATCTCAGAGAACTGGTGAATCTTTCAGAGAATATGCACAACGATGGAGAGAATTGGCAGCCCAAGTGCAACCACCACTTTCAGACAGAGAATTAGTTGACCTATTCGTGGGAACCTTGCAAGGTCCATACTTGGAAAGAATGAGTAGCATTGGGACATCAAGCTATTCTGATTTGATGATAGTTGGAGTACGCATCGAGAGCCTGCTCAAAATTGGAAAGATCCAAGACTTTTCGAACATCCCAGCTAGTGAAGATAAATCTGTTGGTAGCTCCCAAGGGGAAGAAGGGTATGACATCAATGCAGTCATGGCTAATATCGAATATTCTGGACCAATATCTTCTCAGAGATCATCTTTTCCTAGGTCTGGTTATTCATATGGATAATCAGCGATGCTCAGAGCACCATATCAGAAACTCTGGACTCCTCCTCGTCCAAATCTGCAAGCTCATGGACGAAAACCTCAAAATCAACTTCAGAGCCAGCCTAGGCCTCGCAACAATCTGGAAAGAAGGAACGCTCCTCTTCATCCAGTTCCCATGGCATACAGTGAACTCTTTCCACATCTAATTCAGAGCTCATTGGTGGTTCCTAAGCCTCTCAAGTCGTTGTCAAAGTCGTACCCTCCAGAGTACAATCCTCATGAGCAGTGTGGGTATCATGGTGGATCAATTGGGCATTCAACTGAAGATTGCAAAGCTTTTCAAGCCAAGGTCCAACATTTGATCGAAAAGGGGTACATATCCTTTCCAGAAGGAAGCTTGGTTGTGCACGTCAACCTCTCGCCTGATTGAGTTCGAGGACTTCGGAGAAGCGTCTCCTGGTTTCAGTGGCTCAGACAAGATGTCATCAGAATTGGAGATCATTGTATCCTTTTATCATTTGCATTGTAGTTTCTTTCCTGTTAGCAGCTACTTGTCTTTTAAGCATCGCTATTTTGAATGGTAATGTTAATGAAGTGTTCTTGCACTTTTTGATTCAGTTATGTCGCATTCGCACATTTTTCTTTACTTGCATTAAAACAAAACAAAAAACAAAAAAATTGCATCCATTTACCTCCCATTTATTTCACTGTTGTTTAGTAGGTTTGAGGGAGGATGATGACAACTAAATACCCATAATTGTTGAAGGTATGCTTTCAGAGTAGAACCTGTTGACGATGTACAGGCATTGCTTCAATTCCTAAACACCGGAGATATAAGGGAGATAGACCCTCATCAACCCCTTTGAGCCTTGAAGTAGCAGTTTCTTTTCTAAACGAAAAAACCCTCACATTCAACCCGGGGCAGGGTAGTCGTCAGTTAGTTTGACTGAGCGTTCAAAATTCCAAAGGAGTGTGCATCCGAGGATCCATTAACTTTTATTCATTACACCTCAAGAGGTCAAGGGACGTGAAACCACAATGGTTACCCCTCACCAACAAAGGAATGAGGCAGTCACAACCCTTTTTACGCAAGTCAGACAAACCAGTGTGACACGATTTGTTCAAGGAAAGAATAAAAAAAGAAGAGAAATAAAGCCCGCTAAGTCGGAAAAAAAAGGTGTGTGAAAACAGATGAATTAGGAAAACGTTAGGGCATCCCGCTGGACTTTCAAATCGGAAAAAAATTCAAAAAAAAAAGAATCAATCCAGGCAAAAGTTAGGGATTACAAAAAAAAATCAGAAAGGAAAACTTCCATTAGAACAAAGTCGTGTGACCAGACACAAAGTCAGAAGGGGTGGCTGTTACTCTAAGAAACCTCATTGGTGCTTAAACCGTCAACGTCATTGGTTCCTCAACCATTACAAAACCTTGCGAGAGTTGAGCGCTCAGGCCGAATTAGCTGAACATAGGACTGTAGAACATCAAGGATAATGGGTGGGCACAAATAAACTTTGAGCCATAAATATTTCTTTCTAAAAACCGTGAACCAAGCCACGTCATAACCCTTGAAAGTCCTAATTGAAACAAGGTCAATTCTGAAAGCATACTACGATAAGGATGCGTAAACTGACTCCTAACGATTTGCCAACTCAGCACCACGTTTGGACTAATGGTCCATTCGTCACACACTATCACAACATGCAAACAAATAAATTTTCAAAACTTGCATGTGCACTGCATTAAAATTACCATTTGTAAATGAACAGTTTTAATTGCAAGTCAGCCTGTGTCATCAGGGAAGTTCCTGCAAAGAGCAATCACAAGGGAATTTGATCATTCGACAATGATGACCGGAATCAAGAGCATATTTTAGGCCTATGGATCAGGGGCATGTAATCCAGTGGTTTTTCGACCAAGAAATCAGTCAATTTAAAGCAAGTTCCCAAGCGTCAGTTGATTGAGGAACGTCATTCAAAATCCAGTTGATCAAAAGTGAATCTTCCGAACAGGGGCAGGCCACCCTAATTTTCTGTTGACCAAGGGTGATTTCGTCCAATGCTCAGACAAAATGGGTCAAGTCGCTTCCACGCTCATGCCGGGGCAGGACACTTCCGGAGATCTCACTAAGTGCAACTCTTCACGAGAGGACATCCAAGTCCGCCATGCCAGGAATTGGATAATCAGAGGTAGTCTATTCAGAGACTCACCATATAGGGGCAACTTTAGCTGCGCAGAGCGGGTTATATCGGTAGTCTCAGAGTTTAGGATGAGTGTCGGGGAATCATGCTACCCACCCTCGCCGTGTCACCCTTCTCAACCAGAAGCCTTGTCACATAGGACCCTCTTCCCACCTCAGGAGTTTTTTCTAGCTTTTCATAAGCATTGCATAAATCATTTGCATACATTATTCATGTCGCTTCGCTCGAGCATATAGAGCATACACATCATAAGTCCGAGGCATAACCCCGTATCATCAGTCTCACACCAAGGGCCTCGTTACCCCAACGTCTTGACCGTTCAAAGTCCAGTTCTCGTCCGGCAAACCTTTTCAAAGTCCAGTTCTCGTTTGGCAGGAAAACCCAAAGTTTAGTTCTCGTCTGGCAAACCAACCCAAAGTCCAGTTCTCGTCTGGCAAACCAACTTCAAATACCAGTTCTCGTCTGGTAGGCCAATCTTTTAACCGGTTCTCGTCTGGTCACCTTTTCATTTAGCCTGTTGAACGCCAGTTCTCGTCTGGTAGTCGTTCTTTTTCAGAGTCAATTCTCGTTTGACAATGAACCCAAGGAGTCAGTTCTCGTCTGACGACTTATTCTTTGCCCATCAGTTCTCGTCTGTTGGCCTACCTTTAATAAACCGGTTCTCGTCTGGTAATCCGCCTTCAAAGTCCAATTGCTTAGCAACCAAACACAAAAAAAAAAATCTTTGTTAAACTGGCCCTAATGCCCAATCATCCTTGATTTAGCTCCTGCAGCTTGCATCTTCATATCCTTAGCATCATGAGCATACGTCTACATCTTGCATCATTTGCATTGCATTTTCATACCGCATGGTTTCTGTTTTATCTATGGTGTGTAGCAGGACCGTTACAAGACACAGTCTGGGCATTTATCTCAGAATCTATTGAATTTCTACGAGAGTTTGAAGACACTGGGGCAATTCTGGATGCCATGTCTTCTGTAAAATCCTCTAGAGACGATCTCTTCATAGATGATGCAGTATGGCATAGTTTCAGGAGTAAAGGAATACTTGTTCACTCTTGACAATCAGTATGCAACTGTTGAGCTCAGAAGCTTGAGGCATCGACTTAACTCTCAGGGAATGTTTGGTATTTCTTTTCCCAGCAGGGCATTGGAAGTTTATTTCTTCCCCGGGCAGAGAATTTTCCTTCAGCAGACAAGGTTTCTTCATGAGGAATTGTTCATTATCCACAGTCAAAGTCCAATTTTCATTGGCATATCTTCCCAACACAGTCATCATACTATACCTGGGGCATAATTTGGCTCAATTTAATTAGCGTTCTCCAAGAAAGTCCCCCCACAGCAAAGTCTCTTCTTAGCAGAGCATTGCCAAATCTTTTCCTCAGCCAAGCCATAAGGTTTTTATTTCCCCAGCTGAGTTAGAGCAGATGGTATTCCCAGCAGAACTTCAAGGCAAATTGAATTGTTCTCATCCCCCAAGCGAAGTTATCTTTCCACAGCAAAGTATTCCTAGCAGGCAGCTGAAGGCCTCGCTTCCCTATAGAGTTAGAATTGTCAGAATTCCCTCCTCAGCAAGAGTTTGACGAAGCATCTTCCCCAACCAAGTCTGAAGATGGTTTTTCCCCATAGATTCAGGATTGAGATTCACTCTCATCATTGGAATATTCCCCAGAGAAGTTGCCAAGTTATTTTTGGCTAATGTGAGGACACAGACAGTTGTTCATCCCCCTAACCAGAGTTAAGTGTCAAAGCATCTTGACCTTTTTCTCCCCTGCATAATTGAGATTCTTGTTGTTGATCAGGGCATTTTGTTGTTGCTCGTATGCATTCCACAACACTCGTCGGTGTTTGATAGTTGTTTTTGCTCGTTTTCATTCTCCAACAATCGTCTGCGTTTGTTATTCGTTTAAAGCTCGTTTGCATTGTTTGGATACTCGTCTGTATCATCCCTCACACTCGTCTGTGCTAGCTTATATCCATATGTCTTGATTTGATAATCACTCTAGTACTCGTCTGTATTGCAACTCCAATTGCTCGTCTGTGTTGGATTTCTGATACTCGTCTGTATTGTTACTACAAATGCTCGTCTGTGTTGGATTTATGGTACTCGTCTGTATCAGTGGTTGATATTCGTATGTATCATCGCTTGAAGTGCTTGTCTGTGTTTCTTAGATCATCGTCTGATATTCGTTTGTATCATTCACTTATGACACTCGTTTGTGTTCTCTCGATGATCATCCAATACTCGTCTGTGTTGAAAAGGTTTGAAGTCCTGACGATTGGATTAAACGACAAAATGATTACCGTTCCTGGTGTAACATGTTTATTTGAAGAGGACTCGTATGTCCATCACCTGGAGTAACAGTTTTGTTCGAAGAAGACTCGTTTGTCTAGGTTTTTCTATCTGAAGTAACGATTCAACTGGGAAGGAGCTCGTTTGCTTTCTCCCCACTTCAATTACCCAGAGTGTTATTTGGTTGGCAGAGTTCAAATTTTCAGGGTCTTTTGGTATTCAATCACAGTTTATCTCGAACGTCTAATAGTCGTTGCTCTCATCCTTTTCAGATTAACAGTTGCTTGAATAGGGGCAGCTGTAACACCCAAAATTTGCCCTATGGTCTTCTATCTTTGTCAGCTTTTCGTTTTGCATTCATATGCATCCTCATTAGGTCATTGACATTTGCATTCATTTGCATAAGCTCCTGAGACATGGGATCGGGATTTTCTGAAGAATTAGGGTTTCATATCCTATTTGTGGTTATCAGACAAATTCAAGGTTTTTTTGCTATGCAGCCATTAGTGGCATCGTCCTCTCATTTCTCCTGTCACTAAATTAGGGTTTATTTCCCTGATTTAGCGCTCTTCAAGAATTTCATGTTTGCAAGGATTCTTCATCATGCATCTGGCTCATCATCGGGCTATTTTTATGCTTCATCAATTACAAGGCCATTATTCTCTTCTCAGCATATTGGACTATTCTTTTCCTTAGTGAGCGTATAATACAAGTGGCTTAGGGTTTCTCTTCCTTTGTGTGGGCTTGTTTGATTATCATTGACTGAAGATGGTGTCTAGAATTTGATGTCAGAGGCATTTTGATGGTCATGATGCAAGAGATTCAGTTGCGTAGCTACATTGTGATTAAAGCATTATTGTTCGTTCAGTTGTTTATGACTTACTGCTGGTGGTTCAAATTAATTGATTTCTGAGGATCATCGAGGATACAATTCTGATGTGCGTTGAGAGTTTGAAGTAATTGTGTTAAGATTGGTCATTTAAGTTACTTGGAATTCAAGAAACAAGTCCATTAATCGATATCCGTTTCAAGTTCATACCCATCCCATGAATTATTCTTAACCATCATCCATTTTTTATTACCAAAATTAAAACCATTTCCTTCTTTTTGGTACATATAATCCACTTCTAATTCTATATTTATATTCCATCCAATTTGAAAATCCAAATAAATATTTCTTATTTATTAGACCATTTTCATTAAAGTCCTTATTTCCTAAAACCATTTTTTTTCTTCATCAATACTTAAATCCAATTAATACCATAACCATATCCATTTCCACTATATTTATCAAAACCCTTTATCCAAATTAAATCTATTTCAATTTCATTCTTCTATCTCTCACATACCCATATAAATTAATCCCTAAGCCCATATCAATTTTAGGTTTTTTATTATCTTTATTAGTTTATAGTTATTATACTAAATTATCTAAAAAAGAAACTTTCAGCTTTATTTCCATACATTAAGTGATTACACTATACTTTTTTCATGACTCTTCACGCATGGTCCCACACCAATTTCATCCGCTATTACCACCTACATACTCCACTCTGTACCATGGCCCACCTGAAACTTTCTGTAATAGCTACACATTGGCATACAACAATTTACAATTTATTCCACCCACCTCTTGGACCCACAAAAATTCACGCACACGCATTCACGCTTTTCACCCACACTCATTCCGTATATACACACCCATAACAGAATTTTGCGACAAAAAATACTAATAAAACATTACTACAAGTCTCACAACAAATTCGCATACTGCGTTGGTAATAAACTTGCCACCATACAACATTGGTAAGGATCACACACAAATGCACTCATCAAGGTCTTGCTGCAACTTTGATACGATCACCATACATAAATCATCCTACATTACAAATCACCTTTTTCTCCATAAACAACACACTCAATTTTTTTCTTTCTCACCAACGATTTCACACATTTCTCATAAGTCACAGTACACACAACGCAGACACTCTTCTCCCTCAGACAACTCAAAAACCATAACCTCATCTCCAAATATCTACACCTTCAACAAAACCTTTCTGCAATTTCAAACCATAACCGCATCTCCAAATATCTACACCTAAACAAACCTTCATCCACCACCTTTTTCAACCTCAACACACAATCAATCAACCTGTTTCAATCTTTCATCCAAACCTCACCATAATCGAATCTGACCCATCAACCTTTACTCGTACTTCAACATCCATCATCATCATCCTTACTCCCTCCATCATTCCCGAACCACAAATCAACGCCTCAAAAAACTGAATCATCACCGCCACCCTTAAAAACACGCCACATCTCACAAATCAAAACTCATCCATTTACTGAACACTCTTCACCACACACAAACCTTAAACCAACCAACCTCCACACAACTCCATCAAATCTGGCAAAACCATTCACCGCCACCGAATCCGCCCTTCATAACTCTCCAACCACCTTCCATCTGCCTCTGTTTTCTCCTCTAAACACCTCAAAAACTCCAAACAATTACAACAAATTTCAAACCACTTCTCACATAACCTGCAACACTCAAACTACCAACCCTTTTTCACTCAACAACAACAACAAAACCGGATCAAAAAACAGAACAACAACAACAAAAAAGAAATGGAGAAGAGATAAGTTGAGATTGAACACAAAGCTGAAGAAGATGACGAATCAGAGAGAAATCTGAATATGAGTCGGATCGAGAAACTGAGATGAGAGGTTGTTGGCGGATCCGACGCGGTGGTGTTTTGTTTCTTCACTGAAGATATGTGAATCGGAGGTGGTATTGGCACCGTCGTTTTGCCGTTGAGGAAGAAGAGGAATTTTGGATTTCATTTTTTGCGTTTTTTTTTCTTTCTGACTTTTAGCGTGTTCTCTGAATCATGATTTGTTCCTAGCTTTTATTTCTTTTTGTGATAAATATTTTTTTATGTAAAATAAACATTTTAATATGCTGAATGTTTTAGACTTAGACCATGGACTCTCTATCCACACACCAGATTTGCAATCTTAATCCCCCATCTAGCTATGCTCAATGTTTCCTGATGGGCCTTTAAATCCCATCCGGATTTTCCAATTACACCCCTATTTCCAACACATAACCCATTTCCTTTGTTTATTCTTCTCATTATTTGATTTTTTTTATTATAATTTTCTCTATATTTAGTTCATTTAATTATTTACTTTTTTTTAATTAATATTTGAAAGTTTAGAGGTTATTAGAATTTGGTCTTAGTTTTGTTAATTCCATTTTATTCTGATTAATTAATCTGGTTTAATAGAATGTTATTAATCTTGGTTTTAGTTTGTTTTGTTTGAGGTGTTGTAGGCCTATTACTTGATTTTGAGGATGGCGAATTTGACTTGGTGATGGCCTTGCAGTTGATTTGTTTGTTAATGGATTGTTGATTTGTCAATGTTCATGGAATTCTTGATGCAATTTGTGACGAATAATGGACTATAGCTTGGGCTTTAAGACTTGTCTTGATAAATTCTCTTGTTGAGTATTCTCTTTGTTGGACGACTTGGGATGCTGGAAGCTTATATTTGAATTTTGTCTGATACCCGGATAATTGGCAATTGCGCTTGACTGTTGAATCCATTATGGACTTGATATTCTTTCATGAGTTTCTTTTGCGCGCATTAAAGAGGCAACGTACCTTCTCCGTTAGGTATCACCATTATTTTTCGTGCCTCATTCTAGCCTTGATGCAATGTTAGGAGCATGCTGCTGCATCTGGAATCCCTACTGGTGTAGGCTCTGTTTGTGCATTGTTCGATTACTCCATATCTCATTCTCCTCTCCTTATCTTATTTCTTATTCATCTCAATTTCTTCTTTCTCCTCTTGTTTTATTCTTTCTTAACTTGAGGTGTGCTTAGGCCACCATGGTTCTCATTGCATCTCCTTCTTCTTCTTTCTTTCTCTTCTTTAAGATAGGTAAACCTCACTAACCTAGGATTCCTATGCATGATAACACTAGGATTAGTCTTCCCCTTTAGATTTTACCTTTAAGATCTTTGGTTCTTTTCTCTTCTCATCTCAAAACAAAAACCTAAAAAACACATTTAATAAGGATTGAAGTGGTCTCATGTGCAATAGCCTTATTCCATGGAGCACTTGTAGTCTTCCTATCTTGGGATAGTACAAGTTTGTCTAGCATGATGCACAAGTCTGATCATGAGACCATTTTCACAAAGAAAACCTTTAAAAAACACTTCTTCATTCAAAAATACAAAAACACTTAATAAATTCAACGAGTTAGTGAGCTTAGCCCCTAATCTCTGGAACCAAGTTTTGGGGATCTTCTCCTTACTTGAGTGTGCTTGTTCTATTATTCCATCTTGGAATGTAGTAGCAAGTATACATCCCATAGAAAAGAGCTTGAGTTCACTTCCTTGTGCCACACTCAAATAAAAGCTTCTAAAAAACACAAAACAAAAAATAATCGTCTCTCCTCCGGGACTTCTTTTCTCATCACCTTCACTCTCATCGTACGAACTTTCTCCTACTTGTCATTTTGCAAGATGGTAACGCACTCGTCGTCCGAGCCTGCAACACCTGAGCATTGACATAGGCAGTTCAAGCCTTAAGACATAAGCAATCTGATTCTCATTGTCCAGATGAGGTATGTAGGCAGTGGGATAGGGCCCGTTTGAGCACAATCTTTATTTTACCTACATTTTTTTCTCTTTGTTTTCTTTATCAGTTCCTTTTCCAGTTCCAGTTCATTTTCTTTTGCAGCAACTTTCATTTCTTCACCCTTTGAAACATATTTCTTTGCAAGCGTGGATCCCGTTGGGTACGGCGGACGATCTGGGTGATAATACCTTCCCAGGTCGTAACTGTCTCCCGAACTCAGTCTCTTTGGTTCGCAGGACCCGTGTCTTTCCTTTTCTTTTCTTCTGGTTTGTGCAGCATTACCATTCCCGTTCCTTCGGGATAAAAATGCCTGGCTGGCGACTCTACCTCTTTTCGCGCCACTTTCTCGTTTGTACCAGGATGGAAATCCGGGGAGCGACAGTATCTTCCTCGACTTAAGTGTTCTCATCCATTATCATTCTATTAGGATGGTGTAATGAGTTCACTAATGTGTGATTAGAGATTAAACTCATTACTTAACACTAAACAAAAACCCAAAAACATATAAATAATCACAAGTAGGTTAATGATCTTAATCCTACATCATCATGGTAACTAAATTGAGATGCTTATCTCATACTTAAGTAGACTCATTATCCCTAATCAGGGAGGATATAATGAGTTTACAAGCCCTTGATTTAGGCTTAAGCTCATAATCCTATGCAAAACTCCAAAAACAATAACAAGACTGAAAACACAAAAATAAACAATAATCGTCTCCTTCGGGATTCTTTTCTCATCACACTCATTCATAAAAGAGAACTTGCTTCTTCCGTCTAATGCAAGATAGTTAGCACTCGATTCAGACGAGTTATACACTTGAGCATAGGCAAGCAAGCAGTAACACCCACTTTTCCCATTTTCTAAAATAACATAAGTTTTCAAATAAATCATAGTTTAATTAACAAGTGAGTAGCTACATTTTCAAAGTCAACCAAAAGTATAATCATTTATTAAAACAGCGGAAATATCGTTTTACTCAACAATCGGCAATTCGCCAAATATCCACAAGATTCATCAATTCACTTAATTTATAAGTTTCAACAAAATATGATACGTAACTATTACTAACAAGAATAATTAAATAACAAATATCCCCATTTCCCGTGTTACGTATCAGAGCGACTCCTAGGACTCGACCAAACAACTTGTACTCCGAGCATACTCAAGTACTTGAATCATCTGTACTTTCGAAGAAGCACAGACGCAACCAAACAACAAAGGGGTGAGAAAACAATTCAATATATTAATGGTGCAAATAACATCTTACAGGGTAGTCTCACCTCTATTCATCAAATACACATCATACATCATACAATTAATCAATATCTCAAATAGTTCATCAACACATATCATACATCATTAATTCAATCAATGCAAAGTGACTCAATGACACAATGCAAATGCGGTACCGACTCATAATAACGGTTCATCAAATAGAACCCCGAATGCATCGTTAACGTCTCCAACAAGACACGATCATCTCTGCAACCACGATTCTCAACGAATCCTGAATAATCACATCCACGGCATGATTATTCCATCAACATGTATGCGTATGCAAAACTCGATTACACACATACCATATCACGAACACACATGAATACAATCATGCCAACATGATCCTCATGATCTTCATCAATTACCACACATCCCATCACATGGGTCACATAAATAACTAGACAATGTTCACACATGTTATTAATACAATTCGTATAGTTCATCATCAAGAGTCATATAAATCAACATAAGCACATATATTCATACACGCTAATTACCAAATGTCATATCTTATGAATTCCTCATTAATTCCACTCTCATTTATTCCCTATACATATATTCTAATACCACACGATCCTTCCGATCCTCACTGCTACAAACACTTACATCATGGGGTCTAAGTAAGACATATAATCAACTATGTTACCAATCAGAACGATCCTCTTCGTTTATCACTATTCCTTCATATAACTGTGCAAGACTTATTGTAAACATTTCCATCATCAACACCTTTTAATCGACATATTAATAAAGTTATAATATCCTCAATAATCACATAACATGCACACGCTTATTATCGGTCGTCGGGTCCTATAGTTAAACATGAATGTCATCATCAAGGCCCTAGACTAATGGTACAAGTATCGAACAAGAACTCGAGATTAAACCCCTTAAAATATAGAAACATTCCTCAAAACAGAGGCCTGACACGGCCCCCCGTGTCCCACGACACGGCCCGTGTCATGTGGCCTGAACATCCACTTCAAAACTCAGGATTTCGCAAAATACAGGGGGCTGACACGGCCGCCCGTGTCACACGACACTTCCCGTGTCAGGCCACCTGCACCCAAAATTCAGCTTTTTCTAAAACTCACTTTTCTCTCCCAATTTCATACCAGTTCAAATTCTATCACTTATTTCTCACTTTTATCACTCAAAACAATCCAATTGTTGTTCTTAAACTAATTTTATACCTCTAATTCTTTATGATCTTCACAACCTAATATTACTAATCAAATTAAGCAAGATCCTAGGTTTGTTTCCAATTCTCCATTTACATCATCATCAACATCATTATCTCTATAACTACTTCCATACCAAACTTATCATATAACTCAAATCACCACCTTTCCAATTACAATAATCAAGCATATAACTCAATAATAATTTCACACAACCATAATCAATCATCATAACATATATATATACATCATATCACAATTTTATCATAATCAACAACATTAGACAATCCCTAGGGAGTAAGGAAATCCCAATTACCCTTTCATGTTAGGTCACCAATAAAGAACCCTTTCTCCCCCCTTACCTTGAATTTGACAAAATCCTTGCAAACCCTTGATCTTGAAGCTTTACGATTCTTGATTTCCCTTCTCATTTCCCTTTTTCTCCAGAGCCCTCTTTCCTTCGTCAAAATACGATAATGAGAAAATATATCGTGTTCTCCCCTTTTCATAACATAATCAAATTACAACCTTGCCACTCGATCCTCCAACTTATATTTTATTTTATTTATTAAATAACAATATTATAATAACAATACCACCTCATTATATTATCATTATTTAAATAAAATACCTCATCCACTTATTATTCAAAATACACCATCATACTCTTGATATTTATTTTATAAAAATACTTTATAAAATTGGTGCGTTACAACTCTCCCCTACTTATTTTATTTTTGTCCTCGAAAATATTACTCAATGGCATCACTTAGATATACTCTTGCACCTAACTAATCACTCCCTTGCCCAAGCCGGCAACTCCGTAACCAACTGAAAACAACAACACTCATTCTAGGGCAACCTCCCTAACAACATGCACCACCTTTATCAATGCTCAACACACAGGTATATACCTAAAAAAGAACACAATGAAAGTCTCTACCATCACCGTAGGTAACACTCTCCTAATTCCCCATCGTAGGAATTAGTCAACCGCACTCGTACCATCACCGTAGGTAATGAGGAGACAACCAGGACAAACTCAAAATTTCACTCTATACATCCTCTAGATACCACAACATTGATAACAGACTGACCTTTTAGTTTTCTCTACCAAAACAACATGATTATAATCCATCAATGAAGGACATACATCACATATATTAATATCTTTGTATATCTCGCAATCCTCGATGTGTAGATAACCTCTTACCACTACCCATCCATTCCGGGACGTCCAATAGTCTCAATATCTCAACATATCTTATTATTCAATCTCTCGAGTCTTTACTAACCATTTATGTATAAACAATTACACCACTTCAATCTTCCACTGCGCACTCTGATTACTCGCAGCTATCTATTCCATGAAATTCACATTCTAACTTTAATCATTCCCAACCATCATCACAATTATAGTGATAATTCCCTTAGCATATTTCAAAAATCCGAATTCAAGTTCCTTAATTGTTAATTCAATTCAAACTCTTTAACCATTAGTGCAAACATAGGATAAATTATCGACTTCCTTCCTCAAACCTTCCAATTATCTTAGTCGTCCCATCCTCCCCCTTTCCGATCAAATCAGAACTGTGTGTTCATGTGATTACCAAACACTTCAATCTTCAATCATAACAATAATACTATCGGATATTCCCACAATTTTACTCTCATCCATTTTCAATTCATGGGTAAGATAGATACCTCCATAATTCCTCTCTCATTGTGTAATACCAACTATGACTTTACGATCCAGTACTAATAACTTATCCACTTATCACATCATTATCCAACATTCTATCCACAACTTGTTAGAATCAAACAAGATCATACTACAACCTTAGCTAACTCCTATTTTGACTCTCTAGCACCTTCCCTCACCACACCCCTTCTCAACGAACAACTTATCTTTCGCAAATTATCCGAAACCATAGAATACTAACTTGGAAAACTTTTCACAAACCTTAACAAAAACCAACTAAGTCCAAATGCATCCTAGTCTCTTATATCCCACTCTTTTCCATCATTGTAGATCCATATCTACTTCGGACAAACTCTTTCTCATACCTTTCTCGGAACAACTCAATCTACACTTGTTCATAAAAATTGTCCTCGACAACTTAGTATATTACTGCATCTTTTCTAATTCTCATATTTCAATTTCCAATATTCTCCAAATCGTTTTTCACTACTTTCATTATAGACAAGAACATCCAAAGGTTACCATCTCAAAATTATCCAAGCCACCTTGAAAGACACCATTCATATTCCATACTTACCTTAATACATAACAGTCAATACTAGCTTCTCGCAATATTCATGACTATCTCATAGTTTCACATTATGCCTACTCTCTCATTGGATTATCCTTCCAACGTTCCAATTCCACATTAATTAGACTATGAATTCGTAAATTCCAGAAAAATAAATATTGCACACTTATTATTTTACTTTTATCTTAATAGTCCAACACATACAGTGATACTTATATTTCTATTGTTGCATCTCATAACTCACGGTTCACCATTTCAAACACTTATGAAACTATCCATACTCTGTTGTATCAATGTACACCATACTACTAAGGCAATAGCTCAACATCACTACATTGTGCGGACACCTGGTTATAATAAATCCCACAAAAATTGTACCTTCGTAGTTTCAAAAACTCACCCACCTCTTATCATACTATGCCAAAATATAACTCAATACTTACTTCTTCAATCTCCATCCCACATCCTTCAACGTAGTAAATTCATCCAACATGATCTGTCAACATCTAGTTCTTATTACCACATTCCTCTTACACTAGGCTTGCAAAATCCCAACTAACTCAAGGTCCTGGTAGGCATGACAATCCAACTCACAACAACAACAATACTACAAATGAATTTCAGCTCACTGATAACACGAAATTATATCGTGTTTTTGGCTTGATTTACATAAATAAATATTATGTTTTATTAAGTTTTCCGAATTTTTTTTTTGCTATTTACTATAATTATTTATTACTGCAGAAAATCGAGTCGGAAGGAAAAGAAGTCGAAAAAGTGAAGAAAAGAATTAAATTGAAGAAAAAGAATTTAATTGGAGAAAGAAAATGAGAAGAAAGAAAATGGAAAGAAAGGAAATAGAAGGAAAGAAAGGAAATGGAAGGAAAATAAAGGTGGTGGGTCCCACCACACATACACATGGCGCAAGCCATGAGTGTGGCGCCCACCACACTTTAGTGAACGTGGCGCAAGCCACACATGAAGTGGCGCAGGCCACTTTTGCTAAGTCTCTACCCGCCCGGTCTTTACGGCGTGCGCTTCTCATGCATATCAGTCTGTTTTGAAGCCCAATAATAAGCCCATTAAATCCTATATTTTCTCAACCTATTATGGATTTTCACTCCTATAAATAGCATCAATTTCCATTAGTTTTACACACAGTTTTTTTTACGAGATTGGAGCAACAAATCAAAGCATTATTTTTTCAGTTCTATTAATTTAGTTTAGTGAGTATTTTTGCTATTTCTTTTGTACGGATTAGAGCTTGGAATAAAGGAACATCTCATCAAATATTATTTATTCAGGTTTTTTTTATTTTATTGTTTATTTAATTTCTTATGTTTGATTTATTTATTATGAGTAGTTTATTTAAATTATATTTTTCCTGCATTGTTATTTTATTTATTATGTCTAGCTAAATTTTATATATATCCGTATGTAGACGAATTAATCGGGAGGAATTAAATTAAAATCGGTATAAATTATTTTACTAAATTTACAAATTAGGCGAGATCTCTTAAATTAATTTTAATACTTTTTGTTATGAAAATAAGGAAAGTAAATTAAGGTAAATTCAATAGAACGAAAGTTTGCGAATTTAACCGGATAGCTGAGGTTTAGCATTTATTTTAAATTCAATAGAACGAAAGTTTGAGGGATTAAAATTAATTGGGATTTATTTATTTTCAAAAAGGATTTCTAAACACTTATGGGCAAGCGAAAGCAGGCATAGGACTTTAGTAATTTAATCTAAATCAAAAGAGCGAAAGTTTGAGACAAGGATTTTTAAATGAGTATTTTTCCACTAAGAAGTATTTTTAGCATACTAGCCTTAACTGATATTTGATTTAATTCCCGACAATTAACGAGTTACATACGGATATATTGTTATTATCTATTAATTAAACTTTAGATCTAATTATTTCTGCCATAAATCAACCAAAAGAAACAATTAGCCTTAGCTTTACACCGTGATACTAGATAACGTTAGATCGATTTTTAAGTCTCTGAGGGATCGATAATCTTTAAAACTTCATGTACGACTGTGCACTTGCAGAACCATTCCTTTAGATATATAGTCAAGCGATCAAGTTTTTGGCGCCGTTGCCGGGGACTTAATTAAGTCGATATCATAACTCCAGTATTATCCCGTATAGACAAAGGTAAACCATTTATTTTTCTAAATTCCCATTTCATCGATTGTATGCCAAGTACTCCCTCTCAAGGCGAAGACTTGCATCCACCAGTCGCTGAATTAGAACGTTTCTTACATTTGAGACGTCGTATAGCCGAATACCAACAGAAGTATAACATACCAGATCTTCTAGCTCATTCACCCGAACCAGTTGAAACCTCAAAGGAAGTTGAAATGGCCGGGGAGGAACCAACTCATCCACTCAAGTATTATGCTATTCCGTCACAATGTGAACCTCATAGTAGCATTGTCACACCTGCTATCAACCGAAACAATTTCGAGTTGAAACCATCACTGATATCAGCTGTACAACAGAACCAATTCTCCGGAAACCCAAACGAGGACCCGAATTTACATTTATCGATTTTCGTGCAATATGCATACACAGTAAAAGCTAATGGTGTCACCCAAGAAGCAATTAGACTGCGTCTTTTTCCTTTCTCATTACAAGATAGAGCAAGAGCATGGCTTCAATCCCTACCCTCGAACTCAGTTACTATGTGGGAGGAGTTAAAGAAAGTCTTCTTGACAAGATATTTCCCGCCTAGCAAGACAGCTATGCTGAGAGCTCAAATCAACGGATTTAAGCAGAAGGAAAGCGAATCTCTTTTCGAAGCTTGGGAACGCTATAAAGATATGCTAAGACTTTGTCCACATCACGGATTAGTAGAATGGATGGTCATCCATACTTTCTACAATGGACTCTTGTATAACACAAGAATGACGATTGACGCTGCCGCAGGTGGCGCACTAATGGACAAAGAATATAATGATGCTTATGCACTTATCGAGAGTATGGCTCAGAATCACTATCAGTGGGGAATCAAAAGAGTCGCGACAGAGAAACCAACAAAGGGAGTTATGTACGAAGTAAGTAATATTGATTAAGTGAATGCTAAATTCGAAGCCCTCGCTCAAAAGAACGATAACTTGACCATAACACCAATAGCCACAGTGGTTGCCGTTGCACCAAACTGTGAGATTTGTGGAGTCCCAGGACATGCTACCCCTGATTGTCAACTATTGGCAATGACTCCCCCAGACCAAGTAAATTATGCTCAAGGAAATCCCTACTCCAACACATACAACCCAGGATGGAAGAATCATCCAAATTTTTCCTTCAAGAATAACAACGCTCTATATGCTCCTGGTCAAGCACCAGCTACACCACCAGGGTATCAGAAACCCGCCATGAATGCTCCTAATGTCCCAAGAAAATCAAATCTTGAACTAATGATGTAAAATTTCATAGCTAGCCAAGCGCAAACGAACAAGGAGTTCCTAAATCAAAATGTACACACCAATGAACAAATAAAGCAATTGGCAATCAAAGTTGATGCTTTGGCTACCCATAACAAAATGCTTGAAACTCAAATTTCACAAGTAGCTCAACAACAAGCACCAACTGCTTCCCCAGCCGGTGTATTTCCTGGTCAACCTCAACCAAACCCAAAAGGACATGCAAATGCGGTGATATTGAGAAGCGGAAAGAAATTAGACGAACCCGCTGATCCTAGATTCCAAAACCCAGCCATGTACCAAAAGCAGGATACACCAACTGAGAAAGAGAGTGATACTGAGATAAAGGAAAACAATAATCAAGAAGCCATGGAGAAAGAAGTACCATATGTACCTCCACCACCTTATAAACCTCCTATCCATTATCCTCAAAGACTTGTCAACTCTAAAACTGCAGGGCAATTTAAGAAATTTGTTGAACTTCTGAAACAATTAAACATAACGATACCTTTCACAGAAGCAATCACTCAGATGCCTTCATATGCCAAATTCCTTAAAGAAATCTTGACCAATAATAAAAGATCGAGGAAAATAAAACAGTTACGTTAACTGCTGAGTGTAGTGCAATAATTCAAAACAATATGCCTCCTAAGCTAAAAGACCCAGGTAGTTTCTCCATACCCTGTGTGATTGGAAAATTTGTCATTGACAAAGCTCTATGCGACTTAGGAGCCAGTATCAGCGTTATGCCCTTAACAATTTGCAAAAGGCTAGATATGGGAGAGTTAAGACCTACTAAAATGTTTGTTCAATTAGTCGACCGCTCTATTAAATATCCTGTGGGAATACTAGAGAATGTCCCAGTACCGATAGGTCAATTCTACATTCCTACTGATTTTATAATCATGGACATCACTGAAGATGCCACTACACCTATCATACTAGGAAGACCATTCTTAGCTACCGCTGGAGCTATTATTGATGTAAAGAAAGGTAAGCTAACCTTTGAAGTAGGTGAAGAGAAAGTTGAATTTATTTTAACACAATTCTTACAATCACCGGCTATAGAGGACACGTGCTATTTATTAGATGTCATTGAGGCGTGTGTAAGAGAGATGGGAATGAAAGAAACTACTTATTCTGAAATCAAGAAAATTCAAACCCCTCCGATTCTCGAAGATGGCGACTGGCAAAAACCATATCAAGATGATAGTCTAAGCGAAAGCTTAGAACTTACACTAGATCATATGCCAGGACCTAAAGAAACTTATTCAGAGTTAAAAACCTTACCTAGGAACTTAAGATATGAATTCCTAGACATCGAATGTAAGCGACCAGTGATAGTAAATTCCAGTTTAGGGACACTCGAAACTCATAAGCTTTTAGACGTTCTAAAGAAATACCCAACTGCTTTAGGATACAACATTTCTGACTTGAAAGGGATAAGCCCTTCCATCTGTATGCATAGAATCATGCTAGAGGAAGATTGTAAGTCTTCTAGAGAGCACCAGAGGAGGATTAACCCAAACTTAAGTGTTGTGGTAAAAGACGAGGTGCAAAAGTTACTTGATGCCGGAATCATATATCCTATCTCAGACAGCCAATGGGTCAGCCCAGTGCATGTAGTACCAAAGAAAGGAGGTGTTACAGTGATTAAAAACGCAAAAGGTGAATCCATAACACAAAGAGTTGTTACGGGGAGTAGAATGTGTATTGATTATAGAAAACTAAATAAAGCCACTCGAAAAGACCATTTCCCGCTACCGTTTATTGATCAAATGTTAGAACGATTGGCTAAACATTCTTATTTCTGCTATTTAGACGGTTATTCAGGATTTTTTCAGATCCCTATTCACCCCGATGACCAAGAAAAGACCATTTTCACTTGCCCTTATGGTACGTTCGCTTACCGACGAATGCCATTCGGACTATGCAACGCCCCTGCAACATTTCAAAGGTGCATGATATCAATTTTCGCTGATTTTATAGATGACATTATGGAAGTATTTATGGACGATTTTTCCGTCTGTGGGCAAAGCTTTGAAGAATGCCTATCAAACCTAGAAATGGTACTCGAAAGATGCGTGAAAGTAAACCTCGATTTGAATTGGGAGAAGTGCCATTTTATGGTCCAACAGGGAATTGTTCTGGGACACGTTGTTTCGAAGAAAGGAATTGAGGTTGATAAATCCAAGATAGAAATCATAGAAAATCTTCAACCTCCAAAAACAGTACGAGAAATAAGAAGTTTTTTAGGACACGCCGGTTTTTACCGACGATTTATTAAGGATTTCTCGAAAATTACAAAACCTCTTACTGGTTTATTAATGAAAGACGTTGACTTTATCTTCGATGAAAAATGTCAGCAAGCATTCGACCAGCTGAAAACGGCTCTCATTTCCGCACCTATCATGCAACCTCCGGATTGGGAATTACCATTTGAAATCATGTGTGATGCGAGCAATTTTGTCGTAGGTGCAGTTTTGGGACAGAGAAGGGATAAGAAGCTTCACGCAATATATTACGCAAGTAGAACCTTAGACCCTGCCCAAATGAATTACGCCACCACAGAAAAGGAACTTTTAGCTGTTGTGTTCGCTCTTGACAAATTCCGTTCTTACTTAGTAGGAGCTAAAATAATTGTCTATACAGACCACGCAGCTATTAGGTACTTACTGACTAAAAAGAATGCCAAACCTAGACTTTTAAGATGGATTCTACTTCTGCAAGAATTCGACATAGAAATCAAAGATAAGAAAGGTTCCGAGAACGTGGTAGCAGACCATCTATCTAGATTAGAAGGTATTAAACTAGAAGAACTTCCTATTAATGATGAGTTTCCTTTTGAACAACTCGTAGCACAAATAAGAAGCGATCTGGCCCGACTAGATCCAAGCAAACAAAAACCCAAAGAAGTTGTAACTACAGGACTACCATGGTATGCTGACTTTGTCAACTACCTCGCAGCCGGAGTACTTCCACCTGATCTAACTTACCAGCAAAAGAAAAAATTCTTTCACGACCTTAAACATTACTATTGGGATGAACCACTTCTTTTCAAAAGAGGTGCCGATGGTATATTTCGTCGATGTGTTCCAGAAGATGAAATAGACAGCATAATAACTCATTGCCATTCCGCCCCTTATGGTGGACATGCGAGCACTTCAAAAACTTGTGCTAAAATTCTGCAAGCTGGCCTTTTCTGGCCTAATCTATGGAAGGACGTCCATATTGCAATTATTAACTGTGACCGATGCCAACGAACTGGAAACATTTCTCGATGTGATGAGATGCCGCAGAAAGGAATCCTAGAAGTAGAAGTCTTCGATGTATGGGGAATAGATTTCATGGGACCTTTCCCATCTTCTTTTGGAAATAAATACATACTCGTCGCCGTTGATTATGTTTCAAAATGGATCGAGGCTATAGCTTCTCTGACCAATGATACACGAGTAGTAATCAAATTATTTAAGAATGTAATATTTCCAAGATTCGGTGTACCAAGACTAGTCATAAGTGACGGTGGATCACATTTTATTTCAAAAATCTTTGAGAGATTATTATTGAAGTATGGAGTTAGGCACCGAGTTGCAACACCCTATCATCCACAAACAAGTGGACAAGTAGAAGTTTCCAACAGAGAGATAAAAAAAATATTAGAGAAAACTGTTGCTATATCTAGAAAAGACTGGTCGTCTAAATTACAAGAAGCTTTGTGGGCATATAGAACCGCTTTTAAAACCCCGATAGGAACTACCCCCTTTAAGTTAGTTTACGGAAAGTCATGTCATCTTCTAGTTGAATTAGAACACAAAACTTATTGGGCTATTAAAACCCTAAATTTAAATTCATCAGCTGCAGGAGAAAAACGAATTCTAGATCTCCATGAATTAGAAGAGCTCAGACTAGATGCTTACGAGAACGCCAAAATTTATAAAGAACGCACGAAAAGATGGCATGATCGGCGTATCTCCAAAAAAGAGTTTAACGAAGGAAATACTGTGCTTTTATTTAATTCAAGATTGAGACTTTTTCCAGGTAAACTACGTTCCAGATGGGCTGGGCCGTATTTAATTACTAAAGTTTTTCCTAGCGGAGCCGTTGAAATCAAAGGAAACACGGGAGCCCCATTCATAGTAAACGGTCAACGCCTTAAGCACTATCACATGGTTGAAAACCGAAATTACGTACCTAGTCTCTTACTAGATGAGCTACCCGCTCAACCAAATGATTAACCCCTTAAAATGTGCGGTCGAGCCCTTGACCTTAAACGAAGCGCTATGTGGAAGGCAACCCACAAATTTCCCTTTCTTTAGACTTATTTAAATCTTTGTTGATTCTATTATTTATATTTTTTGTTTTTTATTAAAATTATTTATGTTTATTATTTGTTTTAATCCTATCTAACTACGGTATAATTACTTTCATCTCTTCCTACTAACCTTTTTTGCGTTGATTACTTACTTACAGGCTAACTAGTTAGCTAAGCTCTAACATTAGTAATGGAACTAATAGACAACACGAACATTGTTTTCAAGGGAAGAGCACATCGACGAAGATATGAAGCATTATCACAAAGATCTCTGACACTGACCATTTATCATGAGGAACCCAATTTAACTAAGTTAGGCATAAAAGATATTGTCTATTTTCTTTACAGTCAGATAGGGTGGGATGCTGCACTTATCCGACGAAGGTTTAACACCTATCGTGAACTTACACTAGAGTTTTTAAGCTCACTAATCCATTTACCAAACCATGGTCTAGGAATTAACAAAGGATTAATTACCTTTAGGATGTTCAATATAGATTTTTCCTTCACCCATAACGAGTTTGCGGAACTTCTGGGGTTTCCAAATGGCCCTGATGTTTTCACTGCTACTCGTGAGGAATTACTAATGAACCATGCACTGAATGATTTCTGGGGTACCATCACAGGGAATGATGAGGCTGAACCCTATGATATGTTTTCTGAGAATATTCATAACCCTGCTTTGCGTTACTTTCATAAATCACTAGCCCATACCCTTTTTGGTAAATAGGAGAATAATACCTCTGTATCTCGAGACGAGCTATTTATCCTTTACTGTACTTCCCTAGGCCGACCTGTTAATGGAGCTATCTTCATGATAGTTAGTTTTGTCCGCCTCATTCAGAACACTCGTATAGCTATACCCATGGGTGGCCTAGTAACTATGATAGCAAATAAAATTGACTTAAGATGGCAACTAAACCAAATACACCCCTTAGGTGCGATCCGACCTATGAATATTGATTTTTGCTTCGACCATAGAATTATAGGAAACCTCGGACCTGACACCTTTGACCTACTGATTAATAATGAGGTTGTCCATCTTTTCACCTTACCTAACCATGAACGGACCAGCCTGCACAATATAAATAATTGGTTATATGACTTAAGCATTCCCATTGCCCCTCCTTCGCCTCCTGAATCACCTATGATATCTGAAGTCTATGACCATTATATGTCCGATGCTGATTTAGTACCACCTGAGATACCTATTGACCCACCTGTCGACCACTCCGCCGCCATTGCAAATCTACAAAATCAACTTGATAACATTAATACAAATATTGATGCTATGAGAATGGATTTTTTCGGTTTCATGGACATTGTCACTGAGCAGCTGGATAATTTTCATCAGCTTTTATTTTCAGCCAGTCTGACTAACAACAACGTTAACCGTAGTTAGTATTTTCATTCTTAAGATTAATTAGGATTTTCAATTTCCGTATGAATTTATTTTAATTGTTTTTGTTTCAGTTGTTTCTATGAGAATTTATTAAGCTTTAATTACTTACAGTATTTTCCTTTTCTTTTCTAATTTTAATGTTTCAGTACTTTAAATTGTTACAATCATTATTATTTCTGTTTTAATATTTATATATCTATTTATCTGACTTTTCGATTTCTGATTATTATTATTAAAACACAATTTTATTTCCATTATATAAAAATAAAATAAAATAAATAAAATAAAAAAATAAAAGAAGGAAAATAATAATATTAATAAAAATTATTTAAAGTTATAACGAGAAAAAAAAACAATTTTTTTCCAAAAAATCCCCCCCCCCTCCACACAGGCATGGCCCGCGCCATGCCCACCCTCACACACCACACGGCCCGCGCCAGGCACCATGTGGCCTGTGCCACCTTGCCAACTTCAAGGCATGGCCCGCGCCATGCCCTTTTAAGTGGGGGCCACCAATTTTTCCTTTTCTTTATTTTATTTCATTATTTTCCTGTATTTCTTTTTATTTTGATTATTTTTTATGCATAACTTTTACCCATTCTATTCTTTAAACACTCTAATTTTTAATACATTTCACATTTCCACATACCATCAATTTTTTTCTTAAATTTTTGCATGCATTAGTCATATCAATACTTACGATTGTCCTTCATGCATAATTACTTCCATGCATTTGTCATAAATATTTCAAATTTCAAATTCAAAAATTCAAATTTCAAATTTCAAATTTTAAAATTTACCTCCAAAATTTAATTACCAACTACCTCCATTTAATTCTTCACTCCTATAAATATCCCCCCTAACTCTACATTTTTCTTACACTCAAAAATATATTTTCTACTATAAAATTTATTTATAAACTTAAGTGTAAGAAAGCAAGAGAGAAAATTATGGAGCAAAATCCAGGATCCCGTATCCTTTTCAGAAATCAGGCCCAAGCCGATTTATTTCGAACTCTTCTCGACCGAGGTATTGAGTCCACAAGGTATGCCGATTTAACCTGTTTAGAAACTTTAGGATTGAAAGAAAGTGTTGATATATTGCTCAAAAGAATTCATTTAAAACATTTTCTATCTTTCCATGATCCTGTTTATATTCGGTTAACCGCCGAATTTCTGAGCTCATTAATTATTGATGATGAAAACCAAACAACCTGTTTTCGAATGTTTAACGAAAGTTACACTTACACTTTCGATCAGCTTGCTGTTTTGTTGCAATTTCCTGTAGGGGAGGGTGTGCGATATGAAATGCCCACCGGGGAACAATGGGTAAGTTCGTATAAAATGTTTTGGAAAGGAATAACGGGAACGTTCTTACAAAATATCGAAGGTGTTAGAGCCACCCTTATTCACAACCCGGCCATCCGCTATTTTCGTCAGATTTTAGCCACTACTATTTTTGGTCGGTCAAACACGAGTAAGGTAAATGAACGCGAATTGATGTATCTCATGGCTGCTTTTGCCTCAATTAAAATTAATCATATCCCATTTCTTCTTCATCATATGAAAACTGTAACCGCCGGCAAAGGACCTATATCCTTTGGCGGTCTTATTACCACAATTGCTAGAGCCTTAGGACTAGAAGCACATTTCTCTACAATGGAATCAATTCCCGTCGAAACCATCGATCTAAACACGGCTAGGAATATGAAATTAGTCAAACCATGTAGAGACGGAACATACGAGCTTTTAATTGGTAATAAAGTGTTAACGGGTTTTATTTTACCAAACCCGAGTCGCACTGATGTGACTAACGAGAGGAATTTTCTTTATTTTGACACACGCCCCGCGCACATTCCGATGAATGATGCCGCTGGCGGGGCTGATGATGACCCTAACCCACCCGCACAAGATGCGGAATTTTCTTCTGATTATGTTGCAGGTACTTCTACAAGGCGAGTCCCGAGGCAACCAGAGGACGAACCACATGAAGGTCTTGAAGGGTTTCTACATGAGTTGATGCTACAAGGCGAAGCAAATGCCTTAAGAGACCAAAGAATCCAAAATCTGACAACTCAGCAAGCATTACTGCTGCAGCAACAAAACATGATGTATGCTCAACAAACTGAGATGCACGCTCAGCACAATAACATGCTGCAAATCTTGCACCAAATGCAACAAGGACAAAACCGCATGGAAGAGCTTATCCATGGAATGGCCGGCATGTCCTTCCAGACTGAAGAAGAGAATCCCGACGTGGGCACGTCAGGAAATGTCAGACGCACACGAGGCAGAGGCAGTCATGGGTAGCTGACATCACAGGTTTCACTTTCCTTTTTCCACCTTATTTTGACGCATTGGGGACAATGCTCGATTTAAGTGTGGGGGAGGAAATTTATTGCTTTTAATTTTTTGCTTTCTAGGTAGAAATTTTAATTTTGCCTTATAAAAAAAAATTTATTATGCTAAATCGAGCCATTTCACGAAATTTCTGTTTCGAATCAGATTTACCCAATTTTCTTGAACCATATAAAAATATAATATATATATATATATATATATATATATATATATATATATATATATATATATGTATATATATATATATATATATATATATATATATATATATATATATATATTATTTTAGAAATGACACGATGCTAGAAACAGGCCATTCTAGAAAGACTTAGGAAAAGTATTGATAATATAGGTACCGTCCTTACACCTTGAACCCCTTGATTATGCGGATGAATTTAAATACTTATTATGTTAAAACCACCCTCTTTATTAGTTTATATTAGCAGTCAGCACCATCCTAAGCACACACTAAGTAGGAAGTCAATGCAAATAAGTGTATGATCTCAAAGTTAAAAGAATAAATCAAGAGAAAAAAATGAATGAATGAAAAGAAATTCTCCTTCTAAGTTAGGTGGTCCTTACCCGATCATTTAGCCCAACGGTGTAAAATTCTTTATTCTATTGATATATGCAAAAAGAAAAAAAAAATTGATGAAAATGAGATCATAGTTACTAACAGGCTATCCTACCATGAGTGTGAAGGGATAACGGGCTTAATGTGATTGCGCTAGAACGAAAGAGAGGTGTCTGGGTCGAGGTATAATAACATGATTTGAATTTGTCTGTATAAGATAGGAGTTCTCGATTATTTTTTTCAAGATAAAAAGTGTCATTACGGTATCATTAGTATTAATGCATAATACTTATCTTTCTAACTAATGCCTATAATACTCGTGTCTAATCTAAACTAGCACTTAGATTGTTTCATTATTTTTTTTTGCTTGAGGACAAGCAAAGGTTTAAGTGTGGGGGAATTTGATAACACGAAATTATATCGTGTTTTTTGGCTTGATTTACATAAATAAATATTATGTTTTATTAAGTTTTCCAAATTTTTTTTTTGCTATTTACTATATTTATTTATTACTGCAGAAAATCGAGTCGAAAGGAAAAAAAGTCGAAAAAGTGAAGAAAAGAATTAAATTGAAGAAAAAGAATTTAATTGGAGAAAGAAAATGAGAAGAAAGAAAATGAGAAGAAAGAAAATGAGAAGAAAGAAAATAGAAGGAAAGAAAGGAAATGGAAGGAAAATAAAGGTGGTGGGTCCCACCACACATACACATGGCGCAAGCCACACATGAAGTGGCGCAGGCCACTTTTGCTAAGTCTCTACCCGCCCGGTCTTTACGGCGTGCGCTTCTCATGCATATCAGTCTGTTTTGAAGCCCAATAATAGGCCCATTAAATCCTATATTTTCTCAACCTATTATGGATTTTCACTCCTATAAATAGCATCAATTTCCATTAGTTTTACACAGTTTTTTTTACGAGATTGGAGCAACAAATCAAAGCATTATTTTTTCAGTTCTATTAATTTAGTTTAGTGAGTATTTTTGCTATTTCTTTTGTACGGATTGGAGCTTGGAATAAAGGAACATCTCATCAAATATTATTTATTTAGGGTTTTTTTATTTTATTGTTTATTTAATTTCTTATGTTTGATTTATTTATTATGAGTAGTTTATTTAAATTATATTGTTCCTGCATTGTTATTTTATTTATTATGTCTAGCTAAATTTTATATATATCCGTATGTAGACGAATTAATCGGGAGGAATTAAATTAAAATCAGTATAAATTATTTTAGTAAATTTACAAATTGGGCGAGATCTCTTAAATTAATTTTAATACGTTTTGTTATGAAAATAAGGAAAGTAAATTAAGGTAAATTCAATAGAACGAAAGTTTGCGAATTTAACCGGATAGCTGAGGTTTAGCATTTATTTTAAATTCAATAGAACGAAAGTTTGAGGGTTTAAAATTAATTGGGATTTATTTATTTTCAAAAAGGATTTCTAAACACTTATGGGCGAGCGAAAGCAGGCATAGGACTTTAGTAATTTAATCTAAATCAAAAGAGCGAAAGTTTGAGACAAGGATTTTTAAATGAGTATTTTTCCACTAAGAAGTATTTTTAGCATACTAGCCTTAACTGATATTTGATTTAATTCCCGACAATTAACGAGTTACATACGAATATATTGTTATTATCTATTAATTAAACTTTAGATCTAATTATTTCTGCCATAAACCAACCAAAAGAAGCAATTAGCCTTAGCTTTACACCGTGATACTAGATAACGTTAGATCGATTTTTAAGTCTCTGAGGGATCGATAATCTTTAAAACTACACGTACGACTGTGCACTTGCAGAACCATTCCTTTAGATATATAGTCAAGCGATCACTCACTATTGATCCTTTATCAATCAAATCCAATCTGTTCCCATTGCAATTCTGAATTCTCATACTATTCACTAATCGACATATAACTTCATATCGTCATCTTTTTATATCAATAACACCAAAGTTTTCCCAGAAGGCCTCCTTGCTGCCACGATTCCTTATAACTACACCTCTAATATATCTTTCAAAACACAATTATAATTTGTACTCTACAGACGGTCCGTCATTGTGACCTTATTCCCAATCAATGTCATCTATGCAACCAAATCAAACATCGGAGTCCTCTCTCAAAAGTTCCGCTACATACCCAGTAGATATAACGTTTAACTTTTCATAACTATCCATTCCCAATTCACTTCCTACTGAACATACCGGAATCTACATCTACTCCTTTATACCACTAATAGCTCTGGCTCAACTCTAAATGGTCTACTGAACATACTATCTTGGCTGGAAGATATGTCTTTTGCATCCAACAGAATTGCTCCTACTATTAGCAAGGAATTGAGGGTGATCAGTTCCTCAATTTGCCAATAGATAGCCGACAATCATGATGGCCATAAGTCACATTTTCCAACTTTAATAGCGTTCCTTGCATCTTGCGAACTAAGTTTCTTCACGAGTGAGTCCTTAGTCAACACCAAACTTAGCAACTTCTGCCACACTGCAATTCCAACACACCACAAGCCAACTCTCAGGAGAAGCAATAACTCCTCCCCCACTTATATTCAACAAACATCTGCCACCAAACAACTAGCAAACAAGCAAGTATCGATAGTGTTTCACACACATATCGCATACTCCGGGACAAACAACACGCGACAACCTGGCCGGACGGACCGACCTGCTCTGATACCAATTGTAATACCCACTTTTCCCATTTTCTAAAATAACATAAATTTTTCAGATAAATCAGAGTGTAATTAACAAGTGAGTAGCTACATTTTCAAAATCAACCAAAAGTATAATCATTTATTAAAAACAGTGGAAATATCTTTTTACTAAACAATCGGCAATTCGCCAAATATCCACAAAATTCATCAATTCACTTAATTTATAAGTTTCAACAAAATATGATACGTAACTATTACTAACAAGAATAATTAAATAACAAATATCCCCATTTCCCGTGTTACGTATCAAAGCGACTCCTAGGACTCGACCAAACAACTTGTACTCCGAGCATACTCAAGTACCTGAATCATCTGTACTTACGAAGAAGCACAGACGCAGCCAAACAACAAAGGGGTGAGAAAACAATTCAATATATTAATGGTGCAAATAACATCTTACAGGGTAGTCTCACCTCTATTCATCAAATACATATCATACGTTATACAATTAATCAATATCTCAAATAGTTCATCAACACATATCATACATCATTAATTCAATCAATGCAAAGTGACTCAATGACACAATGCAAATGTGGTACCGACTCATAATAACGGTTCATCAAATAGAACCCCGAATGCATCGTTAACGTCTCCAATAAGACACGATTATCCCTGCATCCACGATTCTCAACGAATCCCGAATAATCACATCCACGACATGATTATTCCATCAACATGTATGTATATGCAAAACTCGATTACACACACATACCATATCACGAACACACATGAATACAATTATGCCAACATGATCCTCATGATCTTCATCAATTACCACACATCCCATCACATGGGTCACATAAATAATCAGACAATGTTCACATATGTTATTAATACCATTCGTATAGTTCATCATCAAGAGTCATATAAATCAACAAAAGCACATATATTCATACACGCTAATTACCAAATGTCATATCTTATGAATTCATCATTAATTCCACTCTCATTTATTCCCTATACATATATTCTAATACCACACGATCCTTCCGATCCTCACTGCTACAAACACTTACATCATGGGGTCTAAGTAAGACATATAATCAACTATGTTACCAATCATCACGATCCTCTTCGTTTATCATTATTCCTTCATATAACTGTGCCAGACTTATAGTAAACATTTCCATCATCAACACCTTTTAATCGACATATTAATAAAGTTATAATATCCCCAATAATCACATAACATGCACACGCTTATTATCGGTCGTCGGGTCCTATAGTTGAACATGAATGTCATCATCAAGGCCCTAGACTAATGGTACAAGTATCGAACAAGAACTCGGGATTAAACCCCTTAAAATACAGAAAAATTCCTCAAAACAGAGGCCTGACACGGCCCCCCATGTCCCATGACATGGCCTGTGTCATGTGGCATGAACATCCCTTTCAAAACTCAAGATTTTGCAAAATACAGGGGGCTGACACGGCCGCCCGTGTCACACGACACTGCCCGTGTCAGGCCACCTGCACCCAAAATTCAGCTTTTTCTAAAACTCACTTTTCTCTCCCAATTTCATACCAGTTCGAATTCTATCACTTATTTCTCACTTTTATCACTCAAAACAATCCAATTGTTGTTCTTAAGCTAATTTTATACCTCTAATTCCTTATGATCTTCACAACCTAATATTACTAATCAAATTAAGAAAGATCCTAGGTTTGTTTCCAATTCTCCATTTACATCATCATCAACATCATTATCTCTATAACTTCTTCCATACCAAACTTATCATATAACTCAAATCACCACCATTCCAATTACAACAATCAAGCATATAACTCAATAATAATTTCACACAACCATAATCAATCATCATAACATATATATACATCATATCACAATTTTATCATAATCAACAACATTAGACAATCCCTAGGGAGTAAGGAACTCCCAATTACCCTTTCATGTTAGGTCACCAATAAAGAACCCTTTCTCCCCCCTTACCTCAAATTTGACAAAATCCTTGCAAACCCTTGATCTTGAAGCTTTATGATTCTTGATTTCCCTTCTCCTTTCCCTTTTTCTCCAGAGCCCTCTTTCCTTCGTCAAAATACGATAATGAGAAAATGTATCGTGTTCTCCCCTTTTCATAACATAATTAAATTACAACCTTGCCCATCGATCCTCCAACTTATATTTTATTTTATTTATTAAATAACAATATTATAATAACAATACCACCTCATTATATTATCATTATTTAAATAAAATACCTCATCCACTTATTATTCAAAATACACCATCATCCTCTTGATATCTATTTTATAAAAATACTTTATAATATTGGGGCGTTACACAAGCAGTTCACAGTCAAATTCATTTTCCAGTCTCTTTGAGTCAAACTACAGTGTTCTGACTTCCTCATTGCACGAGAGGATACGTAGTCATAACTTAACATTTATCGAACAAAAGTCTTTGTGTCATCCCCCTCTTTCAGCATTCTTTTCTAAGCCTCAGTGTCGCTCCCGACAAGTGACACCGGGTCAAATGGGGTACAGACGCGAACGGTCGGCGAAGGGGACAGTGAGAACACACAGCCGTGAACTCACTGGAGAATGAATAGAGTCGCCAGCTAGGCATTTTTATCCCGGAGGAAAGGCAATGCTGCATAGGCCTGGAAAAAGATGGATAAGACGGTTTGCGAACCAGAGAGACTGAGAAAGGGGGTTGATTACAACCTGGGAAGGTATTAGCACCCAGATTGTCCGTCGTACTCGACGGGATCCACGCTTAAAAGATTTGTGTTTTAAAGGGGTAGTGTCAGTGCAATCTGTGTATAAAATAGCTGGAAAGAATGTACAGGTGTCAGTGTAAAAGAGAGTGAAGTGTATAAATGAAGTGTCAGTGTAAGAGGTGAATGGAATGCTCAAGATCATGAGGCTTAAAGAATAAAGCTAGAAAGAGGGGGAATGAACAGAGACTTTTGTTCGATAACTGTTAAGTTATGCCTACGTATCCTCTCGTGCAATGAGGAAGTCAGAACACCGTAGTTCGACCCAAAGAGACTGAAAGATGAATTGACTTGTGAACTGCTTGCTTGTCAATGCTCAAGTGTGTGACCTGTCTGGCTCAGGCGCTAACTGTCTTGCATTAGACGGAAGAAGCAAGTTCTCGATTTGTGAGTGAAGATGATGAGAAAAGAATCCCGGAGGAGACGATTATTGTTTGTTTTTGTGTTTTCAGTCTTTTATTTCTTTTTGAAAGTTTGTCATAGGGTAATGAGCTTAAGCCTAAACCAATGGATTTAGTAAACTCATCACATCTTCCCTCTGATTAGGGGTAATGAGAATACCTTAAGTGTGAAGTCAGATTCTCACACTTAATCACCTATGGTGTAGGATTAAGATCATTAACCTACTTGTGATTATTTAGATGTTTTTGTGGTTTTTGTTTAGTGTTGAGTAATGAGGTTAAGCCATAATCAGGGATTAAACAGACTCATTACACCATCCTAAAAGAAGGATGATAGATGAGAATGTTTAAGCTGAGGAAAGCTCCTCAACTTAATCCATGATTAGGGATTAAACTCATGACAAAACAAAGCCTTTATTAAGTGGATTTTAGTTAATGGTATGATGATGAAGTGAATTTTATGATTTGTAAGACAACTTGAGGGGGACTTGTCCATTAACACTAGGGTTAGTCCTTCTTAACCAATTAAGGAAGAATTAGAACCCTAATGCAAGGCCCAAGTTACAAGTGTGATGTCTTGATACTTATTAGGTGAATTGATTAAGAGATTTAAACACCTTAAGGGTTTAACACTTAGGATTAAAGTTATACACTCCATCCTAAGAGAAGGATGCAGGCATAAGCTTAATCACAAAGCCTTAAAACCTTTAGGGTTTAATCCCTGATTATGAGGTGAGAAGAGAGGACTCAAAGAGAGACACAAAGGTAAAACTATGGGGGGACTAATCAAAACCCTAATTCATTGTCATGCTTGGATGATCCTAAGGTTTGTGAGGTTTGCAAGAACAAATCTTCAGAGGAGCCACCAGGAAGCAGATGAATAAGATCAAGAGAAGCAAAGTGACTTGCTTCATTCAAGAAGTCAAGTCACTTGAAGAAAGAAGGTGGGAAGAACAAGAATGAGCAAGCTCAATCTCAAACACATATAGGAATGCAGCAATGGATGCAAGAGAGATGAAAAGAAAAGTTATGAGAAGTGAAGGCAAATTCACTTCTCAAGTTCACTTACCACCTGAAATGTTAGGAAGAAATGCAATGCAATGCTAAATGAAATGAAATGACATGATGCTAGACCAAACCAGAAGCATGTTGGTGATGATAATGATGCCATGAGATGCTGCAAACATGAGGCAAGGCATGGGGATGTTCATACAAGATTATGAATGCAAATGATGCAAGCTAAGGAGCATGAACAGGCATGAAATGTTATGAAGCATACAAGACAAATGACATGGCAAATATGTAATGCAATGGTCAAACATGCTTTCTATATGTCTTAAGATGTCAACTGGATCACAAGAATGCACAAAATGCAAAGACAAGTCATGTTATGCAAGGAAATGCAAGAAGGATGCAAGAGAAAGCCCAAATTAAGGTTCATGGATCAAACATCAAACAAAAACCACAAACAGAAGCAAACCTTAAGATAAAAAATGGAAAATGCCATCCAAAGAAACCCTAAACCTATAATGAACCACTGCCCAAAGGGGAACTCTCAACTCCTAACCAATCTCAAGATATGAATTTTCTAAGTTATTAGGGTTTTTTAGGGTTCTTAACAAAAGAAATACCAAACAATTGGAAAATGCAAGATCAAATCATGACCATTTTATCCTAGAAACTACATGCTAAACATAAAACAATGCAAGAAGAACCAATGTCCAACTCTACTCCAATAGGCAGAAATGAATTTTTGAATCCATGATCAAAATAATGCACAAAATATGATTTAATTCAATGGAAAATTCTTAAAATGCATCAAGATCAAAAAAGAAATTTGGTTTGAAGGTTGGACAATGTTTCTAAATGTCTTAGAACATTTCATGAAAATTTTTTGTAATTTTTAAATACCTAAAAGTATTTTTAATTAATTAATTCCCATTAATCAATTAAAAATAATCTCTTAAATATTTAAAAATACTTTTTTAATGATAAAAAATAAAATAAAAATATTTTTGGGTCTTAAAAATTAATAAAACTTTAAAGAAAAAGTTTCATAATTTTTAAGACATTTTTGCTATTTTAAAATAAATATGCAAATTAAATGAGAAGAAAATGAATAAAAATTAAATGAAAATGAAAGTATGCAGCATGGAGGGCCAGGATGGAGCCTGGATTTGAAAGCATTGACTGCGCGCGCCATCTGATGGCTTAGATTCAAACAGATTTAAACTTAATTAATTAAATAAATAATGCTGATTAGGGTTTAATGACTGCATCCTAGCCATTCGTACGCGCGCGAAGTCAACTTTTTCAACGCATCTGATGGCTCACATTCAAATGACAATTAATTATGCAATTAGGGCTTAATCACTCTCAGGTGGCCGGAGAAGACCTCCGGTCGTCTTCTCCGGCCAGCACCTCACCTGAAAAATCCCCAAACCCTCAAAACGTAACGAAAATGAAAACTAAACACACCAAAATGATCCCCATGATCCCCTGAACTAAAACCCTAAGTCCAAACAAATTTCTTCTTCCTCAAAACCATGAATCGAACAGAACAAGTTTTAGGGCAAACCAGTTTCAGAGACAAATTAAACTCTCAAATCAAAGCCATTTTCAAAACCAATGATACCAGGATAATCAGTGAATCACATAGAACAAGTTTGTAACAAGAAAAATGATTTCTGGAAAAATAAATTTCGAGCTACCTGAGATTTGGAGCTTTCAACTTGAGGACTTTCTGACCACTTCCTTCAGTGCAAACTACTCCACTTGGTCCCCAGAAGATGTTTGAATGCTCAAAGAGAGTTTAAGCTGGCTGGATAGTGAGATTCGAAAGCTTCTGCTCAAGCTTGGTCAGAAATGGCAATGGTGAAATAGAGAGCTTCAGGTCATGGTGAATGGTTGTTTGTGATCCTGAGGATGAATGGAGAAGGTCTGTGGTGTTTGTTGGTGTGTTTGTGAGCTATGGTGAGAGTTTCGAATGAAACTGCAAAATGAAGTGAGAAATGGCAGTGAGATGTTCTGGCTGTTTCAGGCTTGTGTTCTTGGTGCTTTCTACTCAGTGATACATGGTGAGTTGAATGGAGAAAATGGTTGGAGTGTTTTGTGGCTGTGGAGGCAGATTCGAAGACAAATGCAATGTGGTAGGTTTTTGTGAATGTGATGGTATGAATGGTTTCAGGCTTGCTTAGTGTATGAAATGGTTTGCAAATGGATAGTATAAACTAATCCAATTGGTCAGAGGATGTGACTTGTGCTTTATGGATAGGTGTAGCCACTTTTGCAAATATGTCAACTTCTTGTAAGATAGGGCATGGGCAACTTCTAGCCAAGTACAAAGGGCATGGTCTGCGCAGCAAAGTGAAGGGAAAGGCTAGGCTTGGTCCAGCATTCAAGGCAGCAAGTTGGTGAAATGTTATGAGTGCTTTTGCAAGTTGTTGCTTTATGGTTCACATGTGAAAATCTTGTTCCAAAAGTCATGAAACATGAGCAATGCCTAGTTCATTCTGGATTTTAGGACTTACATGATGTTTGTGTGCTGGTTTGTAGTGAATTAGAAGTCACATAATGCATTGGTTCATGACTTTGCAAAATTTCCATTTGAGGCATGCCTTAAAAATCAATGATTCTAGCCAACTTTGTCACACCATAACTTTTGATCCAAGAAGAGTTTGATCATGTTCTTGTACTTTTTGAAAAGGGAAAAATGAGATCTACAACTTTCATGACCAAAGTTTTTCCATTTGAAGCCTTTTTGGATCAAGAATCAAGGCTTGAAAAATGACCTAAAATGATGCATTCTTGAAAAGTCAACTATGCCCAAAAAGTCAACATTTGCAAAAACCCTAAATTCTTGATTTCTATGAACTTCAACCTTCTTCCATGATCAAATAAAGATCATATACACTCAAAATGATGAAGATCAACCATTGGTTGGGTCATTGGGGGCCTCAGATGCCCTGATTTTACACTGACTTGTCTGAAAAGTCAACCTTTGATCAGATGACTTCCCCATGGAATTTCTTCATGAAAATTGATATGCATACTCCCTATACCATATAGAGATCAATGGAAACAAGAATGACCAAAAAAAAATTTGGAGTTATGGCCTCTGAAACCAAAACCCTAATCTTCAGTCAACTGTGCAGTTCATCCTGGCTCTGCATCCACTCAAATCCTAGTTCTTGTGATTCCTCTGCATTTTTGACTTTGAGGAGATGGAATATGACATAAGAACACACATGGACCCCTTTGAGTTGATTAGTGGCCTTTGGAGTGGCTCAAAATGCCCTGAGGTTGCTCAGATCACAAACCCTAGGTGCAGATGCCTTAGAAACTATGCAGTGAATCAAAAATGAGATGTGGGATGATATGTTTGTGTTTATGCATATGAGGATGATCACAAGCCATGGTGTGAATGGGTGAGGGCAAATTTGGGGTGTTTACAGCTGCCCCTATTCAAACATGAGTTAGCTGTGCAGGATGTAAGCAACGGCTTAACAGGCAAACAAGATAACTTGTGGTTGAATACCAAAGACAGTCCAAAATTTGCACTCACAAAATGAAGAAGAAAAAGGGATATAGATTGTAAAAGAAAATTAAAGTGTATTGAATGTGTAGGCGACGGAGGACGACCGTCGAGCAGAGGACGACTGCTGGGTAAATAGCAATGACGGGGACGGCCGACATGCTGGGAAAGTGTAGGAAATAAAACAATGACGGGGACGGCCGACATGCTGGGGAAGGTGAGGAAAATAAAGCAATGACGGGGACGGCCGACATGCTGGGGATAAAAGGTAAAGCTAAGACGGGGACGGCCGACTAGCTGGGAAAAATAAAATATCATGATGGGGACGGCCATCAAGATAAAGTTGTAAAATTCTCTGGGGAAAACATGAAACATGACGGGGACGGCCATCAAGTTCAAACAGTAAAGCAACCAACGATGGGGACGGCCATCGGGCTAAAACAAAAGGGACCACGACGGGGACGGCCATCGGGTTAAAGAATAAATGAAATAAACAGATGATGGGGTACGGCCATCAAAGGTGAAGGACGATCACCTAGCAGGGGACGGCTGCTCTGTTGGGGATAAAAGGAATATGATGGGGACGGCCATCAAAGGTGGAGGACGACCACCTGGCAGGGTACGGCTGCCGAAAATATCAACGATGGGGACGGCCATCGGATAGAAAAGGTCAACGATGGGGACGGCCATCGGACGAGCATGATGGAGGACGACCATCAAGAAGTGGAGGACGACCACTCAGCAGGGTACGGCTGCTCTCAAGGTTTATCATGACATAGGACGAATGTTAGATAACCAAAATCAACAATGGGGACGGCCATTGGATAAAATGATGAAGGACGATCATCAAGAGGTGGAGGACGACCACCTAGCAGGGGACGGTGTTGCACCCCAAAATTTGCCCTCACAACACAGGACTTTGTGTTCTAAGAAGGTTCACAAGCTTTACAATACCTCCCATGAGGTTCACAAGACATTTTATGATGGTTCACAAGGTCCACAATGCTTTCAATACCTTTCATGAGGTTCATAAAGTCCACAAGTCACTTCATGAGGTTCACAAGGTTCACAAGCTTTACAATACCTCCCATGAGGTTCACAAGACATTTTATGATGGTTCACAAGGTTCACATAGTTCACAATTGGTCAAAGAAGTTGACAATTCCCTCAAACAATGCACCTCCTAAGCAGGGCATCCATAATTAGGTTTGTGACTTTAATCAGGCTAGATGGACTTCCAATACCTCAAGTGAGTTTCATAACATCTTATATGTGTGTAAGAACCCCCATGTCAAGTTTCAAGACTTTTCTCAAAAGTTTGCTCAGTCAGATGATCAGATAAGTCAAAATCAGTCAATGCAGTTAAAAAGTCAAACTGAGGTCAACTGTGGTCAAACCAAAGTCAAACTTCATGATTTTTTGCCAACATCAAGTATATGAAGTAAAATTCATCATTTGATCAAGGGTTGATCATGATTCATCAAGGAGATTCCAGATCCTCAATAATCAGGAGTTTCTAAATTAGGGTTTCCTCAGTAAAAGTCAACTGAACTTTGACCAGCCATAACTTTCACATACTTCATCACCAAGTCTCCATCCAAAGCTCATTTTGAAGGAAATTGAATTCTCTACAACTTTGATGTTGAAGGTTAATCCCAAAAATGCTTCATTTGAAAGATATGATCTAAGACATTATAGGTCATTTTAAAAGTCAACAAAAAGTCAACAACTTCAAAAGGGCATAACTTGAGATTGGTAAATGATATGGACCTGAAACCAATGGGGTTGTTTAGAGGACTCTTCAAGCTTTCCAAAAAGTCCAAGAACACCCTCATACCCTTAAAATTGAGGGAGATGTGTCTTTGCAAAGTTGGACAATTTTGTGATGGTTTATATTGAAAAGGGAGGTTCAAAATCATTTTTTTTTCAAATGGGCCATTCAATTTGTGACCCAATCCACTTCATAATGCCATGCACGAAATTTTCATGATATTCTCATATTTTTTATTTTATTTTATTAATTTATTATGATTTATTACATTTTAAATCATTTTAAATTTTAAAAAAAAATATTAAACATGAAAGGATATTTTTGTGATTGGATTTAAAAAAATCATAAATGGTGATTGGAGTCAAAAGAGAAGGAAATCATGAGATCCCTCCCAAAATAGTAAGGCATTATGATCAAATATTTGAAAGTTACACAATGATCTTTATGAATCTTTTTTGGATCAAATCTTCACACAACCAAATGGTTTTTCTGACCTAAATCAACTCCATATATATACATAACATAAACCTAATGCACATGGACGAATTTGAGCAGCCAAACATCACTTTCAAATTTCAAATTTTCATCACAAAATCAATTTTCGGTTTGATCATTGCAAGGGTTTTCAAGGTATTCTAAGAACACAAGAAGCTTCCTTAAGCTTCCCTGAATCGAAACCAACCCTTACATGCCATTGGTTCATCCTCATTTGCATAATCCGAACCATTCATATTCTCAAACTATTTTTCTTCGATTCATCATATGTGTTTGTTTATAATGAATTTTGGCTGTGTATTAATGTTTGTCATTGATCATAGATGATTTCTGGAAGGTTTTGTGAAGAACCGTGGCCTAAAACAGAATCCACCATTATTAGGGTTTGACCTTCAAATTAGGGTTGATTGATTTGCTCACTATAAATGAATTTGATTGATGAAATTGAATTGTACAGGTTATGAGGAATCCGAAAATGCTTTCAATTTGATGAAACTGAACCGTTTAATGGCACTTTGAAATTCGTAGGTTTTATGAGTGCAGGAAAATTCGCAGGTGTTATCGTATCAAAATTCGCAGCAAACTTCAACATTCAGAGGTTGAAGATGAACCAGGCTGGCGCGAAAAATAATATTCAAATTTCTTTTTTAAAATATAATTAATCTTTTCTGTTTGTATCACAAGTTAAACGCTTGGCCAAGTGGAAAGGAACGTATGCTTGTACTGTGAGGACTTGTGTTCGATACCGGGTGGTGTCATTTGTTTTTTTCTTATTTTACCACATGATTAGTAGTTATGTTATATTATTATTTATTGTTGATTAAGCATCAGGTAGGCTCTCCCAGCCAGGCGGTAAGACGCGCGTATGCACATCCATAAGGTCCTGGGTACGAAACTACCCCAGGCCTTTTGTTTTGGCTATTTTTCTGGATTTTTCAAAACTAAGAACAAAACAAACTGGATTCAGTTTTATTTCACCTGCGCATGGAATGGCTCAGTGGTCTTGTTGCTGCTGGTAAACAAAGGATCCTGGGATCAAATCCCATCAGGTTCCTTTTCTTCTTTTTTTCTTATTTCTTTGTTTTCCACTTAATTTAATTAATTTAAATATCATTATATTATAATATGTATATATATTATTAACCTAATCACTTTTAAAACAATGTTGTTTTTTCTTTAAAAAAAAATAAATAAAATATAAACTCTTGTTTTTTTATTTAAAATTTTATTTATAGTTTATAGTAATTAAGATAATTTTCCATGATTATTGAAAAATAAAATTTTGTATATAAACCCTAAAAAATATGAAAGCCCTAATTTCCTAAATCTTAACATATTTTTCTAAATGAAAATTTAATTCTGTTTTTTTTGTAAAATATGTTTATACTTCAAATTAATTTTCTTTTTATGTTAGGAATAATTTAATATAGTTAAAAATAATTTATAAATATAATGACCAATAGAAATTAAATCTTAATATGATATTTAAAATTTATTTTTTTATGTATTTATATGTAAATATATGTTCATAATAATTAAAATTTTTGTAATGATTTAAATATTATATGAATATAAAAATTATCTAATTATGTATGTTAATTATTTTTTTATATATTGTTAATTTCTATTAATTAATTTTCGTTTATTATAATTCCCTTAATTTGTTAATTAATTTTAATCACTAACCATATTATTATTCATATTCTATTTTTCTAACCTTATTTATTATTTCTAATTACTAACCCATTTATAATTTAATTATGTTTACTATTATTTTTGCTAATTTTATTTACTAACCCCTTTATTATTTTTTATTATTTATTGCCTAAATTTGCTATTTTTATTATTATTTTGTAATTGTTTCTCGGTTGTAATTTTTTTATAATTATTTTAATTATTATTGTCATTATGGTTAGTAATTAGGGAGTGTTAATATGTTTGTTATTTAAAATCAATTTAGAAAATTTTTAATAAAGATAATTAAGTTAAACACTTCACACACGTAAGTCGATTTTAATCGCCGTCTCACTTCCTTAGGGATACCCCTCCAGTTGCCTACGAATAATGGTTAAGTGGGGTGTAGAAAGCAATGTCCCTCGAATAAAAATCATCAAAGTCCCTTTATGGTTGCCTATACAAATCAAGTCCCTTCGGAAAAAATGATGATAGTCCCTTATAAATGCTTATTACACCCCACCATTGCCTTAAAGATCAAATTGTCCCTCACATGTCCCTTTAACATCCAAAGTAAGGACTACCTACTCCATTATAGTAGGGATAGTCTTACTAAGGAAAGAATAAAAAACAAGAAAGACCTTTAAATATTAGGGTGAGTTACTTTTAAGTACTTAAGCTCATTTCAAAACTTTCTTCACACTTAAACAATTTTCAAACAAATTTTCAAACATGTTTTTAACACCTCCTTACATGGATTATTTATTAACTATTCTGAAAATTTTCTTATTCACACACTACACTTTCAAAACAATTCAAAAGTGAGCTTAAGTACCTAAGAGCCCATGGATAACCATGGATGAAAAGGGTGCTAACACCTTCCCTTTTCATAACCTACCCCCCGGACCCAAAAATATCTCTAAGGTCTTTCCTGTTCTTTTATAACCTTTCCTTATGGATAAAATAAAAGTCGGTGGCGACTCTTGCTATCCGCAACATTACTTAAAGTCGGTTCTCCCACCGTGTTACAGAACTGGCGACTCTGCTGGGGATATAAATTAAAGAGGGGTACCCTTAGGAATTAAGATCACTTTAAATTGTTTGCCTTGTTTGCTTTACTTTCTTTGGGATGCTCTTATGTGTGGAAGGTCCTAACCCGGATCTAGTGTACCTTAGGTAAATGGCAATAGACCAAGGAAACTGTACGACGTATATCGATACGGTTGATCTGGTGGCCATAGTTAGTGCGACTTCTTGGTTGGTGCTTATATTCCTTAAGTCAAGTTGAGGATAATATTGAGGCTGCCATATGTTGTCAATGCACTAACTGACTTTTAGAACCCTAGTTAACTCATCTTGGCCTTTAGAAAAGTAGTGAGGTAGCCGGCTTTGGTGCAGACTGAAGTTGGTTGACACTCGATGCTACGCTCATTGAGATCTTAAACTTGGAGGGTTTTGGTTGGCAAGTAAGTTGCCTTCTGATCAACCACCCTTGCGAAGGATCAATGATATTGAGATCCCTTAGAACCTGGTTACTTTTGTAGGACAGGATGAACCAACTAACTTCAGGGGGGGGTACTTACCTTTGAACCTCATGCAAGCCTTCAAACCTAGGGCTATTGTGTGACTTGCTTGTGTGTGCCACATGTTTGTGATTGAACATAACATCATGACATCATCATGCATCATGAGCATACCATTTTTCCTAACCATTTCAAGGACCAAAGGATTTATCTTTGTTCTTTGTTGCAGGTCATGGCTTCTGCTCGTAGAAACACCATCAGGATCAACTTTGTGGGGATACCTCCCAAGCTTAAGGAGTTAGTTTCTCAAGTGTCTGATCATTCCAGGTTCAACAAGAGACATGGTCACCTATTGGATCTAGTCACTTCAGGGTTCAGTGAAGACATGATGAGTGTGCTGTTTCAGTTCTTTGACCCTAAGCACCATTGCTTTACATTTCCTGACTATCAGCTAGTTCCAACCATGGAGGAGTTCTCTAAACTTCTGGATATCCCTGTTCTTGATCAGAAACCATTCACAGGTTTGGAGAAGGAACTTAAACCAGAGGTTATTGCTGCAGCTCTACATCTGAAGAAGTCTGACATTGTTCTAGAGACGAGAAGTGGAGTCAAGGGTATTCTTGCCAAGGTATTAGTGGATAAAGCTCAAATGTTCTTGAAGGCCATGAGCTATGATGCTTTTGAGGAGATCTTAGCCTTGCTGATATATGGCTTAGTATTGTTCCCCAATCCAGATCAGTTCATAGATGTTCATGCCATCAACATTTTCCTGAGTCATAATCCAGTGCCTACATTGCTTGGAGACATCCTGCATTCTCTTCACACCCGTACTACAAGGGCAAGGGGAACTTTGATGTGCTGCATACCTTTACTATCCAGGTGGTTTATTTCTCACCTGCCTCGCTCAGTAATGAAGAATGAGCAAGGGTTCAGATGGTCCAAGAGGATCATGTCACTTTCTCACTCAGACATCCATTGGTGCTCCAGAGCTATGGAGAATGTCACCATCATTGACCGTTGTGGAGAGTTTCCTAATGTGCCACTTCTAGGCATAAGGGGAGGCATCACCTACAACCCCTCTCTAGCTTTACGACAGTTTGGTTACGCTCGGAGCGATGGCCCACATGACATGTTAATCCAGGGCATTGTGTTTGATTACGACAACGATCTTCAGGGTTACCGTCAGAGATTCATACGAGCTTGGGGAAAGGTAAATAGGATTGACAGCAAGACACTGGAGCCTAAGTACACTATTCCTATGGAGGCTTATCTCAGATGGATACGATCTCGTGCTCAGACACTCATGATGCCATATCCTGCCGTCTTACCAATTACCATGGAACCTGTTGCTGAAGGAGACACATCTTATACCATCCTTCACCCAGACATGCCTACTGATAAGGAAGACTTGCAGAGATCATGGATCCAACTGAGGGAGCAAAGGGATACTTTCGAGGCTCATTACAAAGCAAGCCAAGCAAGGATCCTAGAGCTAACAAAGCAACTTCACGAGGAACGAAACCTCAACTCTTACCTCAACACAAAGAGGAAACGTCCATGGGAGACTTAAAACCCCGTCTTTTGTACTTATTTCATTTCCATTTTTGTAAGCCTAAAAGGCAAAACAAGTTATTACTAATAAAAAGTTACTTTCTTGTTTGTTTAAGCAAATTTAAATTCTGCGGTCCTTGAAAACATTGCATATGCATTCCCATATCATTTCATTGCATCACAGGTTTATTATTGTGCACAGGTTTCTCATCTTCTCGCTGTTTATTTCAGCAATGGCACTTGAACAATCAATTAAGGATCTTCAGGCACAGAATGCACAGTTCCAAGAGCTGATCTTGAACCTATCCAAGGGGCAAGATGATTTGAAGGCACTGTTGGCCAAGAAGACTAAGAAGACTAGAAGGTCTGCTGGGTTGCTCAACATGGGAAGAAGGTTCAAGGGTCCTGTCAAGACTAAGGAACAGATTGAAGACTATGAATCTGAAGAATCTGAGAAAGAGGGAGGCAGTCTCCACAACACTATGGGGGACTCTGATTCTGAGGCTAATTACTACCATGAGCCTAATGAAGACAAGTTCAAGAGGCTGGTGGATAGGATGGATGCTATGGAATTACAGAAATCATCTGGGCTGGATTTTGAGGATTTGAGTTTGATATCTGGGGTTGTTATACCCATTGGTTTCAAGGTTCCTACTTTTGTTGTGTATGATGGGGTCTCTTGTCCCAAGCTACATCTGAGGTCTTATGTCAGAAGGATTCAACCCCACACTGCTGATAAGAAGTTGTGGATCCATTTCTTTCAAGAGAGCTTATCTGGAGCTCAGCTGGAGTGGTATTATCAGTTGGAGAGTGTCAACATCAGAGACTGGAATGATCTTGCTGAAGCTTTCTACAAGCAGTACCAATACAATGCTGACTTAGCCCCCACTCGCATGCAGCTTCAAAGCATGTCTATGGGTGCCAAAGAAAGTTTTAAGGAGTATGCTCAGAAGTGGAGAGATTTAGCTGGAAGAGTTCAACCCCCTTTGACTGACAGGGAATTGGTTGATATGTTCATGTGTACGCTGAATGGTCCGTTTTACAGTCATCTCATTGGAAGCTCATCATCTGGCTTCACTGAGTTGATTATGACAGGAGAGCGAGTAGAGAATGGTATTAAGAGTGGTAAGATCCAAGTGGGCACTTCTTCATCAGGTGCTGCAAAGAAGCCTCCCACTGGGAAGAAAGAATCTAATGCTGTTTATGGTCAGCCTGATCGTAACAGAAGGCATCAGTCTGTCAGTGCAGTTCATATTTCAAATCCAACTCCTGCACCAACAGAGCAGCCTCAGGGACACCAACCAAAGACTAGAAGACAGTTCACGAGAATCAACATGTCAATGGCTCAGGCATTGCAACACTTGTTGAAGGCTGAACTCATTACTTTGAGGGAGGCTCCTCAGAATCCCAATGTTACTTCTCCCAAGTACAATCCCAATGCACGATGTGCATATCATTCAAACTGTCCAGGACATGATACTAATAACTGCTGGGTCTTGAAGAACAAAATTCAAGATATGATCGATGCTGGAGAGATTGAGTTTGATCCTCCGGGTACTCCAAATGTAATTACAGCACCAATGCCAAATCATGAAAAGACTGTCAATGCCATTGATGAAGACATTGAGGAAGACCTGCATGTCTATTCAGTTATGGAATTGAGCACACCATTGTCTGTTATTAAAAAGAGGTTAGTACAAGCTGGGATCTTTCCAGGTTGTCGTGAAGATTGTCTGTATTGTACCTATAAGCCGGATAGTTGCTTCATTTTGAGAGATGGTATTCAACGTCTCATGGATAAGTATACTATAGTATTTGAAAGAAGACCAGCATCTGTAGAAGATATGGTGGATCGTCTGACTCAGGGTAAGAAAATTGAAGAGGTTGATATGGTTGACAAGGTACCGGTAAGAATCACTGCAAGGAAGCCCATCAAGATCTCTCATCAGGGTCCTATCAAGATTACGGCTGAAGGTCCTGTGAAAGTTGTTGCTGAAGCCAGAGTAGCTCCTCTGATCATTACTACTCCTGGTCCTATTCCTTATACATCTGACAAAGCTGTGCCTTGGCACTATGGGTCTGATGTTTACATCCGTGGTGTCAAGCAGGAGCCTTTACCTGATATACCTGCTGACATTGATAATATTGCTGGATCTAGCAAGATCACTCGTAGTGGAAGAGTCTTCTCTCCTCCAGATACTTCAAAGAATGCAGCTACTCCTGCTGTTACTTCCACTACTGATGCCCGGGGCAAAGGTCCTGTAATTGAGCCTGTATCTACTGATATTCCAGCTGCTGATGACCTCTCTAAGCAAATGGAAGAAGTATTGAAAATCATTCGCAAGAGTGATTATGACATTGTTGACCAATTGGGGCATACTCCCTCAAAGATTTCTATGCTCTCCCTGTTATTATGTTCTGAGGCTCATGCCAAGTCATTGATCAAGTTTCTAAAGATGGCTCATGTACCCAGTGCAATTTCTGTGGACCAATTTGAAAACTGTGTTGCCCACCTGACCTATGACAATGGGTTAGGATTTTCTGATGCTGATTTGACCCCTGCCAAGAGGGATCATAACAGGGCCTTGCATATTTCAATTGAATGCAGGGGCACTACCCTGTCTCATGTGCTGATAGACAATGGTTCCTCTTTGAATGTGTTGCCTAAGGAAGTCCTTAACAAGCTGAGTCCTGAAGATACTGTGTTAAAACCCAGTAATATTATGGTAAAGGCTTTTGATGGTTCTAGAAGAGTAGTGCATGGGGAAATTGATCTTCCAATCAAGGTTGGCTCTCAGATGTTTACTGCTACATTTTATGTGATGGATATTCGTCCTTCATACTCTTGTCTGCTTGGTCGTCCCTGGATCCATGGGGCAGGTGCTGTGACCTCTACATTGCACCAAAAGTTGAGATATCCGGTGAATGGAAAGGTTGTTACTGTCTTTGGAGAGGAAGAATACTTTGTCAGCCATGTAAACACTTTCAAGTATCTGGAAATGGAAGGTGAATACATTGAGACTCCGTGTCAGTCATTTGAAGTGGTTCCTTGGGTTGGTAATGATTGTGTGACTCCTCCTGCTGTGAAGAAGGTTCCTGTGGTCATCAGAAAATCTCCAACAATGGCAATGGCTTCCCTCAATGATGCTAGAGCTGTGGTGGATGAAGGTGGTTGTACTATTTGGGGTCAGCTTCCTGATATTCCATACAAATCTGACAAGTTTGGTTTGGGTTTCACTGCAGAGTCTCAGAAGGCTGTTCGTCGTGCTCGTGCTGCTCGTATCACCAATCAAGGGGTGATTAATGCTGTGGAAGATCAAGATGAAGACTACAACTTGGATGCATGGATTTTTCCTACTGGGGATGCTGGGCTCAACAATTGGAAAGCTGAAGATGTTATCCCTATCTCCATTAGTCAGGAGTAAATACTATTACTGTGTTATGTTTTAAGTTTGTAATTTCTGGAACAATAAAACTTTCAAGCCATGTGCCTTACCCGGGGCACAATGGTGTGCTTGTTACGGGTCGTCATTTCATTTGCATATTTCATTCAATAAAATCAGTGGATGTTTCGTTTTAGTAAATATTGTGTTCCTTGTCTTTCTTTTTCTTTTATTTTTGCTTTATCAGCTATGTGTTCTTACACACACCCACATCACTAAAATGCAGATCCTCATCCACTCTGGATCCTGTTGATAACAGTTCTACTATTGCCAATTACAATTTCGAGAATCCGATCTATCAAACTGAAGACGGAAATGAGGACGATTGTGAAATACCTGTAGAGCTTGCTAGGTTGTTACAACAAGAAGAGAAAGCTATACAGCCACATGAAGAGCCAGTCGAAGTTGTGAATCTGGGAACTGAAGAAAACAGAAAAGAGGTCAAAATAGGGGCTGATTTAGAGGACAGTGTCAAGAGCAGGTTGACTCAAATGTTACGTGACTATGTGGAAATCTTTGCTTGGTCTTACGAAGATATGCCAGGGTTGGATACAGACATTGTGGTTCACCGGTTACCAGTGAAAGAAGATTGTCGTCCAAAGAAGCAGAAGGTTCGTCGTATGCGTCCTGAAATGTCAGAAAAGATCAAGGCAGAGGTAATGAAACAGTTCAATGCAGGGTTCTTGGCAGTGACTTCTTATCCTCAGTGGGTTGCAAATGTGGTACCGGTTCCTAAGAAAGATGGTAAGGTACGTATGTGTGTAGACTACAGAGATTTGAACAAGGCTAGCCCCAAAGATGACTTTCCACTTCCTCATATTGACATTCTGGTAGACAACACTGCTCAGCATAAGGTATTCTCTTTTATGGATGGTTTCTCTGGTTACAATCAAATCAAGATGGCACCTGAAGATATGGAGAAGACAACATTTGTGACACAATGGGGCACCTTTTGCTATAAGGTAATGCCATTTGGTTTGAAGAATGCAGGGGCAACATATCAGCGTGCTATGGTGGCTTTGTTTCATGATATGATCCATCATGAGATAGAGGTATATGTGGATGATATGATAGCCAGATCTCAGAATGAAGAGCAACATCTTGATCATCTGCACAAGTTGTTTGAGAGGTTGAAGAAATACAAGTTGAGATTGAACCCAAACAAGTGTACTTTTGGCGTTAGATCTGGAAAGCTCCTGGGTTTCATTGTCAGTGGAAAAGGTATTGAAGTGGATCCTGCAAAAGTAAAAGCTATACGAGAGATGCCAGCTCCCCGTACTGAGAAAGAGGTTAGAGGTTTCTTGGGACGATTGAACTACATTGCAAGATTTATTTCCCAGTTAACTACCATCTGTGAGCCAATCTTCAAGTTGTTGAAGAAAGATCAGGTGATGGAATGGAATGATGAGTGCCAGACTGCCTTTGATGAGATTAAGAGATATCTGCTAGAGCCACCAATTTTGATGCCACCAGTTGATGGAAGACCCTTGATTATGTACTTAACAGTGTTAGACAACTCAATGGGGTGTGTGTTGGGGCAGCATGACGAGTCTGGTCGAAAAGAGCAAGCAATATACTACCTTAGCAAAAAGTTTACCGACTGTGAAACAAGATACTCACTACTCGAGAAAACTTGCTGCGCTTTGGCATGGGCTGCTCGCCGACTAAGACAGTATATGTTGACCCATACTACCTTATTGATTTCAAAGATGGATCCAATCAAGTACATATTTGAGAAACCTGCTCTCTCCGGAAGAATTGCAAGATGGCAAATGATTTTGACAGAATATGATATACAGTATACTACTCAAAAGGCCATTAAAGGAAGTGTTGTTGCTGATCATTTGGCTCATCAAGCAGTGGATGATTATCAGTCAATGAATTTTGAGTTCCCTGATGAAGACATTATGACTGTTATCAAAGAACCTGGACAATATGACGGACCTGAACAAGGATCCCGATGGACTATGGTTTTTGATGGTGCTTCCAATGCACATGGTAATGGTGTTGGTGTTGTGATTAGTTCCCCTGAAGGTTGTCATACCCCGATTACGGCCAGACTTTGTTTCTATTGTACCAATAATATGGCTGAGTATGAGGCATGTATCATGGGTATTCGAGTTGCTATTGATATGAAGATTCAGTTCCTTGATGTGTATGGAGATTCAGCCCTGGTAGTGAGTCAGATTAAAGGAGATTGGGATACCAAGCATGATAATCTCATTCCCTACAGAGAACATGTGTTGTCTTTGATCCCACATTTTAAAGAGATTACCTTTGGACATATTCCACGAAAAGAGAATCAGTTGGCAGATGCTTTGGCCACCATGGCATCCATGTTTGAGATCAGTTGGGATGATGAAGCTCCCAAGATTACTATTGATAGATTCGAGAAGCCTGCATACTGCAATGAGATTGATACAGAAGGGGCAGATGAGAAGCCTTGGTTCTATGAAGTAAAAAGATATCTTGAAGCTCAGGAATTTCCGGAAGAGGCATCTGTCAAAGATAGGAAGTTTCTGAGGAGGTTTTCTGCCAAATTCTTTTTGAGTAATGGGATTCTGTACAAGCGCAATCATGATTCAACTATGCTTCGTTGTGTGGATAAGAAAGAAGCGACTGAGATTATGGAAGAGATGCACGATGGGACCTTTGGCACTCATTCTAGTGGTCATACCATGGCAAAGAAGATTTTGAGAGCAGGTTACTATTGGTCTACCATGGAAGCTGATTGCTATCAGCACTCCAGAACGTGTCACAAATGTCAAATTTATGCTGATAAAGTCCATGTACCCCCATCACCCTTGAATGTGTTGACTGCTCCTTGGCCCTTTGCCATGTGGGGCATTGATATGATTGGTGAGATCAAGCCTACTGCTTCTAATGGGCATCGTTTCATCCTGGTTGCTATTGATTATTTCACGAAGTGGGTAGAGGCAGCTTCATATGCATCTGTGACTAAGAATGTTGTGGCTCGGTTCATTAAGAATAATCTCGTATGTAGGTATGGTATCCCTGAGAGGATTATCACTGACAATGGCTCTAATCTAAACAATACTATGATTACTGATCTCTGCACGCAGTTCAAGATTAAGCATCACAATTCTTCTCCGTATCGTCCAAAGATGAATGGGGCAGTTGAAGCTGCTAATAAGAACATTAAGAAGATTGTGCAGAAGATGACTATTACTTACAAGGATTGGCATGAGATGTTACCATTTGCTCTTCATGGTTATCGTACTACAATACGTACTTCAACAGGGGCAACCCCATTCTCCTTAGTCTATGGTATGGAAGCAGTTCTGCCCATTGAAGTTCAGATCCCCTCCTTGAGAATTATGAAGGATGCAGGCTTGGATGAAGATGAGTGGATTCAGACTCGACTGGACCAGATAAATTTGATTGATGAGAAGAGGTTAGCAGCAGTTTGTCATGGCCAGATGTACCAGAAGCGAATGATCAAAGCTTTTAACAAGAAGGTTAAGCCAAAGGTATATCAGGCTGGTGACTTGGTAATCAAGCGTATCATATTACCACAGGGTGATCCTAGGGGCAAGTGGACTCCAACATATGAAGGACCATTTGTAGTCAAGACTGTATTCTCAGGAGGTGCCATGATACTGACTACAATTGATGGGGAGGACTTCCCACAGCCTGTAAACGCAGACATAGTTAAAAAATACTACGCATAAAGAGAGACCCGCTAGGTTGACTGGCCTAGGCAAAAATAAGGGCATCCCGGCAAACCAAAAGGGTTTGGGCAAAAATTAGGGATATATATGAAAAGATGTACACCCGGCAAGTCGAAAACCTGAAAAGGCGGCTTGGGCAAAAAAGGGTATCCCGGTGGATTGAAAACCCGAGAGGGCAATCCAGGCAAAAGTTAGGGATTAAAGCGTATGACTATGTCTCGTTTGGATCACTCATAAAACTGCAACCAGTTGTACTACTTATTCAAGCTCGAACAGATAAAGATCAATCCAATCGTTTCCGTCTCAACAGCAAGAAGATGAGATACTTGAGTGGCAATAGTAGAATTGAAACTCAATAGGATTGTTTCCCACATAGCTGATTCTCTTTTGTAAAACTTTATGACAAAATCCTCTTACTAGGGTTTATGTCTCCTTGTACAAACTTACCCGTGTATGGGTCACTTTTGATATAAATAAATTCCATCTTTTGAATTCAGATTTACTTTTACCCTATTTACATAAGCGAAACGTCCATTGGTTGTGTTTGAATACATGTATGCTTTTAATATGATTAATGTTTACCAGAAATGCATGAAAATGCAGTAATAGTATTTACTAAGGGCGAACGAGGGAAGGATTTCAACGAAGCTTCGCCGGTTCACCTTTACAAAACAGTTACAAAACCCTCAGTAGGACTAATCCATCTTCATAAAGTCTCATCTCCCCTGGAATTTATATCCATCTCTTTTATCCTCATACGGATATTCGGGAAATTACTTTCCAATAAGGGTACGACGAACGAGGACGGGATGTTATACTTATTCTACTATCAAACGAAGACGAAGGTTATATATACCCTATTATCCCCAGCATACGGGAGGTTATACATACCTTACTATCACCAGCATACGGGAGGTTATCTATACCCTGTTATACCCAGCAGACAGAGGTTATACATTCTTCAACAACGAATCGGGATTTATTTTCCCTGGCCAGCAGTGGTTATACGAAGATATCCAGACGTTTCCGGCAGTTATCATATCATACATACATCATTTACATCATACCATAGCATATATATCCATATACATAATACATTACCTAAGTACATCATATCATACATGCATACATAAAGCATAAACTAATATTGTTATACAGAATGCTACTTTGTCTTCAGGTTAATTATCCAACAAGCAAACTTATGATCTTTGGGACTGCTTTATTGTAACCTCAGGGTTATTTTATCCTCCTGATGAGCTCATCATTATTTCAAGACTGCATTGGAGTTGTCATTATTGATGTCTCCATCCTCCTGAAATCAGTACTTCAAGACTGCATTAGAGTTATCATTATTGATTGCTCTATCCTCCTGAAGACATATCACATTATTATTTCAAGACTGCATTGGAGTTGTCATTATTGATGTCTCCATCCTCCTGAAATCAGTACTTCAAGACTGCATTAGAGTTATCATTATTGATTGCTCTATCCTCCTGAAGACATATCACACTATTATTTCAAGACTGCATTGGAGTTGTCATTATTGATGTCTCCATCCTCCTGAAATCATTACTTCAAGACTGCATTAGAGTTATCATTATTGATTGCTCTATCCTCCTGAAGACATATCACATTATTATTTCAAGACTGCATTGGAGTTGTCATTATTGATGTCTCCATCCTCCTGAAATCAGTACTTCAAGACTGCATTAGAGTTATCATTATTGATTGCTCTATCCTCCTGAAGACATATCACACTATTATTTCAAGACTGCATTGGAGTTGTCATTATTGATGTCTCCATCCTCCTGAAATCATTACTTCAAGACTGCATTAGAGTTATCATTATTGATTGCTCTATCCTCCTGAAGACATATCACATCATTATTTCAAGACTGCATTGGAGTTGTCATTATTGATGTCTCCATCCTCCTGAAATCAGTACTTCAAGACTGCGTTGGAGTTATCATTATTGATTGCTCTATCCTCCTGAAGACATATCACATTATTATTTCAAGACTGCATTGGAGTTGTCATTATTGATGTCTCCATCCTCCTGAAATCAGTACTTCAAGACTGCATTAGAGTTATCATTATTGATTGCTCTATCCTCCTGAAGACATATCACATTATTATTTCAAGACTGCATTGGAGTTGTCATTATTGATGTCTCCATCCTCCTGAAATCAGTACTTCAGGACTGCGTTGGAGTTATCATTATTGATTGCTCTATCCTCCTGAAGACATATCACACTATTATTTCAAGACTGCATTGGAGTTGTCATTATTGATGTCTCCATCCTCCTGAAATCATTACTTCAAGACTGCTTTAGAGCTTTCCATTGCTCTATCCTCATGAAGACATGCTGTTACATCAGTATTACTCCAGACTCCTGACAGCTTTCATTATACTACTAAAGAACTTTCCCCTAGTGGCATTTTTAAGCCCACTCAATCATGTTCAACCAACCATCAATATCACTCTATGCACTGGTGAGTGCAAATTTTTGGGCTTTTGTGTTCAATCCCCTTCAACCTTCCAGGTTACGACTGGCAAATATACCAATCTAACCCCTCAGGTTTCAGAAAATTGAACAGGGGCAGCTGTTGCACCCCAAAATTTGCCCTCACAACACAGGACTTTGTGTTCTAAGAAGGTTCACAAGCTTTACAATACCTCCCATGAGGTTCACAAGACATTTTATGATGGTTCACAAGGTCCACAATGCTTTCAATACCTTTCATGAGGTTCATAAAGTCCACAAGTCACTTCATGAGGTTCACAAGGTTCACAAGCTTTACAATACCTCCCATGAGGTTCACAAGACATTTTATGATGGTTCACAAGGTTCACATAGTTCACAATTGGTCAAAGAAGTTGACAATTCCCTCAAACAATGCACCTCCTAAGCAGGGCATCCATAATTAGGTTTGTGACTTTAATCAGGCTAGATGGACTTCCAATACCTCAAGTGAGTTTCATAACATCTTATATGTGTGTAAGAACCCCCATGTCAAGTTTCAAGACTTTTCTCAAAAGTTTGCTCAGTCAGATGATCAGATAAGTCAAAATCAGTCAATGCAGTTAAAAAGTCAAACTGAGGTCAACTGTGGTCAAACCAAAGTCAAACTTCATGATTTTTTGCCAACATCAAGTATATGAAGTAAAATTCATCATTTGATCAAGGGTTGATCATGATTCATCAAGGAGATTCCAGATCCTCAATAATCAGGAGTTTCTAAATTAGGGTTTCCTCAGTAAAAGTCAACTGAACTTTGACCAGCCATAACTTTCACATACTTCATCACCAAGTCTCCATCCAAAGCTCATTTTGAAGGAAATTGAATTCTCTACAACTTTGATGTTGAAGGTTAATCCCAAAAATGCTTCATTTGAAAGATATGATCTAAGACATTATAGGTCATTTTAAAAGTCAACAAAAAGTCAACAACTTCAAAAGGGCATAACTTGAGATTGGTAAATGATATGGACCTGAAACCAATGGGGTTGTTTAGAGGACTCTTCAAGCTTTCCAAAAAGTCCAAGAACACCCTCATACCCTTAAAATTGAGGGAGATGTGTCTTTGCAAAGTTGGACAATTTTGTGATGGTTTATATTGAAAAGGGAGGTTCAAAATCATTTTTTTTTCAAATGGGCCATTCAATTTGTGACCCAATCCACTTCATAATGCCATGCACGAAATTTTCATGATATTCTCATATTTTTTATTTTATTTTATTAATTTATTATGATTTATTACATTTTAAATCATTTTAAATTTTAAAAAAAAATATTAAACATGAAAGGATATTTTTGTGATTGGATTTAAAAAAATCATAAATGGTGATTGGAGTCAAAAGAGAAGGAAATCATGAGATCCCTCCCAAAATAGTAAGGCATTATGATCAAATATTTGAAAGTTACACAATGATCTTTATGAATCTTTTTTGGATCAAATCTTCACACAACCAAATGGTTTTTCTGACCTAAATCAACTCCATATATATACATAACATAAACCTAATGCACATGGACGAATTTGAGCAGCCAAACATCACTTTCAAATTTCAAATTTTCATCACAAAATCAATTTTCGGTTTGATCATTGCAAGGGTTTTCAAGGTATTCTAAGAACACAAGAAGCTTCCTTAAGCTTCCCTGAATCGAAACCAACCCTTACATGCCATTGGTTCATCCTCATTTGCATAATCCGAACCATTCATATTCTCAAACTATTTTTCTTCGATTCATCATATGTGTTTGTTTATAATGAATTTTGGCTGTGTATTAATGTTTGTCATTGATCATAGATGATTTCTGGAAGGTTTTGTGAAGAACCGTGGCCTAAAACAGAATCCACCATTATTAGGGTTTGACCTTCAAATTAGGGTTGATTGATTTGCTCACTATAAATGAATTTGATTGATGAAATTGAATTGTACAGGTTATGAGGAATCCGAAAATGCTTTCAATTTGATGAAACTGAACCGTTTAATGGCACTTTGAAATTCGTAGGTTTTATGAGTGCAGGAAAATTCGCAGGTGTTATCGTATCAAAATTCGCAGCAAACTTCAACATTCAGAGGTTGAAGATGAACCAGGCTGGCGCGAAAAATAATATTCAAATTTCTTTTTTAAAATATAATTAATCTTTTCTGTTTGTATCACAAGTTAAACGCTTGGCCAAGTGGAAAGGAACGTATGCTTGTACTGTGAGGACTTGTGTTCGATACCGGGTGGTGTCATTTGTTTTTTTCTTATTTTACCACATGATTAGTAGTTATGTTATATTATTATTTATTGTTGATTAAGCATCAGGTAGGCTCTCCCAGCCAGGCGGTAAGACGCGCGTATGCACATCCATAAGGTCCTGGGTACGAAACTACCCCAGGCCTTTTGTTTTGGCTATTTTTCTGGATTTTTCAAAACTAAGAACAAAACAAACTGGATTCAGTTTTATTTCACCTGCGCATGGAATGGCTCAGTGGTCTTGTTGCTGCTGGTAAACAAAGGATCCTGGGATCAAATCCCATCAGGTTCCTTTTCTTCTTTTTTTCTTATTTCTTTGTTTTCCACTTAATTTAATTAATTTAAATATCATTATATTATAATATGTATATATATTATTAACCTAATCACTTTTAAAACAATGTTGTTTTTTCTTTAAAAAAAAATAAATAAAATATAAACTCTTGTTTTTTTATTTAAAATTTTATTTATAGTTTATAGTAATTAAGATAATTTTCCATGATTATTGAAAAATAAAATTTTGTATATAAACCCTAAAAAATATGAAAGCCCTAATTTCCTAAATCTTAACATATTTTTCTAAATGAAAATTTAATTCTGTTTTTTTTGTAAAATATGTTTATACTTCAAATTAATTTTCTTTTTATGTTAGGAATAATTTAATATAGTTAAAAATAATTTATAAATATAATGACCAATAGAAATTAAATCTTAATATGATATTTAAAATTTATTTTTTTATGTATTTATATGTAAATATATGTTCATAATAATTAAAATTTTTGTAATGATTTAAATATTATATGAATATAAAAATTATCTAATTATGTATGTTAATTATTTTTTTATATATTGTTAATTTCTATTAATTAATTTTCGTTTATTATAATTCCCTTAATTTGTTAATTAATTTTAATCACTAACCATATTATTATTCATATTCTATTTTTCTAACCTTATTTATTATTTCTAATTACTAACCCATTTATAATTTAATTATGTTTACTATTATTTTTGCTAATTTTATTTACTAACCCCTTTATTATTTTTTATTATTTATTGCCTAAATTTGCTATTTTTATTATTATTTTGTAATTGTTTCTCGGTTGTAATTTTTTTATAATTATTTTAATTATTATTGTCATTATGGTTAGTAATTAGGGAGTGTTAATATGTTTGTTATTTAAAATCAATTTAGAAAATTTTTAATAAAGATAATTAAGTTAAACACTTCACACACGTAAGTCGATTTTAATCGCCGTCTCACTTCCTTAGGGATACCCCTCCAGTTGCCTACGAATAATGGTTAAGTGGGGTGTAGAAAGCAATGTCCCTCGAATAAAAATCATCAAAGTCCCTTTATGGTTGCCTATACAAATCAAGTCCCTTCGGAAAAAATGATGATAGTCCCTTATAAATGCTTATTACACCCCACCATTGCCTTAAAGATCAAATTGTCCCTCACATGTCCCTTTAACATCCAAATTAAGGACTACCTACTCCATTATAGTAGGGATAGTCTTACTAAGGAAAGAATAAAAAACAAGAAAGACCTTTAAATATTAGGGTGAGTTACTTTTAAGTACTTAAGCTCATTTCAAAACTTTCTTCACACTTAAACAATTTTCAAACAAATTTTCAAACATGTTTTTAACACCTCCTTACATGGATTATTTATTAACTATTCTGAAAATTTTCTTATTCACACACTACACTTTCAAAACAATTCAAAAGTGAGCTTAAGTACCTAAGAGCCCATGGATAACCATGGATGAAAAGGGTGCTAACACCTTCCCTTTTCATAACCTACCCCCCGGACCCAAAAATATCTCTAAGGTCTTTCCTGTTCTTTTATAACCTTTCCTTATGGATAAAATAAAAGTCGGTGGCGACTCTTGCTATCCGCAACATTACTTAAAGTCGGTTCTCCCACCGTGTTACAGACGGCTGCTAAAAAAATCAACGATGGGGACGGCCATCGGATAGAAAAGGTCAACGATGGGGACGGCCATCGGACGAGCATGATGGAGGACGACCATCAAGAAGTGGAGGATGACCACTCAGCAGGGTACGGCTGCTCTCAAGGTTTATCATGACATAGGACGAATGTCAGATAAAAGAAGATGCTTTGTTGGTGATCTACTGGGGATATAGTGAACACGGACGAGCGTTCACAACCAAGAAAGGAAAGTATAAGTGTTTGGTGTTGTGTATAGATTAAAGATGCGGACGAGCATCCTTAAGACTATGATACGGACGAGTATCATGTAGAAACAAACTGACACATGTTCAGAGATGATGATACGGACGAGTATCAACTGGTTAACAAAGAACACGGACGAGTGTTGAATCTGAAAGAATTCTTCTGGGGAATAGTAGACACGGACGAGTATCTATATTCAAGAAGACAAAAGTATTTGACACGGTGTATGGATTAAAGATGCGGACGAGCATCCTTAAGACTATGATACGGACGAGTATCATGTAGAAACAAACACTAGACGCAATGTTCTGAGATGATGATACGGACGAGTACCAACTGGTTAACAGAGAACAAGGACTACTGTCGAATCTGTGGGGATATGAGTGATGATGTATACAAGATACGGGCGAGTATCTGTATAAGTGTACCATGCGTAGTGAGTATGTATAGATGAGTGTTTATCTGTTGGGGATAGTGACACGGACGAGTGTCAAAAGGGAAAAGTATAATAATAACAAGTATATGGGTGATGAAGGTGTAAGCGACTGCGCTGGGGACATGACACGGACGGGTGTCAAGAAAGTGTATATATAAGTATATGTGAGTGCAAAGAGGATGTCTTTGGCTTTCTGCTGGTGATTTGACACGGACGGGTGTCCAAAGGTGCATATATTGGTGTTTGTGATTTGAAGGCAACTGCTTTTGCTGGGACCCTGGTGGGGATTTTTCCGTATATATTCTGTATACTGACAGGTTGTCATTATTTACAAGTGTTCGGTTCACAACATGACTTATGATTATGCTATGCATTTGATTTTTGCCGTAATGCTCCGTATTAGACGGAATGCTACGCTCTGAGGGGATAATATGATGCGAATGCCATGATTATGCAAAGAGGCACAGATCCGGGATTCGGATCCCGTTGCACAGATCTCTGGATGATCTGCTGAAGTGGACATCCCAGCTGGGGATGAGATCATTGGTAGATTTAATGACGTATCTGCTTGGGGATATAGGTCACTGGTTGACATATCCTTGTAATACGGGACCCAGCTGGGGTTTGTAGAAGCTTTCTTCACTCTGTTGTGATCTCTTCATGCGTTGCTCTCCTGGATAGAGGCTGAAGATTCTGTGGGGAGATGATTTCCTGACTCCCGTATTCAGCTGAGGATGACATGGCAACTCGGCTAGGGAATTGTGAGAGGCAACTCAGCTGGGGAGAGCAACAAGCGGCAACTCAGCTGGGGATAGAGCATTTCAGATGCTGAGATTGAGTGCATGTTGATTTGGCAACTTTGCTGGGGAAATGGGCCCCTTCCAGTGCCACGTGGAAGATAGACCGAGTTGATAATGATTTGCCAGCTTGCTGAGACGTAACTTGCATGCCCCAGGTTGCGTTCTGGATACCTGCAATCCTGCAAAGATAAGGAAACGCACAAAAGGTCCCGAGGTATCCTTCACTGAATTCCGTCAAAGGAGTTAAGCATTCTCACGAGTAAGTATATTCCCTGCAAGCATGTGTTTTATTATTATTACTTTAGGGAGAAAAGCATCTGTACTTATGCAACTAGTTTTTTAGAGACATCAGACATCCTTTGTAAATAAAAATGTACAAGACGAAGCATGACTGAAAAATCTGATTTTATTAATTCATATGCCCTGAATTGGCGAGATACAGTCAAAGAAACAAATCCCCTGAAATGAGGAGATTGTTACAAATTGAGAAACAAAATGCTGGCAGTGTTGGCGACGCTTTGAGGAGCTTCCTCTCCTGCTATGACTCGTATGACAATGACGTTCTTCTCGTCTTGCTTTCTGAAGAAAGTTGATTCTGATTGAAGCTTGATTCTGTCGAAGCTTTCTAAGTTGTAAACGATACAGACGAATTCAGAATGCAGTTGTTCGCTTATTCCCTTATTTTGCATGGATCGCCCTTTCGGGTTTTCAATCCATCGGGATACCCATTTTTGCCTGAGTTGTCCAATGCGGCTTTTCAACTCAGCGGGTGTACATTTTTTCATTTATTTCCCTTATTTTTGCCCGAGTCTTTTATTCTGTTTTTGACTCGCCGGGATGCCCTATTTTTGCCTGGACTTACATTCTGTTTTTATGTCCAGCGGGTCATTTTATGCGAAGTATTTTTTAACTGCATCTGAATTCACAGGGGACGGGAAATCTTCACCATCCATGGTGCTGAGCATCAGCGCTCCACCAGAGAAAACTTTCTTTACAACGAATGGTCCTTCATAATTTGGAGTCCATTTGCCCCTGTGGTCTGTATGAGGAGGGAGGATTCTTTTCAACACAAGATCCCCTACTTGGTACTCTCGATGCCTGACTTTCTGATCAAAGGCTTTCTTCATTCTTTTCTGATATAACTGCCCATGACAAATTGCAGCCAATCTTTTCTCTTCAATCAGACTCAGTTGCTCGTATCGGGACCGAACCCATTCTGCTTCACTCAGTTTAACATCCATCAATACCCGTAACGAGGGTAGTTCAACTTCAACAGGTAGGACTGCTTCCATACCATATACAAGCTGATACGGTGTTGCCCCAGTGGATGTCCTGATTGACGTGCGGTACCCATGCAAGGCAAACGGTAGCATTTCATGCCAGTCTTTGTATGTGATTACCATCTTCTGCACAATCTTCTTAATATTCTTATTCGCTGCCTCAACAGCGCCATTCATCTTTGGCCTGTAAGGAGAAGAATTGTGATGTTGGATCTTGAAGTCCCGGCACAACTCATCCATCATCTTGTTGTTGAGATTGGAACCATTATCAGTAATGATTCGCTCGGGCACTCCGTATCGACAGATGATATCTCTCTTCAGAAATCGGGCTACCACTTGCCTCGTAACATTTGCATATGAGGCTGCTTCAACCCACTTGGTGAAATAATCAATGGCAACCAGGATGAATCTATGGCCATTTGAAGCAGTTGGCTCAATCTTGCCAATCATATCAATGCCCCACATAGCAAAGGGCCATGGTGAAGACATGATGTTCAAAGGATTGGGAGGCACATGCACCTTATCTGCGTAGATCTGGCACTTATGACATTTTCTGGCGTAGGCACAACAGTCTGCATCCATTGTGATCCAATAATAGCCTGATCTTAACAACTTTTTAGCCATTGCATGTCCTCCAGCATGGGTACCAAAAGATCCTTCGTGCACTTCATGCATCAACAAATCTGCTTCTGTCTTATCAACACATCTGAGGAGTACCATATCAAAGTTCCGCTTATATAAAGACCCATCAGTGTTCAGAAAGAAACTACCAGCAAGCCTTCTTAAAGTCTTCTTATCATTGGAAGATGCCCCAGGCGGGTATGTTTGATCCTCCAAGAAGCACTTAATGTCATGGAACCAAGGCTTATCATCTTTGACAACATCTGTTGCAAATACATATGCTGGTCTATCAAGTCTGGACACTGAAATCTGAGGTACAAAGTTAGCGGTTTGAACTTTGATCATTGATGAAATGGTAGCCAGAGCATCTGCAAACTGGTTCTCGTCCCGAGGGATATACTCAAGCTTGACTGTTGTGAAGAACGTCAATAACCTTCTTGTATAATCCCTGTAAGGTATTAGATGATCCTGGTGGGTGTACCATTTCCCGTTGGTTTGATTGACTACCAAAGCTGAATCTCCGAATACGGTCAATGTCTTGATCCTGAGGTCAATGGCTTCCTCTAGACCCATAATGCAAGCTTCGTATTCAGCTTCGTTGTTAGTGCAGTTGAAAGTGAGTTTTGCCGAGAAAGGCATGTGAACTCCTTTAGGTGTAATGAGTACTGCACCAACACCACGACCATTCATGTTAACAGCCCCATCAAACATCATAGTCCATTCTTCTTCCGGGTCGGGCCCTTCAGTGTGAATAGGCTCCTCGTGATCTTTTGCTTTAATGAACATGATGTCTTCATCAGGGAAGTCAAACCTCATAGGCTGGTAGTCATCAATGGGTTGCTCAGCAAGATATTCAGATAGTACACTGCCCTTGATGGCTTTCTGAGATGTGTACTGTATGTCGTATTCTGTGAGAATCATCTGCCATCTTGCAACCCGTCCGGTAAGAGCTGGCTTCTCGAAAATGTACTTAACTGGGTCCATTTTTGATATCAATAAAGTAGTGTGGGTCAACATATACTGTCTCAGTCGGCGAGCAGCCCACGCTAAAGCACAGCAAGTTTTCTCGAGCAGTGAATAACGCTGTTCACAGTCGGTAAAATTTTTGCTTAGGTAGTATATTGCATACTCTTTTCGACCAGACTCGTCATGCTGGCCCAGCACACACCCCATTGACTCTTCTAATACTGTCAAGTACATTATCAGAGGTCTTCCTTCAACTGGCGGCATAAGGATTGGAGGTTCCTGCAGATATTCCTTGATCTTGTCAAAAGCCTTCTGGCAATCTTCGTTCCACCTGACCGTCTGTTCTTTTCTTAACAGCTTGAACAAAGGTTCACAGGTCGCTGTAAGGTGAGATATGAACCGTGAGATGTAGTTCAATCGACCTAAGAACCCTCGAACTTCTTTCTCAGTTTTCGGCGCAGGCATTTCTTGAATAGCTTTGACTTTATCAGGGTCAACTTCAATCCCTTTCTCGCTTACAATAAAGCCCAGCAGCTTACCGGATCGCACCCCGAATGTGCATTTGTTGGGGTTCAGCTTTAGTTGGTACTTTCTCAGACGTTTGAACAACTTGAGCAGATTCACCAGGTGTTCTTCCTCTGTAAGGGACTTGGCAATCATATCATCCACATAACACTCGATTTCCTTGTGGATCATATCGTGGAATAATGTCACCATAGCCCGTTGATATGTTGCACCAGCATTCTTGAGCCCAAATGGCATTACCTTGTAGCAGAACGTGCCCCAGGGTGTGATGAATGTTGTCTTCTCCATGTCTTCAGGTGACATTTTGATCTGATTATATCCTGAAAACCCATCCATGAAGGAGAATACCGAGAACTGAGCCGTGTTATCCACCAATACATCAATGTGAGGTAATGGGAAGTCATCTTTCGGGCTGGCTCTGTTCAGATCCCGGTAATCAACACACATTCTAATTTTTCCGTCCTTCTTAGGCACAGGTACTATGTTAGCAACCCATGGAGGATAACTAGTCACAGCAAGGAACCCGGCGTCCCATTGCTTTTGTACCTCTTCCTTAATTTTCATAGCCATGTCTGGGCGAGTTCGGCGCAGCTTCTGTTTCACTGGTGGGCATTCTTCCCTCAAAGGCAGCTTGTGCATAACTATATCGGTGTCCAACCCTGGCATGTCTTGATACGACCAAGCAAACACATCAACATACTCTTGAAGCAGATCTATCAGCTGTCTCTTCACTGAGTCTTGCAGGCAGGCCCCGATTTTAACCTCTTTCACGTCTTCCTCCGTACCAAGATTAATCACTTCAATCTCCTCCTGGTGAGGAGTAATAACCTTTTCCTCTTGTCTCAACAACCTAGCTAGCTCTTCAGGAAGCTCATATTCTTCATCAACCCCTTCATCAGCTTGATTGATTGGATTGTCAAAGTCATACGATGTCATAGCCGTGCTGTTGTCGGTGCTGTCTGGAAGGCACACTCTGCAAGGGTTACGTTTGTTCATTTTAGTGATCTGATTTTAGTCTTATTTAGAAAAGTGAAATGAAGTTGTCATTTTGAAAACACCGCCATTTATTTTTTGTACAAAAAGAAAAATGGAAAAACAGTGAACAAAAAGAAAAAGACTCGTTTGCAAAAAGATGTCTGATATTTCATTAATTTAATCTTGTTTGCACAAAAGTACAGATGCCCCTGATTACAAAATGAGTCTTGTCATCTTGGGCAAGATGCAAGATTTGGATGCATGCTATAAAAATGCAGGAAATAATAATTACTCTGCATGAGTAACTCTTATAATTTCCTGGGAAGACCAGTTCGAGACACTGCTCCCCGGGATCTTTGGACGAATCCAATTATCCAGATTGCGCTCCTCTTCCAGCTCGTCTTCCAGACAGTTGATAGCATCGGGGGTAAGCATCCCCCCACTGACAAAACCTGGCTCTGCAGCAGCCTTTGCTTGATGTTGAGTTGGTCTGTAACCCAACCCAAACTTGTCCTTCTTCTCCTCCACAGCTAAAACCTTGCCCCAGCCTAGGGCAGTTCCTTCTTCAACAACCTTCCGGGCTTGTTGGTATGATGACATTGGAGTACCAGATACAGCAGATGCTTCATTCACATTCAAAGCTTCAAACCCCTGGCTCATTGTTTCATGGATCTCTCCATCCATTTCAATGTACTTATAGGTTGCCAGGTGGCTGACAAAAATGTCCTCCTCTCCACAGATTGTGACAACTTGGCCTTCCCATTCAAATTTTAACTTTTGGTGAAGGGTAGACGTTATTGCGCCGGCGGCGTGAATCCAGGGTCTACCCAACAAACAGCTGTAGGCGGGCTGAATGTCCATCACATAAAAGATAGTTTTAAAGGTCTGTGGGCCAATTGTCACAGGTAGCTCAATCTCTCCCAGAACCGATCTCTTCGAACCATCAAAGGCTCTCACCACCAGGTTGCTGGGTCTCAATGCCAATCCATCGTATTCTAGCTTCACCAGAGCCTTCTTTGGTAAAACATTCAGGGAAGAACCTGTGTCCACCAGCACATGAGAAAGGACAGCTCCTTTGCATTCCATGGTTATGTGCAAGGCTTTGTTGTGGTTGCGGCCATCCACTGTCAAGTCAGAATTGGTAAACCCTAGCCCATTGCTAGCAGTAACATTTCCAACCACGGTTTCCAACTGGTTGACAGTAATCTCTTCAGGCACGTAAGCTGCGTGCAAGACCTTGAGTAGTGCATTCCGATGGGCTTCGGAGCACATAAGCAGTGAGAGGATAGAGATTTTGGATGGCGTCTGGTGAAGTTGATCCACAATTTTGTAATCACTCTTCTTGATGATTCTCATAAACTCATCAACTTCTTGATCGAACGGTGTCTTCAAGGCTTCTTTAACAGTTTGATCTTCCTGCACAGGGCTCTTTCCTTTTGCCTTGGCAGCAGCTTCTGCTTCGGCAGTAGGTCTTTGAACTTGTGAGGCGAAGAGACGTCCGCTTCGAGTGAAGCCTCCGCCTCCCCCCACATTATCTACTTGTGGTGCAGGTGTTGATGTTTCAAGAGTGATTCTTTTTCCTTCGCAGTACACGTCAGAGCCATAGTGCCAAGGGATGGCCCTATTGCTTTCATATGGTACTGGTCCAGGCACCGTGACAGTGACTGGACTGATTGCTGCTGTTGAAGGGACTGTTATTGTTTGTGGATCATAAAAGATTGTAACTGGTGCTCTGGTGGGAGCAGCACCTTCTGAATGGTAGGCGGAGTTATTTTCAGGATCGTAGAATATCGTAACAGTGGAGACATCTTCATGATTGATTGCTGGTGTTGTAGGAGGTACTGTTGAAAGGACTGTTGTTGTTGTTGACGGAGATTCGAAATGGAGTGAAGCTGAAGTTGTAGCAGGAGAAACTGTTGAAAATTGATCATTTGAGAGGACGGGTGGAGTACTTGTTGATGCTGCTGATGAATTGTCGGGAACAGTAGTTGCTGCAGTTGTAGGAGGTTCTGAAACCGTTGTTGATGAAGTTGTTGGGTTTGTCGGGAATGATGTAGTGATCTGTAGTAGGCCACTCTGAATAAGGCTGTCAATACCATTCCTCAGGTCCTCACACCCATTCCATGAAATATTGCAATAGGGACACCCTAGTTCACACCCCGGAAATATTTGGTTTTCACGGAGTTGAGCTTTGATTTCCACCAATGGTGTCCTGATCTGATCCACACTAGTTATTAAATAAGACGGTTGGTCTTCTTCAATAGCGTTAATTCGGGGACCACCATGGTTTGGCATTGGGTTTTTATTGACATTGGGCGGAGGTGCAAAATTCAGAGCCTTGGAGTCTACCAAGTCTTGTACCTTCATATGCAGAGCCCTGCATTTTTCTGTACTGTGACCAGGTGCGTTTGAATGAAAAGCACACCTAGCATTAGAGTCATAGTTCCTTGGTAAACTGTTGGGATCCGGAGGTGCCAACGTTCTTAGCTCAACTAGGTTGAGTTTCAGAAGTTGTGGCAGCAAGGCAGCATACGGCATTGGGATCGGGTCGATCACTCGGTTAGCTTGGGATGGCCTCTGTTGGAATGGCCTCTGTTGATTGTTGTTGTTGGAGTTGTTGTTGTTGTAGTTTCTTGGAGGATATTGATTCTGCTGATACTGAGGTTGTTGTTGGAAGTTTTGTTGCGGAGGTTGATAGACTGGCTGAGGATGTGCTGGAGCAGGGATAGTGACTGCTGCTATTGACCTTTGAACATACTGGGGCCTACCCCTGTTGGTGTGAATGGCATTGGTCTCGCCAGTTCTTCTCGGGCCTGCAAAAGGCTTTCTTGTACTACTGGACGAGCTTGCACCGTTATCAGAGATCTTACCCATTTTTAACAGGCTTTCAATTCTCTCCCCAGCTATAACAACATCTGCGAAGCTAGTGGAAGAGAAAGCAGCCAACCTGTCAATATACGTTCCCTGGAGAGTGTTCATAAACATGTCTGCCATTTCTCTCTCAGACATTGGTGGTTGAACGGCAGCAGCCAATTGCCTCCATCTCTGGGCATATTCTCGGAAACTTTCCCTTGACGACTGTGACATTCCCATAAGGAGAGTCCTATTGGGTGCCATGTCTAGATTATACTGATACTGTCTGATGAAGGCCTCTGCCAGGTCCTTCCAGCATCTAACAGTTGCCCTTGTCAAGTGGGAATACCATTCCCTCGATGCTCCAGTCAAGCTGTCTTCAAAGTAGAACATCCAGAGCTTCTCATCCATTGTATAGGCCTTCAGCCTTCCCAGAAATGATTGCAAATGAGTCCGGGGGCATGAAGTCCCATTATACTTTTCGAAACAAGGAGGCTTGAACTTATGGGGGATCCTGACCCCGTCTACCAAACCCATGTCCATGACGTCGAAGCCCAAAGAATTTTGAGACTCCAGTGATCTCAACTTCTCAGCTATTTCCTCCAATCGTCTATCATAAGTTTCCTCTCCAGCACCCATTACTGTAAATTGGTCCTCCTGAGGATCTTCTTGAAGTACTCTGGCTGCAGTGGCTGTTCCTTGAACATTTGCAGGAATGTTAATCTCAGGATGTAGATGTGGGCCAAACACAGGAGGGTTAACATGGGGTTGCACCCGTTCATTGTTACTTGTGCCAGCAGTTCCCACGTGGGGCTCATCTTGATTCCTCCCTTCTACCAAAGCTCTGAGCCTCTCCTGGCTTTGAGCTAAGTTGTTCATTACTTCCATGAACTGTGTTATCTGAGTTCTCATCTCCAACCTTTCGTTGGCCATCTGGTTTCTGACCTCCGTAAGGTCTTGCTGCATCTGATCCATCTGAATTCCCGGAAGGTTGTTTCTAGTTGGGTACCTGTGTGGCCTGTTGAGGGGAAATACCCGGCGGCGAGCAATAATTCCTGAGATTCACAACAGAGGTTAGTAACAACAAAAACCTACAAAACAAACAAAAGGGTTAGTATGCAATGCAGTTATGCTTATTTGCTCTCAAGGTATCCGGTTTGGCATTCAGTTTTGACCCTTCCAGACCCTTGAAGATGATGCTGTTGAAGTTGCTTTTGAGGTGAACCCAGATAGAAACCAACACAAATATATTACATAAGATGAAATAATACAACTTGTTCATTTTACAACACAAGCCCTTAAAGGGGTCAAAATACATCACAAAAAGGTAAAAGTACATAGAATAGGAATAACAACAAACAAATGATCAAACTCCAAGGCCAAACTCATCCTCACGAACTTCCTTAAGAAGTGCTTCGGTCACAGGATCAGCCGGACGCTCCGTGAGACCTCTGATGAGAAGGTTTCTTGTTGCAACAGCTGCAGTCAACCTCTTGTTCTGACTTTGGTCCTTAGACCTCTTCACTCCAGCTCTGATTTCTAGCTCTGATATTTCCTTCTGGGCTGCTGCCAGGGCCCTTTCCATCTGCTCCATCTTGTCTTGAACTCTCTTGTCTTCTAGAGTACGGGCCTCAGTGATCCGGACCCACCTGGCCTGACTCTCTTTCAAATACAAGTCTGTTCTTGCTCTCTGGAACTGGGCTTCTTTACAAGCATTCTTCAGAATCTGCTCACCAGCTTTAGACTTGTTGATATAATCTCCAGACTTCTCAATTTTAGTCAAGTGTTCCACTCTCAATTTTTCCAATCTCTCAATCTCCCTCACACCTTCACTCCTCTCCCGGAGGGTCTTCTGCAAAGCCTGGGTTAACTTCTCATTTCTTTCCTTCAAGCTCTCAAACTCTTCCAAACTGATAGTGGCAGGGGGTGGTGCTGAAGATGACTCAGGCATGTCTTCTATGGTGAAGGGCATTCCAGAGAATTGGGCCCTAGCATGGGACCACTCATAATATTGTGCTGATGCCACATTATTGCACTTCCCCAGAATGGTGATTCCCTTGGTTTGAACATGATCCCAGGCCCAGGCAGCCTGTCTAACAGTTGCCAGACTAATCTTGTTCTCACAGTAGAGGGTCTCAATCAAGTCTTGCTCCCTAGGAGTATGAACCAGTGCATAGCCCAATTGCCTCCTGAACAGCAGAGGGTTGTAATTGATACTTCCCTTAACTCCTATTAAAGGCACATTGGGAAAGTGACCACAGCTGGTGATTATATCTCTGCCCTTGGTGCTTTGAGTACACCATCTGATGTCTGCTGAAGTGAGAGTAGTGAGCCTCTTAGCCCAGTTGCTCTGCTGATGAGGATTGAGAAATGCATCTGTCCTGGGCAGATGCCTGAGAAGCCAAGCATGGAATAATGGAGCACAACACCTCACTAGTCTGCCCCTCTGCTTCTCATTCTTCTGATGTACTGAGTAATAGAGATCTCCTAACAAGGTTGGCACTGGGTTCTTCAGGATGAACAAATGGATTGCATTCTTGCTAATGAATCGAGGCTCATCTGCAAACAACACAATTCCATATACACTTAAGGCCAACAGAGCACAAACAGCTTTCCACTCCCCCAGGGAGGCTTTCAGACCAGCTTGAGAAACCAAGAAGTCCAGATGAAATCCAGGGATCCCAGCTTTAGAGGTCATATGCTGCTCAATTAGGACAGGCTCCAGGTGCAAAGCTCTTGCTACTTCTCCATTAGCAGGAAAGACCATCTCAGGGTTGAAAGGAATTTCTCTCCTGATAGGCATACCAACTAATGAGGAGTACTCTTCCAATAAGGGACCCAACTGAAAGTCTTGAAAAGTAAAACATCTCAGTGGAGGATCATAAAACTGAATGCAGGTGTGGATGAGGCTTCTCTGTGAAGGGTCCAGATCCATAACCATGTCCAGTATATCTCCATAACTCTCCCTGAACAAGGGTATGTGATCTGGAGTGATCAGGGTTTGGATCCTCCTGATGTCTGATAAGTCTGGTTGGAAGAAATAATAGGTGATGTTGCTTTTCTTTGGAGCCATGAGTGCTGAGACTGAGTAGAATAAGTGCTGATGAAGATGCTGAGGAGTGGGCCAATGACTGGCTAGTGCAAGTAACTGAAGTATACGGCTGACAAGCTGAAGCAAGTGCTGGTGGAGATAGGTCAATGATGCAGATGGGGTCAAAACCAAAACCAAATGAAGATGGATACCCTGAAACAAATAAGAAAATGTCAATATGATGCAATGATTATGTATGCAAATGATATGCAAGGGTCTGTGACTGAGCTGGATCTGATCAAAATGCCCTGATATAGGTCCAAGTGTGTAAGAAATCCAGATGAGGTTTATAAATCCAGTAACCAAGGTGGGGGACTCAAATAAAGAGCCACATGTCCAGGGTTTAGAATCACAAGAACTATCCAACATGGAGTATTCTTAACAAAGTCAAAGTAACAGGGTATTCTGAGGTCAAGGTACCTGCAAACCTGTAAACAGCCCAACCCCCTCACAGGTGATGATCTAGAACAAGGATCCTCAGACTTGGATCAGTTATGAGAAGTGTAAACACTTCTAACCCGGAGGTACAGTGTTTACAATAACCATAACAATTCCTCCTCTAATTCACCTCAGTTTCTGAAGGTCAATACTAAAAGGTCATCCAGACTTAGCAGGCTTCCCAGATAGCCCTAGCATTGCAGGAAATCTGCAACACAGAGTTCTCAAGAAGAAACCCATATCTGAACCGTGTTTCATATTCCCGCACCAGACCGAAATGGAATGGGAAAGAATATGATTCACTCTAGCCTAGGTGTCACTCAGGTCCCAGGTATAGGACCTTAACTCTCAATAGAACCCCACCCACCAAAGCAAAAACCAGATCCAGCCAGCAGCAATGACAGTATGATATATATAAATGCAATAAAGAAAGCAGTAAAGTAACTGTACATAAAGCAATAAACAAAAATAAATACAAGCACAAACAAGCACATAACACCCCAGTAAACACAAATCAAACAAGCGCTAGGAGGAACCCACAAAAAGAACCAGAAGCCCTGGTTGCAGTATAAGGTTCCCCAGCAGAGTCGCCAAGCTGTCGCTCCCGACAAGTGACACCGGGTCAAATGGGGTACAGACGCGAACGGTCGGCGAAGGGGACAGTGAGAACACACAGCCGTGAACTCACTGGAGAATGAATAGAGTCGCCAGCTAGGCATTTTTATCCCGGAGGAAAGGCAATGCTGCATAGGCCTGGAAAAAGATGGATAAGACGGTTTGCGAACCAGAGAGACTGAGAAAGGGGGTTGATTACAACCTGGGAAGGTATTAGCACCCAGATTGTCCGTCGTACTCGACGGGATCCACGCTTAAAAGATTTGTGTTTTAAAGGGGTAGTGTCAGTGCAATCTGTGTATAAAATAGCTGGAAAGAATGTACAGGTGTCAGTGTAAAAGAGAGTGAAGTGTATAAATGAAGTGTCAGTGTAAGAGGTGAATGGAATGCTCAAGATCATGAGGCTTAAAGAATAAAGCTAGAAAGAGGGGGAATGAACAGAGACTTTTGTTCGATAACTGTTAAGTTATGCCTACGTATCCTCTCGTGCAATGAGGAAGTCAGAACACCGTAGTTCGACCCAAAGAGACTGAAAGATGAATTGACTTGTGAACTGCTTGCTTGTCAATGCTCAAGTGTGTGACCTGTCTGGCTCAGGCGCTAACTGTCTTGCATTAGACGGAAGAAGCAAGTTCTCGATTTGTGAGTGAAGATGATGAGAAAAGAATCCCGGAGGAGACGATTATTGTTTGTTTTTGTGTTTTCAGTCTTTTATTTCTTTTTGAAAGTTTGTCATAGGGTAATGAGCTTAAGCCTAAACCAATGGATTTAGTAAACTCATCACATCTTCCCTCTGATTAGGGGTAATGAGAATACCTTAAGTGTGAAGTCAGATTCTCACACTTAATCACCTATGGTGTAGGATTAAGATCATTAACCTACTTGTGATTATTTAGATGTTTTTGTGGTTTTTGTTTAGTGTTGAGTAATGAGGTTAAGCCATAATCAGGGATTAAACAGACTCATTACACCATCCTAAAAGAAGGATGATAGATGAGAATGTTTAAGCTGAGGAAAGCTCCTCAACTTAATCCATGATTAGGGATTAAACTCATGACAAAACAAAGCCTTTATTAAGTGGATTTTAGTTAATGGTATGATGATGAAGTGAATTTTATGATTTGTAAGACAACTTGAGGGGGACTTGTCCATTAACACTAGGGTTAGTCCTTCTTAACCAATTAAGGAAGAATTAGAACCCTAATGCAAGGCCCAAGTTACAAGTGTGATGTCTTGATACTTATTAGGTGAATTGATTAAGAGATTTAAACACCTTAAGGGTTTAACACTTAGGATTAAAGTTATACACTCCATCCTAAGAGAAGGATGCAGGCATAAGCTTAATCACAAAGCCTTAAAACCTTTAGGGTTTAATCCCTGATTATGAGGTGAGAAGAGAGGACTCAAAGAGAGACACAAAGGTAAAACTATGGGGGGACTAATCAAAACCCTAATTCATTGTCATGCTTGGATGATCCTAAGGTTTGTGAGGTTTGCAAGAACAAATCTTCAGAGGAGCCACCAGGAAGCAGATGAATAAGATCAAGAGAAGCAAAGTGACTTGCTTCATTCAAGAAGTCAAGTCACTTGAAGAAAGAAGGTGGGAAGAACAAGAATGAGCAAGCTCAATCTCAAACACATATAGGAATGCAGCAATGGATGCAAGAGAGATGAAAAGAAAAGTTATGAGAAGTGAAGGCAAATTCACTTCTCAAGTTCACTTACCACCTGAAATGTTAGGAAGAAATGCAATGCAATGCTAAATGAAATGAAATGACATGATGCTAGACCAAACCAGAAGCATGTTGGTGATGATAATGATGCCATGAGATGCTGCAAACATGAGGCAAGGCATGGGGATGTTCATACAAGATTGTGAATGCAAATGATGCAAGCTAAGGAGCATGAACAGGCATGAAATGTTATGAAGCATACAAGACAAATGACATGGCAAATATGTAATGCAATGGTCAAACATGCTTTCTATATGTCTTAAGATGTCAACTGGATCACAAGAATGCACAAAATGCAAAGACAAGTCATGTTATGCAAGGAAATGCAAGAAGGATGCAAGAGAAAGCCCAAATTAAGGTTCATGGATCAAACATCAAACAAAAACCACAAACAGAAGCAAACCTTAAGATAAAAAATGGAAAATGCCATCCAAAGAAACCCTAAACCTATAATGAACCACTGCCCAAAGGGGAACTCTCAACTCCTAACCAATCTCAAGATATGAATTTTCTAAGTTATTAGGGTTTTTTAGGGTTCTTAACAAAAGAAATACCAAACAATTGGAAAATGCAAGATCAAATCATGACCATTTTATCCTAGAAACTACATGCTAAACATAAAACAATGCAAGAAGAACCAATGTCCAACTCTACTCCAATAGGCAGAAATGAATTTTTGAATCCATGATCAAAATAATGCACAAAATATGATTTAATTCAATGGAAAATTCTTAAAATGCATCAAGATCAAAAAAGAAATTTGGTTTGAAGGTTGGACAATGTTTCTAAATGTCTTAGAACATTTCATGAAATTTTTTTGTAATTTTTAAATACCTAAAAGTATTTTTAATTAATTAATTCCCATTAATCAATTAAAAATAATCTCTTAAATATTTAAAAATACTTTTTTAATGATAAAAAATAAAATAAAAATATTTTTGGGTCTTAAAAATTAATAAAACTTTAAAGAAAAAGTTTCATAATTTTTAAGACATTTTTGCTATTTTAAAATAAATATGCAAATTAAATGAGAAGAAAATGAATAAAAATTAAATGAAAATGAAAGTATGCAGCATGGAGGGCCAGGATGGAGCCTGGATTTGAAAGCATTGACTGCGCGCGCCATCTGATGGCTCAGATTCAAACAGATTTAAACTTAATTAATTAAATAAATAATGCTGATTAGGGTTTAATGACTGCATCCTAGCCATCCGTACGCGCGCGAAGTCAACTTTTTCAACGCATCTGATGGCTCACATTCAAATGACAATTAATTATGCAATTAGGGCTTAATCACTCTCAGGTGGCCGGAGAAGACCTCCGGTCGTCTTCTCCGGCCAGCACCTCACCTGAAAAATCCCCAAACCCTCAAAACGTAACGAAAATGAAAACTAAACACACCAAAATGATCCCCATGATCCCCTGAACTAAAACCCTAAGTCCAAACAAATTTCTTCTTCCTCAAAACCATGAATCGAACAGAACAAGTTTTAGGGCAAACCAGTTTCAGAGACAAATTAAACTCTCAAATCAAAGCCATTTTCAAAACCAATGATACCAGGATAATCAGTGAATCACATAGAACAAGTTTGTAACAAGAAAAATGATTTCTGGAAAAATAAATTTCGAGCTACCTGAGATTTGGAGCTTTCAACTTGAGGACTTTCTGACCACTTCCTTCAGTGCAAACTACTCCACTTGGTCCCCAGAAGATGTTTGAATGCTCAAAGAGAGTTTAAGCTGGCTGGATAGTGAGATTCGAAAGCTTCTGCTCAAGCTTGGTCAGAAATGGCAATGGTGAAATAGAGAGCTTCAGGTCATGGTGAATGGTTGTTTGTGATCCTGAGGATGAATGGAGAAGGTCTGTGGTGTTTGTTGGTGTGTTTGTGAGCTATGGTGAGAGTTTCGAATGAAACTGCAAAATGAAGTGAGAAATGGCAGTGAGATGTTCTGGCTGTTTCAGGCTTGTGTTCTTGGTGCTTTCTACTCAGTGATACATGGTGAGTTGAATGGAGAAAATGGTTGGAGTGTTTTGTGGCTGTGGAGGCAGATTCGAAGACAAATGCAATGTGGTAGGTTTTTGTGAATGTGATGGTATGAATGGTTTCAGGCTTGCTTAGTGTATGAAATGGTTTGCAAATGGATAGTATAAACTAATCCAATTGGTCAGAGGATGTGACTTGTGCTTTATGGATAGGTGTAGCCACTTTTGCAAATATGTCAACTTCTTGTAAGATAGGGCATGGGCAACTTCTAGCCAAGTACAAAGGGCATGGTCTGCGCAGCAAAGTGAAGGGAAAGGCTAGGCTTGGTCCAGCATTCAAGGCAGCAAGTTGGTGAAATGTTATGAGTGCTTTTGCAAGTTGTTGCTTTATGGTTCACATGTGAAAATCTTGTTCCAAAAGTCATGAAACATGAGCAATGCCTAGTTCATTCTGGATTTTAGGACTTACATGATGTTTGTGTGCTGGTTTGTAGTGAATTAGAAGTCACATAATGCATTGGTTCATGACTTTGCAAAATTTCCATTTGAGGCATGCCTTAAAAATCAATGATTCTAGCCAACTTTGTCACACCATAACTTTTGATCCAAGAAGAGTTTGATCATGTTCTTGTACTTTTTGAAAAGGGAAAAATGAGATCTACAACTTTCATGACCAAAGTTTTTCCATTTGAAGCCTTTTTGGATCAAGAATCAAGGCTTGAAAAATGACCTAAAATGATGCATTCTTGAAAAGTCAACTATGCCCAAAAAGTCAACATTTGCAAAAACCCTAAATTCTTGATTTCTATGAACTTCAACCTTCTTCCATGATCAAATAAAGATCATATACACTCAAAATGATGAAGATCAACCATTGGTTGGGTCATTGGGGGCCTCAGATGCCCTGATTTTACACTGACTTGTCTGAAAAGTCAACCTTTGATCAGATGACTTCCCCATGGAATTTCTTCATGAAAATTGATATGCATACTCCCTATACCATATAGAGATCAATGGAAACAAGAATGACCAAAAAAAAATTTGGAGTTATGGCCTCTGAAACCAAAACCCTAATCTTCAGTCAACTGTGCAGTTCATCCTGGCTCTGCATCCACTCAAATCCTAGTTCTTGTGATTCCTCTGCATTTTTGACTTTGAGGAGATGGAATATGACATAAGAACACACATGGACCCCTTTGAGTTGATTAGTGGCCTTTGGAGTGGCTCAAAATGCCCTGAGGTTGCTCAGATCACAAACCCTAGGTGCAGATGCCTTAGAAACTATGCAGTGAATCAAAAATGAGATGTGGGATGATATGTTTGTGTTTATGCATATGAGGATGATCACAAGCCATGGTGTGAATGGGTGAGGGCAAATTTGGGGTGTTTACACTCAGTTCCTGAGCAATTCACCCTTTTGCACTGACACTTGTACATTCATTCCTAGCTTTTGCCCACAGACATTATATACACTACCCCTTTAAACAAAATCTTGTAAGTGTGGATCGCGTCGAGTACGACAAACAATCTGGGTGCTAATACCTTCCCAGGTTGTAACTAACCCCTTTCTCAGTTTCTCTGGTTCGAAACCGTCTTATCCATCATTTTCTAGGTTTATGCAGCATTACCTTTCCTTCAGGATAAAAATGCCTAGCTGGCGACTCTTTTCAATTCATTTTCATTTTCTCTTTTCGCCGACCGTTCGCGTCTGCACCGGGATGCAAATCTTCGGGAGCGACAGCTTGGCGACTCTTTTGGGGAATTATCTTGCAACCAGGGCTTCTGGTTCTTTATGTGGGTTTCTCCTAGCGCTTGTTTGATTTGTGTTTATGAGGGTGTTATATGATACTTGTGCTTTTTGTTTATTGCTTTATTATTTGATTTCTATATAGCCTTATTTGTTGCTTTCATTTACTGTTTTTATGCATTTCATATTACTGTCATCATGTCATGTGCTGGGTCTCTTGTTTGTCTTAGTGGGAGGGATATTCTGTGAGTAAGGTTCCATACCGGGAGCTTGAGTGACACATAGGATAAAGTGGCTTCATATTCTTTCCCATTCCATTTCGGTCTGGTGCGGGAATATGAAACACGGTTCAAACATGGGTTTCTTCTTGAGAACTCTGTGCTACGGATTTCCTGTAGTACTAGGGCTATCTGGGAAGCCTGCTAAGTCTGGATGACCTTTTAGATGACCTTCATCATCTGAGGTGAATTAGAGGAGGATCCTTTATGATTAATGTAAACACTGTACCTCCGGGTTAGAAGTGTTTACACTTCTCATAACTGATCCAAGTCTGAGGATCCTTGTTCTAGAACAATCATATGAGGGGGGTGGGATGTTTACAGGTTTGCAGGAACCCTTGGCCTCATCATACCCTGTTACTAGATTTGTTTTAAGGTTACATCATTTTGGACTGTTCTTGTGAAACCCTGGACTTGTGGCTCTTTATTTGAGTCCCCCACCTGGTTACTGGCTCTCTAAACCTTCATTTGGATTTCTGAACGCACATGGACCTTATCAAGGCAGATAACAAATCCATCACTTGATCACAAACCCTTGCATATCATTCTACATACATCATTTTGCATCATTTTAACATTTGTCTATTTGTTTTACAGGGTATCCACATCTTATTTGGTTTTGGTTTTGACTGTTCATCTTCATCAGCCATCTTCATCAGAGATTCTCTTCAGCGTCTTCATCAGTTGTCTTCATTAGCAGTTCCCATCAGTTATTTCCATCATCATCCATTATTAGTATGGACCCATCCAGGAAGAGCAACATTACATACCATTTCTTTGAGCTTTCCCTAGAAGGCATCAGGCAAATTCAGACACTCATCACTCCTGATCATGTCCCTTTATTCAGGGAAAATTATGGTGGTATCATGTACATGATCATGGACTTGGATGCATCATAGAGGAGTATGATCCAAACTTGCCTTCATTTCTATGACCCTCCACTCAGATGTTTTACCTTTCCAGAATTTCAGGTGGGCCCTTTGTTAGAGGAGTTTTCCATGTTGTTGGGTGTCCCCATCAAGAGAGGGATTCCTTTCAACCCTGAGATGACTGCTCCCAGGAATGAGGATATAACTAAGGCTCTATATTTGGAAACCACCATCATTGATCAGAATATGACTACTAAGGCTGGAATCCTAGTCTCCATTTGGACTTCCTAATCACTCAGGCCACTAGTCATGCTGCAGTAGGGAAGTGGGACACTGTTTGTGCTCTCTTGGCCCTTAGCATATATGGTATCCTCTTGTTTGCAGACGAGCCAAAGTTTGTAAGCAAGAATGCTATCCATCTCTTCATGCTGAAGAATCCAGTTCCTACATTGCTAGGGGATTTCTATTACTCAGTGCATCAAAGGAATGAGAAGCAAAGGGGAAGATTAGTCAGATGTTGTGCACCTCTCTTCTACTGCTGGTTGATGAGACTCTTGCCAAAGTCAGAAGCTTTCTTGAATCCTCACCATTCAAGAAACTTGGCTAATAGAATGATTGCCCTTACATCAGAAGACATCAGATGGCACACTCAATTATTTAGTATTCTATTAAGTGCAATTTAATTTGATTACTCATATATATTTATTATAATTGTTGCAATTTAATTTAATTCTTTTTATCGCTTTAATTGAATCGTGAATTAGTGTAAGCCGAGCACATCGTGCCTTGCCATCAAATTTTTCCGAATTCGACACTCAAATATCTTTATAATTAAAATAACAGATTAACTGAATTCTGGAGTCTTGCATTCCTCGAATTCTTGAATGAACACTCCCGAGGCTCGCACCGCGGGATGCGGTTCATTTGACTTTCCGTAATTTAAAATATTTAATACACATATCAAATAATGAAAGAATTGAATTCTGGAATCTCGCATTCCTCGAATTCTTGAATAAATTCTCCTGAGGCCCGCCCCTCAAGACACAGTTTATTTATCCTTTCATTCATAAAAACCCTAATTGAATCAAGCATTTCTTCAAGCGAACATTATCTAAATCCTTTCTATCTCACAAACAAGCTAGCGCTTCAGCCTCCTATCACGAGCAGACAAGCCAACGTTGAGCAGTAGAATGAGATTTAAATAACTGTTTATTAAAACAAACCGATCAATCCTAGTACCACGAACTACAAAGCTCTGACTTTCCCATTGCACAAGGGAATACGTAGGCACACAGATCTTACTCCTTGCCGAGCACCCTAGGAACAAAATAATTCATTTCCTTTATTAACCTTAGATTAGAATCGTTCAAATTTATTTTATTATTCGAAGAAAACAGAAAGCATAAGTCAACATTAGATCGCAAGTTAAACTAAGAGGTTCCCGTTGAGTACAACGGTCGTAAGGGGTGATAATACCTTCCCCTTTCGGAATCGACTCCCGAACCTAGAATCTGGTTTCAAAGACCTTGTTCTATCGATTTTTCTAAAAAAGGTTTCTCGATATTTTCCTTTTCCTTAATTGGAATAAAATAAGTTCGGTGGCGACTCTGTTGTTTTAATTTTCATCCGTGGTAATTTTTATCGTGAGGTCGTATTTTTCGAGGTGCGACAGATGGAGACTGTGCTGGGGATAGAGTCAGAGAGTTAAGCCTAACTTAGTTTACTTTGCGATCAACTTTGACTTTGCTTATCTGTTTTCTTCACGCTTATTTATTTTCTATCTCTTTAGTACGATCTTTTATCATACCTGCTTGTTGAATCTTGGGACGACATCTGAGTTTTCAAAAAAGAAGAGGGAACACCTAGTTTATAATTGGAAGTTATTAGTGTTAGTATCCAAGGACTCGCTCCTTGCAAGCCTAGCATGAAAGCTCCCCCTAGATAGTAGACCTATTCACAGATCTCGTCATAACACAGCTAGCATGTCGCATGACTTGATTCATGAAAGGGCTGTGACTTTGGGACCACTTTTAGAACCAATCTCAATGTTGGTAGTTGCGTAGTGTTAGTCTCCGAGGACCCGATCCTCATACGGCTAACATGAGAACTCCACTCAAGGTAGATCTTATCGTTATTATCGTCATAATACAGCTAGCTTGTGGCAGGACGTTAGTACGATTAGCGTCCATGACCTTGAGTATCTTATCCATAACCGTATAAACTATCCTGTGAGTGGTTTTACGGGTAAAGGACATAGAACAATCCTATAAGGGTCTACCTGCTAAGGTTACTTTTATTAGTGGTACCGGTAATTTACTCGTTACTATGGTTCACCTCGGAGCAGATTATACTCATGATCCTGGATCTTGCATGGTATCCATACGCATATTTATTTCATTTGCATTATTTGTTCATCTTGCATTTCATTCCAAAGCCGTAAACTTATTCCATGTTCCTTCATCTTCAGTAAATCAAGTTGGTTTCCCGACGCCCGTATCGTGCTAGACGCCCGTATCTAACTAGAGCCAACACTAGAAGACTGATGGACGTGATTCAAGAAGAACAAGCTGCTACGAGGGAAGAGATTGACTCAGTCAAGAACAAGATTGACCAGATTTACGAGACCATACAAGCTTTGGCTAGGATGGAAGAACGTCGTGAAGCTGCTGCCGCAATGAACAATGCTCTAGTACAAGGATCTTCCTCGCGAGCAATGCCTTCAATTCCAGTTCCAAATCCTTTGGCTTACGATTTTCCTCCAGGCTTCACTCCTGCTGTTGAAGAGGTCACTTCTCAACCAATACCTACCTCTGGTGTTACTGTTGGTGCTATTCCTCAAGCTCAACCTTTTCCAACTCAAGTCCAGTTTCCTCATGCTGAAGAGGATCATCAAGTTGAGTATGAGATGCATACTGTTGTTCCAATCACCAACCCCCATGTTGTTCAAGAATCTGAAGCTATGAAGATGTGTCGTGAGTTAGCTGAAAAACTCCGAATCATGGAAGGACACAACTCAACTTCTTTGAGTGCCTCGGACATGTGCTTAGTTCCGGATGTTGTGATCCCTGCTATGTTCAAACTTCCAGAATTCGATAAATAGAAAGGCCTCAGTTGCCCTGAACTCCATTTGAGAATGTACTGCAGAAAAATGGCTGCTCATGCCAAAGACGACAGACTCATGATCCATTGCTTCCAAGACAGTCTGTCAGGAGCATCTCTAGAATGGTTCATGCAACTTGAGCGCAACAATGTTCGTACTTGGCTTAATCTATCAGATGCATTAAAAAAGAAATACAAGTATAACACTGGCCTTGCTCCTAACCATACTCAACTTCAGGGTATGTCTCAAAAGGAGAGCGAATCATTTAAGGAGTACGCCCAACGCTGGAGGGAGTTAGCTGCCAGAGTGCATCCTCCATTGGTTGGCTGTGAACTGATCGACATCTTTATGGGTACCTTGCAGGGGCAATACTATGAAAAGCTGATCAGCAGCATATCTTCTGGATTTTCGGACATGGTGATGGTCGGAGAAAGAATTGAAGAGGGTCTGAAAAGTGGAAAGATCCAAGGAGGTTCTAGAAACCAAACCAATGTCAAGAAACCTTTCAACGGGTACAAGAGGGGCGAAACAAATGCCATTTCTGCTGCAAGTGGGAATCCTCAACAGAGTGCATCTACTCCAATTCCTTACTACCAGTATCCCTATGATGCTGCTGCACAATATGCTCCCGTGCCATATCAGCCAATTCCTCCAATGCCTTATTAGCAGGCCATTCAAGCTCCATTTCCGCCTCAGATGGCTTATCAACCACGTCCGTATTCTATGGTCGCTGCTGCACAGTGTGCGTCCAATCCGTACCAGCAACCGGCCTACCCACAAAGGCCTGGTCAACAACAACAGCGCGTTCCTCAACAGCGCCCACCATATCAGCAAAGAGGATATGATAGACACTTTGATCCCCTGCCTATGACATATTCCGAAATCTTTAATCAACTGATGGCAAAAGGATCTCTTATTTTGAAAGATATGCCACCTCAGACTGGTAACGCCCGGAACTATGATGCCAATGCTCGCTGTGAGTATCACAAAGGCGCTCCAGGTCACACAATCGAGAACTTCCATGCCTTCAAACACATGGTTCAAGATATGATCAACTCTAAAGATCTCACCCTCACCCCGAGAAATGCAAATGTCCAGAACAATCCAATGCCGCCGCACGGTGCCAACAAGTAAAGACATTTAAAGGGGTTGTTGAAGACCAAGCTGAGTAGTCTCCAACCTTCAAGCATTCAATCAAGAGAAGTTCATTCCTCAATTCAAGGCAGCCAGTGCCATTTATGATTTCCGCATTCCTGCTATTTTGTAATGTTTGTTTAAGTACTATTTGCTCTGAACATTGTCGTCTGTACTTGGTTTTGTTAATATTATGTTTATGCATGTTTTGAATCAATTTATTCGCATTCGCTCATTATTTATTATTTTATCACGAAATCACAAAAATATTTCCCTCACTTTACATTAGCGAATATTTGAGGGAGGATGATGAAAATGAAATACCCATAACTATTGTGGTATGCTTTCAGATAAAATCTCGTCAATGATGTATAGGCCTTTTTTTTTCAAATCCCCAAACACTAGAGATATAAGGAGTTAATCCCTAGTCAACCACTTCGAGCCTAGAAGTAGGAGTTTCTTTCGGATACAAACCCTTACATTTAACCCGGGGCAGGGTAGTTGTTCAGTTAATCTGACTACACCTTCAAATCGCAAGATGAGACATCCCGTCGGAGGACCATCAACAAATGACCTGGCAGTCACGACATCCAAAATACAAAAAAATAGAAAAGACCACTAAGTTGAGCACCCGAAGGGAGACTTAGTTGACAAAAAATAGAACAAATCAAAAGAAGAGCTCAAATCCTCAGCAAGAGTAAAACAAATATCAGTGACCACCAAATCAAGAATCAAAGGGTCACCAATAACAAAATAAGATGACTGCCATTTTTAAGCGAACTTTAAAGCTTCATCTTCACTCTTGCAACGTCAATACAAATGCATGTGTAGAGGTTAACTGAACGTAGGACTGGAAAAAAATTACGAAGAAGGGGTGGGTACAAATCAAACTTTGAGCCTTATATCCTTTGTTTCTCAAAATGTTAACCAGACCACGTTACAACCCTCGAAAGACCTAATTGAGGCGTGGTTTATTCTGAAAGCATGCTACCAACAAGGTTGCGTAAATTGACTCCCATATATTTGCTAATCTTCAATCTGGACTGCATATTATTCTTGCTGCATCTTTCACGCACTTTCTAAATCAGCACCTCGTTTGGACTAACGGTCCATCCGTCACACTATCACAATCATTCAAATAAATTGACTTTTTAAAAACTTACATGAACTTTACATTAACACTACCATTTGTGTATGAATAATTTAATTGCAATTTAGTGCTTGACATCAATGCAATCCCAACAAATGGGCAATCAAAAGAGAAATTTGAGCTTCATTGGTGCCAACATAAATCAAGATTACCTCAACAGCCCAATCAGGGGAAAAATCATCTTCAGTGGCCCAATCAGGGGCAAATTATCTTCAAACAGCTCAATCAGGGGCAGACGCCTATCAAATCCAGACGCTACGGCAGATCATGCCATGGCCATTGTCAAAGCTTCCCCACCATAATTATTTAAAATACCATACAGGCAGGGGCAAGTAAACAAGGAGCAAATCTTCTTATCTCTACTCCCCAGCTGAACAAGCAGACTTTGCTAGACATTGACAATCACTCAAAGCAAATCAGTCTTCATGTGTCAATTAAGTCGCTTTGCTCGCCAACCAGTAACCGAACTTGGAGCTGTCAGATTCATCTTCTGATCGTATGTCGTCGAAGATCGTGTGTCGGGGAATCAAGCCCTTCACCCACCCAAAGTCCAATCATTATTGGCAACTACCAGACTAAAAGTCCATCAAGTTGGTACCTTTCAATCTCTCACATGCATAATTATGCATCATCAAAAGTCATAAGCATTCATTTACATCAATTGTTTACAGTATGTGCATCATATGCATACCCAATTAAATCAACTTTTCATACTCCCAGCATTTTAACTTTCAGGAATGCATAAACACTTGCATTGTATCTCCATCCTTATGGAATACCATTTCAAAAACAAATAAACATAGTTGCATAATTCAGGATCCAGGATCAACACAAGTTTCCAGTCCTTTCCCCAGAGGAAGTCAGGATCATATCAATCGAAGACTCCAGGCATCCCCTCAGCGGATTCAGTGGCCGTTCCCCATTGAATCTTTTCTCTTCAACTATTTTTATTTCCAGCCACTCGGCTTTCCCTTTAGTGACAGGAATCGTTTTTAAAATTTCACTTTGCCTTATCATCCTCTGGTGATAAGTGATTTTATTTTCAGTAATTTGCCTTATCATCCTCTGTTGATAAGTGATTTTATTTTCAGTCTGTTGCCTTATCATCATCTGTTGATAAGTGATTTTATTTTCAGTCTGTTGCCTTATCATCCTCTGGTGATAAGTGATTTTATTTTCAGTAATTTGCCTTATCATCTTCTGGTGATAAGTGATTTTATTTTCAGTCTGTTGCCTTATCATCCTCTGGTGATAAGTGATTTTATTTTCAGTAATTTGCCTTATCATCATCTGGTGATAAGTAATTTTATTTTCAGTCATTTGCCTTATCATCTTCTGGTGATAAGTGATTTTATTTTCAGTCAGTCGCCTTATCATCCTCTGGTGATAAGTGATTTTATTTTCAGTCATTTGCCTTATCATCTTCTGGTGATAAGTGATTTCATTTTCAGCCATTTGCCTTATCATCCTTTGGTGATAATTGATTTTTTTCAATTATTCGCTTTATCGTCTGCCTGTGATAAGTGATTTATTTTGTCAAATTGTTGTTTGCTGTGTCACCCATCATTTCCAATATTAATCATCCGCTATTTTAACAATTTCATTCTTTTCGGACAAATTTGGAGTCTTTTCGTATCTAATTATCTTATACCGTAAATTCGATAGGGGCATCTGTCATACCCCAAATTTGTCCTACATTTTTATTTTACTGCCTAATCATTGTTTCAAAAAAATCAGAAAAAGAAACTTGTACCATTTTTATCTGTCTAACAAATATTTCGAAAAGTAAAAAACATGTATTATTTTTATTTTGTCTGATATTATAAAATTAAAAAAAACATGTCACATTTCCTTTTATTCGAAAAATGCATTCTCTCCTTATTTCAAGTTTTTTTTATTTACTATTCTTCATTATTTAGTCATTCCAAAAAATTATAAAAGAAATCAATTTATTTTTTCTTATTTTATTTTAGTCCATATTTCATTTCCAGCAATTTCTTTCAACACCTAATTACTATTTTCTTTTTCATTACCAACAACTTTTAAGTCCATTAATTTTGACCAATTCTAAAAATTATTACAAATTTTTTTATTTTTTTATTTGCATTACATTTACTATTACTATTATTTTTTTATTTTTAATATTTCTTTTTCTTATTATTATTATCCCGAATTTCATATTATTTTTTTTATTATTCTATTATTATTAGTTTAGTTTCATTCATGTTATTATTATTATTATTATAAAATTTAGCAAACAAATATAGAGAAAGAAAAGGAAAAGTTGGAAATTGCCAAATATACACAAGGCTATGAGATATATATTTATTGATGCAGTTTTACAAATGGATGTATACCCGCCCCATCGGATGGACTTGTGTTTGTGTTACTATAAGGACTGGAGTTCGATTCTTGCCCCATCCTTTTTCTTGATGGTCCAATTTTATCTTTTTTATGCTTTCTTTTTGCTCTTCACATTATTTTAATACTATTGTCATTATTCTCATTTTCTATTTTATTCTTAGCATTATTCCCTTATTATTATTTCTTATTACTATTATTATATTTTCTATTATTATATTTTCTATATTATTATTACAGTTATTATTATTATTATTTTTAGTATTAGTTGTTTTATTTCTAACAAACCCATGTGACTTTTAGTAAGAATGAATCCACCCAACGCGTTTCCTTTTGGCTAGCAGCAACAAATCCCAACACAAATCCCGTATTCCTCCACTCATAACAAATTCCAGCTAGCATAACAAACAATCTTCATCCTTATCTTTTCCTCTCATTTTCCAATTTCACCCTTTTCAAATCTTTCTATAAAACCAGTCTCATACTCATCACAAAGGGGGGCCAAAATTCTGCACAAAAAAAAAACATTGCCACCAAAGCTTCAGAAAATTTACAAAATCTAAACAAAACTTTCACTTTTCTTTTTTTAACCGTAAATTCCAAAGTTCACAACCAAAAATAAATCCATACCCTTTCAGCTGCAAATGATTTCAAAATCAAACACCCAAAAATGAATTAAAAAAGATTCCATCGAACTGCCCTCCATTTTTCTTCTTTCCTTCAATAAACCAACACCAAAACAAACCTTATTGAAAAAGGCAGAAATACACAGACTCAAAAAAGGCCACCCTTCTCAACGCCATCTCCAAACACTACTCAAATAACTCACTACCACCATCCCACCATTTTCGCAGATTCATCAATACCTTCATCCTTTTGACAACCCAAACCAATAAACCCAGAAAGCCCAGAAAGCCAGAAGCGCACATAACCGCCGTGCGAATAGACGAAATCCATCACCGTGAACCAACCAAAAACGCAGCACCGCGAATCCGCGTGAACGAAATCCATCAATCACCAAACACAAAACGAAACCTCACCGGACCATCAGTCACAACCGAGTAAGCCTCGCCGCGAACGACCCTGCGAACGGACTGAATCCGAGCCGCCGCCGACCGATCCAGAGCGGAGAGAGAACGAACGAATCTGAGCCACTGCGGAAATCGAATCCGACCGCCGAACAATCGTTCTTAACTGATACAGAGAGAGCGTGAATCGAGAGAGAGAGGCGGATTCGAGAGAGAAATTCTGAGAGCGAGAGGGTTAGAGCCGCCGCCGTGAATCGCTTGTGAGTAAGAGCTTTGCGTTCTGCTTTTAGAAGTTGAGGTTGGGTCTGTTGCTTTGACCTGTTCATACTTTTTTTGGATCTGTTTATAGCATTTTCTTTTTTTTGTTTTATTTTAAAAAATGTTTGATACGCTAACTCTGGTTTTGTTGTTTATTACTATTTATTTTCAGCTTTTCAAGTTTTTAAAAAGAAAAATGCCACGTTTCTTTTTGTGGTTAGAGTTTTTTTTAGATTTTGAATAAAAATCTGATTAAGTTTTTGGGCTTAATATTCATTCAGTTTATTACTATTTGCATACGCAAATTCCATCGCCAACATCCATTTCTTTTTATTGTATTTTAAAAAGTTCTATTATTGTTATTATTAATTCGCTTAATTTTGTTTTGCTCTAGAAAAATGTAAGAAAATTTAGTGATTTATTTTGATTTCGATTGTAATATTTTGCGGCCAGTGATATAAAACAAATTAAATTTTTTTCAATATTTTTAATTGGAAAATTTAATTAATATGAGGCCTTCTATTTTATTTATTATGTAATTCAATTTCAATAAAATAAATTTAATTTAACTTTTATTCTATTATATTATCCCAATTATTTAGTATTCTAATATGTGCAATTTAATTTGATTATTCATATATATTTATTATAATTGTTGCAATTTAATTTAATTCTTTTTATCGCTTTAATCGAATCGCGAATTAGTGTAAGCCGAGCGCATCGTGCCTCGCCATCAAATTTTTCCGAATTCGACACTCAAATATCTTTATAATTAAAATAACGGATTAACTGAATTCTGGAGTCTTGCATTCCTCGAATTCTTGAATGAACACTCCCGAGGCTCGCCCCGCGGGATGCGGTTCATTTGACTTTCCGTAATTTAAAATATTTAATACACATATCAAATAATGAAAGAATTGAATTCTGGAATCTCGCATTCCTCAAATTCTCGAATAAATTCTTCTGAGGCCCGCCCCTCAAGACGCAGTTTATTTATCCTTTCATTCATAAAAACCCTAATCGAATCAAGCATTTCTTCAAGCGAACATTATCTAAATCCTTTCTATCTCACAAACAAGCTAGCGCTTCAGCCTCCTATCACGAGCAGGCAAGCCAACACGATTTAAATAACTGTTTATTAAAACAAACCGATCAATCCTAGTACCACGAACTACGAAGCTCTGACTTTCCCATTGCACAAGGGAATACGTAGGCACACGGATCTTACTCCTTGCCGAGCACCCTAGGAACAAAATAACCCATTTCCTTTATTAACCTTAGATTAGAATCGTTCGCATTTATTTTATTATTCGAAGAAAATAGAAAGCATAAGTCAACATTAGATCGCAAGTTAAACTAAGAGGTTCCCGTTGAGTACAACGGTCGTAAGGGGTGTTAATACCTTCCTCTTACGGAATCGACTCCCGAACCTAGAATCTGGTTTCAAAGACCTTGTTCTATCCATTTTTCTAAAAAAGATTTCTCGATATTTTCCTTTTCCTTAATTGGAATAAAATAAGTTCGGTGGCGACTCTGTTGTTTTAATTTTCATCCGCGGTAATTTTTATCGCGAGGTCGTATTTTTCGAGGTGCGACATCAGTCACACTTCGTTTTGTATATTTTTGTTTCGTTTGCGAAATGTCCAATGTTCATAATACAACACTTGCATAAAACATATGAGTCGTTTTAATAAAATGCTTGCTGGAAATATATTACTTTCAGACAAATCTAACTCCCATTACGGAATCCGGTTCGAGATACCTCGGGATACTTATGTGTTTTCCTTTGTCTTTACATGTTGCAGGTATTTCAATACGCAACAGGGGGCATATCAAGCATTGAATCCCCAGCATACTACTTCCCAGAAGTTATCTCCTCCCCGAGCAGGACCTCCGAGCGGTGCCTGACAACTATTTCACAACAAAGTGATCAAAGAATCTTCCATTCCCCACAGAGATACCAGATTTTTCTCATCCTCAGCGGAGTTGGTAGAATTGATTCCTCACAGAGTTGCCTCCCCATTAGGGCAGTACCTGAAGCACATCCCCAACTGAGTTACTAGAACTTCCTCATCCCCATTAAGGAATTCTCCCTCCAGATAGATCCACCAATGATCTATTTCCCCAAGTAGAGTTCTCCCTTCGGACAGTTCCATCAATGATCTCTTCCCCTAGTTGGGTTATCTCTACAAACAGATCAGCCATAGATCTTTATCCCCGCAGGATCCGAGTCCCGGATCAGTTTCTCTCATTTTCATAATCATAGCATTCGCATCATATTCACCGAAATAAGCGTAGCATTCTGTCTAATACGGAGCATTACGGAAAAAATCAAACATTTGCATGATCACAAGCGAGGTTCGAGCCAGTCACCTGCAAATACCATCATCACTTCATCAACAATGTACGAAACTCATATCCCGTGAAGATAAAAGCCAAAGCATCCTCTTTGCACTCTCAGATACAAATATCTGTTCGTAACTTGCATGTATTCCTTTCGACGCTCGTCCGTGTCATACTTTCCCAGCAGGTCAAACAATCGTCTGTGTCTTTCATATACTTCACCAACAGATCAATACTTATACATACAGAAATCTTTTGATATTCATACATATCTTGTATATATCACTCCTCAACAGATTCGACACTCGTTCGTGTTCCTTGCTTAACCGGTTGCTACTCGTCCGTATCATCATCTTTGAACCCGTATCAGCATTTGTTTCTACCGATACTCGTCTGTATCATGGTCCTAAGGATGCTCGTCCGCATCTTTAATTTATACACATCGTCAAAAGACTTATATCTTTTATTCTTGAAAGCGTAAGCACTCGTCCATATTTACCGTTCCCCAGTAAGTCATCAACAAAACAACTTTCTTCTATTCGACATTCGCCCTATGTCGTGATATCTTCAGCAGTCGTCCCCTGCCAGGTGATTGGCCTTCACCTTTGAATGACCGTCCCTCATCCTTTTCCCAAGTGGAATCTCCATTATTGAAACCTTTTATCCGACATTCATTCTATGTCGTGATATTTTTAGCAGCCGTCCCCTGCTAGGTGATCGTCCTTCACCATTTGATGATCGTCCCTCATCATTTATCCGATGGTCGTCCCTATTGTTGATCTTGTTATCCGACATTCTTCCTATGTCGTGATTATCCCTAAGAACAGCCGTACCCTGCTAGGTGATTGTCCTTCACCTCTTTATGATTGTCCTTCATCATGCTTACCTGATGGTCGTCCCCATCGTTGATCTTTTCTATCTGACATTCTTCCTATGTCGTGATATTTTCAGCAGCCGTCCCCTGCTAGGTGATTGTCCTTCACCTTTGATGACCATCCCTCATCATTATTTCATTTATTCTTTAACCAAATGGCCGTCCCCATCATTGCTTACTTTACTTTCCAAGCCTGACGGTCGTCCCCATCCATGCTTGTTTAAATCCCCAGAGATTTTTATTTTATCACCTGATGGCCGTCCCCGTTGTGGTCTCTTTATTTTCCTAGCTTGTCGGTCGTCCCCGTAATTGCTTTGCTTACCACTTTATCCCTAGCAGTCGTCCTCTGCTCGATGGTCGTCCTCCATCGCCTTCATTTGATAAGCATGCTATACTACCTTTTACAATTTATATCCCTTTTCTTCTTCTCCCCAGCGAGTGCAAATTCCAGTCTGTCTTTGGTATTCAACCACAAGTTATCTTGTTTGTCTGTTAAGCCAGGCGCTTACATCCTGCACATCTAACTCATGCTTGAATAGGGGCAGCTGTAAACACCCCAAATTTTCCTTCACTTTTTATCAACACCATAGTTTGTGATCTTTCATTTTTGTTTTAACATAAGCATTACATCTCATATTGCATGTTTGCTTCACTGCATAGTTCAATTTCATCTGCATCTAGGGATTGTGATCTAAGCAATCCAAGAATCAATCTGAGCCATCCCAAAGGTCTTGAAGCATTCCAAGGGGGTCCATGTGTGTTCAATAATCATATTTTTCTCCCCAAAGTTCATTAAAGTCAAGAAGTCACAAAATTGGCAAAGGCATGGGAGCAGAGCTAGGGTTTTCACTGCACAGATGACCAAAATTAGGATTTTGGTTTCAGAGGCCTTAACTCCAAATTTTTTAGTCATTCTTATTTCTAATGTTCTTAATATGTTATAAGGATCATGTGTGCCAAGTTTGATGAAGAAATTCACTGTGGAAGTCATCTAATCATTGGGTAACTTCTTGAGCAAGTTAAGTCAAAATCAGGGCATCTGAGGCCCCCAACAAGGGAACCAAAGGATCATTTTCCTCAAATTGAACTTCTATGATCTTTATTTGATCTTATAAGTGATGGGAAGTTCACAAGATTGAAGAAATTTGAGCCAATTGCAAACTTGCCATTTTTGGAAATGACTTGTAATGGAAACTTTGCATTTTGGGAAAGATTTTCAACCTCCTCTTTCATGACCAAAAATTCTTCAAATGTAAAATTCTTGGACATGAAAGTTGTAGAGTAGGTCTTTCCCTTTTCAAAAAGTACAAGAACATGTCTTGATTCATCATAGAACTCAAGATATGGCCTTTCAAAGTTGGCAAAAATCACATAATTTTCAAGTTCATGTCAAAGAGGGATTTTTATATATTGGCATTTCAAGCTACTAAGTGACCTCTAATCCACTCAATTATGTCACAACATGTTAATGCAACTTGCCAAGATCAGAATTGGCCCAAGGATTGACGCATTTTATGGCTTGATTCACAAGAAACTTCAAAGTTGGAAAGTTGCAAAACACATGACATCTCTTCATCCAAGCCTCCCAGCTGCCTTTCTTTGATCCAAGGGCCCTCCATGAAGCATGCTGAGGCAATCTATGCTCAGAATCCCCTGCTGCATTGACCCATACCTCAAGTACACATAAGTTGACATTTTTACATTTCCTCCCATACCAATCAAACTGAGCCACCACCCACTCTCTGACCAATCACAACCTCTTATGCAAACCCTAAGGACCTCATTCCATAACACATTCAAGCCTGAAACATTGGAGAGCTCAGAATTCACAAAATTGTCAAAAACCTTCCCTTCTTCGAAACTCAAAAGACAACCATCAAACTTCAAAACAAACTTCACCAATCATCTTCAAATCACTCATAGAATACAAAACACCCCTCACCATGGCCTGAAACCCCCCAAATCAAAAACATGATTTCTGCAAAACCAGAACCAAACACTTCAATATAGCCATCATAAACTTGTTCTAAGTATCACATCATCCTCAGGGGGTTCATTGAAGTTGATTTGCACAAGGGAGGGGGCCAGAAAGCTCAAAACTGCAAAGCTTCATCTCAGGTATACCTCAAGAACATTATTTCTAGAACTTGTTATTTAAGTTAAAATACCAATCTTCATGTTCCCCTTATCACATTGATATGCTTAGTTTCAAAAATGATTGAGAAATGACCATGTATGAAGCTTCTGAAAATTTTGACCTAAAACTTGATTGCTTCGATTCAGCCTTGTTATGCATGATAAATGAATTTTGTTTGTGGATTCATGTTCTTTGATGTTAGAGGAGTGATTTTGGGCAAGAAATTAGGAGTTTAGATGCTTGTATGAGTTTCTGGGATTTTGGTTCGCCGGAGAAGATGACCGGAGCTAGCTCCGGTCACCTGAAAATGCTTAGGGTTTAATTAGCCAGTTTGAATGTAGGCCCTTAGATCTTAGGGTTAGCCCGTGAATGAGTGGCCCAGATTGCTCCATTAATTTTTAATCCAGTTTAATTAGATTAAATTAGGATTAATTAATAATTTCCTCATATTGAATCCTGACCTTCTAAAAATGCGTGCAGTCAACCCCCCATTTCCCCAGTTTGAATCTCATCCACTGGATCTGATTACTTCCCATTTTTATTCATTTTATTTTCATTTTAATTCATTTCTTTTGCATAATTTATTAAAAATACCAAAACACTTTCAAAACACATGAAACTTTGCATTTCTGTTTTAAATATTTTTCTCAACCTGAAAATGATTTTTTATTTTATTTTTTGCATAAAATAGTTTTTTAAAATATTTAAATGTTATTTTTCATTAATTAAAGTATTTTAATTAATTAAAAATGCATTTAGGTTTCTAAAAAACACCAAAAAAATCATGAACCTTTCCAATACATTTAGAAACATTTTCAAACTCTTCATACAAATTTCTTTTTAGGTTTGATCATAATTTCACAATTTTCTTTGAATTAGGGTTCTTAAAAATCACTTTTTTTAACCATAACTTTAAAAAATCATTCTGCCTAACCAAGAAGAGTTTGAACTTGATTCTTTTTGCATTGTTTCACATATTTCATTTAGTTTCTAAGTTAATTTGCTCATGAATTTATCTTGAATTTTTAAATTAATTTGCATTTTTCCTTTTAAATCACCCAAAAACCCTAGCAAACTTAGAAAACTCATAAATTTCAATAGGAGTAGCTGCTGACCTTCTCCTTTGGGGTGTGACCTAGTATGAGATTAGGGTTTGATTGAGCTTGGTTTCAATTTTTTTATCATGTTGTATTCTTCTATCTTGTTCATTTGCATCTCATATGTCCATAAAACCCTAATTTCTCATGTTCCTTTACATCCACCTTGCATATTCATCATCACATGAACTTGCCATGACATTTTAAGCATTCATATGTCATCTTAGACATCTTAGGATATTGTATGACATTGCATCATCTTATATGACATTTGTATTGCATAATCAATTCTGACTTTGGTCTTTGCATCTCATTTCAATTTATTTCTTCATGTTTTATGTCTTATGCATTCATACTAACACTTTCAGGTACCTTTGGTAAGTTATCTTGGAGGTGGATTTGCCTTCACCTCCCACCTTTTCTCATCTCATTCATATGCATATTTATTTGTTCTTGAAGTGAACTTGTTTCACTCATGTTCCAACCTTCTTACTTTCTTTCTTTAAGTTACTTATCTTCTTCAGGAAGTAAGTAACTTATTTTCCTCCTTCCTTCTCTTTTCATATGCTTCTTCCATTGGTGGCCTTGAAGATCCTTTCTCTTAAGCCTAAAAAACCATAGGACATCCAAGCATGATAACTTTAGGGTTATGTATAGCCCCCCTTAGACTTTTAACTTTGAGTCTCATTGAGTCTCTCTTCTCATCTCAATAATCAGAGACTAAACTCTTAAAGTTTTAGGACTTTGGAATTAGGGTTATGCCTGCATCCTTCTCTTAGGATGGAGTGTATAACTTTAATCCTAAGTGTTAAACCTTTAATTTGTTTAAACCTCTTAATCAAAACACATTAATAATCACTAAGACTTTATCTTGTAACTTGGGACTTACATTTGGGTTCTAACTCTTCCTTTTGGTTAAGAGGGACTAACCATAGTGTTTAATGGACAAGTCCCCCTCAAGTTGTCTTGCAAACTTAAAATCCACTTCTTAATATCATCCCTTAATTAAAATCCATTTAATAAAGGCTTGTTATATAATGAATTTAATCCCTAACCATGGATTAAGTTGAGGTATCTTCCTCAGCTTAAGTGTTCTCATCTATTATCCTTCTATTAGGATGGTGTAATGAGTTCACTAATCTGTGATTAGAGATTAAATTCATTAACACTATACAAAAACCCAAAAACATCTAAATAATCACAAGTAGGTTAATGATCTTAATCCTACATTATCATGGTAACTAAGTTGATATGCTTATCTCATACTTAAGTAGGCTCATTATCCCTAATCAGGGAGGATATAATGAGTTTACAAGCCCTTGATTTAGGCTTAAGCTCATAATCCTATGCAAAACTCCAAAAACAATAACAAGACTGAAAACACAAAAAGAAACAATAATCGTCTCCTTCGGGATTCTTTTCTCATCACACTCATTCATAAACGAGAACTTGCTTCTTCCGTCTAATGCAAGACAATTAGCACTCGAGCTAGACGAGTCATACACTTGAGCATAGGCAAGTAAGCAGTTCATAGTCAAATTCATTTTCCAGTCTCTTTGAGTCAAACTACGGTGTTATGACTTCCTCATTGCACAAGAGGATACGTAGGCATAACTTAACAGTTATCGAACAAAAGTCTCCCCTCTTTCGGAATTCTTTTCTAAGCCTTAGTTCCTGAGCAATTCACCCTTTTGCACTGACACTTGTACATTCATTCCTAGCTTTTGCCCACAGACAGCATATACACTACCCCTTTAAACACAATCTTGTAAGCGTGGATCCCGTCGAGTACGACGGACAATCTGGGTGCTAATACCTTCCCAGGTTGTAACTAACCCCCTTTCTCAATTTCTCTGCTTCTCAACCGTCTTATCCATACCCTTCCAGGTTTATGCAGTATTACCTTTCCTTCGGGATAAAAATGCCTAGCTGGCAACACTTTTCAATTCATTTTCATTTTCCCTTTTCGCCGAACGTTCGCGTCTGCACCGGGATGCAAATCTTTGGGAGCGACACTCCCACTTCTCGAATTTTTCGAGTTTTTATCTTACTAAGGCTAAGTATTCGATGAGGTTGTCGTTCTTAGCTTGGTATTCTCCCCGTACTTGTGATGCCACAAGTTGAGAGTCTGTTGATATCTTTACTTCCTTCGCCCCTAAGTCTTTGGCTAATATTAGACCTGCGAGGAAAGCTTCATACTCGGCTTGGTTGTTGGAGGTCGGGAAGGAAATGCAAATGAAACCTCGATCAGAATATCGTCCTGGTTTTTTAGGATGATTCCTGCGCCACTTCCCGCTGGGCTAGAGGCACCGTCGACAAAGATCGTTCACTTGTAGGAGCCGTCCGCTGGGATCGGGCTGTGCGTCATTTCTGCAACGAAGTCGGCCAGGACCTGAGCTTTCAGAGCTTTCCTATTTTCGTATTAGATTTCGAATTCAAAGAGTTCCAGCGACCACTTCAGCATTCAGCCGGCCATATCTGGTCGACTGAGGAGCTGTTTTATCGGTTGGTCGGTTCTCACTTTAATCGTGTGGGCGAGGAAGTAGTGTCGTAGTCTCCTCGCGAAATTAATAAGGGCTAACACAACCTTCTCAATTTGTTGGTATCTGAGCTCGGGGCCTTGGAGCGCTTTGCTCATGAAGTATATAGGCGTTTGTTCTTCGTCAGTTTCTCGGATGAGAACGGCGCTAACGACCTCGGTTACTATGGATAGATATAGATACAGAATCTCCCTTTCTAGTGGTCGGGACAAGTACAGGGGCCCGGAGAGCGCTTTCTTTAGGTGGAGCAATGCTTTCTTGCACTATTCGGTCCACTCAAACGTGGCCTCTTTCCGTAGAAGTTTGAAGAAAGGTAAAGCGTGTTGGGCGGACTTGGCTACGAAGCAGGATAAGGAGGCGAGCACGCCGTTGAGGGATTGAATGGATATTTTCGACTTTGGGGTCGGGAATTCCGAGAACGCCCGACATTTATCGGGTTTGGCCTCAATCCCACGCTCGGTGAGATAGAAGCTGAGGAACTTCCCTGCCCGGACACCGAACGTGTACTTTTTAGGGTTAAACCTCATTTTATATTGTCTTGCCTACTCGAAAACCTTGAGGAGGTGTCGCGCGTGGTCGACCTCCTCGTGCGATTTTATGATCATGTCGTCCATGTATACTTCGAGCATGTCCCTGATTTCCCGTTGGAAGACTTTGTTCATCATGTGTTGATACGTGACCCCGGCGTTCTTTAGCCCGAAGGGCATTACGTTGTAATAGTAATTGCCCGTCGGGGTCATGAAGGCCGTATGTCTCTTGTCCGCGTCTGACATAGGGATTTGGTTGTATCCACTATATGCGTCCATGAAGGACAAGAGTTTGAAATTTGCAGAGTTGTTGACCAATTAATTTATGTTAGAGAGAGGAAAAGCAGCTTTGGAACAAGCTCCATTAAGACCGGTATAGTCAACGCACATACACCATTTTCCATTATTTTTATTAAGGAGGACTACATTAGAGAGCCAGGTTGTGTACTGGGCTTAAGAAATAAAATTTTCCTCTAAGAGGTCTTTTACAGCTTGCTCAGCAGCCTCCGCTTTCTCGGGTGACTGTTTGCGCCTACGCTGTGCTATAGGCTTAACTACCCAGTCTAAAGCTAACTGATGACAAGTTACCTTAGGGTCGAGCCCGAGCATCTCTGTGGCGTTCCAGGCGAAAAGGTCAACGTTCTCTTTGAGGAAAATCGTGAGTTGCTTCCTCGTTTCAGCGGGCAAACCCGTACCTATCTTCACAACTCTATCGGGGTTGTCGCCCAGTGGGACGAGCTCGAAATCTCCGTCAGGGACCAGGCGGAATGAATGTGTTGGGGATTTCCCATTGATGGGTCCCTATTCTTAAGCTCCATCCTTGCCGATGCGGCTGTCGAGATCGATGGTGTTGATTCCCTTGGGGGAGGTTGTTCTTCGACCCTGGGTTTCTTGTTATTCTTGGTGTTAATTGTGGCATGTCCTTTTACTACATCATCATAACATCTTCGAGCGGCCTCGATGTCGCCGTGGACCGTGACCACGCGGCCTAGCTTGGTGTAGTACTTCATCTTCAGGTGAACGGTGGAAGGGACTGTAATCAATTCGGCCAGGGTTGGGCGGCCAAGGATGCAGTTGTAAAGGGTGGGGCACTATATCACCAGGAATTGGATCTTGATTACTCTAGTTGTTTCTTCCTCCCCGAAGGTGACGAGGAGCTCAAAATAACCCCACAGCTTTGTTGTGGCCCCATTGAATCCTTGAAGGTCGGATCCGACGTACGGGGATAGATTGGTCTTGTCCAGCTTGAGGGTCTTGAATAGGTGGATGTATATGATGTCCACAGAACTGCCTTGGTCGACCAGGATGCGTCGAACTTCAAAGCGCGCCATCTTGGCTCTTATTAGTAAAGGGATGCCGGAGTTGGGGTAACCGCCCGACAGCTCCTCTAGGAAGAAAGATATTGGATTGGACTTTCCTCGGTACTTTGTCAATGTCTCCTTTAGCTCGGGCGCGGTCAGCAGGAGTTCGTCAAACTTGCGTTTCACGGAAAGGCAGCATTTTCGCTGTCCATCCCTCCTCCTTATATGACAAGAGCGTTTGGGAAGTCATCCTAGGGACTGAGGGCCGCGATTCTCCCTTCTGGTGATGAGTCAGGGAGACTAAAGTCCTTCGGGCGTGATATGCACATGGCCACTTGATAAGAGTCGTCGGGCGGTGTGTCATTACGAGGTCTCTTCCTTTCTTGCTCCTCGTGCCTGGGAGTTTCGTTCTTCTTAGTGTACTGTTTGAGATGACCCTCCTGGATCAAGATTTCAATTGTGTCCTTCAGGTGGATGTAGTCTTCAGTCACGTGCCCGTGGCATCTGTGAAACCTGTAGTATTTGGATTTGTCCGTGTGGGGCTTGGGTGCAGAAGGTTTGGGGAACCTTACCCTGTCCTGCTTGAAGTCGGAGTTGATGCAATCGGCAAGGATGCGCTCGCGGGGAGCCGTCAGCAATGTATAATTGCTATAGTGGCCCGCAGATCCTCTTCCTTCGCGAGGCTCGCGGGGCTTTTCCTCCCTCCGCCTATCTCCATTGCAACGGGGAGCGTTGGGGTCCTCGTGCTTGGGATGGTCGGTCTCCCTGGTGTTGCGACTGCTTCGAGCGCTGTGGGAGAGCTGCTTTTCCTCATATCTGATGTAAGCTTGGGCTTTGTGCAGGAGCTCGTTCAGGGTGTGGGAAGGTTTTATCCCGACTTCCCTGTTGAGTTCACTTATGGGCAAGAGTCCTCTCTCGAGGAGGTATTTCTTCATGTGTTTGTTGTGTCTACCTCGACAGCTTCTTGGTTGAATCGCTCGATATACGAGCGCAACGTTTCATTCTTCCTTTGCACTATAGTTTCGAGGGTTTCCTCAGTCTTGGGATGGCGTCGGGAAGCTGTGAAATGTATCGTAAACATGGATTTCATGACCCTCCAGGATGTGATGGACTCTAGGGCCAAGCTTTTGTACTAGGCCATGGCTCCTTTCCTGAGAGTTGTTGAAAACAGTCTGCACTTGAGATGCCTGATGATGTCGTTGCGATAGTCGAGCATCACGTTAATGTTGTTGACGTGATCGTCGGGGTCTGTGGTCCTGTTGTAGATGGCCAGATTCGGGGGCTTCTCCATGCCCTTAGGGAGTGGAGCCTCCATAATTGTCCGTGAGAGGGGGAAATGTGGGTCATCCTCGTCACTTCTCAATGGAGAGAGCTTATCATTGCCAGGACTCTGGTCGTGTCTAGGTGAGGCCCCTGATCAGTCAGTCTAACGACGCATCATGGACCTGCTCTTGTTGGGGTCGGGGGAGCGTTGTCCTCTACACGGAGGGGATCATCCACGCTTCTTCGCAGCTTTTGGACGTTGTAGTGTCCTTCATTCTTGCTGAGGTCGGTCCTCCTGTCGGTCAACCTCCAGGGCCATGATCCTCTCGTGCTGTTGGTAGAGCATGGTGCTGGCCTGGTTGAGGGCATTCACCATAGAACTCATGGTGGCGTCTCCTTCGACGGGCATGGGGATGGTCTAGAATGTAGTGACCGGTGGGTTTTGAGGCTGAGGTTTATAGTTCCCGTTGCTTTCGGGCTCAAGAGACGGGGTGGAGGGATGCCCGTCTCGGGCGTCAGCTTCATGGTAATTCAGATTATCCCCCATCGTGTAGTCGACAAGGGGATGGTGACGGTCGTTGGACTGTTCTCCAGCCATACTGGAAGGATGGAGTAGTTTTGAGCTTTGATCTTCTGTTGTGGAAGAAGGGGACAACTAGTTCCCACAGACGGCCCCACTGATCTTACCTGATCAGGAGGGCCTTCCAGCAATTGAACGTAAACAACTAGGTTGATGGAATGGAGGGGGTGTACCTGTAAGGCGCTCCGATGCCAAAGTCAATAGAGGTAAGCAAAAGGTAAGTTAGAAGAGTTAAATTAGAATACTTGACCCTTTAGTGAAAATGGGTATTTGTAGTGAGCCCCAGCGTTGGGCCAAGGTCCTTCCTTGGGCAGGATCAGCGAGGCCCAAGGAAGAACTTCCAAGGAATGCGTAAGGAGCGTGAAGACCTAGCAAGTGGCCTGGTCCTTGGTCCAACTGTCCCTATCTTTCAGGAGATAATGGGGGACAGTTGGGTGACATGGCAAGTGGAATGGTAGATATGTTCTCTGCCCGTCTCCCAGATTATGTGCCCGACTCATGGAATGCATGCCCGACTGTTAAGTGGTTTCACCCGTCCAACAAGTATACTTGCCCGAGCGTATGGGCATCTGCACGATGTATTGGGCCACGACCCAATATATATATATAAATAAAAAATGAAATTTAATAATTAAATAAATTTTTTGTTTGTTGTGATTTTTTATCAAAAAATAAAAAATAGTACAAGTTAGTAATAAATAAAATATTAAAAGTGAGAAAAATGGGAGTTGAACTCACAACCTCTCACACTTATAACCCTTATACACATTATTTCGACTGAACTCTTTCATCTATCCCCTTCCACTATGCTCTCAAAGTCTAACAATGGAGATACCACAAACTCTCAAACAATACTAGGTAGTTGGTAGTCTGCGGAGAACACACGTATCCATTGAAGTTCTCACCAACCAACAGAACAAAACTTGCAGACATTCAGGGATAAAATAACTTACTTTCCAATCACACGATAATAACATCGGTCCAAACTCTCCAACGAAAGAGATACATGGGTTATATTGTTGTAATTTCAATTCCATTCTAAACTCGAAACAATTTATCCAGTTCAACTTAAGAAATCTGCCATGGTTACTATACTCCATATTAATTCTCTTCACAGGATTCTATTCACTCAAGGCTTCTGTTGACATAAGGTCTCCATTATTAACAACGTAGTAATGTCATAGAAATTACAATCATTAGTGAGTCACCAGTACCAAACTTAAATCATCCTTAGTATGCTTACAAATTTTCATAACACTTGTCTATTGCATACAATATTCCACACACTCACCTTTGAAGACCATACAAAAACCTCTCGTTCAAGTACGCTTCTTTCAAGGGTCTCGTTCCTTAAACGATCCAATTTACATGCTTAACCTAGGAACATTCATCTCTCACTCTTACCTAGAATGTAACTTAAAAATCCATATCACTGAGTACAACTAACTGTACACACCTGTTATTACTCTTACGGATTCCATAACTTGATGTTAAGAATTAACGATACAAGAACTGACCAATTGTTCATCTCTCATCTACACAATAATTCAGATACCAAAACGTTTCCTGGAAGATCAACACTTCATAAGTCTCTTATAACTTCCAATTTAGGTCCACAATAGTCACAACGACGACACACCAAAATTTCAGATTATTTACTGTCTACCAATCATGCTCAGAAATAAAGTCTAATGCTTTATCCTCTGACACTTTGAACGGAAGCCAACCAAACTTACAATTCATAAAGTACGATTCTCTAAAGTCCTGCACAAAAGTCATGTGTCAATCGATTACCTATCCGAGGCTAAACGGTCGAACACAACTAAACTTGTTCCTTTTTGTTGACAAACAATCCAACTCAAAATTATCAATCCAGTCCACACTAACTTGCAAGATGATTCTCACTCCTGGTTTCCAACATGTGTAACATTCACCCACCGTTCACAACTCAAGGTAATATAGAACATGGCACAATGTGAAGATTACATACTCCAACAAGTGACAAAGTAGGACTACCATTTCTGTTACGATTACAACACGAATATTCAACGGAATAGTTCGATTCCACTCTTACAACGACATTAGTAGGAAAACGACAATGATGACACCACAAAGGGTTTTTAGTCACAAGATAACACTTGGTTCGTCCGTGAGCAAAATCCAACACATAATCCTTATCGGGTAAAACAAGTATACAAATTTGTCCTCTCTCTTGAATTCCTTGGTTAGAATTAAAACAACAACATTCTTAATCCCACTAGAGGTAAATTCCAAATATTCCGATCATTCACAATTATAGGAGTTTTTCCTTCACTTGAAACTGAGGTAATGCATTCCTCTGAAGAACCTTGTTGTTTCTACTTACATATTAACTAGGGTTCCCTTACCCTCTACAAATCATTTCATTGAATATCTCCACAGCTTTCCATCGGTACCAAGAACGCTTCGATCGGGCACCCAAGTCAAAATGTATGAACCTTAGAAAAATAAAATTATTCAAAACTTAACAGTGGTAACCGGTTACTACCAGGAGGGTAACCAGTTACTTGGTGCAAATCTGAACTTCCAGTAGCTAAAAGAGATTTGGAAACACAGCTCGGTAACTAGTTACTACCCAGAGGGTAACCGATTACTTCAAACGCAAGAGCAAAAATTCTGATTTTCATTGCTACCTAAACCTCCCAAACTCATTCCAATCGCAACCAAAAGTTATAACAGTTATCAACAGATGATTTCACACATATAGTAATCATACTACCAGAGTCCTAATGGGTGAACCATCATTGATAACACTTTTTAAACTTTAGTTTCAACAACATCTTAAAAACTCCATTTTACATTCGTCCAAAAATACATTCCTTTATCACCTTCTCATATCGCACTGTTAATACCGTTTCCATATCGTGTTAACTTCATGCTCTGTGGTAATCCTCTCATACTCAAACATAATCCTTCTTACTATAGTTCACCTGAATCCAAGGAGCTTACTCTATCACTTACCATTACTCCATCTGGTATATACCAAATACACCTCATGCTACTACATAAAGCTTGTTCTCTCTCTGACACTATACCTTATACAATTACTTGGGTAATTCAACACCTCCAAATTGATCCCTTACTAAATATAACACCCTGATGTATTATTCTAAACTTGTCTTTTAAGTCATAATCAAATATACAACTCCAATATTCTACTCTTTGTCTGAGGTATACTTGTCTCACTTGAAACGTGTAATCACATCCTTGTATTTATCTTCACACTTCACCACGACTTTAGGTTCCCATAAGAAAACAAATGTTCTTCACTTGTAACTTCTATCCATTCGTAAGTTATTATCTGAATACATTCCTTGAAGTTCTCTCATTCATCTAAGATGCCACCGCGATCTTTAAACTGAAACACTAACAATTAACTCACACCCGAAACGTATGTCACATGTTCCACAAAGCATATTCTCTTTTTGTGGAATGATATTTCTCAAAATTTCTGTCCATACCAGTGGCCAATACTGCTCTACCAGTGACTTTACATATCCTTCAATACACTGACCACTCATCCTGTAGATATTTGTACCTTTCAGACTCTATCCATTCCAAAGGTTTTCTCGAACAACACACTACTATGCAACTCCATGTTACAGGAAGTACAACTCTTAAGAAGACTACAACTAAGCTGACCAAAGCTCCCTCTACTAACTCTTGGCTTGAGCCTACTCTCACATCACAAGTTACGAAAACACTTTAGAGTCCTCATGGTCGCATAACCATGACTTTACCTATCACATACATAACATTAGGTTGATCAGACCCAATACTACATACTATGATATTAAGAATCATGCCGGCAAGACACACTTAGGAGGCAGGAAAGATTTACTTTTGATGTTTCAAGGCTAGGTCGAGGATACGACCTACCTTGATACCAACTGTAACACCTCATATAATAAATACCTAGAATATCATTATACAAGAGTTTATTTGGTACTGACACCATCATAAGTGCATAATAGTTCAATTCACATTCTTGACCAATTCTTAAAACAATACAATATATGGTGTAAGACATGGAAATTATACTAAAAATAAAATAATAAGAACAATACAATATCCATCATTGTACAAATATAAATACACAACGGAAACTAAATCTATGCTTCTCTCGAAACATCTCAAGCATAGCACCACTTGTAAATCAACCTACAAAAGAAACCTGAAAAGCAACAATAATAGTGGGGTGAGATAACAACATCTTAGTGAGTTCCCTATCTTAAGGTTCTCTCGGCTCTAAAGGTTCAACCTAAACATAACTCGAGTGTTTGGTCACTTCCTCACAAGGAACCAAAGCAAGATGGAACAAAATCCATACAACACTCTCGACACTAAATGAGTATAACATCTACCTCAAGCCTTTACAGACGCTTCCCGCAGGACTCAGGACAACACGCCTAAAGACTTACACAAGACTTTACGGAGGACTCGATGTGACACTCACCTCAAGTCTTTACATACGTGTCGCTCCCACCAAATGACACCGGGTCAAAAGGGGTACAGACGCAAACGGTCGGCGAAAGGGAACAGTGAGAACACACAGCCGTGAACTCACTGGAGATGAATAGAGTCGCCAGCTAGGCATTTTTATCCCGGAGGAAAGGTAATGCTGCATAGACCTAGAAAGATATGGATAAGACGGTCGCGAACCAGAGAGACTGAGAAAGGGGGTTGGTTACAACCTGGGAAGGTATTAGCACCCAGATTGTCCGTCGTACTCGACGGGATCCACGCTTAAGAGATTTGTGTTCTAAAGGGGTAGTGTCAGTGCAATCTGTGTGTAAAAGAGCTGGAAGAAAATGTACAGGTGTCAGTGTGAAGGAAGTGAAAGTGTATAAATGATGTGTCAGTGTGAGGATGAGAGTGAGATGCTCAAGATCATGAGGCTAAAGAATAAAGCTGAAAGAGGGGGAATATACAGAGACTTTTGTTCGATAACTGTTAAGTTATGCCTACGTATCCTCTCGTGCAATGAGGAAGTCAGAACACCGTAGTTCGACCCAAAGAGACTGAAAGATGAATTGACTTGTGAACCGCCTGCTTGTCAATGCTCAAGTGTATGACCTGTCTGGCCCAGGTGCAAACTGTCTTGCATTAGACGGAAGAAGCAAGTTCTCGTTTATGAGTGAATGAGATGAGAAAAGAATCCCGAAGGAGACGATTATTGTTTGTTTTTGTGTTTTCAGTCTTTTATTGCTTTTGAAAGTTTGCCATAAGTTAATGAGCTTAAGCTTAAACCAATGGATTTAGTAAGCTCATCACATCTTCCCTCTGATTAGGGGTAATGAGAATTACCTTAAGTGTGAAGTCAGATTCTCACACTTAATCACCTTTGATGCAGGGTTAAGATCATTAACCTACTTGTGATTAATTAGATGTTTTTGGTGTTTTTGTTTAGTGTTGAGTAATGAGGTTAAGCCATAATCAGGGATTAAACAGACTCATTACACCATCCTAAAAGAAGGATAATAGATGAGAATGTTTAAGCTGAGGAAAACTCCTCAACTTAATCCATGATTAGGGATTAAGCTCATGACAAAACAAGCCTTTATTAGATGGATTTTATTTAATGGTAAGATGAAGAAGTGAATTTTATGATTTGTAAGACAACTTGAGGGGGACTTGTCCATTAACACTAGGGTTAGTCCTTCTTAACCAATTAAGGAAGAATTAGAACCCTAATGCAAGACCCAAGTTACAAGTGTAATGTCTTGTTACTTATTAAGTGAATTGATTAAGGGATTTAAACACATTAAGGGTTTAACACTTAGGATTAAAGTTATACACTCCATCCTAATAGAAGGATGCAGGCATAAGCTTAATCACAAAGCCTTAAAGCCTTTAGGGTTTAGTCCCTGATTTATGAGATGAGGAGAGAAGACTCAAAAGAGACACAAAGGTAAAACTAAGAGGGGAGACTAATCATAACCCTAATCATTATCATGCTTGGTTGTTCCTAAGGTTTGTGAGGTTTGCAAGAACAAGTCTTCAATGGAACCACCAGGAAGCAGATGAAAGGATCAAGAGAAGCAAAGCAACTTGCTTCATTCAAGAAGTCAAGTCACTTGAAGAAAGAAGGTAAGAAGAACAAGAATGAGCAGACTCAAACTCAAACACAAACAAAAATGCAGCAATGGATGCAAGGGAGATGAAAAGAAAGGTTATGAGAAGTGAAGGCAAATTCACTTCTCAGGTTTACTTACCACCTGAAATGTTAGAAAGAAAAGCAATGCAATGCTAGATGAGTTGAAATGATATGATGAAAAACAAAACCAGAAGCATGTTGATGATGATAATGATGCTATGGAGTGCTACAAGCATGAGACAAGGCATGGAGATGTTCATACAAGATCATGGATGCAAATGATGCAAGTTAAGGAGCATGGACTTATATGAAAAGTTATGAAACATACATGGCAAACAACATGGCAAATGCAAGATGCAATGATCAAACATGCTTTCTATATGTCTTAAGATGTCAAATGAATCAAATGGATGCTTGAAATGTCATGGCAAGTCATGTTATGCAAGAGAATGCAAGAAGGATGCAAATGGAAGCCCAAATTAGGGTTTATGAAACAAACATCAAACAAAAACCAAAAACAGAAGCAAACCCTAAGATAAAAAAATAGAAAATGCCTCCCAAAGAAACCCTAAGCCTATACTAAACCAAAGTCCAAAGGGGAGGCCTCAACTCTTAACCAATCTCAAGTTATGATTTTTCTAAGTTATTAGGGTTTTTAGGGTTCCTAAACAAAGGAAATGCCAAACAAATTGAAAATGCAAGATCAAATCATGGCCAATTTATCCTAGAAACTAAATGCTAAACACAAAACAATGCAAGAAGAACCAATGTCCAACTCTTCTTAGATAGGCAGAAATGAATTTTTGAACTTATGATCAAAATAATGCACAAAAAATGATTTAATTCAATGGAAAATTCTCAAAATGCATCAAGATCAAAAAAGAAATTTGGTTTGAAGGTTGGACAATGTTTCTAAATGTCTTAGAGCATTTCATGAATTTTTTGGTGATTTTTAAATACTTAAAAGTATTTTTAATTAATTAATTTCCATTAATCAATTAAAAATAATCTTTTAAATATTTAAAAATACTTTTTTAATGATAAAAATAAAAACAAAAATATTTTTGGGTCCTAAAAATTAATAAAACTTAAGAGAAAAAGTTTCATAATTTTTAGACATTTTTTGCTATTTTAAATAAATTGGAGAAAAGAAATGAAATAAAATGAAATAAAAACTGAATTAAATGAAAAGTATGCTAATCCAATGGCCAGGGTTTAAACTTGACACGCGGGAATTGACTGGCGCGCGTTTGAATGGCTGAGATTCGTTCTGGGGAATTCAAAATTAATCACAATTAATTAATTCAAATAATCAGGATTAGGGTTTAATGAGAGATCTGAGCCATTGGTTCACGCGGAAGTCAACTAAAGTCAGCCAGATCAAGGGTCCAAATTCAAACTTGCATTAATTACGCTGGTTAACCCTAATCATTTTCAGGTGGCCGGAGAAGACCTCCGGTCGTCTTCTCCGGTGGGAAACCCACCTGAAAACTTCTAAAACCCCCAAAACGCAACTAAAATGAAATCTAAACAAACAGAAATCCTTCCCACACTTCACTGAACCAAAACCCCAAGCTAAAACTCATTTATGTTCCCTCAATCACATGAATCGAAACAAAACATTTTTAGGGCACGCAAGTTTCAGAGATCAATTAAATGTTCATTTCATCACCATTTCAAAAACTAAAAGCATATTCATGATCAGGAAGACACAAAGAACAAGTTTAGAACAAAAGAAATGATTTCTGGAAAAATATTTTTCAAGCTACCTGAGATTCGAAGCTTTCACTCTGATGACTTTCTTGCCACTTCTCCTTGTGCAATCCACTCCTTAGGACCTCTTGATGATGTTTGAATGCTTTGGAGCAATTTATGCTGGCTGGTTGATGAGTTTAGACAGCTTCTGCTTCAACTCAGTTGAAAATGGCAATGGAGTTTCAGGCAGTTTCAGGTCATTGTGAATGGTTCTTTGTGATCAGAATAATGAGTGGAGAAGGTCTGTGGTGTTTGTTTAGATGTTTGTGAGCTATGGAGAGAGTTTCGAATGAAACTGCAAGTTGAGGTGAGAAATGGCAATGGGGTGTTCTTGCTTGTTTCAGGCCTGGCTCTTGGTGGTTTGAGGTCTATGAAGTATGGTGAGTTGAAGTGTGGAAATAGTTTGGATATTTGATGGCTGGGCAGAGAGATTCGAAGCAATATGCAGCTGGGGTGTGTTTTGTGAATGTCATTGTATATAGTGTTTCAGCATGGCTTCTTGATACATTTTGCTTGCCAAATGATATTGTATTTTAATCCTATAGGTCAGATGATGTGACCTGGCCTATAGTGATTGGTAAGTTTGCTTTTGCAAAAAGTCAAATTTTGTGTAAGGAAAGTATGGCTCATGATCTAGGCTAGTACAAGATATGGTTCTGGTGCAGCATGGTGTGTGTGTGATGTTGGGAAGGTCCAGCAGCCAATGCATCAAGTGGAGAGAAGCACAATGATGTTTTTGCAAGTTGGCACACTTTTGAAACTTCATGAAAAAGTCTAGTTACACAAACCATAACCATGTGAAACCTTGGTCCAATTCTGATTTTTAGGACATATTGAATGTTTGCATACTGGTTTGAAATGAATTAGAAGTTGCAATTGGCTTTGGTTCATGATTTTGCAAAATTCTAATTTGAAGCATGCCTTGAAAATCAATGATTTTAGCCAACTTTGTCACACCATAACTTTTGATCCAAGAAGAATTTGATCATGTTCTTGTACTTTTTGAAAAGGGAAAGATGAGATCTACAACTTTCATGACCAAAGTTTTTCCATTTGAAGCATTTTTGGATCAAGAATCAAGGCTTGGAAAATGACCTAAAATGAAGCATTCTTAAAAAGTCAACTATGCCCAAAAAGTCAACATTTGCAAAACATCCAAATTCTTGATTTTTGTGAACTTCAACCTTCTTCCATGATCAAATAAAGATCATATACACTCAAAATGATGAAGATCACCCATTGGTTGGGTCATTGGGGGCCTCAGATGCCCTGATTTTGCACTGACTTGTCCAGAAAGTCAACCCTTGATCAAATGACTTCCCCATGGAATTTCTTCATGAAAATTGATATGCATACTACCTATACCATATAGAGACCAATGGAAACAAGAATGACCAAAAAATTTTGGGTTATGGCCTCTGAAACCAAAACCCTAATTTTTAGGTCAACTGTGCAGTCAAACTTGGCTCTGCATCCATTCAAACCCTAGTTCTTGTGATTCTTTGGAATTTTTGACTTTGAGAGGATGTAATATGATACTTGAACACATATGGATCCCTTTGAAGTGATTGGTTGCCTTTGGAGTGGCTCAAGGGGCTCTTGGATTGCTCAGATCACAAACCCTAGGTGCAGATGACTTAGAACCAATGCAGTGACTCAAAACTGTGATATGAGATGCCATGATTGAGTTTATGCATATGAGATGATCACAAGCCATGGTGTGATGGGTGAGGGCAAATTTGGGGTGTTTACAGCTGCCCCTATTCAAACATGAGTTAGCTGTGCAGGTTGTAAGCAACGGCTTAACAGGCAAACAAGATAACTTGTGGTTGAATACCAAAGACAGTCCAAAATTTGCACTCACAGAATGAAGAAGAAAAAGGATATAGATTGTAAAAGAAAATAAAGTATGTTGTAAAGTGTGGGCGACGGAGGACGACCGTCGAGCAGAGGACGACTGCTGGGTAAATAGCAATGACGGGGACGGCCGACATGCTGGGGATAAACGGTAAAGCCAAGACGGGGACGGCCGACCGGCTGGGGAAAATAAAATATTATGATGGGGACGGCCATCACGATAAAGCTGTAAAATTCTCTGGGGATTGATGAAACATGACGGGGACGGCCATCAAGTTCACAAAGGTAAAGTAACCAACGATGGGGACGGCCATCGGGCTAAAAGAAAAGGAAAAGGGACCACGACGGGGACGGCCATCGGGTTAAAGAATAAATGAAATAAACAGATGATGGGGTACGGCCATCAAAGGTGAAGGACGATCACCTAGCAGGGGACGGCTGCTCTGTTGGGAATAAAAGAAATATGATGGGGACGGCCATCAAAGGTGGAGGACGACCACCTGGCAGGGTACGGCTGCCGAAAATATCAACGATGGGGACGGCCATCGGATAAAAGGTCAACGATGGGGACGGCCATCGGACGAGCATGATGGAGGACGACCATCAAGAGGTGGAGGACGACCACCTAGCAGGGGACGGCTGCTCTCGGGTTTATCATGACATAGGACGAATGCCAGATAACCAAAATCAACAATGGGGACGGCCATTGGATAAAATGATGAAGGACGATCATCAAGAGGTGGAGGACGACCACCTAGCAGGGGACGGCTGCTAAAATCAACGATGGGGACGGCCATCGGATGAGCATGATGGAGGACGACCATCAAGAAGTGGAGGACGACCACTCAGCAGGGTACGGCTGCTCTCGGATTTATCATGACACAGGACGAGTGTCAGATAAAAAGGAAAATTTGTTTGCGATCTACTGGGGAATAGTAAACACGGACGAGTGTTCACATCCAAGAAACAAAGGGTATGAGTGTTTGGTGTTGTGTATAGATTAAAGATGCGGACGAGCATCCCTAAGACCACGATACGGACGAGTATCGGGTAGAAACAGACTGACACATGTTCAGAGATGATGATACGGACAAGTATCAACTGGTTAACAAGGAACACGGACGAGTGTTGCATCTGAAGGGACTCTTCTGGGGAATAATAAATGCAGACGAGTATCTATATTCAAGAAGACACAAGTGTTTGACACGGTGTATGGATTAAAGATGCGGACGAGCATCCTCAAGACTATGATACGGACGAGTATCATGTAGAAACAAACACTAGACGCAATGTTCTGAGATGATGGTACGGACGAGTACCAACTGGTTAATAAAGAACAAGGACCACTGTCGAATCTGGGGGGTATATAACTGGTATATACAAGATACGGACGAGCATCTGGGTAGTATGAGTGGTGTATAGATGAGTGTTTAACTGCTGGGGAGGGTGACACGGACGAGTGTCAAGAGGAGAAGAGTGTAATATAAACAAGTATCTGATATACAAAGTCTAGACGACTGCGCTGGGGAAATGACACGGACGGGTGTCAGGAAAGTGTATATATAGGTATATGTGAGTGCAAAAAGGACGTCTTTGGCTTTCCGCTGGGGTATAACACGGACGGGTGTCAGGAAGTATCTGTAATACGGGTGATTTTGTTGTAAAGAGTGTTCAGGCGGCTTTACTGGGGAAAGATGACACGGACGGGTGCCGAAAGGAGTATATACTAGTGTTTGTGATTGTGAGGCAGCTGCTCTTGCCGGGGATTCTGGTGGGAATTTTTTGTGTACATTGATGAACTGTCATTATTCACAAGTGTTAGTTCAGAACGTGGCTCATGATTATGCTATGCATTTGATTTTTTTGCCGTAATGCTCCGTGTTAAAACGGAATGCTACGCTTTGTGGGTGAATATGATGCAAATGCTATAATTGTGCAAAGAGGCACAAAACCGGGATGCGGATCCCGTTGCTGCGAAGATCTTTGGTCGATCTGCTTGAAATGGACATCCCAGCTGGGGATGAGATCGTTGATAGACCTGGAGAGATGTATCCGCTTGGGGATACAGGTCAATGATTGACACGTCCTTGTAATGAGGGTCCCAGCTGGGGGTTGTAGAAGCTTTCTTCACTCTGTTGTGATCCTTCATGCGCTGCTCTTCTGGACAGAGGCTGGAGCTCTGTGGGGGGATAGCTCTCTGACTTCTGTGCTCCGGCTGAGGATGAGATGGCAACTCGGCTGGGGAATTATGAGAGGCAAATCAGCTGGGGAGAGCAACAAGAGGCAACTCAGCTGGGGGAAGTCATGAGAGGCAGCTCAGCTGGGGATAGAGCATTTCAGATGCTGAGATTGAGTGTATGTTGATTTGGCAACTTCGCTGGGGAAATGGGCACCTTCCAGCGCCACATGGAAGATAGACCGAGTTGATAATGATCTGCCAGCTTGCTGAGGGTGAAGCTTTCATGCCCCAAGTTGCGCTCTGGATACCTGCAATCCTGAAAAAGATAGAACAATGCACAAGATAATCCCGAGGTATCCCTTACTGGATTCCGTCATAGGAGTTAGGATACTTCTGAGAGTAAGTATATTCCCTGCAAGCATGTTTCTTTATTTTCTTGGAGAAGAACATCTGTACTTATGCAATCAGTTTTCTTCTTTTAAGACATCAGACATTTTTTGCAAATAAAATGTATAAAACGAGACGTGACCGAAAATCTGATTTTATTAATTCACATGCCCTGAATTGGCGAGATACAGTCAAAGGAACATATCCCCTGAAATGAGGAGATCGTTATAAATTGAGAAACAAAAATGCTGGCGATGTTGACGACGCTTTAGGGAGCTTCCCCTTTCTGCTATGACTCGTATGACAATTAACGTTCTTCTCGCCTTGCTTTCTGAAGAGGGCTGATTCTGATTGAAGCTTGATCCTGTTGAAGCTTACCAAGTTGTAGATGATACAGACGAACTCAGAATGCAGTTGTTCGCTTATTCCCTTATTTTTGCATGGATCGCCCTTTCGGGTTTTCAATCCATCGGGATACCCATTTTTGCCTGAGCTATCCAATGCGGCTTTTCAACTCAGCGGGTGTACAATTTTTTTTATTTATTTTCCCTTATTTTTGCCCGAGTCTTTTATTCTGTTTTTGACTCGCCGGGATGCCCTATTTTTGCCTGGACTTACATTCTGTTTTTATGTCCAGCGGGTCATTTTATGCGAAGTATTTTTTAACTGCATCTGAATTCACAGGGGACGGGAAATCTTCACCATCCATGGTGCTGAGCGTCAGTGCTCCACCAGAGAAAACTTTCTTCACCACGAATGGTCCTTCATAATTTGGAGTCCATTTGCCCCTGTGGTCTGTATGAGGAGGGAGGATTCTCTTCAGCACAAGATCTCCTACTTGATACTCTCGGTGCCTGACTTTCTGATCGAAGGCTCTTTTCATCCTTTTCTGATACAACTGCCCATGACAGATTGCAGCCAATCTTTTCTCTTCAATCAGACTCAGCTGTTCATATCGGGACCGGACCCATTCTGCTTCGTTCAGCTTAACATCCATCAGTACCCGTAAGGAGGGTAATTCAACTTCAACAGGTAGGACTGCTTCCATACCGTACACAAGCTGATACGGTGTTGCCCCAGTGGATGTTCTGATTGACGTGCGGTACCCATGCAAGGCAAACGGTAGCATTTCATGCCAGTCTTTGTAAGTGACTACCATCTTCTGCACAATCTTCTTGATATTTTTATTTGCCGCCTCAACAGCGCCATTCATCTTTGGCCTGTAAGGAGAAGAATTGTGGTGTTGGATCTTGAAGTCCCGACATAGCTCTGCCATCATTTTGTTGTTTAAATTGGAACCATTATCGACAGATGATATCTCTCTTCAGAAATCTGGCTACCACTTGTCTTGTGACGTTTGCATATGAGGCTGCTTCAACCCACTTGGTGAAATAGTCAATGGCGACTAGGATGAATCTGTGGCCATTTGAAGCAGTTGGCTCAATCTTACCAATCATATCAATGCCCCACATAGCAAAGGGCCATGGTGAAGACATGATGTTCAAAGGGTTGGGAGGCACATGCACCTTATCTGCATAGATCTGGCATTTATGGCACTTCCTGGCATAAGCACAACAGTCTGCATCCATTGTGATCCAGTAATAACCTGATCTTAACAACTTCTTGGCCATTGCATGTCCTCCAGCATGGGTACCAAAGGAGCCTTCGTGCACTTCATGCATCAGTAAATCTGCTTCTGTCTTGTCAACACATCTGAGGAGTACCATATCAAAGTTCCTTTTGTATAAAGACCCATCAGTGTTCAGAAAGAAACTTCCAGCAAGCCTTCTCAAAGTCTTCTTATCATTGGAAGATGCCCCAGGTGGGTATGTTTTATCCTCCAAGAAGCACTTAATGTCATGGAACCAAGGCTTATCGTCTTTGACAACATCTGCTGCAAATACATATGCTGGCCTGTCGAGTCTGGACACTGAAATCTGAGGTACAAAGTTAGCAGTTTGAACTTTGATCATGGATGAAATGGTAGCAAGAGCATCTGCAAACTGATTCTCGTCTCGAGGGATATACTCAAGCTTGACTGTTGTGAAGAAAGTCAATAACCTTCTTGTGTAATCCCTGTAAGGTATCAGATGATCTTGGTGGGTGTACCATTTTCCGTTGGTTTGATTGACTACCAAAGCTGAATCCCCGAATACAGTCAACGTCTTGATCCTGAGGTCAATGGCTTCCTCAAGACCCATGATGCAAGCTTCGTATTCAGCTTCGTTGTTAGTGCAATTGAAAGTGAGTTTTGCCGAGAATGGCATGTGAACTCCTTTGGGTGTAATGAGTATTGCACCAACACCACGGCCATTCATGTTAACCGCCCCGTCAAACATCATAGTCCATTCTTCTTCCGGGTCAGGCCCTTCAGTGTGAACAGGTTCCTCATGGTCTTTTGATTTAATGAACATGATGTCTTCATCAGGGAAGTCAAACCTCATAGGCTGGTAGTCATCAATGGGTTGCTCAGCAAGATATTCAGATAGTACACTGCCCTTGATGGCTTTCTGAGAAGTGTACTGTATGTCATATTTTGTGAGAATCATTTTCCATCTTGCAACCCGTCCGGTAAGAGCTGGCTTCTCAAAAATGTACTTAACTGGGTCCATTTTGGATATCAACAAAATAGTGTGGGTCAACATATACTGCCTTAGTCGGCGAGCAGCCCACGCTAAAGCACAGCAAGTTTTCTCGAGCAGTGAATAACGTTGTTCACAGTCGGTAAACTTTTTGCTTAGGTAGTATATTGCATACTCTTTTCGACCAGACTCGTCATGCTGGCCCAGCACACACCCCATCGACTCTTCTAATATTGTCAAGTACATTATCAGAGGTCTTCCTTCAACTGGTGGCATAAGGATCGGAGGTTCTTGCAGATATTCCTTGATCTTTTCAAAGGCCTTCTGGCAGTCTTCGTTCCACCTGACCGTCTGTTCTTTTCTCAGCAGTTTGAACAAAGGCTCACAGGTCGCAGTAAGGTGAGATATGAACCGTGAAATGTAGTTCAATCGACCTAAGAACCCTCGAACTTCTTTCTCAGTTTTCGGTGCAGGCATCTCTTGGATGGCTTTGACTTTATCAGGGTCAACTTCAATGCCTTTCTCGCTCACAATAAAGCCCAGCAGCTTACCGGATCGCACCCCGAATGTGCATTTGTTGGGGTTCAACTTCAATTGGTATTTCCTCAGACGCTTGAATAACTTCAGTAGATTCACCAGGTGGTCTTCTTCAGTAAGGGACTTGGCAATCATGTCATCCACATAACATTCTATTTCTTTATGGATCATATCGTGGAATAATGTTACCATAGCCTGTTGATATGTTGCACCAGCATTCTTCAGTCCGAATGGCATCACTTTGTAACAGAACGTGCCCCAGGGTGTGATGAAAGTTGTCTTCTCCATGTCTTCAGGTGACATCTTAATCTGGTTGTATCCTGAAAATCCATCCATGAAGGAGAATACCGAGAACTGAGCCGTGTTATCCACCAATACATCGATGTGAGGTAAAGGGAAGTCGTCTTTCGGGCTGGCTCTGTTCAGATCCCGGTAATCAACACACATCCTCACTTTTCCATCTTTCTTAGGCACAGGTACTATGTTAGCAACCCACGGCGGATAGCTAGTTACAGCAAGGAACCCGGCGTCCCATTGCTTTTGTACCTCCTCTTTGATTTTCATAGCCATGTCTGGACGAGTACGGCGCAGTTTCTGCTTAACCGGTGGGCACTCTTCTCTCAAAGGCAGCTTGTGCACAACAATATCGGTATCCAACCCTGGCATATCTTGGTAAGACCAAGCAAACACGTCCACATACTCTTGAAGCAGGTCAATCAGTCGTCTCTTCACTGAGTCTTGCAGGCAGGCCCCGATTTTGACATCTTTCACGTCTTCATCTGTACCAAGATTGATCACTTCAACCTCCTCCTGGTGAGGAGTAATAACCTTTTCCTCTTGCCTTAACAACCTGGCTAGCTCTTCAGGAAGCTCATACTCTTCTTCAACCCCTTCATCAGCTTGATTGATTGGATTGTCAAAATCATACGAAGTCATAGCCGTGCTGTTGTCGGTGCTGTCTGGAAGGCACTCTCTGCAAGGGTTAAGTTTGTTCATTTTAGTGATCTGATTTTAGTCTTATTTAGAAAGGTGAAATGAAGTTGTCATTTTGAAAACACCGCCATTTATTTTTTTGTACAAAAAGAAAAATGGAAAAACAGTGAACGAAAAGAAAAAAGACTCGTTTGCAAAAAGATGTCTGATATTTCATTAATTAATCTTGTTTGCACAAAAAGTACAGATGGCCCGATTACAAAATGAGTCTTGTCATCTTGGGCAAGATGCAAGACTTTGATGCATGCTTGTAAAAAAGAACAGGAAATAATAATTACTCTGCATGAGTAACTCTTATAATTTCCTGGGAAGACCAGTTCGAGACACTGCTCCCCGGGATCTTTGGACGAATCCAGCTTTCCAGGTTGCGCTCCTCTTCCAGCTCGTCTTCCAGACAATTGATAGCATCGGGGGTAAGCATCCCCCCACTGACAAAACCGGGCTTCTCAGCAGCCTTTGCTTGATGTTGAGTTGGTCTGTAACCCAACCCAAATTTGTCTTTCTTCTCTTCCACAGCTAAAACCTTGCCCCAGCCTAGGGCAGTTCCTTCATCAACAACCTTCCGGGCTTGTTGGTATGATGACATGGAGATCCCAGATACAGCAGATGCTTCATTCACATTCAAGGCTTCAAATCCTTGGCTCATTGTTTCATGGATCTCCCCATCCATTTCAATATACTTATAAGTAGCCAGATGGCTAACAAATATATCCTCCTCCCCACAGATTGTAACAACTTGGCCTTCCCACTCAAATTTTAACTTTTGGTGAAGGGTAGACGTTATTGCGCCGGCGGCGTGAATCCAGGGTCTACCCAACAAACAGCTGTAGGCGGGCTGAATGTCCATCACATAAAAGATAGTTTTAAAGGTCTGTGGGCCAATTGTCACAGGTAGCTCGATCTCTCCCAGAACCGATCTCTTAGAACCATCGAAGGCCCTTACTACCAGGTTGCTGGGTCTCAATGCCAATCCATCATATTCTAACTTCACCAGAGCCTTCTTTGGTAAGACATTAAGGGACGACCCCGTGTCTACCAGCACATGAGAAAGGACTGCCCCTTTGCATTCCATGGTGATGTGCAAGGCTTTGTTGTGGTTGCGGCCATCCGCTGTCAAGTCAGTATTGGTGAACCCTAGCCCATTGCTAGCAGTAACGTTTCCAACCACGGTTTCCAACTGGTTGACAGTAATCTCCTCAGGCACGTAAGCTGCGTGCAAGACTTTGAGTAGTGCATTCCGATGGGCTTCGGAGCACATAAGCAGTGAGAGGATAGAGATCTTGGATGGCGTCTGGTGAAGCTGATCCACGATTTTGTAATCACTCTTTTTGATGATTCGCATAAACTCATCAACTTCTTGATCGAACGGCGTCTTCAAGGCTTCTTTAACAGCTTGATCTTCCTGCACAGGGCTCTTCCCTTTTGCCTTAGCAGCAGCTTCTGCTTCGGCGGTAGGTCTTTGAATTGGTGGAGCAAAGAGACGTCCGCTTCGCGTGAAGCCTCCGCCTCCCCCCACGTTATCTACTTGTGGTGCAGGTGTTGATGTTTCAAGAGTGATTCTTTTTCCTTCGCAGTATACGTCAGAGCCGTAATGCCAGGGGATGGCATTACTGCTTTCATAAGGTACGGGTCCAGGCACCGTGATGGTGACTGGACTGATTGCAGCTGTTGAAGGAACTGTGATAGTTTGTGGATCGTAATAAATTGTGATTGGTGCCCTAATGGGAGCAGCACCTTCTGAGTTGTAGGCGGAGTTGTTTTCAGGATCGTAGAATATGGTGACAGTTGAGACGTCTTCATGATTTGTTGCTGGTGTTGTAGGAGACAATGTCGGGAGTGTGGATGTTGTTGTTGTAGGAGCTTCAAAATGGAGTGATGCTGAAGTTGTAGCAGGAAAATTTGTTGAGAACTGATCAGTTGAGATAATGGATGAAGTACTTGTTGATGAAGCCGAAGAATTGTCAGGAACAATGGTTGTTGCAGTTGTAGGAGGTTCTGAAACCGCTGCTGATGAGATTGCTGGATTTGTTGGAAATGATGTAGTGATCTGGAGTTGGCCACTCTGAATAAGGCCATCTATGCCATTCCTCAAATTATCGCACCCATTTACCGAGATATTGCAATAAGCACAACCCAACTCACACCCTGGGAACATTTGACATTCCAGGAGTTGAGCCTTGATTTCTACCAACGGTGTCCTGATCTGACCCACACTGGTTATTAAATAAGACGGTTTGTCTTCTTCAATAGCGTTAATTCTAGGACCACCGTGGTTTGGCATTGGATTCTTATTTACACTGGGTGGAGGTGCGAAATTCAGAGCTTTCGAGTCTACCAGGTCTTGTACCTTCATATGCAGAGCTCTGCACTTTTCTGTACTGTGGCCAGGTGCGTTTGAATGGAAGGCACACCTAGCGTTGGAGTCATAGTTCCTGGGTAGACTGTTGGGATCTGGAGGTGCCAGCGTCCTTAGCTCAACTAGGTTGAGTTTCAGGAGTTGTGGCAGCAGGGTAGCATATGGCATGGGGATCAGATCGATCACCCTATTAGCTTGAGATGGCCTCTGTTGGAATGGCCTTTGCTGACTGTTGTTGTTGGTGTTGCTGTTGTTGTAATTTCTTGGAGGATACTGATTCTGCTGATGGTACTGAGGTTGCGGCTGATAGTTTTGCTGCGGAGGTTGATAGACAGGTTGAGGATGAGCTGGAGCAGGAATGGTGACTGCTGCTATTGACCTTTGAACATATTGGGGCCTGCCCCTGTTGGAGTGGATGGCATTGGTCTCGCCAGTTCTTCTTGGGCCTGCAAAAGGCTTTCTTGTACTACTGGACGAGCTTGCACCGTTGTCTGAGATCTTTCCCATTTTTAACAAGCTTTCAATTCTCTCCCCGGCTATGACAACATCTGCAAAGCTAGTGGAAGAGAAAGCAGCCAACCTGTCAATATAAGTTCCCTGAAGGGTATTCATGAACATATCTGCCATTTCCCGTTCAGACATAGGTGGCTGAACAGCAGCAGCCAATTGCCTCCATCTCTGGGAATATTCTCGGAAACTCTCCCTTGAAGATTGTGACATTCCCATTAGGAGGGTCCTGTTGGGTGCCATGTCTAAGTTATACTGATACTGTCTGATGAAGGCCTCTGCCAGGTCCTTCCAGCATCTGATAGTTGCCCTTGTCAAGTGAGAGTACCATTCTCTTGATGCTCCAGTTAAGCTATCCTCGAAATAGAACATCCAGAGCTTCTCATCCACTGTATAGGCCTTCAGCCTTCCCAGCAATGACTGTAAATGAGTCCGGGGGCATGAAGTCCCGTTGTACTTTTCAAAGCAAGGAGGCTTGAACTTATGGGGAATCCTAACCCCGTCTACCAAGCCCATATCCATGACGTCAAAACCTAAAGAGTTTTGAGACTCTAAGGATCTCAACTTCTCAGCTATTTCTTCCAACCTTCTATCATAAGCCTCTTCTCCAGCACCCATTACTGTGAACTGGTCTTCTTGAGGATCTTCTTGCAGTACCCTCCCTGCTGTGGCAGTCCCTTGTATATTGACAGGGATATTGGCCTCTGGATGGAGGTGGGGACCAAAGACTGGGGGATTGACATGAGGCTGGACCCTCTCGTTGTTACTTGTGCCAGCAGTTCCCACATGGGGCTCCTCTTGATTCTGCCTTTCAACCATGGCTCTCAGTCTCTCTTGGCTCTGAGCCATGTTGTTCATAACTTCCATAAACCGAGTCATTTGGTTCCTCATCTCTAGCCTTTCATTTGCCATTTGATTTCTGACCTCAGTAAGGTCCTGCTGCATCTGATCCATCTGAATTCCCGGAAGGTTGTTTCGGGTTGGATAACGGTGCGGACGGTTGAGGGGAAATACCCGGCGTCTAGCAATAGTTCCTGAGGCATCACAACAGAGGTTAGCAACAATAAAACAAAACCTACAAAACAAACAAAGGGTTAGCATGCAATGCAGTTATGCTTATTTGTTCTCAAGGTATCCGGCTTGGCCTTCAGTTTTGACCCTTCCAGACCCTTGGAGATGCTGTTGTAGTTGTCTGAAGAAAACTCAGATGAAGCAAACTAACACAAATATATTACAGAAGGTGGAATAATACAACTTGTTCATGGGTCAAAATACAGTACAAAATAAAAGTACATGGAAAGAAAGCAACAACAAACAAATGGTCAAACACCAAGACCAAACTCATCCTCACGAACTTCCTTGAGAAGTGCTTCGGTCACAGGATCAGCCGGACGCTCCGTGAGATTCCTGATGAGGAGATTCCGGGTTGTAACAGCTGCTGTTAGCTTCTTGTACTGAGTTTGGTCCTTGGACCTCTTCACTCCTGCTTTGATCTTCAGCTCTGATATCTCCCTCTGGGCTGCTGCCAGGGCTTCTTGCTGTTCTTTTGCACTGGCTTCTAGTTGTTCCATCTTGTCTTGAACTCTCTTGTCCTCCAGAGTACGGGCCTCGGTGATCCTGACCCACCGGGCTTGACTCTCCTTCAAATACAAGTCTGTCCTTGCTCTCTGGAACTGGGCTTCCTTGCAAGCATTCTTCAGAATTTGTTCTCCGGCTTTGGACTTCTTGATATAATCCCCAGACTTCTCAATCTTAGTCAGATGCTCTACTCTCGACTTCTCCAATCTCTCAATCTCCCTCATACCTTCACTCCTCTCCCGGAGGGTCTTCTGCAAGGCCTGGGTTAGCTTCTCATTTCTTTCCTTCAAGCTCTCAAACTCCTCCAAACTGATAGTGGCAGGGGGTGGTGCTGAAGATGACTCAGGCATGTCTTCTATGGTAAAGGGCATCCCAGAGAATTGGGCCCTGGCACGGGACCACTCATAATATTGTGCTGATGCCACATTATTGCACTTCCCTAGAATGGTCACTCCCTTGGTTTGAACATTATCCCAGGCCCAGGCAGCCTGCCTAACAACAGTCAAATTAATCTTGTTCTCACAATAAAGAGTTTCCACCAAGTCCTGTGCCTTAGGAGTATGGACCAATGCATAGCCCAGTTGTCGTCTAAACAGCAGAGGGTTGTAATTGATACTACCCTTAACTCCTATCAAAGGCACATTAGGAAAATGCCCACAGCTGGTGATGATATCCCTGCCTTTGGTGCTCTGAGTGCACCATCTGATGTCAGCTGAAGTTAGAACAGTGAGTCTCTTAGCCCAGTTGCTCTGCTGATGAGGGTTCAAAAATGCATCTGTCCTGGGTAGATGCCTGAGAAGCCAAGTGTGGAACAATGGAGCACAACACCTCACTAATCTCCCCCTCTGCTTTTCATTTCTCTGGTGCACTGAATAGTAAAGATCCCCCAATAAAGTTGGTACTGGGTTCTTCAAGATGAACAGATGGATTGCATTCTTGCTAATGAATCGAGGCTCATCTGCAAACAATACAATTCCATATATACTCAAGGCCAGTAAAGCACAGACAGCTTTCCACTCTCCTACAGAAGCTTTCAGGGTAGCTTGAGAGATCAAGAAATCCAGATGGAAGCCAGGGATTCCAGCTTTAGAGGTCATATGCTGCTCAATCAGGACAGGCTCCAGATGCAAAGCCTTTGCTACCTCTCCATTGCTAGGAAAGACCATCTCTGAGTTGAAAGGGATTCCACCCTTGATAGGCAAACCAACCAATGATGAGTATTCTTCTAATAGAGGGCCCAACTGAAAGTCTTGGAAAGTGAAACATCTCAGTGGGGGATCATAGAATTGAATGCAGGTGTGGATCAGGCTTCTCTGTGATGGGTCCAGATCCATAACCATATCAAGTATATCTCCATAACTTTCCCTGAACAATGGTACGTGATCTGGAGTGATCAAGGTCTGAATCCTCCTGATATCTGATAGCTCTGGCTGGAAGAAGTGATAGGTGATGTTGCTCTTTTTAGGAGCCATGATGCTGAAGACTGAATAGAGACAAGTGCTGATGATGATGCTGAAGAAATGGGCCACTGACTGGCTGGTGCAGGAGATAGCTGAAACAGATGCTGGTGAAGATAGGTCAATACAGAAGATGGGGTCAAAACCAAAACCAAATGAAGATGGATACCCTGGAACAAATAAGCAAATTTCAATATGATGCAATGATTATGTATGAAAATGAAATGCAAGGGTTTGTGACTGAGCTGGATCTGATCAAAACCCTGATATAGGTCCAAGTGTGCTCAAGAATTCAAGATGAGGTCTATAAATCCAGTAACCAAGGTAGGGGACTCAAATAAAGAGCCACATGTCCAGGGTTTTAGAATCACAAGAACTGTCCCAAATTGAAGTATTCTTAAACAATCAAAGTAACAGGGTATTCTGAGGTCAAGGTACCTGCAAACCTGTAAACAGCCCAACCCCCTCACAGGTGGTGTTCTAAAACAAGGATCCTCAGACTTGGATCAGTTATGAGAAGTGTAAACACTTCTAACCCGGAGGTACAGTGTTTACAATAACCATAACAATTCCTCCTCTAATTCACCTCAGTTTCTGAAGGTCAATACTAAAAGGTCATCCAGACTTAGCAGGCTTCCCAGATAGCCCTAGCATTGCAGGAAATCTGCAACACAGAGTTCTCAAGAAGAAACCCATATTTGAACCGTGTTTCATATTCCCGCACCAGACCGAAATGGAATGGGAAAGAATATGATTCACTCTAGCCTAGGTGTCACTCAGGTCCCAGGTATAGGACCTTAACTCTCAATGAATCACCCACCCACCAAAACAAAGACCAGATCCAACCAGCATGACAGTATGATATATACAAAAGCAATAAAGAAAACAGTAAAGCAACTGTACATAAATCAATAAACAAAATAAATACAAGCACAAATAAGCACATAACGCCCCAGTAAACACAAATCAAACAAGCGCTAGGAGGAACCCACAAAAAGAACCAGAAGCCCTGGTTACAGTATAAGGGTCCCCAGCAGAGTCGCCAAGCTGTCGCTCCCACCAAATGACACCGGGTCAAAAGGGGTACAGACGCGAACGGTCGGCGAAAGGGAACAGTGAGAACACACAACCGTGAACTCACTGGAGATGAATAGAGTCGCCAGCTAGGCATTTTTATCCCGGAGGAAAGGTAATGCTGCATAGACCTAGAAAGATATGGATAAGACGGTCGCGAACCAGAGAGACTGAGAAAGGGGGTTGGTTACAACCTGGGAAGGTATTAGCACCCATATTGTCCGTCGTACTCGACGGGATCCACGCTTAAGAGATTTGTGTTCTAAAGGGGTAGTGTCAGTGCAATCTGTGTGTAAAAGAGCTGGAAGAAAATGTACAGGTGTCAGTGTGAAGGAAGTGAAAGTGTATAAATGATGTGTCAGTGTGAGGATGAGAGTGAGATGCTCAAGATCATGAGGCTAAAGAATAAAGCTGAAAGAGGGGGAATATACAGAGACTTTTGTTCGATAACTGTTAAGTTATGCCTACGTATCCTCTCGTGCAATGAGGAAGTCAGAACACCGTAGTTCGACCCAAAGAGACTGAAAGATGAATTGACTTGTGAACCGCCTGCTTGTCAATGCTCAAGTGTATGACCTGTCTGGCCCAGGTGCAAACTGTCTTGCATTAGACGGAAGAAGCAAGTTCTCGTTTATGAGTGAATGAGATGAGAAAAGAATCCCGAAGGAGACGATTATTGTTTGTTTTTGTGTTTTCAGTCTTTTATTGCTTTTGAAAGTTTGCCATAAGTTAATGAGCTTAAGCTTAAACCAATGGATTTAGTAAGCTCATCACATCTTCCCTCTGATTAGGGGTAATGAGAATTACCTTAAGTGTGAAGTCAGATTCTCACACTTAATCACCTTTGATGCAGGGTTTAGATCATTAACCTACTTGTGATTAATTAGATGTTTTTGGTGTTTTTGTTTAGTGTTGAGTAATGAGGTTAAGCCATAATCAGGGATTAAACAGACTCATTACACCATCCTAAAAGAAGGATAATAGATGAGAATGTTTAAGCTGAGGAAAACTCCTCAACTTAATCCATGATTAGGGATTAAGCTCATGACAAAACAAGCCTTTATTAGATGGATTTTATTTAATGGTAAGATGAAGAAGTGAATTTTATGATTTGTAAGACAACTTGAGGGGGACTTGTCCATTAACACTAGGGTTAGTCCTTCTTAACCAATTAAGGAAGAATTAGAACCCTAATGCAAGGCCCAAGTTACAAGTGTAATGTCTTGTTACTTATTAAGTGAATTAATTAAGGGATTTAAACACATTAAGGGTTTAACACTTAGGATTAAAGTTATACACTCCATCCTAATAGAAGGATGCAGGCATAAGCTTAATCACAAAGCCTTAAAGCCTTTAGGGTTTAGTCCCTGATTTATGAGATGAGGAGAGAAGACTCAAAAGAGACACAAAGGTAAAACTAAGAGGGGAGACTAATCATAACCCTAATCATTATCATGCTTGGTTGTTCCTAAGGTTTGTGAGGTTTGCAAGAACAAGTCTTCAATGGAACCACCAGGAAGCAGATGAAAGGATCAAGAGAAGCAAAGCAACTTGCTTCATTCAAGAAGTCAAGTCACTTGAAGAAAGAAGGTAAGAAGAACAAGAATGAGCAGACTCAAACTCAAACACAAACAAAAATGCAGCAATGGATGCAAGGGAGATGAAAAGAAAGGTTATGAGAAGTGAAGGCAAATTCACTTCTCAGGTTTACTTACCACCTGAAATGTTAGAAAGAAAAGCAATGCAATGCTAGATGAGTTGAAATGATATGATGAAAAACAAAACCAGAAGCATGTTGATGATGATAATGATGCTATGGAGTGCTACAAGCATGAGACAAGGCATGGATATGTTCATACAAGATCATGGATGCAAATGATGCAAGTTAAGGAGCATGAACTTATATGAAAAGTTATGAAACATACATGGCAAACAACATGGCAAATGCAAGATGCAATGATCAAACATGCTTTCTATATGTCTTAAGATGTCAAATGAATCAAATGGATGCTTGAAATGTCATGGCAAGTCATGTTATGCAAGAGAATGCAAGAAGGATGCAAATGGAAGCCCAAATTAGGGTTTATGAAACAAACATCAAACAAAAACCAAAAACAGAAGCAAACCCTAAGATAAAAAAATAGAAAATGCCTCCCAAAGAAACCCTAAGCCTATACTAAACCAAAGTCCAAAGGGGAGGCCTCAACTCTTAACCAATCTCAAGTTATGATTTTTCTAAGTTATTAGGGTTTTTAGGGTTCCTAAACAAAGGAAATGCCAAACAAATTGAAAATGCAAGATCAAATTATGGCCAATTTATCCTAGAAACTACATGCTAAACACAAAACAATGCAAGAAGAACCAATGTCCAACTCTTCTTAGATAGGTAGAAATGAATTTTTGAACTTATGATCAAAATAATGCACAAAAAATGATTTAATTCAATGGAAAATTCTCAAAATGCATCAAGATCAAAAAAGAAATTTGGTTTGAAGGTTGGACAATGTTTCTAAATGTCTTAGAGCATTTCATGAATTTTTTGGTGATTTTTAAATACTTAAAAGTATTTTTAATTAATTAATTTCCATTAATCAATTAAAAATAATCTTTTAAATATTTAAAAATACTTTTTTAATGATAAAAATAAAAACAAAAATATTTTTGGGTCCTAAAAATTAATAAAACTTAAGAGAAAAAGTTTCATAATTTTTAGACATTTTTTGCTATTTTAAATAAATTGGAGAAAAGAAATGAAATAAAATGAAATAAAAACTGAATTAAATGAAAAGTATGCTAATCCAATGGCCAGGGTTTAAACTTGACACGCGGGAATTGACTGGCGCGCGTTTGAATGGCTGAGATTCGTTCTGGGGAATTCAAAATTAATCACAATTAATTAATTCAAATAATCAGGATTAGGGTTTAATGAGAGATCTGAGCCATTGGTTCACGCGGGAGTCAACTAAAGTCAGCCAGATCAAGGGTCCAAATTCAAACTTGCATTAATTACGCTGGTTAACCCTAATCATTTTCAGGTGGCCGGAGAAGACCTCCGGTCGTCTTCTCCGGTGGGAAACCCACCTGAAAACTTCTAAAACCCCCAAAACGCAACTAAAATGAAATCTAAACAAACAGAAATCCTTCCCACACTTCACTGAACCAAAACCCCAAGCTAAAACTCATTTATGTTCCCTCAATCACATGAATCGAAACAAAACATTTTTAGGGCACGCAAGTTTCAGAGATCAATTAAATGTTCATTTCATCACCATTTCAAAAACTAAAAGCATATTCATGATCAGGAAGACACAAAGAACAAGTTTAGAACAAAAGAAATGATTTCTGGAAAAATATTTTTCAAGCTACCTGAGATTCGAAGCTTTCACTCTGATGACTTTCTTGCCACTTCTCCTTGTGCAATCCACTCCTTAGGACCTCTTGATGATGTTTGAATGCTTTGGAGCAATTTATGCTGGCTGGTTGATGAGTTTAGACAGCTTCTGCTTCAACTCAGTTGAAAATGGCAATGGAGTTTCAGGCAGTTTCAAGTCATTGTGAATGGTTCTTTGTGATCAGAATAATGAGTGGAGAAGGTCTGTGGTGTTTGTTTAGATGTTTGTGAGCTATGGAGAGAGTTTCTAATGAAACTGCAAGTTGAGGTGAGAAATGGCAATGGGGTGTTCTTGCTTGTTTCAGGCCTGGCTCTTGGTGGTTTGAGGTCTATGAAGTATGGTGAGTTGAAGTGTGGAAATAGTTTGGATATTTGATGGCTGGGCAGAGAGATTCGAAGCAATATGCAGCTGGGGTGTGTTTTGTGAATGTCATTGTATATAGTGTTTCAACATGGCTTCTTGATACATTTTGCTTGCCAAATGATATTGTATTTTAATCCTATAGGTCAGATGATGTGACCTGGCCTATAGTGATTGGTAAGTTTGCTTTTGCAAAAAGTCAAATTTTGTGTAAGGAAAATATGGATCATGATCTAGGCTAGTACAAGATATGGTTATGGTGCAGCATGGTGTGTGTGTGATGTTGGGAAGGTCCAGCAGCCAATGCATCAAGTGGAGAGAAGCACAATGATGTTTTTGCAAGTTGGCACACTTTTGAAACTTCATGAAAAAGTCTAGTTACACAAACCATAACCATGTGAAACCTTGGTCCAATTCTGATTTTTAGGACATATTGAATGTTTGCATACTGGTTTGAAATGAATTAGAAGTTGCAATTGGCTTTGGTTCATGATTTTGCAAAGTTCTCATTTGAAGCATGCCTTGAAAATCAATGATTTTAGCCAACTTTGTCACACCATAACTTTTGATCCAAGAAGAGTTTGATCATGTTCTTGTACTTTTTGAAAATGGAAAGATGAGATCTACAACTTTCATGACCAAAGTTTTTCCATTTGAAGCATTTTTGGATCAAGAATCAAGGCTTGGAAAATGACCTAAAATGAAGCATTCTTAAAAAGTCAACTATGCCCAAAAAGTCAACATTTGCAAAACTTCCAAATTCTTGATTTTTGTGAACTTCAACCTTCTTCCATGATCAAATAAAGATCATATACACTCAAAATGATGAAGATCACCCATTGGTTGGGTCATTGGGGGCCTCAGATGCCCTGATTTTGCACTGACTTGTCCAGAAAGTCAACCCTTGATCAGATGACTTCCCCATGGAATTTCTTCATGAAAATTGATATGCATACTCCCTATACCATATAGAGACCAATGGAAACAAGAATGACCAAAAAATTTGGGGTTATGGCCTCTGAAACCAAAACCCTAATTTTTAGGTCAACTGTGCAGTCAAACTTGGCTCTGCATCCATTCAAACCCTAGTTCTTGTGATTCTTTGGAATTTTTGACTTTGAGAGGATGTTATATGATACTTGAACACATATGGATCCCTTTGAAGTGATTGGTTGCCTTTGGAGTGGCTCAAGGGGCTCTTGGATTGCTCAGATCACAAACCCTAGGTGCAGATGACTTAGAACCAATGCAGTGACTCAAAACTGTGATATGAGATGCCATGATTGAGTTTATGCATATGAGATGATCACAAGCCATGGTGTGATGGGTGAGGGCAAATTTGGGGTGTTTACAATACGCTTCCTGTAAGACCTCAAAATTTTCCCTCTCATTTCCCCAACATTTTGCATAGCATTTTGCATACATAGATTCATAAAATAATCAAAAACATTGCATCATGTATAGCATAGCCGAGGCAGGGGTATGTGATCAATGGATGGAGCAACTGAAAGCTATAAAAAGGAAATCAAAGGGCCACAGAGTTTCTCAACCTTGTGAAAAGCGTTCACAACATCCTACAAGTCTTCATTTGAAGCCACAAGCCATGGAAATATTTGATTTGATCAGAGGAGGCAAGTAGTGCAACGTTTCCTGATGAAAAGGGCCAAGTTACGGTTTAATTTCTATTGGGCTTCTGCATGAAGTTTTGATTCAAAGAGGATTCCTTTGTCTTATATATGATGTCAAGTTCCTAGGGTTCAAATTTCATCCACAAAATCATTTTTGAGGAGGTTCATTTGGCCAGATGACTGAAAATCGAGGAATCGGGGAAAAGGAAACCGTGCTATGTAAAAAAGGGTCGACTCCTGACTTTTAAGATTAAGATCATGAAATTAGGGTTACAATGATCCTATGGTTCAACCTTGGTCAAGAGATGATGGAGGAATCATAAAAAAATCAAGAAAAAAAATCATTTGAAAAGTGGTTGATTTCCCATTTCCTTGGTGTATGGTATGGAGGCGGTCCTACCAATTGAAGTGGAAATACCCTCGTTGAGGTTGATGATGGACATTAAGATAGATGAAGTTGAGTGGCTCCGATCCAAATATAATCAATTGAGCCTCATTGAAGAAAAATGTCTAGCAGCTGTATGCCATGGACAGTTGTATCAGCGGCGGATGAAGCAGGCTTTTGATAAGAAGGTACGACCATAGTGGTGCATACCAGGTGATTTGGTGTTGAAAAGGATTCTTCCTCCTCTTAACGATCACAGGGGAAAATGGACACCTAACTACGAATGACCGTTCATGGTTAAAAGGGTTTTCTCAGGTGGAGCGTTGATGCTGGAAACCATGGACGGAGCAGACTTCCAATCCCCTGTCAACGCAGACGCAGTAAGAAAATACTTCGTGTAAAAAGGACCCGCTGGATAAAAAAAGAATAAAGATCCAGGAAAGAATGGGCATCCCGGCGAGCCAAAAACAGAATAAAAGGCTCGGGCAAAAATTAGGGAAATCTTGAAAACAATGTACACCCGCTGAGTTGAAAAGCCACATCGGACAGCTCAGGCAAAAAAGGGTATCCCGATGGATTGAAAACCCAAAAGGGCGATCCACGAAAAAGAGGGACTAACACGAATGACTGCGATCTACGAAATTTGTAACCTATCTGCAACTGAGGTTATTCTAAGGGTTGAAAATCAGTTCAATCACCTTCCTCAAGGGGAAGAGCGAGCGGATAGTCTTGAAGATATACGAGTCATAACCGGGTTGAAACTTGATGAGATCCACTTTTCACATTGCCAATAGGATAGTTTGTTTTCCTTTCTGGCTATTTCCTCTTTCCATGGAATTGCTTCCTTTGTAATGCCTATTCAGGGCGATTTTTCCAAATCAATACAATTTCAACTTCAGTTAACTTGTGACTATCTGCTTCTCGTTTTTGTTTTTCGTCTAGCATTGATTGATTGCGAAAACGTCTAGAAAATTGTGATTTATATTGTGTTGTGAACATTTGAATGCTTTATATCTCATGCAGGAGGACAAAAACATTTAATACAACTCTAAAAGGGTGTCAAGATGCCCAGATAATGATTCATGTTATGAGCCTGGGGCATACAGGTCCCAAACTAACTCTCCATGTTGCAGGCACTATCGATTGTGTTTATGAAGGTACAGGTACAAGTGTTGCTAACAGAGCTAAAAGCTGATTCCCAGGAGGAGCGTTTCTTTACGCTTGAACAAGAACAGGTGTTTTCCAGGGAGTCTCTAGTCATCCCCAGTGGAAGTGAAGTTGAATTTCTTCTCCAACGTTAATGGCAAAATATCTTTGCCTTCCCCAAGCAGAAGTTTTCCTTCAATACAGGGGCAATCCCCAGCAGTACAAGGAATGCCTTTCCTCCCCAGCAAGTTGCTTCCTCAGCAGTGTCATGCCTCTGGTTCCCAGCCAAGTCAGGAGGTCTCCACTTCCCCACCAAAGTACAAGAAGGGTCCGCCTCGAGCAGGGTCTTGGCGCTCCAATCTCAAAGTCCAATTTATTTTTGGCAGTGGCGGCAGTTTAGAGCCGGTGTATAATTGACAACTTTCCCCGCTGAGTTGTCTCCTCCTCATCAGGGTGGATTGGATCAATGAAGTGATCATCAATCCTCCCCAGTCAATCCATCTGGGATACTTGCAGTCTCCTTGTCAGGAGATCTCTTTCTATTTGCATATGCATAATCATTATTGCATTTGCATCCTCCAAAGCGTAGCATTTCCATCCTCATGGAGCATTATGCCATAAATCCAAACATATGCATACCAGCATGGGCCAGTTTTGAGGTGTTGCATATAACCTATAACATCTTTTCAACCTGAAGTATTCCCCGCAGAAGATACTTATACCATTTGCCAGATATCTTGGTCTTTCCAAGTAAATGTTGTTTTCTTTGTGACTTGGTCCTGCCCAACAGTCATATTGTTGAGTTCCATTCCGCTAATGGTCTCGTTAAGCCCTGGTTTGCCAACAGGCACCTTCTGTGGCTTGGTCCTGCCCAGCAGTCGCGTGTTTTCTTTGTGACTTGGTCCTGCCCAGCAGTCACATTGTCGAGTTCCATTCCGCTAATGGTCGTGTTAAGTCCTGTTTCGACAATAGGCACCTTTTGTGGGTTGGTCCTGCCCAGCGGTCGCGTGTTTTCTTAATGGCTTGGTCCTTCCCAGCAGTCATATTATTGAGTTCCATTCTGCTAATGGTCTCGTTAAGTCCTGTTTCGCTAATAGGCACATTCTGTGGCTTGGTTCAGCCCAGCAGACGCGTGTTTTCTTTATGGCTTGGTCCTGCCCAGCAGTCATATTGTTGAGTTTCATTCTGCTAATGGTCTCGTTAAGCCCTGTTTCGACGACAGGCACCTTTCGTGGCTTGGTCCTGCCCAGCAGTCGCGTGTTTTCTTTATGGCTTGGTCCTGCCCAATAGTCATATTGTTGAGTTCCATTCCGCTAATGGTCTCGTTAAGTCTTGTTTCGCCAACAGACACCTTCTGTGGCTTGGTCCTACCCAGTAGTCGCGTGTTTTCTTTATGGCTTGGTCCTGCCCAACAGTCATATTGTTGAGTTTCATTCCATTAATGGTCTAGTTAAGCCCTGTTTCACCAACAGGCACCATTCGTGGCTTGGTCCTGCCCAACAGTCGCGTATTTCCTTTGTGGCTTGGTCCTCCCCAGCAGTCACATTGTCGAGCTCAGTTTCACTAACAGTCTCATTAAGTCCTGTTTCGCCAACAGGCACCCTCGTTGTGGTTTGTTTCGCTCAGCATTCACAGTGCAGGTTTTTGGCATTGATTCTATTCCACATAGTTCTGTTTCTGCTACCTATTCAGAGGTCAAAACAAATAATAAATAATTAAAAGGCATATGGCATTTCTATTATCCACAGTGTACAAATTTTCAAGTTTTTATTCGAGTATTCAATCACTACATACCTTGAACGTCTAAAAGCTCTTGCAATTATTCATTCAGGCCTGCAGATGGTTGAATAGGGGAAGCTGTAATACCTCAGAATTTGCCCTCTCATTTCCCCAACATTTTGCATAGCATTTTGCATACATAGATTCCTAAAATAATCAAAAACATTGCATCATGTATAGCATAGCCGAGGCAGGGGTATGTGAATAATGGATGGAGAAACTAAAGGATATACAAAGGCAATCAAAGGGCTACAAAGCTTCTCAACCTTGTGCAAAAGGTTCACAACATCCCACAAGTCTTCATTTGAAGCCACAAGCCATGGAAATATTTGATTTGATCAGAGGAGGTAAGCAGTGCAACATTTCCTGATGAAAAGGGCCAAGTTAGTGTTTCATTTCTATTGGGCTTCTGCATGAAGTTTTGATTCAAAGAGGATTCCTTTTTCTTATATATGATGTCAAGTGCCTAGGGTTCAAATTTCATCCACAAAATCATTTTTGAGGAGGTTCATTTGGCCAGATGACTGAAAATCGAGGAATCGGGGAAAAGGCAACTGAGCTAGGTAAAAAAGGGTCGACTCCTCACTTTTAAGATCGAGATCATGAAATTAGGGTTACAATGATCCTATTGTTCAAACTTGGTCAAGAGATGATGGAGGAATCATAAAAAAATCAAGAAAAAAATTATTTGAAAAGTGGTTGATTTCCCATTTCCCTCCACTTTTCCTTCCATTTTCTTTCCGCACTTCCTTTCATTCTTTCCCTCTTGTTTTTCCATTTCAATTCCACTCCATTTCCCTTGGAAACTTCTACAATGTTCTACCATCTTCTAGAGTGTTCCAAGGAATATTTCAAGGAATATTCCTTCTCCAACCCTAACCCTAACTAACTACTAACCTAACTCCATTGCTAAATCCTAATCTCATTACCAAACCATAATTTTGGATCCCAAGCCTAATTTTTAGGCCCCAAACCTAAACCATATTTAATCTATTTTCATCCAAACCAAAGGGGTCCCAACTTTCCAAATTTTTCACTCTCATACAATCACTTTTTCTCTCTCACTTTTCCTTCATTTTCCCTTTTTCACTAAAGCTTTTTGAAGAAGCTCTTCATGTTTCACATTGAAACTTGAAGATCTTGAAGCTTAGCCTCCAACCTCCATTGATTTTATGGATTGTGGAAGAAGAAGCTACTGATTTTTGTGAGGATTTCGGCTTATCGGAAGTGCACGAAAGTTCAAGCATCAAGAACGTCTTTATTTTGCAGATTCGCGGTTTTCTTGGTTTTCTCTTTGATCAAGCTCTGATTTCTTGCAACATCCACCAAAGCACTTCTCTGCTTCGTAGGTTGGTGATCTAAATCACTTCTCCTTTAAGTTATTCTCTTCATCTCGCCATTCTTTAATTGCTTTTTCGCTTTGCTTGTGATCGATTCCTTTCCGTTATGTCTTGCTTGCGATTTGTGTTTTTTAATGGATTAGAATTTAAGGTGTAGATAGTTATAGGATCTAGCATGTGTAAATAAGCCCTAATCAAGTAGAAATTAGTGTTAACATGTTCCTATGTATGTTGGTGATCATTAGAAGTGAGTTTGTGGCTAAAAACACTTATTTCTCAACTTTTTTCACATTCTGGTTCAGTGTTAACCGGTTACCCATTTGGTTAACGCGTGCGTTTTGGCCACAAAATAATGCAGTTTTAGGTCCGTTAACCGGTTAACCATTTGGTTAACCGGTTAACGCTGTTGATTTTTGGAATCTTGGCTTATTTGATGGCTTAGTCTTGCTTTCTAGTGCCTTTAATGTTCATACATGTTTAGGTACTGATTTTAGGGAATTTTTGGGTCTATTTCCAGTAGCCGATTCATCCATTTCGAGTCGTTTCGACGCGTTTCTGTTCATATTGCATATTATGCATTTTCGTATTCCTTTGTGTATAACTTGATTTCTTGCATTTTGTTGCTATGTTTATGCATCACTTGACATGTGAATAATCATGTTTCATTCTATTTTTACATCTTTCGCATTGCGTTAAGTCATTTTGCATTTTATTGTATCAAGGTATGTTGCATTTCACATAATCATGTATGTAAGTGCCTTTGGTTGCATTTGGTTACATGCTTGATCATATCATTCACATCAATTCAATTCTGAATTTTGCATTGAGTTTGGCATTCTTGTTGATCTATCATGTTGCATGTTCATGATCAATGCTCATTATGTTCATATGCCATGTTCATGTGCTATATTTTGCATACTTGTTGCACAATCAATCATGTGGTGCATTCTTGCATAATTCTCTCAAAAATGCTCATGTTCTTTCAATTATGTATGTTGATTTATGTTTAAATGCATGTTCATGATGAATTTAGTACATCTTTATTGAGTTTGTGCATTAAAAAATGAAAATAATCAAATCTGTATTTTACATTTCATAACTAACTTTGCATATAGGTGTTGTAGAATACATGTTGTTTGTTGTGCTTGCATGTTGTATTTGATCTTTTACACCTACCTTTTTATGTTGCATGCTGGCTGTAGAAAATGGCATTGTGTTGTGCATTGTTTTCATAGCTATTTGTGTATTAGGGGCTGTAGTAGGTGCTGTATTTTTGTCTTAGCATATTTTTTAGTCTTCTAGAATTAAGATAGATTTTAGATTGAGTCCTAGAGTCATTAGGATTTAATTAGTGTTTGTTTGCTTTATTATTTTAAATAAAAATGCACACTAAACTTTGTTTTGTAGGGAGGGAAAGGTATGTTTCCTTACACCTTATTTTTTTATATTTTTTATGCATTTAATTTATTTTATTCTTCCATATTTGTGGTTGGTAGGGTCCCACATTGTTAGGACCAACTTATCTTCCTTAGGAAGTAAGTTGCATCATATTTTCTTTTTCTTTTCCTTTTTCTCATTAGGATTAGAAAAGCCTCACTCACCATTAGGACCACCATTTTAATAAGTAACTTAGGGTTGTGTCTTAGTCCCCCTTAGTTTTTCCCTTTTTCCATTTGAGTCTTCTTTCTCATCTTCAAACAAAATCCAAAAATACTTAACAGATGCATGACAGGATCCTTTGTGTATAGCCTTATTCCATGGGGAACTTGCATTCATTCCATCTTGGAGTGGTGTAGGCTTTTCTAGCATGATGTACAAGTCTTATCAAGGGGTTATTTCACAAAGTAAACATAAAAGATACTTCTTCACAAAATCAACAAAAACACTTAATAAAGTTCAATAAGTTAGTGAACTTAAACCCTAATCCTAGGAAACCAGTCTTGGATAAATTCTCCTTATTGGGTGTGCTTGTTCTATTATTCCATCTTGGAATGTAGTAGCAAGTACACAGTCCATGGAAAAGAGTTTGAATTCACTTCCTTGTGCCAAATTCATACAAAAAACTCTTAAAAAGCAAATAAAAAACAATAAGCGACTTTCCTGCGGGAATTATTTTCTCATCTCATTCACTCATAATGCGAACTCGCGACAACTTGTCTCGCATGAAAGACGATAAACGCACTCATACCAGACGAGCCTGCAACACCTGAGCATAGACATACGCAGTTCAAGCCATAAAAACACAAACAAATAGTTCCCGCCTGGTTAGGCGAACTACGTAGACTCTGATCCTCATTATCTCGATGAGGTACGTAGGCAGCGGGGTAGGGCCCGTTCGAGCGCATTCTTTATTTTCCCTACATTTTCCCCATTCTTTCTTTTGTTCTATTTCCATTCCCATTCTAGTTCCAGTAGCAATTTTATTCAGCAACATTTTATTTTCTCACCCTTTGAAGCAAACAAGCAAGCGTGGATCCCGTCGGGTACGAAGGACGATCTGGGGTGCTAATACCTTCCCAGGTCATAACCGACTCCTGAACCCGGATCTTTGGTTCGCAAGGCCTTGTCCTTTCCTTCTTCCTCAGGTTTATGCAACATTACCTTTCCCATTCTTTGGGGATAAAAATGCCTGGATGGCGACTCTATCTTTTCCGCGCCACTTTTGCATTTGTACCAGGATGAAAATCCCGGGAGCGACAACTGGCGACTCTGCTGGGGATCGAACCCAGGATCTCTGGTTTCCTTTGTAGAGTCAATCCTAGCGCCTATTTGGTTTTGTTTCTTTGGGTGCTTATCAGTTTGTTGTTGTGTGCTTTAGTTTAACTTTACTGTTTTTATTTACAGTTTTACTATACATCTTTACTTTACCGCATTTAATTATCGCTTTCAGTATTTATTTTCCATGCATAATATTATACTGGATTGTCTGGCTGTGCTGGTTTTAATTTTTTCTATGGGATGGGGTTACTGTGAGATGAGCTCGTAACCTGGGCTCGAGTGCACCCTAGGACTTAGAGTGGTTCCACTTTGGCTTCATGACATCTTGCTATGTTGGTATTAGTGAGTTCCACGCATTGCTTGCAACCTTCTCGGGAATGTATTGATACCAGAATCTTTCTGGGTTAATACACTACCTTGATAGTTATGGGCAGTCAAGGGACCAATCATTGAGAACCTTTGTGGAAACATCCCTCTCCAGTGATGACAGTGGCAGACCACATTTGTTGGCAAACCTACTCGCATCCGAGGGCCCACTGGGAACTCGCATAGGATGGTCTGGTTCTCTCATAGGAATCCAGTTAAGGCAAACTGTTCGTATGATGATAGTATTGTACCCTTCGGGATGAATGTACTATTGTTTCTCGATTCAGTGCTTGAAGCTGGGGACTTATGAGGGATGTTTGTTTCCTTGGACTCAGCTGAGACCTCCTTTAGTAGTACATAATGCCAAACCAATTCCCTGATTTGGTCATGAGCCATTTCTCGGAAATGGTGAATGTATTATTGCTATTCGACTTTGAGAGTTAATGATGTTGACCCAAGTAGCACACGTGTGAGATTGGGAGGGGTTTGCAGGTTTGCAGGAACCCAAAACTTCAACATACCCTTGTATGCCAGCACACTTCAGTGATATGATGTTGTTATGTTAATTATGGATTCTGAAATCATGAAGTCCTGATCAGAAAGATACTTGTGATGATGTTGTGGCCATGCACTGACACTTGATTATCTGATTCACTACACAGACACATCATTGATCACATGCCTTGCCTTGCATAACATCATAACATCATTAATCATTTGTTTTATTTTTATTCTCAGGGTTCATTACCTCTTATTCTGGTTGTATTTGCTGCTTCAACATGGAGATTCCAAGGAAGAGAAATGTCCATTATACGTTCCCACATCCAGAGACAGATGGTATTCAGAAGTTAATTGGCTTGATGGGGGACAAAGTGCTTGATGATTTCAGAAAAGAGTTTGGAAAGATCTTAGACTATGTGAATAAGCCAACCACTGATCAGAGGGATAGCTTGCATTCTCTATTGCATTTCTATGATCCACAGTTGAGGGTTTTTGTTTTCCCTGACTACATCTTGGCTCCCACATTAGAAGAGATATCCAACATCCTCAAAATGCCCATAAAAAATGGTGCTCCTTACTAGGGCTTAGAGAAGATGCCTTCATCCAAAGATATAGCTAAGTCTTTTCTTCTGGATTTATCCAAAGTTAACAGAGAAGTGGATGCCACCAAGGGTAAGGGAATTTTCTTAGATTTTCTTATCAAAGAAGCTCAGGACCTGGCCTCTGAGAACAAATGGGCTAAGTTCAGCACCTTGCTTGCTTTGATAGTGTATGGGACTAGTTTGTTTCCAGGAGAAAGGGGTTTAATTAACATGGAAGCTATCACTATATTTGCCAGAAGAAATCCAATACCCACTTTGCTAGGTGACTTTTACTACGGGGTTCACCATAGAAATGAAAAGAGGAAAGGACATGTAAATTATTGTGCTCCCCTATTTGCTGATTGGTTTGTAAGGCAACTCCCTAAATCAGGACCTTTTTCAGGATTTGAAACAATCTTGGAAGTGGTCCAAAAGATTAATGGGCTTAACCTCAGCTGACATTGCATGGGGATGCAACAGAGATCTTATGGGCAAAGAATTGTTGGTCAGTTGTGGTAGCTTCCCAAGTGTGCCTCTGTTTGGAAGGAAAGGTTGGATCAGTTACAATCCTATCTTATCCAGGAAGCAGTTTGGTTATCCATTAAGAGATGTGCCTTTGATTGAAGAGGCAAATGAATCTTTGTACTTTCCAGCAGAAGGAAATCTCAAGAAGAGCATGTTGTTATCCCAAGCTTGGGAAGTTAGAGTGATAAAAGGGAAGAAAGACTTTGGGAGAGTGGATCCCAACACTTATGATCCTTTCGTCAGCTGGTTGGAGGATCGTGTGAAGACCCAGTTGCTCCCATTTTCTAAAGAAACACCTCTCTACCCCAAGGAGATAGCCGCCACAACTTCAGTGCCTCTTCAAGATTATCAAAAGTTGGAAACCTTGGTTCAACAGCTCAGATTGGAGAATCAAGAAGCCTACAATTCATGCCAGAAATTGAAGATGCATAATCAAAAGTTGGAGGAAAGAGCTCATAAAGCTGAAGAGATGGTCAGGCTCAAGCAGCAAGATTTTCAGGAGAGAGAGCTTTACTTCAAGAAAAGGGGATTAGCTGAAACTCGTAAGATGGCCCAGCACCGAAAGGAGAGGAAGGATTTGAATGAAGCCAATGAAGTTGTCACCTTATGGCAAGAAAAATGGGAAGATAATTTGAGGAAGCAGAAGGAGCTGGAGGTCAAGCACAAGCTAGAAGTCCAGAGTCTTCAGGATTCTTTGGATGGACAGAGAAAGCTCCTTCAGAAGGCTTATCATAAAGAGAAGAGTTGTCTCTAAAGTTTAGCAGAAAGCCAACAAGTAGTAAGGGAAGCTCAGAAAGAAATAGAAGATTTTAAATTGAAAGCTGACGTCAAGAGGGCAAATAGTTATTCCATTACAAGTCAAGAAAGTGAAAAGGTGTTCCTACAAAAAATCGAGGAATTGCATGCCTCCTTTGACCTTAGGGATATCCTAATTCAGAAGCTTGTACAGTAACCTACACATCCAGATATAGTTCAGATGTTGCAAAAGGTCAAGCGCCTCAGTTAGAGATTACAAGATGTAGACTTTCCTAAGCTTTAGTTGTATGTGCATATGACTTGGATTACCCACAGGCTTTTTGTGGGAATCCCCTCTCTCTTGATGTACTTTTTCTTTCTTGACATATTGAATTGGTACCTTGTAAGGATCTTTTTTATTCCAATTGCCTTCCGATTTACTTGAAGTCTCTGGTTATATCTGTTGCACGAACACAAAGTAAATGCCACCACTTCAAATTCGAATGTCACACAGGTGTTTCTTGCAAGGGATATTTTATCAACACCAGAATGGGTAAGTAATTAAAGCCCTGGGAATAAAAGGAAAAAATTGCATTGCATACACATCATTTGCATTTTTCTTTGTTTTGCAGGTTTTCTACAGGATGCTTAACTTATCTGTGTTTCAGGAAAAGATTGCGAGGGCCGCCAAGACCCGTCATCTTCGACAGAATATCCCGCATCGCTATGCAACTCACAACAACCAGAGGACAGTCATGGACGCTATGCAAACTGAGCTTAATGAGTTTCGCACCAGAATTGGAGACTTCATGGTCATGATGCAAGGGATAGCTCAGGGACAACAAGAGTTAAGAAATGCAATTCAAGGGCTCAACCCTCCTCAGACTAATCCTCCTATGACCACTCCTGACGTGCAAGTGACTCCTCCCAACACCAACAATGGCCCAGGCGGACCTCAAGTTCCAGAACAGGTCACAACAACTTTCATTCCGGTACAAGACAGGCAGGAGGATCAGTTCTCTCCTTTTAACAGCGACATGGGGTTCAGAGGAGATGGAAATCTTCAAGACTTTTTTATGCTTGCTGAGAAAGTCAAAGCCCTCGAGTGCAGAGACACTTTGGGGATAGATGTGTCTGACATGGGCTTAGTTCCCGGGGTGGTTATTCCTCACAAATTCAGACCACCAACTTTTGACAAGTATAATGGTAGCTCCTGCCCAAAGACTCACTTGCAGGCATTCTACCGAAAAATTGCTGCCCATACTAGGGATGAAAAGCTCTGGATGTACTACTTCCAGGATAGTCTCTCCGGAGGGTCCTTGGAATGGTACATGAAGCTAGAAAGAAGCTATGTAAGAAACTGGAAGGAATTGGGAGAGGCATCCCTTAAGAAATATCAGTATAATATTGACATGGCGCCTAGTCGTACTCAACTTCAAAGTCTGACTCAGAAGAACTCCGACAACTTCAAAGATTATGCGCAAAGGTGGCGCGAATTGGCTGCTAGAGTGCAACCACCTTTGCTGGAGAGAGAAATGGTGGACCTGTTCCTGGATACCCTCCCTGGGCATTTCATGGAAAGGCTAGCTGGATGTTCCTCAAGTGGATTCTCAGATAACATCTTGACGGGAGAAAGGATAGAAAGCTAGATCAAGCAAGGGAAGATTCAGAATGGGGGCGCTTCGAGTTCGGGTGTCAAGAAGCCCTTCGTGAAGAGGAGAGAAGGAGAGACTGGGGAAGTGTACACGCAGAGGGGAGGAAGTAACATAGGTTTTTATCAGCAAGTGGCCCCCGTCACTATAACAGCTCAACCTGTTCAACAACAAGTCCAACCACCGCAGCCGCAACGCCAACAAGGGTATCAACAAAGAGCTCCTCGTCCATATTACCCCCAGAAGACTAGAGAAAGACATTTCGAAACTCCACTGATGTCCTATTCACAACTTTTGAAGAATCTCATACAACTCCAACTGGTTCAGCTCAGAACTTTGCAACCCCCGAAGCCAGGCCAAATCCCTGAGGGTTATGATACAAACGCCAGATGCAAATTTCATTCTGGAGCTCCCGGGCATACCACAAAGAACTGCAAAGCGCTGAAGCATGTTGTTCAAGACCTACTGGATTCTAAAGCGATTAATTTTGCTCCTACTCCTAATGTAATTCAGAACCCCATGCCTCCTCACAGAGGTACGGTTGGGGCAGTTGATGAAAGGGAGAATTTAAACTTGGTGCGTGACGTCAATGACTTGCAAACTCTGTTGAGTGTTGTTAAAGTTTTCTTGTCACAAAAGGGTGTTTTTCCTGGGTGCGAAGTTGACTGTCCAGGATGTGCTGAAGCTACAAATGGTTGTGAGCAGTTGAAAGTAGGGATCCAGGACATGATTAATGAAGGAGTGTTACAGTTTGACAAGGTTGTAAAAGAAAGCAAAGTCTCTACAATAGCCATCTTCTACGATCCATCCCAAGTTCCTCCACAGGCCAGAGTAGCACCGATGACGATTACCACTGTAGGGCTAGTATTGTATCAGAGCGATAGAGCCATTCCCTGGAATTATGGTGGCGAAGTATACTGTAATGGCTAGAAGCAGGAGTTGGCCACGTCTTGTACGATCCCAGCTCAAGTAAAAAACGTTGGAGTAGGGGGATTTACTAGAAGTGGAAGTTTATTTGCGTCGGAAACACTAAGAAATAGTGTGATACCACCCAGAGACACCGCAGAGGCCCAGGCTAAGGCAAGAGGGAAGCAGCCAGTGGTCGTCAATGAACCCGCACCAGTAACTGATCCAGACGTTACCTTTGAAAAGGAAGTTGAAGAATTTCTGAGAATTATCAAAAAGAGCGATTACAAGATTGCGGACCATCTGCAGCAGACTCCGTTGAAGATTTCCATCTTGTCCTTGCTAATGTGTTATGACTCCCACAGGAAGGCTCTCTTGAATATTCTGAACAAGGCATATGTGCCTCAAGATATTTTAGTAAATCAGTTGGAAGCGGTGGTATCTAGTGTCAATGCCAGTCACGGATTGGGTTTTACAGACATGGATCTAACATCTGAAGGGCGTGCTCATAATCGAGAACTACATATCTCTTTAGAATGTAAGGGGGAAGTACTTTCTCACGTGTTGGTAGGTACCGGATCATTGTTGAATGTTTTGCCCAAGAAGGCATTGATGAAGTTGGATTATGATGGAGTGGTTTTAAAGCCCAGCAACCTGGTGGTTAGTGCATTTGATGGGTCGAGGAGATTAGTGTTCGGGGAGGTGGAGTTACCAATTAAAGTAAGTCCACAAATTGTCAATACCACATTTTACGTAATGGATATATAACATGCATACAGTTGTTTGCTTGGAAGACCTTGGATACATTCAGCAGGAGCAGTGGGGAAGAAGACATTTTTGTTAGTCATCTGGCTTCATTCAAGTATGTGGAGATGGATGGCAAAATAGTCGAGACTCCATGTCAGGCTTTTGAGCCCCTGAAAAATGAAAAAGCAGCTTCTTTAGCAGCTTCTTCTGAAGAACCAAAGAAGGGGGTTTCCATGGCCTCTTATATGCAAGCTCTTGAGTTGGTAGAGTCATGGGTGCGAGAAGGCTAGGGCAGTCCAGTAGAAGTGCCAGAAAAGAAGGATATGTTCGGAATTGGTTACCATCCTGGGTAGTCATTGTCTTAACCGAGTGCTAGAGGTCGTTAAGGCCCAATTAATTTCACGAGTCCGGGAGTGGTGGATTATGGAAACGTCAGTGCCGTGCAGGATGACGCAGTTGATAGTGACTGTGACTTAGATGAGTGGATCAGGCCTGCTGTTCCAGGGACTCAACTTAGCAACTGGACATATGAAAGACTTATGTCAGTCACCTCTTCCGAAGAGTAATAATCTTTGTTTCTGTTTTTCTGTATTCAAGCACTATGTCTTGCCCGTGGCATAGTGGTTGTTTGTAAGGGTTCTTTTGTTCCTAACACAATTCATAATCATAAATAAAGCTGACGTTTCACATTCATTCATGCTGTTCTTTGTCTTTCATTTTTCGCTTTTGTTTTTCAAAAAGAAAGAAAAGTTTTAAAATGGAAATGTTTCTCATTTTCTCAAGCTCTTTCTAAAGCCTTGTATGAATCATCATTCATGCAGGTGCTCATCACCGGATCTTATCAATGACGACCCTGTTATGGCTGAGTATGACTTTGGCAATCCAATTTATCAAGTCGATGAGGAAGGTGAAGAAGATTGTGAACTACCTGAAGAATTGGCCAGACTGCTTAAACATGAGGAGAAGATAATTCAGCTGCCTAAAGATGACTTCCCTCTGCCTCACATAGATGTGGTCGTCAATAATACTGCTTAGTTTTCTGTGTTCTCTTTCATGGACGGGTTTTCCGGTTATAACCAGATTAAGATGTCTCCCGATGATACGGAAAAGACAACCTTCATCACGCCTTGGGGCACTTTCTGTTACAAGGTCATGCCATTTGGCCTGGAGAATGCAGGAGCCACTTACCAACGGGCGATGGTGATGCTATTTCACGACATGATTCATCAGGAAATTGAGGTTTATGTTGATGATATGATAGCAAAATCCCAAATAGAAGAAAAGCACTTGGTTAATCTAGAAAAGTTGTTTGACAGACTCAGGAAGTTCATATTGAGGTTGAATCCGAATAAGTGCACCTTTGAGGTCCGTTCCGGCAAGCTACTCGACTTCATTATTAGTGAGCAGGGAATTGAGGTTGATCCAGCCAAAGTAAAAGCCATCCAAGAGATTCCTAAGCCAAAGACTGAAAAGCAAGTGGGTGGTTTCTTAGGGAGACTAAACTACATTGCACAATTTATTTCTCACCTAACGGCCACGTGTGAGCCCATCTTTAAGCTTCTGAGGAAGAATTAGGCCATTAAATGGAATGAAGACTGCCAGCAAGCCTTTGACCGAATCAAAGAATACCTGCTAGAACCTCCAATTCTCATGCCTCTGGTACCAGGGAGACCTTTGATCATGTATCTTACCGTGCTAGAAGGATCGATGGGATGTGTGCTGGGTCAGCATGACGAGTCTGGTCGAAAAGAGCACGTCATTTATTACCTTAGCAAAAATTTTACCGATTGTGAGACACGTTACTCACTACTCGAGAAAACTTGTTACGCTTTGGCATGGGATGCTCGCCGACTAAGACAATACATGCTGACTCACACCACTCTCTTAATTTCCAAGATAGATCCTGTGAAATACATTTTTGAGAAGCCGGCTCTGACAAGAAGAGTAGCACGACGGTAGATGATACTAACAGAGTATGATACACATTACACTTTGCAAAAGGAAATCAAAGGAAGTGTATTGTCAGAATACTTGGCTCAGCAGCCAATCGATGATTATCAACCCATGAAGTTTGAGTTTCCGGATGAGGACATCATGTTCCTCAAGTTGAAAGACTATGAAGAACCACTTCCGGAGGAGGGGCCAGACCCTGAATCCAAATGGAAGTTGATGTTTGACGGAGCTGTGAACATGAATGGAAGTGGAGTAGGTGTTGTTATCATCTCGCAAGAAGGGGTCCATACACCTTTAGCTACTCGGTTGACTTTCGAATGCACTAACAATGAGGCATAATATAAAGCTTGTATCATGGGGGTTGAGGAGGCAATCAACTTGCGAGTCAAGAACCTCGAGATCTTCGGAGATTCTGCTTTGATGGTGAACCAAGTCAATGGCAAATGGTTAGTTCATCAACATCACTTGGTTCCTTACAGAGATTATGCCAGGAGGCTGTTAACTTTCTTCACCAAAGTCAAGTTGAATTATATTCCTCGAGACGAAAATCAGTTCGTCGATGCTCTAGCAACTTTATCGTCTATGATTAAAGTTTGTCAAGAGAATTTTGTGCCTCGAATCATGGTCTCCTGTCTCAAAAGACCTGCTTATATCAAGAATTTCTTGAAGGCTCAAGAATACCCGGCTGGGGCATCCAGTAAGGACAAGAAGACCCTCAGAAGACTGGCAAGAGGTTTCTTCTTGAATCAAGATGGTGTGCTATACAAGCGAAACTTCGACATGGTTCTGCTCAGATGCGTGGATAGACACGAAGCAGACCTGTTGATGCAAGAGGTTCATGAAGGCTCCTTTGGTACCCATGCTGGAGGACATGCTATGGCCAAGAAATTGTTGAGATTGGGATATTATTGGATCACCATGGAATCCAATTGCTGTAAGTACTCCCGCAAATTTCACAAGTGTCAGATTTATGCCGATAAGGTTCATGTGCCTCTGAATCCATTGAGTTTCATGTCTTCACCATGGCCGTTCGCCATGTGGGGTATTGATATGATTGGCAAGATCGAGCCGACAACTTCCAACGATCACCGATTCATCCTGGTTGCCATAGACTACTTCACAAAGTGGGTCGAAGCGGCATCTTATGCTAATGTTACTATACAAGTGGTAGCCCGATTTATCAAAAGAGACATCATTTGCCGGTACGGAATTCCTGAAAGAATCATTGCTGATAATGGTTCTAATCTCAACAACAAGATGATGGCTAACTTGTGTCGGGATTTCAAAATAGAGCATCACAACTCTTCTCCATATCCCCCGAAGATGAATGGCGCCGTCGAGGTGGCAAACAAGAACATCAAGAAGATCGTTTAGAAGATGGTTGTAACATACAAAGATTGGCATGAGGTGCTACCATTCGCTTTGCATGGGTACAAAATGTCAGTGCGTACCTCAACAGGGGCAACCCCGTTCTCACTGGTGAATGGTATGGAGGAAGTCCTACCAATTGAAGTGGAAATCCCCTCGTTGAGATTGATGATGGACATTAAGCTAGATGAAGCTGGGTGGCTCCGATCCAGATATAATCAATTGAGCCTCATTGAAGAAAAACGTCTAGCAGCTGTATGCCATGGACAGTTATATCAGCGGCGGATGAAGCATGCTTTTGACAAGAAGGTACAACCACAGTGGTACATACCAGGTCATTTGGTGTTGAAAAGGATTCTTCCTCATCTTAATGCTGACAACCATGGACGGAGAAGACTTCCAATCCCCTGTCAACGAACAACTGCGATCTATGAAATCTGTAACCTATCTGCAACTGAGGTTATTCTAAGGGTTGAAGATCAGTTCAATAACCTTCATCAAGGGGCAGAGCAAGCGGATAGTCTTGAAGATATACGAGTCATAACTGGGTTGAAACTTGATGAGATCCACTTCTCACATTTCCAATAGTATAATTTGTTTTCCTTTTTTGCTATTTCCTCTTTCTAGGGAATTGCTTCCTTTGTAATGCCTATTCAGTTCCATTTTTCCAAATCAATAAAAATTCAACTTCAGTCAACTTGTGACTATCTGCTTCTCGTTTTTGTTTTTTGTCTAGCATTGATTGATTGCGAAAACGTCCAGCAAATTGTGATTTATATTGTGTTGTGAACATTTGAATGCATTCTAACTCATGCAGAAGGACAAAAACATTTAATACAACTCTAAAAGGGTGTCAAGATGTCCAGATAATGATTCATGCTACGAGCCTAGGGCATACAGGTCCCAAACTAACTCTCCATGTTGCAGGCACTATCGATTGTGTTTATGTAGGTACAGGTACAGGTGTTGCTAACAGAGCTAAAAGCAGATTCCCAGGAGGAGCGTTTCTTTACGCTTGAACAAGAACATGTGTTTTCCAGGGTGTCTCCAGTCATCCCTAGTGGAAGTGAAGTTGAATTTCTTCTCCAACGTTAATGGCAAAAGATGTTTGACTTTCCCAAGCAGAAGTTTTCCTTCAATACATGGGCAATCCCCAGCAGTACAAGGAGTTTCTTTCCTCCCCAACAAGTTGCTTCCTCAGCAATGTCATGCCTCTGGTTCCCAGGAAAGTCAGGAGGTCTCCACTTCCCCACCAAAGTACAAGAAGGGTCCGCCTCCAGCAGGGTCTTGGCGCTCCAATCTCAAAGTCCAATCTATTTTTGGTAGTGGCGGCAGTTCAGAGCCGGTGTATCATTGACAACTTTCCCCGCAGACTTGTCTCCTCTTCATCAGGGTGGATCAGATCAATGCAGTGATCATCAATCCTCCCTAGTCAAGCCATCTGGGATACTTGCAGTCTCCTTGTTAGGAGATCTCTTTGCATTTGCATATGCATAATCATCATTGCATTTGCATCCTCCAAAGCGTAGCATTTCCATCCTCATGGAGCATTACGCCATTAATCCAAACATACGCATACCAGCATGGGCCAGTTTTGAGGTGTTGCATATAACCTATAACATCTTTTCAACCTGAATTATTCCCCGCAGAAGATACTTATACCATTTTCCAGATATCTTGGTCTTTCCAAGTCAATGTTGTTTTCTTTGTGACTTGGTCCTGCCCAACAATCATATTGTTGAGTTCGATTCCGCTAATGGTCTCGTTAAGCCCTGTTTTTCCAACAGGCACCTTCTGTGGCTTGTTCCTGCCCAGCAGTCGCTTGTTTTCTTTGTGACTTGGTCCTGCCCAACAGTCACATTGTCGAGTTCCATTCCGCTAATGGTCTCATTAAGTCATGTTTCGACAACAGGCACCTTTCGTGGCTTGGTCCTGCCCAGCATTCGCGTGTTTTCTTCATGGCTTAGTCCTTCCCAGCAATCATATTGTTGAGTTCCATTCTGCTAATGGTCTCATTAAGTCCTGTTTCGCCAACAGTCACCTTCCGTGGCTTGGTCCTGCCCAGCAGTCGTGTGTTTTCTTTATGGCTTGGTCCTGCCCAGCAGTTATATTGTTGAGTTCCATTCTGCTAATGGTCTCGTTAAGCCATGTTTCGCCAACAGGAACCTTTCGTGGCTTGATCCTTCCCAACAGTCACGTGTTTCCTTTGTGGCTTGGTCATGCCCAGCAGTCACATTGTCGAGTTCTGTTTCGCTAACAATCTCATTAAGTCCTATTTCGCCAACAAGCACCCTCGTTGTTGTTTGTTTCGCTCAGCATTCACAGTGCAGGTTTTTGGCATTGATTTTATTCCACTTGGTTCTGTTTCAGCTACCTATTCATAGGTCAAAACAAAAAATAAATAAATAAAACGCAGATGGCATTTCTATTATCCACAATGTGCAAATTTTCAAGTTTTTATTCGAGTATTCAATCACTACATACCTTGAACGTCTAAAAGCTCTTGCAAATATTCGTTCAGGCCTGCAGATGATTGAATAGGGGCAAGCAGTGGAAATATTTGAAGCCACAAGTCTTCATTTGAAGCCACAAGCCATGGAAATATTTGATTTGATCAGAGGAGGCAAGCAGTGCAACGTTTCCTGATGAAAAGGGTCAAGTTAGGGTTTCATTTCTATTGGGCTTCTGCATGAAGTTTGATTCAAAGAGGATTCCTTTGTCTTATATATGGTGTCAAGTGCCTAGGGTTCAAATTTCATCCATAAAATCATTTTTCAGGAGGTTCATTTGGCCAGATGACTAAAAATCGAGGAATCGGGGAAAAGGCAACCGAGCTAGGTAAAAAAGGGTTGACTCCTAACTTTTAAGATCGAGATCATGAAATTAGGGTTACAATGATCTTATGGTTCAAACTTGGTCAAGAGATGATGGAGGAATCATAAAAAAATCAAGAAAAAAAATCATTTGAAAAGTGGTTGATTTCCCATTTCCCTCCACCTTTCCTTCCACTTTCTTTCTGCACTTCCTTTCATTCTTTCCCTCTTGTTTTTCCATTTCAATTCCACTCCATTTCCCTTGGAAACTTCTAATATCTTCTACCATCTTCTAGAGTGTACCAAGGAATATTCCTTCTCCAACCCTAACCCTAACTAACTACTAACCTAACTCCATTGCTAAATCCTAATCTCATTACCAAACCATAATTTTGGAATCCCAAGCCTAATTTTTGGGCCCCAAACCTAAACCATATTTAATCCATTTTCATCCAAACCAAAGGGGTCCCAAGTTTCCAAATTTTTCACTCTCACACATTCACTTTTTCTCTCACTTTTCCTCGATTTTCCCTTTTTCACTAAAGCTTTTTGAAGATCTTGAAGCTTAGCCTCCAACCTCCATTGATTTTGTGGATTGTGGAAGAAGAAGCTACTAATTTTTGTGAGGATTTCGGCATATCGGAAGTGCACGAAGGTTCAAGCATCAAGAACGCATTTATTTTGCGGATTCGCGGCTTTCTTGGTTTTCTCTTCGATCAAGCTCCGATTTCTTGCAACATCCACCGAAGCACTTCTCCGCTTCGTAGGTTGGTGATCTAAATAACTTCTCCTTTAAGTTATTCTCTCCATCTCACCATTTCGGCATTCTTTAATTGCTTTTTTGGCTTTGCTTGTGATCGATTCCGTTTCCGTTATGTGTTGCTTGCAATCTGTGTTTTTTAATGGATTAGAATTTAAGGTGTAGATAGTTATAGGATCTAGCATGTGTAAATAAGCCCTAATTAAGTATAAATTAGTGTTAACATGTTCCTAGGTATGTTGGAGAATATTAGAAGTGAGTTTGTGGCCAAAAGCACTTATTTCTCAAGTTTTTTCACATTCTGGTTCAGTGTTAACCGGTTAACCATTTGGTTAACCGGTTAACACATGCGTTTTGATGGCTTAGTCTTGCTTTCTAGTGCCTCTAATGTTCATACATGTTTAGGTACTGATTTTAGGGAATTTTTGGGTCTATTTCTAGTAGCCGATTCATCCATTTCGAGTCGTTTCGATGCGTTTCCGTTCATATTGCATATAGGTGCTGTAGAATACATGCTGTTTGTTGTGCTTGCATGTTGTATTTGATCTTTTACACCTACCTTTTCATGTTGCATGCTGGCTGTAGAAAATGGCATTGTGTTGTGCATTGTTTTCATAGCTGTTTGTGTATTAGGGGCTGTAGTAGGTGTTGTATTTTTGTCTTAGTATATTTTTTAGTCTTCTAGAATTAAGATAGATTTTTGATTGAGTCCTAGAGTCATTAGGATTTAATTAGTGTATGTTTGCTTTATTATTTTAAATAAAAATGCACACTAACCTTTGTTTTGTAGGGAGGGAAATGTATGTTTCCTTACACCTTATCCTTTTATTTTTTATGCATTTCTTTATGCATTTAATTCATTTTATCCTTCCATATTAATGGTTGGTAGGGTTCCCCATTGTTAGGACCAACTTATCTTCCTTAGGAAGTAAGTTGCATCCTTTTTCCTTTTTCTTTTCCTTTGGCTCATTAGGATTAGAAAAGCCTCACTCACACTTAGGACCACCATTTTAATAAGTAACTTAGGGTTGTGTCTTAGTCCCCCTTAGTTTTTCCCTTTTTCCATTTGATTCTTCTTTCTCATCTTCAAATAAAATCCAAAAAGACTTAATAGATGCATGAAAGGATCCCTTGTGTATAGCCTTATTCCATGGGGCACTTGCATTCATTCCATCTTGGAGTGGTGTAGGCTTATCTAGCATGATGTACAAGTCTTATCAAGGGGTTGTTTCACAAAGAAAACATAAAAGATACTTCTTCACAAAAACGACAAAAACACTTAATAAAGTTCAACAAGTTAGTGAACTTAAACCCTAATCCTAGGAAACAAGTCTTGGATAAATTCTCCTTACTGGGTGTGCTTGTTCTATTATTCCATCTTGGAATGTAGTAGCAAGTATACATTCCATGGAAAAGAATTTGAATTCACTTGTGCCAAATTCATACAAAAAACTCTTAAAAAGAAAATAACAAACAATAAGCGACTTTCCTGCGGGAATTCTTTTCTCATCTCATTCACTCATAACGCGAACTCGCAACGACTTGTCTCGCATGCAAGACAGTAAACGCACTTGTACAAGACGAGCCTGCAACACCTGAGCATAGACATACGCAGTTCAAGCCATAAAAAACACAAACAAATAGTTCCCGCCTGGTTAGGCGAACTACGTCGACTCTGATCCTCATTATCCCGATGAGGTACGTAGGCAGCGGGGTAGGGCCCGTTCGAGCACATTCTTTATTTTCCCTACATTTTCCCCATTCTTTATTTTGTTCTATTTCCATTCCCATTCTAGTTCCAGTAGCAATTTTATTCAGCAGCACTTTATTTTCTCACCCTTTAAAGCAAACAAGCAAGCGTGGATCCCGTCGGGTACGGCGGACGATCTGGGGTGCTAATACCTTCCCAGGTCGTAACCGACTCCCGAACCCAGATCTTTGGTTCGCAAGGCCTTGTCATTTCCTTCTTCCTTAGGTTTGTGCAACATTACCTTTCCCATTCTTTCGGGATAAAAATGCCTGGCTGGAGACTCTCCTTTTCCGCGCCACTTTCGCGTTTGTACCAGGATGAAAATCCTGGGAGCGACACTTCCTGTGGGACTCAAGACAACCCACCTCCAGACTTACTCAGACTTCCCATGTAACCCAGTGTAGTACTCACCTCAAACATTTACGGACGCTTCCCGTGGGACTAAGAACAACTCATCTCAAGACTTACTCAGACTTCACTGAGGGATCTAGTACGTACACGCCTCAGGTCTTTATGGACGCTTCCCGTGGGACTCAAAACAACCCACCTCAAGACTTACTCAGACTTTAAGAATGCCCCCTCATGAAATACACCCCTCAAGCCTTTAGGGACGCTTCCCGTGGGACTCATGACAACCCACCTCAAGACTTACTTAGACTTTATGTAGGACCTAGTGTATAGCACGCTAACGGTTTCGCAACAACCTAGGGTAATCTTAACCATCTCACAAGTTACTTGTTTTTATTCCCAATAGCTCAAAATTCCCTAACTAACATAATTACAGTTAATTAGAAAAGTTGGGTAAAAGTCGGTTCAAAATAATATTTCTCAGTCTCATAAGATAGTACATATTATTAGCTTCAAATTGATATATGGATAAGTTAAATCAGATAAACAACAAAGAAGTTATGAATTTTTAAAAGTATCAAAATAGTATTTTTTTTAACCGGCATAAAATAAATAATTATTTTCCATTTCAAAAGAAATATTTTCCTCTACCATTGGATATTACGTTGTCTTAGCTTTCCAACGCTACGAACAGGGACCAAAACAGACTTACAGTTCAAAAGATACGCCTGTTTTAAATTTCCATTTTTCTGTAAATAGCAATGGTAACCGGTTACTACCAGAAGATTAACCGGTTACTGCGTGACAAAACCCAAAAATATAGTTTTTTCTTCACTCTAAAACATCCAAAATCATACCTAAACATAGTGGGACATCTAGGCAAGCATAATAGGTTCAAACCACACATAACCCGACTATTCTACCAGATTATTTCAACATTTTTTCCGTTAGGTTCCATTGATTAACAATTTTATCATTTCTAACCTAAAATCTAAACATCAAAAAGTCTTAAAAGAAAAGTTTCAAAGTAGAACCCACCTTGACAATGAAGAGGAGTTTGATGAAGATGATGAAGATGGATGATGATCCAAGCTTTCCCTCATCTTAGGTTTTCTTCTTCTTCTTCTTCTTCTTTTATCTTTTCCCTTTCTTTCTTTCTTTCTTTTTCTTCTTTTCCTCCTTTACCAACTTTCTATCTTTCTCTCTCTTTTATATAAATAACAAAACATTAGTTATACTGTTAACTATAGGTTAGTAATCCAATGGGTCCAAATTGAGAGTATCCAAAAATGTCTCTGAGTCAAATATTTAATAAAACCCCTGAGTCAGATAATACTAATTAATTAATTAAAGTTCATTGATTGCTATAATTATTTCAATTGAAAACTCTCAGAACACACCAGAACCTTATTAATCTTAATTAATATTATTTAGAGCATTTATAAAAATAAGGGGTATTGCAATGGATCACACACACACTTCCTCATTGTGACACATGGAACACATCATAAAAATTTGCAAGTGATGGCGGCAACGCAATCCGATATACTATCTCGTCGATCCTTTGTGAAATCAAATACAGACCAACAAAACACGGAGTAAGAGTCCTAGACTTCAAAGCTCTTCTGATACCCGTTACCGGAGTAACTCTCAAGAACACATGGTTTCCCTCCTGAAACTCAGGTGGTTTCCTTCTTTTGTCATGATAACTCTTCTGTCGACTTTGAGAAACTTTCATTCTTTCTCGTATCATCTTAATCTTCTTCGTCGTCTCTTGCACAATTTCAGGTCCAAGCACTACATTCTCTCTTGATTCATACCAACACAATGGAGTTCGACATCTTCTACCATACAACGCTTCATACGGTGCCATTCCAATACTAGCATGATAACTATTGTTATAAGTAAACTCAACCAACGACAAATGACTTTCCCAAGATCCTCCTTGATCCAACACACAAGCCCTCAGTAAATCCTCCAAAGATTGGATAGTCCTTTTAGTCAAACCATCTGTCTGCCGATGATAAGCAGAGCTCATCCTTAACTTAGTACCCAAAGCATCTTGTAAACTCTTCCAAAATCTCGAAGTAAACCGCGGATCTCTATCTGATACGATACTCGACGGTATTCCATGCAACTTCACGATTTCTTCAATATACATCTCAGCTAGTTTCTGCATAGAATGATTAATCTTCATCGCCAAGAAATGGGCCGACTTAGTAAACCTATCTATGATTACCCAAATAGAATCATTTCCTTTAGCAGTCTTTGGTTAACCTGTTACAAAATCCATGGAAATGTTATCCCACTTCCACTCTGGAATATTTAGCGGCTGCGTCATACCTAACGGTATCTGATGTTCAATTATATTACTTCTGAGAATTCAAGCACACATACACAAATTTAGAAACATCCTTCTTTATACCGGGCCACCAAAAACATTTATGCAAATCATGGTACATCTTCGTAGCACTAGGATGAATACTCAATCGACTATGATGTCCTTCTTCTAAGATGCTCTTCTTAATTTCCGGAACATCATGAATACACACTCTATCCCGGAATCTCATCGTACCATTCTCATCAACTCGAAATTCATCTCCATTATCTTGGTTAATCAAGGTTAACTGATCAACCAACTTCAAGTCAGATTGTTGTCCTTCACGGGTCCTTTCCATAAATTCATTGGTCAACTTCAACATTCCCAACTTTAAACTTTCAGACGTAGCTTCACACAACAAACTTATATCTCGGAACTGTTCAATCATTTCAAGTTCCTTGACCATCAACATCGACATATGCAACATCTTTCTACTCAAAGCATCTGCAACCATGTTTGCCTTACCAGGATGGTAATTCAAATCAAAGTCAAAGTCTTTCAACAATTCCAACCATCTCCTCTGCCTCATATTCAGTTCCTTCTGATCAAATAGGTTTTTCAAACTCTTGTGATCACTGAACACCTCAAATTTTGAACCAAAGAGATAATGTCTCCAGATCTTCAATATAAATACTACAAATGCTAACTCTAAGTCATGCGTAAGATAATTCCTCTCATGAACTCTCAATTGTCTTGAAGCATAAGCAACCACTTAACCATTTTGCATCAAAACTCCTCCAAGCCCCATCTTCGATGCATCACAATACACTACGAATGACTCATTCAGATTCGGCAAGATCAACACCGGAGTAGTTGTTAACTTCTTCTTCAGCTCTACAAAACTCTTTTCACACGCAACATCCCAAACATAAGCTTGGCTCTTTCGAGTCAACTGAGTCAAAGGTAGAGCCAACTTCGAAAAACCATCAATAAACTTCCTGTAATAACCTATTAAACCCAAAAAACTTCTAATCTCAGTAGCATACTTAGGAGTCTCCCACTGTAAAAATGCATCAATTTTTGACGGATCAACAACAATTCCACCACTAGAAATTGTAACACCCAAAATACTCCCCATGAATTTATAAATAAAATCAGAGTAAATAAAAATCATTATTTTATTCTGAGTGTCACAGTAAAAAAAACACACATGGCTCAGTGATACATTTTACAAAAATAGTTCAACTTGCAGTGGAAAAATCGAGAGATATATATAATCATATTTCGTTTACAAAATGTTTTCTTAAAACTAAGGAAATAATAATAAACGCCATCCCGACACCCAAAGCACGTATCAGAGCCGACTTATCTAATTGTGAAGTACATCGACTCGACCGACCTCCACTTTAATAATCCTGATCTGTGCACCCCAAAATTTGCCCTCACAATACAAGACTTTGTGTGCTAAGAAGGTTCACAAGGTTCACAAGATTCACAACACTTACAAGACCTTTCATGAAGTTCATGAAGTTTACAAGACACTTTATGAGGTTCACAAGGTTCACAAGGTTCACAATACTTGCAAGACCTTTCATGAGGTTCATGAAGTCTACAAGACACTTTATGAGGTTCACAAGGTTCACAAGACCTTTCATGAAGTTCATGAAGTTTACAAGATACTTTATGAGGTTCACAAGGTTAACAAGGTTCACAAGACATCTTATGATGGTTCACAAGGTTCACAAAGTTCACAAATAGTCAGAAGAGTTGACAATTCCCTCAGACAATGCACCTCCTAAGCAGTGCATCCAAAATTAGGGTTTTGACTTTAATCAGGCTAAATGAAATTCCAAGACTTCAAGTGAGCTTCATAACATCTTATATGTGTGTAAGAACCCCCATGACAAGTTTTAAGACTTTTCTCAAAATTTTGCTCAATCAGATGATCAGATAAGTCAAAATCAGTCAAAGCAGTTAAAAAGTCAAACTGAGGTCAACTGTGGTCAAACCAAAGTCAAACTTCATGATTTTTTGACAACATCAAGTATATGAAGTAAAATTCATCATTTGATCAAGGGTTGATCATGATTCATCAAGGATATTTCAGATCATCAAGAATCAGGAGTTTCTAAATTAGGGTTTCCTTAGTAAAAGTCAACTGAACTTTGACCAGCCATAACTTTCACATGCTTCATCACCAAGTTTCCATCCAAAGCTCATTTTGAAGGAAATTGAATTCTCTAAAACTTTGTGTTATGGTATGGACATGAAACCAGTGGGGTTGGTTATAGGACTCTTCAAGCTTTCCAAAATGTCCAAGAACACCCTCATAGCATTAAAATTGAAGGATATGTGCCCTTGCAAAGTTGGGAAATTTTTGGTTGGTTTATGAAGAAAATGGAGGTTTAAAACCAATTTTTTCTAAATGGGCTTGCCATATGATGATCCAATCCATGCCAACACTTCATGCACGACCCAAAGCAACAAATTTCTGATTTTTAATTATTTATTTATTATTTATTTTGATTTTATCCATTAAAAATCAAATTAAATTTAAATAAAATATGAAAACTCAATATTTGAATGTGATTCTTCTTCTAGAAAGTCTTAATAATCATTCAAAGCTGATTGATACCATCCAATTTCGTGCTAGCTTGTTTTGGCAATGTTAGATAAGATATTTTTCAATATTTGGAAAGAGATATCTTCATGATCAAGTAACTATCATCAAGCCCATAAATCCACAAACTCTTGACCTAATTTACATCACTATATGTACACAAACTCATCACAAGGCAGAGACACGAATTTGGCAGCCTCAAAAAACAACTTTCAAACTTCAAAAAACTCATCAAAAAATTAAAATTCGGATTCTTAAGTTTTGTAGTTTTTCAGGTGAACTAAGTGCAGCAAAGCACTCCTTGATGATTATTGAACATATTTGCACCATTATCATCATCAAAAACCTCATCATATGACCAAACCGAATTCATATTTCTCTTTTTTTTCAATTTTTCGTTTTTGCTTATTTATACATGATAAATTGATTATGATTGCATAAATATGTTTGTATGAATGTGTAGAATGATTCTGGGTGAATCAATTGGAGTTTCGATGTCGTTTTAGCAAGACACCATGTTTAGGGTTCATGAGCTTCGAATTGGGAACAATGATCAAAACGTGATTTTGTTTAAAATTAAGTGGATAATTGGACTTAGGACTGCTTGTTTAATTGATTTAAGTCATTAGAAGGAATTTATTTGGTGTATTTCGCATGTTTGATTTTGCAGGTTTGTAGTGACACTGAAAAACCGTCACTAAAAGCTTTAGTGACGGACAAACTGTAGCTATAAGCTAACTGGACGGACAGAGGAAGAAGATGACCCAACGCGCCAAATTCAAATTTTTGAAATTCATTATAATATTTTATTTTATATGGTTTGTATTTTATTAGAATTGGTTGGCTGGCTCAGTTGGTGATTGCGCGTGTATATTGTATGGATGGTCCTGGGTTCGAATCCCCCAGGCCATTTTGTTTTGTTTGTTTTTTTTTAGATTCTTCGCAGGTTGATAACAAAAGGAGTTAAACTCCAGATTCTAACGCCAGTGCACGCTTGGCCTGATGGTGATGCTGTTGGTCTTGAGATTTCAAAGCCTAGGGCCTGGGTTCGAATCCCAGCCCCAGGTAAGTTTTTATCCCTTTTTTCTTCTTATTTTATTTAATCCTTATTTTTGTTTGTTTAATTAATTTAGGAAATTATAAAATATTGGAAAATAAAATGTGTATTATCTTGTATATAAATTCTAAACTTGTATTTTTCAAAAAAATTAAAATGTTATTATTAAAAACTATTTTATTATATATTGTTAATGTTATTTGATTTGTATGAATAAATTAGTTATATCTAGGTTAAAAAATATATTAACCCTAATTTTCTAAAAAAATCTAAAAATATTTTTCTAAACCTAATTGTGAATATTATTTATTTTTTTATTTTAATTTTTGTTTATATTTTTAATAATAAATAAATCTAAATGTTTTAATAATCAAACCCTAAATTTTTAATTTAATATGTATATATTCTACAATTCATTTATAATTTAAATCTTGCTTAAAAATTAAAATTCTTAATTTATTTTCATAATATGTAAATATTCTATGAATTGTTTAGAATTTAATTTAGTATGTAAATAATTTTTATTATATGTTTAAAAATAGTTAAAAATTGTTAGATTAATTTTGTAATTAAAATTTATTTTCATAACATGTTCATAATTAATTTAATTTTATAATTTGCATATTACTTAAAATTTATAATAATTAGTATAATTGCTCATATTTTTTTTATTAATCTCAAATAATTGCTTATATAAAAATTTGATCTTTTAATTATTATAATATTTTTACTAACCACATTGTGATTGTTTTTATTATTATTATTTCACTAACCCAATTATAATTGCTTATTTATTTTGCTTATTAATATTTTGCTTATTTATTTAATTTGCTTTTATTATTATTATTGTAATTGCTCCTGGATGTAATATTTTATAATGTTTAAATTATTTATTTTATGCCATGGTTAGTAAATAGGGAGTGTAACATGTATGTTTATTTAAAATTAATTTAGATCATTTGATTTTAAAAGATAAATGTTAAATGGAACACTCACACACGTAAGTCGATCTTTGATCGCCATCTCACTTTCTAGGGTTACCTCTCATTGCTGCCTATTCAAAAAGGTCAAGTAGGGTGTATAAAGCAAAAGTCCCTCAAAGTAAAGTCATCTAGTCCCTTAACAAATAAAAGATCAAGTCCCTTGCGAATGTTGCCTTCATAATGATCTTGTCCCTTTCGAATAAAGATGACAGTCCCTCCAAAAATGCTTATACACCCCACAGTTGCCTACATTAACAGATGACTCTCACTTATCCCTCACATCCAAGGTAATGACTACATATTCCTTAATAATAGGGATAGTCTTACCATTTAAAGGATTCAAGAACAAAAAAGATTTAAAACTTAGGGTAGGTTCCTCATAGTTGCTTGCTCACTATTCAAAAACTTTTCAAACACTCCACACTTCAAACAATTTTCAAAACAAAGGTTTTTTACGCATCCGTACATGGATCATTATTAAACTCTTATGAAAATTTCTATTCACACACTTCACATTTCAAAAAACAATTTAAAGTGAGCTAAGTAACTAAGAGCCCATGGATAACCATGGATGTAAAGGGTGCTAACACCTTCCCTTTACATAACCTACCCCCCGGACCCAAAAAATCTTTTAAAAGGTCTTTCCTGTTCTTTTATGCCTTTCCTTTGGATAAAATAAAAGTCGGTGGCGACTCTTGCTATCCGCAACATAACTAAAGTCAGTTCTCCCACCGTGTTACAGAACTGGCGACTCTGCTGGGGATTTAATAAAAGAGGGGTACCCTTAGGAATTAGATCACTTTAAAATTGTTTGCCTTGTTTGCTTTATACTTATCTGTTGGGGTGCTCTTATGTGTGAAAGATCCTAACCCGGATCTAGTGTACCTTAGGTAAATGGAAATAGACCAAGGAAACTGTACGACGTATACCGATATGGTTGATCTGGTGGCCATAGTTAGTGTGACTTCTTGGTTGGTGCTTATGTTCCTTAAGTCAAGTTGAGGATAATATGAGGCTGCCATATGTTGTCAATACACTAACTAACTTTTAGAACCCTAGTTATCCCATCTTGGCCTTTAGAAAAGTAGTGAGGTAACCGGCTTTGGTGCAGACTGAAGTTGGTTGACACTCGATACTACACTCATTGAGATCTTAAACTTGGAGGGTTTTGGTTGGCAAGTAAGTTGCCTACTGAACAACCACCCTTGTGAAAGATCAATGATATTGAGATCCCTTAGAACCTGGTTACTTTTGTAGGACAGGATGAACCAACTAACTTCAGGGGAGGGTACTTACCTTTGAGCCTCATGCAAGCCTTTAAACCTAGGGCTATTGTGTGACTTGTTTGTGTGTGCCACATGTTTGTGATTGAACATAACATCATGACATCATCATGCATCAAAAGCATAGCATTTTCACTAACCATTTCAAGGACCAAAGGATTTATCTTTGTTCTTTGTTGCAGGTCATGGCTTCTGCTCGTAGAAACACCATCAGGATCAACTTTGTGGGCATACCTGCTAAGCTTAAAGAGTTGGTTTCTCAAGTGTCTGATCACTCCCAGTTCATCAAAAGACATGGTCACATATTGGATTTAGTCACTTCAGGGTTCAATGAAGACATGATGAGTGTTCTGTTTCAGTTCTTTCACCCTAAGCACCATTGCTTTACATTCCCTGATTATCAGCTGGTTCCTACAATGGAAGATTTCTCTAAACTTCTGGGTATACCTGTTCTTGATCAAAGACCCTTCACAGGCTTGGAGAAGGAGCTTAAACCAGAGGTTATTGCTGCAGCTCTACATCTGAAGAAGTCTGACATTGTTCTAGAAATGAGAAGCGGAGTTAAGGGTATTCTTGCCAAGGTGTTGATAGAGAAAGCTCAGTTGTTCTTGAAGGCCATGAGCTATGATGCTTTTGAGGAGATCTTAGCCTTGCTGATATATGGCTTAGTATTGTTCCCCAATCCAGATCAGTTCATAGACGTTCATGCCATCAACATATTCCTGAGTCACAATCCAGTGCCTACATTGCTTGGAGACATACTACATTCTCTTCATACCCGTACTACAAGGGCAAGAGGAACTTTGATGTGCTGCATACCTTTGCTTTCTAGGTGGTTTATTTCTCACCTTCCTTGCTCAGTAATGAAGAATGAGCAAGGGTTCAGGTGGTCCAAGAGGATTATGTCACTCTCGCATTCAGATATCCATTGGTGCTCCAGATCTATGGAGAATGTCACTATCATTGATCGTTGTGGGGAGTTTCCTAATGTGCCACTTCTAGGCATAAGAGGAGGCATCACTTACAACCCCTCTCTAGCTTTACGACAGTTTGGTTACGCTCGGAGTGATGGTCCACATGACATGTTGATTCAGGGCATTGTGTTTGATTACGACAACGATCTTCAAGGTTACCGTCAGAGATTCATACGAGCATGGGGAAACGTAAACAAGGTTGACAGTAAGACTCTGGAGCCTAAGTACACTATTCCTATGGAAGCTTATCTCAGATGGGTGCGATCTCGTGCTCAGACTCTCATGATGCCATATCCTGCTATCCTGCCAGTTACCATGGAACCTGTTGCTGAAGGAGACACTGCTTATACCATCCTTCACCCAGACATGCCTACTGACATGGAAGATTTACAGAGATCCTGGATCCAGTTGAAGGAGCAAAGGGATACTTTCGAGGCTCATTACAAAGCAAGCCAAGAAAGAATCCTGGAACTAACAAAGCAACTTCACGAGGAACGGAATCTCAACTCATACCTCAACACAAAGAGGAAACGTCCATGGGAGACTTAAAACCCCATCCCTTGTATTTATTTCATTTCATTTTCTGTAAGCCCAAGAGGCAAAACAAATTTGTTACTAATAAAAGTTTACCTTCTTGTTTGTTTAAGCAAATTTAAATCCTGCGGTCCTTGAAAACATTGCATATGCATTCACATATCATATCATTGCATCACAGGTTTATAATTGTGCACAGGTTTCTTATCTTCTCGCTGTTTATTTCAGCAATGGCTCTTGAACAAATAGTTAAGGATCTCCAGGCACAAAATGCACAGTTCCAAGAGCTGATCCTGAACCTGACCAAGGGGCAGGATGAATTGAAGACGCTGCTGGCCAAGAAGACTAAGAAGACTAGGAGGTCAGGTGGCCTGATCAACATGGGAAGAAGGTTCAAAGGTCTTGCCAAGACCAAAGAACCAGTTGAAGACTATGAATCTGAAGAGTCTGAAAAAGAGGGAGGCAGTCTTCACAACACTATGGGGGACTCTGATTCTGAGGGTAATTACTACCATGAGCCTAATGAAGACAAATTCAAGATGCTGGTGGATAGAATGGATGCTATGGAGTTGCAGAAATCTTCTGGGCTAGATTTTGAAGATTTAAGTCTGATATCTGGGGTAGTCATACCCATTGGTTTCAAGGTTCCTACCTTTGTTGTTTATGATGGGGTCTCTTGTCCCAAGCTGCATCTGAGGTCTTATGTCAGAAGAATCCAACCTCACACTGCTGATAAAAAGTTATGGATCCATTTTTTCCAAGAGAGCTTATCTGGAGCTCAATTGGAGTGGTATTATCAATTGGAGAGTGTCAACATTAGGGATTGGAATGATCTTGCTGAAGCTTTCTATAAGCAGTATCAATACAATGCTGATTTAGCTCCCACTCGCATGCAGCTGCAAAGCATGTCTATGGGTGCCAATGAAAGTTTCAAGGAGTATGCTCAGAAATGGAGAGATTTAGCTGGAAGAGTACAACCCCCTTTAACTGACAGGGAATTGGTTGATATGTTCATGTGTACATTGAATGGTCCTTTTTACAGTCATCTCATTGGAAGCTCATCATCTGGCTTCACTGAGTTGATAATGACAGGAGAGCGCGTGGAAAATGGTATAAAGAGTGGCAAGATCCAAGTGGGCACTTCTTTATCAGGTGCTGCAAAGAAGCCTCCCACTGGGAAGAAAGAATCCAATGTTGTTTATGGTCAACCTGATCGTAACAGAAGGCATCAGTCTGTAAGTGCAGTTCATATTTCAAATCCAACTCCTGCAACAACAGAGCAGCCACAGGGCAACCAACAGAGGGCTAGAAGGCAGTTCACAAAGATCAACATGTCAATGGCTCAGGCATTGCAACACTTGTTGAAGGCTGAACTTATTACTTTGAAAGAGGCTCCTCAGAATCCTAATGTTACCTCTCCCAGGTACAATCCCAATGCACGATGTGCATATCATTCGAATTGTCAGGGACACGATACTAATAGTTGCTGGGTCTTGAAGAACAAAATCCAAGATATGATTGAGGATGGAGAGATTGAGTTTGACCCTCCGGGTACTCCAAATGTGATTACTGCTCCCATGCCAAATCACGAGAAGACTGTCAATGCCATTGATGAAGATTTACATATCTATTCAGTTGCAGAGTTGACCACACCATGGTCTGTTATCAAGAAGAAGTTAGTACAAGCTGGGTTCTTTCCAGGTTGTCGTGAAGATTGTTTGTATTGTACCTATAAGCCGGATAGTTGCTGGAGATTGAGAGATGGAATTCAACGTCTCATGGATAAGTATACTATAGTGTTTGAGAGGACTCCATCGTCTGTAGAAAGTATGGTGGATCATATTACTAATGGTAGGAAGACTGAAGAGGTTGACATGGTTGATAAAATACCGGTAAGGATCACTTCAAAGGGACCTGTTAAAATCACTCATAAGGGTCCAATTAAGATTACTGCTGAAGGCCCTGTGAAGGTTGTTGCTGAAGCCAGAGTGGCTCCTATGGTCATTACCACTCCTGGTCCTATTCCGTATACGTCTGATAAAGCTGTGCCTTGGCATTATGGGTCTGATGTTTACATCCATGGTGTTAAGCAAGAACCCTTAGCTGATGTGCCTGTTGATGTTGATAATATTGATGGGTCTAGTAAGATCACACGAAGTGGAAGGGTCTTCTCTCCTCCAGTGACTTCCAAGAATGCAGTTACTCCTGCTGCTACTTCCACCACTGATGCTCGAAGCAAAGGTCCTGTTATTGAGCCTATACCTACTGATGTACCAGCTGCTGATGATCTCTCTAAGCAGATGGAAGAAGTACTGAAAATCATTCGCAAGAGTGATTATGACATTGTTGATCAGTTGGGGCATACTCCCTCCAAGATTTCTATGATGTCTTTGTTGTTATGTTCTGAAGCTCATGCAAAAGCTTTGATCAAGTTTCTGAAGACTGCTCATGTACCCAATGCAATTTCTGTTGACCAGTTTGAGAATTGTGTTACCCACCTGACCTATGATAATGGGTTAGGATTTTCTGATGCTGATTTGACCCCTGCAAAGAGGGATCATAACAGGGCCCTGCATATCTCAATTGAATGCAGGGGCACTACCCTGTCACATGTATTGATAGACAATGGTTCCTCTCTGAATGTGTTGCCCAAGGAAGTCCTGAATAAGCTAAGTCCCGAAGATGCTGTGCTGAAACCCAGTAATATAGTGGTGAAGGCTTTTGATGGTTCGAGGAGAGTGGTGCATGGAGAAATTGATCTCCCAATCAAAGTTGGTTCTCAGATTTTTAATGCTACATTTTATGTGATGGATATTCGTCCTTCGTACTCTTGTTTGCTTGGTCGTCCCTGGATCCATGGGGCAGGTGCTGTAACCTCTACATTACATCAGAAACTGAGATATCCGGTAGAAGGAAAGGTTGTTACTGTCTATGGAGAGGAAGAATATTTTGTCAGCCATGTGAACACCTTCAAGTATCTGGAAGTGGAAGGTGAATACGTTGAAACTCCGTGTCAGACATTTGAAGTGGTTCCTTGGATTGTTAATGATTATGTAGCTCCTCCGGTTGTCAAGAAAGTTCTTGTGGTCACCAGAGTACCTCCAACAATGGCCTCCCTCAAAGATGCTAGAGCTGTAGTGGATGAAGGTGGTTGTACTATTTGGGGTCAGCTTCCTAATATCCCATACAAGTCTGACAAATTTGGTTTGGGTTTCACTGCAGAGTCCCAGAAGGCTGTTCGTCGTGCTCGTGCTGTTCGTATCACCAATCAAGGGGTTATGAAAGATCAGATCAATGCTGTGGGTGACTATGATGAAGACTACAATCTGGATGCTTGGATCTTTCCTACTGTGGGTGCTGGACTCAATAATTGGAAAGCTGAAGATGTTATCCCTATCTCCTTTAGTCAGGAGTAAATACTATTACTGTGTTGTTGCTTTTAAGTTTGTAATTTCTTGAACAATTAAAACTCTTAAGCCTTGTGCCTTACCCGGGGCACAATGGTGTGCTTGTTACGGGCTGTCATTTCATTTGCATACTTCATTCAATAAAAATCAGTGGACGTTTCGTTTTCGTAAATATTGTGTTCCTTGTCTTTCTTTTCTTTTATTTTTGTTTTATCAGCTATGTGTTCTTACACACACCCACATCACTAAAATGCAGATCCTCATCCACTTTGGATCCTGTTGATAACAGTTCTACTATTGCCAATTATAATTTCGAGAATCTGATCTATCAAACTGAAGACGGAAATGAGGACGATTGTGAAGTACCTGTAGAGCTTGCTAGGTTGTTACAACAAGAAGAGAAAGCTATACAGCCACATGAAGAGCCAGTCGAAGTTGTGAATCTGGGAACTGAAGAAAACAGGAAGGAAGTCAAGATAGGGGCTGAATTAGAGGATAGTGTCAAGAGCAGGTTGATTCAGATGTTACGTGACTATGTGGAGATCTTTGCTTGGTCCTATGAAGATATGCCAGGGTTAGATACAGACATTGTGGTTCACCGTTTACCAGTAAAAGAAGATTGTCGTCCAAAGAAACAGAAGGTTCGTCGTATGCGTCCTGAAATGTCAGAGAAGATCAAAGCAGAGGTAATGAAATAGTTTGATGCAGGGTTCTTAGCTGTGACTTCTTATCCTCAGTGGGTTGCAAATGTGGTACCAGTTCCTAAGAAAGATGGTAAGGTACGTATGTGTGTAGACTACAGGGATTTGAACAAGGCCAGCCCCAAAGATGACTTCCCACTTCCTCATATTGATGTTCTGGTAGAAAACACTGCTCAGCATAAGGTATTCTCTTTTATGGATGGTTTCTCTGGTTACAATCAAATCAAGATGGCTCCCGAGGATATGGAGAAGACAACATTTGTTACACAGTGGGGCACTTTTTGTTATAAGGTGATGCCATTTGGTTTGAAGAATGCAGGGGCAACATATCAGCGTGCTATGGTGGCTTTGTTTCATGATATGATTCATCATGAGATAGAGGTATATGTGGATGATATGATAGCCAGGTCCCAGAATGAAGAGCAACATCTGGATCATTTGCATAAATTGTTTGAGGGGTTGAAGAAATACAAGTTGAGATTGAACCCAAACAAGTGTACTTTTGGAGTTAGATCTGGAAAACTCCTGGGTTTCATAGTCAGTGGAAAAGGTATTGAAGTGGATCCTGCAAAAGTAAAAGCTATACGAGAGATGCCAGCTCCCCGTACTGAGAAGGAAGTTAGAGGTTTCTTGGGACGATTGAATTACATTGCAAGATTTATTTCCCAATTAACTGCCATCTGTGAGCCAATCTTTAAGTTGTTGAAGAAAGACCAGGTGATGGAATGGAATGATGAATGCCAGACTGCCTTTGATGAAATCAAGAGATATCTGCTGGAACCACCAATTTTGATGCCACCAGTTGATGGAAGACCCTTGATTATGTATTTAACAGTGTTAGACAACTCAATGGGGTGTGTGTTGGGGAAACATGACGAGTCTGGTCGAAAAGAGCAAGCAATATACTACCTTAGCAAAAAGTTTACCGACTGTGAAACAAGATACTCACTGCTCGAGAAAACTTGCTGCGCTTTGGCATGGGCTGCTCGCCGACTAAGACAGTATATGTTGACCCATACTACCTTGTTGATTTCGAAGATGGATCCAATCAAGTACATATTTGAGAAACCTGCTCTCTCCGGAAGAATTGCAAGATGGCAAATGATCTTGACAGAATATGACATACAGTATACTACTCAGAAGGCCATCAAAGGAAGTGTTGTTGCGGATCATTTGGCTCATCAAGCAGTGGATGATTACCAGTCAATGAGTTTTGAGTTCCCTGATGAAGACATTATGATTATTACCAAAGAACCTGGACAATATGACGGACCTGAACAAGGATCCCGATGGACTATGGTTTTTGATGGTGCCTCTAATGCACTTGGTAACGGTGTTGGTGTTGTGATTAGTTCCCCTGAAGGTTGTCATACCCCGATGTAACACGGTGGGAGAACTGACTTTAGTTATGTTGCGGATAGCAAGAGTCGCCACCGACTTTTATTTTATCCAAAGGAAAGGCATAAAAGAACAGGAAAGACCTTTTAAAAGATTTTTTTGGGTCCGGGGGGTAGGTTATGTAAAGGGAAGGTGTTAGCACCCTTTACATCCATGGTTATCCATGGGCTCTTAGTTACTTAGCTCACTTTAAAATGTTTTTGAAATGTGTAGTGTGTGAATAGAAATTTTCTTAAGAGTTTTATAATGATCCATGTACGGATGCGTAAAAAACCTTTGTTTTGAAAATTGTTTGAAATTGTGAAGTGTTTGAAACGTTTTTGAAGAGTGAGCAAGTATCTAAGAGGAACCTACCCTAAATTTTAAATCTTTTATGTTCTTGAATCCTTTGAATGGTAAGACTATCCCTATTATTAAGGAATAGGTAGTCATTACCTTGGATGTGAGGGACAAGTGAAGGGACATTGTTATTTAGGCAACTGTGGGGTGTATAAGCAATTCGAAGGGACTTATCATCTTTATTCGAAAGGGACAAGATCATTACGAAGGCAACATTCGAAAGGGGCTTGATCTTTTATTTGTTAAGGGACTAGATGATATGAAATTGGAGGGATTTTGCTTTATACACCCTACTTGACCTTTTATTTTAGGCAACATGAGAGGTATCCCTAAGGAAGTGAGATGGCGATCAAAGATCGACTTACGTGTGTGAGTGTACAATTTAAAATATTTATCTTTAAATTAATGAGCTAAATTAATTTTAAATATACAAACATGTTGCACTCCCTATTTTTACTAACCATAGCATAAAATAAATATTTACACATTACTACTAAATATTACATCCAAGGAACAATTACATAATAATAATAATTAAAGCAAAATAAATAAAATAAGCAAAAATAAATAATAATAATAATAATTGGGTTAGTGAAATAATAATAATAAAAATAATATATAGATAAATGGGGTTAGTAATAAATAAATATCATAAGAAAATAAACATAATTTATAATATAAACAAAAGTATTAAAAGATCAATGAACAATTATTTTTTTAAGATTTAAGAATAAAATATAAACAATTATATACTAATTATTATAAAATTTTAAGTTATATGCCAATTATAAAAATTAAGTTAATTATAAACATATTATGAAAACAAAATTATAATTACAAAATTAAATTAACAATTTTAACTATTTCTAAACATATATTTAAAAATTATTTATATACAAAAATTAGATTATAAACAAAATATAGAAATTAAAGTAAATAATAAAATAGAATTAAATTTTAGGGTTTGTGAAAATTATTAGGGTTTAAAAAAAAATAATTAGGTTTTAAAAAATATTTTAGGGTTTATGATTTTAAAAAAATAGAAATAGGGTTTTATTTATTAACTTATGAAACAAATCCATTTATTTACAAATTATATATATATATATATATATATATATATATATATATATATATATATATATATATATATATATATATATATATATATATATATATATATATATATATATATATATATATATATATATATATATATATATATATATATATTTAATATGAACATATAATATATAAATACAAATAACAAAATTTTGAAAATAAAATTTGATAAGAATTGATATTTTTAGGCATAAGGAATAATGTGTATTTATTTTAAAATTTTAAGAAACTAATTAAATTTAATTATATAAAATATAAACAATATAAATAAGTGAATAAAAAAGAAAGAAAACATGCCTGGGGCTGGGATCGAACCCATGCCCTGGGCTTTGCCACCCTTAGACGTACATGGTTACCACTGGGCTGCCTGCGCGTTGTGAACATGATCCCAGCAACAATCCTTTTATTATATGACCTGCAAAAAATCATGAAAAAACAAAATAACACAAAAATGGCCTTAATGGGAATCGAACCCAGGCCAGAGAGCTTTTATACACACACATCCACCATCTGAGTTGCGCATGCGTTGTGAAATAAACTTCAAACAGTTACATAAAATATTAAAACGAATTTTCAAATCAGAAATTGGCGCCTTTGGACTTCATCTTCTCCAAATTACCTGCGAATTTACTTTCAATTTTTCCTGCGAAATTACATACGAATTTTGTTTTACAGGTTTTCCTAGGTTCTTCCCAACGATCGCGAAACCTGCAATGATTCATCAAATTGGGAACACCATTGTATTCCCCATAACAAAACAAACTTATTTTCATATTTAGAAATTATTTATATTGCTTATTTCACAAAACCCCAATTTTAGAGGTAGAACCCTAATAATGGCATCTCACGAATTCCTCCATGAAAACTTCCTGTTTTTGTCCAGAAACACTCTAGAGTTCATCACAAACATCATCAAATAGTCAAAAACGAATTAGAATAAGCAATTCAATGAAATCGAAAATCAAAAATAAACTTGAATAACATGATTCGGTTATGATGAATTTGGATGCTTTGAATGATGTAAGTGACTTAGACATGTTCAATGTTCACTGGAGAACGCATTGCAACCTTTAGAATGCCTTGATATCCTCTCAAACTTCAAAACCGAATTTCACTTATGGTTGAAAATTTTCACTTTTGATTTTGTCTTTGGAGGCAGAATTTTTTTGTGTCCTGCATTGTGGTATGTTTATGTATATATAATGAATCAAATTAGGTCAAAATACTTGTGGGTTCTATGGGCTTTATGAGTACCTTGATGATGAAGAAATCTCCTTCCAAATATTGAAAAATATCTTATCTAACATTTCCAAAACAAGCTAGCACGAAATTGGATTGTATCAATTAGCTTTGAATGATTATTAAAACTTTCTAGAAGAAGAATCACCCTTAAATATTGATTTTTTGATTTTATTTTGATTTAATATGTATTTAAATGAATAAAATTCAAATAAATATTAAATAAAATAAAAAAAATCAGAAATTACATGGGTTGGGTCGTGCTTGGTGTTATGGTGAAGTTTGGATCACAAGATTGCAAGCCCATTTGGAAGAATTTGGTTTTAAGCCTCCATTTGCTTCATAAACCACCCAAAAATTTCCCAACTTTGCAAGGGAACACATCCTTCAATTTTAATGCTATGAGGGTGTTCTTGGACATTTTGGAAAGCTTGAAGAGTCCTCTAACCAACCACACTGGTTTCATGTCCATATCATTTACCATTATCAAGTTATGCCCTTTTGAAGTTGTTGACTTTTTGTTGACTTTTAAAAGGACCTATAATGTCTTAGCCCATACCTTCCAAATGAAGCATTTTTGGGCTTGGCTTGTGAGACACAAAGTTGTAGAGAATTCAATTTCCTTCAAAATGAGCTTTGGATGGGAAAAATGTGATGAAGCATGTGAAAGTTATGGCTGGTCAAAGTTCAGTTGACTTTTCCTGAGGAAACCCTAATTTAGAAACCTCTGATTCTTGATGATCTGAAATATCCTGGATGAATCATGATCAACCCTTGATCAAATGATGAATTTTACTTTATATACTTGATGTTGGCAAAAAAATCATGAAGTTTGACTTTGGTTTGACCACAGTTGACCTCAGTTTGACTTTTTAACTACTTTGACTGATTTTGACTTATCTGATCATTTGACTGAGCAAACTTTTGAGAAAAGTCTTGAAATTTGTCATGGGGATTCTTAAACACATATAAGATGCTATGAAGCTCACTTGAAGTCTTGGAAATCCATTTAGCCTGATTAAAGTCAAAACCCTAGTTTTGGATGCACTGTTTAGGAGAATGCATTGTCTGAGGGAATTGTCAAATCTTCTGACCAATTGTGAACTTTGTGAACCTCATAAGATGTCTTGTGAATCTTGTGGAAAGTCTTGTGAACCTTGTGAACCTCATAAAGTGTCTTGTAAACTTCATGAACCTCATGAAAGGTCTTGTGAACCTTGTGAACCTCATAAAGTGTCTTGTAAACTTCATGAACCTCATGAAAGGTCTTGTGAACCTTGTGAACCTCATAAAGTGTCTTGTAAACTTCATGAACCTCATGAAAGGTATTGTGAACCTTGTGAACCTTCTTAGCACACAAAGTCTTGTATTGTGAGGGCAAATTTTGGGGTGCAACACCCGATCACTGCCAGACTTTGTTTCTATTGTACTAATAACATGGCTGAGTATGAGGCATGTATCTTGGGTATTAAAGCTGCTATTGATATGAAGATTCAGTGCCTTGACGTGTATGGAGATTCAGCCCTGGTAGTTAGTCAGATCAAAGGAGATTGGGACACCAAGCATGATAATCTCATTCCTTACAGAGAGTATGTATTGTCTTTGATCCCACATTTCAAAGAGATTACCTTTGGACATATTCCACGAAGAGAGAATCAGTTGGCAGATGCATTAGCCACCATGGCATCCATGTTTGAGATCAGCTGGGATGACGAAGCTCCCAAGATTACTATTGATAGATTTGAAAAGCCTGCATACTGCAATGAGATTGACACAGAAGGGGCAGAGGAGAAGCCTTGGTTCTATGAAGTGAAAAGATATCTTGAAGCTCAGGAGTTCCCTGAAGGGGCATCTGTCAAAGATAGGAAGTTTCTTAGAAGGTTTTCTGTTAAGTTCTTTTTGAGTAATGGCATTCTGTACAAGCGTAATCATGATTCAACTTTGCTTCGTTGTGTGGATAAGAAGGAAGCAACTGAGATTATGGAAGATATGCATGATGGGATCTTTGGCACTCATGCTAGTGGTCATACTATGGCAAAGAAGATATTGAGAGTAGGTTAATATTGGTCTACCATGGAAGCTGATTGCTATCAACACTCCAGAACTTGTCACAAATGTCAAATCTATGCGGATAAAGTACATATACCTCCATCACCCTTGAATGTGTTGACTGCTCCTTGGCCTTTTGCCATGTGGGGCATTGATATGATTGGTGAGATCAAACCTACTGCTTCTAATGGTCATCGTTTCATCCTGGTTGCTATTGATTACTTCACGAAGTGGGTGGAGGCAGCTTCATTTGCATCTGTTACCAAGAATGTTGTGGCTCGATTCATTAAGAATAATCTCATATGTAGGTATGGCATCCCTGAAAGGATTATTACTGACAATGGCTCTAATCTGAACAACACTATGATTACTGATATCTGCACACAGTTCAAGATTAAGCATCACAACTCTTCTCCGTATCGTCCGAAGATGAATGGGGCAGTTGAAGCTGCTAATAAGAACATTAAGAAGATTGTACAGAAGATGACTGTTACTTACAAGGATTGGCATGAGATGTTACCATTTGCTCTTCATGGTTATCGTACCACAATACGTACTTCAACAGGGGCAACCCCATTCTCCTTAGTCTATGGTATGGAGGCAGTTCTGCCCATTGAAGTTCAGATCCCCTCCTTGAGAATTATGAAGGATGCAGGCTTGGATGAAGATGAATGGATTCAGACTCGACTTGACCAGATAAACTTGATTGATGAGAAGAGATTAGCAGCAGTTTGTCATGCCAGATGTATCAGAAACGAATGATCAAAGCTTTTAATAAGAAGGTTAAGCCAAAGATATATCAGGCTGGTGACTTGGTAATCAAGCGTATCATATTACCACAGGGTGATCCTAGGGGCAAGTGGACTCCTACATATGAAGGACCATTTGTAGTCAAGACAGTATTCTCAGGAGGTGCCATGATACTCACTACTATGGATGGTGAAGACTTCCCACAGCCTGTAAACGCAGACATAGTTAAAAAATACTACGCATGAAAAGAGACCCGCTAGGTTGACAGGCCTAGGCAAAAATAAGGGCATCCCGGCAAACCAAAAGGGTTTGGGCAAAAATTAGGGATATATATAAAAAGATGTACACCCGGCAAGTCGAAAACCTGAAAAGGCGGCTTGGGCAAAAAAGGGTATCCCGGTGGATTGAAAACCTGAAAGGGCAATCCAGGCAAAAGTTAGGGATTAAAGCGTATGACTATGTCTCGTTTGGATCACCCATGAAACTGCAATCAGTTGTGTTACTTACCCAAGCTCGAACAGATAGAGCTCAATCCAATCGTTTCCGTCTCGACAGCAGAAGATGAGATACTTGAAGATAATGGCAATAGTAGAGTTGAAACTCAATAGGATTGTTTACCACATAGCTGATTCTCCTTGTTTTGTAAAATTTTATGACAAAATCCTCTTACTAGGGTTTATGTCTCCTTGTACAAACTTACCTATGTATAGGTCACTCTTTGATATAAATAAAATTCCATTTTTAAATCCTGATTTACTTTTACCCTATTTACATAAGCGAAACATCCATTGGTTGTGTTTGAATGTATGTATGCTTTTGAATATGATTGATGTTTACCAGAAATGCATGTATGCTTAATATGATTGATGTTTACCAGAAATGCATAAAAATGCAGTAATAGTATTTACTAAGGACGAACGAGGGAAGGATTTCAACGAAGCTTCGCCGGTTCATCTCTACAAAACAGCTACAAACCCTCAGTAGGGCAAATCCATCTTCATAAAGTCACATCTCCCCTGGAATTTATATCCATCTCTTTTATCCTCATACGGATATTCGGGAATTTACTTTCCAATAAGAGTACGACGAACGAAGACGGGAGGTTATGAATACCTTGCTATCCCCAGCAGACGGGAGGTTATGTATACCCTGCTATCCCCAGCATACGGGAGGTTATGTATAATATATTATCAAACAAGACGGGAATGAGTTCCTCATATTCTTCAACAACGAATCGGGATTTATTTTCCCTGGCCAGCAGTTGTTATACGAAGATATCCATACGCTTCAGGCAGCATCATATCATACATACATCATTTACATCATACCATAACATACATATCCATAGATACATAGTACATCACTTAAGTGCATCATATTATACATGCATACATAATGCATAAACTAATACTACCATATAGAATGCTACTTTGTTTTCAGGTTAATTCTCCAGCAGACAGACTTCATCTACAACTTGTGACTATCAGGACTGCTTTATCCTCCTGAAAGCATATTATTTTGGGCCGTTGTTTATCTTCCCAAAGGTTATGTTATTACCTCAGGACTGCTTTATCTTCCTGAAAGCTATCACCCCTACCTCAAGACTGCTTTATCCTCCTGAAAGCTTCCTATACCTCAGGATGTTGTTATCCTCCTGAAAGCATATCATTCCCTCAGGATTGCTTTATCCTCCTGAAAGCTTCTTATACCTCAGAACGTTGTTCATCTTTCTGAAAGCATAGTACCTCCTCAGGACGTTGTTATCCTCCTGAAAGCATATTATCTCCTCGGGACGTTGTTTATCTTCCTAAAAGCTATCATCACTTCCTCAGGATGTTGTTTATACTCCTGAAAGCATATTATTACCTTGGGCCGTTGTTATCTTCCCAAAGGTTACCACTTCCTCAGGACGTTGTTATCCTCCTGAAAGCATATTATTACCTCGGAACGTTGTTTATCTTTCTGAAAGCATATCACTATTACCTCAGGATTGCTGTATCCTCCTGAAAGCATATTACTACCTCTGGATGTTGTTGATCTTCCTGAAAGCTATCATCATACCTTCATATTTTGGACTGCTTTATCCCCCAAGAAATGTACCTGAAGAATGTTTCTCCAAGTGGCATCTTTAAGCCCACTCAAGCATACTCAACTAATCATCAGTATTACTCTATGCACCGGTGAGTGCAAATTTTTGGGCTTTTGTGTTCAATCCCCTTCAACCTTCCAGGTTACGACTGGCAAATATACCAATCTAACCCCTCAGGTTTCAGAAAATTGAACAGGGGCAGCTGTTGCACCCCAAAATTTGCCCTCACAATACAAGACTTTGTGTGCTAAGAAGGTTCACAAGGTTCACAAGATTCACAACACTTACAAGACCTTTCATGAAGTTCATGAAGTTTACAAGACACTTTATGAGGTTCACAAGGTTCACAAGGTTCACAATACTTGCAAGACCTTTCATGAGGTTCATGAAGTCTACAAGACACTTTATGAGGTTCACAAGGTTCACAAGACCTTTCATGAAGTTCATGAAGTTTACAAGATACTTTATGAGGTTCACAAGGTTCACAAGGTTCACAAGACATCTTATGATGGTTCACAAGGTTCACAAAGTTCACAAATAGTCAGAAGAGTTGACAATTCCCTCAGACAATGCACCTCCTAAGCAGTGCATCCAAAATTAGGGTTTTGACTTTAATCAGGCTAAATGAACTTCCAAGACTTCAAGTGAGCTTCATAACATCTTATATGTGTGTAAGAACCCCCATGACAAGTTTCAAGACTTTTCTCAAAAGTTTGCTCAATCAGATGATCAGATAAGTCAAAATCAGTCAAAGCAGTTAAAAAGTCAAACTGAGGTCAACTGTGGTCAAACCAAAGTCAAACTTCATGATTTTTTGCCAACATCAAGTATATGAAGTAAAATTCATCATTTGATCAAGGGTTGATCATGATTCATCAAGGATATTTCAGATCATCAAGAATCAGGAGTTTCTAAATTAGGGTTTCCTTAGTAAAAGTCAACTGAACTTTGACCAGCCATAACTTTCACATGCTTCATCACCAAGTTTCCATCCAAAGCTCATTTTTAAGGAAATTGAATTCTCTACAATTTTGTGTCTCACAAGCCAAGCCCAAAAATGCTTCATTTGGAAGGTATGAGCTAAGACATTATAGGTCCTTTTGAAAGTCAACAAAAAGTCAACAACTTCAAAAGGGCATAACTTGAGAATGGTAAATGGCATGGACATGAAACCAGTGGGGTTGGTTATAGGACTCTTCAAGCTTTCCAAAATGTCTAAGAACACCCTCATAGCATTAAAATTGAAGGATTTGTGCCCTTGCAAAGTTGGGAAATTTTTGGTTGGTTTATGAAGAAAATGGAGGTTTAAAACCAATTTTTTCTAAATGGGCTTGCCATATGATGATCCAATCCATGCCAACACTTCATGCACGACCCAAAGCAACAAATTTCTGATTTTTTATTATTTATTTATTATTTATTTTGATTTTATCCATTAAAAATCAAATTAAATTTAAATAAAATATGAAAACTCAATATTTGAATGTGATTCTTCTTCTAGAAAGTCTTAATAATCATTCAAAGCTGATTGATACCATCCAATTTCGTGCTAGCTTGTTTTGGCAATGTTAGATAAGATATTTTTCAATATTTGGAAAGAGATATCTTCATGATCAAGTAACTATCATCAAGCCCATAAATCCACAAACTCTTGACCTAATTTACATCACTATATGTACACAAACTCATCACAAGGCAGAGACACGAATTTGGCAGCCTCAAAAAACAACTTTCAAACTTCAAAAAACTCATCAAAAAATTGAAATTCGGATTCTTAAATTTTGTATTTTTTCAGGTGAACTAAGTGCAGCAAAGCACTCCTTGATGATTATTGAACATATTTGCACCATTATCATCATCAAAAACCTCATCATATGACCAAACCGAATTCATATTTCTCTTTTTTTTCAATTTTTCGGTTTTGCTTATTTATACATGATAAATTGATTATGATTGCATAACTATGTTTGTATGAATGTGTAGAATGATTCTGGGTGAATCAATTGGAGTTTCGATGCCGTTTTAGCAAAACACCATGTTTAGGGTTCATGAGCTTCGAATTGGGAACAATGATCAAAACGTGATTTTGTTTAAAATTAAGTGGATAATTGGACTTAGGACTGCTTGTTCAATTGATTTAAGTCATTAGAAGGAATTTATTTGGTGTATTTCGCATGTTTGATTTTGCAGGTTTGTAGTGACACTGAAAAACCGTCACTAAAAGCTTTAGTGACGGACAAACTGTAGCTATAAGCTAACTGGACGGACAAAGGAAGAAGATGACCCAGCGCGCCAAATTCAAAATTTTGAAATTCGTTATAATATTTTATTTTATATGGTTTGTATTTTATTAGAATTGGTTGGCTGGCTCAGTTGGTGATTGCGCGTGTATATTGTATGGATGGTCCTGGGTTCGAATCCCCCAGGCCATTTTATTTTGTTTGTTTTTTTTAGATTTTTCGCAGGTTGATAACAAAAGGAGTTAAACTCCAGATTCTAACTCCAGTGCACGCTTGGCCTGATGGTGATGCTGTTGGTCTTGAGATTTCAAAGCCTAGGGCCTGGGTTCGAATCCCAGCCCCAGGTAAGTTTTTATCCTTTTTTTCTTCTTATTTTATTTAATCCTTATTTTTGTTTGTTTAATTAATTTAGGAAATTATAAAATATTAGAAAATAAAATGTGTATTATCTTGTATATAAATTCTAAACTTGTATTTTTCAAAAAAATTAAAATGTTATTATTAAAAACTATTTTATTATATATTGTTAATGTTATTTGATTTGTATGAATAAATTAGTTATATCTAGGTTAAAAAATATATTAACCCTAATTTTCTAAAAAAATCTAAAAATATTTTTCTAAACCTAATTGTGAATATTATTTATTTTTTTATTTTAATTTTTGTTTATATTTTTAATAATAAATAAATCTAAATGTTTTAATAATCAAACCCTAAATTTTTAATTTAATATGTATATATTCTACAATTCATTTATAATTTAAATCTTGCTTAAAAATTAAAATTCTTAATTTATTTTCATAATATGTAAATATTCTATGAATTGTTTAGAATTTAATTTAGTATGTAAATAATTTTTATTATATGTTTAAAAATTGTTAAAAATTGTTAGATTAATTTTGTAATTACAATTTATTTTCATAACATGTTCATAATTAATTTAATTTTATAATTTGCATATAACTTAAAATTTATAATAATTAGTATAATTGCTCATATTTTTTTTATTAATCTCAAATAATTGCTTATATAAAAATTTGATCTTTTAATTATTATAATATTTTTACTAACCACATTGTGATTGTTTTTATTATTATTATTTCACTAACCCAATTATAATTGCTTATTTATTTTGCTTATTAATATTTTGATTATTTATTTAAATTGCTTTTATTATTATTATTGTAATTGCTCCTGGATGTAATATTTTATAATGTTTAAATTATTTATTTTATGCCATGGTTAGTAAATAGGGAGTGTAACATGTATGTTTATTTAAAATTAATTTAGATCATTTGATTTTAAAAGATAAATGTTAAATGGAACACTCACACACGTAAGTCGATCTTTGATCGCCATCTCACTTTCTAGGGTTACCTCTCATTGCTGCCTATTCAAAAAGGTCAAGTAGGGTGTATAAAGCAAAAGTCCCTCAAAGTAAAGTCATCTAGTCCCTTAACAAATAAAAGATCAAGTCCCTTGCGAATGTTGCCTTCATAATGATCTTGTCCCTTTCGAATAAAGATGACAGTCCCTCCAAAAATGCTTATACACCCCACAGTTGCCTACATTAACAGATGACTCTCACTTATCCCTCACATCCAAGGTAATGACTACCTATTCCTTAATAATAGGGATAGTCTTACCATTTAAAGGATTCAAGAACAAAAAAGATTTAAAACTTAGGGTAGGTTCCTCATAGTTGCTTGCTCACTATTCAAAAACTTTTCAAACACTCCACACTTCAAACAATTTTCAAAACAAAGGTTTTTTACGCATCCGTACATGGATCATTATTAAACTCTTATGAAAATTTCTATTCACACACTTCACATTTCAAAAAACAATTTAAAGTGAGCTAAGTAACTAAGAGCCCATGGATAACCATGGATGTAAAGGGTGCTAACACCTTCCCTTTACATAACCTACCCCCCGGACCCAAAAAATCTTTTAAAAGGTCTTTCCTGTTCTTTTATGCCTTTCCTTTGTATAAAATAAAAGTCGGTGGCGACTCTTGTTATCCGCAACATAACTAAAGTCAGTTCTCCCACCGTGTTACATGATCACCTGCACGTTACTAACATAAGGGTAACATTCAAACTGAAGGGGTGAGATACTTACATCATAAAGAGTAATATAATAAGGATTAACAAGTATCAGAAATAAAGCACCACTTCTCAACAACAATCAATAAAACCACATCATATACACAATAACATCATACACATCATCAACATCATACACAACAACAACAACCTTTATGCAACGAGACTCTACTTGACCCTATGCATGCGGTACTGATTCCGATCTCTATTTCAAGATCCAGTTCCCGTCGGAACTCTCGATCCCTATTTCATGGTCCAGTATGACCCATATTTCATGATCACACCCTCGACCCCTATTTCATGGCCACATACGATCCCTATTTCATGACCGCACCAACATCACAACAACGACATACCCCACCTTGGTATGTTATACAACTATGCAACATGTCACTCAACATCGATGACATATGAAATGACCAGAACATCAACATCAACCTCACGCAACAACAACATCAACGACATACAACAACAATTAGCTCATGCATTAGCATCATCAACAACATACAATAAGAATAATCTCATGCATTAGCATTATCAACAACATACAACTACAACAATCTCATGCATTAGAATCATCAACAATACATAACCTCATCAATAACATGAATCAACAACATACAACAACACCTACCAACTACCACATCATATCACCACAACTACAATAACAACACATAGCGACATCAAAACATATATCATCAACATAAGACAATACCGAACAATTACTATGGCATATAACTACAACGACGTCAACAACACATAACAACATCATATAACTTCAATTAACATCTACTTCATGCATCGTCAACTACAACAACATATAACAACATCAATAACACATATCAACACCTACAACATGCATCTTCAACTACAATAACATATATCAATATCAACGAGAACACATAACAACACTAATTTTCATTAACATCATGCATATTTTAGCATATAATAACATCAATCCACTTTAGCCACCACAAATGAAAAAACAACATATACAACAACCTATTACATATACATAAGTCAACAACAATTATATATAACTCATCACAACAAAAACAAAGTCAACAAACATATCAACCATGTTTAGATTCAAGTTATACTATTGATCCCTACAATTATGTGTATAACTTCTATGTTACTACTTCCAACTATAAAATCAATACGAACATCGAAATCATCAAAATTCACAAAAACAGAGGGCTGACACGGCCCCCGTGTCACCAGACACGACCCGTGTCAGAGGCCTACGCTCATGCCTTCCAAAAACACATTAAATAGCCAAACACAGTGGTCTGACACGACCCTCGTGTCAGCTGACACTGCCCGTGTCAGGTCCACTGTACCAAAAAATTTATTTTATTATAAACCAGAGAGTTGACATGGCCCCCGTGTAAAACTGCGACAAAACCCAATTTTTCTCCAAACAATTTCCTACTGCGATTTTGTGCTCAAAAACCCAAAAATCAGTTCTTCTAAAGACAAAATTGCATCAAAATGATCAAACAACATCCTTATATCAACACATAACCATTAGATCACTCTAATTCATCATTCTATCTACTCTAATTCACTTTATATTATCAATATCAAAATCTTCAACTTCTAATCATCGACCTACCCAAATCTCCATTATAAAACCCTTAACGATGGAAGAATCCCACCCTTACCTTAATTTGATAAGCAATTCTTCCCTCTTCGCGGATTCTTCCTTCTAACCTTGACCTTTCTCTTACTTCTTCTCCCTTCTCACGATCTTTCTTCGAAAACACAAAAACATGACTGGACTTCTCTTTTCCTTATTCCAACCTTATCCCTTAGACCCAATCTATGATCTTCCTTTTTTGCCCTTACTATCTTTACCAATTCACCATTCTACCCCTAACTCCTTATTTTCCAATTATTTTACTATTCACCAAATAATTATTCCACATAATATAATTCTTTAAAATAACATTATATTCAATAATATAATATTATTTCACACACCAAACATTATAATCCAATTAAAATAAATAAATAGAATTTGGGGTGTTACAGAAATTATATGTCCAAGAAAACTCATTTCTTGTAACTAGAACCTACACTTTGACAATTTAGCAAATAACTTCTTCTCTCGCAACACTTGCAATACAATCCTCAAATGCTTGGCATGATCCTTTTTTGTCTTGGAATAAATCAGAATGTCATCAATAAAGACTACCACAAATTTATCCAAGTACTCATGAAATATTCTATTCATGTACTCCATGAACACACCGGGTGCATTAGATACACTGAACGACATCATTGTATACTCATAATAACCATACCTTGTTCTTAAAGCTGTCTTCAGAATATCATCAGACTTAACACGAATTTTATGGTAACTAGATCATAAATTAATCTTGCTGAATACATAAGCTCCCACCAACTGATCCATCAAATCCTCGATTCTCGGAAGTGGGTACTTATTCTTGATAGTAACCTTATTCAACCGCCGATAATCGACACACAACCTCATGCTACCATCTTTCTTCTTAACCAACAACACTAGAGCACCCCACGGAGAAACACTAGGTCGAACAAACTTATTCTCTAATAACACTTCTAGTTTCTTCTTCAACTCACTTAACTTTATATCAGACATCCGATACAGAAACATTGACACAAGACTAGTACCTGGTAATAAATCCACTGTAAACTCAACTTCATGCTCTGGAGGTAAATCGCTTATATCCTCCGGAAATACATCAGGAAAATCTTGAACAACTGGAAAATCCATGCTCGAAGTTTTCCCTTTGATTTGCGACGATGCAAACATTACAAACATTTGATCTTCGTCTCCCAATAATTCCTCTACTTGCCTAGCCGTCAAAACCAACAACTCACCATGATCACCAATTTCAGGAAATTCAACAGTCTTTGCATAACAATTTATATGCACAAAATTGAACTCTAACCAGTTCATTCCAAGAATAACATCAATTTGGTGTAAAGGCAGACACACCAGATCCATCAGGAAATCCTTCTAAGAAATTGTTAAAGGACACTTTAGACAAACAAGAGTAGTAGTAACAGAACCACTAGTTGGCATCTCTATTACCATACCACCATTCATACTAGACAACTTCAAACCCAACTTATTAGCACATTCAAGAGAAATAAGAGAATGTGTAGCGCCAGTATCAATAATAGCAATCAACTCAACATTGTTAATGAAACACGTACCTTTTATTAGATTGTCCTTCTTAGGAGCCTCAGAACCAGTCAAAGCAAACACTCTGCCATTGGTCTGAGCAGAAATAACACTCTTCTTAGGCTTCTGGCATTGGGTGCTGATATGTCCCTGTTCACCATAATTAAAACAAGTTGGACCTTCATTCAGACAATCACCAACCCGATGACCTATCTTACCACATCTATAGCATCGTACCACTGGATTAGTGCAAACGCCTGACTTGTGACCAGATCCCCCACACTTATGACACTTGGGAGGAATTGAACTTGCTCCCCCTCTAAACCCTTCTGTTTCCCCTTCTCAGCTGGAGTTACATAAGGCTTTCCTCTAAACTGATCTTTCTCTTTCTTCTTACTCAGCTGCTTGTAATGATTAGATCGAGCTCGACTATCATCACCCTAAATTCTGCTCTTATCCACCTGTTGTACCCCAAAATTTTCCCTCCCACAATCAAGGCAATGTGTCTCAGTATTTCTCAAGGTTCACAATTGGCCAAAAGGATTGAAGTTTCCATTAGACTAAGCCTCCTCTTGAATAATGGATCTAGAATTAGGGTTTTGAATTTCTCCAAGCTAAATGGACTCCAAGGCCTTAAGTGAGCTTCATAGCATCCCACTTTTCTTCAAGAATCCCCATGTGCAGTTTCAGAGCTTTCCCAATAAGTTTGACTAGTCAAATGTTCAGATATCCAAAAATCAGTCAACTTAGTAAAAAAGTCAAACTGAGGTCAACTGTGGTCAACTCAAAGTCAAACATCAAGATGTTTTGTCAACATTACGATTATGAGGTAAAATTCATCATTTGATCAAGGTTTTATCATGATTCATTAAGAAAATCTCAGATCATCAAGAATCAAGAAGTTTCTAAATTAGGGTTTCATAGTAAAAGTCAACTGAACTTTGACCAACCATAACTTTCACATGCTTCATAAAAATTTTCCCATCCCAAGCTCATTTTTAAGGAAATTTAATTCTCTACAACTTTGTGTCTCACAAGCCAAGCCCAAAAATGCTTCATTTGGAAGGTATGAGCTAAAACATTATAGGTCCTTTTGAAAGTCAACAAAAAGTCAACTTTTTCCAAAGCTCATAATTTGAAAATGGTAAAGGATATGGACATGGGACAAAAACATTTGGTTAGAGGACTCTATAAGCTTTCTAAAAAGTCCAAGAACACCTTCTTAGCCTTAAAATTGAGGGAGTTGTTCCTTGTCAAAGTTAGGAAATTTTCAAGGGATGTATAAAGCAAATAAGGCCTAAACTTCAAAATTTTCCAAATGGGCCCATAAAATTGCAACCTAATCTCAAAGATAAAGCCATGCACAACCCAATGGCCATCTATTCATATTTTTGCATTTTATTTTATATTATTTTGGATTTTATTTGTTAATTCAATTTTAATGAAAATAAAAATAAAAAATAAAATAATAGATCAAATATTGGTTTGGGAATGAATCTTATAACATTTAAAGCTGATTGAAAAGATTCAAATTCGTGCTAGACCAGATTGGTAATGAAATATTTTATTTTTCTGACATTTATGGTTGATTATTTCTTCATGAACAAGTAACTAAAATCCATGAATAAGGCCTAACATTTTTGACCTAATCTCATTCACTACATATACAACAACAAGACCACTGCATGAGACACGAAAATTGGAGGCTTGGAGGCATTATTCAAAATCTTAAAAATCACATAAAAACTCAAAATTGGTTTTGCCAACTGATATCTTTTCAATGGTTTTGAAAGGTTGCCACACCTTCCTGGGTGTTCATTGAACACGTTTGCATCACGTACATCATCAAAACCACGCCCATATGCCATAACCGAGTTCATATTCATCACCTCTTTATTTTTTTTTATTTCATAACTTTATGAATCAATAATTAATTTTGATTGTGGTTTTGTGTTTAGATGGAAGAATGCAAGCTTTCTGGATAGTTTTTATGAAGTGCCATGACCTAAAACACAATCGGCCATTACTAGGGTTCATACTCTCAAATTGGGGTTTTCTAATTTAACAAATATAAATGAATTCTAAATGTATAAATGAAATGGATTTGTTGTGTTGAGTGCAATGGTACTCTCAATTTGGTGAAATTTTACAGGTATCGTGATCGTTGAAGAAAACCTAGGAAATCCTACAAAGTTGGATTCGCAGAAGAAAACGCAGTTTTTTTCGCAGGTAAAAGGTAGAAGATGAAAACCGGTGGCGCAAAATTGGATTTTTTGAATTTGAGTTTATTTTATTATATATTGTTTACGTTTTAATTCACAAAGGCTGCAGTGGCTTAGTTGGTAAGGTAGACGCACATGGGAACCAATAAACTTGGGTTCGACTCCCATGTTATCTTGTTTTTCTTAATTTTTATTTTATTTTGCAGGATTATAATATAATTGACATCGACTGGCCTATGTACAAAGCGCACAGTGCAGCCTAGTGGCTATCGTTCAGTCTGATAAAGGGGAGGTCCTGGGATCCAAACCAGGCCTCCCCAATTTCTTTTTACGCCTTGTTTTCTTTCTTTTCCTTAGTTTTGTTTTTCTTAATTTTTAATTATTGAATAATTAACCTAAAAAAACCATTAACCTAATTAACAATGATATATAACAAAAAAGAAATTTTCTTAAAAGAAATTTCATCAAATATGTTTTAGTTTTCTTTTAAAATGTTAAGATATTTTATATACATAATATTTATAAATTAATTAACAACTTTTTGTTTAATAATAGTTTGTATATAGTTTTTCTATTTGTAAATAAGAATCAAATAAATATTTTCTAAATTCTTTTTATAATTTTATTTTAATTAAAGTTTCTAATTAATTTTTTATAATAATATAAATAACTAAATACTTGTATATATACTCCTATAAATTTATTATAATTCATAACTAATTTAATTTCTCTCTAAATTTTAAATCTTCATAATTAAAGTCAATTTTTTTAAGACAAACCTAATCTTTGCTTAATCCTTATTTGCTTCATTTTAATTCTAATTTCGTTTTAATTCTCGAATTTTCTTTTTTTTTTGTTTATTATTATGTAATTGCTCCCGGGTTGTAATATTTTTAATTTATTTTCGTTCTTATTATTTTTGTAATTGCCCTAAAGCCGTGTAATAGTTAGGTTTTAATTCCTTTGTTTTTTATCATTATTATTATTTATGGTTAGTAAATAGGGAGTGAAAACCTAATTGAAATTAATTGGACTTAGAAAATTAAATAAAAAGAATAATTATCTGAAAATAATTCATTCACACACGTAAGTCGATCTATGATCGCCGTCTGCACCTCCTAGGGTTACCTCTCTTAAGTTGACTTAAAAAATGGTCAAGTCCATAGAATACTGGGGTGTCTTATGCAAAACCCTACAAATAAAAATCATCTTGTCCCTCCCCCAGTTAAAAGATCAAGTCCCTACAATGATCTTGTCCCTCCGGTTTAAAAGATGATAGTTCCTCCCAATTGCTAAAGACACCCTTCAAGTGGCCTTCGTTGATCGTACGATGACCCTACACCCGTCCCTTCAACAAATCCAAGGTAATGACTACCTATTCCTTAATAATAGGGACAATCTTACCCTTGAAAGAAAATAAAATAAAATGAAAGACTTTTTCTAGGGTAGGAACTCTAAAGTTACTGACTCACACCCCTTAAAACACTTTTCACACCTCACAGCTTTTCAAATATTTTCAAAATAAGACTTTGTATACATCCATACGAGGATCATTACAAAGTACTTAGAAATTTTTTCTAATCACACACTTCACCTTTTCAAAAAAAATTAAGTGAGCTAAGTAACTAAGAGCCCATGGATAACCATGGATATAAAGGGTGATAACACCTTCCCTTTATATAACCTACCCCCCGAACTCAAGTCTTTTAAAATCGATCTATCTTATTCTTTTATGTCCTTTCCTTATGGATAAAATAAAAGTCGGTGGCAACTCTTGTTATCCGCAACATGACTAAACAGTCAGTTCTCTCATCATGTTATAGAACTGACGACTCTGCTGGGGATTACTAACTAAAAGAGGGGTACCTTTAGGAATTAGATCACTTAATTGTTTGCTTTGTTTGCTTTATATTATCTGTTGGGATTTTTTGTGAAAGATCCTAACCCGGATCTAGTGTACCCTAGGTAAGTAGCAATAAACCAAGGAAATTGTACGGCATATACTGATATGGTTGATCCGGTGTCTACGTTAGTGTGACTTCTTGGTTGGTTCTTATGTTCCTTAAGTAAGTTAAGGATAACCTGAGGCTGCCATATGTTGTCATTACACTAACTGACTTTATAGAACCCTAATTATCCCATCTTGTCCTTTAGAAAGTAGTGAGATAGCCGGCTTTGGAGAAGTCTAATATTAATGAAGTTTCTCCCAACACTAGAGATAAAGGTAATGAGGGAGTCGGCACGTCCATCTCATTGTACAAGCAGGCCATGAAATTGGTGCAGTCTGGAAATGCCCAAGGTTGTGGCAAGCTGGTCCAGGTTGATAAGAAAGAAGACAAGTTTGGGATAGGCTATGTCCCAGGGCACGCAACAGTGTCTCAGAGCAGGGCAATCAGCTTCTCCAGTGGGGGTGTAATAGACCCAAATCAAGTATGTGCTGTTGAAGATGATGCTAACAGTGATTGTGATCTCGACAGTTGGGTGCGCCCGTGTGTCCCGGGGGAAGAGCTAAAGATCTTATTTACAGAAGACTTCGTCCAAGTTACCTGCCGGCCAGAGTAATTTTCTTTGTTTTCTCATTATCATACGCATGTTAAATCCTGCACTATGCCTAAGGTGTATGGATCCATTGTAGGGCCTCCTTGCATTTTTATGAAGTTTTATTTTATCATGAATAAATGACATTTTTCTTTCAAAATTGTGTTCTCTTTCTTTCTTTTTAAACTTTTTCACAAAACAAAAACAATAAAAATGGCAATGTTTTTCTTTTGTTTTTTCTTTCGTTTTCATAAAACAGTTTCTGAAATAAGAACATCACTTGTGCAGAACCAATCATTCAGATTTCTTTGATAATTCTTCTGCTATGACCGGATATGACTTTGATAATCCAATCTACCAAGCTGATGAAGGGGTTGAGGAAGACTGTGAACTCCCTGCAGAATTAGCCATGTTATTGAGACAGGAGGAAAGAGTGATTCAACCTCTTCAATAAGAGATTGAAGTTATCAACATCAGAACGGAAGATGCAAAGAAGGAAATTAAGATTGGGGCCTGTCTGCAGGTCGGGGTAAAATAAAATTTGATTGGCATGCTTCGAGAATATGTGGATATCGTTGCTTGGTCATATCAGGATATGCCAGGTTTAGATACAGACATTGTGATGCATAAGCTGTCATTGAGGGAAGACTGCCCTCCTATTAAACAAAAGCTTCGAAGAACTTGTCCTGACATGGCGATGAAAATTAAAGAATAAGTTCAGAAGCAGTGGGACGCCAGGTTACTTGTGGTGACTAGTTATCCAACTTGGGTAGCTAACATTGTGCTAGTACCGAAGAAGGACAGAAAGGTCCGGATATATGTTAATTAGCGAGACTTAAATAAATCAAGCCCAAAAGATGATTTCCCATTACCTCACATCAATGTATTGGTTGATAATAAAACTCAATTCTCGGTATTTTCCTTCATGGACGGCTTCTCCGGTTATAATTAGATTAAAATGGCACCAAAAGACATGGAGAAAACAACGTTCATTACCCCTTGGGGTACATTTTGCTACAAGTTCATGCCTTTTTTGTTTGAAGAATGTCAGGGAAACCTATCAACGGGCAATGGTGACATTGTTTCATGATATGATCCATAAAGAGATTGAATGTTATGTGGACGACATGACCGCCAAGTCCCGAGACGAAGAAGAGCATCTAGTTAACCTCAAAAAGCTGTTTGAACGAATAAGAAAGTTTTGTATGAGGTTAAATCCCAACAAGTGCACCTTTGGGATGCGTTCTGGAAAGTTGTTGGGTTTCATTGTGAGCCAGAGAGGGATTGAGGTAGATCCTGCAAAAGTCAAAGCCATACAAGATATGCCTGCACCGCGAATAGAAAAAGAAGTGTGTGGCTTCCTGGGTAGATTGAACTATATTGCAAAGTTTATATCTCACCTCACAGCTACATGTGAACCAATATTCAAATTGCTTAGAAAAGAGCATGTGGTCAGGTGGAACGATGATTTTCAAAGGGCTTTTGAAAAGATTAAAGAATACTTGCAGGAACCTCCAATCATGATGCCTCCAGTTCCAGGGAGGCCACTCATCATTTACTTGACTGTGCTCGAAGGATAAATGGGGTGTGTTCTAGGTCAACATGACGAGTCTGGTCGCAAAGAACATGCAATATACTACCTTAGCAAAACGTTTACCGACTGTGAATCCAGATACTCACTGCTCGAGAAAACTTGACGTGCTTTGGCATGGGATGCTCGCGAACTTAGACAGTATATGTTGACTCACACTACCCTATTAATTTCAAAGATGGATCCTGTCAAATTTATTTTTGAGAAACCAGCGTTAACTAGAAGGGTTGCACGTTGGCATATGGTGTTGACTGAGTACGATATTCAATACACTTCGTAAAAAGCCATCAAAGGAAGTATGCTCTCAGACTATCTTGCACAACAACCTCTTGAGGATGATTATCAACCCATGAAGTTTGATTTTCCTGATGAAGACATCATGTACCTCAAAGCTAAGGACTACGAGGAACCACTCCCAGATGAAGGGCCAGACCCTGAATCCAAATGGAGACAGATGTTTGATGGGGCTGTCAATATCAATGGGCACGAAGTTGGTGTTGTTCTAATTACTCCTGAAGGTGTTCATTTCCCTTTGCCTTCATAATCACTTTTGGTTGCACCAACAATGAAGCGGAGTACGAGGCTTGTATTATGGGAATAGAGGAGGCTATTAATCTTAGGATTAAGACCCTCGATATATTCGGAGAATCAGCTCTCGTGATTAATCAGATTACCAGCAAGTGGTATACTCATCAAGAACACTTAATTCCTTACAGGGATTATGCCAGAAGATTGTTGATGTTCTTCACAACAGTAAAGCTTCAACACATACCACGTGAAGAAAATCAGTTTGCCAATGCACTGGCTACGCTCTTTTCGTCTATCAAAGTGATGTGTTGGAATAATTTCCCCAAGATTGACATCTCCAGACGTGATATACCTGCTTATGTGTTCTCTATTGACGCAATGTATGATGACAAGCCTTGGTATCATGACATTAAATACTGATGGCGTTCTATATAAGAGAAACTTCGACATGGTCTTTCTCAGATGCGTGGATAGACACGAAGCAGACATGTTAATGCAAGAAGTCCACGAGGGATCATTTGGTACCCATGCAGGAGAACATACAATGGCAAAGAAGTTATTGAGGTCGGGGTATTACTAGTTAACAATGGATGTAGATTGTTGTTCGTACGCCCAAAAATGTCATAAGTGCCAGATTTATGTAGAGAAATTACATGTTCCTCCAAGCCCGCTCAATGTCATGTCATCTCTTGGCCCTTTTCTATGTGGGGCATTGACATGATCGGAAAGATATAGCCTACTGCTTCGAACGACCATCATTTCATACTGGTCTTAATCAATTATTTTATCAAATGGGTCGAATAAGCGTCTTATGCCAATGTCACCAGACAGGTGGTGGCCAAATTTATGAAGAAGGACATTATCTGCAGATATAGAGTTCTCGAGCGAATCATTACTGATAATGGTTCCAATCTGAACAACAAAATGATGGTTGAGATATGCTGGGACTTCAAAATCTAACATCATAATTATTTTCCTTACCGGCCAAAGATGAATGGTGTGGTCGAGGCGGAAAATAAGAATATCAAGAAGATTGTGCAGAAAATGGTCGTCATCTATAAGGATTGGCATGAGATGTTTCTGTTTGCTTTGCATGGGTACTGAACGTCAGTCAGGACGTCTACTAGGGCAACTCCTTTTTCCCTGGTGTATGGTATGGAGGTAGTCTTACCTGTTGAAGTCGATATTCCTTCTTTGCGAGTAATGATGAATGTCAAGCTTGACGAGGCAGAATGGGTGCGTGCCCGATATAATCAGTTATGCTTAATTGAGGAAAAGAGATTGGCAGTTGTATGTCATGGTCAGCTTTATCATAGGAGATTGAAGTGGGCATTCGATCAGCGGGTATGCACTCAGGAGTATCAAGTTGGTGAGCTTGTACTCAAGAGAATTATTCCTCCGGGTTCAGATCACAGGGGCAAATGGACTCCGAATTATGAAGGAACGTTCATAGTAAAGAAAGTTTTCTATGGTGGAGCATTGGTGCTCATACTATGGATGGAGAAGATTTCCAGTCCCCTATTAACTCAGACGTAGTTAAAATGGGCATCCCAGTGTTATACCTCAAAATTTTTCCTCTTATTTATTACCACTAACTGGCTTGCGCTTCATAGTCATCTGCATTTCTCACTAGGTCATAAATTCACATTCATCATTTTCATGGAGCTCCTAAGGCATGGGATCGAAGCATTTCCCTGTGATTGGAATTTTCCTATCAAGAGGTGATTCATATGACCATTACATTGAGATAAAGGTTGAACTCACATCATCAGGAGCCTATTCCTATTCAGAGGATCATCAAACTCCAAGGTTTTCCTTATTTAGAGGATTATTCAAAAGCGTCGGATCAGCAGGTTATTGGTGTGAATTAGGAGTTTGTTTTTCTGTTTCTTTCAGAAGATCAGGGTTTCATTATTTTGGTGTACGAATGGATTTAGGATCTCATGGGAAAAGTATATTGGTATTCTTGGTGCAAGAGATCAGATTCATTGTTTATGATTTAGGCTTCAACTATTTCAAGCCCATGACCATTTTCAAGCCCATTATTCATAAACATTTTTCTCTAATCTATTTACTCATTTTTATCTCGTCCGTATTTCTATCGTCCATTGTGAAAATCTATTTAATATCCATATTCAAATTTCTTTTTTTCATCTGAACCAATTATTCATCATTCAATTTTCTAAACTCTTATCCTATCCATATCCACTTTTTGGTCCATTTCACTTATCCATATAAAATCATTACCATTTCCTATACTAAAAACATGTTCATAATTCGTCGTTTAAAATGAGTTAATTGAAGGCTATTTTCTAAGATCTAATTGAAGCCTTTTCGTTAAACCATTTTTAAGCCCAAAGACAAAAAAATACCAATTGCCAAAGCTAATTCTTTCTTTTGCTACGCGCATTTTTTGTTTTTTTGTTTTTGTATATACTAGTCTGGGTAACAAAAAATAAATAAAAATAGAGACTAAAAAACACAGGTTACAAAATAATCAGTGGAAATTGCAGTTACTACAATCAACAAAGTTCAGTTACAAGGGGATTAATTTAACAGAAGAGAAAAATCAGTTACAAATGTAACTGATATAACATAAAAAGTTATAGTTACAAGGAGAAGAACAAAAAATCATAACAGCATTCTGATAAGAAAACGTTATAACAAGGAATATCAGATAACAGAAAAAGGGTCTAATTTATAAACCGTTCTTCGATCTCCAAGCACCATCATCTTCTCCTAAATCCAATCTTCCTCAACAACAAACCAAACCTTCACTCTTCAATATACTCCTTGGATGCATCATCAATCAGCAGCCATCACCATAATCTGTTCATGGAAAAAAGCTATCAAGAACAATCCTTCGTCATACAATGCTTCATCGATCTGCATCAACCACAAACCTTCCTCATGAAGCCTTCATCATCATCTTCATTGCTCTCGGTCTTCTTCAATATTTACCGATTTGGAATCTGCAATCTAGAGAAATACAACAATTCAAGAACACGCTCAATCAAGATTTCGACAACAATATCATTGAACGAACTCATAGAATCCAAAACAAAAACAATATCACAGAAGTAGAAGTGAGAAAGATAAGGCAGAGTTGCGCAAAACCGTGACGACGAGAACCGAATGAGCAAGAAAAGAGAAGTTTCATACCTCAGAATCTTCACAGGATCATCATCACCTTCAACTTTGTAGGATCTTCGCCATTCTTCATAACCTCCAAGAACACACCAACCTTCAGCTTCAATCTCCAACCTCAATTTTGAATCCATCTTCGAATCTTCATCTTCAATTCGCGCTTCCTCCATCACCTCACAGCACCATCTGCAACTTCGGAACCCTCAATCGACTTCAAGAGCCTCCATCGTTCACGTTCATCATCACCACAACTTCTTCAATCTTTTTCTGCAAAATCAAGAACAACAACAACACTCATCAACAAATCTTGCTCACGAAAAAATTGAAAGAAGAAGAAGAAGAAAGATCGTTGCGAGGGAACAATGACTGAAGAATCGAGGCACTCACCGTTAATCTTCTGCTACCTTCTTCTTCTTCAACAAGTTTAATTCAAGAGAGCTTTGTTTTTGTGATATCGTGGTTCTCTGTGTTTACTAGACGACGATTGACGTTACGAGCAAAAGTGATGAGCGATTGGAAGTAAGGAGAGAAGGAGAATTGGGCGAGAGGAAGTCGGAAATGGTTGAGGAGAATGCTTCGTCGGAACAGTTTGTTTCGGTGAAGAGATGATGAAACTGAGACTCGCCGTTTGTGGTGATGGTTCAGAATGAATCCCTCTTTGTTTAGGGTGTGGTAGGTTAAAATATTGATGCACATACTAGTAGAATTGGACCGGGCCTCATTATCACCATGGAAATGTTGAATGCATCGTGAGTTTCGCTTTACACACCTCTTGCGGGGTCTTTTGGATGTAGTTTGGGCCTAAGGCCATAAAATTGCTATCCGCACCATCTGATTAATCATACACCCCATCCTGCGCCTTGTAAGAGGAAAATTGGGCCTTGGGCCAGCAATTTTTATATTTGCTGCCATTTGATTCCTAATTCACCTCTCCCTATTCTCATATTTTATTTAATTTGTTAATTAATTTTTCTTGATAAAATTGTAAATTAATTCAATTCTTAATGAATTTTTGATGATTAGCATCTTGATTATTAGCTTGGCAATTTTGATTAGGATTTCAATAATATTTTTGACAATCCTTTTGGACTAATTTTGATGTAAGTTCATGGGCGTTTTTTATCGATATGAATCGATTTCGATTATGGTGGAGCATCATAAAGTGAATATGGAAGATAAGAATTTATTTTTCTTATGCGAGATCACAAGGTCTTGCATGAAGTCTTTTTTGGATTTCTTTTATATGAAGAATCGTCACTTCGATCGAGTAAGTAATTTCGACTTTTCTCGACTTTAATGCATCATTCTAGTAGTATGCGCCTTAGGATCATATAACTTAAGTTGCATATTAAGTCCTCCCACCTTAGTCACTGGATTTATTTGTGATTTATGATTATATGTGTTGATATCAGAGCTTAGAGATTTGGTTACGAATTATAGGATTCACTTCCTTTCACTTTCCCTTAAATCACCCTTTTTTGCCCGTTTCTTCGGAATTATTAAAAATAGTTTCGAGTGTGATAAAATTCTTGAAATATTTATGAGTGATACTCATCCTCTTAATTAATTATTTATAATTTTTGTTTCCAGGTTTGGTTGGGATTAGTAATTTTTTTGGATTTTTTATTACAAGTTGTCCCAAAATGCATTGTTTTAGTTAAAGGGACCAAAAACCATTTTTCCCATAGGCGTGATACCTAGTTTTTGTGTGTGATTGACCACTGGAATTTTTTACATTTTGATGCTACTTAGGAATTTTTTTCATAATTTTTGGTGCCCTTTTTGATCCACTTTGTGGAGTTGTTTTTCGGTGATCATGCCTTGTTATCTTAATCGTAAGGGAATTGTTTTGGAACTTTGGTGTATAATTTTGTGAAATAATTTTAGACACTACAAGCTACTGACTTTATCATTCCAGGGATTTAATTTAATAATTTTTTAAGCTTTTTTGCTATTTTTCATGTCACCTAGATTATAGGTCCGATTATATGCTTATTTGTTCCATAACCTAAATGTTAGGAAGGCATTCGTGCCATTTGCTTGAGATAATTTTTGGTAACTTTTAGGATTTAATTATAGGTCAATTTTAGGTCCTTAATTCCAGTTATAGGTAACTTTTTGAACCATACTCATTTGGTTTGTTTTTGTGTTCCTAAGTGCATTCTTATGTGAACTAATTTAACTTAAACTTGTTTCTCCTCTCCTCTAAATGCTAACATAACTTATATGGGAATCATAAATGGATATTAATTCATTTTAATTGCATATCATAACTTGTATACTACTGATCCATAATCATCTCATGCATATCCATATGCCATTCATCCTTAACTTGCATCATTTGTGATCTTATGCGATGTTTGCTACACTTCTTCCCACATCTTCTTATCCTTGCTCCATATGCTTACACCATTGCATCCATGATTGTATATTCATTCATCCTCATTCATAAGCATTCAATACTGACTTTTATTCTCATTTCATGTATTAATTCATGCTTGTATGCCATATGCACTCATACTTCATCATTGAACCCTAACTCGCATTCATGTGAACTTTTTGTACATAGTTTGACATAGTTTGATATTGTGAGGTATCCTAGAATCCTTAGGGACCTATAGCATGTATCTACTGACTTTAGAAGTCATATAACCTTTATGTACCTTCACCTTTAGACTTAGGTCTTATTTTGAACCATAGTTCCATCCTAGGGTGCATGTAAGGTTTAATTGCCTTTATGCTTCGTTATTGTTTCCAATATACAAATTATTTTGGTACTAACCTTTGTTTTGTAGGGGGGCAAGGTAAGCCACATATAAATTCTTCCTTTATCATCCCTTTGCTTTCAAATTATGTTTTCCTTGTACTTTCATTCAACTTTCTTCATCTAACTTCACCTTGATTTCCATTAGGGTTTCATACCTCATTAGGACATAGATTGTAGTTGTTTGATCTTAGGACCTTAGATCACTTTAACACGGTTTAGCTACTGACTTTAGAATCTTTTTATCATTTAGGATCCTTTAGATCTAGGTCTTAACTCTAGGAAGTCCTTAGTGCTTTCCTTAGCTAATTTGAGTTAGTTGGGGGCTTTTTCCATGCTTTATGTTTTCGATATGCTTTGTAAAGCTAACATTTGTTTTGTAGGGGGAAGATTGAGGTAATAATTACTTCTCTCATCTATTTATGCATTCTAAATGTGTTTTCCTTATCACTTTGTGCTTTTCTTATAGACTTCCCCTTCTTTAGAAACAACTTAACTTCCTTAAGAAGTAAGTTGAGTTCTAATTCTTTTTTCTTTTTTTCCTTTACTTATTAGGATTAGAATGCCACATAAACCATTAGGATCATTATGCATATAATTAATAACTTAGGGTTGTGTCTTAGTCCCCTTAGTTTGTTCTTTTTCAACTTGAGTCATTCTTTCTAATCTCATAAAGAAAACAACAAACAATAAACGACTTTCCTGCTGGAACTCTCTTCTCACCCCATTCATTCTCAACGCAAACTTGCGAGGACTTGTCTCGCATGCAAGACGGTAAACACACTCGTACCAGAAGAGCTTGCAACACCTGAGCATAGACATACGCAGTTCCAGTGCATAAAAAACACAAACAAATAGTTCTCGCCTTAGTTAGGCGAACTACCTCGACTATGATCCTCATTTTCCCGATGAGGTACATAGGCAGCAAGATAGGGCCCGTTCGAGCACATTATTTGTTTTCCCTACATTTTCCCTATTCTTTCTTGTCGTTCTCCTTTTTCCAGTTCCTTTCTCATTTCAGTTCCAGTTCCAGTTAGAATTTTTATTCAGGAGCATCTTATTTCTCACCCTTTGAAACAAACAAACAAGCGTGGATCCCGTCGGGTACGGCGAATGGTCTGTGGTGCTAATACCTTCCCAGGTCGTAACCGACTCCCGAACTCATATCTTTGGTTCGCAAGGCCTCATCTTTTCCTTCTTCCTTAGGTTTGTGCAGCATTACCTTTCCCGTTTCTTCTGGATAAAAATGCCTGGCTGACGACTCTACCTTTTCCGTGCCACTTTCGCATTTGTACTAGGATGAAAATCCCAGGAGCGACACCCAGCGAGCCAAAAACAAAATAAAAGGCTCGGGCAAAATTTAGGGATATAATAAAAAATTGTACACTCGGTGAGTTGAAAATCCGCATTGGACAACTCAGGCAAAAAAGGGTATCCCAGTGGATTGAAAACCCGAAAGGGCGGTCCACGCAAAATAAGGGAATAAGAATGACTGTGATCTGGGTAATTTGTACCATATCATCGTCTCATTTAACTTGGAAATATCAGAAGGGTAGGAACCAGTCCAATCATCTTCTTCAAAGAGCAAGAGCAGAAACGGGGAAATCTTGAAGATATATTGATCATAGCAGAATGGAAACTCATTGGAATGTCGTGCACATTTCCATTAGGATAGTTTATTTTTCTCAATTTGCAGTGATCATCTCTTTCCAGGTGGTTGCATCCTGATGTAATTTTTCTCCTATTCACAGGCTCATCAATAAAAGAATATTCAATCAAAAAGCGTTATCCTTGTTTTTACTTTACCTGCTTTGTTTCCAAAAATGTCCTGAAATTTTGATAAAAGAACATTGCATTTATACGAGTTGGCTTTATGAATGACATGCGATAGGGAAAACATTTAAAATCACTTTGAATGGCGAGTGACATTGGATGATTGATTCGTACCATGTAATTCCCTGGGTCATATGTGCATACTTTGTTGTTGCAGGTTTGCAGTTAAGAAGAGGATGTTATCAGACAACATTCCCCAAGCAGATTTTCTCTCCCCAGCAAGAGATACCTTACAAATCCCATGCCCAGCAGAAGGTTGATTCCCAACATTCCTAGTAGAGTGTAAGAAGGGTTTTTCCCAGCTGAGTAAGAGCATGGTGGTATCCCCAGTAGAACTTCAAGTAAGTTGAATAGTTCTCACCTCCGAGCGGACTCATTATATCAGAGTGGGTTATTCCTAGTAGGCAGTTGAAGGCCTTATTTCCCCCACATAGTCAGAATTGTCAAAATTCTCGTACTAGCAAGAGTATGGACTTAGCATTTCCCCAACTGAGTCGGAAGATCTTCATTTCCCCCACAGAGTTTCATGATTGGGATGCAGCCATTAGTGAAATATTCCCCAGCGAGGTCGCCAATTTATTTTTGGCCAGTAGTGACAAAGTAATGCAGACTTTTGTTCACGTTTCATTCCTCAGCCAAGGTCAAGTATTGTAAGAATATATTGAAGTCTTTTTCTCAACAGAATGTTAGTCAGAACGTTCTCATCCACATCGAAGTTCTACAGAAATATTCTCCCCTACAGAGTATGTGCCTTATCATCAATCCAATAAGTGGATTAGCTTCAGATTTGGTATCAGTGAATCTTTTGTTTAGCGTATCTCGGATGTAATATCCAATTTCAGTGGATCAACCTTGGGAGGCACATCTATTTGATGGAGTGTATACTTTAGAAGAGGGTCGTTTTAGCGCGATACAGGCGAGATCCTAACAGTAGAATTCATCGAAACATTTGCTTTAGAAACGTAAGCGCATATTCATATGCAGATTCTAAACGGGGTCATTTTAGCGCGATACAGGCGAGATCCTGACGGTAGAAATCGTCAAAATGTTTGCTTTAGAATCGTAAGTGCATATTAAGATACAAATTCTAAACGAGGTCATTTAAGCGCGATACAGGCGAGATCCTGACAGTGGGTTATATTGTCGATGCAGTGCAGAGAAGTGTAACAACACATTTTTAGATGTGGATTCTCACAGATGCATATTTTCACCGTACATCCGATCTGAGGGTAGGCGAAGAGAATTGTAAGAGCATATTAAGACGCGGATTCTAATTAGAGTCATTACAGCGCATTTCCATATGCGGGACCCTGATCAGTGCATGTCTATCCCACAGACTTAAGTGCACCATTGAGAAACGTTTACATGCATAAGATTCGTAAGGAAACATTTTTCCAAAGTCCACCGTCGTTGTGGAAAGCCAGTAGTCACCTGGAGTAATTTAAAAGACATTTCTTCTTGGTTACTGAGTTACTTTTCAACCACATCAGGGTTTTCAGGAAGTTGTTCTCTTTGGTTGGGTTTATTTCCCAATTCTTTCTCTAGCAGAGTGCAAATTTTTTGGTTCTCTTGGTATTCAATCACAGTTTATCTTGAACAATCGACAGCCAATGCTTTCGTCCTTTTCAAAATAACGGTTGCTTGAATAAGGGCAGCTGTAACACCTCAAATTTTCCCTCTTTGTTTCATCTCATCTTGCATATCATAAGCATAACATATAGCTTGCATACCCTAGCATTTGGCATAGAAAGATGAGGAATAAACATTCATAGGTTCAAGCATAGGGCATATGATCAATCATCTGGCAAGTTTTGATTTTCCAGGTCAAGCCAAGAGCCAAGTGATTTTGCAAGAAGCTCATAAGGTCTCCTCATACCTTAAACAAGCTCAATGTCACTCTCAAGACCCTAATTTCTTGATTCTTAAGGTCTCCAATCTTATTTCTCAAGCTTAGGTGCTTGTATGGAAAATTTTAAGAAGTTTCCAAATTTAGAAAGTGGCTTGTATGGAAAATTTTAAGAAGTTGCCAAATTAAGAAGTTTCCAAATTTTAAGAAGTTCCAATCTTTGTGACCTTAAGAATCAAGAAATTAGGGTTTAGGAAAAAGTTGCCAAATTTAGAAAGTGGATTGTATGGAAAATTTCTATTTTGAGTAAGTTTAGCCCTAATCTTCAATCAATTCTTTCATGGCCAATATGACTTCAAATGAACTTTCCTCAAACATGTAACTTGTAGGGAATCCTCTCCCCTTTCCAAAAAGTCCAAGAACTTGATCATAGCAAGTGTATAAATCAAGATATGGCAAAAAGAAGTTGATGTATTTTAGGGTTTATACCATATTTTTCCAAGTTGCACCAATTTCAAAAACATTCACATCTCATTTCCAAGGAATTTTATGGACCAATGGTGATTACTATGTTCAATCACAATCCAAAATAAACATGTTTTCTCAAAGAATCACAAATATTTGTGGGTGACAAGTGATGTATAACACAAAATGCATTCTTGCAAAATATCACACAATGCTTGATCCATGGGATGTAAAGCCTCAAAATCAATCTAAGGGTGATTAGGGCATCATAATGAATCAGCTTGTGCACATGTGAAGTGATTTGCACACAAAACCAACATGGTCACACTTTTCATGCAAAATGGCAAATTGAGTGGAATTACACATTCCTTGCACACACTCACTCTAAAACCCTAATCAGTGTAAAGGAGGCATGATATATAAGAGATACACACAAATTACACAGCCCTAGACTCTCTTATTTCTCATATTCAAATCTTCTTGCAAGTTACCATTTCTCTTCGAATCTCTCTCTCTCCAAGCACATATTGCTTCATTGCTCCACATATTCTTCATCCTCAAGTCACAAGGATCATTATTCAGCCATTGATTGGAGCTTAAGGTGAAGAATCTTTGAGGTGCAGTTCAGAGAAAAAACTTTCGAATCTTCAAATCCAAGCCTTATCAAGCTCCATCTTGCATTTATTTTGCAAGAGGAGATCAAATCCAGTTGATCTGCAGGTTTTGGAAGGATTTTTTGTCTTATTTCAAGTTCTTCATATTCAGGTATGATTTGAAATTCATGGATCTAGAATGTGTTTTTCTTGTGTGCATTATGCTTGTTGAGTTCCACTGTCATTGTGATGTATTTAGTTTTGATTTTGGTTGAGAAATGAGGATGTATGATTGAATCAAAGTTTTGATGTGCATAATTATTTACTTCGATCTGTAAGATCTGCTGATATTTTGTGAATTTTGAGACTGGATTTGTATTCACCATACTTTAATCTTATGATCTGGATGTTTTTGTGGATTTCTGTATGGTTTTGTTCATAGATTGAATTTTCCGGTGCCGGAGCCCTAGCTCCGGTCACCGGATTTTGCATTTTGTATGATGTTGTTTGAATGCAGGTGGAGTGTGGAAGAAATAATTATGGCCTTTCATTTTATGATCTGAATGGTTGTCATGAGAACAACACATTAAAATGCCACCCTCCCATTCACGTGCTTTATGTTTCTGAATTAATGCTTGTGTTGGCTAGTCTACCATAGCTACCATATTTTCTGAATTAATTTTGGAATTATTTTCTTTTATTTGGCTATCTTATTTGCACACCTTAGCTTGTTCAATTTTTTTTTGAGATTAGTGATAGATATGAACCTAATTCTTTTTTATGTGTATTCTTGACATGTTGAGGTATGTTACAGAATTTTACCATGATGTTTAGGGTTTGTTTGAGCATATTTTGACTTGTTGTTAGAAGTAGAAGTAAGTGAAACCCTATGTGATCTTTGAGCCATTGTTTGATATGGTTTGCTTCTGTTTTTTTGCCATGTGACCTTGGTATATTCTTTTTGCAGGAATGATCTGTCTTGTTGCTTGGTTGTGGAATTTTTAGGACTTGTTTGATATTTGTTTGAATTTTGCTCATACCATGTCTTATTTTGCTCCTTATGTGGTCAATGTTTGCTTGATAGGATAGGAGGGAACTTGTGCCAACTCCTAGGGTTTATTTTGTGCTTGCTAACATGTTAATAGACCTCTGGATTTTGTATGGATGCTTGGTTTTGTTTTGCTTGATGTTGCTTGCCCATTGAGTTTCACTTGCACAAGTATGCTTCCACACACTTCTAATCTCTTCCTACTTCTCCCATTTGATTTCACATGTGATTGTATGCCTCAAGTGATGTTTATAACTTCTTCTTAGACACCTTTTTACCCTGATAGGGTTCTGACTTTGATGATTTTGGTTCATGTTTGACTTGTTTGATACTTCTAATCTCATGTCTTCATCTCACTTTTCCTTAGTGCCTTGTTTGTTTGTTTTAGGATTTCTCCCACTTCCTTTTGATTAACATTGCATTATTAACCTTAGATATCTTTTTTGACCTTTAATATCTGACTTTGGTGGTTTTTCTTGCTTAGATCTTGTTCCTTACATGTTTTATACTTGTTTGAACTTCTTTCATCATTTGTGAATACTTCTAACCTTTGCAGGGGGTTTGTGGTAAGTGATGTGTGTGGGAGGGCATCTCACACACAACTTCTTACCTCACCTTTGTCTTTAAATTCATTTACTTGTGTTTGAGATGTGCTTAGGCTATCACTTGCATAACTTCTCTTCTTCCCCTTTTAGAGAACAACATAACTTCTTCAAGATAAGTAAGTTGATTTTCTTCCTTTCTTCTTCTTTCATTCTATTTTTTAGGATAGTTGAAACCTCACTAACCTAGGATCATCCCTTGCATGACAAAATTAGGTCTTGATTAGCCCCATTAGTTGTTTACCATTGCTCCTTTGGTTTCTTCTCTTCTCATCTTCATACAAAACCTAAAAAACACTTTAATGAAGGTTGAAGTAGTGTTTGTTACATGGCCTTATTCCATGGATACTTATATTCACCCCATCTTGGTGGTGGTATAAGTTTTTTCTATGATGTACAAGTTCAATCATGATATTATCTTCACAAAGAAAACTAAAAAACACTTATTCATTTAATTCACAAAACACTTAATAAATTCCAAACAAGTTATTGAATTCAAACCCTAATCTTTGGAAACAAGTTTGAGGGTCTTCTTCATTCTTGGTGTGCTTATTACTCATTATATCTAAGAATGTGGTAATAACGACACATTCCCTAGAAAAGTATTTGCTTTCACTTCCTTGTGCCACACTCATAAAAAACTCCTAAAAAAACACACAAAGAATAATCGTCTCTCCTTCGGGACTTCTTTTCTCATCACCCTCACCTCATAACGTAAGAACTTGCTTCTACTTGACACTTTATAAGACGGTTACACACTCTTACCAGACGAACTTGTAACACCTGAGCATTGACATAAGCAGTTCAACCTGTTAAGACACAAGCAACCTTCTACCCCTAGTTAGGGGAACTACGGCGTCTCTGATCCTCATGTCCATATGAGGTACGTAGGCAGCGGGGTAGGGCCCGTTCGAGCACTCTTTTATTTTCCCTACATTATCCCCCTTTCTTTTCTTTTATCCAGATCCAGTTTCCTTTTCCTTTGAAGCAACTTCATTTTTTTACCCTTTGAAATAGTTTCTTTGCAAGCGTGTATTCCGTCGGGTACGACAGATGATCTGGGGCGCTAATACCTTCCCAGGTCGTAACCGACTCCCGAATCTAGTTTCTTTGGTTCACATGACCTATGTCCTTCCTTTCTTTTCCCTGGTTGTGCAACATTACCATTCCCGTTCCTTCGGGATAAAAATCCCTGGCTGGAGAATCTACCTTTTCTGCGCCACTTTCGCATTTGTACCAGGATGGAAATCCAGGGAGTGACACTAGTGCTCTTACCATCAGCCACTTTATTTTTGCCTTTACTAACTAGAACATCATAGGGTTTGCCACGACTCTGTAGGTGCTTGCTCTTCCTCTCATTAATAATCTTGTAATGAGCATTGTTATCCTCTTCATAAATTCTGCAGCTATCAACCAAATCAGAGAAGACACGAATCTTTTGATATTCAACTGCCTTCTTGATCTCTGGTTGCAACCCATTCTCAAACTTGATGCATTCACCTTATTAAAGTGCGGATAAAACTTAGCCAACTCAACATACTTTGCAGCATAATCCGTAACCAACATGTTTTCTTGCTTCAGCTTCAGAAACTCAATTCCCTTCTAACCATGCACATCCTCTGAATAATACTTCCTCAGAAATTCCCTACGGAACACATCCTAAGTGATCTTTTTACCTGTCGCTTCCAACCTCTGACGAGTCTCTAGCCACCAGTCATCAGCTTCGACTGCTAGCATATGAGTCCCATACTGAACCTTCCGCGCTGGAGGGCAATCCATCACACGAAATATTCTCTCAATATCTTCCAACCATTACAACATTGCATCAGGGTCATACTTACCCTTTAAGGTAGGCAGATTCTCCCTCTGAAAAATCGTCAAACTATAGATCTAACATTCTCGTCAGCGTTCGGTAGATTCTGCAGAGCCTGAGTCATTGCTTGCAGAGCAGCAGTCATTGTGACATCGTTCCTTCCATCCATCTCAACTTCTCACTACAACAGAATCAAAGGTTAGAACTAGTTAACAATACTCGATTATTAAACAAACTACGACTCGACAACTTGGTTGGAAGGGCCGACTTGCTCTGATACCATTAACGTAACACCCCATTTCTACCCGACAATTAATATAAAATCAGAGTTACAAAAATTATAACAAACAAATGTAATGTTATACTTTCAACTTAAACAACAACATTCAATCACCTGATTAGTCTTTAAAATTAAAACAACTTTCATTACTACGCAGCGGATTCACAAAATTCAACTTGAAATAACATAATTCATGTCCAACTCACAACGACTTTAAAACAACAACTCTTTAATAAAAACAACGTAAAATTCATAAACATAATGAAAACCAACAATAAGGAAAACAAACGTTTATCCCCCCGAGTGTTACATATCAGAGCGAAAACACCGACTCGAACTAACGACAGTAAGCAGCTTTACTCTGGATTACCTGCACGTTACCAACAGAGGCTAACATTCAAACAGAAGGGGTGAGATATTAAACAATATAATCGAATATATGATAAATAACATATTAGATAAAAAGATATATAATCGCCACTTCAGAACTCACAAACAACATCAATCAACATAAGATACAACACCACGACATAATTTTGCAACTTTGAAATGCGACTTAGAAAACGCACATGCATGTCGTACCATTGGAGAAAAACTCCCAACTTAAAATTTTTCCAATTAATAGAGGCATCAACAAGGCATAAGCCTTCAACTTAAACTTTTTCCAATCCATACCAACTTACCGAGCTGCATCTCCAACTTGATATGCTATGTATGCGACTCAATATGAATGTCAAATAATAACAATAGTAATCACATAACAACACTACAACAATTTAACATTGGCCATAGACCTACAACTTAAATTCTTGCCACTAATAAGGCAATGCAACAATATTCATACCAACAACTTCACAACTTAATCACGGCGATATCATAACAACTTATATCATACTTTGTACCACCAACTTATATCACAAACACTCCTCGAAACTATTCGGACAATACTAACAAAACCGGATAATTATTATTTTACTTGATTTACTAACCTTCCTACTCTGCATTAATATTATTAGGGCTATTATAGTACTGTCATTAGGTAAGTTATGCTATTGGTTCCTTACTTTCCTTATAGATCATTTTATCATAAAATTTGTCATAGTTAGTTCGCATAGCAAAGAGGAAGTGAAAACAGTTCGCGTCGGGACCAAAAGCGAAGATGCAACAAACTGAAATAGAGGCAAAAGTTCCAAACTTCGCTTGAAGTGATTGGAAGCAAACGTACTTCGCGTCGCGACCAAATGCGGAGTAGAAGCGAACTAAAACAGAAGCAAAATCCCTAGACTTTTTTTGAAGCGACTGGAAGTGAAGTGAGTTCGCTAAGCTTCGCATAGCAAAGTGTCACGTCCTTGCCTCCAAATTATGTTCGTCTCTGTTTCTCTTCTACCACATTTTCTCCTTCTTTTCAATCTCAGACCAATCTCTCAACATCTCATTACAGCCCAACAACAATATAACAAAAATCATACACAAACAACATAGATTAATTATTCTACGACTAATTCGATAACATTTATCAATTTCGTTATTCAATCCTAACAATTCAACATGCTGATATAAGCAATTTTGTAAAACTCAATCCCACATATTTTCATCATCAACCCAATTATAGAGTTAGAACCCCACCCTTACCTTGGATTGAAGGTTGCTCTAACTCTCCGATTGAAGCCTTTTCCTCTTGTCTCTTCTCCAATATCATGTAACCTCCCTAAACTTCTTATTTTTCTTTAAATGATAACTTAACTTCTCTTATTATTCCAATTAATCATATAATTTTATTAACTTAATAATTCCCATTTGGCCTAATCCATACATCCCCACACTTACTACCTCTACTAATATGTAAGCCCACTTATAATAATAGTATTATTCTACTAATATTTCTACAACTTAATCAAATAATTTAATACAATTAACAACAACACAACTTAAATCAACATTCTACAACCCCGACAATTAAATCAAACCAACATATTACACAGATATTTTAATTAAATAATTAATTAAACAAAAAGGGTGTTACATATACCATGTTCGAGCCAAACAAACAACGGGGCCTACTACCTTGAAAATTTGCACGGTGAATAACGTACTCGGCCATGAAACCCCGGAAAACTTAAGTAGTATTACAGCTAGATGGCCCGCACGACCAAAAACCAAAAATTGATAACAACGCGGTCGTGGGAGCGTGGGAGGTACGACCACGACTCCCCATCTAAATCGAAAGGCGGGTCCACATTCCTTGAAGTCCAACAGGATACCTCCCCGACAGGGACACCTCAAACAAGCTCCATCTCTGCAGTACCATGCCAGCAAGACACCTAGCTCGCGATGGCAAACTACAAGCCGCGGGATCAGGATCACAATTGCGGTCCTAATCCTGCCACCACACAGAAGTAAATCCCACAACCTCGAAGGTTCCATAAACTATCGAGCCAAATAGGTCGAGCGGCGAAAAGTTCAAGACTAGAGACACTTAGAAACATGCATAATGCATCAGAAAATATAAACTTCATTTAATTGGCCGATCGAAAAACCGACCAACATTGAAATTACAAAAGATGGGGACTATGCCTGTAATTACAAAAGGGGCTACGCCCAATGTAATACCCCGTATTTAATTAAATGCTCTAGATAAATTTAATTAATTTTATAAGGTTCTGGTGTGCTCTGAGAGTTTTCAAATAAAATAATTAGAGCAAGTGATGAACTTGATGTCTCTAGTTGTTATGTGAACTTGAATTCTAGGTTTTTCCCCGACTTGAGTAGTGTTTAGTTTGAACCCTTAGAGCCGAGAGAACTCTAAGATAGGGAAACCACTGAGATGTTGTTATCTCACCCCATTATTGTTGTTTCTTTTCAGGTTTCTTTTGCAGGTTTGATTTACAAGTGGAGCTATGCTTGGGATGTTTCAAGAGAAACATAGGTTTAGATTTCGCTGGGTATTTTATCTTTGTACAATAATGGATATTGTATTAATCTTAGCATTTTATTTTAGTATGATTACCATGTCTTGCACCATAGTTTGTATTGTTTTTTAGTATTGGTCAAGAATGGGAATTATTCTATTAGGCACTTATGATGGTGTTAGTACCAAAAATAACACTTGTATGATATTATTCTAGATATATATTATATGAGGCATTACAGTTGGTATCAAAGCAGGTCGTATCCTCGACCTTGACTTGAAACATCATAACTAAATCTTTCATTCCTCTTAAGTGTGTCTTGTCGACATGGTTCTTAATATCATATTATGTAGTATCGGGCCTGATCAACCTAATGCTATGTATATGATAGGTAGAATCATGGTTGTACGACCATGAGGAATCTGAAGTGTTGTCAGAACTTATGATATGGGAGTAGGCTCAAGCCAAGAGTTAGCAGAGGGAGTTTTGGTCATCTCATTTGGAGTCTTCATAAGAGTTTTACTTCCTGTAACATGGATTTGCAGAGTAGTGTGTTGTTCGAGGAATCCTTTGGGATGGATAGAGTTTGAAAGGTACAAATATCTACAGGATGAGTGGTCAGTGTATCAAGGAATAAGTAAAGTCATTAGTGGATCAGTATCGGTCACTGGTATGGACAAGAGTTTTGAGAAATCTCATTCCATGAAAAGAGAAGATGCTCTGTGGAACGTGTAATGTAAGGTTCGAGAGTGAGTTAATTGTTTGTGTTTCAGTCTTAAGATCGCGGTGGCATCGTAGATGAACGAGTGTACTTCAAGGAATATATTCGGATAATACCTTACTGATGGATAGAAGTTACAAGTTAGGAATGTTCATTTTATTTTTTGAGAACTCAAAGTCGTGGTGAAGCGTGAAGAGAAACACATGGATGTGATTACTCATTTCAAGTAAGACGAGTATACCCCGTTGGAGTTATATATTAGGTTGTGATCGTGCAGACAAAGTTTCAAATAATACACCAGGATGTTATATTCAGTAAAGGATTAAATTCAAAAATGTTGAATTACCCAAGGAATGGTATAAGGTATAATGTCGGAGAAAGAATAAGCTTTATTTATTGTCAAGAGGTGTATTTGGTATTGACCAAATGAGTTTGTGTTAAGTGTTAGAGTGAGCACCTTAGATTCAGAAAAATTCTAGTAAAACGCGTTATGTTTGGGTATGAGAGGATTACCGCAGAGTGTGAAGTGAACACGGTATGGAAACAGTATTAATAGTACAATATGAGAAAGTGATAAAGAAATGTATTTTTGGACGTATGTACAATGGAGTTGTTAAGTTGCTGTTGAAACTAAAGTTAAGTAAGTGTAAGTAGTGATGGTTCACCCATTAGAACTCTGGTAGTATGATTACTATATGTGTGAAATCATTTGTGGATAATTGTTATAACTTCTGGTTGCGATTGGAAGGAGTTTGGGAGGTTTAGGTAGCAATGAAAACCAGAATTTTGCTTATGCGTTTGAAGTAATCGAATTACCCTCTGGGTAGTACCCGGTTACAAAATTGTGTTTCTAAATCTCCTTTATCTACTGGAAGTTCATATTTTCACCGAGTAATCGGTTACCCTCCTGGTAGTAACCGGTTACTACTGTTAAGTTTGAAAATTTTATTCTCTAAGATTCTTACTTTTGACTCGAGTGCCCGATCGAGGCGTTCTTGGTACCGATAGAAAGCTGTGGAGACATGTTATACAATGATTAGTAGAGGGTAAGGGAACCCCAGTTAATACATAAGTAGAGACAACAAGGTTCTTCAGAGGAGTGCATTACCTCAGTTTTCAAGTGTAAGGAGAACTTCCATGAATGGGAATGATCGGAGTGTTTGAAATATACCTCTAGTGGGATTAAGGATGTCGTTGTTTTAATTCTCACCAAGGAATTGAAGAGAGAGGACAAAGTTTTATACTAGACATGAAATTTCCATCGTTTAGTTTTACCCGATAAGGTTTGTGTGTTGGATTTTGCTTATGGACGAACCAAGTGTTAGTTGTGACTAAAAACCCTTTTAATGTCGTCATTGTCGTTTTCCTACCTAATATCATTGTACGAGTGGAATAAAAATATTTTGTTGAGTATTCGTGATGTGAACATAACAAAATGGTTGTTCTACTTTGTCACTTGTTAGAGTATGTAATCTGCATGTTGTGCCCCATTCTGTGTTACTTTGAATTGTGAGCGGTGGGTGAATGTTATACATGTTTAGAAACCGCGAGTGAGAATCATCTTGCAAGTTAATGTGGACTGGATTGATAGTTTTGATTTGGATTGTTTGTCAACAAGAGGAACAAGTTCAGTTGTGTCGACCGATTAGCCTCAGATAGATAATCGATTGACATGACTTTTGTGGAGGACTTTAGAGAATCGTACTTTCTGAACTGTAAGTCCGTTTTAGATTTCGTTTGAAGTGTCAGAGGATAAAGTGTTGAACTTTATTTTGAACATGATTTGGTAGATAGTAAATGATCTGAATTTTTGTTGTGTTTTCGTTGCGACTACTGAGGACCTAAATTGAGAAGTTATAAGAGACTCGTGAAGTGTTGATCTTCCAGGAAACATTTTGGTATTCGAATTTCTATGTGGATAAGAGATAAACAATTGGTTAGGTTTGGTATCGTTAATTATTAACATCAAGTTATGGACTCCATAAGAGTAATACTAGGTATGTGTAGTTGAGTCGCACTCAGAGAGATGGATTTTAAGTTACCTTCCAGGTAAGAGTGAGAGATGGATGTTCCAAAGTTAACATGTAAATTAGATCATTTGAGGAACAAGACCCTTGAGAGAAGCGAGTTTTGAACGAGAAGTTTTTGTGGTCTTCAAAGTTGAGTATGTGGATTATAGTATGCAATAGGCAAGTGTTATGGAAATCAACAATTATAATAAGAATGGTTTAAGTTTTGTACGTGTGACTCGCTAATGATTGTAAGCTCTATGACATTACTACGTTGTTATTAAGGAAAACCTTGTGTCAGCAGAAACCGAGAGTGAATGGAATCATGTGGAGAAGATTGATATGGAGTACAGTAACCATGGTCAGATTCATTAAGCTGAATTAGATGAATTGTTTCGAGTTTAGAATGGAATCGGAATGGTATAAGATTTGATTGCAGCAGTACAACCCCTGTAACTCTGTCGTGGGAGAGTTTGGACCGATGTTATTATCTTGTGATTGGCAAGTAAGTTGTTCTATCCCTGGATGTTTGCAAGTTTTGTTTCATTGGTTGGTGAGAACTCCAATGGATAAGTGTGTTCTCTATAGATTATCAACTACCTATTGTTGCTTGAGAATTCGTCGTATCTCCATTGTTAGACTTTGAAAGCATAGTGGAAGAAGATAGATCAAAAAGTTTAGTCAGATTAATGAAAATCAGAAGAGAGTTATTTGTAAGTGTTAAGGTAAGAAAATTTTGTTCTGAGTGTGTTGTCATTATGTAAGACACTGAAAGGATGGAGTGTCAAATGTAAATGGTTACAATGTATAACATCAAACCAAGTGGAATTGGTAAAGAAGTTGTTCGAAGACTTTTGAGATGGTTTTAGTAATTGAAGGATGTTAATAAGAGCTTCCGTTGGAAATTGTTTGTAGATAAGATTTCACTAATATACCTTGTGGAGTTTTGTCGAGTGTTTGTTGTCCCGGAATCAAGTTGGAGTGTTATGCTTTGTGTTATTATTTAATGGAAAGAATTAGAGTAGTATGCTTCTCCGAAGGATAGATAAGCCTAAGTAATTCAGTATGAAACACCATATGAATTGCGGAAATAATAAGCTAGATATCAACCCAATGTTGGAACAAGCGTATGGGTAAGGACGTGAAGTTTGATTTATCATGAAACGAGGACTTTGAGTTGTGAAGTCAAATTGGAATTTGAATATGTCAGAGTATGTATCAGAAGTAAAGATAAGTGTGGATCTAAGACAGTGTTGTAAACTATTGTTGTTGTTGAGTAAAGGAAATTCGATGAGTAATTTCAATTTAAGGGGGGAGGATGTAATACCCCGTATTAATTAAATGCTCTGGATAATATTAATTAAGATTAATAAGGTTCAGGTGTGCTCTGAGAGTTTTCAATTAAAATAATTAGAGGAACTGACGAACTTAAATTAATTAATTAGTATTATCCGACTCATAGGTTTTATTAAATATTCGACTTAGAGACATTTTTGGATACCCTCAATTTGGACCTGTTGTTACCAACTATTGTATATCAGTTTAATATACATTGTTTCTTTTTATAAAAAGGGAGAAAGTTAGTAAGAAGAAAAAGGAAAGAAAGAAAACGAAAGGGAAAAGAGAAGAGAAAGAGAAAAGAGAAGGAAGAAAACCCGAGAAGCATCAAGATCAAGAATCATCACCATTTCTTCATCAATCTTCATCTTCATCAAACTCCTCTTCATGGTTAGAGGTGGATTCTAGTTAGAAAATTTTTCTTTTAAAATTCTTGTTTTTCTAAGAGTTAGGTTAAGTTTTGAGAAAATGATAAAAATTGATTAATCGAAGTTTCTAATGGTTTAAATGATGAAATAATCGGGTAAAATAGTCGGGTTACTTGTATGTTAAACCTATTATGATTGTTTGAATTATACATAGTGTTTTGGTTGAGTTTATGATGAATTTTGGGTGTTTTCTTCACAAAAACACGTGTTGGAACTGGTGCAGTTCGCTACGGATCACAATGGTTTGCATAGCGAAAACAGGGGATTTTGCCACTGACTGAGTCTGCATAGCGAAATTAAGTTCGCATAGCGAAGTCCCATGCGCAGGGAAAAATATTGCGCCTCTTGTTTTAACCGTAACTTTTGAACCGTAAGTCGGTTTTGGTCCCCGTTCGAAGCATTGGAAAGCTAAGACAACATACTATCCAATGGTAGAGGAAAATATTACTTTTGAAGTGGAAATATTTATTTATTTTTGTATGTGACTTAACACTGTAAGTGTTGGAAAATATTATTTTTGTTCCAATAACTTCTTCATTCCTTATCCAATTTATTTTATTTTTACATCATTTTGATGCTAATAATATGTTCTATATTTTGAGACCGAGAAATATTTTTTTGAGCCAAATTTTACCCAACTTTAATAATTAACCGTAATTATATTAGTTAGGGAATTATGGTATAAAATCAATTTGTGAGATATGTGTTTAATCGTGAGGATTGAATGAAAGTAGAGACAAAGAGATTTTGTGGGATTAGTTTAATTGTGATAATTAAATTAAAATGTTAGATTATGTAATCGAGAATTATATAATTAAAGACATCAAGAATGGAAAAAGAGTGAGGAAACTTTACCATAAACCATAGTATGCCCTAGTAATGTAACAAGAAATGGTTATATGGTATGATTTGTGGGATGCTTAGGATTAACTAGGTTTATACAAACTGGTCTAGAGACATAGAATGCTTAGACATAGATACTCGAATAGTATCCTTGTTCTAAGTAGTTATGAACAGATGGAGGATATATTTCCATCACGTTAAAATCCTAATTTAATTATGTTTAGCTTGTGTCGAGATCCCATGAGGCGGGACGGCCGGGGAGACATAGTTAATTTGTGGATTAGAATCCCTTAATGGATGATTATGACCCGTGCTAAAGTGCCCTTGTGTGGCTGGGTGGGGAAAGTATCCATTAGGATAAGTAACGAGTGACCCGTGTCGAGATCTCCATGTGAGGGATGGTCGGAGAGAGTTACTTTGTGGTAAGGTACCGTGACCCGTGCTGTAGTTCCCTTGTCTGGATGGGCGGGGAAAGTACCTTAGATAGATAATGAGTGACCCGTGTTGTAGTGCCCTTGTGTGGCTGGGCGGGGAAAGTTATCTATATGTTAATGATCGAGTTACCCGTGTCATATTGCCCTTGTGGTTGGCCGGGGAAAGATGCCTTAAAACGCGTTGTGCTCCGTTTATCTCACTTGATATCTCTAGTTGTTATATGAACTCGAAGTCTAGGTTTTTCCCCGACTTGAGTAGTGTTTAGTTTGAACCCTTAGAGTCGAGAGAACTCTAAGATAGGGAACCCAATGAGATGTTATTATCTCACCCCACTATTTTTTTTGCTTTTCAGGTTTCTTTTGCAGGTTTGATTTACAAGTGGAGCTATGCTTGGGATGTTTCAAGAGAAGCATAGATTTAGATTCCGCTGTGTATTTTATCTTTGTACAATAATGGATATTGTATTGATCTTAGCATTTTGTTTTAGTATAATTACCAAGTTTTGCACCATAATTTGTATTGTTTTTTAGTATTGATCAAGAATGTGAATTATGATATTAGACACTTATGATGGTGTTAGTACCAAAAATAACACTTGTATGATATTATTCTAGATATATAACATATGAGGCATTACAACCAAGTACAAAACAACAAAAGACATACAGGCTCGTAACAAAATAACAACGGCACGCCGACTAGTAAACAATTTACTCCTCAACCTCATCTTTATCTTCTTCCTCGGCAGACCCCTCGAAAGGGTAGAAGATCTTCCCGTTGACTACGTCGAAGTTGAACCCAGTCCCGTCGGTCACAAGATCCATTCCGGGATTGACGAGTCGGAGCTGCTCCACGATGTTATCAAAACCAAACTTAAGGGTCTTCACACAATCGTCCTCAAGCACCTGTAACCGAGCAATCAGGTCAGCTCGGATCTTCAGAGTAGAATCTTTATCCCCCTTACACTCAGCAGGGGCGACCAGACCCTCCAACTCCGCCACCCTCGCCCAAAAAAGTTCGACCTCGGTAGTGGCCTAAATGAACTCAACCTCGTTTTCCTTCACACCTTGTTCTCTTCGGCCAAGGCATCCCGATCAATCTTGACCTCCCCTAGCTCTAGCATCAACCTTTCTTGAAGTTAGTAACGTTCCTTGTAATGCAAGAGGTCATCCTTGACCTTATCCCTCTTGAGCCACGTCGCCTTCAACTTCCCTTTGACATTCGTCAGCTCCTTCGTCAAGCAAGCGTCGTCGTTTAAAACCAAGGTCGTCTCCATGACCCTGATCATAACATCAATGTCTTGGGATATATTTTTCTTCCTGGCTGACTTGTCCAGACCCATGAAGGCCTTAGCATCTTCTTCGGAACTCTCCTTGTTGAAAAGTCCCCTGCGGAGATGGAAGAGGGTACTATGAACACCCCAGGATCCCTTGTCAGGTCTACAGCTGAAGGGCCGAAATCGGCGACCTATCAACACACTTACGCTTGGCAGGAGTCACCGACTCAGGAGACTGGCTGACGGGAGACTTAGTGATATGAGAAGGGGGAGGGGTTGGAGTCGACGGGCCTCCAGACACGTCCTCGGCAATCACTTGTGTTAATGCTATTATTTTATGATTGGCATTATGTTTGGTAAAACTAATATGGCTGGAAAATGTTGAATAAGAAGTTCCATATTAACATGGTATAGACTCTGGAAGAACATGTCAAACATGATGTCTTGACATGGTGGCACAGATAAATGTGGAAGTTGTCAAAGAAGATGTTGAATTCAGTTTAGAATGTCCTATCAGATGTTGGGACATTATCAAACAGAGTAGAAGAAATTAATTCAGGATGTCCCAACAGATGTTGTCATATGTTACAGTCAGATGTCAAAGAAGATGTTGAAACATCTGCAAATGTCATGACAGAATTACTGTCATATGTTACAGACAGATGTTGAAGAAGATGTTGAAACATCTGCAAATGTCATGACAGAATTACTGTCATATGTTACAGTTAGATGTCAAAGAAGATGTTGAAACATCTGCAAATGTCATGACAGATGTCAAAGAAAATGTTGAAACATCTGCAACTGTCATGACAACATTACTGTCATATGTTACATATCGATATCAAACAAGAAGTGTTGAACTTAGTTCAGGATGTCACACCAGATGTTGTGACACTGTCAAACAGAGTAACAGTTAATGAACTTAAATCAAGATATCAGGATGTCACACCAGATGTTAGGACATTGTATCAGTTGATGGAATAAGTTCAGTTTACAGGATGTCACATCAGATGTTGTGACATTATATCAGTAAATGAAGTAAGTTCAGTTTTTCAGGATGTCCCAACAGATGTTGAGACATCTCAGACCTGTTACCAGAATTAATTAATGCATAACAGAACTGAGTAAATTCAGGGGAATCTATCTGGAATTAATTATGGATGGACAAAAACAGAACAAGGCGCATCTGTAGGGAGAGTTGTTATGAAACTTCAGCATAATCAGATGAACTAAATCACCTAGAATCTAGGAAGTAACAAACCCTAATTCAAGGTGATGACATTAGATTTATCAGATCTGAATTATGCAGAATATTCTGGAGATATTATGCAATCATATGTGGTGCTGATCTAGAAGATCTTAAAGACTCAATTTAAATTGAAGACAAATATTGAAAAATATAGGTTTCTATATTTAGAGATATTTTAGGAGTTGAAGATCTTTTGGAATATTTGTAGCAGATATTTCTGCATATTTGTAGCAGCTATTGTTGTGATTGTTTAGGCCCAAATCCAGTTGGGAATAGGTTATAAAAGAAACCCTGTAACCTAGTTTAGAATCAACCCAATCAACCGAAAATGTAAACATTATTAGGGTTGTGTCCTTGTGTCAGCCGTGCATAACAAGTAACTCTATTGTGGCTGTTTCACTTGTGATTCTCGAAGCTTGTAAGCAAGAGAAGTATTGTGTCTTGATTGAAACTTCTAAGTAAGATCAAGCTGTTGTGTTTGAAGTGTGACTTCAATTTTATTAATCATTGTAAAAGATCACTGTGTGATTGAGGGGGAGTGAGTAGGGTACTCATATCTAAGTTGTGTCTTAGGTAGAAATTGCATTGGGTAGTTATTAAGTGAAAGATTAAACAGGGTGGTTTAAGTCTAGAATTAATATTACTTATAGTGGATTTCCTCCTGGCTTGGTAGCCCCCAGATGTAAGTGTGGAGATACACTGAACTGGGTTAACAATTCTGCTGTGTTCTTTATATCTTTTATGTTTTATGCAGTACCTGAACTGAATGTCCTATCAGATGTCCCAACATCCTGAAGCATGTTTGACTCTGATATATCAGAATTATTTAAGTACTGATATGTATGCCTTACCATGTTTATAAGTAACAGATAAGATGTCTCAACATCATATTCGACATCTGAGTCTGTCATACCAGAATTTCAATTGGTATCATGTCGCTCCCGAAGATTTGCATCCAGGTACAAGCGCGAACGGTCGGCGAAGGGAACGGTGAGAACACACAGCCGTGAACTCACTGGAGATGAATAGAGTCGCCAGCTAGGCATTTTTATCCCGGAGGAAAGGCAATGCTGCATAGACCTAGGAAAAGATAGATAAGACGGTTTGCGAACCAGAGAGACTGAGAAAGGGGGTTGGTTACAACCTGGGAAGGTATTAGCACCCAGATTGTCCGTCGTACTCGACGGGATCCACGCTTAAAAGATTTGTGTTTTAAAGGGGTAGTGTCAGTGCAATTTGTGTGTAAAAGAGCTGGAAAACAAAATGTACAGGTGTCAGTGTAAGAGAAAAGTGAAGTATATAAGTGAAGTGTCAGTGTAAGAACAGGAGTGAAATGCTCAAGATCATGAGGCTAAAAGAATGAGGCTAGAAAGAGGGGGAATATACAGAGACTTTTGTTCGATAACTGTTAAGTTATGCCTACGTATCCTCTCGTGCAATGAGGAAGTCAGAACACCGTAGTTCGACCCAAAGAGACTGAAAGATGAATTGACTTGTGAACTGCTTACTTGCCTATGCTCAAGTGTATGACCTGTCTGGCTCAGGTGCAAACTGTCTTGCATTAGACGGAAGAAGCAAGTTCTCGTTTGTGAGTGAGTGAGGTGAGAAAAGAATCCCGGAGGAGACGATTATTGTTTGTTTTGGAGTTTTCAGTCTTTTATTGCTTTTGGAGTTTGTCATAAGAAAATGAGCTTAAGCCTAAACCAATGGGTTAGTAAACTCATCACATCTTCCCTCTGATTAGGGGTAATGGGAATACCTTAAGTGTGAAGTCAGATTCTCACACTTAATCACCTTCGGTGTAGGATTAAGATCATTAACCTACTTGTGATTATTTAGATGTTTTTGTGGTTTTTGTTTAGTGTTGAGTAATGAGGTTAAGCCATAATCAAGGATTAAACAGGCTCATTACACCATCCTAAGAGAAGGATAATAGATGAGAATGTTTAAGCTGAGGAAAACTCCTCAACTTAATCCATGATTAGGGATTAAACTCATGACAAAACAAGCCTTTGATTAAGTGGATTTTAGTTAATGATATGATGAAGAAGTGTTTTTTTTATGATTTGTAAGACAACTTGAGGGGGACTTGTCCATTAACACTAGGGTTAGTCCTTCTTAACCATTTAAGGAAGAATTAGAACCCTAATGCAAGGCCCAAGTTACAAGTGATGTCTTGATGATTATTAGATGAATTGATTAAGAGATTTAAACACCTTAAGGGTTCAAGACTTAGGATTAAAGTTATACACTCCATCCTAAGAGAAGGATGTAGGCATAAGCTTAATCACAAAGTCCTAAAGCCTTTAGGGTTTAGTCTCTGATTATGAGATGAGAAGAGAAGACTCAAAGAGAGACACAAAGGTAAAAACTATGAGGGGAGACTAATCAAAACCCTAATTCATTATCATGCTTGGTTGATCCTAAGGTTTGTGAGGTTTTCAAGAGCAATCTTCAATGGAACCACCAGGAAGCAGATGAACAGGATCAAGAGAAGCAAAGTGACTTGCTTCATTCAAGAAGTCAAGTCACTTGAAGAAAGAAAGTAGGAAGGAGAAGAATGAGCAAGCTCAAACTCAAACACATATAAAAATGCAGCAATGGATGCAAGAGAGATGAAAAGAAAAGGTATGAGAAGTGAAGGCAAATCCACTTCTCAAGTTTACTTACCACCTGCAATGTTAGAAAGAAAATGCAATGCAATGCAAGATGAGATGAAATGATATGATGCTAAGCAAAACCAGAAGCATGCACATGATGTTAATGATGTTATGAGGTGCTGCAAACATGAGGCAGGACAATGAGGATGTTCATACAAGATCATGGATGCAAATGATGCAGGTTAAGGAGCATGAACAAGCATGAAAAGTTATGAATCATACAAGACAAATGACATGGCAAATATGAGATGCAATGATCAATGATGCTTTCTATATGTCTTGAGATGTCAAATGAATCACAAGAATGCACAAAATGCAAAGACAAGTCATGTTATACAAGGAAATGCAAGAAGGATGCAAAAGAAAGCCCAAATTAGGGTTCATGGATCAAACATCAAACACAAACCAAAAACAGAAGCAAAACCCCATGATAAAAAATGGAAAATGGCACCCAAAGAAACCCTAGGCCTATGATGAACCACTGCCCAAAGGGGAGCTCTCAACTCTCAACCAAACTCAAGATATGAATTTTGCAAGTTATTAGGGTTTTTTAGGGTTCTCAACAAAACAAATGCCAATCAATTTGAAAATGCAAGAACAATTCATGGCCTTTTTATCTTTGAAAATACATGCTAAACATAACACAATGCAAGAAGAATCAATGTCTCAACCTTCTCCAATAGGCAGAAATGATTTTTTGAACTCATGATCAAAATAATGCATAAAAAATGATTTAATTCAATGAAAAATTCTTAAAATGCATCAAGATCAAAAAAGAAATTTGGTTTGAAGGTTGGACAATGTTTCTAAATGTCTTAGAACATTTCATGAATTTTTTTGTAATTTTTAAATACCTAACAGTATTTTTAATTAATTAATTCCCATTAATCAATTAAAAATAATCTTTTAAATATTTAAAAATACTTTTTTAATGATAAAAAATAAAATAAAAATATTTTTGGGTCTTAAAAATTAATAAAACTTTAAAGAAAAAGTTTCATAATTTTTAAGATTTTTTAGCTATTTTAAATTAATTGTGCAAATTTAATGAAATGAAAATGAATTAAAAATGAATTAAACTGAAGTATGCACAATGAGAGGCTGAGATGCAATCTGGGGAGGGGACCATTGACTTGGCGCGCCATCTGATGGCTCAGATTCAAACAAACTTAATCTTAATTAATTAAATAAATAATGCTGATTATGAATTAATGGCACAATCTGGACCACACACACGCGCGCGGGAAGCCAGATCTAAGGGCCCATATTCAAACCTTGCCCTAACCCTAAATTAATGACTAATCACTTTCAGGTCACCGGAGACGAGCTCCGGTCGTCTTCTCCGGTGACCTCCTCCCCTGAAAACTTCAAACTTCCTAAAAACGCATCAAAAATGAAAAATAGAAACTGGGAAATGATCCTTACACTCTCACGAATCAAACCCCTCTCTCAAAACAAATTTATATTTCCTAAACAAGCTGAATCGAAGAAAGAAAGTTCTAGGTCACGCAAGCTTCAGAAACAAATTAAATGCTCAAATCACAACCATTTTCAAAACCAATGGTACCAGAATGATCAGTGAAGCTAGTAGAACAAGTTTGTAACAAGAAAAGCAACTTCTGGAAAAATAAATTTCAGGCTACCTGAGATTCGAAGCTTTCAGTTTAGGAACTTTCTGGCCACCTCTCCTTGTGCAATCTACTCCTTAGAACCTCTTGATGATGTTTGAATGCTCAAATGGAGTTTAAGTTGGCTTGATGATGAGTTTCGAAAGGAACTGCTTCAGCTTGATCAGAAATGGCAATGGTGTTTCTGAAGGTTTCAGGTCATGGTGATGGGTTCTATGTGATCCTGAGGATGGATGGAGAAGGTCTGGAGTGTTTGTTTGTGTGTTTATGAGCTAGGATGTGAGTTTCGAATGAAACTGCAGAGTGAGGTGAGGAATGGCAATGGAGTGTTCAGGATGTTTCAGGCCTGGTTCTTGGTTGCTGGGTGGTCTATGGAGTGAGGTGAGATGATTGGTGAATATGGCTTGAGTGTTTGATGGCTGGGCAGAGGGATTCGAAGCAAAATGCAAATGAGAGTGTTTTTGTGAATGTTGTGAATGAATGTGTTTCAGCCTTGCTTAGTGATGTCTTTAGCTTGCAAAGGGATAACATAAACAAATCTGATTGGCTTTGTGATGTGACATGGCCTGCTATGATAGGTAAGTTTGCTTTTGCATAAAGGTCAACTTTTGTGTAAGTGAGGCATGGCTCAAAGTCTAGGCAAGTACAAGGCATGGGCTGGCGCAGCAAGGATGAGGGAGAGGTCTAGCAAAGCTCAGCAGCCAATGCATCAAGTTGGTGAAGTGATCATGATGGTTTTTGCAAGTTGTTGCTTTATGGAATTCTATGAGAAAATGCCTTGTTACACAAACCAAACCATGGGCAAACTTGATCCAATTCTGATTTTTAGCACTTAGAGAATGCTTAGGTGCTAGTTTGAAATGAATTAGAGGCTGCATTTGGCTTTGGTTCAAGACTTTGCAAAATTTCCATTTGGTGCATAACTTGAATTTTAGTGATTTTTGCCAACTTTAACAAACCATAACTTTTGATCCAAGATGAATTAGATCATGTTCTTGTACTTTTTGGAAAGGGAAAGATGAGATCTACAACTTTCATGACCAAAGTTTTTCCATTTGAAGCATTTTTGGATCCAAAATCATGGCTTGAAAAATGACCTAAAATGATGCATTCTTGAAAAGTCAACTATGCCCAAAAAGTCAACCTTTGCAAAAACCCTAAATTCTTGATTTCTATGAACTTCAACCTTCTTCCATGATCAAATAAAGATCATATACACTCAAAATGATGAAGATCACCCATTGGTTGGGTCATTGGGGGCCTCAGATGCCCTGATTTTGCACTGACTTGTCTGAAAAGTCAACCCTTGATCAGATGACTTCCCCATGGAATTTCTTCATGAAAATTGATATGCATACTCCCTATACCATATAGAGATCAATGGAAACAAGAATGACCAAAAAATTTGGAGTTATGGCCTCTGAAACCAAAACCCTAATTTTCAGTCAACTGTGCAGTTCAACCTGGCTCTGCATCCACTCAAACCCTAGTTCTTGTGATTCCTCTGCAATTTTGACTTTGAGGAGATGAAATATGATATAGGAACACACATGGACCCCTTTGAGTTGATTGGTTGCCTTTGGAATGGCTCAAGATGCTTTGGGATTGCTCAGATCACAAACCCTAGGTGCAGATGACTTAGAAACTATCCAGTGAATCAAAAATGAGATGTGAGATGATATGATTGTGTTTATGCATATGAGAATGATAACAAGCCATGGTGTGAATGGGTGAGGGCAAATTTGGGGTGTTTACAGCTGCCCCTATTCAAGCATGAGTTAGCTGTGCAGGATGTAAGCGACGGCTTAACAGGCCAAACAAGATAACTTGTGGTTGAATACCAAAGACAGTCCAAAATTTGCACTCACAGAATGAAGAAGAAAAGGGATATAGGTTATAACAGAAAAATAAAGTATATTGTAAAGTGGGCGACGGAGGACGACCGTCGAGCAGAGGACGACTGCTGGGTAAAGAGCGATGACGGGGACGGCCGACATGCTGGGATAAATGTGAAGTAAAGCGATGACGGGGACGGCCGACATGCTGGAAAAGTGCAGGAAAATAAAGCAATGACGGGGACGGCCGACATGCTGGGGATAAATGGTAAAGCTAAGACGGGGACGGCCGACTAGCTGGGGAAAAACAAGTAAAGCTAAGACGGGGACGGCCGACTAGCTGGGGAAAATAAAATCATGATGGGGACGGCCATCAAGATAAAGCTGTAAAATTTTCTGGGGATCAATGAAACATGACGGGGACGGCCATCAAGTTCATAAAGGTAAAGTAACCAACGATGGGGACGACCATCGGGCTAAAAAAGGAAAAGGGACCACGACGGGGACGGCCATCGGGTTAAAGAATAAATGAAATAAACAGATGATGGGGTACGGCCATCAAAGGTGAAGGACGATCACCTAGCAGGGTACGGCTGCTCTGTTGGGAATAAAAGAAATATGATGGGGACGGCCATCAAAGGTGGAGGACGACCACCTGGCAGGGTACGGCTGCCGAAGATATCAACGATGGGGACGGCCATCGGATAGAAAAGGTCAACGATGGGGACGGCCATCGGACGAGCATGATGGAGGACGATCATCAAGAAGTGGAGGACGACCACTCAGCAGGGTACGGCTGCTCTCGAGGTTTGTCATAACATAGGACGAATGTCAGATAACCAAAATCAACAATGGGGACGGCCATTGGATAAAATTGATGAAGGACGATCATCAAAAGGTGGAGGACGACCACCTAGCAGGGGACGGCTGCTAAAATCAACGATGGGGACGGCCATCGGATGAGCATGATGGAGGACGACCATCAAGAAGTGGAGGACGACCACTCAGCAGGGTACGGCTGCTCTCAGAGTTATCATAACACAGGACGAGTGTTAGATAAAAAAGAAAATTTGTTGGCGATCTACTGGGGATAATGTAAACACGGGCGAGCGTTTACACCCAAGAAACAAAAGGTATAAGTGTTTGGTATTGTGTATAGGTTAAAGATGCGGACGAGCATCCTTAAGACTTATGATACGGACGAGTATCATGTAGAAACAAACTGACACATGTTCAGAGATGATGATACGGACGAGTATCAACTGGTTAACAAAGAACACGGACGAGTGTTGCATCTGAAAGGACTCTTCTGGGGAATAGTAGACACGGACGAGTATCTATATTCAAGAAGACATAGGTGTTTGACACAGTGTATGGATTAAAGATGCGGACGAGCATCCTTAAGACTATGATACGGACGAGTATCATATAGAAACAACACTAGACGCAATGTTCTGAGATGATGATACGGACGAGTATCAACTGGTTAACAAAGAACAAGGACTACTGCCGAATCTGTGGGGTTATGAGTGATGATGTATACAAGATACAGACGAGTATCTGTATAAGCGTACCATGAGTAGTATGAGTATTGTATTGTATTGATGAGTGTTTTAACTGCTGGGGAGAGTGACACGGACGAGTGTCAAAAGGAGAAGAGTATAATATTAACAAGTGTATGGGTTGATGAAGGTGTAAGCGACTGCGCTGGGGATATGACACGGACGGGTGTCAAGAAAGGTGTATATATATAAGTATATGTGAGTGCAAAGAGGATGTCTTTGGCTTTCTGCTGGGATATGACACGGACGGGTGTCAGGAAGTGTATATATTGGTGATTTTGTTTGTAGAGTGTATTCAGGCGACCTGTTTGGGGAAGGATGACACGGACGGGTGCCAAAAGGTGTATATACTGGTGTTTGTGATTTGAAAGGGCAACTGCTTTTGCTGGGGACTCTGATGGGGATTTCTGTGTAATGATGATGAACGACTTATTATTCACAAGTGTTCAATTCACAACATGACTTATGATTATGCTATGCATTTGATTTTTGCCGTAATGCTCCGTATTAGACGGAATGCTACGCTCTGAGGGGTGAATATGATGCGGATGCCATGATTATGCAAAGGGGCACAGATCCGGGACTCGGATCCCATTGCTGCAAAAATCTCTGGTTGATTTGCTTGAAGTGAACGTCCCAGCTGGGGATGAGATCTCTGGTAGATCTAATGATGTATCTGCTCGGGGATATATGTCACTGGTTGACATATCCTTGTAATACGGGACCCAGCTGGGGTTTGCAGAAGCTTCTGTACTCTGTTGTGACTTCTTCGTGCGTTGCTCTTCTGAATAGAGGTTGGGGAAGGTATGGGGAGATGATTCCCTGACTTCTGCATTCTGCTGAGGAAGAATGGCAACTCGGCTGGGGAAGTGTGAGAGGCAACTCAGCTGGGGAGAGCAACAAGAGGCAACTCAGCTGGGGATAAAGCATTTCAGATGCTGAGATTGAGTGTATGTCGATTTGGCAACTTTGCTGGGGAAGTGGGGAGCTACTCAGCTAGGGATAGAGCATCTCGGATGCTGATATCTTTTGTTGATTTGCCAGCTTGCTGGGGTGTACCTTGCATGCCCCAGGTTGCGTTCTGGATACCTGCAAACCTGCAAAAGTAAGGAAACATACAAAAGGTCCCGAGGTATCCCTTACTGGATTCCGTCATAGGAGTTAAGTACTTTTGAGAATAATCACATTCCCTGTAAGCATGTGTTTTTTTTCTTTTTTTATTTTTAGAGAAAGGCATCTGTACTTATGCAATTGTATTTTAGAGATATCAGACAACTCTTTGCAAAACATAAATGTAAAAACGAAACATGACTGAAAAATCTGATTTTATTAATTCATGTGCCCTGAATTGGCAAGATACAGTCAAGGAAACATATCTCCTGAAATGAAGAGACTGTTACAAATTGAGAAATAAAGTGCTGGCGGTGTTGACGACGCTTTGAGGAGCTTCCTCTCCTGCTATGACTCGTATGACAATGACGTTCTTCTCGTCTTGCTTTCTGGAGAGAGTTGATTCTGATTGAAGCTTGATCCTTTGAAGCTTACCAAGTTGTAGGTGATACAGACGAACTCAGAATGCAGTTGTTCGCTTATTCCCTTATTTTGCATGGATCGCCCTTTCGGGTTTTCAATCCATCGGGATACCCATTTTTGCCTGAGCTGTCCAATGCGGCTTTTCAACTCAGCGGGTGTACATTTTTTCATTTATTTTCCCTTACTTTTGCCCGAGTCTTTTATTCTGTTTTTGACTCGCCGGGATGCCCTATTTTTGCCTGGACTTACATTCTGTTTTTATGTCCAGCGGGTCATTTTATGCGAAGTATTTTTTAACTGCATCTGAATTCACAGGGGACGGGAAATCTCCACCATCCATGGTACTGAGCATCAGCGCTCCACCAGAGAAAACTTTCTTTACAACGAATGGTCCTTCATAATTTGGAGTCCATTTGCCCCTGTGGTCTGTATGAGGAGGGAGGATTCTTTTCAGCACAAGATCTCCCACTTGGTACTCTCGGTGCCTGACTTTCTGATCGAAGGCTTTCTTCATTCTCTTCTGATATAACTGCCCATGGCAGATTGCAGCCAATCTTTTCTCTTCGATCAGACTCAGTTGTTCGTATCGGGACCGAACCCACTCTGCTTCACTCAGTTTAACATCCATTAACACCCGCAGAGAGGGTAGTTCAACTTCAACAGGTAGGACTGCTTCCATACCATATACAAGCTGATACGGTGTTGCCCCAGTGGATGTTCTGATTGATGTGCGGTACCCATGCAAGGCAAACGGTAGTATTTCATGCCAGTCTTTGTAAGTGACTACCATCTTCTGTACAATCTTCTTAATATTCTTATTAGCCGCCTCAACAGCACCATTCATCTTTGGTCTGTAAGGAGAAGAATTGTGATGTTGAATCTTGAAGTCCCGGCACAGCTCAGCCATCATTTTGTTGTTTAAGTTGGAACCATTATCAGTAATGATTCGCTCGGGCACTCCGTACCGACAGATGATATCTCTTTTCAGAAATCTGGCTACCACTTGCCTTGTAACATTTGCATATGAGGCTGCTTCAACCCACTTGGTGAAATAGTCAATGGCAACCAGGATGAATCTGTGGCCGTTTGAAGCAGTTGGCTCAATCTTGCCAATCATATCAATGCCCCACATAGCAAAGGGCCATGGTGAAGACATGATGTTCAAAGGATTAGGAGGCACATGCACCTTATCTGCGTAGATCTGGCATTTATGGCATTTTCTGGCGTAAGCACAACAGTCTGCATCCATTGTGATCCAGTAATAGCCTGATCTCAACAACTTCTTAGCCATGGCATGCCCTCCGGCATGGGTACCGAAAGATCCTTCGTGCACTTCATGCATCAACAAATCTGCTTCCGTCTTGTCAACACATCTGAGGAGTACCATGTCAAAGTTCCTCTTGTATAAAGACCCATCAGCGTTCAGAAAGAAACTACCAGCAAGCCTTCTCAAAGTCTTCTTATCATTGGAAGATGCCCCAGGTGGGTATGTCTGATCCTCCAAGAAGCACTTAATGTCGCGGAACCAAGGCTTATCATCTTTTACAACATCTGCTGCAAATACATATGCTGGTCTATCAAGTCTTGACACTGAAATCTGAGGTACAAAGTTAGCAGCTTGAACTTTGATCATGGATGAAATGGTAGCAAGAGCATCTGCAAACTGATTCTCGTCTCGAGGGATATACTCAAGCTTGATTGTTGTGAAGAAAGTCAATAACCTCCTTGTATAATCCCTGTAAGGTATCAGATGATCCTGGTGGGTGTACCATTTGCCGTTGGTTTGATTGACTACCAGAGCTGAATCTCCGAATACGGTCAATGTTTTGATCCTGAGGTCAATGGCTTCCTCAAGACCCATAATGCAAGCTTCGTATTCAGCTTCGTTGTTAGTGCAGTTGAAAGTGAGTTTTGCCGAGAAAGGCATGTGAACTCCTTTGGGTGTAATGAGTACTGCACCAACACCACGGCCATTCATGTTAACAGCCCCATCAAACATCATAGTCCATTCTTCCTCCGGGTCAGGCCCTTCAGTGTGAATAGGCTCTTCGTGATCTTTTGCTTTAATGAACATGATGTCTTCATCAGGGAAGTCAAATCTCATAGGCTGGTAGTCATCAATGGGTTGCTCAGCAAGATATTCAGATAGTACACTGCCCTTGATGGCTTTCTGAGAAGTGTACTGTATGTCGTATTCTGTAAGGATCATTTGCCATCTTGCAACCCGTCCGGTAAGAGCTGGCTTCTCGAAAATGTACTTAACTGGATCCATTTTTGAGATTAATAAGGTAGTGTGGGTCAACATATACTGTCTCAGTCGGCGAGCAGCCCACGCTAAAGCACAGCAAGTTTTCTCGAGCAGTGAATAACGTTGTTCACAGTCGGTAAACTTTTTGCTTAGGTAGTATATTGCATACTCTTTTCGACCAGACTCGTCATGCTGGCCCAGCACACACCCCATTGACTCTTCTAACACTGTCAAGTACATAATCAGAGGTCTTCCTTCAACTGGCGGCATGAGGATTGGAGGTTCTTGCAGATATTCCTTGATCTTGTCAAAAGCCTTCTGGCAGTCTTCGTTCCACCTGACCGTTTGTTCCTTTCTTAGCAGCTTGAACAAGGGTTCACAGGTTGCTGTAAGGTGGGATATGAACCGTGAGATGTAGTTCAATCGACCTAAGAACCCTCGAACTTCTTTCTCAGTTTTCGGTGCAGGCATCTCTTGAATAGCCTTGACCTTATCAGGGTCAACCTCAATCCCTTTCTCGCTTACAATAAAGCCCAGTAGCTTACCGGATCGCACCCCGAACGTGCATTTGTTGGGGTTCAGCTTCAATTGGTATTTCCTCAGACGCTTGAATAACTTGAGCAGATTTACCAGGTGATCTTCCTCTGTAAGGGACTTGGCGATCATATCATCCACGTAACATTCTATTTCTTTGTGGATCATATCGTGGAATAATGTCACCATAGCCCGTTGATATGTGGCACCAGCATTCTTGAGCCCAAATGGCATCACTTTGTAACAGAACGTGCCCCAAGGTGTAATGAAAGTTGTCTTCTCCATGTCTTCAGGTGACATCTTGATCTGATTATATCCTGAAAATCCATCCATGAAGGAGAATACCGAGAACTGAGCCGTGTTATCCACCAATACATCGATGTGAGGTAATGGGAAGTCATCTTTCGGGCTGGCTCTGTTCAGATCCCGGTAATCAACACACATTCTTACTTTACCGTCCTTCTTAGGTACAGGTACTATATTAGCAACCCACGGCGGGTAGCTAGTTACAGCAAGGAACCCGGCGTCCCATTGCTTTTGTACCTCCTCCTTGATTTTCATAGCCATGTCTGGGCGAGTTCGGCGCAGCTTCTGTTTGACTGGAGGGCATTCTTCCCTCAGAGGCAGCTTGTGCACAACAATATCGGTGTCCAACCCTGGCATGTCTTGATACGACCAAGCAAACACATCAACATACTCTTGAAGCAGATCTATCAGTTGTCTCTTCACTGAGTTTTGCAGGCAGGCCCCGATTTTAACTTCTTTCACGTCTTCGTCAGTACCAAGATTAATCACTTCGACTTCCTCCTGATGAGGGATAATAACCTTTTCCTCTTGTCTCAACAACCTGGCTAGCTCTTCAGGAAGCTCATATTCTTCATCAATCCCTTCATCAGCTTGATTGATCGGATTGTCAAAGTCATACGATGTCATAGCCGTGCTGTTGTCGGTGCTGTCTGGAAGGCACTCTCTGCAAGGGTTGAGTTGGTTCATTTTAGTGATTGATTTTAATCTTGCTTTAGAAAAAAGTGAAATGAAGTTATCATTTTGAAAACACCGCCATTTATTTTTTTGTACAAAAAGAAAAATGGAAAAACAGTGAGCAGAAAAGAAAAAGACTTGTTTGCAAAAAGATGTCTGATATTTCATTAATTTAATCTTGTTTGCACAAAAGTACAGATGGCCCTGGTTACAAAATGAGCCTTGTCATCTTGGGCGAGATGCAAGACTTGGATGCATGCTAAAAAATACAGGAAATAATAATTACTCTGCATGAGTAACTCTTATAATTTCCTGGGAAGACCAGTTCGAGACACTGCTCCCCGGGATCTTCGGACGAATCCAATTCTCCAGATTGCGCTCCTCTTCCAGCTCGTCTTCCAGACAGTTGATAGCATCGGGGGTGAGCATCCCCCCACTGACAAAACCAGGCTCTGCAGCAGCCTTTGCTTGATGTTGAGTTGGTCTGTAACCCAACCCAAATTTGTCCTTCTTCTCCTCTACAGCTAAGACCTTGCCCCAGCCAAGGGCAGTTCCTTCTTCAACAACCTTCCGGGCTTGTTGGTATGATGACATTGGAGTACCAGATACAGCAGATGCTTCATTGACGTTCAAGGCTTCAAAACCTTGGCTCATTGTTTCATGGATCTCTCCATCCATTTCAATGTATTTATAAGTAGCCAGATGGCTAACAAAAATGTCCTCCTCTCCACAGATTGTGACAACTTGACCTTCCCACTCAAATTTTAACTTTTGGTGAAGGGTAGACGTTATTGCGCCGGCGGCGTGAATCCAGGGTCTACCCAACAAACAGCTGTAGGCGGGCTGAATGTCCATCACATAAAAGATAGTTTTAAAGGTCTGCGGGCCAATTGTCACAGGCAGCTCAATCTCTCCCAGAACCGATCTCTTAGAACCATCAAAGGCTCGTACCACCAGGTTGCTGGGTCTCAATGCCAATCCATCATATTCTAACTTCACCAGAGCCTTCTTTGGTAAGACGTTCAGGGAAGAACCTGTGTCCACCAGCACATGAGAAAGGACAGCTCCTTTGCATTCCATGGTTATGTGCAAGGCTTTGTTGTGGTTGCGGCCATCCGCTGTCAAGTCAGAATTGGTAAACCCTAGCCCATTGCTAGCAGTAACGTTTCCAACCACGGTTTCCAACTGGTTGACAGTAATCTCCTCAGGCACGTAAGCTGTGTGCAGGACTTTAAGCAGTGCATTCCGATGGGCTTCGGAGCACATAAGCAGTGAGAGGATGGAGATTTTGGATGGCGTCTGGTGAAGTTGATCCACAATTTTATAATCACTCTTTTTGATGATCCGCATAAACTCATCAACTTCCTGATCAAATGGAGTTTTCAGGGCTTCTTTGGCAGCTGGATCTTCCTGCACCGGGCCTTTTCCTTTTGCCTTGGCAGCAGCTTCTGCTTCGGCAGTAGGTCTTTGAACTTGTGAGGCGAAGAGACGTCCGCTTCGGGTGAAGCCTCCGCCTCCCCCCACATTATCTATTTGTGGTGCAGGTGCTGATGTTTCAAGAGTGATTCTTTTTCCTTCACAGTATACGTCAGAGCCATAGTGCCAAGGGATGGCCCTATTGCTTTCATATGGTACTGGTCCAGGCATCGTGACAGTGACTGGACTGATTGCTGCTGCTGAAGGGACTGTTATTGTCTGTGGATCATAAAAGATTGTAACTGGTGCTCTGGCGGGAGCAGCACCTTCTGAATGGTAAGCGGAATTATTTTCAGGATCGTAGAATATGGTGACAGTAGAGACATCTTCGTGATTGGTTGCTGGTGTTGTAGGAGGTACTGTTGGAAGGACTGTTGGTGTTGCTGACGGAGATTCGAAATGGAATGAAGCTGAAGTTGTAGCAGGAGAAACTGTTGAAAACTGATCATTTGGGAGGACAGATGAAGTACTGGTTGATGTTGCTGGTGAGTTGTTGGGAACATTAGTTGTTGCAGTTGTAGGAGGGTCTGAAACTGTTGCTGATGACGTTGCCGGATTTGTCGGAAATGATGTAGTGATCTGTAGTAGGCCACTCTGAATAAGGCTGTCGATGCCATTCCTCAAGTCCTCACACCCATTCCATGAGATATTGCAGTAGGGACACCCTAGTTCACATCCCGGAAATATTTGGTTTTCACGGAGTTGAGCTTTGATTTCCACCAACGGTGTCCTGATCTGATCCACACTGGTTATTAAATAAGACGGTTGGTCTTCTTCAATAGCGTTAATTCGGGGACCACCATGGTTTGGCATAGGGTTTTTATTGACATTGGGCGGAGGTGCAAAGTTCAGAGCCTTGGAGTCTACCAAGTCTTGTACCTTCATATGCAGAGCCCTGCATTTTTCTGTACTGTGACCAGGTGCGTTTGAATGAAAAGCACACCTAGCATTGGAGTCATAGTTTCTTGGTAGACTGTTGGGATCCGGAGGTGCCAACGTTCTTAGCTCAACTAGGTTGAGTTTCAGAAGTTGTGGCAGCAAGGCAGCATACGGCATTGGGATCGGGTCGATCACTCTGTTAGCTTGGGATGGCCTTTGTTGGAATGGCCTCTGTTGATTATTGTTGTTGGAGTTGTTGTTGTTGTAGTTTCTTGGAGGATATAGATTCTGCTGATACTGGGGTTGTTGTTGGAAGTTTTGTTGAGGAGGTTGATAGACTGGTTGAGGATGAGCTGGAGCAGGGATAGTGACTGCTGCTATTGACCTCTGAGCATATTGGGGCCTACCCCTGTTGGTGTGAATGGCATTGGTCTCGCCAGTTCTTCTCGGGCCTGCAAAAGGCTTTCTTGTACTACTGGACGAGCTTGCACCGTTGTCTGAGATCTTACCCATTTTCAACAGGCTTTCAATTCTCTCCCCAGCTATGACAACATCTGCGAAGCTGGTGGAAGAGAAAGCAGCCAACCTGTCAATATACGTTCCCTGAAGAGTGTTCATAAACATGTTTGCCATTTCTCTCTCAGACATTGGTGGTTGAACAGCAGCAGCCAGTTGCCTCCACCTTTGGGCATACTCTCGGAAACTCTCCCTCGAAGACTGTGACATTCCCATTAGGAGGGTCCTGTTGGGTGCCATATCTAGATTATACTGATACTGTCTGATGAAGGCTTCTGCCAGGTCCTTCCAGCATCTTATAGTTGCTCTTGTCAGATGGGAATACCACTCCCTCGATGCTCCAGTCAAGCTATCTTCGAAGTAGAACATCCAGAGTTTCTCATCCATTGTATAGGCCTTCAGCCTTCCCAGAAATGATTGCAAATGAGTTCGGGGGCATGAAGTCCCATTATACTTTTCGAAACATGGAGGCTTGAACTTGTGGGGAATCCTGACCCCTTCTACCAAACCCATGTCCATAACGTCGAAACCCAAAGAATTTTGAGATTCTAAGGACCTCAACTTCTCAGCTATTTCTTCCAACCGTCTATCATAAGTTTCCTCTCCGGCACCCATTACTGTATACTGGTCCTCCTGAGGATCTTCTTGAAGTACTCTGGCTGCTGTGGCTGTCCCTTGAATGTTGACTGGGATGTTGGCCTCTGGATGGAGATGGGGTCCAAAAACTGGGGGATTGACATGAGGTTGGACCCCCTCGTTGTTACTTGTGCCAGCAGTTCCCACATGGGGCTCCTCTTGATTCCTTCCTTCTACCAAAACTCTGAGCCTCTCCTGGCTTTGAGCTAAATTGTTCATCACTTCCATGAATTGTGTTATCTGAGTTCTCATCTCCAACCTTTCGTTGGCCATCTGGTTTCTGACCTCCGTAAGGTCCTGCTGCATCTGATCCATCTGAATTCCCGGAAGGTTGTTTCTAGTTGGGTACCTGTGTGGCCTGTTGAGGGGGAAAACCCGGCGGCGAGCAATAATTCCTGAACATCACAACAGAGGTTAGCAACAACAAAACAAAAACCTACAAAACAAACAAAAGGGTTAGCATGCAATGCAGTTATGCTTATTTGTTCTCAAGGTATCCGGTTTGGCCTTCAGTTTTGACCCTTCCAGACCCTTGAAGATGATGCTGTTGAAGTTGCTTTTGAAGTGAACTCAGATAGAAACCAACAAATATATTACAAAGGTGAAATAATACAAATTGTTCAAATTACAACACAAGCCCTTAAAGGGGTCAAAATACATCACAAAAAGGCAAAAGTACATGGAATAGAAACAACAACAAGCAAATGATCAAACTCCAAGGCCAAACTCATCCTCACGAACTTCCTTGAGAAGTGCTTCGGTCACAGGATCAGCCGGATGCTCCGTGAGACTTCTGATGAGAAGGTTTCTTGTTGCAACAGCTGCAGTCAACTTCCTGCTCTGACTTTGGTCCTTAGACCTCTTTACTCCTGCTTTGATTTTCAGCTCTGATATTTCCTCCTGGGCTGCTGCCAGGGCTTTTTCCATCTGCTCCATTTTGTCTTGAGCTCTCTTGTCTTCTAGAGTACGGGCCTTAGTGATCCGGACCCACCTGGCCTGACTCTCTTTCAAATACAAGTCTGTCCTTGCTCTCTGGAACTGGGCTTCTTTACAAGCATTCTTCAGAATCTGCTCACCAGCCTTAGACTTGTTGATATACTCCCCAGACTTCTCAATTTTAGTCAAGTGTTCCACCCTCAACTTCTCCAATCTCTCAATCTCCCTTACACCTTCACTCCTCTCCCGGAGGGTCTTCTGCAAGGCTTGGGTTAACTTCTCATTTCTTTCCTTCAAGCTCTCAAACTCTTCCAAACTGATAGTGGCAGGGGGTGGTGCTGAAGATGACTCAGGCATGTCTTCTATGGTAAAGGGCAATCCAGAGAATTGGGCCCTAGCATGGGACCACTCGTAATATTGGACTGATGCCACATTATTGCACTTCCCCAAAATGGTGATTCCCTTGGTTTGAACATGATCCCAGGCCCAAGCAGCCTGCCTAACAGTTGCCAGACTAACCTTGTTCTCACAGTAGAGGATCTCAACCAAGTCTTGTTCCCTAGGAGTGTGGACCAGTGCATAGCCCAATTGTCTCCTGAACAGCAGAGGGTTGTAGTTGATACTTCCCTTAACTCCTATCAAAGGCACATTGGGAAAGTGCCCACAGCTGGTGATCATATCTCTGCCCTTGGTGCTCTGAGTACACCATCTGATATCTGCTGAAGTGAGAGTAGTGAGTCTCTTAGCCCAGTTGCTTTGCTGATGAGGATTTAGAAATGCATCTGTCCTGGGTAGATGCCTGAGAAGCCAAGCATGGAATAATGGAGCACAAATCCTCACTAATCTTCCCCTCTGCTTCTCATTCCTCTGGTGCACTGAGTAATAGAGATCTCCTAGCAAAGTTGGCACTGGGTTCTTCAGGATGAACAAATGGATTGCATTCTTGCTGATGAATCGAGGCTCATCTGCAAACAACACAGTTCCATATACACTTAAGGCCAACAGAGCATAAACAGCTCTCCATTCCCCCAGGGAGGCCTTCAGACTAGCTTGAGAAATCAGGAAGTCAAGATGAAAACCAGGGATTCCAGCTTTAGAGGTCATATGCTGTTCAATCAAAACAGGCTCCAGATACAAAGCTTTTGCTACCTCTCCATTGCTTGGGAAATTCATCTCAGGATTGAAAGGGATTTCCCTCTTGATGGGCAAACCAATCAAAGATGAGTATTCTTCTAGAAGAGGCCCCAACTGAAAGTCTTGAAAGGTGAAACATCTCAATGGAGGATCATAAAACTGAATGCAAGTGTGGATGAGGCTCCTCTGTGAAGGGTCCAGATCCATAACCATGTCCAGTATATCTCCATAACCCTCCCTGAACAAGGGTATGTGATCTGGAGTGATCAGGGTTTGGATCCTCCTGATGTCTGACAAGTCTGGTTGGAAGAAATGATAAGTGATGTTGCTTTTCTTTGGAGCCATGATGCTTGAGGACTGAGTAGGATAAGTGCTGATGAAGATGCTGAGGAGTGGGCCACTGGCTGGCTAGTGCAAGTAACTGAAGTATGTGGCTGACAAGCTGGAGCAAGTGCTGGTGGAGACAGGTCAAAACTGCAGATGGGGTCAAAACCAAAACCAGATGAAGGTGGATACCCTGAAACACAAATAAGCAAATGTTAATATGATGCAATGGGTATGTATGCAAAATGAAATGCAAGGGTTTGTGACTGAGCTGGATCTGATTAACTGCCTTGGTATAGATCCATGTGTGTTCAAGAATTCCAGATGGAGGTCTATAAATCCAGTAACCAGGGTAGGGGACTCAAATAAAGAGCCACATGTCCAGGGTTTTAGAATCACAAGAACTGTCCAACATGGAGCATTCTTAACAAAGTCAAAGTAACAGGGTATTCTGAGGTCAAGGTACCTGCAAACCTGTAAACAGCCCAACCCCCTCACAGGTGGTGTTCTAAAACAAGGATCCTCAGACTTGGATCAGTTATGAGAAGTGTAAACACTTCTAACCCGGAGGTACAGTGTTTACAATAACCATAACAGTTCCTCCTCTAATTCACCTCAGTTTCTGAAGGTCAATACTAAAAGTTCATCCAGACTTAGCAGGCTTCCCAGATAGCCCTAGCATTGCAGGAAATCTGCAACACAGAGTTCTCAAGAAGAAACCCATATCTGAACCGTGTTTCATATTCCCGCACCAGACCGAAATGGAATGGGAAAGAATATGATTCACTCTAGCCTAGGTGTCACTCAGGTCCCAGGTATAGGACCTTAACTCTCAATGAAACACCCACCCACCAAAGAAAAAACCAGATCCAGCAAGCAACAATGACAATATGATATATAAATGCAGTAAAGAAAGCAGTAAAGCAACTGTACATAAATCAATAAACAAAATAAATACAAGCACAAATAAGCACATAACACCCCCGTAAACACAAATCAAGCAAGCGCTAGGAGGAACCCACAAAAAGAACCAGAAGCCCTGGTTGCAGTATATGGATGTCCCCAGCAGAGTCGCCAAGCTGTCGCTCCCGAAGATTTGCATCCAGGTACAAGCGCGAACGGTCGGCGAAGGGAACGGTGAGAACACACAGCCGTGAACTCACTGGAGATGAATAGAGTCGCCAGCTAGGCATTTTTATCCCGGAGGAAAGGCAATGCTGCATAGACCTAGGAAAAGATAGATAAGACGGTTTGCGAACCAGAGAGACTGAGAAAGGGGGTTGGTTACAACCTGGGAAGGTATTAGCACCCAGATTGTCCGTCGTACTCGACGGGATCCACGCTTAAAAGATTTGTGTTTTAAAGGGGTAGTGTCAGTGCAATTTGTGTGTAAAAGAGCTGGAAAACAAAATGTACAGGTGTCAGTGTAAGAGAAAAGTGAAGTATATAAGTGAAGTGTCAGTGTAAGAACAGGAGTGAAATGCTCAAGATCATGAGGCTAAAAGAATGAGGCTAGAAAGAGGGGGAATATACAGAGACTTTTGTTCGATAACTGTTAAGTTATGCCTACGTATCCTCTCGTGCAATGAGGAAGTCAGAACACCGTAGTTCGACCCAAAGAGACTGAAAGATGAATTGACTTGTGAACTGCTTACTTGCCTATGCTCAAGTGTATGACCTGTCTGGCTCAGGTGCAAACTGTCTTGCATTAGACGGAAGAAGCAAGTTCTCGTTTGTGAGTGAGTGAGGTGAGAAAAGAATCCCGGAGGAGACGATTATTGTTTGTTTTGGAGTTTTCAGTCTTTTATTGCTTTTGGAGTTTGTCATAAGAAAATGAGCTTAAGCCTAAACCAATGGGTTAGTAAACTCATCACATCTTCCCTCTGATTAGGGGTAATGGGAATACCTTAAGTGTGAAGTCAGATTCTCACACTTAATCACCTTCGGTGTAGGATTAAGATCATTAACCTACTTGTGATTATTTAGATGTTTTTGTGGTTTTTGTTTAGTGTTGAGTAATGAGGTTAAGCCATAATCAAGGATTAAACAGGCTCATTACACCATCCTAAGAGAAGGATAATAGATGAGAATGTTTAAGCTGAGGAAAACTCCTCAACTTAATCCATGATTAGGGATTAAACTCATGACAAAACAAGCCTTTGATTAAGTGGATTTTAGTTAATGATATGATGAAGAAGTGTTTTTTTTATGATTTGTAAGACAACTTGAGGGGGACTTGTCCATTAACACTAGGGTTAGTCCTTCTTAACCATTTAAGGAAGAATTAGAACCCTAATGCAAGGCCCAAGTTACAAGTGATGTCTTGATGATTATTAGATGAATTGATTAAGAGATTTAAACACCTTAAGGGTTCAAGACTTAGGATTAAAGTTATACACTCCATCCTAAGAGAAGGATGTAGGCATAAGCTTAATCACAAAGTCCTAAAGCCTTTAGGGTTTAGTCTCTGATTATGAGATGAGAAGAGAAGACTCAAAGAGAGACACAAAGGTAAAAACTATGAGGGGAGACTAATCAAAACCCTAATTCATTATCATGCTTGGTTGATCCTAAGGTTTGTGAGGTTTTCAAGAGCAATCTTCAATGGAACCACCAGGAAGCAGATGAACAGGATCAAGAGAAGCAAAGTGACTTGCTTCATTCAAGAAGTCAAGTCACTTGAAGAAAGAAAGTAGGAAGGAGAAGAATGAGCAAGCTCAAACTCAAACACATATAAAAATGCAGCAATGGATGCAAGAGAGATGAAAAGAAAAGGTATGAGAAGTGAAGGCAAATCCACTTCTCAAGTTTACTTACCACCTGCAATGTTAGAAAGAAAATGCAATGCAATGCAAGATGAGATGAAATGATATGATGCTAAGCAAAACCAGAAGCATGCACATGATGTTAATGATGTTATGAGGTGCTGCAAACATGAGGCAGGACAATGAGGATGTTCATACAAGATCATGGATGCAAATGATGCAGGTTAAGGAGCATGAACAAGCATGAAAAGTTATGAATCATACAAGACAAATGACATGGCAAATATGAGATGCAATGATCAATGATGCTTTCTATATGTCTTGAGATGTCAAATGAATCACAAGAATGCACAAAATGCAAAGACAAGTCATGTTATACAAGGAAATGCAAGAAGGATGCAAAAGAAAGCCCAAATTAGGGTTCATGGATCAAACATCAAACACAAACCAAAAACAGAAGCAAAACCCCATGATAAAAAATGGAAAATGGCACCCAAAGAAACCCTAGGCCTATGATGAACCACTGCCCAAAGGGGAGCTCTCAACTCTCAACCAAACTCAAGATATGAATTTTGCAAGTTATTAGGGTTTTTTAGGGTTCTCAACAAAACAAATGCCAATCAATTTGAAAATGCAAGAACAATTCATGGCCTTTTTATCTTTGAAAATACATGCTAAACATAACACAATGCAAGAAGAATCAATGTCTCAACCTTCTCCAATAGGCAGAAATGATTTTTTGAACTCATGATCAAAATAATGCATAAAAAATGATTTAATTCAATGAAAAATTCTTAAAATGCATCAAGATCAAAAAAGAAATTTGGTTTGAAGGTTGGACAATGTTTCTAAATGTCTTAGAACATTTCATGAATTTTTTTGTAATTTTTAAATACCTAACAGTATTTTTAATTAATTAATTCCCATTAATCAATTAAAAATAATCTTTTAAATATTTAAAAATACTTTTTTAATGATAAAAAATAAAATAAAAATATTTTTGGGTCTTAAAAATTAATAAAACTTTAAAGAAAAAGTTTCATAATTTTTAAGATTTTTTAGCTATTTTAAATTAATTGTGCAAATTTAATGAAATGAAAATGAATTAAAAATGAATTAAACTGAAGTATGCACAATGAGAGGCTGAGATGCAATCTGGGGAGGGGACCATTGACTTGGCGCGCCATCTGATGGCTCAGATTCAAACAAACTTAATCTTAATTAATTAAATAAATAATGCTGATTATGAATTAATGGCACAATCTGGACCACACACACGCGCGCGGGAAGCCAGATCTAAGGGCCCATATTCAAACCTTGCCCTAACCCTAAATTAATGACTAATCACTTTCAGGTCACCGGAGACGAGCTCCGGTCGTCTTCTCCGGTGACCTCCTCCCCTGAAAACTTCAAACTTCCTAAAAACGCATCAAAAATGAAAAATAGAAACTGGGAAATGATCCTTACACTCTCACGAATCAAACCCCTCTCTCAAAACAAATTTATATTTCCTAAACAAGCTGAATCGAAGAAAGAAAGTTCTAGGTCACGCAAGCTTCAGAAACAAATTAAATGCTCAAATCACAACCATTTTCAAAACCAATGGTACCAGAATGATCAGTGAAGCTAGTAGAACAAGTTTGTAACAAGAAAAGCAACTTCTGGAAAAATAAATTTCAGGCTACCTGAGATTCGAAGCTTTCAGTTTAGGAACTTTCTGGCCACCTCTCCTTGTGCAATCTACTCCTTAGAACCTCTTGATGATGTTTGAATGCTCAAATGGAGTTTAAGTTGGCTTGATGATGAGTTTCGAAAGGAACTGCTTCAGCTTGATCAGAAATGGCAATGGTGTTTCTGAAGGTTTCAGGTCATGGTGATGGGTTCTATGTGATCCTGAGGATGGATGGAGAAGGTCTGGAGTGTTTGTTTGTGTGTTTATGAGCTAGGATGTGAGTTTCGAATGAAACTGCAGAGTGAGGTGAGGAATGGCAATGGAGTGTTCAGGATGTTTCAGGCCTGGTTCTTGGTTGCTGGGTGGTCTATGGAGTGAGGTGAGATGATTGGTGAATATGGCTTGAGTGTTTGATGGCTGGGCAGAGGGATTCGAAGCAAAATGCAAATGAGAGTGTTTTTGTGAATGTTGTGAATGAATGTGTTTCAGCCTTGCTTAGTGATGTCTTTAGCTTGCAAAGGGATAACATAAACAAATCTGATTGGCTTTGTGATGTGACATGGCCTGCTATGATAGGTAAGTTTGCTTTTGCATAAAGGTCAACTTTTGTGTAAGTGAGGCATGGCTCAAAGTCTAGGCAAGTACAAGGCATGGGCTGGCGCAGCAAGGATGAGGGAGAGGTCTAGCAAAGCTCAGCAGCCAATGCATCAAGTTGGTGAAGTGATCATGATGGTTTTTGCAAGTTGTTGCTTTATGGAATTCTATGAGAAAATGCCTTGTTACACAAACCAAACCATGGGCAAACTTGATCCAATTCTGATTTTTAGCACTTAGAGAATGCTTAGGTGCTAGTTTGAAATGAATTAGAGGCTGCATTTGGCTTTGGTTCAAGACTTTGCAAAATTTCCATTTGGTGCATAACTTGAATTTTAGTGATTTTTGCCAACTTTAACAAACCATAACTTTTGATCCAAGATGAATTAGATCATGTTCTTGTACTTTTTGGAAAGGGAAAGATGAGATCTACAACTTTCATGACCAAAGTTTTTCCATTTGAAGCATTTTTGGATCCAAAATCATGGCTTGAAAAATGACCTAAAATGATGCATTCTTGAAAAGTCAACTATGCCCAAAAAGTCAACCTTTGCAAAAACCCTAAATTCTTGATTTCTATGAACTTCAACCTTCTTCCATGATCAAATAAAGATCATATACACTCAAAATGATGAAGATCACCCATTGGTTGGGTCATTGGGGGCCTCAGATGCCCTGATTTTGCACTGACTTGTCTGAAAAGTCAACCCTTGATCAGATGACTTCCCCATGGAATTTCTTCATGAAAATTGATATGCATACTCCCTATACCATATAGAGATCAATGGAAACAAGAATGACCAAAAAATTTGGAGTTATGGCCTCTGAAACCAAAACCCTAATTTTCAGTCAACTGTGCAGTTCAACCTGGCTCTGCATCCACTCAAACCCTAGTTCTTGTGATTCCTCTGCAATTTTGACTTTGAGGAGATGAAATATGATATAGGAACACACATGGACCCCTTTGAGTTGATTGGTTGCCTTTGGAATGGCTCAAGATGCTTTGGGATTGCTCAGATCACAAACCCTAGGTGCAGATGACTTAGAAACTATCCAGTGAATCAAAAATGAGATGTGAGATGATATGATTGTGTTTATGCATATGAGAATGATAACAAGCCATGGTGTGAATGGGTGAGGGCAAATTTGGGGTGTTTACAGCTGCCCCTATTCAAGCATGAGTTAGCTGTGCAGGATGTAAGCGACGGCTTAACAGGCCAAACAAGATAACTTGTGGTTGAATACCAAAGACAGTCCAAAATTTGCACTCACAGAATGAAGAAGAAAAGGGATATAGGTTATAACAGAAAAATAAAGTATATTGTAAAGTGGGCGACGGAGGACGACCGTCGAGCAGAGGACGACTGCTGGGTAAAGAGCGATGACGGGGACGGCCGACATGCTGGGATAAATGTGAAGTAAAGCGATGACGGGGACGGCCGACATGCTGGAAAAGTGCAGGAAAATAAAGCAATGACGGGGACGGCCGACATGCTGGGGATAAATGGTAAAGCTAAGACGGGGACGGCCGACTAGCTGGGGAAAAACAAGTAAAGCTAAGACGGGGACGGCCGACTAGCTGGGGAAAATAAAATCATGATGGGGACGGCCATCAAGATAAAGCTGTAAAATTTTCTGGGGATCAATGAAACATGACGGGGACGGCCATCAAGTTCATAAAGGTAAAGTAACCAACGATGGGGACGACCATCGGGCTAAAAAAGGAAAAGGGACCACGACGGGGACGGCCATCGGGTTAAAGAATAAATGAAATAAACAGATGATGGGGTACGGCCATCAAAGGTGAAGGACGATCACCTAGCAGGGTACGGCTGCTCTGTTGGGAATAAAAGAAATATGATGGGGACGGCCATCAAAGGTGGAGGACGACCACCTGGCAGGGTACGGCTGCCGAAGATATCAACGATGGGGACGGCCATCGGATAGAAAAGGTCAACGATGGGGACGGCCATCGGACGAGCATGATGGAGGACGATCATCAAGAAGTGGAGGACGACCACTCAGCAGGGTACGGCTGCTCTCGAGGTTTGTCATAACATAGGACGAATGTCAGATAACCAAAATCAACAATGGGGACGGCCATTGGATAAAATTGATGAAGGACGATCATCAAAAGGTGGAGGACGACCACCTAGCAGGGGACGGCTGCTAAAATCAACGATGGGGACGGCCATCGGATGAGCATGATGGAGGACGACCATCAAGAAGTGGAGGACGACCACTCAGCAGGGTACGGCTGCTCTCAGAGTTATCATAACACAGGACGAGTGTTAGATAAAAAAGAAAATTTGTTGGCGATCTACTGGGGATAATGTAAACACGGGCGAGCGTTTACACCCAAGAAACAAAAGGTATAAGTGTTTGGTATTGTGTATAGGTTAAAGATGCGGACGAGCATCCTTAAGACTTATGATACGGACGAGTATCATGTAGAAACAAACTGACACATGTTCAGAGATGATGATACGGACGAGTATCAACTGGTTAACAAAGAACACGGACGAGTGTTGCATCTGAAAGGACTCTTCTGGGGAATAGTAGACACGGACGAGTATCTATATTCAAGAAGACATAGGTGTTTGACACAGTGTATGGATTAAAGATGCGGACGAGCATCCTTAAGACTATGATACGGACGAGTATCATATAGAAACAACACTAGACGCAATGTTCTGAGATGATGATACGGACGAGTATCAACTGGTTAACAAAGAACAAGGACTACTGCCGAATCTGTGGGGTTATGAGTGATGATGTATACAAGATACAGACGAGTATCTGTATAAGCGTACCATGAGTAGTATGAGTATTGTATTGTATTGATGAGTGTTTTAACTGCTGGGGAGAGTGACACGGACGAGTGTCAAAAGGAGAAGAGTATAATATTAACAAGTGTATGGGTTGATGAAGGTGTAAGCGACTGCGCTGGGGATATGACACGGACGGGTGTCAAGAAAGGTGTATATATATAAGTATATGTGAGTGCAAAGAGGATGTCTTTGGCTTTCTGCTGGGATATGACACGGACGGGTGTCAGGAAGTGTATATATTGGTGATTTTGTTTGTAGAGTGTATTCAGGCGACCTGTTTGGGGAAGGATGACACGGACGGGTGCCAAAAGGTGTATATACTGGTGTTTGTGATTTGAAAGGGCAACTGCTTTTGCTGGGGACTCTGATGGGGATTTCTGTGTAATGATGATGAACGACTTATTATTCACAAGTGTTCAATTCACAACATGACTTATGATTATGCTATGCATTTGATTTTTGCCGTAATGCTCCGTATTAGACGGAATGCTACGCTCTGAGGGGTGAATATGATGCGGATGCCATGATTATGCAAAGGGGCACAGATCCGGGACTCGGATCCCATTGCTGCAAAAATCTCTGGTTGATTTGCTTGAAGTGAACGTCCCAGCTGGGGATGAGATCTCTGGTAGATCTAATGATGTATCTGCTCGGGGATATATGTCACTGGTTGACATATCCTTGTAATACGGGACCCAGCTGGGGTTTGCAGAAGCTTCTGTACTCTGTTGTGACTTCTTCGTGCGTTGCTCTTCTGAATAGAGGTTGGGGAAGGTATGGGGAGATGATTCCCTGACTTCTGCATTCTGCTGAGGAAGAATGGCAACTCGGCTGGGGAAGTGTGAGAGGCAACTCAGCTGGGGAGAGCAACAAGAGGCAACTCAGCTGGGGATAAAGCATTTCAGATGCTGAGATTGAGTGTATGTCGATTTGGCAACTTTGCTGGGGAAGTGGGGAGCTACTCAGCTAGGGATAGAGCATCTCGGATGCTGATATCTTTTGTTGATTTGCCAGCTTGCTGGGGTGTACCTTGCATGCCCCAGGTTGCGTTCTGGATACCTGCAAACCTGCAAAAGTAAGGAAACATACAAAAGGTCCCGAGGTATCCCTTACTGGATTCCGTCATAGGAGTTAAGTACTTTTGAGAATAATCACATTCCCTGTAAGCATGTGTTTTTTTTCTTTTTTTATTTTTAGAGAAAGGCATCTGTACTTATGCAATTGTATTTTAGAGATATCAGACAACTCTTTGCAAAACATAAATGTAAAAACGAAACATGACTGAAAAATCTGATTTTATTAATTCATGTGCCCTGAATTGGCAAGATACAGTCAAGGAAACATATCTCCTGAAATGAAGAGACTGTTACAAATTGAGAAATAAAGTGCTGGCGGTGTTGACGACGCTTTGAGGAGCTTCCTCTCCTGCTATGACTCGTATGACAATGACGTTCTTCTCGTCTTGCTTTCTGGAGAGAGTTGATTCTGATTGAAGCTTGATCCTTTGAAGCTTACCAAGTTGTAGGTGATACAGACGAACTCAGAATGCAGTTGTTCGCTTATTCCCTTATTTTGCATGGATCGCCCTTTCGGGTTTTCAATCCATCGGGATACCCATTTTTGCCTGAGCTGTCCAATGCGGCTTTTCAACTCAGCGGGTGTACATTTTTTCATTTATTTTCCCTTACTTTTGCCCGAGTCTTTTATTCTGTTTTTGACTCGCCGGGATGCCCTATTTTTGCCTGGACTTACATTCTGTTTTTATGTCCAGCGGGTCATTTTATGCGAAGTATTTTTTAACTGCATCTGAATTCACAGGGGACGGGAAATCTCCACCATCCATGGTACTGAGCATCAGCGCTCCACCAGAGAAAACTTTCTTTACAACGAATGGTCCTTCATAATTTGGAGTCCATTTGCCCCTGTGGTCTGTATGAGGAGGGAGGATTCTTTTCAGCACAAGATCTCCCACTTGGTACTCTCGGTGCCTGACTTTCTGATCGAAGGCTTTCTTCATTCTCTTCTGATATAACTGCCCATGGCAGATTGCAGCCAATCTTTTCTCTTCGATCAGACTCAGTTGTTCGTATCGGGACCGAACCCACTCTGCTTCACTCAGTTTAACATCCATTAACACCCGCAGAGAGGGTAGTTCAACTTCAACAGGTAGGACTGCTTCCATACCATATACAAGCTGATACGGTGTTGCCCCAGTGGATGTTCTGATTGATGTGCGGTACCCATGCAAGGCAAACGGTAGTATTTCATGCCAGTCTTTGTAAGTGACTACCATCTTCTGTACAATCTTCTTAATATTCTTATTAGCCGCCTCAACAGCACCATTCATCTTTGGTCTGTAAGGAGAAGAATTGTGATGTTGAATCTTGAAGTCCCGGCACAGCTCAGCCATCATTTTGTTGTTTAAGTTGGAACCATTATCAGTAATGATTCGCTCGGGCACTCCGTACCGACAGATGATATCTCTTTTCAGAAATCTGGCTACCACTTGCCTTGTAACATTTGCATATGAGGCTGCTTCAACCCACTTGGTGAAATAGTCAATGGCAACCAGGATGAATCTGTGGCCGTTTGAAGCAGTTGGCTCAATCTTGCCAATCATATCAATGCCCCACATAGCAAAGGGCCATGGTGAAGACATGATGTTCAAAGGATTAGGAGGCACATGCACCTTATCTGCGTAGATCTGGCATTTATGGCATTTTCTGGCGTAAGCACAACAGTCTGCATCCATTGTGATCCAGTAATAGCCTGATCTCAACAACTTCTTAGCCATGGCATGCCCTCCGGCATGGGTACCGAAAGATCCTTCGTGCACTTCATGCATCAACAAATCTGCTTCCGTCTTGTCAACACATCTGAGGAGTACCATGTCAAAGTTCCTCTTGTATAAAGACCCATCAGCGTTCAGAAAGAAACTACCAGCAAGCCTTCTCAAAGTCTTCTTATCATTGGAAGATGCCCCAGGTGGGTATGTCTGATCCTCCAAGAAGCACTTAATGTCGCGGAACCAAGGCTTATCATCTTTTACAACATCTGCTGCAAATACATATGCTGGTCTATCAAGTCTTGACACTGAAATCTGAGGTACAAAGTTAGCAGCTTGAACTTTGATCATGGATGAAATGGTAGCAAGAGCATCTGCAAACTGATTCTCGTCTCGAGGGATATACTCAAGCTTGATTGTTGTGAAGAAAGTCAATAACCTCCTTGTATAATCCCTGTAAGGTATCAGATGATCCTGGTGGGTGTACCATTTGCCGTTGGTTTGATTGACTACCAGAGCTGAATCTCCGAATACGGTCAATGTTTTGATCCTGAGGTCAATGGCTTCCTCAAGACCCATAATGCAAGCTTCGTATTCAGCTTCGTTGTTAGTGCAGTTGAAAGTGAGTTTTGCCGAGAAAGGCATGTGAACTCCTTTGGGTGTAATGAGTACTGCACCAACACCACGGCCATTCATGTTAACAGCCCCATCAAACATCATAGTCCATTCTTCCTCCGGGTCAGGCCCTTCAGTGTGAATAGGCTCTTCGTGATCTTTTGCTTTAATGAACATGATGTCTTCATCAGGGAAGTCAAATCTCATAGGCTGGTAGTCATCAATGGGTTGCTCAGCAAGATATTCAGATAGTACACTGCCCTTGATGGCTTTCTGAGAAGTGTACTGTATGTCGTATTCTGTAAGGATCATTTGCCATCTTGCAACCCGTCCGGTAAGAGCTGGCTTCTCGAAAATGTACTTAACTGGATCCATTTTTGAGATTAATAAGGTAGTGTGGGTCAACATATACTGTCTCAGTCGGCGAGCAGCCCACGCTAAAGCACAGCAAGTTTTCTCGAGCAGTGAATAACGTTGTTCACAGTCGGTAAACTTTTTGCTTAGGTAGTATATTGCATACTCTTTTCGACCAGACTCGTCATGCTGGCCCAGCACACACCCCATTGACTCTTCTAACACTGTCAAGTACATAATCAGAGGTCTTCCTTCAACTGGCGGCATGAGGATTGGAGGTTCTTGCAGATATTCCTTGATCTTGTCAAAAGCCTTCTGGCAGTCTTCGTTCCACCTGACCGTTTGTTCCTTTCTTAGCAGCTTGAACAAGGGTTCACAGGTTGCTGTAAGGTGGGATATGAACCGTGAGATGTAGTTCAATCGACCTAAGAACCCTCGAACTTCTTTCTCAGTTTTCGGTGCAGGCATCTCTTGAATAGCCTTGACCTTATCAGGGTCAACCTCAATCCCTTTCTCGCTTACAATAAAGCCCAGTAGCTTACCGGATCGCACCCCGAACGTGCATTTGTTGGGGTTCAGCTTCAATTGGTATTTCCTCAGACGCTTGAATAACTTGAGCAGATTTACCAGGTGATCTTCCTCTGTAAGGGACTTGGCGATCATATCATCCACGTAACATTCTATTTCTTTGTGGATCATATCGTGGAATAATGTCACCATAGCCCGTTGATATGTGGCACCAGCATTCTTGAGCCCAAATGGCATCACTTTGTAACAGAACGTGCCCCAAGGTGTAATGAAAGTTGTCTTCTCCATGTCTTCAGGTGACATCTTGATCTGATTATATCCTGAAAATCCATCCATGAAGGAGAATACCGAGAACTGAGCCGTGTTATCCACCAATACATCGATGTGAGGTAATGGGAAGTCATCTTTCGGGCTGGCTCTGTTCAGATCCCGGTAATCAACACACATTCTTACTTTACCGTCCTTCTTAGGTACAGGTACTATATTAGCAACCCACGGCGGGTAGCTAGTTACAGCAAGGAACCCGGCGTCCCATTGCTTTTGTACCTCCTCCTTGATTTTCATAGCCATGTCTGGGCGAGTTCGGCGCAGCTTCTGTTTGACTGGAGGGCATTCTTCCCTCAGAGGCAGCTTGTGCACAACAATATCGGTGTCCAACCCTGGCATGTCTTGATACGACCAAGCAAACACATCAACATACTCTTGAAGCAGATCTATCAGTTGTCTCTTCACTGAGTTTTGCAGGCAGGCCCCGATTTTAACTTCTTTCACGTCTTCGTCAGTACCAAGATTAATCACTTCGACTTCCTCCTGATGAGGGATAATAACCTTTTCCTCTTGTCTCAACAACCTGGCTAGCTCTTCAGGAAGCTCATATTCTTCATCAATCCCTTCATCAGCTTGATTGATCGGATTGTCAAAGTCATACGATGTCATAGCCGTGCTGTTGTCGGTGCTGTCTGGAAGGCACTCTCTGCAAGGGTTGAGTTGGTTCATTTTAGTGATTGATTTTAATCTTGCTTTAGAAAAAAGTGAAATGAAGTTATCATTTTGAAAACACCGCCATTTATTTTTTTGTACAAAAAGAAAAATGGAAAAACAGTGAGCAGAAAAGAAAAAGACTTGTTTGCAAAAAGATGTCTGATATTTCATTAATTTAATCTTGTTTGCACAAAAGTACAGATGGCCCTGGTTACAAAATGAGCCTTGTCATCTTGGGCGAGATGCAAGACTTGGATGCATGCTAAAAAATACAGGAAATAATAATTACTCTGCATGAGTAACTCTTATAATTTCCTGGGAAGACCAGTTCGAGACACTGCTCCCCGGGATCTTCGGACGAATCCAATTCTCCAGATTGCGCTCCTCTTCCAGCTCGTCTTCCAGACAGTTGATAGCATCGGGGGTGAGCATCCCCCCACTGACAAAACCAGGCTCTGCAGCAGCCTTTGCTTGATGTTGAGTTGGTCTGTAACCCAACCCAAATTTGTCCTTCTTCTCCTCTACAGCTAAGACCTTGCCCCAGCCAAGGGCAGTTCCTTCTTCAACAACCTTCCGGGCTTGTTGGTATGATGACATTGGAGTACCAGATACAGCAGATGCTTCATTGACGTTCAAGGCTTCAAAACCTTGGCTCATTGTTTCATGGATCTCTCCATCCATTTCAATGTATTTATAAGTAGCCAGATGGCTAACAAAAATGTCCTCCTCTCCACAGATTGTGACAACTTGACCTTCCCACTCAAATTTTAACTTTTGGTGAAGGGTAGACGTTATTGCGCCGGCGGCGTGAATCCAGGGTCTACCCAACAAACAGCTGTAGGCGGGCTGAATGTCCATCACATAAAAGATAGTTTTAAAGGTCTGCGGGCCAATTGTCACAGGCAGCTCAATCTCTCCCAGAACCGATCTCTTAGAACCATCAAAGGCTCGTACCACCAGGTTGCTGGGTCTCAATGCCAATCCATCATATTCTAACTTCACCAGAGCCTTCTTTGGTAAGACGTTCAGGGAAGAACCTGTGTCCACCAGCACATGAGAAAGGACAGCTCCTTTGCATTCCATGGTTATGTGCAAGGCTTTGTTGTGGTTGCGGCCATCCGCTGTCAAGTCAGAATTGGTAAACCCTAGCCCATTGCTAGCAGTAACGTTTCCAACCACGGTTTCCAACTGGTTGACAGTAATCTCCTCAGGCACGTAAGCTGTGTGCAGGACTTTAAGCAGTGCATTCCGATGGGCTTCGGAGCACATAAGCAGTGAGAGGATGGAGATTTTGGATGGCGTCTGGTGAAGTTGATCCACAATTTTATAATCACTCTTTTTGATGATCCGCATAAACTCATCAACTTCCTGATCAAATGGAGTTTTCAGGGCTTCTTTGGCAGCTGGATCTTCCTGCACCGGGCCTTTTCCTTTTGCCTTGGCAGCAGCTTCTGCTTCGGCAGTAGGTCTTTGAACTTGTGAGGCGAAGAGACGTCCGCTTCGGGTGAAGCCTCCGCCTCCCCCCACATTATCTATTTGTGGTGCAGGTGCTGATGTTTCAAGAGTGATTCTTTTTCCTTCACAGTATACGTCAGAGCCATAGTGCCAAGGGATGGCCCTATTGCTTTCATATGGTACTGGTCCAGGCATCGTGACAGTGACTGGACTGATTGCTGCTGCTGAAGGGACTGTTATTGTCTGTGGATCATAAAAGATTGTAACTGGTGCTCTGGCGGGAGCAGCACCTTCTGAATGGTAAGCGGAATTATTTTCAGGATCGTAGAATATGGTGACAGTAGAGACATCTTCGTGATTGGTTGCTGGTGTTGTAGGAGGTACTGTTGGAAGGACTGTTGGTGTTGCTGACGGAGATTCGAAATGGAATGAAGCTGAAGTTGTAGCAGGAGAAACTGTTGAAAACTGATCATTTGGGAGGACAGATGAAGTACTGGTTGATGTTGCTGGTGAGTTGTTGGGAACATTAGTTGTTGCAGTTGTAGGAGGGTCTGAAACTGTTGCTGATGACGTTGCCGGATTTGTCGGAAATGATGTAGTGATCTGTAGTAGGCCACTCTGAATAAGGCTGTCGATGCCATTCCTCAAGTCCTCACACCCATTCCATGAGATATTGCAGTAGGGACACCCTAGTTCACATCCCGGAAATATTTGGTTTTCACGGAGTTGAGCTTTGATTTCCACCAACGGTGTCCTGATCTGATCCACACTGGTTATTAAATAAGACGGTTGGTCTTCTTCAATAGCGTTAATTCGGGGACCACCATGGTTTGGCATAGGGTTTTTATTGACATTGGGCGGAGGTGCAAAGTTCAGAGCCTTGGAGTCTACCAAGTCTTGTACCTTCATATGCAGAGCCCTGCATTTTTCTGTACTGTGACCAGGTGCGTTTGAATGAAAAGCACACCTAGCATTGGAGTCATAGTTTCTTGGTAGACTGTTGGGATCCGGAGGTGCCAACGTTCTTAGCTCAACTAGGTTGAGTTTCAGAAGTTGTGGCAGCAAGGCAGCATACGGCATTGGGATCGGGTCGATCACTCTGTTAGCTTGGGATGGCCTTTGTTGGAATGGCCTCTGTTGATTATTGTTGTTGGAGTTGTTGTTGTTGTAGTTTCTTGGAGGATATAGATTCTGCTGATACTGGGGTTGTTGTTGGAAGTTTTGTTGAGGAGGTTGATAGACTGGTTGAGGATGAGCTGGAGCAGGGATAGTGACTGCTGCTATTGACCTCTGAGCATATTGGGGCCTACCCCTGTTGGTGTGAATGGCATTGGTCTCGCCAGTTCTTCTCGGGCCTGCAAAAGGCTTTCTTGTACTACTGGACGAGCTTGCACCGTTGTCTGAGATCTTACCCATTTTCAACAGGCTTTCAATTCTCTCCCCAGCTATGACAACATCTGCGAAGCTGGTGGAAGAGAAAGCAGCCAACCTGTCAATATACGTTCCCTGAAGAGTGTTCATAAACATGTTTGCCATTTCTCTCTCAGACATTGGTGGTTGAACAGCAGCAGCCAGTTGCCTCCACCTTTGGGCATACTCTCGGAAACTCTCCCTCGAAGACTGTGACATTCCCATTAGGAGGGTCCTGTTGGGTGCCATATCTAGATTATACTGATACTGTCTGATGAAGGCTTCTGCCAGGTCCTTCCAGCATCTTATAGTTGCTCTTGTCAGATGGGAATACCACTCCCTCGATGCTCCAGTCAAGCTATCTTCGAAGTAGAACATCCAGAGTTTCTCATCCATTGTATAGGCCTTCAGCCTTCCCAGAAATGATTGCAAATGAGTTCGGGGGCATGAAGTCCCATTATACTTTTCGAAACATGGAGGCTTGAACTTGTGGGGAATCCTGACCCCTTCTACCAAACCCATGTCCATAACGTCGAAACCCAAAGAATTTTGAGATTCTAAGGACCTCAACTTCTCAGCTATTTCTTCCAACCGTCTATCATAAGTTTCCTCTCCGGCACCCATTACTGTATACTGGTCCTCCTGAGGATCTTCTTGAAGTACTCTGGCTGCTGTGGCTGTCCCTTGAATGTTGACTGGGATGTTGGCCTCTGGATGGAGATGGGGTCCAAAAACTGGGGGATTGACATGAGGTTGGACCCCCTCGTTGTTACTTGTGCCAGCAGTTCCCACATGGGGCTCCTCTTGATTCCTTCCTTCTACCAAAACTCTGAGCCTCTCCTGGCTTTGAGCTAAATTGTTCATCACTTCCATGAATTGTGTTATCTGAGTTCTCATCTCCAACCTTTCGTTGGCCATCTGGTTTCTGACCTCCGTAAGGTCCTGCTGCATCTGATCCATCTGAATTCCCGGAAGGTTGTTTCTAGTTGGGTACCTGTGTGGCCTGTTGAGGGGGAAAACCCGGCGGCGAGCAATAATTCCTGAACATCACAACAGAGGTTAGCAACAACAAAACAAAAACCTACAAAACAAACAAAAGGGTTAGCATGCAATGCAGTTATGCTTATTTGTTCTCAAGGTATCCGGTTTGGCCTTCAGTTTTGACCCTTCCAGACCCTTGAAGATGATGCTGTTGAAGTTGCTTTTGAAGTGAACTCAGATAGAAACCAACAAATATATTACAAAGGTGAAATAATACAAATTGTTCAAATTACAACACAAGCCCTTAAAGGGGTCAAAATACATCACAAAAAGGCAAAAGTACATGGAATAGAAACAACAACAAGCAAATGATCAAACTCCAAGGCCAAACTCATCCTCACGAACTTCCTTGAGAAGTGCTTCGGTCACAGGATCAGCCGGATGCTCCGTGAGACTTCTGATGAGAAGGTTTCTTGTTGCAACAGCTGCAGTCAACTTCCTGCTCTGACTTTGGTCCTTAGACCTCTTTACTCCTGCTTTGATTTTCAGCTCTGATATTTCCTCCTGGGCTGCTGCCAGGGCTTTTTCCATCTGCTCCATTTTGTCTTGAGCTCTCTTGTCTTCTAGAGTACGGGCCTTAGTGATCCGGACCCACCTGGCCTGACTCTCTTTCAAATACAAGTCTGTCCTTGCTCTCTGGAACTGGGCTTCTTTACAAGCATTCTTCAGAATCTGCTCACCAGCCTTAGACTTGTTGATATACTCCCCAGACTTCTCAATTTTAGTCAAGTGTTCCACCCTCAACTTCTCCAATCTCTCAATCTCCCTTACACCTTCACTCCTCTCCCGGAGGGTCTTCTGCAAGGCTTGGGTTAACTTCTCATTTCTTTCCTTCAAGCTCTCAAACTCTTCCAAACTGATAGTGGCAGGGGGTGGTGCTGAAGATGACTCAGGCATGTCTTCTATGGTAAAGGGCAATCCAGAGAATTGGGCCCTAGCATGGGACCACTCGTAATATTGGACTGATGCCACATTATTGCACTTCCCCAAAATGGTGATTCCCTTGGTTTGAACATGATCCCAGGCCCAAGCAGCCTGCCTAACAGTTGCCAGACTAACCTTGTTCTCACAGTAGAGGATCTCAACCAAGTCTTGTTCCCTAGGAGTGTGGACCAGTGCATAGCCCAATTGTCTCCTGAACAGCAGAGGGTTGTAGTTGATACTTCCCTTAACTCCTATCAAAGGCACATTGGGAAAGTGCCCACAGCTGGTGATCATATCTCTGCCCTTGGTGCTCTGAGTACACCATCTGATATCTGCTGAAGTGAGAGTAGTGAGTCTCTTAGCCCAGTTGCTTTGCTGATGAGGATTTAGAAATGCATCTGTCCTGGGTAGATGCCTGAGAAGCCAAGCATGGAATAATGGAGCACAAATCCTCACTAATCTTCCCCTCTGCTTCTCATTCCTCTGGTGCACTGAGTAATAGAGATCTCCTAGCAAAGTTGGCACTGGGTTCTTCAGGATGAACAAATGGATTGCATTCTTGCTGATGAATCGAGGCTCATCTGCAAACAACACAGTTCCATATACACTTAAGGCCAACAGAGCATAAACAGCTCTCCATTCCCCCAGGGAGGCCTTCAGACTAGCTTGAGAAATCAGGAAGTCAAGATGAAAACCAGGGATTCCAGCTTTAGAGGTCATATGCTGTTCAATCAAAACAGGCTCCAGATACAAAGCTTTTGCTACCTCTCCATTGCTTGGGAAATTCATCTCAGGATTGAAAGGGATTTCCCTCTTGATGGGCAAACCAATCAAAGATGAGTATTCTTCTAGAAGAGGCCCCAACTGAAAGTCTTGAAAGGTGAAACATCTCAATGGAGGATCATAAAACTGAATGCAAGTGTGGATGAGGCTCCTCTGTGAAGGGTCCAGATCCATAACCATGTCCAGTATATCTCCATAACCCTCCCTGAACAAGGGTATGTGATCTGGAGTGATCAGGGTTTGGATCCTCCTGATGTCTGACAAGTCTGGTTGGAAGAAATGATAAGTGATGTTGCTTTTCTTTGGAGCCATGATGCTTGAGGACTGAGTAGGATAAGTGCTGATGAAGATGCTGAGGAGTGGGCCACTGGCTGGCTAGTGCAAGTAACTGAAGTATGTGGCTGACAAGCTGGAGCAAGTGCTGGTGGAGACAGGTCAAAACTGCAGATGGGGTCAAAACCAAAACCAGATGAAGGTGGATACCCTGAAACACAAATAAGCAAATGTTAATATGATGCAATGGGTATGTATGCAAAATGAAATGCAAGGGTTTGTGACTGAGCTGGATCTGATTAACTGCCTTGGTATAGATCCATGTGTGTTCAAGAATTCCAGATGGAGGTCTATAAATCCAGTAACCAGGGTAGGGGACTCAAATAAAGAGCCACATGTCCAGGGTTTTAGAATCACAAGAACTGTCCAACATGGAGCATTCTTAACAAAGTCAAAGTAACAGGGTATTCTGAGGTCAAGGTACCTGCAAACCTGTAAACAGCCCAACCCCCTCACAGGTGGTGTTCTAAAACAAGGATCCTCAGACTTGGATCAGTTATGAGAAGTGTAAACACTTCTAACCCGGAGGTACAGTGTTTACAATAACCATAACAGTTCCTCCTCTAATTCACCTCAGTTTCTGAAGGTCAATACTAAAAGTTCATCCAGACTTAGCAGGCTTCCCAGATAGCCCTAGCATTGCAGGAAATCTGCAACACAGAGTTCTCAAGAAGAAACCCATATCTGAACCGTGTTTCATATTCCCGCACCAGACCGAAATGGAATGGGAAAGAATATGATTCACTCTAGCCTAGGTGTCACTCAGGTCCCAGGTATAGGACCTTAACTCTCAATGAAACACCCACCCACCAAAGAAAAAACCAGATCCAGCAAGCAACAATGACAATATGATATATAAATGCAGTAAAGAAAGCAGTAAAGCAACTGTACATAAATCAATAAACAAAATAAATACAAGCACAAATAAGCACATAACACCCCCGTAAACACAAATCAAGCAAGCGCTAGGAGGAACCCACAAAAAGAACCAGAAGCCCTGGTTGCAGTATATGGATGTCCCCAGCAGAGTCGCCAAGCTGTCGCTCCCGAAGATTTGCATCCAGGTACAAGCGCGAACGGTCGGCGAAGGGAACGGTGAGAACACACAGCCGTGAACTCACTGGAGATGAATAGAGTCGCCAGCTAGGCATTTTTATCCCGGAGGAAAGGCAATGCTGCATAGACCTAGGAAAAGATAGATAAGACGGTTTGCGAACCAGAGAGACTGAGAAAGGGGGTTGGTTACAACCTGGGAAGGTATTAGCACCCAGATTGTCCGTCGTACTCGACGGGATCCACGCTTAAAAGATTTGTGTTTTAAAGGGGTAGTGTCAGTGCAATTTGTGTGTAAAAGAGCTGGAAAACAAAATGTACAGGTGTCAGTGTAAGAGAAAAGTGAAGTATATAAGTGAAGTGTCAGTGTAAGAACAGGAGTGAAATGCTCAAGATCATGAGGCTAAAAGAATGAGGCTAGAAAGAGGGGGAATATACAGAGACTTTTGTTCGATAACTGTTAAGTTATGCCTACGTATCCTCTCGTGCAATGAGGAAGTCAGAACACCGTAGTTCGACCCAAAGAGACTGAAAGATGAATTGACTTGTGAACTGCTTACTTGCCTATGCTCAAGTGTATGACCTGTCTGGCTCAGGTGCAAACTGTCTTGCATTAGACGGAAGAAGCAAGTTCTCGTTTGTGAGTGAGTGAGGTGAGAAAAGAATCCCGGAGGAGACGATTATTGTTTGTTTTGGAGTTTTCAGTCTTTTATTGCTTTTGGAGTTTGTCATAAGAAAATGAGCTTAAGCCTAAACCAATGGGTTAGTAAACTCATCACATCTTCCCTCTGATTAGGGGTAATGGGAATACCTTAAGTGTGAAGTCAGATTCTCACACTTAATCACCTTCGGTGTAGGATTAAGATCATTAACCTACTTGTGATTATTTAGATGTTTTTGTGGTTTTTGTTTAGTGTTGAGTAATGAGGTTAAGCCATAATCAAGGATTAAACAGGCTCATTACACCATCCTAAGAGAAGGATAATAGATGAGAATGTTTAAGCTGAGGAAAACTCCTCAACTTAATCCATGATTAGGGATTAAACTCATGACAAAACAAGCCTTTGATTAAGTGGATTTTAGTTAATGATATGATGAAGAAGTGTTTTTTTTATGATTTGTAAGACAACTTGAGGGGGACTTGTCCATTAACACTAGGGTTAGTCCTTCTTAACCATTTAAGGAAGAATTAGAACCCTAATGCAAGGCCCAAGTTACAAGTGATGTCTTGATGATTATTAGATGAATTGATTAAGAGATTTAAACACCTTAAGGGTTCAAGACTTAGGATTAAAGTTATACACTCCATCCTAAGAGAAGGATGTAGGCATAAGCTTAATCACAAAGTCCTAAAGCCTTTAGGGTTTAGTCTCTGATTATGAGATGAGAAGAGAAGACTCAAAGAGAGACACAAAGGTAAAAACTATGAGGGGAGACTAATCAAAACCCTAATTCATTATCATGCTTGGTTGATCCTAAGGTTTGTGAGGTTTTCAAGAGCAATCTTCAATGGAACCACCAGGAAGCAGATGAACAGGATCAAGAGAAGCAAAGTGACTTGCTTCATTCAAGAAGTCAAGTCACTTGAAGAAAGAAAGTAGGAAGGAGAAGAATGAGCAAGCTCAAACTCAAACACATATAAAAATGCAGCAATGGATGCAAGAGAGATGAAAAGAAAAGGTATGAGAAGTGAAGGCAAATCCACTTCTCAAGTTTACTTACCACCTGCAATGTTAGAAAGAAAATGCAATGCAATGCAAGATGAGATGAAATGATATGATGCTAAGCAAAACCAGAAGCATGCACATGATGTTAATGATGTTATGAGGTGCTGCAAACATGAGGCAGGACAATGAGGATGTTCATACAAGATCATGGATGCAAATGATGCAGGTTAAGGAGCATGAACAAGCATGAAAAGTTATGAATCATACAAGACAAATGACATGGCAAATATGAGATGCAATGATCAATGATGCTTTCTATATGTCTTGAGATGTCAAATGAATCACAAGAATGCACAAAATGCAAAGACAAGTCATGTTATACAAGGAAATGCAAGAAGGATGCAAAAGAAAGCCCAAATTAGGGTTCATGGATCAAACATCAAACACAAACCAAAAACAGAATCAAAACCCCATGATAAAAAATGGAAAATGGCACCCAAAGAAACCCTAGGCCTATGATGAACCACTGCCCAAAGGGGAGCTCTCAACTCTCAACCAAACTCAAGATATGAATTTTGCAAGTTATTAGGGTTTTTTAGGGTTCTCAACAAAACAAATGCCAATCAATTTGAAAATGCAAGAACAATTCATGGCCTTTTTATCTTTGAAAATACATGCTAAACATAACACAATGCAAGAAGAATCAATGTCTCAACCTTCTCCAATAGGCAGAAATGATTTTTTGAACTCATGATCAAAATAATGCATAAAAAATGATTTAATTCAATGAAAAATTCTTAAAATGCATCAAGATCAAAAAAGAAATTTGGTTTGAAGGTTGGACAATGTTTCTAAATGTCTTAGAACATTTCATGAATTTTTTTGTAATTTTTAAATACCTAACAGTATTTTTAATTAATTAATTCCCATTAATCAATTAAAAATAATCTTTTAAATATTTAAAAATACTTTTTTAATGATAAAAAATAAAATAAAAATATTTTTGGGTCTTAAAAATTAATAAAACTTTAAAGAAAAAGTTTCATAATTTTAAGATTTTTTAGCTATTTTAAATTAATTGTGCAAATTTAATGAAATGAAAATGAATTAAAAATGAATTAAACTGAAGTATGCACAATGAGAGGCTGAGATGCAATCTGGGGAGGGGACCATTGACTTGGCGCGCCATCTGATGGCTCAGATTCAAACAAACTTAATCTTAATTAATTAAATAAATAATGCTGATTATGAATTAATGGCACAATCTGGACCACACACACGCGCGCGGGAAGCCAGATCTAAGGGCCCATATTCAAACCTTGCCCTAACCCTAAATTAATGACTAATCACTTTCAGGTCACCGGAGACGAGCTCCGGTCGTCTTCTCCGGTGACCTCCTCCCCTGAAAACTTCAAACTTCCTAAAAACGCATCAAAAATGAAAAATAGAAACTGGGAAATGATCCTTACACTCTCACGAATCAAACCCCTCTCTCAAAACAAATTTATATTTCCTAAACAAGCTGAATCGAAGAAAGAAAGTTCTAGGTCACGCAAGCTTCAGAAACAAATTAAATGCTCAAATCACAACCATTTTCAAAACCAATGGTACCAGAATGATCAGTGAAGCTAGTAGAACAAGTTTGTAACAAGAAAAGCAACTTCTGGAAAAATAAATTTCAGGCTACCTGAGATTCGAAGCTTTCAGTTTAGGAACTTTATGGCCACCTCTCCTTGTGCAATCTACTCCTTAGAACCTCTTGATGATGTTTGAATGCTCAAATGGAGTTTAAGTTGGCTTGATGATGAGTTTCGAAAGGAACTGCTTCAGCTTGATCAGAAATGGCAATGGTGTTTCTGAAGGTTTCAGGTCATGGTGATGGGTTCTATGTGATCCTGAGGATGGATGGAGAAGGTCTGGAGTGTTTGTTTGTGTGTTTGTGAGCTAGGATGTGAGTTTCGAATGAAACTGCAGAGTGAGGTGAGGAATGGCAATGGAGTGTTCAGGATGTTTCAGGCCTGGTTCTTGGTTGCTGGGTGGTCTATGGAGTGAGGTGAGATGATTGGTGAAGATGGCTTGAGTGTTTGATGGCTGGGCAGAGGGATTCGAAGCAAAATGCAAATGAGAGTGTTTTTGTGAATGTTGTGAATGAATGTGTTTCAGCCTTGCTTAGTGATGTCTTTAGCTTGCAAAGGGATAACATAAACAAATCTGATTGGCTTTGTGATGTGACATGGCCTGCTATGATAGGTAAGTTTGCTTTTGCATAAAGGTCAACTTTTGTGTAAGTGAGGCATGGCTCAAAGTCTAGGCAAGTACAAGGCATGGGCTGGCGCAGCAAGGATGAGGGAGAGGTCTAGCAAAGCTCAGCAGCCAATGCATCAAGTTGGTGAAGTGATCATGATGGTTTTTGCAAGTTGTTGCTTTATGGAATTCTATGAGAAAATGCCTTGTTACACAAACCAAACCATGGGCAAACTTGATCCAATTCTGATTTTTAGCACTTAGAGAATGCTTAGGTGCTAGTTTGAAATGAATTAGAGGCTGCATTTGGCTTTGGTTCAAGACTTTGCAAAATTTCCATTTGGTGCATAACTTGAATTTTAGTGATTTTTGCCAACTTTAACAAACCATAACTTTTGATCCAAGATGAATTAGATCATGTTCTTGTACTTTTTGGAAAGGGAAAGATGAGATCTACAACTTTCATGACCAAAGTTTTTCCATTTGAAGCATTTTTGGATCCAAAATCATGGCTTGAAAAATGACCTAAAATGATGCATTCTTGAAAAGTCAACTATGCCCAAAAAGTCAACCTTTGCAAAAACCCTAAATTCTTGATTTCTATGAACTTCAACCTTCTTCCATGATCAAATAAAGATCATATACACTCAAAATGATGAAGATCACCCATTGGTTGGGTCATTGGGGGCCTCAGATGCCCTGATTTTGCACTGACTTGTCTGAAAAGTCAACCCTTGATCAGATGACTTCCCCATGGAATTTCTTCATGAAAATTGATATGCATACTCCCTATACCATATAGAGATCAATGGAAACAATAATGACCAAAAAATTTGGAGTTATGGCCTCTGAAACCAAAACCCTAATTTTCAGTCAACTGTGCAGTTCAACCTGGCTCTGCATCCACTCAAACCCTAGTTCTTGTGATTCCTCTGCAATTTTGACTTTGAGGAGATGAAATATGATATAGGAACACACATGGACCCCTTTGAGTTGATTGGTTGCCTTTGGAATGGCTCAAGATGCTTTGGGATTGCTCAGATCACAAACCCTAGGTGCAGATGACTTAGAAACTATCCAGTGAATCAAAAATGAGATGTGAGATGATATGATTGTGTTTATGCATATGAGAATGATCACAAGCCATGGTGTGAATTTGTGAGGGCAAATTTGGGGTGTTTACATATCAGAGCAGGCATCCTGGTCTGTTTCTGGATGAGATCTAAGGGGGATACTTTCTGGTTCATGGTAAAGGAAGAAGGATGATATAATGAAAAGCTGTTGGAACTTGAGAGGTTCATATTGGCGTTTGAATGGTCCCTAGAAGTGGAGGATGGACTATTCATCATATGGTGTATATTGGACCAGTCTGGTGTTATCAGGGCTGGAAATTTGCTGGTGAATTGCTGTGTAGCTATGATGTCAGACAGAATGTCCTGACATCTTGGTTCAGAGAATTCTATATTTGAAGGAGGCTTGTATTTTGTTTTCTGTGAGAACTGGAAGAAACTTAGTTCAGAATGGTGTGGTTCTTGATGAAAGAAGAGGTTGGAGCCAAAACAAAAGAGTATAATTATCAAATCTTTCATGCGGGAGTGAAAATCTTGATAAGTTATCTCTTAAGCTTATTTATGGTGACCTAATAAGGATATTCTTCCTGGTTATGGTGTCCTATGTTGTTTAGGTATAGCTGGAGAAAATCTCTCTTGTGAAGATACATGTTTATGATTGTCTAAATCATGAACTGAAGGAAGTTTCATCAAGAAAGAAGCTGAATTGATATGTCAATCCTAATGGCTTGACACCACACTACACATCAACAGTTTATGGTAAATGTTGAATCAAAGACCTAAAAGATTTTTTTTTTATTTATGAAGCTATGAAGCTGAATACTCCTTGAGATGCTACTGTCTATTGTATGTGTGCAAAGTATCTTTCATAATGTTATAGCACTTCAGTTGGAGCTGATTGAAGAAAAGATAGTAATCTTGAAAGCAATAATGTTTCAGAACCAAGCTTAGTTTTGTGGAAACTGGTGTGATATCCTGCCAACATGATGGATGCTTTGGGTGCTAGACAAATGTGTGATGATCACATATGTTTGGAACCTACTCCTAACCTGGAAGAGGAGGCATCTATGCTACATATTGAAGACTTAGATAATGACTCTGACACAGAGATCATTGATTCTGTGGACCCTAGCATAGCCAAAAGGCTTAGGGCTAGAAAGGAAAAGAAGACTGCAGGACATTCAACTCCTGAAAAGAAGCAGCCTACTCCAAAGAAAGACAAGGCCAAAGTGATACTTGGTCCTACTAAACAATAGAGCAAGGTGAATACCCAAAAGAGGAAAGCTGTAACTCCACCAGATTCAGATGTTGAAGAGGATGTCCCAACATCCCAACCAAAGAAGAAACCAGCACCCTCAAGGTCCACCTCTGCTGTTCCAGAAGCTCCTCTGGACAATGTTTCATTCCATCATGTGTCAAGTGTGAGCAGATGGAAATTTGTATACCAAAGAAGGGTAGCACTTGAAAGAGAGCTGGGCAGCAATGCACTTGAGTGCACTGAGCTTGCTGACAAGGAAGTATGCAATGCTGCATAGGATTGGCACTTCAAATTGGGTCCCTACCAACCATACCTCCTCAATAGCATCTGAATTGAGCAGGTTCATATATGCTGTGGGCACCCAAGCAAAGCTGGACTTTGGGGCTTATATTTTTGATCAGACATTGAAGCATGCTGGAACATCTGCAACAAAGCTTCCCATTGCTTTTCCCTCTCTGCTATGTGGAATCATACTAAGCCAGTATCCAGGTATCCTCACTGAGAAGGATTCAGTATGCAAAAGAAAAAGTCCTCTGGCCTTCCATTACAAACTTTTCTTGAGCCATCATGCTGCTGATGTTGAAGCTTCCACTAGGACATCTGCTGGACCTTCAAAAGCAAAGACTCCCATATCCAAAGCTGCCTTGATTGCAAAAATTTGGATGCCAGGAAGAAAAAGCTTGAGGAAGTAATTCAAAGGCTGGAGCTGGAAGAGGTTGCTCAGAATACTGATGAATCTGATGATGAAGCTGAAGATGAAGAAGCTTCTAAATGTATTTAAATGTGGGTGATAAATGCATGACTTTGGTCATGATTAAAGCTAGCAATGTGACCAACAATTGCTAGAAGCAAGGGAAGAATGTCAGATTGAGAAGTCTAATCAGAATGGTTATTGAACTGGTAGTCTCTTCCACTACTAGTCATGGATAGTGGCAGTATGAACCCTTTGTAGCAAGCAAACTAAGAGCATCTGTTTTGGAATATAAAATCAAGTGTGGATATTTATCAGTTGTGCTCTTTGTATGTTCATCAGGGGTGTGAAATTGAGAATTGGTGGAGTTTATGCTCAGCTGGAGTATTGTTTATCCATGACATGAGGAGATCTTGCTAATCTTATCTGGAGCTAATCCTAAAATCCTTCAAAATTAAAAGATCAGATTGTGTAGAACTATCTGATAAGGTATTATACAAGGATTTAAGATCAATTGTTGTTTGTGGAGTTCACAAATATTTGATTGATTATCCTTGTGATTCAAGATTGGTGATGTTCAAAATGATGTTGGAACATCTTATCATCAGAGTTTGTGCAGAATCATGTGAGAGGTATTGCATAAGCTGTAGCATTGGCTTCAGTCTTGTGTGACAGGAGTTATGTATTTCTGGAAAGTTTCTTGGCAAGAACTAATCTGGATATTGTTGATTCTGAAGATGGAGATGAAAGACCATGAACATATCATAATCTTGATGACTACTTGGATTGGTTTATTTCTGATCTAGGTGTAGTCCAGAATGCTCATCATGGAGTTAAGATAGGTGGAGATATCATAAATTTGTTTAGACTGCCTTACTCAAGGAAAGGTGGCATCCTTGGTATAGTTATGAGGTCCAGTTCTTAACTATTCCTTCTGAATAATCAGACAGTGGCAGGTTTGAAGACTTTGGAGAAACATTGGAAGTTTCTCATCAATATGTGTTATTGGTAAGAACTTCTGCAAAACCAATAGAATGGAGGTTGTTTACTCAAACTTGATGGATAAATCAAGTCTATGAGAGCATGGAACTCTTGTTCTATAAAGGAAGGAGGTTCTTTCAAGTGGCAGAAGAAGGACCTGAATTTAACAGATGAATGTGGGCTAATAATGCTTAAACATCTAGTTCAACATCAGAGTCTAATTGGTGAAGATCAACTTTTTTGATCAGGATATCTTTGGAAGATTTATTATAAACGTGAAGAAGACAAAAGTGGCAATTGGCTTTTTCATATGAGGATTCATAAAGGAGGTTATCAATATGTGGTAATTGGTTGATCTTTAAAGTGGATTCGAAGAATCAAGATAATCAGAGTGTGGCAGCTGGTTGTTCTTGAGGATTGTCTTGGAACAAATTGCTCTTGGGCAGAGGAGTGATGAGTTGAAGACTCAAGAGGATTTATTCTTCTTGAAGGTGGATGAGAGTTTATCACTCTTTCTGGATTTCTGATTCTAACTGGTGGCACAGTGTAGTTGAAGATTTTCAGTTCTTGGATTACTATGCTATAGTAAGTCCAGTTGGTGGAGCACATCTAGGATCATGGTGATAAGGTCTTGGTGTATGAAAAATGTTCTAACTAAGTGTTAGTACATTATCTGGGGTGTTTATCTACATGGTTTCTATTATTAGACTACCTAATCATATGGGAGAATGATGAAGTAGATGATCTATATTGGAAAAAACATGTAGAAGAGACTGGAAGTGTTCCTCATGCTAAAAAGCCAAGAACTCCAAAAAGATCAAGTTTTCAGCAAGACCAAAGGCATACCTTCACCATTGTACAACACTCCAAAAGCTTCTGAATATGTGGATGATTCCATAAAGGAGTTGGTAACCAAGATCCTATCTGAGAAAAGAGTGGTAAGTGGCATATCTATCCCTCTGAACACTATGCCAGCCCCACAAGAAGATCAACAAACTCAGGCTGCAAAGGACACTCCTGCTCAACAGGATGTCCCAATAGATGTTGAAACATCTGAGGACCAGCAAAAGGCCTCATCTGATGCTGCTGTTGAAACATCTGAGGATCAGAAAAAGGCCTTCAATAACTGTGATGAAGAAGCATCTGAGAACCAGCACAAGGCCTCAACTGAAGAGCACATCTCTGTTGATCCACCAGAAGTATATCAGGCTTAGTGTCAAGAACTTGTGTGCTAGAAGATGTTCATCTTGTGTAGTCTGTGGTAACTACAAACCCATAAAGGAATCAGGTATGCTTTGGTACAAGAAGTGAATGTGTTCGATTGGGAATTGAACAGAGAGTGAGCTCTTGAAGACATGAAGATGCGTCTTATGTTTTCCTTTCATCAATGTACAGAGAAGCATGGAGTATCCTAGACAGGGGGAGTGTGTTACAAGTATGTGCACTTGATTTTGTGGTGTTAAGGGGGAGTAATACCTTAACCAGATAAGGAGAATCCTAAGAGTCTAGAAGGCTATATTACATAAAGCTTCTCTCTGCAGTTTATGTTTGATTCTTGAGGAATTGTGTGTGTTTCAAGCTTATGGCGATTATATACCTCTATTTTTATTATAGTACCTTTGTCTTTTTATGGCTAAAAAGGGGGAGAAGTAATAGTGTGAGGTCTGATATGAAGATGTGATGTTAAGGAACTTCTACATAAGGTACTACTACACCTGTATGTAAATTAGTTTTAGCCAAAATAAGCCAAAGGGGGAGATTGTTAATGCTATTATTTTATGATTGGCATTATGTTTGGTAAAACTAATATGGCTGGAAAATGTTGAATAAGAAGTTCCATATTAACATGGTATAGACTCTGGAAGAACATGTCAAACATGATGTCCTGACATGGTGGCACAGATAAATGTGGAAGTTGTCAAAGAAGATGTTGAATTCAGTTCAGAATGTCCTATCAGATGTTGTGACATTATCAAACAGAGTAGAAGAAATTAATTCAGGATGTCCCAAACTTCTACATAAGGTACTACTACACCTGTATGTAAATTAGTTTTAGCCAAAATAAGCCAAAGGGGGAGATTGTTAATGCTATTATTTTATGATTGGCATTATGTTTGGTAAAACTAATATGGCTGGAAAATGTTGAATAAGAAGTTCCATATTAACATGGTATAGACTCTGGAAGAACATGTCAAACATGATGTCTTGACATGGTGGCACAGATAAATGTGGAAGTTGTCAAAGAAGATGTTGAATTCAGTTTAGAATGTCCTATCAGATGTTGGGACATTATCAAACAGAGTAGAAGAAATTAATTCAGGATGTCCCAACAGATGTTGTCATATGTTACAGCCAGATGTCAAAGAAGATGTTGAAACATCTGCAAATGTCATGACAGAATTACTGTCATATGTTACAGACAGATGTTGAAGAAGATGTTGAAACATCTGCAAATGTCATGACAGAATTACTGTCATATGTTACAGTTAGATGTCAAAGAAGATGTTGAAACATCTGCAAATGTCATGACAGATGTCAAAGAAAATGTTGAAACATCTGCAACTGTCATGACAACATTACTGTCATATGTTACATATAGATATCAAACAAGAAGTGTTGAACTTAGTTCAGGATGTCACACCAGATGTTGTGACACTGTCAAACAGAGTAACAGTTAATGAACTTAAATCAAGATATCAGGATGTCACACCAGATGTTAGGACATTGTATCAGTTGATGGAATAAGTTTAGTTTACAGGATGTCACATCAGATGTTGTGACATTGTATCAGTAAATGAAGTAAGTTCAGTTTTTCAGGATGTCCCAACAGATGTTGAGACATCTCAGACCTGTTACCAGAATTAATTAATGCATAACAGAACTGAGTAAATTCAGGGGAATCTATCTGGAATTAATTATGGATGGACAAAAACAGAACAAGGCGCATCTGTAGGGAGAGTTGTTATGAAACTTCAGCATAATCAGATGAACTAAATCACCTAGAATCTAGGAAGTAACAAACCCTAATTCAAGGTGATGACATTAGATTTATCAGATCTGAATTATGCAGAATATTCTGGAGATATTATGCAATCATATGTGGTGCTGATCTAGAAGATCTTAAAGACTCAATTTAAATTGAAGACAAATATTGAAAAATATAGGTTTCTATATTTAGAGATATTTTAGGAGTTGAAGATCTTTTGGAATATTTGTAGCAGATATTTCTGCATATTTGTAGCAGCTATTGTTGTGATTGTTTAGGCCCAAATCCAGTTGGGAATAGGTTATAAAAGAAACCCTGTAACCTAGTTTAGAATCAACCCAATCAACCGAAAATGTAAACATTATTAGGGTTGTGTCCTTGTGTCAGCCGTGCATAACAAGTAACTCTATTGTGGCTGTTTCACTTGTGATTCTCGAAGCTTGTAAGCAAGAGAAGTATTGTGTCTTGATTGAAACTTCTAAGTAAGATCAAGCTGTTGTGTTTGAAGTGTGACTTCAATTTTATTAATCATTGTAAAAGATCACTGTGTGATTGAGGGGGAGTGAGTAGGGTACTCATATCTAAGTTGTGTCTTAGGTAGAAATTGCATTGGGTAGTTATTAAGTGAAAGATTAAACAGGGTGGTTTAAGTCTAGAATTAATATTACTTATAGTGGATTTCCTCCTGGCTTGGTAGCCCCCAGATGTAAGTGTGGAGATACACTGAACTGGGTTAACAATTCTGCTGTGTTCTTTATATCTTTTATGTTTTATGCAGTACCTGAACTGAATGTCCTATCAGATGTCCCAACATCCTGAAGCATGTTTGACTCTGATATATCAGAATTATTTAAGTACTGATATGTATGCCTTACCATGTTTATAAGTAACAGATAAGATGTCTCAACATCATATTCGACATCTGAGTCTGTCATACCAGAATTTCAACTTGTTCAACGCGACCTTAACGCCCTTCTTTGAAGCCTTGCTAGGGGCCTTGTTCGACAACTTCAAAACACGCTCCTTGAGGTTGGCCATCACACCTGCAGAAAAAGAATAGCAGTCAGTCACTAGATAAAACATGGTTAAGAAAAAGAAAATCGAGCACAGTCTACCTAGAAGTCTAAGTGACTCCTCATATGTTTTACACTCGAGCATCGCCTTGGTGTTAATCAGGCAAACATCATAGATGGGCTCCCCGGACTCCGACAAGATGGGTTTTTCATGTCGATCCACCCATAGAGCCGGGGAAAAGCTCTCGACGAAGGTCACCAATTTCTGATAAGCAGTCGTGTCCTCAACCCCCAAGTTCTCAGGCTTCACGAGGAACTGGTCGGTAGTGCATTTAAAATGAGTCTGCTACCACTCGAGAGGAGTGGTTGAGATGAGCTGCCCCCATGCCATTGGCATCTCCCTCCGTTGTATATATGTTGACTATGACTTAGGGAGTAAGGGGTATCACCGTATACCACTTGTCCTTGAAGTTCCAGACAGAGTCAACATAAGTTTTGAATAGCCTCATCGACTGCTTAAACGAGACCCGGATGTGCCTCCCGTGCACAGAAAAATGTTGAAGGTGGAAGAACAGTAAGAACAAGGGAATTGTACATCCAATCTCCTGGTGTCGGCACACCAGCTCGAACACAAGGGCAAACGCAATAGCATTAGGATGCAACTGCGAGGGGGCCAAGTCGAGTCACTTGAAAATACCCGCCTAAAATCCGGTGAAGGGGAGACGAAGTACGACCTCCTTGAAAGATAACTCATACATAGGGAATCGCGTTCCCCCATACACCGAGCAGATCCATTGTTGAGGATGGGGAGTGAAACAATCCCAATTTGGTAGAGCCCTGGGGCCAAGTCGTCCAATAATAGGTATGCATGACGAGAATATTGTCATACCCCAAATTTGTCCTACGTGTATATTTACTTTTATTTGTTTCTATTTACTAACCATTATTTCAAAAATTCAAAAATATGTTGCTTTTTCTTTTATTTTTTTTCTTGATGTCAAAGCTCAGGTTATTGTAAGGGTGAATCAAGATTCAGGTCATGTGTATGTTGTGATGGATGGGAGTCAGTTGGATTTTGACATAATATTGTTAAATTCTTTTCCTTCAAGTACAAGTCATTTAAAGGCAAATAGTACCAGAATTCAAAGTGTTTTATATAGAAAAGGGTGTGTGATTCAGAAGCAAGCCTAATGGAGATTCAAATTATAATGTATCCAAATTTAGTGCATTTGGCTTAAGTCCTCAAAGAATGGCTTAGAATCATAGGAAGTGTATAAGGAAATTCAAGTGAAAGTCGTGGATCCGAGGTTGAATCAAAGGGGATTTATGATATATTTTCATCCCATTTTCAATAAATCTTTATGCTACTTAAGGATTGACTAAAGAAGGATCTCAATTAATTTCATCTGAAAAATGGTTGAAAGGTTCATTTTTTTTAAGCAAGTGGTTGCAATGAATACTTGATGCGATTCAAAGTTTTTTTACAAGCCCAAGTCGTGATTAATTATTCTTTGAGCCATTAATTTGTTTCCAAGGCCAATTCATTTTGGATAAATGGCATGCCAATACTATTATGAAAAGTTTTAAGAGATCAATGGCTCAAGACCCAAGGTACATCGATTTGTGAGAAAAGTCACTTGGTACAAGGCAAATCCTATGAGGTTCATAGTCTAAAATTATCAATGCATGGGGAGCATACACTATAAAGGCATTCAAGTTTCTAAATAAATACAAAAGTTACAAAAACATCTCTAATATCTTTTGATACGAGAGTGCAATTTTTAAACTATGCCTAATAGTGTACAACATTAAGCCTACATTCATAGTCACAAAAGCTTCATGATGACTTCATCTGTGTGACTTCAGCCATTCGTTCCAGCATCAGGAAACCAATTATGATCTCACGTTATGGCTTCATTCCACAATTCATGTCAAGCGGGTGTTTATGTCATCATAACATCTTCTAAAAAGTTTCTACTTTAAAGTCTTAATACAAATCTTCAGCCAAAATTCCATCAATCTTTAATCTCAAAGCATGAATCCCCTTGTTTAATTCTGCAACGTTTTGACCAAGCTTCCTACACAACATGATCCTGCCAGTAAGGAGTTTGTCCATAGTCAAGAAGTTGATGTTTCCGTTGATTCGCAAGCAGCTACAGAAGATCTCATCAAGAAGGGAATAGGTGATGGTGTGACCTGCCACACAAAATTGTCAAAAATCAGTATACCAGCAAAGCAAAGTTCATCATGAAAAAAAACAAGCAAGAGTTATGATAACACTTTTAATACTGAAAACAGCTCAAGAACAACAAACTTCACCTGAACTAGAGTAAAGAACAATAATGCCATCACCAAGTCCCTTGTGTCATTATGCAGCAAGGAAAGTTTCTTCATAAACAACAAGAGTTAAAGAAAGTGAACTGGAAGCTCATCACCGCTAGCAGCTTATCACCTCTGATAGACCAGTCAAGATCTGAATGTGTACCTAAAAAAAACATACCAGGAATTACAATGCAGCAAAAGAGAGAGAGAGCTCCAAGAAGAACATAATCATATTTTGAGATTCAAACTAAGAAGCTTAAGCTACTGCTAAGGTCTTTGCCCTAGACATAAGGTTCTTCAATCAAACTCATGATAATCATATTTTGGAGTGAAATGTTTTTAGCAGCGGACATAATGTAATCAGCGAGATCTTTGAAGTCAGAAATGAAGTACCTCATGTTCTGCTAAGAAGCCTTGTTCAATGCTCATGGTCATCTATTTCTGGATCTGAACTGACACAAGGAAAGGACAAATGTTTAAAGTTCTCCGCAAATTGCAGTGAAAGTTCGAAGTTTACCGCAAGATAGCAGACGAAATATTCGTAGCATGAACATAAGTTGAACAGTTTGTGCTCATTACAAGACTGTTATTCATCCAGCCTTCAGGCATTTCTTCGTTCAAAAACAAGCAAGGGTCGAAGTTTACACCTGCAAGACAAAGAAAACCAGTCGCCTACTCATCATTGATTCATCATAAAATGCATTCATTAATGTATGAATAAAAGGCACCACAAGCAAGAATTCATAATACAATTTAGATATTGAGGAAAAGCTATGCAAAAATACTCCCCAAAGTATCACCCAACAAGTCATGATCACCAAATGGTACTTCATTGACAAAATTTCCTATCAAAACCTACACATCAAGCATAAACAAAAGTATGGTTCTAAGCAATACAACACCAGTTCATGTCATACACCAATAAACATGAAGAAAACATCGAAAAGAAATTTTAATTCGAGTTTGTAATTATGTCCAAATCACGATTATTCAAGAAAGAAAGTGTGTCTTACATGTTTGTTGGACGAAGAGGTAGTTTTAGAATCATCTTGACAACGGTTTCTCTCGAGTATTCGCCGTTCACTCTAGCTGCACAAGACCTTAATCCAAATTGATTAACCTACATCATGAGAAGTGATTTTTTTCATACCAAACAACACTTGAGATTTTCATCCCTAGGCCAAAATCCTGATCTACTCGCATCATATTTCACCAAGTTTTATCATCAAAGCTGCCAGTCCAAGTTGCCAACTTAAGCCTTGTGACAATCTTCATCAAAAAAGCAGCAACCATGCCCTCTCCTCCTCCAAGCCTCTCGCCAAATTCTTCTAATTCTTAAGGCTTTACTAATATGAAACTCAATGTCGTGATCCTCAAGTATTTTCACCATCAGTATACATGAAATCAAAAGAAAGAGAAAAGAGTTAGAAACCTATTACATCCCCAAAATACTGCAAACCGACCATAACGCATAAGGGATGATTAAAGTGTACATCATAAAACATTATTCAGTTTTTTAGCACTCGTAGGACATGTACATGAACGCAGCTCTGAGAAGGCTTCAGCTCCAAGTAACTTCATCCATCTTTCCAAATCATGTGACCTGTTATATTCATAATGGATTATGTTTGCATAACACCACTCATCCAAGTTGTCTGCAGTGAATATGTGGAGAAGACTCAGCTTAGAAATGTCGTGTGCCATGCCCAACTTGCCATGCAAACACAGATGCTTAGCAATGGAATATAGATGATTTCTGAAATCTCGTGGCGAGAATCATGTCATGCCGAAGTTGAATTCCGAAGGTCCCTGCAAGAAGAAGCAACATCAAAAAAATTAACAGAGGGCAAATAGCAGTACAATCATTTTGCTTCTCTAGCAAACATCATAACCTGCCAAGATTTTGAGCAAACGATACATGAGTTAAAGATAACGGAATGAGTGTAGGAAGGCAAGTCAAAAGATGCATACAGAAAGATTCACAAATTCACGACAGTAAAAAAGGAAGATACAACTCAGTGAAAAATCAAGTTTCGGTAGGGACCACACAAGTTCCAGGAAGGACGTACAACTCACATAACAGACAAAACAATTCTATGAGTCACCAAATTCGGTCCCCACACAATCCCCTAAAAAAATCCTCTCAACGGATTGAAGATTCTCGCAGCTCACACTCACACGATCATTTCCTGAATTCCTCAAACGCATCAAAATCCCAGAGCCCCCTCTATAAATAGGAATCCAATCATTTTCAAAAGGACGAGAAAAATACCTATTGAAACACTGCATAAATTATCCCCATAAACCCTATTCATCCAAAGCTCGAAAATCACAGAAACTCCTTAGAATCTTACACCGAGATTCTAAAGTAGTTGAGCTAAGCCACTCGGTAATATTCATCGACAAATAACAACAACAAAGAAATGCACTATAGAGACGAAAGAAGTAGAAGAAGAGGCGGATTCAAGGAAGTGTCATAGCAAAGAAAAGAGGAATACCTTCGATTACGAGGCTTCAGCGACCCCAATCAGTAAAATCCTTCTCCCTGTTTTCATCTTCTGTTGAAAGTTGTTTGATTCGTTCATGATGCTCTTGTTACTATTTTCCTTGATTGTTTTCCCTCTAGTTGTGTGTTGATGGTTTTAGTTCGTATTGTTGATGAATATTGGGGTTATGGGTTCATAAATTTGGGATTAGGGTTTAAGTTGTGGTGTTGATGAACATACGGTGAGGCTAATTGTTTCTCTTTGAGAAATATGAAGTTGAGTATGGAGACAAAGGGAGCAGAGAATCGATGAAGTTCGTCTGAGATTTCTCGTCCTTCGTGTGTTTTCTTTTCTGCAAAAAAGAGATTTATCTCCCTTTTTAATTGTTTTCTCTGTTTGAGGTTTTTAAAGTAGTAGTGCATTAGGTTTTTTTATTTTATTAAGATTATAATAAAGCCACCGTATGATGATGTTTATTGATTAATGCGTGTGTGTATATTCTCAATCAGTAGTGTTGTTTCTTTATCTTCCCAATGCTCTGACTCTTGGTTTTATGCATAATTAATTGTTGGGATCATGCGCTTGGATTCTCTTTTGGTGTAACATGGTCTTGTGTGAGAATGACCATGTGATCGGAAGACCAAGTCAGATTCTATAATCTGACGGTCTTGATTGATCTATGATATTAGAGATTGACCTGATGCTTCACGGTACACCCTCACCAGCGAATGGGCTTAATCCTTTCTGGGCCTAGATCCAGTTTCTAAACATACCCCTCTTTTTACAGATTAAACCAACCCATCTTTTTAGTTATTTTGTTTTATTTTATTTTTTTGAAACAACTAAAAAAACCAAAATATTTTCATAATCATTTCATTTAATTTAATTAAATCTTTTTGTTTAATATTAATTAATCTACTTGTAGATTAATTTTATTAAATATTTAATTTTAATTAACTTAATTATTTTTCATTAATTTCTATCTTCAATTATCCAAAAACACAAAAAAAAAAATTTTCATAGATTAATTAAATAGTTCTTGTTTAATTATATTAATTAATTTGATAGTTTATCTAATTAATTTTTTCCTATTTAATTAACTATTTTTCTTTCTCTTTGTTGATTTTTATGCGTATATGTGAATGTTTGTGTATGTTCGGTCATTCTTGCTTGTGATATGATGATATGCTCACTTGTGTGATTTACTTTTGCATTTCGATGATAAACTGCTAAGTAAAAAATACGAACGCACATTACGACTAATCATTTCAAAGATAAACGAAATCTTTTGTCCAACGCAAAATAAATATCCGTATGCACTTCACTTCATACACACACGTAAGTCGATCATTCCTTGATCGCCATCTGCACTACTTTGCACCTTACACCTTTCTCAACATTTTCCAACTTAACAAATCAATGCATCGCATTTGTTTTCCATAGCTAGTCTTTAGTTTAGTTCCTGAATCTTGCGAGCCGAGCGCATTGTGCCTCGCTAACCAACCAGATAAATAAACTTCCATTTGCATTCACCTCAAACCTCAAAAAAACCAAAATGTTACTTTTAGATCCAAACCCTTGATCCAACATCAAGAGGTCTTAGGTAATAACACACTTCAATAATACGAGGAGAATTGCACGCCACGAGCCTTAAGTGGTAGAAAGGAGGATATTGAGCTCTCGTTACTCGCTCCGATTATTTCGTCGCAAGACGTTCGTCTTGTTGGTTTGGGATAATCACCTCTACCCATAGTCTTTAGTGAAACGAACAACCAATCACCCAGATCAGGCCGAACTACGAAGCTCTGACTTTCCCATTGCACAAGGGAATATGTAGGCACGAGGATCTCAATCCTTGTCGAGCCCCTAGGATCAATAAACCACTTAGTTTAGCAAGTAAATCATAAGCATAGACTTCCCTTCTCGCGTGACAACATAACTGGTTCCCATCGAGTACGATGGATGTAGGGGGTGCTAATACCTTCCCCCTACATAACCGACTTCTGAACCTAAGCAATGGTTTGCGAAGACCTTGTCTCATCCCTTCTTGGTGGTTTTATCTATATTTACCATTTCCCTCTTTGGGAATAAATAAAATTAGGTGGCGACTCTCATGTCAGCCCAGCTGCGACCGCGTTCGCGAGTATTGTATTTTTAGAGGTACGACAGATACTCCATGAAGCGAGAAACTATCTGCGACGGTTCCTCCCGAACCCATGACAAGTCAGTCGCGATGTAGGCGACGACCGCAGGATCCTCATCGTTGATGTCGGTCATATCATCATCCACTTCGCACTGGTCTATATTTACCTGAAAACAAAGGAAAATGGTGAATTTGACGCCATATCAAATCCATCCTTCCACCACAAGTCAAGTGAAATGGCAAGGAGCGGCATCAAGGAAAGATATGCGCGACGAATGGAGGATGAAACGTCCCTAAGAGGAGAGCTCACGAGGAGAGCCCTCCTCGACCGACTCTGATGAATACCCACTGAAATATTCACTCGTTGAACGATAGATTCATCGAAAAACCCATGACTATCTCACAAGGAGAATCCTCCTCAACTGACTCCGATGAATGTCCGCCGGAAACTCATGCACTGACCGGCAGATTCATCAGAAAATTCACGCGTGCACCTCGAGGAGAGGCCTCTTTGACTAAAACTGGTACATGGCCACCGGAAAAAGAAAAAGAAGCACACCATTGTGAAATAAAAAGAGAGGAACTTACTTGATTTGTACGGTGGTGTAACACCCCAAAATTTCCCCTCTCTTTTTCATAGCATATATCATATCATTCTCATGCTTCGCATTGCATTCATATCATAGAAAAATGAAACATAACATTCATTATTGAAGCATGAAGTCGGGCAGTGATCACTTCATATATGGTGGTTCAGTTATGTTTCGATTCAGATGGAACTTTAACCCAATCTCGGTCAAACTATCACGAGGTTGTTTCAATTGCAAGTTATTTGTGTCGGTGGTTATTTCTTAGGCGATGCGTATAAAATGTCAAGTTGTCGTGTGCTAAAATTCTTCAGATTATCGAGCAGTGGTTCATATTGAAGTTTGATTCATATTTTCTTCATTGAGTTTTCCATAGTTCATCAATGATTCATCTGTGGATTTATTTTCCTAAGCATATATTCAAACAATCAGGGCATGTTTCAGACAATTCAAATGGTCGTGGCTTAAGTGGCAAGGTTCAGGTTATTCAGTGATTCATGATTGGCTTTAATCAAGTGGCTTGTGAAAGAAAAATCAAGATCTGGTTTTGGGCTAAGAATCATCATTTCATATCCATTTATCCACCCGTATTTCATTTTTCTATGACCATTAAACCATTCATTATCCATTTAAGTCCAATTTCTAAAACATTTTTCTAAATCATATCCATACAATTTATATTTTTTTCCAAACTCCAATTATTCATTAAATTCCTATTCTTAAATCCATTTTTCCTTCTAATTAATTTTCAATATCCATTTTTTTCTAGATCCATGAACCAATTATTCATTCCCATTTTCTATATTTTTAACCAATTTCAAAATCCATATTCCATGAAAACCTTTATTTTTAATTCTTACTCAATATTTTACCATCCATTGCCTTTTTTTCTTGTCAAAACCATGATAAGATGGCCCATTTATAATGTGGCCCAAGGTTTCGATTCCAAGGAAAATGTTGGTAAGCAACTACAACTCCAATGGCATCAATAAGCTCAGGTGGGAATAATTAGTCTCGTGAAGTCACATTTTCATCTAAAAGTGGATACAACAAAATGAACACAAGCTTTTATCCTTTAAGCCACTTGAGCCACAAGTTGTTATCACACAAGCCATCTGCTACATCAACACGTTACATCAATCTCCAAGTCATTCGTAGCAATTTCTTCTATCAACCGTACATGAGTTGCAAGCCACTTTTAAGCCTCAAGTTGACTTCAACCTTCTTCAACTACTTCCAAGTCTCGCCCAAAATGCATATGAGTCACACATTAAATGCAACCAGCAATCAGCTTCACTCAAGCCACCCTTTTTTTACACTTACACCCTGCACCACATCAAGTAAACCACATTAACATTCCAGCTAGCATTATCCAAAACTTCAGACTAGACTACCCAGCTTCAGTTTGCAAAAACACGTTGATAGAACCAAACACGCCTTCAGCTCATCTACATAAAACGAAGATTCATCGCACACTTCATGAAGCTACATTCACGTGCAACAATACTATAGCCATAATGCTACTCATCAGCTCACCAAAATGCAGACTACCAACATCTAAAACGCAGAAATTCAAACAACAAAAATGAGAAAATAAAAGATTAATATGAACAATTATCATTGAAAAAATTCAAAGAAAAAAGAAATTCAGTGATATAAAAAGAAAACGATAACCGAATTTAAGGAGGGGAACTTCATTGAATCATCATTTTTTGAGCATCAAAATAAAAAAATCATCACTCTTAAGGTGGAATCAAAACAGAATTTTTGTCACCCTTCTTCATCATAATTGATTCAACATTCTTCTTCATTGATCCATAACAAAAAAAAAAATTAATCCATTTTCATCACAAAAAAATAGAAAATCTTCAACTTCACATTGAATCAAAATAGAATTCTAGATCACTTTTCTTCATCATACATAACCAAATTCTTCACCGTCCGGTAGGACCCCTCTGTGCCAATCGTGTATGTGCTAGTACTTGTGTAGTATCATACACCATTGTTTCCAGAGCCATTGTGTGAGCCATTGTGTGAGACTACTAGGAAAGTCTTTTAATCAGACATCCCAGATTCAGTCAAAATACGTTCACCAAACCATACCATGCACCCCAGGCTTCCCTGCATTTAGGCCTCTGATTATTTGTTATTCACACCCTGCTTTTAAGCCCACTCCCTTGTTTAATTGCATATTTTCTATATTTTCACCCCTCTTGTTCTTCTTTGTTTTTTCAACATAGTTTAGTTTTAACTTCTAAAAAATACTAAAACTTTATAGAAAATTCCACAAAAAATAATTTAAGCATCTTAATTCAATTTAGAGAATTTCCATGTTTATATTTTCTGATTTCAATGATTTTTTATTTTTATTTTGAATTTTCATTTGATTTCTTTTTCAATTAAGTTCTTCCTTGACACTTGAACTTCATCAATTTATTTCTCCTTATTCATAAACATTTTTTCACCCATTATTTTTGAATTCATCAAATAATATCTTTAAATTTATAAAAACATTTTTTTACATATTTTTCAAATAATTTGTAATTGCATTTTGGTCCCTTTCTTTTACACTTTTGCTAGTTGATCCTTATGCAACTTTAGACCTTTGTTTGGAATAGTTCCCTTGTGATTTTTTGTGTGAGCTTTTAATAAGTGTTTAGCCCCTGACTTAGGTCCCTTTAGGTTTAATTTAGTAATTTTTGAATGTCATTTGATAAGTGTTTGGTTGCTTGTGCTTGATCCTTGACCCTAACTTGCATTTAGGGGAATTTATGTGATCTTTTGGTGCATAGTTTGACATGGTTTGATCTTGTAAGGTACCCTAACATCTTTAGAAACCTTTAGATGTATGCTAATAAATTTAGAAGTCACATGACTCTTATGTACCTTTAGTCTTAAGTTTAGGCTTCTTTTGATCACTTGTTTCACTTTATTGGATGTGTATTGCTTAAGTGTGATTCTTATTGTAATTTTTATATGCAATTGTCACTAACCTTTTGTGTAGGGGCTATTTTAAGTGATTGAGTATGTGGATGCTTATCCATACTCATACCTCTTCTCCCTTCTCTTTTAAAAGCTTTCTCCTTTGTGATTGTGATAAGCATCATTATGCTTCTTTGACATTTCACTTCTCTTCCTCCCTTTGAGTTCTAATCTCATCTTCAATCCTTGAAGTTAGTTGGAACTTGTTCTTCTTCTCTCTTATTAGGATTAGAAAACCTCGCTAACATAGGTTTATCCATGCATGATAACTCTTAGGATTGTTTAGTCTCCCATTATACTTTTACCTTTGGTTCCTTTTTGTTCCCCTTTCTCTCATCTTCAAACAAAAAGCTAAAAAACACTTAATAATGGTTGAATTGATCTTATGTGTATAGACTTATTCCATGGGGAACTTAAATTTATCCCATCTTGGGGAAATGTAACATTTTCTAGCATGATGTACAAGTCTAATCATGAGGTCACATTCACAATGAAAAGCTTAAAAATCACTTCTTCATTGCAAAAGAAAAAACATTTAATAAAGGCCAATAGGGTAGTGTACTTGAGCCCTAATCTTTGGAACCAAGTCTTGGGGATTTTCTCCTTAATTGGAGCTCTGAGGAATAGGACTTGAATACACTTTACGGTGAAAACCTCAGAGAAAAAGCCTCTAAAAAACACTGAACAAATAATAAGCGTCTTTCCTTCAAGAATTATTTTCTCATCACCTTCACTCTAAACGAAAGGACTCGCTTCGAGTTCTCTCTTGCAAGATGGTAAACGAACTCGTGCCAAACAAGCCTGCAACCCCTGAGCATAAACATAAGCAGTTCAACCTTAAAAAACACAAACAAGCAGTTTCCTCCCTAGTTAGGGGAACTACATCGACTATGATTCTCATTTCCCTATTAGATACGTAGGAAGTAGGGTAGGGCCCATTCTAGCCCTTTCCTTATTTTCCTTACATTTTCTTCCTTTATTTTCTTTTATCTAGTTCCAGTAGTAGTTCCTATTCAGCAACAGTTTTCCTTCAACCTTTTAAACAGTTTTAGCAAGCGTGGACCCCGTTAGTTACAAAGAACGATTTGGGGTGCTAATACCTTCCAATTTTATAACCCACTCCCAAACCCAATCTCTTTGGTTTGCAAGACCTTGTTCTTTCCTTCTATTTGGTTTGTGCATCATTACCATTCTCTGTCCTTTGGGATAAAAATGTATGGCTGGAGACTCTTCCTTTTCCACACCAATTTTGCATGTGTACTAGGATGAAAATCTAGGGAGCGGCAGCTGGAGACTCTGCTAGGGACCTCCTAACTAGAGTTACTCTAGTTCCCTATGTGACTCAATCCTAGCGCTAGTTTTTTTTTGTTTCTTTGGGTGTTTATTTGTTTGTTGTTGTGTGTTTAGTTACTATTTTATTTACAGGTTTTCTTTACAGCTTTATTTACTGCTTTCAGTGTTTTATTTTTCATGCATCATTATTATATTGTCTGGAATATGTTGGCTTTTCTGTTTGGTGGGATGGGGTTACTGTGAGATGAGCCCAGTACCAAGGCTCGAGTGCACCCTAGGTTTTGTAGCGTGTGTCGTACCCCGAAAAATACGACCTCACGCGATCCGAATGAACGGAGTCACGCGCTGGACTGACCGAAGAGTCGCCACCTAATTCTATTTATTCCCGAAGAGGGAAAGGGAAGATATAGATACAACCCGGGAGGAGAAGGATGAGGACAAAGGTCAACGGAACCATTGCCTGGGTTCGGGAGTCGGTTATGCAGGGGGAAGGTATTAGCACCCCCTACATCCATCGTACTCGATGGGAACCATCTAAGGTATCGCGCGAGAAAGGATGTCTATGCTTAAACGAATTGCTTGCTAGAGGGAAATGAGTTGAATTATAAGTTAGATTGAACCTAGGTGCTCGGCAAGGATGGAGATCCTCGTGCCTACGTACTCCCGTGTGCAATGGGAAAGTCAGAGCCTCGTAGTTCGGCCTACTAAGGGTATGGTTGTTCAATTTTATTACCTTTCGTCAATGAAAGGGTTTAGGAGTTGAAATGCACTAAAGACTATGGATAGTTTATCTCGCCCAACAAGACGAGTGTCCTACGTCGAAATAATCGGAGCGAGTAACGAAAGCTCGTTATCCCCCTTTCTACCGCTTAAGGCTCGTGGCGTACAAATCTTCTCGTATTTATTAAAGTGTTTTTATTTCCTAAAGCCGCTTGACGTTGGATCAAGGGTTTGGATCTAATCGAAACATTTTGGTTTTTTGAAGTTTAGAGGGTGAATGCAAATGGAGTTTATTTTTGTAGTTTTGTCAGCGAGGCACGAATCGCTCGGCTCGCAAGGATATGAGGATCCTAATAACGAAATGATAACTGGAAAATAAAGTGCAAGTGTGCAAGTGCAATCGCTTGGCGTTGGACCAAGGATTCGGAATTAAATAAGATGCGGAAAATAAAATGCGTACAAAATAATGGGAGAGGGATACAAAATAAATACAGGGGATTGCGAGAAATAAATGGTCTCGTTGTAATTAGCCCAAGAGAAAGCGTGTGTGTAGTGTGTTTGAACTATTCGAAGGCGTTCAACCTGTTTATTCGGGACGCGACTATTCGGAGGCGTTGGACCTTTTTCGAGCGCAACTATTCGGAGGCGTTGGACCTTTTTGGGACGCGACGAAATTTTGTTCGTTTACTGCCTTAGAATCGGTTCAAAATGGGAACCATTCTATAAGGAGTCGAATCGTAATTTTTTTTATGCAAAAATAATTGAATAAATAAATGAATAAATAAATGAATAAATAAATGAATTGAATTGTTAGAAAAATAAAATAATGAATATAAATGATTAAACGAAATAAATAATATTAAGAATAAAATGAATTAAATTAAATTACAAGTTTGTTTTGTCGGAATGATAAAATGGAAAATTAAATACAAAGGGGGCCTCATATTGACCAAAAATCACCGATTAGAATCGGGCGATAAATTGACCGTTTAGTATATCATTGGCCCAAATAATAATAAATATAAAAGGATAAAATTTAAATCTATTTGATAAAAAATATAAATATTAGAAATTAATATGTATAAGATAACAAAACATACTAATAAAATCTAAATAATTAACAATAAAATAGCAAAACAGAGAGGTGTATTGTGAGATATCAATGTATATAGAAATGAAATGATGGACCCAAAATAATATAATAACTAGAGAAAGCAAATTATAAGATAATGAATTTCAAAGATAAATCTTAAATTAAAATCTTAATAATAATCAAATAAGATTAATAATATAAAGTGATAAACAAACAAAACTTAAAGGAAATTAAAAAAAAAAAATAAGGAATAAAAGAAAAAGGTGTACGTCAGTGTGTACTGGTGTGAGTGTGAACAGTGATTACACAATGGGCCAAAGGGTTTTATCCACAGGATGCAAAATCCATATAAATAAGGGTTTATTTTTTATTAAAAATAATGTAAAACAAGAAAATATAAAAAATAAATAGATCTAGCTTAAAAAAGAAAAAGAACACACATTTCTGAGTTTTCCTTTTCTTCTCAAACGCGATAACAGTAACATAGGAAGAAACAAAAACCAACCTGTTTTGAACAGACCGGCGGCGGATCAACGGCTTCCACTCTTCTTCTCAAAAAAAAGAAATCACGCACTTGCGATCTCCCTAGGCCCCTCTGCTTCTTAACGGCGTCGTTTCGTGGATCTTCCTTTCTCACTCACGGATTCGCCTCCGTCTCTGTCTTTCTCAGGTCGTTTCCCGATTCAGATTTGCGGCGGCCAGTTTCGAACCTCTCTCGCGGTGGATTCGCTTCAAGGTTTGGTCGGGTTGGCTTATGGTTTTCCGACGCGGGTTTGGTTGTTTCGGCCTTGGCTATGGTGGTTGCTTTCGGTTTGTGGCGGCGAAGAATGGTTGTTCGGTTGTGAAGGAGTTTACAGGTTGAGCGGAGGATATGGGTGGCCGATTGTTGCGTGAAGGTGTTCGTGAATGGGTCCGACAATGATGGTGGCTGTGTTTGTAGAGTGAAGGTTGGTTTCGGATCGATTTTGGTTCGGTTGGAAGGAGAATGGAGGTGGTGTCAAAGTGTATTGATTTGTGAAAAGGGGAGGTGGTTGTGTTTATGGTGAAAATGAGGATTAACCGTGGTGGCTGTGTTTGTAGAGTGAAGGTTGTTGTGAGATGAAGAATGAAGATATGAATTTTTGGTTATGCGATGAAGATGAGAGTGTGGATGGATGAGTTCCGATTTGTGAGATGTGGTGTGTAGTTTAAGAGTGAAATGAGGAGTATGGATTGATTATTGTTATCACATTCTTTCTTCTCCCTCTGAATTTTTTATTTGTAGTTAATGTTGTTTGGTGTGATGAATGGGTTGTGAATCAGATTTCTTTGGGTGAGGTTGTTATGGTTCTGTATTAGGATGAGGGATAGAAGGTATTGGTGATGGAGGTGAATGGTTTCGTTGCTGGTTTTGCAGAAAGGGGCGAAGGGAGAAGCAAAGGTTAAGGATAATGTTGTTTTTTTTGTGCAGAATGAAATGGTTTGATGCTTTTGAATTTGTTGAGGGAGATTTTCTGTTGTGAGTGGGCATAAAGAGCTGCCCTCCTTTATCCGAAAATCTGAGTGGAGGAAATGAAGATTTGTTTTGCTAGAATTTGTTATGGTTAAGTGTGGGAATGATAGTGATGTGGTGGAATCAAGAATGAGGATAGTACAAAATCGTGAGCTGCATTTTGGACACTGCAGTGGGTCCCTTCTGAATTATGAATAGCACATGTGAGTGGATACTATGTAATAGCTATGTAAAAAACAGATGTGCCTTCTCCATTTCATTTTGCTGTACTTTATTTATGGCCAAGGAAAATTAATTAGTCATTTAAAAAAAAACCACAATAATAAAGATAATAAAACAACAATAAGAAAAAATAAAATAAAAGTAGTAATAAAGTGACGAAAAGAAGTCATGAATTGAAATTTTGTATAGAAAAATAAAAAATAGTAATAAAGTGACAAAAAGAAATTATAAATTGAAATTTTGTGCAAAACACTTATGATTGAAAATTTGCAATAAAAGGGTTATGAAAATGATAATTAAAAACAAAGATCGCGGCGAAGCACACCAACTTCTAGCATTATACAATTGGAAAGACATAAAAAAAAAATTAAATTTCCGAATAGATATGCGGGTAGGACAAATTTGGGGTATGACAGATGCCCCTATCGAATTGGCTTAGATCAAGTAAGATGAACTGGCTCGCGTTCAATCTTTCATGGTATAAGATAATTAGATATTAACAGACTCCAAATTTGTCCGACGAAGAAATAATTTGTGAAAATAGAAAATGAAATAAGCTGGAAATGACGAGCGACACAACAAGAAATAATTGACAAAATAAATCAATTATCGTCAACGGATAATACAACGAATAACTGAAAATAAAATCGCTATCACCAAAAGGATGATAAAGCGATCCCGACATCAAAAGGATGACGAGTAACAGAAAATTAAATAATCGCTATCACCAAAAGGATGATAAAGCGATCCCGACATCAAAAGGATGACGAGAAACAAGAAATTAAATAATCGCTATCACCAAAAGGATGATAGAGCGATCCCGACATCAAAAGGATGACGAGAAACAAAAAATTAAATAATCGCTATCACCAAAAGGATGATAGAGCGATCCCGACACCAAAAGGATGACGAGTAATCAGAAAATCAAATAATCGTTATCACCAAAAGGATGATAAAGCGACCTCGACACTAAAAGGATGTTGAGTAACAAGAATTAAATAAAATTGCTATCACCAAAAGGATGATAAAGCGACCCCAACATCAAAAGGATGTTGAGTAATCAGAAAATTAAATAATCGCTATCACCAAAAGGATGATGAAGCGACCCCAACATCAAAAGGATGCTGAGTGACAGAAAATTTAAATAATCTGGAAGATAGATAACCACCGGGGACGCCCGCTGAATAACACGTAGGCGAATCTTTGGAATCTTCGGCCGACCCTGGATTCTGACTTCTGCTGGGGAAAGGCCGGGAATCTTGGATGTATCCTGGATCCTGAGTTATGCACGTATGCTTGATTGTTTTGAAATGGTATTCCATAAAGATGGAGATACGATGCAAATGCTTATGCACGGAAATGTAGGTTGAAACTGTTGGAGATATGAAAAGCTGATTTATCTAGGTATGCACATGATGCATATGCTGCAAATGATTGATGTAAATGATGCTTATGACGTTAATGATGCATAATGATGCATATGAGTGTTTGAAAAAAGAAAGGTGCCAGCTTGGTGGACTTTTGGTCTGGTAGTTGCCAATGGTAATTGGACTTTGGGTGGGTGGAGGGACTGATTTTCCGACACTCGATCTTCAATGATGTATGATCAGAAGATGGATCTTAAAAGCCTCAAGCTTGATTATCTGCTGATGAGCGAAGCGACTTGATCGACACATGAAGATTGATTTGCTTTGAATGGTTGCCAATGTCTGGCAAGATATGCTTGTCCAGCTGGGGAGAAGAAATAGGAAGATTTGCTCCTTGTTTGCTTGCCCCTGTCTGCAAGGTATTTGAAATAAATCTGGTAGGGAAGCTTTGACAATGGCCACGACATGACCAGCTCCTGATTGAGCCTTTGAAGGTGATCTTGCCCCTGATTGGGCTGTTTGAAGATGAAATGCCCCTGATTGGGCTATTGAAGATGCTTTGTCCCTATTTGGACTGATTTTGAAATGAATTGCCCCTGATCGGGCTGTTGAAGATGATTTGTCCCTGATTGGACTGCTGAAGATAACTTGCCCCTGATTGGGCTGTTGAGAATGATTTTGCCCCTGATTGGGCTGTTGAAGATGGTTTGTCCCTGATTGGGCTGCTGAGGTAGTCTTGATTCATGTTGGCAATGAAGCTCAAATTTCTCCTTTGATTGTCCCTTGTCGGGATTGCACTGATGTCAAGCACTGCATTGCAATTAAATTATTCATATACAAATGGTAATGTTAATGTAAAGTTCATGTAAGTTTTGAAAAAGTCAATTTATTTGAATGATTGTGATAGTGTGACGAATGGACTGTTAGTCCACACGAGGTGCTGATTTAGAAAGTGCGTAAAAGATGCAGCAAGAAAAATGTGCAATCGAGATTGAAAATTAGCAAATATATGGGAGTCAATTTACGCAACCTTGTTGGTAGCATGCTTTCAGAATAAACTGTGTCTCAATTAGGACTTTCGAGGGTTGTAACGTGGTCTGGTTAATGGTTAGAGAAACAAAGGTATAAGGCCCAAAGTTTGATTTGTACCCATCCCTTCTTCGTGTTATTCTCCAGTCCTATGTTCAGTTAATTCTACACATGCATTTGTTTTCGACGTTGCAAGAATGAAGATGAAGCTTTAAAGTTTGCTTGGAAATGGCAGTCATCTTATTTTGTTGGTGACCCTTTGATTTTTTTTTTTGTCACTGATATTTGTTTTGTTTTTGCTGAGGATTCGAGTTCCTCTTTTGATTTCTTCTACTAAGTCTCCCTTTGGGTGCTCAACTCAGTGGTTTTTTCTTTTATATTTTTTTTGTATTTTGTTGAACGTTGTGACTGCCAAGTCATTTGTTGATGGTCCTCTGATGGGATGTCTCATCTTGCGATTTGAAGTGTAGTCAGGTTAACTGAACAACTACCCTACCCCGGGTTAAATGTAAGGGTTTGTATCCGAAAGAAACTCCTACTTCTAGGCTCAAAGTGGTTGACTAGGGATTAACTCCTTATATCTCCAGTGTTTGGGGATTTGAAAGAATGCCTGTACATCATTGACGAGGTTTTATCCGAAAGCATACCGCAACAGTTATGGGTATTTCGTTTTCATCATCCTCCCTCAAATATTTGCTAAAGTGAAGTGAGGGAATATTTTTGTGATTTTTGTGATAAATGATAAATATGAGCGAATGCGAATAAACTGATTCAAAACATGCATAAACATAACATTAACAAAACCAAGTACAAATGACAATGTTCAAAGCAAATAATACTTAAACAAACAATACAAAACAACAGGAATGCGAAAATTATAAATGGCTATGGCTGCCTTGATTTGAGGAATGAACTTCTCTTGATTGAATGCTTCAAAGTTGGAGACTACTCAACTTGGTCTTCAACTACCCCTTCACATGTCTTCACTTGTTGGCACCGTGTGACGGCATTGGATCATTCTGAACATTTGGATTTCTCGGAGTGAGAGTGAGGTCCTTAGAGTTGATCATATCCTGAATCAAGTGTTTGAAGGCATGGCAATTCTCGATGGTGTGACCTGGAGCGCCTTTGTGATACTCACAGCGAGCATTGGCATCATAGTTCCGGGAATTAACAGTCTGAGGTGGCATATCTTTCAACACAAGAGTTCCTTTTGCCATTAGCCCCTTAAAGATTTCGGTATACGTCATAGGCAAGGGATCAATGTGCCTATCATGTCCTCTTCGTTGATATGGTGGACGCTGTTGAGGAGCGTGTTGTTGTTGTTGACCGGGCTGTTGTTGATAAGCCGGTTGCTGGTATGGATAAGCTGGTTGCTGATATGGATATGCCGGTTGCTGGCATGTTCTAGGTCCATATTGCGCAGCTGCACCCATTGGAGGTGGACGTGGTTGATAAGCCATTGGAGGCTGAAGCAAAGCTTGAATAGCTGGATGAAAAGGCATTGAAGGAACAGGCTGATGAGACACAACCATCCTGGCCAAGGCTTGCATGGTCTCATGAATACGATCAATCTTGCTCTTGATTGAGTCAATCTCTCCCCTCATAGCAGCTTGTTCTTCTTGAATCACGTCCATCAGTCTTCTAGTGTTGGCTCGAGTTAAGTACGGTCGTCTAGCTCGATACGGGCGTAGGGAAACCAGCTTGATTTACTGAAGATGGAGGAACATGCAATGAGTTCTTTGGATTTTGGAATGAAATGCAAGATGAATAAATAATGCAAATGCAATGATATGCAATGTCAGAATCCAGGATCACAAGATCAGGGTCTTGGTATTAATCCAGAATTTCGATAACAGGAATCCATGAGTCCGAGGTACAAATGGAGGATACTCTAATCAGGAACTCACTGGGTGGACTCTAAAGTTTTAGGGATCCCCAAAGTTATCAACTCATATGGCTGTTCATCACACGCGCCATAAGCATGACGGTTGATTGACTCCACCATATGAATCTATTTTGGGTGAGATCTTCGTATCGATAACCCACGAGAGCGAGTTTTCTCGGGAGTCCATACTACGTGATCATCGACACAAGGTTTAAAACAAAGTCCTGGAGTTATGGAACTTTCTCAACTGTTTGATGCACGTGTCAATTTCATACATTCTTGACAGTCAATCAACTCCATTGAGTAAGTCTATTCCAAGTGAGGTTTTCGTATCGAGCCACGCGAGGGCGAACCCTGGTGCCCAATACTACGCAACCATCAACCGATGTTTTAACCAAAAGGTTCTAAAGGTCCTCAGAGTTGACGACTTTAATGAAAACAACTGAGCACACACGCCAAAAGCTTGACGGTTGTCAGTATTTCCATTAAAATCTACTCCGAGTGAGGTTTTCGTATCGACAACCCACGAGAGTGGTTCTCTCGGGAGCCCATACTACACAACCTCGCTAACTTAAGTTTGTACTCGAAAGCCCGGGTATAGAGCTTTTCCCTCAAGTTTCTTTTGCAAAGTATCGATCCAAATTATAGTACCAAGGAGCCACAAGATATATAACATGGAAGGCGATAAAGAAAGCGATGAAAATAAACAAGCAAGGCATAAAAGGAAACATTCAAACAAGCGCGGGAACCTAGACTAGGCTTGACTCGCATAGGGGTGAACCAATCCCCAGCAGAGTCGTCAGCTGTCGTACCCCGAAAAATACGACCTCACGCGATCCGAATGAACGGAGTCACGCGCTGGACTGACCGAAGAGTCGCCACCTAATTCTATTTATTCCCGAAGAGGGAAAGGGAAGATATAGATACAACCCGGGAGGAGAAGGATGAGGACAAAGGTCAACGGAACCATTGCCTGGGTTCGGGAGTCGGTTATGCAGGGGGAAGGTATTAGCACCCCCTACATCCATCGTACTCGATGGGAACCATCTAAGGTATCGCGCGAGAAAGGATGTCTATGCTTAAACGAATTGCTTGCTAGAGGGAAATGAGTTGAATTATAAGTTAGATTGAACCTAGGTGCTCGGCAAGGATGGAGATCCTCGTGCCTACGTACTCCCGTGTGCAATGGGAAAGTCAGAGCCTCGTAGTTCGGCCTACTAAGGGTATGGTTGTTCAATTTTATTACCTTTCGTCAATGAAAGGGTTTAGGAGTTGAAATGCACTAAAGACTATGGATAGTTTATCTCGCCCAACAAGACGAGTGTCCTACGTCGAAATAATCGGAGCGAGTAACGAAAGCTCGTTATCCCCCTTTCTACCGCTTAAGGCTCGTGGCGTACAAATCTTCTCGTATTTATTAAAGTGTTTTTATTTCCTAAAGCCGCTTGACGTTGGATCAAGGGTTTGGATCTAATCGAAACATTTTGGTTTTTTGAAGTTTAGAGGGTGAATGCAAATGGAGTTTATTTTTGTAGTTTTGTCAGCGAGGCACGAATCGCTCGGCTCGCAAGGATATGAGGATCCTAATAACGAAATGATAACTGGAAAATAAAGTGCAAGTGTGCAAGTGCAATCGCTTGGCGTTGGACCAAGGATTCGGAATTAAATAAGATGCGGAAAATAAAATGCGTACAAAATAATGGGAGAGGGATACAAAATAAATACAGGGGATTGCGAGAAATAAATGGTCTCCTTGTAATTAGCCCAAGAGAAAGCGTGTGTGTAGTGTGTTTGAACTATTCGAAGGCGTTCAACCTGTTTATTCGGGACGCGACTATTCGGAGGCGTTGGACCTTTTTCGAGCGCAACTATTCGGAGGCGTTGGACCTTTTTGGGACGCGACGAAATTTTGTTCGTTTACTGCCTTAGAATCGGTTCAAAATGGGAACCATTCTATAAGGAGTCGAATCGTAATTTTTTTTATGCAAAAATAATTGAATAAATAAATGAATAAATAAATGAATAAATAAATGAATTGAATTGTTAGAAAAATAAAATAATGAATATAAATGATTAAACGAAATAAATAATATTAAGAATAAAATGAATTAAATTAAATTACAAGTTTGTTTTGTCGGAATGATAAAATGGAAAATTAAATACAAAGGGGGCCTCATATTGACCAAAAATCACCGATTAGAATCGGGCGATAAATTGACCGTTTAGTATATCATTGGCCCAAATAATAATAAATATAAGAGGATAAAATTTAAATCTATTTGATAAAAAATATAAATATTAGAAATTAATATGTATAAGATAACAAAACATACTAATAAAATCTAAATAATTAACAATAAAATAGCAAAACAGAGAGGTGTATTGTGAGATATCAATGTATATAGAAAGGAAATGATGGACCCAAAATAATATAATAACTAGAGAAAGCAAATTATAAGATAATGAATTTCAAAGATAAATCTTAAATTAAAATCTTAATAATAATCAAATAAGATTAATAATATAAAGTGATAAACAAACAAAACTTAAAGGAAATTAAAAAAAAAAATAAGGAATAAAAGAAAAAGGTGTACGTCAGTGTGTACTGGTGTGAGTGTGAACAGTGATTACACAATGGGCCAAAGGGTTTTATCCACAGGATGCAAAATCCATATAAATAAGGGTTTATTTTTTATTAAAAATAATGTAAAACAAGAAAATATAAAAAATAAATAGATCTAGCTTAAAAAAGAAAAAGAACACACATTTCTGAGTTTTCCTTTTCTTCTCAAACGCGATAACAGTAACATAGGAAGAAACAAAAACCAACCTGTTTTGAACAGACCGGCGGCGGATCAACGGCTTCCACTCTTCTTCTCAAAAAAAGAAATCACGCACTTGCGATCTCCCTCGGCCCCTCTGCTTCTTAACGGCGTCGTTTCGTGGATCTTCCTTTCTCACTCACGGATTCGCCTCCGTCTCTGTCTTTCTCAGGTCGTTTCCCGATTCAGATTTGCGGCGGCCAGTTTCGAACCTCTCTCGCGGTGGATTCGCTTCAAGGTTTGGTCGGGTTGGCTTATGGTTTTCCGACGCGGGTTTGGTTGTTTCGGCCTTGGCTATGGTGGTTGCTTTCGGTTTGTGGCGGCGAAGAATGGTTGTTCGGTTGTGAAGGAGTTTACAGGTTGAGCGGAGGATATGGGTGGCCGATTGTTGCGTGAAGGTGTTCGTGAATGGGTTCGGCAATGATGGTGGCTGTGTTTGTAGAGTGAAGGTTGGTTTCGGATCGATTTTGGTTCGGTTGGAAGGAGAATGGAGGTGGTGTCAAAGTGTATTGATTTGTGAAAAGGGGAGGTGGTTGTGTTTATGGTGAAAATGAGGATTAACCGTGGTGGCTGTGTTTGTAGAGTGAAGGTTGTTGTGAGATGAAGAATGAAGATATGAATTTTTGGTTATGCGATGAAGATGAGAGTGTGGATGGATGAGTTCCGATTTGTGAGATGTGGTGTGTAGTTTAAGAGTGAAATGAGGAGTATGGATTGATTATTGTTATCACATTCTTTCTTCTCCCTCTGAATTTTTTATTTGTAGTTAATGTTGTTTGGTGTGATGAATGGGTTGTGAATCAGATTTCTTTGGGTGAGGTTGTTATGGTTCTGTATTAGGATGAGGGATAGAAGGTATTGGTGATGGAGGTGAATGGTTTCGTTGCTGGTTTTGCAGAAAGGGGCGAAGGGAGAAGCAAAGGTTAAGGATAATGTTGTTTTTTTTGTGCAGAATGAAATGGTTTGATGCTTTTGAATTTGTTGAGGGAGATTTTCTGTTGTGAGTGGGCATAAAGAGCTGCCCTCCTTTATCCGAAAATCTGAGTGGAGGAAATGAAGATTTGTTTTGCTAGAATTTGTTATGGTTAAGTGTGGGAATGATAGTGATGTGGTGGAATCAAGAATGAGGATAGTACAAAATCGTGAGCTGCATTTTGGACACTGCAGTGGTTCCCTTCTGAATTATGAATAGCACATGTGAGTGGATACTATGTAATAGCTATGTAAAAAACAGATGTGCCTTCTCCATTTCATTTTGCTGTACTTTATTTATGGCCAAGGAAAATTAATTAGTCATTTAAAAAAAAACCACAATAATAAAGATAATAAAACAACAATAAGAAAAAATAAAATAAAAGTAGTAATAAAGTGACGAAAAGAAGTCATGAATTGAAATTTTGTATAGAAAAATAAAAAATAGTAATAAAGTGACAAAAAGAAATTATAAATTGAAATTTTGTGCAAAACACTTATGATTGAAAATTTGCAATAAAAGGGTTATGAAAATGATAATTAAAAACAAAGATCGCGGCGAAGCACACCAACTTCTAGCATTATACAATTGGAAAGACATAAAAAAAAAAATTAAATTTCCGAATAGATATGCGGGTAGGACAAATTTGGGGTATGACAGCGTGGACAATCACTTTTTCTTCATGATATCTTGTCATGCGGTTAGTAGTGAGTTCCACACCCAGACTTCGATCATCTTGGAAATGTTATGATATATGGGTCTTCCCTACTTCATTACACGACCTCGATAGTTATGTGCATCTAGGGACCGATCATTGAGGACCTTTGTGGAAATATCCTTATGTGCATCTAGGGACCGATCATTGAGGACCTTTGTGGAAATATCCCTCTCCATTGGTGACACCTTTGTGGTAGACCCATTCGCACCCGAGGGCCCACTAGGAACTCGCATAGGATGGCCTAGTCATCTCAAAGGAACTCAGTTAAGGCAACTGGTCGTATGACGATAGTATCGTACCCTTCAGGATGAATGTACTATTATTTCTTGATTTCAGCGCTTGAAGCTGGGAACTTATGGGGGATACTTGTTTTTCCCGGACTCATCTGAGACCTCCCAGAGTAGTATATAATGCTAAACCAATTCCTTGGGATGATATTAAACCATTTCTCGGAGATGGTGAACGTATTATTGTTGTTCGGCTTTGAGAGTCTGTGATGTTGACCCGGAGCATGCCAGTGAGATTAGGAGGGTGTTTACAGGTTTGCAAGAACCCTAACCTCAACATACCTTTATCATCAGTGTTTTCCTATGTTCTGATCTGGTTCTTAAGATTCTTGAATTCTTGGTCCTCGGTTATTTATTATGGGTTATTAGATAGAGATCATGTGGTTACAGACACTTGATTCTTGGCTCAGTACACATCCAGATAGATACCGGCCATTGATCTCATGCCTGCTGCATACATGACATTATAGCATTTCAGCACACATGTTCAGTTATTTCCAAGGGTCTCATATCCGAATCATGCAGTTGGATTTTTTCTGTATCAAAATGTGTCGCTCCCGATAGATGGGACTGGCCCAAATAAAGGTACAGACGCGAACGGTCGGCGAAAGGGACAATGAGAACACACAGCAGTGAACTCACTGGAGATGAAAAGAGTCACCAGCTAGGCATTTTTATCCCGGAGGAAAGGTAATGCTGCATAGACCTAGAAAAGATGGATAAGACGGTTGCGAACCAGGGAGACTGAGAAAGGGGGTTGGTTACAACCTGGGAAGGTATTAGCACCCAGATTGTCCGCCGTACTCGACGGGATCCACGCTTAAAAGATTTGTGTTTTAAAGGGGTAGTGTCAGTGCAATCTGTGTATAAAAAGAGCTGGAAAAAGATGTACAGGTGTCAGTGTATAGTGTATAAGTGATATGAAGCATGAAAGTGTCAGTGTAAGGACAGGGATAAGATGCTCATGATAATGAGGCTCAAAGAATAATGCTGGAAGGAGGGGGGATATACAGAGACTTTTGTTCGATAACTGTTAAGTTATGCCTACGTATCCTCTCGTGCAATGAGGAAGTCAGAACACCGTAGTTCGACCCAAAGAGACTGAAAGATGGATTGACTTGTGAACTGCTTACTTGTCTATGCTCAAGTGTATGACCTGTCTGGCCCAGGTGCTAACTGTCTTGCATTAGACGGAAGAAGCAAGTTCTCGTTTGTGAGTGATTGAGGTGAGAAAAGAATCCCGTAGGAGACGATTATTGTTTGTTTTCGAGTTTTCAGTCTTTTATTGCTCTTGAAAGTTTGTCATAAGTTAATGAGTTTAAGCCTAAACCAATGGACTTAGTAAACTCATCACATCCTTCCTCTGATTAGGGGTAATGAGAATACCTTAAGTGTGAAGTCAGATTCTCACACTTAATCACCTTTGGTGTAGGATTAAGATCATTAACCTACTTGTGATTATTTAGATGTTTTTGGTGTTTTTGTTTAGTGTTAAGTAATGAGGTTAAGCCATAATCAAGGATTAAACAGACCCATTACACCATCCTAATAGAAGGATAATAGATGAGAATGTTTAAGCTGAGGAAAGCTTCTCAACTTAATCCATGATTAGGGATTAAACTCATGACAAAACAAACCTTTGATTAAGTGGATTTTATTTAATGATATGATGATGAAGTGATTTTTAGGGTTTGAAAGACAACTTGAGGGGGACTTGTCCATTAACACTAGGGTTAGTCCTTCTTAACCAATTAAGGAAGAATTAGAACCCTAATGCAAGGCCCAAGCTACAAGCTTGATGTCTTGATGATTATTCAGTGAATTGATTAAAGGATTTAAACACATTAAGGGTTTAACACTTAGGATTAAAGTTATACACTCCATCCTAATAGAAGGATGCAGGCATAAGCTTAATCACAAAGCCTTAAAGCCTTTAGGGTTTAGTCCCTGATTATGAGATGAGAAGAGAAGACTCAAAGAGACACAAAGGTAAAACTAAGAGGGGGACTAATCAAAACCCTAATTATTTTCATTCTTGGTTGTTCCTAAGGTTTGTGAGGTTTTCAAAAGAAGTCTTCAGAGGAACCACCAGGAAGCAGATGAAAGGAGCAGAGAGAAGCAAAGCAACTTGCTTCATTTAAGAAGTCAAGTCACTTGAAGAAAGAAAGTAAGGAGAAAAAGAATGAGCAAGCTCAATCTCCAACACATACAAAAATGCAGCAAGTATGCATGAAAGAGATGAAGAGAAGTTATGAGAAGTGAAGGCAAATTCACTTCCCAAGATTACTTACCACCTGAAAAGTTAGAAAAGAAATGCAATGCAATGCAAGATGAGATGAGATGACATGATGAGAAACAAAACCAGAAGCATATACATGATGTTAATGATGCTATGAGATGTTACAAACATGTGACAAGTCAAGGGGATGATCATACAAACTTATGAATGCAAATGGAGCAAGTTAAGAACCATGATCATACATGAAAAGTTATGAAGTGCATATGGCATACAACATGGCAAATACATAATGCAATGATCAAACATGCTTTCAATATGTCTCATGATGTTAAATGAATCAAATGGAGGCATGGAATGTCATGGCAAGTCATGTTATGCAAGAGAATGCAAGATGGATGCATATGGAGGCCCAAATTAGGGTTTATGATCAAAGCATCAAACAAAAACCAAAATCAGAAGCAAACCACATTACAAAAAATTGAAAATGCACTCAAAGGACCCCTAATCCTATACTAACCCACTGCCCAAAGGAGAGGTCTCAACTCCTAACCAATTTCAAGTTATGATTTTTCTAAGTTTTCTTGGGTTTTAGGGTTCCTTAACAAGAAAATTATCAAACAAATTGAAAATGAAAGATCAAATCATGGCCATTTAATCTCACAAACTACATGCTAAACACAATGCAATGCAAAAAGAATCAAGGTCCAACTCTTTAGGGTTAGGCAGAAATGATTTTTGGAAGTTTGGATCAAAATAATGCATAAAAATGATTTTAATTCAATGAAAAATTCTCAAAATGCATCAAGATCAAAAAATAAATTTGTTTTGAAGGTTGGACAATGTTTCTAAATGTCTTAAAACATTTCATGAATTTTTTGGTGATTTTTAAATACCTAAAAGTATTTTTAATTAATTAATTCTCATTAATTAATTAAAAAGAAACTTTTAAATATTTAAAAATACTTTTTAAATGCAAAAAATGAAAATAAAAATATTTTTGTGTTTTAAAAATTAATGAAACTCAGGATAAAAAATTTCATAATTTTTAAAGCATTTTTGCTATTTTAAATAAATTAGGGAAAACAAATGAAATAATATGAAAATTAAATGAATTTTTTACTGAAAAATAGAAAGTAATCAGATCCAACGCATGAGATTTAAACTGGCAAGGGCGGGAGTTGACTGCGCGCGGGTTTGGACGGCCCAAATTCAAATTCAGCTAATTAATGCTTATGCCCTAATGACACCCTTAATTACTTTCAGGCGACCTGAACAGTGTTCCGGTCGTCTTCTCCGATCACCCCAAAACACTAACTCTCTCCACACGCATCTAAAATGAAATCTAATTGAACAGAAATGATCCCCACTCACTCACGAATCAAAACCCTCAATCAAAACAAATTTATCACTCCTAAAATGGCTGAATCGAATCAAACAAAAACTAGGGCAAAAAGTTTCAGAAGCAGGTTAAACTCTCATCTCTCCACCATTTTCAAAACCAAAGACATATTCATGATCAGGGAGGCATATAGAACAGCTTAGGAACTTAAAAAAACAATTCTGGAAAAAATGTTCTTGAGCTACCTGAGTTTCGAAGCTTTCAATCTTGCAACTTTCTGACCCCTTCCTTTGATGCAAACCACTCCACTTGATCCCCTAATGATGCTTGAATGCTTAGAAGGAGTTTATGTTGGCTGGTTTGAGAGATTGAACAAGTTCTGTTCAAGCTCAGGCGAGAACTGTGTTTGTGATTCAGGCAGTTTCAGACAAGGGTGAGGGGTTCTTTGTGATCAGGGTGATGATTTGAGAAGGTTTGTGAAGTTTGTTCAAGTGTTTGTGGCCTGTATGAAGAGTTTCGAAGGTTTTTGCTCCAAGGGTGGAAAATGGGAATGTGATGCTATGGCTTGCTTCAGGCTTTCTTGTTGTATGAAATGGCTGGCATTTTGTTTGTATAAATTAATCCCATTGGTCAGATGATGTGACTTGGCCTTTTGTGATAGGTGTGCTAGCTTTTGCAAAAAGTCCACTCTTGTGTAAGAGAAAGCATGGGCAGCTTCTAGCTTGGTACAAGGGGTGTGGGCTGCGCAGCAAGGTGAGGGGAAAGGCTAGGGTTGGTTCAGCAGCCAAGGCAGCAAGTGGATGGAAGTGTGATGATGGCTTTGCAACTTGATCACTTTTGGTTCACATGGAAATGTCTTGCTTCACAAACCATGAAACATGAGAAATTCTTAGTCCATTCTGAACTTTAGGGTACATGTGATGTTTGTGTGATGGTTAGACATGAATTAGAAGTCACAAATGCCTTGGTACAAAGTTTTTGCAAGTTTTCCATTTGGTGCATATTTTGAAAATTAGTGATTTTTGCCAACTTTGACACACCATAACTTTTGATCCAAAATGAATTAGGTCATGTTCTTGTACTTTCTGAAAAGGGAAAGATCTAATCTACAACTTTCATGACCAAAGTTTTTCCATTTGAAGCATTTTTGGATCAAAAAGTAAGGGTTGAAAAAGTTGCATAAAATGACATTTCATTAAAAGTCAACCATGCCCTAAAAAGTCAACTTTGCAAAAACTTGTAATTCTTGAATTTTGTGAACTTCAACCTTCTTCCATGATCAAATAAAGATCAAATACACTCAAAATGATGAAGATCACCCCTTGGTTGGGTCATTGGGGGCCTCAGATGCCCTGATTTTGCACTGACTTGTCCAGAAAGTCAACTCTTGATCAGATGACTTCCCCATGGAATTTCTTCATGAAAATTGATATGCATACTCCCTATACCATATAGAGACCAATAGAAACAAGAATGACCAAAAAATTTGGAGTTATGGCCTCTGAAACCAAAACCCTAATTTTAGGTCATCTGTGCAGTCAAACCTGGCTCTGCCTCCATACCAATCCCAGTTCTTGTGATTCTTTGGCATTCCTGACTTTGAGAAGATGTAATATGATACTTGAACACACATGGACCTCTTTGAAGTGATTGATGACCTTTGGAGTGGCTCAAGAAGCTCTTGGATTGTTCAGATCACAAACCCTAGATGCAGATGACTTAGAACCTATGCAGTGAATCAAAAATGTGATATGAGATGCTATGATTATGTTCATGCATATGAAATGATCACAAGCCATGGTGTGAATGGGTGAGGGAAAATTTGGGGTGTTTACAGCTGCCCCTATTCAAACATGAGTTAGCTGTGCAGGTTGTAAGCGACGGCTTAACAGGCAAACAAGATAACTTGTGGTTGAATACCAAAGACAGTCCAAAATTTGCACTCACAGAATGAAGAAGAAAAGGGATATAGATTGTAAAGGAAAATAAAGTATATTGTAAAGTGTGGGCGACGGAGGACGACCGTCGAGCAGAGGACGACTGCTTGGTAAAGAGCAATGACGGGGATGGCCGACATGCTGGGAAAAGTGCGGAAAATAAAGCAATGACGGGGACGGCCGACATGCTGGGGATAAAAGAATTATGATGGGGACGGCCATCAAGATAAAGCTGTAAAATTTCCAGGGGATTAATGAAACATGACGGGGACGGCCATCAAGTTCATAAAGTAAAGTAACCAACGATGGGGACGGCCATCGGGCTAAAAAGAAAAGGGACCACGACGGGGACGGCCATCGGGTTAAAGAATAAATGAAATAAACAGATGATGAGGTACGGTCATAAAAGGTGAAGGACGATCACCTAGCAGGGGACGGCTGCTCTGTTGGGTTAAGATGAGGGACGGTCATCTAAGGTGGAGGACGACCACCTGGCAGGGTACGGCTGCCGAAAATATCGCGACATAGGACGAATGCCGGATGAAAGGTCAACGATGGGGACGGCCATCGGATGAGCATGATGGAGGACGACCATCAAGAGGTGGAGGACGACCACCTAGCAGGGGACGGCTGCTCTCAAGGTTTGTCATGACACAGGACGGATGTCAGATAACCAAAATCAACAATGGGGACGGCCATTGGATAAAATGATGAAGGACGATCATCAAGAGGTGGAGGACGACCACCTAGCAGGGGACGGCTGCTAAAAATCAACGATGGGGACGGCCATCGGATGAGCATGATGGAGGACGATCATCAAGAGGTGGAGGAAGACCACCTAGCAGGGTACGGCTGCTCTCAGGGTTTATCATGACACAGGACGAGTTTCAGATAAAAAGAAATTTACTTGCTGGGGAATGGAAAACACGGACGAGTGTTTATATCCAAGAAACAAAAGGTATAAGTGTTTAGATGCTGTGTATAGATTAAAGATGCGGACGAGCATCCCTAAGACTACGATACGGACGAGTATCGGGTAGAAACAAACTGACACGTGTTCAGAGATGATGATACGGACGAGTATCAACTGGTTAACAGGGAACACGGACGAGTGTTGAATCTGAAGGGACTCTTCTGGGCAAAAGTAGTCACAGAAGAGTATCTATATTCAAGAAGACATAAGTGTTTGACACGGTGTATGGATTAAAGATGCGGACGAGCATCCTTAAGACTATGATACGGACGAGTATCATGTAGAAACAAACACTTGACGCATGTTCTGAGATAATGGTACGGACGAGTGCCAACTGGTTAACAAAGAACAAGGACCAATGTTGAATCTGTGGGGATATAAATGGTATACACAAGATACGGACGGGTATCTGTATAAGCGTAACATGAGTAGTGAGTATGAGTATTGATGAGTATTTATCTGCTGGGGAGAGTGACACGGACGAATGTCAAAAAGGAGAAAAGTATAATATCAACAAGTATCTGATATACAAAGTGTAGGCGACTGCGCTGGGGATATGACACGGACGGGTGTCAAAGGATGGGTATATATAGGTATATGTGAGTGCAAAGAGGATGTCTTTGGCTTTCTGCTGGGAGCATGGCGCGGACGGGTGCCAGGAAGTATCTGTAGTACAGGTGGTATTGTTTGCAAAGAGTGTTCAGGCGACTTTACTGGGGAAAGATGACGCGAACGGGTGTCAAAAGGAGTATATACTGGTGTTGGTGAATTGTGAGGCAACTGTTCTTTTGCTGGGGAATCTGGTGGGGATATTTCTGTACATTGTTGACGGTTATTATTCACAAGTGTTCGATTCACAACATGGCTTATGATTATGCTATGCGTTTGATTTTTGCCGTAATGCTCCGTATTAGACGGAATGCTACGCTCTGTGGGTGAATATGATGCGAATGCCATGATTATGCAAGGATATCAATCCGGGATTTGGACCCCGTTGCTGCGAAGATCTCTGGTCGATCTGCTTGAAATGGACATCCCAGCTGGGGATGAGATCATTGATTGATCTGGTGAGATGCATCTGCTTGGGGAAATGGATCAATGATAGACCTATTCCAGTAAATGAGGGACCCAGCTGGGGTTTGTAGAAGCTTTCTTCACTCTGTTGTGATCCTTCATGCGTTGCTCTTCTGGATAGAGGCTAAAACTCCGTGGGGAGAGGGCTTCCTGACTTTTGTACTCGGCTGAGGATGAAATGGCAACTCGGCTGGGGAGAAAAGAGGAATCACTGAAAGACCTCCTTAGAAATTCTGTTGAGGTGGATTCTTGACTCAGCCGGGGATATGGGCGCCTTCTGGTGCTGCCCTGTTGGAGAAGTGAGGCATGGCAACTCTGATGGGGAGAAGTAACAAGTGGCAACTCGGCTGGGGAGAAAACACTTTGAGTGTTAAGAATGAGTGTTGATTTGCCAGCTGGCTGGGATGAAGTTTGCATGCCCCAAGTTGCATTCTAGATACCTGCAATCCTGCAAAGATAGGGAAACGTACAAGTGATCCCGAGGTATCCCTTACCGGATTCCGTCATAGGAGTTTAGGCACTCCTGAGAGTAAGTATATTTCCTGCAAGCACGTATCTTATTACTATTATTTTTTTTGAGAAAAACATTTGTACTTATGCAATCAGTTTTTTAGAGACATCAGACATTCTTTGCAAAATAAAAGTGCCCAAGACGAAACATGACTGAAAAATCTGATTTTATTAATTCAACTGCCCTGAATTGGCGAGATACAGTTAGAGAAACATGTCTCCTGAAATAAGGAGACTGTTACAAATTGAGAAACAAAGTGCTGGCGATGTTGACGATGCTTTAAGGAGCTTCCTCTTCCGCTATGACTCGTATGACTTTTGACGTTCTTCTCGTCTTGCTTTCCGAAGAAGGCTGATTCTGATTGAAGCTTGATCCTTTCGAGGTTTGCCGAGTTGTAGGCGATACAGACGAATTCAGAATGCAGTTGTTTGCTTATTCCCTTATTTTGCATGGATCGCCCTTTCGGGTTTTCAATCCATCGGGATACCCATTTTTGCCTGAGTTGTCCAATGCGGCTTTTCAACTCAGCGGGTGTACAATTTTTTTGTTTATTTTCCCTTATTTTTGCCCGAGTCTTTTATTCTATTTTTGACTCGCCGGGATGCCCTATTTTTGCCTGGACTTACATTCTGTTTTTGTGTCCAGCGGGTCATCTTTTATGCGAAGTATTTTTTAACTGCATCTGAATTCACAGGGGACGGGAGATCTTCACCATCCATGGTGCTGAGCATCAGTGCTCCACCGGAAAAAACTTTCTTTACCACAAATGGTCCTTCATAATTTGGAGTCCACTTGCCCCTGTGGTCTGTATGAGGAGGGAGGATCCTTTTCAGCACAAGATCTCCTACTTGGTACTCTCGGTGTCTGACTTTCTGATCGAAGGCTTTCTTCATTCTCTTCTGATACAACTGCCCATGACAGATTGCAGCCAATCTTTTCTCTTCAATCAGACTCAGTTGTTCGTATCGGGACCTAACCCATTCTGCTTCGTTCAGCTTAACATCCATTAGTACCCGTAGAGAGGGTAATTCAACTTCAACAGGTAGGACTGCTTCCATACCATACACAAGTTGATACGGTGTTGACCCAGTGGATGTTCTGATTGACGTGCGGTACCCATGCAAGGCAAATGGTAGCATTTCATGCCAGTCTTTGTAAGTGACTACCATCTTCTGCACAATCTTCTTGATATTCTTATTAGCCGCCTCAACAGCGCCGTTCATCTTTGGCCTGTAAGGAGAAGAATTATGATGTTGAATTTTGAAGTCCCGGCATAGCTCTGCCATCATTTTGTTGTTCAAGTTGGAACCATTATCAGTAATGATTCGCTCGGGAACTCCATATCGACAGATGATATCTCTCTTCAGAAATCTGGCTACCACTTGTCTTGTAACATTGGCATAGGAAGCTGCTTCGACCCACTTGGTGAAATAATCAATGGCAACCAGGATGAATCTGTGGCCGTTCGAAGCAGTTGGCTCAATCTTGCCAATCATGTCAATGCCCCACATGGCGAAGGGCCAGGGTGAAGACATCACATTCAAAGGATTGGGAGGCACATGCACCTTATCTGCATAGATCTGGCATTTATGGCATTTTCTGGCGTAGACACAACAGTCTGCATCCATTGTGATCCAATAATACCCTGACCTCAACAACTTCTTGGCCATGGCATGCCCTCCCGCATGGGTACCAAAAGATCCTTCGTGCACTTCATGCATTAACAAATCTGCTTCGGTCTTGTCGACGCATCTGAGGAGTACCATATCAAAGTTTCTTTTATATAAAGACCCATCAGTGTTCAAGAAGAAACTACCAGCAAGCCTTCTCAAAGTCTTCTTATCATTGGAAGATGCCCCAGGTGGGTATGTTTGATCCTCCAAGAAGCACTTAATATCATGGAACCAAGGCTTATCATCTTTGACAACATCTGCTGCAAACACATATGCTGGTCTGTCAAGTCTGGACACTGAGATTTGAGGTACAAAGTTGGAAGCTTGAACTTTGATCATGGACGAAATGGTAGCCAGAGCATCTGCAAACTGATTCTCGTCCCGAGGGATATACTCAAGCTTGACTGTTGTAAAGAATGTCAATAACCTCCTTGTATAATCCCTGTAAGGTATCAGATGATCCTGATGTGTGTACCATTTGCCGTTGGTCTGATTAACTACCAAAGCTGAATCTCCGAATACAGTCAATGTCTTGATCCTGAGGTCAATGGCTTCCTCAAGACCCATAATGCAAGCTTCGTATTCAGCTTCGTTGTTAGTGCAGTTGAAAGTGAGTTTTGCCGAGAAAGGCATGTGAACTCCTTTAGGTGTAATGAGTACTGCACCAACACCACGACCATTCATGTTAACAGCCCCGTCAAACATCATAGTCCATTCTTCTTTCGGGTCAGGCCCTTCAGTATGAATAGGCTCTTCATAATCTTTTGCTTTTATGAACATGATGTCTTCATCAGGGAAGTCAAATCTCATAGGCTGGTAGTCATCAATGGGTTGCTCAGCAAGATATTCAGACAATACACTGCCCTTGATGGCTTTCTGAGATGTGTATTGGATGTCATATTCTGTGAGGATCATTTGCCATCTTGCAACCCGTCCGGTGAGTGCTGGCTTCTCAAATATGTACTTAACTGGGTCCATTTTTGAGATCAATAAGGTAGTGTGGGTCAACATATACTGTCTCAGTCGGCGAGCAGCCCACGCTAAAGCACAGCAAGTTTTCTCGAGCAGTGAATAACGTTGTTCACAGTCGGTAAACTTTTTGCTCAGGTAGTATATTGCATACTCTTTTCGACCAGACTCGTCATGCTGGCCCAGCACACACCCCATTGACTCTTCCAATACTGTTAAGTACATTATCAGAGGTCTTCCTTCAACTGGAGGCATAAGGATTGGAGGTTCTTGCAAGTACTCCTTGATCTTGTCAAAAGCCCTTTGGCAGTCTTCGTTCCACCTGACCGTCTGTTCTTTTCTTAACAGCTTGAACAGGGGTTCACAGGTTGCTGTAAGGTGAGATATGAACCGTGAAATGTAGTTCAATCGACCTAAGAACCCTCGAACTTCTTTCTCAGTTTTCGTTCCAGGCATCTCTTGAATAGCTTTGACTTTATCAGGGTCAACTTCAATCCCTTTCTCGCTTACGATAAAACCCAGCAGCTTACCAGATCGCACCCCGAATGTGCACTTGTTGGGGTTCAACTTTAGTTGGTACTTCCTCAGACGCTTGAACAGCTTCAGCAGATTCACCAAGTGATCTTCTTCAGTAAGGGAATTGGCGATCATGTCATCCACATAACATTCTATTTCTTTATGGATCATATCGTGGAATAATGTCACCATAGCCCGTTGATATGTTGCACCAGCATTCTTCAGTCCGAATGGCATCACTTTGTAACAGAACGTGCCCCAAGGTGTGATGAAGGTTGTCTTCTCCATGTCTTCAGGTGACATCTTGATCTGGTTGTATCCTGAAAATCCGTCCATGAAGGAGAATACCGAGAACTGAGCCGTGTTATCCACCAATACATCAATGTGAGGTAATGGGAAGTCATCTTTCAGGCTAGCTCTGTTCAGGTCCCGGTAGTCAACACACATCCTTACTTTGCCGTCTTTCTTAGGCACAGGTACTATATTAGCAACCCACGGTGGATAGCTAGTTACAGCAAGGAACCCGGCGTCCCACTGCTTTTGCACCTCTTCTTTGATCTTCATTGCCATGTCTGGACGAGTACGGAGCAGTTTCTGTTTAACCGGTGGGCATTCTTCTCTTAAAGGCAGCTTGTGTACAACAATATCGGTGTCCAACCCTGGCATGTCTTGATAAGACCAAGCAAACACATCCACATATTCTTGAAGCAGATCAATTAGTTGTCTCTTCACTGAGTCTTGTAGGCGGGCCCCGATTTTAACCTCTTTCACGTCTTCATCTGTACCAAGATTAATCGTTTCAACCTCCTCCTGATGAGGAGTGATAACCTTTTCCTCTTGTCTCAACAACCTGGCTAGCTCTTCAGGAAGCTCATATTCTTCTTCAACCCCTTCATCAGCTTGATTGATTGGATTGTTAAAGTCATACGAAGTCATAGCCGTGCTGTTGTCGGTGCTGTCTGGAAGGCACTCTCTGCAAGGGTTCAGTTTGTTCATTTTAGTGATTGATTTTAATCTTGCTTAGAAAAGTGAAAAAAAAGTTGTCATTTTGAAAACATCGCCATTTATTTTTTGTACAAAAAGAAAAATGGAAAAATAGTGAGCGGAAAAGAAAAAGACTCGTTTGCAAAAAGATGTCTGATATTTCATTGATTAATCTTGTTGCACAAAAAAGTACAGATGGCCCGATTACAAAATGAGTCTTGTCATCTTGGGCAAGATGCAAGACTTTGATGTATGCTATAAAAATACAGGAAATAATAATTACTCTGCATGAGTAACTCTTATAATTTCCTGGGAAGACCAGTTTGAGATACTGCTCCCCGGGATCTTTGGACGGATCCAACTCTCCAGATTGCGTTCTTCTTCCAGCTCGTCTTCCAAATTGTTGATAGCATCAGGGGTGAGCATCCCCCCACTGACAAAACCGGGCTTCTCAGCAGCCTCTGCTTGATTCTGTTGAGTTGGTCTGTAACCCAACCCAAATTTGTCCTTCTTCTCTTCCACAGATAAAACCTTGCCCCAGCCTTGGGCAGTTCCTTCTTCAACAACCTTCCGGGCTTGTTGATAAGATGACATGGAGATTCCAGGTACAGCAGATGTTTCATTTACGTTCAAGGCCTCAAACCCTTGACTCATCGTTTCATGGATCTCCCCATCCATCTCAATATATTTGTAAGTAGCCAGGTGACTGACAAAAATATCCTCCTCTCCACAGATAGTAACGACTTGACCCTCCCACTCGAATTTTAACTTCTGGTGAAGGGTAGACGTTACTGCGCCAGCGGCATGAATCCATGGTCTACCCAACAAACAGCTGTAGGCAGGCTGAATGTCCATCACGTAGAAGATCGTTTTAAAAGTTTGTGGGCCAATCGTTACAGGCAACTCAATTTCCCCCAGAACCGATCTCTTAGAGCCATCAAAAGCTCTTACTACCAGGTTACTGGGACGCAATGCCAATCCTTCATACTCTAGCTTCACCAGGGCCTTTTTAGGTAAGACATTGAGGGATGATCCTGTGTCTACCAGCACATGGGAAAGGACTGCACCTTTACATTCCATAGTGATGTGCAAGGCCTTGTTATGGTTGCGGCCTTCCGTAGTCAAATCAGTATTGGTGAACCCTAGCCCATTGCTAGCAGTAACATTTCCAACCACAGTTTCCAACTGATTGACGGTGATCTCTTCAGGCACGTAAGCTGCGTGCAAGACTTTGAGTAGTGCATTCCGATGGGCTTCGGAGCACATAAGCAATGATAGGATGGAAATCTTGGAAGGCGTCTGGTGAAGCTGATCCACTATTTTGTAATCACTTTTCTTGATGATTCTCATGAACTCATCAACTTCTTGATCAAAGGGTGTTTTCAAAGTTTCCTTAATAGCTTGATCTTCCTGCACCGGGCTCTTTCCTTTTGCCTTGGCAGCAGCTTCTGCTTCGGCAGTGGGTCTTTGAATTTGTGGAGCAAAGAGACGTCCGCTTCGAGTGAAGCCTCCGCCTCCTCCCACATTGTCTATTTGTGGTGCAGGGGTTGATGGTTCAAGAGTGATTTTCTGTCCTTCGCAGTATATTTCAGAGCCGTAATGCCAAGGGATGGCCTTACTGCTTTCATAAGGTACTGGCCCAGGCACTGTGATAGTGACTGGACTGATTGCAGCTGCGGAAGGAACTGTGATAGTCTGTGGATCGTAATATATCGTGACTGGTGCTCTGATGGGAGTAGCACTTTGTGAGTTGTAGGCTGAATTATTCTCTGGATCGTAATAGATTGTAACGGTTGAGACGTCTTCATTATTTGTTGCTGATGTTGTAGGAGACATTGTTGGAAGGATGGGTGTTGTTGTTGTAGAAGTTTCGAAATGGAGTGGTGCTGGAGTTATAGAAGGAACATTTGTTGATATCTGGTCAGTTGAAATGACAGATGAAGCACTTGTTGATGAAGCCGAAGAATTGTCGGGAACAATGGTTGTTGCAGTTGTAGGAGATACCGGAATTGTTGCTGATGAGATTGCTGGATTTGTTGGAAATGATGTGGTGATTTGAAGTTGGCCACTCTGAATGAGACCATCTATGCCATTCCTCAAGTTATCGCACCCATTTACTGAAATATTGCAGTAAGCGCACCCTAACTCACACCCCGGGAACATTTGACATTCGAGGAGCTGAGCCTTAATCTCTACCAACGGTGTCCGAATCTGACCCACACTGGTTATCAAATAAGACGGCTTGTCTTCTTCAATAGCATTGATTCTGGGACCTCCGTGGTGTGGCATATGGTTTTTATTAACATTTGGTGGTGGTGCGAAATTTAGAGCCTTAGAGTCTACCAGGTCTTGTACCTTCATGTGCAAGGCTCTGCACTTTTCTGTACTATGGCCAGGTGCATTTGAGTGAAAGGCACATCTGGCGTTGGAGTCATAATTTCTGGGTAGACTATTAGGATCTGGAGGTGCCAACGTCCTTAGCTCAACTAGGTTGAGTTTCAGGAGTTGTGGCAGTAGCGTTGCATAGGGCATAGGGATCGGATCGATCACCCTATTGGCCTGAGAGGGCCTCTGTTGGAATGGCCTTTGCTGATTGTTGTTGTTGGTGTTGTTGTAGTTTCTCGGAGGATACTGAGCTTGTTGATGGTACTGAGGTTGTTGCTGATAATTTTGTTGCGGAGGTTGATAAGCTGGTTGTGGATGAGCTGGAGCGGGAATGGTGACTGCTGCCACAGACCTGTGAACATACTGGGGTCTGCCCCTGTTGGTGTGGATGGCATTGGTCTCGCCAGTTCTTCTTGGGCCTGCAAAAGGCTTCCTTGTATTGCTGGACGAGCTGGCACCATTGTCAGAAATCTTGCCCATTTTTAACAGGCTCTCAATTCTTTCCCCAGCTATGACAACATCTGCAAAGCTAGTAGAAGAGAAAGCAGCCAGCCTGTCAATGTATGTTCCCTGAAGGGTGTTCATAAACATATCTGCCATTTCCCTCTCTGACATAGGTGGCTGAACAGCAGCAGCCAATTGCCTCCATCTCTGGGCATACTCTCGGAAACTTTCCCTTGACGACTGTGACATTCCCATTAGGAGGGTCCTGTTGGGTGCCATATCTAAGTTGTACTGATACTGTCTGATAAAGGCCTCTGCCAGGTCCTTCCAACACCTGATAGTTGCTCTTGTCAGATGAGAGTACCATTCTCTTGAAGCTCCTGTCAAGCTATCCTCAAAATAGAACATCCAGAGCTTCTCGTCCATGGTGTAGGCCTTCAACCTCCCCAGAAATGATTGTAAATGGGTCCGGGGGCATGAAGTCCCGTTGTATTTCTCAAAACAAGGAGGCTTAAACTTATGGGGAATCCTGACCCCGTCTACCAAGCCCATGTCCATGACATCGAAACCCAAAGAGTTTTGAGACTCTAAGGATCTTAACTTCTCAGCTATCTCATCCAGCCTTCTGTCATAAGCTTCCTCCCCAGCTCCCATTACTGTGAACTGATCCTCCTGGGGGTCTTCTTGCAGCACCCTGCCTGCAGTGGCAGTCCCTTGAACATTTGCAGGAATATTAACCTCTGGATGAAGGTGGGGACCAAACACAGGGGGATTGACATGAGGTTGGACCCTCTCATTGTTGCTTGCGTCGGCAGTCCCTATATGTGGATCCTCTTGGTTTTGCCTTTCCACCATGGCTCTCAATCTTTCTTGGCTCTGAGCCATGTTGTTCATCACTTCCATAAACTGCGTCATCTGTGTTCTCATTTCCAATCTTTCGTTTGCCATTTGATTTCTAACCTCTGCAAGGTCCTGTTGTACCTGATCCATTTGTATGCCCGGAAGGTTGTTACGGGTTGGATATCGGTGTGGACGGTTGAGGGGAAATACCCGGCGTCGAGCAATAGTTCCTGAACATCACAACAGAGTTAGTAGCAATAAGACAAAAACCTACAAAACAAACAAAGGGTTAGCATGCAATGCAGTATGCCTATTTGTTTCCAAGGTATCCGGGCTTAGCATTTGGTTTTGACCCTTCCAGACCCTTGAAGATGCTGCTGTTGATGTTGCTTTGAAGAATTTATATAAAACAAACTGGTACATATATATTACAAAAGGCAAATGGTACATAGTTTGTTTCTTTCTTACAATACAAGCCCCCTGAGGGGTCAAAATACAACATAAGAAAACAAAAATACATGAAATGAAAACAACAACAAGCAAAAGTCAAACACCAAGACCAAACTCATCCTCCTGAACTTCTTTGAGAAGTGCTTCAGTCACAGGATCAGCCGGACGCTCTGTAAGGTTTCTGATGAGGAGATTCCTTGTAGTGACAGCTGCAGTCAGCTTCTTATGTTGACTCTGGTCTTTTGACCTCTTCACACCAGCTCTAATCTTCAGCTCTGAGATCTCCCTCTGGGCTGCTGCCAGGGCTTCCTGTTGCTCTTTTGCACTAGCTTCCAGCTGCTCAATCTTATCCTGGGTCCTTTTATCTTCCAGAGTACGAGCCTCGGTGATTCTGACCCACCTAGCCTGGCTCTCCTTCAGGTACAAATCAACCCTGGCTTTCTGGAACTGGGCTTCCTTGCAAGCATTCTTCAGAATTTGTTCTCCAGCCCTAGACTTCTTAATGTAATCTTCAGACTTCTCAATTCTAGCCAAATGCTCCAACTTCAACTTTTCTAACCTCTCAATATCCAATCTACCGTCACTCCTCTCCCAGAGGGTCTTCTGTAGGGCCTGAGTCAACTTATCATTTCTCTCTTTCAATTTCTCAAACTCCTCTAAACTGACAGTTGCTGGAGGTGGTGCTGTGGAAGGCCCAGGCATATCTTCAATAGTAAAGGGCATCCCAGAAAATTGAGCCCTGGCATGGGACCAATCATAGTACTGTGCTGATGCCACATTGTTGCACTTCCCCAGAATGGTTACCCCCTTTGTCTGCACATTGTCCCAGGCCCAGGCTGCTTGCCTGACAACAGCCAGATTAGGCTTGATTTCAACATAAAGGGTCTCAATCAGATCCTGTGCCCTAGGAGGATAGACTAATGCATAGCCCAGTTGCCTTTTGAATAATAGAGGGTTGTAATTGATACACCCTTTCACTCCAATCAAAGGCACATTGGGAAATTGCCCACAACTTGTAATGATGTCTCTGCCCTTAGTACTCTGTGTACACCATCTGATGTCATCTGAAGTTAGAGCAACAAGCCTCCTAGCCCAGTTCTTCTGCTGGTGAGGGTTCAAGAATGCATCAGTCTTTGGCAGATGCTTGAGCAGCCAAGTGTGGAACAAAGGAGCACAACATCTTACTAATCTTCCCCTTTGCTTTTCAATCCTTTGATGGACAGAGTAGTAAAGATCTCCCAGTAAGGTGGGCACTGGGTTTCTCAGGATGAAAAGATGGACTGCACTCTTGCTAACAAACCTAGGCTCATCTGCAAAAAGTATGACCCCATATATACTAAGGGCCAACAGGGCGCAGACTGCCTTCCACTCCCCCAGGGAGGCCTTCAGACTGGCCTGAGAAGTCAAGAAATCCAGATGGAAACCAGAGATTCCAGCTTTGGATGTCAAATTCTGCCCAACCAGAACTGGTTCTAGATGTAATGCTTTTGCTATCTCTTCATTACTTGGGAAAGTCATCTCAGGGTTGAAGGGGATTCCACCCCTGATGGGCATACCAACCAATGATGAGTATTCCTCCAACAATGGTCCCAACTGAAAGCTCTGAAATGTAAAGCACCTCAGGGGAGGGTCATAGAACTGCAGACAAGTGTGATCAAGCTCCTCTGTGAAGGGTCCAAATCCATAACCACATCAAGGATTCCTCCATAATGTTCTCTGAAGAGTGGTATATGGTCTGGAGTAATCAGGGTCTGAATCCTCCTGATGCTAGCTAGCTCAGGTTCAAAGAAGTGATAAGAGATGTTACTCTTCTTAGGTGCCATGTTGCTGAAGAAATAAGACAGATGCTGATGATGGAGAATAAAATTTGATGATGGGCCTCTGACAGGCTGAGACTGATGATGAAGATAACTGATAACTGGAGTAGATACTGGTGAAGATAGGCCTATGCTGATGATGGGGTCAAAACCAAGCCAAAGTAAAGTATGGATACCCTGAAAAACAAATAAGCAAATGTTAAAATGATGCAATGATGATGTATGCAAATGATATGCAAGGGTTTGTGACTGAGCTGGATCCGATCAAATGCTCTGATATAAGTCCATGTATGCTCAAGAAATCCAGATGGAGGTCTATAAGTCCAGTAACCAAGGTGGGGGACTCAAATAAAGAGCCACATGTCCAGGGTTTTAGAATCACAAGAACTGTTCCAAAATGGAGTACTCTTATTCAACAAAGTAACAGGGTATGCTGAGGTCAAGGGTACCTGCAAACCTGTAAACAGCCCAACCCCCTCACAGGTGGTGTTCTAAAAGAAGGATCCTCAGATTTGGATCAGTTATGAGAAGTGTAAACACTTCTAACCCGAGGGTACAGTGTTTACAATAACCATAAAAGTTCCTCCTCTAATTCACCTCAGTTTCTGAAGGTCAATACTAAAGGTCATCCAGACTTAGCAGGCTTCCCAGATAGCCCTAGTACTGCAGGAAATCTGCAACACAGAGTTCTCAATAAGAAACCCATATCTGAACCGTGTTTCATATTCCCGCACCAGACCGAGATGGAATGGGAAAGAATATGAACCACTCTAGCCTAGGTGTCACTCAGGTCCCAGGTATAGGACCTTGACTCTCAATAGAACCCCACCCACCAAAGCAAACAAACAGATCCAGCCAGCGCAGTATGACAATATGATATATGCACAAAGCTATAAAGAAAGCAATAAGCAAAACTGTACATAAAGCAATAAACAAAAAAATAAACATACAAGCACAGATAGCAAAACACCCCAGTAAACACAAATCAATCAAGCGCTAGGAGGAACCCACAAAAAGAACCAGAAGCCCTGGTTACAATATAAGGGTCCCCAGCAGAGTCGCCAAGCTGTCGCTCCCGATAGATGGGACTGGCCCAAATAAAGGTACAGACGCGAACGGTCGGCGAAAGGGACAATGAGAACTCACAGCAGTGAACTCACTGGAGATGAAAAGAGTCGCCAGCTAGGCATTTTTATCCCGGAGGAAAGGTAATGCTGCATAGACCTAGAAAAGATGGATAAGACGGTTGCGAACCAGGGAGACTGAGAAAGGGGGTTGGTTACAACCTGGGAAGGTATTAGCACCCAGATTGTCCGCCGTACTCGACGGGATCCACGCTTAAAAGATTTGTGTTTTAAAGGGGTAGTGTCAGTGCAATCTGTGTATAAAAAGAGCTGGAAAAAGATGTACAGGTGTCAGTGTATAGTGTATAAGTGATATGAAGCATGAAAGTGTCAGTGTAAGGACAGGGATAAGATGCTCATGATAATGAGGCTCAAAGAATAATGCTGGAAGGAGGGGGGATATACAGAGACTTTTGTTCGATAACTGTTAAGTTATGCCTACGTATCCTCTCGTGCAATGAGGAAGTCAGAACACCGTAGTTCGACCCAAAGAGACTGAAAGATGGATTGACTTGTGAACTGCTTACTTGTCTATGCTCAAGTGTATGACCTGTCTAGCCCAGGTGCTAACTGTCTTGCATTAGACGGAAGAAGCAAGTTCTCGTTTGTGAGTGATTGAGGTGAGAAAAGAATCCCGTAGGAGACGATTATTGTTTGTTTTCGAGTTTTCAGTCTTTTATTGCTCTTGAAAGTTTGTCATAAGTTAATGAGTTTAAGCCTAAACCAATGGACTTAGTAAACTCATCACATCCTTCCTCTGATTAGGGGTAATGAGAATACCTTAAGTGTGAAGTCAGATTCTCACAATTAATCACCTTTGGTGTAGGATTAAGATCATTAACCTACTTGTGATTATTTAGATGTTTTTGGTGTTTTTGTTTAGTGTTAAGTAATGAGGTTAAGCCATAATCAAGGATTAAACAGACCCATTACACCATCCTAATAGAAGGATAATAGATGAGAATGTTTAAGCTGAGGAAAGCTTCTCAACTTAATCCATGATTAGGGATTAAACTCATGACAAAACAAACCTTTGATTAAGTGGATTTTATTTAATGAAATGATGATGAAGTGATTTTTAGGGTTTGTAAGACAACTTGAGGGGGACTTGTCCATTAACACTAGGGTTAGTCCTTCTTAACCAATTAAGGAAGAATTAGAACCCTAATGCAAGGCCCAAGTTACAAGCTTGATGTCTTGATGATTATTCAGTGAATTGATTAAAGGATTTAAACACATTAAGGGTTTAACACTTAGGATTAAAGTTATACACTCCATCCTAATAGAAGGATGCAGGCATAAACTTAATCACAAAGCCTTAAAGCCTTTAGGGTTTAGTCCCTGATTATGAGATGAGAAGAGAAGACTCAAAGAGACACAAAGGTAAAACTAAGAGGGGGACTAATCAAAACCCTAATTATTGTCATGCTTGGTTGTTCCTAAGGTTTGTGAGGTTTTCAAAAGAAGTCTTTAGAGGAACCACCAGGAAGCAGATGAAAGGAGCAGAGAGAAGCAAAGCAACTTGCTTCATTTAAGAAGTCAAGTCACTTGAAGAAAGAAAGTAAGGAGAAAAAGAATGAGCAAGCTCAATCTCCAACACATACAAAAATGCAGCAAGTATGCATGAAAGAGATGAAGAGAAGTTATGAGAAGTGAAGGCAAATTCACTTCCCAAGATTACTTACCACCTGAAAAGTTAGAAAAGAAATGCAATGCAATGCAAGATGAGATGAGATGACATGATGATAAACAAAACCAGAAGCATATACATGATGTTAATGATGCTATGAGATGTTACAAACATGTGACAAGGCAAGGGGATGATCATACAAACTTATGAATGCAAATGGAGCAAGTTAAGAACCATGATCATACATGAAAAGTTATGAAGTGCATATGGCATACAACATGGAAAATACATGATGCAATGATCAAACATGCTTTCAATATGTCTCATGATGTTAAATGAATCAAATGGAGGCATGGAATGTCATGGCAAGTCATGTTATGCAAGAGAATGCAAGATGGATGCATATGGAGGCCCAAATTAGGGTTTATGATCAAAGCATCAAACAAAAACCAAAATCAGAAGCAAACCACATTACAAAAAATTGAAAATGCACTCAAAGGACCCCTAATCCTATACTAACCCACTGCCCAAAGGAGAGGTCTCAACTCCTAACCAATTTCAAGTTATGATTTTTCTAAGTTTTCTTGGGTTTTAGGGTTCCTTAACAAGAAAATTATCAAACAAATTGAAAATGAAAGTTCAAATCATGGACATTTAATCTCACAAACTACATGCTAAACACAATGCAATGCAAAAAGAATCAAGGTCCAACTCTTTAGGGTTAGGCAGAAATGATTTTTGGAAGTTTGGATCAAAATAATGCATAAAAATGATTTTAATTCAATGAAAAATTCTCAAAATTCATCAAGATCAAAAAATAAATTTGCTTTGAAGGTTGGACAATGTTTCTAAATGTCTTAAAACATTTCATGAATTTTTTGGTGATTTTTAAATACCTAAAAGTATTTTTAATTAATTAATTCTCATTAATTAATTAAAAAGAAACTTTTAAATATTTAAAAATACTTTTTAAATGCAAAAAATGAAAATAAAAATATTTTTGTGTTTTAAAAATTAATGAAACTCAGGATAAAAAATTTCATAATTTTTAAAGCATTTTTCTATTTTAAATAAATTAGGGAAAACAAATGAAATAATATGAAAATTAAATGAATTTTTTACTGAAAAATAGAAAGTAATCAGATCCAACGCATGAGATTTAAACTGGCAAGGGCGGGAGTTGACTGCGCGCGGGTTTGGACGACCCAAATTCAAATTCAGCTAATTAATGCTTATGCCCTAATGACACCCTTAATTACTTTCAGGCGACCGGAACAGTGTTCCGGTCGTCTTCTCCGATCACCCCAAAACACTAACTCTCTCCACACGCATCTAAAATGAAATCTAATTGAACAGAAATGATCCCCACTCACTCACGAATCAAAACCCTCAATCAAAACAAATTTATCACTCCTAAAATGGCTGAATCGAATCAAACAAAAACTAGGGCAAAAAGTTTCAGAAGCAGGTTAAACTCTCATCTCTCCACCATTTTCAAAACCAAAGACATATTCATGATCAGGGAGGCATATAGAACAGCTTAGGAACTTAAAAAAACAATTCTGGAAAAATGTTCTTGAGCTACCTGAGTTTCGAAGCTTTCAATCTTGCAACTTTCTGACCCCTTCCTTTGATGCAAACCACTCCACTTGATCCCCTGATGATGCTTGAATGCTTAGAAGGAGTTTATGTTGGCTGGTTTGAGAGATTGAACAAGTTCTGTTCAAGCTCAGGTGAGAACTGTGTTTGTGATTCAGGCAGTTTCAGACAAGGGTGAGGGGTTCTTTGTGATCAGGGTGATGATTTGAGAAGGTTTGTGAAGTTTGTTCAAGTGTTTGTGGCCTGTATGAAGAGTTTCGAAGGTTTTTGCTCCAAGGGTGGAAAATGGGAATGTGATGCTATGGCTTGCTTCAGGCTTTCTTGTTGTATGAAATGGCTGGCATTTTGTTTGTATAAATTAATCCCATTGGTCAGATGATGTGACTTGGCCTTTTGTGATAGGTGTGCTAGCTTTTGCAAAAAGTCCACTCTTGTGTAAGAGAAAGCATGGGCAGCTTCTAGCTTGGTACAAGGGGTGTGGGCTGCGCAGCAAGGTGAGGGGAAAGGCTAGGGTTGGTTCAGCAGCCAAGGCAGCAAGTGGATGGAAGTGTGATGATGGCTTTGCAACTTGATCACTTTTGGTTCACATGGAAATATCTTGCTTCACAAACAATGAAACATGAGAAATTCTTAGTCCATTCTGAACTTTAGGGTACATGTGATGTTTGTGTGATGGTTAGACATGAATTAGAAGTCACAAATGCCTTGGTACAAAGTTTTTGCAAGTTTTCCATTTGGTGCATATTTTGAAAATTAGTGATTTTTGCCAACTTTGACACACCATAACTTTTGATCCAAAATGAATTAGGTCATGTTCTTGTACTTTCTGAAAAGGGAAAGATCTAATCTACAACTTTCATGACCAAAGTTTTTCCATTTGAAGCATTTTTGGATCAAAAAGTAAGGGTTGAAAAAGTTGCATAAAATGACATTTCATTAAAAGTCAACCATGCCCTAAAAAGTCAACTTTGCAAAAACTTGTAATTCTTGAATTTTGTGAACTTCAACCTTCTTCCATGATCAAATAAAGATCAAATACACTCAAAATGATGAAGATCACCCCTTGGTTGGGTCATTGGGGGCCTCAGATGCCCTGATTTTGCACTGACTTATCTAGAAAGTCAACTCTTGATCAGATGACTTCCCCATGGAATTTATTCATGAAAATTGATATGCATACTCCATATACCATATAGAGACCAATAGAAACAAGAATGACCAAAATATTTGGAGTTATGGCCTCTGAAACCAAAACCCTAATTTTAGGTCATCTGTGTAGTCAAACCTGGCTCTGCCTCCATACCAATCCCAGTTCTTGTGATTCTTTGGCATTCTTGACTTTGAGAAGATGTAATATGATACTTGAACACACATGGACCTCTTTAAAGTGATTGATGACCTTTGGAGTGGCTCAAGAAGCTCTTGGATTGCTCAGATCACAAACCCTAGATGCAGATGACTTAGAACCTATGCAGTGAATCAAAAATGTGATATGAGATGCTATGATTATGTTCATGCATATGAAATGATCACAAGCCATGGTGTGAATGGGTGAGGGCAAATTTGGGGTGTTTACAAAATGTGAATAAAAAAAAGATAGATTCCTTGGAAGTAATCGAACATGGCATCTCATAGAATTCATTCCATTGCATTGCATTTCAGTTTCACAAAAAGGTCTCATCCCTTCTTTGTTCACAATCCACATTTGAGATCCCAACTCTTGTATCAGCCTTGAAGCAACTTTTGGAAAGATCATGGAGCATGGGGAGCCGAGCCAGTTTGCAACAATAACAGATGTTGGGTTGACGAGAGGTCATTGGGACCAACTTGTGAAGGCTATGACAACCTTGGTAAGGCAAGATGGCCACAATTTATCTCAAGCTCACCCTGCGCAGATCCCTGTTGAAAACCTAGATGTTCAAGAGTGTCTGGTATCCCAGGGTGGACATTTTGCTCTATTGATGCAACAAACTATCACAGTTTTGCTTTCACTTTGCCAGGTGCCCAAGAGGCAACCCCTATGATGAGAATCAAAGATCCGTGAGTTGTTGAGAGGGCAGAAAGATGTTTTGTGTTGAATGAGAGGATTAAAGCCTTTAAAGGTCATAATTCCTTTGATCTAAGTGATGCAAACATATGTCTGGTACACGGCCTTGTAATACCCCTAGAGTTCAAAGTACTGAAGTTTGAAAAGTACAAAGGAGATAGTTGTCCAAGGCAACATTTGGTGAGGATTTACAGAAGGATAACCTCATATGAGCATAATGACAAATTAATGATTCACTGTTTTCAATACAGTCTGAGTTGGGCATCATCGAGTTGGTACATGCAGTTAGAGAATAGTTGTATCCAGTCATGGTCAGACCTAGCCAATTCCTTTATGAAACAGTACGACTAAAACCTTGACATGGCTCCTAGCTTCATGGATTTGCAAGGTTTATCCCAAGAGGATGGCGAATCTTTCAGAGGGTATGTCCAGAGGTGGAGAGAGGTAGTTGCACATGTTCAACCCCTACTAATAGATAGAGAATTGGTTGAGCTTTTCATAGATATCTTGAAAGGACCGTACTTGGAGAAGATGAGTGGTAGTGGGACGTCAAGTTTCTCTAACTTGATAATAGTTGGAGAACGCATTGAGAGTTTTCTCAAAATGGGAAAGATCCAAGATATTTCGGATGTCCCAACTAACGAGAATGAATCTTTTGTCAGTTCACAAGAAAAGGATATAATTGATGCAATTTGGGAAGCTCCACAAACTTCATTGACTTATCAATAGTACCCATGCATCTCAACTACTCAGAGTCAACAACCTTCTGAATTTCCAGGTCAGATGTCAGTTCTTCCATATCAATAATATCCTCTTGTTAATTGTGAACCTCCTCAGTATCAACTGCAACCATGCTAATAGCAACATACTATGCAATGGCGTCGTTACTACACTAAGAGACCAAAAAGGTATTTTGATCCATTGCTAGTGCCATACAATCATATACCTCCACTCCTGATCGATAGTGGATTGATAGGGCCGAAGAAACCAGGTCTGGTGCGTTTTCCATACCCATCAAATTTTGATCCCAATGTTCGATGTGGTTTCCATGTCAATGTACTTGGACATTCAGCCGTAGAATGCAAACCGCTCAGGGATAAGGTTCGGGATTTGATTGAGTCCGAGATGATCTCAGTGATGCCTCATGGCATTCAAGTCAACAATTCTTCGCTTGGTCATGCGGGTTCATTAACTCATATTATAGAGGAAATTATTGAGGATATGTGTGAGGGTGATTCTCAAATTGATCTTGAAGAGACGCTCTAAGGACGGTTGGCTCGAGGATGAATCGAGAATGGAAAACCTAGCTCCCCGACATCAGCAAACATTTAGTTTATGTACTGCATTTTCTTCCCTGTTGAGGGGAGCTACATTTCTTTGATTCTTCATTGGTCATGGGTAAATGGAGATACATAGGCAGAAGATCTTCAGGTGTTTGCGAGCAACATTATATGTCAACTTTATCTCTCAGCTTTATACGTCTTTGGTTAGTGTTCAACTCCAGAGTCTTAAGATCATAATAGTTGGAGAGAAAGTATGATTACCATTTTGGGCACTTGGCCATTCAATTGAAGATTGCAAGTCTTTCATAGGAAAAAATAAAGACATGGTCCTGGATTTGATTGACTCCAAGACTCTTGTGTTCATTCCAGGAAAAGGTGGGAATATGGCACCAAACCAGTAATAGAATAAACATCCAGACTGCTGACTCCTGAAAATCACTAAGAGCAATAAGTCCAGTCGGAGTTAGGCCTCCTCAACAATGGAAGCCACAATGTGAATGCGAGATGCAAGTACCACTCAAGGGCCTATAGGCATACAATTGAGAATTGCAATGTGTTCAATCATAAGGTGCAAGACTTGATTGACTAAAAGGTCATCACACTAGACAGACTACCCATACATTGGAATTTCCTCTCCAGATTGAGCACCCAATTTGCAAAGACATCTTCAAAAGCAATAAGTCTAGACAGAGTTAGGTCTCCTCAATGATGGTAATGTTCATCTTCTTTACTGCATTCTCATTTGTAGCTTCTATTGTTTGTATAAACATTTGTCTACATGTATGAAATTTGTTTGTTTTTGAATGTTAATTATAATAAAATGTGCATGTTTTTCTTGAAGTAATCCATTAGTATTCTCTCATAATTTTGTGTATATGCATTGCAATACCAATTTTCGTGCTTAAAATCTTGAGGGAGGATAATGAAGTGAAAACGCAAAAATCTCTAATTGTGTGCTTTTGGAAAAGACCCTGTTGACGATGTACAAGAATTGTTTCAAATTCAAAACACCGGAGATATAAGGGAGATAGACCATTGCTAACCCCTTTGAGCCTTGAAGTAGGAATTTCTTTGCACATGAAAAAAACCTCACATGTAACCCAGGGGTAGGGTAGGTGTCAGCTAGTTGGATCGAACGTTCATACTTTCATAAAGGAATGTATCTGAGGATCCATTACATTTTATTGTACCAAATCAAGAGGTCTAAAGACCAGAAACCACAATGGTTATCCCAATGAAGAGGTCCAAAGACCAGAAACCATAATAGTTATCCCAATCAAGAGGTCTAAAGACCAGAAACCACAATGGTTATCCCAATCAAGAGGTCCAAAGACTGGAAGCCACAATGGTTATCCTTCATCGACAAAAGAATGAGGCAATCACAACCCTCACAAAGCAATCAAGACAAATAGTGTCATACGATTTGTTCAAAAAAGAAAAAGAATGAAAAAAGAAATAAAAAAACCCGCTAGATTGAACTCGAAAACGAGCAACTTAGGCAAAAGTTAGGGCATCCCGCTGGACTCCAATTGAAAAAGATTCAAAAGAATCAGTCCAGGAAAAAGTTAGGGATTAATAAAGATGAAATCTAGAAAATGGAAAAGGATTACGATGCAAAAATCCTCGTAAGAGCAAAGTCGTGTGGCACACACACGAACATAAAAAAAGGGTGAATGTTACTCTAAAAATCTTATTGGTGCTTACACTGTTATGTCAATGGTTCCTCGATCAACACAAATCCCTTTTGAGAGGTGAGTGCTTGTAAAAGCTAGCTGAACATAGGATTGAAGAAAATCACGAAGAGGGATGGGTACAAATAAAACTTTGAGCCTTAATCTTTGTTTCTAAAACCGTGAACCAGACCACAATACAACCCTTGAAAGTCCTAACTGAAACCGGGTATTTTTTAGAGCGTACTACCACGAGACAACGTTCCTGACTCCTACAATGTCGTATCTTAACCAGTGATTCGCTCACAAAGGTTTGCTTCATCTTTTCAGTAAAACTTCAAGATCAATGTGTGTGGTGCATTAGAATTTTTATTCTCAGAATAAAATATTTTCTGCTTGCATACATTTATTTGGCATAAAATAAGTTCACATATGGAACCTCAGTCCAGAAGCTTAATCATGCCTAATTAAGAAGTCTGAAAGTTCAGAAGGACAAGCTTAAAAGGTAAACTTTTCAAAGAAACTACTCTGAGTAAGGATTTTCCCAACAATTATGTTAAGAGGTAGCAAATCTGGGGCAGTCACGTCGTACAATCTCTCCAAGGTGTAGCCAATCTGGGCCAATCACGTCGAGCAATCTCTTCAGATTTCATCCAATCTAGGGCAATCACTTCGAGATCAAATCTCTCAAGGAGCCCTTAGTCCGGGGTATTCACTCAAAGTTCAACCAATCTGGGTCAGTCATGTCGTGAAATCTCCCCACAGACGGATAGTTTGGGCATTCCCCCAAAGATCAGTTAATTATGGGCAATCACTTTAAGGCTTGTACTAGGGTAGGTGTCACTCCCGGGATTTTCATCCTAGTACAAATGCGAAAGTGGCACGGAAAAGTTAGAGTCGCCAGCCAGGCATTTTTATCCCGAAGGAACGGGAAAGGTAATGTTTCACAAACCTGAGGAAGAAGGAAAGGACAAGGTCCTGCGAACCAAAGATTTGGGTTCGGGAGTCGGTTACGACCTGGGAAGGTATTAGCACCCCAAATTGTCTGTCGTACCCGACGGGATCCACGCTTGCTTGTTTGTTTCAAAGGGTAAAAGAAAAAAGTGTTGCTGAACAAAAGAACTGCTATTGGAACTGGAACTGAAGTGAGAAAGGAACTGGAAAAGAGAGAGTGAAAAGAAAGAATAGGGAAAATGTAGGGAAAATAAAGAATGTGCTTGAACGGGCCCTACCCCGCTGCCTACGTACCTCATCGGGAAAATGAGGATCAGAGTCGACGTAGTTCGCCTAGCTAAGGCGGGAACTTATTTGTCTTTTTATGAGCTGGAACTGCTTTTGTCTATGCTCAGGTGTTGCAGGCTCGTCTGGTACGAGTGCGTTTACCGTCTTGCATGCGAGACAAGTCGTCGCAAGTTCGCGTTGAGAGTGAATGAGGTGAGAAAAGAAGTTCCCGCAGGAAAGTCACTTATTGTTTGTTGTTTGCTTTTTAAGAGTTTTTATAAATTTGGCACAGGGAAGTGAATTCAAACTCTTTTCTATGGAATGTGTACTTGCTACTACATTCCAAGATGGAACAATAGAACAAGCACACCAAGTAAGGAGAATTTATCCAAGACATGTTTCCAAGGATTAGGGTTTAAGTTCACTAGCTTGTTGAACTTATTACATGTTTTTGTAACTTGTGAAGAAGTATCTTTTAGATTTTTCTTTGTGAAATAACATCTTGATCATACTTGTACATCATGCTAGACAAGCCTACACTATTCCAAGATGGCATGAATGTAAGTGCCCCATTTAATAAGGCTATACATAAGAGATTCTTTCATGCATTTATCAAGTGTTTTTGATTTTATTTGAAGATAAGAAGAGAAGACTCAAAAGGCAAAAGGTCAAACCTAATGGGGGACTAAGACACAACACTAAGTTATCTTATTATGTACAAATGGGGATCATAATGGTTTGTGAGGTTTTCTAATCCTAAAGAAGAAAAGGAAAAGAAGAAAAGAGAATTAGAACTCAACTTACTTCCTAAGGAAGTTAAGTTGGTTCTAAAGAAAGGGGAAAGCCTATGAACAAAGCACAAAGTGCTAAGGCGAACACATTTAGAAAGCATAAAGAAATGAGAGAGAAGTAATGTTTACCTCAATCTTCCCCCCTACAAAAACAAAGGTTAGTACAAAAATAATTTGCATATGGGAAACAAAAACCAAAGCATAAAGGCAATTAAACCTTACACACATCCTATAATTGAACTATGGTTCAAAATAAGACCTAAGTCTAAAGGTGAAGGTACCTAAAGGTTATATGACTTCTAAAGTCAGTAGCTACATGTTGTAGGTCCCTAAGGATGCTAAGATACCTCACAAGCTCAAACTATGTCAAACTATGTACCAAAAGTTCACATAAGTTCACATGAATGCAAGTTAGATTTCAAGGATGAAGTGTGAGTGCATATGGCATACAAGAATGAATTAATACATTAAATGAGTATAAAATTCAGTAGTGAATTCTTATGAATGAGGATGAATGAACATATCATCATGAATGCAATGGTGTAAGCATACGGAGTAAGGAGAAGAAGATGTGAGGACAAATGAAACATGGTGTCGCATAAGATCACAAATGATGCAAGTTAAGAATGAATGACATGTGAGTATGCATGATATGATTATAGGTCTGTAGAATACAATGTATGAGATTAAATTAGAGTGCATGAATAGCCATTTATGATTTCCACATAATTCATGTTAACAATTAGAGGAGAAGAGAAGCTAGTTTAAGTTAAACTAAATCAAGTAAGGATGCATTTTGAAACACCAAAACAAATCAAATGATTATGGTTCAAAAAGTAACCTATAACTGGAATTAAGGACCTAAAAATGACCTATAACTAACTTCTAAGAGTTACCAAAAAGTATTCCAAGCAAATGGCATGAATGCCTTCCTATCATTTAGGTTATGGGACAAATAAGCACATAAATCAACCTATGATCTAGGTGACATGGAAAAATATAAAAAAGGCTTTAAAAATTATGAAATTAAATCCATGGAATGTTGAGGTCAGTATATAACATGGTCTAAAATAATTTCACAAAATTATGCACCAAAGTGCCAAAACAATTACTTAACGATTGAGATAACAAGGCATGATCACCGAAAAATAACTTCACAAAGCGGATCAAAAAGGGCACCAAAATTTATGAAAAAATGCATAAGTAGCATTAAAATGTCACAAATTCCATTGGTTAATCACACACAAAAAATAGGTCTCACACCTATGGGAAAAATGGTTTTTGGTCCCTTTAACTAAAACAATGCATTTTGGGACAGCTAGTAATCAAAAATCCAAATTAATTACTAAAACCCTTCAAATCTGGAAATGAAAAATTATACAAATTAATTAAGAGTATAAGGATCACTCATGAATGTTTCCAGAATTTTATCACACCTAAAACTATTTTTAATAATTGCGACGAAACGTGAAAAAAATGGTAATTAAGGGAAAGTGCGGTGGAAGCGAATCCTATAATCCGTAACCTAATCCCTAAGACCCGATATCGACACATGTCATAAAAAATCACAAATAAATTTAGTGCCTCAGGTGGGAGGGAGGGATCAATATGCACCTTAAGTTATATGATCCTAAGCCGCATACTACTAGAATGATGCGTAAAAGTGGAGGAAGTCGAAATTACTTACTTGATCAAAGTGTTAATTCCTCAAATAAAAGAAATCCAAAAACTCCATGCAAGGTTTTGTAATCTCCCATGAGCAAAATAAATGCTCATCTTCCATAATTGCTTTGCAATGATCCATGGTAGCCGAAATCGATAAAAAAAAACTCATGAACAAATTAATTTGAATTTAATCCAAAACAAAACTAAAATTCTCAATAAAATCCTAGCTAAAATTTTTTAACAAGATATGTTTCTAATGTTAATCCCTAAAAATTATTTACTAAGAAAAAATCATTAACAAATCTTCTACAAGAACAATAATTACAAAGTTCTACAAAAAAAAAAAGAACAAGAGGAGTATGTGAAGGCAAGGGGGATCTGGATAGTAACCAATGGGCATGAAGCCCATATTCTCAGCAGCTTGCAGGGAGGGGTGCGAATAGAGAATCCTGTGGGTGTTGATAGAATAAAGTGGCCTAAGGCCCAACTCTTCATGAATCCCACAGGAGGGGGTATTGCAACAATTCGAGGGTGTGAAAAATGGATCCATGGTGATCCGAAATTTTTGAAGCCCAATCCATAAATTTCTCATGAAAACCCTAATATCTATTGGAATCCTCTTCTTCTTCATCAACATGTCGCCACCTCTCCGCTTCTTTCCACCATCTCACTCTCTTCTCACCCTAAAACATCACCGGACCAAAAGCTTCCATCGCCGATAACCTCCATCAATCATTGTTCCTCATTCACGTCACTCGACCGGTTTTTCTTCATCTCAAATCGTCATTTCACCGTAGGGGGAAAAGATCCGTCGCTCCGATCTTCTTCTTCAACTTGCTGTGACCACCTCTGTCACCTCAATAAGCTTTGCCGCACACCACCACCGACGCTTCTGCCTTCTTATTCTTCTGGTTATGCAGTGATTTTTCTGTTATATCAGTAACACTTGTAACTGATTTTTTCCTTCTGATTACTTTTTCTGGTGTAAAAAAATAAATTGTAACCATCTATTTTCTATTACAAAGAAAATTATTGTAACTGAATTTCTGATCAATTATCTTCTGGTTTTTTTTACCCTTTTTTTGGACTGATTCTTTGGTGAGTTATTTTGGGTGAACTGCTATTAGTTTTTTTGTTATATCAACCTCTTTGTATAGAAAGTTTTTTTTTTGTAATCAAAGGAATTATGGATTTTATGACAAAAAGGAATAACAAATTTAAGAGAAAATACCAAGATAAATCGGTGACTTTCTCTAAGATGACTTTAAAAAAAAGAGAGAGAAGAAAAGTTTGGTTAAAAGAAAAATATTGATTTATATTAGATTTGGTTAAGTAGGATAACAAGTGAATTTGATAAAAGAGATGATTAATTGGACTTTCAAGTGGACATTTTGAATGAATTGTATGTGGATTATATATAACTGGGCATAATTTTAAAATGTACCGAAATATGGACTTAAATTGGGATTGAAAATGGATTAATTTTGAGAGAAATGATGAAAATAATAGTTTGGGCTTAAAATGGACATGGAATGGACTCCGAAACAAAATGAATTTGAATACGTGTTTGAATTTCGAATAAGTTCAGAGAGTGAAAATGAATATTGTTTTCGACATTCGAATATGGTTTTGAACTTTCGACTTTGCATTTGAATTTAAATGATGAAGAATAATGAGTTTAGAAATGATAACCTTAATCTACGATGAATAACCAAAATAAACTTTGATGTAGAAACCTTAATCCAATGCAACTCAGCCGACGAAAGGTTAACAAAACCACATGACAGATAAGAAACTCCGACGTTCATGCCTTTGAGTATACACGACTGAATAAGTGCCCAGAAAAGATGAAGAGGTCCAAAACCCTAATCCAAGCCTTCTCATCTAAATTACTGATAAAACCCCTAAACACCTGGTACTCTTAATAAGTCACGAAAGAAATAAACTTGATACTTCGATAAGAAAATGCTTATGGTGAGTCCCCTTAACAAGGAAAACCTCGGAGCCTGATGAATCCCATAACAAGAATATGCTTCTGGTGATGTGAACTCAAACTTTGTCTCATCTCGAATATAATGGCCAGATAGATCACCTATGAATAGGAATATTCTAGATCCCAAGAACATGCTTTTGATCCCATGCCTTATGAGCCCATGAAATGCATGATTAAGATGTTATGGCCTAATGGAGAAATGTAGATGAATGCGAAGCGAAAAACCAGTTAAGGTAAAAAGAATGAGGATAAATTTTGAGGTATTACAGCTGCCCCTATTCAATCATCTGCATACCTGAGTGAATAATAGCGACATCTTTTAGACATTCAGGGTATGAAGTGATTGAATGCTCGAATAAAACCTGAAAATTTGTACTCCACGAGACAATGAGGATACCATTTGTTTTTATTTATTATTATTTTCTCTTCCTTCACTTTTTTTTTGTTTTTTTTTGTTTTGACCTCTGCATACGTAGCGGAAATAGAACAAGATGGAACGGGATCGTTGTACATAAACGAGATCCCAGGAAAACAGAACCGTTCTACAAAATGATAACCTGCGACGTGACTGCTGTGCGAAACAAGCCACGGAATGGGGGCCTATTTTACTAAACAGGGCTTAAAAACAAGACCATTGTACAAAACGGAACTCAATGATGGAACAAATCGTTGTACATAAACGAGAGCCCAGGCAAACAAGACCGTTGTACAAAACAAGAACCTGCGACCTGACTGCTGTGCGAAACAAGCCACAGAATGGGGGCCTGTTGTACAAAACAGGAATTAAAAAATGAGACTATTGTATAAAAAGGAACTCGAAGGTGATGACAAACAATGACTTGGAAAGACAAGGATGCCTGGAAAATGGTATAAGTATCCTCTGTGGGGAGTATCTCAGATTGAAAAGATGTTACGGGTCGGGTCGTATGTAATACACCTCAAAAATGGCCCATGATGGCATGCACATGTTTGAATTTATGGTGTAATGCTCCATGATGATGGAAATGCTACGCTTTGGAGGATGCAAATGTAATGATGATTATACATATGCAAAATGCAAAGAGATCTCCTGACAAGGAGACTGCAAGTATCCCAGGTGGCTTGACTGAGGAGAACTAATGATCACTGCATTGATCTGGTTTATCCTGGTGAGGAGGAAACAACTCTGCGGGAAACGTTGTTAATGATACACCGGCTTTGAACTGCCGCCACTGCCAAAAATAAATTGGACTTTAATATTGGAGAACCAAGACCCTGCTGGAGATGGACTCATCTTGAAATCTGATGGGGAAGTGAATACCTCATGACTTGGCTGATATCCAGAGGTATGACCTAGCTGAGGAAGAAACCTGCTGGGGAGGAAAGACACTCCTTGTACTGCTGGAGATTGCCCTTGTATTGAAGGAAAATCTCTGTTTGGGGAGACCATCAATCTTCTTTCACCACTGCTGGAGAAAATTTCAATCTCGAACCCTACTGGGGATGATGGAGAATGTCAATGATAAAGCTTCCTACTGAAGATAAGAGTTCAAGTTGCCCCTTGCTAGGGATAAAAGAAATGAAGTGTCTCATGCTAGGGATGAGCAAATATAAAGTGTCTCATACTGGGGATGAGAGACGATGATACCCTTTTACTCAAGAAGTATCCTTCCCTTTGCTACACTACTGGAGGAGGGATTGTCTAATGAGACATTCTAAGGAATTCTGATCAATGAAGCCTGCTGATGAAACAACTCTTGAAGTACTATGCTGACAATGGCTTTGCCCCTAGACTCTGGGTTGATAGATTGCCAACTAATCATGGGTGAACAAAGGTTCTTTGCAATTTTCAACTTGCCTTAGATTAAGATCCATCGAAAGAAAATGTATTAAGAGGATTTTACAAAAAACATGACATACTGTCGCTCCCACCAAATGAAGCCGGGTCAAATGGGGTACAGACGCGAACGGTCGGCGAAAGGAGGATGTGAGAACACACAGGAGTGAACTCACAGGGAATGAAAAGAGTCGCCAGCTAGGCATTTTTATCCCGGAGGAAAGGCAATGCTGCATAGACCTAGAAAAAGATGGATAAGACGGTTGCGAACCAGAGAGACTGAGAAAGGGGGTTGGTTACAACCTGGGAAGGTATTAGCACCCAGATTGTCCGCCGTACTCGACGGGATCCACGCTTAAAAGATTTGTGTTCTAAAGGGGTAGTGTCAGTGCAATCTGTGTATACAATAGCTGGAAAAGGATGTACAGGTGTCAGTGTAAGAGAAGTGTGAAGTGTATAAATGATGTGTCAGTGTAAGAAAAGGAATAAGATGCTCAAGATCATGAGGCTAAAAGAATGATGATGGGAAGAGGGGGAATGTACAGAGACTTTTGTTCGATAACCGTTAAGTTATGCCTACGTATCCTCTCGTGCAATGAGGAAGTCAGAACACCGTAGTTCGACCCAAAGAGACTGATAGATAAATTGACTGATGAACTGCTTACTTGTCTATGCTCAAGTGTATGATCTGTCTGGCACAGATGCAAACTGTCTTGCATTAGACGGAAGAAGCAAGTTCTCGTTTGTGAGTGAAGGTGATGAGAAAAGAACCCCGAAGGAGACGATTATTGTTTGTTTTTTGTGTTTTCAGTCTTTTATTGCTTTTGGAAGTTTGTCATAAGTTAATGAGCTTAAGCCTAAACCAATGGGTTAGTAAACTCATCACATCTTCCCTCTGATTAGGGGTAATGAGAATACCTTAAGTGTGAAGTCAGATTCTCACACTTAATCACCTTTGATGCAGGATTAAGATCATTAACCTACTTGTAATTATTTAAATATTTTTGGTGTTTTTGTTTATTGTTAAGTAATGAGGTTAAGCCATAATCAAGGATTAAACAGACTCATTACACCATCCTAATAGAAGGATAATAGATGAGAATGTTTAAGCTGAGGAAAGCTCCTCAACTTAATCCGTGATTAGGGATTAAACTCATGACAAAACAAGCCTTTGATTAAGTGGATTTTATTTAATGGTATGATGATGAATTGAATTTTATGGTTTGTAAGACAACTTGAGGGGGACTTGTCCATTAACACTAGGGTTAGTCCTTCTTAACCAGTTAAGGAAGAATTAGAACCCTAATGCAAGGCCCAAGTTACAAGTTTGATGCCTTGATTATTATTAGATGGATTGATTAAAGGATTTAAACACATTAAGGGTTTAACACTTAGGATTAAAGTTATACACTCCATCCTAATAGAAGGATGCAGGCATAAGCTCAATCACAAAGCCTTAAAGCCTTTATGGTTTAGTCCCTGATTAGGAGGTGAGAAGAGAAGACTCAAGGATATACAAAGGTAAAAACTAAGTGGGGAGACTAATCAAAACCCTAATCATTGTCATTCTTGGTTGTTCCTAAGGTTTGTGAGGTTAACAAGAGAAAACTTCAGAAGAACCACCAGGAAGCAGATGAAAGGATCAGGAGAAGCAAGGTGACTTGCTTCATTCAAGAAGTCAAGTCACTTGAAGAAAGAAAGTAAGAAGAGCAAGAGTGAGCAAGCTCAATCTCAAACACAAACATAAATGCAGCAAAGATGCATAAAAAGAGATGAAGAGAAGTTATGAGAAGTGAAGGCAAATTCACTTCTCAAATTCACTTACCACCTGAAATGTTAGAAAAGAAATGCAATGCAATGCAAAATGGGGTGAAATGACATGATGCAAAACAAAACCAGAAGCATGTTGATGATGATAATGATGCTATGAAGTGATACAAACATGAAACAAGGCATGGAGATGATCATACAAGCTTATGGATGCAGATGAAGCAAGTTAAGAAGCATGGACATACATGAAAAGTTATGAAGTGTACATGGCATACAACATGGCAAATACATGATGCAATGATCAAACATGCTTTCAATATGTCTTATGATGCCAAATGAATCAAATGTATGCTTGAAATGTCATGGCAAGTCATGCTATGCAAGAGAATGCAAGAGGTATGCACATGAAAGCCCAAATTAGGGTTTATGAACCATACATCAAACAAAAATCAAAATCAGAAGCAAACCCTAAGATAAAAAATGGAAAATGCCACTCAAAGGATCCCTAATCCTATACTAAAACAAAGCCCAAAGGAGAAGTCTCAACTCCTAACCTAACTCAAGATATGAATTTTACAAGTTATTAGGGTTTTTAGGGTTCCTAAGCAAAAGAAATGCCAAACAAATTGAAAATGAGGAATCAAATCATGGCCATTTAATCTCAAAAACTACATGCTAAACACAATGCAATGCAAAAAGAATCAATGTCCAACTCCTCATGAATAGGCAGAAATAATTTTTTGAACTTTGGATCAAATTAATGCATAAAAATGATTTTAATTCAATGAAAAATTCTCAAAATGCATCAAGATCAAAAAAGAAATTTGGTTTGAAGGTTGGACAATGTTTCTAAATGTCTTAGAACATTTCATGAATTTTTGGGTGATTTTTAAATACCTAAAAGTATTTTTAATAAATTAATTTCCATTAATCAATTAAAAATAATCCTTTAAATATTTAAAAATACTTTTTTAATGATAAAAATAAAAACAAAAATATTTTTGTGTCATAAAAATTAATAGAACTTTTGAGAAAAAGTTTCATAATTTTTAAGACATTTTTGCTATTTTAAATAAATTATACAAATTAAATGAAAAGAAATGAAATAAAAATTGAAATAAAAGAAAGTCAAACAGATGGAAGGCTGGGATGAGCCCTGGGTTTGAATGCGTTGACTGGCGCCAGATCTAGTGGCCAGGATTGGTTCTGAGTTAATTAATTTAATTACAATTAATTAAAACTAACAAAATGGATTAGGGCTAAACAAAATGATCTGGGCCCTTCACATGCGCGCGAAGTCAACTGGTCAACTCAATCCAACGTGCCAAATTCAAACTCTCTTAATGACTGGGATTATGCCCTAATTGTTTTCAGGTGGCCGGAGAAGACCTCCGGTCGTCTTCTTCGGTGGGAACCCCACCTGAAAACTTCTAAAACTCTCAAAACCTAACTAAAACGAAATCTAAAAACATGGAAATGATTCCCACTCACTCACGAACCAAAACCCCCAATCAAAACAAATTTATTCTTCCTGGAATGGCTGAATCGAAGCAAACAAGAACTAGGGCAAAAAAGTTTCAGAGAGCAATTAAATCCTCATTTCATCATCATTTTCGAAACTAAAAGCATCAGGATAACCAGTGAAGCATGGAGAACAAGTCTAGAACTTAAAAATCCATTTCTGGAAAAAAAGTTCTTGAGCTACCTGAGATTCGAAGCTTTCACTCCAGCAACTTTCAGACCTCCCCTCCTTGTGAAATCCACTCCTTATGCCCTCTTGATGATGCTTGAATGCTTTGGAGAAGTTTATGCTGGCTTGATGAAGAGTTTGAACAACTTCTGCTCAAGCTCAGTTGAAAATGGCAATGGTGATGCAAGCAGTTTCAGGCCAATGTGAGTGGTTCTTTGTGGTCCAGATGATGAGTGAAGAAGGTTTGTGGAGTTTGTTTGGATGTTTGTGAGCTGTGGAAGGTGTTTCGAAGGAAACTGCAGTTTGGGGTGAAAATGGTGAAGTGATGTTATAGCTTGTTTCAGGCCTGGTTCTTTGTTGGTTTTTACTCAATGGGGCAAGGTGAGATGATTAGTGAAGTTTGCTTGAGTGTTTGTGAGCTGAGCAGAGAGTTTCGAAGAGAGATGCAAATGGGGTGGTTTTTGTGTATGTGATGATGTGGTGTGTTTCAGCTTGGCTCCCTCTTATGTTTTGCTTGCCAAAGGATAGTATAAACAATTCCAAGTGGCCAGAGGATGTGACATGGCCTGCTGTGATTGGGATGTTTGCTTTTGCCAAAAGTCAACTTTTTTGTAAGAGAGGCATGGCTTGAGTTATAGCTTGGTACCATGGCTAGGGCTGGCGCAGCATGGTGTGTAAGTGAAGCTAGAAAGGTTCAATAGCCAATGCAGCAAGTTGGTGAAGTGTGATCATGAGTTTTGCAAGTTGGCTCATTTTTGAAACTTCATGAAAAAGTCTTGTTACACAAACCATGGACATGAGAAATTTTGGTCCAATTATGACTTTTAGGGCCTATGTGATGTTTGTACATTGGTTTGAAGTGAATTAGAAGTTACAAATGGCATTGGTTCATGATTTTGCAAACTTCTCATTTGGTGCACATCTTGAAAATTTGTGATTTTTGGAAACTTTGTCACACCATAACTTTTGATCCAAAAAGAATTAGATCATGTTCTTGTACTTTTTGAAAAGGGAAAAATGTATTCTACAACTTTCATGACCAAAGTTTTTCCATTTGACACCTTTTTGAATCAAAAATCAAGGCTTGAAAAATGACCTAAAATGACATATTCTTGAAAAGTCAACTATGCCCAAAAGGTCAACATTTGCAAAAACTTGTGATTCTTGATTTTTGTGAACTTCAACCCTCTTCCATGATCAAATAAAGATCATATACACTCAAAATGATGAAGATCACCCATTGGTTGGGTCATTGGGTGCCTCAGATGCCCTGATTTTACACTGGCTTGTCCAGAAAGTCAACCCTTGATCAGATGACTTCCCCATGGAATTTCTTCATGAAAATTGATATGCATACTCCCTATACCATATAGAGACCAATGGAAACAAGAGTGACCAAAAAATTTGGGGTTATGGCCTCTGAAACCAAAACCCTAATTTTAGGTCAACTGTGCAGTCAAACTTGGCTCTGCATCCATTCCAAACCCAGTTCTTGTGATTCTTTTGAAATCTTGACTTTGGGAGGATGTAATATGATATAAGAAGACATATGGATCCCTTTGAATTGATTGGTTGCTTTTGGAGTGGCTCAAGATGCCCTTGGATTGCTCAGATCACAAACCCTAGGTGCAGATGACTTTGAATCTATGCAGTGAATCAAAATTGTGATATGAGATGGTATGATTGTGTTTATGCATATGAAATGATCACAAGCCATGGTGTGAATGGGTGAGGGAAAATTTGGGGTGTTTACAGCTGCCCCTATTCAAACATGAGTTAGCTGTGCAGGGTTGGCTTAACAGGCAAACAAGATAACTTGTGGTTGAATACCAAAGACAGTCCAAAATTTGCACTCACAGAATGAAGAAGAAAAGGGATATAGATTGTAAAAGGAAAATAAAGTATATTGTAAAGTGTGGGCGACGGAGGACGACCGTCGAGCAGAGGGAGACTGCTGGGTAAAGAGCGATGACGGGGACGACCGACATGCTGGGAAAAGTGTGGGAAATAAAGCGATGACGGGGACGACCGACATGCTGGGGATAAAAGGTAAAGCCAAGACGGGGACGGCCGACTAGCTGGGAAAAATAAAATTATGATGGGGACGGCCATCAAGATGAAGTTGAAAGATTCTCTGGGAATTAATGAAACACGACGGGGACGGCCATCAAGTTCACAAAGCAAAGTAACCGACGATGGGGACGGCCATCGGGCTAAAAGAAAAGGGACCACGACGGGGACGGCCATCGGGTTAAAGAATAAATGAAATAAACAGATGATGAGGTACGGTCATCAAAGGTGAAGGATGATCACCTAGCAGGGGACGGCTGCTCTGTTGGGTTAAGATGAGGGACGGTCATCTAAGGTGGAGGACGACCACCGGGCAGGGTACGGCTGCCGAAAATATCGCGACATAGGACGAATGCCGGATAAAAGGTCAACGATGGGGACGGCCATCGGACGAGCATGATGGAGGACGACCATCAAGAGGTGGAGGACGACCACTTAGCAGGGGACGGCTGCTCTCGAGGTTTATCGTGACATAGGACGAATGTCAGATAACCAAAAAAATCAACAATGGGGACGGCCATTGGATAAAATGATGAAGGACGATCATCAAAAGGTGGAGGACGACCACCTAGCAGGGGACGGCTGCTAAAAATCAACGATGGGGACGACCATCGGATGAGCATGATGGAGGACGACCATCAAGAGGTGGAGGACGACCACCTAGCAGGGTACGGCTGCTCTCAGGGTTTATCATAACACAGGACGAGTGTCAGATAAAAAAAGGAAAATTTGCTTTGGCGATCTACTGGGGATGTGGTAAACACGGAAGAGTGCTTACAACCAAGAAAAGAAAGGTATAAGTGTTTAGATATTGTGTATAGATTAGAGATGCGGACGAGCATCCTTAAGAATACGATACGGACGAGTATCGGGTAGAAACAAACTGACACATGTTCAGAGATGATGATACGGACGAGTATCAACCGGTTAACAGAGAACACGGACGAGTGTTGAATCTGAGGGGACTCTTCTGGGGAATAGTAGACACAGACGAGTATCTATATTCAAGAAGACATAAGTGTTTGACACAGTGTATGGATTAAAGATGCGGACGAGCATCCTTAAGACTATGATACGGACGAGTATCAGGTAGAAACAAACACTTGACGCATATTCTGAGATGATGGTACGGACGAGTACCAACTGGTTAACAAAGAATATGGACCAATGCCGGATCTGTGGGGATATAAATGGTGTATGCAAGATACGGACGAGTATCTGTATAAGTGTAATATGAGTAGTGAGTATGAGTATTGTATAGATGAGTGTTTATCTGCTGGGGAAGGTGACACGGACGAGTGTCAAAAGGAGAAGGGTATAATATCAACAAGTATATGGGTTGTAAGAGTGTAAGCGACTGCGCTGAGGATATGACACGGACAGGTGTCAAGAAAATATACAAGTATAGGTGAGTGCAAAGATGATGTCTTTGGCTTTCTGCTGAGGATATGACACGGGCGGGTGTCAGGAAGTATCTGTAATACGGGTGATCTTGTTTGTAAAGAGTGTTCAGGCGACCTGATTGGGGAGTGATGACACGGACGGGTGTCAGAAGGAGTATATATTGGTGTTTGTGATTTGTGACGCAACTGCTTTTGCTGAGGAACCTGGTGGGGATTTTGGGGAAAGTATTCTGACGAATGGTCCGTATTCACAAGTGTTCGATTCACAACATGACTTATGATTATGCTATGCATTTGATTTTTGCCGTAATGCTCCGTATTAGACGGAATGCTACGCTTTATGGGTGAATATGATGCGAATGCCATGATTATGCAAAAGGTACAAATCCGGGATTCGGATCCCGTTGTTGCGAAGATCTCTGGTTGATCTGCCTAGAATGGACATCCCAGCTGGGGATAAGATCATTTGTAGATCTGGTGAGATGTATCTGCTTGGGGATATAGGTCACTGATTGACATATCCTTGTAATAGGACCCAGCTGGGGTTTGTAGAAGCTTTCTGTATTCTGTTGTGATCCCTTCATGCGTTGCTCTTCTGAATAGAGGCTAAGGATTCTGTGGGGAGATGATTCCCTGACTTTTGTATTCTGCTGAGGAAGAATGATTGGTACTGCGGCTGGGGAATGTAATGAGGGGCAACTCAGCTGGGGAGAAAGCACCTTGAGTGCTAAGACTGTTTGTTGATTTGCCACCTTGCTGGGATGTAACTTGCATGCCCCAAGTTGCGTTCTGGATACCTGCAATCCTGCAAAGATAAGGAAACGCACAAAAGGTCCCGAGGTATCCTTTACTGGATTCCGTCATAGGAGTTGAGCATTCTCAAGAATAAGTTTATTCCCTGCAAGCATGTGTTTTTATTTTCTTAGAGAAGAGCATCTGAACTTATGCAATTAGTTTTTGAGACATCAGACATTCTTTGCAAATAAAATATGTACAAGACGAAACATGACTGAAAAATCTGATTTTATTAATTCTTGTGCCCTGAATTGGCAAAATACAGTCAAGGAAACAAATCTCCTAAAATGAAGAGATTGTTACAAATTGAGAAACAAAGTGCTGGCGATGTTGACGACGCTTTGAAGGAGCTTCCTCTTCTGTTATGACTCGTATGACTTTTGACGTTCTTCCCGTCTTGCTTTCTGAAAAAGGCTGATTCTGAATGAAGCTTGATCCTTTTGAAGCTTTCCAAGTTGCGGATGATACAGACGAATTCAGAATGCAGTTGTTCGCTTATTCCCTTATTTTTGCATGGATCGCCCTTTCGGGTTTTCAATCCATCGGGATACCCATTTTTGCCTGAGTTGTCCAATGCGGCTTTTCAACTCAGCGGGTGTACATTTTTGTTTATTTTCCCTTATTTTTGCCCGAGTCTTTTATTCTGTTTTTGACTCGCCGGGATGCCCTATTTTTGCCTGGACTTGCATTCTGTTTTTGTGTCCAGCGGGTCATTTTATGCGAAGTATTTTTTAACTGCATCTGAATTCACAGGGGACGGGAAATCTTCACCATCCATGGTGCTGAGCATCAGTGCTCCACCAGAGAAAACTTTCTTTACTACAAATGGTCCTTCGTAATTTGGAGTCCATTTGCCCCTGTGGTCTGTATGAGGAGGAAGGATTCTTTTCAGCACAAGATCTCCTACTTGGTACTCTCGGTGCCTGACTTTCTGATCGAAGGCTTTCTTCATTCTCTTCTGATATAACTGCCCATGACAGATTGCAGCCAATCTTTTCTCTTCGATCAAACTCAGTTGTTCGTATCGGGCCCGAACCCATTCTGCTTCACTCAGTTTAACATCCATTAGTACCCGTAAAGAGGGTAATTCAACTTCAACAGGTAGGACTGCTTCCATACCATACACAAGCTGATACGGTGTTGCCCCAGTGGATGTTCTGATTGACGTGCGGTACCCATGCAAGGCAAATGGTAGCATTTCATGCCAGTCTTTGTATGTGACTACCATCTTCTGCACAATCTTCTTGATGTTCTTATTTGCTGCCTCAACAACGCCATTCATCTTTGGCCTGTAAGGAGAAGAATTGTGATGTTGGATCTTGAAGTCCCGGCACAGCTCTGCCATCATTTTGTTGTTTAGATTGGAACCATTATCAGTAATGATTCGTTCGGGCACTCCATATCGACAGATGATATCTCTCTTCAGAAATCTGGCTACCACTTGTCTCGTAACATTGGCATAGGAAGCTGCTTCGACCCACTTGGTGAAATAATCAATGGCAACCAGGATGAATCTGTGGTCGTTCGAAGCAGTTGGCTCAATCTTGCCAATCATATCAATGCCCCACATGGCAAAGGGCCATGGTGAAGACATGATGTTCAAAGGATTGGGAGGTACATGCACCTTATCTGCATAGATCTGGCATTTATGGCATTTTCTGGCGTAAGCACAACAGTCTGCATCCATTGTGATCCAGTAATAACCTAATCTTAACAATTTCTTGGCCATGGCATGCCCTCCAGCATGGGTACCAAATGATCCTTCGTGCACTTCATGCATTAACAAATCTGCTTCCGTCTTGTCAACACATCTGAGGAGTACCATATCAAAGTTCCTTTTGTATAAAGACCCATCAGTGTTCAGAAAGAAACTACCAGCAAGCCTTCTCAAAGTCTTCTTATCATTGGAAGATGCCCCAGGTGGGTATGTTTGATCCTCCAAGAAGCATTTAATGTCATGGAACCAAGGCTTATCGTCTTTGACAATATCTGCTGCGAATACATATGCTGGTCTATCAAGTCTGGACACTGAAATCTGAGGTACAAAGTTAGCAGCTTGAACTTTGATCATGGATGAAATGGTAGCAAGAGCATCTGCAAACTGATTCTCGTCCCGAGGGATATACTCAAGCTTGACTGTTGTGAAGAAAGTCAATAACCTCCTTGTATAATCCCTGTAAGGTATCAGATGATCCTGGTGGGTGTACCATTTCCCGTTGGTTTGATTAACTACCAGAGCTGAATCTCCGAACACGGTCAATGTTTTGATCCTGAGGTCAATGGCCTCCTCAAGACCCATAATACAAGCTTCGTATTCAGCTTCGTTGTTAGTTCAGTTAAAGGTGAGCTTTGCCGAGAAAGGCATGTGAACTCCTTTAGGCGTAATGAGTACTGCACCAACACCACGACCATTCATGTTAACAGCCCCGTAAAACATCATAGTCCATTCTTCTTTCGGGTCGGGCCCTTCAGTGTGAATAGGCTCCTCATGATCTTTTGATTTTATGAACATGATGTCTTCATCAGGGAAGTCAAATCTCATAGGCTAATAGTCATCAATAGGTTGCTCAGCAAGATATTCAGACAATACACTGCCCTTGATGGCTTTCTGAGATGTGTATTGGATGTCATATTCTGTGAGAATCATTTGCCATCTTGCAACCCGTCCGGTAAGTGCTGGCTTCTCAAATATGTACTTAACTGGGTCCATCTTTGAGATCAATAAAGTAGTGTGGGTCAACATATACTGTCTTAGTCGGCGAGCAGCCCACGCTAAAGCACAACAAGTTTTCTCGAGCAGTGAATAACGTTGTTCACAGTCGGTAAACTTTTTGCTCAGGTAGTATATTGCATACTCTTTTCGACCAGACTCGTCATGTTGGCCCAGCACACACCCCATTGACTCTTCTAATACTGTCAAATACATTATCATAGGTCTTCCTTCAACTGGAGGCATAAGGATTGGAGGTTCTTGCAGATACTCCTTGATCTTGTCAAAAGCCTTTTGGCAGTCTTCGTTCCACCTGACCGTCTGCTCTTTTCTTAACAGCTTGAACAAGGGTTCACAGGTCGCTGTGAGGTGAGATATGAACCTTGAAATGTAGTTCAATCGACCTAGGAACCCTCGAACTTCTTTCTCAGTCCTCGGTGCAGGCATCTCTTGAATAGCTTTGACTTTATCAGGGTCAACCTCAATTCCTTTCTCGCTCACAATAAAACCCAGCAGCTTGCCGGATCGCACCCCGAATGTGCATTTATTGGGGTTCAACTTCAGTTGGTACTTCCTCAGACGCTTGAACAGCTTCAGCAGATTCACCAGGTGGTCTTCTTCAGTAAGGGACTTGGCGATCATGTCATCCACATAACATTCTATTTCTTTGTGGATCATATCATGGAATAATGTCACCATAGCCCGTTGATATGTTGCACCAGCATTCTTCAGCCCGAATGGCATCACCTTGTAACAGAACGTGCCCCAGGGTGTAATGAATGTTGTCTTCTCCATGTCTTCAGGTGACATTTTAATCTGATTGTATCCTGAAAATCCGTCCATGAAGGAGAATACCGAGAACTGAGCTGTGTTATCGACCAATACATCAATGTGAGGTAATGGGAAGTCATCCTTCGGGCTAGCTCTGTTCAGATCCCGGTAGTCAACACACATCCTAACTTTGTCGTCTTTCTTAGGCACAGGTACTCTGTTAGCAACCCACGGCGGATAGCTAGTTACGGCAAGGAACCCGGCGTCCCATTGCTTTTGTACCTCCTCCTTGATTTTCATAGCCATGTCCGGGCGAGTACGGCGCAATTTCTGTTTGACTGGTGGGCACTCTTCTCTTAAAGGCAGCTTGTGTACCACAATGTCGGTGTCCAACCCTGGCATATCTAGATAAGACCAAGCAAACACGTCCACATATTCTTGAAGCAGATCGATCAGTTGTCTCTTCACTGAGTCTTGCAGGCAGGCCCCGATCTTAACCTCTTTCACGTCTTCATCTGTACCAAGATTAATCACTTCGACCTCCTCCCGGTGAGGAGTGATAACTTTTTCCTCTTGTCTCAACAACCTGGCTAGCTCTTCAGGAAGCTCATATTCTTCCTCAACCCCTTCATCAGCTTGATTGATCGGATTGTCAAAGTCATACGAAGTCATAGCCGTGCTGTTGTCGGTGCTGTCTGGAAGGCACTCTCTGCAAGGGTTCAGTTTGTTCATTTTAGTGATTGATTTTAATCTTGCTTTAGAAAAGTGAAATAAAGTTATCATTTTGAAAACATCGCCATTTATTTTTTGTACAAAAAAGAAAAATGGAAAAACAGTGAACGGAAAAGGAAAGGACTCGTTTGCAAAAAGATGTCTGATATTTCATTAATTGATCTTGTTTGCACAAAAAGTATAGATGGCCCGATTACAAAATGAGTCTTGTCATCTTGGGCAAGATGCAAGACTTTGATGCATGCTATAAAAATACAGGAAATAATAATTACTCTGCTTGAGTAACTCTTATAATTTCCTGGGAAGACCAGTTTGAGATACTGCTCCCCGGGATCTTTGGACGAATCCAATTCTCTAGATTGCGCTCCTCTTCCAGCTCGTCTTCCAAATTGTTGATAGCATCAGGGGTGAGCATCCCCCCACTGACAAATCCAGGCTTCTCAGCAGCCTTTGCTTGATGTTGTTGAGTTGGTCTGTAACCCAACCCAAATTTGTCCTTCTTCTCCTCCACAGCTAAAACCTTGCCCCAGCCTTGGGCAGTTCCTTCCTCAACAACCTTCCGGGCTTGTTGATAAGATGACATGGAGATCCCAGATACAGCAGATGCTTCATTAACATTCAAGGCCTCAAATCCTTGGCTCATTGTTTCATGGATCTCCCCGTCCATCTCAATGTACTTATAAGTAGCCAGATGGCTAACAAATATATCCTCCTCCCCACAGATTGTAACGACTTGGCCTTCCCACTCATATTTTAACTTCTGAAGGGTAGACGTTACTGCGCCGGCAGCGTGAATCCAAGGTCTACCCAACAAACAGCTGTAGGCAGGCTGAATGTCCATCACATAGAAGATAGTTTTAAAGGTCTGTGGGCCAATTGTCACAGGCAGCTCAATTTCTCCCAGCACCGATCTCTTAGAACCATCAAAGGCTCTTACTACCAGGTTGCTGGGTCGCAATGCTAATCCTTCATACTCTAGCTTCACCAGAGCCTTCTTTGGTAAGACATTAAGGGACGACCCCGTGTCTACCAGCACATGAGAAAGGACTGCACCTTTGCATTCCATGGTGATGTGCAGGGCCTTGTTGTGGTTGCGGCCATCCGTTGTCAAGTCAGTATTGGTGAACCCTAGCCCATTGCTAGCAGTAACATTTCCAACCACGGTTTCCAATTGATTGACAGTGATCTCTTCAGGCACGTAAGCTGCGTGCAAGACTTTAAGTAGTGCATTCCGATGGGCTTCGGAGCACATAAGCAGTGAGAGGATAAAGATCTTGGATGGCGTCTGGTGAAGCTGATCCACTATTTTATAATCACTCTTTTTGATGATTCTCATAAACTCATCAACTTCTTGATCGAATGGTGTTTTCAAGGCTTCCTTAACAACTTGATCTTCCTGCACCGGACTCTTTCCTTTCGCCTTGGCAGCAGCTTCTGCTTCGGCAGTGGGTCTCTGAATCTGTGGAGCGAAAAGACGTCCGCTTCGGGTGAAGCCTCCGCCCCCTCCCACATTATCTATTTGCGGTGCAGGTGTTGATGTATCAAGAGTGATTCTTTGTCCCTCGCAGTACACGTCAGAGCCATAGTGCCAAGGGATGGCCCTATTGCTTTCATATGGTACTGGTCCAGGCACCGTGACAGTGACTGGACTGATTGCAGCTGCAGAGGGAACTGTGATAGTTTGTGGATCGTAATAAATTGTAACTGGTGCTCTGATGGGAGCAGCACCTTCTGAATTGTAGGCAGAGTTGTTTTCAGGATCATAAAATATTGTGACAGTGGAGACATCTTCATGATTTGTTGCTGGAGTTGTAGGAGACATTGCCGGAAGGATGGATGTTGTTGTTGTAGGAGATTCAAAATGGAGTGAAGCTGAAGTTGTAGCAGGAAAATTTGTTGAAAACTGATCAGTTGAAAAGACAGATGAAGTACTTGTTGATGAAACCGAAGAATTGTCAGGAACAATGGTTGCTGCAGTTGTAGGAGGTTCTGAAACCGTTGCTGGTGAGATTGCTAGATTTGTTGGAAATGATGTGGTGATCTGAAGTTGGCCACTCTGAATAAGGCCATCTATGCCATTCCTCAGATTATCGCACCCATTTACTGAAATATTGCACTAAGCACACCCCAACTCACACCCCGGGAACATCTGACATTCCAAGAGCTGAGCCTTGATTTCTACCAACGGTGTCCGGATCTGACCCACACTGGTTATTAAATAAGACGGCTTGTCTTCTTCAATAGCGTTGATTCGAGGACCACCATGGTTTGGCATAGGATTTTTGTTGACATTGGGTGGCGGTGCAAAGTTCAGAGCTTTTGAGTCTACCAGGTCTTGTACCTTCATGTGCAAGGCTCTGCACTTTTCCGTACTATGGCCAGGTGCGTTTGAATGAAAGGCACACCTAGCGTTGGAGTCATAATTCCTGGGTAGACTGTTGGGATCCGGAGGTGCCAATGTCCTTAGCTCAACTAGGTTGAGTTTCAGGAGCTGTGGCAGCAATGTAGCATATGGCATTGGGATCGGATCGATTACTCTGTTAGCTTGAGATGGCCTCTGCTGGAATGGCCTTTGCTGGTTATTGTTGTTGGTGTTGCTGTTGTTGTAGTTTCTTGGAGGATACTGACTTTGTTGATGGTACTGAGGTTGTTGTTGATAGTTTTGCTGAGGAGGTTGATAGACTGGTTGTGGATGAGCTGGAGCAGGGATGGTGACTGCTGCTACTGATCTATGAACATATTGGGGCCTACCCCTGTTGGTGTGGATGGCATTAGTCTCACCAGTCCTTCTTGGGCCTGCAAAAGGCTTTCTTGCATTACTGGATGAGCTTGCACCATTGTCTGAGATCTTACCCATCTTCAATAGGCTTTCAATTCTCTCTCCGGCTATGACTACATCCGCAAAGCTGGTAGATGAGAAGGCAGCTAGCCTATCAATGTAGGTCCCCTGAAGGGTGTTCATGAACATATCAGCCATTTCCCTTTCAGACATAGGTGGCTGGACAGCAGCAGCAAGCTGTCTCCATCTTTGAGCATATTCTCTGAAGCTCTCTCTAGATGACTGTGACATTCCCATTAGGAGGGTCCTGTTGGGTGCCATATCCAGATTATACTGATACTGTCTGATGAAGGCCTCTGCCAGGTCCTTCCAGCATCTAATTGTTGCTCTTGTCAGATGGGAATACCACTCCCTCGAAGCTCCAGTCAAGCTATCTTCGAAATAGAACATCCACAACTTCTCGTCCATGGTGTAAGCTTTTAATCTCCCGAGGAAAGATTGTATATGGGTTCGGGGACAGGAAGTCCCGTTATACTTTTCGAAACATGGTGGCTTGAACTTGTGGGGAATCCTGACCCCGTCTACCAAGCCCATATCCATAACGTCAAAACCCAAAGAGTTTTGAGACTCTAAGGATCTTAACTTCTCAGCTATCTCATCCAACCTTCTATCATAAGCTTCTTCTCCAGCTCCCATTACTGTGAACTGGTCCTCTTGTGGGTCTTCTTGCAGTACCCTCCCTGCTGTGGCAGGCCCTTGTATGTTGACAGGAATATTGGCTTCTGGATGGAGGTGGGGACCAAAGACTGGGGGATTGACATGTGGTTGGACTCTTTCATTGTTGCTAGTCCCAGCAGTCCCTGGTTGATGATCCTCCTGGTTTCTCCCTTCTACCAGTGCTCTGAGCCTCTCCTGGCTTTGAGCCATGTTGTTCATTACTTCCATAAACTGCGTTATCTGCGTTCTCATTTCCAATCTTTCGTTTGCCATTTGATTTCTGACCTCTGCAAGGTCCTGCTGTACCTGATCCATCTGAATTCCCGGAAGGTTGTTTCGGGTTGGATATCGGTGCGGACGATTGAGGGGGAACACCCGGCGACGAGCAATAGTTCCTGAGCATCACAACAGAGTTAGCAACAACAAAACAAAAAACCTACAAAACAAACAAAGGGTTAGCATGCAATGCAGTATGCTTATTTGTGTTCAAGGTATCCGGCTTGGCATTCGGTTTTGACCCTTCCCGACCCTTGAAGATGATGCTGTTGAAGTTGCTTGAAGAAAACTCAGATGAAGCAAACCAACACAAATATATATTACAAAAAGCAAAATAATACAACTTGTTCTTTTACAACACCAGCCCTCTAAGGGGTCAAAATACACTACAAGAAAAGAAAATAAAAGTACATGGAATGAAAGCAACAACAAACAAATGGTCAAACACCAAGACCAAACTCATCCTCACGAACTTCCTTGAGAAGTGCTTCGGTCACAGGATCAGCTGGACGCTCCGTAAGATTCCTGATAAGGAGGTTCCGGGTAGCAACAGCTGTAGTCAACTTCTTGTGCTGACTTTGGTCCTTTGACCTCTTCACCCCAGCTTTGATCTTTAGCTCTGATATCTCCCTCTGGGCTGCTGCCAGGGCTTCTTGCTGCTCTTTTGCACTGGCTTCCATCTGTTCCATCTTGTCTTGGACCCTCTTGTCCTCTAGAGTACGAGCCTCAGTGATCCTGACCCACCTAGCCTGACTCTCCTTTAGATACAAGTCTGTCCTAGTTTTCTGGAATTGGGCTTCCTTGCAAGCATTCTTCAGGATTTATTCTCCAGCCCTAATCTTCTTAATGTAATCTTCATACTTTTCAATTCTAGCCAGATGCTCTTTCTTCAACTTCTCCAGCCTTTCAATATCCAATCTTCCATCCTTCCTCTCACAGAGGGTCTTCTGCAAAGCTTGAGTCAACTTCTCATTTCTTTCTTTCAAGCTCTCAAACTCTTCTAAGCTGACAGTTGCTGGAGGTGGTGTCGTGGAAGGCCCAGGCATATCTTCAATAGTAAAGGGCATCCCAGAGAATTGAGCCCTAGCATAGGACCAATCATAGTATTGTGCTGATGCCACATTGTTGCACTTCCCCAAAATGGTTACCCCCTTAGTCTGTACATTGTCCCAGGCCCAGGCTGCCTGCCTAACAATAGCCAGATTAATCTTGTTCTCACAAAAGAGAGTCTCAACCAAATCCTGTGCCTTAGGAGTGTGGACCAGTGCATAGCCCAGTTGTCTTTTGAACAGCAGAGGGTTGTAATTAATACTACCCTTAACTCCTATTAGGGGCACATTGGGAAAATGCCCACAGCTGGTGATGATATCCCTGCCTTTGGTGCTTTGGGTACACCACCTGATATCAGCTGAAGTGAGAGTGGTAAGTCTTCCAGCCCAGTTTTTCTGCTGATGAGGATTCAAAAATGCATCTGTCCTGGGTAGATGCCTGAGAAGCCAAGTATGGAACAATGGAGCACAACACCTCACTAATCTTCCCCTCTGCTTTTCATTTCTCTGATGCACTGAATAGTAGAGATCCCCCAATAATGTTGGCACTGGGTTCTTCAGAATGAACAGGTGGATTGCATTCTTACTAATGAATCGAGGCTCATCTGCAAACAATACAATCCCATATATGCTCAAGGCCAACAAAGCACAGACAGCTTTCCATTCTCCTAGAGAAGCTTTCAGGGTAGCTTGAGAGATCAGGAAATCCAGATGTAGGCCTGGGATTCCAGCCTTAGAAGTCATATGTTGCCCAATCAGGACTGGTTCTAGATGCAATGCCTTAGCTACCTCTTCATTACTAGGAAAGACCATCTCAGGATTGAAAGGGATTTCTCTCCTGATAGGTATGCCAACTAATGATGAGTATTCTTCCAATAAAGGGCCCAACTGAAAGTCCTGAAAAGTGAAACATCTCAGTGGGGGATCATAAAACTGAAGGCAAGTGTGGATCAGGCTTCTCTGTGAGGGGTCCAGATCCATAACCAAATCAAGTATATCCCCATGGTGTTCCCTGAACAATGGTATGTGATCTGGAGTGATTAGGGTTTGAATCCTCCTGATGTCAGATAAGTCTGGTTGGAAGAAGTGGCAAGTGATGTTGCTCTTTTTAGGTGCCATGATGTTGAGACTGAGTAGAGACAAGTGCTGATGAGGATGCTGAAGAGTGGGCCACTGATTGGCTGGTGCAGATAGCTGATAGCTGAAGCAAGTGCTGATGAAAACAGGTCAATACTGAAGACGGGGTCAAAACCAAAACCAAATGAAGATGGATACCCTGAAACACAAATAAGCAAATGTCAATATGATGCAATGATTATGTATGCAAATGATATGCAAGGGTTTGTGACTGAGCTGGATCTGATCAAATGCTCTGATATAAGTCCATGTGTGTAAGAAGTCCAGATGGAGGTCTATAGGTCCAGTAACCAAGGGGGAGGACTCAAATAAAGAGTCACATGTCCAGGGTTGTAGGATCACAAGAACTGTTCCAACATGGAGTATTCTTAACCATATCAAAGTAACAGGGTATTCTGAGGTCAAGGTACCTGCAAACCTGTAAACAGCCCAACCCCCTCACTGGTGGTGTTCTAAAACAAGGATCCTCAGACTTGGATTAGTTATGAGAAGTGTAAACACTTCTAACCCGGAGGTACAGTGTTTACAATAACCATAACAATTCCTCCTCTAATTCACCTCAGTTTCTGAAGGTCAGTACTAAAAGGTCATCCAGACTTAGCAGGCTTCCCAGATAGCCCTAGCATTGCAGGAAATCTGCAACACAGAGTTCTCAAGAAGAAACCCATATCTGAACCGTGTTTCATATTCCCGCACCAGACCGAAATGGAATGGGAAAGAATATGATTCACTCTAGCCTAGGTGTCACTCAGGTCCCAGGTATAGGACCTTAACTCTCAATGAAACACCCACCCACCAAAGCAAACAACCAGATCCAGCCAGCAGCATGACAGTATGATATATACAAAAGCAATAAAGAAAGCAGTAAAGCAACTGTACATAAAGCAAAATAAATACAAATATACAAACACAAATAAGCACATAACACCCCAGTAAACACAAATCAATCAAGCGCTAGGAGGAACCCACAAAAAGAACCAGAAGCCCTGGTTGCAGTATAAGGTTCCCCAGCAGAGTCGCCAAGCTGTCGCTCCCACCAAATGAAGCCGGGTCAAATGGGGTACAGACGCGAACGGTCGGCGAAAGGAGGATGTGAGAACACACAGGAGTGAACTCACAGGGAATGAAAAGAGTCGCCAGCTAGGCATTTTTATCCCGGAGGAAAGGCAATGCTGCATAGACCTAGAAAAAGATGGATAAGACGGTTGCGAACCAGAGAGACTGAGAAAGGGGGTTGGTTACAACCTGGGAAGGTATTAGCACCCAGATTGTCCGCCGTACTCGACGGGATCCACGCTTAAAAGATTTGTGTTCTAAAGGGGTAGTGTCAGTGCAATCTGTGTATACAATAGCTGGAAAAGGATGTACAGGTGTCAGTGTAAGAGAAGTGTGAAGTGTATAAATGATGTGTCAGTGTAAGAAAAGGAATAAGATGCTCAAGATCATGAGGCTAAAAGAATGATGATGGGAAGAGGGGGAATGTACAGAGACTTTTGTTCGATAACCGTTAAGTTATGCCTACGTATCCTCTCGTGCAATGAGGAAGTCAGAACACCGTAGTTCGACCCAAAGAGACTGATAGATAAATTGACTGATGAACTGCTTACTTGTCTATGCTCAAGTGTATGATCTGTCTGGCACAGATGCAAACTGTCTTGCATTAGACGGAAGAAGCAAGTTCTCGTTTGTGAGTGAAGGTGATGAGAAAAGAACCCCGAAGGAGACGATTATTGTTTGTTTTTTGTGTTTTCAGTCTTTTATTGCTTTTGGAAGTTTGTCATAAGTTAATGAGCTTAAGCCTAAACCAATGGGTTAGTAAACTCATCACATCTTCCCTCTGATTAGGGGTAATGAGAATACCTTAAGTGTGAAGTCAGATTCTCACACTTAATCACCTTTGATGCAGGATTAAGATCATTAACCTACTTGTAATTATTTAAATGTTTTTGGTGTTTTTGTTTATTGTTAAGTAATGAGGTTAAGCCATAATCAAGGATTAAACAGACTCATTACACCATCCTAATAGAAGGATAATAGATGAGAATGTTTAAGCTGAGGAAAGCTCCTCAACTTAATCCGTGATTAGGGATTAAACTCATGACAAAACAAGCCTTTGATTAAGTGGATTTTATTTAATGGTATGATGATGAATTGAATTTTATGGTTTGTAAGACAACTTGAGGGGGACTTGTCCATTAACACTAGGGTTAGTCCTTCTTAACCAGTTAAGGAAGAATTAGAACCCTAATGCAAGGCCCAAGTTACAAGTTTGATGCCTTGATTATTATTAGATGGATTGATTAAAGGATTTAAACACATTAAGGGTTTAACACTTAGGATTAAAGTTATACACTCCATCCTAATAGAAGGATGCAGGCATAAGCTCAATCACAAAGCCTTAAAGCCTTTATGGTTTAGTCCCTGATTAGGAGGTGAGAAGAGAAGACTCAAGGATATACAAAGGTAAAAACTAAGTGGGGAGACTAATCAAAACCCTAATCATTGTCATTCTTGGTTGTTCCTAAGGTTTGTGAGGTTAACAAGAGAAAACTTCAGAAGAACCACCAGGAAGCAGATGAAAGGATCAGGAGAAGCAAGGTGACTTGCTTCATTCAAGAAGTCAAGTCACTTGAAGAAAGAAAGTAAGAAGAGCAAGAGTGAGCAAGCTCAATCTCAAACACAAACATAAATGCAGCAAAGATGCATAAAAAGAGATGAAGAGAAGTTATGAGAAGTGAAGGCAAATTCACTTCTCAAATTCACTTACCACCTGAAATGTTAGAAAAGAAATGCAATGCAATGCAAAATGGGGTGAAATGACATGATGCAAAACAAAACCAGAAGCATGTTGATGATGATAATGATGCTATGAAGTGATACAAACATGAAACAAGGCATGGAGATGATCATACAAGCTTATGGATGCAGATGAAGCAAGTTAAGAAGCATGGACATACATGAAAAGTTATGAAGTGTACATGGCATACAACATGGCAAATACATGATGCAATGATCAAACATGCTTTCAATATGTCTTATGATGCCAAATGAATCAAATGTATGCTTGAAATGTCATGGCAAGTCATGCTATGCAAGAGAATGCAAGAGGTATGCACATGAAAGCCCAAATTAGGGTTTATGAACCATACATCAAACAAAAATCAAAATCAGAAGCAAACCCTAAGATAAAAAATGGAAAATGCCACTCAAAGGATCCCTAATCCTATACTAAAACAAAGCCCAAAGGAGAAGTCTCAACTCCTAACCTAACTCAAGATATGAATTTTACAAGTTATTAGGGTTTTTAGGGTTCCTAAGCAAAAGAAATGCCAAACAAATTGAAAATGAGGAATCAAATCATGGCCATTTAATCTCAAAAACTACATGCTAAACACAATGCAATGCAAAAAGAATCAATGTCCAACTCCTCATGAATAGGCAGAAATGATTTTTTGAACTTTGGATCAAATTAATGCATAAAAATGATTTTAATTCAATGAAAAATTCTCAAAATGCATCAAGATCAAAAAAGAAATTTGGTTTGAAGGTTGGACAATGTTTCTAAATGTCTTAGAACATTTCATGAATTTTTGGGTGATTTTTAAATACCTAAAAGTATTTTTAATAAATTAATTTCCATTAATCAATTAAAAATAATCCTTTAAATATTTAAAAATACTTTTTTAATGATAAAAATAAAAACAAAAATATTTTTGTGTCATAAAAATTAATAGAACTTTTGAGAAAAAGTTTCATAATTTTTAAGACATTTTTGCTATTTTAAATAAATTATACAAATTAAATGAAAAGAAATGAAATAAAAATTGAAATAAAAGAAAGTCAAATAGATGGAAGGCTGGGATGAGCCCTGGGTTTGAATGCGTTGACTGGCGCCAGATCTAGTGGCCAGGATTGGTTCTGAGTTAATTAATTTAATTACAATTAATTAAAACTAACAAAATGGATTAGGGCTAAACAAAATGATCTGGGCCCTTCACATGCGCGCGAAGTCAACTGGTCAACTCAATCCAACGTGCCAAATTCAAACTCTCTTAATGACTGGGATTATGCCCTAATTGTTTTCAGGTGGCCGGAGAAGACCTCCGGTCGTCTTCTCCGGTGGGAACCCCACCTGAAAACTTCTAAAACTCTCAAAACCTAACTAAAACGAAATCTAAAAACATGGAAATGATTCCCACTCACTCACGAACCAAAACCCCCAATCAAAACAAATTTATTCTTCCTGGAATGGCTGAATCGAAGTAAACAAGAACTAGGGCAAAAAAGTTTCAGAGAGCAATTAAATCCTCATTTCATCATCATTTTCGAAACTAAAAGCATCAGGATAACCAGTGAAGCATGGAGAACAAGTCTAGAACTTAAAAATCCATTTCTGGAAAAAAAGTTCTTGAGCTACCTGAGATTCGAAGCTTTCACTCCAGCAACTTTCAGACCTCCCCTCCTTGTGAAATCCACTCCTTATGCCCTCTTGATGATGCTTGAATGCTTTGGAGAAGTTTATGCTGGCTTGATGAAGAGTTTGAACAGCTTCTGCTCAAGCTCAGTTGAAAATGGCAATGGTGATGCAAGCAGTTTCAGGCCAATGTGAGTGGTTCTTTGTGGTCCAGATGATGAGTGAAGAAGGTTTGTGGAGTTTGTTTGGATGTTTGTAAGCTGTGGAAGGTGTTTCGAAGGAAACTGCAGTTTGGGGTGAAAATGGTGAAGTGATGTTATAGCTTGTTTCAGGCCTGGTTCTTTGTTGGTTTTTACTCAATGGGGCAAGGTGAGATGATTAGTGAAGTTTGCTTGAGTGTTTGTGAGCTGAGCAGAGAGTTTCGAAGAGAGATGCAAATGGGGTGGTTTTTGTGTATATGATGATGTGGTGTGTTTCAGCTTGGCTCCCTCTTATGTTTTGCTTGCCAAAGGATAGTATAAACAATTCCAAGTGGCCAGAGGATGTGACATGGCCTGCTGTGATTGGGATGTTTGCTTTTGCCAAAAGTCAACTTTTTTGTAAGAGAGGCATGGCTTGAGTTATAGCTTGGTACCATGGCTAGGGCTGGCGCAGCATGGTGTGTAAGTGAAGCTAGAAAGGTTCAATAGCCAATGCAGCAAGTTGGTGAAGTGTGATCATGAGTTTTGCAAGTTGGCTCATTTTTGAAACTTCATGAAAAAGTCTTGTTACACAAACCATGGACATGAGAAATTTTGGTCCAATTCTGACTTTTAGGGCCTATGTGATGTTTGTACATTGGTTTGAAGTGAATTAGAAGTTACAAATGGCATTGGTTCATGATTTTGCAAACTTCTCATTTGGTGCACATCTTGAAAATTTGTGATTTTTGGAAACTTTGTCACACCATAACTTTTGATCCAAAAAGAATTAGATCATGTTCTTGTACTTTTTGAAAAGGGAAAAATGTATTCTACAACTTTCATGACCAAAGTTTTTCCATTTGACACCTTTTTGAATCAAAAATCAAGGCTTGAAAAATGACCTAAAATGACATATTCTTGAAAAGTCAACTATGCCCAAAAAGTCAACATTTGCAAAAACTTGTGATTCTTGATTTTTGTGAACTTCAACCCTCTTCCATGATCAAATAAAGATCATATACACTCAAAATGATGAAGATCACCCATTGGTTGGGTCATTGGGTGCCTCAAATGCCCTGATTTTACACTGGCTTGTCCAGAAAGTCAACCCTTGATCAGATGACTTCCCCATGGAATTTCTTCATGAAAATTGATATGCATACTCCCTATACCATATAGAGACCAATGGAAACAAGAGTGACCAAAAAATTTGGGGTTATGGCCTCTGAAACCAAAACCCTAATTTTAGGTCAACTGTGCAGTCAAACTTGGCTCTGCATCCATTCCAAACCCAGTTCTTGTGATTCTTTTGAAATCTTGACTTTGGGAGGATGTAATATGATATAAGAACACATATGGATCCCTTTGAAGTGATTGGTTGCTTTTGGAGTGGCTCAAGATGCCCTTGGATTGCTCAGATCACAAACCCTAGGTGCAGATGACTTTGAATCTATGCAGTGAATCAAAATTGTGATATGAGATGGTATGATTGTGTTTATGCATATGAAATGATCACAAGCCATGGTGTGAATGGGTGAGGGAAAATTTGGGGTGTTTACAGCTGCCCCTATTCAAACATGAGTTAGCTGTGCAGGGTGTAAGCAATGGCTTAACAGGCAAACAAGATAACTTGTGGTTGAATACCAAAGACAGTCCAAAATTTGCACTCACAGAATGAAGAAGAAAAGGGATATAGATTGTAAAAGGAAAATAAAGTATATTGTAAAGTGTGGGTGACGGAGGACGACCGTCGAGCAGAGGGAGACTGCTGGGTAAAGAGCGATGACGGGGACGACCGACATGCTGGGAAAAGTGTGGGAAATAAAGCGATGACGGGGACGACCGACATGCTGGGGATAAAAGGTAAAGCCAAGACGGGGACGGCCGACTAGCTGGGAAAAATAAAATTATGATGGGGACGGCCATCAAGATGAAGTTGAAAGATTCTCTGGGAATTAATGAAACACGACGGGGACGGCCATCAAGTTCACAAAGCAAAGTAACCGACGATGGGGACGGCCATCGGGCTAAAAGAAAAGGGACCACGACGGGGACGGCTATCGGGTTAAAGAATAAATGAAATAAACAGATGATGAGGTACGGTCATCAAAGGTGAAGGATGATCACCTAGCAGGGGACGACTGCTCTGTTGGGTTAAGATGAGGGACGGTCATCTAAGGTGGAGGACGACCACCGGGCAGGGTACGGCTGCCGAAAATATCGCGACATAGGACGAATGCCGGATAAAAGGTCAACGATGGGGACGGCCATCGGACGAGCATGATGGAGGACGACCATCAAGAGGTGGAGGACGACCACTTAGCAGGGGACGGCTGCTCTCGAGGTTTATCGTGACATAGGACGAATGTCAGATAACCAAAAAAATCAACAATGGGGACGGCCATTGGATAAAATGATGAAGGACGATCATCAAAAGGTGGAGGACGACCACCTAGCAGGGGACGGCTGCTAAAAATCAACGATGGGGACGACCATCGGATGAGCATGATGGAGGACGACCATCAAGAGGTGGAGGACGACCACCTAGCAGGGTACGGCTGCTCTCAGGGTTTATCATAACACAGGACGAGTGTCAGATAAAAAAAGGAAAATTTGCTTTGGCGATCTACTAGGGATGTGGTAAACACGGAAGAGTGCTTACAACCAAGAAAAGAAAGGTATAAGTGTTTAGATATTGTGTATAGATTAGAGATGCGGACGAGCATCCTTAAGACTACGATACGGACGAGTATCGGGTAGAAACAAACTGACACATGTTCAGAGATGATGATACGGACGAGTATCAACCGGTTAACAGAGAACACGGACGAGTGTTGAATCTGAGGGGACTCTTCTGGGGAATAGTAGACATAGACGAGTATCTATATTCAAGAAGACATAAGTGTTTGACACAGTGTATGGATTAAAGATGCGGACGAGCATCCTTAAGACTATGATACGGACGAGTATCAGGTAGAAACAAACACTTGACGCATATTCTGAGATGATGGTACGGACGAGTACCAACTGGTTAACAAAGAATATGGACCAATTCCGGATCTGTGGGGATATAAATGGTGTATGCAAGATACGGACGAGTATCTGTATAAGTGTAATATGAGTAGTGAGTATGAGTATTGTATAGATGAGTGTTTATCTGCTGGGGAAGGTGACACGGACGAGTGTCAAAAGGAGAAGGGTATAATATCAACAAGTATATGGGTTGTAAGAGTGTAAGCGACTGCGCTGAGGATATGACACGGACAGGTGTCAAGAAAATATACAAGTATAGGTGAGTGCAAAGATGATGTCTTTGGCTTTCTGCTGAGGATATGACACGGGCGGGTGTCAGGAAGTATCTGTAATACGGGTGATCTTGTTTGTAAAGAGTGTTCAGGCGACCTGATTGGGGAGTGATGACACGGACGGGTGTCAGAAGGAGTATATATTGGTGTTTGTGATTTGTGAGGCAACTGCTTTTGCTGAGGAACCTGGTGGGGATTTTGGGGAAAGTATTCTGACGAATGGTCCGTATTCACAAGTGTTCGATTCACAACATGACTTATGATTATGCTATGCATTTGATTTTTTCCGTAATGCTCCGTATTAGACGGAATGCTACGCTTTATGGGTGAATATGATGTGAATGCCATGATTATGCAAAAGGTACAAATCCGGGATTCGGATCCCGTTGTTGCGAAGATCTCTGGTTGATCTGCCTAGAATGGACATCCCAGCTGGGGATAAGATCATTTGTAGATCTGGTGAGATGTATCTGCTTGGGGATATAGGTCACTGATTGACATATCCTTGTAATAGGACCCAGCTGGGGTTTGTAGAAGCTTTCTGTATTCTGTTGTGACCCCTTCATGCGTTGCTCTTCTGAATAGAGGCTAAGGATTCTGTGGGGAGATGATTCCCTGACTTCTGTATTCTGCTGAGGAAGAATGATTGGTACTGCGGCTGGGGAATGTAATGAGGGGCAACTCAGCTGGGGAGAAAGCACCTTGAGTGCTAAGACTGTTTGTTGATTTGCCACCTTGCTGGGATGTAACTTGCATGCCCCAAGTTGCGTTCTGGATACCTACAATCCTGCAAAGATAAGGAAACGCACAAAAGGTCCCGAGGTATCCTTTACTGGATTCCGTCATAGGAGTTGAGCATTCTCAAGAATAAGTTTATTCCCTGCAAGCATGTGTTTTTATTTTCTTAGAGAAGAGCATCTGAACTTATGCAATTAGTTTTTGAGACATCAGACATTCTTTGCAAATAAAATATGTACAAGACGAAACATGACTGAAAAATCTGATTTTATTAATTCTTGTGCCCTGAATTGGCAAAATACAGTCAAGGAAACAAATCTCCTAAAATGAAGAGATTGTTACAAATTGAGAAACAAAGTGCTGGCGATGTTGACGAAGCTTTGAAGGAGCTTCCTCTTCTGTTATGACTCGTATGACTTTTGACGTTCTTCCCGTCTTGCTTTCTGAAAAAGGCTGATTCTGAATGAAGCTTGATCCTTTTGAAGCTTTCCAAGTTGCGGATGATACAGACGAATTCAGAATGCAGTTGTTCGCTTATTCCCTTATTTTTGCATGGATCGCCCTTTCGGGTTTTCAATCCATCGGGATACCCATTTTTGCCTGAGTTGTCCAATGCGGCTTTTCAACTCAGCGGGTGTACATTTTTGTTTATTTTCCCTTATTTTTGCCCGAGTCTTTTATTCTGTTTTTGACTCGCCGGGATGCCCTATTTTTGCCTGGACTTACATTCTGTTTTTGTGTCCAGCGGGTCATTTTATGCGAAGTATTTTTTAACTGCATCTGAATTCACAGGGGACGGGAAATCTTCACCATCCATGGTGCTGAGCATCAGTGCTCCACCAGAGAAAACTTTCTTTACTACAAATGGTCCTTCGTAATTTGGAGTCCATTTGCCCCTGTGGTCTGTATGAGGAGGAAGGATTCTTTTCAGCACAAGATCTCCTACTTGGTACTCTCGGTGCCTGACTTTCTGATCGAAGGCTTTCTTCATTCTCTTCTGATATAACTGCCCATGACAGATTGCAGCCAATCTTTTCTCTTCGATCAAACTCAGTTGTTCGTATCGGGCCCGAACCCATTCTGCTTCACTCAGTTTAACATCCATTAGTACCCGTAAAGAGGGTAATTCAACTTCAACAGGTAGGACTGCTTCCATACCATACACAAGCTGATACGGTGTTGCCCCAGTGGATGTTCTGATTGACGTGCGGTACCCATGCAAGGCAAATGGTAGCATTTCATGCCAGTCTTTGTATGTGACTACCATCTTCTGCACAATCTTCTTGATGTTCTTATTTGCTGCCTCAACAGCGCCATTCATCTTTGGCCTGTAAGGAGAAGAATTGTGATGTTGGATCTTGAAGTCCCGGCACAGCTCTGCCATCATTTTGTTGTTTAGATTGGAACCATTATCAGTAATGATTCGTTCGGGCACTCCATATCGACAGATGATATCTCTCTTCAGAAATCTGGCTACCACCTGTCTCGTAACATTGGCATAGGAAGCTGCTTCGACCCACTTGGTGAAATAATCAATGGCAACCAGGATGAATCTGTGGCCGTTCGAAGCAGTTGGCTCAATCTTGCCAATCATATCAATGCCCCACATGGCAAAGGGCCATGGTGAAGACATGATGTTCAAAGGATTGGGAGGTACATGCACCTTATCTGCATAGATCTGGCATTTATGGCATTTTCTGGCGTAAGCACAACAGTCTGCATCCATTGTGATCCAGTAATAACCTAATCTTAACAATTTCTTGGCCATGGCATGCCCTCCAGCATGGGTACCAAATGATCCTTCGTGCACTTCATGCATTAACAAATCTGCTTCCGTCTTGTCAACACATCTGAGGAGTACCATATCAAAGTTCCTTTTGTATAAAGACCCATCAGTGTTCAGAAAGAAACTACCAGCAAGCCTTCTCAAAGTCTTCTTATCATTGGAAGATGCCCCAGGTGGGTATGTTTGATCCTCCAAGAAGCATTTAATGTCATGGAACCAAGGCTTATCGTCTTTGACAATATCTGCTGCGAATACATATGCTGGTCTATCAAGTCTGGACACTGAAATCTGAGGTACAAAGTTAGCAGCTTGAACTTTGATCATGGATGAAATGGTAGCAAGAGCATCTGCAAACTGATTCTCGTCCCGAGGGATATACTCAAGCTTGACTGTTGTGAAGAAAGTCAATAACCTCCTTGTATAATCCCTGTAAGGTATCAGATGATCCTGGTGGGTGTACCATTTCCCGTTGGTTTGATTAACTACCAGAGCTGAATCTCCGAACACGGTCAATGTTTTGATCCTGAGGTCAATGGCCTCCTCAAGACCCATAATACAAGCTTCGTATTCAGCTTCGTTGTTAGTTCAGTTAAAGGTGAGCTTTGCCGAGAAAGGCATGTGAACTCCTTTAGGCGTAATGAGTACTGCACCAACACCACGACCATTCATGTTAACAGCCCCGTCAAACATCATAGTCCATTCTTCTTTCGGGTCGGGCCCTTCAGTGTGAATAGGCTCCTCATGATCTTTTGATTTTATGAACATGATGTCTTCATCAGGGAAGTCAAATCTCATAGGCTGATAGTCATCAATAGGTTGCTCAGCAAGATATTCAGACAATACACTGCCCTTGATGGCTTTCTGAGATGTGTATTGGATGTCATATTCTGTGAGAATCATTTGCCATCTTGCAACCCGTCCGGTAAGTGCTGGCTTCTCAAATATGTACTTAACTGGGTCCATCTTTGAGATCAATAAAGTAGTGTGGGTCAACATATACTGTCTTAGTCGGCGAGCAGCCCACGCTAAAGCACAACAAGTTTTCTCGAGCAGTGAATAACGTTGTTCACAGTCGGTAAACTTTTTGCTCAGGTAGTATATTGCATACTCTTTTCGACCAGACTCGTCATGTTGTCCCAGCACACACCCCATTGACTCTTCTAATACTGTCAAATACATTATCATAGGTCTTCCTTCAACTGGAGGCATAAGGATTGGAGGTTCTTGCAGATACTCCTTGATCTTGTCAAAAGCCTTTTGGCAGTCTTCGTTCCACCTGACCGTCTGCTCTTTTCTTAACAGCTTGAACAAGGGTTCACAGGTCGTTGTGAGGTGAGATATGAACCTTGAAATGTAGTTCAATCGACCTAGGAACCCTCGAACTTCTTTCTCAGTCCTCGGTGCAGGCATCTCTTGAATAGCTTTGACTTTATCAGGGTCAACCTCAATTCCTTTCTCGCTCACAATAAAACCCAGCAGCTTGCCGGATCGCACCCCGAATGTGCATTTATTGGGGTTCAACTTCAGTTGGTACTTCCTCAGACGCTTGAACAGCTTTAGCAGATTCACCAGGTGGTCTTCTTCAGTAAGGGACTTGGCGATCATGTCATCCACATAACATTCTATTTCTTTGTGGATCATATCATGGAATAATGTCACCATAGCCCGTTGATATGTTGCACCAGCATTCTTCAGCCCGAATGGCATCACCTTGTAACAGAATGTGCCCCAGGGTGTAATGAATGTTGTCTTCTCCATGTCTTCAGGTGACATTTTAATCTGATTGTATCCTGAAAATCCGTCCATGAAGGAGAATACCGAGAACTGAGCTGTGTTATCGACCAATACATCAATGTGAGGTAATGGGAAGTCATCCTTCGGGCTAGCTCTGTTCAGATCCCGGTAGTCAACACACATCCTAACTTTGCCGTCTTTCTTAGGCACAGGTACTATGTTAGCAACCCACGGCGGATAGCTAGTTACGGCAAGGAACCCGGCGTCCCATTGCTTTTGTACCTCCTCCTTGATTTTCATAGCCATGTCCGGGCGAGTACGTCGCAGTTTCTGTTTGACTGGTGGGCACTCTTCTCTTAAAGGCAGCTTGTGTACCACAATGTCGGTGTCCAACCCTGGCATATCTTGATAAGACCAAGCAAACACGTCCACATATTCTTGAAGCAGATCGATCAGTTGTCTCTTCACTGAGTCTTGCAGGCAGGCCCCGATCTTAACCTCTTTCACGTCTTCATCTGTACCAAGATTAATCACTTCGACCTCCTCCCGGTGAGGAGTGATAACTTTTTCCTCTTGTCTCAACAACCTGGCTAGCTCTTCAGGAAGCTCATATTCTTCCTCAACCCCTTCATCAGCTTGATTGATCGGATTGTCAAAGTCATACGAAGTCATAGCCGTGCTGTTGTCGGTGCTGTCTGGAAGGCACTCTCTGCAAGGGTTCAGTTTGTTCATTTTAGTGATTGATTTTAATCTTGCTTTAGAAAAGTGAAATAAAGTTATCATTTTGAAAACATCGCCATTTATTTTTTGTACAAAAAAGAAAAATGGAAAAACAGTGAACGGAAAAGGAAAGGACTCGTTTGCAAAAAGATGTCTGATATTTCATTAATTGATCTTGTTTGCACAAAAAGTACAGATGGCCCGATTACAAAATGAGTCTTGTCATCTTGGGCAAGATGCAAGACTTTGATGCATGCTATAAAAATACAGGAAATAATAATTACTCTGCTTGAGTAACTCTTATAATTTCCTGGGAAGACCAGTTTGAGATACTGCTCCCCGGGATCTTTGGACGAATCCAATTCTCTAGATTGCGCTCCTCTTCCAGCTCGTCTTCCAAATTGTTGATAGCATCAGGGGTGAGCATCCCCCCACTGACAAATCCAGGCTTCTCAGCAGCCTTTGCTTGATGTTGTTGAGTTGGTCTGTAACCCAACCCAAATTTGTCCTTCTTCTCCTCCACAGCTAAAACCTTGCCCCAGCCTTGGGCAGTTCCTTCCTCAACAACCTTCCGGGCTTGTTGATAAGATGACATGGAGATCCCAGATACAGCAGATGCTTCATTAACATTCAAGGCCTCAAATCCTTGGCTCATTGTTTCATGGATCTCCCCGTCCATCTCAATGTACTTATAAGTAGCCAGATGGCTAACAAATATATCCTCCTCCCCACAGATTGTAACGACTTGGCCTTCCCACTCATATTTTAACTTCTGAAGGGTAGACGTTACTGCGCCGGCAGCGTGAATCCAAGGTCTACCCAACAAACAGCTGTAGGCAGGCTGAATGTCCATCACATAGAAGATAGTTTTAAAGGTCTGTGGGCCAATTGTCACAGGCAGCTCAATTTCTCCCAGCACCGATCTCTTAGAACCATCAAAGGCTCTTACTACCAGGTTGCTGGGTCGCAATGCTAATCCTTCATACTCTAGCTTCACCAGAGCCTTCTTTGGTAAGACATTAAGGGACGACCCCGTGTCTACCAGCACATGAGAAAGGACTGCACCTTTGCATTCCATGGTGATGTGCAGGGCCTTGTTGTGGTTGCGGCCATCCGTTGTCAAGTCAGTATTGGTGAACCCTAGCCCATTGCTAGCAGTAACATTTCCAACCACGGTTTCCAATTGATTGACAGTGATCTCTTCAGGCACGTAAGCTGCGTGCAAGACTTTAAGTAGTGCATTCCGATGGGCTTCGGAGCACATAAGCAGTGAGAGGATAAAGATCTTGGATGGCGTCTGGTGAAGCTGATCCACTATTTTATAATCACTCTTTTTGATGATTCTCATAAACTCATCAACTTCTTGATCGAATGGTGTTTTCAAGGCTTCCTTAACAACTTGATCTTCCTGCACCGGACTCTTTCCTTTCGCCTTGGCAGCAGCTTCTGCTTCGGCAGTGGGTCTCTGAATCTGTGGAGCGAAAAGACGTCCGCTTTGGGTGAAGCCTCCGCCCCCTCCCACATTATCTATTTGCGGTGCAGGTGTTGATGTATCAAGAGTGATTCTTTGTCCCTCGCAGTACACGTCAGAGCCATAGTGCCAAGGGATGGCCCTATTGCTTTCATATGGTACTGGTCCAGGCACCGTGACAGTGACTGGACTGATTGCAGCTGCAGAGGGAACTGTGATAGTTTGTGGATCGTAATAAATTGTAACTGGTGCTCTGATGGGAGCAGCACCTTCTGAATTGTAGGCAGAGTTGTTTTCAGGATCATAAAATATTGTGACAGTGGAGACATCTTCATGATTTGTTGCTGGAGTTGTAGGAGACATTGCCGGAAGGATGGATGTTGTTGTTGTATGAGATTCAAAATGGAGTGAAGCTGAAGTTGTAGCAGGAAAATTTGTTGAAAACTGATCAGTTGAAAAGACAGATGAAGTACTTGTTGATGAAACCGAAGAATTGTCAGGAACAATGGTTGCTGCAGTTGTAGGAGGTTCTGAAACCGTTGCTGGTGAGATTGCTGGATTTGTTGGAAATGATGTGGTGATCTGAAGTTGGCCACTCTGAATAAGGCCATCTATGCCATTCCTCAGATTATCGCACCCATTTACTGAAATATTGCACTAAGCACACCCCAACTCACACCCCGGGAACATCTGACATTCCAAGAGCTGAGCCTTGATTTCTACCAACGGTGTCCGGATCTGACCCACACTGGTTATTAAATAAGACGGCTTGTCTTCTTCAATAGCGTTGATTCGAGGACCACCATGGTTTGGCATAGGATTTTTGTTGACATTGGGTGGCGGTGCAAAGTTCAGAGCTTTTGAGTCTACCAGGTCTTGTACCTTCATGTGCAAGGCTCTGCACTTTTCCGTACTATGGCCAGGTGCGTTTGAATGAAAGGCACACCTAGCGTTGGAGTCATAATTCCTGGGTAGACTGTTGGGATCCGGAGGTGCCAATGTCCTTAGCTCAACTAGGTTGAGTTTCAGGAGCTGTGGCAGCAATGTAGCATATGGCATTGGGATCGGATCGATTACTCTGTTAGCTTGAGATGGCCTCTGCTGGAATGGCCTTTGCTGGTTATTGTTGTTGGTGTTGCTGTTGTTGTAGTTTCTTGGAGGATACTGACTTTGTTGATGGTACTGAGGTTGTTGTTGATAGTTTTGCTGAGGAGGTTGATAGACTGGTTGTGGATGAGCTGGAGCAGGGATGGTGACTGCTGCTACTGATCTATGAACATATTGGGGCCTACCCCTGTTGGTGTGGATGGCATTAGTCTCACCAGTCCTTCTTGGGCCTGCAAAAGGCTTTCTTGCATTACTGGATGAGCTTGCACCATTGTCTGAGATCTTACCCATCTTCAATAGGCTTTCAATTCTCTCTCCGGCTATGACTACATCCGCAAAGCTGGTAGATGAGAAGGCAGCTAGCCTATCAATGTAGGTCCCCTGAAGGGTGTTCATGAACATATCAGCCATTTCCCTTTCAGACATAGGTGGCTGGACAGCAGCAGCAAGCTGTCTCCATCTTTGAGCATATTCTCTGAAGCTCTCTCTAGATGACTGTGACATTCCCATTAGGAGGGTCCTGTTGGGTGCCATATCCAGATTATACTGATACTGTCTGATGAAGGCCTCTGCCAGGTCCTTCCAGCATCTAATTGTTGCTCTTGTCAGATGGGAATACCACTCCCTCGAAGCTCCAGTCAAGCTATCTTCGAAATAGAACATCCACAACTTCTCGTCCATGGTGTAAGCTTTTAATCTCCCGAGGAAAGATTGTATATGGGTTCGGGGACAGGAAGTCCCGTTATACTTTTCGAAACATGGTGGCTTGAACTTGTGGGGAATCCTGACCCCGTCTACCAAGCCCATATCCATAACGTCAAAACCCAAAGAGTTTTGAGACTCTAAGGATCTTAACTTCTCAGCTATCTCATCCAACCTTCTATCATAAGCTTCTTCTCCAGCTCCCATTACTGTGAACTGGTCCTCTTGTGGGTCTTCTTGCAGTACCCTCCCTGCTGTGGCAGGCCCTTGTATGTTGACAGGAATATTGGCTTCTGGATGGAGGTGGGGACCAAAGACTGGGGGATTGACATGTGGTTGGACTCTTTCATTGTTGCTAGTCCCAGCAGTCCCTGGTTGATGATCCTCCTGGTTTCTCCCTTCTACCAGTGCTCTGAGCCTCTCCTGGCTTTGAGCCATGTTGTTCATTACTTCCATAAACTGCGTTATCTGCGTTCTCATTTCCAATCTTTCGTTTGCCATTTGATTTCTGACCTCTGCAAGGTCCTGCTGTACCTGATCCATCTGAATTCCCGGAAGGTTGTTTCGGGTTGGATATCGGTGCGGACGATTGAGGGGGAACACCCGGCGACGAGCAATAGTTCCTGAGCATCACAACAGAGTTAGCAACAACAAAACAAAAAACCTACAAAACAAACAAAGGGTTAGCATGCAATGCAGTATGCTTATTTGTGTTCAAGGTATCCGGCTTGGCATTCGGTTTTGACCCTTCCCGACCCTTGAAGATGATGCTGTTGAAGTTGCTTGAAGAAAAATCAGATGAAGCAAACCAACACAAATATATATTACAAAAAGCAAAATAATACAACTTGTTCTTTTACAACACCAGCCCTCTAAGGGGTCAAAATACACTACAAGAAAAGAAAATAAAAGTACATGGAATGAAAGCAACAACAAACAAATGGTCAAACACCAAGACCAAACTCATCCTCACGAACTTCCTTGAGAAGTGCTTCGGTCACAGGATCAGCTGGACGCTCCGTAAGATTCCTGATAAGGAGGTTCCGGGTAGCAACAGCTGTAGTCAACTTCTTGTGCTGACTTTGGTCCTTTGACCTCTTCACCCCAGCTTTGATCTTTAGCTCTGATATCTCCCTCTGGGCTGCTGCCAGGGCTTCTTGCTGCTCTTTTGCACTGGCTTCCATCTGTTCCATCTTGTCTTGGACCCTCTTGTCCTCCAGAGTACGAGCCTCGGTGATCCTGACCCACCTAGCCTGACTCTCCTTTAGATACAAGTCTGTCCTAGTTTTCTGGAATTGGGCTTCCTTGCAAGCATTCTTCAGGATTTATTCTCCAGCCCTAGACTTCTTAATGTAATCTTCAGACTTTTCAATTCTAGCTAGATGCTCTTTCTTCAACTTCTCCAGCCTTTCAATATCCAATCTTCCATCCTTCCTCTCACAGAGGGTCTTCTGCAAAGCTTGAGTCAACTTCTCATTTCTTTCTTTCAAGCTCTCAAACTCTTCTAAGCTGACAGTTGCTGGAGGTGGTGTCGTGGAAGGCCCAAGCATATCTTCAATAGTAAAGGGCATCCCAGAGAATTGAGCCCTAGCATAGGACCAATCATAGTATTGTGCTGATGCCACATTGTTGCACTTCCCCAAAATGGTTACCCCCTTAGTCTGTACATTGTCCCAGGCCCAGGCTGCCTGCCTAACAATAGCCAGATTAATCTTGTTCTCACAAAAGAGAGTCTCAACCAAATCCTGTGCCTTAGGAGTGTGGACCAGTGCATAGCCCAGTTGTCTTTTGAACAGCAGAGGGTTGTAATTAATACTACCCTTAACTCCTATTAGGGGCACATTGGGAAAATGCCCACAGCTGGTGATGATATCCCCGCCTTTGGTGCTTTGGGTACACCACCTGATATCAGCTGAAGTGAGAGTGGTAAGTCTTCCAGCCCAGTTTTTCTGCTGATGAGGATTCAAAAATGCATCTGTCCTGGGTAGATGCCTGAGAAGCCAAGTATGGAACAATGGAGCACAACACCTCACTAATCTTCCCCTCTGCTTTTCATTTCTCTGATGCACTGAATAGTAGAGATCCCCCAATAATGTTGGCACTGGGTTCTTCAGAATGAACAGGTGGATTGCATTCTTACTAATGAATCGAGGCTCATCTGCAAACAATACAATCCCATATATGCTCAAGGCCAACAAAGCACAGACAGCTTTCCATTCTCCTAGAGAAGCTTTCAGGGTAGCTTGAGAGATCAGGAAATCCAGATGTAGGCCTGGGATTCCAGCCTTAGAAGTCATATGTTGCCCAATCAGGACTGGTTCTAGATGCAATGCCTTAGCTACCTCTTCATTACTAGGAAAGACCATCTCAGGATTGAAAGGGATTTCTCTCCTGATAGGTATGCCAACTAATGATGAGTATTCTTCCAATAAAGGGCCCAACTGAAAGTCCTGAAAAGTGAAACATCTCAGTGGGGGATCATAAAACTGAAGGCAAGTGTGGATCAGGCTTCTCTGTGAGGGGTCCAGATCCATAACCAAATCAAGTATATCCCCATGGTGTTCCCTGAACAATGGTATGTGATCTGGAGTGATTAGGGTTTGAATCCTCCTGATGTCAGATAAGTCTGGTTGGAAGAAGTGGCAAGTGATGTTGCTCTTTTTAGGTGCCATGATGTTGAGACTGAGTAGAGACAAGTGCTGATGAGGATGCTGAAGAGTGGGCCACTGATTGGCTGGTGCAGATAGCTGATAGCTGAAGCAAGTGCTGATGAAAACAGGTCAATACTGAAGACGGGGTCAAAACCAAAACCAAATGAAGATGGATACCCTGAAACACAAATAAGCAAATGTCAATATGATGCAATGATTATGTATGCAAATGATATGCAAGGGTTTGTGACTGAGCTGGATCTGATCAAATGCTCTGATATAAGTCCATGTGTGTAAGAAGTCCAGATGGAGGTCTATAGGTCCAGTAACCAAGGGGGAGGACTCAAATAAAGAGTCACATGTCCAGGGTTGTAGGATCACAAGAACTGTTCCAACATGGAGTATTCTTAACCATATCAAAGTAACAGGGTATTCTGAGGTCAAGGTACCTGCAAACCTGTAAACAGCCCAACCCCCTCACTGGTGGTGTTCTAAAACAAGGATCCTCAGACTTGGATTAGTTATGAGAAGTGTAAACACTTCTAACCCGGAGGTACAGTGTTTACAATAACCATAACAATTCCTCCTCTAATTCACCTCAGTTTCTGAAGGTCAGTACTAAAAGGTCATCCAGACTTAGCAGGCTTCCCAGATAGCCCTAGCATTGCAGGAAATCTGCAACACAGAGTTCTCAAGAAGAAACCCATATCTGAACCGTGTTTCATATTCCTGCACCAGACCGAAATGGAATGGGAAAGAATATGATTCACTCTAGCCTAGGTGTCACTCAGGTCCCAGGTATAGGACCTTAACTCTCAATGAAACACCCACCCACCAAAGCAAACAACCAGATCCAGCCAGCAGCATGACAGTATGATATATACAAAAGCAATAAAGAAAGCAGTAAAGCAACTGTACATAAAGCAAAATAAATACAAATATACAAACACAAATAAGCACATAACACCCCAGTAAACACAAATCAATCAAGCGCTAGGAGGAACCCACAAAAAGAACCAGAAGCCCTGGTTGCAGTATAAGGTTCCCCAGCAGAGTCGCCAAGCTGTCGCTCCCACCAAATGAAGCCGGGTCAAATGGGGTACAGACGCGAACGGTCGGCGAAAGGAGGATGTGAGAACACACAGGAGTGAACTCACAGGGAATGAAAAGAGTCGCCAGCTAGGCATTTTTATCCCGGAGGAAAGGCAATGCTGCATAGACCTAGAAAAAGATGGATAAGACGGTTGCGAACCAGAGAGACTGAGAAAGGGGGTTGGTTACAACCTGGGAAGGTATTAGCACCCAGATTGTCCGCCGTACTCGACGGGATCCACGCTTAAAAGATTTGTGTTCTAAAGGGGTAGTGTCAGTGCAATCTGTGTATACAATAGCTGGAAAAGGATGTACAGGTGTCAGTGTAAGAGAAGTGTGAAGTGTATAAATGATGTGTCAGTGTAAGAAAAGGAATAAGATGCTCAAGATCATGAGGCTAAAAGAATGATGATGGGAAGAGGGGGAATGTACAGAGACTTTTGTTCGATAACCGTTAAGTTATGCCTACGTATCCTCTCGTGCAATGAGGAAGTCAGAACACCGTAGTTCGACCCAAAGAGACTGATAGATAAATTGACTGATGAACTGCTTACTTGTCTATGCTCAAGTGTATGATCTGTCTGGCACAGATGCAAACTGTCTTGCATTAGACGGAAGAAGCAAGTTCTCGTTTGTGAGTGAAGGTGATGAGAAAAGAACCCCGAAGGAGACGATTATTGTTTGTTTTTTGTGTTTTCAGTCTTTTATTGCTTTTGGAAGTTTGTCATAAGTTAATGAGCTTAAGCCTAAACCAATGGGTTAGTAAACTCATCACATCTTCCCTCTGATTAGGGGTAATGAGAATACCTTAAGTGTGAAGTCAGATTCTCACACTTAATCACCTTTGATGCAGGATTAAGATCATTAACCTACTTGTAATTATTTAAATGTTTTTGGTGTTTTTGTTTATTGTTAAGTAATGAGGTTAAGCCATAATCAAGGATTAAACAGACTCATTACACCATCCTAATAGAAGGATAATAGATGAGAATGTTTAAGCTGAGGAAAGCTCCTCAACTTAATCCGTGATTAGGGATTAAACTCATGACAAAACAAGCCTTTGATTAAGTGGATTTTATTTAATGGTATGATGATGAATTGAATTTTATGGTTTGTAAGACAACTTGAGGGGGACTTGTCCATTAACACTAGGGTTAGTCCTTCTTAACCAGTTAAGGAAGAATTAGAACCCTAATGCAAGGCCCAAGTTACAAGTTTGATGCCTTGATTATTATTAGATGGATTGATTAAAGGATTTAAACACATTAAGGGTTTAACACTTAGGATTAAAGTTATACACTCCATCCTAATAGAAGGATGCAGGCATAAGCTCAATCACAAAGCCTTAAAGCCTTTATGGTTTAGTCCCTGATTAGGAGGTGAGAAGAGAAGACTCAAGGATATAAAAAGGTAAAAACTAAGTGGGGTGACTAATCAAAACCCTAATCATTGTCATGCTTGGTTGTTCCTAAGATTTGTGAGGTTAACAAGAGAAAACTTCAGAAGAACCACCAGGAAGCAGATGAAAGGATCAGGAGAAGCAAGGTGACTTGCTTCATTCAAGAAGTCAAGTCACTTGAAGAAAGAAAGTAAGAAGAGCAAGAGTGAGCAAGCTCAATCTCAAACACAAACATAAATGCAGCAAAGATGCATAAAAAGAGATGAAGAGAAGTTATGAGAAGTGAAGGCAAATTCACTTCTCAAATTCACTTACCACCTGAAATGTTAGAAAAGAAATGCAATGCAATGCAAAATGGGGTGAAATGACATGATGCAAAACAAAACCAGAAGCATGTTGATGATGATAATGATGCTATGAAGTGATACAAACATGAAACAAGGCATGGAGATGATCATACAAGCTTATGGATGCAGATGAAGCAAGTTAAGAAGCATGGACATACATGAAAAGTTATGAAGTGTACATGGCATACAACATGGCAAATACATGATGCAATGATCAAACATGCTTTCAATATGTCTTATGATGCCAAATGAATCAAATGTATGCTTGAAATGTCATGGCAAGTCATGCTATGCAAGAGAATGCAAGAGGTATGCACATGAAAGCCCAAATTAGGGTTTATGAACCATACATCAAACAAAAATCAAAATCAGAAGCAAACCCTAAGATAAAAAATGGAAAATGCCACTCAAAGGATCCCTAATCCTATACTAAAACAAAGCCCAAAGGAGAAGTCTCAACTCCTAACCTAACTCAAGATATGAATTTTACAAGTTATTAGGGTTTTTAGGGTTCCTAAGCAAAAGAAATGCCAAACAAATTGAAAATGAGGAATCAAATCATGGCCATTTAATCTCAAAAACTACATGCTAAACACAATGCAATGCAAAAAGAATCAATGTCCAACTCCTCATGAATAGGCAGAAATGATTTTTTGAACTTTGGATCAAATTAATGCATAAAAATGATTTTAATTCAATGAAAAATTCTCAAAATGCATCAAGATCAAAAAAGAAATTTGGTTTGAAGGTTGGACAATGTTTCTAAATGTCTTAGAACATTTCATGAATTTTTGGGTGATTTTTAAATACCTAAAAGTATTTTTAATAAATTAATTTCCATTAATCAATTAAAAATAATCCTTTAAATATTTAAAAATACTTTTTTAATGATAAAAATAAAAACAAAAATATTTTTGTGTCATAAAAATTAATAGAACTTTTGAGAAAAAGTTTCATAATTTTTAAGACATTTTTGCTATTTTAAATAAATTATACAAATTAAATGAAAAGAAATGAAATAAAAATTGAAATAAAAGAAAGTCAAACAGATGGAAGGCTGGGATGAGCCCTGGGTTTGAATGCGTTGACTGGCGCCAGATCTAGTGGCCAGGATTGGTTCTGAGTTAATTAATTTAATTACAATTAATTAAAACTAACAAAATGGATTAGGGCTAAACAAAATGATCTGGGCCCTTCACATGCGCGCGAAGTCAACTGGTCAACTCAATCCAACGTGCCAAATTCAAACTCTCTTAATGACTGGGATTATGCCCTAATTGTTTTCAGGTGGCCGGAGAAGACCTCCGGTCGTCTTCTCCGGTGGGAACCCCACCTGAAAACTTCTAAAACTCTCAAAACCTAACTAAAACGAAATCTAAAAACATGGAAATGATTCCCACTCACTCACGAACCAAAACCCCCAATCAAAACAAATTTATTCTTCCTGGAATGGCTGAATCGAAGCAAACAAGAACTAGGGCAAAAAAGTTTCAGAGAGCAATTAAATCCTCATTTCATCATCATTTTCGAAACTAAAAGCATCAGGATAACCAGTGAAGCATGGAGAACAAGTCTAGAACTTAAAAATCCATTTCTGGAAAAAAAGTTCTTGAGCTACCTGAGATTCGAAGCTTTCACTCCAGCAACTTTCAGACCTCCCCTCCTTGTGAAATCCACTCCTTATGCCCTCTTGATAATGCTTGAATGCTTTGGAGAAGTTTATGTTGGCTTGATGAAGAGTTTGAACAGCTTCTGCTCAAGCTCAGTTGAAAATGGCAATGGTGATGCAAGCAGTTTCAGGCCAATGTGAGTGGTTCTTTGTGGTCCAGATGATGAGTGGAGAAGGTTTGTGGAGTTTGTTTGGATGTTTGTGAGCTGTGGAAGGTGTTTCGAAGGAAACTGCAGTTTGGGGTGAAAATGGTGAAGTGATGTTATAGCTTGTTTCAGGCCTGGTTCTTTGTTGGTTTTTACTCAATGGGGCAAGGTGAGATGATTAGTGAAGTTTGCTTGAGTGTTTGTGAGCTGAGCAGAGAGTTTCGAAGAGAGATGCAAATGGGGTGGTTTTTGTGTATGTGATGATGTGGTGTGTTTCAGCTTGGCTCCCTCTTATGTTTTGCTTGCCAAAGGATAGTATAAACAATTCCAAGTGGCCAGAGGATGTGACATGGCCTGCTGTGATTGGGATGTTTGCTTTTGCCAAAAGTCAACTTTTTTGTAATAGAGGCATGGCTTGAGTTATAGCTTGGTACCATGGCTAGGGCTGGCGCAGCATGGTGTGTAAGTTAAGCTAGAAAGGTTCAATAGCCAATGCAGCAAGTTGGTGAAGTGAGATCATGAGTTTTGCAAGTTGGCTCATTTTTGAAACTTCATGAAAAAGTCTTGTTACACAAACCATGGACATGAGAAATTTTGGTCCAATTATGACTTTTAGGGCCTATGTGATGTTTGTACATTGGTTTGAAGTGAATTAGAAGTTACAAATGGCATTGGTTCATGATTTTGCAAACTTCTCATTTGGTGCACATCTTGAAAATTTGTGATTTTTGGCAACTTTGTCACACCATAACTTTTGATCCAAAAAGAATTAGATCATGTTCTTGTAATTTTTGAAAAGGGAAAAATGTATTCTACAACTTTCATGACCAAAGTTTTTCCATTTGACACCTTTTTGAATCAAAAATCAAGGCTTGAAAAATGACCTAAAATGACATATTCTTGAAAAGTCAACTATGCCCAAAAAGTCAACATTTGCAAAAACTTGTGATTCTTGATTTTTGTGAACTTCAACCCTCTTCCATGATCAAATAAAGATCATATACACTCAAAATGATGAAGATCACCCATTGGTTGGGTCATTGGGTGCCTCAGATGCCCTGATTTTACACTGGCTTGTCCAGAAAGTCAGCCCTTGATCAGATGACTTCCCCATGGAATTTCTTCATGAAAATTGATATGCATACACCCTATACCATATAGAGACCAATGGAAACAAGAGTGACCAAAAAATTTGGGGTTATGGCCTCTGAAACCAAAACCCTAATTTTAGTTCAACTGTGCAGTCAAACTTGGCTCTGCATCCATTCCAAACCCAGTTCTTGTGATTCTTTTGAAATCTTGACTTTGGGAGGATGTAATATGATATAAGAACACATATGGATCCCTTTTAAGTGATTGGTTGCTTTTGGAGTGGCTCAAGATGCCCTTGGATTGCTCAGATCACAAACCCTAGGTGCAGATGACTTTGAATCTATGCAGTGAATCAAAATTGTGATATGAGATGGTATGATTGTGTTTATGCATATGAAATGATCACAAGCCATGGTGTGAATGGGTGAGGGCAAATTTGGGGTGTTTACACATACGAAATGCCTCAGTGTCTTCAAACTCTTTGAAAGATTTGTCGGATCTCGAAATAACTGCCCCAGACTGCATGGTCTGTGAAAGAATTTTCCCTCACGAGGATTCATGAAAAAAACCTCATATCACTGTGAGATATTTTGCCCCAGTATTTTGAACTCTGGATAGGTGCTTTGGATTGACCGTCTTCGGGAGAGAGTGACTTCTCATGCTCTTGGGGTGATCTTCCCTAGTACGAGCCTTGAATTTATCACCTATGACTGGCTGGGTTTTGAAGAAAACACCCATATTAATTGTTCTTTAAGAGATCTGATCTCGAAGTAATTTCCCTAGTTTGACTGAAATTTGAATGCATGCCTCAGACTAATAGCTCTTTGAGAGATTTGAATCTCGAAGGGACTTCCCCAGCTTGGATGAATTTTGAAGAGAGTGCTCGACGTGATTTCCCCAGATTAGTTGGCTCTTACCACGACTATCGGGAAATTCCCTACTCAATGTAATTTCTTAGAAGAGTGCATCTCGATATGATTGTCCTTTAGAAGTTTCAGACTTCTCAACTTTGGCAAGATTAAGCTCCTGGACTGAGATTCCATATGTGAACTCCTTATGATGCCAAACAAATGTATGCAAGCAGAAAATGTTTATTTTGAGAATGAAAATTCTAATGCAACACACATGTTAATCTTGAAGTTTTACTGAAAAAGATGTTGCAAACCTTTGTGAGCGAATCACTAGTTAAGATACGACATTAACTTTTTGAATAATAGAAAGCATGCACATGCAACACCAACAAAGATCTTTCAGTACCACTCATAGGAGTCAGGAACACGGTCTCGTGGTAATACGTTCTCAAAATAACCCTGTTTCAGTTAGGACTTTTGAGGGTTGTAATGTGGCCTGGTTCACGGTTATAGAAATAAAGGATATAGGCTCGAAGTTTATAGCTACCCACCCATCTCTGTGATGTTCTCTATTCCTATGTTCAGCTAGCTCTCACAAGCGCTCACCTCTCAAAAAGGGTTTTGTGATGGTTAAGGAACTGTAAACACCCCAAATTTTCCCTCTCACTTTATCATGCCTTGGCTTATGATCACACATATTGCATAGCATATCATTACATCTTAAAATGCATATTCACCTTTAATATCTCATTGCATCTCTACACCGTTAGAGTTTGTAATCAGATGAATCTTGAAAAGAGTATGAGGTATCTTAGAGGCCATGAAGCATGGCAAGAAGGTCCTTGAATGTTCTAAGGCCATATTGTACCCTTAAGGGTTCTTGGAAGTCAACAGATCACAAGAGATTGCAGAGCCACCAAGGCCGGCTCAAGGCTCCTACACATATGACCTAAAATTAGGGTTTTGGGTTTGAGGCCCTTACAACCAAAAATTTTGGTCATTCTTGATTCAAATGGTCTTTATATGATATAAGGAGTGTGTGGATGAAGTTTGATGAAAAAATTCAATGTGGAATTCATCTGATCAAATGGTAACTTGTTGTGTAAGAAAAGTCAGTATTAAGGCATCTAAGGCCTCCAACAAGGGTTCCAAAGGGTCATCATCATCAATTTGAGGTCCTATAACCTTTATTTGGTCTTAGGAATGTTTGAAAGATCACAAGATTGAATAATTTTGAGCCATTACAAAAGTTGTCATTTTTGGACATTACTTAAAATGCAAACTTTCCATTTTGGGAAAGATTTTCAGCCTCCTCTTTCTTGATAAAAAATGCTTCAAATGAAATTTTGTTAGACATGAAGTTGCAAAATTGCAAAACCTATACAAACTCTTGATCCAAGCCATACATCTCATAGCAATTGATCCTAGGGTTCTCCTTGAAGCTAACTGAAGCAGCTCAAGCCCTCAAATCAGTTCTGCCATGGCCCATGCCTCAAGTACACAACTTTTGACTTTTTGTCCAATTGAACCATACCAATCCCACAATGCATAACAAATCTTCTGAATCATTCCATTTGTTTATGCAAATCCTAAGGATCGTAAAAGAGGGTTCACAAGAACTCGGAGAAACTACACACTCAGTTTGCACAAAAATCCCCAAAAACTTCCTCTCTTTGATTCTCCCAATCTAGCCATCAAACTTCAAAAATGCTTTCACCAACAAGTCACACTTCACCTAAGGAACAAATCCCACCCTTTACAATGGCCTAAAACACAACACACAAGAACCTCATTTTCTGATACACCAGAACTGAGCCTCTCAAAATAGCCAATTTAAACTCCATCCAAGCTTGCCATTAGCACAAGAGGGACCAGTGGAGGTGGTTTGCACAGAGGAAAGGCTCAGAAAGTTCATCTTTGAAGGTCTCCAGCTCAGGTATAGCTCAAGAACGTTTTTCTCAGAACTTTATTTTCTTGTTACAAAATGAATCTACATGTTGCACTGATCATCTAGATATGTTTAGATTTGAAAATGAGCAAGAAATGATCATTTTTTGTTGTTCTGAAAGTTTACCCTTGTTTTGATTTTTGCTTCGATTCTCTTGATTCAAGTGTTATAAATGTTGTTTGATGATTGATTTGAGTTCCTTGGAGTGTAGGGATGGATTCTGGGCAAGTTAGAGGTATTGGGATGGTCTGGGGAAGAAGATAGGGTTTTGGTTTGCCGGAGAAGATGACCGGAGCACTGTTTCGGTCACCTGAAAATAATTAGGGTTAATTAGGTTTAGGGTTTCCAAATTGAATGAGAGCCATTAGATCTTGATTAGTTTAAGGGATGGACGGCCCAGATAATTCGTTAGCCTTAATTCTATTTAATTAAAATAAAACATAATTAATTAACACAGATTAAATATGAGCCATTGGATTGCGCGCGTTTAACAAGTTTGAATCTGAACCCTAGGATCTACATACCTTCAGTCAAGCTGACTTGCATCCTCAGCCTTTGATCTTGCTTCCATGCAATCTGAGCCTTCCATTTTAATTACTTTTTATTTTATTTTTCATTTTTTGTTTGTGTTTTCCTTTATTTATTAAAAATAGCAAAACATTTCAAAAATCCTGATTTTTTACACTTTCACTCTAATTAATTTTAAAAACCCAAAAACATTTTTATTTTCATTATTTGCTTTAAAAATTTATTTTAAAATCATTTAATTGTATTATTTAATTAATTCATTCATTTTAATTAATTAAAAATACTTTTAGGTATTTAAAAATCACCAAAAAAAATCAGAGAACCTCTTTGAACATTAAGATCAATTTACAAACTCAATTCACTAATTTATTTTAGGGTTTGATCATGTTTTGACAATAAAACTTGAATTAGGATTTTCAAAATCCCCTTTTTCATAATCCTAATTCAAAAATTCATTTCTGCCTAACCAAAATGAGTTTGTACTTGGTTCTTTTTGTATTCTTTCACATGTTGCATCTAGTATCTCGGACATTTAAATCATATTTTTGCATTCCATTTTCAATTTGTTTTGACTTTTTCTTTGCAAAGTGTCCAAAACCATAGAAAAACATAGGAAAACCATAACTTGACTTTGGTTTAGCTTTAGACCTCCACCTTAGGAGGGTGTTCTCATGTAGGTTTAGGGTTTCTGTGGATGCAATTTCAAATTTTTATCATGTGATTTGCTTCTAATTTTGATCATGGACTTTGTGTATGTACATACTAACTTTTCAGGTGCATGTGGTAAGTTAATTGGAATGTGGATGTGCATCCACATCCAATCTCTTCTCACCCTCTTAATTATTTTTGTTTGAAGTGATTTTGATTCACTTGTGTTTATTTATCTCCCACTCCTAGGTTACTTAACTTCTTCAGGAAGTAAGTAACTTATCTTTCTGTCTCTTTCTCTTTCATCTGCTTCTTCCTTGGTGGCATTCTGAAGATTTCTCTTTAAGCCTCACAAACCATAGGAACATCTAATCATGATAACTTTAGGGTTGTAAATAGTCACCCCTAGTTTTTCACCTTTTGAGTCTCTTTCTCACCTCAATAACATTGGCTAAACAATTAAAGTTTTAAGACTCTGAATTAGGGTTATGCTTGTATCCTTATCTTAGGATGGAATGTATAACTTTAATACTTATTGTTAAACCTTTAAGTTGTTTTCACCTCTTAATCAAAACACCTAATAATCATCAAGACTTAAACTTGTAACTTGGGCCTTATATTAGGGTTACATCTCTGCCTCTGGGTCAGAGGGACTAACCCTAGTGTTTAATTGACAAGTCCCCCTCAGGTTTAGTCTTACAAACATAAAATTCACTTCTTAATCTAATCTCTAATTAAAATCCACTTTAATAAAGGTTTGTTATATAATGATTTTAATCCCTGACCATGGATTAAGTTGAGGTATCTTCCTCATCTTAAGTGTCCTCATATATCATCCTTCTCTTAGGATGGTGTAATGAGTCCACTAATCCCTGATTAGAGATTAAACTCATTACTTAACAAAAAACAAAAATCCAAAAACACTTAATAATCACAAGTAGGTTAATGATCTTAATCTTGTATCACTAGGGTAACTAAGTTAGGATATAAATCACATACTTAAGTATACTCATTATCCCTAATCAGAATGATATAATGAGCTTGCAAACCCTTGATTAAGGGTTAAGCTCATTATACTATGCAAAACACCAAAAAATAATAAAAAACTGAAAACACAAAAACAAACAATAAACGTCTCCTCCAGGATTCTTTCCTCATCACACTCACTCTGAAAAACGAGAACTCGCTTCTTCCGTCTAATGCAAGACAGTCAACACTCAAGCCAGACGAGTCATACACTTGAGCATAGACAAGCAAGCAGTTCACACCAAAACATCCATGTCTCTTTGAAGTCGAACTACGGTGTTCTGACTTCCTCATTGCACGAGAGGATACGTAGGCATAACTTAACGGTTATTGAACAAAAGTCCTTAGGTCTCCCCCCTCTCTTCCTTCTAGCTTTCTTTTCTTAGCCTCAGTTTTGAGCTCCCATTTTTTGTACACCATCACCCTATACATCCTTATCTTTTATACACTATTAGCATATACACTATCCCCCCTTTAACACAATCAGGTAAGCGTGGATCATGTCGACTACGAAGGATGATCTGGGTGCTAATACCTTGCCAGGTCGTAACCAACCCCCTTACCCAGTCTCTTTGGTTCGCAACTGTCTTATCCACTTCTTTCTAGGTTTATGCAGCAATACCTTTCCTTTGGGATAAAAATGCCTAGGTGACAACTCTATTCAACCTCAACCTTCAACATCGCCGACACTAGTTTGTGTTTGTACCGGGATGAAAATCCGGAGAGCGACAGCTTGGCGACTTCATTGGGGAAGTTTGTAACTAGAGCTTCTGAGTCCTTGAAGGTTTCTCCTAGCCCTTGTTTGATTTCTGTATAGCTTTATTTATTATTTTCGTTTATCTCCTTCATTTACTGCTATTCTCATTTCATTATTATTGTCATATCACTGTGCTGGATTGTTGTTACCTTGGTGGATGGAGTATTCCAGTGAGAAAGGCTCAATACAAAGGCCTGAGTGACACATAGGATTAGATTGGTTTCGTATTCTTTCCCATTCCATTTCAGTCTGGTGCAAGAATATGAAAACACGGTTCAGACATGGGTTTCCTTTTGAGAACGATGTGCTACGGATCTCCTGTAGTGCTAGAGCTATCTGGGAAGTCTGCTAAGTCTGGATGACCTTTTTAGATGACCTTCAGCATCTGAGGTGAATTAGGGGATGATTCTTTATGATTAGTGTAAGCATTATATCCCTCAATATGAATGTGTTTACACTTCTCATAATAGATCCAAACCTGGGGATCTTTGTTTTAGTACATACATGTGAGTGGGATGGGATGTTTACAGATTTGCAGGAACCCTTGATTTCATCATACCTTTCCACTAGAATGCTATAAGGTTGTACTATTTTGGATTGATTCTTTGAAACCTTGGACTATTGACTCTTTATTTGAGTCCCTCACCTGATTACTAGTTCTCAAGCCTTTATCTGAAACTTTGAACACTCAAGGATCCCACCAGAGGCAACTGATAATCCAGCACTTGATCACAAAGCCTTGCATATCATCATCATGCATCATATTGCATCATTTCTAAAAAATTTCTATTTGTTTTACAGGGTATCCACTTTTCTTGGTTTGGTTTTGACCGTTCTTCTGCTCAGCCTATCTGCTACAACACTTCTTCAGTTATCTCCTTCAGCATATCTTCAGGATGGATTCAACAAGGAAAAGCAACATCACCTATCATTTCTTCGAGTATCCTTTAGAAGACATTAAATAGATGCAGGCTCTTATTACTCCTGATCATGTACCTCTGTTCAGAGAAAGTTACGGTGGAATATTGGGCATAATCATGGACCTGGATACAGTGCAAAGGAACATGATTCACACTTGTCTGCAGTTTTATGACAATCCTCTCTGTTGTTTCACTTTCCCAAACTTCCAGATAGGTCCGTTGCTGGAAGAGTATTCCATGTTGTTAGATGTCCCCATCCGAAGAGGAATTCCTTTAAAACCTGAAATGACTCCTCCAAAGAATGAAGACATAGCCAAAGCATTACATCTGGAAGTAACCACCATTGATGAACACCTGACTTCCAAAGCTAGAATACCAGGCCTTCATCTGGATTTCTTGATTACTCAAGCTACGAAGCACGCTGCAAAAGGGAATTGGGAAACTGTATGTGCTCTCCTAGCTCTGAGTATTTATGGCATCATTTTGTTTGCAGAAGAGCCTAAGTTTGTAAGCAAGAATTCCATCCAATCTTCATGCTAACGAACCCGGTTCCCACCTTATTAGGAGGCTTTTATTACTCAGTTCATCATAGGAATGAGAAACCGAGAGGAAGACTGGTAAGATGTTGTGCACCTCTTTTCTAAAGTTGGTTGATGAAACACATGCCGAAGATGGAAGCTTTCTTAAACCCATATCAGATAAGAAATTGGGCTAAGAGAATGATTTCCCTTACTTCAGAAGATATCAGGTGGTGTACTCAGAACACCAAAGGTCGAGATATAGTAACCAGCTGTGGTCAATACCCAAATGTGCCTCTCATTGGAGTGAAGGGTTGCATCAACTACAATCCTTTACTCTTCAAAAGACAGTTAGGGTATTCCTAGGTACATCCACCTAGGGAGCAAGACCTAGCAAAATCTCTTTATTGTGCTGTTCAAAACAACCATGCCATTGTCCAACAAGTAGCCTGGGCTTGGAAAAATATACAGACTAAAGGAACTGTCATTCTGGGAAAGTGCAATAACATAGCCACATATTTATGATCACGCATCAGAGGAAAAATTACTCGTATGCCATTCACCCTGAAGGATGTACCAGGGCCATCAGCAGTTGAGCCCATAGCCACAGTAAGCCTGGAAGAGTTTGAAAAGCTGAAGGAAAGAAATACCCAGCTCGCCGAAGATTTGAAGAAGACCCTTTGGGAAAGGAATGATGCTTGTTTAGACATTGAGAGGTTAGAGAAGCTACGCATTGAGCATGTAACCAAGATTGAGAAGACTGAAGACTTCATCGGGAAAGCCCGAGCAGGAGAACTTGTGTTGAAGAATGCATGTAAAGAGGCAAAAATTCAGAAGGCAAGAGTTGAGCATTATCTGGAAGAAAGTCAGGGTAGATGGGTCAGAATAACTGAGGCTCGTTTGAAAGAAGACCAAAAAATGCAAGCCAAGGTGGAGCAGCTGGAGTCCAGTGAAAGAAGAAGCCGAAAAGCACTTCTAGCCGCTCAGAAGGAAATCTCAGAGTTAAAACTTCGGGCAGGGTTAAAAAGAATCAAAGAGTAAGATAAGTATCAGAAGATGACAAATGCCATCGCAACCAGAAACCTTCTCATCAGGACCATCACAGAGCACCCAGCTGGACCTGTGACTGATGCTCTCCTGAAGGAAGTCAGGGAGGATGCATATGGATTGGATGTTTGATTTTCTTTGTACTTGTTTTTGTATTTTGACTCACCATGGGAGTTTGCTTTGTTGTATTCGTGAACTGACTGTATTATAGTTTATGTAATATTTTTGTAATTCGACTCACCATGGGAGTTTTTTGTTTTGTTGTGTTCATGAACTGGTTGTATTTTGGCAATGCCACTTGTATTTTATGTATTATTGGTCTTTGTGAATTCCATTCATTCCAACATCTTTATCTCCTCCAAGGGGTCTGGAAGGTCAAAACCAAGAACCAAACCGGATACCCTTGAAAGACAAATAGGCATATTGCATTGCATTCTAACCACATACCTTTTGTTTTTGCAGGTGTTGTGTTTTTGTCTTCTCACTTTGTTGATTGTTTCAGGAAATAATGCTTGCAGAAGGGTCTTTTCCGTCAACCGAGTCCACAGATATCCAACACGATACAACCTTCCGAGTCTACAAATGGATCAGCTACAACAGGAACTGATAGATGTGAGGACTCAAATGATAGATGTGAGGACAGAGGTGAGGACTCAAATGAATCAATTTATGGCTGTGATGACTAGACTGGCCCAGACCTAGGAAAGATTGAGGGAGTTGGTCGTGCGGCAAACCCTGAAAGATAACCACGCAGGCACTGGAGGTACTAGTAACAATGAGTGCGAGCAGCCACGAACGACTCCGGTAGTGTTCGGACTCGACAATAATCCTGAAGCTAATATCATTCGGAATGGCCAAAGGAACAGTGGAGATCATATTCTACACGAAGATCCTCAAGATGAGTAGTTTACAGTGTTAGGTGCTGGGGCAGATGAAGCTAATGACCGTCGGTTGGACGAGATATCAGAAATGTTAAGATCCTTGGAATCCCATAACTCCTTGGGATTTGATGTAATGGACATGGGCCTGGTTGAGGGGGTAAGGATTCCCCACAAATTCAAGCCCCCGTGTTTTGAGAAGTACAATGGAACTTACTGTCCTCGCACTCATTTGCAGTCCTTTCTGGGAAGGTTGAAGGCATACACTATGGATGAGAAGCTATGGATGTTTTATTTTGAAGATAACTTAACTAGTGCATCCAGAGAATGGTACTCACACTTATCTAAGGCCACCATCATAAATTAGAAAGATTTGGTTGAAGCCTTTGTGCGTCAGTATTAATACAACTTGGACATGGCACCTAACAGGACTCTCTTAATGGGAATGTCTCAATCTTCGAGGGAAAGTTTCCGTGAGTACGCTCAGAGGTGGAGACAGCTAGTTGCTGTTGTCCAACCTCCAATGTCAGAAAGGGAGATGGCTAACATGTTCATGAATACCCTGCAAGGAACTTATATTGATAGACTTGCTGCTTTCTCTTCCACTAGCTTTGCTGATGTAGTCATAGCGGGAGAGAGAATTGAAAGTTTGTTGAAGATGGGCAAGATTTATGATAATGGCGCCAGCTCCAGCAACACAAAGAAACCATTTTCCGGATCCCGGAGGACAGGAGAAACTAATTCAGTGCATATTGGTAGAGGTAGGCCTCAGTATTTGCAAAGGTCAGTGGCTACTGTCACCATTCCTACTCCAGCACCTCAGCAAAAACAGTTCCCACAATAGCAGCAGAGATCTTACAACAATAATAATCAACAACAACGTCCATTTCAACAAAGGACTTCTCAGATCAACAGGGTAATCGATCCTATTTCGATGCCCTATCCAGTCTTACTCCCACAACTGTTGAAACTCAACTTGATTGAACTGAGGACTTTGGCTCCACCAGATCCTCTCAACCTTCCAAGAAATTATGATGTCAACACAAGATGCGCCTTCCATTCAAATGCTCCTGGCCATGCCACAGAAAAGTGTAAGGCCCTGCACATGAAGGTCCAAGACCTGATTGATTCCAAAGCTGTAAACTTCGCACCTCCTCCGAGCGTCACCAAAAATCCAATACCTAACCACGGTGGGCCAAGGATTAATGTTATCGAGGAATACCAACCAGCAATCCTGATTGATGATGTTGCAAGTGTTCTAACACCTTTGGACGAGGTGAAAGCTCAGCTTTTAAAATGCCAAGTGTTTCCAGGGTTTGAAGCCTACTGCGAAGCTTGTAAGGTTACTACTAATGGTTGCGCAAGTTTGAAGAATGGTATAAACAGTTTGATTAAGGAAGGCATCCTGCAGATAACATCAACAGTTCAAGCTTCTACAACTGCAACAGAAATCACTTCTACAAATACAGCAAAAATTATTTCAACGGAATCGGCTACAACAACAACAAACACCAGCAGTGATGGTTCAACAGTTACTATCTACTACGACCAGGCAACGATCCCTGTTCCAGAATCTCACAACAACAACTTCCAGCAACATTCTCACCAACATCATCCCAACAACACTCTCTCATCAGTTTGTCAGCTTCCTGCATTTGTACCACCTTCAGTCAGACCCCCTGTTACTATATATTACGATCCACAGACAATCATGACTCCTTCTTCTGCTGCAATTAGTCTAGTGACCATCACGATGCCTGGACCAATTCCTTATGATAACAACAGTGTCGTACCTTGGCATTATGGTTCAGATCTTTACTGTCACGGAAGAAAAGTCACTCTTAACTCCTCAACATCTGCACCACATGTAGACAATGTAGGGGGAGGCGGAGGCTTCACTAGAAGCGGACGTCTCTTCGCTTCATAAATTCCCAGAACTAATACCGAGGCGGAAACGACTTCCAAAGCTAAAGGTAAGAGTATGGTGCCAGAAGAACCTGCTGCAAAAGAAACTCAGAAAACGCCCTTTGATCAGGATGTAGAAGAGTTTATGAGGATTATCAAAAGAAGTGACTACAAAATCGTGGATCAGTTCCACCAAACACCCTCCAAGATCTCCATATTATCACTGGTTATGTGTTCTGAGGCTCACTGGAATGCTCTACTCAAAGTCCTGCATGCAGCTTACGTGCTTGAAGACATCACTGTCAATTAGTTGGAATCAGTAGTCACAAATGTCAATACCAGTCATGGACTAGGCTTTACCGATGCTGATTTGACTATAGAGGGACGTAACCACAACAAGGCATTACACATCACTCTGGAATGTAAAAGGGTTGTGCTCCCGCACGTCCTTGTTGACACTGGATCATCACTCAACGTCCTGCCAAAGAAAGCTTTAATCAAATTGGAGTATGATGGTCTAGCCCTCCGTCCGAGCAATCTAGTTGTAAGAGCTTTTGATGGTTCTAAGAGATCGGTTCTCGGAGACGTGGAGCTACCTGTGGTAATTGTCCCACAAGTTTTCAAAACTACCTTCTACGTGATGGACATACAACCTGCCTACAATTGTTTGTTGGGTCGACCATGGATCCATGCAGCCGTCGCGGTAACCTCAACCATTCACAAGAAGTTAAAATATGAGTGGGAAGGTCCGATTATCACTATCTGTGGAGAAGAAGATATCTTTGTCAGTCACCTGGCTATGTACAAGTACATAGAAATGGATGGAGAAATCCATGAAACCATGAGCCAATGTTTTGAAGCTTTGAATGTCAACGAAGCTACAACTGAGGTGTCTGCTGCATCCCAAGAGGAGAGGATGGGTACCTCAATTTCTTCCTACAAGCAGGCTCGGAAGGTATTGGAAGAAGGGAATTCCCAAGGCTGGGGAAAGCTGCTGAAGGTGGAAATGAAAGAAGACAAATTAGGTTTGGGTTACAGACCATCCCGACAAGTTCAAGAGGAGACTGCTGGAGGGCCAAAGTTCATAAATGGGGGAATGATGACCCCTGATGCTTTCAACACTCTAGAAGACGAGGCTGAGAGCGACTACAACCTGGAAAACTGGATCCGTCCAAGAGTCCCGGGCCGACAAGTCCTTAACTGATCTTCCCAGGAAATTATAAGGGTTACTGCTGCAGAGTAATTATTATTTCCTATTTTAAGCATGCATCAAAGTCATGCATCTTGCCCAAGATGTCGGGAGTCATTTTGTAATAGGGCCATATGTATTTGTGCAAATTGAATATTAATGAACAATGAACATCTTTTTGCAAACAACCTTTTTCGCTCACTGTCTTTTCATTTTTGTTATTTTCGCACAAAGCAATAAATGGCAATGTTTTTCTAAATAAAAACTTCATTCACTTACTCTTTTTCTACAAAAAATAAAATCAATCACTAAAATGAACCAAAACTCAACCCTTGCAGAAATAGCCCTCTAGATTGCACTGACAACGACACTGCTATGACCCTGTATGACTTCGACAATCTGATTAATCAAGAAGATGAAGAGGTTGAAGAAGACTACGATTTACCTGAAGAGTTAGCCAGGTTATTGAGACAAGAGTAAAAGGTGATTGCTCCTCATCAGGAGGAGGTTGAGACTATTAATCTTGGTACCGAGGAAGTTGTGAAAAAAGTGAAGATTGGAGCCAGTCTGCAAGCTCCGGTAAAAGAACAACTTATCAGTATGCTGCGAGAATATGTCGATGTCTTCGCTTGGTCTTACCAAGATATGTCGGGATTGGATACAGATATTGTCATGCACAGGTTGCCATTAAAAGAGGATTGCCCGCCGGTCAAACAGAAGTTGCATCATACTCACCCGGACATGGCCATGAAAATCAAAGAGGAAGTACAAAAGCAGTGGGACGCCGGCTTTCTTGCTGTAACTAGTTACCCGCTGTGGGTTGCTAACATTGTACCCGTACCTAAGAAGCATGGAAAAGTGCGTATGTGTGTCGATTACTGGGATCTGAATAGAGTAAGCCCGAAAGATGACTTCCCATTACCTCACATTGATGTATTGGTAGACAACACAGCTCAGTTCTCAGTATTTTCCTTCATGGACGGATTTTCTGGATACAATCAGATCAAGATGTCACCTGAAGACATGGAGAAGAAAACCTTCATCGCACCATGGGGGCGTTCTGCTAGAAAGTAATGTCGTTTTGTTTGAAGAATGCCGGTGCAACATATCAATGAGCTATGGTAACATTATTCCACGACATGATCCATAAAGAAATTGAGTGCTATGTAGATGACATGATTGTCAAGTTCCTCATAGAAGAAGAACATTTGGTAAATCTATTGAAACGTTTCAAGCGTTTGAGGGAATATCAGTTAAGGTTAAACCCCAACAAGTGCACATTCGGGGTACGTTCTGGTAAGCTTCTGGGGTTTATTGTGAGCGGAAGGGGAATTGAGGTTGACCATGATAAAGTTAAAGCAATTCAGGAAATGCCTGGACCTAAGATTGAGAAAGAAGTTCGAGGGTTCTTGGGTAGATTGAACTACATTTCAAGGTTCATATCTCACCTCACTGCAACCTGCGAGCCTTTGTTCAAACTGCTAAGAAAGGAACAAACAGTCAGGTGGAACGATGATTGTCAGAAAGCCTTTGACAAGATCAAGGAGTATTTGCAAGAACCTCCAATTCTTATGCCTCCAGTTGAAGGAAGACCTCTAATAATGTACCTGACAGTATTAGATGAATTGATGGGGTGTGTGTTGGGCCAGCATGACGAGTCTGGTTGAAAAGAGTATGTATTATACTACCTAAGCAAAAAGTTTACCGACTATGAACAACGTTATTCACTGCTCGAGAAAACTTGTTGTGCTTTAGCGTGGGCTGCTCGCCGACTAAGACAATATATGTTGACTCATACTACCTTGTTAATCTCAAAGATGGACCCAGTCAAGTACATATTTGAGAAGCCAGCACTTACCGGAAGGGTTGCAAGGTGGCAAATGATTCTGACAGAATATGAATTCAGTACACCTCTCAAAAGGCCATCAAAGGCAGTGTATTGTCTGACTATCTGGCTGAGCAACCCATTGATGATTACCAGTCTATGAGATTTGATTTCCCTGATGAAGACATCATGTTCTTAAAATCAAAATATTGTGAAGAGCCTGTTCACACTGAAGGGCCGGATCCAGAAGGAATATGGACTATGATGTTCGACGGGGCAATTAATTGTAACGGTCGTGGGGTTGGTGCAATGCTTATTACACCTAAAGGAGTCCATTTGCCTTTCTCATCAAGGCTCACCTTTGCTTGCACTAACAATGAAGCAGAGTATGAAGCTTGTATCATGGGTCTTGAGGAAGCCATTGACCTCAGGATCAAAACCCTTAATGTATTCAGAGATTCGGCTTTGGTAATCAACCAAACTAATGGCAAGTGGTATACTCATCAAGAGCATTTGGTCCCCTACCGCGACTATACGAGGAGATTCTTGACTTTCTTTACCTCGGATCAAAGTACATACTACTAACTATGTACCTCGGATTTTAGTATCCAGACTAAACCGACCGACATGCCTCTTCTCTGTGGACATTGTCATTGACAACAAACCTTGGTTCCACGACATCAAAAGCTTTTTGGAGACTCGGACGTACCCTCCTGGGGAATCGTCTAATGATAAGAAGACATTAAGAAGGCTAGCCAGTAGTTTCTTCCTCAATACTGATGGCTCCTTATACAAGCGAAACTTCGACCTTGTCTTGCTCAGATGTGTTGACAAAAAGGAAGCAGACCTACTGATGCACGAAGTACACGAGGGTTCTTTCGGTACCCATGCTGGAGGACACGCAATGGCAAAGAAATTGTTGAGATCAGGTTACTATTGGATCACAATGGATGTAGAATGTTGTGCATATGCCAGAAAATGCCATAAGTGTTAGATCTACGCAGACAAAGTACATGTGCCTCAAAATCCTTTGAATGTATTGTCTTCACCCCGGCCCTTCGCCATGTGGGGCATTGATATGATTGGAAAGATCAAACCAACTGCTTCAAATGGTCACAGATTCATCTTGGTAGCCATTGATTACTTCACCAAATGGGTCGAAGTAGCTTCGTATGCAAACGTCACCAAGCAAGTGGTAGCCCGATTTCTGTAAAAGGATATCATTTTTCAATATGGAGTTCCCGAGCGAATCATTACTGATAATGGTTCAAACCTTAACAACAAAATGATGACAAAACTATGTCGGGATTTCAAGATTCAACATCACAACTCTTCTCCTTACAGGCCAAAGATGAATGGTGTTGTTGAGGCAGCTAACAAGAACATTAAGAAGATTGTGCAAAAGATGGTGGTCACATACAGAGACTGGCACGAAATGTTACCATTCGCCTTACATGGGTACCAAACTTCCATCAGAACATCTACCGGGGAAACGCCTTATCAGCTTGTGTATGGTATGGAAGTCGTTCTACCTATTGAAGTTGAATTTCCCTCCTTGCGGGTAATAATGGATGTGAAACTAGACGAAGCAGAATGGGTCCGATCTCGTTATAATCAACTGAGCCTGATTAAAGAAAAGAGATTAGCAGATATTTGTCAAGGTCAGTTATATCAGAAATGGATGAAAAGAGTCTTCGATCAAAAGGTGAGACCTCTCGGGAATATCAAGTGGGAGAGCTTGTACTGAAAATAATCCTTCCTCCTCATACAAACCACAGGGGCTAGTGGACGCCAAACTATGAAGGTCCCTACGTGATAACTAAGGTCTTCTCAGGCGGAGCACTGATGCTCACAACTATGGATGGCAAAGATTTCCCATCTCCTGTGAATTCAGATGCAGTTAAAAAATACTTCGCATAAATGACCCGCTAGACATAAAAATAGAATGTAAGTCCAGGAAAAAATAGGGCATCCCAGTGAGTCAAAAACAGAATAAAAGACTCGGGAAAAAATAAGGGAAAATAAAAAAAATGTGTACACCCGTTGAGTTGAAAAGCCGCATCGGACAGCTCAAGAAAAAATGGGTATCCCGGTGGATTAAAAACCCGAAAGGGTGATCCACACAAAATCAGGGAATAAGCGAACAACGACACTCTGAATTCGTCTGTATCACACTTACATAACCTAGCAAGCTTCGAAAGGACAGAGCGGCGATCAGAATCAACTTTCTTCAGAAAGCAAGATAAGAAGAGTGTTCAAAGTCATACAGGTCATAGAAAAAGGAAGATTGGAGCATCAACTTTAGCATTGCCAAATAAAATACTTTTATTTTCTCAATTTTATAACAATCTCCTCATTTTAGGGATTAGCTTCTTCAAATGTACTCGCCTGTTTAGCGCACACAAATCAATAAAATCAATATTCACTCATATTTTGTTTTGTACCTTTTGGTTTTGTTCGCAAAAATATCCAAAGTTCGTAATACAACATTTGCATGAAAACATATAAGCCATTTTTCAATAAATACTTGCAGGAAATATGTACTCTTAAGCGAATCTAACTCCTATGACGGAATCTGGTTGAGGATGCCACATGACACTTGTGCGTTTCCTTTGTTTAACAGGTTACAGGTACTCAAGGCAATTAATCTTTTGCAGCATGGGGCATATCAGGCACTACATCCCCAGCCAAATCAGCAGTCACATCATCGGCAGGATCACTTGACAAAAGCATTCCCCACGAAGCTCATCTTTCCCCTAGGATACAACCTGAATGAAAGAATTACAACAGATTACTTCTCAGAAGTTCTCTCATCCCCAAGCGGGATCTCCCGAGCAATAACCGAATTTGTTTCTTCCCTAACAGATACAATTGCCAACACCTTGGGATTTCTCTCATCCCCAGTTTGAGTTTCCCCACAGAGTTCTCTAGAAAGATCGCCCATAGATCCTTTCTCCCCGCATAGTTCAGATCTCAGATCGGCTCTCTCATTTGCATAATCATAGCATTCACATCATCTTCCCCAAGCAGAGCATAGCATTCTTTCTAATACAGAGGATTACGGTAAAAATCAAACATGCATTTGCATGATCGTAAGTCAGGTTTGAACCATTCACCGGTATATACAAAAAACACTCCTCCAGCGGTGTACAAACAAAAACATCTTTCCAGTAAAATCTCCAGAATACCTTTTACACTCTTGTTCATACTTATACAGAGTTCTTCCGAAACTCGTTTATGTCCTTTGCATACTACTCCCCAACAGTATACAAAAACACCTTTCCCCTGCAGTCTCCAAAATACCCTTTTGCACTCTCAATACAAATACCCTTATGCTACTCTCCAGCAGACCAAACACTCGTCCGTGTTCCTTGCTCAACCAATTGATACCCGTCCATATCATCATCCCTAAACACGCGTCGGCATTTGTTTCTATCAATACTCGTCTGTATCGTGGTCCTAAAGATAATCGTTCGTATCTTTAGTCTATACACACTATCGAAACACTTATACCATTTTATTTTTGGGCATAAGCACTCGTCCGTGTTTATCTCTTCTCACAACGAAACTATCTTTCTATCCGGCATTCTTCCTATGTCGTGATATTTTCAGCAGCCATCCCCTACTAGGTGATCATCCTTCACCTTTTGATGATTGTCCCTCGTCATTTATCTGATGGTCATCCCCATCATTGATCTTTCTATCCGACATTCATCCTATGTCGTGATATTTTCAGCAGCCGTCCCCTACTAGGTGATGGTCCTTCACCTTTTGATGACCGTCCCTCATCATTTATCCGATGGTCGTCCCTATCGTTGATCTTTCTATCCGACATTCATCCTATGTCGTGATATTTTCAGCAGCCGTCCCCTGCAAGGTGATCGTCCTTCGCCTTTTGATGACCGTCCCTCATCATTTATCTGATGGTCATCCCCATTGTTGACCTTTTTATCCGACATTCGTCCTATGTCGTGATATTTTCAGCAGCCATCCCCTGCTAGGAGATCTTCCTTCACCTTTCGATGACCGTCCCTCATCATTATTTCATCAGTTTATTCGATGGCCGTCCCCATCGTGGATTCCTATTATTTAGCCCGATGGTCGTCCCCGTCGTAGATTCTTTACTCTTTAGCCTGATGGTCATCCCCGTCAGTGCATCTCTCACCTTTTAATCCCCAGTAGTCGTCCTCTGCCCGATGGTCGTCCTCCATCGCTATCATTTGATGTTCACTCTACATTGTCTTGTTTTGTTAATAACAATCTATATCCCTTTTCTTCTTATACCAGAGAGTGCAAATTTTGGACTGTCTTGGTATTCAACCACAAGTTATCTTATTTGCCTGCTAAGTCTGACACTTACATCCTGCACAACTAACTCATGCTTGAATAGGGGCACCTGTAAACACCCAAAATTCTCCCCCTCACTTTCTCATGCCGTGGCTTATGATCACACATATTACATAGCATATCATTACATCTTACATTGCATATTCACCTTTAACATCTCATTGCATATCTGCACGATTAGGGTTTGTGATCAGATGAATCTTGAAAAGAGTATGAGGTATCTCAGAGGCCATGAAGCATGGCAAGAAGGTCCTTGAGTATTCTAAGGCCATATTGTACCCTCAAGGGTTCTTGGAAGTCAAAAGATCACAAGAGATTGCAGAGCCACTCAGGCAGGCTCAATGCTCCTAAACAAATGACCTAAAATTATGATTTTGGGTTTGAGGCCCTTACAACCAAAACTTTTGGTCATTCTTGATTCAAATGGTCTTTATATGATATAAGGAGTGTGTGGATGAAGTTTGATGAAAAAATTCAATGTGGAAGTCATCTGATCAAATGGTAACTTGTTGTGTAAGAAAAGTCAGGATTAGGGCATCTAAGGCCTTCAACAAGGGTTCCAAAGGGTCATCATCATCAATTTGAGGTCCTATGACCTTTATTTGGTCTTAGGAATGTTTGAAAGATCACAATATTGAAGAATTTTGAGCCATAGCAAAAGTTGCCATTTTTGGACATTACTTGAAATCTAAACTTTCCATTTTGGGAAAGATTTTCAACCTCGTCTTTCTTGATCAAAAATTCTTTAAATGAAATTTTTTTTAGACATGAAAGTTGTAGATTATATCTTCCCATTTTCAAAAAGTACAAGAACTCCTCTTGATTCATCCTAGAACTCAAGATATGGCAAGTCAAAGTTGGGAAAAATCATGTAATTTTCAAGTTTAGGCCAAAGAGGGAAAAGTGCAAAAGTGAATTTCAGGCCTCTATATGACTTCTAATCCACTCAAATACATCATGGCATGATCAAACAAAATCTCAAAGTCATATTTGAGCTTTGAACCAAGGGATTTCATGACTTGTTTCTCAAGAAATCACAAAGTTGCAAAATTGCAAAACCTATGCAAACTCTTGATCCAAGCCATACATCTCATAGCAATTGATCCTAGGGTTCTCCTTGAAGCCTGCAGAAGCATCTCAAGCCCTCAAATTAGTTCTACCATGGCCCATACCTCAAGTACACAACTTTTGACTTTTTGGCCAATTGAACCATACCAATCTCACAGTGCATAGCAACTCTTCTGGATCATTCCATTTATTTATGCAAAGCCTAAGGATCATAAAAGAGGGCTCACGAGAACTCAGAGAAACCACACACTCAGTTTGCACAAAAATCCCCAAAAACTTCCTCTCTTCGATTCTCCCAATCTAGCCATCAAACTTCAAAAATTCATTCACCAACAAGTCACACTTCACCTAAGGAACAAATCCCACCCCTTACAATGGCCTGAAACACAACACACAAGAACCACATTTTATGATACACTAGAACTGAACCTCTCAAAACAGCCAATTTAAACTCCATTCAAGCTTTCCATTAGCACAAGAGGGACCAGTGGAGGTGGTTTGCACAAAGGAAAGACTCAGAAAGTTCATCTTTGAAGGTCTCCAGCTCAGATATTGCTCACGAACTTTTTTCTTAGAACTTCATTTACTTGTTACAAAATGAATCTACATGTTGCACTGATCATCTAGATATGTTTAGATTTGAAAATGAGCAAGAAATGATCATTTTATGTTGTTCTGAAAGTTTTCTCGTCTGTTGATTTTTGCTTCCATTCTCTTGATTCAAGTGTTATAAATGTTGTTTGATGATTAATTTGAGTTCCTTGGAGTGTAGGGATGGATTCTGGGCAGGTTAGATGTCTTGGGATGGTCTGGGGAAGAAGATAGGGTTTTGGTTGGCCGGAGAAGATGATCGGAGCACTGTTCCGGTCACTTGAAAATAATTAGGGTTAATTAGGTTTAGGGTTTCCAGATTTAATGAGAGCGATTATATCTTGATTAGTTTAAGGGATGAACGGCCCAGATAATTCGTTAGCCTTAATTCTATTTAATTAAAATAAAACATAATTAATTAACTCAGATTAAATAGGAGCCATTGGATTGCACGCGTTTAACAAGTTTGAATCTGAACCCTAGGATCTACATACCTTCAGTCAAGCTGACTTGCATCCTCAGCCTTTGATCTTTCTTCCACGCAATCTGAGCCTTCCATTTTAATTACTTTTCATTTTATTTTTCATTTTTCATTTTTGTTTTCCTTTATTTATTAAAAATAGCAAAACATTTTCAAAAATCCAGATTTTTTACACTTTCACTCTAATTAATTTTAAAAAACTAAAAACATTTTAATTTTCATTATTTGCATTAAAAATTTATTTTAAAAACATTTAATTGTATTATTTAATTAATTCATTCATTTTAAATAATTAAAAATACTTTTAGGTATTTAAAACTCACCAAAAAAAATCAGAGAACCTCTTTGAACATTAAGATCAATTTAAAAACTCATTCACCAATTTATTTTAGGGTTTGATTATGTTTTGACAATAAAACTTGAATTAGGGTTATGAAAATCCCCTTTTTCATAACCCTAATTCAAAAATTCATTTCTGCCTAACCAAAATGAGTTTGTACTTGTTTCTTTTTGCATTCTTTTACTTGTTGCATCTAGTATCTAGGACATTTAAATCATATTTTTTCATTACAATTTCAATTTGTTTTGACGTTTTCTTTCTAAAGTGTCCAAAACCCTAGCCAAACTTAGGAAAACCATAACTTGACTTTTGTTTAGCTTTAGACCTCCACCTTTGGAGGGTGTTCTAATGTAGGTTTAGGGTTTGTATGGATGCAATTTCAATTTTTTATCATCTGATTTGCCTTTGATTTTGATCATGGACTTTGTGTATGTACATACTAACTTTTCAGGTGTATGTGGTAAGTTAATTGGAATGTGGATGTGCATCCACATCCAATCTCTTCTCGCCCTCTTATTTATTTGCGTTTGAAGTGAGTTTGATTCACTTGTGTTTATTTCTCTCCCACTCCTAGGTTACTTAAGTTCTTCAGGAAGTAAGTAACCTATCTTTCTCTCTCTTTCTCTTTCATTTGCTTCTTCCTTGGTGGCCATCTGAAGATTTCTCTTTAAGTCTCACAAATCATAGGATCATCTAAGCATGATAACTTTAGGGTTCTAAATAGTCTCCCCTAGTTTTTCACCTTTTGAGTCTCCTTGAGTCTCTTTCTCACCTCAATAACATTGGCTAAACAGTTAAAGTCTTAAGACTCTGAATTAGGGTTATGCATGTATCCTTATCTTAGGATGGAATGTATAACTTTAATACTTAGTGTTAAACCTTTATGTTGTTTTCACCTCTTAATCAAAACACCTAATAATCATCAAGACTTAAGCTTGTAACTTGGGCCTTATATTAGGGTTACATCTCTGCCTCTGGGTCAGAGGGACTAACCCTAGTGTTTAATGGACAAGTCCCCCTCAGGTTTAGTCTTACAAACATAAAATTCACTTCTTAATCTAATCTCTAATTAAAATCCACTTTAATAAAGGTTTGTTATATAATGATTTTAATCCCTGACCATGGATTAAGTTGAGGTATCTTCCTCATCTTAAGTGTCCTCATATATCATCCTTCTCTTAGGATGGTTAATGAGTCCATTAATCCCTGATTAGAGATTAAACTCATTACTTAACACAAAACAAAAATCCAAAAACACTTAATAATCACAAGTAGGTTAATGATCTTAATCCTGTATCAATAGGGTAACTAAGTTGGGATATCCATCTCATACTTAAGTATACTCATTATCCCTAATCAGGGATGATATAATGAGCTTGCAAACCCTTGATTAAGGCTTAAGCTCAATATCCTATGCAAAACACCAAAAAATAATAAAAAACTGAAAACACAAAAACAAACAATAAACGTCTCCTCCGGGATTCTTTTCTCATCACACTCACTATGAAAACAAGAACTCGCTTCTTCCGTCTAATGCAAGACAATCAGCACTCGAGCCAGACGAGTCATACACTTGAGCATAGATGGGCAAGTAGTTCACACCAAAACTTCCAAGTCTCTTTGAGTCGAACTACGGTGTTCTGACTTCCTCATTGCACGAGAGGATACGTAGGCATAACTTAACGGTTATCGAACAAAAGTCCCCAGGTCTCCCCCCTCTCCTCCTTCTAGCTTTCTTTTCTTAGCCTCAGTTTTGAGCTATCATTATTTGTACACCATCACCCTGTACATCCATCTCTTTTATACACTATTAGCACATACATTATCCCCCCTTTAACACAATCAGGTAAGCGTGGATCCCGTCGAGTACGACGGACGATCTGGGTGCTAATACCTTCCCAGGTCGTAACCAACCCCCTTACCCAGTCTCTTTGGTTCGCAACCGTCTTATCCACTTCTTTCTAGGTTTATGCAGCTTTACCTTTCCTTCGGGATAAAAATGCCTAGCTGGCGACTCTATTCAACCTCAACCTTCAACATCGCCGACACGAGTTCGCGTTTGTACCAGGATGAAAATTCGGGGAACGACAGGAACCAATTACACTAACGGTTTAAGCACCAATCAGGTTGTCTTTGGGAGTCATTCACCCCTATTGTCTTTTGTGTCTGTATCACACGACTTTGTTCTTGCTTGAGGATCTTTCTTGTGTAATCCTTTTCGTCTTTCGCTTTTGCATTCTTTTGCTTATCCCTAACTTTTGCCTAGACTGATTCTTGTGAATCTTGGATTGGGAAGTCCAGCGGGATGCCCTAATTTTTTCCTAAGTTGCTTGTTTTCAAGTTTCGACTTAGCGGGCTTTTTCATTTCTTTTTTTCTTTCTTTTTGAACAAATCGTGTAACACTGTTTGTCTTGATTGCTTTGCGAGGGTTGTGACTGCCCCATTCTTTGGTCGATGAAGGATAACCATTGTGGCTTCTAGTTTTTGGACCTCTTGATTGGGATAACCATTGTGGTTTTCGGTCTTTGGACCTCTTGATTGGGTACAACAAAAGGTAATGGATCCTCAAATGTACACTCCCTTTTGAAATTTGAACGCTCGGTCAAACTAACTGACGCCTACCCTTCCCCAGGGTTAAATGCAAGGTTTTTTTCATGCAAAACGAAACTCCTACTTCAAGGCTCAAATGGGCTGGCAAGGGTCTATCTACCTTATATCTCTGGTGTTTAGGGTTTTAAACAATGCCTATACATCGTCAACAGGGTCTTTCTCAAAAGCACACAATTATTGATTTTTGCGTTTTCATTTCGTCGTCCTCCTTCATAGAGTTTAGCACGAGAGTTGGTATTGCAATGCACATACATAAAATCATGAGAGAATACAAATGGATTACTTCAAGAAAATCATGTGCATTTTATTATGGTTATTATTCAGAAACAAATAAGTTTCATGCATGCATACAAATGTTTAAACAAACAATAGAAACTACAAATGAAAATGCAGTAAATAAGCTGAACATTGTCGTCATTGAGGAGACTTGACTCCGTCTGGACTTATTGCTTCTGAAGATGCCCTTGCAAACTGGGAGGTTAATTTGATGAGGAGACTCCAATGTGTGGGCAGACTGTCTGGCATGATGACCTTTGAGTCGATCAAAATTTGCACTTTGTACTTGAACACATCACAGTTGTCAATTGTATGCCTAAATGCCCCTGAGTGGTACTTGCATCTAGCCTTCACATCATGGTGGTCTTTGTTGAGGAGGTTTGACTCTGTTTGGACTTATTGCTCTCGGAGACTTTTAGCAGTCAGCAGTCTGGATGTTTACTCAATCAAATTCTCGACCTTGTTTTTACCTTTGTCCCTGAAAGAATTTCAATATTCAATTAAATGGCCAGGTGCCCCAGAATGGTAGTCATACTTGGAATTCGGCATTAAAACCCTAAAGGAAGCTTTTTCGTAGATGATCCTTATGTGACTAGATCAACTAGCCTGAATCTGAGCAAATGAGGAAACCCGTTGCATGTACGACATCAGAATATGATTGGAATTCTTCTCAAGCTGTTCTTGCCTTTACCCGTATGCTATGTCCCTAGGATTCTCTTGGGAAACTTAGGTTGGATGCTGACAAATGACATCTGGAGGGAAGAGGTTGATGAATAAAGTTGATAGATAAGGTTGCTCGCAAAGATCTTGCACGATCTCCTGCGTACGTATCTCCATTGACCAATGGAGAATCAGAGCAGCGTAGTTCCCCTCACTAGGGATGAAAATAGCTTCATTCAGAATTTCCATAACCAAGCTCATCTGAGTCTTCATCTGGTTGACTTCTTGTTTTAGCAGTTTCTGGTTCTGAAATAAAGCTTGTACCTTTGGCCTGAATTTCCCTAGCTGGGTCTTCCTTTCGGTTACCTCCGCCCGGAGTTATACCTTGATAATTGTGATTCAAGTTGGCCATTGTGAAGTGAAACCATGTCATGATACTAATTTGTCTCTGAACACATGTCATAAATGCAAGGATGTATGCAAATGACATGTTCAGTTATTTCTGAGGAAACTATCTGCTTTGATTCAAGTTTTGACACTGAAAAAGTCTAATGGCATGATTCAGACATGTGATCCTCGAAAATAACTGAACATGTATGCTGGAATGCTATGATGTCATGTATGCAGCAAGCATGTGATCAATGGTCTAATGTTGGTGCCGATGTTGAGCAATGAGTCAAGTGCCTGAATAGAACCATAATAGCAGCACCATCTCTGTATAGAACTCCATAACTGAGAACCCAATAACTGTAGAACTGGATCACATAATAGAACAGTCACTGATGGTGTTGAAGTTGAACAACGAGTCAAGTGTCTGTGGAGAGTTATAATAACAGTCACAATATCAGGGTCATAATGGTAATCACAATAACAATTTCTCTGCATAGAAATCCCGAATCTCAGAATCAAAGAACTATAGAACACTGAACAATACTGGAAAAGTGGGTATGTTGAAGTTTAGGGTTCATGTAAACCTGTAAAGCCCTCCCAATCCCACGGGTGTGCTACTCGGGTCAACATCACAGACTCTCAAAGTCGAATATCAATAATACATTCACTATTTCCGAGAAATGGCTCATGACCAAATCAGGGAATCTATTTGGCATTATGTACTACTCAGGGAGGTCTCAACTGAGTCCAAGGAAACAAGAATCCCTCATAATTCCCCAGATTTAAGCATTAAATCGAGAAACAATAGTACATTCATCCCGAAGGGTACAACACTATCGTCATACAAACAGTTTGCTTTAACTGGATTCCTATGAGAGAACCAGGCCATCCTATGCAAGTTCCCAGTGGGCCCTCGGATGCGAGTGGGTTTGCCAACAAATGTGGTCTGCCATTGTCATCACTGGAGAGGGATGTTTCCACAAAGGTTCTCAATGATCGGTCCCCTAACTGCACATAACTATCAATGTTGTGTATTTCCCCAGAAAGATTCTGGCATCAATACATTGCCGAGAAGGTGGCATGTCAAGGCTTGGAACTCACTATACCAACATAGCAAGATTGCCATGAAGCCAAAGTGGAACCACTCTAAGTTCTAGGTGCATTCAAGCCGGGTATTTGGCTTATCTCACAGTAACAAATCCCATCCCACAGAAAAAATGAAACCAGCACAGTCCAGTATATGATGCATATGAAAATAAATACTGAAAGCAGTAAATAAATGTTGTAAAGTAAACTGTAAAGTAAGACTATAAATGAAAACAGTAAAGCTAAACTAAAACACACAGCAACAAACAGATAAACACCCAAAGAAATAAAACCAAACAGGCGCTATGATTGACTCTACAAGGGAAACCAGAGATTCTGGGTTCAGTCCACAGCAGAGTCGCCAACTGTCGCTCCCGGGTTTTTCATCCTAGTACAAACGTGCAAGTGGCGCGGAAAAGGTAGAGTCGCCAGCCAGGCATTTTTATTCCGAAGGAACGGGAAAGGTAATGCTGCACAAAGCTGTGGAAGAAGGAAATGACAAGGTCCTGTGAACCAAAGATCTAGGTTCGGGAATCGGTTACGATCTGGGAAGGTATTAGCACCCCATATCGTCCGTCGTACCTGATGGGATCCACACTTGCTTATTTGTTTCAAAGGGTAAAAGAAAAAAGTGTTGTTGAACAAAAGAACTGCTACTGGAACTGAAGTGAGAAAGGAACTGGAAAAGAGAGAGTGAAAAGAAAGAATGGGGAAAATGTAGGGAAAATAAAGAATATGCTCGAACGGGCCCTACCCCGCTGCCTACGTATCTCATCGGGAAAATGAGGATCAGAGTCGACGTAGTTCGCCTAACTAAGGTGGGAACTTGTTTGTGTGTTTTATGAGCTAGAACTGCTTATGTCTATGCTCAGGTGTTGCAGGCTCGTCTGGTACGAGTGTGTTTATCGTCTTTCATGCGAGACAAGTCGTCGTAAGTTCGTGTTGAGAGTGAATAAGGTGAGAAAAGAAGTTCCCGCAGGAAAGTCGCTTATTGTTTGTTGTTTGCTTTTTAAGAGTTTTTTTGAATTTGGCACAAGGAAGTGATTCAAATTCTTTTCTATGGAATGTGTACTTGCTACTACATTCCAAGATGGAATAATAGAACAAGCACACAAAGTAAGGAGAATTTATCCAAGACTTGTTTCCAAGGATTAGGGTTTAAGTTCACTAGCTTGTTGAACTTATTACATGTTTTTGTAACTTGTGAAGAAGTATGTTTTAGATTTTTCTTTGTGAAATAACCTCTTGATCAGACTTGTACATCATACTAGACAAGCCTACACTATTCCAAGATGGAATTAATGTAAGTTCCCCATGGAATAAGACTATACACAAGAGATTCTTTCATGTATTTATCAAGTGTTTTTTATTTTATTTGAAGATGAGAAGAGAAGACTCAAAAGGCAAAAGGTCAAAGCTAATGGGGGACTAAGACACAACCCTAAGTTATCTTATTATGTACAAATGGGGATCCTAATGGTTTGTGATGTTTTCTAATCCTAAAGAAGAAAAGGAAAAGAAGAAAAGAGAATTAGAACTCAACTTACTTTCTAAGGAAGTTAAGTTGGTTCTAAAGAAAGGGGAAAGCCATTGAACAAAGCACAAGGTGCTAAGGAGAACACATTTAGAAAGCATAAAGAGATGAGAGAGAAGTAATGTTTACCTCAATCTTCCCCCCTGTAAACACCCCAAATTTGCCCTCACCCATTCACACCATGGCTTGTGATCATTTCATATGCATAAACACAATCACATCATCTCACATCTCATTTTTGATTCACTGCATAGTTTCTAAGTCATCTGCACCTAGGGTTTGTGATCTGAACAATCCAAGAGCCTTTTGAGCCACTCCAAGGGTCATCAATCACTTCAAAGAGATCCATATATGTTCTTGTATCATATTCCATCCTTTCAAAGTCAAGATTTCAAAAGAATCACAAGAACTGGGTTTGGAAGGGATGCAGAGCCAAGTTTGACTGCACAGTTGACCTAAAATTAGGGTTTTGGTTTCAGAGGCCATAACTCCAAATTTTTTGGTCATTCTTGTTTCCATTGGTCTCTATATGGTATAGGGAGTATGCATATCAAGTTTCATGAAGAAATTCCATGGGGAAGTCATCTGATCAAGAGTTGACTTTTCAGACAAGCCAGTGCAAAATCAGGGCATCTGAGGCCCCCAATGACCTAATCAATGGGTGATCTTCAGCATTTTGAGTGTATATGATCTTTATTTGATCATGGAAGAAGGTTGGGGTTCACAAAAATCAAGAATTTGGAGTTTTTGCAAGTGTTGACTTTTTGGGCATAGTTGACTTTTCAAGAATGCTTCATTTTAGGTCATCTTTCAAGCCTTGATTATTGATCCAAAAGTGCTTCCTACAACTTGCAGCATTGGATGCTGACTTTGGCTAGCCTTTCCCCTCACCCTTGCTGCGCAGCCCCATGCTTGTACTAGCCTAGAACCAAGCCATACCTCTCTTACACAAAAAGTTGACTTTTGGCAAAAGCAAACATCCCAATCACCACAGGCCATGTCACATCCTCTGGCCACTTGCATTTGTTTATACTTTCCATCTGCTAGCAAAACACATCAAGAAGCCAAGCAAAAACAAACCATAGCATCACATTCCAAAAACCACCTCATTTTGCAAAACTCTTCGAATCTGCTTGCACAACTCACAAACACTAAAACAAGTTCCTCTAATCATCTCACCTGGCCTCATTGAGTAAAAACCACCAAGAGTCAGGCCTGATTTGAGCAAGAACACCCCTTCACCATTTCTCATCCTCAAAACCAGAACTCTTCGAATCCCTTTATCCAGCCATCAAACATATCATTTTCCTTCACCAACAAGCCAAGCACATCACAAGGAGTCAAAACCACCTTTCACATTGACCTGAAACAGCCTATACACTAACTGCATTTTCTGCTACACCAGAAATGGATTGCTCAAGGAAGCTTGTCTAAGCTCATTTCAAGCCTTCCATTAGTACCAGGAGAGTCAAGGGAGTCCATTTGCACGCAAAGGAAGCTCTGAAAGCTCAGTTTTGAAGCTTTCCAGCTCAGGTATGAACATGAACACTTTCTCCCAAAGCTTGCTTTTTAAGTCATAATATGATTGCTCATGTCTTGCTGGTCATGGGGATGGTTTCAGAATCAAAAATAAGTGAGAATTGAGTTTGTATGATCCCTCTGAAATTTTGCCCGTGGATTTTGTTTCCTTCGATTTGCATGATTCATGATGTTTAAATATTATTTGAGGGTGGATTCATGACCTAGGTTGTTAGAGGATCACTTAGGTGTGTTTAATTTGTGAAATAGGTGCCTGAATCATGTTTTAGGGTTTTTAGGTGCCGGAGAAGATGACCGGAGCTTCTCTCCGGTCACCTGAATGTGTTTAACCCTAACCTCAGGTCATTAAGTGCCATTTGAATGTGGGGCGTCAGATTGGTTGACCCAGTTGACTTCGCGCGCATGTGAAGGGCCCAGATCCTCTTGCTTTGCCCTAATCCATTTGTTTAGATTAATTAATTCGTAATTAGTTTAATTAACTTAGATGCAATCCTGGCCACTGGATCTGGCGCCAGTCAACGCATTTAAACCCAGGACCAATCTCAACCATCCTTTCTGTTTACTTTCCTTTTATTTTAATTTATTTTCATTTCTTTTTCATTTAACTTGCATATTTAATTTAAAATAGTAAAAAATGTCTAAAAATTATGAAACTTTTTCTTGAGAGTTTTATTAATTTTTAGGACACAAAAATATTTTTATTTTCATTTTTAGCATTAAAAAAGTATTTTTAAATATTTAAAAGATTATTTTTAATTGGTTAAGGGAAATTAATTTATTAAAAATACTTTTAGGTATTTAAAAATCACCAAAAAATTCATGAAATGTTCTAAGACATTTAGAAACATTGTCCAACCTTCAAACCAAATTTCTTTTTTGATCTTGATCCATTTTGAGAATTTTTCATTGAATAAAAATCATTTTTGTGCATTATTTTGATCCTAAGTTCAAAAAATCATTTATGCCTATCTATGAAGAGTTGGACATTGATTCTTCTTGCATTGCATTGTGTTTAGCATGTAGTTTCTAGGATTAAATGGCCTTGATTTGATTCTTCATTTTCAATTTGTTTGGCATTTCTTTTGTTTAGGAACCCTAAAAACCCTAATAACTTGCATAAATCATAACTTGAGATTGGTTAAGAGTTGAGAACTCCCCTTTTGGACATTGGTTTAGTATAGGTTTAGGGGTCCTTTGTGTGGCATTTTCAATTTTTTATCTTAGGGTTTGCTTCTGATTTTGATTTTTGTTTGATGCTTGGTTCATAAACCCTATTTTGGGCTTTCATTTGCATACCTCTTGCATTCTCTTGCATAACATGACTTGTCATGACATTTCAAGCATCTATTTGTTTCATTTGACATCATAAGACATATTGAAAGCATGTTTGATCATTGCATCATGTATTTGCCATGTTGTATGCCATGTGCACTTCATAACTTTTCATGTATGTTCATGCTTCTTAACTTGCATCATTTGCATCCATGAACTTGTATGACCATTTCCATGTGCTGCCTCATGTTTGTAGCATATCATAACATCATTTGCATCATGTGTATGCTTCTGGTTTTGTTTCTCATCATGTCATTTCATCTCATCTTGCATTGCATTGCATCTTTCTCACTAACCTTTCAGGTGGTAAGTAACTTTGAGAAGTGAATTTGCCTTCACTTCTCGTAACTTTTCTTTTCATCTCTCTTGCATCCATTGCTGCATTTTTGTTTGTGTTTGAGTTTGAGCTTGCTCATTTTTCTTCTTCCTACTTTCTTTCTTCAAGTGACTTGACTTCTTGAATGAAGCAAGTCACTTTGCTTCTCTTGATCCTTTCATCTGCTTCCTGGTGGTTCTCTTTGAAGACTTCTCTTGAAAACCTCACAAACCTTAGGAACAACCAAGCATGACAATGATTAGGGTTTTGATTAGTCTCCCCTCTTAGTTTTACCTTTGTGTCTCTTTTGAGTCATCTCTTCTCATCTCACAATCAGGGACTAAACCCTAAAGGCTCTAAGGCTTTGTGATTAAGCTTATGCCTGCATCCTTCTCTTAGGATGGAGTGTATAACTTTAATCCTAAGTGTTAAACCCTTAATGTGTTTAAATCTCTTAATCAATTCACTTAATAAGTATCAAGACATCACACTTGTAACTTGGGCCTTGCATTAGGGTTCTAATTCTTCCTCAATTGGTTAAGAAGGACTAACCCTAGTGTTAATGGACAAGTCCCCCTCAAGTTGTCTTACAAACCCTAAAAATCACTTCTTCACCTCACCATTTAATAAAATCCACTTAATCAAAGGCTTGTTTTGTCATGAGTTTAATCCCTAATCATGGATTAAGTTGAGGAGTTTTCCTCAGCTTAAACATTCTCATCTATTATCCTTCTATTAGGATGGTGTAATGAGTCTGTTAAAACCCTGATTATGGCTTAACCTCATTACTTAACACTAAACAAAAACAACAAAAACATCTAAATAATCACAAATAGGTTAATGATCTTAATCCTACACCAAAGGTGATTAAGTGTGAGAATCTGACTTCACACTTAAGGTATTCTCATTACCCCTAATCAAAGGGAAGATGTGATGAGTTTACTAAATCCATTGGTGTAGGCTTAAGCTCATTAACTTATGACAAACTTTCAAAAGCAATAAAAGACTGAAAACTCAAAAACAAACAATAATCGTCTCCTCCGGGATTCTTTTCTCATCTCATTCACTCACAACCGAGAACTTGCTTCTTCCGTCTAATGCAAGACAGTTTGCACCTGAGCCAGACAGGTCATACACTTGAGCATAGGCAAGCAAGCAGTTCACAAGTCAATTCATCTTTCAGTCTCTTTGGGTCGAACTACGGTGTTCTGACTTCCTCATTGCACGAGAGGATACGTAGGCATAACTTAACAGTTATCGAACAAAAGTCTCTGTACATTCTCCCTCTTTCCAGCTTTATTCTTTTAGCCTCATGATCTTGAGCATTGCACTCTTGCCCTCACACTGACACTGTATATATTACACTTTAGACTCCTCTTACACTGACACTTGTACATCTTTCCCAGCTATTGTATACACAGATTGCATTGACACTACCCCTTTAAAACACAAATCCTTTAAGCGTGGATCCCGTCGAGTACGACGGACAATCTGGGTGCTAATACCTTCCCAGGTTGTAACCAACCCCCTTTCTCAGTCTCTCTGGTTCGCAACCGTCTTATCCATCTTTCTAGGTTTATGCAGCATTACCTTTCCTCCGGGATAAAAATGCCTAGCTGGCGACTCTTTTCATCTCCAGTGAGTTCACGGCTGTGTATTCTCATTGTCCCTTTCGCCGACCGTTCGCGTATGTACCCCTTTTGACCCGGTGTCATTTGGCGGGAGCGACAGCTTGGCGACTCTGCTGGGGAACCTTATATTGTTACCAGGGCTTCTGGTTCTTTTTGTGGGTTCCTCCTAGCGCTTGTTTGATTTGTGTTTACTGGGGTGTTATGTGCTTATTTGTGTTTGTATTTTTGTATTTATTTTTGCTTTATGTACAGTTTCTTTACTGCTTTCTTTATTGCTTTTGTATATATCATACTGTCATGCTGCTGGCTGGATCTGGTCTTTGTTTTGGTGGGTGGGTGATTCATTGAGAGTTAAGGTCTTATACCTGGGACCTGAGTGACACCTAGGCTAGAGTGAATCATATTCTTTCCCATTCCATCTCGGTCTGGTGCGGGAATATGAAACACGGTTCAGATATGGGTTTCTTCTTGAGAACTCTGTGTTGCAGATTTCCTGCAATGCTAGGGCTATCTGGGAAGCCTGCTAAGTCTGGATGACCTTTAGTATTGACCTTCAGAAACTGAGGTGAATTAGAGGAGGAACTTTTATGGTTATTGTAAACACTGTACCTCCGGGTTAGAAGTGTTTACACTTCTCATAACTGATCCGAGTCTGAGGATCCTTGTTCTAGAACACCACCTGTGAGGGGGTTGGGTTGTTTACAGGTTTGCAGGTACCTTGACCTCAGAATACCCTGTTACTTTGACTTGATTAAGAATACTCCATGTTGGGACAGTTTTTGTGATTCTAAAACCCTGGACATGTGGCTCTTTATTTGAGTCCCCCACCCTGGTTACTGGATTTATAGACCTCCAACTGGAATTCTTGAACACACTTGGACCTATATCAGAGTTTTGATCAGATCCAGCTCAGTCACAGACCCTTGCATCTCATTTGCATACATAATCATTGCATCATATTGACATTTGTTTATTTGTTTCAGGGTATCCATCTTCATTTGGTTTTGGTTTTGACCCCATCTTCAGTACTGACCTATCTTCACCAGCATCTGCTCCAGTTATCACCAGCATCAGCTAATCAGTGGCTCATTACTTCATCATTATCATCAGCACCTGTCTCTACTCAGTCTTCAGCATCATGGCTCCTAAAAAGAGCAACATCACCTATCACTTCTTCCAGCCAGAGCTATCAGATATCAGGAGGATTCAGACCCTGATCACTCCAGATCACATACCATTGTTCAGGGAAAGCTATGGAGATATACTTGATATGGTTATGGATCTGGACCCTTCACAAAGAAGCCTGATCCACACTTGCATTCAGTTCTATGATCCCCCACTGAGATGTTTCACCTTTCAAGACTTTCAGTTGGGCCCCTTATTGGAAGAGTACTCTTCATTAGTTGGTATGCCTATCAGGGGTGGAATCCCTTTCAACCCTGAGATGGTCTTTCCTGCTAATGGAGAAGTAGCAAAAGCTTTGCATCTGGAACCTGTTTTGATTGAGCAGCATATGACCTCTAAAGCTGGAATCCCTGGTTTTCATCTGGATTTCTTGATCTCTCAAGCTACCCTGAAAGCTTCTTTAGGAGAGTGGAAGGCTGTCTGTGCCTTGTTGGCTTTGAGCATATATGGAATTGTATTGTTTGCAGACGAGCCTCGATTCATTAGCAAGAATGCAATCCATCTGTTCATCCTGAAGAACCCAGTGCCCACTTTATTGGGGGATCTCTACTATTCAGTGCATCAGAGGAATGAAAAGCAGAGGGGAAGATTAGTGAGGTGTTGTGCTCCATTGTTCCACACTTGGCTTCTCAGGCATTTGCCCAGGACAGATGCATTTCTGAACCCTCATCAGCAGAGCAACTGGGCTAAGAGACTCACTGCTCTAACTTCAGCAGATATCAGATGGTGCACTCAAAGCACCAAGGGCAGGGATATCATCACCAGCTGTGAGCATTTTCCCAATGTGCCTTTGATAGGAGTCAAGGGTAGTATCAATTACAACCCTCTGCTATTTAGACGACAACTGGGCTATGCACTGGTCCATACTCCTAAGGCACAGGACTTGGTGGAGACTCTTTATTGTGAGAACAAGATTAATTTGACTGTTGTTAGGCAGGCTGCCTGGGCCTGGGATAATGTTCAAACCAAGGGAGTAACCATTCTGGGGAAGTGCAATAATGTGGCATCAGCACAATATTATGAGTGGTCTCGTGCCAGGGCTCAATTCTCTGGGATGCCCTTTACCATAGAAGACATGCCTGAGTCATCTTCAACACCACCACCTGCCACTATCAGTTTAGAGGAGTTTGAGAGTTTGAAGGAAAGAAATGAGAAGTTAACCCAGGCTTTGCAGAAGACTCTCCGGGAGAGGAGTGAGGGTATGAGGGAGATTGAGAGGTTGGAGAAGATGAGAGTAGAGCATCTGACTAAGATTGAGAAGTCTGGGGATTATATCAAAAAGTCTAAGGCCGGAGAGCAAATTCTGAAGAATGCTTGCAAGGAAGCCCAGTTCCAGAGAGCAAGGACAGACTTGTATTTAAAGGAGAGTCAAGCCCGGTGGGTCAGGATCACCGAGGCTCGTACTCTAGAGGACAAGAGAGTTCAAGACAAGATGGAGCAACTGGAAGCTAGTGCAAAAGAACAGCAAGAAGCCCTGGCAGCAGCCCAGAGGGAGATATCAGAACTGAAGATCAAAGCAGGGGTGAAGAGGTCAAAGGACCAAAGTCAGCACAAGAAGCTAACAGCAGCTGTTACGACCCGGAATCTCCTCATCAGGAATCTCACGGAGCGTCCGGCTGATCCTGTGACCGAAGCACTTCTCAAGGAAGTTTGTGAGGATGAGTTTGGTCTTGGTGTTTGACCATTTGTTTGTTGTTGCTTTCTTTCCATGTACTTTTATTTTCTTGTAATGTATTTTGACCCCTTAGAGGGCTTGTGTTGTAAAATGAACAAGTTGTATTATTTCACCTTCTGTAATATATTTGTGTTAGTTTGCTTCATCTGAGTTTTCTTCAAGCAACAACAGCATCTTCAAGGGTCTGGAAAGGTCAAAACTGAATGCCAAGCCGGATACCTTGAGAACAAATAAGCATACTGCATTGCATGCTAACCCTTTGTTTGTTTTGTAGGGTTTTGTTTTGTCATTGCTAACTCTGTTGTGATGCTCAGGAATTATTGCTCGTCGACGAGGGTTTCCACTCAACAGACCACACAGATACCCTACCCGTAGCAACCTTCCGGGCATTCAAATGGATCAGATGCAGCAGGACCTTACTGAGGTCAGAAATCAAATGGCAAACGAAAGGCTAGAAATGAGGAATCAAATGACTCAGTTTATGGAAGTGATGAACAACATGGCTCAGAGCCAGGAAAGATTGAGGGCCATGGTGGAAAGGCAGAATCAAGAAGATCCACACATAGGAACTGCCGGCACTAGCAACAATGAAAGGGTCCAACCTCATGTTAACCCTCCTGTATTTGGCCCACATCTCCATCCTGAGGTCAACATCCCTGCAAATGTTCAAGGGACTGCCACTGCAGCCAGAGTACTTCAAGAAGACCCTCAAGAGGACCAGTTCACAGTAATGGGTGCTGGGGAAGAGGCTTATGATAGGAGACTGGATGAGATAGCTGAGAAATTGAGGTCTTTAGAGTCTCAAAACTCTTTGGGTTTCGACGTCATGGACATGGGCTTGGTAAACGGGGTCAGGATCCCCCATAAGTTCAAACCTCCTTGCTTTGAAAAATACAACGGGACTTCATGCCCCCGGACTCATTTACAATCATTTTTGGGGAGGCTGAAGGCCTATACTATGGATGAGAAGCTCTGGATGTTCTATTTCGAAGACAGCTTGACTGGAGCCTCAAGAGAATGGTACTCTCACTTGACAAGGGCAACTATTAGATGCTGGAAGGACCTGGCAGAGGCCTTCATCAGACAGTATCAGTATAACTTAGATATGGCACCCAACAGGACTCTCCTAATGGGAATGTCACAGTCGTCAAGGGAAAGTTTCCGAGAATATGCACAGAGATGGAGGCAATTGGCTGCTGCCGTTCAGCCACCTATGTCTGAAAGGGAAATGGCAGATATGTTTATGAATACCCTTCAGGGAACTTATATTGACAGGCTGGCTGCTTTCTCTTCCACTAGCTTTGCAGATGTTGTCATAGCTGGGGAAAGAATTGAGAGTCTGTTAAAAATGGGAAAGATATCTGACAACGGAGCAAGCTCGTCCAGTGGTACAAGAAAGCCTTTTGCAGGCCCAAGAAGAACTGGCGAGACCAATGCCATCCACGCCAACAGGGGCAGGCCCCAATATGTTCACAGGTCAATAGCAGCAGTCACCATCCCTGCTCCAGCTCATCCTCAACCTGTCTATCAACCTCCGCAGCAAAACTATCAGCAACAACCTCAGTACCACCAGCAATTTCAGTATCCTCCAAGGAATTACAACAACAGCAACACCAGCAACAACAGTCAACAAAGGCCATTTCAACAGAGGCCTTCTCAAGCTAACAGGGTGATCGATCCGATCCCTATGCCGTATGCTACCCTGCTGCCACAACTCCTGAAACTCAACCTGGTTGAGCTAAGGACGTTGGCACCTCCAGATCCCAACAGTCTACCCAGGAATTATGACTCCAACGCTAGGTGTGCATTCCATTCAAACGCACCTGGCCACAGTACAGAAAAGTGCAGAGCCCTGCATATGAAGGTACAAGACCTGGTAGACTCAAAAGCTCTGAATTTCGCACCACCACCCAATGTCAATAAGAACCCGATGCCGAACCACGGTGGTCCCAGGATTAACGCTATTGAAGAAGACAAGCCGTCTTATTTAATAACCAGTGTGGGCCAGATCAGGACACCGTTGGTGGAAATCAAAGCTCAGCTCTTGGAATGTCAAATGTTCCCGGGGTGTGAGTTAGGCTGTGCTTACTGCAACATCTCAGTAAATGGGTGCGATAATTTAAGGAATGGCATAGATGGTCTTATTCAGAGTGGCCAGCTTCAGATAACCACATCATTTCCAACAAATCCATCAATCTCATCAGCAACGGCTTCAGAACCTCCTACAACTGCAACAACTATTGTTCCTGACAATTCTTCGGTTTCATCAACGAGTACTTCATCTGTCATTTCAACTGATCAGATATCAATGAATGTTCCTTCTACAGCTCCAGCACCACTCCATTATGAAGCTCCTACAACAACAACATCCACACTCCCGACAATGTCTCCTACAACACCAGCAACAAATCATGAAGATGTCTCAACTGTCACCATATTCTATGATCCTGAAAGCAACTCTGCCTACAATTCAGAAGGTGCTGCTCCCATTAGAGCACCAGTTACAATTTATTATGATCCGCAGACTATCACAGTTCCTTCAACAGCTGCAATCAGTCCAGTCACCATCACGGTGCCTGGACCAGTACCTTATGAAAGCAGTAATGCCATCCCCTGGCATTACGGCTCTGACCTGTACTGTGAAGGACAAAAGATCACTTTCGAATCATCAACCCCTGCACTACAAGTAGACAATGTGGGAGGAGGCGGAGGCTTCACTCGAAGCGGACATCTTTTCGCTCCACAAATTCAGAGACCCACAGCCGAAGCAGAAGCTGCTGCCAAGGCAAAAGGGAAGAGCCCGGTGCAGGAAGATCAAACTGTTAAGGAAGCTTTGAAGACACCATTCGACCAAGAGGTTGATGAGTTCATGCGAATCATCAAAAAGAGTGATTATAAAATAGTGGATCAGCTTCATCAGACACCTTCCAAGATCTCAATCCTATCATTGCTTATGTGCTCCGAAGCCCATCGGAATGCACTACTCAAAGTCCTGCACGCAGCTTACGTGCCTGAAGAGATCACTGTCAATCAGCTGGAAGCAGTAGTGGGAAATGTTAATGCTAGTCACGGACTAGGGTTCACCAATACTGATTTGACAACGGAAGGCCGCAACCATAACAAAGCCTTGCACATAACCATGGAAAGCAAAGGGGCTGTCCTTTCCCATGTGCTGGTAGACACGGGGTCATCCCTCAATGTCTTACCTAAGAAGGCCCTGGTGAAGCTAGAATATGATGGATTGGCGTTGAGACCCAGCAACCTGGTGGTGAGAGCCTTTGATGGTTCAAAGAGATCGGTTCTGGGAGAGATTGAGTTACCTGTAACGATTGGCCCGCAGACCTTTAAAACTATCTTCTATGTGATGGACATTCAGCCTGCCTACAGCTGTTTGTTGGGTAGGCCATGGATTCACGCTGCTGGCGCCGTGACCTCTACCCTTCACCAGAAGTTAAAATATGAGTGGGAGGGTCAAATCGTTACAATCTGCGGAGAGGAGGACATTTTTGTCAGCCACCTGGCTACCTATAAGTACATTGAGATGGATGGGGAGATCCATGAAACAATGAGCCAGGGGTTTGAAGCCTTGAACATCAATGAGACATCTGCTGTACCTGGTACTTCAATATCATCATACCAACAAGCCCGGAAGGTTGTTGAGGGAGGAAACGCCCAAGGCTGGGGCAAACTGTTATCGGTGGAGAAGAAAGAGGACAGATTTGGGTTGGGTTACAAACCAACTCAACAAGGCCAAGCAGCGGCTGCAAAAGAGCCCAATTTTGTGAGTGGGGGGATGCTTACCCCTGATGCTATCAACTGTCTGGAAGACGAGCTGGAAGAGGAACGCAACCTGGAAAGCTGGATTCGTCCAAAGATCCCGGGGAGCAGTGTCTCGAACTGGTCTTCCCAGGAAATTATAAGAGTTACTCATGCAGAGTAATTATTATTTCCTGTATTTTTATAAGCATGCATCAAAGTCTTGCATCTTGCCCAAGATGACAAGACTCATTTTGTAATCGGGCCATCTGTACTTTTTGTGCAAACAAGATCAATTAATGAAATATCAGACATCTTTTTGCAAACGAGTCTTTTCCGTTCACTGTTTTTCTATTTTTCTTTTTGTACAAAAAAATAAATGGCAGTGTTTTCAAAATGACAACTTTTATTTCACTTTTCTAAAACAAGGTTAAAATCAATCACTAAAATGAACAAACTGAACCCTTGCAGAGAGTGCCTTCCAGACTGCACCGACAACAGCACGGCTGTGACTTCGTATGACTTTGACAATCCAATCAATCAAGCTGATGAAGGGGTTGAAGAAGAATATGAGCTTCCTGAAGAGCTAGCCAGGTTGTTAAGACAAGAGGAAAAGGTTATTACTCCTCACCAGGAGGAAGTTGAAGTGATCAATCTTGGTACAGATGAAGACGTGAAAGAAGTTAAAATCGGGGCCTGCCTGCAGGACTCAGTGAAGAGACAACTGGTTGACCTGCTTCAAGAGTATGTAGATGTGTTTGCTTGGTCTTACCAAGATATGCCAGGGTTGGATACCGATATTGTCGTGCACAAGCTGCCTTTGAGAGAAGAGTGCCCACCGGTCAAACAAAAACTGCGCCGTACTCGTCCAGACATGGCTATGAAAATCAAGGAGGAGGTACAAAAGCAATGGGACTCCGGGTTCCTTGCTGTAACTAGCTATCCACCGTGGGTTGCTAATATAGTACCTGTGCCTAAGAAAGACGGCAAAGTAAGAATGTGTGTTGATTACCGGGATCTGAACAGAGCCAGCCCGAAAGATGATTTCCCTTTACCTCACATTGATGTATTGGTTGATAATACGGCTCAATTCTCGGTATTCTCCTTCATGGACGGATTTTCAGGATACAATCAGATTAAGATGTCACCTGAAGACATGGAGAAGACAACATTCATCACACCCTGGGGCACGTTCTGTTACAAAGTGATGCCATTTGGGCTCAAGAATGTTGGTGCAACATATCAACGGGCTATGGTAACATTATTCCACGATATGATTCATAAAGAAATAGAATGTTACGTGGATGATATGATCGCCAAGTCCCTTACTGAAGAAGATCACCTGGTGAATCTGCTGAAGTTATTCAAGCGTCTGAGGAAGTACCAACTAAAGCTGAACCCCAACAAGTGCACATTCGGGGTGCGATCCGGTAAGCTGCTAGGATTTATTGTAAGCGAAAAAGGGATTGAAGTTGACCCTGATAAAGTCAAAGCCATTCAAGAGATGCCTGCACCGAAAACTGAGAAAGAAGTTCGAGGGTTCTTAGGTCGATTGAATTACATTTCAAGGTTCATATCTCACCTTACAGCAACCTGTGAACCCTTGTTCAAACTGCTAAGAAAAGAACAGACGGTCAGGTGGAATGAAGACTGCCAAAGGGCTTTTGACAAGATCAAAGAATATCTGCAAGAACCTCCAATCCTTATGCCTCCAGTTGAAGGAAGACCTCTGATAATGTACCTGACAGTATTAGAAGAGTCAATGGGGTGTGTGCTGGGCCAGCATGACGAGTCTGGTCGAAAAGAGTATGCAATATACTACCTAAGCAAAAAGTTTACCGACTGTGAACAACGTTATTCACTGCTCGAGAAAACTTGCTGTGCTTTAGCGTGGGCTGCTCGCCGACTGAGACAGTATATGTTGACCCACACTACTTTGTTGATCTCAAAGATGGACCCAGTCAAGTACATTTTCGAGAAGCCAGCTCTTACCGGACGGGTTGCAAGATGGCAAATGATCCTCACGGAATATGACATCCAGTACACCTCTCAGAAAGCCATCAAAGGCAGTGTATTGTCTGAATATCTTGCTGAGCAACCCATTGATGACTACCAGCCTATGAGGTTTGACTTCCCTGATGAGGACATCATGTTCATAAAAGCAAAAGATCATGAAGAGCCTATTCACACTGAAGGGCCTGACCCGGAAGAAGAATGGACTATGATGTTTGATGGGGCTGTTAACATGAATGGTCGTGGTGTTGGTGCAGTACTCATTTCACCAAAAGGAGTTCACATGCCTTTCTCGGCAAAACTCACTTTCAACTGCACTAACAACGAAGCTGAATACGAAGCTTGTATTATGGGTCTTGAGGAAGCCATTGACCTCAGGATCAAGACATTGACTGTATTCGGAGATTCAGCTTTGGTAGTCAATCAAACCAACGGCAAATGGTACACTCACCAGGATCATCTGATACCTTACAGGGATTATACAAGGAGGTTATTGACTTTCTTCACAAAAGTCAAGCTTGAGTATATCCCTCGGGACGAGAATCAGTTTGCAGATGCTCTGGCTACCATTTCGTCCATGATCAAAGTCCAGACTGCCAACTTTGCACCTCAGATTTCAGTGTCCAGACTTGATAGACCGGCATATGTGTTCGCAGCAGATATTGTTAAAGATGATAAGCCTTGGTTTCATGACATTAAGTGCTTCTTAGAGGATCAAACATACCCACCTGGGGCATCTTCCAATGATAAGAAGACTTTGAGAAGGCTTGCTGGTAGTTTCTTCTTGAACACTGATGGGTCTTTATATAAAAGGAACTTTGATATGGTACTCCTCAGATGTGTTGGTAAGACAGAAGCAGATTTATTGATGCATGAAGTGCACGAAGGCTCCTTTGGTACCCATGCTGGAGGACATGCAATGGCTAAGAAGTTGTTAAGATCAGGCTATTATTGGATCACAATAGATGCAGACTGTTGTGCCTATGCCAGGAAATGCCACAAATGCCAGATCTACGCAGATAAAGTGCATGTGCCTCCAAATCCTTTGAACATAATGTCTTCACCCTGGCCCTTTGCTATGTGGGGCATTGACATGATTGGTAAGATTGAGCCAACTGCTTCAAATGGCCACAGATTCATCCTGGTCGCCATTGATTATTTCACCAAGTGGGTTGAAGCAGCCTCATATGCAAATGTTACAAGGCAGGTGGTAGCCCGATTTCTGAAAAGAGATATTATCTGTCGGTATGGAGTGCCCGAGCGAATCATTACTGATAATGGTTCCAATCTAAACAACAAAATGATGGCAGAGCTGTGCCGGGACTTCAAGGTTCAACATCACAACTCTTCTCCTTACAGGCCAAAGATGAATGGCGCTGTTGAGGCTGCGAACAAGAATATCAAGAAGATTGTGCAGAAGATGGTAATCACTTACAAAGATTGGCATGAAATGCTACCATTTGCTTTGCATGGGTACCGCACGTCAATCAGGACATCCACTGGGGCAACACCGTATCAGCTTGTGTATGGTATGGAGGCAGTCCTACCTGTTGAAGTTGAACTACCCTCTCTACGGGTATTGATGGATGTTAAGCTGAGCGAAGCCGAATGGGTCCGATCCCGATTCGAACAACTGAGTCTGATCGAAGAGAAAAGATTGGCTGCGATCTGTCATGGGCAGTTATATCAGAAAAGAATGAAGAAAGCCTTCGATCAGAAAGTCAGGCGCCGAGAGTACCAAGTAGGAGATCTTGTGCTGAAGAGAATCCTCCCTCCTCATACAGACCACAGGGGCAAATGGACTCCAAATTATGAAGGACCATTCGTAGTAAAGAAAGTTTTCTCTGGTGGAGCACTGATGCTCAGCACCATGGATGGTGAAGATTTCCCGTCCCCTGTGAATTCAGATGCAGTTAAAAAATACTTCGCATGAAAAATGACCCGCTGGACATAAAAACAGAATGTAAGTCCAGGCAAAAATAGGGCATCCCGGCGAGTCAAAAACAGAATAAAAGACTCGGGCAAAAATAAGGGAAAATAAATGAAAAAATGTACACCCGCTGAGTTGAAAAGCCGCATTGGACAGCTCAGGCAAAAATGGGTATCCCGATGGATTGAAAACCCGAAAGGGCGATCCATGCAAAATAAGGGAATAAGCGAACAACTGCATTCTGAGTTCGTCTGTATCATCTACAACTTGGTAAGCTTCAACAAGATCAAGCTTCAATCAGAATCAACATTCTTCAAAAGCAAGATGAGAAGAACGTCAAAAGTCATACGGGTCATAGTGAAGAGGAAGCTCCTCAAAGCGTCATCAACACTGACAATATTTTGTTTCTCAATTTGTAACAATCTCCTCATTTCAGGAGATACGTTTCTTTGACTGTATCTTGCCAGTTCAGGGCACCCGAATTAATAAAATCAGATTTTCAGTCATGTCTCGTTTTGTACATTTTCATTTTGCAAAAAGGTCTGATATCTTAAAGAAACACTGATTGCATAAGAATACAGATGTTTATTTTCAAATAAAAACATGCTTGCAGGAAATTTTGCTTACTCTCAGAAATATTTAAACTCCTATGACGGAATCCAGTAAGGGATACCTCGGGATTACCTTGTGCATTTCTCTATATTTTTCAGGATTGCAGGTATCCAGAGCGCAACTTGGGGCATGAGGCCTCATCCCAGCAAGCTGGCAAATCGACACTCGTTTCTAGCACCCAAAGTGCTCTCTCCCCAGCTGAGTTGCCTCCCATGACTTCCCCAGCTGAGTTGCCACTTGTTGCTTATCCCATCAGAGTTGCCAGGCATCGCAGAAGGCACCTATATCCCCGACTGAGTCAAAGATCTCTCTTTCTCCCCAGCCGAGTTGCCGTCTCGCCCTCAGCCGAGTACAAAGTCAGGGAACCATCTCCCCACAGAGTTCCAACCTCTATCCAGAAGAGCAGCGCATAGAAGATCACAACAGAGTGAAGAAAGCTTCTACAAACCCCAGCTGGGTCTCTCATTTATTAGGATAGGTCTATCAGTGACCCGTATCCCCAAGCAAATATCATCTCATCAGATCTACCAATGATCTCATCCCCAGCTGGGATGTCCATTTCAAACAGATCGATCGAAGATCTTCGCAGCAATGGGACCCGGATCCCGGTTTGGTATCTTTGCACAATCATAACATTCACATCATATTCACCCACTAAGCGTAGCATTCCGTTTTAACACGAAGCATTACGGAAAAAAAATCCAACTCATAGCATAATCATAAGCCATGTTATGAACCAACACTTGTAAATATTGACAGTCCATCAACGAAAAAAAATCCCCCAAAGTCCCCAGCAAGAGCAGTTGCCTCACAAATCACAAACACCGGTATGTACTCCCTTTGGCACCCGTCCGTGCCATCTTTCCCCAGTAGAGCCGCCTGAACACTCTTTACAACAATATCACCCGTATTACAGATACTTCCTGACGCCCGTCCGTGTCATACCCCAGCAGAAAGCCAAAGACGTCCTCTTTGCACTCACATATACCTATATACACTTTCCTGACACCCGTCCGTGTCATTTCCCCAGCGCAGTCGCTTATACTTTTACAACCCATGTACTTGTTAATATTATTATACTTTGACACTCGTCCGTGTCACCCTCCCCAGCAGATAAACACTCATTTATACGATACTACTCATACTACTCATACTTATATAGATACTCGTCCGTATCTTGTATATACCAGTTACATCCCCACAGATTCGACTTTGGTTCATGTTCTTTGTTAACCAGTTGGTACTTGTCCGTACCATCATCTCAGAATATGCGTCCCGTGTTTGTTTCTACATGATACTCGTCCGTATCATAGTCTTAAGGATGTTCGTCCGCATCTTTAATCCATACACTGTGTCAAATACTTCTGTTCTTCTTGAATATAGATACTCGCCTGTATCTACTATTCCCCAGAAGAATCCTCTCAGATCCAACGCTCGTCCGTGTTCCATGTTAACTCGTTGATACTCGTCCGTATCATCATCTCTGAACACGTGTCAGTTTGTTTCTACCCGATACTCGTCCGTATCGTAGTCTTAAGGATGCTCGTCCGCATCTTTAATCTATACACAATACCTAAACACTTATACTTTCTTTTCTTGGTTGTAAACACTCGTCCGTGTTCACTATATCCCCAGTAGATCGCCAAGTAAGCATTTTCTTTTTATCTGACACTCGTCCTGTGTTATGATAAACCCTGAGAGCAGCATACCCTGCTGAGTGGTCGTCCTCCACTTCTTGATGGTCGTCCTCCATCATGCTCATCCGATGGCCGTCCCCATCGTTGATTTTAGCAGCCGTCCCCTGCTAGGTGGTCGTCCTCCACCTCGTGATGATTTTCCTTCATCATTTTATCCAATGGCCGTCCCCATTGTTGACTTTTTGGTTGTCTGGCATTCGTCCTATGTGATGATAAACCCTGAGAGCAGCCGTCCCCTGCTAGGTGGTCGTCCTCCACCTCTTGATGGTCGTCCTCCATCATGCTCGTCCGATGGCCGTCCCCATCGTTGACCTTTTCTATCCGATGGCCGTCCCCATCGTTGATATTTTCGGCAGCCGTACCCTGCCAGGTGGTCGTCCTCCACCTTTGATGGCCGTCCCCATCATATTTCCTTTATTCCCCAACAGAGCAGCCGTACCCTGCTAGGTGATCGTCCTTCACCTTTGATGGCCGTACCCCATCATCTGTTTTTTTCATTTATTCTTTAACCCGATGGCCGTCCCCATCGTCGGTTACCTTGCTTTATGAACTTGATGGCCGTCCCCGTCATGTTTCATTAATCCCCAAAGATTTTTACAGTTTTATCTTGATGGCCGTCCCCGTCATGTTTTCTTATTTTTTCCCAGCATGTCGGCCGTCCCCGTCATTGCTCTTTACCCAGCAGTCGTCCTCTGCTCGACGGTCGTCCTCCGTCGCCCGCACTTTACAATATACTTTATTTTCCTTTACAATCTATATCCCTTTTCTTCTTCATTCTGTGAGTGCAAATTTTGGACTGTCTTTGGTATTCAACCACAAGTTATCTTGTTTGCCTGTTAAGCCGTCGCTTACATCCTGCACAGCTAACTCATGTTTGAATAGGGGCAGCTGTAAACACCCCAAATTTGCCCTCACCCATTCACACCATGGCTTGTGATCATTTCATATGCATAAACACAATCACATCATCTCACATCTCATTTTTGATTCACTGCATAGTTTCTAAGTCATCTGCACCTAGGGTTTGTGATCTGAACAATCCAAGAGCCTTTTGAGCCACTCCAAGGGTCATCAATCACTTCAAAGAGATCCATATATGTTCTTGTATCATATTCCATCCTTTCAAAGTCAAGATTTCAAAAGAATCACAAGAACTGGGTTTGGAAGGGATGCAGAGCCAAGTTTGACTGCACAGTTGACCTAAAATTAGGGTTTTGGTTTCAGAGGCCATAACTCCAAATTTTTTGGTCATTCTTGTTTCCATTGGTCTCTATATGGTATAGGGAGTATGCATATCAAGTTTCATGAAGAAATTCCATGGGGAAGTCATCTGATCAAGAGTTGACTTTTCAGACAAGCCAGTGCAAAATTAGGGCATCTGAGGCCCCCAATGACCCAATCAATGGGTGATCTTCAGCATTTTGAGTGTATATGATCTTTATTTGATCATGGAAGAAGGTTGGGGTTCACAAAAATCAAGAATTTGGAGTTTTTGCAAGTGTTGACTTTTTGGGCATAGTTGACTTTTCAAGAATGCTTCATTTTAGGTCATCTTTCAAGCCTTGATTATTGATCCAAAAGTGCTTCAAATGGAAAAACTTTGGTCATGAAAGTTGTAGATTACACCTTTCCCTTTTCAAAAAGTACAAGAACATGATCAAATTCTTCTTGGATCAAAAGTTATGGTGTGACAAAGTTGGCAAAAATCATTGATTTTCAAGATGTGCACCAAATGAGAATTTTGCAAAATCATGTTTCAAGGCAAGTTGTAACTTCTAGTTGGTTTCAAACCAATGCACAAGCATTCTATGTGACATAAAAATCAGATTTGGACCAAGAATTTCTCATGTTCATGGCTTGTGTAGCAAGATAATCACATGTGAACCAAAGAGCAACAACTTGCAAAACTCATGATCACTCTTCCTACAACTTGCAGCATTGGATGCTGACTTTGGCTAGCCTTTCCCCTCACCCTTGCTGCGCAGCCCCATGCTTGTACTAGCCTAGAACCAAGCCATACCTCTCTTACACAAAAAGTTGACTTTTGGCAAAAGCAAACATCCCAATCACCACAGGCCATGTCACATCCTCTGGCCACTTGCATTTGTTTATACTTTCCATCAGCTAGCAAAACACATCAAGAAGCCAAGCAAAAACAGACCATAGCATCACATTCCAAAAACCACCTCATTTTGCAAAACTCTTTGAATCTGCTTGCACAACTCACAAACACTAAAACAAGTTCCTCTAATCATCTCACCTGGCCTCATTGAGTAAAAACCACCAAGAGTCAGGCCTGATTTGAGCAAGAACACCCCTTCACCATTTCTCATCCTCAAAACCAGAACTCTTCGAATCCCTTTATCCAGCCATCAAACATATCATTTTCCTTCACCAACAAGCCAAGCACATCACAAGGAGTCAAAACCACCTTTCACATTGACCTGAAACAGCCTATACACTAACTGCATTTTCTGCTACACCAGAAATGGATTGCTCAAGGAAGCTTGTCTAAGCTCATTTCAAGCCTTCCATTAGTACCAGGAGAGTCAAGGGAGTCCATTTGCACGCAAAGGAAGCTCTGAAAGCTCAGTTTTGAAGCTTTCCAGCTCAGGTATGAACATGAACACTTTCTCCCAAAGCTTGCTTTTTAAGTCATAATATGATTGCTCATGTCTTGCTGGTCATGGGGATGGTTTCAGAATCAAAAATAAGTGAGAATTGAGTTTGTATGATCCCTCTGAAATTTTGCCCGTGGATTTTGTTTCCTTCGATTTGCATGATTCATGATGTTTAAATATTATTTGAGGGTGGATTCATGACCTAGGTTGTTAGAGGATCACTTAGGTGTGTTTAATTTGTGAAATAGGTGCCTGAATCATGTTTTAGGGTTTTGAGGTGCCGGAGAAGATGACCGGAGCTTCTCTCCGGTCACCTGAATGTGTTTAACCCTAACCTCAGGTCATTAAGTGCCATTTGAATGTGGGGCGTCAGATTGGTTGACCCAGTTGACTTCGCGCGCATGTGAAGGGCCCAGATCCTCTTGCTTTGCCCTAATCCATTTGTTTAGATTAATTAATTCGTAATTAGTTTAATTAACTTAGATGCAATCCTAGCCACTGGATCTGGCGCCAGTCAACGCATTTAAACCCAGGACCAATCTCAACCATCCTTTCTGTTTACTTTCCTTTTATTTTAATTTATTTTCATTTCTTTTTCATTTAACTTGCATATTTAATTTAAAATAGTAAAAAATGTCTAAAAATTATGAAACTTTTTCTTGAGAGTTTTATTAATTTTTAGGACACAAAAATATTTTTATTTTCATTTTTAGCATTAAAAAAGTATTTTTAAATATTTAAAAGATTATTTTTAATTGGTTAAGGGAAATTAATTTATTAAAAATACTTTTAGGTATTTAAAAATCACCAAAAAATTCATGAAATGTTCTAAGACATTTAGAAACATTGTCCAACCTTCAAACCAAATTTCTTTTTTGATCTTGATCCATTTTGAGAATTTTTCATTGAATAAAAATCATTTTTGTGCATTATTTTGATCCTAAGTTCAAAAAATCATTTCTGCCTATCTATGAAGAGTTGGACATTGATTCTTCTTGCATTGCATTGTGTTTAGCATGTAGTTTCTAGGATTAAATGGCCTTGATTTGATTCTTCATTTTCAATTTGTTTGGCATTTCTTTTGTTTAGGAACCCTAAAAACCCTAATAACTTGCATAAATCATAACTTGAGATTGGTTAAGAGTTGAGAACTCCCCTTTTGGACATTGGTTTAGTATAGGTTTAGGGGTCCTTTGTGTGGAATTTTCAATTTTTTATCTTAGGGTTTGCTTCTGATTTTGATTTTTGTTTGATGCTTGGTTCATAAACCCTATTTTGGGCTTTCATTTGCATACCTCTTGCATTCTCTTGCATAACATGACTTGTCATGACATTTCAAGCATCTATTTGTTTCATTTGACATCATAAGACATATTGAAAGCATGTTTGATCATTGCATCATGTATTTGCCATGTTGTATGCCATGTGCACTTCATAACTTTTCATGTATGTTCATGCTTCTTAACTTGCACCATTTGCATCCATGAACTTGTATGACCATTTCCATGTGCTGCCTCATGTTTGTAGCATCTCATAACATCATTTGCATCATGTGTATGCTTCTGGTTTTGTTTCTCATCATGTCATTTCATCTCATCTTGCATTGCATTGCATCTTTCTCACTAACCTTTCAGGTGGTAAGTAACTTTGAGAAGTGAATTTGCCTTCACTTCTCGTAACTTTTCTTTTCATCTCTCTTGCATCCATTGCTGCATTTTTGTTTGTGTTTGAGTTTGAGCTTGCTCATTTTTCTTCTTCCTACTTTCTTTCTTCAAGTGACTTGACTTCTTGAATGAAGCAAGTCACTTTGCTTCTCTTGATCCTTTCATCTGCTTCCTGGTGGTTCTCTTTGAAGACTTCTCTTGAAAACCTCACAAACCTTAGGAACAACCAAGCATGACAATGATTAGGGTTTTGATTAGTCTCCCCTCTTAGTTTTACCTTTGTGTCTCTTTTGAGTCATCTCTTCTCATCTCACAATCAGGGACTAAACCCTAAAGGCTCTAAGGCTTTGTGATTAAGCTTATGCCTGCATACTTCTCTTAGGATGGAGTGTATAACTTTAATCCTAAGTGTTAAACCCATAATGTGTTTAAATCTCTTAATCAATTCACTTAATAAGTATCAAGACATCACACTTGTAACTTGGGCCTTGCATTAGGGTTCTAATTCTTCCTCAATTGGTTAAGAAGGACTAACCCTAGTGTTAATGGACAAGTCCCCCTCAAGTTGTCTTACAAACCCTAAAAATCACTTCTTCACCTCACCATTTAATAAAATCCACTTAATCAAAGGCTTGTTTTGTCATGAGTTTAATCCCTAATCATGGATTAAGTTGAGGAGTTTTCCTCAGCTTAAACATTCTCATCTATTATCCTTCTATTAGGATGGTGTAATGAGTCTGTTAAAACCCTGATTATGGCTTAACCTCATTACTTAACACTAAACAAAAACAACAAAAACATCTAAATAATCACAAATAGGTTAATGATCTTAATCCTACACCAAAGGTGATTAAGTGTGAGAATCTGACTTCACACTTAAGGTATTCTCATTACCCCTAATCAGAGGGAAGATGTGATGAGTTTACTAAATCCATTGGTGTAGGCTTAAGCTCATTAACTTATGACAAACTTTCAAAAGCAATAAAAGATTGAAAACTCAAAAACAAACAATAATCGTCTCCTCCGGGATTCTTTTCTCATCTCATTCACTCACAACCGAGAACTTGCTTCTTCCGTCTAATGCAAGACAGTTTGCACCTGAGCCAGACAGGTCATACACTTGAGCATAGGCAAGCAAGCAGTTCACAAGTCAATTCATCTTTCAGTCTCTTTGGGTCGAACTACGGTGTTCTGACTTCCTCATTGCACGAGAGGATACGTAGGCATAACTTAACAGTTATCGAACAAAAGTCTCTGTACATTCTCCCTCTTTCCAGCTTTAATCTTTTAGCCTCATGATCTTGAGCATTGCACTCTTGCCCTCACACTGACACTGTATATATTACACTTTACACTCCTCTTACACTGACACTTGTACATCTTTCCCAGCTATTGTATACACAGATTGCATTGACACTACCCCTTTAAAACACAAATCCTTTAAGCGTGGATCCCGTCGAGTACGACGGACAATCTGGGTGCTAATACCTTCCCAGGTTGTAACCAACCCCCTTTCTCAGTCTCTCTGGTTCGCAACCGTCTTATCCATCTTTCTAGGTTTATGCAGCATTACCTTTCCTCCGGGATAAAAATGCCTAGCTGGCGACTCTTTTCATCTCCAGTGAGTTCACGGCTGTGTGTTCTCATTGTCCCTTTCGCCGACCGTTCGCGTCTGTACCCCTTTTGACCCGGTGTCATTTGGCGGGAGCGACACCCCCTACAAAAAAAAAGGTTAGTGCCAAAATAATTTTCATATGGGAAACAAAAACCAAAGCATAAAGGCAATTAAACCTTACACACATCCTATAATGGAACTATGGTTCAAAATAAGACCTAAGTTTAAAGGTGAAGGTACCTAAAGGTTATATGACTTATAAAGTCAGTAGATACATGTTATAGGTCCCTAATGATGCTAAGATACCTCACAAGTTCAAACTATGTCAAATTATGTACCAAAAGTTCACATAAGTTCACATGAATGCAAGTTAGATTTCAAGGATGAAGTATGAGTGCATATGGAATACAAGAATGAATTAATACATGAAATGAGTATCAATGTCAGTAGTGAATTCTTATGAATGAGGATGAATGAACATACCATAAGGGATGCAATGGTGTATGCATATGGAGCAAGGAGAAGAAGATGTGAGTACAAATGAAACATGGTGTCGCATAAGATCACAAATGATGCAAGTTAAGAATGAATGACATGTGAGTATGCATGAGATGATTATGGATCAGTAGAATACAACATATAATATGCAATTAGAGTGAATGAATAGCCATTTATGATTTCCACATAATTCATGTTAACAATTAGAGGAGAAGAGATGCTAGTTTAAGTTAAACTAAATCAAGTAAGGATGCATTTTGAAACACCAAAAAAAATCAAATGAGTATGGTTCAAAGAGTGACCTATAACTGGAATTAAGGACCTAAAAATGACCTATATCTAACTCCTAAGATTTACCAAAACGTATTCCATGCAAATGGCATGAATGCCTTCCTATTATTTAGGTTATGGGACAAATAAGCACAAAAATCAACCTATGATCTAGGTGACATGGAAAAATAGAAAAAAAGGCTTTAAAAATTATGAAATTAAATCCCTGAAATTTTGAAGTCAGTGTCTAACATGGTCTAAATTATTTCACAAAATTATACAACAAAGTGCCAAAACAATTACTTAACGATTGAGATAACAAGGCACGATCGCTGAAAAACAACTTCACAAAGCGGATCAAAAAGGGCACCAAAAATTATGAAAAAATGAATAAGTAGCATCAAAATGTCACAAATTCCAGTGGTTAATCACACAAAAAATAGGTCTCACACCTATGGGAAAAATCGTTTTTGGTCCCTTTAACTAAAATAATGCATTTTGGGACAGCCTGTAATCAAAAATCCAAATTAATTACTAAACCCTTCAAATCTGGAAACAAAAATTATACAACTTTATTAAGAGGATAAGAATCACTCATGAATTTTTCCAGAATTTTATCACACCTAAAAATATTTTTAATAATTGCGACGAAACGAGAAAAAATGGTAATTAAGGGAAAGTGCGGTGGAAGCGAATCCTATAATCCATAACCTAATCCCTAAGCCCCGATATTGACACATATCATCAAAAATCACAAATAAATCCAGTGCCTCGGGTAGGAGGGCTCAATATGCACCTTAAGTTATATGATAGTAAGCCACATACTACTAGAATGATGCGTAAAAGTGGAGGAAGTCGAAATTACTTACTTGATCGAAGTGCCGATTCCTCACATAAACGAAATCCAAAAACTCCATGCAAGGTTTTGTAATCTCCCATGAGCAAAATAAATGATCATCTTCCATAATTGCTTTGCGATGATCCATGGTAGCCGAAATCGATAAAAAAAAACTCATGAACAAATTAATTTGTATTTAATCCAAAACAAAACTAAAGTTCTCAATAAAATCCTAGCTAAAATTTTTTAACAAGATATGTTTCTAATGTTAATCCATAAAAATTATTTACTAAGAAAAAATCATTAACAAATCTTCTACAAGAACAATAATTACAAAGTTCTACAAAAATAAAAAAAGAACAAGAGGAGTATGTGAAGGCAAAGGGGATCTAGATAGTAACCAATGGGCTTGAAGCCCATATTCTCAACAGCTTGCAGGGAGGGGTGCAAATAGAGAATCCTGTGGGTGTTGATAGAATAAAGTGGCCTAAAGCCCAACTCTTCATGAAGCCCGCAGGAGGTGGTATTGCAACAATTCGAGGGTGTGAAAAACGGATCCATGGTGATCCGAAATTTTTGAAGCCCAATCCACAAATTTCTCATGAAAACCCTAATATCTATTGGAATCTTCTTCTTCTTCATCAACATGCCGCCACCTCTCTGCTTCTTCCCACCTCTCTGATTCTTCCCACCTCTCTGCTTCCGCCGCCGATATCCTCCATCAATCACCGTTCCTCATTCATGTCACTCGACCTTTTTTTCTTCATCTCAAATCGTCACTTCACCGTAGGGGGAAAAGATCCGTCGCTTCGATCTTCTTCTTCGACTTGTCGTGACCACCTTCATCCCCTCAATAAGCTTTTCCACACACCACCATCGGTGCTTCTGCCTCCTTATTTTCATCATCATCCATCGCCGGCTAAAGGATCTTTTCTTGCCGCCAAAAGAAAACACACCTTTCAAATGGTCTCAATCTCATCTTCCTCATCTCATATTCGCGTCCCTGATTGGCGTTTGGATGGTTTAAGTTTGTTTCACTTCGTCGACGGATAAAGAGAGCGCCGCCGTATCGTGCCTTCCAACGGTGGTGGCCAAACCGTGACAACCAATTCAATGCGTCGTGGATTCGTGACTTACTTACAAGGATGTTGATTCGCTTCTGAAGATGATGATTCACCGAGGTATTCAGGTACGATTTTCGCATCGATACGAATCTCGAATCACGATACTGTTCTCTCCATTCTTCTTTGCTGTAAATATTGTTGTTGTTGTTACAGATTCCTGCTTTTTGAGTTTGTTGTGTTTGTTTTTCGTTCTTGGATTCTTCTTCTTCTGAATCTGAGATGCAGTTGTTGCGATTCTTGAAAAAAGTTTGTCCAATTGTTATGTTGATTCTTGTTGGTTTCATATTCTCGCAGATCGAAGGTGAATCGATGAGATTGATGAAGATTAGTTGAAGGACTAATTATCAGTGACGATATTGACGTGAAGAGGATATCGAAGGGTGATAAAACTTGAAGATCGATGGGGTTGTAGAGGAATTATCGATTGTTGTTGATGCATAAAGTATGAAGACGTGTTTCTTGCGATGAAGATTGAAGATGGAGAAATGGCGATGGTGATTGAAGATTCAGGTTTCGAATTGTTGCGGTATTGATGGAGTCTTGCTTCGAAGATTGAAGAGAATGTGATGAAGTTGTGACTTGAAGAAAAGGGATTGGGGATTGAAATTGCAGATTGATGTTCTTGAAGGTGATGAATTGTTGATGATTGAAGGTGAATGAAGATTTGCGATCTGATTTTCTTGGTGAAGATGGAGCTATGAGAGATTTTCCAAGATTGTTGAAGATGATGATGGTGGTTAAGAAGATTTTCTTTTTTTTATTCTTCTGGTTATGCTGTGATTTTTATGTTATATCAGTTACACTTGTAACTGATATTCTCCTTCTGATTACTTTTTTTGGTGTAAAAAAATCCATTGTAACCATCTATTTTCTGTTATAAAGAAAATTATTGTAACTGAAATTGGTGACTTTCTCTAAGATGTATTTTTTTAAAAAAAAAGAGAAGAGACGTTTGGTTAAAAGAAAAATATGGATTTATATTAGATTTGGTTTAGTAGGATAACAAGTGAATTTGATAAAAGAGATGATTAATTGGACTTTCAAGTGGGTATTTTGAATGAATTATATGTGGATTATATATAATTGGGCACAATTTTAAAATGTACCGAAATATGGACTTAAATTGGGATTGGAAATGGATTAAGTTTGAGAGAAATGATGAAAATAATAGTTTGAGCTTAAAATGGACATGGAATGGACTCTCGAAACAAAATGAATTTGAATACGTGTTTGGATTTCAAATAAGTTCAGAGAGTGAAAATGGATATTGGTTTCAACATTCGAATATGGTTTTGAACTTTCGACTTTGCATTTGAATTTAAATGATGAAGAATAATGAGTTTAGAAATGATAACCTTAAGCTATGATGAATAACCAAAATAAACTTTGATGTAGAAACCTTAATCCAATGCAACTCAGTCGACGAAAGGTTAACAAAACAACATGACAGATAAGAAACTCTAACGTTCATGCCTTTGAGTATACACGGCTGAATAAGTGCCTAGAAAAGATGAAGAGGTCCAAAACCCTAATCCAAGCCTTCTCATCTGAATTACTGATAAAACCCCTAAACACCTAGTGTTTGGATTTCAAATAAGTTCAGAGAGTGAAAATGGATATTGGTTTCGACATTCGAATATGGTTTTGAACTTTCGACTTTTCATTTGAATTTAAATGATGAAGAATAATGAGTTTAGAAATGATAACCTTAAGCTATGATGAATAACCAAAATAAACTTTGATGTAGAAACCTTAATCCAATGCAACTCAGTCGACGAAAGGTTAACAAAACAACATGACAGATAAGAAACTCTAACGTTCATGCCTTTGAGTATACACGGATGAATAAGTGCCTAGAAAAGATGAAGAGGTCCAAAACCCTAATCCAAGCCTTCTCATCTGAATTACTGATAAAACCCCTAAACACCTAGTACTCTTAAGAAGTCACGAAAGAAATAAACTTGATACTTCGATAAGAAAATGCTTATGATGAGTCCCCTTAACACGGAAAACCTCAGAGCCTGATGAATCCCATAACAAGAATATGCTTTTGGTGATGTGAACTCAAACTTTGTCTCATCTCGAATATAATGGCCAGATAGATCACCTATGAATAGGAAGATTCCAGATCCCATGAACATGCTTTTGATCCCATGCCTTATGAGCACATGAAATGTATGATTATGATGTTATGACCTAATGGAGAAGTGCAGATGAATGCAAAGCGAAAAACCAGTTAAGGTAAAAAGAATGAGGGCAAATTTTGAGGTATTACAGCAGGCCACCTCAAGAGCACGATAAGTTCATTTCTCCAAGAGACTGTTAATCAGAAATACCTATCCAGGGTTCATAATATTGAGATAGAATACCTCATGATAATGCCTTCATTGACCATACAGTCTAATGTAGCTAATACGAGATCCTACAAATCTCTTCAAGAGTTTGAAGAAACTGAAGCATTTCGGATGCCAGGTTTTCCGTAAAATCCTCTTGAGACAATTTCTTTTGATAGATCTTACAATATGCAAGGGAACTCTCAAAGTGAATGTCTGGTGATTGATCCCAACAAGGTACGGGAAATGTGCTTCCCTGATCAGAGAATTTCTCCTTTGTTATTATGGTTTCTTCATCTGATCATCCTACACGATTAAAGTCCAATCTTTGTTGGCATCTCCTCAACCAGGGACATTGGCATATATATGTGTCCAGCCTCTCACTTCAAGTTGAGTGTGGAAATCTTCTCTTTGGTTTTCTTCGACCCTCGAGTCGATATCATCACTTTTGTTTCTCGGCCGTCGAGTCGATACCATCACCCTTGTTTTCTTGACCCTCGAGCCGATTTCATTGCCTGCATTTCCTCGACCCTTGATTCGATGTTGATGCTTTATTTCCTCGAACCTCGAGTCGATGTTGTGGATTTATTCGACCCTTGAATCGATATTATGGTTTTCTTCGACCCTCGATTCAATATTTTGGTTTCCTTCGACCCTTGAGTCAATATTGTCGTTTCCTCGACCCTTGAGTCGATGTTGTTGCCTTATTTCCTCAACCATTGAGTCGATATTGTCACCTTATTTCCTCGAACCTTGTATCGATGTTGTCACTTTATTGCTTCGACCCTTGAGTCGATATTTTGGTTTTCTTCGACCATTGAGTCGATATTTTGGTTTTCTTAGACCCTCGAGTCAATGTTGCTGCCTTTTTTTCTTGACCCTTTAGTCGATGTTGTCGCTTTATTCTCCAACCCTTGAGTCGATATTGTCAATTGGTTTCCTCGACCCTTGAGTCGATATTTCCATTTCTTATGACCGTTGAGTCAATATCATAGTATTCACTTCTTCAACCCTTGAGTTGATACCTAGTGGGTCAGTCATAAAAATGAAAATTAATCAATCATATCATCCTGGCTCAACCATACTTGGTTCATTTCTGCCCGGGGCATATGTGTATATCCTTTTGCTTATAGGTAACAGTCTCATGTTGAGCTCAAAAGCAAGATTGAAGCCTCTTCAAGAGTATGGTACGTTCCTCCCTCCTAACGATTGATAGAACTATCCAGGGTTCAAAATACGGGGGCCTAATATCTCATAGTGATATGAAGTTTTTCAGGAATCCTCGTGAGACAAATTATTTCACATACCATGCAATATGGGGCCGTTATTTCAAGATTCAACAAATCTATCCAAGAGTTTGAAGAAGCATGGGCAGTTTGGATGCCATGTCTTCTGTTAAATCCTCTTGAATTGATCTTCAAGCAGTCAACTAGCTCAGAAACTAAAGATGATTACAAGGTGATATCCTCAAGCAGATTCTTCTCCCCAACAAGAGATACCTTACAACTCTCATCCCAGTAGAAAGGGTGGTCTTTATATCATCTCCAGTAGATTTCAACATGGAAACCTTCCCCAACCAAGTTAGAGTAGGGTGGTATCCCCAGTATAGCTTCAAAATCAATTGATCTCTTTTCATCCCCAAGCGGATTTAGTGTTGCCAGCAGGCAATTGAATTGTCTTTTTTCCCCACAGAGTGTAGAAATGTCAGGTTTCTCTCCCCAGAAAGAGTATTTGACCAGGCATCTCCCTAACCAAGTCGGAAGATCGTCTTTTCCCGCAGAGTTTCATGAATGGGATTCACTCCCATCATTGAAATATTTCCCAGTGAGGTCGCCAATTTATTTTTGGCCAGTGTGACAAGTGATGCAGACAGTTGTTCAAATTCCTCAGCTAGAGTCGAATATTTGTCAGAATACTTTGGTCTCATTTCCTCATTAGAATGTTAGCTAGAGCATTATCATCAATAACGGAGTTACAAATAGAATTCTCCTATGCAGAGTCATTAATCTCCTCTCAAATCATGTCATCTTAGATTGATCTCTTTGTCTAGTGTAAACGGACCCAACTTGAATTTATCACTTTGTCTCGTGTCAACAGACCCATTTTGAATTGATCTCCTTGTCCAGTGTCAACGGGCCCATTTTAGATTGATCGCTTTGTCCAGTGTCAACGGACCAATCTTGGATTGCTTATCTATTGGAGATAATATATCTTTTCCTTGGAGAATCTTACAGCGTGTTCCATAGACGCATGAGTTTAAGCAGTACATTCTTTGAAGAGGATCTTCTAGTGCATGCCTTAGACACAATTTTCTAGTCAACATATTGTCTCCACATAACTCAGCTTAGAGTATGTGAGGAGGGTCTTCTAGCGCGTTCTTAGATACAGGGTCCTGACAGTGGGATTTATCGTCAAAGTTGTACGAGGAACCTCCTAGCGCATTCTTTAGACGCAGGGTTCAGGCATACAGTTTACTACATCACTCGATTCAGAGCATGTGAAGAGAATCTTCCAGCGCGTTCTTAGACACAGGGTTCTAATCAGTACAATGTTATCATTTATTCTGTTGTAGAATATGTGAATGGAATCTTACAATGCATTTATAGATGCATGGTTCAGACATTGTATGTTTACCATTTATCCAACTCATTTCAGGGTATTTAAAAGGGTCTTACAACACATTTCTAGATACAGGGTCCTATGCATGTCTATCCCACAAACGAAAATGCACAAAGTCCATCGTCGTTGTGGCAAGCCAGTAGTCTCCTGGCGTCGTAAAAAAGACAGGATTATCAAAGTCCACCGTCGTTGTGGCAAGCCAGTACTTTCATGGCGTCGTTCAATAGACAGGTTCTCAGGCGATGGTTATTTCTCAGGCGATGCATATTAAATATCAAGTTGTTGTATGCTGAAATTCTTCACGTTATCGAGCAGTGGTTCATATTGAAGTTTGATTCATATTGGCTTGATTGAGTGTTCAATAGTTCATCATTGATTCATTTATGGATTTATTTTCCTCTGCATATTTCAAACAATTAGGACAAGTTTCAGACGATTCAAGTGGATATGGTTTAAGTGGAAAGGTTTAGGTTATTCAGTGATTTATGATTTAATTGCTTTAATGAAGTTTCTTGTGAAAGAAAAATCAAGATCTGGTGTACAGAAAGAATCCGGACAGGTCTTTGTGGCCTTCAATAGGGACTGTGTTTCGTTGGTAGAAAAGGTGGTGGGGTACCTGCAAGGTACTCCGACGCTCAAGTCATTTTGGGATCAACTAAAGTGTAAGTAAGAAGAGGATAGAAAATGTGTGTATACCTGATTCTCCAAAGATGGAGTTTTATAGGGTTATAAACCCGCATGATACGGGCGTGTAGCCTTTGACTAAGTGTAACTGCCTTAGTGAATCCGTTGGGCAGTTGGCCGCGTGGAAGACATTTAGGCGCGTAAGGTGGATGTCCCCAAAGGCTATATGCTAACGGCTCTATTTCTATAACGGCCATACCTTTGTGGATCCCATAATGGGCATGTCCACAATTGTTTGCTGGATTGGGCCTCAATTTGGTGTCGGGCACATGCTAGGCCAGTCCAAACAGGAGCCCCCCAAGTCACTGTGCCAGTGGGGGTAGTGACTTAAGGTGCTGAGTTAGTGGCTGACGCGTTCTTATTGTGGACTCAAATTTCCATGCTTTTTTCGATCGGTCATCTGTCCGCAGGAAGGATTTAGATAGATTGAAATATTCTCTTTTTGAGAAGATAAAACGTTTGAAGTTCCTAAGACACGCGTAATAAAGCGCCGTCATGCATTTATGACACTTGGGGCTAGCCCGAGGCAATAATTTCAGTGGCCTTTACACTTTCCCATGTAAATTTTAAGACATTATAAAATAATAATAAGAAGAAGAAGAAGAACATTCATTTGCCCACTTTTGCGACCGTTTGCTCTCACCGTAAACTTGTCAGCAACTTTTCCTTTCCTGATGTTCTGCCACCGTCGTCTCTTCCAGCAAGAATCATGGATCCAGGTAAACATTCGTCATCTCCATTCATGTTTTTCTGGGTTTTAGATGAAGAATGTTCATGGATTTTCATGAAGTTCATGAGGTGTCCAAGAATTTCTGGATATTCTGATGAACTTCCGGAAATCCTGATGAACATTCATCATGAATGTATGAATGATCTTCATAGGCACATGAACATTCGTAGATTTCCAGATTTTGCAAACTTGTTAGGTTTAGATCCAGATTGGACTTAACTGATGGTATTATAGTGTTAGTGGACCGAGCATACACTGTAGAGGGTCTTATCCCTGGTTATGCTAGGTTTAAGGAAGATAAGGATAAACTCGATATAGCGATTTAGCCCTTTCACATTTTTCTTGACTAAAAGGGGCTAACCCGGGGCATGTCCTCAGGTTTTATGAAGCCCTTTCACTTGATCTATGGTGGAAGGGTGGATTTGAGTTCGTCGAATTCACTTTGTTTCCTTTGCCTTTCAAGTGAATGCAGTCAGAAGAACGCTCGTGAGACCGAGGAGTTATCTATTACAGAAAATACGGATCTCCCCGCCCGTGACCGTTCGTGGATCATGGACGAACCGCTAGAGACAACCTCCCAATTCTCCATTGACTCTTCGGATGCATGGTCGAGGATCAAAAGGAAGAGGAAAGAGGATGGTATTAATTGGCGAGCTCTGCCACCGAAGCCAACGCAGAGGATATGCTCTCGGTTCCCCGCTCTTCGGTACCCAATATATGAGTTTGCGTTTCGTGAGGCTAAGTATTGCCTGCCCTTTGCAGACTTTCAGCAGGCGGTCTTTATGCATCTCGAGATGGCGCCCGCTCAACTCCACCCCAATGCTCTTGCCTTTATCAGAATGTTCGAGCCGGTGTGCAGTTTTTTGGAGGTAGGGGCAACTGTTAGCTTGTTCTTTAGGATCTTCCATCTGTATAGGAAATCTCAATATGGCCGACACAACTGGGTGTCGTTGAAGTAGGCCAGTAAGTTGTTCAAGGCCTATCAGGATTCCATACAGGACTTCAAGTACCATTTCTATATTGTAATACCCCAAATTTTCCCTCTTCTTTTTTTAGCATCATCATCATATCATAATCATCATCAGCATGTCACATCCTTAGCATTTTGCATAGAAAAATGAAGCATATCACTCATATGTTCCAATATAAGGCATATGATCAATCATTAGGGAAATTCGAAGCCCTACAAGTCAAAGTCAAGAGCATGGTGAACTGGCAGGAAGCTCACAGGAACTTTAGTACAAGCTTGGTATCATGGTCAAAGCCCTAAAAAGATTGAGGATCAAAATCATATTGGAATGGTTGGCGCCGGGTTATTATAGAAGTTTCCCACCAAAAGGAGGGAGAATTCAAAATTTTCTTGCATTAACCGGTTAACGCTTTGGTTAACTGGTTAACGGCTGCGAATTTTGAATTCCAGCAGCATTTTCAGCATGTGTTTTGGCTCCAATTTTTCATTATTTCTGATTTTATTCATTTTGAATTAATTGGGAATTACGGAGAAGGATCTAGATGATTTGCCAAGCCTAATTCCAAAGCTAGATCCTAATCACTTTCTAAGCTAATCCCAAACAATTTTTTTTGGATCCCAAACCAAAATTTTGGGCCCCAAACCTAAATGATATTTATTCCATTTCCCTCCAAACCAAGAAAAAGCTCTCTCATAATTCACTTCTCATTTTCTGAATTTTCACTACTCTCCTACCATTCTCTCATTTCTTCTCCCAATTTTCCAAATCACTCAAAGTTCCTCTTTGAAGATCACAAAACTTTGCATTAAAGTTTGTAGATCTTGGAACTAGACCACCATCCTTAGCTTCTTTGCATCAATTTGTTGGTTTCACTACGTGGTTCAGATCTGATTTGGTGATTAGAAGTGATTTTGGAGTCGAGTTCTTGCATCAAGATCCTTTGCTTGCATTTATTTTGCATGATGTGTGAAGATTAGCACCGGATCTTCGAAGTTTTCCGCGCAATTCCTCATTTCCAACTCAAACAACATTTACCAAAGCATACCTCAACTTTATAGGTTGGTTAAATTCAGATCTAACTCTGTTTTTAGCTTATTTCCATGCTTGTGGATAGATCCACCATGTGCTTGTGTATTTGCTTGGCTTGCTTGAATTGTTTGGTTGATTTGTAATCAGATCTATGTGTTAATGTTCATGAGCTTAATGCGGTTTGATTAATGTGAATTAATCTTACTATTTCATGCATAATTGATTGCTGGACTGTTCTGGATTATTGGATAAGCTGGTTTGAGCTGATTTTTCTACAAGAATTGTTGTTGTTTTCACAGTGTTAACCGGTTAACGCTTTGGTTAACCGATTAACACATCCTTTTTATGTGTTGTTTTCTGCAGGTTTGAACTGGTTAACCGGTTAACGCTTTGGTTAACCAGTTAACACTGAAGCAGAATGCCATGTTTGAGTTATTTTGAGCTTGTTTGTTTCCCTTACTTGTCATAATCATCATGGATCATTGTATGATCATTTGGTATGCTAGTTTAGGGTGATTTGCTTGCTGGTTGATGTATGCCTTCATGTTCTTGACGCGTAAACTCATGTATTTGCAAGGCTTGGCATGTTTTTTGATCTTGTCTTTTTGAAACTTTGAGCATGTTAATTCCATGAATTATATTGATGTGTTAGCATTGATTTGATGTGCTGAATATTTGCTGGATTTTTCTAACATTTGTAGGTGCAATGGTAAATGAATTGTGGATGATCATCCACGTTTCAACTCTTCATCTCTTCTTCTTACCTTGCTATTTTTGTGTGATTGTTGATGTGCCTTATGCCATCAGGTGATTTAACTCTTCATCTTTCCCCCCTTAGAAGCAACTTATCTCCTATAGAGGAGTAAGTTGTTCTCTAGCTTTCTTTTCCTCTTCTTTTGCTTTCTTCTTTTCTTTCCTTCTTCTTCATTAGGATAGATTTCAAGCCACACTGACCTTAGGACCATCCCAGGCATGATAACTTTAGGTTTAGTCTTTCCCCATTAGATTTTACCTTTTTCTCCTTTGGTTTCTTCTTTCTCTTCTCATCTTAAAACAAACCTAAAAAACATTAATAAAGAAAGAAGTGACTTCTTGTGTATAGCCTTATTCCATGGGGCATATGTATTCATTCCATCTTGGAATAGTGCATTTGTCTAGCATGATGCACAAGTCGAATCATGAAGTCTTCTTAATCAAGAAAACCATAAAAAATACTTCTTCATTTTTAATCACTAAAACACTTAATAAATTCAACAAGTCAATGAACTTAGGCCCTTGACCTTGGAAACAAGTCTTGGATAAATTCTCCTTACTTGGCGTGCTTGTTCTATTATTCCATCTTGGAATGTAGTAGCAAGTACACATTCCATGGAAAAGAGTTTGAGTTCACTCTCTTGTGCCACACTCCTAAAAGACTTCTAAAAAACACAATCAAAGAATAAGCGTCTCTCCTTCGGGACTTCTTTTCTCATCTCCTTCGCTCTGTACGCGAACTTGCTCCTACTTGTCATTTTGCAAGACGGTAACGCACTCGTCATCCGATCCTGCAACACCTGATCATTGACATAGGCAGTTCAAGCCTTAAGACACAAGAAATCTTTTCCATCTCTAGTTAGGGGAACTACGGCGTCTCTAATCTTCATTGTCCAGATGAGGTATGTAGGCAGCGGGGTAGGACCCGTTCGAGCACACTCTTTTATTTTCCCTACATTTTTCCCCATTTATTTTCTTTCCAGATCCAGTTCGTTTCTTTTTGCAGCAGCTTTCATTTCTTCACCCTTTGAAACATTTTCTTTGCAAGTGTGGATCCCGTCGGGTACGGCGGACGATCTGGGGTGCTAATACCTTCCCAATTCGTAATCGACTCCCGAACCCAGTCTCTTATGTTCGTAGGACCTGTTTCCTTCCTCTTCTTTCTTCTGGTTTGTGTAGCATTACCATTCCCATTCCATCGGGATAAAAATGCTTGGCTGGCGACTCTACCTTTTCCGCGCCACTTTCGCGTTTGTACCAGGATGGAAATCCAGGGAGCAACAACTGGTGACTCTGCTGGGGACATCAGGCCTGGAATCTCTGGTCCCCTTTAGAGTCTCTCTTAGCACTTGTGTGTTTCTGTTTCATTGCATGTTGATTGTTTGCTGTTGCGTGTTTATTTTATTGCTGTTTATTTACAGTTTTATTTACAGCTTTATTTTTCAGTTTTCAGTTTTTATATTCATGCATCATATATCATTACTGGACTATCTGGCTGTGTTGGTTTCCTTTTTTCTGTGGGATTGGGAACTGTTACTGAGAGATGAGCTCGTAACCGGGGCTCGAGTGCACCCTAGGACTTAGCGTGAACAGTCACTTTGGCTTCATGGCATCTTGCTATGTTGGTAGTAGTGAGTTCCACACCCAGACTTGCGACCGTCTTGGAAGTGTTTTGATGCAGGAATCTTTCTTGGATCATTACACGACCTCGATAGTTATGTGCATCTGGGGACCGATCATTGAGGACCTTTGTGGAAATATCCCTCTCCAGTGGTGACAGTGGCAGACCATATTTTGTGGCAAGCCCATTCGCACCCGAGGGCCCACTGGGAACTCGCATAGGATGACATGGTTCTTTTATAGGAACTCATTCAAAGCATATGGTCATATAATGATAGTATTGTATCCTTCGGGATGAATGTACTATTGTTTCTTGATTCCAGCGCTTGAAGCTGGGAACTTATAAAGGATGCTTGTTCTTTCCGGACTCACGTTGAGGCCTCCCTGAGTAGTACATAATGCCAAACCGATTCCCTGATTTGGTCATGAGCCATTTCTCGGAAATGGTGAACATATTATTTCTATTCGGCTTTGAAAGTCCGTGATGTTTGACCCGGAGCACACCTGTGAGATTGGGAGGGGTTTATAGGTTTGCATGAACCCTTGACTTCATCATACCTCATTATCAGTACAATTCTATGATTTGATATGGCTACATCGATTTTGGAGTTCTTAAGTCATTTGATATCTGATTTGGGGATTATTTGAGACTGAATTCTTGTTCATGGGGCTTTATTTAGAGGATCTTGGTTCTTGGTCACTTGGGTCCAGTATTCCATATCCAGACAGTCCCAGTTGTTGATCATATGCCTGCATTGCATTTGCATCGCATCATACTTGCATTAACTATTTGTGTTTCCATTTTATGTTATCATTTATCCTTTGTACCCAGTTCTGGTATTCATTATTCCTCCAGATGACCGAAATTCAAGAGACACCCAGAAAAAGGAATGCTCATTACACTTTCCGACAATCAAAAATTGAGGGTATTCAGAAACTGGTGGGCTTGATGAGTGACAAGGTTTTAGATGATTTTAGAATCCAGTATGGGAAGATCTTGGGTTACATGAACAAACCCACTGTTGATCAGAGAGATAGTCTTCATTCTATGTTGCAGTTTTATGACCCTCGGTTGAGAATTTTTGTGTTTGCTGACTATGTCCTGGCTCCTACTACGGAAGAGATTTCTGAAATTCTGAAGATTCCTATCAGGAATGGTGTTCCCTATTATGCTGCAGAGAAGTGTCCCCCGTACAAAGACATTGCAGGTGCCTGTCATTTGAGTATGCTTAGAGTGAAGATGGAGTTGGAAGCTAGTAAGGGGAATGGATTTACTCTGGATTTTCTTATCACAGAAGCCCATGTGTTTGCTTTGGGAGGGAAATGGTTAGAATTCAGTGCACTGTTAGCATTAATGGTATATGGGATACGTTTTTTCCCATGAAAGAAAGGGTGGGTAAGCTGGGATGCTATCACCCTTTTCATTAAAGGAAACCCAGTGCCCACATTGTTAGGGGATTTCTATTATGGTGTCCATCACACAAATGAAAAGAGAAAAGGGTACGTGAACTGTTGTGCTCCATTGTTTGCTGAGTGGTTTGCTAAGAAGCCTCCAAAGTCATGACCGTTCAAAGATCTTAAGCAAGACTGGAAGTGGGCTAGAAGACTGATGGGGTTAACATTTGATGATATAGCTTAGGGATGTAGCAGAAGCTTAGTAGGGAAGGAGTTTATTACAAGTTGTGATGAATTTCCCTATGTGCCTTTATTAGGTAGGAAAGGAGTGATAAGTCATAACCATGTGCTGTCTAGAAAACAATTTGGCTATCCACTGAAAGATCTTCCTTCAGATTAAGAAATAACTAAGACTCTGTATTTTCCAGCTGAAGATAATGAGTAGTTGATCATTCAAGTATCTCAAGCTTGGGAAACGAAGGTTAAGGAGGGTAAGAAAGAATTTGGAAAGGTGGACCCTAAGACTTATCCCTCTTTTGCTGCTTGGATACAAGGTAGGGTTGATACCTTCTTCCTTCCATTTTTAGTAGAGGCTCCACTATATCCAAAAGAAGTATCAGTACAAACCATTATTTCTCTTGAAGATTACAAGAAGTTGGAAGCTCAGTTGCATGAGGTTCAGGTAGTGAATTCTGAAATGGCTAGCTTGTATCACCGTGCCAATCATGCTAAGCAAGAAGCAGAAGAAAAGCTACAGAGGATGCAGGCTACCTTAGAAGCTAAGGAAAAGGAGTTTTCTGGGAGAGAAGCTCATTTTCAGAGATTGAGTTTAATATAATCAAAAAGAGAAGCGGAGCATAAGAAGATTTTGAAGACTCTTAGAGAAGCTCGTCAATCCATTACTTGGTTATAGGGCCAAAGAGGGCAGGAGCAAAAAAAGTAAAAAGAAAAGGAAGAGTTCATTGAGGTGCAGATCGCATTCAAGAAAGAAGAAGTAGAACAAGTTCACAAAATACGAAGGGAAAAGACTCACCAATTGGTACAGAGCCAACTAGCCTTGGAGGAAGCAATGAAGGAGATTGCAGATCTTAAGCTGAGAGCAGGCGTCAAAAAGAACCGGACAGAGGTGGGGGCTGCAGAAGAGGGGCTTGATTCTTCCTTTTAGCTTTTAGTTTATTGTTGTTTGTATCCAGACTACCTACAGGATTGTTGTAGGAGTATTTTCTGTCAAACAAATACCAGAACTGGGGCATATTAATGCCTAGACATGGAAACATGAATAGTTACATTGCATGCATATAACGTGTTTGTTGTTTTGCAGGTAATTCGTCATTTTTCTAACGTTCATGTCACTTTCAGGCACTATAGCTCCCAAGAAGGTTCAGAGACAGTCGACTGTACATAGATACCCCACAAAGGTGAATAGAGAGAGAGCGATGGAGCAAATGCAAGCAGATCTGGCTGACTTGAGGACAAGAATGGATAAATTCATGACCCTAATGGCGGGGATGGGTCAAACTCAAAAATGTTTGCGCGAAATGGTGGAGAATAATCAAGCCAGGAACAACGGGACAACAGATGGAGGTAATCGCAATGGGGCTGGCGCCCGTCACGTTGAAATCCCTATGGTGCAACCAGAGGTCACTATTATCAATGATGGAGTGAATAACATGCAGATGGATGAGCATGATGAACAGTTCACTTTGCTGGATAAGGCAGAAGGCCAGGGAATTGACATGAATAGGAGGTTTGAAGAAATGGTTGAGCAAATTCGCGCCATTCAATCTCAGAGTTCTCTAGGGTTTGACATTACTGATCTGGGCTTAGTGCCATGGGTGAGAATTCCCTACAAGTTCAAGGTCCCTACTTTTGATAAGTACAACGACACGGCTTGCCCGAAAACCCACATTCAGTCTTTTGTGGGAAGGATTGCTACAGATACAGATGATGAAAAGCTATGGATGTATTACTTCCAGGATAGTCTTGTGGGGGCTTCCTTGGAATGGTACACGAAGCTGAGCAGAGTCAAGATTCGAAGCTGGAAGGATTTAGTTGAGGCGTTTGTGAAGTAGTATCAGTACAATTTGGATATGGCTCCAAATTATACCCAGTTGCAGACAATGTCTCAGAGTGCCAAAGAAGGGTTCAAAGAGTACGCCCAGAGGTGGCGTCAGCTTGCTGCTCGAGTGCAACCTCCCTTGTTAGAAAATGAAATGGCAGGCATGTTTATGAGAACACTACAGGGGGGTTTTATTGAGAGATTGGCGTCTTGTTCAGCAACGAAGTTTAATGATATCGTGATAGCTGGAGAAAGGGTTGAAACTCTGCTGAAGATGGGGAAGATTCAAGATAGTGGTGTAGGTAGCTCAAGTGGTGTTTGAAAAGCTTTCAATGGACCTCCAAGAAGAAGGGAAGGAGAGACTAATGTTGTGTACGGCCGGGGCCATGGATACAGGGGATCTTGTGAGCAGGTGGCAGCTGTCACCATTCCAACAAGTCCTGTTCAACAACCACAACCACAAAAACAACAACAACAGCCACAGCGCAATAAGTATCAACAAAGACCCTATCAACAGAGGCAAGCTCGTCCAGCTAACAGGGTGCTTGAGGCTATCCCAATGACATACACCGCATTACTCTAAAGATTGTTAGATTTAAATTTGGTGCAGTTGAGGACATTAGCACCACCACCACCTGGAGAACTTCCAGTGGGGTATGACGCTAATGCAAGATGCGCATTCCTCTCAGGAGCTCTCGGGCACTCAACAGAGAAGTGCAGGGAATTACAGCATAAGGTCCAAGATTTGATTGATTCAAAAGCAATTAACTTCGCACCGCCTCCAAATGTTACCTCAAACCCCATTCCAAATCATGGAGGGGAACGGATAAACGTTGTTGATGGCGGTGAGAGGTTGAATCTGATTTTGAATGTAGAGGAAGTGAAGACTTCATTGTTAGTGGTAAAAGACAGGTTGCTGAAAGGGCAGGTATTCCCAGGGTGTGATTTTGACTACGAGGTTTGTTTGAATTTAGTTAATGGTTGCGTGGGTCTGAAAGCTGGGCTGCAGTGTTTGATTGATGATAGGTCTTTACAGTTTGACATGGTTGACAATACAAGTGATTGTGTGTCTACAGTGACAATATATGTTATTCCTGCTGAAGTTCTTGCCCGGAGAGAGTTGGTGACTATCTATGTTCCAGAGGTGAGTCCAGTAACTATCACTGTTCCGGGACCAGTTCCCTATGTTGATGACAAAGCCATCCCTTGGCACTATGGCTCGGACGTGTATGTAGAAGGTCAGAAAGTGGAGAGTAAAGCGGTAACAATTGACCCGACTGTTGTGAACGTCGGAGGAGTTGGCAGGTTTACTCGGAGTGGGAGTCTCTTTGCTCCTCATGCTCTTATAGGTGATCACGAAGTTGAAGTTGCTGCAAAGGCTAAGGATAAGCAGATAGCAACTGAAGAGGTGACAACTCATGCGGCTAGTCAGGGAACTTTTGAAAAAGAAGTTAAAAAGTTCATGAGAATAATTAAGAAAAGTGACTACAAAGTGGTTGAACAACTGAATCAGACCCCGTCCAAGATATCAATTTTGTCGTTGTTGATGTGTTCACAAGCTCATCGGGAGGCTTTGCTGAAAGTTTTGCAAATGGCGTATGTACCACAAGAGATAACTGTCAACCAGTTCGAGGTTGTGGTAGCCAGTGTGAACGCCAGCCATGGGTTGGGATTCACGGATAGAGATCTCACTTCCGAGGGACGTAATCACAACAAGGCCTTACACATCACCATGGAATGTGAGGTTGCTGTTCTATCACATGTCTTCGTAGATACAGGATCTTCTCTCAATGTGCTCCCTAAGAAGGCATTAATGAAGCTGAATGTTGATGGTATCGTTTTGCGACCCAATGATTTGATTGTGAAAGCCTTTGACGGGTCACGAAGGTCTGTGTTTGGGGAGGTGGAGCTACCGGTGAAGATTGGGTCTCAAGTATTCAAGGGTACATTCTATGTTATGGATATCCAACCCGCTTATATGTTGTCTGCTGGGACGTCCTTGGATTCATGTTGCTGGCGCAATAACATCCACATTACATCAAAAGTTAAAGTATGTGGTAGATGGTCAAGTTGTTACTGTATACGGAGAAGAAGATATTTTTGTAAGCCATCTGTCGACCTTCAAGTATGTGGAAATGGACGGGGAGATCCATGAGACACTTTGCCAAGCTTTTGAGACAATTAATGTTAGTACTTTGTCTCCAGCTGCTGCATTTCAGAGCAATGAGAAGGAAGGGACTCTTATCTACTCCTACAAGTAAGCTAAGGAAGTAGTCCAATCCGGGAGTGCCCAGGGCTGGGGCAAGTTGTTAGAAGTGGAAAAGAAAGATGACAAGTTTGGTCTTGGATATCAACCTGGTGGGTCCAGCTGGTCTCAGGGCAGTAAGCCCATATTGTTCACTATTGCTGGAATGCTCGACTACATCAACATTTGTGCAACAGATGCAGATGGGGATAGTGACTGCGACTTGGATAACTGGATTCACCCATGCGTACCTGGGGAGGAGCTCCGGAACTGGTCTGCCAAAGATTTTGTTCAAGTTACTTGGCAGTCAAAGTAATTTTCTTGTTTCCATTTTATCATACTGCATGTCAAATCCTACACTCTGCCCAAGGTGCATGGATTCATTTGTAGGGCCACCGTGTTTTAATGCATTTACTTTTTCCATGAAATAAAGGACATTTTTCAAGCAAATTGTGTTCTATTTCTTTCGTTTTAAATTTTTCACAAAAAAACAAATAAAATGGCAATGTTTTCTTTCTCATGTGTTTTTGTGTGTTTGCGTCTCTTATGAAACAGACAGATTCTGAAATAAGCACATCATTTGTGCAGTGTTGATCATTCAGATTCTTGTGATAATGTTCCTGCTATGACTATGCATGACTTCGACAATCCTATCTATCGCTCCCCCAAAAAGACACCTGGTCAGATAGGGTATAGACGCGAACGGTCGGCGAAAGGAGAAAATGAAATGAACTGAATAGAGTCGCCAGCTAGGCATTTTTATCCCGAAGGAAAGGTAATGCTGCATAAACCTAGAAAGAGATGGATAAGACGGTTTCTAACCAAAGAAACTGAGAAAGGGGGTTGGTTACAACCTAGGAAGGTATTAGCACCCAGATTGTCCGTCGTACTCGACGGGATCCACACTTAAAAGTTTATGTTTAAAGGGGTAGTGTAAGTGCTATCTGTGTGCAAAAGCTGGAAAAGAATATACAAGTGTCAGTGCAAAATGGTGAATGCTCAGGAACTGAGGCTTTTAAAGAATGCTGGAAGAGGGTGAAGACACATAGACTTTTGTTTGATAACAGTTAAGTTATGCCTACGTATCCTCTTGTGCAATGAGGAAGTCAGAACACTGTAGTTCGACTTAAAGAGACTGAAAGATAAATTGACTGTGAACTGCTTGCTTGTCTATGCTCAAGTGTATGACTCGTCTGGCTCGAGTGCTAACTGTCTTGCATTAGACGGAAGGAGCAAGTTCTCGTTTCTGAATGAGTGTGATGAGAAAAGAATCCCGAAGGAGACGATTATTGTTTGTTTTTGTGTTTTCAGTCTTGTTATTGTTTTTGGTGTTTTGCATAAGTTAATGAGCTTAAGCCTGAATCAAGGGCTTGCAAACTCATTATATCCTCCCTTATTAGGGATAATGAGCCTACTTAAGTATGAGATAAACATCTCAACTTAATTTCCATGATGATGTAGGATTAAGATTATTAACCTACTTGTGATTATTTAGATATTTTTGGGTTTTTGTTTAGTGTTAAGTGATGAGTTTAAGCCATAATCAAGGATTAGTGAACTCATTACACCATCCTAATAGAAGGATAATAGATGAGAGCACTTAAGCTGAGGAAGATACCTCAACTTAATCCATGGTTAGGGATTAAACTCATGACAAAACAAGCCTTTATTAAAGTGGATTTTAATTAAGGGTGAGATTAAGAAGTGATTTTTATGGTTTGTAAGACAACTTGAGGGGTACTTGTCCATTAAACACTAGGGTTAGACCTTCTTAACCATAAAGGAATAATTAGAACCCCAATGTAAGGCCCAAGTTACAAGTTAATGTCTTAGTGATTATTAGATGGATTGATTAAGAGGTTTAAACAAATTAAGGGTATAACACTTATGATTAAAGTTATACACTCCATCCTAAGAGAAGGATGCATGCATAACCCTAATTCCGAAGTCCTAAAACCTTAAAGGTTTAGTCTCTAATGATGAGATAAGAAGAGAGACACAAAGAAGACTCAAGGGTAAAAACAACTAAGGGGAACTAATCACAACCCTAATTATTATCATGCTTGGATGTTCCTATGGTTTGTAAGGCTTGAGAAAGATCTTCAAGGAAGCCACCAAGGAGAAGCAAGATGAAAGGAGAAGGAAGCAGAAGAATAAGTTACTTACTTCCTAAGAAGATAAGTTACTTAAAGAAAGAAAGTGAGAAAGAAAGAACACAAGTGAGCAAGCCCACTCAAATACAATCAAAAATGCTGCAAAGGTGCAATATAAAAAGGATGAGAAGAGGTGGGAGGTGAAGGAAAATTCACCTCTCAAACAACTTACCATTAACCTGAAAAGTTAGCACAAGATGCATAAGGAAAGAAATGAAATGAAACAATGTATATGCAAAGGCAAAGACCAAAACCAGAAGTATGTACATGATGCTAATGATTCTATGATATGATTCAAAGGCATACAAAATGTATATGAATGATCATACAAGAGAATGAATGCAAATGAAGCATGCTTTGAAGTTTGAAAGTTCATGAAAGTTAATGAAAGGGAATGAATGCAAATCATGGCAAATGAATTAAGAAATGATCAAGCATGATTCTAATATGTTCTAAGATGTCTAAGATGACATATGAATGCATTAAATGTCATGGCAAGTTCATGTATGGATGCATATGCAAGAAGAATACCAGTGAAGATGCAAAATTAGGGTTATATGTAAGGATGAGATGCAAATGGCAAAGACAGAAGCAAATTACATGATAAAAAATTGAAAATGCACTCAAAGGAACCCTAAACCTATACTAGGTTACCATCTAAAGGGGGAGGTCAGAAGCTAAACCTAGAAGGACTTATGAATTTCCTAAGTTTCTAGGGTTTTTTGGGTGATCTTCATTGTAAAATGTCAAACAAATTGAAAATGCAAGATAAAAATGAAACAAAAATGTTTTTGGATGCTAGAATCCATGCATAGAACAATGCAAAAAGAACCATTCACAAAATCGACTTGGTTTAAAAGTTATGAATTTTTGAAGTTAGGGTTAGAAAATGAACATTTTTAAGAACCCTAATTCATTGAAAAATGTCAAAGCATGATCAAAACCAAAAAGAAATTTATATGGTGAGTTTGTAAATGTTTCTAAATGTCTAAGAATGTTCTCTGATTTTTTTGGTGATTTTTAAATACTTAAATGTATTTTTAATTAATTAAAATCAATTAACTAATTAAATAAAACATCTAAATGATTTAAAAAAACTTTTTTAATTCTAAAAATAAAAATAATAATATTTTTGATTTCTGAAAATTAATAAAAGTCATGATAAAAAATTTTCAGATTTTTTTAATGATTTTTGCTATTTTAAAATAAATGTGGAAAGAAAATGAATTAAAAATCAAATAAATGGGAAGTAATCACATCTGGTGGCTGAGATTCAAAGCGAAAATGGAGGGAATTGAATGCGCGCCAGATCCAGTGGTTCACATTCAAACTAGCCTAATTATTTAATTAATTTAATTAATCAGAATTAAACCCTAAGTGAACTAATATTGACCACTCGTTCCTAATCTAATCCTGATCCAAAGACCTGTAAACACCCAAAATTTGCCCTCACTCATTCACACCATGGCTTGTGATATTTTCATGTGCATAGGTTCAATCATAGCATCTCATATTGCATATTTGCTTCACTGCATTGTCTCTAAGTCATCTGCATCTAGGGTTTGTGATCTGAGCAATCCAAGAGCTTCTTGAGCCACTCCAAAGGTCATCAATCACTTCAAAGGGGTCCATGTATGTTCAAGAATCATAAGTATATCCTCTCAAAGTCAAGAATGGCAAAAAAATCACAAGAACTGAGAATGGCATGGAAGCAGAGCCAGGTTTAACTGCACAGATGACCTAGAATTAGGGTTTTGGTTTCAAAGGCCATAACTCCAAATTTTTTGGTCATTCTTGTTTCTATTGGTCTCTATATGGTATAGGGATCATGCATATCAATTTTCATGAAGAAATTCCATGGGGAAGTTATCTGATCAAGAGTTGACTTTTTGAGTAAGTCAGTGCAAAATCAGGGCATCTGAGGCCCCCAATGACCCAACCAGAGGGTGTTCTTCATCATTTTGATTGTGTATGATATTTATTTGATCATAGAAGGTGTTATAAGTTCACAAAATTGAAGAATTTCAAGCCATTTGCAAAGTTGACTTTTTGGGAAAATGACTTGTAATGGAAAATTGCCATTTTGGGAAACTTTTTCAACCCTTGCTTTTTGATTCAAAAATGCTTCAAATGGAAAAACTTTGGTCATGAAAGTTGTAGAATGGATAATTCCCTTTTCAAAAAGTACAAGAACTTGTTCTAATTCATTTTGGATCAAAAGTTATGGCTTGTCAAAGTTGGGAAAAATCACATAATTTCAAGTTTTCCACCAAAGAGGACTTCTAAACTTCACAACATGATCACATGACCTCTAAAAATCAGTTTGGCCCAAAGAATTTTCCATTCCTATGCCTTGATTTTCACATAACCTTAAGTCATTTTTCATGAAAGTGCAAAGAGGGATTTCTTGCAAATTGATTCTCAAAGGCTTTGTTTGACCCCTAGTTGGTTTTAATACATTGTCATGACCTAATGAGGCATCCCACATCAGAAATTAAGCAAGACTTCTCACACATACATAGCCAAAAACCATGAGATTTAACAAGTTATCAAGTTGCAAAAACCTTTCTAGCTCATGATCCAAATGCAGCAGCCTCTCATGAACCATCCAAGGGTCCTCCTCAAACTCAGCTGAGGCAGATACACACTTTAGATTGCCTCTGACCCAGCCCATACTTGAGGTACACCAACCATTGACTTTTTGGCCAATTGCCCCATGCCATTCCCACAGTACATGTCAATTCCTCTGACTCTTTCCAATAGTTTAGGAATGGTTTATGGATCATAAAACAAGCCTCACACAAGCCTGGAACACACACATTGTAGCACACTCCAAAAACTGTCAAAACTTTCCTCTCTTCGAATCTCCTTCCACAGCCTTCAAACACACAAACAAACTTCACAAAACATCTCAACATGACTCACTGATCACAAACCAAACATTGAAACAGCCCAGAACCTCACACAAACCAAATACGATTTCCTCACTTCACTGAACAGAACTCTGCCAATCTCCCAAACCAGCCATCCTCAAAGCTTTCTAAGGTTCATTTCATCATCAGAGGATTCAAAGGAGTGGATTTGCAGCAAAGGAAAGGCCAGAAAGCCCAGAACCAGGAGATTCCATCTCAGGTATAGCTCAAGAACTTTTTTCTCAGAACCTTGTTTTTAAGTTCCCAATCGAATCTTCATGATATGCTGATGACTCTGATGTATTTACTTTTCAAAATGGTGGAATATTGAGTATGTATGAGTTGTCTGAAAGTTTCTGACCTAAATTTGTTTTGCTTCGATTTGCATTGTTGATGAATGAAAAATGATTTTTGTTTGGGGGTTTTGATTCAGTGATGAGTGGGGTTTGATTCTGGGCAGAGAGATTTCATTTTTGGTGCTTGGAGAGAGAGATAAGGATTTGGTCTCGCCGGAGAAGATGACCGGAACAGTCTCGCCGGAGAAGATGACCGGAACACTGTTCCGGTCATCTGAAAGTGATTAGGGCATTGGATTAGGGTTTAATCATAATTAGCGTAGTTTGAATTCTGGCCATTGGATAGCGCGCGAAGTCAACTCCCGCCTCCTTGAATTTGAATCCTGGCCTTCAGATCATTTGACTTTTCCTTTTTTCATTTAATTTCATTTTAATTTCATTTGTTTTATATTTAACTTCCACGAATTTTTAAAAATAGCAAAACACTTTAAAAAATTCTAAAATTTTTTGTCAAGCATTGCATTAATTTTCAGAAACCAAAAATATTTTTATTTTTATTTTTTGCATTAAAATTTATTTTTAAATCATTTAAAAGTTTACTTTTAATTAATTAATGAAAATTAATTAATTAAAAATACTTTTAGGTATTTAAAAATCACAAAAAAAATTCAGAAAACATTTGAAAACATTTAGAAACATTGTCCAACTCTCAAACCAAATTTCTTTTTTGTTCTTGATGCCTTTTGATCATTTTCAATGGAATTAATTTCATTTCAAGGCAATATTTTGTGTCAAACTTCAAAAATTCATTTCTGCCTAACCATTGAGAGTTGCACAATGATTCTTTTTGCATTGCATCTTGCATAACATTTAGTTTATAGGATTAAATTGGCATGAATTGATCTTGCATTTTCAATTTGTTTTGCATTTTTCTTGGCAAGGTACCTTAAAACCCTAGCAATCTTAGAAAATTCATAACTCTCACTAGGTTAAGAGTTGGATCCCCTCCCTTGGGCAGTGAATTTGTATAGGTCTAAGGTTCCTTTGATTGCATTTTCAAATTTTTATCATGTCATTTGCTTCTGGTTTTGGATTTTTGCTTTGTATGTTGCATATAACCCTAATTTATGCCTTCCTTTGCATCCATCTTCCATTTGCTTGCATACCATGACTTGCCATGACATTTTGTGCATTCATTTGATTCATAACACATCTTAGGACATATTAGAATCATGTTTGATCATTGCATCTTTCATTTGCCATGTTGTATGTCATTTGCATTCCATAACCTTTCATGAACTTTCATGGTTCCAAACATGCTTATCTTGCATCCATATGTTTGTATGATCATTCTCATGCCTTGCCTCATGTTTGCATCATCTCTTAGCATCATTAACATCATACTCATGCTTCTGGTTTTGGTTTGCATCATCACATTTCATCTCATTTTGCATTGCATTTCATTTCTTTACTAACTTTTCAGGTGGTAAGTTGTTTTGAGAAGTGGATTTGCCTTCACTTCTCTCAATCTCTTTTCATCTCCCTTATGCATCATTGCTGCATTTTGTCTTGTGCTTTGGATTGAGCTTGCTCATTCTTGTTCATCTCACTTTCTTTCTTCAAGCAACTTGACTTCTTAAGTGAAGCAAGTTGTTTTGCTTCTCTTTGCTCCTTTCATCTGCTTCTCTCCTTGGTAGTTCTTTGAAGATTCTTTCTCTCTTAAGCCTCACAAACCATAGGAATGACCAATCATGATAACAATTAGGGTTGATTAGTCCCCCACTTAGCTTTTACCTTTGTGTCTCCTTGAGTATTCTCTTCTCATCTCATAATCAGGGACTAAACCCTAAAGGCTTTAAGGCTTTGTGATTAAGCTTATGCCTTCATCCTTCTATTAGGATGGAGTGTATAACTTTAATCCTAAGTGTTAAACCCTTAATGTGTTTAAATCCTTTAATCAATTCACTTAATAATCATCAAGACATCAAACTTGTAACTTGGGCCTTGCATTAGGGTTCTAATTCTTCCTTAATTGGTTAAGAAGGACTAACCCTAGTGTTAATGGACAAGTCCCCCTCAAGTTGTCTTACAAACCATAAAACTCACTTCTTCATCTTATCATTAACTAAAATCCATCTAATAAAGGCTTTGTTTTGTCATGAGGTTAATCCCTAATCATGGATTAAGTTGAGGAGTCTTCCTCTGCTTAAACACACTCATCTATTATCCTTCTATTAGGATGGTGTAATGAGTCTGTTTAATCCCTGATTATGGCTTAATCTCATTACTCAACACTAAACAAAAACAACAAAAACATCTAATTAATCACAAGTAGGTTAATGATCTTAATCCTACACCGTGGTGATTAAGTGTGAGATGCTGACTTCACACTTAAGGTATTCTCATTACCCCTAATCAGAGGGAAGATGTGATGAGTTTACTAACCCATTGGTTTAGGCTTAAGCTCATTTTCTTATGACAAACTACAAAAAGCAATAAAAGAATGAAAATACAAAAACAAACAATAATCGTCTCCTTCGGGATTCTTTTCTCATCTCATTCACTCACAAACGAGAACTCGCTTCTTCCGTCTAATGCAAGACAGTTTGCACCTGAGCCAGACAGGTCATACACTTGAGCATAGACAAGCAAGCAGTTCATCAGTCAATTTATCTTTCAGTCTCTTTGGGTCGGACTACGGTGTTCTGACTTCCTCATTGCACGAGAGGATACGTAGGCATAACTTAACAGTTATCGAACAAAAGTCTCTGTATATTCCCCCTCTTTCCAGCATCTTTCTTTTAGCCTCATGGTCTTGAGCATTTCATTCTTATTCTTACACTGACACTTCACTCACACACTACACTTCTTTTACACTGACACCTATACATCCTTTTCCAGTTCTTTTATCCACAAATTGCACTGACACTACCCCTTTAAAACAAAAATCTTTTAAGCGTGGATCCCGTCGAGTACGGCGGACAATCTGGGTGCTAATACCTTCCCAGGTTGTAACCAACCCCCTTTCTCAGTCTCTCTGGTTCACAACCGTCTTATCCATATCTTTCTAGGTTTATGCAGCATTACCTTTCCTTCGGGATAAAAATGCCTAGCTGGCGACTCTTGCCTTTTGAGTTCACTCCTGTGTGTTCTCATTTCTCCTTTTCGCCGACCGTTCGCGTCTGTACCCCTCTTGGCCCCGGTTGTCATTTGGCGGGAGCGACAAGACCCAGAACACGTCTGGAAAATAAAACCCTAATTAAGCCCTAATCACTTTCAGATGACCGGAACAGTGCTCTGGTCATCTTCTCCAGCGAGACCTTCACCCTATCTTCTTCCCTAGGTTAAATCAAGAGCTCTAAAGCTCCAAAATCATTCCCCTAACATCCCTAAGCATTAATCTACCCTCAAAACACATTTATCATTCATCAATCATGAGATTCGAAGCAAAACGTGAAACTGAACAGAAATTTCAGAAACTCAATACATGCTTAATACTCAACCATTTTCGAAACAAATTACATCAGCATGATCAGTGAAACATGAAGAATCATTTAGGAACTTAAAAAAACATTTCTGGAAAAAAAGTTCTTGATGATACCTGAGCTTGAGCTTTCTCAGTTTGAGCTATCTGGGCCTTTCCTTGGTGTCAATCAACCCCAATGGACCTCCTGAGTATGCTTTGATGCTTAGAATGAATTTATTTGGCCTGCTTTGAAGTTTCAGTTTTGAAATGTGAGAAATCGTGTTTTGGTTTTGTGATGTTTCAGGCTATAATGGAGGGTGGGAAGTGTTCTATGAGTGATGCTGAGTTGAATGGTGAAGTTTGTTTGAAGTTTTGATGGTTGGTTTTTTAGTTTCGAAGAGGGAAAGCTTCTTGAGGATTTTTGTGTTCTTGAGTTGTGAGATAATTCAGGGCAATGTGTTGTATGAAATGAGTCCCTTGATGCATGTATGTGAAGCTGTGATAGGTCAGAATAGTTGGTGTGGGCTATGCTGATTGGTATGGGTGATTTTGCAAAAAGTCAAGGATGGTTATACTTGAGGTATGGGCACATGGCATGCCTGGATTTGGACATGGCTTGGCTCAGGAGAGATCAAGGGAAGCTTGTGGATTAGATTTGGTATGGTGAGGCAAGTGTATGGAAAGATTTGTACCATTTTGCAATTTTGAGAAGCTTTGGCCCTTTTAAGATTTCTTGAATTCAAGGCATGAAAGTGTATGATTCTTGGGCCAATTCTGATAAAAATGAGTTGTACTATGATGGTATGATGTTTAGAGATGCATTAGAGGTCATGAAATGGCTTGGCAAGTGGTTTTGCAAAAAATCCTCTTTGGTGCATTCTTGAAAATTATAGGATTTTTGCCAACTTTGAAGAATCACAACTTGAGTTCCATAATGAATTAGAACATGTTGTTGTACTCTTTGAAAAGGGAAAGACCTAATCTACAACTTTGAGGACCAAGAATTTTTCATTTGAAGCATTTTTGGTTGAGAAAGGGGAGGTTGAAGAACTTTCCCAAAATGGAAAGTTTCCATTACAAGTCATTTCCATTTTTGGCAACTTTTGGTTTAGCTCAATTTTCTTCAGTTTTGTGAACTTATAAGCACTTCAATGATCAAATAAAGATCATATAACTTCAATTTGATGAAAATACCCCTTTGGTTCCATTGTTAGGGGCCTCAGATGTCCTGATTTTGCTCTGACTTGCTCAAGAATTTACCTAGGGAACAGATGACTTCCACAATGAATTTCTTCATCAAACTTGGTACACATGATCCTTATAACATCTTAAGAACATTAGAAACAAGAATGGCCCAAAATTTTGGAGTTGAGGACTCTGAAACCAAAACCCTAATTTTGGTCATCTGTGCAGTGAAAACCCTAGCCCTACTTCCATGCCTTGCTAGTTCTTGTGATTTCTTGACTTCTTTGAACTTTGAGAGACATAATATGATGATTGAACACACATGGACTCTCTTGGAATGATTTGAAGCCTCTGGAGTGGCTCAGATGGAATCTTGGATTGCTCAGATCACAAACCCTAGATGCAGATGAATTTGAACTATGTTGTGAAACAAAAATGCCATATGAGATGGTATGCTTATGCTTATGCAAACATGAAAGATCACAAGCCATGGTGTGAAATGAGTGAGGGAAAATTTGGGGTGTTTACAGCTTCCCCTATTCAAATATGAGTGAGCTGTGCAGGGTGTAAGCGCCTGGCTTAACAGACCAACAAGATAACTTGTGGTTGAATACCAAAGACAGTCCAAAATTTGCACTCACTGGGGAGAAGAAGAAAAGGGATATAAATTGTAAAAGGTAGTAAAGTATGACTATCAAATGAAAACGATGGAGGACGACCATCGAGCAGAGGACGACTGCTGGGGACAAAACGGTAAGTAAAGCAATGACGGGGACGACCGACAAGCTGGGGAAATAAAGCAATCATGATGCGGACGGCCATCATGCTCGAAAAGTAAAGTAAACAACGACGGGGACAGCCACCGGGTTAAAGAATAAATGAAATAATGATGAGGGACGGTCATCAAAGGTGAAGGACGATCACCTAGCAGGGGACGACTGCTCTTTATCATGACATAGGACGAATGTCGGGTAGAAAAGGTCGACGATAGGGACAGCCATCGGATAAGCATGATGAAGGACGATCATCAAGAGGTGAAAGACGATCACCTAGCAGGGTACGGCTGCTCTCGGGGTTTATCACGACATAGGAAGAATGTCGGATAATAAGATCAACGATGGGGACGGCCATCTGATAAAAAGGATGAAGGACGATCATCAAGTTGTGAAAGACGATCACCTAGCAGGGGACGGTTGCCGAAAGTATCACGACATAGGACGAATGTTGGATAGAAGAAAATTTGTTCTGCTGGGGAATGGTAAACACGGACGAGTGTTTACGTTTCCAGAATAAAAAGGTATAAGTGTTTTGACGCTGTGTATGGATTAAAGATGCGGACGAGCATCCTTAAGACCATGATACAGACGAGTATCAGTAGAAACAAACGCGGATGCGTGTTCAGAGATGATGATACGGACGAATACCATCTGGTTAACAAAGAACTCGGACGAGTGTTGAATCTGTGGGGAGAGTGATGTATATACAAGATACAGACGAGTATCTTCCATATAAGTATGAGTGAGTATTGTTGGTGAAGTATGAGCAAAACACGGACGAGTGTCAAATATGTATAAGTTATGAGCAAATATTTGTATATGAGAGTGTAAAATGTGTTCTGGAAACTTGTGGGGATGACACAGATGGGTGTCGAAAGGAGTGTATTATAAAGAAGTACTTGGTCTGCGACAAGTTGTTGCACCCCAAAATTTGCCCTCACAATACAAGACTTTGTGTGCTAAGAAGGTTCATAAGGTTCACAAAACCTTTCATGAGGTTCATGAAGTTTACAAGACACTTCATGAGGTTCACAAGGTTCACAAGACCTTTCATGAGGTTCATGAAGTTTACAAGATACTTTATGAGGTTCACAAGGTTCACAAGACCTCCCATGAGGTTCACAAGGTTCACAAGACCTTTCATGAGGTTCATGAAGTTTAAAAGACACTTTATGAGGTTAACAAGGTTCACAAGACCTCCCATGAGGTTCACAAGGTTCACAAAACATCTTATGATGGTTCACAAGGTTCACAAAGTTCACAATTGGTCAGAAGTTTGACAATTCCCTCAGGCAAGGCATTATCCTAAACAGTGCATCCAAAACTAGGGTTTTGACTTTAATCAGGCTAAATGGACTTCCAAGACTTCAAGTGAGCTTCATAACATCTTATATGTGTTTAAGAATCCCCATGACAAGTTTCAAGACTTTTCTCAAAAGTTTGCTCAGTCAGATGATCAGATAAGTCAAAATCAGTCAAAGCAGTTAAAAAGTCAAACAGAGGTCAACTGTGGTCAAACCAAAGTCAAACGTCATGATTTTTTTGCCAACATAAAGTATATGAAGTAAAATTTATCATTTGATCAAGGGTTGATCATGATTCATCAAGGAGATTTCAGATCACCAAGAATCAGAGGTTTCTAAATTAGGGTTATCTCAGGAAAAGTCAACTGAATTTTGACCAGGCATAACTTTCACATGCTTCATCACATTTTTACCATCCAAATCTCATTTTGAAGGAAATTGAATTCTCTACAACTTTGTGTCTCACAAGCCAAGCCCAAAAATGCTTCATTTGGAAGGTATGAGCTAAGACATTATAGGTCCTTTTAAAAGTCAACAAAAAGTCAACAACTTCAAAAGAGCATAACTTGAGAATGGTAAAAGATATGGACATGAGACCAAAGAGGTTGGTTAGAGGACTCTTTAAGCTTTCCAAAATGTCCAAGAACACCTTCATAGCATTAAAATTGAAGGATTTGTTCCCTTGCAAAGTTGGGAAATTTTTGGGAATTTTATGAAGCAAATAAGGCCTTAAAGTCAATTTTTTCTAAATGAGCCCACCTAATTGCCATTCAAACCTTACAAACTCATCAATCACGACCCAACCCACTCCTTTTCTGATTTTTTATTTTTTATTTCATATTTATTTGAATTTTATTCATTAAAATACAAATTAAATTGAAATAAAATATAAAAGTTATATATTTGATTTGATTTTTGGTTCTAGAAAGTTTTAACACTCATTTAAACTTGATTAATACCATTTAAATTCAGATCATCCAAACATGGCAAGGCTAGATCAAGAATATTCAAAATTTAAGATCACATCTTTTTCAATCTCCCAAAGTCCAAATATCCACAAATTTGTTAAAGTCTTGACCTAATTTCATCAAGTGGTATATATACAACATGAAGACAAGCACTGCAGACGAATTCCTAGCCTCTTACACATTGTTCAAACTTCACAAAAATCTTCAAAAAACTCCAATTCGGTTTCCTACTTAGAAGCAATTTCAAAGCCTTTTGAAGGTTGCATTGGCTTCCTTGAACATCACTGAACATAACCTGATCATTATCATTGTCCAAAACATGCCTAAATGCATAATCCGAAATCGTGTTTTTGCATTTTTTTGATTTTTTCGTATTCTGCTATTCATGTGTTATAAATCTCTTTTGACTAATGTTTTGTGTTTATGATGAAGCAATGAACGTTTCTGGGCAAGTTAATTGAATTTTCATTACAGATTAAGGAATCCACCATGGCTAGGGTTTCGGCCTCTTGATTAGGGTTTCGTGAAAAACCAAACATAAATAATTTTCAAGAACATAGGACGATTGTATGAGCTCTGAGGATCATATTTCCCTAATCAATTTGGAAAAATTTCACTGTTTTGTTGATGTTTGAAATTCGTAGGTTTTTGTACATGATGAACTTCGAAGGAAAATTCGCAGGTAAAAACGTATGAAAATTCGCAGGTATGAGGAAGAAGATGAAGACCATTGGCGCCATCTGTAGAAATTCAAATTATTGATTTAATATTTTTTGAATTAGTTTATGTTATGTTACAACTAAAGCACTTGGCTCAGTTGGTGTGCGCGTTTGGCTGGCGAAGGAATAGTCCTGGGATCAAAACCTCCCCAGGCCATTTTGGTTTCGTTTTTATTTGTCAATATTTTCGCAGGTTAAAAATATAATAATTGCTGCCTGGATCACTATCACCAACGCACACATAGCCTGGTGGATGGCTTACTGGTCTAAGGATGATGAAACCTAGGGAGTGGGTTCGATCCCTGCCCCAGGTAAGTTTCAATTTTTGTTTTGTTCAATTATTTTGTTTAATTACTTTATTGATTAATTAATTATAATTATGTTTAATATATATATTTAAATAATTCTAAGAAAATAATATGTAAATGTTTTATATTTTCTAAAAAAAAACTTCTAATTTATTTTCTAAATTCTAAACCTAGTTTTTATTTATTTATTATGTATTTAAATCAAAATATGTATATACTTATTTTATTATTAAATTAATATTGTAAATTAAATTAAAAAACCTAATATTTTATATATATATATATATATAATTCTAACCCTAATTTCTAAAAAACCTAATTTTCTTTAAAAAACTTTAATTTCTTATTTTAATTATTTGTTTAAATATTATACTTAATAAATATTTCTAATATATATAATTAAATCGTTAATCATAGTTTATCATGTAAATAAATTAGTATATAATAATAATTATTATTCTCATCATAAATTATTTAAAAATTGCCTATCTAAAAAAATCTAAAAAAATTTTAATTAAGTTGTATATTATTATGCTAACCTCCTTTTTTCTCTTATATTTATTTTTTATTTATTATTACTAACCTTTTATTTATTTATTTATTTATTTATTATATGCTTATTATTTAAATTGTTTGATTATAATGTAATTGTGCAAGCTATGTAATAGTTGTAGTAATTTTTATCGTTTAATTATTTATAAATTGCTATGGTTAGTAAATTAGGGAGTGCAAACATGTTTGTATTTTAAAATTGAATTTAGATCACTAATTATAAGATAAATGTTTGAATTTGTACACGCACACACGTAAGTCGATCTTTGATCGCCATCTCACTTCCTTAAGGGTTACCTCTCATGTTGCCTATTACAAAAAGGTCAAGTAGGGTGTATAAAGCAAAAGTCCCTTATTTCACATCATCTAGTCCCTAAACAGATAAAAAGATCAAGTCCCTTCGAATGTTGCCTTCGTAATGATCTTGTCCCTTTCGAATAAAGATGATAAGTCCCTTCGAATTGCTTATACACCCCACAGTTGCCTAAATAACAGATGTCCCTTCACTTGTCCCTCACATCCAAGGTAATGACTACCTATTCCTTAATAATAGGGATAGTCTTACCATTTAAAGGATTCAAGAACAGAAAAGACTTAAACTTAGGGTAGGTTCCTCTTAGATACTTGCTCACTCTTCAAAACATTTCAAACGCTTCACAATTTCAAACAATTTTCAAAACAAGGGTTTTATACGCATCTGTACATGGATCATTATAAAATACTTAAGAAAATTTCTATTCACACACTTCACATTTCAAAAACATTTTAAAGTGAGCTAAGTAACTAAGAGCCCATGGATAACCATGGATGTAAAGGGTGCTAACACCTTCCCTTTACATAACCTACCCCCCGGACCCAAAAATCTTTTAAAAGGTCTTTCCTGTTCTTTTATGCCTTTCCTTTGGATAAAATAAAAGTCGGTGGCGACTCTTGCTATCCGCAACATAACTAAAGTCAGTTCTCCCACCGTGTTACACAAGTATTTTGGCAACCATGTTGGGGAAAGGTGACACAGACGAGTGTCAAAAGAGTATATATAGGTTTCTGAATGCCGAGCTGATATTTTGGCTTATATATGAACATGTATTTTGTGTTGGAGAGTACAAAGGGGACGCTTTGGCTTTTATTTGCAGGGGATGTGAGCTTTTTATATACTGCTGATGAAATATTGATTGTATCTGCATGTGACTGGCTCGAACCTGACTTGTGATCATGCGAATGTTTGATTTTTGTCGTAATGCTCCGTATTAGACGGAATGCTACGCTCTGCGGGGAAAAAATGATGCAAATGCTATGATTATGCAAAGGGAAACCGATCTGGGATTTGGATCCCAGTGAAGATTGGATCTCTGGCTGATCTGCTCGGAGGGATATCCCAGTTCGGGGGAGATCATTAGTCGATCTGTTAGGATATATAGCTCTGCTTGGGGAAATAGATCGTTGATAGACCTATCCTGCAAGGAGAAACCCAGCTGGGGATAAGGAAGCTTCCGTCACTTTGTTGTGTAAGGGTTTCAGGTATTGCTCTTCTGGGGAGAAGCTGGAAACTCTGTGGGGAACTTGGTTGGGGATGCTCCTGTTGAGTAGACATGTGTTAGGGATGAGGAGGCTTTGGAAACTCCGCTGGAGAAAAGTATTCCAGATACTGTTCGAGGAGGAGCTATGCTGGGGAAGTGTGCTCAGCATGCCCCATGCTGCGCATTGAATACCTGCGACCTTTTAAGACAGAGATACGCACGAGTATCCCGAGGTATCCCTTACCGGATTCTGTCATAGAAATTAGATATTCTTGAAAGTAAAAATATATTTCCTGCAAGCATTTATTAAAAATGGCTCATTTGTTTTATGCGAATATTATATCATGGATATTGGACATTTTGCAAACGAAACAAAAATGTACAAGAAGAGGTGTGACTGAAAACTCTGATTTTATTAATCTGGGTGTCCTGAATTGGCAGATACATTCGAAGAGACAGATCCCCTGGAATGAGGAGATTGTTACAAATTGAAAGAGTAAAAGTGGTGGCAATGTTGACGACGCTCCGGTGAGCTTCATTCGCTATGACCTGTATGACCTTGACGTTTTTCTCATCTTGCTTTCTGAAGGAGGTTGATTCTGACCGATTCTTTATCCTTTCGAAGCTTTCCATCTTGTGAGTGATGCAGACGAATTTAGAATGCAGTTTGTTCGCTCATTCCCTGATTTTGCGTGGACCGCCCTTTCGGGTTTTCAATCCACCGGGATGCCCATTTTTGCCTGAGTTGTCCAATGCGGCTTTTCAACTCAGCGGGTGTATTTTTTTATTTTTTTTCCCTTATTTTTGCCCGAGTCTTTTATTCTGTTTTTGACTCGTCGGGATGCCTATTTTTTCCTGGACTTACATTCTGTTTTTATGTCCAACGGGTCATTTTATGCGAAGTATTTTTTAACTACATCTGAATTCATAGGGGATAAGAAATATTCACCATCCATAGTAGTGAGCATCAATGCTCCACCAGAGAAAACCTTCTTTACTATGAACGGACTGTCGTAATTAGGAGTCCACTTGCCCCTGTGGTCTGTATTAGGAGGAAGTAATCTATTCAGCACAAGATCTCCCACTTGGTATTCCCGAAGCCTGACTTTCTGATCGAAGGCTTTCTTCATCCTTTTCAAATATAGCTGCCCATGACCGATTGCAGCTAACCTCGTTTCTTCGATCAGATTCAGTTGATTGTACCGGGACCGGACCCATTCTGCTTCATTCAGCTTTACATCCATCAGTACCCGTAAGGAGGGTAATTCAACTTCAACAGGTAGGACAACTTCCATACCGTACACAAGTTGATAAGATGTTGCCCCAGTGGACGTTTCTGATTAAGTTTCGATACCCATGCAAAGCAAATGGTAGCATTTCATGCTAGTCTTTGTAAGTAACCATCATCTTCTGCACAATCTTCTTGATGTTTTTGTTAGCTGCCTCAACAGCGCCATTCATCTTTGGCCTGTAAGGAGAAGAATTGTGATGTTGGATTTTGAAGTCCTGACACAGTTCTACCATCATTTTGTTGTTCAAATTGGAACTATTATCAGTAATGATTCGCTCGAGTACTCCATATCGACAGATGATGTCTCTTTTCAGGAATCTGGCTACCACTTGTCTGGTGACGTTTGCATACGAAGCTGCTTCGACCCATTTGGTGAAGTAATCAATGGCTACCAAGATGAATATGTGGCCATTTGAAGCAGTAGGTTCGATCTTTCCAATCATGTCAATGCCCCACATGGAAAAGGGCCAAGGTGAAGACATCACATTCAGAGGATTTGGAGGCACATGCACCTTGTCTGGATAGATCTGTCATTTGTGGCACTTTCTGGCATAGGCACAATAGTCTGCATCCATTGTGATCCAGTAGTAACCTGATCTTAACAATTTCTTAGCCATTGCATGTCCTCCATCATGGGTACCGAAAGATCCTTCATGCACCTCGTGCATCAGCAAGTCTGCTTCTTTCTTATCAACACATCTGAGAAGAACCATATCGAAGTTTCGCATGTATAATGAACCATCTGCAATAAGGAAGAAACTACCAGCCAACCTTCTTAATGTCTTCTTATCATTGGATGATGCCCCAGGTGGGTATGTTTGATCCTCTAAGAAGCTTTTGATGTCATGGAACCAAGGCTTGTCATCTTTAGCAATGTCCATGGAGAATACGTATGCTGGTCGGTCTAGTCTAGATACCGAAATCCGAGGCACATAATTGGCAGTTTGAACCTTGATCATGGAGGAAATGGTAGCTAAAGCATCCGCAAACTGATTCTCGTCTCGAGGGATGTACTCAAGTTTGACTGTTGTGAAGAAAGTCAATAACCTCCTTGTATAGTCACAGTATGGAATCCGATGCTCTTGGTGAGTGTACCATTTGCCGTTGGTCTGATTGATTACGAAAGTCGAATCTCTGAATACAGTTAATGTCTTGATCCTGAGGTCAATGGCTTCCTCAAGACCCATGATACAGGCTTCGTATTCAGCTTCATTGTTAGTGCATGCAAAGGTGAGTTTTGCCGAGAAAGGCATATGAACTCCTTTAGGTGTAATGAGCACTGCACCAACTCCACGACCATTCATATTGACAGCCCCATCAAACATCATTGTCCACTCTTCTTCTGGGTCAGGCCCTTCAGTATGAACAGGCTCTTCATGATCTTTTGCTTTTAGGTACATGATGTCTACATCAGGGAAATCAAATCTCATGGGCTGGTAATCATCAATGGGTTGTTCAGCCAGATAGTCAGACAGTACACTGCCCTTGATGGCCTTTTGAGATGTGTACTGAATGTCATACTCTGTCAGAATCATTTGCCATCTTGCAACTCTTCCGGTAAGTGCTGGATTCTCAAATATGTACTTGACGGGGTCCATCTTTGAGATCAATAAAGTAGTGTGAGTCAACATATACTGTCTTAGTCGGCGAGCAGCCCACGCTAAAGTACAACAAGTTTTCTCGAGCAGTGAATAATGTTGTTCACAGTCGGTAAACTTTTTGCTTAGCTAGTATATTGCATACTCTTTTCGACCAGACTCGTCATGCTGGCCCAACATACACCCCATTGATCCTTCTAATACTGTCAGGTACATTATCCGAGGTCTTCCTTCAATTGGAGGCATAAGAATCAGAGGTTCTTGCAGGTACTCCTTGATCTTGTCAAAAGCCTTCTGACAATCTTCGTTCCACTTGACCGTTTGTTCCTTTCTTAACAATTTGAACAGGGGTTCAAAGGTTGCAGTAAGATGAGATATGAACCTTGATATGTAGTTCAATCTACCTAAGAACCCCCGAACTTCTTTTTCAGTCCTAGGTGCAGGCATCTCCTGAATGGCTTTGACTTTGTCAGGATCAACTTTAATTCCTTTCTCACTTACGATAAATCCCAGCAGCTTACCGGAACGTACCCCCGAATGTACATTTGTTGGGGTTTAGCTTCAATTAGTATTTTCTCAGACGCTTGAACAACTTCAACAGATTTACCATATGATCTTCTTCAGTGAGGGACTTGGCAATCATGTCATCCACGTAGCATTCAATTTCTTTGTGGATCATTTCGTGGAATAACGTTACCATAGCCCGTTGATAAGTCGCACCGGAATTCTTCAGTCCAAATGGCATTACCTTGTAACAAAATGTACCCCAAGGTGTGATGAAGGTTGTCTTCTCCATGTCTTCGGGTGACATCCTGATCTGATTATACGTAGAGAAACCATCCATGAAGGAAAACACCGAGAACTGAGTTGTGTTGTCGACCAATACATCAATGTGAGGTAATGGGAAATCATCCTTTGGGCTAGCTCTGTTCAGATCCCGGTAATCCACACACATTCGTACTTTTCCATCCTTTTTAGGCACTGGTACAATGTTAGCAACCCACGGCGGGTAACTAGTTACAACAAGGAAACCGGCGTCCCACTGTTTTTGTACCTCTTCCTTGATCTTCATGGCCATATCTGGACGAGTACGGCGTATCTTTTGTTTCACTGGAGGACAATCTTCTTTCAAAGGCAGCTTGTGCATAACAATATCCGTATCCAAACCTGGCATGTCTTGATAGGACCAAGCAAAGACGTTGACGTATTCTCAAAGCATGTCGATATCCTGTTCTTTTACTGAAGCTGGCAAACCGGCCCCAATCTTCACTTATTTCAAATCTTCTTCGGTACCAAGATTATCTGTCTCAACTTCCTCCTGATGAGGAGTGATCACTTTCTCTTCTTTCCTCAACAACCTGGCTAACTCTTTAGGTAACTCATAGTCTTCTTCAACCTCATCATCAGCTTGATTAATTGGATTGTCGAAGTCATACAAGGTCATAGCGGTGCTGTTGTCGGTGCAATCTAAAGGGTAATCTCTGCAAGGGTTGAGATTTGTTCATTTTAGTGATCAATTTTAATCTTGTTTAGAAAAAGTGAAAATGAAGTTATTTATTTTGAAAACATTGTCATTTTATTGTTTTGTACAAAAGTAAAAAATGAAAAGACAGTGAGCGAAAAAGAGACTTGTTTGCAAAAGATGTCCGATATTCATTGATAATTCATTTGCACAAAATTACAATTTGGCCCTATTACAAAATGAGTCCTGACACCTTGGGCAAGGTGCAGGACTTGATGCATGCTGAAAAAGACAGGAAATAATAATTACTCTGCAGGAGTAACCCTTATAATTTCCTGGGAAGACCAGTTAAGGACTTGGTGCCCCGGGATCCTTGGATGTATCCAGCTCTCCAGGTTGCGGTCGCTTTCCGCCTCGTCTTCCAGGTTGTTAACATCATCTGGGGTGAGCATCCCCCCACTGATGAACTTAGGCTCTTTAGCAGCCTCTGATTGATCTTGTCGGAATCGTCTGTAACCCAAACCGAATCTATCTTCCTTCTTTTCCACCGGCAGCAGCTTGCCCCAGCCTTGGGCATTGCCATCTTCAACAACCTTCCGGGCTTGCTGATAGGAGACAATTGAAGTACACATCCTATCCTTCTGGGATGCAGCAAATACTTCAGTTGTCGCCTCATTGACATTCTGGGCCTCGAACCCTTGGCTCATAGTTTCATGGATTTCACCATCCATCTCAATGTACTTGTACGTAGCCAGATGGCTAAAAAATATGTCCTCTTCACCACAAATGGTGATTATCTGTCCTTCCCACTCATATTTCAATTTCTGGTGAAAGGTCGACGTTACTGCGCCAGCGGCGTGAATCCATGGTCGACCCAACAAACAGTTGTAGGCCAGCTGAACGTGCATCACATAGAAAGTAGTCTTAAAGACCTGTGGACCAATTATCACTAGGAGCTCCACCACTCCAAGAACAGACCTCTTGGAGCCATCAAAAGCCCTGACCACAAGGTTGCTTGGTCGGAGTGCTATTCCATCATATTCGAGCTTGACAAGAGCTTTCTTGGGTAAGACATTGAGTGAGGACCCAGTGTCTACAAGAACATGAGATAGTACAGCTCCTTTGCATTCCAGGGTTATGTGCAAAGCTTTGTTGTGTTGGCGTCCTTCTGTTGTTAAGTCAGCATTGGTGAAACCTAGCCCATGGCTAGTATTGACATTAGACATCACTGTTTCAAGTTGATTCACTGTGATCTATTCTGGCACGTAGGCAGCGTGCAGAACTTTGAGTAGTGCATCACGATAGGCTTCGGAACACAACAGCAGGGATAAGATGAAGATCTTAGAAGGAGTCTGGTGGAGCTGATCCACAACTTTGTAGTCACTTCTTTTAATTATCCTCATAAATTCATCCACATCCTGATCAAAGGATGATTTATGAGTCTCTTTTGGTGCAGATTCTTCAGGTATCACACTTTTCCCCTTGGCTTTGGCAGCAGCCTCTGCCTCAGTGCTAGTTCTGGGAGCTTGTGATGTGAAGAGACGTCCGCTTCGGGTGAAGCCTCCGCCTCCCCCGACATTATCCACTTGTGGGGTAGGAACTGAAGAATCAAGAAGGACTTTTCTCCGTTGCAGTAAAGGTCAGCACCATAATGCCATGATACAACACTGTCTTTATCATATGGGATTGGCCCTGGAACTGTGATAGTTACTGGGATTACTGCAGCAGAAGTTGGAACCATAATCGTTTGTGGATCATAAAAGATAGTGACAGGACTTCTCGTGGATGTTGGTGGTGATGAATTGAAGCTTGGTTGAAACTGTTGCTGAGATTGTTGAAAGTTGCTGGAGTTTGGGACCGTTGTAGGGTCATAATAAATAGTAACTGTGGAGACATCATTGTTAGTGGTTGCTGAAGTTGTAGAAGGAGATGTCATGGAATTGTTGTTTGTTGAAGTGATGGAAGAAGTAGTTGCTGAAGTTGTAGATGAGTCGGTAGGAACAATTGTTGTTGCAGTTGTAGAAGAATCATTTGTTGTTGTAAAAGGAGTTTCTGGTGTTGTAGAAGCAGTTGTTGTTATTTGCAAAATGCCTTCCCTGATCAAGCCATTAATACCATTCCTCAAGCTTGCACACCCATTCTCGGAAAGTTTGCATGATTCACAACAGGCCTCACAACTTGGAAACACTTGGCATTTCAAAAGCTGGGCTTTAACCTCTGCCAGAGGTGTCTGAATACTTGCAATTTCTTCTATTAAACTCATGGGTGAGCCTTCCTCTATAGCATTAATTCTTGGCCCACTGTGGCTGGGCATAGGATTTTTCATGACATTGGGAGGTGGTGCAAAGTTCAGGGCCTTTGAATCTACCAGATCCTGGATCTTCATATGCAGAGCCCTGCATTTTTCCGTGGAGTGACCAGGTGCATTAGAATGAAAAGCACACCTAGCGTTGACATCATAGTTTTTCGGAAGGTTCTGAGGATCAGGTGGAGCCAATGTCCTCAACTCAACAAGATTGAGCTTTAGGAGTTGTGGCAGTAGTGTAGTATATGGCATTGGAATAGGGTCAATCACCCTGCTGATCTGAGATGGCCGCTATTGAAAGGGCGTTGTTGTTGATTGTTGTTATTGTTGTTGTATGATCTCTGTTGTGGAAACTACTGTTGTTGTGGAAAGTGTTGTGGTTGTTGAGTATACTGAGGAGGTGGAGCAGGGATAGTAACAGCAACAACTGATCTGGGCAGATATTGGGATCTCCCTCTTCCCATGTGTACAGAATTTGTTTCACCAGACCAACGGGGCCCAGCAAATGGCTTCCTTGCACTGCTTGAATTGGCACCGTTGTCGGAGATCTTTCCTATCTTCAGTAAGCTTTCAATTCTCTCCCCAGCTATCACCATATCTACAAAGCTGGTGGAAGAAAATGCAGTTAATCTGTCAATATAGGTACCCTGGAGAGTATTCATGAACATGTCTGCCATCTCCCTTTCTAACATCGGGGGTTGAACGGAGGTAGCTAGTTGCCTCCACCTTTGGGCATACTCTCTAAAGCTTTCACGGGAAGACTGAGACATTCCCATTAGAAGGGTCCTATTTGGAGCCATGTCAGAATTATATTGATACTGACGGATGAAAGATTCAGCCAAGTCTTTCCAGTTTCTTACTGTGGCTCTGGTTAAGTGGGAGTACCATTCTCGGGATGCCCCTGTCAAGCTATCCTCGAAGTAAAACATCCACAGCTTCTCGTCCATGGTATATGCTTTTAATCTTCCCAAGAAAGACTGAAGGTGGGTGCGTGGGCAGGAAGTTCCATTGTATCTTTCAAAACAAGGGGGTTTGAATTTGTGAGGAATTCTCACCACTTCCACCAATACCATGTCCATGACATCAAAACCTAGAGAGTTTTGGGATTCAAGAGACCTCAGTTTCTATGTAATTTCGTCCAACCGACGGTCGTAAACTTCATCTCTATCCCCAACCACTATAAACTGTTCTTCTTGAGGATCCTCCTGCAAGACCTTTCCTCCAGTAGTGTTACCCTGGGTATTTCTTATGGCATTGATGTATGGGTTCAGATGAGGTCCAAACTCTGGAGGATCCGTGCGAGGCTGCTCGTGATCGTTGTTACTGGTACCCCCTGTACCTAGATGGTGTTCCTCAGGAGTTTGTCGCTCAACCAACTCCCCTAGTCTTTCCTGGCTCTGAGCTAAACCAATCATCACTATCATAAATTGATTCATTTGATTTCTCATCTCAACCCTTTCATTGGCCATTTGGGCCCTCACTTCATTCAGGTCTTATTGAACTTGATCCATTTGTAGTCCCGGAAGGTTGTTTCTTGTTGGGTACCGGTGTATTCTTTTGACAGGGAACACTCTTCTGCGAGCAATGTTTCCTAAAACCACAACAAAGTGAGAAACAACAACAAAACAAAAACCTACAAAACAAAGAAAATGTTAGTATGCAATGCAGGATGCCTATTTGTCTTCCAAGGGTATCCGGTTTGGGTTCTTTGGTTTTGACCTTTCCAGACCTCGAGTAAATGATGATATTGCAGAGAGATTAAGCCCACAAAATAATATAAACCATATATATTACAAAGAGTGAAGATACATAGTTTGATTACAATAACATTCCCATGGCGGGTCAAAATACATTAACAAAAGGAAAATACAATGAAGTACAAACAAAAAGAGTCAAACATCCAATCCAAAGTCATCTTCTCTGACTTCCTTCAGGAGGGCCTCTGTTACTAGACCAACCGGGTGCTCTATGATAGTCCTGATGACGAGGTTCCTGGTAGCAATGGCACTGGTCAACTTCTTATGCTTATCCTGATCCTTTGACCTCTTCAACCCCGCCCGGAGTTTCAATTCAGAGATCTCCTTCTGTGCTGCTATCAGAGCTGCCTGATTCCTCTTCTCACTAGCCTCCAATTGCTCTACCTTAGCTTGAGTTCTTTGATCTTCTTGTGCATGAGCTTCAGTGATTCTGATCCACCTAGCCTGGCTCTCCTCTAAGTAGTGCTCTGCCCTAGCCTTCTAAGTCTTTGCTTCCTTGCAAGCATTCTTTAGTACTAACTCCCCTGCTCTAACATTTCTAATGTAGTCATCCGTCTTCTCAATCTTGGTCAAGTGCTCAATCCGGAGCTTCTTTAACCTCTCATTATCTAGACCGCTGTCATTCCTCTCCCAGAGGGTCTTCTTCAAGGCTTCAGAGAGCTGAATATTCCTTTCCTTCAGTTTCTCAAACTCTTCCAAACTGACAGTAGCTGTAGGTTGCACTGTCGAAGGTCCAGGTACATCTTCTAAGGTGAATGGCATCTGGGTGATTTATCCCCTGGTACAAGACCAATCAAGATAATGTGCTTAAGCTATGTTGTTGCACTTGCCAAGGATAGTTGTTCCCTTAGTCTGAATGTTGTCTCAGGCCCAGGCTGCCTATTTGACAATAGCAGAGTTGTGCTGGATGTCACAATAGAGGGTCTCTGTCAAGTCTTTCCCTTTGGGGGATGAACCAAAGCATACCCTAATTGTCTCTTGAAGAGCAAAGGGTTGTAGTTGATGCAACCTTTTACTCCAATCAAAGGCACATTAGGATATTGACCACAGATGGTAATGATGTCCTTGCCCTTGGTGCTCTGAGTGCACCATTTGATGTCTTCTGATGTTAGGGAAATCAATCTCTTGGCCCAATTCCTTGGATGATGAGGGTTCAGGAAAGTGTTTGATTTTGGCAAGTGTCTTAGCAACCAACAATAATAGAGGGGAGCACAGCATCTGACCAATCTTCCTTTTTGCTTCTCATACCTCTGGTGCACTGAATAGTAAAAGTCTCCAAGCAAGGTAGGCACTGGGTTCCTCAGTAAGAAAAGGTGAATATCATTCTTTCTTACAAACTTTGGCTCGTCTGCAAACAAGATAACTCCATATATGTTGAGGGCTAGAAGTGCATAAACAACATCCCACTTCCTTGCTGCAGCATGCAGGGTGGCCTGAGAGAACAAGAAGTCTAAGTGAAGGCCTGGGATTCCAGCCTTGGTGGTCATGTTTTGATCAATGAGAGTAAGCTCCAAGTGCAAGTCCTTAGCTATGTCTTCATTCTTGGGAGCAACCATCTCAGGGTTGAAAGGAATCCCTCTCCTAATAGGGACACCTAACAACATGGAAAATTCTTCTAGCAGAGGTCCCAACTGAAAATCAGGAAATGTGAAGCATCTAAGAGGAGGATCATAAAACTGCAAGCAAGTATGGATCATGCTCCTCTGGGATGCATCCAGGTCCATGATCATGTCCAATATGCCTCCATAATGTTCCCTGAATAATGGGACATGATCAGGAGTAATGAGGGACTGGATCTGTCTGATGCCTGTCAGGGTGGGCTCAAAGAAGTGGTATGTGATGTTACTCTTTCTAGAAGTGTCCATGCTAATACTGGATGCTGGTGAAGAAGACTGAAATAAACCCTGGTGAATATAACTGCTGAAGACTGATGAAGATAACTGCAGAATAGTCTCTGATGAAGACAAACTGGAGAGGAATCTCAGATGAAGAAAAACTGATGAGGGTGTTGGAGAAGGAACACTGATGGAGATGCTGGTGTACATAACTGAAGAAGCCTGAGCAGTAGAATATGTCAAAACCAAACCAACGATAATAAGGTGGATACCCTGTAAAACAAATAGGCAAATGTTAAATGATGCAAAAATGATGTATGCAAAATGATATGCAAAGAGTTTGAGATCAAGTGTTGGATCTGTTATCTACCTTGATAGGGTCCATGTGTGTTCATAAGTCCAGATGGAAGCTTAGAAAACCAGTAACCAGGTGGGGGACTCAAATAAAGAGTCACAAGTCCATGGTTTCACAAGAACTGTCCAAAGTGATGCATTCTTAAAACAAAACTGGTAACAGGGTATGATGAGGCCAAAGGTTCCTGCAAACCTGTACACATCCCAACCCCCTCACATGTATTGTTCTAGAACAAGGATCCTCAAACTTGGATCAGTTATGAGAAGTGTAAACACTTCTAACCCGGAGGTACAGTGTTTACAATAACCATAAAAGATCCTCCTCTAATTCACCTCATATGCTGAAGGTCATAAAAGGTCATCCAGACTTAGCAAGCTTCCCAGATAGCCCTAGTACTACACGAAATTCATAGCACGGAGTTTTCAAGAAGAAACCAATGTCTGAACCATGTTTCATATTCCCGCACCAGACCGAAATGGAATGGGAAAGCATATGAAGCCACTCTAGCCTATGTGTCACTCAGGTCCCCGGTATGGAACCTTAATCACTCAACAATCCCTCCCACCAAGGAAACAACAAATCCAACACCCATGATAATGACAGTATGAAATGCATAAAAAACTGTAAATGAAAGCAATAAATAAAGCTGTACAGAAAGCAATAAATAAAGCAATAAATAAATAAGCACAAGTAGCACATAACACCCCTGTAAACACAAATCAAACAAGCGCTAGGAGGAACCCACAAAAAGAACCAGAAGCCCTGGTTGCAGTCTAAGGGTCCTTAGCAGAGTTGCCAAGCTGTCGCTCCCCCAAAAAGACACCTGGTCAGATAGGGTACAAGCGCGAACGGTCGGCGAAAGGAGAAAATGAAATGAACTGAATAGATTCGCCAGCTAGGCATTTTTATCCCGAAGGAAAGGTAATGCTGCATAAACCTAGAAAGAGATGGATAATTCGGTTGCGAACCATAGAAACCGAGAAAGGGGGTTGGTTACAACCTGGGAAAGTATTAGCACCCAGATTGTCTGTCGTACTCGACGGGATCCACGCTTAAAAGTTTGTGTTTAAAGGGGTAGTGTAAGTGCTATCTGTGTGCAAAAGCTGGAAAAGAATATACAAGTGTCAGTGCAAAATGGTGAATGCTCAGGAACTGGGGCTTTTAAGGAATGTTGGAAGAGGGGGAAGACACAAAGACTTTTGTTCGATAACAGTTGAATTATTCCTACGTATCCTCTCGTGCAATGAGGAAATCAGAACATCGTAGTTTGACTTAAAGAGACTGAAAGATAAATTGACTGTGAACTGCTTTCTTGTCTATGCTCAAGTGTATGACTCGTCTCGCTCGAGTGCTAACTGTCTTGCATTAGATGGAAGGAGAAAGTTCTCATTTGTGAATGAGTGTGATGAGAAAAGAATCCCGAAGGAGACGATTATTGTTTGTTTTTGTGTTTTCAGTCTTGTTATTGTTTTTGGTGTTTTTCATAAGTTAATGAGCTTAAGCCTGAATCAAGGGCTTGCAAACTCATTATATCCTCCCTGATTAGGGATAATGAGCCTACTTAAGTATGAGATAAACATCGCAACTTAATTTCCATGATGATGTAGGATTAAGAGTGTTAACCTACTTGTGATTATTTAGATGTTTTTGGGTTTTTGTTTAGTGTTAAGTGATGAGTTTAAGCCATAATCAAGGATTAGTGAACTCATTACACCATCCTAATAGAAGGATAATAGATGAGAGCACTTAAGCTGAGGAAGATACCTCAACTTAATCCATGGTTAGGGATTAAACTCATGACAAAACAAGCCTTTATTAAAGTGGATTTTAATTAAGGGTGAGATTAAGAAGTGAGTTTTATGGTTTGTGTCGCTCCCCCCAAAAGACACCAGGTCAGATAGAGTACAGACGCGAACGTTCGGCGAAAGGAGAAAATAAAGGTGAATGAATAGAGTTGCCAGCTAGGCATTTTTTTCCCGAAGGAAAGGTAATGCTGTATAAACCTAGAAAAGATGGATAAGACGGTTGCGAACTAGAGAAACTGAGAAAGGTGGTTGGTTACAACCTGGGAAGGTATTAGCACCCAGACTGTCCGTCGTACTCGACGGGATCCACAATTACAAGATTGTGTTTAAAGGGGGTAGTGTATGTGCTATCTGTGTGCAAAAGCTGGAAAAGAAAATATAAGTGTCAGTGTAAAAGGTGTGGATTGCTCAGGAACTGAGGCTTAGAAAAGAATGCTGAAAGAGGGGGGAGACAGAGAAACTTTTGTTCGATAACAGTTAAGTTATGCCTACGTATCCTCTCGTGCAATGAGGAAGTCAGAACACCGTAGTTCGACTCAAAGAGACTGATAGATAAATTGAATGTGAACTGCTTACTTGCCTATGCTCAAGTGTATGACTCGTCTGGCTCGAGTGCTAACTGTCTTGCATTAGAGGGAAGAAGCAAGTTCCCATTTATGAGTGAGTGTGATGAGAAAAGAATACCGAAGGAGACGATTATTGTTTGGTTTTGTGTTTTCAGTTTTGTTATTGCTTTTGGTGTTTTGCATAAGTTAATGAGCTTAAGCCTAAATCAAAGGCTTGTAAACTCATTATATCCTCCCTGATTAGGGATAATGAGAATACTTAAGTGTAAGATAATCATCTCAACATAATTGCCATAATGATGTAGGATTAAGATCATTAACCTACTTGTGGTTATTTAGATGTTTTTTTTTGAGTTTTTGTTTAGTGTTAAGTAATGAGTTTAAGCCATAATCAAAGATTAGTGAACCCATTACACCATCCTAATAGAAGGATAATAGATGAGCACACTTAAGCTGAGGAAGATACCTTAACTTAATCCATGATTAGGGATTAAAGTCATTAGATGACAAACCTTTATTAAAGTGGATTTTAATTAAGGGTGAGATTAAGAAGTGAGTTTTAGGGTTTGTAAGACAACTTGAGGGGGACTTGTCAATTAAACACTAGGGTTAGTCCTTCTTAACCAATAATTGAAGAATTAGAACCCTAATGTAAGTCCCAAGTTACAAGTTAATGTCTTAGTGGTTATTAAGTGGATTGATTAAGAGGTTTAAACAAATTAAGGATTTAACACTTAGGATTAAAGTTATACACTCCATCCTAAGAGAAGGATGCATGCATAACCCTAATTACAAAGTCTTAAATCCTTAAAGGTTTAGTCTCTAATGATGAGGTGAGAAGAGAGACACAAAGAAGACTCAAAGGTATAAACTAAGGGGGACTAATCACAACCCTAATTATTGTCATGCTTGGATGTTCCTATGGTTTGTAAGGCTTGAGAAAGATCTTCAAAAAGGCCACCAATGGAAGAAGTAGATGAAAGGAGGAAGAAGCAGAAGAATAAGTTACATACTTCATTGAAGATGATAAGTAACTTAGAGAAAGAAAGTGAGAGATGAACATGAATAGGAAAGCCCACTCAAAGACAAATAAGAATGCAGCAAAGATGCATATGAAGAAAATGAAGAGAAATGAGAAGTGAAGGCAAATTCACTTCTCAAGTTAACTTACCACCTGAAAATGTTAGCACAATATGCATAAGGAAAGAAATGATATAAAACAATGTATATGAATGGGAAAATGACAAAAACAGAAGCATACACATGATGCAAATGATGCTATGACATGATGCAAAGGCATACCAAGTGCTTGAATGTTCATACAAAAATGAGATGCAAATGGAAGCATGCTTTGAAGCTTGAAAGTTGATGAAGTTTAATGAAATGAAATGAATGAAAATCATGGCAAATGAATGAATAAATGATCAAGCATGATTCTAACATGTCTTAAGATGTCTAAGATGACATATGAATGCATGAAATGTCATGGCAAGTGAAATTCTGGGATCAGGTACGTGATGTCGAATCAGATGTTTAAACACTTGAAGACTTAAACAAAACTTAAAGTGCAGGTAAATTAAATCACACAGGAAATTGTTAACCCAGTTCAGTGTATCTCCACACTTACATCTGGGGGCTACCAAGCCAGGAAGGAAATCCAATATAAGTAATATTAATTCTGGAATTAAACCAACCAGTTTAATCCTTCACTTAATATCTACCCAAGGCAATTTCTACCTAAGACACAACTTAGATATGAGTACCTACTCACTCCCCCTCAATCACACAGTGATATTTTACAATGTTTAATAAAATTGAAGTCACACTTCAAACACAACAGCTTGATCTTACTTAAAAGTTTTAATCAAGACACAATACACTTTTTGCTTAAAAGCTCATAAAGTGATACACAATTAAAACCTGCTATAAAACACAAACACCCTTTTTGGTCTTCTAAAATTCGTACTCTATTCTGAGATTTTCTGTTCCTTAAATAGATGCTTGGTTTTTGGGCTTTTTTCAATTTATCCAGACCTGATAAATATCACAGTCATCACCTTAAATTAGGGTTAGTTAGTTTGTTACTTCCTTGATTCAAGGTGAGTTAGTTATTCTGTTACACTGAAACCAGATAACTAAGCTCCCTAAAGATGCGCCTTGGAGTGCTTATCTCTTTTTAATTAATTCCAGATAAACTCCCCTGAATTTACTCAGTTCTGTTATGCATCATTTAAGTCTGGTAGCAGGTTTACGATGTCACAACATCTTGTCGCTCCCACCAAATGAGGCTAAGTCAAATGGGGTACAGACGCAAACGGTCGGCGAAAAGAGGATGAGAACACACAGGAGTGAACTCAGAAAGACAAGAGTCGCCAGCTAGGCATTTTTATCCCGGAGGAAAGGTAATGCTGCATAAACCTAGAAAGATATGGATAAGACGGTTGCGAACCAGAGAGACTGAGAAAGGGGGTTGGTTACAACCTGGGAAGGTATTAGCACCCAGATTGTCCGCCGTACTCGACGGGATCCACGCTTAAAAGATTTGTGTTTTAAAGGGGTAGTGTCAGTGCTGTCTGTGTATCAAAGCTGGAAAGAATGCAAGTGTCAGTGTGAAAGAAGTGAGAAGTGTATAAGTGAAGTGTCAGTGTAAGAATAAGAATGAAATGCTCAAGACCATGAGGCTTAAAGAATAAGGCTAGAAAGAGGGGGGATATACAGAGACTTTTGTTCGATAACTGTTAAGTTATGCCTACGTATCCTCTCGTGCAATGAGGAAGTCAGAACACCGTAGTTCGACCCAAAGAGACTTGAAAGATAAATTGACTTGTGAACTGCTTGTTTGTCTATGCTCAAGTGTATGACCTGTCTGGCTCAGGTGCTAACTGTCTTGCATTAGACGGAAGAAGCAAGTTCTCGTTTATGAGTGAATGAGGTGAGAAAAGAATCCCGGAGGAGACGATTATTGTTTGTTTTTGTGTTTTCAATCTTTTATTGCTTTTGAAAGTTTGTCATAAGTTAATGAGCTTAAGCCTGAACCAATGGTTAGAAAACTCATCACATCTTCCCTCTAATTAGGGGTAATGAGAATACCTTAAGTGTGAAGTCAGCTTCTCACACTTAATCACCCTGATGTAGGATTAAGATCATTAACCTACTTGTGATTATTTAGATGTTTTTGTTGTTTTTGTTTAGTGTTAAGTAATGAGCTTAAGCCATAATCAGGGATTAAACAGACTCATTACACCATCCTAATAGAAGGATAATAGATGAGAATGTTTAAGTTGAGGAAGACTCCTCAACTTAATCCATGATTAGGGATTAACCTCATGACAAAACAAAGCCTTTATTAGATGGATTTTAGTTAATGATGAGATGAAGAAGTGAGTTTTATGGTTTGTAAGACAACTTGAGGAGGACTTGTCCATTAACACTAGGGTTAGTCCTTCTTAACCAATTAAGGAAGAATTAGAACCCTAATGCAAGGCCCAAGTTACAAGCTTGATGTCTTGATGATTATTAAGTGAATTGATTAAAGGATTTAAACACATTAAGGGTTTAACACTTAGGATCAAAGTTATACACTCCATCCTAATAGAAGGATGCAGGCATAAGCTTAATCACAAAGCCTTAAAGCCTTTAGGGTTTAGTCCCTGATTATGAGATGAGAAGAGAAGACTCAAAGAGACACAAAGGTAAAAGCTAAGTGGGGGGACTAATAAAACCCTAATTTTCATCATGCTTGGTCATTCCTAGGGTTTGTGGGGTTTAAGAAGGAAATCTTCAAGGAACCACCAAGGAGAGAAGCAGATGAGAGGAGCAAAGAGAAGCAAAACAACTTTCTTCACTTAAGAAGACAAGTTGCTTGAAGAAAGAAAGTAAGATGAACAAGAATGAGCAATCTCAAACCAAAGCACAAGATAAAATGCAGCAATGATACATAAGAGAGATGAAAAGAGATTGTGAGAAGTGAAGGTAAATCCACTTCTCAAAACAACTTACCACCTGAAAAGTTAGCAAAAGAAATGAAGTGTAATGCAAATGAGATGAAATGTCATGATGCAAACCAAAACCAGAAGCATAATTATGATTTTAATTATGCTAAGAGATGATGCAAACATGTGGCAAGGCATTAGAATGATCATACAAACATATGGATGCAAGAGAAGCATGTTTTGAACCATGGATGTACATGAAAAGTTATGAAATGTAATGGACATATAACATGGCAAATGCAAGATGCAATGATCAAACATGGTTCTAATATGTCCTAAGATGTGTTATGAATCAAATGGATGCACAAAATGTCATGGCAAGTCATGGTATGCAAGCAAATGGAAGATGGATGCAAAGAAAAGCATGAATTAGGGTTATATGCAACATACAAAGCAAAAATCCAAAACCAGAAGCAAGTGACATGATAAAAATTTGAAAATGCAATCAAAGGAACCCTAAACCTATACAAACTCACTTCCCAAAGGAGGGGATCCAACTCTTAACCTAGTGAGAGTTATGAATTTCCTAAGATTGCTAGGGTTTTAAGGTACCTTGTCAAGAAAAATGCAAAACAAATTGAAAATGCAAGATCAATTCAAGCCAATTTTATCTTATAAACTACATGCTATACAAGATGCAATGCAAAAAGAATCATTGTCCAACTCTCAATGGTTAGGCAGAAATGAATTTTTGAAGTTTGAAACAAAATATTGCCTTGAAATGAAATTAAATCCAAAGAAAATTATCAAAAGGCATCAAGAACAAAAAAGAAATTTGGTTTGAGAGTTGGACAATGTTTATAAATGTTTTTAAAGGTTACATGAATTTTTTTTGTGATTTTTAAATACCTAAAAGTATTTTTAATTAATTAATTTCATTAATTAATTAAAAATTAACTTTTAAATGATTTAAAAATAATTTTTAATGCAAAAAAAATAAAAATAAAAAATATTTTTGTGTTCTGAAAATTAATGAAAACCTTGACAAAAATTTTCATAATTTTTAAACATTTTTTGCTATTTTTAATAATTCATGCAAAATAAATCAAAACAAATGAAAATAAAATGAATTTTAAGTGAAAAAGGAGAAAGTCAGCAGATCTAAGGGCCAGGATTCAAATCCCAGGGGGCGGGAGTTGACTATGCGCGCTAATGGACGGCCCACATTCAAACTGGCCTAATTACGTCATTAAGCCCTAATCTGAACCCTAAACACTTTCAGGTGACCGGAACAGTATTCCGGTCATCTTCTTCGGCCAGCCAAAATCTCAATCTCTCTCAAAACGCATCAAAACCTCACAAAACTCTCCAGAATCAATCTATGATCATCACTAAACATAAACCCTAACACAAACAACATTTATTTTTCGTGAATCAAAGGAAGCAAACAAAAACATTTTCACGGGCAAACTTTCAGAACATCATAACATGCTTGTTTCTGGCTCATTTTCAAAAATAATTAGATCCCCATGACCAGGGCAACATACAGAACAACATTCTAGCAAGAAATCAAAGTTCTGGAAATTTTGTTCATCATGTTACCTGAGTTTGAGCTTTCAGTCCAAGAGCTTTTTGCTCGCCTCTTTGCCTCAAAATGATCCCAATGGTCCTCTTGATGAAGTTATGAAGCTTGGTTGGGGTTTATAATGGTTGGTTTGTGAGTTTGCAGAAGTTCTGTTCAGTGAGGGGTGAGGATCGTGTTTCTGATTAAGGAGGTTTCAGGGATGAATGAGGGTATGGAAATGATCAGGGGAGTGTGCTGAGTGATTCTATGGAGTTTGTTTCTATGTTTGATGCTTGTATGGTGAGTTTCGAAGGAAGTTGCATAAGAGGTGGAAAATGAGAATGCTGGCTTTGGGAGAGTTTCAGGCTTGTGTGTGTTATCAAAATGAATCCTTGGAGTGTGTTTGTAAGGTCTGGATTGGGCAGAGAGTTGTTGTGTCAGTGTGGGATTGGTATGGGTGTTTTTGCCAAAAAGTCAAAAGTGTTGTACTTGAGGTATGGGCAAGTGTGAGGTTGTGATAGGGGCATGGTTGAGTTCAGCAGAGATCATGGAGTTCATATGGATCAGATTCTATGAGCTGTAACAAGTAGAGGCATGGCTTCATGAGTTTTTGCAAGTTGGTACATGTTTGCCCCCTTTGGAAATTCATGAAGTTCAAGGCACCAAAATGCAATATTCTTGGGCCAATTCTGACTTTTAGAAGTCACATGATCATATTGTGAAGAGTTTTTGCACATTTGAAGTCTTTAGAATGCTTGATCATACCATTTTGCAAAATGCCTCTTTGGTACATAACTTGAAATTATGTGATTTTTCCCAACTTTGACAAGTCATAACTTTTGATCCAAAATGAATTAGAATGAGTTCTTGTACTTTTTGAAAAGGGAATGATCCATTCTACAACTTTAATGACCAAAGTTTTCTCATTTGAAGCATTTTTGAATCAAAAAGCAAGGGTTGAAAAAGTTTCCCAAAATGGCAAGTTTCCATTACAAGTCATTTTCCCAAAAAGTCAACTTTGCAAATGGCTTGAAATTCTTCAATTTTGTGAAATTCTAACATCTTCTATGATCAAATAAAGATCATACACAATCAAAATGATGAAGAACACCCTTTGGTTGGGTCATTGGGGGCCTCAGATGCCCTGATTTTACACTGACTTTCTCAAAAAGTCAACTCTTGATCAGATGCCTTCCCCATTGAATTTCTTCATTAAAATTGATATGCATGATCCCTATACCATATAGAGACCAAAAGAAACAAGAATGACCAAAAAATTTGGAGTTATGGCCTTTGAAACCAAAACCCTAATTCTAGGTCATCTGTGCAGTCAAACCTGGCTCTGCTTTCATGCCATTCTCAGTTCTTGTGATTCCTTGACTTTCTTGACTTTGTGGGGATATAATATGATGCTTGGACATACATGGACCCCTTTGAAATGATTTAAGACCTTTGGAGTGGCTCAAATGGCTCAGGGATGGCCCAGATCACAAACCCTAGATGCAGATGACTTTGAACCAATGCAGTGAATCAAAAATGTGGTATGAGATGCTATGATTGAGTTTATGCATATGAGAAGATCACAAGCCATGGTGTGAATGGGTGAGGGCAAATTTGGGGTGTTTACAGCTGCCCCTATTCAAACATGAGTTAGCTGTGCAGGATGTAAGCGACGGCTTAACAGGCAAACAAGATAACTTGTGGTTGAATACCAAAGACAGTCCAAAATTTGCACTCACAGAATGAAGAAGAAAAGGGATATAGATTGTAAAAGAAAATAAAGTATATTATAAAGTGAGGGCGACGGAGGACGACTGTCGAGCAGAGGACGGCTGCTGGGGATGAAGCAATGACGGGGACGACCGACACGCTGGGGAAGATGCGGGAAATAAAGCAAAGACGGGGACAGCCGACTAGCTGGGGATATAAGAGATTATGATGGGGACGGCCATCAAGTAAGGCTATAAGATTATCTGGGGATTATAGGTAAATGAAGTAAATGGTGAGGTACGGTCATCAGAGGTGAAGGACGATCACCTAGCAGGGGACGACTGCTCTGTTGGGGGATAAGATGAGGAACGGTCATCTAAGGTGAAGGACGATCACTTGGAAAGGTACGGTTGCCAAAAGTATCGCGACATAGGTCGAATGCCCGATAAAAGGTCGATGATGGGGACAGCCATCGGATAAGCATGATGAAGGACGATCATCAAGAGGTGAAGGACGATCACCTAGCAGGGTACGGCTGCTCTGGAGGTATCATGACATAGGACGAATGCCAGATAACAAGATCAACGACGGGGACGACCATCGGATAAAATGATGAAGGACGATCATCAAAGGGTGAAGGACAATCACCTAGCAGGGTACGGCTTCTAAATATCACGACATAGGACGAATGCCGGATAGAAAAGGGTTCCAATAATGGAGACTCCGCTGGGGAAAGGATGAGGGATGGTCATCCAAAGGTGAAGGATGATCACCTGGCAGGGTACGGCTGCCGAAAAAGCATCATGACATAGGACGAATGTCAGATAGAAAGGAAGTAATTCATAGGGATTTGTTGGGACAAGTAAACACGAACGAGTGTCTATATCCAAGAAATGAGAGATATTAGTGTTTGGTGTACGGTGTATAGATTAAAGATGCGGACGAGCATCCTTAAGACTATGATACGGACGGGTATCAGGTAGAAACAAAAGCTGACATGTGTTCAGAGATGATGATACGGACGAGTATCAACTGGTTTAACAAAGAACACGGACGAGTATTGATTCTGTGGGGATTCTTCTGGGGAATGGCAGACACAGGCGAGTGTCTAAATTCAAGAAGACATAAGTGTTTGACACGTGTATAGATTAAAGGTGCGAACGAGCATCCTTAAGACTACGATACGGACGAGTATCGGGTAGAAACAAACGCTTGACGCGTGTTCTGAGATGATGATGCGGACGAGTACCAACTGGTTAACAAAGAACACGGACGAGTGTCGAATCTGAAGGGATTAGTGGTGTATACAAGATACGGACGAGTATCTGTATGAGTGAAATAAGTATGAGTGGTGTACAGGAGAGTGTTTAACCTGCTGGGGAGAGTGACACAGATGAGTGTCAAGGAATTTGTATAGGTATATGTAGACAAGTATATGCTTTACAAAGTGTTCAGGTAGCTATGTTGGGGAAGGTGACACGGACGGGTGTCAGGGAATTTGTATGGATATATGTATCTGTGAGTGCAAAGAGGACGCTTTGGCTTTCTACTGGGGATATGACACGGACGGGTGTCAAGAAGTAACTGTAATATATAAGTGTCTGTTTGTAAAGAAAGCTTGGGCGATTTTACTGGGGAATCATAACACGGACGAGTGCCAAAAGGAGTGTGTATTTGTATTTACAAGTGTAAAGCAAATGCCTTGGCTTTCTGCCGGGGAATTTGGAAAGTTTCTCTGTATATCCTTGACGGGTTGTCGGTATTCACAAGTGTTTGATTCAGAACTTGGCTTATGATTATGCAATATGTTTGATTTTTTGCCGTAATGCTCCGTATTAGACGGAATGCTACGCTTTGTGGGGAGAATATGATGCGAATGCTATGATTATGCAAAGATACCGATCCGGGATACGGGCCCCGTTGCTACGAAGATCTCTGGTTGATCTGCTTGAAGTGAACATCCCAGCTGGGGATGAAATCATTGGTATATCTGACATGTGGGACTCTGCTTGGGGATATAGGTCACTGATAGACCTATCTTTGGTAATGAGGGACCCAGCTGGGGTTTGTAGAAGCTTTCTTCACTCTGTTGTGAGATCTTCAGGCATTGCTCTTCTGTATGGAGGCTGAAGCTCTGTGGGGAGATGGTTCCCTGGTTTTTGCACTTGATTGAGGAGGAAATAACAAATAGCAACTCAGCTGGGGAGAAAGCACCTCTGGTGGTAAGACTGAGTAGATAATAACTTGCCAACTTGCTGGGGGGGAGCCTTCATGCCCCATGCTGTGCTTTGAGTACCTGCAATCCTGAAAAGACATGGAAACGCACAAGTAATCCCGAGGTATCCCTTACCGGATTCCATCATAGGAGTTTAGACACTCCTTGGAATAAGTATATTTCCTGCAAGCACGTATTCTTTAGAAGGGAAACATCTGTATTTATGCAATCAGTATTTTAGAGACATCGGACATTTTGCAAACGAAAATGGAACGTATAAGACAAAACATGACTGAAAATCTGATTTTATTGATTCATGTGCCCTGAATTGGTAAGATACAGTCAGAGAAACAGATCCCCAAAAATGAGGAGATTGTTACAAATTGAGAAATAAAAGGTATTGGCAATGTTGATGACGCTTCGAGGAGTTTCCTTCTGGATATGACTCGTATGACTTTTGACATTCTTCTCGTCTTGCTTTCTGAAGAAGGCTGATTCTGACCGGCGCTTGAACCTTTCGAAGCTTACCAAGTTGTAAGTAATACAGATGAATTCAGAGTACAGTTGTTCGCTTATTCCCTTATTTTGCATGGACCGCCCTTTCGGGTTTTCAATCCATCGGGATACCCATTTTTGCCTGAGTTGTCCAATGCGGCTTTTCAACTCAGCGGGTGTACACATTTTTTTTATTTTTTTTCCCTTATTTTTGCCCGAGTCTTTTATTATGTTTTTGACTCGCCGGGATGCCCTATTTTTGCCTGGACTTACATTCTGTTTTTATGTCCAGCGGGTCTTTTTTATGCGAAGTATTTTTTAACTGCATCTGAATTCACAAGGGACGGGAAGTCTTCACCATCCATAGTACTGAGCATGAGTGCTCCACCGGAGAAAACTTTCTTTACTACGAATGGCCCTTCATAGTTCGGAGTCCATTTGCCCCTGTGGTCTGTATGAGGAGGAAGGAGTCTTTTCGGCACAAGATCTCCTACTTGGTACTCTCGGAGCCTGACTTTCTGATCGAAGGCTTTCTTCATTCTTTTCTGATACAACTGCCCGTGGCAGATTGCATCTAATCTTTTCTCTTCAATCAGACTCAATTGTTCGTATCGGGATCGAACCCATTCTGCTTCATTCAATTTAACATCCATTAATATCCGCAAGGAGGGTAATTCAACTTCAACAGGTAGGACTGCCTCCATACCGTAAACAAGCTGATATGGTGTTGCCCCAGTGGATGTTCTGATTAACGTACGGTATCCATGCAAGGCAAATGGTAGCATTTCGTGCCAGTCCTTATAAGTGACTACCATCTTCTGTACAATCTCCTTGATATTCTTATTAGCTGCCTCAACAGCGCCATTCATCTTTGGCCTGTAAGGAGAAGAATTGTGGTGTTGGATCTTGAAGTCCCGGCACAGCTCTGCCATCATTTTATTGTTCAAGTTGGAACCATTATCAGTAATGATTCGTTCGGGCACTCCATACCGACAGATGATGTCTCTCTTCAGAAATCGGGCTACCACTTGTCTTGTAACATTTGCATATGAAGCTGCTTCGACCCACTTGGTGAAATAGTCAATGGCAACCAGGATGAATCTGTGGCCGTTTGAAGCAGTCGGTTCGATCTTGCCAATCATATCAATGCCCCACATAGCAAAAGGCCAAGGTGAAGACATCACATTCAGAGGATTTGGAGGCACATGCACTTTATCCGCATAAATCTGGCATTTATGACATTTCCTGGCATAAGCACAACAGTCTGCATCCATTGTGATCCAATAATAGCCTGATCTTAACAACTTCTTAGCCATGGCATGCCCTCCAGCATGGGTACCAAAGGATCCTTCGTGCACCTCGTGCATCAACAAGTCTGCTTCTGTTCTATCAACGCATATGAGGAGCACCATATCAAAGTTTCTCTTGTACAGGGAACCATCGGTATTCAGGAAGAAACTACCAGCTAGCCTTCTTAATGTATTCTTATCATTGGAAGATTCCCCAGGTGGGTATGTCTGATCCTCCAAGAAGCACTTAATGTCATGGAACCAAGGCTTATCATCCCTAACAACATCTGCTGAGAATACATATGCTGGTCTGTCAAGTCTGGACACTGAAATCCGAGGCACAAAGTTGGCAGCTTGAACTTTGATCATGGATGAAATGGTGGCAAGAGCATCTGCAAACTGATTTTCGTCCCGGGGGATATACTCAAGCTTAACCATTGTAAAGAAAGTCAATAACCTCCTTGTATAATCCCTGTAAGGTATCAGATGATCCTGGTGTGTGTACCATTTGCCGTTGGTTTGATTAATTACCAAAGCTGAATCTCCGAACACAGTCAAAGTCTTGATCCTGAGGTCAATGGCTTCCTCAAGACCCATAATGCAAGCCTCGTATTCAGCTTCGTTGTTAGTGCAGTTAAAAGTGAGTTTTGCCGAGAAAGGCATGTGACCTCCTTTAGGTTTAATGAGTACTGCACCAACACCACGACCATTCATATTAACAGCCCCATCAAACATCATAGTCCACTCTTCTTCTGGGTCAGGCCCTTCAGTGTGAACAGGCTCTTCATGATATTTCGCTTTTATGAACATGATGTCTTCATCAGGGAAGTCAAATATCATAGGCTGGTAATCATCAATAGGTTTCTCATCAAGATAATCAGACAGTACACTGCCCTTGATGGCTTTCTGAGATGTGTACTGAATGTCATATTCTGTGAGGATCATTTGCCATCTTGCAACCCGTCCGGTGAGTGCTGGCTTCTCAAATATGTACTTAACTGGGTCCATCTTTGATATCAATAAAGTAGTGTGGGTCAACATATACTGTCTCAGTCGGCGAGCAGCCCACGCTAAAGCACAACAAGTTTTCTCGAGCAGTGAATAACGTTGTTCACAGTCGGTAAACTTTTTGCTTAGGTAGTATATTGCATACTCTTTTCGACCAGACTCGTCATGCTGGCCCAACACACACCCCATTGACTCTTCTAATACTGTCAAGTACATGATTAGAGGTCTTCCTTCAACTGGAGGCATAAGGATAGGAGGCTCTTGTAAGTATTCCTTGATCTTGTCAAAAGCCTTTTGGCAGTCTTCGTTCCACCTGACCGTTTGTTCTTTTCTTAACAGCTTGAACAAAGGCTCACAAGTTGCTGTAAGGTGAGATATGAACCTTGAAATGTAGTTCAATCTACCTAGAAAACCCCGAACTTCTTTTTCTGTCTTCGGTGCAGGCATTTCTTGAATGGCTTTAACTTTATCAGGGTCAACTTCAATCCCTTTCTCGCTTACAATAAATCCCAGCAGCTTACCAGATCGCACCCCGAATGTGCATTTGTTGGGGTTTAACTTTAGTTGGTACTTCCTCAGACGTTTGAATAACTTCAACAGATTTACCAGGTGGTCTTCTTCTGTGAGGGACTTGGCAATCATGTCATCCACATAACATTCAATTTCTTTATGGATCATGTCGTGGAATAATGTTACCATAGCCCGTTGATAAGTTGCACCAGCATTCTTCAGTCCGAATGGCATCACCTTGTAACAGAACGTGCCCCAGGGTGTGATAAAAGTGGTCTTCTCCATGTCTTCAGGTGACATCTTGATCTGATTGTACCCCGAAAATCCGTCCATGAAGGAGAATACCGAGAACTGAGCTGTATTATCCACCAATACATCAATGTGAGGTAAAGGGAAGTCATCTTTCGGCTGGCTCTGTTCAGATCCCGGTAATCCACGCACATCCTCACCTTGCCATCTTTCTTAGGCACAGGTACAATATTAGCAACCCACGACGGATAGCTAGTTACAGCAAGGAAACCGGCGTCCCACTGCTTTTGTACCTCTTCTTTTATTTTCATTGCCATATCTGGGCGAGTACGGCGCAACTTCTGTTTTACCGGTGGGCAATCTTCCTTCAAAGGCAGCTTGTGCATAACAATATCAGTGTCCAACCCTGGCATATCCTGATAAGACCAAGCAAACACATCCACATACTCGCGAAGCATGTCAGTCAGTTGTTCTTTCACTGAGTCTTGTAAGCAGGCCCCGATCTTAACCTCTTTCACGTCTTCTTCCGTACCAAGATTAACCGTTTCGACCTCCTCCTGATGAGGAGTGATAACCTTCTCCTCTTGCCTTAACAACCTGGCTAGCTCTTCAGGAAGCTCATAATCTTCTTCAACCCCTTCATCAGCTTGATTGATTGGATTGTCAAAGTCATACGAAGTCAGAGCTGTGTTGTTGTCGGTGCAGTCTGAAAGGCACTCTCTGCAAGGGTTTAGATTGTTCATTTTAGTGATCGATTTTACTCTTTGTTTAGAAAAAGTGAAGTAAAGTTATCATTTTGAAAACATTGCCATTTTATTTTTGTACAAAAAAAAAATGAAAAAACAGTGAGCGGAAAAGAAAAAGACTCATTTGCAAAAGATGTCCGATATTCATTGATTGATCTGTTTGCACAAAATTACAAGATGGCCCGATCACAAAATGATTCTTGTCATCTTGGGCAAGATGCAAGACTTAATGCATGCTTAAAATATACAGGAAATAATAATTACTCTGCAGGAGTAACCCTTATAATTTCCTGGGAAGACCAGTTTGAGATATGGCTCCCCGGGGTCCTTGGACGTATCCAGCTCTCCAGGTTGCGCTCATCTTCCGACTCATCTTCCAAGTTGTTCACTGCATCCGGGGTGAGCATTCCCCCGCTGACAAAATTGGGCTTCTTAGCAGCCTCTGATTGATCTTGTTGAGTTGGTTTGTAACCCAACCCAAATCTGTCCTCCTTCTTCTCCACAGGCAACAACTTGCCCCAGCCTTGGGCAGTACCCTCTTCAACAACCTTCCTGGCTTGCTGATAAGACGTCATGGAAGTTCCTAGTACAACAGATGCTTCATTAATGTTCAGGGCCTCAAACCCCTGGCTCATAGTTTCATGGATTTCTCCATCCATCTCAATGTATTTGTATGTAGCCAGATGGCTAACAAAGATGTCCTCTTCACCACAGATGGTGATGATCTGGCCTTCCCACTCGAATTTCAGCTTCTGGTGAAGGGTAGACGTAACTGCGCCAGCGGCATGGATCCAAGGTCTACCCAACAAACAGCTGTATGTCGGCTGAATGTCCATCACATAGAAGGTAATTTTGAAGGTCTGCGGGCCAATCATCACAGGCAGATCAATCTCCCCAAGCACTGATCTTTTAGAGCCATCGAAAGCTCTCACCACCAAATTACTCGGACGCAATGCCAAGCCATCATACTCCAGTTTCACTAAGGCTTTCTTTGGTAGGACATTGAGTGATGACCCAGTATCCACCAGTGCATGAGATAGAACAACACCCTTGCATTCCAGAGTGATGTTTAAAGCCTTGTTGTGGTTACGTCCCTCAGTTATTAAGTCAGCATTGGTAAAGCCCAGCCCATGACTGGTGTTGACATTTGCTACCACGGTTTCTAGCTGATTAACAGTGATCTCCTCTGGCACGTATGCTGCGTGCAAGACTTTTAATAATGCATTCCTGTGAGCTTCAAAACACATCAACAGGGATAATATGGAGATCTTTGAGGGAGTTTGGTGAAGCTGATCCACCACTTTGTAATCACTTCTCTTTATAATTCTCATAAACTCGTCTACATCTTGCTCAAAAGATGTCTTCTGAGTTTCTTTGATGGTTTGTTCTTCAGGTACCATACTCTTCCCTTTTGTTTTGGCAGCAGCTTCTGCTTCGGCATTAGGTCTTTGAGTTTGTGAGGCAAAAAGGCGTCCGCTTCTGGTGAAGCCTCCGCCTCCCCAACATTATCAATCTGTGGAGAAGAGGTTGAAGAATCCAAAGTGATTTTCTCCCTGTTGCAGTAGAGGTCAGAGCCATAATGCCAAGGGATGGCATTACTGCTTTCATATGGAACGGGTCCAGGCACTGTGATGGTAATTGGACTGACTGCTGCAGAGGAGGGTACTGAAATGGTGTGTGGATCGTAGTAAATGGTGACTGGTGACCTGGCAGGAGGTGCCACTGTCTGTTGCTGAAAGTTGTTGTTTGGAGGAAATTCTGACGGATCATAGTAGATGGTGACTGCTGAGATATCTTCATTAATTGATGTTGGTGTTGTAGAAGGTCCTGGTGAATAAATGGGTGTTGATGTTGTAGAAGAAATGGTTGTTGACATCTGGTTTGTTGAAGTGATGGATGAAGCCATTGTTGATGATATTGATGAATTGGTCGGAATGATTGTTGTTGCAGTTGTAGAAGAGTCAGGAATTGTTGTCAAAGGGATTGCTGGATTTGTAGGCGCCGTTGTTGTGATCTGAAGTATACCACTTTTGATAAGACCATCTATGCCGCTTCTCAAATTATCACACCCGTTGACCGAAATGTTGCAATAACCACAACCGAGCTCACACCCGGGGAACATCTGGCATTCTAGAAGCTGAGCTTTAATTTCTACCAGAGGTGTCCGAATCTGCCCAACACTGGTGATTAAGAAAGATGGCTTGTCTTCCTCAATGGCATTAATTCTTGGTCCTCCATGATTGGGCATGGGATTCTTGTTGACATTTGGCGGGGGTGCAAAGTTGAGGGCTTTAGAATCCACCAAATCTTGTACCTTCATTTGTAAAGCCCTGCATTTCTCTGTATTGTGGCCAGGCGCATTTGAGTGGAAAGCACATCTGGCGTTGACATCGTAATTTCTTGGAAAATTGGAGGGATCTGGTGGTGCCAATGTCCTTAGTTCAACCAAGTTGAGTTTCAGGAGTTGTGGCAATAAAGCGGCATAAGGCATAGGGATAGGGTCAATCACCCTATTTGCCTGTGATGGTCTTTGCTGAAAGGGTCTTTGCTGTTGATTGCTGTTGTTGTTGTTGTAGGTCCTTTGTGGTGGGTACTGAACTTGCTGCTGATAGTGTGGTTGCTATTGTGGTTGATATGTTGGTTGTTGAGGAATCGGAGCTGGAATAGTGACAGCTGCCACTGACCTATGAACATACTGAGGTCTGCCCCTGTTAGCATGAATAGCATTTGTCTCACCGGTTCTTCTAGGTCCCACAAAAGGCTTCCTGGGATTACTCGACGAACTTGCACCATTATCAGTAATTTTGCCCATCTTCAGAAGGCTCTCAATTCTTTCTCCATCTATAACTACGCCAGCGAAGCTGGTGGAAGAAAAGGCAGCTAGCCTATCAATATATGTTCCTTGCAGAGTGTTCATAAACATGTCGGCCATTTCTCTTTCCGACATGGGTGGCTGGACAACAGCAGCAAGCTGTCTTCACCTCTGGGCATATTCCCTAAAGCTTTCCCTGGAGGACTGAGACATTCCCATCAAAAGGGTCCTGTTAGGAGCCATGTCCAGATTGTATTGGTACTGCCTGATGAAAGCTTCAGCTAGGTCCTTCCAGCATCTGATGGTAGCTCTGGTCAAGTGAGAGTACCACTCCCTGGAAGCCCCAGTCAAACTATCTTCAAAGTAAAACATCCACAGTTTTTCATCCATGGTGTATGCCTTAAGTCTCCCCAGAAAGGACTGTAAGTGAGTTCGTGGACAGGAAGTTCCATTGTACTTCTCGAAGCACGGGGGTTTAAACTTGTGGGGAATCCTTACCCCATCCACTAACCCCATATCCATAACATCAAACCCCAAGGAATTTTGAGACTCCAGAGATCTCAATTTCTCAGCAATTTCATCAAACCTCCTATCATAAACCTCATCCCCAGCTCCCATCACAGTAAACTGCTCTTCTTGGGGGTCTTCTTGTAAGACTCTTCCTCCAGTAGTATTTCCTTGCACATTACCCGGGATGTTAACCTCCGGATGTAGATGAGGCCCATATACTGGTGGGTTAATATGAGGCTGACCCCTTTCATTGTTACTTGTTCCTCCAGTTCCCAGAGGAGGTTCTTCTGAGGTTTGTCTTTCCACCAATGCCCTCAGCCTTTCTTGACTTTGAGCCAAGCCATTCATTACCTCCATGAACTGGGTCATTTGGTTCCTCATCTCCAGCCTTTCATTAGCCATCTGGGTTTTGACCTCTGTCAGATCTTGCTGTACTTGGTCCATCTGGATACCAGGAAGATTGTTGCGAGTAGGATATTTGTGCGGACGGTTGAGAGGGAACACCCGACGGCGAGCAATAATTCCTGAATCACAGCAGAGTTAGAAACAAAACATAATGACAAAACCTACAAAACAAAACAAAAGTTAGCATGCAATGCAGTATGCTTATTTATTTTCCAAGGTATCCGGCTTGGCTCTTGGTTTTGACCTTTCCAGACCCTGAGGAAGATGCTTTGATGTTGCTTGAGAAAGAGAAAACTTAGTGAAACGAACTGACAAATACATTACAAATAGTGAATAATACATAGTCTGTTTCTTACAACATATGCCCTTGAAGGGTCAAAATACAACATGAAAGAAAAGCACATCAAATGGAAATAACAACAAGCAAAGTAATCAAACATCTAAGCCAAACTCATCCTCTTTAACCTCCTTCAAAAGCGCTTCAGTTACAGGACCAGCTGGATGCTCTGTTATGTTTTTGATAAGAAGGTTTCTAGTGGCAATAGCAGTGGTCAGCTTCTTGTGCCTGTCCTGGTCCTTTGACCTCTTCACACCAGCCCTAATCTTCAATTCTGAAATCTCCTTCTGGGCTGCTAACAGAGCCTCTTGTTGTTTCTTCTCAATGGCCTCTAACTGCTCAATCCTGGCCTGAGTTCTCTTATCCTCTTGAGTGCGAGCTTCAGTGATCCTGACCCACCTAGCTTGACTTTCTTTCAGATAGAGATCAGTCCTAGCCTTCTGAAACTGGGCCTCTTTACAGGCATTCTTCAAAATCTGCTCTCCAGCTCTTGATTTCTTGATGTAGTCCTCTGATTTCTCAATCCTGGCTAGATGCTCCGCTTTAAGCTTTTCTAACCTCTCAATGTCTAGACAACCATCACTCCTCTCCCAGAGGGTCTTCTTCAGAGCTTGAGACAGTTTCTCATTCCTCTCCTTCAGTTTCTCAAATTCTTCCAGGCTGACAGTGGCTGGAGGTGGTGCTGTGGATGGTCCAGGTGCATCCTCAATGGTGAAAGGCATCCCAGAAATCTGAGCCCTAGCATGAGACCATTCATAATACTGAGCTGAAGCCACATTATTGCATCTCCCAAGAATGGCCATCCCTTTGGTCTGGATGTTGTCCCAAGCCCAGGATGCTTGTCTGACAACAGCTAGATTAGGCTTTATCTCACAATACAGGGTTTTAGCCAGGTCTTGCACTCTAGGAGGGTGAACCAAAGCATAGCCTAACTGTCTCTTAAACAGTAAAGGGTTGTAGTTGATGCAACCCTTCACTCCTATCAGAGGTACATTGGGGAACTGTCCACAGCTAGTAATTATGTCCCTTCCTTTGGTGCTCTGGGTACACCACCTGATGTCATCTGAAGTTAGAGCAATAAGTCTCTTAGCCCAATTCTTCTGTTGGTGAGGATTCAGGAAGGCATCAGTCTTGGGTAAGTGTTTGAGCAGCCAGGTATGAAATAGAGGAGCACATCACCTTACCAACCTCCCTCTCTGCTTCTCATTCCTTTGGTGAACAGAATAATAGAAATCTCCCAGCAAGGTGGGCACTGGTTTCCTCAAAAGGAAGAGATGAATAGCATTCTTGCTGATAAACTTGGGCTCATCTGCAAAAAGTATAACCCCATATATACTGAGGGCTAACAATGCACAAACTGCCTTCCATTCTCCCAAGGAGGCCTTCAGGATGGCCTGAGAAGTTAGAAAGTCCAAGTGTAGGCCAGGGATACCAGCCTTTGTTGTCATGTTCTGCCCAATCAAAACAGGTTCCAGGTGCAGTGCTTTTGCCACTTCTTCATTGCTGGGAAAAGTCATCTCTGGGTTGAAGGGAATCCCACCCCTAATAGGCACCCCAATCAGTGATGAAAACTCCTCTAACAGAGGTCCTAACTGAAAGTTCTGGAAAGTGAAGCATCTCAAAGGAGGGTCATAAAACTGTAGGCAGGTGTGGATAAAACTCCTCTGAGAAGGGTCCAAGTCCATAACCATATCAAGGATGCCTCCATAATGCTTTCTGAATAATGGGATGTGGTCTGGAGTGATAAGTTCCTGGACCTGTCTGATGCCAGTCAGCACAGGCTCAAAGAAATGATATGAAATGTTGCTCTTCTTAGGTGCCATGACTGCTGATGAAGAGCTGAGAACAAGTTCTGTTGAGGAAGATTGATACTGAAGATAAGCCACTGATAGGTTGAGGATGATGATGGAGGTAGCTGAAGCAGGCAACTGATGAAGATAGCTGAAGCATATAGCTGATGAATAAAAGGTCTATGCAGATGAAGGGGTCAAAACCAAGCCAAATGTAATGTGGATACCCTGGAAAAAAAATAAACAAATGTTAAAATGATGCAGATGATGAGTATGCAAATGATATGCAAGGGTTTGTGATCAAGCTGGATCTGATTACTGCCTTGATATAAAGGTCCATGTATGTTTAAGAAGTCCAGATGGAGGTTCAGAATTCCAGTAACCAAGGTGGGGGACTCAAATAAAGAGTCACATATCCTGGGTTAAATCACAAGAACTGTCCAAAGTGAAGCATTCTTAAACATAATAAGTAACAGGGTATGATGTGGCCAAGGGTTCCTGCAAACCTGTAAACAGCCCAACCCCCTCACAGGTGATGTTCTAAAACAAGGATCCTCAGACTTGGATCAGTTATGAGAAGTGTAAACACTTCTAACCCAAAGGTACAATGTTTACAATAACCATAAATGATCCTCCTCTAATTCACCTCAGTTTCTGAAGGTCATAATAAAGGGTCATCCAGACATAGCAGGCTTCCCAGATAGCCTTAGCACTACAGGAAATTTGTAGCACAGAGTTCTCAAGAAGAAACCCACATCTGAACCGTGTTTCATATTCCCGCACCAGACCGAAATGGAATGGGAAAGAACATGAACCACTCTAGCCTAGGTGTCACTCAGGTCCCAGGTATAGGACCTTAAACTCTCAATAGAACCCCACCCACCAAGACAGAAACCAAATCCAGCCAAATAACAGTATGATAGTATGATATGTAAAGTTGTAAAGAAAGCAATAAACAAAGCTGTACATAAAGCAATAAAATAAATACACAAACACATATAGCACATAACACCCCAGTAAACACAAATCAAACAAGCGCTAGGAGGAACCCACAAAAAGAACCAGAAGCCCTGGTTACAGTATAAGGGTCCCCAGCAGAGTCGCCAAGCTGTCGCTCCCACCAAATGAGGCTAAGTCAAATGGGGTACAGACGCGAACGGTCGGCGAAAAGAGGATGAGAACACACAGGAGTGAACTCAGAAAGACCTAGAAAGATATGGATAAGACGGTTGCGAACCAGAGAGACTGAGAAAGGGGGTTGGTTACAACCTGGGAAGGTATTAGCACCCAGATTGTCCGCCGTACTCGACGGGATCCACGCTTAAAAGATTTGTGTTTTAAAGGTGTAGTGTCAGTGTTGTCTGTGTATCAAAGCTGGAAAGAATGCAAGTGTCAGTGTGAAAGAAGTGAGAAGTGTATAAGTGAAGTGTCAGTGTAAGAATAAGAATGAAATGCTCAAGACCATGAGGCTTAAAGAATAAGGCTAGAAAGAGGGGGGATATACAGAGACTTTTGTTAGATAACTGTTAAGTTATGCCTACGTATCCTCTCGTGCAATGAGGAAGTCAGAACACCGTAGTTTGACCCAAAGAGACTTGAAAGATAAATTGACTTGTGAACTGCTTGCTTGTCTATGCTCAAGTGTATGACCTGTCTGGCTCAGGTGCTAACTGTCTTGCATTAGACGGAAGAAGCAAGTTCTCGTTTATGAGTGAATGAGGTGAGAAAAGAATCCCGGAGGAGACGATTATTGTTTGTTTTTGTGTTTTCAATCTTTTATTGCTTTTGAAAGTTTGTCATAAGTTAATGAGCTTAAGCCTGAACCAATGGTTAGCAAACTCATCACATCTTCCCTCTGATTAGGGGTAATGAGAATACCTTAAGTGTGAAGTCAGCTTCTCACACTTAATCACCCTGATGTAGGATTAAGATCATTAACCTACTTGTGATTATTTAGATGTTTTTGTTGTTTTTGTTTAGTGTTAAGTAATGAGCTTAAGCCATAATCAGGGATTAAACAGACTCATTACACCATCCTAATAGAAGGATAATAGATGAGAATGTTTAAGCTGAGGAAGACTCCTCAACTTAATCCATGATTAGGGATTAACCTCATGACAAAACAAAGCCTTTATTAGATGGATTTTAGTTAATGATGAGATGAAGAAGTGAGTTTTATGGTTTGTAAGACAACTTGAGGAGGACTTGTCCATTAACACTAGGGTTAGTCCTTCTTAACCAATTAAGGAAGAATTAGAACCCTAATGCAAGGCCCAAGTTACAAGCTTGATGTCTTGATGATTATTAAGTGAATTGATTAAAGGATTTAAACACATTAAGGGTTTAACACTTAGGATCAAAGTTATACACTCCATCCTAATAGAAGGATGCAGGCATAAGCTTAATCACAAAGCCTTAAAGCCTTTAGGGTTTAGTCCCTGATTATGAGATGAGAAGAGAAGACTCAAAGAGACACAAAGGTAAAAGCTAAGTGGGGGGACTAATCAAACCCTAATTGTCATCATGCTTGGTCATTCCTAGGGTTTGTGGGGTTTAAGAAGGAAATCTTCAAGGAACCACCAAGGAGAGAAGCAGATGAGAGGAGCAAAGAGAAGCAAAACAACTTTCTTCACTTAAGAAGACAAGTTGCTTGAAGAAAGAAAGTAAGATGAACAAGAATGAGCAAGCTCAAACCAAAGCACAAGATAAAATGCAGCAATGATGCATAAGAGAGATGAAAAGAGATTGTGAGAAGTGAAGGCAAATCCACTTCTCAAAACAACTTACCACCTGAAAAGTTAGCAAAAGAAATGAAGTGTAATGCAAATGAGATGAAATGTCATGATGCAAACCAAAACCAGAAGCATAAGTATGATGTTAATGATGCTAAGAGATGATGCAAACATGTGGCAAGGCATTAGAATGATCATACAAACATATGGATGCAAGAGAAGCATGTTTTGAACCATGGATGTACATGAAAAGTTATGAAATGTAATGGACATATAACATGGAAAATGCAAGATGCAATGATCAAACATGGTTCTAATATGTCCTAAGATGTGTTATGAATCAAATGGATGCACAAAATGTCATGGCAAGTCATGGTATGCAAGCAAATGGAAGATGGATGCAAAGGAAAGCATGAATTAGGGTTATATGCAACATACAAAGAAAAAATCCAAAACCAGAAGCAAGTGACATGATAAAAATTTGAAAATGCAATCAAAGGAACCCTAAACCTATACAAACTCACTGCCCAAAGGAGGGGATCCAACTCTTAACCTAGTGAGAGTTATGAATTTCCTAAGATTTCTAGGGTTTTAAGGTACCTTGTCAAGAAAAATGCAAAACAAATCGAAAATGCAAGATCAATTCAAGCCAATTTTATCTTATAAACTACATGCTATACAAGATGCAATGCAAAAAGAATCATTGTCCAACTCTCAATGGTTAGGCAGAAATGAATTTTTGAAGTTTGAAACAAAATATTGCCTTGAAATGAAATTAAATCCAAAGAAAATTATCAAAAGGCATCAAGAACAAAAAAGAAATTTGGTTTGAGAGTTGGACAATGTTTCTAAATGTTTTTAAAGGTTACATGGATTTTTTTTGTGATTTTTAAATACCTAAAATTATTTTTAATTAATTAATTTTCATTAATTAATTAAAAATAAACTTTTAAATGATTTAAAAATAATTTTTAATGCAAAAAAAATTAAAATAAAAAATATTTTTGTGTTCTGAAAATTAATGAAAACCTTGACAAAAATTTTCATAATTTTTAAACATTTTTTGCTATTTTTAATAATTCGTGCAAAATAAATCAAAACAAATGAAAATAAAATGAATTTTAAGTGAAAAAGGAGAAAGTCAGCAGATCTAAGGGCCAGGATTCAAATTCCAGGGGGCGGGAGTTGACTACGCGCGCTAATGGACGGCCCACATTCAAACTGGCCTAATTACGTCATTAAGCCCTAATCTGAACCCTAAACACTTTCAGGTGACCGGAACAGTGTTCCGGTCATCTTCTCCGGCCAGCCAAAATCTCAATCTCTCTCAAAACGCATCAAAACCTCACAAAACTCTCCAGAATCAATCTATGATCATCACTAAACATAAACCCTAACACAAACAACATTTATTTTTCGTGAATCAAAGGAAGCAAACAAAAACATTTTCACGGGCAAACTTTCAGAACATCATAACATGCTTGTTTCTGGCTCATTTTCAAAAATAATTAGATCCCCATGACCAGGGCAACATACAGAACAACATTCTAGCAAGAAATAAAAGTTCTGGAAAATTTGTTCATCATGTTACCTGAGTTTGAGCTTTCAGTCCAGGAGCTTTCTGCTCGCCTCTTTGCCTCAAAATGATCCCAATGGTCCTCTTGATGAAGTTATGAAGCTTGGTTGGGGTTTATAATGGTTGGTTTGTGAGTTTGCAGAAGTTCTGTTCAGTGAGGGGTGAGGATCGTGTTTCTGATTAAGGAGGTTTCAGGGATGAATGAGGGTATGGAAATGATCAGGGGAGTGTGCTGAGTGATTCTATGGAGTTTGTTTCTATGTTTGATGCTTGTATGGTGAGTTTCGAAGGAAGTTGCATAAGAGGTGAAAAATGAGAATGCTGGCTTGGGGAGAGTTTCAGGCTTGTGTGTGTTATCAAAATGAATCCTTGGAGTGTGTTTGTAAGGTCTGGATTGGGCAGAGAGTTGTTGTGTCACTGTGGGATTGGTATGGGTGTTTTTGCCAAAAAGTCAAAAGTGTTGTACTTGAGGTATGGGCAAGTGTGAGGTTGTGATAGGGGCATGGTTGAGTTCAGCAGAGATCATGGAGTTCATATGGATCAGATTCTATGAGCTGTAACAAGTAGAGGCATGGCTTCATGAGTTTTTGCAAGTTGGTACATGTTTGCCCCCTTTGGAAATTCATGAAGTTCAAGGCACCAAAATGCAATATTCTTGGGCCAATTCTGACTTTTAGAAGTCACATGATCATATTGTGAAGAGTTTGTGCACATTTGAAGTCTTAAGAATGCTTGATCATACCATTTTGCAAAATGCCTCTTTGGTACATAACTTGAAATTATGTGATTTTTCCCAACTTTGACAAGCCATAACTTTTGATCCAAAATGAATTAGAATGAGTTCTTGTACTTTTTGAAAAGGGAATGATCCATTATACAACTTTCATGACCAAAGTTTTCTCATTTGAAGCATTTTTGAATCAAAAAGCAAGGGTTGAAAAAGTTTCCCAAAATGGCAAGTTTCCATTACAAGTCATTTTCCCAAAAAGTCAACTTTGCAAATGGCTTGAAATTCTTCAATTTTGTGAAATTCTAACATCTTCTATGATCAAATAAAGATCATACACAATCAAAATGATGAAGAACACCCTTTGGTTGGGTCATTGGGGGCCTCAGATGCCCTGATTTTACACTGACTTGCTCAAAAAGTCAACTCTTGATCAGATGCCTTCCCCATTGAATTTCTTCATGAAAATTGATATGCATGATCCCTATACCATATAGAGACCAATAGAAACAATAATGAACAAAAAATTTGGAGTTATGGCCTTTGAAACTAAAACCCTAATTCTAGGTCATCTGTGCAGTCAAACCTGGCTCTGCTTTCATGCCATTCTCAGTTCTTGTGAATCCTTGACTTTCTTGACTTTGTGGGGATATAATATGATTCTTGGACATACATGGACCCCTTTGAAATGATTGAAGAGCATTGGAGTGGCTCAAATGGCTCAGGGATGGCCCAGATCACAAACCCTAGATGCAGATGACTTTGAACCAATGCAGTGAATCAAAAATGTGGTATGAGATGCTATGATTGAGTTTATGCATATGAGAAGATCACAAGCCATGGTGTGAATGGGTGAGGGCAAATTTGGGGTGTTTACACATCTGGTGTGACATCCTGATGTCTTGACTTAATTCATTAACCTTTACTCTGTTTGACAATGTCACAACATCTAGTGTGACATCTTGAACTAAGTTCAACACTTCTTGTTTGTAAAATTTTTTGCCAATTCTTAACATCTACAAACTCCCCCTTTTGCTAATTTTTGGCTAACACAATCTTCTGGTTTTATCAGAGTGCAGCAGAGTTTTATTTATCAGAGTGCAGCAGAGTTCTTTTCTGTTGAATCATGTGAGAGTTATAATAATTTTCTCCCCCTCAAACCTGTATGTATACTGCTATGACTTGTTCAACAGAATCTGATATACCAATGAGCATTAAAAAAAACTTAGTTCAGAAGACAGAAATTAACTTCAGCATTGTTCATTAATCAGGCAAACTGCAGCAGACATTGTTGTTGTTCAGTACACTTCTCCCCCTTGTTAGACATAAATTTGGGGCCAAACATTACACAAGCAGAGAGAAGAACAAAAACATTACAAAGCAAAAATACAATTCAGAGTTACAATGCAGAACAGACAATTCAGTTTCCATCACACCCAGCTTCATTCAGACTCATCATACTCAGTATCTTCTTTATCCTCAGACTCAGCATCAGATCCATCAGCATTCTGAGCACCCTTATCCAGCTCCAGCCTTTGAATTATTTCCTAAAGCTTTTTCTTCCTAGCATCCAGCTCTTTGCAAGTGGTCTTGAGTTCTGCAATCAAGGCTGCTTTGGATATAGGAGTCTTGACATTTGATGGTCCAGCAGATGTCCCACTGGGAGCTTCAACATCTGCAGCATGATGGCTCAGGAACAGTTTGTAGTGGAAGGCCAGTGGACTCTCCCTCTTGCACACAAAATCCTTATCAGTAAGGATGCCTGGATATTGATTGAGGATTATTCCACAAGGCAGAGAGGGAAAAGCTATGGGAAGCTTGGTTGTTGATGTTCCTGCATGCTTTAGGGTTTGATCAAAGATGTAAGCCCCAAAGTCCAACTTTGTTTGGGTGCCTACATCACAGATGAATCTTCCCAGTCCAGTAGCTATAGAAGAAGTATGGTTTGTGGGGACCCAATTGACAGTTCCAATCCTATGCAGCATAGCATACTTCCTTGTTAGCAAGCTGACAGAAAGTTTTCCTTTGACTGGCCATGTTTTGACCTGGTTGGCTGTGATGATCTTGCAGACTTGGTTGTCAGTTTTTCCCAGTTCATTTGGCCCATCAGACTCTCTCCCCAGGTAGTGATTTATAACCCTAGGAGAGAATTCAACATATCTCCCCCTCACATATACCTTCCTGAAGTCTTCTGATTTTCCATCAGCACATCCCTCTTGCAGATTAACTATGAACTCCTTGACTAGCAGCTCATAACAGGGTGAAAAATTTGAAACAGTCTTGAATAAACCAGCAGAGGATATTAAGTCTATTACCTCAGTGCACTCCAATGCATTGCTGCCCAACTCTCTTTCCAGAGCCACCCTTCTTTGGTAGACATACTTCCATTTGCTCACACTAGAGACATGATGGAAGGACACATTGTCCAGAGGTGCTTCAGGAACAACAGAGGTAGACCTTGGAGGTGTTGGCTTCTTCCTTGGTTGGGATGTTGGGACATCTTCCTCAACATCTGAGTCAGGTGGAGTTGCAGCTTTCCTCTTCTGGGTGCTTACCTTGCTCCATTGCTTAGTAGGTCCAAAGGCAACTTTGACCTTGTCCTTTTTAGGAGTAGGCTGTTTCTTTTCAGAAGTTGCATGTCCAACAGGCTTCTTCTCCTTCCTAGCCCTAAGCCTTTTGGCTATGCTAGGGTTAACAGATGCAATGATCTCTGTGTCAGAGTCATCATCTAGGGTTTCAACAGGAGGAGGTTGGGAAGCCTCCTTTTCAGCAATTTGATCAACAGAAGCTTAATCATCAGTGGCTTCATCATCATCAGTTGAGGCCTTGTTCTGGTCCTCAGATGCTTCAACATTTATTGGGACATCCTGTTGAGCAGGAATGTCCTCTTCAGCCTGGTTGCTTGGTTCTTCTTGTGGAGCAGGCATGCTGTTCAGGGGAACAGATACCCCACGCACCACTCTTTGTTCAGAAAGAATCCTGTTCACAAGATGCTTGATGGATGCATCCACATAGTCAGAAGCTTTGGGGGTGCTTGTAGATGAAGGAGTCCCCTTGCTTTTCCTGAACACAGGCTCATTTGCTCTTCTTACATTGGGAGTTCTAGGTTTTTGGGCAATAGGGACACTTCCTCTGATTTCGTCTATTGGAGTAGTATCCATTGGTACTACAGAGATTGGAGTTTCATGCACCACATCTTCTTGATTGAGACCCTCATCAATGAAGTTAGGGTTTTGATGTTGAGACATTTTTCGAATGTAGTGGAAGAGGAGTTAGGTTTGATTGATTTTGATGAGCTTAGAAAATCAGCTTTAGCATTCAAATCGTTTAGTGGAGATAGTGAGGAGGTGAAGAGCTGAGAGCACGTTTGAGCATTTATAGAATCCGTTACTAGTGGAATTCTTAAGAGTGGAATACGCAGAGTTATTGACTAGACTGATGCTGCCATCTGGTGATCATGCCACACAATGTCATGAGACATGCTGGAACTTCTCCATAACTGCTATATTTCACATAAGCAGATTCCCAATTTACCCCTTAGGTTTTCAAATTGGGTAGCATCCAAAGCTTTAGTAAATATGTCAGCCAATTGCAGATCTGTGGCTACATGTTCTAATGTGATCACCTTCTCTTCCACAAGATCTCTGATGAAATGATGCCTGATATCAATGTGCTTAGTCCTGCCGTGTTGGATAGGATTTTTTGAGATGTTGATAGCACTTAAATTGTCACAGTACAATGTCATGACATCTTGTGGGACATTGTATTCTGTGAGCATTTGCTTCATCCATACCAACTGTGAACAACTACTACCAGCTGCAATATATTCAGCTTCAGCAGTGGATAAGGATACACAATTTTGTTTCTTACTGAACCAAGAAATCAAATTGTTTCCTAGAAAGAAGCATCCTCCTGATGTACTCTTTCTATCATCAGCACTTCCAGCCCAGTCAGCATCACAAAACCAGTGAGAATTGGTTCACAGCCATGAGAGTACATTATGCCATAGTCACAAGTACCATTGACATATTTCAAAATCCTCTTAACCTGGTTTAGATGGCTTACTTTTGGCTCAGCTTGATATCTGGCACATACACCTACTTTAAAAGCTATATCTGGTCTGCTAGCTATCAGATATAGTAGGCTTCCAATCATGCTTCTGTATAAGCTTTGGTCCACATTCTCACCATTGTCATCCTTTGTCAGCTTTAAATGAGTGGGGGCAGGTGTTCTTTTGTGACTTGCATTGTCCATCCCAAACTTCTTGACAGTGTTCTTTGCATACTTGCTTTGGGATATGAACATGGAGTCCTCCATCTGCTTGATTTGCAGTCCAAGAAAGTAGGTTAGTTCGCCTACTAGGCTCATCTCAAACTCAGATTCCATTTGATTAACAAAATGTTTAACCATCCTGTCTGACATCCCACCAAACACTATGTCATCCACATATATTTGAGCAATCATGACCTTTCCCTCTTCATCTTTCACAAACAAGGTTTTGTCTATTCCACCTTTCCTGTACCCATGTTTAATGAGAAAAGTAGTTAGTCTTTCATACCATGCTCTTGGGGCTTGCTTTAGACCATACAGAGCCTTTCTTAGCTTGTATACATGATCTGGACAGCTTGGATCAACAAATCCCTTAGGCTGCTCCACATATACTTCCTCATTAAGGTACCCATTTAAAAAGGCACTTTTAACATCCATTTGAAATAACTTGAACTTTAGGATACAAGCAATTCCTAGAAGTAGTCTGATTGATTCAAGCCTTGCTACTGGTGCAAAGGTTTCATCAAAGTCTACTCCCTCAATTTGTGTGTATCCTTGAGCTACAAGTCTAGCCTTGTTTTTTGTAACTACTCCCTGCTCATTTGACTTGTTCTTGTACACCCACTTAGTGCCAATCACATTAATATCATCAGGCCTAGGAACAAGATCCCATACTTCATTCCTTGTAAACTGGCCTAATTCTTCTTGCATAGCAGAGATCCAGTACTCATCATTCAGAGCTTCCTTGATGTTTTTAGGTTCTATCTTTGAAACAAAGCAGGAGCCTGAAATCATTTCTCTTGATCTAGTGATGACACCACTGTTAGGATCACCAATTATCAGATCTTTAGGATGATCTTTCTGGATTCTGATGGAGGGAGGTTTGTTGGATTGCTCTGACCTTGCCTCAGTTAAAGTTAAATCAAGATTATCACTTTCTGTTTTAACTTCAGTGTGATTGTCAGCAGATGTTCCAACATCATCTGCAACATCTGCAGGGGCATCATCAATAATCACATTTATTGATTCCATTATAACCTTGGTTCTGGAGTTAAATACTCTATAAGCTCTGCTATTTATGGAGTATCCAAGAAAAATTCCTTCATCACTTTTAGGGTCCATCTTCCTTCTTTGATCCCTATCAGCAAGAATGTAACATTTACTTCCAAACACATGAAAGTACTTGACTGTTGGTTTTCTGCCCTTCCAGACTTCATATATGGTGGACAAAGTTCCCTTTCTTAGTGTGACTCTATTGTGAATGTAACATGCTGTGTTCATAGCTTCAGCCCAAAAGTACAGTGGTAACTTTTTAGCATGAATCATGGCTCTTGCTGACTCTTGAATAGTTCTGTTTTTTCTCTCAACAATCCCATTCTGTTGAGGGGTGATAGGAGAAGAATACTCATGATTGATCCCTTCTGAAGAGCAGAAGTCTGAGAATTTTTGATTCTCAAACTCCTTTCCATGATCACTTCTTATTCTGATCACACAACTTGCTTTTTCTCTTTGAATTCTATGACACAGATCTTTGAATACATCAAACACATCAGACTTCTCTTTGATGAAGCTTATCCATGTAAATCTTGAGAAGTCATCAACAACCACATAGGCATATCTTTTTCCACCAAGACTCTCAACCTGCACTGGTCACATAAGATCCATATGTAATAATTCCAAAACTTTGGAAGTTGTCAGATGTTGGAGCTTTGGGTGTGACATCTTGGTTTGCTTGCCTATTTGACATTCACCACACACTTTACCTTCATCAATCTTCAGTCTTGGGATACCTCTTACTGCCTCCATAGATATGATCTTCTTTATTCCTCTGAGATGAAGATGACCCAGTCTTTGGTGCCACAGCTTCACTTCTTCTTCTTTGGCTAAGGAACAAGTTGAAGTAAGGCTGAAATCTTGAGGTTCCCACATATAGCAGTTGTCTTTTGATCTGGCTCCTCTCATGACAACCTTCTGTTCTTTATCAGAGACTATGCATTCAGTTTTGGTAAAGTTTACACTGTAACCTTGGTCACATAATTGACTTATGATGATCAAGTTAGCAATTAATCCTTTTACCAGCAGCATATCATCTAGACTTGGTACACCTGGGCAGTCCAATGTCCCAACTCCCTTGATTTCTCCCTTTGCTCCATCTCCAAAGGTTACATATTTGGATGAGTGTGGCTTTAAGTCTTCCAGCAGATTCTTCAGTCCAGTCATATGCCTTGAGCAGCCACTAGCAAAGTACCAGTCTTCCTTAGCAGATACTCTGAGAGATGTATGAGCTATATAGGCAACAACCTTCTTGGACCATTTGTGCCTGTTGTGAGGTTTCCTTTGATGCATCTTCCCTGTGTAGTATCCATCTTTAGAGTTCCAAGGTTGTCTGTTGAACTTGTTCTTGGGCATGTATTTATAGCTTTGATCAGCATGAAGACTAGCTTTAGGTACCCACACTTTCTTGATGACCTCTGTCTTCTGCTTAGGGGGTTGTTGAGACCTCTGATTTGGATGTCCATGCAACACTTTCTTGGTGACCTCTGTCTTCTGGTTAGGGGGTTGCTGAGACCTCTAATTTGGATATCCATGCAGCTTGTAGCAAAAAGGTTTGATGTGACCAAACCTTCCACAATGATGGCATCTCCATCTTTGATATTTCTTTTTCATCATGTTCTTGTCATGATGTTGAGACATCTGCTTGGATATCTTGTTTTACTTCATAGGATTTGGAGTTGTTTGGCTGGTGCTAGCCTCAAACTTTTGAGCTTTATTAAATCCCAGCCCAGTCCTATCCCCTGAGTGCTTGTTGTTGTTGAGAATGACATCCAGTGTGTTTGAGCTACTGTTCAGCATTCTGACAGATTTGGACATATGCTCCATTTTGGAGTTGAGTAGGCTTACTTCACTTTTCAAAGTGTCATTGATCTCTAGATTACTTGTCTTTTCAGCCTTTAATTCCTCAATCTGCTTCTTCTACTGTATGTTCTCCATGCATACTTCAGTGCTCCTTTTACACAGCATCCTGTAAGATTCTTCAAGCTCTTCAAATGTCATCTCCTCATCACTGGATCCCCCTTCAGTTTCACATACTCCAGCTAGAGCAGTGATGTGCTTTGCAGATTCTTCTTCTGACTCACATCCTGAGTCTCATCTGACCAGGTCACAGAGAGACCTTTCTTTTGCTTCTTTAGATATGTTGGGCATTCACTTCTGATGTGTCCATATCCTTCACATCCATGACATTGAATCCCTTTTCCTTGGTTAGTCTTCTCATCATAATTTGACCTTCTATTAGAATCATAAGGTCTTTTATTCTCAGAGGTTGAGTTTCTTCCACTTGGTCTGGACCTGTTTTCCATTCTTTTGAGAATTTTGTTGAATTGTCTTCAAAGCATAGCAATTGTTTCTGATAAATTTTCCTCAGAGTCTGCTTCATGACTTTCTTCTTCTTTATCAGTATTTGAGACCAGGGCTATGCTTTTGTTTTTCTTCACAACTGTATCATTCATTCCAATCTCAAATGTTTGAAGGGAACCAATGAGCTCTTCAACTTTCATTGTGCAAATGTCCTGAGCTTCTTCTATTGCAGTAACCTTCATGTCAAATCTTTTTGGTAGTGATCTGAGAATCTTCCTTACCAATTTTTCATCACTCATTTTCTCTCCCAAGGCACCAAAAGTATTGGCAATTTCCAGGATGTTCATGTAAAACTCATGAATGGTCTCCTCTTCCTTCATCCTCAAGTTTTCAAACTTGGTGGTGAGAAGTTGAAGTCTTGACATCTTCACCTTTGATGTTCCTTCATGAGTGGTTTTGAGAGTGTCCCAAACATCCTTGGCCAGCTCACAGTGATGCACAAGTCTAAATATGTTCCTGTCAATGCCATTGAATAAGGCATTTAAGGCTTTGGAATTTCCAAGTGTTGAATCTTCTTCCTCCTTGCTCCACTCTTCTTCAGGCTTCAACACTTTTGCCCCATCCTTATTGTCTAGGACAGGGTGCTCCCATCCTTTGTTTACTGCATTCCAAGCCCTGCTATCAAGAGATTTTAAGAATGCTACCATTCTTGGCTTCCAGTAGTCATAGTTGGATCCATCCAATATAGGTGGTCTATTCACAGATCCTACATCTCTGTCCATGCTCCCAAAATTTGCAGTCCCTAGATCTCACCCAGTTAAACAGGCAGGGTGCCTGCTCTGATGCCAATTGAAATTCTGGGATCAGGTACGTGATGTCGAATCAGAAGTTTAAACACTTGAAGACTTAAACAAAACTTAAAGTGCAGGTAAATTAAATCACACAGGAAATTGTTAACCCAGTTCAGTGTATCTCCACACTTACATCTGGGGGCTACCAAGCCAGGAAGGAAATCCAATATAAGTAATATTAATTCTGGAATTAAACTAACCAGTTTAATCCTTCACTTAATATCTACCCAAGGCAATTTCTACCTAAGACACAACTTAGATATGAGTACCTACTCACTCCCCCTCAATCACACAGTGATATTTTACAATGTTTAATAAAATTGAAGTCACACTTCAAACACAACAGCTTGATCTTACTTAAAAGTTTTAATCAAGACACAATACACTTTTTGCTTAAAAGCTCATAAAGTGATACACAATTAAAACCTGCTATAAAACACAAACACCCTTTTTGGTCTTCTAAAATTCGTACTCTATTTTGAGAGTTTCGGTTCCTTAAATAGATGCTTGGTTTTTGGGCTTTTTGCAATTTATCCAGACCTGATAAATATCACAGTCATCACCTTGAATTAGGGTTAGTTAGTTTGTTACTTCCTTGATTCAAGGTGAGTTAGTTACTCTGTTACACTGAAATCAGATAACTAAGCTCCCTAAAGATGCGCCTTGGAGTGCTTATCTCTTTTTAATTAATTCCAGATAAACTCCCTTGAATTTACTTAGTTCTGTTATTCATCATTTAAGTCTGGTAGCAGGTTTACGATGTCACAACATCTGGTGTGACATTCTGATGTCTTGACTTAATTCATTAACCTTTACTCTGTTTGACAATGTCACAACATCTGGTGTGACATCCTGAACTAAGGTTTAACACTTCTTGTTTGTAAAAAATTCTTCCAATTCTTAACATCTACAGCAAGTGTCGTACCTCGAAAAATAAGATCCTCGCGAACGCGGTCGCGGCTGGGCTGACATGAGATTCGCCACCTGATTTTATTTATTCCCGAAGAGGGAAATGGTAAATATAGATAAAACCACCAAGAAGGGATAAAACAAGCTCATCGTAAACCATTGTCGGGGTTCGAAAGTCGGTTATGTAGGAGGAAGGTATTAGCACCTCCTACATCCATCGTACTCGATGGGAAACATCTAGGTTGTCACGCGCGAAGGGATATCTATACTCATGATTACTTGTTGAACTAAGGGGTTTATTGATCCTAGGGGCTCATCAAGGATTGAGATCCTCGTGCCTACGTATTCCCTTGTGCAATGGGAAAGTCAGAGCTTCATAGTTCGGTCTGATACAGGTGATGGTTGTTGATTTTATTACCTTTCTTTGATGAAAGGATTTAGGAGTCCATTTGCACTAAATACTATGGATAGTTTATTTCGTCCAACAAGACGAACGTCTTGCGCCGAAATAATCGGAGCGAGTAACGAGAGCTCGTTATCCTCCTTTCTATCGCTTAAGGCTCGTGGCGTGCAATTTTCCTCGTATTTATTGAAGTGTTTTGTTTCCTAAGACCGCTTGATGTTGGATCAAGGGTTTGGATCTAAAAAGTAATATTTTGGTTTTTTTGAAGTTTAAGGTGAATGCAAATGGAAATTTATTTGTTGGTTTTGTTAGCGAGGCACAATGCGCTCGGCTCGCAAAGTCGAGGAACTAAGCTAAAGACTAGCTATGGAAAACAAACGCAATGCGTTGATTTGTTAAGTTGGAAAATATTGAAAAAGTGTAAGGTGCAAAGTTCGTGCAGATGGCGATCAAGGAATGATCGACTTACGTGTGTGTATGAAGTGAAGTACGCACGGATATTTATTTGGCGTTGGACCAAAGATTTCGTTTATCTTTGAAAATGGTTAATCTTAGTGTGCGTCCGTTTTTACTTAGAAATTTTATCGTCCAAATGCAAAAGTAAATCACACAAGCAAGCATTATATTAAGTCACAAGCAAAGAGGAATCGAGCATATGCAAAACTCATACCACACACATAAAATCGAACAAAGGTGAAAATGTTAAGTAACCAAATTAAATATAGATATTTAATTAGATTAATTATCAAATTAATTAATCAAATTAAATAAGAATATTTAATTAAATTAATCAAAGAAAATAATGTTGGTTTTGAAATACCCAAATGATAAATTGATAAATAAATTTGAAAATAAAGTTGATAAATTATTTTTGAGTTTTCTTTATGTTGAAGAAAAGAAGAAAGAAATTAATTAAGTAACTAAACAAAACAAAATTAATTAGTTAATTTAGTAAATTAATTAATTAACTAAACAAAATAAAATTAATTAATTAATTTAGTTAATTGATTAATTATACTTAAACAAGAAAATAAAAATGATTTGTTTTCTCTTTATAGATTTTTTTGTAAAAAAGAAAGAGATTGAAATAAAATAATAACAACAAAACAGACTGGGTTTGAAGTAGTCAGGAGGGTGTGTTTAGATAAAAACGCAGGCCCAAGAGGCAAGTAAGCCCAAAAAAAAATGGAGTCTACAGTATGAGCTCAGTCAACGAATGTTGACTATCCAAAATGAACACGGAACGTTGGATCTACGAAGGATCAAACAACAGTTACATCAACGGCTATTAATGAAAATATTCCCTGGATTTGCCTATACGAGACCTTATTTGACAAAAGGATCCTATCCAAATTGGTGTGATAATCAATGCAATTTTCTGTTGCTGACACGCGCAACATGGATCACTGGGCAGCTCAAAAGACAGCTAAATCATTTATGAAAAGAAATAAACCATCATAAATGTCCTTCTTTTTCAGATTCATTAAAAACAATGATGTTAAAAAAAAAAAACAACACGAAATGCAGACCAAAGCAACAACCGTAACCTTCCCCAAATCCTTCCATGATGCCATGTTCAACTCGGTGATGTTTCTTCTCCGAATAACATCACCTTCATCATATCATTATCATGGCGTTATTTCTACGATTAGAACAATCACATCAACAAAAACCTAATCCCTTTTTTTCAAAACCCTCGTCTCAAAGCTCAGCTTCTTATCTTCTCACGAGGAAGAAGAACAAAGATTCATCGCCTTTCATCGACTGTGTGAGTCGAATACAATGCACAGCAAAAGAAGTCCAATAATTTTATTCGCCTTTTATCAAACTAGCTACGTTCAAGGTCACAAAGAGAAGAAAAAGATTACCGACTCGTGAACGACGGATATGAGGTAAGCAAGGTGCGGTTTTCTCGAGTTCGATTTTTTTCTCTTCGCGTTTCCGTTGCCCTATTAACTTTCGTGTGTGACTGGGGGCTTCTTGGCTCTTTAACCTCTGATTTCCAATGCGAAAATCATAGGCGAATCAAATGGATTTGAGCTTTAGTGTTAGGGTTTTGATGATGATTCTTGCGGAATTTTTTCAGTTGTTCTGTGTTTCCTTCTTTGCTAATGATTATTCCTTATTTATAGGAAAATTTGTGAGATGAGTGAGAAAAAATCCGTACGAGCTATAGCTGGAGAATCCGCATGCCGTTGGAGAATATTTCTGGGTGGAATTGTGTGGGGACCAACTTTTTGGTGAGTCACAAACTTAGCTTTGTCTGTAGCAACTTTCTGAAATTTTCAGTGGGCCCTTGTGAACTTGCTTTGAATTTTGACTGTGGTAAACTCAGCTTTTTTACGGTTTATAAATTTTGAAACTGCTTGACTTTTAACTTGCCCTGTTATTCAACTTTTCTTTCCTTTCATATACATCCTTGGGAGGATTCTATCACCGAGCTAAGAGCTTTGTATGACATGATTGAGTTCTTGCGGATGAAACTGAGTATTGATTCTTATTCCTTCCTCTTTTGCAATAACTGCATCCTGTTAGCTTTGATGTCTTGCCACAAATCCTCTTTGTGAGTTTTTGCTTTTCTATGTTTAGTAGAACAATGTTGTACCTAGTTTAGCCTTTGGAGTCAATCATCCTTCTAATCATTAACTTGGTTTGTTCATTTTGACAGGTCATGGCATTTGTGGGAGAAACCAAATGGTTGTACTTGAGTGGTAACTCCTGACTTTGATATTCAGGCCACACTTTCCCCCATCAATTACATTGTCCTACTCTTTTCCATTTGCATTGTAGTCCCGGAAACTTGCTGCATATTGGAAACTTGATGACGGGAGCTATAGCTTGGCTTGGAGTTGAATTGAAGAAAATTCCAGATAAAGAGAGACAAAGGAAACTTGGTGATGGGTCTATACTTCTCACAACAAGTAACTGGAATTCAACTGTAATTTGATGTAGCAAGGTTTCATTTGGAGTTTGAAATTTGACTCCTATGGTGTGAATCACGTAAGTTGGATCTTCAGCCTCCCTTTTTTATGCTTTCGCACCTTTCTTTAAGTCTATTCAAAGTTTGTCATTCCTGTACCATTCAAACTCAAAGTGAATTTTTTATGCGTACCATTTTCCTGTAACGTTTTGTAATGATTTGTCTTTGAGGTTATTCTGAAAGTGTAGCATACTGTTTTGAATTCATTTTTCGACCTCTATACTGTCAAGGTTAATGTCTGCAATTTAAACCTCTAATTCTGATATGATGGATACCATGTGACAGGTTCTCTATTTCTAACTTATCTTTTCCATTGATACAGGCTCTTTTGTATGCTTATGGATCAAAAAATGGCATAAGTCCCACAAGACTTTTAACAAATATCAGAATCTTTTGGAGTATTCTGCACTGCTGACTCCTCTACACACTACTAGGCGGGCACGAGAATGTGACTCCAAGATGTTTTGAGAGAATTCAACCAGCTCCTTGATTCCATAATATCACCTTGTTTCATTATGAATTGTGCCTGAAAATTGGGTGCCTCTCATGCTATCAAATCAACATCAACGCCACATATTTGCACTGCTGGCTTTCATCCTTGCGGTTACAACAAAAAAACTGGTATTGACATTGTCCTCTTACTGCTTGCATATGCTTACATTGATGCCTTGAGATTGACAGCTTGCATAATTTTGATGTTTTCCTATTCTTATTTGATGCAGAAATTGATGTGTATATGCTTGTAGATCCAGTTTTCACAACATGAGGCTTGAGTTGATTGTAGAGACTGCAACTGTGGAGCTGAATGCATTAACTGAAAGGAAACTTGAAGGGCAAAGATACTCTGCAAGAAGCTTGACTGGCTCTTATCCTGTTGCTGATTTGAAGCGTTACTGAAAACATTCATTGGCATAGAAGCTAGCCTATCGTATCCCAAAGACATCATCGAAGAATTTAATGGGTAGGATGACAACCTGATTCAGGAGCTTGATGATGATGAAGTCCTTCATGACTTGACTTGGAAGCATCTCACAGTTTGTTCATAATCGGTCTAATCTCAGGATTCTACTGGTTTTGCAAGGCATGATGATAGCTTGGAATAATGAAGGCTATCAACTTGAAGTTTGGTGTGATGGAAACAAAACTCAACTTGGCATATGCACTCTTAATGTCCACAGTGAACTAATATGGCCTCTCAGAATCACAATTCAAAGGTAATGCATTAAGCTCTGAGTTTTTTGATATCTCTTGTCAAATGATTTTGCTGTTAGTCTGATTTCTGCCATCATGATTCTGTCATGAACTTCTTCTCTTCTTAACATCAGTTTAAGTGCAAATTAGATTTCAAACTTGATTATTAGGATTCTAATCTGTCTGATTTTCACTGTTATGTAACCTTGACTTCACCAAGCTGTAGCATTAGCATAGCATCCAACTTTGGTTATGACTTTGTATTGCTGGTTTGTCATCATGAAGCTCATGTTTGTTGCAAGTAATATGAGTTTTTCTTCAGCTATAATCTCTTAATCTGATGTTACACCATTAATTTAATATATGCTTTGGGCCTTTGTTATGCTTTCCTATGCAGGCTTTTATGAAGAAAATTCAGCATGACATTTGGATCATGATAATGACTTGCCTGCTTATAGAAACGTTTCAACATTGGCTCCAAGGCAAGTAAGTTTTATAGCTCAATCGGTAAGATTCACATTCTAGATTCCTTGACAAATGACCAAGTTGAGGCTATGTTGCTTATGAGTATCATGAAATTCAATCTGTTGCTTTTGTCCTGTGTCACAGTTGGTCAGCCGGCATCGTTTCCAAGAGATGAGTCCTGATTGAGGATGCAAAAACCCACATGATACACCTTATGAATGTTTCATCACTAAGAACATTTAACAGGTGTATTATCAGTTTCTTCCCTTTTTATTTTGACGTACCGCGAGTCTGATTTGGAAGCCTTGCTGAATACCTTCAATTAGTTATGGTCTTCATTTGCTTTTAACTCAACATGTGTGATGTTCATCTTGGTATCACATTCTTTATGCTAACTTCCGTCGGGCTTCCTTCATATATTTGTTGCAGGTACATTGATGATAGTTTAAGTGGGTGGGTTTGATGCAAGGAGTTTGTTGTACAGATGAAGAAAAATGTTTCTAATTCAAGGATTTTGGTAAAGCACGAAGACTGACTCCATGTCGATGCAATCTCCTTTGGCCTAATTTCAAATAGTCATGGTAGAACTAGGATCTTTTATTCTTATAACAAAAAAAAAAGAACTTTGTAAAATTTGCAAATTTCAGCTTTGTAACTTTGACTATTGTAGTAAAACCTTGAACTAATAGCAGGCTGTTGTCATCATTAAAATATTCAAATAACTGTAACAAACTATTCACTGAGACTTTTATTGATTCAGTCGTCTTTGGGTTATAACCACTCCCGTATCTTGCACATAAATTGGGCCTGAATCTTTCATGGTTTTTGAAATGTGAATTGAACTTTCCCAAAATAGTTTGAACCAAACATGCCCTGCCATTTTCACTAATGGCTTTAAGTTTGACTTAACATTGCTTGTTGTGTCTTGCAAAAATAAATTCTTTTCCATGACTGTAGTTTGGCAATCTTTTAGACATTTCCTTTGGATACTGCAGTTCTGGACAACACGATAGTCATTTTATTTTCCTTTGAAAGACATCCGTGACTTGTATGTATGACCAAAAAGGAACAAAATCTTCTAGTTCGCCACTCAAAAATTCCAAGTCTATAACCTGTGAAAACAAAGTAAGCATGAATCTTGATAATGGTAAAACGATCAACCATTTTGACTTAGATTAATTCACCAAGACTTCTAATCAGATTTAACGTGACTCGTGATGTCGTATGAACTCGAACCCCACATAATACCTCCGGGACTAGTGAACCAAAGTTTGATAAACCACACTCTTGAAATTAAATTTTGAATCAAATGGACTATGGGCTCCACACTCAAGTTAAAACTACATTATGGGCCTTGATATCCTGAGTAATGTTTTGAGAATGAGCCCAAAATTTACAACTATTTAGAAAACCTAGCATCATCTAGCCCCAATAGGACCCGAATGGATCATGTCTTGACCTTAATACACCAACACAATCTTGTTAGCTCACAATAAACATCAATAAGACTTAATTCTCAGAAGATATTGGCCAAAGGTCAAATGATTTTTTTTTAGAGATAAATTTGAAAGCTAAGGTAGGACAAATTTGGGGTATGACAGATGCCCCTATCTAATTGCCTCTAACCCGAAGGAGTGAACTACTGCATGGGGTTCAATCTTTTTAGGGTGGAAGTCGATTAGATATAAAAAGACCCCAAAATTTGTCCTACAAGAAAGAAAATATGACATCACTGAAAGGGGAATGAGGATAAGATTGGCAAATTGTATAAAATGTCTGAGATTCTTCGTACTAACAAAAGCAGTGTCCCAATTCGATGAATAAACTTCTCCAAGTCGTACAAGGAAGCCCCTTATGAATTAGGGTTTCTCCGGGGACAAGATCTTAACAAAACGTGTGATTCTTTGGGTCATGCGAAGCAGTTCCTTAACAATAAAGGCTCCTCGAAGAATGTCCAAATCAGTATCTTGGTCAATGATGTTCTCTGATCCAGCAAAGCGATACTTTATTAGGAAGGCTCTTTGTAGGTGTTTAGAACAATATCTCGAATAAATGGTGCAAGATTTTCTAGATCACCCGAAACAATCCATTTACATTCAAGGATCTTTAATGATACCAGAACAGTATCTCAACTATAACATGAGATTCTTTGGGTCTTGCAAAGCAGTACCTTCTCGATTAAGGTTCTTCGGAGAATTCCAAAGCAGTATCTCGAATAAATGGGGTAAGATTTTCTATATCATGTGAAGCAGTTCCTTAAACATAGGATCTTCAGTGATACTAGAACAGTATCTTTACCGAACATGAGATTCTTCGGATCTGGCGAAGCAGTACCTCAATCAAATGAGATTCTCTAATCCAAACAAAGCAATACCTTAACAATAAAGGCTCTTTGGGAGTATTTAGAGTAGTATCTCTCCCCCGTGGTATAAGACTTTCTAGGTGATGCGAACCAGTTCCTTACAATCAAGGCTCTTCGTTAATACAAGAACAGTATCCTTTCCATAACATGAGATCCTTTGGGTCTTACGAAGCAGTACCTTTTTTGATTGAGGTTCTTCGGAGAAAGCCAAAGCAGTATCTCGATCAAATGAAATTCTCTAATTCACCAAAGCAGTACCTTACCAATGAAGGCTCTTTGGGGATATTTAGAGCAATATCTCTATCCATCATTCAGGATACTCTCTTCTTGGGGAGAAACAAAAATGAAGATGGTGGGCATCATCCCTATCAACTATAAAGTCGAAGAATGATTCGCTGGGGAACAGAAATTTGCAAGCACATATGGGATATTAGCTTCTTTCAAAGGAATACCGCCGACTTTGAGAGAGAAAAGCCCTGGATGCACGTCCTGGATCCTGCTATGCTATCTTGATATGACCTCGTACATTGCATGATGCACAATGCTCCATATGAGAATGCAATGATTAATGGTTCAAATGCAAATGTCTCTTTTGTTCATATGCTAATGATTAATATGATTGTATTTGATGACATTCTTGTTTTCGGACTAGAATGTTATGCATGCCATGCTTGTGACAATGCAAATGGTTGCATATGCTGGAGATAAGTCTTTTAATAAGTGTCAAGGATATTGGACTTTGGAGGGATGCATGCCAACATGATTGACTTTTAGCTTTTTTGTGTGGTAGCCCACAAAGTGAACTTTGGAGAGGTGTACCAAACATGGTTGGGCTTTTGGCTTTCTGGTAGTTACCACCCTAGTGGACTTTTGGGAATCATGAGGGTGCCAATGAAATAGGACCTTTGCTTTTTAGTAGTTGACAATAAAATTGGACTTTAGGTTATATGAGAGATGCCAACGTGGTGGAATTTAAGTCTTTTGGTGGTTGCCAATGAATATTGGACTTTGAGATATGTGGTGGAGTATATTAGACTTTCCAACACTTGGTACATGAGACCTTGATAAAGTTGTGAGCAACAAGGAGAAAGACATGAGTGACCCTGGTAAGGTTTCAACTGAAGTTTAACATTTGTCAATGGGATATATTGTCTGTGCGGAAACAATCACAGTGACTGGCAATGATATTAGCTAACGGGAAAACTGTCACGTTCCTCTTATCAACCAAAAAGATAATCGTACTATCCTTCAAACATTGTTTATTATTTTTACCAAAATTTCAAAACAGAGTTTATTAATAATAAAAAACATTTTGCAAACAAACAGATAAAGTAAAAATGATTGAGCATAATCTTTTATGAGAAATTTCTCTTTTTATCGTCAAAACCCGCAAAAGGGTATAAATGTACATACAGATGCAATTCCTTAATGAGGTAATTGTTGTGCAAGAAAAGTACAATGACAATGACAATAAATGAAGTTCCATTGAATTTCGACATTGCTATGGTCCCTATATCTCTGAAAATCTCATTAGTTAAACTTTGTAGGAAGACGATTGGATGGATCCTTCTCTTTCATAGCTCCCCATAATCAAATGAACATACAGAATATAATATTTGCCTTGGAATTAGTCCCTAACTTTTGCCTGGATCGCCCTTTCGGGTTTTCAATCCACCGGGACGCCCTTTTTTGCCTGAGCCGCCCTTTCGAGTTTTCAACTCAGCGGGCTAAATTTTATTTTTATCCCTAATTTTTGCCTGGACCGCCCTTTCGGGTTTTCAGTCCACCGGGATAGCCTATTTTTTGTCCTAAGTCTCCTTTTCAGGTTTTCGACTTAGCGGCCTTTATTCCAATCTTTTAGGCTTAATATCTTTTAATTGCATCCGCATTCACGGGGGTAGAAAGTTCTTCACTGTCCATTCTTGCAAGAATCAAGGCACCTCCGGAGAAAGCTCTCACCACCACAAACGGTCCTTCATAATTAGGCGCCCACTTGCCCCTGGGCTCTCTGTGCATGGTAGTGATTCGTTTGAGCACCAAATCACCTTCCTGGTAAGTCTGAGGACGCACTTTCTTGTCAAACGCTTTCTTCATACGCCTCTGGTAAAGTTGTCCATGGCATAGTGCCGTCATACACTTTTCTTCAATAAGATTGAGCTCATCAAACCTCGTTCGGACCCATTTAGCTTCATCTAATTTAGCTTCCATCAGAACTCTCATCGAAGGAATTTCAACTTCTATCGGGAGGATAACTTCCATGCCGTATACCAAAGAAAAAGGGGTTACCCCTATCGAAGTACGTACTGAGGTACGGTAACCGTGCAACGCGAAAGGCAACATCTCATACCAATCTTTATACGTGATCACCATTTTCTAAATGATCTTCTTGATATTCTTGTTTGCGGCTTCGACAACTCCATTCATCTTGGGTCTCTATGTTGTTGAATTATGATGCTCAATTTTGAAACTGGTACATAACTCTTCAATTGTCTTGTTATTGAGATTTGACCCGTTGTCAGTAATGATCCGATGAGGAACCCCATATCTACATATGATGTTATTCTTCAAGAAGCGAGCAACCACTTGCTTGGTAACATTAGCATAAGAGGTGGCTTCGACCCACTTTGTGAAGTAATTTATGGCAACAAGTATAAACCTATGCCCATTTGAAGCCTTTGGTTCAATCATCCCAATCATGTCTATTCCCCACATGGAGAAAGGCCATGGCGAAGTCAAGACGTTCAACGGAGTGGGAGGTACGTGTACTCTGTCAACATAGATTTGGCATTTGTGGCATGTTCGGACATGAGCATGACAATCAGCCTCCATTGTTAGCCAGTAGTATCCTGCTCTAAGGATTTTCTTTACCATGGTATGACCACTCATATGGGTACCAAACAATCCTTCATGTATCTCTTTTATGATTCGCTCGGCTTCCTGTTAATCTACACATCGGAGCAGGATCATGTCATGATTTCTCTTGTACAACACCTCCCCATTCAGAAAGAAATTTGAGGCCAGTCTTCTTAGTGTTCTTTTAACCATACTCAAAGCGCCTTCTGGGTATTCTTTCTTCTCCAAGTAGCGCCTGATATCATAGAACCAAGGCTTGGCATTTGATTCTTCTTCGGCAGTCAGACAATGAGCAAGTTCTTCAAAGCGCTTGAGATCAATGGAAGGCTGATGATTAGGCCAAATCAGCTGGTATATAGACGCCAGAGTTTCCAGAGCGTCAACCATTTAGTTTGCACTACGAGGCACATGTGTGAAAGTAATATCATCAAACCTGGGGAGTAACTTCAACACATAATCCCGATATGGAATCAAATGATCACATCTTACTTCCCAATCTCCTGTAGTTTGATATATCACCAGAGCTGAGTCACCATATACATCGAGTTTTTTAATCCTCAGATTAATGGCTTCCTCTAGTCCCATAATGCATGCTTCATATTCAGCCACATTATTCGTGCACGGAAAACAAATCTTAGCTATAAAAGGTACATGAAAGTCCTTAGGAGATGTCAATACTGCCCCAATTCCACAGCCTCAATCATTGGCAACACCATCGAACATGAGAGTCCATCGCTCCCCTAGTTCAGGCCCTTCGTCAGGTTCAGGCTCTTCATAGTCTTTAATCAACATGATATCTTCGTCTGGAAAGTCGAATTTCAAGGGTTGGTAATCCTCCACAGGCTGATGGGCGAGATAATCTGCTAGTATGCTGCCTTTGATAGCCTTTTGAGTGACATATTTAATATCATACTCTGACAAAAGCATTTGCCATCGGGCAATCCTACCAGTGAGAGTTGGTTTCTCAAATATATATTTAAGAGGATCCATCTTGGAAATCAAATATGTTGTATGGGTCAACATGTATTGTCGGAGACGCTTGGCAGACCATGCAAGAGCACAACAACTCTTCTCAAGTGCTGAATACCTTGTTTCACAATCGTTGAACTTCTTGCTCAAGTAGTAGATGGCATGCTCCTTCTTTCCAGAAGACATGGATTCGTCAAGAACTGTCATGTACATTATTAAAGGTCTTCCAGGAACGGGAGGTACCAAGATTGGTGGTTCTTGAAAATATTCCTTAACTCTATCGAAGGCTATTTGACATTCATTATCCCATTCAATTGCTTGATCTTTCCTTAAAAGTTTGAAGATCGGCTTGCAGGTAGCAGTGAGATGCGAAATGAATCTGGCAATGTAGTTCAACCTTCCAATGGAAACCTCTGACTTCCTTTTCAGTTCTTGGCGCATGCATGCTTTGAATGGCTCTGACTTTGTCAGGATCAACCTCAATCCCCTTCTGACTCAAAATGAATCCTAGCAACTTTCCAGATCGAACCTCGAATGTGCACTTATTCGGATTAAGTTTGAGCTTGAAATCTCTTAATCGTACAAACAATTTTTGTAGATTAACAATGTGTTCCTCCTCTGTTTGGGATTTAGCAATCATATCATCAACATATACTTCAATCTCTTTGTGAATCATATCATGAAAGAGAGTTACCATGGCACGTTGATATGTTGCCCCAGCATTTTTGAGTCCGAATGGCATCACCTTGTAGCAAAAAGTTCCCCACGGCGTAATGAACATGGTCTTCTCCATGTCTTCTGGATCCATTTTGATTTGATTATATCCGGAGAAGCCGTCCATAAAGGAGAACACTGAAAATTGAGTTGTATTATCTACCAATACATCGATATGAGGTAGTGGGAAATCGTCTTTGGGACTAGCTCTGTTCAAGTCTCTGTAGTCGAAACACATGCGGACCTTTCCATCTTTCTTTGGAACGGGCACGATGTTGGCGATCCACTGTGGGTATTTAGCTACTGCTAGAAATCCAGCGTCAAATTGCTTTCTTACTTCTTCCCGAATCTTGAGGGCCATGTCTGGGCGAGTCCTTCTCAACTTCTGCTTGACTGCTGGACATTCTTCTTTGAGTGGCAACTTGTGCACGACAATATCAGTATTTAGCCCAAGCATATCCTGATATGACCATGCGAACACATCGGAGTTCTTGTGGAGGAGCTCTATCAATTTTGCCTTCACTTCAGCTTACAGAGAAGAACCTATCTTCACTTCTCGTTTATCCTCCTCTGATCCTAGGTTGATGACTTCAATGTCCTCTTGGTGTGGTTGAATGACCTTCTCTTCTTGCTTGAGTAGTCGGGCTAACTCTTCAAGAAGTTCACAATCTTCCTCGCCTTCTTCCTCTGCTTGGTTGATCGGACAATCGAAGTTATACAAGACCATAGCAGCGTCGTCATCAAGGACCTCGGTGGTGTCTCCGAGGAAATTGACCATGTTCTTCATATGCAGAGATCGTTGTTGCACTGGAAGATGGCTTGTAGCCAATGCCATACATGTCTCTTTTATCTTGCATCTCGACAACTTTACCCCAGCCGTGTGTGTTCCCAGTCTCCAAGACAGCCAAAGCTTCCTTCGGTGATGCCATTGACATTGATGGCTGTGGGAGCTCAGATTCTCGTTGTACTACCAGCATAATCACTATCTCAAAAGATTGAAACGGTGTCTCGACAGTCTCGCCTTCCACATCAATATATCGGAAAGAGGTCAAATGACTCACCAGGAGACAGTTGTACCCAAGATGGATATCCATTACTTGGAAAGTAATGGTGAACAAGGCAGGTCCTATCTTGATCGGGAGATCCACCTTTCCTATAACCGCACACTTGGAACCATCAAAAGCTTTTACTATCAATGCACTCGGCTTCATCACTACTCCTTGTACGGGCATTCTTTCGAATGTTGTTTTCGGCATCACATTTAAGGAGGAACCAGTATCCCCCAACACCCTCGACAACAACGTATCTTCACATCTTATGGAGATGTGCAAAGCCTTATTATGGTTCTTCTTATCAACAGTGAGCTCTTCATCATTAAAGCCGAGGAAGTTGCCAGTAGTAACGCTGGCTATGACGTCATCGAATTGGGCTACAGTGATATCTTTGGTAATGTGGGCCGCACTTAGCACTTTCAGCAAAGAAGATTTATGTGCTTCAGAACTAAGTAGTAAAGCTAGCATAGATATTTTGGCAGGAGTCTGATTCAGCTGATCGACCACCTTGTAGTCGCTTTTCTTGATAATCCTTAAGAACTCTTCCGCTTCTTTCTGAGTGAATGAAGCTTTGGGAGACGACGGTTCTTCTGGTGACCCCTGAGGAATAGGAGTGACGACCGGTGTAGAAGTTGTCTTTTGCTTTTGATTGGATGACGACTCTACTGGTTTTGGTGTAAACAATCGTCCACTACGAGTCATCCCGCTTGGTCCGGCAATGGATGTGACAACGGGAAATTCAATATTAATGGGCTGCCTTCTCCGGCCTTGTCTAGCGTTCACTGGTTCATAATTCCACGGTACAACTTGGTTATTTTCCCCAGTGTAGGGAACTGGGTACTCTATAACTATAGGAGTAACATTATTTGGAGTCTGAGGCGCATCATAATACATCTTTATTGCAGCCACCATTCTTTTCTTCTTCCCTCGTCTTTCGATCTGTATTAAACCTTGATTGAGGAGTCCTTGCAGGCACTCCTTGATATCTTCCTCGGAATGATCAATCCCTTCATCCTTTACCAGCATCAAGCCTGATTTCTCCAACTATTCCCCAATCATAGCCAATGGAGTCTGAACGTCTTCTGCCTTTAGAATTAACTCACACTCGTCTTCTTCCTCTACGGCATTAACAGCCGCTCCTCCATGAGGTGGCAATGGGTTGTTTTTGACATTCGGGCCTCTTGGAGTAAAAGTTAGATCCTTCGACTCGACCAAATCCTACACGTGATTTTGAAATGCATAGCATTTGTCAATAGTGTGTCCCGACGCAACTTTGTGGAATTCGCAAGTGGAATTAGCATCGTAATTTGGAGGATACGGGAAAGTGGCTGGCCTTAGATCCCTCAGAGTCAGTTTCCCGCGTTGGTTCAGCTGATTAAAGATATCTCTGTAAGGCATGGGGACTAGATCAATGTGCCTTCTTTGTCTAGGCTGCCTTTGCACTGGACCACTTCGTCTGTACTGTTGATTGGGCTGCTGTGCAGGAGCCTGCTGATATTGTTGGTGTTGTGGAGTCTGTGGTTGATATGGAGTTGGCGCAACATTAGCTACATGCCCATAAGACATGTTATACGGCAAACTAGCTCTTCCTCTCATAATAGCATTGGCCTCTCCTTCCCTTTTCTTTTGGAAATTAGGATAAGGTTTCTTGCCAATATTTGCAGAAGTGGCTACTCCTTTGCCCTTTTTCAACTGGCTCTCAATCCTTTCTCCTACGGACACGATTTCAGAGAAGCTAGGAAAACTAGCTCCCATCATTCTGTCCATATATTTGTCCTCCAGTTTATTTAAAAACATGTATGTTAACTCTTTAGGAAGCAATGGCGGCTGAACCCGTGCAACGAGTTCTCTCCACCTTTGTGCGTATTCTTTGAACGACTCGTTGTTACGTTGCGTCATGTCTTGCAGTTGAGTACGATTGGGTGCAAGATCAACATTGTACTGATAATGTTCAAGAAATGCACGGGAAAGGTCATTCCATGTTTTAATTCGGCCTCTTTCCAACTGGACGTACCACTCCAATGATGCCCCAGACAGGCTGTCCTGGAAACAATGAATCAGGAGCTGGTCGTTCCTAGCATATAAAGCCATCTTTCTGCAGTAAGCCCGAAGATGAGTGTGAGGACAACTGTTCCCTTTATATTTATCAGGAAAGTCCAGAGTCTTGAATTTATGCGGGATTACTAATCCTGGCACAAGACACATCTCCTCAGCATCTAGACCCGGAATGGTGTTAATATCCATTGCCTTAAGCTTTTCCTCCATTGAGCGCAACCTTTCTGCTACTGGCTCAAGAAGAGTTTCAGTACAGTGAACCGGTGGGTCGGCATAAAAGATATCGGGCTGCTCATCCATGTCCTTAAATGACCCATGGTGAACTGCTAAAGATGGTAAGTTGGGTGGATTCACCCCAGCGAGATTGAAGTTCTCTTTGGCAGTCCCCGAAGTGCCGGCTTGTCTGGCGAGTTTCTCAGCTTCTTCTTCTCTCTTAGCCATAGTGATGACCTCGAGGATTTGGTCCAGCTTTCCCTTGAGTGAATCAATATCAGATCTCATGGCGTTCTGCTCCTCTTGGATTTGCTCCAAAGTCATTTTGTAAATCTTTCTGGTCTCGTACCTCCGTCGGAAAATCCGGAAAGTCAGCTTTTCTGGAGAGGGAAGGTAAAGTGTATGAGTTTGTGTTTTTGTTTGGTTGTGAAAATGAGCGTATGAATGCATTTGTTTGATTACACAGCTCTCAGTCGTCTTATCAATTTATTACCAGAGATATTTAACGTATTTATCATTGCAAATAAGACAAGATTTAAAATCCAAAAGCAACAATTTTCATTCATCTAATTCAAACAAGTACATTAGAGATTCCACGAGTTTTCATATTACAATGCAAAAGATAACAACAACTTCCTTGAACATAAACTATGGTGCGACCCTGAAAATGTCCCCTTGAGCTTTGCGGACTGCTACTAGATTTGTGGTAAGCTCCTTGATGGTTCTTTTGCCAACTTTCAAACACCTGTAGACTTCTTCAGGCGTGTTTTCTAGGAACATAACACGATCTGCATCTTCAAGCTTCTCGGGGAGGTCTTGACTTGCCAGGTTCAACATGCTAGCCAGGTTTACAAACTTCTACTTCCACTCTTCGTACGGATCTTGGAGATTTGCAATTGCAACATCTCTTCCGCCTATGGCTTCTTCAGCATCTTGACACTTGTTCATCCATTGGATGCAAGTATCCTCCAGGTCTTGATAAGCTTTCTGAGATCTCAGGTAGTTGATTTGTTCCACAACTTGCTCATGTTGAAATTTCTCACGATCATACTTTCGCTGATAACTTTCCTTTTCCAACTTTTCCGCTGCTAGCTTGTCTTCTTCTCTCTTGAGAGAATCCTCTAAACTCTTGATCTTTTCTTCTAAAGTGATTCTATCATCCTTCTTGTTCTTAAGACACACCTCCATGTCCTTCTGTAAATTGATAATTCGAACTTCAGCCCTTCTCAATTGCTCGTTACGATGATCCAGATCCATGCTAGCTCCATAAAGAGCACCCAGGCAATGCTCTCTCTTATCTTCTTCTATTCTGAACCTTTTGTTACTGCTCTCCACTCTTTCCGTCATCTTTTTACTCTTCTCCTCCCATACTTCTTGTTTTCCTTTGGTTCGAAGGAGTTCGATCCGCATGCATTCGTTCTCCAATTCTAAACATTTGATCCTTTCGTTGAGCTCATCTATGTCTTCAGGTAATAATAGTGCTTTCTCAAGAAGGGGTGGGAAAGCTATTGGATTGAGGAAGAATGGAATCTTAACGATACGAGCTCTTTCTTTTACCCACAAGACATAAGGTTCCTTCACAACGATATTCTTGCGGACGCTAGGGTCACTCGTAACGATCTTCTTCCAAGCCGCCTTGAATTTCTTCAACTCTTCTTTAGAAGGGTTATCAGCAACAAAAGGTATCAAATGTCTTTCCTCGGGAGGAGCTTCCATAGGGAGCCCAAGTTGTCTCTTAAGCAGCACCGGGTTGTAATTTATGCAACCATGATTTCCTATCAGAGGGACATTAAGGAAACTTCCACATCTAAGCACGACACCCCCAATCTTCAAATCTCTTGAGTACCATGTGATGTCATTAGCCCTGAGCGAAGCAAATCTGTGAGGCCACGACAAATTCCTAGACACAATAAACCTCCTTAGGCATGTGCATTTTCATCCACATGTGCAGCAATGGAGCGCAACAAAGAAATACACCTCCCCTCTTCGTATGTCGGGTACGGAAAGTATGATAAAAATCTGCCAATAAGAACGGAACTGGGTTTCCTGTCATGAAAATCTCTATAGCAGCACGGTCAACAAACTTATCTGACTTTGGGAACAACACAATTCCATACACAAGAAGAGCTAGGATGGCTCCGCAGAAGGACCAATTTCCTTTTTTAGCACATTGCCAGGCTTGTTTTTCTAAGAACAGTCTCGTGAATCCTTCCTTGTCTGACTTGTTGTCCACTAACAAACTTGCAGGAAGTCCCAACACAGTAGCCAACTCAGTCATAATGACTTCTTCTTCTAGTTTTGGGAAAGGATTGTGGTCTCTAATACGAAGGCCCACAAGCAACTCGAATTCTTCCAAATTAGGAGCAATCTGGAAGTCTGGGAAAGTGAAGCACCGCAGTTGAATGTCGTAATATTGAGCAAGAGCACTAAGAGCATCAATATTAGCTGTCTCGTCCAGTATACTCAGGATTTTTCCGAAGCGAGCCTGAAAGTTGTTGTGTTTGATGGGCGTGATCTTAGCTCTCAAGGCCAGTAGCGTGTCAACCTTTGGTTCCAAGAACTTGAAATTGTACGTGCTTTTCTTGGAAATTTGATTCATCTTGATTGCTTTGACAAATACTTCAAATCTGTAATAAATGTAAGAAACTGAGAGCTCTGTATCATTTTTATGAATGAATGTATGCAACTATGAACGGGTAAACCCAAAATGCAATGTTCCAGAAACAACTAGTACGGATGGAAGATACTTGATCACTCTCCTCACAAGGAACTCACTGGGTGACCTTTACAGTTTTAGGGATCCCAAAGTTAATAATTCATATGGATGTTCATTACACACGCCATTAACATGATGGTTAATTGACTCCACCATATGAATTTCGTTTGGGTGAGATCTTCGTATCGAGCCACACAAGAGAGAAATCTCCTGGTACCCCATACTACGTGATCGTCGACACAAGGTTTAAAACAAAGTCCTGGAGTTATGGTACTTTCTCAACTATTTGATGCACGTGTCAATTTTATATATTCTTGACAGTCAATCAACTCCATTGAGTAAGTCTATTCCAAGTGAGGTTTTCATATCGAGCCACGCGAGGGCGAACCCTGGTGCCCAATACTACGCAACCATCAACCGATGTTTCAACCCAAAAGGTTCTAAAGGTCCTCAGAGTTGATGACTCTAATGAAAACAACTGAGCACACACGCCAAGAGCTTGACGGTTGTCAGTATTTCCATTAAAATCTACTCCGAGTGAGGTTTTCATATCGACAACCCACGAGAGAGGTTCCCTCGGGAGCCCATACTACACAACCTCGCTAACTTATGTTTACACTCATAGACCCGGGTATAGAGCCTTTCCCTCAAGTTGTTTTGATCAAAGTATCAATCTGGTACAAAAGATCCCCAATAAGGATATAAAATGTAAAGCAATAAAGAAGGAAATGGTAAACCTAGACTAGGCGTGGAAACCTAGACTAGGCTCGACTTGCATAGGGGTGAACCAGTCCCCAGCAGAGTCGCCGGCTGTCGTTCCCCGAAAAATACAATCCTCGCGAACGCGGTCGCGGCTGGGCTGACATGAGAGTCGCCACCTAATTTTATTTATTCCTGAAGAGGGAAATGGTAAATATAGATAAAACCACCAAGAAGGGATAAAACAAGGTCATCGCAAACCATTGTCGGGGTTCGGAAGTCAGTTATGTAGGAGGAAGGTATTAGCACCTCCTACATCCATCATACTCGATGGGAACCATCTAGGTTGTCACGCGCGAAGGGATGTCTATACTCATGATTACTTGTTGAACTAAGGGGTTTATTGATCCTAGGGGCTCAACAAGGATTGAGATCCTCGTGCCTACGTATTCCCTTGTGCAATAGGAAAGTCAGAGCTTCGTAGTTTGGTCTGATATAGGTGATGGTTGTTGATTTTATTACCTTTCTTTGATGAAAGGATTTAGGAGTCCATTTGCACTAAATACATGGATAGTTTATTTCGTCCAACAAGACGAACGTCTTGCGCCGAAATAATCGGAGCGAGTAACGAGAGCTCGTTATCCTCCTTTCTATCGCTTAAGGCTCGTGGCGTGCAATTTTCCTCGTATTTATTGAAGTGTTTTGTTTCCTAAGACCGCTTGATGTTGGATCAAGGGTTTGGATCTAAAAAGTAACATTTCGGTTTTTTTGAAGTTTAAGGTGAATGCAAATGGAAATTTATTTGTTGGTTTTGTTAGCGAGGCACAATGCGCTCGGCTCGCAAAGTTGAGGAACTAAGCTAAAGAATAGCTATGGAAAACAAACACAATGCGTTGATTTGTTAAGTTGGAAAATGTTGAAAAGGTGTAAGGTGCAAAGTTCGTGCAGATGGCGATCAAGGAATGATCGACTTACGTGTGTGTATGAAGTGAAGTACGCACAGATATTTATTTGGCGTTGGACCAAAGATTTTGTTTATCTTTGAAAATGGTTAATCTTAGTATGCGTCCGTTTTTACTTAGCAATTTTATCGTCCAAATGCAAAAGTAAATCACACAAGCAAGCATTATATTAAGTTACAAGCAAAGAGGAATCGAGCATATGCAAAACTCATACCACACACATAAAATCGAACAAAGGTGAAAATGTTAATTAACCAAATTAAATATAGATATTTAATTAGATTAATTATCAAATTAATTAATCAAATTAAATAAGAATATTCAATTAAATTAATCAAAGAAAATAATGTTGGTTTTGAAATACCCAAATGATAAATTGATAAATAAATTTGAAAATAAAGTTGATAAAGTATTTTTGAGTTTTCTTTATGTTGAAGAAAAGAAGAAAGGAATTAATTAAGTAACTAAACAAAATAAAATTAATTAGTTAATTTAGTAAATTAATTAATTAACTAAACAAAATAAAATTAATTAATTAATTTAGTTAATTGATTAATTATACTTAAACAAGAAAATAAAAATGATTTGTTTTCTCTTTATAGATTTTTTTGTAAGAAAGAAAGAGATTGAAATAAAACAATAACAACAAAACAAATTGGGTTTGAAGTAGTCAGGAGGGTGTGTTTAGATAAAAACGCAGGCCCAAGAGGCAGGTAAGCCCAAAAAAAAATGGGGTCTACAGTATGAGCTCAGTCAACGAATGTTGACTATCCAAAATGAACACGGAACGTTGGATCTACGAAGGATCAAACAACAATTACATCAACGGCTATTAATGAAAATAGTCCTTGGATTTGCCTATACGAGACCTTATTTGACAAAAGGACCCTATCCAAATTGGTGTGATAATCAATGCAATTTTCTGTTGCTGACACGCGCAACATGGATCACTGGGCAGCTCAACAGACATCTAAATCATTTATGAAAAGAAATAAACCATCATCAATGTCCTTCTTTTTCAGATTCATTAAAAACAATGATGTTAAAACAAAATAAACAGCACGAAACGCAGACCAAAGCAACAACCTTAACCTTCCCCGAATCCTTCCACGATGCCATGTTCAACTCGGTGATGTTTCTTCTCCGAAGAACATCACCTTCATCGTATCATTATCATGGTGTGATTTCTCCGATTAGAACAATCACATCAACAAAAACTTAATCCCATTTTTTCAAAACCCTCGTCTCAAAGCTCAGCTTCTTATCTTCTCACGAGGAAGAAGAACAAAGCTTCATCGCCTTTCATCGACTGTGTGAGTCGAATACAATGCACAGCAAAAGAAGTCCAATAATTTTATTCGCCTTTTATCAGACTAGCTACGTACAAGGTCACAAAGAGAAGAAAAAGATTACCGACTCGTGAACGAAGGATATGAGGTAAGCAAGGTGCGGTTTTCTTGAGTTCGATTTTTTTCTCTTCGCGTTTCCGTTGCTCTATTAACTTTCGTGCGTGACTGAGGGCTTCTTGGCTCTTCACTCTTCAACTTTTCTTTTCTTTCATGTACATCCTTGGGAGGATTCTATCACCAAGCTCAGAGCTTTGTATGACATGATTGAGTTCATGCGGATGAAACTGAGTATTGATTCTAATTCCTTCCTCTTTTGCAATAACTGCATCCTGTTAGCTTTGATGTCTTGCCACAAATCCTCTTTGTGAGTTTTTGCTTTTCTATGTTTAGTAGAACAATGATGTACCTAGTTTAGCCTTTGGAGTCAATCATCCTTCTAATCATTAACTTGGTTTGTTTATTTTGAAAGGTCATGGCATTTGCGGGAGAAACCAAATGGTTGTACTTGAGTGGTAACTCCTGACTTTGATATTCAGACCACACTTTCCCCCATCAATTACATTGTCATACTCTCTTCCATTTACATTGTAGTCCCGGAAACTTGCTGCATATTGGAAACTTGATGACGGGAGCTATATCTTGGCTTGGAATTGAATTGAAGAAAAGTCCAGATAAAGAGAGACAAAGGAAACTTGGTGATGGGTCTATATTTCTCACAACAAGTAACTGGAATTAAACTGTAATTTGATGTAGCAAGGTTTCATTTGGAGTTTGAAATTTGACTCATATGGTGTAATTCACATAAGTTGGATCTTCAGCCTCCCTTTTTTATGCTTTCGCACCTTTCTTTAAGTCTATTCAAAGTTTGTCATTCCTGTACCATTCAAACTCAAAGTGAATTTTTTATGCGTACCATTTTCCTGTAACGTTTTGTAATGATTTGTCTTTGAGGTTTTTCTGAAAGTGTAGCATATTGTTTTGAATTCATTTTTCGACCTCTATACTGTCAAGGTTAATGTCTGCAATTTAAACCTCTAATTCTGATATGATGGATACCATGTGACAGGTTCTCTATTTCTAACTTATCTCTTCCTTTGATACAGGCACTTTTGTATGCTTATGGATCAGAAAATGGCATAAGTCCCACAAGACTTTTAACGAATATCAGAATCTTTTGGAGTATTCTACACTGCTGACTCCTCTACATACTGCTAGGCGGGCACGAGAATGTGACTCCAAGATGTTTTGAGAGAATTCAATCAGCTCCTTGATTCCATAAAATCACCTTGTTTCATTATGAATTGTGCCTGAAAATTGGGTGCCTCTCATGCTATCAAATCAACATCAACGCCACATATTTGCACTGCTGGCTTTCATCCTTGCGGTTACAACAAAAAAACTGGTATTGACATTGTCCTCTTACTGCTTGCATATGCTTACATTGATGCCTTGAGATTGACAGCTTTCATAATTTTGATGTTTGCCTATTCTTATTTGATGCATAAATTGATGTGTATATGCTTGTAGATCCAGTTTTCACAACATGAGGCTTGAGGTGATTGTAGAGACTGCAACTGTGGAGCTGAATGCATTGACTGGAAGGAAACTTGAAGGGCAAAGACACTCTGCAAGAAGCTTGACTGGCTCTCATCCTGTTGCTGATTTGAAGCGTTACCGAAAACATTCATTGGCATAGAAGCTGGCCTATCATATCCCAAATACATCATCGAAGAATTTAATGGGTAGGATGACAACCTGATTTAGGAGCTTGATGATGATGAAGTCATTCATGACTTGCTTTGGAAGCATCTCACAGTTTGTTCATAATCGGTCTAATCTCAGGATTCTACTGGTTTTGCAAGGCATGATGATAGCTTGGAAGAATGAAGGCTATCGACTTGAAGTTTGGTGTGATGGAAACAAAACTCAACTTGGCATTTGCACTCTTAATGCCCATAGTGAACTAATATGGCCTCTCAGAATCACAATTCAAAGGTAATGCATTAAGCTCTGAGTTTTTCGATATCTCTTGTCAAATGATTTTGTTGTTAGTCTGATTTCTGCCATCATGATTATGTCATGATTTTCTTCTCTTCTTAACATCAGTTTAAGTGCAAAATAGATTTCAAACTTGATTATTAGGGTTCTAATCTGTCTGATTTTTCACTATTATGTAACCTTGACTTCACCAAGCTGTAGCATTAGCATAGCATCCAACTTTTGGTTATGACTTTGTATTGCTGGTTTGTCATCATGAAGCTCATGTTTGTTGCAAGTAATATGAGTTTTTCTTCAGCTATAATCTCTTAATATGATGTTACACCATTAATTTAATATATGCTTTGGGCCTTTGTTATGTTTTCCTATGCAGGCTTTTATGAAGAAAATTCAGCATGACATTCGGATCATGATAATAACCTGCCTGCTTATAGAAACGTTTCAACATTGGCTCCAAGGCAAGTAAGTTTTATAGCTCAATCGGTAAGATTCGCATTCTAGATTCCTTGACAAATGACCAAGTTGAGGCTATGTTGCTTATGAGTATCATGAAATTCAATATGTTGCTTTTGTTCTGTGTCACAGTTGGTCAGCCGGCATCGTTGCCAAGAGATTAGTCCTGATTGAGGATGCAAAAAGCCACATGATACACCTTATGAATGTTTCATCACTGAGAACATTTAACAGGTGTATTATCAGTTTCTTCCCTCTTTTTTTTTGACGTACCGCGAGTCTGATTTGGAAGCCTTGCTGAATACCTTCAATTAGTTATGGTCTTCATTTGCTTTTAACTCAACATGTGTGATGTTCATCTTGGTATCACATTCTTTATGCTAACTTCCGTCGGGCTTCCTTCATATATTTGCTGCAGGTACATTGTTGATAGTTTAAGTGGGTGGGTTTGATGCAAGGAGTTTGTTGTACAGATGAAGAAAAATGTTTCTAATTCAAGGATTTTGGTAAAGCACGAAGACTGACTCCATGTTGCTGCAATCTCCTTTGGCCTAATTTCAAATAGTCATGGTAGAACTATGATCTTTTATTCTTATAACCAAAAAAAAAAGAACTTTGTAAAATTTGCAAATTTCAGCTTTGTAACTTTGACTATTGTAGTAAAACCTTGAACTAATAGCAGGCTATTGTCATCATTAAAATATTCAAATAACTGTAACAAACTATTCACTGAGACTTGTATTGATTCAGTCGCCTTTGGGTTATAACCACTCCCGTATCTTGCACATAAATTGGGCCTAAATCTTTCATGGTTTTTGAAATGTGAATTGAACTTTCCCAAAATAGTTTGAACCAAACATGCCCTGCCGTTTTCACTAATGGCTTTAAGTTTGACTTAACATTGCTTGTTGTGACTTGCAAAAATAAATTCTTTTCCATGATGTAAACACCCCAAATTTTCCCTCACCAATTCACACCATGGCTTGTGATCATTTCATATGCATAAACTCAATCATACCATCTCATATCACATTTTTGATTCATTGCATTGGTTCAAAGTCATCTGCATCTAGGGTTTGTGATCTGAGCAATCCAAGAGCTTCTTGAGCCACTCCAAAGGTCATCAATCACTTCAAAGGGGCCCATGTATGTTCAAGCATCATATTATATCCTCTCAAAGTCAATAATGTCAAAGAATCACAAGAACTGAGAATGGCATGGAAGCAGAGCCAGGTTTGACTACACAGATGACCTAGAATTAGGGTTTTGGTTTCAAGGGCCATAACTCCAAAATTTTTGGTAATTCTTGTTTCTATTGGTCTCTATATGGTATGGGGAGTATGCATATCAATTTTCATGAATAAATTCCATGGGGAAGTCATCTGATCAAGAGTTGACTTTTTAAGCAAGTCAGTGCAAAATCAGGGCATCTGAGGCCCCCAATGACCCAACCAAAGGGTGTTCTTAATCATTTTGATTGTATATGATCTTTATTTGATCATGGAAGATGTTAGAAGTTCACAAAATTGAAGAATTTCAAGTCTTTTGCAAAGTTGACTTTTTGGGAAGTTTGACTTTTAATGAAATTGCCATTTTAGGCAACTTTTTCAACCTTTACTTTTTGATTCAAAAATGCTTCAAATGGAAAAACTTTGGTCATCAAAGTTGTAGAATGGATCATTCCATTTTCAAAAAGTACAAGAACATGACCTAATTCATTTTGGATCAAAAGTTATGGCTTGTCAAAGTTGGCAAAAATCACAAAATTTCAAAGTTTCTACCAAAGAGGCAAAGTTGCAAATTCACTTCTCAAGGAAAATTAAGTCATCAAATGGACTTCTAAACTTCACAACATGATCATACAACATTTAAAAATCAGAATGGGCCAAGGGATCATTCATTTTTGTGGCCTATGGATCAAGATTTTTCATAAGAAGCAAAAGTGAACCAACTTGCAAAACTCATCATAGTTTATCATCCACTTGCTTGCTAGCTTGCTGAACCATCCTAGGGTTCTCCCCACATCATGCTGCGCAGGACACACCCTTTGTCCTTGGCTAGAAAGTAGCCCATACTTCTCTTACACCAACTTTGACATTTTGGCAACTTGAGCCATACCAATCAATAAAGCACACATCACTTCTTCTGACCAATCCCAATTGTTTATACAAGCCAAAAGCAAGCCAAAGCAACAAGAACACAAGCCTGAAACACTCCATAGCTCAGCATTCTCATTTTCCACCCCATTTGCAAAAGCATTCGAAAATCATCACACAAGCTACAAACTCACAAACAAACTTCACAGAACATATCACCACATCCTCCTGGTCATTTCCCTGCCTTCATTCACCCTTGAAACCTCACATAAGCCAGATACGATTTCTGCCCCCCTTTGAACAGAACTCAAGCAAACTCTCAAACCAGCCATTGCAAACTTCAAACAAACCTTGCAAGCTTCTTAGGAGGATCAGTGGAGTAGATTTGAGCCAAAGAAACAGCCTGAAAGCTCTGGAATCGAAAGCTCCATCTCAGGTATCATCCAAGAACATTTTTCCAGAACTTGTGTTTTGAGTTACAAACTGATTCTATGTGATGTGCTGATCATTTTAAGCTTTGAATCATTGAAAATGGTTGCGTGTGTAGGATGTATTTGATCTCTGAAATTTTTGTGTTGTTTTCCGTTTTGATTCGTTCCTCATGTTTCAGTGGAAATGAATGGATTTTGGGGTGGGGTTTAGGTTTAGTGATGATTAATGATTGATTCTGGAGAGTTTGGCATGATTTCATGGCATATTGAGAGAGATTGAGAGTTGAGCTGGCCGGAGAAGACGACCGGAACAGTGTTCCGGTCGCCTGAATGTGATTAGGGCAAGATTAGGGCTTAATCATTTAATTAGCGAATTTGAATCTCAGCCCTTGGATGTGGCGCCAAGTCTTCTCCCGCGCGTGTGAGTTCAAACCCTGGCCATTGATTATGTTGACTTTTCCTTTTTTCAGATTTAATTCATTTTATTTTTCATTTAAACTCATTTGTTTTCTCCATTTTATTTAAAATAGCAAAACAATTTTAAAAATTCTGAAATTTTTTGTACAAACTTTTATTTAATTTCAGAAACCAAAAACATTTTTATTTTTATTTTTTGCATTAAAAAATATTTTTAAATCATTTAAAAGTTTATTTTTAATTAATTAATGAGAATTAATTAATTAAAAATACTTTTAGGTATTTAAAAATCACAAAAAAATTCATGAAACCTTTAAAATCATTTAGAAGCATTGTCCAACCCTCAAACCAAATTTCTTTTTTGATCTTGATGCATTTTGACAATTTTTCATGGAATTAATTTCATTTTCAAGCATTATTTTGATCCAATGTTCAAAAAATCATTTCTGCCTAGTCTTTGAGAGTTGGACTTTGATTCTTTTTGCATTGTCTTTTGCATATCATGTAGTTTGTAAGATTAAATTGGCGTGATTTGATCTTTCATTTTCATTTTGTTTGACATTTTTCTTGTTGAGGTACCCTAAAACCCTAGAAATCTTATAAAATTCACAACTTTCACTAGGTTAAGAGTTAGAAACCCTCCTTTGGGCAGTGAGTTAGCATAGGTTTAGGGTTCCTTTGAGTGCATTTTCAATTTTTTATCTTGATGATTGCTTCTGATTTTGGTTTTTGTTTGATGCATTGATCATAAACCCTAATTTGGGCTTCATTTTGCATACATCTTGCATTTGCTTGCATACCATGACTTGCCATAGCATTTTATGCATCCATTTGATTCATTAGACATCTTAAGATATGTTGAAAGCATGTTTGATCATTGCATCATGTATTTGCCATGTTGTGTGTCATTTGCATCTCATAACTTTTCATGTATGTTCATGGTTCTAAACTTGCTCCATTTGCATCCATTTGTTCATGTGATCATCCCCATGCCTTGTTTCATGTTTGCACCATCTCATAGCATCATTATCATCTCATATATGCTTCTGGTTTTGGTTTGTATCATGTCATTCCATCTCATGTTGCATTGCATTGCATTCTTTTCACTAACTTTTCAGGTGGTAAGCAACTTTGAGAAGTGAATTTGCCTTCACTTCTCACATTTTCTTTTCATCTCTTTTATGCATCCTTGCTGCATTTTGTTATGTGTTTGAGATTGAGCTTGCTCATTCTTTTTCTTCTTACTTTCTTTCCTCAAGTGACTTGTCTTCTTAAATGAAGCAAGTTACTTTGCCTCTCTTTGCTCCTTTCATCTGCTTCCTGGTGGTTCCATTGAAGATTTCTTTCTTAAACCTCACAAACCTTAGGAATAATCAAGCATGACAGTGATTAGGGTTTTGATTAGTCCCCCACTTAGTCTTTCACCTTTGTGTCTCATTGAGTCCTCTCTTCTCACCTCATAATCAGGGGTTAAACCCTAAAGGCTTTAAGGCTTTGTGATTAAGCTTATGCCTGCATCCTTCTATTAGGATGGAGTGTATAACTTTAATCCTAAGTGTTAAACCCTTAATGTGCTTAAATCCTTTAATCAATCCATCTAATAATCATCAAGACATCAAGCTTGTAACTTGGGCCTTGCATTAGGGTTCTAATTCTTCCTTAATTGGTTAAGAAGGACTAACCCTAGTGTTAATGGACAAGTCCCCCTCAAGTTGTCTTACAAACCCTAAAAATCACTTCATCATCTTATCATTAATTAAAATCTACTTAATAAAGGTCTTGTTTTGTCATGAAAATCCCTAATCATGGATTAAGTTGAGGAGCTTTCCTCAGCTTAAACATTCTCATCTATTATCCTTCTATTAGGATGGTGTAATGAGTCTGTTTAATCTTTGATTATGGCTTAATCTCATTACTTAACACTAAACAAAAACAACAAAAAACATCTAATTAATCATAAGTAGGTTAATGATCTTAATCCTACATCAAAGGTGATTAAGTGTGAGAAGCTGACTTCACACTTAAGGTATTCTCATTACCCCTAATCAGAGGGAGGATGTGATGAGTTTACTAACCCATTGGTTTGGGCTTAAGCTCATTAACTTATAACAAATTCAAAAGGCAATAAAAGATTGAAAACACAAAAACAAACAATAATCGTCTCCTTCGGGATTCTTTTCTCATCTAATTCACTCATAAACGAGAACTTGCTTCTTCCGTCTAATGCAAGACAGTTTGCATCTGTGCCAGACAGATCATACACTTGAGCATAGGCAAGTAAGCAGTTCACAAGTCAATTCATCTTTCAGTCTCTTTGGGTCGAACTACGGTGTTCTGACTTCCTCATTGCACGAGAGGATACGTAGGCATAACTTAACAGTTATCGAACAAAAGTCTATGTATATTCCCCCTCTTCCAGCTTCATTTTCTTAGCCTCATCATCATGAGCACTTCATTCTTGTTCTCACACTGACACTTTCATACTTCATATCACTCATACACTATACACTGACACCTGTGCATCCTCTTCCAGCTCTTTATACACAAATTGCACTGACACTACCCCTTTAAAACACAAATCTTTTAAGCGTGGATCCCGTCGAGTACGACGGACAATCTGGGTGCTAATACCTTCCCAGGTTGTAACCAACCCCCTTTCTCAGTCTCTCTGGTTCGCAACCGTCTTATCCATATCTTTCTAGGTCTATGCAGCATTGCCTTTCCTCCGGGATAAAAATGCCTAGCTGGCGACTCTTTTCATTCCCTGTGAGTTCACTCCTGTGTGTTCTCACATCCTCCTCTCGCCGATCGTTCGCGTCTGTACCCTATTTGACCCGGCTTCATTTAGTGGGAGCGACAGCTTGGCGACTCTGCTGGGGATGTCTTATTCTGTAACCAGGGCTTCTGGTTCTTTTTGTGGGTTCCTCCTAGCGCTTGTTTGATTTGTGTTTACTGGGGTGTTATGTGCTATTTGTGTTGTATATTTATTCTGTTTATTGCTTTATGTACAGTTGTTTTACTGCTTTCTTTATAGCTTTACATATATCATACTGTCATACTGTGCTGGCTGGATCTGTTTTGTTGCTTTGGTGGGTGGGTGTTCCATTGAGAGTTGAGGTCCTATACCTGGGACCTGAGTGACACCTAGGCTAGAGAGGTTCATGTTCTTTCCCATTCCATTTCGGTCTGGTGCGGGAATATGAAACACGGTTCAGATATGGGTTTCTTCTTGAGAACTCTGTGCTACAAATTTCCTATAGTGCTAGGGCTATCTGGGAAGCCTGCTAAGTCTGGATGACCTTTAGTATTGACCTTCAGAAACTGAGGTGAATTAGAGGAGGAACTTTTATGGTTATTGTAAACACTGAACCTCCGGGTTAGAAATGTTTACACTTCTCATAACTGATCCAAGTCTGAGAATCCTTGTTTTAGAACACCACCTGTGAGGGGGTTGGGCTGTTTACAGGTTTGCAGGTACCCTTGACCTCAGCATACCCTGTTACTTTGTTTGATTAAGAGTACTCCATCTTGGAACAGTTCTTGTGATTTTTAACCCTGGACATGTGACTCTTTATTTGAGTCCCCCACCTTGGTTACTGGGCTTATGAACCTCCATCTGGATTTCTTGAATATACATGGACTTATATCAGAGCACTTGATCAGATCCAGCTCAGTCACAAACCCTTGCATATCATTTGCATACATCATCATTGCATCATTTTAACATTTGCTTATTTGCTTTTCAGGGTATCCATACTGTATTTTGGCTTGGTTTTGACCCCTTTATCTGCATAGACCTATCTTCATCAGCATCTGCTTCAGCTATCCTTATCAGCTACCTGCTTCAGTCACCTGCACCACCAGTAACAGCCTGTCAGTGGCCCATCTTCAGTGTTATTCTCAGCATCCGTCTCAGCTCTTCTTCAGTAACATGGCACCCAAGAAGAGTAATATCTCCTACCATTTCTTTGAACCTGAGTTGGCTGGCATCAGGAAGATCCAGGCCCTAATTACTCCAGACCATATACCACTATTCATAGAACACTATGGAGGCATACTTTATGTGGTTATGGATTTGGACCCTTCACAGAGGAGCTTGATTCATACTTGCCTGCAGTTCTATGATCCCCCTCTGAGGTGCTTTACCTTTCAGGATTTTCAGTTGGGGCCTTTATTAGAAGAGTACTCATCATTGGTTGGTATACTTGTCAGGGGTGGTGTCCCCTTCAACCCTGAGATGGTTTTTCCTAGGAATGAAGAGGTGGCAAAGGCCTTGTATCTGGAACCAGTTCTGATTGGGCAGAATATGCTACCAAAGTTGGAATCTCTGGTCTACATCTGGATTTCTTGACCTCTCAGGCTACCCTGAAGGCTTCTTTGGGGGAGTGGAAGGCAGTCTGTGCTTTGTTGGCCCTTAGCATATATGGGGTCATACTTTTTGCAGATGAGCCTAAATTTATTAGCAAGAATGCAATCCACCTTTTCATTCTGAGGAACCCAGTGCCCACCTTACTGGGAGATTTCTACTACTCTATCCACCAAAGGAATGAAAAGCAAAGAGGAAGATTGGTAAGATGCTGTGCTCCCCTGTTCCACACCTGGCTGCTCAGACATTTGCCTAAGACTGATGCATTTCTGAATCCTCATCAGCAAAAGAATTGGGCTAGAAGACTCACTGCTTTGACTTCAGCTGATATCAGGTGGTGCACTCAGAGCACCAAGGGCAGGGACATCATTACTAGTTGTGGGAAGTTTCCCAATGTACCCCTGATAGGAGTAAAGGGTTACATCAACTACAACCCTCTGCTATTCAAAAGAAAACTGGGCTATGCATTGGTCCACACTCCCAGAGCACAAGATTTGGCTGAGACCCTTTATTGTGAGATTAAGCCTAATATGGCTATTGTCAGGCAAGCAGCCTGGGCCTGGGACAATGTCCAAACCAAGGGAATGGCCATTCTGGGAAGATGCAACAATGTGGCCTCAGCACAGTACTATGAGTGGTCCCATGCCAGGGCTCAATTTTCTGGGATGCCCTTCACCATGGAAGATATACCTGGACCATCCTCAGCACCACCTCCTGTCACTGTCAGTTTAGAGGAGTTTGAGAAACTAAAAGAGAGAAATGAGAAGCTGACTCAGGCTCTACAGAAGACCCTCTGGGAGAGGAGTGATGGTCGGCTGGACATTGAAAGGTTGGAAAAGCTAAAGATGGAGCATCTAGCCAGGATTGAGAAGTCAGAAGACTACATCAAGAAGTCAAGGGCTGGAGAGCAGATCTTGAAGAATGCCTGCAAGGAAGCTCAGTTCCAGAAGGCCAGGACTGATTTGTATCTGAAAGAGAGTCAAGCTAGGTGGGTCAGGATCACCGAAGCTCGTACTCAGGAAGATAAGAGGACTCAGGACAAGATTGAGCAGTTGGAGGCTAGTGCAAAAGAGCAACAGGAAGCCCTGCTAGCAGCCCAGAGAGAGATCTCAGAGTTGAATATTAGAGCAGGTGTGAAGAGGACAAAGGACCAGAGTCGACACAAGAAGCTAACTGCAGCTGTTACTACCAGGAATCTCCTTATCAGGAGCCTCACAGAGCGTCCAGCTGATCCTGTGACTGGAGCACTTCTAAAGGAAGTTCAGGAGGATGAGTTTGGTCTTGGTGTCTGACTTTTGCTTGTTGTTGCTTTCATTTCATTGTACTTTTCCTTTCTTATGTTGTATTTTGACCCCTCAGGGGCATGTATTGTAAAAAAAAAAACTATGTATCATTCACTTTTTGTAATATATTCATTAGTTTGTTCTATATGAGTTTCTTTCAAGCAACATCAAAAGCATCTTCCTCAGGGGTCTGGAAAGGTCAAAACCAAGTGCCAAGCCGGATACCTTGGAGACAAATAAGCATACTGCATTGCATACTAACCTTTTGTTTTGTTTTGTAGGTTTTTGTTTTGTTTATTACTAACTCTGTTGTGGTTCAGGAACTATTGCTCGACGTCGGGTGTTCTCACTCAACCGTCCACACAGATATCCAACCCGTAACAACCTTCCGGGTATACAGATGGACCAGGTACAACAGGACCTTACAGAGGTCAGGAACCAAATGGCCAATGAGAGATTGGAAATGAGGAATCAGATGACACAATTTATGGAGGTGATGAATGGTTTAGCTCAAAGCCAAGAGAGGTTGAGGGCTTTGGTAGAGAGGCAGACTCAGGAAGACCCCCATCTAGGGACTGGTGGGACAAGCAACAATGAGAGGGTTCAACCTCATATCAACCCACCGGTATTTGGACCCCATCTTCATCCAGAGATCAACATCCCTGCTAATGTACAAGGGAATGCTACTACAGGCAGAGTGCTGCAAGAAGACCCCCAGGAAGATCAGTTCACAGTGATGGGAGCTGGGGATGAGGCCTATGACAGAAGGCTGGATGAAATTGCTGAAAAATAAAGGTCCTTGGAGTCTCAAAACTCCTTGGGTTTTGATGTTATGGACATGGGCTTAGTGGACGGGGTCAGGATTCCCCACAAGTTTAAGCCTCCGTGCTTTGAAAAATACAACGGGACCTCCTGTCCAAGAACCCACCTGCAATCTTTTCTAGGGAGGCTGAAGGCATACACCATGGATGAAAAGCTATGGATGTTTTATTTTGAGGATAGCTTAACGGGAGCTTCAAGGGAATGGTACTCTCATTTGACTAGAGCGACCATCAGATGCTGGAAGGACTTGGCTGAGGCCTTCATTAGACAATACCAGTATAACTTGGATATGGCTCCCAACAGGACCCTCCTGATGGGAATGTCACAATCATCCAGAGAAAGCTTCCGGGAGTACGCCCAGAGGTGGAGACAACTTGCTGCTGCTGTCCAACCACCCATGTCGGAAAGGGAGATGGCTGACATGTTTATGAACACCCTCCAAGGGACATACATTGATAGGCTAGCTGCCTTTTCTTCTACCAGCTTTGCAGATGTCGTTATAGCTGGAGAAAGAATTGAGAGCCTATTAAAGATGGGCAAAATTTCTGACAACGGTGCCAGCTCATCCAGCAACACAAGAAAGCCCTTTGTGGGCCCAAGAAGAACTGGTGAGACCAATGCTATCCATACCAGCAGGGGCAGACCCCAGTATGTTCATAGGTCTGTGGCAGCAGTCACCATTCCCGCTCCAATTCATCCACAACCAGCTTATCAACCACAGCAACAAAATTATCAGCAACAAACTCAGTATCCTCCTCAGAGAAACTACAACAACACCAGCAACAACAATCAGCAAAGACCATTTCAACAGAGACCATCTGAGGCCAATAGGGTGATCGATCCGATCCCTATGCCTTATGCCACATTATTGCCACAACTCTTGAAACTCAACCTGGTTGAGCTAAGGACATTGGCACCTCCAAATCCTGCCAGTCTACCCAGAAATTATGACGCTAGCGCCAGATGTGCTTTTCACTCAAATGCACCTGTCCACGGTACAGAGAAGTGCAGAGCTTTGCACATGAAGGTACAAGACCTGGTAGACTCTAAGGCTCTAAACTTTGCACCACCACCAAATGTTAACAAGAACCCTATGCCAAACCACGGAGGACCCAGAATCAATGCTATCGAGGAAGACAAGCCGTCTTACTTGATAACCAGTGTGGGTCAGATTCGGACACCCTTGGTAGAGATTAAAGCTCAACTCCTTGAATGTCAAATGTTCCCTGGATGTGAGCTAGGATGTGCTTATTACAACATTTCAGTGAATGGGTGTGATAACTTGAGAGATGGCATAGATGGTCTCATCCAGAGTGGCCTGCTTCAAATCACAACATCAATACCTACCAATCCAGCAATTTCCTTAACAACAGTTCCCGAGTCTTCTACAACTACAACAACCATTGTTCCAAGCAACTCTTCAATCTCATCAACAAATGTTTCATCTGTTACTTCAACGGACCAAATATCAACAAACATCCCTTCTACAACTTCAACACCCCTTCATTCAGAATCTCCTACAACAACAACACCCATCCATTCAACAGTGTCTCCTACAACATCAACAGCAAACAATGAAAGCGTCTCAACAGTTACAATTTATTATGATCCTGCAAATGATTCTGCCTACAACTCCCAAAATGCCACTCCTATCAGAGCACCAGTCACAATATACTATGATCCACATACTATCATGGTCCCTTCTGCAGCTGCTATCAGTCCAGTCACTGTCACGGTGCCTGGGCCAGTACCTTATGAAAGCAGTAATGCCATCCCTTGGCATTACGGCTCTGATCTATACTGCGAAGGACAGAAAATCACTCTCGAATCATCAACTTCTTCACCACAAATAGACAATGTGGGGGGAGGCGGAGGTTTCACTCGAAGCGGACGTCTCTTTGCCCCGCAAATTCCAAGACCCAGTGCCGAAGCAGAAGCTGCTGCCAAGGCAAAAGGGAAGAGTATGGTGCAAGAAGAACAAATTGTTAAAGAAGCTTTGAAAACCCCGTTTGATCAAGAGGTTGATGAATTCATGAGGATCATCAAGAAAAGTGATTACAAGATAGTGGACCAGCTTCACCAGACACCTTCCAAGATCTCCATTTTATCATTGTTAATGTGCTCCGAGGCTCATCGGAACGCACTACTAAAAGTCTTGCACACAGCTTATGTGCCAGAGGAGATTACCATCAATCAGTTGGAAGCTGTGGTTGGAAATGTTAATGCTAGTCATGGACTAGGATTTACCAACACTGATTTGACTATGGAAGTCCGCAATCACAACAAGGCTTTGCACATTACCATGGAGTGTAAGGGTGCAGTTCTTTCCCATGTACTGGTAGACACAGGATCATTCCTCAATGTCTTACCTAAAAAAGCCCTTGTGAAGCTGGAGTATGAAGGATTGGCATTACGCCCCAGTAACTTGGTAGTAAGAGCCTTTGACGGTTCTAAGAGATCAGTTCTGGGAGAAATTGAGCTGCCTATAACGATTGGCCCACAAACTTTCAAAACGACCTTCTACGTGATGGACATTTAGCCTTCCTACAGCTGTTTGTTGGGTAGACCATGGATTCATGCCGCTGGCGCAGTTACGTCTACACTTCACCAGAAGTTAAAATTCGAGTGGGAAGGCCAAATCGTTACTATTTGTGGAGAGGAAGATATCTTTGTCAGCCATCTGGCTACCTACAAATACATTGAGATGGATGGGGAGATCCACGAAACTATGAGTCAAGGGTTTGAGGCCTTGAACATAAATGAAACATCTGCTGTACCTGGAACCTCAATGACATCTTATCAGCAAGCCCGGAAGGTTGTTGAAGAAGGGACTGCCCAAGGCTGGGGCAAGTTGCTGCCCGTAGAGAAGAAGGAGGATAGATTTGGGTTGGGTTACAAACCAACTCAACAAGATCAAGCAGAGGCTGCTAAGGAGCCCAATTTTGTCAGTGGGGGGATGCTCACCCCCGATGCAGTGAACAATTTGGAAGACGAGGATGAAAGCGACCGCAACCTGGAAAGTTGGATACGTCCAAAGATCCCGGGGAGCAGTATCTCAAACTGGTCTTCCCAGGAAATTATAAGAGTTACTCCTGCAGAGTAATTATTATTTCCTGTATATTTTAAGCATGCATCAAGTCTTGCATCTTGCCCAAGATGACAAGACTCATTTTGTAATCGGGCCATCTGTAATTTTGTGCAACAAGATTAATCAATGAAATATCAGACATCTTTTGCAAATGAGTCTTTTTTCTTTTCCGCTCACTGTTTTTCCATTTTTCTTTTTGTACAAAAAATAAATGGCAATGTTTTCAAAATGACAACTTTATTTCACTTTTCTAAACAAGATTAAAATCGAATCACTAAAATGAACAAACTGAACCCTTGCAGAGAATGCCTTCCAGACTGCACCGACAACAGCACGGCTACGACTTCGTATGACTTTGACAATCCAATCAATCAAGCTGATGAAGGGGTTGAAGAAGATTATGAGCTTCCTGAAGAGCTAGCCAGGTTGTTGAGACAGGAGGAAAAGGTTATCACTCCTCATCAGGAGGAGGTTGAAACGATTAATCCTTGTACAGGTGAAGACGTGAAAGAGGTTAAGATCGGGGCCTGCTTACAAGACTCAGTGAAGAGACAACTGATTGACCTGCTTCAAGAATATGTGGATGTGTTTGCTTGGTCTTATCAGGATATGCCAGGGTTGGACACCGATATCGCCACACACCAAGATCATCTGATACCTTACAGGGATTATACAAGGAGGTTATTGACTTTCTTCACAACAGTCAAGCTTGAGTATATCCCTCGGGACGAGAATCAGTTCGCAAATGCTCTGGCTACCATTTCATCCATGATCAAAGTTCAGGCTGCCAACTTTGTACCTCAAATCTCAGTGTCCAGACTTGACATACCAACATATGTATTCGCGGCAGATGTTGTCAAAGATGATAAGCCTTGGTTCCATGACATTAAGTGCTTCTTGGAGGATCAAACATACCCACCTGGGGCATCATCCAATGATAAGAAGACTTTGAGAAGGCTCGCTGGAAGTTTCTTTCTGAACACTGATGGTTCCCTGTACAAGAGAAACTTTGATATGGTACTCCTCAGATGCGTTGATAAGACAGAAGCGGACTTGTTAATGCATGAAGTGCACGAAGGATCCTTTGGTACCCATGCTGGAGGACATGCCATGGCTAAAAAGTTGCTAAGATTAGGTTATTACTGGATCACAATGGATGCCGACTGTTGTACCTATGCCAGAAAATGCCATAAATGCCAGATCTATGCGGATAAGGTGCATGTGCCTCCCAATCCTTTGAATGTGATGTCGTCACCCTGGCCCTTCGCTATGTGGGGCATTGATATGATTGGCAAAATTGAGCCAACTGCTTCGAATGGCCACAGATTCATCCTGGTTGCCATTGACTATTTCACCAAGTGGGTCGAAGCAGCTTCCTATGCAAATGTTACAAGGCAAGTGGTAGCCAGATTTCTGAAAAGAGATATCATATGTCGATACGGAGTTCCCGAGCGAATCATTACTGATAATGGTTCCAACTTGAACAACAAAATGATGGCAAAACTATGCCGGGACTTCAAGATCCAACACCACAATTTTTCTCCTTACAGGCCAAAGATGAACGACGCTGTTGAGGCAGCTAACAAGAATATCAAGAAGATTGTGCAGAAGATGGTAGTCACATATAAAGACTGGCATGAAATGCTACCGTTTGCTTTGCATGGGTACCACACGTCAATCAGAACATCCACTGGGGCAACACCGTATCAGCTTGTGTATGGTATGGAAGCAGTCCTACCTGTTGAAGTTGAATTACCCTCCCTACGGGTACTGATGGATGTTAAGCTGAATGAAGCAGAATGGGTCCGGTCCCGATACGAACAACTGAGTCTGATTGAAGAGAAGCGATTGGCTGCAATCTGTCATGGGCAGCTATATCAGAAAAGAATGAAGAGAGCCTTCGATCAGAAAGTCAGGCACCGAGAGTACCAAGTAGGAGATCTTGTGCTGAAAAGAATCCTCCCTCCTCATACAGACCACAGGGGCAAGTGGACTCCAAATTATGAAGGACCATTTGTAGTAAAGAAAGTTTTCTCGGGTGGAGCACTCATGCTCAGTACTATGGATGGTGAAGACTTCCCGTCCCCTGTGAATTCAGACGCAGTTAAAAAATACTTCGCATAAAAATGACCCGCTGGACACAAAAACAGAATGTAAGTCCAGGCAAAAATAGGGCATCCCGGCGAGTCAAAAACAGAATAAAGACTCGGGCAAAAATAAGGGAAAATAAGCAAAAAAATGTACACCCGCTGAGTTGAAAAGCCGCATTGGACAACTCAGGCAAAAATGGGTATCCCGATGGATTGAAAACCCGAAAGGGCGATCCAGGCAAAATAAGGGAATAAGCGAACAACTGCATTCTGAATTCGTCTGTATCGTTTACAACTTGGTAAGCTTCAAAAGGATCAAGCTTCTTTCAGAATCAACCTTCTTCAGAAAGCAAGGCAAGAAGAACGTCAAAAGTCATACGGGTCATAGCAGAAAGGGAAGCTCCTCGAAGCGTCGTCAACATTGCCATCATTTTGTTTCTCAATTTGTAACAATCTCCTCATTTCAGGGGATATGTTTCTTTGACTGTATCTTGCCAATTCAGGGCACATTAATTAATAAAAGCAGATTTTCAGTCATGTTTCGTCTTGTACATTTTATTTGCAAAGGATGTCTGATGTCTTAAAAACTGATTGCATGAATACAGATGTTTGTCTTCAAAAATAAAAACCACGTGCTTGCAGGAAATATACTTATTCCCGGGAGTGTCTAACTCCTATGACGGAATCCGGTAAGGGATACCTCGGGATTACTTGTGTGTTTCTCTATCTTTGCAGGATTGTAGGTATCCGAAGCGCAACATGGGGCATGTAAGCTTCATCCCAGCAAGCTGGCAAATCAACACTCATTCTTAGCACTCAAAGTGTTTTCTCCCCAACTGAGTTACCACTTATTGCTTCTCCCAGCCGAGTTGACCAATCATTCTTCCTCAGCCAAGTACAAAAGCCAGGGAACCACTTCCCCACAAAGTTTCAGCCTCTATTCAGAAGAGCAACGCATGAAGGAATCACAACAGAGTGAAGAAAGCCTCTACAAACCCGAGCTGGGCCCCTCATTACCGAGGATGGGTCTATTAGTGACCTATCCCTCCAAGCAGATATCATCTCATTAAATCTACCGATGATCTCACCCCCAACTGGGATGTCCTTTTCAAGCAGATCAACCAGAGGTCTTCACAGCATCGGGATCCAAATCCCGGTTCGGTATCCTTGCATAATCATGGCATTCGCATCATATTCACCCACAAAGCGTAGCATTCCGTCTAAAACGGAGCATTACGGCAAAAGTCAAACATGTAGCATGATCATAAGCCATGGTCCGAATCAAACACTTGTGAATAATAACAATCCAACGATATACAGAAAGCTCCCCAGATTCCCCCACGGAGAGCTAAAGCAAAAGCAGTTGCCTCACTTTCTCCCAAACACCAGTATATACTCCTTGTGGCACCCGTCCGTGTTATATCCCCAGCAGAAAGCCAAAGACATCCTCTTTGCACTCACATATACTTATATATATACATTTCCTTGACATCCGTCCATGTCATTTTCCCAGCACAGTAATGTAAACACTTTATATATCAGATACTTGTTTATACTATACTCTTCTCCTTTTGACACTCGTCCGTGCCGCTCTCCCCAGCAAGTTAAACACTCATCTATACACCACTCATACTTATACAGATACTCGTCTGTATCTTGTATACACCATTTATATCCCCGCAGATTCGACACTGGCCCTTGTTCTTTGTTAACCAGTTGGTACTCGTCCGTACCATCATCTCAGAACATGCGTCGAGCGTTTGTTTCTACCTGATACTCATCTGTATCATAGTCTTAAGGATGCTCGTCCGCGTCTTTAATCCATACACTGTGTCAAACACTCTCGTCTTCTCGAATATAGATACTCGTCTGTATCTACTATTCCCTAGAAGAGTCCCCTCAGATTCAACACTCGTCCGTGTTCTTTGTTAACCAGTTGATACTCGTCCGTATCATCATCTCTGAACACGTGTCAGTTTTTGTTTCTACCCGATACTCGTCCGTATCGTAGTCTTAGGGATGCTCGTCCGCATCTTTAATCTATACACAAACATCTAAACACTTATACCTTTTGTTTCTTGGATATAAACACGCGTCCGTGTTTACTATTCCCCAGTAAATCGCCAGCAAGGCAAAATTTCTTTTTATCTGACATTCGTCATGTGCCATGATAAACTTTGAGAGCAGCCGTACCCTGCTAGGTGGTCGTCCTCCACCTCTTGATGATCGTCCTTCATCATGTTCATCCGATGGCCGTCCCCATCGTTGACCTTTTATCCGACATTCGTCCTATGTCGTGATATTGAGCAGCCGTCCCCTGCTAGGTGATCGCCCTTCACCTCTTGATGATCGTCCTTCATCATGCTCGTCCGATGGCCGTCCCCGTCGTTGACCTTTTATCCGGCATTCGTCCTATGTCGCGATATTTTCGGCAGCCGTACCCTGCCAGGTGATCGTCCTTCACCTTAGATGACCGTCCCTCATCTTATCCCCAACAGAGCAGCCGTTCCCTGCTAGGTGATCGTCCTTCACCTTTGATGACCGTACCTCATCATCTGTTTATTTCATTTATTCTTTAACCCGATGGCCGTCCCCATCGTGGTCCCTTTTTCTTTTCCTGATGATCGTCCTTCATCAGTTTAAGCCCGATGGTCGTCCCCATCATTGGTTACTTTACTTTATGAACTTGATGGTCGTCCCCATCATGTTTCATTAATCCCCAGAGAATCTTACAACTTTATCTTGATGGCCGTCCCCATCATAATCCCTTTTAGCCCCAGCATGTCGGCCGTCCCCGTCATCGCTTTATTTCCCGCACCTTTCCAGCATGTCGGCCGTCCCCGTCATTGCTCTTTACCCAGCAGTCGTCCTCTGCTCGACGGTCGTCCTCCGTCGCCCACACTTTACAATATACTTTGTTTTCTTTTACAATCTATATCCCTTTTCTTCTTCATTTTGTGAGTGCAAATTTTGGACTGTCTTTGGTATTCAACCACAAGTTATCTTGTTTGCCTGTTAAGCCGTCGCTTACATCCTGCACAGCTAACTCATGTTTGAATAGGGGAAGCTGTAAACACCCCAAATTTGCCCTCACCCATTCACACCATGGCTTGTGATCATTTCATATGCATAAACTCAATCATACCATCTCATATCACATTTTTGATTCATTGCATTGGTTCAAAGTCATCTGCATCTAGGGTTTGTGATCTGAGCAATCCAAGAGCTTCTTGAGCCACTCCAAAGGTCATCAATCACTTCAAAGGGGTCCATGTATGTTCAAGCATCATATTATATCCTCTCAAAGTCAAGAATGTCAAAGAATCACAAGAACTGAGAATGGCATGGAAGTAGAGCCAGGTTTGACTGCACAGATGACCTAGAATTAGGGTTTTGGTTTCAAGGGCCATAACTCCAAATTTTTTGGTCATTCTTGTTTCTATTGGTCTCTATATGGTATGGGGAGTATGCATATCAATTTTCATGAAGAAATTCCATGGGGAAGTCATCTGATCATGAGTTGACTTTTTAAGCAAGTCAGTGCAAAATCAGGGCATCTGAGGCCCCCAATGACCCAACCAAAGGGTGTTCTTCATCATTTTTATTGTATATGATCTTTATTTGATCATGTAAGATGTTAGAAGTTCACAAAATTGAAGAATTTCAAGTCTTTTGCAAAGTTGACTTTTTGGGAAGTTTGACTTTTAATGAAATTGCCATTTTAGGCAACTTTTTCAACCTTTACTTTTTGATTCAAAAATGCTTCAAATGGAAAAACTTTGGTCATGAAAGTTGTAGAATGGATCATTCCCTTTTCAAAAAGTACAAGAACATGACCTAATTCATTTTGGATCAAAAGTTATGGCTTGTCAAAGTTGGCAAAAATCACAAAATTTCAAAGTTTCTACCAAAGAGGCAAAGTTGCAAATTCACTTCTCAAGGCAAATTAAGTCATCAAATGGACTTCTAAACTTCACAACATGATCATACAACATTTAAAAATCAGAATGGGCCAAGGGATCATTCATTTTTGTGGCCTATGGATCAAGATTTTTCATAAGAAGCAAAAGTGAACCAACTTGCAAAACTCATCATAGTTTATCATCCACTTGCTTGCTAGCTTGCTGAACCATCCTAGGGTTCTCCCCACATCATGCTGCGCAGGACACACCCTTTGTCCTTGGCTAGAAAGTATCCCATACTTCTCTTACACCAACTTTGACATTTTGACAACTTGAGCCATACCAATCAATAAAGCACACATCACTTCTTCTGACCAATCCCAATTGTTTATACAAGCCAAAAGCAAGCCAAAGCAACAAGAACACAAGCCTGAAACACTCCATAGCTCAGCATTCTCATTTTCCACCCCATTTGCAAAAGCATTCGAAAATCATCACACAAGCTACAAACTCACAAACAAACTTCACAGAACATATCACCACATCCTCCTGATCATTTCCCTGCCTTCATTCACCCTTGAAACCTCACATAAGACAGATACGATTTCTATCCCCCTTTAAACAGAACTCAAGCAAACTCTCAAACCAGCCATTGCAAACTTCAAACAAACCTTGCAAGCTTCTTAGGAGGATTAGTGGAGTAGATTTTAGCCAAAGAAACAGCCTGAAAGCTCTGGAATCGAAAGCTCCATCTCAGGTATCATCCAAGAACATTTTTCCAGAACTTGTGTTTTGAGTTACAAACTGATTCTATGTGATGTGCTGATCATTTTAAGCTTTGAATCATTGAAAATGGTTGCGTGTGTAGGATGTATTTGATCTCTGAAATTTTTGTGTTGTTTTCCGTTTTGATTCGTTCCTCATGTTTCAGTGGAAATGAATGGATTTTGGGGTGGGGTTTAGGTTTAGGGATGATTAGTGATTGATTCTGGAGAGTTTGGCATGATTTCATGGCATATTGAGAGAGATTGAGAGTTGAGCTGGCCGGAGAAGACGACCGGAACACTGTTCCGGTCGCCTGAATGTGATTAGGGCAAGATTAGGGCTTAATCATTTAATTAGCGAATTTGAATCTCAGCCCTTGGATGTGGCGCCAAGTCTTCTCCCGCGCGTGTGAGTTCAAACCCTGGCCATTGATTATGTTGACTTTTCCTTTTTTCAGATTTAATTCATTTTATTTTTCATTTAAACTCATTTGTTTTCTCCATTTTATTTAAAATAGCAAAACAATTTTAAAAATTCTGAAATTTTTTGTACAAACTTTTATTTAATTTCAGAAACCAAAAACATTTTTATTTTTATTTTTTGCATTAAAAAATATTTTTAAATCATTTAAAAGTTTATTTTTAATTAATTAATGAGAATTAATTAATTAAAAATACTTTTAGGTATTTAAAAATCACAAAAAAATTCATGAAACCTTTAAAATCATTTAGAAGCATTGTCCAACCCTCAAACCAAATTTCTTTTTTGATCTTGATGCATTTTGACAATTTTTCATGGAATTAATTTCATTTTCAAGCATTATTTTGATCCAATGTTCAAAAAATCATTTCTGCCTAGTCTTTGAGAGTTGGACTTTGATTCTTTTTGCATTGTGTTTTGCATATCATGTAGTTTGTAAGATTAAATTGGCATGATTTGATCTTTAATTTTCATTTTGTTTGACATTTTTCTTGTTGAGGTACCCTAAAACCCTAGAAATCTTATAAAATTCACAACTTTCACTAGGTTAAGAGTTAGAACCCCTCCTTTGGGCAGTGAGTTAGCATAGGTTTAGGGTTCCTTTGAGTGCATTTTCAATTTTTTATCTTGATGATTGCTTCTGATTTTGGTTTTTGTTTGATGCATTGATCATAAACCTTAATTTGGGCTTCATTTTGCATACATCTTGCATTTGCTTGCATACCATGACTTGCCATAGCATTTTATGCATCCATTTGATTCATTAGACATCTTAAGATATGTTGAAAGCATGTTTGATCATTGCATCATGTATTTGCCATGTTGTGTGTCATTTGCATCTCATAACTTTTTATGTATGTTCATGGTTCTAAACTTGCTCCATTTGCATCCATTTGTTCATGTGATCATCCCCATGCCTTGTTTCATGTTTGAACCATCTCATAGCATAATTATCATCTCATATATGCTTCTGGTTTTGGTTTGTATCATGTCATTCCATCTCATGTTGCATTGCATTGCATTCTTTTCACTAACTTTTCAGGTGGTAAGCAACTTTGAGAAGTGAATTTGCCTTCACTTCTCACATTTTCTTTTCATCTCTTTTATGCATCCTTGATGCATTTTGTTATGTGTTTGAGATTGAGCTTGCTCATTCTTTTTCTTCTTACTTTCTTTCCTCAAGTGACTTGTCTTCTTAAATGAAGCAAGTTACTTTGCCTCTCTTTGCTCCTTTCATCTGCTTCCTGGTGGTTCCATTGAAGATTTCTTTCTTAAACCTCACAAACCTTAGGAACAACCAATCATGACAGTGATTAGGGTTTTGATTAGTCCCCCACTTAGTCTTTCACCTTTGTGTCTCATTGAGTCCTCTCTTCTCACCTCATAATCAGGGGTTAAACCCTAAAGGCTTTAAGGCTTTGTGATTAAGCTTATGCCTGCATCCTTCTATTAGGATGGAGTGTATAACTTTAATCCTAAGTGTTAAACCCTTAATGTGTTTAAATCCTTTAATCAATCCATATAATAATCATCAAGACATCAAGCTTGTAACTTGGGCCTTGCATTAGGGTTCTAATTCTTCCTTAATTGGTTAAGAAGGACTAACCCTAGTGTTAATGGACAAGTCCCCCTCAAGTTGTCTTACAAACCCTAAAAATCACTTCATCATCTTATCATTAATTAAAATCTACTTAATAAAGGTCTTGTTTTGTCATGAGTTTAATCCCTAATCATGGATTAAGTTGAGGAGCTTTCCTCAGCTTAAACATTCTCATCTATTATCCTTCTATTAGGATGGTGTAATGAGTCTGTTTAATCTTTGATTATGGCTTAATCTCATTACTTAACACTAAACAAAAACAACAAAAAACATCTAATTAATCACAAGTAGGTTAATGATCTTAATCCTACATCAAAGGTGATTAAGTGTGAGAAGCTGACTTCACACTTAAGGTATTCTCATTACCCCTAATCAGAGGGAGGATGTGATGAGTTTACTAACCCATTGGTTTAGGCTTAAGCTCATTAACTTATGACATATTCAAAAGGCAATAAAAGATTGAAAACACAAAAACAAACAATAATCGTCTCCTTCGGGATTCTTTTCTCATCTAATTCACTCATAAACGAGAACTTGCTTCTTCTGTCTAATGCAAGACAGTTTGCATCTGTGCCAGACAGATCATACACTTGAGCATAGGCAAGTAAGCAGTTCACAAGTCAATTCATCTTTCAGTCTCTTTGGGTCGAACTACGGTGTTCTGACTTCCTCATTGCACGAGAGGATACATAGGCATAACTTAACAGTTATCGAACAAAAGTCTCTGTATATTCCCCCTCTTCCAGCTTCATTTTCTTAGCCTCATCATCATGAGCACTTCATTCTTGTTCTCACACTGACACTTTCATACTTCATATCACTCATACACTATACACTGACACCTGTGCATCCTCTTCCAGCTCTTTATACACAAATTGCACTGACACTACCCCTTTAAAACACAAATCTTTTAAGCGTGGATCCCGTCGAGTACGACGGACAATCTGGGTGCTAATACCTTCCCAGGTTGTAACCAACCCCCTTTCTCAGTCTCTCTGGTTCGCAACCGTCTTATCCATATCTTTCTAGGTCTATGCAGCATTGCCTTTCCTCCGGGATAAAAATGCCTAGCTGGAGACTCTTTTCATTCCCTGTGAGTTCACTCCTGTGTGTTCTCACATCCTCCTCTCGCCGACCGTTCGCGTCTGTACCCTATTTGACCCGGCTTCATTTAGTGGGAGCGACACATGACTATAGTTTGGAAATCTTTTAGACATTTCCTTTGGATACTGCAGTTCTGGACAACACAATAGTCATTTTATTTTCCTTTGAAAGACAACCGTGACTTGTATTAATGACCAAAAAGGAACAAAATCTTCTAGTTCGCCACTCAAATATTCCAAGTCTATAACCTGTGAAAACAAAGTAAGCATGAATCTTGAGAATGGTAAAACGATCAACCATTTTGACTTAGATTAATTCACCAAGACTTCTAATCAGATTTAACGTGACTCGTGATGTCGTATGAACTCGAACCCCGCATAATACCTCCGGGACTAGTGAACCAAAGTTTGATAAACCACACTCTTGAAATTAAATTTTGAATCAAATGGACTATGGGCTCCACACTCAAGTTAAAACTACATTATGGGCCTTGATATTCTGAGTAAATTTTTGAGAATGAGCCCAAAATTTACAACTATTTAGAAAACCTAGCATCATCTAGCCCCAATAGGACCCAAATGGATCATGTCTTGACCTTAATACACCAACACAAGCTTGTTAGCTCACAATAAACATCAATAAGACTTAATTCTCAGAAGATATTGGCCAAAGGTCAAATGATTTCTTTTAGAGATAAATTTGAAAGCTAAGGTAGGACAAATTTGGGGTATGACAGCAAGTTCATGTATGGATGCATATGCAAGATGAATGCAAATGAAGATACAAAATTAGGGTTTTAAGGTAACATGAGATGCATATGATCAAAATAGAAGCAATTCACATGATAAAAAATTTCAAATGAGCTCAAACAAACCCTAATCCCATATGATATCACACCCCAAAGGAGAAGGTCTAACTCTTAACCTAAAGGAAGTTATGATTTTTCTAAGTTAACTAGGGTTTTTTGGGTACCTTAAAAGGGAAAATGCAAATCAATTTGAAAATGAAAGATGAATTCATGCCAAAAATATCCTAGAAACTACATGTTATATGGAAAACAATGCAAAAATAATCATTATCAAACTCTTCATGGTTAGGCAAAAAAGATTTTTTAAAGTTAGGGTTCCAAAAAAGGGATTTTATGAACCCTAAATTCAAAGAAAATGTCAAAGTATGTTCAAAATCAAAAAGAAATTTGTATGAATGGTTTGACAATGTTTCTAAATGTCTTAAGATGCAATGTGAATTTTTTTGTGATTTTTAGAAACCTAAATGGTATTTTAATTAATTAATTTCCATTAATTAAGTAAAATAAACATTTAAATATTTTAAAAATACTTTTTTAATGCAAAAAATAAAAATAAAAATGTTTTTGAGTGAAGAAAAATATTTGAATCAGAAATGCAAAGTTTGGAATTTTTTGAATGAGTTTTGATATTTTAAAATAATTATGCAAAAGAAATAAGAAAAAATGAATTAAAATGAAAAGTATGTGCATCTGATGGTTGATATTCAAACTGGGGAAGGAGGAAAAGACTGCCCGCGTGTTTGGAGGGCTGAGATTAATTCTGGCATTTTCAAAATTAAACCTAATTAATTAAATAAATTAAACTGATTAGGGTGTTAATGAACCAATCCTGGCCTTTCATTCACGCGCTAAACTTGATCATACGACTTACATTCAAACTGAGCCTTAAACCCTAAAAATTAACCCTAATGACTTTCAGGTGACCGGAGCTAGCTCCGGTCATCTTCTCCGGCAGGACTCTCAACCCAACTTCTTCCCTAGGCCATTTTAAGAGCTCTAAAGCTCCAGATCAGATCCCTAACTCACCCTAAGCACGAATCAACCCTCAAAATCAATTTATTTCGCATCAATCATGAGAATCAAACAAGAACATGTTTCACGGGCAAAGTTTCAGAAGCTAAATGCATGCTTGTTTTCAACTCATTTTCAAAACAAATTATATCATGATGATCAACATAACATGTAGAACAAATTAGAAACTTAAAATCATGCTTCTGGAAAAAAGTTCGAAGATGGATACCTGAGCTGGAGCTTTCACTTTTGGAGCTTTCTAACCTCTTCTCCTGTGCAAACCCACCCCAATAGACTCCTTGATGATGTTGAGAAGCTTTGAATGAGTTTAAATGAGCTAGATTGAGAGGTTGCAACTCAACTGGTCCAGAATCGTGTTTTGCTTTCAGGGGCTTTCAAGCTCGTTTGATGGTTGGGAAAGGTTCTATGGATGGTGGTGAGTTGATTTATGAAGTTTGTTTGAGGTTTTAGTGGCTGAACAGAGAGAATCGAAAGCTTGAAGGTTGAGGGTGATTTTGTGAAACTTGGTGTATGGGAGTGTTCAGGCTTGTGTGTCTTGTGTTATGGCTTGCTTTTGGTCCACATAACATGTCTCTATTGGCCAGAGAGTTGTTGTGGCTGCAGCTGATTGGTATGGGTCCAATTGCAAAAAAGTCAACAACTTGTGTACTTGAGGTATGGGCTTGTGCAGCAGCTGTTTCATGGCATTTCTTGGTTCAACATTGATCAAGGAGGTCCATAGAAAATTATTTGGGGTGCTGCAGCAAGTGTATGAGAAGATTCATGCCATTTTGCAATTTTGAAGAATTTTGGCCCTTTTTGAATTTCTTGAAGTTCAAGGCATGAAAATGAATGATTCTTTGGGCAATTTTGATCACAATGCAGTGTACCATGTTTGTATGATGCTTAGAGATGCATTAGAAGTCACAAAATGACTTGGCAAGTGGTTTTGCAAAAATCCCTCTTTGGTATGAAAGTGAAAATTATAGAATTTTTGCCAACTTTGCAAGGCCATAACTTGAGTTCCATAATGAATTAGAACATGTTCTTGTACTTTTTGAAAAGGGAATTATCCAATCTACAACTATCATGACCAACAATATTTCATTTGAAGCATTTTTGTGAATTTCCAAACACTTCAATGATCAAATAAAGATCATATAACTTCAATTTGATGAAAATACCCCTTTGGTTCCATTGTTGGGGGCCTCAGATGCCCTGATTTTTCTCTGACTTGCTCAAGAAGTTACCCAGTGAACATATGACTTCCACAATGAATTCCTTCATCAAACTTGGTACATATGATCTTTATAACATCTTAAGAACATTAGAAACAAGGATGGACCAAAAATTTGGAGTTAAGGCCTCTGAAACCAAAACCCTAATTTTGGTCATCTATGTAGTGAAACCCTAGCCCTGCTTCCATGCTTTGCCAGTTCTTGTGATTTCTTGACTTCCTTGATCTTTGAGGGATATAATATGATGATATAACACACGTGGACCCTCTTGGAATGATTGGAGACCTTTGGAGTGGCTCAGATGGATCCTTGGATGTCTCAGATCACAAACCCTAGATGCAGATGAACTTGAACTATGCAGATGAAACCAAAATGCAATATGAGATGGTATGCTTACATTTATGCAACAAATGAAATATCACAAGCCAATGGTGTGAAATGAGTGAGGGAAAATTTTGGGTGTTTACAGTTTGTAAGACAACTTGGGGGGGACTTGTCCATTAAACATTGGGGTTAGACCTTCTTAACCATAAAGGAAGAATTAGAACCCTAATGTAAGGCCCAAGTTACAAGTTAATGTCTTAGTGATTATTATATGGATTGATTAACAGGTTTAAACAAATTAAGGGTTTAACACTTAGGATTAAAGTTATACACTCCATCCTAAGAGAAGGATGCAGACATAAACCTAATTCTGAAGTCCTAAAACCTTAAAGGTTTAGTCTCTAATGATGAGATAAGAAGAGAGACACAAAGAAGACTCAAGGGTAAAAAAACTAAGGGGAACTAATCACAACTCTAATTATTATCATGCTTTGATGTTCCTATGGTTTGTAAGGCTTGAGAAAGATCTTCAAGGAAGCCACCAAGGAGAAGCAAGATGAAAGGAGAAGGAAGCAGACGAATAAGTTACTTACTTCCTAAGAAGATAAGTTACTTAAAGAAAGAAAGTGAGAAAGAAAGAACACAAGTGAGCAAGCCCACTCAAAGACAATAAAAAATTCTGCAAAGGTGCAATATAAAAATGATGAGAAGAGATGGGAGGTGAAGGCAAATTCACCTCTCAAACAACTTACCATTAACCTGAAAAGTTAGCACAAGATACATAAGGAAAGAAATAAAATGAAACAATGTATATGAAAAGGAAAATACCAAAACCAGAAGCATGTACATGATGCTAATGATGCTATGATATGATGCAAAGGCATACAAAGTGTATATGAATGATCATACAAGAGAATGAATGCAAATGAAGTATGCTTTGAAGTTTGAAAGTTCATGAAAGTTAATGATAGGGAATGAATGCAAATCATGGAAAATGAATGAAGAAATGATATAGCATGATTCTAACATGTCCTAAGATGTCTAAGATGACATATGAATGCATGAAATGTCATGGCAAGTTCATGTATGGATGCATATGCAAGATGAATGCCAGTGAAGATGCAAAATTAGGGTTATATGTAAGGATGAGATGAAAATGGAAAAGACAGAAGCAAATGACATGATAAAAAATTGAAAATGCACTCAAAGGAACCCAAAACCTATACTAGGTTACCATCCAAAGGGGGAGGTCAGAAGCTAAACCTAGAAGGAGTTATGAATTTCCTAAGTTTCTAGGGTTTTTTTGGGTGATCTTCATTGTAAAATGTCAAACAAATTGAAAATGCAAGATACAAATGAAACAAAAATGGTTTTGGATGCTAAAAGCCATGCATAGAACAATTCAAAAAGAACCATTCAGAAACTCAACTTGGTTTAAAAGTTATGAATTTTTGAAGTTAGGGTTAGAAAATGAACATTTTTAAGAACCCTAATTCATTGAAAAATGTCAAAGCATGATCAAAACCAAAAATAAATTTGTATGGTGAGTTTGTAAATGTTTCTAAATGTCTAAGAATGTTCTCTGATTTTTTTGGTGATTTTTAAATACTTAAATGTATTTTTAATTAATTAAAATCAATTAACTAATTAAATAAAACATTTAAATGATTTAAAAATACTTTTTTAATGCTAAAAATAAAAAGTAAAAATATTTTTGGTTTCTGAAAATTAATAAAAGTCATGATAAAATTGTTTCAGATTTTTTAATGACTTTTGCTATTTTAAAATAAATGTGGAAAGAAAATGCAAGAAAACGAATTAAAAATCAAATAAATGGGAAGTAATCACATCTGGTGGCTGAGATTCAAAGGGAAAATTGAGGGAATTGGCTGCGCGCCAGATCTAGTGGTTCACATTCAAACTGGCCTAATTATTTAATTAATTTAATTAATCAGAATTAAACCCTAAGTGAACTAATCCTGACCACTCGTTCCTAATCTAATCCTGATCTAAAGGCCCAGAACACGTCTAGCAAATAAAACCTTAATTAAGCCTTAATCACTTTTAGATGACCGGAACAGTGCTCCGGTCATCTTCTCCGGTGAGACCTTCACCCTATCTTCTTCCCTAGGTTAAATCAAGAGCTCTAAAGCTCCAGAATCATTCCCCTAACATCCCTAAGCATGAATCTACCCTCAAAACACATTTATCATTCATCAATCATGAGATTCGAAGCAAAACGTGAAACTGAACAGAAATTTTAGAAACTCAATACATGCTTAATACTCAACCATTTTCGAAACAAATTACAGCAGTATGATCAGTGAAGCATGAAGAATCATTTAGGAACTTAAAAATACATTTTTGGAAAAAACGTTCTTGATGATACTTGGGCTTGAGCTTTCTCAGTTTGAGCTATTTGGGCCTTTCCTTGGTGTCAATCAACCCCAATGGACCTCCTGAGTATGCTTTGATGCTTAGAATGAATTTATTTAGGCTGCTTTGAAGTTTCAGTTTTGAAATGTGAGAAATCGTGTTTTGGTTTTGTGATGTTTCAGGCTATAATGGAGGGTGGGAAGTGTTTTATGAGTGATGCTGAGTTGAATGGTGAAGTTTGTTTGAAGTTTTGATGGTTGTGAGATGATTCAGGGCAATGTGTTGTATGAAATGAGTCCCTTGAGGCATGTATGTGAAGTTGTGATAGGTCAGAATAGTTGGTGTGGGCTATGCTGATTGGTATGGGTGATTTTGCAAAAAGTCAAGGTTGGTTGTACTTGAGGTATGGGCACATGGCAGGCCTGGATTTGGGCATGGCTTGGCTCGGCAGAGATCAAGGGAAGCTTGTGGATTAGATTTGGTATGCTAAGGCAAGTGTATGGAAAGATTTGTACCATTTTGCAATTTTGAGAAGCTTTGGCCCTTTTAAGATTTCTTGAAATTCAAGGCATGAAAGTGTATGATTCTTGGGCCAATTCTGATAAAAATGAGTTGTACTATGATGGTATGATGTTTAGAGATGCATTAGAGGTCATGAAATGGCTTGGCAAATGGTTTTGCAAAAAATCCTCTTTGGTGCATTCTTGAAAATTATAGGATTTTTGCCAACTTTGAAGAATCACAACTTGAGTTCCATAATGAATTAGAACATGTTGTTGTACTCTTTGAAAAGGGAAAGACCTAATATACAACTTTCAGGACCAAGAATTTTTCATTTGAAGCATTTTTGGTTGAGAAAGAGGAGGTTGAAGAACTCTCCCAAAATGGAAAGTTTCCATTACAAGTCATTTCCATTTTTGGCAACTTTTGGTTTAGCTCAATTTTCTTCAATTTTGTGAACTTCCAAGCACTTAAATGATCAAGTAAATATCATATAACTTCAATTTGATGAAAATACTCCTTTGGTTTAATTGTTGAGGGCCTCGGATGCCCTGATTTTGCTCTGACTTGCTCAAGAAGTTACCTAGTGAACATATGACTTCCACAATGAATTTATTCATCAAACTTGGTAAACATGATCCTTATAACATCTTAAGAACATTAGAAACAAGAATGGCCCAAAAATTTGGAGTTGAGGCCTCTGAAACCAAAACCCTAATTTTGGTCATCTGTGTAGTGAAAACCCTAGCCCTACTTCCATGCCTTGCCAATTCTTGTGATTTCTTGACTTCTTTGAACTTTGAGAGACATAATATGATGATTGAACACACATGGTCTCTCTTGGAATGCGTTGAAGCCTCTGGAGTGGCTCAGATGGAATCTTGGATTGCTCAGATCACAAACCCTAGATGCAGATGAATTTCAACTATGCAGTGAAACAAAAATGCCATATGAGATGGTATGCTTATGCTTATGCAAACATGAAAGATCACAAGCCATGGTGTGAAATGAGTGAGGGCAAATTTGGGGTGTTTACACTATCTACCAAGCTGAGGAAGGGGTTGAGGAAGACTGTGAACTCCCAGAAGAATTGGTTAGGTTGTTGAAATATAAGGAAAGGGTTATTCAACCTCATTAGGAAGAAATAAAGATCATCAACATCTGGTCTGAGGATGTCAAGAAAGAAATAAATATTGGGGCCGGTCTGCAGGCCGAGGTAAAGAAGGAGTTGATTGGTATGCTACGTGAATATGTGGATATCTTCGCCTGGTCATATCAAGATATGCCAGGGTTGGACACTGACATTGTTGTGCACAAGCTGCCATTAAAGGAAGATTGTCCTCTGGTAAAACAAAAGCTGAGAAGAACTAGACCTGACATGGCAATGAAGATCAAGGAGGAAGTTCAAAAGCAGTGGGATGTCGGGTTCCTTGTTATAACTAGTTACCCACCTTGGGTAGCTAACATTGTGCCTATACCGAAGAAAGATGGCAAGGTCCGGATGTGCATCGATTATCGGGATCTAAACAGAGCAAGTCCTAAGGATGACTTTCCATTACCTCACAGATCAAGATGGCACCGTAAGACATGGAGAAAACAACGTTCATTACTCTGTGGGGTACATTCTGTTATAATGTTATGCCCTTTGTGTTGAAGAATGTCGGGGCAACGTATCAACAGGCTATGGTAACTTTGTTCCATGATATGATACACAAGGATTTTGAGTGATATGTGGACGATATGATTGCCAAGTCCCGGGACGAAGAAGAGCATCTGGTCAATCTCAAAAAGTTGTTTAATAGATTGATAAAGTTCAGATTGAGGTTGAATCCAAACAAGTGCACTTTCGGAGTGCGTTCTAGTAAATTGCTAGGTTTCATTGTTAGCCAAAGGGGGATTGAGGTAGATCCTGCAAAAGTAAAAGCAATACAAGTCATGCCTGCACCGAAAATAGAAAAAGAAGTGTGTGGGTTCTAAGGAGATTGAACTACATTTCACGGTTTATATCTCATCTAACCGCCACATGCGAACCAATCTTCAAATTGTTAAGAAACAAACAAACGGTCAGGTGGAATGAGGACTATCAAAGAGCCTTTGAAAAGGTAAAAGAATATTTGCAGGAGCCTCCGATCCTAATGCATCCAGTTCCAGGACGACCACTTATCATGTATTTGACTATGTTAGAGGGGTCGATGGGGTGTGTATTAGGCCAACATGACGAGTCTGGTCGAAAAGAGCATGCTATTTACTACCTTAACGAAAAGTTTACCGACTATGAATCCCGTTACACACTGCTCGAGAAAACTTGATGCGCTTTGGCATGGGTTGCTCGCCGACTAAGACAGTACATGTTGACCCATACCACACTGCTAATCTCAAAAATGGACCATGTCAAGTATATTTTCGAGAAACCAGCATTAACTGGAACGGTTGCAAGGTGGCAAATGATTTTAACAGAGTATGACATACACTATACTTCCTAGAAAGCCATCAAAGGAAGTGTATTGTTAGATTATCTTGCACAACAACCACTTGAAGACGATTATCAGCCAATGAAGTTTGATTTCCTTGATGAGGACATCATGTACCTCAAGGAAAGAGATTGTGAGGAACCACTTCCGGAGGAGGGGCCTGACCCTGAATCCAAATGGAAGTTGATGTTTGATGGGGCAGTCAATATTAACGGACGTGGAATTGATACTGTTCTTATCACTCCCGAAGGTGTTCACTTTCCCTTCGGTGCCAGAATTACTTTTGGTTGCACCAACAATGAAGCGGAATACGAGGCATGCATAATAAGAATAGAAGAGGCTATTAATCTTCGGATTAAGACCCTCGATATATTCGGAGATTCATCCCTCGTTATCAACCAGATTACCGGCAAGTGGTATACACATCAAGAAGACTTAATTCCTTATATGGATTATGCTAGAAGACTGTTGACGATCTTCACAACGGTTAAGCTTCAATATATACCGCGAGATGAGAATCAATTTGCCGATGCATTGGCTACTTTTTCTTCATCCATCAAAGTCTTGTGTTGGAAGTATGTGCCCAGGATTGACATTTCTAGGCTTGACGCACCAGCTTATACATTCTCTGTAGACACAGTGTCTGATGAGAAACCTTGGTACTATGATATTAAGCTTTTCTTGGAAAAACAAGAATACCCAGCTGGGGCATCATCCAACGACAAGAAGACCTTGAGACGACTTGCTGCTAGCTTCTTCTTAAATGCAGATGGAGTTATGTATAAGTGGAACTTTGACATGGTCTTGCTTAGATGCATGGATAGACACGAAGCATACCTGTTAATGTAGGAAGTCCACGAGGGATCTTTTGGTACTCATGCAGGGGGACATGCTATGGATAAGAAGTTGTTGAGATCAGGGTATTATTGGCTAACAATGGATGCAGATTGTTGTTTGTACGCCCGTAAGTGCCACAAGTGCCAGATATATACAGACAAGGTGCATGTTCCTCCTAGCCCGCTCAAAGTCATGTCATCTCCTTGGCCCTTTTCTATGTGGGGAATTGACATGATCAGGAAGATAGAGCCTACTGCTTCAAACGATCATCGTTTCATCTTGGTTGCAATTGATTATTTCACCAAATTGGTTGAAGCAGCATCTTATGCCAATGTCACTCGCCAAGTAGTAGCCAGGTTTCTAAAGAGAGACATCATTTGCAGATACAGAGTGCCTGGGCGAATCATTACTGAAAATGGTTTCAACTTAAATAACAATATGATGGCAGAACTGTGTCGGGACTTCAAGATTCAGCATCACAATTCTTCTCCTTACCGGCCAAAGATGAATGGCGCAGTAGAGGCAGCTAACAAGAATATTAAGAAGATTGTGCAGAAAAGGGTTGTCACTTACAAAGATTGGCATAAGATGTTACCATTCGCACTGCATGGGTACAGAACGTCAGTCAAGACGCCAACTGGGGCAAATCCATTCTCCTTGGTATATGGCATGGAGGCAGTCTTGCCTGTTGAGGTAGAAATTCTTTCTTTATGTGTGATGATGGATGTGAAGCTTGATGAGGTTGAATGGGTACATGCTCAATATAACCAGTTGTGTCTAATTGAGGAAAAGAGATTAACGGCTATCTGTCATGGTCAGCTTTATCAGAGGAGAATAAAGCGAGCATTCGACCAACGAGTACGTACTTGAGAGTATCAAGTAGGCGAGCTTGTGCTCAAGAGGATCATTCCTCCAGATTCAGATCACAGGGGCAAGTGGACCCCGAACTACGAAGGACCATTCATAGTAAAGAAATTTTTCTCAGGTGGGGCGTTGATGCTCACCATTATGGATGGAGAAGATTTCCAATCCCCTGTTAACTCAGACGTAGTTAAAAAATACTTCGCATAAAAAGACCCGCTAGACACAAAAACAGAATTAAAGTCCAAGCAAGAAAAGGGCATCTCGGCGAGCTAAAAACAGAATAAAAAGCTCGGGAAAAAGTTAGGAAAAATAAATAAAATAAAATAAAGGGTACACCCACTGAGTTGAAAAGCCACATCGGACAGCTCAGGCAAAAAAGGGTATCCCGGTGGATTGAAAACCCGAAAGGGCAATTCACGCAAAACAAATGAATAAGCGAACAATTGCGATCCGAGTAATCCATACAGTCTGGCAATATCAGAAGGGTAGGAATCAGTCCCCTCATCTTCTTCAGAAATCAAAGGCAAGAACGGAAAGTGTTGAAGACATGTTGGTCATAGCAGGAAGGAAACTCATTGGAATGGCGTGTACATAGCCATTATGATAGTTTCTTTTCTCAATTTTACGGTAGCTACCTGTTTCCAGGTAGTTGCTTCCTGATGTAAAAAATTTCCTATTCAGAGGCCATTCAATAAATGGATATTTAGTCAAAATTCGTGTCGTGTTGTGTTTACTTTGTTTGCAAAAATGTCCTGAATTTTTGGCAAAAAGAACGTTGCAGACGAAACATGTTGATTTTTCTAAGAAAATTGACATTGCAGGGAAACATTTAAAACTATCCTTGAGTGTTGGGTGACAATGAATAAATAGATCATACCATGCGAATCCCCGGGGCACATGTGTGTATAATGTTGTTGCAGGTTTTGCAGGGTGATGTCGTATTTCCCCAAGCAAAAATGCTCCCCAACTGAGTTAGAGCAAGTGGAATCCCCAATAGAACTTCAAACCTAATCGAAGAACTTTCGTCCCCAAGCGGATTATCTTTCCACAAGTGAAGTATTCCCAGCGGGTAGCTGAACGCCTGGTTTCCCCACAGAGTCGGAATTTTCAGAATTTCTCTCCCCAGCTAGAGTCTTGACCAAGCATCTTCCCCAGCCAAGTCTGAAGACGGTTATCCCCGCAGAGTTCGTGATCGGGACTTACTCCCATCGTTGAAATATCCCCCAGAGAAGTCGCCAATTTATTTTCGGCCACTGTGATGATGCAAACAATTATTCATCTCCCCAGCCAGAGCTGAGCATCGTCAAAGCCTCTTGACCTGGTTATCCCCTGCATACTCGTGATTATTGTTGCCAATCAGGGCACTTTGTTTGATGCTCTTCTGCATTCCATATCCCTCGTCCGTGTTTGATCAGTTGTTTTTGCTTGTCTGCATTTTCTGCACTCGTCTGTGTTTGAAATCTGCTTGTTGCTCGTATGCATGCCCAACACTCGTCTGTGTTTAATGGTTGATGTTGATCTTCTGCATTTCCTAGCATTCGTCTGTGTTTAATGGTTTGATGTGTGTTTTCATTTATTGGCACTTGTCTGTGTTTGATCAGGTGTTTTTGCTCGTCTGCATTTTCTGCACTCGTCCGTGTTTGAAATCTGCTTGTTGCTCGTATGCAGGCCCCAACACTCGTCTGTGTTTAATGGTTAATATTGCTCATCTACATTTCCTATCACTCATCTGTGTTTAATGGTTTGATGTGCGTTTGCATTCCCTGGCACTCGTCTATGTTTGATCAGTTGTTTTTGCTCGTCTTCATTTTCTGCACTCGTCTGTGTTTGAAATTCGCTTGTTGCTCGTATGCACGCCCCATCACTCGTTTGTGTTTAATGGTTGATGTTGCTCGTCTGCATTTCCTAGCACTCGTCTGTGTTTAATGGTTGATGTTGTGCATTTGCATTTCCTGGCAATCGTCTGTGTTTGATTAGTTGCTATTACTCGTTTGCATTCTCTGGCACTCGTCCGTGTTTGGTATTTGCCTTTTGCTCGTCTGCATTCTTCGGCACTCGTATGTGTTTGTTATCTTTTTTATCCTCGTTTGAATTCCCTGGCACTCGTCTGTGTTTGATATTTGCTTTTGCTCGTCTGCGTTTCCCAGCACTCGTCTGTTGTGTGTTATCTGTTCGAAGCTCGTTTGCATTGTTTGGATACTCGTCTGTATTGTTCTTCACCCTCGTCTGAATCATGCTCCAAGTGCTTGTCTGTGTTTGATTTCTGGTACTCGTCTGTATCAATCTCCAAATGCTCGTATGTGTTGGATTTCTGGTACTCGTCTGTATCATGCTCCAAATGCTCGTCTGTGTTGGATTTCTGGTACTCGTCTGTATTGCTACTCCCAGTGCTCGTCTGTGTTGGATTTCTGGTATTTGTCTGTACCAGTGGCGGATATTCGTCTGTATCATCGCCTGAAACGCTCGTCTGTGTTTCTTAGACCATCGTCTGATATTCGTTTGTATCATTGACTTATGGCACTCGCGTGTGTTGTCTTGATGATCATCCAATGCTCGTCTGTGTTGAAGAGGTTTGAAGCCCTGACGGTGGAATTAAAATGTCGAAATGGTTACCGGTTCTGGCGTAACAGGTTTATCCGAAACAGGTTCGTCTGTCTCAAGCACCGCTTATCTACGCAAGATTTGTAAGAGGGTTCGTCAAATCCTAATGTTGCACCTGGCGTAACAGGTTTGCTCGAAGAAGACTCGTCTATCTTAGACCATATATCTGCAGAGAATATATGAAGAAGGTTCGTCTATCCTGATTATGCATGTCTATCCCACAGACTTAAGTGCATCACCGGTCCTGGCGTAACAGGTTTATCCGAAGGAGGTTCGTCTGTCTCAAGTCATATGTTTTGGTAAAATGTATGAAGAGGGTTCGTATGTCCAGTTCCTGGCGTAACAGGGTTAGTTGAAGAGAGCTCGTATGTCCAGTTCCTGGCGTAACGGGTTTAGTCGAAGAAGACTCGTCTGTCTAGGTTTTTCTTATTCGGTGTAATAATTCAATTTGGAAGAAGCTCGTCTGATTCATATTCACTTCAGGCATCCAAAGCGTCATTTGGTTGGGTTTATTTCCCATTTCTACATTCTCCAGCAGAGTGCAAATTTCAGGTCTTTTTGGTATTCAACCACAGTTTATCTTGAACAGTCAATACCTCGTGCTATCTCCCTTTTCAGATTAACAGTTGCTTGAATAGGGGAAGCTGTAACACCCCAAATTTTCCCTCTTCTTTTTTTAGCATCATCATCATATCATAATCATCATCAGCATGTCACATCCATAGCATTTTGCAAAGAAAAATGAAGCATGGCACTCATATGTTCCAGCATAAGGCATATGGTCAATCATCAGGGAAATTTGAAGCACTACAAGTCAAAGTCAAGAGCATGGTGACCTGGCAGGAAGCTCACAGGACCTTTTGTACAAGCTTGGTATCATGGTCAAAGCCCTAAAAAGATTGAGGATCAAAATCAGATTGGAATGGTTAGCGCCGGGTTATTATTGAAGTTTCCCACCAAAAGGAGGGAGAATTCTAAATTTGCTTGCGTTAACCGGTTAACGCTTTGGTTAACCGGTTAACGGCTGCGAATTTTGAATTCCAACAGCATTTTCAGCATGTGTTTTGGCTCAAATTTTTCATTATTTCTGATTTTATTAATTTTGAATTAATTGGGAATTATGGAGAAGGATATAGATGATTTTCCAAGCCTAATTCCAAAGCTAGATCCTAATCATTTTCTAAGCTAATCCCAAACCATTTTTTTTTGATCCCAAACCAAGATTTTGGGCCCCAAACCTAAATGATATTTATTCCATTTCCCTCCAAATTTTGTGAATTTTCACTGCTCTCCTACCATTCTCTCATTTCTTCTCCAAATTTTCCAAATCACTCAAAGTTCCTCTTTGAAGATCACAAAACTTTGCATTAAAGTTTGTAGATCTTGGAATTAGACCTCCATCCTTAGCTTCTTTGCATCAATTTGTTGGTTTCACTACGTGGTTCAAATCTGATTTGGTGATTATAAGTGATTTTGGAGCCGAGTTCTTGCATCAAGATCCTTTGCTTGCATTTATTTTGCATGATGTGTGAAGATTAGCATCGGATCTTCGAAGTTTTCCGCGCGATTCCTCATTTCCATCTCAAACAATATTTACCAAAGCATACCTCAGCTTTGTAGGTTGGTTAAATTCAGATCTAACTTTGTTTTTAGCTTATTTGCATGCTTGTGCTTAGATCCACCTTGTGCTTGTGTATTTGCTTGGATTGCTTGAATTGTTTGGTTGATTTGTAATTGGATTTATGTGTTAATTTTCATGAGCTTAATGAGGTTTGATTAATGTGAATTGATCTTACTATTTCATGCATAATTAATTGATGGACTGTTCTGGATTATTGGATAAGCTGGTTTGAGCTGATTTTTCTGCGGGAATTGTTGTTGTTTTCACAGTATTAACCGGTTAACACTTTGGTTAACCGGTTAACGCATCCTTTTTCTATGTTGTTTTCTGCAGGTTTGAATTGGTTAACCGGTTAACACTGAAGCAGAATACCATGTTTGAGTTGTTTTGAGCTTGTTTGTTTCCCTTACTAGTCTTAATCATCATGGATCATTGTATGATCATTTGGCATGCTAGTTTAGGGTGATTTTCTTGTTGGTTGATGTATGCCTTCATGTTCTTGATGCGTAAATTCATGTATTTGCAAGGCTTGGCATGTAGTTTGATCTTGTCTTTTTGAAACTTTGAGCATGTTAATTCCATGAATTGTATTGATGTGTTAGCATTGATTTGATGTGCTGAATATTTGCTGGATTTTGCTAACATTTGTAGGTGAAATGGTAAGTGAAGTATGGATGATCATCCACATTTCAACTCTTCATATCTTCTTCTTACCTTGCTATTTTTGTTGAATTGTTGATGTGCCTTATGCCACCATGTGATTCAACTCTTCATCTTTCCCCCCTTAGAAGCAACTTATCTCCTTTAGAGGAGTAAGTTGTTCTCTAGCTTTTTTCTCCTCTACTTTTGCTTTCTTCTTTTCTTTCCTTCTTTTTCATTAGGATAGATTTCAAGCCACACTAACCTTAGGACCATCCCAAGCATGATAACTTTAGGTTTAGTCTTTCCCCATTAGATTTTACCTTTTGCTCCTTTGGTTTCTTCTTTCTCTTCTCATCTCAAAACAAAACCTAAAAAACATTAATAAAGAAAGAAGTGACTTCTTGTGTATAGCCTTATTCCATGGGGCATATGTATTCATTCCATCTTGGAATAGTTCATTTGTCTAGCATGATGCACAAGTCGGATCATGAAGTCATCTTCATCAAGAAAACCATAAAAAATACTTCTTCATTTTTAATCACCAAAACACTTAATAAATTCAACAAGTCAATGAACTTAGGCCCTTGCCCTTGGAAACAAGTCTTGGATAAATTCTCCTTACTTGGTGTGCTTGTTCTATTATTCCATCTTGGAATGTAGTAGCAGGTACACATTCCATGGAAAAGAGTTTCAGTTCACTCTCTTGTGCCACACTCCTAAAAGACTTCTAGAAAACACAAACAAAGAATAAGCGTCTCTCCTTCGGGACTTCTTTTCTCATCTCCTTCGCTCTGTACGCGAACTTGCTCCTACTTGTAATTTTGCAAGACGGTAACACACTCGTCGTCCGGGCCTGCAACACATGAGCATTGATATAGGCGGTTCAAGCCTTAAGACACAAGCAATATTTTCCACCCCTAGTTAGGGGAACTATTGCGTCTCTGATCCTCATTGTCCAGATGAGGTACGTAGGCAGCGGGGTAGGGCCCGTTCGAGCACACTCTTTTATTTTCCCTACATTATTCCCCATTTCTTTTCTTTCTAGATCCAGTTCCTTTCTTTTTGCAGCAGCTTTCATTTCTTCACCCTTTGAAACATTTTCTTTGCAAGCATGGATCCAGTCGGGTACGGAGGACGATCTGGGGTGCTAGTACCTTCCCAGGTCGTAACCGACTCCCGAACCCAGTCTCTTTGGTTCATAGGACCTATGTCCTTCCTCTTCTTTCTTCTGGTTTGTGCAGCATTACCATTCCTGTTCCTTCGGGATAAAAATGCCTGGCTGGCGACTCTACCTTTTCCGCACCACTTTCGCGTTTGTACTAGGATGGAAATCCAGGGAGCGACATATACCATCCAACCCTGCTCACAAGCTGCAACGGATTCACTATATGATCAGGAGATGATTGATAACAAGGAGAAGATGGTGTCATATTTTCCCTTGGAGTGGGTGAACATCCATTTCCAACACTCTAAAGATCATTACATCACCTAACCCGAGGACCTGAGCGCCGATGACACTGCGGCCTATAACATCTTGTTTAATTATGTCGCCAGTTTTCACCCTACGGAACTGGTTGACTCTGACGGGAAGCCCATCCTTCGTCCGGATGGGACGCCGGCCACCATAGCTAGGTTAATCAATTTTAATTCACTACTCAGTAGTCCGAACGATGAGGCAGCTATGGAGCTCCTATGTGAGTAGACTTTATGAACTGGTTTTGCTTTGCAAAATATGCTCGTTGTCTAACCTGTTTTTTGTTGTTTTTTACATCACAAATGGCCGAAATGAGAGGATGCTTGGTGAAGTCGAACAAGGGCAATGTTAAAAGGGTGTGGCCAAGAGTCGGGTTAAGACTGTCAAGGATCAAGGTACTTTCGATAGCTTCATGTCTTCGGCCAGCTCAACCCCCAAGGGTACACCCGTGGCTGGATCCCCGTTGGGGAAGAGACAAAGGACCGAGGATCCTTCTCTTCCTCCAAATGATAAATCTGCGGCCTATGTCCCTTTTGACTTTCCGCCCTGTGTCACCCAAATGGCTCTTTTTGACGAGGGATCTTTTATTCGGGTGCCTGATCTTGATGCCGCTGATGTGCTCTCCGCAAATCCAGACAATCTGAGGGTTGAGTTTTGCCAAAATGTTGCGGGGATGTTCCACATCTTGAAGGTTTCTCTTTCCTTTAATTATGTTGACCTTGTCCCCTGCAAGGACCTTCAGGCGGCCAAGGACAAGATTGAGAAAGCGGAAGTCGAGAATCATAAGTTAGAGAACAAACTGCTTCATGCCCAAGGCCACTACGAGAGCAAGCTCGAGCTTATGAAGGAGGTCACCGAGCTGAGAAACTTGATCGTGGAGCTCGAGGATGAAAACGGGAGGTTGAAGAAGGATGCCGCAGAAGGAAAAGTGTCTGATAGGGAGGACAAAACCGAGGACGAGGCGACCATGATGACCAGGGCAGATTTGGTTGCTCGCATTCGGCTTTTGGCCTAGGAAAACATGAATATGGCTGCTTTTGGCTTCTATAACCTGGTGAAGCAGCTCAAGGTTTCCAATCTCGGGGTAGATTTGGTGATCGAAGGGATCGGACCCTTGCACCGTGTGGAGGATGGACAGGTGATACCTCCTGACAACGAAGAATGATGATCTGGTCTGCGTGCCATTGACCTTTTAGGCTTGTGTGCCATATCTTTTGTTGTTATGTTTAGGGCTTTGTCCCCTTTTTTATTATGTAAGGATAATGTCGGCCTTCTGGCCTTATTTTATGATATTTTATTGTTGCGTCAGTTTGCGTCTTATTTGTGTATGCTTTAATTTGTTCAAAGTACGGGAATCCTGTCGGTGCTCGACGAAATATATTAAGCTCGTCAGTGTATGGAGCTGGCCGAGATGCGAGGTCAATGCTCACTAAAGGGGGTTAAGGGACATAATTATGTACTGTTTCCCTAAGGCTTGGACTTTTTCCATCACGAGCTAGGGGTCTGCCATGCTGGTATGGCAATGGCGGAACTCGTTTAAGGTTTCCCTGTTTGGAAACTCAATCGTCCATAGAATCAGACAAGTGGTTGCGCACGTTTTTAATGAGGGTGTATTTATACCATGATATGTCCCTGTGGCCGGGAATGTCCCCTTACTATAGGGTTTCTCGGCTGGAAGTTAACTCGCGTTTTAGCTGGGTTTTAGATGTAATATTGTTTGAGTTTTTCAGCGTTCCATGGTCGAGCGAAAGGTTCTCCATTTAATTCTTCTAGGTAATACGCTCTCGTATTGGTTTTTGATTTAACATGATATGGGCCTTCCCAGTTGGCTACGAGCTTTCCTTCACGTGATTCCTTCTGATTTATGCGCAAGACGAGGCTGCCTATCCGGAATTATCTCTTGGCGACTTTATGGTTGTATCGTAACGAGATTTTTTGCTTCAGGGATTCTTCACGTAGAGCTGCCCCTGAACAAACTTCCTCTACCAAGTCGAGCTCCTCTCTTAAGGCCTCGTCGTTGAGTTCCTCTTCTAGGGGTGCTTCAGTTCGTCTAGAGGGTTCTCTGATTTCTACGGGAATGACGGCCTCGGTTCCGTAAGTCATTCGGAACGGAGTCTCCCCAGTTGTAGAGTGTGGGGTAGTTCGATAGCCCATAAAACACTATGGATTTCTTCGACCCATATGTTCTTTTCTTCGCCTAACCTTTGCTTGAGACCCCTTAGGATGACTCTGTTAGTGCCTTCGACTTTCCCGTTCGTCTGAGGGTGCTCGACAGATGCGAAGTGCTGCTTGGTTCCAGTCTTGGCAACGAAATCCTGAAAGTGTCTATCTGTGAATTGGGTGCCATTGTCAATTATAAGGGATTGTGGCACGCCGAATCTTACCAGGATGTTTCTCTTATAAAATCGGAGGGTGTTAAATGCGATGATTATGGCAAGGGCTTTGGCCTCTATCCATTTGGTGAAGTAATCGACCGCTACGATCAAGTACTTATTTTGGAAGGATCCTGTCGTGAAGGGGCCGAGGATATTCATGCCCCATTGTGAGAACGACCATGGAAACGACATGGTTTTCAAAGCGTCTGGGGGTGCGATGTGCATGTATGCATGATGTTGGCATTTTTTGCACCTTTTGGCGTGTTCCTTGGTGTCGTTTTGCATGGTCGGCCAATAATAATCAGCCTGCAAAGCCTTGCGGGACAGAGACCTTCCGCCCAGGTGTTGAGGGTTAATTACTTCATATATCTCATGCAGTATGTCGGATACTTTTTCCTCTTCGACACATCTCAAAAGTGGGAAGGAAAACCCTCACTGATACATCTTTCCGTCCACCAGGAAGTATGATGAAGAACGGCACTTCGTGGCGCTAGCCTCTTTTTTGTCGTCGGGTAGTTCCCCGGTAGTTAGGAATTTGAAGATGGGGGTCATCCAACAGCTAGTGTCCCTTATCACGTTAACTTCGAGGATAGTATATGCCTTCTCAATGCTTGGACTGGGAAGGACTTCCTCAATTATAGATTTATTACCGCCCTTCTTGCATGTACTCGCCAATTTGGACAGTACGTCTTCTCGTGAGTTGCATTTGTGTGGAATGTGCTGGACATCCCAGGCTTTGAACTGCGCGATAATTCACTGGACTAGAGCTAAGTACTCAATCATATTGTTGTTCTTCGCTTGATACTCCCCTTTTACCTGGGACGCGACCAACTGTGAATCGGTGAAAATCGTAACCTCTCGTGCTCCCAAGTCTCTTGCAAGGCGTATTCCTGCTAAGAAAGCTTCATACTCAGCCTGGTTATTTGATGTTGGAAAGGATATATTTAAAGATACTTAGACCACGAGGCCTTCCTCGCTTTCGAAGATGATCCTTGTTCCACTTACGGACGGTCCAGAAGCTCCGTCGACATAGATGACCCATTTGTAGCTATTCTCTACGGAGATTTCTGTGGGAGTCATTTCATCGACAAAATCGGCCAGTGCCTGGGCCTTCAAAGCCTTCCTGCCCTTGTAATGTATGTAGAACTCAAACAGCTCTAATGACCATTTCAGCATCCTACCGGCCATATCTGGTCCTGCTAAGAGTTGCTTAATGGGTTGGTCGGTCCTCACGACCATGGTGTGCGCTAGGAAATAATGTTGTAGTAGTCTAGAAACGGTTATGAGGGTGAGGGCTACCTTCTCGATCTGCTGGTAGCTTAATGCTGGACCTTGCAAGGCTTTGCTCGTGAAGTACATGGGTTTTTTCCCGTTAACATCTTCTCTTATTAGCGATGCGCTGATGGCCTCAGTGTTGATGGCCAAGTACAAGTAGATGACTTCCCCGCCGCTGGCCTTGAGAGGACGGGGGGTTCAGATAGGGCTCGTTTAAGATGCTGCAGAGCCTTCTCGCATTCCTCTATCCATTCAAATGTAGCTTCCTTACGGAGAAACTTGAAAAAAGGGGAGGTGTGCTGAGCAGATTTTGCAACGAAACGAGATAAGGAAGCGAGCATACCATTCAGGGATTAAATCGATTTTTTCAAACTGGGTGTAAGGAATTCCGTGAATGCGCGACATTTGTCAGAGTTGTCCTTGATACCCCTTTCTATAAGGTAAAAACCGCGGAACTTGCCTGCTCGCACACCGAAGGTACACTTGTCAGGGTTGAAACACATTCTACATTTTCTGGCCTGATCGAATACACTCTACATATGAGAAGTATGATCGACTTCCTGGACGGATTTGACGACCATGTCATCCATGTAAGCTTCTAACATATCCCCAATTTGTGATTGGAAGACGTTATTCATCATGCGCTGCTAAGTGGCTCCTATGAATTTTAACCTGAAGGGAATTATGAACGCGGTGTGCCTCTTGTCCTTGTCAGCCATGGGTATCTAGTTTTACCCGGAGAATGCGTCCATAAAGGGTAGCAATTTAAAACCTGCAAAATTATCTACCAGTTTGTCTATGTTAGGCAGGGGATAAGAATCTTCCAGGCATGCCCAATTAAGATCGGTGTAATCAATACAAAGGTGCCACTTTCCATTTGATTTTTTTGACAAGTACAGTGTTTGAGAGCCAGGTCGTATACTTGGCCTTGGTTACAAACTTAGCCTCTATGAGGTCCTTAACTAGCTTCTCAGCGGACAAAGTCTTTTCCTCGGATTGTTTGCGCCTGCGTTGTGTAACTGTGCGGCCGTCGGGTTGATGGCGAGCTCGTGGCATGCGATTTCGGGAGAAATGCCTGGCATGTCAGTGGAGCTCCAAGCAAAGAGGTCGGCGTTGTTGCGCAAGCACTGCTTCGATTTCTCTATTACTTCGCTGGGGAGCCCTGCTCTGATACAAACTCCTCTCTCGGGGTTATCTCTAAAAGTTACAACTTCGAAGTCCCCTACGGGCAAAGGGCGTAGCACGGCCGACTTATCTGTGGGGGCATCCTCCTCATCCTCTATAGGGATGTGAGGATCGAGGTTGATCGTGTTAATTTTGAGAGTAGGCTTCTTCTTGGGCGGGAGGTCATAAGATGGAGGGTCTTCATCTCTTGTGCACTTCCCGCTCTTTGGTATAGTTTCTATCACGGTCTGGCCCTTGGTCGCTGCCTCAATATCTCCATGCAGGGTAGCTACATGGCCCTTCTCGGTGCAGTACTTCATTTTGAGGTGAACTGTCGAAGGGACTGCGATGAGCTCGGCGAGTGTGGGTCTCCCCAAGATTACACTGGTAGAGTGACGGGAAGTCAATTACCAGGAAGTGTGTTTTTAGGGTTTTGGAAGCGTCTCCCTCCCCGAAGGTGACTTTCAGCTCAACGTTACCCCATGGTCTGGCTGTAGCACCATTGAATCCTTGCAAGTCAGAACCTATGTATGAGGATAGGTTTCCTTGGTCGAGCTGCAGAGCCCGAAAGAGCGAAGTGTACAAGATGTCGACCAAGCTTCCCTGATCGATGAGTATCCTTCGTACATTTGTATTTTCCATCTTTGCTCGGATCAGCAAAGGAATGTGGGAGTAATGGGATCGCCCGAGCAGCTCCTCCCTGTAGAATGTAATCGACTGGATTTCCCTTTGACTCTCTCGATGGATGATAACTCAACTGGTGATGAATTGACTATGTGCTCGAGGTTTCGTCTAACGGACCCCACGATCTTCTCGTTGTAACCTCCACCTGAAATGAGCATGGTCGAAGGGAAGCACTCCCAAGGACTGTGCGACGCAAAGTACCCTGTGTGCAGAAGGTGTCGAGGAATATAGAAATCCTCAGGTATGAGGACAGATAGGGCCACCTGCATCGGGGTGTTGTCCTCGGTGACCTCATCGACCTTTTTCGTCTCCTCTTGCCGAGGAGGTCTGTCTTTGACGTATTTTTTTAGGTGCCCCTCTTTGATAAGGATCTCAATGCCGTCTTTGAGCATAGAACGACTGCTGGGAAAGTGCGGGAAATAAAGCAATGACGGGGACGGCCGACATGCTGGGGGAAAATGTGGGAAACACAGCAAAGACGGGGACGGCCGACTAGCTGGGGGAAATGCGGGAAATAAAAGCAATGACGGGGACGGCCGACATGCTGGGGATAAATGCGGGAAACACAGCAAAGACGGGGACGGCCGACTAGCTGGGGGAAATGCGGGAAATAAAAGCAATGACGGGGACGGCCGACATGCTGGGGATATGAGAGATTATGATGGGGACGACCATCAAATAAAGCTGTGAGATTCTCTGGGGATTATAGGTAAAAATAAATGATGAGGTACGGTCATCAGGCTCATAAAGTAATGCAAACAACGATGGGGACGACCATCAGGCTAAACTGATGAGGGACGATCATCAGGAAAAGGAAAAGGGACCACGACGGGGACGGCCATCGGGTTAAAGAATAAATGAAATAATGATGAGGGACGGTCATCAAAGGTGAAGGACGATCACCAGGAAAAGGAAAAGGGACCACGACGGGGACAGCTATCGGGTTAAAGAATAAATGAAATAATGATGAGGGACGGTCATCAAAGGTGAAGGATGATCACCTAGCAGGGGACGGATGCTCTGTTGGGGATAAGATGAGGGACGGTCATCTAAGGTGAAGGACAATCACCTGGAAGGGTACGGCTGCCGAAAGTATCGCGACATAGGATGAATGCCGGATAAAAGGTCGACGATGGGGACGGCCATCGGATGAGCATGATGAAGGACGATCATCAAGAGGTGAAGAACGATCACCTAGCAGGGGACGGCTGCTCTCAAGGTTTATCATGACACAGGACGAATGTCAGATAACAAGATCAACGATGGGGACGGCCATCGGATGAGCATGATGAAGGACGATCATCAAGAGGTGAAGGACGATCACCTAGCAGGGGACGGCTGCTCTCGAGGTTTATCATGACATAGGACGAATGTCAGATAACAAGATCAACGATGGGGACGGCCATCGGATAAAATGATGAAGGACGATCATCAAAAGGTGAAGGACGATCACCTAGCAGGGGACGACTACTGAAAATATCACGACATAGGACGAATGTCGGATAGAAAAAAAGGGTTCTAATGAAATAGAGTCTCCGCTGGGGGAAAGGATGAGGGACGGTCATCCAAAGGTGAAGGACGATCATCTGGCAGGGTACGGCTGCCGGAAGTATCATGACATAGGACGAATGTCAGATAGAAAAAGGTTGCTTTGCTGGCGACCTACTGGGGAATAGTAAACACGGACGAGTGTTTACATCCAAGAAATAAAAGGTATAAGTGTTTTGATGTTGTGTATAGATTAAAGATGCGGACGAGCATCCCTAAGACCGTGATACGGACGAGTATCAGTAGAAACAAACGGTGACGCGTGTTCAGAGATGATGATACAGACGAGTATCAACCGGTTAACAGAGAACACGGACAAGTGTTGAATCTGCAGGGACTCTTCTGGGGAATAGTAAACACAGACGAGTGTCTAAATTCAAGAAGACATGAGTGTTTGACACGTGTATGGATTAAAGATGCGGACGAGCATCCTTAAGACTACGATACGGACGAGTATCGGGTAGAAATAAACGCTTGACGCATGTTCTGAGATGATGATACAGACGAGTACCAACTGGTTAACAAAGAACGCGGACGAGTGTCGGATCTGAGGGGATTTGAGTGGTATATACAAGATACAGACGAGTATCTGTATGAGAGAAACAGAAGTAATAAGTATGAGTGGTGTACAGGAGAGTGTTTAACTTGCTGAGGAGGGTGACACGGACGAGTGTCAAAAAAAGGAAGGTGTAATATAAACAAGTATATGGTTTACAAAATGTTTAGGCAACTGTGCTGGGGAAGGTGACACGGACGGGTGTCAGGGAATTTGTATAAAGATGTATGTACTTGTGAGTGCAAAGAGGACGCTTTGGCTTTCTACTGGGGATATGACACGGACGGGTGTCAAAAAGTATCTGTAGTATATAAGTGTTTGTTTGTAAAGAATGTTCGGGCGACTTTACTGGGGAATCGTAGACACGGACGGGTGCCAAAAGGGAGAAGTGTGAATTTGTATTTGTAAGTGTAAGGTCAGTGCTTTGGCTCTCTGGTGGGGATATGATACGGACGGGTGTCAAGAAGTATCTGTATCTTTACGGAAGGTTCCATGGCTCTCTGCCGTGGAATCTGGGGGAGTTTTTTGTATATCCTTGATGAATTGTCATTATTTTCAAGTGTTTGATTCAAAACATGGCTTATGATTATGCAATATGTTTGATTTTTGCCGTAATGTTCCATATTAGACGGAATGCTACGCTCTGTGGGGAGAATATGATGTGAATGATATGATTATGCAAAGATACCGATCCGGGATCCGGGTCCCGTTGCTGCGGAGATCTCTGGTTGATCTACTTGAATTGGACATCCCAGCTGGGGATGAGATCATTGGTATATCTGACATATGGCACTCTGCTTGGGGATATAGGTCACAGATAGACCTATGTTTGCTAATGAGGGACCCAGCTGGGGTTTGTAGCAGCTTTCTTCACTCTGTTGTGAGATCTTCAGGCGTTGCTCTCCTGGATAGAGGCTGAAACTCTGCGGGGAAATGGTTCCCTGATCTTTGCACTTGGTTGAGGAGGAATGATGGCTAGCAACTCGGCTGGGGAAGAAGAAAGATCACTGAAAGATCTTCCTAGATATTTCTGTGGAGATCCTGCTGAGGATGATACTTGACAACTCAGCTGGGGATATGAACACCCCCTGGTGCTACCTTTTGAAGGAAATGTTGGAGAAGTGATGCCTGACAGCTCTGATGGGGAGAAAGCATCTCTGGTGCTGTTTGGAAGGTGTGTTGAGGAAACAATGATTTGTCAGCCTACTGGAGAGAAACTTTCATGCCCCATGTTGTGCCTTGAATACCTGCAATCTTGTAAAGACAAAGAAACGCACAAGTACCCCGAGGTATCCTTTACTGGATTCCATCATAGGAGTTTAGACACTCCCGGGAGTAAGAATATTTCCTGCAAGCATGTATTTTTTAGAAGCATCTGTATTTATGCAATCAGTATCTTAATGACATCGGACATTTTGCAAATGAAAATAAAGTGTACGAGACGAAACATAACTGAAAATCTGATTTTATTGGTTCATGTGCCCTGAATTGGCAAGATACAGTCAAGGAAACAAATCCCCTAAAATGAGGAGGTTGTTACAAATTGAGAAATAAAAGGTGTTGGCAATGTTGATGACGCTTCAGGGAGCTTCCCTTTGCTACGACTCGTATGACTTTTGACGTTCTTCTCATCTTGCTTTCTGAAGAAGGCTGATTCTGATCGACGCTTGATCCTTTCGAAGCTTACCAAGTTGTAAGTGATACAGATGAATCCAGAATGCGGTTGTTCGCTTATTCCCTTGTTTTGCATGAATCGCCCTTTCGGGTTTTCGATCCATCGGGATACCCATTTTTGCCTGAGTTGTCCAATGTGGCTTTTCAGCTCAGCGGGTGTGCATTTTTTTGTTTATTTTCCCTTATTTTTGCCCGAGTCTTTTATTCTGTTTTTGACTCGCCGGGATGCCCTATTTTTGCCTGGACTTACATTCTGTTTTTATGTCCAGCGGGTCGTTTTATGCGAAGTATTTTTTAACTGCATCTGAATTCACAGGGGACGGGAAGTCTTCACCATCCATAGTACTGAGCATGAGTGCTCCACCGGAGAAAACTTTCTTTACTACGAATGGTCCTTCATAGTTCGGAGTCCACTTGCCCCTGTGGTCTGTATGAGGAGGGAGGAGTCTTTTCAGCACAAGATCTCCTACTTGGTACTCTTGGAGCCTGACTTTCTGATCGAAGGCTTTCTTCATTCTTTTCTGGTACAGCTGCCCATGACAGATTGCAGCTAACCTCTTCTCTTCAATTAGATTCAGTTGTTCGTATCGGGATCGGACCCACTCTGCTTCGTCCAGCTTAACATCCATTAACACCCGTAAGGAGGGTAATTCAACTTCAACAGGTAGGACTGCCTCCATACCATAAACAAGCTGATACGGTGTTGCCCCAGTTGATGTTCTGATTGACGTACGGTACCCATGCAAGGCAAACGGTAGCATTTCATGCCAGTCTTTGTATGTGACTACCATATTTTGCACAATCTTCTTGATATTCTTGTTAGCTGCCTCAACAGCGCCATTCATCTTTGGCCTGTAAGGAGAAGAATTGTGGTGTTGGATCTTGAAGTCCCGGCACAGTTCTGCCATCATTTTGTTGTTCAAGTTAGAACCATTATCAGTAATAATTCGCTCGGGAACTCCGTATCGGCAGATGATGTCTCTCTTCAGAAATAGGGCTACCACTTGCCTTGTAACATTTGCATATGAAGCCGCTTCAACCCACTTGGTGAAATAGTCAATGGCAACCAGGATGAATCTGTGGCCGTTTGAAGTAGTCGATTCAATCTTGCCAATCATATCAATGCCCCACATGGCAAAGGGCCAGGGTCACCACAAGAAAATTGGTAAATTACGACGGCTAGTATTGGCAAATTACGACGGTTAGAACCGACGTAAATTGAAAATCACGACGGTTTCTCTCCTGTCGTAGAAACATGCGTCGCGAGGCTGTTTTGCGACGGTTTGTAAAACGGTCGCTCCAACTGCCATAACATTCCACGACGGTTTTGAAACTGTCTCTAATATATTATTACGACGGTTGTAACCGCCATAATTATATAATATATATTGATTTTAATTAAAAATTGTGACGGTTAGAACGGCCATAATTATATAATATATATTGAATTTAATTAAAAGTTACGACAGTTAGAATTGCCATAATTATATAATATATATTTCATAAAGACAACGACGGTTAGAACCGCCGTTATTTACATTTTTTTTAAATAAAAAAAACTAAAAATCCCTAGGTGTTCACTATCAATGTCTGTCAACTTCATCTCAAAATCAGAAATCTACATCACATAAACCAAATAATTAAGTCAAAATAACATTAACTACAATGTATAAGACATAAATGACACCAACACAAATATATTATCAAAACATGTCAATCTAGCAAGTTTTTCACATTGTCGATCTAACGTCGCGATCCAACGCTTCCGCCGAAAGCATGCCCGGAGCTAACAAGTTGCTTGTATAGATTATGAACACCTCTAAATCCTATAAACTCATCCTCACAAAATTTAAAACACAACTTCTCTAAGTCTCCTAACCAACTCCTTCCTATTCACAAAAACAAAAAATATCAATGTCAGAAACAATATAAGTGTTAAAAATATTAATATGACTCAAACTATAATGATTAACAATATATTGAACATTAAGTTTACTAATGACCTAGTGCACACTGGTTTGATTAGCATACGGTTATTAGTTACTCTACATATATAAAAAATTAATCTGATTTCACACAGATGAAAACTGCTGCTCTCAAATAACTCATTCATAAACCTATCGAAACCTCACATTAAAGATCTCTAAATTTTGCATGTTTATTACAGTTGCAGAACAATAACTAAACCACAATAAAAAGATTATGCCATACAAATGAATGAATGATCCAAGATGAAACTACAAAAACCAGCAACGGTAGTTTTAGAATTAATAGAAATCATCCAACAACACAGCTAAATAACCATCATCTGTACAAACTACCCAACAACTAATAACATTGCAAACATGACCCGGGCAAAAAGGGAGGCAACAATCAGGTACATTCACAGACATACATTCATATTAGAGATGGGTTGACAACCAGCTACAATTATGGGACAGTGTGCTACAACAAGCATCCCACTACATTAAGTAGAAGATATCATAAACTTTGAAGGTTGATGTTAAATAAGTATTCTCAGAGGACAAGAAATATATAATAAGAAAAATAGAGCATGAAAAAAAGTGCTTACAAAAAATCAAATCAGTCACAACAAAAAACCAAGTCAACTAACTGTCATTCTAACCAGCACACTGATAAAACAATTGGTTCTAAAATCAGCACAGTCTTGCAACCAGCACCAAACTCACGTTCAATCATCAATGACATAAAAACAACATCAACAACAACTATATCAATACATAGAGAATAAACAAATAACATTGGAAGACAAGAAGGTTGAATAAAACGAAGATAAATACTAAACATTACCAAGAAGAGATTCCATGAGATGTAAAAAAGGGTGATTACCCCATTCTCCGGCACTGACACAATAATTAGAAAATGACTAAACTAATATAATCCTAGTCATCAGGTGACAATCTGACCTCTTTATGATCCTTAGCCTCCTGTATGTATTACTAAATATCCTGCAAATATTTGAGATGATATATATTAGAATTAATTAGCATGCATTAAAAAGCATCATTAGTAGCACAATGGCTAGAAAATGACATAAGTATTACTATTGTAGGTTTCTACCATCCCTATATAATGTCAAAGCATTTCTTATAATGTAGACAACAAACCACATCAACAATTTACATTCTTTTGCTATGCATACCAAAAACAGATCCAATGAAATGTGAGTATGTGACTACAAATCACATCAACAATTTACATTCTTTTGCCCTGCATAAAAACCACTTATCTTTTATTGATGGTATCAGCGTTGTAACTCATTCTTATTGGGATACCAGCCTGAAATCACTGAAACACTGACTTGTGGTTCTAGCATATAGCTTGCATATGATAAAAATCAATTCCAGCATACACCTTCAAAACTGCCACTGACAATTAAGGTGCACCAGATCAAACTCTAAACAGAAGGACAAAAATCATACCAGGCCTCACCACTATCAGCCTATTCGCAAAAATCACCATTGCTACCACTAACCAAAAATGGACCTGACCAAGCTGCATTCATAAATAGCCAATAATTTGGATGACAACCACAACATCAAAAACCAAAAGTATAAAAGAATAATAAAATAATGCCTCCATTAAACCAAAACTACTCTAAACTGATAGGGATACTACTAAACTACTCCAAAATGATAAGGATACTACTTAACCTCTCAAAAACAAAACAAAACAGCCTAACCATTTCAATACAGACCAACCCCACCACAAATCAACAAATAACCATAATTGAACCATCACTCATTATGAGCTTCCACCCGATCATTCACCATATGAAATGAACCCTAAATCTTCAAAAGTAATAAGAAAATACCTTAGAGAAACACACACACACACACACATTACACATACTGTGTCATCACTTTTCCCATCTAAAAAAAGCAACTCTCTTGAAGAATTTCCAGCTATATAATAAGATACATGTGTTAATTAAGATTAGAGACAAATAATTAGAGCCTAAATCAAAAGCTAAACCCATCAAATAATAGAGTCCAAGCTTACTACTTATTAACCCAATAATGAAATGTCTTTCATTAACAGTTATGTGTCCAGCCGTATAGACACAAATAAAAGTAGTAATTCAACATAAATTGCAAGTCAATATAGATATTATAAACTACAATTTTGATAGCCACATGAATTAATATAGATATTAAAAGTGGACAACATAAATTCATCAACAATTTCGAGGATTTAAGAACACTACCAAATGAATTAGATTTGCATTGATAGTCATAATATACACTAACACCAATAAGTAATTCAATCCACACATATATGTAGCATCGGCTTATGGTACCATTGATGCTAGTCATAAGAAAAATCTGAATCCAAAGCTCTAAAAAACATACTTAAACTATGAACCTCACTTCAGATAAACCAATGAAAAACATACATGATTATACATACCGCACTAAACCATAAACTAATCGATATGAAACACTCAAAATAGGTTGCTCAAAGAGGTTGTAAAATAGGTTGCAGCAAACAGAAAGATGATTGAAACACTCAAAGAAAAAGGGACATAGTGTAAAACAAGTTGCTCAAACAGGTTGCAACAAACAGAAAGATGATTAAATCACTCAAAACAGAAGGGACATAGTGTAAAACAGGTTGCAACAAACAAGTTAGTAACAATAATAATTGTAACAAATAAAATTATTATCATTGTCTCTCTATTCACCAAACTAAGTTGTACATGTTAAATAATAATGAGCCCTCAAAATTACGGGTAAGGCAAAGTATCTAGTAGTACCTTGTATCACCAAAAATTGATGAACCCTCTTCAAGAAACTGAGAAAGCTTGTGAGGAGGAACATAAAGTATTTGTGTTGTTTTTTACTCTGCTAAAGTCATGAGCCTTTTTATTCTTGATCCTGAATGTTTTGGAAGAAAACCAACTAGAAAAATATATGTGATAGGTAATCACTTTAAGTCCATAAATACAAAAGTTTATTTATATTGTTTACCCAATTCATATAGTTCAATCAGTTAATTACCAAATGTAAATTCATTTGTGGATAAACCCGAGGCAAAAAGAGCAGATACCAAAGCACAGGGACTTGTGATTGTAACAACAAGAACATTTTCACTAACACTTAATTTGGCCTGTATTATTATCACCATGAACAAAGTTATGAAACAAAATAGAAGTGATGATAAGAATAAACAAGCGCAACAATAACACACTTACCAAATCCATATCAGGATCACTTATACTCGGTGTCGTCGTGTCAATGTCGAGATCATTTCTAGGATGTTCATGCTTCATAGCTTATAAGTGCCACAATCTCACCATGTTTCAACCTCCTGAGCACAAGTTGTTCCCTTTGTGATAACTCATCTGAAGATCTAGAAACGAGTATTAGAAAATGTAAAACACAATTATGCCAAATAGTCTCATATTTTGACCTAGGTTTGCAAATAGAGTAGACTGAAAAGGAAGAGGCTTACGAGGTGTGTTTTGATGTTGTAGTAATGAAGTAATTTCCCAGAGTGCCTTGTTTCTTCCGATAGTATAACAACTGCCGAGTTCAACACTCGAAGAGCCCTGAATGTGATGTCTTCAAGATTTCCGATCGGTGTTCCGACGAGATAGAGACCAGGTTTCAGATGCTACGGGCAACGATTATTCGGTTTGTGTTCCTACAAATGAAGAGACTCAAACTCGGTAAATGATACAAAAAGAAAAACAACAATTGAATGAGTTAACCCTAGAAATGGCGTAAAATGAAATTATAAGTTTGTCTGGGTGGTGAGTAAGATGGATGTTTCTGAAAAAAAGAAGAGAAAGAAAAACATAAAAAATTGAATGAATTTAATGTTTCAGCACAAAAGATGACGACAGGTGAACTCACCGTCGTGACCTTTGTGAAGGGAATGGGAGGATGACGGATAGGTTCACCGTGATACATAAATTTTGGTTATATGTGTTTTTAATTTAATTTTTTGATATATAGTTTAATTTTAATATTTAATTTTGAATAGAATATTTTGACATTAATTTTTACTATAAAAATTATTTCTAAAACTAAAATTTTAATAATTTATTTATTTAAAATAAATAGATTAATTGTTTCTAAAACTAAAATTGTAATTTCTAAAAAACAATTATGTATGTTGAGCTTAAATGTTTCTAATAATTTATTTATTTAAAATAAATAGATTAATTTTTAATTCCCACAAACAAATAATTGGACTTGTCATTGGTTGTAGTGCCTCTTCCTTCAATTTCTCCAATTATTAATAAATTTTAATTGTTTTTGTTAATTATTAAATTTAAAATAATAATATTAATAATTTTATAATTAATTTTAAAATCAACTTAATTTATTTCATATTTATTTAAAATAATAGAATTTTTGTAAGAATTGTTAAATAAAATTTTATGAAAAATACTCAACATTTTATCATTTAAATTATATTTAAAAAAGTGAGAAATATACATATAATAGTGTGGTAAAAAATATTTATAATATATTAATGTAAATTGAGTTTCCAGTTGAGGAGTTGATAAGGATTTTTTTTTTATGAATTGGGAGGAACAAATTTTCCCTTTTCATTTAGTGCCCAATCAAAAAAATAATTTTATAAAATAAAAAGTTAAGTTAAAAACATGATAGGACGGTTTTGTGATAATTGCCGTAACAACCGTTGCAGTGCAGTCCCTAACCATCGTGACAACCGTCGTAGTCCAGGAATAAAGACGGTTTTGTGATAACTGTCGCAAAAGATCTGCGACAGTTGACCCTAACTGTCGTGACAACCGTCACAATCCAGGAATAAGGACGGTTTTGTGATAATTGTCGCAATTCAAGTGTCGTAAATCTCATTTTTTCTTGTATTGGGTGAAGACATCACATTTAGAGGATTCGGAGGCACATGCACTTTATCCGCATAAATCTGGCATTTATGACATTTTCTAGCATAGGCACAACAATCGGCATCCATTGTGATCCAGTAATAGCCTGGTCTTAGCAACTTCTTAGCCATTGCATGCCCTCCGGCATGGGTACCAAAGGATCCTTCATGCACCTCGTGCATCAACAAGTCTGCTTCTGTTCTATCAACGCATCTGAGGAGTACCATATCAAAGTTTCTCTTGTAGAGGGAACCGTCAGTATTCAAGAAGAAACTACCAGCAAGCCTTCTTAATGTCTTCTTGTCATTGGAAGATGCCCCAGGTGGGTATGTCTGATCCTCCAAGAAGCATTTGGTGTCATGGAACCAAGGCTTATCATCTTTGACGATGTCTGCTGCAAATACATACGTTGGTCTGTCAAGTCTGGACACTGAAATCCGAGGCACAAAGTTGGCAGCTTGAACTTTGATCATGGATGAAATGGTGGCAAGAGCATCTACAAACTGATTCTCGTTCCGAGGGATATACTTAAGCTTGACTGTTGTGAAGAAAGTCAATAACCTCCTTGTATAATCCCGATAAGGTATCAGATGGTCTTGGTGGGTGTACCATTTGTCGTTGGTTTGGTTAATTACCAGAGCTGAATCTCCGAACACAGTCAAAGTCTTGATCCTGAGGTCAATGGCTTCCTCAAGACCCATAATACAAGCTTCGTATTCAGCTTCGTTGTTAGTGCAGTTGAAAGTTTGTTTTGCCGAGAAAGGCATGTGAACTCCTTTAGGTGTAATGAGTACTGCACCAACACCACGACCATTCATATTAACAGCCTCGTCAAACATCATAGTCCATTCTTTTTCTGGGTCAGGCCCTTCAGTGTGAATAGGCTCTTCATGATCTCTTGCTTTTATGAACATGATGTCTTCATCAGGGAAGTCAAATCTCATAGGATGGTAATCATCAATGGGTTGCTCAGCAAGATAATCAGACAATACACTGCCCTTGATGGCTTTCTGAGATGTGTACTGGATGTCATATTCTGTGAGGATCATTTGCCATCTTGCAACCCGTCCGGTAAGTGCTGGCTTCTCAAAAATGTACTTAACTGGGTCCATCTTTGAAATCAATAAAGTGGTGTGGGTCAACATATACTGCCTTAGTCGGCGAGCAGCCCACGCTAAAGCACAACAAGTTTTCTCGAGCAGTGAATAACGTTGTTCACAGTCGGTAAACTTTTTGCTCAGGTAGTATATTGCATACTCTTTTCGACCAGACTCGTCATGCTGGCCCAACACACACCCCATTGACTCTTCTAATACTGTCAAGTACATTATTAGAGGTCTTCCTTCAACTGGAGGCATAAGGATTGGAGGCTTTTGTAAGTATTCCTTGATCTTGTCAAAAGTCCTCTGGCAATCTTCATTCCACCTGACCGTTTGTTCTTTTCTTAACAGTTTGAACAAAGGCTCGCAGGTTGCTGTAAGGTGAGATATGAACCTTGAAATGTAGTTCAATCTACCTAGAAACCCTCGAACTTCTTTCTCAGTTTTCGGTGCAGGCATTTCTTGAATGGCTTTGACTTTGTCAGGGTCAACTTCAATCCCTTTTTCACTTACGATAAATCCCAGCAGCTTACCGGATCGCACCCCGAATGTGCATTTGTTGGGGTTCAGCTTCAGTTGGTACTTCCTCAGACGCTTGAACAACTTCAACAGATTTACCAGGTGGTCTTCTTCTGTGAGGGACTTGGCAATCATGTCATCCATATAACATTCAATTTCTTTGTGGATCATGTCGTGGAATAATGTTACCATAGCCCGTTGATATGTTGCACCAGCATTCTTCAGTCCGAATGGCATCACCTTGTAACAGAACATGCCCCAGGGTGTGATGAAAGTTGTCTTCTCCATGTCTTCTGGTGACATCTTGATCTGATTGTATCCTGAAAATCCGTCCATGAAGGAGAATACCGAGAACTGAGCCGTATTATCCACCAATACATCAATGTGAGGTAAAGGGAAGTCATCTTTCGGGCTGGCTCTGTTCAGGTCCCGGTAGTCAACACACATTCTCACCTTGCCATCTTTCTTAGGCACATGTACAATATTAGCAACCCACGGCGGGTAGCTAGTTACAGCAAGGAACCCGGCGTCCCACTGCTTTTGTACCTCTTCTTTGATTTTCATTGCCATGTCTGGGCGAGTACGGCGCAATTTCTATTTAACCGGTGGGTAGTCTTCTTTTAAAGGCAGCTTGTGCATAACAATATCGGTGTCCAACCCTGGCATATCCTGATAAGACCAAGCAAACACATCTACATACTCCCGAAGCATATCAATCAGTTGTTCTTTCACTGAGTCTTGTAGGCAGGCCCCGATCTTAACCTCTTTCACATCTTCATCCGTACCAAGATTAATCGTTTCGACCTCCTCCTGATGAGGGGTGATAACCTTCTCCTCTTGCCTTAACAACCTGGCTAGCTCTTCAGGAAGCTCATAATCTTCTTCAACCCCTTCATCAGCTTGATTGATTGGATTGTCAAAGTCATACGAAGCCATGGCTGTGCTGTTGTCGGTGCAGTCTGAAAGGCACTCTCTGCAAGGGTTTAGATTGTTCATTTTAGTGATCGATTTTAATCTTATTTAGAAAAAAGTGAAATTAAGTTATCATTTTGGAAAACATTTCCATTTTATCTTTTGTACAAAAATAAAAATAAAAAAAAACAGTGAGCGGAAAAGGAAAAGACTCATTTGCAAAAGATGTCCGATATTCATTGATTGATCTGTTTGCACAAAATTACAAAGATGGCCCGATTACAAAATGAGTCTTGACATCTTGGGCAAGATGCAAGACTTGATGCATGCTTAAAATATACAGGAAATAATAATTACTCTGCAGGAGTAACCCTTATAATTTCCTGGGAAGACCAGTTTGAGATACGGCTCCCCGGGATCCTTGGACGTATCCAGCTCTCCAGGTTGCGGTCATATTCCGACTCATCTTCCAAGTTGTTCACTGCATCCGGGGTGAGCATTCCCCCGCTGACAAAGTTGGGCTTCTTGGCAGCCTCTGATTTATCTTGTTGAGTTGGTTTGTAACCCAACCCAAATATGTCCTCCTTCTTCTCCACAGGTAGCAGCTTGCCCCAGCCTTGGGCAGTCCCCTCTTCAACAACCTTCCTGGCTTGATGATAAGACGTCATGGAGGTTCCTAGTACAGCAGATGCTTCATTTATGTTCAGGGCATCAAATCCCTGGCTCATGGTTTCATGGATCTCTCCATCCATCTCAATGTATTTGTATGTAGCCAGATGGCTAACAAAGATATCTTCTTCACCACAGATGGTGATGATCTGGCCTTCCCACTCGAATTTCAGCTTCTGGTGAAGGGTAGACGTAACTGCGCCAGCGGCATGGATCCAAGGTCTACCCAACAAACAGTTGTAGGCCATCTGAATGTCCATCACATAGAAGGTAATTTTGAAGGTCTGCGGGCCAATCATCACAGGCAGATCAATCTCCCCTAGAACTGATCTTTTAGAGCCATCAAATGCTCTTACCACCAAATTACTCGTACGTAATGCCAAGCCATCATACTCCAGCTTCACCAAGGCTTTCTTTGGTAGGACATTGAGTGAAGACCCAGTGTCCACCAGTACATGTGATAGAACAACACCCTTGCATTCTAGAGTGATGTGTAAAGCCTTGTTGTGGTTACGTCCCTCAGTTGTTAAATCAGCATTGGTAAAGCCCAGTCCATGACTGGTGTTGACATTTGCTACCACGGTTTCCAACTGATTAACAGTGATCTCTTCTGGCACGTATGCTGTGTGCAAGACTTTCAGTAGTGCATTCCTGTGAGCTTCAGAACACATCAGCAGGGATAATATGGAGATCTTTGAGGGAGTTTGGTGAAGCTGATCCACCACCTTGTAATCACTTCTCTTTATAATTATCATAAACTCGTCTACATCTTGCTCAAAAGATGTCTTCTGAGTTTCTTTGACAATTGGCTCTTCAAATACCACACTCTTTCCCTTTGCTTTGGCAGCAGCTTCTGCTTCGGTATTAGGTCTTTGCACTTGTGAGGCAAAAAGGCGTCCGCTTCTGGTGAAGCCTCCGCCTCCCCCAACATTATCAATTTGTGGAGAAGAGGTTGAAGAATCCAAAGTGATTTTATCTCCGTTGCAGTAGAGGTCAGACCCATAATGCCAGGGTATGGCATTACTGCTTTCATATGGAACTGGTCCAGGCACCGTAATGGTAACTGGACTGACTGCTGCAGAGGAGGGTACTGAAATGGTGTGCGGATCGTAGTAGATGGTGACTGGTGACCTGGCAGGAGATGCCACTGCTTGTTGTTGAAAGTTGTTGTTTGGAGGAACATATGCTGGATCATAATAAATGGTGACTGCTGAGATATCTGTTGGCGTTGTAGAAGATTATGTTGAATGAATGGGTGCTGATGTTGTAGAAGGAATGGTTATTGATATCTGATTTGTTTAAGTGATGGACGGAGCCGTTGTTGACGATATTGATGAATTGGTTGGAATGATTGTTGTTGCAGTTGTAGAAGAATCAGGAATTGTTGACAAAGGGATTGCTGGATTTGTAGGCACTGATGTTGTGATCTGAAGTATACCACTTTTGATAAGACCATCTATGTCGCTTCTCAAGTTATCACACTCGTTGACCGAAATGTTGCAATAACCACAACCGAGCTCACACCCGGGGAACATCTGGCATTCTAGAAGCTGAGCTTTAATTTCTACCAGGGGTGTCCGAATCTTCCCAACACTGGTGATTAAGAAAGATGGCTTATCTTCCTCAATAGCATTAATTCTTGGTCCTCCATGATTGGGCATGGGATTCTTTTTGACATTTGGCGGGGGTGCAAAATTGAGGGCTTTGGAATCCACTAGATCCTGCACTTTCATTTGTGGCCAGGTGCATTGGAGTGAAAAGCACATCTGGCGTTGACATCATAGTTTCTTGGCAGACTGGAGGGATCTGGTGGTGCCAATGTCCTTAATTCAACCAAATTGAGTTTCAGGAGTCGTGGCAATAAAGCGGCATAAGGCATAGGGATTGGATCAATCACCCTATTTGCCTGTGATGGTCTTTGTTGAAAGGGTCTTTGTTGTTGATTGTTGTTGTTGTTGTTGTAGTTTCTCTGTGGTGGATACTGAACTTGCTGCTGATAGTATGGTTGCTGTGGTTGTTGATATGCTGGTTGCTGAGGAATCGGAGCTGGAATAGTGATAGCTGCTACTGATCCGTGGACATGCTGAGGTCTGCCCCTGTTGGCATAAATGGCATTTGCCTCACCGATTCTTCTTGGTCCCACAAAAGGCTTCCTGGGATTGCTTGACGAACTTGCACCATTATCAGTAATTTTGCCCATCTTCAGAAGGCTCTCAATTCTTTCTCCAGCTATAACTACGTCAGCGAAGCTGGTGGAAAAAAAGGCAGCTAGCCTATCAATATATGTTCCCTGCAAGGTATTCATAAACATGTAGGCCATTTCTCTTTCCGACATGGGTGGCTGAACAGCAGCAGCAAGCTGTCTCCACCTCTGGGCATATTCCCTGAAGCTTTCTCTGGAGGATTGAGACATTCCCATCAGAAGGGTTCTGTTAGGAGCCATGTCCAGGTTGTATTGGTACTGTATGATGAAAGCTTCAGCTAGGTCCTTCCAGCACCTGATAGTGGCTCTGGTCAAGTGAGAGTACCACTCCCTTGAAGCCCCAGTCAAACTATCTTCAAAGTAAAACATCCACAGTTTTTCATCCTTGGTGTATGCCTTAAGTCTCCCCAGAAAAGACTGCAAGTGAGTTCGTGGACAGGAAGTTCCGTTGTACTTCTCGAAGCACGGGGGTTTAAACTTGTGGGTAATTCTTACCCCGTCCACTAACCCCATATCCATGACATCAAAACCCAAGGAGTTTTGAGACTCCAGAGATCTCAATTTCTCAGCAATTTCATCAAGCCTCCTATCATAGGCTTCATCCCCAGCTCCCATCACAGTGAATTGCTCTTCTTGGGGGTCTTCTTGTAAGACTCTTCCTCCAGTAGTATTTCCTTGCACAATACCCGGGATGTTGACTTCCGGATGCAGATGAGGCCCATATACTGGTGGATTAACATGAGGCTGACCCCTCTCATTGTTACTTGTTCCTCCAGTTCCCAGAGGAGGTTCTTCCGGGGTTTTCCTTTCTACCAATGCCCTCAATCTTTCTTGACTTTGAGCCAAGCCATTCATTACTTCCATGAACTGGGTCATTTGGTTTCTCATCTCCATCCTTTCGTTAACCATCTGGGTCCTGACCTCTGTCAGCTCTTGCTGTACTTGATCCATCTGGATAACAGGAAGATTGTTGCGAGTAGGATATCTGTGTGGACGGTTGAGAGGGAACACCCGACGGCGAGCAATAATTCCTGAACCACAACAGAGTTAGTAACAAACAAAACAAAAACCTACAAAACAAAACAAAAGTTAGTATGCAATGCAGTATGCTTATTTGTTTCCAAGGTATCCGGCTTGGTACTTGGTTTTGACCTTTCCAGACCCTGAGGAAGATGCTTTGATGTTGCTTGAGAGAGAGAGACTTAATGAAACAAACTGACAAATACATTACAAATGGTGGATAATACATAGTTTGATTTTACAACATATGCCCCTGAAGGGTCAAAATACAACATAAAAGAAAAGTACATGAAATGGAAATAACAACAAGCAAAGTAGTCAAACATCTAAGCCAAACTCATCCTCCTTAACCTCCTTCAGAAGTGCTTCAGTTATAGGACCAGCCGGATGCTCTGTAATGCTTCTAATAAGAAGGTTCCTAGTGGTAATAGCAGTGGTCAGCTTCTTGTGCCTGTCTTGGTCCTTTGACCTCTTCATACCAGCCCTAAGCTTCAATTCTGAGATTTCCTTCTGGGCTGCCAGCAGAGCCTCCTGTTGTTTCTTTTCATTGGCCTCCAACTGCTCAATCCTGGCCTGAGTTCTCTTATCCTCTTGAGTGCGAGCTTCAGTGATCCTGACCCACCTAGCTTGACTTTCTTTCAGATAGAGATCAGTCCTAGCCTTCTGAAACTGGGCCTCTTTACAGGCATTCTTCAAAATCTGCTCCCCTGCTCTTGATTTCTTGATGTAGTCCCCTGCTTTCTCAATCCTGGCTAGATGTTCCACCTTTAGCTTTTCTAACCTCTCAATGTCTAGACGACCATCACCCCTCTCCCAGAGGGTCTTCTTCAGAGCTTGAGACAAATTCTCATTCCTCTCCTTCAGTTTCTCAAATTCTTCCAGGCTGACAGTGGCTAGAGGTGGTGTTGTGAATGGTCCAGGTGCATCCTCAATGGTGAAAGGCATCCCAGAAATTTGAGCCCTAGCATGAGACCATTCATAATACTGAGCTGAAGCCACATTATTGCACCTCCCAAGAATGGCCATCCCTTTGGTCTGGATGTTGTCCCAAGCCCAGGATGCTTGTTTGACAACAGCTAGATTAGGCTTTATCTCACAATACAGGGTTTCAGCCAAGTCTTGTACTCTAGGAGGGTGAACCAAAGCATAGCCCAATTGTCTCTTAAACACAAAGGATTGTAGTTGATGCAACCCTTCACTCCTACCAGAGGTACATTGGGGAACTGCCCACAGCTAGTAATTATATCCCTGCCTTTGGTGCTCTGGGTGCACCACCTGATGTCATCTGAAGTCAGAGCAGTAAGCCTCTTAGCCCAATTTTTCTGCTGGTGAGGGTTCAAGAAAGCATCAGTCTTGGGTAAGTGTTTGAGCAGCCAGGTATAAAATAGAGGAGCACAGCACCTCACCAATCTCCCTCTCTACTTCTCATTCCTTTGGTGAACAGAATAATAGAAATCTCCCAGCAAGGTGGGTACTGGGTTCCTCAAAAGGAAGAGATGAATAGCATTCTTGCTGATAAACTTGGGCTCATCTGCAAAAAGTATAACCCCATATATACTGAGGGCTAACAATGCACAAACTGCCTTCCATTCTCCCAAGGAGGCCTTCAGGATGGCCTGAGAAGTCAGAAAGTCTAAATGTAGGCCAGGGATTCCAGCCTTTGTAGTCATGTTCTCCTCAATCAAAACAGGTTCCAGGAGCAGTGCTTTTGCCACTTCTTCATTGCTGGGAGAAGCCATCTCTGGGTTGAAGGGGATACCACCCCTGACAGGCACTCCAATCAAAGATGAGAACTCCTCCAGCAAAGGTCCTAGCTGAAAGTTCTGGAAAGTGAAGCATCTTAAAGGAGGATCATAGAACTGTAGACAAGTGTGGATCAAACTCCTCTGAGAAGGGTCCAAATCCATAACCATGTCAAGGATGCCTCCATAATGTTCTCTGAATAATGGGATATGGTCTGGAGTAATAAGTGCCTGGACCTGCCTGATGCCAGCTATCACAGGCTCAAAGAAATGGTATGAGATGTTGCTCTTCTTGGGTGCCATGACTGCTGATGAAGAGCTGAGAACAAGTGCTGATGAGGAAGACTGATACTGAAGATGAGCCACTGATAGGCTAAGGATGATGATGGAGGTAGCTGAAGCAGGCAACTGATAGCTGAAGCAGATAGCTGATGCAGATAACTGATGAGCAGGGGTCTATGCAGATGAAGGGGTCAAAACCAAGCCAAATGAAATATGGATACCCTGAAAAACAAATAATCAAATGTTAAATGATGCAATGATGATGTATGCAAATGATATTCAAGGGTTTGTGATCAAGCTGGATCTGATTACTGCCTTGATATAAGTCCATGTATGTGTAAGAAGTCCAGATGGAGGTTTAGAAGTCCAGTAACCAAGGTGGGGGACTCAAATAAAGAGTCACATGTCCTGGGTTAAATCACAAGAACTGTCCCAAGGTGAAGCATTCTTAAAAACAAGTACCAGGGTATGATGTGGCCAAGGGTTCCTGCAAACCTGTAAACAGCCCAACCCCCTCACAGGTGATGTTCTAAAACAAGGATCCTCAGACTTGGATCAGTTATGAGAAATGTAAACACTTCTAACCCGGAGGTACAGTGTTTACAATAACCATAAAAGATCCTCCTCTAATTCACCTCGGTTTCTGAAGGTCATAGTAAAGGTCATCCAGACTTAGCAGGCTTCCCAGATAGCCCTAGCACTACAGGAGATCTGTAGCACAGAGTTCTCAAGAAGAAACCCATATCTGAACCGTGTTTCATATTCCCGCACCAGACCGAAATGAAATGGGAAAGAACATGAACCTCTCTAGCCTAGGTGTCACTCAGGTCCCAGGTATAGGACCTTAAACTCTCAATAGAACCCCACCCAACAAAACAAAAACCAGATCCAGCACAGTGATAATGATAGTATGATGTATAAAAACTGTAACAAAAGCAGTAAATAAAGTTGTACATAAAGCAATAAATAAAGCAAATAAATAGACACAAATAGAACCTAACACCCCAGTAAACACAAATCAAACAAGCGCTAGGAGGAACCCACAAAAAGAACCAGAAGCCCTGGTTGCAGTATAAGGATCCCCAGCAGAGTCGCCAAGCTGTCGCTCCCGCCAAATGACACCCGGCCAAGAGGGGTACAGACGCGAACGGTCGGCGAAAAGAGATGATGAGAACACACAGGAGTGAACTCAAAAAGACAAGAGTCGCCAGCTAGGCATTTTTATTCCGGAGGAAAGGAAATGCTGCATAGACCTAGAAAGATATGGACAAGATGGTTGCGAACCAGAAAGACTGAGAAAGGGGGTTGGTTACAACCTGGGAAGGTATTAGCACCCAGATTGTCTGTCGTACTCGACGGGATCCACGCTTAAAAGATTTGTGTTTTAAAGGGGTAGTGTCAGTGCAATCTGTGTATAAAAGAGTTGGAAAATGATGTACAGGTGTCAGTGTAAGAGAAGTGTGAAGTGTATAATTGAAGTGTCAGTGTAAGATAAGAATGGAATGCTCAAGATTATGAGGCTTAAAGAATAATGCTGGAAGGAGGGGGAATATACATAGACTTTTGTTCGATAACTGTTAAGTTATGCCTACGTATCCTCTCGTGCAATGAGGAAGTCAGAACACCGTAGTTCGACCCAAAGAGACTGAAAGATGAATTGACTTGTGAACTGCTTACTTGTCTATGCTCAAGTGTATGACCTGTCTGGCTCAGGTGCAAACTGTCTTGCATTAGACGGAAGAAGCAAGTTCTCGGTTGTGAGTGAATGAGATGAGAAAAGAATCCCGAAGGAGACGATTATTGTTTGTTTTTTGAGTGTTTTCAGTCTGTTATTGCTTTTTTTTTAGATTTGTCATAAGAAAATGAGCTTAAGCCTAAACCAATGGGTTAGTAAACTCATCACATCCTCCCTCTGATTAGGGGTAATGAGAATACCTTAAGTGTGAAGTCAGCATCTCACACTTAATCACCATGATGTAGGATTAAGATCATTAACCTACTTGTGATTATTTAGATGTTTTTGTTGTTTTGTTTAGTGTTAAGTAATGAGATTAAGCCATAATCAGGGATTAAACAGACTCATTACACCATCCTAATAGAAGGATAATAGATGAGAATGTTTAAGCTGAGGAAGACTCCCCAACTTAATCCATGATTAGGGATTAACGTCATGACAAAACAAAGCCTTTATTAGATGGATTTTAGTTAATGATAAGATGAAGAAATGAGTTTTATGATTTGTAAGACAACTTGAGGAGGACTTGTCCATTAACACTAGGGTTAGTCCTTTTTAACCAATTAAGGAAGAATTAGAACCCTAATGCAAGGCCCAAGTTACAAGTTTGATGTCTTGATGATGATTAAGTGAATTAATTTAAGGATTTAAACACATTAAGGGTTTAACACTTAGGATTAAAGTTATACACTCCATCCTAATAGAAGGATGCATGCATAAGCTTAATCACAAAGCCTTAAAACCTTTAGGGTTTAGTCCCTGATTATGAGATGAGAAGAGAAGACTCAAAGAGACACAAAGGTAAAAACTAAGTGGGGGACTAATCAAAACCCTAATTGTTATCATGCTTGGTCATTCCTAGGGTTTGTGGAGTTTAAGAAAGAAATCTTCAAGGAAGCCACCAAGGAGAAGCAAGATAGAAAAAGGATAAGATGAGAAGAGAAAAGAGGGAAGAGAGGCACAAGTGAGCAAGCTCACTCAAAGATAAGTAAAAATGCAGCAAGGATGTAAAATGACAAGATGAGAAGAGGTAGGAGGTGAAGGCAAATTCACCTCCCAAACAAACTTACCATTAACCTGAAAAGTTAGTACAAGATGCATAAAGGAAGAAATGAGATGAAACAATGCATATGGATGGGCAAAGGCCAAAGTCAGAAACATACACATGATGCAAATGATGTAAAGGGATGATGCAAACACATGTCAAGAGTTGTGGATGATCATACAAGGATGAGGGTGCAAATGAAGCATGCTTTGAACCATGAAAGTTCATGAAAGTTTATGAAATGATATGAATGCAAAACATGGCAAATGAAAGATGAAATGATTAAACATGATTCTAATATGTCCTAAGATGTATATTTAATCAAATGAATACATAAAATGTCATGGCAAGTCATGGTATGCAAGCAAATGGAAGATGGATGCAAAGGAAAGCATAAATTAGGGTTATATGCAACATACAAAGCAAAAATCCAAAACCAGAAGCAAATGACATGATAAAAATTTGAAAATTCAATCAAAGGAACCCTAGACCTATAAAAACTCACTTCCCAAAGGAGGGGATCCAACTCTTAACCTAATGAGGGTTATGAATTTCCTAAGTTTGCTAGGGTTTTAAGGTACCTTGACAAGAAAAATGCCAAACAAATTGAAAATGCAAGATCAATTCATGCCAATTTTATCCTATAAACTACATGTTATGCAAGATGCAATGCAAAAAGAATCATTGTCCAACTCTCAATGGTTAAGCAGAAATGAATTTTTGAAGTTTGAATCAAAATAATGCCTTGAAATGAAATTAATTCCATTGAAAATGATCAAAAGGCATCAAGAACAAAAAATAAATTTGGTTTGAGAGTTGGACAATGTTTCTAAATGTTTTTAAATGTTTCATGAATTTTTTTGTGATTTTTAAATACCTAAAAGTATTTTTAATTAATTAATTTTCATTAACTAATTAAAAATAAACTTTTAAATGATTTAAAAGTATTTTTTAATGCAAAAAATAAAAATAAAAATATTTTTGGGTTCTGAAAATTAATAAAAGGTTTGATAAAAATTTTCAGAATTTTTCAATGTATTTTGCTATTTTTAAAAATTCGTGGAAGTTAAATATAAAACAAATGAAATAAAAATGAAATTAAATGAAAAAAAGGAAAAGTCAAATGATCTGAAGGCCAGGATTCAAATTCAAGGGGGCGGGAGTTGACTTCGCGCGCTATCCAATGGCCAGAATTCAAACTACGCTAATTATGATTAAACCCTAATTAACTAACCCTAATCACTCTCAGGTGACCGGAGCAAGCTCCGGTCATCTTCTCCGGCCAATCCCCTCCCCTGAATCCCTCAAAACGCCATGAAACTTCACCAAAAGCTCCAGAATCAAACCTTAAACAACCCTAAACACGAATCAATCCTCAAAAATCATTTATCACTCAAGAACATCACAAATCGAAGCAAAAAATTTTTAGGTCAGAAAGTTTCAGAGCAACCATACATCCTGGTTTCTCAACCATTTTCAAAAATAATCACATCCCCATGATAAGGGGAGCACATAGAATCGTTTAAGAACTTAAAATGGAGTTTCTGGAAAAAAAGTTTGAGATGGCTACCTGAGATGGAATCTCCTGGTTCTGGGCTTTCTGGCCTTTCCTTTGCTGCAAATCCACTCCTTTGAATCCTCTGATGATGAAATGAAGCTTAGAAAGCTTTGAGGATGGCTGGTTTGGGAGATTGGCAGAGTTCTGTTCAGTGAAGTGAGGAAATCGTATTTGGTTTGTGTGAGGTTCTAGGCTGTTTCAATGGTTGGTTTGTGATCAGTGAGTCATGTTGAGATGTTTTGTGAAGTTTGTTTGTGTGTTTGATGCTTGTGGAGAGTGTTTCGAATGGTTTTGCATATGAGGCATAAACTTGGAACTTGGCTATGGTAGAGATTCAGCATGAATTGTTATGTGCTTTTGCTTGTATTTGATCCACATAAAGAAGTGTGATAGGTCAGAGAGTAGGTGCTGGCCTATTGTGATTGGTATGGGCAAGTTGCCAAAATGTCAAACTTTGTGTAAGAGAGGTATGGGCTCATGGCTAGCCAAGGACAAGAGGGGTGTCCTGCGCAGCAAGAAGTGTGGAGATCCCTAGGATCAATTCTGAAGTCAGCAAGCAAGTGGATTAGGGTTTGAGTGAGGTTTTGCAACTTGGTTCATCTTTGGCCCTTTTGAAGTTTCTTGATCCACAAGTCACAAAAATGAGCAAACTCTTGATGCAATCTGACTTTTAGACATTGGTTCATGTTTGTATGAAGATTAGAAGTCCACTTGATAGCACAATTTGCCTTGGCAAGTGGTTTTGCAACTTTGCCTCTTTGGTAGAAAACTTGAAATTATGTGATTTTTCCCAACTTTGACAAGCCATAACTTTTGATCCAAAATGAATTAGGACAAGTTCTTGTACTTTTTGAAAAGGGAATGATCCACTCTACAACTTTCATGACCAAAGTTTTCCCATTTGAAGCATTTTTGAATCAAAAAGCAAGGGTTGAAAAAGTTTCCCAAAATGGCAAGTTTCCATTACAAGTCATTTCCCAAAAAGTCAACTTTGCAAATGGCTTGAAATTCTTCAATTTTGTGAACTTCTAACATCTTCTATGATCAAATAAAGATCATACATAATCAAAATGATGAAGAACACCCTTTGGTTGGGTCATTGGGGGCCTCAGGTGCCCTGATTTTGCACTGACTTGCTCAAAAAGTCAACTCTTGATCAGATGACTTTCCCATGGAATTTCTTCATGAAAATTGATATGCATGATACCTATACCATATAGAGACCAATAGAATCAAGAATGACCAAAAAATTTGGAGTTATGGCCTTTGAAACCAAAACCCTAGCTCTAGGTCATCTATGCAGTCAAACCTGGCTCTGCTTTTATGCCAATCTCAGTTCTTGTTATTTTTTGACATTCTTGACTTTGAGAGGATATAACATGATGCTTGAACATACATGGACCCCTTTGAAGTGATTGATGACCTTTGGAGTGGCTCAAATAGCTCTTGGATTGCTCAGATCACAAACCCTAGATGCAGATGACTTTGAAACAATGCAGTGAAGCAAATATGCAATATGAGATGATGTGATGATGTGATTGAACTTATGCATATGAAAAGATCACAAGCCATGGTGTGAATGGGTGAGGGCAAATTTGGGGTGTTTACAGTGATCATACCACACGATGTCATATGACATGTTGGCACATTTCCATAACTGCTAAAATTCACATAAGTAGATTCCCAATTTACCCCTTAGGTTTTCAAATTGGGTAGCATCCAAGGCTTTAGTAAATATATCAGCCAATTGCAGATTTGTAGCTACATGTTCCAATGAGATCACTTTTTCTTCTACAAGATCTCTGATGAAATGGTGTCTGATATCAATATGCTTGGTCCTGCTATGTTGGATAGGATTCTTTGATATGTTAATAGCACTTAAGTTGTCACAGTATAATGTCATGACATCTTGTGGGACATTGTACTCAGTGAGCATTTGCTTCATCCAAACCAACTGTGAACAACTGCTTCCAGCTGCTATATATTCAGCTTCAGCAGTAGATAAGGATACACAATTTTGTTTCTTACTGAACCAAGAAATCAAATTGTTTCCTAGAAAGAAGCATCCTCCTGAAGTGCTTTTTCTATCATCAGCACTTCTAGCCCAATCAGCATCACAGAAGCCAGTGAGAATTGGTTTGCATCCATGAAAGTACATTATGCCATAGTCACAAGTACCATTAACATATTTCAGAATTCTCTTGACTTGGTTAAGATGACTAACTTTTGGATCAGCTTGATATCTTGCACATACACCTACTGCAAATGCTATGTCTGGTCTGCTAGCAGTCGGATATAACAAGCTTCCAATCATACTTCTGTATAGGCTTTGATCTACATTCTCACCCTTGTCATCTTTAGTTAGCTTTAAATGTGTGGGGGCAGGAGTTCTCTTATGAGTAGCACTGTCCATCCCAAATTTCTTGACTATGTTCTTAGCATACTTGCTTTGGGAAATGAACATGGAGTCCTCCATTTTCTTTATTTGCAGTCCAAGAAAGTAGGTTAATTCTCCTACTAGGCTCATTTCAAATTCAGATTCCATCTGATTGAAAAAATGTTTAACCATCCTATCTGACATCCCACCAAAGACAATGTCATCTACATATATTTGAGCAATCATGACATTTCCTTCTTCATCTTTAACAAACAAGGTTTTGTCAATTCCACCTTTCTTGTACCCTTGCTTGATAAGAAAAGTAGTCAGCCTTTCATACCATGCTCTTGGAGCTTGCTTCAAACCATAAAGAGCCTTCTTTAGTTTGTATACATGATTTGGACAGCTTGGATCAACAAATCCTTTAGGTTGTTCTACATATACCTCTTCATTAAGATATCCATTTAGAAAGGCACTTTTCACATCCATTTGAAATAGCTTGAACTTCAAGATACAAGCAATTCCTAAAAGTAGTCTGATTGATTCAAGCCTTGCTACTGGTGCAAAGGTTTCATCAAAGTCTACTCCTTCAATTTGTGTGTATCCTTGAGCTACAAGTCTAGCTTTGTTCTTTGTAACAACTCCTTGTTCATTTGACTTGTTCTTATACACCCATTTAGTTCCAATCACATTTATGTCATCAGGTCTAGGAACAAGATTCCACACTTCATTTCTTGTGAATTGACCTAATTCCTCTTGCATAACACAAATCCAGTATTCATCAGTAAGAGCTTCCTTGATGTTTTTAGGTTCTATTTTTGAAACAAAGTAGGAACCTGAAATCACTTCTCTTGATCTGGTGCTTACACCTCTGTTGGGATCACCAATTATCAAATCTTTGGGATGATCCTTCTGGATTCTGATGGAGGGAGGTTTGCTGGATTGTTCTGTCCTTGCATCAGTTTGAGTGAAGTCAGAATGATCACTCTTTTCTTCAGCTTCAGTTTTGCTGTCAGCAGATGTTCCAACATCTTCTGTAACATCTTTAGGAGCATCATTAATTATCACATTTATGGACTCCATGATAACCTTGGTTCTAGAATTAAATACTCTATATACTCTGCTGTTTATAGAGTATCCAAGAAAAATCCCTTCATCACTTTTAGGATCCATTTTTCTTCTTTGCTCCCTATCTGCCAGAATATAACAGTTACTTCCAAACACATGGAAGTACTTAACTGTGGGTTTTCTGCCCTTCCAGACTTCATAGATTGTGGACAAGGTTCCTTTCCTTAGAGTAACTTTGTTATGGATGTAACAAGTTGTGTTCATAGCTTCAGCCCAGAAGTACAAAGGTAACTTTTTAGCATGGATCATAGCTCTTACTGATTCTTGAATAGTTCTATTCTTCCTCTCAACAATCCCATTCTGTTGAGGAGTGATTGGTGAAGAGTATCATGACTGATTCCTTCTGAAGAACAGAAATCTAAGAATTTTTGGTTCTCAAATTCTTTTCCATGATCACTTCTTATTCTGATCACACAGCTGGCTTTTTCCCTTTGTATTCTTTGGCATAAGTCTTTGAATACATCAAATACATCAGACTTTTCTTTGATGAAATTTATCCATGTATACCTTGAAAAGTCATCAACCACCACATAGGCATACCTCTTACCACCAAGGCTCTCAACCTGCATAGGTCCCATAAGATCCATATGCAATAATTCCAAAACTTTGGAAGTTGTCAGATGTTGGAGCTTTGGATGGGACATCTTGGTTTGCTTGCCTATTTAACATTCACCACATATTTTGCCATCATCAATCTTCATTTTAGGAATACCTCTCACAGCTTCCATAGATATGATTTTCTTTATGCCTCTGAAATGAAGATGACCTAGTCTTTGGTGGCATAGTTTCACTTCTTCTTCTTTAGCTAAAGAGCAAGTTGAAGTGAGACTGAAGTCTTGAGGTTCCCACATGTAACAGTTGTCTTTAGATCTGGCTCCTCTCATGACAATATTTTGTTCTTTGTTAGACACTATGCATTCAGTTTTGGTAAAGTTTACACTGTACCCTTGATCACATAATTGACTTATGCTGATCAGGTTAGCAGTTAAACCTTTTACCAGCAGCACATCATCTAGTCTTGGTACATCTGGACAGTCCAAGGTCCTAACTCCCTTGATTTCTCCTTTAGCTCCATCTCCAAAGGTTACATATCTGGATGAATATGACTTTAAGTCTACTATCAGATTCTTCAATCCAGTCATGTGTCTTGAACATCCACTGTCAAAGTACCAGTCTTCTTTAGCTGATACTCTGAGTGATGTATGGGCTATATATGCAACACCTTTCTTTGACCATTTGTGTTGAGATTTCTTTTGATACCTCTGCCCTGTGCATTGTTCATCAGTAGAGCTCCAAGGTTGTTTGTTGATCTTGTTCTTGGGCATGTAGCTTTGATCAGCATGAAGACTAGCTTTTGGTCTCCATACCTTCTTGATGACCTCTGTCTTCTGCTTAGGGGGTTGCTGATCTCTTTGATGTTTATGCAACACTTTCTTGGTAACTTCTATCTTCTGCTTAGGAGGTTGCTGATACATCTGATTTGGATATCCATGCAACTTGTAGCAATGAGGTTTAATATGTCCAAATCTTCCACAATGATGACATCTCCATCTTTGATACTTCTTCTTCATTATGTTCTTTTCAGGATGTTGAGACATCTGTTGGAACATTATGTTTGGCTTTGTGTTCTTTTCATGATGTTGAAGCATCTGTTGGGACATCTTGTTTGACTGTATGGACTTTGAATTAGTTTTGCTAGAGCTAGCTTCAACCTTATGAACTTTGTTAAATCCCAGTCCACTTTTATCTCCTGAATGCTTATTATTGTTGAGAATAACATCCAGTGTGCTTGAGCTACTGTTCAGCATTCTAACAGATTTGGACATATGTTCCAACTTGGAGTTGAGAAGACTTACTTCACTTTTCAAGGTGTCAATGATCTCTAGATCACTTGCTTTTTCATCCTTTAGTGCCTCAATCTGCTTCTTTAGCTTTATACTCTCCCTGCATATTTCAGTGCTTCTTTTGACTAGTTCTCTGTATGATTGCTCAAGTTCTTCAAAAGTAAGCTCCCCATCACTGGATTCACTTTCAGATTCACATAATCCAGCTAGAGCAGTGATATGCTTAGCTGATTCTTCTTCTGAATCACCTCCTGAGTCTTCATCAAACCAGGTTACAGAGAGACCTTTCTTTTGCCTTTTTAAATAGGTAAGACATTCATTCCTGATGTGTCCATATCCTTCACATCCATGGCATTTAATTCCTTTTTCTTGACTGGTCTTTTCATCATAATTTGACCTTCTATTAGCATCATAAGGTCTTTTGTTTTCAGAAGAATTTGTGTATCTTCCACTTGGTCTGGACTTGTCTTCCATCCTTCTGAGAATCTTTTTGAACTGTCTTCCAAGCATAGCAATGTTTTCTGATAAGTTTTCATCAGTTTCTGATTCATCATTTTCTTCTTCTTTATCAGTATTTGACATCAAGGCTATGCTTTTGTTCTTCTTTACAATTGTGTCATTCATTCCCATCTCAAATGTTTGAAGGGAACCAATGAGCTCTTCAACTTTCATTGTGCATATGTCTTGAGCTTCTTCTATTGCTGTGACTTTCATGTCAAATCTTTTTGGCAAAGATCTGAGAATCTTTCTTACAAGCTTTTCATCAGTCATCTTTTCTCCCAAGGCTCCAGAAGTATTGGCTATTTCTAAGATGTTCATGTAGAATTCATGAATTGTCTCATCTTCCTTCATTCTCAAGTTTTCAAACTTGGTGGTGAGAAGTTGAAGTCTTGACATCTTTACCTTTGATGTTCCTTCATGAGTTGTTTTGAGAGTGTCCCAAACATCTTTGGCCAGCTCACAGTGATGCACAAGTCTAAAGATGTTCCTATCAATGCCATTGAATAAAACATTTAAGGCCTTGGAGTTGCCAAGTGCTGAATCTTCTTCCTCCTTACTCCATTCTTCTTCAGGTTTCAACACTTTTGCTCCATCTTTGGTGTCTTGGACAGGATGTTCCCATCCATTGTTGACTGATTTCCAGGCCCTATTGTCAAGTGATCTTAAGAATGCAATCATTCTTGGCTTCCAGTAGTCATAATTAGATCCATCCAGTATAGGTGGTCTATTTACTGATCCTATATCTCTGTCCATGTTTCCAGAATTTGTATTCCCTAGATCTCACCCAGTATACACAGGCAGGGTGCCTGCTCTGATGCCAATTGAAATTCTGTGATCAGGTATGAGATGTCGAATGAGATGTTTAAACACTTGACAACTTAACAAAAACTTAAAGTGCAGGAAAATTAAACAACACAGTAATTTGTTAACCCAGTTCAGTGTATAACCACACTTACATCTGGAGGCTACCAAGCCAGGAGGAAATCCACTATAAGTAATATTAATTCTAGACTTAAACCACCCAGTTTAATCTTTCACTTAATATCTACCCAATGCAATTTCTACCTAAGACACAACTTAGATATGAGTACCAACTCACTCCCCCTCAATCACACAGTGATTTTGTTTACAAGTTTAACAAAATTGAAGTCATACTTCAAACAAAATAGCTTGATCTTACTTCACAGTTTCAATCAAGACACAAATACACTTTTGCTTAAAAGCTCATAAAGTGGTACAATTAAAACAACCTGCTATTAAAACACAAAACACCCTATTTGGTCTTCTTAATTCGTACTCAATTCTGAGAGTTTCTGTTGCTTAAATAGGTGTATGGATTTTGGGCTTTCTGTAGGTTTATCCAATCCTGAAACGCATGCAGCTTCCACCTTGAATTAGGGTTTGTTACTTCCTAGATTCTAGGTGATTCAGTTCTTCTGATTATGCTGAAGTCTCATAACAACACTCCCTACAGATGCGCCTTATTCTGTTTTGTCCATCCATAATTAATTCCAGATAACTTTCCTTAATTTACTCAGTTCTGTTAGTCAATAATTAATTCTGGTAGCAGGTTTGAGATGTCACAACATTTGTTGGGACATCCTGAAAAACTGAACTTAAATCATTAACTGATACAATGTCACAACATCTGATGTGACATCTTGTAAACTGAACTTATATCATTATCTGATACAATGTCCCAACATCTGGTGTGACATCCTGAATTAAGTTCATTTATTTATACTCTGTTTGATAATGTCCCAACATATGATAGGACATCCTGAACTGAATTTAACATTTCTTGTTGGTCAAAAATTCTGTCAATTCTAAACATCTACAGGGTTCAATCTCAACTTGTATTTCTTCAATCTCTCAAATAACTTATGCAGATGATCAAGATGTTGCTCTTCATTCTGGGACCTGGCTATCATATCGTCCACATAAACCTCTATCTCATGATGGATCATATCATGAAACAAAGCCACCATAGCACGCTGATATGTTGCCCCTGCATTCTTCAAACCAAATGGCATCACCTTATAGCAAAAAGTGCCCCACTGTGTAACAAATGTAGTCTTCTCCATATCTTCAGGTGCCATCTTAATTTGATTGTAACCAGAGAAACCATCCATAAAAGAAAATACCTTATGCTGAGCAGTGTTGTCTACCAGAACATCAATATGAGGAAGTGGAAAGTCATCTTTGGGGCTGGCCTTGTTCAAATCCCTGTAGTTTACACACATACGTACCTTACCATCTTTCTTAGGTACCGGCACCACATTTGCAACCCACTGAGGATAAGAAGTCACAGCTAAGAACCCTGCATCAAACTGTTTCATTACCTCTGCCTTAATTTTCTCTGACATTTCAGGACGCATGCGACGAACCTTTTGCTTCTTTGGACGACAATCTTTTTTTACTGGTAAACGGTGAACCACAATGTCTGTATCCAACCCTGGCATATCTTAGTAGGACCAAGCAAAGATCTCCACATAGTCACGTAGCATCTGAATCAATCTGCTCTTGACACTATCCTCTAATTCAGCCCCTATCTTGACCTCTTTCCTGTTTTCTTCAGTTCCCAGATTCACAACTTCGACTGGCTCTTCATGTGGTTGTATAGCTTTCTCTTCTTGTTGTAACAACCTAGCAAGCTCTACAGGTACTTCACAATCGTCCTTATTTCCGTCTTCATCTTGATAGATCGGATTCTCGAAATTATAATTGGCAATAGTAGAACTGTTATCAACAGGATCCAGAGTGGATGAGGATCTGCATTTTAGTGGGTGTGTGTAAGAACACATAGCTGATAAAGCAAAAAATAAAAGAAAAGAAAGACAAGGAACACAATATTTACGAAAACGAAACGTCCACTGATTTTTATTGAATGAAGTATGCAAATGAAATGACAGCCCGTAACAAGCACACCATTGTGCCCCGGGTAAGGCACAAGGCTTGAGAGTTTTAATTGTTCAAGAAATTACAAACTTAAAAGTAACAACACAGTAATAGTATTTACTCCTGACTAAAGGAGATAGGAATAACATCTTCAGCTTTCCAGTTATTGAGCCCATCACCCACAGTAGGAAAAATCCAAGCATCCAGGTTGTAGTCTTCATCATAGTCGCCCACAGCATTGATTTGATTCTTCATAATCCCCTGATTGGTGATACGAACAGAACGAGCACGACGAACAGCCTTCTGGGATTCTGCAGTGAAACCCAAACCAAATTTGTCAGACTTGTATGGAATATCAGGAAGCTGACCCCAAATAGTACAACCACCTTCATCCACCACAGCTCTAGCATCTTTGAGGGAGGCCATTGTAGGAGGTACTCTGGTGACCACATGAACTTTCTTGACAACAGGAGGAGCTTCATAATCATTAACAATCCAAGGAACCGCCTCAAATTTCTGACACGGAGTTTCTACATATTCACCTTCCACTTCAAGATATTTAAAGGTGTTTACATGGCTAATCATATACCCTTCCTCTCCGTAAACAGTAACAACCTTCCCCTCTACTGGATACCTCAGCTTTTGATGTAAGGTAGAGATTACAGCACCTGCCCCATGGATCCAGGGACGCCCAAGCAAACAAGAATACGATGGACGAATATCCATGACATAAAAGGTAGTATTGAAAACTTGAGAACCAACTTTGATTGGGAGATCAATTTCTCCATGCACCACTCTTCTCGAACCATCAAAAGCCTTCACCACTATATTACTGGGCTTCAACACAGCATCTTCAGGACTAAGCTTATTCAGGACTTCTTTGGGCAACACATTCAGAGAGGAACCATTGTCTATCAATACATGTGACAGGGTAGTGCCCCTGCATTCAATTGAGATATGTAGAGCCCTGTTATGATCCCTCTTGGCAGGAGTCAAATCAACATCGGAGAAACCTAACCCATTATCATAGGTCAAGTGTGCAACACAATTTTCGAACTGGTCAACAGAAATTTCATTTGGTACATGAGCAGTCTTTAAAAACTTAATCAGGGCCTTGGCATGAGCCTCAGAACACAACAATAAGGACATCATAGAAATCTTGGAGGGAGTATGCCCCAATTGATCAACAATGTCATAATCACTCTTGCGAATGATTTTCAATACTTCTTCCATCTGCTTAGAGAGATCATCAGCAGCTGGCACATCAGTTGGTATAGGTTCAATAACAAGACCTTTGCCCCGAGCATCAGTGGTGGAGGTAGCAGCTGGAGTAACTGCATTCTTGGAGGTAATTGGAGGAGAGAAAACTCTTCCGCTTCGTGTGATCTTACTAGATCCAGCAATATTATCAACATCAGCAGGCATATAAGCTAAGGGTTCCTGCTTAACACCATGGATATAAACATCGGATCCATAATGCCAAGGCACAGCTTTATCAGAAGTATACAGAATAGGACCAGGAGTGGTAATGATCATAGGAGCCACTCTAGCTTCAGCAACAATCTTCACAGGGCCTTCAGCAGTAATCTTAATTGGACCCTTATGAGTGATTTTGACAGGTCCCTTTGAAGTAATCCTTACCAGCACTTTATCAACCATATCCACCTCTTCAATCTTCGCACCTTTAGTTATATGATCCACCATGCTTTCCACAGAAGGTGGTGTCCTCTCAAATACTATGGTGTAATTATTCATGAGGCGTTGAATTCCGTCCTTCAACCTCCAGCAACTATCCGGCTTATAAGCATAATAGACACAATCTTCACGACAACCTGGAAAGAACCCAGCTTGTACTAGCTTCTTCTTGATAACAGACAATGGTGTAGTCAACTCTGCAACCGAGGAAATATGTGAATCTTCATCAATTGCATTGACAGTCTTCTCATGATTTGGCATGGGAGCAGTGATCACATTTGGAGTACCTGGAGGGTCAAACTCAATCTCTCCCGCATCAATCATATCTTGAATTTTGTTCTTCAATACCCAGCAACTATTGGTATCATGTCCCTGACAGTTCGAATGATATGCACATCGTGCATTAGGATTGTACCTGGGAGAGGTAACATTAGGATTCTGAGGGGAATCCTTCAGAGTGATAAGTTCAGCCTTCAACAAGTGTTGCAATGCTTGGGCCATTGACATGTTGATCTTAGTGAACTGCCTTCTAGCCCTTTGTTGGTTGCCCTGTGGCTGTTCTGGTGTTGTAGGAGTTGGATTGGAGATATGAACTGCGCTCACAGACTGATGCCTTCTATTACGATCAGGTTGACCATAAACAGCATTTGATTCTTTCTTCCCACTGGGAGGCTTCTTTGCAGCACCTGATGAAGAAGCACCCACTTGAATCTTGCCACTCCTTATACCACTTTCTACGCGCTCTCCTGTCATTATCAACTCAGTGAAGCCAGATGATGAGCTTCCAATGAGATGACTGTAGAAAGGACCATTCAACGTACACATGAACATATCAACCAACTCCCTGTCAGTTAGAGGGGGTTGTACTCTTCCAGCTAAATCTCTCCACTTCTGAGCATACTCCTTGAAACTTTCTTTAGCACCCATAGACATGCTCTGAAGTTGCATGCGAGTAGGGGCTAAATCAGCATTGTATTGATATTGCTTATAGAAGGCTTCAGCAAGATCATTCCAATCACAGATGTTGACACTCTCCAACTGATAGTACCATTCCAATTGAGCTCCAGATAAGCTCTCTTGGAAGAAATGGATCCACAACTTCTTATCAGCAGTATGGGGTTGGATTCTCCGGACATAAGACCTCAGATGCAGCTTGGGACAAAAGACACCATCATAAACAACAAAAGTAGGAACCTTGAAACCAATGGGTATAACCACCCCAGATACCAAACTCAGGTCTTCAAAATCCAGCCCAGAAGACTTTTGCAATTCCATAGCATACATTCTATCCACCAGCGTCTTGAACTTATCCTCATTAGGCTCATGATAGTAATTAGCTTCAGAATCAGAGTCCCCCATTGTGTTGTGGAGACTGCCTCCCTCTTTCTCAGACTCTTCAGATTCATAATCTTCAACCTGTTCTTTGGTCTTGACAGGACCTCTGAACCTTCTTCCCATGTTGATCAAGCCACCTGACCTCCTAGTCTTCTTAGTCTTCTTGGCCAGCAGTGTCTTCAATTCATCCTGCCCCTTGGACAAGTTCAGGAACAGCTCTTGGAACTGTGCATTTTGTGCCTGGAGATCCTTAACTATTTGTTCAAGAGCCATTGCTGAAATAAACAGCGAGAAGATGAGAAACCTGTACACAATAAACCTGTGATGCAATGATATGGAATGTAAATGCGTATGCAATGTTTTCAAGGACCGCAGGATTTAAATTTGCTTAAACAGACAAGAAGGTAAACTTTTATTAGTAATAAACTTGTTTTGCCTCTTGGGCTTACAAAATGAAATGTAATAAATACAAGAGATGGGGTTTTAAGTCTCCCATGGACGTTTCCTCTTTGTGTTGAGGTATGAATTGAGATTCCGTTCCTCGTGAAGTTGCTTTGTTAGTTCCAGGATTCTTTCTTGGCTTGCATTGTAATGAGCCTCGAAGGTATCCCTTTGCTCCTTCAACTGGATCCAGGATCTTTGTAAATCTTCCATGTCAGTAGGCATGTCTGGGTGAAGGATGGTATAAGAAGTATCCCCTTCAGCAACAGGTTCCATGGTAACTGGCAGGATAGCAGGATATGGCATCATGAGAGTCTGAGCACGAGATCGCACCCATTTGAGATAAGCTTCCATAGGAATAGTGTACTTAGGCTCCAGAGTCTTGCTGTCAACCTTGTTCACTTTCCCCCATGCTCGTATGAATCTCTGACGGTAACCTTGAAGATCATTGTCGTAGTCAAACACAATACCCTGAATCAACATGTCATGTGGACCATCACTCCGAGCGTAACCAAACTGTCGTAAAGCCAAAGAAGGGTTGTAAGTAATGCCCCCTCGTATGCCTAGAAGTGGCACATTAGGAAACTCCCCACAACGGTCAATGATGGTGACATTCTCCATAGATCTGGAGCACCAATGAATATCTGAATGCGAGAGTGACATGATCCTTTTGGACCACCTGAACCCTTGTTCATTCTTCATTACTGAGCGAGGAAGGTGAGAAATAAACCACCTAGAAAGCAAAGGTATGCAGCACATCAGAGTTCCTCTTGCTTTTGTAGTACGAGTATGAAGAGAGTGTAGAATGTCTCCAAGCAATGTAGGCACTGGGTTGTGACTCAGAAATATGTTGATGGCATGAACGTCTATGAACTGATCTGGATTGGGGAACAACACTAAGCCATAAATCAGCAAGGCTAAGATCTCCTCAAAAGCATCATAGCTCATAGCCTTCAAGAACACTTGAGCTTTATCCATTAATACCTTAGCAAGAATACCCTTAACTCCGCTTCTCGTTTCTAGAACAATGTCAGATTTCTTCATATGTAGAGCTGCAGCAATAACCTCAGGTTTAGGCTCTTTTTCCAAGCCTGAGAATGGTTTCTGATCAAGTACCGGTATACCCAGAAGTTTAGAGAACTCTTCCATTGTAGGAACTAGCTGATAGTCGGGGAATGTGAAGCAATGGTGTTTGGGGTCAAAGAACTGAAACAGAACACTCATCATTTCTTCATTGAACCCTGAGGTGACTAGATCCAATAGCTGACCATGTCTCTTGATGAACTGGGAATGATCAGACACTTGAGAAACCAACTCTTTAAGCTTAGGAGGTATGCCTACAAAGTTGATCCTGATAGTGTTTCTACGAGCAGAAGCCATGACCTGCAACAAAGAACAAAGATAAATCCTTTGGTCCTTGAAATGGTTAGTGAAAATGCTATGCTTATGATGCATGATGATGTCATGATGTTATGCTCAATCACAAACATGTGGCACACACAAACAAGTCACACAATAGCCCTAGGTTTAAAGGCTTGCATGAGGTTCAAAGGTAAGTACCCTCCCCTGAAGTTAGTTGGTTCATCCTGTCCTACAAAGTAACCAGGTTCTAAGGGATCTCAAAATCATTGATCCTTCACAAGGGTAGTTGTTCAGTAGGCAACTTACTTGCCAACCAAAACCCTCCAAGTTTAGAATCTCAATGAGTGTAGTATCGAGTATCAACCAACTTCAGTCTGCACCAAAGCCGGTTATCTCACTTCTTTCTAAATGCCAAGATGGGATAACTAGGGTTCTAAAAGTTAGTTAGTGCATTGACAACATATGGCAGCCTTATATTATCCTCAAATTGACTTAAGGAACATAAGCACCAACCAAGAAGTCACACTAACTATGGCCACCAGATCAACCATATTGGTATACGCCGTACAGTTTCCTTGGTCTATTGCCATTTACCTAAGGTACGCTAGATCCGGGTTAGGATCTTTCACACATAAGAGCACCCAACAAGTAAAGTAAAGCAAACAAAGCAAACAAGTTTAAAGTGATCTAATTCCTAAGGGTACCCCTCTTTTATTAAATCCCCAGCAGAGTCGCCAGTTCTGTAACACGGTGGGAGAACTGACTTTAGTTATGTTGCGGATAGCAAGAGTCGCCACCGACTTTTATTTTATCCAAAGGAAAGGCATAAAAGAATAGGAAAGACCTTTTAAAAGATTTTTGGGTCCGGGGGGTAGGTTATGTAAAGGGAAGGTGTTAGCACCCTTTACATCCATGATTATCCATGGGCTCTTAGTTACTTAGCTCACTTTAAAATGTTTTTGAAATGTGAGGTGTGTGAATAGAAATTTTCTTAAGTATTTTATAATGATCCATGTACGGATGCGTATAAAACCTTTGTTTTGAAAATTTGTTTGAAAATGTGTGAAGTGTTTGAAATGTTTTGAAGAGTGAGAAAGTATCTAGGAGGAACCTACCCTAAGTTTAATTCTTTTCTGTTCTTGAATCCTTTAAATGGTAAGACTATCCCTATTATTAAGGAATAGGTAGTCATTACCTTGGATGTGAGGGACAAGTGAAGGGACATCTGTTATTTAGGCAACTGTGGGGTGTATAAGCAATTCGAAGGGACTTATCATCTTTATTCGAAAGGGACAAGATCATTACGAAGGCAACATTCGAAGGGACTTGATCTTTTTATCTGTTAAAGGGACTAGATGATGTGAGATTAGGGACTTTGCTTTATACACCCTACTTGACCTTTTGTAATAGGCAACATGAGAGGTATCCTTAAGGAAGTGAGATGGCGATCAAAGATCGACTTACGTGTGTGAGTGTACAATTTTAAATATTTATCTTTTAAATTAGTGATCTAAATTGATTTTACATTACAAACATGTTTACACTCCCTATTTTACTAACCATAGCATTTAAAATAAATATTCAATATTACTATTACAATATTACATAAAGGAGGCAATTACAAAATAATAATAATTAACAAATTAAATAAATAAGCAAAATAATAATAATAATATAATTGGGTTAGTAATAATAAAAATAATAAATCACAATATATAAATGGGGTTAGTAATAATAAAATAAATATCATATGAAAATAAACATAATTAATAATATAAACAAAAATATTAGCATAATAATTAAAAATTCAAATTTTTTTATAAACAATTACTATTTTAAGATTAAACAATTATATATTGTTTATCATAAAGTTTTAAATTATTTACAAGTTATAAAAATTTGGTTAATTACAAACATATTATAAAAATAAATGATATTTACAAAATAAAATTAAGAATTTTAATTATTTTAAGCATATTTATATACAAGAATTAAATTATAAACAAATTATATAATATATATACATGATTAAGGTTTATAAATAATAAATTAAAAATTATAATAAAATTAAATTTTAAATAGAAGAAAATTAGGGTTTGTGAAAATTATTAGGGTTTATAAAAATTAATTAGATTTTTACAAAATATTTTATGGTTTTAGAAACTTAGGGTTTATATACATATTTTTAGAATAATAAAATAACTATATATAATTTTACAATATTAATAATTTACAAAAAATAAATAAGTTTTTCTTATAAAATTAAAATTAAAAATAATGAATTCTAAAATAATATGAACATCCTATTTATTTTATTATTTGAATTTGTTTTAATAGAAAATTAATTAAATAACAAAAATCAGAAAAAGAATGAAAAAACCAAAACCTGCTTGGGCTGGGAGTTGAACCCAGTCCCTAAGCTTTCAACCTCCAGGACCAGCATTCCAACCACTGGGCCATGCGCGCGCATGTGATATAGAGCAAGCACCATCAGGTTTTGTTGTTTATCCTGAACAATTATGAAAAAAAACAAAGCAAATAATACAAAAGGCCTGGGGGGGATTCGAACCCAGGACCTTTACGCAATACACAAACACACTTACCATTCCAGCTGGGAGGGCGCAACTGTTAGTTAATCCACAACATTGCATAATATATTAATTCTAACAATTAAAATAGAAAAATAAGAAAAATTGCTACAGCCAGGATTCGAACACAAGTCTTCAAGGTCATACGCGTACGTCCCTTGCCACTGAACCAACCACACATTTGTGAAACAAAACAGAAACAATTACATAAAATATTATATCACACATTCAAATTCTGGAATTCGCGCCAGGGCTTCATCTTCCTCCTTGGTACCTACAAATTTTGCTGCGTTTTTACATATGAATTTACCTGCGAATATTTCAAAACAGAAACCTACGAAAATTGGATTACCATCAAAACAGTGAAATTTCTTGAAATTAATTGGTGCATTATGATCCCCAGAGTTCACATGATTGTTCTATGTTCTTAGAATTTATTTATATTAGGTTTAAAGCAAAACCCTAATTGCTTGGCCGAAACCCTAGCCATGGTGAATCATGATACCTGCACGAAAAACTCAATTAAACTACCCAGAATCAATCCAGGGGTCATCACAAACATCATCCAGCAATCAAAAACAATTTAAATTCAGTCAATCAATGAAATCGAAATGTGAAAAATAAGCTTGAAGCCATGATTCGGTTTATGCAATTTAGGTCATGAAGATGCAATGTTATGATCCAAAATCACTCTATGAACATCCAGGAATAAGTTGCAACCTTCAAATTGCCTTGAAAGTGGCTGTAACTTGGAATCCGAATGTGACTTTTTGGTGTTTTTTTTTATGTATGAACTTACTCTTTGAGGCAGGGAATTCGTGTCTTTGTGATTGGGTTATGTTGTATACTTATAGTAGAATCAAATTAGGTCAAGAGATTTGATCATTGCATGGACTTTTTGGATTTTGGAGATTGAAAAAGATTAAAGCTTAAATTTCAAATATTCTTGAATAAGACCTTTCTATTTCAAGCCAATCTTCATCAATGTTGTATCAATTCAATCCAAATTATATTTATGACTTTCTAGAAGAGAAATATATTTTAAATTTTCACATTTGATATTTTATTTAAATTTAAAATGATTTTTTAATATAAAAATCATAATAAATAAATTAAATAAAATAAAATTATGAAAATATCAAATAAATTTCGTGCATGATGTCATGTATCACTTTGGGTCACCAAAAGTTCAGCCCATTTAGAAAATTTTGGTTCTAAGACCCTATTTTCTTCATGAACCACCCAAAAATTTCCCAACTTTGCAAGGTCACATATCCTTCAAATTTTAATGCTATGAGGGTGTTCTTGGACATTTTGGAAAGCTTGAAGAGTCCTCTAACCAACCCCATTGGTTTCATGTCTATATCATTTACCATTCTCAAGTTATGCCCTTTTGAAGTTGTTGACTTTTTGTTGACTTTCAAAAGGACCTATAATGTCTTAGCTCATACCTTCCAAATGAAGCATTTTTGGGCTTGGCTTGTGAGACACAAAGTTGTAGAGAATTCAATTTCCTTAAAAATGAGCTTTGGATGGAAAAAAATGTGATGAAGCATGTGAAAGTTATGGCTGGTCAAAGTTCAGTTGACTTTTCCTAAGGAAACCCTAATTTAGAAACCTCTGATTCTTTATGATCTGAAATCTCCTTGATGAATCATGATCAACCCTTGATCAAATGATGAATTTTACTTCATATACTTGATGTTGGCAAAAAATAATGAAGTTTGACTTTGGTTTGACCACAGTTGACCACAGTTTGACTTTTTAACTACTTTGACTGACTTTGACTTATCTGATCATTTGACTAAGTAAACCTTTGAGAAAAGCTCTGAAATTTGTCATGGGGATTCTTAGACACATATAAGATTTTATGAAGCTCACTTGAAGTCTTGGAAATCCATTTAGCCTGATTAAAGTCAAAACCCTAGTTTTGGATGCACTGCTTAGGAGAATGCCTTGCTTGAGGGATTTGTCAAATCTTCTGACCCATGATGAACTTTGTGAACCTTGTGAACCTTACAAGATGTCTTGTGAACCTTGTGAACCTTATAAAGTGTCTTGTAGACTTCATGAACCTCATGAAAGTTCTTGTGAACCTTGTGAACCTCACAAGCACACAAAGTCTTGTATTGTGAGGGCAAATTTTGGGGTGCAACAGAAGTGTATAAGAGAAGTGTCAGTGTAAGAACAAGGATGACATGCCCAAGACCATGAGGCTAAAAGAATAATGCTGGAAGAGGGGGGATATACAGAGACTTTTGTTCGATAACTGTTAAGTTATGCCAACGTATCCTCTCGTGCAATGAGGAAGTCAGAACACCGTAGTTCGACTCAAAGAGACTGAAAGGTGAATTGACTTGTGAACTGCTTACTTGTCTATGCGCAAGTGTATGACCTGTCTGGCTCAGGTGCAAACTGTCTTGCATTAGACGGGAGAAGCGAGTTCTCGTTTGTGAGTGAATGAGATGAGAAAAGAATCCCGGAGGAGACGATTATTGTTTGTTTTTGGTTTTCAATCTTTTATTGATTTTTGGAGTTTGTCATAAGAAAATGAGCTTAAGCCTAAACCAAGGGTTAGTAAACTCATCACATCCTCCCTCTGATTAGGGGTAATGAGAGTACCTTAAGTGTGAAGTAAACACCTCACACTTAATCACCATGATGTAGGATTAAGATCATTAACCTACTTGCATTTAGTTAGATGTTATTTTTGGTGTTTTTGTTTAGTGTTGAGTAATGAGATTAAGCCGCAATCAAGGATTTAATGGACCCATTACACCATCCTAATAGAAGGATAATAGATGAGAACATTTAAGCTGAGGAAGATACCTCAACTTAATCCATGATTGGGGATTAACCTCATGACAAAACAAAGCCTTTATTAAGTGGATTTTAGTTAGTGATAAGATTAAGAAGTGAGTTTTATGGTTTGTAAGACAACTTGAGGGGGACTTGTCCATTAACACTAGGGTTAGTCCTTCTTAACCAATTAAGGAAGAATTAGAACCCTAATGCAAGGCCCAAGTTACAAGCTTGATGTCTTGATGATTATTGAGTGGATTGATTAAAGGATTTAAACACATTAAGGGTTTAACACTTAGGATTAAAGTTATACACTCCATCCTAATAGAAGGATGCAGGCATAAGCTTAATCACAAAGCCTTAAAGCCTTTAGGGTTTAGTCCTTGATTATGAGATGAGAAGAGAAGACTCAATGATGACACAAAGGTAAAAGCTAAATGGGGGACTAATCAAACCCTAATTATTATCATAATTGGAGCTCCTAGGGTTTGTGAGGCTTAAGAGAGAAAGAAATCTTCAAAGAGCCACCAAGAAGAGAAGCAGATGAAAGGAGAAAGAAGCAGAGAGAAGCAAGACAACTTGCTTCACTTAAGAAGACAAGTTGCTTGAAGAAAGAAAGTGGGAAAGAGCATGAATGAGAAAGCTCACTCAAAGGCAAGATAAAATGCAGCAATGATGCAAGAGAGATGAGAAGAGATTGTGAGAAGTGAAGGCAAATTCACTTCCCAAAACAACTTACCACCTGAAAAGTTAGCAAAAGAAATGAGATGCAATGCAAATGAGATGAAATGTCATGATGAAAACCAAAGTCATAAGCATAAACATGATTTCAATGATGCTAAGAGATGATGCAGACACATGACAAGAGATGAGAATAATCAAACAAGCATAAGGATGCAAATGAGGCATGCTTTGGATCATAGAAGTTCATGAATGTTTATGAGATGAAATGAGCATATAACATGACAAAGGAATGATGCAATGATCAAACATGATTCTAATATGTCCTAAGATGTATTATGAATCATGTGGATGCACAAAATGTCAAGGCAAGCTCTTAAATGCAAGCAAAGATGAGGTGGATGCAAAGGAAAGCACAAATTAGGGTTTACATACAACATGCAATGCAAAAATTCAAAACCAGAAGCAAATGATGAGATAAAAAAATTGAAAAAGGGATCAAAGGAACCCTAACCCTACACAAGTTCACTGCCCAAAGGAGGGGACCTAACTCTTAACCTAGTGAAAGTTATGAATTTCTCAAGTCAATTAGGGTTTTAGGATACCTCACAAAGAAAAACACAAAACAAATTGAAAATGAAATATGAATTCAAACCAATTTTATCCTATAAACTACATGCTATGAAGGATTCAATGCAAGAAGAACCAACATCATACTCTCAATGGTTAGGCAGAATGGATTTTTCAAAGTTTGAACCAAAATATTGCCCTTAAATGAATTTAATTCCAATGAAAATTATTAAAATGCATCAAGAGCCAAAAAGAAATTTGTTTTGAGAGTTTGATAATGTTTCTAAATGTTTTAAAATGCAATGTGAATTTTTTTGTGATTTTTAAATACCTAAATGTATTTTTAATTAATTAATTTTCATTAAGTAATTAAAAATAAACATTTAAATAATTTAAAAATAATTTTTAATGCAAAAAATAAAAATAAAAATATTTTTGGGTTCTAAAAATTAATGAAATCTTTGACAAAAATTTTCAGAATTTTTAAATGTATTTTGCTATTTTAAATAATTCGTGCAAATAAAATGAAAAAGAAATGAAATAAAATAAAAATAATAGAAAGTAATCTAAAGGAGAGGCCAGGATTTAATCTGGGTTTGTGGGTGTTGACTTGGCGCCACATCCAATGGCCCAAGTTCAAACCTGACTAATATTTATTTATTAATTAATTAAACTTAGGTTAAGTTAATTAATCACTGATTAGGGCTAATCATGAAATCTCAGCCATCTAACACACGCGGGAACAACTGATCGCACGACCCAAATTCAAACTCCCTTAATTACACAATTAGGGCAAATGACTTTCAGGTGACCGGAACAGTGGTTCCGGTCATCTTCTCCGGCGAGCATAAACCTTAGATTCTTCTACAGGTTACCAAAGATGAAATTTCTTCCACCAAAATGATCTTCTCATCAATCTAAACCTAAACCCTCATCTCAAATTCATTTGTTTCCTCTCACAAGCCTGAATCGAAGCAAAGTATGAAACACGGGCAAATATTCAGAGATGTCATACATGCTGGTTTCTTCACCATTTCAAAAAATAAACACATATTCATGATCAGGAGAACACATAGCATCATAAAATAACTTAAAAATCAACTTCTGAGAGAAATGTTCTTCATGTTACCTGAGATGAAGCTCTCCTGATTTTGAGCTTTCTGGCCTCAAGCTTTGTGCAATCCTTCTTCCTTGAACCTCCTGATGATGGAATGAAGCTTAGAAAGCTTGGGGAGTGGCTGGTTTGAGTGATTCAACTCTGGTGTAGCAGAAATGGAGGTCTTTGTGTGTGATGATTCATGCTGTTTCAGGGGGTGGATTTTGTTCTATGAGTGATTTGTGGTTTGTGGATGAAGAAATTTTTGATGTTTGAGGGCTGTGTGAAGAGATTCGAAGAAGGGAAGTTCTTGGCATATTTTTGTGAAGGCTGGCTTGTGTGTAGTTTTAGGCTTGTGTATTGCTTGCCTTTTGTTCCATAACACATCCCTAGACTATTGGAAGAGGTCTGAGGAAGTGACATGTACTGTGGGAATGGTATGGGGTGATTGGCCAAAAAGTCAAGGATTGTGTACTATGGGTATGGGTTGTGGCAGAGGAAATCTCAGGGCTTGTCCTGCCTCAGCTTGAGTCAAGGAAGACCCTTGGATGATTCATGGAGGGCTGCAGCACTTGGATTACAAGATATCATGAGTTTTGCATTTTGGCAACTTGTCACACTTTGTGGTTTTTAGGTCATGAACATGTGATATCTCTTGCTGAATTTTGTTGTGAGATATCCCAAGAGGTTATGGCAATGTCTTGAGACCAGCTAGAGATCACACAAACCTTTGGGAATCATTTTGCAAGAATTCCCCTTTTTGCACTTTCATGGAAAATGGCTTATGGCTACTTGAAGTTTAAGACATGAAAAATGGGAAATTCCTTGGGCCAAACTGAATTTTAGGTCATGCACTGTGTTTGTATGATAATTAGAGTTCACATTGAAGTCACATAAAGGCTTGTCATTAGAATTTGCAAGTTTTCCATTTTGTGCAAAAGTGAAATTTCAATGATTTTATCCAACTTTGCAAGGCCATAACTTTTGATCCAAAATAAATTAGAATGAGTTCTTGTACTTTTTGAAAATGGGAGGATCCATTCTACAACTTTCATGACCAAAGTTTTCTCATTTGAAGCATTTTTGAATCAAAAAGAGAAGGTTGAAAAACTTTCCCAAAATGGCAAGTTTTCATTACAAGTCACTTTCCCAAAAAGGCAACTTTGCAAATGGCTTGAAATTCTTCAATTTTGTGAACTTCTAACATCTTCTATGATAAAATGAAGATAATACACATTCAAAATGATGAAGAACACCCTTTGGTTGGGTCATTGGGGACTCCGATGCCCTGATTTTGCACTGACTTGCTCAAGAAGTCAACTCTTGATCAGATGCCTTCCCCATGGAATTTCTTCATGAAAATTGATATGCATGATCCCTATACCCTATAGAGACCAATAGAAACAAGAATGACCAAAAATTTTGGAGTTATGGCCTCTGAAACCAAAACCCTACTTTCAGGTCATCTGTGCAGTTAAACCTGGCTCTGCTTCCATGCCTTTCTCAGTTCTTGTGATTTTTGACTTCTATGATCTTGAGAGGATATAATATGATGCTTGGACACACATGGACCCCTTTTAAGTGATTGATGACCTTTGGAGTGGCTCAAATGGCTCAGGGATGGCTCAGATCACAAACCCTAGATGCAGATGGCTTTGAAACAATGCAATGAATCAAAAATGTGGTATGGGATGCTATGATTGAATTTATGCAAATGAAAAGATCACAAGCCATGGTGAAATGGGTGAGGGAAAATTTGGGGTGTTTACAGCTGCCCCTATTCAAACATGAGTTAGCTGTGTAGGATGTAAGCAACGGCTTAACAGGCAAACAAGATAACTTGTGGTTGAATACCAAAGACAGTCCAAAATTTGCACTCCCAGAATGAAGAAGAAAAGGGATATAGATTGTAAAAGAAAATAAAGTATGATTTATAAAGTGCGGGCGACGGAGGACGACCGTCGAGCAGAGGACGACTGCTGGGGATGAAGCAATGACGGGGACGGCCGACATGCTGGAGAAAATGTATGAAATAAAGCAATGACGGGGACGACCGACAAGCTGGGGATATAAGAGATTATGATGGGAACGGCCATCAAGTAAAGCTATAAGACTCTCTGGCGATTAAAGATAAATGATGGGTACGGCCATCGGGTTGAGGAAATAAATGAAACAGATGATGAGGTACGATCATCAAAGGTGAAGGACGATAACCTAGCAGGGGACGGCTGCTCTGTTGGGGATAAGATGAGGGACGGTCATCTAAGGTGAAGGACGATCACCTGGAAAGGTACGGTTGCAAAAAGTATCACGACATAGGACGAATGTCGGATAGAAAAGGTCGACGATGGGGACGACCATCGGATAAGCATGATGAAGGACGATCATCAAGAGGTGAAGGACGATCACCTAGCAGGGTACGGCTGCTCTAGGGTTTATCCTGACATAGGACAAATGTCAGATAACAAGATCAACGATGGGGATGACCACCGGATATCATGATGAAGGACGATCATCAAGAGGTGAAGGACGATGACCTAGCAGGGGACGGCTGCTAAAAACATCACGACATAGGACGAATGTCGGATAAGAAGGGGTTCTAATGAATAGAGACTCCACTGGGGGTGATGAAGGACAATCATCAAAAAGGTGAAGGACGATCACCTGGCAGGGTACGACTGCCGAAAGGTACCATGACATAGGACGAATGTCAGATAGAAAGGAAATAATTCGCTGGGATTTGCTGGGACTCTTCTGGGGAACAGTAGACACAGACGAGTGTCTAAATTCAAAAAGACATAAGTGTTTGACACGGTGTATAGATCAAAGATGCGGACGAGCATCCTTAAGACTATGATACGGACGAGTATCGGTAGAAACAAATGCTTGACGCATGTTCAGAGATGATGATACGGACGAGTACCAACTAGCTAACAAAGAACACGGACGAGTGCCGAATCTGCGGGGGTATGAGTGGTGTATACAAGATACGGACGAGTATCTGTATGAGTAAAAAGTATGAGTGAGACACAGACGAGTGCTTAACTTGTCGGGGAGAGCATGACACGGACGGGTGTCAGGGAAGTGTGTATATATGTATCTGTGCTGTGAGTGCAAAGGGGACACTTTGGCTTTCTGCTGGGGATATGACACGGACGGGTGTCGAGAAGGGTGTTTCCGTATTTGTAAGGGAACTGCTTTGGCTATCTGGTGGAGAATTTGGGAATTATTCTGCATATCGTTGATGGATTGTTAGTATTTACAAGTGTTTGGTTTACACATGGCTGATGATTATGCAATATGTTTGATTTTTGCCGTAATGCTCCGTATTAGACGGAATGCTACGCTCTAGGGGAAAATATGATGTGGATGCTATGATTATGCAAAGATACCGATCCGGGATTCGGATCCCGCTGTTGTGGAGATCTCTGGCTGATCTGCTTGAAGTGGATTTCCCAGCTGGGGATAAGATCATTGGTAGATCTGGCATATATGATTCTGCTTGGGGAAGTAGGTCATTGATAGACCTATCTCTGTAACGAGGGACCCAGCTGGGGTTTGTAGAAGCTTTCGTCACTCTGTTGTGAGATCTTCAGGTATTGCTTTTCTGGATAGAGGTTGAAACTCTGTGGGGAGATGGTTCCCTAGTCTCTGCATTTGGCTGAGGAGGAATGACGACTGGCAACTCAGCTGGGGAGAAAGCACCTCCGGTGCTAATCCGGAGATAAACTGAATGGATAATGATTAGACTGCTTGCTGGGGAGAAGCCTTCATGCCCTATGTTGTGCTCTGAACCCCTGCAATCCTGTAAAGACAAAGAAACGTACAAGCATCCCGAGATATTCCTTATTGGATTCCGTCATAGGAGTTTAGGCCATCCTAGGAGAAAATATATTTCCTGTAAGCATGTATTCCTTAGCAAGGAAGCATCTGTATTTATGCGAATCAATATCTTAAAAACATCGGACATTTTTGCAAACGAAAATAAAATGTACGAGACGAAACATGACTGAAAATATGATTTTATTAATTCATGTGCCTTGAATTGACAAGATACAGTCAGAGGAACAGATCCCCTGAAATGAGGAGATCGTTACAAATTGAAAGACAAAAAGGTGCCGGCAATGTTGATGACGCTTCGAGGAGCTCCCCTCTTGCTATGACTCGTATGACATTGACGTTCTTCTCATCTTGCTTTCTGAAGAAGGCTGGCTCTGACCGATGTTTGAATCTTTCGAAGCTTGCCATATTGTAAGTGATACAGACGAACTCAGAATGCAGTTGTTCGCTTGTTCCCTTATTTTGTGTGGATCGCCCTTTCGGGTTTTCAATCCACCGGGATACCCATTTTTGCCTGAGCTGTCCAATGCGGCTTTTCAACTCAGCGGGTGTACACTTTTTTTTATTTTATTTATTTATTTATTTATTTTCCCTTATTTTTGCCCGAGTCTTTTATTTTGTTTTTGACTCGCCGGGATGCCCTATTTTTGCCTGGACTTACATTCTGTTTTTATGTCCAGCGAGTCATTTTTTATGCGAAGTGTCTTTTAACTGCATCTGAATTAACAGGGGACAGGAAGTCTTCACCATCCATAGTACTGAGCATCAGTGCCCCACCAGAGAAAACTTTCTTTACTATGAATGGACCATCGTAATTCGGAGTCCACTTGCCCCTGTGGTCTGTATGAGGAGGAAGGAGTCTTTTCAGCACAAGATCTCCTACTTGGTATTCTCGAAGCCTGACTTTCTGATCGAAGGCTTTCTTCATTCTTTTCTGATACAGCTGCCCATGACAGATTACAGCTAACCTCTTTTCTTCAATCAGACTCAGTTGTTCGTATCGGGATCGGACCCATTCTGCTTCATTCAGCTTAACATCCATTAGTACCCGCAAGGAGGGTAGTTCAACTTCAACAGGCAGGACTGCCTCCATACCATAAACAAGCTGATACGGTGTTGCCCCAGTGGATGTTCTGACTGACGTACGGTACCCATGTAAGGCAAACGGTAGCATTTCATGCCAGTCTTTATAGGTAACCACCATCTTCTGCACAATCTTCTTGATATTCTTGTTAGCTGCCTCCACAGTGCCATTCATCTTTGGCCTGTAAGGAGAAGAATTGTGGTGTTGGATCTTGAAGTCCCGGCATAGTTCAGCCATCATTTTATTGTTTAAGTTGGAACCATTACAGTAATGATTCGCTCGGGCACTCCATAACGACAAATAATGTCTCTTTTCAGAAATCGGGCTACCACTTGTCTGGTTACATTTGCATATGAAGCTGCCTCGACCCACTTGGTAAAATAGTCAATGGCTACCAGGATGAATTTGTGGCCATTTAAGGCAGTCGGTTCAATCTTGCCAATCATATCAATGCCCCACATGGCAAAGGGCCAGGGTGAAGACATCACATTCAGAGGATTCGGAGGCACATGCACCTTATCCGCATAGATCTAGCATTTATGGCATTTTCTAGCATAGGCACAACAGTCCGCATCCATTGTGATCCAGTAGTAGCCTGATCTTAACAACTTTTTAGCCATTGCATGCCCTCCAGCATGGGTACCAAAGGATCCTTCGTGCACCTCGTGCATCAACAAGTCTGCTTCTGCCCTATCAACACATCTGAGGAGTACCATATCAAAGTTTCTCTTGTACAGGGAACCGTCAGTATTCAGGAAGAAACTACCAGCTAGCCTTCTTAACGTCTTCTTATCATTGGAAGATGCCCCAGGTGGGTATGTTTGATCCCCCAAGAAGCATTTGATGTCATGGAACCAAGGCTTATCATCTTTAACAACATCTGCTGAGAACACATATGCTGGCCTGTCAAGTCTGGACACTGAGATCCGAGGTACAAAGTTGGCAGTTTGAACTTTGATCATGGATGAAATGGTAGCCAGAGCATCTGCAAATTGGTTTTCGTCTCGAGGGATATACTCAAGCTTGACTGTTGTGAAGAAAGTCAATAACCTCCTTGTATAATCCCGATAAGGTATCAGATGATCTTGGTGGGTGTACCATTTGCCGTTGGTTTGATTGATTACCAGAGCTGAATCTCCGAACACAGTCAAAGTCTTGATCCTGAGGTCAATGGCTTCCTCAAGACCCATAATACAAGCTTCGTATTCAGCTTCGTTGTTAGTGCAGTTGAATGTGAGCTTTGCCGAGAAAGGCATGTGAACTCCCTTAGGTGTAATGAGTACTGCACCAACACCACGACCATTCATATTAACAGCCCCATCAAACATCATAGTCCATTCTTCTTCCGGGTCAGACCCTTCAGTGTGAATAGGCTCTTCATGATCTTTCGCTTTTATGAACATGATGTCTTCATCAGGGAAGTCAAATCTCATAGGCTGGTAATCATCAATGGGTTGCTCAGCAAGATAATCAGACAATACATTGCCCTTGATGGCCTTTTGAGATGTGTACTGAATGTCATATTCCGTGAGAATCATTTGCCATCTTGCAACCCGTCCGGTAAGTGCTGGCTTCTCAAAAATGTACTTAACTGGGTCTATCTTTGAGATCAATAAAGTAGTGTGGGTCAACATATACTGTCTTAGTCGGCGAGCAGCCCACGCTAAAGCACAACAAGTTTTCTCGAGCAGTGAATAACGTTGTTCACAGTCGGTAAACTTTTTGCTTAGTTAGTATATTGCGTACTCTTTTCGACCAGCCTCGTCATGCTGGCTCAACACACATCCCATTGACTCTTCTAATACTGTTAAGTACATGATTAGAGGTCTTCCTTCAACTGGAGGCATAAGGATTGGAGGCTCCTGTAAGTATTCCTTGATTTTGTCAAAAGCCCTCTGGCAGTCTTCATTCCACCTGACCGTTTGTTCTTTTCTTAACAGCTTGAACAAAGGCTCACAGGTTGCGGTAAGGTGAGATATGAACCTTGAAATGTAGTTCAATCTACCCAAAAACCCCCGAACTTCTTTTTCTGACTTTGGTGCAGGCATTTCTTGAATGGCTTTGACTTTATCAGGGTCAACTTCAATCCCTTTTTCACTTACAATAAATCCCAGCAGCTTACCGGATCGCGCCCTGAATGTGCACTTGTTAGGGTTTAACTTCAGTTGGTACTTCCTCAGATGCTTGAATAACTTCAACAGATTTACCAGGTGGTCTTCTTCTGTGAGGGACTTGTCAATCATGTCATCCACATAACATTCAATTTCTTTGTGGATCATGTCATGGAATAATGTTACCATAGCCCGTTGATAAGTGGCACCAGCATTCTTCAGTCCGAACGGCATCACTTTATAACAGAACGTGCCCCAGGGTGTGATGAAAGTTGTCTTCTCCATGTATTCAGGCGACATCTTGATCTGATTGTATCCCGAAAATCCGTCCATGAAGGAGAATACCGAGAACTGAGCCGTATTGTCAACCAATACATCAATGTGAGGTAATGGGAAGTCATCTTTAGGGCTGGCTCTGTTCAGATCCCGGTAATCAACACACATCCTCACCTTGCCGTCTTTCTTAGGCACAGGTACAATATTAGCAACCCACGGCGGATAGCTAGTCACAGCAAGGAAACTGGCGTCCCACTGCTTTTGTACCTCTTCTTTTATCTTCATTGCCATATCTGGGCGAGTACGGCGCAGCTTCTGTTTTACTAGTGGGCAGTCTTCTTTCAAAGGCAGCTTGTGCATGACAATATTGGTGTCTAACCCTGGCATATCCTGATACGACCAAGCGAAAACATCCACGTACTCCCGAATCATATCAATCAGTTGCTCTTTCACTGAATCTTGTAGGCAGGCCCCGATCTTAACCTCTTTCACATCTTCTTCCGTACCAAGATTAACCGTTTCAATCTCCTCCTGATGAGGAGAGATAACCTTCCCCTCTTGCCTTAACAACCTGGCTAGCTCTTCAGGTAGCTCATAATTTTCTTCAACCCCTTCATCCGCTTGATTGATTGGATTGTCAAAATCATACAAAGTCATAGCTGTGTTGTTGTCGGTGCAGTCTGAAAGGTACTATCTGCAAGGGTTTAGATTGGTTTATTTTAGTGATTGATTTTATCTTATTTAGAAAAAAAGTGAAAATGAAGTTATTTATTTTGAAAAACATTGCCATTTTATTTTTTGTACAAAAAGAAAAATGAAAAGACAGTGAGCGAAAAAGAGACTTGTTTGCAAAAGATGTCCGATATTCATTGATTGATCTATTTGCACAAAATTACAAGACGGCCCGATTACAAAATGAGTCTTGTCATCTTGGGCAAGATGCAAGACTTGATGCATGCTTAAAAATACAGGAAATAATAATTACTCTGCAGGAGTAACCCTTATAATTTCCTGGGAAGACCAGTTAAGGACTTGGCTCCCCGGGATCCTTGGACGTATCCAGCTCTCCAGGTTGCGGTCGCTTTCCTCCTCGTCTTCCAAGTTGTTCACTGCATCCGGGGTGAGCATTCCCCTGCTGACAAAATTGGGCTTCTTGGCAGCCTCTGATTGATCTTGTTGAGTCGGTCTGTAACCCAACCCAAATCTGTCTCCCTTCTTTTCCATGGGCAGCAGCTTGCCCCAGCCTTGGGCAGTACCCTCTTCAACAACCTTCCTGGCTTGCTGATATGACGTTATGGAGGTTCCTAGTACAACAGTGTCATACCCCAAATTTGTCCTACCCGCACCTTTTATTTTCCTGTTTCATCAATATTTCAAAATTCAAAAAAAAACCTCACCATTTTATTTTTCTGTCTGAATATTCGAAAAATCCAAAAATATGTCATTTATTTTCAAAACGAGAAAATTGTTTTTTGTGATTATTTATTTTGTTGATCAAACCCGTTAGCTTATTTACTTGTCTTTTTTATATACATATATACAAAAGTTACAAAAACAATTACCAAAAGTCTAAAAAGTTCACCTATTATTTTCAAATTAAAATAAATTTCTCTTTATTTTTAAACTTTTTATTTTATTTTATTCATTACATAAAAAAATACATGTATAAAAATCTCTTTTTATCATTTACTATTGTTAATCATTTTTTTTACTACTATCACTATTTTTTTATATTATTCTCGTCATCATTATTATTATTGACTTACCATTATTACTATTTTATTCTTATTATTATTAATGTCATTTCTTTTATTATTATTTTTTTTTATAATTATTATTACTATTTGAGTTATTATTAATTTTATTATCAGTTGTTTTATTGTTATTATTATTCAAAGTAATTTCCTTTCCAACTAACAAGATCTTTTCATTTTACAATATCACACAAAATTGGGACCACTCCATTCCACTAACACACTCCCAAACACAATATTCTTTTCCACGCATCCAATATTCTTTTCCCCACTGCATTCATCATACCGTTACACAGCTCAGCAAAAATTTCTTCCGTTTATCTTTCCAATTTCACCCTTTCATCCCCATTATAAATCAGTCTCATTCTCACTGAATAAAAGGGGGAGAGCCATACTAAAATATCCTGCAAAAGCCTTATCCATCCTGGAAAAAAAACCTGCGAAAAGAACAAAAAATGAATGAAAATTTGCTCTTTGTTTTCAAGCACAGACCTGTGGATAAACTTACAATACAATACCTCCATCGGTAAACCAATCGCACAAACACTCAAAAAACAAAAACAAAAAGATCTGAGAAGAACAACAGATGAACAGAGAGTGAAACAACCAAACACCATCACTCACCAAACCTTCACTCACAAAAAAAATCCGAATCGCAACTCGTAAACACCACCAGCCAGAACCGCTCAGCCTCAGCCCTCCGTGACAGACTTATTCACCATCGTCAAAACCAAACCTGCAAAACACGAATCCTCAACACTTTCCGCCGAAACCGCTTACGAGCCAAACCACTGCGCAACCGCGACCAAAACCTTCTTGGACTCAATATCCAAACCGAACCATAACCGCAAAACTCACTGAACCGTTTTCTTCAAAAATCCAGAATCCGAGCAGAACTCAGACCCGTTTCCTAACCCGCAAGACCCTTGCGACCCGACCCGCAACAAATCAAACCGCCGGTAAACCCGTAAACCACCGATACGAAATCCAAGAAACGCCGCTGATACCATCAAAACCAAAGAAAACTAGAATCAAAACCACGAAGTCGAATGATCCGAGAGAGCTTCGAAAAAAAGAGAAAACATTGAAACCAAATCTGACTGTGAGGAGCAAGAACGAAACTGAACCCTCTCTCAAATCCACAAATCCGAGTCGCCGTTCCAAACCGAATCATCGCCAACACGCGCCACCGGCTACCACCTTCAACGCCGGGCCGCCGCATAGATCCAGAACGAGGCTCGAAGACCCAAACCGCAACAGAACCGCGCCGCCGCGGAAAGCTTGAAGACGGCGGTGAGAAAGAGAAGCCGAGAGTGTTGAGAGAGAACGCACAGAGGTTGTCTGTGAATCTTTGACTTCCGTTTGGTATACCTTGTTTCTTTTTCTTTTTTAAAAACTTAATTGAAGCCTTACCTTTTTTATTACTTTGTTTTTTTCTTCTTTCTTTTTTATATAAAAAACGCTTAGGTTTCCTTCTGATCTTTATTTTCCATTTTTTTTTCTTCATTTAATTAGTATTTTCTTTATTTATTTTATTTTTTGAAATTATATTCTGTTTTGTTTTGGGTTTTATAAAGCCCATTTATTTTGTAGTTTATAAATTAACACACATATAATCCTGCATCGCCACCCTCCCTTGGTGTATTTTGTTTAATTTTTAGTTTATGATTAGTAATGGAAGTGGACCTAACAGCCCATGGGTTTTTTTTCGTTTCATACTACCATGCCGCATGCAACCCCCTTTTCTACTTTATTTATTTCTCTTTTTTTTTGTTTTGTTTATTATTGTTTTCTTCTCATATTAATCCTATATTTCTTTTTTAATCTTTATTGGTTAAATAGTCTCTTTATTTAAGGAGAATATAAAAAATACTTGTGTTAATAATTAGTTTTTAGGGCCAATGATATTATAAAAGGCCGTCTTTCGCCCGATTACATTTAATCGGTGATGAGCGGTCAATATGAGGCCCTCTTTTATTTTTATTCTATTATTTTTTATTTTGAACAAAAAATACTTGTAATATAATCCAATTCATTTTATTCATTATTTTATTCATTATTTAATTTGTTTAGTTATTCAACCTATTATTTATTTAATATTTCGCAACTCAATTCAATTCATTTAATTTATTTATTTTTTCGCATTAAAAAAAATTACGATTCGACTCCTTATAGAATGGTTCCCATTTTGAACCGATTCTAAGGTAGTAAACGAACCAAATTTTGTCGCGTCCCGAAAAGGTCCAACGCCTTCGAATAGTTGCGCTCGATTAAAAGGTCCAACGCCTTCGAATAGTTGTGTTCGAAAAAGGTCCAACGCCTCCGAATAGTTGCGTCCCGAATAAACAGGCCGAACGCCTTTGAATAGTTCAAACACACTGCACACACGCTTTCTCTTGGGCTAATTACAACGAGACCATTTATTTTTCGCAATCCCCTGTATTTATTTTGTATCCCTCTCCCCTTATTTTGTACGCATTTTATTTTCCGCATCTTATTTAATTTCGAATCCTTGGTCCAACGCCAAGCGATTGCACTTTGCACACTTGCACTTTATTTTCCAGTTATTATTTCGTTATTAGGATCCTCATATCCTTTGCGAGCCGAGCGATTCGTGCCTCGCTAACAAAACTACAAAAAATACACTCCAATTTGCATGCACCCATTTTAACCTCAAAAAAACCAAAACGTTCCGATTAGATCCAAACCCTTGATCCAACGTCAAGCGGCTTTAGGAAATAAACACATTCTAATAATACGAGAAGATTTGTACGCCACGAGCCTTAAGCGGTAGAAAGGGGGATAACGAGCTTTCGTTACTCGCTCCGATTATTTCGACGCAGGACACCCGTCTTGTTGGGCGAGATAAACTATCCATAGTCTTTAGTACATTCAACTCCTAAACCCTTTCATCGACGAAAGGTAATAAAATCAACATCCATTACCCTTAGTAGGCCGAACTACGAGGCTCTGACTTTCCCATTGCACGCGGGAGTACGTAGGCACGAGGATCTCCATCCTTGCCGAGCACCTAGGTTCAATCTAACTTATAATTCAACTCATTTCCCTCTAGCAAGCAATTCGTTTAAGCATAGACATCCTTTCTCGCGCGTTAACTTAGATGGTTCCCATCGAGTACGATGGATGTAGGGGGTGCTAATACCTTCCCCCTGCATAACCGACTCCCGAACCCAGGCAATGGTTCCGTTGACCTTTGTCCTCATCCCTTTCTTCCCGGGTTGTATCTATATCTCCCCTTTCCCTCTTCGGGAATAAATAGAATTAGGTGGCGACTCTTCAGTCCGTCCGGCGCGCGGCTCCGTCCTTTCGGATCGCGTAAGGTCGTATTTTTCGGGGTACGACAGCTGGCGACTCTGCTGGGGACTGGTTCACCCCTATGCGAGTCAAGCCTAGTCTAGGTTTCCGTGCTTGTTTGGATGTTTGCTTTTATGCATTTCTTGTTTATTTTATCGCATTCCATATTATATATCTTGTGGCTCCTTGGTACTATAATTTGGATCGATACTTTTGCAAAGAAACTTGAGGGAAAAGCTCTATGCCCGGGCTTTCGAGTACAAACATAAGTTAGCGAGGTTGTGTAGTATGGGCTCCCGAGAGAACCTCTCTCGTGGGTTGTCGATACGAAAACCTCACTTGGAGTAGATTTTAATGAGAATACTGACAACCGTCAAGCTCTTGACGTGTGTGCTCAGTTGTTTTCATTAAAGTCATCGACTCTGAGGACCTTTAGAACCTTTTTGGTTGAAACATCGGTTGATGGTTGCGTAGTATTGGGCACCAGGGTTCACCCTCGCGTGGCTCGATACAAAAACCTCACTTGGAATAGACTTACTCAATGGAGTTGATTGACTGTCAAGAATGTATGAAATTGACACGTGCATCAAACAGTTGAGAAAGGTCCATAACTCCAGGACTTTGTTTTAAACCTTGTGTCGATGATCACGTAGTATGGACTCCCGAGAAAATTGCTCTCGTGGGTTGTCGATACGAAGATCTCACCCAAAATAGATTCATGTGGCGGAGTCAATCAACCGTCATGCTTATGGCGCGTGTGATGAACAGCCATATGAATTGATAACTTTGGGATCCCTAAAACCCTAGAGTCTACCCAGTGAGTTCCTGATCAGAGTATCTTCCATCTGTACCTTGGACTCGTGAGACCCTGATCTTGTGATCCTGGATTCTGACATTGCATATCATTTCATTTGCATTATTTATTCATCTTGCATTTCATTCCAAAATCCAAAAACTTATTTTCATGTTCCCCCATCTTCAGTAAATCAAGCTGGTTTCCCGACGCCCGTATCGAGTTAGACGACCGTATTTGACTCGAGCAAACACTAGAAGACTGATGGATCAGATTCGACAAGAACAAGCTGCTATGAGGGGAGAGATTGACTCAATCAAGAGCAAGATTGATCGTATTCATGAGGCCATGCAAGCCTTGGCCAAGATGGTTGTGTCTCATCAGCCTGTTCCTTCAATGCCCGTTCATCCAGCTATTCAAGCTCTGCTTCCGCCTCCGATGGCTTATCAACCACGTCCACCTCCAATGGGTGCAGCTGCACAATATGGACCTAGACCATGCCAGCAACCGGCATATCCATATCAGCAACCGGCTTATCCACACCAGCAACCGGCTTATCAACAACAGCCCGGTCAACAACAACAACGCGCTCCTCAACAGCGCCCACCATATCAAAAAAGAGGATCGGAGAGACACTTTGATCCATTGCCTATGTCATATGGAGAAATCTTTAACGGACTGATGGCAAAAGGAACTCTTGTGTTGAAGGACATGCCACCTCAAACTGGTAACGCTCAAGATTATGATGCCAATGCTCGCTGTGAGTATCACAAGGGTGCTCCAGGTCACACGATTAAGAATTGCAAATCATTCAAGCACAAAATTCAGGACCTAATCAACTCTAAGGATCTCACCTTTACTCAGAAGGGTCTGAATATTCAGAGCAATCCAGTGTCGCCGCAAGTGGCCCCTCAACAAATGCTTTCGAAGAAGTTGCCGAAGAACAAAGCTGAGTAGTCTCCAACTTTGAAGCATTCAATCAAGAGAAGTTCAATTCCTCAAATCAAGGCAGCCAGTGCCATTTATGATTTATGCATTCTTGTTGTTTTGTAATGTTTGTTTAAGTACTATTTGCTCTAAACATTGTTATTTGTTCTTGGTTATGTTAATGTTATGTTTATGCATGTTTTGAATTAATCTATTCGCATTCGCTCATTATTTATCATTTATAACAAAATCACAAAAAATATTCCCTCACTTCACTTTAGCAAATATTTGAGGGAGGATGATGAAAACGAAATGCCCATAACTGTTGCGGTATGCTTTCGGATAAAACCTCGTCAATGATGTACAGGCATTCTTTCAAATCCCCAAACACTGGAGATATAAGGAGTTAATCCCTAGTCAACCACTTCGAGCCTAAAAGTAGGAGTTTCTTTCGGATACAACCCTTACATTTAACCCGGGGCAGGGTAGTTGTTCAGTTAACATGACTACACCTTCGAATTGCAAGATGAGACATCCCGTCAGAGGACCATCAACAAATGACTTGGCAGTCACAATATTCAAGCAAAAAAAAATATAGAAAAGAAAAAACACTAAGTTGAGCACCCAAAGGGAGACTTAGTCGAAACAATCAAAAGAGGAATTCAAATCCTCAGCAAAAGCAAAAAAATCAGTGACCACCAATCCAAGAATCAAAGGGTCACTAACAAAATAAGATGACTGCCACTTCAAGCAAACTTTGAAGCTTCATCTTCACTCTTGCAAAGTCAAAATAAATGCATGTGTAGAGTTAACTGAATGTAGGACTGGAGAACATCACGAAGAAGGGGTGGGTACAAATCATTTGAGCCTTATACCTTTGTTTCTCAAAACCGTTAACCAGACCACATTACAACCCTCGAAAGTCCTAATTGAGGCAGGGTTTATTCTGAAAGCATGCTACCAACAAGGTTGCGTAAATTGACTCCTATATATTTGCTAAATATTCAATCTTGTTTGCACATTATTCTTGCTGCATCTTTCACGAACTTTGGAAATCAGCACCTCGTTTGGACTAACAGTCCATTCGTCGCACTTTCACAGCATTCAAATAAATTGACTTTTTCAAAACTTACATGAACTTTACATTAACATTACCATTTGTGTATGAACAATTTAATTGCAATTCAGTGCTTGACATCAGTACAATCCCAACAAGGGGCAATCAAAAGAGAAATTTGAACTTCATTGGTGTCAATATGAATCAAGACTACTTCAGTAGCCCAATCAGGGGCAAATCATTCGTAATATCCCAATCAGGAGCAATTTATTTCAAAATCAGCCCAGTCAGGGGCAAAATCACCTTCAAAGGCTCAATCAGGGGCAGACCATGTCATGGCCATTGTCGAAGCTTCCCCATCAAATTTATTTCAGATACCTTGCAAGCAGGGGCAAGCAAACAGGGAGCAGATCTTCCTATCTCTTCTCCCCAGCTGAACAAGCAGTCCTTGCTAGATGTTTGCAATCTTTCAAAGTAAATCAGTTTTCATGTGTCAATTAAGTCGCTTCGCTTATCAGCAAATAACCAAACTTGGAGTTCTCAGATTCATCTTCTGATCATACATCGTCGAAGATCGAGTGTCGGGGAATCAAGCCCTCCACCCACCCAAAGTCCAATCATTATTGGCAACTACCAAACCAAAAGTCCACCAAGCTGGCACCTTTCAATCGCTCATATGCATCATTGTGCATCATATGCAGACATATGCATCATTATGCATCATCAACATCATAAGCATTCATTTACATTAATCATTTGCAACATGTGCATCATTTGCATGCCTAAATAAATCAGTTTTCCATATCCCCAACATTTTCAACCTACATCTCAGTGCATAAGCATTTGCATCGTATCTCCATCGTTATGGAATACCATTTCAAAACAATCAAGCATAATTGCATAACTCAGGATCCAGGATCAACCCGGGACTCCAGGCCTTTCCCCAGCGGAAGTCAGGATCCAGGGCCAACCAAAGATTCCAAAGATATTCCTACGTGTTATTCAGTGGGTGTCCCAGGTGGACATTTCTCTTCCAGATTATTTAATTTTCTGTTACTCGTCATCCTTTTGGTGTCGGGATCGCCTTATCATCCTTTTGTTGATAGCGATTATTTAATTTTTTTGTTACTCGTCATCCTTTTGGTGTCGGGATCGCCTTATCATCCTTTTGTTGATAGCGATTATTTAATTTTTTTGTTACTCGTCATCCTTTTGATGTTGGGGTCGCCTTATCATCCTTTTGATGATAGCGATTGTTTAATTTTTTTGATTACTCGTCATCCTTTTGGTGTCGGGGTTGCTTTATCATCCTTTTGGTGATAGCGATATTTATTTTCAGTCAGTTTTCCTTATCATCCTTTTGATGATAGCGATTATTTAATTTTCTATTACTCAGCATCCTTTTGGTGTCGGGGACGCTTTATCATCCTTTTGGTGATAGCGATTTTATTTTCAGTCAGTTTTCCTTGTCATCCTTTTGGTGATAGCGATTGTTTAATTTTCTGTGTCTCAGCATCCTTTTGGTGTCGGGCTCGCCTTATCATCCTTTTGGTGATAACGATTGTTTAATTTTCTGTGTCTCGTCATCCTTTTGGTGTCAGATGTCTTTATCATCCTTTTGGTGATAACGATTTTATTTTCAGTTACTCGCTTTATCATCCGTTGATGATAAGTTGATTTATTTTGTCAATTCATTTCTTGCTGTGTCACCCATCATTTCCAATTATTTCATTTGTCGGACAAATTTGGAGTCTGTTAATATATAATTATCTTATACCTTTAACGATTGAATGCGAGCCAGTTCATCTTACCCGGTCTAAGCCAATTCGATAGGGGCATCTGTCATACCCCAAATTTGTCCTACCCGCACCTTTTATTTTCCTGTTTCATCAATATTTCAAAATTCAAAAAAAAACCTCACCATTTTATTTTTCTGTCTGAATATTCGAAAAATCCAAAAATATGTCATTTATTTTCAAAACGAGAAAATTGTTTTTTGTGATTATTTATTTTGTTGATCAAACCCGTTAGCTTATTTACTTGTCTTTTTTATATACATATATACAAAAGTTACAAAAACAATTACCAAAAGTCTAAAAAGTTCACCTATTATTTTCAAATTAAAATAAATTTCTCTTTATTTTTAAACTTTTTATTTTATTTTATTCATTACATAAAAAAATACATGTATAAAAATCTCTTTTTATCATTTACTATTGTTAATCATTTTTTTTACTACTATCACTATTTTTTTATATTATTCTCGTCATCATTATTATTATTGACTTACCATTATTACTATTTTATTCTTATTATTATTAATGTCATTTCTTTTATTATTATTTTTTTTTTTAATTATTATTACTATTTGAGTTATTATTAATTTTATTATCAGTTGTTTTATTGTTATTATTATTCAAAGTAATTTCCTTTCCAACTAACAAGATCTTTTCATTTTACAATATCACACAAAATTGGGACCACTCCATTCCACTAACACACTCCCAAACACAATATTCTTTTCCACGCATCCAATATTCTTTTCCCCACTGCATTCATCATACCGTTACACAGCTCAGCAAAAATTTCTTCCGTTTATCTTTCCAATTTCACCCTTTCATCCCCATTATAAATCAGTCTCATTCTCACTGAATAAAAGGGGGAGAGCCATACTAAAATATCCTGCAAAAGCCTTATCCATCCTGGAAAAAAAACCTGCGAAAAGAACAAAAAATGAATGAAAATTTGCTCTTTGTTTTCAAGCACAGACCTGTGGATAAACTTACAATACAATACCTCCATCGGTAAACCAATCGCACAAACACTCAAAAAACAAAAACAAAAAGATCTGAGAAGAACAACAGATGAACAGAGAGTGAAACAACCAAACACCATCACTCACCAAACCTTCACTCACAAAAAAAATCCGAATCGCAACTCGTAAACACCACCAGCCAGAACCGCTCAGCCTCAGCCCTCCGTGACAGACTTATTCACCATCGTCAAAACCAAACCTGCAAAACACGAATCCTCAACACTTTCCGCCGAAACCGCTTACGAGCCAAACCACTGCGCAACCGCGACCAAAACCTTCTTGGACTCAATATCCAAACCGAACCATAACCGCAAAACTCACTGAACCGTTTTCTTCAAAAATCCAGAATCCGAGCAGAACTCAGACCCGTTTCCTAACCCGCAAGACCCTTGCGACCCGACCCGCAACAAATCAAACCGCCGGTAAACCCGTAAACCACCGATACGAAATCCAAGAAACGCCGCTGATACCATCAAAACCAAAGAAAACTAGAATCAAAACCACGAAGTCGAATGATCCGAGAGAGCTTCGAAAAAAAGAGAAAACATTGAAACCAAATCTGACTGTGAGGAGCAAGAACGAAACTGAACCCTCTCTCAAATCCACAAATCCGAGTCGCCGTTCCAAACCGAATCATCGCCAACACGCGCCACCGGCTACCACCTTCAACGCCGGGCCGCCGCATAGATCCAGAACGAGGCTCGAAGACCCAAACCGCAACAGAACCGCGCCGCCGCGGAAAGCTTGAAGACGGCGGTGAGAAAGAGAAGCCGAGAGTGTTGAGAGAGAACGCACAGAGGTTGTCTGTGAATCTTTGACTTCCGTTTGGTATACCTTGTTTCTTTTTCTTTTTTAAAAACTTAATTGAAGCCTTACCTTTTTTATTACTTTGTTTTTTTCTTCTTTCTTTTTTATATAAAAAACGCTTAGGTTTCCTTCTGATCTTTATTTTCCATTTTTTTTTCTTCATTTAATTAGTATTTTCTTTATTTATTTTATTTTTTGAAATTATATTCTGTTTTGTTTTGGGTTTTATAAAGCCCATTTATTTTGTAGTTTATAAATTAACACACATATAATCCTGCATCGCCACCCTCCCTTGGTGTATTTTGTTTAATTTTTAGTTTATGATTAGTAATGGAAGTGGACCTAACAGCCCATGGGTTTTTTTTCGTTTCATACTACCATGCCGCATGCAACCCCCTTTTCTACTTTATTTATTTCTCTTTTTTTTTGTTTTGTTTATTATTGTTTTCTTCTCATATTAATCCTATATTTCTTTTTTAATCTTTATTGGTTAAATAGTCTCTTTATTTAAGGAGAATATAAAAAATACTTGTGTTAATAATTAGTTTTTAGGGCCAATGATATTATAAAAGGCCGTCTTTCGCCCGATTACATTTAATCGGTGATGAGCGGTCAATATGAGGCCCTCTTTTATTTTTATTCTATTATTTTTTATTTTGAACAAAAAATACTTGTAATATAATCCAATTCATTTTATTCATTATTTTATTCATTATTTAATTTGTTTAGTTATTCAACCTATTATTTATTTAATATTTCGCAACTCAATTCAATTCATTTAATTTATTTATTTTTTCGCATTAAAAAAAATTACGATTCGACTCCTTATAGAATGGTTCCCATTTTGAACCGATTCTAAGGTAGTAAACGAACCAAATTTTGTCGCGTCCCGAAAAGGTCCAACGCCTTCGAATAGTTGCGCTCGATTAAAAGGTCCAACGCCTTCGAATAGTTGTGTTCGAAAAAGGTCCAACGCCTCCGAATAGTTGCGTCCCGAATAAACAGGCCGAACGCCTTCGAATAGTTCAAACACACTGCACACACGCTTTCTCTTGGGCTAATTACAACGAGACCATTTATTTTTCGCAATCCCCTGTATTTATTTTGTATCCCTCTCCCCTTATTTTGTACGCATTTTATTTTCCGCATCTTATTTAATTTCGAATCCTTGGTCCAACGCCAAGCGATTGCACTTTGCACACTTGCACTTTATTTTCCAGTTATTATTTCGTTATTAGGATCCTCATATCCTTTGCGAGCCGAGCGATTCGTGCCTCGCTAACAAAACTACAAAAAATACACTCCAATTTGCATGCACCCATTTTAACCTCAAAAAAACCAAAACGTTCCGATTAGATCCAAACCCTTGATCCAACGTCAAGCGGCTTTAGGAAATAAACACATTCTAATAATACGAGAAGATTTGTACGCCACGAGCCTTAAGCGGTAGAAAGGGGGATAACGAGCTTTCGTTACTCGCTCCGATTATTTCGACGCAGGACACCCGTCTTGTTGGGCGAGATAAACTATCCATAGTCTTTAGTACATTCAACTCCTAAACCCTTTCATCGACGAAAGGTAATAAAATCAACATCCATTACCCTTAGTAGGCCGAACTACGAGGCTCTGACTTTCCCATTGCACGCGGGAGTACGTAGGCACGAGGATCTCCATCCTTGCCGAGCACCTAGGTTCAATCTAACTTATAATTCAACTCATTTCCCTCTAGCAAGCAATTCGTTTAAGCATAGACATCCTTTCTCGCGCGTTAACTTAGATGGTTCCCATCGAGTACGATGGATGTAGGGGGTGCTAATACCTTCCCCCTGCATAACCGACTCCCGAACCCAGGCAATGGTTCCGTTGACCTTTGTCCTCATCCCTTTCTTCCCGGGTTGTATCTATATCTCCCCTTTCCCTCTTCGGGAATAAATAGAATTAGGTGGCGACTCTTCAGTCCGTCCGGCGCGCAGCTCCGTCCTTTCGGATCGCGTAAGGTCGTATTTTTCGGGGTACGACAAACAGATGCTTCATTAATGTTCAGGGCCTCAAACCCCTGGCTCATGGTTTCATGGATTTCTCCATCCATCTCTATATACTTATACGTAGCCAGATGGCTAACAAAGATGTCTTCTTCCCCACAGATGGTGATGATCTGGCCTTCCCACTCGAATTTCAGCTTCTGGTGAAGGTTAGACGTAACAGCGCCAGCAGCATGGATCCAGGGTCTACCCAACAAACAGCTGTAGGCCGGGTGAATGTCCATCACATAGAAGGTAATTTTGAAGGTCTGCGGGCCAATCATCACAAGAAGATCAATCTCCCCAAGCACTAATCTTTTAGAGCCATCAAATGCTCTCACCACCAAATTACTTGGACGCAGTGCCAAGCCATCATACTCCAGCTTCACCAAGGCTTTCTTGGGTAGAACATTGAGCGATGACCCAGTGTCCACCAGTACTGAGATAAAACAGCACCCTTGCACTCCAGGGTGATATGTAAAGCCTTGTTGTGGTTACGTCCCTCAGTTGTTAAGTCAGCATTGGTAAAGCCCAGTCCATGACTGGTATTGACATTTGCTACCACGGTTTCTAGCTGATTAACAGTGATCTCCTCTGGCACGTATGCTGCGTGCAGGACTTTCAATAATGCATTCCGGTGAGCTTCAGAACACATCAACATGGATAATATGGAGATATTTGAGGGAGTTTGGTGAAGCTAATCCACCACCTTGTAATCACTTCTCTTTATGATTCTCATAAACTCGTCTACATCTTGTTTAAAAGATGTCTTCTGAGTTTCTCTGATAGTTGGCTCTTCAGGTATCACACTCTTTCCTTTTGCTTTGGCAGGAGCTTCTGCTTCAGCATTAGGTCTTTGCACTTGTGAGGCAAAAAGGCGTCCGCTTCTGGTGAAGCCTCCGCCTCCCCCAACATTATCAATTTGTGGAGAAGAGGTTGAAGAATCCAAAGTGATTTTCTCCCTGTTGCAGTAGAGATCAGAGCCATAATGCCAAGGTATGGCATTACTGCTTTCATATGGAACGGGTCCAGGCACCGTAATAGTAACTGGACTGACTGCTGCAGAGGAGGGTACTGTGATGGTGTGCGGATCGTAGTAAATGGTGACTGGTGACCTGGCAGGAGGTGCCACTGTTTGTTGCTGAAAGTTGCTATTTGGAGGAACAATTGATGGATCATAGTAGATGGTGACTGCTGAGATATCTTCATTAATTTCTGTAGATGTTGTAGAAGATTCTGCTGAATAAATGGGTGCTGATGTTGTAGAAGAAAGGGTTGTTGACATTTGATTTGTTGAAGTGATGGGTGAAGCCATTGCTGATGATATTGATGAATCGGTAGGAATGATTGTTGCTGCTGTTGTAGAAGAATCAGGAATTGTTGTTAAAGGAATTGCTGGATTTGTAGGCTCCGTTGTCGAGATCTGAAGGATTCCATCCTTGATAAGACCGTCTATGCCGCTTCTCAAATTATCACACCCGTTGACTGCAATGTTGCAATACCCACAACCGAGCTCACACCCGGGAAACACCTGGCACTCTAGAAGTTGAGCTTTAATTTCGACCAAAGGCGTTCGAATTTGTGCAACACTGGTGATCAAAGCAGATGGTTTGTCTTCCTCAATGGCATTAATCCTCGGCCCGCCATGGTTAGGCATAGGATTCTTGTTGACATTTGGAGGAGGTGCCAAGTTAAGGGCTTTGGAATCCACCAGATCTTGGACTTTCATTTGCAAAGCCCTGCAATTTTCCGTATTGTGGCCAGGTGCATTGGAGTGAAAGGCACATCTGGCGTTGACATCATAATTCCTTGGGAGATTGGAGGGATTTGGCGGTGCCAATGTCCTTAACTCAACCAAGTTGAGCTTCAGGAGTTGTGGCAACAAGGCAGCATAAGGCATAGGGATAGGGTCAATCACCCTGTTTTCCTGTGATGGTCTTTATTGAAAGGGTCGTGGCTGTTGATTGTTTTTGTTGTTGTAGGTTCTCTGTTGTTGATAATGTGGTTGTTGTTGTTGATATGCTGGTTGATGAGGAATCGGAGCTGGAATGGTGACAGCTGCTACTGATCTGTGAACATACTGAGGTCTGCCCCTGGTGGCATGGATGGCATTTGTCTCACCGGTTCTTCGAGGTCCCACAAAAGGCTTCCTGGGATTACTGGACGAACTTGCACCATTATCAGAAATTTTGCCCATTTTCAAAAGGCTTTCAATCCTTTCTCCAGCTATAACTACGTCTGCGAAACTGGTAGAAGAAAAGGCAGCCAATCTATCAATGTATGTTCCTTGCAAAGTATTCATGAACATGTCGGCCATTTCTCTTTCCGACATGGGTGGTTGAACAGCAGCAACAAGTTGTCTCCACCTTTGGGCATATTCCCTGAAGCTTTCCCTGGAAGATTGAGACATTCCCATCAGGAGGGTCCTGTTAGGAGCCATGTCCAGATTGTATTAGTACTGTCTGATGAAAGCTTCAGCTAGGTCCTTCCAGCATCTGATAGTAGCTCTGGTCAAGTGTGAATACCACTCTCTTGAAGCTCCAGTCAAGCTATCTTCAAAGTAAAACATCCACAGTTTTTCATCCATGGTATATGCTTTAAGTCTCCCCAGAAAAGACTGCAGGTGAGTTCGTGGACAGGAGGTTCCATTGTATTTCTCGAAGCACGGGGATTTGAATTTGTGGGGAATTCTCACCCCATCCACTAACTCCATATCCATTACATCGAAACCCAAGGAATTTTGAGACTCCAAGGATCTCAACTTCTCAGCAATTTCATCAAACCTCCTATCATAGACTTCATCCCCAGCTCCCATTACAGTGAACTGCTCTTCTTGAGGATCTTCTTGCAAGATCCTTCCTGCAGCAGTGTTGCCCTGTACATTTCTTGGGATGTTGACTTCCGGATCTAGATGAGGTCCAAATACTGGTGGGTTAACATGAGGCTGACCCCCCTCATTATTACTAGTCCCTCCAGTCCCAAGATGAGGTTCCTCGGGGGTTTGTCTTTCTACCAATGCCCTTAACCTCTCTTGGCTCTGAGCCAAGCCAGTCATTACAATCATGAATTGGGCCATTTGGTTTCTCATCTCCACTCTTTCATTAGCCATCTGAGTTCTGACCTCAGTCAAGTCTTGTTGTACTTGATCCATTTGGATACCAGGAAGGTTGTTGCGAGTAGGGTACCGGTGCGTACGGTTGAGAGGGAACACCCGGCAGCGAGCAATATTTCCTGAATTACAATAGAGTTAGAAACAAACAAAATAACAACAAAACCTACAAAACAAAACAAAAGTTAGTATGCAATGCAGTATGCTTATTTGTTTTCCAAGGTATCCGGCTTGGTTCTTGGCTTTGACCTTTCCAGACCCCGAGGAAGATGCTTTGATGTTGTTGAGAAAAAGAAACCCCACCATGAAAACAAACTAAAATATATTACAAATGGTGAATCATACATAGTTTGTCTTACAACACATGCCCATGAAGGGTCAAAATACAACACAAAATAAAAGTATATCAAATGAAAATAACAACAATCAAAAGTCAGACATCTAGCCCAAACTCATCCTCCTTAACCTCCTTCAGAAGTGCTTCGGTCACTGGACCAGCTGGATGCTCTGTGATGTTTCTGATGAGGAGGTTTCTGGTGGCAATGGCAGTGGTCAGCTTCTTGTGCCTGTCCTGGTCCTTTGACCTCTTCAAACCAGCCCTGAGCTTCAACTCTGAAATCTCTTTCTGGGCTGCCAGCAAAACTTCCTGTTGCTTCTTTTCATTGGCCTCTAACTGCTCAATCCTGGCTTGAGTTCTCTGATCTTTTTGAGTACGGGCTTCAGTGATCCTGACCCACCTAGCCTGACTTTCTTGCAGATAGAGATCAGTCCTAGCCTTCTGAAGCTTGGCCTCCTTACAGGCATTCTTCAATATTTGTTCCCCAGCTCTTGCTTTTTTGATGTAGTCCTCTGTTTTCTCAATCTTGGTCAGATGCTCCACCTTAAGCTTTTCCAACCTCTCAATGTCCAGACGACCATCACTCCTTTCCCAAAGAGTCTTCTTCAGAGCTTGAGACAGATTCTCATTCCTTTCCTTCAGCTTCTCAAACTCTTCCAGGCTGACACTGGCTGCTGGCTGTGCTGTGGATGGTCCAGGTATATCTTCAATGGTGAAGGGCATTCCAGTAATCTGAGCCCTAGCATGAGACCAGTCATAATACTGAGCTGAAGCAACATTATTGCACCTTCCAAGAATAGCCATCCCTTTTGTCTGGATGTTGTCCCAAGCCCAGGATGCTTGTCTGACAGCAGCTAGATTAGGCTTTATCTCACAATACAGGGTCTCAGCTAAATCTTGCATAGGAGGGTGAACCAAAGCATAGCCCATTTGTCTCTTAAATAGCAAATGATTGTAGTTGATGCAACCCTTTACTCCTATTAGAGGCACATTTGGGTACTGCCCACAACTAGTGATGATGTCCTTGCCTTTGGTGCTCTGGGTGCACCATCTGATGTTATCTGAAGTCAAAGCAATAAGTCTTTTAGCCCAATTCTTCTGTTGGTGAGGATTCAGGAGGCATCTGTCTTAGGTAGGTGTTTGAGCAGCCAGGTGTGAAACAAAGGAGCACAACATCTCACCAACTTCCCCCTTTGTTTCTCATTCCTCTGATGAATGGAGTAATAGAAATCTCCCAGCAATGTGGGTACTGGGTTCCTTAGAAGGAAAAGATGAATGGCATTCTTGCTGATAAATTTGGGCTCATCTGCAAATAGTATAACCCCATATATGCTGAGGGCTAACAATGCACAAACTGCCCTCCATTCTCCCAAGGAGGCCTTCAGGATGGCCTGAGAAATCAAGAAGTCTAAGTGCAAACCAGGGATCCCAGCCTTTGTTGTCATATTCTGCTCAATCAAAGTAGGCTCCAGGTACAGTGCTTTTGCTACCTCTCCATTGCTGGGAGAAGTCATCTCTGGGATGAAGGGGACTCCACCCCTGACAGGTACTCCAATCAATGATGAAAACTCCTCCAGCAGGGGTCCTAGCTGAAAGTCTGGGAAAGTGAAGCATCTCAAAGGAGGGTCATAAAACTGTAGGCAGGTGTGAATCATACTTCTCTGAGAAGGGTCCAGGTCCATAACCATATCAAGGATACCTCCATAATGCTCTCTGAATAATGGGATGTGGTCAGGGGTGATAAGTGACTGGACCTGCCTGATGCTAGTCAACACAGGCTCAAAGAAATGGTATGATATGTTGTTCTTCCTGGGAGCCATGACTGCTGATGAAGAGTTGAAGACAAGTGCTGATGAAGATCAAAACTGGTACTGGAGATGAGCCACTGATAGGCTGATGCTGGTGATAATGAAGACAACTGAAGCAGACAACTGATGAAGATAGCTGAAGAAGATGCCTGATGAAGCAGAGGTCTATTCAGATGAAGGGGTCAAAACCAAGCCAGATATAATGTGGATACCCTGAAAAACAAATAAACAAATGTTAAATGATGCGAATGATGAGTATGCAAATGATATGCAAGGGTTTGTGATCAAGCTGGATCTGATTATCTGTTTGATATAAAGCCCATGTATGTTCAAGAAGTCCAGATGGAGGTTCAGAAATCTAGTAACCAGGGTGGGGGACTCAAATAAAGAGTCACAAGTCCAGGGTTAAATCACAAGAACTGTCCAAAATGAGGTATTCTTAATCAAATAGTAACAGGGTATGATGTGGCCAGTGGTACCTGCACACCTGTAAACATCCCAACCCCCTCACAGGTGGTGTTCTAAAACAAGGATCCTCAGACTTGGATTAGTTATGAGAAGTGTAAACACTTCTAACCCGGAGGTACAATGTTTACAATAACCATAAAAGATCCTCCTCTAATTCACCTCAGTTTCTGAAGGTCATAATAAAGGTCATCCAGACTTAGCAGGCTTCCCAGATAGCCCTAGCACTACAGAGTTCTCAAGAAGAAACCCACATCTGAACCGTGTTTCATATTCCCGCACCAGACCGAAATGGAATGGGAAAGAATATGAACCACTCTAGCCTAGGTGTCACTCAGGTCCCAGGTATAGGACCTCAAAAACTCAGATCCAGCAATGATAATGACAGTATGAAATATGAAAAAAACTGTAAAGAAAGCAATAAATAAGGTTGTACATAAAGTAATAAATAAAGCAACTGTATAAACACAATTAGCACATAACACCCCAGTAAACACAGATCAAACAAGCGCTAGGAGGAACCCACAGAAGTCCTGGTTACAATATAAAGGTCCCCAGCAGAGTCGCCAAGTTGTCGCTCCCACCTGATGACACGAAGGTCAGAAGGGGTACAGACGCGAACGGTCGGTGAAAGGGAAAGAGAACACACAGGGGTGAACTCAGAAGAAAAGAAAAGAGTCGCCAGCTAGGCATTTTTATCCCGAAGGAAAGGTAATGCTGCATAGACCTGAGAAAAGATGGATAAGTCGGTTGCGAACCAGAGAGACTGAGAAAGGGGGTTGGTTACAACCTGGGAAGGTATTAGCACCCAGATTGTCCGTCGTACTCGACGGGATCCATGCTTAAAAGATTTGTGTTTTAAAGGGGTAGTGTCAGTGCAATTTGTGTATCAAAGCTGGAAAGAATGCAAGTGTCAGTGTAAAGGAAGTGTGAAGTGTATAAGAGAAGTGTCAGTGTAAGAACAAGGATGACATGCCCAAGACCATGAGGCTAAAAGAATAATGCTGGAAGAGGGGGGATATACAGAGACTTTTGTTCGATAACTGTTAAGTTATGCCTACGTATCCTCTCGTGCAATGAGGAAGTCAGAACACCGTAGTTCGACTCAAAGAGACTGAAAGGTGAATTGACTTGTGAACTTACTTGTCTATGCTCAAGTGTATGACCTGTCTGGCTCAGGTGCAAACTGTCTTGCATTAGACGGGAGAAGCGAGTTCTCGTTTGTGAGTGAATGAGATGAGAAAAGAATCCCGGAGGAGACGATTATTGTTTGTTTTTGGTTTTCAATCTTTTATTGCTTTTTGGAGTTTTTCATAAGAAAATGAGCTTAAGCCTAAACCAAGGGTTAGTAAACTCATCACATCCTCCCTCTGATTATGGGTAATGAGAGTACCTTAAGTGTGAAGTAAACACCTCACACTTAATCACCATGATGTAGGATTACGATCATTAACCTACTTGCATTTAGTTAGATGTTTTTTTTGGTGTTTTTGTTTAGTGTTTAGTAATGAGATTAAGCCACAATAAAGGATTTAATGGACCCATTACACCATCCTAATAGAAGGATAATAGATGAGAACATTTAAGCTGAGGAAGATACCTCAACTTAATCCATGATTGGGGATTAACCTCATGACAAAACAAAGCCTTTATTAAGTGGATTTTAGTTAGTGATAAGATTAAGAAGTGAGTTTTATGGTTTGTAAGACAACTTGAGGGGGACTTGTCCATTAACACTAGGGTTAGTCCTTCTTAACCAATTAAGGAAGAATTAGAACCCTAATGCAAGGCCCAAGTTACAAGCTTGATGTCTTGATGATTATTGAGTGGATTGATTAAAGGATTTAAACACATTAAGGGTTTAACACTTAGGATTAAAGTTATACACTCCATCCTAATAGAAGGATGCAGGCATAAGCTTAATCACAAAGCCTTAAAGCCTTTAGGGTTTAGTCCTTGATTATGAGATGAGAAGAGAAGACTCAATGATGACACAAAGGTAAAAGCTAAATGGGGGACTAATCAAACCCTAATTATTATCATACTTGGAGATCCTAGGGTTTGTGAGGCTTAAGAGAGAAAGAAATCTTCAAAGAGCCACCAAGAAGAGAAGCAGATGAAAGGAGAAAGAAGCAGAGAGAAGCAAGACAACTTGATTCACTTAAGAAGACAAGTTGCTTGAAGAAAGAAAGTGGGAAAGAGCATGAATGATAAAGCTCACTCAAAGGCAAGATAAAATGCAACAATGATGCAAGAGAGATGAGAAGAGATTGTGAGAAGTGAAGGCAAATTCACTTCCCAAAACAACTTACCACCTGAAAAGTTAGCAAAAGAAATGAGATGCAATGCAAATGAGATGAAATGTCATGATGCAAACCAAAGTCATAAGCATAAACATGATTTCAATGATGCTAAGAGATGATGCATACACATGACAAGAGATGAGAATAATCAAACAAGCATAAGGATGCAAATGAGGCATGCTTTGGACCATAGAAGTTCATGAATGTTTATGAGATGAAATGATCATATAACATGACAAAGGAATGATAAAATGATCAAACATGTTTCTAATATGTCCTAAGATATATTATGAATCATGTGGATGCACAAAATGTTAAGGCAAGCTCTTAAATGCAAGCAAAGATGAGGTGGATGCAAAGGAAAGCACAAATTAGGGTTTACATACAACATGCAATGCAAAAATTCAAAACCAGAAGCAAATGATGAGATAAAAAAATTGAAAATGGGATCAAAGGAACCCTAACCCTACACAAGTTCACTTCCAAAAGGAGGGGACCTAACTCTTAACCTAGTGAAAGTTATGAATTTCTCAAGTCAATTAGGGTTTTGGGATACCTCACAAAGAAAAACACAAAACAAATTGAAAATGAAATATGAATTCAAACCAATTTTATTCTATAAACTACATGCTATGAAGGATGCAATGCAAGAAGAACCAACATCATACTCTCAATGGTTAGGTAGAATGGATTTTTCAAAGTTTGAACAAAAATATTGCCCTTAAATGAATTTAATTCCAATGAAAATTATTAAAATGAATCAAGAGCCAAAAAGAATTTTGTTTTGAGAGTTTGATAATGTTTCTAAATGTTTTAAAATGCAATGTGAATTTTTTGTGTTTTTAAATACCTAAATGTATTTTTAATTAATTAATTTTCATTAACTAATTAAAAATAAACATTTAAATGATTTAAAAAAAAATTTAATGCAAAAAATAAAAATAAAAATATTTTTGGGTTCTAAAAATTAATGAAATCTTTGACAAAAATTTTCAGAATTTTTAAATGTATTTTGCTATTTTAAATAATTCATGCAAATAAAATGAAAAAGAAATGAAATAAAATAAAAATAATAGAAAGTAATCTAAAGGAGAGGCCAGGATTTAATCTGGGTTTGTGGGTGTTGACTTGGCGCCACATCCAATGGCCCAAGTTCAAACCTGACTAATATTTATTTATTAATTAATTAAACCTAGGTTAAGTTAATTAATCACTGATTAGGGCTAATCATGAAATCTCAGCCATCTAACACACGCGGGAACAACTGATCGCACGACCCAAATTCAAACTCCCTTAATTACACAATTAGGGCAAATGACTTTCAGGTGACCGGAACAGTGGTTCCGGTCATCTTCTCCGGCGAGCATAAACCTTAGATTCTTCTACAGGTTACCAAACATGAAATTTCTTCCACCAAAATGATCTTCTCATCAATCTAAACCTAAACCCTCATCTCAAATTCATTTGTTTCCTCTCACAAGCCTGAATCGAAGCAAAGTATGAAACACGGGCAAATATTCAGAGATGTCATACATTCTGGTTTCTTCACAATTTCAAAAAATAAACACATATTCATGATCAGGAGAACACATAGCATCATAAAAGAACTTAAAAATCAACTTCTGGGAGAAATGTTCTTCATGTTACCTGAGATGAAGCTCTCCTGATTTTGAGCTTTCTGGCCTCAAGCTTTGTGCAATCCTTCTTCCTTGAACCTCCTGATGATGGAATGAAGCTAAGAAAGCTTGGGGAGTGGCTGGTTTGAGTGATTCAACTCTGGTGTAGCAGAAATGGAGGTCTTTGTGTGTGATGATTCAGGCTGTTTCAGGGGGTGGATTTTGTTCTATGAGTGATTTGTGGTTTGTGGATGAAGAAATTTTTGATGTTTGAGGGTTGTGTGAAGAGATTCGAAGAAGGGAAGTTCTTGGCAGATTTTTGTGAAGGCTGGCTTGTGTGTAGTTTTAGGCTTGTGTATTGCTTGCCTTTTGTTCCATAACACATCCCTAGACTATTGGAAGAGGTCTGAGGAAGTGACATGTACTGTGGGAATGGTATGGGGTGATTGGCCAAAAAGTCAAGGATTGTGTACTATGGGTATGGGCTGTGGCAGAGGAAATCTCAGGGCTTGTCCTGCCTCAGCTTGAGTCAAGGAAGACCCTTGGATGATTCATGGAGGGCTGCAGCACTTGGATTACAAGATATCATGAGTTTTGCATTTTGGCAACTCGCCACACTTTGTGGTTTTTAGGTCATGAACATGTGATATCTCTTGCTGAATTTTGTTGTGAAATATCCCAAGAGGTTATGGCAATGTCTTGAGACCAGCTAGAGATCACACAAACCTTTGGGAATCATTTTGCAAGAATTCCCCTTTTTGCACTTTCATGGAAAATGGCTTATGGCTACTTGAAATTTAAGACATGAAAAATGGGAAATTCCTTGGGCCAAACTGAATTTTAGGTCATGCACTGTGTTTGTATGATAATTAGAGGTCACATTGAAGTCACATAAAGGCTTGTCATGAGAATTTGCAAGTTTTCCATTTTGTGCAAAAGTGAAATTTCAATGATTTTATCCAACTTTGCAAGGCCATAACTTTTGATCCAAAATGAATTAGAATGAGTTCTTGTACTTTTTGAAAATTGGAGGATCCATTCTACAAATTTCATGACCAATGTTTTCTCATTTGAAGCATTTTTGAATCAAAAAGAGAAGGTTGAAAAACTTTCCCAAAATGGCAAGTTTTCATTACAAGTCACTTTCCCAAAAAGGCAACTTTGCAAATGGCTTGAAATTCTTCAATTTTGTGAATTTCTAACATCTTCTATGATCAAATGAAGATCATACACATTCAAAATGATGAAGAACACCCTTTGGTTGGGTCATTGGGGGCCTCAGATGCCCTGATTTTGCACTGACTTGCTCAAGAAGTCAACTCTTGATCAGATGCCTTCCCCATGGAATTTCTTCATGAAAATTGATATGAATGATCCCTATACCCTATAGAGACTAATAGAAACAAGAATGACCAAAAAATTTGGAGTTATGGCCTCTGAAACCAAAACCCTACTTTCAGGTCATCTGTGCAGTTAAACCTGGCTCTGCTTCCATGCCTTTCTCAGTTCTTGTGATTTTTGACTTCTCTGATCTTGAGAGAATATAATATGATGCTTGGAAACACATGGACCCCTTTGAAGTGATTGATGACCTTTGGAGTGGCTCAAATGGCTCAGGGATGGCTCAGATCACAAACCCTAGATGTTGATGGCTTTGAAACAATGCAATGAATCAAAAATGTGGTATGGGATGCTATGATTGAATTTATGCAAATGAAAAGATCACAAGCCATGGTGAAATGGGTAAGGGAAAATTTGGGGTGTTTACAACGATCTTTTGCTTTTAAGTACATGATGTCTTCATCAGGGAAGTCAAATCTCATGGGCTGGTAATCATCAATGGGTTGCTCAGCTAGATAGTCAGACAGTACACTTCCCTTGATGACCTTTTGAGAGGTGTACTGAATGTCATACTCTGTCAGAATCATTTTCCATCTTGCAACCCTTCCGATAAATGCTGGCTTCTCAAATATGTACTTGACGGGGTCCATTTTTGATATCAACAAAGTAGTATGAGTCAACATATACTGTCTTAGTCGGCGAGCTGCCCACGCTAAAGCACAACAAGTTTTCTCGAGCAGTGAATAACGTTGTTCACAGTCGGTAAACTTTTTTCTTAGGTAGTATATTGCATACTCTTTTCGACCAGACTCGTCATGTTGGCCCAACACACACCCCATTGATCCTTCTAATACTGTCAGGTATATTATCAGAGGTCTTCCTTCAATTGGAGGCATGAGAATTGGAGGTTCTTGCAGGTACTCCTTGATCTTGTCAAAAGGTTTCTGAAAATCGTCGTTCCACCTGACTGTTTGTTCCTTTCTTAACAGTTTAAACAGGGGTTCACAAGTTGCAGTGAGGTGAGATATGAACCTTGAGATATAGTTCAATCTACCTAAGAACCCTCGAACTTCTTTTTCAGTCCTCGATGCAGGCATTTCTTGAATGGCTTTGACTTTGTCGGGATCAACCTCAATTCTCTTTTCACTTACGATAAAACCCAACAGCTTAACAGAATGTACCCCGAATGTGCACTTGTTGGGGTTCAACTTCAGCTCATACTTCCTCAGACGCTTAAACAATTTTAGCAGATTCACCAGACGGTCTTCTTTAGTAAGGGACTTGGCAATCATATCATCCATGTAGTATTTGATTTCTTTGTGGATCATATCCTGGAATAATGTTGTCGTAGCCCATTGATATGTTGCACCGGCGTTCTTCAGTCCAAACGGCATTACCTTGTAACAAAATGTGCCCCGGGGTGTGATGAAAGTTGTTTTCTCCAGGTATTCTGGTGACATCTTGATCTGATTGTATCCAGAAAATCCGTTCATGAAAGAAAATACTGAGAACTGAGTTGTGTTGTCTACCAATACATCAATGTGAGGTAATGGGAAATCATCCTTTGGGCTAGCTCTATTCAGGTCCCGGTAATCTACACACATACGCACCTTACCATCCTTCTTAGGCACAGATACAATGTTAGCAACCCACAGCGGGTAACTAGTTACAGCAAGGAAACTGGCATCCCACTGCTTTTGTATTTCTTCCTTAATCTTCATGGCCATATCTGGGCGAGTGCGACGCAACTTCTGTTTAACCGGAGGGCAATATTCTTTCAAGGATATCTTATGCATGACAATATCCGTATTTAAATCAGACATGTCCCGATAGGACCAAGCAAAGACGTCGACGTATTCTCGAAGCATACTAATAAGATGTTCTTTTACTAGAGCTTGCAAACTGGCCCCAATCTTCACTTCTTTTACATCTTCCTCGGTACCAAGATTAATAGTTTCATTTTCCTCCTGATGAGGAGTAATCACTTTCTCCTCCTGCCTTAACAACCTGGCCAACTCTTCAGGCAACTCATAGTCTTCATCAACCCCTTCATCAGTTTGATTAATTGGATTGTCGAAGTCATACAAGGTCATAGCAGTGTTGTTGTCGGTGCAATCTGGAGGACTATCTCTGCAAGGGTTGAGATTTGTTCTTTTTAGTGATCAATTTTAATCTTGTTCAGAAAAAATGAAGTTATTTAATTTGAAAACATTGCCATTTTATTGTTTTGTGCGAAAAATAACAAAAATGAAAAGACAATGAGCGAAAGAGAAAATTGTTTGCAAAAAGATGTCCATTGTTCATTGATATTCCATTTACACAAAATACAAATATGGCCCTATTATAAAATGAGTCCTGACACCTTGGGCAAGATGCAGGACTTGATGCATGCTAAAAAGCAGGAAATAATAATTACTCTGCAGGAGTAACTCTTATAATTTCCTGGGAAGACCATTTAAGGACTTGTTAGCCCGGGATCCTTGGACAAATCCAGCTCTCCAGGTTGAGGTCGCTTTCAGCCTCGTCTTCCACGTTATTGACAGCATCTGGTGTCAGCATTCCCCCACTCACGAACCTGGGCTCCTTAGCAGCCTCTGCTTGATCTTGTCGGAATGGTTTGTAACCCAAACTGAATTTGTCCTCCTTCTTCTCCACATGTAGCAATTTACCCCAGCCTTGGGCGTTCCCATCTTCAACAACCTTCCGAGCTTGTTGGTAGGAGACAATTGAAGTACCCATCCTATCCTCCTGGGATGCAGCAAATACTTCAGTTGTCGCCTCATTGACATTCAGTGCTTCGAAACAATGGCTCATGGTCTCGTGAATCTCACCATCCATCTCAATGTATTTTTAGGTGGCCAGATGGCTAACAAAAATGTCCTCTTCACCACAGATTGAGATAATTTTCCCTTCCCACTCATATTTTTATTTCTGGTGAAGGGTCGACGTAATTGCGCCAACGGCGTGAATCCAAGGTCGACCCAACAAACAGTTGTAGGCCGGATGAATGTCCATCATATAGAAAGTAGTTTGAAAGACATGCGGGCCAATTATCACAGGCAGCTCCAATTCTCCAAGAATAGACCTCTTGGAACCATCAAAAGCTTTAACCACCAGATTGCTTGGTCGGAGAGCTATACCATCATATTCAAGCTTAACAAGGGCTTTCTTTGGCAAGACATTGAGTGATGACCCAGTGCCAACTAGAACATGTGAAAGCACAGCTCCTTTACACTCTAGAGTGATGTGCAAAGCTTTATTATGATGACGACATTCCGTTGTCAAATCAGCGTTGGTGAAGCCTAGTCCATGACTAGTATTAACATTAGAAACCACTGTCTATAGCTGATTCACCGTGATCTCCTCAGGCACGTAGGCTGCGTGCAGGACTTTAAGTAATGCATCCCAATGAGCTTCGGAACACAATAGCAATGATAAAATGGAGATCTTGGAAGGAGTCTGGTGTAGCTGATCCACAACCTTATAATCGCTTCTCTTGATTATTCTCATAAATTCATCCACATCCTGATCAAAGGATGTTTTATGAGCTTCTTTCAAAGTTGGTTCTTCAGGCACCACATTTTTGCCTTTAACTTTGGCAGCAGCCTCTGCCTCAGCATTAATTCTCGGAACTTGCGACGCGAAGAGACGTCCGCTTCGAGTGAAGCCTCTGCCTCCCCGACATTCTTGACATGTGGTGTATGAGTTGAAGAATCAAGAACGACTCTCTCCCCATTGCAGTAGAGGTCTGAACCATAGTACCATGGTACATCATTATCTTTCTCATATGGAATGGGCCCGGGTACCGTGATGGTGACTGGACTGACTGCAGCAAAAGTAGGAACTGTTATTGTTTGTGGATCGTAATATATGGTGACAGGATTTCTGACTGATAGTGGTGGTGAAGGACTGAAGCTGGGTTGTTATTGAGATTGTTGCTGAAAATTGTTGGAATCGGGGACCATTGTTGGATCGTAGTATATGGTGACTGTGGAGATGTCACCATTAATGGTTGTTGTAGTTGTAGAAGCGCATGCGGTTGAACTAACATTTGTTGAAGTAGTGGAAGTAATGATTGTTGATTTTGAAGCAGAGTCTGTCGGAACAATTGTTTTTGAAGTTGTAGGAGGAGTGCATGTTGTTGCTGCAAGAGGAATTATTGATGTTGTAGAAACCGTTGATGTTATCTGCAGGATACCTTCTTTGATAAGGCCATTGATGCCACTTCTTAAGCTTGCACAACCATTGGTGGAAATTTTGCAAGATTCACAGCAGGCCTCACAACCTGCGAATACCTGGCAGCTTAAAAGCTGAGCTTTAACCTTGGCCAGAGGTGTTTGAATGCTTGCAGTATCTTTGATTAAGTTCACGGGTTGATCCTCCTCAATTGCATTTATCCTGGGCCCACCGTGGCTAGGCATGGGATTCTTTGTGACGTTAGGAGGTGGTGCAAAATTTAAAGCCTTTGAATCAACTAGATCCTGGACCTTCATGCGCAAAGCTCTGCACTTTTCTGTGGTGTGACTAGGTGCATTAGAATGGAAGGCACATCTGGCATTGACGTTGTAATTTCTCGGAAGGTTCTGAGGATCTAGTGGAGCCAGAGTCCTTAATTCAACAAGATTAAGCTTCAAAAGTTGTGGTAACAAAGTGGCATAAGGCATTTGTATAGGATCAATTACCCTGTTGACTTGAGATGACCTTTGCTGGAAAGGACGTTGTTGTTGGTTGTTGTTGTTGTTGTTGTTGTAGGACCTTTGTTGAGGAAAATGTTATTACTGAGGGAAATGTTGTGGTTGTTGAGTGTATTGTTGTTGAGGAGGTGGAGTGGAAATTGTGACAGCGACAATTGATCTTGGCATATACTGGGGCCTTCCTCTGCCCATGTGTATAGAATTGATTTCGCCCGACCTTCGAGGCCCTGCAAAAGGTTTCCTTGTGTTGCTTGAGCTGGCACCGTTATCAGAAATCTTACCCATTTTTAACAAACTCTCAATCCTTTCTTCAGCTATGACTACGTCAGCAAAGCTAGTGGAAGAGAAAGCTGCCAGCCTATCAATGTACGTCCCCTGTAGGGTATTCATGAACATATCTGCCATTTCACTTTCTGACATTGGGGGTTGAACAACAGTAGCTAATTGTCTCCATCTCTGAGCATACTCTCTGAAGCTTTCCCTAGAGAACTGTGACATACCCATTAGAAGGGTTATGTTAGGAGCCATGTCTAGATTATATTGGTATTGGCGTATGAAAGCTTCGGCCAAATATTTCCAATTTTTGATTGTTGCCCTAGTCAGATGAGAGCACCACTCACAGGATGCCCCGGTCAAGCTATCCTAAAAATAAAACATCCATAGCTTTTCATCCATAGTGTAAGCCTTCAATCTTCCCAGAAAGGATTGAAGATGGGTGCGAGGGAAAGATGTTCCATTATATCTTTCTAAGCATGGAGGTTTGAACTTGTGAGAAATTCTAACTCCCTCTACCAGCCCCATATCCATAACATCAAATCCTAAGGAGTTTTGGGACTCCAGGGATCTTAGCTTTTCTACTATCTCGTCCAGTCAATGATCATAGACTTCATCTCCTGCTCCAACTATAGTGAATTGTTCCTCCTAAGGGTCCTCTTGCAAGGCACGCCCTCCAGTAATACCCTGGGTATTCCTGATAGCATTAATGTCAGGATTGAGATGATGCCCAAACTCCGGGGGGTCAGTACGAGGATGTACATGATCATTGTTGCTGGTACCCCCTGTACCTGGGTGATTTTCTTTAGGAGTTTGCCGCTCGACGAACTCTCTTAATCTTTCTTGGCTTTGGGCCAACCCAGTCATTACTGCCATGAACTGGTTCATCTGAGCCCTCATTTCAGTTCTTTCATTAGGCATTTGGGTTCTCACATCAGTCAGATCTTGTTGAACCTGGTCCATCTGTAAGCTCGGAAGGTTGTTTCTTATAGGATACCGGTGAACTCTGTTGATGGGGAAGACTCTCCTACGAGCAATGTTTCCTGAAACCACAACAAAGTGAGAAAACAACAACAAAGATACCTACAAAACAAAGAATAAGGTTAGTATGCAATGCAGTATGTCTATTTGTCTTCCAAGGGTATCCGGTTTGGTTCTTTGGTTTTGACCTTCCAGACCTCGAGGAATGATGATGTTGAAGAGAAATGAAACCCACAGAATAACACACAAACCATATATTACAAAATGCAAAGACACATAGTTCATGATTACAACAAGTCCCCATGGTGGGTCAAAATACATCAACAAAAACAAAAGTACAACCAAAATGAAGTACAAATACAAAGAAATTAGACATCCAGCCCATAGTCATCCTCCTTGACTTTCTTCAGGAGAGCATCAGTCACTGGTCCTACTGGATGCTTTGTGATGGTCCTGTTAAGAAGATTCCTGGTGGCAATAGCATTTGTCAACTTCTTGTACTCTTCTTGGTCCTTTGATCTCTTCAACCCCGCCCGGAGTTTTAATTCAGAGATTTCCTTATGTGCTGCTAACAAGGCTTCCTGATTCTTCTTCTCACTAGCTTCCAGCTGCGCTATCTTAGCCCGTGTCTTCTGATCTTCCTGTGAATGAGCCTCGGTAATTCTGATCCATCTAGCCTGACTCTCTTCTAAGTAGTGCTCAGCTTTGGCCTTCTGAATCTTAGCTTCTTTGCAAGCATTCTTCAATACCAACTCCCCTGCTCGGGCTCTTCTGATGTAATCATCTATCTTCTCAATCTTGGTCATATGCTCGATCCGGAGCTTCTCTAACCTCTTATTGTCCAGACGACTATCATTCCTCTCCCAGAGGGTCTTCTTCAGAGCTTTAGAAAGCTGAGTATTCCTTTCCTTCAACTTCTCAAATTCCTCTAAACTGACTGTAGCTACATGCTCTACTGTTGATGGTCCAAGCACATCCTCCAGGGTGAATGGCATGCGGGTAATTTGTCCTCTGATGCGAGAAAAATCAATATACTGAGCTGAAGCTATGTTGTTGCACTTGCCAAGAATGGCAGTCCCTTTTGTCTGAATGTTAGCCCAAGCCCAGGCTGCTTGTCGGGCAATGGCATGATTATGCTGAATGTCATAGTAAAGGGTTTATGATAAGTCTTGCTCTCTTGGTGGATGTACCAAGGCATACCCTAATTGCCTTTTGAACAGCAAAGGATTTTAGTTGATGCAACCCTTTACTCCAATCAGAGGTACATTGGGATACTGCCCACAACTGGTGATTATGTCTCTACCCTTGGTGCTCTGAGTGCACCACCTGATGTCTTCTGATGTAAGGGAAATCATCCTCTTAGCCCAGTTTCTTGACTGATGAGGATTCAAAAAAGCTTCCGACTTTGGCAAGTGCCTTAGTAACCAACAGTAGAAGAGAGGTGCACAACATCTGACTAATCTTCCCCTCTGCTTCTCATTTCTCTGATGCACTGAGTAATAGAAATCCCCTAGAAAGGTAGGAACTGGATTCTTCAACAAGAAGATATGGATAGCATTCTTTCTTACAAACTTAGCCTCATCTCCAAACAAGATGATACCATATATGATAAGGGCCAAAAGAGCATAAACAGTGTCCCACTTCCCTGCTGCAGCATGACTGGTAGCCTGAGTGATCAAGAAGTCCAAATGGAGGCCTGGGATTCCAGCCTTAGTAGTCATATGCTGATCAATGATGGTGGTTTCCAAATACAGAGCCTTAGCTAGATCCTTATTCCTAGGAGTAGTCATCTCAGGGTTGAAAGGAATCCCCCTCCTGATGGGGACACCCAACAACATGGAAAACTCCTCTAACAAAGGGCCCAGCTGAAAATTTGGAAAGGTAAAACATCTGAGAGGAGGGTCATAGAACTGAAGGCAAGTGTGGATCATACTCCTATGTGATGCATCCAAGTCCATGATCTGCCTGATGCCTGTCAGGGAGGGCTCAAAGAAATTGTTATGATGTTGCTCTTCCTGGATGGGTCCATACTGATAATGGATGCCGATGAAGGTAACTAAGGAGAAGAAATGATGAAGTCAACTGGTGAGGATGCTGAAGAGAAACTAGCTGATGAATATATCTGATGAAGATATCCCTGAGAATAATATCTGACAAAGGTGGTTGAGCAGTAGATCAGTCAAAACCAAACCAAAGATAAGATGTGGATACCCTGTAAGACAAACAGACAAATGTTAAAATGATGCAAAATGATGTATGCAGAATGATATGCAAGGGTTTGTGATCAAGTGTTGGATCTGTTATCTGCCTTGATAAGGTCCATGTGTGCTCATAAGTCCAGATGGCGGCTAGAGGACCAGTAACCAGGTGGGGGACTCAAATAAAGAGTCACAAGTCCAGGGTTTCATAAGATCTGTCCAAAATAGTGTAACCTTAACAATATCAGTAACAAGGTATGATGAGGCCAAGGGTTCCTGCAAACCTGTAAACATCCCAACCCCCTCACAGGTATTGTTCTAGAACAAGGATCCTCAGACTTGGATCAGTTATGAGAAGTGTAAACACTTTTAACCCTGAGGTACAATGTTTACATTAATCATAAAGGATCCTCCTCTAATTCACCTCAGATGTTGAATGTCATAAAAAGGTCATCCAGACTTAGCAGGCTTCCCAGATAGCCCTAGTACTACAGGAAATCCGTAGCACAGAGTTCTCAAGAAGAAACCCATGTCTGAACCATGTTTCATATTCCCGCACCAGAATGAAATGGAATGGGAAAGAATATGAAGCCACTCTATCCTATGTGTCACTCAGGCTCCTGGTATGGAACCTTACTCACTGAATATCCCTCCCACCAAGGTAAATAACAGATCCAACACAATGATATGATGACAGTAGTATGAAATGCATAAAAATAGTAAACAAAAGCAATAAATAAAGTTGTACAGAAAGCAATAAATAAAGCAATAAAAAAAAACACATATAGCACATAACACCCCCATAAACACAAATTAAACAAGCACTAGGAGAAACCCACAAAAAGAACCAGAAGCCCTAGTTGAAACATATCCCCAGCAGAGTCGCCAAGTTGTCGCTCCCAAAGATTTGGATCCCGGTACAAGCGTGAACGGTCGGCGAAAGGAGAAAATGAAGATGAAGTGAATAGAGTCGCCAACTAGGAATTTTTATCCCGAAGGAAAGGTAATGCTGCATAAACCTAGAAAAATATGTATAAGACGGTTGCGAACCAGAGAAACTGAGAAAGGGGGTTGGTTACAACCTGGGAAGGTATTAGCACCCAGATTGTCCGTCGTACTCGATGGGATCCACGCTTACAAGATTGTGTTTAAAGGGGTAGTGTATTTGATATATGTGTGCAAAAGCTAAAGAATGAATGTACGGGTGTCAGTGCAAAAGGTGAATATCTCAGGAACTGAGGAATGCTGAAAGAGGGGGATGAGAAAAAGACGTTTGTTCAATAAATGTTAAGTTATGCCCACGTATCCTCTCGTGCAATGAGGAAGTTAGAACACCGTAGTTCGACTCAAAGAGACTGAAAAAGATTGACTGTGAACTGCTTGCTTGCCTATGCTCAAGTGTATGACTCGTCTGGCTCAAGTACTAACTGTCTTGCATTAGAAGGAAGAAGTAAGTTATTGTTTGTGAGTGAGTGTGATGAGAAAAGAATCCCGAAGGAGACGATTATTGTTTGTTTTTGTGTTTTCAGTTTTTTATTGTTTTTGGTGTTTTGCATAAGTTGATGAGCTTAAGCCTAAATCAAGGGTTTGTAAACTCATTATATCACCCCTGATTAGAGATAATGAGCCTACTTAAGTGTGAGATAAACATCTCAACTTAATTACCATGATGATGTAGGATTAAGATCATTAACCTACTTGTGATTATTTAGATGTTTTTGGGGTTTTGTTTAGTGTTAAGTAATGAGTTTAATCTCTAATCACAGATTAATGAACTCATTACACCATCCTAATAGAAGGATGATAGATGAGAACACTTAAGCTTAGGAAGATACCTCAACTTAATCCATGGTTAGGGGTTAAACTCATTATATAACAAGCCTTTATTAAATGGATTTTAATTAAAGAGATGAAATTAAGAAGTGGATTTTAAGTTTGTAAGACAACTTGAGGGGGACTTGTCCATTAAACACTAGGGTTAGTCCCTCTTAACCTTAAGGAAGAGATAAAACCCTAATGTAAGGCTCAAGTTACAAGATAAAGTCTTGGTGATTATTAATGTGTTTTGATTACGAGGTTTAAATAAATTAAAGGTTTAACACTTAGGATTAAAGTTATAGACTCCATCCTAAGAGAAGGATGCAGGCATAACCCTAATTCCGAAGTCCTAAAACTTTAAGAGTTTAGTCTCTGATTATTGGGATGAGAAGAGAGACTCAAGGAGACTCAAAGGTAAAATACTAAGGGGGACTATACACAACCCTAAAAGTTATCATGCTTGGATATCCTATGGTTTGTAAGGCTTAAAAGTAAAGATCTTCAAGGCCACCAATGGAAGAAGCAGATAAAAAGAGAAGGAGAAAGAAGAACAAGTTACTTACTTCCTAAAGAAGATAAGTAACTTGAAAGAAAGAAAGTGAAGGATTAGGTTACTTACTTCATGAAGAAGTTAAGCAACCTAAGAACAAGAGAAAACATAAGCGAATGGGATTCACTTCAAACATAAACAAAGTACATAAAAATAAAGATAGAAGGAGAAGTTGGATGTGGATACACATCAACATCCTTATTAACTTACCAAATGCATTTGAAATGGTTAGTTTGAAAGTAAGATATGTACAAATTCAAAAGCATAAGTAAATCAAGTGATAAAAAAATTGAAAATGCATCCAAGAGGACCCTAAGCACTCATGAAATCACCATCCAAAGGGGGAGGTCTAAAGGTTTACCAAGTTCCAGTTATGGTTTACCTAAGATTTGTTAGGGTTTTGAATATTTCTCAAAGGGAAAATGCACATTAATTTGAAAATGCAAGATAAATAATGCGTCAAAAATGTATTTAGAAACTAGAGGTCAAGTATGAAAGATTGCCAAACGAATCAAATGCAAACTCATCTTGGTTTGAAAGTTATGAATTTTTGAAGATAGGGTTGAAAAATAAGAAATTTATAAACCCTAATTCAAATATAATTGGCAAAGTTTGATCAAAACCAAAAAAAAATTTGTTAGATGAGTTTGAAAATGTTCCTAAATGTTTAAGAAACCTCTCTGAATTTTTTGGTGATTTTTAAATACTTTAAAGTATTTTTAATTAATTAAATGGACTTAATTAATTAAAATATACAATTAAATTATTTAAAAATGCATTTTTAATGAAAAAATAAAAATAAAAATATTTTTAGGTTCTGAAAATTAATTTAAGGTTTGACAAAAATTTTCAGAATTTTTAAATGATTTTGGTATTTTAAATAATTAAAACAAAAGAAATGAAGAAAAATAAAAAAGAAAATGAAAAGTATGCAAAATGGAAGGCTGAGATCAAAAGGGGGAGGGATCAACGTGCCAGATTCAAAGTCATGTTGACTTGGTGTATTCAGGATCAAAGGCCCACATTCAAATGGAAAACGCGCGCAAGATCTGAGGGCTAGGATTCAATCTGGCCAATTAATTTTAATTAATTTTAATTAATCAAAATTAAAGATTAAGTGAATTATCTAAGTCGTCCATGCATAACCCTAATCATGATCTAAGGATGGAGATTCAATCTGGGCAGCTAAACAAGGTTTAGCCCTAATCACTTTCAGGTGACCGGAGCTAAGCTTCGGTCATCTTCTCAGGCCATTCAAAAATGCTAACTTCTTCCCTAGGTCACTAAACACCAAATTTCTTGCCCATAAATGATCCCCAAGCATCATACATCATGAATCAACAAACAAAACACATTTATCATGCATATTAAAGCTGAATCGAAGCAAACAAAATTTTAGGTCAAACTTTCAGAACCTTATGAAATGCTCATTTCTAACCTATTTTCAATTCTAATTATATCAATGTGATCAGGGAATCATGTAGATTCATTCTAGAACTAAAAATCATGCTTCTGGAAAAAAAAGTTCATGAAGGTTACCTGAGATGGAGTTGTTTGAAATGGAGCTTTATGGGTCCTCCTCTTGTGCAATCTAGTCCCCTTTGAGCTCCTGAGGCTATTGGCAAGCTTGAATGAAGCTTTGAGTGGCTGGTTTGTGAGTTTCAGTTCTGAATATGCAAAAATCGTGTTTCTTATGTGATGTGTTTTTTGCTATGGTGATGGGTGGGAATTGATCCTGAGGTTATATGGAGTTGATTGGTGGAAGAATTTGTGGTTTTTGCTGGCTGGATTGTGTGTTTCGAAGAGATAAAGTTTTTTGAGCAATTTCTTGATTCTCAGCTTGTGTGTTCTTTCACTCAGCTTGTGTGTTCTTTCAGGCCATGAAGGGTGTCCATTTATAGTGCTTAGGGCTTGAATAAACAATTGTTATTGGCCAGAAGAGTTGTTGTGGCACTGTGGGGTTGGTATGGCTAAAAATGCAAAAATGTCAACATATGTGTACTTGAGGTATGGGCTGGTGCAACATAGATTTTTGTGGTTAGATCTCTTCATCATGCTTCATGGAGAGCCCTTGGATCAATAGAAGTGAGTTGTGATGCTTGGATGAAGAGATTTCAATGTTTATGCATATTGGCCACTTTGAAATTTCTTGTGAATCAAGCCATGAAAATGCCAAATTCTTGGGCCAAATCTGGTTTAGGCAAGTTGTATTGACATGTTATGAAGTGTTTGTGCACATTAGAGGTCACTTAGAAGCTTGAAATGCCAATATGCAAAAATCCCTCTTTGACATGAACTTGAAAATTATAGGATTTTTGCCAACTTTGAAAGGCCATAACTTGAGTTCTAGGATGAATCAAGACATGTTATATTACTTTTTGAAAGGGGAAAGACCTAATATATAACTTTCATGTCCAATAATTTTTAATTTGAAGCATTTTTGGTCATGAAAGAGGAGGTTGAAAATCATTCCCAAAATGGAAAGTTTCCATTACAAGTCATTTCCAAAAATGGCAAGTTTGCAATTGGCTCAAAATTATTCAACTTTTTGAACTTCTAACCACTTCTAATATCAAATAAAGATCATAGAACTTCAATTTGAAGAAAATGATCCTTTGGTACCCTTGTTGGGGGCCTCAGATGCCCTGATTTTGACTTAACTTGCTCAAGAAGTTACTCAATGATCATATGACTTCCACAATGAATTTCTTCATAAAACTTGGTACACATGATCCTTATAACATATTAAGAACATTATAAATAAGAATGTCCAAAATATTTGGAGTGAAGGCCTCTGAAATCAAAACCCTAATTTTGGTCATCTGTGTAGGAAAACCCTAGCTCTGCTTCCATGCCTTTGCCAATCTTTGTGATTTCTTGACTTTCATGGACTTTGGGGAGCATAACATGATCATAGAACACACATGGACCATCTTGTAAAGCTTCAAGACCATTGGGATGGCTCAGATTGATTCCTGGATTGTTCAGATCACAAACCCTAGATGCAGATGAAATGGAACCACGCAGATGAAACAAATATGTAACATGAGATGTAATGCTTATGTTAAAACAAAAAAAAATGAAAGATCACAAGCCATATTGTGAGAAAAAGTGAGGGCAAATTTGGGGTGTTTACATTTGCAATGGAATCAGTCTTGGTCTTCTTGACATCAGCTCTCAACTTCAACTTTTCTATCTCTTTCTGAGCATCCTTCACTGCCTGTTGACTCTCTGCTAGACCTTGAAGATGACTCTTCTCTTGGTGATGGGATTTCTGAAGGATCTCTCCCTGTTCATTCAAAGAATCTTGAAGACCTTTGATCTCTAACTTGTACTTGACTTCCACCTTTTTCTGCCTCTTCGAGTTGTCTTCCCATTTCTCTTGCCATAAGGTGATAGTTTCATTAGCTTCATTCAACTATTTCTTATCTTTCCAGCGCTGGACCGCCTTGTGAGTTCGGCTAATCCCCTATTCTTGAAATAGAGCTCCCTCTCCTGAAAGTCCTGATGTTTAATCCTGACCATTTCTTCAGCTTTGTGAGCCTTTTCTTCCAATTTCTGGTTTTGAATCTTCAGCTTTTGGCATAAGTTGTTGGCTTCTTGATTCTCCAACCTGAGTTGCTTAACCAAGGCCCTTAACTTCTGATACTCCTGAAGAGGAACTGAAGCTATGGGTGCTACCTCCTTAGGGTAGAGAGGTGGTTCCTTAGAGAATGGGAGCAACAAAGTCTCTACACGATCTTCCAACCAGGTGGCAAAAGGATCATAAGTCTTGGGATTTACTCTCCCAAAATCTTTCTTCCCCTTCATCACTCTAACCTCCTAAGCTTGGGATTCTAGCAAGCTCCTCTTCATGTTACCTTCTGCTGGAAAGTATAGTGACTCACTCATCTCCTCTATCAATGGTACAACTCTCAAAGGATAACCAAATTATTTCCTGGATAAGGTAGGATTGTAGCTGATTCCACCTTTCCTTTCTATCAAGGGCACATTTGGGAAACTACCACAATTGACCAAGATCTATTTTCCTACAAGATCCCTGTTGCATCCCCAAGCAATGTCATATGAGGTTAAGCCCATCAATCTTTTTGACCACTTCCAGGATTGTTTCAAATCTTGGAAAGGTCCTGATTTAGAGAGTTTCCTTACAAACCAGTCAGCAAACAAGGGAGCACAACAGTTTACATGTCCCTTCCTCTTTTCATTCCTGTGGTGAACCCCATAGTAAAGGTCACCCAGCAAGGTAGGCAATGGGTTTCTTCTGATAAATATGGTGATATCCTCATGTTGATTAATCCTTTCTCTCATGGAAACAAACTAATCCCATACACTATCAAAGCAAGCAAGGTATTGAACTTAGCCCATTTGTTTTCAGAAGCTAGATCCTAAGCTACCTTGACAAGAAAATCCAAGAAAACCCCCTTACCTTTGGTGACATCCAGCCCTCTACTGACTTTGGACGAATCCAAATGAAAAGAGTCAGCTATGTCTTTGCATGAAGGCATCTTCTCTAAGCCATAGTGTCGCTCCCAAAGATTTGCATCCCGGTACAAGCACGTACGGTCGGCGAGAGGAGAAATGAAGTGAAGGGAATAGAGTCGCCAATTAGGCATTTTTATCCCAAAGGAAAGGTAATGCTGCATAAACCTAGAAAGATATGGATAAGACGGTCGCGAACCAGAGAAACTAAGAAAGGGGGTTGGTTACAACCTAGGAAGGTATTAGCAACCAGATTCTCCGTCGTACCCGACGGGATCCACGCTTAAAAGATTTTTGTTTAAAGGGGTAGTGTCTGTGCTATCTGTGTACAAAAGATGGAAAAGAAATGTACAAGTGTCAGTGCAGAAAGTGAAGTGTGGTGCTCAGGAATGAGGCTTAACAGAATGCTGAAAGAGGGGGATGACACAGAGACTTTTGTTCGATAACAGTTAAGTTATGCCTACGTATCCTCTCATGCAATGAGGAAGTCAGAACACCGTAGTTCGACTCAAAGAGACTAAAAAGAAAATGACTATGAACTGCTTGCTTGTCTATGCTCAATTGTACGACTCGTCTGGCTCGAGTGCTAACTGTCTTGCATTAGACGGGAGAAGCAAGTTCTCGTTTGTGAGTGAAAATGATGAGAAAAGAATCCCGAAGGAGGCGATTATTGTTTGTTTTTGTGTTTTCAATATTTTTATTGCTTTTTTGGTGTTTTTCATAAGTTAATGAGCTTAAGCCTAAACCAAGGGTTAGTAAACTCATCATATCCTCCCTTTGATTAAGGATAATAAGAATACCTTAAGTATGAGATAAACACCTCAAACTTAATTACCATGATGATGTAGGATTAAGATCATTAACCTACTTGTGATTATTTAGATGTTTTTGGTTTTTGTTTAGTGGTAAGTAATGAGTTTAAGCCATAATCAAGGATTAGTGAACCTATTACACCATCCTAATAGAAGGATAATAGATGAGCACACTTAAGCTGAGGAAGATACCTCAACTTAATCCATGATTAGGGATTAACCTCATGACAAAACAAGCCTTTATTAAAGTGGATTTTAATTAATAATAAGATTAAGAAGTGGATTTTAAGTTTGTAAGACAACTTGAGGGGGACTTGTCCATTAACACTAGGGTTAGTCCTTCTTAACCAATAAAGGAAGAATTAGAACCCTAATGCAAGGCCCAAGTTACAAGCTATTGTCTTAGTGATTATTAAGATGGATTGATTAAGAGGTTTAAACAAATTAAGGGTTTAACACTTAGGATTAAAGTTATACACTCCATCCTAAGAGAAAGATGCAGGCATAACCTTAATCACAAAGCCTTAAAACCTTAAAGGTTTAGTCTCTAATGATGAGGTGAGAAGAGAGACACAAAGAAGACACAAAGGTAAAATCTAAAGGGGGACTAATCAAAACTCTAATTATTGTCATGCTTGGGTGTTCCTATGGTTTGTAGAGCTTGCAAGAGATCTTCAGAGAAGCCAACAATGGAAGAAGTAGATGAGAGGAGGAGAAGCAGAAGAAACAAGTTACTTACTTCATTGAAGAAGATAAGTAACTTGGAGAAAGAAAGTGAATGATGAACATGAATGAGCAAGCTCACTCTAAGACAAATGAAAATGCAGCAAGGATGCATAAGAAGAATGAGAAGAGAAATGAGAAGTGAAGGCAAATTCACTTCTCAAGTTACTTACCACCTGAAAATGTTAGCATAAAGGAAAGAAATGAAATGAAAATGAGACAAATGCAAAGGTGAAAACCAAAACCAGAAGCACACACATGATGCAAATGATTCTATGAGATGATACAAAAGCATGTCAAGTGTTATGAATGTTCATACAAGAGATGGAATGCAAATGAAGTATGCTTTGAAGTTTGAAAGTTCATGGAATGAAATGAATACACATCATGGAATATGAATGAAGAAATGATCAAACATGATTATAATATGTCCTAAGATGTCTTAGATGCCATATGAATGCAAGAAATGTCATGGCAAGTTCATGTATGGATGCATATGCAAGATGTATGCAAATGAACATGAGAAATTAGGGTTTTAAGGCAACATGAGATGCATAAAGTCAAAACAGAAGCAAATCACAAGATAAAAAATTGCAAATGAACTCAAAGTAACCCTAACCCCATATGATTTCACACCCCAAAGGAGGTGGTCTAACTCTTAACCTAAAGAAAGTTGTGATTTTTCTAAGTTAACTAGGGTTTTTGGGTACCTTAAGAGGGAAAATGCAAATCAAATGGAAAATGCAAGATAAATTTGTGACAAAAATATGCTAAATACTACATGCCATATGAAGAACAATACAAAAATAAACAATGTCAAACCCTTCATGGTTAAGCAGAAAAGAATTATTGAAGTTAGAGTTCCAAAAAGGGATTTTTATGAACCCTAAATTCAAGAAAAATGTCAAAGTTGAATCAAAACCAAAAAGAAATTTGTATGAATGGTTTGACAATGTTTCTAAATGTCCTAAGATGCATTGTGAATTTTTTTTGGGATTTTTAGAAACCTAAATGGTATTTTAATTAATTAATTAATTAAAATAAACATTTAAATATTTTTAAAATGATTTTTTAATGCAAAAAATAAAAATAAAAATGTTTTTGGGTGAAGGAAAATATTTGAAATTAAAATACAGAAGAAAAATATTTTTGGAATTTTCTAAGTATTTTAAATTAATTGTACAAGATAAATGCAATAAAAAGAAATAAAAATTAATTAAAATGAGAGGTATGCGTATCCAATGGCTGGAATTCAAATTCAGGGGAAAGGGAGTTGACTGCGCGCGCATATGGGTGGCTGGGATCTATCGTGAGTTTATTTAATTAATTAATCCTAATTAAATTAATTAATCAGATTTAAGAATTAATGAAAAGATCTGGGCCACACGTTCATGCGCTAATCTTCATCCAAGGGCCAGAATTCAAACTGGGTAATTAAACCCTAATTAGGGTTCTAATTACTTTCAGGTGACCGGAACAGTGTTCCGGTTATCTTCTCCGGTGAGCAAAAACCCTAAGTCTCTCTACAGGCCACCCCACCCCAAATTGATTGCCCAAAAATGATCCCCTACTCAAACTAAACTCAAATCACCCTTCAAACATGATTTATAACACACAAACATGGAGAATCGAAGAAGAACAAAAATTTGGATAAAATTTCAGAAACTCATAACATGCTCATTTCTTGACTATTTTCGAATCTAAAAGCATCAGTGTGATCCCCATAACATATATTTTCATTTTATAACAAAAAAACTAAGCTCTGAAAGATTTTGTTCTTGAGGTTACCTGAGCTGATGAACTGCAGATGAGAGCTTTCAGGACCCCTCCTTTGTGCAAAAAGCCTCCTTTGATCCTCCTGAGGCTAATGGAATGCTTCAAAAGCTTTTATGATGGCTAGTTTGAAAGTTCCAGTTCTGGTGTAGCAGAAAATGAGGTTTGTGTTTATGGTGTTTCAGGCCATTCCAATGGTTGGTTTGTGTTCTATGGATGATTTCTGAATGGATGGTGAAATAATTTCTAAAGTTTGATGGATGGTTTGAGAGAATCGAAGAAGGGGAGGTTTTTGCAAGTTTTGTGTAATCTGATGATATGTGTGTTCTGAGCTTGTGTGATGCTTGGTTTATGATCCTTATGCAATCCTTAAACTATTGGAATAAGTAAGAAGATTTGATATGCACTGTGGGAATGGTATGGAGCATTTGGCCAAAAAGTCAATAGTTGGTGTCCTTGGGTATGGGTCATGGCAGGAGGTATTTTAGGGTTGCTCTGAGTTCAGCTGTCTTCAAGGATAGCCATGGGATGATTTAGAGTGATCAGAAGTGGATGGATGGTGAGATGGCACATGTTTTGCATTTTCACAACTTGTTGCACTTTGATATATTTGGTCATGGAAATCTCTCATTCAATGCTGAATTTTGGTCATGAAGGGTTACATGATGTTGCTGTGATGCAATGAGACAATTTAGAAGCCATACCAATTCTTAGAAATCACTCTTGCAAGAATCCCTCTTTTGAGAATTTTTGTGAAAAATGGCCTATGGAAACTTGTGATCCAAGGCATGATTTTGGGCTTTCAATGTTGCATTGTCATGTGATGAAGTTCAGAAGTGAATTAGAGGTCACTTGAATGCTTGAAATGTGAAATTGCAAAAATCTCTTTGGTGTGAAACATGAAATTTTAGGATTTTTGCCAACTTTGCAAAGCAATAACTTGAGTTCCATAATGAATTAGGACTTGTTCTTGAACTTTTTGAAAATGGAATGATCCAATCTACAACTTTCATGACCAACAATTTTTCATTTGAAGCATTTTTGGTTGAGAAAGAGGAGGTTGAAATACTTTCCCAAAATGGAAAGTTTCCATTACAAGTCATTTCCATTTTTGGCAAATTTTGGTTTAGCTCAATTTTCTTCAATTTTGTGAACTTCCAAACACTTCAATGATCAAATAAAGATCATATAACTTTAATTTGATGAAAAATCCACTTTGGTTCCATTGTTCGGGGCCTCAGATGCCCTAATTTTGCTCTGACTTGCTCAAGAAGTTACCCAGTGAACATATGACTTCCACAATGAATTTCTTCATCAAACTTGGTACACATGATCCTTATAGCATAATAAGAACATTAGAAACAAGAATGACCCAAAAATTTGGAGTTATGGCCTCTGAAACCAAAACCATAATTTTGGTCATCTGTGTAGTGAAAACCTTAGCTCTGCTTCCATGCCTTCCAAGTTCTTGTGATTTATTGACTTCCTTGATCTTTGAGGAGTATAAAATGATGATTGATCATACATGGACCCTCTTGGAATGATTGGAAGCCTTTGGAGTGGCTCAGATGAATCCTTGGATTGCTCTGATCACAAACCCTAGATGCAGATGAACTTGAACTAATGCAGTGAAACAAAAAATGCAATATGAGATGGTATGCTTAAACTTATGCAAAGATGAAAGATCACAAGCCATGGTGTGAAATTAGTGAGGGCGAATTTGGGGTGTTTACAGCTGCCCCTATTCAAACATGAGTTAGCTATGCAGGATGTAAGTGACGGGCTTAACAGACAAACAAGGTAACTTGTGGTTGAATACCAAAGATAGTCTGAAATTTTCACTCACTGGGGAGAAGAAGAAAAGGGATATAAATTGTAAAAGAAAGTATAGTATGATTATTAAATGCGGACGACGGAGGACGGCCGTCGAGCAGAGGACGACTGCTAGGGATAAAAAAAACAGTAAATTAAGCAATGACGAGGACGGCCGACAGGCTGGGGAAATAAAGAGATCATGATGGGGACGGCCAACAAGATTCTCTAGGGATTAAAGGTAAAGTCAATGATGGGGAAGACCATCAGGTTTGCAAAGTAAAGTAAACAACGACGGGGACGACCATCGGTTTAAAGAATAAATGAAATAAATGATGAGGGACGGTCATCAAAGGTGAAGGACGATCACCTAGTAGGGGACGACTGCTCTTTATCACGACATAGGACGAATGTCGGATAGAAAAATTCGATGATGGGGATGGCCATCGGATAAGCATGATGAAGGACGATCATCAAGAGGTGAAGGACGATTACCTAGCAGGGTACGACTGCTCTCAGGGTTTATCACGACATAGGATGAATGTCGGATAACAAGGTCAACGATGGGGATGGCCATCAGATAAAATGATGAAGGATGATCATCAGGAGGTGAAGGACGATCACCTAGTAGGGGACGACTGCTAAATATCACGACATAGGACGAATGTCGGATAGAAAAGGGTTTCAATAATGGATACTCCGTTGGGGAAAGGGATGAGGGACGTTCATTCAAAGGTGAAGGACGATCACCTGGCAGGGTACGGCTGCCGAAAGTATCACGACATGGGACGAATGCAGGATAAAAGAAAAGTTGCTTTGCTGGGGAATGGTAAACACGGACGAGTGCTTACACTTAAGAAATAAAAGGTATAAGTGTTTGACAATGTGTATAGATTAAAGATGCGGACGAGCATCCTTAAGACTATGATACGGACGAGTATCGGTAGAAACAAACGCTGACGCATGTTCAGAGATGATGGTACGGACGAGTACCAACTAGTTAACAAAGAACACGAACGAGTGTCGAATCTGTGGGGAAAATATATATGTATATATGAGATACGGACGAGTATCTGTATAAGTATGAACAAGTATTATGAAGTATGAGCAAGACACGGACGAGTGTTCAACTTGCTGGGAAAAGTTTGACACGGACGGGTGTCAGAAGAGAAAGTATATGAGTTATGAGCTTATGAGTGTAAAAGGTGTTCTGGCGACCTGTGGGGATAGGATGACACGGATGGGTATCGAAAGGAGTATATTATAAACAAATACTTGGTTTGCAAAAAGTGTTTAGGCAACCGTGTTGGGGAGGGGTGACACGGACGGGTGTCTAAAGAGTGTATAGATATATCTGCAGGGGAATGAAATGACACGGACGAGTGTCAAAGAGGATATATATATGGGCATGTATCTGTTGGAGAGTGCAAAGGGGACACTTTGGCTTTATTTGCAAGGGATGTGAACTTTATATATATTGCTGATGAAATGTTGGTGATATTTGCAGGTGACTGGTTCAAACCTGACTTGTGATCATGCAAAATGTTTGATTTTTACTGTAATGCTCCGTATTAGACGGAATGCTACGCTCTGTGGGGAAAACTGATGTGAATGCTATGATTATGCAAAATAAACCGATCCTAGATTCGGATCCCACTGTTGTGAAGATCTCTGGCTGATCTACTGGAAGGATATCCCAGTTGGGGATGCGATCACTGGTAGATCTGATAAGAGATATTGCTTCGCTTGGGGAAATAGATCACTGATAGATCTGTCCGGAGAAAACCCAGTTGGGGATGAGGAAGCTTCTGTCACTTTGTTGTGCGAGAATTTCAGGCATTGCTCCTCTGAGGAGAGGCTGGAACTCTGCGGGGAGATGATTCTTCTGTCTTTGAGACTTGGCACTCTGTTTGGGGGAGTAAAGATCACTAAACGATCTTCCTAGAGTTTTCTATGGGGATCCCGGCTGGGGTGAGGAGGCTTTGACTACTCTGTTGGGGAAAAAGCATTTCAGAGGCTGCTTGAAGAAGATGTGCTGGGGAAATGTGCTTGGCATGCCCCATGCTGCGTATTTGAATACCTGCAACCTGTTAAGACAAAGAAACGCACAAGTATCCCGAGATATCCCTTACCGGATTCTGTCATAGGAGTTAGATATTCCTGAGTGTAAACATATTTCCTGCAAGCATTTCCTTAATAATGGCTCATTTGTTCTATGCAAATATTATATCATGAATACTGGACATTTTGCAAACGAAACAAAAATGTACGAAACAAAGTGTGACTGAAAATCTGATTTTATTAATCTGGGTGTCCTGAATTGGCAAATACAGTCAAAGAAACAGATCCCCTGGAATGAGGAGATTGTTACAAATTGAAAGAGTAAAAGTGCTGGCAATGTTGACGACGCTTCGGTGAGCTTCCTTTGCTATGACCCGTATGACCTTGACGTTCTTCTCATCTTGCTTTCTGAAGAAGGTTGATTTTGACCGATGCTTTAACCCTTCGAAGCTTTCCGTGTTGTAAGTGATACAGACGAATTCTGAATGCAGTTGTTCGCTTATTCCCTTATTTTGCGTGGATCTCCCTTTCGGGTTTTCAATCCACCGGGATACCCATTTTTGCCTGAGCTGTCCAATGCGGCTTTTCAACTCAGCGGGTGTACATTTTTTGTTTATTTTCCCTTATTTTTGCCCGAGTCTTTTATTCTGTTTTTGACTCGCCGGGATGCCCTATTTTTGCCTGGACTTACATTCTATTTTTATGTTCAGCGGGTCTTTTTATGCGAAGTATTTTTTAACTGCATCCGAATTCACTAGGGATAAGAAATCTTCACCATCCATAGTAGTGAGCATCAGTGCTCCACCAGAGAAAACCTTCTTTACTATGAACGAACCATCGTAGTTTGGAGTCCATTTTCCCCTGTGTTCTGTATGAGGAGGAAGAAGTCTTTTCAGCACCAGATCTCCCACTTGGTATTCCCGATGCCTGACTTTCTGATCGAAGGCTTTCTGCATCCTTTTCTGATATAACTGCCTATGACATATTGCAGCTAATCTCTTCTCTTCAATCAGATTCAATGGATTGTACCGAGAACTGACCCATTCTGCTTCATTCAGCTTGACATCCATCAGTACCCGTAAGGAGGGTAGTTCAACTTCAACAGGTAGGACATCTTCCATACCATACACAAGTTAATAAGGTGTTGCCCTAGTAGACGTTCTGATTGAGGTACGATACCCATGCAAGGAAAATGGTAGCATTTCATGCCAGTCTTTATAAGTAACCACCATCTTCTGCATAATTTTCTTGATATTTTTGTTAGCTGCCTCAACAGCGCCATTCATCTTTGGTCTGTAAGAAGAAGAGTTGTGATGTTGAATTTTGAAGTCCCGACACAGTTCTGCCATCATTTTGTTGTTCAAATTGGAACCATTGTCAGTAATGATTCGCTCGGGTACTCCATATCGACAGATGATGTCTCTTTTCAGGAATCTGGCTACCACTTGTCTGGTGACGTTTGCATATGAAACTGCTTCAACCCATTTGGTGAAGTAATCAATGGCTACCAGGATGAATCTGTGGCCATTTGAAGCAGTCGGTTCGATCTTTCCAATCATGTCAATGCCCCACATGGAAAAAGGCCAAGGTGAAGACATCATGTTCAAAGGATTTGGAGGCACATGCACCTTATCTGCATAAATCTGGCATTTGTGGCACTTTCTGGCATAGGCACAACAGTCTGCATCCATTGTGATCCAGTAGTAACCTGATCGTAATAACTTCTTAGCCATTGGATGTCCTCCAGCATGGGTACCAAAGGATCCTTCATGCACCTCGTGCATCAGCAAGTCTGCTTCTTTCTTGTCAACACATCTGAGAAGAACCATGTCAAAGTTTCTCTTGTATAACGAACCATCAACATTCAGGAAGAAACTACCAGCCAGCCTTCTCAATGTCTTCTTATCATTGGATGATGCCCCAGGTGGGTATGTCTGATCCTCTAAGAAGAATTTGATGTCATGGAACCAAGGCTTGTCATCTTTAGCAATGTCCACTGAGAATACGTATGCCGGTCGGTCAAGTCTGGATACCAAAATCCGAGGCACAAAATTGGCAGTTTGAACCTTGATCATGGAGGAAATGGTACCTAAAGCATCTGCGAACTGATTTTCGTCTCGAGGGATGTACTCAAGTTTGACTATTGTGAAGAAAGTCAATAATCTCCTCGTATAGTCACAGTATGGAATTAGATGTTCTTGGTGAGTGTACCATTTCCCGTTGGTCTGATTGATTACCAAAGCTGAATCTCCGAATACAGTTAAAGTCTTGATCCTGAGGTCAATGGCTTCCTCAAGACCCATGATACAAGCTTCGTATTCAGCTTCATTGTTAGTGCATGCAAAGGTGAGTTTTTCCGAGAAAGGCATATGAACTCCTGTAGGTGTAATGAGCACTGCACCAATTCCACGACCATTCATATTGACAGCCCCGTCAAACATCATTGTCCATTCTTCTTCCGGGTTAGGCCCTTCAGTGTGAACAGGCTCTTCATGATCTTTTGCTTTCAGGACATGATGTCTTCATCAGGGAAGTCAAATCTCATTGGTTGGTAATCATCAATGGGTTGCTCAGCTAGATAGTCAGACAGTGCACTGCCTTTGATGGCTTTTTGAGATGTGTACTGAATGTCATACTCTGTCAGGATCATTTGCCATCTTGCAACCCTTCCGGTAAGTGTTGGCTTCTCAAATATGTACTTGAATGGATCCATTTTTGAAATCAACAAGGTGGTGTGAGTCAACATATACTATCTTAGTCGGCGAGCAGCCCACGCTAAAGCACAACAAGTTTTCTCGAGCAGTGAATAACGTTGTTCACAGTCGGTAAACGTTTTGCTTAGGTAGTATATTGCATACTCTTTTCGACTAGACTCGTCATGCTGGCCCAACACACACCCCATTGACCCTTCTAATATTGTTAGGTACATTATTAGAGGTCTTCTTTCAACTGGAGGCATAAGGATTGGAGGTTCTTGTAAGTACTCCTTAATTTTGTCAAAAGCCTTCTGACAATATTCGTTCCACCTGACTATTTGTTCCTTTCTTAACAATTTGAACAAGGGTTCACAGGTTGCAGTAAGATGAGATATGAACCTTGATATGTAGTTCAATCTACCTAAGAAACCCCGAACTTCCTTTTCAGTCCTAGGTGCAGGCATCTCCTAAATGGCTTTGACTTTGTCAGGATCAACTTCTATTCATTTTTCACTTACAATGAATCCCAGCAGCTTACCGGAACATACCCTGAATGTGCATTTGTTAGGGTTTAGCTTCATCTGATACTTCCTCAGACGCTTGAACAACTTCAGCAGATTTACCAGATGGTCTTCTTCAGTGAGGGACTTGGCAATCATGTCATCCACGTAGCATTCAATTTCTTTGTAGATCATATCGTGGAATAACATTACCATAGCCCGTTGATAAGTCGCACCGGCATTCTTCAGTCCAAAAGGCATTACCTTGTAACAAAACGTGCCCTAAGGTGTGATGAAGGTAGTCTTTTCCATGTCTTCGGGTGACATTCTGATTTGATTATACCCGGAAAATCCTTCCATGAAAGAGAATACCGAGAACTGAGCTGTGTTCTCGACCAATACATCAATGTGAGGTAAAGGGAAGTCATCCTTTGGGCTAGCTCTATTCAGATCCCGATAATCCACACACATCCTTACTTTGCCATCCTTCTTAGGTACTGGTACAAAATTAGCAACCCACAGCGGGTAACTAGTTATAGCAAGGAATCCGGCATCCCACTGCTTTTGTACTTCTTCTTTAATCTTCATGGCCATATCCGGACGAGTACGACGTAGCTTCTGCTTCACTGGAGGATAGTCTTCTTTCAAAGGCAGCTTGTGCATAACAATTTCCATATCTAGACCTGGCATGTCTTGATAGGACCAATCAAAGACGTCAACGTATTCTCGAAGCATGTCAATGAGCTGTTCTTTCACTGAATCTTGCAGACCGGCCCCAATCTTCACTTCTTTCAAGTCTTCTTTGGTACCAAGATTAACTGTCTCAACCTCCTCCTAATGAGGAGTGATCACTTTCTCTTCTTGCCTCAACAACCTGGCTAACTCTTTTGGTAACTCATAGTCTTCTTCAACCCCTTTATCAGCTTGATTAATCGGATTGTCAAAGTCATACAAGGTCATAGCAGTGTTGTTGTCGGTGCAATCTGGAGGATAATCTCTGCAAGGGTTGAGATTGGTTCGTTTTAGTGATCAGTTTTAATCTTGTTTAGAAAAGTGAAAATGAAGTTACTTAGTTTGAAAACATTGCCATTTTATTGTTTTGTACAAAAGTGAAAAATGAAAAGACAGAGAGCGAAAAAGAGACTCGTTTGCAAAACATGTCCAATATTCATTGATTAATCATTTGCACAAAATTACAATATGGCCCTATTACAAAATGAGTCCTGACACCTTGGGCAAGATGCAGGACTTGATGCATGCTAAAAAGACAAGAAATAATAATTACTTTGCAGGAGTAACCCTTATAATTTCCTGGGAAGACCAGTTAAGGACTTGGTTCCCCGGAATCCTTGGATGTATCCAGATTTCCAGGTTGCGGTCTCTTTCCTCCTCGTCTTCCAGGTTGTTAACAGCATCTGGGGTGAGCATCCCCCCACTGATGAATTTGGGCTTCTTGGCAGCTTCTGATTGATCTTGTCGGAATGGTCTGTAACCCAAACCGAATCTATCTTCCTTCTTTTCCACTAGCAGCAGCTTGCCCCAGCCTGAGAAATACCTTCTTCAACAACCTTTCGGGCTTTCTGATAAGAGATGATTGAAGTACCCATCCTATCTTCTTGGGATGCACGCAATACTCCAGTAGCCTCATTGACATTCAGGGCTTCAAACTCTTGGCTCATTGTCTCATGGATTTCGCCATCCATCTCAATATACTTGTACGTAGACAGTTGGCTAACAAATATGTCCTCCTCACCATATATGGTGATAATCTGTCCTTCCCATTCATACTTCAGTTTCTGGTGAAGGGTCGACGTTATTGCGCCTGCGGCGTGAATCCAGGGTCGACCTAACAAACAGCTATAAGCAGGTTGTATGTCCATCACATAGAAAGTGGTCTTAAAGACCTGTGGACCGATTATCACTGACAACTCCACCTCTCCAAGAACATATCTTTTGGAGCCATCAAAAGCCCTGACCACAAGATTACTTGGCCTGAGAGCTATCCCGTCATATTCTAGCTTGACAAGGGTTTACTTAGGTAAGACATTGAGTGAGGACCCAGTGTCTACAAGAACATGAGAAAAGACAGCTCATTTACACTCCAAGGTTATATGCAAGGCTTTGTTATGGAGACCTCCTTCTGTTGTCAAATCAGCATCAGTAAAACCTAGGCCATGGCTAGTGTTGACATTTGATACTACTGTTTCTAGCTGATTCACAGTGATCTCTTCTGGCACGTAGGCAGCGTGCAGAACTTTGAGAAGTGCGTCCCGATGGGCTTCGGAACACAACAGCAGAGATAAGATTGAGATCTTTGAAGGGGTCTGGTGGAGCTGGTCCACAAATTTATAGTCGCTTCTTTTAATAATTCTCATAAAATCATCCACATCTTGATCGAAGGATGATTTATGAGTTTCCTTTGGAGCAGATTCTTCCGGTATCACACTCTTCCTTTTGGCCCTGGCAGTAGCCTCTGTCTCAATGTTGGTTCTAGGGACTTGTGAAGCGAAGAGACGTCCGCTTCGGGTGAAGCCTCCGCCTCCCCCATCATTATCCACTTGGGGAATGAGAACTGGAGAATCAAGAAGAACTTTCTCTCCATTGCAGTATAGATCAGCACCATAATGCCATGGTATAGCACTGTCTTTATCATATGGGATTGGCCCGGGCACTGTGATAATGACTGGGCTTACTGCAGCAGATGTTGGGACTGTAATAGTTTGTGGATCATAAAAGATTGTTACAGGGCCTCTGGCAGATGTTGGTGGAGGTGAATTGAAGCTTTGTTGAGACTGTTGTTGATTTTGCTGAAAGTTGCTAGAATTCGGGACCGTTGTCGGGTCATAATAAATTGTAACTGTGGAAACGTTGTTATTGGTTGTTGAAGTTGTAGTATCCGGTGCAAATGAATTGTTGTGTGTTGAAGTGACAAATGGAATGATTGCTGAAGTTGTAGCTGAATCGGTTGGAACAATGGTTGTTGCAGTTGTAGAAGAATCAGCAGAAAAGATTGTTGTTGCATTTGTAGAAGAATCACTTGTTGTTGACAAAAGGGTTGTTGGTGTTGTAGAAGAGGTGGTTGTAATTTGCATAATGCCTTCATTGATCAAGTCATTGATGCCTTTCCTCAAGCTGGCACACCCATTCTCAGAAAGTTTGCATGATTCACAACAGGCCTCACAACCTGGAAACACTTGGCACTTTAAAAGCTGGCCTTTAACCACTGCCAGAGGTGTCTGAATATATGCAATGTCTTCTATTAAACTCATGGGTGAACCATCCTCTATAGAATTAATCATTGGCCCACTGTGGCTTGGCATAGAATTCTTCATTACATTGGGAGGAGGTGCAAAGTTCAGGGCTTTCGAATCTACCAGATCCTAAACCTTCATATGCAGAGCTCTGAATTTTTCCGTAGAGTGACCAGGTGCGTTGGAATGAAAAGCACACCTAACATTGACATCGTAGTTTCTAGGAAGGTTTTGAGGATCAGGTGGAGCCAATGTCCTCAACTCAACAAGATTGAGCTTTAGGAGTTGTGGCAGCAGTGTAGCATACGACATAGGAACGGGTTCAATCACTCGGTTGACCTGAGATGGCCGCTGTTGAAACGGGAGTTGTTGTTGATTATTGTTGTTATTGTTGTATGATCTCTGTTGCGGAAATTGTTGTTGTTGCGGCAAGTGTTGTGGTTGTTGAGCATACTGAGGAGGTGGAGCAGGGATAGTAACAACAACAACTGTTCTGGGCAAGTATTGGGGTCTCCCTCTTCCCATGTGCACAGAGTTTGTCTCACCAGATCTACGAGGCCCAGCAAATGGTTTTCTTGTATTGCTTGAACTGGCGCCGTTATCGGAGATCTTTCCCATCTTTAATAGGCTCTCTATTCTTTCCCCAGCTATCACCACATCTGCGAAGCTGGTAGAAGAAAATGCAGCCAATCTGTCAATGTATGTTCCTTGAAGAGTATTCATGAACATGTCTGCCATCTCTCTTTTAGACATGGGTGGTTGAACTGCAACAGCTAGTTGCCTCCACCTTTGGGCATATTCCCTGAAGCTTTCTCGGGAAGACTGAGACATTCCCATTAGAAGGGTCCTGTTTGGAGCCATGTCCAGGTTATATTGATACTAACGGATAAAAGCTTCAGCCAAGTCCTTCCAGTTTCTTATTGTGGCTCTAGTCAAGTGGGAATACCATTCTCGGGATGCCCCTGTTAGACAATCCTCGAAGTAAAACATCCACAGCTTCTCGTCCACGGTGTATGCTTTTAATCTTCCCAAGAATGATTGAAGGTGGGTGTGTGGGCAGGATGTGCCATTATACCTTTCAAAATACGGGGGTTTGAATTTGTGAGGAATTCTCACCCCTTCCACCAGTCCCATGTCCATTACATCAAATCCTAGGGAATTCTGGGATTCAAGAGACCTTAGCTTCTCTGTAATTTCATCCAGCCTACGGTCATAAACTTCATCCCCAACCCCAACAACTGTAAACTGCTCTTCTTGAGGATCCTCTTGCAAGACCCTTCCTCCAGCAGTGTTTGTTGCACCCCAAAATTTTCCCTCCCCTAATCAAGGAATTGTGTACCAAGGTGTCCCAAGAGGTTCACAAGGTTCACAAGGTATCCCAAGAGGTTCACAAGGTTCACAAGGTTTACAATTAGTCAGAAAGTTTGACAATTCCCTCAGACAAAGCTTCCTCCTAAGCAATGCACCCTAAACTAAGGTTTTGGATTTCATCAGGCTAAATGGACTTTCAAGGCTTCAAGTGAGCTTCATAACATCACACATGTCTTCAATAATCCCTATGTCATGTTTCAAGGCTTTCCCAAAAAGTTTGCTCAGTCAGATGATCAGATATGCAAAAATCAGTCAAAGTGGTTAAAAGTCAAACTGAGGTCAACTGTGGTCAAACCAAAGTCAAACTTCATGATTTTTTGCCAACATCAAGTTTATGAAGTAAAATTCATCATTTGATCAAGGGTTGATCATGATTCATCAAGGAGTTCGAGGATTGTTTGTCGATATTTTTCCGAATTTTTTCCAAAAGTTCAGAAAAATATCGACAAACAATACTCTTTCGGAATGAAAATCTAAAAGATTTCGACCCTCAAAATCGCAAATTCCTCTTTTTTCTATTTTATTTGATTTATTTTATATTTTCATATTCTCAAAAAAATCTAAAAAAAATTGTGCGTTCTTTATTTTATTTTATTAGATTTATAGCATCGTTTTAATATTTTTTAAATTTTATTTTAATCTCTTTTCTTATTTTTCATTATTATAAAATCTGCAGCGATTTTATTTGATCCTGTTTATTTCTTTTTTTATTCTTCCAATAGTATATACCAAAAATATGCAGGGGGGAAGAAGATGATGTGTGGCATGCGCTGATTGGCCTAGTGACAAAGGTATGAGGGTGTGGGTTCAACACTCATTCCCAACATTTTGGCAAAGAAACGTGGCTTCAACACTCATTCCCAATATTTTGGCAAGGAAACGTGGCGTAGCGTAGTGACTGAAGGTTTTTGTTGGCAAAGGCAAAGTCAGGGGTTCAACACCAACCCCCAATATTTTGGGTATCTCTAACTTTATTTTTCCCTTTTTCATCAAATTATGTATTTTCTTTGAATTTCCTTATTATTATTATTAAACTAATTTCTAAAAGATAAAACAAAATATATTTTTTTAAAAACTTATATTTTTTATTATAAACCTTAATTTTTTTCATAAACCTTAATTTTTTCCCTAAACCTTAATTTTAAACCTAAGTCTTAATTTTTTTCATAAACTTTAAACCCTAAAAATTTAGCCCTAATTTTTATCTTAAAACCCAGATTTCGCCCTAATTTTTACCCTAAAATTTTTCCTAAACCTTAAATTTTTTTAAACCTTAAAATTTTTCTCAAACCCTAACCCTAATTGTTTTCTTAACCTAGTTTGCAAACTTTTTTTTCTCTAATTTATTCACTCATTTTTATGTTATTCATTCACTGTTTGCCTGATTATGTAACTGCTTCGCCTTTGTAATAATTGGTTTTTATTATTTTCCGCCATTATTATTATTATGTAACTGCCCCTAAGCCATGTAATAGTGTAGGAATTTTATTTTCTGCCTTTTAATTTCTGCCATTTATTTTTTATATTAACTGCGTGGTTAGTAAATAGGGTGTGGAAACTATTTGTAATTAAAATTAATTTAGATAATTAACTTTAAAAGATAAATATTTGAAAATAAATACTCACACACGTAAGTCGATCTCTGATCGCCATCTTGCACTTCCTAGGGTATTCCTCTTGGTTGCCTTAAAATAAAATGGTCAAGTCCCTCGAATATAGGGGTGTCTTAAGCAAAGTTCCTTCACTTATAAAATCATCAAGTCCCTATAAATTTAAAAGATCAAGTCCCTTCGAGGTTGTCTACGGAATAATGATCTTGTCCCTTCGAATAAATGATGATAGTCCCTACGAATTGCTAAAGACACCCCTTAAGTTGCCTTCTATAACCTACGATGACCCTACGTTTGTCCCTTAACACATCCAAGGTAATGACTACCTATTCCTTAATAATAGGGATAGTCTTACCATTGAAAGAACATATGAGAACATGAAAGACTTAATCTAGGGTAGGTACCTCATAGTTACTTGCTCACTCTTCAAAAATACTTTTCACACCTCACAATATTTTCTTAAACTTTTTTCAAAACAAGGCTTTGTATACATCCATACGAGGATCATTACAAAGTACTTAGAAAAATTTCTAATCACACACTACACTCTTCTTCAAAAACAATTTAAGTGAGCTAAGTAACTAAAAGTCCATGGATAACCATGGATATAAAGGGTGCCAACACCTTCCCTTTGTATAACCTACCCCCAGAACTCAAGTCTTTTAAAATAGGTCTTACCTGTTCTTTTATGTCCTTTCCATTTGGATAAAATAAAATTCGGTGGCGACTCTTGCTATCCGCAACATGACTAAAAGTCAGTTCTCCCACCGTGTTACAGAACTGGCGACTCTGCTTGGGATAATATTAAAGAGGGGTACCCTTAGGAATTAGATCACTTTAAATTGTTTCTTTTGTTTGCTTTATATTTATCTGTTGGGCTTTATGTGTGAAAGATCCTAACCCGGATCTAGTGTACCTTAGGTAAATGGCAATAGACCAAGGAAACTGTACGGCGTATACCTCTATGGTTGATCTGGTGGCAATAGTTAGTGTGACTTCTTGGTGGGTGCTTATGTTCCTTAAGTAAGTTAAGGATAATATGAGGCTTCCATATGTTGTCAATACACTAACTGACTTTTAGAACCCTAGTCATCCCATCTTGGCCTTTAGAAAGTAGTGAGATAACCGACTTTGGTAAAGACTGAAGTTGGTTGATACTTGATGCTACACTCATTGAGATCCTAAATTTGGAGGGTTTTGGTTGGCAAGTAAGTTGCCTACTGAACAACCACCCTTGGGAAGGATTAATGATATTGAGATACCTTAGAACCCGGTTACTTTTATAGGACAGGATGAACCATCTAAACTTCAGGAGAGGGTACTTACTTTTAAACCTCATGCAAGCCTTCAAACCTAGGGCTATTGTGTGACTTGTTTGTGTGTGCCACATGTTTGTGATTGAGCATAACATCATGACATCATAAGCATAGCATTTTCATTAACCATTTCAAGGACCAAAGGATTTATCTTTGTTCTTTGTTGCAGGTCATGGCTTATGCTCGTAGGAATACTATCCAGATCAGCTTTGTAGGGATACCTTATAAGCTTAAGGAATTGGTCTCTCAAATTTCTGAAAACTCCCAATTCATCAAGAAGCATGGTCACCTACTGGATCTAATTACTTCGGGTTCAATGAAGACATGATGAGTGTCATATTCCAGTTCTTTGATCCTAAACATAATTGTTTCACATTCCTCGACTATCAGCTGGTTCCTACAATGGAGGAGTTCTCCAAACTGTTGCGTATACCTATCCTCAATCAGAGACCTTTCACAGGCTTAGAGAAAGAGCCTAAACCTGAAGTCATTGTTGCATCCCTATATTTGAAGAAATCAGACATTGTTCTAGAAACAAGAAGTGGAGTTAAGGGTATTCTTGTTAAGGTATTGAGGGAGAAAGCTCAGATATTCTTGGATGCTATGAGCTATGATGCTTTTGAGGAGATCATAGCCTTATTAATCTATGGCTTAGTGTTGTTCCCTAATCCATACCAGTTCATAGACGTACACGTCATCAACATATTTCTGGCTCATAATCCAGTGCATACATTACTTGGAGACATCTTACACTCTCTTCATACTCGTACTACGAAGGCATGAGGAACTCTGATGTGTTGTATACCTCTATTGTCTAGGTGGTTTATTTCTCACCTTCCTCGATCAGTGATGAAGAATGAACAAAGGTTAATGTGGTCTAAGAGAATCATGTCACTTTCTCATTCAAATATTCATTGGTGCTCTAGATCTATGGAGAATGTTACCATCATTGACCGTTGTGGGGAATTCCCTAATGTGCCACTCCTTAGCATAAGAGGGGGCATTACCTACAATCCTTCTTTAGCTCTACGCCAGTTTGGTTATGCTCGGAGTAATGTTCCTCATGACATGCTCATTCAAGGTATTGTGTTCGACTACGACAACGATCTTCAAGGTTATCGTCAAAGGTTCATACGAGCTTCGGGTAAGGTGAACAAGGTTGACAGTAAGACTCTGGAACCAAAGTACTCCATTCCTATGGAACCTTACCTAAGATGAGTACGATCTCGTGCTCAGACTCTTATGATGCCATATCCTGTTATCCTGCCAGTTACCATGGAGCCTATTATTGAAGGAGATACTCCTTATACCATCCTTTATCCAGACATGCCCACTAACATGGAGGAATTGCAGAGGTCCTAGATCCAGTTGAAGGAGCAAAGGGATACTTTTGAGACTCATTTCAAAGCTAGTCAAGAAAGAATTCTGGAGCTGACAAGACAACTTCACGAGGAGCGGAATCTCAACACATACCTCCATACAAATAGGAAACGTCCATGGGAGATCTAAAACCCCATTTTTGTTTTTATTTCCCTTCATTGTAAACCCAAGAGGCAAATGAGTTTAATGCTTACTAATAAAAAATTTCATTTCTGTTTGTTTAAACAAATTTAAATCCTACGGTCCTTGAAAACATTGCATATGCGTCTACATACCATATCATTGCATGACAGGTTTTCACAACAGGTTTCTCATATTCTCGCTGTTTATTTCAGCAGAAATGGCTCTCGAACAATCTATCAAAGATCTTCAAGCTCAGAATGCTCAATTTCAAGAAGTGATCCTGAATTTGTCCAAGGGGAAAGAAGATTTAAATGCACTCCTCTCTAAGGACATGAAGAAGAAGAATCCTGAAGACAACAAGGATGATCAGTTGAAACAATTGCAAGCTGCGATGGCAGAGATAAGGATCCAGACGAGTGGCCAAATGGCTGTTATCCAAAGTTTAGCTCAGGGGCAAGAAGAGATGAGAACCTTTGTCCACAAACTTCAAAGTAACAGAGACGGGGATCTAATCATCAGTCAACCTCCATTGAAACAAGCTGACTTGGTTGAAAGGAAGATAATGATAAAAGAAGGAAAGAGACAGGCTACTACTGATCATCCTTCAATGGAAGAAAGAAGGCCTTGTAAGGTTAATCCACTTCGATACAAGGAATGTAGAAGACAATTCATCCGGTTCAGAACACCAATGTCACAAGTTTTGCAATGCCTGTTGGAGATGAAGTTGATTTCCTTGGAAAATTCTCCTAAAAATCCTAATACCTCCTCTCCTCGCTATAATCCCAAGGCAAGGTGTATGTATCACTCCGATTGTCCTGGACATGACACTAATAACTGTTGGGCATTGAAGAATAAGATTCAAGACCTGATTGACGAAGGAATACTCGAGGTTACGCCAGAAGGCCAGGTTGAGTTCTTCTATTGTCCACAAGCATCAAAGTTTCCAGATAACTGGAGTGACGAGTTTAGAGGAAGAGGCTTTGAGAACATTTGAATTTTCATTTGTAATTTCTTTTGTTTGTTTAAACACTTACTATTATGTCAAACTTTTGTTTTAATTAATGCATTGCATATGTTTGTCTTGAATTAATCCATTCGTTTCACTATATTTAAAACCATGCTTCTTATTTCTATATGGTGATATTTAACTCCTGATAAAGCTATAAGCCTGTAGAGGGAGGGCGACGAAAACAATACCATAATCTTATGCAGTATGCTTTTGAACAGACTATGCTAACGATGTACATGCATTGTTTCAATTCCTAAACAATGGAGATATAAGGAAGTTACCCTAGTCAACCATTTTGAGCCTATGAAGTAGGAGTTTTCCTTCTCACTTAAGTTAAAACCCTCAATCATAACCTGGGGCAGGGTAGTTCCTCGGTTAACTCAATTATGCCAGTTGTCCTTTTGTACACAACTAATGATGGTTCCTAGTAATCATTAAGTCTGCAAGTCAATATCTAGCAAAAGAAAAGCTCACTAGGTCAATACCTATGAAGGAGACTTAGTAAAAACATTAAGACATTCCGCTGACTATAACCTTGAAATAAACAGTTCAGGCAAAAAGAAGGGATAATAAAATATAAAAAAAGAGGTCACTATAGATCCTAAATAAAGAAAGATGACTGAATTTTCAAATAAATTTTCTGATTCCTGAATCATCACAAATGTCAGTGTTACAATTCCAAACTACTTTGGAACCTCAATGCATAAGTTAACCGAATATAGGACTGAAGAAAATCACGAAGAATGGGTTGGGTACAAATAAATTTGAGCCTTTATCCTTTGTTTCTTAAACCGTGAACCAGGCCATGTTATAACCCTTTAAAAGTCCTAACTGAAGCATGGTTAGTTCGAAAGTGTACTGCTACAAAAAGGTATCCTGACTCCTTTAAGGCTTATTATAAAACTTGAGTTAATATCACAGTTTTCACAAAAATTGTTTTTCTAAAATAATTCTTTTTCAAAACTTCAAGACAGACATAAGCATTGCATTTTTGAATATATTTGTTTGCATATACCTGAGTGTTTGATAAACATAGAAACTTACAGGATGAATGTTCAATAAACCAAAGTCCTTTCGATAAACAAAGTTGCTTCCTTGATCAAAGTCCATTTATATAAAGGGGCATAGTCATTATCTCCCAATCAAGGGGGCAGGCCATGATACTGCCTAACTCATTTGGGGCAATCAGGACAGGATTCAACTATGTTTAAGTAGCCAGGGGCAGATCTCCTCATCTATCTAAATTACCAAGGGTAACATTACAAAGTTCATAATGCCAGGGGCATAGTCACTATTTCCCAATCAAGGGGGCATACCAAGTTACTGTTCAATTCATTCGGGGCAGTCAGGTCCAGATTCAACAATGCTTAATAGCCAGGGGCAGCTCTCCTCATATATTTGAATTACCAAGGGTAACATTACAAAGTTCATGATGTCCGGGGCATATCATTGTGGGTCATTCTGCATATTTCTCTTGAGGTAACTACATTCAGATACTTCTATTATGGGGCAATTCATCCTCAACCAAGGGGCAATGCTCTCTTTTCAAATCTAATACCCGGAGCGTATATGGTCCATCACAATTTGAAGACACGTCCCTCTCATTGTATTACCTTCATATTGGATTCTCAGCAGAAGCCATTGTGGAAATTAATTGTCTACGCCAATAGTATCAGATGGGGTCAGTATCATGTCTTCAGATCCAGCTATGAGGATTTCTGGGAAGGTATTCAGGAAAGTTAAGAATCTCAGGAGCTCTGAATCCAATTGGTTATACACTCTCAAAGTTGAAACAATTCTGTTTTCAAGTTCAACTTTACTTTTCCCTCTTTATTCAGGGTTACTTTTCCCCTTTTACTAAAGCAAAAAACGTTTATTGGTTATGTTTGAATGTATATATGCTTTTGGATATGATTGATGTTTACCAGAAATGCATAAAATACAATAAGAACGAACGGAGGTAGGAATTCAACAAAGATTCGTCGGTTCATCCCCACAGGGTAATCTTTACGGATATCCATACATAACTCTTCAAGTAATATCTTATACTTCCCACTCGACAAAGTCTTCAAGCAGTTTCATATCCTCCGAAGAATTAAGTATCCCAGATCTATGTCCATCTCTTTTATCCTCAGTCAGGATATTCAGGAACTTATTCCTTCAATAAGAAGCACGACGAACGAAGACGGGAGGTTCTAAGTACCATATTATTAAACAAGACGAGAACGAAGTCCCCATGTTTCTCAGCAACGAACTGGGATTTATCTTCCCTAACCAGCAGTTGTTATACAAAGATACTCAGACACTTCAGGCTACATGATTCGTACATACATCATTTACATTATATCATGGCATACACATCCATAATCCATATGACATTCTTACTTAAGAGCATCATGCCATACATGCATACATCAAATAATCTTGCATAAACTAACCTTTTCTTTTCAGGATAATTGCAGGCAGATAAACACTATCAATTCCATGAAACGGTTCAGAGATAATCGCTACGAAGATTCATTTCTGATGATCAATACAAATTTTCCTTGGGATGGCACATAAATGGTCTATACGAAGACCTAGTGTTTAGTCCAGGATATTACCAGAAGCAATTCGGGAGTAATCGCCATAAAGATTTAATCCTGATGCTCAAGTTGTCCTTGGAAGGGTACGTAAATGATCTATATGAAGATCTAGTACTTAATCTAGGATATTTCTATAAGAGATAATCGTTACGAAGATTTATTTCTGATGGTAAATTATATTTGGGATAGTGTGTAAATGATCTATACGAAGATCTAACACTTAGTCCAAGAGATTTTTCAGAAGAAGTTCAGGGATAATCGCCACAAAGATTTAATCCTGATATTCTTAGGATGGTACGTAAATGGTTTATACGAAGATCTAGTGCCTAATCCGGGATACTTCCAGAAGAGATAATCGCTACGAAGATTTATTTCTAATGGTCAATTCAACCGTTTATCTTTGGGATAGTGTGTAAATGATCTATATGAAGATCTAGCACTTAGTCCAAGAGATTTTTTCAGAAGAAGCTCAGGGATAATCACCACGAAGATTTAATCCTGATATTCTTAGGATGGTACGTAAATGGTCTATACGAAGATCTAGTGCCTAATCTGGGATACTTCCAGAAGAGATAATCGTTACGAAGATGTATTTCTAATGGTAAATTATCTTTGGGATAGTGTGTAAATGATCTATACGAAGATCTAGCACATAGTCCAAGAGATATTTCAGAAGTGGTTCAGGGATAATCGCCACGAAGATTTAATCCTAATATTCTTATTATCCTTAGGATGGTACGCAAATGGTCTATACGAAGATCTAGTGCTGAATCCGGGATACTTCCAGAAGAGATAATCGCTATGAAGATTTATTTCTAATGGTCAATTCAACCGTTAATCTTTGGGATAGTGTGTAAATGATCTATACGAAGATCTAGCACTTAGTCCAAGAGATTTTTCAGAAGAAGTTCAGGGATAATCGCCACGAAGATTTAATCCTGATATTCTTAGGATGGTATGTAAATGGTCTATACGAAGATCTAGTGCCTAATCCAAGATACTTCCAGAAGAGATAATCGCTACGAAGATTTATTTCTAATGGTCAATTCAACCGTTTATCTTTGGGATAGTGTGTAAATGATCTATACGAAGATCATGCACTTAGTCCAAGAGATTTTTCAGAAGAAGTTTAGGGATAATCGCCACAAAGATTTAATCTTGATATTCTTATTGTCCTTAGGATAGTACATAAATGGTCTATACGAAAATCTAGTACCTGATCTGGGATACTTCCAGAAGAGATAATCGCTACGAATATTTATTTCTAATGGTCAATTCAACAGTTTTTCTTTGGGATGATACATAAATGATCGATACGAAGATCTTGTACTTAGCCCAAGATATCACCAAAACCAATTCAGAAAAGATCGCACGAAGATTTGATTCTGATGCTTAAATTAAAGTATGTTCCTAAAAGATGGTTCAGAGCCGATCTATATGAAGATCTAAGTACTGATACCTAATGAAGGATATTCTTTTCCCCCAGAGATAATGCAGAGACGATCTATACGAAGATCTAGTGCTGACATTCAATTCAAACCATGTTACAGGAATGATTCAGAGACGACCTATACGAAGACCTAGTACTGATATCCAGTGACAACCTATTGATATTATCACCTCCTGATATTATAGATGGCATCTATAAGCCCATCTCCATCTCCTCCGAGTGGCATCTTCAAGCCCACTCAAGAAAATACAACCAATCAACAATGTTACTTTGCGCACCAGTGAGTGCAAATTTTTGGGCTTTTGTGTTCAATCCCCTTTAACCTTCCAAGTCATGAATGGCACACAGGCCAATCTAACTCCTCAGGTTTCAGAAAACTGAACAGGGGCAGCTGTTACACCCCAAACATTTCCCTCCCCTAGTCAAGGAAATGTGTACCAAGGTGTCCCAAGAGGTTCACAAGGTTACAACGTATCCCAAGAGGTTCACAAGGTTTACGATTAGTCAGAAAGTTTGACAATTCCCTCAGACAAAGCTTCCTCCTAAGCAATGCACCCTAAACTAAGGTTTTGGATTTCATCAGGCTAAATGGACTTTCAAGGCTTCAAGTGAGCTTCAAAACATCACAAATGTCTTCAAGAATCCCTATGTCAAGTTTCAAGGCTTTCCCAAAAAGTTTGCTCAGTCAGATGATCAGATATGCAAAAATCAGTCAAAATGGTTAAAAAGTCAAACTGAGGTCAACTGTGGTCAAACCAAAGTCAAACTTCATGATTTTTTGCCAACATCAAGTTTATGAAGTAAAATTCATCATTTTATCAAGTGTTGATCATGATTCATCAAGGATATTTCAGATCATCAAGAATCAGGAGTTTCTAAATTAGGGTTTTCATAGGAAAAATCAACTGAACTTTGACCAGCCATAACTTTCACATGCTTCATCAAAAATTTCCCATCCAAAGCTCATTTTGAAGGAAATTGAATTTTCTACAACTTTGTGTCTCAAAAGCCAAGCCTAAAAATGATTCATTTGAAAGGTATGAGCAAAAACATTACAGGTCATTTCAAAAGTCAACAAAAAGACAACATCTTCCAAAGGGCATAACTTGAAAATGGTAAAGGATATGGACATGAGACCAAATGTGTTTGTTAGAGGACTCTCTAAGCTTTCTAAAAAGTCCAAGAAAACTTCCATAGCCTTAAAATTGAGGGAGATGTGCCTTGTTAAAGTTGGGAAATATTTGAGGAGTGTATGAAGCAAATGAGGTCTCAAATCCAAATATTTCCAAATGGGCCCACCAAATTCCAACCCAAACTCAAAGATGACATCATGCACGACCCAATTTAACCAATTTCTGATTTTTTATATTTTTATTATTATTTATTTGGATTTTATTCATTAAAATTCATTTTAAATCAAAATAAAATATGAAAATAAAAATATTTGATTTGATTCTTCTTCTAGAAGCTCTTAAATGACATTCAAGGTGATTGGATATCATCAAATTTCGTGCTAAGGCTATTTGGTAAGATATGATGTGATTTTTGGACAAATTATGAAAGATATTTCTTCACCTTCAAGCAACCCATACAACTCCAACCAAGGCCCAAATTCTTAACCTAATTACATTACTATATAACCACAACAACATCACAAGACAAAAAAAGGATGGAGAGCAAGAGTATGATATTCATACTTAAAAATTTCACATAATTCAAAATTAGGTTTCCACAATCCACCACTTTTATAAGTTGATTAAAGGCTGCAAATGAATCCTTGAGATTGTTTTTGGATAGTTGGATTTAAGTTTCGATGCAGGAATCATAGGGCACCATGGAGAACTAAACTATTGGTTAATCTGCTGTAATCTGTTTTCGTCGATACTTCGAAGGTTGCAGTAGTGATAAGCATTCCAGGATGACAGGTAAGTCAGGTAAGCACTACTGTTTCGATTTATTCCGAATTTTTTCCAGAAGTTCAAAAAAATTCGACAAACAATACTCTTTTAAAATAAAATTCTAAAATATTTCAACCCTCAAAATCGCAAATTCCTCTTTTTTCTATTTTATTTGATTTATTTTCTATTTTCATATTCTCAAAAAAATCTTTAAAAAATTGTGCGTTCTTTATTTGATTTTATTAGATTTTTAGCATCGTTTTAATATTTTTTAGAGTTTATTTTAATCGCTTTTCTTATTTTTCATTATTTTAAAATCTGCAGCGATTTTATTTGATCCTGTTTATTTCTTTTTTTATTCTTCCAATAGTATATACCAAAAATATCCAGGTGGGGTGAAGAAGATGGTGTGTGGCATGCGTTGATTGGCCTAGTGACAAAGGTATGAGGGTGTGGGTTCAACACTCATTCCCAACATTTTGGCAAAGAAACGTGGCTTCAACACTCATTCCCAACATTTTGGCAAAGAAACGTGGCGTAGCGTAGTGGCTGAAGGTTTTTGTTGGCAAAGGCAATGTCAGGGGTTCAACACCAACCCCCAATATTTTGGGTATCTCTAACTTTATTTTTCCCTTTTTCATCAAATTATGTATTTTCTTTGAATTTCCTTATTATTATTATTAAACTAATTTCTAAAAGATAAAACAAAATCTTTTTTTTAAACTTATAATTTTTATTATAAACCTTAATTTTTTTCATAAACCTTAATTTTTTCCATAAACCTTAATTTTAAACCTAAGTCTTAATTTTTTTCATAAACTTTAAACCCTAAAAATTTAGCCCTAATCTTTATCTTAAAACCCAGATTTCGCCCTAATTTTTACCCTAAAATTTTTCCTAAACCTTAAATGTTTTTAAACCTTAAAATTTTTCTCAAACCCTAACCCTAATTGTTTTCTTAACCTAGTTTGCAAACTTTTTTTTCTTCTAATTTATTCACTTATTTTTATGTTATTCATTCACTGTTTTCCTGATTATGTAACTGCTTCGCCTTTGTTATAATTGGTTTTTATTATTTTCCGCCATTATTATTATTATGTAACTGCTCCTAAGCCATGTAATAGTGTAGGAATTTTATTTTCTGCCTTTTAATTTCTGCCATTTATTTTTCATATTAACTGCGTGGTTAGTAAATAGGGTGTGGAAACTATTTGTAATTAAAATTAATTTAGATAATTAACTTTAAAAGATAAATATTTGAAAATAAACACTCACACACGTAAGTCGATCTCTGATCTCCATCTTCCACTTCCTAGGGTATTCCTCTTGGTTGCCTTAAAATAAAATGGTCAAGTCCCTCGAATATAGGGGTGTCTTAAGCAAAATCCCTTCACTTATAAAATCATCAAGTCCCTATAAATTTAAAAGATCAAGTCCCTTCGAGGTTGCCTACGGAATAATGATCTTGTCCCTTCGAATAAATGATGATAGTCCCTACGAATTGCTAAAGACACCCCTTAAGTTTCCTTCTATGACCATACGATGACCCTACGTTTGTCCCTTAACACATCCAAGGTAATGACTACCTATATCTTAATAATAGGGATAGTCTTACCATTGAAAGAACATATGAGAACGCGAAAGACTTAATCTAGGGTAGGTACCTCATAGTTACTTGCTCACTCTTCAAAAATACTTTTCACACCTCACAATATTTTCTTAAACATTTTTCAAAACAAGGCTTTGTATACATCCATACGAGGATCATTACAAAATACTTAGAAAAATTTCTAATCACACACTACACTCTTCAAAAACAATTTAAGTGAGCTAAGTAACTAAGAGCCCATGGATAATCATGGATATAAAGGGTGCTAACACCTTCCCTTTGTATAACCTACCCCCCGAACTCAAGTCTTTTAAAATAGGTCTTATCTGTTCTTTTATGTCCTTTCCATTTGGATAAAATAAAAGTCGGTGGCGACTCTTGCTATCCACAACATGACTAAAAGTCAGTTCTCCCACCGTGTTACAGTGTTACCTTGAGTATTCCTTATGGCATTGATTTCTGGGTTTAGATGAGGCCCAAATTTCGGTGGATCAGTGTGAGGTTGCACGTGATCATTGTTACTGGTACCTCCTGTACCTGGATGGTGTTCTTTAGGAGTTTGTCTCTCCACCAACTCCCTTAGGCTTTCCTGGCTTTGAGCTAAACCAGTCATTACAGTCATCAATTAGGTCATCTGATTCCTCATCTCAACCCTCTCATTGGCCATTTGGGTCCTTACTTCATTCAAGTATTGCTGAACTTGATCCATCTGGAGTCCCGGAAGGTTGTTTCTCGTCGGGTACCTGTGTATTCTGTTGATAGGGAACACTCTTCTGCGAGCAATGTTTCCTGAAACCACAACAAAGTGAGAAACAGCAATAAAACAAAAACCTACAAAACAAAGAAAATGTTAGTATGCAATGCAGGATGCTTATTTGTCTTCCAAGGGTATCCAGTTTGGTTCTTTGGTTTTGACCTTTCCAGACCTCGAGGAAATGCTGATGATGAAGAGAGGTTAAGCCCACCAAAAAAAATAATAATACAAACTGATATATTACAAAGCGGTAAAAATACATAGTTTGATTACAATACATCCCCATGGTGGGTCAAAATACAACAACAAAAGAAAAAGTACAACAAAAGAAAAGTACAAGCAAAAGAATCAGACATCTAATCCAAAGTCATCCTCCCTAACTTCCTTCAGGAGGGCCTCAATCACTGGCCCTACTGGGTGCTCTATAATAGTCCTGATGAGGAGGTTCCTGGTAGCAATGGCATTGGTTAACTTCTTATGCTTGTCCTGATCCTTTGACCTCTTCAACCCTGCCCGGAGTTTCAATTCAGATATCTCCTTCTGAGCTGCTAATAAAGCCTCCTGATGCTTCTTCTCACTTGCCTCCAACTGCTCTATCTTAGCCTGAGTCCTTTGATCTTCCTGTGCACGGGCTTCAGTGATCCTGATCCACCCAGCCTGGCTTTCCTCTAGATAATGCTCTGCCCTAGCCTTCTGAGTCTTTGTTTCTTTGCAGGAAATTCTTCAGTACCAACTCCCCTGCTCTTGCCTTTCTGATGTGGTCATCTGTTTTCTCAATCTTGGTCAAATGCTCAATTCTGAGCCTTTCCAAACTCTCATTATCTAGACGGCTGTCATTTCTCTCCCAAAGAGTCTTCTTTAAGGCTTTAGCTAGCTGAGTGTTCTTCTCTTTCAGCTTGTCAAACTCTTCCAAACTGACAGTAGCTGCAAGTTGTACTGTAGAAGGTCCAGGTACATCTTCTAAGGTGAATGGCATCCGGGTGATCTGAGCTCTGGTACGAGACCAATCAGAGTACTGTGCTGAAGCAATGTTGTTGCACTTGCCAAGGATGGTTGTTCCCTTAGTCTGGATGTTATCCCAAGCCCAGGCAGCTTGCCTGATAACAGCAGAGTTGGGTTGGATTTCACAGTAGAGGGTCTCAGCCAAATCTTGTCCTCTGGGAGGGTGAACTAAATCATACCCTAATTGTCTCTTAAACAGTAAAGGGTTGTAGTTGATGCAACCTTTCACTCCTATCAAAGGCACATTAGGATATTGCCCACAGCTAGTAATGATGTCCTTGCCCTTGGTGCTCTGAGTGCACCATCTAATGTCTTCTGATGTCAAGGCAATAAATCTCTTAGCCCAGTTATTTTGCTGATGAGGGTTCAGGAAGGTATCTGACTTTGGCAAATGTCTTAGTAGCCAAGAGTAATAAAGAGGAGCACAACATCTAACCAGCCTTCCTCTTTGCTTTTCATTCCTCTGGTGTACTGAGTAGTAGAAGTCTCCTAGCAATGTAGGAATTGGGTTCCTCAATAAGAACAGGTGAATGGCATTCTTGCACACAAATTTTGGCTCATCTGTAAACAAGATAACCCCATATATACTGAGGGCTAGAAGTGCACAGACAGCCTTCCATTCCCCTATTACAGCCAGCAGGGTAGCCTGGGAGATCAAGAAGTCTAGGTGAAGGCCTGGAACCCCAGCCTTGGTTGTCATGTTCTGATCAATGAGGGCAGGCTCCAAATGCAATGCCCTGACCATGTCTTCATTTCTGGGAGCAATCATCTCAGGGATGAAAGGAATCCCTCTCCTGATAGGAACTCCTAGCAACATGGAAAATTCTTCTAGCAAAGGTCCCAACTGGAAATCAGGGAATGTGAAGCATCTGAGTGGAGGATCATAAAACTGCAAGCAAGTATGGATCATGCTCCTCTAAGATGCATCTAGATCCATGACCATGTCTAATATGCATCCATCATGCTCCCTGAACAGTGGGACATGATTAGGGGTAATGAGGGGCTGGATTTGCCTGATGCCAGTCAGGGTGGGCTCAAAGAAGTGGTAAGTGATGTTGCTCTTCCTGGAAGTATCCATGCTGATAATGGGTGCTGGTGAAGAAGCTGAGAGCAACTGCTGATGAAGATCACTGAATAAGATGCTGGAGGTGGGTCTCTGAAGCAGATAGGTGGAGGAGAATCCCTGATAAACTGATGAAGGTGCCGGAGAAGATAATTGAAGCAGTCTGAGCAGCAGAAGGGGTCAAAACCAAACCAAAGACAATAAGGTGGATACCCTGTAAAACAAATAAGCAAATGTTAAATGATGCAAAAATGATATATGCAAATGATATGCAAAGGGTTTGTGATCAAGTGATGGATCTGTTTATCTGCCTTGGTAAAAGTCCATGTATGTTCATAAGTCCGGATGGAGGCTTAGAAATCCAGTAACCAGGTGGGGGACTCAAATAAAGAGTCACAAGTCCAAGGTAATCACAAGAACTATCCAAATATTACAACCTTAACAAATATAGTAACAGGGTATCCTCAGAATTGGATCAGTTATGAGAAGTGTAAACACTTCTAACCCGGAGGTACAGTGTTTACAATAACCATAAAAGATCCTCCTCTAATTCACCTCAGATGATGAAGGTCATAAAAAGGTTATCCAGACTTAGCAGGCTTCCCAGATAGCCCTAGTACTACAGGAGATCTGTAGCACATGGTTCTCAAGAAGAAACCCATGTCTGAACCGTGTTTCATATTCCCGCACCAGACCGAAATGGAATGGGAAATAATATAAAGCCACTCTAGCATATGTGTCACTCAGGTCCCCGGTATAGGACCTTAATCACTCAATGAACCCCACCCACCGAAACAGACAAGAGATCCAACACATGATAATGACAGTATGAAATGCATAAAACTGTAAAGGAAAGTGTAAACACCCCAAATTTGCCATCACTCATTTCACCATGGCTTGTGATTCTTTTCATTTGCATAAGTTCAATCATATCATCTCATATTGCATTTTTATTTCACTGCATTGGTTCAAAGTCATCTGCACTTAGGGTTTGTGATCTGAGCAATCCCTGAGCTATCTGAGCCACTCCAAAGGTCTCCAATCATCTCAAGAGGGTCCATGTATGTTCAAGCATCATATTATATCCTCCCAAGATCAAGAAAGTTAGAAAATCACAAGAACTGGGAAAGGCATGGAAGCAGAGCCAGGTTTAACTGCACAGATGACCTAAAATTAGGGTTTTGGTTTCAGAGGCCATAACTCAAATTTTTTTTGGCCATTATTGTTTCTATTGGTCTCTATATGTTGTAAGGATCATACATACCAATTTTCATGAAGAAATTCAATGGGGAAGGCATATGATCAATAGATGACTTCTTGAGCAAGGCAGTGCAAAATCAAGGCATCTGAGGCCCCCAATCACCCAACCAAAGGGTCTTCTCCATCATTTTGGGTGTATATGATCTTTATTTGATATTAGAAGAAGTTAGAAGTTCACAAAATTGAAGAATTTCAAGCCATTTGCAAATTTGCCATTTTGGGAAAGTGACTTATAATGCAAACTTGCCATTTTGGGAAAGTTTTTCAACCTCCTCTTTTTGATTCAAAAATGCTTCAAATGAAAAATTATTGGTCATGAAAGTTGTAGATTGGATCATTACCTTTTTAAAAAAGTACAATAACTTGATCTAATTCATCATAGAACTCAAGTTATGGTCTTGCAAAGTTGGGAAAAATTATTAAATTTCACTTATGTGCCAAAGAGGGAAACTTGCAAAACCATTTGCCAAAGCATTTTGTGACTTCAAACACACTTCTAACCATTACACAAACACAGTACATGACCTATAAATCAGAATTGCCCAAAGAATTGCATCATTTTATGCCTTGAACATCAAGATTTCTCAAAGGGGCCAAAACATCACATAATTGCAAAACATCCCACAACTTTCTTCCCTCATGCTGAATTGCCTCAAGAATGGATTTGTGGACATCCATGAAGTCAGCTGCACATGGACCTGCCCAAGGACCAGCTGTATTCTTGCCCATACCTCAAGTACAAGTCATGTTGACATTTTGGCAACATGCCCATACCAATCACCATAGGCCACCACCTACTCTCTGACCTATCACAGCTTGTTATGTGGATCAAACACAACCCATAACACAAGACAATGTAGCTCCCACCAAATGACACCTGGTCAGAAGGGGTACAGACGTGAACGGTCGGCGAAAGGAGAACATGAAGATGAACTGAAAAGAGTCGCCAGCTAGGCATTTTTATCCCGAAGGAAAGGTAATGCTGCATAAACCTAAGAAAAGATGGATAAGACGGTTGCGAACCAGAGAAACGGAGAAAGGGGTTTGGTTACAACCTGGGAAGGTATTAGCACCCAGATTGTCCGCCGTACTCGACGGGATCCACGCTTGAATGATTTGTGTTTTAAAGGGGTAGTGTCAGTGATATTCTGTGTACAAAAAGCTGGAAAAGAATACAAGTGTCAGTGTAAAAGGAAATGAAGTGAAATATGAGAGTGTCAGTGTAAGAAAGAATGGGAAGCTCAAGACAATGAGGCTTAAAGAAGAATGCTGGAAGGAGAGGGAATATACAGAGACTTTTGTTCGATAACTGTTAAGTTATGCCTACGTATCCTCTCGTGCAATGAGGAAGTCAAAACACCGTAGTTCGACTCAAAGAGACTGAAAGATAAATTGACTGATGAACTGCTTACTTGTCTATGCTCAAGTGTATGACCTGTCTGGCTCAAGTGCAAACTGTCTTGCATTAGACGGAAGAAGCAAGTTCTCATTTGTGAATGAGTGTGATGAGAAAAGAATCCCGTAGGAGACGATTGTTGTTTGTTTTTGTGTTTTCAATATTTTATTGCTTTTTTGTGTTTGTCATAAGTTAATAAGCTTAAGCCTAAACCAAGGGTTAGTAAACTCATCACATCCTCCCTTAGATTAGGGGTAATAAGAATACCTTAAGTGTGAGATAAACACCTCACACTTAAACACCATGATGTAGGATTAAGATCATTAACCTACTTGCATTTATTTAGATGTTTTTGGAGTTTTTGTTTAGTGTTATGTAATGAGTTTAAGCCATAATCAGGGATTTAATGGACCCATTACACTATCCTAATAGAAGGATAATAGATGAGAACATTTAAGCTGAGGAAGGTACCCCAACTTAATCCATGATTAGGGATTAACCTCATGACAAAACAAAGCCTTTACTAAAGTGGATTTTAGTTAGTGATAAGATTAAGAAGTGCATTTTATGGTTTGTAAGACAACTTGAGGGGGACTTGTCCATTAACACTAGGGTTAGTCCTTCTTAACCATTTAAGGAAGAATTAGAACCCTAATGCAAGGCCCAAGTTACAAGCTTGATGTCTTAGTGATTATTAGATGAATTGATTAAAGTATTTAAACACATTAAGGGTTTAACACTTAGGATTAAAGTTATACACTCCATCCTAATAGAAGGATACAGGCACAACCCTAATCACAAAGCCTTAAAGCCTTTAAGGTTTAGTCCTTGATTAAGAGATGAGAAAAGAAGACTCAAAGATGACACAAAGGTAAAACTAATGGGGGGACTAATCAAACCCTAATTGTGATCATGCTTGGATGTTCCTAGGGTTTATGAGGCTTGCAAAAGATCTTCAAGAGAGCCACCAAGGAAGAAGCAGGATGGAAGGAAAAGAAGTAGCAAGAAGCAAGACAACTTACTTCACTTAAGAAGATAAGTTGCTTGAATAAAGAAAGTGAAGGGGGGGGGGAACATGAATGAGCAAGCTCACTCTAGTACAAAAGTAAAATGCAGCAAAGATGTATAAGAGAGATGAGAAAAGATTATGAGAAGTGAAGGCAAATTCACTTCTCAAGTACTTACCAGCTGAAAAGTTAGCCAAAAGACATGTAATGAAGTGAACATGAGATGGATGCAATGATGCAAACTAAAACCAGAAGCATGAACATGATGTTAATGATGCTAAGAGATAAAGCAAACACAAGTCAATAGTTGTGGATGTTCATACAAGGATGAGGATGCAAATGAAGTATGTTTTGAACCATGAAATTTTATGAAATTTTATGAAATGAAAGGAATGCACAACATGGCAAATGAATGATGCAGTGATCAAACATGATTCTAATATGTCATAAGATGTCTTAGAAGTCATGTGAATGCACAAAATGTCATGGCAAACTCATGTATGCAAGCATATGAGAGATGAATGCAAATGAAGGCAAAAATTAGGGTTTATGCACAAGACACAAAGCAAAATTCAAAATCAGAAGCAAATGACAAGATAAGAAATTGAAAATGGGATCAAAGGAAACCTAACCCTACATAAGTTCACTGCCCAAAGGAGGGAATCTAACTCTTAACCTAAAGGGAGTTATGATTTTCTCAAGTTGGCTAGGGTTTTAAGGCACTTCAAAAGGGAAAATGCACTATAAATTGAAAATGAAAGATAAATTCAAACCAATTTTATTTTAGAAACTACATGATATGAGGAATGCAATGCAAAAAGAACCAACATCAAACTCTTCATAGTTAGGCAGAAAGGATTTTTCCAAGTTAGGGTAAAAATATTGACTTTTAAGAACCCTAATTCCAAAGAAAAATGTCAAAATATGTCAAGAACCAAAAGGAAATTTGTTTGAAGAGTTTGATAATGTTTCTAAATGTATCAAAATGCAATGTGATTTTTTTGGTGATTTTTAGAAACTTAAATGTTATTTTAATTAATTAATTCTCATTAACTAATTAAAATAAACATTTAAATATTTTTAAAATACGAAAATTATGCAAAAAATAAAATAAAAATTATTTTCAGAATGAGAAAAATATTTGATGCCATGGTGCAAAAAATGAGATTTTTTAGAAATGATTTGCTATTTTAAATAAAATGTGCAAGAAAAATGAATTAAAAAGAAAATAAAATTGAATTAAATGGAAAGTAATCAGATCCAAGAGCCAAGATTCAAAGCTAAGACGCGGGATTTGACTTGGCGCGGGTTTGGAAGGCTAGGATTGGTTCTGATTAAATTCAAACTAATCCTAATTAATTAAACTAATTAATTGAGATTAAGATTAAATGACAGATCCTGGCCATTGAGGACACGCGCGAAAGACAAATCCAACGCACCAAATTCAAACTGAGCTAAACACGTGATTAAGCCCTAATTGTGCCCTAAACATTTTCAGGTGACCGGAACAGTGTTCCGGTCGTCTTCTCCGGTGAACCCAAACCCTAGATTCTTCCCTAAGCTTCTATTCTTCAAATTTCTTGCCCATAAATGATCCCTCAATCATCCTAAACCTAAACCCTCAATCAAAAAACATTTATTTCACATCATGAACACAAATCGAACAAAAATGTAAAAACGGGCAAAAGTTTCAGAGCTCACATACATGGTGGTTTCTCCACCATTTTCAAAAATAATCATATCCCCATGATCAGGGGAGAATATAGAACCATAAAAGAACTTAAAAAGAAGCTTCTGGAAAAAAAGTTCGCAAGTTGTACCTGAGATGGAACCTCCTGATACTGGGCTTTCTGGATCCCTCTTTGATGCAAATCCTCTTCTATGAACCTCCTGATGATGGAATGGAACTTAGAACGAGCTTATATGGCCTGGTTTAATGGTTTTGGTTCTGGTGTAGCAGATTTGGAGAGTTGAGTATGTGGTGTTTCAGGCTGTTTCAATGCTTAGTTTCTGGTCTATGGGTGACATATGACATGTTGGTGAAGAAATATTTGAGGTTAGATGGTTGTATCATGAGTTTCGAAGAGAAGAAGAATAGGGCAATTTTTATGTATCCTGGCTTATGGGAGGTTGCAGGCTTGTGTGTGTGTCTCTTTCAAGTCCTTGAGGTCCACATATGAGGTTCTGATTGGGCAGAGGGTTGGTAGTGGCACAGTTTGATTGGCATGGGCAAAATGCAAGAAAGTCATGGCTTTGTGTACTTGAGGTATGGCTCGGGTCAGAGGGAGATTAGGGGCATGGCTGGGCTCAGCATGGATCAAGGAAGGCCCTTAGATTGCTTTTGTGCAGCTGTAATAGCTAGGGCAAGTGGTAGTATGGTTCTTGCAACTTTTCCCCCTTTGGAAGTCTTTGTGAATCAAGGCCAAGAAACCTCTAAACTCTTGGGCAAATTGCAGCCAAATGGGCCATATGGAGCTGTCATGATGTCTTGCACTCACTTAGCAACCAATTCCAACATAAAAAATCCCTTTTGCAAAAAATCCATCCTTGAAGATTCATGAGAAAATGCTTTATGTAATTTGTAATTCAAGGTATAGAAATGAGAAATCCTTTGGGAAATTCTGAATTATGGATCATGAATGATGTTTGTGTGATGGTTAGAAGTTGATTTGAGGTCACATTTGGCTTTGGCAAGTATTTTTGCAAGTTCCCTCTTTGGCACAAAAGTGAAAATTAAGTGATTTTTCTCAACTTTGCAAGGCCATAACTTTAGTTCTAAAATGAATTAGTTCAAGTTTTTGTACTTTTTGAAAATGGGAGGATCCAATCTACAACTTTCATGACCAAGAATTTTTCATTTGAAGTTTTTTTGAATCAAAAAGAGGAGGTTGAAAAACTTTCCCAAAATGGCAAGTTTGCATTACAAGTCACTTTCCCAAAATGGCAACTTTGCAAATGGCTTGAAATTCTTCAATTTTGTGATCTTATAACATCTTCTAAGATCAAATAAAGATCATACACATCCAAAATGATGAAGAAAATCCTTTGGTTGGATGATTGGGGGCCTCAGATGCCCTGATTTTGCACTGACTTGCTCAAGAAGTCATCTATTGATCAGATGCCTTCCCTATTGAATTTCTTCATGAAAATTGGTATGTATGATCCTTATAACATATAGAGACCAATAGAAACAAGAATGACCAAAAAATTTGGAGTTATGGCCTCTGAAACCAAAACCCTAATTTTAGGTCATCTGTGTAGTTAAGCTTGGCTCTGCTTCCATGCCCTTCCCAGTTCTTGTGATTTTTGACTTTCTTGATCTTGGGAGGATGTAATATGATGCTTGAACATACATGGACCATCTTGAGATGATTAAAGACCTTTGGAGTGGCTCAGATAGCTCAGGGATTGCCCAGATCACAAACCCTAGGTGCAGATGACTTGAAACAATGCAGTGAAGCAAAGATGCAATATGAGATGACATGATTGAACTTATGCAAAATGAAAAGATCACAAGCCATGGTGAAATGAGTGAGGGCAAATTTGGGGTGTTTACAGACAACACAAGCTGAAACCTCAGAATCCTCAGCATACACAAAATCACTCCAACTTGCAAAAGCCTTCGAAACTCATAGCTCAGCCATCAAATCTCCACACTTTTTTCACCATTCAACTCCATATTCATCACTGATCATTTCCCACCCTTCATTTTGCTTTGAAACACCCTGTATCAAAAACAAGATTTTCACATTTCTTGAACTGAGTTTCATCCAATATCACTTAGAGGCCATATAAACTCCAACCAAGCATCACAAAATCTACAGGAAGATCATTGGAGCTGATTTGAGGCAAAGAAGCAGCCAGCCAGTGCCATTTTCGAAAGCTTCAGTTCAGGTAACCTCAAGAACAAATTTTCCAGAAATGATTTCTTAAGTTCTTAGATTGTTCTCCATGCTTCACTGATCACACTGCACCTTTTGGTTTTGAAAATGATTAAGTTTTAAGCATGTATGAAGCTTCTGAAATTTCTGAAAGATTTTCCGTTTTGCTTCGAATCTCTTTGTTCATGTGAAATAAATGTTGTTTGATGGCTGATTCTTGTTTAGAATGGGGTGGGGATCGTTTCTGGAGAGTTTAGTGGTTTGATTTTACGTATTGAGAGAGATTGAATGAGAGGCTGGCCGGAGAAGATGACCGGAACACTGTTCCGGTCACCTGAAAGTCATTAGGGTTCAGATTAGGGCTCTAATCATAATTAGCGTAGTTTGAATTCTGGCCCTTGGATTACGCGCGAATTCAATTCCCTCCAATCTGACTTTAAACATAGGCCTTAGGATTAGTTGACTTTCCCATTTTCTCATTTTATTTAATATTTATTTCATTTGTTTTCTATTTTATTTGAACGAATTTTTAAAAATAGCAAATAATATCAAAAAATTCTGAAAATTTTTATCCAAGCTTTTATTAATTTTCAAAACCCAAAAATATTTTTATTTTTATTTTTTGCATCAAAAATTATTTTTAAATCATTTAAATGATTATTTTTAATTAGTTAATGAGAATTAATTAATTAAAAATACATTTAGGTATTTAAAAATTCCAAAAAAATTCAGAAAGCATTTTTGAACATTTACAAACATTTACAAACTCACAAGACAAATTTATTTTTGGTTTTGGTCATGCTTTGACAATTTTCATTTGAATTAGGGTCCTTTAATTTGAATATTTTTAACCCTAACTTCAAAAATTCATAACTTTTGATCCAAGTTGAGTTTGTGAATGGTTCTTTTTGCATTGTATTATACATAATTTCAAGCTTCTAAAAACATTTTTGTTTCAATTTTATCTTGATTTTTCAATTTGTTTGGCATTTTCCCTTTAGGATCACCCTTAAAGCCCTAGCCAACTTAGAAAAATCATAAGTCTTTTAGGGTTTAGCTTCTGACCTTCCCCTTTGGGCAGTGAACTTGTATAGGTTTTGGGTACCTTTGATCCCATTTTCATTTTTTTATCTTGTCATTTGTTTCTGATTTTGAATTTTTGCTTTGCATCTTGTACATAAACCCTAATCTTTGCCTTCATTTGCATTCATTCTTTATATGCTTGCATACATGAACTTGCCATGACATTTTGTGCATCCACATGACATATAAGACATCTTAGGACACATTAGAATCATCTTTGATCATTGCATCATCCATTTTCCATGTTATGCATCCATTGCATTTCATAAGTTTTCATGAACTTTCATGCTTCTTACATGTCTCATTTGCATTCCTATCTTTTGTGTGATCATCCACATCTCTTGTTTTGCTTTCATACCATCTCATAGCATCATTTGCATCATGATTGTTCTTCTGATTTTGGTTTACCTCTTTGCATTTCATCTCATTTTCAATTCATTTCATTTCCTTTTGCTAACTTTTCAGGTGGTAAGTGTTTGAGAAGTGAATTTGCCTTCATTTCTCACAATCTCTTCTCATACCTTTTATGCATTCATTTCTGCATTTATCTCTTGTCTTAGAGTGAGCTTGCTCATTCATGCTCCTTCCCCTCTTTCTTTCTTCAAGCAACTTATCTTCTTAAGTGAAGTAAGTTGTCTTGCTTCTTCTGCTTCATTTCCTTCCATCCTGTTTCTTCCATGGTGGCTTTTCCTTGGAGATCTTCTTGCAAGCTTCACAAGCCCTAAGAACACCCCAAGAATGATCATAATTAGGGTTTGATTAGTCCCCCATTAGTTTTACCTTTGTGTCATCTTTGAGTCTTCTCTTCTCATCTCTTAATCAAGGGCTAAACCTTAAAGGTTTTAAGGCTTTGTGATTAAGCTTATGCCTGCATCCTTCTATTAGGATGGAGTGTATAACTTTAATCCTAAGTGTTAAACCCTTAATGTGTTTAAACCCTTTAATCAATCCACCTAATAATCACTAAGTCAAAAGCTTGTAACTTGGGCCTTGCATTAGGGTTCTATTTCTTCCTTAATTGGTTAAGAAGGACTAACTCTAGTGTTAATGGACAAGTCCTCCTCAAGTTGTCTTACAAACCATAAAATCCATTTCTTAATCTTACCATTAACTAAAATCCATTTAATAAAGGCTTTGTTTTGTCATGAGGTTAATCTCTAATCATGGATTAATTTGAGGAGACTTCCTCAGCTTAAATGTTCTCATCTATTATCCTTCTATTAGGATGGTGTAATGGGTCCATTAAATCCTTGATTTTGGCTTAAACTCATTACTTAACACTAAACAAAAACTCCAAATCATCTAAGTAATTACAAGTAGGTTAATAATCTTAATCCTACATCATGGTGATTAAGTGAGAGGTGTTTACTTCACACTTAAGGTATTCTCATTACCCCTAATCAGAGGGAGGATGTGATGAGTTTACTAACCCTTGGTTTAGGCTTAAGCTCATTTTCTTATGACAAACCCAAAAGCAATAAAAGATTGAAAACTAAAAAACAAATAATAATCGTCTCCTCCGGGATTCTTTTCTCACCTCTTTCACTCATAAACGAGAACTTGCTTCTTCCGTCTAATGCAAGACAGTTTGCACCTGAGCCAGACAGGTCATACACTTGAGCATAGACAAGTAAGCAGTTCATCAGTCAATCTTTTTTCAGTCTCTTTGAGTCGAACTATGATGTTCTGACTTCCTCATTGCACGAGAGGATACGTAGGCATAACTTAACCGTTATCGAACAAAAGTCTCTGTATATTCCCCTCTTCCAGTATTATTCTTGAAGCCTCATAGCCTTGAGCTTCATAATCTTTTCTTACACTAACACTCTCTTATTTTACTTCACACTTCTTTTACATTGACACTTGCATTCTTTTCCAGCTTTTACACACAAAATAGCACTGACACTACCCCTTTAAACACAAATCTTTCAAGCGCGGATCACGTCGAGTACGACGGACAATCTGGGTGCTAATACCTTCCCAGGTTGTAACCAACCCCCTTTCTCAGTTTCTCTGGTTCGCAACCGTCTTATCCATCTTTTCTTAGGTTTATGCAGCATTACCTTTCCTTCGGGATAAAAATGCCTAGCTGGCGACTCTATTCATTCTTCTCCTTCACCGACCGTTTGCGTCTGTACCCTATATGACCAGGTGTCATTTGGTGGGGGCGACAGCTTGGCGACTCTGCTGGGGACCCTTATATTGCAACCAGGGCTCCTGGTTCTTTTTGTGGGTTCCTCCTAGCGCTTGTTTGATTTGTGTTTACTGGGGTGTTATGTGATAATTGTGTTTATGTATTTGCTTTATTTATTGCTTTATGTACAATCTTATTTACTGCTTGCTTTACAGTTTTATGCATCATACTGTCATACTGTCATTGCTAGATCTGGTTTGTTGTTTTGGTGGGTGGGGTTCCATTGAGAGTTTAAGGTCCTATACCTGGGACCTGAGTGACACCTAGGCTAGAGTGGTTCATGTTCTTTCCCATTCCATTTCGGTCTGGTGCGGGAATATGAAACACGGTTCAGATGTGGGTTTCTTCTTGAGAACTCTGTGCTACAGATTTTCTGTAGTGCTAGGGCTATCTGGGAAGCCTGCTAAGTCTGGATGACCTTTATTATGACCTTCAGAAGCTGAGGTGAATTAGAGGAGGATCTTTTATGGTTATTGTAAACAGTGTACCTTCGGGTTAGAAGTGTTTACACTTCTCATAACTGATCCAAGTCTGAGGATCCTTGTTCTAGAACACTACATGTGAGGGGGTTGGGTTATTTACAGGTTTGCAGGAACCCTTAGCCACATCATACCCTGTTACTGTTATGTTTAAGAATACTTCACTTTGGACAGTTATTGTGATTAACCCTGGACATGTGACTCTTTATTTGAGTCCCCCACCCTGGTTACTGGATTTCTGAGCCTTCATCCGGACTTTTGAACATACATGGGCCTTATATCAAGACAGATAATCAGATCCAGCTTGATCATAAACCCTTGCATATCATTTGCATATTTCATCATTGCATCATTTGACATTTGTTTATTTGCTTTTCAGGGTATCCATTTCATTATATCTTGGTTTTGGTTTTGACCCCTTCTTCTGCATGGACCTCTGCTTCAGTTGTCTTCATCAGTTATCTGCTTCAGTTACCTCCATCACCACCAGCACCAGTCTGTCAGTGGCTCACCTTCAGCATCAGTCTGTGATCTTTATCAGTACTTGTCTTCAGCTTCTTCAGCAGCACTCATGACTACGCCCGGGAAGAGCAACATATCCTACCACTTTTTTGAGCCTATGTTGACTGGTATCAAGCAAGTCCAATCACTCATCACACCTGACCACATCCCACTGTTCAGAGAACACTATGGAGGTATCTTGGATATGGTTATGGACCTTGACCCTTCTCAGAGGAGCATGATCCACACATGCTTGCAGTTTTATGACCCACCACTGAGATGCTTCACATTTCCAGACTTCCAGTTAGGGCCTCTGTTGGAAGAGTTTTCTTCATTGATTGGGGTACCTATCAGAGGGGGAATTCTCTTCAACCCAGAAATGACTGCTCCCAGAAAAGAGGAAATAGCAAGGGCATTGTACCTGGAGCTTGCCCTTATTGAGCAAAGTATGACAACAAAAGCTGGGATTCCTGGTTTGCATTTGGACTTCTTGATTTCTCAGGCCATCCTGAAGGCTTCATTGGGAGAGTGGAGGGCAGTCTATGCACTGTTAGCCCTCAGCATATATGGGGCTATACTGTTTGCAGATGAGCCTAAATTTGTCAGTAAGAATGCCATCCATTTGTTTCTCCTAAAGAACCCAGTTCCTACACTACTAGGAGATTTCTATTATTCCATTCATCAGAGGAATGAAAAACAATGGGGGAAGTTGGTAAGATGTTGTGCTCCTTTGTTCTACACCTGGATGCTCAGACATTTGCCTAAGTTAGATGCCTTCTTGAACCCACACCAGCAGAAGAATTGGGCCAAGAGGCTTATTGCTTTGACTTCAGATGATATCAGATGGTGCACCCAGAGCACCAAAGGCAAGGACATTATCACCAGTTGTGGACAATACCCAAATGTGCCTCTAATAGGAGTAAAGGGTTGCATCAACTACAACCCCTTACTGTTTAAAAGACAACTGGGTTATGCCTTAGTTCACCCTCCCAGAGGATAGGATTTAGCTGAGACTCTGTATTGTGAAGTGCAACCTAATTCAGTTGTTGTCAGACAAGCATCCTGGGCTTGGGACAACATCCATACAAAAGGGGTGGCTATCCTTGGAAGATGTAACAATGTTGCTTAAGCTCAATACTATGACTGGTCCCGTACTAGAGCTCAGATTACCAGAATGCCCTTCACCTTGGAAGACATACCTGGGCCATCTACAGTACAACCTGCAACAATAGTTAGCCTGGAGGAATTTGAAAAGTTGAAGGAAAGGAATGAGCAGCTATCCCAGGCCTTGAAGAAGACTCTTTGGGAAAGAAGTGATGGTCGCCTGGACATTGAGAGATTGGAGAAGCTCAGGGTTGAGAATCTTGCCAAAATTGAGAGGACAGAGGACTACATAAGGAAAGCAAGAGCTGGGTAACAGATATTGTAGAATTCCTGTAAAGAGGCCAAGATTCAGAAAGCTAGGGCTGAGCACTATCTGCAAGAGAGTCAGGCTAGGTGGGTCAGGATCACCGAAGCCCATACACAAGAAGACCAGAAGACTCAAGCCAAGATTGAACAACTAGAGGCCAATGAGAAGAAGCAGCAGGAAGCTTTGTTGGCTGCACAGAAAGAGATATCAGAGTTGAAGCTCAGAGCAAGATTGAAGAGATCAAAAGACCAGGACAGACATAAGAAGCTGACCACTGTCATTGCCACCAGGAACCTCCTCATTAGGACCATTACAGAGCACCCAACTGGCCCAGTTACTGAGGCACTCCTGAAGGAGGTCAGAGAATATGAGTTTGGACTGGATGTTTGACTCTTTGCTTGTTGTTTGTTTCCATTTGATGTACTTTTCCTTTCGTTGTATTTTTGACCCTTCATGGGCATGTATTGTAAAACAAACTATGTATTGTTCCTCATTTGTAATATATTTTAGTTTGGGTTTTCATTTGGGTTTTCTCAACAACATCAAGCATCTTCCTCGAGGTCTGGAAAGGTCAAAACCAAGAACCAAACCGGATACCTTGGAAGACAAATAAGCATACTGCATTGCATACTAACTTTGCTTTTGTTTTGTAGGTTTTGTTATTATTATTGTTTCTAACTTTGTTGTCAGTTCAGGAAACATTGCTCGTCGCCAAGTGTTCCCTGTCAACCGCACGCACCGGTACCCGACTCGTAACAACCTTCCCGACATTCAAATGGAGCAAGTACAGCAGGATCTGACTGAGGTCAGAAATCATATGGCCAATGAGAGAGTGGAAATGAGAAATCAGATGTCTCAGTTCATGGCAGTGATGACTGGCTTAGCCCAGAGTCAAGAAAGGTTAAGAGAGCTGGTGGAAAGACAAACACCTGAGGAGCCTCATCTGGGAACAGGGGGAACTAGCAACAATGAACGGGGCCAGCCTCATATTGACCCACCAGTATATGGACCTCATCTAGATCCAGAAGTTAACATCCCAAGGAATGTTCAGGGCAATACTGCTGGGGGCAGAATCCTGCAGGAGGATCCCCAGGAAGAACAGTTTACTGTTATAGGGGCTGGAGATGAGGTATACGACAGGAGATTGGATGAGATTGCTGAAAAGTTAAGATCTTTGGAATCTCATAATTCTTTGGGCTTCGATGTGATGGACATGGGCCTAGTAGATGGGGTGAGAATTCCCCACAAATTCAAACTCCCATGCTTTGAAAAGTACAATGGTACCTCATATCCTCGCACTCACCTGCAATCTTTCTTGGGTAGGCTCAAAGCTTATACTATGGATGAAAAATTATGGATGTTCTACTTTGAGGACAGTCTGACTGGAGCTTCGAGAGAATGGTATTCACACCTGACTAGAGCTACCATAAGATGTTGGAAGGACCTGGCCGAGGCCTTCATCCGGCAATATCAGTACAACCTGGACATAGCTCCTAATAGAACTCTTCTAATGGGCATGTCTCAGTCTTCCAGAGAGAGCTTCCGGGATTATGCTCAAAGATGGAGACAACTTGCTGCTGTTGTCCAACCACCCATGTCAGAAAGGGAGATGGCCGACATGTTCATGAACACATTGCAAGGGACTTATATTGATAGACTTGCTGCCTTCTCCTCTACCAGTTTTGCTGATGTGGTCATAGCCAGTGGAAAGGATTGAAAGTCTCTTGAAAACCATTTGCAGGACCCCGAAGGGCAGGTGAAACTAATTCTATTCATACAAGTCGGGGCAGGCCCCAGTATTCTCTCTGGTCAGTAGCAGTTGTCACCATCCCAGCCCCAATTCAACAACAACCATTGTATCCTCAACAACAACAACCATAGTATCCACAAAAAGCTCATTATCCGCAACAAAGGTCGTATAACAGCAACAATGGTAATCAACAACAGCGTCCTTTCCAACAGAGGCCATCACAAGAAAACAGGGTAATTGACCCAATCCCAATGCCGTATGCTGCACTTTTGCCACAACTCCTGAAGCTCAACCTAGTTGAGTTAAGGATGTTGGAACCTCCAGATCCCCTCAACATGCCAAAGAACTATGATGTAAATGCCAGGTGTGCATTCCACTCAAACGCACCGGGGCATAATACTGAGAAATGCAGGGCCCTACAGATGAAAGTCCAGGATCTGGTGGACTCAAAAGCTCTCAATTTTGCGCCACCTCTGAACGTTACAAGAAATCCAATGCCTAGTCACAACGGGCCTAGGATTAATGTTATTGAGGAGGGAAAACCATCCACATTAATCAATAGTGTTGCACAAATCCGAACACCCTTGGTTGAAATCAAAGCTCAGTTGTTAGAGTGCCAAGTGTTCCTCGGATGTGAGGTCGGCTGTGGATATTGCAAAATTGCTGTTAATGGATGTGAGAGGCTGAGAAACGACATAGATGGCCTCATTAGAGATGGCATTCTTCAGATTATGAAAACAGCAACTACAACTCCAACAATTCCTTCATCAGCAATCACAGATACTCCTACAACGTCAACAACCATTGTTCCAACAGATTCTACTACAACTCCAACAACTACTCAATCAATCACTTCAATGGACGCAAGTTCAGTCACAATTCCTTCTACGACGACAACACCCATTATTCCATCAGTTTCCACTACAACTTCAACACCCGTCCAATCAACTCCGTCTACAACATCAGCAACAGTCAATGAAAGTGTCTCAGCAGTTACGATATACTACGATCTTGAAAATGTTCCTTCCAATAATTCACAACAAAATACTACTCCTGTCAGAACTCCAGTTACCATATATTATGATCCACACAGCATTGTGGTCCCCTCTGCAGTTGCTATCAGTCCGGTCACCATCACAGTGCCTGGGCCAGTTCCTTACGAAAGCAATAATGCCATCCCTTGGCATTATGGCTCAGATCTATACTGCGAGGGGCATAAAATCACTTTAGAGTCATCAACTTCTTCACCTCAGATAGACAATGTGGGGGGAGGCAGAGGCTTCACTAGAAGCGGACGTCTCTTTGCCTCACAAATACCAAGGCCCATTGCTGAAGCAGAAGCTGCTACCAAGGCAAAAGCAAATAGCATGGTGCAAGAAGAACCAGTTGCTAGAGAAACTTTGAAGACTCCTTTTGATCAAGAGGTTGATGAATTCATGCGGATCATCAAGAAAAGTGATTATAAGGTGGTGGACCAGCTTCACCAAACACCTTCCAAAATCTCCATACTATCATTGCTAATGTGCTCCGAGGCTCATCGGAACGCACTATTAAAGGTCCTGCACACAGCTTATGTGCTGGAGGATATTACTGTCAATCAGTTAGAGGTTGTGGTTGGAAATGTCAACGTTAGTCATGGACTAGGATTTACCAACGCTGATCTGACAACGGAAGGTCACAATTACAACAAGGCTTTGCACATTACCTTGGAGTGTAAGGGTGCAGTTCTTTCTCATGTATTGGTAGACACAGGGTCATAACTCAATGTCCTACCCAAGAAATCCCTTGTGAAGCTGGATTATGACGGATTGGCACTACGCCCAAGCAACTTGGTAGTGAGAGCCTTTGACGGTTCTAAAAGATCGGTTCTGGGAGAGATAGAGTTGCCAATAATGATTGGCCCACAGGTTTTCAAAACGACCTTCTTTGTGATGGATATACAGCCTGCCTACAGCTGTCTATTGGGTAGACCTTGGATACACGCCGTTGGCGCCGTGACGTCAACCCTTCACCAGAAGTTAAAATTCGAGTGGGAAGGCCAAGTCATTACCATTTGTGGGGAAGAGGATATCTTCGTTAGCCAGCTGGCTACTTTCAAATACATTGAAATGGACGGGGAAATTCACGAAACAATGAGTCAAGGGTTTGAAGCACTGAATATTAATGAAGCATCTGATGTGCTTGGGACTTCCATCACAACATATCAACAAGCCCGAAAGGTTTTTGAAGAAGGTACCGCTCAAGGCTGGGGCAAGCTGCTGCCAGTTGAAAAGAAAGAAGACCGATTCGGGTTGGGTTACATACCAACTGGACAAGATCAACCAGAGGCTGCAACGGAGCACAAGTTTGTCAGTGGGGGGATGCTCACCCCGAATGCTGTGAATAATTTGTAAGATGAGTCAGAAGACGAGCGCAACCTGGAAAACTGGATACGTCCAAGGATCCCGGGGAACCATGTCTCAAGCTGGTCTTCCCAAGAAATTATAAGAGTTACTCCTGCAGAGTAATTATTATTTCCTGTCTTTAAAGCATGCATCAAGTCCTGCATCTTGCCCAAGATGTCAGGGCACATTTTGTAATCGGGCCATCTTGTATTTTGTGCAAACGATCAATTAATGAATATCAGAACATCTTTTGCAAATGAGTCTTTTCTTTTCCGCTCACTGTTTTTCATTTTTATTTTTTGTACAAAAATAAAATGGCAATGTTTTTCAAAATAATAACTTCATTTTCACTTTTTCTAAACAAGATAAAACTGATCACTAAAATGAACAAATCTAAACCCTTGCAGAGAGTGCCCTCCAGACTGCACCGACAACAACACTGCTATGACTTCGTATGACTTTGACAATCCGATTAATCAAGTTGATGAAGGGGTTGAACAAGATTATGAGCTACCTGAAGAGCTAGCCAGGTTGTTGAGACAAGAGGAGAAGGTTATCACTCCTCATCAGGAGGAGGTTGAAACGGTTAATCTTGGTACAGAAGAAGACCTGAAAGAAGTTAAAATCGGGGCCCGTCTGCAAGATTCAGTGAAAGAGCAACTTATTGACATGCTTCGGGAGTATGTGGATGTTTTTGCTTGGTCTTATCAGGATATGCCAGGGTTGGACACCGATATTGTTATGCACAAGCTGCCTCTGAAAGAAGACTGTCCGCCAGTAAAACAGAAGTTGCGCCGCGCTCGTTCGGATATGGCCATGAAGATAAAAGAGGAGGTACAAAAACAGTGGGACGCCGGTTTCCTTGCTGTAACTAGCTATCCGCCGTGGGTTGCTAACATTGTGCCAGTGCCAAAGAAAGATGGTAAAGTACGGATGTGTGTGGATTACCGGGATCTGAATAGAGCCAGCCCGAAAGATGACTTCCCTTTACCTCACATTGATGTATTGGTCGACAATACGACTCAGTTCTCGGTGTTCTCCTTCATGGATGGATTTTCAGGATATAATCAGATCAAGATGTCACCTGAAGACATGGAGAAGAAAACTTTCATCACACCCTGGGGCACATTCTGTTATAAGGTAATGTCGTTCGGACTGAAGAATGCTGGTGCCACTTATCAACGGTCTATGGTAACATTATTCCATGACATGATCCATAAAGAAATTGAATGTTATGTGGATGACATGATTGCCAAGTCCCTCACGGAAGAAGACCATCTAGTGAATCTGCTGAAACTATTCAAGCGTCTGAGGAAGTACCAATTGAAGCTGAACCCCAACAAATGCACATTTGGGGTACGATCCGGTAAGCTGTTGGGATTTATTGTAAGCGAGAAAGGGATTGAAGTTGACCCTGACAAAGTCAAAGCCATTCAAGAGATGTCTGCACCGAAGATTGAAAAAGAAGTTCGAGGGTTCCTAGGTAGATTGAACTACATTTCACGGTTCATATCTCACCTAACAGCAACCTGTGTGCCTTTGTTCAAGCTGTTGAGAAAGGAACAAACGGTCAGGTGGAATGAAGACTGCCAGAGGGCTTTTGACAAAATCAATGAGTACTTACAAGAGCCTCCAATCCTTATGCCTTGTAACACCCCAAATTTGCCCTCTTCATTTTAAGCATCATATCACATCATATACATCATGAGCATATCATTTCCTCAGCATCATATCATAGAAAGATGAAGCATAACATCCCCCATGTCCTAGCATCAAGCATATGGTCATCTGTGGAGTTCCCGGAAGCCTTTCAAGCCATGACAAGGGTCCCAATGAGTTTGTACAAGTCTTAGGGTGAGTCTACACTCCATTTACAAGATCAAGTCCATTGACAAAAGCTCAGAAGATTTCATGATCGTCAGAGATCTCAGGACAAGGCAAAGCTCCTATGCAGTGCACCCAAATTAGGGTGTGAGATTCAAGTACCAATATCTCACAACTTTGGCCATTTCTTATGGGCCAAGTCTTATACATGTTAAGAGGATCCCATGTGTCAAATTTCATGAGAAAATTCCATGTGGAAGTCAGACAGTGCCTTAGTTGCTTGCAGATGAAGCAGAAAGTCAACAGAGCCTTGAAAAAGTCAACTGTGCAATTTCAAGGGGTCCAACCCAATTTTTTTGGCCAAGAGGGGTCCTTAAAATGTTATAAGAGGTTTGGAATGCCTAAAGTTCAAGGATCATGGAGATTTGAAGGGTTTTGCAAAAATGGTACAAAGTTGGTTTTTTGAAATTTTGCAAATTTGGCAACTTTGGCCCTAATCTTCAAGTGGCCTTAACATGATCAAAAATTCTCCGAATGGACCAAAGTCTAACATGAAAGTTGGAGAGTACGGGCTGCCATTTTTAAAAAGTACAAGTGAGTTTTCACCGGATTTACCAATCTCCTTGTAGGCCATTCGAAAATTCCTCTCATCTAGGCCAAAACTCACTTTTCCAAAAGTGCATCATGTGCAAGAAGGCTCCAATCTTGATTTTTGTGAATTGGTTCAGGCCCAAACTTGTTTCTAACTTGAAATACATTGCATAAGGACCATTTTGCTCCAAAAAATAGTCATTTTCATACACTTTTGAAAACTCCCTCCAAAACACTCCAATTTGCAAAATTCATGAAACAAGTGTGAGAGTTTGATCTAAGGGCCAGGAGTTAATGGATCTGGATCAAGGGTGGAGAATGCAACTCACACATGCTGAGAAGCCCAAGGAAGCATGAGGGAAGCATGCATATCTCACTTTGTGCACAATTTGCATAATCACACTTTTCTCATTCAATTTTCGTGCACTTTTCATCACACCTTCAGCACTCACTCTAAAGATCATTCTAAGGAAATTGAGCAAAGAACCAGATTTGAATCTCTCTCATTCTCTCATTCTCAACCTTCTTGAATTTTTTCATTTTGCTTCATATCTCTCCATTCCTTCACATTCTCCACAAATCTCTTCCATATTCTTGATCATTGAATCATTTAGATTAAGAATCATCCACTCATTCAAGCTTAGATCACAGAATTTGAGGTTCACCATTTCAAAGTCTCTTGTGTTGAAATCTCAGATCTACACCATTCCAAGATCTTAGATGCATTTATTTTGCATCTAAGGAGTAAGAGGAGTCATTTGCACGGATTATTTGGCTTTCTATTTCAACATTTCGAGATCTCCATCTCAGGTATGGCTTGAAACTTTTTGTTCTGGAAATGGAATTTTATGGTTGATATGTGTTCCTTGTGCTTCCCTGATCATGCTGCACTTTGTAGATTTGATTTTGGTGCATTATATCATGAGTTATGTGCATTTAAAGTTTGATGATCAATGTTGTTTTGCTTCTAAATCGCCGATCCTTTGAGCTTTAGCTATTTTTGATGTCATATTTGGATTTAGTGATGTCGAGTTAGTCAATTTGGACTATTGGTTTGCATTATTTGATGAATTTTTGCTTCCGATTTGGTCTCCGGTCGCCGGAATTTGTTTTGTAAGTTCCATTGGAGAAGATGAACAGTAGTCATCGGATCTTCAATCTGGCCGTCCACAGCGCGCCACGTGTCCCATAATGCTTCTATATTTATGTTCTTTTATTTCATTTATTTCTTTTTCTTCAACTTAATTTCTTTCAATTCAGTTCCATTTAAATTCGTATAAAATACTAAAAATCATCTAAAAATTCCGAAAAAATTCCTGAACATTCTTTTATGTCTCTAATATTTTTTCATATTTTTATTTTATTTTTTTCATTGATCCACGTGCCAGAAATAATTCACCATTGCACCTAGCTTCTTTTACTTCATTTCTTGACCAGTCTGCCTTGTTTATTTTCCATAGCTTTCAATATTTGGATTTTTGATCCCATTCTTTTTGCTTTGTACTCCTAGTTCATTTTACTTTTCATGTGATTTTCCTCTGAATTTTTAGAAATTTATTTCTTGAGTCTTGGTCTGGAAACGTGTGATGTAAGTTTTCTATCTTAGCTTGTGTTCTTGCCTCCATTTGACTTAGTTACTTTCTGAATCTTTGCAAATACTTTTGGCTAGTTGATATAACATGTTTGAGGACCATTTGGTTTCAGTTGTGGAATTTTAGGTGTCTGGTTTATTTATTGTGGATTTTATCTTGAACCTTGTCCCGTTTTGCTTCCTTTGAACCTTTAAGCCTCTCATAAGCCTAAAAAACCACTTGTGCCCATTTCTTCTTCTCATTTGGGGTTCCTTTGGGGTGTGGGTACCTTCTTGGTCCTAGGATAGGTCTTGTGTCTTCTGAAGTTTTGAGTTAGCTTCCTCTTTAAGTCTTTTGTTTCTTTAAGTGTTTTAACTTCATCTTTTGATTCCGTTGCTTCCATTTTGGTATTGTTTGGTATTGTATCTCCTCTCTATTCACCTTGCTGGCTTCCTAAGCCATTCTTCACCTCATTTTGATTCTGGTTGTGAATCTTGGGTTTTTATTTTGTGCATTTTGCATTGCATATTTCATAAGTGTTCATTTGTTTTCATATGTATTCATGTTGCATCCTTTTGAGTCATAAGTCTCTTCTCCTCATTTATTTGAGTTGCATTTGCATTGTGCATTTGTTCATATCATGTCACTTCTGATTGTTTGATGTTAGCATCCCATTTGCTTCATTTTGTTTCATGTATGTGCATACTAACCTTGCAGGGGCTATGGTAAGTGTGAGATGTGGGAATTGAGTTCCACATCTCCAATTCTCATCTTTCCCTCTTATGTTTGTGTGAACTAACCCTTTGTTGTTGGGCTTAGGCCTTTCTAATCCTTTCTTCTATCTTCTTCTTTCCTTCTTCATTAGGATAGAAACTTCACTAACCCTTAGGACATCCATGCATGTTAACACTTAGGATTATTTTAGTCCCCCTTTAGAATTTTTCCTTTGAGATCCTTTGGTGCTCTCTCTTCTCATCTTCAAACTCAATTCTAATCCACTTAATAAAGGTTGAGTACTTTCATGTGACATGAGACTTTGCTATGAGATACTTGCATGCGTTCCGTTTTGGGGCGAGGTGTGAGTTATCACTCGTGGTGGATAGGTCTTAGCATGAGTACTTCTCAAAGAAAAGCTAAAAAACACTTCTCAACCAAAAGCCACAAAAATACTTAATAATGGTAATAGGCCAGTGTGCTCAAGCCTTCACTTATGGGACTAGCTTTGGGGATTTCCTCCATAGATAGGTGTGCCTCTTGCGCATTCCATTTCGGGATGATGTGAGATGTACACATCCCATTGAGTAAGACTTAGGTACACTTACCTATGCAAACTTCCACTCATAAAAGCTTCTAAAAAACACCAAACAAACAATAAGCGTCTTTCCTTCGGGAATTCTTTTCTCACCTCATTCGCTCCGTCCGCGAACTTGCTCCTACTTGTCACTTTGCAAGACGGTTACGCACTCGTCGTCCGAGTCTGCAACACCTGAGCAATGGCATAGGCAGTTCAAGCTTTAATTCACAAGCATTTTTCCTTTGTTACCCCTAGTTAGGGGAACTACGGCGTCTCTGATCCTCATTATCCTGATGAGGTACGTAGGCAGCGGGGTAGGGCCCGTTCGAGCACAATCTTTATTTTCCCTACATTTTTCCTTTTGCCTTCTTATTTCATTTCTTTTCCAGTTCCAGTTTCTTTTTATTTTCATTTCTTTGCTGCAGCTTTCATACCCTCACCCTTTGAAACAGTTTCTTTTGCAAGCGTGGATCCCGTCAGGTACGGCGGACGATCTGGGTGCTAATACCTTCCCAGGTTGTAACCGACTCCCGAGCTCAGTCTCTTTGGTTCCCAGGACATGTGTCCTTCTTTTTCTTTCTTCTGGTTTATGCAACATTACCATTCCCTTTCTTCGGGATAAAAATGCCTGGCTGACGACTCTATTCCTTTTTACGCGCCACTTTCGCGTTTGTACCAGGATGGAAATCCGGGGAGCGACATGCCTCCAGTTGAAGGAAGACCTCTAATAATGTACTTGACAGTATTAGAAGAGTCAATGGGGTGTGTGCTGGGCCAGCATGACGAGTCTGGTCGAAAAGAGTATGCAATATACTACCTAAGCAAAAAGGTTACCGACTGTGAACAACGTTATTCGCTGCTCGAGAAAACTTGCCGTGCTTTAGCGTGGGCTGCTCGCCGACTAAGGCAGTATATGTTGACCCACACTACCTTATTGATCTCAAAGATGGACCCAGTCAAATAAATTTTTGAGAAACCAACACTTATCGGACGGGTTGCAAGATGGCAAATGATTCTCACAGAATATGACATCCAATACACATCTCAGAAAGCCATCAAGGGCAGTGTGCTGTCCGATTATCTTGCTGAGCAACCCATTGATGATTACCAGCCTATGAGATTTGACTTCCCTGATGAAGACATCATGTTTATTAAAGCAAAAGATCATGAAGAGCCTATTTACACTGAAGGGCCTGACCCAGAAGAAGAATGGACTATGATGTTTGATTGGGCTGTTAATATGAATGGTTGTGGCGTTGGTGCAGTACTCATTACACCTAAGGGAGTTCACATGCCTTTCTCGGCAAAACTCACCTTTAACTACACTAACAACGAAGCTGAATACGAAGCTTGTATCATGGGTCTTGAGGAAGACATTGACCTCAGGATCAAAACTTTAACTGTATTCGGAGATTCAGCTCTGGTAATCAATCAAACCAACGGCAAATGGTATACTCACCAAGAGCATCTGATACCTTACCGGGATTATACAAGGAGTTTACTGACTTTCTTCACTACAGTCAAGCTTGAGTATATCCCTCGAGATGAAAATCAGTTTGCAGACGCTCTAGCTACCATTTCATCCATGATCAAAGTTCAGGCTGCCAACTTTGTGCCTCGGATTCCAATATCCAGACTTGATAGACCAGCATACGTATTCTCAGCAGACCTTGCTAAAGATGATAAGCCTTTGTTCCATGACATCAAATGCTTCTTGGAGGATCAAACATACCCACCTGGGGCATCATCCAATGACAAGAAGACGTTAAGAAGGCTAGCTGGTAGTTTCTTCCTGAATTCTGATGGTTCGTTGTACAAGAGAAACTTTGATATGGTACTCCTCAGATGTGTTGATAAGACATAGGCAGATTTGTTGATGCATGAGGTGCACAAAGGATCTTTTGGTACCCATGCTGGAGGGCATGCTATGGCTTAAACGTTGTTGAGATCAGGCTACTACTTGATCACAATGGATGCAGATTGTTGTGCTTATGCCAGGAAGTGTCATAAATTCCAGATTTATGCGGATAAAGTGCATGTGCCTCCAAATCCTCTGAATGTGATATCTTCACCCTGGCCTTTTGCCATGTGGGGAATTGATATGATTGGCAAGATCGAACCGACTGCTTCAAATGGCCATAGATTCATCCTGGTAGCCATTGACTATTTTACCAAGTGGGTTGAAGCAGCTTCTTATGCAAATGTCACCAGGAAAGTGGTAGCCCGATTTCTGAAGAGAGACATCATCTGTCGGTATGGAGTGCCCGAGAGAATCATTACTGATAATGGTTCCAACTTGAATAACAAAATGATGGAAGAGCTATGCCGGGACTTCAAGATCCAACACCACAATTCTTCTCCTTACAGGCCAAAGATGAATGACGCTGTTGAGGCAGCTAATAAGAATATCAAGAAGATTGTACAGAAGATGGTGGTCACATACAAAGACTGGCATGAAATGCTACCATTCGCTTTGCATGGGTACCGTACATCAATCAGAACATCCACTGGGGAAACACCGTATCAACTTGTGTATGGTATGGAGGCAGTCCTACCTGTTGAAGTTGAATTACCATCCTTGCGGGTACTAATGGATGTTAAACTGAATGAAGCAGAATGGGTCCGATCCCGATACGAACAACTGAGTCTGGTCGAAGAGAAGAGATTAGTTGCAATCTGCCATGGGCAGTTATATCAGAAAAGAATGAAGAAAGCCTTCGATCAGAAAGTCAGGCTTCGAGAATACCAAGTAGGAGATCTTGTGCTGAAAAGACTCCTCCCTCCTTTAACAGACCACAGGGGCAAGTGGACTCCGAATTACGATGGTCCATTCATAGTAAAAAAGGTTTTCTCTCGAGGGGCACTAATGCTCAGTACTATGGATGGTGAGGACTTCTTGTCCCCTGTAAATTCAGATGCAGTTAAAAAATACTTCGCGTAAAATGACCCGCTGGACATAAAAATAGAATGTAAGTCCAGGCAAAAATAGGGCATCCCGGCGAGTCAAAAACAGAATAAAAGACTCGGGAAAAAATAAGGGAAAATAAATAAATAAAAATGTACACCCGCTGAGTTGAAAAGCCGTATTGGACAGCTCAGGAAAAAATGGGTATCCCAGTGGATTGAAAAACCTGAAAAGGCGATCCACGCAAAATAAGGGAATAAGCGAACAACTGCATTCTGAATTCGTCTGTATCACTTACAACATGGCAAGCTTCGAAAGATTCAAGCGTCGGTCAGAATCAACCTTCTTCAGAAAGCAAGATGAGGAGAGCGTCAAGTGTCATACGGGTCATAGCAAAGGGGAAGCACACTGAAACGTCATCAACATTGCCAGCATCTTTTGTTTCTCAGTTTGTAACAATCTCCTCATTTCAGGGGATCTGTTTCTTTGACTGTACTTGCCAATTCAGGGCACACAAATTAATAAAATCAGATTTTCGGTCACATTTTGTCTTGTACATTTCATCTTTATTTGCAAAAATGTCCTATGTCCCTAAAATGTCAATTGCATAAATACAGATGCGTCTTTTCTAAATTATATGCTTACATGAAATATATCTGCTCCCAGGGGTGTCTAAACTCCTATGACGGAATCCAGTAAGGGATACCTCGGGGTACTTGTACGTTTCTTTGTTATAACATGATTATAGGTGCTCAAAATGCAACATGGGGCATAAAAGCTTCTCCCCAACAACATTGCCAGATCATTATATCCTCAGCGCCTATTCCAGACAATATCTAAAATGTTTTCCCCAGTGAAGTTGCCAAAGCATTCTTTCCCAGCACATCTTCCTTAAGCAGCATCAGAAAATGCTCATTTCCCCAGCTGAGTTGTTAAGTCTCCACATCCTCAGCAGGGTCCCCACAGATATCTCTAGGAAGATCGTTCAGTGATCATTCCTCCCCAGCCAAGTGTAAGACAGGGAGCCATCTCCGCACATAGTTCCAGCCTCTTGCCAGAAAAGCAATGTCTGAAGATCTCACAACAAAGTGACGAAAGCTACCACAACCCCCAATTGGGCTCCCCATCACCAAATATAGGTTTATCAGTGACCTATCCCCAGGAAGCCATACATCTTATCAAGATTTACCAATGATCTTTTCCCCCAGCTGGGACTTTCTTTCAAAGCATATCAGCCAGGGATCTACGGCGACGGGACCCGTATCCCGGATCGGTATCTTTGCATAATCATAACATTCACATCATATTTTCCCCCAGAGCGTAGCATTCCGTCTAATACGGGGCATTACGGAAAAAATCAAACATATTGCATAATCATAAGCCATGTCTTGAAACAAACACCTGTAAATACCAACAGTACCACATCAACAATATACAAAAATACCTCTCATTGTCCCCGGTAGAAAGCCAAAGCGTCTTCTTTACATTCCCAGAAATACAGATACATGCTCTTTTTGGCACTCGTCTGTGTAATATTCTCCCCAGCAAGTTGAACACTCGTCTGTATCTTGTCTACACCACTTAATTCTCCTCAGAATCGACACTCGTCCATGCTCTTTGTTAACCAGTTGATACTCGTTCATATCATCATCTCTAAACATGCGTCAGCATTTGTTTCTACCGATACTCGTCCGTATCATGGTCCTAAGGATGCTCGTCCGCATCTTTAATCTATACACAATGTCAAACACTTATACCTTTCACCTCTTGAGTGTAGATACTCGTCTGTATCTACCATTCCCCAGAGGAGTCCCCAGCAAATCCCAATTATTTCCTTTCTATCTGACATTCGTCCTATGTCATGATACTTTCGGCAGCCGTAACCTGCCAGGTGATCGTCCTTCACCTTTTTGATGATTGTCCTTCATCATTTCCCCAGCGGAGTCTCCACTGTTGGACCGCTTTCCTATCCGACATTCGTCCTGTGTTGTGATATTTTAGCAGCCGTACCCTGCTAGGTGATCGTCCTTCACCTTTTGATGATCGTCCTTCATCATTTTATCCGATGGCCGTCCCCATCGTTGATCTTGTTATCTGACATCCGTCCTATGTCATGGTAAACCCCGAGAGCAGTCGTACCCTGCTAGGTGATCGTCCTTCACCTTTTGATGATTGTCCTTCATCATGCTTATCCGATGGCCGTCCCCATCGTCGACCTTTTCTATTCAGCATTTATCCTATGTCGTGATACTATTGGCAACCGTACCTTGCCAGGTGATCGTCCTTCACCTTTGATGATCGTCCCTCATCTTTCTTTCCAACAGAGCAGCCATCCCCTGCTAGGTGATCGTCCTTCACCTTTGATTTCATTAACCCGGTAATCCTCGGAGAATTCTGTTACTTCAGTTAATGGTCGTCCCCATCATAATCTCTTTATTTCCCCAGCATGTCGGCCGTCCCCGTCATTACTTTATCCCCAGCAGTCTCCCTCTACTCGACGGTCGTCCTCCATCGCCCTCACTTTATGACCATACTTTAATACCTTTTACAATCTATATCCCTTTTCTTCTTCATCCAGTGAGTGCAAATGTTGGACTGTCTTTGGTATTCAACCACAAGTTATCTTGTTTGTCTGTTAAGCCAGACGCTTACATCCTACACAGCTAACTCATGTTTGAATAGGGGCAGCTGTAAACACCCCAAATTTTCCCTCACTCATTTCACCATGGCTTGTGATTCTTTTCATTTGCATAAGTTCAATCATATCATCTCATATTGCATTTTTATTTCACTGCATTGGTTCAAAGTCATCTGCACCTAGGGTTTGTGATCTGAGCAATCCCTGAGCTATCTGAGCCACTCCAAAGGTCTCCAATCATCTCAAGAGGGTCCATGTATGTTCAATCATCATATTATATCCTCCCAAGATCAAGAAAGTCAGAAAATTACAAGAACTGAGAAAGGAATAGAAGCAGAGCCAGGTTTAACTGCACAGATGACCTAAAATTAGGGTTTTGGTTTCAGAGGCCATAACTCCAATTTTTTTTTGGCCATTCTTGTTTCTATTGGTCTCTATATGTTGTAAGGATCATACATACCAATTTTCATGAAGAAATTCAATGGGGAAGGCATCTGATCAATAGATGACTTCTTGAGCAAGGCAGTGCAAAATCAGGGCATCTGAGGCCCCCAATCACCCAACCAAAGGGTCTTCTCCATCATTTTGGGTGTATATGATCTTTATTTGATCTTAGAAGAAGTTATAAGTTCACAAAATTGAAGAATTTCAAGCCATTTGCAAAGTTGCCATTTTGGGAAAGTGACTTATAATGAAAACTTGCCATTTTGGGAATGTTTTTCAACCTCCTCTTTTTGATTCAAAAATGCTTCAAATGAAAAATTCTTGGTCATGAAAGTTGTAGATTGGATCATTCCCTTTTCAAAAAGTACAATAACTTGATCTAATTCATCATAGAACTCAAGTTATGGTCTTGCAAAGTTGGGAAAAATCATTAAATTTCACTAATGTGCCAAAGAGGGAAACTTGCAAAACCATTTGCCAAAGCATTTTATGACTTCAAACACACTTCTAACCATTACACAAACATAGTACATGACCTATAAATCAGAATTGCCCAAATAATTGCATCATTATATGCCTTGAACATCAAGATTTCTCAAAGGGGCCAAAACATCACATAATTGCAAAACATCCCACAACTTTCTTCCCTCATGCTGAATTGCCTCAAGAATGGATTTGTGGACATCCATGAAGTCAGTTGCGCATGGACCTGCCCAAGGACCAGCTATATTCTTTCCCATACCTCAAGTACAAGTCATGTTGACATTTTGGCAACTTGCCCATACCAATCACCATAGGCCACCACTCACTCTCTAACATATCACAGCTTGTTATGTGGATCAAACACAGCCCATAACACAAGACAACACAAGCTGAAACCTCAGAATCCTCAGCATACACAAAATCACTCCAACTTGCAAAAGCCTTCGAAACTCATAGCTCAGCCATCAAATCTTCACACTTTTTTCACCATTCAACTCCATATTCATCTCTGATCATTTCCCACCCTTCATTTTGCTTTGAAACACCCTGTATCAAAAACACGATTTTCACATTTCTTGAACTGAGTTTCAGCCAATATCACTTAGAGGCCATATAAACTCCAACCAAGCATCACAAACTCTTCAGGAAGATCATTGGAGCTGATTTGAGGCAAAGAAGCAGCCAGCCAGTGCCATTTTCGAAAGCTTCAGTTCAGGTAACCTCAAGAACAAATTTTCCAGAAATGATTTCTTAAGTTCTTAGATTGTTCTCCATGCTTCACTGATCACACTGCACCTTTTGGTTTTGAAAATGATTAAGTTTTAAGCATGTATGAAGCTTCTGAAATTTCTGAAAGATTTTCCGTTTTGCTTCGAATCTCTTTGTTCATGTGAAATAAATGTTGTTTGATGGCTGATTCTTGTTTAGAATGGGGTGGAGATCGTTTCTGGAGAGTTTAGTGGTTTGATTTTACGTATTGAGAGAGATTGAATGAGAGGCTGGTCGAAGAAGATGACCGGAACACTGTTCCGATCACCTGAAAGTCATTAGGGTTCAGATTAGGGCTCTAATCATAATTAGCGTAGTTTGAATTCTAGCCCTTGGATTACACGCGAAGTCAATTCCCTCCAATCTGACTTTAAACATAGGCCTTAGGATTAGTTGACTTTCCCATTTTCTTATTTTATTTAATATTTATTTCATTTGTTTTCTATTTTATTTGAACGAATTTTTAAAAATAACAAATAATATCAAACAATTCTGAAAATGTTTATCCAAGCTTTTATTAATTTTCAAAACCCAAAAATATTTTTATTTTTATTTTTTGCATCAAAAATTATTTTTAAATCATTTAAATGATTATTTTTAATTAGTTAATGAGAATTAATTAATTAAAAATACATTTAGGTATTTAAAAATTCCAAAAAAAATCAGAAAGCATTTTTGAACATTTAGAAACATTTACAAACTCACAAGACAAATTTCTTTTTGGTTTTGATCATGCTTTAACAATTTTCATTTGAATTAGGGTCCTTTAATTTGAATATTTTTAACCCTAACTTCAAAAATTCATAACTTTAGATCCAAGTTGAGTTTGTGAATGGCTCTTTTTGCATTGTGTTATACATACTTTCTAGCTTCTAAAAACATTTTTGTTTCAATTTTATCTTGCATTTTCAATTTTTTTGGCATTTTCCCTTTTGGATCACCCTTAAAACCCTAGCCAACTTAGAAAAATCATAAGTCCTTTAGGGTTTAGCTTCTGACCTCGCCCTTTGGGCAGTGAACTTGTATAGGTTTAGGGTACCTTTGATCCCATTTTCATTTTTTTATCTTGTCATTTGTTTCTGATTTTGAATTTTTGCTTTGCATCTTGTACATAAACCCTAATCTTTGCCTTCATTTGCATTCATTCTTTATATGCTTGCATACATGAACTTGCCATGACATTTTGTGCATCCACATGACATATAAGACATCTTAGGACACATTAGAATCATCTTTGATCATTGCATCATCCATTTTCCATGTTATGCATCCATTGCATTTCATAAGTTTTCATGAACTTTCATGCTTCTTACATGTCTCATTTGCATTCCTATCTTTTGTGTGATCATCCACATCTCTTGTTTTGCTTTCATACCATCTCATAGCATCATTTTCATCATGATTGTGCTTCTGATTTTGGTTTGCCTCTTTGCATTTCATATCATTTTCAATTCATTTCATTTCCTTTTGCTAACTTTTCAGGTGGTAAGTGTTTGAGAAGTGAATTTGCCTTCATTTCTCACAATCTCTTCTCATCCCTTTTATGCATTCATTTCTGCATTTTACTCTTGTCTAAGAGTGAGCTTGCTCATTCATGCTCCTTCCCCTCTTTCTTTCTTCAAGCAACTTATCTTCTTAAGTGAAGTAAGTTGTCTTGCTTCTTCTGCTTCATTTCCTTCCATCCTGTTTCTTCCATGGTGGCTTTTCCTTGGAGATCTTCTTGCAAGCTTCACAAGCCCTAGGAACACCCAAGCATGATCACAATTTGGGTTTGATTAGTCCCCCATTAGTTTTACCTTTGTGTCATCTTTGAGTCTTCTCTTCTCACCACTTAATCAAGGGATAAACCTTAAAGGTTTTAAGGCTTTGTGATTAAGCTTATGCCTGCATCCTTCTATTAGGATGGAGTGTATAACTTTAATACTAAGTGTTAAACCCTTAATGTGTTTAAATCCTTTAATCAATCCACCTAATAATCACTAAGACAAAAGCTTGTAACTTGGGCCTTGCATGGGTTCTAATTCTTCCTTAATTGGTTAAGAAGGACTAACCCTAGTGTTAATAGACAAGTCCTCCTCAAGTTGTCTTACAAACCATAAAATCCATTTCTTAATCTTACCATTAAGTAAAATCCATTTAATAAAGGCTTTGTTTTGTCATGAGGTTAATCCCTAATCATGGATTAAGTTTAGGAGCCTTCCTCATCTTAAATGTTCTCATCTATTATCCTTCTATTAGGATGGTGTAATGGGTCCATTAAATCCTTGATTATGGCTTAAACTCATTACTTAACACTAAAAAAAAACTCCAAATCATCTAAGTAATTACAAGTAGGTTAATGATCTTAATCCTACATCATGGTGATTAAGTGAGAGGTGTTTACTTCACACTTAAGGTATTCTCATTACCCCTAATCAGAGGGAGGATGTGATGAGTTTACTAACCCTTGGTTTAGGCTTAAGCTCATTTTCTTATGACAAACCCAAAAGCAATAAAAGATTGAAAACTCAAAAACAAACAATAATCGTCTCCTCCGGGATTCTTTTCTCACCTCTTTCACTCATAAACGAGAACTTGCTTCTTCCGTCTAATGCAAGACAGTTTGCACCTGAGCCAGACAGGTCATACACTTGAGCATAGACAAGTAAGCAGTTCATCAGTCAATCTTTTTTCAGTCTCTTTGAGTCGAAATACGATGTTATGACTTCCTCATTGCACGAGAGGATACGTAGGCATAACTTAACCGTTATCGAACAAAAGTCTCTGTATATTCCCCTCTTCCAGTATTATTCTTTAAGCCTCATAGCCTTGAGCTTCATAATCTTTTCTTACACCGACACTCTCTTATTTTACTTCACACTTCTTTTACATTGACACTTGCATTCTTTTCCAGCTTTTACACACAAAATAGCACTGACACTACCCCTTTAAACACAAATCTTTCAAGCGCGGATCCCGTCGAGTACGACGGACAATCTGGGTGCTAATACCTTCCCAGGTTGTAACCAACCCCCTTTCTCAGTTTCTCTGGTTCGCAACCGTCTTATCCATCTTTTCTTAGGTTTATGCAGCATTACCTTTCCTTCGGGATAAAAATGCCTAGCCGGTGACTCTATTCATTCTTTTCCTTCGCCGACCGTTCGCGTCTGTACCCTATCTGACCAGGTGTCATTTGGTGGGGGCGACAGAAAGCAATAAATAAAGCTGTACAAAAAGTAATAAATAAAGAAAATAAATAAGCACAAGTAGCACATAACACCCCCATAAACACAAATTAGACAAGCGCTAGGAGGAACCCACAAAAAGAACCAGAAGCCCTGGTTGCAATATAAGGGTCCCCAGCAGAGTCGCCAAGCTATCGCTCCCAAAGATTTGCATCCCGATACAAGCGCGAATGGTCGGCTAGAGGAGAAATGAAGTGAAGGGAATAGAGTCGCCAGCTAGGCATTTTTATCCCGAAGGAAAGGTAATGCTGCATAAACCTAGAAAGATATAGATAAGACGGTCGCGAACCAGAGAAACTGAGAAAGGGGGTTGGTTACAACCTGGGAAGGTATTAGCACCCAGATTGTCCGTCGTACTCGACGGGATCCACGCTTAAAAGATTTGTGTTTAAAGGGGTAGTGTATGTGCTATCTGTGTGCAAAAGCTGGAAAAGAAATGTACAAGTGTCAGTGCAGAAAGTGAAGTGTGGTACTCAGGAATGAGGCTTAAAAGAATGCTGAAAGAGGGGGAAGACACAGAGACTTTTGTTCAATAACAGTTAAGTTATGCCTACGTATCCTCTCGTTCAATGAGGAAGTCAGAACACCTTAGTTCGACTCAAAGAAACTAAAAATAAAATGACTATGAACTGCTTGCTTGTCTATGCTCAAGTGTACGACTCGTCTGGCTCGAGTGCTAACTGTCTTGCATTAGACGGAAGAAGAAAGTTCTCGTTTGTGAGTGAAGATGATGAGAAAAGAATCCCGAAGGAGGCGATTATTGTTTGTTTTTGTGTTTTCAATCTTTTTATTGCTTTTTTTTTGTGTTTTTCATAAGTTAATGAGCTTAAGCCTAAACCAAGGGTTAGTAAACTCATAATATCCTCCCTTTGATTAGGGATAATGAGAATACCTTAAGTATGAGATAAACACCTCAAACTTAATTACCATGATGATGTAGGATTAAGATAATTAACCTACTTGTGGTTATTTAGATTTTTTTGGTTTTTGTTTAGTGTTAAGTAATGAGTTTAAGCCATAATCAAGGATTAGTGAACCCATTACACCATCCTAATAGAAGGATAGTAGATGAGCACACTTAAGCTGAGGAAGATACCTCAACTTAATGCATGATTAGGGATTAACCTCATGACAAAACAAGCCTTTATTAAAGTGGATTTTAATTAATGATAAGATTAATAAGTGGATTTTAAGTTTGTAAGACAACTTGAGGGGGACTTGTCCATTAACATTAGGGTTAGTCCTTCTTAACCAATAAAGGAAGAATTAGAACCCTAATGCAAGGCCCAAGTTACAAGCTATTGTCTTAGTGATTATTAAGATGGATTGGTTAAGAGGTTTAAACAAATTAAGGGTTTAACACTTAGGATTAAAGTTATACACTCCATCCTAAGAGAAGGATGCATGCATAACCTTAATCACAAAGCCTTAAAACCTTAAAGGTTTAGTCTCTAATGATGAGGTGAGAAGAGAGACAAAAAGAAGACACAGAGGTAAAAGGTAAAGGGGGACTAATCAAAACCCTAATTATTGTCATGCTTGGGTGTTCCTATGGTTTGTAGAGCTTGCAAGATATCTTCAGAGAAGCCACCAATGGAAGAAGCAGATGAGAGGAGGAGAAGCAAAAGAAACAAGTTACTTACTTCATTGAAGAAGATAAGTAACTTGGAGAAAGAAAGTGAATTATGAATATGAATGAGCAAGCTCACTCTAAGACAAATGAAAATGCAGTAAGGATGCATAAGAAGAATGAGAAGAGAAATGAGAAGTGAAGGCAAATTCACTTCTCAAGTTACTTACCACCTGAAAATGTTAGCATAAAGGAAAGAAATGAAATGAAAATGAGACATATGCAAAGGTAAAAACCAAAACCAGAAGCACACACATGATGCAAATGATGCTATGTGATGATACAAAATCATGTCAAGTGTTATGAATGTTCATACAAGAGATGGAATGCAATTAAAGTATGCTTTGAAGTTTGAAAGTTCATGAAAATTCATGGAATGAAATGAATACACATCATGGAAAATGAATGAAGAAATGATCAAACATGATTCTAATATGTCCTAATATGTCTTAGATGCCATATGAATGAAAGAAATGTCATGGCAAGTTCATGTATGGATGCATATGCAAGATGTATGCAAATGAACATGAGAAATTAGGGTTTTAAGGCAACATGAGATGCATAAAGTCAAAACAGAAGCAAATCAAAAGATAAAAAATTGCAAATGAACTCAAAGGAACCTTAACCCCATATGATATCACACCCCAAAGGAGGAGGTCTAACTCTTAACCTAAAGAAAGTTGTGATTTTTCTAAGTTAACTAGGGTTTTTGGGTACCTTAAGAGGGAAAATGCAAATCAAATGGAAAATGCAAGATAAATTTGTGACAAAAATATGCTAGACACTACATGCCATATGAAGAACAATGAAAAACAAACAAATGTCAAACCCTTCATGGTTAAGCAGAAAAGAATTATTGAAGTTAGGGTTCCAAAAAGGGATTTTTATGAACCCTAAATTCAAGAAAAATGTCAAAGTTGAATCAAAACCAAAAAGAAATTTGTATGAATGGTTTGACAATGTTTCTAAATGTCCTAAGATGCAATGTGAATGTTTTTGGGATTTTTAGAAACCTAAATGGTATTTTAATTAATTAATTTCCATTAATTAATTAAAATAAACATTTAAATATTTTTAAAATGATTTTTTAATGCAAAAAATAAAAATAAAAATGTTTTTAGGTGAAGGAAAATATTTGAAATTAAAATGCAGAAGAAAAATATTTTTGGAATTTTCTAAGTATTTTAAATTAATTGTACAAGATAAATGCAATAAAATGAAATAAAAATTAATTAAAATGAGAGGTATGCGTATCCAATGGCTGGAATTCAAATTCAGGGGAAAAGGGGTTGACTGCGCGCGCAGATGGAGGGTTGGGATCTATCCTGAGTTTATTTAATTAATTAATCCTAATTAAATTAATTAAACAGATTTAAGAATTAATGAAAAGATCTGGGCAACACGTTCACGCGCTAATCTTCATCAAAGGGTCAGAATTCAAACTGGGCAACTAAACCCTAATTAGGGTTCTAATTACTTTCAGGTGACCGGAACAGTGTTCCAGTCATCTTCTCCGGCGAGCAAAAACCCTAAGTCTCTCTACAGGCCACCCCACCCCAAATTGATTGCCCATAAATGATCCCCTACTCAAACTAAACTCAAATCACCCTTCAAACATGATTTATAACACACAAACATGGAGAATCGAAGAACAAAAATCTGGACAAAATTTTAGAAACTCATAACATGCTCATTTCTTGACTATTTTCGAATCTAAAAGCATCAGTGTGATCCCCATAACATATATTTTCATTTTATAACAAAAAACTAAGCTCTGAAAGATTTTGTTCTTGAGGTTACCTGAGCTGATGAACTGCAGATGAGAGCTTTCAGGACCCCTCCTTTGTGCAAAAAGCCTCCTTTGATCCTCCTGAGGCTAATGGAATGCTTCAAAAGCTTTTATGATGGCTAGTTTGAAAGTTCTAGTTCTGGTGTAGCAGAAAATGAGGTTTGTGTTTATGGTGTTTCAGGCCATTCCAATGGTTGGTTTTTGTTCTATGGATGATTTCTGAATGGATGGTGAAAGAATTTCTGAAGTATGATGGATGGTTTGAGAGAATCGAAGAAGGGAAGGTTTTTGCAAGTTTTGTGTAATCTGATGATATGTGTGTTCTGAGCTTGTGTGATGCTTGGTTTATGATCCTTATGCAATCCCTAAACTATTGGAATGAGTCAGAAGATTTGATATACATTGTGGGAATGGTATGGAGCAATTGGCCAAAAAGTCAATAGTTGGTGTCCTTGGGTATGGGCCATGGCAGGAGGTGTTTTGGGGTTGCTCTGAGTTCAGTTGTCTTCAAGGATAGCCATGGGATGATTTAGAGTGATCAGAAGTGGATGGATGGTGAGATGGCACATGTTTTTCATTTTCACAACTTGTTGCACTTTGAGATATTTGGTCATGGAAATGTCTCATTCAATGCTGAATTTTGGTCATGAAGGGTTACATGATGTTGCTGTGATGCAATGAGACAATTTAGAAGCCATACCAATTCTTAGAAATCACTCTTGCAAGAATCCCTCTTTTGAGAAATTTTATGAAAAATGGCCTATGGAAACTTGTGATCCAAGGCATGATTTTGGGCTTTCAATGTTGCATTGTCATGTGATGAAGTTCAGAAGTGAATTAGAGGTCACTTGAATGCTTGAAATGTGAAATTGCAAAAATCTCTTTGATGTGAAACTTGAAATTTTAGGATTTTTGCCAACTTTGCAAAGCCATAACTTGAGTTCCATAATGAATTAGGACTTGTTCTTGTACTTTTTGAAAAGGGAATGATCCAATCTACAACTTTCATGACCAACAATTTTTCATTTGAAGCATTTTTGGTTGAGAAAGAGGAGGTTGAAATACTTTCCCAAAATGGAAAGTTTCCATTACAAGTCATTTCCATTTTTGGCAACTTTTGGTTTAGCTCAATTTTCTTCAATTTTGTGAACTTCCAAGCACTTCAATGATCAAATAAAGATCATATAACTTCAATTTGATGAAAAATCCACTTTGGTTCCATTGTTGGAGGCCTCAGATGCCCTGATTTTGCTCTGACTTGCTCAAGAAGTTACCCAGTGAACAGATGACTTCCACAATGAATTTCTTCATCAAACTTGGTACACATGATCCTTATAGAATCCTAAGAACATTAGAAACAAGAATGACACAAAAATTTGGAGTTATGGCCTCTGAAACCAAAACCCTAATTTTGGTCATCTGTGTAGTGAAAACCTTAGCTATGCTTCCATGCCTTCCAAGTTCTTGTGATTTCTTGACTTCCTTGATCTTTGAGGAGTATAAAATGATGATTGATCATACATGTACCCTCTTGGAATGATTGGAAGCCTTTGGAGTGGCTCAGATGAATCCTTGGATTGCTCTGATCACAAACCCTAGATGCAGATGAACTTGAAGTGAAACAAAAAATGCAATATGAGATGGTATGCTTAAACTTATGCAAAGATGAAAGATCACAAGCCATGGTGTGAAATTAGTAAGGGAAAATTTGGGGTGTTTACACATAGTAAGGAGAACCATTTTTTATAGGAATCCTAAGGATACTGGAAATATCTTCCAATGTGGGAGCCAAGATGTAATCAAGGAAAACAAAGACCCTCAGTTGTGGATCATAGAATTGCAACAGGGAATGCAAGCTATCCCTCTGATCGATGGTTGGCTTATTCACATAATCCAGAATCTTTCCAAACTCCCCCTTGAAGTCATCAAGAACTTTATCACCTATCAAGCTAATCAACTTCTGAATACCCTCTGTCTCTAGTTGTGGGAAAGTATAATGGACATTTTTCTTCCCTGGAAGCTCCATCTTGAAGCAGCAATATGACCGGGAATTGGAAGTAATATGAACCCTGAGTATAAAGAGAACACAAATGATTAATGATGTTATGATGCTTATGCAAGGCAAGGCATGTGATCAGTAATGTGTCTGTGTGGTGTCAATCATATAATCAAGTGTCTATGCAGGGTCATGACATCATCACAAGTATCTCTCGGATCAGAGGTTCAGATCTCAGAATCCATGTGTAACAGAACAGATCATAATACTGAAACATGCTGGTACAGTGGGTATGTTGAAGGTCAAGGCTCCTGCAATCCTGTAAACTCCACCCAATCTCACGGGTGTGCTACTCGGGTCAAACATCATGGACTCTCAAAGCCGAATAGAAATAATACGTTCACCATTTCCGAGAAATGGCTCATGACCAAATTAGGGAATCGGTTTGGCATTATGTACTACTCAGGGAGGTTTCAGCTGAGTCCAAGGAAACAAGCATCCCTCATAAGTCCCCAGCTTCAAGCACTGAATCGAGAAACAATAGTACATTCATCCCAAAGGGTACAATATTATCGGCATACGAACAGTTTTCCTTGACTGGATTCTTATGAGAGAACCAGGTCATCCTATGTGAGTCCCCAGTGGGCCCTCGAATGCGAGTGGGTTTGCCAACAAATGTGGTCTGCCACTGTCATCACTGGAGAGGGATGTTTCCACAAAGGTTCTCAATGATCGATCTATTGACTGCACATAACTATCAAGGATGTGTATTGCCCCAGAAAGATTCATGCATCAATACATTTCCGAGAAGGTCGCAAGTCAAGGCGTGGAACTCACTAATACCAACATGGCAAGATACCATGAAGCCAAAGTGGAACCACTCTAAATCCTAGGTGCACTCAAGCCGGGTATTTGGCTTATCTCACAGTAACAAAGCCCATATCACAGGAAAAAATGAAACCAACACAGTCCAGTATATGATGCATGTGAAAATAAATACTGTAAGCAATAAATAAAGCTGTAAAATAAACTGTAAAGTAAAACTGTAAATGAAAATAGTAAAGCTTAACTAAAGCATATAGCAGCAAACAGATAAACACCCAAAGAAAAAAAACCAAACAGGCACTAGTATTGACTCTACGAGGGAACCGGAGAATATGGGTTTGATCCCCAGTAGAGTCGCCAGCTGGCGCTCCCGGGATTTTCATCTTAGTACAAACGTGAAAGTGGCGCGGAAAAGGTAGAGTCTCTAGCCGGACATTTTTATCCCGAAGGAATGGGAAAGGTAATGCTACACAAACCTAACAGAAAAGGAAAGGACAAGGTCCTACAAACCAAAGATCTGGGTTCGGGAGTCGGTTACAACCTGGGAAGGTATTAGAACCTCAGATCGTCCGTCGTACCCGACGGGATCCACGCTTGTTTGTTTTGTTTCAAAGGGTGAGAAATAAAGTGTTATTGAACAAATGAACTGCTAAGGGGAAAGAGAATGGAAATGAGAAAGGAGTTGGAAAATAAAATGGAAAGAAAAGGGGAAATGTAGGGAAAATAAAGAATATGCCCGAACGGGCCCTACCCCGCTGCCTACGTACCTCATCGGGAAAATGAGGATCAGAGTCGACGTAGTCCGCCTAACCAGGCGGGAACTTTGTTTGTTTTTTTTATAACTAGAACTGCGTATGTCTATGCGCAGGTGTTGCAGGATCGCCTGGAATAAGCGCGTTTACCGTCTTGAATGCGAGACAAGTCGTCACAAGTTAGCGTTGAGGGTGAATGAGGTGAGAAAAGAAGTTCCCGCAGGAAAGTCGTTTATTGTTTGTTGTTTGCTTTTTAAGAGTTTTGTGTGAATTTGGCACAAGGAAGTGAATTCAAACTCTTTTCCATGGAATGTGTACTTGCTACTACATTCCAAGATGGAATAGTAGAACAAGCACACCAAGTAAGGAGAATTTATCCAAGACTTGTTCCCAAGGATTAGGGTTTAAGTTCACTAGCTTGTTGAACTTATTACATGTTTTGGTAGCTTTTATGAAGAAGTATCTTTTAGATTTTTCTTTGTGAAATAACCTCTTGATAAAACTTGTACATCATGCTAGACAAGTCTACACTATTCCAAGATGGAATGAATGTAAGTGCCCCGTGGAATAAGGCTATACACAAGAGATTCTTTCATGCATTTATTTAGTGTTTTTGATTTTATTTGAAGATGAGAAAAGAAGACTCAAAAGGCAAAAGGTCAAAGCTAATGGGGGACTAAGACACAACCCTAAGTTATCTTATTATGTACCAAAGGTGATCTTAGGGTTTGTGAGGTATTCTAACCTAAGGATAAGAAAAGAAAGTTAGAATCCAACTTACTTCCTAAGGAAGTTAAGTTGAATCTAAAGAAAAAAAGGGAGCTTATGAACAAAGCACCAATTGCTAAGGAAAAGACAAATAAATGTATAAGAAAATGAATGAAGCGATTACCTCATCTTCCCCCCTACAAAACAAGTATTAGCATGAAGAAGAAATATGAACAATTAAGACATGGCAAATTTCAATTAAGAACTCGCACTAATTAATAAAGGCATTAATGAACTTCTAAGGTTAGTAACTAAGCCTAGAGCATCTTATAAGGTAAATCACTTAAAAAGTCAGTAGCTAAATCAATTCAAAAGTATCTAAAGGGATTAATTAGGTTAAAGTCAAACTATGCCCTAAAGTACTACTAAACCCTAAGGATGATGTTAGAAAGATACCCTAAGTGCTTACTATTGCTAAAATCTCTTAAAATCAAAGGTAAATGGAAAATCCAGAAATTAACACTATATGGAAGTGAAGGAAATGAATATAAAATGGGAAACAAGAGATTCAAGTTAAAGGTACTCAAATGTGAAATTGAAAGGTGGAAGAGTGCATGTAGAAACATGGTTCTAAAGATGGAACAAAATGACTTAGAAGAAAATTCAAAAGTAACCAATAGGGACTTGACCTCCCCGTACAAAAACCAGGGGCTTGACAAAAAAATAAAATGGAAATTATACTTGGAAATTGTTCACAAATTACGGGTTAAGAAGCTTCCTAAGACTAGGTGTTCATATTAGGGTTTCTAAAGTCTTTTAGAAGGAAAATGGAATTCAAAAGGAATCAAAATGGTTCTAAAATGATATGAACAAGTATGGATGATCACAAAACATTTATAAGACTCAATAAAAAGACAAAATGAAGTTAAATCATGTGTAAAAAGAATTTGAAGTGTTTAAGATGGAAGGAGGAGGGAGATTAGGTTAAAATGAGACATGTATGACTTAGGACTCAAGGCAAGCCTAAAATGTAAAGGTGAAGACCCAAGGATTGTACTCAACTCTTATAAACATCCTAAATGATCTAAGAGACTCAAGTTTAGTACCTCAAAGCAATAGCATAAAGGTTTTTCACTAAAGGTACTGAAGGATGTGAATTAAATGAACAAAAATATGACTTATGACTCAAGTAACTTGGAAAAATACCAAATGGTCATGGAAAATTATGAAAATTGACACTTGAATACAACATCCAGAGAGTGAATTTCATACAAAAATCTCACAAAAAATCCCATTTTTGAGGGTTCAAATGGTGTATGAAAGTAGATTAGAGTTTATGAACATGTGTGTGAAGGCAAGGGTTCAAATCATGACTTAAGGTCACCTAAAATTCAAAAAACAAATATGGTGAGGAACTTTGATGAGTCTTCTTACTAATGCAAAAATAATGGGCTCTTTATGTTTTATTGTTTGGGAGAAAGAAAATGTACAAGAGGACTGGTCAAACAATGAGAAAAAGGGAATTAATTCAATTGAGAAATTAATTCTGATTAAAATATAAAAGAAAAATATGAACAAAAATTATAGAAAATTAAAGAAAAATTCAAAGATCTCTCATGAATTAATTGAGAATTTTTATGGAGTTTTAGTATTTTTAATAACCAAAAACGAAAGATGAATTAAATGAGAAAAAGAAATAAAAAGAAAGAAGTGGACTGAATTATGCATTGGGCCAGGGAGGTGTGAGAAGCAACAAAAACAACTGATTTGGGCCTGGTTTATACGTGTGGGAGATGTGGATAGAACCCTGAACATTTCCTTCACAAAATTTTCCACGCGAGTTTCACGTTTTCATTTAATTGTTGGCACTCTCATGACCATAGGATGCAAAGAATCCAAGGGCTACGACATATCTCATACTTAATTTTAGGGCACTGTTCAGGTGACCTGAAGTGACCTCCGGTCATCTTCTCCGGTCACCCCTGACTTGGGGCTTTCTAAAATCACCATGAAAATGCAATCTAGGAGCATCAATGGACTCGCCTCACTCTCCTGATCAATAACCTAGTCTTAGATTTAGCTTAGGGTTCTTGAATTGTGCAAATCGAATCAAACAAATTCTTGCCCTAAAACTGCAACTAAGCATCTAACATGTATATCAACTAGGAAGATAAACAATGCTTCTAATAAGCTTCCACTCAACATGAAACAATCATAAAATTGAAAAAATCGTGCAAAGAAAGTTTGGTGTAAGACCTGGAAATGCAGATCTTCAAATGCTACAGAAAACCAGAGGTGAGATTCCAATGGCTTGAATGCTTGATCTTGAAAGCTCGAGAGCAAAATAAATGCTTAGTAGGCGTTGGATATGGAGGAAACAGAATCTGGTGCAAGAATGATGCAGAGTCACAACCTTGACACTTCAAGCTCTCACCTCCATAAAAATCATCCTTGTGATGATGATGATCATGAATTGATGAAGAACTCACTACAGGAAGTAGAAATCAGAGAGATCTTCACAAAGATGCAGGAATAAGCAATGAAATCAATGGTGAGTTTCAATGAGATGTGGCCATGGAAGCTAAGCAGTTCATGGTGAAGATGATGAATAGATGAAGATTGAACAATGTTAATGGAGTTTGAAGCGGGCTCGAAGCAAAATGCAGAAGAAAATTCTTCAAAATGCAGAGAGAAAATCAGAGAATTTTGGATGTGATTTGTGCAAATGAAAGTGGTGAATCCAATTCAGTTGGAGATCAAGCTTTTATATGTGTAGTTGACAGTTATCAACCATAGTTAACAGTTAGAACTATGGTTAGTTCTAACTGGTGGTGAATTGAGAAATGTGAAGGTGTAAGATGCAAAGGTACAATGCTGAATTTGCTTGGCTCGAAAATGATCATGTGTGGCAATGCTCATGTTACTTCTGATGAGGATTAACAAAGTGCCATGGGACTGGTTTGATCACAGTAATGCAGCATGAGGATTATGTGTAAAGCATGTCATTTGGCTTGGATTGCAAAGATGTGCATGATACTTGGTGTGATCATGCATACATGAGATGATACACTCTAAGTGTGATGTCTTGTGAACTTAGCAAACTGAATGAAGCAAGGGACTTGAACTGAAGTGAATTCAAGCACTTGTTTCCATGCCTTGGGTTGTAAGAAAACCAGGTTGCATACCTTGATATTCCATGAGAAATTTCTTCCAACTCAAGCAACTGAATGACGGCATATTTGTGCCTAAATTAAACCTGAAGATACATGGAACAAGTTTGAAGTATGATGCAAGATGGAATATGCCCTCTAAGTCACTCAAAATAACCATTGAAGTTCATGTCATGAGGCTGCACAATGGACCTGCATGATTTGCCTTTCCTTGTGCCATGGATGCATACACATGATCAGTTGTAAAGCACACATTTCCTCCTCCATAACTTTCAAACCATTGATCAAATGAAAAATCTTTGAACATCAAAGTTGTTGGAAACATGGCAATGAACAATTTTAGAGTTCAAAGAAATTTCATTTGAGGCTTCTAACATGGATAAAAATGACTTGAATTTTGACCTACCACCTGATTTATGGAATGCCTTGCATGGCGCGCGCGTAGGAGGCAAGGTCTGCCTTGGTTTTTGCCCTAGCTTGCCTTGATTTGCACCAACTTTGAATGATCATATCTCACTCAATTTTTATGCTATGAGTGAATTCCACCTATGGATTTGAAGCTCAAGATGCCTTATTTAATTGGCTCAAGGTAGAATTTTGATAGCCCTCGTATTTTGGGAGAAGGCCTCTCTTGAAGATGCTGCAAAAATGGCCAAAACTTGCCATTTTTGGAAACCCTAATTTTCCAAAAATGGTAAGTTTTTGTTTTCTTGATTTCTCTTGATTCCTCCATCATTTCTTGATAAAATTTGAACCATAGGATCCTTGTAACCCTAATTTCATGATTTTGATCTCAAAAAATCAAGAGTTGAGTTTTTCTTCAGCATGGTTGACTTTTCCCAAATCCTTGATTTTCAGTCATCTGGCCAATTGAACATCTTCCAAAATGTTTCTATGGTTGAAATTTGAACCTTAGGAACTTGACATCATATATAAGACAATGGAATCAACTTTGAATCAAAATTTCCTTGAGAGGCCCAGTAGAAGTGAAACCCTAATTTGGCCCCTTTCATTAGGAGATGTTGCACTGCTTGCTTCCTTTGATCATTTCAAATCTTTCCATGGCTTGTGGCTTCAAGTGAGGACTTGTGGGATGTTGTGAACCCTTTGCACAAGGTTGAGAAGCTTTGTGGCCCTTTGGTTGCCTTTTTATAGCCTTCAATTTCCCCAATCAAATATCACATGCATATGCCTCAACTATGATACACATGATGCAATGTTTTTGATTATTTCATGAATTTATTTATGATAAATGCTATGTAAAATGTTGAGGAAATGAGAGGGAAAATTTTGAGGTATTACACACGGTCACTTTGAAAAACTCTTCTAGCACTTGCTTCAGCTTGCACCTTCATCAAACTGTGATCAGCAACATAACATTGTCTCAACATTTCAGAATAAGTAGTGAACTCCCTCTGAGAGACACTATGTGAAATCTTGGCCCTTAGTCCAAACAAGAACTGATAAATCTTCCACCTTTCATCTGGAGCATACATATCTTGCCTAGAATAAGTTGCCATGTCTTCGAACTTCTCAGCATAACTGGCCATAGTCATATGCTTCCCTGTCTAAGCTGCTGAAACTCAGATTCCTTTTGGGTCCTTAAAGAACTTGGAAAATACTTCTCCGTGAAAGTTATCTTGAACTGATCCCACACTTTCGGAATTCCTTGCACAGTCATAAGATTAGAAGCACTCTCCCTCCATCTTGCTGCAGGACCTTTCAACAAATGTGACGCAAAAGTCACCTTATTCTCATCACTACATAGTCCGATCTGAAAGATTCTCTCCATTACAATTATACATTCGTGAGCCTTAACCGGATCCAAACCACCATGAAATTCTTGAGGATTCATACGGAAGAAATCATGGAAAGTCCCACCTTCAGTTTCAGGGACAACCACTTGCGGATGAAGGCCCCCATTAATTTGGTGCATCATTTCCTGCATAAACTAATGTTGTTGTTGCTGCATCTGTTGCATAAACTAGAACATATGAGCATTCCCTTCACCACCAGGCTAATCATTAACAAGAAGAGTGACACTAGGTCGACCACGAGTTCCACGCCTACCAGCCATATTTCTAAATGTCATCACAACAGGATTAAGTTGATCAGGCTTAATACCATAAACATAACATTTAGTTCTACAACGGGATTACGTATATGAACGGAAATAATACTTATAATATTCCAAGGCTAGGTCGAGGATACGACCTGCTCTGATACCAACTATAATACCCATATATAAAAGACATACATCAAAGCATATTTTTCATATATAAAATAAAGTCTGGTACTGAAATACAGCAAGTTCTTAGTAACACATTGTATAAATATAGCCACTACAACATAAGGTACTAATACAAAAAGGCTATAAATGATACAAGATGTTCACAAAATAAAAGTCTATCTAGATCCGAAGATCTCAAATGTCCACAGCGGAAGAAAAGCCATCAAACAAGCAAAGATAATCAAGTCGCCTTATCTTTATCCTTTACAGAACATGAAGTACCTGAATTAATAACATCGACATAGGGTGAGATAAAACATCTCAGTGAGTTCCCTATCTTAGAGTTCTCTCGGCTCTAAAAGGTTCGAACTAGACACTACTCAAGTCAGGGGAAATCTAGACTTCAAGTTCACATAAAACTCGAGACACAAAGTAAAACAAAACGGAGCATACACAATGTGCTTTGTGGCATCTTTCCCCTCCAGCCATAGCCATAGAAGACGAGTACGGGTCACTCAATCCTCAATGTAAAGATAACTTTCCCCACCCAGACACACAAGATCACTACAACACGGGTCACTCATTATCTACCTAAGGTACTTTCCCTGCCCAGTCAGCCCAGGGTACTTCAGCACGGGTCACGGTACCTTGCCACAAAGTAACTTTCCCCGGCCATCCCACACATAGAGATCTCGACACGGGTCACTCGTTACTTATTCTAATGGATAACTTTCCCCGCCCCAACCACACTAGGGCGAGCACGGGTCACGGTCCATCCCTTAAGGGATTTGAATCCACTGATTAATTATATCTCCCGACAGTCCCGCCTCGTGGGACCTCGACACGAGCTAGATATAATTAAATCAGGATTATAACGCAAAGGAAACAAACTTCCATCCTATCACAATTTCCTAGCCCGGAGACACTATTCGAGTATCGACGCCTAAGTATTGTCATGTCTCTAAAACAGTTCGGCAACAACCTAGGGTAACCTAGTTACCTCACAAGTCTTACCTTTTTATTACCTTTAGTTCACAAATTCCTTAACTTAACATTTTTACGGTTTATTCAAAAAGTTGGGCAAAATTCGGGTAAAAATAACATTTTTCGGCATCATGTGATAGTACATAATTTTAGCTTTCAAACATAAAGAACTCTTAAATCGGATAACTGAGTAAAAAGTTATGAATTTTCAAAGTTTGGAATAAAACAAATTTTCCCAAGGCTACAGCGTTAACCAGTTAACGCTCTGGGTTAACTGGTTAACCGAACCAAACCAGAAACACAGAAGCCAAAACTCAACAGCATTAACCGGTTAACGCCATGGGTTAATCGGTTAACCGAAACCAGAATCCAACAATAACACGTTTTTAACATATCAGAACTAATCTAAATCAATTCAAAATATACCCAAACTTCAAAATAAGCCATAACAATGTTCCTATACCTAAGGGCAACATACTCAAGCATTTTCAACAATTTCTAACCGTTTAATCTACGGATTCAAATATTTTTCGATAAAAACCCTAAAACTGATTAGCTCTAAAACTCAACCAAAACTAAAAGCAAAATTTTCTAGCTATGAAACCACCTCTAGCAAGAAGATTTGAGAAGATTGAGTGATGAATGGATGGTGGAAGACACAAGATCAAGAGTGTAAATCCCAAATAATATATATCTAGAATAATATCATACAAGTATTATTTTTTATATTGACACCATCATAATTGCCTAATAGCATAATTCACATTCTTGACCAACTATAAATATTCTATACAACAATGGTGCAAGACATGGAAATTATGCTAACACAACAAAACTAAGATCAAATACAATATCCATTATTGTATAAAGATACAGAAATACACAGCGGAAGACTAAATCTATGCTTCACTTGAAACATCCCGAGCATAACTCCACTTGTAAATCAAACCTGCAAAAGAAACCTGAAAAGAAACAACAATAGTGGGGTGAGATAACAACATCTCAGTGGATTCCCTATCTTAGAGTTCTCTCGACTCTAAGGGTTCAATTCTAAACAATACTCAAGTCGGGGAAAAACCTAGACTTCGAGTTCTCATAAAGCTAGAGACATCAAGGTAACAAAACGGAGCACACACACTAGGTTCTTAGAGGCATCTTTCCTCGCCCAGCCATAACCGTAGCAGATGAGCGCAGGTCACTCGATTCTCAATATGTAGATAGCTTTCCCCGCCCAGCCACACAAGGACGAGCACGGGTCACCCATTATCTACCGATGGATAACTTTCCTCACCAAGCCACACAAGGACGAGCACGGGTCACTCATTATCCATCTAAGATACTTTCCTTGTCCAGCCACACAAGGAAGAGAACGGGTCACGGTACCTCTCCACAAAGTAACTTTCCCCTCCCAACCACACAAGGACGAGCAAGGGTCACTCGTTACTTATCCTAATGGATACTTTCCCCGCCTTGCCACACCAGGACGAGCACGGGTCACTGTCATCCATTAAGGGATTCGAATCCACTGATTAATTATATCTCTCCGGCCGTCCCACTCTTTGGAACCTCGACACGAGCCATATATAATTATATTAGGATTATATCGCAAGGAAGCAACTTCCAACTTCCTACAACTACCTAGCCCAAAGACACTAATCGAGTATCGACGCCTAAGCATTTTTATGTCTCTACAAAATTTGTATCAACCTAGGGTAATCCTACTTACCTCACAAGTTATACCATCTCTCAAATCCTAGTCACAATATTAGGTCATTCAAATGGTTTTAGGTAAAGTTTCCTCACTCTTTCTCCATTCTTGGTGCTTTTAATTATATAGTTCTTAAACATATGATTCTAACATTTTAGTTTAATCATTACCATTAAAAAATTCTCACAATAACCTCATCGTCTCTACTTTCATTCCATTCTTACTATTAACGCATGTTCCCCAATTGCTTAATACCACAATTCCTTAACTAACATAATTATGGTTAATCGGAAAAGTCGGGTAAAATTCTGGAAAAGTCGGGTAAAAATAATATTGTTTGCCATCATAAATTTATAAATTATTTTAGCTTCGAATCGATATGCAGAACACTAAAAACGGATACCCGGATCAAAAGTTATGAAAAAAACATAATTCAACTAAAAGCTACAGTTCGCGGGGCGAACTGAGAAAAATTTGTTGAAAACCAGCTACGGGTAAGCTTCCCCAAAAGCTCAAAATTCCACAAACGTTCACCAAAACAGAGGAATTCAATCACAAATATGTATATGTTGCTCCCGTGAAAGACCTTAAGTCCCACAGTGCAGACGCGAACGGTCGGCGAAAGAGAAGGGTTGAATAGAGTCGCCAGCTAGGCATTTTTATCCCAAAGGAAAGGTAATGTTGCATAAACCTGGAAAGAGATGGATGAGATGGTTGCAAACCAAAGAAACTGAGAAAGGGGGTTGGTTACGACTTGGGAAGGTATTAGCACCCAGATCGTCTGTCGTACTCGACGGGATCCACGCTTACAAGATTGTGTTCAAAGAGGTAAGTGTATGTGCTATCTGTGCATAAAAAGCTAGGGAAAGAAAGTGTGTCAATGCAAAAGGTGTGAATTGCTTAGGAACTGGGGCTTAAAAAAAGAAAACTGAAAGAGGGGGAAGACATAGAGACTTTTGTTCGATAACCGTTAAGTTATGCCTACGTATCCTCTCGTGCAACGAGGAAGTGAGACCACCATATTTCGACACAAAGAGACTGGAAATAAATTGACTGTAAACTTTTGCTTGTCTATTCTCAAGTGTATGACTTGTCTGGCTCGAGTGCTAACTGTCTGGCATTAGACGGAAGAAGCGAGTTCTCGTTTGTGAATGAGTGTGATGAGAAAAGAATCCCGGAGGAGATGTTTATTGTTTGTTTTTTGTGTTTTCATTTTTTTTATTGTTTTTGGTGTTTTGCATAGGATAATGAGCTTAAGCCTAAAGCAAAGGTTCGCAAACTCATTATATCACCCATGATTAGGGATAATGAGCCTACTTAATTATGAGATAAGCATCCCAACTTAATTACCATGATGATATAGGATTAAGATCATTAACCTACTTGTAATTATTAAGATGTTTTTGGTTTTTTTATTTAGTGTTAAGTAATGAGTTTAATCTCCAATCAAGGATTAGTGAACTCATTACACCATCCTAAGAGAAGGATGATAGATAAGAACACTTAAGTTGAGGAAGATACCTCAACTTAATCCATAGTTAGGAACTAAATTCATTATATAAAAAGCCTTTATTAAGTGGATTTTAATTAAGGGATGAGATTAAGAAGTGGATTTTAAGTTTGTAAGACAACTTGAGGGGGACTTGTCCATTAAACACTAGGATTAATCCCTCTTAACCATAAGGAAGATATAGAACCCTAATGTAAGGCCCAAGTTACAAGCTTAAGTCTTGATCATTATTAAGTGTTTTGATTAATAGGTGTAAACAAATTAAAGGTTTAACACTAAGGATTAGAGTTATAAACTCCATCCTAAGATAAGGATGCAGGCATAACCCTAATTCAAAGTCCTAAAGCTTTAAGAGTTTAACCTCTGATTAAGAGATGAGAAGAGAGACTCAAGGAGACTCAAAGGTAAAAATCTAAGGGAAAATATACACAACCCTAAAAATTATCATGCTTGGATATCCTATGGTTTGTGAGGCTTAAGAGAAAAGATCTTCAAGGCCACCAAGGGAGAAGAAGCAGATGAAAAGAGAAGAGAAGAGAGAATAAGTTACTTACTTCCTGAAGAAGATAAGTAACTTAGGAGAAAAGAAAGGAGAAAGAGAAACACAAGTGAAGCAAGTTCACTACAAATACAAATAAGGGATGCAAATGCAAAGGAAAGAAGAGGTGGGAGGTGAAGGCAAATCCACCTCCCAGATGACTTACCAAAAGTTCCTGAAATGTTCGTATGAATGCATAAGATGCAAAGCAAAAGGAAATGAGATGAATAAAGATGCAAAGTCCAAAACCAGAAGTGATTATGCAATGCAAATGTGTTATGAGATGATGCAAAATCATACAAGATGCATATGAATGAACATACAAGGATGAGATGCAATGGAAGCATGTTTAGAAGCATGAAAACACATGGATGTTCATTAAATGTAATGGATGTAAAGCATACAAAAATGATGCAACAATGATAAAAAATGTTTCAAACATGTCCTAAGATGTCTAAGATGACATACAAAAGAATGGAATGGCATGACAAGTTCACAAGTTCTTGATATGCAAAGAAGAATGCAAATGGAGATGCAAAATTAGGGTTTTATGAACAAGCATGATGCATATGACCAAAACAGAAGCATACATCAAGATAAAAAAATTGAAAATGAACTCAAACAAACCCTAATCCCATATAAGATCACACCCCAAAGGAGAAAGTCAGAAGCTTAACCTAGGCAAAGTTATGGATTTCTTAAGTTAACTAGGGTTTTTGGGTGATTCTTAAGGAATAATGCAAATCAAATTGAAAATGAAAGATAAAAATATGAGATAAATAATCTAGAAACTAGATGCAATATGAGAAACAATGCAAAAAGAACCAAGTTCAAACTCATCACGGTTAGGAAGAAATGAATTTTTCAAGTTAGGGTTAAAAAAATGAGAAATTTAAGAACCCTAATTCAAAGAAAATTGTGAAAATGTGATCAAACCTAAAAAGAAATTTTTATGGTGAGTTTGAAAATGTTTCTAAATGTTTAAGAATGCTTCATGAATTTTTTGGTGATTGTTAGAAACCTAAATGCATATTTAATTAATTAAAATCAATTAATTAATTAAATAAAACATTTAAATATTTTAAAAATACATTTTTAATGCAAAAATTAAAATAAAAAATGTTTTTAGGGTAAGAAAATTATTTGAATCAAAAATGCAGAAAATGATATTTTTTGGAAGTGTTTTGATATTTTTAAAAATTATGACAAAAGAAATGCAATAAAATGAAAATAAAATGAAAATAATGGAAAGTCAAATGATCCAATGGCTGAGAGTTAAACTGGGAAAGACTGGGTTGACTGCGTGCGTGTTTTAAGGGTCGGGATTCATTCTGGCTAATTAATTTGTTTTATAATTAATTAATCAGGATTAAGTTAATACGCGCAATCTGGGTCGTTCCTTCACTAACCCTAATCAAGATCCTAAGGCCACAAATGAATCTGGGCAACTAATCACACTTAAGCCCTAATTATTTTCAGGTGACCGGAGCTAACCTCCGGTCATCTTCTCCGGCGAGCAAAAACTTCAAAACCTCAAATAAGCTTCTAAACTCCTAATTTCTTGCCTAGAAATGTTCTACTAACATCATACGACAACAATCAAGCAACAAAAATTATTTATCATGCATCAAATGGCTGAATCGAATCAAACAAGTTTTTAGGTCAAAATTTCAGATCATCAATACATACTCAATTCTTGCTCATTTTCAAAACTAAACACATCCCCATGATCAGTGCAACACATAGAATCATATTTTAATAAGAAAACAAGCTTCTGGAAAAATTGTTCATGGAGGATACCTGAGTTGAAGTTCTTTGAAATGGAACTTTCTGGGCCTTTTGTGCAATCCACCTCCTTTGGTCCCCCTGAGTCTATTGTGATGCTTGGAATGAGTTTATTTTGGCTGGTTTATGAGTTTCAATTCTGAATATGCAGAAATCGTGTTTGTGTTTAGGATTTTTTAGGCCATGGTGATGGGTGGGATTTGATCCTTAGGTTATGTGGAGTTGAATGGTGAAAGAAATTTTGGTTTTTGTTGGCTAAAATGAGAGATTCGATAGCATGAAGTGTTTGGGAGTTTTCTTGATTCTGAGCTTGTGTGATGTTTCAGGCTTGTGTGTTTGTTATGAAATGAGGTCCTTAGGGTTAGTATAAGCCAATAGGATTGATCAGAAAGTGGGTGGTGGCATAGTGTGATTGGTATGGGCCAAGTTGCAAAAAGGTCAAAGGATGTGTACTTGTGAATCCATGGCCGACCCAACAAACAACTATAGCCAGGATGAATGTTCATCATGTAGAAGATAGTTTTGAAGATCTGTGGGCCAATCACCACAGGAAACTCAATTTCCCCAAGAACCGATCTTTTAGAACCGTCAAAGGCTCTCACCACCAGATTACTTGTACGCAGTGCAAGACCATCATATTCCATCTTGACCAAGGCTTTCTTTGGAAGAACTTTGAGTGAGGACCCAATGTCAACCAAGACATGAGAGAGAATAACACCCTTACACTCCAAGGTGATATGTAAATCCTTATTATGGTTACGGCCTTCCGTAGTTAAATCAGCATCGGTGAACCCTAGTCCATGACTAGTATTGACATTAGAAACCACCATTTCTAGCTGATTGACTATAATCTCTTATGGCACGTAAGCCGCGTGCAGAACTTTGATAAGTGCATTCATGTGAGCTTCGGAACACATTAACAATGATAGAATAGAGATTTTGGAGGGTGTCTTATGGAGTTGGTCCACAACCTTATAGTCACTCTTCTTTATTATTCTCATGAACTCGTCTACATCCTGGTCAAAGGATGTCTTCAGAGTTTCCTTGGCAATAGGTTCTTCAGGCACCACGCTCTTGCCCTTAGCCTTGGTAACAACATCTGCTTCGGCATTAGTTCTTGGGAATTGTGAGGCAAAGAGACATCCGCTTCGAGTGAAGCCTCCGCCTCCCAAACATTATCAATCTGTGGTGTAGAAGTGTCAAGAGTGACTTTCTTTCCGTCGCAATATAAATCTGAGCCAGAGTGCCAAGGCACGACACTGCTGCTATCATATGGAACTGGTCCAAGTACCCTGATAGTAACCAGACTGATTGCTGCGGAAGAAGGTGTTGAGACAGTCTGAGGTTCATAATAAATTGTGACAGGAGGTCTGACCGGAGATGGTGCAAGTGATGAAGGTTGTTGATGTTGATGGAGATGTTGATGTAAGTTGCTGAAAGAATCTGGAATGTGGATTGTTGTTGGATCGTAGTAAATGCTAACCGTGGAAATGTCTTCATTGATGGTTGTTGTTGTTATAGAAGGATGTGTTGAACTGATGTCTGTTGTAGGTGAAGAAGGGATGGTTGTTGATGTGTAGAAGAATCCGTTGGAATGATTGTTGCTGAAGTTGTAGGAGGAATGGTTGTTGATGTTGTACGAGTTGGGACTGTTGAAGTGATTTGTAAAATGCCTTCTTTGATAAGATTGCTGATACCGGTCTTCAAATTTGCACAACCATTGATAGAAATCTTGTAAGCTTCGCAATGGGCCTCACAACCCGGGAACACTTGGCACTTCAAAAGCTGGGCTTTAACCTCGGCCAAAGGTGTTTGAATACTTGCAACACTGTCAATTAGGATTACTGGTTGATCCTCCTCAATGGCATTTATCCTAGGCCCACCATGGCTAGGCATAGGATTCTTGGTAAAACATGGAGGGGGTGCAAAGTTGACTGCCTTAGGATCAATCAAATCTTGAACCTTCATGTGTAAGGCTCTGCATTTCTCTGTTGTATGGCCAGGTGCATTGGAATGGAATGTTCATCGGGCGTTGATATCATAGTTTCTTGGAAGATTATGGGGATCTGGTGGAGCCAGAGTCCTTAATTCAATCAGATTGAGCTTTAATAACTGTGGAAACAAGGTAGCATAGGGCATTGGAATGGGATCGATAACCCTGTTGACTTGTGAAGTCCTATGTTGAAACGGAAGTTGTTGCTGATTGTTATTGTTGTAAGATCTCTGTTGAGGAAATTATTGTTGCGGTGGGAAGTGTTGTGGTTGTGGAGGATACTATTGTTGAGGTGCTGGAGCTGGAATGGTGACAACGGCCACTGATCTTGGCATGTATTGAGGCCTACCTCTGCCCATATGTACTGAGTTGGTCTCACCCGTCCTGCGAGGTCCTGAGAAAGGTTTCCTTGTATTGCTGGAACTAGCACCATTGTCTGAAATTTTGACCATCTTCAAAATACTCTCAATTCTCTCACCAACTATAACTACATCAGCAAAGCTAGTGGAAGAGAAAGCAGCGAGTCTGTCAATGTAAGTCCCCTGTAGGGTGTTCATAAACATGTCGTCCATCTCTCTTTTAGACATCGGAGGTTGGACAGCAGCAGCAAGCTGTCTCTATCTTTCGGCGTACTCCCTGAAGCTTTCTCTTGAATATTGAGACATACCCATCAGGAGGGTCCTGTTGGGAGCCATGTCCAAGTTATATTGATACTGGCGTATGAAAGCTTCGACCAAATCCTTCCAGTTCCTGACAGTTGCTCTGGATAGATGAGAATACCACTCACGGGATGCCCCAATCAAACTGTCTTCGAAGTAGAACATCCACAACTTTTCGTCCATGGTATAAGCTTTTAATCTCCCCAGAAAGGACTGCAGGTGAGTACGCGGACATGAGTTACCATTATACTTCTCAAAGCATGGAGGCTTGAATTTGTGAGGAATCCTGACTCCCTAAACTAAACCCATGTCCATTACATCAAATTCTAAAAAGTTCTGGGACTCCAAAGATCTCAGCTTCTCCGCTATTTCGTCCAGACGACGATCATAGGCTTCATCCCCAACACCAATCATTGTGAACTGTTCTTCTTGAGGGTCCTCTTTCAAGGCACGACCTCCAGTGTTTCCTTGGGTATTTCTGATGACATTGACTTCAGGATTGAGGTGAGGCCCAAACTCTGGCGGATCTGTTCGTGGCTGCCCGTGATCATTGTTACTAGTACCTCTTGTACCTGGATGATTCTCTTTTGGAGTTTGCCGCTCGACTAACTCTCTTAATCTTTCTTGGCTCTGAGCCAACCCAGTCATTACTTCCATGAACTGGTTCATCTGAGCCTTCATCTCAGTTCTCTCATTAGCCATTTGAGTTCTCACGTCAGTCAAATCTTGTTGAACTTGGTCCATCTGTAAGCTCGAAAGGTTGTTTCTGGTTGGATACCGGTGAACTCTGTTGATGGGTAAAACCCTCCTACGAGCAATGTTTCCTGAAACAACAACAAAGTGAGAAAACAACAACAAAAATATCTACAAAACAAAGAATAAGGTTAGTATGCAATGCAGTATGTTTATTTGTTTTCTAGGGGTATCCGGTTTGGTTCTTTGGTTTTGACCTTCCAGACCTCTAGGAATGAAGATGTTGAAGAGAAATGAAGCCTAAGAGAAAATCCATGTAAACCATATATTACAAATGGAAACGATACATAGTTTATGATTACAACAAGTTCCCATGGTGGGTCAAAATAAAATTAAGTCAAGAAATACCACAAAATCATCATGAGGAATAAAGTACAACCAAAATAAAATACAAGTACAAAGAAATCAAATATCCAGCCCAAAATCATCCTCCTTGACTTCCTTCAGGAGAGCATCAGTCACTGGTCCAACTGGATGCTCTGTGATGGTCCTGATAAGAAGGTTCCTGGTGGCAATGGCACTTGTCAACTTCTGGTACTTGTCTTGGTCTCTTGATCTCTTCAACCCCGCCCGGAGTTTCAACTCAGAGATTTCCTTCTGTGCTGCTAACAAGGCTTCCTAACTCTTCTTCTCATTAGCTTCCAGCTTCTCTATCTTAGCCTGTGTCTTCTGATCTTCTTGTAAGCGAGCCTTAGTGATCCTGATCCATCTAGCCTGACTCTCCTTTAGGTAATGCTCAGCTCTGGCTTTCTGGATCTTGGCTTCTTTGCAAGCATTCTTCAATACCAACTTCCCTGCTCGGGCTTTTCTGATGTAATCGTCAGTCTTCTCGATCTTGGTTACATGCTCGATAAGGATCTTCTCCAACCTCTCATTGGGTGCTGATGAATATAACTGAGGAAAATAACTAATGAAGACAACTGGAGAAGATATCAGCTGAAGAAGTTCTCTGAGGAAGATAACTGATGAAGATGGTTGAGGAGAAGAACAGTCAAAACCAAACCAAAGATGATGTGGATACCCTGTAAAACAAATAGACAAATGTTAAATGATGCAAAATGATGTATGCAGAATGATATGCAAGGGTTTGTGATCAGGTGCTGGATTTGTTGTTTTGATAGGGTCCATGAATGTTCATAATTCCGGATGAAGGCTAGAGAACCAGTAACTAGGTGGGGGACTCAAATAAAGAGTCACAAGTCCAGGGTTTCATAAGATCAGTCAAAAGTAGTGTAACCTTAAAACAATATCAGTAACAGGGTATGTTGAGGCCAAGGGTTCCTAAAAACCTGTAAACATCCCAACCCACTCACAGGTATTGTTCTAGAACAAGGATCCTCAGATTCAGATCTATTATGAGAAGTGTAAACACTTCTAACCAGGAGGTACAATGTTTACCCTAATCATAAAGAATCCTCCTCTAATTCACCTCAGATGCTGAAGGTCATCTAAAAAGGTTATCCAGACTTAGGAGGCTTCCTAGATTGCTCTAGCACTACAGGAATCTGTAGCACATAGTTCTCAAGAAGAAACCCACGTTTGAACCATGTTTTCATATTCCCGCACCAGACTGATATGGAATGGGAAGAATATGAATCCACTCTAATCCTATGTGTCACTCAGGCTCCCGGTGTGGAACCTTTCTCACTGAGGTACCCCTCCCACCAAGGCAAACCAACAAATCCAGCACATGATATGATGACAATAAAATGAAATGCATAAAAATAGTAAATGAAAGCGATAAATAAAGTTGTACAGAAAGCAATAAATAAAGCAATAAACAAAAAGCACACATAGCACATAACACCCCCATAAACACAAACCAAACAAGCTCTAGGAGAAACCCACGAAAAGAACCAGAAGCCCCGGTTGTAAAAGATAGGCTTCCCCAGCAGAGTCACCAAGTTGTCTCTCCCGTAAAAGACATTAAGTCCCACGGTGCATAAGCGAACAGTCGGCGAAAGAGAAGGGTTGAATAGAGTCGCCAGCTAGGCATTTTTATCCTGAAGGAAAGGTAATGCTGCATAAACCTGGAAAGAGATGGATAAGACGGTTGCGAACCAAAGAAACTGAGAAAGGGGGTTGGTTACGACCTAGGAAGGTATTAGCACCCAGATCTTCCGTCGTACTCGAAGGGATCCACGCTTACAAGATTGTGTTCAAAGAGGTAAGTGTATGTGATATTTGTGCATAAAAAGTTAGGGAAAGAAAGTGTGTCAGTGCAAAAGGTGTGAATTGCTCAGGAACTGAGGCTTAAAAAAAGAAAGCTGAAAGAGGGGGAAGACACAGAAACTTTTGTTCGATAACTGTTAAGTTATGCCTACGTATCCTCTCGTGCAATGAGGAAGTTAGAATACTGTAGTTCGACTCAAAGAGACTAGAAATAAATTGACTGTGAACTGCTTGCTTGTCTATGCTTAAGTGTATGACTCGTCTGGCTCGAGTGATAACTCTCTTGCATTAGACGGAAGAAGCGAGTTCTCGTTTGTGAATGAGTGTGATGAGAAAAGAATCCCGGAGGAGACGTTTATTGTTTGTTTTTTGTTTTTTCAGTTTTTTATATTATTTTTGGTGTTTTGCATAGGATAATGAGCTTAAGCCTAATTCGAAGGTTCGCAAACTCATTATATCACCCCTGATTAGGGATAATGAGCCTACTTAAGTATGAGATAAGCATCCCAACTTAATGACCATGATGATGTAGGATTAAAATCATTAACCTACTTGTAATTATTAACATGTTTTTGGTTTTTTTATTTAGTGTTAAGTACTGAGTTTAATCTCCAATCAAGGATTAGTGAACTCATTACACCATATGTCGCTCCCAAAGATTTGCATCCCGGTACAAGCGTGAATGGTCGGCGAAAGGAGATGATGAAGGTGAAATGAATAGAGTCGCCAGCTATGCATTTTTATCCCGGAGGAAAGGTAATGCTGCATAAACCTAGAATGATATGGATAAGACGGTCGCGAACCAGAGAAACTGAGAAAGGGGGTTGGTTACAACCTGGGAAGGTATTAGCACCCAGATTTTCCGTCGTACTCGACGGGATCCACGCTTGAAAGTTTGTGTTTAAAAGGGGTAAGTGTATGTGCTATCTGTGTGCAAAAGCTGGAAAAGAATATACAAGTGTCAGTGCAAAAGCTGAATGCTCAGGAGCTGAGGCTTTTAAAGAAAGCTGAAAGAGGGGGAAGACAAAGAGACTTTTGTTCGATAACTCTTAAGTTATGCCTATGTATCCTCTCGTGCAATTAGGAAGTCATAACACCGTAGTTCGACTCAAAGAGACTGAAACATAAATTGACTGATGAACTGCTTACTTGCATATGCTCAAGTGTTTGACTCGTGTGGCTCGAGTGCTAACTGTCTTGTATTGGACGGAAGAAGCAAGTTCTCGTTTGTGAGTGAAGATGATGAGAAAAGAATCCCAGAGGAGACGATTATTGTTTGTTTTTGTGTTTTCAGTTTTGTTATTGTTTTTGGTGTTTTTATATAAGTAAATGAGTTTAAGCCTAAATCAAGGGCTTGTAAACTCATTATATCCTCCCTGATTAGGGATAATGAGAATACTTAAGTATGAGATAAGCATCTCAACTTAATTACCATGATGATGTAGGATTAAGATCATTAACTTACTTGTGATTATTTAGATGTTTTTGGGTTTTGTTTAGTGTTAAGTAATGAGTTTAAGCCATAATCAAAGATTAGTGAACCCATTACACCATCCTAATAGAAAGATAATATATGAGCACACTTAAGCTGAGGAAGATACCTCAACATAATCCATGATTAGGGATTAAAGTCATTAGATGACAAGCCTTTATTAAGTGGATTTTAATTAAGGGATGAGATTAAGAAATGAGTTTTATGATTTGTAAGACAACTTAAGGGGGACTTGTCCATTAAACACTAGGGTTAGTCCTTCTTAACCATAGAGGAAGAATTAGAACCCTAATGTAAGGCCCAAGTTACAAGTTAATGTCTTAGTGATTATTAGATGGATTGATTAAGAAGTTTAAACAAATTAAGGGTTTAACACTTAGGATTAAAGTTAGACACTCCATCCTAAGAGAAGGATGCAGGCATAACCCTAATTCCAAAGTCCTAAAGCCTTAAAGGTTTAGTCTCTGATGATGAGATGAGAAGAGAGACACAAAGAAGACTCAAAGGTAAAAACTAAGGGGGGACTAATCACAATCCTAATTATTATCATGCTTGGATGTTCCTATGGTTTGTAAGGCTTGAGAAAGATCTTCAAGGAAGCCACCAATGGAAGAAGCAGAAAAAAGGAGGAAGAAGCAGAAGAAATAAGTTACTTACTTCATTGAAGAAGATAAGTAACTTAGAGAAAGAAAGTGAGATGAACATGAATGAGCAAGCCCACTCAAAGACAATGAAAAATGCAGCAAATATGCATATGAAGAAAATGAGGAGAAATGAGAAGTGAAGGCAAATTCACTTCTCAAACTAACTTACCACCTGAAAATGTTAGCACAAGAGGCATAAGGAATGAAATGAAATGAAATGAAACATATGCAATGACAAAGATCAAAACCAGAAGCATACACATGATGCAAATGATGCTATGACATGATGCAAAGGCACACAAAATGCAATGAATGGTCATACAAGAGAATGAATGCAAATGAAGCATGCTTTGAAGTTTGAAAGTTCATGAAGTTTAATGAAAAAAAATGAATGTAAACCATGGAAAATGAATAAAGAAATGATCAAGCAATGTTCAAGCAATGTCTTAAGATGTCTAAGATGGCATACAAATGCTTGGAATTACATGACAAGTTCATATGTTCATGCAATGCAATGTAAGATGCAAGTAAAGATGCAAAATTAGGGTTACATGAAAGGATGAGATGCAAATGATCAAAACAGAAGCACATGTCATGATAAAAAATTGCAAATGAGCTCAAACAAACCCTAACCCCATATGATATCACACCCCAAAGGAGAAGTTCTAACTCTTAACCTAAAGAAAGTTATGATTTTTCTAAGTTTGCTAGGGTTTTTGGATACCTCAAAAGGAAAAATGCAAATCAATTTGAAAATGTAAGACAAATTCATGCCAAAAATATCCTAGAAACTACATGTTATATGGAAAACAATACAAAAAGAATCATCATTAAACCCTTCATGGTTAGGCAGAAAAGATTTTTTAAAGTTAGGGTTCCAAAAGGGGGATTTTATAAACCCTAAATTCAAAGAAAATGTCAAAGTATGTTCAAAACCAAAAAAGAAATTTGTATGAATGGTTTGACAATGTTTCTAAATGTCTTAAGATGCAATGTGAATTTTTTGGTGATTTTTAGAAACCTAAATGGTATTTTAATTAATTAATTTCCATCAATTGATTAAAATAAACATTTAAATATTTTAAAAATGCTTTTTAAATGCAAAAAATAAAATAAAAAATGTTTTTGGAGGAAGAAAAATATTTGAATCATAAATACAAAGTTTGAGCATTTTTTGATGAGTTTTGCTATTTTTAATAAAATGAACAAAAGAAATAAAAAGAAAATGAATAAAAATACAAATAAATGGAAGTCAACTGATCTGATGATTCAGGTTTGAAGGAGGGAAGACTGCGCGCGTAGATGGAAGGTCTGGATTGAATCTGGGTTAAATTACTGATTAACCTAATTAATTAAAAATTAAACTTAAGTGAAATGATCTGAGCCGTACACACGTGCACGAAACTAAATCCAATGGTTGATACTTAAACTGGGCCACTAAACCCTAATTAGGGTTCTAATCATTTTCAGGTGACCGGAGCTAGCTCCGGTCATGTTCTCCGGCGGGACAAAATGCTAACTCTCTAAATAAGCAACTAAACTTCAAATTTCCTGCCCAGAAATGATCCCCAAACATCATGGAACCCAAATCAACAAACAAACAACATTTATAACATGCAAATCAAGAGAAACGAAGCAAAACATTTTTACGGGCAAAATTTTAGACAGCCATGGAATGCTCAATACGCAACCATATTCAATTCTAAACACATCAGCATGATCAGTGAATCATAAAGAACCATTTAGTAACTTAAAAACGCATTTCTGGAAAAAATGTTCTTGATGATACCTGAGCTTGAGCTTTCTCAAATGGAGCTTTCTGACTGCTTCCTTGATGCTAAACCAACTCACTTGATCCCCTGATGATGTTGCAAGGCTTTGAATGAGTTTAGAATGGCTGGATTGAGAGGATGAACTCTTGCTGCACCATAATCGTGTTTTGTGTTTGTGGGGTTTCAGGCTTGTTTGATGGTTGGGAAATGATCTATGGATGATGGTGAGTTGGTTTATGAAGTTTGTTTGAAGTTTTATGGCTTGTGCTGAGCAAATCGAAGAAGAGAAGTCTTTGAGGGATTTTTGTGAACTTGGTGTATGGGATGATTCAGGCTCCAAGGTTATGTGAAATGGCTTGCTTTTGGTCCACATAACATGTCTCCATTGGCCAGAGAGTTGTTGTGGCTGCAGCTGATTGGTATGGGTTCATTTGCAAAAAGTCAACATTATGTGTACTTGAGGTATGGGCTCATGCATGGATTGTTCAAGGGCATGTCTGGCCTCATCTTGGATCAAGGAGAGCCATGGAATTGAAATTATGCAGCTGGATGGCTTGGAGGGAAATATTTCATAGGTTTTGCAAGATTTTGTATTTTTGCCCCCTTTGAGTTATCTTGTGATGCAAGGCATGAAAACAAGTGATTACTTGGGCAATTCTGACCCAAATGAGTTGCACTATGATGGTATGATGCTTAGAGATGCATTAGAGGTCATGAAATGGCTTGGCATGTGAAATTGCAAAAATCCCTCTTTGGTATGAAAGTGAAAATTATGGGATTTTTGCCAACTTTGAAAGATCATAACTTTAGTTCCATAATGAATTAGAACATGTTATTGTACTTTTTGTAAAGGGAATGATCCAATCTACAACTTTCATGACCAACAATTTTTCATTTGAAGCATTTTTGGATGAGAAAGAGGAGGTTGAAGAACTTTCCCAAAATGGAAAGTTTCCATTACAAGTCATTTCCATTTTTGGCAACTTTTGGTTTAGCTCAAATTTCTTCAATTTTGTGAACTTCCAAGAACTTCAGTGATCAAATAAAGATCATAGAACTTCAATTTTATGAAAATACCCCTTTGGTTCCATTGTTGGGGGTCTCAGATGTCCTGATTTTGCTCTGACTTGCTCAAGAAGTTACCCAATGAACATATGACTTCCACAATGAATTTCTTCATTAAACTTGGTACATATGATCCTTATAAAATCCTAAGAACATTAGAAACAAGAATGACCAAATTTTTTGGAGTTAAGGCCTCTGAAACCAAAACCCTAATTTTGGTCATCTGTGTAGTGAAAACCCTAGCTCTGCTTCCATGCTTTCCAAGTTCTTGTGATTTCTTGACATCCATGAACCTTGAGGGGTTTAATATGATGATAAAGCACATATGGACCCTTTTGGAACACTTGGAGACCTTTGGAGTGGCTCAGATGGAATCTTGGATTGATTAGATCACAAACCCTAGATGCAGATGAACTTGAACTATGCAGATGAAACAAATATGCAATATGAGATGATATGATTAAATTTATGCAATCATGAAATATCAAAATCCATGGTGTGATAAAGAGTGAGGGAAAATTTGGGGTGTTTACAGTTGCCCTTATTGAAACATGAGTTAGCTGTGCAGGATGTAAGCGCCTGGCTTAATAGACAAACAAGATAACTTGTGGTTGAATACCAAAGACAGTCCGAAATTTGCACTCACTGGGGAAAAGAAGAAAAGGGATATAAATTGTAAAAGGTAGTATAGCATGATTATAAAATGCGGGCGATGGAGGACGACCATCGGGCAGAGGACGACTGCTGGAGATAAAGCGGTAAGTAAAGCAATGACGGGGACGACCGACAAGCTGGGGAACTAAAGAGACCATGGCGGGAACGGCCATCATACTCGGAAAGTAAAGTAAACAACGATGGGGACGGCCATCGGGTTAAAGAATAAATGAAATAATGATGAGGGACGGTCATCAAAGGTGAAGGACGATCACCTAGTAGGGGATGGCTGCTCTTTATCATGACATAGGACAAATGTCGGATAGAAAAGGCCAACGATGGGGACGGCCATCAGATAAGCATGATGAAGGACGATCATTAAGAGGTGAAGGACGATCACCTAGCAGGGTACGGCTGCTCTCGGGGTTTATCACGACATAGGACGAATGTCGGATAACAAGATCAACGATGGGGACGGCCATCAGATAAAAATGATGAAGGACGGTCATCAAGAGGTGAAGGACGATCACCTAGCAGGGGACGGCTGCTACAATATCACGACATAGGAAGAATGTCGGATAGAAAGGGATTCCAATAATGGAGACCCCACTGGGGGAAAGGATGAGGGACGGTCATCCAAAGGTGAAGGACGTTCACCTGGCAGGGGACGGCTGCCGGAAATATCACGACATAGGACGAATGTCAGATAGAGGAAGGTTGTTCTGTCGGGGAATGGTAAACACGGACAAGTTCTTACGCTTTCAAGAATAAAAGGTATAATTTTTTGATGATGTGTATGGATTAAAGATGCGGACAAGCATCCTTAAGACCATGATACGGACGAGTATCAATAGAAACAAACACTGACGCGTGTTCAGAGATGATGATACGGACGAGTACCCATTGGTTAACAAAGAACACGGACGAGTGTCGAATCTGTGGAGGAATGATAATATATAAGATAAGGACGAGTATCAGAGACTCCTGTATAAGTATGAGTGGGTATTGATTTGTTGGTGAAGTATGAGCAAGACACGGACGAGTGTTCAACTTGCTAGGGAGTGTATGGCACGGACGAGTGTCAAATATTTGTATGTGAGAGTGTAAAAGGTGTTCTGGCGACCTGCGGGGATAGGATGACACGGACGGGTGTCGAAAAGAGTGTATTATAAATGAGTCCTTTTTTTGCAACAAGTGATTGGCAACCATGCTGCGGAAAGGTGACACGGACGAGTGTCAAAAGAGTATATAGGTATCTGTATTTGAGAATGCAAAGAGGTTATTTGGCTTATATTTGCAGGGGAATGATATGACACGGATGAGTGTCAAAAGAGTATATATAAATAGGCATTCATGTTGGAGAGTGCAAAGGGGACGCTTTGGTTTTTTACTTGCAAGGAATGTGAGCTTTTATATACATTGTTGATGCGATACTAAGGGTATTTGTAGGTGACTGGCTCGAACCTGGCTTGTGATCATGCAAATGTTTGATTTTTGCCGTAATGCTCCATATTAGACGGAATGCTACGCTCTGTGGGGAAAAATGAAGCAAATGCTATGATTATGAAAAAGAGAAACCGATCTGGGATTCGGATCCCACTGAACACTGGATCTCTGACTGATCTTCCTGGAGGGATGCCTCAGCTGGGGGAGATCATTAGTAGATCTGTTAAGATATGTATCTCTGCTTGGGAAAATAGATCATTGATGGGCCTACCTTGTAAGGAGAAACCCAGCTGGGGATAAGGAAGCTTTCGTCACTTTGTTGTGTGAGAGTTTCAGGCATTCCTCTTCTGGGGAGAGGCTGGAACTCTGTGGGGGGATAATTCTTTTATCTTTGAGACCTGGCACTCTGTTTGGGTAAGAAAAGATCACTGAACGATCTTCGAGAACTCCGCGGGGATCCCAGCTGGGGAAGCTCTTGTTGAATAGACTTATGCTGGGTATGAGGAGGCTTTGCCAACTCCGCTGGGGAAAAATCATTTCAGGTACTGCTTGGGGAGGTGGTAACTTCTGGAAATAACATGTTGGGGATTCAGTGTTTGCCATGCCCCATGTTGTGTATTGAATACTTGCAATCTGTTAAGACAAGAAAGACGCACAAGTATCCCGAGGTATCCCTTACCGGATTCCGTCATAGGAGTTAGATATTCCTAAGAGTAAATACATTTCCTGCAAGTATTTATTAAGAATGGCTCATTTGTTTTATGCGAATATTATATCATGGATATTGGACATTTTTCAAACGAAACAAAAATGTACAAGAAGAGGTGTGACTGAAAACTCTGATTTTATTAATCTGGGTGCCCTGAATTGGCAAATACAGTCAAAGAAACAGATCCCCTGGAATGAGGAGATTGTTATAAATTGAGAAAAGTAAAAGTGCTGGCAATGTTGACGACGCTCCGGCGAGCTTCCTTTGCTATGACCCGTATGACCTTGGCGCTCTTCTTATCTTGCTTTCTGAAGAAGGTTGATTCTGACCGATGCTTTATCCTTTCGAAGCTTGTCGTGTTATGAGTGATACAGACGAATTCAGAATGCAGTTGTTCGCTTATTCCCTTATTTTGCGTGGATCGCCCTTTCGGTTTTTCAATCCACCGGGATACCCATTTTTGCCTGAGCTTTCCAATGCGGCTTTTCAACTCAGCGGGTGTACATTTTTTTATTTTCCCTTATTTTTGCCCGAGTCTTTTATTCTGTTTTTGACTCGCCGGGATGCCCTTTTTTTGCCTGGACTTACATTCTGTGTTTATGTCCAGCGGGTCATTTTATGTGAAGTATTTTTTAACTACATCTGAATTCACAGGGGATAAGAAATCTTCACCATCCATAGTAGTGAGCATCAATGATCCACCAGAGAAAACCTTCTTTACTATGAACGGACCATCGTAATTTGGAGTCCACTTGCCCCTGTGGTCTGTATGAGGAGGAAGGAGTATTTTCAGCACAAGATCTCCTACTTGGTATTCCCGAAGCCTGACTTTCTGATCAAATGCTTTCTTCATCATTTTATGATATAACTGCCCATGACATATTGCAGTTAATCTCTTTTCTTCGATCAGATTCAGTTGATTGTACCGAGATCGGACCCATTATGCTTCATTTAGCTTTACATCCATCAGTACCCGTAAGGAGGGTAGTTCAACTTCAACAGGTAGGACAACTTCCATACCGTACACAAGCTGATAAGGTGTTGCCCCAGTGGATGTTCTGATTGAGGTACGATACCCATGCAAGGAAAGCGGTAGCATCTCATGCCAGTCTTTGTAAGTAACCACCATCTTTTGCACAATCTTCTTAATGTTCTTGTTAGCTGCCTCAACAGCGCCATTCATCTTTGGCCTGTAAGGAGAAGAATTGTGATGTTGGATCTTGCAGTCCCGACAAAGTTCTGCCATCATTTTATTGTTTAAATTGGAACCATTATCAGTATTGATTCGCTCGGGAACTCCATATCGACAGATGATGTCTCTTTTCAGGAACCTAGCTACCACTTCAAAGGCAACTTGTGCATAACAATATTAGTATCCAGACCGGGCATATCTTGATAGGACCAAGCAAAGACGTCGACGTATTCTCGAAGCATGTCAATAAGTTGTTCTTTCACTGAATCTTGCAGACTGGCCCCAGCCTTCACTTCTTTTAAGTCCTCTTCGGTACCAAGATTAACTGTTTCAACCTCCTCCTGATGAGGAGTGATCACTTTCTCTTCTTGCCTCAACAACCTGGCTAACTCTTCAGGTAACTCATAGTCTTCTTCAACCCCTTCATCGGCTTGATTAATTGGATTGTCGAAGTCATACAAGGTCATAACAGTGTTGTTGTCGGTGCAATCTGGAGGATAATCTCTGCAAGGGTTGAGATTTTTTCGTTTTAGTGATCAATTTTAATCTTGTTTTAGAAAAAGTGAAAATGAAGTTACTTATTTTGAAAACATTTCCATTTTATTGTTTTGTACAAAAGTGAAAAATGAAAAGACAGTGAGCGAAAAAGAGACTTGTTTGCAAAAAGATGTCTGATATTCATTGATTAATCCATTTGCACAAAATTACAATATGGCCCTATTACAAAATGAGTCCTGACACCTTGGGCAAGATGCAGGACTTGATGCATGCTAAAAAGACAGGAAATAATAATTACTCTGCAGGAGTGTAACACGGTGGGAGAACTGACTTTAGTTATGTTGCGGATAGCAAGAGTCGCCACCGACTTTTATTTTATCCAAAGGAAAGGCATAAAAGAACAGGAAAGACCTTTTTAAAAGATTTTTGGGTCCGGGGGGTAGGTTATGTAAAGGGAAGGTGTTAGAACCCTTTACATCCATGGTTATCCATGGGCTCTTAGTTACTTAGCTCACTTTGAATTGTTTTTTTTTGAAAAGGTGAAGTGTGTGAATAAAAATTTTCATAAGAGTTAATAATGATCCATGTATGGATGCGTAAAAACTTGTGTTTGAAAATTTGTTTGAAAGTATGAAGTGTTTGAGAAATTTTTAAGTAGTGAGCAAGTAACTATGAGGTACCTACCCTAGAATTTAAGTCTTTCTGTTCTTTATCCCTTAAGTGGTAAGACTATCCCTATTATTAAGGAATAGGTAGTCATTACCTTGGATGTGAGGGACATATGAGGGACATCTGTTTTATGAAGGCAACTGTGGGGGTGTATTAAGCAATTTGGATGGACTGTCATCATTATTCGAAAGGGACAAGATCTTTTATAAAGGCAACCATTTAAGGGACTTGATGACTTTTCTTTTTAAGGGACTTGCTTTATACACCCCACTTGACCTTATGAATATGCAACAATAAGAGGCAACCCTAGAAAGTGAGATGGCGATTAAAAATCGACTTACGTGTGTGAGTGTTTAATTTAATTTATCTTTTAATTAAAATGATCTAAATTTAATTTTAAATATAATACATGTTTACACTCCCTATTTTACTAACCATAGCAAGCAAATTAAATACTTTAAAATATTCACAAAAATTACATCCAGGAGCATTTACATTATAATAATAAGCAATTAATTATAAATAGCAAAATAAATAAATAAGCAAAATATAAATAAATAAGTAAAAATAAATAAATAAGCAATAAATAAATATAATAGGGGTTAGTAATAATAATAATTAAAAATAAATAAGGTTAGAGAAATAATAATAATAAGCATAATTAAAAAATAAATGGATTAGTAATAATATGGTTAGTAATAATAACAATAATTAAAATAAATGGAATTAGTAAGAACATAATTAAAATAATAAACAAAAGATTAGATTTTTAATATAGACAATTATTTAGAAATAAGAGGAAATATGAACAATGAAATAATTATTATAGCATTTTAATTTATATACAAATTATTAAATTATTTTTAAACATATTATAATTACAAAATTCAATTGTCATAGGTTCAATTATTTCTAAACATATATTAAAAATTATTTATATATATAATTTAGATTACAAACAAAATTTTAAAAATATTTACATAAGTTATAATTATATTTACAAAACTTAATTATATTAAATAAATATGTATATAATAATTATATTTATAAAATTTAATTATACTAAATATTATATTTACAAAAATTAGAAATTTAAATCATAATATAAAATTAGTTTTTTATTATTTAGAAAATAAATTAGGATTTTAGGGTTTGTTAGAAAAATATTTTTAGGGTTTTATAATCTAATATACAAAATTATTTTAGTAAATATATATATATATATATTATAATTTAGATACATAACAAAATAAAATAATTTTTTAGTTTATGAAATAAATTTTTATAATTTTGAAAAGAATACATAATATACAATTATTTAGATATACAAAATATATACAAAACTAATATAATTTAATAATAAAATATTTAAAACAATCAAAATACAAAAAAAAAATGAAAACTTACCTGGCTGGGTTTGAACCCAGGACGTCCTGCTTACTAGCACCAAAACCCTCCACTAGACCAGCCAAGCACGTGTGGTAAAGAATGGATTGCAATTGATTTTGTTCTTTGAAACCTGAAAAATCAGAAAAATAAGAAGCAAAAGGCCTGGGGGAGGATTGAACCCAGGACCTTTCAAGTATCACACAGATGCATTGCCAATCCAGCTAGGTGAGCGCGTCTGCTAACAGAATGGCTAGAGAACATAATATATAATGCTTCATGGTTAACCTGAAAAATAGAAAAAATAATTGTACAAGACCAGGATTCGAACACAGGTCTCATAGCCAAATACACGCTAGCCTTTCCACTGGGACAAGCCACACGCTTGTGATAGTAAACAACCAATAAAACATAAAATATTTTAAACAAAATTCAAATTTCCAGGACGCGCCAACAGCCTTCGTCTTCTCCATATTACCTGCGAAATCTCCTGCGTGTTCTTCAACATTCAGAACCTACGAAAATCAAACATTGATGAAACAGTACAAATTCATGGAATTGAAGATATCATTGAGTTCCTTATGGTTCACCCAATCAATCTATGTCATTAGAATTCATTTATATTACTTAAATCGCAAAACCCCAAATTTGAAGCTTAAACCCTAGCTATGGCCTATTGTGATTTAGGTCACGAAACTCCAATTTCTTTGTCCAGAAACCTTCACAAGCTCAATACAAATCATTAACCAAACAAAATCCATTGCAATGTAGTAAATAAATGAAACCGAAAAATTTATTTTCAAGAACAAGCAAGCTTCGGGTTAAGCATTATGGCATGTTTTTGATGCATATGAGTGATGATTCATGATCAGGGAAGTCCAAGGAGTCTTGCTATGTTCTTGTTTTACCTTCAAATGCCCTGTAAATTGAAAACCGAATGTGAGTTTTGGCTTGAATTTTTGAAATATGGAACTTACTCTTAAGGCTGCTGAATTCGTGTCTTTGTGATGGCAATGAGTTAAGTACTTATAGGAGAGTGAATTAGGTCAAAAAGATTGATTACTTGTGTGAAAAAATTGATATGAAAAGATCCACAATGATCATGCCTTAAAAATCAAATATTCATGTTGTTGGTGTAAGCCCTAGAGGCCAATACTTTTTGGTACTTGTATCGGATTATTCGTTTAATAATAAAAGGCATTTCTTTATTATGTTTGTCTTTCAGAATAATAAAGTCCCTAGAATAGTTAGTCTGTTTAATGAAATGTTAAGTGTGACTTAATCATGAGATCCCATTAAACATAAAGACATTATTCTTAAAATATCCGTAGTCAAGCTTTATTGCAAAGTGGGATAACATTAAAGCATTGAGACTATTATGAAGATAGACTGATGATCACATCTCATGGATCATGGATAAAGAGTTATCAAGTCTTGACATAGGTATAAATATTAGGAGTAATATTTATACCGGATTGACCCGCTATGAGAATACTACATAGTATGTTATGCAAAGTGTCATAAGTTATTCTCATGGTGATAATGGTGTATTACCACCCTTCGACCTGAAACCACTATGGACCCTAGATGTAGAGTCGGGTGCTTTATTGCTGATCAAACATTATCCGTAACTGGATGATCATAAAGACAGTTGATGGGCACTCCACGAAGCATGCTGAGGGACATGAGTGTCCTAGATGGAATTTGCCAATCCTGCATAACAGGAGAAATGTCTAAGGGCCCAATATTGAACTGGACAAGGATGACACAGTATATGCCTTGTGTTCAATATAGACATAGGGGCAAAAGGGTAATTGTACAAACATATATTATCACGAAAAAGGTTTTGTCAGATCACATGACATTTTCGTGACTTGGGTAGCAGTGATGTGTTGCTAGATACCGCTCACTGTTTATTATGTTAAATATATAATTTAATATAATTACCAACGTTACGAAATCCTACAGGGTCACACACATAAGGACAATTTGATGAGAGATAGAGAAATCAAAGGAACACCGTAAGGTACGGTGCACTTAAGTGAAAATAGAAATTCGGATAATATAATAATAATTATTGTTATTTTATAATGGTTATAAAATAATAATAAAATAAATATATTTATTATAATAATAGTTATTATAATAATATATAATATTATTATGGATCATGTGAATTGGGCTTTTAGCCCGCAGCCCACAAGAGAGTCTATAAAAGGAACCCTTGTGATGAAGCTTTCACTTGATGCAATTTCGTTTTTGATTCTCTTTTCTCACTCAAATAATTTCGTTCGTAAGCAGCTAGCACTGTGACCGGAAGCTGTTCGTGTGGACTGAGTAGAGGCGTTTCACTTCATCAACGCTTGTGATCGCTGCATCAAAGATCTGAATCGCCACAAAGAGGTAACGATTCTATCACTGACCATGCTCATTCGTAAGGATCACTAAAGGAAATTTTTGTTTTCCGCTGCGTTTAGATCGCAATTTTCCTTCACATGTGTGAATGCTTGCTATTTTTGGCCAAACCTCATGATTTCTTTCCTCTTCAATTCAAATCAATATTTAAGACTTTCTAGAAGCTTGATCCAAACCAAATCTTACATTTTCATATTTTATTTTTATTTAAAATGATTTTTAATGAATTAAATCAAAATAAATAAAAATAAAAATAATAAAAATCTGATTTTTAATGGTTTGGGTCGTGCATGAAGTTGTTGTATGGATTGGGTCATCATTTGGCAAGCCCATTTGGAAGAAATTGGTTTTAGACCTCCTTTTTCATCATAAACCAACTCAAAATTTCCCAACTTTGCAAGGGCACATATCCTTCAATTTTAATGCTATGAGGGTGTTCTTGGACATTTTGGAAAGCTTGAAGAGTCCTCTAAACAACCCCACTGGTTTCATGTCCATATCACTTACCAATCTCAAGTTATGCCCTTTTGAAGTTGTTGACTTTTTGTTGACTTTCAAAAGGACCTATAATGTCTTAGCTCATACCTTCCAAATGAAGCATTTTTGGGCTTGGCTTGTGAGACACAAAGTTGTAGAGAATTCAATTTCCTTCAAAATGAGCTTTGGATGGAGACTTGGTGATGAAGTATGTGAAAGTTATGGCTGGTCAAAGTTCAGTTGACTTTTACTGAGAAAACCCTAATTTAGAAACTCCTGATTCTTGATGATCTGAAATCTCCTTGATGATTCATGATCAAACCTTGATCAAATGATGAATTTTACTTCATATACTTGATGTTGGCAAAAAATCATGAAGTTTGACTTTGATTTGACCACAGTTGACCTCAGTTTGACTTTTTAACTGCATTGACTGATTTTGACTTATCTGATCATCTAACTGAGCAAACTTCTGAGAAAAGGCTTGAAACTTGTCATGGGGGTTCTTACACACATATAAGATGTTATGAAGCTCACTTGAAGTCTTGGAAGTTCATTTAGCCTGATTAAAGTCAAAACCCTAGTTTCAGATGCACTGCTTAGGAGGTGCATTGTCTGAGGGAATTGTCAACTCTTCTGACCAATTGTGAACTTTGTGAACCTTGTGAACCATCATAAAATGTCTTGTGATACTCATGGGAGGTATTGTGAACCTTGTGAACCTTCATGAAGTGACTTGTAGGCTTCATGAACCTCATGAAAGGTCATGTAAACATTGTGAATCTTGTGAACCTTGTGAACCTTCATGAAGTGACTTGTAGGCTTCATGAACCTCATGAAAGGTCATGTAAACATTGTGAATCTTGTGAACCTTGTGAACCTTCAAGAAGTGACTTGTAGACTTCATGAACCTCATGAAAGGTCTTGTAGGTCTTGGGAAGCTTGTGAACCTTGTGAACCTTCTTAGTACACAAAGTCTTGTATTGTGAGGGCAAATTTTGGGGTGCAACAGCTGCCCCTGTTCAATTTTCTGAAACCTGAGGGGTTAGATTGGTATATTTGCCAGTCATGACCTGGAAGGTTGAAGGGGATTGAACACAAAAGCCCAAAAATTTGCACTCACCAGTGCATAGAGTGATATGGATGGCTAGTTGAATATGATTGAGTGGGCTTAAAGATGCCACTTGGAGGAAAGTTCTTCAGATACATTTCTTGGAGGATAAAGCAGTCCAAAATATGGAGATATAATGATAGCTCTCAGGAGGATAAAGCAGTCCTGATGTAGTAATATGCTTTCGAGAGGATGAAGCAGTCTTGAGAGATTGATAATATATCTTCAGGAGGATGAAGCAGCCCTGAATATGAAGGTATAATGATAGCTATCAGGAGGATAAAGCAATCCTGAGGTACAAGAATCTATCAGGAGGATAAAGCAATCCTGAGGTATTGATAATATGATTCCAGGAGGATGAAGCAATCCTGATATGGTGATATGCTTTCAGGGGGATAAAGCATTCCTGATGTAATAGGAGTTTTCAGGAGGATGAAGCAGTCCTGAAGTAATGATAATCTGTCAGGAGGATAAAGAAGCCCTGAGAAATGAGTTTTCAGGAGGATAAAGCAGTCCTGATGTATGAGAAGTTGTCAGGAGGATGAAGCAGTCCTGAGGTAGTAATAAGCTGTCAGGAGGATGAAGCAGTCCTGAGGTAGCAATCCTGATAATTGTAAGACTGTTTGTTGGATAATTAACCTGAAAACAAGGTAGCATTCTGCATAATAATATTAGTTTATGCTTTATGTATGTATGTATGATATGATGCACTTAGGTAATGTACTATGTATCTATGGATATGTATGTTATGGTATGATGTAAATGATGTATGTATGATATGACACTGCCTGAAGCATCCGGATATCTTCGTATAACAACTGCTGGCCAGGGAAAATAAATCCCGATTCGTTGCTGAAGAATATGAGGAACTCGTTCCCGTCTTATTTGATAATATATTATACATAACCTTCCGTATGCTGGGGATAGCAAGGTATACATAACCTCCCGCCTGCTGGGGATAGTAAGGCATATATAACCTCCCGTCTGCTGGGGATAGCAAGGTATATATAACCTTCCGTCTTCGTTTGATAGTAGGATAGATATCCCGTCTTCGTTCGTCGTACCTTTATTGGAAAGTAAATTCCCGAATATCCGTATGAGGATAAAAGAGATGGATATAAATTCCAGGGGAGATGAGACTTTATGAAGATGGATTTGTCCTACTGAGGGTTTGTAGTTGTCTTGTTAGAGATGAACCGACGAAGCTTCATCGAAATCCTTCCCTCGTTCGTCTTTAGTAAATACTATTAATGCATTTTCATGCATTTCTGGTAAACATCAATCATATTAAGCATTCATGCATTTTTGGTAAACATCAATCATATTCAAAAGCATACATACATTCAAACATAACCAATTGACGTTTCGCTTATGTAAATAGGGTAAAAGTAAATCTGGATTCAAAAGATGGAATTTATTTATATCAAAGAGTGACCCATACACGGGCAAGTTTGTACAAGGAGACATAAACCCTAGTAAGAGGATTTTGTCATAAAGTTAAAACAAAGAAAATCAGCTATGTGGGAAACAATCCTATTGAGTTTCAATTCTACTATTGCCATTATCTTCAAGTATCTCATCTTCTGCTGTTGGGACGGGAATGATTGGATTGAGTTTTATCTGTTCGAGCTTGAGTAAGTAGTACAACTGGTTGCAGTTTCATGGGTGATCCAAACGAGACATAGTCATACGCTTTAATCCCTAACTTTTTCCTGGATTGCCCTTTCAGGTTTTCAATCCACCGGGATACCCTTTTTTGCCCAAGCCTCCTTTTCAGGTTTTCGACTTGCCGGGTGTACATCTTTTTATATATATATCCCTAATTTTTGCCCAAACCCTTTTGGTTTGCCGGGATGCCCTTATTTTTGCCTAGGCCTGTCAACCTAGCGGGTCTCTTTTTATGCGTAGTATTTTTTAACTATGTCTGCGTTTACAGGCTGTGGGAAGTCTTCACCATCCATTGTAGTAAGTATCATGGCACCTCCTGAGAACACTGTCTTGACTACAAATGGTCCTTCATATGTTGGAGTCCACTTGCCCCTAGGATCACCCTGTGGTAATATGATACGCTTGATTACCAAGTCACCAACCTGATATACCTTTGGCTTAACCTTCTTATTAAAAGCTTTGATCATCCGTTTCTGGTACATCTGGCCATGACAAACTGCTGCTAACCTCTTCTCATCAATCAAATTTATCTGGTCAAGTCGAGTCTGAATCCACTCATCTTCATTCAAGCCTGCATCCTTCATAATTCTTAAGGAGGGAATCTGAACTTCAATGGGCAGAACTGCTTCCATACCATAGACCAAGGAGAATGGGGTTGCCCTGTTGAAGTACGTACTGTGGTACGATAACCATGAAGAGCAAACGGTAACATCTCATGCCAATCCTTATAAGTAACAGTCATCTTCTGTACAATCTTCTTAATATTCTTATTAGCAGCTTCAACTGCCCCATTCATCTTTGGACGATACGGAGAAGAGTTGTGATGCTTAATCTTGAACTGCGTGCAGAGATCAGTAATCATAGTGTTGTTCAGATTAGAGCCATTGTCAGTGATAATCCTTTCAGGGATGCCATACCTACATATGAGATTATTCTTAATGAATCGAGCCACCACATTCTTAGTAACAGATGAAAATGAAGCTGCCTCCACCCACTTCGTGAAGTAATCAATAGCAACCAGGATGAAACGATGCCCATTAGAAGCAGTAGGCTTAATCTCACCAATCATATCAATGCCCCACATGGCAAAGGGCCAAGGAGCAGTCAACACATTCAATGGTGATGGAGGTATGTGTACTTTATCAGCATAGATTTGACATTTGTGACATGTTCTGGAGTGTTGATAACAATCAGCTTCCATGGTAGACCAATAGTAACCTGCTCTCAATATCTTCTTTGCCATAGTATGTCCACTAGAATGAGTGCCAAAGATCCCATCATGCATATCTTCCATAATCTCAGTTGCTTCCTTCTTATCCACACAACAAAGCAAAGTTGAATCATGATTGCGCTTGTACAAAATGCCATTACTCAAAAAGAACTTAGCAGAAAACCTTCTCAGGAACTTCCTATCTTTTACAGATGCCCCTTCAGGGAACTCCTGAGCTTCAAGATATCTTTTTACTTCATAGAACCAAGGCTTCTCCTCTGCCCCTTCTGTGTCAATCTCATTGCAGTATGCAGGCTTTTCAAATCTATCAATAGTAATCTTGGGAGCTTCATCATCCCAACTGATCTCAAACATGGATGCCATGGTGGCCAATGCATCTGCCAACTGATTCTCTCTTCGTGGAATATGTCCAAAGGTAATCTCTTTGAAATGTGGGATCAAAGACAACACATGCTCTCTGTAAGGAATGAGATTATCATGCTTGGTATCCCAATCTCCTTTAATCTGACTAACTACCAGGGCTGAATCTCCATACACATCAAGGAACTGAATCTTCATATCAATAGCAGCTTTAATACCCAGGATACATGCCTCATACTCAGCCATATTATTGGTACAATAGAAACAAAGTCTGGCAGTAATCGGGGTATGACAACCTTCAGGGGAACTAATCACAACACCAACACCATTACCAAGTGCATTGGAAGCACCATCAAAAACCATAGTCCATCGGGATCCTTGTTCAGGTTCGTCATATTGTCCAGGTTCTTTGGTAATAATCATAATGTCTTCATCAGGGAACTCAAAACTCATTGACTGATAATCATCCACTGCTTGATGAGCCAAATGATCAGCAACAACACTTCCCTTAATGGCCTTCTGAGTAGTATATTGTATATCATATTCTGTCAAGATCATTTCCATCTTGCAATTCTTCCGGAGAGAGCAGGTTTCTCAAATATGTACTTGATTGGATCCATCTTTGAAATTAATAAGGTGGTATGAGTCAACATATACTGTCTTAGTCGGCGAGCAGCCCATGCCAAAGCGCAGCAAGTTTTCTCGAGCAGTGAATATCTTGTTTCACAGTCGGTAAACTTTTTGCTAAGGTAGTATATTGCCTGCTCTTTTCGACCAGACTCGTCATGTTGCCCCAACACACACCCCATTGAGTTGTCTAACACTGTTAAGTACATAATCAAGGGTCTTCCATCTACTGGTGGCATCAAAATTGGTGGTTCTAGCAAATATCTCTTGATTTCATCAAAGGCAGTCTGGCACTCATCATTCCATTCCATCACCTGATCTTTCTTCAACAACTTGAAGATTGGCTCACAGATGGCAGTTAATTGGGAAATAAATCTTGCAATGTAGTTCAATCGTCCCAAGAAACCTCTAACCTCCTTCTCAGTACGGGGAGCTGGCATCTCTCGTATAGCTTTCACTTTTGCAGGATCCACTTCAATACCTTTTCCACTGACTATAAAACCCAGGAGCTTTCCAGATCTAACTCCAAAGGTACACTTGTTTGGGTTCAATCTCAACTTGTATTTCTTCAACCTCTCAAACAATTTATGCAAATGATCAAGATGTTGCTCTTCATTCTGGGACCTGGCTATCATATCATCCACATATACCTCTATCTCATGATGAATCATATCATGAAACAAAGCCACCATAGCACGCTGATATGTTGCCCCTGCATTCTTCAAACCAAATGGCATCACCTTATAACAAAAAGTGCCCCACTGTGTAACAAATGTTGTCTTCTCCATATCTTCAGGAGCCATCTTGATTTGATTGTAACCAGAGAAACCATCCATAAAAGAGAATATCTTGTGCTGAGCAGTGTTGTCTACCAGAACATCAATATGAGGAAGTGGAAAGTCATCTTTGGGGCTAGCCTTGTTCAGATCCCTGTAGTCTACACACATACGTACCTTACCATCTTTCTTAGGAACTGGTACCACATTCGCAACCCACTGAGGATAAGAAGTCACTGCTAAGAACCCTGCATTGAACTGTTTCATTACCTCTGCTTTGATCTTTTCTGACATTTCAGGACGCATACGACGAACCTTCTGCTTCTTTGGACGACAATCTTCTTTCACTGGTAAACGATGAACCACAATGTCTGTATCCAACCCTGGCATATCTTCATAAGACCAAGCAAAGATCTCCACATAGTCACGTAACATCTGAATCAACCTGCTCTTGACACTGTCCTCTAAATCAGCCCCTATCTTGACCTCTTTTCTGTTTTCTTCAGTTCCCAGATTCACAACTTCGACTGGCTCTTCATGTGGTTGTATGGCTTTCTCTTCTTGTTGTAACAACCTAGCAAGCTCTACAGGTACTTCACAATCGTCCTCATTTCCGTCTTCAGTTTGATAGATCGGATTCTCGAAATTATAATTGGCAATAGTAGAACTGTTATCAACAGGATCCAGAGTGGATAAGGATCTGCATTTTAGTGATGTGGGTGTGTGTAAGAACACATAGCTGATAAAGCAAAAGTAAAAGAAAAGAAAGACAAGGAACACAATATTTACGAAAACGAAACGTCCACTGATTTTATTGAATGAAGTATGCAAATGAAATGACAGCCCGCAACAAGCACACCATTGTGCCCCGGGTAAGGCACATGGCTTAAGAGTTCAATTGTTCAAGAAATTACAAACTTAAAGTAACAACACAGTAATAGTATTTACTCCTGACTAAAGGAGATAGGGATAACATCTTCAGCTTTCCAATTATTGAGTCCAGCACCCACAGTAGGAAAGATCCAAGCATCCAAGTTGTAGTCTTCATCATAGTCTCCCACAGCATTGATCTGATCTTTCGTAACCCCTTGATTGGTGATACGAACAGCACGAGCACGACGAACAGCTTTCTGGGACTCTGCAGTGAAACCCAAACCAAATTTGTCAGACTTGTATGGAATATCAGGAAGCTGACCCCAAATAGTACAACCACCTTCATCCACCACAGCTCTAGCATCATTGAGGGAGGCCATTGCCATTGTTGGAGGTTTTCTGGTGACCACAGGAACTTTCTTCGCAACAGGAGGAGCTACATAGTCATTTACAATCCAGGGAACCACTTCAAATGTCTGACACGGAGTTTCAATGTATTCACCTTCCATTTCCAGATACTTGAAAGTGTTTACATGGCTGACAAAGTATTCTTCTTCTCCATAGACAGTAACAACCTTTCCTTCCACCGGATATCTCAACTTTTGGTGTAATGTAGAGGTTACAGCACCTGCCCCATGGATCCAGGGATGACCAAGCAGACAAGAGTACGAAGGACGAATATCCATCACATAAAATGTAGCAGTAAAAACCTGAGAGCCAACTTTGATTGGAAGATCAATTTCCCCATGCACTAATCTTCTAGAACCATCAAAAGCCTTCACCACAATACTGCTGGGCTTCAGCACAGCATCTTCAGGGCTCAACTTATTTAGGACTTCCTTGGGTAACACATTCAACGAGGAACCATTGTCTATCAGCACATGTGACAGGGTAGTGCCCCTGCATTCAATTGAGATATGCAAGGCCCTGTTATGATCCCTCTTGGCAGGGGTCAAATCAGCATCAGAAAATCCTAACCCATTGTCATAGGTCAGGTGGGCAACACAATTCTCAAATTGGTCAACAGAAATAGCATTGGGTACATGAGCAGTCTTCAGAAACTTGATCAAGGACTTGGCATGAGCCTCAGAACATAACAACAAGGACAGCATAGAAATCTTTGAGGGAGTATGCCCCAGCTGATCAACAATGTCATAATCACTCTTGCGAATGATTTTCAATACTTCTTCCATCTGCTTAGAGAGATCATCAGCAGCTGGCACATCAGTAGATACAGGCTCAATAACAGGACCTTTGCCCCTAGCATCAGTGGTGGAAGTAGCAGCAGGAGTAACTGCATTCTTAGAAGTAACTGGAGATGAGAAGACTTTTCCACTACGTGTGATCTTGCTAGATCCAGCAATATTATCAATATCAACAGGCACATCAGCTAAGGGCTCTTGCTTAACACCATGGATGTAAACATCAGACCCATAGTGCCAAGGCACAGCTTTGTCAGACGTATACGGAATAGGACCAGGAGTAGTAATGATCATGGGAGCCACTCTGGATTCAGCAATAACTTTCATAGGACCTTCAGCAGTAATCTTGATTGGACCCTGATGGGTGATTTTAATAGGTCCCTTTGAAGTGATTCTCACCGGCACTTTGTCAACCATGTCAACCTCTTCAATCTTCTTACCTCTAGTAATATGCTCCACCATACTCTCCACAGAAGATGGTCTCCTTTCGAACACTATGGTGTAATTATTCATGAGACGCTGAATTCCGTCCTTCAATCTGAAGCACTTATCTGGATTATACTCACAATAAACACAATCTTCACGACAACCCGGAAAGAACCCAGCTTGTACCAACTTCTTTCTGATGACAGACAATGGTATGGTCAACTCTGCAACTGAATAGATATGTAGATCTTCATCAATGGCATTGACAGTCTTCTCGTGATTTGGCATTGGAGCAGTAATCACATTTGGAGTACCTGGAGGGTCAAACTCAATTTCTCCAGCATCAATCATATCTTCAATTTTGTTCTTCAAGATCCAGCAGTTATTAGTATCATGTCCCTGACAGTTTGAATGATATGCACATCGTGCATTGGGATTGTACCTGGGAGAGGTAACATTAGGATTCTGAGGAGCCTCTTTCAAAGTAATAAGTTCAGCCTTCAACAAATGTTGCAATGCCTGAGCCATTGACATGTTGATCTTCGTGAACTGTCTTCTAGCCCTCTGTTGGTTGCCCTGTGGCTGCTCTGTTGTTGCAGGAGTTGGATTTGAAATATGAACTGCACTAACAGACTGATGCCTTCTATTACGATCAGGTTGACCATAAACAGCATTGGATTCTTTCTTCCTAGTGGGAGGCTTCTTTGCAGCACCTGATGAGGAAATACCCACTTGGATCTTACCATTCTTTATACCATTCTCTACTCGCTCTCCTGTCATGATCAACTCAGTGAAGCCAGATGATGAGCTTCCAATGAGATGATTGTAAAACGGACCATTCAGCGTACACATGAACATATCAACCAATTCCCTGTCAGTCAAAGGGGGTTGAACTCTTCCAGCTAGATCTCTCCACTTCTGAGCATACTCCTTAAAACTTTCTTTGGCACCCATAGACATGCTCTGAAGCTGCATGCGAGTGGGGGTTAAGTCAGCATTGTATTGATACTGCTTATAGAAAGCTTCAGCAAGATCATTCCAGTCCCTGATGTTGACACTCTCCAACTGATAATACCACTCCAACTGAGCTCCAGATAAGCTCTCTTGAAAAAAATGGATCCACAATTTCTTATCAGCAGTGTGAGGTTGAATTCTTCTGACATAAGAACTCAGATGCAGCTTGGGACAAGAGACCCCATCATAAACAACAAAGGTAGGAACCTTGAAACCAATGGGTATGACTACCCCAGATATCAAACTCAAATCCTCAAAATCCAGCCCAGATGATTTATGCAACTCCATAGCATCCATCCTATCCACCAGCATCTTGAATTTGTCTTCATTAGGCTCATGGTAGTAGTTAGCCTCAGAATCAGAGTCCCCCATAGTGTTGTGGAGACTGCCTCCCTCTTTTTCAGACTCTTCAGATTCATAGTATTCAGCTGGTTCTTTGGTCTTGGCAAGACCTTTGTGTTGGTGTAAGCCCTAGAGGCCAATACTTTTTGGTACTTGTATCGGATTATTCGTTTAATAATAAAAGGCATTTCTTTATTATGTTTGTCTTTCAGAATAATAAAGTCCCTAGAATAGTTAGTCTGTTTAATGAAATGTTAAGTGTGACTTAATCATGAGATCCCATTAAACATAAAGACATTATTCTTAAAATATCCGTAGTCAAGCTTTATTGCAAAGTGGGATAACATTAAAGCATTGAGACTATTATGAAGATAGACTGATGATCACATCTCATGGATCATGGATAAAGGGTTATCAAGTCTTGACATAGGTATAAATATTAGGAGTAATATTTATACCGGATTGACCCGCTATGAGAATACTACATAGTATGTTATGCAAAGTGTCATAAGTTATTCTCATGGTGATAATGGTGTATTACCACCCTTCGACCTGAAACCACTATGGACCCTAGATGTAGAGTCGGGTGCTTTATTGCTGATCAAACATTATCCGTAACTGGATGATCATAAAGACAGTTGATGGGCACTCCACGAAGCATGCTGAGGGACATGAGTGTCCTAGATGGAATTTGCCAATCCTGCATAACAGGAGAAATGTCTAAGGGCCCAATATTGAACTGGACAAGGATGACACAGTGTATGCCTTGTGTTCAATATAGACATAGGGGCAAAAGGGTAATTGTACAAACATATATTATCACGAAAAAGGTTTTGTCAGATCACATGACATTTTCGTGACTTGGGTAGCAGTGATGTGTTGCTAGATACCGCTCACTGTTTATTATGTTAAATATATAATTTAATATAATTACCAACGTTACGAAATCCTACAGGGTCACACACATAAGGACAGTTTGATGAGAGATAGAGAAATCAAAGGAACACCGTAAGGTACGGTGCACTTAAGTAAAAAATAGAAATTCGGATAATATAATAATAATTATTGTTATTTTATAATGGTTATAAAATAATAATAAAATAAATATATTTATTATAATAATAGTTATTATAATAATATATAATATTATTATGGATCATGTGAATTGGGCTTTTAGCCCGCAGCCCACAAGAGAGTCTATAAAAGGAACCCTTGTGATGAAGCTTTTACTTGATGCAATTTCGTTTTTGATTCTCACTCAAATAATTCCGTTCGTAAGCAGCTAGCACTGTGACCGGAAGCTGTTCGTGTGGACTGAGTAGAGGCGTTGCACTTCATCAACGCTTGTGATCGCTGCATCAAAGATCTGAATCGCCACAAAGAGGTAACGATTCTATCACTGACCATGCTCATTCGTAAGGATCACTAAAGGAAAATTTTTGTTTTCCGCTGCGTTTAGATCGCAATTTTCCTTCAGTGGTATCAGAGCCACTTACGAAGCCATGGATCTGATAGCTGTTAAATTTCCGTTTTTTTTTCCTGTATTTGATTCTATTAAAACACAGAACGAATTTAACAATAAACGATTAATTAAATTTGGCATCTGTTGTGTATGATTTGGATGATTGATGTTGATTATGCTTCGGAATCCGACATTAGTATGGTGAAGTTGTGCGATACATTGATCATCCATAGGTTACACAATTAGATCGATCACTTTTATATAAGATATAAGAAATTCTGATGCAAAGATGGTATATGGGATATACTGTTTTGATTTCATCCATTCAATCACATAAGGATTGTAATTCTTTTGAAAGATCATCATTTTCATTCGCTTCGGAATCCGACGTTAGTATGGTGAAGCAATGACATGTTGATCTATCATATTGAGTTATCAATCGAGTTGTGTTTGACGGCATGAAATTGTTGCATTAGGATTAATGGCAGTACAAGTGTTGTATTGCCGCAGACTTTTCCGGTTGGGGTTGTAAATGCACAAAAGTTGTGCAGGAAACGACGTGAAATACAATGAAGTGTTCATAAAATTTTTCGCCGGGGCGCTGCCCCTGACAACCCCGCAAGGAGGCGCTGCCCCCTTGACAACCCCGCCGGAACCACCGTCCGCTGACCGGGCAGCGGAAACCCCGGCTAAGTCTGCAAAGTGTGATCAATCAGCCGAAATTTAATTTAGTTTATTTAATTATCGGAATTTTTAAACTAATAATAAAAGTGTGTTTATTATTATTTATTTGTGGTGATCAGTTATGGCCTTAGTTTATCCTTTATTATTGTTTTGGGATTTTTAAATACGGCCTGCGAGTCGTGCCTCTCTCTCAATCTCTTTATGTAACTTCTTTTCTCATCTCACTCCCTCGTATGTAAAACGAGTATTCTTATATGTAATGTAATATTATGTTATGAAGAAAAAGGAAGTATTCAATATTAAAGGAGGATAACCTTGGAGATCATGCTTGGAGAAGCTTAGATCGTTATTAGGTTAGCTTAGGTTCTCTTATTGGCTTGAGAGAACAATTGCGTTAGGGGCCATAATTGTATCTTTTTATATGTATGTTGATGCATGTAATTGTATGTTGATGCATGTGAGAGACGTTTTGCATGTTAAGCCGGTGAGATCAAACTAATAACAAATTCCCTCAAAATTAAATATTAAGTTTATGCTTTCCAATTTTTAGCACTCATCAAGACTAGTATCGAGCATTGTAGGTTTCGCCTACGCGAGGTGCATGTTCTATATTAGTAAGGTGTGATGGGATAATTGTAATATCCAATTGCTAAAACAATGGGTCAAACTTAACTAAACAAATTATAATAAGATTATACATGTTTAGAAGCAAGAATTGGGAATGATTCATGTGATGGATCAGAATAAGGAGTTATTCACCCAATTGAAAATATTCGAGAGTTGTATGAGATACAATTGGAAGGAGTTCCTACCTAAATAACTTAGTTTTGTGTAATCAGCCTAACGCTGACTTAAAACAAAGTGAAACATGGATCTCGACCCACTAGAAAGTCTTCCAACGGGATTTTCCGAATCAAATGATGAGGGTCATTTGTTTTGAATAAAATAGTGGGAGCATATTTGATTAAAGGCCTAATTAAATATGTTGTTTTAATGATACTTATATTTTCATATTTCTCTTGTAGATTACCATGACAACAAACACATCGAACAATATTTTGCGATCCATCCTAGATAAGGAAAAATTGTCTGGGACAAATTTCCTGGATTGGCACCGTAATCTGAGGATTGTCCTCAAGCACGATAAGAAGTTGTATGTCTTGGAGACACCAGTTCCTGAGGAGGAACCTCCTAGTTCTGCATCAAAGGCAGAAAGAGATGCTTATAAGAAGCATTTCGATGATGCCAATGAAACCGCTTGCCTCATGCTTGCTACCATGAACTCTGAGTTGCAAAAGCAACACGAGAACATGTCTGCGTTCGATATGATCGGACATCTGAAAATGCTTTATCAAGAGCAAGCAAGAAATGAGAGGTTTCAGGTTTCAAAGTCCCTTTTTAACAGCAAGTTAGCTGAGGGAGCCCCTGTAAGTCCCCATGTACTCAAGATGATTGGGTATGTGGAGAACCTTGACAGATTAGGGTTTCCCCTTGGAAAAGAACTTGCGATTGATCTGATCTTGCAATCGTTGCCAGAGAGCTTCAGTCAGTTTGTCCTGAATTTCAATATGAATGACTTGGACAAAAGCCTTCCAGAACTGCTAGGCATGTTGAGAACTGCTGAGCAGAATATGAAGACAAAAGGGAAATCTATTCTGATGGTCAGTAATGGAAAGAAACAGAACAAGAGGCCCATCAAACAGGGTGGTAGAGGGAAAGGCAAGGAAGTTGCCAAACCCAAACCCACTCCTCCTGTTTTGAAGCCTAGTGGAGGAATAGCAAAGGAGGGCACTTGCTTCCATTGCGGTAAGACCGGACATTGGAAGAGAAATTGCCCAAAGTACCTGGAAGATAAGAAAAATGGAGTAGAGACTTCAAATTCAGGTATTTTTGTTATTGAAATTAATTTATCTACTTCTGCATCATGGGTATTAGATACTGGATGCGGTTCTCACATTTGTACTAATGTGCAGGGGCTAAAAAGGAGTAGAGATTTGGCAAAAGGTGAAGTTGACCTACGAGTTGGCAATGGAGCAAAGGTTGCTGCTTTAGCTGTAGGAACTTATGTTTTAACTTTACCTAGTGGTTTAATAATTCAGTTAGAGAACTGTTATTATGTACCTGCAATTAGCAGGAATATTATTTCCGTTTCTTGTTTGGACAAGTTTGGTTTTTCATTCATAATAAAGAACAATTGTTGCTCCATTTATTTGAATGATATATTCTATGCTACTGCAAAAATGAATAATGGACTATATGTCCTTGATCTTGAAATGCCAATTTATAACATTAATACTAAAAGGTTGAAACCTAATGAGTTGAATCCAACTTACCTTTGGCACTGTCGATTAGGCCACATAAATGAGAAACGCATTTCCAAACTCCATAAAGATGGACTCTTGGACTCTTTTGATTATGAATCATATGACACATGCAGATCTTGTTTAATTGGAAAGATGACAAAGTCCCCATTCACAGGAAAAGGTGAAAGGGCTAATGATCTTTTGGCACTCATACATACTGATGTATGTGGACCACTGAACATACCAGCCAGAGGAGGTTTTCAGTACTTCATCACTTTCACTGATGACTTCAGTAGATACGGATATGTGTATTTAATGAAACACAAATCTGAGTCCTTTGAAAAGTTCAAGGAATTCAAGAATGAAGTACAAAACCAACTAGGGAAGAATATTAAAGTTCTTCGATCAGATCGAGGCGGTGAATATTTAAGCCTAGAATTTGATGACCATCTAAAAGAGTATGGGATTCTATCCCAACTTACTCCTCCTGGAACACCACAATGGAATGGTGTATCTGAGAGAAGAAATCGAACCTTGTTAGACATGGTCCGATCCATGATGAGTCACGCCGATCTTCCAAACTCCTTTTGGGGACATGCATTATTAACAGCAGCTTACACACTTAACCGTGTTCCATCCAAAAAGGTTGATAAGACACCATATGAGATATGGAGTGGTAAGAAACCACATATGTCTTACATGAAGATTTGGGGTTGCGAAGTTTACGTCAAACGACAAATTTCAACCAAGCTTGAGCCCAAATCTGACAAATGCTTATTTGTGGGGTATCCTAAAGAAACAAGAGGATATTACTTCTACAATCCTTCTGAGGGCAAAGTGTTTGTCGCTCGAACTGGAGTCTTTCTGGAAAGGGATTTTATTTCCAAAGGAAACAGTGGGAGGAAAATAGAGCTTGAAGAAATTCAAGAATCACAAAACATTGAAACACCTATGGAGGAACTAGAGCAGGAAACACAAGTAGTTGTGGAAGAGCAACCTGCTCAAGTAGAACAAGACCAGCGTAGGTCAAGCAGGACACGTCACCAACCTGAGAGATATGGATATCTCATAAGTGATCAGGGTGATGTATTACTCATGGATCAAGATGAGCCTGTGACCTACAAAGAGGCCATAACTGGTCCTGAGTCTGAGAAGTGGCTAGAAGCCATGAAATCTGAAATGGATTCCATGTACACAAACCAGGTTTGGACCTTGGTAGAACCTCCTATAGGAGTTAACCCTATAGGATGCAAGTGGGTCTTCAAGAAGAAGACTGACATGGATGGTAAGGTACATACCTATAAAGCAAGACTGGTTGCAAAAGGCTATAAACAAATTCATGGGGTTGACTATGATGAAACCTTTTCACCAGTTGCAATGCTTAAATCTGTTCGGATTTTACTTGCCATCGCTGCATATCATGATTATGAAATATGGCAGATGGATGTCAAAACTGCTTTCCTTAATGGGAATCTTCTTGAGGATGTGTACATGACACAACCTGAAGGATTTGACATACCACAAGATGCCCAAAAGATATGCAAGTTACAGCGATCAATCTATGGATTAAAGCAAGCTTCCAGAAGCTGGAATCTTCGTTTTGATGAAACCGTAAAACAATATGGATTCATCAAAAATGAAGATGAACCTTGTGTCTACAAGAAGGTTAGTGGGAGCATGATCGTGTTTCTGGTATTATATGTAGATGACATATTACTCATTGGAAACGATGTCCCTACCTTGCAACAAGTGAAGACTTGGTTAGGGAATTGTTTTTCTATGAAAGACCTAGGTGAAGCAGCCTATATATTAGGAATTAGGATCTATAGAGATAGATCACAAAAACTGCTTGGCCTAAGTCAGAGTACATACATAGATAAAGTGTTGAGACGCTTTAATATGCATGATTCCAAGAAAGGATTCATACCTATGCAACATGGTCTGTGTTTATCAAAAACACAATCCCCTTCAACTAAGGAAGAAAGGGATCGCATGAATAAGATTCCATATGCATCTGCAATAGGATCTATCATGTATGCCATGTTATGTACTCGACCAGATGTCTCGTATGCATTAAGTGCAACGAGTAGGTACCAATCTGATCCCGGTGATGCTCACTGGGTAGCTGTCAAGAATATCCTTAAGTACTTGAGAAGGACTAAGGATTCATTCTTGATATATGGAGGTCAGGAAGAGCTTGATGTAATTGGTTACACTGATGCTAGCTTCCAGACAGATAAGGATGATTTTAGATCACAATCTGGTTATGTGTTCTGTCTCAATGGTGGCGCTGTGAGCTGGAAAAGTTCAAAGCAGGAAACAGTTGCTGATTCTACAACTGAGGCCGAGTATATTGCTGCCTCAAATGCAGCAAAGGAAGCTGTTTGGATCAAGAAGTTCATTAGTGAACTTGGCATAGTCCCTAGCATTGTGGATCCCATTGGTTTATATTGTGATAACAATGGTGCTATCGCACAAGCTAAGGAGCCTAGATCTCACCAACGATCCAAACACATACTTAGGCGTTATCACCTCATTCGAGAGATAATCGATCAGGGAGATGTGAAGATATGCAGAGTACCTACACTTGACAATATCGCTGACCCATTAACAAAGCCTCTTGCGCAACAGAAGCATGATGGTCATACTAGATCTATGGGTATTAAGGGTATGCCTAATTGGCTCTAGTGCTAGTGGGAGATTGTTGGTGTAAGCCCTAGAGGCCAATACTTTTTGGTACTTGTATCGGATTATTCGTTTAATAATAAAAGGCATTTCTTTATTATGTTTGTCTTTCAGAATAATAAAGTCCCTAGAATAGTTAGTCTGTTTAATGAAATGTTAAGTGTGACTTAATCATGAGATCCCATTAAACATAAAGACATTATTCTTAAAATATCCGTAGTCAAGCTTTATTGCAAAGTGGGATAACATTAAAGCATTGAGACTATTATGAAGATAGACTGATGATCACATCTCATGGATCATGGATAAAGGGTTATCAAGTCTTGACATAGGTATAAATATTAGGAGTAATATTTATACCGGATTGACCCGCTATGAGAATACTACATAGTATGTTATGCAAAGTGTCATAAGTTATTCTCATGGTGATAATGGTGTATTACCACCCTTCGACCTGAAACCACTATGGACCCTAGATGTAGAGTCGGGTGCTTTATTGCTGATCAAACATTATCCGTAACTGGATGATCATAAAGACAGTTGATGGGCACTCCACGAAGCATGCTGAGGGACATGAGTGTCCTAGATGGAATTTGCCAATCCTGCATAACAGGAGAAATGTCTAAGGGCCCAATATTGAACTGGACAAGGATGACACAGTGTATGCCTTGTGTTCAATATAGACATAGGGGCAAAAGGGTAATTGTACAAACATATATTATCACGAAAAAGGTTTTGTCAGATCACATGACATTTTCGTGACTTGGGTAGCAGTGATGTGTTGCTAGATACCGCTCACTGTTTATTATGTTAAATATATAATTTAATATAATTACCAACGTTACGAAATCCTACAGGGTCACACACATAAGGACAGTTTGATGAGAGATAGAGAAATCAAAGGAACACCGTAAGGTACGGTGCACTTAAGTAAAAAATAGAAATTCGGATAATATAATAATAATTATTGTTATTTTATAATGGTTATAAAATAATAATAAAATAAATATATTTATTATAATAATAGTTATTATAATAATATATAATATTATTATGGATCATGTGAATTGGGCTTTTAGCCCGCAGCCCACAAGAGAGTCTATAAAAGGAACCCTTGTGATGAAGCTTTTACTTGATGCAATTTCGTTTTTGATTCTCACTCAAATAATTCCGTTCGTAAGCAGCTAGCACTGTGACCGGAAGCTGTTCGTGTGGACTGAGTAGAGGCGTTGCACTTCATCAACGCTTGTGATCGCTGCATCAAAGATCTGAATCGCCACAAAGAGGTAACGATTCTATCACTGACCATGCTCATTCGTAAGGATCACTAAAGGAAAATTTTTGTTTTCCGCTGCGTTTAGATCGCAATTTTCCTTCACTTTGAACCTTCTTCCCATGTTGATCAAACCAGTTGACCTTCTAGTCTTCTTAGTCTTCTTGGCCAGCAGTGCCTTCAATTCATCCTGCCCCTTGGACAGGTTCAAGATCAGCTCTTGGATCTGTGCATTTTGTGCCTGGAGATCCTTAACTGATTGTTCAAGAGCCATTGCTGAAATAAACAGCGAGAAGATGAGAAACCTGTGCACAATTATAAACCTGTGATGCAATGAGATGATATGTGAATGTATATTCTATGTTTTCAAGGACCGCAGGATTTAAATTTGCTTAAACAAACACGAAAGTAAACTTTTATTAGTAATAAATTTGTTTTGCCTTTTAGGCTTACAAGAAATGAAATGAAATAAGTACAAAAGATGGGGTTTTAAGTCTCCCATGGACGTTTCCTCTTTGTGTTGAGGTATGAGTTGAGATTCCGTTCCTCATGAAGTTGCTTTGTTAGTTCCAGGATTCTTTCTTGGCTTGCTTTGTAATGAGCCTCGAAAGTATCCCTTTGCTCCTTCAACTGGATCCAGGATCTCTGTAAGTCTTCCATGTCAGTAGGCATGTCTAGGTGAAGGATGGTATAAGCAGTATCTCCTTCAGCAACAGGTTCCATGGTAACTGGAAGGATAGCAGGATATGGCATCATGAGAGTCTGAGCACGAGATCGCACCCATCTGAGATAAGCCTCCATAGGAATAGTGTACTTAGGCTCCAGTGTCTTGCTGTCAACCCTGTTTACCTTTCCCCAAGCTCGTATGAATCTCTGACGCTAACCTTGAAGATCGTTGTCGTAATCAAACACAATGCCCTGAATCAACATGTCATGTGGACCATCGCTTCGAGCGTAACCAAACTGTCGTAAAGCTAAAGAGGGGTTGTAAGTGATGCCTCCTCTTATGCCTAGAAGTGGCACATTAGGAAACTCCCCACAACGGTCAATGATAGTGATATTCTCCATAGATCTGGAGCACCAATGGATATCTGAGTGAGAAAGTGACATGATCCTTTTGGACCATCTGAACCCTTGCTCATTCTTCATTACTGAGCGAGGAAGGTGAGAAATAAACCACCTAGAAAGCAAAGGTATGCAGCACATCAAGGTTCCTCTTGCCCTTGTAGTACGGGTGTGAAGAGAATGCAGGATATCTCCAAGCAATGTAGGCACTGGATTGTGACTCAGGAATATATTGATGGCATGAACATCTATGAACTGATCTGGATTGGGGAACAATACTAAGCCATAAATCAGCAAGGCTAAGATCTCCTCAAAAGCATCATAGCTCATGGCCTTCAAGAACATTTGAGCTTTATCCATTAATACCTTGGCAAGAATACCCTTAACTCCGCTTCTCGTTTCTAGAACAATGTCAGACTTCTTTAGATGTAGAGCTGCAGCGATAACCTCTAGTTTAAGCTCCTTCTCCAAGCCTGTGAAGGGTCTTTGATCAAGAACAGGTATACCTAGAAGTTTAGATAACTCTTCCATTGTAGGAACCAGCTGATAATCAGGGAATGTAAAGCAATGGTGCTTAGGGTCAAAGAACTGGAACAGAACACTCATCATGTCTTCATTGAATCCTGAAGTGACTAGATCCAATAGGTGACCATGTCTCTTGATGAACTGGGAATGATCATACACTTGAGAAACCAACTCTTTAAGCTTGGGAGGTATCCCTACAAAGTTGATCCTGATGGTGTTTCTACGAGCAGAAGCCATGACCTGCAACAAAGAACAAAGATAAATCCTTTGGTCCTTGAAATGGTTAGTGAAAATGCTATGCTTATGATGCATGATGATGTCATGATGTTACGTTCAATCACAAACATGTGGCACACACAAGCAAGTCACACAATAGCCCTAGGTTTGAAGGCTTGCATGAGGTTCAAAGGTAAGTACCCTCCCCTGAAGTTAGATGGTTCATCCTGTCCTACAAAAGTAACCAGGTTCTAAGGGATCTCAATATCATTGATCCTTCACAAGGGTGGTTGTTCAGAAGGCAACTTACTTGCCAACCAAAACCCTCCAAGTTTAGAATCTCAATGAGCGTAGTATCGAGTGTCAACCAACTTCAGTCTGCACCAAAGCCGGCTACCTCACTACTTTTCTAAAGGCCAAGATGTGATGACTAGGGTTCTAAAAGTTAGTTAGTGCATTGACAACATATGGCAGCCTCATATTATCCTCAACTTGACTTAAGGAACATAAGCACCAACCAAGAAGTCACACTAACTATGGCCACCAGATCAACCATATCGATATACGTCGTACAGTTTCCTTGGTCTATTGCCATTTACCTAAGGTACACTAGATCCGGGTTAGGACCTTTCACACATAAGAGCACCCCAACAAGTAATATAAAGCAAACAAGGCAAACAATTTAAAGTCATCTTAATTCCTAAGGGTACCCCTCTTAAATTTAAGTCCCCAGCAGAGTCGCCAGTTCTGTAACACGGTGGGAGAACTGACTTTAGTTATGTTGCGGATAGCAAGAGTCGCCACCGACTTTTATTTTATCCAAAGGAAAGGCATAAAAGAACAGGAAAGACCTTTTTAAAAGATTTTTGGGTCCGGGGGGTAGGTTATGTAAAGGGAAGGTGTTAGCACCCTTTACATCCATGGTTATCCATGGGCTCTTAGTTACTTAGCTCACTTTGAATTGTTTTTTTTTGAAAAGGTGAAGTGTGTGAATAAAAATTTTCATAAGAGTTAATAATGATCCATGTATGGATGCGTAAAAACTTGTGTTTGAAAATTTGTTTGAAAGTATGAAGTGTTTGAGAAATTTTTAAGTAGTGAGCAAGTAACTATGAGGTACCTACCCTAGAATTTAAGTCTTTCTGTTCTTTATCCTTTAAGTGGTAAGACTATCCCTATTATTAAGGAATAGGTAGTCATTACCTTGGATGTGAGGGACATATGAGGGACATCTGTTTTATGAAGGCAACTGTGGGGGTTTATTAAGCAATTTGGAGGGACTGTCATCATTATTCGAAAGGGACAAGATCTTTTATAAAGGCAACCATTTAAGGGACTTGATGACTTTTCTTTTTAAGGGACTTGCTTTATACACCCCACTTGACCTTATGAATAGGCAACAATAAGAGGCAACCCTAGAAAGTGAGATGGCGATTAAAAATCGACTTACGTGTGTGAGTGTTTAATTTAATTTATCTTTTAATTAAAATGATCTAAATTTAATTTTAAATATAATACATGTTTACACTCCCTATTTTACTAACCATAGCAAGCAAATTAAATACTTTAAAATATTCACAAAAATTACATCCAGGAGCATTTGCATAATAATAATAAGCAATTAATTATAAATAGAAAAATAAATAAATAAGCAAAATATAAATAAATAAGTAAAAATAAATAAATAAGCAATAAATAAATATAATAGGGGTTAGTAATAATAATAATTAAAAATAAATAAGGTTAGAGAAATAATAATAATAATAAGCATAATTAAAAAATAAATGGATTAGTAATAATATGGTTAGTAATAATAACAATAATTAAAATAAATGGAATTAGTAAGAACATAATTAAAATAATAAACAAAAGATTAGATTTTTAATATAGACAATTATTTAGAAATAAGAGGAAATATGAACAATGAAATAATTATTATAGCATTTTAATTTATATACAAATTATTAAATTATTTTTAAACATATTATAATTACAAAATTCAATTGTCATAGGTTCAATTATTTCTAAACATATATTAAAAATTATTTATATATATAATTTAGATTACAAACAAAATTTTAAAAATATTTACATAAGTTAAAATTATATTTACAAAACTTAATTATATTAAATAAATATGTATATAATAATTATATTTATAAAATTTAATTATACTAAATATTATATTTACAAAAATTAGAAATTTAAATCATAATATATAATTAGTTTTTTATTATTTAGAAAATAAATTAGGATTTTAGGGTTTGTTAGAAAAATATTTTTAGGGTTTTATAATCTAATATACAAAATTATTTTAGTAAATATATATATATATATATTATAATTTAGATACATAACAAAATAAAATAATTTTTGAGTTTATGAAATAAATTTTTATAATTTTGAAAAGAATACATAATATACAATTATTTAGATATACAAAATATATACAAAACTAATATAATTTAATAATAAAATATTTAAAACAATCAAAATACAAAAAAAAAATGAAAACTTACCTGGCTGGGTTTGAACCCAGGACGTCCTGCTTATTAGCATCAAAACCCTCCACTAGACCAGCCAAGCACGTGTGGTAAAGAATGGATTGCAATTGGTTTTGTTCTTTGAAACCTGAAAAATCAGAAAAATAAGAAGCAAAAGGCCTGGGGGAGGATTGAACCCAGGACCTTTCAAGTATCACACAGATGCATTGCCAATCCAGCTAGGTGAGCGCGTCTGCTAACGGAATGGCTAGAGAACATAATATATAATGCTTCATGGTTAACCTGAAAAATAGAAAAAATAATTGTACAAGACCAGGATTCGAACACAGGTCTCATAGCCAAATACACGCTAACCTTTCCACTGGGACAAGCCACACGCTTGTGATACTAAACAACCAATAAAACATAAAATATTTTAAACAAAATTCAAATTTTCAGGACGCGCCAACAGCCTTCGTCTTCTCCATATTACCTGCGAAATTTCATGCAATTTTACCTGCGAAATCTCCTGCGTGTTCTTCAACATTCAGAACCTACGAAAATCAAACATTGATGAAACAGTACAAATTCATGGAATTGAAGATATCATTGAGTTCCTTATGGTTCACCCAATCAATCTATGTCATTAGAATTCATTTATATTACTTAAATCGCAAAACCCCAAATTTGAAGCTTAAACCCTAGCTATGGCCGATTGTGATTTAGGTCACGAAACTCCAATTTCTTTGTCCAGAAACCTTCACAAGCTCAATATAAATCATTAACCAAACAAAATCCATTGCAATGCAGTAAATAAATGAAACCGAAAAAATTATTTTCAAGAACAAGCAAGCTTCGGGTTAAGCATTATGGCATGTTTTTGATGCATATGAGTGATGATTCATGATCAGGGAAGTCCAAGGAGTCTTGCTATGTTCTTGTTTTACCTTCAAATGCCCTGTAAATTGAAAACCGAATGTGAGTTTTGGCTTGAATTTTTGAAATATGGAACTTACTCTTAAGGCTGCTGAATTCGTGTCTTTGTGATGGCAATGAGTTAAGTACTTATAGGAGAGTGAATTAGGTCAAAAAGATTGATTACTTGTGTGGAAAAATTGATATGAAAAGATCCACAATGATCATGCCTTAAAAATCAAATATTCATGTGTGAATGCTTGCTATTTTTGGCCAAACCTCATGATTTCTTTCCTCTTCAATTCAAATCAATATTTAAGACTTTCTAGAAGCTTGATCCAAACCAAATCTTACATTTTCATATTTTATTTTTATTTAAAATGATTTTTAATGAATTAAATCAAAATAAATAAAAATAAAAATAATAAAAATCTGATTTTTAATGGTTTGGGTCGTGCATGAAGTTGTTGTATGGATTGGGTCATCATTTGGCAAGCCCATTTGGAAGAAATTGGTTTTAGACCTCCTTTTTCATCATAAACCAACTCAAAATTTCCCAATTTTGCAAGGGCACATATCCTTAAATTTTAATGCTATGAGGGTGTTCTTGGACATTTTGGAAAGCTTGAAGAGTCCTCTAAACAACCCCACTGGTTTCATGTCCATATCACTTACCAATCTCAAGTTATGCCCTTTTGAAGTTGTTGACTTTTTGTTGACTTTCAAAAGGACCTATAATGTCTTAGCTCATACCTTTCAAATGAAGCATTTTTGGGCTTGGCTTGTGAGACACAAAGTTGTAGAGAATTCAATTTCCTTCAAAATGAGATTTGGATGGAGACTTGGTGATGAAGTATGTGAAAGTTATGACTGGTCAAAGTTCAGTTGACTTTTACTGAGAAAACCCTAATTTAGAAACTCCTGATTCTTGATGATCTGAAATCTCCTTGATGATTCATGATCAACCCTTGATCAAATGATGAATTTTACTTCATATACTTGATGTTGGCAAAAAATCATGAAGTTTGACTTTGTTTTGACCACAGTTGACCTCAGTTTGACTTTTTAACTGCATTGACTGATTTTGACTTATCTGATCATCTAACTGAGCAAACTTCTGAGAAAAGGCTTGAAACTTGTCATGGGGGTTCTTACACACATATAAGATGTTATGAAGCTCACTTGAAGTCTTGGAAGTTCATTTAGCCTGATTAAAGTCAAAACCCTAGTTTCAGATGCACTGCTTAGGAGGTGCATTGTCTGAGGGAATTGTCAACTCTTCTGACCAATTGTGAACTTTGTGAACCTTGTGAACCATCATAAAATGTCTTGTGATACTCATGGAAGGTATTGTGAACCTTGTGAACCTTCATGAAGTGACTTGTAGGCTTCATGAACCTCATGAAAGGTCATGTAAACATTGTGAATCTTGTGAACCTTGTGAACCTTGTGAACCTTCATGAAGTGACTTGTAGGCTTCATGAACCTCATGAAAGGTCATGTAAACATTGTGAATCTTGTGAACCTTGTGAACCTTCAAGAAGTGACTTGTAGACTTCATGAACCTCATGAAAGGTCTTGTAGGTGTTGGGAAGCTTGTGAACCTTGTGAACCTTCTTAGTACACAAAGTCTTGTATTGTGAGGGCAAATTTTGGGGTGCAACAAGGAGTAACCCTTATAATTTCCTGGGAAGACCAGTGTAACACCCCAAATTTTCCCTCTTCATTTTAAGCATCATATCATATCATATTCATCATGAACATACCATATTCTTAGCATCCTAGCATGGAAAGATGAGGCATAACATTCTTCATGTCCTATCTTTAGGCATATGATCATCTGTGGAGGTTCTTGAGGCATCACAAGCTATGATAAGGGTCCCAATGGATTTTTACAAGTCCTATGAAGAGGCTACATTGCATTTACAATATCAAGTCCATTTTCAAAAGCTCAGAAGGTTGCATGATCACGTGAGGTCTCAGGACAAGGCAAAGCTCCTACACAAGGCACCTAAACTAGGGTTTGAGATTCAAGCATCAAAACTTCACAAATTTGGAAATTTCATTTGGGCAAAGTCTTCCATATGTCAAGAGGATCCTAGGTACCAATTTTCATGAGAAAATTCCATGTGGAAGTCAGGAAATTCTTCAGTTGCTTGCAGATGAAGTAATTGGTCAACTGTGCCCTTAAAAAGTCAACTGTGTGATTTCAAGGGGTCTAACCCAAATTTTCTTGCCAAGAGGGGTCCTTGTAATGTTATAAGAGGTTGGGATGCTTAAATATCAATAATCATGGATATTTGAGGCTTTATGCAAAATTGGTACAAACTTGGTTTTGAGAAATTTCCAAATTTGGCAACTTTTGCCCTAATTTTCAAATGGCCTTAACATGATCAAAAATTCTTCAAATGGACCAAAGTCAAACATGAAATTTGGAGATTAAGGGCTCCCATTTTTAAAAAGTACAAGTACATTTTCATGGGATTTATGGTTTGTCCTAGAGCCTCTTCGAAAATCTCACTAAAACTAGGGCAAATTCAAAATTTCCATGCATGCACAAAGGCAAAAAGCTTCAAAACACTTAATTGTAAGACTTGGTATGGTTCAAGTTTGTTTCTAATGTTACAATACATTGCATTTGGATCATTTTTCTCCAAATAAAGTCACAATTTCGTGCACAATAAGAAAGTTGCTCCAAAAGAGGATATTTTGCAAAATCATGAGGAAAGTGTGATACCTCAATCCAAAGGCACAAATTGATTGGATTATGATCAAGGGTTGGAAAAGGATTGCCCATGTGCTGAGAGACCAAGCAAAGCATGAGGGTGGTATGCTCTCACACCAATTTGCAAATTTTTCAAATTCACAAAATTCTCATGATCCACACGTGCAAAGTTTATAATTCTTTCAGCATGGAATTGTGAGAGGATACTTAAGCAGCTAGGGTTTCAGAAAGTACAACCACTCTCTCATTCTCTCATTTTCCAAGTTTATGAACAATTGCATTTTCTCTCATTTCTCCTCACACACTTGATCAATCTCAAAAAAAATTGTGGACTCTTGATCAGTGAAAGCTAAGGATCCTTAATCACACACTCTTTCAAGCTCTCTCTCAAGTTCAACAACATTGCCATTTCAGGGCAGGTGTGGACAAAGCCTTAGATCCAACCATCTTCAAGACTTTAGATGCATTTATTTTGCATCTAGAGTGAGTGTAGAGTGATTTGCACGCATCATTTGGTCTTCTATCTCATTATATCAAGATCTGCAACTCAGGTATGCATTGGATTCTTCACCTCTGAAAATGAAATTGATCATGTGTTTATTAATCCTTGAGGTACACTGAGCATTCTGCAACTTTTAGTTTCGAAAATGGGGCAATATTAAGTGAGTTATTTGAATTTCATTTTTCATGGTCAAAGTTGTTCTTGTTCGATCCGGTTGATTCTTTAATCTATTGTTATTTTGATGCTCATATTTGGAATCAATGTCTATCATTTAGTGGATCTGGAGCTTTATGTTTATTTTTATCATGTTTTGAGCATCTGTTATGAATTCTGGTGCCGGAGCCCTAGCTCCGGTCACCGGAAAATGCACTTGTATGAACCTAGGGTTTGTGAGGAAGAAGATAACTCTCCAGCCTTTAGATCCAGTCCCTCATGCGTCCAGATCTGGCCACATAGCCCTAGCCTCCACCATCTCCCTCACGTGAATGTTTTATTTCCTTTTAATTCACAATGTTTCTCAGCCCACCACAATTGCCATGGTCCATCCATTCATAATTCTGCTTCCTGCCACGTAATTTAATAAAAGACTCTCCACGCGCGTCTGATTGATCCTGCGTTTCTTATTTTTTTCCTGTTATTTTCCATAAATTCCACCACAAGAGCCATAAGCCTGCGCATGATATGGGCTTGGTTCTTGATATTCACACACCCCAGCTTCTGGCCCAATCATTTTGAATGCAAACTTCCTGCTGTTTCCACCCCCCAGTCCCTTTCTCTTTTTAATTTCTTTTTTCATTTATTTCTTTTATTCATTTTAGTTTCTAAATATTAAAAATACTTCTGAATATCCAAAAATTCCCAAAACATTCTTGAGTCTTATTTTAAGTTTCTTTTATTTTTCTATATTTTTTTATTTTTCATTTTTCTTAATTCCCACGTGTCATATTAATTCCTCATTTCAATTACTTCATTTTAAATCCTTTCTTGAGTACACTGCCTTGTCCATTTTCTATAGACTTCATTATTTTGAGTTTTGTATTCATTCTTTTTGCTCTGGATTCCCTAGATGGTGTAGTTTATGTGTGATGTTTCCCTTGATTTTTAGAAATTTATTCCTTGGGTCTTGGTCCTTTGACTTGTGTTGGAAGTTATTAACCCTAGTTTGTGTTCTTGCCTCCATTTGACCTAGTTTGCTTCTGAATTTTTCCAAATCCTTTTGGCTCATTGATATATCATGTTTGAGGATCATTTGACTTGAGTTGTGGAATTTTTAGATGCTTGGTTGATTTAATTTTAATTTTGTCTTGAACCTTGTCCCATTTTGCTTCTTTTGGTCCATTAGGTCTCTTATAAGCTTAGAAGGGCACTTGTGCCAACTTCTTCTTCTCACTTGGGGTCCTTTTGGGGTATGGGAACCTTCCTGGTCCTAGCTTAGGTTTTGAGTCTTAGGAATTTTTTGTGTTTGCTTCCCTTTTAAGTTCTTTCATTTCTTAAGTGTGCTTTCACTTCTTCCTTACTTCTTTCACTCCCATTTTGTGATTGTTTGGTATTGTGTGTCCATTCTCTTCATCTTGCTAGCTCCTTAAGCTCTTCCTTGATTTGTGTTGGTTCTGATCTTGTGCATTGAGTCCATGTTTGTGCATCTTTGCTTTGCATCCTCCTTAAGTGTGCATTTGTTTTCATTTGTTTCATGTTGCATCATGTTTGCGTGTAAGCTTCATCTCTCATTCTTTTGAGTAGCATATGCATTAAGCATTTGTACATATCATTTCACTTCTGTTTGTATGATGATGGCATGTTATCTTGTTCATTTCATTTCACTTGTATGCATTTTGCTAACCCTACAGGGGCTATGGTAAGTTTGAGGTGTGGAAGTTGAGTTCCACATCTCCAAATCTCATCTCTTCCTCTTATTTCTTATTGTGCTAACCATTTTCTTGTTGGGCTTAGGCCTTTCTCATCTCTTCTTCTATCTTCTTCTTCTCTTCTTCTTTCCTTCTTCATTAGGATAGAAACCCCACTAACCCTTAGGATATCCATGCATGACAACACTTAGGATTCTTTAGTCCCCCACTTAGACTTTTACCTTTGTGATCCTTTGGTGCTTTCTCTTCTCATCTTCAAACTTAATTCTAATTCACTTAATAAAGGTTGAGTGCTTTCATGTGACATGAGACTTTGCTATGAGATACATGCACGTGTTCCGTTTCGGGGCGAGGTGTAAGTTATCCCTCGTGGTGGATAGGTCTTAGCATGAGTACCTCACAAAGAAAAGCTATAAAAAATCACTTCTTAACGAAAAACCACAAAAATACTTAATAATGGTAATAGGCCAGTGTGTCTGAGCCTTCACTTGTGGGACTAGCTTTGGGGATTTCCTCCATAGATAGGTGCGCCTCTTGCGCATTCCATTTCGGGATGATGTGAGACATACACATCCCAGTAAGTAAGACTTAGGTACACTTACCTATGCAAATTTCAATCATAGAAGCTTCATAAAAAACACTGGACAAACAATAAGCGTCTTTCCTTCGGGAATTCTTTTCTCATCTCCTTCGATCCGTACGCGAACTTGCTCCTACTTGTCACTTTGCAAGACGGTTATGCACTCGTCGTCCGAGTCCGCAACACCTGAGCAATGGCATAGGTAGTTCAATCCTTAATTCACAAGTAATTTCCTTGCCACCCCTAGTTAGGGGAACTACGGCGTCTCTGATCCTCATTGTCCTGATGAGGTATGTAGGCAGCGGGGTAGGGCCCGTTCGAGCACAATCTTTATTTTCCCTACATTTTTTCTCTTTGTTTTCTTATTCAGTTTCTTTCTTAGTTCTTTTCCAGTTCCAGTTTCTTTTCATTTTCATTTCTTTGCAGCAGCTTTCATACCCTCACCCTTTGAAACATTTTCTTTGCAAGCGTGGATCCCGTCGGGTACGGCGGACGATCTGGGTGCTAATACCTTCCCAGATCATAACCGACTCCCAAACTCAGTCTCTTTGGTTCGTAGGACCTGTGTCCTTCCTCTTCTTTCTTTTGATTTGTGCAGCATTACCATTCCCTTTCTTTGTGATAACAAAGCCTGGCTGGCGACTCTTTTCTTTTCCGCGCCACTTTCGCGTTTGTACCAGGATGGAAATCCAGGGAGCGACAGCTGGCGACTCTGCTGGGGAATCGAACCCAGAATCTCTGGTTCCCCTATGAGTCTCTCATAGCGCTTGTTTGTTGCTGTTTCTTTGGGTGATGTTTGTTTGTTGTGGCTTGTTGTATTTTATTGTTGTTTATTTACAGCTTTATTTACAGCTTTATTTACAGTTTTTCAGTATTTATTTTCCCCATCATATATATCATACTGGACTGTCTGGACTGGTTTTCTGTTTGGTGGGCGCGGGTGATACTGTTCTGAGAGATAAGCCAAGTACTCGGCTTGAGTGCACTATAGGATTAGAGTGGACATATTGTACTCACATGTGACATGATGAGTGGCAATGTGTTTCACGCCTAGATTGCGACCGTCTTGGAAATCTCTTGTGTGGGGATTTCCTCCACTTCGGGATAGGACCTTGATAGTTATGTGCATCTGGGGACCGATCATTGAGAACCTTTGTGGAAACAACCCTCTCCAGTGGTGGCAGTGGCAGACCACATTTTGTGGCAAACCCATTCGCACCCGAGGGTCCACTGAGGACTCGCATAGGATGGCCTGGTTCTCTTATAGGAACTCAGTCAAAGCATCTGGTCGAATGACATTAGTATTGTATCCTACGGGCTGAATGTACTATTGTTTCTCGATTTCAGCGCTCGAAGCTGGGGACTTATAAGGGATGCTTGTTTTTCCCGGACTCAGCTGAGGCCTCCCTGCGTAGTACATAATGCCAAACCGATTCCCTGATTTGGTCATGAGCCATTTCTCGGAAATGGTGAAAGTATTATTGCTATTCGGCTTTGAGAGTCCATGATGTTTGACCCGGAGCACACCTGTGAGATTGGGGATGGGTTTGCAGGTTTGCAGGAACCCTTTGACTCCATCATACCCTTGTTACTAGTGCAGTTTCATGTTCTGATACAGTTACTTTGGTTCCGGAGTTCTTGAGTTTATCTGTTTCTTGATTGAGAGTATCTGAGCTTATCTGAGTATTTATGTGCTGATATCTAGAGGATTTGGGGTTTCTGATCATGTGGCCTTGGTATCCAGATTCCAGACAGTCCCATATGGATCATATGTCTTTGCATTTGCATCTGCATTGCATCATTTCATCATTAATCATGTTTTGTTTTCATCCACAGGTTCATATCTTTGCTTCCGGTTCCGGTATCCTCTTCAGAGATGGAAGATCCCCGCAAGCAGAATATTCATTTCAAGTTCTTTGACACCAAGGTTGGTCTGTTGAAGAAGATGGTGAAGCTGATCACACCCAGTCATGTAGAGAGATTCAGGAAGGCTTATGGGAGTATTCTGGATGTGGTGGTAGAGCTAGATTCTTCTGAGAGAAGTGACATTCATACCCTGCTTCAGTATTATGATCCTCATCTCTGTTGTTTCACTTTTCCTGATTTTCAGTTAGGTCCTTTGCTGGAGGAGTATGCTTTGATCTTGGGAGTTCCTGTTCGAGACCAGATTCCGTTCAATGCTGAGATGAGTAGACCTGCACCGGAGGCTATTTCTAAGGCTCTTTATTTGAGCACTTCTGTTGTGAATTCTTTGACCATCATTAGGGGAGGTGTACCTGGGTTTTCTTTGGAGACTTTGGTAAAGAAGGTGGAAGAGTTGGTTGTTGAGGAAGAATGGGATGCTGTCTGTGCTATTTTGGCTCTTTCTGTCTATGGCATTATTTTGTTTGCTGATATGGAGAAGTTCATAGATATGAATGCCATACATCTCTTCTTGCTGAAGAATCCTGTGCCTACATTGCTCGGAGATTTGTATTACTCAGTTCACTACAAGACTGAGAAGAAGAGGGGAGGTTTAGTTCGTTGATGTGCTCCTTTATTTCATATGTGGTTCATGAGGCATCTTCCCAACACTGTAATTTTTAGTGATCATACCTTGGTATGGGATCAGAAGCTGGAAAAGTTGCTTGCCAAGAATGTCAGGTGGATTACTCAGAGGCTGCAAGGTGCACGTTTCATCACTAGCTGTGGGAGCTATCTTAGTGTACCTTTATTGGGAGTAACTGGAGGGATTAATTACAATCCAATCTTGTTAAGAAGACAGTTGGGATATGCCTTGAGAGAGGTACCAGAAGAATTGAAGTTGTCCCCTATTTTATACTTCCCTGTAAAGGACAATATGCCTTTAGTGAGGAAAGTTGCTGGAGCTTGGAAGTGCATTAAGGGAGAAGGGATAGCTAGCATTGGAAAGTGCAACAATCAGACATTCCCGGAGTATGAGGCTTGGCTGAAAGACAGAGCCAGAAGAGTATTGTTGCCATTTTCATCTCCAGTTCCTCCAGTTGCTGAGTCTAGTGATACTGTGTCCTTAGAAGAGTTCAAGAAGTTGGAAGCCCAGCTGCATGCAGCCAGGGTGGAGAACACTGAGATGGTTAATCTATAGCATCTTGCCAACCGGGCCAAGAAGGAAGCTGAAGAGAAATTGCTGAAGATACAGACCACCTTAGAGGCTAAAGAGAAAGACTTTGCTGGAAGGGAAACTCACTTTCACAGGTTGGGTATGATGGAAGCAAAAAGAGAAGCTGAACGCAAGAAGAATTTGAAGACTCTCAAGGAAGCGCGTCAGTCTATTGTCTGGTTGCAGGGACAGAGAGAGCAGGAGTTGAAGAGATATAAGGAAAAAGAAGAGTTCTTTGAAGTGCAAATGGCCTACAAGAAGGAAGAGGTGGAGCAAGTCCACAACATTCGAAGGGAGAAGACTCAGCAGTTAGCAGATAGTCAACAAGCCCTAGAAGCAGCACTTAAAGAGATTGAAGACCTCAAGCTGATGGCTGGAGTCAAGAAAGCTAGGTTTGGTGTGGGGCCTAGTGAGGGAGGTTCAGGGTCCTCAGGCAGTAGTTTTGCTTCTTAGTTTGTTTCTCTTGTATTTGGATTACCTACAGGCATGTTGTAGGAATCCTGGCTATTTGCTTTTCTCTTTAGAAACTTGTACCCTACGGGGAATTCTGTTATGTTTTCCTTATAGGCTGTTTTATGCTATGTAGTTTTTCAGTTCACCATTTCTTCCGTGCTTACTGTTATGGTTTGAATGTGGTTTCTATGCGAAGGTTTCTGAAAGTCGAGGATCAGTGTCCATCTGGTTTTCTTTGCTAAATACCGGAACCGAGGCATGAATGACCTGGGATTGGAAACATAAACAATTGCATTGCATACATATAACATGTTTGTTTGTTTTGCAGGTAGCGCTACAGTTTCTAATGTCTTTTGTGTTTCAGGCACTATAGCTCCCAGGAAAGTTCGGGAACAACCAGTCACACACAGATATCCAACAAAGGTCAATAGAGAGAGAATCATGGATCAGATGCAAGCTAACTTAGCTGACCTAAGGCTAAGGATGGACAACTTTATGACTCTAATGGCAGGCATGGGTCAGAATCAAGAGCGTCTGCGGGAGATGATAGAAAATGGTCAAGCCAGGAACAACACTGTTGTTGATGGTAATCGTACCGGTGCGGGCGCGTGTCAAGTGGAAATCCCTGTAACACAGCCAGGGGTTACTATAATCAATGATGGGCTGAATAATATTCAAATGGATAATGAGGACGAACAGTTCACTCTTCTGGACGAAGCTGAAGGTCAGGGGGCTGAGATGAACCAAAGGTTTGAGGAAATGGTAGAACAAATCAAGGCTATTCAATCCCAGAGCTCTTTGGGATTTGACATAACAGACTTGGGCTTGGTTCCAGGGGTTAGAATCCCTTACAAGTTCAAAGTTCCAACTTTTGAGAAATACAACGGCACTGCATGCCCAAAGACCCATCTTCAATCCTTTGTAGGAAGGATTGCTGCTCACACTGATGATGAAAAACTCTGGATGTACTATTTCCAAGACAACTTGGTTGGAGCTTCTCTGGAGTGGTATATGAAGCTTAGCAGAGTCAATATAAAGAGCTGGAAAGACCTGGCAGAAGCTTTTGTGAGACAATACCAGTATAATTTGGACATGGCTCCAAATCGCACTCAATTGCAGCACATGTCTCAGACTGCTAAGAAGGGTTTCAAAGAATATGCTCAGAGGTGGCGTCAGCTCGCTGCCAGAGTGCAACCACCCCTGCTAGAGAACGAGATGGCTGACATGTTTATGGGGACTTTGCAGGGTGTGTTTCTTGAAAGATTGGCGTCCAGTCCTGCCACCAAATTCAACGACATTGTAATTGTTGGGGAGAGGGTTGAGACCTTGCTAAAGATGGGAAAGATCCAAGATACAAGTGCTAGCAGCTCAAATGTAGCGAGGAAAGATTTCAGTGGACCTCCTAGGAGAAGAGAGGGTGAGACAAATGATGTATTTGGCCGAGGTCGGGGCCGAGGTTATAGAAGACCATAAGAGTAGGTGGCAGCAGTCACAATTCCTTCTATTCCTGTGCTACAGATGCAACCTCAACAATAACAGCAACAACAACAACCACCCCGTAACAACTATCAATAGAGACCTTATTAGCCAAGGCAAACTCGCCCGGCTAATAGGGTGCTTGAGGCTATTCCCATGACATATGCTGCTTTGTTACCAAGACTGTTAGACCTGAATCTGATTCAACTGAGAACTTTGGCACTACCTCCTGGAGAGCTTCCAGTGGGTTATGACGTCAATGAAAGATGCGCTTTCCACTCAGGAGCACCCGGGCACTCAACTGAGAAGTGCAGGGCGCTGCAGCACAAAGTTCAAGACCTGATAGACTCCAAAGCAATCAACTTTGCACCACCGCTGAATGTTAATTCGAACGCTATTCCGAATCATGGAGGGGCAAGAATCAATGTTGTTGAGGGTGGTGAGAAGTTAAGTCTGATGCTGAGTATTGAAGAAGTGAAGACTCCTTTGATGGTAGTGAAGGGGAGATTGTTGAAAGGTCAAATGTTTCCAGGTTGCAGTTCTGATTGTGAAGAGTGTCTGAATGCTGAGAATGGATGTGAGAATCTGAAGATGGGATTGCAGAGTTTGATGGATGAGGGATGCTTGCAGTTTAATAGAGCTGGTAATGAAGCTGATGATGTGTCAACCATAACCATTTTCTATGATGAAGCTGAGATGCCTGTCAGAAGAGAGCTCGTAACCATTTATGCTCCTGAGATTAGTCTTGTGACTATCACCGTGCCTGGGCCTGTTCCTTACACAGACGATAAAGCCATTCCATGGCATTATGGCTCAGATGCATACGTGGCTGGACAGAATATTGAGAGCAAGTATGTTGTTGTTGACCCGACTGTAGAGAACGTCGGAGGAGTTGGAGGCTTTACCATAAGTGGTCGTTTATTTACTCCCCCAGTGATGAGAGGGGATCCTGAGGCTGAGGCTTCATCAAAAGCCAAAGGAAAGCAAGCTGTGACTGATGAATCAACTACTCCTATGGCTGGGCAGGGTACATTTGAAAAAGAGGTCGAGGAATTCATGCGCATTATCAAAAAGAGTGACTATAAGTTGGTCGAGAAGTTGCACCAGACACCTTCCAAGATATCCATTCTATCTTTGTTGATGTGCTCTCCTGCACACAGAGAGGCCTTGTTGAAAGTGCTGCAGATGGCCTATGTTCCTCAAGAAATCACTGTCAACCAACTTGAAGTTGTTGTAGGCAGTGTTAATGCAAGCTATGGCCTGGGCTTTACAGACAAAGACCTCACATCAGAGGGTCGAAACCACAACAAAGCACTACATATCACTATGGAGTGCAAGGGTGTTGTGTTGTCGCATGTTCTTGTAGATACAGGCTCTTCCCTTAATGTGCTTCCGAAGAAGGCATTAATGAAGCTCAATGTTGATGGTATAGTCCTGAGACCCAGTGGTTTGATTGTCAAAGCTTTCGACGGATCTAGAAGATCAGTTTTTTGAGAGGTTGAGTTTCCGGTGAAGATAGGTTCTCAGGTTTTCAAAAGCACCTTCTATGTTATGGACATTCAGCCCGCCTATAGCTGTTTGTTGGGACGCCCATGGATTCATGCTGCTGGAGCTGTTACTTCAACCCTGCATCAGAAGCTCAAATATGTGGTTGACGGCCAGGTAATCACAGTGTGCGGAGAGGAAGACATCTTCGTAAGCCACTTGTCAACGTTCAAGTATGTAGAGATGGATGGAGAGATCCATGAGACTCTTTGCCAAGCCTTCGAAGCAGTCAACGTCAGCATTCTAACTCCTGTAGAGAAGAGTAGTGAGAAAGAAGGCACATCCATCCACTCCTATAAGCAAGCAAAGGAGGTTGTTCAGTCAGGAAGTACCCAAGGCTGGGGCAAATTGCTGGAGCTAGAAAAGAAAGACGACAAGTTCGGTCTAGGATATCAGCCTGGTGGATCTACTCCAAGTGGTAAGGCTATCACTTTTACAAGTGCTGGGTTGCTCGACCGCAACCAGATTTGTGCAACCACTGAAGAGGGAGATAGTGATGGTGACTGGGACAACTGGATACATCAGTGTGCACCCGGAGAGGAGCTAAGGAACTGGTCTACTGAAGACATTGTTCAAGTTACCTGGCACTCAGAGTAATTCATTTTCTTTCCTTTTATTATCATACTGCATTGTCAAATCCAGCATTCTTCCCAAGATGCTAGGATCCATTGTATTGGGCCACCATGTTTTGTATGCATTTTATTTTACCATGAAATAAAAGGACATTTTCAGACAAAATTGTGTTCTCTTTCTTTGTTTTTAAAATTTTTCACAAAAATATAAAAATGGCAATGTGTTTTTCATTTTTGTTTTTGTTTTAGCGTCTCTTTTTCAAAATAAGCAGATTCTGAATAAGCACATCATTTGTGCAGTGCTGATCATCCGGATTCCATTGATAACATTCCTGCTATGACTACGCATGACTTTGATAACCCAGTCTACCATGTTGATGAAGGGGTTGAGGAAGACTGTGACCTCCCGGAAGAATTGGTCAGATTGTTGAAACAAGAGGAACGGGTTATTCAGCCTCATCAGGAAGAGATTGAGATCATCAACATTGGCAGTGAAGATGCGAAGAAAGAGATCAAAATTGGGGCCAGTTTGCAGACCAACATCAAGAAAGAGCTGATCAGTATGCTGAGAGAGTATGTGGATATCTTTGCTTGGTCATATCAAGATATGTCAGGGTTGGATACCGACATCGTTGTGCATAAGCTACCTTTGAGAGAGGACTGTCCTCCTGTGAAACAAAAATTGAGAAGAACTCTTCCTGACATGGCGATGAAGATCAAAGAGGAGGTTCAGAAGCAATGGGATGTCGGGTTCCTTGCTGTGACTAGTTACCCACCTTGGGTAGCTAACATTGTACCTGTACCAAAGAAGGACGACAAGGTCCGGATGTGCGTTGACTACCGGGATTTGAATAGAGCAAGCCCAAAAGATGACTTTCTGTTGCCACACATTGATGTGTTGGTAGACAATACTGCTCAATTCTCGGTATTTTCCTTCATGGATGGGTTCTCCGGGTAAAACCAGATTAAGATGGTCCCGGAAGACATGGAGAAGAAAACGTTCCTTACCCCGTGGGGTACATTCTGCTATAAGGTCATGCCCTTTGGTTTGAAGAACGCCGGGGAAACTTATCAGCGGGCGATGGTCACATTGTTCCATGACATGATACACAAGGAGATTGAGTGTTATGTGGACGATATGATTGCTAAGTCCCGAGACGAGGAAGAGCATCTGGTTAACCTGAAGAAGTTGTTTGATAGACTGACCAAGTACAAGCTGAGGTTGAATCCAAACAAGTACACTTTCGGAGTGCGTTCCAGGAAACTGCTGGGTTTCATTGTTAGTCAAAGAGGAATTGAGGTAGATCCTGCCAAAGTAAAAGCTATTCAAGATATGCCTGCACCGAGAACAGAAAAAGAAGTGCGCGGGTTTTTAGGGAGGCTAAACTACATTTCTCGGTTCATATCTCATCTAACTTCCACGTGCGAGCCAATATTCAAGTTGCTAAGTAAAGAGCAAACGGTCAGGTGGAACGAAGACTGCCAAAGAGCTTTCGATAAAATAAAAGAATATTTGCAGGAGCCTCCAATTCTAATGCGTCCAGTTGAAGGGAGACCTTTAATCATGTACTTGACTGTGCTAGAAGGGTCAATGGGGTGTGTTCTAGGCCAACATGACGAGTCTGGTCGAAAAGAGTACGCTATTTATTACCTTAGCAAAAAGTTTACCGACTGTGAATCTCGTTACTCACTGCTCGAGAAAACTTGCTGCGCTTTGGTATGGGCTGCTCACCGACTGAGGCAGTACATGTTGACTCATACCACACTGCTCATTTCCAAAATGGATCCTATCAAGTACATCTTTGAGAAACCAGCGTTAACCGGAAGGGTTGCTAGGTGGAAGATGATTTTAACTGAATATGATATCCAATATACTTCTCAGAAAGCCATCAAGGGAAGTGTATTGTCGGATTACCTTGCACAGCAACCTCTTGAAGATGATTATCAGCCATTGAAGTTTGATTTCCCTGATGAGGACATCATGTACCTCAAAGCAAACGATTGCGAGGAACCACTTCCGGAGGAGGGGCCAGACCCTGAATCCAAATGGAAGTTGATGTTTGATGGGGCAGTCAATATCAATGGACGTGGAGTTGGTGCTGTTCTTATTACTCCCGAAGGTGTTCACTTTCCCTTCGCTGCCAGAATTACTTTTGGCTACACCAACAATGAAGCAGAATACAAGGCATGCATAATGGGAATAGAGGAGGCAATTAATCTTCGGATTAAGAACTTCGATATATTTGGAGATTCATCCCTCGTCATTAATCAAGTTACCGGCAAGTGGTATACGCATCAAGAGCATCTAATTCCATACAGGGATTATGCTAGAAAATTGTTGACGTTCTTCACAACAGTTAAGCTTTAGTACATACCACGTGATGAAAATCAATTTTCCGACGCATTGGCCACTCTTTCTTCGTCTATCAAAGTTTTGTGTTGGAATTATGTGCCCAGAATTGACATTTCCAGGCTTGACGCTCCAGCTCATGCTTTCTCTGTAGACGCAGTGTCTGACGAGAAACCTTGGTACTTTGATATCAAGTTATTCCTGGAAAAGCAATAATACCCAGCTGGGGCATCTTCCAATGACAAGAAGACCTTGAGGCGATTTGCTGCTAGCTTCTTCTTGAACACAGACGGGGTTTTGTACAAGAGAAACTTCGACATGGTCTTGCTCAGATGCGTGGATAGACACGAAGCAAGCCTGTTAATGCAGGAAGTCCACGAGGGATCTTTCGGTACCCATGCAGGAGGGCGTGCCATGGCTAAGAAATTGCTGAGATCAGGGTATTACTGGATGAAAATGGATGCATATTGTTTTTCATTCGCTCGTAAGTGCCACAAATGCCAGATATATGCAGACAAAGTGCATGTTCCTCCAAGCCCGCTCAACGTCATGTCATCTCCTTGGCCCTTTTCTATGTGGGGCATTGACATGATCGGGAAGATAGAGCCTACTGCTTCAAATGGTCATCGCTTCATCCTGGTCGCGATTGATTACTTCACTAAATGGGTGGAAGCAGCATCTTATGCCAATATCACTCGTCAAGTGGTGGCAAGATTTCTGAAAAGAGATATCATATGCAGATACGGAGTGCCCGAAAGGATCATTACTGACAATGATTCTAATCTCAACAACAAGATGATGGCAGAGTTGTGTCGGGACTTCAAGATACAGCATCACAATTCTTCTCCTTACCGACGAAAGATGAATGGTGCGGAAGATTGTGCAAAAAATGGTTGTCACTTACAAAGATTGGAATGAGATGTTACCCTTTGCGTTGCATGGGTACCGAACGTCAGTCAGGACGTCAACTGGGGAAACTCCCTTCTCTTTGGTATATGGTATGGAAGCAGTCCTTCCTGTTGAAGTAGAGATTCCTTCATTGCGTGTGATGATGGATGTGAAGCTCGATGAGGCTGAATGGGTGCGTGCTCGTTATAATTAGCTATGTCTGATTGAGGAAAAGAGATTAGCGGCTATCTGTCATGGTCAGCTTTATCAGAGGAGAATGAAGCATGCATTTGACCAACGAGTACGTACTCGGGAGTATCAAGTAGGAGAGCTTGTGCTGAAAAGAATCATTCCTCCAAGTTCAGATCGCAGGGGCAAGTGGACCCCAAATTACGAAGGACCATTCATAGTGAAGAAAGTATTCTCAGGAGGAGCACTGATGCTCACCACTATGGATGGAGATGACTTCCAGTCCCCTGTTAACTCGTACGCAGTAAAAAATACTTCGCATAAAGAGACCTGCTGGACACAAAAACAGAATTATAGTCCAGGTAAAAAAGGCATCCCGACGAGCTAAAAACAGAATAAAAAGCTCGGGAAAAAGTTAGGGAAAATGAATTAAAATAAATGTACACCCGCTGAGTTGAAAAGCCACATTTGAGAGCTCAGGCAAAAAAGGGTATCCCGGTGGATTGAAAATCCGAAAGGGCGATCCACGCAAAACAAGGGAATAAGAGAACAACTGCGATCCGAGTAATCTGACCCACATCATCGTTTCGTACAACTTGACAATATCAGAAGGATAGGAATCATTCCCCTCATCCTCTCAAAAAGCAAAAGCAGAATGAAGAGTCTCAAAGATATGCGGGTCATAGCAGAAATGGAACTCATTGGGATGCCGTGCCCATTGACATTAGGATAGTTTCTTTTCTCAATTTTATGATAGCTACCTCTTTCCAGGTGGTTGCTTCCTGATGTAAATCTTTGCCTATTCAGAGGCCTTTCAATAAAAAGAATATTCAGTCAAAAAGTTGTGTTTGTTTATTTTTGTTTGCAAAATGTCCTGAATTTTTGGCAAAAACAGCATTGCATTAAAACATGGTGATAATTTGAAAGAAAATGACATGCAGGGAAACAGTTGAAACCCTCTTTGAGTGTCGGGTGACAATGGATGAACAGATCATACCATGCAAGTCCCCAGGGCACACTTGTGTTTTCTGTTGTTGTAGGTTGCAGGATGGCGTCACATTCTCCCAAGCAAAAACAATTATCCCCCGTAGGTGGCCCAAGCAGTTTGTTCTTCCCTAGTGGAGTATGCCCAGCAGGAAGCTGAATGCCTGATATCCCCACAGAGTTAGAATTGTCAGAATTCTATCCCCAGCAAGGGTCACAGCCAAAGCTTGAATCAGCAAGTGATCTCCCCAGCTAGAGCATTGTTGAAGCTTCTTTCCCAACCAAGTCTGAAGATGATCTGTCCCCACAGGGTTCATATTTGATTTTCACTTCCGTCAGTGAGATATTCCCCAGCAACGTTACCATACTTTTGTTTTAAAGGATGATACAGTCAGGTATTCATCACAGTCAGAGTTAGGTATCAAGGCCTCTCAACTTGTTTTTCCCATGCAGAGTTGTAACTCTTGCGGCCAATCAGGCATTTGTTTGTTGCTCGTCTGCAATCTCCAGTACTCGTATGTGCTCTTGATTTGGTCATTGCTCGTCCGCATCTTTCAACACTCGTCTGTGTTAGCACTCCGGTTTGCTCGTTTGCCTTCCCTATCAGTGGTCCATGATTACCATGATATTGCTCGTCTACAATTTCCAACATTCGTCTGTGTTTGGTCTCCATTTATTGCTCAACATTCATCTATGTTATCCCTAAGCAGAGTTTTCCCCAGTAGTGACATATTATTACTTTACTGTTGATTATTTGCGCTTCTCAGCACTCGTCTGTGTTCGCATTTTGTTGCTCGTCCGCAATTTCCAGCACTCATCTGTGTTATAACTTTATTGTTACTCGTCCGCATCTTTCAACACTCATCTGTGTTATCATTTTGGTATTTCTCGTTTTTTTTCCCCAGCAGTGGTCCATGATTACCTTGTTTGCTCGTCTGCGATTTTCCAACACTCGTCTGTGTTTTGAGGTTTTGATCTCTGTTGATTGCTCGCTTGCTTTCTCCGGCACTCGTTTGTGTTTTAGATGATTACCTGTTGTTACTCGTCTGCAAGTCCCAACACTCGTCTGTGTTTTGAGGTTTTGATCTCTGTTGATTGCTTGTTTGCTTTCTCCGGCACTCGTCTGTATTTTGGATGATTACCTGTTGTTGCTCGTCTGCAAGTCCCAACACTCGTCTGTGTTTTGATGTTATATTCTCTGCTTTTGCTCGTCTGCAATTCTCAACACTCGTCTGTGTTTATTACCTGTTGTTTCTCGTCTGCAAGTCCCAACACTCGTCTGTGTTTTGATATGTAATCTCTGATGTTGTTCATCTGCAGTTGTCAACACTCGTCTTTGTTATGACTTTGACAGTACTCGTATGCACTCCCTAGCACTCGTCTGTGTGATACCCGTTTGAAGCTCGTCTGCTTTGTTTGGATACTCGTCTGCGTCATCCCCAACACTCGTCTGTGTTAGCTTATATCTGTATGTGTGGATTTGTTGATTATCCTGGTATTCTTCTGTATTGCTACTCCAAATGCTCGTCTGTGTTTGAATTTCTGGTATTCGTCTATACCAGGGGCTGATACTCGTCTGTATCATTACCTGAAGCGCTCGTTTGTGTTTCTCGAATCATCGTCTGATACTCGTCTGTATCATTGACTTTTGGCACTCGTATGTGTTATCTTGATGATCTTCCAATACTCGTCTGTATTGAAGAGGTTTAAAATCCTGACTGTGGGAATAAGTGTCAAAATGGTTACCGGTCCTGGCGTAACAGGTATATCTGAAGGAGGCTCGTCTGTCTCAAGTACCAATTATTATTGTTGCACCTGGCGTAACAGGTTTGCTCAAAGAAGACTCGTCTTTCTTGTACCATATATCCACGGATAATATATGAAGAAGGTTCTTCTACCTTGATTATGCATGTCTATCCCACAGACTTTAAGTGCATCACTGGTCCTGGCGTAATAGGTATATCCGGAGGAAATTCGTCTGTCTCAGGTCATATGTCTTGCAGAGTATTTGAGGGCTCATATGTCCAGCTCTTGGCGTAACAGGATTGTTCGAAGAAGACTCCACTGTCATTGTGTTTTTATTCCAGATATCAGTTTCAACTTAGAAGAAGCTCGTCTGCTTTTTTCTCCCCGTCAGTCACCAAAGCGTCATTTGGTTGGGTTTATTTCCCAGTTTTGCATCCTTCGTCAGAGTGAAAATTTCAAGTCTTCTTGGTATTTAACCACCGTTTATCTTGAACGATCGATAGCCCGTGCTACCGTCCTTTTCACATTAACAGATGTTTGAATAGGGGCAGCTGTAACACCCCAAATTTGCCCTCTTCATTTTAAGCATCATATCATATCATATTCATCATGAACATACCATATTCTTAGCATCCTAGTATGGAAAGATGAGGCATAACATTCTTCATGTCCTATCTTTAGGCATATGATCATCTGTGGAGGTTCTTGAGGCATCACAAGCTATGACAAGGGTCCCAATGGATTTTTACAAGTCCTATGAAGAGTCTACATTGCATTTACAAGATCAAGTCCATTTTCAAAAGCTTAGAAGGTTGCATGATCACCTGAGGTCTCAGGACAAGGCAAAGCTCCTACACAAGGCACCTAAACTAGGGTTTGAGATTCAAGCATCAAAACTTCACAACTTTGGCCATTTCATTTGGGCAAAGTCTTCCATATGTCAAGAGGATCCTGGGTACCAATTTTCATGAGAAAATTCCATGTGGAAGTCAGGAAATTCTTCAGTTGCTTGCAGATGAAGTAATTGGTCAACTGTGCCCTTAAAAAGTCAACTGTGTGATTTCAAGGGGTCTAACCCAAATTTTCTTTCCAAGAGGGGTCATTATAATGTTATAAGAGGTTTGGGATGCTTAAGATCAAGAATCATGGAGATTTGAGGCTTTTTTCAAAATTGGTACAAACTTGGCTTTGAGAAATTTCCAAATTTGGCAACTTTTGCCCTAATTTTCAAATGGCCTTAACATGATCAAAAATTCTTCAAATGGACCAAAGTCAAACATGAAAGTTGGAGATTAAGGGCTCCCATTTTCAAAAAGTACAAGTATATTTTCATGGGATTTATGGTTTGTCCTAGAGCCTCTTCGAAAATCTCACTAAAGCTAGGGCAAATTCAAAATTTCCATGCATGCACAAAGGCAAAAAGCTTCAAAACTTAATTGTAAGACTTATATGGTTCAAGTTTGTTTCTAATGTTACAATACATTGCATTTGGATCATTTCGCTCCAAAGAAAGTCACAATTTCGTGCACAATAAGAAAGTTGCTCCAAAAGAGGATATTTTGCAAAATCATGAGGAAAGTGTGATACCTCAATCCAAAGGCCATAATTGATTGGATTATGATCAAGGGTTGGAAAAGGATTGCCCATGTGCTGAGAGGCCAAGCAAATTAATAAGGTGGCATGCTCTCACACCAATTTGTAAATTTTGCAAATTCTCATGATCCACACGTGCAAAGTTTATAATTCTTTCAGCATGGAATTGTGAGAGGATACTTAAGCAGCTAGGGTTTCAGAAAGCACAACCACTCTCTCATTCTCTCATTTTCCAAGTTTATGCACAATTGTATTTTCTCTCATTTCTCCTCACACACTTGATCAATCTCAAAACAAATTGTGGATTCTTGATCAGTGAAAGCTAAGGATCCTTAATCACACACTCTTTCAAGCTCTCTCTCAAGTTCAACAACATTGCCATTTCAGGGCAGGTGTGGACAAAGCCTCAGATCCAGCCATCTTCAAGACTTTAGATGCATTTATTTTTCATCTAGAGTGAGTGTAGAGTGATTTGCACGCATCATTTGGTCTTCTATCTCATTATATCAAGATCTGCAACTCAGGTATGCATTGGATTCTTCACCTCTGAAAATGAAATTGATCATGTTTTTTGTAATCCTTGAGGTACACTGAGCATTCTGCAACTTTTAGTTTCGAAAATGGTGCAATATTGAGTGAGTTATTTGAATTTCATTTTTCATGGTCAAAGTTGTTCTTGTTCGATCCGGTTGATTCTTTAATCTATTGTTATTTTGATGCTCATATTTGGAATCAATGCCTATCATTTAGTGGATCTGGAGCTTTATGTTTATTTTTATCATGTTTTGAGCATTTGTTATGAATTCCGGTGCCGGAGCCCTAGCTCCGGTCACCGTAAACTGCACTTGTATGAACATAGGGTGTGAGGAAGAAGATGACTCTTCAGCCTTTAGATCCAGTCCTTCATGCGTCCAGATCTGGCCACGTAGCCCTAGCCTCCACCCTCTCCCTCACGTGAATGTTTTATTTCCTTTTAATTCACAATGTTTCGCAGCCCACCACAATTGCCATGGTCCATCCATTCACAATTCAGCTTCCTGCCACGTAATTTAATGAAAGACTCTCCACGCGCGTCTGATTGATCCTGCGTTTCTTATTTTTTCCTGTTATTTTCCATAAATTCCACCACAAGAGCCATAAGCCTGCACAGGATATAGGCTTGGTTCTTGATATTCACACCCCCCAGCTTCTGGCCCAATCATTTTGAACGCAAACTTCCTGATGTTTCCACCCCCCAGTCCATTTCTCTTTTTAATTTCTTTTTTCATTTATTTCTTTTATTCATTTTAGTTTCTAAATATTAAAAATACTTCTGAATATCCAAAAATTCCCAAAAAATTCTTGAGTCTTATTTTAATTTCTTTTATTTTTCTATATTTTTTTATTTTTCATTTTTCTTAATTTCCACGTGTCATATTAATTCCTCATTTCAATTACTTCATTTTAAATCCTTTCTTGAGTACACTGCCTTGTCCATTTTCTATAGACTTCATTATTTTGAGTTTTGTATTCATTCGTTTTGCTCTGGATTCCTAAGATGGTTTAGTTCATGTGTGATTTTTCCCTTGATTTTTAGAAATTTATTCCTTGGGTCTTGGTCCTTTCACTTGTGTTGGAAGTTATTAACCCTAGTTTGTGTTCTTGCCTTCATTTGACCTAGTTTGCTTCTGAATTTTTCCAAATCCTTTTGGCTCATTGATATATCATGTTTGAGGATCATTTGACTTGAGTTTTGGAATTTTTAGATGCTTGGTTGATTTAATTTGAATTTTGTCTTGAACCTTGTCCTATTTTGCTTCTTTTGGTCCATTAGGTCTCTTATAAGCTTAGAAGGGCACTTGTGCCAACTTCTTCTTCTCACTTGGGGTCCTTTTGGGGTATGGGAACCTTCCTGGTCCTAGCTTAGGGTTTGAGTCTTAGGATTTTTTTGTGTTTGCTTCGCTTTTAAGTTCTTTCATTTCTTAAGTGTGCTTTCACTTCTTCCTTACTTCTTTCACTCCCTTTTTGTGATTGTTTGGTGTTGTGTGTCCATTCTCTTCATCTTGCTAGCTCCTTAAGCTCTTCCTTGATTTGTGTTGGTTCTGATCTTGTGCATTGAGTCCATGTTTGTGCATCTTTGCTTTGCATCCTCCTTAAGTGTGCATTTGTTTTCATTTGTTTCATGTTGCATCATGTTTGCTTGTAAGCTTCATCTCTCATTCTTTTGAGTAGCATATGCATTGACCATTTGTACATATATTATTTCACTTCTGTTTGTATGATGATGGCATGTTATCTTGTTCATTTCATTTCACTTGTATGCATTTTGCTAACCCTACAGGGGCTATGGTAAGTGTGAGGTGTGGAAGTTGAGTTCCACATCTCCAAATCTCATCTCTTCCTCTTATTTCTTATTGTGCTAACCATTTGTTTGTTGGGCTTAGGCCTTTCTCATCTCTTCTTCTATCTTCTTCTTCTCTTCTTCTTTCCTTCTTCATTAGGATAGAAACCTCACTAACCCTTAGGATATCCATGCATGATAACACTTAGGATTCTTTAGTCCCCCACTTAGACTTTTACCTTTGTGATCCTTTGGTGCTTTCTCTTCTCATCTTCAAACTTAATTCTAATTCACTTAATAAAGGTTGAGTGCTTTCATGTGACATGAGACTTTGCTATGAGATACCTGCACGCGTTCCGTTTCGGGGCGAGGTGTAAGTTATCCCTCGTGGTGGATAGGTCTTAGCATGAGTACCTCACAAAGAAAAGCTAAAAAAACACTTCTTAACCAAAAACCACAAAAATACTTAATAATGGTAATAGGCCAAGGTGTCTGAGCCTTCACTTGGGGGACTAGCTTTGGGGATTTCCTCCATAGATAGGTGCGCCTCTTGCGCATTCCATTTCGGGATGATGTGAGACGTACACATCCCAGTAAGTAAGACTTAGGTACACTTACCTATGCAAATTTCACTCATAGAAGCTTCATAAAAAACACTGGACAAACAATAAGCGTCTTTCCTTCGGGAATTGTTTTCTCATCTCCTTCGCTCTGTACGCGAACTTGCTCCTACTTGTCACTTTGCAAGACGGTTACGCACTCGTCATCCGAGTCTGCAACACCTGAGCAATGGCATAGGCAGTTCAAGCCTTAATTCACAAGTAATTTCCTTGCCACCCCTAGTTAGGGGAACTACGGCGTCTCTGATCCTCATTGTCCTGATGAGGTACGTAGGCAGCGGGGTTGGGCCCGTTCGAGCACAATCTTTATTTTCCCTACATTTTTTCTCTTTGTTTTCTTATTCAGTTTCTTTCTCAGTTCTTTTCCAGTTCAAGTTTCTTTTCATTTTCATTTCTTTGCAGCAGCTTTCATACCCTCACCCTTTGAAACATTTTCTTTGCAAGCGTGGATCCCTTCGGGTACGACAGACGATCTGGGTGCTAATACCTTCCCAGGTCGTAAACGACTCCCGAACTCAGTCTCTTTGGTTCGTAGGACCTGTGTCCTTCCTCTTCTTTCTTTTGGTTTGTGCAGCATTACCATTCCCTTTCTTCGGGATAAAAATGCCTGGCTGGCGACTCTTTTCTTTTCCGCGCCACTTTCGCGTTTGTACCGGGATGGAAATCCGGGGAGCGACAACCAGTTAAGGACTTGGTGCCCCGGGATCCTTGGACGTATCCAACTCTCCAGGTTGAGGTCGCTTTCCGAATCGTCTTCCAGGTTCTTAACAACATCTGGGGTGAGCATCCCCCCACTGATGAATTTGGGCTCTTTTGCAGCCTCTGATTGATCTTGTCGGAATGGTCTGTAACCTAAACCGAATTTATCTTCCTTCTTCTTCACCGGCAGCAGCTTGCCCCAACCTTGGGCATTACCGTCTTCAACAACCTTCTGGGCTTGCTGATAGGAGACAATTGAAGTACCCATCTTGTCCTCCTGGGATGCAGCAAATACTTCAGTCGTCGCTGATGGTTAAATAGCAAGTGTACTATTTTTGCCCACTGTAGTAATTTTAGGGAAATTCCCCGAATATCGATCTCAAGGACTGTGTATCAAATTAAGTTATTTACTATTTCAAGTTGAACAAAAGTTTATAAGGGTTTGTTTAGATTTTCTCAAAAGATTTGTAAACATAAAATTAGGAAAATAATACTAAGGATGACAAATATTAGAATTATGCTAGGGAGGGTGTATGAGAAATTCTTATAATGACTATTTGTTTATAATTGTTAAAATATCACTGTAACTAAATCATTACCATCTTATTACAATAGTTTTCCAAAATTCCTTTAAAGAAAACCCTTTGGTATTCCTACTATACTCCAATTCCTTGATCATATAGAATGAATACCAAGCATTTGTATATCAAAAGTTTTCACGGTTAATTATGATATCCCAATTCCTTGGTGATATCCGATAAAAAGTTTTAATTGAAAAACATTAACAGTGCATTCCTACAATCTGTTAACCTATGATGAAAATCCAATTTTCCAATATTGATTTTCTTACAATAAAATCAATCAATCAAAACAATGAAGAAAGAAACAGTGAAATTCTTAAAATTAAGTTCAATGTCATTACAAATAACTCAGGGACACCCCCGTAGCATTGGGGATATTAGCCACTCATAATCCAAACAATGAAAATCACATACAATAGGAAAAGAAACATTACAATGTAAAAAGGATTGATTGGATCGTCAATTGCTTCCGCGTTTGATCGATTCGACTTCTCCTTTAAAATCCTTCCTTTTCCTTTGTGTGAAAATTCCCAATATCCAAAAGTACGTATTTCTGGTTCAGATCACCCTAATGTATCAGATTACAAAATTACATGCGAAATGTCCAAAATGCCCTCAACACAAGAGACCAAATAAAAAAATCTTGCATCAGGTGCCATGACACGGGCACCCGTGTCATGCTGCTGGACTCCTTCATACGTGCTGTCAAGTGGGGACCTATGACATGGGCCGTGTCATATGACACGGGCACCCGTGTCATGTGACACGGGCACCCGTGTCATGTGACACGGGCACCCGTGTCATACTGCTGGATTCCTCAATATTTGCATAGCCTTCCTGACACGGGTCGTGTCAGGTGACACGGGCACCCGTGTCAGGCTTCTGGATCCCCTCTTTCTCCGTTTCTTCGCACACGAATCGCCGTTTCCTTCACATCTGATCACCGACTTGATATCTGCCTGAAAATACACTAAAAACAACAAAATTAAACGCACCAACGATATAAAAGATCGCATGCAATATCCTTGCCACATAACGAAATAACACACAATAATCTAAACATAAGACTCGAAAATGCACAAAAACATCGAAAAGCAATAACTAACATGTCTTGAAATAATAACTGGAAATCACCGATCAAACTCCCCGAACTTGAATTTTTTCTTGTCCTCAAGCATAAAGCTTGCATCTTTCGAGATGAAATGAGGATACTCGTGCTTCAGATAAGATCCAATTCATTGGGCGGATACTTTTGGTACTTCTCTCTCAATGAAAATATCTTGCAAACACCGAACCATGGTCACACCACGGACCTCAACCCTCTTTTCGGTAACCTCTCCGACTATGCTTTGGGCTTAGGTCTTCCTATCAATTTTCCCCCTTTTCATTCGGACACTCATTTTAAGGCTTTTTGTGATTTTTCATTGTATGCACAAGGTTGGTTGACCAATTTTTTTGAGACACCGATTATTGGGTTCAACCTCAGTTAGGCTGAATAACCGAGTGAGGGTTACCCAACTTAGAAGGATCGATGGTTTATTTATCTCTTTTTTTTCTCGGTGTCTTTTCTCTCTTTTTTTTCGATCAACCCATCACAACAACTAGTATAAATGAAGCCTGATTGTCATGATAAACTATAAGGGGTACTTCTCAGATTTAAGTACCATGGCACAAATCTACATGTCGGACTCGTTACTTACTCATCGGATTCAGTGTGTTTGCATTATACTTTCACATCAAGATTTTTCTATTTCTTCGCCCGATTCTTTTTCACTTAACCCTCTACACTTTTTCCTCCTCTCAATCACAAGACAAAATGTCATCATATTTTTCAGCTCGGGGACAATTTCACAAGTAATTCCAATTATTCATTCAAGCAGTACAAGACTCTCAATTAAAATAAGCGAAACGGTAAAAACATAACACAAAATAACTAAATAAAAACCGACAAAATAAATAAACCCTCCCACACCAGAACTCATCAGTGTCCCCACTGATGGAGAACTAGTGCGAATAGGGGACTCACAGAAGCCTACTGAGGTGGTTGGTCTCGCAGATGCATCTGCTTCAACCATTCGTGCATTTCTCCGATAAGCTTGCCTTGTCAGATTTTCTCTTTCCCTTGTCGGGTTTTCTCTTCTCCTTGCCGAGTTTTCTCACTTCGGAGGAAGCACATTTCGTTTTGCATCCATTCCCAATCCTTCTCACCTATGCTCCACGACGAACCTGTTCCTTGATTGGCATTGGCGGAGTTACCAACTGGCGGCATAGGCGCCATCTCCGATTGATAACCTTCTTCTTCATCTGTACCTGCAACATCATCAAAAACAAAATCGTTGTCCTGTACAGGACTCTCGTATATCCAATTAGCCTCATTTTCAATGCTTATGAAATCAGGCGTAGGTAATGCCAACAAATGGTGGTTACGGCTAACCAAAGAGTAATAATCATTAAAGACCTTTATCATACCTTGTGTTGTGAGGGTGGCCAGGTCGATTTTTGTGTTACCTGTCACAATAGGCTCTTCCCTCAGCAAAGCACCATATCCAAAGTGGTCGGTAATTTGGGTTATCATGCCTCCCATTGATATCTCTCCCGAGTTGGCATTTGCGACTCTTTTCAGATGGTCAGCCGCAAAAGCCGCGACATTGATCAGCTCTTTGTTGGCCATGCCATACAATAGGTATAACTCTTTCTGAGTTGCTACACCCATGTTGTCTCCTCTATAAAACAAGGTGTATGCCAAGCCTTTCTGTGCATATCTGAAGCAAGGGTTGTGGATGCACGAAGCCTTTGCCACCTTAGCGACATACTCGGGATTTCCCGTGATAGCTTTCCAGAAGTCACCTGCAGCAAAATTAGTTGGGGGAGCTCCAGGTCCAAAGCTAGGCAGCTTCAGGACTTCTCCCAGTTCCGCTAAGGATAAAGAGTGAGTAGTATTAAACAGACGGAACCTTAATGTTCCAAAATATTCCTCATCGGCACCCGTCCACCTGTGCTTCAACTGGAACTCCAAAGAACTCAAAAGTTCGAAAGTTATGCGCTCATAGGTCGGTGCTTCAAATTGCATAAATTCAAGCATGCCTAATGTATGAAACATCCTATGAACTTCGAATCTCAGCCCTAAATTATCAAGTGTGTCATTACAGATATACCTCGCGGGAATTAGCTTACGCTTGACCAATACAGAGTATTCCCGTTGATGCTTCGGCTCCTCAAACAATATGTCATGAGCATTTGCCATACGGTGTGCCCTCTTCCGGGGGCGAGATGGCTCCGCTACGTCCTTTCCAGTGTCTCTTCTTGGAGGCATTCTTGACTACCTGCAAAAATGAACAAACAAAATTCGAAATTTGAATTAGGCAAAACCGTCACCGTAGGAGTGACAAGGGAGATGAGGGGAGCACTTTTTGTGAAGAGAGTATGGAGTTTTGGTGAATGGGTGTTGGAGAAATTGAAGGTTCTTTGGTGTGGTGACAATGGAGGCTAGGGTTTTTAGAAGATGAGAAGGTCGAGAAGAAAGCAAAGTTATGTGAAAAATAAAACTGAAAAATGCAATTAAGGGTAAATGAGTGGTTTAGTGATAAAAAATCATGGGTCCCACACATTAAAAGTGTAAAAAAAATTGAAAATTTTGTCCTGCACTCCTGACACGGGCCGTGTTGTGCAACACGGGCACCCGTGTCAGGCCCCTGCATCCATAAAAGAAACAATAAAAGGAAGGGGTTGTTCAGACTCTGCAACACGGGTCGTGTTGCACAACACAGGCACCTGTGTTGCACCCCTGTATTCCACATGGCATTGACTGCCAATCCTCATCTCTTCCTGACACGGGCCGTGTCTGGGACACGGGCACCCATGTCAGGGCCCTGACTTTTCGAAAAAACGCGTTTTTCACCATCCAGACCATTTTTCTTTCTTTTACCGACCCTGTGAGACGTTGCTTCAGCCTACCTACAAAATGAACAAATAAATATTAAATGAAACCATCGTGGGTTGCCTCCCACACAGCACTGCGTTTAACGTCGCATGGATCGACGGTCATTCGTCCTACTGGATAAGACGAATGACATTTTCTTGATCTCTAGGTTGTCCTTGAAAATAAGGCTTTAACCTTTTCCCGTTCACTTTGAAGATGTCTCCGTTAGCTTGATTCTTTATCTTGACTGCCCCATGCGTGAAGACTCGATGCACCTCAAACGGTCCCGACCACTTAGATTTGAGTTTCCCAGGAAAGAGTTTCAGCCTTGAGTTATACAGTAAGACAAGTTGTCCTTCGAAAAATTCTTTCGTTTGAATTCTCTTGTCATGCCATTTCTTTGTTTGATCTTTGTACATCTTAGCATTCTCATATGTCCGGTTCCGGAATTCCTCCAATTTATGCAGTTGGAGTATGCGAGGTCTTCCGGCATTAGCTAGGTCCATATTCAAATACTTAGTAGCCCAGAAAGCCTTGTGTTCAAGTTCCAACGGTAAATGACATGCCTTTCCATAAACCAGCTGATACGTTGACATGTCGATCGGTGTTTTAAAGGCCGTTCGGTACGCCCATAAAGCATCATCCAACTTAACAGACCAATCCTTTCGAGATGTATTGACTGTCTTTTCCAGAATTTGTTTGAGTTGTCTATTTGATACCTCTACTTGGCCACTTGTTTGCGGATGGTATGGAGTGGCTACCCGGTGTTTCACGTTATACTTTTGTAGAAGCCTCTCCATGAGGTGATTTAGGAAATGAGTTCCTCCATCACTTATTAAAGCTCTTGGTACACCAAATCTCGCGAATATATTATCTTTTAAGAATTTGGTAACCACTTTCGCATCGTTGGTGGGAAATGCTACCGCTTCAACCCACTTTGACACGTAATCCACCGCAACCAAGATGTATGTCTTTCCGAATGACTGAGGAAATGGTCCCATGAAATCTATCCCCCACACATCAAATAACTCTACTTCAAGCATAGAGTTTTGGGGAATTTGATTCCTTCTTTATATGTTTCCGGTCCTCTGACATCTATCACACTCCTTTACCAACTGTTGAGCATCTTTGAATAAGGTAGGCCAATATAGCCCTGATTGAAGGACTTTACCCGCTGTCCTGTCACCACTAAAATGCCCTCCATACTCAGAATCATGACATGCTTTTAATACATTTTTCTGTTCTCCTTCGGGTACACACCTTCTGACCAAACCATCCACTCCTCTTTTATACAGATAAGGATCATCCCACAGATAAAACCTGCAATCATGAACAAACTTTTTTCTTCTGTTAGTGTCAAAATCGTCGGGTATAATACCACCGACCAGATAGTTCGCATAATCCGCAAACCATGGAACACCAATCATAGATAGGATGTGTTCGTCTGCGAACTCGTCCTTTATAGGACGCTTATCCTCATTTTCTTCGATCGGTGACATTCGCGACAGGTGATCTGCTACAGTGTTCTCACAACCTTTTTTATCACGAATCTCAATATCAAATTCTTGAAGGAGTAGAATCCACCTCAAAAGCCTAGGTTTTGAATCCTGTTTGGCAAAAAGATATTTCAAAGCAGCATGGTCAGTATAAACAATCACTTTTGAACCCAACAGATATTGCCTGAATTTATCAAAGGCATAAACCACAACTAACAACTCCTTTTCGGCAGTCGCGTAATTAATCTGTGCAGGGTTCAAAACGTGACTAGCATAATAAATAACATGCAACAACTTATTCCTACGCTGCCCCAATACATCTCCCACCGCAATATCACTAGCATCGCACATAATTTCAAAGGGTAGGGACCAATCGGGAGCAATAACAATAGGTGCCGACACTAATTCCTTTTTAAGTGTCTCAAAAGCATCGGTGCACTTCTTATCAAACACAAAAACCTTATCTTTAACCAACAAAGTAATTAAAGGTTTGGCTATCTTCGAGAAGTCTCTTATGAACCTGCGGTAAAAACCCGCATGTCCTAAGAAGCTTCTTATACCTTTCTCGTTAATCGGCGGTGGTAGCTTTGAGATTACTTCCACTTTCGTTTGATCAACTTCGATCCCTTTTTGTGAGATCTTGTGACCAAGAACAATGCCTTCTCGTACCATGAAATGACATTTTTCCCAGTTAAGGATTAAATTACTTTCCTGACATCGCTGCAAAACAAGTGAAAGGTTAGATAAACAGTGATTAAATGAAGATCCAAACACGGAGAAATCATCCATGAACACTTCCATGTGTTTTTCTAGCATATCAGCAAAAATGGATGTCATGCATCTTTGGAATGTAGTGGGGGCATTACATAGCCCGAATGGCATCCTCCTATATGCAAAAATGCCATAAGGACATGTAAACACCGTCTTCTCTTGATCCTCCGGTGCAACTGCAATTTGATTGTATCTGGAGTAACCATCCAAAAAACAATAGTAATCATGTCCCGCTAGTCTCTCCAACATCTGGTCAATGAATGGCAACGGAAAATGGTCTTTTCTCGTAGCCAAGTTCAATCTTCTAGAATCAATGCAAACTCTCCATCCAGTAACAGTTCTAGTAGGAATCAACTCATTTTTTCATTAGTTATTACGGTTGTTCCTCCCTTTTTGGGCACCACATGGACCGGGCTCACCCAAGTACTATCTGATATAGGATAGATCAATCTCGCATCTAATAGCTTAACAACTTCCTTTCGCACAACCTCCTTCATCACAGGGTTCAATCTCCTTTGGGGCTGCACAACCGGTTTGTGATCTTCTTCCATGAGTATTTTGTGCATGCACACAATAGGACTTATACCTTTAAGGTCTTCAATTTTCAACCCAATTGCTCCCTAAAATTTCTTAAGAACTCCAATCAACCCGTCCTCTTGCACACTTTTTAAATTAGCGCTAACAATATCAGGACATTTTTCTTCAGTGTCGAGAAAGACATATTTGAGATTCTCAGGTAGTTGTTTCAATTCTGATATCTTCGGCTTGTCTTCACCTTCATCAACCATTATAGGTTGTCTTAGCTCTTCCCACTGATGCATTCTAACTCTTTTCAGGATTGGTTGAGTTTCAAGCATTGCTACCACTTCCATATCACTACTTTCAACTTCCTTATCATCTTCAAAAATAGACATACTCAGTACCCTTTCTAGAGGCAATTGGGATACACTCTCTAAATGTTCACAAGTTAGTGCCAACATCATCTTTATACTTCAAAGTGTTCCTAACATCAATTTTTAACTCTTCATCGTACACTTTCAAAGTGAGTGTTCCACCTTCAATATCTATCAGAACTCTCCCGGTTTCTAAGAATGGTCTGCCCAAAATTAAAGGAATTTCTTCATCTTCAGGCATTTCAAGAATCACAAAATCAACCGGAAACACAAACTTGTCCACTCTAACCAGGACATCATGGACCACTCCATATGGCTGCCTCACAGAATGGTCTGCAAACTGGAGAGTCATTCGAGTATCTTGAACAACACCAATACCCAACTTTTTGTAGATGGATAGAGGCATTAAACTAATGCTCGCTCCCAAATCAATGAGAGCTCTCTTGAATGACCGGTCACCGATGGTGCATGGAATGGTGACACTCCTCTATCTTTTTTCTTCACTGGAATCTTTAGTCCCTGCAAAATAGCACTACAAGTTTCAGTTAGAATAATAGGTTCAGCTCCCATGGTCCTCTTTTTAGCAATGATATCTTTCATGAATTTGGCATAGGTGGGCATTTGTTCAAGTGCTTCAAGTAATGGAATATTCAGCTCCGACTTGTTGAACAACTCTAGGAATTTCTCAAAATTCTTCTCTTGCTGTCCTTTCTTTTTGTTTCTTGTTGGATAAGGAAGTTTGATCACCGGTTTTGGTTCTACCGTTTTTTCTTTGATTTCCGGTGCTGGGTTACTTCTTCCTCTTCTTCAACAACTTCATTCTCTTTTATTTCCAGTTCCACTTCAATCATTTGATTTTCACTCTCAGAATTATCTTTCACCTCTTCAGTATCTTTACCTCTTCGTGTTGTGACTGCATTGACTTTGTGATGATCTCTTGGATTTGTTACAGTTGCACTTGGAAGAGCCCCTGGAGTTTGGGGAATAGCTAGATGTTGGGCAATTTGGCTCATTTTCACTTCAAGGTTCTTGATAGAGGCTCCAGTATTCTTGAAGTTACTCCTCGTTTCTTCTTGGAATTGAGAATTGTGAGCCGCCATCTTTTCAATGGCAATTTCCCAATCAACCTTTCTTGGAACTGGTGGCTGGTATTGTTGTTGCTGGGGCTGATATTGTTGTTGGCCTTGAACCGATTTTTGAATGTTCCCTTGTTGATCTTTCCAAGAGAAGTTGGGATGATTTTTCCACCCCGGATTATACGTGTTGGCATACGGATTTTTCTGCCTCAACATATTAATTTGTTTAACCTGTTCTTGAGTTGCCAAACAATGCATGGCAAAGTGTGGTCCACAATAAATCTCACAAATCACTGCTTGAACTGGTTCCACCTGAGCCACTGTCTGTGTGCCAAGATTCATCTTCTTCAGCCTTCTTTCAACTTATGCACCAATTTGATCTTCCATTTTCACAACTTGCTCTATCAGCTTTAAATCAATCTTACCATCTGGTTGACTCACTATGCGATCATACAATTCAAGATGTTCATTGGCAGCAATAGCTTCTATGATTCTTTTGATACCAGTGGCTGTTGAAAAGTTTGTTGAGCCACCTGCAGCAGTATCTATAAGTGGTTTTGTCTTGAGTCACAACCCATTCACAATGTTTTGCATCTGCTCGGTCGCGTCCATATTATGAGTAGGACACGCGGTCAAACACCTTTTGAATCTTTTATATGCATCTCCAAGTGATTCACCCTCTTTTTGTTTAAAATTGACAATATCGTATCTCTTCCGAATGAAAACTGAAGCAGGAAAATATTCGTTGAGGAATGATATTTCCATCTCTAGCCAAGTCGTGATACTAGCAGCTGGTAGTGAGTAGAATCATTCTTCTGCATCATTAGTAATTGTAAAAGGAAACATCACAAGTCTTTTTGCTTCCTCAGAATGACTTTCAATCTTCAAAGATGTAGTGGTAGTCAGGAACTCTGAAGATGCTTGTTGGCATCCTCATTGATTCTTCCAGCGAACGATTTGCTCTCCAACTGGCGAATGGTGGACAGATGTAACTGGAAGTGAGCAACATTCACCGGTTGGTTAACAATAGTCATCCGGTTAGGTTGGGCATTAGCCCCTCCATAATCTCCTAACAGCCTTTCTACAGGAGGTTGGTTTCCTGCCATGTTATCAAATCCTGGATTGGTCTCCCTATCTGAGTCAGAGTCATTATGATCAGAGTGCACAGATATGTCGTCCTCCATTTCCTGATTCGGGACACTTGAACCAGTATCAGCCAGTCTATCAATCCTTGCCTTGCGGTGTCTCTCGTGCAAAGCTCTTTCTAGTTCTGCGTCAAAGGAAAACTTAGCTGAGGTCTGACCTCGCATAAATAGTTAAACACAAGTTAGATAACAAAATTTCAATAACACTAAAATAATAAATAGAGAATACAATAAAATTTTAGTCGCAGAGCAACAAAATCTCAATTGAAATAAGAAAATTAACTTAATTTTTGACAGTCCCCGGCAACGGCACCAAAAACTTGATGGTTAAATAGCAAGTGTACTATTTTTTCCCACTGTAGTAATCTTAGGGAAATTCCCCGAATATCGATCTTAAGGACTGCGTATCAAATTAAGTTATTTACTATTTCAAGTTGAACAAAAGTTTATAAGGGTTTGTTTAGATTTTCTCAAAAGACTTGTAAACATAAAATTAGGAAAATAAAACTAAGGATGACAAATATAAGAATTATGCTAGGGAGGGTGTATGAGAAATTCTTATAATGACTATTTGTTTATAATTGTTAAAATATCACTGTAACTAAATCATTACCGTCTTCTAACAATAGTTTTCAAAAATTCCTTTAAAGAAAACCCTTTGGTATTCCTACTATACTCCAATTCCTTGATCATATAGAATGAATACCAAGCATTTGTATATCAAAATTTTTCACGGTTAATTATGATATCCCAATTCCTTGGTGATATCCGATAAAAAGTTTTAATTGAAAAACGTTAACAGTGCATTCCTACAATCTGTTAACCTATGATGAAAATCCAATTTTCCAATATTGATTTTCTTACAATAAAATCAATCAATCAAAACAATGAAGAAAGAAACAGTGAAATTCATAAAATTAAGTTCAATGTCATTACAAATAACTCAGGGACACCCCCCTAGCATTGGGGGGTTTAGCCACTCATAATCCAAACAATGAAAATCACATATAATAGGAAAACAAACATTACAATGTAAAAAGGATTGATTGGATCGTCAATTGCTTCCGCGTTTGATCGATTCGACTTCTCCTCTAAAATCCTTCCTTTTCCTTTGCGTGAAAATTCCCAATATCCAAAAGTACGTATTTCTGGTTCAGATCACCCTAATGTATCAGATTAAAAAATTACATGAGAAACGTCCAAAATGCCCTCAGCACAAGAGACCAAATAAAAAAATCTTGCATCAGGTGCAAGGACACGGGCCGTGTCATGTGACACGGGCCGTGTCATGTGACACGGGCACCCGTGTCATGCTGCTGGACTCCTTCATACGTGCTGTCAAGTGGGGACCTATGACACGGGCTGTGTCATGTGACACGGGCACTCGTGTCATACTACTGGATTCCTCAATATTTGCATAACCTTCCTGACACGGGCCGTGTCAGGTGACACGGGCCGTGTCAGGTGACACGGGCACCTGTGTCAGGCTTCTGGACCCCCTCTTTCTCCGTTTCTTTGCACACGAATCGCCGTTTCCTTCACATCTGATCACCGACTTGGTATCTTCCTGAAAATACACTAAAAACAACCAATTTAAACGCACCAACGATATAAAAGATCACATGCAAAATCCTTGCCACATAACGAAATAACACACAATAATCTAAATATAAGACTCGAAAACGCACAAAAACATCGAAAAACAATAACTAACATGTCTTGAAATAATAACTGGAAATCACCGATCATTCGCCTCATTAACATTCAGGGCCTCAAACCTTTGGCTCATAGTTTCATGGATTTCACCATCCATTTCAATATACTTGTATGTAGCCAGATGGCTAACAAATATGTCATCTTCACCACAGATGGTGATAATCTATCCTTCCCACTCATATTTCAATTTCTGGTGAAGGGTCGACGTTACTGCGCCTGCGGCGTGAATCCAGGGTCGTCCCAACAAACAGATGTAGGCCGACTGAATGTCCATCACATAGAAAGTGGTCTTAAAGACCTTCGGACTTATTATCACTAGCAGCTCCACCTCTCCAAGAACAGACCTCTTGGAGCCAACAAAATCCCTGACCACAAGATTACTTGGCCGGAGAGCTATCCCATCGTATTCGAGCTTGACAAGAGCTTTCTTAGGTAAGACATTGAGTGAGGACCCAGTGTCTACTAGAACATGAGATAGTACAGCTCCTTTGCACTCCAGGGTTATGTGCAAAGCTTTGTTGTGGTGACGTCCTTCTGTTGTCAAATCAGCATCAGTGAAACCTAGACCATGGCTAGTATTAACATTTGACACAACTGTTTCAAGCTGATTCACTGTGATCTCTTCTGGCACATAGGCAACATGCAGAACTTTGAGTAGTGCATCCCGATGGGCTTCGGAACACAACAACAGGGATAATATAGAGATCTTTGAAGGAGTTTGGTGGAGCTGATCCACAACTTTATAGTCACTTCTTTTAATTATTCTCATAAATTCATTCACATCCTGATCAAAGGATGATTTATGAGTCTCTTTTGATGTAGATTCTTCAAGTATCACACTCTTCCCTTTGGCTTTGGCAGCAGCCTCTGCCTCAGTATTAGTTCTTGGAGCTTGTGATGCGAAGAGACGTCCGCTTCGGGTGAAGCCTCCGCCTCCCCCAACATTATCCACTTGGGGAGGGTGAATAGAAGAATCAAGGAGGACTTTCCCTCCGTTGCAGTAAAGGTCAGCACCATAATGCCATGGCACAGCACTAGTTTTATCATATGGAATTGGCCCGGGCACCGTGATAGTGATTGGGATTACTGCAGCAAAAGTTGGAACCGTAATTGTCTGTGGATCATAGAAAATAGTGACAAGACTTCTTGTGGATATTGGTAGTGGTGAATTGAAGCCTGGTTGAAACTGTTGTTGAGATTGTTGAAAGTTTCTGGAATCTGGGACCGTTGTCGGGTCATAATAAATTGTGACTGTGGAGACATCATTGTTGGTGGTTGCTGGAGTTGTAGAAGGAGCTGAAATGGAATTGTTGTTTGTTAAAGTGACGGAAGAAATGGTTGTTGAAGTTGTAGAAGGAGCTGAAATGGAACTGTTGTTTGTTGAAGTGGAAGAAGAAATGGTTGCTGAAGTTGTAGATGAATCAGTAGGAACAATTGTTGTTGCAGTTGTAGATGAATCCCTTGTTTTCGATGAAAGAGTTGCTGGTGTTGTAAAAGCAGTTGTAGTAATTTGCAGAACGCCTTCTTTGATCAAGCCATTGATGCCATTCCTCAAGCTTGCACACCCATTCTCGGAGAGTTTGCATGGTTCACAACAGGCCTCACAACCTGGAAACACTTGGCATTTCAAAAGCTGGGCTTTAACCTCTGCCAGAGGTGTCTGAATACTTGCAATATCTTCTATTAAACTCATGGGTGAGCCCTCCTCTATAGCATTAATCCTTGGCCCACTGTGGCTTGGCATAGGATTCTTCATGACATTGGGAGGTGGTGCAAATTTTAGGGCTTTTGAATCTACCAGATCCTGGACCTTCATATGCAGGGCTCTGCATTTTTCCGTAGAGTGACCAGTGCGTTAGAATGAAAATCACACCTAACATTGACATCGTAGTTTCTCGGAAGGTTCTGAGGATCAGGTGGAGCCAATGTCCTCAACTCAACAAGATTGAGCTTTAGGAGTTGTGGCAGCAGTGTGGCATATGGCATTGGAATAGGGCCAATCACCCTGTTGATCTGAGATGGCCGCTGTTAAAAAGGGAGTTGTTGTTGATTGCTGTTATTATTGTTATATGACCTATGTTGAGGAAATTTTTGTTGTTGCGGAAAGTGTTGTGGTTTTGAGTATACTGAGGAGGTGGAGCAGGGATAGTAATAGCAGCAACTGTTCTGGGCAGGTATTGGGGTCTCCCTCTTCCCACATGTAAATAACTTGTTTCACCAGATCTACGGGGCCCATCAAATGGCTTCCTTGCACTGCTTGAACTGGCATCGTCGTCGGAGATCTTTCCCATCTTCAGTAAGCTCTCAATTCTTTCTCCAGCTATCACCACGTCTGCTAAGCTAGTGGAAGAAAATGCAGTCAATCTGTCAATATATGTACCCTGGAGAGTATTCATGAACATGTCTGCCATCTCCCTTTCAGACATGGGGGGTTGAACTGTAGCAGCCAGTTGCCTCCACCTTTTGGCATATTCCCTAAAGCTTTCACGGGAAGATTGAGACATTCCCATTAGAAGGGTCCTGTTTGGAGCCATGTCCAGGTTATATTGATACTGACGGATAAAAGCTTCAGCCGAGTCAAGCTATCCTCAAAGTAAAACATCCACAGCTTCTCGTCCATGGTGTATGCTTTTAATCTTCCCAAGAAGGACTGAAGGTGGGTACGTGGGCAGGATGTGCCATTATATCTTTCAAAACACGGGGGTTTGAATTTGTGAGGAATTCTCACCCATTCCACCAATCCCATGTCCATGACATTGAAACCTAGGGATTTTTGGGATTCAAGAGACCTCAGCTTCTCTGCAATCTCATCCAACTGACGGTCATAAACTTCGTCTCTAGCCCCGACCACAGTAAACTGCTCTTCTTGAGGATCTTCCTGCAAGACCCTTCCTCCAGCAGTGTTACCCTGGGTATTTCTTATGGCATTAATATATGGGTTCAGATGAGGCCCAAACTCTGGTGGATCAGTGCAAGGCTGCACGTGATCGTTGTTACTGGTACCTCCTGTACCTGGAAGGTGTTCCTCAGGAGTTTGTCGCTAAACTGACTCCCTCAGTCTTTCTTGGCTCTGAGCTAGACCAGTCATCACTGTCATAAATTGAGTCATTTGATTTCTCATTTCAACCCTTTCATTGGCCATCTGGGCCCTCACCTCATTCAAGTCTTGTTGAACTTGATCCATCTATAGTCCCGGAAGATTGCTTCTTGTCGGGTACCGGTGTATTCTGTTGACAGGGAACGCTCTTCTGCAAGCAATGTTTCCTGAAACTACAACAAAGTGAGAACCAACAACAACAAAACAAAAAACCTACAAAACAAAGAAAATGTTAGTATGCAATGCAGGATGCCTATTTGTCTTCCAAGGGTATCCGGTTTGGTTCTTTGGTTTTGACCTTTCCAGACCTCGAGGAAATGCTGATGTTGATGCAGAGAAAGATAAGGCTCACAATAATACAAACCATATATATTACAAAGAGTGAAGATGCATAGTTTGATTACAATAACATTCCCATGGCGGGTCAAAAATACATCAACAAAAAAGAAAAATACAATCAAAATGAAGTACAAACAAAAGAGTCAAACATCCAGCCCAAAGTCATCTTCTCTGACTTCCTTCAGGAGGGCCTCAATCACTGGACCTACTGGGTGCTCTGTGATAGTCCTGATGAGGAGGTTCCTGGTAGCAATGGCATTGATCAACTTCTTGTGCTTATCCTGATCTTTTGACCTCTTCAACCCCGCCCGGAGTTTCAATTCAGATATCTCCTTCTGAGCTTCCAACAAAGCTGCCTGATTCTTCTTCTCACTAGCCTCCAGTTACTCTATCTTAGCTTGAGTTCTCTGATCTTCTTGTGCACGGGCTTCAGTGATCCTGATCCACCTAGCCTGGCTCTCCTCTAGATAATGCTCTGCCCTAGCCTTCTGAGTCTTTTCTTCCTTGTAAGTATTCTTCGGTACTAACTCCCCTGCCCTAGCCTTTCTGATGTAGTCATCCATCTTCTCAATCTTGGTTAAGTGCTCAATCTTGAGTCTTTCCAACCTCTCATTATCCAGACGGCTGTCATTTCTCTCCCAGAGAGTCTTCTTCAAGGCTTCAGAGAGCTGAGTATTCCTCTCTTTTAGTTTCTCAAACTCTTCCAAACTGACAGTAGCTGCAGGTTGCACTGTTGAAGGTCCAGGTACATCTTCTAAGGTAAATGGCATCCGAGTAATCTGTGCCCTGGTACGAGACCAATCAGAATATTGTGCTGAAGCAATGTTGTTGCACTTGCCAAGGATAGCTGTCCCCTTAGTCTGAATGTTGTCCCAAGCCCAGGCAGCCTGTCTGACAACAACAGAGTTGTGCTGGATTTCACAATAGAGGGTTTCAGTCAAATCTTGCCCTTTTGGAGGATGAAGCAAAGCATATCCTAACAGCCTCTTAAAAAGCAAAGAGATGTAATTGATGCAACATTTTACTCCAATCAAAGGCACATTAGGATACTGACCACAGTTGGTAATGATGTCTTTGCCCTTGGTACTCTGAGTGCAGCATCTGATGTCTTCTGATTTCAAGGCAATCAATATCTTAGCCTAGTTCTTTGGTTGATGAGGGTTCAGGAAAGTGTTTCATTTTGGCAAATGTCTTAACAACCAAGAGTAATAGAGGGGAGCACAACATCTGACCAGTCTTCCTCTTTGCTTCTCATTCCTCTGGTGTACTGAATAATAGAAGTCTCCAAGCAAGGTAGGAACCGGGTTCCTCAGTAAGAACAGGTGAATGGCATTCTTGCTCACAAACTTTGGCTCGTTTGCAAACATGATCACTCCATATATGCTGAGGGCTAAGAGTGCACAAACAGCATCCCACCTCCCTACTGCAGCATGCAGGGTGGCCTGGGAGATCAAGAAGTCCAAGTGAAGGCCTGGAACCCCAGCCTTGGTGGTCATGTTCTGATCAATGAGGGAAAGATCTAAATGCAATGCCTTAGCTATGTCTTAATTCTTGGGAGCAACCATCTCAGGGTTGAAAGGAATCCCTCTCCTGATAGGAACTCCTAACAACATGGAAAATTCTTCTAGCAGAGGTCCCAACTGAATATCAGGAAATGTGAAGCATCTGAGAGGAGGATCATAAAACTGCAAGCAAGTATGGATCATGCTCCTCTGGGATGCATCCAGGTCCATGATCATGTCCAATATGCCTCCATAATGTTCTCTGAATAGTGGAACATGATCAGGGGTTATGAGAGACCGGATCTGTCTGATGCCCGTCAGAGTAGGCTCAAAGAAATGGTAAGTGATGTTGCTCTTCCTGGAAGTGTCCATGCTGATAATGGATGCTGGTGAAGGAGACTGAGAGCAACTGCTGATGAAGGTCACTGAATAAGATGCTGGAGATAAGTCTCTGATGAAGACAACTGATGGAGAGAACTGGCAAACTGATGAAGGTGCTAGAGAAGATAACTGAAGGAGTCTGAGCAGCAGAATGGGTCAAAACCAAACCAAAGATAATAAGGTGGATACCTTGTAAAACAAATTGGCAAATGTTTAAATGATGCAAAAATGATGTATGCAGAATGATATGCAAAGGGTCTGTGATCAAGTGCTGGATCTGTTATATGCCTTGATAAGGTCCATGTGTGCTCATAAGTCCGGATGGAGGCTTAGAAATCCAGTAACCAGGTGGGGGACTCAAATAAAGAGTCACAAATCCAAGGTTTCACAAGAACTGTCCAAAGTGATGCATTCTTAAAATAACATTAGTAACAGGGTATGATGTGGCCAAGGGTTCCTGCAAACCTGTAAACATCCCAACCCCCTTACATGTATTGTTCTAGAACAAGGATCCTCAGACTTGGATCAGTTATGAGAAGTGTAAAAACTTCTAACCCGGAGGTACAGTGTTTACAATAACCATAAAAGATCCTCCTCTAATTCACCTCAGATGCTGAAGGTCATAAAAGGTCATCCAGACTTAGCAGGCTTCCCAGATAGCCCTAGTACTATAGGAAATCCATAGCACAAAGTTCTCAAGAAGAAACCCATGTTTGAACCGTGTTTCATATTCCCGCACCAGACTGAAATGGAATGGGAAAGAATATGAAGCCACTCTAGCCTATGTGTCACTCAGGTCCCAGGTATAGGACCTTAATCACTCAATGATCCCTCCCACCAAGGTAAACAGAGATCCAGCATAGATGATGATAACAGTATGAAATGCATAAAACTGTAAATGAAAGCAATAAGTAAAGCTGTACAGAAAGCAATAAATAAAGCAAATAGGAAGCACAAGTAGCACATAACAGCCCCGTAAACACAAATCAAACAAGCGCTAGGAGGAAGCCACAAAAATAACCAGAAGCCCTGGTTGCTATATAAAATTCCCTAGCAGATTCGCCAAGCTGTCGCTCCCAAAGATTTGCATTCCGGTACAAGCGCGAACGGTCGGCGAAAGGAGATGATGAAGGTGAAATGAATAGAGTCGCCAACTAGGCATTTTAATCCCAAAGGAAAGGTAATGATGCATAAACCTAGAAAGATATGGATGAGACGGTCGCGAACCAGAGAAACTGAGAAAGCGGGTTGGTTACAACCTAGGAAGGTATTAGCACCCAAATTGTCCGTCGTACTCGACGGGATCCACGCTTGAAAGTTTGTGTTTAAAGGGGGTAACTGTATGTGCTATCTGTGTGCAAAAGCTGGAAAAGAATATACAAGTGTCAGTGCAAAAGGTGAATGCTCAGGAGCTGAGGCTTTTAAAGAAAGCTGAAAGAGGGGGAAGACAAAGAGACTTTTGTTCGATAACTGTTAAGTTATGCCTACGTATCCTCTCGTGCAATGAGGAAGTCAGAACACCGTAGTTCGACTCAAAGAGACTGAAAGATAAATTGACTGATGAACTGCTTGCTTGCCTATGCTCAAGTGTATGACTCGTCTGGCTCGAGTGCTAACTGTCTTGCATTGGACGGAAGAAGCAAGTTCTCGTTTGTGAGTGAAGATGATGAGAAAAGAACCTGGAGGAGACGATTATTGTTTGTTTTTTTGTTTTCAGTTTTGTTATTGTTTTTGCTGTTTTGCATAAGTAAATGAGCTTAAGCCTAAATCAAGGGCTTGTAAACTCATTATATCCTCCCTGATTAGGGATAATGAGAATACTTAAGTATGAGATAAGCATGTCAACTTAATTACCATGATGATGTAGGATTAAGATCATTAACCTACTTGTGATTATTTAGATGTTTTTGGGTTTTGTTTAGTGTTAAGTAATGAGTTTAAGCCATAATCAAAGATTAGTGAACCCATTACACCATCCTAATATAAGGATAATAGATGAGCACACTTAAGCTGAGGAAGATACCTCAACTTAATCCATGATTAGGGATTAAAGTCATTAGATGACAAGCCTTTATTAAGTAGATTATAATTAAGGGATGAGATTAAGAAATGAGTTTTATGATTTGTAAGACAACTTAAGGGGGACTTGTCCATTAAACACTAGGGTTAGTCCTTCTTAACCATAAAGGAAGAATTAGAACCCTAATGTAAGGCCCAAGTTACAAGTTAATGTCTTAGTGATTATTAGATGGATTGACTAAGAGGTTTAAACAAATTAAGGGTTTAACACTTAGGATTAAAGTTATATACTCTATCCTAAGAGAAGGATGCAGGCATAACCCTAATTCCAAAGTCCTAAAGCCTTAAAGGTTTAGTCTCTGATGATGAGATGAGAAGAGAGACACAAAGAAGACTCAAAGGTAAGAACTAAGAGGGGACTAATCACAATCCTAATTATTATCATGCTTGGATGTTCCTATGGTTTGTAAGGCTTGAGAAAGATCTTCAAGGAAGCCACCAACGGAAGAAGCAGATGAAAGGAGGAAGAAGCAGAAGAAATAAGTTACTTACTTCATTGAAGAAGATAAGTAACTTAGAGAAAGAAAGTGAGATGAACATGAATGATCAAGCCCACTCAAAGACAATGAAAAATGCAGCAAATATGCATATGAAGAAAATGAGGAGAAATGAGAAGTGAAGGCAAATTCACTTCTCAAACTAACTTACCACCTGAAAATGTTAGCACAAGAGGCATAAGGAATGAAATGAAATGAAATGAAACATATGCAATGACAAAGATCAAAACCAGAAGCATACACATGATGCAAATGATGCTATGACATGATGCAAAGGCACACAAGATGAAATGAATGGTCATACAAGAGAATGAATGCAAATGAAGCATGCTTTGAAGTCTGAAAGTTCATGAAGTTTAATGAAAAGAAATGAATGCAAACCATGGCAAATGAATAAAGAAATGATCATGCAATGTTAAAGCAATGTCTTAAGATGTCTAAGATGGCATACAAATTCTTGGAATGAAATGACAAGTTCATATGTTCATGCAATGCAATGTAAGATGCAAGTAAAGATGCAAAATTAGGGTTACATGAAAGGATGAGATACAAATGATCAAAACAGAAGCACATGTCATGATAAAAAATTGCAAATGATCTCAAACAAACCCTAACCCCATATGATATCACACCCCAAAGGAGAAGGTCTAACTCTTAACCTAAAGAAAGTTATGATTTTTCTAAGTTTGCTAGGGTTTTTGGATACCTCAAAAGGAAAAATGCAAATCAATTTGAAAATGTAAGACAAATTCATGTCAAAAATATCCTAGAAACTACATGTTATATGGAAAACAATACAAAAAGAATCATCATCAAACCCTTCATGGTTAGGCAGAAAAGATTTTTTTAAGTTAGGGTTCCAAAAGGGGGATTTTATAAACCCTAAATTCAAAGAAAATGTCAAAGTATGTTCAAAACCAAAAATGAAATTTGTATGAATGGTTTGACAATGTTTCTAAATTTCTTAAGATGCATTGTGAATTTTTTGGTGATTTTTAGAAACCTAAATGGTATTTTAATTAATTAATTTCCATCAATTGATTAAACTAAACATTTAAATATTTTAAAAATACTTTTTAAATGCAAAAAATAAAATAAAAATATTTTTTGGATGAAGAAAAATATTTGAATCAGAAATACAAAGTTTGAGAATTTTTTGATGAGTTTTCCTATTTTTAATAAAATGAACAAAAGAAATAAAAAGAAAATGAATAAAAATACAAATAAATGGAAGTCAACTGATCTGATGGTTCAGGTTTGAAGGAGGGAAGACTGCGCGCGCAGATGGAAGGGCTGGATTGAATCTGGGTTAAATTATTGATTAACCTAATTAATTAAAAATTAAACTTAAGTGAAATGATCTGAGTCGTACACACGCGCGCGAAACCAAATCCAATGGCTGATATTCAAATTGGGCCACTAAACCCTAATTAGGGTTCTAATCATTTTCAGGTGACCGGAGCTAGCTCCGGTCATCTTCTCCGGCGGGACAAAATGCTAACTCTCTAAATAAGCAACTAAACTTCAAATTTCCTGCCCAGAAATGATCCCCAAACATCATAGAACCCAAATCAACAAACAAACAACATTTATAACATGCAAATCAAGAGAAACGGAGCAAAACATTTTTACGGGCAAAATTTCAGACAGCCATGAAATGCTCAATACGCAACCATTTTCAATTCTAAACACATCAGCATGATCAGTGAATCATAAAGAATCATTTAGTAACTTAAAAACGCATTTCTGGAAAAAAATGTTCTTGATGATACCTGAGCTTGAGCTTTCTCAAATGGAGCTTTCTGACTGCTTCCTTGATGCTAAACCAACTCACTTGATCCCCTGATGATGTTGCAAGGCTTTGAATGAGTTTTGAATGGCTGGATTGAGAGGATGAACTCTTGCTGCACCAGAATCGTGTTTTGTGTTTGTGGGGTTTCAGGCTTGTTTGATGGTTGGGAAATGATCTATGGATGATGGTGAGTTGGTTTATGAAGTTTGTTTGAAGTTTTATGGCTTGTGTTGAGCAAATCGAAGAAGAGAATTCTTTGAGGGATTTTTGTGAACTTGGTGTATGGGATGATTCAGGCTCCAAGGATATGTGAAATGGCTTGCTTTTGGTCCACATAACATGTCTCCATTGGCCAGAGAGTTGTTGTGGCTGCAACTGATTGGTATGGGTTCATTTGCAAAAAGTAAAAATTATGTGTACTTGAGGTATGGGCTCATGCAGGGGTTATTCAAGGGCATGTCTGGCCCCAGCTTGGATCAAGGAGAGCCATGGAATAGAAATTATGCAGCTGGATGGCTTGGAGGGAAAGATTTCATAGGTTTTGCAAGATTTTGTATTTTTGCCCCCTTTGAGTTATCTTGTGATGCAAGGAATGAAAACAAGTGATTCCTTGGGAAATTCTGACCCAAATGAGTTTCACTATGATTGTATGATGCTTAGAGATGCATTAGAGGTCATGAAATGGCTTGGCATGTGAAATTGCAAAAATCCCTCTTTGGTATGAAAGTGAAAATTATGGGATTTTTGCCAACTTTGAAAGATCATAACTTGAGTTCCATAATGAATTAGAACATGTTCTTGTACTTTTTGAAAAGGGAATGATCCAATCTACAACTTTCATGACCAACAAGTTTTCATTTGAAGCATATTTGGATGAGAAAGAGGAGGTTGAAGAACTTTCCTAAAATGGAAAGTTTCCATTACAAGTCATTTCCATTTTTGGCAACTTTTGGTTTAGCTCAAATTTATTCAATTTTGTGAACTTCCAAGCACTTAAATGATCAAATAAAGATCATAGAACTTCAATTTGATGAAAATACCCCTTTGGTTCCATTGTTGGGGGTCTCAGATGTCCTGATTTTGCTCTGACTTGCTCAAGAAGTTACCCAATGAATAGATGACTTCCACAATGAATTTCTTCATCAAACTTGGTACATATGATCCTTATAACATCCTAAGAACATTAGAAACAAGAATGACCAAAAATATTGGAGTTAAGGCCTCTGAAACCAAAACCCTAATTTTGGTCATCTGTGTAGTGAAAACCCTAGCTCTGCTTCCATGCTTTCCCAGTTCTTGTGATTTCCTGACTTCCATGAACCTTGAGGGGTATAATATGATGATAGAGCACACATGGACCCTTTTGGAACACTTGGAGACCTTTGGAGTGGCTCAGATGGAATCTTGGATTGCTCAGATCACAAACCCTAGATGCAGATGAACTTGAACTATGCAGATGAAACAAATATGCAATATGAGATGATATGCTTAAATTTATGCAATCATGAAAGATCATAAGCCATGGTGTGATAAAGAGTGAGGGAAAATTTGGGGTGTTTATAGCTGCCCCTATTCAAACATGAGTTAGTTGTGCGGGATGTAAGCGCCTGGCTTAACAGACAAACAAGATAACTTGTGGTTGAATACCAAAGACAGTTTGAAATTTGCACTCACTGGGGAGAAGAAGAAAAGGGATATAAATTTTAAAAGGTAGTATAGCATGATTATAAAATGCGGGCGATGGAGGACGAAGATCGGGCAGAGGACGACTGCTGGAGATAAAGCGGTAAGTAAAGCAATGATGGGGATGACCGACAACCTGGGGATCTAAAGAGACCATGACGGGGACGGACATCATGCTCGAAAAGTAAAGTAAACAACGATGGGGACGGCCATCGGGTTAAAGAATAAATGAAATAATGATGAGGGACGGTCATCAAAGGTGAAGGACGATCACCTAGCAGGGGACAGCTGCTCTTTATCACGACATAGGACGAATGTCGGATAGAAAAGGTCGACGATGGGGACGGCCATCGGATAAGCATGATGATGGACGATCATCAAGAGGTGAAGGATGATCACCTAGCAGGGTACGGCTGCTCTCGGGGTTTATCACGACATAGGACGAATTTCGGATAACAAGATCAACGATGGGGACGGCCATCAGATAAAAATGATGAAGGACAATCATCAAGAGGTGAAGGACGATCACCTAGCAGGGGACGGCTGCTACAATATCACGACATAGGACGAATGTCGGATAGAAAAGGGTTCCAATAATGGAGACCCCACTGTGGGAAAGGATGAGGGACGGTCATCCAAAGGTTAAGGACGATCACCTGGCAGGGGACGGCTGTCGGAAATATCATGACATAGGACGAATGTCGGATAGAGGAAGGTTGTTCTGTCGGGGAATGGTAAATACGGACGAGTGCTTACGCTTTCAAGCATAAAAGGTATAAGTGTTTGATGCTGTGTATGGATTAAAGATGTGGACGAGCATCCTTAAGACCATGATACGGACGAGTATCAGTAGAAACAAACGCTGACGCGTGTTCAGAGATGATGATACGGACGAGTACCAACTGGTTAACAAAGAACACGGACGAGTGTCGAATTTGTGGAAGAATGATAATATATAAGATAAGTACGAGTATCAGAGACTCCTGTATAAGTATGAGTGGGTATTGATTTGTTGGTGAAGTATGAGCAAGACACGGACGAGTGTTCAACTTGCTGGGGAGTGTATGGCACAGGCGAGTGTCAAATATTTGTATGTGAGAGTGTAAAAGGTGTTCTGGCGACCTGTGGGGATAGGATGACACGGACGGGTGTCGAAAAGAGTGTATTATAAATGAGTTCTTTGTTTGCAACAAGTGATTGGCAACCATGCTGGGGAAAGGTGACACGGACGAGTGTCAAAAGAGTATATAGGTATCTGTATTTGAGAATGCAAAGAGGGTATTTGGCTTATATCTGCAGGGGAATGATATGACATGGATGAGTGTCGAAAGAGTATATATAAACATGCATTCATGTTGGGGAGTGCAAAGGGGACGCTTTGGCTATTTTACTTGCAAGGAATGTGAGCTTTTATATACATTGCTGATGAGATATTGAGGGTATTTGCAGGTGATTGGCTCGAACCTGGCTTGTGATCATGCAAATGTTTGATTTTTGTCGTAATGCTCCGTATTAGACGGAATTCTACGCTCTGTGGGGAAAAATTATGTGAATGCTATGATTATGTAAAAGAGAAACCGATCCGGGATTCGGGGACCGTTGTCGGGTCATAATAAATTGTGACTGTGGAGACATCATTGTTGGTGGTTGCTGGAGTTGTAGAAGGAGCTGAAATGGAACTGTTGTTTGTTAAAGTGACGGAAGAAATGGTTGTTGAAGTTGTAGAAGGAGCTGAAATGGAACTGTTGTTTGTTGAAGTGGAAGAAGAAATGGTTGCTGAAGTTGTAGATGAATCAGTAGGAACAATTGTTGTTGCAGTTGTAGATGAATCTCTTGTTGTCGATGAAAGAGTTTCTGGTGTTGTAAAAGCAGTTGTAGTAATTTGCAGAACGCCTTCTTTGATCAAGCCATTGATGCCATTCCTCAAGCTTGCACACCCATTCTCGGAGAGTTTGCATGGTTCACAACAGGCCTCACAACCTGGAAACACTTGGCATTTCAAAAGCTGGGCTTTAACCTCTGCCAGAGGTGTCTGAATACTTGCAATATCTTCTATTAAACTCATGGGTGAGCCCTCCTCTATAGCATTAATCCTTGGCCCACTGTGGCTTGGCATAGGATTCTTCATGACATTGGGAGGTGGTGCAAATTTTAGGGCTTTTGAATCTACCAGATCCTGGACCTTCATATGCAGGGCTCTGCATTTTTCCGTAGAGTGACCAGGTGCGTTAGAATGAAAAGCACACCTAGCATTGACATCGTAGTTTCTCGGGAGGTTCTGAGGATCAGGTGGAGCCAATGTCCTCAACTCAACAAGATTGAGCTTTAGGAGTTGTGGCAGCAGTGTGGCATATGGCATTGGAATAGGGTCAATCACCCTGTTGATCTGAGATGGCCGTTGTTGAAAAGGGCGTTGTTGTTGATTGTTGTTATTATTGTTATATGACCTATGTTGAGTAAATTTTTGTTGTTGCGGAAAGTGTTGTGGTTGTTGAGTATACTGAGGAGGTGGAGCAGGGATAGTAACAGCAGCAACTGTTCTGGGCAGGTATTGGGGTCTCCCTCTTCCCACATGTAAATAACTTGTTTCACCAGATCTACGGGGCCCATCAAATGGCTTCCTTGCACTGCTTGAACTGGCACCGTCGTCGGAGATCTTTCCCATCTTCAGTAAGCTCTCAATTCTTTCTCCTGCTATCACCACGTCTGCTAAGCTAGTGGAAGAAAATGCAGCCAATCTGTCAATATATGTACCCTGGAGAGTATTCATGAACATGTCTGTCATCTCCCTTTCAGACATGGGGGGTTGAACTGCAGCAGCCAGTTGCCTCCACCTTTTGGCATATTCCTTAAAGCTTTCACGGGAAGATTGAGACATTCCCATTAGAAGGGTCTTGTTTGGAGCCATGTCCAGGTTATATTGATACTGACGGATAAAAGCTTCAGCCGAGTCTTTCCAGTTTCTTACTGTGGCCTGGTCAAGTGGGAATACCATTCTCGGGATGCCCCTGTCAAGCTATCCTCGAAGTAAAAACATCCACAGCTTCTCATCCATGGTGTATGCTTTTAATCTTCTCAAGAAGGACTGAAGGTGGGTACGTGGGCAGGATGTGCCATTATATCTTTCAAAACACGGGGGTTTGAATTTGTAAGGAATTCTCACCCCTTCCACCAATCCCATGTCCATGACATCGAAACCTAGGGAGTTTTGGGATTCAAGAGACTTCAGCTTCTCTGCAATCTCATCCAACCGACGGTCATAAACTTCGTCTCCAGCCCCGACCACAGTAAACTGCTCTTCTTGAGGATCTTCCTGCAAGACCCTTCCTCCAGCAGTGTTACCCTGGGTATTTCTTATGGCATTGATATCTGGGTTCAGATGAGGCCCAAACTCTGGTGGATCAGTGCGAGGTTGCACGTGATCGTTGTTACTGGTACCTCCTGTACCTGGATGGTGTTCCTCAGGAGTTTGTCGCTCAACTAACTCCCTCAGTCTTTCCTGGCTCTGAGCTAGACCAGTCATCACTGTCATAAATTGAGTCATTTGATTTCTCATTTCAACCCTTTCATTGGCCATCTGGGCCCTCACCTCATTCAAGTCTTGTTGAACTTGATCCATCTATAGTCCCGGAAGATTGCTTCTTGTCGGGTACCAGTGTATTCTGTTGACAGGGAACACTCTTCTGCGAGAATGTTTCCTGAAACTACAACAAAGTGAGAACCAACAACAACAAAACAAAAAACCTACAAAACAAAGAAAATGTTAGTATGCAATGCAGGATGCCTATTTGTCTTCCAAGGGTATCCGGTTTGGTTCTTTGGTTTTGACCTTTCCAGACCTCGAGGAAATGCTGATGTTGATGCAGAGAGAGATAAGGCCCACAATAATACAAACCATATATATTACAAAGAGTGAAGATGCATAGTTTGATTACAATAACATTCCCATGGCGGGTCAAAATACATCAACAAAAAAGAAAAATACAATCAAAATGAAGTACAAACAAAAGAGTCAAACATCCAGCCCAAAGTCATCTTCTCTGACTTCCTTCAGGAGGGCCTCAATCACTGGACCTACTGGGTGCTCTGTGATAGTCCTGATGAGGAGGTTCCTGGTAGCAATGGCATTGGTCAACTTCTTGTGCTTATCCTGATCTTTTGACCTCTTCAACCCCGCCCAGAGTTTCAATTCAGATATCTCCTTCTGAGCTGCCAACAAAGCTGCCTGATTCTTCTTCTCACTAGCCTCCAGTTACTCTATCTTAGCTTGAGTTCTCTGATCTTCTTGTGCACGGGCTTCAGTGATCCTGATCCACCTAGCCTGGCTTTCCTCTAGATAATGCTCTTCCCTAGCCTTCCGAGTCTTTGCTTCCTTGTAAGCATTCTTCGGTACTAACTCCCCTGTCCTAGCCTTTTTGATGTAGTCATCCATCTTCTCAATCTTGGTTAAGTGCTCAATCTTGAGTCTTTCCAACCTCTCATTATCCAGACGGCTGTCATTTCTCTCCCAGAGAGTCATCTTCAAGGCTTCAGAGAGCTGAGTATTCCTCTCTTTTAGTTTCTCAAACTCTTCCAAACTGACAGTAGCTGCAGGTTGTACTGTTGAAGGTCCAGGTACATCTTCTAAGGTAAATGGCATCCGGGTAATCTGTGCCCTGGTACGAGACCAATCAGAATACTGTGCTGAAGCAATGTTGTTGCACTTGCCAAGGATAGCTGTCCCCTTAGTCTAAATGTTGTCCCAAGCCCAGGCAGCCTGTCTGACAACAACAGAGTTGTGCTGGATTTCACAATAGAGGGTTTCAGTCAAATCTTGCCCTCTTGGAGGATGAACCAAAGCATACCCTAACAGCCTCTTAAAAAGAAAAGGGTTGTAATTGATGCAACCTTTTACTCCAATCAAAGGCACATTAGGATACTGACCACAGTTGGTAATGATGTCTTTGCCCTTGGTACTCTGAGTGCACCATCTGATGTCTTCTGATATCAAGGCAATCAATATCTTAGCCCAGTTCTTTGGCTGATGAGGGTTCAGGAAAGTGTTTGATTTTGGCAAATGTCTTAACAACCAAGAGTAATAGAGGGGAGCACAACATCTGACCAGTCTTCCTCTTTGCTTCTCATTCCTCTGGCATTCTTGCTCACAAACTTTGGCTCGTTTGCAAACAAGATCACTCCATATATGCTGAGGGATAAGAGTGCACAAACAACATCCCACCTCCCTACTGCAGCATGCAGGGTGGCCTGGGAGATCAAGAAGTCCAAGTGAAGGCCTGGAACCCCAGCCTTTGTGGTCATGTTATGATCAATGAGGGAAAGATCCAAATTCAATGCCTTAGCTATGTCTTAATTCTTGGGAGGAACCATCTCAGGGTTGAAAGGAATCCCTCTCCTGATAGGAACTCCTAACAACATGGAAAATTCTTCTAGCAGAGGTCCCAACTGAAAATCAGGAAATGTGAAGCATCTGAGAGGAGGATCATAAAACTGCAAGCAAGTATGGATCATGCTCCTCTGGGATGCATCCAGGTCCATGATCATGTCCAATATGCCTCCATAATTTTCTCTGAATAGTGGAACATGATCAGGGGTAATGAGAGACCGGATATGTCTGATGCCCGTCAGAGTAGGCTCAAAGAAATGGTAAGTGATGTTGCTCTTCCTGGAAGTGTCCATGCTGATAATGGATGCTGGTGAAGAAGACTGAGAGCAATTGTTGATGAAGGTCACTGAATAAGATGCTGGAGATGAGTCTCTGATGAAGACAACTGATGGAGAGAACTGGCAAACTGATGAAGGTGCTGGAGAAGATAACTGAAGGAGTCTGAGCAGCAGAATGGGTCAAAACCAAACCAAAGATAATAAGGTGGATACCCTGTAAACCAAATAGGCAAATGTTTAAATGATGCAAAAATGATGTATGCAGAATGATATGCAAAGGGTCTGTGATCAAGTGTTGGATCTGTTATCTGCCTTGATAAGGTCCATGTGTGCTCATAAGTCCGGATGGAGGCTTAGAAATCCAGTAACCAGGTGGGGGACTCAAATAAAGAGTCACAAATCCAAGGTTTCACAAGAACTGTCCAAAGTGATGCATTCTTAAAATAACATTAGTAACAGGGTATGATGTGGCCAAGGGTTCCTGCAAACCTGTAAACATCCCAACCCCCTCACATGTATTGTTCTAGAACAAGGATCCTCAGACTTGGATCAGTTATGAGAAGTGTATAAACTTCTAACCCGGAGGTACAGTGTTTACAATAACCATAAAAGATCCTCCTCTAATTCACCTCAGATGCTGAAGGTCATAAAAGGTCATCCAGACTTAGCAGGCTTCCCAGATAGCCCTAGTACTATAGGAAATCCATAGCACAAAGTTCTCAAGAAGAAACCCATGTCTGAACCGTGTTTCATATTCCCGCACCACACTGAAATGGAATGGGAAAGAATATGAAGCCACTCTAGCCTATGTGTCACTCAGGTCCCAGGTATAGGACCTTAATCACTCAATGATCCCTCCCACCAAGGTAAACACAGATCCAGCACAGATGATGATAACAGTATGAAATGCATAAAACTATAAATGAAAGCAATAAGTAAAGTTGTACAGAAAGCAATAAATAAAGCAAATAGGAAGCACAAGTAGCACATAACACCCCTGTAAACACAAATCAAACAAGCGCTAGGAGGAAGCCACAAAAATAACCAGAAGCCCTGGTTGCTATATAAAATTCCCTAGCAGAGTCGCCAAGCTGTCGCTCCCAAAGATTTGCATTCCAGTACAAGCGCGAACGGTCGGCGAAAGGAGATGATGAAGGTGAAATGAATAGAGTCGCCAGCTAGGCATTTTTATCCCAAAGGAAAGGTAATGCTGCATAAACCTAGAAAGATATGGATAAGACGGTCGTGAACCAGAGAAACTGAGAAAGCGGGTTGGTTACAACCTGGGAAGGTATTAGCACCCAAATTGTCCGACGTACTCGACGGGATCCATGCTTGAAAGTTTGTGTTTAAAAGGGGTAACTGTATGTGCTATCTGTGTGCAAAAGCTGGAAAAGAGTATACAAGTGTCAGTGCAAAAGGTGAATGCTCAGGAGCTGAGGCTTTTAAAGAAAGCTGAAAGAGGGGGAAGACAAAGAGACTTTTGTTCGATAACTGTTAAGTTATGCCTACGTATCCTCTTGTGCAATGAGGAAGTCAGAACACCGTAGTTCGACTCAAAGAGACTGAAAGATAAATTGACTGATGAACTGCTTGCTTGCCTATGCTCAAGTGTATGACTCGTCTGGCTCGAGTGCTAACAGTCTTGCATTGGACGGAAGAAGCAAGTTCTCGTTTGTGAGTGAAGATGATGAGAAAAGAACCCGGAGGAGACGATTATTGTTTGTTTTTTTGTTTTCAGTTTTGTTATTGTTTTTGCAGTTTTGCATAAGTAAATGAGCTTAAGCCTAAATCAAGGGCTTGTAAACTCATTATATCCTCCCTGATTAGGGATAATGAGAATACTTAAGTATGAGATAAGCATGTCAACTTAATTACCATGATGATGTAGGATTAAGATCATTAACCTACTTGTGATTATTTAGATGTTTTTGGGTTTTGTTTAGTGTTAAGTAATGCGTTTAAGCCATAATCAAAGATTAATGAACCCATTACACCATCCTAATAGAAGGATAATAGATGAGCACACTTAAGCTGAGGAAGATACCTCAACTTAATCCATGATTAGGGATTAAAGTCATTAGATGACAAGCCTTTATTAAGTAGATTATAATTAAGGGATGAGATTAAGAAATGAGTTTTATGATTTGTAAGACAACTTAAGGGGGACTTGTCCACTAAACACTAGGGTTAGTCCTTCTTAACCATAAAGGAAGAATTAGAACCCTAATGTAAGGCCCAAGTTACAAGTTAATGTCTTAGTGATTATTAGATGGATTGATTAAGAGGTTTAAACAAATTAAGGGTTTAACACTTAGGATTAAAGTTATACACTCTATCCTAAGAGAAGGATGCAGGCATAACCCTAATTCCAAAGTCCTAAAGCCTTAAAGGTTTAGTCTCTGATGATTAGATGAGAAGAGAGACACAAAGAAGACTCAAAGGTAAAAACTAAGGGGGGACTAATCACAATCCTAATTATTATCATGCTTGGATGTTCCTATGGTTTGTAAGGCTTGAGAAAGATATTTCAAGCATAAAAGGTATAAGTGTTTGATGTTGTGTATGGATTAAAGATGTGGACGAGCATCCTTAAGACCATGATACGGACGAGTATCAGTAGAAACAAACGCTGACGCGTGTTCAGAGATGATGATATGGACGAGTACCAACTGGTTAACAAAGAACACGGACGAGTGTCGAATTTGTGGAGGAATGATAATATATAAGATAAGTACGAGTATCAGAGACTCCTGTATAAGTATGAGTGGGTATTGATTTGTTGGTGAAGTATGAGCAAGACACGGACGAGTGTTCAACTTGCTGGGGAGTGTATGGCACGGACGAGTGTCAAATATTTGTATGTGAGAGTGTAAAAGGTGTTTCGGCGACCTGTGGGGATAGGATGACACGGACGGGTGTCGAAAAGAGTGTATTATAAATGAGTGCTTTGTTTGCAACAAGTGATTGGCAACCATGTTGGGGAAAGGTGACACGGACGAGTGTCAAAAGAGTATATAGGTATCTGTATTTGAGAATGCAAAGAGGGTATTTGGCTTATATCTGCAGGGGAATGATATGACACGGATGAGTGTCGAAAGAGTATATATAAACAGGCATTCATGTTGGGGAGTGCAAAGGGGACGCTTTGGCTTTTTTACTTGCAAGGAATGTGAGCTTTTATATACATTGCTGATGAGATACTGAGGGTATTTGCAGGTGACTGGCTCGAACCTGGCTTGTGATCATGCAAATGTTTGATTTTTGTCGTAATGCTCCGTATTAGACGGAATGCTACGCTTTGTGGGGAAAAATTATGTGAATGCTATGATTATGTAAAAGAGAAACCGATCCGGGATTCGGATCCCACTGAACACTGAATTTCTGATTGATCTTCCTGGAGGGATGCCTCAGCTTGGGGAGATCATTGGTATATCTGTTAAGATATGTAGCTCTGCTTGGGAAAATAAATCATTGATGGACCTACCCTGTAAGGAGAAACCCAGCTGGGGATAAGGAAGCTTCCGTCACTTTGTTGTGTGAGAGTTTCAGGCATTGCTCTTTTGGGGAGAGGCTGGAACTCTGTGGGGGGATAGTTCTTTTATCTTTGAGACCTGGCACTCTGTTTGGGTAAGAAAAGATCACTAAACGATCTTCGAGAACTCTGCGGGGATCCCGGCTGGGGAAGTTCTTGTTGAATAGACTTATGCTGGGGATGAGGAGGCTTTGCCAACTCCGCTGGGGAAAAATCATTTCAGGTACTGCTTGGGGAGGTGGTAACTTCTGGAAATAACATGTTGGGGATTCAGTGTTTGCCATGCCCCATGTTGTGTATTGAATACTTGTAATCTGTTAAGACAAGAAAGACGCACAAGTATCCTGAGGTATCCCTTACCGGATTCCGTCATAGGAGTTAGATATTCCTGAGAGTAAACACATTTCCTGCAAGCATTTATTAAGAATGGCTCATTTGTTTTATGCGAATATTATATCATGGATATTGGACATTTTGCAAACGAAACAAAAATGTATAAGAAGAGGTGTGACTGAAAACTCTGATTTTATTAATTTGGGTGCCCTGAATTGGCAAATACAGTCAAAGAAACAGATCCCCTGGCATGAGGAGATTGTTATAAATTGAGAAAAGTAAAAGTGCTGGCAATGTTGACGACATTCCGGCGAGCTTCCTTTGCTATGACCCGTATGACCTTGACGCTCTTCTTATCTTGCTTTCTGAAGAAGGTTGATTTTGACTGATGCTTTATCCTTTCGAAGCTTGTCGTGTTATGAGTGATACAGACGAATTCAGAATGTAGTTGTTCGCTTATTCCCTTATTTTGCGTGGATCTCCCTTTTGGGTTTTTAATCCACCGAGATACCCATTTTTGCCTGAGTTGTCCAATGCGGCTTTTCAAATCAGCGGGTGTACATTTTTTTATTTTCCCTTATTTTTTTCCCGAGTCTTTTATTTTGTTTTTGACTCGCCGGGATGCCCTATTTTTGCCTGGACTTACATTCTGTTTTTATGTCCAGCGGGTCATTTTATGCGAAGTATTTTTTAACTGCATCTGAATTCATAGGGGATAAGAAATCTTCACCATCCATAGTAGTGAGCATCAATGCTCCACCAGAGAAAACCTTCTTTAATATGAATGGACCATCGTAATTTGGAGTCCACTTGCCCCTGTGGTCTTTATGAGGAGGAAGGAGTCTTTTCAGCACAAGATCTCCTACTTGGTATTCCCGAAGCCTGACTTTCTGATCGAATGCTTTCTTCATCCTTTTCTGATATAACTTCCCATGACATATTGTAGCTAATCTCTTTTCTTCGATTAGATTCAGTTGATTTTACTGAGATCAGACCCATTCTGCTTCATTCAGCTTTACATCCATCAGTACCCGTAAGGAGGGTAGTTCAACTTCAACAGGTAGGACAACCTCCATACCGTAAACAAGTTGATAAGGTGTTGCCCTAGTGGATATTCTGATTGAGGTACGATACCCATGCAAGGAAAACGGTAGCATCTCATGCCAGTCTTTGTAAGTAACCACCATCTTTTGCACAATCTTCTTGATGTTCTTGTTAGCTGCCTCAACAGCGCCATTCATCTTTGGCCTGTAAGGAGAATAATTGTGATGTTGGATCTTGAAGTCCCGACAAAGTTCTTCCATCATTTTATTGTTTAAATTGGAACCATTATCAGTAATGATTCCCTCGGGAACTCCATATCGACAGATGATGTCTCTTTTCAGGAACCTGGCTACCACTTGTCGGGTGAAGTTTGCATACCCAGCTGCTTCGACCCATTTGGTGAAGTAATCAATGGCTACCAGGATGAATCTGTGGCCATTTGAAGAAGTCGGTTCAATCTTTCCAATCATATCAATACCCCACATGGCAAAGGGCCAAGGTGAAGACATCACGTTCAAAGGATTTGGAGGCACATGCACTTTGTCTGCATAGATCTGGCATTTATGGCACTTTCTAGCATAGGCACAACAGTCAGCATCCATTGTGATCCAGTAATAACCTGATCTTAACAACTTCTTTGCCATTGCATGTCCTCCAGCATGGGTACCGAAAGATCCTTCATGCACCTCGTGCATCAGTAAGTCTGCCTCTTTCTTATCAACACATCTGAGAAGAACCATATCAAAGTTTCACTTGTATAATGAACCATCAGCATTAAGGAAGAAACTACCAGCCAACCTTCTTAATGTCTTCTTGTCATTGGATGATGCCCCAGGTGGGTACGTATGATCCTCTAAGAAGCATTTGATGTCATGGAACCAAGGCTTGTCATCTTTAGCAATGTCCGCGGATAATACGTATGCTGGTCGGTCTAGTATGGATTCTGAAATCCGAGGCACATAATTTGCAGTTTGAACTTTCCATGGAGGAAATGGTAGCTAAAGCATCTGCGAACTGATTTTTGTCTCGAGGGATGTACTCGAGTTTAACTGTTGTGAAGAAAGTCAATAATCTCCTCGTGTAGTCACTGTATGGAATAAGATGCTCTTGGTGAGTGTACCATTTGTCGTTGGTCTGATTGATTACCAAAGTTGAATCTCCGAATACAGTTAAATTCTTGATCCTGAGGTCAATGGCTTCCTCAAGACCCATGATACAAGCTTCATATTCAGCTTCGTTATTAGTGCAGGCAAAGGTAAGTTTCACCGAGAAAGGCATATGAACTCCTTTAGATGTAATGAGCACTTCACCAACTCCACGACCATTCATATTGACAGCCCCGTCAAACATCATTGTCCATCCTTCTTCTGGGTCAGGACCTTCATTGTGAACAGGCTCTTCATGATCTTTTGCTTTTAAGAACATGATGTCTTCATCAGGGAAGTCAAATCTCATTGGCTGGTAATCATCAATGGGTTGGTCAGCTAGATAGTCAGACAGTACACTGCCATTGATGGCCTTTTGAGATTTGTACTGAATGTCATACTCTGTCAGGATCATTTTCCATCTTGAAACCCTTCTGGTAAGTGCTTGCTTCTCAAATATGTACTTGACTGGATCCATTTTTGAGATCAATAAGGTAGTGTGAGTCAATATATATTGTTTTAGTCGGCGAGCAGCCCATGCTAAAGCATAGCAAGTTTTCTAGAGCAGTGAATAACGTTGTTCACAGTCGGTAAACTTTTTGCTTAGGTAGTATATTGCATACTCTTTTCGACCAGACTCGTCATGCTGGCCCAACACACACCCCATTGATCCTTCTAATACTGTCAGGTACATTATTAGAGGTCTTCCTTCAACTGGAGGCATAAGTATTGGAGGTTCTTGTAGGTACTCCTTGATTTTGTCAAAAGCCTTCTGACAATCTTCGTTCCACCTGACCGTTTGTTCCTTTCTTAACAATTTGAACAGGGGCTCACAGGTTGCAGTAAGTTGAGATATGAACCTCGATATGTAGTTCAATCTACCTAGGAACCCCCGAACTTCCTTTTCAGTACTAGGTGCAGGCATCTCCTGAATGGCTTTGACTTTGTCGGGATCAACCTCAATTCCTTTTTCACTTACAATAAATCCCAGCATTTTACTGGACCGCACCCTGAATGTGCATTTGTTGGGGTTTAACTTCAGCTGATACTTTCTCAGACGCTTGAACAACTTCAGCAGATTTACCAGATGGTCTTCTTCAGTGAGGGACTTGGCAATCATGTCATCTACGTAGCATTCAATTTCTTTGTGGATCATATCGTGGAATAATGTTACCATAGCCCGTTGATAAGTCGCACCGGTATTCTTCAGTCCAAAAGGCATTACCTTGTAACAAAAAGTGCCCCAAGGTGTGATGAAGGTTGTTTTCTCCATGTCTTCGGGTGACATTCTGATCTGATTATACCCTGAAAAACCATCCATGAAGGAAAACACCTAGAACTGAGCCGTTGTTTCGACCAATACATCAGTGTGAGGTAATGGGAAATCATCCTTCGGGCAAGCTCTGTTCAGATCCCGGTAATCCACACACATCCTTACCTTGCCATCCTTCTTAGGCACTGGTACAATATTAGCGACCCGCGGCGGGTAACTAGTCACATCAAGGAAACCGGCGTCCCACTGTTTTTGTACTTCTTCCTTAATCTTCATTGCCATATCCGAATGAGTACGACATAAATTTTGCTTCACTGGAGGACAATCTTCTTTCAAAGGCAACTTGTGCATAACAATATCAGTATCCAGACCGGGCATATCTTGATAGGACCAAGCAAAGACGTCGACGTATTCTTGAAGCATGTCAATAAGCTGTTCTTTCACTGAATCTTGCAGACTGGCCCCAACCTTCACTTTTTTTAAGTCCTCTTCGGTACCAAGATTAACTGTTTCAACCTCCTCCTGATGAGGAGTGATCACTTTCTCTTCTCTCCTCAATAACCTGGCTAACTCTTCGGGTAACTCATAGTCTTTTTCAACCCCATCATCGGCTTGATTAATTGGATTGTCGAAGTCATACAAGGTCATAGCAGTGTTGTTGTCGGTGCAATCTGGAGGATAATATCTGCAAGGGTTGAGATTTGTTCGTTTTAGTGATCAGTTTTAATCTTGTTTTAGAAAAAGTGAAAATGAAGTTACTTATTTTGAAAACATTGCCATTTTATTGTTTTGTACAAAAGTGAAAAATGGAAAGACAGTGAGCGAAAAAGAGACTTGTTTGCAAAACGATGTCTGATATTCATTGATTAATCCATTTGCACAAAATTACAATATGACCCTATTACAAAATGAGTCCTGACACCTTGGGCAAGATGCAGGACTTGATGCATGCTAAAAAGATAGGAAATAATAATTACTTTACAGGAGTAACCCTTATAATTTCCTGGGAACACCAATTAAGGACTTGGTGCCCCGGGATCCTTGGACATATCCAACTCTCCAGGTTGAGGTCACTTTCCGACTTGTCTTCCAGGTTGTTAACAGCATCTGGGGTGAGCATCCCCCCACTGATGAACTTGGGCTCTTTTGTAGCCTCTGATTGATCTTGTCGGAATGGTCTGTAACCCAAACTGAATCTATCTTCCTTCTTCTCCACCGGCAGCAGCTTGCCCCAGCCTTGGGCATTACCGTCTTCAACAACCTTCCGGGCTTGCTGATAGGAGACAATTGAAGTACCCATCCTGTCCTCCTGGGATGCAGCAAATACTTCAATCGACGCCTCATTGACATTCAGGGCCTTGAACCCTTGGCTCATAGTGTAACGCCCAAATAATTATTTATTATTTTAGTATTTATTGTGGTTAGTCAGTATATTTAATGTTGTGGTTGATTTAATCAATAAGTCGGAAATTTAGTCGAAAGTCGTAGAAAATATTATAAGAAATAATAATATAGTTGTTGTGTTATTTGAGTAAGTGGGCTTAATATCGTGTGCGAATTAGTAAAATAGGGGGTGTTATGTTTAGGCCCATTAGAAATTATAATATTTAGTTAATTTAATAAAAAGAAATAAAAATAAGTGATGGAACATAAGAAAGAAACTGAAGTTGGAAAAAGTCAGTAGAAGAGGAATTTTGGGAACTGCTGTACGAGCGTGAGAGAACGAGAAGCGATTTCCGGAATCCGATCGTAAGAGCAACCTTCAATCCAATCTAAGGTAAGGGGGTTCGATTATTATAATCGGGTATGAATTCCGATACTGTGATTTGGGTAGTTAGGTCGTAGTATTTAATTGTTGTTCTTGATGCTGTGTAGAAATCTTATATATTACGATTGAAAATGTTGATTGTGAAAATTAGCTGTTTGATTTATGATTTTGGTTGATTTATAAAGTTGTTGCTGTTACTGGGTTGTTTAATTTCTGGAAATTTTGGATTTTGGGGATGATGAACAGAGAACCAGTAGAAAAAAAATATATATTTAAATAGTCGGTGAATGACTCATGGCGCAGGCCATGATGTATTATAAATAATACCACATGTATTATATATAATACATGGCGTAGGCCATGCATATTATATATAATACATGAAGTATTATTTATAATACCACGTGTATTATATATAATACATGGCGCAGGCCATGAGTATTATATATAATACATGAAGTATTATATATAATATTAAGGGGAAAAGCATGGCGCAGGGGAGGATGCACATGGCGCTTGCCATGTGGTGAGTGGGAAAGGGTGGCCTGCGCCACCCTATGTGAGTGGGGGGGGGGGGGTCCTTCCAATCAATTTTTTTTGTTGTAGTATCCATTAAATTAACTTTTAAATAAATTAGTAAGATTTAAATTAATGAGAAAATAAATTATATAATCTTTCTACATTATGGATTAGTAATAGTTTGACAGAAAATAATTAGTACTGATGCTTAACATTTTGATTAATATAATACGAACAATAGGAAAACCAGTTTAAGTTTAGCAGAAAATACAGGTTTAATAAATTAGCAGAAAACAGTGGCAGTAGAATGAATTTCATAGCAGATAACTTCTAACAGAACATAGAAAATCCCAGTTTTGTAATAAAGTCGTATTAATCGCAGAAAGTAGAAAACAGTACTAGTTAGTCGGTTTAGCCGAATTAGGTGAAAAATGGAGTTACTCGGAATTTAATGAAATTCGTCGGGGTAAGTCGGGTAATATGATAGTTGATTTTAATGAGTTGTTTTGCTGGAAATTATGTTGCCAAATGTTGCTACAAGTACAGCTGAGTTGATGTGTTCTTCCGGTTACGGAATTGTCTTAAGTTGATATGTTGTAGGCTTGTTAAGCCAAAGTTGAATATAAGTTGATTATGTTGAAAATATTGTCGTGTTGATCTTGTTGTCATGTTGTCTGAGCTGTAGAGTTATGTATGCATTTAAGTCATTTGCATTTGTCGGAGCCGTTGCTCACACCACGTTGGCCTGGATTGGCAATTTAAGTTGAAAGTTGAAGGCTTATGCCTTGATGCCTCGATAACCTGGCAATGATTTAAGTTGGGAGTTTTACTCCGATGGTACCATATGCATAATTAGTCTAGTCGCATTAAAGTTGCATTTTACGTGAATTGTTTATGTGTTGCTTGATTGAAGTTGTGAAGTGGTGTTTTGTTTACGATCCTTATTCACTGTATTGTTTTCATATACTACTTATAATTATCGTAACTCACCCCTTCTATTGAATGTTGTCCTTATGTGACAACGTGCAGGTAATCCTGAGAAGTAGCCAGTTACCGTTAGTCGAGTCGGTGGTCAGTCGCTCTGATACGTAGCACTCGGGGGGATTGTCGCGTGTCTGCTTTGTTGATCTTTTATTATTTCCGAATTTTAATTAGTCGAAGAACTTAAAGTTGCTTAATTCTTATTTTAAAATTGTTATTATGTTGTTTAAAGATGCTATGAATCAATTTATGAATCCGCTGCATAATATTTATGAAGTTGAACTATTAGACTGAATGACATTATTTTTGTTGAATTTACAAAAAAGTGTTATGTATTTAGTATGATTTTCTTAAATTGGAAATTGTTTAAAGTTGAATATGTGATATCCCGTATTGTAGAAAAATTTTACGAACTCTGATTTTGTTTATATTTCGTGGGTAGAAAATGGGGTGTTACATTAGTGGTATCAGAGCAGGTCGGTTTGTCCGGCCAGTTGTCGAGTCTTAATTGGATAACAATCGTGTATTGTTACTAATCCAATCTAAGTTGTGTTGTAGTGATAAGTTGAGATGGCTGGAAGAAATGACGATGCGATGGCTGCTGCAATGTAAGCGATGGCACAAGCTATACAGAACTTGCCAAAGAGAGAATCCGCCGGTATTCAAAGGAAAGCATGATCCAGATGCAGCTTGGTATGGTTGAAAGAGATCGAGAGAATCTTCCGTGTTATGGATTGCACTCCAGCGGAGAAGGTTCGGTATGGTACTCACATGCTAGCAGTCGAAGCTAATGACTGGTGGCTAGAGACTCGTGAGAGGTTGACCGCGACAGGTGAAGCCATTACTTGGGATGTATTCCGTAGGGAATTCATGAGAAAGTATTATCCGGAAGATGTTTGTGGCAAGAAAGAGATTGAGTTCCTTGAGCTGAAGCAAGGAAACATGTCTGTCACAGATTATGCTGCAAAATTTGTGGAGTTGTCCAAATTTTATCCTCATTATACTGGTGTTGGCGCTGAATTTTCAAAGTGCATCAAGTTTGAAAACGGGTTGCGCTCTGAAATTAAGAAGGTTGTTGGGTATCAGAAGATACGCATTTTTTCTGAATTGGTTGATAGTTGCAGGATATTTGAAGAGGACAACAATGCTCATTACAAGGTTGTCAGTTATCGCATAGGCAAGACACATCAGAACTGTGGAAAGCCGTATGATGCTCCAACTGGAAAAGGGAAACAGAAAGCTGCTTCGGCTCAGAGGACTAGTGGGGGAGGTGCTCCTGCTGGTATAGTTTGCTTCAAATGTGGTCAGGCTGGTCATAAGAGTAATGTATGCACTGCTGAATTAAAGAGGTGTTTTCGATGTGGTAAGACTAGGCATGCAATAGCTGATTGCAAGCACAAGGAAATGATTTGTTTTAATTGTGGTGAAGAAGGGCATATTGGTAGCCAGTGTTAGAAGCCAAAGAAAGCTCATACTGGAAAAGTGTTCGCATTGACCGGAACTCAAACCTCTAACGAGGACAGACTTATCAGAGGTACATGTTTCATAAATAGTATTCCTTTAATTACTATTATTGATACCGGTGCTACACATTGTTTTATTTCTGCTAACTGTGCTCGAAGACTGGGTTTAAAATTGTCCGCTTTGAATGGTGAATTGATTGTTGAGATTCCAGCTAAGGGATCGGTAACTAAATCTTTGGTATGTTTAAAGTGTCCTTTGTTGATCTTCGATAAAGACTTCTATGTTGATTTAGTGTGTTTGCCGTTGACTGGGATGGATGTAATTCTTGGTATGAACTGGTTAGAGTATAACTATGTTCATATAAATTGTTTTCATAAGTCTGTGAGGTTTTCTACTCCTGAAGAGGAAGGAGTTGGTTTGTTATCTTTCAGAGAATTACAACAATTGATGAAAGAAGAAGCTCGGGTGTTTTCTTTGATGGCAACTTTGTCAGTTGAGAGTAAAGCCAAGATTGATGAATTGTTAGTAGTGAAAGAATTCCCTGAAGTTTTTCCTGATGAGATTCCTAATGTGCCGCTAGAGAGGGAAGTTGAATTTGCTATTCATCGGGTACCTGGTACTAGGCCTGTTTCGATTGCACCGTATAGAATGTCAGCATCTGAATTATATGAATTAAAGAAGCAATTGGAAGACTTACTTGAGAAAAAGTTTATAAGACCAAGTGTATCACCGTGGGGAGCTCTAGTGTTGCTAGTAAAGAAGAAAGATGGTAGTATGAGGCTTTGTGTTGATTATAGACAGCTGAATAAAGTGACGATCAAGAATAAGTATCCACTCCCGAGAATAGATGATTTGATGGATCAGTTAGTGGGTGCTTGTGTGTTCAGTAAAATTGATTTGAGATCGGGCTATCATCAGATCAAAGTGAAAGATGAAGATATTCAAAAGACAGCGTTCAGAACACGGTATGGATATTATGAGTATTCTGTGATGCCTTTCGGTTTGACTAATGCGCCAGGAGTATTTATGGAATACATGAATCGTATTTTTCATAACTGGACCATTTTGTAGTAGTATTTATTGATGATATTTTGATTTACTCTAAGTCAGAAGAAGAGCATAAGGAACATTTGAGATCAGTGTTGGATGTTTTGAAAGATAAGAAATTGTATGCGAAGTTGTCCAAGTGCGAGTTTTGGTTAAGAGAAGTCAGTTTTCTTGGCCATGTAATTTCAGAAAAAGGTATTGCTGTGTGTAACACCCCAAATTTTCCCTATTCATTTTAAGCATCATATCACATCATATTCATCATGAACATATCATTTTCTCAGCATCCTAGCATGGAAAGATGAGGCATAACATCCTTTATATCCTAGCATCAAGCATATGGTCATCTGTGGAGGTCCTTGAAGCATTTCAGGCCATGACAAGGGTCCCAATGAGTTTGTACAAGTCCTATGGTGAGTCTACACTCCATTTACAAGAATAAGTCCATTGGCAAAAGCTCAGAAGATGGCATGATCATCAGAGATCTCAAGACAAGGCAAAGCTCCTATACAAGGCACCTGAATTAGGGTTTGAGATTCAAGCACCAAAATCTCACAAATTTGGCCATTTCATTTGGGAAAAGTCTTCTATATGTCAAGAGGATCCTGGTTGTCAATTTTCATGAGAAAATTCCATGTGGAAGTCAGAGAATGCATCGGTTGCTTGCAGATGAAGTAATTGGTCAATTGTGCCCTGAAAAAGTCAACTGTGTGATTTCAAGGGGTCTAACCCAACTTTTTTGGCCAAGAGGGGTCCTTACAATGTTATAAGAGGTTTGGAATGATCAAAGTTCAAGAATCATGGAGATTTGAAGGGTTTTGCAAATATGGTACAAAGTTGGTTTTTGAGATTTTCCAAATTTGGCAACTTTTGCCCTAATTTTCAAATGGCCTTAACATGATCAAAAATTCTTCAAATGGACCAAAGTCAAACATGAAATTTGGAGGGTAAGGGCTCCCATTTTCGAAAATTACAAGTACATTTTCATAGGATTTGTGGTTCATCCTATAGGTCCCTCGAAAATTTGCTGATTTTAGGGCAAATTCAAGAAATTCCATGCATGACCAAATGCAAATTGCTTCAAAACTTATTTGTGAGACTTGGTTTTGGTTCAAACTTGTTTCAATGATAAAATACATCACATTTTGATCATTTTGCTCCAAGGAAACTCTCAAATTCGTGCACTATAAGAAAGTCACTCAAAAATTGTAAAATTGGCCAAAACATGAGAAGTGTGTGATGACTTGATCTATGGGCCAGGACTTATTGCATTTTGATCAAGGGTTGGAAATGCATTGCACATGGGCTGTGAATGCAAGAAAGACATGAGTGAGGCATGCTTATCTCACAAATTTCAAATTATGCAAATTCACACAAACCTCATGATCCACACGTGCAAATCACACAATTCTTTCAGCAAGGGTTTGTGAGATCACATATAAGCAGCTAGGGTTTCAGAATTGTTCATCTCTCTCTCATTCTCTCATTCTCAAGTTTATGCAACATTTGCATTTTCTCTCATTTCTCTTCATACAAGCACTCAATTTCAAAACAAATTCTGGATCCTTGTTCTAGGCAAGTTAAGGATCATTAAGCAACCATTCATTCAAGCTTTCCTTCAAGTTTAGCAAGCTTGCCATTTCAGGGCAGGTGTGAGCAAATCTCAAGATCCAGCTTCATTCAAAACCTTAGATGCATTTATTTTGCATCTAGGGTGAAAGAGGAGTGCATTGCATCCATTATTTGGTCTTATATCTCACTGAATCAAGATCTTCACCTCAGGTATGGATCCAAATCTCAAGATCTAAAAAATGAAATTAGTAATGTGTTTTGTGATATTTGAAGTTCATTGATTATGCTGCAACTCTTAGATTTGAAATTGATGCATTGTAGTGAAAGTTATTAGGGTTTCAGTTTTGATGGTGCAAGTTGTTTTGGTTCGATCCCTTAGATTCATTGAGTTTTAGAGGTTTTTGAGCTCATATTTGGATTCAGTGAGGTTGATTTACTTGATCTGGGCAGTTTTTATTCATTTATATATTTGTTTAGGCCTCTGTTATGAATTTCGGTGTCGGAGCCCTAGCTCTGGTCACCGGAAACTGGGTTTTGTGTCCTAGGGTTTGCTCAAGGAAGAAGATGAGTCCTGGCCTTTAGATCTCTCCAGCCAATGCCCTGGATCTGCGCCACCTAGCCCTAACCAGCCTCTCCCTCACGTGTTATTTCTTTATTTCATTTAATTCAATGTGTGTTTCAGTCCACCTTAATTACCATACACCAGCCACTCACAATGAAGCATTTTGACACCTCATTTAATGAAAGAGTGACCACACGCGTCTGATTGATCTCACGTCTCTCCTATTTTTCCTTTTTATTTCACTTAAATTCCACACTAATAACATAAGCCAGCACATTTGGGTGGGCTTCAGTGTGCTATGTGCACCCCCTGGCTTTGGGCCCAACTATTTCCAATGTATTTTCTTACTTCCTACACCTCAGCCCAATTTTCTTTTAATTTCTTTTTCTTCATTTATTTCTTTATTTCATTTTAGCTTTCAATTTTTATAAAATACTTCCCTTCATTAAAAAATTCCCAAAAAAATCATGAGTCTTCTTTTGAGTCTCTTTTATTTTTTCATATTTTTCTTTTCTTTTTTTTCCATTTCCACGTGTCACAATTAATTTTCTCTTTCATGTAACTTCTTTTTAATCCTTTCTTGAGTACACTGCCTTGTCCAATTTCCATACACTTCATTATTTTGAATTTTTATCCCATTATTTTTTCTCTGGATTCCTAAGACAATGTGCTCCTTGTGTGATTTTTCTCTTGTTTTTTAGAATTTTATTTCTTAGGTCTTGGTCCTTTAACTTGTGATGGAAGTTTGTAACCCTAGCTTGTGTTTAAGCCTCCATTTGACTTAGTTTGCTTCTGAATTCTTTCAAACCCTTTTGGCTCATTGTTACACTATGTTTTAATATCACTTGGTTTAAGTTGTGGAATTTTTAGATGCTTGGTTGATTTGATTAGAATTTTACTTTGAACCTTGTCCCATTTTTCTTCTTTTGGTTCATTAGGTCTCATATAAGCCAAGAAGGGCACTTGTGCCAACTTCTTCTCCTTATTTGGGGTTCTTTTGGGGTGTGGGTACCTTCCTGGTCCTAGGATAGGGTTTGTGTCTTAGAAACTTTTGTGTTTGCTTACCTTTTGTGTTCTTCCTTTCTTAAGTGTGCTTTCACTTCTCCCTCACTTCTTTCACACCCATTTGGTGATTATTTGGTCCTGTGTATCCTTTCTCTTCATCTTGTTGGCTTCCTAAGCCCTTCTTCATCTTGTTTTGGTTCTGATTGTGTACATTGAGTCCATGTTTATGCATTGTTGCTTTGCATCCTCCTTAAGTGTGCATTTGTTTTCATATATGTTCATGTTGCATCATTTTGACTTGTAAGCTTCATCTCTCATTCTTTTGAGTTGCATTTGCATTGTGCATTTGTTCATATCATTTCATTTCTGGTTTTATGATGATGGCACGTGATTTGTTTCATTTTGTTTCACTTGTATGTATGATACTAACCTTGCAGGGGCTATGGTAAGTGTGAGGTGTGGAAGTTGAGTTCCACATCTCCAAGTCTCATCTTCTCCTCTTATGTTTATTTGTACTAACTCTTTGTTGTTGGGCTTAGGCCTTGGTCATCCCTTCTTCTATCTTCTTCTTCTCTTCTTCTTCTTCTCTTCTTCTTCCTTCTTCATTAGGATAGAAACCTCACTAACCCTTAGGACATCCATGCATGTTAACACTTAGGATTATTTAGTCCCCCTTTAGAATTTTGCCTTTGAGATCCTTTTGGTTCTTCTTCTCTTCTCATCTCATAAAAACCATCTTAATAATGTTTGAAGTGATGTCTTGATCCATAGCCTTATCCCATGAAGTATGCTTGTAGTCTTCCCATCTTGGGATAGTACAAGTTTACCTTGTGATGCACAAGTCTGATCAAGGTATCTTCTTCATAAAGAAAAGCATAAAAAACACTTCTTCACTATAAATAACCAAAAACACTTAATAATTTAACAAGTTAGTGAGTTTAGGCCCTAATCTTTGGGTTCAAGTTTTGGGTATCTTCTCCTTACTTGAGTGTGCTTGTTCTATTATTCCATCTTGGAATGTAGTGACAAGTGCACATTCCATGGAAAAGAGCTTGAGTTCACTTCCTTGTGACACACTCCTAAAAGCTTCTAAAAAACACAAACAAACAATAAGCGTCTTTCCTTTGGGATTTCTTTTCTCATCTCCTTCGCTTTGTATGCAAACTTGCTCCTACTTGTCACTTTGCAAGACGGTTACGCACTCGTCGTCCGAGTCTGCAACACCTGAGCAATGGCATAGGCAGTTCAAGCCTTAATTCACAAGCAATTTCCCTTGTTACCCCTAGTTAGGGGAACTACGGCGTCTCTGATCCTCATTATCCTGATGAGGTACGTAGGCAGCGGGGTAGGGCCCGTTCGAGCACAATCTTTATTTTCCCTACATTTCTCCTTTCTTTTCTTATTCAGTTCCTTTTCTCAGTTTATTTCCCGTGCATTTCTTTTCTTTTGCTGCAGTTTTCATACCCTCACCCATTGAAATAGTTATCTTTGCAAGCGTAGATCCCGTCGGGTACGGCGGACGATCTGGGTGCTAATACCTTCCCAGGTCGTAACCGACTCCCGAACTTAGTCTCTTTGGTTCGCAGGACCTATGTCCTTCCTTCTCTTTCTTCTGGTTTGTGCAGCATTATCATTCCCTTTCTTCGGGATAAAAATGCCTGGATGGTGTCACACCCTAAATTTTGACCGAACATTTTCAAATTTTCGTTCATTTTTCAACGCATTTGTCGCAATATCATCAATCATGCCTTTTCTTAATCATTTTTTTTATCGTCCCATGTCATTGTTTATTTTTATTCTTGATTATAAATTTATTTAGAATTTTTGCTTAATCATTATCTAGTTTATTTTAAATTAGCCTTAGTTAATATTTAATTAGTTTAATTTAAATCTGGTTTATATATATATATATATATATATATATATATATATATTTAGTTTAATTCTTAGTTAGTTAAATTTTATTTAATCTTTATTTAAGGTTAATTTTAATTTTAGATAAATTTAGTTTAGTTATACTTTAGGTTATTTTTAATTAGTTATCTTTAATTAGGTCATTTTACTTAGATCTTTTAGTTTTATTAAATCATATTTTAACCTTTTATTAGTTTATATGTAGGATGTTTTAGTTTAATTATAATTTAGAACTAGTTTTTTTTTTAAATTCAATTTTATTATTAATTAAATTTATTTAGTCTAGATAATACAAAAAATAGGGAGTTATTTTGTTTTCCACTTATTGGTTTAAGTTTCTATTAAATTTTAACTTTTGTTAATTAATTTTGTTTTCTTTTCTTAAAATTATTTAACATTACAGTTTAATTATAATTATTTTTATTTATTTAATCAATTTATTTTTAATTTTAGTCTAATTTTATATCTGGTTGGTTGGGAACCATTTCAGTTGGTTTTAAAACATTTGCTCTTGGTTCCAAATCAGAACACACAGCCTGTCTATACTTTTTTGTTCTTCACCACACCAAGCTAAGTCTTTGCTACTCCCAAGATTAATCCTTTTTTATGCTACTTTTTCTACAAAGTTTTGACCATACATCTGGTGCCTACATTAGCTCCCCACAAACTCCTTACTGCTATGCAACAATGACCAAGAATTCTGCATCAATCCAGCCTGGATTTGTTTCATAAAATTAGAAAAAAGTCAGTCCTGCATCAGAGGATAAAAGCAGAAACTGTAGCCTAAAAAAGGGGCTTCATAAAAATTTTCAACCAAAATATATTTCAAAAAGAAAGGACAATTTATCAAAAGGGGAGAATCCTTTTCTAAAACTTGAGAAGAGAAACGAAAAACAAAAAAAAAGGATTACGAGTCGAACCTCTTTTCAAAACCACCATCACCCTTCAACGACCTTACGCCATCCACAACCTGTAAACTGCAGCATTTTCCTTCAGCAAACCCATGGTTGCTGCAACTACTCTCTCTCTCTCTCAAACAATTTTTCCATCTCCAAAATCTCTCTCAATCCCTAAAACAACAAAATGGCCTCCTCTGCAGCACTCCAAGTTTTTCTTATCTTAGGTCTTCTGGCCACCTCTTGTTTTGCACAAGCCCCATCTGTTACACCAACAACACTACAACAGCAAAACTCGTCGTCTGCTCCCTTCACACTTTTCCACCTCCATCAAACCGCTTCACACACTTCACCACACCACCACAACTTCGTCCGCAAAAACCTTCATTCTTCTTAAAAAACTTCAACCCATCGTCCATCCCTGAAATCGCGACCCAGAGATTGAGGAAGGGATGCGAAAGAACAAACCATAAGCGGCGAAATCGAAAAACGGCCGGAACTCTTCCTTCCGCCGACAACCCCAAATCAACCGCAAAAACCCCTTCGCCGCGAAACAACCAAACCAATTCCGTCGTGATTGAGAGAGAGCCGCGTCAAGGTCATCGCGTATTCACCTTCGTTGATCGCGATTGAGAAATCTAAGAGACAAGTTGAGAGAGACTGTGCGAGCTCTTTGTTTAAAGGACGCCTTTTCTAAATTGAAGGTTTAACGTTTTTTTCTTCTTTTTGTTTTATCGTGAAATACAATGTTGTTCTGTTTTTATTTATTTGACTATTTCTTTTAACCTCTTTTATTATTCTGGATGTTGTTGCTGATTATGATTTCCTTGGGCCTAACCCATAATTTGGATCCGATTGGTTTTCACAAACACAGCACATCACGTGCTTCCCCCCCATGTTTGTCTCTTTTTTTCTTTATATAACTTTAATATTTTTTATATACAAATATTTTCTTTTTTGATAACTTTAGTTAATTTATCTTTAAAATGTTTTTATAATTTTAATTGGACTTTTTAATTTCAGAATTTCATATTATTGGTTAGAAATAGTTTAGTATCTTAATAATCTCACTATTCTTGTTTATTTTGTTTTGCTAAGGATTTGTTTAGAAATTTCGGCTTATTAGAATTTTGGTATTATTTGTTACTGGGCCAATGATATAACAAGGTTGCGATTTTCGACTAATCGTGACCGATATGAGGCCACTTGTTTATTTTTATTCTTATTCTACTTATTTTATTCTATTTTGTCATTTATTCCGCATTAATTAGTCTAATTTTTTATTATTTATTTCTCGCACCTCACTACCGATTCTAAAGTCATAAATCTCTTAGAGTTAATGCGATTTTCACCAAACTTTCAAACTAATTAATTTAACAAGGAATAGAGCCCCGGAGTCTAGCACTCCGCACGTTCTAGAACGAACTACAACTAGGCTAGCCCCACGCGTCACGTTTCGTTCACTCCTTTATTGTAATCACGTATTTCTAAAAACATTTAAAAAAACAGTTATCCAAGTTATTTAAAAAAATTAAATTACAGAAACAGAACTCCGGAGTCTAGCACTCCGCACGTTCTAAAATGGACTATAGCTGGGCTAGCCCCACGCAACGTGGTCCATTCGCTTTCCGATTTTCAAAATAAATAATCGCGTAATTTGACATACAGAAGGAATTCCGGAGTCTAGCATTCCGCACATTCTGGATTGGACCGCTACTGGGCTAGCCCCACGCGACGTGTCTCAATCACCATCCGTATATCAAAATTTTCAAATCATTTTATAAATTAAATTACGAAAAAAACTGAACTCCGGAGTCTAGCACTCCGCACGTTCTAAAATGGATTGCAGTTGGGCTAGCCCCACGCAACGTGGTCCATTCACTCTTTCATCTCTTAAAAACAATTCAAACTTACCAACCAATTTAAATTATTTTCATAATTGATCAGCGAAAGACAGAACTCCGGATTCTAGCACTCCGCACGTTTTGGAATGAAACGCTCCTGGGCTAGCCCCACGCGACGTGGTTCATTCGCCCTTTCGTTTAAAACACCTTAACCAAAGTCAAACAATTTTTCTCTAAAGCGAACATTGTTTAAATCATTCTATCTCGCAAACAAGTTAGCGCTTCAGCCTCCACCGCGAGTATAAGCCAACGCTTAGCAGTAGAATGCGTTTTAAACAACTGTTCAATAAAAATCACAAACCGTATTCGCACGAACTACGGAGCTCTGACTTTCCCATTGCACAAGGGAATACGTAGGCACGGGGATTTTAATCCTTCGCGAGCACAATAATAAAAAATTAATTGTCTTTCCGTCACAATAATAAAAAACTTAACCTTTCCCCATAACAAATAATAAACAAACATCGATACTTAATCATTAAAAGAAGACAATAATAACAAGTTAACAACTAATCGCATAGTTAAGCTAAGAGGTTCCCGTTGAGTACAACGGACGTGAGGGGTGCTAATACCTTCCTCTTGCGTAACCGACTCCCGAACTTAGAATTTGGTTTCGTTGACCATTTCTTATCCTTCCTTTAGGTTGTATCTATATCTCCCTTTTCTCTCGTAGAATAAATAGAATTAGGTGGCGACTCTGTTGTTTGTTTTAGGATCGTATTTTTCGAGGTACGACAGTTGGCGACTCTGCTGGGGACATTAGCTCCATGCTAGAGAGAGTCGAGCCTAACTTAGCATTGTGTGCTTATTTGTTTGATCTTGTCTTTTCTTGTCTTCTCTATGTTTATTATTTATGTTTGTTTATCTGTTCTTTTACCGCTTTACTTTATTGCTCATTATATTTGTTTGTGGGTTCTCGGGGTCACATTGCAAGTAAATTTGAGTGGTGGAAAAAGCAGAGGGAACACCTAAGTTTAGAATTGGATGTTATTAGTGTTAGTCTCCAAGGACTCGCTCCTTGCACGCCTAGCATGAAAGCTCCCCCAGATAGTTATACTTTTCGTAGATCTTGTCATAACGCAGCTCGCCTGTCGCGTGACCTGATTCACGAAAGGGCTGTGATTCTGGGACCCCCTAGGACCTGTTTCAATTTTGGTAGTTGTGTAATGTTAGGCTCCGAGGACTGGCTCCTTACACGCCTAGCATGAGAACTCCACTCAAGGTGGACCTTATCGTTATTATCGTCACAATGCAGCTAGCCTGCGGCGGGACGTTAATACAATAAACGTCTGTGACCTCGAGTTTCCCTAAATCATCATCGTAGAAGCCATCATGTGAGTGGGATCTATGGGTACAAACTATAGAACCAATCTCTTACAGCCTACCAAATATAGGAAGTTTGAGCCTTTCCGGCTTCCGTGTCTGTTTGTGTTTGTGATCCCTAAGCATTCTTGCATTGCATCCATTTGCATACCATTGCATCTGTATTGCATATCATTTTTCCTTCCTCAGAGAAAGCTCATCCTCGTCCTGTGTCCATAACCCGCAGTTGATTGCCCGATACCTACTTTGGACTTGAAGTAGTTCCTGATTGATCATGGACCCTGAAGGACAAAAGCAGACTGCGACAAGGGGAGACTTTGATCTGACAAAGGACCAGATAGACCAACTCATGGATGATGTGACAACTTTGATCAGGAGAGGGGGTAATGTTCAACAGGCTGCCGTAACTGGAAATGTCTCCCCATCTCAAAGGAACAGTTTTGTTCAACCTCAGCCTGCAAGGACCCCAGTTGGGGCACCCATTATTCAAGAGCATACCATTATTCGAGATGGAAACTCCTTACCTCACGATGCCGTCGAGTACCAAAGCTTTGGGTTCTCTGAGCCAAATTCCCAGGGGGAAATCCCAGTAAGGAAGACCAAGGGACCAGATGTTGCTGAGATGAATGAGAAATGTCGAATGCTGAATGAAAGACTCAAAGCTCTAGAGGGGAAAAATGCTTTTGACCTGGATGCTTTAAACATGTGCTTAGTGCCTGGTTTGGTTATACCTCCGAAGTTTGAAGCACCTGCTTTTCAGAAGTACAAAGGGGATAGTTGTCCAAAGCACCATTTGGTGATGTTTTGTCGAAAAATGACTGCATATGCTTTTGACGATAAGTTGATGATTCACTGCTTTCAAGACAGTTTGAGTGGGGCACCGTTGAAATGGTACATGGGTTTGGAAATAAGTCATATTCAGTCATGGTTAGACCTAGCCAATGCTTTTGTGAAACAATACCATTACAATTTGGAAGAAGCTCCCAGTCGCTTTCACTTGAAGGATATATCTCAAGAAAGTAATGAGCCATTCAAAAGGTACGTCCAGAGGTGGAGAGAGTTTGCTGATCGTGTTCAACCACCGCTCTCAGAAAGGAAGTTAGTTAACCTGTTTATGGACACTCTGCAGAGCCCGTACTTTGAGAAGATGGTAGGCACCTCCTCAACAAGTTTCTTTGACCTGGTAAAAACGGGAGAACGTATTGAGATTAGTCTCAAAAGCGGAAAGATACAAGGCGCCTCAAGCAACCAGGCTAGTAAGAATGAATCCCTCAGCAGTTCCCAAGAGGAGGAAGAGGATGTAATCAATGCAGTCATAGCAGACGTCAAGTATTCTTGTGGTGCATCAGCAAGATCCTATGACCCTCCATCTTTTCAGCAATCTCCATTCCATATGCCTCATCATCCTTGTAGGCGACCAACAATGTTTAGGGTACCTTGCCAGCAACCCTGGATCTCTCCTCATCAAGGCCAGCAAGCCAAAAGCCAAGGATATCTGAATTAGCATCAGAGTCCACATAAGCCTCGCAACAATTTGAAAAGAAGGAATGCTCCTCTTCATCCAGTACCTTTATCATACACTCAGCTTCTGCAACATTTGATTCAAATCTCATTGGTTGTTCCCAAGTCTCTCAAGCCATTGACAGAGCCATACCCGCCTGAGTATAATCCACATGAGCAACGTGGATATCATGCTGGATCAATGGGGCATTCAACTGAAGACTGCAGAGCTTTTCAAGCCAAGGTACAACATTTGATCGACAAGAGGTACATATCCTTTTCAGAAGGAAGCCTGTTGGTGCATGTCAACCTCTCGCCTGAGTGACTTCTTGGTGCATCTCTTGAAGGCAGTAAATCAAGACATTTTCAATTCCCTAAAGCTGGCAATCCCTTGTTTGTTTCAGCACTGTTGTATTTTCTTTGCATGTTGATGATGTATTTGCTTGTTAGCATTTTTGTTTTTGAATTGGCAAAATTAATGAAATGTTTATGCATCTTTTGAATTAATCCAGTCGTATTCACTCGTTTTCTTTCATTATTATATAAAAACAGAATTTCTCTCCTTTTATTTATCAAACTTTTGTTTTAGCAAAGATTGGAGGGAGGATGATGAAAACCAGATACTTGAATTCTCCATTTGTATGCTCTTAATTAAAACCCTGCCAATGATGTACATGCATTGTTTCAAATTCCCAAACACTGGTGAAATAAGGATGATAATCCCTCGCTAACCCCTTTGAGCCTAGAAGTAGGAGTGTTCTTTTTTCAAAAATGCAAAAACCCTTAATTTTAAACCTGGGGCAGGGTAGTCAGTTCAGTTAATCTGTTTGCATTCAATCCATAAGAGATTCAATTCATCATTCAAGAAGGATCAGCTATATACTTTCCTCCGCGCACTAAAAAAGTCGCGAAGGGTCAAAAATTTGTAGTATTTGTTTCTTATTTTCCAACAAAATGGCAGTCGCAACCACTCAACAAAAGAATGATGCAAGGAAAAAGAAATACAAAGAGAAAGTCCGCTAAGTCAAAAACATAAAAAGACAACTTAGGCGAGATTAATGAAGTCATCAAACCCTCTACAAAGCAGGATAAAGCAAGGTGGCTGCCATCACTTTCAAATTCTGATCCGTATCATGCACCGTCAAAAGACTTTTGAGATATGAATGCGTATGTCAAATTAACTGAACGTAGGGTTGGAGTTCATCACGAAGAATGGGTGGGTTACAAATAAATTCTGAGCCTTTTATCCTTTATTTCACAAACCGTGAACCAAGCCACGTTACAACCCTTAAAAGACCTAATTGAGGCAGGGTTTATTTCGAGAGCATACTACAACAAGGTTATGTTAACCTGACTCCTAAAGATCTTTGCAAATCATTTGTATTGATCACTTCATCTGCCATTCCATAAATGGCTAGATCCACTTTTTATTTTATTCAACTCCACTGTATCACTATCATACCAATAAATTGTGATTCCAAAACTTGCATAAATGTTGCATCAAAATTGCCAATTTTTAAATGTATAATGCTTATTTGCAAGTCAATTCGACATCAGGGGAAGCCCAACGGTTTTAGTCAGTCAGGGAATTTAACTTGGTAAGAGAAGCCCAGCCAGGGGCAACCACTTTTAGGATAAGTCGATCCGAATCAATCTCCTCAAAAGCTAGTTACTCAGAGCTTGAACCTTTTTCAGACTAGGGTGAGCTATCACAAGAATTCAAGAGCACAATGGCCGGCCAGACCAGAAGTCTCTTATCCCAGGGATCAGATAACCAGGGGCAAATCTCTGATGTTCGAGCACCGGGGCAACCATTTCAAAGTCTATGCCATGGCAGGTTGTTTCCAAACCTTTTGAAAAGGATATGTTCAAGAAACCATTGATTCAGGGGCAGGATGAATCACACAGGGGCAAGTCCTCTCCGTGTCTTCAAGTTGTTCAAGCAAGCCCTATGCAACAACAAATTTTGAGTTCAAGACGGGTGTCAGGAATCATGTCGTCATCCTTACCTCCTTTTAAGGAGTCGTCTTCCAAGACTATTCCATTCTGACCCACGCAGGGGGATATTTTGAAAATCACGGAGTCAGTACATAATCACTCCCATGCTTTAGTCATGTTGCTCCGCTCATAGCGTTAAACCTTGCATATCGTCTCACTCATCTAGCATATGTCCAAGTCAAAACCCAGGTAAACCAATTCCCGTATGGTATTTCTTTTGAAATTTATTTCACAGTCGGTTCTTGTCTGACAATCATTTTCTTTTCAACCCAGTCATGTCTGGTAGTCATTTATTTTCAACCCAGTCCTATCTGGTAGGCATTTATTTTCAAATCAGTCCTGTCTGGTAGTCATTTATTTTCAACCCAGTCCTGTCTGGTAGTCATTTATTTTCAACCCAGTCCTGTCTGGTAGTCATTTATCTTCATCCCAGTCCTATCTGGTAGTCATTTTATTTTCAACCCAGTCCTGTCTGGTAGTCATTTTATTTTCAACCCAGTCCTGTCTGGTAGTCATTTATTTTCAACCCAGTCCTGTCTGGTAGTCATTTATTCTCAACCTAGTCCTGTCTGGTAGTCTTTTTATTTTCAAACCAATCCTGTCTGGTAGTCATTTTCTTCTCAAACCAATCCTGTCTGGTAGTCATTTTCTTTCCAAACCAGTTCTTGTCTGGTAGTCTTTTTTTTTTTACAAACTCGTTCCTGTCTGGCATGTCAAAGAAAAATCATTCGTCACTAGCAGCTTTATCTGAAAATCCATTTGTTGTTGACGCTCTTTAGTATGGTTTATCAAAGTGTTTCCCAGTAACACAAATATCCCCTGCAGAGACCCTTCTTGTTATTAATATCCACCCTCTCACCACCAATATTTCTCTTAAGTCCAATCGTCATTGGCACAAATTCTTCAAGTTCTCCATTTAGGGAATTTCCGGGGTTTGGACGTTTATCTTGTTTAAAACTCCAACATTTTGTTGCCAGTCGGTCGCTTAGAGCCGTTGATTTATATCTGAACACTTTATAGTATCAGTTTGGTTGCACAAAGCCACTACCTAAATAACTGTCTTCGTTTCCCAATCCTCAGTCTCAATAGTTACACTTGAACCTGTTGTTTCACCACTTTGGATTATATGTCTGTCACTTTATTCTCCCGACCACCGTGTCGATTCCTGTCATTTTATTTCCTGACCACCGCGTCAATGTCTGTCTTTTTATTTCATGACAACTGTGTCAATGTCTGTCATTTTTTATTTCCTGATCACCATGTCGATGTTTGTTTATTCCTGACTGATGTGTCAGTGTCTGCTATTTGGTTCTCCTGGCGGCCGAGTCGAGATTATTTATATCTTTCTCAATCACCGAATCGTTGTTTTGAGATCCCCAGCAACCACTTTGAACCTGCTAACTCATCACTTCAGTTAGTCTGTCTTTAATCTCACGCTTTATTTTCCGTCTTCTGTCATTCTAAGTGCCAGCAGTTACACTTGAACCTGCTCATTTATCACTTTGAATACATCTTGTTTTCGTCTTGTCATCCCCAGCATATTGTTCTCCCCAATGAGTCTTCATTCTCATTTGCGTTTCTGTGGATCACCGTCGCATTTATCTGTACCATACCATATCCAGCATATTCAAAAAAAATCAGCATGCCAGGTTTCATTGCATCTCGCATGTCATATCCCCAGCAAAAAGGGGGAGTCTCTCTCGTTTTTTTTAACATTGCATATCGACGCATTTCATCTGCATTCGGTCAAAATTTTAGGTATTTCAATATTTAATCCTCTTCTACCTCGAATGTCCAAGAACTTTGTTTTTCGTACATTCTGGTTCAAGAAGATTAAATAGGGGCAACTGTCACACCCTAAATTTTGACCGAACATTTTCAAATTTTCGTTCATTTTTCAACGCATTTGTCGCAATATCATCAATCATGCCTTTTCTTAATCATTTTTTTATCGTCCCATGTCATTGTTTATTTTTATTCTTGATTATAAATTTATTTAGAATTTTTGCTTAATCATTATCTAGTTTATTTTAAATTAGCCTTAGTTAATATTTAATTAGTTTAATTTAAATCTGGTTTATATATATATTTAGTTTAATTCTTAGTTAGTTAAATTTTATTTAATCTTTATTTAAGGTTAATTTTAATTTTAGATAAATTTAGTTTAGTTATACTTTAGGTTATTTTTAATAAGTTATCTTTAATTAGGTCATTTTACTTAGATCTTTTAGTTTTATTAAATCATATTTTAACCTTTTATTAGTTTATATGTAGGATATTTTAGTTTAATTATAATTTAGAACTAGTTTTTTTTTTTAATTCAATTTTATTATTAATTAAATTTATTTAGTCTAGATAATACAAAAAATAGGGAGTTATTTTGTTTTCCACTTATTGGTTTAAGTTTCTATTAAATTTTAACTTTTGTTAATTAATTTTGTTTTCTTTTCGTAAAATTATTTAACATTACAGTTTAATTATAATTATTTTTATTTATTTAATCAATTTATTTTTAATTTTAGTCTAATTTTATATCTGGTTGGTTGGGAACCATTTCAGTTGGTTTTAAAACATTTGCTCTTGGTTCCAAATCAGAACACACAGCCTGTCTATACTTTTTTTTTCTTCACCACACCAAGCTAAGTCTTTGCTACTTCCAAGATTAATCCTTTTTTATGCTACTTTTTCTACAAAGTTTTGACCATACATCTGGTGCCTACATTAGCTCCCCACAAACTCCCTACTGCTATGCAACAATGACCAAGAATTATGCATCAATCCAGCCTGCATTTGTTTCATAAAATTAGAAAAAAGTCAGTCCTGCATCAGAGGATAAAAGCAGAAACTGTAGCCTAAAAAAGGGGCTTCATAAAAATTTTCAACCAAAATATATTTCAAAAAGACAGGACAGTTCATCAAAAGGGGAGAATCCTTTTCTAAAACCTGAGAAGAGAAACGAAAAACAGAAGAAAAAAAAGGATTACGAGTCGAACCTCTTTTCACAACAACCATCACCCTTCAACGACCTTACGCCATCCACAACCTGTAAACTGCAGCATTTTCCTTCAGCAAACCCATGGTTGCTGCAACTACTCTCTCTCTCTCAAACAATTTTTCCATCTCCAAAATCTCTCTCCATCCCTAAAACAACAAAATGGCCTCCTCTGCAGCACTCCAAGTTTTTCTTATCTTAGGTCTTCTGGCCACCTCTTGTTTTGCACAAGCCCCATCTGTTACACCAACAACACTACAACAGCAAAACTCGTCGTCTGCTCCCTTCACACTTTTCCACCTCCATCAAACCGCTTCACACACTTCACCACACCACCACAACTTCGTCCGCAAAAACCTTCATTCTTCTTAAAAACCTTCAACCCATCGTCCATCCCTGAAATCGCGACCCAGAGATTGAGGAAGGGATGCGAAAGAACAAACCGTAAGCGGCGAAATCGAAAAACGGTCGGAACTCTTCCTTCCGCCGACAACCCCAAATCAACCGCAAAAACCCCTTCGCCGCGAAACAACCAAACCAATTTCGCCGTGATTGAGAGAGAGCCGCGTCAAGGTCATCACGTATTCATCTTCGTTGATCGCGATTGAGAAATCTAAGAGACAAGTTGAGAGAGACTGTGCGAGCTCTTTGTTTAATGGACGCCTTTTCTAAATTGAAGGTTTAACGTTTTTTTCTTCTTTTTGTTTTATCGTGAAATACAATGTTGTTCTGTTTTTATTTATTTGACTATTTCTTTTAACCTCTTTTATTATTCTGGATGTTGTTGCTGATTATGATTTCCTTTGGCCTAACCCATAATTTGGATCCGATTGGTTTTCACAAACACAGCACATCACGTGCTTCTCCCCCATGTTTGTCTCTTTTTTTCTTTATATAACTTTAATTTTTTTTATATACTAATATTTTCTTTTTTGATAACTTTAGTTTATTTATCTTAAAAATGTTTTATAATTTTAATTGGACTTTTTAATTTCAGAATTTCAAATTATTGGTTAGAAATAGTTTAGTATCTTAATAATCTCACTATTCTTGTTTATTTTGTTTTGCTAAGGATTTGTTTAGAAATTTTGGCTTATTAGAATTTTGGTATTATTTGTTACTGGGCCAATGATATAACAAGGTTGCGATTTTTGACTAATCGTGACCGATATGAGGCCACTTGTTTATTTTTATTCTTATTCTATTTATTTTATTCTATTTTGTCATTTATTCCGCATTAATTAGTCTACTTTTTTATTATTTATTTCTCGCACCTCACTACCGATTCTAAAGTCATAAATCTCTTAGAGTTAATGCGATTTTCACCAAACTTTCAAACTAATTAATTTAACAAGGAATAAAGCCCCGGAGTCTAGCACTCCGCACGTTCTAGAACGAACTACAACTTGGCTAGCCCCACATGTCACGTTTCGTTCACTCCTTTGTTGTAATCACGTATTTCTAAAAACATTTAAAAATACAGTTATCCAAGTTATTTAAAAAAAATTATATTACGGAAACAGAACTCCGGAGTCTAGCACTCCGCACGTTCTAAAATGGACTATAGCTGGGCTAGCCCCACGCAACGTGGTCCATTCGCTTTCCGATTTTCAAAATAAATAATCGCGTAATTTGACACACGGAAACGGAATTCCAGAGTCTAGCATTCCGCACGTTCTGGATTGGACCGCTACTGGGATAGCCCCACGCGACGTGTCTCAATCACCATCCGTATACCAAAATTTTCAAATCATTTTATAAATTAAATTACGAAAAAAACCGAAGTCCGGAGTCTAGCACTCCGCACGTTCTAAAATGGATTGCAGTTGGGCTAGCCCCACGCAACGTGGTCCATTCACTTTTTCATCTCTTAAAAACAATTCAAACTTACCAATCAATTTAAATTATTTTCATAATTGATCAGCGAAAGACAGAACTCCGGAGTCTAGCACTCCGCACGTTTTGGAATGAAACGCTCCTGGGCTAGCCCCACGCGACGTGGTTCATTCGCCCTTTCGTTTAAAACACCTTAACCAAAGTCAAACACTTTTTATCTAAAGCGAACATTGTTTAAATCATTCTATCTCGCAAACAAGTTAGCGTTTCAGCCTCCACCGCGAAGTAGAATGCGTTTTAAACAACAGTTCAATAAAAATCACAAACCGTAGTCGCACGAACTAAGGAGCTCTGACTTTCCCATTGCACAAGGGAATACGTAGGCACAGAGATTTTAATCCTTCGCGAGCACAATAATAAAAAATTAACTGTCTTTCCGTCACAATAATAAAAAACTTAACCTTTCCCCATAACAAATAATAAACAAACATCGATACTTAATCATTAAAAAAGACAATAATAACAAGTTAACACTTAATCGCATAGTTAAGCTAAGAGGTTCCCGTTGAGTACAACGAACGTGAGGGGTGCTAATACCTTCCCCTTGCGTAACCGACTTCCGAACTTAGAATTTGGTTCCGTTGACCATTTCTTATCCTTCCTTTAGGTTGTATCTATATCTCCCTTTTCTCTCGTAGAATAAATAGAATTAGGTGGCGACTCTGTTGTTTGTTTTAGGATCGTATTTTTCGAGGTAGGACAGCTAGCGACTCTATTCTTTTCCGCGTCACTTTCGCGTTTGTACCAGGATGGAAATCCTGGGAGCGACACTGTGGATCATTCAAAGGTAGGAGCTGTATTGCAATGGGAGACTCCGAGGTCGGCTACCGAGATTAGAAGCTTCTTGGGATTAGCCGGATATTATAGAAGGTTTATTGAAGGATTTTCTAAGTTAGCACTTCCGTTAACAAGATTAACTTGTAAAAGTAAAGCTTTTGTGTGGGATGTTCAGTGCGAAGAGAGTTTTAATGAATTGAAAAGGAGATTGACGTCGGCGCCGGTTTTGACTTTGCCAAATCCAGAGGAACCGTTTTTAATTTACTGTGATGCTTCATTGATGAGTTTAGGAGGTGTGCTTATGCAAAATAATAAAGTAATTTCTTATGCGTCGCAACAGTTGAGAATTCATGAAAAGAACTATCCTAGCATGATCTTGAACTTGTTGTTGTTGTGTTTGTGCTGAAAATCTGGAGGCATTATCTTTATGGTTCCAGATTCGAGGTTTACAGTGATCATAATAGTTTAAAGTATTTATTTGATCAGAAAGAGCTGAATATGAGACAACGTAGGTGGTTAGAGTTGCTTAAGGATTATAATTTCAGTTTGAATTATCATCCAGGTAAAGCAAATGTTGTGGCCGATGCTTTAAGTAGAAAGACTTTGCATATGTCAGCAATGATGATTAAGGAGTTGGAATTAATTGAGCAATTTTGTGATATGAGTTTGGTTTGCAAAGTGACCCCGCAGAGTGTAATGTTAGGAATGCTAAAGATTAATAATGATTTTATGGATAGTATCCGAGAGGCGCAGAAGTTGGATGTGAAATTAGTGGATATCATTAATCGTTGTGGTCAATCAAAGAAGAGTGACTTTAATATTGTTGCAAGAGGTGTGTTGAGATTAGGTGAAAGAATTTGTATTCCTGATGACGCGGTTATGAAAAGAAGTATTCTAGAATAGGGTCATAGATGCAGTTTGAGTATTCATCCAGGAGCTACTAAAATGTATCAAGATTTAAAGAAAATATTTTGGTGGCCCGGAATGAAAGAAGATGTGGCTCATTTTGTGTATGTGTGCTTAACTTGTCAGAAATCGAAGATTGAGCATCAGAAGCCTTCTAGGTTGATGCAACCGTTGGAAGTTCCAGAATGGAAATGGGATAGCATTTCTATGGACTTTGTAACGGGGCTGCCTATTACCTTAAGAGGGCATGATTCGATTTGGGTGATCGTTGATAGGCTCACGAAGTCGGCTCACTTCATACCTATTAACATCACTTACCCAATTGCGAAGTTGGCAGAGATTTACATCCGAGTAATCGTAAAGTTGCATGGTATTCCTTTGTGTATTGTGTCGGATAGAGATCCGAGGTTTACGTCAGAGTTTTGGAAGAGTCTGCAAGATTCGTTGGGTTCTAAGTTGAGATTGAGTTCGGCATATCATCCTCAAACTGATGGCCAAACTGAGAGAACTATTCAGTCATTAGAGGATTTGTTGAGAGCTTGTGTTCTTGAGCAAGGAGTTTCGTGGGACACTTATCTCCCGTTGATTGAGTTCACATATAATAATAGTTACCATTCTAGTATCGGAATGGCGCCTTTTGAAGCATTGTATGGTCGTAGGTGTAGAACTCCGTTGTGTTGGCATGACTCTGGTGAGAGTGCGGTACTTGGACCAGAATTAGTTCGAGAAACTACCGAGAAAGTGAAGTTCATCCTAGAGAAGATGAAAGCTTCTCAGAGTAGGAAGAAGAGTTACCATGACAATCGAAAAAAGGATTTAGAATTTCAAGCTGGTGACCATGTGTTTTTGAGAGTCACGCCTGTGACCGGTGTTGGGAGGGCTTTGAAGTCTAAAAAGCTCGCTCCTCGCTTCATTGGTCTGTATCAAATCTTGGAACGAGTTGGAAAAGTTGCTTATAGGATGGTGTTACCACCAAATCTTTCGAATTTGCACGATGTATTCCATGTGTCGCAACTTCAGAAGAATATTCCAGATCCGTCTCATGTGGTTAGTATGGACAATGTGCAAGTGCGGGATAATCTCACTGTGGAGACAAAGCCTGTGCGAGTTGAAGATCGTGAAACAAAGACTCTTCGAGGAAAATAGATTGTGTTGGTCAAAGTCGTTTGGTTGGGAGCTACGGGCGAAAACATGACCTGGGAATTGGAGAGCAAGATGCGAGACTCCTATCCTGAGCTGTTTGAAGCAGGTAAATTTTCGAGGACGAAAATATTTTAAGTGGGGGAGAGTTGTAACGCCCAAATAATTATTTCTTATTTTAGTATTTTAGTATTTATTGTGGTTAGTCGGTATATTTAATGTTGTGGTTGATTTAATCGATAAGTCAGAAATTTAGTCGAAAGTCGTAGAAAATATTATAAGAAATAATAATATAGTTGTTGTGTTATTTGAGTAAGTGGGCTTAATATCGTGTGTGAATTAGTAAAATAGGGGGTGTTATGTTTAGGCCCATTAGAAATTATAATATTTAGTTAATTTAATAAAAAGAAATAAAAATAAGTGATGGAAACATAAGAAAGAAACAGAAGTTGGAAAAAGTCATAGAAGAGGAATTTTGGGAACTGTTGTACGAGCGTGAGAGAATGAGAAGCGATTTCCGGAATCTGATCGTAAGAGCAACCTTCAATCCAATCTAAGGTAAGGGTGGGTTCGATTATTATAATCGGGTATGAATTTTGATACTGTGATTTGGGTTGTTAGGTCGTAGTATTTAATTCTTGTTCTTGATGCTGTGTAGAAATCTTATATATTACGATTGAAAATGTTGATTGTGAAAATTAGATGTTTGATTTCTGATTTTGGTTGATTTATAAAGTTGTTGATGTTACTGGGTTGTTTAATTTCTGAAAATTTTGGATTTTGGGGACGATGAACAGAGAACCAGTAGAAAAAAAATATATTTAAATAGTCGGTGAAGGACTCATGGCGCAGGCCATGAGGTATTATAAATAATATCACATGTATTATATATAATACATGGCGCAGGTCATGCATATTATATATAATACATGAAGTATTATTTATAATACCACATGTATTATATATAATACATGGCGCAGGCCATGAGTATTATATATAATACATGAAGTATTATATATAATACTAAGGGGAAAAGCATGGCGCAGGGGAGGATGCACATGGAGCTTGCCATGTGGTGAGTGGGAAAGGGTGCCCTGCGCCACCCTATGTGAGTGGGGGGGGGGTCCTTCCAATCAATTTTTGTTGTTGTAGTATTCATTAAATTAACTTTTAAATAAATTAGTAAGATTTAAATTAATGAGAAAATAAATTATATAATCTTTCTACATTATGGATTAGTAATATTTTGACTGAAAATAATTAGTACTGATGCTTAACATTTTGATTAATATAATACGAACAGTAGGAAAACCAGTTTAAGTTTAGCAGAAAATACAGATTTAATAAATTAGCAGAAAAAAGTGGCAGTAGAATGAATTCCATAGCAGATAACTTCTAACAGAACATAGAAAATCCCAGTTTGGTAATAAAGTCGTATTAATCGCAGAAAGTAGAAAACATTACTAGTTAGTCGGTTTAGCCGAATTAGGTGAAAAATGGAGTTACTCGGAATTTAATGAAATTCGTCGGGGTAAGTCGGGTAATATGATAGTTGATTTTAATGAGTTGTTTTTCTGGAAATTATGTTGCCAAATGTTGCTACAAGTACAGCTGAGTTGATGTGTTGTTCCGGTTACAGAATTGTCTTAAGTTGATATGTTGTAGGCTTGTTAAGCCAAAGTTGAATATAAGTTGATTATGTTGAAAATATTGTCGTTTTGATCTTGTTGTCATGCTGTCTGAGTTGTAGAGTTGTGTATGCATTTAAGTCATTTGCATTTGTCGGAGCCGTTGCTCACACCACGTTGGCCTGGATTGGCAATTTAAGTTGAAAGTTGAAGGCTTATGCCTTGATGCCTCGATAACCTGGCAATGATTTAAGTTGGGAGTTTTACTCCGATGGTACCATATGCATAATTAGTCGAGTCGCATTAAAGTTGCATTTTACTTGAATTGTTTATGTGTTGCTTGATTGAAGTTGTGAAGTGGTGTTTTATTTACGATCCTTATTCACTGTATTGTTTTCATATACTACTTATAATTATCGTAACTCACCCCTTCTGTTGAATGTTGTCCTTATGTGACAATGTGCAGGTAATCCTGAGAAGTAGCCGGTTACCGTTAGTCGAGTCGGTGGTCAGTCGCTCTGATATGTAGCACTCGGGGGGATTGTCGCGTGTCTGCTTTGTTGATCTTTTATTATTGTCGAATTTTAATTAGTCGAAGAACTTAAAGTTGCTTAATTCTTATTTTAAAATTGTTATTATGTTGTTTAAAGATGCTATGAATTAATTTATGAATCCGCTGCGTAATATTTATGAAGTTGAACTATTAGAGTGAATGACATTGTTTTTGTTGAATTTACGAAAAAGTGCTATGTATTTAGTATGATTTTCTTAAATTGGAAATTGTTTAAAGTTGAATATGTGATATCCCGTTTTGTAGAAAAATTTTACGAACTCTGATTTTGTTTATATTTCGTGGGTAGAAAATGGGGTGTTACACATAGTTTCATGGATTTCACCATCCATCTCAATATACTTGTATGTAGCCAGATGGCTAACAAATATGTCCTCTTCACCACAGATGGTGATAATCTGTCCTTCCCAATCATATTTCAATTTCTGGTGAAGGGTCGACGTTACTGCGCCTGCGGCGTGAATCCTAGGTCGTCCCAACAAACAGCTGTAGGCCGGCTGAATGTCCATCACATAGAAAGTGGTATTAAAAACCTGCGGACCGATTATCACTGGCAGCTCCACCTCTCCAAGAACAGACCTTTTGGAGCCATCAAAAGCCCTGACCACAAGATTACTTGGCCGGAGAGCTATCCCATCGTACTCGAGCTTGACAAGAGCTTTCTTGGGTAAGACATTGAGTGAGGACCTAGTGTCTACTAGAACATGAGATAGTACAGCTCCTTTGCACTCCAGGGTTATGTGCAAAGTTTTGTTGTGGTGACGTCCTTCTGATGTCAAATCAGCATCAGTGAAACCTAGCCCATGGCAAGTATTGACATTTGACACAATTGTTTCAAGCTGATTCACTGTGATCTCTTCTGGCATGTAGGTAGCGTGCAGAACTTTGAGTAGTGCATCCCGATGGGCTTCGAAACACAACAGCAGGGATAGTATAGAGATCTTTAAAGGAGTTTGGTGGAGCTGATCCATAACTTTATAGTCACTTCTTTTAATTATCCTCATAAATTCATCCACATCCTGATCAAAGGATGATTTATGAGTCTCTTTTGATGCAGATTCTTCAGGTATCACACTCTTCCCTTTGGCTTTGGCAGCAGCCTCTGCCTCAGTATTGGTTCTTGGAGCTTGTGATGCGAAGAGACGTCCGCTTCGGGTGAAGCCTCCGCCTCCCCCAACATTATCCACTTGGGAAGTGTGAATAGAAGAATCAAGGAGGACTTTCTCTCCGTTGCAGTAAAGGTCAGCACCATAATGCCATGGCACAACACTAGTTTTATCATATGGAATTGGCCCGGGCACCGTGATAGTGATTGGGCTTACTGCAGCAGAAGTTGGAACCGTAATTTTCTGTGGATCATAGAAAATAGTGACAGGACTTCTTGTGGATGTTGGTAGTGGTGAATTGAAGCCTGGTTGAAACTGTTGTTGAGATTGTTGAAAGTTGTTGGAATCTGGGACCGTTGTCGGGTCATAATAAATTGTGACTGTGGAGACATCATTGTTGGTGGTTGCTGGAGTTATAGAAGGAGCTGTATTGGAACTGTTGTTTGTTGAAGTGACAAAATAAATGGTTGCTGAAGTTGTAGAAGGAGCTGAAATGGAACTGTTGTTTGTTGAAGTGGAAGAAGAAATGGTTGCTGAAGTTGTAGATGAATCAGTAGGAAAAATTGTTGTTGCAGTTGTAGATGAATCCCTTGTTGTCGATGAAAGAGTTGCTGGTGTTGTAGAAGCAGTTTTGGTAATTTGCAGAACGCCTTCATTGATCAAGCCATTGATGCCATTCCTCAAGCTTGCACACCCATTCTCGGAGAGTTTGCATGGTTCACAACAGGCCTCACAACCTGGATACACTTGGCATTTCAAAAGATGGGCTTTAACCTCTGCCAGAGGTGTCTGAATACTTGCAATATCTTCTATTAAACTCATGGGTGAGCCCTCCTCTATAGCATTAATCCTTGGCCCACTGTGGCTTGGCATAGGATTCTTCATGACATTGGGAGGTGGTGCAAATTTCAGGGCTTTTGAATCTACCAGATCCTGGACCTTCATATGCAGGGCTCTGCATTTTTCCGTAGAGTGACCAGGTGCGTTAGAATGAAAAGCACACCTAGCATTGACATCGTAGTTTCTCAAAAGGTTCTGAGGATTAGGTGGAGCCAATTTCCTCAACTCAACAAGATTGAGCTTTAGGAGTTGTGGCAGCAGTGTGGCATATGGCATTGGAATAGGGTCAATCACCCTGTTGATCTGAGATATCCGTTGTTGAAAATGGCGTTGTTGTTGATTGTTGTTCTAATTGTTATATGACCTATGTTGAGGAAATTGTTGTTGTTGCATAAAGTGTTGTGGTTGTTGAGTATACTGAGGAGGTGGAGTAGGGATAGTAACAACAGCAACTGTTCTGGGCAGGTATTGGGGTCTCCCTCTTCCCACATGTAAATAATTTGTTTCACCAAATCTACGGGGCCCAGCAACTGGCTTCCTTGCACTGCTTGAACTGACACCATTGTCGAAGATCTTTCCCATCTTCAGTAAGCTCTCAATTCTTTCTCCAGCTATCACCACGTCTGCAAAGCTGGTGGAAGAAAATGCAGCCAATCTGTCAATATATGTACCCTGGAGAGTATTCATGAACATGTCTGCCATCTCCCTTTCAGACATGGGAGGTTGAACTGCAGCAGCCAGTTGCCTCCACCTTTTGGCATATTCCCTAAAGCTTTCACGGGAAGATTGAGACATTACCATTAGAAGGGTCCTGTTTGGAGCCATGTCCAGGTTATATTGATACTGACGGATAAAAGCTTCAGCCAAGTCTTTCCAGTTTCTTACTATGGCCCTGGTCAAGTGGGAATACCATTCTCGGGATGCCCCTGTCAAGCTATCCTCGAAGTAAAACATCCACAGCTTCTCGTCCATGGTGTATGCTTTTAATCTTCCCAAGAAGGACTGAAGGTGGGTACGTGGGCAGAATGTGCCATTATATCTTTCAAAACACGGGGGTTGAATTTGTGAGGATCTCTCACCCCTTCCACCAATCCCATGTCCATGACATCGAAACCTAGGGAGTTTTGGGATTCAAGAGACCTCAGCTTCTCTGCAATCTCATCCAACCGATGGTCATAAACTTCGTCTTCAGCCCCGACCACAGTAAACTGCTCTTCTTGAGGATCTTCCTTCAAGACCCTTCCTCCAGCAGAGTTAACCTGGGTATTTCTTATGGCATTGATATTTGGGTTCAGATGAGGCCCAAACTCTGGTGGATCAGTGCGAGGCTGCATGTGATCGTTGTTACTGGTACCTCATGTACCTGGATGGTGTTCCTCAGGAGTTTGTCGCTCAACTAACTCCCTCAGTCTTTCCTGGCTCTGAGCTAGACCAGTCATCACTGTCATAAATTGAGTCATTTGATTTCTCATTTCAACCCTTTCATTGGCCATCTGGGCCCTCACCTCATTCAAGTCTTGTTGAACTTGATCCATCTGTAGTCCCGGAAGGTTCCTTCTTGTCGGGTACCGGTGTATTCTGTTGATAGGGAACACTCTTCTGCGAGCAATGTTTCCTGAAACCACAACAAAGTGAGAAACAACAACAAAACAAAAAACCTACAAAACAAAGAAAATGTTAGTATGCAATCCAGGATGCCTATTTGTCTTCCAAGGGTATCCGGTTTGGTTCTTTGGTTTTGACCTTTCCAGACCTCGAGGAAATGCTGATGTTGATGTAGAGAGAGATAAGGCCCACAATAATACAAACCATATATATTACAAAGAGTGAAAATACATAGTTTGATTACAATAACATTCCCATGGCAGGTCAAAATACATCAACAAAAAAGAAAATTACAATCAAAATGTAGTACAAACAAAAGAGTCAAACATTCAGCCCAAAGTCATCTTCTCTGACTTCCTTCAGAAGGGCCTCAGTCACTGGACCTACTAGGTGCTCTGTGATAGTCCTGATGAGGAGGTTCCTGGTAGCAATGGCATTGGACAACTTCTTGTGCTTATCCTGATCTTTTGACCTCTTCAACCCCGCCCGGAGTTTCAATTCCGATATCTCCTTCTGAGTTGCCAATAAAGTTGCCTGATTCTTCTTCTCACTAGCCTCCAGTTGCTCTATCTTAGCTTGAGTTCTCTGATCTTCTTGTGCACGGGCTTCAGTGATCCTGATCCACCTAGCCTGGCTCTCCTCTAGATAATGCTCTGCCCTAGCCTTCTAAGTCTTTGCTTCCTTGCAAGCAATCTTCAGTACTAACTCCCCTGCCCTAGCCTTTCTGATGTAGTCATCCGTCTTCTCAATCTTGGTTAAGTGCTCAATCTTGAGTCTTTCCAACCTGTCATTATCGAGACGGCTGTCATTTCTCTCCCAGAGAGTCTTCTTCAAGGCTTCAGAGAGCTGATTATTCCTCTCTTTTAGTTTCTCAAACTCTTCCAAATTGACAGTAGCTGCAGGTTGCACTGTTGAAGGTCCAGGTACATCTTCCAAGGTAAATGGAATCTGGGTAATCTGTGCCCTAGTACGAGACCAATCAGAATACTGTGCTGAAGCAATGTTGTTGCATTTGCCAAGGATAGTTGTCCCCTTATTCTGAATGTTGTCCCAAGCCCAGGCAGCCTGTCTGACAACAACAGAGTTGTGTTGGATTTCACAATAGAGGGTTTCAATCAAATCTTTCCCTCTTGGAGGATGAACCAAAACATACCCTAACTACCTCTTAAAAATCAAAGGGTTGTAATTGATGCAACCTTTTACTCTAATCAAAGGCACATTAGGATACTGACCACAGCTGGTAATGATGTCTTTGCCCTTGGTGCTCTGAGTGCATCATCTGATGTCTTCTGATGTCAAGGCAATCAATATCTTAGCCCAGTTCTTTGGCTGATGAGGGTTCAGGAAAGTGTCTGATTTTGGCAAATGTCTTAACAACCAAGAGTAATAGAGGGGAGCACAGCATCTAACCAGTCTTCCTCTTTGCCTCTCATTCCTCTGGTGTACTGAATAATAGAAGTCTCTAAGCAAGGTAGGAACTGAGTTCCTCAGTAAGAACAGGTGAATGGAATTCTTGCTCACAAACTTTGGCTCGTCTGCAAACAAGATCACTCCATATATTCTGAGGGCTAAGAGTGCACAAACAGCATCCCACCTCCCTACTGCAGCATGTAGGGTGGCCTGGGAGATCAAGAAGTCCAAGTGAAGGCTTGGAAACCCAGCCTTGGTGGTCATGTTCTGATCAATGAGGGAAAGCTCCAAATGCAATGCCTTAGCTATGTCTTCATTCTTGGGAGCAACCATCTCAAGGTTGAAAGGAATCCCTCTCCTAATAGGAACTCCTAACAACATGGAAAATTCTTCTAGCATAGGTCCCAACTGAAAATCAGGAAATGTGAAGCATCTGAGAGGAGGATCATAAAACTGCAAGCAAGTATGGATCATGCTCCTCTAGGATGCATCCAGGTCCATGATCATGTCCAATATGCCTCCATAATGTTCTCTGAATAGTGGAACATGATCAGGGGTAATGAGAGACTGGATGTTCCTATGGTTTGTAAGGCTTGAGAAAGATCTTCAAGGAAGCCACCAATGGAAGAAGCAGATGAAAGGAGGAAGAAGCAGAAGAAATAAGTTACTTACTTCATTGAAGAAGATAAGTAACTTAGAGAAAGAAAGTGAGATGAACATGAATGAGCAAGCCCACTAAAAGACAATGAAAAATGCAGAAAATATGCATATGAAGAAAATGAGGAGAAATGAGAAGTGAAGGCAAATTCACTTCTCAAACTAACTTACCACCTGAAAATGTTAGCACAAGAGGCATAAGGAAAGAAATGAAATGAAATGAAACATATGCAATAACAAAGATCAAAACCAGAAGCATGCACATAATGCAAATGATGCTATGACATGATTCAAAGGCACACAAAGTGCAATGAATGGTCATACAAGAGAATGAATGCAAATGAAGCATGCTTTGAAGTTTGAAAGTTCATGAAGTTTAATGAAAAGAAATGAATGCAAACCATGGAAAATGAATAAAGAAATGATCAAGAAATGTATTAAGATGTCTAAGATGGCATACAAATGCTTGGAATGACATGACAAGTTCATATGTTCATGCAATGCAATGTAAGATGCAAGTAAAGATGCAAAATTAGGGTTACATGAAAGGATGAGATGCAAATGATCAAAACAGAAGCACATGTCATGATAAAAAATTGCAAATGAGCTCAAACAAACCCTAACGCCATATGATATCACACCCCAAAGATGAAGGTCTAAGTCTTAACCTAAAGAAAATTATGATTTTTCTAAGTTTGCTAGGGTTTTTGGATACCTCAAAAGGAAAAATACAAATCAATTTGAAAATGTAAGACAAATTCATGCCAAAAATATCCTAGAAACTACATGTTATATGGAAAACAATACAAAAAGAATCATCATCAAACCCTTCATGGTTAGGCAAAAAAGATTTTTTAAAGTTAGGGTTCCAAAAGGGGGATTTTATAAACCCTAAATTCAAAGAAAATGTCAAAGTATGTTCAAAACCAAAAAAGAAATTTGAATGAATGGTTTGACAATGTTTCTAAATGTCTTAAGATGCAATGTGAATTTTTTGGGGAATTTTAGAAACCTAAATGGTATTTTAATTAATTAATTCCCATCAATTGATTAAAATAAACATTTAAATATTTTAAAAATGCTTTTTAAATGCTAAAAATAAAATAAAAAATGTTTTTGGAAGAAGAAAAATATTTGAATCAGAAATACAAAGTTTGAGAATTTTTTGATGAGTTTTGCTATTTTTAATAAAATGAACAAAAGAAATAAAAATAAAATGAATAAAAATACAAATAAATGGAAGTCAACTGATCTGATGGTTCAGGTTTGAAGGAGGGAAAATTGCGCGCGCAGATGGAAGGTCTGGATTGAATCTGGGTTAAATTACTGATTAACCTAATTAATTAAAAATTAAACTTAAGTGAAATGATTTGAGCCGTACACACGCGCGCGAAACCAAATCCAATGGCTGATATTCAAATTGGGCCACTAAACCCTAATTAGGGTTCTAATCATTTTCAGGTGACCGGAGCTAGCTCCGGTCATCTTCTCCGGCGGGACAAAATGCTAACTCTCTAAATAAGCAACTAAACTTCAAATTTCCTGCCCAGAAATGATCCCCAAACATCATGGAACCCAAATCACCAAACAAACAACATTTATAACATGCAAATCAAGAGAAACGAAGCAAAACATTTTTACGGGCAAAACTTCAGACAGCCATGAAATGCTCAATACGCAACCATTTTCAATTCTAAACACATCAGCATGATCAGTGAATCATAAAGAATCATTTAGTAACTTAAAAACGCATTTCTAGAAAAAATGTTCTTGATGATACATGAGCTTGAGCTTTCTCAAATGGAGCTTTCTGACTGCTTCCTTGATGTTAAACCAACTCACTTGATACCCTAATGATGTTGCAAGGCTTTGAATGAGTTTAGAATGGCTGGATTGAGAGGATGAACTCTTGCTGCACCAGAATTGTGTTTTGTGTTTGTGGGGTTTCAGGCTTGTTTGATGGTTGGGAAATGATCTATGGATGATGGTGAGTTGGTTTATGAAGTTTGTTTGAAATTTTATGGCTTGTGCTGAGCAAATCGAAGAAGAGAAGTATTTGAGGTATTTTTGTGAACTTGGTGTATGGGATGATTCAGGCTCCAAGGTTATGTGAAATGGCTTGCTTTTGGTCTACATAACATGTCTCCATTGGCCAGAGAGTTGTTGTGGCTGCAACTGATTGGTATGGGTTCATTTGCAAAATGTCAACATTATGTGTACTTGAGGTATGGGCTCATGCAGGGGTTATTCAAGGGCATGTCTGGCCTCATCTTGGATCAAGGAGAGCCATGGAATAGAAATTATGCAGCTGGATGGCTTGGAGGGAAAGATTTCATAGGTTTTGCAAGATTTTGTATTTTTGCCCCCTTTGAGTTATCTTGTGATGCAAGGCATGAAAGCAAGTGATTCCTTGGGCAATTCTGACCCAAATGAGTTTCACTATGATTGTATGATGCTTAGAGATGCATTAGAGGTCATGAAATGGCTTGGCATGTGAAATTGCAAAAATCCCTCTTTGGTATGAAAGTGAAAATTATGGGATTTTTGCCAACTTTGAAAGGTCATAACTTGAGTTCCATAATGAATTAGAACATTTTCTTGTACTTTTTGAAAAGGGAATGATCCAATCTACAACTTTCATGACCAACAATTTTTCATTTGAAGCATTTTTGGATGAGAAAGAGGAGGTTGAAGAACTTTCCCAAAATGGAAAGTTTCCATTACAAGTCATTTCCATTTTTGGAAACTTTTGGTTTAGCTCAAATTTCTTCAATTTTGTGAACTTCCAAGCACTTCAATGATCAAATAAAGATCATAGAACTTCAATTTGATGAAAATACCCCTTTGGTTCCATTGTTGGGGGTCTCGGATGTCCTGATTTTGCTCTAACTTACTCAAGAAGTTACCCAATGAACAAATGACTTCCACAACGAATTTCTTCATCAAACTTGGTATATATGATCCTTATAACATCCTAAGAACATTAGAAACAAGAATGACCAAAAAAATTGGAGTTAAGGCCTCTGAAACCAAAACCCTAATTTTGGTCATCTGTGTAGTGAAAACCCTAGCTTTGCTTCCATGCTTTCCCAGTTCTTGTGATTTCTTGACTTCCATGAACCTTTAGGGGTATAATATGATGATAGAGCACACATGGAACCTTTTGGAACACTTGGAGACCTTTGGAGTGGCTCAGATGGAATCTTGGATTGCTCAGATCACAAACCCTAGATGCAGATGAACTTGAACTATGCAGATGAAACAAATATGCAATATGAGATGATATGCTTAAATTTATGCAATCATGAAAGATAACAAGCCATGGTGTGATAAATAGTGAGGGCAAATTTGGGGTGTTTACACCATCCTATGAGAAGGATGATAGATAAGAACACTTAAACTGAGGAAGATACATCAACTTAATCCATGGTTAGGGACTAAATTCATTATATAACAAGCCTTTATTAAGTGGATTTTAATTAAGGGATGAGATTAAGAAGTGGATTTTAAGTTTGTAAGACAACTTGAGGGGGACTTGTCCATTAAACACTAGGGTTAGTCCCTCTTAACCATAAGGAAGAGATAGAACCCTAATGTAAGGCCCAAGTTACAAGCTTAAGTCTTGATCATTATTAAGGGTTTTGATTAATAGGTGTAAACAAATTAAAGGTTTAACACTAAGGATTAGAGTTATACACTTCATCCTAAGATAAGGATGTAGGCATAACCCTAATTCAAAGTCCTAAAGCTTTAAGAGTTTAGCCTCTGATTAAGAGATGAGAAGAGAGACTCAAGGAGAATCAAAGGTAAAAATCTAAGGGAAACTATATACAACCCTAAAAATTATCATGCTTGGATATCCTATGGTTTGTGAGGCTTAAGAGAAAAGATCTTCAAGGCCACCAAGGGAGAAGAAGCAGATGAAAAGAGAGGAGAAAAGAGAATAAGTTACTTACTTCCTGAAGAAGATAAGTAACTTAGGAGAAAAGAAAGGAGCAAGAGAAACACAAGTGAAGCAAGTTCACTTCAAAAACAAATAAGGGATGCAAATGCAAAGGAAAGAAGAGGTGGGAGGTGAAGGCAAATCCAACTCCCAGATGACTTACCAAAAGTTCCTGAAATGTTAGTATGAATGCATAAGATGCAAAGCAAAAGGAAATGAGATGAATAAAGATGCAAAGTACAAAACCAGAAGTGATTATGCAATGCAAATGTGTTATGAGATGATGCAAAATGATACAAGATGCATATGAATGATCATTCAAGGATGAGATGCAATGGAAGCATGTTTAGAAGCATGAAAACACATGGATGTTCATGAAATGTAATGGATATAAAGCATACCAAAATGATGCAACAATGTTTCAAACATGTCCTAAGATGTCTAAGATGGCATACAAAAGAATGGAATGGCATGACAAGTTCACAAGTTCTTGATATGCAAAGAAGAATGCAAATGGAGATGCAAAATTAGGGTTTTATGAACAAGCATGATGCATATGACCAAAACAGAAGCATACATCATGATAAAATTTTTAAAATGAACTCAAACAAACCATAATCCCATATAAGATCACACCCCAAAGGAGAAAGTCAGAAGCTTAACCTAGGCAAAGTTATGGATTTCTTAAGTTAACTAGGGTTTTTGGGTGATTCTTAAGTAAAAATGCAAATCAAATTGAAAATGCAAGATAAAAATATGAGATAAATAATCTAAAATCTAGATGAAATATGAGAAACAATGAAAAAAGAATCAAGTTCAAACTCATCATGGTTAGGCATAAATGAATTTTTCAAGTTAGGGTTAAAAAAATGTGAAATTTAAGAACCCTAATTCATAGACAATTGTGAAAATGTGATCAAACCTAAAAATAAATTTGTATGGTGAGTTTGAAAATGTTTGAAAATGTTTAAGAATGCTTCATGGATTTTTTGGTGATTTTTAGAAACCTAAATGCATATTTAATTAATTAAAATCAATTAATTAATTAAATAAAACATTTAAATATTTTAAAAATACTTTCTTAATGCAAAAATTAAAATATAAAATGTTTTTAGGTTAAGAAAATTATTTGAATCAAAAATGCAGAAAATGATATATTTTGGAAGTGTTTTGATATTTTTAAAAATTATGACAAAAGAAATGCAATAAAATGAAAATAATGGAAAGTCAAATGATCCAATGGTTGAGATTTAAACTGGAAAAGACTGGGTTGACTGCGCGCGTGTTTGAAGGGTCAGGATTCATTCTGGCTAATTAATTTTTTTTATAATTAATTAATCAGGATTAAGTTAATACACGCAATCTGGGTCGTTCCTTCACTAACCCTAATCAAGATCCTAAGGCTACAAATGAATCTGGGAAAATAATCACACTTAAGCCCTAATTATTTTCAGGTGACCGGAGCTAACCTCCGGTCATCTTCTATGGCGAGCAAAAACTTCAAAACCTCAAATAAGCTTCTAAATTTCTTGCCCAGAAATGTTCTACTAACATCATACAACAACAATCAAGCAACAAAAATTATTTATCATGCATCAAATGGCTGTATCGAATCAAACAAGTTTTTAGGTCAAAATTTCAGATCATTAATACATACTCAGTTCTTGCTCCTTTTCAAAACTAAACACATCCCCATGATCAGTGCAACACATAGAATCATATTTTAACAAGAAAACAAGCTTCTGGAAAAATTGTTCATGGAGGATACTTGAGTTGAAGTTCTTTGAAATGGAACTTTATGGGCCTTTCTTTTGTGCAATCCACCTCCTTTGGTCCCCCTGAGTCTATTGTGATGCTTGGAATGAGTTTATTTTGGCTAGTTTATGAGTTTCAGTTCTGAATATGCAGAAATTGTGTTTGTGTTTGGGCTTGTTTCAGGCCATGGTGATGGGTGGGATTTGATCCTTAGGTTATGTGGAGTTGAATGGTGAAAGAAATTTTGGTTTTTGTTGGCTAGAATGAGAGATTCGATAGCATGAAGTTTTTGGGAGTTTTCTTGATTCTAAGCTTGTGTGATGTTTCAGGCTTGTATGTGTTATGAAATGAGGTCCTTAGGGTTAGTATAAGCCAATAGGATTGGTCATAAAGTGGGTGGTGGCATAGTGTGATTGGTATGGGCCAAGTTGCAAAAAGGTCAATAGATGTGTACTTGAGGCATGGCATGAGTCAGAGTTGTTTCAAGGGGTGTCTTGGCCTCAGCTTGCATCAAGGATGGACTTTGGATCAATAGAATGCAGCTGGATGGCCTTGATCAAGTGTTCTCATGGTTTATGCAATTTTCCCTCTTTGGAATTTCTTGAAGTGCAAGGCATAGAAACTTGTGACTTTTGGTGCAATCTTGATCAAAATGTGTTGCATTATGTTGGTATGATGTTTAGAAGTTGATTAGATGTCATGAAATGGCTTGGCAAGTGAAATTGCAAAAATCCCTCTTTGGTGCACATTTGAAAATTATAGGATTTTTGCCAACTTTGAAAGGCCATATCTTGAGTTCTAGGATGAATCAAGAAATGTTATTGTAATTTTTTGAAAATGGGAAGACATAATCTACAACTTTCATGTCCAAGGATTTTTCATTTGAAACATTTTTGGTCATGAAAGAATAGGTTGAATATCTTTCCCAAAATGGAAAGTTTCCATTACAAGTCATTTCTAAAAATAGCAAGTTTGTATTTGGCTCAAAATTCTTCAACTTTGTTAACTTACAACCACTTCAATGATCAAATAAAGATCATAGAGACTCAAATTGATGATGATGACCCTTTGGTACCCTTGATGGAGGTCTCAGATGCCCTGATTTTGACTTTACTTGCTCAAGAAGTTACCCAATGATCAGATCACTTCCACAGTGAACTTCTTCATCAAATTTGGTACACATGATCCTTATAACATATTGAGACCATTAGAAACAATAATGACCAAAAAAAATTGGGATTAAGGCCTCTGAAACCAAAACCCTAATTTTAGGTCATCTGTGCAAGAAATCTTCAGTCTGCCTCTATGCCTTTGCCATGCTTTGTGATCCCTTGACTTTTATGAACTTTGGGGAGCATATTATGATCATTGAACACACATGGACCCTCTTGGAAAGCTTCAAGACCATTGGGATGGCTCAGATCACTTCTTGGATTGCTCATATCACAAACCCTAGATGCAGATGAAATGAACTATGCAGTGGGATATGATATGCTTATGCTAATGCAAAAATGAAAGATCACAAGCCATGGTGTGAGAAAAAAATGAGGGAAAATTTGGGGTGTTTACAATATATAATCATATACCAAACATCATACTTTGATTTGATCGAGTTTTAACCGTTTAATCTTTCAATTTCTAAGATTTTATACAAAACCCTGAAACTCATAACTCAACCAAAACTCAAAAGAAACGTTTCTAACTATGAACCCGCCTTGAAATCTATGAGGAGGTTGGTGAAGATGAAGATTCAATGAAGAAATGGTGATGATTCTTGATCTTGAAGCTTCTAGGTTTTCCTCTTCTTTTCCTTCTCTTCCTTTTCTTTCACTTTCTTTCTTTTCCTTTCTTTTCTTTCTTACCAACTTTCTTCTTCTTTCTTTCTTATAAAATCCTTCTTACTAACTTTATTTTCTTCTATTATCCTTTTAAACCAAACAAATTATATTTATCAGTTAGTAACACTAACTGGTCCAATTTGTGAGTATCCAAAAATGTATCGGAGTCGAATAATACTAATTAATCTTAATTAATATTATCCAGAGCGTTTAATGAAATACGGGGTATTACATTCTCCCCCCCCCCCCCTTGAATTAAAATTCGTCCTCGTTTCATAACAAATCAAGCCTCATGTCCTTAGATCCATACTTATCCTTAATTCCATTACATGACCTGACATACTCAGATTCTAACTTAACTTCGCGGCTCAATTTCCTCGTTTCATAACAAATCAAGCCTCACGTCCTTAATCATTTGCTTGTTTCTAACATTGGTTTAACCTCTAACTCACTATTTTCGCAATTCATTTATTGCCTCATACCGAAACACTTAGTCTCATTCCTCCTTCGGAGAAAACATACCATGCTAATTCCTTCCATTGAGTCATAACACTTCGGCTTAATTTTGAAACTCTTAACACTCGACAAGGTTCCACAGGGTATCTTGGCGAAATCTTAACCACGTACAATTATCCAACGAAACTCTTATTACAATCCTTCAATCACTAAAGCCATTTCAAAAGTTGCTAAACGACTCCATTACCAATTCCACATGATCTTATATCAAAACTGTAACCATTTACATTGGACATTTCATTCCTTCGATATCTTACCATCAACAACCCACTTAGAACAAGATTCTCTTACTTCGACACTTATAAATAAATCTCTTCAAGTTCTGATAATCTAACAGAGCCCTTTTTATTTTTCTCCCTCCATTATGCCTCCAAAGCCTAATTGTGGAGATACCATGAATTCTCAAGCAATACCAAGTAGTTGGTAGTCTGCGGAGAACTCACGTATCCATTAGAGCTTTTTTTCCCAACCAATGGAATAAAACTTGTAGACATTCAACGGTAGAACAATTCACTTGTCAATTACACAATAATGACATTGGACCAAAGCTCTCTGTAACACCCCAAATTTGCCCTCTTCTTGTTTAGCATCGTTATCATATCATAATCATCACGAGCATACCATATCCTTATCATTTTGCATAGAAAAATAAAGCATAACACTCACATGTTCTAGCATAAGGCATATGATCGGTCATCTGGGAAAATCTGAATCTGCAAGTCAAAATCAAGAGCATGGTGATCTGGCAAGAATCTCACAGGATCATTTTGCACAAGCCTGGTATCATGTTCAGAGCCTTAGAAAGAGAAGATGGATCAAAATTTGCTTGAAACGGTTGGTGCAGGTCTATTTTTGAAGGTTCCCACCAAAGGGAGGGAAATTCAAATTTTCCATGCGTTAACCGGTTAACGCATATGGTTAACCGGTTAACAGCTGCGAAATTTGAATTTCCAGCAGCAATTTCAGCATGTGTGTTTTGGCCCCATTTTCCAATTTTCTGATTTTTATTCATTTGAATTAAATTTGAATTTGAGAGAAGGATCTAGAGCATTTATCCAAGCCTCATTCCAACCCTAAATCCAAATCACTTTCTAAGCTAATGCCAAGCCATATTTTTGGATCCCAAACCAAAATTTTGGGCCCCAAACCTAAACCATATTTATTCCATTTCCCTCCAAACCAAAGGGGCTCTCACTCATTTTTTCACTCTCATTTCTGAATTTTCATTCCTCTCACTCACAATTCTCTCACTTTTCTCTCCCAATTTTCCAAATCACTCAAAGTTCCTCTTTGAAGATCACACAACCTTGCCTTGAGGTGTGTAGATCTTGGAACTAAACCTCCTTTCATAGCTTCTTTGCATCTCTTTGCTGGTTTTATTGGAGATTCAGATCTGGTTTGAGATCTAGAAGTGCTTTTGGATCCAAAATCCTGCATCAAGAGCTTGTTCTTGCATTTATTTTGCATGGAGTGTGGAGCTTAACATCGGATCTTCAAAGTTTTGCGCGAGATCTACTGTTTTCAGCTCAATCAACAATTACCAAAGCATACCTCAGCTTTGTAGGTTGGTTAATTTCAGATCTAGCTCTGTTTTTAGCTTATTTGCATGCTTGTGCTTTAGATCCACCATGTGTTTGTGTATTTGATTGTGTTGCATGAATTGATTGTTTGATTTGTATCCGGATCCGAATGTTATTTGTTCATGAGCTTAATGATATGGATTAATGTGAATTGATCTGATTTTCCATGTGTAATTGATTGCTGGTCTGGTGCAAGCTTATTTGGATAAGCTGTTTTGAGTTGCTGTTTTCTGCAGGATTTGTTGATGTTTTATCAGTGTTAACCGGTTAACGTATATGGTTAACCGGTTAACGCACCTGTTTCATGCGTATTTTGTGCAGGTTTGAGCTGGTTAACCGGTTAACGCATTTGGTTAACCGGTTAACGCTGAAGCAGAATGGCTTTTTAGTGTTGTTTTGAGCTTGTTTGATCCCTTTGCTTGTTCTAATTGCCTTGGATCATTGCATGATCATTAAGCATGATATTTTAGGGTGATTTTCTTGCTGGTTGATGTATGCTTTCATGTTTTCGACGCGTAAGTCGTGTATTTGCAATGCTTGGCATGTTGTTTGTTTCTTGTTTACAAGAACCTTTGAGCATGATTAATTCCATGATTGTGTTGGTCAATTTGCTGGATTTTTGCTAACATTTCAGGGGCTCATGGTAAGAGAAGTGTGGATGTTTATCCATATTTCAACTCTTCATCTTTCCTCTTTTGCTTTGTTTTTTCTTTGTGGTGTTTGATGTGCTTTGTGCCATCATGTGGTTCTCTTTCCCCTTTCTAGTTTCCTCTTCTCTTTTTCTATCTTCTTCCTTCTTCATTAGGGTAGAAACCTCACTAACTCTTAGGACTTCCATGCATGTGAATACTTAGGATTATTTTAGTCCCCCTTTAGAATTTTTCCTTTGAGATCTTTTGGTTCTTCTTCTCTTCTCATCTCATAACTCTTAAAAAGAAAACACTTTAATAAATGTGAAGTGATACATTGATCCATAGCCTTATTCCATGAGGTATGCTTGTAGTCTTCCCATCTTGGGATAGTACATGTTTACCTTGTGATGCACAAGTCTGGTCAAGGTATCTTCTTCATAAAGAAAAGCATAAAAAACACTTCTTCATGTAAATAACCAAAAAACACTTAATAATTAAGCAAGTTAGTGAGCCTAAGCCCTAATCTTTGGGTTCAAGTTTTGGGGATCTTCTCCTTACTTGAGTGTGCTTGTTCTATTATTCCATCTTGGAATGTAGTGACAAGTGCACATTCCATTGGTGAGAGTTTGAGTTCACTTCCTTGTGACACACCCATAAAAGCTTCTAAAAAACACAAAACAAACAATAAGCGTCATTCCTTCGGGAATTCTTTTCTCATCTCCTTCGCTCCGTACGCGAACTTGCTCCTACTTGTCATTTTGCAAGACGGTTACGCACTCGTCGTCCGAGTCTGCAACACCTGAGCAATGGCATAGGCAGTTCAAGCCTTAATTCACAAGCAATTTCCTTTTAGTACCCCTAGTTAGGGGAACTACGGCGTCTCTGATCCTCATTATCCCGATGAGGTACGTAGGCAGCGGGGTAGGGCCCGTTCGAGCACAATCTTTATTTTCCCTACATTTTTCCTTTTCTCTTCTTATTCATTTCCTTTTTCATTTTTCTTTTTCCAGTTCATTTTCTTTTCTTTTGCTGCAGTTTTCATACCCTCACCCTTTGAAACAGTTTCTTTTGCAAGCGTGGATCCCGTCGGGTACGACGGACGATCTGGGTGCTAATACCTTCCCAGGTCGTAACCGACTCCCGAACTCAGTCTCTTTGGTTCGCAGGACCTGTGTCCTTCCTCTTTCTTTCTTCTGGTTTGTGCAGCATTACCATTCCCTTTCTTCGGGATAAAAATGCCTGGCTGGCGACTCTATTCTTTTTCCGCGCCACTTTCGCGTTTGTACCAGGATGGAAATCCCGGGAGCGACAGCTTGGCGACTCTGCTGGGGATCGAACCCAGAATCTCTGGTTCCCCTGTGAGTCTCTCCTAGCGCTTGTGTGTTTCTGTTTCATTGGGTGATGTTTGTTTGCTGTGGCTTGTTGTATTTTACTGTTGTTTATTTACAGCTTTATTTACAGTTTTCAGTATTTATTTACTGCATCATGTATAGATATTGGACTGTCTGGACTGGTTTTCTTTGGTGGGATGGGTGTTACTTGTTCTTTAGATATGAGCCAAGTACCCGGCTCGAGTGCACCATAGGACTTAGAGTGGTTCCACTTTGGCCTCATGAGATCTTGTCATGGGGGTAGTAGTGAGTTCCACACCCAGGTTGCGATTGTCTTGGAAATGTCTTGATTTGGGGATCTTCCTCTCTCATTACATAACCCTGACAGTTATGTGCAGCTGGGGACCGATCATTGAGAACCTTTGTGGAAACAACCTTCTCCAGTGGTGACAGTGGCAGACCACATTTTGTGGCAAACCCATTCGCACCCGAGGGTCCACTGGGAACTCGCATAGGATGGCCTGGTTCTCTTATAAGAACTCAGTTAAAGCATCTGGTCATATGACATTAGTATTGTATCCTACGGGCTGAATGTACTATTGCTTCTTGATTTCAGCGCTTGAAGCTAGGGACTTATAAGGGATGCTTGTTTTTCCCGGACTCAGCTGAGGCCTCCCTGTATAGTACATAATGCCTAACCGATTCCCTGATTTGGTCATGAGCCATTTCTCGGAGATGGTGACAGTATTATTGCTATGTGGCTTTGAGAGTCCGTGATGTCTGACCCGGAGCCTTTTACCCGTGAGATTGGGGGGTGTGTACAGGTGTGCAGGAACCCATGACCTCAACATACACTCATCTGTTCAGTTATGATCTTTGGTCCTGTGAATATGACCGGTGGTTCTATTGATTCTATGGTTCCGAAGTTATGGTCCTGGAATTCTGGATTTCTTGATACTGTGGGTCTGAGATCTTCTATCAGAGGGTTGTGATTACCAGAGGGGGTGACTCAGTGAACTGTTGAGTTTGCCAGTTGTTCCGAGGGGCCCTTGTCAGTGTGCCAGTTCAGATGGTCCCCGTTGGTCATATGCTTGCATTGCATTACATTTGCATCATTCTTTGCATTAACTGTTTATGTTTCCCATTTTTTCAGGTCATTACTCACATCTGTTCCCGGTTCTGGTATTCTTATCTCCATGGCAGAAATTAAAAGCGATCCGAGAAAAAAGAATGTGCATTACACCTTTCTTCAGCCGGAAGTCAGAAGTGTTCAAAGGTTAGCAGGTCTGATGAACGATCAAGTCTTGGGTAATTTCAAGAAAAGATATGGCCAGATACTGAAATTTGTGGACAAGCCTACTACAGACCAAAAGGACAGCTTGCATACCTTGTTGCAATTTTATGATCCCATGTTGCGTTGCTTTATTCTTCCAGGTTACATCTTAGCTCCGACATTGGAAGAGATCTCCAGCATGCTGAGTGTTCCGATCAGAGAGACATTGCCGTTCTACGGGTCAGAGGTTGTGCTCAGAGATGAAGATATAGCCAAGGTTTGTAGGTTGCCAGTTGCTTCAGTCAGAAAAGCTTTGCAAGAGAGTAAAGGCAGAGGTCTACCATGGAGTGAGCTTATCCCAGAAGCTGAGAAGTATGCTACAGAGGCTAGGTGGAGCGACTTTGGAGCTTTGCTTGCATTGATGGTATATGGGTCTAGCTTGTTTCCCGGAGAGAAAGAGTTTGTCAGCTTAGAAGTGATCTCAATTTTTGCAAAAGGCAATCCAGTGCCTACTTTATTGGGTGACTTTTATTTTAGTGTCCATTACAGAAACGAGAAAGGTAGAGGCGGTCCAGTGGTCTGCTGTACTCCTTTGTTTGCTAAATGGTTCGCTAGACAGTTGCCTAAGTCAGGTGCCTTCAAGGATATACGAGGCGAATGGAGATGGTCCAGAAGACTGATGGGATTGACTGAAGAAGACATTGCTTGGGGTTATGACAGGGATTTGCTAGGAAAAGAGGTGATGGTTAGCTGCGGAAGGTTTGCCGGAGTACCTTTGCTGGGAAGGAAGGGTGTCATCAGTTACTACCCGACATTAGCCAGAAGGCAGTTTGGCTACCCTTTGAAGGATCCTCCCCAGATGGAAATGTTTGCTGAATCTTTGTATTTTCCTGTTGATGGAAACAGAGAGCTAGTCCAACAAGCAGTTCAATCCTGGGATCACAGGAAAAGGAAAGGGAAGAAGGACTTCGGCCGAGTTGATCCCAAGGCATATCCACCATACGTTGAATGGTTGCAAAGGCATATCGAGTCAGTTCTCATGCCTTTTTCAGTCGAAGCTCCACTTTATCCTCGAGAGGTACCAGGTCCGAGCAGTACGGTTTCCTTGGAGGAGTACAAGAAGCTAGAAGCTCAGCTGCATGCGGTCAGAGTAGAGAATGTTGAGATGGTAAGCTTATACCACCAGGCCAATGGAGCCAAGAAGGAAGTTGAAGACAAGCTGCAGAAGCTCCAAGCCTCTTTGGAAAACAAAGAGAAGGATTTTGCCGGAAGAGAAGCCCATTTCCACCGATTGGGTATGATGGAAGCGCAAAGAGAAGCCAAGCACAAGGAGACTTTAAAGACTCTCAGGAGTGCTCGACAGTCCATTGTTTGGCTGAAAGGCCAAAGGGAGGAAGAGCAAAAGAAATTCAAAGAGAAGGAAGAGTTCTTTGAAGTTCAGATGGCTTTTAAGAAGGAGGAAGTGGAGCAAGCCCACGCCATCCGGAGGGAGAGGACCCAACAGCTAGTCCAAAGCCAATTAGCTCTGGAGGAAGCCAGGAAAGAGATTGAAGAGCTCAAGCTGAGAGCAGGCGTCAAGAAGAGCAGGGCAGAGGTGGCAGAGTCGGGGTCCTTAGCTTAGTTTATTTTTCAGACTACCTACAGGCTTGTTGTAGGGGTTTTGCTTTCATTTCCTTTGTCTTTATGTACTGATTTGTAACCCTTCGGGGAATATTCTTGGATGTATTCTGACTTTTAGCCTATAGTGGTTTGTCCATATTCAGTATTAATGTGCAAGTTATCGTTTTGAATGTGCAAGACTCGTTTGTCTGGATACTACTAACGTCTGAACACTTATCAAAGAGAAAGTTTGAAAGCTAAACACTGAAAGTGATTGCCGAGATAGATACCAGAACTGGGGCATGCCAAATGCTTAAAATTGGGAACATGAACAGTTACATTGCATTGCATATAACCTGTTTGTCTGTTTTGCAGGTGTTGCATCAATTACTAACGGGTTTTGTGTTTCAGGCACTATAGCTCCTCGAAAAGTTCGAGAACAACCGGCAGTGCACAGATACCCAACCAAGATTAACAGAGAGCGGGCCATGGATCAAATGCAGGCAGATTTGGCAGACCTAAGGCAGAGAATGGATAACTTCATGACGTTAATGACCGGCATGGGGCAGAATCAAGAACGGCTGCGAGAGTTGGTTGAGAATCAGAACAGAAACGCTGCTGCTGCTGCTAATGCTGGTAATCATGCTGGTGCAGGTGCACATCAAGGGGGAATTCCTGCCACACAACCAGGGACGACAACAGTCAACGACGGGATGCATAACATTCATGTGGATCACCAGGAGGACCAGTTCACTTTACTTGATGAGACCGAGGGTCAAGGGGTCGAAATGAACAAGAGGTTTGAAGAGATGGCTGAGCAAATCAAGGCTATTCAGTCCCAGAGTTCTTTGGGGTTCGATATAACAGACTTGGGCTTGGTTCCGGGAGTCAGGATCCTGTATAAGTTCAAAGTTCCTACTTTCGAGAAGTATAACGGCACTGCTTGCCCAAAGACCCATCTGCAATCATATGTGGGAAGAATCGCCGCTCATACAGACGATGAAAAACTGTGGATGTATTACTTTCAGGACAGCTTGGTGGGAGCTTCCCTTGAGTGGTACATGAAACTCAACAGGGTCAATGTTAAGAGCTGGAAAGATCTTGCTGAAGCCTTTGTGAGGCAGTACCAGTATAACATGGACATGGCTCCGAATCGCACCCAGTTGCAACATATGGCTCAGACAGCAAAAGAAGGCTTCAAGGAATATGCCCAGAGGTGGCGTCAGCTAGCTGCCAGGGTGCAACCACCCTTGTTAGAGAATGAAATGGCCGATATGTTTATGGGTACCCTCCAGGGGGTATTTCTTGAAAGACTGGCGTCAAGTTCTGCTACAAAGTTCAACGATATTGTCATTGCGGGAGAAAGGGTCGAAACGCTGTTGAAAATGGGGAAGATACAAGACCCCGGTGCTAGTAGTTCAAATGGAGCGAGGAAAGCTTTTAGCGGACCTCCAAGAAGGAGAGAAGGCGAGACCAATGCTGTATTCGGCCGAAGCCAGGGCCGTGGTTACAGAAGACCTTATGAGCATATGGCTGTTGTTACCATTCCTGCAGCTCCCGCACAACAGATGCCACCTCCACCACAACAACAACAACAACCTAGAGCCAACTACCAGCAAAGACCTTATCAGCCGAGGCAGACTCGTCCTGCTAACAGGGTGATTGAAGCTATTCCGATGACATATGCTGCCTTGTTGCCGAGACTACTAGATTTGAACCTTATTCAATTGAGGACTTTGGCACCACCACCTCCTGGAGAGCTTCCAGCTGGTTATGATGTCAACGCGCGATGCGCTTTTCATTCAGGGGCACCCGGGCACTCAACCGAGAAGTGCAGGGCGCTACATCACAAAGTTCAAGATCTCGTGGATTCAAAGGCAATCAACTTTGCGCCACCACCGAATATCAACTTGAACCCTATACCTAATCATGGAGGGGCAAGAGTTAACGCTGTTGAGAGTGATGACAAGTTGAGTTTGGTACTGAGAATTGATGAAGTCAAGACGCCGTTGAAGGTGGTGAAAGAGAGACTGTTGAAAGGTCAAGTATTTCCTGGTTGTTCTCTCGATTGTGAAGACTGTATAAGTGTTGTGAATGGCTGCGAGAAATTGAAGACGGGTTTGCAAGAGTTGATTGATGTTGGGTCCCTACAATTTAGCAAGATTAGTAATGAAAAGGCTGATGATGTGTCAACCATTACTATCTTCTACAATGAGGCTGACATGCCCGTTCGACAAGAGCCTGTTACCGTTTACGCTCCTCAGATTAGTCCTGTGACTATAACTGTACCTGGGCCAATGCCGTATAATGATGATAGAGCCATTCCGTGGCATTATGGTTCCGATGTCTATGTGGCGGGACAGAAGATGGAAAGTAGACCTGTTGCTGACTTGACCATTGAAAATGTGGGAGGTGTTGGAGGTTTTACTCGAAGTGGCCGTTTATTTGCTCCCCCTGCATTGAGAAAGGATCCCGAGGCCGAAGCTTCGTCCAAAGACAAAGGAAAGCAGACTGCGAATGATGAGTCAGATACTCCTGTGGCTGGGCAGGGGACATTTGAAAAGGAGGTAGAGGAGTTCATGAAGATCATCAAAAGGAGTGACTACAAGGTGGTTGACCAATTGAATCAAACGCCTTCAAAGATTTCTATTTTGTCACTGTTGATGTGCTCTCCCGCGCACCGAGAAGCCTTGCTGAAAGTACTTCAAATGGCCTATGTTCCTCAAGAAATCACTGTTAATCAACTCGAAGCTGTTGTTGGAAGTGTTAATGCCAGCCATGGTTTAGGCTTCACTGACCGAGACCTTACTTCGGAGGGAAGGAATCACAATAAAGCACTGCATATCACGATGGAATGCAAGGGCGCTGTTTTGTCTCATGTTCTTGTGGACACAGGCTCTTCCTTGAATGTGCTCCCGAAGAAGGCGTTGATGAAGCTTAACATTGATGGGGTTATTCTGACGCCGAGTGATCTAGTGGTTAAAGCTTTCGATGGTTCAAGAAGATCCGTTTTCGGAGAGGTTGAGTTGCCTGTCAAGATAGGCTCTCAAGTCTTCAAGAGTGTCTTCTATGTCATGGATATCCAGCCTGCGTATAGTTGCTTGTTGGGCAGACCGTGGATACACGCAGCTGGAGCCGTCACTTCAACTCTGCACCAGAAGCTTAAATATGTGGTGGATGGCCAGGTCACCACAGTTTGCGGGGAAGAAGATATATTCGTCAGCCATTTGTCGACATTTAAATATGTAGAAATGGACGGGGAAATTCACGAGACTTTGTGCCAAGCTTTTGAGGCAGATGTCAGTATCCTGACTCCGGTGAAGAAAAACAACGAAGGCACGTCAATTCATTCCTACCGGGAAGCAAAAGAGGCCGTCCAATCAGGCAATGCCCAGGGCTGGGGCAAGCTACTGGAGGTGGAAAAGAAGGGTGATAAATTCGGCTTAGGGTATCAGCCTGGGGGGTCTACTCGGAGTGGTAAAGCTATCTCATTCACAAGTGCTGGGTCGATTGACCGCGATCAAATCTGTATGGCAAGCCAAGACGGGGATAGTGACAGAGACTGGGACAACAATTGGATCCGCCCGTGTGCACCCGGCGAGGAGCTAGGAAATTGGTCTGCTGAGGACATTGTTCAAGTCACCTGGCTCTCAAAGTAATTGTTTTGTTTCCTTTTATTAGCATACTGCATTGTCAAATCCAGCATTCTGCCCAAGATGTTTGGATCCATTGTACTGGGCCACCATGTTTTGTATTGCATCGTTATTTTTGCCATGAAATAAAAGGACATTTTCAGACAAATTGTGCTCTCTTTCTTTGTTTTTAAACTTTTTCACAAAAAACAATATAAAAATGGCAATGTGTTTTTTCATTTTTTGCTTTGTGTTAGCGTCTCTTTTCAAAATAAGCAGATTCTGAATAAGCACATCATTTGTGCAGTATTGATCATCCGGATTCCACGGATAACGTTCCTGCTATGACTATGCATGACTTTGATAATCCAGTCTACCAAGCTGATGAAGGGGTTGAGGAAGATTGTGACCTACCTGAAGAGTTGGTCAGATTGTTAAAACAAGAGGAACGAGTTATTCAGCCTCATCAAGAGGAGATTGAGACCATCAACATTGGCAGTGAAGATGCAAAGAAAGAAATCAAGATAGGAGCCAATCTGCAGGCCGACGTCAAACAAGAGCTGATCAGTATGCTGAGAGAGTATGTAGATATCTTTGCTTGGTCATATCAAGATATGCCAGGGTTGGATACCGACATCGTGATGCATAAGCTACCTCTGAGAGAAGACTGTCCTCCTGTGAAGCAAAAGTTGAGAAGAACTCGCCCGGATATGGCGATGAAGATTAAAGAGGAGGTGCAGAAGCAGTGGGATGCCGGGTTCCTTGCCGTGACTAGTTACCCACCTTGGGTAGCTAACATTGTACCAGTGCCTAAGAAGGACGGCAAGGTCCGGATGTGCGTTGACTATAGAGATTTGAACAGAGCAAGTCCGAAGGATGATTTTCCGTTGCCACACATCGACGTGTTGGTTGACAATACTGCTCAATTCTCGGTATTCTCCTTCATGGATGGATTCTCCGGTTATAATCAGATAAAAATGGCGCCGGAAGACATGGAGAAGACAACGTTCATTACCCCGTGGGGAACGTTCTGCTATAAGGTCATGCCTTTCGGTCTGAAGAACGCAGGGGCAACTTATCAACGGGCAATGGTCACGTTGTTCCATGACATGATCCACAAGGAGATCGAATGTTATGTGGATGATATGATTGCAAATTCCAAGGACGAAGAGGAGCATTTGGTTAACCTAAAGAAGTTGTTTGACAGATTGATCAAGTACAAGTTGAGGTTGAATCCGAACAAGTGCACTTTCGGAGTGCGTTCTGGAAAGTTGCTGGGTTTCATTGTAAGTCAAAGAGGAATTGAGGTAGATCCTGCTAAAGTGAAAGCTATTCAAGATATGCCTGCACCAAAGACAGAAAAAGAAGTGCGCGGGTTCTTAGGTAGATTGAACTACATTTCTCGGTTCATATCTCACCTAACTGCCACGTGCGAACCGATATTCAAACTGCTAAGAAAAGAGCAAACAGTCAGGTGGAATGATGATTGCCAAAGGGCTTTCGACAAAATAAAGGAATATTTGCAGGAGCCTCCAATTCTGATGCCTCCAGTGGAGGGGAGACCGTTAATCATGTACTTGACCGTGCTAGAAGGGTCGATGGGGTGTGTGCTTGGCCAACATGACGAGTCTGGTCGAAAAGAGTACGCCATTTATTACCTTAGCAAAAAGTTTACCGACTGTGAATCCCGATACTCACTGCTCGAGAAAACTTACTGCGCTTTGGTATGGGCTGCTCGCCGACTGAGGCAGTACATGTTGACCCATACTACACTTCTCATTTCCAAGATGGATCCTGTCAAGTACATCTTTGAGAAACCAGCATTGACCGGAAGGGTTGCTAGATGGCAGATGATTTTAACTGAATACGACATCCAGTACACTTCTCAGAAAGCCATCAAAGGAAGTGTATTGTCGGAATACCTTGCTCAGCAACCTCTTGAGGATGACTATCAGCCGATGAGATTTGATTTCCCTGATGAGGACATCATGTGCCTCAAAACAAACGATTATGAGGAACCACTTCCGGAGGAGGGGCCTGACCCTGAATCCAAATGGAAATTGATGTTTGATGGGGCTGTCAATATCAATGGTCGTGGAGTTGGTGCCGTACTCATTACTCCTGAAGGTGTTCATTTACCCTTCGCTGCCAAAATTACTTTTGGCTGCACCAACAATGAAGCGGAATACGAGGCGTGTATAATGGGAATAGAGGAGGCAATTGATCTTCGGATTAAGAACCTCGACATATTCAGAGATTCAGCCCTCGTCATTAACCAAATTACCGGCAAGTGGTATACACATCAAGAGCATCTAGTTCCGTACAGGGATTATGCTAGAAAACTGTTGACATTCTTCACGACAGTTGAGCTCAAATACATACCACGGGACGAAAATCAATTTGCCGATGCTTTGGCCACTCTCTCTTCGTCAATTAAAGTCCTATGTTGGAACTTTGTGCCCAGAATTGACATCTCCAGGCTTGACTCTCCGGCTTATGCTTTCTCTGTAGACGCCGTGTCTGACGAGAAACCTTGGTATTTTGATATCAAGTTGTTCCTGGAGAAGCAAGAATACCCAACAGGGGCATCTTCCAAAGACAAAAAGACCTTGAGACGACTTGCTGCTAGTTTCTTCTTGAACACAGACGGGGTTTTGTACAAGAGGAATTTCGACATGGTCTTGCTCAGATGCGTGGATAGACACGAAGCAAGCTTGTTGATGCAGGAAGTCCATGAAGGATCTTTTGGTACCCATGCAGGAGGGCATGCTATGGCAAAGAAACTGCTGAGATCAGGGTATTACTGGATGACAATGGATGCAGATTGTTGTTCGTTCGCTCGTAAATGCCACAAGTGCCAAATATATGCAGATAAAGTGCATGTTCCTCCTAACCCGCTCAACATCATGTCATCTCCTTGGCCTTTCTCTATGTGGGGCATTGACATGATCGGGAAGATTGATCCAACTGCTTCGAATGGTCATCGCTTCATCCTGGTCGCGATTGATTACTTTACCAAGTGGGTAGAAGCAGCGTCTTATGCCAATGTCACTCGTCAAGTGGTGGCAAGATTTCTGAAAAGAGATATCATATGCAGATATGGAGTGCCCGAAAGGATCATTACTGATAATGGTTCTAATCTCAACAACAAGATGATGGCAGACTTATGTCGGGACTTCAAAATACAGCATCACAATTCTTCTCCTTACCGACCAAAGATGAATGGTGCGGTAGAGGCAGCTAACAAGAATATCAAGAAGATTGTGCAGAAAATGGTTGTCACCTACAAGGATTGGCATGAGATGTTACCGTTTGCTTTGCATGGGTACCGAACGTCGGTCAGGACGTCAACAGGGGCAACTCCCTTCTCTCTAGTGTATGGCATGGAAGCAGTCCTGCCTGTTGAAGTAGAGATTCCTTCACTGCGTGTGATGATGGACGTCAAACTGGATGAGGCTGAATGGGTGCGTGCTCGTTACAACCAGCTATGTCTAATTGAGGAAAAGAGATTAGCGGCTATCTGTCATGGTCAGCTTTATCAGAGGAGAATGAAGCGGGCATTCGATCAACGAGTACGTACTCGAGAGTATCGAGTGGGAGAGCTTGTATTGAAGAGGATCGTTCCTCCAGGTTCAGATAACAGGGGCAAGTGGACCCCAAACTACGAAGGACCATTCATAGTGAAGAGAGTCTTCTCAGGAGGAGCGCTGATGCTCACCACTATGGATGGAGAGGACTTCCCATCCCCTGTCAACTCGGACGCAGTTAAAAAATACTTCGCGTAAAGAGACCCGCTGGACACAAAAACAGAATGTAAGTCCAGGCAAGAAAAGGGCATCCCGGCGAGCTAAAAACAGAATAAAAAGCTCGGGCAAAAATTAGGGAAATAAATATAAAAAATGTGTACACCCGCTGAGTTGAAAAGCCACATTGGACAGCTCAGGCAGAAAAGGGTATCCCGGTGGATTGAAAACCCGAGAGGGCGATCCACGCAAAATAAGGGAATAAGCGAACAACTGTGATCCAAGTTATCTGAACCACGTCATCGTTTCGTACGGTTTGACAATATCGGAAAGATAGGAAACAGTCCCCTTGTCTTCTCAGAAAGCCAAAGCAGAATGGAGAGTCTTGAAGACATGCAGGTCATAGCAGAAATGGAACTCCTTGGAATGCCATGTACATTGCCATTAGGATAGTTTCTTTTCTCAATTTTTATAGTGGCTACCTCTTTCCAGGTGGTTGCTTCCTGATGTAAATCTGTGCCTATTCAGAGGCCATTCAATAAAAATAATATTCAGTCAAAAAGCTGTGTGTGTTTATTTTTGTTTGCAAAATGTCCTGAATTTTTGGCAAAAAATAGCATTGCATCTAAACATGGTGATAATCTTGAAAAGAAAACTGACATGCAGGGAAACTGTAACCCTCTTTGAGTGTCGGGTGATAATGGATGAACAGATCACACCATGCAAATCCCCGAGACACACGTGTGTTTTCTGTTGTTGCAGATTGCAGGATGGCGTCACATTCTCTCAAGCAAGGTACTCTTCCCCAGTAGAGTATTTCCCCAAGCAGAGATTTCTTCTCCAACAGGTATTTGAAGCCTGGTACCTTTGGCAGAGATTTTATCCAGCCAAGTATGGGCGGCGGCCCAAGCAGGTTCTTCTTCTCCAGTGAAGTAGCAGTCCATTCTTCCCCAGTGAAGTATAGCCAGCAGGTGCTCGAAAGCCTGACGTCATCAGAGATGAAATTAACCGTATTCTGTTCCCAGTAAGAGTCCTTGCCTATCAGGTACCCGAAAGCCTGATATCCCCTCAGAGTCTTGAATCCTCGGATGCTCTCCCCAGTCAGAGTATTCGCTCAGGAAGCTTCCCCAGCTAAGTCTGAAGATGATTGGTTCCCACAGAGTTCATATTTGATTTTCACCTCCGTCTGTGAAATATTCCCCAGCAGATTTGCCCTATTGTTGGTTTATTTGATGATGCAGCCAGGTATTCATCACCTCAGTCGGAGTGGGTATCCAGACCTCTTGACTTTTTCTCCCCTGCAGAGTTGTATCTCTTGTTGCCGATCAGGCATTCGTTTATTGCTCGTCTGCAATCTTCAACACTCGTATGTGTTATCCCTAAGCAAGTTTCCCCAGCGAGGACATATCACTGCTTTATGGCTGCTCGTCTGCAATCTTCAACACTCGTATGTGTTATCCCTAAGCAAGTTTCCCCAGCGAGGACATATCACTGCTTTATGGCTGCTCGACTGCATCTTTCAACACTCGTCTGTGTTAGCTCTGTGTTGCTGTTTGCTCGTCTGCAATTTTCGGCATTCGTCTGTGTTTTGAAGTGATTACCTTATTATTGCTCGTCTGCAATTTCCAACACTCGTCTGTGTCATGATGCCTCCGTTGTTGCTCGTCCGCAACTCCTCAACACTCGTCTGTGTTCTGAGATGATATTTGCTGTTGCTCGTCTGCAACCTTCCAACACTCATCTGTGTTTGGTATTGGATCCTTCGCTTCACTCGTCTGTGCCTTGATATGTATTCTCTGTTGTTGCTCGTCTGCAACTGTCCAGCACTCGTCTGTGTGTGTTTGAAGCTCGTCAGCTTTTATCCCCCAGAAGTCGTTTGTGTTCTGAAGCTCGTCTGCTTTGCCTGGATACTCGTCTGTATCATCCTCAGCACTCGTCTGTGCTAGCTTGCACCTGAATGTGAAGATTTGCTGTTTACCCTGATATCTCTGTGACTACTTCAAATGCTCGTCTGTGTTTGAATTTCTGGTATTCGTCTATACCAGTGGCTGATACTCGTCTGTATCATCGCCTGAAGCACTCGTCTGTGTTTCTCAGATCATCGTCCGATACTCGTCTGTATCTTTGACTATTGGCACTCGTCTATGTTCTCTTGACGATCATCCAATACTCGTCTGTATTGAAGAGGTTTAAAATCCTGACGGTGGGAATTAAATGTCGAAATGGTTACCGGTCCTGGCGTAACAGGTAAATCCGAAGGAGGCTCGTCTGTCTCAAGCACCAATTATGGTTGCTGCACCTGGCGTAACAGGTTTGCTCAGAAGACTCGTCTGTCTTATACCATATATCCGCGGATAATATATGAGGAAGGTTCGTCTACCTTGATTGCATGTCTATCCCACAGACTTATATGCATTCCCGGAGCCTGCGTAAGGGTTATCCGAAGAAGACTCGTCCGTCTTATTCCACTTATCTGCGTAAGGATTAGTGAAGGAGATTCGTCCATCTCAGGTTACTTTGAAGATCCTTAAGGGCTCGTCCGCTCTCTGTACCTGGCGTCACAGGTCATGCGAAGACTCGTCTGTCAGCATGATAGTATTTCAGATATCAGTTTCAACTTGGAAGAAGCTCGTCTGTTTTTTCTCTCCTTCTTATCCCCAGAGCGTCATCTGGTTGGGTTTATTTCCCAGTGTTGCATTCTTCGTCAGAGTGCAAATTTCAGGTCTTCTTGGTATTCAATCACAGTTTCTCTCGAATGTCTGATAGCCGCTGCTCTCATCCTTTTCAGATTAACAGTTGATTGAATAGGGGCAGCTGTAACACCCCAAATTTGCCCTCTTCTTGTTTAGCATCGTTATCATATCATAATCATCACGAGCATACCATATCCTTATCATTTTGCATAGAAAAATAAAGCATAACACTCACATGTTCTAGCATAAGGCATATGATCGGTCATCTGGGAAAATCTGAATCTGCAAGTCAAAATCAAGAGCATGGTGATCTGGCAAGAATCTCACAGGATCATTTTGCACAAGCCTGGTATCATGTTCAGAGCCTTAGAAAGAGAAGATGGATCAAAATTTGCTTGAAACGGTTGGTGCAGGTCTATTTTTGAAGGTTCCCACCAAAGGGAGGGAAATTCAAATTTTCCATGCGTTAACCGGTTAACGCATATGGTTAACCGGTTAACAGCTGCGAAATTTGAATTTCCAGCAGCAATTTCAGCATGTGTGTTTTGGCCCCATTTTCCAATTTTCTGATTTTTATTCATTTGAATTAAATTTGAATTTGAGAGAAGGATCTAGAGCATTTATCCAAGCCTCATTCCAACCCTAAATCCAAATCACTTTCTAAGCTAATGCCAAGCCATATTTTTGGATCCCAAACCAAAATTTTGGGCCCCAAACCTAAACCATATTTATTCCATTTCCCTCCAAACCAAAGGGGCTCTCACTCATTTTTTCACTCTCATTTCTGAATTTTCATTCCTCTCACTCACAATTCTCTCACTTTTCTCTCCCAATTTTCCAAATCACTCAAAGTTCCTCTTTGAAGATCACACAACCTTGCCTTGAGGTGTGTAGATCTTGGAACTAAACCTCCTTTCATAGCTTCTTTGCATCTCTTTGCTGGTTTTATTGGAGATTCAGATCTGGTTTGAGATCTAGAAGTGCTTTTGGATCCAAAATCCTGCATCAAGAGCTTGTTCTTGCATTTATTTTGCATGGAGTGTGGAGCTTAACATCGGATCTTCAAAGTTTTGCGCGAGATCTACTGTTTTCAGCTCAATCAACAATTACCAAAGCATACCTCAGCTTTGTAGGTTGGTTAATTTCAGATCTAGCTCTGTTTTTAGCTTATTTGCATGCTTGTGCTTTAGATCCACCATGTGTTTGTGTATTTGATTGTGTTGCATGAATTGATTGTTTGATTTGTATCCGGATCCGAATGTTATTTGTTCATGAGCTTAATGATATGGATTAATGTGAATTGATCTGATTTTCCATGTGTAATTGATTGCTGGTCTGGTGCAAGCTTATTTGGATAAGCTGTTTTGAGTTGCTGTTTTCTGCAGGATTTGTTGCTGTTTTATCAGTGTTAACCGGTTAACGTATATGGTTAACCGGTTAACGCACCTGTTTCATGCGTATTTTGTGCAGGTTTGAGCTGGTTAACCGGTTAACGCATTTGGTTAACCGGTTAACGCTGAAGCAGAATGGCTTTTTAGTGTTGTTTTGAGCTTGTTTGATCCCTTTGCTTGTTCTAATTGCCTTGGATCATTGCATGATCATTAAGCATGATATTTTAGGGTGATTTGCTTGCTGGTTGATGTATGCTTTCATGTTTTCGACGCGTAAGTCGTGTATTTGCAATGCTTGGCATGTTGTTTGTTTCTTGTTTACAAGAACCTTTGAGCATGATTAATTCCATGATTGTGTTGGTCAATTTGCTGGATTTTTGCTAACATTTCAGGGGCTCATGGTAAGAGAAGTGTGGATGTTTATCCATATTTCAACTCTTCATCTTTCCTCTTTTGCTTTGTTTTTTCTTTGTGGTGTTTGATGTGCTTTGTGCCATCATGTGGTTCTCTTTCCCCTTTCTAGTTTCCTCTTCTCTTTTTCTATCTTCTTCCTTCTTCATTAGGGTAGAAACCTCACTAACTCTTAGGACTTCCATGCATGTGAATACTTAGGATTATTTTAGTCCCCCTTTAGAATTTTTCCTTTGAGATCTTTTGGTTCTTCTTCTCTTCTCATCTCATAACTCTTAAAAAGAAAACACTTTAATAAATGTGAAGTGATACATTGATCCATAGCCTTATTCCATGAGGTATGCTTGTAGTCTTCCCATCTTGGGATAGTACATGTTTACCTTGTGATGCACAAGTCTGATCAAGGTATCTTCTTCATAAAGAAAAGCATAAAAAACACTTCTTCATGTAAATAACCAAAAAACACTTAATAATTAAGCAAGTTAGTGAGCCTAAGCCCTAATCTTTGGGTTCAAGTTTTGGGGATCTTCTCCTTACTTGAGTGTGCTTGTTCTATTATTCCATCTTGGAATGTAGTGACAAGTGCACATTCCATTGGTGAGAGTTTGAGTTCACTTCCTTGTGACACACCCATAAAAGCTTCTAAAAAACACAAAACAAACAATAAGCGTCATTCCTTCGGGAATTCTTTTCTCATCTCCTTCGCTCCGTACGCGAACTTGCTCCTACTTGTCATTTTGCAAGACGGTTACGCACTCGTCGTCCGAGTCTGCAACACCTGAGCAATGGCATAGGCAGTTCAAGCCTTAATTCACAAGCAATTTCCTTTTAGTACCCCTAGTTAGGGGAACTACGGCGTCTCTGATCCTCATTATCCCGATGAGGTACGTAGGCAGCGGGGTAGGGCCCGTTCGAGCACAATCTTTATTTTCCCTACATTTTTCCTTTTCTCTTCTTATTCATTTCCTTTTTCATTTTTCTTTTTCCAGTTCATTTTCTTTTCTTTTGCTGCAGTTTTCATACCCTCACCCTTTGAAACAGTTTCTTTTGCAAGCGTGGATCCCGTCGGGTACGGCGGACGATCTGGGTGCTAATACCTTCCCAGGTCGTAACCGACTCCCGAACTCAGTCTCTTTGGTTCGCAGGACCTGTGTCCTTCCTCTTTCTTTCTTCTGGTTTGTGCAGCATTACCATTCCCTTTCTTCGGGATAAAAATGCCTGGCTGGCGACTCTATTCTTTTTCCGCGCCACTTTCGCGTTTGTACCAGGATGGAAATCCCGGGAGCGACACTCTCCAATGGCAAAGATACAGGGATTTGTACTGTTGCAATCATAGCTTATACAATTCCGATTTCCATTCTAAACTCAAAATAATTTATCCAATTTAGCTTAACTAATATGGCCATGGTCACTATTCTCCATACCAATTCTCTTCACAGGATTCCATTCACTCAGTGTTTCCGCTAACACAAGGTCTCCATTAATAACAACGCAATCATGCCACAAAACTTACAACAACCAGTGAGTCACCAATACCAAACTATAATCATCCTTAGTACACTTACGGGTTTCCATAACACTTGCCTTTAAAGACCATACAAAACTTCTCGTTCAAATCAACTTCTCTCAAATGGTCTCATTCCTTAAATGATCCAATTTGCATGCATAACTTTGGAACATTCATTTCTCACTCTTACTTAGAAGATGGCCTAAAAATCCATATTTATGAGTATGACTCAACGACCCACAACTGGTATTACTCTTACGGAGTCCATAACTTGATGTTAAGAATTAAGGATACTAGAAATGACCAATTATTCATCTCTTATCCACACAATAATTAAGATACCAAAATGTTTCATGTAAGATCAACACTTCATGAGTCTCTTATAACTTCTCAATTTAGGTCCTCAGTAGTCGCAACGACAACACACCAAAATTCTGATCATTTACTGTCTACCAATCATGCTCAAAAGAAAGTCCAACACTTTATCTACTGACACTTTGAACGGAAGTCAAAACAAACCTACAGTTCAGAAGGTACGATTCTCTAAATTCTCCACAAAAGTCGTGTGTTAATCGATTACCTATCCAAGGTTTTACGGTCGGACATAACTGAACTTGTTCCTCTTGCTAACAAGAAATCTAACTCAGTATTACCAATTAGTCCACACTACTTGCAAGATGATTCTCATTTGCGGTTTCTAAACATGTGCAACAATCATTCACCATCCACAACCCAAGATAACACAAACGGGCACAACATGCATATTATTCTCTCCAACAAACGAAGAAGTAGAACTACCATTCTGTTACGGTCACATCACAAATACTCAACGGAATAGCTCGATTCCACTTGCACGAAGACACTATCAGGAAATGACAAAGACAACATCAAAGGGTTTTAGATACAAGCTAACACTTGGTTCGTCCCTAAACAAAATCCTACCTACAATCCTTATCGGGTAAAACAAAGCAAAACAATGGACATCTTATCTCTAGTATATAACTTTGTCTTCTCTTTCTAATTCCTTGGCGAGAATTAGTATCAACAACAACATCCCCAATATCACTAGAGGCATATTCCAAATACTTCGATTATTCACAAACACAAGAGTTTTCATTTACACCTGAAGACTGAGGTAAAGCAATCCCCCGAAAACCTCGTTGTCTCTACTTACATAACAACTAGGGTTCCCTTACCTTCCGCTAATCATTGCATAGAACATTTCCACAGCTTCCCATTGGTACCAAGTACGCTTCAATCGAGCACTCTAGTCATAATGTAAGAATCTTAGCAAAAATCTACATTTCAAAACTCAACAATGATAATCGGTTACTACCAGGAGGGTAACCAATTATTTCAAACACAGAAACACAACCTTGGTTTTCATTGCAATCCAAACCTCCCAAACTCATTCCAATCACATCCAAAAGTTACAACCATAACAATCGGCGACTCCATCAAAAGTAATCATACCACTACAGTCCTAATGGGTGAACCATCGTTACTTATACTTCCTTAACTTTAGTTCTCAACAATAGTTTACAGTTCCATTGCACACTCGTCCAAAAATACATTTCGTTGTTACTTTCTCATATTGTGGTGCTAAAAATGTTTCCATATCGCGTTAACTTCACGCTCTGTGGTAATCCTCTCATGTCCAACATAATTCATCTTACAAGAATTCTTCCAAATCCCAGGTGATCACTCTATCACTTATCACGACTTCATCTAGTCCATACCAAATGCACCTCACGATACTAAATAAAGCTTTCTCTCTCTTTGACACTATACCTTATATTATTCCTTGGGTAACTTCAACACTTACCGAATTGATCCCTTACTAAATATAACACCCTGATGCATCACTCTAAACTTTGTCTCCTTGGTCATAACCGAATATACAACTGCAATCTTCTACTCTTCGTTAGGGGTATACTTGTCTCACTTGAAACGTGTAATCACATCCTTGTGCTTCTCTTCACGTTTCACCACAACCTTAGATTCCCATAAGTAACAAACATTCTTTACTTGTAACTTCTATTCACCCGTAAGGTATTATCCGAATACATTCTTTGAAGTACTCTCGTTCCTCTATGATTCCACCACGATCTTAGAACTGAAATACTAACAATTAACTCATTTCCGAACCTTACGTTGCCCGTTCTACAAGCATCTTCTCTTTTCGTGGAATGAAACTTCTCAAAACTCTTGTCCATACTAGGGACCAATACTAATCCACCAGTGCATTTACGTATTCCCTGATACACCGACCATTCATCCTATAGAGATCTTTACCCTTCAGATCTTATCCATTCCAAAGGATTTCTCGAACAACACACTACTCTGCAACTCCATGTTACAGGAAGTAAACCATTAAGAAGACTCCAACTGAACTGACTAAAGTTCCTACTGCTAACTCTCGGCTTGAGCCTACTCCCACAGCACAAGTTGCAAAAACACTTCAGAGTCCTCATGGTCACACAACCATGATTATACCTATCACATACATAGCATTAGGTTGATCAGATCCAATATTACATAATATGATATTAAGAACCATGCTGGCAAGACACACTTAAAAGAGGAAGGAAAGATTTACTTATGGCAATTTACGACGGTTAAAACCGACGTAATTTGCAATTCATGACGGTTACAACACTTTTGTAGAATCATGCGTCGCGAGGCCATATTGCAACGGTTGTCAATATCATCACACCAACCGTCGTTATGAAGTAATATGCAAATAGCGACAATTACAACCGTCATAATTTTCCATTTGATTTTTGTTTTAATTATTGATTATGACGGTTCCAACCGTCATAATTTTCCATTTGTTTTTTGTTTTAATTATTGATTACGACACTTCCAACCGTCGTAAATTTTTGTTCCGCAGGTACAATTGCAGGTAAATTCGTAGGAAATTTCCTTTCCACAGGTAATTTATTTTTTAAAATAAAAAAAATTTATTCGTAGAAATATGAACATAATGGAGTAGAAAATAACATATATTCTTCATTCAACTATACATATATTACATCTATATAAGTTTACTTTATTTTTTACACAAAAACTTGATATTTCCTAGTTCTTCTATGTGAATGAAAATATGTAGCAAATTAGAATATAACATTGTCAATTATACCATAATATTTCTCTCCTTTTTATACCTAAAACCATAACTTCGTTATATTTCTATAACTACAATTACTATTATGTTCTTACATATATTTGAGTAACTATTATGTTCTTATATACATCTTAGTCCAAATTATGTGAATATGAGTTTTGTCCTTTCATGCTACTTCCAATTTCCAAAACGCCTGGTGAATGAAACTGTCAATATAAGAAAACAGAGAGCCCCATAAGCAACAAAACTTAGGGAAGAGTAATCAGCAAGACAAAAGATATAAGGCATGCTTGTAGTTCTTAACTTTCCTCAAAACAGGGTATGTAATAACAAGGAATATGAATAGAGCACTAATTCAATTGTATTAACAAAAGACAATGTCATAACTCTGTAACCAATTTTAATGGACATCTTCAACAATGATAAAATTTGGAAAGTCTCTAATTTGTAAACAATGTCTAGATTCAATGCACCCTAATCAGGGTACATGTGGTATTTGTATTTAGAAGAGTTTTGCCAATTTGGTTAACCTTGGATGACAACCAAATACTAGATTCAATCATGCAAACAATATATCCAATATGGAAAACAATATTGTGAGCATAAACGGAGAACTTACTTGTGTGAAATCGTGAAATAGTGTGAGGAACACTAGAGCGAACTATATGAGTGGCTTGAATGTGGCGGTGGGAGGCACACTTGGAAAAACACCAATTGAAGAAATGAGACAGTTTTGGAAGATCAAATGTGAGCAAGGTATTAGCGGAAGAAACAAGATTATGAGCAAAGTGATTGCGACAGCAGCATGTCTGTGAGTAAAGTGGTGATGGCGGTAGCGAGAATGAACGAAGTCATGATGGCGATAACAAGACTGAAACATTTATTTGTTCATAAAAAAATCAAGTCAATAACTTAATAAGCATATAAGCATCAAATTGATTTAGAGAATCAAATTGATGATAAATCACATTTAAATTATGACAGTAGTAACAAAGCTCGGTGAACCAAACTTAAAATTAATTTTAACACTGAGATCACTTCTAGTCCAGGCTCACTGAGATCAATTCCAGTCCAGGCTCTTGATTTACTTTAGCTTCTATGATTAACCATATTAGTTCAATATGTGTAATACCTTCTAGTGAAGGATTTTACAACCTGGACAAAGGTTCAAATTAAATTTCGGAATTAAGTTTCTTAACAAAGATTAATCTAGGACATGTGTGTTTCCGGGAAAATAAAATAAATATGTTTCAAAACAATAACAAACCTGTGTTTTGTTGACTAGGTTGTTCTTTAGACAGACTAGAACCGGATACGTTTGATGATCCTGATCATTCGTCTTTCACAATGGTGTTCTGGGAATTCTGAGAAACGCAGATAAAATATTTCAAGATTCAAATCATAAATCAAATAACTCAATAAAGTGTCTTATGATACAAAATCAAGTAGAAAAAATGGCTGCAACACTAAGTTTAGCAAACTCAAGGGAAAAATGGTTGCAACACTGTGTTTGCTCTTTTTTTGTATCTTTTTACTTTTGTTGCTTATCTTAACATAGGTACTTGTCATATAACATGGGAATTTCTTGTCTGTATGCGTAATCATCATTCATTTTATTGTGAATCACAGGCTAGTGAGATTGTCAGAAAAGAATATGACATGAAGTGTAAAATTTAACGGAACCTGGAATCAAAAGCGGAAAAGACCTCCACAGTTGATAAAACTCGGGCTGCAGTCAAGGATCTACACTCAAGAATCAAAGTTGCAATTCACAGGATATACTCTATATCAAAGAGGATTAAGGAGTTGCCAGACAGAGAGTTTCAGCCACAGCTTGAGGAATTGATTGACGGGTATGACTAATAAGCTTTGCTTGTTTTACTGAATGTATGTTTCGTGCCGACATATTTTGTCTTCATAACAATAATAATACATGTTTAACTCTTGGTAGAATAAAAGATGCATCTTGAACTTGCTTTCATAATTCATCTATTTTTTGTTATGCTTCGATGGCAGGTTAACTCGAATGTGGGAAGTGATGCATGAATGCCACAAGCTTCAGTTTCAGGTCATGTCCGCGTCATATAATAATAGCCATGCTAGAATCACGATGCATTCTGAGTTACGCAGGTAGATTACTTCATATCTTGAAAATGAACTCCACTTTCTATCATCAAGCTTCACCAAATGGATTGAAGCTCAGAAATTCTATCTCGAGGCTATAAACGGTTGGATTCACAAATGTGTTCCTCTTCAACAAAAATAATTCAAAAGAAAAAGAAGACCGCAATCTGAAATCCTCATACAATATGGTCCTCCAATATATGCCACCTATGACATCTGGTTGAAAAATCTCGTAACATTACCTGTCAATGATGTTGTCGATTCTATTTAGAGCCTAGCAGTTGATACGACACGGTTCTTACCATATCAAGACAAGAACCTAGGAAAATAAGCTCATTCCCATATCGTCGGTGAATCAGTAGATGGTTTATTAAGAGACGACGTCTTAGAGGATTGGATTTCAGGTTTTCGAGGAATTTCGAGCAAGCTTGATTTAATTTCTTGGTTAACTAAATAGTTTATCTGGTTCTTCTGTCAAAATGTACAAAGAACTTAATCATTACAACGAACTAAGACTTAAAATAAGTTTCATGTTGAAAATAGATACGCCATATTGATTGAATTTCGTTTTAAATTGAATCGAGATACAATTCCTATGTATATAAGAAACTCATAATCATGAATTCTAGTAGAAAAAAAATCTTTCAAATTTTTGTACTGAACTAGATTCTCACAGTACAATAGTGTCAGAATTTTAAAGAAGGATACAACTTGAATGCACAATAGTTATTCACCTTGATAAAACCTGTTTATTTATAAACTTTTGACAACACTACATTAAGTTCTAAATTGAATGTACCTTTAAGAAGTGTACCTTTAATCATATTTGAGAAGTGTACCTTTAATGATATTTACTATATCATGCCAATTTGAAAATTGTACCTTTAATCCTATTTACTACCATAAGAAAAACAAAATCTAACAATGCCATTGTGTCAAGATAGTTACTATTGATGCCATCATGCCACAATAGTATATTATTAAACCATATATAATAAACTTTAATGAGGAAAATACGCATCGATTTAGAAATTTTAACACTCACATAGCTATGTCAATTAGAAGCTTCAAACTATCATGATTAAGTCTAAGTGAAATTGAATTACACTGCAGTAGATTAATTTAAAGTAGGACAGGGAAAGAATTTAAGTGTACCAGACGCATATACTGTAAGTTGGCACACCGCATCACCGTTGCAACAAGAAGAAAAGTCATGTTCCTTTTCATTTTTTAAAAGCTAGATCTTTGACAAATAAAGCTGAAATGATCATCAAACACATTAATAGATAAATCCATGAAACATATAACTTGTTATAAATTTCATTGGAGTGCCTATAGTAACTACCAAAACATTATATTTTTTCACAAATTTGATTCTCAAAACTGAACCCTACTCAATACGAATGTAATGATAAATAATGAATGCTAAGTACAATTGAGATCAACACCAATACTATCATCTATTTGAAAAACAATAAGCTTTGAGTGATGGCAAGCTATTCCATGTCTATTGCGGTCTTTACCAAATCCTATGATTTTAGGGAATGGTGGATGCCTAGTATCCAACAAGAAAGTTAGTTACAAGAGATGGGAAAAAAGTTGTATATTTCCACCACAAATCAAAATGTAAAAAAGGCCTTACAATACAACTAGGTTAGGATAATTCTGGTAAGAAACAAATACGCTTTCATCGGGCTTTGAACTTCAACATCTCTTGGTATTCTGACAAGCGACTGTAACCGGAAGATGTACAGGAATCTTGCAATATGACAAGAACCTAGAAAGACAGCGCAATTAGGGTATGTAAGCAAAACAACTTCAAGTGCAAAAGTTAACACATAATATTAAATTGGAGATATCCATCAATATGATGTTAATGATAGTGCACATAGCAGGTTGCCAGCAAATTATCAAGCATGTATGCAAACATGAAGAGTGTAATACCTCAAAATTTTTCCTCTCATTTTCTCAACATTTTTGCATAGCATTTAGCATAAACAAGTTCATGAAATAGTCAAAAACATTGCATCATGTTCATCATAGATGAGGCATAGGTATGTGATCATTGATTGGAGCAATTGAAGGCTATACAAAGGCAACCAAAGAGCCACAAAGCTTCTAAATCTTGTGAAAAGGGTTCACAACATCCCAAAAGTCTTCATTTGAAGCCACAAGTCATAGGAAGAATTGAATTGATCAAAGGAGGCAAGCAGTGCAACATCTCCTGATGAAAAGGGGCCAAATTAGGGTTTCTATTCTACTGGGCTTCTCAGTGAAATTTTGATCCAAAGTTGATTCCATTGTCTTACATATGATATCAAGTGCCTAGGGTTCAAATTTCATCCATAGAAACATTTTGGAAGAGGTTCAATTGTTCAGATGATTGAAAATCAGGGAATTGGGGAAAGTCAACCATGCTGAGGAAAAAGTCAACTCCTGACTTTTTGAGATCAAAATCATGAAATTAGGGTTACAAGGATCCTATGGTTCAAATTTGATCAAGAAATGATGGAGGAATCAAGAGAAATCAAGAAAACCAAAACTTACCATTTTTGGACAGTTAGGGTTTCCAAAAATGGCAAGTTTTGGCCATTTTTGCAGCCACTTCAAGAGAGGCCTTCTCCCAAACTACAAGGGCTATGAAAATCCTACCTTGATCCAATTAAAGAGAGCATCTTAAGCTTCAAATCCATATGTGGAACTCACTAATAGCATTAAAATTGAGAGAGATATGATAATGCAAAGATTGGGCAAAACAAGGCAACAGGCAGGGCATGCCTTGCAGCCTGCGCGCGCGCCCTACCAGGCAATTTGTCAAACAGGTGGTGTTCTAAAAGGCAAGTTATTTTTCTCCATTTAAAAGGCTTCAAATGAAATTTATTTGAACTACAAAGTTGTTTATTGCCATATTTCCAATAACTTTGATGTTCAAAGATTTTTCATTTGATCAATGGATTAAGAGTTATGGAGAGGCAAAGTGGGGATCCTCAAACTGAAAATTCACAAGGCATCTTGCCCAGGCCAAGGTCATGCAGTGCAGGCCCATGATACAGCTTGGTGACATGATGTTCAAAGATTCATTTGAGTGACTTAGAGGACATATCTCATCTGGCATCAAACTCCAAACTTGTCCTATGCATCATTCTCTTCAAATTAAGCACAAACATTCCAAGGATTGGTAGCTTGAGCTTGAAGAAACAAACTATGGAGGATCACAATATGCCATTTTTTTTCTTGCTTGGCAAGGCAATGGTAATCCAATGTATAAGCTGAGTTTAATTGACATTTTTGGCCTCATTTAGAGTATCATGATCATGAGTACCTCATAAGGGGAGTGTATCATCCAATGTCTGCATCACCACACTAATTGTTATGCATTTCATGTGAGTCAAGCAAGGGATAAACTTTCAAGCATTGAAGTCAGGATGTTATGATCAGATGCTTCAACCACATCAAGCTCACCATGAATGCCATGCTTTACTCCACACCTGATTCAGCTCGAGCAAAAAACAAGTTCATCATGCACTTTAACATCTCAAGCCCACTTCAGTTAGCATGTTCATCATCATACCAGATCATATCTCATGGCTGCATTGGTACACAATCCGTCACCTCAAATACACCATAAGTTCCATGCTCATTATCACATTGAATCTGATCCAAGCATTGGAAAGTTCTAGAGGATCCAGCTAGCATAACTGCCCTAACAGAATTCACTCAGTAAACTCATCTCACTCAGTTAACTAAACTTGCTTAACCATGGTTAGGGTGCTCTATACAGGGATGTGATCACTGCACATTTGAAAAAAAGCATCATTTTCATTTGAACACTCCACAAACACTCCAAATTTCATCTGCATTATCTCTAACTTCTCATTGCAATTTGGATCGAGCAAGCTTCATCTTCATCCCTCTTGCTTCAAGCTTCCATTGCTCATCACCATCGTCAATTCAAGCTACATTTCCATGGAGGAAATTCAGTGAATCATCCAACTTGCACCATTGGAGACCTCTGCAAATTGGCAAGGATCTTGTTCACTTCAAGTTACAGTGTTGCAATCTTCATCCAATCATCATCAGCATCAATTTTTGCACAAGACTCATGGCTTGCTCAGCTTGAAGCATCAAAGGTTCATCACTGTATAATCTCATAATCCACTGCATTTTCATCAAATCTTCAAGATCTCCCATTCACAGAGTGTTTATTTCACTCTCATTGCTCAAGATCAAGTCAACACAAGAGCTCAGGATTCTCATCTCTGGTTTTCTTCAACTAAATTGAACTCTGCATTCCAGGTTTAACCTAACATTGCATTTGTTCATTTTCATTGTTTCTTGCTTGCTTTGTACTGATTGAGGCTTAATAGGAGCAATACTGATGCTGGCTAGTTGATATGCACCATAGGTGCTTAGATCCATTTTTTAAGGCTGAGAATGTTTGTGTTCGATTTGATGAGTTCATGAACCCTAAGTGAAAACTAGAGGTAGATTGTTGATCAGGAGAGTGAGGCGAGTTGATCCATGGTTCTATTTTTCGTTTTCAGTAGAGTTTGAGCCATGCCCTAATCAGAGTGTGATCGGAGAAGGTGACCGGAAAGTAGCTCCGGTCACCTGAATAGTAGCCCTAGTTTTATTAAGAGAATATGTCACAACCGTTAGATGAGTTCAATCCAGTGGTCCTTACAACGCCAACGCATTAATGAGCATATGTTATTCACGTGCATTTTTTTTGTGAAGAAAAAATCAGATTCTGTTAGCACCCCCGACGCATATGCATCTGGCCCATTGTAGTGTATTTTGTTGATGTTAGCACCCCCCGGGCCCAATCAGTTTAATTCCTCCATTTTATTTTTTATTTTCTTTATTCATTTTTATTCCATTTTCGTTTTTTATTTTTAAAAATATTCAAACACCATTAAAAATTCCCCAAATATTCATACATGATATTCATAATATTCTTTAATTTTCCATATTTTTTGTTCCCATTTTTCTTTTATTTTTAAGGCATAATTAATTTCCCATTTAATTTTCTTCTCATTTTCTTCTTTTCTGACCAATCAATTTGTCCATTTTCTTTCTCCTAAACCATAAGATAAATTGTTCACTCTTTTTGCATTAGTCAGAGGACTCCCTAAATTTCTCCAAAATATTTTTATTTGGATTTTTAGGTCATTATAAGTCATGTTTTGATCTCATCCTTTCACATGTATGCACATAAACCTAATTCACTTCCACACTTCATTTGGCCACTCAAAAATAGGAATTTTTGTAAGATTTTTTAGAGATAAGCCACCTTTTGGATTTTTTTATTCAATTGTCAAGTTTCATAATTTTTCATGATCATTTGGTATTTTTCTAAGTTGTTTAGGTCATAGGTCACATTTTTTATTCTTTCATTCACTTCATTTGATATAATTAGAATAAGGCACTTATGTCGTTACCTTGAGGTCTTAATTTTGAGTCTTATAGGTCCTATGGGATGTCTTAAAATTCTGAGTACCCCCATTAGGCTTTCACCTTTGATTTTTAGGGTTGTCTTGAGTCATAAGTCACATATGCTCCATTTAACCTAATTTCACTTCTCCTTCCATCTTAGCCATCTCAAATTGCATTTGTACATAAGCTAACTTCATAATAGCATTGTGTTGTGTCTCATAAATGTGTTGTGATCATTCACATATGTTCATCTCAAGTTTAGAGCCTTTTTCATTCTTTTGAACTTCATTTGTCATCCAAAAGGCCTTACAAACCCTAATTTGGACACCTAGCCTTAAGATACCTCTTACCACCTCATTTGTGAATATTTTGTAAATCTAATTTTCATTCTAACTTGTTGTCAAGCCTCTGGTTTTTGTATGGGTAGTTCAAGTCCCTTTGGTCATTTTTTATTTTTCTTTCTAAGTCATTTATTTCACCTTTAAAATCATGTTTCCATATGCATTCTTTCACTTTTCAATCCCAAGTGTGAATACCTTTAACTTGAATCTCTTCTTTCTCATATGATCTAATCTCATCCTTCATTTTCATTTAGTGTTATGTTCTGGATTTTTCACTTACCTTTGATCTTAGGGGATTTTAACATGCTAAACACTTAGGTTTCCCTTTTAACTTCATCCTTAGGTTTCATTAGGGTTTAGTAACACTTTAGGGCATAGTTTGATTTTGACTCACTTAATCCCTTTAGATACTTCTAATATGATTTAGCTACTGACTTTGGAAGTGTGTTACCTTGTAGGATACCTTAGACTTAGGTATTAGCCTTAGAAGTTCACTAACACCTTTCTTAAGCTAGTGTGAGTTCTTAATTGAAGTTTGCCATGTTATAATTGTTCAAATTACGTCATTATGCTAACATTTGTTTTGTAGGGGGGAAGATGAGGTAATCATTCTTCATTCTTATTTCTTATGAATGTTATTGTGTTTTCCTTGGCACTTGGTGCCTTGTTCATATGCTTCACTTTTGTTCTTTAGATTCAACTTAACTTCCTTAGGAAGTAAGTTGAACTCTAACTTTCTTTTCTTTTCCTTAGGTTAGAACACTTCATAAACCATAGGATCACCTTGTACATAATAAGATAACCTAGGGTTGTGTCTTAGTCCCCCATTAGCTTTGACCTTTTGCCTTTTGAGTCTTCTTCTCTCATCTTCAAATAAAATCAAAAAAACACTTAATAAATGCATGAAAGAATCTTTTGTGTATAGCCTTATTCCATGGGGCACTTACATTCATTCCATCTTGGAATAGTGTAGGCTTGTCTAGTCTGATCAAGAGATTATTTTCACACAAAAATCTAAAATATACTTCTTCACAAGCTACAAAAACATGCAATAAATTCTACAAGCTAATGAACTTAAATCCTAATCCTTGGGAACAAGTCTTGGATAAATTCTCCTTGCTTGGTGTGCTTGTTCTACTATTCCATCTTGGAATATAGTCGTAAGTACACATTCCATGGAAAAGAGTTTGAATTCACTTCCTTGTGCCAAATTCATACAAAACTCTTAAAAAACAAACAACAAACAATAAGCGACTTTCCTACGGGAACTTCTCTTTTCACTTCATTCACTCTAAACGCGAACTTGCGACGACTTGTCTCGCATGAAAGACGGTAAACGCACTCGTACCAGACGAGCCTGCAACACCTAAGCATAGACATACGCAGTTCCAGCATAAAAAACACAAATGAATAGTTCTCGCCTTAGTTAGGCGAACTACATCGACTCTGATCCTCATTTTCCCGATGAGGTGCGTAGGCAGCGGGGTAGGGTCTGTTCGAGCACATTCTCTATTTTCCCTACATTTACCCTTTCTTTCCATTTTCTTTTCCAATTCCCCATTTCTCAGTTCCCATTCTAGTTAGCAGTTTTATTTAGCAGCATCTTTATTCCTCACCCTTTGAAACAACAAACAAGCGTGGATCCCGTCGGGTACGGAGGACGGTCTGGGGTGCTAATACCTTCCCAGGTCGTAACTGTCATACCCTAAATTTGTCCTACCATTTTAAAATTCTCATTTTACCTGACTGTATTTCACTTTGCATCATTTGTACAACATAGTTTATTTTTCATCATAAATAATGTTTAAAATGTCAGCCAAGATGAATTCTCGAATATACAGATAGATCAGTTGAATTAATTTTTAACTACGTGCAAAATCAATGTACGGAAAATTTCAAAATAGAGCTTAAAGATGTCAGTATTCTATGTTTCGCATAAGTCAACCTGACGTGCTCATTTTAATTTTTTGGCAAATCTTTCAGTCACATTTTTCTCAACTAAGCCATAAACCGGTTTATTTATTTCAAAATCTGACGAAATTCTGTATTTTTCTGAGTCGTATATTTCACGTTGATCATTTTAATGCATTCAATTTAATTTTTCGGGAACTTCTGTGTCCACTTTTAGTTTTATTTCTAATTATTTTAGCCAAATTGATCATTTAATTTAAATAGATTAATTACTTATTCTATTTGGATTAATCCATTTTTATTTTTATAATTTTCTATTTATTTTTCAAATAACAAATTTAAATACTTGTGTCCATTCTTGTGCACCAAGTTTTAAAATATTCCTCATCCATCAGCAACAAGGACACACGTCCTTCATGTCAAGGAAAAGAAAAAACCGAATTCTCACTCCCAATCCACTCTCGATTTCATTTTTCCACTCACTCTCATTATCTCACTTTCACATTTCATTCCTCTCACATGAGACAAAAAAACTCACATTCCCTCGTTTTTAGAGATATCACGTTATATCCATCAAAGGCTCCGTTTGTGCTAGCTGTCACAATTTTTATTGTGGGAATAAAAGGTAATCACCACTCAGAAATGGAACACACAATAGTATCTTGCAGCAACCCACATCTCATTTCGATACCTCCACCCTTCTACAAATTACTCATTACTCATCACCACCAAAAAATTTGATAAAAACCATAGAATGAAATAAAAACCAACAATGTCATCGTCATATTGAACAAATAAAAACCTCTCAACACACTCCATTTTCATTCCCTTTTTCCTCCATCTCTCAAACACCACTCTTCACCTCATTGTGATACACTACAACCATCTTCCTATTACTCCATCACCAACCACCAAAACTTGTTGTTTACGGTGAAACTATGAAGCACTCACAACCATAACACCCTTCTTCATACTCCTCCACCATCGAAGCGATACAACTCCGATCTACACTGCGTTTGTGACATTAACTCCGACAAAGACCGTGTAAAACTAACAACGCTTCAAATACAAACACTCATCCTTCACAACAACATCGTTCCACTACTGCACAACAACCAAACAACAACGTTGCTAACAAGTAACAACCCGCTAGATCCACAACACTTCCATTAGCTAAACAACAAACCTCCACGAGTATTGTTGATGCTGCTGTCCACAATTGGATCTAAACAAGAACCGCCACTCGTTCGTGATGATTCTCACAAGGCAAAGCAAGATTAACAGAAAAAGTTCAAGTATGTTCAAGGGAGGGAGATACGAAAGCAGTGAAAACAACTCGAATTTGTAACAACAGCAACCTCGACACGCTGCGGCACTTGATTTCGGTAACTCTTTCTTTACCTTTTGTGATCTGAATTTTTATGAGGTTTTTTTTAATTGTTTTTGGTTCAATATTATTAGTTAGTTTTCAATTACATTACATGTTGGTTTATGAGTATTAAGTTTCCTTTTTTTTATCTTATATGTGAATTTTTAGGTGAATAATATCGTTGTATAGTATGCATGCGCTTGCTTTGAATTATATATATATATATATATATATATATATATATATATATATATATATATATATATATATATATATATATATATATATATATATAAATTGTTGTCGATTGAGTTTCTTTTCTAACAATGTTTAATAAGCTTTTCTACTAGACACACGTTATACTGTTAAGTCTTTTTCGGTCGGTGAATTCCACCTTTGTATATGCATATTGATATTTTTAAGTTACATGCATATTGCTTTTTATTTATAAAGTTATATACGTTTTTGATTTGGCTTAAAAGGTATATACATTTTATTTTACTAAGCATGAATATTATGTATATTTTGTTTTTATAAGTTTATATCCATTTTTTTTTAATTTTATATATTTAGCATGTTAATATTTTTTATATATTTAATCTTTTTTTAAACTCTATTTTAATTTGGTAACAATGCGGTTTTATAGTTGAGTAGTGCGTTTGTTGTTGTTGCATTTTTTATTGTTCATTGCATTGCAATTTTGGAGCATAAATCGATTGTGCTTTCGAGAACCGTATGGATGCATAAATTCTCGCTCGACATCTCGATTAATGATGAGACCATCTGATTTAAATTCAATTTATTTATTTATTTCCGCATTTCAAAAATATCGATTCGACTCCTCATAGAACGATTTTAACATTAAATCAGTTCTAAGGTGGTTAACGAACCAAATTTCGACGCATCCGAAAAGGTCCAATGCCTCCAAATAGTTGTCTCCGAATAAAAAGGCCGAACGCCTCCGAACAGTTCGAAAACACTGCACACACGCTTCCTCTTGGGCAAACTACAATGATACCCTTTATTTCTTGCAATCTCGTGTAACTTACATGTATCCCTCTCCCATTACATTGTACCCATTTTATTTTCCGCATTTTATCGATTATTATTTCGTTCGCGAACTCTTGGTCCAACGCCAAGCGGTTGCACTTACACACCTGCACTTTATTTTCAGTTTTCGTTATATTTTCTATGATCCACTTCACCTTGCGAGTCGAGCGCATTGTGCCTCGCTAACAAACCACAAAATAAACCTTCATTTGCATACACCCGTAAGTCGAGCGCATTGTGCCTCGCCATCAAACCTAAAAAAACCAAAACGTCTCTTTAGACCTAAACCCTTGATCCAACATCAAGCGGTCTTAGGTAATAAAACACTTTAATAAAACGAGAAGAATTGTACGCCACGAGCCTTAAGTGGTAGAAAGGAGGATAATGAGCTCTCGTTACTCGCTCCGATTATTCTGTCGCAAGACGCTCGTCTTGTTGGTTCAGAATAATCACCTCTACCCATAGTCTTTAGTGCAATTCGACTCCTAAATCCTTTCCTCGAAGAAAGGTAATAAAATCAACAACCAATACCCGTAGTAGGCCGAACTACGAGGCTCTGACTTTCCCATTGCACGCGGGAGTACGTAGGCACAAGGATCGCAATCCTTGTCGAGCACCTAGGATCAATCTGACTTATAATTTAAACCCTTTTCCCTTAGCAAGTAACTCATTAAGCATAGACATCCTTTCGCGCGTGACAACTTAGATGGTTCCCATCGAGTACGATGAATGTAGGGGGTGCTAATACCTTCCCCCTGCATAACCGACTTCCGAACCCAGGCAATGGTTGCGAGACCTTTGTCCTCATCCTCCTTTTCGACGGGTTTTATTTATATCTTCCCTTTCCCTCTTCGGGAATAAATTAGAATTAGGTGGCGACTCTCATGTTTGCCCAGCGCGTGGCTCTTCTCTTTTAGATCGCGTAAGGTCGTATTTTTCGGGGTGCGACAGTAACCGACTCCCGAACCCAGATCTTTGGTTCGCAAGACCTCGTCCTTTCCTTCTTCCTCAGGTATGTGCAGCATTACCTTTTCTGTTCCTTTGGGATAAAAATGCATGGCCGATGACTCTACCTTTTCTGCGTCACTTTCGCATTTGTACTAGGATGAAAATCCCGGGAGCGACAAAGAGGCACGTAAAAGAAACACAGGTCAATGGGCAAAACGGATTGAAAAATAAATAAAATAAGAACATCATCATAGGAAAATAATACATTGGGAAAAAATTGGGCAAACCCACCATTGTATGTCACTTGTAAAGGATGCAATAAACATCCCCGTCACACTCTCTATAGGATTAATATGTTCATTGAGTGATATAAATTTATCAGCACCTGATGAGTCTTGGTTCATAAATTCAAGACGATTCAAGTAAAAATTCTTCCCTGGAGGTAAGTAAAAATTCTTCACTGGAGGTGGATAAAAATTAAATCCATCATTTTCCTGCTAGTTATTTCCATTAGAAACATTATCCTTCTCAATACAATCTGACACTATCAAATTAGAATTCTCATCACAAAAAACATTAACGCAATCAACTCCCAACTTCCCTTCCTGACAATTTTTTTCACCGCATTCCTCCAAATTCATCACATTACTTTCACAAAGTAAACTTGAACATGATTATACAATATCAATGCCATTGTCTTCCTTTACCCACTGCGCTAACTCAACAACACCAATGGCATACTTATATTTGTATTGTAAATCTGAAACAAAATGCTTAATGCAAGACAAAGGATTATCACTTAGCAATATGTATCTACACTTATCCACAAAAAACCTTGCCCTACCAAAATCTCCCTCAAATTTTGAATCATTAGCCTTCACTCGAAAACCATATTGCTTTGTTTCCCACTTTGAGTGTTCTGAGAATGTTAACCTATCGATTTCACCAAAACCATCATCATCACAATTTTCAACAATAATTCTCTCCAAAACAAATCCAATCTGATTCCCAATCCCACACAAACCACTCATATTTCCACAAAGAATTGAAACCTTATCTCCTTCCATAAATTCCATCGTCATTCCCTTTCTAATTTCAACACTGTTAACAAAAACACCATTCGAAGCTTCAAGAAACGGAAAACCCTCACCGCCGCGAGAAGAAATCATGACTTTTTTCCTGAACTCGTGAACAAGGGGAAATTCAGAATAATCAGTGTGTTACAAAACCCCGCTTAGAATGTAGAGTTTGTGAAGTGAGACGTCAAAGAAGATCTGGCAGTGCCATTTAATTACACGGCGATCATTGAAGATGAATTGATAGTCGCAAGACTTCCGACCGATGGAGTACGGTTGGTCGGCGTGAAGAAGTATGGAGTTGCAGCGCGAAACGGCGATGTTTTCAGTGGTGGAGAATAGAGGAACATCGAAATGGTTTAAAACGACAGAGGTAGAAGTATTGTGTGGGAAAGGTCTCTTGCGGTTGAGAGTTGAATCAAATATGGTGATTGTTTTTTATTATTCAGTGGAAGAATCGGGAGAAAAATAGAAAATGAAAATGAAATTAAAATTTGAAAAGGTGATTGTGGGAAGAAAAAAAATAGAAAAGTGTTATTATTTGTGAAGAAGAGTGTTGGGGAATTTTGGCTCTTATTTATAAAATAAAAAGTTAATTAAAAAACAAAATAAGGACGGTTTTGTAATAACTGTCGTGAAAACCGTCGTAGTCTAATCCCTAACTGTCGTGAAAACCGTCGCAGTCCAGGAATAAGTACGGCTTTGTGATAACTGTCGCAAAAAATCTGCGACAATTGACCCCAACTGTCGCGACAACCGTCGCAATTTAGGAATAAGGACAATTTTGTGATAACGGTCGTAACTCAAGTGTTGTAAATCTCTTTTTTTCATGTAGTGATACGACCTGCTCTGATACCAACTGTAACGCCCATATAATATATATCTAGAATAATATCATACAAATGTTATTTTTGGTATTGACATCATCATAAGTGCATAATAGCATAATTCACATTCTTGACCAACTATAAAAATTATATACAACAATGGTGCAAGACATGAAAATTATGCTAACACAACAAAACTAAGATCAAATACAATATCCATTATTGTACAAAGATACAGAAATACACAGCGGAAGACTAAATTTATGTTTCACTTGAAACATCCCGAGCATAACTCCACTTGTAAATCAAACCTGCAAAAGAAACCTGAAAAGAAATAACAATAGTGGGGTGAAATAACAACATCTCAGTGGATTCCCTATCTTAGAGTTCTCTCGGCTCTAAGGGTCCGATTCTAAACAATATTCAAGTCGAGGAAAAACCTAGACTTCGAGTTCTCATAAAACTAGAGACATCAAGGTAACAAAACGGAGCACACACACTAGGTGCTTAGAGGCATCTTTCCCCACCCAGCCATAGCCGTAACAGACGAGCACGTGTCACACGATCCTCAACGTGTAGATAACTTTCCCCGCACAGCCACACAAGGACGAACATAGGTCATTCATTATCTACCGATGGATAACTTTCTCCGCCTAGCCACACAAGGACGAACACGGGTCACTCATTATCCATCTAAGGTACTTTCCCCGCCCAGCCACACAAGGAAGAGCACGAGTCACGGTACCTCGCCACAAAGTAACTTTCCCCGCCCAGCCACACAAGGACGAGCACGACTCACTCGTTACTTATCTTAATGGATATTTTCTCCGCCCAACCACACCAGGACGAGCACGGGTCACGGTCATCCATTAAGGGATTCGAAACCACAGATTAATTATATGTCTCCGGCTGTCCCACCCTATGGAACCTCGACACGAGCCAAATATAATTAAATTATGATTATATCGCAAGGAAGCAACTTCCTACAACTACCTAGCCCAAAGACACTAATCGAGTATCGACGCCTAAGCATTGTCATGTCTCGAAACAATTTGTATCAACCTAGGGTAATCCTACTTACCTCACAAGTTATACCATCTCTCAAATCCTAGTCACAATACTAGGCCATTCAAATGGTTTTAGGTAAAGTTTCTTCACTCTTTCTCCATTCTTGATGTTTTTAATTATATAGTTCTTAAACATATGATTCTAACATTTTAGTTTAATCATTACCATTAAACAATTTTCACAATAACCTCATTGTCTCTACTTTCATTCCATTCTCCCTATTAACGTGTGTTCCCCAATTGCTTAATACCACAATTCCTTAACTAACATAATTATGGTTAATCGGAAAAGTCGGGTAAAATTCGGGAAAAGTCGGGTAAAAATCATATCTTTTTCCATCATCAATTTGTAAATGTTTTTAGCTTCGAATCAATATGTGGAACACTAAAAAAGGATACCCGGATCAAAAGTTATGAAAAAAACATAATTCAGCTAAAAGCTACAATTCGCGGGGCGAACCGGGAAAAATTTGCTGAAAACCAGCTACGGGTAAGCTTCCCTAAAACCTCAAAATTCCACAAAAGTTCACCAAAACAGAGGAATCCAATCACAAATATGCATATAATCATATACCAAACATCATACTTTGATTTGATTGAGTTTTAACCGTTTAATCTTTCAATTTCTAAGATTTTCTACAAAACCCTAAAACTCATAACTCAACCAAAACTCAAAAGAAAAGTTTTCTAACTAAGAACCCTCGTTGGTGAAGATGAAGATTCGATGAAGAAATGGTGATGATTCTTGATCTTGAAGCTTCTAGGTTTTTCCTCTTCCTTTCCTTCTCTTCCTTTTCTTTCTCTTCATTTCCTTTCCTTTCTTTTCTTTCTTACCAACTTTATTTTTCTTTCTTTCTTATAAAACCCTTCTTACTAACTTTATTTTCTTCTATTATCCTTTTAAACCAAACAAATTATATTTATCAGTTAGTGTTACTAACTGGTCCAATTTGAGAGTATCCAAAAATGTCTCTGAGTCGAATAATACTAATTAATCTTAATTAATATTATCCAGAGCGTTTAATGAAATACGGGGTATTACAAAGAGTTCTCTTCTTCTTCTTCAAGACTTTCTCTTCTTCTTTCTCTCCCCTTTTCTCTTCTTCTTCTCTCTATATTTCTTTTTTTTTTAGAAAACAAAAGAAAGAAGACTTAGGTCTTAAAAGGAAAAACATATTTCCTACCGACGGATTCAAAAAGAGAGTATCCAAAAATGTCTCTTAATCCATAATTTTATAAAACCTCTGAGTCAACAAATATCAGTCAATAAAATAAAATCTCGTTGATTACTCTAATTATTTTCGTTAAAATCTCTTAGAGTAATCTGAAACCTTATTAATATCAAATAATATTATTCAGAGCGTTAAATAAATTACGGGGTATTACAATGAGGTCACATTCACAAAGAAAAGCTTAAAAATCACTTCTTCATTGCAAAAGGCAAAACACTTAATAAAGGCTAATAGGGTAGTGTACTTGAGCCCTAATCTTTGGAACCAAGTCTTGGGGATATTCTCCTTACTTAAAGCTCTGAGGAATAGGACTTGAATACATTTTCTTGTGCAAACATCAGAGAAAAAGCCTCTAAAAAACACTGAACAAATAATAAGTGTCTTTCCTTCGGGAACTCTTTTCTCATTACCTTCACTCTAAACGAAATGACTCGCTTCGACTTGTCTCTTGCAAGACGGTAAACGCATTCGTGCCAGACGAGTCTGCAACGCTTGAGCATAGACATAAGCAGATCAACCTTAAAAAACACAAACAGGCAATTTCCTCCCTAGTTAGGGGAACTACGTCGACTCTGATTCTCATTTCCCGATGAGATATGTAGGCAGTGGGGTAGGGCCCATTTGAGAACTTTCCTTATTTTCCCTACGTTTTCTCCCTTTCTTTTCTTTTATCTAGTTATAGTAGCAGTAGCAATTCTAGTTCAACAACAATTTTCCTTCACCCTTTGAAACAGTTTTAGCAAATGTGGATCCCGTCGGGTACGACGGACGGTATGGGTGCTAATATCTTCCTATTTCGTAACCGACTCCCGAACTCAGTCTCTTTGGTTCGCAAGACCTTGTTTTTTCCTTCTCCGGTTTGTGAAGCATTACCATTCTCGTTCCTTCGGGATAAAAATGTCTGGCTGATGACTCTTCCTTTTCCGCGTCACTTTCGCATTTGTACTAGGATGAAAATCCAGGGAGCAACAGGTGGCGAAGGAAAGCTTCTGGTAGCAGCAACGACGGAGGAGAGAATTTTCCGATGGGAGCAGAGAATTCCCGGCAAAGGACTTGGGAGATTTGTGAAGCAAAAAAGAGAAGTGGGAGGAAGCTCCCCCAAGAACTCCTCTTATAATCCTCGCACGGGGAAGCGCACTTAGGTCATCATTTCCTAGACTGCCTAGATTCCCCTAGGCAATAATGGCAATCAATGCGCTACCACACATGAAGCGAGAGGTCTGACATTAATTGCAATCATGACACGAAAAACGAAGGGACAAACATGTGTCACCCTTGAGTCCCCCAAATGTCAGGAATTCCAATTTCCCAAAACACCGGGCAGACACCCCTTCTCGACAGCCAGAAATCACCGTGAAAAAACCCCTCCTCGACAGCCAGAAAGTACCAGGAAAAAGCAACGAGCACATATGCCCGACATAGCCAAGCGACGCTCCACAACGGGTCTCTAGTAGACATTCCTCGTTGGAGAAAACTTTTTTCGCAATTAGAGTCGGTAAATCGCCTCACACGACCCACCCGACATCATCTCACCCTTAAGTCATCACTCCACACTAGAGTTGCGACTTAGGGGGCTCCTGTTTTGGACTGGGTTTGGCACCAGGAGTATCGGGAACGACCCAGTCTGGTGGGCGCAAGTCCAAAGCCCATCAGTTGATGGGCGTGGGGAGAGCATCTTCCCCACGTGTTCTCCAGTTACTCAGCCAACTGTCTCCCCCGCATTAATCTCACTTGGATTCGCGGGACAGTTGAATCAGGGCAAATACCACGTGCTAGGTCTTGACTGCTTTTCACAGACCCTGGCAGGTCTCCATCGTGGGCCTACTTGTTCCAGCCCACAAAGAGGACTTTGGCCCAGCGTTGGGGACACCATATTTCACTAAAGGGTCAGGTATTCTATTCTCATTTTACCTTTTATGTACTTGCTCTCACTTTGTTTTCTATTCTCATTTTGGCATCGAAGTACCTTGTAGGTACACCCCCTCATTTTCTCCTCCAACAACAGAAGCTACGTTGGTCTAAAAGATCCATCTTGATCAGGTCAGATCATACAACATGCATAATTTTTGTGGAAACATGAAATTATCTCTATTGATACTAAAATTCGATCCAAAACACCACAAAAATAAACTTTGTTCTAAGTAAAATATACGATTTTCAATGGAAAAAAAAAAAGATCAGATAGGTCAATAGTCTTTGTCGCAGAGAAGATGGGAAGATCCAATAAATCCAAAGATAGATAGCACTCTCAATCTCAAAGAGTTTTTAAGTGTTATCATTGGGTTGAAGAAGGTCGAATTTAAAGAAATTGAATAGCTTGAAGGAATATAGTAGGAAAGAAAGATAAAAATAATACAACCTTAGTAGTTGACTGGGAAATAATGTTGCATTCTGTTGAAAAGGTGAAATGTCATGTTGTCGATTCATTTGTTGAATGAGTTGTTGACTATTAGCTAGAAAAATATTCTATGTTGTTTCCCTATTATTAATGTTACCTCTATTGCTTTATCTTGAGTTGTTCCGTGTTAATTGTTATACATCCTTATTGTAACTAATGTTTTGATTTGGACGCTCTACATGCGCACACGTAATGCATACTAGCCTCAACATTTTTACACACTTTCAATCCGAAGTTTATCTGAAACCGATTACATGTGACACATGCTTCCACAAATTTAGCTTAATATATAAACTTTGCTAAACTTCAATATTAATGGTATAATAACTTGTCTCTTAGCCATAACATTCATTCACCAGGACATTATGAACACCGGTTAACTAAGCAAAACAAAGTCAAAACCACTGTTGTACCAAGTATAGAAAATCATAGAGACGTACATTGAAATGAAGACTCAAAATTTGTTACTCTTTCATGCTTCATCAATGCGCCGTCACACATATCCGGTCATTCCGACTGAGGAACTAACCCGATTGGCCTTATGAGAATGCGGTGTTGTGGATGCCTTGGTGAAGTACATGTAGTAGTATACGTTAAGAATCATGGTTGCAACAATGAAAACTGCTCCAGCAATGAATATTCCTTTCCTCAAACTTTCACATGAGAAGCTCTGTGCATAAATCATTCCCCGGTATTTGGTGTGATAGGCATTCTTTGTTGCACCAGCTATTAAGCATGATTCCGCAACAAGAAAAGTGGTCCTGGGCAAACAAAATAAACAATTAAGCACCATACCAGTGTGATCATACAAAATAGAAATAGTCACCCGAGTCAAGAATTCAGTATTCTTACCAAGATAAAAGAAAATATATGATGGACCAGGCTCGATTTCCCCCGGGTGTTAAAGGCCTCCCAAAGCACATGCACTTTGTCACACCCATAAGCAGTGATTCACCTGAAAGAAGGAACAGGAAAGCGCCCACACCATAACCAGTTGCAACATCTGAATTGTAAACACAGTATGTTTCATTTGTTCCAGCAGTTATGTTAATGGTTCCCTGTGAAGAAAGAGCACAGAAAAGAAGCCAAATTAATGTTAACTAAGAAGAATAACCATAATAACTAAATGATTATAGCACACACCATATTCTAATCAGCATTGAGTGAAACATGCACTGTAAGCTATGAAGCACAAGTACTTCTAAACGAAACCATAACGTACCAGGCAAAATCCACAAATTAGTTTTAATACCTGACCTCATAAAATACCTTAAATTAAACAAAACAATCAATCTAGTCAACTTTCCTGCTTTTTAAAACTATAATCAATCAATCTAGTCGACTTTCCTGCATTTTAAAACTATAATCACACATACCACAAGATTCTCAAACAATAAACCATAAATTTAAATTAAAAAAATAGATACGGAATGAAATTAAAGATTGAAAAAGTGGCTTTTAAGGATGCCTTAATGGAAGTCTCAAGGATGGGATCACCAGTGAAAGTCAAATTGCCAAACCAGAGGCATTACGATAGGTGACTACGAAGCGTTAACAAGAAAAGATCCATGATGAGCAATCATGCCACGAGTTAAATGCAATACAATGCTCAAACTCAAGCGTCAAGCTACAATCTCAAAAGTTAAGCTTTCATTTGAGAAAACTTGTGGAAACAAACACAAGTCACGGACTGATTTTCAGATATGATGCTTTAGAAAATGCAAGTTTTCAAGCAGTGTATGCAAGCATTCAAGAATCACTAGGAGAAACTCAATAAGATGAAGGCTGTCCCGGAGAAGGTTGAGAACTAGGAATAGACTTTGGGATATTAGGATCAAGATCTTGTTAGGATGCAGATGCTTCACTATGGAAACAATCATAAGTATTCAAAGAGTGTGCGAGCATTATCTTCTTAAAGAGAGATGGGTGAAGGAATGGGATAAGGAATATGTAAAAAATTGATTGTATGGACTTTTTTATACTTTAGGTAAAAAAACAAAATCTTGAAAGAAAGAAACATCAACAGAAGTATAGAAAATGTGTAATAAAGGAGTCTAACTTGAAGAAATCTTGGAAATTATGATACAATTTAACCACCAATTAACAAATTCAATAATCACACAACCAATTAAACTAGTATTTAACATTATAGGATGCAAAAGCTAAACCCTATCAAGACTAAACCAAACTAAGAGAAGCAATAAAGTTAACTAAGAAAAATAGAGAAAATTTTCATTCATTTCATAATTTTTCATCTGTCGATCAGTATACATATATAATAATAGTAGTGGATAGTAACTAAAGGTCCAATAACTAATTAAAAACCCAAACTACCTAAGAATATTCTAGAAACATAATAATATAAACTAATTCTTAATATATCAAAACTACTCATAAATTTAACTAATAATTAAACTCTCTATCATACCATTTCAAGAAGTAGAACTAAAGTTTGCAAAACATAAAGAACCTAGCATTTTGCTTCTTACATCACAGACAAACCTAAGCTATAATAGAAACATAATCTAAAATAGATCTCTTCCACTTTATCAAGTTATGTCAAAAAAATCTCATAGAAATCATGTTATCTAAGGAAAAAGATCAATGAAAAATAAAACTAAATAAAAAGGAAAGAGAGAGACAGAGAACAGTAACATACAACGCTTCTTCTTCTCTCAGCGGCAATGGCGAACCCAAATGCGACTAAGCAAAAAACAACTACTAAAAGGTGCACAAGAGTGGAACCTCTTCCCTCCGCCATTTACAGCTAAGAACTTTCACAGTAACGGTGTATTCTGTGAAATGTAATGGGTTTTGTGAAGCTAATGAATATAAGGAGTAGAGAAAACAGTGAGAAGCTGAATCGGAAAAAAGTGAAGAAAAACAAAAGTGACAACTTTTCAATTTCTAGTGTGAAAAAGTATTATGAGAAGGAGGAAAGTAACATCCTCGGTTTAATAAAGTTGTTATAAAGAAGGGAATCTTAGTTCCACGCGATATGTTGGCGCGTGGTTATACGCTCGGATCGGACGTCGATGAGGAGATGAATTTATTTATAAGTGTGAATAGGATTGTCCGTATTTGTTACGCTCCTTGTGGGGTTAAAACTACGAAGCTGCTCCCTGTGATATCTATCGTATAATAAAAAAGGTAGTGTTAAAAATCCCTAATTACCTTTAGAGAAGGCTATTATGACATTGGTTTTCTTACCCTATTATATGACAAATGGGTTTATAATACATAACAAATAAGTCTTGGCACATATTTAAATATAATAAATTATTAGAAAAACATAAAATGTATATTAAAAAATACTCTCTCCGTCTCACAATAGATGTTATTTTTGAGATTTTTACATTTTTTTTAAAATGATTAATTGTGTTGATTTTAATGATAAAATTGGTTTCATATACTAAAATAATTTTATTAATAATAGATAATGGAATAGTTAAATGAATTAAAATATAATAAATAAGAGTAATTTAATAAATAAAAAATATTATATTGGTATACAAATAATTTGAGATAATTAAAAATAGAAAAGAAGATATATATATATATATATATATATATATATATATATATATATATATATATATATATATATATATATATATATATATATATATATATTATATATATATATATATTATCACACGGAAATAGTAGAAATTACGGTGTATATGTCAAAAAGTGGGTATAAACATGGCTTTTCTCTTACTTTTATTAGTAAATAATTTGTTATTTGACAACTTAAATTAGTAATAATTTATCATTTATACTTAAAGAATTAGCATCTATTTAATAAAAATTAATTAATAATTAATAAAATATATTTAATAGAAGCACTTGAAGTATTTCTCATTCTTCCTTATTTTCCTCATTCAACCTGCTTTTTAGTTTTATTTTTCTTCACAACAAATTAAAAAAACAGTTCTTCCCAGTGTTTTAAAAACCGGACCGGACCGGTCGGTCAGACCGATCGAACCGGGAACCGACCAGGTAACTGGTCTGGTTTTATTGTTGGATCACTTATGTCATTGAACCGGTGCGAACGGGTGTAAATCGGAAAAACCGGTTGCGGTTTAATTGCAATTTCATTTAAAAATTATTATTTTTTATTATTTTAATTAAAAAATTAAAATTAAAATTAAAAGTAAAATTAAAAATAAAAATAAATATAAAATAAAAAAAATAAAATAAAATTTAAAACATAGTAATGATATCATTGACGAGGAAATTATTGTGGATGCGGTTAATTTTACTACAAATCATTTTAATATTAAAGAAGAAGATCTCAATATTGAAACAATTTTTCCTCCTTTAAACTAAATTTGATACACATTTGAGTTATTTTGTTATAAACTATTTAATTATATTATATTACAATTAGACTTTGTTTGCAATTCGACTTTGTAATTTTATATTATTTTATTATGTGTGATACCTTTATTTAAAATTTGAATTTAGATTATGAATTTGTGAATTTATTATATGATATTTAAAAAAAATTAAGTGTTATTTATATTTTGTAGAGGCTGAATTATCTGATTTGATCGGTTTTATACCTATATAGTTTTCTTATAAAGACCGGTCTATTTAACCGAGTTATCCGGTTTAATCCGATTTGGTCATGCGGTTCGACCAGTGACCCAGTGGTTCAACCAATAAACCAGTGACCCAGTACCCTCACCGGTTTGATGACCGGTCCGGTTTTTAAAACACTGGTTCTTCCTTTCCATTTTCTTCACAACAAATTCAAAAATGGTTCTTCTTTCACAACAAATTCATAAACTGTCCCTCACCACCACCCTCATTACAAACCACGACGATCATTTGAACACGTCTCAGAAAAGAACCCCTCTTTGTTCTTCCTTTCCTTTTGAAATCTCAAAATTTTAATGCTTAGACACTATAAATATACAACAGAAATCTTTCATTTTTGTGTCTTTTGGACTTTGGTTTTACAATTCCTACAACATTTATGATCAGGTTGATTTCCTTGCAACTATTATTTCTTGATAATTCCTTTTCATTTGTTTTGGGTAAATATTTGTTTTGTTGTTTAACACTGAATATATGTCTAATAATAACAAATTAATCACAATCCTTGAAGGTTTATTTTTCACTTGGTATAATTTATCATCCTGTGTTTTTGAAACCAATGACACTAACTGATATTATTTGATATAATCTGGTTTCTATTCCTTTTGCAAGTCAACTGGCATTTATGATCCTAATTATGTAATTGTGTTATGTAAAGATTATCTTTGTCGTATTTTTTGTGTGGCTATTAGCAAGTTTATATTGGTTAAGCATGATAACTTTTGTATTGCTTTGTCTTTGTTATTCGTATTGTTGATCTTTGTTACTTTTTTATTATGTGTAAATTGATATGTAGCCGTTCATGCTCATGAATGTTGTTCTTTCAACAAAGTATTTGATATCAATTGATTCTAATTTCACCTCAAGATCTCAACATTCATACATAGATGAATCTGGTATGCTTTTTCATGTAATTTTTTTTTGTTGTTTTTGTTTTCTTATAATTATAATGTTGCTAAAAAATAGTGAATCTTAGATGTTGTTGAGTTTCTCATAGTGTATTGATTTGTTTATATATACCATGATATTGAAATCAATGTCATATATGTGTGTGATTGTCGTTTATTTTTTTACAATTTCTAAAGATTTTTATCTATTCTTTTGTTTTGTGCGTGTTTGATTTAAATTGTTATGAAATGTTCCTGAATTGTTCTAGTTTTTGATGGCATCACCTTAGGCCAGATTACTTAGTATTTATTATGGGTTTTCTGTCCAACATTTGCAGCTTGCAGGGATTTATTGACAAGGAAGCTTAGTGATCTCAGTCATCCAATGTTTGAAAGAACCTCATAGGTGGATATTGGATACTGTCAAGAAAGAGTTAAAGCTATATATTTGCCTCTAAATCAATGTTTATTTATGTTTTCTCTATTGTTATGCACCAAAATCAATCTACATAAACATTGTAACTTTGTCCCTGTTATTTAATTAAATATATTTGTATTATTTGCATTGATTGTCGAAATTGTGGAGTGTTATGTTGAGTTGCTAAGTTGATTTTTAATTGAATTAATTTAATTAAGTTGATTTTAGTTGTGGAAATAATATGATGTTGGTATATTAGAAAATAAGAGATTATTGGGCTTATTTGGATGGTGGGTTGTAGAAGAAACGAGGTGTAGAATTGAGCCCAATAGATTAATAAGTGTTAGTAAGAATTATAAGCATTATTATTATTATTATTCCTAATATTATTATTAATTAAAATGTGATTTAATTAGTAATTGGGTGGAAGAGAGAAAAATAAGGATTACTGAGTAATAGTCAAGTAGTTGGTGGAGAAAAATAAGGAGGATAAATAGGGTATAAGAAGACTTAGTGGGGAGTTAAGAAAAGGGAGAGAAAAATATCACGTAAAACAAAACCAGAGAAGAGAAAATAAGGGTTTGGAAGGAGATACATGAAGTCGCTAGCAAGAGGGACCTAGGAGTCAATCAGAGAGTTAGAGCAACCTTCAATCTAAGGTAATGGTGGGGTTCTGACTCGATTATGGGATGATTGATGAATGATATATGGGGTTAGTCTGTAGAATTATTCTATTTATGTTGATTGTGGTGATAAATGCTGAAAACATGTGGAATTGGGTGTTATAAATTATTTTGTCAGTATGTTGTGTTGTTTGGTTGAATAAAAAAATTGATTACCGTTCTTGAATGAGTCGTAGAACGATTAATCCATGTTGATTGAATTATAATGTTATCATTATGGTGTAGTGTTTCAATGAGAATATTGTGAAGAAATTCTGTTTTGGGTTAGGAATAGTGAAAATAGGAAATTTTGACGTGAAATTCATCATTGCGAAAATAAGTTTGTATGCTACCAATGAGTTCTAATAGGTAAAAACGAAATTAAAATAAGAGTCTCGTGAATTAAATCGAAGTTTAGGGTGGGTTTTTGGGCAAAAAGTGATTAAATTCGTAGCTAGGTTAGTGATGAATTTTGGAAACATCAAAAATTCGTAACTTGAGTTTCGGGTGTCCGTTTTGACTCCCGTTCGAAGCGTTGGAAAGCTAATATTGTGTAATTTCTTTTAAAAATTGTTTCAAGTCCTAGAATTAAAATTAACTAGGATCTAATGATGTTTTATGGTGTCAGTGTTTGTTGAAAAACATTAAAAACGCATAACTTTTGATCTATAACTCCGATCGAGGTCCCGTTTGAAGCATCAGAAAGCTAACGAAATAAACTTTAACTTGATGAAATAAAATGAGTGATGTGAGATACTTCCTAGTACTGGATTTTCAGAAAACTTGAATTGATTTTTGTATTTATAAATGTGGATGGTTATACGTTGATGCTTGGTTGTTGTGATGATTGCTACGGTGTCGCCCTAGTGCGTATGCTGCTATAGCAAGTGTGTTATGTTGATGCGATGTGTATAATGAATGTTTAATGATGCTTTTGTTGGTGAGTTAGAGGATATCAATTAGTTTTAATTGAGTTAGGAATAACGATTATGTGTTGATAGTTGTATGATATATAAGTTGTAGGCCTATGGACAATGTTGATTTGATGTTGCGTTGATATATAAGTTGTAGGCCTATGGCCAATGTTAATTTGATGTTGCATTGATATATTCACGTTGTTGGTCTGATGACCAGTATTGATTTAAGTTGGTGCAGTTGATGCATATTTTATGTTGTTGTTGTTATTGTATGCCATTCATATTAGTCGCATACATTGTATTTTCTAAGTTAGAGCTAATGCTCAACCATATTGGCATGTATTGGCAAAAAGTTGAATTTGAAGGTTTATGCCTTGTTGATGCTCGATAAACTGGCACTTTCTAAGTTAGGAGTTCTACTCTGATGGTACCACATGCATACACATCATGTTGAGTCGCATTTCGTGTTGCATACTTAAGTTGTGGTGTTGTTGTTGTATTATGTTGATAAAGTTGTTGTTGTATTATGTTAATAAAAATGTTGTAGTATTATGTTGATAAAGTTGTTGTTGTGTTGTTGATTGATGTTGTTTGAGATGTTGTGAAGTGGTAATTTATATAATTTGATCTAATATTTTATTTATCATTTATACGATTATATAGTTCGATATCTCACCCCTTCTATTTGAATGATACTCCTATGATGGTAATGTGCAGGTTAGCAAGAATGAAGATTGTTTATCTTCATTAGTTTGAGTCAGTGTCGATGCTCTGATACGCAACACTTGGGGGGATGAATGTTTGTTTCATTATTGTTGAATTTGATTATGTTGTTGAACTATATGTTGGATTTCAGTAAAGACATGTTGTTTTTAAGTTGTTTAAGTTGAACCAAAATGTTATGTTAATTTAAGTTAGAATTATGAATCTGCATGTTTTAAAAAATGTTGTTATGGTTTCATCTGAATAATTGTGTTATGTATCAATGTTATATGAAATTAAATGAGCATGTTTTAAAAAATCAAAATGTGGCATCCTATTTGATTAAAGTTGAATTTCGAAACTCTAATTTTTATCGATAATTGTTGTAACGCCTCATATAATAAATACCTAGAATATCATTATACATAAGTTTATTTGGTACTGACACCATCATAAGTGCCTAATAGCATAATTCATATTTTTGACCAATTCTAAAATTCTATACAACTATGGTACAAGACATGGAAATCGTGCTAAAATAAAAATACTAAGATCAATACAATATCCATTATTGTAAAAAGATAAATACACAACAGAAACTAAATCTATGCTTCTCTTGAAACATACCGAGCATATCTCCACTTGTAAACCAAACCTGCAAATAAAACCTGAAAAGCAACAACAATAGTGGGGTGAGATATCAACATCTCAGTGAATTCCATATCTTAGAGTTCTCTCGGCTCTAAAGGTTCGAATCTAATCGCTACTCGAGTCTTTGGTCAATTCTCTACAAGGAACCAAAACAAGATGGACACGTCTATACAATGCTCTCAACACTTCACATGGGACTCAGTGGAATACCCACCTCAAGTATTTTCGACAAGGCTTTCTATGGGACTCATTTTAATACCCACCTCAAGCCACTACCTAAGTCTTTACGGATGCTTCCCGTGGGACTGAATGTAATATCCACCTCAAGACTTACTCAATACTTCAACGGGCAAGGCTTCCCATGGGACTCAGTGCAATACCCATCTCAAGCCACTACCATGCTTCCCGTGGAACTCAGTGAAATACCCACCTCAAGCCTTTACTCGGGCAAGACTTCCTGAGGGACTCAGTGTAATACCTACCTCAAGTCACTATGATGCTTCCTGTGGTACTCAGTGAAATACCCACCTCAAGCCTTTACTCGGGAAAGACTTCTCGTGGAACTCAGTGTAATACCCACCTCAAGTCACTACCATCACCTCACTAATGATGCCTAAAGCCTTTACGGATGCTTCCTGTGGGGCTCAATGTAATACCCACCTCAAGACTTACTCAAGACTTCAACTGAGGACACCGTGTAATACGCGCCAATGGTTTCACATCAACCTAAGGTAATCCTAAACATCTCACAAGTTATATCTTTTTATTTCCAAAAGCTCACAATTTTCTTACTAACATAATTACAGTTAATTAGAAAAGTCGGGTAAATGTTAGCTCAATATAATATTTCTCGGTCTCATAAGATAGAACATATTATTAGCTTCAAAACAATATAAAGAACACTTAAATCGGATATAGGATAAAGAAGATATGAATTTCAGAAATAAGAACAAAATAGTTTTTTAATCGGCATAAAATAAATAAATATTTTCCACTTCAAAAGTAATATTTTCCTCTAACATTGGATAATACGTTGTCATAACTTTCCAACGATATAAAGTTTTCCTCAATCGGATACCCGAGTAAAAAGTTATGAATTTTAGAAGGAACAAAAATAATATTTTTCCCAAACTTACAGTGTTAACCGGTTAACGCATATGGTTAACCAGTTAACCAGTCTAAATTTTCACTTCCAATAGCGTATCAAGGTCCCGTTAACCGGTTAACACATATGGTTAATTGGTTAACCGACAGTCAGTAGCACAAAAACCTACGTTTTTCATAACAAAAACCCCATTTTTCACCCATTTCTCCTAGTAACCTCATAATACTTGTTGTTGATCACTTCCACACACAACATGATTATTCACATGCATTTAATCGACACGTTAACTGCTAGAAATTCCGATTTAATCGATTAATCGTTTTTCTCACAATTCCAACCTAATCTCTTGAACACAAAACTCTAGAAAATAAAAGTGTCTAACTAGAACCCACCTCTAACCATGAAGAGGAGTTTGATGAAGATGATGATTGATGAAGATGGTGTACCAAGCTTTCCTCTTTTAGGTTTTTCTTCCTCTTCTTCTCTTCTTCCTTTATCGTCTTCCTTTCCTTCTCTTCTCTTACTAACTTTCTTATTCTTTTCCTTTTTTCACAAACCCTTGTTTTTCTTACTTTTATAACAACACAATAGTTATAGTGATATAACTATTAGTAAGTAACTTAACGGGTCCAAATTGAGAGCAACGGGTCCAAATTGAGAGTATCCAAAAATGTCTCTGAGTCAAATATTTAATAAAACCTCTGAGTCAGATAATACTAATTAATTAATTTAAGTTCGTCGGTTGCCCTAATTATTTTTAATTGAAAAATCTTAGAGCACATCGGAACCCTATTAATCTTAATTAATATTATCCAGAGCATTTATTAAAATACGGGGTATTACATGCTCCCCTCCTTAAAGTAAAATTCGTCCTCGAATTTCCTTAAATCAACAACAACGATAGTTTGTAACACTATTTTGGATCCATACTTATCCTTACTTCTTCTACATATTCTGACATATTTAAATTCCAATTTGTCTTCGCGACTTAAAGTCTTTGTTTTATAATAAATCAAACTTCACGTCCTTACTCATACGTTGGTTCCAACATTGAGTTAACTTCTAACTTACTATATCCGCAATTCATCTATTTTTTCATACTGAATTACTTAGTCAAGTTTCTCATTCGGAGAAACATACCATACTAATTCCTTCTATTGAGTCATAACACAAAGCATAACACTCCAACTTGATTTCGGGACAACAAACACTCGACAAAACTCCACAAGGTATCTTAGTGAAATTTTATCTACGCCCAATTTCCAGCAAAAGCTCTTATTAAAATACTTCAATTACTAAAACCATCTTAAAAGTTGTCAAACAACTTCTGTACCAATTCCACTTGGTTCTACATCATACACTGTGACCGTTTACATCTGACACTTCATTCTTTTAGTATCTTACTATAGATAATACACTTAGAACAAAATTTTCTTACCTCTATACTTATAAATAATTCTCTTCTAATTCTTAATAATTTGACTAAACTCTTTCCACTACGCTCTCAAAGTATAGCAGTAGAGATACCACGAATTCTCAAGCAATATTAGGTAGTTGGTAGTCTGGGAAGAAAACACGTATCCATTGGAGTTCTTACCAACCAACGAAACAAAACTTGCAGACATTCAACAATAGAAAAAATTACTTGTCAATCACACAATAATAATATCGGTCCAAACTCTTCTTCGACAGAGATACAAGGGTCGTACTATTGCAATCATAACTGATACAATTTCGATTCCATTCTAAACTCAAAATAATTCATCCAATTAAGCTTAACGAATCTGACTATGGTTACTATACTCCATATTAATTCTCTTCACAAGATTCTATCCACTCAAGGTTTCTATTGCCACAAGGCATCCATTAATAATGATGTAACAACATCACAGAGCTTACAATCATTAGTGAGTCACCCGTACCAAACTTAAATCATCCTTAGTATACTTGCAGATTTCCATAACACTTGCCTATTGCATACAATATTCCACATACTCGCCTTTGAAGGCCATACAAAAATTATCGTTCAGATTCGCTTCTCTCAAGGGTGTCGTTCCTCAAACAATCCAATTTACATGCTTAACTTTGGAACATTCACCTCTCACTCTTACCTGGAAGGGTAACTTAAAAATCCATATCTCTGAGTACGGCTCACATTGTAAACACCCCAAATTTGCCCTCACCTTTTCTCACACCATGGCTTATGATCTCATTTTGCATAAACATCTCATTGCATCTCACATTTCATAAACAACTTCATCAAATCATTGCATGACTGCACAATTAGGGTTTTGTGATCAGATGAATCTTAGAAGTGATCTGAGAAATCTCTGAGGCCTTGAAGCATGCCAATAGGGTCCATGTGGGGTCTATGGTCTTATTATATCTCCAAGGATGATTGGAAGTCACAAAATGTCAAAGGATTGCACAGAAGTCTAGCCAGAGCTAGGGTTTCCCTGCACAGATGACCAAAATTAGGGTTTTGGTTTCAGGGACCTTAATCTCAAATATTTTGGCCATTCTTGTTTCTAATGGTCTTAATATGTTATAAGGATCATGTGTACCAAATTTTATGAAGAAATTCACTATGGAAGTCATCTGATCATTGGGTAACTTCTTGAGCAAGTAAAGTCAAAATCAGGGCATCTGAGGCCTCTATCAAGGGTACCAAAGGATCATCATCATCATTTTGAGCCTCTATGATCTTTATGTAATCATTGAAGTGGTTGGAAGTTCACAGAGTTGAAGAATTTTGAGCCAAATGCAAACTTGCTATTTTTCGAAATGACTTGTAATGGAAACTTTCCATTTTGGGAAAGATATTCAACCTATTCTTTCATGACCAAAAATGCTTCAAATGAAATTTTTTCAAACATGAAAGTTGTAGATTATGTCTTCCCATTTTCAAAAAGTACAAGAACATGTCTTGATTCATCCTAGAACTCAAGATATTACCTTTCAATGTTGGTAAAAATCCTATAATTTTCAAGTGTGCACCAAAGAGGGATTTTTGCAATTTCACTTCCCAAGCTATTTCATGACCTCTAATCAACTTCTAAACATCATACCAACATAATGAAACACATTTTGATCAAGATTTCACCAAAAATCACAAGTTTCCATGACTTGCTTCTCAAGAAAGTTTAAAGAGGGAAATTTGCAAAATGCCTTGAAACTCTTCATCCACTTGTTACAGCTCACATGTTTCAATCCAAGGGCTCACCATGAACCATGTTGAAGCAAGACATCCATAGAACCACTCCTTCCATGACCCATGCTCATAGTACAACCAATGTTGACTTTTTGCAAAAACAACCATACCAATCACACTATGCCACCAACAACTCTCTAGCCAATCAGAACATCATATACAAACATTATGGACTCCATTTCATACAGCACATTGGCTTGAATCATCCCATAACTCAAGAATCCAAAAAATCACTCAAGAACTTTATCTCTTTGAATCTGATCACACAAGCCACAAACCTCAAAACAAACTTCACCAATCATCTACAAATGGTCTAAGGATCACAAAGCACCCTTTAAAAAGCCTTGAAACATAGCCAAACAAAAACACGATTCCTGGTGTAAAGGAGATGTATCTCTCAAACCAAGCCATATAAACTTGTTCTAAGCATTGCAACATCATCCGGGAGTTCATTGGAGGTGGATTGAACAAAGAAAGAGGCCAGAAAGCTCAAGGAGTGAAAGCTTCATCTCAGGTAGTTCATCCAAACTTTTTTTCCAGAAGCTTTGTTTTATGTTTTGGAAATGTTCCCCATGCTCCCCTGATCACACTGCACTTGTTATTTTTGAAAATGGTGAAGAAACGAGCATGAACTGTATCTCTGAAATTTTTGACCTAAAAGATGTTTGCTTCGATTCATGCTGGTATTTGAAAATAAATGGTTTTTGGTGTTGGATTCTTGTTTAATGATGTTCAATGAATGATTCTGGTGCTTTTGGTGAGTTTCCGTGGCGTTTTGAGTGGAGTCAGTTGAGGGTGTCGCCGGAGAAGATGACCGGAACACTGTTCCAGTCACCTGAGAGTCATTTGCCCTAATCTCATTAATTAGCCAAGTTTGAATATTAGCCCTTGGATTTTGTGGTTCCCGCGCGTGTGAATGGCCAGGATTGCCTCATTAACCCTAATCTTTATTTAATTAGTTAAATTAGATTTAATTAAATTAAATTAGTCAGAGTGAATCCCAACCCTCCAAACGCGCGCCAGTCAACCAACCTTCAAATCCCGACCTTTAGATTATTTGACTTTCACTTTTATTTGTTTTTATTCCATTTTCTTGCATTTTCTTTTACATAATTATTTAAAATACCAAAACACTTTCAAAAAATATCATTTTCTGGATTTTTGTTTCAAATCATTTTCTTAACCTAAAAACATTTTTTATTTTAATTTTTGCATTAAAAAAGTATTTTTAAAATATTTAAATGTTTTATTTAATTAATTAATTGATTTTAATTAATTAAAAATGCATTTAAGTTTCTAAAAATCACCAAAAAATTCATGAAGCATTCTTAAAAATTTAAAAACATTTTCAAACTCACCATACAAATTTCGTTTTAGGTTTGATCACATTTTCACAATTTTCTTTGAATTAGGGTTCTTAAATTTCACATTTTTTAACCCTAACTTGAAAAATTCATTTATGCCTAACCATGGTGAGTTTGAACTTGATTATTTTTGAATTGTTTCTCATGTTGCATCTAGTTTCTAGGTTATTTATCTCATATTTTTGCATTGCATTTTCAATTTGATTTTCATTTTCCCTTAAGAATCACCCAAAAACCCTAGTTAACTTAAGAAATCCATAACTTTGCCTAGGTTTAGCTTCTGACTTTCTCTTTTGGGGTTTTATCTTGTATGTGATTGGGGTTTGTTTAAGGTTAATTTCAAATTTTTATCATGATGTATGCTTCTGTTTTGGTCATATGCATCTCATACATTCATAAAACCCTAATTTCTCATGTTCATTTGCATTCATCTTTGCATATCATAATCTTATGAACTTGTCATGCCATTCCATTCTTTTGTATGTCATCTTAGACATCTTAGGACATGTTTGAAACATGTCTTGATCATTGTTGCGTCATTGTGGTATGCTTTGCATTCATTTTGTTTCATGAACTTCTATGTGTTTTCATGCTCCTAACATGCTTCATTTGCACTCATTCTCTTGTATGATCATATACATGACATGTTTATGCCTTTGCATCATTTCATACACCATTTTCATTGCATTTACACTTCTGGTTGTGATCTTTGCACCTTCATATGCTTTGTTTCCTTTTGCATTTGCATTTTATGCATCTTGTGCTAACATTTCAGGAACTTTTGGTAAGTTGTCTGGGAGGTGGATTTGCCTTCACCTACCACCTCTTCTTTCCTTTGCATTAGCATCCTTTAATTGTATTTGGAGTGAACTTGCTTCACTTGTGTTTCTCTTGCTCCTTTCTTTTCTCCTAAGCTACTTATCTTCTTCAGGAAGTAAGTAAGTAATTCTCTCCTCTATTCTCTTTTCATCTGCTTCCCTTCCTTGGTGGCCTTGAAGATCTTTTCTCTTAAGCCTCACAAACCATAGGATATCCAAGCATGATAATTTTTAGGGTTGTGTATAGTTCCCCCTAGATTTTTACCTTTGAGTCTCCTTGAGTCTCTCTTCGCATCTCTTAATCAGAGGCTAAACTCTTAAAGCTTTAGGGCTTTGGAATTAGGGTTATGTATGTATCCTTATCTTAGGATGGAGTGTGTAACTTTAATCCTTAGTGTTAAACCTTTAATTTGTTTACACCTCTTAATCAAAACACATTAATAATCACTAAGACTTTATCTTGTAACTTGGGCCTTACATTAGGGTTCTATCTCTTCCTTATGGTTAAGAGGGACTAACCCTAGTGTTTAATGGACAAGTCCCCCTCAAGTTGTCTTACAAACCATAAAATCCACTTCTTAATCTCACCCTTTAATTAAAATCCATTTAATAAAGGTTTTTTATATAATGAATTTAATCCTTAACCCTGGATTAAGTTGAGGAGTTTTTCTCAGCTTATGTGTTCTCATCTATCATCCTTCTCTTAGGATGGTGTAATAAGTTCACTAATCCTTGATTGGAGATTAAGCTCATTACTTAACACTAAACAAATACCCAAAAACATCTTAATAATCACAAGTAGGTTAATGATCTTAATCCTTCATCATTAAGGTAATTAAGTTGAGATGCTTATCTCACACTTAAGTAGGCTCGTTATCCCTAACCAGGGGTGATATAATGAGTTTATGATCCTTGATTAAGGCTTAAGCTCATTATCTAATGCAAAACATCAAAAACAATAAAAAAAACTGAAAACACAAAAACAAACAATGAACTTCTCCTCCGGGATTCTTTTCTCATCACATTCACTCTAAAAACGAGAACTTTCTTCTTCCGTCTAATGCAAGACAGTTAGCACTCGAGCCAGACGATTCATACACTTGAGCATAGACAAGCAAGTAGTTCACAGTCAAAATCATTTTCAGTCTCTTTGAGTCAAACTATGGTGTTCTGACTTCCTCATTGCACGCGAGGATACATAGGCATAACTTAACAGTTATCGAACAAAGGTCTCTGTGTCTTCCCCCTCTTTCAGGTTTCTTTTTAAGCCTCAGTTCCTGAGCAATTCACACCTTTTACACTGACACATGTACTTTCTTTCCCTAGCTTTTGCACATAGATAACACCTACACTACCCTTTTTAAACACAATCATGTAAGCATGGATCTCGTCGAGTATGACGGACGATCTAGGTGCCAATACCTTCCCAGGTCGTAACCAACCCCCTTTCTCAGTTTCTTTGGTTCGCAACCGTCTTATCCATACCCTTCAAGGTTTATCCAGCATTACCTTTCCTTCGGGATAAAAATGCCTAGTTGGAGACTCTATTCAACCTCAACTTCCAACATCGTCGACCGTTCGCGTTTGCACCGGAGACACTATGTCTTTTTTGGGAGCGACACACACATATGGGATTACTCTTACGGAGTCCATAACTGATGTTAAGAATTAACGATACTAGAACTGACAAATTGTTCATCTCTTAGACACACAATAATTCAGATACCAAAACTTTTTCTGGAAGATCGACACTTCATGAGTCTATTATAACTTCTCAATTTAGGTCCTCAGTAGTCACAACGACAACACACACAAAATTCAGATCATTTACTGACTACCAAATCATGCTCAAAATAAAGTTCAACACTTTATTCTCTGACACTTCGAACGGAAGCTAAAATGGACTTACAGTTCAGAAAGTAAGATTCTCTAAAGTCCTCCACAAAAGTCATGGGTCAATCGATTACCTATCTGAGGCTAATCGGTCGAACACAACTGAACTTGTTCCTCTTGTTAACAAACAATCCAACTCAAAATTATCAATCAAGTCCACACTAACTTACAAGATGATTCTCACTCGCGGTTTCTAAACATGTGTAACGTTCACCCACCGTTCAAAACTCATGGTAACATAGAATGAGGCACAAAAAACCGATGACACACTTCATACAAGCGAAGAAGTAGAACAACCATTCTATTACGGTCACATCCTAAATAATCAACGGAATAGTTCTATTCCACTCGTACAACGATGTTAGTAGGAAAACAAATGACGACACTGTAACACGGTGGGAGAACTGACTTTAGTTATGTTGCGGATAGCAAGAGTCGCCACCGACTTTTATTTTATCCACAGGAAAGGCATAAAAGAACAGGAAAGACCTTTTAAAAGATTTTTGGGTCCGGGGGGTAGGTTATGTAAAGGGAAGGTGTTAGCACCCTTTACATCCATGGTTATCCATGGGCTCTTAGTTGCTTAGCTCACTTTGAATTGTTTTTGAAAAGTGTAGTGTGTGAATAGAAAATTTTCATATGAGTTAATAATGATCCATGTACGGATGCGTAAAAACTTGTGTTTGAAAATTTGTTTGAAATTTGTTAAGTGTTTGAAAAGTTTGAATGAAGTGAGCAAACAACTATGAGGAACCTACCCTAAAGTTTTAAGTCTTTCTGTTCTTTATCCTTTAAATGGTAAGACTATCCCTATTATTAAGGAATAGGTAGTCATTACCTTGGATGTATGGGACAAGTAAGGGACATCTGTTTTATGAAGGCAACTGTGAGGTGTATTAAGCATTTAGGAGGGACTGTCATCATTATTCGAAAAGGGACTTGATCTTTAAAGGCAACCGTTTAAGGGACTTGATGACTTTTCTTTTAAGGGACTTTGCTTTATACACCCCACTTGACCTTATGATTAGGCAACATTGAGAGGCAACCCTAGAAAGTGAGATGGCGATTAAAAATCGACTTACGTGTGTGAGTGTTTAATTTTTATTTATCTTTAATTAAAGTGATCTAAATTCAATTTTAAATAGAATACATGTTTTACACTCCCTATATCACTAACCATAGCATAAAAAATTAAATAAATTAAATATTTACAAAAATTACATCCAAGGAGCAATTACAACAATAATTAAAATAAGCAATTAAAATAAATAGCAAATAAATATAAAAGCAAGATATAAGCAAAAATAAATAAATAGACAATAATATAATATAATAAGGGTTAGTAATAATAAAAATTAAAAATAAATAGGGTTAGTGAAATAATAATAATAAGTTTAAGAATAAAATAAATGGATTAGTAATAATAATAAACAAAATAAAAATTAGAAACTATTAAGAAATATGAACAATTTAATTATAAAATTATATACAACTTATTAATTCTAAACATAAGAAATTATAATTATAAAATTTAATTATTTTTTAACCATATATATTTTTTTTAAAAGAATAAAATTTGAATTATGAACAAAATTCTAGAAACAATTTAGTATTATAAAAAAAAAATTGGTTATAAGCATATTTACAAGATTCAATTATATTAAATATTATATTTACAAAAAATTAATTATATAAATATGTATAATAATTATATTTACAAAATTAAGAAAATAAAAATTAGGTTTTTAATAATTATTTAGGAAAGGTAAACTAGGGTTTCTTAAAATTAGGGTTTGTTAGAAAAATATTTTAGTGTTTATTTTATAATTATAATTTATTTAAATAATACATATATACATTTTACAATTAAAATACATAATAATAAAAATTAATTTTTGAATTTTGAAAACATAATATGTACATTTTATAGTTTAGAAATTATTTTAATATAATATGGAAAATAATAGGAGAGTATAATTTATTATTTGAAGTTATTTTATATAAGATATTAATTAAATTAAAAAAAAACAAAGAAAAAGAATGAGAAAGCAAAAACCTGATGGGGCTGGGGTTTGAACCCAGTCCCTTATGATTGCCAACAACTGCATACACCACTGGACCATCAACGCGCAGGCAGCAAAGAAGTGAGTTCCATTGGTTTTGTTCTTTGTCCCAAAAAATCCAGGAAAATAAAAGAAACAAAAGGCCTGGGGGAGGATTGAACCCAGGACCTCTTGAATACAAGCAAGCACGCATGACCATCCGGCTGGGTGAGCAAATCTGATAATGGTGTGGCAATAGAACATAATATATGATGATTCATAGTTAACCTGAAAAATAGAAAAAAATAGTGGTACAAGACCAGGATTCGAACACAGGTCTTGCAGCCAAACACCAACGCCTCTTTCCACTGGACCACACAACATGTGGTGATAAATAACCAGAATAATAAAATAATATTTTAAAATAAAATTTCAAATATGAAATTCGCGCCAAGCCAACTTCATCTTCTTCAGATTTCCTGCGAATCTTGCTGCCTTTTTTCCTGCGAAATTTGTTGCGAGTTCTTCATTGTTTTGAACCTGCGAAAACCAAACATCCACAAAGCAGTACGGTTTATTTCAATTAATTAGTGTTTTATGATCCTCACAGTCCATACAACATTCCTATGTTCCCAAAATTTATTTATACTTAACGAATTGAAGAACCCTAATTTGAAGGTTCAAACCCTAATCATGGCCGATTGTGATTTAGGCAGTGAAGCTTTGGTTTAATGATCCAGAAACAATCTACATAACACCACAAACAAGATTATGCAAACAAAATTCAATAATATGCAGCAAATTAATGGAATCGAAAAACATATTTTCAAGAACAAGTAAGCCTCGGGTTAAGCATCATGACATGTTTTTGATGCGTATGAGGGATGGTTCATGATCAAGGATGTCCAAGGAAGCTTGCTATGTTCTTGTTTTACCTTCTAATTCCTTGAATCAAAGAATCCGAATGTGAGTTGTGGAGAGGTTTTTGAACAAGGTGAACTTACTCTTGGGCTGTAGAATCCGTGGCTTGGTGATTGAGTTGTGTTTAGTACTTATAGGTGAGTGAATTTAGGTCATAAAATTGAATGGTTGTGTGGAAGAATTGATATGAAAAGATCCAAGTTGATCATGCTTTAAAAATCAAATATTCTTGTATGATGGCTTACTATTTTTGGACCAATCTTATGATTTCATTCCTCTTCAATTCCAATCAACATTTAAGACTTTCTAGAAACTCAATCTCCATCAAATATTACATTTTCATATTTTATTTTTATTTAAAATGATTTTTAATGAATTAAATCAAAATAAATAAAAATAAAATAATAAAAATTCTGATTTTTAATGGTTTGGGTCGTGCATGAAGTCAATGTATGGATTGGGTCATCATTTGGCACGCCCATTTGGAAGAAATTGGTTTTAGACCTCCTTTTTCATCATAAACCAACTCAAAATTTCCCAACTTTGCAAGGGCACATATCCTTCAATTTTAATGCTATGAGGGTGTTCTTGGACATTTTGGAAAGCTTGAAGAGTCCTCTAACCAACCCCACTGGTTTCATGTCCATATCATTTACCAATCTCAAGTTATGCCCTTTTGAAGTTGTTGACTTTTTGTTGACTTTCAAAAGGACCTATAATGTCTTAGCTCATACCTTCCAAATGAAGCATTTTTGGGATTGGCTTGTGAGACACAAAGTTGTAGAGAATTCAATTTCCTTCAAAATGAGCTTTGAGTGGAGACTTGGTGATGAAGTATGTGAAAGTTATGGCTGGTCAAAGTTCAGTTGACTTTTACTGAGGAAACCCTAATTTAGAAACTCCTGATTCTTGATGATCTGGAATCTCCTTGATGAATCATGATGAACCCTTTATTAAATGATGAATTTTACTTCATATACTTGATGTTGGCAAAAAATCATGAAGTTTGACTTTGGTTTGACCACAGTTGACCTCAGTTTGACTTTTTAACTGCATTGACTGATTTTGACTTATCTGATCATCTGACTGAGCAAACTTTTGAGAAAAGTCTTGAAACTTGTCATGGGGGTTCTTACACACATGTAGGATGTTATGAAGCTCACTTGAAGTCTTGGAAGTTCATTTAGCCTGATTAAAGTCAAAACCCTAGTTTTGGATGCACTGCTTAGGAGGTGCATTGTCTGAGGGAATTGTCAACTCTTCTGACCCATTGTGAACTTTGTGGATCTTGTGAACCATCATAAGGTGTCTTGTGAACCTCATGGGAGGTATTGTTAACCTTGTGAACCTCATAAAGTGTCTTGTAGACTTCATGAACCACATGAAAGGTCTTGTAAACATTGTGAATCTTGTGAACCTTGTGAACCTTCAAGAAGTGACTTGTAGACTTCATGAACCTCATGAAAGGTTTTGTAAATGTTGAGAAGCTTGTGAACCTTGTGAACCTTCAATAAGTGACTTGTAGACTTCATGAACCTCATGAAAGGTTTTGAAAGCATTGTGGGACTTGTGAACCTTATGAACCTTCATAAAGTAACTTGTAGACTTCATGAACCTCATGAAAGGCCTTGAAAGTGTTGTGAAACTTGTGAACCTTGTGAACCTTCATAAAGTAACTTTTAGACTTCATGAACCTCATGAAAGGTCTTGCAAGTGTTGGGAAGCTTGTGAACCTTCATAGAACACAAAGTCTTGTATTGTGAGGGCAAATTTTGGGGTGCAACAGCTGCCCCTGTTCAATTTTCTGAAACCTGAGGGGTTAGATTGGTATGTTTGCCAGCCATGACCTGGAAGGTTGAAGGGGATTGAACACAAAATCCCAAAAATTTGCACTCACCAGTGCATAAAGTGGTACAGATGGTTAGTTGAATATGATTGAGTGGGCTTACAGATGCCACTTGGAGGAAAGTTCTTCAGATACATGTCTTGGAGGATAAAAGCAGTCCAAAATATGGAGGTATAATGATAGCTGTCAGGAGGATGGAGCAGTCCTGAGGTAATGATATGATTCCAGGAGGATGAAGCAATCCTGATGTACTAGGAATTTTCAAGAGGATGAAGCAGTCTTGATATAGTGATAAGCTTTCAGGAGGATAAAGCATTCCTGATGTAATAGAAGTTTTCAGGAGGGTGAAGCAGTCCTGAAGTGATGATAGTCTGTCAGGAGGATAAAGCAGCCCTGAGGGATGAGTTTTCAGGAGGATAAAGCAGTCCTGATGTATGAGAAGTTGTCAGGAGGATGAAGCAGTCCTGAGGTAGTAATAAGCTGTCAGGAGGATAAAGCAGTCCTGAGGTAGTAATAAGCTGTCAGGAGGATGAAGCAGTCCTGAGGTAATAATCTTTCAGAAGGATAAAGCAATCCTGATAATTGTAAGTCTGTTTGCTGGATAATTAGCCTGAAAGCAAGGTAGCATTCTGTATAATAATATTAGTTTATGCTTTATGTATGCATGTATGATATGATGCACTGTACTATGTATATATGGATATGTATGTTATGGTATGATGTAAATGATGTATGTATGATATGATGCTGCCTGAGACGTCTGGATATCTTCGTATGACAACTGCTGGCCAGGGAAAATAAATCCCGATTCGTTGCTGAAGAATATGAGGAACTCGTCCCCGTCTTGTTTGATGATGAGATATACATAACCTTCCGGATGCTGGGGATAGTAAGGTATATATAACCTCCCGTCTGCTGGGGATAGTAAGGTATATATAACCTCCCGTCTGCTGGGGATAGCAAGGTATATATAACCTTCGTCTTCGTTTGATAGTAAAGTAGATATCCCGTCTTCGTTCATCGTACCTTCATTGGAAAGTAAATTCCCGAATATCCGTATGAGGATAAAAGAGATGGATATAAATTCCAGGGGAGATGAGACTTTATGAAGATGGATTTGTCCTACTGAGGGTTTTGTAATTGTCTTGTAAAGATGAACCGGCGAAGCTTCGTTGAAATCCTTCCCTCGTTCGTCCTTAGTAAATACTATTACTGCATTTTTATGCATTTCTGGTAAACATCAATCATATTAAAAGCATACATGCATTTTTGGTAAACATCAATCATATTCAAAAGCATACATACATTCAAACACAACCAATGGACGTTTCGCTTATGTAAATATGGTAAAAGTAAATCTGGATTCAAAAGATGGAATTTATTTATATCAAAAAGTGACCCATACACGGGCAAGTTTGTACAAAGAGACATAAACCCTAGTAAGAGGATTTTGTCATAAAGTTTTTTTACAAAACAAGGAAAATCAGCTATGTGGGAAATAATCCTATTGAGTTTCAGCTCTACTATTGCCATTATCTTCAAGTATCTCATCTTCTGCTGTTGAGACGGAAACGATTGGATTGAGTTTTATCTGTTTGAACTTGAGTAAGTAACACAACTGGTTGCAGTTTCATGAGTGATCCAAACGAGACATAGTCATACGCTTTAATCCCTAACTTTTGCCTGGATTTCCCTTTCAGGTTTTCAATCCACCGGGATACCCTTTTTTGCCCAAGCCGCCTTTTCAGGTTTTCGACTTGCCGGGTGTACATCTTTTTATATATATCCCTAATTTTTGCCCAAACCCTTTTGGTTTGCCGGGATGCCCTTATTTTTGCCTAAGCCTGTCAACCTAGCGGGTCTCTTTTTATGCGTAGTATTTTTTAACTATGTCTGCGTTTACAGGCTGTGGGAAATCTTCACCATCCATAGTAGTAAGTATCATGGCACCTCCTGAGAACACTGTCTTGACTACAAATGGTCCTTCATATGTTGGAGTCCACTTGCCCCTAGGATCACCCTGTGGTAATGTGATACGCTTGATTACCAAGTCACCAGCCTGATATACCTTTGGCTTAACCTTCTTGTTAAAAGCTTTGATCATTCGTTTCTGGTACATCTGGCCATGACAAACTGCTGCTAACCTCTTCTCATCAATCAAATTTATCTGGTCTAGCCGAGTCTGAATCCACTCATCTTCATCCAAGCCTGCATCCTTCATAATTCTTAAGGAGGGAATCTGAACTTCAATGGGCAGAACTGCTTCCATACCATAGACTAAGGAGAATGGGGTTGCCCCTGTTGAAGTACGTATTGTGGTACGATAACCATGAAGAGAAAATGGTAACATCTCATGCCAATCCTTGTAGGTAACAGTCATCTTCTGTACAATCTTCTTGATGTTCTTATTAGTAGCCTCGACTGCCCCATTCATCTTTGGACGATACGGAGAAGAGTTGTGATGCTTAATCTTGAACTGTGTGCAGAGATCAGTAATCATAGTGTTGTTCAGATTAGAGCCATTGTCAGTGATAATCCTTTCAGGGATGCCATACCTACATATGAGATTGTTCTTAATGAATCGAGCCACCACATTCTTAGTCACAGATGCAAATGAAGCTGCCTCTACCCACTTCGTGAAGTAATCAATAGCAACCAGGATGAAACGATGCCCATTAGAAGCAGTAGGTTTGATCTCACCAATCATATCAATGCCCCACATGGCAAAGGGCCAAGGAGCAGTCAACACATTCAATGGTGATGGAGGTATATGGACTTTATCAGCATAAATTTGACACTTGTGACAAGTTCTGGAATGTTGATAGCAATCAGCTTCTATGGTAGACCAATAGTAACCTGCTCTCAATATCTTCTTTGCCATAGTATGTCCACTAGAATGAGTGCCAAAGATTCCATCATGCATATCTTCCATAATCTCAATTGCTTCCTTCTTATCCACACAACGAAGCAAAGTTGAATCATGATTGCGCTTATACAGAATGCCATTACTCAAAAAGAACTTAGCAGAAAACCTTCTCAAAAACTTCCTATCTTTGACAGATGCCCCTTCAGGGAATTCCTGAGCTTCAAGATACCTTTTCACTTCATAGAACCAAGGCTTCCCCTCTGCCCCTTCTGTGTCAATCTCATTGCAGTATGCGGGCTTCTCAAATCTATCAATAGTAATCTTGGGAGCTTCATCATCCCAACTAATCTCAAACATAGATGCCATGGTGGCTAATGCATCTGCCAACTGATTCTCTCTTCGTGGAATATGTCCAAAGGTAATCTCTTTGAAATGTGGGGTCAAAGACAACACATGCTCTCTGTAAGGAACGAGATTATCATGCTTGGTATCCCAATCTCCTTTGATCTGACTAACTACCAGGGCTGAATCTCCATACACATCAAGGAACTGAATCTTCATATCAATAGCGGCTTTAATACCCAGGATACATGCCTCATACTCAGCCATGTTATTGGTGCAATAGAAACAAAGTCTGGCAGTAATCGGGGTATGACAACCTTCAGGGGAACTGATCACAACACCAACACCATTACCAAGTGCATTAGAAGCACCATCAAAAACCATAGTCCATCGGGATCCTTGTTCAGGTCCGTCATATTGTCCAGGTTCTTTGGTAATAATCATAATGTCTTCATTAGGGAACTCAAAACTCATTGACTGGTAATCATCCACTGCTTGATGAGCCAAATGATCAGCAACAACACTTCCTTTGATGGCCTTCTGAGTAGTATACTGTATGTCATATTCTGTCAAGATCATTTGCCATCTTGCAATTCTTCCGGAGAGAGCAGGTTTCTCAAATATATACTTGATTGGATCCATCTTCGAAATCAATAAGGTAGTATGAGTCAACATATACTGTCTTAGTCGGCGAGCAGCCCATGCCAAAGCGTAGCAAGTTTTCTCGAGTAGTGAGTATCTTGTTTCACAGTCGGTAAACTTTTTTCTAAGGTAGTATATTGCCTGCTCTTTTCGACCAGACTCGTCATGTTGCCCCAATACACACCCCATTGAGTTGTCTAACACTGTTAAGTACATAATCAAGGGTCTTCCATCAACTGGTGGCATCAAAATTGGAGGTTCTAGCAGATATCTCTTGATTTCATCAAAGGCAGTCTGGCACTCATCATTCCATTCCATCACCTGATCTTTCTTCAACAACTTGAAGATTGGCTCACAGATGGCAGTTAATTGGGAAATAAATCTTGCAATGTAGTTCAATCGTCCCAAGAAACCTCTAACCTCCTTCTCAGTACGGGGAGCTGGCATCTCTCGTATAGCTTTCACTTTTGCAGGATCCACTTCAATACCTTTTCCACTGACAATGAAACCCAGGAGTTTACCAGATCTAACTCCAAAAGTACATTTGTTTGGGTTCAATCTCAACTTGTATTTCTTCAACCTCTCAAACAACTTGTGCAGATGATCAAGATGTTGCTCTTCATTCTGAGACCTGGCTATCATATCATCCACATATACCTCTATCTCATGATGAATCATATCATGAAACAAAGCCACCATAGCACGTTGATACGTTGCCCCTGCATTCTTCAAACCAAATGGCATTACCTTATAGCAAAAGGTGCCCCACTGTGTCACAAATGTTGTCTTCTCCATATCTTCAGGTGCCATCTTGATTTGATTGTAACCAGAGAAACCATCCATAAAAGAGAATACCTTATGCTGAGCAGTGTTGTCTACCAGGATATCAATATGAGGAAGTGGAAAGTCATCTTTGGGGCTAGCTTTGTTCAAATCTCTGTAGTCTACACACATACGTACCTTACCATCTTTCTTAGGAACTGGTACCACATTTGCAACCCACTGAGGATAAGAAGTCACTGCTAAGAACCCTGCATTGAACTGTTTCATTACCTCTGCTTTGATCTTCTCTGACATTTCAGGACGCATACGATGAACCTTCTGCTTCTTTGGACGACAATCTTCTTTTACTGGTAAACGGTGAACTACAATGTCTGTATCCAACCCTGGCATATCTTCATAAGACCAAGCAAAGATCTCCACATAGTCACGTAACATCTGAATTAATTTGCTCTTGACACTGTCCTCTAATTCAGCCCCTATTTTGACCTCTTTCCTGTTTTCTTCAGTTCCCAGATTCACAACTTCGACTGGCTCTTCATGTGGCTGTATAGCTTTCTCTTCTTGTTGTAACAACCTAGCAAGCTCTACAGGTATTTCACAATCGTCCTCATTTCCGTCTTCAGTTTGATAGATCGGATTCTCGAAATTATAATTGGCAATAGTAGAACTGTTATCAACAGGATCCAGAATGGATGAGGATCTGCATTTTAGTGATGTGGGTGTGTGTAAGAACACATAGCTGATAAAAAAAAAATAAAAGAAAAAGAAAGACAAGGAACACAATATTTACGAAAACGAAACGTCCACTGATTTTTATTGAATGAAGTATGCAAATGAAATGACAGCCCGTAACAAGCACACCATTGTGCCCCGGGTAAGGCACACGGCTTGAAAGTTTTATTGTTCAAGAAATTACAAATTTAAAAAGCAACAACACAGTAATAGTATTTACTCCTGACTAAAGGAGATAGGGATAACATCTTCAGCTTTCCAATTATTGAGTCCAACACCCACAGTAGGAAAAATCCAAGCATCCAGATTGTAGTCTTCATCATAGTCTCCCACAGCATTGATCTGATCTTTCATAACCCCTTGATTGGTGATACGAACAGCACGAGCACGACGAACAGCCTTCTGGGACTCTGCAGTGAAACCCAAACCAAACTTGTCAGACTTGTATGGAATATCAGGAAGCTGACCCCAAATAGTACAACCACCTTCATCCACCACAGCTCTAGCATCATTGAGGGAGGCCATTGCCATTGTTGGAGGTTTTCTGGTGACCACAGGAACTTTCTTTGCAACAGGAGGAGCTACATAATCATTAACAACCCAGGGAATCACTTCAAATGTCTGACACGGAGTTTCGATGTATTCACCTTCCATTTCCAGATACTTGAAAGTGTTTACATGGCTGACAAAGTATTCTTCTTCTCCATAGACAGTAACAACCTTTCCATCCACCGGATATCTCAACTTTTGGTGTAATGTAGAGGTTACAGCACCTGCCCCATGGATCCAGGGACGACCAAGCAGACAAGAGTATGAAGGACGAATATCCATCACATAAAATGTAGCAGTAAAAACCTGGGAGCCAACTTTGATTGGAAGATCAATTTCCCCATGCACTACTCTTCTAGAACCATCAAAAGCCTTTACCACAATACTACTGGGCTTCAGCACAGCATCTTCAGGACTCAGCTTGTTCAGGACTTCCTTGGGCAACACATTCAGAGAGGAACCATTGTCTATCAGCACATGTGACAGGGTAGTGCCCCTGCATTCAATTGAGATATGCAAGGCCCTGTTATGATCCCTCTTGGCAGGGGTCAAATCAGCATCAGAAAACCCTAACCCATTATCATAGGTAAGGTGGGCAACGCAATTCTCAAACTGGTCAACAGAGATAGCATTGGGTACATGAGCAGTCTTCAGAAACTTGATCAAGGATTTGGCATGAGCCTCAGAACATAACAACAAGGACAACATAGAAATCTTTGAGGGAGTATGCCCCAATTGATCAACAATGTCATAATCACTCTTGCGAATGATTTTCAATACTTCTTCCATCTGCTTAGAGAGATCATCAGCAGCTGGCACATCAGTAGATACCGGCTCAATAACAGGACCTTTGCCCCGAGCATCAGTGGTGGACGTAGCAGCAGGAGTAGCTGCATTCTTAGAAGCAACTGGAGGAGAGAAGACTCTTCCACTACGTGTGATCTTACTAGATCCAACAATATTATCGATATCAACAGGCACATCAGCTAAAGGTTCCTGCTTAACACCATGGATGTAAACATCAGACCCATAGTGCCAAGGCACAGCTTTGTCAGATGTATAAGGAATAGGACCAGGAGTAGTAATGATCAGAGGAGCCACTCTGGCTTCAGCGACAACTTTCACAGGGCCTTCAGCAGTGATCTTGATTGGACCCTGATGAGTGATTTTAATAGGTCTCTTTGAAGTGATTCTTACCGGTACTTTGTCAACCATATCAACCTCTTCAATCTTCCTACCTTGAGTCAGATGATCCACCATATTTTCTACAGACGATGGAGTCCTCTCAAACACTATAGTATACTTATCCATGAGACGTTGAATTCCATCTCTCAATATGAAGCAACTATCCGGCTTATAGGTACAATACAAACAATCTTCACGACAACCTGGAAAGATCCCAGCTTATACTAACCTCTTTTTGATAACAGACAGTGGTGTGGTCAACTCCATAACTGAATAGACATGTAGGTCTTCATCAATGGCATTGACAGTCTTCTCGTGATTTGTCATTGGAGCAGTAATCACATTTGGAGTACCCGGAGGGTCAAACTCAATCTCTCCAGCCTCAATCATATCTTGAATTTTGTTTTTCAAGACCCAGCAGTTATTAGTATCATGTCCCTGACAGTTTGAATGATATGCACATCGTGCATTGGGGTTGTACCTGGGTGAGGTAACATTAGGATTCTGAGGAGCCTCCTTCAAAGTAATGAGTTCAGCTTTCAACAAATGTTGCAGTGCCTGAGCCAGTGACATGTTGATCTTTGTGAACTGCCTTCTAGCCCTCTGTTGGTTGCGCTGTGGCTGCTCTGTTGTTGCAGGAGTTGGATTTGAAATATGAACTGCACTAACAGACTGATGTCTTCTATTACGATCCAGTTGACCATAAACAACATTGGATTCTTTCTTCCTAGTGGGAGGCTTCTTTGCAGCACCTGATGAGGAAGTACCCACTTGGATCTTACCATTCTTTATACCATTCTATACTCGCTCTCCTGTCATGATCAACTCAGTGAAGCCAGATGATGAGCTTCCAATGAGATGACTGTAAAACGGACCATTCAGCGTACACATGAACATATCAACCAATTCCCTATCAGTCAAAGGGGGTTGAACTCTTCCAGCTAAATCTCTCCACTTCTGAGCATACTCTTTAAAACTTTCTTTGGCACCCATAGACATTCTCTGAAGCTGCATGCGAGTGGGGGCTAAGTCAGCATTGTATTGATACTGCCTGTAGAAAGCTTCAGCAAGATCATTCCAGTCTCTGATGTTGACACTCTCCAACTGATAATACCACTCCAACTGAGCTCCAGATAAGCTCTCTTGAAAAAAGTGGATCCACAACTTCTTGTCAGCAGTGTGAGGTTGAATCCTTCTGACATAAGACCTCAAATGCAGCTTGGGACAAGAGACCCCATCATAAACAACAAAGGTAGGAACCTTGAAACCAATGGGTATGACAACCCCAGATATCAGACTCAAATCCTCAAAATCCAGCCCAGATGATTTCTGCAACTCTATGGCATCCATCCTATCCACCAGCATCTTGAATTTGTCTTCATTAGGCTCATGGTAGTAATTAGCCTCAGAGTCAGAGTCCCCCATAGTGTTGTGGAGACTGCCTCCCTCTTTTTCAGATTCCTCAGATTCATAGTCTTCAGCTGGTTCTTTGGTCTTGGCCAGACCTTTGAACCTTCTTCCCATGTTGATCAAACCAGCTGACCTTCTAGTCTTCTTGGTCTTCTTGGCCAGCAGTGCCTTCAATTCATCTTGCCCCTTGGACAGGTTCAAGATCAGCTCTTGGAACTGTGCATTTTGTGTCTGGAGATCCTTAACTGATTGTTCAAGAGCCATTGCTGAAATAAACAGCGAGAAGATGAGAAACCTGTGCACAATTATAAACTTGTGATGCAATGAAATGGTATGTGAATGTATATGCAATGTTTTCAAGGACCGCAGGATTTAAATTTGCTTAAACAAATAAGAAGGTAACTTTTTATTAGTAATAAATTTGTTTTGCCTCTTGGGCTTACAAAAATGAAAATGAAATAAGTACAAAAGATGGGGTTTTAAGTCTCCCATGGACGTTTCCTCTTTGTATTGAGGTATGAGTTGAGGTTCCGTTCCTCGTGAAGTTGCTTTGTTAGTTCCAGGATTCTTTCTTGGCTTGCTTTGTAATGAGCCTCGAAAGTATCCCTTTGCTCCTTCAGTTGGATCCATGATCTCTGCAAGTCTTCCATATCAGTAGGCATGTCTGGGTGAAGGATGGTATAAGCAGTGTCTCCTTCAGCAACAGGTTCCATGGTAACTGGTAGGACGGCAGGATATGGCATCATGAGAGTCTGAGCACGAGATCGCACCCATCTGAGATAAGCTTCCATAGGAATAGTGTACTTAGGCTCCAGTGTCTTGCTGTCAACCCTGTTTACTTTTCCCCAAGCTCGTATGAATCTCTGACGGTAACCTTGAAGATCGTTGTCGTAGTCAAACACAATGCCCTGAATCAACATGTCATGTGAACCATCACTCCGGGCGTAACCAAACTGTCGTAAAGCTAGAGAGGGGTTGTAGGTAATGCCTCCTCTTATGCCTAGAAGTGGCACATTAGGAAACTCCCCACAACGGTCAATGATAGCGACATTCTCCATAGATCTGGAGCACCAATGGATATCTGAGTGAGAAAGCGACATGATCCTCTTGGACCATCTGAACCCTTGCTCATTCTTCATTACTGAGCGAGGAAGGTGAGAAATAAACCACCTAGAAAGCAAAGGTATGCAGCACATCAAAGTTCCTCTTGCCCTTGTAGTACGGGTGTGAAGAGAATGTAGGATATCTCCAAGCAATGTAGGCACTGGATTGTGACTCAGGAATATGTTGATGGCATGAACGTCTATGAACTGATCTGGATTGGGGAACAATACTAAGCCATATATCAATAAGGCTAATATCTCCTCAAAAGCATCATAGCTCATGGCCTTCAAGAACACCTGAGCTTTCTCTATCAACACCTTGGCAAGAATACCCTTGACTCCGCTTCTCGTTTCTAGAACAATGTCAGACTTCTTCAGATGTAGAGCTGCAGCAATAACCTCTGGTTTAAGCTCCTTCTCCAAGCCTGTGAAGGGTCTTTGATCAAGAACAGGTATACCCAGAAGTTTAGAGAACTCCTCCATGGTTGGAACCAGCTGATAATCAGGGAATGTGAAGCAATGGTGCTTAGGGTCAAAGAACTGAAATAGAACACTCATCATGTCTTCATTGAACCCTGAAGTGACTAGATCCAATAGGTGACCATGTCTCTTGATGAACTGGGAATGATCAGACACTTGTGAAACCAACTCTTTAAGCTTGGGAGGTATCCCTACAAAGTTGATCCTGATGGTGTTTCTACGAGCAGAAGCCATGACCTGCAACAAAGAACAAAGATAAATCCTTTGGTCCTTGAAATGGTTAGTGAAAATGCTATGCTTATGATGCATGATGATGTCATGATGTTATGTTCAATCACAAACATGTGGCACACACAAGCAAGTCACACAATAGCCCTAGGTTTAAAGGCTTGCATGAGGTTTAAGGTAAGTACCCTCCCCTGAAGTTAGATGGTTCATCCTGTCCTACAAAAGTAACCATGTTCTAAGGGATCTCAATATCATTGATCCTTCACAAGGGTGGTTGTTCAGTAGGCAACTTACTTGCCAACCAAAACCCTCCAAGTTTAAGATCTCAATGAGTGTAGTATCGAGTGTCAACCAACTTCAGTCTGCACCAAAGTCGGTTACCTCACTACTTTCTAAAGGCCAAGATGAGTTAACTAGGGTTCTAAAAGTTAGTTAGTGCATTGACAACATATGGCAGCCTCATATTATCCTCAACTTGACTTAAGGAACATAAGCACCAACAAAGAAGTCACACTAACTATGGCCACCAGATCAACCATATCGATATACGTCGTACAGTTTCCTTGGTCTATTGCCATTTACCTAAGGTACACTAGATCCGGGTTAGGACCTTTCACACATAAGAGCACCCCAACAAGATAATATAAAGCAAACAAGGCAAACAATTTAAAGTGATCTAATTCCTAAGGGTACCCCTCTTAAATTTAAATCCCCAGCAGAGTCGCCAGTTCTGTAACACGGTGGGAGAACTGACTTTAGTTATGTTGCGGATAGCAAGAGTCGCCACCGACTTTTATTTTATCCACAGGAAAGGCATAAAAGAACAGGAAAGACCTTTTAAAAGATTTTTGGGTCCGGGGGGTAGGTTATGTAAAGGGAAGGTGTTAGCACCCTTTACATCCATGGTTATCCATGGGCTCTTAGTTGCTTAGCTCACTTTGAATTGTTTTTGAAAAGTGTAGTGTGTGAATAGAAAATTTTCATATGAGTTAATAATGATCCATGTACGGATGCGTAAAAACTTGTGTTTGAAAATTTGTTTGAAATTTGTTAAGTGTTTGAAAAGTTTGAATGAAGTGAGCAAACAACTATGAGGAACCTACCCTAAAGTTTTAAGTCTTTCTGTTCTTTATCCTTTAAATGGTAAGACTATCCCTATTATTAAGGAATAGGTAGTCATTACCTTGGATGTATGGGACAAGTAAGGGACATCTGTTTTATGAAGGCAACTGTGAGGTGTATTAAGCATTTAGGAGGGACTGTCATCATTATTCGAAAAGGGACTTGATCTTTAAAGGCAACCGTTTAAGGGACTTGATGACTTTTCTTTTAAGGGACTTTGCTTTATACACCCCACTTGACCTTATGATTAGGCAACATTGAGAGGCAACCCTAGAAAGTGAGATGGCGATTAAAAATCGACTTACGTGTGTGAGTGTTTAATTTTTATTTATCTTTAATTAAAGTGATCTAAATTCAATTTTAAATAGAATACATGTTTTACACTCCCTATATCACTAACCATAGCATAAAAAATTAAATAAATTAAATATTTACAAAAATTACATCCAAGGAGCAATTACAACAATAATTAAAATAAGCAATTAAAATAAATAGCAAATAAATATAAAAGCAAGATATAAGCAAAAATAAATAAATAGACAATAATATAATATAATAAGGGTTAGTAATAATAAAAATTAAAAATAAATAGGGTTAGTGAAATAATAATAATAAGTTTAAGAATAAAATAAATGGATTAGTAATAATAATAAACAAAATAAAAATTAGAAACTATTAAGAAATATGAACAATTTAATTATAAAATTATATACAACTTATTAATTCTAAACATAAGAAATTATAATTATAAAATTTAATTATTTTTTAACCATATATATTTTTTTTAAAAGAATAAAATTTGAATTATGAACAAAATTCTAGAAACAATTTAGTATTATAAAAAAAAAATTGGTTATAAGCATATTTACAAGATTCAATTATATTAAATATTATATTTACAAAAAATTAATTATATAAATATGTATAATAATTATATTTACAAAATTAAGAAAATAAAAATTAGGTTTTTAATAATTATTTAGGAAAGGTAAACTAGGGTTTCTTAAAATTAGGGTTTGTTAGAAAAATATTTTAGTGTTTATTTTATAATTATAATTTATTTAAATAATACATATATACATTTTACAATTAAAATACATAATAATAAAAATTAATTTTTGAATTTTGAAAACATAATATGTACATTTTATAGTTTAGAAATTATTTTAATATAATATGGAAAATAATAGGAGAGTATAATTTATTATTTGAAGTTATTTTATATAAGATATTAATTAAATTAAAAAAAACAAAGAAAAAGAATGAGAAAGCAAAAACCTGATGGGGCTGGGGTTTGAACCCAGTCCCTTATGCTTGCCAACAACTGCATACACCACTGGGCCATCAACGCGCAGGCAGCAAAGAAGTGAGTTCCATTGATTTTGTTCTTTGTCCCAAAAAATCCAGGAAAATAAAAGAAACAAAAGGCCTGGGGGAGGATTGAACCCAGGACCTCTTGAATACAAGCAAGCACGCATGACCATCCGGTTGGGTGAGCAAATCTGATAATGGTGTGGCAAGAGAACATAATATATGATGATTCATAGTTAACCTGAAAAATAGAAAAAAATAGTGGTACAAGACCAGGATTCGAACACAGGTCTTGCAGCCAAACACCAACGCCTCTTTCCACTGGACCACAAAACATGTGGTGATAAATAACCAGAATAATAAAATAATATTTTAAAACAAAATTTCAAATATGAAATTCGCGCCAAGCCAACTTCATCTTCTTCAGATTTCCTGCGAATCTTGCTGCCTTTTTTCCTGCGAAATTTGTTGCGAGTTCTTCATTGTTTTGAACCTGCGAAAACCAAACATCCACAAAGCAGTACGGTTTCTTTCAATTAATTAGTGTTTTATGATCCTCACAGTCCATACAATATTCCTATGTTCCCAAAATTTATTTATACTTAACGAATTGAAGAACCCTAATTTGAAGGTTCAAACCCTAATCATGGCTGATTGTGATTTAGGCAGTGAAGCTTTGGTTTAATGATCCAGAAACAATCTACATAACACCACAAACAAGATTATGCAAACAAAATTCAATAATATGCAGCAAATTAATGGAATCGAAAAACATATTTTCAAGAACAAGTAAGCCTCGGGTTAAGCATCATGACATGTTTTTGATGCGTATGAGGGATGGTTCATGATCAAGGATGTCCAAGGAAGCTTGCTATGTTCTTGTTTTACCTTCTAATGCCTTGAATCAAAGAATCCGAATGTGAGTTGTGGAGAGGTTTTTGAACAAGGTGAACTTACTTTTGGGCTGTAGAATCCGTGGCTTGGTGATTGAGTTGTGTTTAGTACTTATAGGTGAGTGAATTTAGGTCATAAAATTGAATGGTTGTGTGGAAGAATTGATATGAAAAGATCCAAGTTGATCATGCTTTGAAAATCAAATATTCTTGTATGATGGCTTACTATTTTTGGACCAATCTTATGATTTCATTCCTCTTCAATTCCAATCAACATTTAAGACTTTCTAGAAACTCAATCTCCATCAAATATTACATTTTCATATTTTATTTTTATTTAAAATGATTTTTAATGAATTAAATCAAAATAAATAAAAATAAAATAATAAAAATTCTGATTTTTAATGGTTTGGGTCGTGCATGAAGTCAATGTATGGATTGGGTCATCATTTGGCAAGCCCATTTGGAAGAAATTGGTTTTAGACCTCCTTTTTCATCATAAACCAACTCAAAATTTCCCAACTTTGCAAGGGCACATATCCTTCAATTTTAATGCTATGAGGGTGTTCTTGGACATTTTGGAAAGCTTGAAGAGTCCTCTAACCAACCCCACTGGTTTCATGTCCATATCATTTACCAATCTCAAGTTATGCCCTTTTGAAGTTGTTGACTTTTTGTTGACTTTCAAAAGGACCTATAATGTCTTAGCTCATACCTTCCAAATGAAGCATTTTTGGGCTTGGCTTGTGAGACACAAAGTTGTAGAGAATTCAATTTCCTTCAAAATGAGCTTTGAGTTGAGACTTGGTGATGAAGTATGTGAAAGTTATGGCTGGTCAAAGTTTAGTTGACTTTTACTGAGGAAACCCTAATTTAGAAACTCCTGATTCTTGATGATCTGGAATATCCTTGATGAATCATGATCAACCCTTGATCAAATGATGAATTTTAATTCATATACTTGATGTTGGCAAAAAATCATGAAGTTTGACTTTGGTTTGACCACAGTTGACCTCAGTTTGACTTTTTAACTACATTGACTGATTTTGACTTATCTGATCATCTGACTGAGCAAACTTTTGAGAAAAGTCTTGAAACTTGTCATGGGGGTTCTTACACACATGTAGGATGTTATGAAGCTCACTTGAAGTCTTGGAAGTTCATTTAGCCTGATTAAAGTCAAAACCCTAGTTTTGGATGCACTGCTTAGGAGGTGCATTGTCTGAGGGAATTGTCAACTCTTCTGACCCATTGTGAACTTTGTGGATCTTGTGAACCATCATAAGGTGTCTTGTGAACATGATGGGAGGTATTGTGAACCTTGTGAACCTCATAAAGTGTCTTGTAGACTTCATGAACCACATGAAAGGTCTTGTAAACATTGTGAATCTTGTGAACCTTGTGAACCTTCAAGAAGTGACTTGTAGACTTCATGAACCTCATGAAAGGTTTTGTAAATGTTGAGAAGCTTGTGAACCTTGTGAACCTTCAAGAAGTGACTTGTAGACTTCATGAACCTCATGAAAGGTTTTGAAAGCATTGTGGGACTTGTGAACCTTATGAACCTTCATAAAGTAACTTGTAGACTTCATGAACCTCATGAAAGGCCTTGAAAGTGTTGTGAAACTTGTGAACCTTGTGAACCTTCATAAAGTAACTTGTAGACTTCATGAACCTCATGAAAGGTCTTACAAGTGTTGGGAAGCTTGTGAACCTTGTGAACCTTCATAGAACACAAAGTCTTGTATTGTGAGGGCAAATTTTGGGGTGCAACAGACACCAAAAAGGGTTTTTAGTCACAAGCTAACACTTGGTTCGTCCGTAAGAAAAATACAACACACAATCCTTATCGGGAAGAAAACAAACAATGGCCATATCATTTCTTATTATACAACTTTGTCCTCTCTCTTTAATTCCTTGGCAAGAATTAAAACAACAACATTCTTAATCCCATTAGAGATAAATTCCAAATATTTCGATCATTCACAAATATAGGGGTTTTCCTTCACTTGAAAACTGAGGTGAAGCACTTCTCTGAAGAACCTTGTTGTCTCTACTTATATATTAACTGAGGTTCCCTTACCCTCTACTAATCATTTCATATAATGTCTCCGCAGCTTTCTATCAGTACCAAAAACGTTTCGATCGGGCACTCGAGTCAAAATGTAAGAATCTTAGAAAAAGTCAAGTTTTCAAAACTTAACAATGGTAACCGGTTACTACCAGGAGGGTAACCGATTACCAAGTGCAAACCTGGACTTCCAGTAGCTAAAAGAGATTTAGAAACACAATTCGGTAACTGGTTACTACCCCGAGGGTAATCCGATTACTTCAAATGCAGAAGCAAAATTCTGGTTTTCATTGCTACCTAAACCTTCCAAACTCATTCCAATTACAACCAAAAGTAATAACAATTGTCAACAGATGATTCCACACATATAGTAATCATGCTACCAGAGTACTAATGGGTTAACCATCATTGATTACACTTTCTTAACTTTAGTTTCAACAACAACTTAACAACTCCATTGTACATTCGTCCAAAAATACATTTCGTTATCACTCTCTCATATCACACTATTGATACCTTTTCCATACTGTGTTCACTTTATGCTCTACGGTAATCCTCTCATAACCAACATAATTCATCTTACAAGAATTCTCTCGAATCCAAGGCGCTTACTCTATAACTTATCACAACTTCATCTGATTCATATTAAATACACCTCATGTTGCTAAATAAAGCTTATTTTTTCTCCGACACTATACCTTATACCATTCCTTGGGAAATTCAACACTTCTGAATTGATCCCTTACTAATATAACAGCCTGATGTATTACTCTAAACTTTGTCTCCTTTGTCATAACCGAATATACAACTCCAGTCTTCTACTTTTCGTCCGGGGTATACTTGTCTCACTTGAAACGTGTAATCACATCCTTGTGTTTCTCTTCACGCTTCACCATGACTTTAGGTTCCCATAAGAAAACAAATGTTCTTTACTTGTAACTTCTATCCATCTATAAGGTATCATCCGAATAGATTCCTTAAAGTAATCTCGTCCATCTATGATTCTACCGCGATCTTAGAACTGAAACACAAACAATTAACTCACTCCTGGACCTTAAGTCACAAGTTCCACAAATCATCTTCTCTTTTCATGGTATGAGATTTCTTAAAACTCTTGTCCACACTAGTGGCCAATACCGATCTACCAGGACTTTACATATCCCTTGATACACTAACCACTCATCCTGTAGATATCTGTACCTTTCAGATTTTATCCATTCCAAAAGATTTCTCGAACAACACACTACCCTGCAACTCCACGTTACAAGAAGTACAACTCTTAAGAAAACTCCAGTTGAGCTGACCAAAGCTCCCTCTACTAACTCTTGGCTTGAGCCTACTCTCACAATATAAGTTATGACAACACTTCAGAGTCCTCATGGTCACACAACCATGATTCTACCTATCACATACATATCATTAGGTTGATCGGACCCAATACTACATAATATGATATTAAGAATCATGCCAACAAGACACACTTAGGAGGCAGGAAAGATTTACTAATGATGTTTCAAGGCTAGGTCAAGGATACAACCTGCTCTGATACCAACTATAACACCTCATATAATAAATGCCTAAAATATCATTTTACAAGAGTTTATTTGGTACTTACATCAACATAAGTGCCTAATAGCATAATTCACATTCTTGACCAATTCTAAAATTCTATACAACTATGGTACAAGACATGGAAATCGTGCTAAAATAAAAATACTAAGATCAATACAATATCCATTATTGTACAAAGATAAATATATAGCGGAAACTAAATCTATGCTTCTCTTGAAACATCCCGAGCATATATCCACTTGTAAACCGAACCTGCAAATAAAACCTGAAAAACAACAACAATAGTGGGGTAAGATATCAACATCTCAATGAGTTTCATATATTAGAGTTCTCTCGGATCTAAAGGTTCGAATCTAATCACTACTCAATTCTTTGGTCACTTCTCTACAAGGAACCAAAACAAGATGGATACGTCCATACAACGCTCTCAAAACTTCCCGTGGGAGTCAGTGGAATACCCATCAGTGGAATACCCATCTCAAGTGTTATCGATAAGGCTTCCCATGGGACTCAGTGTAATACCCACCTCAAGCCACTACCTAAGTCTTTACGGATGCTTCCCGTGGGACTCAATGTAATACCCACCTCAAGATTTACTCAAGACTTCAACGGGCAAGGCTTCCCATAGGACTCAGTGTAATACCCATCTCAAGCCACTACCATGCTTCCCGTGGAACTCACTGAAATACCCACCTCAAGCCTTTACTCGGTCAAGACTTGCCGTGGGACTCAGTGTAATACCCACCTCAAGTCACTACCATGCTTCATGTGGGACTTGATGAAATACCCACCTCAAGCCTTTACTCGGGCAAGACTTCCCGTGGGACTCAGTGTAATACCCACCTCAAGTCACTACCATCACCTCACCAACGGTACCTCAAGCCTTTACGGATGCTTCCCGTGGGAATCAATGTAATACCCACCTCAAGACTTACTCAAGACTTCAATGGAGGATACCATGTAATACGCGCCAACAATTTCGCATCAACCTAGGGTAGTCCTAAACATATCACAAGTTATAGTTTTTTATTTCAAAAAGCTTACAATTTCCTAACTAACATAATTATGGTTAATTAGAAAATTCTGGTAAAAGTCGGCTCAAAATAATATTTCTCGGTCTCATAAGATAGAACATATTTTTAGCTTCAAAATGATATAAAATATAGTTAAATCAGATAAAGGATAAAGAAGTTGTGAATTTTAGAAATAAGAACAAAATAGTATTTTTAATCGGCATAAAATAAATAAATATTTTTCACTTCAAAAGTAATATTTTCCTCTACCATTGGATAGTACATTGTCATAGCTTTCCAACGATATAAAGTTTGCCTCAATCGGATACCCGAGTAAAAAGTTATGAATTTTAGAAGAAGGAACAAAAATAATATTTTTCCCAAACTTACAGTGTTAACCGGTTAACGCATATGGTTAACCGGTTAACCAATCTAAATTTCCACTTCTATTAGCGTATCAGGGTCTCGTTAACTAGTTATAGTTAGCGCATATGGTTAACCGGTTAATCGACAGTCAGTAGCACAAAAACATGCGTTTTCATAACAAAAAACCCTCATTTTCTCACCCATTTTACCTAGTAACCTCATAATACTTGTTGTTGGTCACTTCCATACATAACATGATTATTCACATGCATTTAATCGACACTTTAACCGCTAGAAATTCCAATTTAATCGATTAATCATTTTTCTCACAATTCCAACCTAATCTCTAGAATACAAAACACTAAAAAATGAAAGTGTCTAACTAGAACTCACCTCTAACCATGAAAAGGAGTTTGATGAAGATGATGATTGATGAAGATGGTGAACCAAACTTTCCTCTTCTAGGGTTTTCTTCCTCTTTTTCTCTTCTTCCTTTCTCTTCTTCCTTTCCTTCTCTTCTCTTACTAACTTTCTTATTCTTTTCCTTTTTTCACAAACCCTTATTTTTCTTTCTTTTATAACAATACAATAGTTATACTGATAAAACTATTAGTTAGTAACTTAATGGGTCCAAATTGAGAGTATCTCAAAATGTCTCTGAGTTAAATATTTAATAAAACCTATGAGTCAGATAATACTAATTAATTAATTTAAGTTCGTCGATTACCCTAATTATTTTTTTATGAAAACTCTCAGAGCACACTGGAACCCTATTTATCTTAATTAATATTATCCAGAGCATTTATTAAAATACGGAGTATTATAATTGTCAGGTAGAAATGGGGTGTTACAGATGGGATGTCAAATGTCACTATGAGTTTCACTCAAGGGAACCCAATCATGATATTGAAGGGTGTAAATCTTTTCATCACCAGGTGCAAGACTTAATTGATTCCGGAGTGATCAAGTTTGGACCGAATGATGTGAAGGTAGTTGGTAATCCTGCCTTAATGGCCGCCAAAGAAGTGAATATTCCTTCCCTTTCTCCGGGACCTACCCCAAGTCATGGGTATGCTCCTCAACTTTGTTTTTCAAAGTCAACACATCAACAGTCTTTGCCAAATACAGGAAGAAAGGTACATGGGAAGTTTGGGTGCCCTAATCAATATCGTCAACAAAATCGTCAACAACGGATATAGGGGCCTTAGAAACCCAAAAAAGAACTTGCTCAAGTTTCTGTTCTTGAAGAAAACTACTTGCTCGCCTTCTTCAAGGATCTTTGGTTAAGTTGAGTCATGTTATGACAGTGCCATATCCTTTTCCTCCCGATTACAACATGACTGCTAGGTGCGAGTTCCACTCAGGAACGTTTGGACATATGATTGACAATTGTAGAGAGTTCAAACATAAGGTGCAAGGTTTGATTGATGCCAAGGTCATTACACCAGATGGTCTGCCTTTAAGCTGAAGTCTTCAGATTAATCACCTAATTTGCAAGGGCATCCTCAAAGGCAATAAGCCCAGACAAAGTACAATCTCCTCAATGATGGAAATGATTTAGCCTCTTTACCGCATTTTCATTTGTAGTTTCTTTTGTTTGCTAAACATTTGTAAGCATTCATGAACTTGTTTGTTTTTGAATGATTAATTATAATAAAATGCATATGTTTTTTCTTGAAATAATTCATTCGTATTCACTCATAATTTTGTGTATATGCATTTCAATACCAAATGTCATGCTTAAACTTTTAAGGGAGAATGACGAAATGAAAACACAAAAATCTCTAATTGTGTGCTCTTGAATAAGACCCTGTTGATGATGTACAAGCATTGTTTCAAATCCCAATAACTGGAGATATAAGGGAGAAAAACCATTGCTAACCCCTTTGATCCTTGAAGTATAAATTTCTTTTTGCATGAGAAAAACCTTGCATTTAACCCATGGTCAGGGTAGGTGTCAGCTAGTTGGACCGAGCGTGCAAAGTTTCATAAAGGAGTGTATATGAGGATCTATTACATTTAAGTGTACCAAATCAGGCGGTCCAAAGACTAGAAACCGCAATGGTTATCCTAATCAAGAGGTCAAAATACTAGAAGCCACAATGGTTGTCTTTAATCGACCAAAGAACGAGGCAGTCACAACCCTCACAAAGTAATCAAGACAAAAAATGTCACATGATTTTTTCAAAAAGAGAATCGGATAAAAATGAATAAAAAAGCCCGCTAATTCAAAACTTGAAAATAAGCTTCTTAGGCAAAAGTCAGGGCATCCCGTTGGACTTCACAAGCAAAAGATTCAAAGAATCGGTCAAGGCAAAAGTTAGGGATAAACAGAAAAAGAATGCAAAGGCAAGGGCGAAAAGGATTACACAAGAAAAATCCTTAAGCAATAACAAAGTCGTGTGATGCAGACACAAAGGACAAAGACAGGTGACTGTTACTCCAACAACCTCAGTGATGTTTAAGCCGCTAGTGTCAATCGTTCCTCAACCAACAAAAAAACCTTTAAGAAATGTGAGCTCTTGTGAAAATTAGCTGAACATAGTGTCGCTCCCACCAAAATGACACCTCAGGTCAGAAGGGGTACTGGCGCGAACGGTCGGCGAAAAGGGGAATGAGAACACACAGGAGTGAACTCAAAAGAAAAGAAAAGAGTCGCCAGCTAGGCATTTTTATCCCGAGGGAAAGGTAATGCTGCATAGACCTAGAAAGATAGGGATAAGACGGTTGCGAACTAGAGAGACTGAGAAAGGGGGTTGGTTACAACCTGGGAAGGTATTAGCACCCAGATTGTCCGCCGTACTCGACGGGATCCACGCTTGAAAGATTTGTGTTTTAAAGGGGTAGTGTCAGTGCAATTTGTGTATCAAAGATGGAAAGAATTCAAGTGTCAGTGCAAAAGAAAAGTGAAATGTATAAGAGAAGTGTCAGTGAGAGAACCGGAGTGAAATGCCCAAGACCATGAGGCTTTAAAGAATAAGGCTGGAAAGAGGGGGAATATACAGAGACTTTTGTTCGATAACTGTTAAGTTATGCCTACGTATCCTCTCGTGCAATGAGGAAGTCAGAACACCGTAGTTCGACCCAAAGAGACTGAAAGATGAATTGACCTATGAACTGCTTACTTGTCTATGCTCAAGTGTATGACCTGTCTGGCTCAGGTGCAAACTGTTTTGCCTTAGACGGAAGAAGCAAGTTCTCGTTTGTGAGTGAATGGGGTGAGAAAAGAATCCCGGAGGAGACGATTATTGTTTGTTTATGTGTTTTCAATCTTTTATTGCTTTTGAAAGTTTGTCATAAGTTAATGAGCTTAAGCCTAAACCAATGGGTTAGTAAACTCATCACATCCTCCCTCTGATTAGGGGTAATGAGAGTACCTTAAGTGTGAAGTCAGTATCTCACACTTAATCACCATGGTGTAGGATTAAGATCATTTGCCTACTTGTGATTAGTTAGATGTTTTTGTTGTTTTTGTTTAGTGTTAAGTAATGAGTTTAAGCCATAATCAGGGATTAAACAGACTCATTACACCATCCTAATAGAAGGATAATAGATGAGAATGTTTAAGCTGAGGAAAGCTCCTCAACTTAATCCATGATTAGGGATTAACCTCATGACAAAACAAAGCCTTTATTAAATGGATTTTTAGTTAATGATAAGATGAAGAAGTGAGTTTTATGGTTTGTAAGACAACTTGAGGGGGACTTGTCCATTAACACTGGGGTTAGTCCTTCTTAACCAATTAAGGAAGAATTAGAACCCTAATGCAAGGCCCAAGTTACAAGCTTGATGTCTTGATGATTATTAAGTGAAATGATTAAGGGATTTAAACACATTAAGGGTTTACACTTAGGATTAAAGTTACACACTCCATCCTAATAGAAGGATGCAGGCATAAGCTTAATCATAAAGCCTTAAAGCCTTTAGGGTTTAGTCCCTGATTGTGAGATGAGAAGAAAAGACTCAAAGATGACACAAAGGTAAAAGCTAAGTGGGGGACTAATCAAACCCTAATTGTTATCATACTTGGAGATCCTAGGGTTTGTGAGGTTTAAGAGAGAAAGATCTTCAAAGAGCCACCAAGGAGAGAAGCAGATGAAAGGAAGAAGGAGCAGAGAGAAGCAAGACAACTTGCTTCACTTAAGAAGACAAGTTGCTTGAAAAAGAAAGTAAGATGGACAAGAATGAGCAAGCCCAATCCAAAGCACAAGGTAAAATGCAGCAATGATGCATAAGAGAGATGAAAAGAGGTTGTGAGAAGTGAAGGCAAATTCACTTCTCAAAACAACTTACCACCTGAAAAGTTAGTGAAAGAAATGAAATGCAATGCAAATGAGATGAAATGGCATGATGCAAGACAAAGTCAGAAGAAAATACATGATGTTAATGATGCTAAGAGATGACACAAACATGAGGCAAGGCAAGAGAATGATCAAACAAGCATAAAGATGCAAATGAGACATGCTTAGAATCATGAACATACATGAAAAGTTATGAAATGCACATGACATACAACATGGAAAATGAAAGATGCAATGATCAAACATGATTCTAATATGTCCTAAGATGTCTTATGAATCAAATGAATGAACAAAATGTCATGGCAAGTCAATGGATGCAAGCAAATGGAAGATGGATGCAAAGGAAGGCATAAATTAGGGTTTATGATCAACACACAAAGCAAAATCCAAAACCAGAAGCAAATGGCATGATAAAAATTTGAAAATGCAATCAAAGTAACCCTAAACCTACACAAACTCACTGCCCAAGGGAGGGGATCCAACTCTTAACCTATTGAAAGTTATGAATTTTCTAAGATTACTAGGGTTTTAAGGTACCTTGACAAGAAAAATGCAAAACAAATTGAAAATGCAAGATCAATTCTAGCCAATTTTATCCTATAAACTACATGTTATTCAAGATGCAATTCAAAAAGAATCATTGTCCAACTCTCAATGGTTAGGCAGAAATGAATTTTTGAAGTTTGAAACAAAATATTGCCTTGAAATGAAATTAATTCCAAAGAAAATTATCAAAAGGCATCAAGATCAAAAAAGAAATTTGGTTTGAGAGTAGGACAATGTTTCTAAATGTTTCTAAATGCTATGTGAATTTTTTTGTGATTTTTAAATACCTAAAAGTATTTTTAATTAATTAATTTTCATTAACTAATTAAAAATAATCTTTTAAATGATTTAAAAATAATTTTTAATGCAAAAAAATGAAAATAAAATATTTTTGGGTTTTAAAAAATAATGAAAACCTTGACAAAATTTTTCATAATTTTTAAACATTTTTTGCTATTTTAATTAATTCGTACAAATAAATACAATAAAAATGAAAATAAAAATTAAAATAATGAGAAGTATGCGCAAGGGATGGCCAGGATTTGATCTGGGCTTGGACTGGTTGACTGCGCGCCAGATCCAAGGGCCCAGATTCAAATCTGGCTAAATTTATTTATGAATTAATTAATCAGGTTTTTGAATTAATTAAACATGCTTAGGGTTTTAATGATGCATCCTGGCCATCAAAACACGCGCGGGTCAAACAAAGTCAGCCTGATCTACGCTCCACATTCAAACTACAATTAATGACACAATTAGGGCTTAATGACTCTCAGGTGGCCGGAAATGACCTCCGGTCATCTTCTCCGGCCACATGTCTCCCTGAAAATTGCTAGCTCACTCCCCAGGTCACTAAAACCTAATCTCTCTGCCTAGAATCCATCCCCAATCATCATAGAGCAAGAATCAATGATCAAAACACATTTATTTTTCATATCAAAGCTGAATCGAAACAAAATGCATTTAGGTCAAAAAAGTTTCAGAAGCTTCATACATACTCAATACTCAATCATTTTCGAAACAAAACATATCAACATGATCAGTGAAGCATAGAGAATCATTTAGGAACTTAAAAACATGTTTTTGGAAAAAATGTTCTTGAGCTCACCTGAACTGGAGCTTTGATCCTTGGAACTTTCTGGATGCCCCTTTGATCCAAAACACCTCTAATGGACCTCCTGAAAAGCTTGCAATGCTTGGTTGGAGTTTCTATTGGCTGGTTTGAGAGATTGAGTGAGTTATGTTCAAAGAGGGGGAGAAATCGTATTTGGTTTGTGTGAGGTTTTGGGCTGTTTCAATGGTTGGTTTGTGATCAGTGAGTCATTTTGAGATCAATGGTGAAGTTGGTTTGAAGAATGGTTGAGTGAGTTGAGAGATTCAAATGGTTTTGCAAGTTTGAGGATTTTTGATAACTATGGCTTGGGGAGAGCTTTAGCATGAGTTGTGTGTGTTGTTGTGATGTATTTGGTCCACTTATCAATCTTGGGTAGGTCAGAAGAGTGGTTGTGCCCTATTGTGATTGGTATGGGTCTTTTGCAAAAAAAGTCAAGCTTTGTGTAAGAGAGGTATGGGCTCATGGCTAGCCAAGGACAAGAGGGGTGTCCTGCACAGCAAGAAGTGAGGAGGACCATAGGATCAGTTTTGAAGCCAGCCAGCAAGTGGATTAGGGTTTGAAGGATGTTTTGCAACTTTGTTCCACTTTGGCCCTTTTGAAGTTTCTTGATCCACAAGCCATGAAAATGAGTAAACTTTTGATACAATCTGATCCTTAGGCCTTGGTTTATGTTTGTATGAAGATTAGAAATCCATTTTATAGCACAATTTGTCTTGGCAAGTAGTTTTGCAACTTTGCCTCTTTGGTGCATAACTTGAAATTATGTGATTTTTCCCAACTTTGACAAACCATAACTTTTGATCCAAAATGAATTAGAACAAGTTCTTGTACTTTTTGAAAAGATAATGATCCATTCTACAACTTTCAAGAACAAAGTTTTCCCATTTGAAGCACTTTTGAATCAAAAAGCAAGGGTTAAAAAAGTTTCCCAAAATGGCAAGTTTCCATTACAAGTCATTTTCCCAAAAAGTCAACTTGCAAATGGCTTGAAATTCTTCAATTTTTGTGAACTTATAACATCTTCTATGATCAAATAAAGATCATACATAATCAAAATGATGATGAACACCCTTTGGTTGGGTCATTGAGGGCCTCAGATGCCCTGATTTTGCACTGACTTGCTCAAAAAGTCAACTCTTGATCAGATGCCTTCCCCATTGAATTTCTTCATGAAAATTGATATGCATGATCCCTATACTATATAGAGACCAATAGAAACAAGAATGACCAAAAAATTTGGAGTTATGGCCTTTGAAACCAAAACCCTAATTCTAGGTCATCTGTGCAATTAAACCTGGCTCTGCTTCCATGCCATTCTCAGTTCTTGTGATTCTTTGACTTCTTTGACTTTGAGAGGATATAATATGATGTTTGAAAATACATGGACCCCTTTGAAATGATTGAAGACCTTTGGAGTGGCTCAAATGGCTCAGGGATGGCCCAGATCACAAACCCTAGATGCAGATGACTTTGAACCAATGCAGTGAATCAAAAATGTGGTATGAGATGCTATGATTGAACTTATGTATATGAAGAGATCACAAGCCATGGTGTGAATGGGTGAGGGCAAATTTGGGGTGTTTACACATAGGAATGAAGGACATTACGTAGAGGGGTAGGTGTAACACCCAATATGTTGGATTTTTGCCGTAATGCTCCGTATTAGACGGAATGCTACGCTCTGTGGGAAAAATATGATGTGAATGCTATGATTATGCAAAGATACCGATTCGGGATTCGGATCCCGATGTCGTGGAGATCTCTGGCTGATCTGCTTGAAGTGGACATCCCATACGGGGATGGGATCATTGGTAGATCTGTCATATATGACTCTGCATGGGGAAATAGGTCGCTGATAGACCTATCTTGATAATAAGGGACCCAACTGGGGTTTGTAGAAGCTTTCTCCACTCTGTTGTGAGATCTTCGGGCGTTGCTCTTCTGGATGGAGGCTGAAGCTCTGTGGGGAGATGGTTCCCTGGCTTTGCACTTGGTTGAGGAGGAATGATGACAGACAACTCAGCTGGGAAGAAAGCACCTCTGGTGCTAATCGGGAGATAGACTGAGTAGATAATGATTAGGCATCTTGCTGGGGAGAAGCCTTCATGCCCCATGTTGTGCTTTGAATGCCTGCAATCCTGAAAAGATAGAGAAGCGCACAAGTAATCCCGAGGTATCCCTTACCGGATTCCATCATAGGATTTTAGACACTCCTGGGAGCAAGTATATTTCCTGCAAGCATGTATTTTTTTAGACGAGAAGCATCTGTATTTATGCAATCAGTATCTTAAAGACATCGGACCTCTTCGCAAACGAAAATAAAATGTACGAGACGAAACATGACTGAAAAACTGATTTTATTAATTCATGTGCCCTGAATTGGCGAGATACAGTTAAAGAAACAAATCCCCTAAAATGAGGAGATTGTTACAAATTGAGAAACAAAAGATATTGGCAATGTTGATGACGCTTCAAGGAGCTTCCCTTGGCTATGACTCGTATGACATTTGACGTTCTTCTCGTCTTGCTTTCTGAAGAAGGCTGATTCTGATCGGCGCTTGAACCTTTCGAAGCTTACCAAGTTGTGAGTGATACAGACGAATTCAGAGTACAGTTGTTCGCTTATTCCCTTATTCTGCATGGATCGCCCTTTCGGGTTTTCAATCCATCGGGATACCCCTTTTTGCCTGAGTTGTCCAATGCGGCTTTTCAACTCAGCGGGTGTACATTTGTATTTATTTTCCCTTATTTTTGCCCGAGTCTTTTATTCTGTTTCTGACTCGCCGGGATGCCCTATTTTTGCCTGGACTTACATTCTGTTTTTGTGTCCAGCGGGTCATTTTATGCGAAGTATTTTTTAACTGCATCTGAATTCACAGGGGACGGGAAGTCTTCGCCATCCATAGTACTGAGCATCAGTGCTCCACCGGAGAAAACTTTCTTTACTACGAAGGGCCCTTCATAATTCGCAGTCCACTTGCCCCTGTGGTCTGTATGAGGAGGGAGGAGTCTTTTCAGTACAAGATCTCCTACTTGGTACTCGCGGAGCCTTACTTTCTGATCGAAGGCTTTCTTCATTCTTTTCTGATACAGCTGCCCATGACAGATTGCAACCAACCTCTTTTCTTCGATCAGGTTCAGTTGTTCATATCGGGACCGGACCCATTATCCTTCGTTCAACTTAACATCCATTAATACCCGCAAAGAGGGTAATTCAACTTCAACAGGTAGGACTGCCTCCATACCATACACAAGCTGATACGGCGTTGCCCCAGTGGATGTTCTGATTGACGTTCGGTACCCATGCAAGGCAAACGGTAGCATTTCATGCCAGTCCTTGTAAGTAACCACCATCTTTTGCACAATCTTCTTGATATTCTTATTGGCTGCCTCAACAGCGCCATTCATCTTTGGCCTGTAAGGAGAAGAGTTGTGGTGTTGGATCTTGAAGTCCCGACATAGTTCTGCCATCATTTTGTTATTTAAATTGGAACCATTATCAGTAATGATTCGCTCGGGAACTCCGTATCGACAAATGATATCTCTTTTCAGAAATCGGGCTACCACCTGCCTTGTAACATTTGCATAGGAAGCTGCTTCAGCCCACTTGGTAAAATAATCAATAGCAACCAGGATGAATCTGTGGCCATTTGAAGCAGTCGGTTCAATCTTGCCAATCATATCAATGCCCCACATGGCAAAGGGCTAGGGTGAAGACATCACATTTAGAGGATTCGGAGGCACGTGTACTTTGTCCGCATAAATCTGGCATTTATTACATTTTCTGGCATAAGTACAACAGTCTGCATCCATTGTGATCCAGTAATAGCCTGATCTTAACAACTTTTTAGCCATGGCATGCCCTCCTGCATGGGTGCCAAAGGATCCTTCGTGCACTTCGTGCATTAACAAGTCTGCTTCTGTCCTATCAACGCATCTGAGGAGTACCATATCAAAGTTTCTCTTGTACAGGGATCCGTCAGTATTCAGGAAGAAACTACCAGCAAGCCTTCTCAAAGTCTTCTTATCATTGGAAGATGCCCCAGGTGGGTATATTTGATCCTCCAAGAAGCTTTTAATGTCATGGAACCAAAGGCTTATTTTCCTCTACAACATCTGGTGCAAATATGTATGCTGGTCTATCAAGTCTGGATACTGAAATCCGAGGCACAAAGTTGGCAGCTTGAACTTTGATCATGGATGAAATGGTGGCCAGAGCATCTGCAAACTGATTCTCGTCCCGAGGGATATACTCAAGCTTGACCGTTGTGAAGAAAGTCAATAACCTTCTTGTAATAGTCCCTGTAAGGTATCAGATGATCCTGGTGTGTGTAGCATTTGCCGTTGGTCTGATTGATTACCAAAGCTGAATCTCCGAACACAGTCAAAGTCTTGATCCTGAGGTCAATGGCTTCCTCAAGACCCATAATACAAGCTTCGTATTCAGCTTCATTGTTAGTGCAGTTGAAGGTGAGTTTTGCCGAGAAAGGCATGTGAACTCCCTTAGGTGTAATGAGTACTGCACCAACACCACGACCATTCATGTTAATAGCCCCATCAAACATCATAGTCCATTCTTCTTCCGGGTTAGGCCCTTCAGTGTGAACAGGCTCTTCATGATCTTTTGCTTTTATGAACATGATGTCTTCATCAGGGAAGTCAAATCTCATAGGCTGGTAATCATCAATGGGTTGCTCAGCAAGATAATCAGACAGTACACTGCCCTTGATGGCCTTTTGAGATGTGTACTGAATGTCATATTCTGTGAGGATCATTTGCCATCTCGCAACCCGTCCGGTAAGTGTTGGCTTCTCGAAAATGTACTTAACTGGGTCCATCTTTGAAATCAACAAAGTAGTGTGGGTCAACATATACTGTCTCAGTCGGCGAGCAGCCCACGCTAAAGCACAACAAGTTTTCTCGAGCAGTGAATAACGTTGTTCACAGTCGGTAAACTTTTTGCTTAGGTAGTATATTGCATACTCTTTTCGACCAGACTTGTCATGCTGGCCCAGCACACACCCCATTGACTATTCTAATACTGTCAAGTACATTATCAGAGGTCTTCCTTCAACTGGAGGCATAAGGATCGGAGGCTCTTGTAAGTATTCCTTGATCTTGTCAAAAGCCTTCTGGCAGTCTTCATTCCACCTGACCGTTTGTTCTTTTCTTAACAACTTGAACAAAGGTTCACAGGTTGCAGTAAGGTGAGATATGAACCGTGAAATGTAGTTCAATCTACCTAGGAACCCTCAAACTTCTTTTTCTGTTTTCGGTGCAGGCATTTCTTGAATGGCTTTAACTTTATCAGGGTCAACTTCAATCCCTTTCTCACTTACGATAAATCCCAGCAGTTTACCGGATTGCACCCCGAATGTGCATTTGTTGGGGTTCAACTTCAGTTGGTACTTCCTCAGACGCTTGAATAGCTTTAACAGATTTACCAGGTGGTCTTCTTCTGTGAGGGACTTGGCAATCATGTCATCCACATAACATTCAATTTCTTTATGGATCATGTCATGGAATAATGTTACCATAGCCCGTTGATAAGTCGCACCAGCATTCTTCAGTCCGAATGGCATCACCTTGTAACAGAACATGCCCCAGGGTGTGATGAACGTTGTCTTCTCCATGTCTTCAGGTGACATCTTGATCTGATTGTATCCTGAAAATCCGTCCATGAAGGAGAACACCGAGAACTGAGCTGTATTATCAACCAATACATCAATGTGAGGTAAAGGGAAGTCATCTTTCGGGCTGGCTCTGTTCAGATCCCGGTAATCCACGCACATCCTCACCTTGCCGTCTTTCTTAGGCACAGGTACAATATTAGCAACCCACGGCGGGTAGCTAGTCACATCAAGGAACCCGGTGTCCCATTGCTTTTGCACCTCTTCCTTAATCTTCATTGCTATATCTGGGCGAGTACGGCGCAGTTTCTGTTTTACCGGCGGGCAGTCTTCTTTCAAAGGCAGCTTGTGCATGACAATATCGGTGTCCAACCCTGGCATATCCTGGTAAGACCAAGCAAACACATCCACATATTCCCGAAGCATATCAATCAGTTGCTCTTTTACTGAGTCTTGTAAGCAGGCCCCGATCTTGACTTCTTTCACGTCTTCTTCCGTACCAAGATTAACCGTTTCGACCTCCTCCTGATGAGGAGTGATAACCTTCTCCTCTTGCCTTAACAACCTGGCTAGCTCTTCAGGAAGCTCATAATCTTCTTCAACCCCTTCATCAGCTTGATTGATTGGATTGTCAAAGTCATACGAAGCCATAGCTGTGTTGTTGTCGGTGCAGTCTGAAAGGCACTCTCTGCAAGGGTTTAGATTGTTCATTTTAGTGATCGATTTTAATCTTTGTTTAGAAAAAGTGAAATGAAGTTATCATTTTGGAAAACAATGCCATTTTATTTTTGTACAAAAAGAAAAATGAAAAACAGTGAGCGGAAAAGAAAAAGACTCATTTGCAAAAGATGTCCGATATTCATTGATTGATCTGTTTGCACAAAATTACAAGATGGCCCGATTACAAAATGAGTCTTGTCATCTTGGGCAAGATGCAAGACTTGATGCATGCTTAAAAATACAGGAAATAATAATTACTCTGCAGGAGTAACCCTTATAATTTCATGGAAAGACCCTTTAAGGACTTGGCTCCCCGGGATCCTTGGACGTATCCAGCTCTCCAGGTTGCGGTCGCTTTCTTCCTCGTCTTCCAAGTTGTTCACTGCATCCGGGGTGAGCATTCCCCCGCTGACAAAACTGGGCTTCTTGACAGCCTCTGATTGATCTTGTTGAGTTGGTTTGTAACCCAACCCAAATCTATCTTCCTTCTTTTCCACGGGCAACAGCTTGCCCCAGCCTTGGGCAGTACCCTCTTCAACAACCTTCCTGGCTTGCTGATAAGATGTCATGGAGGTTCTCAGTACAACAGATGCTTCATTATTGTTCAGGGCCTCAAACCCCTGGCTCATAGTTTCATGGATCTCTCCATCCATCTCTATGTACTTGTACGTAGCCAGATGGCTGACAAAGATATCTTCTTCACCACAGATGGTGATGATCTGGCCTTCCCACTCGAATTTCAGCTTCTGGTGAAGGGTAGACGTAACTGTGCCAACGACATGGATCCAAGGTCTACCCAACAAACATCTGTAGGTTGGCTGAATGTCCATCACATAGAAGGTAATTTTAAAAGTCTGCGGGCCAATCATCACAGGCAGATCAATCTCTCCAAGCACTGATCTTTTAGAGCCATCAAATGCTCTTACCACCAAATTACTCGAACGCAATGCCAAGCCATTATACTCCAGCTTCACCAAGGCTTTCTTTGGTAGAACATTGAGTGAAGACCCAGTGTCCACCAGTACATGAGACAGAACAGCACCCTTGCATTCTAGAGTGATGTGTAAAGCCTTGTTGTGGTTACGTCCCTCAGTTGTTAAGTCAGCATTGGTAAAGCCCAGCCCATGACTGGTGTTGACATTAGCTACCACAGTTTCTAGCTGATTAACAGTGATCTCCTCTGGCACGTAAGCTGCGTGCAAGACTTTCAGCAATGCATTCCTGTGAGCTTCAGAACACATTAACAGGGATAATATGGAGATCTTTGAGGGAGTTTGGTGGAGCTGATCCACCACCTTGTAGTCACTTCTCTTTATGATTCTCATAAACTCGTCTACATCTTGTTCAAAAGATGTCTTCTGAGTTTCTTTGACAGCCGGCTCTTCAAGCACCACAATCTTTCCTTTTGCTTTGGCAGCAGCTTCTGCTTCGGCATTAGGTCTTTGCAATTGTGAGGCAAAAAGGCGTACGCTTCTGGTGAAGCCTCCGCCTCCCCCAACATTATCAATCTGTGGAGAAGAGGTTGAAGAATCCAAAGTGATTTTCTCCCCGTTGCAGTAAAGATCAGAGCCATAATGCCAAGGTATGGCATTACGACTTTCATATGGAACTGGTCCAGGCACCGTAATGGTAACTGGACTGACTGCTGCAGAGGAGGGTACTGAAATAGTGTGCGGATCGTAGTAAATGGTGACTGGTGACCTGGCAAGAGGTGCCACTGTTTGATGCTGAAAGTTGTTGTTTGGAGGAACATCTGATGGATTATAGTAAATGGTGACTGCTGAGATATCTTCATTAATTTCTGTTGGCGTTGTAGAAGATTCTGCCGAATAAATGGATGCTGATGTTGTAGAAGAAATGTTTGTTGACATCTGATTTGTTGAAGTGATGGATGAAGCCATTGATGATGATATTGATGAATTGGTCGGAATGATTGTTGTTGCAGTTATAGGAGACTCATGAATTGTTGTCAAAGGGATTGCTGGATTTGTAGGCGCCGTTGTTGTGATCTGAAGTATACCACTTTTGATAAGACCATCTATGCCGCTTCTCAAATTATCACACCCGTTGACCGAAATGTTACAATAACCGCAACCGAGCTCACACCCGGGAAACATCTGGCATTCCAGGAGCTGGGCTTTAATTTCTACCAGAGGTGTCCGAATCTGTCCAACACTGGTGATTAAGAAAGATGGCTTATCTTCCTCAATAGCATTAATTCTTGGTCCTCCATGATTGGGCATGGGATTCTTGTTGACATTTGGCGGGGGTGCAAAGTTGAGGGCTTTAGAATCTACCAAATCTTGTACCTTCATTTGTAAAGCCCTGCATTTTTCCATATTGTGGCCAGGTGCATTGGAATGGAAAGCACATCTGGCGTTGACATCGTAATTTCTTGGAAGATTGGCAGGATCTGGTGGTGCCAATGTCCTTAATTCAACCAAGTTGAGTTTCAGGAGTTGTGGCAATAAAGCGGCATAAGGCATAGGGATTGGATCAATCACCCTATTTGCCTGTGATGGTCTTTGCTGAAAGGGTCTTTGCTGTTGATTGTTGTTGTTGTTGTTGTAGGTCCTCTGTGGCGGATACTGAACTTGCTGTTGATAATGGGGTTCTTTTTGCGGTTGATATGCTGGTTGCTGAGGAATCGGAGCTGGAATAGTGACTGCTGCCACTGACCTGTGAACATACTGAGGTCTGCCCCTGCTGGCATGAATGGCATTTGTCTCACCGGTTCTCCTAGGTCCCACAAAAGGTTTCCTGGGATTACTTGACGAACTTGCACCATTATCAGAAATTTTACCCATCTTCAGAAGACTTTCAATTCTTTCTCCAGTTATGACTACGTCAGGGAAGCTGGTGGAAGAAAAGGCAGCTAGCCTATCAATATATGTTCCTTGCAGAGTATTCATAAACATGTCGGCCATTTCTCTTTCCGACATGGGTGGCTGGACAGCAGCAGCAAGCTGTCTCCACCTCTGGGCATATTCCCTGAAGCTTTCTCTGGAGGACTGAGACATTCCCACCAGGAGAGTCCTGTTAGGAGCCATGTCCAGATTGTATTGGTACTGTCTGATGAATGCTTCAGCTAGGTCCTTCCAGCATCTGATAGTAGCTCTGGTCAAATGAGAGTACCACTCCCTTGAAGCTCCGGTCAAACTATCTTCAAAATAGAACATCCACAGTTTTTCATCCATGGTGTATGCCTTAAGCCTCCCCAAAAAGGACTGTAAGTGAGTTCGTGGACAGGAAGTTCCATTGTACTTCTCGAAGCACGGGGGTTTAAACTTATGGGGAATTCTTACCCCGTCCACTAACCCCATATCCATCACATCAAAGCCTAGGGAATTTTGAGACTCCAGAGATCTCAACTTCTCAGCAATTTCATCAAACCTCCTATCATAAACCTCATCCCCAGCTCCCATCACAGTAAACTGCTCTTCTTAGGGGTCTTCTTGTAAGACCCTTCCCCCAGTAGTATTTCCTTGCACATTACCCGGGATATTGACTTCCGGATGCAGTTGAGGCCCATATACAGGTGGATTAATATGAGGCTGACCTCTTTCATTGTTACTTGTTCCTCCAGTTCCCAGAGGAGGTTCCTCCGGGGTTTGTCTTTCTACCAATGCCCTAAACCTTTCTTGACTTTGGGCCAAGCCATTCATTACTTCCATGAACTGGGTCATTTGGTTTCTCATATCCAGCCTTTCATTAGCCATCTGGGTTCTGACCTCTGTCAGATCTTGCTGCACTTGGTCCATCTGGATACCAGGAAGGTTGTTGCGAGTAGAATATCTGTGCGAACGGTTGAGAGGGAACACCCGACGGCGAGCAATAATTCCTGAATCACAACAGAGTTAGTAACAAATAAAACAAAAAACCTACAAAACAAAACAAAAGTTAGCATGCAATGCAGTATGCTTATTTATTTTCCAAGGTATCGGCTTGGCTCTTGGTTTTGACCTTTCCAGACCCTGAGGAATATGCTTTGAGGTTGCTTGAGAGAAAGAGACTTAATGAAACAAACTAACAAGTATATTACAAATGGTGAATAATACATAGTCTTGTTTTTACAACATATGCCCCTGAGGGGTCAAAATACAACATAAAGAAGAAAAGTACATCAAATGGAAATAACAACAAGCAAAGCAGTCAAACATCTAAGCCAAACTCATCCTCCTTAACCTCCTTCAGAAGTGCTTCAGTTACAGGACCAGCCGGATGCTCTGTAATGTTCCTGATAAGAAGGTTTCTGGTGGCGATAGCAGTGGTTAGCTTCTTGTGTCTGTCTTGGTCCTTTGACCTCTTCACACCAGCCCTAATCTTCAATTCTGAAATCTCCTTCTGGGCTGCTAGCAGATCCTCCTGTTGTTTCTTCTCAATGGCCTCCAACTGCTCAATCCTGTCTTGAGTTCTCTTATCTTCCTGAGTGCGAGCTTCAGTGATTCTGACCCACCTATCTTAACTTTCTTTTAGATAGAGATCAGTCCTAGCCTTCTGAAACTGGGCCTCTTTACAGGCATTCTTCAAAATCTACTCTCCAGCTCTTGATTTCTTGATGTAGTCCTCTGATTTCTCAATCCTGGTTAGATGCTCCACTTTAAGCTTCTCTAACCTCTCAATGTCTAGACGACCATCACTCCTCTCCCAGAGGGTCTTCTTTAGAGCTTGAGACAGATTCTCATTCCTCTCCTTTAGTTTCTCAAATTCCTCCAGGCTGACAGTGGCTGGAGGTGGTGCTGTGGATGGTCCAGGTGCATCCTCAATGGTGAAAGGCATCCCAGAAATCTGAGCCCTAGCATGAGACCATTCATAATACTGAGCTGAAGCCACATTATTGCACCTCCCAAGAATGGCCATCCCTTTGGTCTGGATGTTGTCCCAAGCCCAGGATGCTTGTCTGACAACAGCTAGATTAGGTTTTATCTCACAATACAGGGTTTCAGCAAAGTCTTGTACTCTAGGAGGGTGGACCAAAGCATAGCCCAATTGTCTCTTAAATAGCAAAGGATTGTAGTTGATGCAACCCTTCACTCCTATAAGAGGTACATTGGGAAACTGTCCACAGCTAGTAATTATATCCCTGCCTTTGGTGCTCTGGGTGCACCATCTGATGTCATCTGAAGTCAAAGCAATGAGTCTTCTAGCCCAATTCTTCTGTTGGTGAGGGTTCAAGAAAGCATCAGTTTTGGGTAAGTGTTTAAGCAGCCAAGTATGAAACAAAGGAGCACAGCACCTCACCAATCTCCCTCTCTGCTTCTCATTCCTTTGGTGAACAGAATAATAGAAGTCTCCTAGCAAGGTGGGTACTGGGTTCCTCAAAAGGAAGAGATGAATAGCATTCTTGCTGATAAACTTGGGCTCATCTGCAAAAAGTACAAACCCCATATATACTGAGGGCTAACAATGCACAAACTGCCTTCCATTCTCCCAAGGAGGCCTTCAGGATGGCCTGAGAAGTCAAGAAATCTAAGTGTAGACCAGGGATTCCAGCCTTTGTAGTCATGTTCTGCTCAATCACAATAAGTTCCAGGTGCAGTGCTTTTGCCACTTCTCCATTGCTGGGAGAAGTCATCTCAGGGTTGAAGGGAATCCCACCCTTAATGGGCACTCCAATCAGTGATGAAAATTCCTCTAGCAGAGGCCCCAACTGAAAGTCTTGGAAAGTGAAGCATCTCAAAGGAGGGTCATAAAACTGTAGGCAAGTGTGGATCAAACTCCTCTAAGAAGGGTCCAAGTCCATAACCATATCAAGGATGCCTCCATAATGTTCTCTGAATAACGGGATGTGGTCTGGAGTAATAAGTGCCTGGACCTGCCTGATGCCAGCCAGCACAGGCTCAAAGAAATGGTATGAGATGTTGCTCTTCTTGGGTGCCATGACTGCTGATGAAGAGCTGAAAACAGATGCTGATGATGATGACTGATACTGGAGATGAACCACTGATAGGATGGTGATGAGGATGGAGGTAGCTGAAGTAAGCAACTGATGAAGACAGCTGAAGCAGATAACTGGTGAACAGAGGTCTATGCTGATGAAGGGGTCAAAACCAAGCCAAATGTAATATGGATACCCTGAAAAACAAATAAACAAATGTTAAATGATGCAATGATGATGTATGCAAATGATATGCAAGGGTTTGTGATCAAGCTGGATCTGGTTATCTGTCTTGATATAAAGTCCATGTATGTTCAAGAAGTCCAGATGGAGGTCTAGAAATCCGGTAACCAAGATGGGGGACTCAAATAAAGAGTCACATGTCCAAGGTTAAATCACAAGAACTGTCCAAAGTGAGGTACTCTTAATCAAACAAAGTATCAAGGTATGATGTGGCCGAGGGTACCTGCAAACCTGTAAACAGCCCAACCCCCTCACAGGTAGTGTTCTAAAACAAGGATCCTCAGACTTAGATCAGTTATGAGAAGTGTAAACACTTCTAACCCGGAGGTACAGTGTTTACAATAACCATAAAAGACCCTCCTCTAATTCACCTCAGTTTCTGAAGGTCACAGTAAAGGTCATCTAGACTTAGCAGGCTTCCCAGATAGCCCTAGCACTACAGAAAATCTGTAGCACAGAGTTCTCAAGAAGAAACCCACATCTGAACCGTGTTTCATATTCCCGCACCAGACCGAAATGGAATGGGAAAGAACATGAACCACTCTAGCCTAGGTGTCACTCAGGTCCCAGGTATAGGACCTTAAACTCTCAGTAGAACCCCACCCACCAAAACAAAAACTAGATCCAGCCAGATAACAGTATGACAGTATGATGTATAAAGTTGTAAAGAAAGCAATAAATAACTGTACATAAAGCAGTAAATAAAGCAAATATATAAACACAATTAGCACATAACACCCCAGTAAACACAAATCAAACAAGCGCTAGGAGGAACCCACAAAAAGAACCAGAAGCCCTGGTTACAGTATAAGGGTCCCCAGCAGAGTCGCCAAGCTGTCACTCCCCCCAAAATGACACCTCAGGTCAGAAGGGGTACTGGCGCGAACGGTCGGCGAAAAGGGGAATGAGAACACACAGGAGTGAACTCAAAAGAAAAGAAAAGAGTCGCCAGCTAGGCATTTTTATCCCGAGGGAAAGGTAATGCTGCATAGACCTAGAAAGATAGGGATAAGACGGTTGCGAACCAGAGAGACTGAGAAAGGGGGTTGGTTACAACCTGGGAAGGTATTAGCACCCAGATTGTCCTCCGTACTCGACGGGATCCACGCTTGAAAGATTTGTGTTTTAAAGGGGTAGTGTCAGTGCAATTTGTGTATCAAAGCTGGAAAGAATGCAAGTGTCAGTGCAAAAGAAAAGTGAAATGTATAAGAGAAGTGTCAGTGAGAGAACCGGAGTGAAATGCCCAAGACCATGAGGCTTTAAAGAATAAGGCAGGAAAGAGGGGGAATATACAGAGACTTTTTTTCGATAACTGTTAAGTTATGCCTACGTATCCTCTCGTGCAATGAGGAAGTCAGAACACCGTAGTTCGACCCAAAGAGACTGAAAGATGAATTGACCTATGAACTGCTTACTTGTCTATGCTCAAGTGTATGACCTGTCTGGCTCAGGTGCAAACTGTTTTGCCTTAGACGGAAGAAGCAAGTTCTCGTTTGTGAGTGAATGGGGTGAGAAAAGAATCCCGGAGGAGACGATTATTGTTTGTTTATGTGTTTTCAATCTTTTATTGCTTTTGAAAGTTTGTCATAAGTCAATGAGCTTAAGCCTAAACCAATGGGTTAGTAAACTCATCACATCCTCCCTCTGATTAGGGGTAATGAGAGTACCTTAAGTGTGAAGTCAGTATCTCACACTTAATCACCATGGTGTAGGATTAAGATCATTTGCCTACTTGTGATTAGTTAGATGTTTTTGTTGTTTTTGTTTAGTGTTAAGTAATGAGTTTAAGCCATAATCAGGGATTAAACAGACTCATTACACCATCCTAATAGAAGGATAATAGATGAGAATGTTTAAGCTGAGGGAAGCTCCTCAACTTAATCCATGATTAGAGATTAACCTCATGACAAAACAAAGCCTTTATTAAATGGATTTTTAGTTAATGATAAGATGAAGAAGTGAGTTTTATGGTTTGTAAGACAACTTGAGGGGGACTTGTCCATTAACACTGGGGTTAGTCCTTCTTAACCAATTAAGGAAGAATTAGAACCCTAATGCAAGGCCCAAGTTACAAGCTTGATGTCTTGATGATTATTAAGTGAATTGATTAAGGGATTTAAACACATTAAGGGTTTAACACTTAGGATTAAAGTTATACACTCCATCCTAATAGAAGGATGCAGGCATAAGCTTAATCATAAAGCCTTAAAGCCTTTAGGGTTTAGTCCCTGATTGTGAGATGAGAAGAGAAGACTCAAAGATGGCACAAAGGTAAAAGCTAAGTGGGGGACTAATCAAACCCTAATTGTTATCATACTTGGAGATCCTAGGGTTTGTGAGGCTTAAGAGAGAAAGATCTTCAAAGAGCCACCAAGGAGAGAAGCAGATGAAAGGAAGAAGGAGCAGAGAGAAGCAAGACAACTTGCTTCACTTAAGAAGACAAGTTGCTTGAAAAAGAAAGTAAGATGGACAAGAATGAGCAAGCCCAATCCAAAGCACAAGATAAAATGCAGCAATGATGCATAAGAGAGATGAAAAGAGGTTGTGATATGTGAAGGCAAATTCACTTCTCAAAACAACTTACCACCTGAAAAGTTAGTGAAAGAAATGAAATGCAATGCAAATGAGATGAAATGGCATGATGCAAGACAAAGTCAGAAGCAAATACATGATGTTAATGATGCTAAGAGATGACACAAACATGAGGCAAGGCAAGAGAATGATCAAACAAGCATAAAGATGCAAATGAGACATGCTTAGAATCATGAACATACATGAAAAGTTATGAAATGCACATGACATACAACATGGCAAATGAAAGATGCAATGATCAAACATGATTCTAATATGTACTAAGATGTCTTATGAATCAAATGAATTCACAAAATGTCATGGCAAGTCAATGGATGCAAGCAAATGGAAGATGGATGCAAAGGAAGGCATAAATTAGGGTTTATGATCAACACACAAAGCAAAATCCAAAACCAGAAGCAAATGGCATGATACAAATTTGAAAATGCAATCAAAGGAACCCTAAACCTACACAAAATCACTGCCCAAGGGAGGGGATCCAACTCTTAACCTATTGAAAGTTATGAATTTTCTAAGATTGCTAGGGTTTTAAGGTACCTTGACAAGAAAAATGCAAAACAAATTGAAAATTCAAGATCAATTCTAGCCAATTTTATCCTATAAACTACATGTTATGCAAGATGCAATGCAAAAAGAATCATTTTCCAACTCTCAATGGTTAGGCAGAAATGAATTTTTGAAGTTTGAAACAAAATATTGCCTTGAAATGAAATTAATTCCAAAGAAAATTATCAAAAGGCATCAAGATCAAAAAAGAAATTTGGTTTGAGAGTGGGAAAATGTTTCTAAATGTTTCTAAATGCTATGTGATTTTTTTTGTGATTTTTAAATACCTAAAAGTATTTTTAATTAATTAATTTTCATTAACTAATTAAAAATAATCTTTTAAATGATTTAAAAATAATTTTTAATGCAAAAAAATGAAAATAAAATATTTTTGGGTTTTAAAAAATAATGAAAACCTTGACAAAATTTTTCATAATTTTTAAACATTTTTTGCTATTTTAATTAATTCGTACAAATAAATACAATAAAAATGAAAATAAAAATTAAAATAATGAGAAGTATGCGCAAGGGATGGCCAGGATTTGATCTGGGCTTGGACTGGTTGACTGCGCGCCAGATCCAAGGGCCCAGATTCAAATCTGGCTAAATTTATTTATGAATAAATTAAACAGGTTTTTGAATTAATTAAACATGCTTAGGGTTTTAATGATGCATCCTGGCCATCAAAACACGCGCGGGTCAAACAAAGTCAGCCTGATCTACGCTCCACATTCAAACTACAATTAATGACACAATTAGGGCTTAATGACTCTCAGGTGGCCGGAAATGACCTCCGGTCATCTTCTCCGGCCACATGTCTCCCTGAAAATTGCTAGCTCACTCCCCAGGTCACTAAAACCTAATCTCTCTGCCCAAAATCCATCCCCAATCATCATAGAGCAAGAATCAATGATCAAAACACATTTATTTTTCATATCAAAGCTGAATCGAAACAAAATGCATTTAGGTCAAAAAAGTTTCAGAAGCTTCATACATACTCAATACTCAATCATTTTCGAAACAAAAAATATCAACATGATCAGTGAATCATAGAGAATCATTTAGGAACTTAAAAACATGTTTCTGGAAAAAATGTTCTTGAGCTCACCTGAACTGGAGCTTTGATCCTTGGAACTTTCTGGATGCCCCTTTGATCCAAAACACCTCTAATGGACCTCCTGAAAAGCTTGCAATGCTTGGTTGGAGTTTCTTTTGGCTGGTTTGAGAGATTGAGTGAGTTCTGTTCAAAGAGGGGGAGAAATCGTATTTGGTTTGTGTGAGGTTTTGGGCTGTTTCAATGGTTGGTTTGTGATCAGTGAGTCATTTTGAGATCAATGGTGAAGTTGGTTTGAAGAATGGTTGAGTGAGCTGAGAGATTCGAATGGTTTTGCAAGTTTGAGGATTTTTGATAACTATGGCTTGGGGAGAGCTTTAGCATGAGTTGTGTGTGTTGTTGTGATGTATTTGGTCCACTTATCAATCTTGGGTAGGTCAGAAGAGTGGTTGTGCCCTATTGTGATTGGTATGGGTCTTTTGCAAAAAAGTCAAGCTTTGTGTAAGAGAGGTATGGGCTCATGGCTAGCCAAGGACAAGAGGGGTGTCCTGCGCAGCAAGAAGTGAGGAGGACCATAGGATCAGTTTTGAAGCCAGCCAGCAAGTGGATTAGGGTTTGAAGGATGTTTTGCAACTTTGTTCCACTTTGGCCCTTTTGAAGTTTCTTGATCCACAAGCCATGAAAATGAGTAAACTTTTGATACAATCTGATCCTTAGGCCTTGGTTTATGTTTGTATGAAGATTAGAAATCCATTTGATAGCACAATTTGTCTTGGCAAGTGGTTTTGCAACTTTGCCTCTTTGGTGCATAACTTGAAATTATGTGATTTTTCCCAACTTTGACAAACCATAACTTTTGATCCAAAATGAATTAGAACAAGTTCTTGTACTTTTTGAAAAGAGAATGATCCATTCTACAACTTTCATGACCAAAGTTTTCCCATTTGAAGCACTTTTGAATCAAAAAGCAAGGGTTGAAAAAGTTTCCCAAAATGGCAAGTTTCCATTACAAGTCATTTTCCCAAAAAGTCAACTTGCAAATGGCTTGAAATTATTCAATTTTTTTGAACTTATAACATCTTATATGATCAAATAAAGATCATACATAATCAAAATGATGATGAACACCCTTTGGTTGGGTCATTGAGGGCCTCAGATGCCCTGATTTTGCACTGACTTGCTCAAAAAGTCAACTCTTGATCAGATGCCTTCCCCATTGAATTTCTTCATGAAAATTGATATGCATGATCCCTATACCATATAGAGACCAATAGAAACAAGAATGACCAAAAAATTTGGAGTTATGGCCTTTGAAACCAAAACCCTAATTCTAGGTCATCTGTGCAGTTAAACCTGGCTCTGCTTCCATGCCATTCTCAGTTCTTGTGATTCTTTGACTTCTTTGACTTTGAGAGGATATAATATGATGTTTGAACATACATGGACCCCTTTGAAATGATTGAAGACCTTTGGAGTGGCTCAAATGGCTCAGGGATGGCCCAGATCACAAACCCTAGATGCAGATGACTTTGAACCAATGCAGTGAATAAAAAATGTGGTATGAGATGCTATGATTGAAATTATGTATATGAAGAGATCACAAGCCATGGTGTGAATGGGTGAGGGAAAATTTGGGGTGTTTACACATAGGAATGAAGGACATTACGTAGAGGGGTAGGTGTAACACCCACTTTTCCCATTTTAAAAAATAACATAAATTTCCACAAAAATCAGAGTTCAATTAACAAAGTGAGTGATTACACTTCAAAAACTTTTAATAATTCGATTCATTTTATCATAAGCAGCGGAAATATGTTTTCAATAACAATTGTGCCCAACAACATAACAATCCAACAACATAAAATGGGTCCTCTAGTTTGTTAAACCAATACGTAACTTAACAAAGTAATAAAAAACAAAGTAAAATAACATAGTTCAAAAGTCCCCATTCTCGTGTTACGTATCAAAGTGCCTTAGGACTCGGACAAGCAACACCAGAGCACTTCTCAGGTACCTGGGTTATCTGTACTTCCGAAGAAGCACAGACACAACAACACAAACAAAGGGATGCGAAACAATTTCATATCATAACGGTGCAAATAACATACTTGAAGGAGTAATTACACAACCATCATAACATACAACATAAATTATTCATTCAAGTATATATATATATATATATATATATATATATATATATATATATATATATATATATATATATATATGCAATGTGACTCTATACACAATGTAAATGCGGTACCGACTTCAACAAATGCCCATCGATTCAGACCGGATGCATCGCTTACGCTCCTACTGAGACACGATCATCCCCCACCCATTGATTCCCAATGAATTTGAATATCCACTTACGTTCCGTCCGAGACATGGTTATTTTCCTATCATGTATGCGTATGCAAAACTCGATTTACACATACAATATCATCAATATGCATAGATACAATCATGCTCACACGATCTTCTTGATCCTCATCATTCATCAATCATCATATAAACACAAAACAAACATTTCCATAACCAACACATGTCAATGGTTTTTAAAACTTATTTACTAAATGGTGGTCATCAGGTCCTATAGTTGCTACTAAACATTATCCTCAATGTCTTAAATTAATGGTACAAATCTTAACTAGAAGAATGGGACGAATCCGACTTAAAACATCGCAAATCTTCCAAATACAGAGGCCTGACATGGCCCCCCCTGTATCCCCTAACACGGCCCGTGTCAGGTGGCCTGAAGCGCGCTCTTACAAATCCAAATTTTAATGAGAGACAGGGGACTGACACGGTCGCCCGTGTCGTATGACACGACCCGTGTCACACCTCCTGAAGGCCCCCTCCCTAAAACCCAACCAAATATCATATTCCTGTGGCCTGACACGGCCACCCGTGTCCTATGACACGGCCCGTGTCAGGGGTCCTGCATCAGAAAATTCAGTTTTTCATAAAATTCACTTTTCTTCCCTTTTTACTCCAACATGAACTCAGTTCATTTTATGTCACTTTTAGCATCCATTAGTCCAATTGACATACCTATTACCAATTTATACCTCTAACATCAATCCACCACTTAGCCTAACTTTTACAAATCAAATTAGGGAAAAATCATAGGTTCTCTTCATCTTCCCCAATCATCTAACATCATCAACAATCATAACCCCATTTCACATTTCACATATCACAATACATACACAACAATTCAACATCAAAACCTCAAACATATACAAGCAATCATTATTTTATTCATAAACATATCATGAATTCATCAATTTCAATCATAAATCATAAATCCCTAAGGGAGTAAGGAACTCCCAATTACCCTTCCATGTTAGGTCACCAATATAAAACCCTTTCTCCCCCCTTACCTCAGATTCAATTGATCCTTGGAGAATCTTGATCTTCAAATCCTACAATTCTTGATCTCCCTTTTCTTCTCCCTTTTCTCTAGAGCCTTCTGTTCTTCAAAAAGTACGATAGTGAGAAATGTATCGTGTTCTCCCTTTTTCACAATATAACCAAATTACCACCTTACTCCTTAGACCTCCAACTTACTCTTTTATTTTATTTTATTAAATAATAATATTATAATAATAATACACATCATCATATTATCATTATTTACATAAAAATACCTTCTCCCCTATAATTCCAAATATCTTAAAATAGTCTTAATATTTAATTTTATAAAAATAAATTATAAAATTGAGGCGTTACAGTGGGCACAAAGAATTTTGAGCCTTAATCTTTGTTTCTATAACCGTGAACCAGACCACGATACAACCCAAAAAAGTCCTAATTGAAACATGGTTATTTCGAGAGCGTACTACCACGAGACAACGTTCCTGACTCCTATGAGTTGTGCTAAAAGATATTTGTTGGTGTTGCATGTGCAAGATTTATTTTATTCAAAAAAAAGAAAAAAATCAATGTTGTATCTTAACCAGTGATTCCCTCACAAAGGTTTGCAACATCTTTTCAATAAAAACTTCAAGATTAACATGTGTGTTGCATTAGAATAATCATTCTCAGAATAAAACATTTTCTGCTTGCATACTTTTGTTTGACATTAAAAGAAGCTTACATATGGAATCTCAGTCCAGAAGCTTAATCTTGCCAAGTTGAGAAGTTTGAAAGTCTCAAAGAAAAAGCATACGCAGGTGCACTTTTCCAAGAAACTTCATTGAGTAAGGACTTCCCCCTACAAGTTGTATTAAATGCAGTCAACTGGGGAAATCACGTTGAGCAATCACCTCACATTTCACCCCAAACTGGGTAAATCACTTCAAGATTGAATTTCTCAAAGATCCATTAGTCGAGGGCAATTACTCAAAGGCTTGTAAAATCTACAAAAGTTTAAAGACACTGAGGAATTTTGGATGCTAGGTCTTCTGTAAAATCCTCTTGCGATGAGGTTCTCGTGAATGGCGCATTCAGAAGTTCGAAAGAAAGGTTTGTTATCACCAAGCATTGTGGAGATATGTTTATCTAACCCTAGTGGGTACAAGATTATTGATCAATTACAAGTGATTCTCCGGATAAGGCTTTAAGGGGTGGCACTCCCAAGCATATATTGTCCCCAACAAGAGATGTCTTATAACTCTCGTGACTTCATCTCCAGTGGCGTCTAGGGTTATTTGTTCACCTATAAGTAAGATTATCTGCAGACAGAGCTTTTGTAATGCCTTCATCATCTAGTCTTGAAACACTCGTTTGTGTTGGCCTTTTGTTCATTCACCCGTTTGTGTTTGTTTAGTACTCTTTGATACTCGTTTGTATCGTTGTTCAATCACTCATTTATGCTCGACATAATCTTTGATACTCATTTGTGTCATCTCTTAAGCACTCGTCTGTGTTAATTTTGTGGTCCAGACGCTTGTTTGTGTCTATCCCTAAAACTTATGGATACTCATTTGTATTGTTGTTCAATTACCCATTTGTGAGTGGTTCTTTACCTATGATACTAGTCTGTGTATGATTATTACCTGCTAATACTCGTTTGTATCATTGTTCATTCACTCGTCTGTGATTTATTTCCGGATTTTTGATACTCGTCTGTATCACTTTATAACACTCATTTGATAATCGTTTGTATCTCTTTAATACTCGTCCGTGTTAACCTTCAACACTCTTCTGTGTTTGATTGTAAAACCTATGATGCTCGTCTGTGATTGGTTATTACATATTTGATACTTGTTTGTATCATTGTTCAATCACTCGTTTGTGGTTGATTTTCTCACCTTTTTGATTCTTGTTTGCATCCTTTTTTTTCAATCACTCATTTGTGTTTGATTCCATACCTTTTGATACTTGTTTGTATCATTATCGGATACTCGTCTGTATCGGTGGCTGATAGTCGTCTGTATTGTTGTCTAGAGCACTTGTCTGTGTCTCTTTGATTGTCGTCTATTACTCGTATGTATCATTCTTCTACACTCGTTTGTGTTGACCCGTTATTCAGATACTCATTTGTGTTTGACTTTATATTTTGATGCTCGTTTGCATTATCGCTTTAGAACTCGTTGTAAACACCCCAAATTTGCCCTCACCCATTCACCCCATGGCTTGTGATCTCCTTATATGCATAAACTCAATCATAGCATCTCATACCACATTTTTGATTCACTGCATTGGTTCAAAGTCATCTGCATCTAGGGTTTGTAATCTGAGCAATCCAAGAGCCACTTGAGCCACTCCAAAGGTCATCAATCACTTCAAAGGGGTCCATGTATGTTCAAGCATCATATTATATCCCCACAAAGTCAAGAAAGTCAAAGAATCACAAGAACTGGGAATGGCATGGAAGCAGAGCCAGGTTTGACTGCACAGATGACCTAGAATAGGGTTTTGGTTTCAAAGGCCATAACTCCAAATTTTTTGGTCATTCTTGTTTCTATTGGTCTCTATATGGTATAGGGATCATGCATATCAATTTTCATGAAGAAATTCCATGGGGAAGGCATCTAATCAAGAGTTGACTTTTTGAGCAAGTCAATGCAAAATCAGGGCATCTGAGGCCCTCAATGACCCAACCAAAGGGTATTCTTCATCATTTTGATTGTGTATGATCTTTATTTGATCATAGAAGGTGTTATAAGTTCACAAAATTGAAGAATTTCAAGCCATTTGCAAAGTTGACTTTTTGGGAAAAATGACTTGTAATGGAAACTTGCCATTTTGGGAAACTTTTTCAACCCTTGCTTTTTGACTCAAAAATGCTTCAAATGGAAAAACTTTGGTCATGAAATTTGTAGAATGGATCATTCCCTTTTCAAAAAGTACAGGAACTTGTCCTAATTCATTTTGGATCAAAAGTTATGGCTTGTCAAAGTTGGGAAAAATCACATAAATTCAAGTTTTGTACCAAAGAGGCATTTTGCAAAATGGTATGATCAAGTGTTCTAAAGGCTTCAAATGTGCACAAACTCATTACAACATACTCACATGACCTCTAAAGATCAGAATGGGCCCAAGAATATTGCATTTTGATGCCTTGAACTTCATGAATTTCCAAAGGGGCCAAACTTTATGAAAATTGCAAAACATCTCATAAGCTTCATTCAACTTGCTGAATCATCTCAAAACTAATTCCATGGACCTCCTTAATCTCAGCTGAGCAAGGACAAGCCAATGAGCTAGCTACACCATTGCCCATACCTCAAGTATAACACTTTTGACTTTTTGGCAAAAACACCCATACCAATCCCACAGTGACAAAACAACTCTCTGCCCAATCCAGACCTTACAAACACACTCCAAGGATTCATTTTGATAACACACACAAGCCTGAAACTCTCTCCAAGTCAACACTCTCATTTTTCACCTCTTATGCAACTTCCTTCGAAACTCATCATACAAGCATCAAACACAAAAACAAACTTCACCAAATCACTCACCATGATCCTCTGATCATTTCCCACCCCTCACTTGCCCCTGAAACCACTGCAATCAAAAATACGATTTTCACACTCCCTTGGCCTGAGCTTCTGCCAACTCTCTCTAAAGGCCATATAAACTCCAGTTAAGTGTCAAAAGCTTCTAAGGAGGATCATTGGGACTTGTGAGGTTTTGATGCGTATTGAGAGAGATAGAGATTTTGGCTTGCCGGAGAAGATGACCGGAACACTGTTCCGGTCATCTGAAAGTAATTAGGGTTTTGGATTAGGGCTTAATCATAATTAGGCCAGTTTGAATTTTGGCCGTCCATTCGCGCGCCAAGTCAATTCCCGCCCCCCTGACTTTGAATCTGGACCTTTGGATGATTTGACTTTCCTATTTTCTCATTAAAATCATTTTTAAATTCATTTGTTTTGTATTTAATTTGTACGAATTATTAAAAATAGCAAAAATTGTTTAAAAATTATGAAAATTTTTGTCAAGGTTTTCATTATTTTTCAGAACACAAAAAATATTTTTATTTTTATTTTTTGCATTAAAAATTATTTTTAAATCATTTAAAAGTTTACTTTTAATTAATTAATGAAAATTAATTAATTAAAAATGCTTTTAGGTATTTAAAAATCACAAAAAAAAATTCATATAGCATTCAAAAACATTTAGAAACATTGTCCAACTCTCAAACCAAATTTCTTTTTTGTTCTTGATGCCTTTTGATAATTTTCTTTGGAATTAATTTCATTTCAAGGCAATATTTTGGTTCAAACTTTGAAAATTCATTTATGTCTAACCCTTGGGAGTTGGATCATGATTCTTTTTGCATTGCATCTTGCATAACATGTAGTTTATAGGATAAAATTGGCTTGAATTGATCTTGCATTTTCATTTTGTTTTGCATTTTTCTTGACAAGGTACCTTAAAACCCTAGCAATCTTAGAAAATTCATAACTCTCACTAGGTTAAGAGTTAGATCCCCTCCTTTGGGAAGTGAGTTTGTGTAGGTTTAGGGTTCCTTTGATTGCATTTTCAAATTTTTATCATGTCATTTGCTTCTGGTTTTGGATTTTGCTTTGTGTATTGATCATAAACCCTAATTTATGCCTTCCTTTGCATCCATCCTCCATTTGCTTGCACACTATGACTTGCCATGACATTTTGTGCATTCATTTGATTCATAATACATCTTAGGACATATTAGAATCATGTTTGATCATTGCATCTTTCATTTTCCATGTTATATGTCATTTGCATTCCATAACTTTTCATGTATGTTCATGGTCCTAAGCATGTCTCATTTGCATCTTTATGTTTGTAAGATCATTCTAATGCCTTACCTCATGTTTGCATCATCTCTTAGCATCATTAACATCATACTTATGCTTCTGGTTTTGGTTTGCATCATGACATTGCATCTCATTTTGCATTGCATTTCATTTCTTTTGCTAACTTTTCAGGTGGTAAGTTGTTTGAGAAGTGAATTTGCCTTCACTTCTCACATTCTCTTTTCATCTCTTTAATACTTCCCTTTGCTGCATTTTGTATGTATATTGGATTGAGCTTGCTCATTCTTGTTCATCTTACCTTCTTTCCTCAAGCAACTTATCTTTTTAAGTGAAGCAAGTTGTTTTGCTTCTCTTTGCTCCTCTCATCTGCTTCTCTCCTTGGTGGTTCCTTGAAGATTTCTTTCTTAAACCCCAAAAACCCTAGGAATGACCAAGCATGATAACAATTAGGGTTGATTAGTCCCCCACTTAGCTTTTACCTTTGTGTCTCTTTGAGTTATCTCTTCTCATCTCATAATCAGGGACTAAACCCTAAAGGATTTAAGGCTTTGTGATTAAGCTTATGCCTGCATCCTTCTATTAGGATGGAGTGTATAACTTTAATCCTAAGTGTTAAACCCTTAATGTGTTTAAATCCTTTAATCAATCCACTTAATAATCATCAAGACATCCAGCTTGTAACTTGGGCCTTGCATTAGGGTTCTAATTCTTCCTTAATTGGTCAAGAAGGACTAACCCTAGTGTTAATGGACAAGTCCCCCTCAAGTTGTCTTACAAACCATAAAAATCATTTCTTCATCTTATCATTAACTAAAATCCATTTAATAAAGGCTTTGTTTTGTCATGAGGTTAATCCCTAATCATGGATTAAGTTGAGGAGCTTTCCTCAGCTTAAACATTCTCATCTATTATCCTTCTATTAGGATGGTGTAATGAGTCTGTTTAATCCCTGATTATGGCTTAAACTCATTACTTAACACTAAACAAAAACAACAAAAACATCTAAATAATCACAAGTAGGTTAATGATCTTAATCCTACATCATGGTGATTAAGTGTGAGATACTGACTTCACACTTAAGGTATTCTCATTACCCCTAATCAGAGGGAGGATGTAATGAGTTTACTAACCCTTTGGTTTAGGCTTAAGCTCATTAACTTATGACAAACTTTCAGAAGCAATAAAAGACTGAAAATACAAAAACAAACAATAATCGTCTCCTCCGGGATTCTTTTCTCATCTCATTCACTCACAAACGAGAACTTGCTTCTTCCGTCTAATGCAAGACAGTTTGCACCTGAGCCAGACAGGTCATACACTTGAGCATAGACAAGTAAGCAGTTCACAAGTCAATTCATCTTTCAGTCTCTTTGGGTCGAACTACGGTGTTCTGACTTCCTCATTGCACGAGAGGATACGTAGGCATAACTTAACAGTTATCGAACAAAAGTCTCTGTATATCCCCCCTCTTTCTAGCCTTATTCTTTAAGCCTCATGATCTTGAGCATTTCACTTTTGTTCTCACATTGACACTTCTTTTATACACTTCACACTTATTTTACACTAACACTTGTATTCTTTTCCAGCTTTGATACACAAATTGCACTGACACTACCCCTTTAAAACACAAATCTTTTAAGCGTGGATCCCGTCGAGTACGACGGACAATCTGGGTGCTAATACCTTCCCAGGTTGTAACCAACCCCCTTTCTCAGTCTCTCTGGTTCGCAACCGTCTTATCCATATCTTTCCTAGGTTTATGCAACATTACCTTTCCTCCGGGATAAAAATGCCTAGCTGGAGACTCTATTCTTTTCCTTTCCTCTTTCGCCGACCGTTCGCGTCTGTACCCCTCTTGACCTTGGTGTGTCATTTTGGTGGGAGCGACAGCTTGACGACTCTGCTGGGGAACCTTATACTGTAACCAGGGCTTCTGGTTCTTTATTGTGGGTTCCTCCTAGCGTTTGTTTGATTTGTGTTTACTAGGGTGTTATGTGCTATTTATGTTTGTATATTTGTTTTATTTACTGCTTTATGTACAGTTATTTACTGCTTTCTTTACAGCTTTATATATCATACTGTCATACTGTCATCTTGCTGGATCTGGTTTTTGTTTTGGTGGGTGGGGTTTCATTGAGAGATAAGGTCCTATACCTGGGACCTGAGTGACACCTAGGCTAGAGTGGTTCATGTTCTTTCCCATTCCATTTCGGTCTGGTGCGGGAATATGAAACACGGTTCAGATATGGGTTTCTTCTTGAGAACTCTGTGCTACAGATCTCCTGTAGTGCTAGGGCTATCTGGGAAGCCTGCTAAGTCTGGATGACCTTTACTATGACCTTCAGAAACTGAGGTAAATTAGAGGAGGATCTTTTATGGTTATTGTAAACATTGTACCTCCGGGTTAGAAGTGTTTACACTTCTCATAACTGATCCAAATCTGAGGATCCTTGTTTTAGAACACCACCTGTGAGGGGGTTGGGCTGTTTACAGGTTTAAAGGAACCCGTGGCCACATCATACCCTGATATTTGTTTTGTTTAAGAATGCTTCACTTTGGACAGTTCTTGTGATTTAACCCTGGACATGTGACTCTTTATTTGAGTCCCCCACCTTGGTTACTGGACTTCTGAACCTCCATCTAGACTTCTTGAACATACATGGACCTTTATATCAAGGCAGTAATCAGATCCAGCTTGATCACAAACCCTTGCATATCATTTGAATACATCATCATTGCATCATTTAACATTTGTTTATTTGTTTTTCAGGGTATCCACATTATATCTGGCTTGGTTTTGACCCCTTTCATCTACATAGACCCCTGTTCACCAGTTATCTGCTTCAGCTATCTTCATCAGTTGCCTGCTTCAGCTACCTCCATCATCATCCTCAGCCTATCAGTGGCTCATCTCTAGTATCAGGCTTCATCATCAGCATTTGTTTTTAGCTCTTCATCAGCAGTCATGGCACCCAAAAAGAGCAATATTTCATACCATTTATTTGAGCCTGTGCTGGCTGGCATCAGGCAGGTCCAGGCACTTATCACTGCAGACCACATCCCATTATTCAGAGAGCATTATGGAGGCATCCTTGATATGGTTATGGACTTAGACCCTTCTCAGAGGAGTTTGATCCACACTTGCCTACAATTTTATGACCCTCCTTTGAGATGCTTCACTTTCCAGAACTTTCAGCTAGGACCTTTGCTGGAGGAGTTCTCATCTTTGATTGGAGTACCTGTCAGGGGTGGTATCCCCTTCAACCCAGATATGGCTTCTCCCAGCAATGAAGAAGTGGCAAAGGCACTATATTTGGAACCTATTTTGATTGAGCAGAACATGACAACAAAAGCTAGCATCCCTGGTCTACACCTGGATTTCTTGACTTCTCAGGCCATCCTGAAGGCCTCCTTGGGAGAATGGAAGGCAGTTTGTGCATTGTTAGCCCTCAGTATATATGGGGTTATACATTTTGCAGATGAGCCCAAGTTTATCAGCAAGAATGCTATTCATCTTTTCCTTCTGAGGAACCCAGTGCCCACATTGCTGGGAGATTTTTATTATTCTGTTCACCAAAGGAATGAGAAGCAGAGAGGGAGGTTGGTGAGGTGCTGTGCTCCTTTGTTTCATACTTGGCTGCTTAAACACTTACCCAAGACTGATGCCTTCCTGAATCCTCACCAACAGAAGAATTGGGCTAAAAGACTTATTGCTTTGACTTCAGATGACATCAGATGGTGCACCTAGAGCACCAAAGGCAGAGACATAATCACTAGCTGTGGGCAGTACCCCAATGTACCTTTAGTAGGAGTGAAGGGTTGCATCAACTACAATCTTTTGCTGCTCAAGAGACAATTGGGCTATGCTTTGGTTCACCCTCCTAGAGTGCAAGACTTGGCTGAAACCCTGTATTGTGAGATAAAGCCTAATCTAGCTGTTGTCAGGCAAGCATCCTGGGCTTGGGACAACATACAGACCAAAGGGATGGCCATTCTTGGGAGATGCAATAATGTGGCCTCAGCTCAGTATTATGAATGGTCTCATGCTAGGGCTCAGATTTCTGGGATGCCCTTCACTATTGAGGATGCACCTGGACCATCCACAGCACCACCTCCAGCCACTGTCAGCCTGGAAGAATTTGAGAAACTGAAGGAGAGGAATGAGAATCTGTCTCAGGCTCTGAAGAAGACCCTCTGGGAGAGGAGTGATGGTCGTCTAGACATTGAGAGGCTGGAGAAGCTTAAGGTGGAGCATCTAGCCAGGATTGAGAAATCAGAGGACTACATCAAGAAATCAAGAGCAGGAGAGCAAATTTTGAAGAATGCCTGTAAAGAGGCCCAGTTTCAGAAGGCTAGGACTGATCTCTATCTGAAAGAAAGTCAAGCGAGGTGGGTCAGGATCACTGAAGCTCGTACTCAAGAAGATAAGAGAACTCAGGCCAGGATTGAGCAGTTAGAGGCCATTGAGAAGAAACAACATGAGGCTTTATTAGCAGCCCAAAAGGAAATCTCAGAATTGAAGCTTAGGGCTGGTGTGAAAAGGTCAAGGGACCAGGACAGGCACAAGAAGCTGACTGCTGCTATTGCCACCAGGAACCTTCTTATCAGGAATATCACAGAGCATCCGGCTGGCCCTGTAACTGAAGCACTTTTGAAGGAGGTTAAGGAGGATGAGTTTGGCTTAGATGTTTGATTTCTTTGCTTGTTGTTATCTCCATTTCATGTACTTTTCTATTTATGTTGTATTTTGACCCCACAGGGGCGTGTGTTGTAAAAACAAACTATGTATGATCCACCATTTGTAATGTATTTGCCAGTTTGTTTCATTTGAGTTTCTTTTCTCAAGCAACAGCAAAACATCTTCCTCAGGGTCTGGAAATGTCAAAACCAAGAGCCAAGCCGGATACCTTGGAAAATAAATAAGCATACTGCATTGCATACTAACTTTTGTTTTGTTTTGTAGGTTTTTGTTTTGTTTGTTACTAACTCTGTTGTGGTTCAGGAATTATTGCTCGCCGTCGGGTGTTCCCTCTCAACCGTCCGCACAGATATCCTACTCGCAACAATCTTCCTGGTATCCAGATGGATCAAGTACAGCAAGATCTGACAGAGGTCAGAACCCAGATGGCTAATGAAAGGCTGGAGATGAGAAACCAAATGACCCAGTTCATGGAAGTAATGAATGGCCTGGCCCAAAGTCAAGAAAGGTTGAGGGCATTGGTAGAAAGACAAACCCCGGAAGAACCTCCTCTGGGGACTGGAGGAACAAGTAACAATGAGAGGGGTCCGCCTCATATTAACCCACCAGTATATGGGCCTCATCTACACCCAGAAATCAACATCCCGGGTAATGTGCAAGGAAATACTACTGGAGGAAGGGTCTTGCAAGAAGACCCCCAAGAAGAGCAGTTTACTGTGATGGGAGTCGGGGATGAAGTCTATGATAGGAGGCTTGATGAAATTGCTGAGAAGTTGAGATCTCTAGAGTCCCAAAATTCACTGGGCTTTGATGTCATGGATATGGGGTTAGTGAACGGGGTAAGAATTCCCCACAAGTTTAAACCCCCGTGCTTCGAGAAGTACAATGGAACTTCCTGTCCACGAACTCACCTGCAGTCCTTTCTGGGGAGACTTAAAGCATACACCATGGATGAAAAACTGTGGATGTTTTACTTTGAAGATAGTTTGACTGGGGCTTCCAGGGAGTGGTATTCTCACTTGACCAGAGCTACTATCCGATGCTGGAAGGACCTAGCTGAGGCCTTCATCAGGCAGTACCAATACAATCTGGACATGGCTCCTAACAGGACCCTCTTGATGGGAATGTCTCAATCCTCCAGGGAAAGCTTCAGAGAATATGCCCAAAGGTGGAGACAACTTGCTGCTGCTGTCCAGCCACCCATGTCGGAAAGAGAAATGGCCGACATGTTTATGAACACTCTGCAAGGAACATATATTGATAGGCTAGCTGCCTTTTCTTCCACCAGCTTCGCTGACGTAGTTATAGCTGGAGAAAGAATTGAGAGCCTTCTGAAGATGGGCAAAATTACTGATAATGGTGCAAGTTCGTCGAATAATCCCAGGAAGCCTTTTGTGGGACCTAGAAGAACCGGTGAGACAAATGCCATTTATGCCAGCAGGGGCAGACCGCAGTATGTTCATAGGTCAGTGGCAGCTGTCACAATTCCAGCTCCAATTCCTCAGCAACCAGCATATCAACCACAACAACAACCACACTATCAGCAGCAAGTTCAGTATTTGCCACAAAGGACCTACAACAACAACAACGGCAATCAACAGCAAATACCCTTTTAGCAAAGACCATCACAGGCAAATAGGGTGATCGACCCTATCCCTATGCCTTATGCCGCTTTATTGCCACAACTCCTGAAACTCAACTTGGTTGAATTAAGGACATTGGCACCACCAGATACCTCTAATCTCCCAAGAAATTATGATGTCAACGCTAGATGTGCTTTCCATTCCAATGCGCCTGACCACAATACAGAGAAATGCAGGGCTTTACAAATGAAGGTACAAGACTTGGTGGATTCTAAAGCCCTCAACTTTGCACCCCCTCCAAATGTCAACAAGAATCCCATGCCCAATCATGGAGGACCAAGAATTAATGCCATTGAGGAAGACAAGCCATCTTTCTTAATCACCAGTGTTGGGCAGATTCGGACATCTCTGGTAGAAATTAAAGCTCAGCTCCTAGAGTGCCAGATGTTCCCCGGGTGTGAGCTCGATTGTGGGTATTGCAACATTTCGGTCAACGGGTGTGATAATTTGAGAAGCGGCATAGATGGTCTTATCAAAAGTGGTATACTTAAGATCACAACAACGACGCCTACAAATCCAGCAATCCCTTTGACGACAATTCCTGACTCTTCTACAACTGCAACAACAATCATTCCAACCAATTCATCAATAACATCAACAATGGCTTCGTCTATCACTTCAACAAATCAAATGTCAACGACCCTTTCTTCTACAACATCAGCATCCCTTTACTCTGCAGAATCTTCTACAACATCAACATCCATTTATTCAGCAGAATCTTCTACAACGCCAACAGAAATTAATAAAGATATCTCAGCAGTCACCATCTACTATGACCCGTCATATGTTCCTCCAAACAACAACTTTCAACAACAAGCAGTGGCATCTCCTGCCAGGTCACCAGTCACCATTTACTACGATCCGCACACCATTTCAGTACCCTCCTCTGCAGCAGTCAGTCCAGTTACCATTACGGTGCCCGGACAAGTTCCATATGAAAGCAGTAATACCATACCTTGGCATTATGGCTCTGATTTTTACTGCAACGGGGAGAAGATCACTTGGGATTCTTCAACCTCTTCTCCACAAATTGATAATGTTGGGGGAGGCGGAGGCTTCACCAGAAGCGGACGCCTCTTTGCCTCACAATTGCAAAAACCTAATGCCGAAGCAGAAGCTGCTGCAAAAGCAAAGGGAAAGAGTGTGGTACCTGAAGAACCAATCATCAAAGATACTCAGAAGACATCCTTTGAGCAAGATGTAGACGAGTTTATGAGAATTATAAAGAGAAGTGATTACAAGGTGGCTGATCAGCTTCACCAAACTCCCTCAAAGATCTCCATATTATCCCTGCTGATGTGTTCTGAAGCTCACAAGAATGCATTACTGAAAGTCTTGCACGCAACATACGTGCCAGAAGAGATCACTGTTAATCAGCTGGAAACCGTGGTAGCAAATGTCAACACATGTCATGGACTGGGCTTCACCAATGCTGACTTAACAACCGAGGGGCGTAACCACAACAAGGCCTTACACATCACTCTAGAATGCAAGGGTGCTGTTCTATCCCATGTACTGGTGGACACTGGGTCTTCACTCAATGTTCTACCAAAGAAAGCCTTGGTGAAGCTGGAGTATGATGGCTTGGCACTGCGTCCAAGTAATTTGGTGGTGAGAGCTTTCGACGGCTCTAAAAGATCAGTGCTTGGGGAGATTGATCTGCCTGTGATGATTGGCCCGCAAACCTTCAAAATTACCTTCTATGTGATGGACATTCAGCCGGCCTACAGCTGTTTGTTGGGTAGACCTTGGATCCATGCCGCTGGCGCTGTTACGTCTACCCTTCACCAGAAGATGAAATTCGAGTGGGAAGGTCAGATCATCACCATCTGTGGTGAAGAAGATATCTTTGTTAGCCATCTGGCTACGTACAAGTACATTGAGATGGATGGAGAAATCCATGAAACTATGAGCCAGGGATTTGAGGCCCTAAACATAAATGAAGCATCTGCTGTACTGGGAACCTCCATGACATCTTATCAGCAAGCCATGAAGGTTGTTGAAGAGGGTACTGCCCAAGGCTGGGGCAAGCTGCTACCTGTGGAGAAGAAGGAGGACAGATTTGGGTTGGGTTACAAACCAACTCAACAAGATCAATCAGAGGCTGCCAAAAAGCCCAGTTTTGTCAGCGGGGGAATGCTCACCCCGGATGCAGTGAACAACTTGGAAGACGAGAAGGAAAGTGACCGCAACCTGGAGTGCTGGATACGTCCAAGGATCCCGCGGAGCCAAGTCCTTAACTGGTCTTCCCAGGAAATTATAAGGGTTACTCCTGCAGAGTAATTATTATTTCCTGTATTTTTAAGCATGCATCAAGTCTTGCATCTTGCCCAAGATGTCAAGACTCATTTTGTAATCGGGCCATCTTGTAATTTTGTGCAAACAGATCAATCAATGAATATCGGACATCTTTTGCAAATGAGTCTTTTTCTTTTCCGCTCACTGTTTTTCATTTTTCTTTTTGTACAAAAATAAAATGGCAATGTTTTCCAAAATGACAACTTCATTTCACTTTTTCTAAACAAGATTAAAATCGATCACTAAAATGAACAATCTAAACCCTTGTAGAGAGTGCCTTTCAGACTGCACCAACAACAACACAGCTATGACTTCGTATGACTTTGACAATCCAATCAATCAAGCTGATGAAGGGGTTGAAGAAGATTATGAGCTTCCTGAAGAGCTAGCCAGGTTGTTAAGGCAAGAGGAGAAGGTTATCACTCCTCATCAGGAGGAGATTGAAACGGTTAATCTTGGTACGGAAGAAGATGTGAAAGAGGTTAAGATCGGGGCCTGCCTACAAGATTCAGTAAAAGAGCAACTGATTGGTATGCTTCGGGAATATGTAGATGTCTTTGCTTGGTCTTATCAGGATATGCCAGGGTTGGACACCAATATTGTCATGCACAAGCTGCCTTTAAAAGAAGATTGCTCACCGGTTAAACAGAAACTACGCCGCACTCGCCCAGACATGGCAATGAAGATTAAAGAAGAGGTACAAAAGCAGTGGGACGCCGGGTTCCTTGCTGTGACTAGCTACCCGCCGTGGGTTGCTAATATTGTACCTGTGCCTAAGAAAGACGGCAAGGTGAGAATGTGTGTTGACTACCGGGATCTGAACAGAGCCAGCCCGAAAGATGACTTCCCATTACCTCACATTGACATATTGGTTGATAATACGGCTCAGTTCTCGGTGTTCTCCTTCATGGATGGATTTTCAGGATATAATCAGATCAAGATGTCACCTGAAGACATGGAGAAGACAACTTTCATCACACCCTGGGGCACGTTCTGTTACAAGGTGATGCCATTCGGACTGAAGAATGCTGGTGCAACGTATCAACGGGCTATGGTAACATTATTCCATGACATGATCCACAAAGAAATTGAATGTTATGTGGATGACATGATTGCCAAGTCCCTTACAGAAGAAGACCACCTGGTGAGTCTGTTGAAGTTATTCAAGCATCTGAGGAAGTACCAACTGAAGTTAAACCCCAACAAGTGCACATTCGGGGTGCATTCTGGTAAGCTGCTGGGATTTATCGTAACTGAGAAAGGGATTGAAGTTGACCCTGATAAAGTCAAAGCCATTCAAGAAATGCCTGCACCGAAGACTGAGAAAGAAGTTCGGGGGTTCTTGGGTAGATTGAACTACATTTCACGGTTCATATCTCACCTTACAGCAACCTGTGAACCTCTGTTCAAGCTGCTAAGAAAAGAACAAACGGTCAGGTGGAACGAAGACTGCCAGAAAGCTTTTGACAAGATCAAGGAATACTTACAAGAGCCTCAAATCCTTATGCCTCCAGTTGAAGGAAGACCTCTGATAATGTACTTGACAGTATTAGAAGAGTCGATGAGGTGTGTGTTGGGCCAGCATGACGAGTCTGGTCGAAAAGAGTATGCAATATACTACCTGAGCAAAAAGTTTACCGATTGTGAACAACGTTATTCACTGCTCGAGAAAACTTGCTGTGCTTTAGCGTGGGCTGCTCGCCGACTAAGGCAGTATATGTTGACCCACATTACCTTGTTGATTTCAAAAATGGATCCAGTTAAGTACATTTTTGAGAAGCCAGCACTTACCGGACGGGTTGCAAGATGGCAAATGATCCTCACGGAATATGACATTCAGTACACATCTCAGAAAGCCATAAAGGGAAGTGTACTGTCTGATTATCTTGCTGAGCAACCTATTGACGATTACCAGCCTATGAGATTTGACTTCCCTGATGAAGACATCATGTTCATCAAAGCAAAAGATCATGAAGAGCCTGTTCACACCGAAGGGCCTGACCCAGAAGAAGAATGGACTATGATGTTTGATGGGGCTGTTAACATGAATGGTCGTGGTGTTGGTGCAGTACTTATTACACCTAAAGGAGTTCACATGCCTTTCTCGGCAAAGCTCACTTTCAGCTGCACTAACAACGAAGCTGAATACGAAGCTTGTATTATGGGTCTTGAGGAAGCCATTGACCTCAGGATCAAGACTTTGACCGTATTCGGAGATTCAGCTCTGGTAATTAATCAAACCAACGGCAAATGACACACACACCAGGATCATCTGATACCTTACAGGGATTATACAAGGAGATTATTGACTTTCTTTACAACAGTCAAGCTTGAATATATCCCTCGGGACGAGAATCAATTTGCAGATGCTCTTGCCACCATTTCATCCATGATCAAAGTTCAAGCTACCAACTTTGTGCCTCGGATTTCAGTGTCCAGACTTGACAGACCAGCATATGTATTTGCAGCAGATGTTGTTAAAGATGATAAGCCTTGGTTCCACGACATTAAGTGCTTCTTGGAGGATCAAACATACCCACCTGGGGCATCTTCCAATGATAAGAAGACATTAAGAAGGCTTGCTGGTAGTTTCTTCCTGAATACTGACGGTTCCCTATACAAGAGAAACTTTGATATGGTACTCCTCAGATGCGTTGATAGAACAAAAGCAGACTTGTTGATGCACGAGGTGCCTCCCATGCAGGAGGGCATGCCATGGCTAAGAAATTGCTGAGATCAGGTTATTACTGGATCACAATGGATGCAGACTGCTGTGCCTATGCCAGAAAATGCCAGAAATGCCAGATTTATGCGGATAAAGTGCATGTGCCTCCCAATCCTTTGAATGTGATGTCTTCACCCTGGCCCTTTGCCATGTGGGGCATTGATATGTTTGGCAAGATTGAACCGACTGCTTCAAACGGCCACAGATTCATCTTGGTTGCTATATACTATTTCACCAAGTGGGTTGAAGCAGCTTCTTATGCAAATGTTACAAGGCAAGTGGTAGCCCGATTTCTGAAGAGAGACATCATTTGTCGGTACGGAGTTCCCGAGCGAATCATTACTGATAATGGTTCTAATTTAAACAACAAAATGATGGCAGAACTATGCCGGGACTTCAAGATCCAACACCACAATTCTTCTCCTTAAAGGCCAAAGATGAATGGTGCTGTTGAGGCAGCTAACAAGAATATCAAGAAGATTGTGCAGAAGATGGTGGTCACCTACAAAGACTGGCATGAAATGCTACCGTTTGCCTTGCATGGGTACCGTACGTCAATCAGAACATCTACTGGGGCAACACCGTATCAGCTTGTTTACGGTATGGAGGCAGTCCTACCTGTTGAAGTTGAACTACCCTCCTTGCGGGTACTAATGGATGTTAAGTTGAATGAAGCAGAGTGGGTCCGGTCCCGGTACGAACAATTGAGTCTGATTGAAGAGAAGAGATTGGCTGCAATCTGTCATGGGCAGTTGTATCAGAAAAGAATGAAGAAAGCCTTCGATCAGAAAGTTAGGCTCCGAGAATACCAAGTAGGAGATCTTATGCTGAAAAGACTCCTCCCTCCTCATACAGACCACAAGGGCAAGTGGACTCCGAACTATGAAGGGCCATTCGTAGTAAAGAAAGTTTTCTCTGGTGGAGCACTGATGCTCAGCACTATGGATGGTGAAGACTTCCCGTCCCCTGTGAATTCAGATGCAGTTAAAAAATACTTCGCATAAAAATGACCCGCTGGACATAAAAACAGAATGAAAGTCCAGGCAAAAATAGGGCATCCCGGCGAGTCAAAAACATAATAAAAGACTCGGACAAAAATAAGGGAAATAAACAAAAAATGTACACCCGCTGAGTTGAAAAGCCGCATCGGACAACTCAGGCAAAAATGGGTATCCCGGTGGATTGAAAACCTGAAAGGGCGATCCACGCAAAATAAGGGAATAAGCGAACAATTGCATTCTGAATTCGTCTGTATCGCTCACAACTTGGTAAGCTTCGAAAGGTTCAAGCGCCGGTCAGAATCAGCCTTCTTCAGAAAGCAAGACGAGAAGAACGTCAAAAGTCATACGAGTCATAGCAAAGGGAAGCCCCTTGAAGCGTCATCAACATTGCCAACATCTTCTGTTTCCCAATTTATAACAATCTCCTCATTTCAGGGGATTTGTTTCTTTGACTGTATCTTGCCAATTTAGGGCACATGAATTAATAAAATCAGACTTTCAGTCATGTCTTGTCTCGTACATTTTATTTTCGTTTGCAAAAATGTCCGATGTCTTTAAGATACTAGTTGCATAATTACAGATGCTTCTCTTCTAAAAATACGTGCTTGCAGGAAGTATACTTACTCCCGGGAGTGTCTAAACTCCTATGATGGAATCCAGTAAGGGATACCTCGGGATTACTTGTGCGTTTCTCTGTCTTTTCAGGATTGCAGGTATCCGAAGCGCAACATGGGGAATGAAGGCTTCATCCCAGCAAGTTGGCAGATCATTGTCTACGCAGTCTTAGCACCGGAAGTGTTTTCTCCCCAGCTGAGTTGCCATTTATTTTTCCTCCTCAGCCAAGTACAAAAGCCCGGGAATCATCTCCCCGCAGAATTTCAGCCTCTATCCAAAAGAGCAACGTCTGAAGATCTCACAGCAGAGTAAAGAAAGCTTCTACAAACCCCAGCTGGGTCCCTCATTACCAAAGATAGGTCTATCAGTGACCTATATCCCCAAGCAGAGTCCCATATGTCAGATATACCAATGATTTCATCCCCAGCTGGGATGTTCACTTCAAGCAGATCAGCCAGAGATCTTCGTAGCAACGGGACCCGGATCCCGGATGGTTACCTCTTGCATAATCATAGCATTCGCATCATATTACCCCCCCACAGAGCGTAGCATTCCGTCTAATACGGAGCATTACGGCAAAAATCAAGCATATTGCATAACCATAAGCCATGTTCTGAATCAAACACTTGTGAATACTGACAACCCATCGAAGATATACAGAAAACTCCCCAGATTCCCCGACAGAGAGCCAAGGCACTTTCCCTAAAGATATGGATACGTCCTGACACCCGTCCGTGTCATATCCCCAGCGGAGAGCTAAAGCTAAAGCATTGGCCTTACACTCATAAATACAAATGCACACTCCTTTTGGCACTCATCCGTGTCATGATTCCTCAGTAAAATCGCCCGATCTTTCTTTACAAACAAACACCTACATATTACAGATACTTCCCGACACCCGTCCGTGTCATATCCCTAGTAGAAAGCCAAAGCGTCCCCTTTGCACTCACAGATACATATGCCTACAGATTCCCTGACACCCGTCCGTGTCACCTTCCCCAGCATGGAAACCTAAAACATTCTGTAAACCATACACTTGTCTATATTACACTTTTCTCCTTTTGACACTCGTCTGTGTCACTCTCCCCAGCAGGTTAAACACTCTCCTGTACACCACTCATACTTATTCCACTCATACAGATACCCGTCCGTATCTTGTATATATCACTCAAATCCCCTCAGATTCGACACTCGTCTGTGTTCCTTGTTAACCAGTTGATACTCGTCCGTATCACCATCTCAGAACATGCGTCAAGCGTTTGTTTCTACCTGATACTCGTCCGTATCACAGTTTTAAGGATGCTCGTCCGCATCTTTAATCCATACACGTGTTGAACACTTATGTCTTCTTGAAATTTAGACACTTGTCTGTGTCTACTATTTCCCAGAGGAGTCCCCATAGGATCAACACTCGTCCGTGTTCTTTGTTAACCAGTTGATACTCGTCCGTATCATCATCTCTGAACATGTGTCAGCATTTGTTTCTACCTGATACCCGTCCGTATCATAGTCTTAAGGATGCTCATCCGCATCTTTATTCCATACACAGTACCCAAACAATTATACTTCTCATTTCTTGGATATAGACACTCGTCCGTGTTTATTTGTCCCAGCAAGTCCTCAGCAAAACTTCTTTTCTATCTGACATTCGTCCTATGTCATGATACCTTTCGGCAGCCGTACCTTGCCAGGTGATCGTCCTTCACCTTCGGATGACCGTCCCTCATCCTTTCCCCAGCGGAGTCTCTGTTTTATTGGAACCCCTTTTCTATCCGGCATTCGTCCTATGTCGTGATTTTTAGCAGTCGTGCCCTGCTAGGTGATCGTCCTTCACCTCCTGATGATCGTCCTTCATCACTTTATCCGATGGCCGTCCCTATCGTTGATCTTGTTATCTGACATTCGTCCTATGTCATGATAAACCCTGAGAGCAGCCGTACCCGGCTAGGTGATCGTCCTTCACCTCTTGATGATCGTCCTTCATCATGCTTATCCGATGGCCGTCCCCATCGTCGACCTTTTTATCCGGCATTCGTCCTATGTCGCGATACTTTCGGCAGCCGTACCCTTCCAGGTGATCGTCCTTCACCTTAGATGACCGTCCCTCATCTCATCCCCAACAGAGCAGCCGTCCCCTGCTAGGTGATCGTCCTTCACCTTTGATGACCGTACCTCATCATTCATTTTTGCCTCTAATCCCCAGAGAGTCTTATAGCTTTACTTGATGGCCGTCCCCATCACAATCTCTTATATCCCCATCTTGTCGGCCGTCCCCGTCATTGCTTCGTTTCCCGCATCTTTCCCCAGCATGTCGGTCGTCCCCGTCATTGCTTCATCCCCAGCAGTCGTTCTCTGCTCGACGGTCGTCCTCCGTCGCCCGCACTTTATGATTATACTTTATTTTCTTTTACAATCTATATCCCTTTTCTTCTTCATTCTGTGAGTGCAAATTTTGGAATGTCTTTGGTATTCAACCACAAGTTATCTTGTTTGCCTGTTAAGCCGTTGCTTACATCCTGCACAGCTAACTCATGCTTGAATAGGGGCAGCTGTAAACACCCCAAATTTGCCCTCACCCATTCACACCATGGCTTGTGATCTCCTCATATGCATAAACTCAATCATAGCATCTCATATCACATTTTTGATTCACTGCATTGGTTCAAAGTCATCTGCATCTAGGGTTTGTGATCTGAGCAATCCAAGAGCCACTTGAGCCACTCCAAAGGTCATAAATCACTTCAAAGGGGTCCATGTATGTTCAAGCATCATATTATATCCCCACAAAGTCAAGAAAGTCAAAGAATCACAAGAACTGGGAATGGCATGGAAGCAAAGCCAGGTTTGACTGCACAGATGACCTAGAATTAGGGTTTTGGTTTCAAAGGCCATAACTCCAAATTTTTTGGTCATTCTTGTTTCTATTGGTCTCTATATGGTATAGGGATCATGAATATCAATTTTCATGAAGAAATTCCATGGGGAAGGCATCTAATAAAGAGTTGACTTTTTGAGCAAGTCAGTGCAAAATCAGGGCATCTGAGGCCCTCAATGACCCAACCAAAGGGTATTCTTCATCATTTTGATTGTGTATGATCTTTATTTGATCATAGAAGGTGTTAGAAGTTCACAAAATTGAAGAATTTCAAGCCATTTGCAAAGTTGACTTTTTGGGAAAAATGACTTGTAATGGAAACTTGCCATTTTGGGAAACTTTTTCAACCCTTGCTTTTTGACTCAAAAATGCTTCAAATGGAAAAACTTTGGTCATGAAAGTTGTAGAATGGATCATTACCTTTTCAAAAATTACAAGAACTTGTCCTAATTCATTTTGGATCAAAAGTTATGGCTTGTCAAAGTTGGGAAAAATCACATAAATTCAAGTTTTGTACCAAAGAGGCATTTTGCAAAATGGTATGATCAAGTGTTCTAAAGGCTTCAAATGTGCACAAACGCATTACAACATACTCACATGACCTCTAAAGATCATAATGGGCCCAAGAATATTGCATTTTGATGCCTTGAACTTCATGAATTTCCAAAGGGGCCAAACTTTATGAAAATTGCAAAACATCTCATAAGCTTCATTCAACTTGCTGAATCATCTCAAAACTAATTCCATGGACCTCCTTAATCTCAGCTGAGCAAGGACAAGCCAATGAGCTAGCTACATCATTGCCCATACCTCAAGTACAACACTTTTGACTTTTTGGCAAAAACACCCATACCAATCCCACAGTGACACAACAACTCTCTGCCCAATCCAGACCTTACAAACACACTCCAAGGATTCATTTTGATAACACACACAAGCCTGAAACTCTCTCCAAGCCAGCATTCTCATTTTTCACCTCTTATGCAACTTCCTTCGAAACTCATCATACAAGCATCAAACACAAAAACAAACTTCACCAAATCACTCACCATGATCCTCTGATCATTTCCCACCCCTCACTTGCCCCTGAAACCACTGCAATCAAAAATACGATTTTCACACTCCCTTGGCCTGAGCTTCTGCTAACTCTCTCTAAAGGCCATATAAACTCCAGTTAAGTGTCAAAAGCTTCTAAGGAGGATCATTGGGACTTGTTTGAGCCAAAGAAGCAGTCAAAAAGCTCCTGGATTGAAAGCTTAACCTCAGGTAACATGATGAACAAATTTTCCAGAACCTTGTTTTCTTGTTAGAATGTTGTTCTACATGTTGCCCTGATCATGGGGATCTATTTATTTTTGAAAATGAGCCAGAAACAAGCATGTCATGATGATCTGAAAGTTTGCCCGTAAAAATGTTTTTGCTTGATTCCTTTGATTCAGGAAAAATAAATGTTGTTTGATTTAGGGTTTATGCTTAGTGATGTTCATAGGTTGATTCTGGAGATTTTTGTGAGGTTTTGATGCGTATTGAGAGAGATAGAGATTTTGGCTTGCCGGAGAAGATGACTGGAACACTGTTCCGGTCATCTGAAAGTAATTAGGGTTTTGGATTAGGGCTTAATCATAATTAGGCCAGTTTGAATTCTGGCCGTCCATTCGCGCGCCAAGTCAATTCCCGCCCCCCTGACTTTGAATCTGGACCTTTGGATAATTTGACTTTCCTATTTTCTCATTAAAATCATTTTTAAATTCATTTGTTTTGTATTTAATTTGTACGAATTATTAAAAATAGCAAAAAATGTTTAAAAATTATAAAACTTTCTGTCAAGGTTTTCATTATTTTTCAGAACACAAAAATATTTTTATTTTTATTTTTTGCATTAAAAATTATTTTTAAATCATTTAAAAGTTTATTTTTAATTAATTAATGAAAATTAATTAATTAAAAATGCTTTTAGGTATTTAAAAATCACAAAAAAATTCATATAACATTCAAAAACATTTAGAAACATTGTGCAACTCTCAAACCAAATTTCTTTTTTGTTCTTGATGCCTTTTGATAATTTTCTTTGGAATTAATTTCATTTCAAGGCAATATTTTGGTTCAAACTTTGAAAATTCATTTCTGTTTAACCCTTGGGAGTTGGATCATGATTCTTTTTGCATTGCATATTGCATAACATGTAGTTTATAGGATAAAATTGGCTTGAATTGATCTTGCATTTTCATTTTGTTTTGCATTTTTCTTGACAAGGTACCTTAAAACCCTAGCAATCTTAGAAAATTCATAACTCTCACTAGGTTAAGAGTTAGATCCCCTCCTTTGGGCAGTGAGTTTGTGTAGGTTTAAGGTTCCTTTGATTGCATTTTCAAATTTTTATCATGTCATTTGCTTCTGGTTTTGGATTTTGCTTTGTGTATTGATCATAAACCCTAATTTATGCCTTCCTTTGCATCCATCCTCCATTTGCTTGCATACTATGACTTGCCATGACATTTTGTGCATTCATTTGATTCATAATACATCTTAGGACATATTAGAATCATGTTTGATCATTGCATCTTTCATTTGCCATGTTATATGTCATTTGCATTCCATAACTTTTCATGTATGTTCATGGTCCTAAGCATGTCTCATTTGCATCTTTATGTTTGTAAGATCATTCTAATGCCTTGCCTCATGTTTGAATCATCTCTTAGCATCATTAACATCATACTTATGCTTCTGGTTTTGGTTTGCATCATGACATTGCATCTCATTTTGCATTGCATTTCATTTCTTTTGCTAACTTTTCAGGTGGTAAGTTGTTTGAGAAGTGAATTTGCCTTCACTTCTCACATTCTCTTTTCATCTCTTTCATACTTCCCTTTGCTGAATTTTGTATGTATATTGGATTGAGCTTGCTCATTCTTGTTCATCTTACCTTCTTTCCTCAAGCAACTTGTCTTTTTAAGTGAAGCAAGTTGTTTTGCTTCTCTTTGCTCCTCTCATCTGCTTCTCTCCTTGGTGGTTCCTTGAAGATTTCTTTCTTAAACCCCAAAAACCCTAGGAATGACCAAGCATGATAACAATTAGGGTTGATTAGTCCCCCACTTAGCTTTTACCTTTGTGTCTCTTTGAGTCATCTCTTCTCATCTCATAATCAGGGACTAAACCCTAAAGGCTTTAAGGCTTTGTGATTAAGCTTATGTCTGCATCCTTCTATTAGGATGGAGTGTATAACTTTAATCCTAAGTGTTAAACCCTTAATGTGTTTAAATCCTTTAATCAATCCACTTAATAATCATCAAGACATCCAGCTTGTAACTTGGGCCTTGCATTAGGGTTCTAATTCTTCCTTAATTGGTCAAGAAGGACTAACCCTAGTGTTAATGGACAAGTCCCCCTCAAGTTGTCTTACAAACCATAAAAATCATTTCTTCATCTTATCATTAACTAAAATCCATTTAATAAAGGCTTTGTTTTGTCATGAGGTTAATCCCTAATCATGGATTAAGTTGAGGAGCTTTCCTCAGCTTAAACATTCTCATCTATTATCCTTCTATTAGGATGGTGTAATGAGTCTGTTTAATCCCTGATTATGGCTTAAACTCATTACTTAACACTAAACAAAAACAACAAAAACATCTAAATAATCACAAGTAGGTTAATGATCTTAATCCTACATCATGGTGATTAAGTGTGAGATACTGACTTCACACTTAAGGTATTCTCATTACCCCTAATCAGAGGGAGGATGTAATGAGTTTACTAACCCTTTGGTTTAGGCTTAAGCTCATTAACTTATGACAAACTTTCAGAAGCAATAAAAGACTGAAAATACAAAAACAAACAATAATCGTCTCCTCCGGGATTCTTTTCTCATCTCATTCACTCACAAACGAGAACTTGCTTCTTCCGTCTAATGCAAGACAGTTTGCACCTGAGCCAGACAGGTCATACACTTGAGCATAGACAAGTAAGCAGTTCACAAGTCAATTCATCTTTCAGTCTCTTTGGGTCGAACTACGGTGTTCTGACTTCCTCATTGCACGAGAGGATACGTAGGCATAACTTAACAGTTATCGAACAAAAGTCTCTGTATATCCCCCCTCTTTCTAGCCTTATTCTTTAAGCCTCATGATCTTGAGCATTTCACTTTTGTTCTCACATTGACACTTCTTTTATACACTTCACACTTATTTTACACTAACACTTGTATTCTTTTCCAGCTTTGATACACAAATTGCACTGACACTACCCCTTTAAAACACAAATCTTTTAAGCGTGGATCCCGTCGAGTACGACGGACAATCTGGGTGCTAATACCTTCCCAGGTTGTAACCAACCCCCTTTCTCAGTCTCTCTGGTTCGCAACCGTCTTATCCATATCTTTCCTAGGTTTATGCAGCATTACCTTTCCTCCGGGATAAAAATGCCTAGCTGGAGACTCTATTCTTTTCCTTTCCTCTTTCGCCGACCGTTCGCGTCTGTACCCCTCTTGACCTTGGTGTGTCATTTTGGTGGGAGCGACAGCTTGACGACTCTGCTGGGGAACCTTATACTGTAACCAGGGCTTCTGGTTCTTTATTGTGGGTTCCTCCTAGCGTTTGTTTGATTTGTGTTTACTAGGGTGTTATGTGCTATTTATGTTTGTATATTTGTTTTATTTACTGCTTTATGTACAGTTATTTACTGCTTTCTTTACAGCTTTATATATCATACTGTCATACTGTCATCTTGCTGGATCTGGTTTTTGTTTTGGTGGGTGGGGTTTCATTGAGAGATAAGGTCCTATACCTGGGACCTGAGTGACACCTAGGCTAGAGTGGTTCATGTTCTTTCCCATTCCATTTCGGTCTGGTGCGGGAATATGAAACACGGTTCAGATATGGGTTTCTTCTTGAGAACTCTGTGCTACAGATCTCCTGTAGTGCTAGGGCTATCTGGGAAGCCTGCTAAGTCTGGATGACCTTTACTATGACCTTCAGAAACTGAGGTAAATTAGAGGAGGATCTTTTATGGTTATTGTAAACATTGTACCTCCGGGTTAGAAGTGTTTACACTTCTCATAACTGATCCAAATCTGAGGATCCTTGTTTTAGAACACCACCTGTGAGGGGGTTGGGCTGTTTACAGGTTTGCAGGAACCCGTGGCCACATCATACCCTGATATTTGTTTTGTTTAAGAATGCTTCACTTTGGACAGTTCTTGTGATTTAACCCTGGACATGTGACTCTTTATTTGAGTCCCCCACCTTGGTTACTGGACTTCTGAACCTCCATCTAGACTTCTTGAACATACATGGACCTTTATATCAAGGCAGTAATCAGATCCAGCTTGATCACAAACCCTTGCATATCATTTGAATACATCATCATTGCATCATTTAACATTTGTTTATTTGTTTTTCAGGGTATCCACATTATATCTGGCTTGGTTTTGACCCCTTTCATCTACATAGACCCCTGTTCACCAGTTATCTGCTTCAGCTATCTTCATCAGTTGCCTGCTTCAGCTACCTCCATCATCATCCTCAGCCTATCAGTGGCTCATCTCTAGTATCAGGCTTCATCATCAGCATTTGTTTTTAGCTCTTCATCAGCAGTCATGGCACCCAAAAAGAGCAATATTTCATACCATTTATTTGAGCCTGTGCTGGCTGGCATCAGGTAGGTCCAGGCACTTATCACTGCAGACCACATCCCATTATTCAGAGAGCATTATGGAGGCATCCTTGATATGGTTATGGACTTAGACCCTTCTCAGAGGAGTTTGATCCACACTTGCCTACAATTTTATGACCCTCCTTTGAGATGCTTCACTTTCCAGAACTTTCAGCTAGGACCTTTGCTGGAGGAGTTCTCATCTTTGATTGGAGTACCTGTCAGGGGTGGTATCCCCTTCAACCCAGATATGGCTTCTCCCAGCAATGAAGAAGTGGCAAAGGCACTATATTTGGAACCTATTTTGATTGAGCAGAACATGACAACAAAAGCTAGCATCCCTGGTCTACACCTGGATTTCTTGACTTCTCAGGCCATCCTGAAGGCCTCCTTGGGAGAATGGAAGGCAGTTTGTGCATTGTTAGCCCTCAGTATATATGGGGTTATACATTTTGCAGATGAGTCCAAGTTTATCAGCAAGAATGCTATTCATCTTTTCCTTTTGAGGAACCCAGTGCCCACATTGCTGGGAGATTTTTATTATTCTGTTCACCAAAGGAATGAGAAGCAGAGAGGGAGGTTGGTGAGGTGCTGTGCTCCTTTGTTTCATACTTGGCTGCTTAAACACTTACCCAAGACTGATGCCTTCCTGAATCCTCACCAACAGAAGAATTGGGCTAAAAGACTTATTGCTTTGACTTCAGATGACATCAGATGGTGCACCTAGAGCACCAAAGGCAGAGACATAATCACTAGCTGTGGGCAGTACCCCAATGTACCTTTAGTAGGAGTGAAGGGTTGCATCAACTACAATCTTTTGCTGCTCAAGAGACAATTGGGCTATGCTTTGGTTCACCCTCCTAGAGTGCAAGACTTGGCTGAAACCCTGTATTGTGAGATAAAGCCTAATCTAGCTGTTGTCAGGCAAGCATCCTGGGCTTGGGACAACATACAGACCAAAGGGATGGCCATTCTTGGGAGATGCAATAATGTGGCCTCAGCTCAGTATTATGAATGGTCTCATGCTAGGGCTCAGATTTCTGGGATGCCCTTCACTATTGAGGATGCACCTGGACCATCCACAGCACCACCTCCAGCCACTGTCAGCCTGGAAGAATTTGAGAAACTGAAGGAGAGGAATGAGAATCTGTCTCAGGCTCTGAAGAAGACCCTCTGGGAGAGGAGTGATGGTCGTCTAGACATTGAGAGGCTGGAGAAGCTTAAGGTGGAGCATCTAGCCAGGATTGAGAAATCAGAGGACTACATCAAGAAATCAAGAGCAGGAGAGCAAATTTTGAAGAATGCCTGTAAAGAGGCCCAGTTTCAGAAGGCTAGGACTGATCTCTATCTGAAAGAAAGTCAAGCTAGGTGGGTCAGGATCACTGAAGCTCGTACTCAAGAAGATAAGAGAACTCAGGCCAAGATTGAGCAGTTAGAGGCCATTGAGAAGAAACAACATGAGGCTTTATTAGCAGCCCAAAAGGAAATCTCAGAATTGAAGCTTAGGGCTGGTGTGAAAAGGTCAAGGGACCAGGACAGGCACAAGAAGCTGACTGCTGCTATTGCCACCAGGAACCTTCTTATCAGGAACATCACAGAGCATCCGGCTGGCCCTGTAACTGAAGCACTTTTGAAGGAGGTTAAGGAGGATGAGTTTGGCTTAGATGTTTGATTTCTTTGCTTGTTGTTATCTCCATTTCATGTACTTTTCTATTTATGTTGTATTTTGACCCCACAGGGGCGTGTGTTGTAAAAACAAACTATGTATGATCCACCATTTGTAATGTATTTGCCAGTTTGTTTCATTTGAGTTTCTTTTCTCAAGCAACAGCAAAACATCTTCCTCAGGGTCTGGAAAGGTCAAAACCAAGAGCCAAGCCGGATACCTTGGAAAATAAATAAGCATACTGCATTGCATACTAACTTTTGTTTTGTTTTGTAGGTTTTTGTTTTGTTTGTTACTAACTCTGTTGTGGTTCAGGAATTATTGCTCGCCGTCGGGTGTTCCCTCTCAACCGTCCGCACAGATATCCTACTCGCAACAATCTTCCTGGTATCCAGATGGATCAAGTACAGCAAGATCTGACAGAGGTCAGAACCCAGATGGCTAATGAAAGGCTGGAGATGAGAAACCAAATGACCCAGTTCATGGAAGTAATGAATGGCCTGGCCCAAAGTCAAGAAAGGTTGAGGGCATTGGTAGAAAGACAAACCCCGAAAGAACCTCCTCTGGGGACTGGAGGAACAAGTAACAATGAGAGGGGTCCGCCTCATATTAACCCACCAGTATATGGGCCTCATCTACACCCAGAAATCAACATCCCGGGTAATGTGCAAGGAAATACTACTGGAGGAAGGGTCTTGCAAGAAGACCCCCAAGAAGAGCAGTTTACTGTGATGGGAGCCGGGGATGAAGTCTATGATAGGAGGCTTGATGAAATTGCTGAGAAGTTGAGATCTCTGGAGTCCCAAAATTCACTGGGCTTTGATGTCATGGATATGGGGTTAGTGAACGGGGTAAGAATTCCCCACAAGTTTAAACCCCCGTGCTTCGAGAAGTACAATGGAACTTCCTGTCCACGAACTCACCTGCAGTCCTTTCTGGGGAGACTTAAAGCATACACCATGGATGAAAAACTGTGGATGTTTTACTTTGAAGATAGTTTGACTGGGGCTTCCAGGGAGTGGTATTCTCACTTGACCAGAGCTACTATCCGATGCTGGAAGGACCTAGCTGAGGCCTTCATCAGGCAGTACCAATACAATCTGGACATGGCTCCTAACAGGACCCTCTTGATGGGAATGTCTCAATCCTCCAGGGAAAGCTTCAGAGAATATGCCCAAAGGTGGAGACAACTTGCTGCTGCTGTCCAGCCACCCATGTCGGAAAGAGAAATGGCCGACATGTTTATGAACACTCTGCAAGGAACATATATTGATAGGCTAGCTGCCTTTTCTTCCACCAGCTTCGCTGACGTAGTTATAGCTGGAGAAAGAATTGAGAGCCTTCTGAAGATGGGCAAAATTACTGATAATGGTGCAAGTTCGTCGAATAATCCCAGGAAGCCTTTTGTGGGACCTAGAAGAACCGGTGAGACAAATGCCATTTATGCCAGCAGGGGCAGACCGCAGTATGTTCATAGGTCAGTGGCAGCTGTCACAATTCCAGCTCCAATTCCTCAGCAACCAGCATATCAACCACAACAACAACCACACTATCAGCAGCAAGTTCAGTATTTGCCACAAAGGACCTACAACAACAACAACGGCAATCAACAGCAAATACCCTTTTAGCAAAGACCATCACAGGCAAATAGGGTGATCGACCCTATCCCTATGCCTTATGCCGCTTTATTGCCACAACTCCTGAAACTCAACTTGGTTGAATTAAGGACATTGGCACCACCAGATACCTCTAATCTCCCAAGAAATTATGATGTCAACGCTAGATGTGCTTTCCATTCCAATGCGCCTGACCACAATACAGAGAAATGCAGGGCTTTACAAATGAAGGTACAAGACTTGGTGGATTCTAAAGCCCTCAACTTTGCACCCCCTCCAAATGTCAACAAGAATCCCATGCCCAATCATGGAGGACCAAGAATTAATGCCATTGAGGAAGACAAGCCATCTTTCTTAATCACCAGTGTTGGGCAGATTCGGACATCTCTGGTAGAAATTAAAGCTCAGCTCCTAGAGTGCCAGATGTTCCCCGGGTGTGAGCTCGATTGTGGGTATTGCAACATTTCGGTCAACGGGTGTGATAATTTGAGAAGCGGCATAGATGGTCTTATCAAAAGTGGTATACTTAAGATCACAACAACGACGCCTACAAATCCAGCAATCCCTTTGACGACAATTCCTGACTCTTCTACAACTGCAACAACAATCATTCCAACCAATTCATCAATAACATCAACAATGGCTTCGTCTATCACTTCAACAAATCAAATGTCAACGACCCTTTCTTCTACAACATCAACATCCCTTTACTCTGCAGAATCTTCTACAACATCAACATCCATTTATTCAGCAGAATCTTCTACAACGCCAACAGAAATTAATAAAGATATCTCAGCAGTCACCATCTACTATGACCCGTCATATGTTCCTCCAAACAACAACTTTCAACAACAAGCAGTGGCATCTCCTTCCAGGTCACCAGTCACCATTTACTACGATCCGCACACCATTTCAGTACCCTCCTCTGCAGCAGTCAGTCCAGTTACCATTACGGTGCCCGGACAAGTTCCATATGAAAGCAGTAATACCATACCTTGGCATTATGGCTCTGATTTTTACTGCAACGGGGAGAAGATCACTTGGGATTCTTCAACCTCTTCTCCACAAATTGATAATGTTGGGGGAGGCGGAGGCTTCACCAGAAGCGGACGCCTCTTTGCCTCACAATTGCAAAAACCTAATGCCGAAGCAGAAGCTGCTGCAAAAGCAAAGGGAAAGAGTGTGGTACCTGAAGAACCAATCATCAAAGATACTCAGAAGACATCCTTTGAGCAAGATGTAGACGAGTTTATGAGAATTATAAAGAGAAGTGATTACAAGGTGGCTGATCAGCTTCACCAAACTCCCTCAAAGATCTCCATATTATCCCTGCTGATGTGTTCTGAAGCTCACAAGAATGCATTACTGAAAGTCTTGCACGCAACATACGTGCCAGAAGAGATCACTGTTAATCAGCTGGAAACCGTGGTAGCAAATGTCAACACATGTCATGGACTGGGCTTCACCAATGCTGACTTAACAACCGAGGGGCGTAACCACAACAAGGCCTTACACATCACTCTAGAATGCAAGGGTGCTGTTCTATCCCATGTACTGGTGGACACTGGGTCTTCACTCAATGTTCTACCAAAGAAAGCCTTGGTGAAGCTGGAGTATGATGGCTTGGCACTGCGTCCAAGTAATTTGGTGGTGAGAGCTTTCGACGGCTCTAAAAGATCAGTGCTTGGGGAGATTGATCTGCCTGTGATGATTGGCCCGCAAACCTTCAAAATTACCTTCTATGTGATGGACATTCAGCCGGCCTACAGCTGTTTGTTGGGTAGACCTTGGATCCATGCCGCTGGCGCTGTTACGTCTACCCTTCACCAGAAGATGAAATTCGAGTGGGAAGGTCAGATCATCACCATCTGTGGTGAAGAAGATATCTTTGTTAGCCATCTGGCTACGTACAAGTACATTGAGATGGATGGAGAAATCCATGAAACTATGAGCCAGGGATTTGAGGCCCTAAACATAAATGAAGCATCTGCTGTACTGGGAACCTCCATGACATCTTATCAGCAAGCCATGAAGGTTGTTGAAGAGGGTACTGCCCAAGGCTGGGGCAAGCTGCTACCTGTGGAGAAGAAGGAGGACAGATTTGGGTTGGGTTATAAACCAACTCAACAAGATCAATCAGAGGCTGCCAAAAAGCCCAGTTTTGTCAGCGGGGGAATGCTCACCCCGGATGCAGTGAACAACTTGGAAGACGAGAAGGAAAGTGACCGCAACCTGGAGAGCTGGATACGTCCAAGGATCCCGCGGAGCCAAGTCCTTAACTGGTCTTCCCAGGAAATTATAAGGGTTACTCCTGCAGAGTAATTATTATTTCCTGTATTTTTAAGCATGCATCAAGTCTTGCATCTTGCCCAAGATGTCAAGACTCATTTTGTAATCGGGCCATCTTGTAATTTTGTGCAAACAGATCAATCAATGAATATCGGACATCTTTTGCAAATGAGTCTTTTTCTTTTCCGCTCACTGTTTTTCATTTTTCTTTTTGTACAAAAATAAAATGGCAATGTTTTCCAAAATGACAACTTCATTTCACTTTTTCTAAACAAGATTAAAATCGATCACTAAAATGAACAATCTAAACCCTTGTAGAGAGTGCCTTTCAGACTGCACCAACAACAACACAGCTATGACTTCGTATGACTTTGACAATCCAATCAATCAAGATGATGAAGGGGTTGAAGAAGATTATGAGCTTCCTGAAGAGCTAGCCAGGTTGTTAAGGCAAGAGGAGAAGGTTATCACTCCTCATCAGGAGGAGATTGAAACGGTTAATCTTGGTACGGAAGAAGATGTGAAAGAGGTTAAGATCGGGGCCTGCCTACAAGATTCAGTAAAAGAGCAACTGATTGGTATGCTTCGGGAATATGTAGATGTCTTTGCTTGGTCTTATCAGGATATGCCAGGGTTGGACACCAATATTGTCATGCACAAGCTGCCTTTAAAAGAAGATTGCTCACCGGTTAAACAGAAACTACGCCGCACTCGCCCAGACATGGCAATGAAGATTAAAGAAGAGGTACAAAAGCAGTGGGACGCCGGGTTCCTTGCTGTGACTAGCTACCCGCCGTGGGTTGCTAATATTGTACCTGTGCCTAAGAAAGACGGCAAGGTGAGAATGTGTGTTGACTACCGGGATCTGAACAGAGCCAGCCCGAAAGATGACTTCCCATTACCTCACATTGACATATTGGTTGATAATACGGCTCAGTTCTCGGTGTTCTCCTTCATGGATGGATTTTCAGGATATAATCAGATCAAGATGTCACCTGAAGACATGGAGAAGACAACTTTCATCACACCCTGGGGCACGTTCTGTTACAAGGTGATGCCATTCGGACTGAAGAATGCTGGTGCAACGTATCAACGGGCTATGGTAACATTATTCCATGACATGATCCACAAAGAAATTGAATGTTATGTGGATGACATGATTGCCAAGTCCCTTACAGAAGAAGACCACCTGGTGAGTCTGTTGAAGTTATTCAAGCATCTGAGGAAGTACCAACTGAAGTTAAACCCCAACAAGTGCACATTCGGGGTGCATTCTGGTAAGCTGCTGGGATTTATCGTAACTGAGAAAGGGATTGAAGTTGACCCTGATAAAGTCAAAGCCATTCAAGAAATGCCTGCACCGAAGACTGAGAAAGAAGTTCGGGGGTTCTTGGGTAGATTGAACTACATTTCACGGTTCATATCTCACCTTACAGCAACCTGTGAACCTCTGTTCAAGCTGCTAAGAAAAGAACAAACGGTCAGGTGGAACGAAGACTGCCAGAAAGCTTTTGACAAGATCAAGGAATACTTACAAGAGCCTCAAATCCTTATGCCTCCAGTTGAAGGAAGACCTCTGATAATGTACTTGACAGTATTAGAAGAGTCGATGAGGTGTGTGTTGGGCCAACATGACGAGTCTGGTCGAAAAGAGTATGCAATATACTACCTGAGCAAAAAGTTTACCGATTGTGAACAACGTTATTCCTTTGTGATATCATTGGTTACTTTTCAGACACTCGTTTGTGTTTGGTTCTACCTTTGTGATATTCGTTTGTGTCATCTTTCAATCACTAGATTGTGTTTGATTTCCTACCTTTTGATACTCGTTTGTATCATTGTTTGATACTCCTTTGTATCAGTGGCCGGTATTCGTCTACTGTTGTCTAGAGCATTCGTATGTGTTTCTTTGATCGTCGTCTGATATTCATTTATATCGTTGACTAAGGAACTCGTTTATGTTTCCTTGATGATCATCCAATACTCGTTTGTATTGAAGAGGTTTGAAGTCCTGACGGTAGGATTAAGCGACAAAACAGTGCAGTTCAGAATAATAGAACGTATGCATTCTTACCGCATAACTGCGTAGGACATGTGAAGAGGGTTCGTTTTTCCTGATACCGTATATCTGTGTAGGATATGTGAAGAGGGTTTGTTTATCCTGATATTGTATATCTGTGTAGGATATGTGAAGATGGTTCGTTTATCCTGATTAGTGCATGTCTATCCCACAAACTTAAGTGCACCAAGTCCACTGTCACTGTGGAAAGCCAGTAGTCGTCTGGTTCCGTACAAAAGACAGGGTTCCAAGTCCATTGTCATTGTGGCAAGCCAGTAGTTGCCTGGCATCGTTCAAAAGACAGTTCTTCGTTGTTATCATTGGTTACTTTTCTCTACATCAGGGTTCTCCAAGCAGAGGTTTTTGTTGGTTAGGTTTATATCCCTTTTCTTCTTCTCCATCATAGTGCAAATTTTATGGTCTGTTTTTGGTATTCAATCACAGTTTATCTCGAACGTTTGATAGTTAGTGCTCTCATCTTTTTTAGATTAACAACTGATTAAATAGGGGCAGCAGTAACATCCCAAAATTTTCCCTCTAATTTTCATGGCATTTAGTATACATTTGCATTGCATTCAACAAAATCATAAATAAAAGATAATAATAAAATAATAATAAAATAAAGAGCATCTATCATTAAGCACAAGGCATGTGATTTGGTGTGTTCAACTGGTATTATCATTCATCAAGTCTCAGAGTAAAAAATAAGCTCAGGACGGACAACACATGTGCATTTCCAAAGTTTGTCACCAAAAGGAGGGAAATTCAAATTTGCCATGCATTAACCGGTTAACACATCTGTTAACCGGTTTACGAGTGTGTTTTCTGCCACAAAATGCAGATTTTCAGCATGAGGGGTTTTGGCCATTTTTTCCATTTTTTATTTGATTTGATTTATTTCATTTCATTTAAATATGGAATTATGGAGAAAGATCTAGAATGATTACCAAGCCTAATTCCCAAGCTAATTCCTAATCCCCTTTCTAAGCAAGCTCCAATCCTAGTTGTAAACACCCCAAATTTGCCCTCACTCTTTATCACACTATGGCCTGTGATCTTTCATGTTTGCATTAACATAAGCATACTATCTCATATTACATTTTTGTTTCACTGCATAGTTCAAGTTCATCTGCATCTAGGGTTTGTGATCTGAGCAATCCAAGAATCAATCTGAGCCATCCCAAAGGTCTCAAAGCTTTCCAAGAGGGTCCATGTGTGTTCTATCATCATATTATGCTCCATACAGTTCATAAAAGTCAAGAGATAACAAGAACTGACAAAGGCATGGAAGCAGAGCTAGGGTTTTCACTACACAGATGACCAAAATTAGGGTTTTGGTTTCAGAGGCCTTAACTCTAAATTTTTGGGTCATTCTTGTTTCTAATGTTCTTAATATGTTATAAGGATCATCTGTACCAAGTTTGATGAAGAAACTCATTCTGGAAGTCATCTGTTTACTGGGTAACTTCCTGAGCAAGTTAAGTCAAAATCAGGGCATCTGAGGCCCCCAACAATGGAACCAAAGGGGTATTTTCATCAAATTGAAGTTCAATGATATTTATTTGATATTAGAAGTGGTTGGAAGTTCACAAGATTTAAGAATTTGGAGCCAATTGCAAACTTTCCATTTTTGGAAATGACTTGAAATGCAAACTTTCCATTTTGGGAAAGATTTTCAACCTCCTCTTTCATGACCAAAAAAGCTTCAAATGAAAAATTCTTTGGCATGAAAGTTGTATATTAGGTCTTTCCCTTTTCAAAAAGTTCAAGAACATGTCTTGATTCATCTTAGAACTCAAGATATGGCCTTTCAAAGTTGGCAAAAATCACATAATTTTCAAGTTCATGCCAAAGAGGGGATTTTGCAATTTCACTTGCCAAGAATTCTAATGACCTCTAATCAATTTATTTGCACCATAACATGTTAATGCAACTTGCCAAGATCAGATTTGGGCATTGAACCTAAGGTTTTCATGGCTTGTGATCCAAGAAACACCAAAGAGGGAAAGTTGTAAAATCTATGCCATCTCATGATCCAAGCCTTCTAGCACATCAAATTCAATCCCATGGACATCCTTGATGCAAGCTAAGGCCAGACACCCCATGAAAACATCTCTAACCTGTGCCTATACCTCATAGTACACAATCTTGACTTTTTGCAAAACCCCCCATACCAATCAGCCTGTGCCACAACAACTCTCTGGCCAATCAACATTGTTTATGTGGACATTAAACAAATCATTTCACACAACACACAAGGCTGAAACCTCTCATACACTCAGATTGCACAAAATCACTTCACACCTTCATCTCTTTGAAACTCATTCCACAACCATCAAAACTTCAAACTTCTTCCACCAATCAACTCACAAACACTCAGAGATCATTTCCCACCCTTCACCATGACCTAAAAGCCATTGAATCATAAACACGATTTCTGCTTTGTCAGAGTTGAAACACACAAACCAGCCACTCTAAGCTTCATTCAAGCTTACCAATAGCCTCAAGAGGTCAAAGGGGACTGGATTGCATTAGGGGGAAGGCCAGAAAGCTCCATTTCAAATAACTTCATCTCAGGTAACCTCCAAGAACATTTTTTCCAGAAACGTGTTTTCATGTTATAGAATGATTCTACATGCTTCACTGATCACCCTGATGTGTTTAAAATTGAAAATGGTTGAGAAATAAGCATTTCATGATGTTCTGAAACTTTGCCCGTGAATTTGTTTTTGCTTTGATTCATCATGTATGCGTGTTTTAAATGCTTTTTGATGCTTGATTCTTGCTTGTTGATGTTTAATGGTTGATTCTAGAGAGTTTGGGAGGTTCTTATAGCCTAGGGAGAGATATAGCATTTTGTGCTCGCCGGAGAAGATAACCGAAGCTTGCTCCGGTCACCTGAATTTTTTATGGTGTTAATTAGGGTTAATCCAGCCAGTTTGAATATCAACCATAGGATCCTGTTTAGCGCGTGTTTGTAGGGTCCAGATTGATCCACTTAAGCCCTAATTAAGTTTAATTAAAATAATTAGTTAATTAACCCAGTTTGAATCTAAGCCATCCAGATGCGCGCGTGGTCAATTCCCTCCTTCCCCAGTTTGAATCTTATCATTAGGATCTCCTGACTTCCATTTATTCACATTTTTATTTCATTTATTTTCATTTCTTTTGCATAATAATTTTAAAACATCAAAAACCATCACAAAAATATGAAACTTTGCATTCTGACTTTAAATATTTTCCTCAATCCAAAAATAATTTTTATTTTATTTTTTGCATTAAAAAAGTATTTTTAAAACATTTAAATGTTATTTTTAATTAATTAAAGTATTTTAATTAATTAAAAATGCATTTAGGTTTCTAAAAATCACCAAAAAAAATCATGAATAATTCCAATGCATTTAGAAACATTTTCAAACTCTTCACACAAATTTCTTTTTAGGTTTGATTATAGTTTACCAATTTTCTTTGAATTAAGGGTTATAAAAATCACATTTTTGAACCCTGACTTTAAAAAATCATTTCTGCCTAACCAAGAAGAGTTTGAACTTGATTCTTTTTGTATTGTGTTACATATTGCATGTAGTTTATAGGTCATTTTCCTCATGAATTTATCTTGCATTTTCAATTTGATTTGCATTTTTCCTTTTGAACCACCCAAAAACCCTAGAAAACTTAGGAAAATCACAACTTTTGATAGGTTAGGCTTCTGATCTTCTCCTTTGGGGTGTGACCTAATATGGGATTAGGGTTTGTTTGAGCTTAATTTCAAATTTGTATCATGTCATATGCTTCTGTTTTATCCATTTGCATCTCACATATCCATAAAACCCTAATTTCTCATGTTCATTTGCATTCACCTTGCATATTCATCATCACATGAACTTGCCATGATATTTCATGCATTCATATGTCATCTTAGACATCTTAGGACATGTTAGAACCTTGCTTGATCATTTATTCATCCATTTGACATGTTTAGCATTCATTTCATTTCATGAACTTTCATGTGTTTTCAAACTTCAAAGTATGCTTTCATATCATCTCATCCTTGTATGATCATTCATATGCACTTTGTATGACTTTACATAATCTCACATGCCATTTGCATTGCATAAACACTTCTGACTTTGATCATTGCATCTCATTTCACTTCATTTCTTTATGCTTTATACTTTATGCGTTCATGCTAACACTTTCAGGTTTTGGTAAGTTATTTTGGGAGGTGGATTTGCCTTCATCTCTCACTTCTTCTTATCTATTTAATTTGAATTTTGTTTGTCATTAAAGTGAATCTAATTCAATTATGTTCCATCTCTCTCACTTTCTCCCTTTAAGTTACTTATCTTCTTAGGAAGTAAGTAACATATTCTTCTGTTTCCTCCTCCTTTCATCTGCTTCTTCCATTGGTGGCTTCCTTGAAGATCTTTCTTAAGCCTCACAAACCTTAGGTTGTCCAAGCATGATAATGATTAGGGTTATAATTAGTCCCCCTTATTTTTTTACCTTTGTGTCTCCTTGAGTCTCTCTACTCATCACAATAATCAGAGACTAAACTCTTAAAGTTTTAGGACTTTGGAATTAGGGTTATTCCTGCATCCTTCTCTTAGGATGGAGTGTATAACTTTAATCCTAAGTGTTAAACCTTTAGTTTGTTTAAACCTCTTAATCAAATCATCTAATAATCACTAAGACTTTATCTTGTAACTTGGACCTTACATTAGGGTTCTAATTCTTCCTTATGGTTAAGAAGGACTAACCTTAGTGTTTAATGGACAAGTCCCCCTCAAGTTATCTTACAAACTTACAATCCATTTCTTAATCTCATCCCTTAATTAAAATCCACTTTAATAAAGGCTTGTTATATAATGAATTTAATCCCTAACCATGGATTAAGTTGAGGTATCTTCCTCAACTTAAGTGTTCTCATCTATTATCCTTCTATTAGGATGGTGTAATGAGTTCACTAATCTGTGATTAGAGATTAAACTCATTACTTAACACTAAACAAAAACCCAAAATCATCTAATTAATCACAAGTAGGTAAATGATCTTAATCCTACATCATCATGGTAATTAAGTTGAGATGCTTATCTTACACTTAAGTAGGCTCATTATCCCTAATCAGGAAGGATATAATGAGTTTGCAAGCCCTTGATTTAGGCTTAACCTCATTAACTTATGCAAAATACCAAAAATAATAAAAAGCTGAAAACACAAAAACAAACAATAATCGTCTCCTTCAGGATTCTTTTCTCATCACACTCACTCATAAACGGGAATTTGCTTCTTCCGTCTAATGCAAGACAGTTAGCACTCGAGCCAGACGATTCATACACTTGAGCATAGACAAGTAAGCAGTTCACAGTCAATCTTTTTTCAGTCTCTTTGAGTCAAACTACGATGTTCTGACTTCCTCATTGAACGAGAGGATACGTAGGCATAACTTAAATGTTATAGAACAAAATTCTCTTTGTCTTCCCACTCTTTCAGCATTCTTCCTAAAAGCCTCAGTTCCTGAGCAATTCACCTTTTACACTGAACTTGTACATTCATTCCTAGATTTTGCACACAGATAGCACATACCCCTACCCCTTTAAATACAATCTTGTAAGCGTGGATCCCGTCGAGTACGACGAACAATCTGGGTGCTAATACCTTCCCAGGTTGTAACCAACCCCCTTTCTAATTTTCTCTGGTTCACATCCGTCTTATCCATCTCTTCTTAGGTTTATGCATCATTACCTTTCCTTCGGGATAAAAATTCCTAGCTGGCGACACTATTCAGTTCACCTTCATTTTCTGCTTTCGCTGACCGTTCACGTCTGCACCCTGGGACCCTGGTGTCTTTTCGGGGGAGCGATAACTTGGCGACTCTGCTGGGGATCTATCTTGCAACCAGGGCTTCTGGTTCTTTTTGTGGGTTTCTCCTAGCGCTTGTTTGATTTGTGTTTATGGGGGTGTTATGTGCTACTTGTGCTTTTTGTTTTATTGCTTTATTTATTGCTTTTTGTGCAACTTTATTTATTGCTTTATTTACTATTTTTATGCATTTCATATTATCATCATATCACCTATGTTGGATCGGTTGTCTTCCTTGGTGGGAGGGTTATTGAGTGAGTAAGGTTCCATACCGGGAGCCTGAGTGACACATAGGATAAAGTGGCTTCATATTCTTTCCCATTCCATTTCGGTCTGGTGCGGGAATATGAAACACGGTTCAGACATGGGTTTCTTCTTGAGAACTCTGTGCTACAGATTTCCTGTAGTACTAGGGCTATCTGGGAAGCCTGCTAAGTCTGGATAACCTTTTATGACCTTCAGCATCTGAGGTGAATTAGAGGAGGAACCTTTATGATTATTGTAAACAATGTACCTCCGGGTTAGAAGTTTTTACACTTCTCATATCTAATCCAAGTCTAAGGATCCTTGTTCTAGAACAATACATGTGAGAGGGTTGGGATGTTTACAGGTTTGCAGGAACCCTTGGCCTCATCATACCCTGTTACTAGTTTTGTTTTAAGAATGCATCATTTTGGACTGTTCTTGTGAAACCCTGGACTTGTGACTCTTTATTTGAGTCCCCCACCTGGTTACTGGTTTTCTAAGCCTCCATCCGGACTTATGAACATACATGGAGCCTATCAAGGCAAATAACAGATCCATCACTTGATCACAAACCCTTGCATGTCATTCTGCATACATCATTTTGCATCATTTTAACATTTGTCTATTTGTTTTACATGGTATCCACATCTTATCTTTGGTTTGGTTTTGACCTGTTCTACTGCTCAGATTCCTTCAGCTATCTGCATAAGCCATCTTCATCAGTTATCTTCATCAGAGATCTTCTTCAGTATCTTCTCCAATTATTTTCAGTAGTTTTCACCAGTTGCCTTCATCAGTATTTCTCCTCAGTCTTCTTCATCAATATCCATTGTCGGCATGGACCCATCCAGGAAGAGCAACATCACCTATCATTTCTTTGAGCCTACTCTGACATGCATCAGACATATTCAGACTCTCATCACTCCTGATCATGTCCCTTTATTCAGGGAACATTATGGTGGCATTATGGACATGATCATGGACTTGGATGCATCTAAGAGGAGTATGATCCACACTTGTCTTCAGTTCTATGACCCTCCTCTCAGATGTTTCACTTTCCCATATTTTCAGTTGGGACCTTTGCTAGAGAGTTCTCCATGTTGTTGGGTGTCCCCATCAGGAGAGGGATTCCTTTCAACTCTAAGATGACTGCTCCCAATAATGAAGATGTAGCTAAGGCTTTGCACTTGGAGTCCACCCTCATTGACCAGAATATGACCACCAAGGCTAGAATCCCAGGCCTTCATTTGGACTTCTTGGTTACTCAGGCCACCATTCATGTTGCATCAGGGAAGTGGGACACTGTTTGTGATCTTCTTGCCCTTAGCATATATGGTATCATCTTGTTTGTAGACGATCCTAAGTTTGTAAGCAAGAGTGCTATTCAGCTTTTCTTGTTGAAGAATCCAATCCCTACCTTGCTTGGAGACTTTTACTACTCAGTGCATCAAAGGAATGAGAAGCAGAGGGGGGGATTAGTCAGATGATGTGCACCTCTCTTCTATTGTTAGTTGTTGAGGCACTTGCCAAAGTCAGAAGCTTTCCTGAACCCTCATCAGTCAAGGAACTGGGCTAAGAGAATGATTGCCCTTACTGCAGAAGACATCGGATGGTGCACTCAAAGCACCAAGGGCAGAGATATCATCACCAGCTGTGGGTAGTATCCCAATGTACCCCTGATTGGAGTGAAGGGTTGCATCAACTACAATCCTTTACTGTTTAAAAGGAAATTAGGATATGCTTTGGTGCATCCACCAAGAGAGCAAGACTTGTCAGAAACCCTTTACTGTGATATTCAGCACAACCTTGCCATTTCCAGACAAGCAGCTTGGGCTTGGGATAATATTCAGACAAGGGGGACTGCTATTCTTGGCAAGTGCAATAACATAGCTTCAACTCAGTATCTTGATTGGTCACGTATCAGGGGAAAGATCACCCACATGCCATTCACCCTAGAAGATGTGCCTGGACCATCAGCAGTGGAGCCTGCAGCTACAATCAGTTTAGAGGAGTTTGAAAAGTTGAAGGAAAGGAATACTCAGCTTTCTGAAGCCCTAAAGAAGACCCTCTGGGAGAGGAATGATAGTCGTCTGGACCAAGAGAGGTTAGAGAAGCTCCGGATCGAGCACATGACCAAGATTGAGAAGACAGATGATTACATCAGAAGGGCTAGAGCAGGGGAGTTGGTACTGAAGAATGCTTGCAAGGAAGCCAAGATTCAGAAGGCCAGAGCTGAGCACTACCTGGAAGAGAGTCAGGCTAGGTTGATCAGGATTACTAAGGCTCGTTCACAGGAAGATCAGAGAACCCAGGCTAGGATAGAGCAGTTGGAAGCTAGTGAGAAGAAGAATGAGGAGGCCTTGTTAGCAACACAGAAAGAAATCTCCGAGTTGAAACTCCGGGCGGGGTTGAAGAGATCAAAGGACCAGGACAAACATAAGAAGTTGACAAATGCCATTGCCACCAGGAACCTTCTTATCAGGACCATCACAGAGCATCCAGTTGGCCCAGTGACTGAGGCTCTCCTGAAAGAAGTCAGAGAGGATGATTATGGATTGGATGTTTGATTTCTTTATATTCATACTTCATTTTGTTTGTACTTTTGTATTTTTGTTGTTGTATTTTGACCCACCATGGGGACTTTGTTGTAATCAAACTATATACCTTTACACTTTGTAATATATGGTTTGTGTTATTTTGTGGGCTTTATCTCTCTTCAAACATCATCATTCCTCGAGGTCTGGAAGGTCAAAACCAAAGAGCCAAACTAGATACCCTTGGAAGACAAATAGACATCCTGCATTGCATACTAACCTCATTTCTTTGTTTCGTAGGTGTTTTTGTTGTTTGTTTTCTCACTTTGTTGTGGTTTCAGGAAACGTTGCTCGTAGAAGAGTCTTCCCCATCAATAGAGTTCACCGGTACCCGACAAGAAACAACCTTCCGGGCTTACAAATGGACCAGGTTCAACAAGATCTGACTGACGTGAGAACCCAGATGGCCAATGAGAGGACTGAGATGAGGGCCCAAATGAACCAGTTTATGGCAGTGATGACTGGATTGGCCCAAAGCCAAGAAAGACTGAGGGAGTTGGTCGAGCGGAAAACTCCAGAAGAAAACCACCCAGGTACAGGGGCACCAGCAACAACGATCATGTACAGCCTCGTACTGATCCCCCCAGAGTTTGGACCTCATCTTAACCCAGATATTAATGCTATAAGAAATACCCAGGGTAATACTAAAGGGCGTGCCTTGCAGGAGGACCCTCAGGAAGAATAATTTACTGTAGTTGGAGCAGGAGGTGAAGTCTACGATCGTCGGCTGGACGAGATAGTAGAAAAGCTGAGGTCTCTAGAGTCTCAAAACTCTCTGGGTTTTGATGTCATGGATATGGGACTAGTGGAGGGGGTTAGAATTACTCACAAATTCAAACCTCTCTGTTTTGAAAGATACAATGGTACATCCTGTCCTCGCACCCATCTCCAATCTTTCCTGGGAAGATTAAAAGCCTACACCATGGATGAAAAGCTGTGGATGTTATATTTTGAGGATAGCTTGACAGGGGCATCCCGTGAGTGGTACTCTCATTTGACCAGGGCCACAATAAGAAATTGGAAAGATTTGGCCGAGGCCTTCATTCACCAATATCAATACAATCTGGACATGGCTCCTAACAGAACACTTCTAACGGGAATGTCATAGTCTTCTAGGGAAAGCTTTAGAGAGTATGCTCAAAGATGGAGGCAATTAGCTGCTGTCGTTCAACCCCCAATGTCAGAAAGGGAAATGGCATATATGTTTATGAACACCCTCCAGGGGACGTACATTGATAGGTTGGCTGCTTTCTCTTCCACTAGCTTTGTAGACGTGGTCATAGCTGGAGAAAGGATTGAGAGCTTATTGAAAATGGGAAAGATTTATGATAACGGCGCCAGTTCAAGCAGTGCAAGGAAACCATTTGCAGGGCCTCGCAGATCTGGTGAAACAAATTCTGTACACATGGGTAGAGGAAGACCCCAATATCTGCCAAGATCAATTATCGCTGTCATTATTCCTACTCCATCTCCTCAATACACTAAACAGCCACAACATTTTCCTCAACAGCAACAATTTCCTCAACAAAGGTCCTATAACAACAACAACAACCAACAACAGCGCCCTTTCCAATAAAGGCCATCTCAAGTTAACAGGGTAATTGACCCTATACCAATGCCATATGCCACCTTGTTTCCACAACTCCTGAAGCTTAATCTTGTCGAGTTAAGGACTTTGGCTCCACCTGATCCTCAAAACCTTCTGAGAAATTACGACGTCAACGCCAGATGTGCCTTTCATTCTAATGCACCTGGTCACACCATAGAAAAGTGCAGAGCTTTGCACATGAAGGTCCAGGATCTGGTTGATTCAAAGGCCCTAAATTTTGTACCACCTCCTAATGTCACGAAGAACCCTATGCCCAACCATGGTGGGCTTAGGGTAAATGCAATCGAGGAGGGTCAACCCATGAGTTTAATTGAAGATACTGCAAGCATTCAAACACCTTTGGCAGAGGTTAAAGCTCAACTTTTAAAATGCCAGGTGTTTCCATGTTGTGAGGCCTGCTGTGAATCTTGCAAGGTTTCCATCAATGGGTGTGCAAGCTTGAGAAGTGGCATCAATGGCCTGATCAGAGAAGGTATCCTGCAAATAATAACAACAGCTTCTACAACATCAGCAACTCCTTTTTCAGCAACAACAAGTGTTTCTCCTACAATTGTTCCTACAGACTCGTGTACAAAATCAGCAACCACCTCTTCCATCACTTCAAAAAACACCAGTTAAATTGCATCCGCTTCTACAACTACAACAACCATGAACAACGACGTCTCCACAGTCACCATATATTACGACCCTGCAACGGTCCCTGTTTCCAACAATTTTCAGCAACAATCTCAACAACAGTTTCAGCAACAAAGCTTCAGTCAATCACCACCACTATCAATCAGAAGTCATGTTACCATCTTTTATGATCCACAAACAATAACGGTTCCTACCTCTGCTGCAGTCAGTCCAGTCACCATCACGGTGCCGGGACCCATTCCATACGAAAAAGATAATGATGTACCATGACACTATGGTTTAGACCTTTACTGCAATGGAGAGAGAGTCCTTCTTGATTCTTCAATTCATACACCACAAGTGGATAATGTCGGGGGAGGCGGAGGCTTCACCCGAAGAGGATGCCTCTTCGTGTCACAAGTTCCAAGAATTACTGTTGAGGCAGAGGCTGCTGACAAAGCCAAAGGTAAAAGTGTGGCACCTGAAGAGCCTGTACCAAAAGAAGCCCATAAAACATCCTTTGATCAAGATGTGGATGAATTTATGAGGATAATTAAAAGAAGCAACTACAAAGTTGTGGATCAGCTCCACCAGACTCCTTCCAATATCTCCATCTTATCCCTACTATTGTGTTCCGAAGCTCATCGGGATGCACTACTTAAAGTCCTGCACGCAACCTATGTGCCGAAGGAGATCACAGTGAATCAGCTCGAGACAATGGTGTCTAATGTTAATACTAGCCATGGGCTAGGCTTCACTAATGCTGATTTGACCATGGAAGGTCCTCATCATAACAAGGCTTTACACATCACTCTGGAGTGTAAAGGGGTTGTGCTTTCACATGTTCTTGTTGACACTGGGTCTTCACTCAATTTCTTGCCAAAGAAAGCCCTTGTCAAGCTTGAATATGATGGTATTGCTCTCCGACCAAGCAGTCTGGTGGTCAGAGCTTTTGACGGTTCCAAGAGGTCAGTTCTTGGAGAGGTGGAGCTTCTAGTGATAATTGGCCCGCAGGTCTTTCAGACTACTTTCTATGAGATGGACATTCAGCCGGCCGACAGCAGTCTGTTGGGTCGACCATGGATTCACGCCGCTGGCGCAGTTACGTAGACCCTTCACCAGAAATTGAAATATGAGTGGGAAGGGCAGATTATCACAATTTGTGGTGAAGAGGATATCTTTGTTAGCCATCTGGCTACCTACAAATACATTGAGATGGATGGTGAAATCCATGAAACCATGAGCCAAGGGTTCGAAGCACTGAACGTCAATAAGGCGACAACTGAAGTATTTGCTGCATCCCAGGAATATAGGATGGGTACTTCAATTGTCTCCTATCAACAAGCTCAGAAGGTTGTTGAAGATGGAAATGCCCAAGGATGGGGCAAGGTGCTACCGGTGGAGAAGAAGGAGGACATATTCGGTTTTGGTTACAAACCATTCCGACAAGATCAAACAGAGGCTGCTAAGGAGCCCAAGTTCATCAGTGGGGGGATGCTCACCCCAAATGCTGTCAATAACGTGGAAGACGAGGTGGAAAGCAACCTCAACCTGGAGAGCTGGATTCGTCCAAGGATCCCGGGTCAACAAGCCCTTAACTGGTCTTCCCAGGAAATTATAAGAGTTACTCCTGCAGAGTAATTATTATTTCCTGCTTTTTCAGCATGCATCAAGTCCTGCATCTTGCCCAAGGTGTCAGGACTCATTTTGTAATAGGGCCATATTTGTAATTTTGTGCAAATGGAATATCAATGAACATCAGACATCTTTTGCAAACAATTTTCTCTTTTGCTCACTGTCTTTTCATTTTTGTTATTTTTTCGCACAAAACAATAAAATGGCAATGTTTTCAAAATAAATAACTTCATTTTCTGAACAAGATTAAAATTGATCACTAAAACGAACAAATCTCAACCCTTGCAGAGATTATCCTCCAGATTGCACCAACAATAGCACTGCTATGACCTTGTATGACTTCGACAATCCGATTAATCAAGCTGGTGAAGGGGTTGAAGAAGACTATGAGTTGCCTAAAGAGTTAGCCAGGTTGTTGAGGCAAGAGGAGAAAGTGATTACTCCTCATCAGGAGGAAGTTGAAACTGTAAATCTCGGTACCGAGGAGGATTTGAAAGAAGTAAATATCAGGGCCAGTCTGCAAGCTTCAGTAAAAGAACAGCTTATCGACATGCTTCGAGAATACGTCGACGTTTTTGCTTGGTCCTATCAAGACATGCTAGGTCTAGATACGGATATTGTCATGCACAAGCTATCATTGAAAGAAGATTGCCCTCCAGTGAAACAAAAGTTGCGCCGCACTCGCCCGAATATGGCCATGAAGATTAAGGAAGAAGTACAAAAACAGTGGGACACCGGCTTCCTTGCTGTAACTAGTTATCCTCTGTGGGTCGCTAACATTGTACCAGTGCCTAAGAAGGATGGCAAGGTGCGTATGTATGTAGATTACCGGGACCTGAACAGAGCTAGCCCGAAGGATGATTTCCCATTATCTCACATTGATGTATTGGTCGACAACACAACTCAGTTCTCGGTATTTTCTTTCATGGATGGATTTTCTGGGTATAATCAGATCAAGATGTCACCCGAAGACATGGAGAAAACAACCTTCATCACACCTTGGGGCATATTTTGTTACAAGGTAATGCCTTTTGGACTGAAAAACGCCGGTGCAACTTATCAACGGGCTATGGTGACGTTATTCCATGATATGATCCACAAAGAAATTGAATGCTACGTGAATGACATGATTGCCAAGTCCCTTAATGAAGAAGACCATCTGATAAATCTGCTGAAGTTGTTTAAGCATCTGAGGAAGTATCAGCTGAAGTTGAACCCCAACAAATGCACATTCGGGGTACGTTCTGGTAAGTTGCTGGGATTTATTGTAAGTGAAAAGGGAATTGAGGTTGATCCCGACAAAGTCAAAGCCATTCAGGAGATTCCTGCACCTAGGACTAAAAAAGAAGTTCGAGGGTTCTTGGGTAGATTGAACTACATATCAAGGTTCATATCTCACCTCACTGCAACCTGTGAACCCTTCTTCAAGCTGTTAAGGAAGGAACAGACAGTCAGGTGGAACAACAATTGTCAGAAAGCTTTTAACAAGATCAAAGAGTACCTACAAGAGCCTCCAATTCTCATGCCTCCAATTGAAGGAAGACCTCTGATAATGTACCTGACAGTATTAGAAGGGTCAATGGGGTGTGTGCTGGGCCAACATGACGAGTCTAGTGAAAAAGAGTATGCAATATATTTCCTAAGCAAAACGTTTACTGACTGTGAACAACGTTATTCACTGCTCGAGAAAACTTGTTGTGCTTTAGCGTGGGCTGCTCGCCGACTAAGACAGTATATGCTGAATCACACTACTTTATTGATCTCAAAAATGGACCCCGTCAAGTACATATTTGAGAAGCCAGCACTTACCGGAAGGGTTGCAAGATGGCAAATAATTCTGATAGAGTATGACATTCAGTACACATCTCAAAAAGCCATCAAAGGCAGTGTAATGTCTGATTATCTAGCTGAGCAACCCATTGATGATTACCAGCCCATTAGATTTGACTTCCCTGATGAAGACATCATGTACTTAAAAGCAAAAGATTATGAAGAGCCAGTTCATACTGAAGGGCCTGACCCAGAAGAAGAATGGACTATGATGTTTGACGGGGCTGTCAATATGAATGGTCGTGGAGTTGGTGCAGTGCTCATTACACCTAAAAAAGTTCATATGTCCTTTTCGGCAAAACTCACCTTTGCCTGCACTAACAACGAAACAGAATACGAAGCATGTATCATGGGACTTGAGGAAGCCATTGACCTCAGGATCAAAACATTGAATGTATTCGGAGATTCGGCTTTGGTAATCAATCAGACCAACGACAAATGGTACATTCACCAGGAGCATCTGATTCCGTACCGTGACTATACGAGGAGATTATTGACTTTCTTCACAACAGTCAAACTTGAGTACATCCCTCGAGACGAAAATCAGTTTGCAGATGCTTTAGCTACCATTTCCTCCATGATCAAAGTTCGAACTGACAATTATGTGCCTCGAATTTTGGTATCCAGACTAGACCGACCATCATATGTAGTCTCTGTGGACACTGCTAAAGATGACAAGCGTTGGTACCATGACATCAAATGCTTCTTGGAGGATCAGACATACCCACTAGGGGCATCATCCAATGATAATAAGACATTAAGAAGGATGGCCGGTAGTTTCTTCCTTAATGCTGATGGTTCATTAATCAAGCGAAACTTTGACATGGTTCTGCTCAGATGTGTTGACAAGAAAGAGGCAGACTTGCTGATGCACGGGATGCATGAAGGTTCTTTCGGTACCCATGCCGGAAGACATGCGATGGCTAAGCAATTATTAAGATCAGGTTACTACTGGATCACAATGGATGCAGACTGTTGTGCCTATGCCAGAAAGTGCCACAAATGCCAGATCTACGCGGATAAAGTGCATGTGCCTCCAAATCCTTTGAACGTGATGTCTTCACCTTGGCCCTTTGCCATGTGGGGCATTGACATGATTGGAAAGATCGAACTGACAACTTCAAATGGCCATAGATTCATCCTGGTAGCCATTGATTACTTCACCAAATGGGTTGAAGCAGCTTCGTATGCAAACGTCACCAGACAAGTGGTAGCTAGATTCCTGAAAAGAGACATCATTTGTCGATATGGAGTTCCCGAGCGAATCATTACTGAAAATGGTTCCAATTTGAACAACAAAATGATGGCTGAGTTATGCCGGGACTTCAAAATTTAACATCACAACTCTTCTCCTTACATGCCAAAGATGAATGGCGCTGTTGAGGCTGCTAACAAGAACATCAAGAAGATTGTGCAGAAGATGGTAGTCACCTACAAAGACTGGCACAGAATGCTACCATTTGCCTTGCATGGGTACCGAACCTCAATCAGAACATCTACTGGGGCAACGCCTTATCGGCTTGTGTATGGTATGGAAGTTGTCCTACCTGTTGAAGTTGAGCTACCCTCTTTACGGGTAATGATGGATGTGAAACTAGATGAAGCAGAATGGATCCGGTCTCGGTACAATCAACTGAATCTGATTGAAGAGAAAAGATTAGCTGCCATCTGTCATGGACAGTTATATCAGAAGAGAATGAAGAAAGCCTTCGATTAGAAAGTCAGACCTCGGGAATACCAAGTGGGAGAGCTTGTTCTGAAAAGAATCTTTCCTCCTTATACAGACCACAGGGGCAAGTGGACACCAAACTATGAAGGTCCCTACATAATAACCAAAGTCTTCTCAGGTGGAGCACTGATGCTCGCAACCATGGATGGTGAAGACTTCCCGTCTCCTGTGAATTCGGATGCAGTTAAAAAATACTTCGCATAAGTGACCCGTTGGACATAAAAATAGAATGTAAGTCCAGGCAAAAATAGGGCATCCCGGTGAGTCAAAAACAAAATAAAAGACTCAGGCAAAAATAAGGGAAAAATTGAAAAAAATGTACACCCGCTGAGTTGAAAAGCCGCATTGGACAGCTCAGGCAAAAATGGGTATCCCGGTGGACTGAAAACCCGAAAGGGCAATCCATGCAAAATCAGGGAATAAGCGAACAACTGCATTCTGAATACGTCTGTATCACTCACAATGTGGCAAGCTCCGAGAGGACAAAGCGTCAGTCAAAATCAACCTTCTTCAGAAAGCAAGATAAGAACAACGTCAAGGTCATACAGGTCATAGCAACGGAAGCTCACTAGAGCGTCATCTTTAACATTGCCAACACTTTTATTTTCTCAATTTTCAGCAATCTCCTCCTTTCAGGGGATTTGCTTCTTTGACTGTACTTGCCTATTTAGGGCACACAAATTAATAAAATCAGAATTTTCAGTCACACCTTGTTTTATACATTTTTGTTCCGTTTGCAAAATGTCCAATGTTCATAATATAACACTTGCATAAAACATATGAGCCATTTTAACAAATGCTTGCAAGAAATATATTACTTTAAGGTAAATCTAATTCCTATGACGGAATCCGGTTAAGGATACCCCGGGAAACTTGTGTGTTTTCTTTTGTCTTAAATAGGCTGCAGGTACTCAAGACAGACAATCTTTCGCAACATGGGGCATATCAAACATTAAATCCCCGACACACTACTTCCCAGAAGTTATCTCCTCCCCGAGCAGGATCTCCCGAGCAATGCCATACAACAACTCTTCCACAGCAAAGTGGCCCAAGAACTTTCTCTCCCCCACCAGAGATACCATATTTCTCTTATCCTCAGCAGAGTTTTGTGGAATTGATTCCCCACAGAATTGCCTCCCCAGAAGAGCAATACCTGAAACACATCCCCAGTGGAGTTGCTAAAACTTTCTCATCCCTAGACAAATCTATCAATGATCTATTTCCCCAAGCAAAGTTCTCCCTCCGGGCAGATCTATCAATGATCTCTTGCCTAGCCGGGTTATCCCTCCAAACAGATCAGCCAGAGATCTTTATCCCAGCAGGATCCAAGTTTCAAATCAGTTTCTCCCCTTTGCATAATCATGGCATTCACATCATTTTTCCCCACGCAGAGCGTAGCATTCCCTCTAATACGGAGCATTACGGCAAAAATCAAACATTTTCATGATCACAAGCCAGGTTCAAGCCAGCCACCTGCAATTATTATCAATATTTCATCAGCAATATATAAAGTACATCCCCTGCACATAAAAGCCAAAGTGTTTCCTTTGCACTCTCAAGTACGAATACTTGTTCATAACACACTCTTTTCGACACCCGTCTGTGTCATCCTATCCCCATAGAAAACTAAAACATCTCCTTTGCACTCTCAAAATAGATGCCTATTTATATTTACACATGTTTGACACTCGTCTGTGTCATACCTTCCCCAGCTGTAACACCCTAATTTTTGCCCTAAGATTGTTTCGCATATCATCTGCATTTTGCATACAAACAAGATCGCACTGGCTTTCGAGTTTCTTATCAGGTGTGGGTCTATGCTTTGCAGGGGATCACCATTATTTTTACTGTTTTATATTTATATTTACTGACTTCTAACCAAAATACAAAAAATATGTTGCAGTGTTCTTCTTCTTCTCTGTGTTGCAGGTTTGCGAAGATGAGACAGTAATTTCATTCAGATGTGTTTGTTCAGTCACAATTCGATTTCAAGTGGATGTTTGACCTAATATTGGTCAAACTATAAGATAAATTGGTTGAGTGTGAAAATCATCAGTTATCGAGCAGTTGTTTTGTGCGAAGTTTGGCTTGAATTTTCAGTGTTTATCAGTTCATCGATTCATTAGTTCATCAGCGATTCATCTGAGGATTTATTTTCCTCAGTATGAATTCGGTTTATCAGATCATAATCAGACAACGTTCAGTTGGCAAGTTGCAAGGTATTTGGGCTGTGGTCAGAGGCTTGGTGAAATAATCGAGATTTGTTGTGGGCTTGAAAATCAATTCTATCCATTATCCATTGCTTGATTAAACCATCTTAGACCAAATTTCATATCCAATATCCATTAAGTCATTTTATTCCAATGATCACCTTTTCTTCCATTTTTTTTTCTTTTTCGATTATCCATATTCAATAGCATTTTTATCCATTTCACAAAACATCAATAAATCCCTATTATCCATTTTTTATTTTTTTTTTACCAAATGTCAAAATAATTATTTTTCCATTTTTATCCATTTATACCCAAATTTTATATCCACATCAGTTCCTACAATTCATTTACCAAATATATTTTTTTTCTCATTTACTATATAATATCCAATTTTCATTTGTTTTATCCATAAATCATTTTTTTTATTCTTTTTTTTTATTATCCATCTTAAGCTCATCACTAGTTCATGCTTTTCTTTTAGCCCATACATTAGTTCAAAGTTCAAAGGCCCATTGAAAATATAAAAAAAATGGAAAACATTTCCAAGCCACAATCCAATGCATACCAAACTTCACGCACGTGAACTCCAGCAACATCAAGCCATTTCACAAAGCTACGCCAGCATGCCATCACCTCAGCCAAGTGCAAAAAAACATTTCAAGCCTGGCCCACCAGCAGTGTGAATCATTCCCATCACGCGCAGCAACAAGCAATGAGGCCAGCCAAGTACCTCCAGCAACTTTCCAAGCCTCATTTAAGCCTCTTCACGCGCGTGTGCGACAACCTCAAGCCGTATTTGTACGCTGCATAAAAAGCAAAAACAAGCAGCTAAGCACTTCACGCCTGGCCCAACAATCAAAACTAAAGCCTCACAAGCACTTTTGCCATCAGCTTATTATGAAAAGCCATACGAAGCCAACTTGCATAAAACCCCAGCAATCCGTATGCCGCACGCACATAGTTTCCAGCTTCACATGCCAAAGCTACAAAATCAAGCAAAACCTAGCTCAAGCCGTTAGCAACAACAATAACATCAAGTCAATGTTTTTTTTTCTCCAGCCGTGAATACCAGTAGCTTCACAACCCGCGCAAAGTACAACGTCAAGTCACAACAAACTTGCCAAGCCTACAAGCCGAAACTTCACCGCATCAACTCATCACGCACGCATCACGCTCAACCATCACGCACGAAAACCACCTGAAACGAAATTAATCAAAACGCAATTCACCAAGAAATAAAACGCAAAAAGCAGTGATAATGAAATCGACTGAGCACGCGTTCCACACCTCTCCAAAACGATTCCGAAAGCTTGAAAACGGCAATCACTCCTTTGATTCTACCTTCTATAAATAAGAACCTCCATTCCTTCAATCAACAAGCTTGAATAGCCATCCAAATTTCTGCCAAATTGAAAACCCCTCTTTCAATCTTACTTCCCTATTCCGAAATCCTCAAATCCTAAACCTAAACTTAATTGAATCCCATTGATTGAGATGAGAAGAAAAAAAAGAGAGTTCGTGAATTCACAGAAGAAGAAGCAAGAGATTTCCGCGGAAAGAGAAGAAGAAGCTCGGTTTCGTTTTGAATTTTTGAGAAGGTGAGGATGTGAGGTGTTAGCCGCCGCTGAGATTTTTACCCTTCCCCTGTTTATGCGCCCTGCTTATGCGTTTTAGAGAAGAAGAAGCTCTTGCTTCTTTATTTTATTTACCTTTTATTTTTTTAATTTTTTCTTTTAATTTTTTTTATAAAAACTGATGTTAATGACTATGAGTCGGGTGCCTAAAACCTTCCCGGTTCATAACCAATCCCCTTACCCAATCTCTGTTTATTTCTTTTAGCTTTTGCTTTTAGAATCCTAGGTTTTTATTCGTTCTTTTACCTTTTTCCATTCAGAAATAAAGAAAAGCGCGGTGGCGACTCTGTGTTAATCGAGTTAAGTTAATCAATAGCTTACACTCACGATTTTACCGCTACAGAAAAGTGGCGACTCTGCTGGGGAGTAATCTCTAAGCGGATTTAGCCTACTTTGATTTATTTATTGCTTTGGTTTGAATTGTTTGTTATTTGTTTGTTCCGTTTTGGTTTTTGGTGATCCTCTGTGTGAGATAGATTCTAACCCGGATCTGAGTTGAAACTTATGATAAGACGGCGATATTCGAAGCGATATGTGATGGAGTAGTCCAAAGCAATATCAATTTGATAATCTCCACTCGGTTAGGCTCTCTTGGACTATCAATGTCATGACGAGTAATCGTACGTGGCATTATTTTCCGACCTTGAGCTGATCATACTGAGGACTTTAGAACCCTTAACCCATCTAAGCCAATTTAGGAACGTAGTGCGGAAACTGTCTGGGTGTAAATCTAAGGCGGTTGTCACGCGATACTACACTCGGACGAGGTCTATTTTAAGAATGTTATCGGTTGGGGAGTAATCCAACGTACCGATGATATTCTAAAGATGGTTGTTAACTCCGGGCACCTCTGTTAGCACCCTTTTTGTTTCTTGCAGGTACAATGAAGACAAAACCTTAGTACTTACCTGTGTGGGTTGGTGTTCTGTTACCTTGACTTCATGCTTGTGACTCGGAACCTAAGCCCGTGTGCCTTGTGTGATCTTGTTTGTGTTTGTTGCATACATGCCATCATAACATTCATGAGTATTGTTCGTAAGATTTCAAAGGACTTATAAGGAACTTTTGCAAATTTCAGATGTCCATGGCTTTGACTTTTGAAAGAAGGAACACAAAGAAGTACACTTTCAAGAATCCTAATGTTGTAGAGTTGAGAAAGCTAGGAGCTTTGGTTGTTGATACCCAAGAATTCCGAAGATGTCATGGGAAGCTTTTGTATATGTTGGATATTGATGTACCTGAGGGGATTCTCCCTACTTTGGCTCAGTTTTATGACCCTTTGCATCATTGTTTCACCTTTCCGGATTATCAGCTTGTGCCGACTTTGGAGGAATATTCTCATTGGTTAGGTTTGCCTATTCTGGACAAGGAGTTTCTTTTCACTGGTTTAGAGAAGGAGCTTACTATCAAGGTCATCGCCAAAGCACTGTTTCTTAAGGAATCCGATCTTAATGGGAAGTTTCTTCCAAAGGGGAGTGTCCGTGGTATTAATGCTAAGTTCTTAATGGGAAAGGCTTCTACTTCACTTACTTTGGGTCATAAGGATGCATTTGAGGCTATTCTTGTTTTGCTTATTTACGGGATTGTCTTGTTTCCGAACTTGGATGGTATTGTGGATGAGAATGCTATTCAGATCTTCTTGAAGAAGAACCCGATTCCTACTTTGCTTGGAGATATGTATCATGCTTTTCACTATAGGACTTCCAAAGGTGACGGAGAGATTGTTTGTTGTGCGCCTCTTCTTTATAGGTGGTTTATTTCGCACCTACCGAAGTCGGATGTTTTCAAGGACAATAGAGAGAATCGAAGATGGTCTCAGAGGTTGATGTCGCTTTCTCATAAGGACATGACATGGTATAGTTCTCATTATGACACTGGAGTTCTTATTGATAGTTGTGGAGAATTTCCTAATGTACCTCTTCTTGGTACACGTGGGGGAATTAGCTATAACCCCATTTTGGCTAGACGACAGTTCGGTTATTGTTTGAAGGATGTTCCAAACAATCTTGCTTTATCCTGTTTCTTCTTTCTTAATGGTGATGATCATGTAGAGATGAAGAAAAGGATTGCTCATTCTTGGCATGCTATTCATAGGAAAGAGAAAGGTCAACTGGGTAGACAACACCTTCCTCCTTCCGATTGTTATATTCAGTGGGTTCGATCTAGAGCTTCCAAGCTCAAGATGCCTTATCCACCTGAGGAGCCTATGTTTCCCATATTGCCTTTGTCTGCTTTTCTTCCTCCCGTTGATGATAAGTTGGTTCTTCAAGAAGAGTTAGAGAAGATGAAGAAAGAAAAGGAAGAATGGTTACTTGAGAGGACTACTATGCAGGAGCAGCTTAAGGAGAAGGATGATCTTATTGAGCTACTTGAGCGACGTGTCACGAAGAGACCGAGAGAGGATTTATTTTCCTCTAGTACTCCATCTACTATTCCTCCTACTTCCGGTGCTTGGAAGGCCATTGTCGACAAGTTGGTGAAGGATAAGAAAGATATGGAAGAGCGGTATAAGAATGAGATCAAGAGAATTCGTATGAAGTATCAGCCAGGATTCGGGACTTCTTTGGATATGATTCCATAGGCTTAGTTTACTCTTTCTCTTATGTATTAGGATTATTGATGTTTGTACTTCATTTGTAATCCTCACTTTGATATTAATGAGAATGAGTTTTTTAAGTATTTCAAAAATGTTTCTTTATGAATATTGCAAGTTAACTTATAATCCTTTGAAATCTTTGCATTTGAATATGCATAGCATGCATCATACTTGCATTTATCTTGCTTTTTGAGTGTTCTCCAGGGATCTTATTGTTGTTTCTTGATCTTCATCCAGTGTTCCTGTCAAGCTGACTCATCGCTTTGATACTCGAGCTAATCGAAGAAGAGTGATGGATACTTTGCAACAAGAGAATCGCGAGCTGCGCGAAGAGGTTACTTATCTGAGGGAAAGCTTGGAAAAAGTGACTACTATGATGGAAAATTTGATGGCTGCTCAGAATCAGCCACCTCCTAGTCCTCCTGTTCAGAATACTGTCATCTCAGAGGTTGTTACCGCATTCATTCCTGTTGAGACTGTTGTTTCTCCTCGCCACCGTATACCTGCTAGCACGCCCTGGGGCATGCCTGTTGACTTTTTTCCTGCTGGATATCGTCCTCCTCATCATCAGGAGACTGCTGCATTTAATGCTATCCCACCACCAGTGTGGACTACTCTTCCTCCAATTGTGACTACTGTACCGTCTGGGGTGCGCAATATTCCGCATCATGATGAAATGATTTACCATGCTGAGTCTAGTGAAGGCGCTGGAGTTGCTGAAAGACTTGATGACTTCCAGGGACGCTTTGTTGAGATCCAGAGGGAGATGAGAGCTTTGAAGCATAAGGATTTCTTTGGAAAATATGCTTATGACCTTTGTCTGGTCCCGAATGTTAAAGTTCCTTAAAAATTCAAGCTGCATGAGTTTGAGAAGTACAAAGGCAACACTTGTCCGTTGAGTCATCTGACGATGTATGCAAGGAAGATGTCTGCTCAGACTGATAATGATAAGCTGCTGATTCACTATTTCCAGGATAGTTTGACCGGTGCACCCATGAGGTGGTATATGAGTCTGGATAATAGCCAAATCAAGACCTTCAATGATTTGGGAGAAGCTTTTGTGAAGCAGTACAAGTACAACGTTGATATGGCGCCTGATAGAGATCAACTTCGTGCTATGTCCCAGAAGGACAAAGAGACTTTTAAAGAATATGCGCAGAGATAGAGAGAGCTGGCAGCCCAGATTGTTCCTCCGTTAGAAGAAAAAGAAATGACGAAGATCTTCTTGAAGACGTTGGGTTCTTTTTATTACGAGAGAATGATAGCAAGCGCTCCTTCTGACTTCACTGAAATGGTGAGCATGGGTATGCGTTTAGAAGAAGGTGTCCGTGAGGGACAGTTGACTCAAGAGAATGGCAATGGTTCAAGCTCTAGAAGGTTCAACTTCGGGAAAAAGAAAGAAAATGAGACTAATGCAGTATCCCGTGAAAGTTATAGAAGACCTCACAGTCGTATGAATCACCATTCGCAGCATGTGGCTTCAGTAACACCGATGATTAATGTGGCTCCAACTGTGCCAGCAGTTCCAAAGTTTCAACCTCGTTATCAACAACCTTCTGTGCAACAAGGTGGTAATCAACAAGCTCGGGTTAAGCCCAGTTTTGATCCTATTCCTGTGCCGTATGCGGACTTGCTTCCGTCTTTGATTGCAAAGAATCTTGTGCAAACTCGTCCTCCACCTGCAGTTCCAGAGACTATTCCATGGTGGTATAAGCCAGAAGCTCGTTGTGCTTTTCATCAAGGTGCCCCGGGGCACAATGTTGAGAACTGTTATCCTCTAAAGTTTGAAGTACAAAAATTGATGAGGAACAATGTTCTGTATTTTAATGATGTTAATCCTAATGTGCAGAAGAATCCGTTGCCAAAGCATGGTAATGCGTCTGTGAATATGGTCGCTGGTTGTCCTGGGTTGTTCAAAATCTATGAAGTTCGTCATATCCGAAGATCTTTGGTGGAAATGCATGCTTTCTTGAGTGAATATCACGACATTGATCACGACTATGTTGGATGTTGTATTTGCTCGGTGAATCCTCGCGGTTGCGTGATTGTTAAAAGAGATATCCAGAAGATGATGGACGATAAGCTGATCGAAGTAACAGCAAGGAGAGATAAATATGAGAATGAAGTGAATGTCATTATGCCTCAGTTCAATCTCCCTGAGAGGGTTGCTCCTGAGAGGGTGGTTATTTCTTTTGATAGTCGCAAGACTGCTGTTACTCCATTGGTGATCAATGTACCCGGTCCAATGCCATATGAGTCTGATAAAGCTGTTCCATACCGATATAATGCTACGATGATAGAAAATGGTAGGGAAGTTCCTCTTCCTACTCCAAAGTCTGTGGTTAGCATTGCTGATGTAACGAAGGTCACCCGAAGTGGTAGAGTGTATACTTTAGACCCTCCGAAGAGAGTTGAAGGTACCAGTGTAAGCAAGCAGATTATGGATGTTGTTGTCCAATCGAGCCAATCTGGTAATAGTGATGATGAAGTGCTAAAGTTGATAAAGAAGAGTGAGTATAACATTTCTGAGCAGTTATTGCAGATTCCCTCGAAGATATCAGTGTCGTCTCTGTTGATGAGTTCTGAGGCTCATAGGCAGTCATTATAGAAGATTCTGGATCAAGCCTATGTGGACCATGATGTGACGGTTGATCAATTTGATAGTATTGTAGAGAATATCACGTCATGCAACAATTTGAGCTTCTGTGATGAGGATTTTCCTGAAGAAGGAAGAAATCATAACTTGGCGTTGCACATCTCGGTGAATTGTCAAGAAGATGCTATGTCCAAGGTGCTAGTTGATACCAGATCGTCTCTGAATGTTATGCCAAAGTCGACTTTGTGAAAGCTGGCGTTTCAAGGTGCTCCCATGAGGCACAGTGGGATTATAGTGAAAGCATTTGATGGGTCGAAGAAGACAGTGATTGGAGAGGTGGATCTTCCTATTCTTATTGGACCGTTTATATTCAAGATCACTTTTCAAGTAATGGATATACGTCCCGCATATAGTTGTCTCCTCGGAAGACCATGGATCCACGAAGCTGGAGCTGTAACATCCACTCTTCATCAGAAGTTGAAGTTTGTGAGAGAAGGTAAATTGGTGAACATTTAAGGAGAGAGGGCGATGCTTGTGAGCAATCTGTCTTCTTTTTCTTATATTGATGCTGAGGAAGAGGTGGGAACGTCGTTTCAAGCTCTTTCTGTTGTGGATAATGTTGCTAAGAAGAATGCCATGCCCATGTCCTCTTTCAAGGATGCTATGCGAGTGATTGAAGCTGGTCAGTCTGATGGTTGGGGAAGAATTATTGATGCTGTCGATAACAAGGAAGGTTTCGGTATCGGTTTTGCACCTGGTGCAGTTATCAAAGATCCAAAGACTATTCAAGAAAGCTTTAGAAGCGCTGGATTTATCAATGACCATTCCGCTGCTGCCATCATTGATGATGATGAAGACGAAGAAATGCTTGATTTCGTTACACATGGAAAGATTTGCCAGAACTGGATCGCTGTTGATGTTCCTTTTATCGTTCATTCTTCAAAGTAATTTGTTTTTTATTTCTTTCAAAAATCCTTTCACTCTGCCCAAGGTGAAAGTGATGTTTGTCGGGCTTTATTTCAAATTTTATCATCATCAATAAAATGTTATTTTGTTATTTCCATATGTGTTTTTCATTTTTTGCTTTATTCTGAAAAATGGTAACATAAAAAACCCAAAAATATAATAACTGTTTATCTGCATATTGTTTGCACTTTTGTTCATATTCTAAAATAAAAAATAAAATCATTGTGCAGATTGAATGATAAACCCATTGAAAACAATGATCCTATGCCCTCTCCCAACTTTGAATTCCCTGTGTTTGAAGCTGAGGAAGAGGATGATGAAGAGATTCCAGATGAAATTTCTCGGTTGCTTGAGCACGAGGAGAAGATTATTCAGCCTCGTGGAGAGTCTATAGAGATGGCCAACTTAGGTTCTGAAGATGAAAAGAAAGAAGTCAAAGTTGGAGCATTGCTTGATCCTGATGTTAAAAAGAGGATTATAGAGCTTCTCAGAGAATATGTTGATGTATTTGCTTGGTCTTATCAAGACATGCCAGGTCTTGATACTAATATTGTGGAGCATAGATTGCCGCTGAAGCCTGAATGTCCACCTGTGAAGCAGAAGCTCAGAAGAACTCATCCAGACATGGCAGTAAAAATCAAAGAGGAGGTTCAAAAGCAGATTGATGCCGGTTTTCTTGTGACGTCAACTTATCCTGAATGGGTGGCCAATATCGTTCCTGTTCCGAAGAAAGACGGAAAAGTCCGAATGTGCGTTGATTACAGAGATTTGAACAAAGCTAGTCCGAAAGATGATTTTCCATTGCCACACATTGATATGTTGGTAGATAATACGGCTAAGTTTGATGTGTTCTCTTTTATGGACGGATTTTCCGGTTATAATCAAATAAAGATGGCACCTAAGGATATGGAAAAGACCACATTTATTACACCATGGGGAACATTCTGCTACAGAGTGATGCCTTTTGGATTGAAGAATGCTGGTGCGACGTATCAAAGAGCCATGACTACACTTTTCCATGATATGATGCATAAAGAAATCGAAGTATATGTTGATGATATGATCGCCAAGTCGAAGATTGAAGAGGATCATGTGGAGCATTTGCTGAAGTTGTTTCAAAGATTGAGGAAATATAAGCTTCGTCTGAATCCGAACAAGTGCACGTTTGGTGTACGTTCTGGAAAATGGCTAGGTTTCATTGTTAGCCAAAGAGGCATCGAAGTTGATCCTGATAAAGTGAAAGCTATTCAGGAAATGCCTGCTCCAAGAACCGAAAAGCAGGTCAGAGGATTCTTGGGCCGATTGAATTATATTTCGAGGTTTATATCTCACATGACTGCCACATGTGCTCCGATTTTCAAGTTTCTTCGAAAAGATAAAGGTTGTGTCTGGACAGATGATTGCCAGAAGGCGTTTGAAAGTATTAAAGAATATCTGCTTGAACCTCCTATTTTGTCTCCTCCGGTGGAAGGTAGACCGATGATCATGTACTTGACTGTGTTGGAAGATTCCATGGGTTGTGTGCTTGGTCAGCAAGATGAAAATGGAAGAAAAGAACATGCAATTTAATACTTGAGTAAGAAATTCACTGATTGTGAGTCTCGGTATTCCATGCTTGAAAAAACTTGTTGTGCCTTAGCTTGGGCTGCAAAGCGTCTTCGCCAGTATATGCTGAATCATACGACTTGGTTGATCTCTAAAATGGATCCAATCAAGTATATCTTTGAAAAGCCTGCTTTGACTGGGAGGATTGCTCGTTGGCAAATGTTATTATCAGAATATGATATCGAGTACCGAACTCAAAAAGCTATAAAAAGTAGTATCTTGGCTGACTATTTGACACATCAACCGATTGATGATTACCAACCTGTCAAGTTTGATTTTCCAGATGAAGATGTGATGTTTTTGAAAGCGAAAGATAATGATGAACCTTTGATTGAGGAAGGGCCAGAGCCTGGATCTCGATGGGGTTTAGTTTTTGATGGTGCTGTGAATGCACGCGGAAGAGGAATTGGGGCAATGATCATTACTCCCCATGGTTCACATATTCCTTTTGCCGCAAGGTTAACTTTTCCTTGTACCAATAATGAAGCTGAGTATGAAGCCTGCATTATGGGTCTTGAAGAAGCTGTTGATTTGAGGATTAAACATCTTGATGTATATGGAGATTCTGCCTTGGTGATTAATCAGATTCAGGGTACGTGGGTGACTCATCAACCTCACTTGATCCCTTATAGAGATTATGCCAGGAAGATATCAACTTTCTTCACTAAAGTTGAGTTCCATTATATTCCTCGTGATGAGAATCAGATGGCTGATGCTTTGGCAACCATAGCTTCTATGATAAAAGTATACCAGTGGAATGATGTTCCTATGATCAGTGTGAATCGACTTGAAAGACCAGCTCATGTGTTTGCGGTTGAGGAAGTCCATGATGACAAGCCTTGGTATCACGATATTAAATGTTTTCTCCAGAGTCAGGAATACCCGCTTGGGGCATCTGTTAAAGATAAGAGGACTTTGAGGAGATTGGCAGGCAATTTCTTCCTAAGTGGAAATTTGCTTTACAAAAGAAATTTTGACATGGTCTTGCTCAGATGCGTGGATAGACACGAAGCAGACATGTTGATGAAAGAAATTCATGAAGGATCTTTTGGCACTCATGCCAATGGGCATGCAATGGCTAAAAAGATGTTGAGAGCAGGTTACTATTGGCTGACAATGGAATCTGATTGTTGCAAGTATGTGAAAAAGTGCCATAAGTGTCAGGTGTATGCTGATAAGATTCATGTGCCACCAGCTTACCTCAATGTGATTTCTTCCCCATGGCCGTTCTCCATGTGGGGAATTGATATGATTGGCATGATTGAACCCAAGGCTTCGAATGGACATCGTTTTATTCTTGTGGCAATTGACTACTTCACCAAGTGGGTTGAAGCGGCATCGTATGTTAATGTGACCAGACAAGTCGTGGTTCGGTTTATCAAGAATAATCTTATCTGCAGATATGGTGTTCCGAATAGAATCATTACTGATAATGGTTCGAACTTGAACAATAAGATGATGAAAGAGCTTTGTGAAGATTTCAAGATTCAACACCATAATTCCTCTCCTTATAGACCAAAGATGAATGGGGCTGTTGAAGCTGCGAATAAGAACATTAAGAAGATTATTCAGAAGATGGTTGTGACATACAAGGACTGGCATGAGATGCTCCCTTTTGCTTTGCATGGGTATCGTACATCTGTCCGCACTTCAACATGGGCAACCCCTTTCTCACTTGTTTATGGTATGGAAGCAGTGCTCCCCGTCGAAGTTGAGATCCCATCAATGAGAGTTCTGATGGAAGCCAAGTTGACTGAGGCTGAATGGTGTCAGAGTAGATTTGACCAGTTGAATTTGATTGAAGAAAAAAGAATAACAGCTTTGTGTCATGGTCGGTTGTACCAGCAAAGAATGAATAAAGCTTTTGATAAGAAGGTCAAACCTCGTGTATTCAGAGAAGGCGACCTCATGCTCAAAAAGATTCAGTCTTTCCTTAAAGATTCTCGGGGCAAGTGGACTCTGAACTATGATGGCCCATACGTTGTTAAGAAAGCCTTCTCTGGCGGTTCATTAATTCTTGCAACTATGGATGGTGAGGAGATGACTCGTCCTGTGAATGCGGATGCAGTCAAGAAATACTTCGCCTAAAAAAATAAAAGAACAACTCGCTAAGTTGAAAACCCGAAAGGGCGGCTTAGGCAAAAATGAGCGTCTCGGTGGATTGAAAACCCGAAAGGGCGGTCCAGGCAAAAATTAGAGACAAAAACAGAAATAATTATCCCGGTAGATTGAAAACCCGAAAGGGCAATCTAGGCAAAAGTTAGGGATCATGGCAAGTAACTGCGTCGACAGACTGAATCACTTGTAGCAATCGAGGATTTCAGATTCTTGTTCCTCAGAAGAATTATTCATCAAAGATTCTTATTCACTCATCCTTGACTGAAGTTTCAGACACAGTGGAGTTCAAAGTTGATAGGGAGAATAGTGATCATTGTATTTCAATGTAGCCCTTTTCCATGTATTTACCATTTTTCAAACTTGTAATGATCCATGGAGTCATGCCATTTGCTGACTACCATTCTATCAATGAATTTGAGCCTTTATCCAATTGTTTGCAACTCTTTAGATTGTTTCTGTTTACAAAATTTCAATTTATTGTTGATGATGATTTTTGAAACAAATTTAATAAATTTAATCTTTGAAGATTTTGAAAACATTTTTCTTTTGATATATGAACAAAGAAAGGATATTGATAGTGATTCCAAGAATGGTAAAGTCGGGATGAGTGTAACTCGTCTCTCCTAAAGCAGGGTTTGATTTGGTTGTGTCCACGCGAAGTTCCCGGATAGTCTTGAAAGATTGATGTTAATGATGTTTTGTTCCCCAACCATGATGTTAAATGGAGATTGTATGTATTCCCCAGAAGAGTTGTTGGAAGGGATGTTCAGAATCCCTAGCTGAGTTTTGATATCTTCCTCAGCATGTTATCTTTGAATAGAGAAGTATTGGGAATCCCTAGCTGAGCTCTTGTTCCTCAGCTTGAATTATTTGCATCTTTGAATATAGAAGTATTGATATAGCAGTCAGTTTAGAGGTTTTCTTTTACCCTATGTTAGGTACTGATTTAAAATCCCTCGTAACTGTGCTTTGGCTATGATGTTAACTTCTGATATCCTCATATGGATCCCCAGTAGGACTGCATGTGTTGATTTCCAGCAGGTTCCTATGGGATTTTTAGAAGGTCTGGCACTCTGTCCCCAGGTGGAGCAGGAGTTGTATGACAGTTATTTCCTCGTGAAGTTTGATTTTTTATCAAGATATTTTCATCCTCAGCAGATTATTACCTTTCCTCAGCAGGATGATATTCCTAGCAGATGTTGTATTATCTTGATTTGAGCCTTGTAGTAGGATTGTATTCCTTTGATGGCTTATGATATTCCCCTGCAGATTTCAAGATGAATCTCCAGCATGTTTCCCTGCATTGTTGCCTTGGGATTAGCCGAGTATCCGGTTGTTGTGGTGTTTATGTCACCTGTTTCTTATCTTTATGATTGTTTTGTCAGCATATTCATAAGTATATTCATATGCATAAGCATAGCATTGTTTGCTTGCATTCTGGCATTTATCATTGTTATCTGCTCTTTGGTGTGATTTTTTCCCCACAGAGTGTGTGTGTCGTATTCCTCTTAAGTTTAGAGTGTCGACCATTAAGCAGAAAGAGTTAATCCTTTCTAAATTCCCCACTGAGTTTGTTTCTCGTGGATGATGTTGATTCAGTTTCTTCCCCAGTTCATTATCTGGATGGATTTTCCCCAGTTGAGATATTTCCTCCTCGGGATGAGTTTTGTTTGACCGTTTCTTTCCAATTTGTTCTTGGATTGAACTTTGGTCCCCTGTTGTGGATACATTTGCTTTGGAATTAAGCTATCATTGTTTGATAGTGGGCAACATTTTCTCCATCTTGAGCATATTTCTCTGGAGTTTAGCTATCAGTAATCGATAGTGGGTAATATTACCAAATTTATCAAGTTCTTTTACTTGTGCTCCTACCCAGTAAATCCGGTAGTCGAGATTTTATCCTCTTACCCAGTAAAAAGGTAATAGAGTTGTCCTTTGTTTAAGTTCCTACCCAGTAAATCAGGTAGTCGAGAATTTGTTCTACCCAGTAAATCCGGTAGTCAAGTTATTTTCTTACCCAGTAAAAAGGTAATGTAATCAGATATTTTCATATTACCCAGTAAAAAGGTAATCTGATTGAGTTTCTACCCAGTAAATCCGGTAGCCAATATTTTTCTTCTTACCCAGTAAAAAGGAAATAGAAGCTGTTTCACTTTGATTGAGTTCCTACCCAGTAAATCAGGTAGTTGACCATACTCCTATCCAGTAAATCGATAGTCGAGTCCTTTTATACTCCTATCCAGTAAATTGATAGTCGAGTCCTTTATTTCTTACCCAGTAAAAAGGTAATTTGACTGAGTTCCTACCCAGTAAATCAGGTAGATGATCATACTCCTATCCAGTAAATCGATAGTCGAGTCTTTTATATATCCTACCCAGTAAATCAGGTAGTGGATCATACTCCTATCCAGTAAATCGATAGTCGAGTCCCTTATACTCCTGCCCAGTAAATCAGGTAGTTGAGAATTTTATTGCCCAGTAAAAAGGTAATTGAGGTTATCCCTCTGTATTTTGCTCCTATCCAGTAAACTGATAGTCGAGTCTGTTATATTTCCTACCCAGTAAATCAGGTAGTTGATGATTCTTATCTAACATAGTATTTCTCCATTCTTGGATTCGAATACTTTGATTGGTTGATATTTCTGGCAGGGTGTTTATCCTTCCCTGGTTGAGTTTTGTTCCTTGATTATTTCATATCTTTCTCCCAAGTGGAGTCTGTTATCCAGTGATTTATTTTCCTGGTAACTATTTTGTTGTTTGTCTGTTGTCTCCCCAGCGGGATTTTCTTCTGTGTCCCCAAGTTTTGCTGTTCTCTGGTGGTCATATTTTCCCCACAGAGATCTTGGGTTTGCATATCATATTCATATCATATCATTTGTTCTCTTAGGACAAAAATTGGGTATTCTGTATTTAAGTCTCTCCCATCTTGTAGAGACGAAGATGTCAATCTTCATATCTCCGGATTGAAGAAACTTAAATAGGGGCAGCTGTAACACCCTAATTTTTGCCCTAAGATTGTTTCGCATATCATCTGCATTTTGCATACAAACAAGATCGCACTGGCTTTCGAGTTTCTTCTCAGGTGTGGGTCTATGCTTCGCAGGGGATCACCATTATTTTTACTGTTTTATATTTATATTTACTGACTTCTAACCAAAATACAAAAAAATATGTTGCAGTGTTCTTCTTCTTCTCTGTGTTGCAGGTTTGCGAAGATGAGACAGTAATTTCATTCAGATGCGTTTGTTCAGTCACAATTCGATTTCAAGTGGATGTTTGACCTAATATTGGTCAAACTATAAGATAAATTGGTTGACTGCCAGTTGTGTGTACCAATGGTTCATTTCTCAAACAATGCGTTTTCAAAGTTCAAAGGGTGCTGAGTGTGAAAATCATCAGTTATCGAGCAGTTGTTTTGTGCGAAGTTTGGCTTGAATTTTCAGTGTTTATCAGTTCATCGATTCATCAGTTCATCAGCGATTCATCTGAGGATTTATTTTCCTCAGTATGAATTCGGTTTATCAGATCATAATCAGACAACGTTCAGTTGGCAAGTTGCAAGGTATTTGGGCTGTGGTCAGAGGCTTGGTGAAATAATCGAGATTTGTTGTGGGATTGAAAATCAATTCTATCCATTATCCATTGCTTTATTAAACCATCTTAGACCAAATTTCATATCCAATATCCATTAAGTCATTTTATTCCAATGATCACCTTTTCTTCCATTTTTTTTCTTTTTCGATTATCCATATTCAATAGCATTTTTATCCATTTCACAAAACATCAATAAATCCCTATTATCCATTTTTTATTTTTTTTTACCAAATGTCAAAATAATTATTTTTCCATTTTTATCCATTTATACCCAAATTTTATATCCACATCAGTTCCTACAATTCATTTACCAAATATATTTTTTTTTCTCATTTACTATATAATATCCAATTTTCATTTGTTTTATCCATAAATCATTTTTTTTATTCTTTTTTTTTATTATCCATCTTAAGCTCATCACTAGTTCATGCTTTTCTTTTAGCCCATACATTAGTTCAAAGTTCAATGGCCCATTGAAAATATAAAAAAAATGGAAAACATTTCCAAGCCACAATCCAATGCATACCAAACTTCACGCACGTGAACTCCAGCAACATCAAGCCATTTCACAAAGCTACGCCAGCATGCCATCACCTCAGCCAAGTGCAAAAAAACATTTCAAGCCTGGCCCACCAGCAGTGTGAATCATTCCCATCACGCGCAGCAACAAGCAATGAGGCCAGCCAAGTACCTCCAGCAACTTTCCAAGCCTCATTTAAGCCTCTTCACGCGCGTGTGCGACAACCTCAAGCCGTATTTGTACGCTGCATAACAAGCAAAAACAAGCAGCTAAGCACTTCACGCCTGGCCCAACAATCAAAACTAAAGCCTCACAAGCACTTTTGCCATCAGCTTATTATGAAAAGCCATACGAAGCCAACTTGCATAAAACCCCAGCAATCCGTATGCCGCACGCACATAGTTTCCAGCTTCACATGCCAAAGCTACAAAATCAAGCAAAACCCAGCTCAAGCCGTTAGCAACAACAATAACATCAAGTCAATGTTTTTTTTCTCCAGCCGTGAATACCAGTAGCTTCACAACCCGCGCAAAGTACAGCGTCAAGTCACAACAAACTTGCCAAGCCTACAAGCCGAAACTTCACCGCATCAACTCATCACGCACGCATCACGCTCAGCCATCACGCACGAAAACCACCTGAAACGAAAATAATCAAAACGCAATTCACCAAGAAATAAAACGCAAAACGCAATGAAAATGAAATCGACTGAGCACGCGTTCCACACCTCTCCAAAACGATTCTGAAAGCTTCAAAACGGCAATCACTCCTTTGATTCTAACTTCTATAAATAAGAACCTCCATTCCTTCAATCAACAAGCTTGAATAGCCATCCAAATTTCTGCCAAATTGAAAACCCCTCTTTCAATCTTACTTCCTAATTCCGAAATCCTCAAATCCTAAACCTAAACTTAATTGAATCCCATTGATTGAGAGGAGAAAAAAAAAAGAGAGTTCGTGAATTCACAGAAGAAGAAGCAAGAGATTTCCGCGGAAAGAGAAGAAGAAGCTCGGTTTCGTTTTGAATTTTTGAGAAGGTGAGGATGTGAGGTGTTAGCCGCCGCTGAGATTTTTACCCTTCCCCTGTTTATGCGCCCTGCTTATGCGTTTTAGAGAAGAAGAAGCTCTTGCTTCTTTATTTTATTTACCTTTTATTTTTTTAATTTTTTCTTTTAATTTTTTTTATAAAAACTGATGTTAATGACTATGAGTCGGGTGCCTAAAACCTTCCCGGTTCATAACCAATCCCCTTACCCAATCTCTGTTTATTTCTTTTAGCTTTTGCTTTTAGAATCCTAGGTTTTTATTCGTTCTTTTACCTTTTTCCATTCGGAAATAAAGAAAAGCGCGGTGGCGACTCTGTGTTAATCGAGTTAAGTTAATCAATAGCTTACACTCACGATTTTACCGCTACACCAGCAAGTCGAACACTCATTCATATCTTGCACATACTTCACCAACAAACCGATACTCACTTATACTTATACAGAAGTCTTCGATACTCGTCCGTATTTTGTTTATGTAACTCCTCAACAGATTCGACACTCGTCCATGTTCTTTGTTAACCAGTTGGTACTCGTCCGTATCATCTTCTTTGAACACGCGTCAGCGTTTGTTTCTACCGATACTCGTCCATATCATGGTACTAAGGATGCTCGTCTGCATCTTTAATCTATACACGTCGTCAAACACTTATATTCTTTGTTTCTTGAAAGCGTAAGCACTCGTCCGTGTTTACCATTCCCCAGTAAATCATCAACAAAACAAATTTCTCCTATCCGACATTTGTCCTATGTCGTGATACTTTCGGCAGCCGGTCCCTACCATGTGATCATCCTTCACCTTTGGATGACCGTCCCTCATCCTTTCCCCAGTGGAATCTCCATTATTGGAACCTTCTATCCGGCATTTGTCCTATGTCGTGATAAAGAGAAGTCGTACCCTGCTAAGGTGGTCGTCCTTCACCTTTTTGATGATCGTCCCTCATCATATTTATCCGATGGCCGTCCCCATCGTTGATCTTGTTATCCGACATTCGTCCTATGTCGTGATAAACCCCGAGAGCAGCCGTACCCTTCTAGGTGATCGTCCTTCACCTCTTGATGATCGTCCTTCATCATACTTGCCCAATGGCCGTCCCCATCGTTGACCTTTTCTATCCGGCATTCGTCCTATGTTGTGATAAAGAGCAGTCGTCCCCTGCTAGGTGATCGTCCTTCACCCTTGATGACCGCCCCTCATCATTATTCTATTTATTCTTTAACTCAGTGGCCATCCCCATCGTTGCTTACTTTACTTTTCAAGCCTGATGGCCATCCCCATCATTGCTTTTCTCGTTACTTTAACCCCCAGAGTTTTTATTTTATTACCCGATGGCCGTCCCATTCGTGGTCTCTTTATTTCCCCAGTTTGTCGGCCATCCCCGTCATTGCTTTACTTACCACTTTATCCCCATCAGTCGTCCTCTGCTTGATGGTCGTCCTCCATCACCTTTATTTGATAATCATGCCATACTATCCTTTACAATTTATATCCCTTTTCTTCTTCTATTCAGCGAGTGCAAATTTCGGACTGTCTTTGGTATTCAACCAAAAGTTATCTTGTTTATCTGTTAAGCCAGACGCTTACATCCTGCACAACTAACTCATGCTTGAATAGGGGCAGCTGTAAACACCCCAAATTTTCTCTCACTCTTTATCACACTATGACCTATGATCTTTCATGTTTGCATTAACATAAGCATACTATCTCATATTACATTTTTGTTTCACTGCATAGTTCAAGTTCATCTGCATCTAAGGTTTGTGATCTGAGCAATCCAAGAATCAATCTAAGCCATCCTAAAGGTCTCAAAGCTTTCCAGGAGGGTACATGTGTGTTCTATCATCATATTATTCTCCCCAAAGTTAATAAAAGTCAAGAGATCACAAGAACTGGCAAAGGCATGGAAGCAGAGCTAGGGTTTTCACTACACAGATGACCAAAATTAGGGTTTTGGTTTCAGAGGCCTTAACTCTAAATTTTTGGGTCATTCTTGTTTCTAATGTTCTTAATATGTTATAAGGATCATGTGTACCAATTTTTATGAAGAAACTCATTATGGAAGTCATCTGTTTACTGGGTAACTTCCTGAGCAAGTTAAGTCAAAATCAGGGCATCTGAGGCCCCCAACAATGGAACCAAAGGGGTATTTTCATCAAATTGAAGTTCAATGATATTTATTTGATCTTATAAGTGGTTGGAAGTTCACAATATTGAATAATTTGGAGCCAATTGCAAACTTTCCATTTTTGGAAATGACTTGAAATGCAAACTTTCCATTTTGGGAAATATTTTCAACCTCCTCTTTCATGACCAAAAAAGCTTCAAATGAAAAATTCTTGGGCATGAAAGTTGTAGATTAGGTCTTTCCCTTATCAAAAAGTACAATAACATGTCTTGATTCATCTTAGAACTCAAGATACGGCCTTTCAAATTTGGCAAAAATCACATAATTTTCAAGTTCATGCCAAAGTGGGGATTTTGCAATTTCACTTGCCAAGCATTCTAATGACCTCTAATCAACTTCTTTGCACCATAACATGTTAATGCAACTTGCCAAGATCATATTTGGGCATTGAACCTAAGGTTTTCATGGCTTGTGATCCAAGAAACACCAAAGAGGGAAAGTTGCAAAACTATGCCATCTCATGATCCAAGCCTTCCAGCACATCAAATTCAATCCCATGGACATCCTTGATGCAAGCTGAGGCCAGACACTCCATGAAAACATCTCTAACCCGTGCCCATACCTCATAGTACACAATCTTGACTTTTTTCAAAACCTCCCATACCAATCAGCCTATGCCATAACAACTCTCTGGCCAATCAACATTGTTTATGTGGACATTAAGCAACTCATTTCACACAACACACAAGGCTAAAACCTCTCATACACTCAGATTGCACAAAATCACTTCACACCTTCATCTCTTTGAAACATATTCCACAACCATCAAAACTTCAAACTTCTTCCACCAATCAACTCAAAAACACTTAGAGATCATTTCCCACCCTTCACCATGACCTAAAAGCCATTGAATCATAAACACGATTTCTGCTTTGTCAGAGTTGAAACACACAAACCAGCCACTCTAAGCTTCATTCAAGCTTACCAATAGCCTCAGGAGGTCAAAGGGGACTGGATTGCACAAGGGGGAAGGCAAGAAAGCTCCATTTCAAAGAACTTCATCTCAGGTAACCTCCAAGAACATTTTTTCCAGAAACGTGTTTTCATGTTATAGAATGATTCTACATGCTTCACTGATTACCCTGATGTGTTTAAAATTGAAAATGGTTGAGAAATAAGCATTTCATGATGTTCTGAAAATTTGCCCGTGAATTTGTTTTTGCTTTGATTCATCATATATGCGTGTTTTAAATACTTTTTGATGCTTGATTCTTGCTTGTTGATGTTTAATGGTTGATTCTAGAGAGTTTGAGGGGTTCTTATAGCCTAGGGAGAGAGATAGCATTTTGTGCTCGCTGGAGAAGATGACCGGAGCTTTCTCCAGTCACCTGAATTTGTTTTGGGTTGTAATTAGGGTTAATCCAGCCAGTTTGAATATCAGCCGTAGGATCCTGTTTAACGCGTGTTTGTAGGGTCCATATTGATCCACTTAAGCCCTAATTCAGTTTAATTAAAATAATTAGTTAATTAACCCAGTTTGAATCTCAACCATCCAGATGCACGCGTGGTCAATTCCCTCCTTCCCCAGTTTGAATCTTAGCCTTAGGATTTGCTGACTTCTATTTATTCTCATTTTTATGTCATTTATTTTCATTTCTTTTGCATAATTATTTTAAAATATCAAAAACCATCACAAAAATATGAAACTTTGCATTCTGACTTTAAATATTTTCCTCAATCCAAAAATAATTTTTATTTTATTTTTTGCATTAAAAAAAGTATTTTTAAAACATTTAAATGTTATTTTTAATTAATTAAAGTATTTTAATTAATTAAAAATGCATTTAGGTTTCTAAAAATCACCAAAAACAATCATGAATCATTCCAATGCATTTAGAAACATTTTCAAACTCTTCACACAAATTTCTTTTTAGGTTTGATCATAGTTTACCAATTTTCTTTGAATTAAGGGTTATAAAAATCACATTTTTGAACCCTGACTTTAAAAAATCATTTATGCCTAACCAAGAAGAGTTTGAACTTGATTCTTTTTGTATTGTGTTACATATTTCATGTAGTTTATAGGTCATTTTCCTCATGAATTTATCTTGCATTTTCAATTTGATTTGCATTTTTCCTTTTGAACCACCCAAAAACCCTAGAAAACTTAGGAAAATCATAACTTTTGATAGGTTGGGCTTCTGACCTTCTCCTTTGGGGTGTGACCTAATATGGGATTAGCGTTTGTTTGAGCTTAATTTCAAATTTTTATCATGTCATATGCTTCTGTTTTATCCATTTGCATCTCACATATCCATAAAACCCTAATTTCTCATGTTCATTTGCATTCACCTTGCATATTCATCATCACATGAACTTGCCATGATATTTCATGCATTCATATGTCATATTAGACATCTTAGGACATGTTAGAACCTTTCTTGATCATTTCTTCATCCATTTTCCATGTTTAGCATTCATTTCATTTCATGAACTTTCATGTGTTTTCAAACTTCAAAGTATGCTTTCATATCATCTCATCCTTGTATGATCATTCATATGCACATTGTATGACTTTGAATCATATCACATGCCATTTTCATTGCATAAACACTTCTTACTTTGATCATTGCATCTCATTTCACTTCATTTCTTTATGCTTTATACTTTATGCATTCATGCAAACACTTTCAGGTTTTGGTAAGTTATTTTGGGAGGTGGATTTGCCTTCACCTCTCACTTCTTCTTATCTCTTTCATTTGAATTTTGTTTGTCCTTGAAGTGAATCTAATTCACTTATGTTCCATCTCTCTCACTTTCTCCCTTTAAGTTACTTATCTTCTTAGGAAGTAAGTAACTTATTCTTCTGCTTCCTCCTCCTTTCATCTGCTTCTTCCATTGGTGGCTTCCTTGAAGATCTTTCTTAAGCCTCACAAACCTTAGGATGTCCAAGCATGATAATGGTTAGGGTTATAATTATTCCCCCTTAGTTTTTTACCTTTGATTCTCCTTGAGTCTCTCTTCTCATCTCAATAATCAGAGACTAAACTCTTAAAGTTTTAGGACTTTGGAATTAGGGTTATGCCTACATCCTTCTCTTAGGATGGAGTGTATAACTTTAATCCTAAGTGTTAAACCTTTAATTTGTTTAAACCTCTTAATCAAATCATCTAATAATCACTAAGACTTTATCTTGTAACTTGGGCCTTACATTAGGGTTCTAATTCTTCCTTATGGTTAAGAAGGACTAACCCCAGTGTTTAATGGACAAGTCCCCCTCAAGTTGTCTTACAAACTTACAATCCATTTCTTAATCTCATCCCTTAATTAAAATCCATTTAATAAAGGCTTGTTATATAATGAATTTCAACCCTAACCATGGATTAAGTTGAGGTATCTTCCTCAACTTAAGTGTTCTCATCTATTATCCTTCTATTAAGATGGTGTAATGAGTTCACTAATATGTGATTAGAGATTAAACTCATTACTTAACACTAAACAAAAACCCAAAATCATCTAATTAATCACAAGTAGGTAAATGATCTTAATCCTACATCATCATGGTAATTAAGTTGAGATGCTTATCTCACACATAAGTAGGCTCATTATCCCTAATCAGGGAGGATATAATGAGTTTGCAAGCCCTTGATTTAGGCTTAAGCTCATTAACTTATGCAAAACACCAAAAACAATAAAACGCTGAAAACACAAAAACAAACAATAATCGTCTCCTTCGGGATTCTTTTCTCATCACACTCACTCATAAACGATAACTTGCTTCTTCCGTCTAATGCAAGACAGTTAGCACTCGAGCCAGACGAGTCATACACTTGAGCATAGACAAGTAAGCAGTTCACAATCAATCTTTTTTCAGTCTCTTTGAGTCGAACTACGGTGTTCTGACTTCCTCATTGCACGAGAGAATACGTAGGCATAACTTAACTGTTATCGAACAAAAGTCTCTTTGTCTTCCCCCTCTTTCAGCATTCTTCCTAAAAGCCTCAGTTCCTGAGCAATTCACCTTTTGCACTGACACTTGTACATTCATTCCTAGCTTTTGCACACAGATAGCACATACACCTACCCCTTTAAATACAATCTTGTAAGTGTGGATCCCGTCGAGTACGACGGACAATCTGGGTGCTAATACCTTCCCAGGTTGTAACCAACCCCCTTTCTCAGTTTCTCTGGTTCACAGCCGTCTTATCCATCTCTTCTTAGGTTTATGCAGCATTAACTTTCCTTCGGGATAAAAATGCCTAGCTGGCGACTCTATTCAGTTCACCTTCATTTTCTCATTTCGCCGACCGTTCGGGTCTGCACCCTGGGACCCTGGTGTCTTTTCGGGGGAGCGACACTAGTTCCAAACCATATTTTGGGCCTTAAACCTAAGTGATATTTATACCATTTCTCTCCAAACCTCAACACACACACACTTCATAATTTTTATTTCCCTCTCAATTTTCTGGTTTTCTCTCACACGTTTCTATCAACTCTCTTCAAACCCTTACACACTCAAAGTTCCATTTTCTTTAAAGATTATCAAATTTTACCTTAAAGCTGTTTGATCTTAGAACTAAACCTTCATCCATTGAATCTCTACACTGCTAATTCTGGTTTTACTACTGGTTTGGCGACTCTGCTGGGGACTTCCAACCAGTTTCTCTGGTTCCCTATGCGAGTCATTCCTAGCGCTTGTCTGTTTTTGTTTCTTTGGGTGTTTATCTATTTGTTGTTGTGTGTTTAGTTTACTGTTTTTATTTATAGTTTTACTTTACTGCTTTATTTACTGCTTTCAATATTTACTTTTCATGTATCATTACTATACTGTCTGGACTGCCTGGTTTTTGATGGGATGGGAGTTACTGTGAGATGAGCCAAATACCAAGGCTCGTGTGCACCCTAGACTTTAGCGTGGACAGTCACTTTGCTTTCATGATGTCCTGTCATGCGAGTAGTAGTGAGTTCCACACCCAGATTGCGACCTTCTTGGAAATGTTCTGATATGAGGGTCTTCCCAACTTCAGGATACGACCTCGATAGTTATGTGCATCTGGGGACCGATGATTGAGGACCTTTGTGGAAACATCCCTCTCCAGTGGTGACAGTGGCAGGCCATATTTGTTGGCAAACCCACTCGCACCTGAGGGACCACTAGGAACTCGCATAGGATATCCTTGTTCTCTCATAAGAACTTAGTCAAAGCATTTTTCGTATGACGATAGTTTTGTACCCTTTGGGATGAATGTACTATTGTTTCTCGTTCTCAGTGCTTGAACCTGAGAACTTTTGAGGGATGCTTGTTTTTCAGGACTCAACTGGGACCTCCTATTTTAGTGTATAATTCCAAACTGGAAACGGTGAATGTATTATCTCTACTCGATCTGAGAGTCTATGATGTTGACCCTTAGTAGCACACCTGTGAGATGGGACGATTGTTTACAGGTTTGTAGGAACCTTAACCTTCAACATACTTACTTCATCAGTGACTGTTCTATGATGTGATCCAGTTCTATGTGGTTCTGTGGTTCTTAGTTCTGAGGTTCTACACATATATAATATTATTATTATCACTCTCCACAGACACTTGGCTCACTGCTCAACACCAACACAGACACATATCACTGATCACATGCCTTGCATTTTATTGTATCATATCTTCATTAACATATTGTGTTTTTCATTTCTCAGGTTTTTTTTATATTCCCGGTTCCGGTGGGTTTTCTATATTCTCATTCCAGATGGCTCAAGATATTCCTCGCAAGAACAATGTACATTACATTTTCTCAAAGCCAGAGACTGAAGAAATCCAGGAGTTAGTAAGTTTGATGAATGATAAAGTGCTAGATGGCTTCAGAGCAAAGCATGGGATGATTTTGAGTTACATGGACAAGGCTACTCAAGAGCAATGGGATGGCCTCCACACTCTTCTCCAATTATATGACCCCCAATTGTGGTGCTTCATCTTTCCTGATTATGTTTTGGTTCCTACCTTTGAGGAGATTTCCAGCATCCTGAGGGTTCTAGTTAGAGACAATCTTCCATTTACAATTTAGATAGGGTTCATCCAAATAAAGATATTGCTAAAGCTACCCACTTGAAATTGGCTTTAGTCATTGACAACATCAAAGAGAAGAAAGAGAGCAAAGGATTTCAATTAGCATTCCTGATTTCCGAGGCCAAAAAATATGCTGAAGGACAAAGGTGGGTGAAGTTTAGTGCACTCTTAAACTTGATCGTATATGGGATCAGTCTCTTCCCAAATGAGAAGGAATTTGTGAGAATGGATGCAATATCCATATTCATCAAGAGAAACCCTGTTCCAAACTTGTTAGGAGATATCTGCTACTCCGTCCACTACAAGAATGAGAGAAAGAGGGGGATTGGTACTTTGTTGTGCACCTTTGTTCTATACCTGGTTTGATCGACATCTTCCCAAGTCAGGACCTTTCATAGAACTCAAAGGAGATGTTAAGTGGTCTAAGAGGCTGATGGGCCTAACTTCTGATGACATCACTTGGTGTTATAACAAGGACTTAGCTGGAAAAGACTTGATTACTAGTTGTGGAAATTTTCCAAATGTGCCTTTTCTTGGAAGAAAAGGGGGAAATTAACCACAACCCCGTATTGGCTATCAGGAAGTTTGGTTATCCTCTGAAAACGCCTCCCAAGGAAGAAGACGTTGCAGAATCCTTATACTTTCTGGCTGCTGGAAATGAAGACTTATCAATCCAGGTTTCTAATGCTTGGGTTGTTAAGATCAAGAAGCGAAATAAGGAGTTTGGGAGAGTGGATCCTAGGGCTTATGCACCATATGTTGATTTGTTTAAACATCACGTTGAAGTTAGGATTCTCCCATTTTTTATGGAACCTCCTTTGTATACTAAATTAGTTAAGTCTCATGCCACTGTACCTTTGGAGGAGTTTCAAAAGTTGGAAGCTCTGGCAAACCAGCTCAACATAGAGAAAAACAAGGTTCATAAATCCTATCAAGAGATGGTTGACGCGTGTTTTTCATAAGTGTATGAACGTGTCAGATTAATATAAAAGATTGTTGAATCCACAAAGACCAAATGTCAATCTATCATTATCTATTATTACGGTGTGTATCTAAGGAAATTGAAAATAGTAGTTTCGAGGAGTGTACAATGATAAATAAAATAATAAATTTAAATTAATTGATAAAGACAGGTTCAAATGCAATTCACATAATCAATTAATAATTGAGTACTTGCTAATAGAACTACTTATGGACAATGTTTTCTAATTTGAGAAGAACCAATTTAACAGGAACTGTCGCTTTCGCGTAATCAGAACCGAGTTGTACTCCCTAATAAAACCCTCTTATTGTCACGGATAAAAAGGCGCGCATTGTGTTATAGTAGTAAACCTATTTTTAAGAAATGTAGTATCTTAACTAAGTTGAAAAGTATTTTGACCTGAATTTTCTAACAAAAAGAGGTTCTTACGAACCAGACTCTAAACTACTTAACGTGTCCGAAAATAGTTTTAAAATCTCCTTTCTTTTTAAATTAAAAACTCCTAATGAACTAAACAAAGCACTTTCGCTGTTTTTAAAATAGTTAAAAACAAGTTTAAATAGACGTCGGACGGATTTCGATCTTACCCAACGGAACTTTAAAAACGGGAAAACTTCTATTGAAAGTCAAAATAGCCCTTAAGTATTTCTACAAACAATTGTACAGATTATCGGTTCAATTATGATCCTTACATTCTAACCTTAATAAAATTAGCTAGACATGGTAAAGTAAAAGTTCATTTTAATATTTTTCATAAAAGGTATTTAGTGTGAGTGCGGAAAGTAAATTAAGTAAAGTGTGAGTGCGAGTGCGGAAATTAAATTAAGTAAAAGTGCGAGTTCGGGAAATAAATGAATGTAAAGCAGTGCGGGAAAGTAAAGGAAAGTAAAGCAATGCGGGAAATAAAGTAGACAAAAGTTAAAGCAATAAAAACCTGCTCCAATTGGAGGGTTAAATAAATGAAAACTTAATTTAAAATGGCGGTAGGATTAACTTCCTTCCAAAGTGCTTCAAAACTTAATCGTACAAACACGCACAAACTCGATCACTCGATTGTAGTAACACTCTGATGTGAAGCGATTACTACTTTTACAACTAATATATGCTTAATATAACTAAGTTTGGATGAAGAAAAACGAAAACTAAAGTCCTATTTATAGGTGTCGCTCCCCGGATTTCCATCCTGGTACAAAAGCGAAAGTGGCGCGGAAAAGAATAGAGTCGCCAGCCAAGCATTTTTATCCCGAGGGAACGGGAATGGTAATGCTGCACAAACAAGAAGAAAAGAAAAGGAAGGACACGGGTCCTGCGAACCAAAGAGACTGAGCTCGGGAGTCGGTTACGACCTGGGAAGGTATTAGCACCCAGATCGTCCGCCGTACCCAACGGGATCCACGCTTGCAAAGAAAACTGTTTCAAAGGGTGAGGGGATGAAAACTGCTGCAAAAGAAAAGAAAAGAAAATTGGAACTGAAACTGAGAAAGGAACTGAATAAGAAAAAGAAAAGGAAAAAAATGTAGGGAAAATAAAGATTGTGCTCGAAGGCCCCTACCCCGCTGCCTACGTACCTCAGTGGGAAAATGAGGATCAGAGACACCGTAGTTCCCCTAACTAGGGGTAGAAAAGAAATTGCCTGTGAATTAAGGCTTGAACTGCCTATGCCATTGCTCAGGTGTTGCAGACTCGGACGTCGAGTGCGTAACCGTCTTGCAAAATGAAAAGTAGGAGCAAGTTCGCGTACGGAGCGAAAGAGATGAGAAAAGAATTCCCGAAGGAAAGACGCTTATTGTTTGTTTGTGTTTTTTATGAAGCTTTTAGGAGTGTGTCACAAGTAAGTGAACTCAAGCTCTTTTCCATGGAATGTGTACTTGTCACTACATTCCAAGATGGAATAATAGAACAAGCACACTCAAGTAAGGAGAAGATCCCCAAAACTTGAACCCAGAGATTAGGGCCTAAGCTCACTAACTCATTTACTTATTAAGTGTTTTTGGTATTTACTATGAAGAAGTGTTTTTTATGATTTCTTTGTGAAGAAGATACCTTGATCAGACTTGTGCATCACAAGATAAACCTGTACTATCCCAAGATGGGAAGACTACAAGTACCTCATGGGATAAGGCTATTGCTCAAGGTATCACTTCAAACTTTATTAGATGTTTTCTTAAGAGTTTTGAGATGAGAAGAGAAACCAAAAGGATCACAAAGGTAAAAGTCTAATGGGGGACTAAAGAATCCTAAGTGTTATCATGCATGGATATCCTAAGGTTAGTGAGGTTTTCTATCCTAATAAAGAAAGAAAGAAGAAGAGAAGAAGAAGAAAGAAGAAGAGATGAGTAAGGCCTAATCCCAACAAGCAAAGGGTTAGCACAAGTAAGAATAATAAGAGAAGAGATGATATCTGGAGATGTGGGAATCACTTCCACACCTCTCACTTACCATAGCCCCTGAAAAGGTTAGCAACATAAGCATACAAGTGAAATGAAATGAACTTAAAGACATGCCAACATCATACAAACAGAAGTGAAGTCATATATACAAATTCTCAATGCAAATGCAAGTTACAAGAATGATAAAGAAGCATGCAAGTCACATGGCAAACAAATGCAAACTTAAGAAAGATGCAAGGAAAAATGCCCAAAACATGAACTCAAGACACACAACCAGAACCAAATCAAGTCAAAGAAATGCCTAATAAGCAAGAGAGATGAAGAGAAGAGAAGTACAAGACCAAACAATCACATTATGGAAGGAAAGAAGTGAAGAAATGAGGTGAATACACTTAAGAAAGAAAGAACTTAAAAGGTAAGCCAAACACAAAAAATTCCAAGACACAAACCCTAACCTAAGATCAGAAAGGTACCCACACCCCAAAGAGACCCCAAATGAGAAGAAGAAGTTGGCACAAGTGCCCTTCTAGGCTAATAAGAGAGCTTATGATCAAAAGGAAGCAAAATGGGACAAGTCATGAACCAAAATTCAAATCAAATCAACAATGCATCTAAAAATTCCACAACTTAGGACAAATGATCCTCAAACATGATATAACAATGATCCAAAAGGGTTGGGAGAAATTCAGAAGCTAGATAGGTCAAATGAGGACAAGAACATGAACTAGGGTTAGGAAACTTCAATGACAAGCCAAGGATCAAAACCAAATGAATAAGTTTCTAAAAAACAGGACAAAAATCACACATGAACTACATCCTCTTAGGAATCCAGAGAAAAAAGAAACAACACAAAATTCAAAAAGATGAACACTATGGAAAATGGACAAGGCAAGGTGCTTGAAAAGGAATTAAAAAGAATTAATTAAGAGAGGAAATTAAATGACACGTGGATATTAAGAAAAAAATGGAAAAGAAAAATATGGAAAAATAAAGAAAACTCAAATGAACATTCAAGAATTAATTTGGAATTTTTTGATGATTGGAAGTATTTTTAATAATTGAAAACCAAAATGGATTAAAAGAAATAAAAATAAGAAAAAGAAATAAAATGTAGAAAGGATGTGGGTGTGGATAGAAGAGGTTTCAGTTGAAATGCATTGGGCTTGGATGCAGGTGGGGTGCGAATAGCCAAAAGAGCCCAGTGGACTGCGCAAGTGTTCAATTCATAAGGTGGAAATTCAAGGAGATAAAAATGGAAAATAAACTGGCCATTGGATGGAAACAACGCATCCTGTGAAGAGTCTCATTAATTGATGTGTCATATTGATTGGTTATGAGGCTGAGGAACACGTGAGTTATGGTGAGACGAACTACACAATGAATTAAAACAGAAATAGATACACAAGCCAGGGCACGTGAGAGAGAGGCTGGCTTTTTAATTGACGTGTCATGATCTGGAGAGGTGGGAGGAAAGATCCAATGGACCAGAGTTCGTCTTCAACCTTAAAACCCTACTACAAAGCTTTTCCAGATTCCGGTGACCGGAGCTAGGGCTCCGGCACCTGAAGTTATACCAGATGAACAAACAACAATTAAAATGAACAATAAGCTCCAGATTGGGTAATTGAGGTTCTCTGAGTTCAAAAATGGTGATGAAAATTTCATTGGATCAATGTATCATCCGGATCGAGCAAAAATAGTTATGACCATGAAAGTTCAAATTCATATTACAAGCTCTACAATGCATCAAATTCAAAACTACAAACAGCAGAATAACCAACAAACATCACAGATCAAGATGCACACAAACATTTTTCAATTTCAGATTTGACGATTTGGATGTTACCTGAACTTGCAAATCTTGAGAGAGCTTGCTAGAAGACTAGATGATGAAGCCAAATCACTCCAAATGCTCTCTAGTTGCAAAATAAATGCAACTAGAGCCTTAAATCTTGCTGGATCTTGAGCTTTGCAAGCAACTGCCCTGAAATGGCAAGGTTCTTGATCTTGAGAGATGGCTTGAACAATGGTGAGATTAATGCTCCTGAGCTTCCAAGGATCAAGGATCTACAATTGGTTTTTGGAGAGAGCTAGTGTGCATGGAAATTTGAGAGAAAATGCAAGTTATGCACAAAATTGGAAACTGAAGAATGAGAAAGAACTGAGGCAAGCTGAAACCTTAATTTGTTATATATCCTCTCATGAGCCAATGCTGAAAAAATGAAGAAGTTTGCACGTGGGAATGAGAAGAATTTGTGATTTTGCAAATTTTGCAATTTTGGTGTGATATCATGTAATCCTCATGATTTCCTTGGCCTCTTCCCCATGTGCACTCTAATCTGATCCCTTAATCTCAAACAAACAAAATCCTGGCCATTAGATCAAAGTATCACACTCTTTTCATGTTCATGCATTTTTTACACTTTTGGAATGGCATTCTTGTTGTGCACGAATTTGGTGCATTCTCTTGAGCAAAGTATGCCAAATACAATCTATTTTAACTTTGTAAATATATTGGATCCATACCAACACTCAAAATGAAGTTTCAAGACTTTTGGCCCTTGGTGCATGCATGAAAATCAACATTTGCCCTAATTTTGAAGGAATTTTCGAGGGCCTTAGATTCCAAACCACACATGCTATGAAAAAGTACTTGTACTTTTTGAAAATGGGAGGTCTTAATCTCCAAATTTCATGTTTGACTTTGGTCCATTTGAAGAATTTTTGATTAAGTTAAGGTCACTTGAATTTTAGGGCAAAAGTTGCCAAAAATGGAATTTTCTCAAAACCAACTTTGCGCCAATTTTGCAAAAACCCTCAAAACTTCATGATTCTTGATCTTTGAACTTTCCAAATCTCTTATAACATTGTAAGAACATCCCTTGGCTAGAAAAATTGGGTTGGACCCCTTGAAATCACACAGTTGACCTTTTTAAGGCACAAATGACCAATTACTTCATCTGCAAGCAACTGAAGAAATTCTTGACTTCCACAAGGAATTTTCTCACCAAAATTGGTACCTAGGATCCTTTTGACATATAAAAGATTTTGCCCAAATGAAATGGCCAAAGTTTTAAGGTTTTCAAACTTGAATCTCAAACCCTAGTTAAGGATCCTTGTGTAGGAGCTTTGCCCTAGCCTGGAATCCTTGATGATCTTCCAACCTTCTGAGCTTTTGCAAATGAACTTGAACTTGTAAATGTAATGTATACCCCTCATAGGACTTGTACAAAACCATTGGGTCCCTTGTCATGGCTTGAAATGCTTCAAAAACCTCCACAGATGATCATATGCCTAATGCTAGGTCATGAGAAGTGTTATGCCTCATCTTTCCATGCTAGGATGCTAAGAATATGATATGTTCATGATGAATATGATGTGATATGATGCTTAAAATGAAGAGGGAAAATTTGGGGTGTTACAGCTGCCCCTATTCAAACAACTGTTAATCTGAAAAGGACGGTAGCACGGGCTATCGACCGTTCAAGATAAACTGTGGTTGAATACCAAAAAGACCTGAAATTTGCACTCTAACGAAGAATGCAAAAACTGGGAAATAAACCCAACCAAATGACGCTTTGGCGACTGCAGGGAAGAGAGAGCAAACGAGCTCTTTCTAAGTTGAAACTGTTATCTGGAATAAGAATACTTTGACAGACGAGTCTTCTTCGAACAATCCTGTTACGCCAGGAAATGGACATACGAGTCCTCACACACTTTACAAATGAATTGAGACAGACGAATCAAGGTAGACGAACCTTCTTCATATATTATTCGGGGATATATGGTATAAGACAGACAAGTCTTCTTTTGAGCAAACATGTTACGCCAAGTGCAACTATCATAGCTGATGTCTGAGACAGGCGAGCCTCCTTCGAATAATCCTGTTACGCTAGGATAAGTAACCATTTTGACATTTATTCCCACAGTCGGGATTTTAATCCTCTTCAATACAGACGAGTATTGGATAATCATCAAGAGAACACAGGCGAGTGCCACAAGTCAATGATACAGACGAGTATCAGACGATGATCTAAGAAACACAGACGAGCGTTTCAGGCAATGATACAGACGAATATCAGCCACTGGTACAGACGAATACCAGAAATTCAAACACAGCCGAGCATTTGGAGTAACAATACAGAAGAGTACCAGGATAATCAGCAAATCCACACATACAGATATAAGATAACACAGACGAGTGTTGGGGATGATACAGATGAGTATCCAAAAGAAAGCAGACGAGCTCCAAACAAATAATAAACACAGACGAGTGCTGGAAATTGCAGATGAGCAATATTGAATATCAAACACAGACGAGTGTAGGAAATTGCAGACAAGCAATAAACAGAGATCAAACACAGACGAGTGTAGGAAATTGCAGACGAGCAAACAGCAAAGATTACATATCACACACAAACGAGTGTTGGAAATTGCAGACGAGCAAAAACAAATATCAAATATCAAACACAGACGAGTGTTGGAAAATGCAGACGAGCAACAACAAAATGATAACGCAGACGAGTGCTGAGAATTGCAGACGAGCAAGAACAATTACAACCACGGGAAACTGCTGGGGAAAGCAAACGAGCAACACCAAAGTGATAACACAGACGAGTGTTGAGAAATGCAGACGAGCAGCAATAAAGCATAAAAACATCTGGATGATCAGCAAGGCATAAGGAACAATCTAGAAACTTAAATTTTCATTTCTGGAAAAAAAGTTCTTGAGGTACCTGAGCTTGAGCCTTCTCAGTTTGCAACTTTCTGGCCAACTCTTTGCTTCCAATCACCTCCAATGGTCCCCCTGAGAAGTTTGCAAGGCTTGGTTGGAGTTTAAAATGGCTGGTTTGTGAGATTGATCAAGTTCTGTTCAGTGAGGGGTGAGAATCATGTTTCTGATTGAGGAGGTTTCAGGGATGAATAAGGGTAGGGAAATGACCAGGGGAGCATGCTGAGTGATTCTATGAAGTTTGTTTTGATGTTTTATGCTTGTGTGATGTGTTTCGAATGAAAATGCATAAGAGGTGAAAACTTGGAGCTATGGCTTGGAGAGTGTTTCAGGCTTGTGTGTGTGTTGCTTTGAGTTGCTCTTTGTCCACTTATCACACTGTGATAGGTCTGTGGAGTGGGTGTGGCCTATCTTGATTGGTATGGCCCTTTTGCATAAAGTCAATGTTTTGTGTAAGAGAGGTATGGGTCATTGGTAGGCCAAGGACAAAGGGGTGTCCTGCGTAGCAAGGAATGAGGAGAGCCATGGGATCAGTCTTGAAGCCAATTAGCAAGTGGATTAGGGTTTGTATGATGTTTTGCAACTTTGTCCAATTTTGCCCCTTTTGAAGTTTCTTGATCCATAAGTCATGAAAATGGGCAAACCTTTGGTGCATTCTGACTTTTAGGCATTGGTTTATGTTTGTACAAAGATTAGAAGTCATTTTGAGGTCTCATTTTACCTTGGCAAGGGGTTTTGCAACTTTGCCTCTTTGGTACATAACTTGAAATTATGTGATTTTGTCCAACTTTGACAAGCCATAACTTTTGATCAAAAATGAATTAGAATGAGTTCTTGTACTTTTTGAAAAGGGAATGATCCATTCTACAACTTTCATGACCAAATTTTTCCCATTTGAAGCATTTTTGAATAAAAAAGAAAGGGTTGAAAAAGTTTCCCAAAATGGCAAGTTTCCATTACAAGTCATTTTCCCAAAAAGGCAACTTTGCAAATGGCTTGAAATTCTTCAATTTTGTGAACTTTTAACATCTTCTATGATCAAATAAAGATCATACACAATCAAAATGGTGAAGAACACCCTTTGGTTAGGTCATTGGGGGCCTCAGATGCCCTGATTTTACACTGGCTTGCTCAAGAAGTCAACTCTTGATTAGATGCCTTCCCCTTGGAATTTCTTCATGAAAATTGATATGCATGATCCTTATAACATATAGAGACCAATAGAAATAAGAATGACCAAAAAATTTGGAGTTATGGCCTTTGAAACCAAAACCCTAATTCTAGGTCATCTGTGCAGTTAAACATGGCTCTGCTTCCATGCCTTTCTCAGTTCTTGTGATTTTTTTGACTTCTTTGATCTTGTGAGGATATAATATGATGCTTGAACATACATGTACCCCTTTGAAGTGATTGATGACCTTTGGAGTGGCTCAAATAGCTCTTGGATTGCTCAGATCACAAACCCTAGATGCAGATGACTTAGGATCAATGCAGTGAATCAAAAATGTGGTATGAGATACTATGATTGAACTTATGCATATGAAGATATCACAAGCCATGGTGTAAATGGGTGAGGGCAAATTTGGGGTGTTTACAGCTGCCCCTATTCAAACATGAGTTAGCTGTGTAGGATGTTAGCAACGGCTTAACAGGCGAACAAGATAACTTGTGGTTGAATACCAAAAGACAGTCCAAAATTTGTACTCACAGAATGAAGAAGAAAAGGGATATAGATTGTAAAGGAAAATAAAGTATTTATAAAGTGCGGGCGACGGAGGACGATCGTCGAGCAGAGGATGACTGCTGGGGATAAAGCGGTGACGGGGACGACCGACATGCTGGGGAAGATGCGGAAAATAAAGCAGTGACGGGGGCGGCCGACAAGCTGGGGATATGAGGGATTGTGATGGGGATGGCCATCTGGTAAAGATATAAGACTCTCTGGGGATTTTGGGTAAATGAAATAAATGATGAGGTACGGTCATAAAAGATGAAGGATGATCACCTAGCAGGAGACGGCTGCTCTGTTGGGGATAAGATGAGGGACAGTCGTTTAAGGTGAAGGACGATCACCTGGCAGGGTATGGCTGCCGAAAGTATCGCGACATGGGACGAATGCCGGATAAAAAGGTCGACGATGGGGACGGCCATCGGATAAGCATGACGAAGGACGATCATCAAGAGGTGAAGGACGATCACCTAACAGGGTACGGCTGCTCTCGGGGTTTATCATGACATAGGACGAATGTCAGATAACAAGATCAACGATGGGGACGGCCATCGGATAAAATGATGAAGGACGATCATCAGGAGGTGAAGGACGATCACCTAGCAGGGGACGGCTGCTAAAAATATCACAACATAGGACGAAGGTCGGATAAAAAAGGGGTTCTAATGAATAGAGACTCCATTGGGGATTGATGAAGGACGATCATCAAAGAGGTAAAGGACGATCACCTGGCAGGGTACGGCTGCCGGAAGGGTATCATGACATAGGACGAATGTCAGATAGAAAGAAAATAGATCAACAAGATTTGTTGGGGACTTCGCTGGGGAAAAGTAGACACGGACGAGTGTCCACATCCAAGAAATGAGAGGTATAAGTGATGTGTATAGACTTAAGATGCGAACGAGCATCCTTAAGACTATGATACGGACGGGTATCAAGTAGAAACAAATGCTAACACATGTTCGAGGATGATGATACGGACGAGTATCAACTAGTTAACAAAGAACACAGACGAGTATCGATTCTGCGGGGACTCCTCTGGGGAATGATAGACACAGACGAGTGTCTAAATTCAAGAAGACATAAGTGTTTGAAATTGTGTATGGATTAAAGATGCGAACGAGCATCCTTAAGACCATGATACGGACGAGTATCAGTAGAAACAAACGCTGACGCATGTTCAGAGATGATGATACGGACGAGTACCAACTGGTTAACAAAGAACACGGACGAGTGTCGAATCTAAAGGGATATAAGTGGTGTATACAAGATACGGACGAGTATCTGTATAGGTGAAACAAGAGTAATAAGTATGAGTGGTGTACAGATGAGTGTTTAACTTGCTGAGGAGGGTGACGCGGACGAGTGTCAAAAGAGAAAGGTGTAATATAAACCGGTGTGTGGTTTACACAGTGTTTAGGTAACTATGCTGGGAAGGTGACACGGACGGGTGTCAGGGAGTTGTATATATATGTATCTGTGAGTGCAAAGAGGACGCTTTGGCTCTCTACTGGGGATATGACACGGACGGGTGTCAGGAAGTATCTATATCCTTAGGGAAAGTGCCTTGGCTCTCTGCCGGGGAATCCGGGGAGTTTTCTGTATATCGCTGACGGATTGCCAGTATTCACAAGTGTTTGATTCAGAACATGGCTTATGATTATGCAATATTGAAATTCTGTGATCAGGTATGAGATGTCCTATGAGATGTTCCAACACTTGACAGATTTAACCAAAACTTAAAGTGCAAGAAAATTAAACAACACAGAAGTTTGTTAACCCAGTTCAGTGTATAACCACACTTACATCTGGAGGCTACCAAGCCAGGAGGAAATCCACTATAAGTAATATTAATTCTAGACTTAAACAACCCAGTTTAATCTTTCACTTAATATCTACCCAATGCAATTTCTACCTAAGTCACTACTTAGATATGAGTACCAACTCACTCCCCCTCAATCACACAGTGATCTTGTTTACAAGTTTAATAAAATTGAAGACATTCTTCAAACAAAACAGCTTGATCTTACTTCACAGTTTCAATCAAGTCACAAATGCACTTATGCTTAAAAGCTCATCAAGTGGTACAATTAAAAACAACCTGCTATTAAAACAATAAACACCCTATTTGGTCTTCTGGAATTCGTACTCAATTCTGTGAGTTTCTGTTGATTAAATAGGTGTTTGTAATTTGGGCTTTCTGTAGGTTAATCCAGTCCTAAAACACATGCAGCTTCCACCTTGAATTAGGGTTTGTTACTTCCTAGATTCTAGGAGATTTAGTTCTTCTGATTAATCTGAAATCTCATAATAAAACTTCCTACAGATGCGCCTTGTTCTGTTTTTATCCATCCATAATTAATTCCAGATAACTCTCCTTAAATATCTCAGATCAGTTAGTCATTAATTAATTCTGGTAGCAGGTTTGAGATGTCTCAACATCTGTTGGGACATCCTGAAAAACTGAACTTAAGTCATTTACACAATGTCCCAACATCTGGTGTGACATCCTGAAATAAGTTCTTATACTCTGTTTGATAATGTCCCAACATCTGATAGGACATTCTGAACTGAATTCAATATTTCTTGTTGGTCAAAAATTCTGCCAATTCTAAACATCTACAAATATGTTTGATTTTTGCCGTAATGCTCCGTATTAAACGGAATGTTACGCTCTGCGGGGAGAATATGATGCGAATGTTATGATTATGCAAAGATAACGACCCGGGATTCGTATCCCATTGCTGTGAAGATCTCCGGTTGATCTACTTGAAGTGCATATCCCAGCTAGGGATGAGATCATTGGTAGATCTTATAAGGTGTATGGCTCTGCATGGGGGAGTAGGTCACTGATAGACCTATCCTTGTAATGGGGGACCCAGCTGGGGTTTGTAGAAGCCTTCCTTCACTCTGTTGTGATTTCTCCGCGCGTTGCTTTTCTGGATAGAGGTTGACACTCTGTGGGGAGATGGTTCCCTGGCTTTTGTACTTGGCGGAGGAGGGAATAACAAATGGCAACTCAGCTGGGGAGAAAGCACCTCCGGTGCTAAGACTGAGTAGATAATGATTTGCCAGCTTGCTGGGATGAAGCTTTCATGCCCCATGTTGTGCTTTGAATACTTGCAATCCTGAAAAGACAGAGAAATGCACAAGTAATCCCGAGGTATCCCTTACCAGATTCCATCATAAGAGTTTAGACACTCCCGGGAGTGAGTATATTTCCTGCAAGCACGTATTTAGAAGAGAAACATCTGTATTTATGCAATCAGTATCCTAAAGATATCTGTCATTTTTGCAAATGAAGATAAAACGTACGAGACGAGACATGACTGAAAATCTGATTTTATTAATTTGTGTGCCCTGAATTGGCAAGATACAGTCGAAGAAACGGATCCCCTAAAATGAGGAGATAGTTACAAACTGAAAGACAAAGAGATGTTGGCAATGTTGATGACGCTTCAGGGAGCTTCCCTTTGCTATGACACGTATGACATTTGACGTTCTTCTCGTCTTGCTTTCTGAAGAAGGCTGATTCTGAACAAAGCTTGAACCTTTCGGAGCTTACCACACTGTAAGTGATACAGATGTATTCAGAATGCAGTTGTTCGCTTATTCCCTTATTTTGCGTGAATCGCCCTTTCGGGTTTTCAATCCACCGGGATACCCATTTTTGCCTGAGTTGTCCAATGCGGCTTTTCAACTCAGCGGGTGTACATTTTTTATTTATTTTCCCTTATTTTTGCCCGAGTCTTTTATTCTGTTTTTGACTCGCCGGGATGCCCTATTTTTGCATGGACTTACATTCTGTTTTTATGTCCAGCGGGTCATTTTCATGCGAAGTATTTTTTAACTGCATCTGAATTCACAAGGGACGGGAAGTCTTTGCCATCCATAGTACTGAGCATCAGTGCTCCACCAGAGAAAACTTTCTTTACTACGAATGGCCCTTCATAGTTCGGAGTCCACTTGCCCCTTGTCGCTCCCAAAAGATGAGACTAGCTCAAATGAGGTACAGACGCGAACGGTCGGCGAGAGGAGGATGTGTGAACACACAAGAGTGGACTCACAAGAAAAGAAGAAAAGAGTCGCCAGCTAGACATTTTTTATCCCGGGGGAAAGGTAATGCTGCATAGACCTAGAAAGATATGGATAAGACGGTTGCGAACCAGAGAGACTGAGAAAGGGGGTTGGTTACAACCTGGGAAGGTATTAGCACCCAGATTGTCTGCCGTACTCGACGGGATCCACGCTTAAAAGATTTGTGTTTTAAAGGGGTAGTGTCAGTGCAATTTGTGTATCAAAGAGCTGGAAAAGATGTACAGGTGTCAGTGTATAGTGTATAAGTGATATGAAGTATGAAAGTGTTAGTGTAAGAACAGGAGTGAAATGCTCATGACCATGAGGCTAAAAGAATAAAGCCGGAAAGGGGGGAATATACAGAGACTTTTGTTCGATAACGGTTAAGTTATGCCTACGTATCCTCTCGTGCAATGAGGAAGTCAGAACACCGTAGTTCGACCCAAAGAGACTGAAGATAAATTGACTATGAACTGCTTGCTTGTCTATGCTCAAGTGTATGACCTGTCTGGCTCAGGTGCAAACTGTCTTGCATTAGACGGAAGAAGCAAGTTCTCGTTTATGAGTGAAGGTGATGAGAAAAGAATCCCGAAGGAGACGATTATTGTTTGTTTTTGTGTTTTCAGTCTTTTATTGCTTTTTGAAGTTTGTCATAAGTTAATGAGCTTAAGCCTAAACCAATGGGTTAGTAAACTCACCACATCTTCCCTCTGATTAGGGGTAATGAGAATACCTTAAGTGTGAAGTCAGCATCTCACACTTAACCACCCTGATGTAGGATTAAGATCATTAACCTACTTTTGATTATTTATATGTTTTTGTTGTTTTTGTTTAGTGTTAAGTAATGAGACTAAGCCATAATCAGGGATTAAACAGACTCATTACACCATCCTAATAGAAGGATAATAGATGAGAGTGTTTAAGCTGAGGAAAGCTCCTCAACTTAATCCATGATTAGGGATTAAACTCATGACAAAACAAACCTTTATTAAGTGGATTTTAGTTAATGATAAGATGATGAAGTGATTTTTAGGGTTTGTAAGACAACTTGAGGGGGACTTGTCCATTAACACTAGGGTTAGTCCTTCTTAACCAATTAAGGAAGAATTAGAACCCTAATGCAAGGCCCAAGTTACAAGCTTGATGTCTTGATGATTATTAGATGGATTGATTAAAGGATTTAAACACATTAAGGGTTTAACACTTAGGATTAAAGCTATACACTCCATCCTAATAGAAGGATGCAGGCATAAGCTTAATCACAAAGCCTTAAAGCCTTTAGGGTTTAGTCCCTGATTATGAGATGAGAAGAGAAGACTCAAAGAGACACAAAGGTAAAAGCTAAATGGGGAACTAAACAATCCTAAAAATTTATCATGCTTGGAAGTCCTAGGGTTTGTGGGGTTTAAGAGAAAGATCTTCAAAGAACCACCGAGGAGGGAAGCAAATGGAAGGAGCAAAGAGAAGCAAAACAACTTGCTTCACTCAAGAAGTCAAGTTGCTTGAAGAAAGAAAGTAAGATGAACAAGAATGAGCAAGCTCAAACCAATACACATACACAAATGCAGCAATGATGCATAAGAGAGATGAAAAGAGATTATGAGAAGTGAAGGCAAATCCACTTCTCAAAACAACTTACCACCTGAAAAGTTAGTAAAGAAATGAAATGCAATGCAAAATGAGATGAGGTGTGATGATGCAAACCAAAACCAGAAGCATGAGTATGATGTTAATGATGCTAAGAGATGATGCAAACATGAGGCAAGGCATTAGAATGATCATACAAACATATGGATGCAAGAGAAACATGCTTAGAACCATGAATATACATGAAAAGTTATGAAATGCAAATGACATACAACATGGAAAATGAAAGATGCAATGATCAAACACGATTCTAATGTGTCCTAAGATGTGTTATGAATCAAATGAATGCATAAAATGTCATGGCAAGTCATGGTATGCAAGCAAATGGAAGATGAATGCAAAGAAAGGCATGCATTAGGGTTTATGATCAATGAACAAAACAAAATTCAAAACCAGAAGCAAACATCATGATAAAAATTTGAAAAGGCATTCAAAGGAACCCTAAACCTATACTAACTCACTGCCCAAAGGAGAGGATCCAATTCTTAACCTAGTGTAAGTTATGAATTTCCTAAGTTGGTTAGGGTTTTAAGGTACCTTGTCAAGAAAAATGCAAAACAAATTGAAAATGCAAGATCAATTCATGCCAATTTTATCCTATAAACTACATGATATGCAAGATGCAATGCAAAAAGAATTATTGTCCAACTCTCAATGGTTGGGAAGAAATGAATTTTTGAAGTTTGAATCAAAATAATGCCTAAAAATGAAATTAAATCCATTGAAAATTATCAAAAGTCATCAAGATCAAAAAAGAAATTTGGTTTGAGAGTTGGACAATGTTTCTAAATGATTTTAAATGTTCCATGAATTTTTTTGGTGATTTTTAAATACCTAAAAGTATTTTTAATTAATTAATTCTCATTAATTAATTAAAAATAAACTTTTAAATGATTTAAAAATATTTTTAAATGCAAAAAATAAAAATAAAAATATTTTTGGTTTTTGAAAATTAATAAAACATTGCACAAAAATTTTCAGAATTTTTCAATGATTTTTTCTATTTTAAAATAAATGAGCAAAACAAATGAATTAAAATGCAAATAAAATGAAATTAAATGAGAAGTCAACAAGATCAAAGGCCAGCATTCAAACTGGATGCGCGGGAGTTGACTGTGCGCGTCATCCAGTGGCTGAGATTCAAACCAACCTAATTAAACTAATATGAATTAATTAATTTAATTAAATGTGATTAGGGTTTTAATGTGAAATCTGGACCACTCATTCACGCGCCAGTCAGCCCTAGTCAACCCATCCAACGTACCAAATTCAAACTTCATTTAATTACACAGATTAGCCCTAAACACTTTCAGGTGGCCGGAGAAGACTTCCGGTCGTCTTCTCCGGCAAGACCCTCACCTGAAAGTTGCTAACTTTCTCAAAACTTCATGAAAATGAAATCTAATTGCCCAGAATCAAACCCCATTCCAAACTAAATCAAAACCCCCAAACAAAAACCATTTTTCATGCATTAATCAGGCAAATCGAAGCAAGACATTTATAGGGCAGAAAAGTTTCAGAGCATTCATACATGCTTATTTCTCAACCATTTCAAAAAGTAAAAACATCAGAGTGATCAGCAAAGCATGAGGAACAATCTAGAAACTTAAAAACTCATTTCTGGAAAAAAAGTTCTTGATATACCTGAGCTTTGAGCTTTCTCAGTTTGCAACTTTCTGACCCTCTTTCTTTGTGCAAACCACTCCTCTTAGGCCCCTGATGAAGTCTTGATACTTGGAAAAAGTTTATGATGGCTGGTTTGGAAGATTACAGAAGTTCTGTTTAAGGGGGGGTGGTGATCGTGTTTTTGATTCAGGGAGTTTCAGGCAATGGTGATGGGTGGTTTTTGATCAGTGAAGTGTGCTGAGTTTGTTTGTGAAGTTTGTTTGTGTGTTTGCAGCTTATGGAGAGTGTTTTTGAAGGCTTTTGCAAATGGGAGAGATTTTGATAACTATGGCTTGTGGGCAAGATCAGAATGAGTTGTGTTATGTGTTAGGCTGGTTTTTGTCCATGTATCAAAAGGGGATAGGTCAGAAAGTTGTTGGTGGCCTATGGTGATTGGTATGGGTCTTTGGCCAAAATGTCAACTTGATGTGTACTTGAGGTATGGGCTATGGTACAACTTGCTTTTTGGCTTGCTTTTGCTCAGCTTGAATCAAGGAATGCTATGAAAAAGGTTTAGAGGCAATGCAGCAAGTGATTTATAACTTGTGCTAGGTTTTGCAAGTTGGTTCATGTTTGGTTCCTTTGGAAATTCTTGTGATTCAAGGCATCAAAATGCAAAGTTCCTTGGCCCATTCTGAATTTTAGAGGTCATATGATCATGTTGTGAAGAAATGGTACACATTTGAGGCCTTTAGAACCCTTGATCAAACCATTTTGCAAAATGTCTCTTTGGTAGAAAACTTCAAATTTTGTGATTTTAGCCAACTTTGACAAGCCATAACTTTTGATCCAAAATGAATTAGGTCATGTTCTTGTACTTTTTGAAAAGGGAATGATCCATTCTACAACTTTCATGACCAAAGTTTTTCCATTTGAAGCATTTTTGAATCAAAAAGTAAAGGTTGAAAAAGTTTCCCAAAATGGCAATTTTCATTAAAAGTCAACTTTCCCAAAAAGTCAACTTTGCAAATGACTTGAAATTCTTCAATTTTGTGAACTTCCAACATCTTCCATGATCAAATAAAGATCATACACAATCAAAATGGTGAAGAACACCCTTTGGTTGGGTCATTGAGGGTCTCAGATGCCCTGATTTTACACTGACTTGCTTAGAAAGTCAACCCATGATCAGATGACTTCCCCATTGAATTTCTTCATGAAAATTGATATGCATGCTCCCTATACCATATAGAGACCAATAGAAACAATAATGACCAAAAAAATTGGAGTTATGGTCTTTGAAACCAAAACCCTAATTCTAGGTCATCTGTGCAGTCAAACCTGGCTCTGCTTCCATGCCATTTTCAGTTCTTGTGATTATTTGACATCCTTGAATTTGAGAGGATATAATATGATGTTTGAACATACATGGACCCCTTTGAAGTGATTGATGACCTTTGGAGTGGCTCAAGAAGCTCTTGGGTTGCTCAGATCACAAACCCTAGATGCAGATGACTTAGAACCAATGCAATGAAACAAAAATGTGGTATGAGATGCTATGATTGGGATTATGCATATGAGGAGATCACAAGCCATGGTGTGAATGGGTGAGGGAAAATTTGGGGTGTTTACAGCTGCCCCTATTCAAACATGAGTTAGCTGTGCAGGATGTAATCTACGGCTTAACAGGCAAACAAGATAACTTGTGGTTGAATACCAAAGACAATCCAAAATTTGCACTCACAGAATGAAGAAGAAAAGGGATATAGATTGTAAAGGAAAATAAAGTATATTGTAAAGTGTGGGCGACGGGGGGAGACCGTCGAGCAGAGGACGACTGCTGGGGAATGAGCAATGACGGGGACGGCCGACACGCTGGGAAAAGTGCGGGAAATAAAGCAATGACGAGGACGGCCGACATGCTGGGGATAAAAGGGATTATGATGGGACGACCATCAAGTAAAGTTATAAGATTCTCTGGGGATTAATGAAAAATGATGGGGACGGCCATCAAGTTCATAAAGTAATGTAAACAACGATGGGGACGGCCATCAGGCTAAACTGATGAAGGACGATCATCAGGAAAAGGAAAAGGGACCACGACGGGGACGGCCATCGGGTTAAAGAATAAATGAAATAATGATGAGGGACGGTCATCAAAGGTGAAGGACGATCACCTGGCCGGGTACGGCTGCCGAAAGTATCGCGACATAGGACGAATGCCGGATAAAAGGTCAACGATGGGGACGGCCATCGGATGAGCATGATGAAGGACGGTCATCAAGAGGTGAAGGACGATCACCTAGCAGGGGACGGCTGCTCTCGAGGTTTATCATGACATAGGACGAATGTCAGATAAAGATCAACGATGGGGACGGCCATCGGATAAAATGATGAAGGACGATCATCAAAAGGTGAAGGACGATATCCTTAGCAGGGGACGGCTGCTAAAAGTATCACGACATAGGACGAATGTCGGATAGAAAAGATCAATGATGGGGACGGCCATTGGATGATCATGATGAAGGACGATCATCAAGAGGTGAAGGACGATCACCTAGCAGGGTATGGCTGCTCTCAAGGTTTATCATGACATAGGACGAATGTCAGATAGAAAAGAAATTTTGCTTTGTTAGCGATCTACTGGGGAATAGTAAACACGGACGAGTGTTTACATCCAAGAAAATAAAGGTATAAGTGTTTTGACGTTTGTGTATAGATTAAAGATGCGGACGAGCATCCTTAAGACTACGATACGGACGAGTATCGAGTAGAAACAAATACTGTTATGTGTTCGGAGATGATGATACGGACGAGTATCAACCGGTTAACAAGGAACACGGACGAGTGTCGAATATGAGGGGATTCTTCTGGGGAATAGTAGACACAGACGAGTGTCTATATTCAAGAAGACAAAAGTGTTTGACACGTGTATGGATTAAAGATGCGGACGAGCATCCTTATGACTATGATACTGACGAGTATCAGGTAGAAACAAACGCTTGACGCATGTTCTGAGATGATGGTACGGACGAGTACCAACTGGTTAACAAAGAACACGGACTAGTGCCGAATCTGAGATGATAATAAGTGGTGTACATAAGATACGAACGAGTATCTGAGAAATAAGTATGGATGAGTGTTTAACCTGCTGGAGAGAGTGACATGGACGAGTGCCAAGAGGTATATTATAAACAAGTATATGCTTTACAAAGTGTTTAGGTTACTGTGCTGGGGATGGTGACACGGACGAATGTCAAGGAAATGTATATATGTGTATCTGTGAGTGCAAAGGGGACGCTTTGGCTTTCTGTTGGGGATATGACACGGACGGGTGCCACAAGGAGTATATACTGATGTTCGTGAATGTAAGGCAACTGCTTTAGCTTTAGCTCTCTACTGGGGAATCTGGTGAGCACTCTGTGTATTGTTGATGGGTTGTCAATATTCACAAGTATTTGATTCGGATCATGGCTTATGATTATGCAATATGTTTGATTTTTTCTGTAATGCTCCGTTTTAGACGGAATGCTACGCTTTGTAGGGTGAATATGATGCGAATGCCATGATTATGCAAGGATAACGATCCGAGATTCGGATCCCGCTGCCACGAAGATCTCCGGTCAATCTGCTTGAAATGGACATCCCAGCTGGGGATGAGATCATTGGTAGATCTGACAAGATGTATCCGCTTGGGGGAATAGGTCACTGATAGACCCATCCTGGTAATAAGGGACCCAGCTGGGGTTTGAAGAAGCTTTCGTCACTCTGTTGTGATTCCTTCATGCGTTGCTCTTCTGGATAGAGCCTGAAGCTCTGTGGGGAAGTGGTTCCCTGGCTTTTGTACTTAGCTGAGGAGGAAGAATGATTGGTACCTCGGATGGAAGAAGTAACAAGTGGCAACTCAGCTGGGAGAGAACACTTTGGGTGCTAAGGCTGAGTGAGTGTTGATTTGCCAGCTTGCTGGGATGAAGCTTACATGCCCCATGTTGCGCTTTTGAATACCTGCAATCCTGCAAAGACAGAGGGACGCACAAGTAATCCCGAGGTATCCTTTACTGGATCCCATCATGAGAGTTCAGACACTCCCGGGAGTAAGTATATTTCCTGCAAGCACGCATTTCTTTAGAAAGGATACATCTGTGTTTATGCAATCAGTATCTCTAAAGACGTCAGACATTTTGCAAATGAAAATAAAATGCACGAGACGAGACATGACTGAAAATCTGATTTTATTAATTCATATGCCCTGAATTGGCAAGATACAGTCAAAGAAACATATCCCCTAAAATGAGGAGATTGTTACAAATTGAGAAACAAAATGCTGGCAATGTTGACGACGCTTCAAGGAGCTTCCCTTTTGCTATGACTCGTATGACTTTTGACGTTCTTCTCGTCTTGCTTTCTGAAGAAGGATGATTCTGAGAGAAGCTTGATCCCTTCGAGGTTTACCAAGTTGCAGGTGATGCAGACGAATTCAGCATGCAGTTGTTCGCTTATTCCCTTATTTTGCATGGACCGCCCTTTCGGGTTTTCAATCCATCGGGATACCCATTTTGCCTGAGTTGTCCAATGCGGCTTTTCAACTCAACGGGTGTACATTTTTTATTTTATTTTCCCTTATTTTTGCCCGAGTCTTTTATTCTTTTTTTGACTCGCCGGGATGCCCTATTTTTTCCTGGACTTACATTCTGTTTTTTATGTCCAGCGGGTCATTTTTATGCGAAGTATTTTTTAACTGCATCTGAATTCACAGGGGATGGGAAGTCTTCACCATCCATGGTGCTGAGCATGAGTGCTCCACCCGAGAAAACTTTCTTCACTACGAATGGCCCTTCATAGTTTGGAGTCCACTTGCCCCTGTGGTCTGTATGAGGAGGGAGGATTCTCTTCAGCACAAGATCTCCTACTTGGTACTCTCGGTGCCTGACTTTCTGATCGAAGGCTCTCTTCATTCTTTTCTGGTACAACTGCCCATGACAGATTGCAGCCAATCTCTTCTCTTCAATCAGACTCAGTTGTTCGTATCGGGATCGGACCCATTCTGCTTCGTTCAGCTTAACATCCATCAGTAACCGTAAGGAGGGTAATTCAACTTCAACAGGTAGGACTGCCTCCATTCCATACACAAGCTGATACGGTGTTGCCCCAGTGGATGTTCTGATTGACGTACGGTACCCATGCAAGGAAAACGGTAGCATTTCATGCCAGTCTTTATAGGTTACTACCATCTTCTGCACAATCTTCTTGATATTCTTATTAGCTGCCTCAACAGCGCCATTCATCTTTGGCCTGTAAGGAGAAGAATTGTGATGTTGAATCTTGAAGTCCCGGCATAGCTCTGCCATCATTTTATTGTTCAAGTTGGAACCATTATCGGTAATGATTCGTTCGGGAACTCCGTATCGACAGATGATGTCTCTCTTCAGAAATCGGGCTACCACCTGCCTTGTAACATTTGCATAAGAAGCTGCTTCAACCCACTTGGTAAAATAGTCAATAGCAACTAGGATGAATCTGTGGCCGTTTGAAGCAATTGGCTCAATCTTGCCAATCATATCAATGCCCCCACATGGCAAAGGGCCAGGGTGAAGACATCACATTCAAAGGATTGGGAGGCACATGCACCTTATCTGCATAAATCTGGCATTTATGGCATTTTCTGGCGTAGGCACAACAGTCGGCATCCATTGTGATCCAGTAATAACCTGATCTTAGCAACTTTTTAGCCATGGCACCCTCCTGCATGGGTACCAAAGGATCCTTCGTGCACCTCGTGCATCAACAAGTCTGCTTCTGTTCTATCAACGCATCTGAGGAGTACCATATCAAAGTTTCTCTTGTACAGGGAACCATCAGTGTTCAGAAAGAAACTACCAGCAAGCCTTCTCAAAGTCTTCTTATCATTGGAAGATGCCCCAGGTGGGTATGTTTGATCCTCCAAGAAACACTTAATGTCATGGAACCAAGGCTTATCATCTTTGTCAACATTTGCTGCGAACACATATGCTGGTCTGTCAAGTCTGGACACTGAAATTTGAGGTACAAAGTTGGCAGCTTGCACTTTGATCATGGATGAAATGGTAGCCAGAGCATCTGCAAACTGATTCTCGTCCGGAGGGATATACTCAAGCTTGCCTGTTGTAAAGAAAGTCAATAACCTCCTTGTATAATCCCTGTAAGGTATCAGATGATCTTGGTGTGTGTACCATTTGCCGTTGGTTTGATTAACTACCAGAGCTGAATCTCCGAATACAGTCAATGTCTTGATCCTGAGGTCAATGGCTTCCTCAAGACCCATAATGAAAGCTTCGTATTCAGCTTCGTTGTTAGTGCAGTTGAAGGTGAGTTTTGCCGAGAAAGGCATGTGAACTCCCTTAGGTGTAATGAGTACTGCACCAACACCACAACCATTCATATTAACAGCCCCGTCAAACATCATAGTCCATCCTTCTTCTGGGTCAGGCCCTTCAGTGTGAACAGGCTCTTCATGGTCTTTTGCTTTTATGAACATGATGTCTTCATCAGGGAAGTCAAATCTCATAGGCTGGTAATCATCAATAGGTTGCTCAGCAAGATATTCAGACAATACACTGCCCTTGATGGCTTTCTGAGATGTGTATTGGATGTCATATTCTGTGAGGATCATTTGCCATCTTGCAACCCGTCCGGTAAGTGTTGGCTTCTCAAAAATATACTTGACTGGGTCCATCTTTGAGATCAACAAAGTAGTGTGGGTCAACATATACTGTCTCAGTCGGCGAGCAGCCCACGCTAAAGCACAGCAAGTTTTCTCGAGCAGTGAATAACGTTGTTCACAGTCGGTAAACGTTTTGCTCAGGTAGTAAATTGCATACTCTTTTCGACCAGACTCGTCATGCTGGCCCAACACACACCCCATTGACTCTTCTAATACTGTCAAGTACATGATTAGAGGTCTTCCTTCCACTGGAGGCATAAGGATTGGAGGCTCTTGTAAGTATTCCTTGATCTTGTCGAAAGCCCTCTGGCAGTCATCATTCCACCTGACCGTTTGTTCTTTTCTTAACAGTTTGAACAAGGGTTCACAGGTTGCTGTAAGTTGAGATATGAACCGTGAAATGTAGTTCAATCGTCCTAAGAACCCTCGAACTTCTTTTTCTGACTTTGGTGCAGGCATTTCTTGAATAGCTTTGACTTTATCAGGGTCAACTTCAATCCCTTTCTCACTTACAATAAATCCCAGTAGCTTACCGGATCGCACCCCGAATGTGCATTTGTTGGGATTCAACTTCAGTTGGTACTTTCTCAGACGCTTGAATAACTTTAACAGATTTACCAGGTGGTCTTCTTCTGTGAGGGACTTGGCGATCATGTCATCCACATAACATTCGATTTATTTATGGATCATATCGTGGAATAATGTCACCATAGCCCGTTGATATGTTGCACCAGCATTCTTCAGTCCGAATGGCATCACCTTGTAACAGAACGTGCCCCAGGGTGTGATGAAGGTTGTCTTCTCCATGTCTTCAGGTGACATCTTAATCTGATTGTATCCCGAAAATCCGTCCATGAAGGAGAATACCGAGAACTGAGCTGTATTATCCACCAATACATCAATGTGAGGTAATGGGAAGTCATCTTTCGGGCTGGCTCTGTTCAGATCCCGGTAGTCAACACACATTCTTACTTTGCCGTCTTTCTTAGGCACAGGTACTGTTTTAGCAACCCACGGCGGATAGCTAGTTACAGCAAGGAACCCGGCGTCCCACTGCTTTTGTACCTCTTATTTGATTTTCATTGCCATGTCTGGGCGAGTACGGCGCAGTTTCTGTTTAACTGGCGGGCAATCTTCTCTTAAAGGCAGCTTGTGCATAACAATGTCGGTGTCCAACCCTGGCATATCCTGATAAGACCAAGCAAACACATCCACATATTCCTGAAGCAGGTCAATCAGTTGTCTCTTCACTGAGTCTTGTAAGCAGGCCCCGATTTTAACTTCTTTCACATCTTCATCTGTACCAAGATTAATCGTTTCGACCTCCTCCTGATGAGGAGTAATAACCTTTTCCTCTTGTCTCAACAACCTGGCTAGTTCTTCAGGAAGCTCATACTCTTCTTCAACCCCTTCATCAGCTTGATTGATTGGATTGTCAAAGTCATACGAAGTCATAGCCGTGCTGTTGTCGGTGCGGTCTGAAAGGCACTCTCTGCAAGGGTTCAGATTTGTTCATTTTAGTGATTGATTTTAATCTTGTTTAGAAAGAGTGAAATGAAGTTACCATTTTGAAAACATTGCCATTTATTTTTTGTACAAAAAGAAAAATGGAAAAACAGTGAGCGAAAAAGAAAAAGACTCATTTGCAAAAGATGTCTGATTATCATTGATTGATCTGTTTGCACAAAATTATAGATGGCCCGATTACAAAATGAGTCTTGTCATCTTGGGCAAGATGGAAGACTTGATGCATGCTAAAAAAATTCAGGAAATAATAATTACTCTGTAGGAGTAACTCTTATAATTTCCTGGGAAGACCAGTTAAGGACTTGGCTCCCCGGGATCGTTGGACGTATCCAACTATCCAGGTTGCGGTCGCTTTCATCCTCGTCTTCCAAGTTGTTCACGGCATCTGGGGTGAGCATCCCCCCACTGACAAAATTGGGCTTCTTAGCAGCCTCTGCTTGATCTTGTTGAGTTGGTTTGTAACCCAACCCAAATCTGTCCTTCTTCTTCTCCACGGGCAGCAGCTTGCCCCAGCCTTGGGTAGTCCCCTTTCAACAACCTTCCGGGCTTGCTGATAAGATGTCATTGAGGTTCTAGGTACAGCGGATGCTTCATTTATGTTCAAAGCCTCAAACCCTTGACTCATAGTTTCGTGGATCTCCCCATCCATCTCAATGTATTTGTATGTAGCCAGATGACTAACAAAGATATCTTCCTCTCCACAGATAGTAACGACTTGTCCCTCCCACTCGAATTTTAACTTCTGGTGAAGGGTCGACGTCACGGCGCCAGCGGCGTGTATCCATGGTCTACCCAATAGACAGCTGTAGGCAGGCTGTATATCCATCACGAAGAAGGTCGTTTTGAAAGTCTGTGGGCCAATCATTATAGGCAACTCAATTTCTCCCAGAACTGATCTCTTAGAACCGTCAAAGGCTCTCACTACCAGGTTGCTTGGGCGTAATGCCAATCCTTCATACTCCAGCTTCACAAGGGCTTTTTTAGGTAGGACATTGAGGGATGACCCTGTGTCCACCAGTACATGGGAAAGAACTGCACCCTTACACTCCAAGGTAATGTGCAAAGCCTTGTTTTGGTCGCGACCTTCCGTCGTCAAATCAGTGTTGGTAAATCCTAGTCCATGACTAGCGTTGACATTTCCAACCACAACCTCTAACTGATTGACGGTGATCTCCTCTGGCACATAAGCTGCGTGCAAGACTTTTAATAGTGCGTTCCGGTGAGCCTCGGAGCACATTAGCAATGATAAAATGGAGATCTTGGAAGGTGTCTGGTGAAGCTGGTCCACTATCTTGTAATCACTTTTCTTGATGATTCTCATGAATTCATCAACCTCTTGATCAAAAGGGGTCTTTAAAGCTTCTTTATCAACTTGTTCTTCTTGTACCATGCTCTTCCCTTTTGCCTTGGCAGCAGCTTCTGCTTCAGCAATGGGTCTTGGAATTTGCGGGGCAAAGAGACGTCCGCTTCGAGTGAAGCCTCCGCCTCCCCCCACATTGTCTATTTGTGGTGAAGAAGTTGATGATTCCAGAGTGATTTTCTGCCCTTCGCAGTATAGATCTGAGCCGTAATGCCAAGGGATGGCATTATTGCTTTCGTAAGGAACTGGCCCAGGCACTGTGATAGTGACTGGACTGATAGCAGCTGCAGAAGGGACCATGATTGTATGTGGATCATAGTATATTGTAACTGGTGCTCTGATAGGAGTGGTATTTTGTGAGTTGTAGGCAGAATCATTTGCAGGATCATAATATATTGTAACCGTTGAGACACTTTCATTAATTGCTGTTGATGTTGTAGGAGGCACTGTTGACTGGATGGATGTTGAAGTTGTAGAAGAGATGGTTGTTGATATTTGGTCCGTTGAAGTAACAGATGAAACATTTGTTGATGAGATTGAAGAGTTGTTTGGAACAATTGTTGTTGCAGTTGTAGAAGACTCGGGAATTGTTGTTAAGGAGATTGCTGGATTTGTAGGTGTTGATGTTGTGATTTGAAGTAGGCCACTCTGGATGAGACCATCTATGCCACTTCTCAGATTATCACACCCATTTACCGAAATGTTGCAATAACCGCACCCGAGATCACACCCGGGGAATATCTGGCATTCAAGGAGTTGAGCTTTAATCTCTACCAGGGGTGTCCGAATCTGCCCCACACTGGTTATTAAGAAAGACGGCTTATCTTCCTCAATTGCATTAATTCTGGGTCCTCCGTGGTTGGGCATAGGGTTCTTGCTGACATTTGGCGGGGGTGCAAAGTTTAGAGCTTTGGAATCCACTAGATCCTGCACTTTCATGTGCAAAGCTCTACATTTCTCTGTACTGTGGCCAGGTGCGTTGGAATGAAAAGCACATATGGCGCTGGCGTCATAATTTCTGGGCAGACTGGCAGGATCTGGAGGTGCCAATGTCCTTAGCTCAACCAGGTTGAGTTTCAGGAGTTGTGGCAATAATGCGGCATAAGGCATAGGGATCGAATCAATCACCCTATTGGCCTGAGATGGTCTCTGTTGAAAAGGTCTTTGCTGATTGTTGTTGCTGGTGTTGTTGTTGTTATAATTTCTCTGAGGTGGATACTGAGCTTGCTGCTGGTAGTGGGGTTGTTGCTGTGGTTGGTATGCTGGTTGTGGATGAATTGGAGCGGGAATGGTGACAGCTGCCACTGACCTATGAACATACTGGGGTCTGCCTCTGCTGGCATGGATAGCATTAGTCTCACCAGTTCTTCTTGGGCCCACAAAAGGATTTCTTGGGTTGCTGGACGAGCTCACACCATTGTCGGAAATCTTACCCATCTTTAGAAGGCTCTCAATTCTTTCCCCAGCTATGACTACATCCGCAAAGCTGGTGGAAGAAAAGGCAGCTAGCCTATCAATGTATGTCCCTTGGAGGGTGTTCATAAACATGTCGGCCATCTCCCTTTCCGACATGGGTGGCTGGACAGCAGCAGCAAGCTGTCTCCACCTCTGGGCGTATTCCCAAAAGCTTTCTCTGGATGACTGGGACATTCCCATCAGGAGGGTCCTGTTAGGGGCCATATCCAAGTTGTACTGGTATTGTCTAATGAAGGCCTCAGCTAGGTCCTTCCAGCATCTGATGGTTACTCTAGTCAAGTGAGAGTACCATTCCCTTGAAGCTCCTGTTAAGCTATCTTCAAAATAAAACATCCATAGCTTTTCATCCATGGTATATGCCTTCAGCCTCCCCAGAAAGGATTGTAAATGGGTTCGTGGACAGGAAGTTCCGTTGTACTTCTCAAAGCACGGAGGTTTAAACTTGTGGGGAATCCTTACCCCGTCCACTAAGCCCATGTCCATGACATCAAAACCCAAGGAGTTTTGAGACTCCAAGGACCTTAATTTTTCAGCAATTTCATCCAGCCTTCTGTCATAGGCTTCATCCCCAGCTCCCATCACAGTGAACTGATCTTCTTGGGGGTCTTCTTGTAATACTCTGCCTGTAGTAGCATTCCCTTGTACATTAGCAGGGATGTTGATCTCTGGGTGAAGATGAGGCCCATACACAGGTGGGTTGACATGAGGCTGAACCCTCTCATTGTTGCTCGTTCCACCAGTCCCTAGGTGGGGGTCTTCCTGAGTCTGCCTTTCTACCAATGCTCTTAATCTTTCTTGGCTCTGTGCCAATCCATTCATCACCTCCATAAACTGGGTCATCTGATTTCTCATTTCCAGTCTCTCATTGGCCATTTGAGTCCTGACCTCTGTAAGATCCTGTTGTACCTGGTCCATTTGTATGCCCGGAAGGTTGTTACGGGTAGGATATCTGTGTGGACGGTTGAGTGGGAACACCTGACGTCGAGCAATAATTCCTGAATCACAACAGAGTTAGTAACAAAAACAAAACAAAACCTACAAAACAAAACAAAAGGTTAGTATGCAATGCAGTATGCTTATTTGTTTCCAAGGTATCCGGCTTGGCATTTGGTTTTGACCTTTCCAGACCCCGAGGAAGATGCTGTTTGATGTTGCTTAGGAGAGAGATTCAAGTGAAACAAACTAATGAATATATTACAAGAAAGTGAATGATACATAGTTTGTTTTTTACAATACATGCCCTCTGAGGGGTCAAAATACAACATAAGAAAAAGAAAAGTACATGAAATGAAAGCAACAACAAGCAAAAGTCAGACATCAAGGCCAAACTCATCCTCCTGAACTTCCTTCAGAAGTGCTTCAGACACAGGGTCAGCTGGATGCTCTGTGAGATTCCTGATGAGAAGATTCCTGGTGGCAATAGCAGCAGTTAGCTTCTTGTGTCTGCCCTGGTCCTTTGACCTCTTCACACCAGCCCTAATCTTCAACTCTGAGATCTCTTTCTGGGCTGCTAGCAGGGCTTCCTGTTGCTTTTTTGCACTGGCCTCCAACTGCTCAATCTTGTCCTGAGTCCTCTTATCTTCATGAGTACGAGCTTCAGTGATCCTGACCCACCTAGCTTGACTCTCTTTCAGATATAAATCAGTCCTGGCCTTCTGGAACTGAGCCTCCTTGCAGGCATTCTTCAAAATCTGCTCTCCAGCCCTTGATTTCTTGATGTAGTCTTCTGACTTCTCAATCCTGGCTAAATGCTCCACCTTAAGCTTTTCCAACCTTTCAATGTCCAGCCGACCATCACTCCTCTCCCAGAGGGTCTTCTGCAGAGCTTGAGTCAGATTCTCATTCCTCTCTTTCAATTTCTCAAACTCTTCCAGGCTAACAGTGGCTGGAGGGGGTGCTGTGGATGGTCCAGGTGCATCCTCAGTGGTGAAGGGCATCCCAGAAATTTGAGCCCTGGCATGAGACCACTCATAGTACTGGGCTGAGGCCACATTGTTGCATCTTCCAAGAACGGCCATCCCTTTGGTCTGGACATTGTCCCAAGCCCAGGATGCTTGCCTGACAATAGCTAGATTAGGCTTAATCTCACAATAAAGGGTTTCAGCCAAGTCTTGTGCTCTAGGAGGGTGGACCAATGCATAGCCCAATTGTCTTTTGAATAGCAGAGGGTTGTAGTTGATGCAACCCTTCACTCCTATCAGAGGTACATTGGGGAACTGCCTACAACTAGTAATGATGTCCCTGCCCTTGGTGCTCTGAGTGCACCACCTGATATCATCTGAGGTCAAAGCAATGAGTCTTCTAGCCCAATTTTTCTGTTGGTGAGGATTCAAGAATGCATCAGTCTTGGGCAAGTGTTTGAGCAGCCAGGTATGGAACAGGGGAGCACAACATCTCACCAATCTTCCTCTCTGCTTTTCATTCCTTTGATGAATAGAGTAGTAGAAATCTCCCAGTAATGTGGGCACTGGGTTCCTCAGAATGGAAAGGTGAATGGCATTCTTGCTAATAAACTTAGGCTCATCTGCAAAAAGTATAACCCCATATATGCTGAGGGCTAATAATGCACAAACTGCCTTCCATTCTCCCAAGGAGGCTTTCATGGTAGCCTGAGAAGTCAAGAAATCCAAGTGTAGACCAGAGATTCCTGCCTTGGTTGTTATGTTCTGCTCAATCAGAAAAGGTTCCAGATACAGTGCCTTAGCTACTTCTTCATTGCTGGGAAAAACCATTTCTGGGTTGAAGGGGATACCACCCCTGACAGGTACTCCAACCAGTGATGAATACTCTTCCAACAAGGGTCCCAACTGAAAATTCTGGAAGGTGAAACACCTTAGAGGGGGATCATAGAACTGTAGACAAGTGTGAATCAAGCTCCTCTGGGAAGGGTCCAAATCCATAACCACATCAAGGATGCTTCCATAATGTTCTCTAAATAGTGGTATATGGTCTGGAGTAATAAGGGCCTGGATCTTCTTGATGCCAGTCAGCTCAGGCTCAAAGAAATGGTAAGAGATATTGCTCTTCTTAGGTGCCATACTGTTGAAGAAGAGCTGAGACAGATGCTGATGATGATGACTGATACTAGAAGATGTGCACTGATAAGCTGGTGCTGGTGATGCAGGTGACTGAAGCAGGTAGCTGGTGAATGTAACTGAAGCAGATAGCTGGTGAACAGGGGTCTATGCTGATGAAGGGGTCAAAACCAAGCCAAAATGTAATATGGATACCCTGAAAAACAAATAAACAAATGTTAAATTATGCAATGATGATGTATGCAAATGATATGCAAGGGTTTGTGATCAAGCTGGATCTGATTGTTGCTTTGATATAAGTCCATGTATGTTTAAGAAATCCAGATGGAGGTTCATAAATCCAATAACCAAGGTGGGGGGACTCAAATAAAGAGTCACATGTCCAGGGTTAAAAATCACAAGAACTGTTCCAAAATGGAGTACTCTTAATCAAAACAAAGTAACAGGGTATGTTGAGGTCAAAGGTACCTGCAAACATGTAAACAGCCCAACCCCTTCACAGGTGGTGTTCTAAAACAAAGATCCTCAGACTTGGATCAGTTATGAGAAGTGTAAACACTTCTAACCCGGAGGTACAGTGTTTACAATAACCATAAAAGATCCTCCTCTAATTCACCTCAGTTTCTGAAGGTCAATACTAAAGGTCATCCAGACTTAGCAGGCTTCCCAGATAGCCCTAGCACTACAGGAAATCTGTAGCACAGAGTTCTCAAGAAGAAACCTATATCTGAACCGTGTTTCATATTCCCGCACCAGACCAAAATAGAATGGGAAAGAACATGAACCACTCTAGCCTAGGTGTCACTCAGGTCCCAGGTATAGGACCTTAACTCTCAATAGAACCCCACCCACCAAAGCAACAAAACCAGATCCAGCCAAAACAGTATGACAGTATGATGCATAAAGCTGTAAAGAAAGCAGTAAATAACTGTACATAAAGCAGTAAATAAAGCAACTATACAAACACAAATAGCACATAACACCCCAGTAAACACAAATCAAACAAGCGCTAGGAGGAACCCACAAAAAGAACCAGAAGCCCTGGATGCAGTATAAGGTGTCCCCAGCAGAGTCGCCAAGCTGTCGCTCCCAAAAGATGAGACTAGCTCAAATGAGGTACAGACGCGAACGGTCGGCGAGAGGAGGATGTGAGAACACACAGGAGTGGACTCACAAGAAAAGAAGAAAAGAGTCGCCAGCTAGGCATTTTTTATCCCGGGGGAAAGGTAATGCTGCATAGACCTAGAAAGATATGGATAAGACGGTTGCGAACCAGAGAGACTGAGAAAGGGGGTTGGTTACAACCTGGGAAGGTATTAGCACCCAGATTGTCCGCCGTACTCGACGGGATCCACGCTTAAAAGATTTGTGTTTTAAAGGGGTAGTGTCAGTGCAATTTGTGTATCAAAGAGCTGGAAAAGATGTACAGGTGTCAGTGTATAGTGTATAAGTGATATGAAGTATGAAAGTGTTAGTGTAAGAACAGGAGTGAAATGCTCATGACCATGAGGCTAAAAGAATAAAGCCAGAAAGGGGGGAATATACAGAGACTTTTGTTCGATAACGGTTAAGTTATGCCTACGTATCCTCTCGTGCAATGAGGAAGTCATAACACCGTAGTTCGACCCAAAGAGACCGAAGATAAATTGACTATGAACTGCTTGCTTGTCTATGCTCAAGTGTATGACCTGTCTGGCTCAGGTGCAAACTGTCTTGCATTAGACGGAAGAAGCAAGTTCTCGTTTATGAGTGAAGGTGATGAGAAAAGAATCCCGAAGGAGACGATTATTGTTTGTTTTTGTGTTTTCAGTCTTTTATTGCTTTTTGAAGTTTGTCATAAGTTAATGAGCTTAAGCCTAAACCAATGGGTTAGTAAACTCACCACATCTTCCCTCTGATTAGGGGTAATGAGAATACCTTAAGTGTGAAGTCAGCATCTCACACTTAACCACCCTGATGTAGGATTAAGATCATTAACCTACTTTTGATTATTTATATGTTTTTGTTGTTTTTGTTTAGTGTTAAGTAATGAGACTAAGCCATAATCAGGGATTAAACAGACTCATTACACCATCCTAATAGAAGGATAATAGATGAGAGTGTTTAAGCTGAGGAAAGCTCCTCAACTTAATCCATGATTAGGGATTAAACTCATGACAAAACAAACCTTTATTAAGTGGATTTTAGTTAATGATAAGATGATGAAGTGATTTTTAGGGTTTGTAAGACAACTTGAGGGGGACTTGTCCATTAACACTAGGGTTAGTCCTTCTTAACCAATTAAGGAAGAATTAGAACCCTAATGCAAGGCCCAAGTTACAAGCTTGATGTCTTGATGATTATTAGATGGATTGATTAAAGGATTTAAACACATTAAGGGTTTAACACTTAGGATTAAAGCTATACACTCCATCCTAATAGAAGGATGCAGGCATAAGCTTAATCACAAAGCCTTAAAGCCTTTAGGGTTTAGTCCCTGATTATGAGATGAGAAGAGAAGACTCAAAGAGACACAAAGGTAAAAGCTAAATGGGGAACTAAACAATCCTAAAAAGTTATCATGCTTGGAAGTCCTAGGGTTTGTGAGGTTTAAGAGAAAGATCTTCAAAGAACCACCAAGGAGGGAAGCAAATGGAAGGAGCAAAGAGAAGCAAAACAACTTGCTTCACTCAAGAAGTCAAGTTGCTTGAAGAAAGAAAGTAAGATGAACAAGAATGAGCAAGCTCAAACCAATACACATACACAAATGCAGCAATGATGCTTAAGAGAGATGAAAAGAGATTATGAGAAGTGAAGGCAAATCCACTTCTCAAAACAACTTACCACCTGAAAAGTTAGTAAAGAAATGAAATGCAATGCAAAATGAGATGAGGTGTGATGATGCAAACCAAAACCAGAAGCATGAGTATGATGTTAATGATGCTAAGAGATGATGCAAACATGAGGCAAGGCATTAGAATGATCATACAAACATATGGATGCAAGAGAAACATGCTTAGAACCATGAATATACATGAAAAGTTATGAAATGCAAATGACATACAACATGGCAAATGAAAGATGCAATGATCAAACATGATTCTAATGTGTCCTAAGATGTGTTATGAATCAAATGAATGCATAAAATGTCATGGCAAGTCATGGTATGCAAGCAAATGGAAGATGAATGCAAAGAAAGACATGCATTAGGGTTTATGATCAATGCACAAAACAAAATTCAAAACCAGAAGCAAACATCATGATAAAAATTTGAAAAGGCATTCAAAGGAACCCTAAACCTATACTAACTCACTGCCCAAAGGAGAGGATCCAATTCTTAACCTAGTGTAAGTTATGAATTTCCTAAGTTGGTTAGGGTTTTAAGGTACCTTGTCAAGAAAAATGCAAAACAAATTGAAAATGCAAGATCAATTCATGCCAATTTTATCCTATAAACTACATGATATGCAAGATGCAATGCAAAAAGAATTATTGTCCAACTCTCAATGGTTGGGCAGAAATGAATTTTTGAAGTTTGAATCAAAATAATGCCTAAAAATGAAATTAAATCCATTGAAAATTATCAAAAGTCATCAAGATCAAAAAAGAAATTTGGTTTGAGAGTTGGACAATGTTTCTAAATGATTTTAAATGTTCCATGAATTTTTTTGGTGATTTTTAAATACCTAAAAGTATTTTTAATTAATTAATTCTCATTAATTAATTAAAAATAAACTTTTAAATGATTTAAAAATATTTTTAAATGCAAAAAATAAAAATAAAAATATTTTTGGTTTTTGAAAATTAATAAAACCTTGCACAAAAATTTTCAGAATTTTTCAATGATTTTTGCTATTTTAAAATAAATGAGCAAAACAAATGAATTAAAATGCAAATAAAATGAAATTAAATGAGAAGTCAACAAGATCAAAGGCCAGCATTCAAACTGGATGCGCGGGAGTTGACTGCGCGCGTCATCCAGTGGCTGAGATTCAAACCAACCTAATTAAACTAATCTGAATTAATTAATTTAATTAAATGTGATTAGGGTTTTAATGTGAAATCTGGACCACTCATTCACGCGCCAGTCAGCCCTAGTCAACCCATCCAACGTACCAAATTCAAACTTCATTTAATTACACAGATTAGCCCTAAACACTTTCAGGTGGCCGGAGAAGACTTCCGGTCGTCTTCTCCGGCAAGACCCTCACCTGAAAGTTGCTAACTTTCTCAAAACTTCATGAAAATGAAATCTAATTGCCCAGAATCAAACCCCATTCCAAACTAAATCAAAACCCCCAAACAAAAACCATTTTTCATGCATTAATCAGGCAAATCGAAGCAAGACATTTCTAGGGAAGAGAAGTTTCAGAGCATTCATACATGCTTATTTCTCAACCATTTCAAAAAGTAAAAACATCAGAGTGATCAGCAAAGCATGAGGAACAATCTAGAAACTTAAAAACTCATTTCTGGAAAAAAAGTTCTTGATATACCTGAGCTTTGAGCTTTCTCAGTTTGCAACTTTCTGACCCTCTTTCTTTGTGCAAACCACTCCTCTTAGGCCCCTGATGAAGTCTTGATACTTGGAAAAAGTTTATGATGGCTGGTTTGGAAGATTACAGAAGTTCTGTTTAAGGGGGGGTGGTGATCGTATTTTTGATTCAGGGAGTTTCAGGCAATGGTGATGGGTGGTTTTTGATCAGTGAAGTGTGCTGAGTTTGTTTGTGAAGTTTGTTTGTGTGTTTGCAGCTTATGGAGAGTGTTTTCGAAGGCTTTTGCAAATGGGAGAGATTTTGATAACTATGGCTTGTGGGCAAGATCAGAATGAGTTGTGTTATGTGTTAGGCTGGTTTTTGTCCATGTATCAAAAGGGGATAAGTCAGAAAGTTGTTGGTGGCCTATGGTGATTGGTATGGGTCTTTGGCCAAAATGTCAACTTGATGTGTACTTGAGGTATGGGCTATGGTACAACTTGCTTTTTGGCTTGCTTTTGCTCAGCTTGAATCAAGGAATGCTATGAAAAAGGTTTAGAGGCAATGCAGCAAGTGATTTGTAACTTGTGCTAGGTTTTGCAAGTTGGTTCATGTTTGGTTCCTTTGGAAATTCTTGTGATTCAAGGCATCAAAATGCAAAGTTCCTTGGCCCATTCTGAATTTTAGAGGTCATATGATCATGTTGTGAAGAAATGCTACACATTTGAGGCCTTTAGAACACTTGATCAAACCATTTTGCAAAATGTCTCTTTGGTAGAAAACTTCAAATTTTGTGATTTTAGCCAACTTTGACAAGCCATAACTTTTGATCCAAAATGAATTAGGTCATGTTCTTGTACTTTTTGAAAAGGGAATGATCCATTCTACAACTTTCATGACCAAAGTTTTTCCATTTGAAGCATTTTTGAATCAAAAAGTAAAGGTTGAAAAAGTTTCCCAAAATGGCAATTTTCATTAAAAGTCAACATTCCCAAAAAGTCAACTTTGCAAATGACTTGAAATTCTTCAATTTTGTGAACTTCCAACATCTTCCATGATCAAATAAAGATCATACATAATCAAAATGATGAAGAACACCCTTTGGTTGGGTCATTGAGGGTCTCAGATGCCCTGATTTTACACTGACTTGCTTAGAAAGTCAACCCTTGATCAGATGACTTCCCCATTGAATTTATTCATGAAAATTGATATGCATGCTCCCTATACCATATAGAGACCAATAGAAACAAGAATGACCAAAAAAATTGGATTTATGGCCTTTGAAACCAAAACCCTAATTCTAGGTCATCTGTGCATTCAAACCTGGCTCTGCTTCCATGCCATTTTCAGTTCTTGTGATTCTTTGACATCCTTGACTTTGAGAGGATATAATATGATGTTTGAACATACATGGACCCCTTTTAAGTGATTGATGACCTTTGGAGTGGCTCAAGAAGCTCTTGGGTTGCTCAGATCACAAACCCTAGATGCAGATGACTTAGAACCAATGCAATGAAACAAAAATGTGGTATGAGATGCTATGATTGGGATTATGCATATGAGGAGATCACAAGCCATGGTGTGAATGGGTGAGGGCAAATTTGGGGTGTTTACACCCCTGTGGTCAGACCCTTCAGTGTGAACAGGCTCTTCATGATCCTTTGCTTTTATGAACATGATGTCTTCATCAGGGAAGTCAAATCTCATAGGCTGGTAATCATCAATGGGTTTTTCAGCAAGATAATCAGACAATACACTGCCTTTGATGGCTTTCTGAGATGTGTACTAGATGTCATATTCTGTGAGGATCATTTGCCATCTTGCAACCAGTCCGGTAAGTGCTGGCTTCTCAAAAATATACTTGACTGGGTCCATTTTTGAGATCAATAAGGTAGTGTGGGTCAACATATACTGCCTTAGTCGGCGAGCAGCCCACGCTAAAGTACAACAAGTTTTCTCGAGCAGTGAATAACATTGTTCACATTCGGTAAACGTTTTGCTTAGGTAGTATATTGCATACTCTTTTCGACCAGACTCGTCATGCTGGCCCAGCACACACCCCATTGACTCTTCTAATACTGTCAAGTACATGATTAGAGGTCTTTCCTCAACTGGAGGCATAAGGATTGGAGGCTCTTGCAAGTACTCCTTGATTTTGTCAAAAGCCCTCTAGCAGCCTTCGTTCCACCTGACCGTTTGTTCCTTTCTTAACAGCTTGAACAAAGGTTCACAAGTTGCAATAAGGTGAGATATAAACCGTGAAATGTAGTTCAATCTACCTAGAAACCCCCAAACTTCTTTTTCTGTCTTTGGTGCAGGCATTTCTTGAATGGATCTGACTTTATCAAGGTCAACTTCAATCCCTTTCTCGCTTACAATAAAACCCAGCAGCTTACCGGATCGCACCCCGAATGTGCATTTGTTGGGGTTTAGCTTTAGTTGGTACTTCCTCAGACGTTTGAATAACTTCAACAGATTCACCAGGTGGTCTTCTTCTGTAAGGGACTTGGCAATCATGTCATCCACATAACATTCGATTTCTTTGTGGATCATGTCGTGGAATAATGTTACCATAGCCCGTTGATAAGTTGCACCAGCATTCTTCAGTCCGAATGGCATCACCTTATAACAGAATGTGCCCTAGGGTGTAATAAAAGTGGTCTTCTCCATGTCTTCAGGTGACATCTTGATCTGATTGTATCCTGAAAATCCGTCCATGAAGGAGAACACTGAGAACTGAGCCGTATTGTCGACCAATACATCAATGTGAGGTAATGGGAAGTCATCTTTCGGGCTGGCTCTGTTCAGATCCCGGTAGTCCACACACATTCTCACTTTGCCGTATTTCTTAGGCACAGGTACAATATTAGCAACCCACGGCGGATAGCTAGTTACAGCAAGGAAACCGACATCCCACTGCTTTTGCACCTCTTCCTTTATCTTCATTGCCATATCTGGGCGAGTACGGCGTAGCTTCTGTTTTACTGGCGGGCAGTCTTCTTTTAAAGGCAGCTTGTGCATGACAATATCGGTGTCCAACCCTGGCATATCCTGATAAGACCAAGCAAACACATCCACATACTCTCGAAGCATATCAATCAGTTGCTTTTTCACTGAATCTTGTAGGCAGGCCCCGATCCTAACCTCTTTCATATCTTCTTCCGTACCAAGATTAACCGTTTCGACCTCCTCCTGATGAGGAGTGATAACCTTCTCCTCTTGCCTTAACAACCTGGCTAGCTCTTCAGGTAGCTCGTAATCTTCTTCAACCCCTTCATCAGCTTGATTGATTGGATTGTCAAAGTCATACGGAGTCGTAGCAGTGCTGTTGTCAGTGCAGTCTGAAAGGCACTCTCTGCAAGGGTTTAGATTGTTCATTTTAGTGATCGATTTTAATCTTGTTTAGAAAAAAGTGAAATGATGTTGTCATTTTGGAAAACATTGCCATTTTATTTTTGTACAAAAAGAAAAATGAAAAACAGTGAGCGGAAAAGGAAAAGACTCATTTGCAAAAGATGTCCGATATTCATTGATTGATCTGTTTGCACAAAATTACAAGATGGCCCGATTACAAAATGAGTCTTGTCATCTTGGGCAAGATGCAAGACTTGATGCATGCTTAAAAATACAGGAAATAATAATTACTCTGCAGGAGTAACCCTTATAATTTCCTGGGAAGACCAGTTAAGGACTTGGCTCCCCGGGATCCTTGGACGTATCCAGCTCTCCAGGTTGCGGTCGCTTTCCTCCTCGTCTTCCAAGTTGTTCACTGCATCTGGGGTGAGAATTCCCCCGCTGACAAAACTGGGCTTCTTGGCAGCCTCTGATTGATCTTGTTGAGTTGGTTTGTAACCCAACCCAAATCTATCTTCCTTCTTTTCCACGAGCAGCAGCTTGCCCCAGCCTTGGGCAGTACCCTCTTCAACAACCTTCTTGGCTTGCTGATAAGACGTCATGGAGGTTCCTAGTACAGCAGATGCTTCATTAATGTTTAGGGCCTCAAACCCTTGGCTCATAGTTTCATGGATTTCTCCATCCATCTCAATGTACTTGTACGTAGCCAGATGGCTAACAAAGATGTCTTCTTCACCACAGATGGTGATGATCTGGCCTTCCCACTCGAATTTCAGCTTCTGGTGAAGGGTAGATGTAACAGCGCCAACGGCATGGATCCAAGGTCTACCCAACAAACAGCTGTAGGCCGGCTGAATGTCCATCACATAGAAGGTAATTTTAAAAGTCTGCGGGCCAATCATCACAGGCAGATCAATCTCTCCACGCACTGATCTTTTAGAGCCATCGAATGCTCTCACCACTAAATTACTTGGACGCAGTGCCAAGCCATCGTACTCCAGCTTCACCAAGGCTTTCTTTGGTAGAACATTGAGTGAAGACCCAGTGTCCACCAGTACATGGGATAAAACAGCACCCTTGCATTCTAGAGTGATGTGTAAAGCCTTGTTGTGGTTACGTCCCTCAGTTGTTAAGTCAGCATTGGTAAAGCCCAGTCCATGACTGGTGTTGACATTTGCCACCACAGTTTCTAGCTGATTAACAGTGATCTCCTCTGGCACGTATGCTGCGTGCAAGACTTTCAATAATGCATTCCTGTGAGCTTCAGAACACATCAACAGGGATAATATGGAGATTTTTGAAGGAGTTTGGTGAAGCTGGTCCACCACCTTGTAATCACTTCATTTTATGATTCTCATAAACTCGTCTACATCTTGCTCGAAAGATGTCTTCTGAGTTTCTTTAATAAATGGTTCTTCAGATATCACACTCTTTCCCTTTGCTTTGGCAGCAGCTTCTGCTTCGGCATTAGGCCTTTGTACTTGTGAGGCAAAAAGGCGTCCGCTTCTGGTGAAGCCTCCGCCTCCCCCAACATTATCAATTTGTGGAGAAGAGGTTGAAGAATCCAAAGTGACTTTCTCCCCATTGCAGTAAAAATCAGAGCCATAATGCCAAGGTATGGAATTTCTGCTTTCATATGGAACTGGTCCAGGTACCGTGATAGTAACTGGACTGACTGCTGCAGAGGATGGTACTGAAATGGTGTGCGGATCGTAGTAAATGGTGACTGGTGATCTGGCAGGAAGTGCCACTGTTTGTTGTTGAAAGTTGTTGTTTGGAGGAACATTTGATGGATCATAGTAGATGGTGACTGCTGAGATATCTTCATTAATTTCTGTTGGCGTTGTAGAAGATTCTACTGAATAAATGGATGCTGATGTTGTAGAAGAAATGGTTGTTGACATCTGGTTTGCTGAAGTATTGGACGGAGCCATTGTTGATGATATTGATGAATTGGTCGGAATGATTGTTGTTGCAGTTGTAGAAGAATCAGGAATTGTTGTCAAAGGATTTGCTGGATTTGTAGGCACCGTTGTTGAGATCTGAAGTATACCACTTTTGATAAGACCATCTATTCCGCTTCTCAAATTATCACACCCGTTGACCGAAATGTTGCAATACCCACAACCGAGCTCACACCCGGGGAACATCTGGCACTCTAGAAGCTGAGCTTTAATTTCGACCAGAGGTGTTCGAATCTGTCCAACACTGGTGATTAAGAAAGATGGATTGTCTTCCTCAATGGCATTAATTCTTGGCCCTCCATGATTGGGCATAGGATTCTTGGTGACACTTGGAGGGGGTGCAAAGTTGAGGGCTTTAGAATCCACCAGATCCTGTACCTTCATTTGTAAAGCCCTGCATTTCTCAGTATTGTGGCCAGGTGCATTGGAGTGGAAAGCACATCTGGCGTTGACATCGTAATTCCTTGGGAGCTTGGAGGGATCTGGTGGTGCCAATATCCTTAATTCAACCAAGTTGAGTTTCAGGAGTTGTGGCAATAAGGCAGCATAAGGCATAGGGATAGGGTCAATCACCCTATTTTCCTGTGATGGTCTTTGCAGAAAGGGTCTTTGCTGTTGATTGCTGTTGTTGTTGTTGTAGGTCCTCTGTGGCGGATACTGAACTTGTTGTTGATAGTGTGGTTGTTGTTGTGGTTGATATGTTGGTTGCTGAGGAATCGGAGCTGGAATAGTGACAGTTGCCACTGACCTGTGGACATACTGAGGTCTGCCCCTGCTGGCATGAATGGCATTTGTCTCACCGGTTCTTCTAGGTCCCACAAAAGGCTTCCTGGGATTACTTGACGAACTTGCACCATTATCAGAAATCTTACCCATCTTTAGAAGGCTTTCAAGTCTTTCCCCGGCTATAACTACGTCTGGGAAGCTGGTGGAAGAAAAGGCAGCTAGCCTATCAATATATGTTCCTTGCAGAGTGTTCATAAACATGTCGGCCATTTCTCTTTCCGACATGGGTGGCTCGACAGCAGCAGCAAGCTGTCTCCACCTCTGGGCATATTCCCTGAAGCTCTCCCTAGAGGACTGAGACATTCCCATTAAGAGGGTCCTGTTAGGAGCCATGTCCAGATTGTATTGGTACTGTCTGATGAAGGCTTCAGCTAGGTCCTTCCAGCATCTGATAGTAGCTCTGGTCAAGTGAGAGTAGCACTCCCTTGAAGCCCCAGTCAAACTGTCTTCAAAGTAAAACATCCACAGTTTTTCATCCATGGTGTACGCTTTAAGTCTTCCCAGAAAAGACTGTAAGTGAGTTCGTGGACAGGAAGTTCCATTGTACTTCTCGAAGCACGGGGGCTTAAACTTGTGGGGGGTCCTTACCCCATCCACTAACCCCATATCCATGACATCAAAACCTAGGGAATTTTGAGACTCCAGAGATCTCAACTTATCAGCAATTTCATCAAACCTCCTATCATAAACTTCATCTCTAGCTCCCATTACAGTAAACTGCTCTTCTTGGGGGTCTTCCTGTAAGATCCTTCCCCCAGTAGTATTTCCTTGCACATTACCCGAGATGTTGACTTCCGGATGTAGATGAGGCCCATATACTGGTGGATTAACATGAGGCTGACCCCTTTCATTGTTACTTGTTCCTCCAGTTCCCAAATGGGGTTCTTCCGGGGTTTGTCTTTCTACCAATGCCCTCAACCTTTCTTGACTTTGGGCCAAGCCATTCATTACTTCCATGAATTGGGTCATTTGGTTTCTCATCTCCAGCCTTTCATTAGCCATCTGAGTTCTGACCTCTGTCAGATCTTGCTGTACTTGATCCATTTGAATACCAGGAAGATTGTTGCGAGTAGGATACCTGTGCGGACGGTTGAGAGGGAACACCCGACGGCGAGCAATAATTCCTGAACCACAACAGAGTTAGTAACAAACAAAACAAAAACCTACAAAACAAAACAAAAGTTAGCATGCAATGCAGTATGCTTATTTATTTTCCAAGGTATCCGGCTTGGCTCTTGGTTTTGACCTTTCCAGACCCTGAGGAAGATGCTCTGAAAAGATGTTCTCATGTTGCTTGAGAAAAGAAACTCAATGAAACAAACTAACAAATATATTACACATGGTGGATCATACATAGTTTGTTTTTACAACAAATGCCCCTGAAGGGTAAAAAAGAAAAGTACATGAAATGGAAATAACAACAAGCAAAGAAATCAAACATCTAATCCAAACTCATCCTCCTTAACCTCCTTCAATAGTGATTCAGTTACAGGACCAGCCGGATGCTCTGTGATGTTTCTGATAAGAAGGTTTCTGGTGGCAATAGCAGTGGTCAGCTTCTTGTGCCTGTCCTGGTCCTTTGACCTTTTCAAACCAGCCCTAAGCTTCAACTCTGAGATCTCCTTCTGGGCTGCCAGCAAAGCTTCTTGTTGCTTCTTTTCATTGGCCTCTAACCGCTCAATCCTGGCTTGAGTTCTTTTATCTTCTTGAGTGCGAGCTTCAGTGATCCTGACCCACCTAGCTTGACTTTCTTGTAGATAGAGATCAGTCCTAGCTTTCGGAAACTGGGCCTCTTTACAGGAATTCTTCAATATTTGCTCTCCAGTCCTTGATTTATTGATGTAGTCCTCTGCTTTCTCAATCTTGGCTAGATGCTCCACCTTAAGCTTTTCCAACCTCTCAATGTCTAGACGACCATCACTCCTCTCCCAGAGGGTTTTCTTCAGAGCTTGAGACAGATTCTCATTCCTTTCCTTCAGCTTCTCAAATTCTTCCAGGCTGATAGTGGCTGGAGGTGGTACTGTGGATGGTCCAGGTGCATCCTCAATGGTGAAGGGCATCCCATAAATCTGAGCCCTAGCATGAGACCATTCATAATACTGAGCTGAAGCCACATTATTGCATCTCCCAAGAATGGCCATCCCTTTGGTCCGGATGTTGTCCCAAGCCCAGGATGCTTGTCTGACAACAACTAGATTAGGTTTTATCTCACAATACAGGGTTTCAGCCAAGTCTTGCACTCTAGGAGGGTGGACCAAAGCATAGCCCAATTGTCTCTTAAACAGCAAAGGATTGTAGTTGATACAACCCTTCACTCCTACTAGAGGTACATTGGGGTACTGCCCACAGCTAGTGATTATGTCTCTGGCCTTGGTGCTCTGGGTGCACCATCTGATGTCATCTGAAGTCAGAGCAATAAGTCTCTTAGCCCAATTCTTCTGTTGGTGAGGATTCAAGAAGGCATCAGTCCTAGGTAAGTGTTTAAGCAGCCAAGTGTGAAATAGAGGAGCACAACATCTCACCACCTTTCCTCTTTGCTTCTCATTTCTTTGGTGAACAGAATAATAGAAATCCCCCAGCAAGGTGGGTACTGGGTTCCTTAGAAGGAAAATATGAATGGCATTCTTGCTGATAAACTTGGGCTCATCTGCAAATAGTATAACCCCATATATACTGAGGGCTAACAATGCACAAACTGCCCTCCATTCCCCCAAGGAGGCCTTCAGGATGGCCTGAGAAGTCAGAAAGTCTAAGTGTAGACCAGGGATCCCAGCCTTTGTTGTCATGTTCTGCTCAATCAAAATAGGTTCTAAATACAGTGCTTTTTCCACTTCTCCATTGCTGGGGGAAGTCATCTCTGGGTTGAAGGGGACACCACCCCTGACAGGTACTCCAATCAAAGATGAGAACTCCTCCAGCAGAGGTACCAACTGAAAGTTCTGGAAAGTGAAGCATCTCAAAGGAGGGTCATAAAACTGTAGGCAGGTGTGGATCAAACTCCTCTGAGAAGGATCTAGGTCCATAACCATATCAAGGATGCCTCCAAAATGCTCTCTGAATAATGGGATGTGGTCTGGAGTGATAAGTGCCTGGACCTGCCTGATTCCAGTCAGCACAGGCTCAAAGAAATGGTATGAAATGTTGCTCTTCTTGGGTGCCATGACTGCTGATGAAGAGCTGAAATAAATGCTGATGATGAAGACTGATACTGGAGATGAGCCACTGATATACTGAGGCTGATGATGGAAGTAGCTGAAGCAGGCAACTGATGAAGATAGCTGAAGCAGATAACTGATGAACAGGGGTCTATGCAGATGAAGGGGTCAAAACCAAGCCAGATGTAATGTGGATACCATGAAAAACAAATAAACAAATGTTAAATGATGCAAATGATGAGTATGCAAATGATATGCAAGGGTTTGTGATCAAGCTGGATCTGATTAACTGTCTGGATATAAGTTCATGTATGTTTAAGAAGTCCAGATGGAGGTTCAGAAATCCAGTAACCAGGGTGGGGGACTCAAATAAAGAGTCACATGTCCATGGTTAAATCATAAGAACTGTCCAAAGTGAGGTACTCTTATTCAAACAAGTAACAGGGTATGATGTGGCCAATGGTACCTGCAAACCTGTAAACAGCCCAACCCCCTCACAGGTGGTGTTCTAAAACAAGGATCCTCAGACTTGGATCAGTTATGAGAAGTGTAAACACTTCTAACCCGGAGGTACAGTGTTTACAATAACCATAAAAGATCTTCCTCTAATTCACCTCAGTTTCTGAAGGTCATAATAAAGGTCATCCAGACTTAACAGGCTTCCCAGATAGCCCTAGCACTACAGGAAATCTGTAGCACAGAGTTCTCAAGAAGAAACCCACATCTGAACCGTGTTTCATATTTCCGCACCAGACCGAAATGGAATGGGAAAGAACATGAACCACTCTAGCCTAGGTGTCACTCAGGTCCCAGGTATAGGACCTCAAATTCTCAGTGAAACCCCACCCATCAAGACAACAAACCAGATCCAGCAATGATAATGACAGTATCATGTATAAAACTGTAAAGAAAGCAATAAATAATTGTTCATAAAGCAGTAAATAAAGCAAATATATAAACACATTTAGCACATAACACCCCAGTAAACACAAATCAAACAAGCGCTAGGAGGAACCCACAAAAAGAACCAGAAGCCATGGTTACAGTATAAGGGTCCCCAGCAGAGTCGCCAAGCTGTCGCTCCCACCAAATGACACCTGGTCAAAAGGGGTACAAACGCGAACGGTCGGCGAAAGAGGAAGAGAACACACAAGGGTGAACTCAGAAGAAAAGAGTCGCCAGTTAGGCATTTTTATCCCGGAGGAAAGGTAATGCTGCATAGACCTGAGAAAAGATGGATAAGACGGTTGCGAACCAGAGAGACTGAGAAAGGGGGTTGGTTACAACCTGGGAAGGTATTAGCACCCAGATTGTCCGTCGTACTCGACGGGATCCACGCTTAAAAGATTTGTGTTTTAAAGGGGTAGTGTCAGTGCAATTTGTGTATCAAAGCTGGAAAGAATGTAAGTGTCAGTGTAAAAGAAATGTGAAGTGTATAAGAGAAGTGTCAGTGTAAGAATAGGAGTACAAAGCTCAAGACTATGAGGCTCAATGAATGATGCTGGAAGAGGGGGGATATACAGAGACTTTTGTTCGATAACTGTTAAGTTATGCCTACGTATCCTCTCGTGCAATGAGGAAGTCAGAACACCGTAGTTCGACCCAAAGAGACTGAAAGATAAATTGACTTGTGAACTGCTTACTTGTCTATGCTCAAGTGTATGACCTGTCTGGCTCAGGTGCAAACTGTCTTGCATTAGACGGAAGAAGCGAGTTCTCGTTTGTGAGTGAATGAGGTGAGAAAAGAATCCCGGAGGAGACGATTATTGTTTGTTTTTGTGTTTTCAATCTTTTATTGCTTTTGAAGTTTGTCATAAGAAAATGAGCTTAAGCCTAAACCAATGGGTTAGTAAACTCATCACATCCTCCCTCTGATTAGGGGTAATGAGAATACCTTAAGTGTGAAGTAAGCACCTCACACTTAATCACCATGGGGTAGGATTAAGATCATTAACCTACTTGTGATTATTTAGATGTTTTTGTTGTTTTTGTTTAGTGTTAAGTAATGAGTTTAAGCCATAATCAAGGATTTAATGGACTCATTACACCATCCTAATAGAAGGATAATAGATGAGAACATTTAAGCTGAGAAAGACTCCTCAACTTAATCCATGATTAGGGATTAACCTCATGACAAAACAAAGCCTTTATTAAGTGTATTTTAGTTAATGGTAAGATGAAGAAATGATTTTTATGGTTTGTAAGACAACTTGAGGGGGACTTGTCCATTAACACTAGGGTTAGTCCTTCTTAACCAATTAAGGAAGAATTAGAACCCTAATGCAAGGCCCAAGTTACAAGCTTGATGTCTTGATGATTATTAAGTGAGTTGATTAAAATATTTAAACACATTAAGGGTTTAACACTTAGGATTAAAGTTATACACTCCATCCTAATAGAAGGATGCAGGCATAAGCTTAATCACAAAGCCTTAAAACCTTTAGGGTTTAGTCCCTGATTATGAGATGAGAAGAGAAGACTCAATGATGACACAAAGGTAAAACTAAATGGGGGGACTAATTAAACCCTAATTGTGATCATGCTTGGTTGTTCCTAGGGTTTATGAGGCTCAAGAGGAGAAATCTTCAGAGAAACCACCAGGAAGGAAGCAAATGAAAGGAGCAAGAAGCAAAGAGAAGCTAAACAACTTGCTTCACTTAAGAAGACAAGTTGCTTGAAGAAAGAAGGTAAGAGATGAACATGAATGAGCAAGCTCACTCTAATACACATACATAATGCAGCAAAGAAAGTATGAAAGAGATGAGAAGAGATTGTGAGAAGTGAAGGCAAATTCACTTCTCAAACAACTTACCACCTGAAAAGTTAGCCAAAAGAAATGAAATGCAATGCAAATGAAATGCAATGTCATGATACAAGCCAAAGTCAGAAGCATTTACATGATGTTAATGATGCTAAGAGATGATACAAACATGAGGCAAGGCATGAGAATGATCAAACAAGCATAAGGATGCAAATGAGGCATGCTTTGAACCATGAATGTACATGAAAAGTTATGAAATGTAATGGACATACAACATGGCAAATGAAAGATGCAATGATCAAACATGATTCTAATATGTCCTAAGATGTATTATGAATCATGTAGATGCACAAAATGTCATGACAAGTTCTTGAATGCAAGCAAATGAAAGATGGATGCAAAGGAAAGCACAAATTAGGGTTACATGCATCATGCAAAGCAAAAATCCAAAACCAGAAGCAAATGACATGATAAAAATTTAAAAATGCAAACAAAGATACCCTAAACCTATACAAGCTCACTGCCCAAAGGATGGGATCAAACTCTTAACCTATTGTAAGTTATGAATTTCCTAAGATTGCTAGGGTTTTAAGGTACCTTGTCAAGAAAAATGCTAAACAAATTGAAAATGCAAGATCAAATCAAGCCAATTTTACCCTATAAACTACATGCTATGAAGAGTGCAATGCAAGAAGAATCATCATTCAACTCTCAATGGTTTGGCAGAAAGAAATTTTTGAAGTTTGGAACAAAATATTGCCTTGAAATGAAATTAAATCCAATGAAAATGATCAAAAGGCATCAAGAACAAAAAAGAAATTTGGTTTGAGGGTTGAAAAATGTTTCTAAATGTTTCTAAATGCTATGTGAATTTTTTTGTGATTTTTTAAATACCTAAATGTATTTTTAATTAATTAATTTTCATTAACTAATTAAAAATAAACATTTAAATGATTTAAAAATGATTTTTAGTGCAAAAAATAAAAATAAAAATATTTTTGGGTTTTAAAAATTAAAGAAACCCTTGACAAAAAATTTCATAATTTTTAAAGGTATTTTGCTATTTTAAAATAAATATGCAAAACAAATAAGAAAAATATGAAAATAAATGAATTTAATGGAAAAGTCAAACGATCCAAAGGATGAGATTCAAAGTCAGAGGGCGGGAGTTGACTGGCGCGCGATTCAGTGGCTAGGATTGATTCTGGCAAATTCAAATTTTAATCCTAATTAATTAAAGTTAATGACTGGATTAGGGCTAAATCAAAGGATCTGGGCCGTTCACAGCGCGCAGGAAGTTGGATCCAAAGGCTAACATTCAAACTCAGCTAAACCCTAACCCTAATTTAATCACTTTCAGATGACCGGAACAGTGGTTCCGGTCATCTTCTCCGGTGAGACGAAAGATGGAACTCTCTCCCTAGGCCATTTCTGGAGCTCTAAAGCTCCAGATCAAACCTTCTAACCTCCCTGAATCCAAACCTAACCTCAAAACAAATTTCTATGACCTACAAAACAAGAATCGAATCAAAACTTGAAAAACGGCAAAAGTTTCAGACAACCAGTACATACTCAAATCTTAACCATTTCAAAAAGTAAAAACATCTGGATGATCAGCAAGGCATAAGGAACAATCTAGAAACTTAAATTTTCATTTCTGGAAAAAAAGTTCTTGAGGTACCTGAGCTTGAGCCTTCTCAGTTTGCAACTTTCTGGCCAGCTCTTTGCTTCCAATCACCTCCAATGGTCCCCCTGAGAAGTTTGCAAGGCTTGGTTGGAGTTTAAAATGGCTGGTTTGTGAGATTGATCAAGTTCTGTTCAGTGAGGGGTGAGAATCGTGTTTCTGATTGAGGAGGTTTCAGGGATGAATGAGGGTAGGGAAATGATCAGGGGGGCATGCTGAGTGATTCTATGAAGTTTGTTTTGATGTTTTATGCTTGTGTGATGTGTTTCGAATGAAAATGCATAAGAGGTGAAAACTTGGAGCTATGGCTTGGAGAGTGTTTCAGGCTTGTGTGTGTGTTGCTTTGAGTTGCTCTTTGTCCACTTATCACACTGTGATAGGTCTGTGGAGTGGGTGTGGCCTATCTTGATTGGTATGGCCCTTTTGCATAAAGTCAATGTTTTGTGTAAGAGAGGTATGGGTCATGGGTAGGCCAAGGACAAAGGGGTGTCCTGCGCAGAAAGGAATGAGGAGAGCCATGGGATCAGTCTTGAAGCCAATTAGCAAGTGGATTAGGGTTTGTATGATGTTTTGCAACTTTGTCCAATTTTGCCCCTTTTGAAGTTTCTTGATCCATAAGTCATGAAAATGGGCAAACCTTTGGTGCATTCTGACTTTTAGGCATTGGTTTATGTTTGTACAAAGATTAGAAGTCATTTTGAGGTCTCATTTTACCTTGGCAAGGGGTTTTGCAACTTTGCCTCTTTGGTACATAACTTGAAATTATGTGATTTTGTCCAACTTTGACAAGCCATAACTTTTGATCAAAAATGAATTAGAATGAGTTCTTGTAATTTTTGAAAAGGGAATGATCCATTCTACAACTTTCATGACCAAAGTTTTCCCATTTGAAGCATTTTTGAATCAAAAAGAAAGGGTTGAAAAAGTTTCCCAAAATGGCAAGTTTCCATTACAAGTCATTTTCCCAAAAAGGCAACTTTGCAAATGGCTTGAAATTCTTCAATTTTGTGAACTTCTAACATCTTCTATGATCAAATAAAGATCATACACAATCAAAATGGTGAAGAACACCCTTTGGTTAGGTCATTGGGGGTCTCAGATGCCCTGATTTTACACTGGCTTGCTCAAGAAGTGAACTCTTGATTAGATGCCTTCCCCATGGAATTTCTTCATGAAAATTGATATGCATGATCCTTATAACATATAGAGACCAATAGAAACAAGAATGACCAAAAAATTTGGAGTTATGGCCTTTGAAACCAAAACCCTAATTCTAGGTCATCTGTGCAGTTAAACCTGGCTCTGCTTCCATGCCTTTCTCAGTTCTTGTGATTTTTTGACTTCTTTGATCTTGTGAGGATATAATATGATGCTTGAACATACATGGACCCCTTTGAAGTGATTGATGACCTTTAGAGTGGCTCAAATAGCTCTTGGATTGCTCAGATCACAAACCCTAGATGCAGATGACTTAGGATCAATGCAGTGAATCAAAAATGTGGTATGAGATACTATGATTGAACTTATGCATATGAAGATATCACAAGCCATGGTGTAAATGGGTGAGGGAAAATTTGGGGTGTTTACAGCAAGGTAATCCGACAATACACTTCCCTTGATGGCTTTCTGAGAAGTATACTGGATGTCATATTCAGTTAAAATCATCTGCCACCTAGCAACACTTCCGGTTAACGCTGGTTTCTCAAAGATGTACTTGACAGGATCCATTTTGGAAATTAGCAGTGTGGTATGAGTCAACATGTACTGTCTCAGTCGGCGAGCAGCCCATACCAAAGCGCAACAAGTTTTCTCGAGCAGTGAGTAACGGGATTCACAGTCGGTAAACTTTTTGCTAAGGTAATAAATAGCGTACTCTTTTCGACCAGACTCGTCATATTGGCCTAGCACACACCCCATCGACCCTTCTAGCACGGTCAAGTACATGATTAAAGGTCTTCCTTCCACTGGAGGCATTAGAATTGGAGGCTCCTGCAGATATTCTTTTATCTTGTCGAAAGCTCTTTGGCAGTCTTCATTCCACCTGACCGTTTGCTCTTTTCTTAGCAATTTGAATATTGGCTCGCACGTGGCAGTTAGATGAGATATGAACCGTGAAATGTAGTTCAACCTCCCTAAAAACCCGCGCACTTCTTTTTCTGTTCTCGGTGCAGGCATATCTTGAATTGCTTTTACTTTTGCAGGATCTACCTCAATTCCTTTCTGACTAACAATGAAACCCAGCAGTTTCCCGGAACGCACCCCAAAAGTGCACTTGTTTGGATTCAACCTCAGCTTGTATTTTATCAGTCTATCAAATAGCTTCTTGAGATTGACCAGATGCTCTTCTTCGTCTTGGGACTTTGCAATCATATTGTCCACATAACACTCAATCTCCTTATGTATCATGTCATGGAACAATGTGACCATCGCCCGCTGATAAGTTGCCCCGACGTTCTTCAAACCAAAGGGCATGACCTTGTAGCAGAATGTACCCCACGGGATAATGAACGTTGTTTTCTCCATGTCTTCCAGCACCATCTTAATCTGGTTATATCCGGAGAAGCCATCCATGAAGGAAAATACCGAGAATTGAGCAGTATTGTCTACCAACACGTCAATGTGAGGCAACGGAAAGTCATCTTTTAGGCTTGCTCTATTCAAATCCCAATAGTCAACGCACATCCGGACCTTGCCGTCCTTCTTTCGTACGGGTACGATGTTAGCTACCCAAGGTGGGTAACTAGTTACAGCAAGGAAACCGGCATCCCATTGCTTCTGAACCTCCTCTTTGATCTTCATCGCCATGTCAGGACGAGTTCTTATCATCTTCTGTTTCACAGGAGGACAATCTTCTCTCAAAGGTAATTTATGCACAACGATATCGGTATCCAACCCTGGCATATCTTGATAAGACCAGGCAAAGATATCCACATACTCTTGCAGCATACCAATCAACTCTTTCTTTATTTCGGCCTGCAGACTGGCCCCAATCTTGATCTCTTTCTTCACATCTTTAGTGCCGATGTTGATGATCTCAATTTCTTCTTGATGAGGCTGAATAACCCGTTCCTCTTGTTTCAACAATCTGACCAATTCTTCAGGGAGTTCACAGTCTTCCTCAACCCCTTCATCAGCTTGGTAGACAGGATTGTCAAAGTCATGCGTGGTCATATCAGGAATGTTATCAATGGAATCTGGATGATCAACACTGCACATATGATGTGCTTATTTCAGAATCTGCTTATTTTGCAAAAGAGACGCAAACACAAAAAACAAAAAGGAAAAACACATTGCCATTTTTATATTTTTTGTGAAAAATTTAAAACAAAAGGAAGAGAACACAATTTGTCCGAAAATGTCCTTTTATTTCATGGTAAAAATAAGTGCATAACAAACATGGTGGCCCAATACAATGGATCCTAGCATCTTGGGCAGAATGCTGGATTTGACAATGCAATATGATAAGAAAAGGAAACAAATAAATTACTCTGAGTGCCAGGTAACTTGAACAATGTCTTCAGCAGACCAGTTCCTCAGCTCCTCTCTGGGCGCACACGGATGTATCCAGTTGTCCCAGTCACCATCACTGTCTCCCTCTTCAGTGGTTGCACATATTTGATTGCGGTCGAGCATCCCAGGACTTGTAAAGGTGATAGCTTTACCACTTGGAGTAGATCCACCAGGCTGATAACCCAAACCAAACTTGTCGTCTTTCTTTTCCAATTCCAGCAATTTTCTCCAGCCTTGGGAACTTCCTGACTGAACCACCTCCTTTGCCTGCTTGTAGGAATGGATGGAGGTACCTTCTTTCTCACTGCTTCTCTCTACAGGAGTCAGAATGCTGACGTTGACTGCTTCGAAAGCTTGACACAGAGTCTCGTGGATCTCTCCATCCATCTCTACATACTTGAAGGTTGACACGTGGCTTACAAATATGTCTTCCTCTCTACACACTGTGATTACCTGGCCATCAACCACATACTTGAGCTTTTGATGCAGGGTGGAAGGCACAACACCGGCAGCATGAATCCATGGCGTCCCAACAAGCAGCTGTACGCAGGCTGAATGTCCATGACGTAGAAGGTGCTTTTGAAAACCTGAGAACCTATCTTTACAGGTAACTCAACCTCTCCAAACACTGATCTTCTGGACCCGTCGAAAGCTTTGACAATCAAATCACTGGGTCTTAGGACTATACCATCAACATTGAGCTTCATTAATGCTTTCTTCGGAAGTATGTTAAGAGAAGAGCCTGTGTCTACAAGAACATGCGACAAAACAACACCCTTGCACTCCATAGTAATATGTAGTGCTTTGTTATGGTTACGGCCCTCTAACGTCAAGTATCGATCTGTGAAGCCCAGCCCGTGGCTTGCATTCACGCTGCCCACCACAGCTTCAAGTTGATTGACAGTTATTTCTTGAGGAACATACGCCATCTGCTGCACTTTCAACTAGGCCTCTCTATGTGCGGGAGAACACATCAGCAAGGATAGAATGGATATCTTGGAAGGTGTCTAGTTCAACTACTCGATCACCTTATAATCGCTCTTTTTAATTATGCGCATGAATTCCTCGACCTCCTTCTTGAAGATTCCCTATACAGCAGCAGGAGTTATTGCTTCTTCAGTCAAAGCTTGCTTCCCTTTAGCCTTTGCCGAAGCCTCAGCCTCAGGATCCCCTCTCAGAACTGGGGGAGCAAATAGACGACCACTTCTTGTAAAGCCTCCAACTCCTCCGACGTTCACTACAGTCGGGTCAACAGCAACAGACTTGCTCTCCACTTTCTGTCCAGCCACGTAAACCTCTGAGCCGTAATGCCATGGAATGACTCTATCGTCTATATAAGGAACATGCCCAGGCACGGTGATAGTCACAGGACTGGCCTCAGGAGCATAAATGGTCACTGGCTCTCTTCTAACAGACATTTCAGCCGCATCATAGAATATGGTTATAGTGGACACATCATCAACTTCATCATCAACTTTGTTAAACTGCAAAAAATCCTTCATCAATCAGCTTCTGCAGTCCCATCTTCAGATTCTCACACCCATTCACTGAATTCAAACATTTTTCACAATCAGGACTGCAACCCGGAAACACTTGACCTTTCAGCAACCTCTTTTGCACTACCAACAACGGAGTCTTCACTTCTTCTATGCTCAGGATAAGACTTAACTTCTCACCACCCTCAACAGTATTGATTCTAGCCCCTCTGTGATTCGGAATAGGGTTCGAAGTAACATTTGGCGGTGGTGCAAAATTAATCGCCTTGGAATCTATCGGATCTTGAACTTTGTGCTGTAGCGCCCTTAACTTCTCAGTTGAGTGCCCGGGTGCCCCTGAATGGAAAGTGCATCTTGCGTTGACATCGTACCCCACAGGAAGCTCTCCAGGTGGTGGTGGTGCCAATGTTCTCAGTTGTATCAGATTCAGATCCAGCAATCTTGGTAGCAAAGCAGCATATGTCATGGGGATTGCCTCAAGCACCCTATTAGCCGGGCGAGTCTGCCTTGGCTGATAAGGTCTTTGCTGATAGTTGTTACGTTGCGACTGCTGTTGTTGATGTTGTTGTTGAGGTTGCACCTACTGCACAGGATTAGAAGGGATTGTGACTGCTGCCACATGCTCATATGGTCTTCTATATCCTCGGCCCCGTCCTCGGCCAAACACGACATTTGTCTCACCCTCTCTTCTTCTTGGGGGTCCGTTGAAAGCTTTTCTTGCTCCGTTCGAGCTGCTTGCACTTGTATCCTGGATCTTTCCAATCTTTAACAGAGTCTCGACTCTCTCTCCAGCAATTACTATATCATTGAATTTGGTAGCCGAACAAGACGCCAATCTTTCGATAAACACACCTTGCAATGTCCCCATAAACATATCAGCCATCTCATTCTCCAGCAGTGGTGGTTGCACTCTGGCAGCGATCTGATGCCACCTTTGAGCATATTCTTTGAAACCCTCCTTAGCAGTTTGAGACATGTGTTGCAATTGAGTGCGATTTGGAGCCATGTCCAAATTATACTAGTATTGCTTCACAAAAGCTTCTTCCAGGTCCTTCCAGCTCTTAATATTGACTCTGCTTAGCTTCATATACCATTCCAAGGAGGCCCCAACTAGGCTGTCCTGGAAATAGTACATCCATAGCTTTTCATCATCAGTGTGGGCAGCGATCCTTCCTACGAATGACTGAAGATGAGTCTTTGGGCATGCTGTGCCATTGTATTTCTCAAAAGTTGGGACCTTGAACTTGTAAGGGATTCTAATGCCTGGAACCAAGCCCAAGTCAGTAATTTCAAATCCCAAAGAGTTCTGGGATTGAATAGCCCTGATCTGTTCCGCCATTTCCTCAAACTTCCTGTTCATCTCATCCCCCTGGCCTTCAGTTTCGTCCAACAGAGTGAACTGTTCGTCTTGACCGTCCATTTGGACATTGTTCAGCCCATCATTGATTATGGTAACCCCTGGCTGTGTTACAGGGACTTCAACTTGACGTGCTCCCACACCGTTACGATTACCCCCCTCAGCAGTACCGTTGTTCATGGCTTGACCATTTTCAATCAACTCACGCAGACGTTCTTGATTCTGACCCATGCCTGCCATCAAGGTCATAAAATTGTCCATCCTCAGCCTCAAGTCAGCTAAGTCAGCTTGCATTTGATCCATGACTCTCTCTCTGTTGACCTTTGTTGGATATTTGTGTGCGACTGGTTGCTCTCGAACTTTCCTGAGAGCTATAGAGCCTGAAACAACAAGAACATTAGAAACTGAAGCACTACCTGCAAAACAAAAAAACACGTCATATGCAATGCAATGTAACTGCTCATGTTCCCAAGTTTTAAGCATTTGCATGCCCCAGTTCTGGTATCTACTCCAGACAGTCACTTTGAGTGTTAACTTTCAGACTTTCTCTTTGAAGAATGTTCAAATATTAGCAGTATCAGAAAAACGAGCCTTGCATATTCAGAAATGATAATTTGCACATTAACACTGTATATCATGGACAAACAACTGCCGACCAAAAGTCAGAGCACAAACAGAAATATTCCCCGAAGGGTTACAAGCCACTACATGAATAAAAAACAAAGCAAGACTCCCACAACAAGCCTGTAGGTAGTCTGAAAAATAAACTAAACTAAAGACCCAGGCTCTGCCACCTCTGCTATGCTCTTCTTGACACTTGCTCTCAGCTTGAGCTCTTTAATCTCCTTTCGTGCCTCCTCCAAGGCTAACTGGTTTTGTGCTAACTGCTGAGTCTTTTCCCTCCGAATGTTGTGGACTTGCTCCACCTCTTCCTTCTTGAAGGCTATTTGCACCTCAAAGAACTCTTCTTTCTCTTTGAACTTCTTCCGCTCTTCCTCCCTTTGGCCTTGCAACCAAACAATGGATTGGCGAGCTTCCTTGAGAGTCTTCAAAGTCTTTTTGCGTTCAGCTTCTCTTTTTGCCTCCATCAGATCCATCCTGTGGAAGTGAGCTTCTCTTCCGGCAAAGTCCTTCTCTTTAGCTTCCAAAGAGGCTTGAATCTTCTTCAGCTTTCCCTCTGCTTCATTCTTGGCCCTGTTAGCAAGATGGTACAGGTTGACCATTTCAGCATTCTCCACTCTAACTTCATGCAGCTGAGCTTCCAATTTCTTGTACTCTTCAAAGGAGACAGTACTCTGGCTTGGAACTTCTCTGGGATAAAATGGAGCTTCTACTGAGAAAGGCATGAGAACTTCTTCTACATGTTTTTGCAACCATGCAGTAAATGGAGGATACGTCTTGGGGTCTACTCTGCCAAAGTCTTTCTTACCCTTCCTTATCCTGTGAGCCCAAGCTTGGGAGGCTTGTAGAACTAACTCCTTGTTTCCTTCCACAGGAAAATACAAAGACTCAGCAAACTCTTCCATCTGTGGTGAATCTCTCAAAGGGTAACCAAATTGTTTCCTGGCTAATGTTGGATGATAACTGATCACACCCTTCCTTCCCAGTAAAGGCACTCCAGCAAATCTTCCACAACTGACCATCAACTCTTTTCCTAGCAGATCTCTGTCATATCCCCAGGAAATATCTTCAGCAGTTAGCCCCATCAACCTTCTTGACCATCTCCACCCATCCCTCATCTCCTTGAAAGCACCTGATTTTGGCAGTTTTTTGGAAAACCACTCAGCAAACAAAGAGGCACAACAGACTACTGGTCCACCCCTACCTTTCTCATTCCTGTAATGAACACTGTAATAGAAGTCACCCAAAAGAGTTGGCACAGGATTGCCTTTGGCAAAGATAGAGATCACTTTCAAGCTTACAAATTCTTTCTCTCCGGGGAACAAGCTAGACCCATACACCATCAAAGCCAGTAAAGCACCAAAGTCACCCCATTTAGCCTCTTTAGCATATCTCTCTGCCTCTGGTATGAGCACACTCCAAGGGAGTCCTTTACCTTCGCTATCTTTCAGAGCCTTCTTGACTGTAGCAGCTGGTAAACGATAGACTTTGGCTATGTCTTCTTCTTTAAGCACCACCTCAGACCCATAGAAAGGCAATGTCTCTCTGACTGGAACACTCAGAATGCTGGAAATCTCCTCCAGGGTAGGAGCCAAGATGTAATCTGGAAACACAAAGCAACGCAGCAGGGGATTATAAAACTGAAACAAGGTATGCAAATTGTCCTTCTGGTCTGCAGTGGGCTTGTCCACATACTTCAATATCTGGCCATATCTCTTCCTGAAATTGCCCAAGACTTGGTCATTCATCAGACCTGCTAATTTCTGAACACTTCTGACTTCAGGCTGAAGAAAAGTATAATGAACATTCTTTTTCCTTGTAACTCTTCTGATTTCTGCCATCTGGAGATAAGGTTTACCAGAACTGGGAGCTGATTATGAACAATGACCTGAAAAATGGAAACATAAACAGTTAATGCAAGAATGATGCAAATGCAAATGCAATGCAGGCATATGATCAACTGGGACCATATGGATACTGGACACTAAACATAAGGACCCTCTGATCAACTGTCAACCACAAATCCTCTGAGTCACAACCCTCTGATAGAAATAGTCACAACCCTCTGATAGAAAATATCAGAACCACAGTACCAAGAAAACCAGAACACCAGAACCATAGGACCAAAGATCATAATAAGGACCACTGATGATGAGGGTATGTTGAGGCCAAGGGTTCCTGCAAACCCCTTCCAATCTCACTGGTAGGCTCCGGGTCAAACATCACGGACTCTCAAAGCCGAATAGCAATAATACTTTCACCATTTCCGAGAAATGGCTCATGACCAAATCAGGGAATAGGTTTGGCATTATATACTACGCAGGGAGGCCTCAGCTGAGTCCGGGAAACAAGGTCATCCTATGTGAGTCCCAGGTGGGCCCTCGGATGCGAATGGGTTTGCCACAAAATGTGGTCTGCCATTGTCATCACTAAAGAGGGATGTTTCCACAAGGTTCTCAATGATCGGTCCCCAGCTGCACATAACTGTCAAGGTTATGAAATGAGAGAGGAAGATCCCCAAATCAAGACATTTACAAGACGGTGGGCGTGGACCTCACTACTACCCCCATGACAAGATCTCATGAGGCCAAAGTGGAACCACTCTAAGTCCTAAGGTGCACACGAGCCGTGGTAATGAGCTCATCTCTCAGAAACAGTAACACCCATCCCACCAAACAGAAAATCCAGTCCAGACAGTCCAGTATATAATATGATGCGGAAAATAAATACTGAAAACTGTAAATAAAGCTGTAAATAAAACTGTAAATAAACAACAATAAAATACAACACACAACACCAATCAAACATCACCCAAAGAAACAGAAACAAACAAGCGCTAGGAGAGACTCACAGGGGAACCAGAGATACTCTGGTTAGGAGTCCCCAGCAGTGTCGCCAGCTGTCGCTCCCCGGATTTCCATCCTGGTACAAACGCGAAAGTGGCGCGGAAAAGAATAGAGTCGCCAGCCAGGCATTTTTATCCCGAGGGAACGGGAATGGTAATGCTGCACAAACCAGAAGAAAAGAAAAGGAAAGACACGGGTCCTGCGAATCAAAGAGACTGAGCTCAGGAGTCGGTTACGACCTGGGAAGGTATTAGCACCTAGATCATCCGTCGTACCCAACGGGATCCACGCTTGCAAAGAAAACTGTTTCAAAGGGTGAGGGGATGAAAACTGCTGCAAAAGAAAAGAAAAGAAAACTGGAACTGAAACTGAGAAAGGAACTGAATAAGAAAAAGAAAAGGAAAAAAATGTAGGGAAAATAAAGATTATGCTCGAACGGACCCTACCCCGCTGCCTACGTACCTCATCGGGAAAATGAGGATCAGAGACGCCGTAGTTCCCCTAACTAGGGGTAGAAAAGAAATTGCCTGTGAATTAAGGCTTGAACTGCCTATGCCATTGCTCAGGTGTTGCAGACTCGGACGACGAGTGCGTAACTGTCTTGCAAAATGACAAGTAGGAGCAAGTCCACGTACAGAGCGAAAGAGATGAGAAAAGAATTCCCGAAGGAAAGACGCTTATTGTTTGTTTGTGTTTTTTATGAAGCTTTTAGGAGTGTGTCACAAGGAAGTGAACTCAAGCTCTTTTCCATGGAATGTGTACTTGTCACTACATTCCAAGATGGAATAATAGAACAAGCACACTCAAGTAAGGAGAAGATCCCCAAAACTTGAACCCAGAGATTAGGGCCTAAGCTCACTAACTCATTTACTTATTAAGTGTTTTTGGTATTTACAATGAAGAAGTGTTTTTTATGATTTCTTTGTGAAGAAGATACCTTGATCAGACTTGTGCATCACAAGATAAACCTGTACTATCGCAAGATGGGAAGACTACAAGTACCTCATGGGATAAGGCTATTGCTCAAGGTATCACTTCAAACTTTATTAGATGTTTTCTTAAGAGTTTTGAGATGAGAAGAGAAGAGAAACCAAAAGGATCACAAAGGTAAAAGTCTAATGGGGGACTAAAGAATCCTAAGTGTTATCATGCATGGATATCCTAAGGTTAGTGTGGTTTTCTATCCTAATGAAGAAAGAAAGAAGAAGAGAAGAAGAAGAAGAAAGAAGAAGAGATGAGTAAGGCCTAAGCCCAACAAGTAAAGGGTTAGCACAAGTAAGAATAATAAGAGAAGAGATGAGATTTGGAGATGTGGGAATCACTTCCACACCTCTAACTTACCATAGCCCCTGAAAAGGTTAGCAACATAAGCATACAAGTGAAATGAAATGAACTTAAAGACATGCCAACATCATACAAACAGAAGTGAAGTCATATATACAAATGCTCAATGCAAATGCAAGTTACAAGAATGATAAAGAAGCATGCAAGTCACATGGCAAACAAATGCAAACTTAAGAAAGATGCAAGGAAAAATGCCCAAAACATGAACTCAAGACACACAACCAGAACCAAATCAAGTTAAAGAAATGCCTGAGAAGCAAGAGAGATGAAGAGAAGAGAAGTACAAGACCAAACAATCACATTATGGAAGGAAAGAAGTGAAGAAATGAGGTGAATACACTTAAGAAAGAAAGAACTTAAAAGGTAAGCCAAACACAAAAAATTCCAAGACACAAACCCTAACCTAAGATCAAAAAGGTACCCACACCCCAAAGAGACCCCAAATGAGAAGAAGAAGTTGGCACAAGTGCCCTTCTAGGCTAATAAGAGAGCTTATGATCAAAAGGAAGCAAAATGGGACAAGTCATGAACCAAAATTCAAATCAAATCAACAATGCATCTAAAAATTCCACAACTTAGGAAAAATGATCCCCAAACATGATATAACAATGAGCCAAAAGGGTTGGTAGAAATTCAGAAGCTAGATAGGTCAAATGAGGACAAGAACATGAACTAGGGTTAGGAAACTTCAATGACAAGCCAAGGATCAAAACCAAATGAATAAGTTTCTAAAAAACAGGACAAAAATCACACATGAACTACATCCTCTTAGGAATCCAGAGCAAAAAGAACCAACACAAAATACAAAAAGATGAACACTATGGAAAATAGACAAGGCAGGGTGCTTGAAAAGGAATTAAAAATAATTAATTAAGAGAGGAAATTAAATGACACGTGGATATTAAGAAAAAAATGGAAAAGAAAAATATGAAAAAATAAAGAAAACTCAAATGAACATTCAAGAATTAATTTGGAATTTTTTGATGATTGGAAGTATTTTTAATAATTGAAAACCAAAATGGATTAAAAGAAATAAAAATAAGAAAAAGAAATAAAACGTAGAAAGGATGGGGGTGTGGATAGAAGAGGTTTCAGTTGAAATGCATTGGGCTTGGAAGAAGGTGGGGTGCGAATAGCCGAAAGAGCCCAGTGGACTGCGCAAGTTTTCAATTCATAAGGTGGAAATTCAAGGAAATAAAAATGGAAAATAAACTGCCCCATTGGATGGAAACAACGCATCATGTGAAGAGTCTCATTAATTGACGTGTCATGTTGATTGGTTATGAGGCTGAGGAACACGTGAGTTATGGTGAGACGCACTACACAATGAATTAAAACAAAAACAGATACACAAGCCAGGGCACGTGAGAGAGAGGCTGGCTTTTTAATTGACGTGTCATGATCTGGAGAGGTGGGAGGAAAGATCCAATGGACCAGAGTTCGTCTTCAACCTTAAAACCCTAATACAAAGCTTTTCTAGATTCCGGTGACCGGAGCTAGGGCTCCGACACCGGAAGTTACACCAGATGAACAAACAACATTTAAAATGAACAATAAGCTCCAGATTGGGTAATTGAGGTGCTCTGAGTTCAAAAATGGTGATGAAAATTTCAATGGATCAATGTATCATCCGGATCGAGCAAAAACAGTTATGACCATGAAAGTCCAAATTCATATTACAAGCTCTACAATGCATCAAATTCAAAACTACAAACAATAGAATGACCAGCAAACATCACAGATCAAGATGCACACAAACATTTTCAATTTCAGATCTGATGATTTGGATGTTACCTGAACTTGCAGATCTTGAGAGAGCTTGCTAGAAGACCAGATGATGAAGCCAAATCACTCCAAATGCTCTCTAGTTGCAAAATAAATGCAACTAGAGCCTTAAATATTGCTGGATATTGAGCTTTGCAAGTAACTGCCCTGAAATGGCAAGGTTCTTGATCTTGAGAGATGGCTTGAACAATGGTGAGATTAATGATCCTGAGCTTCCAAGGATCAAGGATCTACAATTGGTTTTTGGAGAGAGCTAGTGTGCGTGGAGATTTGAGAGAAAATGCAATTTATGCACAAACATAGAAACTGAAGAATGAGAGAGAACTGAGGCAAGCTGAAACCCTAATTTTTTATATATCCTCTCATGAGCCAATGCTGAAAAAATGAAGAAGTTTGCACGTGGGAATGAGAAGAATTTGTGATTTTGCAAATTTTGCAATTTTGGTGTGATATCATGTAATCCTCATGCTTTCCTTGGCCTCTTCACCATGTGCACTCTAATCTGATCCCTTAATCTCAAACAAACAAAATCCTGGCCATTAGATCAAAGTATCACACTATTTTCATGTTCATGCATTTTTTACACTTTTGGAATGGCATTCTTGTTGTGCACGAATTTGGTGCATTCTCTTGAGAAAAGTATGCCAAATACATTGTATTTTAACTTTGTAAACATATTGGATCCATAACAACACTCAAAATGAAGTTTCAAGACTTTTGGCCCTTGGTGCATGCATAAAAATCAACATTTGCCCTAATTTTGAAGGAATTTTCGAGGGCCTTAGATTCCAAACCACACATAATATGAAAAAGTACTTGTAATTTTTGAAAATGGGAGGTCTTAATCTCCAACTTTCATGTTTGACTTTGGTCCATTTGAAGAATTTTTGATTAAGTTAAGGTCACTTGAATTTTAGGGCAAAAGTTGCCAAAAATGGAATTTTCTCAAAACCAACTTTGCACCAATTTTGCAAAAACCCTCAAAAATTCATGATTCTTGATCTTTGAACTTGCCAAATCTCTTATAACATTGTAATAACATCCCTTGTCTAGAAAAATTGGGTTGGACCCCTTGAAATCACACAGTTGCCTTTTTTAAGGCACAGTTGACCAATTACTTCATCTGCAAGCAACTGAAGAAATTCTTGACTTCCACAAGGAATTTTCTCACCAAAATTGGTACCTAGGATCCTTTTGACATATAAAATACTTTGCCCAAATGAAATGGCCAAAGTTTTAAGGTTTTCAAGCTTGAATCTCAAACCCTAGTTAAGGATCCTTGTGTAGGAGCTTTGCCCTAGCCTGGAATCCTTGATGATCTTCCAACCTTCTGAGATTTTGAAAATGAACTTGAACTTGTAAATGCAATGTAGAACCTTCATAGGACTTGTAAAAAACCATTGGGTCCCTTGTCATGGCTTGAAATGCTTCAAAAACCTCCACAGATGATCATATGCCTAATGCTAGGTCATGAGAAGTGTTATGCCTCATCTTTCCATGCTAGGATGCTAAGAATATGATATGTTCATGATGAATATGATGTGATATGATGCTTAAAACGAAGAGGGAAAATTTGGGGTGTTACAATAGGCAAGTAAATAACATGAAAAGACAAGGATGTCCCTAACATTTGAATTTGGGAGGGAAAGCTTTTGCTCTTGTGGCGCCCGCCACACCATCATGGCGTCCGCCATGTGTGAAAGTTGGTTGGAGAAGGTGGAGATCATGGGGAGTTTGGAAGTTGAGGGTAGGTTGAGATACGTCCACCTCATGGCTGACCCTATGGCGCCAGCCACAGTGGGAGCCACAAGCACAAAATGTTGATTTACTTGAATTTAGCTCTTTTTAGCTCCTTTTTCGCTCCTTTTCTCGCTCGAGGCTCCAATTAAACTAAAAACCTGAAAACAAAGGAAAACATAGTAATAACATAACAAAATGACACTAAAAGACTTAGAATGCATGCAAAATTAGAGTAAAAAATATGGTAAAATGCAGTGTCATTAAATTCTCCCACACTTAGACCTTTGCTTGTCCTCAAGCAAAACATTTAAAACTCAAAGAAGAAAATTAGTGTCGACACGTGATTCGGGCTAAAAGGGCTTCTAAGTTCAAGTCAGGATGTAATGACAAGTACTAACTAAGTAAGCCAAGGGTATCATAGTGACACTTATCCACAGATACGAACATAAACTTCATTCTTATATTAACCAACCCATACAATCCCACAATACCTAGGCCTACCTCTTCATCTCTTTTTGGGTCCCTTTCATTCAGGTGCAATCACATTAAGCCCGTTATCCATACATGCTTCATAGTAGAGTGACCGGTTAGTGATTATGTTCCGAAACATAGGGTTTCTGGCACATAAGTCTGTGTAAACCCTTTTTATTTGACCCAAATGTAGTTGTGGGGGATCGGATCGTAATCCGCCCTACCGAGTTCAGCGCCAGATACTTCTGAACCAACTAGCAATGGGTGAACTAAAATTTTCTTTTTGTGGCAAAAATTCTACTTTTTTTGGTTTAAGTGACCTTGTGAGGGTCACCTATCCCAGAGTTTACCTTTTTCTTTATTTATTAGCACTGGATCATTCACTTATGTTCATCGTTCCCCTACATACAACATGCTTAGGCCGAAGCTGACTGCTGGAATAAACTACTTAAGACAATTTTTGAATGATAATTAAGGCCATGGTATGTGGGGTCTTAGGAGTGATTCCTATATTCATGAAGTCTATGGTGCTAAAATGATACCGATGTCTCAAAAAGTTCACCTAAGTCACCACATCCTAATCCAAACCTGTCTTAAAGCCCGAAAAACATGTGGAGCAACACTATTTTCTTTTGAATTTTTTTTTGGTAGGGCTAAAGAAATGGGGAAATGAGGGTGCACTAAAGATACACTGTACTGGTGACTCGTCAGACTCATGCATTATCTAAAAAACTAAAACCTATGACAAAAACAAGTAAACAACTAATAAAATAAATAACTAACTAATGATGGTAAAGAAAAACAGAAAGCGATAAAATCCCCTCCCACACTTAAATCGAACATTGTCCCCAATGTTTTGAAATAAGATAAAGAGAGTAACCTGTAATACTACTGTTGTGGACCACTGGTGCCCTCGCCGTCCTGCTGGGAATGCCTGGAACGACGGGACCTGCTGTAGTGATGGTCTCTCTGGTCCAGTCGAGCAGTGTTAGGACTCGTCGAGAAAATTTCTCGACTTTGCAGCTTTTGAATAATCCTTTTCTGCCTATCCCCGGGTTTTCCTTTGCGGAGAATGTATCCTTCGAACTCCATTGCTTTTCTCCATGAATGAGTTTGAAAATGGTGGAGAATGGTATAAATAGAAAGTTGTAAAGGTGGGGTTTTTATGGATTTTGATGAGAGGAAATTAAATTGGAAGTTTGAAGGGTTTAGTGGATGGTGGGTAAATGATAAAGGTGAGAGCTTTTATGGGGTTTAATGGAGTTTTTGGAAGAGGAAAAAATGGGTTTGGGAAGGTCAAAGGGTCAAAAATGGTGGAAAAAGGGATTCTGTCCCGAATATACTGGGACGTCGTGGCGGGCTTCATGTACCCATGGAGGGTGCCACAAGAGTATTTTGCAGATGGGCCAATTTTTTGAATTTTGGTTGGGCTTCAACATACCTTTTTGTCTTGGGGGTCCAGATAACATTTGTTTTCCTAAAGCATGAGACTTGCACAATTTTATGGAAATAAATATTAAACATAAAAACAAATTATTATTATTAGATAAAAAATAAAAATAAAAATAAAAATTAACACATAGCAAATGCGATAATATGAAATATGTCCAGAAATGCGAAAAATAAAATAATGCATAAATACTAAATACTAAATAGTAGAGTAATATGTCAGGGCAACATGATCAAGTAGTATGCTCCTCTTCCTGGTCTGATCCACGAAGTGCAGCGATCTCTCGACGAAGCTCTCCAATCTCCTGGTATAAAGAGTCTGCCTCAGTAGCATGGGTAAGATCGGATACCTCAATCTATAAAGCAAGGTCAGCTACCTCCTGTTTGAGCCTGGCAGTCTCTCTGCGGAGCTCATCAATCTGGGTGCGCAAATCGGGTGGCTGCAAAGACAGATTATTAGATAAAACAGTGACTCTGGGAGGAGGAGGTGTAGGAGTATACTCAGCAACAGGAGGTGATCTAGGCTCCTTAATAGTCTCTCCATAACCCTCCAAAGCATAGCTCCAGTTAGCTGGGTCGTGAACACTAGTCATCATCGGATCAGGTAGTGTGAAGTAATGTATAGCCTCGCTATCAATCAACAATCTAAACTGGTTGGGGTTGAAAGAGGCTCTCCTCATCAACCCCCTGTCTAGGAAGAAATCAATATCCATGGTGGTATAGCCATAGAAAGTCCTGAGGTGTAATAGCTTGTGAGATAGGCCCAGTGCTGAAGCAATCTAAGTGATAATGCCTCCCACATGAATAATGTCCATGGATGATCTGGCGACACTACTAAGGCTCTTCAGCAGAAAGTTTCTACATGCCACAGGGCGTGATTGGGTTGCACAAAATAACTAAAATATCTCCTCCTCACTAAGCAAAGTCTCAGCATCTAGTAAACCAAGGAAGGAGTGTGCTAGGATCATCTAGAAATACCTTAGTGCAAGTTTATGGAAAACCTAGGATAGCTGAGTGGAAAGATCCTGGCTCCCTCCACCAGAGATATCGCTCCAGAATTTCTCCACTTCCTTACTCAGAAAGTATCCCATCGGTGTCTCAGGAATAACATCGGGGGTAGTCTGAAAACCTAACAAGTTACCAAACTCCTTATGAGTGAAAGAATACTTACTCCAAAATAACCTAAAATTAGCACATCCATCAGGTCCGTCCTAGGGGTCATAAGCAAGTGAGCTGAGAAACTTCAAAGTCAGGTTCCTGTAGGTGTTATTCATGTCATCAAACTGATCCCATTGGAGTTGGTGGCATAAAAATCTGACGATCGGCTCGATCCCCAAAGCATCCATGGAAACCTGATCTGGGTATCACTTAGGTTCCATAGGACGCCTAAAGTTAACAAAGTAACGCTCCCTCTGGGCATCATCTCTAAAAGCTACATGTATATCATGGAAATTCTGCATCTTGCACAGAGTTAGGAAAAAGGTCCAGAATACACAAACATTTCAAATATTAGTCTTGACAAAATATGATAAAAGAAAAGAAAATAAATAAATGCAAAAATAAGGTAAATAGGATAAGAAAACCATGGGTTGCCTCCCATGTAGCGCTTGTTTAACGTCATTAGCTCGATGACCGAAACTTATACATCTTTTGTAGCAATTGGTGGATCATTTAGAGTGTGGCTGGAGTAGGTTGTTGGAATGTCTCCTCCTTCATAGAGTTTCAGTCTCTGTCCATTGACAACAAATGGTTTACATGTCTCGTTCTTGATTTCAACAGCTCCAGATCTTAGAATCTTAGATACTTCGAAGGGGTCAGTCCATCTCGAACGAAGCTTCCCTGGGAAAAGTTGTAACCTAGAATTGAACAGGAGAACAAGATCGCCTATATGGATGTATTTTCTTATGATTCTTTTGTCGTGCCAATATTTTGTTCTTTCTTTGTATATAATGGCATTCTTATAGGCTGGCTGGCTGAGTTCTTCCAATTTGTGGATGTCGAGGATACATTTTTTACCAGCAGTTAGGTAATCCAAATTCAAAGTTTTAATGGCCCAATAAGCTTTATGCTCTAAGTCAAAAGGTAAATGACATGATTTTCCATAAACTAGTTGGTAGGGGGGTTGTTCCTATAGGGGTTTTGAAAGCGGTTATGTAGGCCCATAACGCTTCTTGAAGTTTCTGCGACCAATATTTTCTAGATATAGAGACAGTCTTCTCAAGAATTTGTTTAATCTCCCTATTAGACACTTCCACTTGTCCACTAGTCTTTGGGTGGTATGGTGTTGCTACTCTATGCTTAACTTCATACTTGCTTAAGAGTCTATCAAATATTCTTGATATGAAGTGTGATCCTCCATTGCTTATGACTAAACGAGGTGTTCCAAATCTGGGGAATATATAATTTTTAAATAATTTGATCACTACTCTGGTGTCATTTGTGGGTGCAGCTATAGCTTCAATCCACTTAGACACGTAGTCTATAACTACTACTATATACTTGTTTCCTAAAGATGGTGAGAAGGATCCATAAAATCTATACCCCATACGTTGAAGTGTTCTACTTCTTGGATATTTCTTAGAGGCATTTCATCACGTCTCGAAACATTCCATGTATGTTGGCATCTGTCACATTTGACCATGCAAGCATGGATATCATGCCACATGGTAGGCCAGAATAGGTCAGCTTGAAGAATCTTGGCGTAGATCTTAGAGGTGCTCGCATGTCCACCATAGGGTGCATAGTGACAATGCTCAATTATACTTTGTACCTCATCTTCTGGAATGCAACGACATAAAATTCCATCTTTACCTCTCTTGAAAAGAAGTGGTTCGTCCCGATAGAAGTTTCTTACATCACTCAAGAACTTCTTCTTCTAGTGGTAATTAAGATCAGGGGGTATGATGTCAGCATCTAGATAATTAACAAAGTATGCATACCAGGGTACGTTACTTACATCTAAGGATTTTTGAAAGTGCTCATGAGGGTCTGGGTTATCATCTTTAATGGTTTCTAGTTTAGCTATTAGTCTATCATAGGCAAAATCGTCATTTATGGGTACTGAGTCAAGATTCAGGTATTCTAGCCTAGAAAGATGATCAACTACTACATTCTCAGTGCCTTTTTTTATCACGGATATCTAAATCAAATTCTTGTAGTAACAAAATCCATCGAAGTAACCTGGTTTTGGCATCCTTTTTACTTAGTAGGTAACAAATGGCAGCATGGTCAGTGTAAACTATAATTTTGGCTCCTACTAGATAAGATCTAAATTTGTTTATAGCAAAAACTACAACTAGGAGTTCTTTTTCAGTTGTTGCGTAGTTGAGTTGGGCGGCGTCTAGGGTTCTACTGGCATAATAAATTATGTGTAATTTTTTATCTTTCCTCTGACCTAGAACGGCTCCAACAACATAGTCACCAACATCACACATTATCTCAAACGGTTCTGACCAATCAGGGGGTTTTATAATAGGTGCTGAAATCAAAGCTTACTTCAAAAGATTAAACGCTTCTCTACAATTTTCATCAAAGATGAATTCAACATCTTTCATTAAAAGGCCAGTTAAGGGTTTTATTATTTTAGAGAAGTCCTTAATAAAACGTCGGTAGAATCCGACATGTCCAAGGAAACTTCTTACTTCCCTGATAGTCTTTGGTTGTTTTAGATTCTCTATGACTTTTATTTTAGATTTATCTACCTCTATACCTTTTTCGGAGACTATATGTCCTAAAACAATCCCTTCGGTAACCATGAAATGGCATTTTCCCAATTTAGCACAAGGTTTACCTCCACACATCTTTCCAGGATTTTCTCAAGGTTGACAAGACAATTTTTGAAATCAAATCCACAAACCGAGAAATCGTCCACAAACATTTCCATGATTCCATCTAGATAATCTGCAAACATTGACATCATGCGGCGTTGGAAAGTGCCTGGAGCATTACAGAGTCCAAAAGTCATTCGTCTGTAGGCAAAAGTTCCAACAGAGCATGTAAAGGTAGTTTTCTCTTGATCTTCGAGGTGAATAGGTATTTGGAAGAATCATGAATATCCATCTAGATAACAAAATTAAAAGTGTCTGGCCAGACGCTCCAACATCTGGTCTATGAACGGTAAAGGGAAACGATCCTTCCTGGTTGCTTTATTTAATTTTCTATAGTCTATGCACATACGCCATCCTCCTTCTACCTTTTTTGCTACAGTCTTCCTTTCTCGTTTTGCACCAATGTGATGCCTCCCTTTTTTGGTACTACATGCACAAGGCTCACCCACTTATTGTCTGAGATCTGATATATTATACTTGCTTCTAGTTACTTAAGAACTTTGTTCTTAACTACATTACTCAACATAAGGTTTATTCTTCTTTGATGTTCTTTGGAGGGTTTTGAATCTTCTTCGACCAAAATCCGATGCATGCATACGGATGGGATTATGCCTTTTAGATCAGAGATCTTATATCCTAAGGCTGAGGAATACCTTCATAAAACATCTAACAATTGGTTTGTTTTCTCTTGACTCAAGGTAGAAATGACTATAACTGGACGATCCATTTCTTCATCAAGAAACTCATATCTCAGGTTCTTAGGCAATTCCTTAAGTTCTATGGTTGGTTTCCTAGGGAAACGCATAGGATATGGGGTAAGGGATAAACATTCGTGAATGTTATCATCAATGTAGGGTTATCGGAAATTGTCATCTTCCAAAATAAGAGTTGATGACAGTTTAATTGTTTCAGTGACTTCTTCTTGTTCTAATTCCCTAACGCATCCATCAATGATATCTATGTCATAACATGCATCTCCTATTACAGGTGCCATAAGAAATTTTGAAAGTATGAATTCTATCTTCTCGTCACCAACCTCAAAGGTTAATTTTCCTTTTTTTGACATCTATTATGGCTCCAGCGGTCGATAAGAACGGTCTACCTAGGAGGATTGGTATGTCGTCATCTTCTTTAATGTCCATGACAACAAAGTCAGTAGGGATAAATAGCTGACCTATCCTAACATGGATGCCTTCAAGTATGCCTATAGGGTATTTAACGAATCTATCGGCTAATTGAAGTGACATCTTAGTAGGTTATGATTCTCCTAAGTTTAACCTTTCACAAACTGCTAAAGGCATTAAGCTCACACTAGCTCATAAGTCTAGAAAGGCTTTTTCGATGACATGACTCCCCAAAATACAAGGAATTGAAAAATTTCTGGGATCTTTATCCTTTTTTGCTAACTTATTCTTGGTAATAGAATTACATTCCAAGGGTTTCAGATCGTCGAGTCTACGTTTGTTGGTAAGGATGTCTTTGAGAAACTTTGCGTAAGAAGGTATTTGGGTGATGGCTTATGTAAAAGGGATTTCTACGTGAAGTTTTTCTATAACCTTAATGAATTTCTGATACTGGTTATTGATCTGGGACTGTTTTAGTCTTTACGGGTATGGTATTGGTGGTTTGTATGGCGGAGGTGGTACATAGGTTTTGTCTTGAGGTTCTTCTCTTTTTTCTTGACTTCCCTGTTTTCCAGATTCCTATGGTTCCTTCTCTTCATCTCTCTTAGAAGCTTTGGGCTCACTCAATCTTGGTTTAGAGGATTCCTCATAAACAGTCCCACTTTGTAGAGTAATGGCATTTGCTTGTCCTTTCGGGTTCTGTTGAGGTTGTCCATGGAATTTTCCTCCAGGTGTAGTATGAGGGGCTTGGTTTAAAGCTACCTAAGAGATCTGGGTTTTAAGCATCTTATTGTGAGTAATTATTAGGTCAACCTTGGTTCCTAACTGGGTGATTAGTTCGTTAACATAAACATTTTGGTTCATGAACTCCTTGTTTTGTTGTGTTTGAGCAGTGATAAAATTTTCCATAATTTTTTCAAGGCTCGGTTTTGGGGGTTGAGGTTGCATAGGTTGATTTGATCTCGGGGCTTGGTAACCTTGTTGTCTCGGAGGTGCGGTTTTTTCGATAGGGTTATTATTTTTATAGGAGAAGTTTGGGTGATTCCTCCATCCTGGGTTGTAGGTGTTTGAAAATGGGTTCCCTTGGGTGTAATTCACTTGTTCAGAGCCGATCTCATTTAACAGATTGCATTCTGCTGATTGGTGTCCTTGTGTCCCACATATCTCACAATCTGACGAAACTGCAGCTGCAATATTCAGGGTTGTACACATATGCTCAACTCTAAGGGCCAACGCATCCATTTTAGCTTGCATCATGTCTATAAAGCTTAACTCATGTATTCCTCCTTGGGCTTCCTTCTTTTCCACCGTCGCTCGTTCTAATCCCCATGATTGATGGTTTTAGGTCATATCTTCGATAAGGGCACTAGCTTCAGGGTAAGGTTTGTTCATCAGTGCTCCACCTGCAGCGGCGTCGATGGTCATCTTAGTGTTATAGTGAAGTCCATTATAGAAGGTTTTAATGATTAACCAATTTTCTAGACCATGATGTGGGCATGCTCTTAATAGCTCCTTATATCTCTCCCGGGCTTCGAACAACGATTCTCCTTGGTTTTGGGTAAATCGGGTTATTTGGTTTCGAAGAACAACGGTCTTACTCGGGGGAAAATATATAGATAGGAATACTTTTCTAAGGTCTTCCCAACTTGTTATGGAATTGGGTGGAAGGAAATCTAACCATGATAGGGCTTTATCTCTGAGGAAAAAAAGAAATAATCTTAATCGGATCGCCTCAGGAGGGGCTCCGTTGGTTTTAAAGGTGTCTGCTAACTGGAGAAAGTTTTTTAAATGTTGATTTGGGTTCTCGGTAGCAAGACCTGCGAATTGTCTCTACTGTACTAATTGTAGCAGGGATGGTTTAAGTTCAAAGTTATTAGATGGGATGGCTGAGTTTACTATACTAGAACTAGGTTCCTCGTTGGATGGTTGGGCGAAATCCTTAAGAGGTCTTTGATTTTGATCTTCGGCCATAACTCTCCTAATTTTATGGAAAAATAAACGTGCGCGAGCGTAATGTTCAGGTTCAGCAAGAATGTCTACTAAGCTTCCGGTACTGCGAGTCTTTCGCATTGACTAGCAGGTAACAACCTTAGTCTAAATGGTATAACAATAAGGGCACATAATTTGATGAAATTGGTTCCTGGCAACGGCGCCAAAAACTTGATGCGTGTTTTTCACAAGTGTACGAACGCGTCAGAGTAATATAAAAGATTGTCGAATCCACAAAGACCAAATGTCAATTTATTATTATCTATTGTTATGGTGTGTATCTAAGGCAATTGAAAATAGTAGTTTCGAGGAGTGTACAATGATAAATAAAATAATAAATTTAAATTAATTGATAAAGACAGGTTCGAATGCAATTCACATAATCAATTGATAATCGAGTACTTGCTAATAGAACTACTTACAGGTAATGTTTTCTACTTTGAGAAGAACCAATTTAACGGGAACTGTCGCTTTCACGTAATCAGAACTGAGTTGTATTCCCTAATCAAACCCTCTTATTGTCACGGATAAAAAGGTGTGCATTGTGTTAGAGTAGTAAACCTAATTTTAAGAAATGTAGTATCTTAACTAAGTTGAAAAGTCTTTTGACCTGGATTTTCTAACAAAAAGAGGTTCTTACGAACCAGACTCTAAACTTCTTAACGCGTCCGAAAATAGTTTTAAAATCACCTTTCTTTTTAAATTAAAAACTCCTAATGAACTAAACAAAGCGCTTTCGCTGGTTTTGAAATAGTTAAAAACAAGTAAGTTTAAATAGACGTCGGACGACTTTAGATCTTACCCAACTGTCGTTCCCCCGAAAAGACACCTGGTCAGATAGGGTACAGACGCGAACAGTCGGCGAAAGGAGAAGATGAAATGAAGATGAATAGAGTCGCCAACTAGGAATTTTTATCCCAAAGGAAAGGTAATGCTGCATAAACCTAAGAAAAGATGGATAAGACGGTCGCGAACCATAGAAACTGAGGAAGGGGGTTGGTTACAATCTGGGAAGGTATTAGCACCCAGATTGTATGCCGTACTCGATGGGATCCACGCTTAAAAGATTGTGTTTAAAAGGGGTAGGTGTGTGCTATCTGTGTGCAAGAGCTAGAAGAGAAATATAAAAGTATCAGTGCAAAAGAGAAGTGAAATGCTCAGGAACTTAGGCTTAAAAGAATGCTGGAAGAGGGGGAAGACACAGAGACTTTTGTTCAATAACTGTTAAGTTATGCCTACGTATCCTCGCGTGCAATGAGGAAGTCAGAACACCGTAGTTCGACTCAAAGAGACTGAAAGATAAATTGGACTGTGAACTGCTTTCTTGCCTATGCTCAAGTGTATGACTCGTCTGGCTCGAGTGCTAACTGTCTTGCATTAGAAGGAAGAAGCAAGTTCTTGTTTGTGAATGAAAGTGATGAGAAAAGAATCCCGAAGGAGATGATTATTGTTTGTTTTTGTGTTTTCAATTTTGTTATTGTTTTTGATGTTTTGCATAAGTTAATGAGTGTAAGCCTAAATCAAGGGCTTGTAAACTCATTATATCCTCCCTGATTAGGGATAATGAGAATACTTAAGTATGAGATAAGCATCTCAACTTAATTGCCCTGATGATGTAGGATTAAGATCATTAACCTACTTGTGATTAATTAGATGTTTTTTGGGTTTTTGTTTAGTGTTGAGTAATGAGTTTAATCTCTAATCACAGATTAGTGAGCTCATTACACCATCCTAATAGAAGGATAATAGATGAGAACACTTAAGATAAGGAATATTCCTCAACTTAATCCATGGTTAGAGATTAAATTCATGACAAAACAAGCCTTTATTAAATGGATTTTAATTAAGGATGAGATTAAGAAGTGGATTTTAGGTTTGTAAGACAACCTGAGGGGGACTTGTCCATTAAACACTAGGGTTAGTCCTTCTTAACCATAAAGGAAGAATTAGAACCCTAATGTAAGGCCCAAGTTACAAGTTAATGTCTTGGTGATTATTAGATGGATTGATTAAAAGGTTTAAATAGATTAAGGGTTTAACACTTAGGATTAAAGTTATACACTCCATCCTAAGATAAGGATACAGGCATAACCCTAATTCCAAAGTCCTAAAACCTTAAAGGTTTAGTCTCTAATGCTGAGATGAGAAAAGAGACACAAAGAAGACTCAAAGGAAAAAAGTATAAAGGGAACTATCAATCCTATAAGTTATCATGCTTAGGCATCCTATGGTTTTGTGAGGCTTAAAAGGAGAAGTCTTCAAGGAAGCCACCAAGGAGAAGCAAGATAGGAAAGAGATGAGATGAGAAGAGAAAGAAAGGAAGAGAAACACAAGTGAGCAAGCTCACTCAAGGGCAAGTAAAAATGCAGCAAGGATGCAATATGAAGAGATGATAAGAGGTGGGAGGTGAAGGCAAATCCACCTCCCAAACAACTTACCATTAACCCTGAAAAGTTAGTACAAGATGCAATATGAAAGGAATGAAATGAAATGATGCATATGCAAGGGCAAAGACCAAGATCAGAAACATACAAATGATGAAAATGATGCTATGATATGATGCAAAGACATACAAGATGCATATGTGTGATCATACAAGAGAATGAATGCAAATGAAGCATGTAGGAAACATGTAAACACATGGATGTTTATGAAATGAAATGGATGCAAAGCATGACAAATGTATGGATAAATGATAAAGAAATGTTCAAGAAATGTCTTAAGATGTCTAAGATGGCATACAAATGCTTGTAATGGCATGGCAAGTTCATATGTTCATGCAATGCAATGTAAGATGCAAGTAAAGATGCAAAATTAGGGTTACATGGAAGGATGAGATGCAAATGGTCACAACAGAAGCATATGACATGATAAAAAATTGAAAATGATCTCAAACAAACCCTAATCCCATATGATATCACACTCCAAAGGAGAAGGTCTAACTCTTAACCTATTGAAAGTTATGATTTTTCTAAGTTTGTTAGGGTTTTTGGGTGCTTCAAAAGTACAAATGCAAATCAAATTGAAAATGCAAAATTAATTCATGCCAAAAATATCATAGATACTACATGATATGTATAAAACAATGCAAAAGGAACCATCCTCAAACCCTTCATGGTTAGGAAGAAAAGATTTTTCAAAGGTTAGGGTTAAAAAATATGATTTTATGAACCCTAAATTCAAAGAAAATTGTCAAGTTATGATCAAAACCATAAAGAAATTTGTATCAAGGGTTTGAAAATGTTTGAAAATGTTTTAAGATGCAACATGATTTTTTGGTGATTTTTAGAAACCTAAATGTTATTTTAATTAATTAATTTCCATTAATTAATTAAAATAAACATTTAAATATTTTAAAAATACTTTTAAAATGCAAAAAATAAAATAAAAATTGTTTGTAGGTTGAGAAAAATATTTAGAATGAAAATGCAGAAAATGATATTTTTGTGATGTTTTTAACTATTTTTAATAAAATGTACAAAAGAAATAAAGAAAAATGAAATAAAATGTAATTAAATGGAAGTCAGCAAGATCAATGGCTGAGGTTCAAAAGAAAAGGGAGGGAATTGACTGCGCGCCAGATCCAAGGGTCATCATTCAGACTGGCCTTAATTATGTTTTAAAATTAATTAAACTGAATTAACCCTAAGTGAGATGATCCTAGCCACTTGTTGCTAACCCCAATCTTCATCTAACGGCCACAAACACAACTGGGGAATTAATCACAGAATTAACCCTAACGGCTTTCAGGTGGCCGGAGAAGACCTCCAGTTATCTTCTCCGACCAACCAAAACACCTAACTTCTTCCCTAGGTTAAATCAAGAGCTCTAAAGCTCCAGAATCACTCCCCTAACATCCCTAAGCAAGAATCAACCATCAAAACACATTTATCATTCCTCAAAAACAAGATTCAAAGCAAAATGTGAAACTGAACAGAAATTTCAGAAACTCAATACATGCTTAATACTCAACCATTTTCAAAACCAATTACATCAGCATGATTAGTGAATCATAAAGAATCATTTAGGAACTTAAAAAAGGATTTTTGGAAAAAAAGTTCTTGAGGTTACCTGAGATGAAGCTTTGCTATCTGGAGCTTTCTGGCAACTTTCTTGGTGCTTTTCCACTCCTATGAACTCCTTGATGCTTATGGCAAGCTTGAAACAAGTTTGTATGGGCTGTTTTTGAAGTTTCAGTTCAGAGCATGTCAAAATTGTGTTTTTGTTTGAGGTAGTTTCAGGCCAATGTGAGGGGTGGGAAATGATCCTGGGGTTATGTGGAGAGGATTGGTGAAAGAATTTTGAAGTTTTGATGGGTGGTTTGAGAGTTTCGAAGAGATGAAGTTCTTGAGGGATTTTTGGCGATATGATGTGTGTGTTGATTCAAGCTCCAAGATGTTATGAAATGTAATCCTTAGGGCATGTATGTGAAGCTGTGATAGGTCAGAAGAGTTGTTGTGGCTCAGTTTGATTGGTATGGTGTGAAATGAAAAAAGTTAAGATTTGTGTCCTTGGAGGTATGGGTCATGGAAGGTATGGTTTCAAGGGGTGTCTGGTCTCAGTATGTTTCAAGGAGAGCCATGGAATTGGTTTTGGCATGCTGGCACAAGTGGATGGAAAGATCTATATCATTTTGCAATTTTGGGAAGTCTTGGCCCCTTTGAAATTTCTTGAAGTTCAAGTCATGGAAATGCATAATTCTTGGGCCAATTCTGATCTTTAGAGATCACATAGGCATATTGTGAAGTGTTTGTGCCCATTATAAGTCATTAGAAGCCTTGGCAAGTGGTTTTGCAAAAAATCCTCTTTGGTGTATTCTTGAAAATTATAGGATTTTTGCCAACTTTGAAGGATCATAACTTGAGTTCCATAATGAATCAAAACATGTTCTTGTACTTTTTGAAAAGGGAAAGACCTAATATACAATTTTCATGACCAATAATTTTTCATTTGAAGCATTTTTGATCAAGAAAGAGGAGGTTGAAGAACTTTCCCAAAATGGAAAGTTTCCATTACAAGTCATTTCCATTTTTGGCAACTTTTCAAATGGCTCAAAATTCTTCAATCTTGTGAACTTAAAACCTCTTATAAGATCAAATAAAGATCATAGAACTTAAATTTGATGAAAATACCCCTTTGGTTCCATTGTTGGGGGCCTCAGATGCCCTGATTTTGACTTAACTTGCTCAAAAAGTTACCCAGCGAACAAATGACTTCCACAATGAATTTCTTCATCAAACTTGGTACACATGATCCTCATAACATCTTAAGAACATTAGAAACAATAATGGCCCAAAAATTTGGAATTGAGGACTCTGAAACCAAAACCCTAATTTTGGTCATCTGTGTAGTGAAAACCCTAGCTCCGCTTCCATGCTTTTCCAGTTCTTGTGACTTCATGACTTCCTTGAACTTTGAGAGACACAATATACTGATAGAACACACATGGACCCTCTTGGAATGCTTTAAGACCTTTGGGATGGCTCAGATGGACTTCTTGGATTGCTCAGACCACAAACCCTAGATGCAGATGAAACAAATATGCAATGTGATGTGGTATGCTTATGCTTATGCAAATATGAAAAATCACAAGACAAGGTGTGAATATGAGTGAGGGAAAATTTGGGGTGTTTACAGCTGCCCCTATTCAAACATGAGTCAGCTGTGTAGGATGTAAGCGCCTGGCTTAACAGACAAACAAGATAACTTGTGGTTGAATACCAAAGACAGTCCAAAATATTCACTCACTGGGGAGAAAAATAAAAGGGTTATAAATTGTAAAAGATGGTATAGCATGATTATCAAATGAAGGCGATGGAGGACGACCATCGAGCAGAGGACGACTGCTGGGGATAAAGCGGCAAGTAAGGCAATGACGGGGACGGCTGACAAGCTGGGAAAATAAAGTGATCATGATGGGGACGACCATCAGGTTTGAAAAGTAAAGTAATCAACGATGCGGATGGCCATCGGTTCAAAGAATAAATGAAATATTGATGAGGAACAGTCATCAAAAGGTAAAGGACGATCACCTAGCAGGGGACGGCTACTCTTTACCACGACATAGGACGAATTTCGGATAGAAAAGGTCGACGATGAGGACGGCCATCAGATAAGCATGATGAAGGACGACCATCAAGAGGTGAAGGAAGATCACCTAGTAGGGTACGACTTCTCTCGGGGTTTATCACGACATAGGACGAATGTCAGATAACAAGATCAACGATGGGGACGACCATCGGATGAAATGATGAGGGACGGTCATGAAAAGGTGAAGGATGAACACCTAGCAAGGGACGGCTGCTAAATATCACGAAATATGACGAATGCCGGATAGGAAAGGGTTCTAATAACGGAGACTCCGAAGGGGAAAGGATGAGGGACGGTCATCCAAGGGTGAAGGACGATCACCTGGCAGGGTACGATTGCCGAAAGTATCACGACATAGGACGAATGTCGGATAGAAGAAAATTTGTTCTGCTGGGGAAAGGTAAACACGACGAGTGTTTATGCTTAAGAATAAAAGGTATAAGTGTTTGACTTTGTGTATAGATTAAAGATGCGGACGAGCTTCCTTAGGACCGTGATACGGACGAGTATCAGTAGAAACAAACGCTAACGCGTGTTCAGAGATGATGATACGGATGAGTATCAACTGGTTAACAAAGAGCACAGATGAGTGTCGGATCTGTTTGAAGAGTGATATATATACAAGATACGAACGAGTATCAAAGACTTCTGTATAAGAGAGTACGGATTTGTTGGTGAAGTGTGAGCAAGACACGAACGAGTGTTCAACTTGCTGGGGAATGTATGACAGGACGAGTGTTAAAAGAGACTATATATAAGTTATGAACAAACATTTGTATGTGAGAGTGTAAAAGGTATTCTGGCGACCTATGGGGATAGGATGACACAGACGAGTGTCGAAAGGAGTGTGTTATAAACAAGTACTTCGTTTGCAACAAGTGATTTGGCAACCATGCTGGGGAAAGGTGACACGAACGAGTGTCAAAAGAGTATGTATAGGTATCTGTATTTGAGAATGCAAAGGGGATGCTTTGGCTTTATATCTATGGGGAATAATACGACACAGACGAGTGTCGAAAAGGGTATATACGAACAGACATTCGTGTCGGAGAGTGTAAAGGGGACGCTTTGGCTTTTATTTGTAGGAGATGTGATCTTTTATATATATTGCTGATGAAATACTGATGGTAATTGTAGGTGACTGGCTCGAACCTGGCTTGTGATCATGCAAATGTTTGATTTTTGCCGTAATGCTCCGTATTAGATGGAATGCTACGCTTATTTGGTGAATATGATATGAATGCTATGATTATGCAAAAGAGGAACCGATCTGGGATTTGGATCCTGCTGAAGATCTCTGGCTGATCTGCCTAGAGGATTATCCCAACTGGAGAAGAGATCATTAATAGATCTGTTAGGAGATATAGCTCTGCTTGGGAAAATAGATCATTGATTGGTCTACCCTGCAAGGAGATCTTAGCTGGGGAGAAGGAAACTTTCGTCACTTTGTTGTGTAAGAGTTTCAAACATTGCTCTTCTGGGGAGAGGCTGGAAATTCTGTGGGGAGATAGTTCTTTTAACCTTGCTGAGGATGAGAGATCTGGCACTCTGGTGGGGATCACAGCTGGGGAAGCTCCTGTTGCATAAAATTATGTTGGGGATGAGGATGCTTTGGCAACTCCGCTGGGGAAAAGCGTTTCAGATACTGCTTAGGGAGGAGGTATGCTGGGGATGTATGCTTGGCATGCCCCATGCTGCATATTGAATACCTGCAATCTGTTAAGACAAAAGAAACGCACAAGTATCCCAAGGTATCCCTTACCGGATTCCATCATAGGAATTAGATATTCCTGAAAGTAAATATATTTCCCGCAAGCATTTATTAATAATGGCTCATTTGTTTTTATGTAAGTATTTATCATGAACATTGGACATTTTGCAAACAAAATAAAAAATGTACAAAAAGAAGTGTGAATGAAAATCTGATTTTATTAATCTGGGTGCCCTGAATAGGCAAATACAGTCAAAGAAACAAATCCGTTGGAATGAAGATATTGCTATAAATATAGAAAAGTAAAAGTGCTGGCAATGTTGACGATGCTCCGGTGAGCTTCCTTTGCTATGACCTGCATGACCTTGACGTTCTTCTTATCTTGCTTTTTGAAGAAGGTTGATTCTGACTGATGCTTTATCCTTTCGAAGCTTGCCGTGTTGTGAAAGATACAGACGAATTCAGAATGCAGTTGTTCGCTTATTCCCTGATTTTGCGTGGATCGCCCTTTCGGGTTTTCAATCCACCGGGATACCCATTTTTGTCTGAGCTGTCCAATGCGGTTTTTCAACTCAGCGGGTGTACATCTTTTTAATTTTCCCTTATTTTTGCCCGAGTCTTTTATTCTGTTTTTGAATCGCCGGGATGCCCTATTTTTTCCTGGACTTACATTCTATTTTTATGTCCAGCGGGTCATTTTATGCGAAGTATTTTTTAACTGCATCTGAATTCACAGGGGACAATAAATCTTCACCATCCATTGTAGTGAGCATCCGTGCTCCACCAGAGAAAACCTTCTTTACTATGAATGAACCATCGTAGTTCGGAGTCCACTTGCCCCCGTGGTCTGTATGAGGAGGAAGGAGACTTTTTAGCACAAGGTCTCCTACTTGGTAATCCCGAAGCCTGACTTTCTGATCGAAGGCTTTCTTCATTCTTTTCTGATACAACTGCCCGTAACAGATTGCAGCTAATCTCTTTTCTTTGATCAGATTCAATTGATTGTACCGAGACCGGACCCATTCTGCTTCGTCCAGCTTCACATCCATCAGTACCCGTAAGGAGGGTAGCTCAACTTCAATAGGTAGGACTGCCTCCATACAATACACAAGCTGATAAGGTGTTTCCCCAATAGATGTTCGGATTGAGGTTCGGTACCCATGCAAGGAAAATGGTAGCATTTCATGCCAGTCTTTGTAAGTAACCACCATATTCTGCACAATCTTCTTGATGTTCTTATTAGCTGCCTCCACAGCGTCGTTTATCTTTCAGAAATATGGCTACCACTTGTCTGGTGACGTTTGCATACGACGCTGCTTCAACCCATTTGGTGAAGTAATCAATGGCTACCAGGATGAATCTGTTGCCATTCGAAGCAGTCACTTCGATCTTTCCAATCATGTCAATGCCCCACATGGAAAAGGGCCAAGGTGAAGACATCACGTTCAACGGGTTTGGAGGCACATGCACTTTGTATGCGTAGATCTGGCATTTGTGGCACTTTCTGGCATAGGCACAACAGTCTGTATCCATTGTAATCCAGTAGTAACCTGATCTTAATAATTTCTTAGCCATTGCATGTCCTCCAGCATGGGTACCGAAAGATCCTTCATGCACCTTGTGCATCAGCAAGTCCGCTTCTTTCTTATCAACACATCTGAGCAAAACCATGTAAAAGTTTCGCTTGTATAATGAACCATCAACATTAAGGAAGAAACTTCCGGCCAACCTTCTTAATGTCTTCTTATCATTGGATGATGCCCCAGGTGGGTATGTTTGATCCTCTAAGAAGCTTTTGATATCATGGAACCATGGCTTGCCATCTTTAGCAATGTCCACAGAGAATACGTATGCTGGTCGGTCTAGTCTGGATACCGAAATCCGAGGCACATAATTGGTAGTTTGAACTTTGATCATGGAGGAAATGGTAGCTAGAGCATCTGCGAACTGATTCTCGTCTCGAGGGATATACTAAAGTTTGACTGTTGTGAAGAAAGTCAATAATATCCTCGTATAGTCACGGTACGGGATCTGATGCTCTTGGTGAGTGTACCATTTGCCGTTGGTCTGATTGATTACCAAAGCTGAATCTCCGAATACATTCAATGTCTTGATCCTGAGGTTAATGGCTTCCTCAAGACCCATGATACAGGCTTTGTATTCGGCTTCGTTGTTAGTGCAGGAAAAGGTGAGTTTTGCCGAGAAAGGCATATGAACTCCCTTAGGTGTAATATGCACTGCACCAACTCCACGACCATTCATATTGACAACCCCATCAAACATCATTGTCCATTATTCTTCTGGGTCAGGCCCTTCAGTGTGAACAGGCACTTCATGATCTTTTGCTTTTAGGTACATGATATCTTCGTCAGGGAAGTCAAATCTCATGGGCTGGTAATCATCAATGGGTTGCTCAGCTAGATAGTCAGACAGTACACTGCCCTTGATGGCCTTTTAAGATGTGTACTGAATGTCATACTCTATCAGAATCATTTGCCATCTTGCAACCCTTCCGGTAAGTGCTGGCTTCTCAAATATGTACTTGACGGGGTCCATTTTTGAGATCAAATAGGTAGTATGGGTCAACATATACTGCCTTAGTCGGCGAGCAGCCCACACTAAAGCACAACAAGTTTTCTCAAGAAGTGAATAACATTGTTCACAGTCAGTAAACTTTTATCTTAGGTAGTATATTGCATACTCTTTTCGACCAGACATGTCATGCTGGCCCAACACACACCCATTGACCCTTCTAATACTGTCAGGTACATTATTAGAGGTCTTCCTTCAACTGGAGGCATAAGAATTGGAGGTTCTTGTAAGTATTACTTGATTTTGTCAAAGGCCTTCTGACAATATTCGTTCCACCTGACCGTTTGTTCCTTTCTTAACAATTTGAACAGGGGCTCACAGGTTGCAGTGAGGTGAGATATGAACCTTGATATGTAGTTCAATCTACCTAGGAACCCCCGAACTTCCTTTTCAGTCCTAGGTGCAGGCATCTCCTGAATGGCTTTGACTTTGTCAGGATCAACTTCAATTCCCTTTTCACTTACGATAAATCCCAGCAGCTTACTAGAACGTACCCCGAATGTACATTTGTCGGGGTTTAGCTTCAGTTGATACTTTCTCAGACGCTTGAACAACTTCAGCAGATTTACCAGATGGTCTTCTTCAATGAGGGACTTGGCAATCGTGTCATCCACGTAGCACTCAATTTCTTTGTGGATCATGTCAAGGAATAACGTTACCATAGCCCGTTGATAAGTAGTGTCGCTCCCCCCAAAAGACACCCGGTCAGATAGGGTACAGACGCGAACGGTCAGCGAAAGGAGAGAATGAAAATGAACTGAAAAGAGTCGCCAGCTAGGCATTTGTATCCCGAAGGAAAGGTAATGTTGAATAAACCTAGAAAAATATGGATAAGACGGTTGCGAACCAGAGAAACTGACAAAGGGGGTTGGTTACAACTTGGGAAGGTATTAGCACCCAGATTGTCCGTCGTACTCGACGGGATCCATGCTTATGAGATTGTGTTTAAAGGGGTAGTGTATGTGCTATCTGTGTGCAAAAGCTGGAAAAGAATTTACAAGTGTCAGTGCAAGAAAATGAAGTGAGGTGCTCAGGAATGAGGCTTAAAGGATAATGCTGGAAGAGGGGGGAAGACACAGAGACTTTTGTTCGATAACAGTTAAGTTATGCCTACGTATTCTCTCATGCAATGAGGAAGTCAGAACACCGTAGTTCGACTCAAAGAGACTGAAAGATAAATTGACTATGAACTGCTTGCTTGTCTATGCTCAAGTGTCTGACTCGTCTGGCTCAAGTGCTAACTGTCTTGCATTAGAAGGAAGAAGCAAGTTCTCGTTTGTGAGTGAATGAGATGAGAAAATAATCCCGAAGGAGACGATTATTGTTTGTTTTTGTATTTTCAATCTTTTATTGCCTTTTGTGTTTGTCATAAGTTAATGAGCTTAAGCCTAAATCAAGGGTTAGTAAACTCATCATATCCTCCCTTTGATTAGGGATAATGAGAATACTTTAAGTATGAGATAAACATCTCAACTTAATTACCATGATGATGTAGGATTAAGATCATTAACCTACTTGTGATTATTTAGGTGTTTTTGAGTTTTTTTTTAGTGTTAAGTAATGAGTTTAAGCCATAATCAAGGATTAGTGAACTCATTACACCATCCTAATAGAAGGATAATAGATGAGCACACTTAAGCTGAGGAAGATAACTCAACTTAATCCATGATTAGGGATTAACCTCATGACAAAACAAGCCTTTATTAAAGTGGATTTTAATTAAGGGTAAGATTAAGAAGTGAATTTTATGATTTGTAAGACAACTTGAGAGGGACTTGTCCATTAATACCAGGGTTAGTCCTTCTTAACCAATAAAGGAAGAATTAGAACCCTAATGCAAGGCCCAAGTTACAAGTTAATGTCTTAGTGATTATTAAGATGGATTGATTAAGAGGTTTAAACAGATTAAGGGTTTAACACTTAGGATTAAAGTTATACACTCCATCCCAAGAGAAGGATGCAGGCATAACCCTAATCACAAAGTCTTAAAGCCTTAAAGGTTTAGTCTCTAATGATGAGGTGAGAAGAGAGACACAAAGAAGACACAAAGGTAAAATCTAAAGGGGAACTAATCACAACCCTAATTATTGTCATGCTTGGATGTTCCTATGGTTTGTAAGGCTTGAGAGATCTTCAGAGAAGCCACCAATGGAAGAAGCAGATGAGAGGAGGAGAAGCAGAAGAAACAAGTTACTTACTTCACTGAAGAAGATAAGTAACTTGAGGAAAGAAAGTGAATGATGAACATGAATGAGCAATATCACTCTAAGGCAAAGAGAGATGCAGCAATGATGCATATGAAGAATGAGAAGAGAAATGAGAAGTGAAGACAAATTCACTTCTCAAATTACTTACCACCTGAAAATGTTAGCATAAGGAAAGAAATGAAATGAAAATGAAACATATGCAAAGGTAAAAACCAAAACCAGAAGCAAACGCATGGTGCAAATGATGCTATGAGATGGTGCAAAGGCATAGCAAGTTCTATGAATGTTCATGAGAGAGATTTGATGCAAATGGAGCATGCCTTGAAGTATGAAAATACAAGTATGTTTATGAAATGAAATGGATGAAAAGCATAGCAAATGTATGAAGAAATGACCAAGCAAGGTTCAAGCAATGTATTAAGATGTCTAAGATGGCATACAAGTGCTTAGAATATCATGGCAAATGCACATGTTCATGCAATGCAATGTAAGATGCAAATATGGATGCAAGATTAGGGTTACATGAAAGGATGAGATGCAAATGCCAAAAACAGAAGCTAATCACATGATAAAAATTTGCAAATGAACTCAAAGGAATACTAACCACATATGATATCACACCCCAAAGGAGAAGGTATAACTCTTAACCTAAAGAAAGTTGTGACTTTTCTAAGTTAACTAGGGTTTTTGGGTACTTTAAGAAGAAAAATGCAAATCAATTTGAAAATGAAAGATAAATTCATGAAAAAAATATCCTAGGAACTTCATACTATATGAAGAACAATGCAAAAAGAATCTTTGTCAAACCCTTCATGGATAGGCAGAAAAGAATTTTTAAAGTTAGGGTTCCAAAAAGACAATTTTGTGAACCCTAAATTCAAGAAAAATGTCAAAGTTGAATCAAAACCAAAAATAAATTTGTATGAATGGTTTGACAATGTTTCTCAATGTCCTAAGATGCAATGTGAATTGTTTTGTGATTTTTGGAAACCTAAATGGTATTTTAATTAATTAATTTCCATTAATTAATTAAAATAAACATTTAAATATTTTTAAAAAGATTTTTTAATGCAAAAAATAAAAATAAAAATGTTTTTGGGTGAAGAAAAATATTTGGAATTAAAATGTAGAAGGAATTTTTTTATATGATTTTTCTAAGTATTTAAAATAAAATGATAAAGAAAAATGCATTTAAATGAAATAAAAAATGAAATAAGGGGAAGTCAACTGATCCAATGGATGAGGTTTGAATGGGCATTGACTGCGTGCGCAGATGGAAGGCCTGGATTGAATCTGGTTTAATTAACTAATTAACCTAATTAATTAATAATTAAACTTAAGTGAAGTGATCTGAACCGTTCATGCGCGCGGGAACCTAAATCTAAGGGCTGACATTCAAACTGAGCCACTAAACCCTAATTAGGGTTCTAAACATTTCCAGATGACCGGAGCTAGCTCCAGTCATCTTCTCCGGCTAGCCAAACATGCTATCTCACTCAAAACAAAATATAAACGCATCAAACTCTCCAGAAATGATCCTCACCTCACTCTAAACAAGAATCAACCAACAAATTTCATTTATTTCACATGAACAGCTTGAATCTAAGCAAAACAGAAAATCAAACAGAAATTTCAGAAGCTTGTGAAATGCTTGAAACTCAACCATTTTCGAAACAAATCATATCATGGAAATCAGGTGAACAAATAAAATCATTCTATAACATAAAAGAGAAGTTTTGGAAAAAAATTCGAAGGTGGCTACCTGAGCTGAAGCTTTCACTTCTGGAGCTTTTGGACCTCTTCTTTTGTGCAAACCCTCTTTGTTTGACCCCCTGATGATGTTGTAGTGCTTGGATGGAGTTTAGAATGGCTGGATTGAGTGGTTGCACTTCAACTGGCATGAAATCGTGTTTTTGTTTGAGGTGGTTTCAAGTTGGTTTGATGGTTGGGAAATGTTCTAATGGTGATGGTGAGTTGAATGATGAAGTTTGTTTGTGGTTTTAGTGGCCAGGCAGAGAATTTCGAAAGCTTTTGCTTGAAGGTGATTTTTGTGGAACTTTGTGTATGAACTAATTCAGGTTTTTGTGTGTTATGGATTGGCTTGCTTTTAGTCCAAATAACATTGTTTGATAGGTCAGAAAGTGGGTGGTGGCATGTGGTGATTGGTATGGGCAAGTTGCCAAAATGTCAACATTAGGTGTACTTGAGGTATGGGCTCATTTTGCAGCTGTTCTTTGGCATGTCCTGGCTCAGCATTGATCAAGGAGAGCCATGGAAAATGTTTTGGGGTGATGCAGCAAGTTTATGAGAAAATTCATCCCCTTTTGCAAATTTGAAGAACTTTGGCCCCTTTTGAATTTCTTGAAGTTCAAGGCATGAAATGTAATGATTCTTTGGGCAATTTTGGTCACAATGCATTGCATTATGTTGTCATGATGCTTAGAGAGTGATTAGAGGCCACAAAATGGCTTGGTATGTGAAATTGCAAAAAATCCTCTTTGGTGTGAAAGTGAAAATTATAGGATTTTTGCCAACTTTGCAAGGCCATAACTTGAGTTCCATAATGAATTAGAACTTGTTCTAGTACTTTTTGAAAAGGGAATGATCCAATCTAAAACTTTCATGACCAACAATTTTTCATTTGAAGCATTTTTGGTTGAGAAAGAGGAGGTTGAAAAACTTTCCCAAAATGGAAAGTTTCCATTACAAGTCATTTCCATTTTTGGCAACTTTTGGTTTAGCTCAAATTTCTTTAATTTTGTGAACTTCCAAACACTTCAATGATCAAATAAAGATCATATAACTTCAATTTGATGAAAAATCCACTTTGGTTCCAATGTTGGGGGCCTCAGATGCCCTGATTTTGCTCTGACTTGCTCAAGAAGTTATCCAGTGAACATATGACTTCCACAATGAATTTCTTCATCAAACTTTGTACACATGATCCTTATAACATATTGAGACTATTAGAAACAAGAATGACCAAAAAATTTGGAGTTATGGCCTCTGAAACCAAAACCCTAATTTCAGGTCATTTGTGCAGTGAAACCCTAGCTCTGCTTCCATGCTTTGCCAGTTCTTGTGATTTCTTGACTTCCTTGATCTTTGATGCATATAATATGATGCTAGAACACACATGGATCTTCTTGGAATTATTGGAGTCCCTTGGAGTGGCTCATATGGATCCTTGGATTGCTCAGATCACAAACCCTAGATGCAGATGAACTTGAACTATGCAGATGAAACAAAAATGCAATATGAGGTGATATGCTTAAACTTAAGAAAAGATGAAAGATCACAAGCCATGATTTGAAAAGAGTGAGGGCAAAATTGGGGTGTTTACAGCTGCCCCTATTCAAACATGAGTTAGCTGTGCAGGGTGTAAGCGCCTGGCTTTACAGACAAACAAGATAACTTGTGGTTGAATACCAAAGACAGTCCGAAATTTGCACTCACTGGGGAGAAGAAGAAAAGGGATATAAATTGTAAAAGGCAATATATTATGATTATAAAAATGCGAGCGATGGAGGACGACCATCGAGCAGAGGATGACTATTGGGGATAAAGCAATGACGAGGACGACCGACAAGCTAGAGAAATAAGAAATCATGATGGGAACGGCCATCAAGATTCTCCGGGGATTTAAGTAAAGGCAATGATGGGGACGACCATCAGGGTTGTAAAGTAAAGTAAATAACGATGGGGACGACCATCGGTTCAAAGAATTAATGAAATAAATGATGAGGTACGGTCATCAAAGGTGAAGGACGATCACCTAGCAGGGGACGGCTGCACTTTATCACGACATAGGACAAATATCGGATAGAAAAGGTCGACGATGTGGACGGCCATCGGATAAGCATGATGAAGGACGATCATCAAGAGGTGAAGGACGATCACCTAGAAGGGTACGACTGCTCTCGGGGTTTATTATGACATAGGACGACCATCGGATAAGCATGATGAAGGACGATAATCAAGAGGTGAAGGACGATCACCTAGCAGGATACGACTCCTCTCGATGGTCATCTTAGTGTTATAATGAAGTCCATTATAGAAGGTTTGAATGATTAGCCAATTCTCTAAGCCATGATGTGGGCATGCTCTCAATAGTTCTTTATATCTCTCCCAGACTTCGAACAATGACTCTCCTTGGTGTTGGGTAAATCTGGTTATTATGTTTCGAAGAAGAGCGGTCTTACTTGGGGGAAAATATCTAGCAAGGAAAACTCTCCTAAGGTCATCCCAAGTTGTTATAGAATTGGGTGGAAGGGAATCTAACCATGATAGAGCTTTATCTCTGAGGGAAAAGGGAAATAATCTTAAGCGTATCGCCTCAGGAGGAGCTCCATTGGTTTTAAAGGTGTCTGCTAACTGAAGAAAGTTTTTTAAATGTTGGTTTGGGTTCTCAGTAGCAAGACCTACGAATTGTCTCTGTTGCACTAATTGCAGCAGGGATGGTTTAAGTTCAAAATTATTGGCTGGGATAACGGGGTTTACTATACTAGAACTAGGTGCCTCGTTTGATGGTTGGGCGAAGTCCTTAAGAGGTCTTCGGTTTTGATCTTTGGCCATAGCTTTCCTATTCCTATGGAAAAACAAACATGCGCGAGCGTAACGTTCAGGTTCAGCTAGAGGGTCTACTAAGCTTCCGGCACTGCGAGTCTTTCGCATTGGCCGGTGGGTAACAACCTTAGTCTAAACGGTATAACTACAGGGTGTGAAATTTGACGAAATTGGTCCCCGGCAACGGCGCCAAAAACTTGATGCATGTTTTTCGCAAGTGTACGAACACGTCAGAGTAATATAAAAGATTGTCGAATCCACAGAGACCAATTGTCAATCTATCGTACCTGTTGTTATGGTATGTATCTAAGGCAACTGAATATAAGGGTTTTAAGGAGTGCGCAATGGTAAATAAAATAATAATTTTAAATAATTAATAAAAGACAGGCTCGAATGTAATTCACGTAATCAATTGATAATCCGGTACTTGTTAATAGAACTACTTATGGGCAATGTTTTCTCCTTTGAAAAGAACTAATTTAACAGGAATTGTCGCTTTCGCGTATTCAGAACCGAGTTGTACTCTCTAATCAACCCCTCCTATTGTCACGGATAAAAAGGTGCGTACTGCGTTAGAGTAGTAAACCTATTTTTAAGAAATATAGTATCTTGACTAAGTTGAAAAGTATTTTAACCTGGATTTCTAAGCAAAAAGAGGTTCTCACGAACCAGACTCTAAACTTCATAACGCGTCCGAAAATCGTTTTAAAATCTCTTTTCTTTTTAATCTAAAAACTCCTAATGAACTAGACAAAGCGCTTTTGGCTGTTATTGAAATAGTTAAAAACAATTACTTAAATTGAAAGTTAAAAATAGCCCTTAAGTGTTTCCACGAACAATTGTACGTATTACTGGTTTAATTACGATCCTTACATTCTAACCTTTATGGATTTAGTTATACATAGTAAAGTAAAAGTTCTTTTTATAATTTTTCATAAAAGTAATTTAGTGCGAGTGCGGAAAGTAAATAAAAGTAGTGCGAGTGAGGAAAGTAAATAAAAGTAGTGCGAGTATGAGAAATAAAGGTATTTAAAGCGAGTGCGAAAAATAAACGAAAATAAAGCGAATGCGAGAAATAAATAAAGTAAAGCGAGTGCGAGAAATAAATAAAGTAAAGCGAGTGCAGGAAATAAATAAAATAAAGTACGAGTGCGGATAATAAATGAAAGTAAAGCAATGCAGAAAAGTAAAATACGAACTGGAATTAAAATGGCGGCAGGATTAACTTCCTCCCAGAGTGCTCCAAAACTCGATCACATAGACGTATACAGACTCGATCACTCGATTGCAGTAACACCCCGATGTGGAATGATAACTGTTTTAAAACTGATATATGCCTAAGAGATTCTAAGTTTGGATGAAGAAAAACGAAAATCTAAGGTCCTTTTTATAGGAAAACAAAAAGCAGGAAAAGACCAGGATGCCCCCTCCACTAAAAAGTGGAGGGAACTGTTTTTTGCCTTGTGGCGCCCGCCACAAGGCCATGGCGCCCGCCATGAGGCTAATGAGGAATGAAAGAGTGGGGATCGTGGGTCTTGGCAGTTGTGGAGTGGTCTTGAGACGTGGCCACGTCATGGCAGACCCCATGGCGCCCGCCATGGTGGATGCCGTAAGTGTAAAATGCTGAATTTCTTGGTTTTCGTCCGTTTCCACTCCTTTTTTGCTCCTTTTCTCGATTTAGGCCCCGATTACAAAGAAAACCTGAAAACAAAGAAAAACAAAGTAATAACATAACAAAATAACAATAAAATCTAAGAATTCATGCGAAATCGGAGTCAGAAATACGGTGAATTTTAGTGTGATCAAATTCTCCCACACTTAGACCTTTGCTTGTCCTCAAGCAAACATTAAAGCTCAAGAAAAAAAGGGTGTCAACACGTGTTTTTGGGCTAAAGGGCTTCTAAGTTTAAGTCAGGATGTAGTGACGGGTACTAACTAAGTGAACCAAGGGTACCATAATAACACAAACACAAACTTCAATCCTATATTAACCACTCCATGTCATCCCACAATACCTAGGCCTATCTTCTCATCTTTTTGGGTCCTTTTCATTCAGGCGCAATCACATTAAGCCCGTTATCCGTACATGCTTCATAGTAGAGTGACCGGTTAGTGATTCTGATCCATAACATAAGGTTTCTGGCACATAAGCATGTGTAAACCTGTTTTATTTCGCCTAAATGTAGTTGCGGGGGATCGAATCGTAATCCGCCCTACCAAGTTCAGTGCCAGATACCTCTGAACCAACTAACAATAGGTGACAGCAATTTGTTTTTCTTTTTGTGGCAAATTTTTTTCTTTTTCACTTTTTTCGGTTTAAATGACTTTGTGAGGGTCACCTATCCTAGAGTTTGCCTTTTTCTTTTTTATTAGCACTAGATCATTCACTTATGTTCATCGACCCCCTACGTAGAGCATGCTTAGGCCGGAGCTGACTGCTAGAATAAACTACTTAGGACAATTTTTTGAATGATAATAAAGGCCAAGGTGTGGGGTTTAGGAGTGATTCATATATTCAAGAGGTCTATGGTGCTACAATGGTGATGATGTTTCAAAAAGTTTACCTAAGTCACCACATCTTAATCTAAACCCGTCTCAAAGCCCAAAAAACATGTGAAACGACATTGTTTTCTTTTTTTAAATTTTTCTGGTAAGGCTAAGGAAATGGGAAAAATGAGGATGTACTAAAAATACACTATACTGGTGACTCGTCAGACTCATGCATTATCTAAGAAAATTAAACTAAATAACTTACTGAAAAGGGAAATAACTGAAAGGGAAATGACAGAAAGCAATAAAATCCCCTCCCACACTTAAATCGAACATTGTCCCCAATGTTTCGAAATAAGATAAGGAGGGTAACCTGAAAAACTACTGTGGCGGAGCACTGGTGCCCTCGCCGTCCTGCTGTGATGGTCTGGAACAACGGGATCTACTGCGTTGCTGGTCCCTCCAGTCAAGTCGTGCCGATAAGGTATCCTGGGCACCCCGAACCTCTCGAAGGTTACCTAAGATGGAACCCTGAGTGGCCTCCACGAGCTGGTAGTGCCGGCGGTTGACTTCTCTCTAACGGTCCTGCTCTAATGTGATATCGTGCAAGGTACGACAAACGTTGCTGTAAGCACGATCCGAAACCAATCGCGATTGTTGCATGAAGCTCATGTTGTCCGTCAGTTGTTGTGAAATAATAGAGAGAAGGCCGTCTCGCTTTTCCTCTCTAGTTGTCATATCACGCCACATCTCCTCAGTGACATAGAATCCAGGAGCAGCACCTGCAATAGGGTTAGAGGAAGCTGGTGCGGTGTGTGAATGTGAAGAACGATGGGGGGACATGTGAGGTATGGGAGACTGCTCTCTCCGATCATACTTTTCATTAGTGTCATGTGCCTCCCCATCAGGAATATTTGGAGGAAGTGGACCCAAAACAGGTGGAGCATTCAGATCATAGGTCCAGTTCCTTTCATTACGTATGTAACACCCACTTTTCCCATAAAATTATTATTATAAATCTTTAATATAATCAGAGTTACTTGTCTAAAGTGAGATGCTACATCATCATCATTCATCAAAAATCGTTAATAAAAGAAAACAACGGAATCCAAATATTTAACGTCAATAGCTCAAAGGCTAAGCTAATCACACATAAAAAGGTTCTTCAATTCAAGTTTAATCATAAAGATAAGTTTTTCTAAACAATAAAAGTAAATGTGGAAAAGATCCCCGTTCCCGTTACATATCAGAGCTCCTAGGACACGGACATCACACCAACGTACTTCTCAAGTACCTGAATTGTCTGCACTTCCGAAGAAGCACAAACGCAACAAAACAAACAGAGGGGTGAGAAATAGATTCATAATATAACGGTGCATACGACATATATGAATAAGTAATTCACCCCTAATCACACCAAGTTATCAATCATATCATTCAATCAATCATATCATTTAATCAATCATAATGCAATGTGACTCCAATGCACAATGCAAATGCGGTACCGACCCACAATAACGGTTCATCAATAGAACCCCGAATGCATCGTTAACGTCTCCAACAAGACACGATCATCCCTGCAACCACGATTCTCAACGAATCCCGAATAATCACATCCACGACATGATTATTCCATCAAATGTATACGCATGCAGACACAACAACGCATACCATATCACAATACACATGAACACATCATGCTTTACGATCATCATGATCTCATCAACCAATCATCAGTGCATCTTATTCATACACAAGGCATACACATATCTCATGTTGTTCACAATTATAACAATCTACATATTCATATAAATCAATTAAGCACTTAGGATTTCTTATGCGACTAATCATCAAGTCCTATATTCATTATTAGAACATCCTCAAAGTCTTATTTCACTAATATCATCCTACATTAGAAGAATGAATCAAATCCACCTTAAAACGGACGAAAAATTACATTTACAGGGGCCTAACACGGCCGCCCGTGTTGCCTGACACGGCCCGTGTCAGGTGGCCTGGGACACGCCCCTCAAAATCCACAAAAACTCATTTTCCAGGAGGACAACAAGGCCGCCCGTGTTGTACAACATTGCCCGTGTTGTGGCACCTGTACCCCAAAAATTCAATTTTTCCAAAAGTCCCAATTTCTTCCCTCTTCCTCACATGCACGAATCTCAACCATTCTAAGTCAAATTTAACACTCAAAACCAACCAATTCACATGTTTATTATCCATTTATACATATAATATCAACTAGTTTTACTAATAAACTTTCCTAGATCAATTAAGGAATCTATGAGGTTTAATCCTCTTCTCTGTTCATAATAACCCCCACAACCTTCATAAATAAATCTTCCCAATACCCAACACACAACACCAAATATATTTTCAAAATACATCTTACAATCATATTCATCAACAATTTCACAATATTGCATCAATTCAATCATTGTTATCATAATCTCTTAAAAGACCTAAGGGAGGAAGGAACTCCCAATTACCCTTCTATGTCCTATCACCAATCATAAACCCCTTTCTCCCCCCTTACCTTAAAATCGAAGCTTTTCTGCACAAATTTTGGGTCTCGGTGATCTATGATCCTTGACCTTGCCTTTCTTCTCCTCTTTCTCCAGACCTCTCTGTTCTTCGTCAAAATACGATGAAATGAGGTTTGTTTCCCTATTTCCTCTTTTTATGAAATAACAATTCCACCTTTGCCCCTTAAACCTCTAACTAACCATTTATTTATTTTTTTATTTTATTTAAATAATAACAACATCATAATAATACACCTTATATTATTATTATTATTATTCTCATAAAATACTTTCTTCACCAAATATTCAATTATGCCATTAAATTATTTAATATTTATTTCACAAAAATAAATATAAAAATTAAGGCGTTACAACGTACATCAGTATGCCTACTGCAAGGTAAAGCAACAGATGGGATAGCTACCCCATGAACCATCAATTCATAACCACCTTCTCTCCTCGTTCGACACAATTTCATGTCTTTTAGAAATTTTAAATTAATTGTGCGAGGAGGTAGTAGTTCAAGTGTAGCCATCTCATTGTTCAGGTCAAGAGCCCGAGCAATAGACGTAACAAGCCCTCCAAAAACAATCGGCCCTGTTTTATTAGTAAGTAAAGCCATGTGTGCAAGCATAAATGGGACCGGATTGATATGGGTACTAGTGAGGCATCCTTTCAAAAATAGGAGTTCTCTAGCGTTTACCTTGTTTGGACTCTCCCGGCCAAAAATTGTACATGCCAAAAGATATCTGAAAACTCTTATGGCCGAGTTATGAATGGTCGACGCAAGTATTCCTTCAAAAGAATTTATTGAAGTACTTGAAAGCCTCTGCCAGAAGGAAAATACCTCGGCCGACCATTCCGCATCCAAAGGTGCCTCACAAATCGCACCTTCCCTATGAGGGATTCCTAACAAGCCTGTTAGTTCGTCGGTACTGTATTCGTATTCAATTCGAAACAGTCTAAAATTAACAATACCGACTGTGCTAGCAGTGTTAAGACCGACAGTGTATATCAATGAACTTAAAAACTCAACTGTCAGCCTCTCATAAGTAGGTTCCTGATTAATAAAAATATTATGCAAGCCTTAAAAATCTAATAAATGAAAAATACTATGATAAAGACCCAAAGCATACAGACAGTTATCATCGACGTACCTAGTCGAGAGAATTTCTCGACTCTGAAGCCTCTAAATAATTTTTATTTGCCTATCACCCGGTCTTCCATCATGAAGAAGAAGTCCATTGAACTCCATTGTTGTTGCTCCTTAGGAAGTGAAAAATGGTAGAAAATGGTTTATGAGAGAAATGATAAAGGTTTGATTTTTATGGTTTGTGGTGGATGAAAATGAAAATGGATTTTGGATAGGTTTTATAGATGGTGGATATTTTGGAAATGGGGGGGCTTTAATGGGGTTCAATGGGGTTTTTGAAACTTGTAAAAATGGGTTTTTGAAGATGGAAGGTGTGAAAATGGTGAAAATGAAGGATCAACCCCGTTTTAGGGGAGGACAACATGGCGCCCACCACAAGGCTATTTCCTGATGGGCCTTGGATTTTTTTAAATCCTCCTTTGGGCCCTTTTTGCACCTTCGGTCTTCGGGGGGGGGGGGGTGTGGATAGCGTTTTCTTCTCTTTTCCAAGGCATGAGGCTTGCATATTTTTTTATGAAGACAAAAATGAAAATATTTTTGTCTTATATTTTTTTTTCCTTTGCTCGACAAAATAAAATAAAATAAAAATCAAAAGAAAAGAGAAAAAATGACATTAGTGCACGAAATAATATATATATATATATATATATATATATATATATATATATATATATAAGATAAACTCAAAGTACATGAAGAAAAAAGAAAATGTAATAGATGCAATAATGTAAGATATGTCTGGAGATGCGAGAAATAAAATAAAGCATGAAAAAAAAGAAATTAAATACTAGGGTAATATCGTCAGTGTAGAACGAATCATGTGGTAGGCTTATCCTCCTGGTTTGATCCACGAATTTCAGCTATCTCCCTCCGAAGCTCTTCAATCTCCTGATATAGAGCATCGGCCTCTGAGGCATGAGTGAGATCAGAAACCTGAATCTGTAATTCCAAGTCCACTACTTCCTGCTTGAGCAGGGCAGTCTCCTTACGGAGCTCATAAATCTGGGTCTGTAGATAAGGCGGCTGCAGAGACATATTGTTAGACATAACAGTGATTCGGGGAGAAAGAGGTGTAGGAGTGTACTCAGCGGCGGGAGGTGATTTTGGCTCTTCGACAGTCTCTCCATAACCCTCTAAAGCATAACTCCAATTGGCAGGATCATGGACACTGGTCATCAGCGGGTCTGGTAATGTAAAGTAATGTATCACTTCGCCGTCGATCAGTAATCTAAACATGTTGGGCTCAAAAGAGGCCCTCCTCATCAGTCCTCTGTCAAGACAAAAGTCAACATCCAGGGTGGTGTAGCAGCAAAAGGTCCTGAGGTACAATAATTTGCGAGACAAACCCAATGCAGTAGATATCTGTGTAACAATCCTACCGACATGTATAATGCCTACAGATGATCTGGCAACACTAGCAAGGCCCTTCAACAGAAAGTTTTCACAAGCAACTGGGCGAGACTGAGTCGCACAAAACAGTAGGAAAATATCCTCTTCACTCAGCAGAGTCTCTGTATCTGGAAAACCGAGGAAAGAATGTGCTAGAATCATCTGGAAGTACCTTAACGCAGGGTTGTGGATTACCTGAGAAAACTGAGTGGAAGGATCTTGGCTCCCTCCACCTGAGATGTTAGACCAAAACTTTTCCACTTCTTTGCTCATAAAATACCCCATCGGTGTCTCTGGAATAGCATCTGGAGTAGTCTGAAAACCTATTAAATCACCAAACTCTTTGTGAGAGAAGGAGTAGTCAATCCCGAACAACTTGAAAACAGCATGTCCATCGGGTCCAGCCCAAGGATCATAATGAAAAGAGCTGAGGAACTCTAGAGTCAGGTTCCTGTAAATGTTGTTCATATCGTCAAACTGGTCCCACTGGAGTTGATGGCATAAGAATCTGACGCTTGGCTCTATCCCCAAGGCATCCATGCAATCTTGGTATGGGTACCTGGTAGGTGCCATAGGGCATCTCATGTGGACATAGTAACGCTCTCTCTGTGCGTCGTCTCTAAAGGCCACGTTTATGTCACCGGGGTTCTGCATTCTGCACAAGGTTAGCAAACAAGTCCTGAAATCACATGAAACATTCAATCGTTAGTCCTGACATAATAATAGAGTAAACAAAATAAAAAAATAAAGTAAAAATAAATAAAAAGTACGTAAATAAGAAAACCTTGGGTTGCCTCCCATGCAGCGCTTGTTTAACGTCATTAGCTCGACGACCGGTTTTTATACATCATTTGAAGGATATGGTGGATCACTCAGAGTATGGCACGTGTATGTTATTGGGATGTCACCTCCTTCGTAGGGCTTCAACCTCTGTCCATTGACGATGAATGGTTTACATGTTTGGTTCTTGATTTCGATAGCACCAGAACTTAGAATCTTAGATACTTCGAAAGGGCCAGTCCATCTCGAATGAAGCTTCCCTGGAAAAAGTCGTAACCTAGAATCGAACAGGAGAACAGGATCGCCTATTTTGAAGTCTCTTCTTATGATTCTTTTGTCATGCCAAGCTTTTGTTCTTTCTTTGTATATGATGGCATTTTCGTAGGCATATTGTCTGAGCTCTTCTAATTTTTGGATATCAAGGATACGTTTCTCACCAGCAGTTAAGTAATCCAAATTCAAAGTTTTGATGGCCCAATAGGCCTTATGCTCTAACTCAAAAGGTAAGTGACATGATTTTCCATAGACCAGTTGATAAGGGGTTGTTCCTATAGGGGTTTTGAAAGCGGTTCTATAGGCCCATAATGCCTCTTGAAGTTTCTATGACCAATCATTTCTAGATATAGAGACAGTCTTCTAAAGAATTTGTTTTATCTCCCTATTAGATACTTCCACTTGTCCATTGGTCTGTGGGTGGTATGGTGTTGCTACTCTATGCTTAACTCCATACTTGCTTAAAAGTTTATCAAATATTCTCGATATGAAGTGTGATCCTCCATGACTTATGACTAAACGGGGGGTTCCAAACCTGGGAAATATATAGTTTTTGAATAATTTGATGACTACTCTGGTGTCGTTTGTGGGTGCGACGATAGCTTCAATCCATTTAGACACGTAGTCAACAGCTACTAAGATGTACTGATTTCCGAAAGATGGTGGGAACGGTCCCATACAGTCTATACCCCATACGTCAAAGAGTTCTACTTCTTGGATATTTCTTAGAGGAATTTCATTACGTCTTGAAATATTTCATGTACGTTGGCATCTGTCACACTTGACAATGAAAGCATGGACATCACGCCACATAGTAGGCCAGAATAGGCCAGCTTGAAGAATCTTGGCGTAGGTCTTAGATGTGCTTGCATGTCCACCATAGGGTGCAGAGTGACAATGCTCAATTATATTATGTACCTCTTCTTCTGGAACACAACGGCGGAAAATGCCATCTTTACCTCTCTTGAAAATAAATGGTTCGTCCCAATAGAAGTTTCTCACATCACTATAGAACTTCTTCTTCCGGTGGTAGTTTAAATCAGGGGGTATGATGTCAGCGGCTAGATAATTAACAAAGTCTGCATACCAAGGTACATTACTTATAGCTAAGGATTTATGAGAATGCTCATGTGGGTCTGGGTTATCATCTTCAATAGTTTCTAGTTGGGCTATCAGTCTATCATAGGCAAAATCGTCATTTATGGGTACTGAGTCAGGTTTCAGGTACTCTAGCCTAGATAGGTGATCAGCTACTACATTATTTGTGCCTTTCTTATCACGGATATCTAAATCAAACTCCTGCAGTAACAGAATCCATCGAAGTAACCTAGGTTTGACATCCTTTTTACTTAGTAAGTAACGAATGGCAGCATGGTCGGTGTAAACTATAATTTTGTCTCCTACTAGATAAGATCTAAATTTGTCTATGGCGAAAACTACAGCTAGGAGCTCTTTTTCGGTTGTTGCGTAGTTGAGTTGTGCAGCGTCTAGGGTTCTACTGGCATAATAAATTACGTGTAACTTTTTATCTTTTCTCTGACCTAGAACGACTCCTACAACATAGTCACTAGCGTCACACATTATCTCAAACGGTTCTGACCAATCAGGGGGTTTCATTATAGGTGCTGAAATCAGAGCTTGCTTCAGAAGATTAAATGCTTCAGTACATTTCTCATCGAAGATGAATTCAACATCTTTCATTAAAAGACCGGTTAAGGGCTTTGTTATTTTGGAGAAGTCCTTGATAAAACGTCTGTAAAATCCGGCATGTCCAAGAAAACTTCTTATCTCCCTGATAGTCTTCGGCGGTTTTAGATTCTCTATGACTTCTATTTTAGCTTTATCTACCTCTATACCTTTTTTGGAAACTATATGTCCTAAAACAATCCCTTCGGTGACCATGAAATGACATTTTTCCCAATTTAGCACAAGGTTTACCTCCACACATCTTTCCAGGATTTTCTCAAGGTTGATAAGACAATTTTTGAAATCAGATCCACAAACTGAGAAATCGTCCATAAATACTTCCATGATTCCATCTAAGTAGTCTGCAAAGATAGACATCATGCAGTGTTGGAAAGTGGCAGGAGCATTACAGAGTCCAAAAGGCATTCTTCTATAGGCAAAAGTTCTAACTGGGCATGTAAAGGTAGTTTTTTCTTGATCTTCGGTGTGAATAGGTATTTGGAAGAATCCTGAATATCCATCTAGGTAACAAAAGTAAGAGTGTCTGGCTAGGAGCTCCAACATCTGGTCTATGAGTGGTAATGGGAAATGGTCCTTCCTAGTTGCTTTATTTAATTTTCTATAATCTATGCACATACACCAACCTCCATCGGTTCTTTTTGCTACAGGTTCGCCCTTCTCGTTTTGCACGACTGTGATGCCTCCCTTTTTAGGTACTACATGCACAGGACTCACCCATTTAATGTCTGAGATCTGATATATTATACCTACCTCTAGTAATTTAAGAACTTCAGTCTTAACTACATTACTCATCATAGGATTTATTCTTCGTTGGTGTTCTCTGGAAGGTTTTGAATCTTCTTCAAGCAAAATCTGATGCATGCATACGGATGGGCTTATTCCTTTTAGATATGAGATCTTATATCCTAAGGCTGAGGGGTACCTTCGTAAAACATCTAAAATTGGTTTGTTTCTTCTTGGTCTAAGGTAGCACTGACTATAACTGGACGGTTCATTTCTTCATCAAGAAATTCGTATCTCTGGTTCTTAGGCAGTTCCTTAAGTTTTACGGTTGGTTTCATAGGGCAAGGCATAAGATCTGGGGTAAGAGATAAACATTCGTGAAGGTTACCATCAATGTAGAGTTTTTTATAATTGTCATCTTCCAAAATAAGGGTTGATGGAAATTTTATAGATTCAGTTTCTTCTTCCTGTTCTAATTCCCTAATGCATTCATCAATGATATCTAAGGCATAACAAGCATCTCCTATTACAGGTGCCATAAGAAATTTTGAAAGTATAAATTCTATCTTCTCATTGCCTACCTCAAAGGTTAGTTTCCCTTTTTTAACATCTATTACGGCTCCAGCAGTCGATAAGAATGGTCTACCTAGGAGGATTGGTATGTCGTCATCTTCTTTAATGTCCATGACAACAAAATCAGTAGGTATAAACAACTGACCTATCCTAACAGGGACGTCTTCAAGTATGCCTATAGGGTATTTAACGGATCTATCGGCTAATTGAAGGGGCATCTTAGTAGGTTGTAATTCTCCTAAGTTTAATCTCTCACAAACCGCTAAAGGCATTAAGCTCACACTAGCTCCTAAGTCTAGAAAAGCTTTTTCGATGACATGACTCCCCAAAATACAAGGAATGGAAAAATTTCCAGGATCTTTATCTTTCTTTGCTAACCTATTTTTGGAAATAGAATTACATTCCACGGGTTTCGGATCTTCAAGTCTACGTTTATTTGTAAGTATGTCTTTGAGAAACTTAGCGTAAGAAGGTATTTGGGTGATGGCTTCTGTAAAGGGGATTTCTACGTGAAGTTTTTCTATAACCTTAACGAATTTTTGATACTGATTATCGATTTGGGTTTTCTTTAATCTTTGAGGGTATGGTATTGGTGGTTTGTATGGAGGTGGTGGTACATAGGTTTTATTTTTAGGTTCTTCTCCTTTTTCATTACTTTCCGAGTTTTCAGATTCCTCTGGTTCCTTCTCTTCATGTCTCTCAGAAGTTTCGGGATCACTTAATCTAGGGTTTAAAGGTTCCTTATAAGCGGTTCCACTTCTTAGAGTAATGGCATTTGCTTGCCCTTTCGGGTTTTGTTGAGGTTGTCCAGGGAACTGTCCTCCAGGTGTAGTCTGAGGGGCTTGGTTTAAAGCTACATGAGAGATCTGGGTTTCAAGCATCTTATTATGAGTAATAATTTGATCAACTTTGGTTCCTAACTGGGTAATTAGTTCGTTAACATGGACGTTTTGGTTCATGAAATCTTTGTTTTGTTGTGTTTGAGCGGTGATAAAATTTTCCATAATTTTCTCAAGGCTCAGACTTGGTGGTACAGGATGCATAAGTTGATTTGTTCTTGGGGCTTGGTAACCTTGTTGTCTCGGAGGAGCGGTATTTTGAATAGGGTTATTATTTTTGTAGGAGAAGTTTGGGTGATTCCTCCATCCAGGGTTATATGTGTTTGAAAATGGGTTCCCTTGGGTGTAGTTCACTTGCTCAGGGTTGGTCTCATTTAACAGATTGCATTCGGAGGATTGGTGTCCTTGCGTCCCACATATCTCACAATTCGGCGCAACTGCAGCTATAGTATTCAGAGTTGTACACATGTGTTCGACTCTAAGGGCCAACGCGTCCATTTTAGCTTGCATCATGTCCATAGAGCTTAGCTCATGTATTCCCCCTTGGGCTTCCTTCTTTTCCACTGTCGCTCGTTCTACTCCCCATGATTGATGGTTTTGGGCCATGTCCTCGATAAGGGCACTAGCTTCAGGGTAAGGTTTGTTCATCAGTGCGCCACCAGCGGCATCGTCGATGGTTATCTTAGTGTTATAATGAAGTCCATTATAGAAGGTTTGAATGATTAGCCAATTCTCTAAGCTATGATGTGGGCATGCTCTCAATAGTTCTTTATATCTCTCTCAGGCTTCGAACACCGACTCTCCTTGGTGTTGGATAAATCTGGTTATTAGGTTTCGAAGAAGAGCGGTCTTACTTGGGGAAAAATATCTAGCAAGGAAAACTCTCCTAAGGTCATCCCAGGTTGTTATAGAATTGGGTGGAAGGGAATCTAACCATGATAGAGCTTTATCTCTGAGGGAAAAGGGAAATAATCTTAAGCGTATCGCCTCAGGAGGAGCTCCATTGGTTTTAAAGGTGTCTGCTAACTGAAGAAAGTTTTTTAAATGTTGGTTTGGGTTCTCAGTAGCAAGACCTGCGAATTGTCTCTGTTGCACTAATTGCAGCAGGGATGGTTTAAGTTCAAAATTATTGGCTGGGATAACGGGGTTTACTATACTAGAACTAGGTTCCTCGCTTGATGGTTGGGCAAAGTCCTTAATTGGTCCTCGGTTTTGATCTTCGGCCATAGCTTTCCTATTCCTATGGAAAAACAAACGTGCGCGAGCGTAACGTTCAGGTTCAGCTAGAGGGTCTACTAAGCTTCCAGCACTGCGAGTCTTTCGCATTGGCCGGTGGGTAACAACCTTAGTCTAAACGGTATAACTACAGGGTGTGAAATTTGACGAAATTGGTCCCCGGCAACGGCGCCAAAAACTTGATGCGTGTTTTTCGCAAGTGTACGAACACGTCAGAGTAATATAAAAGATTGTCGAATCCACAGAGACCAAGTGTCAATCTACCATACCTGTTGTTATGGTGTGTATCTAAGGCAACTGAATATAAGGGTTTTAAGGAGTGCGCAATGGTAAATAAAATAATAATTTTAAACAATTAATAAAAGACAGGCTCGAATGTAATTCACGTAATCAATTGATAATCCGGTACTTGTTAATCGAACTACTTATGGGCAATATTTTCTCTTTTGAAAAGAACTAATTTAATAGGAACTGTCGCTTTCGCGTATTCAGAACCGAGTTGTACTCTCAAATCAACCCCTCCTATTGTCACGGATAAAAAGGTGCGTACTGCGTTAGATTAGTAAACCTATTTTTAAGAAATATAGTATCTTGACTAAGTTGAAAAGTATTTTAACCTAGATTTCTTAGCAAAAAGAGGTTCTCACGAACCAGACTCTAAACTTCATAACGCGTCCGAAAATCGTTTTAAAATCTCTTTTTTTTAATCTAAAAACTCCTAATGAACTAGACAAAGCGCTTTTGGCTGTTTTTGAAATAGTTAAAAACAATTACTTAAATTGAAAGATAAAATAGCCCTTAAGTGTTTCCACGAACAATTGTACGGATTACTGGTTTAATTACGATCCTTACATTCTAACCTTTATGGATTTAGTTAGACATAGTAAAGTAAAAGTTCTTTTTATAATTTTTCATAAAAGTAATTTAGTGCGAGTGCGGAAAGTAAATAAAAGTAGTGCGAGTGCGGAAAGTAAATAAAAGTAGTGCGAGTGCGAGAAATAAAGGTATTTAAAGCGAGTGCGGAAAATAAACGAAAATAAAGCGAGTGCGAGAAATAAATAAAGTAAAGCGAGTGCGAGAAATAAATAAAGTAAAGCGAGTGCAGGAAATAAATAAAATAAAGTGCGAGTGCGGATAATAAATGAAAGTAAAGCAATGCAGAAAAGTAAAATACGAACTGGAATTAAAATGACGGTAGGATTAATTTCCTCCCAGATTGCTCCAAAACCCGATCACACAGACGTATACAGACTCGATCACTCGATTGTAGTAACACCCCGATGTGGAATGATAACTGTTTTAAAACTGATATATGCCTAAGAGATTCTAAGTTTGGATGAAGAAAAACGAAAATCTAAGGTCATTTTTATAGGAAAACAAAAAGCAGGAAAATACCAGGATGCCCCCTCCACTAAAAAGTGGAGGGAACTGTTTTTTCCTTGTGGCACCCGCCACAAGGCCATGGCACCCGCCATGAGGCTAATGGGGAATGAAAGAGTGGGGATCGTGGATCTTGGAAGTTGTGGAGTGGTCTTGAGACGTGGCCACGTCATGGCAGACCCCATGGCACCCACCATGGTGGATGCTGTAAGTGTAAAATGCTGAATTTCTTGGTTTTCGTCCGTTTCCACTCCTTTTACGCTCCTTTTCTCGATTTAAGCCCCGATTACAAAGAAAAACTGAAAACAAAGAAAAACAAAGTAATAACATAACAAAATAACAATAAAAGCTAAGAATGCATGCGAAATCGGAGTCAGAAATACGGTGAATTTTAGTGTGATCATTGATCCTCCAAGAAGCTTTTGATATCATGGAACCAAGGCTTGTCATCTTTTGCAATGTCCATGGAGAATACGTACGCTGGTCGGTCTAGTCTGGATACCGAAATTCGAGGAACAAAATTGGCAGTTTGAACCTTGATCATGGAGGAAATTGTAGCCAAAGCATCTGAGAACTGATTTTCGTATCGAGGGATATACTCAAGTTTGACTGTTGTGAAGAAAGTAAATAATCTCCTCGTATAGTCATGGTATGGAATTATATGCTCTTGGTGAATGTACCATTTTCCGTTGGTCTGATTGATTACCAAAGCTTAATCTCCGAATACAGTTAATGTCTTGATCCTGAGGTCAATGACTTCCTCAAAACCCATGATACAAGCTTCGTATTCAGCTTCGTTGTTAGTGCATGCAAATGTGAGTTTTGCCGAGAAAGGCATATGAACTCCTTTTGGTGTTATGAGCACTGCACCAACTCCATGACCATTCATGTTGACAGCCCCATCAAACATCATTGTCCATTCTTCTTATGGGTCAGGCCCTTTAGTGTGAACAGGCTCTTCATGATCTTTTGCTTTCAGGAACATGATGTCTTCATCAGGGAAGTCAAATCTCATGGGCTGGTAATCATCAATGGGTTGCTCAGCTAGATAGTCATACATCACACTGCCTTTGATGGACTTCTGAGATGTGTACTGAATGTCATATTCTGTCAGAATCATTTGCCATCTTGCAACTCTTCCGGTAAGTGCTGGCTTCTCAAATATGTACTTGACAGGGTCCATTTTTGAGATCAGTAATGTAGTGTGAGTCAACATATACTGTCTTACTCGGCAAGCAGCCCATGCTAAAGCACATCAAGTTTTCTCGAGCAGTGAATAACGTTGTTCACAGTCGTTAAACTTTTTGCTTAGGTAGTATATTGCATACTCTTTTCGACCAGATTCGTCATGCTGGCCCAACACACACCCCATTGATCCTTCTAATACCGTCAGGTACATTATTAGAGGTCTTCCTTCAATCGGAGGCATAAGAATTGGAGGTTCTTGTAGGTACTCCTTGATTTTGTCAAAAGCCTTCTGACAATCTTCGTTCCACCTGACCGTTTGGCCCCTTTGAAATTTCTTGAAGTTCAAGTCATGGAAATGCATAATTCTTGGGCCAATTCTGATCTTTAGAGGTCACATAGGAATATTGTGAAGTGTTTGTGCCCATTAGAAGTCATTAGAAGCCTTGGCAAATGGTTTTGCAGAAAATCCTCTTTGGTGCATTATTGAAAATTATAGGATTTTTGCCAACTTTGAAGGATCATAACTTGAGTTCCATAATGAATCAAAACATGTTCTTGTAATTTTTTAAAATGGAAAGACCTAATCTACAACTTTCATGACCAAGAATTTTTCATTTGAAGCATTTTTGATCAAGAAAAAGGAGGTTGAAGAACTTTCACAAAATGGAAAGTTTCCATTACAAGTCATTTCCATTTTTGGCAACTTTTCAAATGGCTCAAAATTCTTCAATCTTGTGAACTTCCAATCTCTTATAAGATCAAATAAAGATCATAGAACTTCAATTTGATGAAAATACCCCTTTGGTTCCATTGTTGGGGGCCTCAGATGCCCTGATTTTGACTTAACTTGCTCAAAACGTTACCCAGTGAACAGATGACTTCCACAATGAATTTCTTCATCAAACCTTGTACACATGATCCTCATAACATCTTAAGAACATTAGAAACAAGAATGGCCCAAAAATTTGGAGTTGAGGCCTCTAAAACCAAAACCCTAATTTTGGTCATCTGTGCAGTGAAAACCCTAGCTCTACTTCCATGCTTTTCCAGTTCTTGTGACTACTTGACTTCCTTGAACTTTGAGAGACACAATATGATGATAAAACAAACATGGACCCTCTTGGAATTCTTTAAGACCTTTGGGATGGCTCAGATGGACTTCTTGGATTGCTCAGACCACAAACCCTAGATACAGATGAAACAAATATGCAATGTGATGTGGTATGCTTATGCTTATGCAAATATGAAAGATCACAAGTCAAGGTGTGAATATAAATGAGGGAAAATTTGGGGTGTTTATAGCTGCCCCTATTCAAACATGAGTTAGCTATGTAGGATGTAAGCGTCTGGCTTAACAGACAAATAAGATAACTTGTGGTTGAATACCAAAGACAGTCCAAAATTTGCACTCACTGGGGAGAAAAAGAAAAGGGATATAAATTGTAAAAGATGGTATAGCATGATTATCAAATGAAGGCGATGAAGGACGACCATCGAGCAGAGGACGACTGTTGGGGATAAAGCGGAAAGTAAGGCAATGACGGGGACGACCGACAAGCTGGGAAAATAAAGTGATCATGATGGGGACGACCATCAGGTTTGAAAAGTAAAGTAATCAACGATGGGGACAGCCATCGGTTCAAAGAATAAATGAAATATTGATCAGGAACAGTCATCAAAAGGTGAAGGACCATCACCTAGCAGGGGACGGCTGCTCTTTACCACGACATAAGACGAATTTCGGATAGAAAAGGTCAACGATGGGGACGGCCATCGGATAAGCATGATGAAGGACGATCATCAAGAGGTGAAGGACGATCACCTAGTAGGGTAAGGCTGCTCTCAGGGTTTATCACGACATAGGATGAATGTCGGATAACAAGATCAACGATGGGGACGGCCATCAGATGAAATGATGAGGGACGATCATCAAAAGGTGAAGGACGAACACCTAGCAGGGGACGGCTGCTAAATATCACGACATAGGACGAATGCCGGATAGGAAAGGGTTCCAATAACGAAGACTACGAAGGGGAAAGGATGAGGGACGGTCATCCAAGGGTGAAGGACGATCACCTGGCAGGGTACGGCTGCCGAAAGTATCACGACATAGGATGAATGTCGGATAGAAGAAAAGTTGTTCTGCTGGGGAAAGGTAAACACGACGAGTGTTTACGCTTAAGAATAAAAGGTATAAGTGTTTGACGCTGTGTATAGATTAAAGATGCGGACGAGCTTCCTTAGGACCGTGATACGGACGAATATCAGTAGAAACAAACGCTAACGCGTGTTCAGAGATGATGATACGGATGAGTATCAACTGGTTAACAAAGAGCACGGACGAGTGTCAGATCTGTTTTAAGAGTGATATATATACAAGATACGGACGAGTATCAAAGACTTCTGTATAAGCGAGTACGGATTTGTTGGTGAAGTATGAGCAAGACACGAACGAGTGTTCAACTTTCTGGGGAATGTATGACACGGACGAGTGTCAAAAGAGACTATATATAAGTTATGGACAAACATTTGTATGTGAGAGTGTAAAAGGTATTCTGGCGACCTGTGGGGATAGGATGACACGGACGAGTGTCGAAAGGAGTGTGTTATAAACAAGTACTTCGTTTGCAACAAGTGATTTGGCTACCATGCTGGGGATAGATGACACGGACGAGTGTCAAAAGAGTATGTATAGGTATCTGTATTTGAGAATGCAAAGGGAATGCTTTGGCTTTATATATATGGGGAAGAATACGACACGGACGAGTGTCGAAAAGGGTATATACGAACAGACATTCGTGTCGGAGAGTGCAAAGGGGACGCTTTGGCTTTTATTTGTAGGGGATGTGAGCTTTTATATATACTGCTGATGAAATACTAATGATAATTGCAGGTGACTGGCTCGAACCTAGCTTGTGATCATGCAAATGTTTGATTTTTTCCGTAATGCTCCGTATTAGACGGAATGCTACGCTTATTTGGTGAATATGATGCGAATGCTATGATTATGCAAAAGAGGAACCGATTCGGGACTTGGATCCCGCTGAAGATCTCTGGCTGATCTTCCTGGAGGATTATCCCAGCTGGGGAAGAGATCATTGGTAGATCTGTTAGGAGATATAGCTCTGCTTGGGAAAATATATCATTGATTGGTCTACCCTGCAAGGAGATCTTAGCTAGGGAGAAGGAAACTTTCGTCACTTTGTTGTGTAACAGTTTCAAACATTGCTCTTCTGGGGAGAGGCTGTAAATTCTGTGGGGAGATAGTTCTTTTGACCTTGCTGAGGATGAGAGATCTGGCACTATGGTGGGGATCACAGCTGGGGAAGCTCCTGTTGCATAGACTTATGCTGGGGATGAGGATGCTTTGGCAACTCCCCTGGGGAAAAGCGTTTCAGATACTGCTTAGGGAGGAGGTATGCTGGGGATGTATGCTTGGCATGCCCCATGCTGCGTATTGAATACCTGCAATCTGTTAAGACAAAAGAAACACACAAGTATCCCAAGGTATCCTTTACCGGATTCCGTCATAGGAATTAGATATTCCTGAAAGTAAATATATTTCCCGCAAGCATTTATTAAGAATGGCTCTTTTTTTTATGTAAGTATTTATCATGAACATTGGACATTTTGCAAACGAAATAAAAAATGTACAAAAAGAAGTGTGAATGAAAATCTGATTTTATTAATCTGGGTGCCCTGAATAGGAAAATACAGTCAAAGAAACAAATCCCCTGGAATGAGGAGATTGCTATAAATTGAGAAAAGTAAAAGTGTTGGCAATGTTGACGACGCTCCGGTGAGCTTCCTTTGCTATGACCTGCATGACCTTGACGTTCTTCTTATCTTGCTTTCTGAAGAAGGTTGATTCTGACTGATGCTTTATCTTTTCGAAGCTTGTCGTGTTGTGAAAGATACAGATGAATTCGGAATGCAGTTGTTCGCTTATTCCTTGATTTTGCGTGGATCTCCCTTTCGGGTTTTCAATCCACGGGGATACCCATTTTTTCCTAAGCTGTCCAATGCGGCTTTTCAACTCAGCGGGTGTACATCTTTTTAATTTCCCCTTATTTTTTCCCGAGTCTTTTATTCTGTTTTTGAATCGCCGGGATGCCCTATTTTTTCCTGGATTTACATTCTATTTTTATGTCCAGCGGGTCATTTTATGCGAAGTATTTTTTAACTGCATCTGAATTCACAGGGGACAAGAAATCTTCACCATCCATAGTAGTGAGCATCAGTGCTCCACCAGAGAAAACCTTCTTTACTATGAATGGACCATCGTAGTTTAGAGTCCACTTGCCCCTGTGGTCTGTATGAGGAGGAAGGAGTCCTTTTAGCACAAGGTCTCCTACTTGGTAATCCCGAAGCCTAACTTTCTGATCGAAGGCTTTCTTCATTCTTTTCTGATACAACTGCCCGTGACAGATTGTAGCTAATCTCTTTTCTTCGATTAGATTCAATTGATTGTACCGAGACCGGACCCATTCTGATTCATCCAGCTTCACATCCATCAGTACCCGTAAGGAGGGTAGCTCAACTTCAATAGGTAGGACTGCCTCCATACCATACATAAGTTGATAAGGTGTTGCCCCAGTAGATGTTCAGATTGAGGTTCGGTGCCCATGTAAGGCAAATGGTAGCATTACATGTCAGTCTTTGTAAGTAACCACCATCTTCTGCACAATCTTCTTGATGTTCTTTTTAGCTGCCTCCACAACGTCGTTCATCTTTCAGAAATAAGTCTACCACTTGTCTGGTGACGTTTGCATACGACGCTGCTTCAACCCCTTTGGTGAAGTAATCAATGGCTGCCAGGATGAATCTGTGGCCATTTGAAGCAGTCGGTTCAATCTTTCCAATCATGTCAATGCCCCACATGGCAAAGGGACAAGGTGAAGACATCACGTTCAACGGGTTTGGAGGCACATGCACTTTGTCTGCGTAGATCTGGCATTTGTGGCACTTTCTGGCATAGGCACAACAGTCTGCATCCATTGTAATCCAGTAGTAACCTGATCTTAATAATTTCTTAGCCATTGCATGTCCTCCAGCATGGGTACCGAAAGATCCTTCATGCACCTCGTGCATCAGCAAGTCCACTTCTTTCTTATCAACACATCTGAGCAGAACCATGTCAAAGTTTCGCTTGTATAATGAACCATCAGCATTGAGGAAGAAACTTCCGGCCAGCCTTCTTAATGTCTTCTTATCATTGGATGATGCCCCAGGTGGGTATGTTTGATCCTCTAAGAAGCTTTTGATATCATGGAACCCTGGCTTGTCATCTTTAGCAATGTCCACAGAGAATACGTATGCTGGTCGATCTAATCTGGATACCGAAATCCGAGGCACATAATTGGCAGTTTGAACTTTGATCATGGAGGAAATGGTAGCTAGAGCATCTGCGAACTGATTCTCGTCTCGAGGGATATACTCAAGTTTGACTGTTGTGAAGAACGTGAATAATCTCCTCGTATAGTCACGGTACATGATCAGATGCTCTTGGTGAGTGTACCATTTGCCGTTGGTCTGATTGATTAGCAAAGCTGAATCTCCGAATACATTCAATGTCTTGATCCTAAGTTCAATGGCTTCCTCAAGAACCATGATACAGGCTTCGTATTCTGCTTCGTTGTTAGTGCAGGCAAATGTGAGTTTTGTCGAGAAAGGCATATGAACTCCCTTAGGTGTAATATGCACTGCACCAACTCCACGACCATTCATATTGACAGCCCCATCAAACATCATTGTCCATTCTTCTTCTGGGTCAGGCCTTTCAGTGTGATCATGCTCTTCATGATCTTTTGCTTTTAGGTACATGATGTCTTCGTCAGGGAAGTCAAATCTCATGGGCTGGTAATCATCAATGGGTTGCTCAGCTAGATAGTCAGACAGTACACTACCCTTGATGGCCTTTTGAGATGTGTACTGAATGTCAAACTCTATCAGAATCATTTTCCATCTTGCAACCCTTCTGGTAAGTGCTGGCTTCTCAAATATGTACTTGACGGGGTCCATTTTTGAGATCAAATAGGCACTATGGGTCAACATATTCTGCCTTAGTCGGCGAGCAGCCCACGCTAAAGCACAACAAGTTTTCTCGAGCAGTGAATAACGTTGTTCACAGTCGGTAAACGTTTTGCTTAGGTAGTATATTGCATACTCTTTTCGACCAGACTCGTCATGCTGGCCCAACACACACCCCATTGACCCTTCTAATACTGTCAGGTACATTATTAGAGGTCTTCCTTCAACTGGAGGCATAAGAATTGGAGGTTCTTGTAAGTATTCCTTGATTTTGTCAAAGGCCTTCTTACAATCTTCGTTCCACCTGACCGTTTGTTCCTTTCTTAACAATTTGAACAGGGGCTCACAGGTTGCAGTGAGGTGAGATATGAACCTTGATATGTAGTTCAATCTACCTAGGAACCCCCGAACTTCCTTTTCAATCCTAGGTGCAGGCATCTCCTGAATGGCTTTGATTTTGTCAGGATCAACTTCAATTCCCTTTTCACTTACGATAAATCCCAGCAGCTTACCAGAACGTACCCCGAATGTACATTTGTTGGGGTTTAGCTTTAGTTGATACTTTCTCAGACACTTGAACAACTTCAGCAGATTTACCAGACGGTCTTCTTCAGTGAGGGACTTGGAAATCATGTCATCCACGTAGCATTCAATTTCTTTGTGGATCATGTCGTGGAATAATGTTACCATAGCCCGTTGATAAGTAGCACTGGCATTCTTCAGTCCAAAAGGCATTACCTTGTAACAAAACGTGCCCCAAGGTGTGATGAAGGTGGTTTTCTCCATGTCTTCGGGTGACATCTTGATCTGATTATACCCTGAAAAACCATCCATGAAGGAAAACACCGAGAACTGAGCTGTGTTGTTGACCTATACATCAATGTGAGGTAATGGGAAGTCATCCTTTGGGCTAGCTCTATTCAGATCCCGGTAATCCACACACATACGGACTTTGCCATCCTTCTCAGGTACTGGTACAATATTAGCGACCCACGGCAGGTAACTAGTCACAGCAAGGAAACCGGCGTCCCACTGTTTTTGTACTTCGTCCTTAATCTTCATGGCCATATCTGGACGAGTACGACGTAGCTTTTGCTTCACTGGAGGGAAATCTTCTTTCAAAGGCAGCTTGTGCATAACAATGTCCGTGTCTAGACCTGGCATGTCTTGATAGGACCAAGCAAAGACATCGACATATTCTCGAAGTAAGTCAATAAGATGTTCTTTTACTGACGCCTGCAGACTGGCCCCAATCTTCACTTCTTTCAAATCCTCTTCGGTACCAAGATTTACTGTTTCAACCTCCTCCTGATGAGGAGTGATCACTTTCTCTTCTTGCCTCAACAATTTGGCTAATTCTTCAGGTAACTCATAGTCTTCTTCAACCCCTTCATCGACTTGATTAATCGGATTGTCGAAGTCGTACAAGGTCATAGCAGTGCTGTTGTCGGTGCAATCTGGAGGGTAATCTCTGTAAGGTTTGAGATTTGTTCGTTTTAGTGATCAATTTTAATCTTTTTTAGAAAAAGTGAAAATGAAGTTGTTTATTTTGAAAACATTGCCATTTATTGTTTTGTACAAAAGTGAAAAATGAAAATACAGTGAGCGAAAAGAGACTTGTTTGCAAAAGATGTCCGGTATTCATTGATAATCCATTTGCACAAAATTACAATATGGTCCTATTACTAAATGAGTCCTGACACCTTGGGCAAGATGCGGGACTTGATGCATGCTTAAAAAGGCAGGAAATAATAATTACTCTGCAAGAGTAACCCTTATAATTTCCTGGGAAGACCAGTTAAGGACTCGGTGCCCCGGGATCCTTGGATGTTGTTAACAGCATCTGGGGTGAGCATCCCCCACTGATGAATTTGGGCTCTTTGGCAGCCTCTGATTGATCTTGTCGGAATGGTTTGTAACCCAAACCGAATTTGTCCTCCTTCTTTTCCACCGGCAGCAGCTTGCCCCAGCCTTGGGCATTACCATCTTCAACAACCTTTCGGGCTTGCTGATAGGAGACAATTGAAGTACCCATCCTGTCCTCCTGGAATGCAGCAAATACTTCAGTCGTCGCCTCATTGACATTCAGGGCCTCGAACCCTTGGCTCATAGTTTCATGGATTTCACCATCCATCTCAATGCATTTATATGTAGCCAGATGGCTAACAAATATGTCCTCCTCACCACAAATGGTGATAATATGTCCTTCCCACTCATATTTCAATTTCTGGTGAAGGGTCGACGTAAATGCGCCAGCGGCGTGAATCCATGGTCGACCCAACAAACAACTGTAGGTCGGCTGAATGTCGATCACATAGAAAGTAGTCTGAAAGACCTGCGGACCGATTATCACAGGCAGCTCCACCTCTCCAAGAACAGACCTCTTTGAGCCATCAAAAGCCCTGACCACTAGATTGCTTAGTCGGAGAGCTATACCATCATATTCGAGCTTGACAAGAGCTTTCTTCGGCAAGACGTTGAGTGAGGACCCAATGTCAACAAGAGCATGAGAGAGCACAACTCCTTTACACTCCAAAGTGATGTGTAAAGCTTTGTTTTGGTGACGTCCTTCCGTTGTCAAGATAGCATTGGTGAAACATAGCCCATGGCTAGTATTAACATTGGACACCACTGTCTCAAGCTGATTCACTGTGATCTCCTCCGGCATGTAGGCAGCGTGCAAGACTTTAAGTAGTGCATCCCAATGAGCTTCGGAACACAACAACAGGGATAAGATGGAGATCTTGGAAGGAGTCTGGTGGAGCTGATCCACAACCTTGTAGTCACTTCTTTTAATTATCCTCATAAATTCATCCACATCCTGATCAAAGGATGATTTATGAGTCTCTTTTGGTGCAGGTTCTTCAAGTACCACACTTTTTCCTTTGGCTTTGGCAGCAGCCTCTGCCTTAGTATTAGTTCTTGGAGCTTGTGACGCGAAGAGGCGTCCGCTTCGGCTGAAGCCTCCGCCTCCCCCGACATTATCCACTTGTGAGGTAGGAACTAAAGAATCAAGAAGGACTCTTTCTCCGTTGCAGTAAAGGTCTTCACCATAATGCCATGGTACAACATTGTCTTTAACATATGGAATGGGCCCTGGCACCGTGATGGTGACTGGGCTAATTGCGGAAAAGGTTGGAACCGTTATTGTATGTGGATCATAGAAAACGGTGACAGGACTTCTTATGGATGTTGGTGGTGATTGATTGAAGCTTGATTGTTGTTGAAACTGTTGCTGAGACTGTTGTTGAAAGTTGCTGGAGATCGGGACCATTGTAGGGTCATAATAATAGTAACTATGGAGACGTCTCTGTTAGTGGTTGTTGAAGTTGTAGAAGCAGGTGCAAATGAACTGTTGTTTGTTGAAGTGATGGAAGAAGTGGTTGCTGAAGTTGTAGATGAATCAGTAGGAACAATTGTTGTTGCAGTTGTAGAAGAATCACTTGTTGTTGACAAAGGAGTTGCTGGTGTTGTAGAAGTTGTTGTGGTTATTTGCAGAACGCCTTCTTTAATCAAGCCATTGATGCCATTCCTCAAGCTTGCACACCCATTCTCGGAAACCTTGCAAGATTCACAACAGGCCTCACAACCTGGAAACACTTGGCATTTCAAAAGCTGGGCTTTAACCTCTGCCAGAGGTGTCTGAATACTTGCAATATCTTCAATCAAACTCATGGGTGAGCCTTCCTCTATAACATTAATCCTCGGCCCACTGTGGCTTGGCATAGGATTTTTCATGACATTGGGAGGTGGTGCAAAGTTTAGGGCCTTTGAATCTACCAGATCCTGGACCTTCATATGCAGAGCCCTGCATTTTTTCATGGAGTGACCAAGTGCGTTAGAATGAAAAGCACACCTAGCGTTGACATCATAATTTCTTGGAAGTTTCTGAGGATCAGGTGGAGCCAATGTCCTCAACTCAACAAGATTGAGCTTTAGGAGTTGTGGCAACAATGTGGCATATGGCATTGGAATAGGGTCAATCACCCTGTTGATCTGGGATGGCCGCTGTTGAAAAGTGCGTTGTTGTTGATTGTTGTTATTGTTGTTGTATGATCTCTGTTGAGGAAATTGTGGTTGTTGAGGAAAGTGCTGTGGTTGTTGAGTATACTGAGGAGGTGGAGTAGGAATAGTGACGACAGCAACTGATTTGGGCAGATATTAGGGTCTCCCTCTTCCCATGTGTACAGAATTTATTTCACCAGATCTACGAGGCCCGACAAATGGCTTCCTTGCACTTCTTGAACTGGCACTGTTGTCGGAGATCTTTCCCATCTTCAGTAGGCTCTCAATTCTCTCCCCAGCTATCACCACATCTGCAAAGCTGGTGGAAGAAAATGCAGCCAATCTGTCAATATAGGTTCCCTTGAGAGTATTCATGAACATGTCTGCCATATCCCTTTCTGACATCGGGGGTTGAACGGCAGCAGCTAGTTGCCTTCACCTTTGGGCATATTCTCTAAAGCTTTCACGGGAAGATTGTGACATTCCCATCAGAAGGGTCCTGTTTGGAGCCATGTCCAGATTATACTGATATTGACGGATGGAAGCATTAGCCAAGTCTTTCCAATTTCTTACTGTGGCTCTGGTCAAGTGAGAATACCATTCTTGGGATGCCCCTGTCAAGCTATCCTCGAAGTAAAACATCCATAGCTTCTCGTCCATGGTGTAGGCTTTCAATCTCCCCAGGAAAGATTGGAGATGGGTACGTGGGCAGGATGTGCCATTGTATCTTTCAAAACAAGGGGGTTTGAACTTGTGAGGAATTCTCACCCCTTCCACCAATCCCATGTCCATGACATCAAAACCTAGAGAGTTTTGGGATTCAAGAGACCTTAGCTTTTCTGCAATTTCATCCAACCGACGGTCGTAAACTTCGTCTTCATCCCCAACCACAGTAAATTGTTCTTCTTGAGGGTCCTTCTGCAAGGCCCTTCCTCCAGTAGTGTTACCCTGGGTGTTTCTTATGGCATTGATGTCTGGGTTCAAATGAGGTCCAAACTCTGGGGGATCGGTGCGAGGCTGCACGTGATCGTTGTTACTGGTACCCCCTGTACCTGGATGGTGTTCCTCAAGAGTTTGTCGCTCAACCAACTCCCTCGGTCTTTCCTGGATTTGAGCTAAACCAGTCATCACTATTATAAATTGATTCATTTGGGCCCTCATCTCTGTCCTCTCATTGGCCATCTGGGCTCTCACTTCAGTCAAGTCTTGTTGAACCTGATCCATTTGTAATCCCGGAAGGTTGTTTCTTGTCGGATACCAGTGCACTCTATTGACAGGGAACACTCTTCTGCGAGAAATGTTTCCTGAAACCACAACAAAGTGAGAAACAACAAACACAAAAACCTACAAAACAAAGAAAATGATGTTAGTATGCAATGCAGTATGCCTATTTGTCTTCTAAGGGTATCCGGTTTGGTTCTTTGGTTTTGACCTTTCCAGACCTCGAGGAAATGCTGATGTGGAAGAGATAAGCCCATGAAGTAAAAAAACCATATATATTTTAAAGAGTGAAGATACATAGTTTTGATTACCATAAAGTACACATGGCAGGTCAAAATACAACAAAAACAGAAATACAATCAAAATGAAGTACAAACAAAAAGAGTCAAACATCCAATCCAAAGTCATCCTCCCTAACTTCCTTCAGGAGAGCCTCAGTCACTGGACCTACTGTGTGTTCTGTGATAGTCCTAATGAGGAGGTTCCTGGTGGCAATGACACTGGTCAACTTCTTATGCTTGTCCTGATCCTTTGACCTCTTTAACCCCGCCCGGAGTTTCAACTAAGAGATCTCCTTCTGTGCTGCTAACAAAGCTGACTGATTCTTCTTCTCACTAGCCTCCAATTGCTCTATCTTATCTTGGGTCCTCTGATCCCCTTGTGCATTAGCCTCAGTGATCCTGATCCACCTAGCCTGGCTCTCTTCCAAATAATGCTCAGCTCTGGCCTTCAGAGTCTTAGCTTCCTTGCAAGCATTCTTCAGTACTAGCTCCCTTGCTCTAGCCTTTCTGATGTAGTCATCCGTCTTCTCAATCTTGGTCAAGTGCTCAATCCGGAGCTTCTCTAACCTCTCATTATCTAGAAGGCTGTCATTTCTCTCCTAGAGAGTCTTCTTCAAAGCTTCAGAGAGTTGAGCATTCCTTTCCTTCAGTTTCTCAAACTCCTTTAGGCTGACAGTGGCTGCAGGCTGCACTGCTGATGGTCCAGGTGTATCTTCTAAGGTGAATGGAATCCGAGTAATCTGTGCCCTGGTACGAGACCAATCAAGATACTATGCTGAAGCAATGTTGTTACACTTGCCAAGGATGGCTGTCCCCTTAGCCTGAATGTTGTCCCAGTCCCAGGCTGCCTGTCTGACAATAGCAGAGTTGTGCTGGATGTCACAATAGAGGGTCTCTGTCAAGTCTTGCACTCTTGGGGGATGAAACAAAGCATACCCTAATTGCCTCTTGAAAAGCAAGGGGTTGTATTTGATGCAACCTTTTACTCCAATCAAATGGACATTAGGATATTGCCCACAACTAGTAATGATATCCTTGCCCTTGGTGCTTTGAGTGCACCATCTGATGTCTTCTGATGTAAGGGAAATCAGTCTCTTAGCCCAATTCCTTGGCTGATGAGGGTTCAGGAAAGTGTCTGATTTTGGCAAGTGTCTTAAAAACCAACAGTAATAGAGGGGTGCACAGCATCTGACCAATCTTCCTCTTTGCTTCTCATTCCTCTGGTGCACTGAATAGTAGAAGTCTCCAAGCAAGGTAGGAACTGGGTTCCTCAATAAGAACAGGTGAATAGAATTCTTGCTTACAAACTTTGGCTCGTCTAAAAACACGATAACTCCATATATGCTGAGGGCTAGAAGAGCACACACAACCTCCCACTTCCCTGTTGCAGCATGCAGGGTGGCCTGGGAGATCAAGAAATCCAAGTGCAGACCTGGAATTCCAGCCTTGGTGGTCATGCTATGATCAATGAGAGTAGGCTCCAAGTGCAAGGCCTTAGCTATATCAATGAGAGAAGGGTCTTTGATGAAGACAACTGGAGGAGAGTCTCTGATGAAGACAAACAGATGAAGATGCTGGAGAAGATAACTGGAGAAATCTGAGAAGCAGAACAGGTCAAAACCAAACCAATGATAAGAAGGTGGATACCCTGTAAAACAAATAGGCAAATGTTAAATAATGCAAAATGATGTATTCATAATGATATGCAAAGGGTTTGTGATCAAGTGTTGGATCCGTTATCTGCCTTGATAGGGTCCATGTGTGTTCATAAGTCCGGATGGAGGCTTAGAAGACCAGTAACCAGGTGGGGGACTCAAATAAAGAGTCATAAAATCCAGGGTTTCACAAGAACTGTCCAAAGTGATGCATTCTTAAAACAAAACTGGTAACAGGGTATGATGAGGCCAAAGGTTCCTGCAAACCTGTAAACATCCCAACCCCCTCACATGTATTGTTCTAGAACAAGGATCCTCATACTTGGATCAGTTATGAGAAGTGTAAACACTTCTAACCCAGAGGTACAATGTTTACAATAACCATAAAAGATCCTCCTCTAATTCACCTCAGATGCTGAAGGTCATAAAAAGGTCATCCAGACTTAGCAGGTTTCCTAGATAGCCCTAGTACTATAGGAAATCCGTAGCACAGAGTTCTCAAGAAGAAACCCATGTCTGAACCGTGTTTCATATTCCCGCACCAGACCGAAATGGAATGGGAAAGAATATGAAGCCACTCTATCCTATGTGTCACTCAGGTCCCTAGTATGGAACCTTAATCACTCAACAATCCCTCCCACCAAGGAAACAGCAGATCCAACACCAATGATATGATAATAGTATGAAATGCATAAAACTGTAAATGAAAGCAATAAATAAAGCTGTACAGAAAGCAATAAATAAAGCAATAAATAAATAAGCACAAGTAGCACATAACACCCCCATAAACACAAATCAAACAAGCGCTAAGAGGAACCCACAAAAAGAACCAGCAACCCTGGTTGCAATATAAGGTCTCCCCAGCAGAGTCGCCAAGCTGTCGCTCCCCCAAAAAGACACCTAGTCAGATAGGGTACAGACGTGAATGGTCGGCGAAAGGAGAAGAAGAAATGAAGATGAATAGAGTCGCCAGCTAGGCATTTTTATCCCGAAGGAAAGGTAATGCTGCATAAACCTAAGAAAAGATGGATAAGACGGTCGCGAACCAGAGAAACTGAGGAAGGGGGTTGGTTACAATCGGGGAAGGTATTAGCACCCAGATTCTCCGTCGTACTCGACGGGATCCACGCTTAAAAGATTGTGTTTAAAAGGGGTAGGTGTGTGCTATTTGTGTGCAAGAGCTAGAAGAGAAATATACAAGTGTCAGTGTAAAAGAGAAGTGAAATGCTCAGGAACTGAGGCTTAAAAGAATTCTGGAAGAGGGGGAAGACACAGAGACTTTTGTTCGATAACTGTTAAGTTATGCCTACGTATCCTCGCGTGCAATGAGGAAGTCAGAACACCATAGTTCGACTCAAAGAGACTGAAAGATAAATTGGACTGTGAACTGCTTGCTTGCCTATGCTCAAGTGTATGACTCGTCTGGCTCGAGTGCTAACTGTCTTGCATTAGATGGAAGAAGCAAGTTCTCGTTTGTGAATGAAAGTGATGAGAAAAGAATCCCGAAGGAGACGATTATTGTTTGTTTTTGTGTTTTCAATTTTGTTATTGTTTTTGATGTTTTGCATAAGTTAACGATTGTAAGCCTAAATCAAGGGCTTGTAAACTCATTATATCCTCCCTGATTAAGGATAATGAGAATACTTAAGTATGAGATAAACATCTCAACTTAATTTCCCTGATGATGTAGGATTAAGACCATTAACCTACTTGTGATTAATTAGATGTTTTTTAGGTTTTTGTTTAGTGTTGAGTAATGAGTTTAATCTCTGATCACAGATTAGTGAGCTCATTACACCATCCTAATAGAAGGATAATAAATGAGAACACTTAAGCTAAGGAATACTCCTCAACTAAATCCATGGTTAGGGATTAAATTCATGACAAAACAAGCCTTTATTAAATGGATTTTAATTAAGGATGATATTAAGAAGTGAATTTTAAGTTTGTAAGACAACCTGAGGGGGACTTGTCCATTAAACACTAGGGTTAGTCCTTCTTAACCATAAAGGAAGAATTAGAACCCTAATGTAAGGCTTAAGTTACAAGTTAATGTCTTGGTGATTATTAGATGGATTGATTAAGAGGTTTAAATAGATTAAGGGTTTAACACTTAAGATTAAAGTTATACACTCCATCCTAAGATAAGGATGCAGGCATAACCCTAATTCCAAAGTCCTAAAACCTTAAAGGTTTAGTCTCTAATGATGAGATGAGAAAAGAGACATAAATAAGACTCAAAGGAAAAAAGTCTAAGGGTAACTATCAATCCTAGAAGTTATCATGCTTAGGCATCCTATGGTTTTGTGAGGCTTAAAAGGAGAAGTCTTCAAGGAAGCCACCAAGGAGAAGCAAGATAGGAAAGAGATGAGATGAGAAGAGAAAGAAAGGAAGAGAAACACAAGTGAGCAAGATCACTCAAGGACAAGTAAAAATGCAGCAAGGATGAAATATGAAGAGATGAGAAGAGGTGGGAGGTGAAGGCAAATCCACCTCCCAAACAACTTACCATTAACCCTGAAAAGTTAGTACAAGATGCAATATGAAAGGAATGAAATGAAATGATGCATATGAAAGGGAAAATACCAAGACCAGAAGCATACACATGATTCAAATGATGCTATGATATGATTCAAAGACATACAAGATGCATATGTGTGATCATACAAGAGAATGAATGCAAATGAAGCATGTGAACACATGGATGTTTATGAAATGAAATGGATGCAAAGCATGAAAAATGCATGGATAAATGATCAAGAAATGTTCAATAAATGTCTTAAAATGTCTAAGATGGCATAAAAATGCTTAGAATGGCATGGCAAGTTCATATGTTCATGCAATGCAAGATGCAAGTAAAGGTGCAAAATTAGGGTTACATGGAAGGAGGAGATGCAAATGGTCACAACAGAAGCATATGACATGATAAAAAATTGAAAATGAGCTCAAACAAACTCTAATCCCATATGATATCACACTCCAAAGGAGAAGGTCTAACTCTTAACCTATTGAAAGTTATGATTTTCTAAGTTTGCTAGGGTTTTTGGGTGCTTCAAAAGGAAAAATGCAAATCAAATTGAAAATGCAAGATTAATTCATACCAAAAATATCCTAGATACTACATGATATGTATAAAACAATGCAAAAGGAACCATCCTCAAACCCTTCATGGTTAGGCAGAAAATATTTTTCAAAGGTTCGGGTTAAAAAATGTGATTTTATGAACCCTAAATTCAAAGAAAATTGTCAAGTTATGATCAAAACCAAAAAGAAATTTGTATGAAGGGTTTGAAAATGTTTCTAAATGTGTTAAGATGCAACATGATTTTTTTGGTGATTTTTAGAAACCTAAATGTTATTTTAATTAATTAATTTGCTTTAATTAATTAAAATAAACATTAAAATATTTTAAAAATACTTTTAAAATGAAAAAAATAAAATATTTTTTTTTAGGTTGAGAAAAATATTTAGAATGAAAATGCAGAAAATGATATTTTTGTGATGTTTTTAACTATTTTTAATAAAATGTACAAAAGAAATAAAGAAAAATGAAATAAAATGCAATTAAATGGAAGTCAGCAAGATCTAGGGCTGAGGTTCAAAAGAAAAAGGGAGGGAATTGACTGCGCGCCAGATCCAAGGGTCAGCATTCAGACTGGCCTTAATTATGTTTTAAAATTAATTAAACTGAATTAACCCTAAGTGAAATGATCCTAGCCACTCGTTGCTAACCTTAATCTTCATTTAACGGCCACAAACACAACTGGGGAATTCATCACAGAATTAACCCTAATGACTTTCAGGTGGCCGGAGAAGACCTCCGGTCATCTTCTCCGGCCAACCAAAACACCTAACTTCTTCCCTAGGTTAAATCAAGAGCTCTAAAGCTCCAGAATCACTCCCCTAACATCCCTAAGCAAGAATCAACCATCAAAACACATTTATCATTCCTCAAAAACAAGATTCGAAGCAAAACGTGAAACTGAATAGAAATTTCAGAAACTCAATACATGCTTAATACTCAACCATTTTCAAAACAAATTACATCAGCATGATCAGTGAAGCATAAAAAATTATTTAGGAACTTAAAAAGCATTTATGGAAAAAAAGTTCTTGAGGTTACCTGAGATGAAGCTTTGCTATCTGGAGCTTTCTGGCCACTTCCTTGGTGCGTTTCCACTCCTATGAACTCCTTGATGCTTTTGTCAAGCTTGAAACAAGTTTGTATGGGCTGTTTTTGAAGTTTCAGTTTAGAACATGTCAAAATCGTGTTTTTGTTTGAGGTAGTTTCAGGCCAATGTGAAGGGTGGGAAATGATCATGGGGTTATGTGGAGAGGATTGGTGAAAGAAATTTGAAATTTTGATGGGTGGTTTGAGAGTTTCGAAGAGATGAAGTTCTTAAGGGATTTTTGGTAATCTAATGTGTGTGTTGATTCAAGCTCCAAGATGTTATGAAATGTGATCCTTAGGGCATGTATGTGAAGCTGTGATAGGTCAGAAGAGTTGTTGTGGCTCAGTTTGATTGGTATGGTGTGAAATGCAAAAAGTCAAGATTTGTGTCCTTGGAGGTATGGGTCATAGAAGGGTCTGGTTTCAAGGGGTGTCTGGTCTCAGGAAGTTTCAAGGAGAGCCGTGGAATTGGTTTTGGCATGCTGGCACAAGTGGATGGAAAGATCTATACCATTTTGCAATTTTGGGAAGTCTTGGCCCCTTTGAAATTTCTTGAAGTTCAAGTCATAGAAATGCATAATTATTGGGAAAATTCTAATCTTTAGAGGTCACATAGGCATATTGTGAAGTGTTTGTGCCCATTAGAAGTCATTAGAAGCCTTGGCAAGTGGTTTGCAAAAAATCCTCTTTGGTGCATTCTTGAACATTATAGGATTTTTGCCAACTTTGAAGGATCATAACTTGAGTTCCATAATGAATCAAAACATGTTCTTGTAATTTTTGAAAAGGGAAAGACCTAATCTACAACTTTCATGACCAAAAAGTTTTCATTTGAAGCAGTTTTGATCAAGAAAGAGGAGGTTGAAGAACTTTCCCAAAATGGAAAGTTTCCATTACAAGTCATTTCCATTTTTGGCAACTTTTCAAATGGCTCAAAATTCTTCAATCTTGTGAACTTAAAACCTCTTATAAGATCAAATAAAGATCATAGAACTTCAATTTTATGAAAATACCCCTTTGGTTCCATTGTTGGGGGCCTCAGATGCCCTGCTTTTAACTTAACTTGCTCAAAAAGTTACCCAGTGAACAGATGACTTCCACAATGAATTTCTTCATAAAACTTGGTACACATGATCCTCATAACATCTTAAGAACATTAGAAACAAGAATGACCCAAAAATTTGGAGTTGAGGCCTCTGAAACCAAAACCCTAATTTTTGTCATCTGTGTAGTGAAAACCCTAGCTCTGCTTCCATGCTTTTCCAGTTCTTGTGACTTCTTGACTTCCTTGAACTTTGAGAGACACAATATGATGATAGAACACATATGGACCCTCTTGTAATGCTTTAAGACCTTTGGGATGGCTCAGATGGACTTCTTGGATTGCTCAGACCACAAACCCTAGATGTAGATGAAACAAATATGCAATGTGATGTGGTATGCTTATGCTTATGCAAATATGAAAGATCACAAGACAAGGTGTGTATATGAGTGAGGGAAAATTTGGGGTGTTTACAGCTGCCCCTATTCAAACATGAGTTAGCTGTGTAGGATGTAAGTGCCTGACTTAACAGACAAACAAGATAACTTGTGGTTGAATACCAAAGACAATCCAAAATTTGCACTCACTGGGGAGAAAAAGAAAAGAGATATAAATTGTAAAAGATGGTATAGCATGATTATCAAATGAAGGCGATGGAGGATGACCATCGAGCAGAGGACGACTGCTGGGGATAAAGCGGCAAGTAAAGCAATGACGGGGACGACCGACAAGCTGGGAAAATAAAGTGATCATGATGGGGACGGCCATCAGGTTTGAAAAGTAAAGTAATCAACGATGGAGACGGCCATCGGTTCAAAAAATAAATGAAATATTGATGAGGGACGGTCATCAAAAGGTGAAGGACGATCACCTAGCAGGGGACAACTGCTCTTTACCACGACATAGGACGAATGTCGGATAGAAAAGGTCGACGATGGGGACGGCCATCGGATAAGTATGATGAAGGACGATCATCAAGAGGTGAAGGACTATCACCTAGCAGGTTACGGCTGCTCTCGGGGTTTATCACGACATAGGACGAATGTCGGATAACAAGATCAACAATGGGGACGACCATCGGATGAAATGATGAGGGACAATCTTCAAAAGGTGAAGGACGAACACCTAGCAAGGGACGGCTACTAAATATCACGACATAGGATGAATGCCGGATAGGAAAGGGTTCAAATAACGGAGACTCCCAAGGGGAAAGGATGAGGGACGGTCATCCAAGGGTGAAGGATGATCACCTGGAAGGGTATGGCTGCCGAAAGTATCACGACATAGGACGAATGTCGGATAGAAGAAAAATTGTTCTGCTGGGGAAAGGTAAACACGGACGAGTGTTTACGATTAAGAATAAATGGTATAAGTGTTTGACGCTGTGTATAGATTAAAGATGCAGACAAGCATCCTTAGGACCATGATACAGACGAGTATCGGTAGAAACAAAAGTCCATCCTCAGGGTGGCAAATCATATCGTGAAGTCTAACCGCATATTGGAAAGAGACCACCCGCAATGTGGCAGAGTATCTTAAAATTCGATCGCAAGTTGTTGAAAGTCCACATACACTATGGCAAGTCGTTAGTAGTATGACTCCATCTAATAGTACATCATTAAGGCATTGTTACAACCTATCAAGGTCCACCCGCAACGTGACAAGCTAGTAGTCTTCTGACATCACTCAAAAGGCCTCCCCTGTTTACTATTCTTCCCATCATAATTATCCCCAAGCAGAGTTCGTTCGGTTGAGTTTATTTCCTTGTTCTTCTGCCACCGAGTGCAAATTTTTTGGTTGTTCCTAGTATTCAATCCCTGCATACCTTAAATGTCTGAAAGTAGCTGCTATCATCCATTCACGTCCACAGTGATTGAATAGGGGCAGTTGTAACACCCTAAAATTTTCCCTCATATTTATAACCTCAACTAGTTTGCATCACCCAAATGCATTTCTCATTAGGCCATAATATCACAATCATGCATTTCATTGGCTCCTCAGGCATGGGATTAATACCCTCTGAAGAACCAGTTTTCTTTTCCATTTGGGTTTGTGGTTTCTACTTCAGTAAGGAGTGTTCCAACGGTTTCCTACCTAGATTAGAGAATTAGGGTGTTATACCCTATTTATGGTTATCATATGAATTCAGGAGAACGACCAGACAACCATCGAGAGCATCATATTTTTTACACTCATATAACTCGGTCAGGGTTTATTACCCTGGCTACATGGCCGTCAAGTGATTTCCATAGGAGGACTATCCATTGATGCATTTGATCATCCAAAGCGTTTATCATTACTTAAGGAATAAGTTATGGGCAAAGATTTTGTTCTTGTGGTCTAATCCAATTAAGAATTATGGAAGTCAATCTTTATTCGTAGCCGAACTTTTTGGTTAGCATTCAACACTTGACTTTGTATTTGTCAAGGTTCAACTCGTTTGATTGGAAGTCTAAGCCTTCTTTTCAAAGCCCCATTTTTCAAGCCCATATTTACCAATTATAAAAACCATTATCTCCTTAGACTATAAATCTTTTTTTATTATTACTATTTAAATCACAACTTATGGCCATAAACTTTTTTTAATTAAATAACTTCTTTTTCCTAGTGTCCATAAGCCAATGTATTAACCATATTCACTTGTTCACTCTTTTAACTGCTTGTCATGGGAATTTGTGCCAAAAATTGTCCAAGGTTCATATGGCCCACAACAAATCTGACCTGAAGCCTGGTCCCTTTACATACAAAGGCATTGGTTTATGGTTTCTTTATAATGAGTGAGTTTGAAAGTGTACAAAGACGGCTATGAAATTCTCAAGGGATAAAAATGACAACAACAAATCTGATTCAAATTTGCTCGACGTAGTTGTGAATTAAGTCGATAAATTGGCGGCTTCTAGTGAAAGAACAGACCTGCAAAATTAAGATAAAAAACATTTGAGAAGAAGAGTTGGGAAAATATGCTAGAAGAGCAACCAACTGAAGAATACGAGTTCTTCAATACCGGGTATACAAATTTCCGTGTGGGAATGTTTAATAAGAAAACAAAATATCTCGTAGCAAAAAGTTCGGAACAATTGAAAACTAATATATTACAAAAAAAATCAGTTACAAATAACTGATATGCCAGAAAAATTACAAGAAAAAAGGACGGTTATGAAAAACTCAGCATTCCTTTCAATCTTCAAATTCTTCTCTTCATCAATCGTCATTCTCTTCTTCGTATTACCGCGACGGATACCCCCACATAAGGGCCTTGAATCGGCTGCAATTGCATAACAACAAAAATATAACTCAAAATCCAGAAAATTCCAAGAAGAAAATTCAGAAGGGTTCAACAAAATTGAAAACAGTTATAGATTTCTAACAGCTTCTAACTGAATTTTAACCGAAACCGAATTCAACTAAAATATCGATATTACCCTCACCATGGAGTTATAAGAACCAGATGATTGTTGATCTGGATTTTTGGACGGGATTTCGATCCAAAATCTTTCCACCACTCACCATCTTCATCATTGTTTTGCAGAACTTCTTCTTCGATCCATCTCCCTTCTTCTTCTTCTTCCCCATTATTCCCATCCGCATAACCACATCCATTCACTCTTCTTCAGCTTCACTTCATCTTCATCTCTCTCCCTTCAATCTTCATCAGTCATCTTCCATTCCAATATTCAAAAATTCACCAACCTTCAAGCACCATTCTTCTTCATCCACGCCAAAATTGACTCAATCTCATCCTTCATCACTTTCTGTGTATTCATCACTCTGCAACAATCGAATCAACCACAAAAAAAGGGTTAGTCGAATTAGCAAAGAGAAGCTAACTGAATAAAAATCAAACAACAAAGCTGCAAATACTAATCGCGTAAAGAATCAAAGAGAAACGTACTGTGAAACACATTGCTTCCGATCTCCATCTTCGCGGCGTCACCTTCAAGTATCATCATTCAACAATAGAAACTTTAGGCCTGAAGCCGCATACCTGATCTGTGAACTTCGATTCATCCTCGAAGAGTATGACATCATTGATCTTCAACTCTCGCACAACATATTCAACAACCTCGAGCAGCCTTCAAAATCAACTTGAATCAAATCAGCATCATTGATCGCCTGCTCCCATCAACATCGCGATTATCTTCGATCAACATCCAATCTCTCCTACATCCACAACCTGCAAAAGTTCAGGAACGCATGTTAGAATCATAGATTCATCAAGAACTTGCACTTCAACGTTCACAAATCATTTTCCGCGGCGAAACTCATCGAAAATGTGCGTGCATCATCGCCATGCCTCAGATTCACTCAATGAAACAACGATGGTGAGTGGGAAAGCCCTCGAATTCACAGAATAGAAGAAGAGAAAGAGGAGCGGTGAGTTGAAAAGCCCTTACCGGAAGTTCACCCCACTGCGGCCTTCACCTACAGGTGATACCTTCTTCTCAACGAGGTCGATTTTGTTCCGATTCGAAGTAGATTGGGTCTAGGTTAAGAATTTAGGGATGAAGCTTGAGCGAGTTAATTTAGAAGGCTGGCGGCGGTGGTGTAGTGACGACGGTTAGGGCTTTTATAGTTTAGGGAGATGAAGAGATTGTGAGGAAGAAGGTAACGCGTCTAGGTTTTGAAGTCTGATTTTCATTTATTTGTGTTAATTGGTTTTAATGGTAATCAATTGATTTTAGATTTTTGATTAAGAGAATTAAATATAATAATCCCAATTAATGGCACTATTAGAAATTATAAAACCTCATAAAACTCAGTTAACCTATTTAATCTTCACCGCCAGGATGTTGAAGAGATAAGGGTTGGTAGATTCCCTTTTGGACGGTCCAATTCGGTGGTGACACTTGTCACCGTCCGGTAGGACCGTCAAATCTCAATCACGCGCATGACCCCCACTATAATAACCATGTACCACTTCATCATAGCCATCCGTTTTATCATCATTGTAGTTCTCTTGATCTGATGAACCGTGTTCATTATCATAAGTCAACAGGGTTGACTGAAGTTCCATGTAGTACACCCTCAGGCCTTGGTGCGTGTGGGCCTAGGATCTTCCGCTATTCCCACCCCCGTTTTCAGCCCATATGTTATCTTTAACTAATTATTTCTATTTTTTCACCCCCTCCTATTTCCTTTCTTTTTAGTTTTCTATTTTAATGCTTGTTCAATTTAATTCAATAAAAAATACCAAAATGCATAATAAAATTCCACAAAAATTATAATAGGTTCCTAATTCATTTTATAAATGTTCTATATTTTTACTTTCTGAATTTTGTCATTTTTCAATTTAATTTCGATTTTCCATTTAATTGGTTTTAGATTGAATTCTTTCATGAACGCATAATTTTGTACATTTTATTTCTACCACTTCCTGTAATATTTTTGGCCCATTCTTTTTGCTATGATTAGAGGACAAATAATAGTACCTGGAAATAGTTTTGGGGTATTTTTTAGGCCATTTTATCCACTGTTTTGGTAGTGTGGTTTGTGTAAAATTATGATTGAATCTTAGGTAGATTTAAGTGGCCATTTGACATAGTTAGACTTTGAATTTTTAGGAGATTTTTTAACACAATATTATAGTCAGGTTAGGGACCCTAGGGAATTAATTTCATATTTTTTCCAGGAATTTTGATATTTTTTGTTATCATAATTCATTTCCATCATATTGTTGCATATGCATCTTCATTTCATTTACTAACAATTTTCTTTTTGTGCAAGGTATTTTTTGAGGATTCACGTATGGACTTGGATTATGTTTATTATGCCTCGATTATATTTTTGTGATTTGTACTCTGTGATGTAATACTTGTATAGTTCCTATAATTAGGATAGAAAAGATAAAACGAATCGATAGAAAACCAAAATCTCAAAAAATGAAATAAAGAAATACTCGATCCAACGTCGAGTAAATTTTCAAATAAATAAATAAAGTTTCATGTGACTTTAAGATTCCTCGATTACCATCGTTCCATTCCATTACACCAAAAGCAAGCCTTGTATGTTGCACACCATAAGTCGTGCGTCTTAGCACCACGCAATCGACCCACCCGATCCATCGTTTCATCCCATTTACGTTTCATACACGTTTTTACCCACCATGACTTAGGAGGACCACATTACTTTTTGTACTCGCACTTCTAGTCTAATATCTCTTAGGTAGATTTAATCTTTCAAACCTCACTAACCTTAGGTCACCTGTAAACTCAACTAACTTAGGGTAAGTCTAGTTTCCCTTAGAGTTTTCCTTTGATAACTTGAGCCTCACTTCTCATCTTAAAAATAAAAAAACTTAATAAAGGAAAATGTGTACAATGCACTACGAGCCTTAAGCTATACGGGAAATGACTAGTGAAGGTCTCCTCCACTCTTCTAGGGTACATTACAAACGTTCCATTGGGGGCGATCTTGGAAAGTATTCGCTCCTGTATCATAGCCTTTAGTGTTATACATACAATAAACACAAATTCAAAACACTTCTTCTAAAAGACAATAAACCAAGACATCACGTCTTCTCTTCTCATCTCATACTCTTTGCGGACGAATACGACTTGCCTCGAAAGTTCAAACAGCGACACGGTAAACACCCTCGAGTCAGAGCCGATAACACCTAAGCTAGAGCTATGGCAACATCATCCTAAAAATCATAAGCAAGTTCCCGCCTTAGTTAGACGAACTACGGCGACTCTGATCCTCATTTATCCCGATGAGATATGTATGCAGTGGGGTAAGGCCCATTCGAGCACAATCTTTATTTTCCCTACATTTTCCCCCGTTATTTCCATTTTTTAATTCCATTTCTTTTCTCATTTCCATTCCATTCCAGATAGCCATTCTTTTATTCAAACAACATATTATTTTTCACCCTTTGAAACAGACTTATAAGCGTGGATCCCGTCGGGTACGGCGGACGGATTGGGGTGCTAATACCTTCTCAATTTGTAACCGACTTCCGGACCCAGATCTTTGGTTCGCAAGGCCTCGTCCTTTTCCTTCTTCCTTAGGTTTGTGCAACATTACCTTTCCCATTCCTTCGGGATAAAAATGTCTGGCTGGCGACTCTAACCTTTTCCGCGCCACTTTCGCGTTTGTACTAGGATGAAAATCCCGGGAGTGACAGCTGGCGACTCTGCTGGGGATCGAACCCAAAATCTCTGGTTTCCCCTTTGAGAGTCAATCCTAGCGCTTGTTTGTTTCCGTTTTCTTTGGGTGTTTATTTGTTGTTATGTTTTAGTTTAGCTTTACTGTTTTGTTTACAGTTTATCGCTTTACTTTTCGACTTTATTTACAGCTTTCTGCATTTTACTTTACTGTCGCATATACTGGCATGTACTGTACTGGATGTTCTGGTTTTCCTTGTCGGGTTGGGATTATTGTGAGATAAGCCAAATACCCGGCTTGAGTATACACATAGGATTTAGAGTGGGCAATTGTGTGGCATGCGTGGTCTTGAGCATGTGTAGTTTTCACGAGTCCCACACCCAGATCAGGCTCTCTTGGGATATGTTCTATACTGCCTAGGCAGACCATAGAATGTTCCTACCTGAGCTGCTAATACTGGGAACTGATCATAGAGGACCTTAGTGGAAACAACCCTCTCCAGTGGTGGCAGACCACATTTTGTGGCAAACCCATTCGCACCCGAGGGTCCACTACGAAATCGCATAGGATGACCTTGTTCTCTCATAGGAACCTAGTTAAAGCAACTAGTCGTATGATGGTAGTATTATACCCTTCGGGATGAATGTACTATTGTTTCTCGACTTCAGTGCTTGAATCCTGGAACCTATGAGGGATGCTTGTTTTTCCTGACTCAGTTGAGGCCTCCCTAGGTAGTACATAATGCCAAACTGATTCCCTGATTTGGTCATGAGCCATTTTTCGGAAATGGTGAACGTATTATTGCTACTCGACTTTGAGAGTCCGTAATGTTGACCCGTAGTAGCATACCCGTGAGATTGGGAGGGGTTTACAGGTTTGCAGGAAAACTAACCTTCAACCTACCTTGTTCTTAATACTTGAGTTTTCTTTTGACACATACTTGTGGTCTGGTATTCTTGACAGTCAGTATTTGGGAAAATCAGAAGGCAGTACAATATTGCTCAGTATATGCAACAGTGATCATATGCCATTGCATTGCATCACATCATCTGCATACTTGCATTCCTAATGCATGTTTATTCATTTGCAGGGTTGCATATTACATCCTTGATTCCAGTTGTGGGTATTGATCTATGAGCATGGAATCTAAGAAAAAGACCAAGTGTATTATCTCCTACAAGGTTCATCAGCCTATTGTGAAAGAAATCCTCAAGGTGAAAGCCTTAGCACCTCCAGAAGTTCTCAATGTCTTCAAGCAGGATTACGGGTGGATTTTGTATTTTATAGAGCCCATCAGTGACTACGCTTTCAGAGGGATGCACACCTTGCTACAATTTTATGATCCACAACTTAGATGTTTCGTACTTTCTGATTTCGTATTGGCACCTACATTAGAGGAGTACTCGAGCATCCTGAGAGTTTCCGTGAAGGACTGTGCACCATTCTTTGGGTCCAAGATTGACCCCGACTTCAAAGATGTAGCAACTGCTCTTTATTTGAGCAAGTCATTATTGGAAGACCGGATTGATAGAAAAGGAGGCTTCCGAGGATATCATTTGAGTTTCTTGTTAGATGAAGCCACTAAAGCAGGCGAGGCAAAACGTTGGAGTACCTTCAATGAAATCCTAGATTTGTGTGTCTATGGAATCACTTTGTTCCCGAACATGCCGAACTTTGTGGATGCGATTCTATTCGCATTTTCATAGCAAAGAATCCTGTTCTTACTCTCTTAGGTGATCTCTACCACTCTGTGCATTATAAGAATGAGAAGCGAAGAGGTGGAATGTTGAATTGTTGCGCGACTGTATTCTACAAGTGGTTCACACGCTTTCTTCCACAACCAGGGGCTTTTGAAAGGACGAAGAACTCACTTGAATGGTCGGAAAGACTGATGGGCTTGCAAGCAAAGGATATTGTCTGGGTTAATCAGGGATTGCGATGCATTGACATTCTTCATAGTTGCGAAGGATTCCCTAATGTTCCATTGATCGGGAGGAAAGGGGGAATTAATTATAACCCTTCCCTCACGGTTAGACAGTTCGGGTACGCCTTAAAAGAGTCACCAGCCGCTGTGGACATCACAGAGTCTTTGTACTTCCAATCAACAGACGGATTCGAGATTTCTCAGAAAGCTTCTAATGCCTGGCATAGTCGAAAGACAAGAGGGAAGAAGACTTTGGGAGTAGGGGATTGTCGAATGTATCCACCGTTTGCAGAATGGCTAAGAGAATGGGTGGAAGTGTTACTATTACCATTTGGGGCTACGCCTCTTCTATATCCCATGGTCATTAAATAGCCTACCACAATTAGCATTGAAGAGTTCAACAAGGTGAAGACGGAAAGAGACAGGTTGTTAAAGGAGAATGCACAGTTGAGTCAAGAGCTTGCTAAAGCTAATCACGCCAGACTTGAGATTAAGTGGAAAGATCAAGAAGATGCTGAGAAGCATGCTATTGCAAGGAAACAGTGTGAAGTTGAGTTAGCTCAGTATGCGAGGTTCGAGTTTGCTACTAGAAGTTATTCCAAGGAACATATTGACACTAGAAGGCAACTGGATCAAAATACCTTGATGTTCGAGAACATGAAAAAGAGGCATGCTGCTTACAGGATCAAAAGAGAGGAACACGATAAAGTTCAAGCTGAAGAGATTGTGAGTAACCTAAAGGAGAAAGATGAAGAGATGGCCGGTAAGTTGAGAGAAAAGGATGCAGAACTTGCTAAAGCCCGAGAGGAAGCTGCTTATTACAAGCGGATGATGATCTACTATCAGAAGAAGCTGAAGAGGGTTGAAGACAACCAGGCGCAGACGAAGGAATTGGTAGAAGTTCCAAAGGCAGGACCAATTGTTGACTCCAACCTAGATAGAGGATCACATTGACAAAGACATCTTTCTATTTGTTTGTATGTTGTGGGATTACCATCAGGACTGTTGATGGAATCTTCTTTTATCATTGTACTTCTGTTTAAAATCCATGCTTTGTGTGTTTTGACTATATCAACAAGTTCTTATCATAAAAAGATCTCTTTACTATCATTCTGTGTGCTCTCGCTTTGTGATCACCGACATATCTGGTACGTTTGCAAAACACGTTGGTCTTCATATTCTTGGAATTTTTTGGCACGTCAGCTACACACACACCTTATATTATCAACATTGCTTATTATTTGCAGCAAAAAAGAGCTTTTATCTTCATCAAACCCACAAAAAACTGGAATCAAGGGATGGAATGCCCTAAGAATTATTCGACATGCCATAAGCATTCATTTCCTGCATATCATATTCTTGTGTTTTTGTAGATTACCCAGAGTTTCTAACTTATTCAGTTGTCGGCAATATAGCTGGTCAACGCGTTCACCGATATCCGACTAAAAGAAACTGAGTAAGGATGGCTGAACGAATGCAGACTGATCTCAATGAGCTCCGACAGAGGATGGATCAGTTCATGGAAATGATGACTGGCATGGCCCAGAACCAGGAGCGTCTCAGGATGATGGTTGAGCAACCCCATGGGAATGTTAATATTGGAATACCTGTCGCTCCCGAAGATTTGCATCCCGGTACAAGCGCGAACGGTCGGTGAGAGGAGAAATGAAAGGTGAAGTGAATAGAGTCGCCAGCTAGATATTTTTATTCCAAAGGAAAGGTAATGCTGCATAAACCTAGAAAGATATGGATAAGACGGTTGTGAACCAGAGAAACTGAGAAAGGGGGTTGGTTACAACCTGGGAAGGTATTAGCACCCAGATTGTCTGTCGTACTCGACGGGATCCACGCTTGAAAGTTTGTGTTTAAAGGGGTAGTGTCAATGCTTTCTGTGTGCAAAAGCTGGAAAAGAATGTACAAGTGTCAGTGCAAGAAAGTGAAGTGAGGTGCTCATGAATGAGGCTTAAAAGAATAAAGCTAGAAGAGGGGGGAAGAGATAGAGACTTTTGTTCGATAACAGTCAAGTTATGCCTATGTATCCTCTCGTGCAATGAGGAAGTCAGAACACCGTAGTTCGACTCAAAGAGACTGAAAGACAAAATGACTGATGAACTGCTTGCTTGTCTATGCTCAAGTGTATGACCTGTCTGGCTCAGGTGCTAACTGTCTTGCATTAGATGGAAGAAGCGAGTTCTCGTTTATGAGTGAAGATGATGAGAAAAGAATCCCGGAGGAGACGATTATTGTTTGTTTTTGATGTTTTCAATCTTTTATTGCTTTTTGTGTTTTTCATAAGTCAATGAGATTAATCTTAAACCAAGGGTTAGTAAACTCATCACATCCTCCCTTTTATTAGGGGCAATGAGAATACCTTAAGTATGAAGTAAACACCTCAAACTTAATTACCATGATGTAGGATTAAGATCATTAACCTACTTGTGATTATTTAGATGTTTTTGGTGTTTTTGTTTAGTGTTAAGTAATTAGTTTAAGCCATAATCAAGGATTTAATGGACTCATTACACCATCCTAATAGAAGGATAATAGATGAGCACATTTAAGTTGAGGAAGATACCTCAACTTAATCCATGATTAGGGATTAACCTCATGAAAAAACAAAGCCTTTATTAAAGTGGATTTTAGTTAATGGTAAGATTAAGAAGTGAATTTTATGGTTTGTAAGACAACTTGAGGGGGACTTGTCCGTTAACACTAGGGTTAGTCCTTCTTAACCAATTAAGGAAGAATTAGAACCCTAATGCAAGGCCACAGTTACAAGCTATTGTCTTAGTGATTATTAAGATGGATTGATTAAGAGATTTAAACATATTAAGGGTTTAACACTTAGGATTAAAGTTATACACTCCATCCTAGTAGAAGGATGCAGGCATAATCTTAATCACAAAGCCTTGAAACCTTAAACCCTAAACCCTAAACCCTAAACCCTAAAGATGACACAAATATGACACAAAGGTAAAACTAAAGGGGAACTAATCAAAACCCTAATTATTATCATGCTTGGTGTTCCTATGGTTTGTAAGGCTTGCAAGAGGTCCTCAGAGAAGCCACCAATGGAAGAAACAGATGAAAGAAGGAGAAGCAGAAGAAACAAGTTAACTTACTTCACTTTAGAAGATAAGTTACTTGAAGAAAGAAAGTGAATGAAGAACATGAATGAGTAAGCTCACTCTAAAGCAAATTAAAATGCAGAAATGATGCATAAGAGAGATGAGAAGAGAAATGAGAAGTGAGAAGTGAAGGCAAATTCACTTCTCAAAGTACTTACCACCTGAAATGGTTAGCATAAAAGAAAGAATGAAATGAAAATGGAATGTATGCAAGGATGAAAACCAAAACCATAAGCATATTCATGATGCAAATGATGTTATGAGATGATGCAAAGACATGTCAAGTGCAATGGATGATCATACAAGGGATGAGAATGCAAATGAAGCATGTAAGAAACATGAAAGCACATGAATGTTCATGGAATATAATGAATGCATATCATGGAAAATGGATGAATAAATGATAAGTCATGATTCTAATGTGTCCAAAGATGTCTTAGGGGTCATGTGGGTGCAAAATATGTCATGGCAAGTTCATAAATGAATGCTTATGCAAGATGTATGCAAACGAACATGAGAAATTAGGGTTTTAATGCAACATGAGATGCAAAAGTCAAAACCAGAAGAAAATGACAAGATAAAAAATTGAAAATGCATTCAAAGGAACCCTAACCCCATATGATATCACACCCCAAAGGAGAAGACCTAACTCTTAACCTAAAGAAAGTTATGATTTTTCTAAGTTATCTAGGGTTTTAAGGCACCTAAAGGGAAAAAATGCAAATCAAATCAAAAATGAAAAATAAATTTGTGACAAAAATATGCTAGATACTACATGTCAAATTAAGATCAATGCAAAAAGAATCAAAGTCATACCATTCATGGTTAGGCAGAAAAGAATTCTTGAAGTTAGGGTTCAAAAATAGGATTTTTATTAACCCTAAACTCAAGAAAATTGTCAAAGATGATTCAAAACCAAAAATAAATTTGTATGAATGGAATGACAATGTTTCTAAATGTCCTAAGATGCAATGTGATTTTTTTTTGGGATTTTTAGAAACCTAAATGATATTTTAATTAATTAATTTCCATTAATTAATTAAAATAAACATTTAAATATTTTTAAAATGATTTTTTAATGCAAAAAATAAAAATAAAAATGTTTTCTGGTTGAGAAAAATATCTGAAATGAAAATGTAAAAGAAAATATTTTTTTGGGATTTTCTAGCTATTTTAAATAAAATATGGAAAATAAATGAGAAAAAATGAATTAAAAACTGAATTAAATAAAAGTAATCTAATCTGATGGCTCACTTTCAAAGCTGAGGGATTTATGTTGACCTGGCGCGCAATCTAATGGTTGAAATTCAAACTCAGTTGATTTTAATTAAAAAATTAATTAAACATAATTAAATGGGATTAGGGTTTAAACACTCAATCCAGGCCATTCAAACGTGCGGGGAAAAAAGATCCTACGTCCAAAATTTAAACTAACCCTAATTACATTGATTATGCCCTAATCACACTCAGGTGGCCGGAGAAGACCTCCGGTCATCTTCTCCGGCCAGACCCCCTCCCTGAACTTCTCAAAACCCCACAAAAACTCACCACAAGCTCCAAAAATGATCCTTAACTATCAACAAACTCAAATCCAGCAGCAAAAACACTTAATCATGCTTGAATGAAGAGAATCGAAGAAGAACAAAAATTAGGTCAAAGTTTCAGAGGTTCAGTTCATGATTGTTTCTTTCTCATTTTCAAAAATAAACACATCCCCATGACCAGGGCAGCATACAGAACAATATTTTAACAAGAAAACAAGGTTCTGGAAAAAAAGTTCATCATGTTACCTGAGGTGAAGCTTCCTGGTTCTGAGCTCTCAAGCCTCCTCTTTGATGCAAAAATTCTCCAATCATCCTCCTAGTGATGTTGCAATGCCTAGAACAAACTGAAATGAGTTGGTTTGAGAGAATGAAGCCTTGCTGGTCAGAAATCGTGTTTTGATTGTAGGGGGTCTTAGGCTGTTTTAATGGTTGCTTTGTGTTCTATAGATGATTTTGAGATGAATGGTGGAAAAAGTTTGAAGATTGAGTGTGTGTAGAGAGTTTCGAATGCTTTTGCAAGTTGGAGTGATTTTGTGTATGCTAAGTTCTTGGAGCTCTTGGCTTGTGTGTCTTATGAAAAATGATCCTTGAAGCATGCTTGTAAATTCTGGATAGGCCAGAGAGTGGGTGGTGGACTGTGGTGATTGGTATGGGCAAGTTGCCAAAATGTCAACATGACTTGTACTTGAGGTATGGGCAATGGTAGTTGACTTTTTGGCTTGTCTTGGTGCAGTTGAGATCAAGGAGGTCCATAGAATCGGTTTTGAGGCAATTCAGCAAGTGGATGAAAGGTTATGTACCATTTTGCAATTTTATAAAGTTTTGGCCCCTTTTGGATTTCTTCATGGGCAAGGCATGAAAACTTGATATTCTTTGGGCAATTCTGAGTTTTAGGCAATGCACTATGATGTTATGATGCTTAGAAGTGTGTTTGAAGTCACAAAATAGCTTGGCAAGTGGTTTTGTAAAAATCCCTCTTTGGTGCATTCTTGAAATTATGTGATTTTTGCCAACTTTGACAAGCCATAACTTGAGTTCCATAATGAATTAGAACTTGTTCTTGTACTTTTTGAAAAGGGAATGATCCAATATACAACTTTCATGACCAACAATATTTCATTTGAAGCATTTTTGGTTGAGAAAGAGGAGGTTGAAAAACTTTCCCAAAATGGAAAGTTTCCATTACAAGTCATTTCCATTTTTGGCAACTTTTGGTTTAGCTCACGTTTCTTCAATTTTGGGAACTTATAAACCCTTCAATGATCAAATAAAGATCATATAAATTCAATTTGATGAAAAATCCACTTTGGGTCCATTGGTGGGGGCCTCAGATGCCCTGATTTTGCTCTAACTTGCTCAAGAAGTTACCAAGTGAAAAAATGATTTCCATAATGAATTTCTTCATAAAACTTGGTACACATGATCCTTATAACATATTGAGACCATTAGAAAAAAGAATGACCAAAAAATTTGGAGTTATGGCCTCTGAAACCAAAACCCTAATTTCAGGTCATCTGTGCAGTGAAACCCTGGCTCTGCTTCCATGCCTTTGCTAGTTCTTGTGATCCCTTAACTTTCATGAACTTTGAGGAGCATAATATGATGATAGAACACACATGGACCCTCTTGGAAAGCTTTGAGGCCTTTGGGATGGCTCAAATTGATTCTTGGATTGCTCAGATCACAAACCCTAGATGCAGATGAACTTGAACTATGCAGATGAAACAAAAAGTCAATATGAGATGATATGCTTAAACTTATGAAAATATGAAAGATCATAAGCCATGGTGTGAACTTAGTAAGGGAAAATTTGGGGTGTTTACAACTGCCCCTATTCAAGCATGAGTTAGTTGTGCAGGATGTAAGCACCTGGCTTAACAGACAAACAAGATACCTTGTGGTTGAATACCAAAGACAGTCCGAAATTTGCACTCACTAGGGAGAAGAAGAAAAGGGATATAAATTGTAAAAGGCAGTATAGTATGATTATAAAGTGCGGGCGATGGAGGACGACCATCGAGCAGAGGACGACTGCTGGGGAAAAAGTGGTAAGTAAAGTAGTGATGGGGACGACCGACATGTTGGGGAAATAAAGAGACTACGAAGGGGATGGCCATCGGGTAAGGAAATAAGATTCTCTGGGGATTAAAAGTAAAGCAATGATGGGGATGGCCATCAGGTTTGCAAAGTAAAGGTAAACAACGATGGGGATGGCCATTGATTCAAAGAATAAATGAAATATTGATGAGGGACGGTCATCAAAGGTGAAGGATGATCACCTAGCAGGGGACGGCTGCTCTTTATCACGACATAGGACGAATGCCGGATAGAAAAGGTCGACGATGGGGACGACCATCGGATAAGCATGATGAAGGACGATCATCAAGAGGTGAAGGACGATCACCTAGCAGGGTACGGCTGCTTTCGGGGTTTATCATGACATAGGACGAATGTTAGATAATCAGATCAACGATGGGGACGGCCATCAGATAAAATGATGAAGGAAGATCATCAAAAGGTGAAGGACGATCACCTAGCAGGGGACGGCTTCTAAATATCACGACATAGGACGAATGTCGGATAGAAAAGGGTTCCAATAATGGAGACTCCGCTGGGGAAAGGATGAGGGACGGTCATCAAAAGGTGAAGGATGATCACCTGGCAGGGTACGGCTGCCGGAAGTATCACGACATAAGACGAACGTCGGATAGAAGAAAGTTGCTTTATTGGTGACTTACTGGGGAATGGTAAAACACGGACGAGTGCTTACGCTTAAGAAATAAAAGGTATAAGTGTTTTGACGCTGTGTATAGATTAAAGATGCGGACGAGCATCCTTAAGACTATGATACGGACGAGTATCGGTAGAAACAAATGCTGACGCGTGTTCTGAGATGATGATACGGACGAGTACCAACTGGTTAACAAAGAACACGGACGAGTGTCGAATCTGTGGGGAATAGGTATATATGAGATATGGACGAGTATCTGTGAGTAAAAACAAGTATTGTGAAGTATGAGCAAGACACAGACGGGTGTTCAATTTGCTGGGGAGCAGTACGACACGGACGGGTGTCAGAAGAGGAAGTGTATAAGTTATGAACTTATGAGTGTAAAAAGGTATTCTGGCAACCTGTGGGGATAGGATGACACGGACGGGTGTCGATGAGAGTGTATTATAAACAAGTGTTTGGCAATCCTGCTAGGGAATCGTGACACAGGCGGGTGTCAAGAAAATGTATATAGGTATCTGCAGGTGAATGATACGACACGGACGAGTGTCGAAAGGTGTATATGAACATATATTTGTGAGTGCAAAGGGGACGCTTTGGATTTCTGTGGGGAGATATGAGGTGACACGGACGAGTGTCGAGAAGAACATGTTATGGATAAGCATCTGTTTGTAGAAAGTGTTCTGGCGACTTTACTGGGGAATGATGACACAGACGAGTGTCGAAAGGAGCATGTATCTGTATCTGAGAGTGCAAAGGGGATGCTTTGGATTTTATGTGCAAGGGATGTATTTTGTATATTTCTGATGAGGTACTGTTGGTATTTACAGGTGACTGGTTCGAACCTGACTTGTGATCAAGCAATATGTTTGATTTTTGCCGTAATGCTCCGTGTTAAAACGGAATGCTATGCTTTGTGGGGAAATATGATGCGAATGCTATAATTATGCAAACGAAACCAATCCGGGATTCAGATCCCGCTGCGGTGAAGATCTCTGGTTGATCTGCTTGGAAGGAGAATCCCAGCTGGGGATGAGATCATTGGTAGATCTGATAAAACATATGGTTCTGCTTGGGGGACTAGATCACTGATAGATCTATCCGGTAAGGAGATATCCCAGCTAGGGATGAGGAGACTTTCGTCACTTTATTGTGTGAGAATTTCAGGCATTGCTCTTCTAGGAGAGGCTGGAACTCTGTGGGGATCTTGGCTAGAGATGAGGATACTTTGACAACTCTGTTGGGGAAGGAGCATTTCAGATGCTGCTTCAAAAGATGCGCTGGAGAAGTGATGCTTGGCATACCCCATGTTGCGTATTGAATACCTGTAACCTGTTAAGACAAAAGAAACGCACAAGTATCCCGAGGTATCCCTTACTGGATTCCGTCATATGAGTTAGATATTCCTGAGAGTAAATACATTTCCTGCAAGCATTTAATTAGAAAGGCACATCTGTTTTATGCAAATATTATATTATGGATATTGGACATTTTGCAAACGAAACAAAAATGTATAAGACAAAGTGTGACTGAAGATTCTGATTTTATTAATCTGGATGCCCTGATTTGGCAAATACAGTCAAAGAAACAAATCCCCTGAAATGAGGAGATTGTTACAAAATTGAGAAAAATAAAGGTGCTGGCAATGTTGACGATGCTCCGGTGAGCTCCCTTTGCTATGACCTGTATGACCTTGACGTTCTTCTCATCTTGCTTTCTGAAGAAGGTTGATTCTGACCGATGCTTTAACCTTTCGAAGCTTTCCGTGTTGTTGAGATACAGACGAATTCATAATGCAGTTGTTCTCTTATTCCCTGATTTTGCGTGGATCGCCCTTTCGGGTTTTCAATCCACCGGGATACCCATTTTTTCCTGAGTTGTCCAATGCAGCTTTTCAACTCAGCGGGTGTACATTTTTTTGATTTTTCCCTTATTTTTGCCCGAGTCTTTTATTCTGTTTTTGACTCGCCGGGATGCCCTATTTTTGCCTGGACTTACATTCTGTTTTTATGTCCAGCGGGTCATTTTATGAGAAGTATTTTTTAACTGCATCTGAATTCACAGGGGATAAGAAATCTTCACCATCCATAGTAGTGAGCATCAGTGCTCCACCAGAGAAAACTTTCTTTACTATGAATGGGCCATCGTAGTTCGGAGTCCACTTGCCCCTGTAGTCTGTATGAGGAAGAAAGAGTCTTTTCAGCACAAGATCTCCTACTTGGTATTCCCGAAGCCTGACTTTCTGATCGAAGGCTTTCTTCATTCTTTTTTGATATAACTGCCCTTGATAGATTGCAGCTAATCCTTCTCTTCGATCAAATTCAGTTGATTATACCGAGAACGGACCCACTCTGCTTCATTCAGCTTGACATCCATCAATACCCGCAAGGAGGGTAATTCAACTTCAACATGTAGGACTGCCTCCATACCATACACAAGCTGATACGGTGTTGCCCCAATAGATGTTCTGATTGAGGTACGATACCCATGCAAGGCAAATGGTAGCATTTCATGCCAGTCTTTGTAGGTAACCACCATCTTCTGCACAATCTTCTTAATGTTTTTGTTAGCTGCCTCAACAGCGCCATTCATCTTTTGCCTGTAAGGAGAAGAGTTGTGATGTTGGATTTTGAAGTCCCGACACAGTTCTGCCATCATTTTGTTGTTCAAATTGGAACCATTGTCAGTAATGATTCGCTCGGTTACTCTATATCGACAGATGATGTCTCTCTTCAAGAATCTGGCTACCACTTGTCTGGTGACGTTTGCATACAAAGCTGCTTCAACCCATTTGGTGAAGTAATCAATGGCTACCAGGATGAATCTATGGCCATTTGAAGCAGTCGGTTCGATCTTTCCAATCAGGTCAATGCCCCACATGGCAAAGGGCCAAGGTGAAGACATTACATTCAAAGGATTCGGATCACATGCACTTTGTCTGCATAAATCTGGCATTTGTGGAACTTCTTGGCATAAGCACAACAGTCTGCATCCATTGTGATCCAGTAGTAACCTGATCTTAACAATTTCTTTGCCATTGCATGTCCTCCAACATGGGTACCGAAAGATCCTTCATGCACCTCGTGCATTAGGAGGTCTTCTTCCTTCTTGTCAACACATCTGAGCAGAACCATGTCAAAGTTTCTCTTGTATAATGAGCCATCAACATTCAGGAAGAAACTACCAGCCAACCTTCTTAATGTCTTCTTATCATTAGATGATGCCCCAGGTGGGTATGTCTGATCCTCTAAGAAGTATTTAATGTCATGGAACCAAGGCTTGTCATCTTTAGCAATGTCCACGGAGAATACGTATGCTGGTCGATCAAGTCTGGATACTGAAATCCGAGGCACATAATTGGCAGTCTGAACCTTGATCATGGAGGAAATGGTAGCCAAAGCATCTGCGAACTGATTTTCGTCTCGAGGGATGTCACAATATGGAATCAGATGCTCTTGGTGAGTACCATTTGCCGTTGGTCTGATTGATTAGCAAAGCTGAATCTCCGAATACATTCAATGTCTTGATCATGAAGGCAATGGCTTCCTCAAGACCCATGACACATGCTTCGTATTCAGCTTCGTTGTTAGTACATGCAAAGGTGAGTTTTGCCGAGAAAGGCATATGAACTCCCTTAGGTGTGATGAACACTGCACTAACTCCACGACCATTCATATTGACAGCCCCATCAAACATCATTGTCCATTCTTCTTCTGGGTCAGGTCCTTCAGTGTGAACAGGCTCTTCATGATCTTTTGCTTTTAAGTACATGATGTCCTCATCAGGGAAGTCAAATCTCATCGGCTGGTAATCATCAATGGGTTGCTCAGCTAGATAGTTAGACAACACACTAACTTTGATGGCTTTTTGAGATGTGTACTGAATGTCATATTCTGTCAGAATCATATGCCATCTTGCAACCCTTCCGGTAAGTGTTGGCTTCTCAAATATATACTTGACTGGGTCCATTTTTGAAATCAACAAATTAGTGTGGGTCAACATATACTGTCTCAGTCGGCGAGCAGCCCACGCTAAAGCACAACAAGTTTTCTCGAGCAGTGAATAACATTGTTCACAGTCGGTAAACTTTTAGCTTAGGTAGTAAATTGCATACTCTTTTCGACCAGACTCGTCATGCTGGCCCAACACACACCCTATTGATCCTTCTAATATTGTCAAGTACATTATTAGAGGTTTTCCTTCAACTGGAGGCATAAGAATTGGAGGTTCTTATAAGTATTCCTTGATTTTGTCAAAAGCCTTCTGACAATCTTCGTTCCACCTGACCGTTTGTTCCTTTCTTAACAATTTGAACAAGGGCTCACAGGTTGCTGTAAGATGAGATATGAACCTTGAAATGTAGTTCAATCTACCCAAGAACCCCCGAACTTCCTTTTCAGTCCTGGGTGCAAGCATCTCCTGAATGGCTTTGACTTTGTCAGGATCAACTTCAATTCCTTTTTCACTTACAATGAATCCCAGCAGCTTACCGGAACGTACCCTGAATGTGCATTTGTTGGGGTTTATCTTCAACTGATATTTTCTCAGACGCTTGAACAACTTCAGCAGATTTACCAGATGATCTTCTTCAGTGAGGGACTTGGCAATCATGTCATCCACGTAGCATTCAATTTCTTTGTGGATCATGTCGTGGAATAATGTCACCATAGCCCGTTGATAAGTTGCACCGGCATTTTTCAATCCAAAAGGCATTACCTTGTAACAGAAAGTGCCCCAAGGTGTGATGAAGGTGGTCTTTTCCATGTCTTCGGGTGACATCCTGATCTGATTATACCCGGAGAATCTATCCATGAAAGAGAATACCGAGAACTGAGTTGTGTTGTCGACCAATACATCAATGTGAGGTAAAGGGAAATCATCCTTCGGGCTAGCTCTATTCAGATCCCGGTAATCCACAAACATCCGCACTTTGCTATCCTTCTTAGGCACTGGTACAATATTAGCAACCCACGGCGGGTAACTAGTTACAGCAAGGAAACCGGCGTCCCACTATTTTTGTACTTCTTCTTTAATCTTCATGGCGATATCCGGACGAGTACGGCGCAGCTTTTGTTTCACTGGAGGACATTCTTCTTTCAAAGGCAGCTTGTGCATAACAATGTCAGTGTCCAAACCTTGCATGTCCTGATAGGACCAAACAAAGACATCAACGTACTCTCGAAGCATGTCAATAATTTGTTCCTTCACTGAATCTTGCAGGCTGGCCCCGATCTTCACTTCTTTCAAGTCTTCTTCGGTACCAAGATTAATTGTTTCAATCTCCTCCTGATGAGGAATGATCACTTTCTCTTCTTGCCTCAACAACCTGGCTAACTCTTCAGGTAACTCATAGTATTCTTCAACCCCTTCATCAGCTTGATTAATCGGATTGTCGAAGTCATACAAGGTCATAGCAGTGATGTTGTCGGTGCAATCTGGAGGATGATTTCTGCAAGGGTTGCGATTGGTTTGTTTTAGTGATCAGTTTTAATCTTATTTAGAGAAAGTGAAAATGAAGTTATTTATTTTAAAAACATTGCCATTTTATTGTTTTGTACAAAAGTGAAAAAATGAAAAAGACAGTGAGCGAAAAAAGAGACTCGTTTGCAAAAGATGTCCTGATATTCATTGATTAATCATTTGCACAAAATACAATATGGCCCTATTACAAAATGAGTCCTGACACCTTGGGCAAGATGCAGGACTTGATGCATGCTTAAAAAGACAGGAAATAATAATTACTCTGCAGGAGTAACTCTTATAATTTCCTGGGAAGACCAGTTAGAGACTTGGTTCCCTGGGATCCTTGGACGTATCCAGTTCTCCAGGTTGCGGTTACCTTCCTCCTCGTCTTCTAGACTATTCACAGCATCCGGGGTGAGCATCCCCCCACTGAAAAATTTGGGCTCCTTTGCAGCCTCTGGTTGATCTTGTCAGATTGGTCTGTAACCCAACCCGAATCTATCTTCCTTCTTTTCCATTGGCAGCAACTTGCCCCAGCCTTGAGCAGTACCTTCTTCAACAACCTTCCGGGCTTGCTGATAAGAAATGATAGAAGTTCCAGACACAACAGTTGCTTCATTGACGTTAAGGGCCTCAAACCCCTGGCTCATAGTTTCGTGGATCTCCCCGTCCATCTCAATGTACTTATAAGTAGCCAGCTGGCTAACGAAAATGTCCTCCTCCCCGCAGATTGTGATGATTTGGCCTTCCCACTGGTATTTTAATTTCTGGTGAAGGGTAGATGTAACAACACCAGCAGCGTGAATCCAGGATCTACCCAACAAACAGCTGTAGGCCGACTGAATGTCCATCACGAAGAAAGTAGTTTTAAAGACTTGTGGGCCAATCACCACGGGTAATTCAATCTCTCCAAGCACTGATCTCTTAGAGCCATCAAATGTTCTTACCACCAAGTTACTTGGACGCAATGCCAAACCATCATATTCCAGCTTCACCAAGGCTTTCTTTGGGAGGACATTGAGCGAGGACCCAGTGTCTACCAGCACGTGAGAAAGAACAGCAACTTTGCACTCTAAGGTGATGTGTAAAGCCTTGTTATGATTGCGTCCCTCCGTCGTTAAATCATCATCTGTGAATCCTAGTCCGTGACTAGTGTTAATATTTGCAACCACTATTTCCAGTTGATTAATCGTGATCTCTTCCGGCACGTAGGCTGCATGCAGGACCCTCAAAAGTGCATTCCTATGGGCTTCGGAACACATGAACAATGACAAGATAAAGATTTTGGAGGGCGTCTGATGAAGCTGGTCCACCACTTTGTAATCACTCTTCTTGATTATTTTCATAAACTCATCCACCTCTTGGTCAAAAGACATATTCTAAGTTTCTTTAACAACTGGCTCTTCGAGTACCACACTCTTCCCTTTTGCTTTATCGACATCTTCTGCTTCAGCATTGGGTCTCGGTATTTGTGAGGCAAAAAGGCGTCCGCTTCTGGTGAAGCCTCCGCCTCCCCCAACATTGTCAACTTGTGGTGAAGAGGTTGATGAATCTAGAGTGATCTTATTTTCGTCACAGTAGAGATCAGAGTCGTAGTGCCAAGGTATGGCATTACTACTTTCATAAGGAACGGGTCTAGGTACCATAATAGTGACTGGACTGATTGCTGCAGCGGAAGGAACTGTGATGGTATACGGGTCGTAATAGATTGTGACTGGAGATCTGATAGTAGGTGTTGCAGTTTGTTGTTGAAAATTGTTGTTGGGGTGAACAGTTGCCGGGTCATAATAGATTGTGACCGTTGAGACATCTTCGTTAGCGTTTGTTGGCGTTGTAGGCGATTCCGTTGATAAGATGGGTGTTGACGTTGTAGAAGTAAGCGTAGCTGAACTTTGGTTTGTTGAAATAATGGATGGAGTGATTGCTGGAGTTGTGGATGAATCAGTGGGGACAATGGTTGTTGCAGTTGTAGGAGGATCTATTGTTGCTGAAGAAAGAGTTGTTGATGTTGTAGACGCCGTTGCAGTAATTTGAAAAATTCCATCTCTGATAAGACCATCTATGCCAAGCCTTAGCCTCTCACAACCATTAATAGCAGTTTTGCAAGGTTCACAGCAGACCTTACAACCTGGGAACACCTGGCATCTTAAGAGTTGAGCTTTGACTTCTGCCAGCGGTGTTTGAATATGTGTAACACTATCAATCAGTGCAGATGGTTGGTCCTCCTCTATGGAATTAATCCTGGGCCCACCATGACTAGGCATAGGATTTCTGGTAACATTTGGAGGAGGTGCGAAGTTGAGAGCTTTGGAATTGACCAGATCCTAAACCATCATTTGCAAGGCTCTACACTTCTCAGTATTGTGACCAGGTGCGTTGGAATAAAAGGCACACCTAGAATTGGTATCATAATTCTTCGGGAGGTTGAGAGGATCTGGTGGAGCCAACGTCCTTAACTCAACCAGGTTGAGCTTCAGGAGTTGTGGCAGTAGGGTGGCATATGGCATAGGAATGGGGTCAATAACCCTATTTGCTTGAGATGGCCTCTGTTGAAAGGGGCGCTGCTGTTGGTTGTTGTTGTTATTGTTGTATGATCTTTGTTGCGGAAAGTGCGGTTGTTGCTGATAATGTTGTTGTTGTTGCTGTTGTTGAGGAAAAAATGATTGTTGTGGAGCTGGAGCCGGGATAGTAACGGGTGCTACTGATCTGTGAGAGTATTGGGGTCTGCCCTTGCCTGCATGAATAACATTTTTTTCACCCGTCCTTCGGGGTCCTGGAAAAGGTTTTCTTGTATTGTTGGAGGAACTTGCACCGTTGTCAGAGAGTTTGCCCATCTTCAGAAGACTCTCTATTCTCTCCCCAGCTATGACTACATCAGTAAAGCTAGTGGAGGAGAATGCAGCAAGTCAGTCGATATAAGTTCCCTGCAAGATATTCATAAACATGTCTGCCATTTCCCGTTCAGACATAGGTTGCTAGACAGCAGCAGCAATCTGTCTCCACCTCTAAGCATAATCCCGAAAGCTTTCCCTTGAAGACTGAGACATGCCCATTAGAAGGGTTCTATTGGGAGCCATGTCTAGATTGTACTGGTATTGACGAATGAAGGCTTCGGCCAAGTCTTTCCAACAACTTATAGTGGCCCTGGTCAGATGCGAATACCATTCTCTTGATGCTCCAGTCAGGCTGTCCTCAAAATAGAATATCCATAACTTCTCGTCCATGGTATAAGCTTTGAGTCTCCCCAAGAAAGACTGCAGATGAGTACGCGGGCAGGAGGTACCATTATATCTTTCAAAGCACGGGGGTTTGAACTTGTGAGGAATTCTCACCTCATCCACCAGCCCCATGTCCATTACATCAAAGCCTAGGGAATTCTGGGATTCAAGAGACCTCAGTTTCTCAGCAATCTCATCCAGCCTTCAGTCGTAAACTTCATCCCCAACTCCAATAACTGTGAACTTCTCTTCTTTAGGATCCTCTTGAAGGATACTGCCTCCAGCAATGTTACCTTGAGTATTCCTTATGACATTAACATCTGGGTTTAGATGAGGCCCAAACTCTAGTGGATCAATGCGAGGCTGCCCGCGATCATTGTTACTAGTACCTCCTGTACCGGGATGGTGTTCATTAGGAGTTTGTCTTTCCACCAACTCCCTTAGCCTTTCCTGGCTCTGAGCTAAGCCAATCATCACAGCCATGAATTGGGTTATTTGATTCCTCATCTCAACCCTTTCATTTGCCATTTGGGTCCTTACTTCATTCAAGTCTTGCTCTCGTCGGGTACCAGTGTATTCTGTTGACAGGGAACACTCTTCTGCGAGCAATGTTTCCTGAAACCACAACAAAGTGAGAAACAACAATAAAACAAAAACCTACAAAACAAAGAAAATGTTAGTATGCAATGCAATATGCTTATTTGTCTTCCAAGGGTATCCGGTTTGGTTCTTTGGTTTTGACCTTTCCAGACCTCGAGGAAATGCTGATGATGTTGAGAGATAAAGCCCACCAAAATAAAACAAACTGATATATTACAAAGGATGAAAATACATAGTTTGTTTACAATACATGCCCGTGGTGGGTCAAAATACAACAATCAAAAGAAAAGTACATCAAAAGAAAGAAATACAAGCAAAAGGATCAGACATCCAATCCAAAGTCATCCTCCCTGACTTCCTTCAAGAGGGCTTTAGTCACTGGCCCCACTGGGTACTCTGTAATAGTCCTGATGAGGAGGTTCCTGGTAGTAATGGCATTGGTCATCTTCTTATGCCTATCCTGATCCTTTGACCTCTTCAACCCCGCCCGGAGTTTCAATTCATATATCTCCTTCTGAGCTGCTAACAAAGCCTCCTGATGCTTCTTCTCATTAGCCTCCAGCTGCTCTATCTTAGCCTGAGTCCTTTGGTCTTCTTGTGCACGGGCTTCAGTGATCCTAATCCACCTAGCCTGGCTTTCTTCCAGATAATGCTCTGCCCTAGCCTTCTGAGTCTTTGCCTCCTTGCATGCATTCTTCAGTACCAACTCCCCTGCTCTTGCCTTCATAATGTAGTCATCTGTCTTCTCAATTTTGGCTAGATGCTCAACCTTGAGCCTTTCCAATTTATCAATGTCCAGAAGGCTGTTATTTCTCTCTCAGAGAGTCTTCTTCAGGGCTTCAGCTAGCTAAGTGTTCCTCTCTTTCAGCGTTTCAAATTCTTCCATGCTGACAGTTGCTGCAGGTTGTACTGTAGAAGGTCCAGGTGTATCTTCCAAGGTGAAAGGCATCCAGGTGATCTCAGCTCTAGTACGGGACCAATCAGAATACTGGGCTGAAGCAATGTTGTTGCACTTTCCAAGGATGGATGTCCCTTTGGTCTGAATGTTATCCCTAGCCCAGGCATCTTGTCTGACAACAGCAGAGTTGGGTTGAATTTCACAGTAGAGAGTCTCAGCCAAATCTTGTCCTCTAGGAGGGTGAACCAAAGCATATCCCAATTGTCTTTTAAACAGTAAAGGGTTGTAGTTGATGCAACCCTTTACTCCTATCAAAGGCACATTAGGATACTGCCCACAACTGGTAATAATGTCCTTGCCTTTGGTGCTCTGGGTGCACCATCTAATGTCATCTGATGTCAAGGCAATGAACCTTTTTAGCCCAATTCTTCTGCTGATGGGGGTTCAAGAAGGCATCTAATTTTGGCAAGTGTCTGAGCAACCAAGAGTAATAAAGAGGAGCACAGCATCTGACCAACTTCGCTCTTTGCTTTTCATTCCTCTGATGGAATGAGTAGTAGAAGTCTCCTAGCAATGTAGGAACTGGGTTCCTCAACAAGAACAGGTGGATTGCATTCTTACTCACAAACTTGGGCTCATATGCAAACAAAATAACCGCATATATACTGAGGGCTAAAAGGGCACAGACAACCTTCCATTCTCCTACTGCAGCCTTCAGGGTGGCCTGAGAGATCAAGTCCAGATGAAGGCCTGGAACTCCAGCCTTGGTTGTCATGTTCTGTCAAATGAGGGCAGGCTCCAAATGCAATGCCCTGGCTATATCTTCATTTTTGGTAGTAGTCATCTCTGGGTTGAAAGGGATCCCTCTCCTGATAGGAACTCCAATCAACAAGGAAAACTCTTCTAGCAATGGTCCCATCTAGAAGTAAAGGAATGTGAAACATCTGAGTGGATGATCATAGAACTGCAAGCAAGTGTGGATCATGCTCCTCTGAGATGCATCTAGATCCATAGCCATGTCCAATATACCCCCATAGTGCTCTCTAAATAGTGGGATATGGTCAGGTGTAATGAGGGACTGGACCTGCCTGATGCCAGTCAGGGTGGGCTCAAAGAAGTGGTAAGAAATGTTGCTCTTTCTTGAAGTGTCAATGGGTGATGGTGATGGGTACTGATGAAGAAGTTGAGAAAAGTTTCTGATGAAGGTCACTGACTGAGAAGCTGAAGAGGTGAGTCTCTGATGCAGGTAGCTAGAGGAGAATCACTGACAAACTAATGGAGATTGCTGGAGAAGAAAACTGAAGCAGTCTGAGTAGCAGAAGGGGTAAAAACCAAACCAAATATGAAGATGGATACCCTGTAAAACAAATAAGCAAATGTTAAATGATGTAGAAATGATGTATGCAAATGATATGCAAATGGTTTGTGATCAAGAGCTGGATCTGATTATCTGTCTTGGTAAAAGTCCATGTATGTTCAAAGGTCCGGATGGAGGCTTAGAAATCCCGTAACCAGGTGGGGAACTCAAATAAAAAGTCACAAGTCCAGGGTAATCACAAGAATTGTCCAAAGTGATGCATTCTTAAAACAAAACAGTAACAGGGTATGATGTGGCCAAGGGTTCCTGCGAACCTGTAAACAACCCAACCCCCTCACATGTAATGTTCTAGAACAAGGATCCTTAGACTTGGATCAGTTATGAGAAGTGTAAACACTTCTAACTCGGAGGTACAGTGTTTACAATAACCATAAAAGATCCTCCTCTAATTAACCTCAGATGTTGAAGGTCATAAAAAGGTCATCCAGACTTAGTAGGCTTCCCAGATAGCCCTAGCACTACAGGAAATCTGTAGCACAGAGTTCTCAAGAAGAAACCCACGTCTGAACCGTGTTTCATATTCCCGCACCAGACCGAAATGGAATGGGAAAGAATATGAAGTCACTCTAGCCTAGGTTTCACTTAGGTCCCAGGTATATGACCTTAATCACTCAATGAAACCCCACCCACCAAGAAAAAACCAGATCCAACACAATGATAATGACAGTATGATGTATAAAAACTATAAATGAAAGCAATAAATAAAGTTGTATAGAAAGCAATAAATAAAGCAAATAAATAAGCACAAGTAGAACATAACACCCCCGTAAACACAAATCAAACATGCGCTAGGAGGAACCCACAAAAAGAACCAGAAGCCCTGGTTGCAGTATAAGGGTCCCCAGTAGAGTCGCCAAGCTGTCGCTCCCGAAGATTTGCATCCCGGTACAAGCGCGAACGGTCGGAGAGAGGAGAAATGAAAGGTGAAGTGAATAGAGTTGCCAGTTAGGCATTTTTATCCCAAAGGAAAGGTAATGCTGCATAAACCTAGAAAGATATGGATAAGACGGTTGCGAACCAGAGAAATTGAGAAAGGGGGTTGGTTACAACCTGGGGAGATATTAGCACCCAGATTGTCCGTCGTACTCGACGGGATCCATGCTTGAAAGTTTGTGTTTAAAGGGGTAGTGTTAGAGCTTTCTGTGTACAAAAGGTGGAAACGAATGTACAAGTGTCAGTGCAAGAAAGTGAAGTGAGGTGCTCATGAATGAGGCTTAAAAGAATAATGCTGGAAGAGGGGGGAAGAGACAGAGACTTTTGTTCGATAACAGTCAAGTTATGCCTACGTATCCTCTCGTGCAATGAGGAAGTCAGAACACCGTAGTTCGACTCAAAGAGACTGAAAGACAAAATGACTGATGAACTACTTGATTGTCTATGCTCAAGTGTATGACTTGTCTGGCTTAGGTGCTAACTGTCTTGCATTATACGGAAGAAGCGAGTTCTCGTTTATGAGTGAAGATGATGAGAAAAGAATCCCGGAGGAGAAGATTATTGTTTGTTTTTGATGTTTTCAATCTTTTATTTCTTTTTGTGTTTTTTATAAGTCAATGAGCTTAAGCCTAAACCAAGGGTTAGTAAACTCATCACATCCTCCCTTTTATTAGGGGCAATGAGAATACCTTAAGTATGAAGTAAACACCTCAAACTTAATTACCATGATGTAGGATTAAGATCATTAACCTACTTGTGATTATTTAGATGTTTTTGGTGTTTTTGTTTAGTGTTAAGTAATGCGTTTAAGCCATAATCAAGGATTTAATGGACTCATTACACCATCCTAATAGAAGGATAATAGATGAGCACATTTAAGCCGAGGAAGATACCTCAACTTAATCCATGATTAGGGATTAACCTCATGACAAAAAAAAGCCTTTATTAAAGTGGATTTTAGTTAATGGTAAGATTAATAAGTGAATTTTATGGTTTGTAAGACAACTTGAGGGGGACTTGTCCGTTAACACTAGGGTTAGTCCTTCTTAACCAATTAAGGAAGAATTAGAACCCTAATGCAAGGCCCAAGTTACAAGCTATTGTCTTATTGATTATTAAGATGGATTGATTAAGAGATTTAAACACATTAAGTGTTTAACACTTAGGATTAAAGTTATACACTCCATCCTAATAGAAGGATGCAGGCATAATCTTAATCACAAAGCCTTAAAACCTTAAAGGTTTAGTCTCTGATTATGAGATGAGAAGAGAGACACAAAGATGACACAAAGGTAAAACTAAAGGGGAACTAATCAAAACCCTAATTATTATCATGCTTGGATGTTCCTATGGTTTGTAAGGCTTGCAAGAGATCCTCATAGAAGCCACCAATGGAAGAAACAGATAAAAGGAGGAGAAGCAGAAGAAACAAGTTAACTTACTTCACTTAAGAAGATAAGTTACTTGAAGAAAGAAAGTGAATGAAGAACATGAATGAGTAATCTCACTCTAAAGCAAATTAAAATGCAGCAATGATGCATAAGAGAGATGAGAAGAGAAATGAGAAGTGAGAAGTGAAGGTAAATTCACTTTTCAAAGTACTTACCACCTGAAATGGTTAGCATAAAAGAAAGAATGAAATGAAAATGGAATGTATGCAAGGATGAAAACCAAAACCAGAAGCATATTCATGATGCAAATGATGTTATGAGATGATGCAAATACATGTCAAGTGCAATGGATGATCATACAAGGGATGAGAATGCAAATGAAGCATGTAAGAAGCATGAAAGCACATGAATGTTCATGGAATGTAATGAATGTATATCATGGCAAATGGATGAAGAAATGATCAAGCATGATTCTAATGTGTCCTAAGATGTCTTAGGGGTCATGTGGATGCAAGAAATGTCATGGCAAGTTCATGAATGAATGCTTATGCAAGATGTATGCAAATGAACATGAGAAATTAGGGTTTTAATGCAACATGAGATGAAAAAGTCAAAAACAGAAGAAAATTACAAGATAAAAAATTGAAAATGCATTCAAAGGAACCCAAAGGAGAAGACCTAACTCTTAACCTAAAGAGAGTTATGATTTTTCTAAGTTATCTAGGGTTTTAAGGCACCTATAGGGAAAACAATGCAAATCAAATAAAAATGCAAAATACATTTGTGACAAAAATATGCTAGATACTACATGTCAAATGAAGATCAATGCAAAAAGAATCAAAGTCATACCATTCAAGGTTAGGCAGAAAAGAATTCTTGAAGTTAGGGTTCAAAAATAGGATTTTTATGAACCCTAAATTCAAGAAAATTGTCAAAGATGATTCAAAACCAAAAAGAAATTTGTATGAATGGCATGAAAATGTTTCTAAATGTCCTAAGATGCAATGTGATTTTTTTTGGGATTTTTAGAAACCTAAATGATATTTTAATTAATTAATTTCCATTAATTAATTAAAATAAACATTTAAATATTTTAAAAATGATTTTTTAATGCAAAAAATAAAAATAAAAATGTTTTCTGGTTGAGAAAAATATTTGAAATGAAAATGCAAAAGAAACTATTTTTTTGGGATTTTCTAGCTATTTTAAATAAAATATGCAAAATAAATGAGAAAAAATGAATTAAAAACTGAATTAAATAAAAGTAATCTAATCTGATGGCTCACATTCAAAGCTGAGGGATTTATGTTGACATGGCGCGCAATCTAATGGTTGAAATTCAAACCCAGTTGATTTTAATTAAAAAATTAATTAAATATAATTAAATGGGATTAAGGTTTAAACACTCAATCCAGGCCATTCAAACGCGCGGGGAACAAAGATCCTACGACCAAAATTTAAACTAACCCTAATTACACTGATTATGCCCTAATCACACTCAGGTGGCCGGAAAAGACCTCCAGTCATCTTCTCCGGCCAGACCCCCTCCCTGAACTTCTCAAAACCCCACAAAAACTCACCACAAGCTCCAGAAATGATCCTTAACTATCAACAAACTCAAATCCAGCAACAAAAACACTTAATCATGCTTGAATGAAGAGAATTGAAGAAGAACAAAAATTAGGTCAAAGTTTCAGAGGTTCAGTTCATGCTTGTTTCTTGCTCATTTTCGAAAATAAACACATCCCCATGACCAGGGCAACATACAGATCAATATTTTAACAAGAAAACAAGGTTCTGGAAAAAAAGTTCATCATGTTACCTAAGGTGAAGCTTCCTGGTTCTGAGCTTTCAAGCCTCCTCTTTGATGCAAAAAGTCTCCAATGATCCTCCTAGTGATGTTGCAATGCCTAGAACAAACTGAAATGAGTTGGTTTGAGAGAATGAAGCCTTGCTGGTCAGAAATCGTGTTTTGATTGTGGGGGGTCTTTGGTTGTTTTAATGGTTGCTTTGTGTTCTATAGAGGATTTTGAGATGAATGGTGGAAACAGTTTGAAGATTGAGTGTGTGTATGTAGAGAGTTTCAAATGCTTTTGCAAGTTGGAGTGATTTTGTGTATGCTGAGTTCTTGGAGCTCTTGGCTTGTGTGTCTTATGAAAAATGATCCTTGAAGCATGCTTGTAAAGTCTGGATAGGCCAGAGAATGGGTGGTGGACTATGGTGATTGGTATGGGCAAGTTGCCAAAATGTCAACATGACTTGTACTTGAGGTATGGGCAATGGTGCAGCTAGCTTTTTGGCTTGTCTTGGTGCAGCTGAGATCAAGGAGGTCCATAGAATTGGTTTTGAGGCAATTCAGCAAGTGGATGAAAGGTTATGTACCATTTTGCAATTTTATAAAGTTTTGGCCACTTTTGGATTTCTTCATGGGCAAGGCATGAAAACTTGAGATTCTTTGGGAAATTCTGAGTTTTAGGAAATGCACTATGATGTTATGATGTTTAGAAGTGTGTTTGAAGTCACAAAATATCTTGGCAAGTGGTTTTGCAAAAATCTCTCTTTGGTGCATTCTTGAAAATTATGTGATTTTTGCCAAATTTGACATGCCATAACTTGAGTTCCATAATGAATTAGAACTTGTTCTTGTACTTTTTGAAAAGGGAATGATCCGATCTACAACTTTCATGACCAACAATTTTTCATTTGAAGCATTTTTGGTTGAGAAAGAGGAGGTTGAAAAACTTTCCCAAAATGGAAAGTTTCCATTACAAGTCATTTCCATTTTTGGCAACTTTTGGTTTAGCTCACTTTTCTTCAAATTTGTGAACTTATAAACACTTCAATGATCAAATAAAGATCATATAACTTCAATTTGATGAAAAATCCACTTTGGGTCCAATGGTGGGGGCCTCAGATGCCATGATTTTGCTCTGACTTGCTCAAGAAGTTACCCAGTGAACATATGACTTCCACAATGAATTTCTTCATAAAACTTGGTACACATGATCCTTATAATATATTGAGACCATTAGAAACAAGAATGACCAAAAAAATTGGAGTTATGGCCTCTGAAACCAAAACCCTAATTTCAGGTCATCTGTGTAGTGAAACCCTGGCTCTGCTTCCATGCCTTTGCTAGTACTTGTGTTCCCTTGACTTTAATGAACTTTGAGGAGCATAATATGATGATAGAACACACATGGACCCTCTTGGAAAGCTTTGAGGCCTTTGGGATGGCTCAGATGGATTCTCGGATTGCTCAGATCACAAACCCTAGATGCAGATGAACTTGAACTATGCAGATGAAACAAAAATGCAATATGAGATGATATGCTTAAACTTATGCAAAGATGAAAGATCACAAGCCATGGTGTGAACTTAGTGAGGGCAAATTTGGGGTTTTTACAATACCAATTGAGAATGTGGATTTTAATGCTGCCCGTAACGGAGAGCCTAATCCAAATAGGACCGCATAACGTAATACAGGTTTATAAGACAATCAAGAGGACCAGTTCACTCTACTGGATGCTGATATGGGTAACATGAATGAGATCAACGATCGCAGGTATGAAGAGCTGGCAGAGAAGATCAAGGCCATGGAATGTCAGAATTCCCTGGGCATCGATGTAACTAGTCTCGGGTTAGTACCAGGAGTCAGAATCCCTCCTAAGTTCAAGGCACCATCGTTTGACAAGTACTACGGCAGCACGTGCCCCAAGACTCACATTCACGCGTACTTTGGAAGAATATCGGCTCACACTGATGACGAGAAGCTTTGGATGCATTTCTTCCAAGATAGTTTATCTGGAGCTTCGTTGAGCTGGTACATGAAGTTGAGCAGGGTCTCTATTCGAAGCTGGAAAGATTTAGCTGAAGCTTTCCTCAAGCAGTATCAATATAACATTGATATGGCTCCGAACCGCACTCAGTTGCAGAACTTGTCTCAAGGACATAAGGAAAGTTTTAAGCAGTATGCCCAGAGGTGGCGTGAGCTGGCCGCACAGGTTCAACCTCCATTGCTCGATCGGGAAATGGCCGACATGTTTATGGGCACCTTGCAAGGTGTTTACTTAGATCATCTGGCCGCCTTCCTGTCCATTGGTTTTTCTGATATCGTCATTGCTAGAGAAAGAATAGAGAATTTTCTGAAACTGGGAAAGTTTCAGGATGCAAGCAGTGCTAGTTCTTCTGGTGTGAGAAAGCCTTTTGGCAATGGCCAAAGAGTAACCGAGACAGAGGTCACTCTCAAGGTTACTACCAAGCAGCTGCAGTGACTATTACTCCACAGGTTCAACAATGACCACAGGGTCAGCAACAACAAGTACATAGACCGTTTTAGCAAAGAGCGAAAGCAAGGGACCGTAGGATTGATCCTGTCCCATGTCCTTATGTTGTATTACTCCCAGAGCTGCTAAAGTTGAACATGGTCGAGCTCCATACCATGAGACCTCCTCCTCCGGACAATCTACCTCCGAATTTTGATGCTAACGCTAGGTGCGAATTCCATTCGGGTGCCCAGGGGCACAGTATTGAGAAATGTTGGGCTTTTCAGAACAAGGTACAGGACCTAGTTGACTCCAAGGCTATCAATTTCGCTCCTCTCCCAAATGTACTCCAGAACCCAATGCCTAGTCACGGTGGAACCGGTGTCCCGATTGTTCTACCAGATGGTCCACGTTAAGTTGAAGTCTTCGAGTTAATCACCCAGGACGTCAGGGTATTCATGAAACAAATAAAGCCAGCAGTATTCAAGTACTCTCAGTGATGGCATTTGTGTGTTTTCCTTTCTTCGTTGTTCATTTTCATCCCTATTAAGGGGAACTACGTCGCTCTGATTCTTCATTGGTCATCAGTCAATGGAGATACGTAGGCAGCAGATCGTCAGGTCTTTCCGAGCAACCTTATGGGGCAACTTTACTCCCCAGTTTTACTCTTTCCTTCAGACGTCTCGTGTCAGGGTCAGAATAACTAGAAGAAGAGGTATGATTGCCGTGGTTGGGTATACAACTGCAAATTGAAGATTACAAGTCTGTGAAAGAGCTATTGATCACTGAAAGTGTCCAAGACTGACAGGTCCAGACGGAGTTAAGCCTCCTCAACTACAGCAATATTCAGTTTCTTTACTGCGTTTCCATTTGTAGTTTCTTTTATATGCTAAACATTTGTCTACATGTATGATATTTGTTTTCATTTGAATGTTAGTAATAATAAAACTCACATGTTTTTCTTGAAGTAATTCATTCGCATTCAGTTATAATTTTGCATGTGTACATCGTAATACCAATGGTCGTGCTTAAATTCTATGAAGGAGAATGACGAAACAAAAACGCAAAATCTCTAATTGTGTGCTCTCGAGTAAGGCCCTGTTGACGATGTACATGCTTTGTTTCAAATCCCTAAACACTGGAGATATAAGGAAGATAAACCCTCGCTAACCCCTTTGAGCCTTGAAGTAGGAGTTTCTTTTTGCATAAAAAACCCTCGTATGTAACCCAGGGGCAGGGTAGATGTCAGCTAGTCGGACCAAGCATTCAGGCTTTCATAAAGGAGTGTATTTGAGGATCCATTACATTCCATTATGCTAATCAAGAGGTCCAAAGACCAGAAACCACAATGGTTATCCAAGTCAAAAGGTCCAAAGATTGAAAACCATAATGGTTATCCTTCGTCGACCAAAGAATGATGCAGTCACAACCCTCGCAAAGCAATCAAGACAAACAATGTCACACAACTTATTCAAAAAAAAATGAAAAAAAGCCCGCTAAGTCGAAACTTGAAAACAAGCAACTTAGGAAAAAGTTAGGGCATCCCGCTGGACTTTACAATCAAAGATTCACAAGAATCAGTCCAGGAAAAAGTTAGGGATAAGCAAAATAACGCAAAAGCGAAAGACGAAAAGGATTACGCAAGAAAGATCCTCAAATGAGAACAAAGTCGTGTGACACAGACACGAAAGATGGAGGGGTGACTGTCTCTCAACAATAACCTGATTGGCACTTGAACTGATAGCAGCAATGGTTCCTCAATCAACACGAAACCCTTATGAAAGGTGAATGCTTGTGAAAATTAACTGAACATAGGAATGGAGAACATCACGAAGAGTGGGTGGGCACAAATAAACTTCGAGCCTATATCCATTGTTTCTATAACCGTGAACCAGGCCACGATACAACCTTTAAAAGTCCTAACTGAAACAGGGCTAATTTGAGAGCGTACTACCACGAGATAGCATTCCTGACTCCTATGAGTTATGCTAAAAGACATTTGTTGGTATTACATGTACATGCTTTCATCTAAAAAGTAATGTCGTATCTTAACCAGTGATTCGCTCACAAAGGTTTGCGACACCCTTTTCACTAAAGACTTCAAGATTAGATGTGTGTTGCATTAGAATTTTCATTCTAAGAATAAATTTTTTTTGCTTGCATACATTTGCTTGGCATCATAAATGGTTCACATGCGGAAATTCAGTCCAGAAGCTTAAGCTTGCTAAGTTGAGAAATCTAAAACTTCTGAAAGACAGTCACGTCGAGGTGCGCTTTTCTGCAAAAGCTCCATTGAGTAAGGACTTTCCCAACTAGTCATGGTAAGAGCTAGCCAATCTGGGGCAGTTACGTCGAGCAATCTCTTTAGAATTCAACCAAACTGGGGCAACCACCTCGAGATCCAAATCTCTCCAAGAGTGAAGATTAGTCAGTCAAGTGCAAAACTATTCAAATACTCGTACTGGGGCAGGCCACCCCAATAGCATGAGAATTCATTATTTCCCGAAGACAGACGATCAGAAGCATTTACCCGGAGTTCAGAGTACCGAGACAGTTATATCCTCAAAGAGTTTCTATGGTACCCTCTTGTCATAACTCTTGCTGATTGATTCTATTACTCGTATAGTGGATGCTCGTCAAGCCAATTATCTCGTTCAACACTTCTGACAGATACAAACTCATCTGCATTGGCAATGGTTACTTCCCCAACAGACGGATGGAACTTATCCCCAATAAAATCACCAAGTTTTTCCTTCAGTTGGTTTCCTTGATATCGGTTCCTCAACAGATCTAAGGTAACTCCTATTCCCCTAGCAGATTTCAGATAAATCATTATCTTCCCCAGCATATCCATAAGAGGGGATAATCCCCAATAGTCGAGGTATCCCCTAGCGTGGTCCTCAAATCTAAAGTCCATTTTGTTTTTGGCAAAGGTGATGATTCGAGACAGGTGAATTATTCACACTCTTTCCCAACAGAGATGTTATCCCCACAGGGCTTCTTAAGATAGAATCCGCGATCATTGTGTTTCCCTAGAGAGTTAGCAGGGACGTATTACTTCCGCGTCAGGAATTCCTTTTACACTCACACCAGTTCATTGACAATACTCAAAACCTATCATCCCCAGTGTCATGGGGCATCATGCCATGCAATTCAACATATGCGTACCCAGCATAATCCAAGTTTAATATCTTGCAAAGTCCAGCCACGGACTGGCCAAAGTCCATCTTCGGGTGGCAAGTTTCAAAAGTCTCCCACAATGAGCAAAAGTCCAGCCACAGACTGGCCAAAGTCCATCTTCGGTTGGCAAGTTTCAAAAGTCTCCCGTAGTGAGCAGAAGTCCACCCGCAGTGTGGCAAATTTCAAAAGTCCCCCGCAATGGGCAAAAGAATCCCAGAGTGAGCAAAAGTCCAGCCACAGACTGGCCAAAGTCCATCTTCGGGTGGCAAGTTTCAAAAGTCTCCCGCAGTGAGCAGAAGTCCACCCACAGTGTGACAAATTTCAAAAGTCTCCCACAGTGAGCAAAAGTCCAGCCACAGACTGGCCAAAGTCCTTCTTCGGGTGGCAAGTTTCAAAAGTCTCCCGCAGTGAGCAGAAGTCCACCCGCAGTGTGGCAAATTTCTGAAGTCCACCCGCAGTGTGGAAAATTTCAAAAGTCTCCCGCAGTGAGCAGAAGTCCACCCGCAGTGTGGCAAATTTCAAAAGTCTCCCGTAGCGAGCGGGAGTCCACCCGCAATGTGGCAAGATATTTGAAGTCCAACCGCAGATTTGCAAAAGTCCATCCGCAGTGTGGCAAAGTATCTTGAAGTCCAACCGCAGATTGGAAAAAGTCCATCCTCAGGGTGGCAAATCATATCGTGAAGTCTAACCGCAGATTGGAAAGAGACCACCCGCAGTGTGGCAGAGTATCTTAGAATTCGATTGCAAGTTGTTGAAAGTCCACCTACAGTGTGGCAAATTGTTAGTAGTCTGACTCCATCTGATAGTACATTATTAAGGCATTGTTACAACCTATCAAGGTCCACCCGCAGCGTGACAAGCTAGTAGTCTTCTGGCATCACTCAAAAGGCCTCCCCTGTTTACTATTCTTCCCATCATAATTATCCCCAAGCAGAGTTTGTTCGGTTAAGTTTATTTCCTTGTTCTTCTGCCACCGAGTGCAAATTTTTTGGTTGTTCCTAGTATTCAATCCCTGCATACCTTAAATGTCTGAAAGTAGCTGCTATCCTCCATTCACGTCCACAATGATTGAATAGGGGCAGTTGTAACACCCTAAAATTTGCCCTCATATTTATAACCTCAACTAGTTTGCATCACCCAAATGCATTTCTCATTAGGCCATAATATCATAATCATGCATTTCATTGGCTCCTCAGGCATGGGATTAATACCCTCTGAAGAACCTGTTTTCTTTTTCATTTGGGTTTCTGGTTTCTACTTCAGTAAGGAGTGTTCCAACAGTTTCCTACCTAGATTAAAGAATTAGGGTGTTATACCCTATTTATAGTTATCATATGAATTCAGGAGACCGACCAGACAACCATTGAGAGCATCATATTTTTTACACTCATATAACTCGGTCAGGGTTTATTTCCCTGGCTACATGGTCGTCAAGTGATTTCCATAGGAGGACTATCAATTGATGCATTTGATCATCCGAAGAGTTTATCATTACTTAAGGAATAAGTTATGGGCAAAGATTTGGTTCTTGTGGTCTAATCTAATTAAGAATTATGGAAGTCAATCTTTATACGTAGCCGAACTTTTTGGTTAGCATTCAACACTTGACTTTGTGTTTGTCAAGGTTCAACTCGTTTGATTGGAAGTCCAAGCCTTCTTTTCAAAGGCCCATTTTTCAAGCCCATATTTACCAATTATAAAAACCATTATCTCCTTAGACTATAAATCTTTTTTATTATTACTATTTAAATCACAACTTATAGCCATAAACCTTTTTTAATTAAATAACTTCTTTTTCCTAGTGTCCATAAGCCAATGTATTAACCATATTCACTTGTTCACTCTTTTAACTGCTTGTCATGTGAATTTGTGCCAAAAATTGTACAAGGTTCATATGGCCCACAACAAATCTGACCTGAAGCCTGGTCCCTTTACATACAAAGGCATTGGTTTATGGTTTCTTTATAATGAGTGAGTTTGAAAGTGTACAAAGACGGTTATGAAATTCTCAAGGGATAAAAATGACAACAACAAATTTGATTCAAATTTGCTCGACGTAGTTGTGAATTAAGTCGATAAATTGGCGGCTTCTAGTGAAAGAACAGACCTGTGAAATTAAGATAAAAAACATTTGAGAAGAAGAGTTGGGAAAATATGCTAGAAGAGCAACCAACTGAAGAATACGAGTTCTTCAATATTGGGTATACAAATTTCCGTGTGGGAATGTTTAATAAGAAAACAAAATAACTCGTAGAAAAAAGTTTGGAACAATTGAAAACTCATATATTACAAAAAAAATCAGTTACAAATAAATGATGTGCCAGAAAAATTACAAGAAAAAAGGACGGTTATGAAAAACTCAGCATTCCTTTCAATCTTCAAATTCTTCTCTTCATCAATCTTCATTATCTTCTTCGTATTACCGCGACGGCTACCCCCACATAAGGGCCTTGAATCGGCTGCAATTGCATAACAACAAAAATATAACTCAGAATCCAGAAAATTCCAAGAAGAAAATTCATAAGGGTTTAACAAAATTGAAAACAGTTACAGATTTCTAACAGCTTCTAACTGAATTTTAACCGAAACCGAATTCAATTGAAATATCGATATTACCATCACCATGGAGGTATAAGAACCAGATGATTGTTGATCTAGATTTTTGGACGGGATTTCGATCCAAAACCTTTCCACCATTCACCATCTTCATCATGTTTTTGTAGAACTTCTTCTTCCATCTCCCTTCTTCTTCTTCTTCCCCATTCTTCTCATCCGCATAACCACATCCCTTCACTCTTCTTCAGCTTCACTTCATATTCATATCTCTCCCTTCAATCTTCATCAATCATCTTCCATTCCAATCTTCCAAAATTCACCAACCTTCAAGCACCATTCTTCTTCATCCACGCCAAAATTCACTCAATCTCATCCTTCATCACTTTCTGTGTATTCATCACTCTGCAACAATCGAATCAACCACAAAAAAGGGTTAGCCGAATCAGCAAAGAGAAGCTAACTGAATAAACATCAAACAACAAAGCTGCAAATACGAATCGCGTAAAGAATCAAAGAGAAATGTATTGTGAAACACATTTCTTTCGATCGCCATCTTCGCGGCGTCACCTTCAAGTATCATCATTCAACAATAGCAACTTCAGGTTTGAAGCCGCATACCTGATCTGTGAACTCCAATCCATCCTCGAAGAGTACTGCATCATTGATCTTCAACTCTCACAAAACATATTCAACAACCTCGAGCAGCCTTCAAAATCAACTTGAATCAACTCAGCGTCATCGATCGCCTGCTCCTATCAACATCGCGATTATCTTCGATCAACATCAAATCTCTCCTACATCCACAACCTGCCAAATTTCAGGAACGCACGTCAGAATCATAGAGTCATCAAGAACTTGCACTTCAACGTTCACAAATCATTTTCCGCGGTGAAACTCATCGAAGATGTGCGTGCATCATCGCCATACCTCAGATTCTGTCAATGAAACAACGACGGTGAGTGGAAAAGCCATCAAATTCATGGAATAGAAGAAGAGAAAGAGGAGCGGTGAGTTGAAAAGCCCTTACCGGAAGTTCACCCCGCCGCGGCCTTCACCTACAGGTGATACCTTCTTCTCAGCGAGGTCGATTTTGTTCCGATTCGAAGTAGATTGGGTCTAGGTTAAGAATTTAGGGATGAAGCTTGAGCGAGTTAGTTTAGAAGGCCGGCGGCGGTGGTGTAGTGACGACAATTAGGGCTTTTATGGTTTAGGGAGATGAAGAGATTGTGAGGAAGAAGGTAACGCGTCTAGGTTTTGAAGTCTGATTTTCATTTATTTGTGTTAATTGGTTTTAATGGTAATCAATTGATTTTAGATTTTTGATTAAGAGAATTAAAGATAATAATCCCAATTAATGGCACTATTAGAAATTATAAAACCTCATAAAACTCAGTTAACCTATTTAATCTTCACCGCCAGGATGTTGAAGAGATAAGGGTTGGTAGATTCCCTTTTGGACGATCCAATCCGGCGGTGACACTTGTCACCGTCCGGTAGGACTGTCGAATCTTAATCACGCGCATGACCCCCACTATAATAACCATGTACCACTTCATCATAGCCATCTGTTTTATCATCATTGTGGTTCTCTTGATCTGACGAACCGTGTTCATTATCATAAGTCAATAGGGTTGACTGAAGTTCCATGTAGTACACCCTCAGGCCTTGGTGCGTGTGGGCCTTGGATCTTCCGCTATTCCCACCCCGTTTTCAGCCCATATGTTATCTTTAACTAATTATTTCTATTTTTTCACCCCCTCCTATTTCCTTTCTTTTTAGTTTTCTATTTTAATGCTTGTTCAATTTAAATCAATAAAAAATACTAAAAAGCATAATAAAATTCCACAAAAATTATAATAGGTTCCTAATTCATTTTAGAAATGTTCTATATTTTTACTTTCTGAATTTTGTCATTTTCAATTTAATTTCGATTTTCCATTTAATTGGTTTTAGATTGAATTCTTTCATGAACGCATAATTTTGTACATTTTATTTCTACCACTTCCTCTAATAATTTTGGCCCATTCTTTTTGCTATGATTAGAGGAAAAATAATAGTACCTAGAAATATTTTTGGGGTATTTTTTAGGCTATTTTATCCACTGTTTTGGTAGTGTGGTTTGTGTAAAATTATGATTGAATCTTAGGTAGATTTAAGTGGTCATTTGACATAGTTAGACTTTGAATTTTTAGGAGATTGTTTAACACAATATTATAGTCAGGTTAGGGACTCTAGAGAATTAATTTCATATTTTTTCCAGGACTTTTGATATTTTTTGTTATCTTAATTCATTTCCATCATATTGTTGCATATGCATCTTCATTTCATTTACTAACAATTTTCTTTTTGAGCAAGGTATTTTTCGAGGATTCGCGTATGGACTTGGATTATATTTATTATGCCTCGATTATATTTTTGTGATTTGTACTCTGTGATGTAATACTTGTATAGTTCCTATAATTAGGATAGAAAAGATAAAACGAATCGATAGAAAACCAAAATCTCAAAAAATGAAATAAAGAAATACTCGATCCAACGTCGAGTAAATTTTCAAATAAATAAATAAAGTTTCATGTGACTTTAAGATTCCTCGATTACCATCGTTCCATTCCATTACACCAAAAGCAAGCCTTGTATGTTGCACACCATAAGTCGTGCGTCTTAGCACCACGCAATCGACCCACCCGATCCATCGTTTCATCCCATTTACGTTTCATACACGTTTTTACCCACCATGACTTAGGAGGACCACATTACTTTTTGTACTCGCACTTCTAGTCTAATATCTCTTAGGTAGATTTAATCTTTCAAACCTCACTAACCTTAGGTCACCTGTAAACTCAACTAACTTAGGGTAAGTCTAGTTTCCCTTAGAGTTTTCCTTTGATAACTTGAGCCTCACTTCTCATCTTAAAAATAAATAAAAAACTTAATAAAGGAAAATGTGTACAATGCGCCACGAGCCTTAAGCTATACGAGAAATGACTAGTGGAGGTCTCCTCAACTCTTATAGGGTACTTTACAAACGTTCCATTGGGGGCGATCTTGGAAGTATTCGCTCCTGTATCATAGTCTTTAGTGTTGTACATACAATAAACACAAATTCAAAACACTTCTTCTAAAAGACAATAAACAAAGACATCACGTCTTCTCTTCTCATCTCATACTCTTTGCGGACGAATACGACTTGCCTCGACAATTCAAACAGCGACACGGTAAACACCCTCGAGTCAGAGCCGGTAACACCTGAGCTAGAGCTATGGCAACGTCATCCTAAAAATCATAAGCAAGTTCCCGCCTTAGTTAGAATAACTACGGCGACTCTGATCCTCATTTATCCCAATGAGGTACGTAGATAGTAGGGTAGGGCCCATTCGAGCACAACCTTTATTTTCCCTACATTTCCCCCGTTATTTCCATATTTTAATTCCATTTCTTTTCTCATTTCCATTCCATTCCAGATAGCCATTCTTTTATTCAAACATCATATTATTTTTCACCCTTTGAAACAGACTTATAAGTGTGGATCCCGTCGGGTACGGCGGACGGATTGGGGTGCTAATACCTTCTCAATTCGTAACCGACTTCCGGACCTAGATCTTTGGTTCGCAAGGCCTCGTCCTTTTCCTTCTTCCTTAGGTTTGTGCAACATTACCTTTCCCATTCCTTCGGGATAAAAATTTATGGTTGGCGACTCTAACCTTTTCCACGTCATTTTCGGGTTTGTACTGGGATGAAAATTCCGGGAGCGACACTACGTACCTCTTCGGGAAAATGAGGATCAGAGTCGACATAGTTCGCCTAACTAAGGCGGGAACTATTTGTTTGTGTTTTTTATGGATTGAACTATGTATGTCTATGCTCAGGTGTTGCAGGCTCGTCTGATACGAGTGCGTTTACCGTCTTGCATGTGAGACAAGTCGTCGCAAGTTCACGTTGAGAATGAATGAGGTGAGAAAAGAAGTTCCCGCAAGAAATTTGCTTATTGTTTGTTATTTACTTTTTAAGAGTTTTGTATGAATTTGGCACAAGGAAGTGAATTCAAACTCTTTTCCATGGAATGTGTACTTGCTACTACATTCCAAGATGGAATAATAGAACAAGAACACTAAGCAAGGAAATTTATCCCAGACTTGTTTCCAAGAATTAGGGTTTAAGTTCACTAGCTTGTTGAACTTTATTAAGTGTTTTTTTGTATCTTTTATGAAGAAGTATCTTTTAGATTTTTCTTTGTGAAACAACCCCTTGATAAAACTTGTACATCATGCTAGACAAGCCTACACCACTCCAAGATGGAATGAATGCAAGTGCCCCATGGAATAAGGCTATACACAAGAGATCCTTTCATACATTTATTAAGTCTTTTTTGGATTTTGTTTGAAGATGAGAAGAGAAAGACTCAAATCGGAAAAGGACAAAAATTAAGAGGGACTAAGACACAACCCTAAGTTATTTATTAAAATGGCGGTCCTAATGGTAAGTGAGGTTTTTCTAATCCTAAAGAGAAAAAGGAATAGAGAGAAGGAAAAGGATGCAACTTACTTTCTAAGGAAGATAAGTTGGTCCTAACAAAGGGGAAACCTACCAATCACAAATATGGAAGGAAAAAGTGAATTAAATTCATAAAGGAAATGCATAAAAAATAAAAAGATAAGGTGTAAGGAAACATACCTTTCCCTCCCTACAAAACAAAGATTAGTATGCATTTTATTAAAAAATAATAAGGCAAACTCACACCAATTAAATCCTAATAACTCTAGGACTCAATCTAAACTCTATCTTAATTCTAGAGGAACTAAAAAAATGCTAAAACAAAATACAACACCTATTACAGCCCCTAAAGCAACAACAACCACCAAAACAATGCATAACACAAGGTAAATTTCTACAGCCCACAATCAGCATGTAAAGATAGGTGTAAGAAGTCACATACAGCATGCAAACATAACAAACAAAATGTATTTTACAACACCTATATGCAAAGTCAGCTATGAAATGCAAAATGCAGATTTGATTATTTTCATTTTTTAATGCACAAACTCAATGAAAAATGTACCAGTTAATCATGAATATGCATTTGAACATAGATCAACATTCACAATTAAATGGAAATGAGCATTTTGAGGGATTGTGCAAGAATGCACCACATGATTTATCATGCAACAAGTATGCAAAATATGGCACATGAACATGGCATATGAACATAATGAGCATTGATCATGAATATGCAACATGATAGATCAACAAGAATGCCAAGCTCAATGCAAAATTCAGAATTGAATTGATGTGAATGATATGATCAAACATGCAACCAAATGCACATACATACATGGTAATGTGAAATGCAACATATATATTGATACAATGAAATGCAAATGAGTTAACAAATTGTGCGAAAGATGCAAAAACAGAATGCAACATGATTATTTACATGACAAAAAGTGTGTGGACATAGAAACAAAGTGAAAGAAGTCAAATTATACACAAATGAACACATAAACGCATAATATGCAACATGAACGGAAACGCGTCGAAACGACTCGAAATGGGGGAGTGAGATGTCGAAATCCACCTAGAAAATTCCCTAAAATTAGTACCTAAGTATGTATGAACATTAGAGGAACAAAGAAGCAAGAACAAACAAGAATATAAGCTAAAATTCTGAATTTCTACAGCATTAACCGGTTAACCAAATGGTTAACCCGTTAACGCACCCCAGACAACACTAAAAATGGCCAAAACTTCATGTGTTAACCGGTTAACACTGAACAGAAAGTGAAAAATTGTTTTGAAATAAGTGCTTTTGGCCATAATTCTACTTATAAACAACCTTAACCCCCACCTAATCATGCTAACACAATATTCTACTCAATTAGGCTTATTTACACATGCTAGAACCTATAATAAGCTATAACCTAACTTCTAATCCATCAAAAACCACAAATTGCAAGCAAAATGTAACGAAAACATAATCAACCACAAATAATACGAAAAGCACCTAAAGAATTCCGAAATGGCGAGATGAAAAGAATAACTTAAAAGAAAAGTGATTTTAGACCACCAACATACGAAGCGGAGAAGTGCTTCGGTAAATGTTGCAAGAATCGGAGCTTGATCGAAGAGAAAATCAAGAAAACCGCGAATCCGCAAAATAAATGTGTTCTTGATGCTTGAGCCTTCTTTCACTTCCGATAAGTCGAAATCTTCACAAAAATCAGTAGCTTCTTCTTCTACAATCCACAATTCAATGGAGGTTAGAGGCTAAGCTTTAAGATCTTCAAGTTTCAATGATAAACTTGAAGAGCTTCTTCAAAAAAGCTTTGGTGAAACGGGAAATGGAGGAAAAGTGAGAGAGAAAAAGTGATTCTAGAAATTGTGAGAGAGTGAAAAATTGGGAACCTTTTGCATTGAAGTGATTAATGATTATATAGGGGTTAGGCTTGGGTCTAGGTTTGGGAATGGAGTTTGGTTTAGGAATGGAGTTAGGTTTGTAGTTAGTTAGGGTTAGGGTTGGAGAAAGAATATTGAATATTCCATGGAATACTCTAGAAGGTTGTGGAACATGGTAGAAGCATCCAAGGGAAATGAAGTGGAATTGAAATGGAAAAATAAGAGGGAAAGAATGAAAGGAAATGTGGAAGGAAAGTGGAAGGAAAAGTGGAGGGAAAGGTGAAATCAACCATTTTTCAAATGATCTTTTTTTCCTTGATTTTTTTTATGATTCCTCCATCATTTATTGACCAAATTTCACCCATAGGATCATTGTAATCCTAATTTCATGATTTTGATCTCAAAAGTCAGGAGTCGACCTTTTTTTACCTAGCTCGGTTTCCTTTTCCCCGATTCCTCGATTTTCAGTCATCTGGCCAGTTGAACCTCTTCCAAAATGATTTTGTGGATGAAATTTGAACCCTAGGCACTTGTCATCATATATAAGACATAGGAATCCACTTTGAATCAAAACTTCATGGAGAAGCCCAGTAGAAATGAAACCCTAATTTGGCCTTCTTCATCAGGAGATGTTGCACTGCCTGCCTCCCTTGATCAAATTAAATCTTTCCATGGCTTGTGGATTCAAATGAAGACTTGTGGGATGTTGTGAACCCTTTGCACAATATTGAGAAGATTTGTGGCCCTTTGATTGCCTTTGTAATGCCTTCAGTTTCTCCAATCATGGATCACATACCTATGCCTCAGCTATGCTACGCATGATGCAATGTTTTTGGTTATTTCATGCACTTATGTATGCTAAATGTTATGCAAAATGTTGAGGAAATGAGAGGGCAAATTTTGAGGTATTACAGCTGCCCATATTCAATCATCTGCAGGCCTGAACGAATAATTGCAACAACGTTTAGATGTTCAAGGTATAAAGTGATTAAATACTCGAATAAAACCTGGAAATTTGAACTCGGTGGATAAGAGAAATGCCATCTGCTTTTTTTTTATTATTTTTATTTTTTTATTTTATTTTGACCTCTGAATAGGTAGCGGGAAGAGAAAAATGTGGAATAGAATTATTGCAATAACCTGCACTGTGACTACTGAGCGAATCAAGCCACGGAGAGTGCCTGTTGGCGAAACAGGGCTTAACAAGACAGTTAGCGAAACAAAACTCGACAATGTGACTGCTGAGCGAATCAAGCCACAAAGAAAAAGTGCCTGTTGGCGAAATAGGGCTTTACGAGATCATTATCGAAATGGGACTCGATAATGTGACTGCTGAGCGAATCAAGCCACAAAGAAAACACACGACTGCTGAGCGAATCAAGCCACGAAAAGTGCCTGTTCGCGAAACGGGGCTTAATGAGACCATTAGCGGAATGGGACTTGACAATGCGACTGTTGAGCGGATCAAGCCACAAAGAAAAGGTGCTTGTTGGCGAAACAGGGCTTTACGATATTGTTATCGAAACGGGAATCGACAATGTGACTGCTGAGCGAATCAAGCCACAAAGAAAATACGCGACTGCTGAGCGAATCAAGCCACAGAAAGTTCTTGTTGGAGAAACAGGGCTTAACGAGACCATTAGCAGAATGAGACTCGACAATGTGACTGCTAAGCGAATCAAGCCACAAAGAAAAGGTGCCTGTTGGCGAAACAGGGCTTAACGCAACATCAATCGATTTGCGACTCAAATAAGATCAACCGATCTATTATGGAGATAGTATCAACCGATCTAATATGGAGATGGTATCAACCGATCCATAACCAGGAAACGCGAGAATGTAATATCATCCGATTTATAGCTCGAAGAGAAGTGATATCAACCAATTCACGACTCAAATAAGATCAACCAATCCAACCAGGAAATGGTATCAACCGATCCATAACCCGGAAAACGAGAACGTAATATCATCCGATTTACGACTCAAAGAGAAGTAATATCAACTTATTTACAACTCAAATAAGATCAACCGATCTAACTAAGAAATGGTATCAACCGATCCATAATCATCGTACTGAGACGAGACCAAAAAGAACGGGATCATTGTATTTAAATGATAACCTGACATGAAACTGTTGTACTGAAACGGGACTCAAATAAATTAGAGTGTTGTATGTTAAACAAGACCCAAAAGACGAGACTATTGTACTTAAATGGAGACTCGAAAGGAACAAGATCGTTGTACTTAAACGAGAGCCCGAGACGCGACCATTGTACTTAAACAGAGACGCAAAAAAATGAGATTGTTGTACTGAAACAAGACTCAACTGGGGATAACAAACAAGACTTGGTAGAAATAACCACACTGGGAAATGAAGTTGCGTTCTGTGGGGAATACTTCAGTCTGATTGGAGATGTAACATTGTGGGCTTTTGTGCTGAGTACCAAAACTGGTTTATGCTGGTATGCATATGTTTAAATTTTTCTATAGCGTAATGCTCCATAACAATGGAAATGCTACGCTTTGGAGGATGTAAATGTAATGATGATTACTAAATGAAAATGCAAGGAGATCTCTTGACAAGGAGACTGCAGGTACCCCAGATGGCTTGAATGGGGAAATGATGATCACTACCTTGATTCGGTTAGACCTTGTGAGGAGAAAACAATTCTGCGGGGAACGTTGTTAATAATACACCGGCTCTGAACTACCGTCATTGCCAAAAATAAATTGGACTTCGAGATTGGAGAGCCAAGACCCTGCTGGAGATGGACTCTGTTGGGGAAGTGAAACCTTCTGGGGAGGAAAGAACCTGCTAGGGAGGAAAGAAACTCCTTGTACTACTGGGGATTGCCTCTGTATTGGCGGGAAATATCTATTTAGGGAGACCATCAATCTTCTTTCACCACTGTTGGGGAATATTTCAATTTCCACTCTACTGGGGATGATAGAGAATGTCGATGAGAAGGCTTCTTGTTGAAGATAAGAGTTAAAGTTGCCCCTTGCTGGGGATGAGAGGTGTAAATCCTCTCATGTTGAGAATGAGAGATGTAAGGCGTCCCATGCTAGAGATGAGAGACAATGATACCCTTCTGCTCAAGAAGTACCCTTCCATTTGCTGCACTGCTGGAGAAGGGATTGTCTAATGAGACTTGCTAAGGAATTTTGATCAATGAAGCCTGCTGATGAAATAACTCTTGAAGTACTATGCTGATAATGGCTTTTCTCCCAGCCCCTGGGTTAATAGATTACCAACTAATCATGAGTTAACAATGGTTCTTTGCAATTTTCAACTCGCCTCAGATTAAGGTCCATCGGAAGAAAAATGTCTCAAGAGGATTTTACAGAAAACGTGACATACGAAATGCCTCAGTGTCTTCAAACGCTTGGAGAGATTCATCGAATCTCGAAATAACTGCCCCAAACTGCATGGTATGTGCAAGAATTTACCTCGCGAGGATTCATGAAAGACCTCATATCACTGTGAGATATTCTTCCTCAGTATTTTGAACTTTGGGTAGATGCTTTTGATTAACCGTCTTCGGGTGAGAGTACTTCTCATGCTCTTGGGGTGGCCTACCCTAGTACGAGCCTTGAAGTGATTACCTCTGACTGACTGTGCTTTGAAGAAAACATCCATACAACATACTCCTGGAGAGATCTGAATCTCAAAGTGATTGCTCCAGTTTGGTTGAACTTTGAAGAGATTGCCCGACGTGATTGCCCCGGATTGGCTGGCTCTTATCACAATTGGTTGGGAAAGTCCCTACTCAATGGATTTTTCTTGAAAAGTGCACCTCGATATGATCGTCCTTCGGAAGTTTCAGACTTCTAAACTTGGCAAGATTAAGCTTCTGGATTGAGATTCCATACGTGAACTTTTATGATGCCAAACAAATGTATGCAAGCAGAAAATGTTTATTTTTAAGAATGAAAATTAAAATGCAAAAAACATGTTAATCTTGAAGTTTTAATGTAAAAGATGTCGCAAACCATTGTGAGTGAATCACTGGTTAAGATATGACATTAACTTTTTTGGATAATGCAAAGCATGCACATGCAACACCAACAAAAATCTTTCAACACCACTCATAAGAGTCAGGAACGCGGTCTCGTGGTAGTATGCTCTCAAAATAACCCTATTTCAGTTAGGACTTTTGAGGGTTGTATAGTGGCCTAGTTCACGGTTATAGAAACAAAGGATATAGGCTCAAAGTTTATAGGTACCCACCCCTCTTCGTGATGTTCTCCATTCCTATGTTCAACTAGCTTTCACAAGCGCTCACCTCTCAAAAGGGTTTTGTGATGGTCGAGGAACCAATTACACTAACAGTTTAAGCACCAATTATGTTGTCGTTTGGAGTCAGTCACCCCTCTTATCTTTGGTGTCTGTGCCACACGATTTTGTTCTTGTTTGGGGATCCTTGTTGTGTAATCCTTTTCATCGCTTTTGAATTATTTTGCTTAACCCTAACTTTTGCCTGGACTGATTCTTGCAAATCTTTGATTGTAAAGTTCAGCGGGATAACCTAATATTTGCCTAAGTCGCTTGTTTTCAAATTTCGACTTAGCGGGCTTTTTCGTTTCTTTTTTCAATTCTCTTTTTTTTAACAAATCATGTGACACTGTTTGTCTTGATTGCTTTGTGAGGGTCGTGATTGTCTCACTTCTTGGTTGTTTGAGGGATAAACCTTGTGGTTTCTGGTCTTTGGACCTCTTGATTGGTATAACCATTGTGGTTTCTGGTCATTGGACCTCTTGATTTGGTACAACGAAGGTAATGGACCCTCATATGTGCACTCCTTTTTGAATTTTGAATGCTCGGTCAAACTAACTGACGCCTACCCTGCCCCTGGGTTAAATGCAAGGGTTTTTTATGCAAAAAGAAACTCCTACTTCAAGGCTCAAATGGGTTGGCGAGGGTCTATCTCCCTTATATCTCCAGTGTTTAGGATTTGAAACAATGCTTGTACATCGTCAATAGGGCCTTTCTCAAAAGGCACGCAATTAGAGATTTTTGCGTTTTCATTTCATCCTCCTCCTTCATAGAGTTTAGCACGAGAGTTTGTATTGCAATGCACATACACAAAATCATGAGTGAATACGAATGGATTACTTCAAGAAAAACATGTGCATTTTATTATAGTTATCATTCAAAAACAAATAAGTTTCATGCATACATACAAATGTTTAAACAAACAATAGAAACCACAAATGAAAATGTAGTAAAGAAGCTTGAACATTGTCGTCATTGAGGAGACTTGACTCCGTTTGGACTTATCGCTTGTGAAGATTTCCTTGCAAACTGGGAGGTCAATTTGATGATGAGACTTCAATATCTGGGAAGACTTTCTGGCATGATGACCTTTGAGTCGATCAAATTTTGCACCTTGTACTTGAACACCTCACAGTTGTCAACGGTATGCCTAAATGCCCCTGAGTGGTACTTGCATCTAGCATTCATATCGTGGTTGCCGTTATTGAGGAGGCCTGACTCCGTCTAGACTTATTGCTCTTAGAGAATTTCAAGCAGTGAGCAGTCTTGATATTCATTCTATTACTGTTTTGGTGCCATATTCTCACTTTTACCTGGTGTGAACATAATAGTCTTGCAGTCAATCATATTCGGGACCTTGTCTTCACCTTTTCCCCCAGAAGACTTGCAATCTTCAATTAGACGATCAGGTGCCCCAAAATGGTAGTCAAACTTGGAGTTCGACAATGAAACCCCAAAGGAAGCTTTATCGGAGATGATCCTGATGTGACCAGTTCAACTAGCCTGAATCTGAGCAAATGAGGAAACCTGTTGCACGTACGACCTCAGAATATGATCAACTTCTTCTCAACTTGTTCTGGCCTTTACCCTTATGCTCTGCCCTTAGCACTCTCTTGGGAAGCTGAAATTGGGTGTCGACAAATGACGTCTGGAGGGAAGAGGTTGATAAAGTTAATAGATAAGGTTGCTCACAAAGATCTCATGTAATCTCCTGCCTACGTATCTCCATTGAATAATGGAGAATCAGAGCGACATAGTTCCCCTCACTAGGGATGAAAATAGCTTAGTTTCCTAGGCACGACATTCAGGATTACCAAGCTCATCTGAGTCTTCATCTGGTTGACTTCTTCTTTCTGCAGTATCTGACTTTGAAATACAGTTTTCACCTCTGGCTTGAATTTCCCCAGCTGGGTCTTCCTTTGGTTACCTCCACCCGAAGTTCTTCCAAAATCATGCCTTGATGCTTGTGATTCAAGCTAGCCACTTTGATGAGAAATCAAGTCAGGATAATAATCTGTCTCTGAACACCTGTCAAGATTGTAAGGATGTATGCAAATGCCATGTTCAGTTATTTCTAAGGAATCTATCTTCTTTGATTCAAGTTTTGACACAGAAAAATACAACAGCACGATTCATATATGTGATCCTCGGAAATAACTAAACATGTGTGCAGAAATGCTATGATGTCATGTATGCAATAGGCATGTGATCAATGGTCTGATGTTGGTGTTGGGAAGTGAACCAACTTTCTGTATAGAACCACAATAGCAGTACAATCTATGTATAGAACCCCATAACTGAGAACCCAATAACTATAGAACTGGATCACATAATAGAATAGTCACTGATGGTGTTGAAGTTGAACAACGAGCCAAGTGTCTGTGGAGAGTCATAATAATAATAATATAATAATTTCTCTGAACAGAAATCCCGGATCTCATAACCAAAGGACCATAGAACCAGATCATAACACTGAATAATACTGGAAAAGTGGGTATGTTGGAAGTTTAGGGTTCCTACAAACCTGTAAACCCCTCCCATCTCACGGGTGTTCTACTCGGGTCAACATCACGGACTCTTAAAGCCGAATAGCAATAATACGTTCACCATTTCCGAGAAATAACTCATGACCAAATCAGGGAATCGGTTTGGCATTATGTACTACTCAGGGAGGTCTCAACTGAGTTCAAGGAAACAAGCATCCCTCATAAGTCCTCAGCTTCAAGCACTGAATCGAGAAATAATAGTACATTCATTCTAAAGGGTACAATACTATCATCATACGAACAATTTGCTTTAACTGGATTCTTATGAGAGAACCAGGTCATCCTATGCGAGTTCCCAGTGGGCCCTCGGATGCGAGTGGGTTTGCCAACAAATGTGGTCTGCCACTATCATCACTAGAGAGGGATGTTTCCACAAAGGTTCTCAATGATCAATCCCTTGACTGCACATAACTATCAAGGTAGTGTATTTCCCCAAAAAGATTTCGCCGTCAATACATTTCCGAGAAGGTCGCAAGTCAAGGCGTGGATGTCATACCCCAAATTTGTCCTACCCGCGCCAATTTATTTTACTGTCTAACCATTGTTTCAAAAATCCAAAAAAATATGTATTACTTTATCTTTTTCTGTCTAGTATTCGAAAAAATGCATTTATTTCTTAATTTAAAATTCAATTTCTTTTTTTTATTATTTAATTCACTATCTAAAAATTCAATAAATTTTTTTATTATTTTTGATAAGACCATTTTAAAAATAAGCCCATTATCTCTCTTTTACTCTTAAGCCCATCACAAAATTTAGTCTCCATATTCTTGTTATATTTTATTATTATTGTTATCATTCACTTCTATTATTATTTTCATTATTATTAGCATTATCGTTTTATTAGCTTTAGTATTATAATTATTATTATTTTATTATTATTAGTTTACTCTTATTCTCATTACTTTATTCTATTCTTGTTATTATCACTATTGTTAACATTGTTTATTCTTACACAAATAACATCATTTGTCCTTTTTGCTTTTTCCAATTTTGTCATAAATAATTTCTATCAATAATCCTTTTTCTAATTCACTAAAAATCCATTATTTCTTTTTCATTATTTGCTATTTTTTATTATTATTCATTTATTTTTATTTCTATTATTATTTTCAATTTTATTATTTCTATTAACTTTCATTTGCTATTATTTTCATTATTATTAGTTTTAGATAATTATTTTGTTATTATTATTATAGGATTATATTTATGTAAATAGATAGGATTCTCATTATCAGATATTTTCAGCATTATATTCCCATTCAAAACAACTCCTATGGCCCACCAGATTTCTTTGACACGTTCATTCCACAGCCTGGCCTATTACGACGAATTCGTACAAAAAAGCTAACAAAAACGCATCCTTCCACTACTCAACAAACTTTCCAAACTTTCCACTTTATAACAAATTACACAACAACCATTTTCCAGCAGCTTCCACTACAACCAACTTTTCTTTTTAATCCTTACCCATAATCCTCATTCACCAACCATCTCATAAACCTCATACTTTCTACCTACAAAGAAAAAAAACATATCGAAAAATATATTACAAACTCTAACAAAAAATCGACCTTGAATCGCACAAATACTTCCAAAGCCTCCACTGCGCAAAACTCACAAACACGTTACCCAAAACCGCCGACCATGAACACCGTATCACCACCTTCATCACCCTCATATCCGCCCTGTCCATTTCAAACTCTCTGCATTTTTTTACCTTTCATCCTTTAGCCATCATAAAAACCAAACAAAAACAACAGAAACAGGTTCACAAACCAACACCAACAACTACCCCAAAAACAGTAAACACCACAACACCTTCAAACACCATAATATCTCCATTATCTTCACAAATCCAAAACCAGAAAATTTCAAAATCACAAACCTGCAATTGTGAGTTGAATTCGAGAAGAAGAGTGAGAATCGTTCCGTGAACCGCTGAGATAGCACATCGTGAAACCGAGAAAAGCCAATCGAACCATACAAACCATAAATAGAAAACCCCCTTTCAAACATCACCAACAACCCAAAGACTACAGTGAGACGAGAAATTCAAAACCACCACTTTCAATAGCCCTTCAACTACTCACCACCGGCAACCGTTCACATACCGAAACCAGTCGCGAACCAGATCCGGCCACCGCCTGTTAACATAAACACCAACCATAAACAACAAGCCACCGTCGCCAGAACCTCTAGCCGCTGCAGAGACCACCGGAAACGAACCAAAACGAGAGCACCGAACCTTCATTTGAGGCACTTCGATCCGAAAACATACGAAAGTCGTTTGAGAATCGCCGAGCCATAAAACGAGTAAGAAAGTCGCGAAGTGAAGAGTAGATCCATCCGGAAAATGAAGATTTGAAAGCAAAAGAGACAGAGGCTGAGGAGTGAGCCGCGCGTTTTGATAAGAGAAAGCAGAGGTTGGGTTTTCTTTTAATCGTTTTTTTAAAGAAGTGAAATGGGCATGTTTATTTGACACTGTCTTTATAAACTTCAGTTTTCCTTTTTTAGTTTATTTTTCCAGGTTATTCTATTGCTATTTGGTCTTGGGGCTCAGCCCATTGATTTTCGCTAAATCACGCGCTACACATACTCCTCCTGTCACATTTACCTTTTCTTATTATTATTTGTTGTTGGGCTTTAGGAGCCAACTGGTTTTCTGATTCATGCACCATAAATCCAGCACTGCACCATATTTTTTAATTATTATTATTTCACCTGTATTTATTTATTCATTTATTAAATTTTCTATAATTATTGCTAACTTTTTATTATTATTTCAGTTTTTGCTAGAAAATATTATATATATATATATATATATATATATATATATATATATATATATATATATATATATATATATATATATATATATATATATATATATGAAAAAGGTTGTAGTGAATTAGTTGATATTTATTCCATTAGTAATCATATTATCTTAATTTGTTTTGGGGCCAATGACATAACAAAAGGCCGATGTTCGCCCGATTTCATTAAATCGGTGATACTCGGTCAATATGAGGCCCTCTTTTTTCATTTTATCCTATTATTTTATTTTGAGTAAAAAAAAAACTTGTAATTTTATTCATTTTATTCTTTATTCTCAATTTATTTATTATTTATATTTATTCTTCTATGTTAATATTTGCAATTCAATTCAATTTATTTATTTATTTTCGCATTTCAAATAATGTTCAACTCCTCATAGAATGATTCTAATCTTGAATCGATTCTAAGGAAGTAAATGAACCAAATTTCGACGCGTCCCAAAAGGTCCAATGCCTTCGAATAGTTGTTCTCGATTAAAAGGCCGAACGTCTTCGAATAGTTCAAAAACACTGCACACACACTTTCTCTTGGGCGAATTACAACGAGACCTCTTTATTTCTCGCAATCCCTTGTATTTATCATGTATCCCTCTCCCATTACTTTGTACGCATTTTATTTTCCGTATTTTATTTAATTCTGAATCCTTGGTCCAACGCCAAGCGATCTCACTCGCACACTTGCACTTTATTTTCCCGATATCGTTTCGTTTATTAGGATTCACCTCACCTTGCGAGCCGAGCGCTTTGTGCCTCGCTAAACAAACCACAAAATAAACCTCCACTTGCATTTACCCTCTAACTCCAACAAACCAAAACGATTCTTTTTAGATCCAAACCCTTTTTAGACATCCTTTCGCGCGTGATAACTTAGATGGTTCCCATCGAGTACGATGGATGTAGGGGGTGCTAATACCTTCCCCCTGCATAAACGACTCCCGAACCCAGGCAATGGTTCCGTTGACCTTTGTCCTCATCCTTTTCTTCCCGGGTTGTATCTATATCTTCCCTTTCCCTCTTCGGGAATAAATAGAATTAGGTGGCGACTCTTCAGTCTGTCCGGCGCGCGGCTCTTGTCTTTTCGGATCGCGTGAGGTCGTATTTTTCGGGGTACGACAGCTGGCGACTCTGCTGGGGACTGGTTCACCCCTATGTGAGTCAAGCCTAGTCTAGGTTCCCGCGCTTGTTTGGATGTTTTCTTTTAATGCCTTTCTTGTTTATTTTTATCGCTTTCTTTATCGCATTCCATCTTATATATCTTGTGGCTCCTTGGTACTATAACTTGGATCGATACTTTGCAAAAGAAACTTGAGGGAAAGGCTCTATACCCGGGCTTACGAGTACAAACATAAGTTAGCGAGGTTGTGTAGTATGGGCTCCCGAGAGAACCACTCTCGTGGGTTGTCGATACGAAAACCTCACTTGGAGTAGATTCTAACGAGAATACTGACAACCGTCAAGTCCTTGACGGGTGTGTTCAGTTGCTTTCATTAGGGTCATTAACTCTGAGGACCTTTAGAACCTTTTGGTTAAAACATCGGTTGATGGTTGCGTAGTATGGGGCACCAGGGTTCGCCCTCGCGTGGCTCGATACAAAAACCTCACTTGGAATATACTTACTCAATGGAGTTGATTGACTGTCAAGAATGTATGAAATTGACACGTGCATCAAACAGTTGAGAAAGTTCCATAACTCCAGGACTTTGTTTTAAACCTTGTGTCGATGATCACGTAGTATGGAGCACCAAGTGATTTCCCTCTCGCGTGGCTCGATACGAAGATCTCACCCAAAATAGATTCATATGGCGGAGTCAATCAACCGTCATGCTTATGGCGCATGTGATGAACAACCATATGAATTGATAACTTTGGGATCCCTACAACTTTAGAGTCTACCCAGTGAGTTCTTGATCCGAGTATCCTCCATCTGTACCTTGGACTCGTGAGACCCTGATCTTGTGATCCTGGATTCTGACATTGCATATCATTTAATTTGCATTATTTGTTCATCTTGCATTTCATTCCAAAACTGAAAACTCATTTCATGTTCCTCCATCTTCAGTAAATCAAGCTGGTTTCCCGACGCCCGTATCGTGCTAGACGCCCGTACTTAACTCGAGCCAACACTAGAAGACTGGTGGATGTGATTCAAGAAGAACAAGCTGCCATGAGGGAGGAGATTGACTCGGTCAAGAGTAAGATCGACCAGATTTATGAGACTTTGCAAGCTTTGGCAAGAATGGAAGAACGTCGCGAAGCTGCTGCCGCAATGAACAATGCTCAAGTGCAAGGATCTACCTCACGAGCAATACCTTCAGTTCCAGTTCCAAATCCTTTGGTCTATGGTTTGCCTCCAGGCTTCACTCCTGCTGTTGAAGAGGTCACTTCTCAGCCAATACCTGCTTCTGGTGTTACTATTGGTGCTATTCCTCAAGCTCAACCTATTCCAACTCAAGTCCAGTTTCCTCTTGCCGAAGAGGATCATCAAGTTGAGTATGAGATGCATACTGCTGTTCCAATCACCAATCCTCATGCTATTCAAAAGTCTGAAGCTATGAAGATGTGTCGCGAGTTAGCTGAAAAACTCCGAATTATGGAAGGACACAACTCAACCTCTCTGAGTGCTTCAGACATGTGCTTAGTTCCAGATGTTGTGATCCCTGCTAAGTTCAAACTACCATAATTCGAGAACTACAAGGGCCTCAGTTGTCCTGAGCTTCATTTGAGGATGTACTGCAGAAAAATGGCCGCTCATGCCAAAGATGATAAGCTTATGATCCATTGCTTCCAAGACAGCCTGTCTGGAGCATCTCTAGAATGGTACATGCAGCTCGAGCGCAACAATATTCGTACTTGGCTTGATCTCTCTGATGCATTCAAAAAGCAGTACAAATACAACACTGATCTTGCTCCTAACCGTACTCAACTTCAAAGTATGTCTCAAAAGGAGAGCGAATCCTTTAAGGAGTACGCCCAACGCTGGAGGGAGTTAGCTGCCAGAGTGCACCCGCCATTGGTTGACCGTGAATTGATCGATATCTTCATGGGTACCCTACAGGGGCAATACTATGAGAAGTTGATCAGCAGTGTATCTTCTGGATTTTCAGACATGGTGATGGTATGAGAAAGAATTGAGGAAGGTCTGAAAAGCGGAAAGATTCAAGGAGGTTCTAGCAGCCAATCTGGAACCAAGAAGCCTTTCAACGGGTACAAAAAGGGCGAAACAAATGCCGTTTCTGCTGCAAGTGGGAATTTTCAACAGAATGCACCTGCTCCAGTTCACTACTATCAGTACCCCTATGTTGCTGCTGCACAATATGCTCCTATGCCATATCAGCCAATTCCTCCAATGCCTTATCAGCAGGCCTTTCAAGCTCTATTTCCGCCTCAGATGGCTCACCAACCACGTCCACGTCCTATGGTTGCAGCTGCGCAGTATGCGCCCAATCCGTACCAACAACCGGCTCATCCACAACGGCCTGGTCAACAACAGCAACGCGCTCCTCAACAGCGTCCACCATATCAACAAAGAGGATATGATAGGCACATTGATCCCCTGCCTATGTCATACACCGAAATCTTTAAACAGCTGATGGCAAAATGACCTCTTACTTTGAGAGATATGCCACCTCAGACTGGCCATGCCCGGAACAATGATGCCAATGCCCGCTGTGAGTATCACAAAGGCGCTCCAGGTCACACCATCGAGAACTGCCATGCCTTCAAACACTTGATTCAGGATATGATCAACTCTAAGGACCGCTTGACGTTGGATCAAGGGTTTGGATCTAAAAAGAATCGTTTTGGTTTTTTGAGGTTAGAGGGTAAATGCAAGTGGAGGTTTGTTTTGTGGTTTGTTTAGCGAGACACAAAGCGCTCGGCTCGCAAGGTGAGGTGGATCTTAATAAACGAAACGATAACTGAAAAATAAAGTGCAAGTGTGCGAGTGAGATCGCTTGGCGTTGGACCAAGGATTCAGAATTAAATAACAGAAAATAAAATGCGTACAAAGTAATGGGAGAGGGATACATGATAAATACAGGGGATTGCGAGAAATAAAGAGGTCTTGTTGTAATTCGCCCAAGAGAAAGCGTGTGTGCAGTGTTTTTGAACTATTCGAAGGCGTTCGGCCTTTTAATCGAGAACAACTATTCGAAGGCGTTGGACCTTTTGGGACGCGTCGAAATTTGGTTCATTTACTTCCTTAGAATCGATTCAAGATTAGAATCATTCTATGAGGAGTTGAACATTATTTGAAATGCGAAAATAAATAAATTAATTAAATTGAATTGCAAATATTAACATAGAAGAATAAATATAAATAATAAATAAATTGAGAATAAAGACTAAAATGAATTAAATTACAAGTTTTTTTTACTCAAAATAAAATAATAGGATAAAATAAAAAAAGAGGGCCTCATATTGACCGAGTATCACCGATTTAATGAAATCGGGCGAACATCGGCCTTTTGTTATGTCATTGGCCCCAAAACAAATTAAGATAATATGATTACTAATGGAATAAATATCAACTAATTCACTACAACCTTTTTCATATATATATATATATAAAATATTTTCTAGCAAAAACTGAAATAATAATAAAAAGTTAGCAATAATTATAGAAAATTTAATAAATGAATAAATAAATACACGTGAAATAATAATAATTAAAAAATATGGTGCAGTGCTGGATTTATGGTGCATGAATCAGAAAACCAGTTGGCTCCTAAAGCCCAACAACAAATAATAATAAGAAAAGGTAAATGTGACAGGAGGAGTATGTTGATGGGCTAAAGACGTGTCTAATTATGTGTCTAGCGGTATCTTAACTACAAGTGCACAGCCTATCGAAGTAATATTTAAGATTATCGATCCACAGGGACTCTATGGTTACTTAGTGCTAGATGAACTTCTAGTTTAGCTAAGGTGAAGGGTTGTCACGATTTTTGTTGTTTTTAAAGATTAAAGGCGGGAATTAAATTTAAGTTTAATAAAATAATACTAAGGCGGTCGGTATGTAATTATGCTAACTTAGGAGGGTCTATCTAACCTAGGCTTATAAAGATGGTTCACTTAATCTATTCTGTAGAGGTTACCAGTTTAAATACCTTTAACTCACACTCTCGTGGTCTTATCTCAGATCTTACCCCTAAAGCCCTATGCCTGCTCTCGCTAGCCCATAAGTGTTTAGAGATAATTTTTGGAAACTTAGTAATTCTAATTTATTTTAAAGCGCTCTCGCTGTGTTTAATTTAAATGCCTAACTTTAGCTATCTGGTTAAAATCTCAAACTCTCGTGGTCTTGACCTAACCTAATACACTTTCCTTACTCTCGTAACGAAAAGGTCGATTTCATAATAAAAAGTATCAGCCAGAATACTAAGCTATTAATTATTTTAAGCCTATAGTTGATTTTACCGATTTAGTTTGTTTTAACTACATACCGCCCTAGGGTAATTAGCTACTCATTTTTGTTGAACCAGACAGAGGCAGAGAAACAATAAACGAAATATTCATGGCAGAAAAATAAATAAATAACATAAATATAAAATTTCAAATTAATATAAACTTGGTTAACAATAAAAATGGCAGACTCCTTCTTCCACAGACCGGAAAGCTCAGAGTATTTGGCGGAATCGAAAATAAACTAAAAATTCTGAAGGCTTTGAAACAAATAAATTTTATAACAATTTCCTGATGTTGGAAATTGTTATAGGTTGGGTTTGGATACAATAAAAATAGAGCAATGAAAATAATGCTGAAAAAGAAATAATAAGGGTGTAAAATAATTCGGCAGAGCTTCCGCAAGAAATTGATAAAAATAATACTCTGTCAATTGTTCAAATGAATTATGCTATTTATAGAAGATTTAATGGGTTGGTGGTTGAACTTGATGCTTGGGCCTCGTAGGAGCATTTGAGAGAATCCAGGAACGTGGATACAGGGTCAGCTGGAAAGTAGGCAATTTCATATGCACGTAACGTTGTGACCAAGTCTTCAGTCAAATAACCTATTTTTCCCTTGTCACGGTCGTGACAAGGGCATCACGTTCGTGTCCTTTGTAAATTAAGTGTCGCGGTCGTGAGGGATATGTCACGGTCGTGATGGCTCCTTTTGGGGTGTCACGGTCGTGACACCTAGGTGACGACCGTGAGTGCTACAAAATATGCAGGTTTTGCAGGTTTCTTCATTTCTTCATCTTTTTATGGTTGTTTTCGCTCCTTTTGCTTGTGGCTCATGATTTAGCTCTGTATACGATGTACCTGCAAAATGGCAAGGAAAACTCGAGGAATCGGGTGTTAAAACGACGATTATGCGATAAAACGGTAATGAAACATAGCAATATAATCGATACATTTTCTCGTTATCAAACTTCCCCAAACTTAAACCTTTGCTTGTCCTCAAGCAAATAGTCGGTTGAAAATCGGCGGACAAGTTTTTTATCGACGCACACACATAACAAACCGTACGAGGGATTGTTTTGTCGGATAAACGGGTACTTTGATAAAACACTAACGATACATTAATGACACAAGCAACAAGCTAAGTCGTCGACTTCCCGTTAAACGAAACAATCGGTAATTGCTTTACGATTTCACCTAGAGTCTTTCGATCTTATTTCGCCTGGTTTCATTCTAGCGCAATCACATTAAGCCCTTTGCCTTAGCACGCACGTAGTGGAGTAGCCGGTTAGCGACTTTGATCCTTTTTAAGCACGGGGTCTGGTACACGAGTGCGGTAACCCTACATACATTATCCGATTTGGAGGTTGTGGGGGATCGAGCCGTAGCACGCCCTACCAAGTTCAGAACCAGTACCTCTGAACCAACCCGCAATGGACTCCTTATCATATTTCTCGTTTCTTATATGCGATCGTGTACTTTGGTGCAATTTCTTTTCATTTGGCTCGAGATATGAAGGATTATTTTAGATTAGGCATCAAACGCTTATATTCATCGGCTCCCCACGTGGTTTGTGTTCAGACGGTGCTGACTGCTAGTATAAACTACTAGGGGTTACTTTTGAACTGGAACTTAAGGTGTACTCGTAACGATAATAGGAATGGAATCGCTTAAGTGGGAAGTCAAAGGTGTCAAGATTGTATTGATCTTGTTGAATCGTTCTCAGCTTCCTAATTATGATTTCGTAGGTAAGTCGGGTAATGCGAATAATTAAAGATTTTTTCGGTATGGCTAAATAAACGGGGAAAGTTCGAAACTAAAGAAAATAGCACAAAAATTGCTCGTTCCATTAACTTACGAAAAGAAATACAACGGAATGGAAATACAACGGAATAGAAAAATGCGAAAAGGGAAAATGCGGAAAATGAAAGGTACCTCTCCCACACTATATCAGACATTGTCCTCAATGTTGTGATATAATAGCGGTAAAAGTACAATACAAACTACGAAAATGAAAAACAAACATAAGCAAAAACTAAAACTAAGGCTGCTGAGGACCGCGGGCTCGGCTTCTAGTGCGGGAGCGTCTGGTCGGAGTCGCTTCAGGATCAGAACCGGTACCGGTAATAGCAGTGATGTCAATGCGTAAGGCCTCTAGCTCGCTAAAAATTTCTCCGAGCTTCTCATCAGTAGCTGTCTGGTTGGTTGCAATAGTGCGGAGTAAAGCATCATGCTGCTCCTTCTGCCTTCGCTCCAGTGCGGCATTCATCTGATTTTGCTGATGAATCGCACGGAGGACGTCCTCAAGAGTGAATTCTTGTGCAGGAGGCTGTCGGGTAGATGACTCGGGAATGTCCTGGACAGGCTCAGCTGCATCCATGGCGTCTTGCATCTCATCTGCTGGAGGATCGGCCTGATCATCATGAATGGGGGCGTGGCCAGCAGCATCCGGTAAAGCAAAGAGCCAGTTGGCTCAGCTAGACGGATCGATGCGGTCACGGGACGGCAGAATGATGTGGTGATAAACAGTGCCGTGGATAACAGGGCTATACCTGCCATCCTCTCTCTGCGCAATCAAGTGTGCGGACCGACAATAGTTCTTGGTTAGGAACTCGGCGTCTCTGAAAGGCTGATTTACGACCAAGTCACCAAGCCCCAACTGAATGGCGAGGGTGGTGACAATGCCGCCAATGAAAAATGGGGTTGCGCCTCTTTGCACAATGGCCTGGATGTGAGAAAGCATGAACGGGGAAGCGTTGATTGGCTCGTCATTTAGAGCGCAGTATAAGAACAGAAGCTCCTTTGAGTTGAGCTTATGGTTACTCTCTCGTGCAAAGATGGTGTTGCAAATGATTCGGTGAAAATATCGGATTGTCGGGTTGTGGATGTGTGTAGCATTAAGGCTCTGAAAGGCTGAGGCACGGGTGTTGGTTATGTCGTGCCATAAAGTGAAAGCGGTTTCACTGAAATTATCCGGCACGCGGAGGTGAGCTTCATTCCCATGATCGAAGCCTAGCAACTCGGCTATCCTGTTTTGCGAAAGTTCAAACTCCCGGCCATGCAATCTGAACTTGGCGAAACCGGTAAGTTGACTCTGAGAACCGGTACCGGTGATATAATGGAATGAGACTAGGAATTCCAGTGTCAGAAGCTCGAATGTGGGCTGAGGTTGACTGCAAAGATCCCACAGACCGACTTTTTGAAGCAGGCTCTTGACACTGTTAAGCATTCCCAAGTCTCTCAAACAGACAGTGTCGATATAACGTGTAGGTTGCACACCGCGGTTCTGGAATCGGATGAATCTTTCTCTCTGGTTTTCTCCATTCTCACCCTCTCTAAATTGAATAGCTTCCATTGCATGCAAGAACAAAAGTGGGAGATGAGGAGTTTGTATTTTTGTGAAAAAGTGATAAAATGAGAGAAATAATGGTTCGGATAAATATTGAAAGGTGAGAATGTGATAGGTGTGGTGATAATGGAGAGGTTAATGAGTTTTAATTTGGTAATGGGAGGTTACGGAAGTTGGGGGAGATAATGGGTGGTTTTGAAAGTTATGGAAGAAGAAGATGAAGAGGTTTCGAAGAAGAAACAGTTCTGTTTCTCACGAATTCTATATTTAGGGTTGTCACGGTCGTGACAAGGAGATGACGGTCGTGACACGCTAAATTAGCTTGTCACGATCGTTAGGGGGGTGTGACGACCGTGAGGGTTTATATCCTTGAATAATTTCCAGAAAGCATTATCTCTCACGCTTCATATACTTTATATAATATTTTTTATCACTTCTCACTCAATATTAAATATAAACACCATATAATAAATAATTTCAACATAGTACTTGTAAATTGCATCACACGAGAGGTTGTATAGAATATGAATCAATTCAAGCATAACAGTATATAGATTGAAAAACATATAAATTGATTAAAATGGAAAATTTTGTAAACTAGAAGTGCTTTGCATTTGATAATTGAAATGAAATTACATTAATGAAAATACGGTACGAAATTGTTTGCGAAAAGTAAAACTAACTAGAAACGAAAACAAAAAAAAACTAGATCACTTATAGCATTTTCAAAAGTGTTTCTTCAAATCTTCGATTGCGGAGTTCAGGTGATAGAATTGTTCACAGGTTATGTCAGTTAGACCTATAATGTCCAATCGCATGCTCTTAATCTCATCCTTAACGGTATTTATATCGGTTTGGTAAGCTTCAAGAGTGTTCATGATATTCTGTAAGTTGTTAGCATAATCTCCTTGATTCACTTCAGGGGTTTCAATCACTTCGTCAGTGTGGTCAATGTCATGGTAACCAGGAAGTGTCTCAGGGTCACTTTCGACATCAGTCATTATATCATCTTTTATCTTGTAAGACTGAGGTGTTTCAGGAGTAGATGGATAATCAGGTGGGGTTAACTCATAAAGCCAGTTATCCTTATTGTGAACACTTACTCTAGCATGGTTTGGTAGTGTGAACAGGGTTACTACCTCATTCCGGATTAGGTACTCGAAAGGTGGATGTCCTAAATTCCTTATGATATGGCGATTAAAGCAAAAGTTAAGATTCATAGGACGGATGGTACCTAAACGGTTGCACCTGTGCAATTGGTATCTAAGTCCTAAGGCATCAGCAATCATGGTTACAAGACCTCCTACTAATATAGGTAATTCAGGTTCTTCTTGGATTCGGGTGAAGGTTTGCATCATGAAAGGCACACCATTGACAGGCTGTCCATTAGTGAAACATGACATAATGAATATCTCATCTTTAGATACTCCAGTAAGGTTTTCTTCTTTTCCAAAGAAGGTGTGGGCAAGGATCTTATGGAAGTAACGGAGAGCAGGGTTATGTATCTCATCATTGTTCATGCTATTTGGTTCAGGGTGGTAGTTTCCGGTTAATGTTCCCCAAAAGAAATCCAGCTCAATGTCCATCAATTCTACCTGTGTGGTAGTAAAAGCAAAGGGTCCACTAGGGAATCCTAATAAGTCAGCTAGTTCTTTATGGTTAAAGTCATATTCTATTCTAAATAGGCGGAAACTGATAAATCCCTTCCTGAATCCAAAACCGCGCTCGGGTAGGTAAACTAAGGAGCTAAGGAACTCAAGGGTGAGCTCGCGGTAAGTCACAAACTTATGTTGAATCAGTGCATTCTCCCATCCAAGTTGGTTAAACAAGTACAGGATGCTATCATGTATACCTAGGGTTTCCATAGTCAGATCATCCGGGTACAGGGTCAAATCCATTGGCCTCTGTGATAACTCTTCAAATTTCATTCTTCGGTTCCTACCTCTAAATTTGGTTTCCATATGGTTTATCGGTTGGTTAGCCATGGTCAGTGCAAATACGGAGGAAACAAATCAGGGGGAGAAGGAAAATGGAAAAGACTTTAGAAAATCTGTAAAAGTGATTTAAGATTAAAATAAGGAAAAATAAGGAAATAAAATGCATAAATTAAAAGCAATAATAGTAATAATGAAATAAAACTATAAAATGACAAAACAAATAAATGAATAGTAAAACGATAAATGACAAAATAATAGAATGATAAAAATGATTTAAATAATTAAATGATTAAATGAGTAAATGGGTTGCCTCCCACTAAGCGTTGTTTTTATCGTCAAAAGCCTGACGTAATGCTTAGGTGTAGATTAATCAGGGAAATTAGTGGAAAACTCTAAAAGCCTTAGACTATTTGCATAATCTCTATTTTCAACTTTATGATAATGTTTTAAATGTTGTCCGTTTACTATGAATGGTTCACTATTCCTACCCTTAATTTCTATTGCTCCGCTCGGGAATACTTTAGTTATTTCAAAGGGTCCTGACCATCTAGACTTTAATTTTCCAGGAAAGAGCCTAAGTCTTGAATTAAAGAGGAGTACAACGTCTCCCACACAAAATTCTTTCCTAGATAGGCGTTTATCATGCCATCGCTTAGTTCTTTCTTTATATATCTTAGCATTCTCATACGCATCTAGCCTTAATTCTTCTAGTTCGTTAATGTCTAGGATTCGCTTTTCTCCTGCAGCATTATAGTTTATATTGAGAGTTTTGATCGCCCAATAAGCTTTGTGTTCTAGTTCTACCGGGAGGTGACAAGATTTTCCATAAACTAATTTGAAAGGTGTAGTTCCTATGGGTGTCTTGTAAGCGGTCCTATAAGCCCATAAAGCTTCGTTAAGTTTAGATGACCAATCTTTCCGAGATATGGCGACAGTCTTTTCTAAGATTTGTTTGATTTCTCTGTTTGAGACTTCGACTTGTCCACTTGTTTATGGGTGATATGGTGTTGCCACACAGTGTCTTACTCCATACTTAGATAGTAATTTGTCAAAGATTTTTGAAATGAAGTGAGAGCCACCGTCACTTATGACGAGTCTAGGCACACCAAATCTGGGAAAGATTATAATTTTGAAAAGCTTTATTACTACTCGTGTGTCGTTTGTAGGAGAAGCTATAGCTTCAATCCATTTTGAAACATAATCAACAGCTACGAGTATGTAATTATTACCGAAAGATGATGGGAATGGTCCCATGAAATCTATTCACCAGACGTCAAAGATTTCTACTTCTAATATTCCTTTTTGAGGCATTTCATCTCTTCTTGAAATATTACCGGTGCGTTGACACCGATCGCAATTTATAACAGCGATGTGGAAATCTTTCCATAGATTAGGCCAGAATAGGCCGGCTTGCAAGATTTTTGCACAAGTCTTGGAAGTGCTTGCATGTCCACCATAAGGAGATGAATGGCATTGAGCAATGACATCTTCTATTTCTTCTTCGGAAATACATCGACGAAAGATTCCATCGGGCCCTCTTTTTAACAATAATGGTTCATCCCAATAATAATGTTTTAGATTGTGAAAGAATTTCTTTTTCTGTTGATAGGTTAAATTAGGTGGAAGAGCTCCTGCGGCTAGGTAGTTAACAATGTCAGCGTACCATGGCAGTCCTACAGTCGTTTGGATTATTTCCACGGGTTCTGGTTCATCTAAGTCTAACTGAACTGGGTCGCTTCCTATTTGTGCTATCAGTTGTTCATACGGAAAATCATCGTTAATCGGCACTTGTTCGGGTTTAATACCTTCTATTCTAGATAAATGGTCCGCTACGACGTTTTCAGTACCTTTCTTATCTTTTATTTCGAGATCAAACTCTTGTAAGAGTAAAATCCATCTCAAGAGTCTTGGTTTAGCATCTTTCTTAGTTAATAGATATCGGATAGCAGCGTGGTCTGTGTAAACGATTATTTTCGCTCCCACTAGGTAAGAACGGAATTTGTCAAGCGCAAAGACAACTGCTAACAATTCTTTTTCAGTAGTGGCGTAGTTCATCTGAGCAGAATCTAAGGTTCTACTGGCGTAGTAAATCGCATGAAGTTTCTTTTTCTTTCTCTGGCCTAGAACTGCGCCTACAACATAGTCACTCGCATCGCACATGATTTCGAAAGGTAATCTCAAGTCAGGGGTTGCATGATTGGTGCGGTGATGAGGGCTGTTTTTAGAGTTTCGAATGCTTTAAGACAATCTTCATTGAATATGAACTCAGCATCTTTCATTAATAAACCAGTAAGAGGTTTAGTGATTTTCGAGAAATCTTTGATGAATCGTCGGTAAAAACCGGCGTGTCCTAAAAAGCTTCGTATTTCTCGAATGGTTTTAGGGGGTTGAAGATCTTTTATGACTTCTATCTTAGCTTTATCTACTTCAATTCCCTTGTCGGATATGACGTGTCCTAGTACGATTCCTTCTCTGACCATAAAATGACATTTTTCCCAGTTAAGCACGAGGTTTACTTTTACACATCTTTCTAACACCATTTCTAAATTTGATAGGCATCCTTCAAAACTTTGCCCGCATACAGAGAAGTCGTCCATGAACACTTCCATGATGTTGTCTATAAAATCTGCGAAGATTGACATCATACATCTTTGAAAGGTTGCAGGAGCGTTGCATAATCCAAAGGGCATTCGTCTATAAATGAACGTTCCATAGGGGCATGTGAATGTAGTCTTTTCTTGATCATCTGGATGCATCGGGATTTGGAAAAATCCTGAGTAACCGTCAAGATAACAGAAATATGAATGCTTGGCTAATCGTTCTAACATTTGATCTATAAAAGGTAGTGGGAAATGATCTTTTCGAGTGGCTTTGTTTAGTTTACGATAATCTATGCACACTCTATGTCCTGTCACTACTCTTTGCGATATCGATTCTCCTTGAGCGTTTTTCACTACACTGATACCTCCTTTCTTTGGTACTACATGTACTGGACTAACCCATTTACTATCAGAGATTGGATATATTATTCCGACATCTAGTAGTTTCTTAACTTCTTCTTTCACTACAGTGCTAAGGATTGGGTTAATTCTTCTTTGAGATTCTCTGGAGGTTTTGCAATCTTCTTCTAGCAGAATACGATGCATACAGATTGAAGGGCATATTCCTTTGAGATCAGATATGTTATATCCTAATGCAGTTGGATATTTCTTTAAGACATCTAAAAGTTTCTTTGTTTCTATTGTTCCTAAACTGGAATTTATTATAACTGGTCTTTTACATTCAATGTCTAAGAATTCGTACCTTAGGTTATTAGGTAAAGTTTTTAATCCTAATGTAGGTTTGTCTTTACTTGGCATGGGATCCGGTGTAAGTGCTAAACTTTCGCTTAGACTATCGTTTTGATACGGTGCACGCCAATTATCATCTTCGAAAATCGGAGGGATTTGAATTTTCATAATTTCAGAATAGGTGGTTTCTTTCATATCCATTTCTCTTACACATTCGTCAATTACGTCCAATAGATAGCAGGTATCCTCTATAGCTGGTGATTGTAAGAATTGTGTTAAAATAAATTCAACTTTCTCTTCACCTACTTCAAAGGTTAGCTTTCCTCTTTTTACGTCTATTATAGCTCCGGCGGTAGCTAAGAATGGTCTTCATAGTATGATAGGTGTAGTGGAGTCTTCAGAGATGTCCATGATTATGAAATCGGTAGGGATGTAGAATTGTCCTATATGTACTGGGACGTTTTCTAGTATGCCTACAGGATATTTAACAAAGCGATCGGCTAGTTGAACAGACATTTTAGTTGGTCTTAGGTCTCCCATGTCTAGCCTTTTGCAAATCGTTAAGGGCATAACACTGATACTAGCTCCTAAATCGCATAGAGCTTTGTCAATGACGAATTTTCCTATTACACAAGGTATAGAGAAACTTCCTGGATCTTTTAGCTTAGGAGGAATATTATTCTGAATTATGGCGCTACACTCAGCAGTAAGTGTAACTGTTCCGTTATCCTCTATCTTTTTCTTATTGGATAAGATTTCTTTTAAAAACTTAGCATATGAGGGCATTTGAGTGATAGCTTCTGTAAACGGAATAGTAATATTCATCTGTTTCAGAAGTTCGACAAATTTCTTAAACTGACCCGTCGTCTTGGAATTGGTTAATCTCTGAGGGTACGGAATTGGTGGTTTATAGGGTGGTGGAGGTACATAAGGCTTTTCTTTCTCCACTGCCTCTTGATTATCATATTCCTTTTCTTCTGGATCATTCACCATTTCAGTCGGTTTATCTGGTTTTTGGTACATGGCTGGATTGTCAAGTTTTGGATCGGTAGGTCCGTCAAGTTCCTTGCCACTTCTTAATATTACAGCATTGGCATGTCCTTTCGGATTAGGTTGAGGTTGTCCAGGAAATACTCCAGCTGGTGCAGCGGTAGGTGCTTGTTGTTGAGCTACTTGTGAAATCTGAGTTTCAAGCATTTTGTTATGTGTAGCTAATGCATCTACTTTGCTTACTAATTGCTTAATCTACTCACTAGTGTGAATGTTTTGGTTTAAGAAGTCCTTGTTCGTTTGAGATTGGTTAGCTATAAAGTTCTCCATCATCAACTCAAGGTTCGATTTTCTAGGGACATTAGGAGCAGTCTTTTGATATCCTGGTGGTGTAGTTGGTGCTTGACCTGGTGCGTATAAGGCATTGTTATTCTTATAGGAGAAGTTCAGATGATTCTTCCAACCTGGGTTGTATGTGTTTGAGTATGGGTTTCCTTAAGCATAATTCACTTGGTCTGTGGGAATTCCTATTAATAGTTGACAATCAGGAACTTCATGTCCTGGAACTCCACATAGCTCACAGTTAGGTGTTACTGCAGCCACGGTGGCTGTTGGTGTTATGGCCAAGTTGTCGATCTTTTGGTTTAGTTGGTCAAACTTTGCATTGACTTGGTCCATACTACTCACTTCGTACATACCTCCTTTTGTTGGTTTCTCAGTTGCGACTCTCTCGCTTCCCCATTGGTAATGGTTTTGAGCCATACTTTCGATAAGTGCATAGGCATCATTATATTCTTTGTCCATCAGTGCACCGCCTGCGGCAGCGTCAATTGTCATTCTTGTATTGTACAAGAGTCCATTATAGAAGGTATGGATGACCATCCATTCTACTAATCCGTTATGTGGACAAAGTCTCAGCATATCCTTATAGCGTTCCCAAGCTTCGAATAGTGATTCGTTTTCCCTTTGCTTAAATCCGTTGATCTGAGCTCTCAGCATAGCTGTCTTGCTAGGTGGGAAATATCTGGTCAAGAAAACTCTCTTTAGTTCCTCCCATGTAGTTACTGAGTTCGAAGGCAGAGATTGAAGCCGGGCTCTTGCTCTGTCTCGAAGTGAAAAAGGAAACAAACGTAGTGTAATAGCTTCTTGGGTAACTCCATTGGCTTTTACGATATCTGCGTATTGCACAAAGATCGAAAGATGAAGGTTCGGATCCTCGGTAGGATTTCCGGCGAATTGATTTTGTTGCACGGCTGATATCAACGAAGGTTTTAGTTCGAAATCATTTCGGTTGATAGCCGGTGCGGCAATGCTAGAATGCGGTTCAACTTGCGAAGGACTGGCGTAATACTTGAGTGGGTGATTCTGTTCTTCAGCCATCTCTGCGTCCTTTGATGTTACGACTGGTTTAGGTGGATCTAATTGAAGATCTGGAATATTGTAACTTTGTTCGAAATCGAATATCCGTCTTCTTACGTGTAAGAAGCGTTCCGATTCTGGGATTAGAGGTTGCAAGTCTTCGCCTTTAGAGCGAGTACTTGGCATACACTCGGGAATTTAGATTAAGAAAAGAAAATAGTTGTTACCTTAGTCTAGACAATGCTACCTAAAGTGCACTAGTAACTAAATTAAGGTCCCCGGCAACGGCGCCAAAAACTTGATGGGCTAAAGACGTGTCTAATTATGTGTCTAGCGGTATCTTAACTGCAAGTGCACAGCCTATCGAAGTAATATTTAAGATTATCGATCCACAGGGACTTTATGGTTACTTAGTGCTAGATGAACTTCTAGTTTAGCTAAGGTGAAGGGTTGTCACGATTTTTGTTGTTTTTAAAGATTAAAGGCGGGAATTAAATTTAAGTTTAATAAAATAATACTAAGGCGGTCGGTATGTAATTATGCTAACTTAGGCGGGTCAATCTAACCTAGGCTTATAAAGATGGTTCACTAAATCTATTCTGTAGAGGTTACCAGTTTAAATACCTTTAACTCACACTCTCGTGGTCTTATCTCAGATCTTACCCCTAAAGCCCTATGCCTGCTCTCGCTAGCCCATAAGTGTTTAGAGATAATTTTTGGAAACTTAGTAATTCTAATTTATTTTAAAGCGCTCTCGCTGTGTTTAATTTAAATGCCTAACTTTAGCTATCTGGTTAAAATCTCAAACTCTCGTGGTCTTGACCTAACCTAATACACTTTCCTTACTCTCGTAACGAAAAGGTCGATTTCATAATAAAAAGTATCAGCCAGAATACTAAGCTATTAATTATTTTAAGCCTATAGTTGATTTTACCGATTTAGTTTGTTTTAACTACATACCGCCCTAGGGTAATTAGCTACTCATTTTTGTTGAACCAGACAGAGGCAGAGAAACAATAAACGAAATATTCATGGCAGAAAAATAAATAAATAACATAAATATAAAATTTCAAATTAATATAAACCTGGTTAACAATAAAAATGGCAGACTCCTTCTTCCACAGACTGAAAAGCACGGAGTATTTGGCGGAATCAAAAATAAACTAAAAATTCTGAAGGCTTTGAAACAAATAAATTTTATAACAATTTCCTGATGTTGGAAATTGTTATAGGTTGGGTTTGGATACAATAAAAATAGAGCAATGAAAATAATGCTGAAAAAGAAATAATAAGGGTGTAAAATAATTCGGCAGAGCTTCCGCAAGAAATTGATAAAAATAATACTCTGTCAATTGTTCAAATGACATATGCTATTTATAGAAGATTTAATGGGCTGGTGGTTGAACTTGCTGCTTGGGCCTCGTAGGAGCATTTGAGAGAATCCAGGAACGTGGATACAGGGTCAGCTGGAAAGTAGGCAATTTCATATGCACGTAACGTTGTGACCAAGTCTTCAGTCAAATAACCTATTTTTCCCTTGTCACGGTCGTGACAAGGGCATCACGTTCGTGTCCTTTGTAAATTAAGTGTCACGGTCGTGAGGGATATGTCACGGTCGTGATGGCTCCTTTTGGGGTGTCACGGTCGTGACACCTAGGTGACGACCGTGAGTGCTACAAAATATGCAGGTTTTGCAGGTTTCTTCATTTCTTCATCTTTTTATGGTTGTTTTCGCTCCATTTGCTTGTGGCTCATGATTTAGCTCTGTATACGATGTACCTGCAAAATGGCAAGGAAAACTCGAGGAATCGGGTGTTAAAACGACGATTATGCGATAAAACGGTAATGAAACATAGCAATATAATCGATACATTTTCTCGTTATCATATGTGTAGCGCGTGATTTAGCGAAAATCAATGGGCTGAGCCCCAAGACCAAATAGCAATAGAATAACCTGGAAAAATAAACTAAAAAAGGAAAACTGAAGTTTATAAAGACAGTGTCAAAGAAACATTCCCATTTCACTTCTTTAAAAAAACGATTAAAAGAAAACCCAACCTCTGCGTTCTCTTTTCAAAACGCGCGGCTCACTCCTCAGCCTCCGTCTCTTTCGCTTTCAAATCTTCATTTTCCGGATGGATCTACTCTTCACTTCGCGACTTTCTTACTCATTTTATGGCTCGGCGATTCTCAAACGACTTTCGTATGTTTTCGGATCGAAGTGCCTCAAATGAAGGTTCGGTGCTCTCGTTTTGGTTCGTTTCCGGTGGTCTCTGCAGCGGCTAGAGGTTCCGGCGACGGTGGCTTGTTGTTTATGGTTGGTGTTTATGTTAACAGGCGGTGGCCGGATCTGGTTCGCGACTGGTTTCGGTATGTGAACGGTTGCCGGTGGTGAGTAGTTGAAGGGCTATTGAAAGTGGTGGTTTTGAATTTCTCGTCTCACTGTAGTCTTTGGGTTGTTGGTGATGTTTGAAAGGGGGTTTTCGATTTATGGTTTGTATGGTTCGGTTGGATTTTCTCGGTTTCACGATGTGCTATCTCAGCGGTTCATGGAATGATTCTCACTCTTCTTCTCGAATTCAACTCACAGTCGCAGGTTTGTGATTTTGAAATTTTCTGGTTTTGGATTTGTGAAGAAAATGGAGATATTATGGTGTTTGAAGGTGCTGTGGTGTTTACTGGTTTTGGGGTAGTTGTTGGTGTTGGTTTGTGAACCTGTTTCTGTTGTTTTTGTTTGGTTTTTATGATGGCTAAAGGATGAAAGGTAAAAAAATGCAGAGTGTTTGAAATGGACAGGGCGGATATGAGGGTGATGAAGGTGGTGATACGGTGTTCATGGTCGGCGGTTCTGGGTAACGTGTTTGTGAGTTTTGCGCGGTGGTGGCTTTGGAAGTATTTGTGCGATTCAAGGTCGATTTTTTGTTAGAGTTTGTAATATATTTTTCGATCTGTTTTTTTTCTTTGTAGGTAGAAAGTATGAGGTTTATGAGATGGTTGGTGAATGAGGATTGTGGGTAAGGATTAAAAAGAAAAGTTGGTTGTAGTGGAAGCTGCTGGAAAATGGCTGTTGTGTAATTTGTTATAAAGTTGAAAGTTTGGAAAGTTTGTTGAGTAGTGGAAGGATGCGTTTTTGTTAGCTTTTTTGTACGAATTCGTGGTAATAGGCCAGGCTATGGAATGAGTGTGTCAAAGAAATTTGGTGGGCCATAGGAGTTGTTTTGAATGGGAATTTAATGCTGAAAATATCTGATAATGAGAATCCTATCTATTTACAGAAATATAATCCTAAAATAATAATAACAAAATAATTATCTAAAACTAATAATAATGAAAATAATAGCAAATGAAAGTTAATAGAAATAATAAAATTGAAAATAATAATAGAAATAATAATAAATGAATAATAATAAAAAAATAGCAAATAATGAAAAAGAAATAATGAATTTTTAGTGAATTAGAAAAAGGATTATTGATAGAAATTATTTATGACAAAATTGGAAAAAGCAAAAAGGACAAATGATGTTATTTGTGTAAGAATAAACAATGTTAACAATAGTGATAATAACAAGAATAGAATAAAGTAATGAGAATAAGAGTAAACTAATAATAATGAAATAATAATAATTATAATACTAAAGCTAATAAAACGATAATGCTAATAATAATGAAAATAATAATAGAAGTGAATGATAACAATAATAATAAAATATAACAAGAATATGGAGACTAAATTTTGTGATGGGCTTAAGAGTAAAAGAGAGATAATGGGCTTATTTTAAAAATGGTCTTATCAAAATTAATAAAAAAATTTATTGAATTTTCAGATAGTGAATTAAATAATAAAAAAAAAGAAATTGAATTTTAAATTAAGAAATAAATGCATTTTTTCGAATACTAGACAGAAAAAGATAAAGTAATACATATTTTTTTGGATTTTTGAAACAATGGTTAGACAGTAAAATAAATTGGCGCGGGTAGGACAAATTTCGGGTATGACAGTGGAACTCACTAATACCAACATAGCAAGATGCCATGAAGCCAAAGTGGAACCACTCTAAATCTTAGGTGCACTCAAACCGGGTATTTGGCTTATCTCACAGTAACAAAACCCATCCCACAGAAAAAATGAAACCAGCACAGTCCAGTATATGATGCATGTGAAAATAAATACTGAAAGCAGTAAATAAAGCTGTAAAGTAAACTGTAAATGAAAACAGTAAATAAACACACAACAACACACATATAAACACCCAAAGAAAACAAAAACAAACAGGCACTGGGATTGACTCTGCAAGGGAAACCAGAGATTCTGGGTTCAATCCCCAGCAGAGTCGCCAAGTGTCGCTCCCGAGATTTTTATCCTAGTACAAACGCGAAAGTGGTGCGGAAAAGGTAGAGTCGCCAGCCAGGCATTTTTATCCCGAAAGAATGGGAAAGGTAATGCTGCACAAAACTAAGGAAGAAGGAAAGGACGAGGTCTTGCGAACCAAAGATCCAGATTCGGGAGTCGGTTACGACCTGGGAAGGTATTAGCACCCCAGATCGTTCGTCGTACCCGACGGGATCCACGCTTGTTTGTTTGTTTCAAAGGGTAAAATAAATTACTGCTGAACAAATGAACTGCTAACTGGAATGGGAATGAAAATGAGAAAGGAAACTGGAAAAAGAGAACGAAAAGAAAGAATGGGGAAAATGTAGGGAAAATAAAGAGTGTGCTCGAATGGGCCCTACCCCACTGCCTACGTACCTCATCGGGAAAATGAGGATCAGAGTCGACGTAGTTCACCTAACTAAGACGGGAAATATTTGTTTGTGTTTTTTATGGCTTGAACCGTATATGTCTATGCTCAGGTGTTACAGGCTCGTCTGGTACGAGTGCGTTTACCGTCTTGCATGCGAGACAAGTCGTCGCAAGTTCGCATTGAGAATGAATGAGGTGAGAAAAGAAGTTCCCGCAGGAAAGTCGCTTATTGTTTGTTATTTGCTTTTTAAGAGTTTTGTATGAATTTGGCACAAGGAAGTGAATTCAAACTCTTTTCCATGGAATGTGTACTTGCTACTACATTCTAAGATGGAATAATAGAACAAGCACACCAAGCAAGGAGAATTTATCCCAGACTTGTTTCCAAGAATAAGGCTTTAAGTTCACTAGCTTGTTGAACTTTATTAAGTGTTTTTTTGTAGCTTTTTGAAGAAGTATCTTTTAGATTTTTCTTTGCGAAACAACCCCTTGATAAGACTTGTACATCATGCTAGACAAGCCTACACCACTCCAAGATGGAATGAATGCAAGTGCCCCATGGAATAAGGCTATACACAAGGGATCTTTTCATACATTTATTAAGTCTGTTTTTGGATTTTGTTTGAAGATGAGAAGAGAAAGACTCAAATCAGAAAAGGACAAAAATTAAGGGGGACTAAGACACAACCCTAAGTTATTTATTAAAATGGTGGTCCTAATGGTGAGTGAGGCTTTTCTAATCCTAAAGAGCAAAAGGAAAAGAGAGAAGAAAAAGGATGCAACTTACTTCCTAAGGAAGATAAATTGGTCCTAACAAAGGGGAAACCTACCAATCACAAATATGGAAGGAAAAAATGAATTAAATGCATAAAGGAAATGCATAAAAAATAAAAAGATAAGGTGTAAGGAAACATACCTTTCCCTCCCTACAAAACAAAGATTAGTGTGCATTTTATTAAAAAATAATAAGGCAAACTCACACCAATTAAATCCTAATAACTCTAGGACTCAATCTAAACTCTATCTTAATTCTAGAGGAACTAAAAAAATGCTAAAACAAAATACAATACCTATTACAGTCCCTAAAGTAACAACAACCACCAAAACAATGCATAACACAAGGTAAATTTCTACAGCCCACAATCAACATGTAAAGATAGGAGTAAAAAGTCACATATATCATGCAAACATAACAAACAACATGTATTTTACAACACCTATATGCAAAGTCAGCTATGAAATGCAAAATGCAGATTTGATTATTTTCATTTTTTAATGCACAAACTCAATGAAAAATGTACCAATTAATCATGAATATGCATTTGAACATAGATCAACATACACAATTGAATGAAAATGAGAATTTTGAGGGATTGTGCAAGAATGCACCACATGATTTATTATGCAACAAGTATGCAAAATATGGCACATGAACATGGCATATGAACATAATGAGCATTGATCATGAATATGCAACATGATAGATCAACAAGAATGTCAAGCTCAATGCAAAATTCAGAATTGAATTGATGTGAATGATATGATCAAACATGCAACCAAATTCAACCAAATGCACATACATACATGGTTATGTGAAATGCAACATATATATCGATACAATGAAATGCAAATGAGTTAACGAATTGTGCGAAAGATGCAAAAACAAAATGCAACATGATTATTTACATGACAAAAAGTGTGTGGACATAACAACAAAGTGCAAGAAGTCAAATTATACACAAATAAACACATAAATGCATAATATGCAACATGAACGGAAACACGTCGAAACGACTCGAAATGGGAGAGTGAGATGTCGAAACCCACCTAGAAAATTCCCTAAAATCAATACCTAAGCATGTATGAACATTAGAGGCACAAAGAAGCAAGAACAAGCAAGCAAATAAGCTAAAATTTTGAATTTCTACAACGTTAACCAGTTAACCAAATGGTTAACCCGTTAACGCACCCCAGACAACACTAAAAATGGCCAAAATTGCATGTGTTAATCGGTTAACCAAAGCGTTAACCGGTTAACATTGAACAGAAAGTAAAAATTTGTTTTAAAATAAGTGCTTTTGGCCACAATTCTACTTCTAAACAACCCTAACCCCCACCTAATCATGATAACACTAATTTTTACTCAATTAGGGCTTATTTACACATGCTAGAACCTATAACAAGCTACAACCTAGCTTCTAATCCATCAAAAACCACAAATCGCATGCAAAATGTAACGAAAACATAATCAACCACAAATAATACGAAAAGCACCTAAAGAATGCCGAAATTGCGAGATGAAGAGAATAACTTTAAGGAAAAGTGATTTTAGACCATCAACCTATGAAGCAGAGAAGTACTTCGGTAAATGTTGCAAGAATCAGAGTTTGATCGAAGAGAAAACCAAGAAAACCGCGAATCCGCAAAATAAATGTGTTCTTGATGCTTGAGCCTTCTTGCACTTACGATAAGTCGAAATCTTCACAAAAATCAGTAGCTTCTTTTTCTACAATCCACAATTCAATGGAGGTTGGAGGCTAAGCTTTAAGATCTTCAAGTTTCAATGTGAAACTTGAAGAACTTCTTCAAAAAAGCTTTGGTGAAAAGGGAAATGGAGGAAAAATGAGAGAGAAAAAGTGATTCTAGAAATTGTGAGAGAGTGAAAAATTGGGAACCTTTTGCATTGAAGTGATTAATGATTATATATGGGTTAGACTTGGAGCTAGGTTTGGAAATAGAGTTAGGTTTAGGAATGGAGTTAGGTTTGTAGTTAGTTAGGGTTAGGGTTGGAGAAGGAATATTCCTTGGAATATTCCATGGAATACTCTAGAAGGTTGTGGAACATGGTAGAAGCATCCAAGGGAAATGGAGTGGAATTGAAATGGAAAATTAAGAGGGAAAGAATGAAAGGAAATGTAGAAGGAAAGTGGAAGAAAAAGTGGAGGGAAAGGTGAAATAAACCATTTTTCAAATGATCTTTTTTTCCTTGATTTATTTATGATTCCTCCATCATTTCTTGACCAAATTTCACCAAAAGGATCATTGTAACCCTAATTTCATGATTTTGATCTCAAAGTTAGGAGTCGACCTTTTTTTACCTAGCTCGGTTGCCTTTCTCCGATTCCTCGATTTTTAGTCATCTGGCTAGTTGAACCTCTTCCAAAATGATTTTGTGGATGAAATTTGAACCCTAGGCACTTGTCATCATATATAAGACAAAGGATTCCACTTTGAATCAAAACTTCATGGAGAAGCCCAATAGAAATGAAACCCTAATTTGACCTTCTTTATCAGGAGATGTTGCACTGCCTGCCTCCCTTGATCAAATTAAATCATTCCATGGCTTGTGGATTCAAATGAAGACTTGTGGGATGTTGTGAACCCTTTGCACAATGTTGAGAAGCTTTGTGGCCCTTTGATTGCCTTTGTAATGCCTTCAATTGCTCTAATCATCAATCACATACCTATGCCTCAGCTATGCTACATATGATGCAATGTTTTTGGTTATTTTATGCACTTATGTATGCTAAATGCTATGAAAAATGTTGAGGAAATGAAAGGGAAAATTTTGAGGTATTACAGATAGCCAGAATGAAGAACTCCAGATATCACACGAGCATCGTAGGGGTTATCTCGAAAAGCTTAAACAAGGCCAAAAGTCAATGGAGGATGCTCAAAAAGAAATAGAAGAACTCAAAATCCATGTTGAAACGAGGAAGGTCAGATTTGAGCCATGTCCTAGTAGGGAGAATGAATAGGTATTCTTGAAACAAATCAATAAGCTGAATATGCACCGACATGTGTTCCAGACACCGCTTCGTCACAACTATCTTATATGAGATTCGTGTGAATATTTCTTCCCAAAAGTCAAACTCCCAAAGACCATATGGATTTCCATATTCTAGAATACCGGAATTGGGGAATAACGACCTTGAGAATGAAAAAACATAGCATTTTCATATCATGCTGTAACACGATGGGAGAACTGACTTTCTATAAATGTTGCGGATAGCAAGAGTCGCCACCAACTTTTATTTTATCCATAAGGAAAGGACATAAAAGAACAGGAAAGACCTATTTTAAAAGACTTGAGTTCGGGGGGTAGGTTATATAAAGGGAAGGTGTTAGGACCCTTTATATCCATGGTTATCCATGGGCTCTTAGTTACTTAGCTCACTTTGTTTGTTTGCAAGAGTGTAGTGTGTGATTAGAAAAATTCCTTTAAGTACTTTGTAATGACCCTCGTATGGGTGTATACAAAGCCTAGTTTAGAAATTGTGAGGTGTAAAAGTAATTTTGAAAAGTGTGAGCAAGTAACTATGAGGTACCTGAAGGAGCATAAAACACAAGGAAGGGAGGTTGGAATTGGGTTTTCTTTAACAACTAAAAATAACTTCTAATGACAAGTTGATTTATCCTGGTTCGTTTGAACTCAAACTACGTCCAGTCCACCCGCCAAGGTGATTTTGCCTCTATCACTGAGGTCTTAATCGACTATTCAATAAATGAATACACACACTGACCTACAGTCAATGTCCTCTTGAGTCTTCTGACTGAAACTAGTCACTCAAGGGATTTTACTTAACTATTACAATAATAATGAAATAGTAACTATTTGCTTCTAATAAAGCTAAGATCACTAAGTGAAAGTTACAATATTTTAGCACAAAAGAATCAGTCTTTTTCTTGTGAGTGTATTATTCAAATCTTCAATTTGATTCCTTTATATAGTTCTTGAATAATTGTAGCCGTTGGAGACATCTTGAGCTAATTTTGGATATGAGTTAATACCATAAATTACATCCAAAACAAGAGATACTTGTCTTTACCATTAATTACTATATTCTTTAATTAATGTCTTCATTATGAAGATCATCATCTTCTAGACGTAAATCAGAGATAATAAAGTCTTGATGCGCAACCATTAAATCATGTCATTAAATGATGGATTCTTCAATAAGTGTATCTTCTATATAAGGCTCAATGTATTTTCTAGTAATGCACGTCTCCTTTAATTAACTTCCTCTTCTACACATATAATAAAGAGAGTTATTAGAACTTCTATTCTTGCATAATCATATTTGTTATCATCAAAACTCTTAGAGGTTTAGAACCATAATTGTTCTAACAATCTCCCCCTTTTTGATGGTGACAAAACATTTATTTAGATTTTGAGAATAGAGTTTAATAGGATTAGAAGAACTCCCTTTGATTAAATAACATCAGATATTTCTATTAGAGGTATCTTCAGAAGTTTTATCCTTCAGAAGTTTCATAAGCCTTAGCTCCCCCTGAGTTGATTACTTGACCTGTTTCTATTTTAGAATCACAACTCAAATAGTTTTGTTAGAATATATATGTTAGAGGCAAATCTTGATAAACTGCTATAGATCAAGATCTTCTACGTTTCTCCCCCTTTTTGTCATAATCAAAAAGAATAAATGTAGAAAGAATACAAGAGTATAGAAGCAAAATAAGTTTTCATTAAACAAAACTAAAAGCCAATAAGAACATAACCAGTAGAACTTAAAAAGTCAGGAAAACACAGAAGATAAAGAAGAAAACAATAAGCAGAAGATAAATAGAAAATCAGGGATGCATCTTAGTAACTAAGGCCTCCATAAGAGACTTGATCTCAGAGGATGATTCCACTTGCTTTCCAATCATCGTCTTCAACTTAGCATTGGTTTCATCTTGCTTATCCAGCCTTTGCTTAACCATCTCATTTTCTTTCTTCAATTCTTCTAAGGTTTTTAGAACCAGATTGGTTGGCAGAGGTTCTTCAGCTTCTGGAGCAGCTTGATTCTCAGAGAATTCTTCAGTTTGAGCAGATTCAACATCCTGACCTTCATCAGAAGGTACCAAAACCATTTGAAGTTCAGAGTTTGAATCCAGAGGTTCTGACTCTGTCCAGGGTTTGTTGTCCAGCAGAAATGGTTTATTCTGTTCAATGTTAGAAACAACTGCTTTGAGATACTCAATGAAGTTCTAATGAGCAAGGTCATAGCAGATGTCCTTTAGCTTTTTGGTTTCAGCATTGAACCATTTTCTGAACTTGGCCACAGAAAGTCAGAAGCAGCTGGATCAGGGAGCTTTGAGCAAGCAGCCTTCAGATCCTCTAACTTGAGTTTCATTACTGTTTCAAAAGCAAGTAACAGTGCAGAAATGTCTATTTTCGTGGGTTTTGGTTTTGGTGCTGGTATGACAGTTTTATTTGAGACAGAGGATAATTTGTGTAGAGCTTCAATATTGACAGAAGTTCTAAGGGGATTTTCAGGTTCAACTTCTTCTGGTGGTGTGTCAGGGATGGTGATGAAAGTTGGTGAATTAGGAGGGGTAGACTCATAGGAAGACATAAAGCTTTCTCTTATTGGTGAAAGATTAAAAACAAGGCCATCAGAATTTAGTGGTTGGAAACTGCTATGGTGGTGTGTTTCAAAAGTTTGAGAAGATGGGATTTGTTCAGATTCTGGGGGTTGGAAATCATCATTGTCAGAAAGAACATGTTGAAGGGCAGTGTGTGTTTCAGCTGATGGTGAACGGTCTACATCAGATAAAGGGGTTGTGTCAATAGGAGTATCAAAGTCTGATAGGTTTTGAGGTTGATGGGTTTCATTTTCTGGTGGATAAAGTGAAGATAAGATGGATGAAACAGTAGCAGTTGCAGGTATAACAAAGGGAATAGGTTTAGAAGGAGGAATAGGTTCAGAGGATGGAGTTGGTTCAGATGATGGGGTTGGTTCAGCAGGAATTGGTGCAGAAGGAATTGGTGCAGAGGGAATGTCATCAGAAGGTGTTGGGTCAGAGGGGGTTTCAGATATTTCTACTATAACTGCTTCTACTACAGAAATGAATTCAGAGTTAGAGGCAGAAGTATTACCTGTTCTTCTGGTAGTTTTGGGAGCCTTCTGAGACGAGCCTTCTCCAGCCTTTCTTTTCTTGCTCCTTGCTGATGCAGCATCTGGAGTTTGTTGAGTAAGTTCTGTTGCCTTGAACATTGGATCCACACCATGTTGCTTGCAGGAGTCCAAGTGTCTGACTACAACCTCTGGAGGGTGTCAGAAGAGAAGAGTGGGAAGTTCTGCAGAGGAATCTTCCTGGTGGTTATAACTTCTCTGGAATAGAGGACATGATCTTTCTTGATAGAATTTATGAACTTCATCTTCTTCAGATTCTTTGCATTCAGAGGCTTACCAACATCTGTTTCTAGAAGTTCTATCTGATTTACTTCTGCCACATAGTTCACCAACTTATTCTCACTGAGAATGTCAGATATTAGACGCCCTAGAGGAATCCAATCCCTCTTGGTTTTCTCTCCATCTCTTGTTTCCTTCACACTGTTTTTCGGATGTTGAAATAGAGAGTGTGCAAGGTTAACCTTCTTCTGTTTAGCAATGAAGTACAGCAAGAACTGTTGATCCATGTTGATATAATCTGGAGAATTTGTAGCTTTCCTGTGGCAGATGGTTCCAAGAATGATTTTGGCCCAAATTCTAAGAGGACTCTTCAGATCCTTTATCTTGTTAGAAGGTTGGCTAGAAGTGAAGATTTCTTTAGCTATCAGTTTGGTATCTGACAGTTTGTCCATTTCACTACACTTGATTCCATTGCCATCCGATTCAATGAGCCTAGCAATGTGGTCTTCAGAAATTATGATTCTTTTTCCCAGCACATATGACGTAACATGAGTGTTAGAAGCACTTGCATACACCCAGAACTCCTTAACCAATTTTGGGAAAACTGGTCCCATGAGACGATCAAAATACTTCTCCCAACCTTGAGCTTGGACGACAGGAAGGAGGTCAAAACCATTATCTTTCAAACTGTTGAAATCCACAAAGAGCTCACATAGAACTTCCAGTTTGTCAGTTGGAGTAAGAAGGGTCTTCACAGGTTCAACATAAAGCACATCAGTTGAGTCTTCTTGTTGTTGAGGGGAGGAAGCCATTGTTACTAAGATGAGTTTTTGGGGTTTAGGGTTTTAAAAAAAATTTCAGAGAGAACGCAAGGTGAAATTGAAAGTTTTTCAGTAAAAATGCAATTAGGGTAAAAAGAAAAAGTGAAAGTGAAAAGTTGTTTATATAGAAAACATTCATTTAATAATATGAGAAATTAGTGGGGAAAATTAAATTTAAAAACATAATGATGATATGTAATAAATGCAGCAGACATAGGGGAAGGCGTAAAAGATTCTGGAACAGTTACCAAAAAGATTTTTGCCTTTTTGGTGTCAAGTCAGCCGTATCAGTTTCCCAGAAGATCAACAGATGTCCTTCTGTAGAGGACAGTTGTCCAATGCATGTTCTGTCACTCTTCATAATTTGGACACTTGTTCTAATTCTGACAGGATTCCTTAGAGCCTTGTTGACACTTGTTGATGTAAAGATCTGCATGTTATTCCTTTGAACAGAAGTTCTCAGAATGAAACAGTTAGAGAATAATATCTTCTGAAGGAATGAGATAGAGGATAAAATTCAGAACTTCTAAGAGTTAAAGACATATAATTAAAGCATTTTCATTCTGGACATAATTTCATGCTAAGGTTGGTTAGAATGAAATTAAATCTATCTTCAGGAAGGGGTTTTGTAAAAATATCAGCCCATTGGTGATTTGCATCTATGAATTTTAACATTAAAATTCCCTTCTGAGTATAGTCCCTAATGAAATGATGTTTAACTTCTATGTGTTTAGCTCTAGAATGTAAAATTGGATTTTTAGAGAGACAAATAGCAGAAGTATTATCACAGAGGATGGGAATGTTACTCTCATAAATGTTGAAATCCTCAAGCTGATTTTTCATCCAGAGCATCTGAGTACTGCATCCAGCTGCTGCAATGTATTCAGCTTCTGCAGTTGATAATGCTATGGTTGATTGCCTTTTGCTGGACCAAGAAATTAGATTATCTCCCAAAAATTGACAGCTTCCAGAAGTACTGTTTCTTTCTGTTCTGTCTCCAGGAAAATCAGCATCACAGTATCCTACAAGTTTGTAATCTTTGGATCTTCTGTAGTATAAACCAAGATTAGTAGTACCTTTCAGATACCTAAAAATTCTCTTAATTGTTGTTAAGTGAGTTTCTCTAGGATCTGATTGGAATCTAGCACATAAACATACACTATATAGAATATCTGGTCTAGAAGCAGTTAGATAGAGGAGAGAGCCAATCATACCTCTGTAGAGCTTCTGATCTACTTTCTTACTTACCTCTTCTTTCTCCAGAATACATGTAGGATGCATAGGAGTTTTAGAGATGATACTTTCTGATAACTTAAATTTCTTCAGAAGTTCTTTGACATATTTGCTTTGATGGATATATGTTCCTTCTGATGCTTGATTTATTTGTATTCCCAGAAAGAACTTTAATTCTCCCATCATGCTCATTTCAAATTCTTCCTGCATAGACTTAGCAAATTCCTTTCCCAAGGCACTTTTAGTAGAACCAAATATTATATCATCTACATAAATTTGGCATATCAGAATATCATTTTTAATGTTTTTACTGAAAAGTGTTGTGTCCACTTTCCCTCTGATGAAATCATTTTCCAGAAGAAAAGTACTTAGTCTTTCATACCAAGCTCTGGGAGCTTGCTTCAGACCATATAAATATTTTTTGAGTTTGAAAACATATTCTGGAAATTTTATATTTTCAAAGCCAGGGGGTTGCTGTACATACACTTCTTCATCAATATAACCATTTAAAAATGCACTCTTGACATCCATTTGATATAGAATGATATCATGGTTTACAGCAAATGAAATTAGAAGTCTGATTTATTATAACCTGGCGACTAGGGCATAGGTTTTTGTGTAGTCAATTCCTTCTTGTTGACTAACCTTGTGCAACCAGTCTTGCTTTGTTTCTGACAACTTCTCCTGGCTCATTTAGCTTGTTTCTGAATACCCACTTGTTGCAAATGATGTTGAATCCTCTGGGCCTAGGAACTAGATCCCATACATCATTTCTGGTGAATTGATTAAGTTCTTCTTGCATAGCAAGAATCCAATCATTTTCTGAGAAATCTTCTTCTACAGAAGTTGGTTCAATCAGGGAGACTAGTCCCAATAGAGATTCTTCAGAGTTTCTGAATGATGATCTTGTTCTGATTGGTTCATCCTTCTTTCCCAAGATTTTATCTTCTGGATGATTCACTTTGCTTCTGGATAGTTTCTTCTGAGTGGGTTCTTCAGAGCCTGTTGGAGTAATTGTCTTGTTTTGTTCTGTAGGTGATTGTTCTTCAGATGTTCTGTTTGTAGAAATTTCAACTTCTATATCTGTAATAAATTCATTCTGCTTTGGTTTTTCAGAACCAAGCTTATCATCAAATCTGACATAAATAGATTCTATGAGAATACGTGTTTCTGTGTTGTATACTCTGTATCCCTTAGAACGTTCAGAGTATCCTAACATATAACACTTTTGTGCCTTAGAGTCAAATTTATTCAGAGTATCATTAGTATTCTGAATAAAACATATGCACCCAAAAGGATGAAAATATGAAATGTTGGGCTTTCTGTTCTTCCACAATTCATAAGGAGTCTTTTCAAGAATAGGTCTTATAGAGATTCTATTATGAATATAGCATGTTGTATTTACTGCTTCTGCCCAAAAATGTTTAGCCATGTTAGTCTCATTGATCATGGTTCTGGCCATCTCTTGCAATGTTCTATTCTTACGTTCTACAACCCCATTATGTTGAGGAGTTCTAGGACAAGAAAAATCATGAGAGATGCCATTTTCATTAAAAAATGATTCTAATTGTTTGTTTTCAAATTCTCCACCATGATCACTTCTGACTTTAATAATTTTAAATTCTTTTTCATTTTGAACTTGTTTGCAGAAGTTAGAAAATACAACAATTGACTCATCCTTGTGTCTAAGAAACTTTACCCATGTCCATCTGTTGAAGTCATCTACGATCACCAATCTATACTTCTTTCCACTGACAGAAGTAATTTTCACTGGTCCAAACAAGTCAATGTGCAGAAGTTCTAGTGGTCTAGAGGAAGATACAACATTTTTAGCTTTAAAAGCAGGTTTTGAAAATTTGCCTTTCTGACATGCTTCACACAGAGCTTCTGAGTTGAACTTCAAGTTTGGAAGTCCTCTGACCAGATTGAGTTTGTTAAGTTGAGATAATCTTCTCATATTAACATGTCCCAATCTTCTGTGCCAGACCCATTGCTCAGTTTCCACAGACATTAGACATTTTACATTCTGAATTTTTAATTCTGAAAGTTTTATTTTATAAATGTTGTTCATTCTCTTTCCACTGAAGAGGATTGTTCCATCTTTCTGACTAACAGCTTTACAGAACTTTTGATTAAAGATTATGTCATAGCCATTATCACTTAATTGACTTATGGATAATAGATTATGCATTAATCCTTCTACTAATAGAACATTAGAGATAGAGGGAAGATTTCCATTACCAATAGTTCCAGAGCCAATTATTTTTCCTATTTGGTTACCTCCAAAACCTACGTGGCCTCCATCTTTTAATTCAAGACTTTGGAACATATGCTTTCTTCCCATCATGTGTCGTGAGCATCCAGAGTCCAGGTACCATGATTGGTGTTTCAGTTTTGCTGTTAAAGACATCTGCAACATACACAATTTTATCCTTGGGTACCCATATTCTTCTGGGTCCTTGTTTGTTAGTTTTTACAAACTTCTGATTCATTTTAGGTTTCAAATCAGAACTTGTGGAACAAGATGACTCACTAGTGTATATTAGGTCATGATTATGACCATAGGTAAAATGAGAACTTAGAGGAGTATTAGTTTTTATGACAATGTCATCAATCTTTTTGAACTTCAGATTTTCTTTAGTTTTCACATAGCCTATGCCTCTTCTATCATTTCTGCTAACTCCATAGATCATAGATGCAATTTTGCTTCTATTTATGCTTTTAGCTAGGAATTTTTGAAAACCATAGTCATATTGTTTTATGATACTATCAGAATTGATTAGATCTTCTAAGTCAGATTCCTTCTGAGCTTTAAGTTTTTCAAATGAGTTTTTGCATTCAAACATATTTTCTTTCAGCTCAGAGTTTTTTGTTTGTAGTTTTCTAACTTCTTCTAATTCAGATACCAGACTTTGTTTCATGCCTTTGTATTTGAATTGAAGCTTCTGATATTTTTCAAGAATTTCTGAGAGGCTAGCTTCTAATTGAGATCTAGAAAGTTAAGAGAATACCTCTTCTGAATCTGAGTCTGATTCTGATTCTGATGAGTGATCATCTTCTGGTGTATTTGCCATTAGTGCAATGTTAACTTGTTCATCTTCAGAATCTGACTCTGCTTCAGATGATTCAGAATCATCCCATGTTGCCATGAGACTCTTTTTCTTTTCTCTGTTGAATTTGTTTCTGGGTTTCTCTTTCTGGAGTTTTGGACATTCACTCCTGTAGTGTCCTGGTTCTTTGCATTCATAGCACACAACTTCTTTGCTTCTGGGTTTCTTGTAACCAGATGTTACTTCAGAGTGATTGCTTGTTCTTATGGTATTTTTGAACTTCTTCTGACGATGCTTCCAGAGTTGTTGGACTCTTCTGGATAGAAGAGATAATTCATCTTCTTCTGATGAGCATCCAAAACTTTCTTCTTCTTCTGCCTGTAAAGCTTTAGAAACAGATTTGTTAGATTTAAGAGCTACAGACTTACCTTTCTTCTGGGGTTCATCTTCTTCTAGTTCTATCTCATGACTTCTCAAGGAGCTGATCAGTTCTTCTAAAGATATTTCATTCAGATTTTTAGATAGCTTTAGAGCAGTGACCATGGGCCTCCAAGCCTTTGGCAAGCTTCTGGTGATTTTCTTTACATGATCTACTGTTGAGTAGCCTTTGTCCAGAACTTTCAGTCCAGCTACCAGAATTTGGAACCTTGAGAACATTTTTTCAATTGTCTCATCTTCTTCCATTTTGAAAGCTTCATACTTCTGGATGAGGGCCAGAGCTTTAGTCTCCTTGACTTGAGTGTTGCCTTCATGTGTCATCCTCAGGGAATCAAACATGTTTTTGGCTGAATCTCTGTTTGTAATTTTCTCATATTTTGTATATGAGATAGCACTCAGAAGTATGGTTCTAGCTTTGTGATGATTTTTGAATTCCTTCTTCTGTTGAGCTGTCATATTTTTTCTTTCAATCTTCTGACCATCTGCTTCAACAGGATGAATGTATCCATCTGTCACCATGTCCCAGAGATCTCCATCCAGAGCTAGAAAGAAACTTTCCAGAACATCCTTCCAGTAGTCAAAATTGTCACCATTGAACACTGGAGGTTTTGCGTTGATCTTGTCATTTTGGTAGTCATTGTTGTTATTGCCAGCGTCTGCCATGTGTGTTAACTTCTGGATCTTTTACTGACACGGTTAAGTGTAATACTCAGAACCTAGTGCTCTGATGCCAATTGAAGGAGCATAAAACACAAGGAAGGGGGGTTGGAATTGGGTTTTCTTTAACAACTAAAAATAACTTCTAATGTCAAGTTGATTTATCCTGGTTTGTTTGAACAAAAACTACGTCCAGTCCACCCGCCAAGGTGATTTTGCCTCTATCACTGAGGTCTTAATCCACTATTCATTAAATGAATACACACATTGACCTACAATCAATGTCCTCTTGAGTCTTCTGACTGAAACTAGTCACTCAAGGGATTTTACTTAACTATTACAATAATAATGAAATAGTAACTATTTGCTTCTAATAAAGCTAAGATCACTAAGTGAAAGTTACAATATTTTAGCACAAAAGAATCAGTCTTTTTCTCGTGAGTGTTCAAATCTTCAATTTGATTCCTTTATATAGTTCTTGAATAATTGTAGCCGTTGGAGACATCTTGAGCTAATTTTGGATATGAGTTAATACCATAAATTCCTTCCAAAACAAGAGATACTTGTCTTTACCATTAATTACTATATTCTTTAATTAATGTCTTCATTATGAAGATCATCATCTTCTAGACGTAAATCAGAGATAATAAAGTCTTGATGCGCAACCATTAAATCATGTCATTAAATGATGGATTCTTCAATAAGTGTATCTTCTATATAAGGCTCAATGTATCTTCTAGTAACGCACATCTCCTTTAATTAACTTCCTCTTCTACACATATAATAAAGAGAGTTATTAGAACTTCTATTCTTGCATAATCATATTTGTTATCATCAAAACTCTTAGAGGTTTAAAACCATAATTGTTCTAACAGTACCTACCCAAAATTAAGTCTTTCATGTTCTCGTATGTTCTTTCAATGGTAAGACTATCCCTATTATTAAGGAATAGGTAGTCATTACCTTGGATGTGAAGGGACAAGCGTAGGGTCATCGTATGATCATAGAAAGCAACTTTGAGGGGTGTCTTTATCAATTCGTAGGGATTATCATCATTTATTTGAAGGGACAAGATCATTATTTCGTAGGCAACCTCGAAGGGACTTGATCTTTTAAACTGTAGGGACTTGATGATTTTTATGAAGGGACTTTGCTTAAGACACCCCTATATTCGAGGGACTTGACCATTTAAAGGCAACTGGGAGGGGTAACCTAGGAAGTGCAAGATGGCGATCAAAGATCGACTTACGTGTGTGAGTGTTTATATTCAGGTATTTATCTTATTTAAATTAATTTTCTAAGTTATTTAATTACACGTAGGTTATGCACACCCTAATATTACTAACCATACAGTAAAATATTTACAATAAATAAAGATATGAAGTAAACCTACAAATATTACATGGCTTTAGCAGTTACATAATAATAAAAATAATAATGATAATAATAAACAAATAAAAAATTATTTACATATTAATAAAAATAAATATTAAATAATTTAATTAGGGTTTAAAAAAAAGTTAATTTTTAGGGTTAGAAGAAAATTAGGGTTGAGAATTTTAATTAAGAAAATTAGGGTTTTTAATTATAATTAAAATACATTATTTATTTATTTACAAAAATATATATAATAACTATATACAAAAATATTATAAAATTAATACAAAATAAATAACATTAAGAAAATAATTTATGCGTTTTTTAGAAAATATAAAGTTTTATGAAAATATTATTGGTTATTATTTTAGAAATTATTTTAATTATATTGATTTAAATTAAAAATAAGAAAATAGCAAAAATAAGGAAAATATGAAGAAAAAAAACCCTAAAAAGATAGGACCTGGGATTTGAACCCAGATCCCTTACCTCAATCAACCACATACAAAACCAGCTAAGCCAGCATGCGCTGGTGTAAGCTATGTACAATGCATCCATCATATTGTAAAACCTGCAAAATAAATGAAATTAAAACAAAATGGCCTGCGGCCAGATTCGAACCCAGGATCATCACAACAACAACCAAACACTTCAACCAACTGAGCCACATGGGACGCGTCTGCAAACTAAGCAACAAACAATGATAATATATTAAGTCAGTTGAATAATGGAAAAATTGAACAAAATATGGTGTCACCAAGGATCGAACACAGGTCATAGCCATCACACGCACACACTACCACTACTGGGCCAAGCAACTTTTGTTGAAATAATATAAAAACAAATCAATAAAATATTAATCTCAATTTTGAAATCCAGCTTTGGCGCCAACTGACTTCATTTTCTTCCTCTTTCCTGCACAAACACCTGCGAATTTATCCACAACTTTTCCTGCGAATTTTCAATTTTAAGAACCTGCGAAAATTTGATCTTTCATAATATGCAAAATTTCATCAAATTAAGGACACAGACATGATCCTTGCAATGTATACAGTCCAACCATGGTTTCATTATTCATTTATATTAGGTAAATCGTGAACCCCTAATTTGAGAGCTCTAACCCTAACAATGACAGTTTACGATTCAGGTCATGGTTCTTCAATCTCTTTGCCCAGAAACAATCTAAACATCATTGCTAACAAGAATATATGGTTAGAATTCATCAACAACACACAAATAATCAAAATCGAAAAAAAATAAAACATGAACAAGTTTGGTTCGGTTTATGCAAATAGTGATAATTTGGATGCTGCAAATGATGCAAATAGGTTCAATGAACATCCAGGAATGTATTGCAACCTTCAAAACTTCTTGATATGGCCTGCAATCAAAAATCCGAATGTGACTTTTTCTTTGAAAAGTTGAAAGTTGAAAGATGTTCTTGGAGGCTGGAAATTCGTCACTTGTGCTTGTAATAGGTTTGTGAACTTATAGTGATCTGAATTAGGTCAAGAGTTTGTGGATTTGTGGGCTTTTTTGAATGCCTTGAGTGTGAAGGAATGTCATGATCAAAATATATGAAAAATCAAATCTTTGCATACCAATCTATTCTAGCACGAATTTGAATCAGATCAATCATCTCTAAATGATGTTTATGACCTTCTAGAACAAAAATCAAATTTAAATATTGAGTTTTCATATTTTATTTTAATTTAAATTGATTTTTAATGAATAAAATCAAAATAAATAAAAAATAAACTATAAAAATCTGAATAAATGATATTTGAATCGTGCATGATGTCATGGTAGATATTGGGTCATAAAATTGCAAGCCCATGTGGAAAGAATTGGTTCTAAGACCCCATTTGCTCAATAAACCTCTCAAAAATTTCCCAACTTTTCAAAGACACAAATCCCTCAATTTTAAGGCTATGAAGGTGTTCTTGGAAATTTTGGAAAGCTTAAAGAGTCCTCTAACCAACCTCTTTGATCTCATGTCCATATCCTTTACCATTTTCAAATTATGCCCTTTGAAAGATGTTGACTTTTTGTTGACTTTTAAAATGACCTATAATGTCTTAGCTCATACCTTCCAAATGAAGCATTTTTGGGCTTGGCTTGTGATACACAAAGTTGTAGAGAATTCAATTTCCTTCAAAATAAGCTTTGGATGGGAAATTTTTGATGAAGCATGTGAAAGTTATGGCTGGTCAAAGTTTAGTTGACTTTTCCTATGAAAACCCTAATTTAGAAACTCCTGATTTTTTATGATCTGAAATATCCTTGATGAATCATGATCAACCCTTGATCAAATGATGAATTTTACTTCATATACTTGATGTTGGTAAAAAATCATGAAGTTTGACTTTGGTTTGACCACAGTTGACCTTAGTTTGACGTTTTAACTACTTTGACTGATTTTAGGATCATCTGACTGAGCAAACCTTTTGGGAAAGTCTTGAAACTTGAAATAGGGACTATTGAAGACATATAGGATGATATTAAGCTCACTTGAAGCCTTGGAAGTCCATTTAGCCTGATGAAATCCAAAACCCTAGTTTAGGATGCATTGCTTAGGAGGATGCTTTGTCTGAGGGGATTGTCAAACGTTCTGACTAATTGTGAACCTTGTGAACCTTGTGAACCTCTTGAGATACCTTGTGAACCTTGTGAACCTCTTGGGAAACCTTAGTACACAATTTCTTGTCTAGGTGAGGGCAAAATTTGGGGTGCAACAGCTGCCCCTGTTCAATTTTCTGAAACCTGAGGAGTTAGATTGGCATGTGTGCCATTCGTGACTTGGAAGGTTGAAGGGGATTGAACACAAAAGCCCAAAAATTTGCACTCGCCGGTTCGTAAAATAACACTACTGGTTGGTTATGTATGCTGGAGTTGGCTTAAAGATGCCACTTAGAGGATCTGGAGATGGGCTTATAGATGCCATCCATAATATCAGAAGGTGATTATATATTTATATTGTCACGGGATATCAGTACTAAGTCTTTGTATGGGCCGTCTCTGAATCATTTCTGTAACATGGTTTGAGTTGAATGTCAGCACTAGATCTTCGTATAGATCGTCTATGCATTATCTCTGGGGGAAAAGAATATCCTTCATTAGGTTTCAGTGCGTATATCTTCGTATAGATCGGCTCTGAACTATCTTCTAGGAACATACTTTAATTTAGGCATCATAATCAAATCTTCATGGAGATCTTTTCTGAATTGCTTTTGGTAATATCTTGGGTTAAGTACAAGATCTTTGTATCGATCATTTATGTACCATCCAAAGATAAACAGTTGAATAGACCATTAGAAATAAATCTTCGTAGATTTTATCTCTTCTGGAAAAATATCCCGGATTAGGTAATAGATCTTCGTATAGACCATTTATATACCTTCCCAAAGACAAAAAGAATATCAGGATTAAATCTTCGTGGCGATTATCCCTGAACTTCTTCTGAAAGAATCTTTTGGATTACGTGCTAGATCTTCATATAGATCATTTGCACACTATCCCAAAGATAGTTGACCATCGGAAATAAATCTTCGTAACGATTACCTCCTCTGGAAATATCCCGGATTAAGCATTAGATCTTCGTATAGATCATTTACGTACTCTTCCAAGGACAACTTGAGTATTGATTATCAGGAATGAATCTTCGTAGCGATTATCTCTGAATTAAATATCAGTACTAGATCTTCGTATAGATCGTCTCTGAACTGTTTTGAGTTGTTGATAGTGTTTATCTGTCTGCAACTATCCTGAAAAGAAAAAGTTAGTTTATTCAAGATGTATGCATGTATGGCATGATGTACTTAAGTAAATGTCTTATGCACTCTGGATGCGTATGCTGTGATATGATGTAGATGATGTATGTATGAATCATGCAGCCTGAAGCGTCTGGGTATCTCTATATAACAATTGTTGGCTAGGGAAAATAAATCCCGATTCGTTGTTGAGGAATATGAGGACTTCTTTCCCGTCTTGCTTAATGATATGGTACTCAGAACCTCCCGTCTTTGTTCGTCGTGCTTTTTATTGGAGGAATAAGTTCCTGAATATCCTGACTAAGGATAAAGAGATGGACATAAATCCGGGAAACTTAATTCTTCGGAGGATATGAAACTGCTTGAAGACTTCGTCGAGTGGGAAGTATAAGATATTACTTGAAGAGTTTCCGTAAGGATATCCGTAAAGATTACTCCGTGGGGATGGACCGGCGAAGCTTCGTTGAATTCCTACCTTCGTTCGTCCTTAGTAAATACTATTACTGCATTTTATGCATTTCTGGTAAACATCAATCATATTCAAAAGTATACATACATTCAAACACAACCAATGGACGTTTTCGTTTAAGTAAACAAGGTAAAAGTTAATTTGAATTCAAAGACGAAACTTTATTTATTTAGAGAATGGTCCATAAACAGGCAAGTTTGTACAAGGAGACAGAAATCCCAGTAAGAGGAATTCGTCATAAAAGTTTTACAAAAACAAAGAAAAACAACTATGTGAAAAATAATCCTATTGAATTCCAATTCTACTATTGCCATTATCTTCAAACATCTCATCCCTTGCTATTGAGATGGAAATGATTGGATTTATCTTTATCTGTTTGTACTTGATCCAGGTAGCACAAATAGTTGGAGTTACATGAGTGATCCAACGAGACATAGTCATACGCTTTAATCCCTAACTTTTGCCTGGATTGCCTTTTCAGGTTTTCAATCCACCGGGATACCCTTTTTTGCCCAAGCCGCCTTTTCAGGTTTTCGACTTGCTGGGTGTACATTTTGTATATATATCTTCCATAATCTCTGTTGCTTCCTTCTTACTGGGATTTCTGGCACTCATCATGCATATGGAAGATATGCATGATGAGATTATGGAAGATATGCATGATTCGACTTTGCTTCGTTGTGTGGATAAGAAGGAAGCAACAGAGATTATGGAAGATATGCATGATGGGATCTTTGGCACTCATTCTAGTGGTCACACTATGGCAAAGAAGATATTGAGAGCAGGTTACTATTGGTCTACCATGGAAGCTGACTGCTATCAACATTCCAAAACATGTAACAAGTGTCAGATTTATGCTGATAAGATGCATATACCTCCAGTTCCGTTGAATGTGTTGACTACTCCTTGGCCTTTTGCCATGTGGGGCATTGATATGATTGGTGAGATCAAGCCTACTTCTTCCAATGGGCATCGTTTCATCCTGGTTGCCATTGATTACTTTACAAATTGGGTGGAGGCAGCCTCATTTGCATCTGTTACGAAGAATGTTGTGGCTCGATTCATTAAGAATAATCTCATATGTAGGTATGGCATCCCTGAAAGGATTATCACAGACAATGGCTCTAATCTGAACAACACTATGATTACTAATATCTGCATGCAGTTCAAGATTAAGCATCTCAACTCTTCTCCGTATCATCCAAAGATGAATGGGGCAGTAGAAGCTGCTAATAAGAACATCAAGAAGATTCTACAGAAGATGACTGTTACGTATAAGGATTGGCATGAGATGTTACCATTTTCTCTTCATGGTTATCGTACTACAATACGTACTTCAATAGGGGTAACCCCATTCTCTTTAGTCTATGGTATGGAAGCAATTCTACCCATTGAAGTTAAGATCCCCTCCTTGAGAATCATGAAGGATGCAGGCTTGAATGAAGATGAGTGGATTCAGACTCGACATGACCAGATAAATTTGATTGATGAGAAAAGGCTGGCAGCTGTTTGTCACGGTCAGATGTACCAAAAACGGATGATCAAAGCTTTTAATAAGAAGGTTGAGCAAAAGGTATATCAGGCTGGTGACTTAGTAATCAAGCGTATCATATTACCACAGGGTGATCCTAGGGGCAAGTGGACTCCTACATATGAAGGACCATTTGTAGTCAAGAGGGTATTCTCAGTAGGTGCCATGAAGCTTACTACTATGGATGGTGAAGATTTCCCACAACCCGTGAACGCAGACATAGTTAAAAAATACTACACATAAAAAGAGACCCGCTAGGTTGATTGGCCTAGGAAAAAATAAGGGCATCTCGGCGAACCAAAAAGGTTCGGGCAAAAATCAGGGATATATATAAAAAATGTACACCCAGCAAGTCGAAAACCTGAAAAGGCGGCTTGGGCAAAAAAGGGTATCCCGGTGGATTGAAAACCTGAAAAGGCAATCCAGGCAAAAGTTAGGGATTAAAGCGTATGACTATGTCTCGTTGGATCACTCATGTAACTCCAACTATTTGTGCTACCTGGATCAAGTACAAACAGATAAAGATCAATCCAATCATTTCCATCTCAATAGCAAGGGATGAGATGCTTGAAGATAATGGCAATAGTAGAATTGGAACTCAATAGGATTATTTTTCACATAGTTGTTTTTCTTTGTTTTTGTAAAACTTTTATGACGAATTCCTCTTACTGGGATTTCTGTCTCCTTGTACAAACTTGCCTGTTTATGGACCATTCTCTAAATAAATAAAGTCTCGTCTTTGAATTCAAATTTACTTTTACCTTGTTTACTTAAACGAAGACGTCCATTGGTCGTGTTTGAATGTATGTATACTTTTGAATATGATTGATGTTTACCAGAAATGCATAAAATGCAGTAATAGTATTTAATAAGGACGAACGAAGGTAGGAATTCAACGAAGCTTCGCCGGTCCATCCCCACAGAGTAATCTTTACGGATATCCTTACGGAAACTCTTCAAGTAATATCTTATACTTCCCACTCGACGAAGTCTTCAAGCAGTTTCATATCCTCCGAAGAATTAAGTTTCCCGGATTTATGTCCATCTCTTTATCCTTAGTCAGGATATTCAGGAACTTATTCCTCCAATAAAAAGCACGACGAACAAAGACGGGAGGTTCTGAGTACCATATCATTAAGCAAGACGGGAACGAAGTCCTCATATTCCTCAACAACGAATCGGGATTTATTTTCCCTAGCCAACAATTGTTATATAGAGATACCCAGACGCTTCAGGCTGCATGATTCATACATACATCATCTACATCATATCACAGCATACGCATCCAGAGTGCATAAGACATTTACTTAAGTACATCATGCCATACATGCATACATCTTGAATAAACTAACTTTTTCTTTTCAGGATAGTTGCAGACAGATAAACACTATCAACAACTCAAAACAGTTCAGAGACGATCTATACGAAGATCTAGTACTGATATTTAATTCAGAGATAATCGCTACGAAGATTCATTCCTGATAATCAATACCCAAGTTGTCCTTGGAAGAGTACGTAAATGATCTATACGAAGATCTAATGCTTAATCCGGGATATTTCCAGAGGAGGTAATCGTTACGGAGATTTATTTCCGATGGTCAACTATCTTTGGGATAGTGTGCAAATGATCTATATGAAGATCTAGCACGTAATCCAAAAGATTCTTTCAGAAGAAGTTCAGGGATAATCGCCACGAAGATTTAATCCTGATATTCTTTTTGTCTTTGGGAAGGTATATAAATGGTCTATACGAAGATCTATTACCTAATCCGGGATATTTTTCCAGAAGAGATAAAAGCTACGAAGATTTATTTCTAATGGTCTATTCAACTGTTTATCTTTGGATGGTACATAAATGATCGATACGAAGATCTTGTACTTAACCCAAGATATTACCAAAAGCAATTCAGAAAAGATCTCCACGAAGATTTGATTCTGATGCCTAAATTAAAGTATGTTCCTAGAAGATAGTTCAGAGCCGATCTATACGAAGATATACGCACTGAAACCTAATGAAGGATATTCTTTTCCCCCAGAGATAATGCAGAGACGATCTATACGAAGATCTAGTGCTGACATTCAACTCAAACCATGTTACAGAAATGATTCAGAGACGGCCCATACAAAGACTTAGTACTGATATCCCGTGACAATATAAATATATAATCACCTTCTGATATTATGGATGGCATCTATAAGCCCATCTCCAGATCTTCTAAGTGGCATCTTTAAGCCCACTCCAGCATACATAACCAACCAGTAGTGTTATTTTACGAACCGGCGAGTGCAAATTTTTGGGCTTTTGTGTTCAATCCCCTTCAACCTTCCAAGTCACGAATGGCACACATGCCAATCTAACTCCTCAGGTTTCAGAAAATTGAACAGGGGCAGCTGTTGCACCTCAAATTTTGCCCTCACCTAGACAAGAAATTGTGTACTAAGGTGTCCCAAGAGGTTCACAAGGTTCACAAGGTATCTCAAGAGGTTCACAAGGTTCACAAGGTTCACAATTAGTCAGAACGTTTGACAATCCCCTCAGACAAAGCATCCTCCTAAGCAATGCATCCTAAACTAGGGTTTTGGATTTCATCAGGCTAAATGGACTTCCAAGGCTTCAAGTGAGCTTAATATTATCCTATATGTCTTCAATAATCCCTATTTCAAGTTTCAAGACTTTCCCAAAAGGTTTGCTCAGTCAGATAATCCTAAAATCAATCAAAGTAGTTAAAACGTCAAACTAAGGTCAACTGTGGTCAAACCAAAGTCAAACTTCATGATTTTTTACCAACATCAAGTATATGAAGTAAAATTCATCATTTGATCAAGGGTTGATCATGATTCATCAAGGATATTTCAGATCATAAAAAATCAGGAGTTTCTAAATTAGGGTTTTAATAGGAAAAGTCAACTAATCTCATCATGCATATCTTCCATATGCACTCATCATGCATATGGAAGATATGCATGAAGAGATTATGGAAGATATGCATGATGGGATCTTTAGCAGAAAACCTCCTCAGAAATTTCTTATCATTGACAGATGCCCCTTCAGGGAACTCCTGAGCTTCAAGATACCTTTTCACTTCATAGAACCAAGGCTTTCCCTCTACTCCTTCAGTGTCAATCTTATTGCAATATGCAAGCTTCTCAAATCTATCAATAGTGATCTTGGGAGCTTCATCATCCCAACTAATCTCAAACATAGATGCCATGGTGGCTAATGCGTATGCCAATTGATTCTCTCCTCGTGGAGTATGTCCAAAGGTAACCTCTTCAAAATATGGGATCAAAGACAACACATGCTCTCTGTAAGGAATGCGATTTGGGTGCTTGGTATCCCAATCTCCTTTAATCTGACTAACTACCAGGGCTGAATCTCCATATACGTCCAGGAACTGAATCTTCATCTCAATGGCAGCTTTGATACCCATGATACATGCCTCATATTCAACCATGTTATTGGTACAATAGAAACAAAGTCTTGCAGTAATTAGGGTATGATAACCTTCAGGAGAAATGATCACAACAACAACACCATTACCAAGCGCATTAGAAGCTCCATCAAAAACATAGTCCATCGGGATCCCTGTTCAGGTCCGTCATATTGTCTAGGTTCTTTAGTAATAATCATAATGTCTTCATCCGGGAACTCAAAATTCATAGACTGATAATCATCCACTTCCTGATGAGCCAAATGATCAGCTACCACACTGCCCTTAATGGCCTTCTGATTAGTGTACTGTATATCATATTTTGTTAAAATCATTTGCCATCTCGCTATTCGTCCGGAGAGAGCAGGTTTCTCGAATATGTACTTGATTGGATCCATCTTTGAAATCAACAAGGTAGTATGAGTCAACATATACTGTCTTAGTTGGCGAGCAGCCCATGCCAAAGCGCAACAAGTTTTCTCGAGCAGTGAGTATCTTGTTTCACAGTCGGTAAACTTTTTGCTAAGGTAGTATATTGCCTGCTCTTTTTGACCAGACTCATCATGTTGCCCCAATACACACCCCATTGAGTTGTCTAATACTTTTAAGTACATAATCAAGGGTCTTCCATCAACTGGTGGCATAGAGATTGGAGGTTCTTGGAGGTATCTCTTGATTTCATCAAAAGCTACCTGGCACTCATCATTCCATTCCATTACCTGATTTTTCTTTAACAACTTGAAGATTGGCTCACAGGTAGCAGTTAGCTGGAAAACAAATCTTGCAATATAATTTAGTCATCCCAAGAAACCTATGACTTCCTTCTCAGTACGGGGAACAGGCATCTCTTGTATAGCTTTTACTTTTGTAGGATCCACTTCAATACCTTTTCCACTGCCAATGAAACCCAGGAGTTTACCAGACCTAACTCCAAAAGTACACTTGTTTGGATTCAATCTCAACTTGTATTTCTTCAACCTCTCAAACAACTTGTGCAGGTGATCAAGGTGTTGTTCCTCATTCTGAGACCTGGCTATCATATCATCCACATATACCTCTATCTCATGGTGAATCATATCATGAAACAAAGCCACCATAGCACGCTGGTATGTTGCCCCGGCGTTCTTCAAACCAAATGGCATCACCTTATAACAAAAAGTGCCCCATTGCATAACAAATATAGTCTTCTCCATATCTTCAGGTGCCATCTTAATCTGATTGTAACTAGAGAAACCATCCATGAAGGAGAATACCTTATGTTGAGCATTGTTGTCTACCAAAACATCAATATGCGGAAGTGGAAAGTCATCTTTAGGACTGGCTTTGTTCAAATCCATGTAATCTACACACATGCATACCTTACCATCTTTCTTAGGTACTGGTACCACGTTTGCAACCCATTGAGGATAAGAAGTCACAACTAAGAACCCTGCATCAAATTGTTTCATCACCTTTGCTTTAATCTTTTCTGACATTTCAGGATGCATGCGACGAACCTTTTGCTTCTTTGGACGACAGTCTTCTTTTACCGGCAGACGGTGAACCACAATGTTTGTATCCAACCCTGTCATATCTTCATAAGACCAAGCAAAGATCTCCACATAGTCACGTAACATCTAGATTAATCTGTTCTTAACACTATCCTCTAATTCAGCCCCTATCTTGACCTCCTTCCTGTTTTCTTCAGTTCCCAGATTCACAACTTCGATTGGCTCTTCATGTGGCTGTATAGCTTTCTCTTCTTGTTGTAACAACCTAGCAAGCTCTACAGGTACTTCACAATCTTCTTCCTTTCCATCTTCAGCTTGATAGATCGGATTCTCAAAGTCATAATTGGCAATAGTAGAACTGTTATCAACAGGATCCTGAGTGGATGAGGATCTGCATTTTAGTGATGTGGGTGTGTGTAAGAACACATAGCTGATAGAACAGAAATAATAATAAAAGAAAGACAAGGAGCCCAATATTTACGAAAACGAAACGTCCATTGATTTTATTGAATGAAGTATGCAAATGAAATGACATCTCGAAACAAGCATACCATTGTGCCCCGGGCAAGACACAAGTCTTAAAATGTTTTATTGTTCGGAATTACAAACTTAAAACAAAACATAGTAATAGTATTTACTCCTGACTAAAGGAGATAGGAATAACGTCTTCAACCTTCCAATTGTTGAGCCCATCACCCATGGTAGGAAAGATCCAATCATCCAGGTTGTAGTCTTCATTATGGTCACCCATATCATTGATTTAATCTCTTATAACCCCTTGATTAGTGATACGAACAACCCGAGCACGACGAACAATCCTCTGAGATTCTGTAGTAAAACCCAAACCAAACTTGTCAGACTTGTAAGGGATGTTGGGAAGTTGAGCCCAAATAGAAGAACCACCTTTTGCAATCACAACCTTGGCATCTTTGAAGGAGGCCATTGCAGGAGGTATTCTAGTAACCACAGGAATTCTTTCAGAAGCAGGGACAGACTGAGGAATAGGAGAAGAGCAAGGAACAACTTCAAATGTTTGACACGGAGTTTCAACCATTTCACCCTCCATTTCTACATATTTGAAAGTATTCACATGGCTAACCATGTACTCTTCTTCACCATAGACAGTGACAATTTTGTTTTTCACTGGATATTTCAACTTCTGATGCAAGGTGGAAGTCACAACACCTGCCCCCATGGATCCAGGGGCGCCCAAGCAAACAAGAATACGCAGGACGGATATCCATCACATAGAAAGTAGAGTTGAAGACTTAAGAGCCTACTTTGATCGGGAGGTCTACTTCTCCATGTACCACTCTTCTTGAACCATCAAAGGCCCTCACCACCACATCACTTGGTCTTAACACCACATCTTCAGGACTGAACTTGTCCAAAACCTCTTTAGGGAGCACATTTAATGAAGAACCATTGTCCACCAGTACATGAGACAAAGTAGTGCCTCTACATTCAATGGAGATATGCAGCGCTCTGTTATGGTTTCTCTTGGCAGGAGTCAGATCAACATCAGAAAAGCCCAAACCATTATCACTAGTCAGATGTGCAACACAATTCTCAAATTGATCCACATAAATTTCATTTGGCACATGAGCAGTCTTTAAGAACTTGATTAAGGCTTTAGCATGAGCCTCAGAACACAGCAGCAAAGATAACATGGAGATTTTGGAGGGAGTATGCCCCAACTGGTCAACAATATCATAATCACTCTTGTGAATGATCTTCAGTACTTCCTCCATCTGTTTAGAAAGATCTTCAGTAGTTGGTGCTTCAGCTTGCACAGGTTCAACCACAAGACCTTTTCCCCAGGCATCAGTACTTGGCCCAGAAGTAGAGGTATGAGTTGGAGTAACTGCATTTTTAGAGGTATCTTGAGGGGAGGAGATTCTTCCACCTCTGGTGATCTTACTAGATCCAACAATATTTCAACATCAAGATTGATATCAGTAACAGGTGCGTCATTCAAAGGCTCTTGTTTGACACCATGGATATAAACATCAGAACCATAATTCCAGGGTATAGCTTTGTCAGAAGTATGAGGAACAGGGCCAGGAGTGGTAATGATCATGGGAGCCACTCTAGCTTCAGCAACAATCTTCACAGGGCCTTCAGCAGTTATCCTGATAGGACCTTTAGAGGTGATCCTGACAGGACCTTTGGAGGTAATCTTCACTGGTACTTTATCAACCATAGCTACATCTTCAAGCTTCGTGTTTCGAGTCAGATGTTCACACATACTTTCCACAGAAGGAGTCCTCTCAAACAGTATAGTGTAATTGTCCATGAGGCGTTGAATACCATCCTTCAACTTCCAGCAACTATCAGGTTTATAGGCACAGTAAAAACAGTCTTCATTACAACCTGGAAAGAACCTAGCCTGTATAAGCTTCTTCTTGATAATGGATAGAGGAGTAGTCACATTTGCTGCTGAGGAAACATAGGAAACCTCATCAACAACATTAACAGTCTTATCATGATTGGGAATAGGAGCAATGATCACATTTGGGATCCCAGGAGGGTCAAATTCAATTTCCCCAGCTTCAATCATGTCTTGAATCTTGTTTTTCAACACCCAGCAGTTGTTGGTGTCATGTCCCGGACTATTAGAATGATATGCACATCTTGCATTAGGATTATACCGAGGAGAGGATGTATTAGGATTCTGAGGAGGACCCCTTAAAGTAATTAGCTCCCCTTTCAACATGTGTTGCAAGTCTTAGGCCAGTGACATGTTGATCTTGGTGAGCTGTCTTCTAGGCTTCTGTTGATTGTTTTGTTGTTGCTCTGGTGCTGTAGGGGCAGGATTGGAGATGTGAACGGCTCCCACAGATTGGTGACTCCTGTTACGACTATGTTGGCCATACACAACATTAGACTCCTTCTTTCCACTAGGGGGTTTCTTAGCAGTGCTTGATGAAGAGGCATCCACCTGTATCTTATCACTTCTTATCCCACTTTCCACACGTTCTCCAGTCATTATCAGCTCAGTGAAACCAGATGATGAGCTTCCAATGAGGTGACTATAGAAAGGACCATTCAGCGTACTCATAAACATATCCACCAGCTCCCTGTCAGTCAGAGGAGGTTGAACTCTGCCAGCCAAGTCTCTCCATTTCTGGGCATACTCTTTGAAACTCTCCTTAGCACCCATAGACATGCTTTGGAGTTGCATGCGAGTTAGTGCTAAATCAACATTATATTGGTATTGCCTATAGAAAGCCTCAGCCAGATCATTCCAATCACAAATATTAACACTTTCAAGTTGATAGTACCATTCCAATTGAGCTCCAGATAAACTCTCTTGGAAGAAATGAATCCACAGTTTCTTATCAGCAGTATATGGTTGAATCCTCCGGACATAGGACCTCAAATGCGGTTTAGGGCATGAAACACCATCATACACCACAAAAATAAGAACCTTGAAGCCAATAGGTATAACCACTCCATAAACTAAACTCAAATCTTCAAAATCAAGCCCAGAAGATTTTTGTAGTTCCATAGTGTTCATTTTGTCTACCAACATCTTATACTTCTCCTCACTAGCAGGATAATGATAATAGTTCGCCTCAGAATCAGAATCTTCCACAGTATCATGGAGACTACCTCCTTCTTTCTCAGAATTCTCAGACTCAAAATCCTCAACCTCTTCTTTTGTCTTAATAGGACCTCTGAATCTTCTACCCAGGTTGATGAGACCCCCTGATTTTCTAGTCTTCTTCTTCTTCTTAGCCAACAGTGCCTTCAGCTCATCTTGTCCCTTGGACAAGTTCAAGACCAGTTCTTGGAATTGTGAATTCTGAGTCTGGAGATCCTTAACAGTCTATTCAAGAGCCATTTCTGCTTAAATAAACAGCGAGAAGATAAGATACCTGTTCATAAGAAACCTGTGATGCAATGATATGGTATGTAAATGCATATGCAATGTTTTCAAGGACCGCGGGATTTAAATTTGTTTAAACAACCAGAAAGTAAAATTTTATTAGTAAGCAATAAACTTGTTTGCCCCTTGGGCTTAAAAATGAAATAAATACAAAGATGGGGTTTTATGTCTCCCATGGACGTTTCCTCTTTGTGTTGAGGTATGTGTTGAGATTTCGCTCTTCGTGAAGTTGTCTTGTCAGCTCCAGGATTCTTTCTTGACTAGCATTGAAATGAGTCTCAAAAGTATCCCTTTGTTCCTTCAACTGGATCCAGGATCTCTGCAACTCTTCCATGTCAGTGGGCATGTCTGGATGAAGAATGATATAAGGAGTATCTCCTTCAGCAACAGGCTCCATGGTAACTGGCAGGATAGCATGATATGGCATCATAAGAGTCTGAGTACGTGCTCATTCCCATCTGAGATAAGGTTCCATAGGAATGGAGTACTTTGGTTCCAGAGTCTTGCTGTCAACCTTGTTCACTTTACCCCAAGTTCGTATAAACCTTTGTCGGTAACTTTGTAGATCGTTTTTTCGTAATCGAACACAATACCCTGAATAAGCATGTCATGAGGACCATCACTCCGAGCATAACCAAACTAGCATAGAGCTAAAGAAGGTTTATAAGTAATGCCCCCTCTTATTCCAAGGAGTGGCACATTAGGGAACTCCCCACAACGGTCAATGATGGTAACATTCTCCATGGATCTAGAGCACCAATGAATATCTGAATGAGAAAGTGACATAATCCTCTTGGACCACCAGAACCCTTGTTCATTCTTCATCACTGATCGAGGAAGGTGAGAAATAAACCACCTAGACAATAGAGGTATACAACACATCAGAGTTCCTCTCGCCTTCGTAGTACGGGTGTGGAGAGAATGTAAGATGTCTCCAAGTAATGTAGGCACTGGATTATGATTCAGAAATATGTTGATGGCGTGTACGTCTATGAACTGGTCTGGATTAGGGAACAAAACTAAGCCATAGATTAATAAGACTAAGATCTCCTCAAAAGCATCATAACTCATAGCCTTCAGGAACACTTGAGCTTTCTCCATTAATACCTTAGCAAGAATACCCTTAACTCCACTTCTCGTTTCTAGGACAATGTCTGATTTCTTCAAATGTAAGGCTGCAACAATGACTTCAGGTTTAGGCTCTTTCTCTAAGCCTGTGAAGGGTCTCTGATCAAGGATAGGTATACCCAATAGTTTGGAGAATTCTTCCATTGTAGGAACCAGCTGATAGTCGGGGAATGTGAAGCAATGATGTTTAGGATCAAAGAACTGAAACGACACCCTCATCATGTCTTCATTGAACCCTGAAGTGACTAGATCCAGTAGACGACCATGCCTCTTGATGAATTAGGAGTTTTCATAAACTTGAGAGACCAATTCCTTGAGCTTAGGAGGTATCCCTACAAAGTTGATCCGGATAGTATTCCTACGAGCAGAAGCCATGACCTGCAACAAAGAACAAAGATAAATCCTTTGGTCCTTGAAATAGTTAGTGAAAATGCTATGCTTATGATGCATGATGATGTTATAATGTTATGCTCAATCACAAACATGTGGCACACACAAACAAGTAACACAATAGCCCTAGGTTTGAAGGCTTGCATGAGGTTTAAAGGTAAGTATCCTCCCCTGAAGTTTAGTTGGTTCATCCTGTCCTACAAAAGTAACCAGGTTCTAAGGGATCTCAATATCACTGATCCTTCCCAATGGTGGTTGTTCAGTAGGCAACTTACTTGCCAACCAAAACCCTCCAAGTTAGGGATCTCAATGGCGTAGTATCGAGTATCAACCAACTTCAGTCTTCACCAAAGCCGGTTATCTCACTACTTTCTAAAGGCCAAGATGGGATAACTAGGGTTCTAAAAGTCAGTTAGTGTATTGACAACATATACAGCCCCATATTATCCTCAATTTACTTAAGGAACATAAGCACCAACCAAGAAGTCACAATAACTATGGCCACCAGATCAACCATATCGGTATACGCCGTACAATTTCCTTGGTCTATTGCCATTTACCTAAGGTACACTAGATCCGGGTTAGGATCTTTCACACATAAATCCCAACAAGTAATATAAAGCAAACAAGGCAAATAGTTTAAACTGATCTAATTCCTAAGGGTACCCCTCTTTTATTAAATCCCCAGCAGAGTCGCCAGTTCTGTAACACGGTGGGAGAATTGACTTTCTATAAATGTTGCGGATAGCAAGAGTCGCCATCGACTTTTATTTTAACCATAAGGAAAGGACATAAAAGAACAGGAAAGACCTATTTTAAAAGACTTGAGTTCGGGGGGTAGGTTATATAAAGGGAAGGTGTTAGCACCCTTTATATTCATGGTTATCCATGGGCTCTTAGTTACTTAGCTCACTTTGTTTGTTTGCAAGAGTGTAGTGTGTGATTAGAAAAATTCCATTAAGTACTTGGTAATGACCCTCGTATGGGTGTATACAAAGCCTAGTTTAGAAATTGTGAGCTGTAAAAGTAATTTTGAAAATTGTGAGCAAGTAACTATGAGGTACCTACCCTAGATTAAGTCTTTCATGTTTTCGTATGTTCTTTCAAGGGTAATACTATCCCTATTATTAAGGAATAGGTAGTCATTACCTTGGATGTGAAGGGACAAGCGTATGGTCATCGTATGGTCATAGAAAGCAACTTTGAGGGGTGTCTTTAGCAATTCGTAGGGACTATCATCATTTATTCGAAGGGACAAGATCATTATTTCGTAGGCAACCTCGAAGGGACTTGATCTTTTAAACTGTAGGGACTTGATGATTTTTATGAAGGGACTTTGCTTAATACACCCCTATATTCGAGGGACTTGACCATTTAAAGGCAACTGAGAGGGGTAACCTAGGAAGTGCAAGATGGCGATCAAAGATCGACTTACGTGTGTGAGTGTTTATATTCAGGTATTTATCTTATTTAAATTAATTTTCTAAGTTATTTAATTACACGTAGGTTATGCACTCCCTAATATTACTAACCATACAATAAAATAATTACAAAAAATAAAGATATGAAGTAAACCTACAAATATTACATGGCTTTAGCAGTTACATAATAATAAAAATAATAATGATAATAATAAACAAATAACAAATTATTTACATATTAATAAAAATAAAGATTAAATAATTTAATTAGGGTTTAAAAAAAAGTTAATTTTTAGGGTTAGAAGAAAATTAGGGTTGAGAATTTTAATTAAGAAAATTAGGGTTTTTAATTATAATTAAAATACATTATTTATTTATTTACAAAAATATATATAATAACTATATATAAAAATATTATAAAATTAATACAAAATAAATAACATTAAGAAAATAATTTATGAGTTTTTAAGAAAATATAAAGTTTTATGAAAATATTATTGGTTATTATTTTAGAAATTATTTTAATTATATTAATTTAAATTAAAAGTAAGAAAATAGCAAAAATAAGGAAAATATGAAAAAAAAAACTAAAAAGATAGGACCTGGGATTTGAACCCAGGTCCCATACCTCAATCAACCACATACAAAACCAGCTGAGCCAGCATGCGCTAGTGTAAGCTATGTACAATGCATCCATCATATTGTAAAACCTGCAAAATAAATGAAATTAAAACAAAATGGCCTGCGGCCAAATTCGAACCCAGGATCATCACAACAACAACCAAACACTTCAACCAACTGAGCCACATGGGGCGCGTCTGCAAACTAAGCAACAAACAATGATAATATATTAAGTCAGTTGAATAATGGAAAAATTGAACAAAATATGGTGTCACCAAGGATCGAACACAGGTCATAGCCATCACATGCACACGCCAACACCACTGGGCCAAGCAACTTTTGTTGAAATAATATAAAAAAAATCAATAAAATATTAATCTCAATTTTGAAATCCAGCTTTGGTGCCAACTGACTTCATCTTCTTCCTCTTTCCTGCGCAAACACCTGCGAATTTATCAACAACTTTTCCTGCGAATTTTCAATTTTAAGAACCTGCGAAAATTGGATCTTTCATAATATGCAAAATTTCATCAAATTAAGGACACAAACATGATCCTTGCAATGTATACAGTCCAACCATGGTTTCATTATTCATTTATATTAGGTAAATTGTGAACCCCTAATTTGAGAGCTCTAACCCTAACAATGGCAATTTACGATTCAGGTCATGGTTCTTCAATCTCTTTGCCCAGAAACAATCCAAACATCATTGCTAACAAGAATATATGGTTAGAATTCATCAACAACATACAAATAATCAAAATCGAAAAAAAATAAAAGATGAACAAGTTTGGTTCGGTTTATGCAAATAGTGATAATTTGGATGTTGCAAATGATGCAAATAGGTTCAATGAACATCCAGGAATGTATTGCAACCTTCAAAACTTGTTGATATGGCCTGCAATCAAAAATCCAAATGTGACTTTTTCTTTGAAAAGTTGAAAGTTGAATGATGTTCTTGGAGGCTGGAAGTTCGTCCCTTGTGCTTGTAATAGGTTTGTAAACTTATAGTGATCTGAATTAGGTCAAGAGTTTGTGGATTTGTGGGCTTTTTTGAATGCCTTGAGTGTGAAGGAATGTCATGATCAAAATATATGAAAAATCAAATCTTTGCATACCAATCTATTCTAGCACGAATTTGAATCAGATCAATCATCTTTAAATGATGTTTATGACCTTCTAGAACAATAATCAAAATTAAATATTGAGTTTTCATATTTTATTTTAATTTAAATTTATTTTTAATGAATAAAATAAAAATAAATAAAAAATAAACTATAAAAATATGAATAAATGATATTTGAATCGTGCATGATGTCATGGTAGAGATTGGGTCATAAAATTGCAAGCCCATGTGGAAAGAATTGGTTCTAAGACCCCATTTGCTCAATAAACCTCTCAAAAATTTCCCAAGTTTGCAAAGACACAAATCCCTCAATTTTAAGGCTATGAAGGTGTTCTGTGACATTTTGGAAAGCTTAGAGATTCCTCTAACCAAACTCTTTGGTGTCATGTCCATATCCTTTACCATTTTCAAATTATGCCCTTTGAAAGATGTTGACTTTTTGTTGACTTTTAAAATGACCTATAATGTCTTAGCTCATACCTTCCAAATGAAGCATTTTTGAGCTTGGCTTGTTAGACAAAAAGTTGTAGAGAATTCAATTTCCTTCAAAATGAGCTTTGGATGGGAAATTTTTGATGAAGCATGTGAAAGTTATGGCTGGTCAAAGTTCAGTTGTCTTTTCTTATGAAAACCCTAATTTAGAAACTCCTGATTTTTGATGATCTGAAATCTCCTTGATGAATCATGATCTACCCTTGATCAAATGATGAATTTTACTTCATATTCTTGATGTTGGCAAAAAATCATGAAGTTTGAATTTGGTTTGACCACAGTTGACCTTAGTTTGACTTTTTAACTACTTTGACTGATTTTAGCCTATCTGATCATCTGACTGAGCAAAACTTTTGGGAAAGTCTTGAAACTTGACATAGGGATTATTGAAGACATATAGGATGCTATGAAGCTCACTTGAAGCCTTAGAAGTCCATTTATTCTGATGAAATCCAAAACCCTAGTTTAGGATGCATTGCTTAGGAGGATGCTTTGTCTGAGGGGATTGTCAAACTCTCTGACTAATTGTGAACCTTGTGAACCTCTTGAGATACCTTGTGAACCTCTTGGGACACCATAGTACACAATGTCTTGTCTAGGTGAGGGCAAATTTTGGGGTGCAACACATGCATATCATTTTATTTTTGCATTTTTACAAGTTTTCAGGGTTTCCTAACTTATTTGATTATTCAGGAAGGATTGTGGACCATCATCTTCACAGGTACGCCACTAGACAAAATCAATGAAACATCATGGATGTTGTTCAAACTGAATTGGCTGAGTTCCGCACACGCATGAATGAGTTCATGAGTATGATGTAAGGGGTTGCCCTAGCGCAACAAGAGTTACAGGTTGTGGTTCAAAGGGTTGATGCACCACATGTCGAGATTCCAGGTGCTAGAGCCAACTTAGATGCATAAGGGAATCCTATCAACGCTCCTGGTGCACCTGTAGGGTTCAAGGCTCCTGGGTTCGATAAATATAACAAAAGTTTCTATCCCAAGACCCACCTTCAAGCTTGCTACCGTAAGATTGCTGCTTACAATAAGGACGAGAAGCTCTGGATGTACTTCTTCCAGGATAGCTTGTCAGGAGGATCCCTTGAGTGGTACATGAAGCTGGAACGAACTATTGTTCGTAACTAGAAGGAACTGGGATAGGCATTCTTAAAACAATACCAATACAACATTGATATGGCCCCTAGCAGGAATCAATTGCATACTCTGTCACAAAAGAATTTTGAGATTTTTATGGAATATGCAAAAAGGTGGCGCGAGCTAGCCATAAGAGTTCAACCACCTCTGCTTGAGAGAGAGATGGTCGACTTGTTCATGGATACCCTCCCAATGCACTTCATGGAGCGCCTTGCGGGGTGTTCATCAAGTGGTTTCTCTGACATCATACTGATAGGAGAGAGGGCTGAGAACTAGATGAAGCAAGGTAAGATCTAGAACAACGATGCTTCTACGTCCGAAACCAAGAAGTCGTTTTTGAACGGACAAAAGAGAAGGGACGCATCAGTATATTCCTAACGAAAGAGGGGATGTCAGAATCCATATCACCAAATTGAAACCGTAACTATTCCAGCTGCAACTAATCAACCTGCACCACAACAACAACAACGTCAGCAAAACTATCAGTAACAGAGAACTCCTAGACTGTACTATCCACCAAGACCAAAAGACAGACACATTGAAACACCATCAATGTCATACTCACAAATTTTGCAAACTCTATTACAACTTTAGATGATTCAATTCCGAACTCTAGCTCCACCAAAGGCTAGTAAAATTCCAGAAGGGTACGATGCCAATGCTCACTGTGAGTTTCATTCTGGAGCTCCTGGTCATACCACTAAGAACTGCAAGGCTCTTAAGCATGTGATTCAAGATATGTTGGATTCTAAAGCCATCAACTTTTCTCCCACTCCAAATGTCCTTCAAAACCCCATGCCTCAACATGGGAGATCTATGGGGGCCGTAGAAGACAAATACAGACTGAACTTGATTTGTGATGTCAACTCTCTGAAAACTCCATTGTTAGCAGTGAAGAACTATTTGGTGAAGAAAGGTTTCTTCCCGGGTTGCGGGGAGGTTTGTCAAGAGTGTGAAGAATCTACTAACGGATGTGAAAGATTGAAGATGGATATTCAAAAACTGATTGATAATGGAGGTATTCATTTCGATCAAATTGTTAATGAAGAAGACAAGATCTCTATAGTGACTATCTACTTCACCCCAGTTGAAAATCCAATGTCGGCAAGATCAACACCTATCACGTTTACTACTCTAGGGCCTATGTAATACCATAGTGAGAGAGTTATCTCGTGGCATTATGGGGCAGAAGTCTATTGTAACGGGAAAATGCAAGATGTAACTACTTCGGGGATGATGCAACATCAAGTTGAGAACGTAGGGTTAGAGGATTTACTCGAAGCGGAAGGCTGTTTGCACCACAAATGCTGAGGAACAGTGGGGCATCACCAAATGACAATGCAGAAGCCCGATCTAGGGCTAAAGGTAAACAAGTTGTGTCTAATGAAGTCTCTGTACCTGATCCAGACATCACTTTTGACAAAGAAGCCGAAGAATTCCTGTGAATCATCAAGAAAAGTGACTATAAGATAGTCGACCATCTTCAACAGACTCCTTCTAAAATCTCTATTTTGTCCTTGCTTATGTTCTCAGAATCCTACAGAAATGCTTTGTTGAGAATCTTGAATAATGATTATGTTCCACAAGAGATATATGTGAATCATCTAGACACGGTTGTTGCCAGCGTAAATGCAAGTCATGGGCAGGGATTTACAAATTTTGATTTGACTATAGAAGGACGCAATTACAATAGAGCTTTACATATTTCAATGGAGTGTAAATGGGTGATGCTTTCACATGTACTCGTTGATACATGATCCTCTTTAATTGTGCTCCCGAAAAAGGCCTTGATTAAATTGGACTATGATGGTGTAGTGCTCCGGCCTAGTGATCCGGTAGTCAGAGCGTTCGATGGTTCAAAGAGATTCATTTTCGGAGAGTTAGAACTACCGATTAAGGTGGGTCCTCATGTTTTCAACACAACTATAATACCCATATATAAAATACATACATCAAAGCATACATGTTTTATATATAAGTTCAAGTTTGGTACTGAAATACAAATAAGTTCTTAATACAACACATTGTAAAATTTTAGCCAACTAAATACATAAGGTACTATAACAAAAAGCTAACAATAATACAAGATGTCAAGACAAAAGGAAACTAAGAACTAGATCCGAAGATCTCAAAATATCCACTGCGGAAGCAAAACCATCAAGTAAGGATAATCAAACTGCCTCTTCCTCTTTCTCTTCTTATGTTTTTGTTTCTATGTTACATAACATAAGGAAACAAACTTAGGTTTTATACGGGAAAGTATAATTTCCTCCTAACGGGTGCAAATAGAGGGTATCCAAAAATGTCTCTTAATCAATAATTTAATAAAACCTCTGAGTCAGATAATATTAGTCAATATAAATTAATTCGCCGATTGCTCCAATTATTCTTGTTAAAATCTCTCAGAGCAACCTGAACCCTATTGATATCAAATAGTATTATTTAGAGCATTAAAATAAATTACGGGGTGTTACAACAACCTTCTATGTGATGGATATTCAGCTTGCCTACAGTTGTCTGCTAGGGTGCCCTTGGATTCACGCGTCTAGGGCAATTTCCTATACTCTACACCAAAAGCTAAAGTTTGTCATGGACGTTCAAATCGTCACAGTATATGGACAAGAGTACATCTTTATAAGCCATCTCTGTTCCTTCAAGTACGTGGAAATGGATGGTGAGATATACGAGACTTCGTGCCAAGCATTCAAGCCGGTCAAAACTGAAACAACGTCATCATCAACATTCATTTATGAGGAGAAGAAGAAAGGGGTATCCATTGCGTTCTACAAACAAGCTCTCAAGGTGATTGAATAAGGAAATATTGAAGGCTGAGGCAAGATGATCGATGACCCCAAAAAGGAAGATATGATTAGAATTAGGTATCACCCTACTCATGCAACAAAAACATATAATGCCATAGGTTGTAAAGTCCCAATTACTTTCTCTAGTGTTGGGTTGGTGGATCACAGCCGTATCTGTGACTGTGAATTAGACGATTGGATCAAGTCGAGTGTCCCAGGAGTGGAGCCCAACAAATGGTCATCTGAAGAGATCATCACTGTTACGCATTATCAAGAGTAATTGTCTTGTGTTCTTACTTTTGTGTGAAATCTCTACGCCTCGCCCAAGGCGTAATGACTCATTATAAGGGCATCTTTGTTTCAATATGCAATATTTAATCATTAATAAAATGGACAATTTTTGCATTCATGATATGGTTTTCCATGTCTTTCATTTTTTATTTTTCTTTAAATAGTAAATGGCAATGTACATTTTTTCATTTTCATTTTTCTTTACGCTCATTCTAAAACAAAGCATGAATAATCATTCATGCAGATACACCCAATTGGGTCTAATCGATGACAATCCTACTATGACTCGCTATGACTTTGACAATCTGATTTCCCAAGCCGACGAGGAAGGTGAAGAAGATTGTGAATTGCCTGAAGAGTTAGCCAGGTTGTTAAAGAAAGAGGAAATGGTGATTCAGCCGTATAAAGAGGTCATTGAGATCGTGAATCTGGGTACTGAAGAGGCAAAGAAAGATGTTAAGATTCGGGACACATTAGAAGAATCAATGAAAATCCAATTGATTTTCATGCTCCGAGAATACGTTGATATCTTCACCTGGTCTTACCAAGACATTCAGGGACTTGACATCGATATTGTAGTACACAAACTACCTCTCAGAGAAGACTTCCCTCCTGTGAAACTGCGTAGAACTCGACCTGATATGGCAATAAAGATCAAGGAAGAGGTTCATAAACAGTTTGATGTTGGGTTTTTGGCTGTTATGAGTTATCCACCATGGGTTGCCAATATTGTGCCGGTATTGAAGAAGGATGGTAAAGTTCGGATGTGTGTCAACTATTGAGATTTGAATAGAGCTAGTCGCAAGGACGATTTCCCGTTGCCTCATATTGATGTGTTGGTAGACAACACAACTCAATACTCGGTGTTTTCCTTCATGGATGGCTTTTCAGGCTACAACCAAATCAAAATTTCGCCAGATGACATGGAGAAAACTACATTCATCACCCCTTGGGGAACTTTCTGTTATAAGGTGATGTCGTTCGGTCTTAAGAATGCTGGGGAAACTTACCAACGGGAAATGGTGACTCTCTTTCATGATATTATTCATCATGAGATTGAAGTCTATGTTGATGACATGATTGCGAAGTCACAAACAGAAAAGGAACACCTGGTCAACCTGGCCAAGCTGTTTGACAGGTTACGAAAGTGTAGACTGAGACTGAATCCAAACAGTAAACTGTTGGGTTTCATTGTGAGAGAAAAGGGGATATAGGTTGATCTTTCTAAGGTGAAAGCTATTCAAAAAATTCATGAGCCAAAACTAAAAAAGAAGTGTGTGGCTTTTTAGGAAGATTAAACTAATTGCACGGTTCATATTTCACCTAACAGCTTCGTGCGAACCAATATTCAAGCTCTTGAGAAAGAATCAGGTTGTTAGGTGGAACGATGATTGCCAAATAGATTTCGATAGAATAAAAGAGTATTTACAAGAACCTCCAATCCTCATGCCTTTATTCCGGGGAGGCCTTTGATTATGTATCTTATAGTACTTGAAGGGTCAATGGGTTGCGTTCTCAGTCAACACGACGATACGGGTAGGAAAGAGCACTCCATCTACTACCTGAGCAAGAAATTCACAAATTGTGAGTCCAAATACTTAATACTTGAGAAGACATGACGCGCACTAGCATGGGCTACTAAGAGATTGAGGCAATACATGCTTACTCACACAACCTTATTGATTTCCAAGATGGATCATGTTAAGTACATCTTCGAAAAACCAGCATTAACAGGAAGGGTTGCCCGTTGGCAGATGGTCTTGATTGAATACAACATCCAATATACTTCCCAGAAAGTCGTCAAGGGAAGTGTATTGTCAGACTAGCTGGCCCAACAACCAATTAATGACTATCAGCCAATGCAATTTGAGTTCCCTGATAAAGACATCATGTTCCTCAAATCGAAGGATTGTGAAAAACCACTCCCGAAGGAGGGGCCAGACCCTGAATCCAAATGGAGTCTGATGTTTGATGGGACCGTTAACATGATTGGTAGTGGAGTTAGTGTCGTCATCATCACACCGGAAGAAGTTCACATGCCCTTCACTGCCCGTTTGACATTTGAATGCACCAACAAAAAGGAAAAATACGAAACTTGCATAATGAGGATGTAGGAGGCTATTAATTTACAAATTAAGACCCTCGATATCTTTGGTGATTCAACTTTGGTCATTAATCAAGTTAACAGAAAATGGCTTCTTCATCAACCACATTTGATTCTATATAGGGATTACATAAGGAGGTCATTAACATTCTTCACGACAATAAAGCTTCATTATGTGCCTCGTGACGAGAATCCCTTTGCCGATTCCCTAGAAACCTTGTCCTCTATGATTAAATTACAACAATGGAACTATGTGCCCAAAATTGTGGTGTCTCGTCTCGAAAGGCCCGCTTATGTGTTTGTAGCCGATGTTACTAACGATGATAAGCATTGGTACTACAATATCAAACGTGTAATACCCATATATAGAATATATATGTCAAAGCATATTTCCATATATAAGTTCATATTTGGTACTGAAATATTACAAAGTTCTTAGTAACACATTGCATAAGTATAGCCACTACAACATAAGGTACTAATACAAAAGGCTATATACATATACAAGATGTTCAAAAAGTAAAAGTCTAAGAACTAGATCCGAAGATCTCAAAAGTCCACAATGGAAGAAAGCCATCAAACAAGTAAGGATAATCAAACTTCCTTATCCTTACCCTTTGCGGAACATGAAGTACCTGAAATAATAACAGCAACATGGTGTCGCTCCCAAAGTTTACATCTCGGTGCAGACGCGAACTGTCGGCGAAAAGAGAAAATGAAAGTGAATTGAATAGAGTCGCAAGCTAGGCATTTTTATCCCGAAGGAAAGGTAATGCTGCATAAAACTAGAAAAAGATGGATAAGACGGTTGCGAACCAGAGATACTGAGAAAGGGGGTTGGTTACGACATGGGAAGGTATTAGCACCCAGATCGTCCGTCGTACTCGACAGGATCCATGCTTACAAGATTGGGTTTAAAAGGGGTAAGTGTATGTGCTATCTGTATGCTAAAGCTAAAGAAAAAAAGTACAGGTGTCAGTGCAAAAAGGAGAGAATTGCTCAGGAACTGAGGCTTTGGAAAAGAATGCTGAAAGAGGGGGAAGACATAGAGACTTTTGTTCGATAACAGTTAAGTTATGCCTACGTATCCTCTCGTGCAATGAGGAAGTCAGAACACCGTAGTTCGACTCAAAGAGACTGAAAATAAATTTACTGTGAACTGCCTGCTTGCCTATGCTCAAGTGTATGACTCGTCTGGCTCGAGTGCTAACTGTCTTGCATTAGACGGAAGAAGCAAGTTCTCCTTTATAGAATGAGTATGATGAGGAAAGAATCCCGAAGGAGACGATTATTGTTTGTTTTTGATGTTTTCAGTTTTGTTATTGTTTTTGGTGTTTTTCATAAGTTAATGAGCTTAAGCCTAAATCAAGGGCTTGTAAGCTCATTATATCCTCCCTAATTAGGGATAATGAGCCTACTTTAGTATGAGATAAGCATCTTAACTTAATTTCCATGATGATGTAGGATTAAGATCATTAACCTATTTGGGATTAATTATATGTTTTGGGGCTTTTGTTTAGTGTTAAGTAATGATTTTAATCTCTAATCACATATTAGTGAACTCATTACACCATCCTAATAGAAGGATAATAGATGAGAACACTTAAGCTGAGGAAGATACCTCAACTTAATCCATGGTTAGGGACTAAATTCATTATATAAAAAGCCTTTATTAAATGGATTTTTCTTAAAGGATGAGATTGAGAAGTGAATTTTATGATCTGTAAGACAACTTGAGGGGGACTTGTCCATTAAACACTAGGGTTAGTCCCTCTTAACCATAAGGAAGAGTTAGAACCCTAATGTAAGTCCCAAGTTACAAGATAAAGTCTTAGTGATTATTAAGGTGATTTGATTAAGAGGTTTAAATAAATTAAAGGTTTAACACTTAGGATTAAAGTTATACACTCCATCCTAAGAGAAGGATGCATGCATAACCCTAATTCCACAGTCCTAAAACTTTAAGAGTTTAGTCTCTGATTATTGAGATGAGAAGAGAGACTCAAGGAGAATCAAAGGTAAAAGAGCTAAGGGGGACTAAACACAACCCTAAATATTATCATGCTTGGATATCATATGGTTTGTGAGGCTTAAGAGGAAAGACCTTCAAGGAAGCCACCAATGGAAGAAGCAGATGGAAGGAGAAAGAAGCAGAAGAATAAGTTACTTACTTCCTAAGAAGATAAGTAACTTAAAGGAAAAAAGTGAGAAAGATGGAACATAAGTGAATTTGATTCACTTCTAAGACATGTTAAAATGCATATGAATGAGATAAGAAGAAATGGTAAGTGAAGGCAAATCCACCTCCCACAATAACTTCCCAAAAGCTACTGAAAAGTTAGTATGAATGCATAAGACATAAAGCATAAAGAAATGAATTGGAATGAGATGAAAAGACCAAAGTCAGAAGTGACTATGCAATGAAAATGGCATATGAGATGATGTAATTTCATACAATGTGCATATGGATGATCATACAAAGATGAGATGTCATGAAATCATGCTTAGAAGCTTGAAAACACATGGATGTTTATGAAATGAAATGAATGCAACATATGTCAAATGAATGAAGAAATGATCAAGCAAGGTTCCAAAATTTCCTAAGATGTCTAATATGACATATTAATGCTTGAGATGTCATGGCAAGTTCATGTGATGATGAATATGCAAGGTGAATGCAAATGAACATGAGAAATTAGGGTTTTATGGACATATTAGATGCAAATGAACAAAACAGAAGCATTCAACATGATAAAAAATTTAAATCAAGCTCAAACAAACCCTAATCCCATATTAGGTCACACCCCAAAGGAGAAGGTCAGAAGCTAATCCTATTGAAAGTTATGATTTTTCTAAGTTTGCTAGGGTTTTTGGATGATTCAAAAGGAAAAATGCAAATCAATTTGAAAATGCAAGATAAATTCATGAGGAAAATAACCTAGAAACTACATGCAATATGTGAAACAATGCAAAAAGAATCAAGTTCAAACTCTTCTTGGTTAGGCAGAAATGATTTTTCAAAGTTAGGGTTAAAAATTGTGATTTTAAAGAACCCTAATTCAAAGAAAATTATGAACTTATGATCAAACCTAAAAATAATTTTGTATGAAAAGTTTGAAAATGTTTCTAAATGTATTGAAATGATTCATGATTTTTTTGGTGATTTTTAGAAACCTAAATGTATTTTTAATTAATTAAAATATTTTAATTAATTAAAAATAACATTTAAATAGTTTAAAAATGCTTTTTATATGCAAAAAATAAAATAAATATCATTTTCAGGTTGGGAAAAATATTTAAAATAGAAATACAAATTTTCATATTTTTGTAATGAGTTTTGGTATTTTTAATAAATTGTGCAAAAGGAATGAATTAAAATGGAAATAAAATAAACAAAAATGAGAAGTAATCAGATTCTGGGGTCCAAATTCAAACTGGGGAAATATGGGTTGACTGCGCGCGTTTACCAATGGCTAGGATTCAATCTGAGGAAATTAATTTAATTAACCCTAATTAAACTAATTAATTTGAATTAAAGTTAATGAAGCAATCTGGACCACTCATTCACGCGCTAACCCTAAGATCTAAGGGCTTACATTTAAACTGGCTAATTAACCCTAATTAAACCCTAAGCATTTTCAGGTGACCGGAGCTAGCTCCGGTCATCTTCTCCGGCGAACCAAAATTCCAGGAACTCATACAAGCTTCTAAACTCCTAATTTCTTGCCCAAAATCACTCCTCTAACATCATAGAACATGAATCCACAAACAAAAATCATTTATCATGCATAACAAGGCTGAATCGAAGCCAACAAGTTTTAGGTCAAAAATTTCAGAAGCTTCGTACATGCTTACTTCTCAATCATTTTCAAAACAAAACATATCAGAGTGATCAGGGGAACATGAAGATTGATATTTTAACTTAAATAGCAAGTTCTGGAAAAAAATGTTCTTGAGGTATACCTGAGATGAAGCTTTGCAGTTTTGAGCTTTCTGGCCTCCTCCCTTGTGCAAATCAACTTCAATGGACCCCTTGAGGATGATGTGAAGCTTAGAACAAGTTTATGATGGCTGTTTTGAAGTGTTTGGTTCTGATAACTCAGAAATCATATTTCTGATTTTGGGAGTTCCAGGCCATGGGAGTGGGTGCTTTGTGATCTATGGATAATTTTGAGTTAATTGGTGGAAAAATATTTGAAGTTTTGAGGCTTGTGCATGGAGATTTGAAGAAATGAAGTTCTGAGTTGATTTTATGCAATCTGGCTTGTGGGATGTTCTGAGCTTGTGTGTGTTATGAAATGAACTCCCTAGGGTTTGCATAAGAGGTTGTGATTGGCCAGAGAGTGGGTGGTGGCTCAGTTTGATTGGTATGGGAGGAAATGCAAAAATGTCAACTTATGTGTACTTGAGGTATGGGTCAATGCAGCAGGGGATTCTGTGGCTAGATTGCTTCAGCATGCTTCATGGAGGGCCCTTGGATCAAAGAAAGGCAATTGTGATGCTTGGATGAAGAGATGGCAAGCTTTATGCAACTTTCCCTATTTGACATTTCTTGTGAATAAAGCCATGAAAATGCCAAATTCTTGGGCCAATTCTGATGTTTAGAAGTTGCTTTGACATGTTGTAACATATTTTTGCACATTAGAAGTCATTTAGAAGCTTTAAAATGTCTGTATGCAAAATCCCTCTTTGACATGAAACTTGAAATTATGTGATTTTTGCCAACTTTGAAAGGCTAAATCTTGAGTTATAGGATAAATCAAGACATGTTCTTGTACTTTTTGAAAATGGGAAGACATAATATACAACTTTCATGCCCAAGAATTTTTCATTTGAAGCATTCTTGGTCATGAAAGAGGAGGTTGAAAATCTTTCCCAAAATGGAAAGTTTGCACTTCAAGTCATTTCCAAAAATGACAAGTTTGCAATTGGCTCAAAATTATTCAATCTTGTGAACTTCCAACCACTTATAAGATCAAATAAAGATCATTGAACTCTAATTTGATGAAAATGACCCTTTGGTTCCATTGTTGGGGGCCTCAGATGCCCTGATTTTGACTTAACTTGCTCAAGAAGTTACCCAATGATCATATGACTTTCACAATGAATTTCTTAATCAAACTTGGTAAACATGATCCTTATAACATATTAAGAGCATTAGAAACAAGAATGACCAAAACAATTGGAGTTAAGGCCTCTGAAACCAAAACCCTAATTTTGGTCATCTGTGTAGTGAAAACCCTAGCTCTGCTTTCATGCCTTTGCCAATTCTTGTGATCCCTTGACTTTCAGGAACTTTAGGGAGCATAATATGATCATAGAAAACACATGGACCCTCTTAGAAAGCTTCAAGACCATTGGGATGGCTCAGATTGATTCTTGGATTGCTCAGATCACAAACCCTAGATGCAGATGAAATTGAACTATGCAGTGAAGCAAACATGCAATATGAGATGTAATGCTTATATTAAAACAAAAGTGAAAGATCACAAGCCATGGTTTGATAAATAGTGAGGGAAAATTTGGGGTGTTTACAGCTGCCCCTATTCAAACATGAGTTAGTTGTGCAGGGTGTAAGCGCATGGCTTAACAGACAAACAAGATAACTTGTGGTTGAATACCAAAGACAGTCCGAAATTTGCACTCGCTGGATAGAAGAAGAAAAGGGATATAAATTGTAAAAGTTAGTGTAGCATGATTATCAAACAAAGATGATGGAGGACGACCATCGAGAAGAGGACGACTGCTGGGGATAAAGTGGCAAGTAAAGCAATGACGGGGACGACTGACAAGCTGGGGAAATAAAGAGACCACGACGGGGACGACCATGGGGTATGAAAATAAAAATCTCTGGGGATTTAAACAAGCATGGATGGGGACGAAGATCAGGCTTGGAAAGTAAAGTAAGCAACGATGGGGACGACCATCAGGTTAAAGAATAAATGAAATAATGATGAGGGACGGTCATCAAAGGTGAAGGACGATCACCTAGCAGGGGACGACTGCTAAAAATATTACGACATATGACGAATGTAGGATAGAAAAGGTCAACGATGGGGACGACCATCGGATAAACATGATGAAGGACGATCATCAAGAGGTGAAGGACGATCACCTAGCAGGGTATGGCTGCTCTCGGGGTTTATCACGACATATGACGAATGTCGAATAACAAGATCAACGATGGGGACGACCATCAGATAAATGATGAGGGACGATCATCAAAAGTTGAGGCACAAACTCTGGTGGATCAGTGCGAGGTTGCACGTGATCATTGTTACTGGTACCTCCTGTACCTGGATGGTGTTCTTCAGGAGTTTGTCTCTCAACCAACTCCCTCAGCCTTTCCTAGCTTTGAGCTAAACCAGTCATTACAATCATGAATTGAGTCATCTGATTCCTCATCTCAACCCTCTCATTGGCCATCTGGGCCCTTACTTCATTCAAGTATTATTGAACTTGATCCATCTGGAGTCCCGGAAGGTTGTTTCTTGTCGGGTACCGGTGTGTTCTGTTGACAGGGAACACTCTTCTGCGAGCAATGTTTCCTGAAACCACAACAAAGTGAGAAACAACAATAAAACAAAAACCAACAAAACAAAGAAAATGTTAGTATGTAATGCAATATGCCTATTTGTCTTCCAAGGGTATCCGGTTTGGTTTTTTTGGTTTTGACCTTTCCAGACCTCGAGGAAATGCTGATGATGAAGAGAGATTATGCCCACCAACAAATAATACAAACTGATATATTACAAAGAGTGAAAATACATAGTTTGATTACAATAACATCCCCATGGTGGGTCAAAATACAACAACAAAACAAAAGTACAACAAAAGGAAAGTACAAGCAAAAGAATCAAACATCTAATCCAAAGTCATCCTCTCTGACTTCCTTCAGGAGGGCCTCAGTCACTGGACCCACTGGGTGCTCTGTAATAGTCCTGATGAGGAGGTTCCTGGTAGCAATGGCACTGGTTAACTTCTTATGCTTGTCCTGATCCTTTGACCTTTTCAACCCCGCCCGGAATTTAAATTCAGATATCTCTCTCTGAGCTGCCAATGAAGCCTCCTGATGCTTCTTCTCACTAGCCTCCAGTTGCTCTATCTTATCCCGAGTCCTTTGGTCTTCCTGTGCACGGGCTTCAGTGATCCTGATCCACCTAGCCTGGCTTTCCTTCAGATAGTGCTCTGCCCTAGCCTTCTGAGTCTTTGCTTCTTTGCAAGCATTCTTCAGCACTAACTCCCCTGCTCTTGCCTTCATGATGTAGTCATCCGTCTTCTCAATCTTGGTCAAGTGCTCAATCCTGAGCCTTTCCAATCTCTCATTATCTAGACAGCTTTCATTCCTCTCCCATAGAGTCTTCTTTAAGGCTTCAGATAGCTGAGTATTCCTCTCTTTCAGCTTTTCAAAATCTTCCAGACTGACAGTAGCTGCAGGTTGTATTGTAGAAGGTCCATCTATATCTTCCAAGGTAAATGGCATCCGGGTGATCTGAGCTCTGGTACGAGACCAATCAGAATATTGTGCTGAAGCAATGTTGTTGCACTTTCCAAGGATGGTTGTTCCCTTAGTCTGGATGTTATCCCAAGCCCAGGCAGCTTGCCTGACAACAACAGAGTTGGGTTGGATTTCACAGTAGAGGGTCTCAGCCAAATCTTGCCCTCTGGGAGGATGAACCAAAGCATACCCTAATTGTCTCTTAAATAGAAAAGGGTTGTAATTGATGCAACCTTTTACTCCTATCAAAGGCACATTAGGATATTGTTCACAACTAGTAATGATGTCCTTACCCTTGGTGCTCTGAGTGCACCACCTGATGTCTTCTGAGGTCAAGGCAATAAATCTCTTAGCCCAGTTCTTCTGCTGATGAGGGTTCAAAAAGGCATCTGACTTTGGCAAGTGTCTTAGCAGCTAAGAGTAATAAAGAGGAGCACAACATCTGACTAGTCTTCCTCTTTGCTTCTCATTCCTCTAGTGTACTGAGTAGTAGAAGTCCCCAAGCAAGGTAGGAACTGGGTTTCTTAATAAGAACAGGTGAATGGCATTCTTGCTCACAAACTTTAGCTCATCTGCAAACAAGATAACCCCATATATACTGAGGGCTAGAAGTGCACAGACAGCCTTCCATTCCCCTACTGCAGCATGCAGGGTAGCCTGGGATATCAAGAAGTCTAGGTGAAGGCCTGGAACCCCAACCTTAGTTATCATGTTCCGATCAATGAAGGCAGGCTCCAAATACAATGCCCTGGCTATGTCTTCATTTCTGGGAGCAACCATCTCAGGGTTGAAAGGAATCCCTCTCCTGATAGGAACTCCTAACAACATGGAAAATTCTTCTAATAGAGGTCCCAACTAGAAATCAGGGAAAGTGAAGCATCTGAGTGGAGGATCATAAAACTGCAAGAAAGTATGGATCATGCTCCTATAAGATGCATCTAGATCCATTACCATGTCCAATATGCTTCCATAATGCTCTCTGAATAGTGGGACATGATCAGGAGTAATGAGGGACTGGATCTTCCTGATGCCAGTCAGGATGGGCTCAAAGAAGTGGTATGTGATGTTGCTCTTTCTTGAAGTGTCCATGGATGCTGGTAAAGAAACTGAGAGCAACTGCTGATGAAGGTCACTGAATGAAATGCTAGAGATGGGTCTCTGATGAAGATGGCTGGAGGAGAATCACTGACAAACTGATGAAGGTGTTGGAGAAGATAACTGAAGCAGTCTGAGCAGTAGAAGGGGTCAAAACCAAACCAAAGATAAAGATGGATACCCTGTAAAACAAATAAGCAAATGTTAAATGATGCAGAAATGATGTATGCAAAATGATATGCAAAGGGTTTGTGATCAAGTGCTGGATTTGTTTATCTGCCTTGGTAAAAGTCCATGTATGTTCATAAGTCCGGATGGAGGCTTAGAGATCTAGTAACTAGGTGGGGGACTCAAATAAAGAGTCACAAGTCCAGGGTAATCACAAGAACTGTCCAAATAATACAACCTTAACAAATTTAGTAACAAGGTATGATGAGGCCAAGGGTTCCTGCAAACCTGTAAACATCCCAACCCCCTCACATGTATTGTTCTAGAACAAGGATCCTCAGACTTGGATCAGTTATGAGAAGTGTAAACACTTCTAACCCGAAGGTACAGTGTTTACAATAACCATAAAGGATCCTCCTCTAATTCACCTCAGATGATGAATGTCATAAAAAGGTCATTCAGACTTAGCGGGCTTCCTAGATAGCCCTAGTACTACAGGAAATCCGTAGCACAGGGTTCTCAAGAAGAAACCCATATCTGAACCATGTTTCATATTCCCGCACCAGACCGAGATGGAATGGGAAAGAATATGAAGCCACTCTAGCCTATGTGTCACTCAGGTCCCAGGTATAGGATCTTAATCACTCAATGAACCCCACCCACCAAAACAAACAAGAGATCCCGCACATGATAATGACAGTATGAAATGCATAAAACTGTAAAAGAAAGTGATAAATAAAGTTGTACATAAAGCAATAAATAAAGCAAATAAATAAGCACAAGTAGCACATAACACCCCCGTAAACACAAATCAAATAAGCGCTAGGAGAAACCCACAAAAAGAACCAGAAGCCCTGGTTGCAATATAAGCTTCCCCAGCAGAGTCGCCAAGCTGTCGCTCCCAAAGATTTGCATTCCGGTACAAGCGCGAACGGTCTGCGAAAGTAGAAAATGAAGATAAATAGAGTCGCCATCTATTCATTTTTATCCCGAAGGAAAGGTAATGCTGCATAAACCTAAGAAAAGATGGATAAGACAGTTGCGAACCAGAGAAACTGAGAAAGGGGGTTGGTTACAACCTGGGAAGGTATTAGCACCTAGATTGTCCGTCGTACCCGACGGGATCAACGCTTGAAATTTTGTGTTTAAAGGGGTAGTGTCTGTGCTATCTGTGTGCAAAAGCTGTAAAAAGAATGTACAAGTGTTAGTGCAAGAAAATGAAGTGAGGTGCTCAGGAATGAGGCTTAAGAAGAATGCTTAAAGAGGGGGAAGACAAAGAGACTTTTGTTCGATAACAGTTAAGTTATTCCTATGTATCCTCTCGTGCAATGAGGAAGTCAAAACACCGTAGTTCGACTCAAAGAGACTGAAAGATAAATTGACTTGTCTGGCTCAAGTGCTAACTGTCTTGCATTAGACGGAAGAAGCAAATTCTCGTTTATGAATGAGGGTGATGAGAAAAGAATCCCGTAAGAGACGATTATTGTTTGTTTTTGTGTTTACAATCTTTTATTGCTTTTTGTGTTTGTCATAAATTAATGAGCTTAAGCCTAAACCAAGGGTTAGTAAACTCATCATATCCTCCCTTTGATCAGGGATAATGAGAATATCTTAAGTATGAGATAAACATCTCAACTTAATTACCATGATGATGTAGGATTAAGATTATTAACCTACTTGTGGTTATTTAGATGTTTTTTTGAGTTTTTGTTTAGTGTTAAGTAATGAGTTTAAGCCATAATCAAGGATTAGTGAACTCATTACACCATCCTAATAGAAGGATAATAGATGAGCATACTTAAGCTGAGGAAGATACCTCAACTTAATCCATGATTAGGGATTAACCTCATGACAAAACAAGCCTTTATTAAAGTGGATGTTAATTAAGGGTGAGATCAAGAAGTGGATTTTATGGTTGGTAAGAAAACTTGAGAGGGACTTGTCCATTAAACACTAGGGTTAGTCCTTCTTAACCAATAAAGGAAGAATTATAACCCTAATGCAAGGTCCAAGTTACAAGTTAATGTCTTAGTGATTATTAAGATGGATTAATTAAGAGGTTTAAACAAATTAAGGGTTTAACACTTAGGATTAAAGTTATACACTCCATCCTAAGAGAAGGATGCAGGCATAACCCTAATTCCAAAGTCTTAAATCCTTAAAGGTTTAGTCTCTAATGATGAGGTGAGAAGAGAGACACAAAGAAGACACAAAGGTGAAGACTAAAGGGGGACTAATCACAACCCTAATTATTGTCATGCTTGGATGTTCCTATGGTTTGTAAGGCTTGAGAAAGATCTTCAGAGAAGCCACCATTGGAAGAAGCAGATGAAAGGAGGAAGAAACAGATGAATAAGTTACTTAGTTCATTGAAGAAGATAAGTGACTTAGAGAAAGAAAGTGAGAGATGAACATGAATGAGCAAGCTCACTCTAAGGCAAATAAAAATGCAGCAATGATGCATATGAAAAAGATAAATAGAAGTGAGAAGTGAAGACAAATTCACTTCTCAAATTACTTACCACCTGAAAATGTTAGCATAAAGAAAGAAATGATATGAAATGATGCACATGAATGGGCCAATGCCAAAACTAGAAGCAATCACATTATGCAAATGATGCTATGAGATGATGCAAAGGCATACAAGGTGTTATGAATGTTCATTCAAAGAGAAAGAATGCAAAGGAAGCATGTAGGAAGCATGAAAACACATAGATGTTTATGAAATGAAATGGATGCAAAGCATGGCAAGTGCATGAAGAAATGACCAAGCAATGCTCAATCAATGTCTTAAGATGTCTAAGATGGAATACAAGTGCTTAGAAGGTCATGACAAGTTCATATGTTCATGCAATGCAATGTAAGATGCAAGTATGGATGCAAGATTAGGGTTACATGAAAGGATGAGATGCAAATTATCAAAACAGAAACAAATCACATGATAAAAATTTGCAAATGAACTCAAAGGAACCCTAACCCCATATGATATCACACCCAAAGGAGAAGGTCTAACTCTTAACCTAAAGGAAGTTATGATTTTTCTAAGTTTGCTAGGGTTTTAGGGCACCTTAAGAGGGAAAATGCAAATCAATTTGAAAATGAGGGATGAATTCATGACAAAAATATCCTAGAAACTACATGCTATATGGAAAACAATGCAAAAGGAATCATTGTCAAACCCTTCATGGTTAGGCAGAAAATAATTTTCAAAGTTAGGGTTCTAAAAAAGGAATTTTATGAACCCTAAATTAAAGAAAAATGTCAAAATTGGATCAAAAACAAAAAGAAATTTGTATGAATGGTTTGACAATGTTTCTAAATGTCCTAAAATGCAATGTGAATTTTTTTTGGAATTTTTAGAAACCTAAATGGTATTTTAATTAATTAATTTCCTTTAATTAATTAAAATAATCATTTAAATATTTTTAAAATGATTTTTTAATGCAAAAAATAAAATTTAAAATGTTTTTGGGTGAAGAAAAATATTTAGAATTAAAATGCAGAAGGAAATATTTTTGATTTTCGTAAGTATTTTAAATAAAATGGTAAAGAAAATGGGATTTAAATGAAATAAAAATGAAAATAAGGGGAAGTCAACTGATCTAAGGGTCTGGATTTGAACTGGGGAAGACTGCGCGCGCAGATGGAAGGCCTGGATTGATTCTGGGTTAATTAACTGATTAACCTAATTAATTAATAATTAAACTTAAGTGAAATGATCTAAACCGTACACAAGCGCGCAAAACCAAATCCAAGGGCTGGCATTCAAACTGAGCCACTAAACCCTAATTAGGGTTCTAATCATTTTCAGGTGACCATAGCTAGCTCCGGTCATCTTCTCCGGCTAGCCAAACATGCTATCTCACTCAAAACGTAACCCCAAGCTCTCAAACTCTCTAGAAATGATCCTCACATCACTCCAAACAAGAATCAACCAACAAAATTCATTTATTTATCATCAAGAACATGAATCAAAGCAAAACGGAAAACACATCAAAAATTTCAGAAGCACAGTACATGCACGAAACTCAACCATTTTCAAAACAAACTACATCATGGTGATCAGGAGAGCTCTTAGATTCATTTAGAAACAAGAAATGCAAGTTCTGGAAAAAAGTTTGAAGGTGGCTACCTGAGCTGAAGCTTTCACTTCTGGAGCTTTTGGACCTCTTCTTTTGTGCAAATCCTATTTACTTGACCCCTTGATGATGTTGCAGTGCTTGGATGGAGTTTAAAATGACTGGATTGAGTGGTTGCACTTCAACTGGTCTGAAATCGTGTTTGTGTTTGGCTGGCTTTCAGACTTGTTTGATGGTTGGGAAATGTTCTAATGATGATGGTGAGTTGAATGGTGAAGTTTGTTTGTGGTTTGAGAGGCTGAGTAGAGAGAATCGAAAGCTTGAAGTTTTGGAGGGATTTTGAGAAACTTGGCCTATGGGATGATCTGAGCTCCAATGTTATGTGAAATAGCTTGCTTTGAGTCCACATAACATTGTTTGATAGGTCAGAAAGTGGGTGGTGGCCTGTGGTGATTGGTATGGGCAAGTTGCCAAAATGTCAACATAATGTGTACTTGAGGTATGGGCTATGGTAGGGGTTGTTCAAAGGCATGTCTGGCCTCATCATTGATCAAGGAGAGCCATGGGATTGAGATTATGCAGCTGGATGGCTTAGAAGCAAAGATCTCATAGGTTTTGCAAATGTTATGTGATTTTCCCCTTTTGTGATTTCTTGAAGTGCAAGGCATGGAAACTTGTGATTCTTTGGGCAATTTTGGTCACAATGCAATGTATTATGTTTGTATGATGCTTAGAAAGTGATTAAAGGTCACAAAATGGCTTGGTTTGTGAAATTGCAAAAAATCCTCTTTGGTGTGAAAGTGAAAATTATAGGATTTTTGCCAACTTTGCAATGCCATAACTTGAGTTCCATAATGAATGAGAACTTGTTATTGTACTTATTGAAAAGGGAATGATCCAATCTACAACTTTCATGACCAACAATTTTTCATTTGAAGCATTTTTGGTTGAGAAAGAGGAGGTTGAAAAACTTTCCCAAAATGGAAAGTTTCCATTACAAGTCATTTCCATTTTTGGCAACTTTTGGTTTAGCTCAAGTTTCTTAAATTTTGTGAACTTTAAAGCACTTAAATGATCAAATAAAGATCATAGAACTTCAATTTGATGAAAAATCAACTTTGGTTCCATTGTTGGGGGCCTCAAATGCCCTGATTTTGCTCTGACTTGCTCAAGAAGTTACCTAGTGACCAGATGACTTCCACAATGAATTTCTTCATCAAACATGGTACACATGATCCTTACAACATATTGAGACTATTAGAAACAAGAATGACCAAAAAGTTTGGAGTTATGGCCTCTGAAACCAAAACCCTAATTTTAGGTCATCTGTGCAGTGAAACCCTAGCTTTGCTTCCATGCTTCCCAAGTTCTTGTGATTTCTTGACTTCCTTGATCTTTGAGGGATATAATATGATGATGGAACACACATGGACCCTCTTGGAATGATTGGAAACCTTTGGGGTGGCTCAGATGGATCCTTGGATTGCTCAGATCACAAAACCTAGATGCAGATGAACTTGAACTAATGCAATGGAACAAAAATGCAACATGAGATGGTATGCTTAAACTTATGCAAAGATGAAAGATCACAAGCCAAAGTGTGAAATTAGTGAGGGCAAATTTGGGGTGTTTACAGCTTCCCCTATTCAAACATGAGTTAGCTGTGCAGGATGTAAGCGCCCAGCTTAACAGGCAAACAAGATAACTTGTGGTTGAATACCAAAGACAGTCCGAAATTTGGACTCACGAGATAGAAGAAGAAAAGGGATATAAATGGTAAAGTATAATAAAGTATGATTATAAAATGAAAGCGATGGAGGACGACCATCGAGCAGAAGACGACTGTTGGGGATAAAGCAATGACGGGGACGACTGACGAGCTGGGGAGATAAAGAAATCATGATGGGGACGACCATCAGGTTCGCAAAGTAAAGTAAACAACGATGGGGACGACCACCGATTCAAAGAATAAATGAAATATTGATGAGGGACGGTCATCAAAGGTGAAGGACGATCACCTAGCAGGGGACGACTGCTCTTTATCACGACATAGGACAAATGTCGGATAGAAAAGGTCAACGATATGGACGGCCATCAGATAAAAATAATGAAGGACGATCATCAAGAGGTGAAGGACGATCACCTAGCAGGGTACGACTTTTCTCGGGGTTTATCATGACATAGGACAAATGTCTGATAACAAGATCAACGATGGGGACGACCATCGGATAAAATGATGAAGGGCGATCATCAAAAGGTGAAGGACGATCACCTAGAAGGGGACAGCTGCTAAATATCATGACATAGGACGAATTCCAAATAGAAGAGGATTCCAATAATGGAGACTCCACTTGGGAAAGGATGAGGGACAGTCATCCAAAGGTGAAGGACGATCACCTGGCAGGGTACGGTTGCCGAAAGTATCACGACATAGGACAAAAGTCGGATAGAAGGAAAGTTGTTCTGTTGGCGACTTATTGAGGAATAGTAAACACGGACGAGTGCTTACACCTAAGAAATAAAAGGAATAAGTGTTTTGGCGCTGTGTATAGATTAAAGATGCATACATCCTTAAGACCATGATACGGACGAGTATCGGTAGAAACAAACGCTGACGCATGTTCAGAGATGATGGTACAAACGAGTACCAACTGGTTAACAAAGAACACAGACGAGTGTCGAATCTGTGGGGAGTAAGTGTATATACAAGATACGGACGAGTATCTGTATAAGCATAAACAAGAATTATGAAGTATGAGCAAGACAGGGACGAGTGTTCAACTTGCTGGGGAAGAGTGACACAGACGGGTGTCCGAAGAGAAAGTGTATAAGTTATGAACTTATATGTATATGGGAGTGCAAAAGGTGTTCTGACGACCTGCGGGGATAAGATGACACAGATGAGTGTCGAAAGGAATATATTATAAACAAGTACTTGGTTTGCAACAAGTGTTTGGGCAACCGTGCTGGTGAAAGGTGACACGGACGAGTGTCAGAAGAGTATATAGGTATCCATATTTGAGAGACGAGTGTCGAAAGAGTATATATAACAGGCATTTGTGTTGGAGAGTGCAAAGAGGATGCTTTGGCTTTTATTTGCAGGGGATGTGAGCTTTGCTGATGAGATATTGATTGTATTTGCAGGTGACTAGCTCGAAACTGGCTTGAGATCATGCAAATGTTTGATTTTTGCCGTAATGCTCCGTATTAGACGGAATGCTACACTTATTTTGGTGATTTATGATGCGAATGCCATGATTATGCCAAAAGAGAAACTGATCCGGGATTTGGATCCCATTGAATACTAGATCTTTGACTGATATGCCTAGAGGGATATCCTAGCTGGGGGAGAGATCATTGGTAGATCTGTTAGGATATATAGCTCTGCTTGGGGAAACAGATCATTGATAAACGTATCCTGTAAGGAGAAACCCAGTTGGGGGTAAGGAAGCTTCCGTCACTTTGTTGTTTGAGGGTTTCAGGCATTGCTCTTCTGGGGAGAGGGTGGAAATTCTGTGTTGAGATAGCTCTTTTATCTTTGAGAGACCTGGTACTCTGTTTGGGGAAGAAAAGATCACTGAACGATCTTCCTAGAGAACTCTGCGGGGATCCCGGATTGGGGAGCTCTTGTTGAATAGACTTATGATGGGGATGAAGAGGCTTTGACAACTCCACTGAGGAAAAGCATTTCGGCTGCTGTTTGGAGAGAAGGTATGCTGGGGAAATGTGCCTGGCATGCCCCATGCTGTGTATTTGAATACCTGCAACCCTGTTAAGACAAAGAAATGCACAAGTATCCCGAGGTATCCCTTACCGGATTCCGTCATAGGATTTAGATATTCCTGAGAGTGAATACATTTCCTGCAAGCACTTATTAAGAATGGCTCATTTGTTTTATGCAAATATTATATCATGGATATTGGACATTTTGCAAACAGAACTAAAATGTACAAGAAGAGACGTGACTGAAAATCTGATTTTATTAATTTGGGTGCCCTGAATTGGCAAATACAGTCAATGAAACAGATCCCTTGGAATGAGGAGATTGTTACAAATTGAGAAAAGTAAAAATGTTGGCAATGTTGACGACGCTCTGGCGAGCTTCCTTTGCTATGACCCGTATGACCTTGATGTTCTTCTTATCTTACTTTCTGAAGAAGGTTGATTCTGACTGATGCTTTATCCTTTCGAATCTTGCCGCGTCGTAAGTGATACAGACGAATTCAGAATGCAGTTGTTCGCTTATTCCCTGATTTTTCGTGGATCGCCCTTTCGGGTTTTCAATCCACCGGGATACCCATTTTTTCCTGAGCTGTCCAATGCGGCTTTTCAACTCAGCGGGTGTACATTTTTTTATAATTTTTCCCTTATTTTTGCCCGAGTCTTTTATTCTGTTTTTGACTCACCGGGATGCCCTATTTTTGCCTGGACTTACTTTCTGTTTTTATGTCCAGCGGGTCATTTTATGTGAAGTATTTTTTAACTCCATCTGAATTCACATGGGATAAGAAATCTTCATCATCCATAGTAGTGAGCATCACTGCTCCACCAGAGAAAAATTTCTTTACTATGAATGGACCATCGTAATTCGGAGTCCATTTGCCCCTGTGGTCTGTATGAGGAGGAAGAAGTCTTTTCAACACAAGATCTCCCACTTGGTATTCCCGAGCCTGACTTTCTGATCGAAGGCTTTCTTCATCCTTTTCTGATATAGCTGCCCATGGCAGATAGCAGCTAACCTCTTTCCTTCGATCAGATTCAATTGATTGTACCGAGATCGGACCCACTCTGCTTCATCTAGCTTTACATCTATCATTACCCGTAAGGAGGGTAATTCAACTTCAACAGGCTGGGCAGCCTCCATACCATACACAAGTTGATACGGTGTTGCACCAATGGACGTTCTAATTGATGTACGATACTCATGCAAGGCAAATGGTAGCATCTCATGTCAGTCTTTGTAAGTTACCACCATCTTTTGCACAATCTTCTTAATGTTTTTATTAGCCGTCTCAACAGTGCCATTCATCCTTGGCCTGTAAGGAGAAGAATTGTGATGTTGAATTTTGAAGTCCCGAAACAGTTCTGCCATCATCTTGTTGTTCAAATTAGAACCATTATCAATAATGATTCGCTCGAGAACTCCATATCGACAGATGATGTCTCTTTTCAGGAATCTGGCTACCACCTGTCCGGTGACGTTTGCATATGGAGCTGCTTCAACACATTTGGTTAAGTAATCAATGGCTACCAGGATGAATCTGTGGCCATTTGAAGCAGTCGGTTCGATCTTTCCAATCATGTCAATGCCCCACATGGCAAAGGGCCAAGGTGAAAACATCACATTTAAAGGGTTCGGAGGCACATGCACTTTGTCTGCGTAGATCTGGCATTTATGGCACTTTCTGGCATAGGCACAACAGTCTGCATCCATTGTGATCCAGTAGTAACCTGATCTTAACAATTTCTTAGCCATTGCATGTCCTCTAGCATGAGTACCGAAAGATCCTTCATGCACCTCATGCATCAGCCAGTCTGCTTCTTTCTTGTCAACACACCTTAGCAGAACCATGTCAAAGTTTCGCTTGTATAATGAACCATCAGCATTAAGGAAGAAACTATCGGCCAGCCTTCTCAATGTCTTATTATCATTAGATGATGCCCCAGGTGGGTATGTTTGATCTTATAAGAATCTTTTGATGTCATGGAACCACGGCTTGTCATCTTTAACAGTGTCCACAGAGAATACATATGCTGGTCGGTCTAGTCTGGATACCGAAATCCGAGGCACATAATTTGCAGTTTGAACCTTGATCATGGAGGAAATGGTAGATAAAGCATCTGCGAATTGATTCTCGTCTCGAGGGATGTACTCAAGTTTGACTATTGTGTAGAAAGTCAGTAATCTCCTCGTGTAGTCACGGTATGGGATCAGATGCTCTTGGTGGGTATACCATTTGCCGTTGGTCTGATTGATTACCAGAGCTGAATCTCCGAATACAGTTAAGGTCTTGATCCTGAGGTCAATGGCTTCCTCAAGACCCATGATACAGGCTTCGTATTCAGCTTCGTTGTTAGTTCAGGCAAAGGTGAGTTTTGCCGAGAAAGGCATATGAACTCCTTTAGGTGTAACGAGCACTGCACCAACTCCACGACCATTCATATTGACAGCCCCATCAAACATCATTGTCCACTCTTCTTCTGGATCAGGCCCTTCAGTGTGAACAGGATCTTCATGATCTTTTGCTTTTAGGTACATGATGTCTTCATCAGGGAAGACAAATCTCATTGGTTGGTAATCATCAATGGGTTGCTCAGCTAGATAGTCAGACAGTACACTGCCTTTGATGGCCTTTTGAGATGTGTACTGAATGTCATACTCTGTCAGAATCATTTGCCATCTTGCAACCCTTCTGGTAAGTGCTGGTTTCTCAAATATGTACTTGAGGGGGTCCATCTTTGAGATCAATAAGGTAGTGTGAGTCAACATATATTGTCTTAGTCGGCGAGCAGCCCACGCTAAAGCATAACAAGTTTTCTCGAGCAGTGAATAACGTTGTTCATAGTCGGTAAACGTTTTTCTTAGGTAGTATAATGCATACTCTTTTCGACCAGACTCGTCATGATGGCCCAACACACACCCCATTGACCCTTCTAATACTGTCAGATACATTATTAGAGGTCTTCCTTCAACTGGAGGCATAAGAATTGGAGGTTCTTGCAGGTACTCCTTGATCTTGTTAAAAGCCTTCTGACAATCTTCATTCCACCTGACTGTTTGCTCTATTCTTAACAACTTGAATAGGGGTTCATAGGTTGTAGTGAGATGAGATATGAACCTTGATATGTAGTTCAATCTACCTAAGAACCCCCGAACTTCCTTTTCAGTCCTAGGTGTGGGAATCTCCTGAATGGCCTTAACTTTGTCAGGATCAACTTCAATTCCATTTTCACTTACGATAAATCCTAGCAACTTACTAGAACGTACCCCGAATATGCATTTGTTGGGGTTTAGCTTCAGTTGATACTTTCTCAGACGCTTGAACAACTTCAGCAGATTTACCAGATGGTCTTCTTCTGTGAGGGACTTGGAAATCATATCATCCACGTAGCATTCAATTTCTTTGTGGATCATATCGTGGAATAATGTCACCATAGCCCGTTGATAAGTAGCACCAACATTCTTTAGTCCGAAAGGCATTACCTTGTAACAGAATATGCCCCAAGGTGTGATGAAGGTAGTCTTCTCCATGTCTTCGGGTGACATTCTGATCTGATTATACCCGAAAAATCCATCCATGAAGGAAAATACCGAGAACTGAGCTGTGTTGTCGACCAATACATCAATGTGAGGTAATGGGAAATCATCCTTCGGGCTAGCTCTGTTCATATCCCGCTAATCCACACACATACGTACTTTTCCATCCTTCTTAGGCACTGGTACAATATTAGCAACCCACGGCGGGTAACTAGTCACAACAAGGAAACCGGCGTCCCACTGTTTTTGTACTTCTTCCTTAATCTTCATGGCCATATCCGGACGAGTACGGCGTAGCTTCTGTTTTACTGGAGGAAAATCTTCCTTCAGAGGTAGCTTGTGCATAACAATATCAGTATCAGACCTGGCATGTCTTGATAGGACCAAGCAAAGACGTCGACGTATTCTCGAAGCATGTCAATAAGCTGTTCCTTTCCTGAATCTTACAGGCTAGCCCCAATCTTTACTTCTTTCGAATCCTCTTCAGTACCAAGATTAACTGTTTCAACCTCTTCTTGATGAGGAGTGATCACTTTCTCTTCTTGCCTCAACAACCTGGCCAACTCTTCAGGTAACTCATAGTCTTCTTCAACCCCTTCATCAACTTGATTAATTGGATTGTCGAAGTCATACAAGGTCATAGCAGTGCTGTTGTCGGTGCAATCTGGAGGATAATCTCTGCAAGGGTTGAGATTTGTTTGTTTTAGTGATCAGTTTTAATCTTGTTTAGAAAAAGTGAAAATGAAGTTATTTATTTTGAAAACATTGCCATTTTATTGTTTTGTACAAAAGTGAAAAATGAAAAGACAGTGAGCGAAAAAGAGACTCGTTTGCAAAAGATGTCTGATATTCATTGATTAATCATTTGCACAAAATTACAATATGGCCCTATTACAAAATGAGTCCTGACACCTTGGGCAAGATGCAGGACTTGATGCATGCTAAAAAGACAAGAATTAATAATTACTCTGCAGGAGTAACCCTTGTAATTTCCTGGGAAGACCAGTTAAGGACTTGGCTCCCCGGGATCCTTGGACGTATCCAGCTCTCCAGGTTGCGGTCGCTTTCCGCCTCGTCTTCCAGATTGTTAACAGTATCTGGGGTGAGCATACCCCCACTGATGAACTTGGGCTCCTTAGCTGTCTCTGATTGATCTTGTCGGAATGGTCTGTAACCCAAACCGAATCTATCTTCCTTCTTTTCCACTGGCAGTAGCTTGCCCCAGCCTTGAGCATTACCTTCTTCAACAACCTTCCGGGCTTGCTGATAGGAAACAATTGAAGTACCCATCCTGTCTTCCTGGGATGCAGCAAATACTTCAGTAGCCTCATTGACATTCAGGGCCTCGAACCCTTGGTTCATTGTCTCATGGATTTCACCATCCATCTCAATGTATTTGTACGTAGCCAGATGGCTAACAAATATGTCCTCTTCACCACAGATAGTGATAATCTGTCCTTCCCATTCATACTTCAGTTTTTGGTGAAGGGTTGACGTTACTGCACCTGTGGCGTGAATCCAAGGTCGACCTAGCAAACAGCTGTAAGCAGGCTGTATGTCCATCACATAGAAAATGGTCTTAAAGACATGTGGACCGATTATCACTGGAAGCTCCACCTCTCCAAGAACAGATCTTTTGGAGCCATCAAAAGCCCTGACCACAAGGTTGCTTGGCCGGAGAGCTATCCTATCATATTCGAGCTTGACAAGGGCTTTCTTGGGTAAGACATTGAGTAAGGACCCAGTGTCTACAAGAACATGAGATAGTACAGCTCCTTTGCACTCCAGGGTTATGTGCAAAGCTTTGTTGTGGAGACGTCCTTCTGCAGTTAAATCAACATCAGTGAACCCTAGCCCATGGCTAGTATTGACATTTGACACAACTGTTTCGAGCTGATTCACTGTGATCTCTTCTGGCACGTAGGCAGCGTGCAGAACTTTGAGTAGTGCATCCCGATGGGCTTCGGAACACAACATCAGAGATATGATTGAGATCTTTGAAGGAGTCTGGTGGAGCTGGTCCACAACTTTATAGTCGCTTATTTTAATAATTCTCATAAACTCATCTACATCCTGATCAAAGGATGATTTATGAGTCTCTTTTTGTGTAGATTCTTCTGGTATCACACTCTTCTTATTGGCTCTGGCAGCAGCCTCTGCCTCAGTGTTGGTTCTAGGGACTTGTGAGGCGAAGAGACATCCGCTTTAGGTGAAGCCTCTGCCTCCCCCAACATTGTCCACTTAGGTAGTGAGCACTGGAGAATCAAGAAGGACTTTCTCTCTGTTGCAGTACAGATCAGCACCATAATGCCATCGTATAGCACTATCTTTATCATATGGGATTGGCTCGGGCACCGTGATAGTGACTGGGCTCACTACAATAGATGTTGGGACTGTAATAGTCTATGGATCATTGAAAATAGTAACAGGACCTCTGGTGGATGTTGGTGGAGGTGAATTGAAGCTTTGTTGAGATTGTTGTTGAGATTGTTGAAAGTTGCTGGAATTCGGGACCGTTGTCGGGTCATAATAAATTGTGACAGTGGAAACATCATTGTTGGTAGTTGCTGAAGTTATAGTAGCCGGTGCAAACGAAATGTTGTGTGTTGAAGTGACAGATGGAATGATTGCTGAAGTTGTAGCTGAATCAGTTGGAACAATGGTTGTTGCAGTTGTAGAAGAACCAATAGGAAAGATGGTTGTTGCATTTGTAGAAGAATCACTTGTTGTTGACAAAAGGGTTGCTGGTGTTGTAGAAGTCGTGGTTGTGATTTGCATAATGCCTTCATTGATCAAGCCATTAATTCCACTCCTTAAGCTAGCACACCCATTCTCAGAAAGTTTGCATAATTCACAACATGCCTCACAACCTGGAAACACTTGGCACTTTAAAAGTTGGGCTTTAACCTCTACCAGAGGTGTCTGAATACCTGCAATATCTTCTATTAAACTCGTGGGTGAACCATACTCTATAGCATTAATCCTTGGCCCATTGTGGCTTGGCATAGGATTTTTTATTACATTGGGAGGAGGTGCAAAGTTCAGGGCTTTTGAATCTACCAGATCCTGAACCTTCATATGCAGAGCTATGCATTTTTCTGTAGAATGAACAGGTGCGTTAGAATGAAAAGCACACCTAGCATTGACATCATAGTTTCTTGGAAGATTTTGAGGATCAGGTGGAGCCAATGTCCTCAACTCAACAAGATTGAGCTTTAGGAGTTGTGGCCGCAGTGTAGCATATGACATTGGAATGGGGTCAATTACCCGGTTGACCTGAGATGGCCGCTGTTGAAACGGGTGTTGTTGTTGATTGTTGTTATTATTGTTGTATGATCTCTGTTGTTATTGCGGAAAGTGTTGTGGTTGTTGAGTATACTGAGGAGGTGGAGCAGGGATAGTAACAACAACAACTGTTCTGGGAAAGTATTGGGGTCTCCCTATTCCCATGTGCACAGAGTTTGTCTCACCGGATCTACGGGGCCCAGCAAATGGTTTTCTTGTACTGCTTGAACTGGCACCGTTATCGGAGATCTTTCCCATCATCAATAGGCTCTCTATTCTTTCTCCAACTATCACCACATCTGCAAAGCTAGTAGAAGAAAATGCAGCCAATCTGTCAATGTAGGTTCCTTGGAGAGTATTCATGAACATATCTGCCATTTCCCTTTCAGACATGGGGGGTTGAACTGCAGCAGCTAGTTGCCTCCACCTTTGGGCATATTCCCTGAAGATTTCACGGGAAGACTGAGACATTCCCATTAGAAGGGTCCTGTTTGGAGCCATGTCCAAGTTATACTGATAATAACGGATAAAAGCTTCAGCCAAGTCTTTCCAGTTTCTTACCGTGGCTCTGGTCAAATGGGAATACCAATCTCGGAATGCCCCTGTTAGACTATCCTCGAAGTAAAACATCCACAGCTTTTTGTCCATGGTGTATGCTTTTAACCTTCCCAAGAATGATTGAAGGTGGGTGCGTGGGCAGGATGTGCCATTATACCTTTCGAAACACCGGGGTTTGAACTTGTGAGGAATTCTCACCCCTTCAACCAGTCACATGTCCATGACATCAAAACCTAGGGAGTTTTAGGACTCAAGAGATCTCAGCTTCTCTGCAATCTCATCCAGCCTACGGTCGTAAACTTTGTCTCCAGCCCCAACAACTGTAAACTTCTCTTCTTGAGGAGGTTCCTGGTAGCAATGGCACTTGTTAACTTCTTATGCTTGTCCTGATCCTTTGAACTTTTCAACCCCACCCGGAGTTTCAATTCAGATATCTCTCTCTGAGCTACCAATGAAGCCTCCTGATGCTTCTTCTCACTAGCCTCCAGTTGCTCTATCTTAGCCTGAGTCCTTTGGTCTTCCTGTGCATGGGCTTCAGTGATCCCGATCCACCTAGCCCGGCTTTCCTCCAGATAGTGCTCTGCCCTAGCCTTCTGAGTCTTTTCTTCTTTGCAAGCATTCTTCAGCACTAACTCCCCTGCTCTTGCCTTCCTGATGTAGTCATCCGCCTTCTCAATCTTGGTCAAGTGCTCAATCCTCAGCCTTTCCAATCTCTCATTGTCTAGACGGCTGTCATTCCTCTCCCATAGAGTCTTCTTTAAGGCTTCAGATAGCTGAGTATTCCTCTCTTTTAGCTTTTCAAACTTTTCCAGACTGACAGTAGATGCAGGTTGTATTGTAGAAGGTTCAGGTATATCTTCCAAGGTAAATGGCATCCGGGTGATCTGAGCTCTGGTACGAGACCAATAAGAATACTGTGCTGAAGCAATGTTGTTGCACTTGCCAAGGATGGTTGTTCCCTTAGTCTGGATGTTATCCATAGCCCAGGCAGCTTGCCTGACAACATCAGAGTTGGGTTGGATTTCACAGTAGAGGGTCTCAGCCAAATCTTGCCCTCTGGGAGGATGAACCAAAGCATACCCTAATTGTCTCTTAAATAATAAAGGGTTGTAATTGATGCAACCTTTTACTCCTATCAAAGGCACATTTGGATATTGCCCACAACTAGTAATGATGTCCTTACCCTTGGTGCTCTGAGTGCACCACCTGATGTCTTCTGAGGTCAAGGCAATAACTCTCTTAGCCCAGTTGTTCAGCTGATGAGGGTTCAAAAAGGCATCTGACTTTGGCAAGTGTCTTAGCAGCCAAGAGTAATAAAGAGGAGCACATCATCTGACCAGTCTTCCTCTTTGCTTCTCATTCCTATGGTGTACTGAGTAGTAGAAGTCCCCAAGAAAGGTAGGAACTGGGTTCCTCAATAAGAACAGGTGAATGGCATTCTTGCTCACAAACTTTGGCTCATCTGCAAACAAGATAACCCCATATATACTTAGGGCTAGAAGTGCACAGACAACCTTCCATTCCCCTACTGCAGCATGCAGGGTAGCCTGGGATATCAAGAAGTCTATGTGAAGGCCTAGAGCCCCAGCCTTAGTTGTCATGTTCGGATCAATGAGGGCAGGCTCCAAATACAATGCCCTAGCTATGTCTTCATTTCTGGGAGCAACCATCTCAGGGTTGAAAGGAATCCCTCTCTTGATAGGAACTCCTAACAACATGGAAAATTCTTCTAACATAGGTCCCAATTGGAAATCAGGGAAAGTGAAACATCTGAGTGGAGGATCATAAAACTACAAGCAAGTATGGATCATGCTCCTCTGAGATGCATCTAGATCCATGACCATGTCCAATATGCTTCCATAATGCTCTCTGAATAGTGGGACATGATCAGGAGTAATGAGGGATTGGATCTGCCTGATGCCAGTCAGGATGGGCTCAAAGAAGTGGTATGTGATGTTGCTCTTTCTTGAAGTGTCCATGGATGCTGGTAAAGAAACTGAGAGCAACTGCTGATGAAGGTCACTGAATGAAAGGCTAAAGCTGGGTCTCTGATGAAGATAGATGGAGGAGAATCACTGACAAACTGATGAAGGTGCTGGAGAAGATAACTGAAGCAGTCTGAGCAGCTGAAGGGGTCAAAACCAAACCAAAGAGAAAGATAGATACCCTGTAAAACAAATAAGAAAATGTTAAATGATGCAGAAATGATGTATGCAAAATGATATGCAAAGGGTTTGTGATCAAGTGCTGGATCTGTTTATCTACCTTGGTAAAAGTCCATGTATGTTCATAAGTCCGGATGGAGGCTTAGAGATCCAGTAACCAGGTGGGGGACTCAAATAAAGAGTCACAAGTCCAGGGTAATCACAAGAACTGTCCAAATAATACAACCTTAACAAATCTAGTAACAAGGTATGATGAGGCCAAGGGTTCCTGCAAACCTGTAAACATCCCAACATCCTCACATGTATTGTTCTAGAACAAGGATCCTCAGACTTGGATCAGTTATGAGAAGTGTAAACACTTCTAACCCAAAGGTACAATGTTTACAATAACCATAAAGGATCCTCCTCTAATTCACCTCAGATGCTGAAGGTCATAAAAAGGTCATTCAGACTTAGCAGGCTTCCCAGATAGCCCTAGTACTACAGGAAATCCGTAGCACAAAGTTCTCAAGAAGAAACCCATATCTGAACCGTGTTTCATATTACCGCACCAGACCGAGATGGAATGGAAAAGAATATGAAGCCACTCTAGCCTATATGTCACTCAGGTCCCATGTATAGGACCTTAATCACTCAATGAACCCCACCCACCAAAACAAACAAGAGATCCCGCACATGATAATGACAGTATGAAGTGCATAATACTGTAAAAGAAAGCGATAAATAAAGTTGTACATAAAGAAATAAATAAAGCAAATAAATAAGCATAAGTAGCACATAACTCCCCTGTAAACACAAATCAAACAAGCGCTAGGAGAAACCCACAAAAAGAACCAGAAGCCCTGGTTGCAATATAAGCTTCCCCAGCAGAGTCGCCAAGTTGTCGCTCCCGAAGATTTGCATCCCGGTACAAGCGCGAACGGTCGGCGAAAGGAGAAAATGAAATGAATATGAATAGAGTCACCAACTAGGCATTTTTATCCTGAAGGAAAGGTAATGTTGCATAAACCTAAGAAAAGATGGATAAGACGGTTACGAACCAGAGAAACTGAGAAAGGGGTTTGGTTACAACCTGGGAAGGTATTAGCAACCAGATTTTCTATCGTACCCGACGGGATCCACGCTTGAAAGTTTGTGTTTAAAGGGGTAGTGTCTATGCTATCTGTGTGCAAAAGCTGGAAAAGAATGTACAAGTGTTAGTGCAAGAAAATGAAGTGAGGTGCTCAGGAATGAGGCTTAAGAAGAATGCTGAAAGAGGGGGAAGACAAAGAGACTTTATTCAATAACAGTTAAGTTATTCCTACGTATCCTCTTGTGCAATGAGGAAGTCAGAACACCGTAGTTCGACTCAAAGATACTGAAAGATAAATTGACTGATGAACTGCTTGCTTGTCTATGCTCAAGTGTAATGACTTGTTTGGCTCAAGTGCTAACTGTGTCGCATTAGACAGAAGAAGCAAATTCTCGTTTATGAATGAGTGTGATGAGAAAAGAATCCCGAAGGAGACGATTATTGTTTGTTTTTGTGTTTTCAATCTTTTTTTTTTTGTGTTTGTCATAAATTAATGAGCTTAAGCCTAAACCAAGGGTTAGTAAACTCATCATATCCTCCCTTTGATCAGGGATAGTGAGAATATCTTAAGTATGAGATAAACATATCAACTTAAGTATGAGAAGATCATTAACCTACTTAGTGTTAAGTAATGCGTTTAAGCCATAATCAAGGATTAGTGAACTCATTACACCATCCTAATAGAAGGATAATAGATGAGCACACTTAAGCTTAGGAAGATACCTCAACTTAATCCATGATTAGGGATTAACCTCATGACAAAACAAGCCTTTATTAAAGTGGATTTTAATTAAGTGTGAGATTAAGAAGTGGATTTTATGGTTTGTAAGACAACTTGAGAGGGACTTGTCCATTAAACACTAGGGTTAGTCCTTCTTAACCAATAAAGGAAGAATTAGAACCCTAATGCAAGGCCCAAGTTACAAGTTAATGTCTTAGTGATTATTAAGATGGATTAATTAAGAGGTTTAAACAAATTAAGGGTTTAAAACTTAGGATTAAAGTTATACACTCCATCCTAAGAGAAGGATGTAGGCATAACCCTAATTCCAAAGTCTTAAAACCTTAAAGGTTTAGTCTATAATGATGAGGTGAGAAGAGAGACACTAAGAAGACACAAAGGTGAAAACTAAAGGGGGACTAATCATAACCCTAATTATTGTCATGCTTGGATGTTTCTATGGTTTGTAAGGCTTGAGAAAGATCTTCAGAGAAGCCACCAATGGAAGAAGCAGATGAAAGGAGGAAGAAACAGATGAATAAGTTACTTACTTCATTGAGGAAGATAAGTGACTTAGAGAAAGAAAGTGAGAGATGAACATGAATATGCAAGCTCACTATAAGGCAAAGAAAAATGCAGCAATGATGCATATGAAAAAGATAAAGAGAAGTGAGAAGTGAAAGCAAATTCTCTTCTCAAATTACTTACCACCTGAAAATGTTAGCATAAAGAAAGAAATGATATGAAATGATGCACATGAATGGGCCAATGCAAAAACCAGAAGCAATCACATGATGCAAATGATGATATGAGATGATTCAAAGGCATACCAAGTGTTATGAATGTTCATTCAAAGAGAAAGAATGCAAAGGAAGCATGTCGGAAGCATGAAAACACATAGATGTTTATGAAATGAAATGGATGCAAAGCATAGCAAGTGAATGAAGAAATGATCAAGCAATGTTCAATCAATGTCTTAAGATGTCTAATATGGCATACAAGTGCTTAGAAGGTCATGACAAGTTCATATGTTCATGCAATGCAATGTAAGATGCAAGTATGGATGCAAGATTAGGGTTACATGAAAGGATGAGATGCAAATGATCAAAACAGAAACAAATCACATGATAAAAATTTGCAAATGAACTCAAAGGAACCCTAACCCCATATGATATCACACCCCAAAGGAGAAGGTCTAACTCTTAACCTAAAGGAAGTTATGATTTTTCTAAGTTTGCTAGGGTTTTAGGGTACCTTAAGAGGGAAAATGAAAATCAATTTGAAAATGAGGGATGAATTCATGACAAAAATATCCTAGAAACTACATGCTATATGGAAAACAATGCAAAAAGAATCATTGTCAAACCCTTCATGGTTAGGCAGAAAAGAATTTTCAAAGTTAGGGTTCTAAAAAAGGAATTTTATGAGCCCTAAATTCAAGAAAAATGTCAAAATTGGAATAAAACCAATAAGAAATTTGTATGAATGGTTTGACAATGTTTCTAAATGTCCTAAGATGCAATGTGAATTTTTTTGGAATTTTTAGAAACCTAAATGGTATTTTAATTAATTAATTTCCATTAATTAATTAAAATAAACATTTAAATATTTTTAAAATGATTTTTTAATGCAAAAATTAAAATTAAAATGTTTTTGGGTGAAGAAAAATATTTAGAATTAAAATACAGAAGGAAATATTTTTATGATTTCCTAAGTATTTTAAATAAAATGGTAAAGAAAAGGGGATTTAAATGAAATAAAAATGAAAATAAGGGGAAATCAACTGATCTAAGGGTCTGGATTTGAACTGGGGAAGACTGCGCGCACAGATGGAAGGCCTGGATTGATTCTGGGTTAATTAACTGATTAACCTAATTAATTAATAATTAAACTTAAGTGAAGTGATCTGAACAGTACACACGCGCGCGAAACCAAATCCAAGGGCTGACATTCAAACTGAGCCACTAAACCCTAATTAGGGTTCTAATCATTTTCAGGTGACCGGAGCTAGCTCCGGGCATCTTCTCCGGCTATCCAAACATGCTATCTCACTCAAAACGCAACCCCAAGCTCTCAAACTCTCCAGAAATGATCCTCACATCACTCCAAACAAGAATCAACCAACAAAATTCATTTATTTATCATCAGGAACATGAATCAAAGCAAAACAGAAAATACATCAAAAATTTCAGAAGCTCAGTACATGCATGAAACTCAACCATTTTCAAAACAAACTACATCATGGTGATCAGGAGAGCTCATAGATTCATTTAGAAACAAGAAATGCAAGTTCTGGAAAAAAGTTTGAAGGTGGCTACCTGAGCTGAAGCTTTCACTTCTAGAGCTTTTGGACCTATTCTTTTGTACAAATCCTCTTTACTTGACCCCCTGATGATGTTGTAGTGCTTGGATGGAGTTTAGAATGACTGGATTGAGTGGTTGCACTTCAACTTGTCTGAAATCGTGTTTGTGTTTGGCTGGTTTTCAGACTTGTTTGATGGTTGGGAAATGTTCTAATGATGATGGTGAGTTGAATGGTGAAGTTTGTTTGTGGTTTGAGAGGCTGAGTAGAGAGAATCGAAAGCTTGAAGTTTTGGGGGGATTTTGAGAAACTTGGCCTATGGGATGATCTAAGCTCCAATGTTATGTGAAATAGCTTGCTTTGAGTCCACATAACATTGTTTGATAGGTCAGAAAGTGGGATGTGGCCTGTGGTGATTGGTATGGGAAAGTTTCCAAAATGTCAACATAATGTGTACTTGAGGTATGGGCTATGGCAGGGGTTGTTCAAAGGCATGTCTGGCCTCATCATTGATCAAGGAGAGCCATGGGATTGAGATTATGTAGCTGGATGGCTTAGAAGCAAAGATCTCATAGGTTTTGCAAATGTTATGTGATTTTCCCCTTTTGTGATTTCTTGAAGTGCAAGGCATGGAAACTTGTGATTATTTGGGCAATTTTGGTCACAATGCAATGTATTATGTTTGTATGATGCTTATAAAGTGATTAGAGGTCACAAAATGGCTTTGTTTGTGAAATTGCAAAAAATCCTCTTTGGTGTGAAAGTGAAAATTATAGGATTTTTGCCAACTTTGTAAGGCCATAACTTGAGTTTCATAATGAATTAGAACTTGTTCTTGTACTTTTTGAAAAGGGAATGATCCAATCTACAACTTTCATGACCAACAATTTTTCATTTGAAGCATTTTTGGCAACTTTTGGTTTAGCTCAAGTTTCTTCAATTTTGTGAACTAACAAGCACATAAATGATCAAATAAAGATCATAGAACTTCAATTTGATGAAAAATCCACTTTGGTTCCATTGTTGGGGACCTTAGATGCCCTGATTTTGCTCTGACTTGCTCAAGAAGTTACCCAGTGAACAAATGACTTCCATAATGAATTTCTTCATCAAACTTGGTACACATGATCCTTACAACATATTGAGACTATTAGAAACAAGAATGACCAAAAAGTTTGGAGTTATGGCTTCTGAAACCAAAACCCTAATTTCAGGCCATCTGTGTAGTGAAACCCTAGCTCTGTTTCCATGCTTCCCAAGTTCTTTTGATTTCTTGACTTCCTTGATCTTTGAGGGATATAATATGATGATGGAACACACATGGACCCTCTTCGAATGATTGGAAACCTTTGGGGTGGCTCAGATGGATCCTTGGATTGCTAAGATCACAAACCCTAGATGCAGATGAACTTGAACTAATGCAGTGGAACAAAAATGCAACATGAGATGGTATGCTTCAACTTATGCAAAGATGAAAGATCACAAGCCAAAGTGTGAAATTAGTGAGGGAAAATTTGGGGTGTTTACAGCTGCCCCTATTCAAACATGAGTTAGCTGTGTAGGATGTAAGCGCCCGGCTTAACAGACAAACAAGATAACTTGTGGTTGAATACCAAAGACAGTCTGAAATTTGCACTCACTAGATCGAAGAAGAAAAGGGATATAAATTATAAAGTATAATAAAGTATGATTATAAAATGAAAGCGATGGAGGACGACCATCGAGCAGAGGACGACTGCTGGGGATAAAGCAATGATGGGGACGGCCGACGAGCTGGGGAGATAAAGAAATCATGATGGGGACGACCACCAAGTTCGGAAATTAAAGTAAACAACGATGGGAACGGCCACCGGTTCAAATAATAAATGAAATATTGATGAGGGACGGTGTAACACGGTGGGAGAACTGACTTTAAGTTATGTTGCGGATAGCAAGAGTCGCCACCGACTTTTATTTTATCCAAAAGGAAAGGGTATAAAAGAACAGGAAAGACCTTAAGAGATATTTTTGGGTCCGGGGGGTAGGTTATGTAAAGGGAAGGTGTTAGCACCCTTTACATCCATGGTTATCCATGGGCTCTTAGTTACTTAGCTCACTTTTGAATTGTTTTTGAAAGTGTAGTGTGTGAATAGAAAATTTTTTCATAATAGTTGATAATGATCCATGTACGGATGCGTAAAAACTTGTTTTTGAAAATTTGTTTGAAATTGTTAAGTGTTTGAAAATTTGAAATGAAGTGAGCAAGCAACTAGGAGGTACCTACCCTAAAGTTTAAGTTTTTCCTGTTCTTTATCCTTTAAGTGGTAAGACTATCCCTATTATTAAGGAATAGGTAGTCATTACCTTGGATGTAAGGGACATATGAGGAACATCTGTTTTTATGAAGGCAACTGTGGGGTGTATTAAGCATTTAGGAGGGACTATCATCATTATTCGAAGGGACTTGATTTTTTTTAAAGGCAACCATTAGGGACTTGATGATTTTTCTTTTAAGGGACTTGCTTTATACACCCCACTTGACCTTATTAATAGGCAACATTGAGGGATAGCCTTAGAAAGTGTAGGATGGCGATTAAAAATCGACTTACGTGTGTGAGTGTTCAATATTATTTATCTTTAATTAAAAGTGATCTAAATTAATTTTTAAATAGAATACATGTTTTGCACTCCCTAAATTACTAACCATAGCATAAAAATTAAATAATTAAATATTTACAAACTTTACACCAAGGAGCAATTACAAAATAATTATAAAAATAATAAATAGCAAAAATATAAATATAAAAGCAAAATATAAATAATAAGCAAAAATAGTAAATAAGCAAATAATAAATAAAATAGGGGTTAGTAATAATAAGAATTAAAAATAGGGTTAGTAAAATAATAATGGAAAATATTAGTGAAATAATAATGAAAGGTTAAACAATGTTAGTGAAATAATAATAAAAAAAAAATATATAAGATTAGTGAAACAAGAATTACAATATGGATTAATAACAATAATTAAAATAAATAGGATTAATAAAAATATTATAATAACATGATGAGAATATTAAACACAAAATTAAATTTTAATATATAAACATTTATTTAAAAATAATCATTATAACATAAAATTTTTAAAACATAATATAATTATAAATTTTAATCATTACAAATTTAATTATTTCTAAATATATTAACAATTATTTATTAAAAGATATTTACATATTACATGAAGAAAATAGGTTTTAATATCATACTCACAAAGATTAATCATATTTACAAGATTTAATTTTCATTAATTATTACATTTACAAAAATTATATTAAATAAATATATACATTATAATTATATAAAGAATTAGAAAGTAAAAATTATTTAGAAAATAAAATTAGGTTTTCAAAAAATTAGGGTTTTGGGGTTTTGTTTAGAAAAATATTTTTTAGGGTTTTTAATTTAATTATACAAAATTATTTAATTAACATGCATATATTATATTTACATATATAATAAAGAAAATAATTTTTTGGATTAGAAAAATAAAGTTTAGAACTTTAGTAAATAAAATGTTATTTTAGATATTTGAATATATATGATTTATTTTTTATTAATAACAAGAAAACAATTAAGCTAATTACATAAGAAATTAAAATAGACAAAGTAGTAAAAAAAAAACATACCTTGGCTGGGTTTGAACCCAGGACACTCAGGCTGCATCCATCAAAACGTACCACCAGGCTAGCCATGCTTTGGTGATAATAGAAGGGATCAACTTTGTTTTGTGCCTTGCCTTGGAAAATCCAGAAAATACAAGAAAGCAAAAAGGCCTCGGGGGGTGTTGAACCCAGGACCTCATAGCTATACACACGCGCGCATTACCACCCGGCTGGAAGAGCCCACCTGATAGTATAGTGGCAACAAAATATAATATGTTAAGTCTCTTTGTTACCTGAAAAAATAGAAAAAATAATGTACGAGACCAAGACTCGAACTCAGGTCCCATAGGTTACACGCACAAGCCTCCCACCACTGGACCAACACAGCTGTTGTGATAAACAAACAGGATATTAAGATAATATTTTAAATCAAAAATTTGAATATGGAATCCGCGCCAAAACCAGTCGTCTTCTTCCTCATGCCCTTCGAATTTTCCTGCGATTTCACATACAAACTTACCTGCAATTTTTGAATTGCAGCAAAACCTACAAAATTCAAACAATGACAAAACAGCATGGTTTTATAAAATTGATCATTCCATTAAGTTTCTAACAAGCTTTCCAATCATTACACGTTCTTAGAATCCATTTATATGGGCTGGATTACAAAACCCTAATTGAAGCCATAAACCCTAAGTATGGTGAATCACGATTCAGGCTATGGAACTTCACCAAATGATCCAGAATCCATCTATAGCTATCAACAAACAAGATTATGTAAGCAAAATTCATTGAAAATCAACACATTAATAGAATCGAAAAAAATATATTCAAGGTTAAAGTGAGCTCGGGTTAGGCATTATGGCATGATTTGGATGCATATGGGCATTGGTTTTGCTTCATGGATGATCAAGGAACATGTCTATGTTCTTGTTTTACCTTAAAACACCTTGTATGAAGAAATCCGAATGGAGGTTTTGAATGGTTTTTTTTATTTGTGAACTTACACTTAGAGGCAGCCAATTCGTCCCTGGGCAATGGCAATGAGTTTAGTACTTATATGTGAATGAATTAGGTTAAGAAAATTGAATTGTTGTGTGGAGATTTTGATATTTGAAGATTGAAAAAGATCATGGTTTAAAATTCAAATATTTGTTCATGAAGGCTTGCTATTTTTGTACCAATCTCATGATTTCCTTCCCTTTCAACTTCAATCAATATTTAAGATGTTCTAGAAACCAAATCTCCCTTTAATAATATATTTTCATATTTTATATTTATTTAAAATGATTTTTATGAATTAAATCAAAATAAATAAAAATAAAATAATAAAAATTCTGAATTTTAGTCATTTGGGTCGTGCATGATGATAGTGTATGGGTTGGATCATAATTTGACAAGCCCATTTGGAGAAAATTGGTTCTAGACCTCCTTTTTCATCATAAACCATCACAAAATTTCCCAACTTTGCAAGGGCATATCTCCCTCAATTTTAAAGGTATGAGGGTGTTCTTGGACATTTTGGAAAGCTTGAAGAGTCCTCTAAACAACCCCATTGGTTTCATGTCCATATCATTTACCAATCTCAAGTTATGCCCTTTTGAAGTTGTTGACTTTTTGTTGACTTTTGAAATGACCTATAATGTCTTAGCTCATATCTTCCAAATGAAGCATTTTTGGGCTTGACTTGCAAGATCAAAGTTGTAGAGAATTCAATTTCCTTCAAAATGAGCTTTGAGTGGAGACTTGGTGATGAAGTATGTGAAAGTTATGGCTGGTCAAAGTTCAGTTGACTTTTACTAAGGAAACCCTAATTTAGAAACTCCTGATTCTTGATGATCTGGAATCTCCTTGATGAATCATGATCAACCCTTGATCAAATGATGAATTTTACTTCATATACTTGATGTTGGCAAAAAATCATGAAGTTTGACTTTGGTTTGACCACAGTTGACCTCAGTTTGACTTTTTAACTGCTTTGACTGATTTTGACTTATCTGATCATCTGACTGAGCAAATTTCTGAGGAAAGTTTTGAAACTTGTCATGGGGGTTCTTACACACATATAAGATGTTATGAAGCTCACTTGAAGTCTTGGAAGTTCATTTAGCCTGATTAAAGTCAAAACCCTAGTTTTGGATGCACTGCTTAGGAGGTGCATTGTCTGAGGGAATTGTCAACTCTTCTGACCAATTGTGAACTTTGTGAACCTTGTAAACCTTCATAAAGTGTCTTGTGAACCTCATGGGAGGTATTGTGAAACTTGTGAACCTTGTGAACCTCATGAAGTGACTTTGTAGACCTCATGACCCTCATGAAAGGTTATGTAAACATTGTGAATCTTGTGAACCTTGTGAACCTTCAAGAAGTAACTTGTAGACTTCATGAATCTCATGAAAGGTCTTGTAAATGTTGAGAAGCTTGTGAACCTTGTGAACCTTCAAGAAGTGACTTGTAGACTTCATGAACCTCAAGAAAGGTATTGAAAGCATTGTGGAACTTGTGAACCTTCATAAAGTAACTTGTAGACTTCATGAACCTCATGAAAGGTCTTGTAAGTGTAGGGAAAACTTGTGAACCTTGTGAACCTTCTTAGAACATAAAGTCTTGTATTTGGGAGGGCAAATTTTGGGGTGCAACAGCTGCCCCTGTTCAATTTTCTGAAACCTGAGGGGTTAGATTGGTATGTTTGCCAGTCGTGACCTGGAAGGTTGAAGGGGATTGAACACAAAAGCCCAAAAATTTGCACTCACCAGTGCGTAGAGTAATACAGATGGCTAGTTGAATATGCTTGAGTGGTCTTAAAGATGCCACTTGGAAGAACTGGTGATGGACTTAGAGATGCCATCAGGATGAACTAGAGATGGGCTTAAAGATGCCATCTAAAATATCTGGATGTAGTGATGTTCTGATGTTGATACTGGATATCAGTACTAGGTCTTTGTATAGGCCGTCTCTGAATCATTTATGCAACATGATTTGAGTTGTTGAATGGACCAGTAGAAATAAACCTTGTGATGATTATCTCTTCTGGAAATATTTTGGATTAGGGATTGGATCTTTGTACAGACCATTTGCCTATTCTCCAAGGGCCGAAAGAACGTCAAGATTTGTTCTTAAAGATCAAAAGAACGTCAGGATTTGTTCTTCTGAGTGAAATGTCTTGAACCAGTAGCCAAAAGAGCGTCAGGATTTACTCTTATGGATCAAAAGAACGTCAGGATTAGTTCCTCTGAAAACTGTCTTGAACAAGGGGCCAAAAGAGCGTCAGGATTTGCTCTCAAGGGTCAAAAGAACGTCAGGATTTGTTCTTCTGAAAAATGTATCTTGAACAAGAGGTCAAAAGAGCGTCAGGATTTGCTCTCTTGAAATATGTCTTGGAGGATGAAGCAGTCCAGAAGTAATGATGATAGCTGTCAGGAAAATGGAGCAACCCTGAGGTACAAGAAGCTGTCAGGGGTATGAAGCAATCCTGAGGTAATAATGAGTGGTCAGGAGGATAAAGCATTCCTGAGGTAATGATAAGCTATCAGGAGGATGAAGCAGTCCTGGTGTAGTAATATGTTCCCAAGAGGATGAAGCAGTCTTGAGAGATGATAAGTTTTCAGGAGGATAAAGCAGTCCTGATAGTCATAAGTATTGTTTGCTGGATAAATAACCTGAAACAAGGTAGCTTTTGTATAATAATATTAGTTTATGCATTATGTATGCATGTATGATATGATGCACTTAAGTAATGTATTATGTATCTATGGGTATGTATGTTATGGTATGATGTAAATGATGTATGTATGATATGATGCTGCCGGAAGCGTCTGGACATCTTCATATAACAACTGCTGGCCAGGGAAAATAAATCCCGATTCGTTGCTGAAGAATATGAGGAACTCGTCCCCATCTTGTTTGATGATGAGATATACATAACCTTCCGTATGCTGGGGATAGTAAGGATAAATATAACCTCCCGTCTGCTGGGGATTGTAAGGATAGATATAACCTCCCGTCTTTGTTCGTCGTACTCTTATTGGAAAGTAATTTCCCGTATATCCGTATGAGGATAAAAGAGATGGATATAAATTCCAGGGGAGATGAGACTTTATGAAGATGGATTTGTCCTACTGAGGGATTTGTAACTGTCTTGTAAAGGTGAATCGGCGAAGCTTCGTTGAAATCCTCCCCTCGTTCGTCTTTAGTAAATACTATTACTGCATTTTCATGCATTTCTGGTAAACATCAATCATATTAAGCATTCATGCATTTTTGGTAAACATTAATCATATTCAAAAGCATACATACATTCAAACACAACCAATGGACGTTTCGCTTATGTAAATAGGGTAAAAGTAAATCTGGACTCAAAAGATGGAATTTATTTATATCAAAAAGTGACCCATACACGGGTAAGTTTGTACAAGGAGACATAAACCCTAGTAAGAGGATTTTGTCATAAAGTTTTTACAAAACAAAGAGAATCAGCTATGTGAGAAATAATCCTATTGAGTTTCAATTCTACTATTGCCATTATCTTCAAGTATCTCATCTTTGCTGTTGAGACGGAAACGATTGGATTGAGCTTTATCTGTTCGAGCTTGATTAAGTAGCACAACTGGTTGCAGTTTCATGGGTGATCCAAACGAGACATAGTCATACGCTTTAATCCCTAACTTTTACCTGGATTGCCCTTTCAGGTTTTCAATCCACCGGGATACCCTTTTTTGCCCAAGCCGCCTTTTCAGGTTTTCGACTTGCCGGGTGTACATCTTTTTATATATATCCCTAATTTTTTCCCAAACCCTTTTGGTTTGCCGGGATGCCCTTATTTTTGCCTAGGCCTGTCAACCTAGCGGGTCTCTTTTTATGCGTAGTATTTTTTAACTATGTCTGCGTTTACAGGCTGTGGGAAGTCTTCACCATCCATTGTAGTCAGTATCATGGCACCTCCTGAGAACACTGTCTTGACTACAAATGGTCCTTCATATGTTGGAGTCCACTTGCCCCTAGGATCACCCTGCGGTAATATGATACGTTTGATTACCAAGTCACCAGCCTGATATACCTTTGACTTAACCTTCTTGTTAAAAGCTTTGATCATTCGTTTTTGGTACATCTGGCCATGACAAACTGTTGCTAACCTCTTCTCATCAATCAAATTTATCTGGTCTAGTCGAGTCTGAATCCACTCATCTTCATCCAAGCCTGCATCCTTCATAATTCTTAAGGAGGGAATCTGAACTTCAATGGGCAGAACTGCTTCCATACCATAGACTAAGGAGAATGGGGTTGCCCCTGTTGAAGTATGTATTGTGGTACGATAACCATGAAGAGCAAATGGTAACATCTCATGCCAATCCTTGTAAGTAACAGTCATCTTCTGTACAATCTTCTTAATGTTCTTATTAGCAGCTTCAACTGCCCCATTCATCTTTGGACGATACGGAGAAGAGTTGTGATGCTTAATCTTGAACTGCGTGCAGAGATCAGTAATCATAGTGTTGTTCAGATTAGAGCCATTATCAGTGATAATCCTCTCAGGGATGCCATACCTACATATGAGATTATTCTTAATGAATCGAGCCACAACATTCTTGGTAACAGATGCAAATGAAGCTGCCTCTACCCACTTCGTGAAGTAATCAATAGCAACCAGGATGAAACGATGCCCATTAGAAGCAGTAGGCTTGATCTCACCAATCATATCAATGCCCCACATGGCAAAGGGCCAAGGAGCAGTCAACACATTCAATGGTGAGGGAGGTACATGGACTTTATCAGCATAAATTTGACACTTGTGACAAGTTCTGGAGTGTTGATAGCAATCAGCTTCCATGGTAGACCAATAGTAACCTGCTCTCAAAATTTTCTTTGCCATAGTATGTCCACTGGAATGAGTGCCAAAGATCCCGTCATGCATATCCTCCATAATCTCTGTTGCTTCCTTCTTATCCACACAACGAAGCATAGTTGAATCGTGATTGCGCTTGTATAGGATGCCATTACTCAAAAAGAACTTAGCAGAAAACCTTCTCAGAAACTTCCTATCTTTGACAGATGCCCCTTCAGGGAACTCCTGAGACTCAAGATATCTTTTCACTTCATAGAACCAAGGCTTCTCTTCTACCCCTTCAGTGTCAATCTCATTGCAGTATGCAGGCTTCTCAAATCTATCAATAGTAATCTTGGGAGCTTCATCATCCCAACTGATCTCAAACATGGATGCCATGGTGGCCAATGCATCTGCCAACTGATTCTCTCTCCGTGGGATATGCTCAAAGGTAATCTCTTTGAAATGTTGGATCAAAGACAACACATGCTCTCTGTAAGGAATGAGATTATCATGCTTAGTATCCCAATCTCCTTTAATCTGACTGACTACCAAGGCTGAATCCCCATACACATCAAGGAACTGAATCTTCATATCAATAGCAGCTTTAATACCCAGGATACATGCCTCATATTCAGCCATGTTATTGGTACAATAGAAAAAAAGTCTGGCAGTAATCGGGGTATGACAACCTTCAGGGGAACTAATCACAACACCAACACCATTACCAAGTGCATTAGAGGCACCATCAAAAACCATAGTCCATCGGGATCCTTGTTCAGGTCCGTCATATTGTCCAGGTTCTTTGGTAATAATCATAATGTCTTCATCGGGGAACTCAAAACTCATTGACTGGTAATCATCCACTGCTTGATGAGCCAAATGATCAGCAACAACACTTCCCTTGATGGCCTTCTGAGTAGTATACTGTATGTCATATTCTGTTAAGATCATTTGCCATCTTGCAATTCTTCCGGAGAGAGCAGGTTTCTCAAATATGTACTTGATTGGATCCATCTTCGAAATCAACAAGGTAGTATGGGTCAACATATACTGTCTTAGTCGGCGAGCAGCCCATGCCAAAGCGCAACAAGTTTTCTCGAGCAGTGAGTATCTTGTTTCACAGTCGGTAAACTTTTTGCTAAGGTTGTATATTGCCTGCTCTTTTCGACCAGACTCGTCATGTTGCCCTAACACACACCCCATTGAGTTGTCTAACACTGTTAAGTACATAATCAAGGGTCTTCCATCAACTGGTGGCATCAAAATTGGTGGTTCTAGCAGGTATCTCTTGATTTCATCAAAGGCAGTCTGGCACTCATCATTCCATTCCATCACCTGATCTTTCTTCAACAACTTGAAGATTGGCTCACAGATGGTAGTTAACTGGGAAATAAATCTTGCAATGTAGTTCAATCGTCCCAAGAAACCTCTAACCTCCTTCTCAGTACGGGGAGCTGGCATCTCTCGTATAGCTTTCACTTTTGCAGGATCCACTTCAATACCTTTTCCACTGACAATGAAACCCAGGAGCTTTCCAGATCTAACTCCAAAAGTACACTTGTTTGGATTCAATCTCAACTTGTATTTCTTCAACCTCTCAAACAACTTGTGCAGATGATCAAGATGTTGTTCTTCATTCTGAGATCTGGCTATCATATCATCCACATATACCTCTATCTCATGATGAATCATATCATGAAACAAAGCCACCATAGCACGCTGATATGTTGCCCCTGCATTCTTCAAACCAAATGGAATCACCTTATAGCAAAAGGTGCCCCACTGTGTCACAAATGTTGTCTTCTCCATGTCTTCAGGAGCCATCTTGATTTGATTGTAACCAGAGAAACCATCCACAAAAGAGAATACTTTATGCTGAGCAGTGTTGTCTACCAGAATATCAATATGAGGAAGTGGAAAGTCATCTTTGGGGCTAGCTTTGTTCAAATCTCTGTAGTCCACACACATACGTACCTTACCATCTTTCTTAGGAACTGGTACCACATTTGCAACCCACTGAGGATAAGAAGTCACTGCTAAAAACCCTGCATTGAACTGTTTCATTACCTCTGCCTTGATCTTTTCTGACATTTCAGGACGCATACGACGAACCTTCTGCTTCTTTGGACGACAATCTTCTTTTACTGGCAAACGGTGAACTACAATGTCTGTATCCAACCCTGGCATATCTTCATAAGACCAAGCAAAGATCTCCACATAGTCACGTAACATCTGAATCAACCTGCTCTTGACACTGTCCTCTAAATCAGCCCCTATCTTGACCTCTTTTCTGTTTTCTTCAGTTCCCAGATTCACAACTTCGACTGGCTCTTCATGGGGCTGTATAGCTTTCTCTTCTTGTTGTAACAACCTAGCAAGCTCTACAGGTATTTCACAATCGTCCTCGTTTCCGTCTTCAGTTTGATAGATCGGATTCTCGAAATTATAATTGGCAATAGTAGAACTGTTATCAACAGGATCCAGAGTGGATGAGGATATGCATTTTAGTGATGTGGGTGTGTGTAAGAACACATAGCTGATAAAACAAAAATAAAAGAAAAGAAAGACAAGGAACACCGTATTTACGAAAACGAAAACGTCCACTGATTTTATTGAATGAAGTATGCAAATGAAATGACAGCCCGTAACAAGCACACCATTGTGCCCCGGGTAAGGCACATGGCTTGAAAGTTTTATTGTTCAAGAAATTACAAAATTTAAATAACAACAACACAGTAATAGTATTTACTCCTGACTAAAGGAGATAGGGATAACATCTTCAGCTTTCCAATTATTGAGTCCAACACCCACAGTAGGAAAAATCCAAGCATCCAAGTTGTAGTCTTCATCATAGTCTCCCACAGCATTGATCTGATCTTTCATAACCCCTTGATTGGTGATACGAACAGCACGAGCACGACGAACAGCCTTCTGGGACTCTGCAGTGAAACCCAAACCAAACTTGTCAGACTTGTATGGAATATCAGGAAGCTGACCCCAAATAGTACAACCACCTTCGTCTACCACAGCCCTAGCATCATTGAGGGAGGCCATTGCCATTGTTGGAGGTTTTCTGGTGACCACAGGAACTTTCTTCGCAACAGGAGGGGCTACATAATCATTAACAACCCAAGGAACCACTTCAAATGTCTGACACGGAGTCTCAATGTATTCACCTTCCATTTCCAGATACTTGAAAGTGTTTACATGGCTGACAAAGTATTCTTCTTCTCCATAGACAGTAACAACCTTTCCATTCACCGGATATCTCAACTTTTGGTGTAATGTAGAGGTTACAGCACCTGCCCCATGGATCCAGGGACGACCAAGCAGACAAGAATATGAAGGACGAATATCCATCACATAAAATGTAGCAGTAAACACCTGAGAGCCAACTTTGATTGGAAGATCAATTTCCCCATGCACTACTCTTCTAGAACCATTAAAAGCCTTCACCACAATATTACTGGGTTTTAGCACAGCATCTTCAGGACTCAGCTTATTCAGGACTTCTTTAGGCAACACATTCAAAGAGGAACCATTGTCTATCAGCACATGTGACAGGGTAGTGCCCCTGCATTCAATTGAAATATGCAAGGCCCTGTTATGATCCCTCTTGGCAGGGGTCAAATCAGCATCAGAAAATCCTAACCCATTATCATAGGTAAGGTGGGCAACACAATTCTCAAACTGGTCAACAGAAATAGCATTGGGTACATGTGCAGTCTTCAGAAACTTGATCAAGGACTTGGCATGAGCCTCAGAACACAGCAACAAGGACAACATAGAAATCTTTGAGGGAGTATGCCCCAATTGATCAACAATGTCATAATCACTCTTGCGAATGATTTTCAATACTTCTTCCATCTGCTTAGAGAGATCATCAGCAGCTGGCACATCAGGAGATACAGGCTCAATAACAGGACCTTTGCCCCGAGCATCAGTGGTGGAAGTAGCAGCAGGAGTAACTGCATTCTTAGAAGCAACTGGAGGAGAGAAGACTCTTCCACTACGAGTGATCTTGCTAGATCCAGCAATATTATCAATGTCAGCAGGCACATCAGGTAAAGGCTCCTGCTTAACACCATGGATGTAAACATCAGACCCATAGTGCCAAGGCACAGCTTTATCAGATGTATAAGGAATAGGACCAGGAGTAGTAATGACCACAGGAGCTACTCTGGCTTCAGCAACAACTTTCACGGGACCTTCAGCAGTAATTTTGATTGGACCCTGATGAGTGATTTTAATGGGACCCTTTGAAGTGATTCTTATTGGTACCTTGTCAACCATATCAACCTCTTCAATCTTCTTACCCCGAGTCAGATGATCCACCATACTTTCTACAGATGACGGAGTCTTCTCAAACACTATAGTATACTTATCCATGAGACGTTGAATTCCATCTCTCAAAATGAAGCAACTATCCGGCTTATAGGTACAATACAGACAATCTTCACGACAACCTGGAAAGATCCCAGCTTGTACTAACCTCTTTTTGATAACAGACAATGGTGTGTTCAACTCCATAACTGAATAGACATGTAGATCTTCATCGATGGCATTGACAGTCTTCTCGTGATTTGGCATTGGTGCTGTAATCACATTTGGAGTACCTGGAGGATCAAACTCAATTTCTCCAGCATTAATCATATCTTGAATTTTGTTCTTCAAGATCCAGCAGTTATTAGTATCATGTCCCTGACAGTTTGAATGATATGCACATCGTGCATTGGGATTGTACCTGGGAGAGGTAACATTGGGATTCTGAGGAGCCTCTTTCAAAGCAATAAGTTCATCCTTCAACAAATGTTGCAATGCCTGAGACATTGACATGTTGATCTTCGTGAACTGTCTTCTTGCCCTCTGTTGGTTGCCCTGAGGCTGCTCTGTTGTTGCAGGAGTTGGATTTGAAATATGAACTGCACTAACAGCCTGATGCCTTCTATTACGATCAGGTTGACCATAAACAGCATTAGATTCTTTCTTCCCAGTGGGAGGCTTCTTTGCAGCACCTGATGAAGAAGTACCCACATGGATCTTGCCATTCTTTATACCATTCTCTACTCGCTCTCCTGTCATGATCAACTCAGTGAAGCCAGATGATGAGCTTCCAATGAGATGACTGTAAAACGGACCATTCAGCGTACACATGAACATATCAACCAATTCCCTGTCAGTCAAAGGGGGTTGAACTCTTCCAGCTAAATCTCTCCACTTCTGAGCATACTCTTTAAAACTTTCTTTGGCACCCATAGACATGCTCTGAAGCTGCATGCGAGTGGGGGCTAAGTCAGCATTGTATTGATACTGCTTATAGAAAGCTTCAGCAAGATCATTCCAGTCTCTGATGTTGACACTCTCCAATTGATAATACCACTCCAGCTGAGCTCCAGATAAGCTCTCTTGAAAGAAATGGATCCACAACTTCTTATCAGCAGTGTGAGGTTGAATTCTTCTGACATAAGACCTCAAATGCAGCTTGGGACAAGAGACCCCATCATAGACAACAAAAGTAGGAACCTTGAAACCCACAGGTATGACTACCCCAGATATCAAACTCAAATCCTCAAAATCCAGCCCAGATGATTTCTGCAACTCCATAGCATCCATCCTATCCACCAGCATCTTGAATTTGTCTTCATTAGGCTCATGGTAGTAGTTAGCCTCAGAATCAGAGTCCCCCATAGTGTTGTGGAGACTGCCTCCCTCTTTTTCAGATTCCTCGGATTCATAGTCTTCAGCTGGTTCTTTGGTCTTGGCAAGACCTTTGAACCTTCTTCCCATGTTGATCAACCCAGCAGACCTTCTAGCCTTCTTAGTCTTCTTGGCCAGCAGTGCCTTCAATTCATCTTGACCCTTGGATAGGTTCAAGATCAGCTCTTGGAACTGTGCATTTTGTGTCTGGAGATCCTTAACTGATTGTTCAAGAGCCATTGCTGAAATAAACAGCGAGAAGATGAGAAACCTGTGCACAATTATAAACCTGTGATGCAATGAAATGGAATGTAAATGTATATGCAATGTTTTCAAGGACCGCAGGATTTAAATTTGCTTAAACAAACACGAAAGTAAACTTTTATTAGTAATAACTTTGTTTTGCCTTTTAGGCTTACAAAAAATGAAAATGAAATAAGTACAAAAGATGGGGTTTTAAGTCTCCCATGGACGTTTCCTCTTTGTATTGAGGTATGAGTTGAGGTTCCGTTCCTCGTGAAGTTGCTTTGTTAGTTCTAGGATCCTTGCTTGGCTTGCTTTGTAATGAGCCTCGAAAGTATCCCTTTGCTCCTTCAGTTGGATCCATGATCTCTGCAAGTCTTCCATATCAGTAGGCATGTCTGGGTGAAGGATGGTATAAGCTGTGTCTCCTTCAGCAACAGGTTCCATGGTAACTGGTAGGACGGCAGGATATGGCATCATGAGAGTTTGAGCACGAGATCGTACCCATCTGAGATAAGCTTCCATAGGAATAGTGTACTTAGGCTCCAGTGTCTTGCTGTCAACCCTGTTTACCTTTCCCCAGGCTCGTATGAATCTCTGACGGTAACCCTGAAGATCGTTGTCGTAGTCAAATACAATGCCCTGAATCAACATGTCATGTGGACCATCACTCCGGGCGTAACCAAACTGTCGTAAAGCTAGAGAGGGGTTGTAGGTGATGCCTCCTCTTATGCCTAGAAGTGGCACATTAGGAAACTCCCCACAACGGTCAATGATGGTGACATTCTCCATAGATCTGGAGCACCAATGGATATCTGAGTGAGAAAGTGACATGATCCTCTTGGACCATCTGAACCCCTTGCTCATTCTTCATTACTGAGCGAGGAAGGTGAGAAATAAACCACCTAGAAAGCAAAGGTATGCAGCACATCAAAGTTCCTCTTGCCCTTGTAGTACGGGTATGAAGAGAATGCAGGATGTCTCCAAGCAATGTAGGCACTGGATTGTGACTCAGGAAAATGTTGATGGCATGAACGTCTATGAACTGATCTGGATTGGGGAACAATACTAAGCCATATATCAGCAAGGCTAAGATCTCCTCAAAAGCATCATAGCTCATGGCCTTCAAGAACAACTGAGCTTTTTCTATCAACACCTTGGCAAGAATACCCTTAACTCCGCTTCTCGTTTCTAGAACAATATCAGACTTTTTCAGATGTAGAGCTGCAACAATAACCTCTGGTTTAAGTTCCTTCTCCAAGCCTGTGAAGGGTCTTTGATCAAGAACAGGTATACCCAGAAGTTTAGAAAACTCCTCCATGGTAGGAACCAGCTGGTAGTCGGGGAATGTGAAGCAGTGATGTTTAGGGTCAAAGAACTGAAACAGAACACTCATCATGTCTTCATTGAACCCTGAAGTGACTAGATCCAATAGGTGACCATGTCTCTTGATGAACTGGGAGTGATCAGACACTTGAGAAACCAACTCTTTAAGCTTGGGAGGTATCCCCACAAAGTTGATCCTGATGGTGTTTCTACGAGCAGAAGCCATGACCTACAACAAAGAATAAAGATAAATCCCTTGGTCCTTGAAATGGTTAGTAAAAATGCTATGCTTATGATGCATGATGATGTTATGTTCAATCACGAACATGTGGCACACACAAACAAGTCACACCATGGCCCTAGGTTTAAAGGCTTGCATGAGGTTCAAAGGTAAGTACCCTCCCCTGAAGTTAGATGGTTCATCCTGTCCTACAAAAGTAACCAGGTTCTAAGGGATCTCAATATCATTGATCCTTCACAAGGGTGGTTGATCAGAAGGCAACTTACTTGCCAACCAAAACCCTCCAAGTTTAAGATCTCAATGAGCGTAGTATCGAGTGTCAACCAACTTCAGTCTGCACCAAAGCCGGTTACCTCACTACTTTCTAAAGGCCAAGATGAGTTAACTAGGGTTCTAAAAGTTAGTTAGTGCATTGACAACATATGGCAGCCTCATATTATCCTCAACTTGACTTAAGGAACATAAGCACCAACCAAGAAGTCGCACTAACTATGGCCACCAGATCAACCGTATCGATATACGTCGTACAGTTTCCTTGGTCTATTGCCATTTACCTAAGGTACACTAGATCCGGGTTAGGACCTTTCACATATAAGAGCACCCCAACAAGTAATATAAAGCAAACAAGGCAAACAATTTAAAGTGATCTAATTCCTAAGGGTACCCCTCTTTAAATAGCTCCCCAGCAGAGTCGCCAGTTCTGTAACACGGTGGGAGAACTGACTTTAAGTTATGTTGCGGATAGCAAGAGTCGCCACCGACTTTTATTTTATCCAAAAGGAAAGGGTATAAAAGAACAGGAAAGACCTTAAGAGATATTTTTGGGTCCGGGGGGTAGGTTATGTAAAGGGAAGGTGTTAGCACCCTTTACATCCATGGTTATCCATGGGCTCTTAGTTACTTAGCTCACTTTTGAATTGTTTTTGAAAGTGTAGTGTGTGAATAGAAATTTTTTTCATAATAGTTGATAATGATCCATGTACGGATGCGTAAAAACTTGTTTTTGAAAATTTGTTTGAAATTGTTAAGTGTTTGAAAATTTGAAATGAAGTGAGCAAGCAACTAGGAGGTACCTACCCTAAAGTTTAAGTCTTTCCTGTTCTTTATCCTTTAAGTGGTAAGACTATCCCTATTATTAAGGAATAGGTAGTCATTACCTTGGATGTAAGGGACATATGAGGAACATCTGTTTTTATGAAGGCAACTGTGGGGTGTATTAAGCATTTAGGAGGGACTATCATCATTATTCGAAGGGACTTGATTTTTTTTAAAGGCAACCATTAGGGACTTGATGATTTTTCTTTTAAGGGACTTGCTTTATACACCCCACTTGACCTTATTAATAGGCAACATTGAGGGATAGCCTTAGAAAGTGTAGGATGGCGATTAAAAATCGACTTACGTGTGTGAGTGTTCAATATTATTTATCTTTAATTAAAAGTGATCTAAATTAATTTTTAAATAGAATACATGTTTTGCACTCCCTAAATTACTAACCATAGCATAAAAATTAAATAATTAAATATTTACAAACTTTACACCAAGGAGCAATTACAAAATAATTATAAAAATAATAAATAGCAAAAATATAAATATAAAAGCAAAATATAAATAATAAGCAAAAATAGTAAATAAGCAAATAATAAATAAAATAGGGGTTAGTAATAATAAGAATTAAAAATAGGGTTAGTAAAATAATAATGGAAAATATTAGTGAAATAATAATGAAAGGTTAAACAATGTTAGTGAAATAATAATAATAAAAAAATATATAAGATTAGTGAAACAAGAATTACAATATGGATTAATAACAATAATTAAAATAAATAGGATTAATAAAAATATTATAATAACATGATGAGAATATTAAACACAAAATTAAATTTTAATATATAAACATTTATTTAAAAATAATCATTATAACATAAAATTTTTAAAACATAATATAATTATAAATTTTAATCATTACAAATTTAATTATTTCTAAATATATTAACAATTATTTATTAAAAGATATTTACATATTACATGAAGAAAATAGGTTTTAATATCATACTCACAAAGATTAATCATATTTACAAGATTTAATTTTCATTAATTATTACATTTACAAAAATTATATTAAATAAATATATACATTATAATTATATAAAGAATTATAAAGTAAAAATTATTTAGAAAATAAAATTAGGTTTTCACAAAATTAGGGTTTTGGGGTTTTGTTTAGAAGAATATTTTTTGGGTTTTTAATTTAATTATACAAAATTATTTAATTAACATGCATATATTATATTTACATATATAATAAAGAAAATAATTTTTTGGATTAGAAAAATAAAGTTTAGAACTTTAGTAAATAAAATGTTATTTTAGATATTTGAATATATATGATTTATTTTTTATTAATAACAAGAAGACAATTAAGCTAATTACATAAGAAATTAAAATAGACAAAGTAGTAAAAAAAAACATACCTTGGCTGAGTTTGAACCCAGGACACTCAGGCTGCAACCATCAAAACGTACCACCAGGCTAGCCATGCTTTGGTGATAATAGAAGGGATCAACTTTGTTTTGTGCCTTGCCTTGGAAAATCCAGAAAATACAAGAAAGCAAAAAGGCCTGGGGTGGTGTTGAACCCAGGACCTCATAGCTATACACACGCGCGCATTACCACCCGGCTGGAAGAGCCCACCTGATAGTATAGTGGCAACAGAATATAATATGTTAAGTCTCTTTGTTACCTGAAAAAATAGAAAAAATAATGTACGAGACCAAGACTCGAACTCAGGTCCCATAGGTTACACGCACAAGCCTCCCACCACTGGATCAACACAGCTGTTGTGATAAACAAACATGATATTAAGATAATATTTTAAATCAAAAATTTGAATATGGAATCCGCGCCAAAACCAGTCGTCTTCTTCCTCATGCCCTTCGAATTTTCCTGCGATTTCACATACAAACTTACCTGCGATTTTTGAATTGCAGCAAAACCTACAAAATTCAAACAATGACAAAACAACATGGTTTTATAAAATTGATCATTCCATTAAGTTTCTAACGAGCTTTCCAATCATTACACGTTCTTAGAATCCATTTATATGGGCTGGATTACAAAACCCTAATTGAAGCCATAAACCCTAAGTATGGTGAATCACGATTCAGGCTATGGAACTTCACCAAATGATCCAGAATCCATCTATAGCTATCAACAAAAAAGATTATGTAAGCAAAATTCATTGAAAAGCAACACATTAATAGAATCGAAAAAAATATATTCAAGGTTAAAGTGAGCTCGGGTTAGGCATTATGGCATGATTTGGATGCATATGGGCATTGGTTTTGCTTCATGGATGATCAAGGAACATGTCTATGTTCTTGTTTTACCTTAAAACACCTTGTATGAAGAAATCCGAATGGAGGTTTTGAATGGTTTTTTTGATTTGTGAACTTACACTTAGAGGCAGCCAATTCGTCCCTGGGCAATGGCAATGAGTTTAGTACTTATATGTGAATGAATTAGGTTAAGAAAATTGAATTGTTGTGTGGAGATTTTGATATTTGAAGATTGAAAAAGATCATGGTTTAAAATTCAAATATTTGTTCATGAAGGCTTGCTATTTTTGTACCAATCTCATGATTTCCTTCCCTTTCAACTTCAATCAATATTTAAGATGTTCTAGAAACCAAATCTCCCTTTAATAATATATTTTCATATTTTATATTTATTTAAAATGATTTTTATGAATTAAATCAAAATAAATAAAAATAAAATAATAAAAATTCTGAATTTTAGTCATTTGGGTCGTGCATGATGATAGTGTATGGGTTGGATCATAATTTGACAAGCCCATTTGGAGAAAATTGGTTCTAGACCTCCTTTTTCATCATAAACCATCACAAAATTTCCCAACTTTGCAAGGGCATATCTCCCTCAATTTTAAAGGTATGAGGGTGTTCTTGGACATTTTGGAAAGCTTGAAGAGTCCTCTAAACAACCCCATTGGTTTCATGTCCATATCATTTACCAATCTCAAGTTATGCCCTTTTGAAGTTGTTGACTTTTTGTTGACTTTTGAAATGACCTATAATGTCTTAGCTCATATCTTCCAAATGAAGCATTTTTGGGCTTGACTTGCAAGATCAAAGTTGTAGAGAATTCAATTTCCTTCAAAATGAGCTTTGAGTGGAGACTTGGTGATGAAGTATGTGAAAGTTATGGCTGGTCAAAGTTCAGTTGACTTTTACTGAGGAAACCCTAATTTAGAAACTCCTGATTCTTGATGATCTGGAATCTCCTTGATGAATCATGATCAACCCTTGATCAAATGATGAATTTTACTTCATATACTTGATGTTGGCAAAAAATCATGAAGTTTGACTTTGGTTTGACCACAGTTGACCTCAGTTTGACTTTTTAACTACTTTGACTGATTTTGACTTATCTGATCATCTGACTGAGCAAATTTCTGAGGAAAGTTTTGAAACTTGTCATGGGGGTTATTACACACATATAAGATGTTATGAAGCTCACTTGAAGTCTTGGAAGTTCATTTAGCCTGATTAAAGTCAAAACCCTAGTTTTGGATGCACTGCTTAGGAGGTGCATTGTCTGAGGGAATTGTCAACTCTTCTGACCAATTGTGAACTTTGTAAACCTTCATAAAGTGTCTTGTGAACCTCATGGGAGGTATTGTGAAACTTGTGAACCTTGTGAACCTCATGAAGTGACTTTGTAGACCTCATGACCCTCATGAAAGGTTATGTAAACATTGTGAATCTTGTGAACCTTCAAGAAGTAACTTGTAGACTTCATGAATCTCATGAAAGGTCTTGTAAATGTTGAGAAGCTTGTGAACCTTGTGAACCTTCAAGAAGTGACTTGTAGACTTCATGAACCTCAAGAAAGGTATTGAAAGCATTGTGGAACTTGTGAACCTTGTGAACCTTCATAAAGTAACTTGTAGACTTCATGAACCTCATGAAAGGTCTTGTAAGTGTTGGGAAACTTGTGAACCTTGTGAACCTTCTTAGAACACAAAGTCTTGTATTTGGGAGGGCAAATTTTGGGGTGCAACAGACGGTCATCAAAGGTGAAGGACGATCACCTAGCAGGGGACGACTTCTCTTTATCACGACATAGGACGAATGTCGGATACAAAAGGTCAACGATGGGGACGACCATCGAATAAAATGATTAAGGACGATCATCAAGAGGTGAAGGACGATCACCTAGCAGGGGACGACTGCTAAATATCACGACATAGGACGAATGCCGGATAGAAGAGGATTCCAATAATGGAGATTCCACTGGGGAAAGGATGAGGGAAGGTCATCCAAAGGTGAAGGACGATCACCTGGCAGGGTACGACTGCCGAAAGTATCACGACATATGACGAATGTCGGATAGAAAAAAGTTGTTCTGTTGGCGACTTACTGAGGAATAGTAAACACGGACGAGTGATTACACCTAAGAAATAAAAGGAATAAGTGTTTTGACGCTCTGTATAGATTAAAGATGCGGACGAGCATCCTTAAGACCATGATACGGACGAGTATCGGTAGAAACAAACGTTGACGCATGTTCAGAGATGATTGTACGAACGAGTACCAAATGGTTAACAAAGAACACAGAAGAGTGTCAAATCTGTGGGGAGTAAGTGTATATACAAGATACGGACGAGTATCTGTATAAGCATACACAAGTATTATGAAGTATGAGCAAGACACGGACGAGTGTTCAACTTGCTGGGGAAGAGTGACACAGACGGGTGTCCGAAGAGAAAGTGTATAAGTTATGAAATTATATGTATATGGGAGTGCAAAAGGTGTTCTGGCGACCTGCGGGGATTGGATATATTATAAACAAGTACTTGGTTTGCAACAAGTGTTTGGGCAACCGTGCTGGTGAAAGGTGACACGGACGAGTGTCAGAAGAGTATATAGGTATCCATATTTGAGAGACGAGTGTCGAAAGAGTATATATAATAGGCATTTGTGTTTGAGAGTGCAAAAAGGATGCTTTGGCTTTTATTTGCAGGGGATGTGAGCTTTGCTGATGAAATATTGATTGTATTTGCAGGTGACTAGCTCGAAACTGGCTTGTGATCATGCAAATGTTTGATTTTTGCCGTAATGCTCCATATTAGACGAAATACTACGCTTATTTTGGTGATTTATGATGCGAATGCCATGATTATGCAAAAAGAGAAACTGATCCGGGATTTGGATCCCACTGAATACTGGATCTCTAACTGATCTGCCTGGAGGGATATCCCAGCTAGGGGAGAGATCATTGGTAGATCTGTTAGGATATATAGCTCTGCTTAGGGAAACAGATCATTGATAAACGTATCCTGTAAGGAGAAACCCATATGGGGTTAAGGAAGCTTCCGTCACTTTGTTGTGTGAGGGTTTCAGGCATTGCTCTTCTGGGTAGAGGATGGAAATTCTGTTGGGAGATAGCTCTTTTATCTTTGAGAGACCTGGTACTCTGTTTGGGGAAGAAAAGATCACTAAACGATCTTCCTAGAGAACTCTATGGGGATCCCGGCTGGGGGAGCTCCTGTTGAATAGACTTATGCTGGGGATGAAGAGGCTTTGACAACTCCACTGGGGAAAAGCATTCCGGCTGCTGTTTAGAGAGAAGGTATGCTGGGGAAATGTGCCTGGCATGCCCCATGTTGTGTATTTGAATGCCTGCAACTCTGTTAAGACAAAGAAACACACAAGTATCCCGAGGTATCCCTTACCGGATTTCTTCATAGGAGTTAGATATTCCTGAGAGTGAATACATTTCCTGCAAGTGTCGCTCCCACCAAATGACACCGGGTCAGAAGGGGTACAAACGCGAACGGTCGGCGAAAGAGGAAAATGAAGGTGAACTGAAAAGAGTCGCCAGCTAGGCATTTTTATCCCGAAGGAAAGGTAATGTTGCATAAACCTAGAAAGATATGGATAAGACGGTCGCGAACCAGAGAAACTGATAAAGGGGGTTGGTTACAACCTGGGAAGGTATTAGCACCCAGATAGTCCGTCGTACTCGACGGGATCCACGCTTGAAAGATTTGTGTTTAAAGGGGTAGTGTCAGTGCTATTCTGTGTGCAAAAGCTGGAAAAGAATACAAGTGTCAGTGCAAAAGAAGTGTGAAGTGAATTGCTCAGGAATGAGGCTTAAAAGAATAATGCTGGAAGAGGGGGAATATACAGAGACTTTTGTTCGATAACAGTTAAGTTATGCCTACGTATCCTCTCGTGCAATGAGGAAGTCAGAACACCGTAGTTCGACTCAAAGAGACTGGAAAATAAATGATTTGTGAACTGCTTACTTGTCTATGCTCAAGTGTATGACCTGTCTGGCTCAGGTGCTAACTGTCTTGCATTAGACGGAAGAAGCAAGTTCTCGTTTATAAGTGAATGAGGTGAGAAAAGAATCCTGGAGAATACGATTATTGTTTGTTTTTGAGTTTTCAATCTTTTATTGCTTTTTGGTGTTTTTCATAAGTTAATGAGCTTAAGCCTAAACCAAGGGTTAGTAAACTCATCACATCTTCCCTTTGATTAGGGGTAATGAGAATAACTTAAGCATGAAGTAAACACCTCACACTTAATCACCATGATGTAGGATTAAGATCATTAACCTACTTGCAATTATTTAGATGTTTTTGGGAGTTTTTGTTTAGTGTTAAGTAATGAGTTTAAGCCATAATCAAGGATTTAATGGACTCATTACACCATCCTAATAGAAGGATAATAGATGAGAACATTTAAGCTGAGGAAGATACTTCAACTTAATCCATGATTAGGGATTAATATCATGAAAAAATAAAGCCTTTATTAAAGTGGATTTTAGTTAATGGTAAGATTAAGAAGTGGATTTTATTGTTTGTAAGACAACTTGAGAAGGACATGTCCATTAACACTAGGGTTAGTCCTTCTTAACCAATTAAGGAAGAATTAGAACCCTAATGCAATGCCCAAGTTACAAGCTTGATGTCTTAGTGATTATTAGATGAATTGATTAAAGGATTTAAACACATTAAGAGTTTAACACTTAGGATTAAATTATACACTCCATCCTAGGAGAAGGATGTAGGCATACCCTTAATCACAAAGCCTTAAAACCTTGAAGGTTTAGTCCCTGATTATGAGATGAGAAAAGAGACACAAAAGATGACACAAAGGTAAAAATAATGGGGGACTAATCAAAAACCTAATTGTTATCATGCTTGGGTGTTCCTAGGGTTTATGAGGCATGCAAGAGATCTTCAAGAAAAGCCACCAAGGAGATTTTAAGATGGGAGGAGGAGAAGCAGAAGAAGCAAGTTAACTTACTTCACTTAAGAAGATAAGTTACTTGAAGAAAGAAAGTGAAAGAGGCACATGAATGAGAAAGCTCACTCTAAGACAAATACAAAATGCATCAATGAATGCATAAGAGAGATGAGAAGAGATTGTGAGAAGTGAAGGAAAATTCACTTCTCAAAGTACTTACCACCTGAAAAGTTAGCATAAGGAAATGAAATGAAATGAAAATGAAATGTATGCAAGGATGCAAACCAAAACCAGAAGCATATTCATGATGAAAATGATGCTAAGATATGATGCAAATGTATGTCAAGAGTTGTGAATGATCATACAATAGATGAGAATGCAAATGAGGCATGAAAGAAGCATGAAAGTTTATGAATGCTCATGGAATGTAATGAATGCATAACATGGAAAATGGATAAAGAAATGATCAAGCATGAGTATAATGTGTCCTAAGATGTCTTATGTGTCATTTGGATGCATAAAATGTCATGGAAAGTTCTTGAATGCAAGCATGTGCAAGATGTATGCAAAGGAAGATGAGAAATTAGGGTTTTCATACAACATGAGATACAAAACTCAAAAACAGAAGCAAATGACAAGATAAAAAATTGAAAATTCAATCAAAGGAACCCTAACCCCATATGATATCACACCCCAAAGGAGAAGACCTAACTCTTAACCTAATGAAAGTTATGATTTTTCTAAGTTTCCTAGGGTTTTAAGGTACCTAAAGGGAAAAAATGCAAATCAAATCAAAAATTCAGAAGCAATTTATGACAAAATAATGTTAGAAACTACATGTCAAATGAAGATCAATTCAAAAAGAACCATTGTCATACCATTCTTGGTTAGGCAAAAAATAATTCTTGAAGTTAGGGTTTTAAAATAGGCATTTTATGAACCCTAAATTCAATAAAATTATCAAAGGTGAATCAAAACCAAAAAGAAATTTGTGTGGATGGTATGACAATGTTTCTAAATGTTTAAAGATGTAATGTGAATTTTTTTGGGATTTGTAGAAACTTTAATGATATTTTAATTAATTAATTTTCATTAATTAATTAAAATAAACATTTAAATGTTTTAAAAATGATTTTTGAATACAAATAATAAAAATAAAAATATTTTTGGGTTAAGAAAATTATTTGAAATAAAAATGCAGAATAAAAATATTTTTAGAAATTTTTAGCTATTTTAAATAAATGGTACAAAATAAATAAGAAAAATTGAAAATAAAATTAAATAAAACAGAAGTATGATGATCCAGTGGTTTAGATTGAAACTGGGAAAATGAGGGTTGACTTGGCGCCAAATCCAAGGGACGAAATTCAAACTCAGCTAATTTCAGTTAATTAGATTAATTAAAACAATTAGGGTTTAATGATAGCATCTGGGCCATTCAAACACGCGGGGAAGCTAAATCCTACGGCCATAATTCAAATGAAACCCTAAACCTAATTAAAAAATTAATGACTTTCAGGTCACCGGAGAAGAGCTTCGGTCGTCTTCTCCGGTGACATCCTCACCTGAAAATTCCCAACTTCCTCCCTAGGTAATTTCTGGAGCTCTAAAGCTCCAGATTAAACCCTCTCACTCCCCTAAGCTCAAATCCACACTCAAAATACATTTATTCATGCTCATAAACAAGATTCGAAGAAAAGATCAAACATGGCAAAAATTTCAGAGGTTCAGTACATACTCATTTCTACACCATTTTCGAAAATTCAAAGCTCAGTGTGATCAGTGAAGCATGCTTTATCATATTGTAACATAAAAAAAGAGTTCTGGAAAAATAAATTCAGATGGCTACCTGAGATGGAGCTTTCCAAACTTGAACTTTCTGGCCACTTCCTTTGCGCAAAAAGACTCCCTTTGACCTCCTGTGGCTAATGGAATGCTTCAAAGGCTTTGATAATGGCTGGTTTGAGTGGTAGCAATCCAACTGGTCAAAAATCGTATCTGGTGTATGGGGTGTTCTTGGCTTGTTTGAAGGGTGGGAAAGGGTCCTTTTGTGATGCTGAGTTGATCGGTGAAGATAGTTTTGAGTTTTAGTCAGTGAGCTATGAGTTTCGAAAGAAAATTCAAGAGGGAGAGATTTTGGGAACTTGATCAATCTTAGGTTTCAGCTTGCAATGTTGTGTGTTATGATCAGCATTTGGTCCACATATCAAGTTGTGATAGGTAAGAGAAGTGGCTGTGGCCTATGGTGATTGGTATGGCCTTCTTGCAAAAAGTCACCAACTTGTGTACTTGAGGTATGGGCAAGAATGCAGCTGGCCTTTTGGCATGTCCATGCGCAGCTGACTTCAAGGATGTCCAAAAAATCAATCTTGAGGCAATTCAGCAAGTGGGAGCAAAGTTATGGGACCTTTTGCAAATATGTGAAGTTTTGACCCTTTTGAGAAATCTTGATGTTCAAGGCATGTAATCTTGCAATTATTTGGGAAATTCTGATCTAAAGGAAATGCACCATGATGTTATGATACATTGAAGTGTGTTTGAAGTCACAAAAAGCCTTGGCAAGTGGTTTTGCAAAGAATCCCTTTTGGTGCATTCTTGAAATTATGGGATATTTGCCAACTTTGACAAGCCATATCTTGAGTTCCAAAATGAATTAGATCTTGTTCTTGTACTTTTTGAAAAGGGAATGATCCAATCTACAACTTTCATGACCAAATTTTTTTCATTTGAAGCATTTTTGGTTGAGAAAGAGGAGGTTGAAAATTTTTTCCCAAAATGGAAAGTTTACATTACAAGTCATTTCCATTTTTGGCAACTTTTGGTTTAAATCACTTTTCTTCAGTTTTGTGAACTTCTAAACACTTCAATGATCAAATAAAGATCATATGACCTCAATTTGATGAAAATTCCACTTTGGTTCCATGTTAGGGGGGCCTCAGATGCCCTGTTTTTGCTCTGACTTGCTCAAGAAGTTACCCAGTGAACAAATGACTTCCACAATGAATTTCTTCATCAAACTTGGTATACATGATCCTTATAACATATTGAGACTATTAGAAACAAGAATGACCAAAAAATTTGGAGTTATGGCCTATGAAACTAAAACCCTAATTTTAGGTCATCTGTGCAATTAAACCCTAACTCTGCTTCCATGCTTTGCTAGTTCTTGTGATTCTTTGACTTTCTTGATCTTTGGGGGATATAATATGATGATTGAAAATTCATGGAAACTCTTGAGATGATTGAAGACCCTTGAAATGGCTCAGATGAATCTAGGATTGCTCAGATCACAAACCCTAGATGCAGATGAACTTGAACTAATGCAGTGAAACAAAAATGCAACATGAAATGGTATGATTAAACTTATGTAAATATAAAAGATTACAAGCCATGGTGTGAACTTAGTGAGGGAAAATTTGGGGTGTTTACAGCTGCCCATATTCAAGCATGAGTTAGCTGTGCAGGATGTAAGCGCCTGGCTTAACAGACAAACAAGATAACTTGTGGTTGAATACCAAAGACAGTCCAAAATTTGCACTCACTGGGGAGAAGAAGAAAAGGGATATAAATTGTAAAAGAAAGTATATCATGATTATCAAATCCGGGCGATGGAGGACGACCATCGAGCAGAGGACGACTGCTGGGGATAAAGCAATGACGGGGACGGCCGACATGCTGGGGAAATAAAGGGATTATGATGGGGACGACCATCAAATAAAGTAACAAGGTTATCTAGGGATTAAAATAAAGACAATGATCGGGACGACCATCAGGTCTGTAAAGTAAAGTAAACATCGATGGGGACGGCCATCGGTTCAAAGAATAAATGAAATAATGATGAGGGACGGTCATCAAAGGTGAAGGACGATCACCTAGCAGGGGAAGGCTGCTCTTTATCACGACATAGGATGAATGTCGGATAGAAAAGGTCGACGATGGGGACGGCCATCAGATAAGCATGATGATGGACGATCATCAAGAGGTGAAGGACGATCACCTAGCAGGGTACGACTGCTCTCAGGATTTTTCGTGACATAAGACGAATGCCAGATAACAAGATCAATGATGGGGCGGCCATCGGATAAAATGATGAAGGACGATCATCAAAAAGGTGAAGGACGATCACCTAGCAGGGGACGACTGCTAAATATCACGACATAGGACGAATGCTAGATATAAAGGGGTTCCAATAATGGAGACTCCGCTGGGAGAAGGATGAGGGACGGTCATCCAAAGGTGAAGGACGATCACCTGGCAGGGTACGGCTGCCGAGAGTATCATGACATAGGACGAATGTCAGATAACAAAAAGATTACCTTACTGGGGAATGGTAAACACGGACGATTGCTTACGCTCAAGAAATAAAAGGTATAAGTGTTTGACGCTATGTATAGATTAAAGATGCGGACGAGCAACCTTAAGACTTTGATACAGACGAGTATCGGTAGAAACAAACGCTGACGCATGTTCAGAGATGATGGTACAGACGATAACCAACTGGTTAACAAAGAACACGGACGAGTGTCGACTCTGAGGGGAAATAAGTGTGTGTAAAAGATACGGATGAATATCTATATGAGTAAAAATAAGCATTGTGAAGTATGGGCAAGACACAGACGAGTGCTTGACTTGCTGGAATGGTGACACGGACGAGTGTCAGAAGAGAAAGTGTATAAGTTATGAACTTATAACTGTAAAAGGTATCAGGCAATATGTGGGGATAGGATGACACAGACGAGTGTCGAAAGGAGTGTATTATAATAAGTGCTTGGTTTGCAACAAATGTTTAGGCAACCATGCTGGGGAGCAGTGACACGGACGGGTGTCAAGAGAGTGTATAAGTATCTGTAATCACAGAGGATGTTTGTGGTTTATATCTGCAGGGAGATGATATGACACGGACGAGTGTCAATTGAGTATATACACATGTATTTGTGTGGGAGAGTGCAAAGGGGACACTTTGGCTTTCTGTTGGGGAAATTGAGACGTATTATGTATATTGTATATTGCTGATGTGGTATTGTCGGTATTTACAGGTGACGGGTTCGAACCTGACTTGTGATTATGCAATATGTTTTATTTTTGCCGTAATGCTCCGTATTAGACGGAATGCTACGCTTTTGTGGTGATTTATGATGTGAATGCCATGATTATGCAAAGATACCGATCCGGGACCCGGATCCCGCTGCATGTGGAGATCTCTGACTGATCTTCTTGAAAGGATATCCCAGCTGGGGATGAGACCATTGATAGATCTGATAAAAATATACGACTCTGCTTGGGGAACTAGATCACTGATAGATCTATCCGGTAATGAGATAACCCAGCTGGGGATGAGGAAGCTTTCGTCACTTTGTTGTGTGGGAAATTCAGACATTGCTCTTATGGGAAGAGGCTGGAGCTCTGTGTGGAGATGGTTCCCTGTCTTTGCTGATGATGAGAGATCTGGCGCTCTGGGGGAGGAAAGATCACTGAACAATCTTCCTAGAGGTTTCTGTGAGGATCCTGTTGAGGATGAGGAGACTCGACAACTCAGCTGGGAGGAAATGAGCATTTTCTGATGCTGCTTGAAGATGTGGTAGGAGTGGTGTTTTGGCAACCTTGCTGGGGAAACGTATTCCAGATACTGCAATCCTGTTAAGACAAAGAAACACACCAGTATCCCGAGGTATCCCTTATAGGATTCCGTCATAGGAGTTAGATATTCCTGGAAGTAAAATATATTTCCTGCAAGCATGTGATTAGAAAGGCGCATCTGTTTTTATGCAAACGTTATATCAAGGATATTGGACATTTTTTTTGTAAATGAAATCAAATGTATAAGACGAAGTGTGACTGAAAATCTGATTTTATTAATCTGGGTGCCCTGAATTGGCAAATACAGTCAAAGAAACAAATCCCCTGAAATGAGGAGATTGTTTACAAAATTTGAGAATAATAAAGGTGTTGGCAATGTTGACGACGCTTTAGTGAGCTTCCCCTTGCTATGACCCGTATGACCTTGACGTTCTTCTTATCCTGATTTTTGAAGAGAGTTGATTCCGACCGATGCTTTAACCTTTCGAAGCTTGTCGTGTTGTAAGGGATACAGAAGAATTCAGAATACAGTTGTTCTCTTATTCCCTTATTTTGCGTGGATCGCCCTTTCGGGTTTTCAATCCACCGGGATACCCTTTTTTGCCTGAGTTGTCCAATGAGGCTTTTCAACTTAGCGGGTGTACATTTTTTTGGGTTGATTTTTCCCTTATTTTTGCCCGAGTCTTTTATTCTGTTTTTGACTCGCCAGGATGCCCTATTTTTGCCTGGACTAACATTGTGATTTTATGACCAACGGGTCATTTTATGCAAAGTATTTTTTAACTGCATCTGAATTCACAGGGGATAAGAAATCTTCGCCATCCATAGTAGTGAGCATCAGTGCTCCACCAGAGAAAATTTTTTTTACTATGAACGGACCATCGTAATTCGGAGTCCACTTGCCCCTTTGGTCCGTATGAGGAGGAAGGAGTCTCTTCAGCATAAGATCTCCTACTTGGTATTCCCGAAGCTTGACTTTCTGATCAAAGGCCTTCTTCATTCTTTTCTGATATAACTGCCCATGACAAATCGCAGCTAATCTCTTTTCTTCGATCAGATTCAGGTAATTGTACCGAGAACGGATCCATTCGGCTTCATTCAACTTGACATCCATCAGTACCCGTAAGGAGGGTAATTCTACTTCAACAGGTAGGACTGCCTCCATACCATACACAAGCTGATACAGTGTTGCCCTAGTGGATGTTCTGATTGAGGTACGGTACCCATGCAAGGCAAATGGTAGCATTTCGTGCCAGTCTTTGTAAGTAACCACCATCTTTTGCACAATCTTCTTGATATTCTTGTTAGATGCCTCAATAACGCCATTCATCTTCAGCCTGTAAGGAGAAGAGTTGTGATGTTGAATCTTGAAGTCCCGACACAGTTCTACCATCATTTTTTGTTCAAATTGGAACCATTATCAGTAATGATTCGCTCGGGTACTCCATACCGACAGATGATGTCTCTTTTCAGGAATCGGGCTACCACTTGCCTGGTGACATTGGCATACGAAGCTGCTTCAACCCACTTGGTGAAATAATCAATGGCTACCAGGATGAATCTGTGGCCATTTGAAGCAGTCGGTTCGATCTTTCCAATCATGTCAATGCCCCACATGGCAGAGGTCCAAGGTGAAGACATTACGTTCAAAGGATTCGGAGGCACATGCACTTTGTCTGCATAAATCTGGAATTTGTGGCACTTTCTGGCATAGGCACAACAGTCTGCATCCATTGTGATCCAGTAGTAGCCTGATCTTAATAATTTCTTAGCCATTGCATGTCCTCCAGCATGGGTACCGAAAGATCCTTCATGCACCTCGTGCATCAGCAAGTCTACTTCTGTCTTATCAACACATCTGAGAAGCACCATGTCAAAGTTCCTCTTATATAACGAACCATCAACATTCAAGAAGAAACTACCAGTAAGCCTTCTTAAAGTCTTCTTATCTTTGGATGATGCCTCAGGTGGGTATGTTTGATCCTCTAAGAAGCACTTGTTGTCATGGAACCAAGGTTTGTCATCTTTAGCAATGTCTATGGAGAACATGTATGCTGGTCTGTCAAGTCTGGATACTGAAATCCGAGGCACAAAGTTGGCAGCTTTTACTTTGATCATGGAGGAAATGGTAGCCAGAGTTTCTGCGAACTGATTCTCATCTCGAGGGATATACTCAACTTTGACTGTTGTGAAGAAAGTCAATAATCTCCTCGTATAGTCAAGGTAGGGAATCAAATGCTCTTGGTGGGTGTACCATTTGCCGTTGGTCTGATTGATTACCAAAGCTTAATCTCCGAACACAGTTAAAGTCTTGATCCTGAGGTCAATGGCTTCCTCAAAACCCATGATACATGCTTCATATTCAGCTTCATTGTTAGTGCAGTTAAAGGTGAGTTTTGCCGAGAAAGGCATGTGAACCCCTTTAGGTGTAATAAGCATTGCACCAACTCCACGACCATTCATGTTAACAGCCCCATCGAACATCATTGTCCATTCCTCTTCTGGGTTAGGCCCTTCAGTGTGAACAGGCTCTTCCTGGTCTTTTGCTTTTAGGAACATGATGTCTTCATCAGGGAAGTCAAATCTCATTGGCTGGTAAACATCAATGGGTTACTCAGCCAGATAGTAAGACAGTACACTGCCTTTGATGGCCTTTTGAGATGTGTACTGAATATCATATTCTGTCAGAATCATTTGCCATCTTGCAACCCTTCCGGTAAGTGATGGCTTCTCAAATATTGTCGCTCCCACCAAATGAGGCTAAGTCGAATGGGGTATAGACGCGAACGGTCGGCGAAAGAGAAAGGATGAATAGAGTCGCCAGCTAGGAATTTTTATCCCGAAGGAAAGGTAATGCTGCATAAACCTAAGAAATGATGGATAAGACGGTTGCGAACCAGAGGAACTAAGAAAGGGGGTTGGTTACAACCTGGGAAGGTATTAGCACCCAGATTGTCTGCGGTACTCGACGGGATCCACGCTTAAAAGATTTGTGTTTTAAAGGGGTAGTGTCAGTGCAATCTGTGTATCAAAGCTGGAAAAGAATGCAAGTGTCAGTGTAAAAGAAATGTGAATTGTATAAGAGGAGTGTCAGTGTAAGAACAAGAGTGAAATGCTCAATACTATGAGGCTTAAATAATAAAGTTGGAGGAGGGGGAATATACAGAGACTTTTGTTCGATAACGGTTAAGTTATGCCTACGTATCCTCTCGTGCAATGAGGAAGTCAGAACACCGTAGTTCGACTCAAAAAGACTGAAAGGTAAATTGACTTGTGAACTGCTTACTTTTCTGTGCTCAAGTGTGTGACCTGTCTGGCTCAGGTGCAAACTGTCTTGCATTAGACGGAAGAAGCAAGTTCTCGGTTATGAATGAATGAGATGAGAAAAGAATCCCGGAGGAGACGATTATTGTTTGTTTTTGTGTTTTTAATCTTTTATTGATTTTTGGAGTTTGTCATAGGAAAATGAGTTTAAGCCTAAACCAAGGGTTAGTAAACTCATCACATCTTCCCTCTGATTAGGGGTAATGAGAATACCTTAAGTGTGAAGTAAGCACCTCACACTTAGTCACCATGATGTAGGATTAAGATCATTAACCTACTTGTATTTATTTAGATGTTTTTGGTGGTTTTTGTTTAGTGTTAAGTAATGAGTTTAAGCCATAATCAAGGATTTAATGGACTCATTAAGCCATGATTAGGGATTAACCTCATGATAAAACAAAACCTTTATTAAAGTGGATTTTAATTAATGGTAAGATTAAGAAATGGATTTTATGGTTTGTAAGACAACTTGAGGGGGACTTTTCCATTAACACTAGGGTTAGTCCTTCTTAACCAGTTAAGAAAGAATTAGAACCCTAATGCAAGGCCCAAGTTACAAGCTTGATGTCTTAGTGATTATTATCTGGATTGATTAATTAAACACATAAAGGGTTTAACACTTAGGATTAAAGTTATACACTCCATCCTAATAGAAGGATACAGGCATAAGCTTAATCACAAAGCCTTAAAACCTTTAGGGTTTAGTCCTTGATTATGAGATGAGAAGAGAAGACTCAAAGATGACACAAAGGCAAAACTAAATGGGGGACTAATCAAACCCTAATTGTTATCATGCTTGAATGTCCCTAGGGTTTATGAGGCTTGCAAGAAGATCTTCAGATAAACCACCAGGAAGGAAGCAGATGAAGGGAGCAAGGAGCAGAGAGAAGCCAGACAACTTGCTTCACTTAAGAAGACAAGTTGCTTGAAGAAAGAAAGTAAGATGAATATGAATGAGCAAGCTCACCCTAAAGCACAAGATGAAATGCAGCAATGATGCATAAGAGAAATGAAAAGAGATTGTGAGAAGTGAAGGCAAATTCACTTCTCAAAACAACTTACCACCTGAAAAGTTAGCAAAAGAAATGAAATGCAATGCAAATGAGATGAAATATCATGATGAAAACCAAAGTCAGAAGCATAAACATGATATTAAGGATGCTAAGAGATGATTCAAACACATGACAAGAGATGAGAGTGATCAAACAAGCATAAGGATGCAAATGAGGCATGCTTTGAACCATAAAGATTCATGAATGTTTATGAAATGAAATGAACATATAACATAGCAAAGGAATGATGCAATGATCAATCATGATTCTAATATGTCCTAAGATGTATTATGAATCATGTGGATGCACAAAATGTCATGGTAAGTTCATGTATGCAAGAAAATAAGAGATGGATGCAAAGGAAGGCACAAATTAGGGTTTATGAACAACATACAAAGCAAAATTCAAAATCAGAAGCAAATGACATGATAACAAAATTAAAATGGGATCAAAGTAACCCTAACCCTACACAAGTTCACTGCCCAAAGGAGGGGGTCTAACTCTTAACCTAGTGCAAGTTATGAATTTCTCAAGTTGGCTAGGGTTTTAAGGTACCTCACTATGAAAAATACAAAACAAATTGAAAATGCAAGATAAGTTCAAACCAATTTAATCCTATAAACTACATGCTATGAAGGATGCAATGCAAGAAGAACCATCATCAAACTCTCAATGGTTAGGCAGAATGGAGTTTTCAAAGTTTGAACAAAAATATTGCCTTTAAATGAATTTAATTCCAATGAAAATTGTCAAAATGCATCAAGAACCAAAAAGAAATTTGTTTTGAGAGTTTGATAATGTTTCTAAATGTTTTAAAATGCAATGTGAATTTTTTGGTGATTTTTAAATACCTAAATGTATTTTTAATTAATTAATTTTCATTAACTAATTAAAAATAAACATTTAAATGATTTGAAAATAATTTTAAATGCAAAAAATAAAAATAAAAAAATTTTTGGGTTCTGAAAATTAATGAAATCTTTGACAAAAATTTTCAAAATTTTTAAATGTGTTTTACTATTTTAAATAATTCGTAAAAGATAAAACAAATTAAATGAAATAAAAATTGAATATATGAGAAGTATGTAGATCCAGAGGCTGAGGTTCAAACAAATTTGGAGGGAATTGACCCGCGCCATATCCAATGGCTGAAATTCAAACTGGCTGGATTTATTTAAACTTAATTAATTAATCTAATTAATTAGGATTAGGGTTTTAATGAAAGATCTGGGCCCTTCAAACGCGCGGGAGTCAACCCTGGTCAACTAAATCCATGGTCCAAATTCAAACTGAACCCTAAACGTGATTAATGAGTTAATGACTTTCAGGTGGCCGGAAATGACCTCCGGTCATCTTCTCCGGCCACAGCCCTCCCTGAAAATTGCTATCTCTCTCCCTAAGCTTCTAACACTCAATTTTTCTACCCAGAAATGATCCCCATACATCATACATCAAGAATCAACAAACAAACAACATTTAAAACACATCAAAAGTGAGAATCGAATCAAAACAGTTTTACGTCAAAAAATTTCAGAACACGAATACATACTCATTTCTCAACCATTTCCAAAACAAAACACATCAACGTGATCAGTGAAGCATAAAGAATCATTTAGTAACTTAAAAACAAGTTTCTGGAAAAAATGTTCTTGAGCTCACCTGAACTGGAGCTTTGATCTTTGGAACTTTCTGGCTGTTTCTTTGGTCCAAAACGCCTCTAATGAACCTCCTGAGAAGCTTGCAATGCTTGTTTGGAATTTCTTTTAGCTGGTTTGAGAGATTGATAAAGTTCTGTTCAGGAGGGGTGAGAAATCGTATTTCTGCTTGGGGTGGTTTCAGGGACAAATGAGGATTGGGAAATTATCAGAGGAACATGGTGAATGGTTTTGTGAAGTTTGTTTTGATGTTTGAAGCCTGTGTGATGAGTTTCGAAACAAAATGCATAAGAGGTGAGTTTTGTGAACTATGGCTTGTGTGATGTTTCAGGATGTGTTGTGTTATGTGTTGGGTTGCTTTTGGTACACATATCAATCCTTGATAGGTCAGAGGGTTGTTGTGGAGCAGTGTGATTGGTATGGAGCAAAATGCATAAAGTCAATTTTTTGTGTAAGAGAGGTATGGGCTGGTTCAGTCAAGGTACAAAGGCATGGCTTGGCTCAGCTGTGATCAAGGAGAACCATGGAAATGAATTAGAGGCAATGCAGCAAGTGGATTAGGGTTTGTGTGAGGTTTTGCAACTTTTACAAAGTTTGGCCCTTTTGAGGTTTCTTAATGCACAAGTCATGAAAATGGGCAATTCTATGGTGCATTCTGATTTTTAAGTCATGGTTCATGTTTGTGTAATGCATAGAAGTCACATTGAAGTCACATTTTGCCTTGGCATGAGGTTTTGCAACTTTGCCTCTTTGGTGTAAAACTTGAAATTATGTGATTTTTTCCAACTTTGCAAAGCCATAACTTTTGATCCAAAATGAATTAGGATGAGTTCTTGTACTTTTTGAAAATGGGAGGATCCATTCTACAACTTTCATGACCAAAGTTTTCTCATTTGAAGCATTTTTGAATCAATTTGAGGAGGTTGAAAAACTTTCCCAAAATGGAAAGTTTTCATTACAAGTCACTTTCCCAAAATGGCAACTTTGCAAATGGCTTGAAATTCTTCAATTTTGTGAACTTCTAACATCTTACATGATCAAATAAAGATCATACACATTCAAAATGATGGAGAACATCCTTTGGTTGGGTCATTGGGGGCCTTAGATGCCCTGATTTTGCACTGACTTGCTCAAGAAGTCAACTCTTGATTAGATGCCTTCCCCATGGAATTTCTTCATGAAAATTGATATGCATGATCCTTATAACATATAGAGACCAATAGAAACAAGAATGACCAAAAAATTTGGAGTTATGGCCTCTGGAACCAAAACCCTAATTTCAGGTCATCTGTGTAGTTAAACCCTGGCTCTGCTTCCATGCTTTGCAAGTTCTTGTGATTCTTTGATTTCCTTGATCTTTGAAGGATATAATATGATGTTTGAACATACATGGACCCTTTTGAAATGATTGATGGCCTTTGGAGTGGCTCAAATGGCTCTTGGATTGCTCAGATCACAAACCCTAGATGCAGATGACTTTGAATCAATGCAGTGAAGCAAAAGTGCAATATGAGATGCTATGTTTGAATTTATGCACACGAAAAGATCACATGCCATGGTGAAATGGGTGAGGGAAAATTTGGGGTGTTTACAGCTGCCCCTTTTCAAACATGAGTTAGATGTGCAGGATGTAAGCAACGGCTTGACAGGAAAACAAGATAACTTGGGGTTGAATACCAATGACAGTCCAAAATTTGCACTCACGGAATGAAGAAGAAAAGGGATATAGATTGTTAAAGAGAATAAAGTATATTTATAAAGTGCGGGCGACGGAGGACGACCGTCGGGCAGAGGACGACTGCTGGGGATGAAGCAATGACGGGGACAGCTGACATGCTGGGGAAGATGCGGGAAACAAAGCAATGACGGGGACGGCCGACAAGCTAGGGATATAAGAGATTATGATGGGGACAGCCATCAGGTAAAACTATAAGACTCTCTGGAGATTATAGGTAAATGATGGGGACGACCATCAAGTTCAATGTATGAGTGAAATGAATGACAAGGTAAGGTCATCAAAGGTGAAGGACGATCACCTAGCAGGGGACGACTGCTCTGTTGGGGATAAGAGGAGGGACGGTCATCTAAGGTGAAGGACGATCACCTGGCAAGGTACGGTTGCCAAAAGCATCACGACATAGGACGAATGCCGGATGGAAAGGTCGACGATGGGGACGACCATCGGATAAACGTGATGAAGAATGATCATCAGGAGGTGAAGGATGATCACCTAGCAGGGTACGGCTGCTCTGAGGGTTTATCATGACATAGGACGAATGCCAGATAACAAGATCAGCGATGGGGACGGCCATCGGATAAAGTGATGAAGGACGATCATCAAAAGGTGAAGGACGATCACCTAGCAGGGGACGGATGCTAAAAATATCACGACATAGGACAAATGCCGGATAGGAAGGGATTCTAATGAATAGAGACTCCGCTGGGGATGATGAAGGACGATCATCAAAAAGGGTGAAGGACGATCACCTGGCAGGGTACGGCTGCCGGAAGGTATCATGACATAGGACGAATGTCAGATAGAAAGGAAATAATTTATCAAGATTTGCCTGGAACTCTTCTGGGGAATGGTAGACACAGACGAGTGTCTAAGTTCAAGAAGATATACGTGTTTGACACTATGTATAGATTAAAGATGTGGACGAGCATCCTTAAGACTATGATACGGACGAGTATCAGTAGAAACAAACGCTTGACACATGTTCAGAGATGATGACACAGATGAGTATCAACTAGTTAACAGCGAACCCGGACGAGTATCGAATCTGAGGGGATTTAAGCAGTGTATACAAGATACGGACGGGTATCTGAAATAAGTAAACATGAGTGAGACACAAACGAGTGTTCGACCTGTTGGGGAGAGCACGACACGGACGAGTGTCGGAAAAAGTGTACTATAAACAAGTATTTGATCCATAAGGTGTTTTAGGCAACTATGCTGGGGGATGACACGGACGGGTGTCAAAGAATTCGTGTAAATATGTACACAGGTGTTGTGAGTGCAAAGGGGATGCTTTGGCTTTCCGCTGGGGATATGGCACAAACGAGTGTCAAAAAGTATCTGTTTGTTGTATTTGTGGGTGTAATACTTTGGCTTTCTGGTGGGGAATTTGGGAAATATTCTGAATATTGTCTGATGGATGGTCATTTTTTACAAGTGTTTAGTTCGACACATGGCTTATGATTATGCAATATGTTTGATTTTTTCCGCAATGCTCCGTATTAGACGGAATGCTACGCTTTGTGGGGAAAAATATGATGTGAATGCTATGATTATGCAAAAGATACCGATCCGGGATTCGGATCCCGCTGCCATGGAGATCTCTGGCCGATCTGCTTGAAGTGGATTTCCCAGCTGGGGATAAGATCATTGGTAGATCTGGCATATATGACTCTGCTTGGGGAAATAGATCACTGATAGACCTATCTCGGTAATGAGGGACCCAGCTGGGGTTTGTAGAGGCTTTCTTCACTCTGTTGTGAGATCTTCAGGCGTTGCTCTTCTGGATAGAGGCTGAAACTCTGTGGGGAGATGGTTCCCGGTCTTTGCACTTGGCTGAGGAGGAATGATGACTGGCAACTCAGCTGGGAAGAAAGCACCTCCGGTGCTAATTGGGAGATAGACTGAGTAGATAATGATTAGAAAGCTTGCTGCGGAGAAGCCTTCATGCCCCATGTTGTGCTCTGAACACCTGCAATCCTGTAAAGACAAAGAAACGTACAAGCATCCCGAGATATTCCTTATTGGATTTCGTCATAGGAGTTCAGGCCATCCTAGGAGCAAATATATTTCCTGTAAGCATGTATTCTTTAGAAAGGAAGCATCTGTATCTATGCGAATCAATATCTTAAAGACATCGGAAATTTTTGCAAACGAAAATAAAATGTACGAGACAGAACATGACTGAAAATCTGATTTTATTAATTCATGTGCCCTGAATTGGTAAGATACAGTCAAAGAAACGGATCCCCTGAAATGAGTAGATCGTTACAAGTTGAGAGACAAAAAAGATGCTAGCAATGTTGATGACGCTTCAAGGAGCTTCCCTTTGGCTATGACTCGTATGACATTGACGTTCTTCTCATCCTGCTTTCTGAAGAAGGCTGATTCTGACCGATGCTCGAACCTTTCGGAGCTTACCACGTTGTAAGTGATACAGACGAATTCAAAATGCAGTGGTTCGCTTATTCCCTTATTTTGCGTGGATCGCCCTTTCGGGTTTTCAATCCACCGGGGTACCCATTTTTGCCTGAGTTGTCCAGTGTGGCTTTTCAACTCAGCGGGTGTACATTTTTCATTTCATTTTCTCTTATTTTTGCCCGAGTCTTTTATTCTGTTTTTGACTCGCCGGGATGCCCTATTTTTGCCTGGACTTACATTCTGTTTTTATGTCCAGCGGGTCATTTTTACGCGAAGTATTTTTTAACTGCATCTGAATTCACAGGGGACAGGAAGTCTTCACCATCCATAGTACTGAGCATCAGTGCTCCACCAGAGAAAACTTTCTTTACTACGAATGGTCCTTCATAGTTCGGGGTCCACTTGCCCCTGTGGTCTATATGAGGAGGGAGGAGTCTTTTCAGCACAAGATCTCCTACTTGGTACTCTCGGAGCCTTACTTTCTGATCGAAGGCTTTCTTCATTATTTTCTTATACAGCTGCCCATGACAGATTGCAGCTAATCTCTTTTCTTCAATCAGATTCAACTGTTCGTACCGGGATCGGACCCATTCTGCTTCATTCAGCTTAACGTCCATCAATACTCGTAGAGAGGGTAGTTCAACTTCAACAGGTAGGACTGCTTCCATACCATAAACAAGCTGATATGGTGTTGCCCTAGTGGATGTTCTGATTGACGTACGGTACCCATGTAAGGCAAACGGTAGCATTTCATGCCAATCTTTATAGGTAACCACCATCTTTTGTACAATCTTTTTGATATTCTTGTTAGCTGCCTCAACAACGCCATTCATCTTTGGCCTGTAAGGAGAAGAATTGTGGTGTTGGATCTTGAAGTCCCGGCATAGTTCTGCCATCATTTTATTATTTAAATTGGAACCATTATCAGTAATGATTCGCTCGGGCACTCCATACCGACAGATGATGTCTCTCTTCAGAAATCGGGCTACCACTTGCCTCGTAACATTTGCATAAGAAGCCGCTTCAACCCACTTGGTAAAATAGTCAATGGCTACCAGGATGAATCTGTGGCCGTTTGAAGCAGTCGGTTCAATCTTGCCAATCATGTAAATGCCCCACATGGCAAAGGGCCAAGGTGAAGACATCACGTTCAAAGGATTCGGAAGCACATGCACTTTATCCGCATAAATCTGGCATTTATGAAATTTTCTGGCATAGGCACAACAGTCTGCTTCCATTGTGATCCAGTAATAGCCTGATCTTAGCAACTTTTTAGCCATAGCATGCCTTCCTGCATGGGTACCAAAGGATCCTTTGTGCACCTCGTGCATCAACAAGTCTGCCTCTGTCCTATTAACGCATCTGAGGAGTACCATATCAAAGTTTCTCTTGTACAAGGAACCATCAGTATTCAAGAAGAAACTACCAGCTAGCCTTCTTAAAGTCTTCTTGTCATTGGATGATGCCCCCGGTGGGTATTTCTGATCCTCCAAGAAGCATCTGATATCATGGAACCAAGGCTTATCATCTTTAACAACATCTGCTGAGAACACATATGCTGGTCTGTCAAGTCTGGATACTGAGATCCGAGGTACAAAGTTGGCAGTTTGAACTTTGATCATGGATAAGATGGTAGCCAGAGCATCTGCAAATTGATTCTCGTCTCGAGGGATATACTCAAGCTTGACTGTTGTGAAGAAATTCAATAACCTCCTTGTATAATCCCGGTAAGGTATCCGATGATCTTGGTGCGTATACCATTTGCCGTTGGTTTGATTAACTACCAGAGCCGAATCTCCGAACACAGTCAAAGTCTTGATCCTGAGGTCAATGGCTTCCTCAAGACCCATAATACAAGCTTCGTATTCAGCTTCGTTGTTAGTGCAGTTGAAGGTGAGCTTTGCCGAGAAAGGCATGTGAACTCCCTTAGGTGTAATGAGTACTGCACCAACACCACGACCACTCATATTAACAGCCCCGTCAAATATCATCGTCCATTCTTCTTCAGGGTCAGGCCCTTCAGTGTGAATAGGCTCTTCATGATCTTTTGCTTTTATGAACATAATGTCTTCATCGCGGAAGTCAAATCTCATAGGCTGGTAATCATCAATGGGTTGCTCAGCAAGATATTCGGACAATACACTGCCTTTGATGGCTTTTTGAGATGTGTACTGAATGTCATATTCTGTGAGGATCATTTGCCATCTTGCAACCCGTCCGGTAAGGGCTGGCTTCTCAAATATGTACTTAACTGGATCCATCTTTGAGATCAATAAGGTAGTGTGGGTCAACATATACTGTCTCAGTCGGCGAGCAGCCCACGCTAGAGCACAGCAAGTTTTCTCGAGCAGTGAATAACGTTGTTCACATTCGGTAAACTTTTTGCTTAGGTAGTAAATTGCATACTCTTTTCGACCAAACTCGTCATGCTGGCCCATCACACACCCCATTGACTCTTCTAATACTGTCAAGTACATGATTAGAGGTCTTCCCTCAACTGGAGGAATAAGGATTGGAGGATCTTGTAAGTATTCCTTGATTTTGTCAAAAGCCCTCTGGCAGTCTTCATTCCACCTGACCGTTTGTTCTTTTCTTAACAGCTTGAACAAAGGCTCACAGGTTGCTGTAAGGTGAGATATGAACCGTGAAATGTAGTTCAATCTACCTAGAAACCACCGAACTTCTTTTTCTGTCTTTGGTGCAGGCATTTCTTGAATGGCTTTGACTTTGTCAGGGTCAACTTCAATCACTTTTTCACTTACAATAAATCCCAACAGCTTACCAGATCGCACCCCGAATGTGCATTTGTTGGGATTTAACTTTAGTTGGTACTTCCTCAGACGCTTGAATAACTTCAATAGATTTACCAGGTGGTCTTCTTCTGTGAGGGACTTGGCAATCATGTCATCCACATAACATTCAATTTCTTTGTGGATCATGTCATGGAATAATGTTACCATAGCCCGTTGATAAGTAGCACCAACATTCTTCAGTCCGAATGGTATCACCTTATAACAGAACGTTCCCCAGGGTGTGATGAAAGTTGTCTTCTCCATGTCCTCAGGTGACATCTTGATCTGATTATATCCTGAAAATCCATCCATGAAGGAGAACACCGAGAACTGAGCCGTATTATCAACCAATACATCAATGTGAGGTAAAGGGAAGTCGTCTTTCGGGCTGGCTCTGTTCAGATCCTGGTAATCCACACACATTCTCACCTTGCCATATTTATTGGGCACAAGTAATATATTAGCAACCCACGGCGGATAGCTAGTCACAGCAAGGAAACCGGCGTCCCACTGCTTTTGTACTTCTTCTTTTATCTTCATTGCCATATCTGGGCGAGTACGGCGCAACTTCTGTTTTACTGGCGGGCAGTCTTCTTTCAGAGGTAGCTTGTGCATGACAATGTCGGTGTCTAACCCTGGCATATCCTGATAAGACCAAGCAAAAACATCCACATATTCCCGAAGCATGTCAATCAGTTGCTCTTTTACTGAATCTTGCAGGCAGGCCCCGATCTTAACTTCTTTCACGTCTTCCTCCGTACCAAGATTAACGGTTTCAACCTCCTCCTGATGAGGAGTGATAACCTTCTCCTCTTGCCTTAACAACCTGGCTAGCTCTTCAGGAAGCTCATAATCTTCTTCAACCCCTTCATCAACTTGATTGATTGGATTGTCAAAGTCATACGAAGCCATAACAGTGTTGTTGTCGGTGCAGTCTGAAAGGCACTTTCTGCAAGGGTTTAGATTGGTTTATTTTAGTGATCAATTTTAATCTTGTTTAGAAAAAGTGAAATGAAGTTATCATTTTGAAAAACATTGCCATTTTATTTTTGTACAAAAAGAAAAATGAAAAGACAGTGAGCGAAAAAGAGACTCGTTTGCAAAAGATGTCAGATATTCATTGATTAATCTATTTGCACAAAATTACAAGATGGCCCGATTCCAAAATGAGTCTTGTCATCTTGGGCAAGATGCAAGACTTGATGCATGCTTTAAAAATACAGGAAATAATAATTACTCTGCAAGAGTAACCCTTATAATTTCCTGGGAAGACCAGTTAAGGACTTGGCTCCCCGGGATCCTTGGACGTATCCAGCTCTCCAGGTTGCGGTCGCTTTCCTCCTCGTCTTCCAAGTTGTTTACTGCATCCGGGGTGAGCATTCCCCCGCTGACAAAATTGGGCTTCTTGGCAGCCTCTGATTGATCTTGTTGAGTTGGTCTGTAACCCAACCCAAATCTGTCTTCTTTCTTTTCCACGGGCAACAGCTTGCCCCAGCCTTGGACAATACCCTCTTCAACAACCTTCCGGGCTTGCTGATAAGACGTCATGGAGGTTCCCAGTACAGCAGATGCTTCATTAATGTTCAGGGCCTCAAACCCCTGGCTCATAGTTTCATGGATCTCTCCATCCATCTCTATGTACTTGTACGTAGCCAGATGGATAACAAAGATGTCTTCTTCCCCACAGATGGTGATGATCTGGCCTTCCCACTCGAATTTCAGCTTCTGGTGAAGGGTAGACGTAACGGCGCAAGCGGCGTGGATCCAGGGTCTACCCAACAAACAGCTGTAGGCCGGCTGAATGTCCATCACATAGAAGGTAGTTTTGAAGGTCTGTGGGCCAATCATCACAGGCAGATCAATCTCTCCAAGCACTGATCTTTTAGAGCCATCAAATGCTCTCACCACCAAATTACTTGGACGCAATGCCAATCCATCATACTCCAGCTTCACCAAGGCTTTCTTTGGTAGAACATTGAGTGACGACCCAGTGTCCACCAGTACATGAGATAAAACAACACCCTTGCACTCCAGGGTGATGTGTAAAGCCTTGTTGTGGTTACGCCCCTTAGTTGTTAAGTCAGCATTGGTAAAACCCAGTCCATGACTGGTGTTGACATTTGCCACCACAGTTTCTAGCTGGTTAACAGTAATATCCTCCGGCACGTATGTTGCGTGCAGGACTTTCAATAATGCATTCCTGTGAGCTTCAGAACACATCAACAGTGATAATATGGAGATTTTTTAGGGAGTTTGGTGAAGCTGATCCACCACCTTGTAATCACTTCTCTTTATGATTCTCCTGAACTCGTCTACATCTTGTTCAAAAGATGTCTTTTGAGTTTCTTTGACAGCCGGCTCTTCAAATACCACACTCTTTCCCTTTGCTTTGGCAGCAGCTTCTGCTTCGGCATTGGGTCTTTGCACTTATGAGGCAAAAAGGCGTCCGCTTCTGGTGAAGCCTCCGCCTCCCCCAACATTATCAATCTGTGGAGAAGAGGTTGAAGAATCCAAAGTGATTTTCTCCCCGTTGCAGTAGAGATCAGAGCCATAATGCCAAGGTATAGCATTACTGCTTTCATAAGGAACTGGTCCAGGCACCGTGATGGTAACTGGACTGACTGCTGCAGAGGAGGGCACTATAATGGTGTGCTAATCGTAGTAAATTGTGACTGGTGCCCTGGCAGGAGGTGCCTCTATTTGTTGTTGAAAGTTGTTGTTTGGAGGAACATTTGATGGATCATAGTAGATGGTGACTGCTGAGACATCTTCATTCATTTCTGTTGGCGTTGTAGAAGGTTCTGCTGATAGAATGGACGCTGATGTTGTAGAAGAAATGGTTGTTGAAACTTGACTTGTTGAAGTGATGGACGGAGCCATTGCTGATGATATTGATGAATCAGTTGGAATGATTGTTGCTGCTGTTGTAGAAAAATCAGGAATTGTTGTTAAAGGAATTGCTGGATTTGTAGGCACCGTTGTTGAGATCTGAAGGATACCATCTTTGATAAGACCATCTATGCCGCTTCTCAAATTATCACACCCGTTGACTGCAATGTTGCAATACCCACAACCGAGTTCACACCCGGGGAACACCTGGCACTCTAGAAGCTGAGCTTTAATTTCGACCAGAGGTGTTCGAATTTATGCAACACTGGTGATCAAAGTAGATGGTTTGTCTTCCTCAATGGCATTAATCCTCGGCCCGCCATGATTAGGCATAGGATTCTTGTTGACATTTGGAGGGGGTGCAAAGTTGAGGGCTTTAGAATCCACCAGATCTTGGACTTTCATTTGCAAGGCCCTGCATTTTTCCGTATTGTGGCCAAATGCATTGGAGTGGAAAGCACATCTGGCGTTGACATCATAATTCCTTGGGAGATTGGAGGGATCTGGTGGTGCCAATGTCCTTAACTCAACCAAGTTAAGCTTCAGGAGTTGTGGCAATAAGGCAGCATAAGGCATAAGGATAGGGTCAATCACCCTGTTTGCCTGTGACGGTCTTTTATGAAAGGGTCTTTGTTGTTGATTGCTATTGTTATTGTTGTAGGTCCTCTGTGGCGGATACTGAACTTGCTGTTGATAATGTGGTTGTTGTGGTTGTTGATATGTTGGTTGCTGAGGAATCGGAGCTGGAATAGTGACAGCTGCCACTGATCTGTGAACATACTGAGGTCTGCCCCTGCTAGCATGAATGGCATTTATCTCACCGGTCCTTCGAGGTCCCACAAAAGGCTTCCTGGGATTACTGGATGAACTTGCACCATTATCAGAAATTTTTCCCATTTTCAATAGACTCTCAATCCTTTCCCCAGCTATAACCACATCTGCAAAGCTGGTAGAAGAAAAGGCAGCCAGCCTATCAATATACGTTCCTTGCAAAGTATTCATGAACATGTCGGCCATTTCTCTTTCCTACATGGGTGGTTGGACAGCAGCAGCAAGCTGTCTCCACCTTTGGGCATATTCCCTGAAGCTTTCTCTGGAGGATTGAGACATTCCCATTAGGAGGGTCCTGTTAGGAGCCATGTCCAGATTGTATTGGTATTGTCTGATGAAGGCCTCAGCTAGATCCTTCCAGCATCTGATAGTAGCTCTGGTCAAGTGTGAGTACCACTCTCTTGAAGCCCCAGTCAAACTGTCTTCAAAGTAAAACATCCACAGTTTTTCATCCATGGTATATGCTTTAAGTCTCCCCAGAAAAGACTGCAGGTGAGTTCGTGGACAGGAGGTTCCATTGTATTTCTTGAAGCACGGGGGTTTGAATTTGTGGGGAATTCTCACCCCATCCACTAACCCCATATCCATTACATCGAAGCCCAATGAGTTTTGAGACTCCAAAGATCTCAACTTCTCAGCAATTTCATCAAACCTCCGGTCATAGACTTCATCTCCATCTCCCATGAGTAAATTGCTCCTCTTGGGGGTCTTCTTGTAATATTCTCCCCCCGGTAGTATTTCCTTGCACATTACCCGGGATGTTGACTTCCGGATCTAGATGTGGTCCAAATACATGTGGATTAACATGAGGCTGACCCCTCTCATTATTACTTGTTCCTCTAGTCCCGGGATGAGGTTCCTCGGGGGTTTGTCTTTCTACAAATTCCCTTAGCCTTTCCTGACTCTGGGCCAAGCCAGTCATCACAGTCATGAATTGGGCCATTTGGTTTCTCATCTCCACTCTTTCGTTAGCCATCTGGGTTCTGACCTCTGTCAGGTCTTGTTGTACTTGCTCCATTATAATACCCGGAAGGTTGTTGCGAGTAGGATACCGGTGTGCACGGTTGACAGGGAACACTCTTCTGCGAGCAATATTTCCTGAAGCACAACAGAGTTAGAAACAAACAAAATATCAACAAAAACCTACAAAACAAAACAAAAGTTAGTATGCGATGCAATATGCTTATTTGTTTTCCAAGGTATCCGGCTTGGTTCTTGGTTTTGACCTTTCCAGACCTCGAGGAAGATGCTTTGATGTTGTTGAGAAAAAGAAACCCCATAATGGAAACAAACTAAAATATATTACAAATGGTGAATAATACATAGTCTGTTTTTTACATTACATGCCCCTGAAGGGTCAAAATACATCACAAAGAAAAGTACATCAAATGAAAACAACAACAATCAAAAGGTCAGACATCTAGTCCAAACTCATCCTCTTTAACCTCCTTCAGAAGTGCCTCAGTCACTGGACCAGCTGGATGCTCTGTAATAGTCCCGATGAGGAGGTTTCTGGTGGCAATGGCAGTGGTCAGCTTTTTGTTCCTATCTTGGTCCTTTGACCTCTTCAGTCCAGCCCTAAGCTTCAACTCTGAAATCTCCTTCTGGGCTGCCAGCAAAGCTTCCTGCTGCTTCTTTTCAATGGCCTCTAACTGCTCAATCCTGGCTTGAGTTCTCTTATCTTCTTGAGTACGAGCTTCAGTAATCCTGACCCACCTAGCTTGACTTTCTTGCAGATAGAGATCAGTCCTAGCCTTCTGAAGTTTGGCCTCTTTACAGGCATTCTTCAATATTTGCTCCCCAGCTCTTGCTTTCTTGATGTAGTCCTCTGTTTTCTCAATCTTGGCCAGATGCTCCACCCTAAGTTTCTCCAACCTCTCAATGTCCAGACGACCATCACTCCTTTCCCAAAGAGTCTTCTTCAGAGCTTGAGACAGATTCTCATTCCTTTCCTTCAACTTCTCAAATTCTTCCAGGCTGACAGTGGCTGCTGGCTGAGTTGTGGATGGTCCAGGTATATCCTCAATGGTGAAGGGCATTCCAGTAATCTGAGCTCTAGCATGGGACCAGTCATAGTACTGAGCTGAAGCAACATTATTGCACCTTCCAAGAATAGCCATCCCTTTTGTCTGGATGTGGTCCCAAGCCCAGGATGCTTGTCTGACAGCAGCTAGATTAGGTTTTATTTCACAATACAAAGTCTCAGCTAAATCTTGCACTCTAGGAGGGTGAACTAGAGCATAGCCCAGTTGCCTCTTAAACAACAAAGGATTGTAGTTGATGCAACCCTTTACTCCTATGAGAGGCACATTTGGGTACTGCCCACAGCTAGTGATGATGTCCTTGCCTTTGGTGCTCTGGGTGCACCATCTGATGTCATCTGAAGTCAAAGCAATAAGTCTCTTAGCCCAATTCTTCTGTTGGTGGGGATTCAGGAAGGCATCTGTCTTAGGCAAGTGTTTGAGCAGCCAAGTGTGAAACAGAGGAGCACATCATCTCACCAACTTTCCTCTTTGCTTCTCATTCCTCTGATGAATGGAGTAATAAAAATCTCCCAGCAATGTGGGTACTGGGTTCCTCAGAAGGAAAAGATGAATGGCATTCTTACTGATAAATTTGGGCTCATCTGCAAATAGTATAACCCCATATATGCTGAGGGCTAACAATGCACAAACTGCCCTCCATTCTCCCAAGGAGGCTTTCATGATGGCCTGAGAGATCAAGAAGTCTAGGTGTAAACCAGGGATCCCAGCTTTTGTTGTCATGTTCTGCTCAATCAAGGTAGGCTCTAGGTACAGTGCTTTTGCCACTTCCCCGTTGTTGGGAAAAGTCATTTCTGGGTTGAAGGGGACACCACCCCTGACAGGTACTCCAATCAATGATGAAAACTCTTCCAGCAGAGGTCCTAGCTGAAAGTCTGGGAAAGTGAAGCATCTCAAAGGAGGGTCATAAAACTGTAGGCAGGTGTGAATCATACTTCTCTGAGAAGGGTCCAGGTCCATAACCATATCAAGGATACCTCCATAATGCTCTCTGAATAATGGGATGTGGTCAGGGGTGATAAGTGACTGGACCTGCCTGATACCAGTCAACACAGGCTCAAAGAAATGGTATGAAATGTTGCTCTTCCTGGGTGTAGCCATGAATGCTGATGAAGAGCTGGAGACAAGTGCTGATGAGGATCAAGACTGGTACTGGAGATGAGCCACTGATAGGCTAGTGCTGGTGATGAAGGCAGCTGAAGCAGACAACTGATGAAGATAGCTGAAGTAGATAATTGATGAAACAGAGGTCTATGCAGATGAAGGGGTCAAAACCAAGCCAGATATAATGTGGATACCCTGAAAAACAAATAAACAAATGTTAAATGATGCAAATGATGATGTATGTAAATGATATGCAAGGGTTTGTGATCAAGCTGGATCTGATTATCTGTCTTGATATAAAGTCAATGTATGTTCAAGAAGTCCAGATGGAGGTTCAGAAATCCAGTAACCAGGGCGGGGGACTCAAATAAAGAGTCGCATGTCCAGGATTAAATCACAAGAACTGTCCAAAATGAGGTATTCTTAATCAAACAATAATAGGGTATGATGTGGCCAAGGGTACCTGCAAACCTGTAAACAGCCCAACCCCCTCACTAGTAGTGTTCTAGAACAAGGATCTTCAGACTTGGATCAGTTATGAGAAGTGTAAACACTTCTAACCCGGAGGTACAGTGTTTACAATAACCATAAAAGACCCTCCTCTAATTCACCTCAGTTTCTGAAGGTCATAATAAAGGTCATCCAAACTTAGCAGGCTTCCCAGATAGCCCTAGCACTACAGGAAATCCGTAGCACAGAGTTCTCAAGAAGAAACCCACATCTGAACCGTGTTTCATATTCCCGCACCAGACCGAAATGGAATGGGAAAGAACATGAACCACTCTAGCCTAGGTGTCACTCAGGTCCCAGGTATAGGACCTTAAACTTTCAATAGAACCCCACCCACCAAAACAGAAACCAGATCCAGCAATGATAATGATAGTATGAAATATGAAAAAACTGTAAAGGAAAGCAATAAATAAAGCTGTACATAAAGCAATAAATAAAGAAACTATATAAACACAATTAGTACATAACACCCCAGTAAACACAAATCAAACAAGCACTAGGAGGAACCCACAAAAAGAACCAGAAGCCCTGGTTACATTATAAGGTTCCCCAGCCGAGTCGCCAAGCTGTCGCTCCCACCAAATGAGGCTAAGTCGAATGGGGTACAGACGCGAACGGTCGGCGAAAGAGAAAGGATGAATAGAGTCGCCAGCTAGGCATTTTTATCCCGAAGGAAAGGTAATGTTGCATAAACCTAAGAAATGATGGATAAGACGGTTGCGAACCAGAGGAACTGAAAAAGGGGGTTGGTTACAACCTGGGAAGGTATTAGCACCCAGATTGTCCGCCGTACTCGACGGGATCCACGCTTAAAAGATTTGTGTTTTAAAGGGGTAGTGTCAGTGCAATCTGTGTATCAAAGCTGGAAAAGAATGCAAGTGTCAGTGTAAAAGAAATGTGAAGTGTATAAGAGGAGTGTCAGTGTAAGAACAAGAGTGAAATGCTCAAGACTATGAGGCTTAAATAATAAAGCTGGAAGAGGGGGAATATACAGAGACTTTTATTCGATAACTGTTAAGTTATGCCTACATATCCTCTCGTGCAATGAGGAAGTCAGAACACCGTAGTTCGACTCAAAGAGACTGAAAGGTAAATTGACTTGTGAACTGCTTACTTGTCTGTGCTCAAGTGTGTGACCTGTCTGGCTCAGGTGCAAACTATCTTGCATTAGACGGAAGAAGCAAGTTCTCGGTTATGAATGAATGAGATGAGAAAAGAATCCCAGAGGAGACGATTATTGTTTGTTTTTGTGTTTTCAATCTTTTATTGCTTTTTGGAGTTTGTCATAGGAAAATGAGTTTAAGCCTAAACCAAGGGTTAGTAAACTCATCACATCTTCCCTCTGATTAGGGGTAATGAGAATACCTTAAGTGTGAAGTAAGCACCTCACACTTAGTCACCATGATGTAGGATTAAGATCATTAACCTACTTGTATTTATTTAGATGTTTTTGGTAGTTTTTGTTTAGTGTTAAGTAATGAGTTTAAGCCATAATCAAGGATTTAATGGACTCATTACACCATCCTAATAGAAGGATAATAGATGAGAACATTTAAGCTGAGGAAGGTACCTCACCTTAATCCATGATTAGGGATTAACCTCATGACAAAACAAAACCTTTATTAAAGTGGATTTTAATTAATGGTAAGATTAAGAAATGGATTTTATGGTTTGTAAGACAACTTGAGGGGGACTTGTCCATTAACACTAGGGTTAGTCCTTCTTAACCAGTTAAGGAAGAATTAGAACCTTAATGCAAGGCCCAAGTTACAAGCTTGATGTCTTAGTGATTATTAGATGGATTGATTAAAGGAATTAAACACATAAAGGGTTTAACACTTAGGATTAAAGTTATACACTCCATCCTAATAGAAGGATACAGGCATAAGCTTAATCACAAAGCCTTAAAACCTTTAGGGTTTAGTCCTTGATTATGAGATGAGAAGAGAAGACTCAAAGATGACACAAAGGCAAAACTAAATGGGGGACTAATCAAACCCTAATTGTTATCATGCTTGGTTGTCCCTAGGGTTTATGAGGCTTGCAAGAAGATCTTCAGATAAACCACCAGGAAGGAAGCAGATGAAGGGAGCAAGGAGCAGAGAGAAGCCAGACAACTTGCTTCACTTAAGAAGACAAGTTGCTTGAAGAAAAAAAGTAAGATGAACATGAATGAGCAATCTCACCCCAAAGCAAAAGATGAAATGCAACAATGATGCATAAGAGAAATGAAAAGAGATTGTGAGAAGTGAAGGCAAATTCACTTCTCAAAACAACTTACCACCTGAAAAGTTAGCAAAAGAAATGAAATGCAATGCAAATGAGATGAAATATCATGATGCAAACCAAATTCAGAAGCATAAATATGATATTAAGGATGCTAAGAGATGATGCAAACACATGACAAGAGATGAGAGTGATCAAACAAGCATAAGGATGCAAATGAGGCATGCTTTGAACCATAAAGATTCAAGAATGTTTATGAAATGAAATGAACATATAACATAGCAAAGGAATGATGCAATGATAAATAATGATTCTAATATGTCCTAAGATGTATTATGAATCATGTGGATGCACAAAATGTCATGGTAAGTTCATGTATGCAAGCAAATAAGAGATGGATGCAAAGGAAGGCACAAATTAGGGTTTATGAACAACATACAAAGCAAAATTCAAAATCAGAAGCAAATGACATGATAAAAAAAAGAAAATAGGATCAAAGGAACCCTAAACCTACACACGTTCACTGCCCAAAGGAGGGGGTCTAACTCTTAACCTAGTGCAAGTTATGAATTTCTCAAGTTGGCTAGGGTTTTAAGGTACCTCACAATGAAAAATACAAAACAAATTGAAAATGCAAGATAAGTTCAAACCAATTTAATCCTATAAACTACATGCTATTAAAGATGCAATGCAAGAAGAACCATCATCAAACTCTCAATGGTTAGGCATAATGGATTTTTCAAAGTTTGAACAAAAATATTGCCTTTAAATGAATTTAATTCCAATGAAAATTGTCAAAATGCATTAAGAACCAAAAAGAAATTTGTTTTGAGAGTTTGATAATGTTTCTAAATGTTTTAAAATGCAATGTGAATTTTTTGGTGATTTTTAAATACCTAAATGTATTTTTAATTAATTAATTTTCATTAACTAATTAAAAATAAACATTTAAATGATTTAAAAATAATTTTTAATGTAAAAAATAAAAATAAAAATATTTTTGGGTTCTGAAAATTAATGAAATCTTTGACAAAAATTTTCAGAATTTTTAAATGTGTTTTACTATTTTAAATAATTCGTAAAAGATAAAACAAATTAACAGAAATAAAAATTAAATTTATGAGAAGTATGCAGATCCAGAGGCTGAGGTTCAAACAAATTTGGAGGGAATTGACCCGCGCCATATCCAATGGCTGAAATTCAAACTGGCTGGATTTATTTAAACTTAATTAATTAATCTAATTAATTAGGATTAGGGTTTTAATGAAAGATCTGGGCCCTTCAAACGCGCGGGAGTCAACCCTGGTCAACTAAATCCATGGTCCAAATTCAAACTGAACCCTAAACGTGATTGATGAGTTAATGACTTTCAGGTGGCCGGAAATGACCTCCGGTCATCTTCTCCGGCCACACCCCTCCCTGAAAATTGCTATCTCTCTCCCTAAGCTTCTAACACTCAATTTTTCTGCCCAGAAATGATCCCCATACATCATACATCAAGAATCAACAAACAAACAACATTTAAAACACATCAAAAGTGAGAATCGAATCAAAACAATTTTAGGTCAAAAAATTTCAGAACACGAATACATACTCATTTCTCAACCATTTCAAAAACAAAACACATCAACATGATCAGTGAAGCATAAAGAATCATTTAGTAACTTAAAAACAAGTTTCTGGAAAAAATGTTCTTGAGCTCACCTGAACTGGAGCTTTGATCTTTGGAACTTTCTGGCTGTTTCTTTGGTCCAAAACGCCTCTAATGAACCTCCTGAGAAGCTTGCAATGCTTGTTTGGAATTTCTTTTAGCTGGTTTGAGAGATTGATAAAGTTCTGTTCAGGAGGGGTGAGAAATCGTATTTCTGCTTGGGGTGGTTTCATGGACAAATGAGGATTGGGTAATGATTAGAGGAACATGGTGAATGGTTTTGTGAAGTTTGTTTTGATGTTTGAAGCCTGTGTGATGAGTTTCGAAACAAAATGCATAAGAGGTGAGTTTTGGGAACTATGGCTTGTGTGATGTTTCAGGATGTGTTGTGTTATGTGTTGGGTTGCTTTTGGTACACATATCAATCCTTGATAGGTCAGAGGGTTGTTGTGGAGCAGTGTGATTGGTATGGAGCAAAATGCATAAAGTCAATTTTTTGTGTAAGAGAGGTATGGGCTGGTTCAGTCAAGGTACAAAGGCATGGCTTGGCTCAGCTGTGATCAAGGAGAACCATGGAAATGAATTAGAGGCAATGCAGCAAGTGGATTAGGGTTTGTGTGAGGTTTTGCAACTTTTACAAAGTTTGGCCCTTTTGAGGTTTCTTAATGCACAAGTCATGAAAATGGGCAATTCTTTGGTGCATTCTGATTTTTAAGTCATGGTTCATGTTTGTGTAATTCATAGAAGTCACATTGAAGTCACATTTTGCCTTGGCATGAGGTTTTGCAACTTTGCCTCTTTGGTGTAAAACTTGAAATTATGTGATTTTTTCCAACTTTGCAAAGCCATAACTTTTGATCCAAAATGAATTAGGATGAGTTCTTGTACTTTTTGAAAATGGGAGGATCCATTCTACAACTTTCATGACCAAAGTTTTCTCATTTGAAGCATTTTTGAATCAATTTGAGGAGGTTGAAAAACTTTCCCAAAATGGCAAGTTTTCATTACAAGTCACTTTCCCAAAATGGCAACTTTGCAAATGGTTTGAAATTCTTCAATTTTGTGAACTTATAACATCTTCCATGATCAAATAAAGATCATACACATTCAAAATGATGGAGAACATCCTTTGGTTGGGTCATTGGGGGCCTCAGATGCCCTGATTTTGCACTGACTTGCTCAAGAAGTCAACTCTTGATTAGATGCCTTCCCCATGGAATTTCTTCATGAAAATTGATATGCATGATCCTTATAACATATAGAGACCAATAGAAACAAGAATGACCAAAAAATTTGGAGTTATGGCCTCTGAAACCAAAACCCTAATTTCAGGTCATCTGTGCAGTTAAACCCTGGCTCTGCTTCCATGCTTTGCAAGTTCTTGTGATTCTTTGATTTCCTTGATCTTTTAAGGATATAATATGATGTTTGAACATACATGGACCCTTTTGAAATGATTGATGGCCTTTGGAGTGGCTCAAATGGCTCTTGGATTGCTCAGATCACAAACCCTAGATGCAGATGACTTTGAATCAATGCAGTGAAGCAAAAGTGCAATATGAGATGCTATGTTTGAATTTATGCACACGAAAAGATCACAAGCCATGGTGAAATGGGTGAGGGCAAATTTGGGGTGTTTACAAATATGTACTTGACTGGATCCATCTTTGAGATCAATAAGGTAGTGTGGGTCAACATATACTGCCTTAGTCGGCGAGCAGCTCACGCTAAAGCACATCAAGTTTTCTCAAGCAGTGAATAACGTAGTTCACAATCGGTAAACTTTTTGCTTAGGTAGTATATTTCATACTCTTTTCGAGCACACTTGTCATGCTGGCCCAGAACACACCCCATTGATCCTTCTAATACTGTCAGGTACATTATTAGAGGTCTTCCTTCAACTGGAGGCATAAGAATTGGAAGTTCTTGTAGGTACTCATTGATTTTGTCAAAAGCCTTCTGACAATCTTCGTTCCACATGACCGTTTGTTCCTTTCTTAACAATTTGAAAAGGGGTTCACAGGTTGCAGTAAGATGAGATATGAACCTTGATATGTAGTTCAATCTACCTAAGAACCCCCGAACTTCCTTTTCAGTCTTTGGTGCAGGCATCTCTTGAATGACTTTGACTTTGTCAGGGTCAACTTCAATTCCCTTTTCACTTACAATGAACCCCAACAGCTACCGGAACGTACCCCGAATGTGCATTTGTTGGGGTTTAACTTCAACTGGTATTTCCTCAGACGCTTAAACAACTTCAACAGATTTACCAGGTGGTCTTCTTCTATGAGGGACTTGGCAATCATGTCATCCACATAACATTCAATTTCTTTGTGGATCATGTCGTGGAATAATGTCTGTCGCTCCCGATAAGTGGGACTAGGCCCAGATAAAGGTACAGACGCGAACGGTCGGCGAGGGGGACAATGAGAACACACAGCCGTGAACTCACTGGAGATGAATAGAGTCGCCAGCTAGGCATTTTTATCCCGGAGGAAAGGCAATGCTGCATAGACCTAGAAGGACATGGATAAGACGGTTGCGAACCAGAGAGACTGAGAAAGGGGGTTGGTTACAACCTGGGAAGGTATTAGCACCCAGATTGTCCGCCGTACTCGACGGGATCCACGCTTAAAAGATTTGTGTTTTAAAGGGGTAGTGTCAGTGCAATCTGTGTATAAAATAGCTGGAAAAGAATGTACAGGTGTCAGTGTAAAAGAAGTGAAGTGTGATATGTATAAATGATGTGTCAGTGTAAGAACGGGAGTGAAATGCTCAAGATCATGAGGCTAAAAGAATGAGGCTAGAAAGAGGGGGAATATACAGAGACTTTTGTTCGATAACTGTTAAGTTATGCCTACGTATCCTCTCGTGCAATGAGGAAATCAGAACACCGTAGTTCGACCCAAAGAGACTGAAAGATGAATTGACTTATGAACTGCTTGCTTGCCTATGCTCAAGTGTATGACCTGTCTGGCTCAGGTGCAAACTGTCTTGCATTAGACGGAAGAAGCAAGTTCTCGTTTGTGAGTGAAGGTGATGAGAAAAGAATCCCGAAGGAGACGATTATTGCTTGTTTTTGTATTTTCAGTCTTTTATTGCTTTTGAGAGTTTGTCATAAGTTAATGAGCTTAAGCCTAAACCAAAGGGTTAGTAAACTCATCACATCTTCCCTCTGATTAGGGGTAATGAGAATACCTTAAGTGTGAAGTCAGATTCTCACACTTAATCACCTTTGATATAGAATCAAGATCATTAACCTACTTGTGATTATTTAGATGTTTTTGGTGTTTTTGTTTAGTGTTAAGTAATGAGATTAAGCCATAATCAGGGATTAAACAGACTCATTACACCATCCTAATAGAAGGATAATAGATGAGAATGTTTAAGCTAAGGAAAGCTCCTCAACTTAATCCATGATTAGGGATTAAACTCATGACAAAACAGGCCTTTATTAAGTGGATTTTATTTAATGATATGGTAATGAAGTGATTTTTAGGGTTTGTAAGACAACTTGAGGGGGACTTGTCCATTAACACTAGGGTTAGTCCTTCTTAACCAATTAAGGAAGAATTAGAACCCTAATGCAAGGCCCAAGTTACAAGTGTGATGTCTTGATGATTATTAGGTGAATTGATTAAAGGAGTTAAACACATTAAAGGTTTAACACTTAGGATTAAAGTTATACACTTCATCCTAAGAGAAGGATGCAGGCATAAGCTTAATCATTAAGCCTTAAAGCCTTTAGGGTTTAGTCCCTGATTATGGGATGAGAAGAGAAGACTCAAAAGAGACACAAAGGTAAAACTAAGAGGGGAGACTAATCAAAACCCTAATCATTGTCATACTTGGTTGTTCTTAAGGCTTGTGAGGTTTTCAAGAGAAGTCTTCAATGGAACCACCAGGAAGCAGATGAAAGGATCAAGAGAAGCAAAGTAACTTGCTTCATTCAAGAGGTCAAGTCACTTGAAGAAAGAAGGTGGGAAGGGGAAGAATGAGCAAGCTCAAACTCAAACACATATAAAAATGCAGCAATGGATGCAAGAGAGATGAAAAGGAAAGCTATGAGAAGTGAAGGCAAATTCACTTCTCAAGTCACTTACCACCTGAAAAGGTTAGAAAAGAAATGCAATGCAATGCAAAATGGGATGAGATGACATGATGAGAAACAAAACCAGAAGCATGTTGATGATGATAATGATGCTATGAAGTGCTATGAACATGAGGTAGCACATGGAAATGACCATACAAGTTTATGAATGCAAATGAAGCAAGTTAAGGAGCATGAACAAACATGAAAAGTTATGAAGCATACAAGGCATACAACATGGCAAATACATGATGCAATGATCAAACATGTTTTCTATATGTCTTATGATGTCAAATGAATCACATGGAAGCTTGAAATGTCATGGCAAGTCATGTTATGCAAGAGAATGCAAGATGGATGCAAATGGAAGCCCAAATTAGGGTTTATGAACCAAACATCAAACAAAAACCAAAAACAGAAGCAAACCCTAAGATAAAAAATGGAAAATTCCACTCAAAGGATCCCTAATCTTGTACTATACCAAAGTCCAAAGGGGAGGTCTCAACTCTCAACCAATCTCAAGTTATGATTTTTACAAGTTATTAGGGTTTTTAGGGTTCCTAAACAAAAGAAATGTCAAACAATTTGAAAATGCAAGATCAAATCATGGCCATTTAATCCTAGAAACTACATGCTAAACACAATGCAATGCAAGAAGAATCAATGTCCAACTCTTCATGAATAGGCAGAAATGAATTTTTGAACTTTGGATCAAATTAATGCATAAAAATGATTTTTATTCAATGAGAAATTCTCAAAATGCATCAAGATCAAAAAATAAATTTGGTTTGAAGGTTGGACAATGCTTCTAAATGTCTTAGAACATTTCATGAATTTTTTGGTGATTTTTAGACACTTAAAAGTATTTTTAATAAATTAATTCTCATTAATCAATTAAAAATAATCTTTTAAATATTTAAAAATATTTTTTAAATGCTAAAAATAAAATAAAAATATTTTTTGTGTCATAAAAATTATTAAAACTCATGAGAAAAAGTTTCATAATTTTTAAGACATTTTTGCTATTTTAAATTAATTATGCAAAACAAATGAAAATAAATGAATTTTAAATGAATTAAAGAGAAGTCAGCTGATCCAAGGGCCTGAATTCAAAGTCACACGCGCGGGAGTTGACTGCGCGCCACATCTCACGGCTCAAATTCAAATTTCACTAATCAATGCTTATGCCCTAATCTCGCCGTTAAACACATTCAGATGACCGGAACAGTGTTCCGGTCATCTTCTCCGTTCACCCCAAAATGCTAACTCTCTACACACGTATCTAAAATGAAATCTAAGAACACAGGAATGATCCCCACTCACTCACGAATCAAAACCCCAACTCAAAACAAATTTATCATTCCTACAATGGCTGAATCGAAGCAATCTATTTCTAGGGCAAAAAGTTTCAGAAGCATGGTAAACTCTCATCTCTCCACCATTTTCAAAACCAAAGGCATATTCATGATCAGGAAGACATATAGAACAGATTAAGAACTTAAAAAATGATTTCTGGAAAAATATTTCTTGAGCTACCTGAGATTCGAAGCTTTCACTCCAGCAACTTTCAGGCCTGCCCTCCTTGTGAAATCCACTCCACTTGGCCTCTTGATGATGCTTGAATGCTTTGGAGAAGTTTAGGTTGGCTGGATGAAGAGTTTGAACAGCTTCTGCTCAAATTCAGTTGAACATGGCAATGGTGATTCAGGCTGTTTCTGGCAATGGTGATGGGTTGTTTGTGGTCCAGAGGATGAGTGGAGAAGGTTTGTGGAGTTTGTTTGGATGTTTGTGAGCTGTGGAGAGGGATTCGAATGAAACTGCAGCTTGAGGTGAAAAATGGCAATGGGGTGTTCTTGCTCAAACCAGGCCTGACTCTTGGTGGTTTCTACTCAATAAGGCAAGGTGAGATGATTAGAGGAATTTGTTTGAGTGTTTGTGTGTTGTGCAGGCAGATTCGAAGAGAAATGCAAATGGGGTGGTTTTTGTGTATGTGATGTTGTGAAGAGTTTCAGCATGGCTTCTTGTTATGTTTGGCTAGCAAATGAAAAGTATATTTTAATCCCATAGGTCAGATGATGTGACCTGGCCCCTATTGATTGGTAAGTTTGCTTTTTGCAAAAAAGTCCACTTTGTGTAAGGAAGGCATGGCTTGAGCTATAGCTTGGTACAAGAAGCATGGGCTGCGCAACATGATGTGTGTGTGATGTTGGGAAGGTTCAGCAGCCAATGCATCAAGTGGGTGAAGTGTGATGAGTGGTTTTGCAACTTGTTACTTTTTGAAACTTCATGAGAAAAGTCTTGTTACACAAACCATAACCATGTGAAACCTTGGTCCAATTCTGATTTTTAAGTCACATAGAATGTTTATGTCATGGTTTGAAGTGAATTAGAAGTTACAAATGGCATTGGTGCATGATTTTGCAAAATTCACATTTGGTGCACATCTTGAAAATCAATGATTTTTGCCAACTTTGTCACACCATAACTTTTGATCCAAGAAGAATTTGATCATGTTCTTGTACTTTTTGAAAAGGGAAAGATGTAATCTACAACTTTCATGACCAAAGTTTTTCCATTTGAAGCATTTTTGGATCAAGAATCAAGGCTTGAAAAATGACCTAAAATGAAGCATTCTTGAAAAGTCAACTATGCCCAAAAAGTCAACACTTGCAAAAACTCCAAATTCTTGATTTTTGTGGACTTCAACCTTCTTCCATGATCAAATAAAGATCATATACACTCAAAATGAAGAAGATCACCCATTGGTTGGGTCATGGGGGCCTCAGATGCCCTGATTTTGCATTGACTTGTCCAGAAAGTCAACTCTTGATCAGATGACTTCCCCATGGAATTTCTTCATGAAACTTGATATGCATACTCCCTATACCATATAGAGACCAATGGAAACAAAAATGACCAAAAATTTTGAGGTTATGGCCTCTGAAACCAAAACCCTAATTTTAGGTCAACTGTGCAGTCTATCCTGGCTCTGCTTCCATGCAAACCTCAGTTCTTGTGATTCTTTTGAAATCTTGACTTTTGAGAGGATGGAATATGATACTTGAACACTTATGGATCCCTTTGAAGTGATTGATGGCCTTTGGAGTGGCTCAAGAAGCTCTTGGATTGCTCAGGTCACAAACCCTAGATGCAGATGACTTAGAATCTATGCAGTGAATCAAAAATGTAATATGAGGTGCTATGATTGAGTTTATGCATATGAAATGATCACAAGCCATGGTGTGAATGGGTGAGGGCAAATTTGGGGTGTTTACAATGTCACCATAGCCCGTTGATAAGTGTCACCATAGCCCAGGGTGTGATGAAAGTTGTCTTTTCCATGTCTTCAGGTGACATCTTGATCTGATTATATCCTGAAAATCCATCCTTGAAGGAGAATACCGAGAACTGAGCCGTGTTATCGACCAATACATCAATGTGAGATAACGGGAAGTCATCTTTCGGGCTAGCTCTGTTCAGATCCCGGTAATCCACACACATCCGTACTTTGCCATCCTTCTTAGGCACTGGTACAATGTTAGCAACCTACGGCGGGTATATAGTTACAACAAGGAAACTGGCGTCCCACTGTTTTTGCACCTCTTCTTTTATCTTCATGGCCATATCCGGACGAGTACGGCGTAGCTTCTATTTTACTGGAGGACAGTCTTCCTTCAGAGACAGCTTGTGCACAACGATGTCAGTATCTAGACCTGGCATGTCTTGATAGGACCAAGCAAAGACATCAACGTACTCTCGCAGCATGTCGATAAGTTATTCATTCACTGAATCTTGCAAACGGGCCCCGATCTTCACTTTTTTCAAGTCTTCTTCGGTACCAAGATTAACTGTCTCAACTTCCTCTTGATGAGGAGTGATAACCTTCTCCTCTTGCCTTAACAATCTGGCTAGTTCTTCAGGTAGCTCATAATCTTCTTCAACCCCTTCATCGGCTTGATTAATTGGATTGTCAAAGTCATACGAAGTCATAGCAGTGTTGTTGGCGGTGCAGTCTGGAGGGCACTCTCTGCAAGGGTTTAGATTGGTTCATTTTAGTGATTAGTTTTATCTTGTTTTAAAAAAAGTGAAAATGAAGTTATTATTTTGAAAACATTGCCATTTTATTGTTTTGTACAAAAACTGAAAAATGAAAAACAGTGAGCGGAAAAAAGAGACTTGTTTACAAAAGATGTCTTGATATTCATTAATTGATCGGTTGCACAAAATACAATATGGCCCTATTACAAAATGAGTCCTGACACCTTGGGCAAGATGCAGGACTTGATGCATGCTTAAAAGATAGGAAATAATAATTACTCTGTAGGAGTAACTCTTATAATTTCCTGGGAAGACCAGTTAGAGACTTGGTTCCCTGGGATCCTTGGACGTATCTAGTTTTCCAGGTTGCGTTCGTCTTCTTCCTCGTCTTCCAGACAGTTCACAACATCCGGGGTAAGCATTCCCCCGCTGACAAATTTGGGCTCTGTTGCAGCCTCTGGTTGATCTTGTCGAGTTGGTCTGTAACCCAACCCGAATCTGTCTTCTTTCTTTTCTACTGGCAGCAACTTGCCCCAGCCTTGAGCGGTACCCTCTTCAACAACCTTCCGGGCTTGTTGATATGAAGCGATGGAAGTTCCAGACACAGTGTAAACACCCCAAATTTGCCCTCACCCACTCACACCATGGCTTGTGATCATTTCATATGCATAAACACAATCATACCATCTCATATTACATTTTTGATTCACTGCATTGGTTCAAAGTCATCTGCATCTAGGGTTTGTGATCTGAGCAATCCAAGAGCCACTTGAGCCATTCCAAAGGTCATCAATCACTTCAAAGGGGTCCATATGTGTTCAAGTGTCATATTATATCCTCTCAAAGTCAAGAATGCCAAAGAATCACAAGAACTGAGATTGGTATGGAAGCAGAGCCAGGCTTGACTGCACAGATGACCTAAAATTAGGGTTTTGGTTTCAGAGGCCATAACTCCAAATTTTTTGGTCATTCTTGTTTCTATTGGTCTCTATATGGTATAGGGAGTATGCATATCAATTTTCATGAAGAAATTCCATGGGAAAGTCATCTGATCAAGAGTTGACTTTTCAAGCAAGTCAGTGCAAAATCAGGGCATCTGAGGCCCCCAATGACCCAACCAAGGGGTGTTCTTCATCATTTTGATTGTATATGATCTTTATTTGATCATAGAAGATGTTGGAAGTTTACAAAATTCAAGAATTTCAAGTCTTTTGCAAAGTTGACTTTTTGGGCAAGTTTGACTTTTAATGAAAATGTCATTTTATGCAACTTTTTCAACCCTTACATTTTGATTCAAAAAAGCTTCAAATGGAAAAACCTTGGTCATGAAAGTTGTAGAATAGATCTTTCCCTTTTCAAAAAGTACAAGAACATGACCTAATTCATTTTGGATCAAAAGTTATGGCTCATCAAAGTTGGCAAAAATCACTAAATTTCAAGTTATGCACCAAATGGAAAACTTGCAAATTCTTGTACCAAGGCAATTTGTGACTTCAAATTGATGTCTAACCTTTACACAAACATCACACATGACCTAAAATCAGAATTGGCCCAAGGGATTTTTCATTTTTGTGCTTTGATTTTCAAAGATCCTTAAGTCATTTTTCATAAAGGTGCAAAGAGGGATTCTTGGCAAAATCATTCTCCAAGGAGTTATGTGATCACTAGTTGCTTTCTATGCATTGCCATGATCAAATGGAATATCATGCACCAAAATTCAACAAGAAGTATCTCATGTGCATAACCAAAAATCATGAGAAAACACAAGTGGGCAAGTTGCAAAATCTAGCATAGCTCATGATCCATATGCTGCAGACATTCACAAGCAATCTAAGGGTTATCCTTGACCCAAGCTGAAGCAAGACAAGCCCTTAGACAGCTGCTGCCATAGCCCATGCTGCAAGTACAAGACAACTTGACTTTTTGGCCAAAGCCCCCATACTCTTGGAACAGTGAGCAGCCACCTCTACTGACCTGCTCCACAGGCTACTCATACATCTTGGGAGTGTTATAGCAAGACATTGGCCCTTGAAACAAGCAAGAACACAGCCTTCACAAAAATCTGTCAAGAACTCCTCTCCTTCGAATCTCTTTTTCCAGCCATCAAACATTCATTTTCTCTTCACCATTGCATCATACACACTCAAAGGAACCAGAATCCACCATTAAAGCAGTTTGAAACCCTACAAATCACAACTGTAAAACCTGCCATATCAGAACTCAAGCTTCCAAAATAGCCACCAACAAAGGATTGTGAGCATTCCAGTGGCTTTAGGGGGTTCATAGGAGGCATTCTGCATCAAAGCAAGGTCTGGAGAGCTCATATCCATAGCTCATCACTTCAGGTAGCTTCGAATCTCCAACTTTTCAGAGCTTGCATTTTATGTTATAAATTGATAGTGTATGTCTTGCTGATCATGATGATGCCTTTAGAATAAAAAATAGTGAAGAAATGAGTATTTTGTTGCACTCTGAAATTTCACCCGTGAATCTTGTTGGCTTCGATTCTCTTTGATTTTGAGTGATAAATTTTGTTTGAAGGGTGATTTGAATGGGGTTTGGGCAGAGGATCATTTCCCTGCTTTCAATTTGATGAATGGTGGCCTGAATCATGATTTAGGGTTTTCAACCCGCCGGAGAAGATGACCGGAGCTTCCCTCCGGTCACCTGAGAGTGCTTAACCCTAACCCCTAATTAATTTCCCAGTTTGATTCATAACCCTTGGATGGTGATTAGGTTAAGTCATGCACGGCCCAGATTGATTCACTTATCCCTAATCCATGTTTATTAAATTAATTAAGTTTAATTAGTTTAATTAAATCAGAGTCCATCCTGGCCATTAAAAGACGCGCCAAGTCAACAGCCTCCTCCCAACTTTGAATCTGATGCGTTGGATGTGAATACTTCCCACTTTTATTGGTTTTTATTTCAATTTTTCTCATTTAATTTGTCCATTTATTTTAAAATAGCAAAATCATTTTTAAAATTCTGAAATTTTTTATACAAACTTTTATTTAATTTCAGAAACCAAAAATATTTTTATTTTTATTTTTTGCATTCAAAAATATTTTTAAATTATTTAAAAGTTTATTTTTAATTAATTAATGAGAATTAATTAATTAAAAATACTTTTAAAAATCACTCAAAAAATTCATGAAACATTTAAAACCATTTAGAAACATTGTCCAACCCTCAAACCAAATTTCTTTTTTGATCTTGATGTCTTTTGAGAATTTTTCATGGAATTAAAATCATTTTTAGGCATTATTTTGATCCAAACTTCCAAAAATCATTTCTGCCTAACCATTGAGAGTTGGACCTTGATTCTTTTTGCATTGCATTGTGTTTAGCTTGTAGTTTGTGAGATTAAATGGGCATGATTTGATCCTTCATTTTTTCATTTGTTTGACATTTTTCTTGTTAAGGACCCCTAAAACCCTAGAAATTTTAGGAAATTCATAACTTTTATTAGGTTAAGAGTTGGAACTTCTCCTTTGGGCAGTGAGTTAGTATAGGTTTAGGGATCCTTTGAATGCATTTTCATTTTTTTATCTTGATGTTTGCTTCTGATTTTGGTTTTTGTTTGAGACATTGATCATAAACCCTAATTTGAGCTTCCATATGCATTCATCTTGCATTTGCATTCATACCTTGACTTGCCATGACATTCTATGCATCCATTTGATTCATTTGACATCTTAAGACATATTGAATGCATGTTTGATCATTGCATCTTGCATTTTCCATGTTGTATGCCATATGCATTTCATAACTTTTCATGTTTGTTCTTGGTTCTTAACTTGTTTCATTTGCATCCATAAGCTTGTATGATCATCCCCATGTGTTGTTTCATGTTTGCATCATCTCATAACATCATTATCATCTCATATGTGCTTCTGGTTTTGATTTACATCATGCCATTTCATTTCATTTTGCATTGCATTGCATTTCTTTCACTAACTTTTCAGGTGGTAAGTAACTTTGAGAAGTGAATTTGCCTTCACTTCTCATAACTTCTCTTCATCTCTTTTATGCATCCATGCTGCATTTTTGTATGTGTTTGAGATTGAGCTTGCTCATTCTTCTTCATCCTACTTTCTTTCCTCAAGTGACTTGTCTTCTTAAGTGAAGCAAGTTACTTTGCTTCTCTTGGCTCCTTTTCATCTGCTTCCTGGTGTTTCTTTTGAAGATTTCTCTTGTTAAACCTCACAAACCTTAGGAACAACCAAGCATGACAATGATTAGGGTTTTGATTAGTCCCCCATTTAGTTTTTACCTTTGTGTCTCTTTTGAGTCTTCTTTTCTCATCTCATAATCAGGGACTAAACCCTAAAGGCTTTAAGGCTTTGTGATTAAGCTTATGCCTGCATCCTTCTATTAGGATGGAGTGTATAACTTTATTCCTAAGTGTTAAAACCTTAATGTGTTTAAATCTCTTAATCAATTCACTTAATAATCATCAAGACATCACACTTGTAACTTGGGCCTTGCATTAGGGTTCTAATTCTTCCTTAAATGGTTAAGAAGGACTAACCCTAGTGTTAATGGACAAGTCCTCCTCAAGTTGTCTTACAAACCCTAAAAATCACTTCATCATCATATCATTAAATAAAATCCACTTAATCAAAGGCTTGTTTTGTCATGAGTTTAATCCCTAATCATGGATTAAGTTGAGGAGCTTTCCTCAGCTTAAACATTCTCATCTATTATCCTTCTATTAGGATGATGTAATGAGTCTGTTTAATCCCTGATTATGGCTCAACCTCATTACTCAACACTAAACAAAAACACCAAAAACATCTAAATAATCACAAGTAGGTTAATGATCTTAATCCTACATCAAAGGTGATTAAGTGTGAGAATCTGACTTCACACTTAAAGTATTCTCATTACCCCTAATCAGAGGGAGGATGTGATGAGTTTACTAATCCATTGGTTTAGGCTTAAGCTCATTAACTCATGACAAATCTCAAAAGAAATAAAAGACTGAAAACCCAAAAACAAACAATAATCGTCTCCTCCGGGATTCTTTTCTCATCTCATTCACTCATGATCGAGAACTCGCTTCTTCCGTCTAATGCAAGACAGTTTGCACCTGAGCCAGACAGGTCATACACTTGAGCATAGACAAGCAAGCAGTTCACAAGTCAATTCACCTTTCAGTCTCTTTGGGTCGAACTACGGTGTTCTGACTTCCTCATTGCACGAGAGGATACGTAGGCATAACTTAACAGTTATCGAACAAAAGTCTCTGTATATCCCCCCTCTTCCCAGCCTTATTCTTTAAGCCTCATGGTCATGAGCATCTCATTCTTGTTCTTACACTGACACTGTACACTTATACACTTCACATTTTTCTTTACACTGACACTTGCATTCTTTCCAGCCCTTTATACACAGATTGCACTGACACTACCCCTTTAAAACACAAATCTTTTAAGCGTGGATCCCGTCGAGTACGGCGGACAATCTGGGTGCTAATACCTTCCCAGGTTGTAACCAACCCCCTTTCTCAGTCTCTCTGGTTCGCAACCGTCTTATCCATATCTTTCTAGGTCTATGCAGCATTGCCTTTCCTCCGGGATAAAAATGCCTAGCTGGCGACTCTTTTCTTCTCCAGTGAGTTCACTGCTGTGTGTTCTCATTGTTATTTTCGCCGACCGTTCGCGTCAGTACCATATTCGAGCCCGGTCTCGTCTTTTGGGAGCGACAGCTTGGCGACTCTGCTGGGGACCCTTATACTGTAACCAGGGCTTCTGGTTCTTTTTGTGGGTTCCTCCTAGCGCTTGATTGATTTGTGTTTACTGGGGTGTTATGTGCTATCTGTGCTTGTATATTTATTTTTGCTTATTGCTTTATGTACAGTTGCTTTATTGCTTTCTTTATAGCTTTGCATATATCATATTGTCATACTGTGCTGGCTGGATCTGTTTGTTGCTTTGGTGGGTGGGTTCTATTCAGAGTTAAGGTCCTATACCTGGGACCTGAGTGACACCTAGGCTAGAGTGGTTCATATTCTTTTCCATTCCATTTCGGTCTGGTGCGGGAATATGAAACACGGTTCAGATATGGGTTTCTTCTTGAGAACTCTGTGCTGCAGATCTCCTGTAGTGCTAGAGCTATCTGGGAAGCCTGCTAAGTCTGGATGACCTTTTTATGACCTTCAGAAACTGAGGTGAATTAGAGGAGGAACTTTTATGGTTATTGTAAACACTGAACCTCCGGGTTAGAAGTGTTTACACTTCTCATAACTGATCCAAGTCTGAGGATCCTTGTTTTAGAACACCACTTGTGAGGGGGTTGGGCTGTTTACAGGTTTGCAGGTACCCTTGACCTCAGCATACCCTGTTACTTTGTTTGAATAAGAGTACTCCATCTTGGAACAGTTCTTGTGATTCTAAACCCCGGACATGTGGCTCTTTATTTGAGTCCCCCACCTTGGTTACTGGACTTATAGACCTCCATCTGGATTTCTTGAACATACTTGGACTTATATCAAAGCACTTGATCAGATCCAGCTCAGTCACAAACCCTTGCATATCATTTGCATACATCATCATTGCATCATTTTAACATTTGCTTATTTGCTTTTTAGGGTATCCATACTTTATTTTGGCTTGGTTTTGACCCCATCATCAGCATAGACCTATCTTCATCAGTATCTACTTCAGCTATCTGCTACCTGCTTCAGTCACCTGCATTACCAGTCTCAGCCTGTCAGTGGCCCATCTTCAGTGTCATCATCAGCATCTGTCTCAAATTTTCTCCAGCAACATGACACCTAAGAAGAGTAATATCTCCTACCATTTCTTTCAGCCCGAGCTATCTGACATCAGGAAGATTCAGACCCTGATTACTCCAGACCATACACCACTATTCAGAGAACACTATGGAGGCATACTTGATGTGGTTATGGATTTGGACCCTTCACAGAGGAGCCTGATTCATACTTGCCTGCAGTTCTATGATCCCCCTTTAAGGTGTTTCACTTTTCAGGATTTTCAGTTGGGACCTTTATTAGAGGAGTATTCATCATTGGTTGGTGTACCTATCAGGGGTGGAGTCCCCTTCAACCCTGAGATGACTTTTCCAAGTAATGAAGAAGTGGCAAAGGCATTGCATCTGGAACCAGTTCTGATTGGGCAGAATATGACCACCAAGGCTGGAGTCTCTGGTCTGCATCTGGATTTCTTAATATCTCAGGCTACCCTGAAGGCCTCTTCAGGAGAATGGAAGGTGGTCTGTGCTTTATTGGCCCTTAGTATATATGGGGTCATATTGTTTGCAGATGAGCCTAAGTTCATTAGCAAGAATGCAATCCACCTTTTTATCCTAAGAAACCCAGTGCCCACCTTACTGGGAGATTTCTATTACTCTGTCCACCAGAGGAATGAAAAGCAAAGGGGAAGATTAGTGAGGTGCTGTGCTCCTTTGTTCCATACTTGGCTGCTCAAACATTTTCCAAAGACTGATGCATTCTTGAACCCTCACCAGCAAAGGAACTGGACTAGGAGACTCACTGCTTTGACCTCAGCTGATATCAGGTGGTGCACTCAAAGCACCAAGGGCAGGGATATCATTACAAGTTGTGGGCAGTTTCCCAATGTACCCCTGATAGGAGTTAAGGGCTGCATCAACTACAACCCTCTGCTATTCAAAAGACAACTGGGCTATGCATTAATCCACACTCCTAAGGCACAAGACTTGGCTGAGACTCTTTACTGTGAGATTAAGCCTAATCTGGCTATTGTCAGGCAAGCATCCTGGGCTTGGGACAATGTTCAGACTAAAGGAGTAACCATTCTGGGGAAGTGCAACAATGTGGCATCAGCACAGTACTATGAGTGGTCCCATGCCAGGGCTCAATTTTCTGGGATGCCCTTCACCATGGAGGATATACCTGGGCCATCCTCAGCACCACCTCCTGTCACTATCAGTTTGGAGGAGTTTGAGGAATTGAAAGAGAGAAATGAGAAGTTGACTCAGGCTCTACAGAAGACCCTCTGGGAGAGGAGTGATGGTAGGTTGGATATTGAGAGGTTAGAGAAGCTGAAAGTGGAGCATCTAGCCAGAATTGAGAAGTCAGATGATTATATCAAGAAGTCTAGGGATGGAGAACAGATTCTGAAGAATGCCTGCAAGGAAGCTCAGTTCCAGAAGGCCAGGACTGATTTGTATCTGAAGGAGAGTCAAGCTAGGTGGGTCAGGATCACCGAAGCTCGTACTCTGGAGGATAAAAGGACTCAGGACAAGATTGAGCAGTTGGAGGCTAGTGCCAAGGAGCAACAGGAAGCCCTGCTAGCAGCCCAGAAAGAGATCTCAGAGATGAAGATCAGAGCTGGTGTGAAGAGGTCAAAGGACCAGAGTCAACACAAGAAGCTAACTGCAGCTGTTACTACCAGGAATCTCCTTATCAGGAACCTTACAGAGCGTCCAGCTGATCCTGTGACTGAAGCACTTCTCAAGGAAGTTCAGGACGACGAGTTTGGTCTTGGTGTCTGACTTTTGCTTGTTGTTGCTTTCATTTCATTTACTTTTATTTTCTTATGTTGTATTTTGACCCCTCAGAGGGCATGATTTGTAAGAAACAAACTATGTATCATTTGATTTTCGTAATATATGTACCAGTTTGTTCCATCTGAGTTTTCTTTCAAGCAACATCAAAGGCATCATCTTCAAGGGTCTGTAAAGGTCAAAACCAAGTGCCAAGCCGGATACCTCGGAAACAAATAAGCATACTGCATTGCATACTAACCTTTGTTTGTTTTGTAGGTTTGTTTTGTTTTTGTTACTAACTCTGTTGTGATCTCAGGAACTATTGCTCGACGTCGGGTATTTCCACTCAACCGTCCACACAGATATCCCACCCGCAACAACCTTCCGGGAATACAGATGGACCAGGTACAACAGGACCTTACAGAGGTCAGGAACCAAATGGCCAATGAAAGATTGGAAATGAGGGCTCAGATGACACAATTTATGGAGGTGATGAACAATATGGCTCAAAGCCAGGAGAGATTAAGAGCCATGGTAGAGAGGCAGAATCAAGAAGACCCCCATCTAGGGACTGCTGGGACAAGCAACAATGAGAGGGTTCATCCTCACATCAACCCACCTGTATTTGGACCCCACCTTCATCCAGAGATCAACATCCCTGCTAATGTTCAAGGGAATGCTACTACAGGTAGAGTGCTGCAAGAAGATCCCCAGGAAGATCAGTTCACAGTGATGGGAGCTGGGGATGAGGCCTATGACAGAAGGCTAGATGAAATTGCTGAAAAATTAAGGTCATTAGAATCTCAAAACTCTCTGGGCTTTGATGTTATGGACATGGGCTTAGTGGACGGGGTCAGGATCCCCCACAAATTTAAACCACCGTGCTTTGAAAAGTACAACGGGACTTCCTGTCCACGGACCCATTTACAATCCTTTCTGGGGAGGCTGAAGGCATATACCATGGACGAAAAGCTATGGATGTTTTATTTTGAGGATAGTTTAACGGGAGCTTCAAGGGAATGGTACTCTCATCTGACCAGAGCAACCATCAGATGTTGGAAGGACTTGGCAGAGGCCTTCATTAGACAATACCAGTATAATTTGGATATGGCACCCAACAGGACCCTCCTGATGGGAATGTTCCAGTCATCCAGGGAAAGCTTCCGGGAGTACGCCCAGAGGTGGAGACAGCTTGCTGCCGCTGTCCAACCTCCCATGTCAGAGAGGGAGATGGCTGATATGTTTATGAACACCCTCCAAGGGACATACATTGATAGGCTAGCTGCCTTTTCTTCTACCAGCTTTGCAGATGTCGTCATAGGTGGGGAAAGAATTGAGAGCCTGTTAAAGATGGTCAAAATTTCTGACAACGGTGCCAGCTCGTCCAGCAACACAAGAAAGCCTTTTGTGGGCCCAAGAAGGACTGGTGAGACCAATGCTATCCATGCCAGCAGGGGCAGACCCCAATATGTTCATAGGTCTGTGGCAGCAGTCACCATTCCCGCTCCAGTTCATCCACAACCAGCTTATCAACCACAGCAACCAAATTATCAGCAACAAACTCAGTATCCTCCTCAGAGAAACTACAACAACACCAGCAACAACAATCAGCAAAGACCATATCAACAGAGACCATCTCAGGCCAATAGGGTGATTGATCCGATCCCTATGCCCTATGCAACATTACTGCCACAACTCCTGAAACTCAACCTGGTTGAGCTAAGGACGTTGTCACCTCCAGATCCTACCAGTCTACCCAGAAATTACGACGCCAGCGCCAGATGTGCTTTTCATTCAAATGCACCTGGACATAGTACAGAGAAGTGCAGAGCTTTGCACATGAAGGTACAAGACCTGGTAGACTCTAAGGCTCTAAACTTTGCACCACCACCGAATGTTAACAAGAACCCTATGCCAAACCACGGAGGTCCCATAATCAATGCTATTGAAGAAGACAAACCGTCTTACTTGATAACCAGTGTGGGTCAGATTCGGACACCGTTGGTAGAGATTAAAGCTCAACTCCTCGAATGTCAAATATTCCCGGGATGTGAGTTAGGGTGTGCTTATTGCAACATTTCAGTGAATGGTTGTGATAACTTGAGAGATGGCATAGATGGTCTCATCCAGAGTGGCCTGCTTCAAATCACAACATCAATTCCTACCAATCCAGCAATCTCATCAGCAACAATTCCCGTGTCTTCTACAACTGCAACAACCATTGTTCCAAACAACTCTTCAGCTTCATCAACAAATGCTTCATCTGTTACTTCAACTGACCAAATATCAGCAAACATCCCTTCTAAAACTTCAGCACCACTTCATTCAGAATCTCCTACAACAACAACACCCATCCATCCAACAATGTCTCCTACAACTTCAACAGCAAATGTCTCAACAGTTACGATTTATTAGGATCCTGAAAATGATTCTGCCTACAACTCACAAAGTGCTACTCCTATCAGAGCACCAGTCACAATATACTATGATCCACATACTATCATGGTCCCTTCTGCAGCTGTTATCAGTCCAGTTACTATCACAGTGCCTGGGCCAGTACCTTATGAAAGCAGTAATGCCATCCCTTGGCATTACGGCTCTGATCTATACTGCGAAGGACAGAAAATCACTCTTGAATCATCAACCCCTGCACCACAAATAGACAATGTGGGAGGAGGCGGAGGCTTCACTCGAAGCGGACGTCTCTTTGCTCCACAAATTCAAAGACCCACTGCTGAAGCAGAAGCTGCTGCCAAGGCAAAAGGGAAGAACTTGGTACAAGAGGAACAAATTGTTAAGGAAGCTTTAAAAACACCTTTTGATCAAGAAGTTGATGAATTCATGAGAATCATCAAGAAAAGTGATTACAAGATAGTGGACCATCTTCACCAGACGCCTTCCAAGATCTCTATTCTATCATTGCTTATATGCTCCGAAGCTCATCGGAACGCACTATTAAAAGTCTTGCACGCAGCTTATGTGCCAGAAGAGATCACCGTCAATCAGTTGGAAGCTGTGGTTGGAAATGTTACTGCTAGCAATGGACTAGGGTTCACCAACACTGATTTGACTACAGAAGGCCGCAATCATAACAAGGCTTTGCACATTACCATGGAATGTAAAGGTGCAGTTCTTTCCCATGTGCTGGTAGACACAGGATCATCCCTCAATGTCTTACCTAAAAAGGCCCTTGTGAAGCTAGAGTATGAAGGATTGGCATTACGTCCCAGTAACTTGGTAGTGAGGGCTTTTGACGGCTCTAAGAGATCAGTTCTGGGAGAAATTGAGTTGCCTGTAACGATTGGCCCACAAACCTTCAAAACGACCTTCTACGTGATGGACATTCAGCCTGCCTACAGTTGTTTGTTGGGTAGACCATGGATTCATGCCGCTGGCGCAGTTACGTCTACCCTTCACCAGAAGTTAAAATTCGAGTGGGAGGGCCAAGTCGTTACAATCTGTGGAGAGGAGGATATTTTTGTTAGCCATCTGGCTACATACAAATACATTGAGATGGATGGGGAGATCCACGAAACAATGAGTCAAGGGTTTGAGGCCTTGAACATAAATGAAACATCTGTTGTACCTGGAACCTCAATGACATCTTATCAACAAGCCCGGAAGGTTGTTGAAGAAGGAACTGCCCAGGGCTGGGGCAAACTGTTGCCTGTGGAGAAGAAAGAGGATAGATTTGGGTTGGGATACAAACCAACTCAACAAGATCAAGCAGAGGCTGCCAAAGATCCCAACTTTGTTAGTGGGGGGATGCTCACCCCTGATGCTGTCAACAATTTGGAAGACGAGGATGAAAGCGACCGCAACCTGGAGAGTTGGATCCGTCCAAAGATCCCGGGGAGCAGTATCTCAAACTGGTCTTCCCAGGAAATTATAAGAGTTACTCATGCAGAGTAATTATTATTTCCTGTATTTTTATAGCATGCATCAAGTCTTGCATCTTGCCCAAGATGACAAGACTCATTTTGTAATCGGGCCATCTGTAATTTTTGTGCAACAAGATTAATCAATGAAATATCAGACATCTTTTGCAAATGAGTCTTTTCCTTTTCCGCTCACTGTTTTTTCATTTTTCTTTTTGTACAAAAAAATAAATGGCAATGTTTTCAAAATGATAACTTCTATTTTCTAAAACAAGATTAAAATCAATCACTAAAATGAACAAACTGAACCCTTGCAGAGAGTGCCTTCCAGACAGCACCGACAACAGCACGGCTATGACTTCGTATGACTTTGACAATCCGATCAATCAAGCTGATGAAGGGGTTGAAGAAGATTACGAGCTTCCTGAAGAGTTAGCCAGATTGTTGAGACAAGAGGAGAAGTTTATCACTCCTCATCAGGAGGAGGTAGAAACGATCAATCTTGGTACAGATGAAGATGTGAAAGAAGTTAAAATCGGGGCTTGCTTACAAGACTCAGTGAAGAGACAACTGATTGACCTGCTTCAAGAGTATGTGGATGTGTTTACGTGGTCTTATCAAGATATGCCAGGGTTGGACACCGACATTGTTATGCACAAGCTGCCTTTAAGAGAAGAATGCCCGCCGGTTAAACAGAAACTGCGCCGTACTCGCCCAGACATGGCCATGAAAATCAAAGAACAGGTACAAAAGCAGTGGGACGCCGGGTTCCTTGCTGTAACTAGCTATCCGCCGTGGGTTGCTAACATAGTACCTGTGCCTAAGAAGGACGGCAAGGTAAGAATGTGTGTTGACTACCGGGATCTAAACAGAGCTAGCCCAAAAGATGACTTCCCTTTACCTCACATTGATGTATTGGTGGATAATACGGCTCAGTTCTCGGTATTCTCCTTCATGGACGGATTTTCAGGGTACAATCAGATTAAAATGTCACCTGAAGACATGGAGAAGACAACCTTCATCACACCCTGGGGCACGTTCTGTTACAAGGTGATGCCATTCGGACTGAAGAATGCAGGTGCAACATATCAACGGGCTATGGTGACATTATTCCATGATATGATCCACAAAGAAATCGAATGTTATGTGGATGACATGATTACCAAGTCCCTCACTGAAGAAGACCACCTGGTAAATCTGCTGAAACTATTCAAGCGTCTGAGGAAGTACCAACTGAAGTTGAACCCCAACAAATGCACATTCGGGGTGCGATCTGGTAAGCTGCTGGGTTTATTGTGAGCGAGAAAGGGATTGAAGTTGACCCTGACAAAGTCAAAGCCATTCAAGAAATGCCTGCACCGAAGACAGAAAAAGAAGTTCGAGGGTTTCTAGGTAGATTGAACTACATCTCACGGTTCATATCTCACCTTACAGCAACCTGTGAACCCTTGTTCAAACTGCTAAGAAAAGAACAGATGGTCAAGTGGAACGAAGACTGCCAGAAGGCTTTTGACAAGATCAAGGAATACTTACAAGAGCCTCCAATCCTTATGCCTCCAGTTGAAGGAAGACCTCTGATAATGTACTTGACAGTATTAGAAGAGTCAATGGGGTGTGTGCTGGGCCAGCATGACGAGTCTGGTCGAAAAGAGTATGCAATATACTACCTGAGCAAAAAGTTTACCGACTGTGAACAACGTTATTCACTGCTCGAGAAAACTTGCTGTGCTTTAGCGTGGGCTGCTCGCCGACTGAGACATTATATGTTGACTCACACTACCTTATTGATTTCAAAGATGGACCCCGTTAAGTACATTTTTGAGAAGCCAGCGCTTACCGGACGGGTTGCAAGATGGCAAATGATTCTCACTGAATATGACATCCAGTACACGTCTCAGAAAGCCATCAAAGGCAGTGTATTGTCTGAATATCTTGCTGGGCAACCTATTGATGATTACCAGCCTATGAGATTTGACTTCCCTGATGAAGACATCATGTTCATAAAAGCAAAAGATCATGAGGAGCCTGTTCACACTGAAGGGCCTGACCCGGAAGAGGAATGGACTATGATGTTTGATGGGGCTGTTAATATGAATGGTCGTGGCGTTGGTGCAGTACTCATTACACCTAAGGGAGTTCACATGCCTTTCTTGGCAAAGCTCACCTTCAACTGCACTAACAACGAAGCTGAATACGAAGCTTGCATTATGGGTCTTGAGGAAGCCATTGACCTTAGGATCAAAACATTGACTGTATTCGGAGATTCAGCTCTGGTAGTTAATCAAACCAACGGCAAATGGTACACACATCAGGACCATCTGATACCTTACAGGGATTATACGAGAAGGTTATTGACTTTCTTCACAACGGTCAAGCTTGAGTATATCCCTCGGGATGAGAATCAGTTTGCAGATGCTCTGGCTACCATTTCGTCTATGATCAAAGTTCAAGCTGCCAAATTTGTACCACAGATTTCAGTGTCCAGACTCGACAGACCAGCATATGTGTTCGCAGCAGATGTTGTTAAAGATGATAAGCCTTGGTTCTACGACATTAAGTGCTTCTTGGAGGGTCAAACATACCCACCTGGGGCATCTTCCAATGATAAGAAGACATTAAGAAAGCTTGCTGGAAGTTTCTTTCTGAACACTGATGGTTCCCTGTACAAGAGAAACTTTGATATGGTGCTCCTCAGATGCGTTGACAGAACAGAAGCAGACTTGTTATTGCATGAAGTGCACGAAGGATCCTTTGGTACCCACGCTGGAGGACATGCAATGGCTAAAAAGTTGCTAAGATCAGGTTATTACTGGATCACAATGGATGCCGACTGTTGTGCTTATGCCAGAAAATGCCATAAATGCCAGATTTATGCTGATAAGGTGCATGTGCCTCCCAATCCTTTGAATGTGATGTCTTCACCCTGGCCCTTTTCCATGTGGGGCATTGATATGATTGGCAAGATTGAACCGACTGCTTCGAATAGCCACAGATTCATCTTGGTCGCCATCGACTATTTCACCAAGTGGGTCGAAGCAGCCTCCTATGCAAATGTCACAAGACAAGTGGTAGCCAGATTTCTGAAGAGAGATATCATCTGTCGGTACGGAGTTCCCAAGCGAATCATTACTGATAATGGTTCCAACTTAAACAACAAAATGATGGCTGAGCTATGCCGGGACTTCAAGATCCAACACCACAATTCTTCTCCTTACAGGCCAAAGATGAACGGCGCTGTTGAGGCAGCTAACAAGAATATCAAGAAGATTGTGCAGAAGATGGTAATCACCTACAAAGACTGGCATGAGATGCTACCGTTTGCTTTACATGGGTACCGCACGTCAATCAGAACATCCACTGGGGCAACACCGTATCAGCTTGTGTATGGTATGGAGGCAGTCCTACCTGTTGAAGTTGAATTACCCTCTCTACGGGTACTGATGGATGTTAAGTTGAACGAAGCAGAGTGGGTCCGGTCCCGATACAAACAACTGAGTCTGATTGAAGAGAAAAGATTGGCTGCAATCTGTCACGGGAAGTTGTATCAGAAAAGAATGAAGAAAGCCTTCGATCAGAAAGTCAGGCACCGAGAGTACCAAGTGGGAGATCTTGTGCTAAAGAGAATCCTCCCTCCTCATACAGACCATAGGGGCAAATGGACTCCGAACTATGAAGGACCATTCGTGGTAAAGAAAGTTTTCTCTGGTGGAGCATTGATGCTCAGCACCATGGATGGTGAAGATTTCCCATCCCCTATGAATTCAGATGCAGTTAAAAAATACTTCGCATGAAAATGACCCGCTGGACATAAAAACAGAATGTAAGTCCAGGCAAAAATAGGGCATCCCGGCGAGTCAAAAACAGAATAAAAGACTCGGGCAAAAATAAGGGAAAATAAACAAAAATGTACACCCGCTGAGTTGAAAAGCCACATCGGACAGCTCAGGCAAAAAAGGGTATCCCGATGGATTGAAAACCCGAAAGGGCGATCCATGCAAAATAAGGGAATAAGCGAACAACTGCATTTTGAATTCGTCTGTATCACTTACAACTTGGTAAGCTTCGAAAGGATCAAGCCTCTTTCAGAATCAGCCTTCTTCAGAAAGCAAGGTGAGAAGAACGTCAAATGTCATACGAGTCATAGCAAAAGGGGAAGCTCCTTAAAGCGTCATCAACATTGCCAACATTTTATTTCTCAATTTGTAACAATCTCCTCATTTCAGGGGATGTGTTTCTTGACTGTATCTTGCCAATTCAGGGCATTTGAATTAATGAAATCAGATTTTCAGTCACACAATGTCTCGTACATTTTTGTTTGCAAAGAATGTCTGATGTCTTTGAAATAATTGATTGCATGAATACAGATGCTTACCTTCAAAAATAAAAGTTACATGCTTGCAGGAAATATACTTACTCTCAGAAGTGTCTAACTCCTATGACGGAATCCGGTAAAGGATACCTCGGGATTACTTGTGTGTTTCTCTATCTTTGCAGGATTGCAGGTATCCAAAACGCAACTCGGGGCATGATAGCTTCATCCCAGCAAGCTGGCAAATCAACACTTAGTCTTAGCACCCAAAGTGTTCCCTCCCCAGCTGAGTTTCCACTTATTCCTTCCTCAGCCAAATGTAAAAAGCTAGGGAACCACTTCCCCACAGAGCTTCAGTCTCTATCCAGAAGAGCAACGCATGAAGAAATCACAACAGAGTGAAGAAAGCTTCTACAAACCCCAGCTGGGTCCCTCATTACAAGGATATGTCTATCAGTGACCTATATCCCCAAGCAGATACATCTCATCAGATCTACCAATGATCTCCTCCCCAGCTGGGATGTCCACTTCAAACAGATCGACCAGAGATCTTCACAGCAACGGGACCCAAATCCCGGTTTGGTCCTTGCATAATCATAGCATTCGCATCATACTCACTCACAAAGCGTAGCATTCCGTCTAAAACGGAGCGTTACGGCAAAAATCAAACATATAGCATAATCCTAAGCCATGTTTTGAATCAAAGACTTGTGAATATTGAAACCTGTCGCTCCCGATAAATGGGAAAGGCCCAAATAAAGGTACAGACGCGAACGGTCGGCGAGAGGGACAATGAGAACACACAACCGTGAACTCACTGGAGATGAATAGAGTCGCCAGCTAGGCATTTTTATCCCGGAGGAAAGGTAATGCTGCATAGACCTAGGAAAAGATGGATAAGACGGTTGCGAACCAGAGAGACTGAGAAAGGGGGTTGGTTACAACCTGGGAAGGTATTAGCACCCAGATTGTCCGCCGTACTCGACGGGATCCACGCTTAAAAGATTTGTGTTTTAAAGGGGTAGTGTCAATGCAATCTGTGTATAAAATAGCTGGAAAAAGATGTACAGGTGTCGGTGTAAAGGAAGTGCAAAGTGTAATATATGCAGTGTCAGTGTAGGGACAAGAATGGAATGCTCATGATAATGAGGCTAAAGAATAAAGCTGGAAAGAGGGGGAATATATAGAGACTTTTGTTCGATAACTGTTAAGTTATGCCTACGTATCCTCTCGTGCAATGAGGAAGTCAGAACACCGTAGTTCGACCCAAAGAGACTGAAAGATAAATTGACTTGTGAACTGCTTACTTGCCTATGCTCAAGTGTATGATCTGTCTGGCACAGATGCAAACTGTCTTGCATTAGACGGAAGAAGCAAGTTCTCGGTTGTGAGTGAATGAGATGAGAAAAGAATCCCGGAGGAGACGATTATTGTTTGTTTTTGAGTTTTCAGTCTTTTATTGCTTTTGAAAGTTTGTCATAAGTTAATGAGCTTAAGCCTAAACAAATGGATTTAGTAAACTCATCACATCTTCCCTCTGATTAGGGGTAATGAGAATACCTTAAGTGTGAAGTCAGATTCTCACACTTAATCACCTTTTGATGTAGAGTTAAGATCATTAACCTACTTGTGATTATTTAGATGTTTTTGGTGTTTTTGTTTAGTGTTGATTAATGAGGTTAAGCCATAATCAGGGATTAAACAGACTCATTATACCATCCTAATAGAAGGATAATAGATGAGAATGTTTAAGCTGAGGAAAGCTCCTCAACTTAATCCATGATTAGGGATTAAACTCATGACAAAACAAGCCTTTGATTAAGTGGATGTTATTTAATGGTATGATGATGAAATGATTTTTTATGATTTGTAAGACAACTTGAGGGGGACTTGTCCATTAACACTAGGGTTAGTCCTTCTTAACCATTTAAGGAAGAAATAGAACCCTAATGCAAGGCCCAAGTTACAAGCTTGATGTCTTGATGATTATTAAGTGAATTGATTAAAGGATTTAAACGCATTAAGGGTTTAACACTTAGGATTAAAGTTATACACTTCATCCTAATAGAAGGATGCAGGCATAAACTTAATCACAAAGCCTTAAAGCCTTTAGGGTTTAGTCCCTGATTATGAGATGAGAAGAGAAGACTCAAAGAGACACAAAGGTAAAAACTAAGAGGGGAGACTAATCAAAACCCTAATCATTGTCATGCTTGGTTGTTCCTAAGGTTTGTGAGGTTTTACAAGAGAAGTCTTCAAAGGAACCACCAGGAAGCAGATGAAAGGATCAGAAGAAGCAAAGCAACTTGCTTCATTTAAGAAGACAAGTCACTTGAGGAAAGAAAGTAAGGAGAAGAAGAATGAGCAAGCTCAAACTCAAACACATACAAAAATGCAGCAAGGATGCATAAAAAGAGATGAAGAGAAGTTATGAGAAGTGAAGGCAAATTCACTTCTCAGGATAACTTACCACCTGAAAAGTTAGAAAAGAAATGCAATGCAATGCAAAATGGGATGAGATGACATGATGAGAAACAAAACCAGAAGCATACATGAGATGATAATGATGTTATGAGATGCTACAAACATGAATCAAGACATGAAGATGATCATACAAACCTATGGATGCAAATGGAACAAGTTGAGGAACATGAACATACATGAAAAGTTATGAGATGCATATGGCATACAACATGGAAAATACATGATGCAATGATCAAACATGCTTTCTATATGTCTTATGATGTCAAATGAATCAAATGGATGCTTGAAATGTCATGGCAAGTCATGCTATGCAAGAGAATGCAAGATGGATGCAAATGGAAGCCCAAATTAGGGTTTATGAACCAAGCATCAAACAAAAACCAAAAACAGAAGCAAACCCTAAGATAAAAAATGGAAAATGCCACTCAAAGGACCCCTAATCTTATACTAAACCAATGCCCAAAGGAGAGGTCTCAACTCTTAACCAAATTCAAGTTATGATTTTTACAAGTTATTAGGGTTTTTAGGGTTTCCACACAAAAGAAATGTCAAACAAAATGAAAAATGAGGAATCAAACCATGTCCATTTAATCTCAAAAACTACATGCTAAGCACAATGCAATGCAAGAAGAATCAATGTCCAACTCTTCATAGATAGGCAGAAAAGATTTTTTGAACTTAGGATCAAAACAATGCACAAAAATGATTTTAATTCAAAAGAAAATTCTCAAAAAGTATCAAGATCAAAAAAGAAATTTGGTTTGAAGGTTGGACAATGTTTCTAAATGTCTTAGAACATTTCATGAATTTTTTGGTGATTTTTAAATACCTAAAAGTATTTTTAATAAATTAATTTCCATTAATCAATTAAAAATAATCTTTTAAATATTTAAAAATATTTTTTTAATGATAAAAATAAAAACAAAAATATTTTTGGGTCTTAAAAATTAATAAAACTCATGAGAAAAAGTTTCATAATTTTTAGACATTTTTTACTATTTTTAATAAATTGTGCAAAACAAATGAATTAAATGAGAAATAAAAATGAAATAAACTGAATTAAATAAAAGTCATTCAATCTGATGGTGGAGATTCAAATGAAAACACGCGCGCGTTGACCTGGCGCCAAATCCAAAGGCCAGCATTCAAACCTGGCTAATTAATGTTTAAACCCTAACCCTGCCGTTAATCACTTTCAGATGACCGGAACAGTGTTCCGGTCATCTTCTCCGTTCACCCCAAAATGCTAACTCTCTATACACGTATCTAAAATGAAATCTAAGAACACAGGAATGATCCCCACTCACTCACGAATCAAAACCCTAACTCAAAACAAATTTATCATTCCTACAATGGCTGAATCGAATCAATCTATTTCTAGGGCAAAAAGTTTCAGAAGCATGGTAAACTCTCATCTCTCCACCATTTTCAAAACCAAAGGCATATTCATGATCAGGAAGACATATAGAACAGATTAAGAACTTAAAAAATGATTTCTGGGAAAATATTTCTTGAGCTACCTGAGATTCGAAGCTTTCACTCCAGCAACTTTCAGGCCTCCCCTCTTGGTGAAATCCACTCCTTATGACCTCTTGATGATGCTTGAATGCTTGGGAGAAATTTATGTTGGCTGGATGAAGAGTTTGAACAACTTCTGCTCAAGCTCAGTTGAACATGGCAATGGTGATTCAGGCTGTTTCTGGCAATGGTGAAGGGTTGTTTGTGGTCCAGATGATGAGTGGAGAAGGTTTGTGGAGTTTGTTTGGATGTTTGTGAGCTGTGGAGAGAGTTTCGAAGGAAACTGCAAGTTGGAGTGAAAATGGTGAAGTGGTGTTATGGCTTGTTTCAGGCTTGGTTCTTTGATGCTTTGGACTCAATGAGGCATGGTGAGTTGAAGTGTGGAAATAGTTTGGATGTTTGTGAGCTGGGCAGAGAAATTCGAAGAGTTTTGCAAAAGGGAGTGAGTTTGTGTATGTGTTGTTGTGTGTTGTTTCAGCCCTGCTTCTTGAGTGTTATGGCCTGCATTTGGATAGTATATTTTAATCCTATAGGTCAGATGATTTGACATGGCCTCTATTGATTGGTAAGTTTGCTTTTGCCAAAAGTCCACTTTTTGTGTAAGAGAGGTATGGCTTGGTTCTAGGCTAGTACAAAGCATGGGCTGGCGCAGCAAGGGTGAGGGGAAGGGCTAGCAAAGCTCAGCATCCAATGTGGCAAGTGGTAGGGAGTGTGATCATGAGTTTTGCAAGTTGGTGCAACTTTGGTTCACATGTGATTTTCTCATTCCACAAACCATGAAACATGGGCATTCTTGGTTCGATTCTGACTTTTAGAGTTTATGTGATGTTTGTGTCATGGTTTGATGTCAACTAGAGGTTACAAAAAGTCTTGGTTCATGATTTTGCAAAATTCACATTTGAAGCATGTCTTGAAAATCAATGATTTTTGCCAACTTTGTCACACCATAACTTTTGATCCAAGAAGAATTTGCTCATGTTCTTGTACTTTTTGAAATGGGAAAGATGTATTCTACAACTTTCATGACCAAAGTTTTTCCATTTGAAGCATTTTTGGATCAAGAATCAAGGCTTGAAAAGTGACCTAAAATGACACATTCTTGAAAAGTCAACTATACCCAAAAAGTCAACATTTGCAAAAACTCCAAATTCTTGAATTTTGTGAGCTTCAACCTTCTTCCATGATCAAATAAAGATCATATACACTCAAGATGATGAAGATCACCCATTGGTTGGGTCATTGGGGGCCTCAGATGCCCTGATTTTGCACTGACTTGTCTGAAAAGTCAACTCTTGATCAGATGACTTCCCCATGGAATTTCTTCATGAAAATTGATATGCATACTCCCTATACCATATAGAGACCAATGGAAACAAGAATGACCAAAAAATTTGGAGTTATGGCCTCTGAAACCAAAACCCTAATTTTAGGTCAACTGTGCAGTCTAGCCTGGCTCTGCTTCCATGCAAACCTCAGTTCTTGTGATTCTTTTGAAATCTTGACTTTGGGAGGATGTAATATGATATAAGAACACATGTGGATCCCTTTTAAGTGATTGGTTGCCTTTGGAGTGGCTCAAGAAGCTCTTGGATTGCTCAGATCACAAACCCTAGGTGCAGATGACTTAGAAACTATGCAGTGAATCAAAAATGAGATATGAGATGATATGATTGTGTTTATGCATATGAAATGATCACAAGCCATGATGTGAATGGGTGAGGGCAAATTTGGGGTGTTTACAGCTGCCCCTATTCAAACATGAGTTAGCTGTGCAGGATGTAAGCAACGGCTTAACAGGCAAGCAAGATAACTTGTGGTTGAATACCAAAGACAGTCCAAAATTTGCACTCACAGAATGAAGAAGAAAAGGGATATAGATTGTAAAAGGAAATAAAGTATATTGTAAAGTGTAGGCGACGGAGGACGACCGTCGGGCAGAGGACGACTGTTGGGTAAATAGCAATGACGGGGACGGCCGACATGCTGGGAAAAAGTGCGGAAAATAAAGCAATGACGGGGACAGCCGACATGCTGGGGATAAAAGGTAAAGCTAAGACGGGGACGGCCGACTAGCTGGAGAAAATAAAATTATGATGGGGACGGCCATCAAGATAAAGTAGGATTCTCTGGGAATTAATGAAACATGACGGGGACGGCCATCAAGTTCATAAAGCAAGGTAACCGACGATGGGGACGGCCATCGGGTTAAAAGAAAAGGAAAAGGGACCGCGACGGGGACGGTCATCGGGTTAAAGAATGAATGAAATAAACAGATGATGGGGTACGGCCATCAAAGGTGAAGAACGATCACCTAGCAGGGTACAGCTGCTCTGTTGGGGAATAAAAGAAATATGATGGGGACGGCCATCAAAGGTGGAGGACGACCACCTGGCAGGGTACGGCTGCCGAAAATATCAACGATGGGGACGACCATCGGATAAAAGGTCAACGATGGGGACGGCCATCGGACGAGCATGATGGAGGACGACCATCAAGAGGTGGAGGACGACCACCTAGCAGGGGACGGCTGCTCTCAGGGTTTATCATGACATAGGACGAATGTCAGATAACCAAAATCAACAATGGGGACGGCCATTGGATAAAATGATAAAGGACGATCATCAAGAGGTGGAGGACGACCACCTAGCAGGGGACGGCTGCTAAAATCAACGATGGGGACGGCCATCGGATGAGCATGATGGAGGACGACCATCAAGAGGTGGAGGACGACCACCTAGCAGGGTACGGCTGCTCTCAAAATTTATCACAACACAGGACGAGTGTTAGATAAAAAGAAATTTGCTTGGCGATTTACTGGGGAGTAGTAAACACGGACGAGTGTTTATATCCAAGAAACAAAAGGTATAAGTGTTTGGTATTTGTGTATAGAATAAAGATGCGGACGAGCATCCTTAAGACTACGATACGGACGAGTATCGGGTAGAAACAAACTGACATGTGTTCAAAGATGATGATACGGACGAGTATCAACTGGTTAACAGAGAACACGGACGAGTGTTGAATCTGAGAGGACTCCTCTGGGGAATAGTGGACACAGACGAGTATCTATATTCAAGAAGACACAAGTGTTTGACACGGTGTATGGATTAAAGATGCGGACGAGCATCCTTAAGACTATGATACGGACGAGTATCATGTAGAAACAAACACTAGACGCAATGTTCTGAGATGATGGTACGGACGAGTACCAACTGGTTAACAAAGAACAAAGACCACTGTTGAATCTGTGGGTATATAAGTGGTGTATGCAAAATACGGACGAGTATCTGTATGAGTGTAACATGAGTAGTGAGTATGAGTATTGTATAGGTGAGTGTTTAATTGCTGGGGAGAGTGACACGGACGAGCGTCAAGAGAGAAAAGTGTAATAATATCAACAAGTATCTGATACGCAAAGTGTAGGTGACTGCGTTGGGGAAATGACACGGACGGGTGTCGAAGGATTGTGTATGTAGGTGTATGTGAGTGCAAAGGGGATATCTTTGGCTTTCTGCTGGGAGATATGACACGGACGGGTGTCAAAATGAGTATATACTGGTGTTCGGGAATGTAAGGCAACTGCTTTTGCTGGGACTCTGGTGGGGACTCTGGGGGAAAGTATTCTGCATTCTGACGAACGGTTACTAGTCACAAGTGCTGATTCAAAACATGGCTCATGATCATGCTATGTGTTGGATTTTTGCCGTAATGCCCCGTGTTAAAACGGAATGCTACGCTTTTGTGGGTAAATGTGATGCAAATGCTATGATTGTGCAAAGATACCAAACCGGGATTTGGATCCCGTTGCTGCGAAGATCTTCGGCCGATCTGCTTGAAATGGACATCCCAACTGGGGATGAGATCATTGATAGACCTGGAGAGATGTATCTGCTTGGGGATATAGGTCACTGATTGACATATCCTTGTAATATGATACCCAGCTGGGGTTTGTAGAAGTCTTCTGTACTCTGTTGTGATTCTTCATCTGTTGCTCCTCTGGATAGATGCTGGAGCTCTGTGGGGAGATGATTCCCTGACTCTTGTATTCGGCTGAGGATAATAACTCGGCTGGGGAGAAAGAGAAATCATTGAGATCTCCCTAGTAATTCTGTTACGGTAACTTCTTGACTCAGCCGGGGATACAGGTGCCTTCTGTGATGCCGGGCAACTCCGATGGGGATAAGCAACAAGTGGCAACTCAACTGGGAGGAGTCATGAAAGGGCAACTCAGCTGGGGAGAGAGCACTCCGGGTGCTGAAATTGAATGTTAATTTGCCAGCCTGCTGGGATAAAGTTTCCATGCCCCAAGTTGCGTTCTGGATACCTGCAATCCTGAAAAAGATAGAAAAACGCACAAGATAATCCCGAGGTATCCTTTACTGGATTCCGTCATAGGAGTTTAGATATTTCTGAGAGTAAGTATATTTCCTGCAAGCATGTTTCTTATTTGAAGATAAGCATCTGTATTCTTATGCAATCAGTTTTTCTTTTAAGACATCAGACATTTTTGCAAGTAAAAATGTACAAAACGAGACATGACTGAAAATCTGATTTTATTAATTCATATGCCCTGAATTGGCGAGATACAGTCAAAGGAACATATCCCCTGAAATGAGGAGATCGTTACAAATTGAGAAACAAAATGTTGGCAGTGTTGATGACGCTTTAGGGAGCTTCTTCTTCTGCTATGACTCGTATGACAATGACGTTCTTCTCGTCCTGCTTTCTGAAGAAGGCTGATTCTGATTGAAGCTTGATCCTTTAGAGCTTACCGAGTTGTAGATAATACGGACGAATTCAGAATGCAGTTGTTCGCTTATTCCCTTATTTTGCATGGATCGCCCTTTCGGGTTTTCAATCCATCGGGATACCCATTTTTGCCTGAGCTGTCCAATGCGGCTTTTCAACTCAGCGGGTGTACATTTTTCATTTATTTTCCCTTATTTTTGCCCGAGTCTTTTATTCTGTTTTTGACTCGCCGGGATGCCCTATTTTTGCCTGGACTTACATTCTATTTTTATGTCCAGCGGGTCATTTTATGCGAAGTATTTTTTAACTGCATCTGAATTCACAGGGGATGGGAAATCTTCACCATCCATGGTGCTGAGCATCAGTGCTCCACCAGAGAAAACTTTCTTTACCACGAATGGTCCTTCATAATTGGGAGTCCATTTGCCCTTGTGGTCTGTATGCGGAGGAAGGATCCTTTTCAGCACAAGATCTCCTACTTGGTACTCTCGGTGCCTGACTTTCTGATCGAAGGCCTTCTTCATTATTTTCTGATATAACTGCCCATGACAGATTGCAGCCAATCTTTTCTCTTCGATCAGGCTCAGTTGTTCGTATCGGGACCGAACCCATTCTGCTTCGTTCAGTTTAACATCCATCAATACCCGTAGAGAGGGTAATTCAACTTCGACAGGTAGGACTGCTTCCATACCATACACAAGCTGATACGGTGTTGCCCCAGTGGATGTTCTGATCGACGTGCGGTACCCATGCAAGGCAAACGGTAGAATTTCATGCCAGTCTTTGTAAGTGACTACCATCTTCTGCACAATCTTCTTGATATTCTTATTTGCTGCCTCAACAGCGCCGTTCATCTTTGGCCTGTAAGGAGAAGAATTTTGGTGTTGGATCTTGAAGTCCCGGCACAGCTCTGCCATCATTTTGTTATTTAGATTGGAACCATTATCAGTAATGATTCGCTCGGGCACTCCATATCGACAGATGATATCTCTCTTCAGAAATCTGGCTACCACTTGTCTTGTGACGTTTGCATATGAGGCTGCTTCGACCCACTTAGTGAAATAGTCAATGGCGACCAGGATGAATCTGTGGCCATTTGAAGCAGTTGGCTCAATCTTGCCAATCATATCAATGCCCCACATGGCAAAGGGCCATGGTGAAGACATGATGTTCAGAGGGTTGGGAGGTACATGCACCTTATCTGCATAGATCTGGCATTTGTGGCATTTCCTGGCATAGGCACAACAGTCTGCATCCATTGTGATCCAGTAATAACCTGACCTTAGCAACTTCTTAGCCATGGCATGCCCTCCTGCATGGGTACCAAAAGATCCTTCGTGAACTTCATGCATCAACAAATCTGCTTCCGTCTTGTCAACACATCTGAGGAGTACCATATCAAAGTTCCTTTTGTATAAAGACCCATCAGTGTTCAGAAAGAAACTACCAGCAAGCCTTCTCAAAGTCTTCTTATCATTGGAAGATGCCCCGGGTGGTTATGTCCGATCCTCCAAGAAGCATTTAATGTCATGGAACCAAGGCTTATCATCTTTGACAACTTCTGCTGCGAACACATATGCTGGTCTATCAAGTCTGGACACTGAAATCTGAGGTACAAAGTTAGCAGCTTGAACTTTGATCATGGATGAAATGGTAGCAAGGGCATCTGCAAACTGATTCTCGTCCCGAGGGATATACTCAAGCTTGACTGTTGTGAAGAAAGTCAGTAACCTCCTTGTATAATCCCTGTAAGGTATCAGACGATCCTGGTGGGTGTACCATTTTCCGTTGGTTTGATTAACTACCAGAGCTGAATCTCCGAATACAGTCAATGTCTTGATCCTGAGGTCAATGGCTTCCTCAAGACCCATAATGCAGGCTTCGTATTCAGCTTCGTTGTTAGTGCAGTTGAAAGTGAGTTTGGCCGAGAAAGGCATGTGAACTCCCTTAGGTGTAATGAGTACTGCACCAACACCACGACCACTCATGTTAACAGCCCCGTCAAACATCATAGTCCATTCTTCCTCCGGGTCAGGCCCTTCAGTATGAGCAGGCTCTTCATGATCTTTCGCTTTTATGAACATGATGTCCTCATCAGGGAAGTCAAACCTCATAGGCTGGTAGTCATCAATAGGTTGCTCAGCAAGATATTCAGATAGTACACTGCCCTTGATGGCTTTCTGAGAGGTGTACTGAATGTCATATTCTGTGAGAATCATTTGCCATCTTGCAACTCGTCCGGTAAGTGCTGGCTTCTCGAATATGTACTTAACTGGGTCCATCTTTGAAATCAATAAAGTAGTGTGGGTCAACATATACTGTCTTAGTCGGCGAGCAGCCCACGCTAAAGCACAGCAAGTTTTCTCGAGCAGTGAATAACGTTGTTCACAGTCGGTAAACTTTTTGCTCAGGTAGTAAATTGCATACTCTTTTCGACCAGACTCGTCATGCTGGCCCAGCACACACCCCATTGACTCTTCCAATACTGTCAAGTACATTATCAGAGGTCTTCCTTCAACTGGAGGCATAAGGATTGGAGGCTCTTGTAAGTACTCTTTGATCTTGTCAAAAGCCTTCTGGCAGTCTTCATTCCACCTGACCGTCTGTTCTTTTCTTAACAACTTGAACAAAGGTTCACAGGTAGCCGTAAGGTGAGATATGAACCGTGAGATGTAGTTCAATCGACCTAAGAACCCTCGAACTTCTTTCTCTGTTTTCGGTGCAGGCATCTCTTGGATGGCTTTGACTTTATCAGGGTCAACTTCAATTCCTTTCTCGCTTACAATAAAGCCCAGCAGCTTACCAGATCGCACCCCGAATGTACACTTGTTGGGGTTCAACTTCAGTTGATACTTCCTCAGACGCTTGAACAACTTCAGCAGATTTACCAGATGGTCTTCTTCGGTAAGGGACTTGGCAATCATGTCATCCACATAACACTCGATTTCCTTATGGATCATATCGTGGAATAATGTTACCATAGCCCGTTGATACGTTGCACCAGCGTTCTTTAGTCCGAATGGCATCACTTTGTAACAGAACGTGCCCCAAGGTGTAATGAATGTTGTCTTCTCCATGTCTTCAGGTGACATTTTAATCTGATTGTATCCTGAAAATCCATCCATGAAGGAGAATACCGAGAACTGAGCCGTATTATCCACCAATACATCAATGTGAGGTAATGGGAAGTCATCTTTCGGGCTGGCTCTGTTCAGATCCCGGTAGTCAACACACATCCTTACTTTGCCGTCTTTCTTAGGCACAGGTACTATGTTAGCAACCCACGGTGGATAGCTAGTCACAGCAAGGAACCCGGCGTCCCATTGCTTTTGTACCTCCTCCTTGATTTTCATAGCCATGTCGGGACGAGTTCGGCGCAGTTTCTGTTTGACCGGCGGGCATTCTTCTCTCAAAGGCAGCTTGTGCACAACAATATCGGTATCCAACCCTGGCATATCTTGATAAGACCAAGCGAACACGTCCACATACTCTTGAAGCAGGTCAATCAGTTGTCTCTTCACTGAGTCTTGTAAGCAGGCCCCGATTTTAACCTCTTTCACGTCTTCATCTGTACCAAGATTGATCACTTCAACTTCCTCCTGGTGAGGAGTAATAACCTTTTCCTCTTGTCTCAACAACCTGGCTAGCTCTTCAGGAAGCTCATATTCTTCTTCAACCCCTTCATCAGCTTGATTGATTGGATTGTCAAAGTCATACGAAGTCATAGCCGTGCTGTTGCCGGTGCTGTCTGGAAGACACTCTCTGCAAGGGTTCAGTTTGTTCATTTTAGTGATTTGATTTTAATCTTGTTTTAGAAAAGTGAAATAGAGTTGTCATTTTGAAAACACTGCCATTTATTTTTTGTACAAAAAGAAAAATGGAAAAACAGTGAGCGGAAAAGAAAAAGACTCATTTGCAAAAAGATGTCTGATATTTCATTGATTAATCTTGTTTGCACAAAAAGTACAGATGGCCCGATTACAAAATGAGTCTTGTCATCTTGGGCAAGATGCAAGACTTTGATGCATGCTATAAAAATACAGGAAATAATAATTACTCTGTATGAGTAACTCTTATAATTTCCTGGGAAGACCAGTTCGAGACCCTGCTCCCCGGGATCTTTGGACGAATCCAGCTTTCCAGGTTGCGTTCTTCTTCCAGCTCGTCTTCCAGACAGTTGATGGCATCAGGGGTAAGCATCCCCCCACTCACAAAATTGGGCTCTTTCACAGCCGCTGCTTGATCTTGTTGAGTTGGTTTGTAACCCAACCCAAATCTGTCTTCTTTCTTTTCCACCGGTAGTAGCTTGCCCCAGCCTTGGGCGTTTCCTCCCTCAACAACCTTCCGGGCTTGTTGGTATGACGATATTGAAGTACCAGGTACAGCAGATGTTTCATTCACATTCAAGGCTTCAAACCCCTGGCTCATTGTTTCATGGATCTCCCCATCCATCTCAATGTACTTATAAGTAGCCAGGTGGCTGACAAAAATATCCTCCTCTCCACAGATTGTAACGATTTGACCCTCCCACTCGTATTTTAACTTCTGGTGAAGGGTAGAGGTCACGGAGCCAGCGGCGTGAATCCATGGCCTACCCAATAGACAGCTGTAGGCGGGCTGTATATCCATCACGTAGAAGGTAGTTTTAAAGGTCTGCGGGCCAATCGTTACGGGAAACTCAATCTCTCCCAGAACCGATCTCTTTGAACCATCAAAGGCTCTTACCACCAGGTTGCTGGGTCTCAACGCCAATCCGTCATATTCTAGCTTCACCAGGGCCTTTTTGGGTAAGACATTGAGGGATGACCCCGTGTCTACCAGCACATGGGAAAGGACAACACCTTTGCATTCCATGGTTATGTGCAAGGCTTTGTTATGGTTGCGGCCTTCCGTTGTCAAATCAGTATTGGTGAATCCTAGTCCGTGACTAGCATTGACATTTCCAACTACAGCTTCCAGCTGATTGACAGTGATCTCTTCAGGCACGTAAGCTGCGTGCAAGACTTTGAGTAGTGCATTCCGATGGGCTTCGGAGCACATAAGCAATGATAGGATTGAGATCTTGGAAGGCGTCTGATGAAGCTGATCCACTATTTTATAATCACTCTTTTTGATGATCCGCATGAACTCATCAACCTCTTGATCGAATGGTGTCTTCAAAGCTTCCTTAACAGCTTGATCTTCCTGCACAGGGCTCTTCCCTTTTGCCTTGGCGGCAGCTTCTGCTTCGGCAGTGGGTCTCTGAATTTGTGGAGCGAAAAGACGTCCGCTTCGAGTGAAGCCTCCGCCTCCGCCCACATTGTCTATTTGTGGTGCAGGGGTTGATGATTCAAAAGTGATTCTTTGTCCCTCGTAGTACAAGTCAGAGCCGTAATGCCAGGGGATGGCATTACTGCTTTCATAAGGTACCGGTCCAGGCATCGTGATGGTGACTGGACTGATTGCAGCTGTTGAAGGAACTGTGATAGTCTGCGGATCATAATAAATTGTAACTGGTGCTCTAATGGGAGCAGCACCTTCTGAATTGTAAGCAGAGTTGCTCTCAGGATCATAGAATATGGTGACAGTTGAGACATTTTCATGATTTGTTGCTGGTGTTGTAGGAGATATCGTCGGAAGAAAGGATGTTGTTGTTGTAGGAGTTTCAAAATGGAGTGAAGCTGAAGTTGTAGAAGAAAAATTTGCTGATAACTGATCAGTTGAGACGATAGATGGAGTACTTGTTGATGAAACCGAAGAATTGTCAGGAACAATGGTTGCTGCAGTTGTAGGAGGTTCTGAAACCGTTGCTGATGAGATTGTTGGATTTGTTGGAAACGAAGTGGTGATCTGAAGTTGCCCACTCTGAATAAGACCATCTATGCCATTCCTTAAATTATCGCACCCATTTACTGAGATGTTGCAGTAAGCACAGCCTAACTCACACCCCGGGAACATTTGACATTCCAAGAGCTGAGCTTTGATTTCCACCAACGGTGTCCTGATCTGACCCACACTGGTTATTAAATAAGACGGCTTGTCTTCTTCAATAGCGTTAATTCTGGGACCACCGTGGTTTGGCATGGGGTTCTTATTGACATTGGGTGGTGGTGCGAAATTCAGAGCTTTTGAGTCTACCAGGTCTTGTACCTTCATATGCAGAGCTCTGCACTCTTCTGTACTGTGGCCAGGTGCGTTTGAATGGAAGGCACATCTGGCGTTGGAATCATAATTCCTGGGTAGACTGTTGGGATCTGGAGATGCCAACGTCCTTAGCTCAACTAGGTTGAGTTTCAGGAGTTGTGGCAGCAAAGTAGCATATGGCATAGGGATCGGATCGATTACCCTATTAGCTTGAGATGGCCTCTGTTGGAATGGCCTTTGCTGGTTATTGTTGTTGGTGTTGCTGTTGTTGTAATTTCTTGGAGGATACTGATTTTGTTGATGGTACTGAGGTTGTTGTTGATAGCTTTGCTGAGGAGGTTGATAAACTGGTGGAGGATGGACTGGAGCAGGAATGGTGACTGCTGCCACTGATCTGTGAACATATTGGGGCCTGCCCCTGTTGGTGTGGATGGCATTGGTCTCGCCAGTTCTTCTCGGGCCTGCAAAAGGCTTTCTTGTACTACTGGACGAGCTGGCACCGTTGTCTGAGATCTTACCCATCTTCAATAGGCTTTCAATTCTCTCCCCAGCTATGACAACATCTGCAAAGCTAGTGGAAGAGAAAGCAGCCAGCCTGTCAATGTAAGTCCCCTGAAGGGTGTTCATGAACATATCTGCCATTTCCCTTTCGGACATAGGTGGCTGAACAGCAGCAGCCAATTGCCTCCATCTCTGGGCATATTCTCGGAAACTTTCCCTTGACGACTGTGACATTCCCATTAGGAGAGTCCTGTTGGGTGCCATATCTAAGTTGTACTGATACTGTCTGATAAAGGCCTCTGCCAGGTCCTTCCAGCATCTGATAGTTGCCCTTGTCAAGTGAGAGTACCATTCTCTTGACGCTCCAGTCAAGCTGTCCTCGAAATAGAACATCCAGAGCTTCTCGTCCATTGTATAGGCCTTCAGCCTTCCCAGAAATGATTGTAAATGAGTCCGGGGGCATGAAGTCCCGTTGTATTTCTCAAAACAGGGAGGTTTGAACTTATGGGGGATCCTGACCCCGTCTACCAAGCCCATGTCCATGACGTCGAAACCCAGAGAGTTTTGAGACTCTAAGGACCTCAATTTCTCAGCTATCTCATCCAACCTTCTATCATAAGCTTCTTCCCCAGCACCCATTACTGTGAACTGGTCCTCTTGGGGGTCTTCTTGAAGTACCCTGGCTGCAGTGGCAGTCCCTTGAACATTTGCAGGGATGTTGACCTCAGGATGGAGGTGTGGTCCAAATACAGGGGGATTTACATGAGGTTGGACCCTTTCATTGTTGCTGGTGCCGGCAGTCCCTATATGTGGATCTTCTTGATTCTGCCTTTCCACCATGGCCCTCAACCTTTCCTGGCTCTGAGCCATGTTGTTCATCACTTCCATAAACTGAGTCATTTGATTCCTCATCTCTAGCCTTTCATTTGCCATTTGATTTCTGACCTCAGTAAGGTCCTGCTGCATCTGATCCATTTGAATGCCCGGAAGGTTGCTACGGGTCGGATAACGGTGCAGACGATTGAGGGGAAAAACTCGGCGCCGAGCAATAGTTCCTGAATATTACAACAGAGTTAGCAACAACAAGACAAAAACCTACAAAACAAACAAAGGGTTAGCATGCAATGCAGTATGCTTATTTGCTCTCAAGGTATCCGGCTTGGCATTCAGTTTTGACCCTTTCCAGACCCTTGAAGATGTTGTTGTTGTTGCTTGAAGAAAACTTAGATGAAGCAAACTAACACAAATATATTACAGAAGGTGAAATGATACAACTTGTTCATTTTACAACACAAGCCCTCTAAGGGGTCAAAATACATTACAAGAAAATAAAAGTACATGGAAAGAAAGCAACAACAAACAAATGGTCAAACACCAAGACCAAACTCATCCTCACGAACTTCCTTGAGAAGTGCTTCGGTCACAGGATCAGCCGGACGCTCCGTGAGATTCCTGATGAGGAGATTCCGGGTCGTAACAGCTGCTGTTAGCTTCTTGTGCTGATTTTGGTCTTTTGACCTCTTCACTCCTGCTTTGATCTTCAGCTCTGATATCTCCCTCTGGGCTGCTGCCAGGGCTTCTTGCTGCTCTTTTGCACTAGCTTCCAGTTGCTCCATCTTGTCTTGAACTCTCTTGTCTTCTAGGGTACGAGCCTCGGTGATCCTGACCCACCGAGCCTGGCTCTCCTTTAGATACAAGTCTGTCCTTGCTCTCTGGAACTGGGCTTCTTTGCAAGCATTCTTCAGAATTTGTTCTCCAGCTTTAGACTTTTTGATGTAATCCCCAGACTTCTCAATCTTAACCAGATGCTCCACTCTCAACTTCTCCAACCTCTCAATCTCCATCCTACCCTCACTCCTCTCTCGGAGGGTCTTCTGCAAAGCCTGGGTTAACTTCTCGTTTCTTTCCTTCAAGCTCTCATACTCCTCCAAACTGATAGTGGCAGGGGGTGGTGCTGAAGATGACTCAGGCATATCCTCTACAGTGAAGGGCATCCCAGAGAACTGAGCCCTGGCACGAGACCATTCATAATATTGTGCCGATGCCACACTGCTGCACTTCCCCAAGATGGTTACTCCCTTGGTTTGAACATTATCCCAGGCCCAGGCTGCTTGCCTAACAGTAGCCAGATTAATCTTGTTCTCACAATAAAGAGTTTCCACCAAGTCCTGTGCCTTAGGAGTGTGGACCAGTGCATAGCCCAGTTGCCTTCTGAACAGCAGAGGGTTGTAATTAATACTGCCCTTAACTCCTATTAGGGGCACATTGGGAAAATGCCCACAGCTGGTGATAATATCCCTGCCCTTGGTGCTTTGGGTGCACCATCTGATATCGGCTGAAGTTAGAGCAGTGAGTCTCTTAGCCCAGTTGCTCTGCTGATGAGGGTTCAAAAATGCATCTGTCCTGGGTAGATGTCTGAGAAGCCAAGTATGGAATAATGGAGCACAACACCTCACTAATCTTCCCCTCTGCTTTTCATTCCTCTGATGCACTGAATAGTAGAGATCCCCCAATAAAGTGGGTACTGGGTTCTGCAGGATGAAAAGATGGATTGCATTCTTGCTAATGAATCGAGGCTCATCTGCAAACAACACAATTCCATATATACTCAAGGCCAACAAAGCACAGACAGCTTTCCACTCTCCTAAAGAAGCTTTCAGGGTGGCTTGAGAGATCAAGAAATTCAGATGAAAACCAGGGATTCAAGCTTTGGAAGTCATATGCTGTTCAATCAGGACAGGTTCCAGATGCAAAGCCTTTGCTACTTCTCCATTACTAGGAAAGACCGTCTCAGGGTTGAAAGGGATTCCACCCCTGATAGGCAAACCAACCAATGATGAGTATTCTTCTAATAGAGGGCCCAACTGAAAGTCCTGAAAAGTAAAACACCTCAATGGGGGATCATAAAACTGAATGCAGGTGTGGATCAAGCTTCTCTGTGAAGGGTCCAGATCCATAACCATATCAAGTATATCTCCATAGTGTTCCCTGAACAATGGTATGTGATCTGGAGTGATCAGGGTCTGAATCCTCCTGATGTCTGATAACTCTGGCTGGAAGAAGTGATAGGTAATATTGCTCTTTTTAGGAGCCATGATGCTGAAGACTGAGTAGAGATAGGTACTGATGATAATACTGAAGAAGGGGCCACTGATTGGCTGGTGCAGGTGATAGCTGACGCGGATAGCTAAACTGAAGCAGGTGCTGATGAAGATAGGTCAATACTGAAGATGGGGTCAAAACTAGCCAAAAGTGAAGATGGATACCCTGAAACACAAATAAGCAAATGTCAATATGATGCAATGATTATGTATGCAAATGAAATGCAAGGGTCTGTGACTGAGCTGGATCTGATCAAAATGCCCTGATATAGGTCCAAGTGTATTCAAGAATTCCAGATGGAGGTCTATAAATCCAGTAACCAAGGTAGGGGACTCAAATAAAGAGCCACATGTCCAGGGTTTTAGAATCACAAGAACTGTCCCAAAATGGAGTACTCTTAACAAACAAAGTAACAAGGTATTCTGAGGCCAAGGTACCTGCAAACCTGTAAACAGCCCAACCCCCTCACAGGTGATGTTCTAAAACAAGGATCCTCAGACTTGGATCAGTTATGAGAAGTGTAAACACTTCTAACCCGGAGGTACAGTGTTTACAATAACCATAAAAGTTCCTCCTCTAATTCACCTCAGTTTCTGAAGGTCAAAACTAAAGGTCATCCAGACTTAGCAGGCTTCCCAGATAGCCCTAGCATTGCAGGAAATCTGCAACACAGAGTTCTCAAGAAGAAACCCATGTCTGAACCGTGTTTCATATTCCCGCACCAGACCGAAATGGAATGGGAAAGAATATGATTCACTCTAGCCTAGGTGTCACTCAGGTCCCAGGTATAGGACCTTAACTCTCAATGGAACACCCACCCACCAAAGCAAACAACAGATCCAGCCAGCAGCATAGTATGACAATATGATATAATGCAAAAGCAATAAAGAAAGCAGTAAAGCAAACTGTACACAAAGCAAAATAAGTACAAATATACAAGCACAAATAAGCACATAACACCCCAGTAAACACAAATCACTCAAGCGCTAGGAGGAACCCACAAAAAGAACCAGAAGCCCTGGTTGCAGTATAAGGGTCCCCAGCAGAGTCGCCAAGCTGTCGCTCCCGATAAATGGGAAAGGCCCAAATAAAGGTACAGACGCGAACGGTCGGCGAGAGGGACAATGAGAACACACAACCGTGAACTCACTGGAGATGAATAGAGTCGCCAGCTAGGCATTTTTATCCCGGAGGAAAGGTAATGCTGCATAGACCTTGGAAAAGATGGATAAGACGGTTGCGAACCAGAGAGACTGAGAAAGGGGGTTGGTTACAACCTGGGAAGGTATTAGCACCCAGATTGTCCGCCGTACTCGACGGGATCCACGCTTAAAAGATTTGTGTTTTAAAGGGGTAGTGTCAATGCAATCTGTGTATAAAATAGCTGGAAAAAGATGTACAGGTGTCGGTGTAAAGGAAGTGCAAAGTGTAATATATGCAGTGTCAGTGTAGGGACAAGAATGGAATGCTCATGATAATGAGGCTAAAGAATAAAGCTGGAAAGAGGGGGAATATACAGAGACTTTTGTTCGATAACTGTTAAGTTATGCCTACGTATCCTCTCGTGCAATGAGGAAGTCAGAACACCGTAGTTCGACCCAAAGAGACTGAAAGATAAATTGACTTGTGAACTGCTTACTTGCCTATGCTCAAGTGTATGATCTGTCTGGCACAGATGCAAACTGTCTTGCATTAGACGGAAGAAGCAAGTTCTCGGTTGTGAGTGAATGAGATGAGAAAAGAATCCCGGAGGAGACGATTATTGTTTGTTTTTGAGTTTTCAGTCTTTTATTGCTTTTGAAAGTTTGTCATAAGTTAATGAGCTTAAGCCTAAACCAATGGATTTAGTAAACTCATCACATCTTCCCTCTGATTAGGGGTAATGAGAATACCTTAAGTGTGAAGTCAGATTCTCACACTTAATCACCTTTTGATGTAGAGTTAAGATCATTAACCTACTTGTGATTATTTAGATGTTTTTGGTGTTTTTGTTTAGTGTTGAGTAATGAGGTTAAGCCATAATCAGGGATTAAACAGACTCATTATACCATCCTAATAGAAGGATAATAGATGAGAATGTTTAAGCTGAGGAAAGCTCCTCAACTTAATCCATGATTAGGGATTAAACTCATGACAAAACAAGCCTTTGATTAAGTGGATTTTATTTAATGGTATGATGATGAAATGATTTTTTATGATTTGTAAGACAACTTGAGGGGGACTTGTCCATTAACACTAGGGTTAGTCCTTCTTAACCATTTAAGGAAGAAATAGAACCCTAATGCAAGGCCCAAGTTACAAGCTTGATGTCTTGATGATTATTAAGTGAATTGATTAAAGGATTTAAACGCATTAAGGGTTTAACACTTAGGATTAAAGTTATACACTTCATCCTAATAGAAGGATGCAGGCATAAACTTAATCACAAAGCCTTAAAGCCTTTAGGGTTTAGTCCCTGATTATGAGATGAGAAGAGAAGACTCAAAGAGACACAAAGGTAAAAACTAAGAGGGGAGACTAATCAAAACCCTAATCATTGTCATGCTTGGTTGTTCCTAAGGTTTGTGAGGTTTTACAAGAGAAGTCTTCAAAGGAACCACCAGGAAGCAGATGAAAGGATCAGAAGAAGCAAAGCAACTTGCTTCATTTAAGAAGACAAGTCACTTGAGGTAAGAAAGTAAGGAGAAGAAGAATGAGCAAGCTCAAACTCAAACACATACAAAAATGCAGCAAGGATGCATAAAAAGAGATGAAGAGAAGTTATGAGAAGTGAAGGCAAATTCACTTCTCAGGATAACTTACCACCTGAAAAGTTAGAAAAGAAATGCAATGCAATGCAAAATGGGATGAGATGACATGATGAGAAACAAAACCAGAAGCATACATGAGATGATAATGATGTTATGAGATGCTACAAACATGAATCAAGACATGAAGATGATCATACAAACCTATGGATGCAAATGGAACAAGTTGAGGAACATGAACATACATGAAAAGTTATGAGATGCATATGGCATACAACATGGCAAATACATGATGCAATGATCAAACATGCTTTCTATATGTCTTATGATGTCAAATGAATCAAATGGATGCTTGAAATGTCATGGCAAGTCATGATATGCAAGAGAATGCAAGATGGATGCAAATGGAAGCCCAAATTAGGGTTTATGAACCAAGCATCAAACAAAAACCAAAAACAGAAGCAAACCCTAAGATAAAAAATGGAAAATTCCACTCAAAGGACCCCTAATCTTATACTAAACCAATGCCCAAAGGAGAGGTCTCAACTCTTAACCAAATTCAAGTTATGATTTTTACAAGTTATTAGGGTTTTTAGGGTTTCCACACAAAAGAAATGTCAAACAAAATGAAAAATGAGGAATCAAACCATGGCCATTTAATCTAAAAAACTACATGCTAAGCACAATGCAATGCAAGAAGAATCAATGTCCAACTCTTCATAGATAGGCAGAAAAGATTTTTTGAACTTAGGATCAAAACAATGCACAAAAATGATTTTAATTCAAAAGAAAATTCTCAAAAAGTATCAAGATCAAAAAAGAAATTTGGTTTGAAGGTTGGACAATGTTTCTAAATGTCTTAGAACATTTCATGAATTTTTTGGTGATTTTTAAATACCTAAAAGTATTTTTAATAAATTAATTTCCATTAATCAATTAAAAATAATCTTTTAAATATTTAAAAATATTTTTTTAATGATAAAAATAAAAACAAAAATATTTTTGGGTCTTAAAAATTAATAAAACTCATGAGAAAAAGTTTCATAATTTTTAGACATTTTTTACTATTTTTAATAAATTGTGCAAAACAAATGAATTAAATGAGAAATAAAAATGAAATAAACTGAATTAAATAAAAGTCATGCAATCTGATGGTGGAGATTCAAATGAAAACACGCGCGCGTTGACCTGGCGCCAAATCCAAAGGCCAGCATTCAAACCTGGCTAATTAATGTTTAAACCCTAACCCTGCCGTTAATCACTTTCAGATGACCGGAACAGTGTTCCGGTCATCTTCTCCGTTCACCCCAAAATGCTAACTCTCTATACACGTATCTAAAATGAAATCTAAGAACACAGGAATGATCCCCACTCACTCACGAATCAAAACCCTAACTCAAAACAAATTTATCATTCCTACAATGGCTGAATCGAATCAATCTATTTCTAGGGCAAAAAGTTTCAGAAGCATGGTAAACTCTCATCTCTCCACCATTTTCAAAACCAAAGGCATATTCATGATCAGGAAGACATATAAAACAGATTAAGAACTTAAAAAATGATTTCTGGGAAAATATTTCTTGAGCTACCTGAGATTCGAAGCTTTCACTCCAGCAACTTTCAGGCCTCCCCTCTTGGTGAAATCCACTCCTTATGACCTCTTGATGATGCTTGAATGCTTGGGAGAAATTTATGTTGGATGGATGAAGAGTTTGAACAACTTCTGCTCAAGCTCAGTTGAACATGGCAATGGTGATTCAGGTTGTTTCTGGCAATGGTGAAGGGTTGTTTGTGGTCCAGATGATGAGTGGAGAAGGTTTGTGGAGTTTGTTTGGATGTTTGTGAGCTGTGGAGAGAGTTTCGAAGGAAACTGCAAGTTGGAGTGAAAATGGTGAAGTGGTGTTATGGCTTGTTTCAGGCTTGGTTCTTTGATGCTTTGGACTCAATGAGGCATGGTGAGTTGAAGTGTGGAAATAGTTTGGATGTTTGTGAGCTGGGCAGAGAAATTCGAAGAGTTTTGCAAAAGGGAGTGAGTTTGTGTATGTGTTGTTGTGTGTTGTTTCAGCCCTGCTTCTTGAGTGTTATGGCCTGCATTTGGATAGTATATTTTAATCCTATAGGTCAGATGATTTGACATGGCCTCTATTGATTGGTAAGTTTGCTTTTGCCAAAAGTCCACTTTTTGTGTAAGAGAGGTATGGCTTGGTTCTAGGCTAGTACAAAGCATGGGCTGGCGCAGCAAGGGTGAGGGGAAGGGCTAGCAAAGCTCAGCATCCAATGTGGCAAGTGGTAGGGAGTGTGATCATGAGTTTTGCAAGTTGGTGCAACTTTGGTTCACATGTGATTTTCTCATTCCACAAACCATGAAACATGGGCATTCTTGGTTCGATTCTGACTTTTAGAGTTTATGTGATGTTTGTGTCATGGTTTGATGTCAACTAGAGGTATCAAAAAGCCTTGGTTCATGATTTTGCAAAATTCACATTTGAAGCATGTCTTGAAAATCAATGATTTTTGCCAACTTTGTCACACCATAACTTTTGATCCAAGAAGAATTTGCTCATGTTCTTGTACTTTTTGAAAAGGGAAAGATGTATTCTACAACTTTCATGACCAAAGTTTTTCCATTTGAAGCATTTTTGGATCAAGAATCAAGGCTTGAAAAGTGACCTAAAATGACACATTCTTGAAAAGTCAACTATACCCAAAAAGTCAACATTTGCAAAAACTCCAAATTCTTGAATTTTGTGAGCTTCAACCTTCTTCCATGATCAAATAAAGATCATATACACTCAAGATGATGAAGATCACCCATTGGTTGGGTCATTGGGGGCCTCAGATGCCCTGATTTTGCACTGACTTGTCTGAAAAGTCAACTCTTGATCAGATGACTTCCCCATGGAATTTCTTCATGAAAATTGATATGCATACTCCCTATACCATATAGAGACCAATGGAAACAAGAATGACCAAAAAATTTGGAGTTATGGCCTCTGAAACCAAAACCCTAATTTTAGGTCAACTGTGTAGTCTAGCCTGGCTCTGCTTCCATGCAAACCTCAGTTCTTGTGATTCTTTTGAAATCTTGACTTTGGGAGGATGTAATATGATATAAGAACACATGTGGATCCCTTTGAAGTGATTGGTTGCCTTTGGAGTGGCTCAAGAAGCTCTTGGATTGCTCAGATCACAAACCCTAGGTGCAGATGACTTAGAAACTATGCAGTGAATCAAAAATGAGATATGAGATGATATGATTGTGTTTATGCATATGAAATGATCACAAGCCATGATGTGAATGGGTGAGGGCAAATTTGGGGTGTTTACAAAACCCACCAACAATATACAGAAACTCTCCCAAAATATCCCCAGCGGAGAGCTAAAGCAAAAACAGTCGCCTCACATTCACAAACACCAGTATACTCCCTTCGACACCCGTCTGTGTCATCATTCCCCAGTAAAGTCGCCCGAGCACTCTTTACAAACCAGACCACCTGCATTACAGATACCTTTTGACACCCGTCTGTGTCATACCACCAGCAGAAAACCAAAGCATCCTCTTTGCACTCACAGAAATATATATATATATAACTTTCCTTGACATCCGTCCGTGTCACTTTCCCCAGCACAGTAACCTAACACTTTGAATATCAGATATTTGTTTATACTATACACTTTTCTCCTTTTGACACTCTTCCGTGTCACTCTCCCCAGCAGATTAAACACTAATCTATACACCACTCACACTCATACAGATACTCGTCCGTATCTTGTATACACCATTTATATCCCCGCAGATTCGACACTCGTCCGTGTTCTTTGTTAACTAGTTGGTACTCGTCCCTACCATCATCTCAGAACATGCGTCAAGCGTTTGTTTCTATCTGATACTCGTCCGTATCATAGTCTTAAGGATGCTCGTCCGCGTCTTTAATCCATACACTGTGGCAAACACTTACGTCTCCTTGAATATAGACACTCGTCTGTGTCTACTATTCCCCAGAAGAATCCCCTCAGATTCAACACTCGTCCGTGTTCTCTGTTAACCAGTTGATACTCGTCCGTATCATCATCTCTGAACACGTGTCAGTATTTGTTTCTACCCGATACTCGTCCGTATCGTAGTCTTAAGGATGCTCGTCCGCACCTTTAGTCTATACACAAACATCTAAACACTTATACCTTTATTTCTTGGATGTAAACACTTGTCCGCGTTTGCTATTCCCCAGTAGATCTCCAACAAAGCAAATCTTCTTTTTTATCTGACATTCGTCCTATGTCATGATAAACTTTGAGAGCAGCCGTACCCTGCTAGGTGGTCGTCCTCCACCTCTTGATGGTCGTCCTCCATCATGCTCATCCGATGGCCGTCCCCATCGTTGATTTTCTATCCGACATTCGTCCTATGTCGCGATATTTAGCAGCCGTCCCCTGCTAGGTGGTTGTCCTCCACCTCTTGATGATCGTCCTTCATCATTTTATCCAATGGCCGTCCCCATTGTTGATCTTTAGTTATCTGACATTCATCCTATGTCATGATAAACCCCGAGAGCAGCCGTCCCCTGCTAGGTGGTCGTCCTCCACCTCTTGATGGTCGTCCTCCATCATGCTCGTCCGATGGCCGTCCCCATCGTTGACCTTTCATCCGGCATTCGTCCTATGTCGCGATATTTTCGGCAGCCGTACCCTGCCAGGTGGTCGTCCTCCGCCTTAGATGATCGTCCCTCATCTTACCCCAACAGAGCCGCCGTCCCCTGCTAGGTGATCGTCCTTCACCTTTGATGACTGTACCTCATCATCTGTTTATTTCATTTATTCTTTAACCCGATGGCCGTCCCCGTCGTGGTCCCTTTTCTTTTTAGCCCGATGGTCGTCCCCATCGTTGGTTACTTTACTTTATGAACTTGATGGCCGTCCCCGTCATGTTTCATTAATCCCCAGAGAATCTTACAGCTTTACTTGATGGCCGTCCCCATCATAATACCTTTTATCCCCAGCATGTCGGCCGTCCCCGTCATCGCTTTATTTCCCGCACCTTTCCAGCATGTCGGCCGTCCCCGTCATTGCTCTTTACCCAACAGTTGTCCTCTGCTCGACGGTCGTCCTCCCTCGCCCACACTTTACCATATACTTTATTTTCTTTTTCAATCTATATCCCTTTTCTTCTTCATTCTGTGAGTGCAAATTTTGGACTGTCTTTGGTATTCAACCACAAGTTATCTTGTTTGCCTGATAAGCCTTCGCTTACATCCTGCACAGCTAACTCATGTTTGAATAGGGGCAGCTGTAAACACCCCAAATTTTCCCTCACCCACTCACACCATGGCTTGTGATCATTTCATATGCATAAACACAATCATACCATCTCATATTACATTTTTGATTCACTGCATTGGTTCAAAGTCATCTGCATCTAGGGTTTGTGATCTGAGCAATCCAAGAGCCACTTGAGCCATTCCAAAGGTCATCAATCACTTCAAAGGGGTCCATATGTGTTCAAGTGTCATATTATATCCTCTCAAAGTCAAGAATGCCAAAGAATCACAAGAACTGAGATTGGTATGGAAGCAGAGCCAGGCTTGACTGCACAGATGACCTAAAATTAGGGTTTTGGTTTCAGAGGCCATAACTCCAAATTTTTTGGTCATTATTGTTTCTATTGGTCTCTATATGGTATAGGGAGTATGCATATCAATTTTCATGAAGAAATTCCATGGGAAAGTCATCTGATCAAGAGTTGACTTTTCAAGCAAGTCAGTGCAAAATCAGGGCATCTGAGGCCTCCAATGACCCAACCAAGGGGTGTTCTTCATCATTTTGATTGTATATGATCTTTATTTGATCATAGAAGAGGTTGGAAGTTTACAAAATTCAAGAATTTCAAGTCTTTTGCAAAGTTGACTTTTTGGGCAAGTTTGACTTTTAATGAAAATGTCATTTTATGCAACTTTTTCAACCCTTACTTTTTGATTCAAAAAAGCTTCAAATGGAAAAACCTTGGTCATGAAAGTTGTATAATAGATCTTTCCCTTTTCAAAAAGTACAAGAACATGACCTAATTCATTTTGGATCAAAAGTTATGGCTCATCAAAGTTGGCAAAAATCACTAAATTTCAAGTTATGCACCAAATGGAAAACTTGCAAATTCTTGTACCAAGGCAATTTGTGACTTCAAATTGATGTCTAACCTTTACACAAACATCACACATGACCTAAAATCAGAATTGGCCCAAGGGATTTTTCATTTTTGTGCTTTGATTTTCAAAGATCCTTAAGTCATTTTTCATAAAGGTGCAAAGAGGGATTCTTGGCAAAATCATTCTCCAAGGAGTTATGTGATCACTAGTTGCTTTCTATGCATTGCCATGATCAAATGGAATATCATGCACCAAAATTCAGCAAGAAGTATCTCATGTGCATAACCAAAAATCATGAGAAAACACAAGTGGGCAAGTTGCAAAATCTAGCATAGCTCATGATCCATATGCTGCAGACATTCACAAGCAATCTAAGGGTTATCCTTGACCCAAGCTGAAGCAAGACAAGCCCTTAGACAGCTGCTGCCATACCCCATGCTGCAAGTGCAAGACAACTTGACTTTTTGGCCAAAGCCCCCATACTCTTGGAACAGTGAGCAGCCACCTCTACTGACCTGCTCCACAGGCTACTCATACATCTTGGGAGTGTTATAGCAAGACATTGGCCCTTGAAACAAGCAAGAACACAGCCTTCACAAAAATCTGTCAAGAACTCCTCTCCTTCGAATCTCTTTTTCCAGCCATCAAACATTCATTTTCTCTTCACCATTGCATCATACACACTCAAAGGAACCAGAATCCATCATTAAAGCAGTTTGAAACCCTACAAATCACAACTGTAAAACCTGCCATATCAGAACTCAAGCTTCCAAAATAGCCACCAACAAAGGATTGTGAGCATTCCAGTGGCTTTAGGGGGTTCAGAGGAGGCATTCTGCATCAAAGCAAGGTCTGGAGAGCTCATATCCATAGCTCATCACTTCAGGTAGCTTCGAATCTCCAACTTTTCAGAGCTTGCATTTTATGTTATAAATTGATAGTGTATGTCTTGCTGATCATGATGATGCCTTTAGAATCAAAAATAGTGAAGAAATGAGTATTTTGTTGCACTCTGAAATTTCACCCGTGAATCTTGTTGGCTTCGATTCTCTTTGATTTTGAGTGATAAATTTTGTTTGAAGGGTGATTTGAATGGGGTTTGGGTAGAGGATCATTTCCCTGCTTTCAATTTGATGAATGGTGGCCTGAATCATGATTTAGGGTTTTCAACCCGCCGGAGAAGATGACCGGAGCTTCCCTCCGGTCACCTGAGAGTGCTTAACCCTAACCCCTAATTAATTTCCCAGTTTGATTCATAGCCCTTGGATGGTGATTAGGTTAAGTCATGCACGGCCCAGATTGATTCACTTAGCCCTAATCCATGTTTATTAAATTAATTAAGTTTAATTAGTTTAATTAAATCAGAGTCCATCCTGGCCATTAAAAGACGCGCCAAGTCAACAGCCTCCTCCCAACTTTGAATCTGATGTGTTGGATGTGAATACTTCCCACTTTTATTGGTTTTTATTTCAATTTTTCTCATTTAATTTGTCCATTTATTTTAAAATAGCAAAATCATTTTTAAAATTCTGAAATTTTTTATACAAACTTTTATTTAATTTCAGAAACCAAAAATATTTTTATTTTTATTTTTTGCATTCAAAAATATTTTTAAATTATTTAAAAGTTTATTTTTAATTAATTAATGAGAATTAATTAATTAAAAATACTTTTAAAAATCACTCAAAAAATTCATGAAACATTTAAAACCATTTAGAAACATTGTCCAACCCTCAAACCAAATTTCTTTTTTGATCTTGATGTATTTTGAGAATTTTTCATGGAATTAAAATCATTTTTAGGCATTATTTTGATCCAAACTTCCAAAAATCATTTCTGCCTAACCATAATCACCAAAAAATTCATGAAACATTTAAAACCATTTAGAAACATTGTCCAACCCTCAAACCAAATTTCTTTTTTGATCTTGATGTATTTTGAGAATTTTTCATGGAATTAAAATCATTTTTAGGCATTATTTTGATCCAAACTTCCAAAAATCATTTCTGCCTAACCATTGAGAGTTGGACCTTGATTCTTTTTGCATTGCATTGTGTTTAGCATGTAGTTTGTGAGATTAAATGGGCATGATTTGATCCTTCATTTTTTCATTTGTTTGACATTTTTCTTGTTAAGGACCCCTAAAACCCTAGAAATTTTAGGAAATTCATAACTTTTATTAGGTTAAGAGTTGGAACTTCTCCTTTGGGCAGTGAGTTAGTATAGGTTTAGGGAACCTTTGAATGCATTTTCATTTTTTTATCTTGATTTTTGCTTCTGATTTTGGTTTTTGTTTGAGACATTGATCATAAACCCTAATTTGAGCTTCCATATGCATTCATCTTGCATTTGCATTCATACCTTGACTTGCCATGACATTCTATGCATCCATTTGATTCATTTGACATCTTAAGACATATTGAATGCATGTTTGATCATTGCATATTGCATTTGCCATGTTGTATGCCATATGCATTTCATAACTTTTCATGTTTGTTCTTGGTTCTTAACTTGTTTCATTTGCATCCATAAGCTTGTATGATCATCCCCATGTGTTGTTTCATGTTTGCATCATCTCATAACATCATTATCATCTCATATGTGCTTATGGTTTTGATTTACATCATGCCATTTCATTTCATTTTGCATTGCATTGCATTTCTTTCACTAACTTTTCAGGTGGTAAGTAACTTTGAGAAGTGAATTTGCCTTCACTTCTCATAACTTCTCTTCATCTCTTTTATGCATCCATGCTGCATTTTTGTATGTGTTTGAGATTGAGCTTGCTCATTCTTCTTCATCCTACTTTCTTTCCTCAAGTGACTTGTCTTCTTAAGTGAAGCAAGTTACTTTGCTTCTCTTGGCTCCTTTTCATCTGCTTCCTGGTGTTTCTTTTGAAGATTTCTCTTGTTAAACCTCACAAACCTTAGGAACAACCAAGCATGACAATGATTAGGGTTTTGATTAGTCCCCCATTTAGTTTTTACCTTTGTGTCTCTTTTGAGTCTTCTCTTCTCATCTCATAATCAGGGACTAAACCCTAAAGGCTTTAATGCTTTGTGATTAAGCTTATGCCTGCATCCTTCTATTAGGATGGAGTGTATAACTTTAATCCTAAGTGTTAAACCCTTAATGTGTTTAAATCTCTTAATCAATTCACTTAATAATCATCAAGACATCACACTTGTAACTTGGGCCTTGCATTAGGGTTCTAATTCTTCCTTAAATGGTTAAGAAGGACTAACCCTAGTGTTAATGGACAAGTCCTCCTCAAGTTGTATTACAAACCCTAAAAACCACTTCATCATCATATCATTAAATAAAATCCACTTAATCAAAGGCTTGTTTTGTCATGAGTTTAATCCCTAATCATGGATTAAGTTGAGGAGCTTTCCTCAGCTTAAACATTCTCATCTATTATCCTTCTATTAGGATGATGTAATGAGTCTGTTTAATCCCTGATTATGGCTCAACCTCATTACTCAAAACTAAACAAAAACACCAAAAACATCTAAATAATCACAAGTAGGTTAATGATCTTAATCCTACATCAAAGGTGATTAAGTGTGAGAATCTGACTTCACACTTAAAGTATTCTCATTACCCCTAATCAGAGGGAGGATGTGATGAGTTTACTAATCCATTGGTTTAGGCTTAAGCTCATTAACTCATGACAAATCTCAAAAGCAATAAAAGACTGAAAACCCAAAAACAAACAATAATCGTCTCCTCCGGGATTCTTTTCTCATCTCATTCACTCACGATCGAGAACTCGCTTCTTCCGTCTAATGCAAGACAGTTTGCACCTGAGCCAGACAGGTCATACACTTGAGCATAGACAAGCAAGCAGTTCACAAGTCAATTCACCTTTCAGTCTCTTTGGGTCGAACTACGGTGTTCTGACTTCCTCATTGCACGAGAGGATACGTAGGCATAACTTAACAGTTATCGAACAAAAGTCTCTGTATATCCCCCCTCTTCCCAGCCTTATTCTTTAAGCCTCATGGTCATGAGCATCTCATTCTTGTTCTTACACTGACACTGTACACTTATACACTTCACATTTTTCTTTACACTGACACTTGCATTCTTTCCAGCCCTTTATACACAGATTGCACTGACACTACCCCTTTAAAACACAAATCTTTTAAGCGTGGATCCCGTCGAGTACGGCGGACAATCTGGGTGCTAATACCTTCCCAGGTTGTAACCAACCCCCTTTCTCAGTCTCTCTGGTTCGCAACCGTCTTATCCATATCTTTCTAGGTCTATGCAGCATTGCCTTTCCTCCGGGATAAAATTGCCTAGATGGCGACTCTTTTCTTCTCCAGTAAGTTCACTGCTGTGTGTTCTCATTGTTCTTTTCGCCGACCGTTCGCGTCAGTACCATATTCGAGCCCGGTCTCGTCTTTTGGGAGCGACACACAGCAGTTGCTTCATTGATGTTATAGGCCTCAAACCCCTGACTCATAGTCTCATGGATCTCCCCATCCATCTCTATATACTTGTAAGTAGCCAGTTGGCTAACAAAAATGTCCTCCTCCCCGCAGATTGTGATGATCTGGCCTTCCCACTCAAATTTTAATTTCTGCTGAAGGGTAGATGTAACAGCGCCAACGCGTGAATCCAGGGTCTACCCAACAAACAGCTGTAGGCCGGCTGTATGTCCATCACGAAGAAAGTAGTTTTAAAGATTTGCGGGCCAATCATCACAAGTAAATCAATCTCTCCAAGCACTAATCTCTTAGAGCCATCAAATGCTCTCACCACCAAGTTACTTGGACGCAAAGCCAAACCATCATATTCCAACTTCACCAAAGTTTTCTTTGGGAGGACATTGAGCGAGGACCCAGTGTCTACCAGCACATGAGAAAGAACAACACCTTTGAATTCTAAGGTGATATGTAAAGCCTTGTTATGATTGCGTCCCTCTGTCGTTAAATCAGCATCTGTGAAGCCCAATCCACGACTGGTGTTAACATTTGCAACCACCGTTTCCAGCTGATTAACCGTAATCTCTTCCGGCACGTATGCTGCGTGCAGGACTTTCAAGAGTGCATTCCTGTGGGCTTCGGAACACATTTATAATGAAAATATAGAGATTTTGAAGGGTGTCTGATGAAGCTGGTCCACCACTTTGTAATCACTCTTTTTGATTATTCTCATGAACTCGTCCACCTCTTGCTCAAAAGACGTCTTCGGAGTTTCTTTAACAGTTGGCTCTTCAAGTACCACATTCTTCCCTTTTGCCTTAGCAGCAGCTTCTGCTTCAGCATTGGGTCTTGATGTTTGTGAGGCAAAAAGACGTCCGCTTCTGGTGAAGCCTCCTCCTCCCCCAACATTGTCAACTTGTGGTGAAGAGGTTGTTGAATCTAGAGTGATCTTCTTTCCGTCGCAGTAGAGATCAGAGCCATAGTGCCAAGGTATGGAATTACTGCTTTCAAAAGGAACAGGTCCAGGCACTGTAATGGTGACCGGACTGATTGCTGCAGCGGAAGGAACTATGATGGTATGTGAGTCGTAATAGATTGTGACTGGAGATATGACAGGAGGTGTTGCAGTTTGTTGTTGGAAATTGTTGTTGGGATGAATATTTGTCGGGTCATAATAGATCGTGATCGTTGAGACATCTTCGTTAGTGTTTGTTGGTGTTGTAGGCGTTTCCGTTGATAAAATGGGTGTTGATGTTGTAGAAGTAAGTGTAACTGAACTTTGGTTTGTTGAAATAATGGAAGGAGTGATTGCTGGAGTTGTGGATGAATCAGTGGGAATGATAGTTGTTGCAGTTGTAAGAGGATCTGTTGTTGCTAAAGAAAGAATTGTTGATGTTGAAGGAGAATCCATTGTTGCTGATGTTGAAGGAGCCGTTGTGGTAATTTGCAGAATTCCATCTCTGATAAGGCCATCTATGCCGAACCTTAGCCTCTCACAACCATTAATAGCAATTTTACATGATTCGCAGCAGGCCTCATAGCCTGGGAACACCTGGCATTTTAAGAGTTGAGCTTTGACTTCTGCCAGCGGTGTTTGAATCTGTGCGACATTATCAATCAGTGCAGATGGTTGACCTTCCTCTATGGCATTAATCATGGGCCCACCATGATTAGGCATAGGATTTCTGTTAATATTCGAAGGAGGTGCGAAATTGAGAGCTTTGGAATCGACCAAATCCTGAACCTTCATTTGCAAGGCTCTACATTTCTCGGTATTGTGACCAGGTGCGTTGGAATGAAAGGCACACCTGGCATTGGCATCATAATTTTTCGGGAGGTTGAGAGGATCTGGCGGAGCCAACGTCCTTAACTCAACCAGGTTAAGCTTCAGGAGTTGTGGAAGTAGAGCGACATAAGGCATAGGGATGGGATCAATCACCCTATTTTCCTGAGATGGCCTCTGTTGAAAGGGGCACTGCTGTTGGTTGTTGTTGTTATTTTTGTACATTCTTTGTTGCGGAAAATGGGATTGTTGCTGATAGTGATGTTGTTGTTGTTGCTGTTGTTGAGGAAAAAGTGGTTGCTATGGAACTGGAGCCGGGATAGTAACGACTGCTATTGATCTGTGAGAATACTGGGGTCTGCCCCTGCCTGCGTGAATATCATTTGTTTCACCCGCCCTCCGGGGTCCTGAAAAAGGTTTTCTGGGGTTGTTGGAGGAACTCGCACCATTGTCAGAGATTTTTACCATCTTCAAAAGACTCTCAATTCTCTCAACAGCTATAACTACATCGGCAAAACTAGTGGAAGAGAAAGCAGCAAGTCTGTCAATATAAGTTCCCTGCAAGGTGTTCATAAACATGTCAGCCATATCTCTTTCAGACATGGGTGGCTGGACAGCAGCAGCAAGCTGTCTCCACCTCTGACCATAATCCCGAAAGCTTTCCCTTGAAGACTGAGACATGCCCATTAGAAGAGTTCTATTGGGGGCCATGTCCAAGTTGTACTGGTATTGCCGGATGAAGGCTTCGTCCAAGTCTTTCCAACATCTTATAGTGGCCCTGGTCAGATGCGAATACCATTCTCTTGATGCCCCAGTCAGGCTGTCCTCAAAATAGAACATCCATAACTTCTCGTCCATGGTATAAACCTTGAGTCTCCCTAAGAAGGATTGCATATGAGTACGCGGGCAGGAGGTACCATTATATTTTTCAAAGCACAGGGTTTTGAATTTGTGGGGAATCCTCACCCCATCTACCAGCCCCATATCCATTACGTCAAAGCCTAAAGAATTCTGGGATTCCAAGGATCTCAGCTTTTCAGCAATCTCATCCAGTCTTCGGTCATACACCTCATCCCCAGCCCCAATAATTGTGAATTGCTCCTCCTGAGGATCTTCTTGCAAGATCCTGCCTGCAGCAGTGTTTCCTTGAATATTCCTTGGGATATTAACATCTGGGTTCAAATGGGGCCCAAACTCTGGTGGTCCGATGTGAGGCTGCCCACATTCATTATTGCTGGTTCCTCCCGTTCCAGGGTGGGGCTCTTCAGGTGTCTGCCTTTCTACCAGCTCTCTCAGCCTCTCCTGGCTCTGAGCTAAGCCAGTCATCACAACCATAAACTGGGTCATTTGGTTTCTCATTTCAACCCTTTTGTTTGCCATTTGATTTCTTACTTCATTCAGGTCTTGCTATACCTGATCCATTTGAATGCCTGGAAGGTTGTTTCGCGTTGGGTACCGGTGTGTGCGGTTGACATGGAACACTTTGCGACGAGCAATGTTTCTTGAAACCACAACAAAGTGAGAAACAAAATAACAAACAAAAACCTACAAAACAAAGAAAATGTTAGTATGCAATGCAATATGCTTATTTGTCTTCCAAGGTATCCGGTTTGGTTCTTTGGTTTTGACCTTTCCAGACCTCGAGGAAATGCTTAATGATGTTGAGAGAAAGCCCACCAGAATAAAACAAACTGATATATTACAAATGATGAAAATACATAGTCTGTTTACAACACATGCCCATGGTGGGTCAAAAATACAATAACCAAAAAGCAAAAAGTACATCAAAAGAAAGGAAATACAAGCAAAAAGGAATCAGACATCCAATCCAAAGGCATCTTCCTTGACTTCCTTCAGGAGGGCCTCCGTCACTAGACCAGCTGGATGCTCTGTAATAGTCCTAATGAGGAGGTTCCTGATAGCAAGGGCATTAGTCAGCTTCTTATGCCTGTCCTGATCCTTTGATCTTTTCAACCCCGCCCGAAGTTTCAATTCTGATATATCTTTCTGAGCTACCAACAAAGCCTCCTGCTGCTTCTTCTCATTGGTCTTCAGTTGCTCAATCTTGGCCTGGATCCTCTGGTCTTCTTGTGCATGGGCCTCGGTGATCCTGATCCACCTAGCCTGGCTCTCCTCCAGATAATGCTCAGCCCTAGCTTTCTGAATCTTGGCCTCCTTGCAGGCATTCTTCAAAACCAACTCTCCTGCTCTTGCCTTCCTTATGTAGTCATTTGTCCTCTCAATCTTGGTCAAATGCTCAGTCTTGAGCCTTTCCAATCTTTCAATGTCCAGACGACTGTCATTTCTCTCCCAGCGAGTCTTCTTCAGCGCTTCAGATAGCTGATTATTCCTCTCTTTCAGCTTTTCAAATTCCTCCAGGCTAACAGTTGCTGCAGGCTGTACTGTAGAAGGTCCAGGTGTGTCTTCCAAAGTAAAAGGCATCCTGGATATCTGAGCTTTAATACAAGACCAGTCAGAGTACTGGGCTGAGGAAATATCGTTGCATCTTCCAAGGATGGATGTCCCTTTGGTCTGAATGTTGTCCCAAGCCCAGGCAGCTTGTCTGACAACAGTTGAGTTAGGTTGAACTTCACAGTAGAGAGTCTCAGCCAAATTTTGTCCTCTGGGAGGATGAATCAAGGCATATCCCAATTGTCTCTTAAACAGTAAAGGGTTGTAATTGATGCAACCTTTTACTCCTATTAGAGGCACATTAGGGTATTGTCCACAACTGGTAATAATATCCTTGCCTTTGGTGCTCTGGGTGCACCATCTGATATCATCTAATGTTAAGGCAATGAACCCCTTGGCCTAATTCTTCTGTTGATGGGGGTTCAAGACGGCATCTGATTTAGGCAAGTGTCCGAGCAGCCAGGAGTAGAAAAGGGGAACACAACATCTGACTAGCTTCCCCCTTTTCTTTTCATTTCTCTGATGGATGGAGTAGTAAAAATCCCCTAGTAGTGTAGGCACTGGGTTCCTCAGCAGGAACAAGTGGATGGCATTCTTACTCACAAATTTGGGCTCATCTGCAAACAATATAACCCCATATATACTGAGGGCTAAAAGTGTACAGACTGTCTTCCATTCTCCCACTGTAGCCTTTAGGGTGGCCTGAGAAATTAAGAAGTGCAGATGTAGACCAGGAATCCCAGCTTTTGTTGTCAAGTTTTGCTCAATAAGGGCAAGCTCCAAATGCAATACCCTTGCTATCTCTTCACTTCTGGGAGCAGTCATCTCTGGGTTGAAGGGGATCCCTCTTCTGATAGGCACTCCAATCAACAAGGAAAACTCTTCCAACAGAGGCCCCATCTAGAAATCTGGAAAGATGAAGCATCTGAGTGGAGGGTCATAAAACTGCAAGCATGTGGGGATCATGCTTCTCTGAGATGAATCAAGATCCATAACCATGTCCAAAATACCCCCATAGTGCTCTCTAAATAGTGGGATGTGGTCAGGTGTGATAAGGGACTGGACCTTCCTGATACCAGTAAATATGGGCTCAAAGAAGTGATAAGATATGTTGCTTTTACTTGGAACATCCATGAGTGCTGATAAAGAATATGAAGACAAATGCTGATGAAGATCACAGACTAAGAAGCTGAAGGTGGGTCTCTGGCAGACTGATGTGGGTGCTGAAGGAGATAGCTGAAGCAAATGCTGAAGAAGATAACTGAAGCAGAGGTCTAAGCAGTAGAAGGGGTCAAAACCAAACCAAATATAATGAGGTGGATATCCAAAAAAACAAATAAACAAATGTTAAATGATGCAATGATGATATATGCAAATGATATGTAAGGGTTTGTGATCAAGAGCTGGATCTGATTATCTATCTTAGTATAAGGTCCATGTATGTTCAAAGGTCCAGATGGAGGCTCAGAAATCCAGTAACCAGGGTGGGGGACTCAAATAAAGAGTCACATGTCCAGGGTTAATCACAAGAACTGTCCAAAGTGATGTATTCTTAAACAATACAGTAACAGGGTATGATGTGGTCAAGGGTTCCTACAAACCTGTAAACAACCCAACCCCCTCACATGTAATGTTCTAAAACAAGGATCCTCAGACTTGGATCAGTTATGAGAAGTGTAAACACCTCTAACCCGGAGGTACAGTGTTTATAATAACCATAAAGGATCCTCCTCTAATTCACCCCAGATTCTGAAGGTCAAAATAAAGGTCATCCAGACTTAGCAGGCTTCCCAGATAGCCCTAGCACTACAGGAAATCTGTAGCACAGAGTTCTCAAGAAGAAACCCACATCTGAATCGTGTTTCATATTCCTGCACCAGACCGAAATGGAATAGGAAAGAATATGAACCACTCTAGCCTAGGTGTCACTCAGATCCCGGGTATAGGCCCTTAATCACTCAGTGAAACCCCACCCACCAAAACAGAAACCAGATCCAGCAATGATAATGACAGTATGATGTATAAAAACTGTAAAGAAAGCAGTAAATAAAGTTGTACATAAAGTAATAAATAAAGCAAATAAATAAACACAAGTAGCACGTAACACCCCCGTAAACACAAATAAAACAAGAGCTAGGAGAAACCCACAAAAAAAGAACCAGAAGCCCTGGTTGCAGTATAAGGGTCCCCAGCAGAGTCGCCAAGCTGTCGCTCCCACCAAATGACACCGGGTCAGAAGGGGTACAGACGTGAACGGTCGGCAAAAGAGGAAAATGAAGGTGAACTGAAAAGAGTCGCCAGCTAGGCATTTTTATCTCGAAGGAAAGGTAATGCTGCATAAAGCTAGAAAGATATGGATAAGACGGTCGCGAACCAGAGAAACTGAGAAAGGGGGTTGGTTACAACCTAGGAAGGTATTAGCACCCAGATTGTCTGTCGTACTCGACGGGATCCACGCTTGAAAGATTTGTGTTTAAAGGGGTAGTGTCAGTGCTATTCTGTGTGCAAAAGCTGGAAAATAATACAAGTGTCAGTGCAAAATAAGTGTGAAGTGAATTGCTCAGGAATGAGGTTTAAGAGAATAATGCTGGAAGAGGGGGAATATACAGAGACTTTTGTTCGATAACAGTTAAGTTATGCCTACGTGTCCTCTCGTGCAATGAGGAAGTCAGAACACCGTAGTTCGACTCAAAGAGACTGGAAAATAAATGATTTGTGAACTGCTTACTTGTCTATGCTCAAGTGTATGACCTGTCTGGCTCAGGTGCTAACTGTCTTGCATTAGACGGAAGAAGCAAGTTCTCGTTTATGAGTGAATGAGGTGAGAAAAGAATCCCGGAGGAGACGATTATTGTTTGTTTTTGATTTTTCAATCTTTTATTGCTTTTTGGTGTTTTTCAAAAGTTAATGAGCTTAAGCCTAAACCAAGGGTTAGTAAACTCATCACATCTTCCATTTGATTAGGGGTAATGAGAATACCTTAAGCATGAAGTAAGCACCTCACACTTAATCACCATGATGTAGGATTAAGATCATTAACCTACTTGCAATTATTTAGATGTTTTTGGGAGTTTTTGTTTAGTGTTAAGTAATGAGTTTAAGCCATAATCAAGGATTTAATGAACTCATTACACCATCCTAATAGAAGGATAATAGATGAGAACATTTAAGCTGAGGAAGATACCTCAACTTAATCCATGATTAGGGATTAACCTCATGACAAAACAAAGCCTTTATTAAAGTGGATTTTAGTTAATGGTAAGATTAAGAAGTGGATTTTATGGTTTGTAAGACAACTTGAGGATGACTTGTCCATTAACACTAGGGTTAGTCCTTCTTAACCAATTAAGGAAGAATTAGAACCCTAATGGAAGGCCCAAGTTACAAGCTTGATGTCTTAGTGATTATTAGATGAATTGATTAAGGGATTTAAACACATTAAGGGTTTAACACTTAGGATTAAAGTTATACTCTCCATCCTAAGAGAAGGATGCAGGCATACCCTTAATCACAAAGCCTTAAAACCTTGAAGGTTTAGTCCCTGATTATGAGATGAGAAAAGAGACACAAAAGATGACACAAATGTAAAACTAATGGGGGACTAATCAAAACCCTAATTGTTATTATGCTTGGGTGTTCCTAGGGTTTATGAGGCTTGCAAGAGATCTTCAAGAAAATCCACCAAGGAGAAAGCAAGATGGGAGGAGGAGAAGCAGAAGAAGCAAGTTAACTTACTTCACTTAAGAAGATAAGTTACTTGAAGAAAGAAAGTGAAGGAGGCACATGAATGAGCAAGCTCACTCTAAGACAAATACAAAATGCAGCAATGAATGCATAAGAGAGATGAGAAGAGATTTGAGAAGTGAAGGCAAATTCACTTCTCAAAGTACTTACCACCTGAAAATTTAGCATAAAGAAATGAAATGAAATGAAAATGAAATGTATGCAAGGATGAAAACCAAAACCAGAAGCATATTCATGATGCAAATGATGCTAAGAGATGATGCAAATGTATGTCAAGAGTTGTGAATGATCATACAAGAGATGAGAATGCAAATGAGGCATGAAAGAAACATGAAAGTTCATGAATGCTCAAGGAATGTAATGAATGCATAACATGGAAAATGGATGAAGAAATGATCAAGCATGAGTCTAATGTGTCCTAAGATGTCTTATGTGTCATGTGGATGCATAAAATGTCATGGCAAGTTCTTGAATGCAAGCATGTGCAAGATGTATGCAAAGGAAGATGAGAAATTAGTGTTTTCATACAACATGAGATGCAAAACTCAAAAACAGAAGCAAATGACAAGATAAAAAATTTCAAATGCTATCAAAGGAACCCTAAACCCATATGATATCACACCCAAAAGGAGGAGACCTAACTCTTAACCTAATGAAAGTTATGATTTTTCTAAGTTTCCTTGGGTTTTAAGGTACCTAAAGGGAAAAAATGCAAATGCAAATCAAAAATGCAGAAGAAATTTATGACAAAATTATGTTAGAAACTACATGTCAAATAAAGATCAATGCAAAAATAACCATTGTCATACCATTCTTGGTTAGGCAAAAAATAATTCTTGAAGTTAGGGTTCTAAAATAGGCATTTTATGAACCCTAAATTCAAGAAAATTATCAAAGGTGATTCAAAACCAAAAAGAAATTTGTGTGGATGGTATGACAATGTTTCTAAATGTTTAAAGATGCAATGTGATTTTTTTTGGGATTTGTAGAAACTTAAATGATATTTTAATTAATTAATTTTCATTAATTAATTAAAATAAACATTTAAATGTTTTAAAAATTATTTTTTAATGCAAAAAATAAAAATAAAAATATTTTTGGGTTAAGAAAATTATTTGAAATAAAAATGCAGAATAAAAATATTTTTAAATATTTTTAGCTATTTTAAATAAATGGTACAAAATAAATAAGAAAAATTGAAAATAAAATTAAATAAAACAGAAGTATGATGATCTAGTGGTTTAGATTGAAACTGGGGAAATGAGGGTTGACCTGGCGCCAAATCCAAGGGATGAAATTCAAACTCAGCTAATTTCAATTAATTAAATTAATTAAAACAATTAGGGTTTAATGATAGCATTTGGGCCATTCAAACACGCGGGGAAGCTAAATCCTACGGCCATAATTCAAATGAAACCCTAAACCTAATTAAAACATTAATGACTTTCAGGTCACCGGAGAAGAGTTCCGGTCGTCTTCTCCGGTGACATCCTCACCTGAAAATTCCCAACTTCCTCCCTTGGTAATTTCTGGAGCTTTAAAGCTCCAGATCAAACCCTCTCACTCCCTTAAGCTCAAATCCACACTCAAAACACATTTATTCATGCTCATAAACAAGATTCGAAGAAAAGATCAAACATGGCAAAAATTTCAGAGGTTCAGTACATACTCATTTCTACACCATTTTCGAAAATTCAAAGCTCAGTGTGATCAGCGAAGCATGCTTTATCATATTGTAACATAAAATGAGAGTTCTGGAAAAATAAATTCAGATGGCTACCTAAGATGGAGCTTTCCAAACTTGAACTTTATGGCCACTTCCTTTGCGCAAAAAGACTCCCTTTGACCTCCTAAGGCTAATGGAATGCTTCAAAGGCTTTGATAATGGATGGTTTGAGTGGTAGCAATCCAACTGGTCAGAAATCGTATCTGGTGTATGGGGTGTTCTTGGCTTGTTTGAAGGGTGGGAAAGGGTCCTTTTGTGATGCTAAGTTGATTGGTGAAGATAGTTTTGAGTTTTAGTCAGTGAGCTATGAGTTTCGAAAGAAAATGCAAGAGGGAGAGATTTTGGGATCTTGATCAATCTTAGGTTTCAGCTTGCAATTTTGTGTGTTATGATCAGCATTTGGTCCACATATCAAGTTGTGATAGGTAAGAGAAGTGGTTGTGGCCTATGGTGATTGGTATGGCCTTCTTGCAAAAAGTCACCAACTTATGTACTTGAGGTATGGGCAAGAATGAAGCTGGCCTTTTGGCATGTCCATGCTCAGCTGACTTCAAGGATGTCCACAAAATCAATCTTGAGGCAATTCAGCAAGTGGGAGCAAAGTTATGGGACCTTTTGCGAATATGTGAAGTTTTGGCCCTTTTGAGAAATCTTGATGTTCAAGGCATGTAATCTTGCAATTCTTTGGGCAATTCTGATCTAAAGGAAATGCACCATGATGTTATGATACATTGAAGTGTGTTTGAAGTCACAAAAAGCCTTGGCAAGTGGTTTTGCAAAGAATCCCTTTTGGTGCATTCTTGAAATTATGGGATTTTTGCCAACTTTGACAAGCCATATTTTGAGTTCCAAAATGAATTAGATCTTGTTCTTGTACTTTTTGAAAAGGGAATGATCCAATGTACAACTTTCATGACCAACATTTTTTCATTTGAAGCATTTTTGGTTGAGAAAGAGGAGGTTGAAAAACTTTCCCAAAATGGAAAGTTTACATTACAAGTCATTTCCATTTTTGGCAACTTTTGGTTTAGCTCACTTTTCTTCAATTTTGTGAACTTATAAACACTTAAAAGATCAAATAAAGATCATATGACCTCAATTTGATGAAAAATCCACTTCGGTTCCATGTTGGGGGGCCTCAGATGCCCTGATTTTGCTCTGACTTGCTCAAGAAGTTACCCAGTGAACAAATGACTTCCACAATGAATTTCTTCATCAAACTTGGTATACATGATCCTTATAACATATTGAGACCATTAGAAACAAGAATGACCAAAAAATTTGGAGTTATGGCATCTGAAACCAAAAACCCTAATTTTAGGTCATTTGTGTAGTTAAACCCTAGCTCTGCTTCCATGCTTTGCCAGTTGTTGTGATTCTTTGACTTTCTTGATCTTTGGGGGATATAATATGATGATTGAACATTCATGGACCCTCTTGAGATTATTTAAGACCATTGAAATGGCTCAGATGAATCTTGGATTGCTCAGATCACAAACCCTAGATGCAGATAAACTTGAACTAATGCAGTGAAACAAAAATGCAACATGAAATGGTATGATTAAACTTATGTAAATATGAAAGATCACAAGCCATAGTGTGAACTTAGTGAGGGAAAATTTGGGGTGTTTACAGCAAGCACTTATTAAGAATGGCTAATTTGTTTTATGCAAATATTATATCATGGATATTGGACGTTTTGCAAACGGAACGAAAATGTACAAGAAGAGACGTGACTGAAAATATGATTTTATTAATCTGGGTGCCCTGAATTGGCAAATACAGTCAAGGAAACAGATCCCATGGAATGAGGAGATTGTTACAAATTGAGAAAAGTAAAAATGTTGGCAATGTTGACGATGCTTTGGCGAGTTTCCTTTGCTATGACCCGTATGACCTCGACGTTCTTCTTATCTTGCTTTCTGAAGAAGGTTGATTCTGACTGATGCTTTATCCTTTCGAAGCTTGCCGTGTCGTAAGTGATACAGACAAATTCAGAATGCAGTTGTTCGCTTATTCCCTGATTTTGCGTGGATCGCCCTTTCGGGTTTTCAATCCACCGGGATACCCATTTTTGCCTGAGTTGTCCAATGCGGCTTTTCAACTCAGCGGGTGTACATTTTTTTTTTAATTTTTCCCTTAATTTTGCCCGAGTCTTTTATTTTGTTTTTGACTCGCCGGGATGCCCTATTTTTGCCTGGACTTACTTTCTGTTTTTATGTCCAGCGGGTCATTTTATGCGAAGTATTTTTTAACTGCATCTGAATTCACAGGGGATAAGAAATCTTCACCATCCATAGTAGTGAGCATCAGTTCTCCACCATAGAAAACGTTCTTTACTATGAATGGACCATCGTAATTCGGAGTCCATTTTCCCCTGTGGTCTGTATGAGGAGGAAGAAGTCTTTTCAACACAAGATCTCCCACTTGGTATTCCCGAAGCCTGACTTTCTGATCGAAGGCTTTCTTCATCCTTTTCTGATATAGCTGCCCATGGCAGATAACAACTAACCTCTTTTCTTTTATCAGTTTCAATTGAGTGTACCGAGATCGGACCCATTCTTCTTCATCTAGCTTTACATCCATCATTACCCGTAAGGAGGATAATTCAACTTCAACAGGCAGGACAACCTCCATACCATACACAAGTTGATACGGTGTTGCCCCAGTGGACGTTCTAATTGATGTACGATACCCATGCAAGGCAAATGGTAGCATCTCGAGCCAGTCTTTGTAAGTTACCACCATCTTTTGCACAATCTTCTTAATGTTTTTGTTAGCCGCCTCAACAGCGCCATTCATCTTTGGCCTGTAAGGAAAAGAATTGTGATGTTGAATTTTGAAGTCCCGACACAGTTCTGCCATCATTTTGTTGTTCAAATTGGAACCATTATCAGTAATGATTCTCTCGGGAACTCCATATCGACAGATGATATCTCTTTTTAGGAATCTGGCTACCACCTGTCTGGTGACGTTTGCATATGAAGCTGCTTCAACCCATTTGGTGAAGTACCCAATGGCTACCAGGATGAATCTGTGGCCATTTTAAGCAGTCGGTTCGATCTTTCCAATCATGTCAATGCCCCACGTGGCAAAGGGCCAAGGTGAAGACATCATGTTTAAAGGGTTCGGAGGCACATGCACTTTGTCTGCTTAGATCTGGCATTTATGGCACTTTCAGGCATAGGCACAACAGTCTGCATCCATTGTGATCCAGTAGTAACCTGATCTTAACAATTTCTTAGCCATTGCATGTCCTCTAGCATGAGTACCGAAATATCCTTCACGCACCTCGTGCATCAGCCAGTCTGCTTCTTTCTTGTCAACACACCTGAGCAGAACCATGTCAAAGTTTCGCTTGTATAATGAACCATCAGCATTAAGGAAAAAACTATCGGCCAGCCTTCTCAATGACTTATTATCATCAGATGATGCCCCAGGTGGGTATGTTTGATCTTCTAAGAATCTTTTGATGTCATGGAACCACGGCTTGTCATCTTTAACAGTGTCCATAGAGATTACATATGCTGGTTGGTCTAGTCTGGATACCGAAATCCTAGGCACATAATTTGTAGTTTGAACCTTGATCATGGAGGAAATGGTAGCTAAAGCATCTGCGAATTGATTCTCGTCTCGAGGGATGTACTCAAGTTTGACTGTTGTGAAGAAAGTTAATAATCTCCTCGTGTAGTCACGGTATGGGATCAGATGCTCTTGGTGAGTATACCATTTGCCGTTGGTCTGATTGATTACCAGAGCTGAATCTCCGAATATAGTTAAGGTCTTGATCCTGAGGTCAATGGCTTCCTCAAGACCCATGATACAGGCTTCGTATTCAGCTTCGTTGTTAGTGCAGGCAAAGGTGAGTTTTGCCGAGAAAGGCATATGAACTCCTTTAGGTGTAACGAGCACTGCACCAACTCCACGACCATTCATATTGACAGCCCCATCAAACATCATTGTCCACTCTTCTTCTGGATCAGGCCCTTCATTGTGAACATGCTCTTCATGATCTTTTGCTTTTAGGTACATGATGTCTTCATCAGGGAACTCAAATCTCATTGGTTGGTAATCATCAATGGGTTGCTCAGCTAGATAGTCAGACAGTACACTGCCTTTGATGGCCTTGGAGATGTGTACTGAATGTCATACTCTGTCAGAATCATTTGCCATCTTGCAACCCTTCCGGTAAGTGCTGGTTTCTCAAATATGTACTTGACGGGGTCCATCTTTGAGATCAATAAGGTAGTGTGAGTCAACATATACTGTCTTAGTCGGTGAGCAGCCCACGCTAAAGCACAACAAGTTTTCTCGAGCAGTGAATAACGTTGTTCACAGCCGGTAAACTTTTTGCTTAAGTAGTATATTGCATACTCTTTTCGACCAGACTCGTCATGCTGGCCCAACACACACCCCATTGACCCTTCTAATACTGTCAGATACATTATTAGAGGTCTTCCTTCAACTGGAGGCATAAGAATTAGAGGTTCTTGCAGGTACTCCTTGATCATGTCAAAAGCAATCTGACAATCTTCATTCCACCTGACTGTTTGCTCTTTTCTTAACAACTTGAACAGGGGCTCACATGTTGCAGTGATATGAGATATGAACCTTGATATGTAGTTCAATCTACCCAAGAACCCCCGAACTTCCTTTTCAGTCTTAGGTGCAGGCATCTCCTGAATGACCTTAACTTTGTCAGGATCAACTTCAATTCCCTTTTCACTTACGATAAATCCCAGCAACTTACTAGAATGTACCCCGAATGTGCATTTGTTGGGGTTTAGCTTCAGCTGATACTTTCTCACACGCTTGAACAACTTCAGCAGATTTACTAGATGGTCTTCTTCTGTAAGGGACTTGGCAATCATATCATCCACGTAGCATTCAATTTCATTGTGGATCATATCGTGGAATAATGTCACCATAGCCTGTTGATAAGTAGCACCGACATTATTTAGTCCGAAAGGAATTACCTTGTAACAGAATGTGCCCCAAGGTGTGATGAAGGTAGTCTTCTCCATGTCTTCGGGTGACATTCTGATCTGATTATACCCAGAATATCCATCCATGAAGGAAAATACCGAGAACTGAGCTGTGTTGTCGACAAATACATCAATGTGAGGTAATGGGAAATCATCCTTCGGGCTAGCTCTGCTCAGATCCCGATAATCCACACACATACGTACTTTTCCATCCTTCTTAGGCACTAGTACAATATTAGCAACCCACGGCGGGTAACTAGTCACAGCAACGAAACCGGCGTCCCACTGTTTTTATACTTCTTTCTTAATCTTCATGGCCATATCCGGACGAGTACGGCGTAGCTTCTGTTTTACTGGAGGACAATCTTCCTTCATAGGTAGCTTCTGCATAACAATATCAGTATCCAGACCTTGCATGTCTTGATAGGACCAAGCAAAGACGTCGACGTATTCTCGAAGCATGTCAATAAGTTGTTCCTTTACTGAATCTTGCAGGCTGGCCCCAATCTTTACTTCTTTCAAATCCTCTTCAATACCAAGATTAACTGTTTCAACCTCTTCTTGATGAGGAGTGATCACTTTCTCTTCTTGCCTCAACAACCTGGCCAACTCTTCAGGTAACTCATAGTCTTCTTTAACCCCTTCATCAACTTGATTAATTGGATTTTCGAAGTCATACAAGGTCATAGCAGTGTTGTTGTCGGTGCAATTTGGAGGATAATCTCTGCAAGGGTTGAGATTTGTTTGTTTTAGTGATCGGTTTTAATTTTGTTTAGAAAAAGTGAAAATGAAATTATTTATTTTGAAAACATTGCCATTTTATTGTTTTGTACAAAAGTGAAAAATGAAAAGACAGTGAGCGAAAAAGAGACTCGTTTGCAAAAGATGTCCGATATTCATTGATTAATCATTTGCACAAAATTACAATATGGCCCTATTACAAAATGAGTCATGACACCTTGGGCAAGATGTCGGACTTGATGCATGCTAAAAAGACAGGAAATAATAATTACTCTGCAGGAGTAACCCTTATAATTTCCTGGGAAGACCAATTAAGGGCTTGGCTCCCCGGGATCCTTGGACGTATCCAGCTCTCCAGGTTGCGGTCGCTTTCTGCCTCGTCTTCCAGATTGTTAACAGTATCTGGGGTGAGCATCCCCCCACTGATGAACTTGGGCTCCTTAGCAACCTCTGATTTATCTTGCCGGAATGGTTTGTAACCCAAACCGAATCTATCTTCCTTCTTTTCCACTGGCAGCAGCTTGCCCCAGCCTTGAGCATTACCTTCTTCAACAACCTTCCAGGCTTGCTGATAGGAAACAATTGAAGTACCCATCTTGTCTTCATGGGATGCAGCAAATACTTCAGTAGCCTCATTGACATTCAGGGCCTCAAACCCTTGGCTCATTGTCTCATGGATTTCACCATCCATCTCAATGTATTTGTATGTAGCCAGATTGCTATCAAATATGTCCTCTTCACCACAGATAGTGATAATCTGTCCTTCCCATTCATACTTCAGTTTCTGGTGAAGGGTCGACGTTACTGCGCCTGCGGCGTGAATCCAAGGTCGACCTAGCAAACAGCTGTAAGCAGGCTGTATGTCCATCACATAGAAAATGGTCTTAAAGACTTGTGGACCGATTATCACTGGCAGCTCCACCTCTCCAAGAACAGATCTTTTGGAGCCATCAAAAGCCCTGACCACAATGTTGCTTGGCCAGAGAGCTAACCCATCATATTCGAGCTTGACAAGGGCTTTCTTGGGTAAGACATTGAGTAAGGACCCAGTGTCTACAAGAACATGAAATAGTACAACTCCTTTGCACTCTAGGGTTTTGTGCAAAGCTTTGTTGTGGAGACGTCCTTCTGCAGTTAAATCAGCATCAGTGAACCCTAGCCCATGGCTAGTATTGACATTTGACACAACTGTTTCGAGTTGATTCACTGTGATCTCTTTTGGCACGTAGGCAGCGTGCAGAACTTTGAGTAGTGCATCTCGATGGGCTTCAGAACACAACAGCAGAGATACGATTGAGATCTTTGAAGGAGTATGGTGGAGATGGTCCACAACTTTATAGTCGCTTCTTTTAATAATTCTCATAAACTCATCCACATCCTGATCAAAGGATGATTTATGAGTCTCTTTTTGTGCAGATTCTTCTGGTATCACACTCTTCCCTTTGGCTCTAGCAGCAACCTCTGCCTCAAAGTCTGTTCCAGGGACTTGTGAGGAGAAGATACATCCGCTTCGGGTGAAGCCTCTGCCTCCCCCAACATTGTCCACTTGGGGAGTGAGCACTGGAGAATCAAGAAGGACTTTCTCTCTGTTGCAGTACAGATCAGCACCATAATGCCATGGTATAGCACTGTCTTTATCATATGGGATTGGCCCGGGCACCGTGATAGTGACTGGGCTCACTACAACAGATGTTGGGACTGTAATAGTCTGTGGATCATAGAAAATAGTAACAGGACCTATGGTGGATGTTAGTGGAGGTGAATTGAAGCTTTGTTGAGATTGTTGTTGAGATTGTTGAAAGTTGCTGGAATTCGGGACCGTTTTCGAGTCATAATAAATTGTGACAGTGGAAACATCATTGTTGGTAGTTGCTGAAGTTGTAGTAGCCGGTGCAAATGAATTGTTGTGTGTTGAAGTGACAGATGGAATGATTGCTGAAGTTGTAGTTGAATCAGTTGGAACAATGGTTGTTGCAGTTGTAGAAGAACCAATAGGAAAAATGGTTGTTGCATTTGTAGAAGAATCACTTGTTGTTGACAAAAGGGTTGTTGGTGTTGTAGAAGCTGTGGTTGTGATTTGCAGAATGCCTTCTTTGATCAATCCATTAATTCCACTCCTTAAGCTAACACACCCATTCTCAGAAAGTTTGGATAATTCACAACAGGCCTCACAACCTGGAAACACTTGGCACTTTAAAAGCTGGGCTTTAACCTCTGCCAGAGGTATCTGAATACTTGCAATGTCTTCTATTAAACTCGTGGGTGAACCATCCTCTATAGCATTAATCCTTGGCCCACTATGGCTTGGAATAGGATTTTTCATTACATTGGGAGGAGGTGCAAAGTTCAGGGCTTTTGAATCTACCAGATCTTAAACCTTCATATGCAGAGCTCTGCATTTTTCTGTAGAATGACTAGGTGCGTTAGAATGAAAAGCACACCTAGCATTGACATCATAGTTTCTTGGAAGATTTTCAGGATCAGGTGGAGCCAATGTCCTCAACTCAACAAGATTGAGCTTTAGGAGTTGTGGCCGCAGTGTAGCATATGGCATTGGAATGGGGTCAATTACCCGGTTGACCTGAGATGGCCGCTGTTGAAACGGGCGTTGTTGTTGATTGTTGTTATTATTGTTGTATGATCTCTGTTGTTGTTGCGAAAAGTGTTGTGGTTGTTGAGTATACTGAGGAGGTGGAGCAAGGATAGTAACAACAGCAACTGTTCTGGGCAAGTATTGGGGTCTCCCTCTTTCCATGTGCACAGAGTTTGTCTCACCAGATCTACAAGGCCCAGCAAATGGTTTTCTTGTACTGCTTGAACTGGCACCGTTATCGGAGATCTTTCCCATCTTCAATAGGCTATCTATTCTTTCTCCATCTATCACCACATCTACAAAGCTGGTAGAAGAAAATGCAGCCAATCTGTCAATGTAGGTTACTTAGAGAGTATTCATGAACATGTCTGCCATTTCCCTTTCAGACATGGGGGGTTGAACTACAGTAGCCAGTTTCCTCCAACTTTGGGCATATTCCCTGAAGCTTTCACGGGAAAAATGAGATATTCCCATTAGAAGGGTCCTGTTTGGAGCCATGTCCAGGTTATACTGATACTAACGGATAAAAGCTTCAGCCAAGTCTTTGCGGTTCCTTACCGTGGCGCTGGTCAAATGGGAATACCATTCTCGGGATGCCCCTGTTAGACTATCCTCGAAGTAAAACATCCACAGCTTTTCGTCCATGGTGTATGTTTTTAACCTTCCCAAGAATGATTGAAGGTGGGTGCGTGGGCAGGATGTGCCATTATACCTTTCGAAACACGGGGGTTTGAACTTGTGAGTAATTCTCACCCCTTCCACCAGTCCCATGTCCATGACATCAAAACCTAGGGAGTTTTGGGACTCAAGAGATCTCAGCTTCTCTGCAATCTCATCCAGCCTACGGTTGTAAACTTCGTCTCCAGCCCCAACAACTGTAAACTGCTCTTCTTGAGGATCCTCTTGCAAGACCCTTCCTCCAGCGGTGTTACCCTGAGTATTCCTTATGGCATTGAATTCTGGGTTTAGATGAGGCCCAAACTCTGGTGGATCAGTGCGAGGTTGCACGTGATCGTTGTTACTGGTACCTCCTGTACCTGGATGGTGTTCTTCAGGAGTTTGTCTCTCAACCAACTCCCTCAGCCTTTCCTGGCTTTGAGCTAAACCAGTCATTACAGTCATGAATTGAGTCATCTGATTCCTCATCTCAACCCTCTCATTGGCCATCTGGGCCCTTACTTCATTCAAGTCTTGTTGAACTTGATCCATCTAGAGTCCCAAAAGGTTGTTTCTTGTCGGGTACCGGTGTGTTCTGTTGACAGGGAACACTCTTCTGCGAGCAATGTTTCCTGAAACCACAACAAAGTGAGAAACAACAATAAAAAAAAACCTACAAAACAAAGAAAATGTTATTATGCAATGCAATATGCCTATTTGTCTTCCAAGGTTATCCGGTTTGGTTTTTTTGGTTTTGACCTTTCCAGACCTCGAGGAAATGCTGATGATGAAGAGAGATTAAGCCCACCAACAAATAATACAAACGGATATATTACAAAGAGTGAAAATACATAGTTTGATTACAATAACATCCCCATGGTGGATCAAAATACAACAACAAAAGAAAAGTACACTAAAAGGAAAGTACAAGCAAAAGAATCAAACATCTAATCCAAAGTCATCCTCTCTGACTTCCTTCAGGAGGGCCTCAGTCACTGGATCCACTGGGTGCTCTGTAATAGTCCTGATGAGGAGGTTCCTGGTAGCAATGGCACTGGTTAACTTCTTATGCTTGTCCTGATTCTTTGACCTTTTCAACCCCGCCCGGAGTTTCAATTCAGATATCTCTCTCTGAGCTGCCAATGAAGCCTCCTGATGCTTCTTTTCACTAGCCTCCAGTTGCTCTATCTTAGCCTGAGTCCTTTGGTCTTCCTGTGCACGGGCTTCAATGATCCTGATCCACCTAGCCTGGCTTTCCTCCAGATAGTGCTCTACCCTAGCCTTCTGAGTCTTTTCTTCTTTGCAAGCATTCTTCAACACTAACTCCCCTGCTCTTGCCTTCCTGATGTAGTCATCCATCTTCTCAATCTTGGTCAAGTGCTCAATCCTGAGCCTTTCCAATCTCTCATTATCTAGACGACTGTCATTCCTCTCCCATAGAGTCTTCTTTAAGGCTTCAGATAGCTGAGTATTCCTCTCTTTTAGCTTTTCAAACTCTTCCAGACTGACAGTAGCTGCAGGTTGTATTGTAGAAGGTCCAGGTATATCTTCCAAGGTAAATGGCATCCGGGTGATCTGAGCTATGGTACGAGACCAATCAGAATACTATGCTGAAGCAATGTTCTTGCACTTGCCAAGGATGGATGTTCCCTTAGTCTGGATGTTATCCCAAGCCCAGGCAGCTTGCCTGACAACAGCAGATTTGGGTTGGATTTCACAGTAGACGGTCTCAGCCAAATCTTGCCCTCTGGGAGGATGAACCAAAGCATACCCTAATTGTCTCTTAAATAGTAAAGGGTTGTAATTGATGCAACCTTTTACTCCTATCAAAGGCACATTAGGATATTTCCCACAGCTAGTAATGATGTCCTTACCCTTGGTGCTCTGAATGCACCACCTGATTTCTTCTGAGGTCAAGGCAATAAATCTCTTAGCCCAGTTCTTCTGCTGATGAGGGTTCAAAAAGGCATCTGACTTTGGCAAGTGTCTTAGCATCCAAGAGTAATAAAGAGGAGCACAACATCTGACCAGTCTTCCTCTTTGCTTCTCATTCCTCTGGTGTACTGAGTAGTAGAAGTCCCCAAGAAAGGTAGGAACTGGGTTCCTCAATAAGAACAGGTGAATGGCATTCTTGCTCACAAACTATGGCTCATCTGCAAATAAGATAACCCTATATATACTGAGGGCTAGAAGTGCACATACAACCTTCCATTCCCCTACTACAGCATGCAGGGTAGCCAGGGATATCAATGAGGGAAGGCTCCAAATACAATGCCCTGGCTATGTCTTCATTTCTGGGAGCAACCATCTCAAGGTTGAAAGGAATCCCTCTCCTGATAGGAACTCCTAACAACATGGAAAATTCTTCTAATAGAGGTCCCAACTAGAAATCAGGGAAAGTGAAGCATCTGAGTGGAGGATCATAAAACTGCAAGCAAGTATGGATCATGCTCCTCTGAGATGCATCTAGATCCATGACCATGTCCAATATGCTTCCATAATGCTCTCTGAATAGTGGGACATGATCAGGAGTAATGAGGGACTAGATCTGCCTGATGCCAGTCAGGGTGGGCTCAAAGAAGTGGTATGTGATGTTGCTCTTTCTTGAAGTGTCCATGGATGCTGGTAAAGAAACTGAGAGCAACTGCTGATGAAGGTCACTGAATGAAATTCTAGAGATGGGTCTCTGATGAAGATAGCTGGAGGAGAATCACTGACAAACTGATGAAGGTGCTGGAGAAGATAACTGAAGCAGTCTGAGCAGCAGAAGGGGTCAAAGTTAAACCAAATATAAAGATGGATACCCTGTAAAATAAATAAGCAAATGTTAAATGATGCAGAAATGATGTATGCAAAATGATATGCAAAGGGTTTGTGATCAAGTGCTGGATCTGTTTATCTGCCTTGGTTAAAGTCCATGTATGTTCATAAGTTCGGATGGAGGCTTAGAGATCCAGTAACCAGGTGGGGGACTCAAATAAAGAGTCATAAGTCCAGGGTAATCACAAGAATTGTCCAAATAATACAACGTTAACAAATCTAGTAACAAGGTATGATTGAGGCCAAGGGTTCCAGCAAACCTGTAAACATCCCAACCCCCTCACATGTATTGTTCTAGAACAAGGATCCTCAGACTTGGATCAGTTATGAGAAGTGTAAACACTTCTAACCCGAAGGTACAGTGTTTACAATAACCATAAAGGATCCTCCTCTAATTCACCTCAGATGCTGAAGGTCATAAAAAGGTCATTCAGACTTAGCAGGCTTCCTAGATAGCCCTAGTACTGCAGGAAATCCATAGCACAGAGCTCTCAAGAAGAAACCCATATCTGAACCGTGTTTCATATTCCCGCACCAGACCGATATGGAATGGGAAAGAATATGAAGCCACTCTATCCTATGTGTCACTCAGGTCACAGGTATAGGACCTTAATCACTCAATGAACCTTACCCACCAAAACAGACAAGAGATCCAGCACATGATAATGACAGTATGAAATGCATAAAACTGTAAAAGAAAGCGATAAATAAAGTTGTACATAAAGTAATAAATAAAGCAAATAAATAAGCACAAGTAGCTCATAACACCCCCGTAAACACAAATCAAACAAGCGCTAGGAGAAACCCACAAAAAGAACCAGAAGCCATGGTTACAATATAAGCTTCCCCAGCAGAGTCGCCAAGCTGTCGCTCCCAAAGATTTGCATCCCGGTACAAGCGCGAACAGTCGGCAAAAGGAGAAAATGAAATGAAGATGAATAGAGTCGCCAGCTAGGCATTTTTAACCCGAAGGAAAGGTAATGCTGCATAAACCTAAGAAAAGATGGATAAGACGGTTGCGAACCAGAGAAACTGAGAAAGGGGGTTGGTTACAACCTGGGAAGGTATTAGCACCCAGATTGTCCGTCGTACCCGACTGGATCCACGCTTGAAAGTTTGTGTTTAAAGGGGTAGTGTCTTTGCTATCTGTGTGCAAAATCTGGAAAAGAATGTACAAGTGTTAGTGCAAGAAAATGAAGTGAGGTGCTCAGGAATGAGGCTTAAGAAGAATGCTGAAAGAGGGGGAAGACAAAGAGTCTTTTGTTCGATAATAGTTAAGTTATTCCTACGTATCCTCTCGTGCAATGAGGAAGTCAGAACACCGTAATTCGACTCAAAGAGACTAAAATATAAATTGACTGATGAACTGCTTGCTTGTCTATGCTCAAGTTTAATGACTTGTTTGGCTCAAGTGACAACTGTCTTGCATTAGACGGAAGAAGCAAATTCTCGTTTATGAATGAGTGTGATGAGAAAAGAACCCCGAAGGAGACGATTATTGTTTGTTTTTGTGTTTTCAATCTTTTATTGCTTTTTGTGTTTGTCATAAATTAATGAGCTTAAGCCTAAACCAAGGGTTAGTAAACTCATCATATCCTCCCTTTGATCAGGGATAATGAGAATATCTTAAGTATGAGATAAACATCTCAACTTAATTACCATGATGATGTAGGATTAAGATCATTAACCTACTTGTGGTTATTTAGATGTTTTTTTGAGTTTTTGTTTAGTGTTAAGTAATGAGTTTAAGCCATAATCAAGGATTAATGAACTCATTACACCATCATAATAGAAGGATAATAGATGAGCACACTTAAGCTGAGGAAGATACCTCAACTTAATCCATGATTAGGGATTAACCTCATGACAAAACAAACCTTTATTAAAGTGGATTTTAATTAAGGGTGAGATTAAGAAGTGGATTGTATGGTTTGTAAGACAACTTGAGAGGGACTTGTCCATTAAACACTAGGGTTAGTCCTTCTTAACCAATAAAGGAAGAATTAGAACCCTAATGCAAGTCCCAAGTTACAAGTTAATGTCTTAGTGATTATTAAGATGGATTAATTAAGAGGTTTAAACAAATTAAGGGTTTAACACTTAGGATTAAAGTTATACACTCCATCCTAAGAGAAGGATGCAGGCATAACCCTAATTCCAAATTCTTAAAACCTTAAAGGTTTAGTCTCTAATGATGAGGTGAGAAGAGAAACACAAAGAAGACACAAAGGTGAAAACTAAAGGGGGACTAATCACAACCCTAATTATTGTCATGCTTGGATGTTCCTATGGTTTGTAAGGCTTGAGAAAGATCTTCAGAAAAGCCACCAATGGAAGAAGCAGATGAAAGGAGGAAGAAACAGATGAATAAGTGTAAACACCCCAAATTTGCCCTCACCCATTCACACCATGGTTTGTGATCATTTCATATGCATAAACACAATCATAACATCTCATACCACAATTTTGATTCACTGCATAGATTCAAAGTCATCTGCATCTAGGGTTTGTGATCTGAGCAATCCAAGGGCTTCTTGAGCCACTCCAAAGGTCATCAATCACTTAAAAGGGGTCTATGTGTGTTAAAGTATCATATTATATCCTCTCAAGGTCAACAATGTCAAAGAATCACAAGAACTGGGATTGGTGTGGAAGCAGAGCCAGGCTTGACTGCACAGATGACCTAAAATTAGGGTTTTGGTTTCAGAGGCCATAACTCCAAATTTTTTGGTCATTCTTGTTTCTATTGGTCTCTATATGGTATAGGGAGTATGCATATCAATTTTCATGAATAAATTCCATGGGGAAGTCATCTGATCAAGAGTTGACTTTTCAAGCAAGTCAGTGCAAAATCAGGGCATCTGAGGCCCCCAATGACCCAACCAAGGGGTGATCTTCATCATTTTGAGTGTATATGACCTTTATTTGATCATAGAAGAAGTTGGAGGTTCACAAAAATCAATAATTTCAAGTTTTTGCAAAGTTGACTTTTTAGGGCAAGGTTGACTTTTCATGAAAATGTCATGTTATGCAACTTTTTCAACCCTTACTTTTTGATTCAAAAATGCTTCAAATGGAAAAACTTTGGTCATGAAAGTTGTAGATTAGATCTTTCCCTTTTCAAAAAGTACAAGAACATGACCTAATTCATTTTGGATCAAAAGTTATGGTTTGTCAAAGTTGGCAAAAATCACTAAAATTCAAGTTGTGCACCAAAGAGGAAACTTGCAAAATCATGTATCAAGGCAATTTGTGACCTCTAATTGTTGTCAAACCATCACACAAACATCACACAAGTCTTAAAGTTCAGATTGAACCAAAGGGATCACATGTTTCATGGCTTGTGAGGCAAGATCTTTTCATGAGAACTAAAGGCAAGAAAGTTGCAAAAACAATCATAACATCTCATCCACTTGCTGCCTTGGATGCTGAACCATACTAGCCCTTTCCCCTCACCATGCTGCGCAAGACAAGCCCTTTGTACCAAGCTAGCAAAGTAGCCCATGCACTCCTTACACAAAGTTGACAATTTGCAAAAAGCACCATACCAATCAATAAAGCACATGTCATGTCATCTGAACAATAAGATTTGTTTATGTGGATCAAATGCCAGCAAAACACAACAAGAGGCAAGGCTGAAACACAACACAACTCACCATTCACAAAATCTCTCCCTCTTGCAAAAGCTTTCGATTCTCCCAACTCAATCACTCAATCTTTAAACAAACACCACCATTCATTTCTGGATCATCCACTGACCCAAAACCACCCATCAAAACAACCAAAAACACACCACAAGCCAGATACGATTTCTGACCAGTTGGAGTGCAAACTCCCAAACCAGCCACATTCAAAGTTGTCCAAGCACTGCAAGCTCCTCAAGAAGGTCTTTAGAAGCTTTTTGCACCAAGAAAGCAGCCAGAAAGCTCAAAGGGTGAAAGCTCCACCTCAGGTAGCCTTTCGAATTAACTTTTCCAGGACCTCTATTTTAAGTTTCTAAATGATTAAGCATGCTTCACTGATCACACTGAACTTGAAATTATTGAAAATGGTTGAGAAATGAGACTGTATTGCTTGTCTGAAATTTTGGCAGTTTTTGTTCTTAGCTTCGATTCATGATTATGGCTGGAAATAAATGAGAAATGAGGTTAGGGTTGAGTTTAGGAGAGTAAAAGGAACAAATCTGGAGCTTTAGAGCTCCAGAAATGACCTAGGTAATGATTTGGAGATTCTCAGGGAGGGAGGTCACCGGAGAAGACGACCGGAGCTTGTCTCCGGTGACCTGAGAGTGATTAGCTGGTAATTAGGGTTAGGGCACCAAGTTTAAATGTGAGCCACTGGATTTTGTTTCCCGCGCGTGTATGGAGGGCCTGGATCACTTCATTAACTCTTAATTATGGATTAGTATTTAATTAATTAGAATTAGGCTGGTTTGAATTTGGGCCGTCCAGATGCGCGCCCAGTCAAACGTTTTAAACCCAGTTTCAATCATGGCCTTCCATCCTGCATACTTCCCATTTATTTTATTTTCTTTTCTTTTTATTCCATTTATTTTTGTCCATTTAATTTAAAATAGCAAAAATACTTTAAAAATTCTGAAATTTTTTGTACAAGTTATTATTTAATTTCAGAACATATAAATATTTTTATTTTTATTTTTTGCATTAAAAAAGTATTTTTAAGTATTTAAAAGTTTATTTTTAATTAATTAATGAGAATTAATTAATTAAAAATACTTTTAGGTATTTAAAAATCACCAAAAAATTCATGAAACCTTTAAAAACATTTAGAAATATTGTCCAACCCTCAAACCAAATTTCTTTTTTGATCTTGATGCATTTTGAGAATTTTCCATGGAATTAAAATCATTTTGATGCATTATTTTGATCCAAACTTCCAAAAATCATTTCTGCCTAACCCTAAAGAGTTGGACTTTGATTCTTTTTGCATTGTGTTTAGCATATCATGTAGTTTGTGAGATTAAATGGCCATGATTTGATCTTTCATTTTTCTTTTGTTTGGCATTTTTCTTGTTAAGGAACCCTAAAACCCTAGAAAACTTAGGAAAATCATAACTTGAATTTGGTTAAGAGTTGAAACTTCTCCCTTGGGAAGTGAGTTAGTATAGGATTAGGGGTCCTTTGAGTGCATTTTCAATTTTTTATGTTGATGTTTGCTTCTGATTTTGGTTTGTGTTTGATGCTTTGATCATAAACCCTAATTTGGACTTCCATATGCATCCATTTTGCATTTGCATTCATACCTTGACTTGCCATGACATTTTATGCATCCATTTGATTCATTTGACATCTTAAGACATATTGAAAGCATGTTTGATCATTGCATCATGTATTTGCCATGTTGTATGTCATGTGCATCTCATAACTTTTCATGTGTGTTTATGGTTCTTAACTTGCTCCATTTGCATCCATAAGCTTGTATGATCATCCCCATGTTTTGTTTCATGTTTGCATCATCTCATAGCATCATTAACATCATGAATGTGCTTCTGGTTTTGGTTTGCATCATGACATTTCATCCCATTTTTGCATTGCATTGCATTCCTTTACTAACTTTTCAGGTGGTAAGTAACTTTGAGAAGTGAATTTGCCTTCACTTCTCACATTTTCTTTTTCATCTCTCTCTTGCATCCATGCTGCATTTTGATTTGTGTTTGAGTGTGAGCTTGCTCACTCTTCTTCTTCTTACTTTCTTTCTTCAAGTGACTTGCCTTCTTAAATGAAGCAAGTTACTTTGCTTAACCTGATCCTTTCATCTGTTTCCTGGTGGTTCCATTGAAGATCTTCTTGCAAACCTCATTAACCCTAGGAATGACCAAGCATGACAATGATTAGGGTTTTGATTAGTCTCCCCACTTAGTTTTACCTTTGTGTCTCATTGACTCTTCCCTTCTCATCTCATAATCAGGGACTAAACCCTAAAGGCTTTAAGGCTTTGTGATTAAGCTTATGCCTGCATCCTTCTATTAGGATGGGGGTGTATAACTTTAATCCTAAGTGTTAAACCCTTAATGTGTTTAAATCTCTTAATCAATTCATCTAATAATCATCAAGACATCACACTTGTAACTTGGGCCTTGCATTAGGGTTCTAATTCTTCCTTAATTGGTTAAGAAGGACTAACCCTAGTGTTAATGGACAAGTCCCCCTCAAGTTGTCTTACAAACCCTAAAAATCACTTCATCATCTTATCATTAAATAAAATCCACTTAATCAAAGGCTTTGTTTTGTCATGAGTTTAATCCCTAATCATGGATTAAGTTGAGGAGCTTTCCCCAGCTTAAACATTCTCATCTATTATCCTTCTATTAGGATGGTGTAATGAGCCTGTTTAATCCCTGATTATGGCTTAACCTCATTCCTTAACACTAAACAAAAACAACAAAAACATCTAAATAATCACAAGTAGGTTAATGATCTTAATCCTGCACCATGGTAATTAAGTGTGAGAATCTGACTTCACACTTAAGGCATTCTCATTACCCCTAATCAGAGGGAAGATGTGATGAGTTCACTAAATCCATGTGATGAGCTCATTAACTTATGACAAATCCAAAAGTAATAAAAGACTGAAAACTCAAAAACAAACAATAATCGTCTCCTTCGGGATTCTTTTCTCATCTCATTCACTCACAAACGAGAACTCGCTTCTTCCGTCTAATGCAAGACAGTTTGCATCTGTGCCAGACAGATCATACACTTGAGCATAGACAAGTAAGCAGTTCACAAGTCAATCTATCTTTCAGTCTCTTTGGGTCGAACTACGGTGTTCTGACTTCCTCATTGCACGAGAGGATACGTAGGCATAACTTAACAGTTATCGAACAAAAGTCTCTGTATATTCCCCCTCTTTCCAGTATCATTTTTTTAAGCCTCATAGTCATGAGCTTACTCTCATCCCTACACTGACACTGTATATATCACACTTCACATTCTTTTACACTGACACCTGTACACCCTTTTCCAGCTCTTTTATACACAGATTGCACTGACACTACCCCTTTAAAACACAAATCTTTTAAGCGTGGATCCCGTCGAGTACGGCGGACAATCTGGGTGCTAATACCTTCCCAGGTTGTAACCAACCCCCCTTCTCAGTCTCTCTGGTTCGCAACCGTCTTATCCATCTTTTCCAGGTCTATGCAGCATTGCCTTTCCTCCGGGATAAAAATGCCTAGCTGGCGACTCTATTCATCTCCAGTGAGTTCACTGCTGTGTGTTCTCATTGTCCCTCTCGCCGACCGTTCGCGTCTGTACCTTTATTTGGGCCAGTCCCATTTATCGGGAGCGACAGCTTGGCGACTCTGCTGGGGACCCTTATACTGTAACCAGGGCTTCTGGTTCTTTTTTTGGGTTCCTCCTAGCGCTTGTTTGATTTGTGTTTACTGGGGTGTTATGTGCTATCTGTGTTTGTATATTTGTTTTATTTTTGCTTTACGTACAGTTGCTTTATTGCTTTCTCTATAGCTTTGCATATATCATATTGTCATACTGTGCTGGCTGGATCTGCTTTGTTGCTTTTGGTGGGTGGGGTTCTATTGAGAGTTAAGGTCCTATACCTGGGACCTGAGTGACACCTAGGCTAGAGTGGTTCATATTCTTTCCCATTCCATCTCGGTCTGGTGCGGGAATATGAAACACGGTTCAGATATGGGTTTCTTCTTGAGAACTCTGTGTTTCATATTTCCTGCAGTACTAGGGCTATCTGGGAAGCCTGCTAAGTCTGGATGACCTTTAGTATTGACCTTCAGAAACTAAGGTGAATTAGAGGAGGAACTTTTATGGTTATTGTAAACACTGTACCTCCGGGTTAGAAGTGTTTACACTTCTCATAACTGATCCAAGTCTGAGGATCCTTATTTTAGAGCACCACCTGTGAGGGGGTTGGGCTGTTTACAGGTTTGCAGGCACCCTTGACCTCAGCATACCCTGTTACTTTGTTTAAATAAGAGTACTCCATTTTGGAACAGTTCTTATGATTTTTAACCCTGGACATGTGACTCTTTATTTGAGTCCCCCATCTTGGTTACTGGACTTACAGACCTCCATCTGGATTTCTTGAACACACCTGGACTTATATCAGAGCACTTGATCAGATCCAGCTCAGTCACAAACCCTTGCATATCATCTGCATACATCATCATTGCATCATTTTGACATGTGTTTATTTGTTTTTCAGGGTATCCATCCTATCATTTTGACTTGGTTTTGACCCCATCATCAGCATAGGCCTATCTTCACCAGTATCTACTCCAGCTATCTGCATCATCAGTCTCAGCCTGTCAGAGGCCCATCATCAAATTTTATTCTCCATCATCAGCATCTGTCTTATTTCTTCTTCAGCAACATGGCACCTAAGAAGAGTAACATCTCCTATCATTTCTTCCAGCCTGAGCTGGCTGACATCAGGAAGATTCAGACCCTGATTACTCCAGACCATATACCACTCTTTAGAGAACATTATGGGGGAATCCTTGATGTGGTTATGGATTTGGACCCTTCACAGAGGAGCTTGATACATACTTGCCTGCAGTTCTATGATCCCCCTCTGAGGTGCTTCACATTTCAGAATTTTCAGTTGGGACCCTTGTTGGAAGAATACTCATCATTGGTTGGTGTACCCATCAGGGGTGGAATCCCCTTCAACCCTGAGATGGCTTTCCCAAGTAATGAGGAGATAGCAAGAGCATTGCATCTGGAACCAGTTCTGATCGGGCAGAATTTGACGTCTAAAGCTGGAATCTCTGGTTTTCATCTGGATTTCTTGACTTCTCAGGCTAGTCTGAAGGCCTCCCTGGGGGAGTGGAAGGCAGTCTGTGCTCTGTTGGCCCTCAGCATATATGGGGTCATTTTATTTGCAGATGAGCCTAAGTTTGTTAGCAAGAGTGCAATCCATCTTTTCATCCTGAGAAACCCAGTGCCCACCCTACTGGGGGATCTTTACTACTCTGTTCATCAAAGGAATGAGAAGCAAAGGGGAAGATTAGTAAGATGTTGTGCTCCTTTATTCCATACTTGGCTGCTCAAGCATCTGCCAAAGACTGATGCATTCTTGAACCCTCACCAGCAGAAGAACTGGGCTAGGAGGTTTGTTGCTCTAACCTCAAATGATATCAGATGGTGTACTCAGAGTACTAAGGGCAGAGACATCATTACAAGTTGTGGACAATTTCCCAATGTGCCTCTGATTGGAGTGAAAGGGTGCATCAATTATAATCCTCTGCTATTCAAAAGACAGCTGGGCTATGCATTAGTCCATCCTCCTAGGGCACAGGATCTAACTGAGACCCTTTATTGTGAAATCAAGCCTAACTTGGCTGTTGTCAGGCAAGCAGTTTGGGCCTGGGACAATGTGCAGACTAAGGGGGTAACCATCCTGGGGAAGTGCAACAATGTGGCATCAGCACAGTACTATGATTGGTCCCATGCCAGGGCTCAATTTTCTGGGATGCCCTTTACTATTGAGGATATGCCTGGACCATCCTCAGCACCACCTCCTGTCACTGTCAGCTTAGAGGAGTTTGAGAAATTGAAAGAGAGGAATGAGAAGTTGACTCAGGCTCTACAGAAGACCCTCTGGGAGAGGAGTGATGGTAGGTTGGATATTGAAAGGTTGGAAAAGTTGAAAGTGGAGCATTTGGCTAGAATTGAGAAGTCAGAGGATTACATTAAGAAGTCTAGGGCTGGAGAACAGATCTTGAAGAATGCTTGCAAGGAGGACCAGTTCCAGAAGGCCAGGACTGATTTGTATCTGAAGGAGAGCCAAGCTAGGTGGGTCAGGATCACCGAGGCTCGTACCCTGGAAGATAAAAGGACTCAGGATAAGATTGAGCAGCTGGAAGCTAGTGCAATAGAGCAACGGGAAGCCCTGGAAGCAGCCCGGAGGGTGATCTCAGAGCTGAAGATTAGAGCTGGTGTGAAGAGGTCAAAGGACCAGAGTCAGCACAAGAAGCTAACTGCAGTTGTTGCTACCAGGAATCTCCTTATCAGGAATCTTACAGAGCGTCCAGTTGATCCTGTGACTGAAGCACTTCTCAAGGAAGTTCAGGAGGATGAGTTTGGTCTTGGTGTTTGACTTTTGCTTGTTGTTTCTTTCATTTTATGTACTTTTTCTTTATGTTGTATTTTTGACCCCTCAGAGGGCTTGTATTGTAAGAAGAAACAAACTGTGTATTATTTTACCTTCTGTAATATATGTATCAGTTTGCTATATCTGAGTTTCTTGCAAAACAACATCGCAAACATCTTCAAGGGTCTGGAAGGGTCAAAACCAAGTGCCAAGCCGGATACCTTAGAAACAAATAAGCATAGCTGCATTGCATACTAACCTTTTACCTTGTTTTGTAGGTTTTGATTTATTTGTTACTAACTCTGTTGTGATGTCAGGAACTATTGCTCGACGACGTGTGTTCCCACTCAACCGTCCACATAGATATCCAACCCGCAACAATCTTCCGGGCATACAAATGGACCAGGTACAGCAGGACCTTACGGAGGTCAGGAACCAAATGGCCAATGAAAGATTGGAAATGAGGGCTCAGATGACACAATTTATGGAAGTGATGAACAATATGGCTCAAAGCCAAGAGAGATTAAGAGCAATGGTAGAAAGGCAGAATCAAGAAGATCCCCATCTAGGGACTGCTGGCACAAGCAACAATGAGAGGGTCCAACCTCATGTCAATCCCCCAGTCTTTGGACCCCACCTTCATCCAGAGGTCAACATTCCTGCAAATGTTCAAGGGACTGCCACTGCAGGCAGAGTGCTGCAAGAAGACCCCCAGGAAGATCAGTTCACAGTGATGGGAGCTGGGGAGGAAGCCTATGACAGAAGGCTGGATGAGATAGCTGAGAAATTAAGATCCTTGGAGTCTCAAAACTCTTTGGGTTTTGATGTTATGGACATGGGCTTGGTAGACGGGGTCAGGATTCCCCATAAGTTTAAGCCTCCTTGTTTTGAAAAGTACAACGGGACTTCCTGCCCCCGGACCCACTTACAATCCTTTCTGGGGAGGTTGAAGGCATATACCATGGACGAGAAGCTATGGATGTTTTATTTTGAGGATAGCTTAACGGGAGCTTCAAGAAAATGGTACTCTCATCTGACTAGAGCAACTGTCAGGTGTTGGAAGGATTTGGCAGAAGCCTTCATTAGACAATACCAGTATAATTTGGATATGGCACCCAACAGGACCCTCCTAATGGGAATGTCACAGTCGTCTAGAGAAAGTTTCCGAGAGTATGCCCAAAGATGGAGGCAATTGGCTGCTGTTGTCCAGCCACCTATGTCAGAGAGGGAGATGGCGGATATGTTTATGAACACCCTCCAAGGAACATACATTGACAGGCTAGCTGCCTTCTCTTCCACCAGCTTTGCAGATGTTGTTATAGCTGGAGAGAGAATTGAGAGCTTGTTAAAAATGGGCAAAATTTCTGACAACGGTGCCAGCTTGTCCAGCAATACAAGGAAACCTTTTGTAGGCCCAAGGAGAACTGGTGAGACCAATGCTGTCCATGCCAGCAGGGGCAGGCCCCAATATGTTCATAGGTCTGTGGCAGCAGTCACCATTCCCGCTCCAGTTCATCCACAACCAGCTTATCAACCACCGCAACAAAATTATCAACAACAACCTCAGTACCAGCAACAAACTCAGTATCCTCCGAGAAACTACAACAACACCAACAACAACAATCAGCAAAGACCATTCCAACAGAGACCTTCTCAGGCCAATAGGGTGATCGATCCGATCCCTATGCCCTATGCGACATTATTGCCACAACTCCTGAAACTCAACCTGGTTGAGCTAAGGACGTTGGCACCTCCAGATCCTAATAGTCTACCCAGGAATTATGACTCCAACGCCAGATGTGCTTTTCATTCAAATGCACCTGGCCATAGTACAGAGAAGTGCAGAGCCTTGCACATGAAGGTACAAGACTTGGTAGACTCTAAGGCTCTAAACTTTGCACCACCACCAAATGTTAACAAAAACCCTATGCCACACCACGGAGGTCCCAGAATCAATGCTATTGAAGAAGACAAGCCGTCTTATTTAATAACCAGTGTGGGTCAGATTCGGACACCGTTGGTAGAGATTAAGGCTCAACTCCTCGAATGTCAAATGTTCCCGGGATGTGAGCTAGGGTGTGCTTACTGCAACATTTCAGTGAATGGTTGTGATAACTTGAGGGATGGCATAGATGGTCTCATCCAGAGGGGCCTGCTTCAAATTACAACATCAATTCCAACAAATCCAACAATCTCATCAGCAACAATTCCAGTATCTCCTACAACTGCAACAACCATTGTTCCCGACAACTCTTCAGCTTCATCAACAAATGCTTCATCTGTTATTTCAACTGACCAGATATCAACAAACATTCCTTCTACAACCTCAGCACCACTTCATTTTGAATCTCCTACAACAACAACACCCATCCTTCCAACGATGTTTCCTACAACATCAGCAGCAAACCATGAAGATGTCTCAACCGTTACGATTTACTATGATCCTGAAAATGATTCTGCCTACAACTCAGAAAGTGCTACTCCCATCAGAGCACCAGTCACAATATACTATGATCCACAGACTATCACAGTCCCTTCTGCAGCTGCTCTTAGTCCAGTCACTATCACAGTGCCGGGGCCGATACCTTATGAAAGCAGTAATGCCATTCCCTGGCATTACGGTGCTGATCTATACTGCGAAGGGCAGAAAATCACTCTTGAATCATCAACACCTGCACCACAAATAGACAATGTGGGGGGAGGCGGAAGCTTCACTCGAAGCGGACGTCTCTTTGCTCCACAAATTCAAAGACCCACTGCCGAAGCAGAAGCTGTTGTCAAGGCAAAAGGGAAGAGCCTGGTGCAGGAAGATCAAGCTGTTAAGGAAGCTTTGAAAACACCCTTTGATCAAGAAGTTGATGAGTTCATGAGAATCATCAAGAAGAGTGATTACAAGATAGTGGATCAGCTTTACCAGACGCCTTCCAAGATCTCTATTCTATCATTGCTTATGTGCTCCGAAGCCCATCGGAACGCACTACTCAAAGTCTTGCACGCAGCTTACGTGCCGGAAGAGATCACCGTCAATCAGTTAGAAGTTGTGGTTGGGAATGTTACTGCTAGCAATGGACTAGGGTTCACCAACACTGATTTGACTACAGAAGGCCGCAATCATAACAAGGCTTTGCACATTACCATGGAATGTAAAGGTGCAGTCCTTTCCCATGTGCTGGTAGACACAGGATCATCCCTCAATGTCTTACCTAAAAAGGCCCTTGTGAAGCTGGAGTATGAAGGATTGGCATTGCGCCCCAGCAACCTGGTAGTGAGAGCCTTTGATGGTTCTAAGAGATCGGTTCTGGGAGAAATAGAATTGCCTGTAACGATTGGCCCACAAACTTTCAAAACGACCTTCTACGTGATGGATATACAGCCCGCCTACAGCTGTTTATTGGGTAGGCCATGGATTCACGCCGCTGGCGCCGTGACCTCAACCCTTCACCAGAAGTTAAAATTCGAGTGGGAGGGTCAAGTCGTTACTATCTGTGGAGAGGAGGACATTTTTGTCAGTCACCTGGCTACCTACAAATATATTGAGATGGATGGGGAGATCCATGAAACAATGAGTCAAGGGTTTGAGGCCTTGAACGTAAATGAAACATCTGCTGTACCTGGAATCTCCATGGCATCTTATCAACAAGTCCGGAAGGTTGTTGAAGAAGGAACTGCCCAAGGCTGGGGCAAGGTTTTATCTGTGGAGGAGAAGAAGGACAAATTTGGGTTGGGTTACAGACCAACTCAACAAAATCAAGCAGAGGCTGCTGAGAAGCCCGGTTTTGTCAGTGGGGGGATGCTCACCCCTGATGCTATCAACAATTTGGAAGACGAGCTGGAAGAAGAACGCAACCTGGAAAGCTGGATTCGTCCAAAGATCCCGGGGAGCAGTATCTCAAACTGGTCTTCCCAGGAAATTATAAGAGTTACTCATGCAGAGTAATTATTATTTCCTGTATTTTTATAGCATGCATCAAAGTCTTGCATCTTGCCCAAGATGACAAGACTCATTTTGTAATCCGGCCATCTGTACTTTTTGTGCAACAAGATTAATCAATGAAATATCAGACATCTTTTTGCAAATGAGTCTTTTTTCTTTTCCGTTCACTGTTTTTCCATTTTTCTTTTTGTACAAAAAAATAAATGGCGATGTTTTCAAAATGACAACTTTATTTCACTTTTCTAAACAAGATTAAAATCAATCACTAAAATGAACAAACTGAACCCTTGCAGAGAGTGCCTTCCAGACAGCACCGACAACAGCACGGCTATGACTTCGTATGACTTTGACAATCCGATCAATCAAGCTGATGTAGGGGTTGAAGAAGAATATGAGCTTCCTGAAGAGCTGGCCAGGTTGTTGAGACAAGAAGAGAAGGTTATCACTCCTCATCAGGAGGAGGTCGAAACGATTAATCTTGGTACAGATGAAGACGTGAAAGAGGTTAAAATCGGGGCCTGCCTACAAGACTCAGTGAAGAGACAACTGATTGATCTGCTTCAAGAATATGTGGATGTGTTTGCTTGGTCTTATCAAGATATGCCAGGGTTGGACACCGATATTGTTGTGCACAAGCTGCCTTTAAGGGAAGAATGCCCACCGGTTAAACAGAAACTGCGCCGTACTCGCCCAGACATGGCAATGAAGATCAAAGAAGAGGTACAAAAGCAGTGGGACGCCGGGTTCCTTGCTGTAACTAGCTATCCGCCGTGGGTTGCTAATATAGTACCTGTGCCTAAGAAAGACGGCAAAGTAAGGATGTGTGTTGACTACCGGGATCTGAACAGAGCTAGCCCGAAAATGACTTCCCATTACCTCACATTGATGTATTGGTGGATAACACGGCTCAGTTCTCGGTATTCTCCTTCATGGATGGATTTTCAGGATACAATCAGATTAAAATGTCACCTGAAGACATGGAGAAGACAACCTTCATCACACCCTGGGGCACCTTCTGTTACAAAGTGATGCCATTCAGACTGAAGAATGCTGGTGCGACATATCAACGGGCTATGGTGACATTATTCCACGATATGATTCATAAAGAAATAGAATGTTATGTGGATGACATGATCGCCAAGTCCCTTACAGAGGAAGACCACCTGGTAAATCTGCTAAAGCTATTCAAGCGTCTGAGGAAGTACCAACTGAAGCTGAACCCCAACAAATGCACATTCGGGGTACGATCTGGTAAGCTGCTGGGATTTATTGTAAGCGAGAAAGGGATTGAAGTTGACCCTGATAAAGTCAAAGCTATTCAAGAGATGCCTGCACCGAAGACAGAGAAGGAAGTTCGAGGGTTCTTAGGTCAATTGAACTACATCTCAAGGTTCATATCACACCTTACAGCAACCTGTGAACCCCTGTTTAAGCTGTTAAGAAAAGAACAGACGGTCAGGTGGAACAAAGACTGCCAGAAGGCTTTTGACAAGATCAAGGAGTATTTGCAAGAACCTCCAATCCTTATGCCTCCGGTTGAAGGAAGACCTCTAATTATGTACTTGACAGTATTAGAAGAGTCGATGGGGTGTGTGTTGGGCCAGCATGACGAGTCTGGTCGAAAAGAGTATGCAATTTACTACCTGAGAAAAAAGTTTACCGACTGTGAACAACGTTATTCACTGCTCGAGAAAACTAGCTGTGCTTTAGCGTGGGCTGCTCGCCGACTGAGACAGTATATGTTGACCCACACTACCTTATTGATCTCAAAGATGGACCCAGTTAAGTACATATTTGAGAAGCCAGCTCTTACCGGACGGGTTGCAAGATGGCAAATGATTCTTACAGAATATGACATCCAATACACATCTCAGAAAGCCATCAAGGGCAATGTATTGTCTGAATATCTTGCTGAGAAACCTATTGATGATTACCAGCCTATGAGATTTGACTTCCCTGATGAAGACATCATGTTCATAAAAGCAAAAGATCATGAAGAGCCTGTTCACACTGAAGGGCCTGACCCGGAAGAGGAATGGACTATGATGTTTGATGGGGCTGTTAACATGAATGGTCGTGGGGTTGGTGCAGTACTCATTTCACCTAAAGGAGTTCACATGCCTTTCTCGGCAAAACTCACTTTCAACTGCACTAACAACGAAGCTGAATACGAAGCTTGCATTATGGGTCTTGAGGAAGCCATTGACCTCAGGATCAAGACATTAACCGTATTCGGAGATTCAGCTCTGGTAGTTAATCAAACCAACGGCAAATGGTACACACACCAGGATCATCTGATACCTTACAGGGATTATACAAGGAGGTTACTGACTTTCTTTACAACAGTCAAGCTTGAGTATATCCCTGGAGACGAGAATCAGTTTGCAGATGCTCTTGCTACCATTTCATCCATGATCAAAGTTCAAGCTGCCAACTTTGTACCTCAAATTTCAGTGTCCAGACTTGACAGACCAGCATATGTGTTCGCAACAGAAGTTGTCAAAGACGATAAGCCTTGGTTCCATGACATTAAGTGCTTCTTGGAAGATCAAACATACCCACCCGGAGCATCTTCCAATGATAAGAAGACTTTAAGGAGGCTTGCTGGTAGTTTCTTCCTGAATACTGATGGATCCCTGTACAAGAGAAACTTTGATATGGTACTCCTCAGGTGCGTTGACAAGACGGAAGCAGACTTGTTGATGCATGAAGTGCACGAAGGATCCTTTGGTACCAATGCTGGAGGACATGCAATGGCCAAGAAGTTGCTAAGATCAGGGTATTATTGGATCACAATGGATACATACTGTTGTGCCTACGCCAGAAAATGCCATAAATGCCAGATTTATGCGGATAAGGTGTATGTGCCCCCCAATACTTTGAACATAATGTCTTCACCATGGCCCTTTGCTATGTGGGGCATTGATATGATTGGCAAGATTGAGCCAACTGCTTCAAATGGCCACAGATTCATCCTGGTCGTCATTGATTATTTCACCAAGTGGGTTGAAGCAGCCTCATATGCAAATGTTACGAGGCAAGTGGTAGCCCGATTTCTGAAGAGAGATATCATATGTCGATATGGAGTTCCCGAGCGAATCATTACTGATAATGGTTCCAATCTAAACAACAAGATGATGGCTGAGTTATGCCGGGACTTCAAGATCCAACACCACAATTCTTCTCCTTACAGGCCAAAGATGAATGGCGCTGTTGAGGCAGCTAATAAGAATATCAAGAAGATTGTGCAGAAGATGGTAGTCACCTACAAAGACTGGCATGAAATGCTACCATTTGCCTTGCATGGGTACCGCACGTCAATCAGAACATCCACTGGGGCAACACCGTATCAGCTTGTGTATGGTATGGAAGCAGTCCTACCAGTTGAAGTTGAATTACCCTCCCTACGGGTACTGATGGATGTTAAGCTGAACGAAGCAGAGTGGGTCCGATCCCGATACGAGCAACTGAGTCTGATCGAAGAGAAAAGATTGGCTGCAATCTGCCATGGGCAGTTATATCAGAAGAGAATGAAGAGAGCCTTCGATCAGAAAGTCAGGCACCGAGAGTACCAAGTAGGAGATCTTGTGTTGAAAAGAATCCTTCCTCCTCACTCAGACCACAGGGGCAAATGGACTCCAAACTATGAAGGACCATTTGTAGTAAAGAAAGTTTTCTCTGGTGGAGCACTGATGCTCAGCACCATGGATGGTGAAGATTTCCCGTCCCCTGTGAATTCAGATGCAGTTAAAAAATACTTTGCATAAAACAACCCGCTGGACATAAAAACAGAATGTAAGTCCAGGCAAAAAATAGGGCATCCCGGCGAGTCAAAAACAGAATAAAAGACTCGGGCAAAAATAAGGGAAAATAAAAAAAATAAAAAAAAAAATATGTACACCCGCTGAGTTGAAAAGTCGCATTGGACAACTCAGGCAAAAATGGGTATCCCGATGGATTGAAAACCCAAAAGGGCAGTCCATGCAAAATAAGGGAATAAGCGAACAACTGCATTCTGAATTCGTCTATATCACCTACAACCTGGTAAACCTCTAAAGGACCAAGCTTCAATCAGAATCAGCCTTCCTCAGAAAGCAAGACGAGAAGAACGCCAAAAGTCATACGAGTCATAGCAAAAGAGGAAGCTCCTTTGAAAGCGTCGTCAACATCGCCAACATTTTGTTTCTCAATTTTTAACGATCTCCTCGTTTTAGGAGATTTGTTTCTTTGACTGTATCTCGCCAATTTAGGGCGTTTGAATTAATGAAATCAGATTTTTCAGTCATGTTTCATCTTGTGCACTTTTATTTTGCAAAGAATGTCTGATGTCTCTAAAGAACTGATTGCATAAGTACAGATGCTTTTCTCCAAAAATAAAAACACATGCTTGCAGGGAATATACTTACTCTCTGAAGTGTCTAAACTCCTATGACGGAATCCAGTAAAGGATACCTCGGGATCACTTGTGCGTTTCTCTATCTTTGCAGGATTGCAGGTACCTGAAACGCAACTCGGGGCATGAAAGCTTCATCCCCGCAAGCTAACAGAACTCAGTCTTAGGACCCAAGGTGTTTTCTCCCCAGCTGATTTGCCACTTGTTGCTTCCCCCAACCGAGTTGCCGATCATTCTTCCTCAGCAGAATACGAAAGCCAGGAAACCATCTCCCCACAGAGTGTCAGCCTCTATTCAGAATAGCAACGCACGAAGGAATCACAACAGAGTGACGAAAGCTTCTACAAACCCCAGCTGGGTCCCCTCATTACCAAGGAAGTGTCAATCAGTGACTTATTCCCCAAGCAGATACATGTCTTCAGATCTACCATTAGTCTCATCCCCAGCTGGGATGTCCATTTTGAGCAGATCGGCCAGAGATCTTCGCCGCAACCGGATCCGAATCCCGGATTGGTATCCTCGCATAATCATAGCATTCGCATCATATTCACCTATAAAGCGTAGCATTCCGTCTAAAACGGAGCATTACGGCAAAATCCAACATATTGCATAATCATAAGCCATGTTCTGAATCAACACTTGTGAATATTGAAATCCGCCAATAATATACAGAATACTCCCCCAGAGTCCCCAGCAAAAGCACTTGCCTCATGTTCACAAACACCAGTATATGCTCCTTTTGACACCCGTCCGTGTCACCATTCCCCAGTAAAGTCGCCTGAACACTCTTTACAAACAAGACCGCCCGCCTTACAGATACCCTTTCGACACCCGCCCGTGTCATATCCCCAGCAGAAAGCCAAAGACGTCCTCTTTGCACTCCCATATACTTATACATACATTCCCTTGACATCCGTCCATGTCATTTTCCCAGCAAGTAACACTTTGTATATCAGATACTCGTTTATACTATACTCTTCTCCTTTTGACGCTCGTCCGTGTCGCTCTCTCCAGCAGATAAACACTCATCTATACACCATTCATACTCACACTTATACAGATACTCGCCCGTATCTTATATACACCATTTATATCCCCGCAGATTCGACACTCGTCCGTGTTCTTTGTTAACCAGATGGTACTCGTCCGTACCATCATCTCAGAATATGCGTCAAGTGTTTGTTTCTACATGATACTCGTCCGTATCATAGTCTTAAGGATGCTCGTCCGCATCTTTAATCCATACACTATGCCAAACACTCTTACGTCTCCTTGAATATAGACACTCGTCTGTGTCTACTATTCCCAAGAAGAGTCCCCTCAGATTCAACACTCGTCCGTGTTCTCTGTTAACCCGTTGATACTCGTCTGTATCATCGTCTCTGGACACGTGTCAGTTTTTGTTTCTACCAGATACTCGTCCGTATCGCAGTCTTAAGGATGCTTGTCCGCATCTCTAATCTATACACAACATCTAAACACTCATACTTTTATTTCTTGGATGTAAACACTCGTCCGTGTTTACTATTTCCCAATAGATCGCCAACAAAGCAATTTTTCTTTTATCTGACATTCATCCTATGTCATGATAAACCCTGAGAGCAGCCGTACCCTGCTAGGTGGTCGTCCTCCACCTCTTGATGGTCGTCCTCCATCATGCTCATCCGATGGCCGTCCCCATCGTTGATTTTCTATCCGACATTCGCCCTATGTCGTGATATTTAGCAGCCGTCCCCTGCTAGGTGGTCGTCCTCCACCTTTTGATGATCGTCCTTCATCATTTTATCCAATGGCCGTCCCCATTGTTGATTTTTGGTTATCTGACATTCGTCTTATGTCATGATAAACCTCGAGAGCAGCCATCCCCTGCTAGGTGGTCGTCCTCCACCTCTTGATGGTCGTCCTCCATCCTGCTCATCCGATGGCCGTCCCCATCGTTGACCTTTTATCCGACATTCGTCCTATGTCGTGATATTTTCGGTAGCCGTACCCTGCCAGGTGGTCGTCCTCCACCTAAGATGACCGTCCCTCATCTTATCCCGACAGAGCAGCCGTCCCCTGCTAGGTGATCGTCCTTCGCCTTTGATGACCGTACCTCATCATCTGTTTATTTCATTTATTCTTTAACCCGGTGGCCGTCCCCGTCGTGGTCCCTTTTTCCTTTTAGCCCGATGGCCGTCCCCGTCGTCGGTTACTTTACTTTATGAACTGGATGACCGTCTCCATCATTTTTCATTAATCCCCAGAGATTCTTACAGCTCTACCTGATGGCCGTCCCCATCATAATACCTTTTATCCCCAGCATGTCGGCCGTCCCCGTCGTTTCTTCATTTTCCGCACCTTTCCAGCATGTCGGCCGTCCCCGTCATTGCTCTTTACCCAGCAGTCGTCCTCTGCTCGACGGTCGTCCTCCGTCGCCCATACTTTACAATATACTTTATCTTCTTTACAATCTATATCCCTTTTCTTCTTCATTCTGTGAGTGCAAATTTTGGAATGTCTTTGGTATTCAACCACAAGTTATCTTGTTGGCCTGTTAAGCCGTTGCTTACATCCTGCACAGCTAACTCATGTTTGAATAGGGGCAGCTGTAAACACCCCAAATTTTCCCTCACCCATTCACACCATGGCTTGTGATCATTTCATATGCATAAACACAATCATAACATCTCATACCACAATTTTGATTCACTGCATAGATTCAAAGTCATCTGCATCTAGGGTTTGTGATCTGAGCAATCCAAGGGCTTCTTGAGCCACTCCAAAGGTCATCAATCACTTCAAATGGGTCTATGTGTGTTCAAGTATCATATTATATCCTCTCAAGGTCAAGAATGTCAAAGAATCACAAGAACTGGGATTGGTGTGGAAGCAGAGCCAGGCTTGACTGCACAGATGACCTAATATTAGGGTTTTGGTTTCAGAGGCCATAAATCCAAATTTTTTGGTCATTCTTGTTTCTATTGGTCTCTATATGGTATAGGGAGTATGCATATCAATTTTCATGAAGAAATTCCATGGGGAAGTCATCTGATCAAGAGTTGACTTTTCAAGCAAGTCAGTGCAAAATCAGGGCATCTGAGGCCCCCAATGACCCAACCAAGGGGTGATCTTCATCATTTTGAGTGTATATGACCTTTATTTGATCATAGAAGAAGTTGGAGGTTCACAAAAATTAAGAATTTCAAGTTTTTGCAAAGTTGACTTTTTAGGGCAAGGTTGACTTTTCATGAAAATGTCATGTTATGCAACTTTTTCAACCCTTACTTTTTGATTCAAAAATGCTTCAAATGGAAAAACTTTGGTCATGAAAGTTGTAGATTAGATCTTTCCCTTTTCAAAAAGTACAAGAACATGACCTAATTCATTTTGGATCAAAAGTTATGGTTTGTCAAAGTTGGCAAAAATCACTAAAATTCAAGTTGTGCACCAAAGAGGAAACTTGCAAAATCATGTATCAAGGCAATTTGTGACCTCTAATTGTTGTCAACCCATCACACAAACATCACACAAGTCTTAAAGTTCAGATTGAACCAAAGGGATCACATGTTTCATGGCTTGTGAGGCAAGATCTTTTCATGAGAACTAAAGGCAAGCAAGTTGCAAAACCAATCATAACATCTCATCCACTTGCTGCCTTGGATGCTGAACCACACTAGCCCTTTCCCCTCACCATGCTGCGCAAGACAAGCCCTTTGTACCAAGCTAGCAAAGTAGCCCATGCCCTCCTTACACAAAGTTGACAATTTGAAAAAAGCACCATACCAATCAATAAAGCACATGTCATGTCATCTGACCAATAAGATTTGTTTATGTGGATCAAATGCCAGCAAAACACAACAAGAGGCAAGGCTGAAACACAACACAACTCACCATTCACAAAATCTCTCCCTCTTGCAAAAGCTTTCGATTCTCCCAACTCAATCACTCAATCTTTAAACAAACACCACCATTCATTTCTGGATCATCCACTGACCCAAAACCACCCATCAAAACAACCAAAAACACACCACAAGCCAGATACGATTTCTGACCAGTTGGAGTGCAAACTCCCAAACCAGCCACATTCAAAGTTGTCCAAGCACTGCAAGCTCCTCAAGAAGGTCTTTAGAAGCTTTTTGCACCAAGAAAGCAGCCAGAAAGCTCAAAGGGTGAAAGCTCCACCTCAGGTAGCCTTTCGAATTAACTTTTCCAGGACCTCTATTTTAAGTTTCTAAATGATTAAGCATGCTTCACTGATCACACTGAACTTGAAATTATTGAAAATGGTTGAGAAATGAGACTGTATTGCTTGTCTGAAATTTTGGCAGTTTTTGTTCTTAGCTTCGATTCATGATTATGGCTGGAAATAAATGAGAAATGAGGTTAGGGTTGAGTTTAGGAGAGTAAAAGGAACAAATCTGGAGCTTTAGAGCTCCAGAAATGACCTAGGTAATGATTTGGAGATTCTCAGGGAGGGAGGTCACCGGAGAAGACGACCGGAGCTTGTCTCCGGTGACCTGAGAGTGATTAGCTGGTAATTAGGGTTAGGGCACCAAGTTTAAATGTGAGCCACTGGATTTTGTTTCCCGCGCGTGTATGGAGGGCCTGGATCACTTCATTAACTCTTAATTATGGATTAGTATTTAATTAATTAGAATTAGGCTGGTTTGAATTTGGGCCGTCCAGATGCGCGCCCAGTCAAACGTTTTAAACCCAGTTTCAATCCTGGCCTTCCATCCTGCATACTTCCCATTTATTTTATTTTCTTTTCTTTTTATTCCATTTATTTTTGTCCATTTAATTTAAAATAGCAAAAATACTTTAAAAATTCTGAAATTTGTTGTACAAGTTATTATTTAATTTCAGAACACATAAATATTTTTATTTTTATTTTTTGCATTAAAAAAGTATTTTTAAGTATTTAAAAGTTTATTTTTAATTAATTAATGAGAATTAATTAATTAAAAATACTTTTAGGTATTTAAAAATCACCAAAAAATTCATGAAACCTTTAAAAACATTTAGAAACATTGTCCAACCCTCAAACCAAATTTCTTTTTTAATCTTGATGCATTTTGAGAATTTTCCATGGAATTAAAATCATTTTGATGCATTATTTTGATCCAAACTTCCAAAAATCATTTCTGCCTAACCCTAAAGAGTTGGACTTTGATTCTTTTTGCTTTGTGTTTAGCATATCATGTAGTTTGTGAGATTAAATGGCCATGATTTGATCTTTCATTTTTCTTTTGTTTGGCATTTTTCTTGTTAAGGAACCCTAAAACCCTAGAAAACTTAGGAAAATCATAACTTGAATTTGGTTAAGAGTTGAAACTTCTCCCTTGGGAAGTGAGTTAGTATAGGATTAGGAGTCCTTTGAGTGCATTTTCAATTTTTTATGTTGATGTTTGCTTCTGATTTTGGTTTGTGTTTGATGCTTTGATCATAAACCCTAATTTGGACTTCCATATGCATCCATTTTGCATTTGCATTCATACCTTGACTTGCCATGACATTTTATGCATCCATTTGATTCATTTGACATCTTAAGACATATTGAAAGCATGTTTGATCATTGCATCATGTATTTGCCATGTTGTATGTCATGTGCATCTCATAACTTTTCATGTGTGTTTATGGTTCTTAACTTGCTCCATTTGCATCCATAAGCTTGTATGATCATCCCCATGTTTTGTTTCATGTTTGCATCATCTCATAGCATCATTAACATCATGAATGTGCTTCTGGTTTTGGTTTGCATCATGATATTTCATCCCATTTTTGCATTGCATTGCATTCCTTTACTAACTTTTCAGGTGGTAAGTAACTTTGAGAAGTGAATTTGCCTTCACTTCTCACATTTTCTTTTTCATCTCTCTCTTGCATCCATGCTGCATTTTGATTTGTGTTTGAGTGTGAGCTTGCTCACTCTTCTTCTTCTTACTTTCTTTCTTCAAGTGACTTGCCTTCTTAAATGAAGCAAGTTACTTTGCTTATCCTGATCCTTTCATCTGCTTCCTGGTGGTTCCATTGAAGATCTTCTTGCAAACCTCATTAACCCTAGGAATGACCAAGCATGACAATGATTAGGGTTTTGATTAGTCTCCCCACTTAGTTTTACCTTTGTGTCTCATTGAGTCTTCCCTTCTCATCTCATAATTAGGGACTAAACCCTAAAGGCTTTAAGGCTTTGTGATTAAGCTTATGCCTGCATCCTTCTATTAGGATGGGGTGTATAACTTTAATCCTAAGTGTTAAACCCTTAATGTGTTTAAATCTCTTAATCAATTCATCTAATAATCATCAAGACATCACACTTGTAACTTGGGCCTTGCATTAGGGTTCTAATTCTTCCTTAATTGGTTAAGAAGGACTAACCCTAGTGTTAATGGATAAGTCCCCCTCAAGTTGTCTTACAAACCCTAAAAATCACTTCATCATCTTATCATTAAATAAAATCCACTTAATCAAAGGCTTTGTTTTGTCATGAGTTTAATCCCTAATCATGGATTAAGTTGAGGAGCTTTCCCCAGCTTAAACATTCTCATCTATTATCCTTCTATTAGGATGGTGTAATGAGCCTGTTTAATCCCTGATTATGGCTTAACCTCATTCCTTAACACTAAACAAAAACAACAAAAACATCTAAATAATCACAAGTAGGTTAATGATCTTAATCCTGCACCATGGTAATTAAGTGTGAGAATCTGACTTCACACTTAAGGCATTCTCATTACCCCTAATCAGAGGGAAGATGTGATGAGTTCACTAAATCCATTGGTTTAGGCTTAAGCTCATTAACTTATGACAAATCCAAAAGTAATAAAAGACTGAAAACTCAAAAACAAACAATAATCGTCTCCTTCGGGATTCTTTTCTCATCTCATTCACTCACAAACGAGAACTCGCTTCTTCCGTCTAATGCAAGACAGTTTGCATCTGTGCCAGACAGATCATACACTTGAGCATAGACAAGTAAGCAGTTCACAAGTCAATCTATCTTTCAGTCTCTTTGGGTCGAACTACGGTGTTCTGACTTCCTCATTGCACGAGAGGATACGTAGGCATAACTTAACAGTTATCGAACAAAAGTCTCTGTATATTCCCCCTCTTTCCAGTATCATTTTTTTAAGCCTCATAGTCATGAGCTTACTCTCATCCCTACACTGACACTGTATATATCACACTTCACATTCTTTTACACTGACACCTGTACACCCTTTTCCAGCTCTTTTATACACAGATTGCACTGACACTACCCCTTTAAAACATAAATCTTTTAAGCGTGGATCCCGTCGAGTACGGCGGACAATCTGGGTTCTAATACCTTCCCAGGTTGTAACCAACCCCCCTTCTCAGTCTCTCTGGTTCGCAACCGTCTTATCCATCTTTTCCAGGTCTATGCAGCATTGCCTTTCCTCCGGGATAAAAATGCCTAGCTGGCGACTCTATTCATCTCCAGTGAGTTCACTGCTGTGTGTTCTCATTGTCCCTCTCGCCGACCGTTCGCGTCTGTACCTTTATTTGGGCCAGTCCCATTTATCGGGAGCGATAATAAGTTACTTACTTCATTGAAGAAGATAAGTGACTTAGAGAAAGAAAGTGAGAGATGAACATGAATGAGCAAGCTAACTCTAAGGCAAAGAAAAATGCAGCAATGATGCATATTAAAAAGATAAAGAGAAGTTAGAAGTGAAGGCAAATTCACTTCTCAAATTACTTACCACCTGAAAATGTTAGCATAAAGAAATAAATGATATGAAATGATGCACATGAACGGGCCAATGCCAAAACCAGAAGCAATCACATGATTCAAATGATTCTATGAGATTATGCAAAGGCATACCAAGTGTTATGAATTTTCATTCAAAGAGAAAGAATGCAAAGGAAGCATGTAGGAAGCATGAAAACACATAGATGTTTATGAAATGAAATGGATACAAAGCATAGCAAGTTGTAAACACCCCAAATTTGCCCTCACCCATTCACACCATGGCTTGTGATCATTTCATATGCATAAACACAATCATAACATCTCATACCACAATTTTGATTCACTGCATAGATTCAAAGTCATCTGCATCTAGGGTTTGTGATCTGAGCAATCCAAGGGCTTCTTGAGCCACTCCAAAGGTCATCAATCACTTCAAAGGGGTATATGTGTGTTCAAGTATCATATTATATCCTCTCAAGGTCAAGAATGTCAAAGAATCACAAGAACTGGGATTGGTGTGGAAGCAGAGCCAGGCTTGACTGCACAGATGACCTAAAATTAGGGTTTTGGTTTCAGAGGCCATAAATCCAAATTTTTTGGTCATTCTTGTTTCTATTGGTCTCTATATGGTATAGGGAGTATGCATATCAATTTTCATGAAGAAATTCCATGGGGAAGTCATCTGATCAAGAGTTGACTTTTCAAGCAAGTCAGTGCAAAATCAGGGCATCTGAGGCCCCCAATGACCCAACCAAGGGGTGATCTTCATCATTTTGAGTGTATATGACCTTTATTTGATCATAGAAGAAGTTGGAGGTTCACAAAAATTAAGAATTTCAAGTTTTTGCAAAGTTGACTTTTTAGGGCAAGGTTGACTTTTCATGAAAATGTCATGTTATGCAACTTTTTCAACCCTTACTTTTTGATTCAAAAATGCTTCAAATGGAAAAACTTTGGTCATTAAAGTTGTAGATTAGATCTTTCCCTTTTCAAAAAGTACAAGAACATGACCTAATTCATTTTGGATCAAAAGTTATGGTTTGTCAAAGTTGGCAAAAATCACTAAAATTCAAGTTGTGCACCAAAGAGGAAACTTGCAAAATCATGTATCAAGGCAATTTGTGACCTCTAATTGTTGTCAACCCATCACACAAACATCACACAAGTCTTAAAGTTCAGATTGAACCAAAGGGATCACATGTTTCATGGCTTGTGAGGCAAGATCTTTTCATGAGAACTAAAGGCAAGCAAGTTGCAAAACCAATCATAACATCTCATCCACTTGCTGCCTTGGATGCTGAACCACACTAGCCCTTTCCCCTCACCATGCTGCGCAAGACAATCCCTTTGTACCAAGCTAGCAAAGTAGCCCATGCCCTCCTTACACAAAGTTGACAATTTGCAAAAAGCACCATACCAATCAATAAAGCACATGTCATGTCATCTGACCAATAAGATTTGTTTATGTGGATCAAATACCAGCAAAACACAACAAAAGGCAAGGCTGAAACACAACACAACTCACCATTCACAAAATCTCTCCCTCTTGCAAAAGCTTTCGATTCTCCCAACTCAATCACTCAATCTTTAAACAAACACCACCATTCATTTCTGGATCATCCACTGACCCAAAACCACCCATCAAAACAACCAAAAACACACCACAAGCCAGATACGATTTCTGACCAGTTGGAGTGCAAACTCCCAAACCAGCCACATTCAAAGTTGTCCAAGCACTGCAAGCTCCTCAAGAAGGTCTTTAGAAGCTTTTTGCACCAAGAAAGCAGCCAGAAAGCTCAAAGGGTGAAAGCTCCACCTCAGGTAGCCTTTCGAATTAACTTTTCCAGGACCTCTATTTTAAGTTTCTAAATGATTAAGCATGCTTCACTGATCACACTGAACTTGAAATTATTGAAAATGGTTGAGAAATGAGACTGTATTGCTTGTCTGAAATTTTGGCAGTTTTTGTTCTTAGCTTCGATTCATGATTATGGCTGGAAATAAATGAGAAATGAGGTTAGGGTTGAGTTTAGGAGAGTAAAAGGAACAAATCTGGAGCTTTAGAGCTCCAGAAATGACCTAGGGAATGATTTGGAGATTCTCAGGGAGGGAGGTCACCGGAGAAGACGACCGGAGCTTGTCTCCGGTGACCTGAGAGTGATTAGCTGGTAATTAGGGTTAGGGCACCAAGTGTAAATGTGAGCCACTGGATTTTGTTTCCCGCGCGTGTATGGAGGGCCTGGATCACTTCATTAACTCTTAATTATGGATTAGTATTTAATTAATTAGAATTAGGCTGGTTTGAATTTGGGCCGTCCAGATGCGCGCCCAGTCAAACGTTTTAAACCCAGTTTCAATCCTGGCCTTCCATCCTGCATACTTCCCATTTATTTTATTTTCTTTTCTTTTTATTCCATTTATTTTTGTCCATTTAATTTAAAATAGCAAAAATACTTTAAAAATTCTGAAATTTTTTGTACAAGTTATTATTTAATTTCAGAACACATAAATATTTTTATTTTTATTTTTTGCATTAAAAAAGTATTTTTAAGTATTTAAAAGTTTATTTTTAATTAATTAATGAGAATTAATTAATTAAAAATACTTTTAGGTATTTAAAAATCACCAAAAAATTCATGAAACCTTTAAAAACATTTAGAAACATTGTCCAACCCTCAAACCAAATTTCTTTTTTGATCTTGATGCATTTTGAGAATTTTCCATGGAATTAAAATCATTTTGATGCATTATTTTGATCCAAACTTCCAAAAATCATTTATGCCTAACCCTAAAGAGTTGGACTTTGATTCTTTTTGCATTGTGTTTAGCATATCATGTAGTTTGTGAGATTAAATGGCCATGATTTGATCTTTCATTTTTCTTTTGTTTGGCATTTTTCTTGTTAAGGAACCCTAAAACCCTAGAAAACTTAGGAAAATCATAACTTGAATTTGGTTAAGAGTTGAAACTTATCCCTTGGGCAGTGAGTTAGTATAGGATTAGGGGTCCTTTGAGTGCATTTTCAATTTTTTATGTTGATGTTTGCTTCTGATTTTGGTTTGTGTTTGATGCTTTGATCATAAACCCTAATTTGGACTTCCATATGCATCCATTTTGCATTTGCATTCATACCTTGACTTGCCATGACATTTTATGCATCCATTTGATTCATTTGACATCTTAAGACATATTGAAAGCATGTTTGATCATTGCATCATGTATTTGCCATGTTGTATGTCATGTGCATCTCATAACTTTTCATGTGTGTTTATGGTTCTTAACTTGCTCCATTTGCATCCATAAGCTTGTATGATCATCCCCATGTTTTGTTCCATGTTTGCATCATCTCATAGCATCATTAACATCATGAATGTGCTTCTGGTTTTGGTTTGCATCATGACATTTCATCCCATTTTTGCATTGCATTGCATTCCTTTACTAACTTTTCAGGTGGTAAGTAACTTTGAGAAGTGAATTTGCCTTCACTTCTCACATTTTCTTTTTCATCTCTCTCTTGAATCCATGCTTCATTTTGATTTGTGTTTGAGTGTGAGCTTGCTCACTCTTCTTCTTCTTACTTTCTTTCTTCAAGTGACTTGCCTTCTTAAATGAAGCAAGTTAATTTGCTTAACCTGATCCTTTCATCTACTTCCTGGTGGTTCCATTGAAGATCTTCTTGCAAACCTCATTAACCCTAGGAATGACCAAGCATGACAATGATTAGGGTTTTGATTAGTCTCCCCACTTAGTTTTACCTTTGTGTCTCATTGACTCTTCCATTCTCATCTCATAATCAGGGACTAAACCCTAAAGGCTTTAAGGCTTTGTGATTAAGCTTATGCCTGCATCCTTCTATTAGGATGGGGGTGTATAACTTTAATCCTAAGTGTTAAACCCTTAATGTGTTTAAATCTCTTAATCAATTCATCTAATAATCATCAAGACATCACACTTGTAACTTAGGCCTTGCATTAGGGTTCTAATTCTTCCTTAATTGGTTAAGAAGGACTAACCCTAGTGTTAATGGACAAGTCCCCCTCAAGTTGTCTTACAAACCCTAAAAATCACTTCATCATCTTATCATTAAATAAAATCCACTTAATCAAAGGCTTTGTTTTGTCATGAGTTTAATCCCTAATCATGGATTAAGTTGAGGAGCTTTCCCCAGCTTAAACATTCTCATCTATTATCCTTCTATTAGGATGGTGTAATGAGCCTGTTTAATCCCTGATTATGGCTTAACCTCATTCCTTAACACTAAACAAAAACAACAAAAACATCTAAATAATCACAAGTAGGTTAATGATCTTAATCCTGCACCATGGTAATTAAGTGTGAGAATCTGACTTCACACTTAAGGCATTCTCATTACCCCTAATCAGAGGGAAGATGTGATGAGTTCACTAAATCCATTGGTTTAGGCTTAAGCTCATTAACTTATGACAAACCCAAAAGTAATAAAAGACTGAAAACTCAAAAACAAACAATAATCGTCTCCTTCGGGATTCTTTTCTCATCTCATTCACTCACAAACGAGAACTCGCTTCTTCCGTCTAATGCAAGACAGTTTGCATCTGTGCCAGACAGATCATACACTTGAGCATAGACAAGTAAGCAGTTCACAAGTCAATCTATCTTTCAGTCTCTTTGGGTCGAACTACGGTGTTCTGACTTCCTCATTGCACGAGAGGATACGTAGGCATAACTTAACAGTTATCGAACAAAAGTCTCTGTATATTCCCCCTCTTTCCAGTATCATTTTTTTAAGCCTCATAGTCATGAGCTTACTCTCATCCCTACACTGACACTGTATATATCACACTTCACATTCTTTTACACTGACACCTGTACACCCTTTTCCAGCTCTTTTATACACAGATTGCACTGACACTACCCCTTTAAAACACAAATCTTTTAAGCGTGGATCCCGTCGAGTACGGCGGACAATCTGGGTGCTAATACCTTCCCAGGTTGTAACCAACCCCCCTTCTCAGTCTCTCTGGTTCGCAACCGTCTTATCCATCTTTTCCAGGTCTATGCAGCATTGCCTTTCCTCCGGGATAAAAATGCCTAGCTGGCGACTCTATTCATCTCCAGTGAGTTCACTGCTGTGTGTTCTCATTGTCCCTCTCGCCGACCGTTCGCGTCTGTACCTTTATTTGGGCCAGTCCCATTTATCGGGAGCGACAGCTTGGCGACTCTGCTGGGGACCCTTATACTGTAACCAGGGCTTCTGGTTCTTTTTGTGGGTTCCTCCTAGCGCTTGTTTGATTTGTGTTTACTGGGGTGTTATGTGCTATCTGTGTTTGTATATTTGTTTTATTTTTGCTTTACGTACAGTTGCTTTATTGCTTTCTCTATAGCTTTGCATATATCATATTGTCATACTGTGCTGGCTGGATCTGCTTTGTTGCTTTTGGTGGGTGGGGTTCTATTGAGAGTTAAGGTCCTATACCTGGGACCTGAGTGACACCTAGGCTAGAGTGGTTCATATTCTTTCCCATTCCATCTCGGTCTGGTGCGGGAATATGAAACACGGTTCAGATATGGGTTTCTTCTTGAGAACTCTGTGTTGCATATTTCCTGCAGTACTAGGGCTATCTGGGAAGCCTGCTAAGTCTGGATGACCTTTAGTATTGACCTTCAGAAACTGAGGTGAATTAGAGGAGGAACTTTTATGGTTATTGTAAACACTGTACCTCCGGGTTAGAAGTGTTTACACTTCTCATAACTGATCCAAGTCTGAGGATCCTTGTTTTAGAGCACCACCTGTGAGGGGGTTGGGCTGTTTACAGGTTTGCAGGCACCCTTGACCTCAGCATACCCTGTTACTTTGTTTAAATAAGAGTACTCCATTTTGGAACAGTTCTTGTGATTTTTAACCCTGGACATGTGACTCTTTATTTGAGTCCCCCATCTTGGTTACTGGACTTACAGACCTCCATCTGGATTTCTTGAACACACCTGGACTTATATCAGAGCACTTGATCAGATCCAGCTCAGTCACAAACCCTTGCATATCATCTGCATACATCATCATTGCATCATTTTGACATGTGTTTATTTGTTTTTCAGGGTATCCATCCTATCATTTTGACTTGGTTTTGACCCCATCATCAGCATAGGCCTATCTTCACCAGTATCTACTCCAGATATCTGCATCATCAGTCTCAGCCTGTCAGAGGCCCATCATCAAATTTTATTCTCCATCATCAGCATCTGTCTTATTTCTTCTTCAGCAACATGGCACCTAAGAAGAGTAACATCTCCTATCATTTCTTCCAGCCTGAGCTGGCTGACATCAGGAAGATTCAGACCCTGATTACTCCAGACCATATACCACTCTTTAGAGAACATTATGGGGGAATCCTTGATGTGGTTATGGATTTGGACCCTTCACAGAGGAGCTTGATACATACTTGCCTGCAGTTCTATGATCCCCCTCTGAGGTGCTTCACATTTCAGAATTTTCAGTTGGGACCCTTGTTGGAAGAATACTCATCATTGGTTGGTGTACCCATCAGGGGTGGAATCCCCTTCAACCCTGAGATGGCTTTCCCAAGTAATGAGGAGATAGCAAGAGCATTGCATTTGGAACCAGTTCTGATCGGGCAGAATTTGACGTCTAAAGCTGGAATCTCTGGTTTTCATCTGGATTTCTTGACTTCTCAGGCTAGTCTGAAGGCCTCCCTGGGGGAGTGGAAGGCAGTCTGTGCTCTGTTGGCCCTCAGCATATATGGGGTCATTTTATTTGCAGATGAGCCTAAGTTTGTTAGCAAGAGTGCAATCCATCTTTTCATCCTGAGAAACCCAGTGCCCACCCTACTGGGGGATCTTTACTACTCTGTTCATCAAAGGAATGAGAAGCAAAGGGGAAGATTAGTAAGATGTTGTGCTCCTTTATTCCATACTTGGCTGCTCAAGCATCTGCCAAAGACTGATGCATTCTTGAACCCTCACCAGCAGAAGAACTGGGCTAGGAGGTTTGTTGCTCTAACCTCAGATGATATCAGATGGTGTACTCAGAGTACTAAGGGCAGAGACATCATTACAAGTTGTGGACAATTTCCCAATGTGCCTCTGATTGGAGTGAAAGGGTGCATCAATTATAATCCTCTGCTATTCCAAAGACAGCTGGGCTATGCATTAGTCCATCCTCCTAGGGCACAGGATCTAACTGAGACCCTTTATTGTGAAATCAAGCCTAACTTGGCTGTTGTCAGGCAAGCAGTTTGGGCCTGGGACAATGTGCAGACTAAGGGGGTAACCATCCTGGGGAAGTGCAACAATGTGGCATCAGCACAGTACTATGATTGGTCCCATGCCAGGGCTCAATTTTCTGGGATGCCCTTTACTATTGAGGATATGCCTGGACCATCCTCAGCACCACCTCCTGTCACTGTCAGCTTAGAGGAGTTTGAGAAATTGAAAGAGAGGAATGAGAAGTTGACTCAGGCTCTACAGAAGACCCTCTGGGAGAGGAGTGATGGTAGGTTGGATATTGAAAGGTTGGAAAAGTTGAAAGTGGAGCATTTGGCTAGAATTGAGAAGTCAGAGGATTACATTAAGAAGTCTAGGGCTGGAGAACAGATCTTGAAGAATGCTTGCAAGGAGGCCCAGTTCCAGAAGGCCAGGACTGATTTGTATCTGAAGGAGAGCCAAGCTAGGTGGGTCAGGATCACCGAGGCTCGTACCCTGGAAGATAAAAGGACTCAGGATAAGATTGAGCAGCTGGAAGCTAGTGAAAAAGAGCAACGGGAAGCCCTGGCAGCAGCCCGGAGGGAGATCTCAGAGCTGAAGATTAGAGCTGGTGTGAAGAGGTCAAAGGACCAGAGTCAGCACAAGAAGCTAACTGCAGCTGTTGCTACCAGGAATCTCCTTATCAGGAATCTTACAGAGCGTCCAGCTGATCCTGTGACTGAAGCACTTCTCAAGGAAGTTCAGGAGGATGAGTTTGGTCTTGGTGTTTGACTTTTGCTTGTTGTTGCTTTCATTTTATGTACTTTTTCTTTATGTTGTATTTTTGACCCCTCAGAGGGCTTGTATTGTAAGAAGAAACAAACTGTGTATTATTTTACCTTCTGTAATATATGTATCAGTTTGCTATATCTGAGTTTCTTGCAAAACAACATCGCAAACATCTTCAAGGGTCTGGAAGGGTCAAAACCAAGTGCCAAGCCGGATACCTTAGAAACAAATAAGCATAGCTGCATTTCATACTAACCTTTTACCTTGTTTTGTAGGTTTTGATTTATTTGTTACTAACTCTGTTGTGATGTCAGGAACTATTGCTAGACGACGTGTGTTCCCACTCAACCGTCCACATAGATATCCAACCCGCAACAATCTTCCGGGCATACAAATGGACCAGGTACAGCAGGACCTTACGGAGGTCAGGAACCAAATGGCCAATGAAAGATTGGAAATGAGGGCTCAGATGACACAATTTATGGAAGTGATGAACAATATGGCTCAAAGCCAAGAGAGATTAAGAGCAATGGTAGAAAGGCAGAATCAAGAAGATCCCCATCTAGGGACTGCTGGCACAAGCAACAATGAGAGGGTCCAACCTCATGTCAATCCCCCAGTCTTTGGACCCCACCTTCATCCAGAGGTCAACATTCCTGCAAATGTTCAAGGGACTGCCACTGCAGGCAGAGTGCTGCAAGAAGACCCCAAGGAAGATCAGTTCACAGTGATGGGAGCTAGGGAGGAAGCCTATGACAGAAGGCTGGATGAGATAGCTGAGAAATTAAGATCCTTGGAGTCTCAAAACTCTTTGGGTTTTGATGTTATGGACATGGGCTTGGTAGACGGGGTCAGGATTCCCCATAAGTTTAAGCCTCCTTGTTTTGAAAAGTACAACGGGACTTCCTGCCCCCGGACCCACTTACAATCCTTTCTGGGGAGGTTGAAGGCATATACCATGGACGAGAAGCTATGGATGTTTTATTTTGAAGATAGCTTAACGGGAGCTTCAAGAGAATGGTACTCTCATCTGACTAGAGCAACTGTCAGGTGTTGGAAGGATTTGGCAGAAGCCTTCATTAGACAATACCAGTATAATTTGGATATGGCACCCAACAGGACCCTCCTAATGGGAATGTCACAGTCGTCTAGAGAAAGTTTCCGAGAGTATGCCCAAAGATGGAGGCAATTGGCTGCTGCTGTCCAGCCACCTATGTCAGAGAGGGAGATGGCGGATATGTTTATGAACACCCTCCAAGGAACATACATTGACAGGCTAGCTTCCTTCTCTTCCACCAACTTTGCAGATGTTGTTATAGCTGGAGAGAGAATTGAGAGCTTGTTAAAAATGGGCAAAATTTCTGACAACGGTGCCAGCTCGTCCAGCAATACAAGGAAACCTTTTGTAGGCCCAAGGAGAACTGGTGAGACCAATGCTGTCCATGCCAGCAGGGGCAGGCCCCAATATGTTCATAGGTCTGTGGCAGCAGTCACCATTCCCGCTCCAGTTCATCCACAACCAGCTTATCAACCACCGCAACAAAATTATCAACAACAACCTCAGTACCAGCAACAAACTCAGTATCCTCCGAGAAACTACAACAACACCAACAACAACAATCAGCAAAGACCATTCCAACAGAGACCTTCTCAGGCCAATAGGGTGATCGATCCGATCCCTATGCCCTATGCGACATTATTGCCACAACTCCTGAAACTCAACCTGGTTGAGCTAAGGACGTTGGCACCTCCAGAACCTAATAGTCTACCCAGGAATTATGACTCCAACGCCAGATGTGCTTTTCATTCAAATGCACCTGGCCATAGTACAGAGAAGTGCAGAGCCTTGCACATGAAGGTACAAGACTTGGTAGACTCTAAGGCTCTAAACTTTGCACCACCACCAAATGTTAACAAAAACCCTATGCCACACCACGGAGGTCCCAGAATCAATGCTATTGAAGAAGACAAGCCGTCTTATTTAATAACCAGTGTGGGTCAGATTCGGACACCGTTGGTAGAGATTAAGGCTCAACTCCTCGAATGTCAAATGTTCCCGGGATGTGAGCTAGGGTGTGCTTACTGCAACATTTTAGTGAATGGTTGTGATAACTTGAGGGATGGCATAGATGGTCTCATCCAGAGTGTCCTGCTTCAAATTACAACATCAATTCCAACAAATCCAACAATCTCATCAGCAACAATTCCAGTATCTCCTACAACTGCAACAACCATTGTTCCCGACAACTCTTCAGCTTCATCAACAAATGCTTCATCTGTTATTTCAACTGACCAGATATCAACAAACATTCCTTCTACAACCTCAGCACCACTTCGTTTTGAATCTCCTACAACAACAACACCCATCCTTCCAACGATGTTTCCTACAACATCAGCAGCAAACCATGAAGATGTCTCAACCGTTACGATTTACTATGATCCTGAAAATGATTCTGCCTACAACTCAGAAAGTGCTACTCCCATCAGAGCACCAGTCACAATATACTATGATCCACAGACTATCACAGTCCCTTCTGCAGCTGCTCTTAGTCCAGTCACTATCACAGTGCCGGGGCCGATACCTTATGAAAGCAGTAATGCCATTCCCTGGCATTACGGTGCTGATCTATACTGAGAAGGGCAGAAAATCACTCTTGAATCATCAACACCTGCACCACAAATAGACAATGTGGGGGGAGGCGGAAGCTTCACTCGAAGCGGACGTCTCTTTGCTCCACAAATTCAAAGACCCACTGCCGAAGCAGAAGCTGCTGTCAAGGCAAAAGGGAAGAGCCTGGTGCAGGAAGATCAAGCTGTTAAGGAAGCTTTGAAAACACCCTTTGATCAAGAAGTTGATGAGTTCATGAGAATCATCAAGAAGAGTGATTACAAGATAGTGGATCAGCTTCACCAGACGCCTTCCAAGATCTCTATTCTATCATTGCTTATGTGCTCCGAAGCCCATCGGAACGCACTACTCAAAGTCTTGCACGCAGCTTACGTGCCGGAAGAGATCACCATCAATCAGTTAGAAGCTGTGGTAGGGAATGTTACTGCTAGCAATGGACTAGGGTTCACCAACACTGATTTGACTACAGAAGGCCGCAATCATAACAAGGCTTTGCATATTACCATGGAATGTAAAGGTGCAGTCCTTTCCCATGTGCTGGTAGACACAGGATCATCCCTCAATGTCTTACCTAAAAAGGCCCTTGTGAAGCTGGAGTATGAAGGATTGGCATTGTGCCCCAGCAACCTGGTAGTGAGAGCCTTTGATGGTTCTAAGAGATCGATTCTGGGAGAAATTGAATTGCCTGTAACGATTGGCCCACAAACTTTCAAAACGACCTTCTACGTGATGGATATACAGCCCGCCTACAGCTGTTTATTGGGTAGGCCATGGATTCACGCCGCTGGCGCCGTGACCTCAACCCTTCACCAGAAGTTAAAATTCGAGTGGGAGGGTCAAGTCGTTACTATCTGTGGAGAGGAGGACATTTTTGTCAGTCACCTGGCTACCTACAAATATATTGAGATGGATGGGGAGATCCATGAAACAATGAGTCAAGGGTTTGAGGCCTTGAACGTAAATGAAACATCTGCTGTACCTGGAATCTCCATGGCATCTTATCAACAAGCCCGGAAGGTTGTTGAAGAAGGAACTGCCCAAGGCTGGGGCAAGGTTTTATCTGTGGAGGAGAAGAAGGACAAATTTGGGTTGGGTTACAGACCAACTCAACAAAATCAAGCAGAGGCTGCTGAGAAGCCCGGTTTTGTCAGTGGGGGATGCTCACCCCTGATGCTATCAACAATTTGGAAGACGAGCTGGAAGAAGAACGCAACCTGGAAAGCTGGATTCGTCCAAAGATCCCGGGGAGCAGTATCTCAAACTGGTCTTCCCAGGAAATTATAAGAGTTACTCATGCAGAGTAATTATTATTTCCTGTATTTTTATAGCATGCATCAAAGTCTTGAATCTTGCCCAAGATGACAAGACTCATTTTGTAATCGGGCCATCTGTACTTTTTGTGCAACAAGATTAATCAATGAAATATCAGACATCTTTTTGCAAATGAGTCTTTTTTCTTTTCCGTTCACTGTTTTTCCATTTTTCTTTTTGTACAAAAAAATAAATGGCGATGTTTTCAAAATGACAACTTTATTTCACTTTTCTAAACAAGATTAAAATCAATCACTAAAATGAACAAACTGAACCCTTGCAGAGAGTGCCTTCCAGACAGCACCGACAACAGCACGGCTATGACTTCGTATGACTTTGACAATCCGATCAATCAAGCTGATGAAGGGGTTGAAGAAGAATATGAGCTTCCTGAAGAGCTGGCCAGGTTGTTGAGACAAGAAGAGAAGGTTATCACTCCTCATCAGGAGGAGGTCGAAACGATTAATCTTGGTACAGATGAAGACGTGAAAGAGGTTAAAATCGGGGCCTGCCTACAAGACTCAGTGAAGAGACAACTGATTGATCTGCTTCAAGAATACGTGGATGTGTTTGCTTGGTCTCATCAAGATATGCCAGGGTTGGACACCGATATTGTTGTGCACAAGCTGCCTTTAAGGGAAAAATGCCCACCGGTTAAACAGAAACTGCGCCGTACTCGCCCAGACATGGCAATGAAGATCAAAGAAGAGGTACAAAAGCAGTGGGATGTCGGGTTCCTTGCTGTAACTAGCTATCCGCCGTGGGTTGCTAATATAGTACCTGTGCCTAAGAAAGACGGCAAAGTAAGGATGTGTGTTGACTACCGGGATCTGAACAGAGCTAGCCCGAAAATGACTTCCCATTACCTCACATTGATGTATTGGTGGATAACACGGCTCAGTTCTCGGTATTCTCCTTCATGGATGGATTTTCAGGATACAATCAGATTAAAATGTCACCTGAAGACATGGAGAAGACAACCTTCATCACACCCTGGGGCACCTTCTGTTACAAAGTGATGCCATTCAGACTGAAGAATGCTGGTGCGACATATCAACGGGCTATGGTGACATTATTCCACGATATGATTCATAAAGAAATAGAATGTTATGTGGATGACATGATCGCCAAGTCCCTTACAGAGGAAGACCACCTGGTAAATCTGCTAAAGCTATTCAAGCGTCTGAGGAAGTACCAACTGAAGCTGAACCCCAACAAATGCACATTCGGGGTACGATCTGGTAAGCTGCTGGGATTTATTGTAAGCGAGAAAGGGATTGAAGTTGACCCTGATAAAGTCAAAGTTATTCAAGAGATGCCTGCACCGAAGACAGAGAAGGAAGTTTGAGGGTTCTTAGGTCGATTGAACTACATCTCAAGGTTCATATCACACCTTACAGCAACCTGTGAACCCCTGTTTAAGCTGTTAAGAAAAGAACAGACGGTCAGGTGGAACGAAGACTGCCAGAAGGCTTTTGACAAGATCAAGGAGTATTTGCAAGAACCTCCAATCCTTATGCCTCCGGTTGAAGGAAGACCTCTAATTATGTACTTGACAGTATTAGAAGAGTCGATGGGGTGTGTGTTGGGCCAGCATGACGAGTCTGGTCGAAAAGAGTATGCAATTTACTACCTGAGCAAAAAGTTTACCGACTGTGAACAACGTTATTCACTGCTCGAGAAAACTTGCTGTGCTTTAGCGTGGGCTGCTCGCCGACTGAGACAGTATATGTTGACCCACACTACCTTATTGATCTCAAAGATGGACCCAGTTAAGTACATATTTGAGAAGCCAGCTCTTACCGGACGGGTTGCAAGATGGCAAATGATTCTTACAGAATATGACATCCAATACACATCTCAGAAAGCCATCAAGGGCAATGTATTGTCTGAATATCTTGCTGAGCAACCTATTGATGATTACCAGCCTATGAGATTTGACTTCCCTGATGAAGACATCATGTTCATAAAAGCAAAAGATCATGAAGAGCCTGTTCACACTGAAGGGCCTGACCCGGAAGAGGAATGGACTATGATGTTTGATGGGGCTGTTAACATGAATGGTCGTGGTGTTGGTGCAGTACTCATTTCACCTAAAGGAGTTCACATGCCTTTCTCGGCAAAACTCACTTTCAACTGCACTAACAACGAAGCTGAATACGAAGCTTGCATTATGGGTCTTGAGGAAGCCATTGACCTCAGGATCAAGACATTAACCGTATTCGGAGATTCAGCTCTGGTAGTTAATCAAACCAACGGCAAATGGTACACACACCAGGATCATCTGATACCTTACAGGGATTATACAAGGAGGTTACTGACTTTCTTTACAACAGTCAAGCTTGAGTATATCCCTCGAGACGAGAATCAGTTTGCAGATGCTCTTGCTACCATTTCATCCATGATCAAAGTTCAAGCTGCCAACTTTGTACCTCAAATTTCAGTGTCCAGACTTGACAGACCAGCATATGTGTTCGCAACAGAAGTTGTCAAAGACGATAAGCCTTGGTTCCATGACATTAAGTGCTTCTTGGAAGATCAAACATACCCACCCGGGGCATCTTCCAATGATAAGAAGACTCTAAGGAGGCTTGCTGGTAGTTTCTTCCTGAATATTGATGGATCCCTGTACAAGAGAAACTTTGATATGGTACTCCTCAGGTGCGTTGACAAGACGGAAGCAGACTTGTTGATGCATGAAGTGCACGAAGGATCCTTTGGTACCCATGCTGGAGGACATGCAATGGCCAAGAAGTTGCTAAGATCAGGGTATTATTGGATCACAATGGATACAGACTGTTGTGCCTACGCCAGAAAATGCCATAAATGCCAGATTTATGCGGATAAGGTGCATGTGCCCCCCAATCCTTTGAACATAATGTCTTCACCATGGCCCTTTGATATGTGGGGCATTGATATGATTGGCAAGATTGAGCCAACTGCTTCAAATGGCCACAGATTCATCCTGGTCGTCATTGATTATTTCACCAAGTGGGTTGAAGCAACCTCATATGCAAATGTTACGAGGCAAGTGGTAGCCCGATTTCTGAAGAGAGATATCATATGTCGATATGGAGTTCCCGAGCGAATCATTACTGATAATGGTTCCAATCTAAACAACAAGATGATGGCTGAGTTATGCCGGGACTTCAAGATCCAACACCACAATTCTTCTCCTTACAGGCCAAAGATGAATGGCGCTGTTGAGGCAGCTAATAAGAATATCAAGAAGATTGTGCAGAAGATGGTAGTCACCTACAAAGACTGGCATGAAATGCTACCATTTGCCTTGCATGGGTACCGCACGTCAATCAGAACATCCACTGGGGCAACACCGTATCAGCTTGTGTATGGTATGGAAGCAGTCCTACCAGTTGAAGTTGAATTACCCTCCCTACGGGTACTGATGGATGTTAAGCTGAACGAAGCAGAGTGGGTCCGATCTCGATACGAGCAACTGAGTCTGATCGAAGAGAAAAGATTGGCTGCAATCTGCCATGGGCAGTTATATCAGAAGAGAATGAAGAGAGCCTTCGATCAGAAAGTCATGCACCGAGAGTACCAAGTAGGAGATCTTGTGTTGAAAAGAATCCTTCCTCCTCACTCAGACCACAGGGGCAAATGGACTCCAAACTATGAAGGACCATTTGTAGTAAAGAAAGTTTTCTCTGGTGGAGCACTGATGCTCAGCACCATGGATGGTGAAGATTTCCCGTCCCCTGTGGATTCAGATGCAGTTAAAAAATACTTCGCATAAAACGACCCGCTGGACATAAAAACAGAATGTAAGTCCAGGCAAAAAATAGGGCATCCCGGCGAGTCAAAAATAGAATAAAAGACTCGGGCAAAAATAAGGGGAAAAAAAAATATGTACACCCGCTGAGTTGAAAAGCCGCATTGGACAACTCAGGCAAAAATGGGTATCCCGATGGATTGAAAACCCGAAAGGGCAGTCCATGCAAAATAAGGGAATAAGCGAACAACTGCATTCTGAATTCGTCTGTATCACCTACAACCTGGTAAACCTCTAAAGGACCAAGCTTCAATCAGAATCAGCCTTCCTCAGAAAGCAAGACGAGAAGAACGCCAAAAGTCATACGAGTCATAGCAAAAGAGGAAGCTCCTTTGAAAGCGTCGTCAACATCGCCATCATTTTGTTTCTCAATTTTTAACGATCTCCTCGTTTTAGGAGATTTGTTTCTTTGACTGTATCTCGCCAATTCAGGGCGTTTGAATTAATGAAATCAGATTTTTCAGTCATGTTTCGTCTTGTGCACTTTTATTTTGCAAAGAATGTCTGATGTCTCTAAAGAACTGATTGCATAAGTACAGATGCTTTTCTCCAAAAATAAAAACACATGCTTGCAGGGAATATACTTACTCTCTGAAGTGTCTAAACTCCTATGACGAAATCCAGTAAAGGATACCTCGGGATCACTTGTGCGTTTCTCTATCTTTGCAGGATTGCAGGTACCTGAAACGCAACTCGGGGCATGAAAGCTTCATCCCCGCAAGCTAACAGAACTCAGTCTTAGGACCCAAGGTGTTTTCTCCCCAGTTGAGTTGCCACTTGTTGCTTCCCCCAACCGAGTTGCCGATCATTCTTCCTCAGCAGAATACGAAAGCCAGGAAACCATCTCCCCACAGAGTGTCAGCCTCTATTCAGAATAGCAACGCACAAAGGAATCACAACAGAGTGACGAAAGCTTCTACAAACCCCAGCTGGGTCCCCTCATTACCAAGGAAGTGTCAATCAGTGACTTATTCCCCAAGCAGATACATGTCATCAGATCTACCATTAGTCTCATCCCCAGCTGGGATGTCCATTTTGAGCAGATCGGCCAGAGATCTTCGCCGCAACGGGATCCGAATCCCGGATTGGTATCCTCGCATAATCATAGCATTCGCATCATATTCACCTATAAAGCGTAGCATTCCGTCTAAAACGGAGCATTACGGCAAAATCCAACATATTGCATAATCATAAGCCATGTTCTGAATCAACACTTGTGAATATTGAAATCCGCCAACAATATACAGAATACTCCCCCAGAGTCCCCAGCAAAAGCACTTGCCTCACGTTCACAAACACCAGTATATGCTCCTTTTGACACCCGTCCGTGTCACCATTCCCCAGTAAAGTCGCCTGAACACTCTTTACAAACAAGACCGCCCGCCTTACAGATACCCTTTCGACACCCGCCCGTGTCATATCCCCAGCAGAAAGCCAAAGACGTCCTCTTTGCACTCCCATATACTTATACATACATTCCCTTGACATCCGTCCATGTCATTTTCCCAGCAAGTAACACTTTGTATATCAGATACTCGTTTATACTATACTCTTCTCCTTTTGACGCTCGTCCGTGTCGCTCTCTCCAGCAGATAAACACTCATCTATACACCATTCATACTCACACTTATACAGACACTCGCCCGTATCTTATATACACCATTTATATCCCCGCAGATTCGACACTCGTCCGTGTTCTTTGTTAACCAGATGGTACTCGTCCGTACCATCATCTCAGAATATGCGTCAAGTGTTTGTTTCTACATGATACTCGTCCGTATCATAGTCTTAAGGATGCTCGTCCGCATCTTTAATCCATACACTATGCCAAACACTCTTACGTCTCCTTGAATATAGACACTCGTCAGTGTCTACTATTCCCCAGAAGAGTCCCCTCAGATTCAACACTCGTCCGTGTTCTCTGTTAACCCGTTGATACTCGTCTGTATCATCGTCTCTGGACACGTGTCAGTTTTTGTTTCTACCAGATACTCGTCCGTATCGCAGTCTTAAGGATGCTTATCCGCATCTCTAATCTATACACAACATCTAAACACTCATACTTTTATTTCTTGGATGTAAACACTCGTCCGTGTTTACTATTTCCCAATAGATCGCCAACAAAGCAATTTTTCTTTTATCTGACATTCATCCTATGTCATGATAAACCCTGAGCGCAGCCGTACCCTGCTAGGTGGTCGTCCTCCACCTCTTGATGGTCGTCCTCCATCATGCTCATCCGATGGCCGTCCCCATCGTTGATTTTCTATCCGACATTCGCCCTATGTCGTGATATTTAGCAGCCGTCCCCTGCTAGGTGGTCGTCCTCCACCTTTTGATGATCGTCCTTCATCATTTTATCCAATGGCCGTCCCCATTGTTGATTTTTGGTTATCTGACATTCGTCCTATGTCATGATAAACCTCGAGAGCAGCCGTCCCCTGCTAGGTGGTCGTCCTCCACCTCTTGATGGTCGTCCTCCATCCTGCTCATCCGATGGCCGTCCCCATCGTTGACCTTTTATCCGACATTCGTCCTATGTCGTGATATTTTCGGCAGCCGTACCCTGCCAGGTGGTCGTCCTCCACCTAAGATGACCGTCCCTCATCTTATCCCGACAGAGCAGCCGTCCCCTACTAGGTGATCGTCCTTCACCTTTGATGACTGTACCTCATCATCTGTTTATTTCATTTATTCTTTAACCCGATGGCCGTCCCCGTCGTGGTCCCTTTTTCCTTTTAGCCCGATGGCCGTCCCCGTCGTCGGTTACTTTACTTTATGAACTGGATGACCGTCTCCTTCATTTTTCATTAATCCCCAGAGATTCTTACAGATCTACCTGATGGCCGTCCCCATCATAATACCTTTTATCCCCAGCATGTCGGCCGTCCCCGTCGTTGCTTCATTTTCCGCACCTTTCCAGCATGTCAGCCGTCCCCGTCATTGCTCTTTACCCAGCAGTCGTCCTCTGCTCGACGGTCGTCCTCCGTCGCCCATACTTTACAATATACTTTATCTTCTTTTACAATCTATATCCCTTTTCTTCTTCATTCTGTGAGTGCAAATTTTGGACTGTCTTTGGTATTCAACCACAAGTTATCTTGTTGGCCTGTTAAGCCGTTGCTTACATCCTGCACAGCTAACTCATGTTTGAATAGGGGCAGCTGTAAACACCCCAAATTTTCCCTCACCCATTCACACCATGGCTTTTGATCATTTCATATGCATAAACACAATCATAACATCTCATACCACAATTTTGATTCACTGCATAGATTCAAAGTCATCTGCATCTAGGGTTTGTGATCTGAGCAATCCAAGGGCTTCTTGAGCCACTCCAAAGGTCATCAATCACTTCAAAGGGGTCTATGTGTGTTCAAGTATCATATTATATCCTCTCAAGGTCAAGAATGTCAAAGAATCACAAGAACTGGGATTGGTGTGGAAGCAGAGCCAGGCTTGACTGCACAGATGACCTAAAATTAGGGTTTTGGTTTCAGAGGCCATAACTCCAAATTTTTTGGTCATTCTTGTTTCTATTGGTATCTATATGGTATAGGGAGTATGCATATCAATTTTCATGAAGAAATTCCATGGGGAAGTCATCTGATCAAGAGTTGACTTTTCAAGCAAGTCAGTGCAAAATCAGGGCATCTGAGGCCCCCAATGACCCAACCAAGGGGTGATCTTCATCATTTTGAGTGTATATGACCTTTATTTGATCATAGAAGAAGTTGGAGGTTCACAAAAATTAAGAATTTCAAGTTTTTGCAAAGTTGACTTTTTAGGGCAAGGTTGACTTTTCATGAAAATGTCATGTTATGCAACTTTTTCAACCCTTACTTTTTGATTCAAAAATGCTTCAAATGGAAAAACTTTGGTCATGAAAGTTGTAGATTAGATCTTTCCCTTTTCAAAAAGTACAAGAACATGACCTAATTCATTTTGGATCAAAAGTTATGGTTTGTCAAAGTTGGCAAAAATCACTAAAATTCAAGTTGTGCACCAAAGAGGAAACTTGCAAAATCATGTATCAAGGCAATTTGTGACCTCTAATTGTTGTCAACCCATCACACAAACATCACACAAGTCTTAAAGTTCAGATTGAACCAAAGGGATCACATGTTTCATGGCTTGTGAGGCAAGATCTTTTCATGAGAACTAAAGGCAAGCAAGTTGCAAAACCAATCATAACATCTCATCCACTTGCTGCCTTGGATGCTGAACCACACTAGCCCTTTCCCCTCACCATGCTGCGCAAGACAATCCCTTTGTACCAAGCTAGCAAAGTAGCCCATGCCCTCCTTACACAAAGTTGACAATTTGCAAAAAGCACCATACCAATCAATAAAGCACATGTCATGTCATCTGACCAATAAGATTTGTTTATGTGGATCAAATACCAGCAAAACACAACAAGAGGCAAGGCTGAAACACAACACAACTCACCATTCACAAAATCTCTCCCTCTTGCAAAAGCTTTCGATTCTCCCAACTCAATCACTCAATCTTTAAACAAACACCACCATTCATTTCTGGATCATCCACTGACCCAAAACCACCCATCAAAACAACCAAAAACACACCACAAGCCAGATACGATTTCTGACCAGTTGGAGTGCAAACTCCCAAACCAGCCACATTCAAAGTTGTCCAAGCACTGCAAGCTCCTCAAGAAGGTCTTTAGAAGCTTTTTGCACCAAGAAAGCAGCCAGAAAGCTCAAAGGGTGAAAGCTCCACCTCAGGTAGCCTTTCGAATTAACTTTTCCAGGACCTCTATTTTAAGTTTCTAAATGATTAAGCATGCTTCACTGATCACACTGAACTTGAAATTATTGAAAATGGTTGAGAAATGAGACTGTATTGCTTGTCTGAAATTTTGGCAGTTTTTGTTCTTAGCTTCGATTCATGATTATGGCTGGAAATAAATGAGAAATGAGGTTAGGGTTGAGTTTAGGAGAGTAAAAGGAACAAATCTGGAGCTTTAGAGCTCCAGAAATGACCTAGGGAATGATTTGGAGATTCTCAGGGAGGGAGGTCACCGGAGAAGACGACCGGAGCTTGTCTCCGGTGACCTGAGAGTGATTAGCTGGTAATTAGGGTTAGGGCACCAAGTTTAAATGTGAGCCACTGGATTTTGTTTCCCGCGCGTGTATGGAGGGCCTGGATCACTTCATTAACTCTTAATTATGGATTAGTATTTAATTAATTAGAATTAGGCTGGTTTGAATTTGGGCCGTCCAGATGCGCGCCCAGTCAAACGTTTTAAACCCAGTTTCAATCCTGGCCTTCCATCCTGCATACTTCCCATTTATTTTCTTTTCTTTTCTTTTTATTCCATTTATTTTTGTCCATTTAATTTAAAATAGCAAAAATACTTTAAAAATTCTGAAATTTTTTGTACAAGTTATTATTTAATTTCAGAACACATAAATATTTTTATTTTTATTTTTTGCATTAAAAAAGTATTTTTAAGTATTTAAAAGTTTATTTTTAATTAATTAATGAGAATTAATTAATTAAAAATACTTTTAGGTATTTAAAAATCACCAAAAAATTCATGAAACCTTTAAAAACATTTAGAAACATTGTCCAACCCTCAAACCAAATTTCTTTTTTGATCTTGATGCATTTTGAGAATTTTCCATGGAATTAAAATCATTTTGATGCATTATTTTGATCCAAACTTCCAAAAATCATTTATGCCTAACCCTAAAGAGTTGGACTTTGATTCTTTTTGCATTGTGTTTAGCATATCATGTAGTTTGTGAGATTAAATGGCCATGATTTGATCTTTCATTTTTCTTTTGTTTGGCATTTTTCTTGTTAAGGAACCCTAAAACCCTAGAAAACTTAGGAAAATCATAACTTGAATTTGGTTAAGAGTTGAAACTTCTCCCTTGGGCAGTGAGTTAGTATAGGATTAGGGGTCCTTTGAGTGCATTTTCAATTTTTTATGTTGATGTTTGCTTCTGATTTTGGTTTGTGTTTGATGCTTTGATCATAAACCCTAATTTGGACTTCCATATGCATCCATTTTGCATTTGCATTCATACCTTGACTTGCCATGACATTTTATGCATCCATTTGATTCATTTGACATCTTAAGACATATAGAAAGCATGTTTGATCATTGCATCATGTATTTTCCATGTTGTATGTCATGTGGATCTCATAACTTTTCATGTGTGTTTATGGTTCTTAACTTGCTCCATTTGCATCCATAAGCTTGTATGATCATCCCCATGTTTTGTTTCATGTTTGCATCATCTCATAGCATCATTAACATCATGAATGTGCTTCTGGTTTTGGTTTCCATCATGACATTTCATCCCATTTTTGCATTGCATTGCATTCCTTTACTAACTTTTCAGGTGGTAAGTAACTTTGAGAAGTGAATTTGCCTTCACTTCTCACATTTTCTTTTTCATCTCTCTCTTGCATCCATGCTGCATTTTGATTTGTGTTTGAGTGTGAGCTTGCTCACTCTTCTTCTTCTCACTTTCTTTCTTCAAGTGACTTGCCTTCTTAAATGAAGCAAGTTACTTTGCTTATCCTGATCCTTTCATCTGCTTCCTGGTGGTTCCATTGAAGATCTTCTTGCAAACCTCATTAACCCTAGGAATGACCAAGCATGACAATGATTAGGGTTTTGATTAGTCTCCCCACTTAGTTTTACCTTTGTGTCTCATTGAGTCTTCCCTTCTCATCTCATAATCAGGGACTAAACCCTAAAGGCTTTAAGGCTTTGTGATTAAGCTTATGCCTGCATCCTTCTATTAGGATGGGGTGTATAACTTTAATCCTAAGTGTTAAACCCTTAATGTGTTTAAATCTCTTAATCAATTCATATAATAATCATCAAGACATCACACTTGTAACTTGGGCCTTGCATTAGGGTTCTAATTCTTCCTTAATTGGTTAAGAAGGACTAACCCTAGTGTTAATGGACAAGTCCCCCTCAAGTTGTCTTACAAACCCTAAAAATCACTTCATCATCTTATCATTAAATAAAATCCACTTAATCAAAGGCTTTGTTTTGTCATGAGTTTAATCCCTAATCATGGATTAAGTTGAGGAGCTTTCCCCAGCTTAAACATTCTCATATATTATCCTTCTATTAGGATGGTGTAATGAGCCTGTTTAATCCCTGATTATGGCTTAACCTCATTCCTTAACACTAAACAAAAACAACAAAAACATCTAAATAATCACAAGTAGGTTAATGATCTTAATCCTGCACCATGGTAATTAAGTGTGAGAATCTGACTTCACACTTAAGGCATTCTCATTACCCCTAATCAGAGGGAAGATGTGATGAGTTCACTAAATCCATTGGTTTAGGCTTAAGCTCATTAACTTATGACAAATCCAAAAGTAATAAAAGACTGAAAACTCAAAAACAAACAATAATCGTCTCCTTCGGGATTCTTTTCTCATCTCATTCACTCACAAACGAGAACTCGCTTCTTCCGTCTAATGCAAGACAGTTTGCATCTGTGCCAGACAGATCATACACTTGAGCATAGACAAGTAAGCAGTTCACAAGTCAATCTATCTTTCAGTCTCTTTGGGTCGAACTACGGTGTTCTGACTTCCTCATTGCACGAGAGGATACGTAGGCATAACTTAACAGTTATCGAACAAAAGTCTCTGTATATTCCCCCTCTTTCCAGTATCATTTTTTTAAGCCTCATAGTCATGAGCTTACTCTCATCCCTACACTGACACTGTATATATCACACTTCACATTCTTTTACACTGACACCTGTACACCCTTTTCCAGCTCTTTTATACACATATTGCACTGACACTACCCCTTTAAAACACAAATCTTTTAAGCGTGGATCCCGTCGAGTACGGCGGACAATCTGGGTGCTAATACCTTCCCAGGTTGTAACCAACCCCCCTTCTCAGTCTCTCTGGTTCGCAACCGTCTTATCCATCTTTTCCAGGTCTATGCAGCATTGCCTTTCCTCCGGGATAAAAATGCCTAGCTGGCGACTCTATTCATCTCCAGTGAGTTCACTGCTGTGTGTTCTCATTGTCCCTCTCGCCGAACGTTCGCGTCTGTACCTTTATTTGGGCCAGTCCCATTTATCGGGAGCGACAATAAGCTACTTACTTCATTGAAGAAGATAAGTGACTTAGAGAAAGAAAGTGAGAGATGAACATGAATGAGCAAGCTTACTCTAAGGCAAAGAAAAATGCAGCAATGATGCATATTAAAAAGATAAAGAGAAGTTAGAAGTGAAGGCAAATTCACTTCTCAAATTACTTACCACCTGAAAATGTTAGCATAAAGAAAGAAATGATATGAAATGATGCACATGAACGGGCCAATGCCAAAACCAGAAGCAATCACATGATTCAAATGATTCTATGAGATTATGCAAAGGCATACCAAGTGTTATGAATTTTCATTCAAAGAGAAAGAATGCAAAGGAAGCATGTAGGAAGCATGAAAACACATAGATGTTTATGAAATGAAATGGATGCAAAGCATAGCAAGTTGTAAACACCCCAAATTTGCCCTCACCCATTCACACCATGGCTTGTGATCATTTCATATGCATAAACACAATCATAACATCTCATACCACAATTTTGATTCACTGCATAGATTCAAAGTCATCTGCATCTAGGGTTTGTGATCTGAGCAATCCAAGGGCTTCTTGAGCCACTCCAAAGGTCATCAATCACTTCAAAGGGGTCTATGTGTGTTCAAGTATCATATTATATCCTCTCAAGGTCAAGAATGTCAAAGAATCACAAGAACTGGGATTGGTGTGGAAGCAGAGCCAGGCTTGACTGCACAGATGACCTAAAATTAGGGTTTTGGTTTCAGAGGCCATAAATCCAAATTTTTTGGTCATTCTTGTTTCTATTGGTCTCTATATGGTATAGGGAGTATGCATATCAATTTTCATGAAGAAATTCCACGGGGAAGTCATCTGATCAAGAGTTGACTTTTCAAGCAAGTCAGTGCAAAATCAGGGCATCTGAGGCCCCCAATGACCCAACCAAGGGGTGATCTTCATCATTTTGAGTGTATATGACCTTTATTTGATCATAGAAGAAGTTGTAGGTTCACAAAAATTAAGAATTTCAAGTTTTTGCAAAGTTGACTTTTTAGGGCAAGGTTGACTTTTCATGAAAATGTCATGTTATGCAACTTTTTCAACCCTTACTTTTTGATTCAAAAATGCTTCAAATGGAAAAACTTTGGTCATGAAAGTTGTAGATTAGATCTTTCCCTTTTCAAAAAGTACAAGAACATGACCTAATTCATTTTGGATCAAAAGTTATGGTTTGTCAAAGTTGGCAAAAATCACTAAAATTCAAGTTGTGCACCAAAGAGGAAACTTGCAAAATCATGTATCAAGGCAATTTGTGACCTCTAATTGTTGTCAACCCATCACACAAACATCACACAAGTCTTAAAGTTCAGATTGAACCAAAGGGATCACATGTTTCATGGCTTGTGAGGCAAGATCTTTTCATGAGAACTAAAGGCAAGCAAGTTGCAAAACCAATCATAACATCTCATCCACTTGCTGCCTTGGATGCTGAACCACACTAGCCCTTTCCCCTCACCATGCTGCGCAAGACAAGCCCTTTGTACCAAGCTAGCAAAGTAGCCCATGCCCTCCTTACACAAAGTTGACAATTTGCAAAAAGCATCATACCAATCAATAAAGCACATGTCATGTCATCTGACCAATAAGATTTGTTTATGTGGATCAAATGCCAGCAAAACACAACAAGAGGCAAGGCTGAAACACAACACAACTCACCATTCACAAAATCTCTCCCTCTTGCAAAAACTTTCGATTCTCCCAACTCAATCACTCAATCTTTAAACAAACACCACCATTCATTTCTGGATCATCCACTGACCCAAAACCACCCATCAAAACAACCAAAAACACACCACAAGCCAGATACGATTTCTGACCAGTTGGAGTGCAAACTCCCAAACCAGCCACATTCAAAGTTGTCCAAGCACTGCAAGCTCCTCAAGAAGGTCTTTAGAAGCTTTTTGCACCAAGAAAGCAGCCAGAAAGCTCAAAGGGTGAAAGCTCCACCTCAGGTAGCCTTTCGAATTAACTTTTCCAGGACCTCTATTTTAAGTTTCTAAATGATTAAGCATGCTTCACTGATCACACTGAACTTGAAATTATTGAAAATGGTTGAGAAATGAGACTGTATTGCTTGTCTGAAATTTTGGCAGTTTTTGTTCTTAGCTTCGATTCATGATTATGGCTGGAAATAAATGAGAAATGAGGTTAGGGTTGAGTTTAGGAGAGTAAAAGGAACAAATCTGGAGCTTTAGAGCTCCAGAAATGACCTAGGGAATGATTTGGAGATTCTCAGGGAGGGAGGTCACCGAAGAAGACGACCGGAGCTTGTCTCCGGTGACCTGAGAGTGATTAGCTGGTAATTAGGGTTAGGGCACCAAGTTTAAATGTGAGCCACTGGATTTTGTTTCCCGCGCGTGTATGGAGGGCCTGGATCACTTCATTAACTCTTAATTATGGATTAGTATTTAATTAATTAGAAATAGGCTGGTTTGAATTTGGACCGTCCAGATGCACGCCCAGTCAAACGTTTTAAACCCAGTTTCAATCCTGGCCTTCCATCCTGCATACTTCCCATTTATTTTATTTTCTTTTCTTTTTATTCCATTTATTTTTGTCCATTTAATTTAAAATAGCAAAAATACTTTAAAAATTCTGAAATTTTTTGTACAAGTTATTATTTAATTTCAGAACACATAAATATTTTTATTTTTATTTTTTGCATTAAAAAAGTATTTTTAAGTATTTAAAAGTTTATTTTTAATTAATTAATGAGAATTAATTAATTAAAAATACTTTTAGGTATTTAAAAATCACCAAAAAATTCATGAAACCTTTAAAAACATTTAGAAACATTGTCCAACCCTCAAACCAAATTTATTTTTTGATCTTGATGCATTTTGAGAATTTTCCATGGAATTAAAATCATTTTGATGCATTATTTTGATCCAAACTTCCAAAAATCATTTATGCCTAACCCTAAAGAGTTGGACTTTGATTCTTTTTGCATTGTGTTTAGCATATCATGTAGTTTGTGAGATTAAATGGCCATGATTTGATCTTTCATTTTTCTTTTGTTTGGCATTTTTCTTGTTAAGGAACCCTAAAACCCTAGAAAACTTAGGAAAATCATAACTTGAATTTGGTTAAGAGTTGAAACTTCTCCCTTGGGCAGTGAGTTAGTATATGATTAGGGGTCCTTTGAGTGCATTTTCAATTTTTTATGTTGATGTTTGCTTCTGATTTTGGTTTGTGTTTGATGCTTTGATCATAAACCCTAATTTGGACTTCCATATGCATCCATTTTGCATTTGCATTCATACCTTGACTTGCCATGACATTTTATGCATCCATTTGATTCATTTGACATCTTAAGACATATTGAAAGCATGTTTGATCATTGCATCATGTATTTGCCATGTTGTATGTCATGTGCATCTCATAACTTTTCATGTGTGTTTATGGTTCTTAACTTGCTCCATTTGCATCCATAAGCTTGTATGATCATCCCCATGTTTTGTTTCATGTTTGCATCATCTCATAGCATCATTAACATCATGAATGTGCTTCTGGTTTTGGTTTGCATCATGACATTTCATCCCATTTTTGCATTGCATTGCATTCCTTTACTAACTTTTCAGGTGGTAAGTAACTTTGAGAAGTGAATTTGCCTTCACTTCTCACATTTTCTTTTTCATCTCTCTCTTGCATCCATGCTGCATTTTGATTTGTGTTTGAGTGTGAGCTTGCTCACTCTTCTTCTTCTTACTTTCTTTCTTCAAGTGACTTGCCTTCTTAAATGAAGCAAGTTACTTTGCTTATCCTGATCCTTTCATCTGCTTCCTGGTGGTTCCATTGAAGATCTTCTTGCAAACCTCATTAACCCTAGGAATGACCAAGCATGACAATGATTAGGGTTTTGATTAGTCTCCCCACTTAGTTTTACCTTTGTGTCTCATTGAGTCTTCCCTTCTCATCTCATAATCAGGGACTAAACCCTAAAGGCTTTAAGGCTTTGTGATTAAGCTTATGCCTGCATCCTTCTATTAGGATGGGGTGTATAACTTTAATCCTAAGTGTTAAACCCTTAATGTGTTTAAATCTCTTAATCAATTCATCTAATAATCATCAAGACATCACACTTGTAACTTGGGCCTTGCATTAGGGTTCTAATTCTTCCTTAATTGGTTAAAAAGGACTAACCCTAGTGTTAATGGACAAGTCCCCCTCAAGTTGTCTTACAAACCCTATAAATCACTTCATCATCTTATCATTAAATAAAATCCACTTAATCAAAGGCTTTGTTTTGTCATGAGTTTAATCCCTAATCATGGATTAAGTTGAGGAGCTTTCCCCAGCTTAAACATTCTCATCTATTATCCTTCTATTAGGATGGTGTAATGAGCCTGTTTAATCCCTGATTATGGCTTAACCTCATTCCTTAAAACTAAACAAAAACAACAAAAACATCTAAATAATCACAAGTAGGTTAATGATCTTAATCCTGCACCATGGTAATTAAGTGTGAGAATCTGACTTCACACTTAAGGCATTCTCATTACCCCTAATCAGAGGGAAGATGTGATGAGTTCACTAAATCCATTGGTTTAGGCTTAAGCTCATTAACTTATGACAAATCCAAAAGTAATAAAAGACTGAAAACTCAAAAACAAACAATAATCGTCTCTTTCAGGATTCTTTTCTCATCTCATTCACTCACAAACGAGAACTCGCTTCTTCCGTCTAATGCAAGACAGTTTGCATCTGTGCCAGACAGATCATACACTTGAGCATAAACAAGTAAGCAGTTCACAAGTCAATCTATCTTTCAGTCTCTTTGGGTCGAACTACGGTGTTCTGACTTCCTCATTGCACGAGAGGATGCGTAGGCATAACTTAACAGTTATCGAACAAAAGTCTCTGTATATTCCCCCTCTTTCCAGTATCATTTTTTTAAGCCTCATAGTCATGAGCTTACTCTCATCCCTACACTGACACTGTATATATCACACTTCACATTCTTTTACACTGACACCTGTACACCCTTTTCCAGCTCTTTTATACACATATTGCACTGACACTACCCCTTTAAAACACAAATCTTTTAAGCGTGGATCCCGTCGAGTACGGCGGACAATCTGGGTGCTAATACCTTCCCAGGTTGTAACCAACCCCCCTTCTCAGTCTCTCTGGTTCGCAACCGTCTTATCCATCTTTTCCAGGTCTATGCAGCATTGCCTTTCCTCCGGGATAAAAATGCCTAGCTGGCGACTCTATTCATCTCCAGTGAGTTCACTGCTGTGTGTTCTCATTGTCCCTCTCGCCGACCGTTCGCGTCTGTACCTTTATTTGGGTCAGTCCCATTTATCGGGAGCGACAATAAGTAACTTACTTCATTGAAGAAGATAAGTGACTTAGAGAAAGAAAGTGAGAGATGAACATGAATGAGCAAGCTTACTCTAAGGCAAAGAAAAATGCAGCAATGATGCATATTAAAAAGATAAAGAGAAGTTAGAAGTGAAGGCAAATTCACTTCTCAAATTACTTACCACCTGAAAATGTTAGCATAAAGAAAGAAATGATATGAAATGATGCACATGAACGGGCTAATGCCAAAACCAGAAGCAATCACATGATTCAAATGATTCTATGAGATTATGCAAAGGCATACCAAGTGTTATGAATTTTCATTCAAAGAGAAAGAATGCAAAGGAAGCATGTAGGAAGCATGAAAACACATAGATGTTTATGAAATGAAATGGATGCAAAGCATAGCAAGTTGTAAACACCCCAAATTTGCCCTCACCCATTCACACCATGGCTTGTGATCATTTCATATGCATAAACACAATCATAACATCTCATACCACAATTTTGATTCACTGCATAGATTCAAAGTCATCTGCATCTAGGGTTTGTGATCTGAGCAATCCAAGGGCTTCTTGAGCCACTCCAAAGGTCATCAATCACTTCAAAGGGGTCTATGTGTGTTCAAGTATCATATTATATCCTCTCAAGGTCAAGAATGTCAAAGAATCACAAGAACTGGGATTGGTGTGGAAGCAGAGCCAGGCTTGACTGCACAGATGACCTAAAATTAGGGTTTTGGTTTCAGAGGCCATAAATCCAAATTTTTTGGTCATTCTTGTTTCTATTGGTCTCTATATGGTATAGGGAGTATGCATATCAATTTTCATGAAGAAATTCCATGGGGAAGTCATCTGATCAAGAGTTGACTTTTCAAGCAAGTCAGTGCAAAATCAGGGCATCTGAGGCCCCCAATGACCCAACCAAGGGGTGATCTTCATCATTTTGAGTGTATATGACCTTTATTTGATCATAGAAGAAGTTGGAGGTTCACAAAAATTAAGAATTTCAAGTTTTTGCAAAGTTGACTTTTTAGGGCAAGGTTGACTTTTCATGAAAATGTCATGTTATGCAACTTTTTCAACCCTTACTTTTTGATTCAAAAATGCTTCAAATGGAAAAACTTTGGTCATGAAAGTTGTAGGTTAGATCTTTCCCTTTTCAAAAAGTACAAGAACATGACCTAATTCATTTTGGATCAAAAGTTATGGTTTGTCAAAGTTGGCAAAAATCACTAAAATTCAAGTTGTGCACCAAAGAGGAAACTTGCAAAATCATGTATCAAGGCAATTTGTGACCTCTAATTGTTGTCAACCCATCACACAAACATCACACAAGTCTTAAAGTTCAGATTGAACCAAAGGGATCACATGTTTCATGGCTTGTGAGGCAAGATCTTTTCATGAGAACTAAAGGCAAGCAAGTTGCAAAACCAATCATAACATCTCATCCACTTGCTGCCTTGGATGCTGAACCACACTAGCCCTTTCCCCTCACCATGCTGCGCAAGACAAGCCCTTTGTACCAAGCTAGCAAAGTAGCCCATGCCCTCCTTACACAAAGTTGACAATTTGCAAAAAGCATCATACCAATCAATAAAGCACATGTCATGTCATCTGACCAATAAGATTTGTTTATGTGGATCAAATGCCAGCAAAACACAACAAGAGGCAAGGCTGAAACACAACACAACTCACCATTCACAAAATCTCTCCCTCTTGCAAAAACTTTCGATTCTCCCAACTCAATCACTCAATCTTTAAACAAACACCACCATTCATTTCTGGATCATCCACTGACCCAAAACCACCCATCAAAACAACCAAAAACACACCACAAGCCAGATACGATTTCTGACCAGTTGGAGTGCAAACTCCCAAACCAGCCACATTCAAAGTTGTCCAAGCACTGCAAGCTCCTCAAGAAGGTCTTTAGAAGCTTTTTGCACCAAGAAAGCAGCCAGAAAGCTCAAAGGGTGAAAGCTCCACCTCAGGTAGCCTTTCGAATTAACTTTTCCAGGACCTCTATTTTAAGTTTCTAAATGATTAAGCATGCTTCACTGATCACACTGAACTTGAAATTATTGAAAATGGTTGAGAAATGAGACTGTATTGTTTGTCTGAAATTTTGGCAGTTTTTGTTCTTAGCTTCGATTCATGATTATGGCTGGAAATAAATGAGAAATGAGGTTAGGGTTGAGTTTAGGAGAGTAAAAGGAACAAATCTGGAGCTTTAGAGCTCCAGAAATGACCTAGGGAATGATTTGGAGATTCTCAGGGAGGGAGGTCACCGAAGAAGACGACCGGAGCTTGTCTCCGGTGACCTGAGAGTGATTAGCTGGTAATTAGGGTTAGGGCACCAAGTTTAAATGTGAGCCACTGGATTTTGTTTCCCGCGCGTGTATGGAGGGCCTGGATCACTTCATTAACTCTTAATTATGGATTAGTATTTAATTAATTAGAAATAGGCTGGTTTGAATTTGGGCCGTCCAGATGCACGCCCAGTCAAACGTTTTAAACCCAGTTTCAATCCTGGCCTTCCATCCTGCATACTTCCCATTTATTTTCTTTTCTTTTCTTTTTATTCCATTTATTTTTGTCCATTTAATTTAAAATAGCAAAAATACTTTAAAAATTCTGAAATTTTTTGTACAAGTTATTATTTAATTTCAGAACACATAAATATTTTTATTTTTATTTTTTGCATTAAAAAAGTATTTTTAAGTATTTAAAAGTTTATTTTTAATTAATTAATGAGAATTAATTAATTAAAAATACTTTTAGGTATTTAAAAATCACCAAAAAATTCATGAAACCTTTAAAAACATTTAGAAACATTGTCCAACCCTCAAACCAAATTTCTTTTTTGATCTTGATGCATTTTGAGAATTTTCCATGGAATTAAAATCATTTTGATGCATTATTTTGATCCAAACTTCCAAAAATCATTTATGCCTAACCCTAAAGAGTTGGACTTTGATTCTTTTTGCATTGTGTTTAGCATATCATGTAGTTTGTGAGATTAAATGGCCATGATTTGATCTTTCATTTTTATTTTGTTTGGCATTTTTCTTGTTAAGGAACCCTAAAACCCTAGAAAACTTAGGAAAATCATAACTTGAATTTGGTTAAGAGTTGAAACTTCTCCCTTGGGCAGTGAGTTAGTATAGGATTAGGGGTCCTTTGAGTGCATTTTCAATTTTTTATGTTGATGTTTGCTTCTGATTTTGGTTTGTGTTTGATGCTTTGATCATAAACCCTAATTTGGACTTCCATATGCATCCATTTTGCATTTGCATTCATACCTTGACTTTCCATGACATTTTATGCATCCATTTGATTCATTTGACATCTTAAGACATATTGAAAGCATGTTTGATCATTGCATCATGTATTTGCCATGTTGTATGTCATGTGCATCTCATAACTTTTCATGTGTGTTTATGGTTCTTAACTTGCTCCATTTGCATCCATAAGCTTGTATGATCATCCCCATGTTTTGTTTCATGTTTGCATCATCTCATAGCATCATTAACATCATGAATGTGCTTCTGGTTTTGGTTTGCATCATGACATTTCATCCCATTTTTGCATTGCATTGCATTCCTTTACTAACTTTTCAGGTGGTAAGTAACTTTGAGAAGTGAATTTGCCTTCACTTCTCACATTTTCTTTTTCATCTCTCTCTTGCATCCATGCTGCATTTTGATTTGTGTTTGAGTGTGAGCTTGCTCACTCTTCTTCTTCTTACTTTCTTTCTTCAAGTGACTTGCCTTCTTAAATGAAGCAAGTTACTTTGCTTATCCTGATCCTTTCATCTGCTTCCTGGTGGTTCCATTGAAGATCTTCTTGCAAACCTCATTAACCCTAGGAATGACCAAGCATGACAATGATTAGGGTTTTGATTAGTCTCCCCACTTAGTTTTACCTTTGTGTCTCATTGAGTCTTCCCTTCTCATCTCATAATCAGGGACTAAACCCTAAAGGCTTTAAGGCTTTGTGATTAAGCTTATGCCTGCATCCTTCTATTAGGATGGGGTGTATAACTTTAATCCTAAGTGTTAAACCCTTAATGTGTTTAAATATCTTAATCAATTCATCTAATAATCATCAAGACATCACACTTGTAATTGGGCCTTGCATTAGGGTTCTAATTCTTCCTTAATTGGTTAAGAAGGACTAACCCTAGTGTTAATGGACAAGTCCCCCTCAAGTTGTCTTACAAACCCTAAAAATCACTTCATCATCTTATCATTAAATAAAATCCACTTAATCAAAGGCTTTGTTTTGTCATGAGTTTAATCCCTAATCATGGATTAAGTTGAGGAGCTTTCCCCAGCTTAAACATTCTCATCTATTATCCTTCTATTAGGATGGTTTAATGAGCCTGTTTAATCCCTGATTATGGCTTAACCTCATTCCTTAACACTAAACAAAAACAACAAAAACATCTAAATAATCACAAGTAGGTTAATGATCTTAATCCTGCACCATGGTAATTAAGTGTGAGAATCTGACTTCACACTTAAGGCATTCTCATTACCCCTAATCAGAGGGAAGATGTGATGAGTTCACTAAATCCATTGGTTTAGGCTTAAGCTCATTAACTTATGACAAATCCAAAAGTAATAAAAGACTGAAAACTCAAAAACAAACAATAATCGTCTCCTTCGGGATTCTTTTCTCATCTCATTCACTCACAAACGAGAACTCGCTTCTTCCGTCTAATGCAAGACAGTTTGCATCTGTGCCAGACAGATCATACACTTGAGCATAGACAAGTAAGCAGTTCACAAGTCAATCTATCTTTCAGTCTCTTTGGGTCGAACTACGGTGTTCTGACTTCCTCATTGCACGAGAGGATACGTAGGCATAACTTAACAGTTATCGAACAAAAGTCTCTGTATATTCCCCCTCTTTCCAGTATCATTTTTTTAAGCCTCATAGTCATGAGCTTACTCTCATCCCTACACTGACACTGTATATATCACACTTCACATTCTTTTACACTGACACCTGTACACCCTTTTCCAGCTCTTTTATACACAGATTGCACTGACACTACCCCTTTAAAACACAAATCTTTTAAGCGTGGATCCCGTCGAGTACGGCGGACAATCTGGGTGCTAATACCTTCCCAGGTTGTAACCAACCCCCTTTCTCAGTCTCTCTGGTTCGCAACCGTCTTATCCATCTTTTCCAGGTCTATGCAGCATTGCCTTTCCTCCGGGATAAAAATGCCTAGCTGGCGACTCTATTCATCTCCAATGAGTTCACTGCTGTGTGTTCTCATTGTCCCTCTCGCCGACCGTTCGCGTCTGTACCTTTATTTGGGCCAGTCCCATTTATCGGGAGCGACAGCTTGGCGACTCTGCTGGGGACCCTTATACTGTAACCAGGGCTTCTGGTTCTTTTTGTGGGTTCCTCCTAGCGCTTGTTTGATTTGTGTTTACTAGGGTGTTATGTGCTATCTGTGTTTGTATATTTGTTTTATTTTTGCATTACGTACAGTTGCTTTATTGCTTTCTCTATAGCTTTGCATATATCATATTGTCATACTGTGCTGGCTGGATCTGCTTTGTTGCTTTTGGTGGGTGGGTTTCTATTGAGAGTTAAGGTCCTATACCTGGGACCTGAGTGACACCTAGGCTAGAGTGGTTCATATTCTTTCCCATTCCATCTCGGTCTGGTGCGGGAATATGAAACACGGTTCAGATATGGGTTTCTTCTTGAGAACTCTGTGTTTCATATTTCCTGCAGTACTAGGGCTATCTGGGAAGCCTGCTAAGTCTGGATGACCTTTAGTATTGACCTTCAGAAACTGAGGTGAATTAGAGGAGGAACTTTTATGGTTATTGTAAACACTGTACCTCCGGGTTAGAAGTGTTTACACTTCTCATAACTGATCCAAGTCTGAGGATCCTTGTTTTAGAGCACCACCTGTGAGGGGGTTGGGCTGTTTAAAGGTTTGCAGGCACCCTTGACCTCAGCATACCCTGTTACTTTGTTTAAATAAGAGTACTCCATTTTGGAACAGTTCTTGTGATTTTTAACCCTGGACATGTGACTCTTTATTTGAGTCCCCCATCTTGGTTACTGGACTTACAGACCTCCATCTGGATTTCTTGAACACACCTGGACTTATATCAGAGCACTTGATCAGATCCAGCTCAGTCACAAACCCTTGCATATCATCTGCATACATCATCATTGCATCATTTTGACATGTGTTTATTTGTTTTTCAGGGTATCCATCCTATCATTTTGACTTGGTTTTGACCCCATCATCAGCATAGGCCTATCTTCACCAGTATCTACTCCAGCTATCTGCATCATCAGTCTCAGCCTGTCAGAGGCCCATCATCAAATTTTATTCTCCATCATCAGCATCTGTCTTATTTCTTCTTCAGCAACATGGCACCTAAGAAGAGTAACATCTCCTATCATTTCTTCCAGCCTGAGCTGGCTGACATCAGGAAGATTCAGACCCTGATTACTCCAGACCATATACCACTCTTTAGAGAACATTATGGGGGAATCCTTGATGTGGTTATGGATTTGGACCCTTCACAGAGGAGCTTGATACATACTTGCCTGCAGTTCTATGATCCCCCTCTGAGGTGCTTCACATTTCAAAATTTTCAGTTGGGACCCTTGTTGGAAGAATACTCATCATTGGTTGGTGTACCCATCAGGGGTGGAATCCCCTTCAACCCTGAGATGGCTTTCCCAAGTAATGAGGAGATAGCAAGAGCATTGCATCTGGAACCAGTTCTGATCGGGCAGAATTTGACGTCTAAAGCTGGAATCTCTGGTTTTCATCTGGATTTCTTGACTTCTCAGGCTAGTCTGAAGGCCTCCCTGGGGGAGTGGAAGGCAGTCTGTGCTCTATTGGCCCTCAGCATATATGGGGTCATTTTATTTGCAGATGAGCCTAAGTTTGTTAGCAAGAGTGCAATCCATCTTTTCATCCTGAGAAACCCAGTGCCCACCCTACTGGGGGATCTTTACTACTCTGTTCATCAAAGGAATGAGAAGCAAAGGGGAAGATTAGTAAGATGTTGTGCTCCTTTATTCCATACTTGGCTGCTCAAGCATCTGCCAAAGACTGATGCATTCTTGAACCCTCACCAGCAGAAGAACTGGGCTAGGAGGTTTGTTGCTCTAACCTCAGATGATATCAGATGGTGTACTCAGAGTACTAAGGGCAGAGACATCATTACAAGTTGTGGACAATTTCCCAATGTGCCTCTGATTGGAGTGAAAGGGTGCATCAATTATAATCCTCTGCTATTCAAAAGACAGCTGGGCTATGCATTAGTCCATCCTCCTAGGGCACAGGATCTAACTGAGACCCTTTATTGTGAAATCAAGCCTAACTTGGCTGTTGTCAGGCAAGCAGTTTGGGCCTGGGACAATGTGCAGACTAAGGGGGTAACCATCCTGGGGAAGTGCAACAATGTGGCATCAGCACAGTACTATGATTGGTCCCATGCCAGGGCTCAATTTTCTGGGATGCCCTTTACTATTGAGGATATGCCTGGACCATCCTCAGCACCACCTCCTGTCACTGTCAGCTTAGAGGAGTTTGAGAAATTGAAAGAGAGGAATGAGAAGTTGACTCAGGCTCTACAGAAGACCCTCTGGGAGAGGAGTGATGGTAGGTTGGATATTGAAAGGTTGGAAAAGTTGAAAGTGGAGCATTTGGCTAGAATTGAGAAGTCAGAGGATTACATTAAGAAGTCTAGGGCTGGAGAACAGATCTTGAAGAATGCTTGCAAGGAGGCCCAGTTCCAGAAGGCCAGGACTGATTTGTATCTGAAGGAGAGCCAAGCTAGGTGGGTCAGGATCACCGAGGCTCGTACCCTGGAAGATAAAAGGACTCAGGATAAGATTGAGCAGCTGGAAGCTAGTGAAAAAGAGCAACGGGAAGCCCTGGCAGCAGCCCGGAGGGAGATCTCAGAGCTGAAGATTAGAGCTGGTGTGAAGAGGTCAAAGGACCAGAGTCAGCACAAGAAGCTAACTGCAGCTGTTGCTACCAGGAATCTCCTTATCAGGAATCTTACAGAGCGTCCAGCTGATCCTGTGACTGAAGCACTTCTCAAGGAAGTTCAGGAGGATGAGTTTGGTCTTGGTGTTTGACTTTTGCTTGTTGTTGCTTTCATTTTATGTACTTTTTCTTTATGTTGTATTTTTGACCCCTCAGAGGGCTTGTATTGTAAGAAGAAACAAACTGTGTATTATTTTACCTTCTGTAATATATGTATCAGTTTGCTATATCTGAGTTTCTTGCAAAACAACATCGCAAACATCTTCAAGGGTCTGGAAGGGTCAAAACCAAGTGCCAAGCCGGATACCTTAGAAACAAATAAGCATAGCTGCATTGCATACTAACCTTTTACCTTGTTTTGTAGGTTTTGATTTATTTGTTACTAACTCTGTTGTGATGTCAGGAACTATTGCTCGACGACGTGTGTTCCCACTCAACCGTCCACATAGATATCCAACCCGCAACAATCTTCCGGGCATCCAAATGGACCAGGTACAGCAGGACCTTACGGAGGTCAGGAACCAAATGGCCAATGAAAGATTGGAAATGAGGGCTCAGATGACACAATTTATGGAAGTGATGAACAATATGGCTCAAAGCCAAGAGAGATTAAGAGCAATGGTAGAAAGGCAGAATCAAGAAGATCCCCATCTAGGGACTGCTGGCACAAGCAACAATGAGAGGGTCCAACCTCATGTCAATCCCCCAGTCTTTGGACCCCACCTTCATCCAGAGGTCAACATTCCTGCAAATGTTCAAGGGACTGCCACTGCAGGCAGAGTGCTGCAAGAAGACCCCCAGGAAGATCAGTTCACAGTGATGGGAGCTGGGGAGGAAGCCTATGACAGAAGGCTGGATGAGATAGCTGAGAAATTAAGATCCTTGGAGTCTCAAAACTCTTTGGGTTTTGATGTTATGGACATGGGCTTGGTAGACGGGGTCAGGATTCCCCATAAGTTTAAGCCTCCTTGTTTTGAAAAGTACAACGGGACTTCCTGCCCCCGGACCCACTTACAATCCTTTTTGGGGAGGTTGAAGGCATATACCATGGACGAGAAGCTATGGATGTTTTATTTTGAGGATAGCTTAACGGGAGCTTCAAGAGAATGGTACTCTCATCTGACTAGAGCAACTGTCAGGTGTTGGAAGGATTTGGCAGAAGCCTTCATTAGACAATACCAGTATAATTTGGATATGGCACCCAACAGGACCCTCCTAATGGGAATGTCACAGTCGTCTAGAGAAAGTTTCCGAGAGTATGCCCAAAGATGGAGGCAATTGGCTGCTGCTGTCCAACCACCTATGTCAGAGAGGGAGATGGCGGATATGTTTATGAACACCCTCCAAGGAACATACATTGACAGGCTAGCTGTCTTCTCTTCCACCAGCTTTGCAGATGTTGTTATAGCTGGAGAGAGAATTGAGAGCTTGTTAAAAATGGGCAAAATTTCTGACAACGGTGCCAGCTCGTCCAGCAATACAAGGAAACCTTTTGTAGGCCCAAGGAGAACTGGTGAGACCAATGTTGTCCATGCCAGCAGGGGCAGGCCCCAATATGTTCATAGGTCTGTGGCAGCAGTCACCATTCCCGCTCCAGTTCATCCACAACCAGCTTATCAACCACCGCAACAAAATTATCAACAACAACCTCAGTACCAGCAACAAACTCAGTATCCTCCGAGAAACTACAACAACACCAACAACAACAATCAGCAAAGACCATTCCAACAGAGACCTTCTCAGGCCAATAGGGTGATCGATCCGATCCCTATGCCCTATGCGACATTATTGCCACAACTCCTGAAACTCAACCTGGTTGAGCTAAGGACGTTGGCACCTCCAGATCCTAATAGTCTACCCAGGAATTATGACTCCAACGCCAGATGTGTTTTTCATTCAAATGCATCTGGCCATAGTACAGAGAAGTGCAGAGCCTTGCACATGAAGGTACAAGACTTGGTAGACTCTAAGGCTCTAAACTTTGCACCACCACCAAATGTTAACAAAAACCCTATGCCACACCACGGAGGTCCCAGAATCAATGCTATTGAAGAAGACAAGCCGTCTTATTTAATAACCAGTGTGGGTCAGATTCGGACACCGTTGGTAGAGATTAAGGCTCAACTCCTCGAATGTCAAATGTTCCCGGGATGTGAGCTAGGGTGTGCTTACTGCAACATTTCAGTGAATGGTTGTGATAACTTGAGGGATGGCATAGATGGTCTCATCCAGAGTGGCCTGCTTCAAATTACAACATTAATTCCAACAAATCCAGCAATCTCATCAGCAACAATTCCAGTATCTCCTACAACTGCAACAACCATTGTTCCCGACAACTCTTCAGCTTCATCAACAAATGCTTCATCTGTTATTTCAACTGACCAGATATCAACAAACATTCCTTCTACAACCTCAGCACCACTTCATTTTGAATCTCCTACAACAACAACACCCATCCTTCCAACGATGTTTCCTACAACATCAGCAGCAAACCATGAAGATGTCTCAACCGTTACGATTTACTATGATCCTGAAAATGATTCTGCCTACAACTCAGAAAGTGCTACTCCCATCAGAGCACCAGTCACAATATACTATGATCCACAGACTATCACAGTCCCTTCTGCAGCTGCTCTTAGTCCAGTCACTATCACAGTGTCGGGGCCGATACCTTATGAAAGCAGTAATGCCATTCCCTGGCATTACGGTGCTGATCTATACTGCGAAGGGAAGAAAATCACTCTTGAATCATCAACACCTGCACCACAAATAGACAATGTGGGGGGAGGCGGAAGCTTCACTCGAAGCGGACGTCTCTTTGCTCCACAAATTCAAAGACCCACTGCCGAAGCAGAAGCTGCTGTCAAGGCAAAAGGGAAGAGCCTGGTGCAGGAAGATCAAGCTGTTAAGGAAGCTTTGAAAACACCCTTTGATCAAGAAGTTGATGAGTTCATGAGAATCATCAAGAAGAGTGATTACAAGATAGTGGATCAGCTTCACCAGACGCCTTCCAAGATCTCTATTCTATCATTGCTTATGTGCTCCGAAGCCCATCGGAACGCACTACTCAAAGTCTTGCACGCAGCTTACGTGTCGGAAGAGATCACCGTCAATCAGTTAGAAGCTGTGGTAGGGAATGTTACTGCTAGCAATGGACTAGGGTTCACCAACACTGATTTGACTACAGAAGGCCGCAATCATAACAAGGCTTTGCACATTACCATGGAATGTAAAGGTGCAGTCCTTTCCCATGTGCTGGTAGACACAGGATCATCCCTCAATGTCTTACCTAAAAAGGCCCTTGTGAAGCTGGAGTATGAAGGATTGGCATTGTGCCCCAGCAACCTGGTAGTGAGAGCCTTTGATGGTTCTAAGAGATCGGTTCTGGGAGAAATTGAATTGCCTGTAACGATTGGCCCACAAACTTTCAAAACGACCTTCTACGTGATGGATATACAGCCCGCCTACAGCTGTTTATTGGGTAGGCCATGGATTCACGCCGCTGGCTCCGTGACCTTAACCCTTCACCAGAAGTTAAAATTCGAGTGGGAGGGTCAAGTCGTTACTATCTGTGGAGAGGAGGACATTTTTGTCAGTCACCTGGCTACCTACAAATATATTGAGATGGATGGGGAGATCCATGAAACAATGAGTCAAGGGTTTGAGGCCTTGAACGTAAATGAAACATCTGCTGTACCTGGAATCTCCATGGCATCTTATCAACAAGCCCGGAAGGTTGTTGAAGAAGGAACTGCCCAAGGCTGGGGCAAGGTTTTATCTGTGGAGGAGAAGAAGGACAAATTTGGGTTGGGTTACAGACCAACTCAACAAAATCAAGCAGAGGCTGCTGAGAAGCCCGGTTTTGTCAGTGGGGGGATGCTCACCCCTGATGCTATCAACAATTTGGAAGACGAGCTGGAAGAAGAACGCAACCTGGAAAGCTGGATTCGTCCAAAGATCCCGGGAAGCAGTATCTCAAACTGGTCTTCCCAGGAAATTATAAGAGTTACTCATGCAGAGTAATTATTATTTCCTGTATTTTTATAGCATGCATCAAAGTCTTGCATCTTGCCCAAGATGACAAGACTCATTTTGTAATCGGGCCATCTGTACTTTTTGTGCAACAAGATTAATCAATGAAATATCAGACATCTTTTTGCAAATGAGTCTTTTTTCTTTTCCGTTCACTGTTTTTCCATTTTTCTTTTTGTACAAAAAAATAAATGGCGATGTTTTCAAAATGACAACTTTATTTCACTTTTCTAAACAAGATTAAAATCAATCACTAAAATGAACAAACTGAACCCTTGCAGAGAGTGCCTTCCAGACAGCACCGACAACAGCACGGCTATGACTTCGTATGACTTTGACAATCCGATCAATCAAGCTGATGAAGGGGTTGAAGAAGAATATGAGCTTCCTGAAGAGCTGGCCAGGTTGTTGAGACAAGAAGAGAAGGTTATCACTCCTCATCAGGAGGAGGTCGAAACGATTAATCTTGGTACAGATGAAGATGTGAAAGAGGTTAAAATCGGGGCCTGCCTACAAGACTCAGTGAAGAGACAACTGATTGATCTGCTTCAAGAATACGTGGATGTGTTTGCTTGGTCTTATCAAGATATGCCAGGGTTGGACACCGATATTGTTGTGCACAAGCTGCCTTTAAGGGAAAAATTCCCACCGGTTAAACAGAAACTGCGCCGTACTCGCCCAGACATGGCAATGAAGATCAAAGAAGAGGTACAAAAGCAGTGGGACGTCGGGTTCCTTGCTGTAACTAGCTATCCGCCGTGGGTTGCTAATATAGTACCTGTGCCTAAGAAAGACGGCAAAGTAAGGATGTGTGTTTACTACCGGGATCTGAACAGAGCTAGCCCGAAAGATGACTTCCCATTACCTCACATTGATGTATTGGTGGATAACACGACTCAGTTCTCGGTATTCTCCTTCATGGATGGATTTTCAGGATACAATCAGATTAAAATGTCACCTGAAGACATGGAGAAGACAACCTTCATCACACCCTGGGGCACCTTCTGTTACAAAGTGATGCCATTCGGACTGAAGAATGCTGGTGCGACATATCAACGGGCTATGGTGACATTATTCCACGATATGATTCATAAAGAAATAGAATGTTATGTGGATGACATGATCGCCAAGTCCCTTACAGAGGAAGACCACCTGGTAAATCTGCTAAAGCTATTCAAGCGTCTGAGGAAGTACCAACTGAAGCTGAACCCCAACAAATGCACATTCGGGGTACGATCTGGTAAGCTGCTGGGATTTATTGTAAGCGAGAAAGGGATTGAAGTTGACCCTGATAAAGTCAAAGCTATTCAAGAGATGCCTGCACCGAAGACAGAGAAGGAAGTTCGAGGGTTCTTAGGTCGATTGAACTACATCTCAAGGTTCATATCACACCTTACAGCAACCTGTGAACCCCTGTTTAAGCTGTTAAGAAAAGAACAGACGGTCAGGTGGAACGAAGACTGCCAGAAGGCTTTTGACAAGATCAAGGAGTATTTGCAAGAACCTCCAATCCTTATGCCTCCGGTTGAAGGAAGACCTCTAATTATGTACTTGACAGTATTAGAAGAGTCGATGGGGTGTGTGTTGGGCCAGCATGACGAGTCTGGTCGAAAAGAGTATGCAATTTACTACCTGAGCAAAAAGTTTACCGACTGTGAACAACGTTATTCACTGCTCGAGAAAACTTGCTGTGCTTTAGCGTGGGCTGCTCGCCGACTGAGACAGTATATGTTGACCCACACTACCTTATTGATCTCAAAGATGCACCCAGTTAAGTACATATTTGAGAAGCCAGCTCTTACCGGACGGGTTGCAAGATGGCAAATGATTCTTACAGAATATGACATCCAATACACATCTCAGAAAGCCATCAAGGGCAGTGTATTGTCTGAATATCTTGCTGAGCAACCTATTGATGATTACCAGCCTATGAGATTTGACTTCCCTGATGAAGACATCATGTTCATAAAAGCAAAAGATCATGAAGAGCCTGTTCACACTGAAGGGCCTGACCCGGAAGAGGAATGGACTATGATGTTTGATGGGGCTGTTAACATGAATGGTCGTGGTGTTGGTGCAGTACTCATTTCACCTAAAGGAGTTCACATGCCTTTCTCGGCAAAACTCACTTTCAACTGCACTAACAACGAAGCTGAATACGAAGCTTGCATTATGGGTCTTGAGGAAGCCATTGACCTCAGGATCAAGACATTAACCGTATTCGGAGATTCAGCTCTGGTAGTTAATCAAACCAACGGCAAATGGTACACACACCAGGATCATCTGATACCTTACAGGGATTATACAAGGAGGTTACTGACTTTCTTTACAACAGTCAAGCTTGAGTATATCCCTCGAGACGAGAATCAGTTTGCAGATGCTCTTGCTACCATTTCATCCATGATCAAAGTTCAAGCTGCCAACTTTGTACCTCAAATTTCAGTGTCCAGACTTGACAGACCAGCATATGTGTTTGCAACAGAAGTTGTCAAAGACGATAAGCCTTGGTTCCATGACATTAAGTGCTTCTTGGAAGATCAAACATACCCACCCGGGGCATCTTCCAATGATAAGAAGACTCTAAGGAGGCTTGCTGGTAGTTTCTTCCTGAATATTGATGGATCCCTGTACAAGAGAAACTTTGATATGGTACTCCTCAGGTGCGTTGACAAGACGAAAGCAGACTTGTTGATGCATGAAGTGCACGAAGGATCCTTTGGTACCCATGCTGGAGGACATGCAATGGCCAAGAAGTTGCTAAGATCAGGGTATTATTGGATCACAATGGATACAGACTGTTGTGCCTACGCCAGAAAATGCCATAAATGCCAGATTTATGCGGATAAGGTGCATGTGCCCCCCAATCCTTTGAACATAATGTCTTCACCATGGCCCTTTGCTATGTGGGGCATTGATATGATTGGCAAGATTGAGCCAACTGCTTCAAATGGACACAGATTCATCCTGGTCGCCATTGATTATTTCACCAAGTGGGTTGAAGCAGCCTCATATGCAAATGTTACGAGGCAAGTGGTAGCCCGATTTCTGAAGAGAGATATCATATGTCGATATGGAGTTCCCGAGCGAATCATTACTGATAATGGTTCCAATCTAAACAACAAGATGATGGCTGAGTTATGCCGGGACTTCAAGATCCAACACCACAATTCTTCTCCTTACAGGCCAAAGATGAATGGCGCTGTTGAGGCAGCTAATAAGAATATCAAGAAGATTGTGCAGAAGATGGTAGTCACCTACAAAGACTGGCATGAAATGCTACCATTTGCCTTGCATGGGTACCGCACGTCAATCAGAACATCCACTAGGGCAACACCGTATCAGCTTGTGTATGGTATGGAAGCAGTCCTACCAGTTGAAGTTGAATTACCCTCCCTACGGGTACTGATGGATGTTAAGCTGAACGAAGCAGAGTGGGTCCGATCTCGATACGAGCAACTGAGTCTGATCGAAGAGAAAAGATTGGCTGCAATCTGCCATGGGCAGTTATATCAGAAGAGAATGAAGAGAGCCTTCGATCAGAAAGTCATGCACCGAGAGTACCAAGTAGGAGATCTTGTGTTGAAAAGAATCCTTCCTCCTCACTCAGACCACAGGGGCAAATGGACTCCAAACTATGAAGGACCATTTGTAGTAAAGAAAGTTTTCTCTGGTGGAGCACTGATGCTCAGCACCATGGATGGTGAAGATTTCCCGTCCCCTGTGAATTCAGATGCAGTTAAAAAATACTTCGCATAAAACGACCCGTTGGACATAAAAACAGAATGTAAATCCAGGCAAAAAATAGGGCATCCCGGCGAGTCAAAAACAGAATAAAAGACTCGGGCAAAAATAAGGGAAAATAAAAAAAATATATATATATGTACACCCGCTGAGTTGAAAAGCCGCATTGGACAACTCAGGCAAAAATGGGTATCCCGATGGATTGAAAACCCGAAAGGGCAGTCCATGCAAAATAAGGGAATAAGCGAACAACTGCATTCTGAATTCGTCTGTATCACCTACAACCTGGTAAACCTCTAAAGGACCAAGCTTCAATCAGAATCAGCCTTCCTCAGAAAGCAAGACGAGAAGAACGCCAAAAGTCATACGAGTCATAGAAAAAGAGGAAGCTCCTTTGAAAGCGTCGCCAACATCGCCAGCATTTTGTTTCTCAATTTTTAACGATCTCCTCGTTTTAGGAGATTTGTTTCTTTGACTGTATCTCGCCAATTCAGGGCGTTTGAATTAATGAAATCAGATTTTTCAGTCATGTTTCGTCTTGTGCACTTTTATTTTGCAAAGAATGTCTGATGTCTCTAAAGAACTGATTGCATAAGTACAGATGCTTTTCTCCAAAAATAAAAACACATGCTTGCAGGGAATATACTTACTCTCTGAAGTGTCTAAACTCCTATGACGGAATCCAGTAAAGGATACCTCGGGATCACTTGTGCGTTTCTCTATCTTTGCAGGATTGCAGGTACCTGAAACGCAACTCAGGGCATGAAAGCTTCATCCCCGCAAGCTAACAGAACTCAGTCTTAGGACCCAAGGTGTTTTCTCCCCAGTTGAGTTGCCACTTGTTGCTTCCCCCAACCGAGTTGCCGATCATTCTTCCTCAGCAGAATACGAAAGCCAGGAAACCATCTCCCCACAGAGTGTCAGCCTCTATTCAGAATAGCAACGCACGAAGGAATCACAACAGAGTGACGAAAGCTTCTACAAACCCCAGTTGGGTCCCCTCATTACCAAGGAAGTGTCAATCAGTGACTTATTCCCCAAGCAGATACATGTCATCAGATCTACCATTAGTCTCATCCCCAGCTGGGATGTCCATTTTGAGCAGATCGGCCAGAGATCTTCGCCGCAACGGGATCCGAATCCCGGATTGGTATCCTCGCATAATCATAGCATTCACATCATATTCACCTATAAAGCGTAGCATTCCGTCTAAAACGGAGCATTACGGCAAAATCCAACATATTGCATAATCATAAGCCATGTTCTGAATCAACACTTGTGAATATTGAAATCCGCCAACAATATACAGAATACTCCCCCAGAGTCCCCAGCAAAAGCACTTGCCTCACGTTCACAAACACCAGTATATGCTCCTTTTGACACCCGTCCGTGTCACCATTCCCCAGTAAAGTCGCCTGAACACTCTTTACAAACAAGACCGCCCGCCTTACAGATACCCTTTCGACACCCGCCCGTGTCATATCCCCAGCAGAAAGCCAAAGACGTCCTCTTTGCACTCCCATATACTTATACATACATTCCCTTGACATCCGTCCATGTCATTTTCCCAGCAAGTAACACTTTGTATATCAGATACTCGTTTATACTATACTCTTCTCCTTTTGACGCTCGTCCGTGTCGCTCTCTCCAGCAGATAAACACTCATCTATACACCATTCATACTCACACTTATACAGATACTCGCCCGTATCTTATATACACCATTTATATCCCCGCAGATTCGACACTCGTCCGTGTTCTTTGTTAACCAGATGGTACTCGTCCGTACCATCATCTCAGAATATGCGTCAAGTGTTTGTTTCTACATGATACTCGTCCGTATCATAGTCTTAAGGATGCTCGTCCGCATCTTTAATCCATACACTATGCCAAACACTCTTACGTCTCCTTGAATATAGACACTCGTCTGTGTCTACTATTCCCCAGAAGAGTCCCCTCAGATTCAACACTCGTCCGTGTTCTCTGTTAACCCGTTGATACTCGTCTGTATCATCGTCTCTAGACACGTGTCAGTTTTTGTTTCTACCAGATACTCGTCCGTATCGCAGTCTTAAGGATGCTTGTCCGCATCTCTAATCTATACACAACATCTAAACACTCATACTTTTATTTCTTGGATGTAAACACTCGTCCGTGTTTACTATTTCCCAATAGATCGCCAACAAAGCAATTTTTCTTTTATCTGACATTCATCCTATGTCATGATAAACCCTGAGCGCAGCCATACCCTGCTAGGTGGTCGTCCTCCACCTCTTGATGGTCGTCCTCCATCATGCTCATCCGATGGCCGTCCCCATCGTTGATTTTCTATCCGACATTCTCCCTATGTCGTGATATTTAGCAGTCGTCCCCTGCTAGGTGGTCGTCCTCCACCTTTTGATGATCGTCCTTCATCATTTTATCCAATGGCCGTCCCCATTGTTGATTTTTGGTTATCTGACATTCGTCCTATGTCATGATAAACCTCGAGAGCAGCCGTCCCCTGCTAGGTGGTCGTCCTCCACCTCTTGATGGTCGTCCTCCATCCTGCTCATCCGATGGCCGTCCCCATCGTTGACCTTTTATCCGACATTCGTCCTATGTCGTGATATTTTCGGCAGCCGTACCTTGCCAGGTGGTCGTCCTCCACCTAAGATGACCGTCCCTCATCTTATCCCGACAGAGCAGTCGTCCCCTGCTAGGTGATCGTCCTTCACCTTTGATGACCGTACCTCATCATCTGTTTATTTCATTTATTCTTTAACCCGATGGCCGTCCCCGTCGTGGTCCCTTTTTCCTTTTAGCCCGATGGCCGTCCCCGTCGTCGGTTACTTTACATTATGAACTGGATGACCGTCTCCATCATTTTTCATTAATCCCCATAGATTCTTACAGATCTACCTGATGGCCGTCCCCATCATAATACCTTTTATCCCCAGCATGTCGGTCGTCCCCGTCGTTGCTTCATTTTCCGCACCTTTCCAGCATGTCGGCCGTCCCCGTCATTGCTCTTTACCCAGCAGTCGTCCTCTGCTCGACGGTCGTCCTCAGTCGCCCATACTTTACAATATACTTTATCTTCTTTTACAATCTATATCCCTTTTCTTCTTCATTCTGTGAGTGCAAATTTTGGACTGTCTTTGGTATTCAACCACAAGTTATCTTGTTGGCCTGTTAAGCCGTTGCTTACATCCTGCACAGCTAACTCATGTTTGAATAGGGGCAGCTGTAAACACCCCAAATTTGCCCTCACCCATTCACACCATGGCTTTTGATCATTTCATATGCATAAACACAATCATAACATCTCATACCACAATTTTGATTCACTGCATAGATTCAAAGTCATCTGCATCTAGGGTTTGTGATCTGAGCAATCCAAGGGCTTCTTGAGCCACTCCAAAGGTCATCAATCACTTCAAAGGGGTCTATGTGTGTTCAAGTATCATATTATATCCTCTCAAGGTCAAGAATGTCAAAGAATCACAAGAACTGGGATTGGTGTGGAAGCAGAGCCAGGCTTGACTGCACAGATGACCTAAAATTAGGGTTTTGGTTTCAGAGGCCATAACTCCAAATTTTTTGGTCATTCTTGTTTCTATTGGTCTCTATATGGTATAGGGAGTATGCATATCAATTTTCATGAAGAAATTCCATGGGGAAGTCATCTGATCAAGAGTTGACTTTTCAAGCAAGTCAGTGCAAAATCAGGGCATCTGAGGCCCCCAATGACCCAACCAAGGGGTGATCTTCATCATTTTGAGTGTATATGACCTTTATTTGATCATATAAGAAGTTGGAGGTTCACAAAAATCAAGAATTTCAAGTTTTTGCAAAGTTGACTTTTTAGGGCAAGGTTGACTTTTCATGAAAATGTTATGTTATGCAACTTTTTCAACCCTTACTTTTTGATTCAAAAATGCTTCAAATGGAAAAACTGTGGTCATGAAAGTTGTAGATTAGATCTTTCCCTTTTCAAAAAGTACAAGAACATGACCTAATTCATTTTGGATCAAAAGTTATGGTTTGTCAAAGTTGGCAAAAATCACTAAAATTCAAGTTGTGCACCAAAGAGGAAACTTGCAAAATCATGTATCAAGGCAATTTGTGACCTCTAATTGTTGTCAAACCATCACACAAACATCACACAATTCTTAAAGTTCAGATTTAACCAAAGGGATCACATGTTTCATGGCTTGTGAGGCAAGATCTTTTCATGAGAACTAAAGGCAAGCAAGTTGCAAAACCAATCATAACATCTCATCCACTTGCTGCCTTGGATGCTGAACCACACTAGCCCTTTCCCGTCACCATGCTGCGCAAGACAAGCCCTTTGTACCAAGCTAGCAAAGTATCCCATGCCCTCCTTACACAAAGTTGACAATTTGCAAAAAGCACCATACCAATCAATAAAGCACATGTCATGTCATCTGACCAATAAGATTTGTTTATGTGGATCAAATGCCAGCAAAACACAACAAGAGGCAAGGCTGAAACACAACACAACTCACCATTCACAAAATCTCTCCCTCTTGCAAAAGCTTTCGATTCTCCCAACTCAATCACTCAATCTTTAAACAAACACCACCATTCATTTCTGGATCATCCACTGACCCAAAACCACCCATCAAAACAACCAAAAACACACCACAAGCCAGATACGATTTCTGACCAGTTGGAGTGCAAACTCCCAAACCAGCCACATTCAAAGTTGTCCAAGCACTGCAAGCTCCTCAAGAAGGTCATTAGAAGCTTTTTGCACCAAGAAAGCAGCCAGAAAGCTCAAAGGGTGAAAGCTCCACCTCAGGTAGCCTTTCGAATTAACTTTTACAGGACCTCTATTTTAAGTTTCTAAATGATTAAGCATGCTTCACTGATCACACTGAACTTGAAATTATTGAAAATGGTTGAGAAATGAGACTGTATTGCTTGTCTGAAATTTTGGCAGTTTTTGTTCTTAGCTTCGATTCATGATTATGGCTGGAAATAAATGAGAAATGAGGTTAGGGTTGAGTTTAGGAGAGTAAAAGGAACAAATCTGGAGCTTTAGAGCTCCAGAAATGACCTAGGGAATGATTTGGAGATTCTCAGGGAGGGAGGTCACCGGAGAAGACGACCGGAGCTTGTCTCCGGTGACCTGAGAGTGATTAGCTGGTAATTAGGGTTAGGGCACCAAGTTTAAATGTGAGCCACTGGATTTTGTTTCCCGCGCGTGTATGGAGGGCCTGGATCACTTCATTAACTCTTAATTATGGATTAGTATTTAATTAATTAGAATTAGGCTGGTTTGAATTTGGGCCGTCCAGATGCGCGCCCAGTCAAACGTTTTAAACCCAGTTTCAATCCTGGCCTTCCATCCTGCATACTTCCCATTTATTTTATTTTCTTTTCTTTTTATTCCATTTATTTTTGTCCATTTAATTTAAAATAGCAAAAATACTTTAAAAATTCTGAAATTTTTTGTACAAGTTATTATTTAATTTCAGAACACATAAATATTTTTATTTTTATTTTTTGCATTAAAAAAGTATTTAAAAGTATTTAAAAGTTTATTTTTAATTAATTAATGAGAATTAATTAATTAAAAATACTTTTAGGTATTTAAAAATCACCAAAAAATTCATGAAACCTTTAAAAACATTTAGAAACATTGTCCAACCCTCAAACCAAATTTCTTTTTTGATCTTGATGCATTTTGAGAATTTTCCATGGAATTAAAATCATTTTGATGCATTATTTTGATCCAAACTTCCAAAAATCATTTATGCCTAACCCTAAAGAGTTGGACTTTGATTCTTTTTGCATTGTGTTTAGCATATCATGTAGTTTGTGAGATTAAATGGCCATGATTTGATCTTTCATTTTTCTTTTGTTTGGCATTTTTCTTGTTAAGGAACCCTAAAACCCTAGAAAACTTAGGAAAATCATAACTTGAATTTGGTTAAGAGTTGAAACTTCTCCCTTGGGCAGTGAGTTAGTATAGGATTAGGGGTCCTTTGAGTGCATTTTCAATTTTTTATGTTGATGTTTGCTTCTGATTTTGGTTTGTGTTTGATGCTTTGATCATAAACCCTAATTTGGACTTCCATATGCATCCATTTTGCATTTGCATTCATACCTTGACTTGCCATGACATTTTATGCATCCATTTGATTCATTTGACATCTTAAGACATATTGAAAGCATGTTTGATCATTGCATCATGTATTTGCCATGTTGTATGTCATGTGGATCTCATAACTTTTCATGTGTGTTTATGGTTCTTAACTTGCTCCATTTGCATCCATAAGCTTGTATGATCATCCCCATGTTTTGTTTCATGTTTGCATCATCTCATAGCATCATTAACATCATGAATGTGCTTCTTGTTTTGGTTTGCATCATGACATTTCATCCCATTTTTGCATTGCATTGCATTGCATTCCTTTACTAACTTTTCAGGTGGTAAGTAACTTTGAGAAGTGAATTTGCCTTCACTTCTCACATTTTCTTTTTCATCTCTCTCTTGCATCCATGCTGCATTTTGATTTGTGTTTTAGTGTGAGCTTGCTCACTCTTCTTCTTCTTACTTTCTTTCTTCAAGTGACTTGCCTTCTTAAATGAAGCAAGTTACTTTGCTTATCCTGATCCTTTCATCTGCTTCCTGGTGGTTCCATTGAAGATCTTCTTGCAAACCTCATTAACCCTAGGAATGACCAAGCATGACAATGATTAGGGTTTTGATTAGTCTCCCCACTTAGTTTTACCTTTGTGTCTCATTGAGTCTTCCCTTCTCATCTCATAATCAGGGACTAAACCCTAAAGGCTTTAAGGCTTTGTGATTAAGCTTATGCCTGCATCCTTCTATTAGGATGGGGTGTATAACTTTAATCCTAAGTGTTAAACCCTTAATGTGTTTAAATCTCTTAATCAATTCATCTAATAATCATCAAGACATCACACTTGTAACTTGGGCCTTGCATTAGGGTTCTAATTCTTCCTTAATTGGTTAAGAAGGACTAACCCTAGTGTTAATGGACAAGTCCCCCTCAAGTTGTCTTACAAACCCTAAAAATCACTTCATCATCTTATCATTAAATAAAATCCACTTAATCAAAGGCTTTGTTTTGTCATGAGTTTAATCCCTAATCATGGATTAAGTTGAGGAGCTTTCCCCAGCTTAAACATTCTCATCTATTATCCTTCTATTAGGATGGTGTAATGAGCCTGTTTAATCCCTGATTATGGCTTAACCTCATTCCTTAACACTAAACAAAAACAACAAAAACATCTAAATAATCACAAGTAGGTTAATGATCTTAATCCTGCACCATGGTAATTAAGTGTGAGAATCTGACTTCACACTTAAGGCATTCTCATTACCCCTAATCAGAGGGAAGATGTGATGAGTTCACTAAATCCATTGGTTTAGGCTTAAGCTCATTAACTTATGACAAATCCAAAAGTAATAAAAGACTGAAAACTCAAAAACAAACAATAATCGTCTCCTTCGGGATTCTTTTCTCATCTCATTCACTCACAAACGAGAACTCGCTTCTTCCGTCTAATGCAAGACAGTTTGCATCTGTGCCAGACAGATCATACACTTGAGCATAGACAAGTAAGCAGTTCACAAGTCAATCTATCTTTCAGTCTCTTTGGGTCGAACTACGGTGTTCTGACTTCCTCATTGCACGAGAGGATACGTAGGCATAACTTAACAGTTATCGAACAAAAGTCTCTGTATATTCCCCCTCTTTCCAGTATCATTTTTTTAAGCCTCATAGTCATGAGCTTACTCTCATCCCTACACTGACACTGTATATATCACACTTCACATTCTTTTACACTGACACCTGTACACCCTTTTCCAGCTCTTTTATACACAGATTGCACTGACACTACCCCTTTAAAACACAAATCTTTTAAGCGTGGATCCCGTCGAGTACGGCGGACAATCTGGGTGCTAATACCTTCCCAGGTTGTAACCAACCCCCCTTCTCAGTCTCTCTGGTTCGCAACCGTCTTATCCATCTTTTCCAGGTCTATGCAGCATTGCCTTTCCTCCGGGATAAAAATGCCTAGCTGGCGACTCTATTCATCTCCAGTGAGTTCACTGCTGTGTGTTCTCATTGTCCCTCTCGCTGACTGTTCGCGTCTGTACCTTTATTTGGGCCAGTCCCATTTATCGGGAGCGACACAAGTGCCTAAAGAAATGACCAAGCAATGTTCAAGCAATGTCTTAAGATGTCTAAGATGGCATACAAGTGCTTATAAGGTCATGACAAGTTCATATGTTCATGCAATGCAATGTAAGATGCAAGTATGGATGCAAGATTAGGGTTACATGAAAGGATGAGATGCAAATGATCAAAACAGAAACAAATCACATGATAAAAATTTGCAAATGAACTCAAAGGAACCCTAACCCCAAATGATATCACACCCCAAAGGAGAAGGTCTAACTCTTAACCTAAAGGAAGTTATGATTTTTCTAATTTTGCTAGGGTTTTAGGGTACCTTAAGAGGGAAAATGCAAATCAATTTGAAAATGAGGGATGAATTCATGAAAACAATATCCTAGAAACTACATGCTATATGGAAAACATTGCAAAAAGAATCATTGTCAAACCCTTCATGGTTAGGCAGAAAAGAATTTTCAAAGTTAGGGTTTTAAAAAAGGAATTTTATGAACCCTAAATTCAAGAAAAATGTCAAAATTGGATCAAAACCAAAAAAAAATTTGTATGAATGGTTTGAAAATGTTTCCAAATGTCCTAAGATGCAATGTGAATTTTTTTGGAATTTTTAGAAACCTAAATGGTATTTTAATTAATTAATTTCCATTAATTAATTAAAATAAAAATTTAAATATTTTTAAAATTATTTTTTAATGAAAAATATAAAAATAAAAATGTTTTTGGGTGAAGAAAAATATTTAGAATTAAAATGCAGAAGGAAATATTTTTATGATTTCCTAAGTATTTTAAATAAAATGGTAAAGAAAATGGGATTTAAATGAAATAAAAATGAAAATAAGGGGAAGTCAACTGATCTAAGGGTCTAGATTTGAACTGGGGAAGACTGCGCGTGCAGATGGAAGGCCTTGGATTTGGTTTTGCACTTCAATTGGTCTGAAATCGTGTTTGTGTTTGGCTGGCTTTCAGACTTGTTTGATGGTTGGGAAATGTTCTTATGATGATGGTGAGTTGAATGGTGAAGTTTGTTTGTGGTTTGAGAGGCTGAGCAGAGAGAATCAAAAGCTTGAAGTTTTGGGGTGATTTTGAGAAACTTGGCCTATGGGATGATATGAGCTCCAATGTTATGTGAAATAGCTTGCTTTGAGTCCACATAACATTGTTTTATAGGTCAGAAAGTGGGTGGTGGCATGTGGTGATTGGTATGGGCAAGTTGCCAAAATGTCAACATAATGTGTACTTGTGGTATGAGCTATGGCAGGGGTTGTTCAAAGGCATGTCTGGCCTCAGCATTGATCAAGGAGAGCCATGGGATTGAGATTATGCAGTTGGATGGCTTAGAAGCAAAGATCTCATAGGTTTTGCAAATGTTATGTGATTTTCCCCTTTTGTGATTTCTTGAAGTGCAAGATATGGAAACTTGTGATTCTTTGGGAAATTTTGGTCACAATGCAATATATTATGTTTGTATGATGCTTAGAAAGTGATTAGAGGTCACAAAATGGCTTGGTTTGTGAAATTGCAAAAAATCCTCTTTGGTGTGAAAGTGAAAATTATAGGATTTTTGCCAACTTTGCAAGGCCATAACTTGAGTTCCATAATGAATTAGAACTCGTTCTTGTACTTTTTGAAAAGGGAATGATCCAATCTACAACTTTCATTATCAATAATTTTTCATTTGAAGCATTTTTGGTTGAGAAAGAGGAGGTTGAAAAGCTTTCCCAAAATGGAAAGTTTCCATTACAAGTCATTTCCATTTTTGGCAACTTTTGGTTTAGCTCAAGTTTCTTCAATTTTGTGAACTTCCAAGCACTTCAATGATCAAATAAAGATCATAGAACTTCAATTTGATGAAAAATCCACTTTGGTTCCATTGTTGGGGGCCTCAGATGCCCTGATTTTGCTCTGACTTGCTCAAGAAGTTACCCAGTGAACAAATGACTTCCACAATGAATTTCTTCATCAAACTTGGTACACATGATCCTTACAACATATTGAGACTATTATAAACAAGAATGACCAAAAAGTTTGGAGTTATGGCCTTTGAAACCAAAACCCTAATTTCAGGTCATCTATGTAGTGAAACCCTAGCTCTGCTTCTATGCTTCCCAAGTTCTTGTGATTTCTTGACTTCCTTTATATTTGAGGGATATATTATGATGATGGAACACACATGGACCCTCTTGGAATGATTGGAAACCTTTGGGGTGGCTCAGATGGATCCTTGGATTGCTCAGATCACAAACCCTAGATGCAGATGAACTTGAACTAATGCAGTGGAACAAAAATGCAACATGAGATGGTATGCTTAAACTTATGCAAAGATGAAAGATCACAAGCCAAAGTGTGAAATTAGGGAGGGCAAATTTGGGGTGTTTACAGTGTTTAAGGATGATGATACGGACGAGTATCAATCGGTTAAGCAATTAACACAGACGAGTGTTGATCTGCTGGGGAAGCGTGACACGGACGAGTGTCAGAGGATTATATATGTATGTATAATTATTGATCTGTTTGTGAGGTATGTGTAAGACATGGACGAGTGTCGGAAGATTGGGCAAGGGACACAGACGAGTGTTTGACTTGCTAGGGAAGTATGACACGGGCGAGTGTCAACAATGAATATGTACAAGTGAGAACAAGTATCTGTATTGAGAATGCAGAAGGTATTCTGGAGATTTGTGGGGAATAGGATGACACGGACAGGTGTCGAAAAGAGCATGTATAAGTATAAACAGGCATTTGTGTTTTGAGAGTGCAAATGGGATGCTTTGGCTTTTATCAGCAGGGGATATGAGTTTTATATATTTGTTGATGAAGTGATGGTGGTATTTATAGGTGATTGGCTCGAACCTGGCTTATGATCATGCAGATGTTTGATTTTTGCCGTAATGTTTCGTATTAGACAGAATGCTACGCTTATTTGGTGAATATGATGCGAATGATATGATTATGCAAAAGAGAAACTGATCCGAAGTTCGGATCCTACGGGGATAAAGATCTTTGGCTGATCTGTCTGGAAGAATAACCCGGCTGGGGAAGAGATCAATGATGGATCTGTTCGGAGGGAGAACTCTGCTTGAGGAAATAGATCATTGGTATATCTGTCTGGAGGGAGAATTCCTTAATGGGGATGAGGAATTTTTAGCAACTCCGTTGGGGATGTGCTTCAGGTATTGCTCTTCCGGGGAGGCAACTCTGTGGGGAATCAGTTCCATCAACTCTATTGAGGATGAGATAAATCTGGCATCTCTGGTGGGGAACAAAAAGTTCTTGACCACCTTGTTGTGGAAGAGGCTGTCAGGCATTGCTCGGGAGACCCTGCTCGGGGAGGAGATAACTTCTGGGAAGTAGTATTCTTGGGATTCACTATTTGACATGCCCCATGTTACGAAAGATTGTCTATACTGATTGTCTGCAACCTGTTAAGGCAAGGGAAAACACACAAGTGTCCCGATGTATCCTTAACCGGATTCCGTCATAGGAATTAGATTTACCTAAAAGTAATATATTTCCTGCAAGCATTTCATAAAAATGGCTCACACGTTTTATGCAAGTGTTGTATTATGAACATTGAACATTTTGCAAACAAAAATGTACAAAACAAATTGTGACTGGAAACTCTGATTTTATTAATTCGTGCGCCCTGAATTGGCAAGTGCAGTCAAAAGATGCGAATCCCCTGAAATGAGGAGAATGCTGTCAATTGTGAAAATAAAGGTGTTGGCAATGTTGACGACGATGCTCCATTGAACTTCCTTTGCTATGACCTGTATGACCTTGACGCTCTTCTAATCTTGCTTTCTGGAGACGGCTGATTCTGACCGACGCTTTGTCCTTTCGAAGCTTGCCATGTTGTGAATGATACAGACGAATTCAAAATGCAGTTGTTCTCTTATTCCCTGATTTTGCGTGGATCACCCCTTCGGGTTTTCAATCCACCGGGATATCCATTTTTGCCTGAGCTATCCAACGCGGCTTTTCAACTCAGCGGGTGTACATTTTTTTCAATTTTTCCCTTATTTTTTCCCGAGTCTTTTATTTTGTTTTTGACTCGTCGGGATGCCCCTTTTTTGCCTGGACTTACATTCTGTTTTATGTCCAGCGGGTCATTTTATGCGAAGTATTTTTTAACTACATCTGAATTCACAGGAGACGGGAATTCTTCACCATCCATGGTTGCGAGCTTCAGTGATCCACCTGAGAAGACTTTGGTTATGACATAGGGACCCTCATAATTTGGTGTCCACTTTCCCCTGTGGTCTGTATGAGGAGGAAGGATTCTCTTCAGAACAAGCTCTCCTACTTGGTATTCCCGAGGTCTGACTTTTTGATCAAAGGATTTCTTCATTCGCTTTTGATATAACGACCCATGACAGATGGCAGCTAGTCTTTTCTCTTCAATCAGATTCAGTTGATTGTACCGAGACCGGACACAAGCTGATAAGGCGTTGCCCCGATGGATGTTCTGATTGAGGTTAGGTACCCATGCAAAGCAAATGGTAGCATTTCATGCCAGTCTTTATAAGTAACCACCATTTTCTGCATAATCTTCTTTGATGTTTTTGTTGGCTGCCTCAACAACGCCGTTCATCTTTGGCCTGTAAGGAGAAGAGTTGTGATGTTGGATTTTGAAGTCCTGGCACAGTTCTGCCATCATTTTGTTGTTCAAATTGGAACCATTATCAATAATGATTCGCTCGGGTACTCCATACCGACAGATGATGTCTCATTTCAAAAATCTGTCTACAACTTGTCTGGTGATGTTTGCATACGAAGATGCTTCAACCCATTTGGTGAAGTAATCAATGGCCACCAGGATGAATCCGTGCCCATTTGAAGCATTCGGTTCAATCTTTCCAATCATGTCAATGCCCCACATGGAAAAGTGCCAAGGTGAAGACATTACGTTCAAGGGATTTGGAGGTACATGCACTTTATCTGCGTAGATCTAGCACTTGTGACATTTTCTGACATAGGCACAACAGTCTGCATCTATTGTGATCCAGTAGTAACCTGATCTTAATAATTTCTTTGCCATTGCATACCCTCCGGCATGGGTACCAAAAGAACCTTCATGAACCTCGTGCATCAGCAGGTCTGCTTTTTCTTGTCAACACATCTGAGCAGGACCATGTTAAAGCACAACAAGTTTTCTCGAGCAGTGAATAACGTTGTTCACAGCCGGTAAACTTTTGCTTAGGTAGTATATTGCATACTCTTTTCGACCAGACTCTTCATGCTGGCCCAACACACACCCCATAGATCCTTCTAATACTCTCAGGTACATTATTAGAGGTTTTCCTTCAATTGGAGGCATGAGAATTGAAGGTTCTTGCAGGTACTCCTTGATCTTGTCAAAGCTTTCTGACAATCGTTGTTCCACCTGACTATTTGTTCCTTTCTTAACAGCTTTAACAAGGGTTCACAGGTTGTGGTGAGGTGAGATATGAACCTTGAGATGTAGTTCAATCTACCTAGGAAACCTCGAACTTCTTTTTCAGTCCTAGGTGAAGGCATTTCCTGAATGGCTTTGACTTTGTCGGGATCAACCTCAATTCCCTTTTCACTTACGATAAATCCCAACAACTTACCGGAACATACCCCGAATGTGCATTTGTTGGGGTTCAACTTCAACTGATACTTCCTCAGACGCTTAAACAACTTCAGCAGATTTACCAGATGAACTTCTTTAGTAAGGGACTTGGAAATCATATCATCCACATAGCAGTAAATTTCTTTGTGGATCATATCGTGGAATAACGTTACCATAGCCCGTTGATAAGTTGCACCAGCATTCTTCAGTCCAAATGGCATTACCTTGTAACAAAATGTTCCCCACGGTGTGATGAAGGTTGTTTTCTCCATGTCTTCGGGTGACATATTGATCTGATTATACCCAGAAAATCCATCCATGAAAGAAAATACCGAAAATTGAGCTGTGTTGTCGACCAATACATCAATGTGAGGTAATGGAAAATCATCCTTCGGGCTAGCTTTGTTCAGATCCCGGTAATCCACACACATACGCACTTTGCCATCCTTTTTAGGCTCGGGTACAATATTAGCAACCGACGGCGGGTAACTAGTTACATCAAGGAAACCGGCGTCCCACTGTTTTTGTACTTCTTCCTTAATCTTCATGGCCATATCTGGGCGAGTGCGGCATAGCTTTTGTTTAACCGGAGGACAATCTTCTTTCAATGGTAGCCTGTGCATGACAATATCCGTATCTAGACCTGGCATGTCTTGATAGGACCAAGCAAAGACTTCGACGTATTCCCGAAGCATACTGATAAGCTGTTCTTTTACTGGAGCTTGCAGACTGGCCCCAATCTTCACTTCTTTCAGATCTTCCTCGGTACCAAGATTAACAGTTTCAATTTCCTCGTGATGAGGAGTAATCACTTTCTCTTCTTGCCTCAACAACCTGACTAACTCTTCAGGAAACTCATAGTCTTCATCAACCCCTTCATCTGCTTGATTAATTGGATTGTCGATGTTATACAAGGTCATAGCAGTGTTGTTGTCGGTGCAATCTGGAGGATTATCTCTGCAAGGGTTGAGATTTATTCTTTTTAGTGATCAATTTTAATCTTGTTTAGAAAAAGTGTAAATGAAGTTATTATTTTGAAAACATTGCCATTTTATTGTTTTGTGCGAAAAATAACAAAAATGAAAAGACAGTGAGCGAAAGAGAAAATTGTTTGCAAAAGATGTCCATTGTTCATTGATATTCCATTTGCACAAAATACAAATATGACCCTATTACAAAATGAGTCCTGACACCATGGGCAAGATGCAAGACTTGATGCATGCTAAAAGCAGGAAATAATAATTACTCTGCAGGAGTAACACTTATAATTTCCTAGGAAGACCAGTTAAGGACTTGTTGGCCCGGGATCCTTGGACGAATCCAGCTTTCCGGTTGAGGTTGCTTTCAGCCTCGTATTCCACGTTATGGACAACATCTGGGGTCAGCATTCCCCCACTTATGAACTTGGGCTCCTTAACAGCCTCTGCTTGATCTTGTCGGAATGGTTTGTAACCCAAACCGAATCTGTCCTCCTTCTTCTCCACAAGTAGCAACTTGCCCCAGCCTTGGGCGTTTCCATCTTCAACAACCTTCCGAGCTTGTTGGTAGGAGACAATTGAAGTACCCATCCTATCCTCCTGGGATGCAGCAAATACTTCAGTTGTCGCCTCATTGACGTTCAGTGCTTCGAAACCTTGGCTCATGGTCTCGTGGATTTCACCATCCATCTCGATGTATTTGTAGGTGGCCAGATGGCTAACAAAAATATCCTCTTCACCACAGATTGTGATAATTTTCCCTTCCCACTCGTATTTTAATTTCTGGTGAAGGGTCGACGTAACTGCACCAGTGGCGTGAATCCATGGTCGACCCAACAAACAGCTGTAGGCCGGCTGAATGTCCATCACGTAGAAAGTAGTTTGATAGACCTGCGGGCCAATTATCACAGGAAGTTCCACTTCTCCAAGAACATACCTCTTGGAACCATCAAATGCTCTAACCACCAGATTGCTTGGTTGGAGAGCTATACCATCATATTCAAGTTTAACAAAGGCTTTCTTTGGCAAGACATTGAGTGAAGACCTAGTGTCAACTAGAACATGTGAAAGCACACCCCCTTTACACTCCAGAGTGATGTGTAAAGCTTTGTTATGGTGACGTCCTTCCATTGTCAAATCAGCGTTGGTGAAGCCTAGCCCATGGCTAGTATTAACATTAGACACCACTGTCTCGAGCTGATTTACCGTGATCTCCTCAGGCACGTAGGCTACGTGCAAGACTTTAAGTAATGCATCCCGATGAGCTTCGAAACACAATAGCAGGGATAAGATGGAGATCTTGGAAGGAGTCTGGTGGAGCTGATCCACAACCTTGTAGTTGCTTCTCTTGATTATCCTCATAAATTCATCCACATCTTGATCAAAGGAGGTTTTAAGGGATTCTTTCAAAACTGGTTCTTCCGGCACCACATTTTTACCTTTCGCTTTGGCAGCAGCCTCTGCCTTAATATTAACTCTTGGAATTTGTGACGCGAAAAGACGTCCGCTTCGAGTGAAGCCTCCGCCTCCCCCGACATTATCCACCTGTGGTGTATGAGCTGAAGAATCAAGAAGGACTCTCTCCCCGTTGCAGTAGAGGTCTGAACCATAGTTCCATGGTACAACATTAGATTTTTCCTATGGAATGGGTCCAGGTACCGTGATGGTGACTGGACTAACTGCAGCGGAGGTAGGAACTGTGATTGTCTGTGGATCGTAATATATGGTGACAGGACTTCTGACTGGTGATGGTGGTGGTGAATGACTGAAGCTGGGTTGTTGCTGAGATTGTTGCTGAAAATTGTTGGAATCGGGGACCATTGCTGGGTCGTAGTATATGGTGACTTCGGAGACGTCGTTGTTAATGGTTGTTGTAGTTGTATAAGCGGATGCAGTTGAACTAGTGTTTATTGAAGTGGTGGAAGAGATTATTGTTGATTTTGTAGACGAGTCTGTCAGAACAGTTGTCTATGAAGTTGTAGGAGGAGTACTTGTTGTTGTTGTAAGAGGAAGTGCTGATGTTGTAGAAACCGTTGATGTTATCTGCAGGATACCTTCTCTGATAAGGCCATTGATACCACTTCTTAAACTTGCACACCCATTTTCGGAAACTTTGCAAGATTCACAGCAGGCCTCACAACCTGGGAACACCAAGCATTTTAAAAGCTGAGCTTTAACCTCTGCCAAAGGTGTTTGATTTCTTGCAGTATCTTCAATTAAATTCATGGGTTGATCCTCCTCAATTGCATTTATCCTTGGCCCACCGTGGCTGGGCATAGGATTCTTTGTGTTGTTGGGAGGTGGTGCAAAATTTAAAGCCTTTAAATAAACTAGATCTTGGACCTTCATGTGCAAAGCTCTGCATTTTTCTGTGGTATGGCCAGGTGCATTAGAATGGAAGGCACATCTGGCATTGACGTCATAATTTCTCAGAAGGATCTGAGGATCTGGTGGAGCTAGAGTCCTTAATTCAACAAGATTAAGCTTCAGAAGTTGTGGCAACAAAGTGGCATAGGGCATTGGTATAGGCTCAATTATCCTGTTGACTTGAGATGGCCTTTGCTGAAAAGGACGTTGTTGGTGGTTGTTGTTGTTGTTGTTGTTGTTATAGGACCTTTGTTGAGGAAAATGTTGCTGAGGGAACTGTTGTGGTTGCTGAGTGTATTGCTGTTGAGGAGGTGGAGTAGGAATTGTGACAGGGGCAATTGATCTTGGCATATACTGGGGTCTTCCTCATAAACATATCTGCCATTTCTCTTTCTGACATTGGAGGTTGAACAACAGCAACTAATTGCCTCCATCTCTGAGTATACTCTCTGAAGCTTTCCCTAGAGGATTGTGACATACCCATTAGAAGTGTTCTGTTAGGAGCCATGTCTAGATTGTATTGGTATTGGCGAATGAAAGCCTCGGCCAACTCTTTCCAATTTCTAATGGTTGCCCTAGTCAGATGAGAGTACCACTCACGGGATGCCCCGGTTAAGCTATCCTCAAAATAAAACATCCATAGCTTTTCATCCATAGAGTGGGCCTTTAATCTTCCCAGGAAAGATTGCAGATGGGTGTGAGGGCAAGATGTTCCATTATATCTTTTGAAGCAGGGAGGTTTGAATTTGTGAGGAATTCTAACTCCCTCCACTAGCCCCATATCCATGACATCAAACCCTAAGGAGTTTTGAGACTCCAGAGACCACAACTTTTCTGTTATCTCGTCCAGCCGATGATCATAGACTTCATCTCCTGCCCCAACTACAGTGAATTGTTCCTCCTGAGGGTCCTCTTGCAAGGCAGGCCCTCTAGTATTACCCTGGGTATTCCTGACAGCATTAATGTCAGGGTTAAGATGAGGTCCAAATTATGGGGGATCAGTACGAGGTTGTACATGATCATTGTTGTTGGTACCCCCTGTACCTGGGTGCTTTTCCTCAGGAGTTTGTCGCTCGACCAACTCTCTTAATATTTCTTAGTTTTGGGCCAACCCAGTCATTACTGCCATGAACTAGTTCATCTGAGCCCTCATTTCAGTTCTTTCATTAGCCATCTGGGTTCTTACGTCAGTCAGATCTTCCTAAACCTGGTCCATTTGTAAGCTCGGAAGGTTGTTTCTTGTAGGATATCAGTGAACTCTGTTGATGGGGAAAACTCTCCTATGAGCAATGTTTCCTGAAACCATAACAAATTGAGAAACAACAAAAAACAAATACCTACAAAACAAAGAAATGAGGTTAGTATGCAATGCAGGATGTCTATTTGTCTTCCAAGGATATTCGGTTTGGTTCTTTGGTTTTGACCTTCCAGACCTCGGGGAATGATGATGTTGAAGAGAAATGAAGCCCGAAAGATAACGCAAACCATATATTACAAATTTTAAAGATACATAGTTTTGATTACAACAAATCCCCATGGAGGGTCAAAATACAACTACAAAAACAAAAGTACAACCAAAATGAAGTATAAATACAAAGAAATCAAACATCCAGCCCATAATCATCCTCTCTGACTTCCTTCAGGAGAGCATCAGTCACTGGGCCAACTGGACGCTCTGTGATTGTCCTGATAAGAAGGTTCCTATTGGCAATAGAATTTGTCAACTTCTTATACTTGTATTGGTCTTTTGATCTCTTCAACCCCGCCCGGAGTTTCAACTCAGAGATTTCTTTCTGTGATGCTAACAAGGCTTCCTGATTCTTCTTCTCATTAGCTTCCAGCTGCTCTATCCTAGCCTGTGTCCTCTGATCTTCCTGTGAACGAGCTTCAGTGATTCTGATCCATCTTGTAATACCTCATTTTCTACCCATGAAATATAAACAAAATCAGAGTTCCTAAATTTTTTCTACAAAACGGGATATCACATATTCAACTTTAAACAGTTTCCAATTTAAGGAAATCATACTAAATACATAGCACTTTTTCGTAAATTCAACATAAACAACGTCATTCACTCCAATAGTTTAAATTCATAAAATATTACGCAGTGGATTCATAAATTGATTCATAGCATCTTTAAACAACATAATAACAACTTTAAAATAAGAATTAAGCAACTCTATGTTCTTCGACTAATTAAAATTCAGCAATAATAAAAGATCAACAAAGCAGACACACGACAATCCCCCCGAGTGCTATGTATCAGAGAGACTGACCACCGACTCGACCAACTGTAACCGGCTACTTCTCAGGATTACCTGCACGGTGTCACATAAGGACAACATTCAACAGAAAGGGTGAGTTATGATAATTATAAGCAGTATATGAAAACAATACAGTGAATAAGGATCGTAAACAAAACACCACTTCACAACTTCAATCAAGCATCAACATAAACAATTCAAAGGAAAATGCAACTTTAATGCGACTCGACTAATTATGCATATGGTACCATCGGAGTAAAACTCCCAACTTAAATCATTTCCAGGTTATCGAGGCATCAAGGCATAAGCCTTCAACTTTCAACTTAAATTGCCAATCTAGGCCAACATGGTGTGAGCAACGGCTCCGACAAATGCAAATGACTTAAATGGCATACACGACTCTACAACTCAGACAACATGACAACAAGATCAACACGACAATGTTTTCAACATAATCAACTTATATTCAACTTTGGCTTATCAAGCCTACAACATATCAACTTAAGATAATTCCATAACCGGAACAACACATCAACTCAGCTGTACTTGTAGCAACATTTTGCAATATAATTTCAAGCAAAACAACTCATTAAAATCAACTATCATATTACCCGACTTACCCCGACGAATTTCATTAAATTCCGAGGACCTCCATTTTTCACCTAATTCGGCTAAACCGACTAACTAGTACTGTTTTCTACTTTCTGCGATTAATACGACTTTATTACAAAACTGGAATTTTCTAAATTTCGTTAAAACTCATTTGTCTTAGAAGATAGACTGCTACTACTGTTTCTGTCAAATTGGCTAAACCTGCAACATCTCTGATAACTGCATAACACAATATTGTTTTTAGAACGGTTTATTTACTAATTATTCTACCTGTATTTACAATACTAATCTTCATTATCCAATTTATTTCTCCTTAAAAATCTATTAATCTATAATTTTATAAAATCATAAAATTTATTTAATTCCATAAAGAATTAATTGGATTAATTAGAAATTAGGGATTTAATAAAAATTATCCCTCCCCTCACAACAGGGTGGCCTGCGCCACCCTTTCCCACTCACATTACATGGCATGGGCCATGCTATCCCCCCCCCCTCGCGCCATGTATGCATTTGTATTATATATAATACAATATGTATTATATATAATACACCATGGCCTGCGCCATGTATTATATATAATACATATTGTATTATATAGAATACCACATGGCATGCGCCATGTATTATATATATAATACATATTGTATTATATATAATACCACATGGCATGCGCCATGTTGTTTCCACCAATCTATTATCCCCACCAGTCTTCTATTCATCGTCTCCGAATTGAAAAATTTCCAGAATTTCACAACATAGTTTTTTTATCAGCAATAATCCAGCAACGCCAGAGCAACTTATACCAACATAAAATCAACAATTAGACCACCAATTTCACATAAAAAATCAGAACAATAACCACATACAAATTCTACATAACAGTACAGATTTAATAACCTAATACCCAAATTCAAACCCAATCATCGTATTGAATTCATACCCGATTATAAGAATCGAACCTACCCTTATCTTAGATTGGATTGAAGGTTGCTCTTACGATCAGATTCCGGAAATCGCTTCTCGCTCCCTCACGCTCGTACAACAGTTCCCAAAATTCCTCTTTTACTGACTTTTTCCAACTTCTGTTTCTTTCTTATGTTCTATAACTTATTTTTATTTTCTTTTTATTAAATTAATTAAATATTATAATTTCTAATGGGCCTAAACATAACACCCCCTCTTTACTAATTCGCACACGATATTAAGCCCATTAACTCAAATAACACAACAACTATAATATTATTTCTAATAATATTTTCTACAACTTTCGACTAATTTCTGACTTATCGATTAAATCAACCACAACATTAAATATATCGACTAACCACAAATAAATACATAAATAATAAAATAAATAATAAATATTTGGGCGTTACAACTCTCCTCCACTTAAAATATTTTCGTCCTCGAAAATTACCTAATTCAAACAGCTCAGGATATGAGTCTTGCATCTTGCTCTCCAATTCCCAGGTCATGCTTTTGCTAGTAGCTCCTAACCAAACGAATTTTACCAACACGATCTCTTTTCCTCGAAGAGTCTTTGTTTCACGATCTTCAACTCGTACAAGCTTTGTCTCCACAGTGAGATTATCCCGTACTTGCACATCGTCCATACTAACCACATGAGACGGATCTGGAATATACTTCTGAAGTTGCAACACATGGAATACATCGTGTAAATTTGAAATATTTGGCGGTAACGCCATCCGATAAGCAACTTTTCCAACTCGTTCCAAGATTTGATACAGACCAATGAAGCGAGGAGTGAGCTTTTTAGACTTAAATCCCTCCCAACACCGGTCACAGGCGTGACTCTCAAAAACACATGGTCACCAGCTTGAAATTCTAAATCCTTCTTCCGCTTGTCATGGTAACTCTTCTTCCTACTCTGAGAAGCTTTCATCTTCTCTCAGATGAACTTCACTTTCTCGGTAGTTTCTCGAACTAATTCTGGTCCAAGTACCACACTTTCACCAGATTCATGCCAACACAACGGAGTTTTACACCTACGACCATACAGTGCTTCAAAAGGCGCCATTCCGATACTAGAATGGTAACTATTATTATATGTGAACTCAATTAACTGAAGATAAGTGTTCCACGAACCTCCTTGCTCAAGAACACAAGCTCTCAACAAATCCTCTAATGACTGAATAGTTCTCTCAGTTTGGCCATCAGTTTGTGGATGATATGTCGAACTCAATCTCAACTTAGAACCCAACGAATCTTGCAGACTTTTCCAAAATTCCGACGTAAACCTCAGATCTCTATCTGAAACAATACACAGAGGAACACCATGCAGCTTTACAATTACTCGGATGTAAATCTATGCCAACTTCGGAATTGGGTAAGTGATGTTAATAGGTATGAAGTGAGCCGACTTCGTAAGCCTATCAATGATCACCCAAATCGAATCATTCCCTCTTAAAGTAACATGCAGCCCCGTTACAAAGTCCATAGAAATGCTATCCCATTTCCATTCTGGAACTTCCAACGATTGCATCAACCCAACAGGCTTCTGATGCTCAATCTTCGACTTCTGACAAGTTAAGCACGCATACACAAAACGAGCCACATCTTCTTTCATTCCGGGCCACCAAAATATTTTCTTTAAATCTGGATACATTTTAGTAGCTCCTGGATGAATACTCAAACTGATTCTATGACCCTCTTCTAGAATACTTCTATTCATAACCGCGTTATCAGAAATACAAATTCTTTCACCTAATCTCAGCACACCTCTCGCATCAATCTTAAAGTCACTCTTCTCTGATTGACCACAACGATTAATGATATCAACTAATTTCACATCCAACTTCTGCGCCTTTCAGATACTATCCATAAAGTCATTATTAATCTTTAGCATTCCTAACATCACACTCTACGGGGTCACTTTGCAAACCAAACTCATATCACGGAATTGTTCAATTAATTCCAACTCCTTAATCATCATTGCTGACATATGCAAAGTCTTTCTACTTAAAGCATCGGCCACAACATTTTCTTTACCTGGATGGTAATTCAAACCGAAAGCATAATCCTTAAGCAACTCTAACCACCTACGTTGCCTCATATTCATCTCTTTCTGATCAAATAAATACTTTAAACTTTTATGATCACTGTAAACCTCGAATCTGGAACCATAGAGATAATGCCTCCATATTTTCAACACAAACACAACAGCAACAAGTTCAAGATCATGCGTAGGATAGTTCTTTTCATGAATTCTCAACTATCGCGACGCATAAGCAATTACTTTATTATTTTGCATAAGCACACCTCCTAAACCCATCAATGAAGCATCACAGTAAATTACAAACGGTTCCTCTGGATTTGGCAAAGTCAAAACCGGCGCCGACGTCAACCTCTTTTTCAATTCATTAAAACTCTCTTCACACTGAACATCCCATACAAACGCTTTACTTTTACAAGTTAATCTAGTTAACAAAAGTGCTAACTTAGAAAATCCTTCAATAAAACTTCTATAATATCCAGCTAATCCCAAAAAGCTTCTAATCTCGGTAGCCGACCTCGGAGTCTCCCATTGCAATACAACTTCTACCTTTGAAGGATCCACAACAATACCTTTTCCTGAAATTACATGGCCAAGAAATCTGACTTCTCTTAACCAAAACTCGCACTTGGACAGCTTCGCATACAATTTCTTATCTTTCAAAACATCCAACATTGATCTCAAATGTTCCTTATGCTCTTCTTCTGACTTAGAGTAAATCAAAATATCATCAATAAATACTACTACAAAATGGTCCAGATAAGTATGAAAAATACGATTCATGTATTCCATAAATACTCTCGGCGCATTAGTTACACCGAAAGGCATCACATAATACTCATAATGTCCATACCGTGTTCTGAACGCTGTCTTATGAATATCTTCATCTTTCACTTTGATCTGATGATAACCTGATCTCAAATCAATTTTACTGAACACACAAGCACCCACTAACTGATCCATCAAATCATCTATTCTCGGAAGTGGATACTTATTCTTGATAGTCACTTTATTCAGCTGTCTATAATCAACACAAAGCCTCATACTACCATCTTTATTCTTTACTAGCAACACTGGAGCTCCCCACGGTGATACACTTGGTCTTATAAACTTTTTCTCAAGTAAGTCTTCCAATTGCTTCTTTAATTCATACAATTCAGATGTCGACATTCTATACAGTGCCATCGAAACAGGCCTAGTACCAAGTACCAGATCAATAGCAAATTCAACTTCCCTCTCTGGCGACACACTAGGAATCTCATCAGGAAAGACTTCAGGGAATTCTTTCACTACTAACAATTCATCAATCTTAGCTTTACTCTCAACCGACAAAGTTGCCATCAAAGAAAACATCTGAGCTTCTTCTTTCGTCAATTGTTGTAATTCTCTGAAAGATAACAAACCAACTCCTTCCTCTTCAGGAGTAGAAAACCTCACAGACTTATGATAACAATTTATATGAACATAGTTATACTCTAACCAATTCATACCAAGAATTACATCCATCCCAGTCAACGAAAAACACACTAAATCAACATAGAAATCTTTATCGAAGATCGACAAAGGACACTTTAAATATACCAAAGAAGTAGTTACTGATCCCTTAGCTGGAGTCTCAACAATCAATTCACCATTCAAAGCGGACAATTTTAAACCCAGTCTTTGAGCACAGTTAGTAGAAATAAAACAGTGTGTAGCACCGGTATCAATAATAGTAATTAAAGGAATACTATTTATGAAACATGTACCTCTGATAAGTTTGTCCTCGTTAGCGGTTTGAGTTCCGGTCAACGCAAACACCTTTCCAGTCTGAGCTTTCTTTGGCTTTTGACACTGGCTACCAATATGCCCTTATTTGCCATAATTAAAACAAATCATTTCCTTGTGCTTGCAATCATATATTGCATGCCCAGTCTTACCACAGCGAAAACACCTCTTTACTTCAGCAGTGCATACATTACTCTTATAACCAGCCTGACCACATTTGAAGCAAACTATACCAGCAGGAGCACCTCCCCCACTAGTTCTCTGAGCCGGAGCAGCTTTCTGTTTCCCTTTTCCAGCTGGAGCATCATACGGCTTTCCACGGTTCTGATGTTGCTTGCCTCTACAATCACTGACAACCTTGTAATGAGCATTGTTGTCCTCTTCAAATATCTTGCAGCTATCAACCAATTCAGAAAAAACGCGTATCTTCTGATACCCAACAACCTTCTTAATTTCAGAGCGCAACCCGTTTTCAAACTTGATGCACTTTGAAAATTCAGCGCCAACACCAGTATAATGAGGATAAAATTTGAACAGCTCCACAAATTTTGCAGCATAATCTATGACAAACATGTTTCCTTGCTTTAGCTCAAGGAACTCAATCTCTTTCTTGCCACGTACATCTTCAACTTTGGCTTATCAAGCCTACAACTTTGGCTTATCAAGCCTACAACATATCAACTTAAGACAATTACGTAACCGGAACAACACATCAACTCAGCTGTACTTATAGAAACATTTTGCAACATAATTTCCAGCAAAACAACTCATTAAAATCAACTATCATATTACCCGACTTACCCCGACGAATTTCATTAAATTCCGAGCAACTCCATTTTTCACCTAATTCGGCTAAATCGACTAACTAGTATTGTTTTCTATTTTCTGCGATTAATACGACTTTATTACAAAACTAGAATTTTCTAAATTTCGTAAAAACTCATCTGTCCTAGAAGATATACTACTACTACTGTTTCTTTTAAATTGGCTAAACTTGCAACATCTCTGATAACTGCATAAAATAGTATTGTTTTTAGAATGATTTATTTACTAATTATTCTACCTGTATTTACAATGCTAATCTTCATTATCCAATTTATTTCTCCTTAAAAATCTATTAATCTATAATTTTATAAAATCATAAAATTTATTTAATTTCATAAAGAATTAATTGAATTAATTAGAAATTAGGGATTTAATGAAAATTATCCCTCCCCTCACAACAGGGTGGCCTACGCCACCCTTTCCCACTCACATTACATGGCCTGGGTCATGCTATCCCCCCTCCGCCATGTATGCACTTGTATTATATATAATACAATATGTATTATATATAATACACCATGGCCTGCGCCATGTATTATATATAATACATATTGTATTATATATAATACCACATGGCCTACGCCATGTATTATATATAATACATATTGTATTATATATATAATACCACATGGTCTGCGCCATGTTGTTTCCACCAAACTATTATCCCCACTAGTCTTCTGTTCATCGTCCCCAAATTGAAAAATTTCCAGAATTTTGTAACATAGTTTTTTTTATCAGCAATAATCCAGCAACACCAGAGCAACTTATACCAACACAAAATCAACAATCAGACCACCAATTTCACATCAAAAATCAGAACAATAACCACATACAAATTCTACATAACAGTACACATTTAATAACCTAATAACCAAATTCAAACCCAATCATTGTATTGAATTCATACCCGATTATAAGAATCGAACCCACCCTTACCTTAGATTGAATTGAAGGTTGCTCTTATGATCGGATTCCGGAAATCGCTTCTCGCTCCCTCACACTCGTACAACAGTTCCCAAAATTCATCTTCTACTGACTTTTTCCAACTTCTATTTATTTCTTATGTTCTATAACTTATTTTTATTTTCTTTTTATTAAATTAATTAAATATTATAATTTCTAATGGGCTAAAACATAACACACCCTATTTACCAATTCGCACACGATATTAAGCCCATTAACTCAAATAACACAACAACTATAATATTATTTCTAATAATATTTTCTACAACTTTCGACTAATTTCTGACTTATCGATTAAATCAACCACAACATTAAATATATCGACTAACCACAAATAAATACTTAAATAATAAAATAAATAAATAAATATTTGGGCGTTACACATCTAGCCTGACTCTCTTCCAAGTAGTGTTTAGCTCTGGCCTTCTGAATCTTGGCTTCCTTGCAAGCATTCTTCAATACTAACTCCCCTGTTCGGGCTCTTCTGATGTAATCATTTGTCTTCTCAATTTCGGTCATGTGCTCGATCTGGAGCTTTTCTAACCTCTCATTATCCAGACGACTATCATTCCTCTCCCAGAGGGTCTTCTTTAGAGCTTCAGACAGCTGAGTATTCCTCTCCTTCAACTTCTCAAACTCCCCTAAACTGACTATAGCTACAGGTTCTACTACTAATGGTCCAGGAACATCCTCAAGGGTGAATGGCATATGGGTGATTTGTCCTCTGATACGAGACCAATCAAGATACTGAGCTGAAGCTATGTTGTTGCAGTTGCCAAGAATGGCAATCCCTTTTGTCTGAATGTTGTCCCAAGCCCAGGCTGCTTGTCGGGAAATGGCATGGTTGTGTTGAATGTCACAGTAAAGAGTTTCTTATAAGTCTTGCTCTCTTGGTGGATGTACCAAGTCATACCCTAATTGCCTTTTGAAAATCAAAGGGTTGTAGTTGATGCAACCCTTCACTCTAATAAGAGGTACTTTGGGATACTTCCCACAGCTGGTGATTATGTCTCTGCCCTTGATGCTCTGAGTGCACCATCTAATGTCTTCTGATGTAAGGGAAATCATTCTCTTAGCCCAGTTTCTTGAGTGGTGAAGATTCAAGAAGGCTTCTGACTTTGGCAAGTGTCTCAGCAACCAGTAGTAGAAGAGAGGTGCACAGCATCTTACTAATCTTCCCCCCTGCTTCTCATTTCTCTGATGCACTGAGTAATAAAAGTCCTCAAGCAAGGTAGGGACTGGATTCTTCAACAGGAAGAGGTGGATAGAACTCTTGCTTACAAACTTAGGCTCGTCTGCAAACAAGATGATACCATATATGCTAAGGGCCAAGAGAGCACAAACATTGTCCCATTTCCCTGTTGCATCATGAATGGTGGCCTGAGTAACCAATAAGTCCAAATCGAGGCCTGGGATCCCAGCATTAGTGGTCATATTCTAATCAATGATGGTGTATTCTAAGTACAGAGCCTTAGCTATATCTTCATTCCTGGGAGCAGTCATCTCAGGGTTAAAAGGAATCCCTCTCCTGATGGGGACCCCCATCAACATGGAAAACTCCTCTAACAAAGGGCCTAGCTGAAAGTCTAGAAAGGTAAAACATCTGAGAGGAGGATCATAGAACTGATGGCAAGTGTGGATCATACTCCTATGTGATGCATCCGAGTCCATGATCATGTCCATAATGCCACCATAATGTTCCCTGAATAAAGGGACATGATCAGGAGTGATGAGTGTCTGAATCTGCTTGATACCTGCCAGGGAGGGCTCAAAGAAATGGTAAGTAATGTTTCTCTTCCTGGATGGGTCCATGTTGACAATGGATGCTGAAGGAAACAACCGAGGAGAACTGTTGATGAAGACAACTGAAGAGGATGTTGAAGAGAATCTCTGATGAACAGTCAAAACCAAACCAAAGATAAGATGTGGATACCCTGTAAGACAAACAGACAAATGTTAAAATGATGCAAGATGATGTATGCAAAATGATATGCAAGGGTTTGTGATCAAGTGTTGGATCTGTTATCTGCCTTGATAGGGTCCATGTGTGTTCATAAGTCCAGATGAAGGCTTAGAGAACTAGTAACTAGGTGGGGGACTCAAATAAAGAGTCACAAGTCCAGGGTTTCACAAGAATAGTCCAAAATGATGTAACCTTAACAATATCAGTAACAGGGTATGATGAGGCCAAGGGTTCCTGCAAACCTGTAAACACCCTAACCCCCTCACAGGTATTGTTCTAGAACAAGGATCCTCAGACTTGGATCAGTTATGAGAAGTGTAAACACTTCTAACCCGGAGGTATAGTGTTTACAATAATCATAAAAGATCCTCCTCTAATTCACATCAGATGCTGAAGGTCATAAAAAGGTCATCCAGACTTAGCAGGCTTCCTAGATAGCCCTTGTACTACATGAAATCCGTAGCACAGAGTTCTCAAGAAGAAACCCATGTCTGAACCGTGTTTCATATTCCCGCACCAGACCGAAATGGAATGGGAAAGAATATGAAGCCACTCTATCCTATGTGTCACTCAGGCTCCCGATATGGAACCTTACTCAGTGAGTATCCCTCCCACCAAGGCAAACAGAAGATCCAGCACATGATATGATGATAATAGTATGAAATGCATAAAAACAGTAAATGAAAGCAATAAATAAAGTTGTACAGAAAGCAATAAATAAAGCAATAAACTAAAAGCACAAGTAGCACATAAAACCCCCATAAACACAAATCAAACAAGCGCTAGGAGAAACCCACAAAAAGAACCAGAAGCCCTGGTTGCAAGATAAGTGTCCCCAGAAGAGTCGCCAAGCTGTCGTTCCCAAAGATTTACATCCCGGTGCAGACGCGAACTGTCGGCGAAAAGAGAAAATGAAAGTGAATTGAATAGAGTCGCCAGCTAGGCATTTTTATCCCGAAGGAAAGGTAATGCTGCATAAACCTAGAAAAAGAGGGATAAGACGGTTGCGAACCAGAGAAACTGAGAAAGGGGGTTGGTTACGACATGTGAAGGTTTTAGCACCCAGATCGTCCTTCGTACTCGACGGGATCCACGCTTACAAGATTGGGTTTAAAAGGGGTAAGTGTATGTGCTATCTGTGTGCTAAAGCTAAAGAAATAAAGTACAGGTGTCAGTGCAAAAAGGTGTGAATTGCTCAGGAACTGAGGCTTTAGAAAAGAATGCTGAAAGAGGGGGAAGACACATAGACTTTTGTTCGATAATAGTTAAGTTATGCCTACGTATCCTCTCGTGCAATGAGGAAGTGAGAACTCCGTGGTTCGACTCAAAGAGACTGAAAATAAGATCATTAACCTACTTGTGATTAATTAGATGTTTTTGGGTTTTTGTTTAGTGTTAAGTAATGAGTTTAATCTCTAAGCACAGATTAGTGAAATCATTACACCATCATAATAGAAGGATAATAAATGAGAACACTTAAGCTGAGGAAGATACCTCAACTTAATCCATGGTTAGAGACTAAATTCATTATATAACAAGCCTTTATTAAATGGATTTTGATTAAAGGATGAGATTGAGAAGTGAATTTTATGGTCTATAAGACAACTTGAGGGGGACTTGTCCATTAAACACTAGGGTTAGTCCCTCTTAACCATAAGGAAGAGTTAGAACCCTAATGTAAGGCCCAAGTTACAAGATAAAGTCTTAGTGATTATTAAGGTGATTTGATTAAGAGGTTTAAACAAATTAAAATGTTAACACTTAGGATTAAAGTTATACACTCCATCCTAAGAGAAGGATGCATGCATAACCCTAATTCCACAGTCCTAAATATTATCATGCTTGGATATCCTATGGTTTGTGAGGCTTAAGAGGAAAGACCTTCAAGGAAGCCACCAATGGAAGAAGCAGATGGAAGGAGAAAGAAGCAGAAGAATAAGTTACTTACTTCCTAAGAAGATAAGTAACTTAAAGGAAAAAGTGATAAAGATGGAACATAAGTGAATTTGATTCACTTCAAATACATGTTAAAATGCATATGAATGAGATAAGAAGAAATTGGAAGTGAAGGCAAATCCACCTCCCACAATAACTTACCAAAAGCTCCTAAAAAGTTAGTATGAATGTATAAGACATAAAGCATAAAGAAATGAATTGGAATGAGATGAAAAGACCAAAGTGAGCAGTGATTATGCAATGCAAATGGCATATGAGATGATGCAATGTCATACAATGGGCATATGGATGATCATACAAAGATGAGATGTCATGAAAGCATGCTTAGAAGCTTGAAAACACATGGATGTTTATGAAATGAAATGAATGCAACATATGGCAAATGAATGAAGAAATTATTAAGCAAGGTTCTAACATGTCCTAAGATGTCTAAGATGACATATGAATGCTTGAGATGTCATGGCAAGTTCATGTGATGATGAATATGCAAGGTGAATGCAAATGAACATGAGAAATTAGGGTTTTATGGACATATGAGATGCAAATGAACAAAACAGAAGCATTCAACATGATAAAAATTTGAAATCAAGCTCAAACAAACCCTAATCCCATATTAGGTCACACCCCAAAGGAGAAGGTCAGAAGCTAATCCTATTGAATGTTATGATTTTTCTAAGTTTGCTAGGGTTTTTGGATGATTCAAAAGGAAAATAATCTAGAAACTACATGCAATATGTGAAACAATGCAAAAAGAATCAAGTTCAAACTCTTCTTGGTTAGGCAGAAATGATTTTTCAAAGTTAGGGTTAAAAATTGTGATTTTAAAGAACCCTAATTCAAAGAAAATTATGAACTTATGATCAAACCTAAAAATAAATTTGTATGAAGAGTTTGAAAATGTTTCTAAATGTATTGGAATGATTCATGATTTTTTTGGTGATTTTTAGAAACCTAAATGTATTTTTAATTAATTAAAATATTTTAATTAATTAAAAATAACATTTAAATATTTTAAAAATGATTTTTTTATGCAAAAAATAAAATAAAAATCATTTTCAGGTTGGGAAAAATATTTAAAACAGAAATGCAAAGTAATCAGATCCTAGGGTCCAGATTCAAACTGGGGAAATATGGGTTGACTGCGCGCATTTACGAATGGCTATGATTCAATCTGAGGAAATTAATTTAATTAACCCTAATTAAACTAATTAATTTGAATTAAAGTTAATGAAGCAATCTGGACCACTCATTCACGCGCTAACCCTAAGATCTAAGGGCTTACATTTAAACTGGCTAATTAACCCTAAGCATTTTCAGGTGACCGGAGCTTGCTCCGGTCATCTTCTCCGGCGAACCAAAATTCCAGGAACTCATACAAGCATCTAAACTCCTAATTTATTGCCCAGAATCACTCCTCTAACATCATAGAACATGAATCCACAAACAAAAATCATTTATCATGCATAACAAGGCTGAATTGAAGCCAACAAGTTTTAGGTCAAAAATTTCAGAAGCTTCGTACATGCTTATTTCTCAATCATTTTCAAAACAAAACATATCAGAGTGATCAGGGGAACATGAAGATTGATATTTTAACTTAAATAGCAAGTTCTGGAAAAATGTTCTTGAGGTATACCTGAGATGAAGCTTTGCAGTTTTGAGCATTCTGGCCTCCTCCCTTGTGCAAATCAACTTCAATGGACCCCTTGAGGATGATGTGAAGCTTTGAACAAGTTTATGATGGCTGTTTTGAAGTGTTTGGTTCCGATAACTCAGAAATCGTATTTCTGATTTTGGGAGTTTCAGGCCATGGAAGTGGGTGCTTTGTGATCTATGAATGATTTTGAGTTTATTGGTGGAAAAATATTTGAAGCTTGAGGCTTGTGCAGGGAGATTCGAAGAAATGAAGTTCTAAGGTGATTTTGTGCAATCTGGCTTGTGGGATGTTCTGAGCTTGTGTGTGTTATGAAATGAACTCCTTAGGGTTTGCATAAGAGGTTGTGATTGGTCAGAGAGTGGTTGGTGGCTCAGTTTGATTGGTATGAGAGGAAATGCAAAAATGTCAACTTATGTGTACTTGAGGTATGGGTCAATGCAGCAGGGGATTCTGTGGCTAGATTGCTTCATCATGCTTCATGGAGGGCCCTTGGATCAAAGAAAGGCAGTTGTGATGCTTGGATGAAGAGATGGCAAGCTTTATGCAACTTTCCCTCTTTGACATTTCTTGTGAATCAAGCCATGAAAATGCCAAATTCTTTGGCCAATTTTGATGTTTAAAAGTTTCTTTGACATGTTGTAACATATTTGTGCACATTAGAAGTCATTTAGAAGCTTTAAAATGTCAGTATGCAAAATCCCTCTTTGACATGAAACTTGAAATTATGTGATTTTTGCAAACTTTGAAAGGCCATGTCTTGAGTTCTAGGATGAATCAAGACATGTTCTTGTACTTTTTGAAAATGGGAAGACATAATCTACAACTTTCATGCCCAAGAATTTTTCATTTGAGGCATTTTTGGTCATGAAAGAGGAGGTTGAAAATCTTTCCCAAAATGGAAAGTTTGCATTTCAAGTCATTTCCAAAAATGGCAAGTTTGCAATTGGCTCAAAATTCTTAAATCTTGTGAACTTCCAACCACTTCTAAAATCAAATAAAGATCATTTAACTCTAATTTGATGAAAATGACCCTTTGGTTCCATTGTTGGGGGCCTCAGATGCCCTGATTTTGACTTAACTTGCTCAAGAAGTTACCCGATGATCAGATGACTTTCACAATGAATTTCTTCATAAAACTTGGTACACATGATCCTTATAACATATTAAGAGCATTAGAAACAATAATGACCAAAAAATTTGGAGTTAAGGCCTTTGAAACCAAAACCCTAATTTTGGTCATCTGTGTAGTGAAAACCCTAGCTCTACTTCCATGCCTTTGCCAATTCTTGTGATCCCTTGACTTTCATGAACTTTGGGGAGCATAATATGATCATAGAACACACATGGACCCTCTTGAAAAGCTTCAAGACCATTGGGATGACTCATATTGATTCTTGGATTGCTCAGATCACAAACCCTAGATGTAGATGAAGTTGAACTATGCAGTGAAGCAAACATGCAATATGAGATGTAATGCTTATGTTAAAACAAAAGTGAAAGATCACAAGCCATGGTGTGATAAAGAGTGAGGGAAAATTTGGGGTGTTTACAGCTGCCCCTATTCAAATATGAGTTAGCTATGCAGGGTGTAAGCGCATGGCTTAACAGACAAACAAGATAACTTGTGGTTCACTACAACAAACAAGACCTTAGACATCGCTTTTTTTAGCCTTAGACAGCGCTTTAAAGCGCTGTCTAAACCTCCACTGCTAAAGGTTTAGACAACGCTTTTTAAAATCTTAAAAGCGCTGTCTAAGCCCCCACCCTTAGACAGCGCTTTGGCCAAAAGCGCTTTATAAGACCCTGTTATTTTAAACTTTTTAGGTACACCTTAGACAACGCTTTTGAAAAGCGCTGTCTAAGCCCCCCCCCCCCCTTAGACAGCGCTTTGGCCAAAAGCGCTGTCTAAGCGCCTCCTATTTTAATTTTTTTAGGTATACCTTAGACAGCGCTTTTCAAAAAGCGATGTCTAAGCCCCCCCCCCTTAGACAGCGCTTTTGCCTAAAGCGCTTTCTAATCCCCCCCTTAGACAGTGCTTTTTACAAAAGCGCTATCTAAGGTATACGAAATATTTTGAAGGATTTGTTTGAAACCACATTTTTTCCAGGTTTATAAACCAGAATTTCTACCTGTTTTCAACCAGATTTTGGCAGACAATTATCACATTTTTTATATGCCATTTTGGCCTTTTTTTACCAATTTTTGGCTAACCAATTCAAACCAATTCAAACCAATTTTGCCATAAATGTATCAAAATATATACAAATTTATGTTTACATTTATAAGTCATTACATATACTACTACAAATGTACACATTAATTACACAAATTTATGAACAAACTTTGAGCTCTATCATGAATTGACACCACTCCTCTTTGATTTCGTCCACTTGATCCTTTGTATAAGATGCACACTTGAATTCATCAAAGTACTACATAATAATATAACATATTTTGAATTAATTCCAACTATTTAATTATATGAGATATGTGTAAATATAAAAATAACTCATAAGTTAGAAATACATACATCGGTGGGAATCTCTAATCGGCCCAAAACAAGAGTATCTCGCATAAACCTCAACATGAAATACCCGCAATCTATTTCATTACGTTGACGAGGACACTACATATGAAAAAAAAAATATGGATTATAAATCCTAAGTTTTATCAAGTGTCATCACTAATATAATAAAAAACGTGGTAATTAAAAATATACCGCCACTTTAATCCATGTAATGGAGTTGGCGCCCCTCCTTGAGGTTTGGATAACTCGTTGGGCCCGAAAAGCTTGTAGGACACTAATAAAATAAAAATGAAGCAATTAGAACAATTCACATAAACTAAGAAAATTTTTGAACATTCTCACTTACGTGTCAATTAGGACCTTCATATCCGGGTATGTTGTCCAATCATTTCCTAACGAGTCAAGATAATACACAATTTCTCGGATAGGATTGATTGCGAGCAACAACCAATGTCCACTGTAATGATTAGGCAAATGTTAGATGGTAACTTGGAAAATAATTATAATAGATGAATTTAGAATGAAATGCTAACCCGGTATTAAACGGTATAAAAAACAACTTCTCCGCATCTTTATTGTCCATGAGGATCCGAAGAACGTACTCCGTCACGGTATCCGGTCTACTTAACATTAAACCATAGTTGACGGTCGCGGGTGCTAAGAATCCGAATGACACGTCCAAACCATTGGGGCGCATCAATTTGTCATACAAAAACCTAATATAAAAACATCATTAACATAAAGTAAACATCATTAACATAAGTTGTTTAATTAATAAAACAAAGTAGTCCGAATTTACCTAACATATGTATTGACAACGTTGACGCCGATTTCTTCATGACCAAAAACTTGCATGAAGTCCTCATTACCAATCATTTGGTCGTAATCAAAGCCGAAAATCCCTACCTCCATATGTACAGTCCGAACACCTCCGGTCGGTATATCGGTCATCTCTAGAAATGTCCTGAGGCACGACCTATACTTGGTGGTAGGTTTTTTCCTAGCTACGGTCTTCTTAGCACCAGAACTTTTTACCCGTGCGGAGGCGTTGCTAACCTCCTTTTTTTGTTGTGCGGAGGCATTGCTATCCTCATTTTCTTGAAGCTACATGTCATATAAATAGTTAGATCAAATTAAGAATGTAACAACTTCCATGAATATATGTCATATAATTGTATTTTACCTCTTTTCTTGAAACCGTGGACTCGGTATGCCGTGGAATCGCACTATCTTTTGATTTGGATTTTGTGGGAGTCTATTTAACATAGGAAAATATGTAAGTAAAATTTTAAGCATAAATTTTAAACTTTGAATATACCAAGGAAGTTAACATAAGTTTTAAGCATACCTCATATCCTACGCATATGAGGTTTGTCGGCCATGCAACAAACGAACCTACTGCTTCGTGCACCGTTGTTGCATCCGAATCATCGCTAGGATATGGTAATGCTGCATTCGGCTCAACTGCAATATCAACTGATACCTTCAAACATCCAGCAGGGAGCTCTCTAGTGTGGAGTAATACTCCGCTAACGTTATGCATTTTTCCCTTGCCAACCATCCGATAGTATGGTGACGACAAATACAGCTGACAATGGGAAATGCCCTAAAACCAATAATAACAAGAAATCGTTAATGTGTATATATGTCAAATACATAATTTAAGCAAATAGTTCAATTTAAGACAATTATATGTAATTACCTCTGGAATGTTCGGCTGAAAGGTACAGTTGATACTGTCTTTGTCCGAAGCATCTCTGTATACTGTTGAGGCGCTAGCCTCTCTTTCTCTCCTCAATGCATCAAGCTCAGCTTGCATGGCTTCCATTCTTGCATGAAGCTCCCGATTACTAGGAGCCTTTCCTTTTTTAATACTCAGGGAGGTCGGAGTGACTCCAAATCCCTTACCCCTCACCCGACCAGAATACTCAGGGACATCTAATGCCCGACCAAGTATGCTCCTAGTATCATCGGGAGATAAAGACTGAGATAGCTCCTCCTGAAAAATCAGATGAATACCGTACACTTGTCAAATATTTGTGTATAAAAATGTTATTCAATTAATGAAAAAATGTTATACTTACACATTTCTGGTATACGTGTAAAACTTCTTCTTGAGGAACTCCAGATTTGCCCACACGGGCTTCCTTCCACAAAACATGTGCAGGAAGAGATGTTTCTGAACTTTCCTCCTTCTGCAGCTACACATTAAGTCATACAATTTGATCAGATAAAACTAATATATGATGAACAAATTTGTTATCGCAATTTATAAATACTTACCATGGATTGTGAAATTCTGTGATCAGGTATGAGATGTCCTAAGAGATGTCCCAACACTTGATAGGACACTTGACAAATTTAACCAAAACTTAAATAGCAAGAAAAGTAAACAACACAGAAGTTTGTTAACCCAGTTCAGTGTATAACCACACCTACATCTGGAGGCTACCAAGCCAGGAGGAAATCCACTATAAGTAATATTAATTCTAGACTTAAACCACCCTGTTTAATCTATCACTTAATAACTACCCAATGCAATTTCTACCTAAGACACACCTTAGATAAGAGTACCCTACTCACTCCCCCTCAATCACACAGTGATCAAGTTTACAAGTTTACTGAAATTGAAGACATCCTTCAAACAAAACAGCTTGATCTTACTTAACAGTTTCAATCAAGTCACAAATGCACTTTTGCTTAAAAGCTCATAAAGTGGTACAATAAAACACCTGCTATTAAAAACACTAGACACCCTATTTGATCTTCTGAAATTCGTACTCAATTCTATGAGTTTCTGTTGCTTAAATAGGTATCTGAATTTTGGGCTTTCTGTAGAATGATCCAGCCCTAATGTGCAGCAACTTTCACCTTGAATTTAGGGTTTGTTACCTCCTAGATTCTAGGTGATTTAGGTCTTCTGTTTTAATCTGAATCTTCAATATAAAACTCCCTACAGATGCGCCTTGTTCTGTTTTTATCCATCATTAATTAATTCCAGATAATTCTCCTTAAATATCTCTGATCAGTTAATCAATAATTAATTCTGGTAGCAGGTCTGAGATGTCTCAACATCTGTTGGGACATCCTGAAAAAATGAACCTAAGTTATTTATACAATGTCCCAACATCTGATGAGACATCCTGAAATAAGTTCATATACTTTGTTTGATAATGTCCCAACATCTGATAGGACATTCTGAACTGAATTCAAAAATTCTTGTTGGTCAAAAATTCTGCCAATTCAAGACATCTACAAACTCCCCCTTTGGCTAATTTTTGGCTAACATCTTTTCTGGTTTTCAGAGTGCAGCAGAAGTTCTTTTTATCAGAGTATAGCATTAATTTTCTGTTGATTCTTATTTGAGATTACTCCCCCTCAAATATATATGTGTCCAGTTTTGTTGCAACAGAAATATTCATCAAAACACACTGATTCAGTTCAGGCAGAAACAAACAGATTTTTCAATTTTAATTAAACAGCAGTACATATTTTGTTGTTGTTGTTCTTCCCCTTGTTAGACACAAATTATGGGGGCCAAAGATACTAGTCCAAAAGTACAAAACAGTGTTGTCATTACAATTTCCTCACCTACAATGATCACTCAGATTCATCACTCTCAGTTTCTTCCTCAACTTCTGTTTCTTCATCAGCTTCACTTTCTTCATCAGAGGCAGCTTTCTGGTCTTCTCCACTCTCCAACCTTTGAATGATTTCCTCAAGCTTCTGCTTTCTAGCTTCAAGCTCTTTGCAGGTGCTCTTGAGTTCAGCAATTAAAGCCTTCTTGGAGATTGGATTCTTAGCAGTTGAAGGACCTGCAGATGTCCCAGAAGGTGCTTCAACATCTGCTGCATGATGACTGAGGAATAACTTGTAGTGAAAAGCCAGGGGGCTTTCTCTTTTGCATGTTGTATCCTTGTCAGTGAGAATTCCAGGGTATTGATTGAGCACTATACCACACAGCAATGATGGAAAAGCTATTGGGAGCTTTGTTGCAGAAGAAATGGCATGCTTCATAGTCTGATAAAAAATGTAAGCTCCATAGTCCATCTTGGTTTGAGTTCCCACAGCATAGATGAACCTGGCCAGACCAGTTGAGATTGAAGAAGTGTGGTTGGTAGGCACCCAGTTAGCAGTACCAATTCTGTTCAGCATGGCATACTTTCTGGTAAGCATGCTCACTGAGAGCTTTCCCTTCACAGGCCATGCCTTGACCTGGTTTGCTGTGATCACCTTACAGACTTGATTATCTGTCTTACCTAGCTCATTGGGTCCATCTGTTTCTCTTCCTAGATATTGATTTATGATTTGAGGAGAGAATTCAACACACTTACCTCTCACAAACACTTTTCTGAACTCAGATGACTTACCATTTGAGCAATCCTCTTGAAGATTCACAATAAACTCTTTGACAAGAAATTCATAGCAGGGAGAGAGGTCTGAGACTGTTTTGAATAGTCCTGCAGCAGAGATGAGATCAATCAATTCAGTGCACTCAAGTGCATTGCTGCTCAGTTCTCTTTCTAGGGCAACTCTTCTTTGGTACACAAACTTCCACTTGTTCACACTAGAGACATGGTGGAAAGATATGTTGTCTAATGGAGCTTCTGGAACAGCTGTTGAAGCCCTAGATGGGGCTGGTCTCTTCTTGGGAGGAGATGTTGGGACATCTGATTCAACATCTAAGTCAGATGGGGTGACAGCTTTCCTTTTCTGAGTTTGGACTTTACTCCATTGTTTTGATGGCCCAAAAGTGGCTTTAGCTTTACCTTTCTTTGGAGAGGCTTTCTTCTTCTCAGGAATTGCTGCTTCAGCTTGCATCTTGCCTTTCCTGGACCTGAGCCTTTTGGCTATGCTGGGTTTAACAGATGCTATGATTTCTGCATCAGAGTCCTGCTCCATGTTGACCACTGGAGAAGATTGAGCAGTCTCCTCTTCAGCTGTTTGATCAGCAGGGATTTGATCTTCATTTGAGGCTTTGATCTGATCCTCAGAGTTTTCTTTATCACTTTCACTTGAGGCCTTTTTCTGGTCCTCAGTCTGTTCAGTATCAGCATCAGATGAATTTTCTTTCTCATCTGCAGATGTTCCAACATCTATTGGGACATCTTGTTCTGCAGGAGTGTCCTTTGCAGTTTGAGTTGGTTCTTCTTGAGGTGCAGGCATTGTGTTCAGAGGAACAGAGATCCCACTCACTACTCTCTGTTCAAATAGGATTTGATTGACAATCTCCTTGATGGAATCATCTACATATTTTGAGGATTTTGGGGGCATGTTAGCAGGAGAAGGAATGCCACCTTTGGCTTTGCTGCAGACTTGATCTTTAGCTCTCTTTGGAGTTCTTGGCTTTTTGGTGTGAGAAGCACTTCCTCTGAGTTCGTCCAATGGAGTTGATTTCATTGGTACCACAGAGATGGGAGTGGCATGAACTACGTCTTCTTTGTTGAGAATTTCTTCAGTTGAGTTAGGGTTTTGAGACATTGTTGAGGAAGATGGAAGAAAAGCTTTAGGGTTTATGATTTCTGGAGAATAGCTGGTTAATGTGATTCGCTTGTGATAGTATGATTAGAATCTTGATAGCTGATTATAAACAGTTACTAAATAAGTAGCCGTTACAGTGCAAATGATTAGAGATGGAATTCCCAAGGATCTTGTCCAGACTGGTTTTGCCATCTGGAACTTATGCCATACAATGTCATATGACATGTTGGCACATCTCATTAACTGCTAGATATCACATAAACAGATTCCAAGTTTGCCCCTTAAGTTCTCAAATTGTGTAGCATCCAATGCTTTGGTAAAGATATCAGCTAACTGCAAATTTGTAGCTACATGCTCCAATGAAATCACCTTTTCTTCTACAAGATCTCTGATGAAATGATGTCTGATATCAATATGCTTGGTCCTGCTATGTTGGATAGGATTCTTTGATATGTTGATTGCACTTAAGTTGTCACAGTACAATGTCATGACATCCTGTGGGACATTGTACTCAGTGAGCATTTGCTTCATCCAAACCAACTGAGAACAACTGCTTCCAGCTGCTATATATTCAGCTTCAGCTGTAGATAAGGAGACACAATTTTGTTTCTTACTGAACCAAGAAATCAAATTGTTTCCTAGAAAGAAGCATCCTCCTGAAGTGCTTTTTCTGTCATCAGCACTTCCAGCCCAATCAGCATCACAGAAGCCAGTGAGAATTGGTTTGCAACCATGAAAGTACATTATGCCATAGTCACAAGTACCATTAACATATTAAATAATTCTCTTGACTTGATTGAGATGACTGACTTTTGGATCAGCTTGATATCTTGCACAAACTCCTACTGCAAATGCAATGTCTGGTCTGCTAGCAGTCATGTATAACAAGCTTCCAATCATGCTTCTGTATAAGCTTTGATCTACATTCTCACCCTTTTCATCTTTAGTCAGCTTTAAATGTGTGGGGGCAGGAGTTCTTTTATGAGAAGCATTTTCCATTCCAAATTTCTTGACTATGTTCTTGGAGTACTTACTTTGGGAAATGAACATTGAGTCTTCCATTTGCTTTATTTGCAGACCAAGAAAGTAGGTTAACTCTCCTACTAGGCTCATTTCAAATTCAGATTCCATCTGCTTGACAAAATGTTTGACCATCCTGTCAGACATCCCACCAAAGACAATGTCATCAACATATATTTGAGCAATCATGACATTTCCTTCTTCATCTTTAACAAACAGGGTTTTATCAATCCCACCTTTTCTGTATCCTTGCTTGATAAGAAATGTGGTCAGTCTTTCATACCATGCCCTTGGAGCTTGCTTCAACCCATAAAGTGCCTTCTTGAGTTTGTATACATGATTTGGACAGCTTGGATCAACAAATCCTTTAGGCTGTTCTACATATACTTCTTCATTAAGGTAGCCATTTAAAAAGGCACTTTTCACATCCATTTGAAATAGCTTGAACTTCAAGATACAAGCAATTCCCAACAACAGTCTGATTGATTCAAGCCTTGCTACTGGTGCAAAGGTTTCATCAAAGTCTACCCCTTCAATTTGAGTGTATCCTTGAGCTACAGGTCTAGCTTTGTTCTTTGTAACAACTCCTTGTTCATTTGACTTGTTCTTATACACCCATTTTGTTCCAATCACATTTATGTCATCAGGTCTAGGAACAAGATTCCACACTTCATTCCTTGTGAATTGACCTAATTCCTCTTGCATAGCACAAATCCAGTATTCATCAGTGAGAGCTTCCTTGATATTTTTAGGTTCTATTTTGGAAACAAAACAAGAACCTGAAATCACTTCTCTTGATCTAGTGCTCACACCTCTGTTGGGATCACCAATTATCAAATCTTTGGGATGATCCTTCTGTATTCTGATGGAGGGAGGTTTGCTTGATTCTTCTGTCCTTGTATCAGTTTGAGTGAAGTTATATTGATCATTCTTTTCTTCAGCTTCAATCTTGATATCAGCAGATGTTCCAACATCTTCTGGGACATCTGTAGGAGTGTCGCTCCCGGGATTTCCATCCTGGTACAAACGCGAAAGTGGCGCGGAAAAAGGTAGAGTCGCCAGCCATGCATTTTTATCCCGAATAGAGGGAATGGTAATGCTGCACAAACCAGAAGAAAGAAAAGGAAGGACACAGGTCCTGCAAACCAAAGAGACTGAGTTCGGGAGTCGGTTACGACCTGGGAAGGTATTAGCACCCAGATCGTCCGCCGTACCCGACGGGATCCACGCTTGCAAAGAAAACTGTTTCAAAGGGTGAGGGTATGAAAAATGCAGCAAAGAAATGAATATGAAGAGAAACTGGAACTGGAAAAGAAAAATGAGAAAGGAAATGAATAAGAAAAGAAAAGGAAAAATGTAGGGAAAATAAAGATTGTGCTCGAACGGGCCCTACCCCGCTGCCTACGTACCTCATCAGGATAATGAGGATCAGAGACGCCGTAGTTCCCCTAACTAGGGGTACTAAAAGGAAATTGCTTGTGAATTAAGGCTTGAACTGCCTATGCCATTGCTCAGGTGTTGCAGACTCGGACGACGAGTGCGTAACCGTCTTGCAAAATGACAAGTAGGAGCAAGTTCGCGTACGGAGCGAAGGAGATGAGAAAAGAATTCCCGAAGGAAAGACGTTTATTGTTTGTTTGGTGTTTTTTAGAAGCTTTTATGAGTGAAAGTTTGCATAGGTAAGTGTACCCAAGTCTTACTCAATGGGATGTGTACATCTCACATCATCCCGAAATGGAATGCGCAAGAGGCACACCTATCTATGGAGGAAATCCCCAAAGCTAGTCCCACAAGTGAAGGCTCAAGCACACTAACCTATTATCATTATTAAGTGTTTTTGTGGTTTTGATTAAGAAGTGTTTTTTTTTAGCTTTTCTTTGTGAGGTACTCATGTTAAGACCTATCCCCCACGAGTGATGACTCACACCTCGCCCCGAAATGGAACGCATGTGAGCATCTCATAGCAAAGTCTCATGTCACATGAAAGTACTCAACCTTTATTAAATGAATTTGAATTAAGTTTGAAGATGAGAAGAGAGAGCACCAAAGGATCTTAAAGGAAAAATTCTAAAGGGGGACTAAAATAATCCTAAGTATTCACATGCATGGAAGTCCTAAAGGTTAGTGAGGTTTCTATCCTAATGAAGGAAAAAAGAAGAAGATAGAAGAAGGGGTGAGAAAGGCCTAAGCCCAACAACAAAGGGTTAGTAACATAAACATAAGAGGAAGATGAGAATTGGAGATGTGGAACTCAATTCTCACATCTCTCACTTACCATAGCCCCTGCAAGGTTAGTATGCACAAAAAAATCCAGCAAAGTGACCAACACAATCATGGAATTAGTCATGCTCAAAGGTTCTTGTGAACAAGAATCAAACATCATGCCAAACATTGCAAGTACACGACTTACGCGTCGAAAACATGAAAGCATACATCAACCAGCAAGCAAATCACCCTAAAATATCATGCTTAATGATCATGCAATGATCCAAGGCAATTAGAACAAGCAAAGGGATCAAACAAGCTCAAAACAACACTAAAAAGTCATTCTGCTTCAGTGTTAACCGGTTAACCAAATGCGTTAACCGGTTAACCAGCTCAAACCTGCACAAAATACGCACAAAACAGGGGCGTTAACCGGTTAACCATATACGTTAACCGGTTAACACTGATAAAACAGCAACAAATCCTGCAGAAAACAGCATCTCAAAACAGCTTATCCAAATAAGCTTGCACCAGACCAGCAATCAATTACACATGGAAAAATTAGATCAATTCACATTAATCCATATCATTAAGCTCATGAACAATAACATTCGGATCCGGATACAAATCAACCAATCAAATCAAACAACACAAGCAAATACACAAGCACATGGTGGATCTAAAGCACAAGCATGCAAATAAGCTAAAAACAGAGCTAGATCTGAAATTAACCAACCTACAAAGCTGAGGTATGCTTTGGTAATTGTTGATTGAGCTGAAAACGGTAGATCTCGCGCAAAACTTTAAAGATCCGATGCTAAGCTCCACACTCCATGCAAAATAAATGCAAGAACAAGCTCTTGATGCAGAATTTTGGATCCAAAAGCACTTCTAGATCTCAAACCAGATCTGAATCTCCAATAAAACCAGCAAAAAGATGCAAAGAGGCTATGAATGGAGGTTTAATTCCAAGATCTACACACCTCAAGGCAAGGTTGTGTGATCTTCAAAGAGGAACTTTGAGTGATTTGGAAAATTGGGAGAGAAAAGTGAGAGAATTGTGAGTGAGAGGAATGAAAATTCAGAAAATGAGAGTGAAAAATGAGTGAGAGCCCCCTTGGTTTGGAAGGAAATGGAATAAATATGATTTAGGTTTGGGGCCCAAAATTTTGGTTTGGGATCCAAAAATATGGCTTGGCATTAGCTTAGAAAGTGATTTGGATTTAGGGTTGGAATGAGGCTTGGATAAATGCTCTAGATCCTTCTCTCAAATTCAAATTTAATTCAAATGAATAAAAATCAGAAAATTGGAAAATGGGGCCAAAACACACATGCTGAAATTGCTGCTGGAAATTCAAATTTCGCAGCTGTTAACCGGTTAACCATATGCGTTAACCGGTTAACGCATGAAAAATTTGAATTTCCCTCCCTTTGGTGGGAACCTTCAAAAATAGACCTGCACCAACCGTTTCAAGCAAATTTTGATCCATCTTCTCTTTCTAGGGCTCTGAACATGATACCAGGCTTGTGCAAAATGATCCTGTGAGATTCTTGCCAGATCACCATGCTCTTGATTTTGACTTGCAGATTCAGATTTTCCCAGATGTCCGATCATATGCCTTATGCTGGAACATGCGAGTGTTATGCCTCATTTTTCTATGCAAAATGATAAGGATATGGTATGCTCATGATGATTATGATATGATAACGATGCTAAACAAGAAGAGGGCAAATTTGGGGTGTTACAGCTACCCCTATTCAATCAACTGTTAATCTGAAAAGGATGAGAGCAGCGGCTATCAGACATTCGAGATAAACTGTGATTGAATACCAAGAAGACCTGAAATTTGCACTCTGACGAAGAATGCAACACTGGGAAATAAACCCAACCAGATGACGCTCTGGGGATAAGAAGGAGAGAAAAAACAGACGAGCTTCTTCCAAGTTGAAACTGATATCTGGAATACTATCATGCTGACAGACGAGTCTTCGCCTGACCTGTGACACCAGGTACAGAGAGCGGACGAGCCCTTAAGGATCTTCAAAGTAACCTGAGATGGACGAATCTCCTTCACTAATCCTTACGCAAATAAGTGGAATAAGACGGACGAGTCTTCTTCGGATAACCCTTACGCAGGCTCCGGGAATGCATATAAGTCTGTGGGATAGACATGCAATCAAGGTAGACGAACCTTCTTCATATATTATCCGCGGATATATGGCATAAGACAGACGAGTCTTCTGAGCAAACCTGTTACGCCAGGTGCAGCAACCATAATTGGTGCTTGAGACAGACGAGCCTCCTTCGGATTTACCTGTTACGCCAGGCCCGGTAACCATTTCGACATTTAATTCCCACTGTCAGGATTTTAAACCTCTTCAATACAGACGAGTATTGGATGATCATCAAGAGAACACAGACGAGTGCCAATAGTCAAAGATACAGACGAGTATCGGACGATGATCTGAGAAACACAGACGAGTGCTTCAGGCGATGATACAGACGAGTATCAGCCACTGGTATAGACGAATACCAGAAGTTCAAACACAGACGAGCATTTGAAGTAGTCACAGAGATATCAGGGTAAACAGCAAATCTTCACATTCAGGTGCAAGCTAGCACAGACGAGTGCTGAGGATGATACAGACGAGTATCCAGGCAAAGCAGACGAGCTTCAGAACACAAACGACTTCTGGGGGATAAAAGCAGACGAGCTTCAAACACACACAGACGAGTGCTGGACAGTTGCAGACGAGCAACAACAGAGAATACATATCAAGGCACAGACGAGTGCAGCAAAGGATCCAATACCAAACACAGACGAGTGTTGGAAGATTGCAGACGAGCAACAGCAAATATCATCTCAGAACACAGACGAGTGTTGAGGAGTTGCAGACGAGCAACAACGGAGGCATCATGACACAGACGAGTGTTGGAAATTGCAGACGAGCAATAATAAGGTAATCACTTCAAAACACAGACGAATGCCGAAAATTGCAGACGAGCAAACAGCAACACCGAGCTAACACAGACGAGTGTTGAAAGATGCAGACGAGCAGCCATAAAGCAGTAATACCAATGTTTGGGAAAACTCCGTTTAGGGATAACACAAACGAGTGTTGACAAACGCAGACGAGCGGTAGACAAATGCCTGATTGGCAGCAAGAGATACAACTCTGCAGGGGAAGACAAGTCAAGAGGTTTGGACACTCAACTCTGACTGAGGTGATGAATATCTGGTTGTATCATCAAATACCTAAAAGTATGGCAACTTGGCTGAGAAATATTTCACGGACGGAGGTGAAAATCAAATATGAACTCTGTGGGGACAGGATCATCTTCGGACTTGGCTGGGGAATCAAAGGCATGGCACCGCTGAGGGAGCAAACTGCTGGGGAATATTTCACGGACGGAGGTGAAAATCAAATATGAACTCTGTGGGAACCAATCATCTTCAGACTTGGCTGGGGAAGCTTCCTGGACAAATACTCTGGCTGGGGAGAGCATCCGATGATTCAAGACTCTGAGGGGATATCAGGCTTTCGGGTACCTGATAGGCAAGGACTCTTACTGAGAACAGAATACGGTTAATTTCATCTCTGATGACGTCAGGCTTTCGAGCACCTGCTGGCTATACTTCACTGGGGAAGAATGGACTGCTACTTCACTTGGGAAGAAGAACCTGCTTGGGCTGCTGCCAAGACTTAGCTGGATAAAAATATCTATTTAGACAAGTCAGGCTTTCAGCTACCTGCTGGAGAAGAAAAATCTCTGCTTGGGGAGATACTCTACTGGGGGAGAGTAAATTGCTTGATGTGACGCCATCCTGCAACCTGCAACAACAGAAAACACACGTGTGTCCCGGGGATTTGCATGGCGTGATCTGTTCATCCATTATCACCCGACACTCAAAGAGGGTTACAGTTTCCCTGCATGTCAGTTTTCTTTTCAAGATTATCACCATGTTTAGATGCAATGCTATTTTTGCCAAAAATTCAGGACATTTTGCAAACAAAAATAAACACACACAGCTTTTTGACTGAATATTATTTTTATTGAATGACCTCTGAATAGGCACAAATTTACATCAGGAAGCAACCACCTGGAAAGAGGTAGCCACTATAAAAATTGAGAAAAGAAACTATCCTAATGGCAATGTACATGGCATTCCAAAGAGTTCCATTTCTGCTATGACCTGCATGTCTTCAAGACTCTCCATTCTGTTTTGGCTTTCTGAGAAGACAAGGAGACTGTTTCCTATCTTTTCGATATTGTCAAACCGTACGAAACGATGACGTGGTTCAGATAACTTGGATCACAGTTGTTCGCTTATTCCCTTATTTTGCGTGGATCGCCCTCTCGGGTTTTCAATCCACCGGGATACCCTTTTTTGCCTGAGCTGTCCAATGTGGCTTTTCAACTCAGCGGGTGTACATTTTTTTGTTTATTTTCCTTAATTTTTGCCCGAGCTTTTTATTCTGTTTTTAGCTCGCCGGGATGCCCTTTTCTTGCCTGGACTTACATTCTGTTTTTGTGTCCAGCGGGTCTCTTTATGCGAAGTATTTTTTAACTGCGTCCGAGTTAACAGGGGATGGGAAGTCTTCTCCATCCATAGTGGTGAGCATCAGTGCCCCTCCTGAGAATACTTTCTTCACTATGAATGGTCCTTCGTAGTTTGGGGTCCACTTGCCCCTGTTATCTGAACCTGGAGGAACGATCCTCTTCAATACAAGCTCTCCCACTTGATACTCTCGAGTACGTACTCGTTGGTCGAATGCCCGCTTCATTCTCCTCTGATAAAGCTGACCATGACAGATAGCCGCTAATCTCTTTTCCTCAATTAGACATAGCTGGTTGTAACGAGCACGCACCCATTCAGCCTCATCCAGTTTGACGTCCATCATCACACGCAGTGAAGGAATCTCTACTTCAACAGGCAGGACTGCTTCCATGCCATACACTAGAGAGAAGGGAGTTGCCCCTGTTGATGTCCTGACCGACGTTCGGTACCCATGCAAAGCAAACGGTAACATCTCATGCCAATCCTTGTAGGTGACAACCATTTTCTGCACAATCCTCTTGATATTCTTGTTAGCTGCCTCTACCGCACCATTCATCTTTGGTCGGTAAGGAGAAGAATTGTGATGCTGTATTTTGAAGTCCCGACATAAGTCTGCCATCATCTTGTTGTTGAGATTAGAACCATTATCAGTAATGATCCTTTCGGGCACTCCATATCTGCATATGATATCTCTTTTCAGAAATCTTGCCACCACTTGACGAGTGACATTGGCATAAGACGCTGCTTCTACCCACTTGGTAAAGTAATCAATCGCGACCAGGATGAAGCGATGACCGTTCGAAGCAGTCGGTTCAATCTTCCCGATCATGTCAATGCCCCACATAGAGAAAGGCCAAGGAGATGACATGATGTTGAGCGGGTTAGGAGGAACATGCACTTTATCTGCATATATTTGGCACTTGTGGCATTTACGAGCGAATGAACAACAGTCTGCATCCATTGTCATCCAGTAATACCCTGATCTCAGCAGTTTCTTTGCCATAACATGCCCTCCTGCATGGGTACCAAAAGATCCTTCATGGACTTCCTGCATCAACAGGCTTGCTTCGTGTCTATCCACGCATCTGAGCAAGACCATGTCGAAATTCCTCTTGTACAAAACCCCGTCTGTGTTCAAGAAGAAACTAGCAGCAAGTCGTCTCAAGGTCTTTTTGTCTTTGGACGATGCCCCTGTTGGGTATTCTTGCTTCTCCAGGAACAACTTGATATCAAAATACCAAGGTTTCTCGTCAGACACGGCGTCTACAGAGAAAGCATAAGCCGGAGAGTCAAGCCTGGAGATGTCAATTCTGGGCACAAAGTTCCAACATAGGACTTTAATTGACGAAGAGAGAGTGGCCAAAGCATCGGCAAATTGATTTTCGTCACGTGGTATGTATTTGAGCTCAACTGTCGTGAAGAATGTCAACAGTTTTCTAGCATAATCCCTGTACGGAACTAGATGCTCTTGATGTGTATACCACTTGCCGGTAATTTGGTTAATGACGAGGGCTGAATCTCCGAATATGTCGAGGTTCTTAATCCGAAGATCAATTGCCTCCTCTATTCCCATTATACACGCCTCGTATTCCGCTTCATTGTTGGTGCAGCCAAAAGTAATTTTGGCAGCGAAGGGTAAATGAACACCTTCAGGAGTAATGAGTACGGCACCAACTCCACGACCATTGATATTGACAGCCCCATCAAACATCAACTTCCATTTGGATTCAGGGTCAGGCCCCTCCTCCGGAAGTGGTTCCTCATAATCGTTTGTTCTGAGGTACATGATGTCCTCATCAGGGAAATCAAATCTCATCGGCTGATAGTCATCCTCAAGAGGTTGCTGAGCAAGGTATTCCGACAATACACTTCCTTTGATGGCTTTCTGAGAAGTGTACTGGATGTCGTATTCAGTTAAAATCATCTGCCATCTAGCAACCCTTCCGGTCAATGCTGGTTTCTCAAAGATGTACTTGACAGGATCCATCTTGGAAATGAGAAGTGTAGTATGGGTCAACATGTACTGCCTCAGTCGGCGAGCAGCCCATACCAAAGCGCAGCAAGTTTTCTCGAGCAGTGAGTATCGGGATTCACAGTCGGTAAACTTTTTGCTAAGGTAATAAATGGCGTACTCTTTTCGACCAGACTCGTCATGTTGGCCAAGCACACACCCCATCGACCCTTCTAGCACGGTCAAGTACATGATTAACGGTCTCCCCTCCACTGGAGGCATCAGAATTGGAGGCTCCTGCAAATATTCCTTTATTTTGTCGAAAGCCCTTTGGCAATCATCATTCCACCTGACTGTTTGCTCTTTTCTTAGCAGTTTGAATATCGGTTCGCACGTGGCAGTTAGGTGAGATATGAACCGAGAAATGTAGTTCAATCTACCTAAGAACCCGCGCACTTCTTTTTCTGTCTTTGGTGCAGGCATATCTTGAATAGCTTTCACTTTAGCAGGATCTACCTCAATTCCTCTTTGACTTACAATGAAACCCAGCAATTTTCCGGAACGCACTCCGAAAGTGCACTTGTTCGGATTCAACCTCAACTTGTACTTGATCAATCTGTCAAACAACTTCTTCAGGTTAACCAAATGCTCCTCTTCGTCTTTGGACTTTGCAATCATATCATCCACATAACATTCGATCTCCTTGTGGATCATGTCATGGAACAATGTGACCATTGCCCGCTGATAAGTTGCCCCAGCGTTCTTCAAACCGAAGGGCATGACCTTGTAGTAGAATGTTCCCCACGGGGTAATGAACGTTGTCTTCTCCATGTCTTCCGGCGCCATTTTTATCTGATTATAACCGGAGAATCCATCCATGAAGGAGAATACTGAGAATTGAGCAGTACTGTCGACCAACACGTCAATGTGTGGCAACGGAAAATCATCCTTTGGGCTTGCTCTGTTCAAATCTCGATAGTCAACGCACATCCGGACCTTGCCGTCCTTTTTAGGCACTGGTACGATATTAGCTACCCAAGGTGGGTAACTAGTCACGGCAAGGAACCCGGCATCCCACTGTTTCTGCACCTCCTCTTTAATCTTCATCGCCATATCCGGGCGAGTTCTTCTCAACTTTTGCTTTACAGGAGGACAGTCTTCTCTCAGGGGTAGCTTATGCATCACGATGTCGGTATCTAGACCTGGCATATCTTGATATGACCAAGCAAAGATATCTACATACTCTCTCAGCATACTGATCAGCTCTTGTTTGACGTCGGCCTGCAGATTGGCTCCTATCTTGATTTCTTTCTTTGCATCTTCACTGCCAATATTGATGGTCTCAATCTCTTCTTGATGAGGCTGAATAACTCGTTCCTCTTGTTTCAACAATCTGACCAACTCTTCAGGGAGGTCACAGTCTTCCTCAACCCCTTCATCAGCTTGGTAGACTGGATTATCAAAGTCATGCATAGTCATAGCAGGAACGTTATCCGTGGAATCCGGATGATCAATACTGCACAAATGATGTGCTTATTCAGAATCTTCTTATTTTGAAAAGAGATGCTAACACGAAGCAAAAAATGAAAAAAACACATTGCCATTTTTATATATTTTCATTTTGTGAAAAAGTTTAAAAACAAAGAAAGAGAGCACAATTTGTCTGAAAATGTCCTTTTATTAGCAAAAATAACAATGCGATACAAAACATGGTGGCCCAGTACAATGGATCCGAACATCTTGGGCAGAATGCTGGATTTGACAATGCAGTATGCTAATAAAAGGAAACAAAACAATTACTTTGAGAGCCAGGTGACTTGAACAATGTCCTCAGCAGACCAATTTCCTAGCTCCTCGCCGGGTGCACACGGGCGGATCCAATTGTTGTCCCAGTCTCTGCCACTATCCCCGTCTTGGCTTGTCGTACAGATTTGATCACGGTCAAGCAACCCAGCGCTTGTGAATGAGATAGCTTTACCACTCTGAATAGACCCCCCAGGTTGATACCCTAAGCCGAATTTATCACCCTTCTTTTCCACCTCCAGTAGCTTGCCCCAGCCCTGGGCATTGCCTGATTGGACGACCTCCTTTGCTTCCTGGTAGGAATGAATTGACGTGCCTTCGTTGTTTTTCTTCACCGGAGTCAAGATACTAACATCTGCCTCAAAAGCTTGGCACAAAGTCTCGTGAATTTCCCCGTCCATTTCCACATATTTAAATGTCGACAAGTGGCTGACGAAAATATCTTCTTCCCCGCAAACTGTGATGACCTGGCCATCCACCACATATTTAAGCTTTTGGTGCAGGGTTGAAGTGACGGCTCCCGCTGCATGTATCCATGGTCTGCCCAACAAGCAACTGTACGCAGGCTGGATGTCCATTACATAGAAGACACTCTTGAAGACTTGAGAACCTATCTTGACAGGCAACTCAACCTCTCCGAAAACTGATCTTCTTGAACCATCGAAAGCTTTAACCACCAGATCACTCGGCGTCAGAATAACCCCATCAATGTTAAGCTTCATCAACGCCTTCTTCGGGAGCACATTCAAGGAAGAGCCTGTGTCTACAAGGACATGAGACAACACAGCGCTCTTGCATTCCATCGTGATATGCAGTGCTTTATTGTGATTCCTTCCCTCCGAGGTGAGATCTCGGTCGGTGAAGCCTAAACCATGGCTGGCATTAACACTTCCAACAACAGCTTCGAGTTGATTAACAGTGATTTCTTGAGGAACATAGGCCATTTGAAGTACTTTCAGCAAGGCCTCTCGGTGCGCGGGAGAGCACATCAACAGTGACAAAATAGAAATCTTTGAAGGCGTTTGATTCAGTTGGTCAACCACCTTATAGTCACTCCTTTTGATGATCTTCATAAACTCCTCTACCTCCTTTTCAAACTTCCTCTGCCCAGCCACAGGAGTAGTTGACTCGTCATTCGCAATCTGCTTCCCTTTGTCTTTGGACGAAGCTTCGGCCTCAGGATCCTTTCTCAGTGCAGGGGGAGCAAACAAACGACCACTTCGAGTAAAACCCCCAACACCTCCCACATTTTCAATGGTCAAGTCAGCAACAGGTCTACTTTCCATCTTCTGTCCCGCCACATAGACATCAGAACCATAATGCCACGGAATGGCTCTATCATCATTATACGGCATTGGCCCAGGTACAGTTATAGTCACAGGACTAATCTGAGGAGTGTAAACGGTAACAGGCTCTTGTCGAACGGGCATGTCAGCCTCATTGTAGAAGATAGTAATGGTTGACACATCATCAGCCTTTTCATTACTAATCTTGCTAAATTGTAGAGACCCAACATCAATCAACTCTTGCAAACCCGTCTTCAATTTCCCGCAGCCATTCACAACACTTATACAGTCTTCACAATCGAGAGAACAACCAGGAAATACTTGACCTTTCAACAGTCTCTCTTTCACCACCTTCAACGGCGTCTTGACTTCATCAATTCTCAGTACCAAACTCAACTTGTCATCACGCTCAACAGCATTAACTCTTGCCCCTCCATGATTAGGTATAGGGTTCGAGTTGATATTCGGTGGTGGCGCAAAGTTGATTGCCTTTGAATCCACGAGATCTTGAACTTTGTGATGTAGCGCCCTGCACTTCTCGGTTGAGTGCCCGGGTGCCCCTGAATGAAAAGCGCATCGCGCGTTGACGTCGTAACCAGCTGGAAGCTCTCCAGGAGGTGGTGGTGCCAAAGTCCTTAATTGAATAAGGTTCAAGTCTAGTAGTCTCGGCAACAAGGCAGCATATGTCATCGGAATAGCTTCAATCACCCTGTTAGCAGGACGAGCCTGCCTTGGCTGATAAGGTTTTTGCTGGTAGTTGGCTCTAGGTTGTTGTTGTTGTAGTGGTGGAGGTGGCATCTGTTGTACGGGAGCTGCAGGAATAGTGACAGCAGCCACATGTTCATAAGGTCTTCTGTAACCACGACCCTGGCTTCGGCCGAATACAGCATTGGTCTCTCCTTCTCGCCTTCTTGGAGGTCCGCTAAAAGCTTTCCTCGCTCCATTTGAGCTACTAGCACCTGGGTCTTGTATCTTCCCCATTTTCAACAGCGTTTCAACCCTTTCTCCCGCAATGACAATATCGTTGAACTTTGTAGCAGAACTTGACGCCAATCTCTCAAGAAATACCCCCTGGAGGGTACCCATAAACATATCGGCCATCTCATTCTCTAACAAGGGTGGCTGTACTCTAGCAGCTAGCTGACGCAACCTCTGGGCGTATTCTTTAAAGCCTTCTTTTGCTGTCTGAGCCATATGTTGCAACTGGGTGCGATTCGGAGCCATATCCATGTTGTACTGGTACTGCTTCACGAAGGCCTCAGCGAGATCCTTCCAGCTCTTAACATTGACCCTGCTGAGCTTCATGTACCACTCAAGGGAAGCTCCCACCAAGCTGTCCTGAAAGTAATACATCCATAGCTTTTCATCGTCTGTATGCGCGGCAATTCTCCCCACATATGATTGCAGATGAGTTTTTGGGCAAGCAGTGCCGTTATACTTCTCAAAAGTAGGAACCTTGAATTTGTACGGGATTCTGACTCCCGGAACCAAACCCAAGTCTGTTATATCGAATCCCAAAGAACTCTGGGACTGAATAGCCTTGATTTGCTCGGCCATCTCTTCGAATCTCTTGTTCATTTCGACCCCTTGACCCTCGGTCTCATCAAGTAAAGTGAACTGGTCCTCCTGGTGGTCCACATGAATGTTATGCATCCCGTCATTGACTACGGTCGCCCCTGGTTGTATAACATGAGGTCCACCCTGACGTGCGCCCGCACCGGTATGATTATCAGCATTTGCAGCAGCAGCAGCGTTTCTGTTCTGATTCTCAACCAACTCTCGCAGCCGTTCTTGATTCTGCCCCATGCCGGTCATTAACGTCATGAAATTATCCATTCTCTGTCTTAGGTCTGCCAAATCTGCCTGCATTTGATCCATGGCTCTCTCTCTGTTAACCTTGGTTGGGTACCTGTGTACTGTTGGCTGCCCCCGAGCTTTTCGAGGAGCTATAGTGCCTGAAATTCAAAATACGTTAGTAACCGAGACACTACCTGCAAAACAACAAACAGGTTATATGGATGCAATGCAGTTGTTTATGTTTCCAAACACAAGTTACTTATGCCCCGGCTCCGGTATTTAGCAAAGAAAACCAGATGGGTACTGATCCTCGACTTTCAGAAACCTTTGCGGGAAACCACATTCAAACCATAATAGCAAGCAAACCAAGAAATAGTGAGAAACATCTTAACATAGATCAGCCCATTAGGCACAATAAAAACAGAATACCTCATAGAGTACGAGTTCTTACAGAGTATAAACAAACAACTAGGACTCCTACAACATGCCCGTAGGTAATCCAAATACAAAGAAAACAAACTAAGAAGCATAACCGCCGCCTGAGGATCCTGAAACTCCATCATCAGACCTGACCTTCTTGACTCCTGCCATCAACTTGAGGTCTTCAATCTCTTTGAGTGCTTCTTCGAGGGCTTGTTGACTGTCTGCAAGCTGTTGGGTCTTCTCTCTGCGAATCTTGTGGGCCTGCTCCACCTCTTCTTTCTTGTAAGCCATCTGAGTCTCAAAGAACTCCTCTTTTTCCTTATATTGCTTCAACTCTTGCTCTCTTTGTCCCTTCAACCAGACAATAGACTGACGAGCATCTCTAAGGGTCTTTGACTTCTTCTTGCGCTCAACTTCTCTTTGGGCTTCCATCATCCCCAACCTGCGGAAATGCGCTTCTTTTCCTGCGAAGTCCTTCTCCTTAGCCTCCAAAGTCGTCTGTATCTTCAACAACTTCTCCTCAGCTTCCTTCTTGGCCCTGTTAGCTTGGTAATACAAGCTTACCATCTCGGTATTTTCAACTCTAACTGCATGTAACTGGGCTTCTAACTTCTCGAATTCCTCTAAAGGCACAGTATCAATGGACTCAGCAACTGGTGCTGAAAATGGCAACAAAACTCTTCTGGCTCTGTCTTTCAACCAAGCTTCGTACCCTGGGAACGTCTGATTATTGCACTTCCCGAAACTAGCTACTCCTTCTCCTTTGATGCTTTTCCAAGCCCCCGCAACCTTCCTCACTAAGGGCATATTATCTTTCACGGAAAAGTAGAAAATGGGGGTCAACTTCAAATCTTCAGGCACATCTCTCAAAGCGTATCCTAATTGTCTTCTTAACAAGATTGGATTGTAATTAATCCCTCCAGTTATTCCCAACAAAGGCACACTATGATAACTTCCGCAGCTGGTAATGAAACGTGCACCTTGCAGCCTCTGAGTGAACCACCTAACATCCTTGGCAAGCAACTTTTCCAGCTTCTGAGCCCATATCAGACTATGGTCACTAAACACTCCCGTACTAGGCAAATGCCTCATGAACCACATGTGAAATAATGGAGCACAGCAACGAACCAAACCTCCCCTCTTCTTTTCAGTCTTGTAATGAACCGAGTAATACAAATCCCCGAGTAAGGTAGGCACAGGATTCTTCAGCAAAAAGAGATGTATGGCGTTTATATCTATGAACTTCTCCATATCAGCAAACAAAATGGTGCCATAGATAGAAAGAGCCAAGATAGCACAGACCGCATCCCATTCTTCTTCAACAGCCAATTCTTCCGCCTTCTTTACCAGAACCTCCAAAGAAAACCCAGACACACCTCCTTTGATAATGGTCAAAGACTTCACAGTAGAAGGACTCAAATAAAGAGCCTTAGCAATAGCCTCCGGTGCTGGTCTACTCATCTCAGAGTTGAAAGGAACCTGATCTTGAACTGGCACACCCAGGATCAAAGCATACTCCTCCAGCATAGGGCCCAACTGGAAATCAGGAAAGGTGAAGCAACGGAGCTGAGGATCATAATACTGAAGCAATGTATGAATGGCACTCCTCTCTGAAGGATTTAGCTCTATCACCACATCAAGAATACTCCCATAAGCTTTTCTGAATCTCTCTACCTGGTTGGGCGTAATCAGCTTTACCATCTTCTTCAGCAAACCAATCTTGACATCAAAGAACTTGAAGTGAATATTCTGCTTGCGAGGATCTTCCATCTTTGAAGAGAATACCGGAACCGGAAGCAGAAATATGAACCTGTGAATGAAAACAAAACAATGATTAATGATGCAATGATGCAATGCAGATGCAAATGCAAAGACATATGGTCATCTGAGACTGTCTGGAATCTGGCCACTGACAAGGTCCCTCTGAATAACCGACAAACCAAAAGTTCACTGAGTCACCTTCTCTGATAACCACAACCCTCTGAAGAAAATCTCAGGACCATAGTATCACGAATACCAGAACCAGAAAACCAGAACTCCGGAACCAAAGTAACTGCATCATAACATGAACTGCACTGATAACAAGGGTGTGATGAGGTCAAGTGTTCCTGCAAACCTGTAAACCCATCCCAAATCTCACGGGTGTGCTCCGGGTCAAACATCACGGACTCTCAAAGCCGAATAGCAATAATACTTTCACCATTTCCGAGAAGTGGCTCATGACCAAGTCAGGGAATCGGTTAGGCATTATATACTACGCAGGGAGGCCTCAGCTGAGTCCGGGAAAAACAAGCATCCCTTACAGGTTCCCAGCTTCAAGCGCTGAAATCGAGAAACAATAGTACATTCAGCCCGTAGGATACAGTACTAATGCCATACGACCAGATGCTTTGACTGAGTTCCTATAAGAGAACCAGGCCATCCTATGCGAGTTCCCAGTGGACCCTCGGGTGCGAATGGGTTTGCCACAAAATGTGGTCTGCCACTGTCACCACTGGAGAGGGTTGTTTCCACAAAGGTTCTCAATGATCGGTCCCCAGATGCACATAACCATCAAGGTCCTATCCCGAAGTGGAGGAAATCCCCACACAAGATATTTCCAAGACAGTCGCAATCTGGGCGTGAAACACATCGCCACTCATCATGCCACATGCGAGTACAATATGTCCACTCTAATCCTAGGGTGCACTCAAGCCGGGTACTTGGCTTATCTCTCAGAAACAGTATCACCCATCCCACCAAACAGAAAACCAGTCCAGACAGTCCAGTATGATATAAATGATGCGGGAAATAAATACTGAAGACTGTAAATAAAGCTGTAAATAAAGCTGTAAATAAACAACAATACAGTACAACAAGCCACATCAAACAAGCATCACCCAATGAAACAACAACACACAAGCGCTAGGAGAGACTCACAGGGGAACCAGAGATTCTGGGTTCGATCCCCAGCAGAGTCGCCAGCTGTCGCTCCCGGGATTTCCATCCTGGTACAAACGCGAAAGTGGCGCGGAAAAAGGTAGAGTCGCCAGCCATGCATTTTTATCCCGAATAGAGGGAATGGTAATGCTGCACAAACCAGAAGAAAGAAAAGGAAGGACACAGGTCCTGCGAACCAAAGAGACTGAGTTCGGGAGTCGGTTACGACCTGGGAAGGTATTAGCACCCAGATCGTCCGCCGTACCCGACGGGATCCACGCTTGCAAAGAAAACTGTTTCAAAGGGTGAGGGTATGAAAAATGCAGCAAAGAAATGAATATGAAGAGAAACTGGAACTGGAAAAGAAAAATGAGAAAGGAAATGAATAAGAAAAGAAAAGGAAAAATGTAGGGAAAATAAAGATTGTGCTCGAACGGGCCCTACCCCGCTGCCTACGTACCTCATCAGGATAATGAGGATCAGAGACGCCGTAGTTCCCCTAACTAGGGGTACTAAAAGGAAATTGCTTGTGAATTAAGGCTTGAACTGCCTATGCCATTGCTCAGGTGTTGCAGACTCGGACGACGAGTGCGTAACCGTCTTGCAAAATGACAAGTAGGAGCAAGTTCGCGTACGGAGCGAAGGAGATGAGAAAAGAATTCCCGAAGGAAAGACGTTTATTGTTTGTTTGGTGTTTTTTAGAAGCTTTTATGAGTGAAAGTTTGCATAGGTAAGTGTACCCAAGTCTTACTCAATGGGATGTGTACATCTCACATCATCCCGAAATGGAATGCGCAAGAGGCACACCTATCTATGGAGGAAATCCCCAAAGCTAGTCCCACAAGTGAAGGCTCAAGCACACTAACCTATTATCATTATTAAGTGTTTTTGTGGTTTTGATTAAGAAGTGTTTTTTTTTAGCTTTTCTTTGTGAGGTACTCATGTTAAGACCTATCCCCCACGAGTGATGACTCACACCTCGCCCCGAAATGGAACGCATGTGAGCATCTCATAGCAAAGTCTCATGTCACATGAAAGTACTCAACCTTTATTAAATGAATTTGAATTAAGTTTGAAGATGAGAAGAGAGAGCACCAAAGGATCTTAAAGGAAAAATTCTAAAGGGGGACTAAAATAATCCTAAGTATTCACATGCATGGAAGTCCTAAAGGTTAGTGAGGTTTCTATCCTAATGAAGGAAAAAAGAAGAAGATAGAAGAAGGGATGAGAAAGGCCTAAGCCCAACAACAAAGGGTTAGTAACATAAACATAAGAGGAAGATGAGAATTGGAGATGTGGAACTCAATTCTCACATCTCTCACTTACCATAGCCCCTGCAAGGTTAGTATGCACAAAAAAATCCAGCAAAGTGACCAACACAATCATGGAATTAGTCATGCTCAAAGGTTCTTGTGAACAAGAATCAAACATCATGCCAAACATTGCAAGTACACGACTTACGCGTCGAAAACATGAAAGCATACATCAACCAGCAAGCAAATCACCCTAAAATATCATGCTTAATGATCATGCAATGATCCAAGGCAATTAGAACAAGCAAAGGGATCAAACAAGCTCAAAACAACACTAAAAAGTCATTCTGCTTCAGTGTTAACCGGTTAACCAAATGCGTTAACCGGTTAACCAGCTCAAACCTGCACAAAATACGCACAAAACAGGGGCGTTAACCGGTTAACCATATACGTTAACCGGTTAACACTGATAAAACAGCAACAAATCCTGCAGAAAACAGCATCTCAAAACAGCTTATCCAAATAAGCTTGCACCAGACCAGCAATCAATTACACATGGAAAAATTAGATCAATTCACATTAATCCATATCATTAAGCTCATGAACAATAACATTCGGATCCGGATACAAATCAACCAATCAAATCAAACAACACAAGCAAATACACAAGCACATGGTGGATCTAAAGCACAAGCATGCAAATAAGCTAAAAACAGAGCTAGATCTGAAATTAACCAACCTACAAAGCTGAGGTATGCTTTGGTAATTGTTGATTGAGCTGAAAACGGTAGATCTCGCGCAAAACTTTAAAGATCCGATGCTAAGCTCCACACTCCATGCAAAATAAATGCAAGAACAAGCTCTTGATGCAGAATTTTGGATCCAAAAGCACTTCTAGATCTCAAACCAGATCTGAATCTCCAATAAAACCAGCAAAAAGATGCAAAGAGGCTATGAATGGAGGTTTAATTCCAAGATCTACACACCTCAAGGCAAAGTTGTGTGATCTTCAAAGAGGAACTTTGAGTGATTTGGAAAATTGGGAGAGAAAAGTGAGAGAATTGTGAGTGAGAGGAATGAAAATTCAGAAAATGAGAGTGAAAAATGAGTGAGAGCCCCCTTGGTTTGGAAGGAAATGGAATAAATATGATTTAGGTTTGGGGCCCAAAATTTTGGTTTGGGATCCAAAAATATGGCTTGGCATTAGCTTAGAAAGTGATTTGGATTTAGGGTTGGAATGAGGCTTGGATAAATGCTCTAGATCCTTCTCTCAAATTCAAATTTAATTCAAATGAATAAAAATCAGAAAATTGGAAAATGGGGCCAAAACACACATGCTGAAATTGCTGCTGGAAATTCAAATTTCGCAGCTGTTAACCGGTTAACCATATGCGTTAACCGGTTAACGCATGAAAAATTTGAATTTCCCTCCCTTTGGTGGGAACCTTCAAAAATAGACCTGCACCAACCGTTTCAAGCAAATTTTGATCCATCTTCTCTTTCTAGGGCTCTGAACATGATACCAGGCTTGTGCAAAATGATCCTGTGAGATTCTTGCCAGATCACCATGCTCTTGATTTTGACTTGCAGATTCAGATTTTCCCAGATGACCGATCATATGCCTTATGCTGGAACATGCGAGTGTTATGCCTCATTTTTCTATGCAAAATGATAAGGATATGGTATGCTCATGATGATTATGATATGATAACGATGCTAAACAAGAAGAGGGCAAATTTGGGGTGTTACAAGGAGCATCATCAATTATCACATTTATGGACTCCATGATAACCTTGGTTCTAGAATTAAATACTCTATATGCTCTGCTGTTTATGGAGTATCCAAGGAAAATCCCTTCATCACTTTTAGGATCCATTTTTCTTCTTTGCTCCCTATCTGCCAGAATATAACAATTACTTCCAAATACATGGAAATACTTAACTGTGGGTTTTCTGCCCTTCCAGACTTCATATATTGTGGACAAAGTTCCTTTCCTTAAGGTAACTCTGTTATGAATGTAACAGGCAGTGTTCATAGCTTCAGCCCAGAAGTACAGAGGTAACTTTTTGGCATGGATCATAGCTCTTGCAGATTCTTGAATAGTTCTATTCTTCCTCTCAACAATCCCATTCTGTTGAGGAGTGATTGGTGAAGAGTATTCATGATTGATTCCTTCTGAAGAGCAGAAATCTAAGAACTTTTGATTCTCAAATTCCTTTCCATGATCACTTCTTATTCTGATTACACAGCTGGATTTTTCTCTTTGTAATCTTTGGCATAATTCTTTGAATACATCAAATACATCAGACTTTTCTTTGATGAAATTTATCCATGTATATCTTGAAAAGTCATCAACCACCACATAAGCATACCTCTTACCAACAAGACTTTCAACCTGCATAGGTCCCATAAGATCCATATGCAGAAGTTCCAAAACTTTGGAAGTTGTCAGATGTTGGAGCTTTGGATGGGACATCTTGGTTTGCTTGCCTATTTGACATTCACCACATATTTTGCCATCATCAATCTTCAGTTTAGGAATACCTCTTACAGCATCCATGGATATTATCTTCTTTATGCCTCTGAAATGAAGGTGACCTAGTCTTTGGTGCCATAGTTTCACTTCTTCTTCTTTAGCTAAAGAGCAAGTTGAAGTGAGACTGAGATTTTGGGATTCCCACATGTAACAGTTGTCTTTAGATCTGGCTCCTTTCATGACAACCTCTTGTTCTTTGTTAGTCACTATGCATTCAGATTTGGTAAAGTTTACACTGTATCCTTGATCACATAGTTGACTTATGCTGATCAGGTTAGCAGTTAAACCTTTAACTAGCAGCACATCATCTAGTCTTGGAACATCTTGACAATCCAAGGTTCCAACTCCCTTGATTTCTCCTTTAGCTCCATCTCCAAAGGTCACATACCTGGATGACTGTGATTTTAAGTTTACTAGAAAATTCTTCAATCCAGTCATGTGTCTTGAGCATCCACTGTCAAAGTACCAGTCTTCTTTAGCTGATACTCTCAGTGATGTATGTGCTATGTATGCAGTACTTTTCTTTGACCAGATGAGTTGAGATTTCTTTTGATGCCCCTGCCCTGTGTGTTGTTCAGCTGATCTCCAAGCTTGATTGTTGACCTTGTTCTTGGGTATGTGGCTTTGATCAGTCTGAGTGTCAGCTTTTGGTCTCCAAACCTTCTTGATGACCTCTGTCTTCTGCTTAGGAGGTTGCTGATTTCTTTGATGTCTATGCAGCACTTTCTTGGTACCTTCTACTTTCTGTTTGGAAGGTTGCTGATACATCTGATTTGGATATCCATGTAGCTTATAACAGTGAGGTTTGATATGCCCAAATCTTCCACAGTGATGGCATCTCCATCTTTGATACTTCTTCTTCATTTTGTTCTTTCCAGAATGTTGAGACATCTGTTGGAACATTATGTTTGTCTTTGTGTTCTGATGTTGAAGCATCTGTTGGGACATCTTGTTTGACTGTGTAGTTTTTGAAGTAGTTTTGCTAGAGCTGGCTTCATCTCTGTTATATCCCAGTCCACTTTTGTCCCCTGAATGTTTATTATTGCTGAGAATAACATCCAGTGTATTTGAGCTGCTGTTCAACATTCTAACAGATTTGGACATATGTTCCAACTTAGAGTTGAGAAGGCTTACTTCACTTTTTAAGGTGTCAATGATCTCCTGATCATTTGCTTTGTCATCTTCTAATGCCTCATTCTGCTTCTTTAGCTTTATAACCTCACTGCATATTTCAGAGCTTCTTTTGTATAGATCTTTGAATGCTTGCTCAAGTTCTTCATAAGTAAGTTCTCCACAACTGGAATCACTATCATATTCACACAGTCCAGCTAAAGCAGTAATATGCTTAGCTGATTCTTCTTCTGAATCTCCTGAGTCTTCATCAGACCAGGTCACAGAGAGTCCTTTCTTTTGCCTCTTTAAGTAGGTAGGACATTCAATCTTGATGTGTCCATATCCTTCACATTCATGGCATTTGACTCCTTTATCTTGACTGGTCTTTTCAGCATACTTTGATCTTTTGTTAGCATCATAAGGTCTTCTGTTCTCAGAGTTTGTGTTTCTTCCACTAGGTTTGGATTTGCCTTCCATTCCTCTGAGAATCTGTTTGAATTGTCTTCCAAGCAAGGCAAGGTTTTCTGATAAGCTTTTATCATTTGCTGATTCATCATCTTCTTCTTCATCTGTATTTGACACCAAGGCTATGCTTTTGTTCTTTTTGACATTTGTGTCATTCATTCCCATATCAAAAGTTTGAAGGGAACCAATGAGTTCTTCAACTTTCATGGAGCATATGTCTTGAGCTTCTTCTATTGCAGTGACTTTCATGTCAAATCTTTTTGGCAAAGATCTGAGAATCTTTCTTACAAGCTTTTCATCAGTCATCTTTTCTCCCAAAGCTCCAGAAGTATTGGCTATATCCAAGATGTTCATATAGAACTCATGAATTGATTCATCTTCCTTCATTCTCAAGTTTTCAAACTTGGTGGTGAGAAGTTGAAGTCTTGACATTTTTACTTTTGATGTTCCTTCATGAGTTGTTTTGAGAGTATCCCAAACATCTTTGGCCAGCTCACAATGATGCACAAGTCTGAAAATGTTCCTATCAATGCCATTGAATAAAGCATTTAAGGCTTTTGAGTTGCCTAGTGCTGAGTCTTCTTCCTCCTTACTCCATTCTTCTTCAGGTTTCAGCACTTTTGATCCATCTTTGGTGTCTTGAACAGGATGATCCCATCCAACATTGACTGCTCTCCATGCCCTGTTGTCAAGTGATCTTAAGAATGCAATCATTCTTGGCTTCCAGTAGTCATAATTAGATCCATCCAGTATAGGTGGTCTATTTACTGACCCTAAATCTCTGTCCATGTTACAGAATTTGTGTTCCCTAGATCTCACCCAGTATAAACAGGCAGGGTGCCTGCTCTGATGCCAATTGAAATTCTGTGATCAGGTATGAGATGTCCTAAGAGATGTCCCAACACTTGATAGGACACTTGACAAATTTAACCAAAACTTAAATAGCAAGAAAAGTAAACAACACAGAAGTTTGTTAACCCAGTTCAGTGTATAACCACACCTACATCTGGAGGCTACCAAGCCAGGAGGAAATCCACTATAAGTAATATTAATTCTAGACTTAAACCACCCTGTTTAATCTATCACTTAATAACTACCCAATGCAATTTCTACCTAAGACACACCTTAGATAAGAGTACCCTACTCACTCCCCCTCAATCACACAGTGATCAAGTTTACAAGTTTACTGAAATTGAAGACATCCTTCAAACAAAACAGCTTGATCTTACTTAACAGTTTCAATCAAGTCACAAATGCACTTTTGCTTAAAAGCTCATAAAGTGGTACAATAAAACACCTGCTATTAAAAACACTAGACACCCTATTTGATCTTCTGAAATTCGTACTCAATTCTATGAGTTTCTGTTGCTTAAATAGGTATCTGAATTTTGGGCTTTCTGTAGAATGATCCAGCCCTAATGTGCAGCAGCTTTCACCTTGAATTTAGGGTTTGTTACCTCCTAGATTCTAGGTGATTTAGGTCTTCTGTTTTAATATGAATCTTCAATATAAAACTCCCTACAGATGCGCCTTGTTCTGTTTTTATCCATCATTAATTAATTCCAGATAATTCTCCTTAAATATCTCTGATCAGTTAATCAATAATTAATTCTGGTAGCAGGTCTGAGATGTCTCAACATCTGTTGGGACATCCTGAAAAACTGAACCTAAGTTATTTATACAATGTCCCAACATCTGATGAGACATCCTGAAATAAGTTCATATACTCTGTTTGATAATGTCCCAACATCTGATAGGACATTCTGAACTGAATTCAAAAATTCTTGTTGGTCAAAAATTCTGCCAATTCAAGACATCTACAGATTGTTCTAAGCGTCCATATCCGACACGTCCTTTTCGGTACGGATATGCGGGACTTGATGCTCTTTCCCGATTTGTAGCACTTATTCTTTGAAAAATCGGGTCTTGTCTTTTGGATTTGAAATCTTCCCATTCTTCAGCCGATATCAAACTTTCATATTTTTTAGGAAGCTCCGCATCCACAAAATTACCATCCGCATCCTTAAGGAACTTGGATGATAAAAATGTCTGAAACCCTCTTAGAAGCTTTCCGGCCAATTTCATACAAAAACCTCTTCTTTCTTCTTCGATGTTAAAACATCGCTAAGAAAAACATACAGATTGATAGTTAGTATCGGTAATTGAAAAAACATAATTGATACTGTATAATTAAGGGCCAAATGATTGTACCTTTATCTCACTCCAAATTTTTTCTTTGGACTCATTCAACTCTTTGTTTCTCCAATCATCACATGTAATGGGAATTTCATTCCTTACTAGTGCACCGATAAAACTAGTTAAGGTATGCCCATTAGGTTCTATAAGCTGTCCCTGGTTGCTCCAATAGACATCTAGTATGATGCCTCGAGATCTTCCTTGGACCACCCTTCTCATTACTGTGATGCCTCTTCGAATTTCTTCTTCCGCGAATACTTTTTTACTAACTTCCTCATGTTGGTCATCAGCCATGTCTAACCTGTAATAAACCAAGGAAACCATCAAATATCAAATATAACTTATAATCAAAGCAATTGAAAACAAAAAAAATAAAGAAATCATGCATTATCATATATAACTTATAATCAAAGCAATTGAAAACAAAAAAATAAAGAAATCATGCATTATCAGATATAACTTATAATCAAAGCAATTGAAAACAAAAATATAATGAAATCATGCATTATCACATATAACTTATAATCAAAACAATTGAAAAAATAAAATAAAGAAACCATGGATAATTTACCTAAGTCACTAACATCTCTTTCTTTTCTTTGTTGGAATATTAATCACTTGTTTCTTAGCAATGCGTACGGATGAATTGATCCAAATTCCCTCATTATGATCGTTTCTTATATATGACTCATCCGGTATAAGATCCTCAACTTCATAATTTCTATTCAACTCATTCCGTCTAATGCATGACTCATTCTCAACATCAATATCACATTGATCGACACCGCTATCATCAGTCACTTTGTTAGAGAAAAGCACTATAGACCATTTTGTACTCTTCGGGTCATTCACATAGAACACTTGTTTAGCTTGAGATGCTAGAATAAAGGGTTCATCTTTGTACCCCACCCTAGTAAGATCAACTTGCAAAAATCCAGACTTATCCATTCGTATGCCACTACTATTCACCCACTTGCAACCAAAGATGGGAATCTGAAACTTCTCGTAATCAAACACCCAAATATGCTCAATAACTCAAAAATATGACAAATTTGCATATTTGGGGTTTAAGTCCTTCATACTTGATATATGCATTGCTTCAGCTAGCACGGTGACACCACTATTTTGCATAGTACTCTTATCATCTTGTTCTTTGGTATAAAATGTGTATCCATTAATTGAATATGCGCTATGAGAAAACACATGCAAACTTGGACCATATGCCAAACATCTCAACCTTTCTGTTACCGAAGAAGGATCTGAAGAGCGCTTCAAATAAATATGATCCTTCAACCATTGTATGAAACTTTGATTGTGCTTTATAACTATCCAATTTTCATTTCTGTTCGGATTTAACCTTCGGAGTACATCCTTGTGCATTTCAACATATGGCTCAACCTCATTATTATTGTGCAGAACATACAAATGAACTTGATCCCGTTCATCCCTTGATATTGTCACAATTTTATTCCCAATTAATTTTTTACCTTCCATTTTGTCGAAAATCTGAGCTCTGGGGAGTCCAATCGATTGAACGTTAGACAAATATTCAGTACAAAACTCAACAGCTTCTTCAACAATGTATCGTTCAACAATACAACCCTCTGGTCGACTTCAGGATTTCACGCACCCTTTTAATATTTTCATATACCGTTCAGCAGGGTACATCCATCTCATATAAGCTGGTCCACACAACTGTGTCTCTTTCACAAGATGAACAACTAAATGAACCATTATGTCAAAAAAAGACGGAGGAAAATACATTTCAAGCTCACACAAGGTAATTACAATCTCTTTTTGTAGTGTTGGTAAGATCTCGGGATCGATCACCTTACTACAAATTGACCTAAAGAAAAAACACAATTTAGTTATGGAACTTTTTACTTTTTCTGGAAAAATAGAAAGTATACCTATCGGTAGAAAATGTTCCATTATAACATGACAATCATGTGTCTTCAAATTCTTCAACTTGAGGTCTTTCATAGAAACAAGTCTTCTGATATCAGATGAGTATCCTTCTAGAACCTTAACTTCACTCAGAGACTTACACAAATTTTTTTTATCCTTTCTAGATAAAGTAAAAGCAACAGGTGGTAGATATGTTCGTCTTCCTTTCTTCACGGGTGCTAATTCAGTTCTCATTCCCATTTTTAACATGTCCTCCCTTGCTTTAAGGCCATCCTTAGACTTGCCTTTTATATTGAGTAATGTACCGATAACACTTTCAAATACGTTTTTTTCAATATGCATAACATCGAGAAAATGTCTCACGTACAAAGACTTCCAATATGGCAATTCAAAAAATATCGACCTTTTCTTCCACCCACCTTTCACAATCTTATGTGCAAAAGGCTTGCCAAACTCAGTACGCACATCTTTCACCTTTTCAAAAACTTGTTCACCTGACAATGCGGGTGGAGCTCTACGATGTTCGGTGTCTCCATTGAATGCTTTTCTCCACCCACGGTAGTGATGTTTAGAATGTAAGAATCTACGATGACCGAGAAACACATTCTTCTGGCAAAGTTCCAATCGAATCGTATCGGTTCCGTCTTCACAAACAGGACACGCACGTTGACCTTTAATGCTATACCCAGATAGATTCCCGTATGCTGGAAAATCATTAATTGTGCCAAACAACATCGCCCTCAAATTAAAACTTTCTTTCCTATATCCATCATAAACCTCCACATCGTTCTCCCACAAAATCTTTAAATCTTCGATCAGAGGTGTCAAGTATACGTCTATGTCATTACCTGGTTGTTTAGGCCCAGAGATTAACATAGATAACATCATGTACTTACGCTTCATACATAGCCACGGAGGTAGGTTATAAATCATAAGAATCACAGGCCATGTGGTATGTGAAATACTTTGAAGACCATGTGGGTTCATTCCATCAGTAGATAATGCCAATCGAAGGTTTCTTGCTTCTGATCCAAACTCAGGATAATCATTATCAATCTTCGACCACTGTGGTGAATCAGCCGGATGCCGATACTTTCCATCAGTAACTCTTTCATTTGCATGCCAAGTAAGATGTCTTGCATCGGTTTCACTACGAAACATGCGCCTAAATCTCGGAATTATCGGAAAATACCATAAGACTTTTGCGGGAGATAATCTTTTCTTATATCGAGACAAACCGTATTTAGGGCACTCAGTTAACGTTGCATATTCGTTGCGAAACAAAATGCAATCGTTAGGACAAACATGTATCTTATCATAGCTCATGCCAATAGAGCACAACATTTTTTTGCCTCATAGGTTCGATTAGGAAGAACATTATCATCCGGTAGCATTTCTCTCATAAGGGCCAACAACTCTGTGAAACTTTTATCCGACCATCCATTGCCCGCCTTTAAGTTGTACAACTTTAATACCGCAGAAAGTCTTGAGAATTTAGTGCAACCTTTGTACAACGGTTTCTCTGCATCGCTTACCATCCTCTCAAACATTTCAGGACAATCATGAAGATCTTCTTCCAGTGCTTCTACAATCTCTTCAACTCGATCACAATCATATGTTTCCGTGTCTTTGTCGTATGAAGCATAGGTCGTATTACTTTTTCCACTCGATTCAACATTCCCGTTAATTTTCTCACCATGAAATATCCAACATTGATAACTTTGATCAATTCCATGCCTCAGCAAATGCGATTTCAATCCTGTGCGTCAACCTTACCAATATAACAACAACACAAGCAAGGACAATGCATTCGTCTGGGGTTTTCAACGTGTTGAACAACATACTTAACGAATTCCGCAACCCCACTCTCGTACTCTTTGGTCATTCGATCGGCACAGATCCATGTTTTATCCATGGTTTTCCTACTTATTAAAGTAAACAATCAATCCAGACGAAAATACATAACTAAGGTAGTATCATTTTCATAACTAAAGTAAACAATAGAATATCACTATTTTCCATCTCATATTATCTCACTCGAATCTTTTCATCAATTCAAACAAAAACTAAATTAATGAAGTCTTTCCACCAAATTGAAGCATTTCTCATTCCCTTCCATCCATGCGGAACTACTTTAATATATATATATATATATATATATATATATATATATATATATATATATATATATATATATATATATATATATATATATATATATATATATATATATATATATATATATATATATATATATCATCCATAATTTCAGTATGAAACTTATCATAATTTCCCTTATATTTTCAGAAATCTGTTCTTAAAGTGAACATACACTGTGATGGATGTAAGCATAAAGTGAAGAAAATCTTGCAGAAAATTGATGGTTTGCACTCTTCTTGATAAACTAATTAGAATCATCCTAAGTGAAACAAAAAACAAAGTCTTATGATTTTTTGTGTTGGTTAATGATTGACAGGGGTGTTTACGACTGAGATAGATGCAGAACAGGGGAAGGTGACGGTTTCCAGGAATGTGGACCCAAACATTCTCATCAAGAAGCTTGCTAAATCAGGGAAACACGCAGAGTTATGGAATGTACCCAAACCAAACAACCACAACCAGAACAATCTTGTTATATGTAAACCAAAAACATCAAAACTTAAACCAAAAACATAGCATGAAAAATACTGATTTTTCCCTAAAAACATCAAAACTGATATTTCCCTAAAAAAATCAAAACTGAAACACATACCGTAATGAACGATTCTTCAAACACTTTCAGAAATGAACGATTCTTCAAACACTTGCAATGTCTGAAACCGAAGAACTGAAGAAATGAAGAACTGAAACCGCGAATGAATGAATGAAGAAGAACTGAAACCGAATGAATGAAAAAGTGAAGAAATGAAGAACATACCACAATCAAGAACGAACGATTCAAACACTTTCAATGACTGAAACAATGTATGCGATTTCGCTTTCGCTGTTAGGGTTCGCTGGAGTTCGCAGGAGGGAAAACAAAAAGAACAGAGAACGAAAATAGAATTCTGAATTTTAATTTTAATAAGACCTTAGACAACGCTTTTGGGAAAAGCGCTTTCTAAGGTATGCCTTAGACAGCGCTTTCCAAAAGCGCTTTCTAAACCCCCCCCCTTAGACAGCGCTTATGGTTTTATTTTTTTTTAAATTTAAAAACTTTAAACAGCGCTTTATCAAAAGCGCTGACTAAGGTGAATATTTAAAAGCGCTTTCTATAAGCGCTGTCTAAGGGGGGGTCTTAGACAGTGCTTTTAAAAAGCGCTGTCTAAGACCCCCCCTTAGACAGCGCTTTCATTATTTTTTTGGAACATTTTCCGTGTTTTATTTTAATTTTAACCTTAGACAGCGCTTTCTCTTAAAAGCGCTGTCTAAGATGCGCTGTTAAAAAACATTTTTGGCGTAGTGGTTGAATACCAAAGACAGTCTGAAATTTGCACTCGCTGGATAGAAGAAGAAAAGGGATATAAATTGTAAAAGGTAGTGTAGCATGATTATCAAACAAAGACGATGGAGGACGACCATCGAGCAGAAGACGACTACCGGGGATAAATTGGTAAGTAAAGCAATGACGGGGATGACCGATAAGCTGGGGAAATAAAGAGACCACGATGGGGACGGCCATCGGGTAAGAAAATAAAAATCTCTGGGGATTTAAACAAGCATGGATGGGGATGACCACCCGGCTTGGAAAGTAAAGTAAGAAACGATGGGGACGGCCATCGGGTTAAAGAATAAATGAAATAATGATGAGGGACAATTATCAAAGGTGTAGGACGATCACCTAGCAGGGGACGGCTGCTAAAATTATCAAGACATAGGATGAATGTCGGATAGAAAAAGTCAACAATGGGGATAACCATCGGATAAACATGATGAAGGATGATCATCAAGAGGGGAAGGACGATCACCTAGCAGGGTACGGCTACTCTCGGGGTTTATCACGACATAGGACGAATGTCGAATAACAAGATCAACGATGGGGAAGACCATCGGATAAATGATGAGGGACGATCATCAAAAGGTGAAGGACGATCACCTAGCAGGGGACGGCTGCTACAAATATCACGACATAGGATGAATGTTGGATAGAAGAAAGTTGTTTTGTTGATGACCTACTGGGGAATGGTAAACATAGACGAGTGCTTACACTCTTTGAAATAAAAGGTATAAGTGTTTGACAATGTGTATAGATTAAAAATGCGGACGAACATCCTTAGGACCATGATACAGACGAGTATCAGTAGAAGCAAACGCTGACAGGTGTTTAAGGATGATGATACGAACAAGTATCAATCGGTTATGCAAGGAACACATACGAGTGTTGATCTGCTGGGGAAACGTGACATGGACGAGTGTCAGAGGATTTTATATGTATGTATAAGTATTGATCTGTTGGTGAGGTATGTGTAAGACACGGACGAGTGTCGGGAGATAGGGTAAGGGACACGGACGAGTGTTTGACTTGCTGGGGAAGTATGACACAGGCGAGTGTCAACAACGAATATGTACAAGTGAGAACAAGTATCTGTATTGAGAATGCAGAAGGTATTCTGGCGATCTGTGGGGAATAGGATGACACGGACAGGTGTCGAAAAGAGCATGTATAAGTATAAACAAGCATTTGTGTTTTGAGAGTACAAATGGGATGCTTTGGCTTTTATCAGCAGGGGATATGAGTTTTATATATTTGTTGATGAAGTGATGGTGGTATTTGCAGGTGATTGGCTCGAACCTGGCTTATGATCATGTGGATGTTTGATTTTTGTCGTAATGTTCCGTATTAGACGGAATGCTAACTTATTTGGTGAATATGATGTGAATGCTATGATTATGCAAAAGAGAAACTGATCCGAAGTTTGGATCCTGCAGGGATAAAGATCTCTGGCTGATCTGTCTGGAAGAATAACCCGGCTGGGGAAGAGATCATTGATGGATATATTTGGAGGGAGAACTTTGCTTGGGGAAATAGATCATTGGTAGATCTGTCTGGAGGGAGAATTCATTAATAGGGATGAGGAAGTTTTAGCAACTCCGCTGGGGATAGGCTTCAGGTAATGCTCTTTCGGGGAGGCAACTCTGTGGGGAATCAGTTCCATCAACTCTGCTGAGGATGAGAGAAATTTGGCATCTCTGGTGGGGAACAGAAAGTTCTTGACCACCTTGCTGTGGAAGAGGCTATCAGGCATTGCTCGGGAGACCCTGCTCGGGGAGGAGATAACTTCTGGGAAGTAGTATGCTGGGGATTCACTATTTGACATGCCCCATGTTGCGAAAGATTGTCTGTACTGATTATCTACAACCTAGTAAGGCAAAGGAAAATGCACAAGTGTCCTGAGGTATCCTTAACCGGATTCCGTCATAGGAGTTAGGTTTACCTGTAAGTAATATATTTCCTGCAAGCATTTCGTAAAAATGGCTCACATATTTTATGCAAGTGTTGTATTATGAATATTGGACATTTTACAAACAAAAATGTACAAAACAAATTGTGACTGGAAACTCTGATTTTATTAATTTGTGCGCCCTGAATTGGCAAGTACAGTCAAAAGAAGCGAATCCCCTGAAATGAGGAGAATGCAGTAAATTGTGAAAATAAAGGTGTTTGCAATGTTGACGACGATGCTCCATTGAACTTCCTTTTCTATGACATGTATGCCTTAACGCTCTTCTAATCTTGCTTTCTGGAGACGGCTGATTCTGACCGACGATTTGTCCTTTCGAAGCTTGCCATGTTGTGAATGATACAGAAGAATTCATAATGCAATTGTTCGCTTATTCCCTGATTTTGCGTGGATCGCCCCTTCGGGTTTTCAATCCACCGGGATACCCATTTTTGCCTGAGTTGTCCAACGCGACTTTTCAACTCAGCGGGTGTACATTTTTTTTTCCAATTTTTCCCTTATTTTTTCCCGAGTCTTTTATTTTGTTTTTGACTCGCCGAGATGCCCCTTTTTTGCCTGGACTTACATTCTGTTTTTATGTCTAGCGGGTCATTTTATGCGAAGTATTTTTTAATTGCGTCTAAATTCACATGAGACGGGAAGTCTTCACCATCCATGGTTGCGAGCATCAGTGCTCCACCTGAGAAGACTTTGGTTATGACATAGGGACCCTCATAATTTGGTGTCCACTTGCCCCTGTGGTCTATATAAGGAGGAAGTATTCTCTTCAGAACAAGCTCTCCTACTTGGTATTCTCGAGGTCTGAGTTTTTGATCAAAGGCTTTCTTCATTCGCTTTTGATATAACTGCCCATGACAGATGGCAGCTAGTCTTTTCTCTTCAATCAGATTCAGTTGATTGTACCGAGACCGGACCCACTCTGCTTCATCCAGTTTCACATCCATCATTACCCGTAAGGAGGGTAGCTCAACTTCAACAGGTAGGACAACTTCCATACCGTACACAAGCTGATAAGGCGTTTCCCCTGTGGACGTTCTGATTGAGGTTCGGTACCCATGCAAAGCAAATGGTAGCATTTCATGCCAGTTTTTATAAGTAACCACCATCTTCTACACAATTTTCTTGATGTTTTTGTTGGCTGCCTCAACAGTGTCGTTCATCTTTGGCCTGTAAGGAGAAGAGTTGTGATGTTGGATTTTGAAGTCCTATCACAGTTCTGCCATCATTTTTTTGTTCAAATTGGAACCATTATCAGTAATAATTCGCTCGAGAACTCCATACCGACAGATGATGTCTCTTTTCAGAAATCTGGCTACAACTTGTCTGGTGATGTTTGCATACGAAACTGCTTCAACTCATTTGGTGAAGTAATCAATGGCCACCAGGATGAATCTGTGCTCATTTGAAGCAGTCAGTTCAATCTTTCCAATCATGTCAATGCCCCACATGGAAAAGGGCCAAGGTGAAGACATCACGTTCAAGGGATTTGGAGGAACATGCACTTTATCTGTGTAGATCTGGCACTTGTGACATTTTCTGGCATAGGCACAACAGTCTGCATCCATTGTGATCCAGTAGTAACCTGATCTTAATAATTTCTTTTCCATTGCATGCCCTCCGGCATGGGTACCAAAAGAACCTTCATGCACCTCATGCATCAGCAGGTCTGCTTCTTTCTTGTCAACACATCTGAGCAGGACCATGTCGAAGTTTCGCTTGTATAATGAACCATCAACATTGAGGAAGAAACTACCAGCCAACCTTCTTAATGTCTTCTTATCATTGGATGATGCCCTAGGTGGGTGTGTCTGATTCTCCAAGAAGCATTTGATGTCATGGAACCAAGGCTTATCATCACTAGCAATGTCCACGGAGAATACATATGCCGGTCTGTCTAGTCTGGATACCAAAATCCAAGGCACATAATTGGAAGTTTGAACTTTGATCATGGAGGAAATGGTAGCTAAAGCATCTGCAAACTGATTTTTATCTCAAGGGATGTATTCAAGTTTGACTGTTGTGAAGAAAGTCAATAATCTCCTCGTATAGTCACGGTATGGAATCAGATGCTCCTGATGAGTGTACCATTTGTCGTTGGTCTTGTTGATTACCAAAGCCGAATCTCCAAATACATTCAAGGTTTTGATCCTGAGGTCAATGGCTTCCTCAAGACCCATAATACAAGCTTCGTATTCTGCTTCGTTGTTAGTGCATGCAAAGGTGAGTTTTGCCGAGAAAGGCATATGAACTCCTTTAGGTGTAATGAGCAATGCACCAACTCAACGACCATTCATATTGACAGCCCCATCAAACATCATATTCCATTCTTCTTCGGGATCAGGCCCTTCAGTGTGAATTGGCTCTTCACAATCCTTTGCTTTTAAGTACATGATGTCTTCATCAGGGAAGTCAAATCTCATGGGCTGCTAATCATCAATGGGTTGCTCAGCCAGATAGTCAGACAATACACTACCCTTGATGGCTTTTTGAGATGTGTACTGAATGTCATACTCTGTCAGAATCATTTTCCATCTTGCAACCCTTCCGATAAGTGCTGGCTTCTCAAATATGTACTTGACATGGTCCATTTTTGAGATCAACAAAGTAGTGTGAGTCAGCATATACTGTCTTAGTCTCCGAGCAACCCACGTTAAAGCACAACAAGTTTTCTCGAGCAGTGAATAACGTTGTTCACAGTTGGTAAACTTTTTGCTTAGGTAGTATATTGCATACTCTTTTCGAATAGACTCGTCATGCTGGCCCAGCACACACCCCATTGTTCCTTCTAATACTGTCAGGTACATTATTAGAGGTCTTCCTTCAATTGGAGGCATGATAATTGGAGGTTCTTGCAGGTACTCCTTGATCTTGTCAAAAGCTTTCTGACAATCGTCGTTCCACCTGACTGTTTGTTCCTTTCTTAACAGCTTGAACAAGGGTTCACAGGTTGCGGTGAGGTGAGATATGAACCTTGAGATGTAGTTCAATCAACCTAGGAAACCTCGAACTTCTTTTTCAGTCCTAGGTGCAGCCATTTCCTGAATGGCTTTGACTTTGTCGGGATCAACCTCAATTCTCTTTTCACTTACGATAAATCCCAGCAGCTTACCGGAACATACCCCGAATGTTCATTTGTTGGGGTTCAACTTCAACTGATACTTCCTCAGACGCTTAAACAACTTCAGCAGATTTACCAGATGACCTTCTTCAGCAAGGGACTTGGCAATCATATCATCCACATAACATTCAATTTCTTTGTGGATCATATCGTGGAATAACGTTACCATAGCCCGTTGATAAGTTTCACTGGCATTCTTCAGTCCAAATGGCATTACCTTGTAATAAAATGTGCCCCACGGTGTGATGAAGGTTGTTTTCTCCATGTCTTCGGGTGACATCTTGATCTGATTATACCCAGAAAATCCATCCATGAAAGAAAATATCGAGACCTGAGTTGTGTTGTCGACCAATACATCAATGTGAGGTAATGGAAAATCATCCTTTGGGCTAGCTTTATTCAGATCCCGGTAATCCACACACATACGCACTTTGCCATCCTTTTTAGGCACGGGTACAATATTAGCAACCCACGGCGGGTAACTAGTTACAACAAGGAAACCGGCATCCCACTATTTTTGTACTTCTTCCTTAATCTTCATGGCCATATCTGGGCGAGTGCGGCATAACTTCTTTTTAACCGGAGGACAATCTTCTTTCAATGGTAGCCTGTGCATGACAATATCCATATCTAGACCTGGCATGTCTTGATAGGACCAAGCAAAGACGTCGACGTATTCCCGAAGCATACTGATAAGTTGTTCTTTTACTGGAGCTTGCAGACTGGCCCCAATCTTCACTTCTTTCAGATATTCCTCAGTACCAAGATTAATAGTTTCAATTTCCTCCAGATGAGGAGTAATCACTTTCTCTTCTTGCCTCAACAACCTGGCTAACTCTTCAGGCAACTCATAGTCTTCATCAAACCCTTCATCTACTTGATTAATTGAATTGTCAAAGTCATACAAGGTCATAGCAGTGTTGTTGTCGATGCAATCTGGAGGATTATATCTGCAAGGGTTGAGATTTGTTCTTTTTAGTGATCAATTTTTGTCTTGTTTAGAAAAAGTGTAAATGAAGATATTATTTTGAAAACATTGCCATTTTATTGTTTTGTGCGAAAAATAACAAAAATGAAAAGACAGTGAGCGAAAAAGAAAATTGTTTGCAAAAGACGTCGATTGTTCATTGATATTCCATTTTCACAAAATACAAATATGGTCCTATTAGAAAATGAGTCCTGACACCTTGGGCAAGATGTAGGACTTGATGCATGCTAAAAAGCAGGAAATAATAATTACTCTGCAGGATTAACTCTTATAATTTCCTGGGAAGACCAGTTAAGGACTTGTTGGCCCGGGATCCTTGGACGAATCCAACTCTCCAGGTTTAGGTCGATTTCAGCCTCGTCTTCCACGTTATTGACATCATCTAGGGTCAGCATTCCCCGACTTATGAACTTGGGCTCCTTAGCAGCCTCTGCTTGATCTTGTCGGAATGGTTTGTAACCCAAACCAAATCTGTCCTCCTTCTTCTCCACAGGTAGCAACTTGCCCCAGCCTTGGGCGTTTCCATCTTCAACAACCTTCCGAGCTTGTTGGTAGGAGACAATTGAAGTATCCATCCTATCCTCCTGGGATGCAGCAAATACTTCAGTTGTTGCCTCATTGACGTTCAGTGCTTCGAAACCTTGGCTCATGGTCTCGTGGATTTCACCATCCATCTCGATGTATTTGTAGGTGGCCAGATGGCTAAAAAAATCCTCTTCACCACAGATTATGATAATATTCCCTTCCCACTCGTATTTTAATTTATGGTGAAGGGTCGACGTAACTGCGCCAGCGGCATGAATCCATGGTCGACCCAACAAACAACTGTAGGCCGGCTGAATGTCCATCAGTAGAAAGTAGTTTGAAAGACCTGCGGGCCAATTATCACAGGAAGCTCCACTTCTCCAAGAACAGACCTCTTGGAACCATCAAAAGCTCTAACCACCAGATTCCTTGGTCGGAGAGCTATACCATCATATTCAAGTTTAACAAGGGCTTTCTTTGGCAAGACATTGAGCGAAGACCCAGTGTCAACTAGAACATGTGAAAGCACAACCCCTTTACACTCCAGAGTGATGTGTAAAGCTTTTTCATGGTGACGACCTTCCATTGTCAAATCAGCGTTGGCAGCACATTTTTACCTTTCGCTTTGGCAACAGCCTCTGCCTCAATATTAACTCTTGGAATTTGTGACGCGAAAAGACGTCCTCTTCGAGTGAAGCCTCCGCCTCCCCCGACATTATCCACCTGTGGTGTATGAGCTGAAGAATCAAGAAGGACTCTCTCCCCGTTGCAGTAGAGGTCTGAACCATAGTGCCATGGTACAACATTATTTTTTTTCATATGGAATGGGTCCACGTACCGTGATGGTGACTGGACTAACTGCAGCGGAGGTAGGAACTGTGATTGTCTGTGGATCGTAATATATGGTGACAGGACTTCTGATTGCTGGTGGTGGTGAATGACTGAAGCTGGGTTGTTGCTGAGATTGTTACTGAAAATTGTTGGAATCGGGGACCATTGTTGGGTCGTAGTATATGGTGACTGTGGAGACGTCGTTGTTAATGGTTGTTGTAGTTGTAGAAGCGGATGCAGTTGAACTAGTGTTTATTGAAGTGGTGGAAGAGATGATTGTTGATTTTGTAGACGATTTTGTCGGAACAATTGTCTCTGAAGTTGTAGGAGGAGTACTTGTTGTTGCTGTAAGAGGAAATGCTGATGTTGTAGAAATTGTTGATGTTATATGCAGGATACCTTCTTTGATAAGGCCATTGATACCACTTCTTAAACTTGCACACCCATTGTCGGAAACTTTGCAAGATTCACAAGGCCTCACAACCTGGGAACACCTGGCATTTTAAAAGCTGAGCTTTATCCTCTGCCAAAGGTGTTTGAATGCTTGCAGTATCTTCAATTAAATTCATGGGTTGATCCTCCTCAATTGAATTTATCCTTGGCCCACCGTGGTTGGGCATAGGATTATTTGTGACGTTGGGAGGTGGTGCAAAATTTAAAGCCTTTGAATCAACTAGATCCTGGACCTTCATGTGCAAAGCTCTGCACTTTTCTGTGGTATGGCCAGGTGCATTAGAATGGAAGGCACATCTGGAATTGACATCGTAATTTCTCAGAAGGTTCTGAGGATCTGGTGGAGCCAGAGTCCTTAATTCAACAAGATTAAGCTTCAGAAGTTGTGGCAACAAAGTGGCATAGGGCATTGGTATAGGCTCAATTACCCTATTGAATTGAGATGGCCTTTGCTGGAAAGGACGTTGTTGTTGGTTGTTGTTGTTGTTGTTGTTATAGGACGTTTGTTGAGGAAAATGTTGTTGAGGGAACTGTTGTGGTTGCGGAGTGTATTGCTGTTGAGGAGGTGGAGTAGGAATTGTGACAACGACAATTGATCTTGGCATATACTGGGGTCTTCCTCTGCCCATGTGTACTGAATTTGTTTCACCGGACCTTCGAGGCCCTGCAAAAGGTTTCCTTGTGCTGCTTGAGTTGGCGCCATTATCAGAAATCTTCCCATTTTGAATAAACTCTCAATCCTTTCTCCAGCTATGACCACGCCTGTAAAGCTAGTGGAAGAGAAAGCCACCAACCTATCAATGTATGTCCCCTGGAGGGTGTTCATAAACATATTTGCCATTTCTCTTTCTGACATTGGAGGTTGAACGGCAGCAACTAATTGCCTCCATCTCTGAGCATACTCTCTGAAGCATTCCCTAGAGGATTGTGACATACCCATTAGAAGTGTTATGTTAGGAGCCATGTCTAGATTGTATTGGTATTGGTGAATGAAAGCCTCGGCCAAATCTTTCCAATTTCTAATGGTTTCCCTAGTCAGATGAGAGTACCACTCACGGGATGCCCCGATTAAGCTATCCTCAAAATAAAACATCCATAGCTTTTCATCCATAGTGTAGGCCTTTAATCTTCCCAGGAAAGATTGCAGATGGGTGTGAGGGTAAGATGTTCCATTATATCTTTCGAAGCAGGGAGGTTTGAATTTGTGAGGAATTCTAACTCCCTCCACTAGCCCCATATCCATGACATCAAACCCTAAGGAGTTTTGAGACTCCAGAGACCTCAACGTTTCTGCTATCTCGTCCAGCCGACGATCATAGACTTCATCTCTTGCCCCAACTACAGTGAATTGTTCCTCCTGAGGGTCCTCTTGCAAGGCACGCCCTCCAGTATTACCCTGGGTATTCCTGATAGCATTAATGTCAGGGTTAAGATGAGGTCCAAATTCCGGGGGATTAGTACGAGGTTGTACATGATCATTGTTGCTGGTACCCCCTGTACCTGGGTGGTTTTCGTCAGGAGTTTGTCGCTCGACCAACTCTCTTAATCTTTCTTGGCTTTGGTCCAAACCAATCATTACTGCCATGAACTGGTTCATCTGAGCCCTTATTTTAGTTCTTTCATTAGCCATCTGGGTTCTTACGTTAGTCAGATCTTGCTGAACCTATTCCATTTGTAAGCTCGAAAGGTTGTTTCTTGTAGGATACCGGTGAACTCTATTGATGGGGAAAACTCTCCTACAAGCAATGTTTCCTGAAACCATAACAAAGTGAGAAACAACAAAAAACAAATACCTATAAAACAAAGAAATGAGGTTAGTATGCAATGCAGGATGTCTATTTGTCTTTCAAGGGTATCCGGTTCGGTTCTTTGGTTTTGACCTTCCAGACCTCGGGGAATGATGATGTTGAAGAGAAATGAAGCCCGAAAGATAACACAAACCATATATTACAAAATGTAAATATACATAGTTTTGATTACAACAAATCCCCATGGTGGGTCAAAATACAACAACAGAGACAAAAGTACAACCAAAATGAAGTACAAATACAAAGAAATCAAACATCCAGCCCATAATCATCCTCTTTGACTTCCTTCAGGAGAGCATCAGTCATTGGGCCAACTGGATGCTCTGTGATGGTCTTGATAAGAAGGTACCTTTTGGAAATAGCATTTGTCAACTTCTTATACTTGTCTTGGTCTTTTGATCTCTTCAACCCCGCCCGGAGTTTCAACTTAGAGATTTCTTTCTGTGCTGCTAACAAGGCTTCCTGATTCTTCTTCTCATTAGATTTCAGCTGCTCTATCCTAGTCTGTGTCCTCTGATCTTCCTGTGAATGAGCTTCAGTGATTCTGATCCATCTAGCCTGACTCTCTTCCAAGTAGTTTTCAGCTCTGGCCTTCTGAATCTTGGCTTCCTTGCAAGCATTCTTCAATACCAACTCCCCTGCTCGGGCTCTTCTGATGTAATCATCCGTCTTCTCAATCTTGGTCATGTGCTTGATCTGGAGCTTTTCTAACCTCTCATTATCCAGACGACTATCATTCCTCTCCCAGAGGGTCTTCTTTAGAGCTTCAGACAGCTGAGTATTCCTCTCCTTCAACTTCTTAAACTCCTCGAAACTGACTGTAGCTACAGGTTCTACTGTAAACACCCCAAATTTGCCCTCACTAAGTTCACACCATGGCTTGTGATCCTTTCATTTGCATAAGTTCAATCATATCATATCATGTTGCATTTTTTTTGCTTCACTGCATTGGTTCAAAGTCATCTGCATCTAGGGTTTGTGATCTGAGCAATCCCTGAGCCATCTGAGCCACTCCAAAGGTCTTCAATCCTCTCAAGAGGGTCCATGTATGTTCAAGCATCATATTATATCCTCCTAAGATCTAGAAAGTCAGAAAATCACAAGAACTGGGAAAGGCATGGAAGCAGAGCTAGGGTTTCACTACACAGATGACCTGAAATTAGGGTTTTGGTTTCAGAGGCCATAACTCCAAATTTTTTGCTCATTCTTGTTTCTATGGGTCTCTATATGATATGAGGATCATGCACACCAATTTTCATGAAGAAACTCAATGGGGAAGGCATCTGATCAAAAGATGACTTCTTGAGCAAGGCAGTGCAAAATCAGGGCATCTGAGGCCCCCCAATCATTCAACCAAAGGGTATTTTTCATCATTTTGGGAGTATATGATATTTATTTGATCTTTGAAGAAGTTAGAAGTTCACAAAATTGAAGAATTTCAAGCCATTTACAAAGTTGCCATTTTGGGAAAGTGACTTGTAATGCAAACTTGCCATTTTGGGGAAGTTTTTCAACCTCCTCTTTTTGATTAAAAAATGCTTCAAATAAAAAATTCTTGGTCATGAAAGTTGTAGGTTGGATCATTCCCTTTTCAAAAAGTACAAGAACTTGATCTAATTCATCATAGAACTCAAGTTATGGCCTTGCAAAGTTGGGAAAAATCACAAAATTTCACTTATGCACCAAAGAGGGAAACTTGCAAAAACTCATGTCAAGGCAAAATGTGACCTCTAATTGACTTCTAAGCATTACACAAACATGATACATGACATAAAATTCAGAATTTCCCAAAGATTTCTCATGTTTCATGCCTTGATCATCAAGATTTCTCAAAGGGGGCAAAACTTCACATAATTGCAAAACACCCCACAAACTTCATTCAACTTGCTGCCTTGCCTCAAAATTGATCCCATGAACCTCCCTAAAGTCAGCTGCGCAGGACACCCCATTGTCCTTGGCCTGCCATGAGCCCATACCTCCAAAGACAACTTTGTGGACTTTATGCATTTTGCTCCATACCAATCACACTGCTCCACAACAACTCTCTGACCTATCAAGGATTGATATGTGGACCTCAAGCAACCCAACACATAACACAACACAAGCTGAAACCTGCAAGAACTCAGCATAGCAAAAATTCCACCAATTTGCAAAAGCCTTCGAATTTCATAACTCAGCCAACAAACTCCCAAACTTTTTCCACCATTCAACTCCACAATCATCACTGATCATTTCCCACCCCTCATTTTGCCTTGAAACACCCTGAATCAAAAACACTATTTTCACATTTCTTGAACTGAGCTTCTGCCAACTCCATTTTGAGGCCATTTAAACTCCAAACAAACACTGCAAGCTCTTGAGGGGAGTCATTGGAGTTGATTTAAGGCAAAGAACTGGTCAGAAAGCTCATGGGTTGAAAGCTTCACTTCAGGTAGCCATGGAATTTATTTTTCAAGATACTTAATTTTATGTTATAGAATGATTATATGTGTTCCCCTGATTACCATGATATGTTTTGTTTCGAAAATGGTTGAGTTTTAAGCATTTCACAAGCTTCTGAAAATTCTGATATGTTTTTCGTTTTGCTTCGATTCATGTTCTTGATGATGAATAAATGATTTTTGTTGTGTGATTCTTGTTGGGGTTGATATGAGGATCATTTCTGGAGAGTTTGAGGGCTTGGGGTCAAGTATTAAGAGAGATTGAATGTTTGGCTAGCCGGAGAAGATGACCGGAACACTGTTCCGGTCACCTGAAAGTAATTAGGTCTCAGATTAGGGTTCTAATCATAATTAGCGTAGTTTGAATTCTGGCCTTTGGATTGCGCACGAAGTCAATTCCCTCCAAACTGACTTCAAACCTGGGCCCTTGGATTGGCTGACTTTCCCATTTTCTCATTTAATTTAATAATTATTTCATTTGTTTTCTATTTATTTGAACGAATTTTTAAGAATAATAAATGATATCAAAAAATTCTGAAAATTTTTATCCAAGCTTTTATTTATTTTCAGAAACCAAAAATATTTTTATTTTTATTTTTTGCATTAAAAATTATTTTTAAATCATTTAAATGATTATTTTTAATTAGTTAATGACAATTAATTAATTAAAAATACATTTAGGTATTTAAAAATTCCAAAAAATTCAGAGAGATTTTTGAAACATTTAGAAACATTATCAAACCCTTCACACAAATTTCTTTTTGGTTCTTGACCTATTTTGACATTTTTCTTTGGATTTAGGGTTCTAAAAAATCAATATTTTTATCCTAACTTAGAAAAATTCTTTATGCCTAACCATGAAGAGTTTGATGATGGTTCTTTTTGCATTGCATCCCCCATGTCATGTAGTTTCTAGGATAAAATGGGCATGAATTTATCTTTCATTTTCAATTTTTCTTGTATTTTTCCTTTTGAGGCATCCCAAAACCCTAGCAAACTTGAGAAAATCATAACTTCCATTAGGTTAAGATTTAGGTCTCCTCCTTTGGGAAGTGAACTTGTATAGGTTTAGGATAACTTTGATCCCATTTTCAATTTTTTATCTTATGTTTTGCTTCTGATTTTGATTTTTGCATTGCATCTTGTACATAAACCCTATTTTTTGACTTCATTTGCATTCATCCTTCATATGCTTGCATACATGAACTTGCCATGACATTTTGTGCATCCATATGACATGTAAGACATCTTAGGATACATTAGATCCATGTTTGATCATTTCATCATCCATTTTCCATGTTATGCATCCATTGCATTTCATAAGTTTTCATGCACTTTCATGCTTCCTTTCATGTCTCACTTGCATTCTCATCTCTTGTATGATCATCCTTATCTCTTGACATGCTTTTATACCATATCATAGCATCATTTGCATCATGATTTTGATTTTGATTTTGGTTTGCATCCTTGCATCTCATCTCATTTTCATTTCATTTCATTTCTTGTTGCTAACTTTTAAGGTGGTAAGTGTTTGGGAAGTGAATTTGCCTTCACTTCTCATAATCTCTTCTCATATCTTTTATGCATCCATTGCTGTATTTTACTTTTGTATTAGAGTGAGCTTGCCCATTCATGTTCCCTCCTCACCTTCTTTCTTCAAGCAACTTGTCTTCTTAAGTGAAGCAAGTTGTCTTGCTTCTTCCTGCTTCTCCTTCCTTCATCCTGCTTCTTCCTTGGTGACTTTTCCTTGAAGATCTCTTGCAAGCCTCATAAACCTTAGGAACACCCAAGCATAATCACAATTAGGGTTTGATTAGTCCCCCCATTAGTTTTACCTTTGTGTCATCTTTGAGTCTTCTCTTCTCATCTCTTAACCAAGGACTAAACCTTAAAGGTTTTAAGGCTTTATGATTAAGGTTATGCCTGTATCCTTCTATTAGGATGGAGTGTATAACTTTAATCCTAAGTGTTAAACCCTTAATGTGTTTAAACCCTTTAATCAATTCACCTAATAATCACTAAGAAATCAAGCTTGTAACTTGGGCCTTGCATTAGGGTTCTAATTCTTCCTTAATTGGTTAAGAAAGACTAACCCTAGTGTTAATGGACAAGTCCCCCTCAAGTTTTTCTTACAAATCATAAAAATCACTTCTTAATCTTGTCATTAACTAAAATCCACTTTAATAAAGGTTTTGTTTTTTCATGAGGTTAATCCCTAATCATGGATTAATTTGAGGAGCTTTCCTCAGCTTAAATGCTCTCATCTATCATCCTTCTATTAGGATGGTGTAATGGGTCCATTAAATATTTGATTATGGCTTAAACTCATTACTTAACACTAAACAAAATACCAAAAACATCTAAATAAATGCAAGTAGGTTAATGATCTTAATCCTACATCATGGTGATTAAGTGTGAGGTGTTTACTTCATACTTAAGGTATTCTCATTACCCCTAATCAGAGGGAGGATGTGATGAGTTTACTAACCCTTGGTTTAGGCTTAAGCTCATTTTCTTATGACAAACCACCAAAAGCAATAAAAGATTGAAAACTCAAAAACAAACAATAATCGTCTCCTCCGGGATTCTTTTCTCACCTTATTCATTCACAAACGAGAACTCGCTTCTTCCCTCTAATGCAAGACATTTAGCACCTGAGCCAGACAGGTCATACACTTGAGCATAGACAAGTAAGCAGTTCACAAGTCAATTTATCTTCCAGTCCCTTTGAGTCAAACTACGGTGTTCTGACTTCCTCATTGCACGAGAGGATACGTAGGCATAACTTAACAGTTATCGAACAAAAGTCTCTGTATATCCCCCCTCCTCCAGCATTATTCTTTTAGCCTCATTATCTTGAGCTTTGCACTCCTGTTCCAGCACTGACACTTCACATATTTCACTTCACTTTCTTCTAGCACTGACACTTGCATTCTTTCCAGCTTTGATACACAGATTGCACTGACACTACCCCTTTAAAACACAAATCTTTCAAGCGTGGATCCCGTCGAGTACGACGGATAATCTGGGTGCTAATACCTTCCCAGGTTGTAACCAACCCCCTTTCTCAGTTTCTCTGGTTCGCGACCGTCTTATCCATCTCTTTCTAGGTTTATGCAGCATTACCTTTCCTTCAGGATAAAAATGCCTAGCTGGCGACTCTTTCATTCTCTCTCTTTCGCCGACCGTTCGCGTCTGTACCCCTCTTGACCAGGTGTCATTTGGTGGGAGCGAAAGCTTGGCGACTCTGCTGGGGACCCTTATACTGTAACCAGGGCTTCTGGTTCTTTTTGTAGGTTCCTCCTAGCACTTGTTTGATTTGTGTTTACTGGGGTGTTATGTGCTATGTGTGTTTGTTTGTTTTTGCTTTATTTATTTCTTTATGTACAACTTTATTTATTGCTTTCTTTTCAGTCTTATGCATATTTCATACTGTCATTGTCACTGTGTTGGATCTGGTTTTCTTTTTTGGTGGGTGGGGTTCCATTGAGAGTTTAAGGTCCTATACCTGGGACCTGAGTGACACCTAGGCTAGAGTGGTTCATGTTCTTTCCCATTCCATTTCGGTCTGGTGCGGGAATATGAAACACGGTTCAGATGTGGGTATCTTCTTGAGAACTCTGTGCTACAGATTTCCTGTAGTGCTAGGGCTATCTGGGAAGCCTGCTAAGTCTGGATGACCTTTATTATGACCTTCAGAAACTGTGGTGAATTAGAGGAGTATCTTTTATGGTTATTGTAAACACTGTACCTCCGGGTTAGAAGTGTTTACACTTCTCATAACTAATCCAAGTCTGAGGATCCTTGTTCTAGAACAATACCTGTGAGGGGGATGGGTTGTTTGCAGGTGTGCAGGAACCTTTGGCCACATCATACCCTGTTACTGGTCTTGTATCAGAGTACTCCACTTTGGACAGTTCGTGTGATTAACCCTGGACATGTGACTCTTTATTTGAGTCCCCCACCCTGGTTATTGGATTTCTGAGCCCTCATCCTGAACTTTTGAACATATATGGACCTTGTATCAAGGTAGATAATCAGATCCAGCTTGATCACAAACCCTTTGCATATCATTTGCATATATCATCATTGCATCATTTGACATTTGTTTATTTGTATTTCAGGGTATCCATTTCATTGTATCTTGGTTTTGGTTTTGACCCCTTCTCCTGCATAGACCTCTGCTTCAGCTGTCTTCATCAGTTATCTACTTCAGTTATCTCCATCCTCACCAGCATCAGTCTGTCAGAGACTTATCTCCAATCTTAGTATGTGATCTTCATCAGCACTTATCTTCAGCTTCTTCAGCAGCACTCATGGCTACTCCCAGGAAGAGCAACATATCCTACCACTTATTTGAGCATGTGTTAACTGGTATCAGGAAAGTCCAGTCACTCATCACACCTGACCACATCCCACTGTTCAGAGAACACTATGGAGGTATCTTAGGATATGGTTATGGACCTTGACCCCTCTCAGAGGAGCATGATCCACACATGCTTACAGTTCTATGACCCTCCTCTGAGATGTTTCACCTTTCCCGACTTCCAGTTAGGGCCTCTACTGGAAGAATATTCTTTGCTGATTGGAGTGCCAGTCGGAGGAGGGATTCCCTTCAACCCAGAAATGACTACTCCTAGAAATGAGGAAATAACAAGGGCACTGTACTTGGATCCTGCCCTTGTTGAGTAAAGTATGACAACAAAGGCTGGGATCCCTGGTTTGCACTTGGACATCTTGATTTCTCAGGCTATCCTGAAGGCTTCATTGGGAGAATGGAGGGCAGTCTGTGCACTGCTAGCCCTCAGTATATATGGGGCTATACTGTTTGCAGATGAGCCCAAATTTGTCAGCAAGAATGCCATCCATCTATTTCTCCTGAAGAACCCAGTACCTACATTGCTGGGAGATTTCTATTATTCCATCCATCAGAGGAATGAGAAACAAAGGGGGAAGTTGGTAAGATGTTGTGCTCCTTTGTTTTACACCTGGCTGCTCAGACACCTGCCTAAATCAGATGCCTTCTTGAACCCACACCAACAGAAGAACTGGGCCAAGAGGCTCATTGCTTTGACTTCAGATGATATCAGATGGTGCACCCAGAGCACCAAAGGCAAAGACATTATCACCAGCTGTGGGCAGTACCCAAATGTGCCTCTGATAGGAGTAAAGGGTTGCATCAACTACAATCCTTTACTGTTTAAGAGACAACTGGGTTATGCAGTTCACCCTCCCAGAGGACAGGATTTAGCTGAGACCCTGTATTGTGAAGTTCAACCTAATTCAGTTGTTGTCAGGCAAGCTGCCTGGGCTTGGGACAACATCCAGACAAAAGGGGTGGCTATCCTTGGAAGATGTAACAATGTTGCTTCAGCTCAGTACTATGACTGGTCCCGTACTAGAGCTCAGATTACCAAAATGCCTTTCACTTTGAAAGACATGCCTGGACCATCTACTGTACAACCAGCAACAACAGTTAGCCTGGAGGAATTTGAAAAGTTGAAGGAAAGGAATGAGAAGTTATCTGAGGCTTTAAAGAAAACTCTTTGGGAGAGGAGTGATGGTCATCTGGACATTGAGAGATTGGAGAAGCTCAAGGTTGAGCATCTGACCAAAATTGAAAGGACAGAGGACTACATAAGGAAAGCAAGGGCTGGGGAACAAATATTGAAGAATGCCTGCAAGGAGGCTAAGATTCAGAAAGCTAGGGCTGAGCACTATCTGCAAGAGAGTCAGGCTAGGTGGGTCAGGATCACTGAAGCCCATACACAAGAAGACCAGAAGACTCAAGCCAAGATTGAATAGCTAGAGGCCAATGAGAAGAAGCAGCAGAAAGCTTTGTTGGCAGCCCAGAAGGAGATTTCAGAGTTGAAGCTCAAAGCAGGATTGAAGAGATCAAAGGACCAAGACCGGCATAAGAAGCTGACTACTGCTATTGCCACCAGGAACCTCCTCATTAGGACCATTACAGAGCACCCAGCTGGTCCGGTGACTGAGGCACTCCTGAAGGAGGTCAGAAAAGATTAGTTTGGACTAGATGTCTGATTCTTTGCTTGTTGTTTATTTCCATTTTTGATGTACTTCTTTTTTCTTTTGGTGTATTTTGACCCTTCAAGGGCATGTATTGTAAAACAGACTATGTATTGCTCCATCATTTGTAATATATTTTGGTTTGTTTTTATTTGGGCTTTCTCTCAACAACATCAAGTATCTTCCTCGAGGTCTGGAAAGGTCAAAACCAAGAACCAACTTTGTTTTTGTTTTGTAGGTTTTTATTACTATTATTGTTTCTAACTTTGTTGTGATCTCAGGAAACATTGCTCGTCGCCGAGTGTTCCCTGTCAACCGTGCGCACCGGTACCCGACTCGTAACAACCTTCCCGGCATTCAAATGGAACAAGTACAGCAGGACCTGTCTGAGGTCAGAAACCAGATGGCCAATGAGAGAGTGGAGATGAGAAATCAGATGTCTCAGTTTATAGCAATGATGACTGGCTTAGCCCAGAGTCAAGAAAGGTTAAGAGAGCTGGTGGAAAGACAAACTCCTGAGGAGCCTCATCTGGGAACAGGAGGAACTAGCAACAATGAACGGGGCCAGCCTCGTATTGACCCACCAGTATATGGACCTCATCTGGATCCAGAGGTTAACATCCTGAGGAATGTTCAAGGTAATACTGCTGGGGGAAGAATCCTGCAGGAGGATCCCCAGGAAGAATAGTTCACTGTCATAGGAGCTGGAGATGAGGTATATGACAGGAGATTGGAAGAGCTTGCTGAAAAGTTAAGATCTTTGGAATCTCAGAATTCTTTGGGCTTCGATATGATGGACATGGGCCTAGTAGATGGGGTGAGAATTCCCCACAAATTCAAACCCCCATGCTTTGAAAAATACAATGGTACCTCCTGTCCACGCACTCACCTGCAGTCTTTCTTTGGTAGGCTCAAAGCTTATACTATGGATGAAAAGTTGTGGATGTTCTACTTTGACGACAGTTTGACTGGAGCTTCAAGAGAATGGTATTCGCATTTATCTAGGGCCACCATAAGATGCTGGAAGGATTTGGCCGAGGCTTTCATCCGTCAGTATCAATACAACCTTGACATGGCTCCCAACTGGACCCTCCTAATGGGAATGTCTCAATCTTCTAGAGAGAGCTTCCGAGAGTATGCTCAAAGATGGAGACAGCTTGCTGCTGCTGTCCAACCACCCATGTCAGAGAGGGAAATGGCTGACATGTTTATGAATACACTGCAAGGGACTTATATTGATAGACTTGCTACCTTCTCCTCTACCAGTTTTGCTGATGTGGTCATAGCTGGTGAAAGGATTGAAAGTCTTTTGAAGATGGGCAAAATCTCCGACAGTGGTGCAAGTTCCTCCAGCAATCCCAGAAAGCCTTTTGCAGGGCCACAAAGGGCAGGTGAAACAAATTCCATTCATTCAAACCGGGGAAGGCCCCAGTATGCTCACCGATCAGTAGCAGCTGCTACCATCCCAGCTCCAATTCCACAACAACCATCATATCCTCTACAACAACAACCACAATATCAACAACAATCTCACTATCAGCAACAATCCCATTTTGTGCAATAGAGAACCTACAACAACAGCAACAACAGCCAACAACAGCGTCCTTTCCAACAAAGACCATCACAAGAAAACAAGGTAATTGACCCAATTCCAATGCCGTATGCTGCACTTTTGCCACAACTCCTGAAGCTCAACCTAGTTAAGTTAAGGACGTTGGCACCTCCAGACCCCCTCAATATGCCAAGGAACTATGATGCAAATGCCAGGTGTGCTTTCCACTCAAACGCACAGGGGCATAATACTGAAAAATGCAGGGCCCTACAGATGAAAGTCCAGGATCTGGTGGACTCAAAAGCTCTCAATTTTGCGCCTCCTCCGAACGTCACAAGAAACCTATTGCCTAGTCACAACGGGCCTAGGATAAATGCTATTGAGGAGGGCAAACCATCCACATTGATCAACAGTGTTGCACAAATCCGAACACCCCTATTTGAAATCAAGGCTCAGCTGTTAGAATGTCAAGTGTTCCCCGGGTGTGAGCTCGGCTGCGGATATTGCAATATTGCCGTTAATGGATGTGAGAGACTGAGAAATGGCATAGATGGCCTCATTAGAGACGACATTCTTCAGATTACGACAACAGTAACTACAACTCCAACAATTCCTTCATCAACAATCACAAATACTCCTACAACGTCAGCAACAATTGTTCCAACAGATTCTACTACAACTCCAACAACTGCTCAATCAATCACTTCAACGGATACAAGTTCAATCACAATTCCTTCTACAATGACAACATCCATTATTCCATCAGTTCCTGCTACAACTTCAACACCTTCTACAACATCAGCAACAGTTAACGAAAGCCTCTCAACGATTACGATATACTACGATCCCGCAAATGTTCCCTCCAACGATTCACAACAAAATGCTACTCCTGTCAGAGCTCCAGTTACCATATATTATGATCCACACACCATTGTGGTCCCTTCTGCAGCTGCTATTAGTCTGATCACTATCACAGTGCCTGGGCCAGTTCCTTACGAAAGCAATAATGCCATCCCTTGGCATTACGACTCAGATATATACTGCGAGGGGCAGAGAATCACTTTAGAATCATCAACTTCTTCACCTCAGATAGACAATGTGGGGGGAGGCGGAGGCTTCACTAGAAGCAGACGTCTCTTTGCCTCGCAAATTCCGAGACCCATTGCTAAAGCAGAAGCTGCTGCTAAGGAAAAAGGGAAGAGCATGGTGCAAGAAGAACCAGTTTCTAAAGAAGCTTTGAAGACTCCTTTTGATCAAGAGGTTGATGAATTCATGAGGATCATCAAAAAGAGTGATTATAAGGTGGTGGACCAGCTTCACCAAACACCCTCCAAAATCTCCATACTATCATTGCTAATGTGCTCCGAGGCTCATCGGAACGCACTATTAAAAGTCCTGCACGCAGCTTATGTTCCGGAGGAGATTACCGTCAATCAGTTAGAGGCTGTGGTTGGAAATGTCAACGCTAGTCATGGACTAGGATTTACCAACACTGATCTGACAACGGAAGGTCACAATCACAAAAAGGCTTTGCACATTACCTTGGAGTGTAAGGGTGCAGTTCTTTCTCACGTACTGGTAGACACAGGGTCATCCCTCAATGTCCTGCCCAAGAAAGCCCTTGTGAAGCTGGAACATGATGGATTGGCACTACGCCCAAGAAACTTGGTAGTGAGAGCCTTTGACGGTTCTAAGAGATCAGTTCTGGGAGAGATAGAGTTCCCTATAATGATTGGCCCACACGTTTTCAAAACGACCTTCTTTGTGATGGATATACAGCCTGCCTACAGTTGTCTATTGGGTAGACCATGGATACACGCCGCTAGCTCCGTGACATCAACCCTTCACCAGAAGTTAAAATTCGAGTGGGAAGGCCAAGTCATTACCATTTGTGGGGAGGAGGATATCTTCGTTAGCCAGCTGGCTACTTTCAAATACATTGAGATGGATGGGGAAATCCACGAAATAATGAGTCAGGGGTTTGAGGCCCTTAATATTAATGAAGCATCTGCTGTATCTGGGACTTCCATCACATCATATCAACAAGCCCGGAAGGTTGTTGAGGAGGGTATTGCTCAAGGCTGGGGCAAGCTGCTGCCAGTTGAAAAGAAAGAAGACCGATTCGGGTTGGGTTACAGACCAACTCGACAAGATCAACCAGAGGCTGCACAGGAGCTCAAGTTTGTCAGCCGGGGGATGCTCACCCCGGATGCTGTGAATAGTTTGGAAGATGAGTCAGAAGACGAGCGCAACCTGGAAAACTGGATACGTCCAAGGATCCCGGGGAACCGTGTCTCAAACTGGTCTTCCCAGGAAATTATAAGGGTTACTCCTGCAGAGTAATTATTATTTCCTGTCTTTAAGCATGCATCAAGTCCTGCATCTTGCCCAAGATGTCAGGGCTCATTTTGTAATTGGACCATCTTGTATTTTGTGCAAACGATCAATTAATGAATATCAGGACATCTTTTGCAAACGAGTCGTTTTCTTTTTCCACTCGCTGTTTTTCATTTTTCATTTTTTGTACAAAAATAAAATGGCAATGTTTTTCAAAATAATAAACTTCATTTTCACTTTTTCTAAGCAAGATAAAATTTATCACTAAAATGAGCAAATCTAAACCCTTGCAGAGAGTTCCCTCCAGACTGCACCGACAACAACACCGCTATGACTTCGTATGACTTTGACAATCCGATTAATTAAGCCGATGAAGGGGTTGAAGAAGATTATGAGCTACCTGAAGAGATATCCAGGTTATTGAGACAAGAGGAGGAGGTTATAACTCCTCATCAGGAGGAGGTTGAGACGGTTAATCTTGGTACAGAAGAAGACCTGAAAGAAGTTAAGATTGGGGCCTGTCTGCAAGATTCAGTGAAAGAGCAACTTATCGACATGCTTCGGGAGTATGTGGATGTTTTTGCTTGGTCTTATCAGGATATGCCAGGGTTGGACACCGACATTGTTATGCACAAGCTTCCTCTGAAAGAAGACAGTCCGCCAGTAAAACAAAAGTTGCGCCGTACTCGCCCGGATATGGCAATGAAGATAAAAGAAGAGGTACAAAAACAGTGGGACGCCGATTTCCTTGCTGTAACTAGTTACCCGCCGTGGGTTGCTAACATTGTACCTGTGCCTAAAAAGGATGGCAAGGTGAGGATGTGTGTGGATTACCCGGACCTGAACAGAGCCAGCCCAAAAGATGATTTCCCATTACCTCACATTGATGTATTGGTCGACAATACGGCTCAGTTCTCGGTGTTCTCCTTCATGGATGGATTTTCAGGATATAATCAGATCAAGATGTCACCTGAAGACATGGAGAAGACAACTTTCATTACACCCTGAGGCACATTCTGTTATAAGGTAATGTCGTTCGGACTGAAGAATGATGGTGCCACCTATCAACGGGCTATGGTAACATTATTCCATGACAAGATCCATAAAGAAATCGAATGTTATGTGGATGACATGATTTCCAAGTCCCTCACAGAAGAAGACCACCTGGTAAATCTGTTGAAGCTATTCAAGCGTCTGAGGAAGTACCAACTGAAGCTAAACCCCAACAAGTGTACATTCGGGGTGCGATCCAGTAAGCTGCTGGGATTTATTGTATGTGAGAAAGGGATTGAAGTTGACCATGAAAAAGTCAAAGCCATTCAAGAAATGCCTGCACCGAAGACTGAAAAGGAGGTTCGGGGGTTCCTAGGTAGATTGAACTACATTTCAAGGTTCTTATCTCACCTTACAGCAACCTGTGAGCCTTTGTTCAAGCTATTGAGAAAGGAACAAACAATTAGGTGGAATGAAGACTGCCAAAGGGCTTTTGACAAAATCAAGGAATACTTACAAGAGCCTCCAATCCTTATGCCTCCAGTTGAAGGAAGACCTCTAATCATGTACTTGACAGTATTAGAAGAGTCAATGGGGTGTGTGATGGGCCAGCATGGCGAGTCTGGTCGAAAAGAGTATGCAATATACTACCTAAGAAAAACGTTTACCGACTGTGAACAACGATATTCACTGCTCGAGAAAACTTGTTGTGCTTTAGCGTGGGCTGCTCGCCGACTAAGGCAGTATATGTTGACCCACACTACCTTATTGATCTCCAAGATGGATCCAGTCAAGTATATATTTGAGAAGCCAGCACTTACCGGACGAGTTTTAAGATGGAAAATGATTCTCACAAAATATGACATCCAATACACATCCCAAAAAGCCATCAAGGGCAGTGTGTTGTCTGATTATCTTGCTGAGCAACCCATTGATGATTACCAGCCTATGAGATTTGACTTCCCTGATGAAGACATCATGTTCATTAAAGCAAAAGATCATGAAGAGCCTATTCACACTGAAGGGCCTGACCCAGAAGAAGAATGAACTATGATGTTTGATGGGGCTGTTAATATGAATGGTCGTGGTGTTGGTGCAGTACTCATTACACCTAAAGGAGTTCACATGCCTTTCTCTGCAAAACTCACCTTTAACTGCACTAACAACGAAGCTGAATACGAAGCCTGTATTATAGGTCTTGAGGAAGCCATTGACCTCAGGATCAAGACTTTGACGATATTCGGAGATTCAGCTCTGGTAATCAACCAAACCAACGGCAAATGGTATACTCACCAGGAGCATCTGATAACTTATCGGGATTATACAAGGAGGTTACTCACATTCTTCACAACAGTCAAACTTGAGTATATCCCTCGAGACGAAAATCAGTTTGCAGATGCTCTGGCCACCATTTCTTCCATGATCAAAGTTCAAACTGCTAACTTTGTACCTCGGATTTCAGTGTCTAGACTTGATAGACCAGCATACGTATTCTCTGCAGACCTTGCTAAAGATGATAAGCCTTGGTTCTATGACATCAAAAGCTTCTTGGAGGATCAAATATACCCACCTGGGGCATCATCCAATGACAAGAAGACATTAAGAAGGCTAGCTGGTAGTTTCTTCATGAATACTCATGGTTCGTTATACAAGAGAAACTTTGACATGGTGCTTCTTAGATGTGTTGATAAGACTGAGGCAGACTTGCTGATGCACGAGGTGCACGAAGGATCTTTCGGTACCCATGCTGGAGGACATGCAATGGCTAAGAAATTGCTAAGATCAGGCTATTACTGGATCACAATGGATGCAGATTGTTGTGCCTATGCCAGGAAGTGTCATAAATGTCAGATTTATGCAGACAAAATGCATGTACCTCCAAATCCTTTGAACGTGATGTCTTCACTATGGCCCTTTGCCATGTGGGGCATTGATATGATTGGCAAGATTGAACCGACTGCTTCAAATGGCCACAAATTCATCCTGGTAGCCATTGACTATTTTACCAAGTGGGTCGAAGCAACTTCTTATGCAAATGTCACCAGGCAAGTGGTAGCCCGATTCCTGAAAAGAGACATCATCTGTCGGTATGGAGTGCCTGAGCGAATCATTACTGATAATGGTTCCAACTTAAACAATAAAATGATGGAAGAACAATGTCGGGACTTCAAGATCCAACATCACAATTCTTCTCCTTACAGGCCAAAGATGAATGACGCTGTTGAGGCAGCTTACAAGAACATCAAGAAGATTGTGCAAAAGATGGTGGTCACATACAAAGACTGGCATGAAATGCTACCATTTGCCTTGCATGGGTACCGTACCTCAATCAGAACATCCACTGGGGCAACACCGTATCAGCTTGTGTATGGTATGGAGGTAGTCCTACCTGTTGAAGTTGAATTACCCTCCTTGCGGGTACTGATGGATGTTAAACTGAATGAAGCAGAATGGATCTGATCCCGATACGAACAACTGAGTTTGATCGAAGAGAAGAGACTAGCTGCAATCTGTCATGGGCAGCTATACCAGAAAAGAATGAAGAAAGCCTTTGATCAGAAGGTCAGGCTTCGGGAATACCAAGTAGGAGATCTTGTGCTGAAAAGACTCTTTCCTCCTTATACAGACCACAGGGGCAAGTGGACTCCAAATTACGATGGTCCGTTCATAGTCAAGAAAGTTTTCTCTGGCGGAGCACTGATGCTCAGTACTATGGATGGTGAAGACTTCCTGTCCCTTGTAAATTCAGATGCAGTTAAAAAATACTTCGCATAAAATGACCCGCTGGACATAAAAAACAGAATGTGAGTCCAGGCAAAAATAGGGCATCCCGGCGAGTCAAAAACAGAATAAAAGACTCGGGCAAAAAATAAGGGAAAACAAATATAAAAAATGTACACCCGCTAAGTTGAAAAGCCACATTGGACAGCTCAGGCAAAAATGGGTATCCCGGTGGATTGAAAACCCGAAAGGGCGATCCACGCAAAATAAGGGAATAAGCGAACAACTGCATTCTGAGTTTGTCTGTATCACTTACAACATGGCCAACTTCGAAAGATTCAAGCATCAGTCAGAATCAGCCTTTCTTCAGAAAGTAAGGTGAGAAGAACGTCAAATGTCATACGGGTCATAGCAAAAGGGAAGCGCACTGAAGCGTCATCAACATTGCCAGCATCTTTTGGTTTCTCAATTTGTAACAATCTCCTCATTTCAGGGGATCTGTTTCTTTAATTGTATTTGCCAATACAGGGCACACAAAATTAATAAAATCAGATCTTCAGTCACATCTCGTCTTGTACATTTTATTTTCATTTGCAAAAAAAATGTCATATGTCCTTGATATAATGGTTGCATAAATACAGATGCATCTTTTCTAAATTACATGCTTGCAGGAAATGTATTTGCTCCCGGGAGTGTCTAAATTCCTATGATGGAACCCGGTAAGGGACACCTTGAGGTACTTGTATGTTTTCTGTCATAACAAGATTGCAGGTGCTCAAAGTGCGACATGGGGCATGAAAGCTTCTCCCCAGCAACATTGACAGATCATTACGTCCTCACCACCTCTTCTAGACAATATCTGGAATGTTTTCCCCAGCGAAGTTGCCAAAGCATTCTTCCCCAGCATCTTCTTCAAAGCAGCATCAGGACAGGGCTCATTCCCCCAGCTAATTCCATCATCCTCAACAAATTCCCTACAGAAATCTCCGGGAAGATCGTTCAGTGATCATTCCTCCCCAGCCAAGTGGTAGACAGGGAGCCATCTCCCCACAGAGTTTCAATCTCTATCCAAGAGCAATGTCTGAAGATCTCACAACAAAATGACGAAAGCTTCCGCAGACCCAAGCTGGGTTCCTCATCCATATGATAGGTCTATCAACGACTTGTTTCCCCAAGCAGAGCTATATATATCAGATCTACCAATGATCTTTTCCCCAGCTGGGATGTCCTTTCAAGCAGATCAGCCAGAGATCCACAATAATAGGATCTGAATTCGGGATCGGTATCTTTTGCATAAGCATAGAATTCGCATCATATTTCCCCCCAAAGCGTAGCATTCCGTCTAATACGGAGCATTACGACAAAAATCAAACATATTGCATAATCACAAGCCATGTTTTGAATCAGTCACCTGTGAATACTGATACATCATTAACAACATACAAAACACCTCTCGATCTTCCCCGGCAGAATGTCAAAGCATCTTCTTTACATGCTCCTTTTGACACCCGTCCGTGTCATCTTTCCCCAGAAAGTCGCCGGAACACTTTCCGTAAACACACACTTATACATAACAGGCACCTCTTGACACTCGTCTGTGTCATATTCCCAGCAAAAAGCCAGAGCGCCCCCTTTGCATTCCCAAATACATATTAATACGCTCTCTTGACACCCGTCCGTGTCACCTATCCCCAACATAGTTGCCTAAACACTTGTTTATAATACACTCCTTCCGACACCCGTCCGTGTCATCCTATCCCCTTAGATCTTCAGAATATCTCTTATAACTTGTACACCTCCCTTTGTGGTACTCGTCCGTATCACACCATCTCCATTGAGTTGAACACTCGTCTGTGTCTCAATCATACTTTTTACTCATAAACAGATGATCGTCCGTATCTTGTACACACCTATTTCCCCTCAGAGTCGACACTCGTCCGTGTTCTTTTTTAACCAGTTGATACTCGTTCGTATCACCATCTCTGAACATGCATCAGCATTTGTTTCTGCCGATACTCGTCCGTATTAGGGTCCTAAGGATGCTCGTCCGCATCTTTAATCTATAGACAGTGTCAAACACTTATACCTTTCACCTCTTGAATGAAGATACTCGTCTATTCTCCAGAAGAATCCCCAGCAAATCCCAATAAATTATTTCCTTTCTATCTAACATTCATCCTATTTCATGATACTTCCGGCAGCCGTACCCTGCTAGGTGATCGTCCTTCACCTTTTGACGCTCGTCTGTGTCTATCACTCCCCCAACGGAGTCTCCTTTATTGGAACCCTTTCTTATCCGACATTCGTCCTATGTCATGATATTTTAGCAGTCGTCCCCTGCTATGTGATCGTCCTTCACCTTTTGATGATCGTCCTTCATCATTTTATCTGATGGCCGTCCCCATCGTTGATCATGTTATCTGTCATTAGTCCTATGTCATGGTAAACCCCGAGAGCTGCCGTACCCTGCTAGGTGATCGTCCTTCACCTCTTGATGATCGTCCTTCATCATGCTTATCCGATGGTCGTCCCCATCGTCGACCCTTTTCTATCCGGCATTCGTCCTATGTCGTGATACTTTTGGCAACCGTACCTTGCCAGGTGATCGTCCTTCACCTTAGATGACCGCCCCTCATCTTCCTCCCCAACAGAGCAGCCATCCCCTGCTAGGTGATCGTCCTTCACCTTTGATGACCGTCCCTCATCATTTATCTCTTCAACCTGATGGTCGTCCCCATCATTTACTTTACCTCTAATCCCTAGAGATTTTTGTTCTGTTACTTGATGATCGTCCCCATCATGATACACCCATTTCCCCAGTATGTCGGCCGTACCCGTCATTGCTTTATCCCCAGCAGTCGTCCTCTGCTCGACGGCCGTCCTCCGTTGCCCGCACTTTATAAACATACTTTTCTTCCTTTTTACAATCTATATCCCTTTTCTTCTTCATCCAGTGAGTGCAAATTTTGGACTGTCTTTGATATTCAACCACAAGTTATCTTGTTTTCCTGTTAAGTCGTCGCTTACATCCTGCACAGCTAACTCATGCTTGAATAGGGGCAGCTGTAAACACACCAAATTTGCCCTCACTAAGTTCACACCATGGCTTGTGATCCTTTCATTTGCATAAGTTCAATCATATCATATCACGTTGCATTTATTTTGCTTCACTGCATTAGTTCAAAGTCATCTGCATCTAGGGTTTGTGATCTGAGCAATCCCTGAGCCATCTGAGCCACTCCAAAGGTCTTCAATCCTCTCAAGAGGGTCCATGTATGTTCAATATCCTCCTAAGATCAAGAAAGTCAAAAAATCACAAGAATTAGGAAAGGCATGGAAGCAGAGCTAGGGTTTCACTACACAGATGACCTGAAATTAGGGTTATGGTTTCAGAGGCCATAACTCCAAATTTTTTGGTCATTCTTGTTTCTATTGGTCATTATATGTTATAAGGATCATGCACACCAATTTTCATGAAGAAATTCAATGGGGAAGGCATCTGATCAATAGATGACTTCTTGAGCAAGGCAGTGCAAAATCAGGGCATCTGAGACCCCCCCAATCATTCAACCAAAGGGTCTTTTTAATCATTTTGGGAGTATATGATCTTTATTTGATCTTAGAAGAAGTTAGAAGCTTACAAAATTGAATAATTTCAAGCCATTTGTAAAGTTGCCATTTTGGGAAAGTGACTTGTAATGCAAACTTGCCATTTTGGGCATGTTTTTCAACCTCCTCTTTTTGATTCAAAAATGCTTCAAATGAAAAATTCTTGGTCATGAAAGTTGTAGATTGGATCATTCCCTTTTCAAAAAGTACAAGAACTTGATCTAATTCATCATAAAACTCAAGTTATGGCCTTGCAAAGTTGGGAAAAATCACAAAATTTCACTTATGCACCAAAGAGGGAAACTTGCAAAAACTCATGTCAAGGAAAAATGTGACGTCTAATTGACTTCTAAGCATTACACAAACATGATACATGACATAAAATTCAGAATTGCCCAAAGATTTCTCAAGTTTCATGCCTTGATCATCAAGATTTCTCAAAGGGGCAAAACTTCACATAATTGCAAAACACCCCACAAACTTCATTCAACTTGCTGCCTTGCCTCAAAACTGGTCCCATGGACCTCCCTAAAGTCAGCTGCGCAGGACACCCCATTGTCCTTGGCCTTCCATGAGCCCATACCTCCAAAGACAACTTTGTGGACTTTATGCATTTTGCTCCATACCAATCACACTGCTCCACAACAACTCTCTGACCTATCAAGGATTGATATGTGGACCTCAAGCAACCCAACACATAACACAACACAAGCTGAAACCTCCAAGAACTCAGCATAGCAAAAATTCCACCAATTTGCAAAAGCCTTCGAATTTCATAACTCAGCCAACAAACTCCAAAACTTTTTCCACCATTCAACTCCACAATCATCACTGATCATTTCCCACCCCTCATTTTGCCTTGAAACACCCTGAATCAAAAACACGATTTTCACATTTCTTGAACTAAGCTTCTGCCAACTCCATTTTGAGGCCATTTAAACTCCAAACAAACACTACAAGCTCTTTAGGGGAGTCATTGGAGTTGATTTAAGGCAAAGAACTGGTCAGAAAGCTCCTGGGTTGAAAGCTTCACTTCAGGTAGCCATGGAATTTATTTTTCCAGAACCTTCATTTTATGTTATAGAATGATTCTATGTGTTCCCCTGATTACCATGATATGTTTTGTTTCGAAAATGGTTGAGTTTTAAGCATTTCACAAGCTTCTGAAAATTCTGATATGTTTTCCGTTTTGCTTCGATTCATGTTCTTGATGATGAATAAATGATTTTTGTTGTGTGATTCTTGTTGGGGTTGATGTGAGGATCATTTCTGGAGAGTTTGAGGGCTTGGGGTCACGTATTAAGAGAGATTGAATGTTTGGCTAGCCGGAGAAGATGACCGGAACACTATTCCAGTCACCTGAAAGTAATTAGGGCTCAGATTAGGTTTCTAATCATAATTAGCGTAGTTTGAATTCTGGCCTTTGGATTGCGCGCGAAGTCAATTCCCTCCAAACTGACTTCAAACCTGGGCCCTTGGATTGGCTGACTTTCCCATTTTCTCATTTAATTTAATAATTATTTCATTTGTTTTCTATTTATTTGAACGAATTTTTAAAAATAGCAAATGATATCAAAAAATTCTGAAAATTTTTATCCAAGCTTTTATTTAATTTCAGAAACCAAAAATATTTTTATTTTTATTTTTTACATTAAAAATTATTTTTAAATCATTTAAATGATTATTTTTAATTAGTTAATGATAATTAATTAATTAAAAATATATTTAGGTATTTAAAAATTCCAAAAAATTCAGAGAGCTTTTTGAAACATTTAGAAACATTATCAAACCCTTCACACAAATTTCTTTTTGGTTCTTGACCTATTTTGACATTTTTCTTTGTATTTAGGGTTCTAAAAAATCAATATTTTTATCCTAACTTAGAAAAATTATTTCTGCCTAACCATGAAGAGTTTGATGATGGTTCTTTTTGCATTGCATCCCACATGTCATGTAGTTTCTAGGATAAAATGGGCATGAATTTATCTTTCATTTTCAATTTGTCTTGTATTTTTCCTTTTGAGGCATCCCAAAACCCTAGCAAACTTGAGAAAATCATAACTTCCATTAGGTTAAGATTTAGGTCTCCTCCTTTGGGCAGTGAACTTGTATAGGTTTAGGATACCTTTGATCCCATTTTCAATTTTTTATCTCATGTTTTGCTTCTGATTTTGATTTTTGCATTGCATCTTGTACATAAACCCTATTTTTTGCCTTCATTTGCATTCATCCTTCATATGCTTGCATACATGAACTTGCCATGACATTTTGTGCATCCACATGACATGTAAGACATCTTAGGACACATTGGATTCATTTTTTATCATTGCATCATCCATTTGCCATGTTATGCATCCATTGCATTTCATAAGTTTTCATGCACTTTCATGTTTCCTTTCATGTCTCACTTGCTTTCTCATCTCTTGTATGATCATCCTCATCTCTTGACATGCTTTCATACCATATCATAGCATCATTTGCATCATGATTTTGCTTCTGATTTTGGTTTGCATCCTTGCATCTCATCTCATTTTCATTTCATTTCATTTCTTGTTGCTAACTTTTCAGGTAGTAAGTGTTTGGGAAGTGAATTTGCCTTCACTTATCATAATCTCTTCTCATCTCTTTTATGCATCCATTGTTGTATTTTACTTTTGTATTAGAGTGAGCTTGCCCATTCATTTTCCCTTCTCACCTTCTTTCTTCAAGCAACTTGTCTTCTTAAGTGAAGCAAGTTGTCTTGCTTCTTCCTGCTTCTCCTTCCTTCATCCTGCTTCTTCCTTGGTGGCTTTTCCTTGAAGATCTCTTGCAAGCCTCATAAACCTTAGGAACACCCAAGCATGATCACAATTAGGGTTTGATTAGTCCACCCATTAGTTTTACCTTTGTGTCATCTTTGAGTCTTCTCTTCTCATCTCTTAATCAAGGACTAAACCTTAAAGGTTTTAAGGCTTTGTGATTAAGGTTATGCATGTATCCTTCTATTAGGATGGAGCATATAACTTTAATCCTAAGTGTTAAACCCTTAATGTGTTTAAACCCTTTAATCAATTCACCTAATAATCACTAAGACATCAAGCTTGTAACTTGGGCCTTGCATTAGGGTTCTAATTCTTCCTTAATTGGTTAAGAAGGACTAACCCTAGTGTTAATGGACAAGTCCCCCTCAAGTTTGTCTTACAAATCATAAAAATCACTTCTTAATCTTATCATTAACTAAAATCCACTTTAATAAAGGTTTTGTTTTGTCATGAGGTTATTCCCTAATCATGGAGTAAGTTGAGGAGCCTTCCTCAGCTTAAATATTCTCATCTATCATCCTTCTATTAGGATGGTGTAATGGGTCCATTAAATCTTTGATTATGGCTTAAACTCATTACTTAACACTAAACAAAATACCAAAAACATCTAAATAAATGCAAGTAGGTTAATGATCTTAATCCTACATCATGGTGATTAAGTGTGAGGTGTTTACTTCATACTTAAGGTATTCTCATTACCCCTAATCAGAGGGAGGATGTGATGAGTTTACTAACCCTTGGCTTAGGCTTAAGCTCATTTTCTTATGACAAACCACCAAAAGCAATAAAAGATTGAAAACTCAAAAACAAACAATAATCGTCTCCTCCGGGATTCTTTTCTCACCTCATTCATTCACAAACGAGAACTTTCTTCTTACGTCTAATGCAAGACAGTTAGCACCTGAGCCAGACAAGTCATACACTTGAGCATAGACAAGTAAGCAATTCACAAGTCAATTTATCTTCCAGTCCCTTTGAGTCGAACTACAGTGTTCTGACTTCCTCATTGCACGAGAGGATACATAGGCATAACTTAACAGTTATCGAACAAAAGTCTCTGTATATCCCCCCTCCTCCAGCATTATTCTTTTAGCCTCATTATCTTGAGCTTTACACTCCTGTTCCAGCACTGACACTTCACATATTTCACTTCACTTTCTTCTAGCACTGACACTTGCATTCTTTCCAGCTTTGATACACAGATTGCACTGACACTACCCCTTTAAAACACAAATCTTTCAAGCGTGGATCCCGTCGAGTACGACGGACAATCTAGATGCTAATACCTTCCCAGGTTGTAACCAACCCCCTTTCTCAGTTTCTATGGTTCGCGACCGTCTTATCCATTTCTTTCTAGGTTTATGCAGCATTATCTTTCCTTCGGGATAAAAATGCCTAGCTGGCGACTCTTTCATTCTCTCTCTTTCGCCGACCGTTCACGTCTGTACCCCTTTTGACCTGGTGTCATTTGGTGGGAGCGACATCTACTACTGATGGTCCAGGAACATCCTCCAGGGTGAATGGCATGCGGGTGATTTGTCCTCTAATACGAGACCAATCAAGATACTGAGCTGAAGCTATGTTGTTGCACTTGCCAAGAATGGCAGTCCCTTTTGTCTGAATGTTGTCCCAAGCCCAGGCTGCTTGTCGGGCAATGGCATGGTTGTGCTGAATGTCACAGTAAAGGGTTTCTGATAAGTCTTTCTCTCTTGGTGGATGTACCAAGGCATACCCTAATTGCCTTTTGAAAAGCAAAGGGTTGTAGTTGATGCAACCCTTCACTCCAATAAGAGGTACATTGGGATAATGCCCACAGATGGTGATTATGTCTCTGCCCTTGGTGCTCTGAGTGCACCATATGATGTCTTCTGATGTAAGGGCAATCATTCTCTTAGCCCAGTTTCTTGACTGGTGAGGATTCAAGAAGGCTTCTGACTTTGGCAAGTGTCTCAGTAACCAGTAGTAGAAGAGAGGTGCACAACATCTGACTAATCTTCCCCTCTGCTTCTCATTTCTCTGATGCACTGAGTAATAAAAGTCCTCAAGCAAGGTAGGGACTGGATTCTTCAACAGGAAGAGGTGGATAGCATTCTTTCTTGCAAACTTAGGCTCGTCTGCAAACAAGACGATACCATATATGCTAAGGGCCAAGAGAGCATAAACAGTGTCCCATTTCCCTGCTGCAGCATGAATGGTGACCTGAGTAACCAAGAAGTCCAAATGGAGGCCTGGGATCCCAGCCTTGGTGGTCATATTCTGATACCTGTTATCTCCTCATTAGGAGATCAACCTTGCATTTTCTCTTAGTAATCATCACATTTTCATCCTCTAAAGCGTGGCATTTCCATCATTATGGAGCATTACGCCATAGAAAAATTCAAACATATGCATACAAAGCATAGGCTCGTTTTGAAACCTCGCACAAAAGCCCGAAACATTATTTCTTCACTTAGTCCGGAGTAACCCAACAAAGAATGCCAAGTCCATTCCTTAGTGGTGTTACTCTTACTAGTCAATACTTGATATCCCCAGTCGAGTTATCATCTAAGTACAATGATCTCTTTTCAAGCTCACTCACGGTGTGTCTAGTTCACCTTATCACCCAAGTGTGACAAATGAATGTCGATTTCGTCCAAGTCCGATTTCGTTTCTTTGAGTTATCATCTAAGCACGATGATATCTTTTCAAGCTCACTCGTGGTGTGTATTGTTCGCCTTATCACTCATGTGTGATAAATGCTTGTCGATTCCGTCCAAGTCCGGTTTCATTTCATTGAGTTATCATCTAAGTACGATGATATCTTTTCAAGCTCACTAAGGGTGTGTCTTGTTCGCCTTATCACCCAAGTGTGATAAATGCTTGTCGATTCCGTCCATGTCCGATTTTGTTTCTTTGAGTTATCATCTAAGTATAATGATCTACTTTCAAGCTCACTCACTGTGTGTCTTGTTCATGTTATAACCCAAGTGTGATAAATGCTTGTCGATTCCGTCCAAGTCCAATTTCGTTTCTTTGAGTTATCATCTAAGTACGATGATATCTTTTCAATCTCACTCATGGTGTGTCTTGTTCTCCTTATCTCCCAAGTGTGATAAATGCTTGTCGATTCTTTCCAAGTCTGGTTTCATTTCTTTGAGTTATCCTCTAAGTACAATGATCTCTTTTCAAGCTCACTCATGGTGTGTCTTGTTCACCTTATCACCCAAGTGTGACAAATGCTTGTCGGTTCCGTCCAAGTCTGGTTTCGTTTCTTTCAGTTATCATCTATGTATGGTGATCTCTTTTCAGGCTCACTTACAGTGTGTCTTGTTCTCCTTATCACCCAAGTGTGATAAATGCTTTTCGATTTCGTCCAAGTTCGGTTTCATTTCTTTAAGTTATCATCTAAGTACGATGGTCTCTTTTGAAGCTCACTCACGGTGTGTCTCATTCGCTTTATCACCCAAGTGTGGTAAATGCTTTTCGATCCCGTCCAAGTCCGGTTTCGTTTCTTTGAGTTGTCAGCCAAGGATGACATTCTTCCCAACTTATTTCTATTTCCCATTGTAAACACCCCAAAGTTTCCCTCTCACTCTCTCATTCCTTGGCTTATGATCACACATATTGCATAGCATATCATTACATCTTACATTGCATATTCACCGTTAACATCTCATTGCATCTCTACACAACTAGGGATTGTGATCAGATGAATATTGAAGAGAGCATGAAGTATCTCAAAGGCCATGAAGCATTACAAGAAGGTCCTTGAGTGTTATAAGTTCATATTATACCCCCAAGGGCTCTTGGAAGTCAAAAGATCACAGGAGATTGCAGAGCCACCCAGGCAGGCTCGGGTTCCTACACAAATGACCTAAAATTAGGGTTTTGGGTTTGAGGCCCTTACAACCAAAATTTTTGTCATTATTAATTCATATGGTCTTTATATGATATAAGGAGTGTGTGGATGACGTTTGATAAAATAATTCAATGTGAAAGTCATCTGATCAAATGGTAACTTGTTGTGTAAGAAAAGTCAGGATTAGGGCATCTGAGGCCTCCAACAAGGGCCCCAAAGGGTCATCATCATCAATTTGAGGTCCTATGACCTTTATTTGGTCTTAGGAATGTTTGAAAGATCACAAGATTGAAGAATTTTGAGCCATTGAAAAAGTTGCCATTTTTGGACATGACTTGAAGTGAAAACTTTCCATTTTGGGAAAGATTTTCAACCTCCTCTTTCTTGATCAAAAAGGTTTCAAATGAATTTTCTTCAAACATGAAAGTTGTAGATTGGATCTTCCCATTTTCAAAAAGTACAAGAACTCCTCTTGATTCATCCTAGAACTCAAGATATGGCAAGTCAAAGTTGGAAAAAATCTTGTAATTTTCAAGTTTAGGCCAAAGAGGGAAATGTGCAAAAGTGAATTCCAGGCATCTACATGACTTCTAATCCACTCAAATGCATCATGGCATGATGAAACAACATCTCAAAGTCAGATTTGAGCTTTGAACCAAGGGATTCCATGAATTGTTTCTCAAGAAATCACAAAGTTGCAAAATTGAAAAACTTATGCAAACTCTTGATTCAGGCCATACAACTCATAGCAATTGATCCTAGGGTCCTCCTTGAAACCAACTGAAGCAGCTTAAGCCCTCAAATCAGTTCTTCCATGGCCCATACCTCAAGTACGCAACTTTTGACTTTTTGGCCAATTGTGCCATGCCATTCCCACAGTGGATATCTACTATTCTGACTCATTCCAATTGTTTATGCATTGCCTAAGGATCATAAAACACAACACACAAGAGCTCAGAAGGGAAACATATTCAGATTGCACAAAAATTCCCAAAAACTTCCTCTCTTTGATTCTCCCAATCCAGCCATCAAACTTCAAAAATTCCTTCACCAATCAACCACACATCACCCATAGAACAAATTCCACCCCTTACAATGGCCTGAAACACAACACACAAGAACTTCATTTTCTGAAATATCAGAACTGAACCTCTCAAAATAGCCAGTTTAAACTCCATTCAAGCATTCCATTAGCCCCATGGGATTAATAGGAGGCCATTTGCACTAGAGGGAGGCTCTGAAAGCTCACTTTCGAAGGTCTCCAGCTCAGGTATAGCTCAAGAAATGTTTTCTCAGAACTTCATTATCTTGTTACAAGATGAATCTACATGTTGCATTGATCACATAGATGTCTTTAGAATTGAAAATGAGCAAGAAATAACCATTTCATGTTGTTCTGAAAGTTTGTCCGTATTTTGATTTTTGCTTCGATTTGCTTGATTCATGTGTTATAAATGTTGTTTGATGATTGATTTGTGTTCTATGAAGTGTGGGGAGTATTTCTGGGCAGGTTAGAGGTCTTGGGATGGCCTAGGGAAGAAGATAGGGTTTTGGTTGGCCGGAGAAGATAACCGGAGCACTATTCCGGTCATCTGAAAGTGATTAGGGTTAGGGTGCCCAGATTGATGTGAGCCCTTCGATCTTGATTAGGTTAGGGAGTGGACGGTTTAGATTAGTCATTAACCATAATTTTAATTAATTAAAATAAATTATAATTAATTAACTCAGATTGAATGACAGCCTTTGGATTGCACGCGTATTAGGAGTTTAAACCTCGACCGTTGGATCTTCATACCTTCAGTCAAACTGACTTGCATCTTCAGCCTTTGATCTAACTTCCACGCAATCTGAACCCTCCCTTTCAATTACTTTGCATTTTATTTTTATTTATTTCATTTTCTTTTCCTTTATTTATTTAAAATAGCAAAACATTTTCAAAAATTCTGATTTTTTAGACTTTCACTCTAATTAATATTAAAAACCCAAAAACTTTTTTATTTTCATTTTTTGCATGAAAAAATTATTTTAAATCATTTAATTGTATTATTTAATTAATTAATTCATTTTAATTAATTAAAAATACTTTTAGGTACTTAAAAATAACCAAAAAAATCAGAGAACCTCTTTTAACATTAAGAACAATTTACAAACTCATTTCACATATTTATTTTAGGGTTTGATCATGTTTTGACAATTAAACTTGAATTAGGGTTTTGAAAATCCCCTTTTTCATAACCCTAATTCAAAAATTAATTTCTTCCTAGCCAAAATGAGTTTGTACTTGGTTCTTTTTGCATTCTCTTACATGTTTGCATCTAGTATCTAGGACATTTAAATCATATTTTTGCATTGCATTTTCAATTTGTTTTGACTTTTTTATTTTCAAGTGTCCAAAACCCTGGCCAAACTTAGGAAAATCATAACTTGACTTTGGTTTAGCTTTAGGCTTCCACCTTTTGAGGGTGTTCTCATTTAGGTTTAGGGTTTGCTTGGATGCAATTTCAATTTTTTATCATGTGATTTGCTTCTGATTTTGATCATGGACTTTGTGTATGTACATACTAACATTTCAGGTGCAAATAGTAAGTTAATTAGGATGTGGGTGTGCATCCACATCCAATCTCTTCTCACCCTCTTATTTATTTGTGTTTGAAGTGAATTTGATTCACTTGTGTTTGTTTCTCTCCTACTCCTAGGTTACTTAATTCTTCAGGAAGTAAGTAACATATATTTCTCTCTCTTTCTCTTTCATCTGCTTCTTCCTTGGTGGCCATCTGAAGATTTCTCTTTAAGCCTCGTAAACCATATGAATATCCAAGCATGATAACTTTAGGGTTGTGAATACTTCCCCTTAGTTTTTACCTTTTGAGTCTTTACTTCTCCTCTCAATAACAAAGGCTAAACAACTAAAGTTTTGGGGCTCTGTATTAGGGTTATGCCTGTATCCTTATCTTAGGATAGAGTGAATGACTTTAATACTTAGTGTTAAACCTTTAAGTTGTTTTCACCTCTTAATAAAAACACCTAATAATTTTCAAGACTTAAGCTTGTAACTTGGGCCTTATATTAGGGTTACATCTCTGCCTCTGGGTCAAAGGGACTAACCCTAGTGTTTAATGGACAAGTCCCCCTCAGGTTTAGACTTACAAACATAAAATTCACTTCTTAACCTAATCTCTAATTAAAATCCACTTTAATAAAGGTTTGTTATATAATGATTTTAATCCCTGGCCATGGATTAAGTTGAGGTATCTTTCCCATATTAAGTGTCCTCATCTATCATCCTTCTCTTAGGATGGTGTAATGAGTTCACTAATCCCTGATTAGAGATTAAACTCATTACTTAACACAAACAAAAATACAAAAAAACTTAATAATCACAAATGGGTTAATGATCTTAATCATGTATCATTAGGGTAATTAAGTTGGGATGTCCATCTCATACTTAAGTATACTCATTATCCCTAATCATGGATGATATAATAAGTTTGCAAACCCTTGACTAAGGCTTAAGCTCATTATCCTATGAAAAACACCAAAAACAATAATAAACTGAAAAACACAAAAACAAACAATAAACGTCTGCTCCAGGATTATTTTCTCATCACACTCACTCTGAAAACGAGAATTCGCTTCTTCCTTCTAATGCAAGACAGTTAGCACTCGAGCCAGACGATTCATACACTTGAGCATGGACAAGTAAGCAGTTCACACCAAAACATCTAAGTCTCTTTGAGTCGAACTACGATGTTCTGACTTCCTCATTGCACGAGAGCATATATAGGTATAACTTAACGGTTATCGAACAAAAGTCCCCAAGTCTCCCCCTCTTCTCTTTCCAGAATTTCTTTTCTTAGCCTCAGTTTGACCTCCTGTTCTTTTGCACTGTCACTTTGTACATCTGTCTCTTTTATACACAGTCAGCACATACACTATCCCCCCTTTAACACAATCAGGTAAGCATGGATTCCGTCGAGTACGACGGACGATCTGGGAGCTAATACCTTCCCAGGTCGTAACCAACCCCCTTACCCGGTTTCTTTGGTTCGCAACCGTCTTATCCACTTCTTTCTAGGTATATGCAGCATCACCTTTCCTTCGGGATAAAAATGCCTAGCTGGCGACTCTATTAAACCTTAACCTTCAACATTGCCGACTCCAGTTTGCGTTTGTACCAGGATGAAAATCCGGGGAGCGACAACTTGGCAACCAGAGCTTCTGAGTCCTTGAGGGTTTCTCCTAGCGCTTGTTTGATTTGTGTTTATGGGGGTGTTATATGCTATATGTGTTTATGTGTTTTTGCTTTATTTATCGCTTTCTGTATAGCTTTATTTATTGCTTTCGCTTATCACTTTCATTTACTGCTTTTCGCATTTCATTATTATCATATCATTGTGCTGGATTGTTGTTACCTTGGTGGGTGGGGTATTCTAGTGAGAAAGGCTCAATTCAAAGGCCTGAGTGACACATAGGATTAGAGTGGTTTCGTATTCTTTCCCATTCCATTTCGGTCTGGTGTGGGAATATGAAATCACGGTTCATACATGGGTTTCCTTTTGAGAACTCTGTGCTACGGATCTCCTGTAGTGCTAAAGCTATCTGGGAAGTCTGCTAAGACTGGATGACCTTTTTAGATGACCTTCAGCACCTGAGGTGAATTAGGGGAGGGTTCTTTATGATTAGTTTAACCACTATATCCCCCAGGATGAATGTGTTTATACTTCTCATAATAGATCCAAACCCGAGGATCTTTGTTCTAGTACATACATGTGAGTGGGATGGGATGTTTACAGGTTTGTAGGAACCCTTGACCTCATCATACCTTGCTACTGGAATGCTATAAGGTTGTACTATTTTGGACTGATTCTTTGAAACCCTGGACTATTGACTCTTTATTTGAGTCCCCCACCTGGTTACTGGTTCTCAAGCCTTCATTTGAAACTTTGAACACTCAAGGATCCCACCAGAGGCAACTGATAATCTAGTAAGTGATCACAAACCCTTGCATATCATCATCATACATCATATTGCATCATTTCTAACATTTGTCTATTTGTTTTACAAGGTATCCACTTTTATTGGTTTGGTTTTGACCGTTCTTCTTCTCAGCCTATTTGTTACAACACTTCTTCAGTTATCTCCTTCAACACACATCTTCAGAATGGATTCAACAAGGAAAAGCAACATCACCTATCATTTCTCCGAGTATCCTTTAACATGCATTAAACAGATACATGCCCTCATTACTCCTGATCATGTAACTCTATTCAGAAAAAGTTACGGTAGAATCTTGGACATAATTATGGACCTGGATACAGTGCAAAGGAGCATGATTCACACTTGTTTGCAGTTTTATGACCCTCCCTTCCGTTGTTTCACTTTCCCAGACTTTCAGATAGGGTCGTTGCTAGAAGAGTACTCCATGTTATTGGATATCCCCATCCGAAGAGGATTTCCTTTCAATCCTGAAATGACTCCTCCAAAGAATGAAGACATAGCCAAAGCACTACATCTGGAAGTAACCACCATTGATGAACACATGACTTCCAAAGCTGGGATCCCAGGCCTTCATCTGGATTTCTTGATTACTCAGGCTACGAAGCACACTGCAAAAGGGAATTGGGAAACTGTATGTGCTCTCCTAGCTCTCAGCATCTATGGTATCATTTTGTTTGCGGACGAGCCTAAGTTTGTAAGCAAAAATGTCATCCACATCTTCATTCTAAAGAACCCGGTTCCCACCTGTCGCTCCCAAAGATTTGCATCCCGGTACAAGCGCGAACGGTCGGCGAAATGAGAGAATGAACTGGAGTGAATAGAGTCGCCAGCTAGGCATTTTTATCCCGAAGGAAAGGTAATGCTGCATAAACCTGGGAAAGAGATTGATAAGACGGTTGCGAACCAGAGAAACTGAGAAAGGGGGTTGGTTACAACCTAGGAAGGTATTAGCACCCAGATTGTCCGTCGTACTCGACGGGATCCATGCTTAAAAGATTGTGTTTAAAGGGGTAGTGTCTGTGCTATTTGTGTGCAAAATATGGAAAAGAATATGCAAGTGTCAGTGCAAAAGGGTGAATGCTCAGGAACTGAGGCTTAAAAGGAAAGTTGAAAGAGGGGGAAGACACAGAGACTTTTGTTTGATAACAGTTAAGTTATGCCTACGTATCCTCTCGTGCAATGAGGAAGTCAGAACACCGTAGTTCGACTCAAAGAGACTGAAAGATAAATTGAATGTGAACTGCTTGCTTGCCTATGCTCAAGTGTATGACTCGTCTGGCTCGAGTGCTAACTGTCTTGCATTAGACGGAAGAAGCAAGTTCTCGTTTGTGTATGAAGATGATGAGAAAAGAATCCCAAAGGAGACGATTATTGTTGGTTTTTGTGTTTTCAATCTTTTATTGTTTTTGGTGTTTGTCATAAGTTAATGAGCTTAAGCCTAAACCAAGGGTTAGTAAACGCATTATATCCTCCCTGATTAGGGATAATGAGAATACTTTAAGTATGAGATGAACATCTCAACTTAATTACCATGATGATGTAGGATTAAGATCATTAACCTACTTGTGATTATTTAGATGTTTTGGGGTTTTTGTTTAGTGTTAAGTAATGAGTTTAATCCATAATCAAGGATAAGTGAACTCATTACACCATCCTAATATAAGGATAATAAATGAGCACACTTAAACTGAGGAAGATACCTCAACCTAATCCATGATTAGGGATTAACCTCATGACAAAATAAACCTTTATTAAAGTGGATTTTAATTAAGGGTGAGATTAAGAAGTGAGTTTTATGGTTTGTAAGACAACTTGAGGGGGACTTGTCCATTAAACACTAGGGTTAGTCGTTCTTAACCAATAATGGAAGAATTAGAACCCTAATGTAAGGCCCAAGTTACAAGTTAATGTCTTAGTGATTATTAAATGGATTGATTAAGAGGTTTAAACAAATTAAGGGTTTAACACTTAGGATTAAAGTTATACACTCCATCCTAAGAGAAGGATGCAGGCATAACCCTAATTCCAAAGTCCTAAAGCCTTAAAGGTTTAGTCTCTAATGATGAGGTGAGAAGAGAGACACAAAGAAGACATAAAGGTAAAGGCTAAAGGGGGACTAATCACAACCCTAATTATTGTCATGCTTGGATGTTCCTATGGTTTGTAAGGCTTGAGAAAGATCTTCAAAGAAGCCACCAATGGAAGAAGCATATGAAAGGAGGAAGAAACAGATGAATAAGTTACTTACTTCACTGAAGAAGATAAGTAACTTAGAGAAAGAAAGTGAGAGATGAACATGAATGAGCAAGCTCATTCCAAGACAATGTAAAATGCAGTAAGGATGCATATGAAGAAGATGAAGAGAAATAATAAGTGAAGGAAAATTCACTCCTCAAGTTATTTACCACCTGAAAATGTTAGCACAACATGCATAAGGAAAGAAATGATATGAAATGATGCATATGAATGGGCCAATTCCAAAACCAGAAGCAATCACATGATACAAATGATGCTATGAGATGATGCAAAGGCATACCAAGTGTTATGAATGTTCATACAAAGAGAATGAATGCATATGAGGCAAATGGGAAACATGAAAACACATGGATGTTTATGAAATTAAGTGGATGCAAGGCATAGCAAATGTATGAATAAATGACCAAGAAATGTTCAAGAAATGTCTTAAGATGTCTAAGATGGCATATAAGTGCTTAGAATGTCATGACAAGTTCATATGTTCATGCAATGCAATGTAAGATGCAAGTATGGATGCTAAATTAGGGTTACATGAAAGGATGAGATGCAAATGATCAAAACAGAAATAATTCACATGATAAAAATTTGCAAATGAGCTCAAACAAACCCTAACCCCATATAATATCACACCCCAAAGGAGAAGGTCCAACTCTTAACCTAAAAGAAGTTATGATTTTTCTAAGTTAACTAGGGTTTTTGGGTACCTTAAGAGGAAAAATGCAAATCAATTTGAAAATGAAGGATAAATTCATGAAAAAAATACCCTAGAAACTGCATGTTATATAGAAAACAAAGCAAAAAGAATCATTATCAAACCTTTCATGGTTAGCAGAAAAGAATTTTCAAAGTTAGGGTTCCAAAAAGGGGATTTTATGAACCCTAAATTCAAAGAAAATGTCAAAGTATGTTCAAAACCAAAAAGAAATTTGTATGAATGTTTGAGAATGTTTCTAAATGTCTTAAGATGCAATGTGAATTTTTTTGTGATTTTTGGAAACCTAAATGGTATTTTAGTTAATTAATTTCTCTTAATTAATTAAAATAAACATTTAAATATTTTTAAAATGATTTTTTAATGCAAAAAATAAAAATAAAAATGTTTTTAGGTGAAGAAAAATATTTGAATCAGAAATGCAAAGTTTGAAATTTTTTTGATAAGTTTTGATATTTTAAAATAATTATGAAAGAAAATGTAATAAAATGAAAATAAAATCAATTTAAATGGAAAGTAATCCAATTTGATGGATGAGATTCAAACTGGGGAGAGAACCATTGACTGCGCGCGCAATCTAGTGGTCAGGATTCAAACTGGCTTAATTACCTAATTAAATTAATTAAATGGAAATTAGGGTTAACTGAAATGATCCAGGCCATACATTCACGCGCTAATCACCATCCTACGACCAAAATTCAAACTTGGCAACTAAACCCTAATTAGGGTTCTAATTATTTTCAGGTGACTGGAGCAAGCTCCGGTTATCTTCTCCGGTGACCCCAAACATCAAACTTCTTCCCTAGGCTGTTTCCAGAGCTCTAAAGCTCCAGATCAGATCATCTAACAACCCTAAGCACGAATCAAGCATCAAAACACATTTCTCATTCATCATTTTCAAGATTCGAAGAAAAACATAAAAATGGCAAGACTTTCAGACAGCCATGAAATTCTTAATACGCAACCATTTTTAAAACTAAGCACATCACAATGATCAGGGAGACACAAGGAACAATTTAAGAACTTAAAATAGCCTTTCTGGAAAAAAAGTTCATGAGGTATACCTGAGCTTGAGCTTTCTCAGTTTGAGCTATCTGGGCCTTTTCTTGATGTCAACCAACTCCAATGGACCTCCTGAGTAAGCTTTGATGCTTGAAATGAATTTATATGGGGTGTTTTGAAGATTTCAGTTCAGAGGTTCAAGAAACCGTGTTTTGGTTTGAGGGGTTTTCAGGCCATTGTGAAGGGTGGTTTGTGTTCCTTGAGTGATTTTGAGATGAATGGTGAAACGAGTTATGAGTTTTGGGGCTTGTGCTGTGTGAATCGAAGAAAGGAAAGTCTTGAGTGATTTTTTGAAAACCTGGTGTATGAGAGGTTTTGAGCTCCAATGTTATGTGAAGTAGCTTGCTTTGAGTCCACATAGCATGTCTTGATAGGTCAGAAAGTGGGTGGTGGCCTGTGGTGATTGGTATGGGGCAAGTTGCAAAATGTCAACAACTTGTGTACTTGAGGTATGGGCTCATGTAGCAGCTATTTTATGGCATGTTCTGGTTCAACATTGATCAAGGAGAGCCATGGGATTTATTTTATGCAGCTGGATGGCTTAGAGGCATGTCTTTCATAGGTTTTGCAAGTGTTATGCAATTTGCCCCTTTTGTGATTTCTTGTGATGCAAGCCATAGAAACTTGTGATTCCTTGGGCAATTTTGATCACAATGAGTTGTATTATGTTTGTATGATGCTTAGAGGTTGATTAGAGGTCACAAAATGGTTTGGTATGTAAAATTGAAAAAAATCCTCTTTGGTGTGAAAGTGAAAATTATAGGAATTTTGCCAACTTTGCAAGGCCATAACTTGAGTTCCATAATGAATCAGAACATGTTCTTGTACTTTTTGAAAAGGGAATGATCCAATCTACAACTTTCATGACCAACATTTTTCCATTTGAAGCATTTTTGGTTGAGAAAGAGGAGGTTGAATAACTTTCCCAAAATGGAAAGTTTCCATTACAAGTCTTTTCCATTTTTGGAAACTTTTGGTTTAGCTCAAATTTCTTCAATTTTGTGAACTTCCAGGCACTTAAATGATCAAATAAAGATCATAGAACTTCAATTTGATGAAAATACCCCTTTTGTTCCATTGTTGGGGGGCTCAGATGCCCTGATTTTGCTGTGACTTGCTCAAGAAGTTACCCAGTGAACATATGACTTCCATAATGAATTTCTTCATAAAACTTGGTACATATGATCCTTATAGCATATTGAGACTATTAGAAACAAGAATGACCAAAAAAATTGGATTTATAGCCTCTGAAACCAAAACCCTAATTTCAGGTCATCTGTGTAGTGAAACCCTAGCTCTGCTTCCATGCTTTCCAACTTCTTGTGATTTCTTGACTTCCTTGATCTTTGAGGGATATGATATGATGATAGAACACACATGGACCCTTTTGGGATGATTGGAGGCCTTTGGAGTGGCTCAGATGGATCCTTGGATTGCCCATGTCACAAACCCTAGATGCAGATGAACTTGAACTAATGCAGTGAAACAAATATGCAATATGAGATGATATGCTTAAACTTATGCAAAGATGAAAGATAATAAGCCATGGTGTGAACTTAGTGAGGGCAAATTTGGGGTGTTTACACCACCTTGCTAGGATACTTTTATTACTCAGTTCATCAGAGGAATGAGAAACAGAGAGGAAGACTAGTAAGATTTTGTGCACCTCTTTTCTACAGTTGGTTGATGAAACATATTCCGAAGACGGAAGCTTTCTTGAACCCACATCAGACAAGGAATTGGGATAAGAGAATGATTGCCCTTACTTCATAAGATATCAGGTGGTGTACTCAGAACACCAAGGGTCGAGATATAGTAATAAGTTGTGGTCAATACCCAAATGTGCCTCTCATTGGAGTAAAGGGATGCATCAACTACAATCCTTTACTTTTCAAAAGACATTTAGGGTATGCCTTGGTACATCCACCTAGGGATAAAGACCTAGCAGAATCTCTTTATTGTGTTGTTCAGAACAACCATGCCACCGTCCGACAAGCAACCTTGGCTTGGGATAATATACAGACTAAAGGAACCGCCATTATGGGAAAGTGTAATAACATAGCCTCTACTCAGATCACTGAATGGTCACGCATCAGAGGACATATTACTTGTATGCCATTCACCCTGGAGGATGTGTCGGGGCCATCAGTAGTTGAGCCCATAGCCACAGTCAGCCTGGAAGAATTTGAAAAGTTGAGGGAAAGAAATACCCAGCTCGCCGAAGCTTTAAAGAATACCCTTTGGGAACGGAATGATGATCGTTTAGATATTGAGAGGTTAGAGAAGCTACGCATCGAGCATGTAACCAAGATTGAGAAGACTGAAGACTTCATCAGGAAAGCCCGAGCAGGAGAACTTGTGTTGAAGAACGCATGTAAAGAGGCAAAGATTCAGAAGGCAAAAGCTGAGCATTATCTGGAAGAGATTCAGGCTAGATGGGTCAGAATAACTGAGGCTCGTTTGCAAGAAGATCAGAAAATGCAAGCCAAGGTGGAGAAGTTGGAGTCCAGTGAAAGAAAAAGTCGAGAAGCACTTCTAGCCGCTCAGAAGGAAATCTCAGAGTTAAAACTCCGGGCAGGGTTAAAAGGATCCAAAGAGCAAGATAAGTATCAGAAGATGACGAATGCCATCGCGACCGAAACCTTCTCATCAGGACCATCATAGAGCACCCAGCCGGACCTATGACTGATGCCCTCCTGAAGGAAGTCAGGGAGGATGCATATGGATTAGTTGTTTGATTTTTCTTTGTACTTGTTTTTGTATTTTGACTCACCATGGGAGTTTGCTTTGTTGTATTCGTGAACTGGTCGTATTATAGTTTATGTATTATTGTTGTATTTCGACTCACCATGGGAGTTTTTGTTTTTGTTGTATTCATGAACTTGTTATATTTTTGCAATGCCACTTGTATTCTATGTATTATTAGTTTTTGTGGATTCCGTTCAACATCTTTATCTCCACCAAGGGGTCTGGAAGGTCAAAACCAAGAACCAAACCGGATACCCTTGAAAGACAAATAGGCATATTGCATGCATTCTAATCACATACCTTTTGTTTTTGCAGGTGTTTTGTTTTCTCACTTTGTTGATTGTTTCAGGAAATATTGCTCGGAGAAGGGTCTTTTCCGTCAACCGAGTCCACAGATATCCAACTCGACACAACCTTCCGAGTCTACAAATTGATCAGCTACAACAGGAACTAACAGATGTGAGGACTCAAATGACAGATGTGAGGACAGAAGTGAGGACCCAAATGAATCAATTTATGGCTGTGATGACTGGACTGGCACAAACCCAAGAAAGATTGAGGGAGTTGGTCGAGCGGAAAAACCCGGAAGATAACCACGCAGGAACTAGAGGTACTAGTAACAACGAGCGTGAGCAGCCATGAACGACCCCGATAGTATTCGTACCCGACAACAATCCTGAAGCTAATATCATTGAGAATGGCCAAAGGAACATTGGAGACCGTATTCTACAGGAAGATCCTCAAGATGAGCAGTTTATAGTGCTAGGTGTTGGGGTAGATGACGCTTATGACCGTCGGTTGGACGAGATATCAGAAAAGTTAAGATCTTTGGAATCCCAGAACTCCTTGGGATTTGATGTAATGGACATGGGCCTGGTTGAGGGAGTAAGGATTCCCTACAAATTCAAGCCCCCGTGCTTTGCGAAGTACTATGGAACTTCCTGTCCTCGCACTCATTTGCAGTCCTTTCTAGGAAGGTTGAAGGCATACACTATGGATGATAAGCTATGGATGTTTTATTTTGAAGATAACTTGACCGAGGCATCCAGAGAATGGTATTCACACTTATCCAGGGCCACCGTCAGAAATTTGAAACGATTTGGCTGAAGCTTTTGTGTGCCAGTATCAATACAACTTGGACATGGCACCTAACAGGACTCTCTTAATGGCAATGTCTCAATCTTCGAGGGAAAGTTTCCGTGAGTAGGCTCAGAGATGGAGATAGTTAGCTGCTGTTGTCCAACCTCCAATGTTAGAAAGAGAGATGGCTCACATGTTCATGAATACCCTGCAAGGAACTTATATTGATAGACTTGCTGCTTTCTCTTCCACTAGCTTTGCTGATGTGGTCATAACAAGAGAGAGAATTGAAAGTTTGTTGAATATGGGCAAGGTTTCTGATAATGGCGCTAGCTCTAGAAATGCAAAGAAACCATTCTCCGGACCCCGAAGGATGGGAGAGACTAATTCAGTGCATATTGGCAGAGGTAGGCCTCAGTATTTGCAAAGATCAGTGGCTGTTGTCACCATTCCTACTCCAGCACCTCAGCAACAACAATTCCCACAACAACAACAAAGACCTTACAACAACAATACTCAACAACAACGTCCATTTCAACAAAGGACTTCTCAGATCAATAGGGTAATCAATCCCATTCTGATGCCCTGTGCAGTGTTACTCCCACAACTGTTGAAACTCAACTTGATTGAACTGAGAACTTTGGCTCCACCAGATCCTCTCAACCTTCCAAGAAATTGTGATGTCAACGCAAGATGCGCCTTCCACTCGAATGCTCCCGACCATGCCACAGAAATGTGTAGGGCCCTGCATATGAAGGTTCAAGACCTGATTGATTCCAAAGTTGTAAACTTCGCACATCCTCCGAGTGTTACCAAAAATCCAATACCTAACCACGGTGGGCCAAGGATTAATGCTATTGAGGAAGACCAACCAGCAATCTTGATCGATGATGTTGCAAGTGTTCGAACACCTCTGGCCGAGGTGAAAGCTCAACTTTTAAAATGTCAAGTGTTTCCAGGTTGTGAAGCCTACTGCAAAACTTGTAAGGTTACTACTAATGGTTGCGCAAGTTTGAAGAATGGTATCAACAGTTAGATTAAGGAAGGCATCTTGCAAATAACATCAACAGTTCAAGCTTCTACAACTGCAACAGAAATCACTTCTACAAATACAACAAAAATCATTTCAATGGAATCGGCTACAACAACAACAAACACCAGCAATGATATTTCAACAGTTACTATCTATTACGACCCAGCAACGGCCCCTATTCCAGAATCTCACCAACAACATCCCAACAACACTCTCTCATCAGCTTATCAGCTTCCTAGATTTGTGCCACCTTCAGTCAGACTCCCTGTTACTATATACTACGAACCACAGCAAATCATGACTCCTTCTTCTGCTGTAATTAGTTCGGTGACCATCACGGTGCCTGGACCAATTCCTTATGATAACAACAGTGTCGTGCCTTGGTATTATGGTTCAGATATTTACTGCCATAGAAGGAAATTCACTCTTGACTCCTCAACATCTGCATCACAGGTAGACAATGTAGGGGGGCGGAGGCTTCACTAGAAGCGGACGTCTCTTCTCTTCACAAATTCCCAAAACTAATGCCGAAGTGGAAACGGCTGCCAAAGCTAAAGGTAAAAGTATGGTTCCAGAAGAACCTGATGCAAAATAAACTCAGAAGACACCCTTTGATCAGGATGTAGACGAGTTTATGAGGATTATCAAAAGAAGTGACTACAAAATCGTGGATCAGCTCCACCAAACACCCTTCAAGATCTCCATATTATCACTGCTCATGTGTTCCGAGGCTCACCGGAATGCGCTACTCAAAGTTCTGCACACAGCTTATGTGCTTGAAGAGATCACTGTCAATCAATTGGAATCAGTAGTCGCAAATGTCAATACTAGTCATGGACTAGGCTTTACCGATGTTGATTTGACTACATAGGGGCGTAACCACAACAAGGTATTACACATTACTCTGGAATGTAAAGGGTTTGTGCTCTCGCATGTCCTTGTTGACACTGGATCATCACTCAACGTCCTGCCAAAGAAAGCTTTAATCAAATTGGAGTATGATGGTCTAGCCCTCCGTCCAAGAAATTTAGTTGTAAGAGCTTTTGACGGTTCTAAGAGATTGGTTCTCGGTGAGGTGGAGCTACCCGTGGTAATTGGCCCACAAGTTTTCAAAACTACCTTCTACATTATGGACATACAGCCTGCCTATAGCTGTTTGTTGGGTCGACCATGGATCCATGCCGCTAGCGCGGTAACTTCGACCCTTCACCAGAAGTTAAAATATGAGTGGGAAGGTCAAACTATCACTATCTGTGGAGAAGAGGATATCTTTGTCAGTCACCTGGCTGCGTATAAGTACATAGAAATGGATGGAGAAATCCATGAAACCATGAGCCAAGGTTTTGAAGCTTTGAATGTCAACGAAGCTACAACTGAGGTATCTGCTGCATCCTAAGAGGAGAGGATGGGTACCTCAATTTCTTCCTACAAGCAGGCTTAGAAGGTTGTGGAAGAAGGGAATGCCCAAGGATGGGGCAAGCTGCTGAAGGTGGAAATGAAAGAAGACAAATTCGGTTTGGGTTACAGACCATCCCGACAAGTTCAAGAGGAGGCTGCTGGAGGGCCGAAGTTCATAAGTGGGGGAATGTTGACCCCTGATGTTGTCAACACTTTGGAAGACGAGCCTGAGAGTGACTACAACCTGGAAAACTGGATTCGTCCAAGAATCTCGGGCCGACAAGTCCTCAACTGGTCTTCCCAGGAAATTATAAGGATTACTACTGCATAGTAATTATTATTTCCTGTTTTAAGCATGCATCAAAGTCCTGCATATTGCCCAAGATGTCGGGACTCATTTTGTAATAGGGCCATATGTATTTGTGCAAATTGAATATTAATGAACAATGGACATCTTTTTGCAAACAATCTTTTTCTCTCACTGTCTTTTCATTTTTGTTATTTTCGCACAAAGGAATAAATGGCAATGTTTTTCCAAATAAAAACTTCATTTACTTACTTTTTCTAAAAAAACAAAATAAAATCAATCACTAAAATTAACCAAATCTCAACCCTTGCAGAAATAGTCCTCTAGATTGTACTGACAACGACACTGCTATGACTTTGTATGAATTCGACAATCTGATTAATCAAGCAGATGAAGGGGTTGAAGAAGACTATGATTTACCTGAAGAGTTAGCCAGGTTATTGAGACAAGAGGAAAAGGTGATTGCTCCTTATCAGGAGGAGGTTGAGACTATTAATATTGGTACCGAGGAAGTTGTGAAAGAAGTGAAGATTGGAGCCGGTCTACAAGCTCCGGTAAAAGAACAACTTATCAATATGCTGCGAGAATATGTCAATGTCTTTGCTTGGTCTTACCAAGATATTCCAGGTTTGGATACAGATATTGTCATGCATAGTCTGCCATTAAAGGAGGATTGTCCGCCGGTCAAACAGAAGTTGCACCGTACTTGCCCAGACATGGCCATGAAAATCAAAAAGGAAGTACCAAAGTAGTGGGACGCCGGTTTTCTTGCTGTAACTAGTTACCCGCCGTGGGTTACTAACATTGTACCCGTACCTAAGAAGGATGGAAAGGTGAGTATGTTTGTCGATTACCGGGATCTGAACAGAGCAAGCCCGAAAGATGACTTCACATTACCTCACATTGATGTATTGGTAGATAATACAGCTCAGTTCTCGGTATTTTCCTTCATGGACGGATTTTTGGGTACAATCAGATCAAGATGTCACCTGAAGACATGTAGAAGACAACCTTCATCACACCATGGGGCATGTTCTGCTACAAAATAATGTCGTTTGGTTTGAAGAACGCCGGTGCAACATATCAACGGGATATGGTAACATTATTCCACGACATGATCCATAAAGAAATTGAGTGTTACGTGGATGACATGATTGCCAAGTCCCAGACAGAGGAAGAGCATTTGGTAAACTTATTGAAACTTTTCAAGCGTCTGAGAAAATATTAGTTAAGGTTAAATCCCAACAAGTGCACATTCGGCGTACGTTCTGGTAAGCTGCTGGGGTTTATTGTGAGCGAACGAGGAATTGAGGTTGACCCCGATAAAGTTAAAGCAATTCAGGAAATGCATGCATCTAAGACTGAGAAAGAAATTCGAGGGTTCTTGGGTAGTAGATTGAACTACATTTCAAGGTTTATATCTCACCTCACTGCAACCTGCGAGCCTTTGTTCAAACTGCTAAGAAAGGAACAAACAGTCAGGTGGAACGATGATTGTCAGACAGCTTTTGACAAGATCAAGGAGTATCTGCAAGAACCTCCAATTCTCATGCCTCTAGTTGAAGGAAGGCCTCTAATAATGTACCTGACGGTATTAGAAGAATCGATGGGGTGTGTGTTGGGACAACATGATGAGTCTGGTCGAAAAGAGTATGAAATATACTACCTAAGCAAAAAGTTTACCGATTGTGAACAATGGTATTCACTGCTCGAGAAAACTTGTTGTGCTTTAGCGTGGGCTGCTCGCCGACTAAGACAGTATATGTTGACTCATGCTACTTTGTTGATCTCAAAGATGGACCCAGTCAAGTACATATTTAAGAAGCCAGCACTTACCGGAAGGGTTGTAAGGTGGCAAATAATTCTGACAGAATATGATATTCAGTACGCCTCTCAAAAGGCCATCAAAGGCAGTGTATTGTCTGACTATCTGGCTGAGAAACCCATTGATGATTACCTGTCTATGAGATTTGATTTCCCCGATGAAGACATCATGTTCTTAAAATCAAAAGATTGGGAAGAGCCTGTTCACACTGAAGGGCCAAATCCAGAAGAAGCATGGACTATGATGTTCGACGGGGAAGTTAATTGTAACAGTTGTGGGGTTGGTGCAGTGCTTATTAAACCCGAAGGAGTCAATTTGCCTTTCTCAGCAAAGCTCACCTTTTCTTGCACTAACAATGAAGTAGAGTATGAAGCTTGTATCATGGGTCTTGAGGAATCCATTGACCTCAGGATCAAAACCTTGAATATATTCGGAGATTTGGCTTTGGTGATCAACCAAACTAATGGCAATTGGTATACTCATCAAGAGCATCTGGTTCCCTACCGCGACTATACGAGGAGATTGTTGACTTTCTTTACAACAGTCAAGCTTGAATACATCCCTCGAGACGAGAATCATTTTGCAGACGCTTTGGTCACTATTTCATCTTTGATCAAAGTACAGACTGCCAACTATGTGCTTCAGATTTTAGTATCCAGACTGGACCGACCGGCATATGTCTTCTCTGTGGACACTGTTACTGACAACAAACCTTGGTTCCACGACATCAAATGCTTCTTAGCGACTCAGAAATACCCACCTGGGGCATCGTCCAATGATAAGAAGACATTAAGAAGGCTAGCCGGCAGTTTCTTCCTCAATACTGATGGCTCCTTATACAAACGAAACTTCGACATGGTCTTGCTCAGATGTGTTGACAAAAAGGAAGCAGACCTGCTGATGCACGAAGTACATGAGGGTTCTTTCGGTACCCATGCCGGAGGACATGTAATGGCGAAGAAATTGTTGAGATCAGGTTACTATTGGATCACAATGGATGCATACTGTTGTGCCTATGCCAGAAAATGCCATAAATGTCAGATCTACGCAGACAAAGTGCATGTGCCTCTAAGCCCTTTGAATGTATTGTCTTCACCCTGGCCCTTCACAATGTGGGGCATTTATATGATTGGAAAGATCGAACCAACTACTTTAAATGGTCACAAATCCATCCTAGTAGCCATTGATTACTTCACCAAATGGGTCGAAGCAGCTTCATATGCGAACGTCACCAAGCAAGTGGTAGCCCGATTTCTGAAAAAGGATATCATTTGTCGATATGGAGTTCCCGAGTGAATCATTACTGATAATGGTTCAAACCTTAACCACAAAATGATGACAGATTTATGCCGAGAATTCAAGATTCAACATCACAACTCTTCTCCTTACAGGCCAAAGATGAATGGCGTTATCGAGGCCGCTAACAAGAACATTAAGAAGATTGTGCAAAAGATGGTGGTCACAGATAGAGATTGGCACGAAATGTTACCATTCACCTTACATGGGTACCAAACCTCCATTAGGACATCTACCGGGGAAACTCCTTATCAGCTTGTGTATGGTATGGAAGTCGTTCTACCTCTTGAAGTTGAATTTCCATCCTTACGGGTAATAATGGATGTGAAACTGGACGAAGCAGAATGGGTCCGATCTCGTTATAATCAACTGAGCCTAATTGAAGAAAAGAGATTAGCGGCTATTTGTCATGGTCAGTTATATCAAAAACGGATGAAAAGAGCTTTCGATCAAAAGGTGAGACCTCGGGAATATCAAGTGGGAGAGCTTGTACTGAAAAGAATCCTTCCTCCTCGTACAGACCATAGGGGCAAGTGGACACCAAACTATGAAGGTCCCTACGTGATAACTAAAGTCTTTTCAGGCGGAGTACTGATGCTCGAAACTATGGATGGCGAAAATTTCCCATCTCATGTGAATTCAGATGCAGTTAAAAAATACTTTGCATAAATGACCCGCTGGACATAAAAACAGAATGTAAGTCTAGGCAAAAATAGGGCATCCCGGCGAGTCAAAAACAGAATGAAAGACTCGGGCAAAAATAAGGGAAAAAAATGTGTGTGTACACCTGCTGAGTTGAAAAGCCACATCGGACAGCTCAGGCAAAAATGGGTATCCCGATGGATTGAAAACCCGAAAGGGCGATCCACACAAAATCAGGGAACAAGCGAACAACTGCGTTCTAAATTCGTCTGTATTACACTCACATAACCTGGCAAGCTTCGAAAGGACAAAGCGTCGATCAAAATTAACTTTCTTCATAAAGCAAGATAAGAAGAGCGTTCAAAGTCATACAGGTCATAGCAAAAGGAAGATTAAAGCATCAACTTCAGCATTGCCAAATAGAATATTTTTATTTTTATAGCAATCTCCTCATTTCAGGGATTAGCTTCTTCAAATGTACTCGCCTGTTCAGAGAACCCAAATCAATAAAATCAATATTCACTCATACTCCATTTTGTACCTTTTTGTTTTGTTTGCAAAAATGTCCAAAGTTCGGAAAACAACATTTGCATGAAAACATATAAGCCATTTTCAATAAATGCTTGCAGGAAATATGTACTCTTAAGCAAATCTAACTCATATGATGGAATCCGGTTGAGGATGCCTCAGGACACTTGTGCGTTTCCTTGGTTTAACAGGTTGCAGGTACTCAAGGCAGTTAATCTTTTGCAGCATGGGGCATATCAGGCACTATATCCCCAGCCAAGTCAGCAGTCACATCATCGGCAGGATCACTTGACAAAAGCATCCTCGACGAAGCTCATCATTCCCCTAGGATACAGCCTGAATGAAAGAATTACAACGGATTACTTCTCAGAAGTTCTCTCCTCCCCAAGCGGGGTCTCCCGAGCAATAACTGAATTTGTTTCTTCCCCAACGGATACAATTTTGGGTTTTTTTTCTCTCATCCCCAGTTTGAGTTTCCCCCCAGAGTTCTCCAGAAAGATCGCCCAGAGATCCTTTTCTCCCCGCATAGTTCAGATCTCGGACCGACTCTCATTTTCATAATCATAGCATTCGCATCATCTTCCCCAAACAGAGCGTAGCATTCCGTCTAATATAGAGCATTACGTTAAAAATCAAACATGCATTTGCATGATCATAAGTCAGGTTCGAACCATTCACCTTATATACAGAAATCACTCCTCCAACGGTGTACAAACAAAAACATCTCTCCCCTGCAGTCGCCAGAATACCTTTTTGCACTCTCAATACAAATACCCTTATACTACTCCCCAGCAAAACAAACACTCATCTGTGTTCCTTGCTTAACCAATGTATACCCGTCCGTATCACCATCCCTAAACACACGTCGGCATTTGTTTCTATCGATACTCGTCCGTATCTTGGTCCTAAAGATACTCGTCCGTATCTTTAGTCTTTACACACTGTCGAAACACTTATACCATTTTATTTTTGGGCTTAAACACTCGTCCGTGTTTATCTCTTCTCACAACAAAACTATCTTTCTATCTGGCATTCGTCCTATGTCATGATATTTTCAACAGCCGTCCCCTGCAAGGTGATCGTCCTTCACCTTTTGATGACCGTCCCTCATCATTTATCCGATGGCCATCCCCATCGTTGATCTTTCTATCCGACATTCATCCTATATCGTGATATTTTCAGTAGCCGTCCCCTACTAGGTGATCGTCCTTCACCTTTTGATGATCGTCCCTCATTATTTATCTGATGACCGTCCCCATCGTTGATCTTTCTATCCGATATTCGTCCTATGTCGTGATATTTTCAGCAGCCGTCCCCTGCTATGTGATCGTCCTTCACCTTTTGATGATCGTCCCTCATCATTTATCTGATGGATGTCCCCATCATTGATCATTCTATCCGACATTCGTCCTATGTCGTGATATTTTCAGCAACCGTCCTCTGCTCGGTGATTGTCCTTCACCTTTTTGATGACCATCCCTCATCATTATTTCATCAGTTTATCCGATGGCCGTCCCCATCGTGGATTCCTATTTTTTAGCCCGATGGCCATCCCCGCCGCATATTCTTTATTCTTTAGCATGACGCCGTCCCCGTTAGTGCATCTCTCACCTTTTAATCCCCAGCAGTCGTCCTCTGCTCGATGGTCGTCCTCCATCGCTATCATTCGATGTTCATTCTATATCGTCTGGTTTTGTAAATAACAATTTATATCCCTTTTCTTCTTATACCAGAGAGCGCAAATTTTGGACTGTCCTGGTATTCAACCACAAGTTATCTAGTTCATCTGCTAAGCCTGGCGCTTACATCCTGCACAACTAACTCATGCTTGAATAGGGGCAGATGTAAATACCCCAAATTTTCCCTCTCACTTTCTCATGCCTTGGTTTATGATCACACATATTACATAGCATATCATTACATCTTACATTGCATATTCACCTTTAACATCTCATTGCATCTCTACACATCTAGGGTTTGTGATCAGATGAATCTTGAAGAGAGCATGAAGTATCTCAGAGGCCATGAGGCATGACAAGAAGTTCCTTGAGTTTTCTAAGGTCATATTATACCCCCAAGGGCTCTTGGAAGTCAAAAGATCACATGAGATTGCAGAGCCACCCAGGTAGACTCAGGGTTCTTGCACAGATGACCTAAAATTAGGGTTTTGGGTTTGAGGCCCTTACAACCAAAATTTTTGTTCATTCTTGATTCAAAAGGTCTTTATATGATATAAGGAGTGTGTGGATGAAGTTTGATAAATAAATTCAATGTGGAAGTCATCAGATCAAATGGTAACTTATTGTGTAAGAAAAGTCAGGATTAAGGCATCTGAGGCCTGCAACAAGGGCCCCAATGGGTCATCATCATCAATTTGAGGTCCTATGACCTTTATTTTGTCTTAGGAATGTTTGAAATATCATAAGATTGAAGAATTTTGAGCCATTGCAAAATTTGCCATTTTTGGACATGACTTGAAGTGAAAACTTTCCATTTTGGGAAAGATTTTCAACCTCCTCTTTCTTGATCAAAAAGGTTTCAAATGAATTTTCTTCAAACATGAAAGTTGTAGATTGGATCTTCCCATTTTCAAAAAGTATAAGAACTCCTCTTGATTCATCCTAGAACTCAAGATATGGCAAGTCAAAGTTGGGAAAAATCTTGTAATTTTCAAGTTTAGGCCAAAGAGGGAAATGTGCAAAAGTGAATTCCAGGCATCTACATGACTTCTAATCCACTCAAATGCATCATGTCATGATGAAACAACATCTCAAAGTCAGATTTGAGCTTTGAACCAAGGGATTCCATGACTTGTTTCTCAAGAAATCACAAAGTTGCAAAATTGAAAAACTTATGCAAACTCTTGATTCAGGCCATACAACTCATATCAATTGATCCTAGGGTCCTCCTTGAAGCCAACTGAAGCAGCTCAAGCCCTCAAATCAGTTCTTCCATGGCCCATAACTCAAGTACGCAACTTTTGACTTTTTGGCCAATTGTGACATGCCATTCCCACAGTGGATATCTACTATTCTGACTCATTCCAATTGTTTATGCATTGCCTAAGGATCATAAAACACAACACACAAGAGCTCAGAAGGGACACATATTTAGATTGCACAAAAATTCCCAAAAACTTCCTCTCTTTGATTCTCCCAATCCAGCCATCAAACTTCAAAAATTCCTTCACCAATCAACCACACATCACCCATAGAACAAATTCCACCCCTTACAATGGCCTGAAACACAACACACAAGAACCTCATTTTCTGATATATCAGAACTGAACCTCTCAAAATAGCCAGTTTAAACTCCATTCAAGCATTCCATTAGCCCCATGGGATTAATAGGAGGCCATTTGCACTAGATGGAGGCTCTGAAAGCTCACTTTCGAAGGTCTCCAGCTCAGGTATAGCTCAAGAAATGTTTTCTCAGAACTTCATTTTCTTGTTACAAGATGAATCTACATGTTGCACTGATCACATAGATGTCTTTAGAATTGAAAATGAGCAAGAAATGACCATTTCATGTTGTTCTGAAAGTTTGTCCGTATTTTGATTTTTGCTTCGATTTGCTTGATTCATGTGTTATAAATGTTGTTTGATGATTGATTTGTGTTCTATGAAGTGTGGGGAGTATTTCTGGGCAGGTTAGAGGTCTTGGGATGGCCTAGGGAAGAAGATAGGGTTTTGGTTGGCCGGAGAAGATGACCGGAGCACTATTCTGGTCATCTGAAAGTGATTAGGGTTAGGGTGCCCAGATTGATGTGAGCCCTTCGATCTTGATTAGGTTAGGGAGTGGACGGTTTAGATTAGTCATTAACCCTAATTTTAATTAATTAAAATAAATTATAATTAATTAACTCAGATTGAATGGCAGCCTTTGGATTGCACGCGTATTAGGAGTTTAAACCTCGACGGTTGGATCTTCATACCTTCACTCAAACTGACTTGCATCTTCAGCCTTTGATCTAACTTCCACGCAATCTGAACCCTCCCTTTCAATTACTTTGCATTTTATTTTTATTTATTTCATTTTCTTTTCCTTTATTTATTTAAAATAGCAAAACATTTTCAAAAATTCTGATTTTTTAGACTTTCACTCTAATTAATATTAAAAACCCAAAAACATTTTTATTTTCATTTTTTGCATGAAAAAATTATTTTAAATCATTTAATTGTATTATTTAATTAATTAATTCATTTTAATTAATTAAAAATACTTTTAGGTACTTAAAAATAACCAAAAAAATCAGAGAACCTCTTTTAACATTAAGAACAATTTACAAACTCATTTCACATTTTTATTTTAGGGTTTGATCATGTTTTGACAATTAAACTTGAATTAGGGTTTTGAAAATCCCCTTTTTCATAACCCTAATTCAAAAATTCATTTCTTCCTAGCCAAAATGAGTTATTGGTTCTTTTTGCATTCTCTTACATGTTGCATCTAGTATCTAGGACATTTAAATCATATTTTTGCATTGCATTTTCAATTTGTTTTGACTTTTTTATTTTCAAGTGTCCAAAACCCTGGCCAAACTTAGGAAAACCATAACTTGACTTTGGTTTAGCTTTAGGCTTCCACCTTTTGAGGGTGTTCTCATTTAGGTTTAGGGTTTGCTTGGATGCAATTTCAATTTTTTATCATGTGATTTGCTTCAGATTTTGATCATGGACTTTGTGTATGTACATACTAACATTTCAGGTGCAAATGGTAAGTTAATTAGGATGTGGGTGTGCATCCACATCCAATCTCTTCTCACCCTCTTATTTATTTGTGTTTGAAGTGAATTTGATTCACTTGTGTTTGTTTCTCTCCCAATCCTAGGTTACTTAACTTCTTCAGGAAGTAAGTAACCTATCTTTCTCTCTCTTTCTATTTCCTCTGCTTCTTCCTTGGTGGCCATCTGATGATTTCTCTTTAAGCCTCATAAACCATAGGAATATCCAAGCATGATAACTTTAGAGTTGTGAATAGTTCCCCTTAGATTTTACCTTTTGAGTCTCTTTGAGTCTCTGCTTCTCATCTCAATAACAAAGGCTAAACAATTAAAGTTTTAGGGCTCTGTATTAGGGTTATGCATGTATCCTTATCTTATGATGGAGTGTATGACTTTAATACTTAGTGTTAAACCTTTAAGTTGGTTTCACCTCTTAATCAAAACACCTAATAATCATCAAGACTTAAGCTTGTAACTTGGGCCTTATATTAGGGTTACATATCTGCCTCTAGGTCAGAGGGACTAACTCTAGTGTTTAATGGACAAGTCCCCCTCAGGTTTAGTCTTACAAACATAAAATTCACTTCTTAACCTAATCTCTAATTAAAATCCACTTTAATAAAGGTTTGATATATAATTATTTTAATCCCTGACCATGGATTAAGTTGAGGTATCTTCGTCATCTTAAGTGTCCTCATCTATCATCCTTCTCTTAGGATGGTGTAATGAGTTCACTAATCCCTGATTAAAGATTAAACTCATTACTTAACACAAAACAAAAATCCAAAAACACTTAATATTCACAAATAGGTTAATGATCTTAATCCTGTATCATTATGGTAATTAAGTTGGGATGTCCATCTCATACTTAAGTATACTCATTATCCCTAATCAGGGATGATATAATGAGTTTGCAAACCCTTGATTAAGGCTTAAGCTCATTATCCTATGCAAAACACCAAAAACAATAAAAAAACTGAAAACACAAAAACAAACAATAAACGTCTCCTCCCGGATTCTTTTCTCATCACACTCACTCTGAAAAAGAAAATTTGCCTCTTCCATCTAATGCAAGACAGTTAGCACTCGAGCCAGACGAGTCATACACTTGAGCATGGACAAGTAAGCAGTTCACACTAAAACATCTAAGTCTCTTTGAGTCGAACTACGATATTCCGACTTCCTCATTGCACGAGAGGATACGTAGGCATAACTTAACAGTTATCAAATTAAAGTCCCCAAGTCTCCCTCCTCTTCTTTTTCCAGCTTTTCTTTTCTTAGCCTTAGTTTGAACTCCTGTTCTTTTGCACTGTCACTTTGTACATCTGTCTCTTTTACACATAGTCAACACATACACTATCCCCCCCTTTAACACAATCAGGTAAGCGTGGATCCCGTCGAGTATGACGGATGATCTGGGTGCTAATACCTTCCCAGGTTGTAACCAACCCCCTTACCCAGTTTCTTTGGTTTGCAACCGTCTTATCCACTTCTTTCTAGGTTTATGCAGCATTACCTTTCCTTCGGGATAAAAATGTCTAGCTGGTGACTCTATTCAACCTCAACCTTCAACATCGCCGACTCCAATTCACGTTTGTACCAGGATGAAAATCCAGGGAGCGACACCCTTATATTACAAATTTTCTGGTTTATTCAGGTTTTCTATCCCTCTATACCTTGAACGTCTAAAAGCCATTGCTATCATCCATTCAGGTCTACAACTCATTGAATAGGGTAGCTATAACACCCTAAAATTTTCCCTCTCATTTTCATAACATTTGACATACCATTCCCATACATTCTATTGCATTTAGATCAAGCAAAAAGAAAGCATACACTCATTGGTTGAGGCCTCAGGTGTGTGATCAGTTGATTTGCAAAGTTATGGTCATTCAAAGTCAAATAATAAGAGCCACATGTCTCCCAACAAGCCTCAAAGGTCCCTCACATCCCATACAACCTCAAATGATACCTAAAGTCATCATAAGAAGTGGATTGATCAAGAAGTTCAAGCAGTGCAACATCTCCTAACAAAAGGGGCCAAAATTAGGGTTTCTTATTCAAAGGGCTTCCTAATGAAATTTTGGTTCAAACTTGATTTCAATGTTTTCCACATGATATCAAGTGTCTAGGTATGAAATATTGTCCATTGAATCATTTCAGAAGGTCTCCAACTGGTCATTTACTTGAAAATCAAGAAATTGGGGAAAAGTCAACCATGCAATGGAAGAAATGAGAAAGCTCTCGAAGGCATAAGTGAAACACCTAAGAAGAAAGAAAGATGAGAACATGACAAAAGAAGTATCATACAAGTAAAGTAAGGATCAAACTCCTCAAAATCAGAACCAAAACAAGTGGAATAAAAGCAATAGATTAAAGCATCATCATCACTAGAAACATACAAGTTCAAACAATAACACATAGAAGAAGCATGGATAAGTTTGAACTGTCGTGGGTATTCATACAGTGTAAGACTTAGTGGATAAGCAACTCAAAACAAAACAAAGTTAAATCATCATACAAGGACCTGAGACATTCTAACAAGTAAAAAAGTATTAAAACAAACCCTAGGAGTTGGCACAAGTTCCCTCCTATCCTAATGAGCAAGCAAAACTCAAGAAAACATCACAATTAGGTCATGGCAATCACAAAATTCACATAAAATGGAAACCAGCCTCTAAAATTCCACAAGTAATCACAAAGAATCCTTAGACATGTAGGATCAACATACCAAAGCCACAAGACATAATTCAGAAGCAAACTATGTAAAATAATTGCTCAAAGTCAAATTAGGGTTTTAGAATCTTCATCATAAAGCAACATGGCAAAAGGAAAGAAAATAACTTCTAAAAATCATGAATAAAATCTCAAATGATCTTCAACAAGTCAAGAATCAATGGAAAAAAGAATCAAGTTCATACCTATTTCTATGCTTAAGTTATAAAATCAACAAGGAAGATCATGCAACAAAGGAATTAAAATAAAGAAATAAAAGTCAACAATTAATTCATCAAGGAAAAATAATGAAAAAAAATAAAAATTATGAGAAATTAAAGAAAATTGAAATGAACATACATGATTTTTTCCAGGATTTTTAAACAAGGTTTACTAATTTTAGAAAATAAAAAGCAAACTGAAAAATGAAATGCAAAATAATAATAATGTAACAAGAACGAGGTGCAGATAGCAAGAAAGCACAGTTGAAACAAGACATTGGACTCAAGATGGGGGTGCAAATAGCAACTAAAGCCCAGTCTACTCAGTGCTGCATACAATAGCTTTTATGGAATTTAAAATAAAATCAGGATTAACTGAAGCCATGGGAATCATCTAACGCACACGGTGAGAGTCAACAAGCCAGCCAAGTCAAACAAAACAAGCAATCACATAGGCACGCACATGATAACTATGGTTATCAGGAAAACACACTGCATTATTGTAAAACATAAAATCACGTGAGGGAGAGGGTCCAAATTTAATGCGCTGGCAATCTATGCAGCGTTGGATCTGAAAAACCAAGGGTGGAGATTACGTCTCCTTCATCACTCACCTGTATTCACATTCATCACTAAATGCAGAATCCGGTGACCGGAGCTAGGGCTATGGCACCAGAATATTTAAACCAAGAACAAAACAGCACCAAAACACACCAAATTCTCCATATCAAGTAAATCCACTATGTTGAATCCAAATCCATGCTCAGAAAACACAAACGAACATCACACAAAGCAGATCGAAGCAAGGTGTATTTCAGCATCAAACTTTAAAACAACAATACTTCTTCATTTCTCACTCAAAATCAAAACTAAATACATCCAGATCATCAGTGAAACAAGCAGATCACAAAATGCACACGAAAAACCAATTCTAGATCCATTGATTTGAAGGTTACCTGAAGCTTGCAGAACACGAATTAGCTCAAGAAAACCTTCCAGAAGTTGCAGATCTATCCTCTAGCTCCTCTATTTGCAAAATAAATGCAAATAGAGCTTCAAATATGGATGGAAATGGAGATTCGAACCAAACTTCACTTGAATCAATAATGGATTCTTGATCCTCACACCTCAAGGATGAAGAAAATGCAAAGAGATGCAGCAATGAGTGTGTATGGAGAGAAATTCGAATGAAATGTCTTGGGTGCAAGAAAAATTGAAGTTCAGGAATGAGAGAGAATGTTTACAAATTTAGTGCATGGATTCCTTATATAGCGCTAGTATTCACACCTGATTAGGGTTTTTGCAACAATGCACGCATTAGAAGTGTGGTTGGGAGTAATTTTCAAATTGGATAGAAAATTGTGACGAGGTGATTTTCTCGTGCCATCCTATATCCATGTGCATAATCTGACTTTATTTCACTCAATTTTCACCCTTGGATCAATGTTGGCCATTGGATTTAAGTGAATCATGCTTTCTTCATGTCTTTTGCAAAAATGCATCTTGTGAAATTATCCTCCATCAAGCCATGAGTTCTTGGGAATTTTTGCATAAAATCACTTGTCTTGGATTGAATTTGTATGTTGTGATCACATTTGGTTCATGTCATGCCTTAAACATAAGATATGAGACTTTTTGCAAATGGTAGAAACTTGAAAAATAAGGTAAACCCCTAAATTTCACCAACTTCAAATGGCCATATCTTTCAAACCAAAAATGCTATGATCATGTTCTTGGAATTTTTGGAAATGGGAGAACAAGCCCTTTAACTTTCATGTTTGAGGAAAATTTATTAGGAGTCATCTTGGGCATGTAAGAATCCCTTGAAGATTAGGGCAAAAATGCCAAAAATAGTAAGTTTCCATTACAAGTCACTTACTAAATTTGGAAAATTCCTCATAAGCTCTTAGTTCTTGAATATTGAGATCACCAAAGCTCTTCCTTGTCCTTGGGAATGTCCCTTGACTTGAAAATAAATGTCGGAGGCCTTGAAATCCAACAATTGACTTTGTAGGTGCATAGTTGACCAATTTCTTCATTTACAAATAACTGAAGAATTAGATGACTTCCTCAATGATTCTTTGAATAAAACTTCATACATAGGCCTTATATATCACGTGAAGACCTTTGACCATAAGAATTGGTTAAAGCTATGATGACCTCTTGATCTGAGGCAAAACCCTAATTAAGGTTTCCTGAGTAGGAGCTTATTGCACTGTTGAACTCCTGATGATGCTTCACCCTTCTAGAGTTTCATGGTTGACTTTGGAACAGTAAAAGACATGATGAGACCTTGTGAGCTTCTTGCAATGTCACTTGGCTCTTATCTTGACTTAGAGAACCATGAATTTCAATATGATTGATCATGTGCCTTATGCTAGCACATATGGATGCCATGCCTCATTTTTCTATGCCAAATGCTAAGATATGAGATTATCATGATATGCTATATGGTATGAAAATGATGAGGAAAAGAGTGATCAAATTTTGGGGTGCTACAGCTGCCCCTAATCAAACATATGTTAATCTGACAAGGACGAAAGCTCATGTTGTCGACCGTTCGAGATGAACTGTGGTTGAATACCAAAATAACCCTGAAATTTGCACTCTGGTGAGGAAAAAAACTGGGAAATAAACCTAAATAAAGGAGAGCTCCTACAAACCCTAGCAAGGTGACATGTAACCAAAGAACCAAATAAATTTCTTTTTAAACGATGCCAGGAGACTACTAGCTTGCCACAGCGACAATGGACTTTGAAACTGTCTTTTGAACGACGCCAGACGACTATTGGCTTGCCACAACGACGGTGTACTTTGAAATGGGTGATTACTTACGAATCTCATGTCTTCATATGTTTCCCATTGGTGCATTTGTGTTTGTGGGATAGACATGTGTCGCTCCCGGGATTTTCATCCTAGTACAAACGCGAAAGTGGCGCGGAAAAGGTAGAGTCGTCAGCCAGGTATTTTTATCCCGAAGGAACGGGAAAGGTAATGCTGCACGAACCTAAGGAAGAAGGAAAGGACAAGGTCATGCGAATCAAAGATCTGGGTTCGGGAGTCGATTACGACTTGGGAAGGTATTAGCACCCCAGATCGTCCACCGTACCCAACGAGATCCATGCTTGTTTGTTTACTTCAAAGGGTAAGAAATAAGATGATACTGAACAAAAGAACTGGAACTGGAAAAGGAAAAGAGATCGAAAGGGGAAAATGTAGGGAAAATAAAGAGTGTGCTCGCACAGGCCCTACCCCGCTGCCTACGTACCTCATCGGGAAAATGAGGATCAAAGTCGACGTAGTTCGCCTAACTAAAGGCGAGTATTTTGTTTGTATTTTTTATGCGTTGGAACTGCGTATGTCTATGCTCAGGTGTTGTATGCTCGCCTTAAACGAGTGCGTTTACCGTCTTGCATGCGAGACAAGTCGTCGCAAGTTCGTGTTAAGAGTGAGTGAGGTGAGAAAAGAAGTTCCAAAAGAAAAGACAATTCTTCTTTGTTGTTTTGTATTTTAGAGAAGTGTTTTCTGTTTATTGTTTGTGAACCTTCTCGTACCAAGACTTGTTCATCGTGGTAGATGACTTATACCCTGCCCCGAGACAGGACATGCATAAGTAACCCATGACAAAGTATCGTGTCGTACGAGTAAGACCGACCTTTGTTAAGTGTTTTTTATCTTTTCTTTATGAGATGTGAAAGAGAAAGCAAAACAAACCAAAGGCAAAAAGTCTAAGGGAAAGACTAAAATCCTAGTGTTATCATACATGGATGAACCTAGGTTAGTGTGGTTTCTATCCTTATGAGGATGAAAAGAGAAACAAAGAGAAATAGAATACAACTTACTTCTTAGTAAAGTTAAGTTAATTCTAACAAGGGGTTAACATGAAGTTATGAAAATCTAACAAACACAAGTATGGAAGGTAACGTAAAAATGTGCATTAAATGCACAAAGAAGTAAAAGGAATAAGTTGCGGAAAATTACCTTAACCTCCCTACAAAACAAAGGTTAGTGTTGCATATTATTAAAAATAATAAGGCAAAAAAACACCAATTAAATCCTAATGCTCCTAGGACATAAACTAGACTCAATCCTAAGTCTAAAGGATACTAAAAATGATGCAATTCAAAATCCAACAACCTATTGCAGCTACTAAATGCACAAACAACAATGAAATGCAATACACAATGCACACAGCTTTTTACAGCTCACAATCAACATTCAAAACAGATGTAAAAAGTGTGGAAATGCAACAATCGACATACATTTTACAGCTACTGTGTCAAAAAATAGCTATGAAATGCAAAAGTCAATTTTGATTATTTTCATTTTTTAATGCACAAAATCCATGAGAAATGCTCAATTAACATGAATAAATGCAACATGAACATAGATCAACATGCATAATTGAATGAACATGCTTGTTTTCAATGAGGGATTATAAAAGGATGCACCAAATGATCAATTATACAACAAGTATGCAAATTATGGCACATAAACATGATGAACATGAACATAGATCAACATGGATCAACAAGAATGACATGTAGCTTGATGCAAAAATCATAATTGGATTAATATGCAAACATGATCAAACATGCAACAAAATGCACATACATATTTATGATTATGTGAAATGCAACATATGATATGTGATGCAACAATGCGTATGAGTTAATAAAACATGCAAGGGATGCAAAAACAAAATGTAACATGATCATTTACATGCTAAATGATGCATTGAAAATAGCAACAATATGCACTAAATTAATTCATGCACAAATGAACAAATAAGCACAATATGCGAAAGGGAACGGAAACCCGTCGAAACGGCTCGAAATGACGGAATGAGATACCAAAACTAATCTAAACAATTCCCTAAAAAAAATACCTAAACATGCACGAACATTAAAGGCACAAGGAATAAAGATCAAGCAATCCACTAAGCTGAAATTTCAAACTCAAACAACGTTAACCGGTTAACGGACCTAAAACAGTAGTTTGTGGCAAAATGCACGTGTTAACCACCTAACCAAATGCGTTAACCGGTTAACACTAAACAGAATGTGAAAAATTGTTTAGAAATAAGTGCTTTTGGCCATAAACTCACTTCTAATAATCCCTAACACATACATGAACATGTTAGAACGAATTTTCTACCTAAAGGGAGCATTCTAACACCTATTAGGACCTAGATTATGCTACAGATCTAGCTTCTAACAAACAAAATGCACAAATCACAAACGAAACGAAATTGAACGGTAAAACGCAATCGAAACGATAAACATGCAAAGAAATCTGTTACGGCGAGATGAAGAGAATAAGTTAAGGCAATAGTGGTTTTGGATCACCAACCTACAAAGCGGAGGATTGCTTCGGTGAGTGTTTTGATGAATCGGAATGTAAACGGAGAAGAAAACTGAAGATCCGCGAATGCAAAATAAATGCGATTCGTTATTGATGCTTCTTGATTAACCACTTCCAATGCTCCAAATCACTTCAATTAAGCTCCAATGTTTAGGATTAGTGAAAGATTAGCTTCAATTTCTTCAAATTCCAATGAAGAATTTGAAGAACCTCTATAAAGAAGCTCTTAGTGAGTTTTGTGAGTAAATGGGAGAATTGAGAGAAAATTGTGAAGATTGAAGATGAAAATGGTGAAAATGAATTGCCAACCTTTTGTTTGGGATGGTTAGGGTTTATATAATGAGTAGGCATGGAGCTAGGTTTGGGAATGGAACTAGGCTTTGGTTTGGAGTTAGGGTTGGAGTTAGTAATGATTAAGGTTGGACTTGTAGAATATTCCTTGGAATATTATAGAAGGTGGTAGAAGATGGTAGAACAATCCAAGTGAATGGAGTAAAAATGAAGTGGAAGAAAGGGAAGGAAAATGTGGAGGGAAGTGAAGAAATCCAACTAACTTTCAAATGTTTTTCCAAAATCCGCTTCCGTTAACCGGTTAACCAAATGCGTTAACCGGTTAATGGCCTTAAAATTTCAATATTATTTTCTTTTGGTTGTTTCTCATGGGATTGCTTTGAATATATTTTTGTAGTGATTTTCCCTTCTTTGAGCTCCAAGATTGACAAACCTAACCCAATCACATGCCTTATGCACATGCAAATGCTCATGATTTATTCATTATTTTTATTATTCTTGGATGCGATGTTATGCTCGGATGATCATGCGAAATGACGAAGCACAAACCACTTGAGGTTGGCAATAAATTAAAAGGTCAAATAAGGGTGTTACAGTTGCCCGTATTCAATCATTTGTAGCCCTGAATGGATGATAGCAATGGATTTCAGACCTTCGAGGTATGAAGTGATTGAATACCCGAATAAACCGGAAAATCTGTACTTTGTGGGAATGAAAGGTGATTGGAAAGGATGCCATTATTGGATGACAAGACACACTGTGAGTGGGTCAGAAAAGAGATCATCATAACTTGGTTGACGATTCAAGGGTGTGAAACTGAATGTGGAATATTCAATAAGTATTTATCCCACGCGGGAGATAAAGACCTAAAAGAGAAACTATCATAACGTGGATGATGACACAAACAAACGAGACCGATTGTGGAGGAATCGACAAGAATTTATCCCGTGTGGGAGATAAAACCTATAAAAGAGACTATCATAACATGGATGATAACTCGAAAAAACGAGACCGATTGTGGCGGAATCGACAAGAATTTATCCCGCGTGGGAGATAAAACTTGAAAAAGATATTATCATAACGTGGATGATAACTCGAACAAACAAGACCGAACGTTGCGGAATTGACAAGAATTTATCCTACGTCGGAGACTATTATAACGTGGATGATAACTCGAAATGGGGATAACAAGCATTGACTTGTAACAATAATAGCGTTTGGGGGAATGTACTTGGCATTCTCTGTGGGGAATACTTCAGACTGTTTGAAGACCGAGGTTTCGACTGTTGCAAGATACCAAAATTGGCTTATGCTTCGTATGTATATGTTTGAATTTTTCCATGGCATAATGCTCCATAATGATGGAAATGCTACGCTTTATGAGGATGCAAATGTAATGATGATTACTATATGCAAATGCAAGAGAGATCTCTTGAAGAGGAGAGAACGGGTATCTTCGACGACTTCGCTGGGGAAGGGTCCATTGTTGCATTGATTATGGTGAATCCTTGTGAGGAAGAGCAACTATGCGGGGAATAAGCAACTCCGTGGGGAGATAGTGTTAATGATCCACCGGCTCTGAACTTCCGTCATTTCCAAAAATAAATTGGACTTTGAGATTGGAGAGCCCATACCCTATTGAGGATGAACTTGATATGCTGAGAGGTACACTACTCGCTGAACTCCGCTGGGGGAATGATATCCTTCTGACACGGCTGGGGAGATCAGATGTGTTGGTACTCTGATGAGGAAGAAACCTGCTGGGGGAAATCCTTTAAGTGCAACATCTTCTGCTTGGGGAAGACATCTGCTGTGGAATTTTGTTAGGAGAACCCGCTGGGGAAAACTGCGAGCACCACTGGGTAGAGACGATATTTCGAGCTCCTCTATATCTTCATCTCTGTTGGGAAATAATAAATTCTCCCGTGCGGCTGGAGATAAGAAGACTCTGATGGGGAATATTTATTTTTTGAAGGAGGGCTCTCTGCTTGGGGAGAATGCTTATCTTTTTCCAATTTCTGACTCTATTGGGGATAATGGAGAATGTCGTTGGGGAGTATTTCTTGTTGATGCTGAGAGTCTGGAATCATCTCTGGCCGGGGATACGAAGATCATGACATCCTTCCGTTCGAGAAATATCCTTCCTTTTGCTGCTATGCTGGGGAAAGCTTCTCTTTCTAATCCTGCCGGAGAGGATGGAGAACTCAACTGGGGATATAAGGCTTTTCGTGCTGGGGAAGACCTTTCAAATCCAATCCTCTTACGAGGTAGAAGTGGAAGACGTCCTCTATTGGGGATGAGATGTTGATGCTCCTCTGCTTGGGAATTATCATTCTCTTTGCTTGTTATTCTGCTGGAGAGGAGATGATCTAATGAGACTTGCTGAGGAGTCAAACTTCACGATCTGCTGAGGAAGAGACTTATTGAAGCTCTACGCTGGCGATGGCCGTTGTTGGCGACCTGTACCTTCATGTTAATGAACACAACTAATAGTACCTTCACAAATAGAGAATTAGTTTGGTCTGCATGCCCTAGGCTCATGGTCTGAATCCATCCCAGTCACTCAACACATCAGATACGTGCCAAATGTCTTTAATCTCCTGCATGAGTTATAAGGCATCTGTGCATTCACAAAGCAATATTTATCATAATTTGTTGGACGTTTTTGCAATCAATCAGCGGTAGATGAAAACCAAAAACTTGTGGAAACAAATCTGACTGAAATTACGCTTTTATTGATTGAAGAATGGCCATGAATAGGCATTACACAGGAAGCAATCCCTAGAAAGAGGAAATTACACATAAGGAAATTAAACTATCCTAATGGTAATGTGAATACAAAGTCTCATCAAGCTCCGACCAGGCTATGACTTGTATGTCCTCAAAACTCTCCGCTCGCTTTGCTTTCGAGGAAGATAATTGAATTGATCTTCAACCCTTAGATCGTCTTTGATTGCAAACAACGAATCACAGATCTGGCAGATCGTAGTGGTTCGTTTTAGTCCCTCTTTTGCGTGAATTTCCCTTTCGGGTTTTCGATCCACCGAGATACCTTTTTTTTACCTGAGTTGTCTAGTGTGGCTTTTCAACTTAGCGCGTGTACATCTATTCAGATATTTCCCTAATTTTTGCCCGAGCCTTTTATTCTATTTTTTGGCTCGCCAGGATGCCCTTTTTTGCTTGGGCCTTATTCTGTTTTTGTCCAGCGGGTCTTTTAAACGAAGTATTTTCTCACTGCGTCTGTGTTGACAGGGGATTTGAGGTATTCACCATCCATGGTCGTTAACATCAAGGCTCCGCCCGAGAAGACCTTTTTGACCACGAATGGACCTTCATAATTGGGTTTCCACTTGCCCCTGTGATCGTTATTAGGAGGAAGAATCCTTTTCAACACTAGATTTCCAGGTATGTACCGTTGAGGCTGTATTTTCCTATCGAAAGCCTGTTTCATTCGCCGTTGATACAACCGTCCATGGCATACAACTGCAAGGAGTTTCTATTCTATGAAGCTCAGCTGGTTGTACCTGGATTGGAGTCATTCAGCTTCGTCAAGCTTGACATCCATCATTATTCTCAGCGAGGGGATCTCAACTTCAATTTGTAGGACTGCCTCCATACTGTATACAAGTGAGAATGGGGTTGCCCCAATCGAAGTACGCACCGATGTCCGATACCCATGCAATGCAAATGGTAGCATATCATGCCAATATTTTTATGTAACCACCATCTTCTGCATTATATTTTTGATGTTCTTGTTGGCTACCTCGACGACGCCATTCATCTTCGGGCGATATGGCGATGAGTTATGATGATTGATTTTGAAATCCCGGCACAATCTGCCATCATCTTGTTGTTAAGATTGGAACCATTGTCAGTAATGATTCTCTCAAGAATTCTGTACCAACAAATGATATCCCTCTTGATGAATCGGGCTACCACTTGTTTCGTGACATTGGCATAAGACGCCGCTTCAACCCACTTTATGAAGTAGTCAATAGTCACCAGGATGAAACGGTGATCGTTGGAAGTTGTTGGTTCGATCTTGCCAATCATGCTGATGCCCCACATGGCGAAGAGCCAAGGTGAAGACATGACACTCAATGGATTTGGAGGTACATGGACATTTTCAACATAGATTTGGCACTTGTGGCACTTGCGAGAATATTTACATCAATCAGATTCCATGGTGATCTAATAATATCCCGACCTAAGAAGTTTCTTTCCCATAACATGCCCTCCAACATGGGTACCGAAGGAGCCTTCATGAACTTCTTGCATCAACAGGTCTGCTTCGTGTCTATCCATGTATCTAAGCAGGACCATGTCGAAGTTCCGTTTGTAGAGCCATTCATCTTGATTTTAGAAGAACCCGCCTGCCAGCCTCCTGAGGGTCTTCTTGTCTTTGCTAGATACCCCTGTCGGGTATTCCTGAGACTTCAGGAATTGCTTGATATCATGATACCAAGGTTTGATATTGTCAGTACTGTCAACTGTGAAGACATATGTCGGCCTTTCGATTCGAGAGGTATAGATTCGAGGCACGTAATTCTCTTGATGAACATTGATCATGGAGGACAAGGTTGCCAAAGCATCAACAAAATGGTTCTCATCTCGAGGTATGTAGTGCAACTTGACTTTGGTGAAGAAAGTAAGTAACCTCCTAGTATAGTCCCTGTAAGGAGTCAAATGAGGTTGATGGACCATCGATTTGCCGTTGACTTGATTGATGACCAAAGCAGAATCTCTGAAGACCTCGAGGTTCTTGATTCTCAAGTTGATTGCTTCCTCGATTCCCATTATGCAGGCTTCGTATTTGACCTCGTTATTAGTGCATTCGAATGTCAGTTGGGCAGTGAAGGGCATATGGATCCCTTTAGGCGAGATAATGACAACTCCAACTCCACTTCTGTTCATATTCACGGCTCCGTCGAACATCAAACTCCATTTGGATTCGGGGTCTGGCCCCTCCTCCGGGAGTGGTTCTCCACAGTCTTTTGACTTGAGGAACATGATGTCCTCATCCGGGAACTCAGACTTCATCGGTTAGTAATCATCAATTGGTTGTTAGGCCAGAGAATCCGATAATACACTTCATTTGATAGCTTTTTGTGAAGTGTATTGGATATCATATTCCGTCAGAATCATTTTCCATCGGGCTACTCTTCCGGTTAGACCTGGCTTTTTGAAGATGTACTTTACTAGGTCCATCTTGGAAATCAGTAGGGTAGTGTGATTCAGCATGTACTGTCTTAGTCGGCGAGCAGCCCATGCCAAAACGCAACAAGTTTTCTCGAGCAGTGAGTAGCGGGTCTCACAGTCGGTAAACGTTTTGTAAGGTAATAGATTGCATGCTCTTTTCGACCTGACTCGTCATGCTGACCCAACACACAACCCATTGATCCTTCAAGAACAGTGAGGTACATGATTAGGGGTCTCCCTAACACTGGAAGCATGAGAATCGAAGGATCTTAAAAGTACTCCTTGATTTGGTCGAAGGCCTGTTGGCAGTCATTATTCCATTCGACGACCTGATTCTTCCTCAGAAGCTTGAAAATAGGTTCGCATGTGGATATTAGGTGTGAGATGAACCTTGCAATGTAGTTCAACCTCCCTAAGAAGCCGCGTACCTCTTTCTCGGTTTTCGACTCAAGCATCTCCTAAATTGCCTTTACTTTTGCAGGGTCAACCTCGATTCCCCTTTCGCTGATGATAAAGCCCAGTAGCTTACCGGAATGCACCCCGAATGTGCATTTATTCGGATTTAACCTCAGTCTGAATTTCCTAAGCCTGTCAAAAAGCTTGGCTAAGTTGACTAGATGTTCTTCTTTTGTTTGTGACTTCACTATCATGTCATCAATGTAGAGCTCAATCTCATGATGAATCATGTCATGGAATAGTGTCACCATTGCACATTGGTATGTAGCTCCAACATTTTTCAAACCAAACAGCATGACCTTGTAACAGAAGGTGCCCCACGGGGTAATAAATGTAGTCTTCTCCATATCCTCTGGCGACATTTTGACCTGGTTGTAGCCTGAGAAGCTATCCATGAAGGAGAATACAAAAAACTGGGCAGTGTTGTCAACTAGCACATCAATGTGCGGCAACAGAAAGTCATCTTTGGGGCTTGCCCAATTCAAATCCCTGTGGTCCACGCACATTCTGACCTTACCATCCTTCTTGGGGACTGGTACAATATTTGCAACCCATGGTGGATAGCTAGTCACAACCAAGAATCCGAAATCAAATTGCTTTTCAAACCTCTTCTTTAATTTTGATGGCCATGTCAGGACGCGCCTGTCTCAATTTCTGCTTGACCGGCGGGCAATCTTCCATGAGGGGCAGCTTGTGCACTACATTGTTGGTATCCAACCCGGGCATGTCTTGGTAGGACCAGGCAAAGACATCGACATATTCTCGGAGCATGGAGATCAAGCGAATCTTGAAAGTCTCTTCTAATGCGGCCCCGATCTTGACCTCCTTTCGGGCTTCCTCGGTACCTAGGTTTACCACCTCAATGGCTTCCTCATGCGGCTGAATCATGTTCTCCTCTTGGTTAAGCAATCTGGCTAGCTCTTCGGGCAGTTCACAATCTTCGTCACCTTCCTCGTCGGCTAGATAAATCAGATTGTCGAAGTCATACTGAGCCATAATAAGGTCGTAACTAATGAGACCCGATGATGAGCATATGCATGAATGTTGATTCATGCTAGATTTTAGAAACGGCGTGAGACACGAAAAATATTGCCATTTATTTTTATAAACAAAAATGAAAATGAAAATGAAAGACAGGGAACATCATGATTGAATGCAAAAAACGTCCACTTTATTGATGATTATGATATTGCAATATGAATAATGAGCCCTTACAATGAGCTGATATGCCCCGGGCAAGGCATAAAGCTTATATACAGGAGAACGAAAACATAAAACCATTACTCTTGAGGCTGAGGGACGAAGATGAATGCTTTGATTGACCAGTTGTTGAGATGTGTCTCTGGAGCACAAGGCCTTATCCATTTCTCCAATTCGCAGTCACTATCGGCTGTTTCTTCCTACGCGACATAGACATTGCTGGGGTCAAACCACCCCGCACTGTTGAAGGTAATCGGGCCTTTCTGACCTCTGGCACTTTGTCCTGACATTGACTGACCAGGCTGGTAGCCAATTCCAAACATGTCTTTCTTTTCTGGGACTTCAATCATCTTGCCCCAACCTTTCTTGGCACCTGATTCTACCACCTCCAAGGCTTGCTTATAGGAGGTTATGGAAGCTCCTCTCTTGGCATCTTCTGATGCAGCAGCTGACGATGATGCATTCTCAGGTTTGATGGGCTCAAACGCTTAGTTGGGAGTCTCGACAATTTCTCCATCCATTTCCACGTATTTGAACGAGGCTAGGTGGCTGATGATGATGTCCTCTTCTCTGCACACGGTCACAATCTGCCCTTCCCATACAAACTTGAGCTTTTGATGCAAGGTAGAGGAAACTGCCCCTGCTGAATGTATCCATGACCGTCCCAACAAGCAGCTATAGGCCGGCTGGATATCCATCATGTAAAAAGTGGCATTGAAGACTTGTGGTCCAAGCTTGATCGATAGTTCCACCTCTCCGAACATTGACCTCCTTGAGCCATCGAATGCTAGTACGACCAAGTCTCTTGGCCTAAGCACGACCCCATCATAATTCAGCTTCATGAGGGCTTTCTTGGGAAGCAAATTCAGTGACGACCTTGTGTCAACCAACACATGGGAGAGCACGACCCCCTTGCATTCCATGGATATGTGCAAGGCACGGTTGTGACTGCATCATACCCAAGCAATGGCTAGAGTTTACACTCGACACCACCGTCTCCAATTCATTTACGAATATATCGTATGGCATATATGCGTTGTTCAGAATCTTCAAGAGGGCTTTCCTATGCGAATCCGAACACATCAACAAGGATAAGATCGAGATCTTAGAGGGAGTCTTCTGTAAGTGATCCACAATCTTGTAGTCACTTTTCTTGATAATCCTCAGGAACTCTTCCGCATCTTTATCAAAAGTGATGTCTGGATCCGTCATCGGCGCAAGTACATCATTGGTCATGGGCTGCTTGCTTTTGGCTTTATCATGAGCCTCGACATTGTCCTTCGGCGGTATTACATTTATTCTTAGTGTTTCAGGAACGAATAGTTTGCAACTTCTAGTGAACCATCTGACCCCTACATTCTCAATTTTGTGCGAAGATGGGATGAATGCAACAAGATTTTGTTTCTGACCATTGTAATAAACCTCTCCCCCGTAGTTCCAAGGGATTGATCTATCACTCTGGTACGGGACGGGTTCCGAAGTCGTAATGGTTATTAGAGCCACTCGTGCCGGTGCGGGCACTCTTGCTGGATTGTAGAAATTTGTCACAGTTGACACCTCATTTTCTCTGGCAATCTTATCAAATTGTATGCTTCCTTCGTCCATCATCTTTTGTATACTTGACCTCAATCGAGCACAACCATCAATGGAGTTAGCATAGTCTGAGCAATTCCTTTCATAGCCCGAAAAGACGCTCCTCTCAGCCAAGAAAGCTTTTACACCCAACAAAGAAGTTTTCAGGTCCCCGACATCGGATACCAAGTTTATCCATTCACCTCTATCGACAACCCCAATAGTCCTTCCATGATCAGGTACGGGATTTTGTATCATATTAGGAGTTGGAGCGAAATTAATCACTTTGGAGTCTATCAGGTCTTGGACGACATGTTTTAGAGCTTGGTAGTTCTCGATGCTATGACCAGGAGCCCCGGAGTGAAACTCACAACAGGCATTAGCATTGTAGCCTACTGGGAGCTGACCTAAGTTCGGAGGCTGCATGGTTCTCAACTGGATCATCTGGAGTTGAAGGAGATTCTGCAATAGCTGGGAATACGACATTGGAGGCGCCTCAAAATTTCTATCCTTTGTTTTGGGGGATAGTAAGGACGAGGAGCCCTTTGCTGCTGATAACCCTGATGGCGCTGATGTTAAGGTTGTTGAACCTGTTGGTGGTTAGCAAGAGCAGTAATGGTAACAGAAGTTGCATAAGTGTTTCGATTCTCTCTTTTCTTCTGAGCGTAAACAGCCCCAGTTTCTCCCTCCCTTCTCTTCATGAAAGGTTTCTTAACTCCGGAGGTTGAAGCTCCGCTGCCTTGAATTTTTCCTTGTTTCATCCAGTTTACTATTCTTTCACCCGTCAGAATGATGTCAGAAAATCCGGAGGAGGAACAACCATCCAATCTCTCCATGAAGTGCCCCGGGTGGGTGTCCAAGAAGAGATCGACCATTTCCCTTTCTAGCAAGGGTGGTTGAACTCTAGCAGAAACCTCGCGCCATCTCTGCACGTAGTCTTTGAAACTCTTTGAATTCTTTTGAGACAAGCTCTGAAGTTGAGTCCGACTAGGAGCCATGTTAATGTTATACTGGTACTGCTTGAGAAAGGCTTCTCTAAGTTCCTTCCAGTTAATGACAGAGTTCTTCTCCAACTTCATATACCACTCCAGGGAGCCCCCAGACAGGCTGTCCTGGAAATAATACATCCAAAGCTTTTCGTCCTTGGTATGCACAACAACTTTGCGGTAGAAATCCTACAAGTGAATTTTCAGGCAAGAGCTGCCACTGTACTTGTCGAAAGTTGGTGGTCGGAACTTTGGAGGGATGACCACTCCTGAAACCAGCCCTATGTCTACAACGTCAATGCCAAGGGTGTCTATGCATTCTAGAACCCTTACCTTCTCGGACAGCATTTGGAAGTCTTGGTTATTTGCCATAATACCAAATCCCATATCTTCATTGAGCAAAGTGAATTGGTCCTCCTATCGGTCTGTTATGCGAAAAGGAATTGGACTACCGCCTTCAGGAGTAGGAGGCCTATTCTCCGTAGGTGGAATGACATTATTGTTGATCGAATTGCCCTGGGCATCCAAGGTGACCACTAGAGGATCGGCTTGCGGGGGATTAAGTCTCTGCATGGCGGTCCTCATTCCTTGTTGCCCCTGAACTATACCTTGCATTACTTCCATGAACTCCCCCATCTGAGTGCGAAGCTCATTCAGCTCGGTCTGTACAGTATTTATGACTCGCCTCTGATTTTGGCGAGTAGCATATCGGTGCGTATGAAGATCGTTCCTGAGAGGATGAGTCTTGGTGGCTCTCGCAATCCTGCCTGAATAAACAGATAAGTTAAGGACACTGAAAAACCTGCAAAAGAAAAAAATGCAAATGATATGCATGCAATGTTGTGTTCATTTCATTCTCAAGGGTTTTTTACGTTCCGGTATTCAGATAGCTCTTTTCGATAATGAGGGGAGAAGACCCTGCATTCTGTGCATATAAGATGATAATTGTGGCAAACTGTTGCTTAATACCACGTGTCAGTGCAAGATATAACAACAGAGATTCAAACCAAATCAAGCATATCATACACTAAAATATGAATAACAAGAGTCCCCGCAGGGTGCCAATTCATACATCAAGAGTAGCAAAGCAAAGGAATCCCACAACAGGCCTATGGGTAATCCAGATACAAGAGTAAAAGACTAAATCCTAGGAAGTTCTGTGTCCTGCAACCTCCAGCTAAGGCGCTTGACAGCTTGGAACAGCTGGGCAATGTCCGGATGAATCGGCTCCTGGATGAGCTTCTGGAGGAGAACGTCCCTCAGGTCAAAGGAAGCGTGCATCTTGTTGATCTGTTGTAGGAATACTTCCTTCTTTTCCTTACTGGGACTCAGTTCAGTCTTGATCTTCTTGACATCAGCCCGAAGCTTCAACTCTTCTACCTCCTTCTTGATGTTGGCCATCTGCTGAAAGTGGTCTCTTCGTTGCTTGTGGGATTTTTGGAGCTACTCTCCTTGCTCGGCCAGAGAATCTTGAAGGCCTTTGATCTTCAGCTTGTACTCGATCTCTTCCTCTTTCTGCTTTCTCAGATGGTCTTCCCACTTTTCCTGCCAAAGGGTCACTGCTTCGTTAGCTTCATCTAAGGCTTTCTTATCCTTTTGGCGCTGACCTGCCCTGTGGATCTCAGTTAAGGCTCTCTTCTTGAAGTAGAGCTCTCGTTCTTCAAAGTCTTGCTGCTTGAGTCTGACTAAATCTTCAGCTTGATAAGCTCTCTCTTCTAGTTTCTGGTTCTGAATCTTCAGCTTTTGACAGGAATCATCAGCCTCCTGATTTTCAGCCCTGAGTTGTTTGACCAAAGCTTCTAACTTCTGGCAGTCTTCCAGCAATACGGTATTAGGAGGTGGAGCAGGTGCAGAGAAAGGGATTAGAGATACTTGGGATTTTCCCCTTATCCAGGCCTCGAACTTGGGGAACATTTGGTTATTATTTTTACCCAAGCGCTCTATACCCTTCCTCTTGAAGAGCTTCCAAGCACCCGCGACTTCTCGAACCAAGGGGAGATTATCCTTCACAGGAAAATAGAGAGTTTGAACCAGCTCCGATTATTTGGGAATGACCTTGAGCGGATATCCCAATTGTCTTCTCAGAAGGATGGGGTTGTAATTGATGCCCCCGACTACTCCTAAGAGGGGGAACATTGGGATAACCTCCGCATCTGGAGATGAGGTCCTTCCCTTTCATCCTCAAAGTAAACCATCTGATGTCCCTGGATGACAACATGCTCAACTTTTGCGCCCAAACCACCTTAGGATTCGTGAAGGCTTCAGTAACGGGGAGATGCCTCATGAACCACTTGTAAAAGAGAGGAGTGAAACACTTGACCAATCCACCCCGTTTTTCTCATTCTTGTAATGCCCTGAATAATAGAGGTCACCCAGGAGAGTGGGTACTGGATTCTTCAGCAAAAACAGATGAATGTCGTTGATATCCACGAACTTGTCCATATCAGCAAACAGGATGATACCGTATATGGACAATGCCAAGATGGCGCAAATTGAACCCCACTGATTGGTTGCAGCAAGCTCTCAAGCTCTTCTAACCAGAAACTCTAGAGAGAAACCAAGAACTCCAGATTTGGTAGCAATCAGATTTCCAGCAACTTCAGATGAGCTCAAATAATGAGCTTTGGCGATGTCAGAATGAGTTTGTCTGGTCATTTCTGAGTTGAAGGGAACCTGATCTTGGATTGGCACTCCTAGAATCTCAGCATACTCTTCCAAGAGAGGGCCTAACTGGAAATCACAAAAGGTGAAACACCTAAGTCGTGGGTCAAAGTATTGCAGTAAATTATGAATGACGCTTCTTTGAGAACTGTCCAGATTGAACACCAAATCCAGAATATCACCATATTTCCCCTTGAAGTATTCCAACTGACCCGGGGTAATAAGAGACACCATCTAGTTGAACATATCCACTTTGGTGTCGAAGAATTTGTAGTGCGCAGTTCTCTTTCTGACGTTTTCCATTCTGAAATAGTAATGATTAGGAATCAGGAGTAGTATGAACCCTGAGAATGAAAAGAACACAATGATTAATGATGTCATGATATTATGTAATGCAAGGCATGTGACTGGTGACGTGTCTGTGATGTGCCAAGCATATAATCATGTGTCTATACAGGGTCATAATCAAAGCAATGAATCTTCGAAATAAGAATCCCAAATCTCGGAACCACAGAACCAAAGGATCAGATCACAATACTGAACAATACTGGAAAAATGGGTATGTTGGAAGTTTCATGGTTCATGCAAACCTGTAAACCCCTCCCATCTCACATGTGTGCTACTCAGGTCAACATCACGGACTCTCAAAGCAGAATAACAATAATACGTTCACCATTTCCAAGAAATGGCTCATGACCAAATCAGGGAATCGGTGTGGCATTATGTACTACTCAGGGAGGTCTCAGCTGAGTCCAAGGAGACAAACATCCCTCATAAGTCCCCAACTTCAAGCACTGAATCGAGAAACAATAGTACATTCAGCCCTTGGGATACAATACTATCTTCATACAAACAATTTTGCTTTACCTGGATTCCTATGAGAGAACCATGGCCATCCTATGCGAGTTCCCAGTGGACCCTCGGATGCGAGTGGGTTTGCCAACAAATGTGGTCTGCCACTGTCATCACTAGAGAGGGGTGTTTCCACTAAGGTCCTCAATGGTCGGTCACCAGATGCACATAACTACTAAGGTTGTACCCTGAAGTAAGGTAAAACCCCCACACATAATAGTTCCAAGACGGTCGCAATCTGGGTGTGGAACACATCGCCACTCATCATGGTGAGATACCATGGAAGTACAATGTATGTCCATGCTAATCCTATAGTGCACTCAAGTCGGGTGTTTGGCTTATCTCACAGTAACTCTCATCCCACCGAAAAAATGGAAACCAACACAGTCTAAACAGTCTAGTATATATGATGCATGTGAAATAAATACTGAAAGCAGTAAATAAATGTTGTAAAGTAAAAACTGTAAATGAAAGCAGTAAATAAACACATAGTGGCACACACATAAACACCCAAAGAAACAAAAACAAACAGGAGCTAGGATTGACTCTCAAAGGGGAAACCAAAGATTATGGGTTCAGTCCCCAGCAGAGTCGCCAGATGTGGCTCCCAAGATTTGCATCCTAGTACAAACGCGAAAGTGGCGCGGAAAAGGTAGAGTCGCCAGCAAGGCACTTTTATCCCAAAGGAACGGGAAAGGTAATGCTGCACAAACCTAAGGAAGAAGGAAAGGACAAGGTCCTGCGAATCAAAGATCTGGGTTCGGGAGTCGGTTACTACTTGAGAAGGTATTAGCATCCCAGATCGTCTGCCGTACTCGACGGGATCCACGGTTGTTTGTTTGCTTCAAAGGGTAAGAAATAAGATGTTGCTGAACAAAAGAACTGGAACTGGAAAAGGAAAAGAGATCGAAAGGGGAAAATGTAGGGAAAATAAAGAGTGTGCTCGCACAGGCCCTACCCCGCTACCTACGTACCTCATCGGGAAAATGAGGATCAGAGTCAACATAGTTCTCCTAACTAAAGGTGAGTATTTTGTTTGTATTTTTTATGCGTTGGAACTGCGTATATATATGCTCAGGTGTTGTATGCTCGCCTTGAACGAGTGCGTTTACCGTCTTGCATGCGAGACAAGTCGTTGCAAGTTCGCGTTAAGAGTGAGTGAGGTGAGAAAAGAAGTTTCCGGAGGAAAAGACGATTCTTCTTTGTTGTTTTTTCTTTTTGAGAAGTGTTTTCTGTTTATTGTTTGTGAACCTTCTCGTACTAAGACTTGTTCATCGTGGTAGATGACTTATACCTCGCCCCGAGATAGGACATGCATAAGTTATCCACGACAAAGTCTCATGTCGTACGAGAAAGATCGACCTTTGTTAAGTGTTTTTAGCTTTTCTTTATGAGATGTGAAAGAGAAAGCAAAACGAATCAAAGGAAAAAATTCTAAGGGGAAGACTAAAATCCTAGTGTTATCATACATGGATGAACCTAGGTTAGTGTGGTTTCTATCCTAATGAGGAGGAAAAGAAAAACAAAGAGCAAATAGAATACAACTTACTTCTTAGTGAAGTTAAGTTAATTCTAACAAGGGGTTAACATGAAGTTATGAAAACCTAACAAACACAAGTATGGAAGGTAACGTAAAAATGTGCACTAAATGCATAAATAAGTAAAGGAATAAGTTGCGCCAAACTTACCTTAAACTCCCTACAAAAAAAACGTTAGTATTGCATATTATTAAAAATAATAAGGCAAACAAACACCAATTAAATCCTAATGCTCCTAGGACCTAAACTAGACTCAATCCTAAGTCTAAAGGGTACTAAAAAGGATGCAATACAAAATCCAGAAACCTACTGCAGCTACTAAATGCACAAACAACAATGAAATGCAATGTACAATGCACACAACTTTTTACAGCCCACAATCAACATGCAAAATAGGTGTAAAAAGTGTGGTAATGCAACAATCAACATACATTTTACAGCTACTGTGTCAAAAATCAACTATGAAATGCAAAAGTCATATTAGATTATTTTCATTTTTTAATGCACAAAATCCATGAGAAATGCACAATTAACATGAATAAATGCAACATGAACATAGATCGACATGCATAATTGAACGAACATGCTTGTTTTTAATTAGGGATTATAAAAGGATGCACAAAATGATCAATTATGCAACAAGTATTAAAATTATGGCACATAAACATGATGAACATGAATATAGATCAACATGGATCAACAAGAATGACATGTAGCTTGATGCAAAAATCAGAATTGGATTAACATGCAAACATGATCAAACATGCAACAAAATGCAACAAAATGCACATACATATTTATGATTATGTGAAATGCAACGTATGATATGCGATGCAACGATGCGTATGAGTTAAAGAAACATGCAAGGGATGAAAAAATAGAATGTAACATTATCATTTACATGCTAAATGATGCATTTAACTGTCGTACCCCGAAAAATACGACCTTACGCGATCCGAATGGACGGAGTCGCGCGCCGGACGGACTGAAGAGTCGCCACCTAATTCTATTTATTCCCGAAGAGGGAAAGGGAAGATATAGATACAACCCGGGAGGAGAGATAAGGATGAGGACAAAGGTCAACGGAACCATTGCCTGGGTTCGGGAGTCGGTTATGCAAGGGGAAGGTATTAGCACCCCCTACATCCATCGTACTCGATGGGAACCATCTAAGTTAACGCGCGAGAAAGGATGTCTATGCTTTAAACGAATTGCTTGCTAGAGGGAAATGAGTTGAATTATAAGTTAGATTGAACCTAGGTGCTCGGCAAGGATTGATATCCTCGTGCCTACGTACTCCCGTGTGCAATGGGAAAGTCAGAGCCTCGTAGATCGGCCTACTAAGGGTAATGGTTGTTGATTTTATTACCTTTCGTCGATGAAAGGGTTTAGGAGTTGAAATGCACTAAAGACTATGGATAGTTTATCTCGCCCAACAAGACGAGTGTCCTGCGTCGAAATAATCGGAGCGAGTAACGAGAGCTCGTTATCCTCCTTTCTACTGCTTAAGGCTCGTGGCGTACAAATCTTCTCGTATTATTAGAATGTTTTATTTCCTAAGACCACTTGACGTTGGATCAAGGGTTTGGATCTAATCGAAACATTTTAGTTTTTTGAAGTTTAGAGGGTGCATGCAATTGGAGGTTATTTTTGTGTTTTTGTTAGCGAGGCACGAAGCGCTCGGCTCGCAAGGAGAGATGGGTCCTAATAAGCGAAATAATAACTGGAAAATAAAGTGCAAGTGTGCAAGTGCAATCGCTTGGCGTTGGACCAAGGATTCAGAATTAAATAAAATACGAGAAATAAAATGCGTACAAAATAAAGGGAGAGGGGTACAAAATAAATACAGGGGATTGCGAGAAATAAATGGTCTCGTTGTAGTTAGCCCAAGAGGAAGCGTGTGTGCAGTGTTTTTGAACTATTCGAAGGCGTTCGGCCTTTTAATCGGGACGCAACTATTCGAAGGCGTTGGACCTTTTAATCGAGCACAACTATTCGAAGGCGTTGGACCTTTTTGGGACGCGACAAAAGTTTGTTCGTGAACTGCCTTAGAATCGATTCAAAATCGGAATCATTCTATAAGGAGTCGAAACGTAATTTAAAATGCGAAATTAAATGAATAAATTGAATTTGCTAGAATTAAAATAAAATAATGAATAGTGAATTAAATAATTAAATGAAATAAATAATTTAAGAATATGAAATAAATTACATTGATGTTTATTTATCGAAATAATGAAATAATGAAAAAATTAATTACAAGGAGGGCCTCATATTGACCGCTCATCACCGATTAAATGTAATCGGGCAAAAAACGGCCTTTTATAATATCATAGGCCCTATAAGGTAAATAAAATCAAAAGGAAATAATAAGATAATTAAACTTAAAGTATTTTCTAAAACAAATGTAAAAAAAATTAAAATAACAACATAACAACAAACATAGAGGGGACTGATATATCCAGAATACATGAATGATCAAATACTAAAAACTATAAGATAATAATAAAAATATAAAATAACTAAAATCAAAGGAAATTAATTTCTAAAGGGGATGGGGTGCACCGAATGGGTCAGTTATGGCGAAATAACGTGAGCTCCTTGGCCCAAGACCCATATGAACAGAAAAAGATTTTTTTTTAAAAAGAAACAAAACAAACTCAGCAACAATAGGTAGAGTATTTTATTCAGCTTTCAAAGTCAAAAAGAAATCACCCACCCTTGAGCTAAAACCGCCGGCGACAGTCCTACGGTGCTTGGATCTGATCCCTCTTTTCATCTCCCTCTAACGATTTTGGCTCACGGATACCTCTCGACCGCTCGCGCACCTTCGTCGGCTTCACGTCAGTTTGTGGTACGGTTCTGTGCTTCACGATGAATATGAAGGGTTCGCGCGGCGGGTATGGGTTTACGACGCGGTTTGTTTTGATGGATTCAAACGGTGAGGGTTTGTGTGTGGTTTGGAAAAGGGTTTGGTTGCAGATCTGGTTTTTTAGTGGTTGAGGGATGGTTCGCTGCGGTTTCGGTGAAGGAAGCACAGAAAGGGTCCTGCTTTGAATGGTTTGGGTGCTTTCGGTTTCAGATTTTTTACTCAGTTTTTTTTATTTCAGGTTTGTGTTTTAGGACGTTGAGGACATTGGTGTTGGCTTGTGCTTACGAGGGTTTTTTGCAGTTTGAAGCTCGCGATGGGTCTGTGCGGTTGATGGTTTTAGGCTTGTTGGTGATAGTTTCGCGGATGGTATGGTTCGGCTTTCTGGTTTTGGATTCGCGCAACAGCTTTGGCGGTGAGGAGGTGATGCGAAGGTGATGATGCTTTTGTTCCGTTTTTTTTTTCGAGGTGATGGATTTCGATAGTGACAGGTTCAGTTTTCTGGTTGTGTTTTGGTTCAAATCACAGTGAAAAAACGCAGGTGGTGGTCAAGTTTGGAGGTCGATTTCGCAGCTGACATGGTAGGTTGTAGAAGGTGAAAAGGGATTTGTGCGATGTCTGCTTTGTGGATTTGTTCGAATCAAAGGGATTTTGTTATGGTTTTGCAGAAATGGTGAAGGAAAGGTTTTCTGTTTAAAGGTTTGTGTTGTTTGGATAATAATTGCAGGAAGTTTTTTTTGGAAATTTTGAATGATTTGAGGCTTGATTCTATGTTAATGCAGAGGTTTTTTTTGTTTTGTTCAAGCCTCCTTTTCATGAATGGAAACATATTGGTTTTATATAGAAGGATTAAAAGGGAGATTTGCTATATGAAAATTTGGATAAGAAAATTGTTGTTGCAATGCGGAATGCAAAATGTTGTTGCGTTTTGACAGGTTGTATGTGGCTGTGTGAAATCAGTGTGAGGAATATTTGGTACAAGTCCCTTTCCGTGTACGTAGTACCTCAAATTGCAAGTTGTTACAGGGAATGTGGATGGGTACAAAAAGTTAGTGGTAAATGGATTATAACAGTTATGATATAGGCTCAACAATACTAATAATAAATAATAAAAAAAGTGATACTAACTGAAAGAAAAATAAATAATAATAAAATAATAGTAATAATAATAAATAATAAAAAAAATAATAAATAATAAATACAACCCCTGATTGAATAATAAATAATAATAAAATCATAATAAAATATAAAATAAAATAATAAGAATAATGGTAAAAAGAAAAACTATAATAATAATAATAATAAACATGGTAGTAAAAATGAAAAGAAAATAATAGTAATAATAAAAATGGAATAATTATAATGATAATAACAAAATAGTTATAATAATAATAAACTATGATAATAAGCTATAATAATAAACATGATAAAATGGGTAACAGCAATATTAATACATAATAATAACAATGAGAATAACTAAAAAAAGAAAAATCTTAAAAGAAAAAGTGAATCGAATTTGTTAGAGTTTTTGTGATAAAATAAATGATGGAAAATAAAGGTAAACAGACAAAAGCCTTTACACGATCCCGACTTAACAAACTTAAACAACTTGACTTTTTGCATAAAAGAGAGAAAAAAAGACATATTTTTGATATTTTTTGAATATTGGACAGAAAAATAAAAGTGTACATATATTTTTGGATTTTTTTAATATGGCTAAATAAATAACACATGTAGGACAAATTTGGGGTATGACAGATGCCCCTATCGAATTGGCTTAGACCGAATAAGATGAACTGGCTCGCGTTCAATCTTTCAAGGTATAAGATAATTAGATATTAACAGACTCCAAATTTGCCCGATAAAAGAAAAATATGCAGTAAATCGATGATTAAAATTGGAAAATGAAGGTGACACAACAAGAAATAAATTGATAAAATAAATCACTTATCACCAGAGGATGATAAGGCAAATGACTGAAAATAAAATCACTTATCAACAGAGGAAGATAAGGCAACAGACAGAAAAATAAAATCACTTATCAACAGAGGATGATAAGGCAATAGACAGAAAAATAAAATCACTTATCAACAGAGGATGATAAGGCAATAGACAGAAAAATAAAATCACTTATCAACAGAGGATGATAAGGCAATAGACAGAAAAATAAAATCACTTATCACCAGAGGATGATAAGGCAATAGACAGAAAAATAAAATCACTTATCAACAGAGGATGATAAGGCAATAGACAGAAAAATAAAATCACTTATCAACAGAGGATGATAAGGCAATAGACAGAAAAATAAAATCACTTATCAACAGAGGATGATAAGGCCACAGACAGAAAAATAAAATCACTTATCAACAGAGGATGATAAGGCAATAGACAGAAAAATAAAATCACTTATCAACAGAGGATGATAAGGCAATAGACAGAAAAATAAAATCACTTATCACCAGAGGATGATAAGGCAATAAACTGAAAATAAACTCACTTATCACCAGAGGATGACAAGGCAATAAACTGAAAAATAAACTCACTTATCACCAGAGGATGATAAGGCAAATGAAATTTAAACATGACCATCGAATCCACCGAGGAGATGCCTGGAATCTTTGACGGATATGATCCTAACTTCCGCTGGGGAAAAGACTGGAAACTTGCGCTGATCCTGGATCCTGAATTATGTAACTATGCTTGATTGTTGTGAAATGGTATTCCATGATGATGGAGATACGATGCAAATGTTTATGTACTGAGATGTAAGTTAAAACTGTTGGGGATATGAAAAGCTGATTTTTTTAGGTATGCGCATGATGTACATGTTGCAAATGATTGATGCAAATGATGTGTATGATATTGATGATGCATAATGATGCATATGAGCGATTGAAAGGTGTCAGCTTGGTGGACTTTTGGTTTGGTAGTTGCCAATAATGATTGGACTTTGGGTGGGTGGAGGGCTTGATTCCCCGACACTCGATCTTGAACGATGTATGATCAGAAGATGGATCTGAAAGCTCCAGGTTTGGTTATCTGCTGGTGAGCGAAGCGAATTAATTGACACATGAAGACTGATTTTGCTTTGAACGATTGCCAACGTCTAGGAAGGACTGCCTGTTCAGTTGGGGAGAAGAGATAGGAAGATTTGCTCTTGTTTGCTTGCCCCTGCCTGTAGGGTATTTAAAATAAATCTGGTGGGGAAGCTTTAACAATGGCCATGGCATGATCTGCCCCTGATTGAGCCTTTGAATATAATTTGCCCCTGATTGAGCTGTTGAAGATGCTTTGTCCCTGATTGGACTGTTGAGGTAATCTTTATTCATGTTGGCGATAAAGTTCAAGTTTCTCTTTTGATTTCCCCTTGTTGGGATTGTACTGATGTCAAGCACTGGATTGCGATTAAATTGTTCATACGCAAATGGTAGTGTTAATGTAAAGTTCATGTAAGTTTTGAAAAAAGTCAATTTATTTGAATGTTTGTGAAAGTGTGACGAATGGACCGTTAGCCCAAACGAGGTGCTGATTTAGAAAGTGCGTGAAATATGCAGCAAGAATAATGTGCAATCGAGTTTGAAGATTAGCAAATATATGGGACTCAATTTACGCAACCTTGTTGGTAGCATGCTTTCAGAATAAATCGCGCCTCAATTAGGACTTTCGAGGGTTGTAATGTGGTCTGGTTAATGGTTTTGAGAAACAAAGGATATTAGGCTCAAAGTTTGATTTGTACCCCACCCTTCTTCGTAATGTTCTCCAGTCCTATGTTCAGTTAACTCTACACATGCATTTGTTTTGACTTTGCAAGAGTGAAGATTAATCTTTAAGATTCGCTTGAGAATGGCAGTCATCTTTTTTGCTGGTGACCCTTTGATTATTGATTTTGTGGTCACTGATATTTGTTTTGTTTGTGATGAGGATTTGAGTTCCTCTTTTAATTTTTTTTCCGACTAAGTCTCCCTTCGGGTGCTCAACTTAGTGGTTCTTTCTTTTCTTTTTCTTTTTTTTGTTTGAATGTTGTGACTGCCAAGTCATTTGTTGATGGTCCTCTGACGGGATGTCTCATCTTGCGATTCGAAGGTGTAGCCAGGTTAACTGAACAACTACCCTGCCCCGGGTTAAATGTAAGGGTTTGTATTCGAAAGAAACTCCTACTTCTAGGCTCAAAGTTGGTTGACTAGGGATTAACTCCTTGTATCTCCAGTGTTTGGGGATTTGAAAGAAATGCATGTACATCATTGACAAGGTTTTATCTGAAAGCATACCGCAACAGTTATGGGTATTTCGTTTTCATCATCCTCCCTCAAATATTTGCTAAAGTGAAGTGAGGGAAATATTTTTGTGATTTTTGTGATAAATGATAAATAATGAGCGAATGCGAATAAATTGATTCAAAACATGCATAAACATAACATTAACATAACCAAATACAGATGATAACAATGTTCAGAGCAAATAGTATTTAAACAAACATTACAAAACAACAGGAATGCGGAAATTATAAATGGCACTGGCTGCCTTGATTTGAGGAATTGAACTTCTCTCGGTTGAATGCTTCAAAGTGGGAGACTACTCAGCTTTGGTCTTCGGCAACTTCTTCGAAAGCATTCGTTGAGGGCCCACTTGCGGCGACACTGGATTGCTCTGGATATTTAGACCCTTCTGAGTAAAGGTAAGATCCTTAGAGTTGATTAGGTCCTGAATTTTGTGCTTGAATGATTTGCAATTCTCAATCGTGTGACCTGGAGCACCCTTGTGATATTCACAGCGGGCATTGGCATCATAATTTCGGGCGGTACCAGTTTGTGGTGGCAAGTCTTTTAAAACAAGAGTTCCCTTTGCCATCAGCCCGTTAAAGATTTCTCCATATGACATAGGCAATGGATCAAAATTTCTTTTAGGCCTTCTTTGTTGATATGGTGGACGCTGTTGAGGAGCGCGTTGTTGCTGTTGACCAGGCCGTTGTGGATAAGCCGGTGGCCGGTATGGATTGGGCGCATATTGCGCAGTTGCAACCATAGGAGGTGGACGTGGTTGATGAGCCATCGGAGGCGGAAGCAGAGCTTGAATAGCTGGATGAACAGGCATTGAAGGAACAGGCTGATGAGACACAACCATCCTGGCCAAGGCTTGCATGGCCTCATGAATACGATCAATCTTGCTCTTGATTGAGTCAATCTCTCCCCTCATAGCAGCTTGTTCTTGTCGAATCTGATCCATCAGTCTTCTAGTGTTGGCTCGAGTTAAATACGGTCGTCTAGCTCGATACGGGCGTCGGGAAACCAGCTTGATTTACTGAAGATGGAGGAGCATGAAATAAGTTCTGGATATTGGAATGAAATGCAAGATGAATAAATAAATGCAAATGAGATGATATGCAATGTCAGAATCCAGGATCACAAGATCGAAGTCTCACGAGTCCAAGGTACAGGTGGAGGATACTCTGATCAGGAACTCACTGGGTAGACTCTAAAGTTTTAGGGATCCCAAAGTTATCAATTCATATGGCTGTTCATTACACGCGCCATAAGCATGACGGTTGATTGACTCCGCCATATGAATCTATTTTATGTGAGATCTTCGTATCGACAACCCACGAGATCAAGTTTTCTCGGGCGTCCATACTACGTGATCATCGACACAAGGTTTAAAACAAAGTCCTGGAGTTATGGAACTTTCTCAACTGTTTGATGCACGTGTCAATTTCGTACATTCTTGACAGTCAATCAACTCCATTGAGTAAGTCTATTCCAAGTGAAGTTTTCGTATCGAGCCACACGAGGGTGAACCCTGGTGCCCAATACTACGCAACCATCAACCGATGTTTTAACCAAAGGTTCTAAAGGTCCTCAGAGTTAATGACTCTAATGAAAGCAACTGAGCACACACGCCAAGGATTTGACGGTTGTCAGTATTCTCAATAGAATCTACTCCAAGTGAGGTTTTCGTATCGACAACCCACGAGAGAGGTTCTCTCGGGAGCCCATACTACACAACCTCGCTAACTTAAGTTTATACTCGCAAGCCCGGGTATAGAGATTTTCCCTCAAGTTTCTTTTGCAAAGTATCAATCCAAATTATAGTACCAAGGAGCCACAAGATATATAATATGGAATGCGATAAAGAAAGCGATAAAAATAAACAAGCAAGGCATAAAAGCAAACATCCAAACAAGCAAGGGAACCTAGACTAGGCTTGACTCGCATAGGGGTGAACCAGTCCCCAGCAGAGTCGCCAGCTGTCGTACCCCGAAAAATACGACCTTACGCGATCCGAATGGACGGAGTCGCGCGCCGGACGGACTGAAGAGTCGCCACCTAATTCTATTTATTCCCGAAGAGGGAAAGGGAAGATATAGATACAACCCCGGAGGAGAGATAAGGATGAGGACAAAGGTCAACGGAACCATTACCTGGGTTCGGGTGTCGGTTATGTAGGGGGGAGGTATTAGCACCCCCTACATCCATCGTACTCGATGGGAACCATCTAAGTTAACGCGCGAGAAAGGATGTCTATGCTTTAAACGAATTGCTTGCTAGAGGGAAATGAGTTGAATTATAAGTTAGATTGAACCTAGGTGCTCGACAAGGATTGAGATCTTCGTACCTACGTACTCCCGTGTGCAATGGGAAAGTCAGAGCCTCGTAGTTCGGCCTACTAAGGGTAATGGTTGTTGATTTTATTACCTTTCGTCGATGAAAGGGTTTAGGAGTTGAAATGCACTAAAGACTATGGATAGTTTATCTCGCCCAACAAGACGAGTGTCCTGCGTCGAAATAATCGGAGCGAGTAACGAGAGCTCGTTATCCTCCTTTCTACCGCTTAAGGCTCGTGGCGTACAAATCTTCTCATATTATTAGAATGTTTTATTTCCTAAGACCACTTGACGTTGGATCAAGGGTTTGGATCTAATCGAAACGTTTTAGTTTTTTGAAGTTTAGAGGGTGCATGCAATTGGAGGTTATTTTTGTGTTTTTGTTAGCGAGGCACGAAGCGCTCGGCTCGCAAGGAGAGATGGGTCCTAATAAGCGAAATAATAACTGGAAAATAAAGTGCAAGTGTGCAAGTGCAATCGCTTGGCATTGGACCAAGGATTCAGAATTAAATAAAATACGAGAAATAAAATGCGTACAAAATAAAGGGAGAGGGGTACAAAATAAATACAGGGGATTGCGAGAAATAAATGGTCTCGTTGTAGTTAGCCCAAGAGGAAGCGTGTGTGCAGTGTTTTTGAACTATTCGAAGGCGTTCGGCCTTTTAATCGGGACGCAACTATTCGAAGGCGTTGGACCTTTTAATCGAGCGCAACTATTCGAAGGCGTTGGACCTTTTTGGGACGCGACAAAATTTTGTTCGTGAACTGCCTTAGAATCGATTCAAAATCGGAATCATTCTATAAGGAGTCGAAACGTAATTTAAAATGCGAAATTAAATGAATAAATTGAATTTGCTAGAATTAAAATAAAATAATGAATAGTGAATTAAATAATTAAATGAAATAAATAATTTAAGAATATGAAATAAATTACATTGATGTTTATTTATCGAAATAATGAAATAATGAAAAAATTAATTACAAGGAGGGCCTCATATTGACCGCTCATCACCGATTAAATGTAATCGGGCAAAAAACGGCCTTTTATAATATCATCGGCCCTATAAGGTAAATAAAATCAAAAGGAAATAATAAGATAAGCAAACTTAAAGTATTTTCTAAAACAAATGTAAAAAAAATTAAAATAACAACATAACAACAAACATAGAGGGGACTGATAAATCCAGAATACATGAATGATCAAATACTAAAAACTATAAGATAATAATAAAAATATAAAATAACTAAAATCAAAGGAAATTAATTTCTAAAGGGGATGGGGTGCACCGAATGGGTCAGTTATTGTGAAATAACGTGAGCTCCTTGGCCCAAGACCCATATGAACAGAAAAAGATTTTTTTTAAAAAAGAAACAAAACAAACTCAGCAACAATAAGCAGAGTATTTTATTCAGCTTTCAAAGTCAAAAATAAATCACCCACCCTTGAGCTAAAACCGCCGGCTACAGTCCTACGGTGCTTGGATCCGGTCCCTCTTTTCATCTCCCTCTAACGATTTTGGCTCACGGATACCTCTCGACCGCTCGCTCACCTTCGTCGGCTTCATGTCAGTTTGTGGTACGGTTATGTGCTTCACGATGAATATGAAGGGTTCGCGCGGCGAGTATGGGTTTACAACGCGGTTTGTTTCGATGGATTCTAACAGTGAGGGTTTGTGTGTGGTTTGGAAAAGGGTTTGGTTGCAGATCTGGTTTTTTAGTGGTTGAGGGATGGTTCGCTGCGGTTTCGGTGAAGGAAGCACGGAAAGGGTCCTGCTTTGAATGGTTTGGGTGCTTTCGGTTTCAGATTTTTTACTCAGTTTTTTTTATTTCAGGTTTGTGTTTTAGGACGTTGAGGACAGTGGTGTTGGCTTGTGCTTACGAGGGTTTTTTGCGGTTTGAAGCTCGCGATGGGTCTGTGCGGTTGATGGTTTTAGGCTTGTTGGTGATAGTTTCGCGGATGCTATGGTTCGGCTTTCTGGTTTTGGATTCGTGCAACAGCTTTGGTGGTGAGGAGGTGATGCGAAGGTGATGATGCTTTTGTTCCGTTTTTTTTTCGAGGTGATGGATTCGATAGTGACAGGTTCAGTTTTCTGGTTGTGTTTTGGTTCAAATCACAGTGAAAAAACGCAGGTGGTGGTCAAGTTTGGAGGTCGATTTCGCAGCTGACATGGTAGGTTGTTGAAGGTGAAAAGGGATTTGTGCGATGTCTGCTTTGTGGATTTGTTCGAATCAAAGGGATTTTGTTATGGTTTTGCAGAAATGGTGAAGGAAAGGTTTTCTGTTTAAAGGTTTGTGTTGTTTGGATAATAATTGCAGGAAGTTTTTTTTGGAAATTTTGAATGATTTGAGGCTTGATTCTATGTTAATGCAGAGGTTTTTTTTGTTTTGTTCAAGCCTCCTTTTCATGAATGGAAACATATTGGTTTTATATAGAAGGATTAAAAGGGAGATTTGCTATATGAAAATTTGGATAAGAAAATTGTTGTTGCAATGCGGAATGCAAAATGTTGTTGCGTTTTGACAGGTTGTATGTGGCTGTGTGAAATCAGTGTGAGGAATATTTGGTACAAGTCCCTTTCCGTGTACGTAGTACCTCAAATTGCAAGTTGTTACAGGGAATGTGGATGGGTACAAAAAGTTAGTGGTAAATGGATTATAACAGTTATGATATAGGCTCAACAATACTAATAATAAATAATAAAAAAAGTGATACTAACTGAAAGAAAAATAAATAATAATAAAATAATAGTAATAATAATAAATAATAAAAAAATAATAAATAATAAATACAACCCCTGATTGAATAATAAATAATAATAAAATCATAATAAAATATAAAATAAAATAATAAGAATAATGGTAAAAAGAAAAACTATAATAATAATAATAAACATGGTAGTAAAAATGAAAAGAAAATAATAGTAATAATAAAAATGGAATAATTATAATGATAATAACAAAATAGTTATAATAATAATAAACTATGATAATAAGCTATAATAATAAACATGATAAAACGGGTAACAGCAATATTAATACATAATAATAACAATGAGAATAACTAAAAAAAGAAAAATCTTAAAAGAAAAAGTGAATCGAATTTGTTAGAGTTTTTGTGATAAAATAAATGATGGAAAATAAAGGTAAACAGACAAAAGCCTTTACACGATCCCGACTTAACAAACTTAAACAACTTGACTTTTTGCATAAAAGAGAAAAAAAAAGACATATTTTTGATATTTTTTGAATATTGGACAGAAAAATAAAAGTGTACATATATTTTTGGATTTTTTTAATATGGCTAAATAAATAACACAGGTAGGACAAATTTGGGGTATGACATTAACATAGCAACAATATGAACTAAATCAATTCATGCACAAATGAACAAATAAGCATAATATGCAAAAAGGAACGGAAACGCGTCGAAAAGGCTCGAAATGAAGGAATGAGATACCGAAACTAATCTAAAAAATTCCCTAAAATAAATACCTAAACATTAACGAACATTAAAGGCACAAGGAAGCAAGATCAAGCAATCTACTAAGCTGAAATTTCAGACTCAAACAGCGTTAACCGGTTATCGGTATAGGTTAACCAGTTAACGGACCTAAAACAGAAGCAGTTTATGGTAAAATGCACGTGTTAACCAGTTAACCAAATGCGTTAACCGGTTAACACTGAACATAATGTGAAAAATTCTTTAGAAATAAGTGCTTTTGGCCAAAACCTCACTTCTAATAATCCCTAACACATACATGAACATGTTAGCACGAATTTTCTACATAAAGGGAGCATTTTAACACCTATTAGGACCTAGATTATGATATGGATCTAGCTTCTAACAAACAAAATGCACAAATCACAAACGAAACGAAATCGAACGGTAAAATGCAATCGAAACGATAAATATGCAATGAAAGTCGTTACGATGAGATGAAGAGAATAAGTTAAGGCAAGAGTAGTTTTGGATCACCAACCTACGAAGCGGAGGATTGCTTCGGTTAGTGTTGTGATGAATCAGAATGCAAACGGAGAAGAAAAACGAAGATCCACGAATGCAAAATAAATGCGATTCGTTCTTGATGTTTCTTGATTAATCACTTCCAATGCTCCAAATCACTTCAATTAAGCTCCAATGTTGAGGATTAGTGAAGGCTTAGCTTCAAGTTCTTCAAATTCCAATGAAGAATTTGAAGAACTTCTATGAAGAAGCTCTTAGTGAGTTTTGTGAGGAAATGGGAGAATTGAGAGAAAAATATGAAGATTGAATATGAAAATGGTGAAAATGAATTGCCAACCTTTTTCTTTGGGATGGTTAGGGTTTATATAATGAGTAGGCATGGAGCTAGGTTTGGGAATGAAACTAGGCTTTGGTTTGGAGTTAGGGTTGGAGTTAGTTAGGGTTATGGTTTGACTTCTAGAATATTCCTTGGAATATTCCTTGGAATAATCTAGAAGGTGGTAGAAGATAGTAGAACAATCCAAGTGAATGAAGTAAAAATGAAGTGGAAGAAAGGGAAGGAAAATGTGGAGGGAAGTGAAGAAATCCAACTAACTTTCAAATGTTTTTCCAAAATTCGCTTCCGTTAACCGGTTAACGGCCTTAAAATTTCAATTTTATTTTCTTTTGGTTGTTTCTCATGGAATTGCTTTGAATATATTTTTGTAGTGATTTTCCCTTCTTTGAGCTCCAAGATTAACAAACCTAACCCAATCACATGCCTTATGCACATGCAAATTCTCATGATTTATTCATTATTTTTATTATTCTTGGATGCAATGATATGCTCAAATGATCATGCGAAATGACGAAGCACAAACCACTTAAGGTTGGCAATAAATTAAGAGGTCAAATTTTAGGGTATTACAACATGCACTGATCAAGATCCGCATTTTATCATGCACTTACAATACTGATTAGAATCTACATCTTAATATGCGCTTACGATTCTCTTCATATACCCTCGGGTCGGATATACGGTGAACACGTGCATCTGGGAGAATTCGTATCCTAACATGCGCTTACGATCCTCTGCACTATTTTGACAATATAAACCCATTGTCAGGATCTCCTTAATTGCGATGGAACGACCCTAATTAGAATCCGTATCTTACTATACACTTACGATCTAAAGCAAAATTTGATGAATTCCATCATCGGGACTTCAAACCCATTTAGAATCCGCATCTTACTATGTGCTTACGATTCTAAAGCAAAATTTTGACAATTTCTACCGTCAGGACTTCAAACCCAGGTCCATTGACACGGGACAAAACGATGAGTGAATAAGGAGTCAGTTGACACTGGACAACGCGAAGCAACATAAGATGTTAAGGAGAGTAATAACTCTGCAAGAGAGAATGCTGCTTGTAACTCTTCTGGGGATGAGAACGTTCTGACTATCCTTCTGCTGAATAAAAGAAATCAAGATATTCTTACCATACTTGATCTTAACTGAGGAATGAGAACACCGTCTGCATTACTGTGTCACACTAGCCAAAAATAAATTGGCGACCTCCTCGGGGAATACTTCAATGATGGTTGACTTCCAATCATGAAACTCTGTGGGGAATAACAATCTTCCGACTCGGCTGGGGAAACAAACTGTCAAGACCTGATTAGGGATAGAATTCTGACAATTCTAACATTGTAGGGAATTAAGCATTCAACGGCTTACTGGGAATAACCCACTTTGATAGAATGACTCTACTTGGAGGTGAGAACTAATCAACTTACTTGATGTTCTGTTGGGGATACCACGCTGCTATGACTCAGCTGGGGCATGTTCTTTCTCGCACTCTACTGAGGATTTTGTGGTTCATCTTCCTGCTAGAAGTAGAAATTGTAAAGTATCTCTTGTTGGTGAGAACACTCTTCTGTGAAAGTGTCATCTGATAGCATCTCTTGTTAGTTGCCAACCTGCAACAACAAAGTATACACATATGCCCCGGGAAATTGCATGGTATGAGTTAATCATCCCACGTCTCCTGACATTCAAAGTGATTTTGAACGCTTTCCCCTTTGCACGTCATTTATAAAGCCACCAAGTTTAAATGCAATGTTCTTTTATCAAAATTTCAGGACATTTTTGCAAACAAAGCAAGTAAAACAAAAACAACGATAAAGCTTTTTTACTGAATATTCTTTTATTGATGAGCCTCTAAATAAGCGAAAATTTACATCAGGAAGCAATCACATGGAAGAGGTAATCACTGTAAATTGAGAAAAGAAAACTATCCTAATGGCAATGTGCACGCCATTACACTGAGTTTCCTTTCTACTATGACCAGTATGTCTTCAAGATTTTCTGTTCCTGCTTTTGCTTTCTTAAGAAGAAGATTGGACTGATTCCTACCCTTCTGAGGTTTCCAAGTTAACTGAGACGATGACGTGGTACAGATTACCCAGATTGCAGTCATTCGCTTACTCCCTTATTTTGCGTGGATCGCCCTTTCGGGTTTTCAATCCACCAGGATACCCTTTTTTCCTGAGCTGTCCAATGTGGCTTTTCAACTCAGCGAATGTATATTCTTTTTCATTTATTTCCCTAACTTTTTCCCGAGCTTTTTATTCTATTTTTAGCTCGCCGGGATTCCCCTTTTTTGCCTGGACTTTTTATTCTATTTTTTGTCCAGCGGGTCTTTTTATGCAAAGTATTTTTTAACTGCTTCTGAGTTAACAAGGGACTGGAAGTCTTCGCCATCTGTAGTAGTGAGCATCAGTGCTCCGCCAGAGAAAACTTTCTTTACTATGAATGGTCCTTCATAATTCAGGGTCCACTTGCCCCTGTGATCTGAACCCGGAGGAATGATCCTTTTGAGTACAAGCTCACCAACTTGGTACTCTCGAGTGTGTACTCGCTGATCAAATGCCTGCCTCATTCTCCTCTGATAAAGCTGACCGTGACATACAACTGCTAACCTCTTTTCCTCAATTAAGCATAACTGGTTATATCAGGCATGCACCCATTCAGCCTCTTCAAGCTTGACATCCATCAACACACGGAAAGAAGGGATTTCCACTTCGACTGGTAAGACTGCCTCCATACCATATACCAAGGAAAACAGAGTTGCCCCAGTAGACATCCTTACTGATGTACGATACCCATGCAAGGAAAACGTTAACATCTCATGCCAATCTTTATAGATGACGACCATTTTCTGCACAATCTTCTTAATATTCTTGTTTGCTGCCTCAACCGCGCCATTCATCTTTGGTCGATAAGGAGAAGAATTGTGATATTGAATCTTGAAGTTCTGGCATAGTTCAACTATCATTCTGTTGTTTATATTGGAACCATTATCAGTAATGATTCGCTCGGGAACTCCATATCTGCACATGATATCTTTCTTCAAAAATTTGTCCTCCACATGTCTGGTGACGTTGGCATAAGAAGTTGCCTCGACCCATTTGGCGAAGTAATCAATTGCGATCAATATGAAACGATGGTCGTTCGAAGCAGTACGCTCTATTATTCCGATCATGTCAATGCCCTACATGGAAAAGGGCCAAGGAAATGACATGACGTTGAGCGGGCTTGGAGGAACATGTACTTTGTCTTCATAAATCTGGCACTTGTGACATTTTCGGGCGTATGAACAACACTCTTCATCCATTGTTAACCAATAATACCCCGATCTCAATAACTTCTTAGCCATTGCATTTCCCCTGCATGGGTACCAAAAGATACCTCGTGAACTAGAAGGAAGTCGCCTTAAGGTCTTCTTGTCATTGGACGATGCCCCGAATGGGTACTCTTTACTTTCCAGGAAGTGCTTAATGTCATAATACCAAGGCTTATCATCAGATACTGCGTCAACAGAGAACACATAAGCAGGTACATCAAGCCTGGAGATGTCAATTATGGGGAACACATCACTTTAATAGATGAAGATAGCGTAGACAATGCATCGGGAAATTGATTATCATCGTGTGGTATATACTGAAGCTTCACTGTTGTGAAGAACGTCAACAGTCTTCTGGCATAATCCCTATAAGGAATTAAATGATCTTGGTGTGTATACCACTTGTCGGTGATTTGATTAATTACGAGGGTTGAATCTCCGAATATATTGAGGGTCTTAATCCTAAGATTACTAGCCTCATCTATTCCCATTATGCACGCCTCATACTCTGCTTCATTGTTGGTGCAACCAAAAGTAATTTTGGAAGCGAAGCGAAAGTGAACACCTTCAGGAGTAATTAGAACATCACTAACTCCGCGTCCATTGATATTGACAGCCCCATCAAACATCAACTTCTAATTGGATTCAGGGTCTGGCCCCTCCTCCAGAAGTGGTTCCTCATAATCTTTTGCTTTAAGGTACATGATGTCCTCATCAGGGAAGTCAAACCTCATTGGCTGATCATCATCTTCAAGGGGTTGTTGTGCAAGATAGTTTGAAAGTACGCTTCCTTTGATGGCTTTCTGGGAAGTGTATTGAATGTCGTACTCCGTCAGCACCATCTGCCATCTTGCAACCCTTCCAGTTAATGCTGGTTTCTCAAAAATGTATTTGACAGGATCCATTTTTGAAATTAATAGGGTAGTGTGGGTCAACATGTACTGTCTCAGTCGGCGAGTAGCCCATGCTTTGCGCATCAAGTTTTCTCGAGTAGTGAATAACGAGACTCACAGTCGGTAAACTTTTTGCTAAGGTAGTATATTGCATGCTCTTTTCGACCAGACTCGTCATACTGGCCTAGAGAACACCCCATTGACCCTTCTAGCACAATCAAATACATGATGAGTGGCCTCCCAGGAACCGGAGGCATTGAGATTGGAGGTTCCTGGAAGTATTCTTTAATCTTTTCAAAATGTCTTTGACAATCTTTGTTTCACCTGACCATCTGCTCTATTCTATAGATGTGAGGTGAGATATGAACCAAGAAATGTAGTTCAATCTATCCAGGAAACCACACACTTCTTTTTCTGTTTGCGGTGCAGGCTTATCTTGTATTGCTTTAACTTTTGCAGGATCTACCTCAATTCCTCTTTGACTTATAATGAAACCCAACAGTTTTCCAGAACGCACCCCAAAGGTGCACTTGTTAGGATTTAACCTCAGACAATACATTCTCAATCGTTCAAACAACTTCTTAAGGTTAACCAAATGCTCTTCTTCATCTCAGGACTTGTCATGTCGTCCACATAACATTCAATCTCTTTATGGATCATATCATGAAACAGAGTTACCATTGCCTGCTGATAGGTTTCCCCAACATTCTTCAAACCAAAAGGCATGACCTTGTAGCAAAACGTCCCCCATGGGGTAATGAATTTTGTCTTTTCCATGTCTTCCGGCGCCATTTTAATATGGTTATAACCGGAGAAGCCATCCATGAAGGAGAATATTGAGAATTGAGCCGTATTATCAACCAATACATTAATGTGAGGTAATGAGAAATCATCTTTTGGAATCACTCTATTCAAATCCCGGTAGTCAACGCACATCCGGACCTTTCCTTCCTTCTTCGGTATTGACACAATATTAGCTACCCAGGATGGGTAAATAGTTACGGCAAGGAACCCGACGTCCCACTGTTTTTGAACCTCTTTTTTAATCTTTAGCACCATCTCAGGACAGGTTCTTCTAAGCTTTTGCTTAACAGGAGGGAAGTCTTACCTCAGTGGCAGCTTATGCATAACGATATCAGTATCCAGACCTGGCATATCTTGATATGACCAAGCAAAATTATCCACTATTCTTAAAGCATGCCAATTAACCCTTCTTTTACTCCGACCTGCAGACTGGCCCCAATCTTAATTTCCTTCTTTGCGTCTTCCGTTCTGATGTTGATGATCTCAATCTCTTCTTGGTGAAGCTGAATTACTCTTTCCTCCTATCTCAATAACCTGGCCAATTATTCAGGGAGTTCACAGTCTTCCTCAACCCCTTCAACAACTTGGTAGATCGGATTATCGAAATCATACTCGGTCATAACAGAAGAGTTATCAAAGAAATCTGAATGATTGGTTCTGCACAAGTGACGTGCTTATTTCAGAATCTGATTTTTTCATGGAAACAACTAAACAAAACAAAGAAAGAAAAACATTGCCATTTTTATTGTTTTTTATGAAAAAATTGAAAAGAAAGACATGGAACACAATTTGAATGAAAAATGTCCTTTATTCATGATAAATTAATCGCATAAGATGCAAGATGGCCCTACAATGGATCTGTACGCCTTGGGCATAGTGTAGGACTCAACATGCAAATGATAAATGGGAAAACAAGAAAAATTACTTTGGCTGACAAGTAACTTGGATGAAATCCTCTGCAAACTAGTTATGAAGCTCTTCCCCGGGAACACATGGGCGCACCCAGTTGTCCAGATCGCAATTACTGTCGACATCTTCATCCACAACATACACTTGGTTAGGATCAATCATTCCAGCACTAGTGAAGCTCATTTCCTGGCTACCTTGAGACCATCCAGCTTGCCCCAGTTGATAGCCAATGCCAAATTTGTCATCCTTCTTCTCATCCTCCAACAGTTTGTCCCAACCCTGGGCCTGTCCTGACTGCACTACCTCTTTAGCATGTTTGTAAGAAGATATGGAAGTCCCCACCCTCTCACTGATCTTGACTGTGGAAGTAGGAGTGACTATACTGACATTCACAGCCTCAAATGCCTGGCGCAACATCTTGTGAATCTCACCATCCATCTCAACATATTTAATCATGGAGAAGTGGCTAACAAAAATGTCCTCCTCCCCGCATACGGTGACCACTTGACCATCCACTGCATATTTCAATTTTTGGTTAAGAGTAGACGTCACAACACCTGCAAAATGAATCCAAGGGCGCCCCAACAGACAACTGTATGCTGGTTAGATTTCCATAACATAAAAAGTACTCTTGAACACTTGTGACCCTATTTTCATCGGTAGCTCCATTTCTCCAAAGACCGATCTCTTGGAACCATCAAAGGCCCTCACAACTAAATCACTTGGCCTGAGAACTATACCCTGTACATCCAACTTCCTTAGAGCTTTCTTTGGGAGTACATTCAGAGAGGAACCCGTATCCACCAAGACATGGGACAACACAACACCTTTGCATTCCATAGTGATATGCAAAGCCTTTTTGTGGTTTCTCCCTTCGGATGTAAGATCTCTATCTGTAAACCTTAGCCCATGACTAGCATTTACATTGACCACCACTGCTTCCAGCTAATTAACAGTGATCTCTTGAGGTACATAGGCCAACTGCAATACCTTCAGAAGAGCCTCTCTATGTTCCTTTGAACACATCAACAATGATAGGATAGAAATCTAGGTTGGTGTCTGATTCAGTTGCTCCACCACTTTGTAATCACTTTTCTTTATAATCCTCATGAACTCTTCCACCTCTTTCTCGAACACACTCTGCTCAGTGGCCGAAGTCACAACTTCTTCAGTGGCTACTTGCTTACCCTTGGCTTTGGCGGCTGCTTTGGCTTCAGTATTTGTTCTGAGAGTTTGTGGAGCGAATAAGCGTCCACTACGAGTAAAACCACCCAACCCCCCAACATTCACAACATCAGGGTTGATTGTCACATGTGTTTCTTCCACCTTCTAACCTCACACATAAACATCAGAGCCGTAGTGCCAAGGAACATATTTATCATCATTGTACGGTACAGGCCCAGGAACAGTGAAGGTAATAGGACTTACGTCTTGAGGCACATATAGGTGACAAGCTCCAGCCGGGGAGGCACCGGAATATCAACAGGGGTAAAATATATTGTCACAGTGGATACACAGTCACTTTGGTTTTCATCTTTGTCAAACTGCAATGAACCCTCATCCATCAAGCCCTAAAGTCCAGCTCTTAACTTGTCGCAACCATTGGGAGAAATTACACACTCTTCACAGTCAAATCCATAACCGGGAAACACTTGTCCTTTAAATAACCTTTCCTTTACAACTAAGAAGGGATTCTGCACCTCCTCCACATCTAAAACTAAATTCAACCATTCACCGCTCTCGACAGTGTTAACCCTAGCCCTACCATGATTAGGTATAGGATTGTTGGTGACATTCGGTGGTGGTGAGAAATTGATTGCCTTTGAATTGATTAGTTCTTACACCTTCATCTGCAATTCCCTACACTGCTCAGTAGAATGTCTGGGAGCTCCCGAATGGAAAGAGCACTTGGCGTTAGCATCATAACATGGAGGAGGAGTACCCACAAGTGGAACCAAAGTTCTCAGCTGGACCATATTCAAATCTAGCAATCTCTGTAACAAAGTTGTGTATGTCATTGGGATGGCCTCAATAACACGATCAACATGCCTGGGCTGACGTTGTTGGAAAGATCTTTGTTGGTTGTTGCGTTGCTGCTGCTGTTGAGGAGCAGGATTTGAAGGTATAGTGACAGCTGCCTGTAATACCTCAAAATTTGCCCTCATTCTTTTTACCTTATCTGGCTTATCGCTTCGCATTCATCTTCATCTTCCATTAGGTCATAACATTCTATCATACAGTGCATTGGCTCCTAAGACATGTGATCGATTTTTTTCTGAAGAATTAGGGTTTCATATCCTATTGCGGATTATCAGGAGAATTCAAGGTTTGGCTATGCTCCCATCATTGGAATCATCTTCTTAGGCTCTGGCTATTGGGCTAGGATTTATTATCTAATTAAGTAATCTTCAAGGATTTCACTTGCAAAGATTATTCACCCGTGCATATGGCCTATCACCAGGTTTTCATTTCAAATGTATTTTGAATTAGGGTCTGATTCATGGATATTGAGGACTTCTCCTTTGTCGAGTTATGAGGATGCCCTTTTCTTCTCACTGTCTTAAGTTATTTTTCTTCATTAATGAGCACCTAATGGCTTGAACGGATGAATGACAAGTTAATGGGATTTGAATTTGAAGCTATTTGGAATTGAAGGATTAATGCGGACACAAGCTCGATTTGGAGTGGAAGGATAGTTTGAATGGAATGTGTTAAAATTGGTCATGTGAATTAATGAGGTCCGTATCTCATTCAATCTTGTTCGAAAATAAAAGTTATCATAAACCACCTTCGACTTATCCATTTCATTGTTAATAAACTATATAAACCCTTCATTGACCAATTCCCATTTATCCAATTTTCATGTCTAACTCACTAAATCCGACTTTTAAGCCCATTTCTCTATTAAACCAATATTCATTCATTTAGAGTTTCATTAATACCATAGTCTTTATCCAAAGTTGGGCCAACATTCAATTTCAATTCTTTTTTCATTAAAGTCCAATATTCCAACCCATAGTTTCTTTTTGTCCCAAATTTAATTTTAAATTTAGTCCCAAAGTCCTCTAATAAAAATAAAAAAAAGAAACTTTTGTTTTTCATTTAACTTTCTTTGTGACTTAATGGTGCTTACTAAAATTCACAAACAAACAAAAAGGACCTGAATAGAGAAATAGAGGAGGATATCATAATATCTATTCAAATAGATATACAAAGGATGTATTGAAAAACTAAGGAATTTGACAGAATAATGAGAATCATTTACAGGAATAATCAAACAGAAAAATCTGGAAAAATCAGTTACAGAATGGGAAAAACAGTTACAACCCATAACAGGTCCATAACAGAAGGAGGGGATTCAAGATATACACATTTTTTTATTTTATCGGATTTCAATATAATAAATGGAGAGAAAAACTCAGGAGGGGATCATCAAGCCCAATCTTCATTCTTCACTCTCCAATATCTTACACCTTCAATCTTCTTCACTCTTCATCAACCATCACTCTCCTTCATCACAATATTCACCTTCTCAATTCTTCAATTCAGAATCTTCAATCTCTCTAATTATCTGCAACAAATCATCACTCTTCAATCTCATATACTCTCTAATCTTCATTCTTCAAGAAAATTCTAATAGAAAATAAACAGAAAAATACCTTACAACCTGAATCTTCTTCACCACCTCCATCAACGATCTTTATCACCTTCAACCACAATCTCCAACTCAATCTTCAATCTCCCAGAACTCACTTCTCCATAACTTCTCAAAATATTCATCTCAATCTTCCTTCATTAACCAACTCTGACTTGATTCTTTCATCACCTTCATCTTGAAATCAGTCTTTTTCCTCCTTCATCATCTTTGATAAACATTCGTCATTCATCAATCCGTGAGAAAACCTCCATCAATCACGACTCATATGTGACGTGCAAACGACATCAACCTGCGCAAGAATCAGACTCAAATCAACACCAATCACAACCTACCATCATCAAGAATTCCACACACACACACGTCTCACGTCTGTAGAAACTCAGAAGTATCAGAAGGAGGAAAACGCTAACAAAAAGAACCGGAAACGGCAAGAAGGACCGAGATGAGCTCGAGAATGTGAAGCGTAAGAAGAAGATTTCATACCGCTCAATCACCATCCGTTTCATCGCTTGCATCATCATCATCTTTGTCGATCATCACGGTATCACCCTTTATCTCCTTCAATCCTCCGTTGTCAATGTAAACAACCGTTACAATCTCCAATCTTCACCTGCAAAATAATCTGCAATCAAAAATACATCTCAACAATTCAACAACAACGGTTGAGATTACAACGGATTCGAAGCGTAAACAAATAATGAGATCGCGAGCATACCGAGATTGGATTTGAATCGTCATCAGAGTCGATTCAAAAGCGGACTTGATGCGAATTTATTGAGACGAAGATGAGAAAGTGAAGAAGAGCTGGAGGACGGAAGTATGTGGTGGTCGGAGTCGGTGAAGTTGGAAGGGGAAGCCCGACGGTGTCACAACACAACAAATTGAGTCATTTGCGGTGGAGGGAGTAAGATTGGCGGCAGATGTTGTCGATTGTGAAGAGCGCCGACAAGAGGATATTTTGGCGACGGGCGGAGAGATTAGAATGAGTCATGGCGGAACAGTGAAAGAGAGTTGCTGAAGGGAGGGGTCACCGTGAATCTTTGTCGATGATAGGAAAAGGAGAATTTGGGAGAGAGGACGGATGAGGACGTAGCACTGAAGAAGACGTTGAATTGTTGTGGTTTCTCAAACCATCGCTGAGGCAAGACTGCGGCGGCGTGGGGAATCGTTGTCCATCGATGTATGTAGGAAGAAGAAGAAGGATCCTTGTTCTTTTTATTTATCTCATTAGCAATTAGGGTTTCAGAATGAAATTCGGATTGGGCTTAATGGGTACAAGACCATGAATTTCTATTCATACGGCATGTTCACCATTCTCACCCCCTGTATCAGCCTGGTAGTGAATTGGGCCTTCCCCATTAAAATACTATTTGAGGTCCTCCTGTTTCCACATACACCCTCTCCAGTATTTTTTTTTTTATTATTTCCTTGGTTTTTGGAAAATGGGTTTTGATTTTTAGGATTAAATTGGTGATTAGTCTTTGATTAAGTCATGGTTGATTTTGTTTAATTGTGGTTAGTGGCTCCCATTTCAATTAGTTGATTTCTTGCTAATTTTGGGAATTTGATTTCCTTGTTAGCTTCTAACATTTTCTCGAAAATTTCGATTATCATTTTGCTAGTTTTGTTAACTAATTCTCTTGTTACTATTTCAATTAAATTAATTGTAAATTGTTCTTGCCAATTATTGATATTAGTGATGATAATTTTAATTATTTGGTGTGAGTTAATTTTGAATTAAGCTTGGATTAAAAGATTCATTAGTGTTTGATCGATATTGAATCGATTTCGATTATGGCAAAGCTTCACAAAATGATTATGGAAGATAAGCATTTATTTTGCTTATGAGGATTACAAGACCTTGCTTGAGGTTTTTTTTGGATTTCTTTTATGTGAAGAATCGGCACTTCGATCAAGTAAGTAATCTCGATTCTCCACTATTAAGCATCATTATAGTTGTATGCGGCTTAGGACCACATAGCTTAAGGTGCATATTGAGCCCTCCCACCTGAGGCACTGGATTTATTTGTGATTTTTGATGATACGTATCGATTTCGGAACTTAGGGATTAGGTTACGAACCATTAGGATCGCTTCCTTTCACTTCCCCTTAAAATCCCCTTTTTTGCCCGTTTCGTCGCAATTATTAAAAATAGTTTTACGTGGCATAAAATTCTGGAAAACTTCATGAGTGATCCTTATCCTCTTAATTAATTTGTCATATTTTTTAATATCAGATTTGGGTGGTTTTAATGATTAATTTGGATTTTCGATCATAAGTTGTCCCAAAAAGGAGTGTTTTGACATAAGGGACCGAAAACAAATTTTCCCCATAGGTGTGAGACCTATTTTTTGTATGTGATTAATCACTGGAATTTGTGACATTATAATGCTCATTAGGAATTTTTTTTCATAATTTTAGATGCCCTTTATTATCCACTTTGTGGAGGTGTTTTTTGGCGATCATGCCTTGTTACCTTGCTAATCAAGGAATTGTTTTGGCACTTTGGTGCATAATTTTGTAAAATCCTTTTAGACCATGTAAGAAAATGAATATATCATTCCAGGTACTTAATTTCATAATTTTTTAATCCCTTTTTCTATTTTTCCATGTCACCTAGATTATAGGTTGATTCATGTGTGTATTTGCTCCATAACCTAGATATTAGAAAGGTATTCATGCCATTGGCTTGAGAGACTTGTTGGTAACTTTTAGGAGTTGATTATAGGTCATTTTTATGTCCTTAATTCCATTTATATGTCACTTTTTGAACCATATTCATTTGATTTGTTTTGGTGTTTTAAAGTGCATAATTACTTGAACATGTTTAATTTAAACTCATTTCTCTTCTCCTCTAAATGTTAACATGAATTATGTGGAAATCATTAATTCCTATCAATGAATTATAATTGCATCTCACATCTTGTATGCTACTGATCCATAATTATCTCATGCATATTCACATGCCATTCATCTTTAACTTGCATCATTTGTGATCTTATGCGATGTTTGCTCATTTGTCCTCACATCTTCTTCTCCTTACTCCATGTGCCTAAACTAAACTAAACTAGGTGAACTTTACATGTATAACTAGCCTAAAGATTAATACACTAAAAATATTAAAAGTCCTGGAAAAAATGTTGAATTAATCCTATAGGGTCCTAAAACTAACTATTACATTGCGCTAAAAAATATCCTAAAAAATCAGAAGTTAACTATGTCTAAAAATCACTTAAATCTACTTAAGGATTAACTATTTTTTTTCATGGATTAAGCTACCAAAACAGGGGATAAAATGGCCTAAATATTCTACCAAAATTAATCTAGGTTCTCTTATTAGTCCTATAACCATGTCAAAAAGAATGGGTCAAAAATCCTAATGGAAGTTGAAAAAATAAAATGAACAAAATCATGTACAATTGAAGAAATTCCATAGAATGCTAATTAAGAGAAAAATCGAAATTAAATAAAAAATAACCAAAATTCATAAAATAAAATTGTCAAAAATTTCTAAATAGAATTAATATCCTACTGAATTTTTTATAGAATTTAATTATGATTTTTCCTATTTTTAATTGATTTTATTCAAAAGCTATCTAAACAAAAAATAAAATAAAAAAGAATTAATGAGAGGGCGGTGCAGGAAGAAGTTTTGTTAGTTATTTTCTAAACGGGCTTGGAAAGATGGGGTGCAAACAGCAATGGGACAAGGCCCAGCTGCGCAGGTTTTGAGAAGGTCCATCATTGACCTTCAGTCAACTTTTTGACTTGCATCCTGGTCGTCTGATCTAGGGTTTCCTTATAGTATTTGCATCATGTGGCTCATGAAGCTTGGGCATATGATTGTTATGGTGGATAACACACGTACGATCCACCGCAGGGGAAGCCGACCGGATGGTGACACATGTCACCTCCGGTGTGGCTGAAACTCTAAAAAACCAACCTATCCTTTCCTCTTCTAACAGTGCAATTCATGGGGAATTAGGAAGATTAATTAGAATTAATGGTGGATTAATGATATAACCTAATTTTATTATTTCATTTTTATAATAAAACATATAAACTCAAGAAAAACAGCTAACCCTAAATCACATTTCCTTTCCCTTTTCTCCTTCCGCCACGGCACCCCAAACCTATCACCTCCTTCTTCATCTTCAGAACCCTACCGTCAATCCACCTCGTCCTCCACCATCAAACCTCATCTCCATCCCCCTCATCCCTTTCTCCTTCCGCCACCATCAATATCACCTTCAATATCCTCCATCACCAACTAACCTAGCCTCTCCTCAACATCACCGTCCTCTTCGTTTTCCGCCGTTAACTTCACAAACAAATAACAAAAATAACCACACCGGCAACAACCGAACGCCAACACCCTAACCCTAAGCTTTATTGCTTGAAAACCTTGAACACGAATCTCGTAACAAGGAAGACGTTAATAACGCAAGGACAACGTGACAAATCGTACCTTGCAATTTGGCCGAAGCTAAATGATGAACAAAGAGGTCTCTTCTTATGTGTTGCGGAGCTGAAATCTTGATGAGAGCTTCGAAATCCAACAATCTTGAGAGTTAACACAGATCGTCCCCTTCAACTTGATAAAGAGGAAGATTTGAGGATGGATGCAATTCCGAGACCTATGAACGTGACGGTGAAGCTTCGGTTGCTTCGTCACCGATGTACTACGAAATTTGTTCTGGTATGAAATCTGGATATGGTTCGCTTTTCTTGACTCTTCCTTACCTCATATGCGTCCTTGTGGTTGTGGTTGATTCACTTTATGACTTCATTGCAGATTTTCGATATTGGCTTTATGCTATTGAGTATTTGTATTCTTGAGTATTGCTGCAATGGTGATGCGCTTGGATGAACCGAAGAAGAATGATGAAGCAGAAGATTAAGATTGGTTCTAGAGGTTGCAGAGATATGATTGAAGAGAGGTTAGAAGATGATAATTGAGTGTGTGAATCACTGAGGTGAAGGAGAAGAAAATGGAGAAAAAGGATGAGGTTGAAGAAGAAGAAGTGAGGTTGTGAAAGAAGAAAAAAGGATTGAAGAACTTGAGAGAAGATTGGAATTTTGGTTTATAGAAGATGTTTTGATGAAGCTTCCAGAACAAAATTAGTTAAGAGTTAGTTATTTTTTTCAGTTATTCATTTTTTTGATTTCTGAATTTCTGTTTTGGATTGGTATTAGAGTTGTGATGATTTGTGATTGAACTTTGGTTTTTCGGTTTTGAATTGGTTAGAAAAACGGTTAGAGTTAGTAACTAACTTGGTTATTGGTTGAGCTTTGTAACTGATAGAATTTCATTTTTTTGAATGCTCACTGATTTTTCGGTTTTGTTACTGGTTATGATTTTTTATTTATGTTATGCAGGATTCTGAAGGATTGATGAGAGGTTATGAAGGTGAAATGAGGATTCTGAGATTCTAATGACTTATGATGCAGAGAGTTATGGTTCGTTGTGACTTCGAATCCACGAAATCGAAAACTATCGAGGTGCGAGAATCTCTTGTTGATCTTCTTCTTCTATGATGCAGTTATTGAAGTTGCTGATATGAATCCAGGTGTGAGAATTTCCCTTCTGTTATTCTAGTTTTGATACGTTATTGAAGTTGCTGATATAACTCTTCTTGCAGGCGGTTATGTGACGAATTTTGCAATTGATGAGGTAAAACTGACGAAGGTATGATACTGATGGTGATGAAGGAGATTCCGTGAATTTATCTGGTTCAAGGAGACAATTATAGAGCCACCAAGACGGAATCGGTTCTCGAACTTTTTCTGTCACTTATCATTTTTCTACTCCTGTTGTTATGGACCAAATCCTTGTATTAAATACTATTATCATTTTATGAAATTCTATCACCATTAAACTGAATTTTCCTAACTTTGTTATTGAAAATCTCATGTTAAGTTATCCTTTGTAGCTTATCTGTTATGAGTTTTCCCTATGATGTTGTAATTACCAAAACCTTCTAGAACAATACCTGGACCGAGTCTTTAGATAGGAATTAATCTTCGATATACAGTATCCGCAAATAATAAAATTGGAATAATACTTTGCTGAAAATGGGTCCAAATTAAATTTAGAACAAAGGTTTGTAAAACTTGGTCTTAAGAAAATGGATTAAAAAGGACCTAGGAATAACATAAAAAAAATTCAACAATTGATTAGTAGAAAAGAGACATGAGTTGAGAATTTGGTCTTAGAAATGGATTAAAATGGGCTTGAGAATGGATTAAAATGGGCTTGAGAATAACATAAAAAATCAATAATGAATTGGTAACAAGAGACATGAGTTGAGAATTTGGTCTTAGAATGGATTAAAATGGGCTTGAGAATTAACTACTATCTTAATATGGATTAACAATTGAAAATTGGTTCGAAATAGGAGAGAATCGAATTCCAAAATGGACTTTTGATTTACAAATAGATAAATGGATGAAGATATAATTTGAATTTGTGTTTTTGGATCTTGAATAAGTTTAAAGAATGAATATGGCATTGGCTTTGAAAATTGAATATGGTTTCAGACAATTGGACTTTAAAAGGTGGTTCAAAATGAATTGTGGACAATGGATCTAATTGAAAATGAATACGAGAAACTAAAGATGGTAGACATGGATTTAGAAAGATAATAAGCTTGTATTTGAAATGGCTAGTGAAACTTTGAATTTGAACTTGAATGAGATCTTCCAAATAAATCAAAACTACACACTTTCCATCCCCAATTTGAAACAAATTCTTGCACCAAGAATACCAATATATTTTAGAATCCGATCTCTCGCACCAAGAACATCAATATACTTTTTCCATAAGATGCTACATCCATTCGTACGCCAAAAGAATAAAACCCCGATCTTCTGAGAGAAATAGAGAAACAAACTTTTAATTCACACCAATAACCTCCTGATCCGACATTTTTTGAGAAATCCTCTAAATAAGGAAAGCCATGGAATTTGATGATTCTCTGACTAGAAAATTCAAATCACAGGTATATGCCTTAGTCTCATGCCTTAGGAATAAATGAAATGCATGATTGTGGAAATTATGACCTAATGGGTATTGTGAATGAATTCGAAGCATGAAGCCGATTAAGGTAGTAAATAATAAGGGCAAATTTTGAGGTATTACAGCTGCCCTTATTCAATCATCTGCAAGCCTGGACGAATAATTGCAACAACTTTTATACGTTCAAGGTATGGAGTGATTGGATACTAGAATAAAACCTGGAAATTTGCACTCTGGGGATAATAGAAATGCCATCTGCCCTTTATTTATATTTATTTTTGTTTTGACCTCTGAACAGGTAGCGGGAAAAGAACAAGGTGGAATTGAATCACTGCAATAACCTGCACTATGATTGTTGAACGAATCAAGCCACAACGAAGGCGCCTGTTGGTGAAACAGGGCTTAACGAGACCATTAACGAAACAAGAACTCATCAATGTGACTGCTGGGCGGGACCGAGCCACGGAAGATGCCTGTTGGCGAAACAGGGCTTAACAAGACCATTAGCGGAATGGAACTCGACAATATGACTGCTGGGCAGGACCAAGCCATAAAGGGAAATACACGACTGCTGGGCAGGACCAAGCCACGGAAGATGCCTGTTGGCGAAACAGGGCTTAACGAGACCATTAGCGAAATGGAACTCGACAATATGACTGCTGGGCAGGACTAAGCCATAAAGAAAAATACGCGACTGCTAGGCAAGACCAAGCCACGGAAGGTGCCTGTTGGCGAAACAGGGCTTAACGAGACCATTAGTGGAATGGAACTCAACAATATGACTGTTGGGCAGGACCAAGCCATAAAGAAAACAACATCGACTTGGAAAGACCAAGATGTCTGGAAAATGGTATAAGTATCTTCTGCGGGGAATACTTCAGGTTGAAAAGATGTTATAGGTTGTATGTAACACTTCAAAACTGGCCCATGCTGGCATGCACATGTTTGGATTTATGGTGTAATTCTCAATGAGGATGGAAATGCTACGCTTTGGAGGATGTAAATGTAATGATGATTATGCGTATGCAAATGCAAAGAGATCTCCTGATAAGGAGACTGCAAGTATCCCAGATGGCTTGACTGGGGAGAAATGATGATCACTGCACTGATCTGATCCACTCTGATGAGGATAAGACAACTCTGCGGGGAAGGTTGTCAATGATACATCGGCTTTGAACAGCCGCCATTGCCAAAATTAAATTGGACTTTGAGATTGGAGCGCCAAGACCCTGCTGGAGATGGACCCTTCTTGAACTCTGATGGGGAAGTGAAGATCTTCTGACTTGGATGGGAACCAGAGGCATGACGTTGCTGAGGGAGAAAACTGTTGGGGAGGAAAGACACTCCTTATACTGCTAGAAACTGCCCCTGTGTCTGAAGGGAAACTTCTTGGGGATGACACCCACATTCTGCAACCTTGCTGGGAGAAATTTCAACTTCCACTTTACTGGGGATGACTGAAGACACCCTGAGAGACACCTGCTCCTGTTCAAACATAAAGAAATGTTCCTCCTGGGAATCTGTTTTTAGCTCTGTTAGCAACACCTGTACATGTACCTGCATCAACACAATCGATAGTACCTGCAACATGGAGAGTTAGTTTGGGACCTGCCTGCCCCAGGCTCGTAGTATGAATCATTATCTGGGTATCTCGACACCCTTTCAGAGTTGTATTAAATGTTTATGTCCTCCTGCATGAGTTAGAAAGCATTCAAATGTTCACAACACAATACAAATCACAATTTGTTGGACGTTTTCGCAGTCAATTAATGTTAGATGAAAAAACAAAAACAAGAAGAAAATAGTCACAAATTAACTGAAGTTGAATTTTTATTGATTCGGAAAAATGGCCATGAATAGGCAATACAAAGGAAGCAGTTCCCTGAAAAGAGGAAACAACTAAAAAGGAAAACAAACTATCCTATTGGCAACGTGATGAATGGATCTCATTAAGTTTCAACCCGGTTATGACTCGTATATCTTCAAGACGCTCCGCTCGCCCTGCCCCTTGAGAAAAGTGATTGAACTGATCTTCAACCGTCAGGATAGCCTCAACTATAGATAGGTTACGGATCTCGCAAATCACAGTCGTTCGTGTTAATCCCTCTTTTGCATGGATCGCCTTTTCAGGTTTTCAATCCACCGGGATACCCTTTTTTGCCTGAGTTGTCCGATGTGGCTTTTCAACTCAGCGGGTGTACATTTTATTCAAGATTTCCCTAACTTTTGCCCGAGCCTTTCATTCTGATTTTGGCTCTCTGGGATGCCCATTTTTTCCTGGATCTTTATTCTATTTTTATCCAGCGGGTCCTTTTTACACGAAGTATTTTCTTACTGCGTCTACGTTGATAGGGGATTGGAAGTCTTCTCCGTCCATGGTTGTCAGCATCAAGGCTCCACCTGAGAAAACCTTTTTAACCACGAACGGTCCTTCATAGTTGGGTGTCCACTTGCCCCTGTGATCGTTAAGATGAGGAAGAATCCTTTTCAGCACCAAGTCACCTGGCGTGTACCTCTGTGGTCATACCTTCTTGTCAAAAGCCTGCTTCATCCGCCGTTGGTACAACTGTCCATGGCATACAGCTGCTAGACGCTTTTCTTCAATGAGGCTCAATTAATTATATCTGGATCGGAGCCACTCAGCTTCATCTAGCTTAATGTCCATCATTAACCTCAACGAGGGGATTTCCACTTCAATTGGTAGGACTTCCTCCATACCATACACCAGTGAGAACGGGGTTGCCCCTGTTGAAGTATGTACTGACGTTCTGTACCCGTGCAACGCAAATGGTAGCATCTCATGCCAGTCTTTGTAAGTTACAACCATCTTCTGCACGATCTTCTTGATGTTCTTGTTGGCCACCTCGACGGCGCCATTCATCTTCGGGCGATATGGAGAAGAGTTGTGATGCTCTATTTTGAAATCCTGACACAAGTTAGCCATCATCTTGTTGTTGAGATTAGAACCATTATCAGTAATGATCCTTTCAGGAATTCCGTACCGGCAAATGAGGTCTCTTTTAATAAACCGGGCTACCACTTGTTTAGTGACATTGGTGTAAGACGCCTCTTCGACCCACTTCGTGAAATAATCTATAGCAACCAGGATGAAGCGATGACCAGTAGAAGCTGTCGGCTCGATCTTGCCAATCATATCAATGCCCCACATAGCGAACGACCATGGCAAAAACATGACACTCAACAGATTCAGAGGCACATGGACCTTATCGGCATAAATCTGACACTTATGGCACTTACGGGAGTATTTACAGCAATCAGATTCCATGGTAATCCAATAATATCCCGATCTCAACAATTTCTTAGCCATAGCATGTTCTCCAGCATGGGTACCAAAGAAGCCTTCATGGACCTCTTGCATCAACAAGTCTGCTTCGTGTCTATCCACGCATTTGAGCAGAACCATGTCGAAGTTTTGCTTGTACATCACACAATCTTGTTAGTGCATTCGAGGTTCTTGACTCGCAAGTCGATTGCCTCTTAAATCCCCATGATGCAAGCTTCATACTCTGCCTCATTGTTAGTGCATTTGAAAGTAAATCGAGCAGCTAAAGGTGTATGGACCCCTTCTGGTGAGATGATAATAGCACCTACTCCACTTCCGTTCATGTTCACAGCTCCGTCAAACATCAACTTCCATTTGGATTCAGGGTCTGGCCCCTCCTCCGGAAGTGGTTCTTCATAGTCTTTCAACTTGAGGAACATGATGTCCTCATCCGGAAACTCGAACCTCATGGGTTGATAATCATCGATTGGCTGCTGAGCCAAGTATTCCGACAATACACTCCCTTTGATTGCCTTTTGCGAAGTGTGATGTATATCATACTTTGTTAGTATCATCTGCCACCGGGATACTCTTCCTGTCAGAGCTGGCTTTTCAAAAATGTATTTTACAGGATCCATTTCGGAAATTAAGAGAGTGGTGTGAGTCAGCATGTACTGTCTTAGTCAGCGAGCAGCCCATGCCAAAGCGCAGCAAGTTTTCTCGAGTAGTGAGTAGCGCGTCTCACAATCGGTAAACTTTTTGCTAAGGTAATAAATGACGTGCTCTTTTCGACCAAACTCGTCCTGCTGACCCAACACACATCCCATCGATCCTTCAAGCACGGTAAGATACATAAACAAAGGTCTCCCAGGCACTGGAGGCATAAGAATTAGAGGTTCTAGCAGGTATTCTTTGATTCGGTCAAAGGCTTGCTGGCAGTCTTCATTCCATGTAATGGCTTGATTCTTCCTCAGAAGCTTAAAGATGGGCTCACACGTGGCCGTTAGGTGAGAGATAAATTGTGCAATGTAGTTTAGTCTCCCTAAGAAACCACGCACTTGCTTTTCAGTCTTTGGCTCAGGCATCTCTCGGATGCCTTTCACTTTGGCTGGATCAACCTCAATTCCCCGCTCACTAACAATGAAGCCGAGTAACTTGCCGGAACGGACCCCGAACGTACACTTATTCGGATTCAACCTCAGTCTGAACTTCCGGAGTCTGTCAAACAACTTTGCTAGATTAACCAAGTGCTCTTCCTCCGTTTGGGATTTTGCTATCATATCATCAACATAAACCTCAATTTCATGATGAATGATGTCGTGAAATAGCGTCACCATCACCCGTTGATAAGTTGCTCCAACATTCTTCAACCCAAATGGCATAACCTTGTAACAGAAGGTGCCCCAAGGCGTGATGAAGGTTGTCTTTTCCATGTCATCGGGAGACATCTTAATCTGGTTATAACCGGAAAATCCGTCCATGAAACAGAACACAGAAAACTGAGCAGTATTATCGACAAACACATCTATGTGAGGTAGAGGGAAGTCATATTTGGGGCTGGCCCTATTCAAATCCCTGTAATCTACACACATCCTGACTTTACAGTCCTTCTTAGGAACCGACACAATGTTGGCAACCCACGGAGGGTAACTGGTCACGACCAAGAAACCAACATCAAACTATTTTTGTACTTCTTCTTTTATTTTGATCGCCATGTCAGGACGTGTGCGCCTCAGCTTCTGCTTCACTGGAGGACAGTCTTCTCGGAGAGGCAGCTTGTGTACCACAATGTCAGTGTCTAAACCAGGCATATCTTGGTAGGACCACGCGAAGACATAAACATACTCTCGAAGCATGGCAATTAAACGAGTCTTGACAGATTCTTCTAATGCGGCCCCGATCTTGACTTCTTTCTTGTCTTCTTCAGTACCCAGGTTTTATCACTTCGACAGCTTCTTCGTGCGGCTGAATCATCTTCTCCTCCTGTTTAAGCAGTCTGGCCAATTCTTCGGGTAGTTCGCAATCCTCTTCACCCTCCTCATCGGCTTGATAAATTGGATTGTCGAAGTCATACTCAACCATAACAGGGTCGTCATTGATAAGATCTGGTGACGAGCACCTGCATGAATGGTGATTCATGCAAGGCTTTAGCAAAAACTTGAGAAAATGAGAAACATTGCCATTTTAAAACATTTCTTTCTTTTTGAAAAACAAAATCAAAAATGAAAGACAAAGAACAACATGAATGAATGTGAAACGTCAGCTTTATTTATGATTATGAATTGTGTTAAGAACAAAAGAACCCTTACAAAGAGCTACTATGCCCCGGGCAAGACATAGTGCTTGAATACAGGAAAAGCAGAAACTAAAATTATTACTCTTCGAAAGAGGTGACTGAGATAAGCCTTTCCGATGTCCAATTGCTGAGCTGAGTCCCTGGAATGGCAGGCCTGATCCACTCATCTAGGTCACAGTCACTATCAACTACGTCATCCTGCATGACACTGATGTTTCCATAATCCACCACTCCCGCACTCATGAAAGTAATCGGGCTTTAACAACTTTTAGCACTTGGTCCAGACGATGACTTCCCATGATGGTAACCAATTCCGAACATATCTTTCTTTTCTGGCACTTCTACTGGACTTCCCTAGCCTTCTCGTATCCCAGATTCTACCAACTCATGCGCTTGCTTATAAGAGGCCACATAAACCCCCTTCTTCGGTTATTCAGGAGAAGCTGCCACTGCAGATGCTTGTTCAGTCTTTAAGGGCTCAAAAGCCTGACATGGAGTTTCAACTATTTCGTCGTCCATCTCCACATACTTGAATGAAGCAAGATGACTAACAAAAATGTCTTCTTCCCCACTGACAGTTAGAATTTGACCCTCCCAGACGAACTTTAGCTTTTGATGAAGTGTGGACGATACTGATCCCGCTGAATGTATCCAAGGTCTTCCGAGCAAACAATTATATGCAGGCTGTATATCCATTACATAGAACGTGGTATTGAAGATTTGTGGACCTACTTTAATTGGAAACTCCACCTCTCCGAACACCGATCTCCTCGACCCATCAAATGCTCTAACTACCAGGTCGCTAGGCTTTAGAACTACTCCATCATAATCCAACTTCATCAGTGCTTTCTTGGGCAAAACATTCAACGACGATCCGGTATCTACCAACACGTGAGAGAGTACTGCACCTTTACATTCTAAAGAGATATGCAGCGCCCGATTATGAGCACGCCCTTCAGATGTTAGGTCCATGTCTAAAAAGCCCAATCCGTGACTAGCATTGACACTAGATACCACCGCTTCCAACTGATTTACTGAAATATCCTGAGGAACATACGCCTTGTTCAGAATATTCAAAAGAGCTTTCCTGTGGGAATTAGAACACATGAGCAAGGACAAGATGGAAATCTTCGACGGAGTCTGTTGCAGATGGTCCACAATCTTGTAGTCACTCTTTTTGATAATCCTCAGAAATTCTTCAGCTTCTTTATCAAAGGTAAGGTCTGGATCAGTTACTGGTGCGGGATCATTGACAACCACTGGCTGCTTCCCTCTCGCTTTAGCCTGGGCTTCTGCGGTGTTTCTGGGTGGTAGCACACTATTTCTTAGTGTTTCTGGCGCAAATAACCTTCCACTTCTAGTAAAGCCCCCTACTCCAACATTTTCTACTTGAGCTGGGGTTGTACTAGACGTGTCCAACTCCTGCTTCTGGCCGTTACAGTATACTTCGCCACCATAATTCCCGGGAATGGCTCTATCGCTCTAATACATTACTGGTCCTGCAGTGGTGATGGTTATCGGTGCCGCTTTGGCCCGTGAAGGAACCTGAGATGGATCGTAGAAGATGGTTACTGTAGAGACTTCGCTCTCTTTTACAACTTTGTCAAACTGCAACATTCCCTCATCAATCATACTCTGGATCCCTGCTTTCAACTGCTCACAACCATTTGTAGCTTCAGCACATCCTGGACAATCAACTTCACACCCAGGAAAGATACCTTTCTTTGACAAGCAAACTTTAACAACATTCAACGGAGTCTGCATGTCGTTAACATCACACACCAATTTTACATTCTCCCCTTCATCGACTGCCCCAATCGTACTTCCATGAGAAGGCATAGGGTTCTGAATTACATTAGGAGTAGGAGCAAAGTTGTTTGCTTTGGAATCTACTAGGTCTTGGACTACATACTTCAAGGCCTTGAAGTTTTCTGTGGTATGTCCGGGTGCTCCGGAATGAAATTCACATCTAGCGTTTGTATCATACCCTTCAGGAAGTTGCCCCGGCTTTGGGGGTTGCAAAGTTCTGAGCTGAACCAGCTGGAGTTGGAGGAGATTCTTCAGAAGTTGTGAATAGGACATAGGCGGAGTTTCAAACTGCCTTTCTCTGGTCCTCTGAGAATAGTATGGACGGGGAGCTCTTTGTTGATACCCTTGTGAGCGTTGCGGTTGCGGTGGTTGGACTTGTTGTTGAACAGGTTGAGCTGAGATAGTGACAGGAGCCACCTGCTGATAAAAACCTCTGCTACTTCCTCCCCTCTACGTGTACACTGCACCATTCTATCCTTCTCTTCTTTTCACGAAGGGTTTCTTAATACCAGAACTTGAAGTGCCTCTGTTCTGAATCTTCCCTTGCTTGATCCAACTTTCTATCCTCTCGCCAGTCAAGATGATATCAGAGAACCCACTTGAAGAACATCCAGCTAGCCTTTCCATGAAATTCCCAGGGAGGGTATCCAGGAACAGGTCTACAATTTCTCTCTCCAACAAAGGCGGTTGCACTCTAGCGGCCACTTCACGCCACCTTTGTGCGTAATATTTGAAACTCTCTGAGCTCCTCTGAGTCAGACTTTGAAGTTGAGTGCGACTAGGTTCCATGTCAATATTATATTGATACTTCTTGAGGAACGCTTCTCCCAATTCCTTACAGAACTTCTCTCTAGCTTCATATACCATTCCAAGGACCCTCTGGAGAGACTATCCTGGAAGTAGTACATCCAGAGCTTTTCATCCCTAGTATGGGCAGCAATCTTCCGGTAGAACGCCTGCAAGTGAGTCTTTGGACAGGAGCTATCGTTGTACTTGTCAAAAGTAGGCGGCCTGGATTTGTGAGGAATAACCACCCCGGGGACTAGGCCCATGTCAGACACATCTATCCCCAAAGTGTCTCTACACTCGAGGGCTTTGACTTTCTCAGCAAGCATAAAAAAGTCTTGAAGATTTCCTTCTCCATCGAACCCCATGTCATTGTTGTAAGGAGAGAACTGATCCTCTTGCCTGTCATGTACCGGAATGAAAGTTGTTATGCCCTGTTATGTAATTTGAGGTCCACCTGGGCCATTGCTGGATTTGGGAGGAGCCACTTGCACGTCGGGAGTGGTCACAGGAGTGTTAGTCTGAGGAGGGTTGAGCCCTTGAATTGCATTCCTTAACTCTTGCTGTCCCTGAGCCATCCTTTGCATCATGACCATGAATTCTCCCATTCTGGTGCGAAACTCATTAAGCTCCGTTTGCATAGCGTCCATGACTGTCCTCTGGTTGCTGCGAGTTGCGTAGCAATATGGGATATCCTGTCGGAGATGCCGGTTCTTGGCAGCTCTCGCAATCTTTGCCTATAACACAGATAAGTTAAACACCCTATAGAAAAAACCTACAAAAACAAAGAAGAAATGAAAATGATGCGTATGCAATGCAATGTGTTCCTTTTATTTCCAAGGCTTTCCCTTTTCCGGTCCTGGCATTAAGAGAATAATAATTGGGAAGAAGACCCAAGTGATGTTCAAATAAAGTGACGGCCGTGGAGAATTGGTGCTCATTACCCCGTGTCGGTGCAACAAATAACAAACAAAAGATTCAAAGCAAGTCAATCACATGAACTGAAGTTTGAAACAACAAAGTCCCCGAAGGGTGCCAATCAAAAGAACAACAAAGTATATCAAATAAAAAGAATCCCACAACAAGCCTGTGGGTAATCCATGTATAATAGTATGAAACTAAACCCTAGGGAGCTCTAAGTCTTGCAGCCTCCAGCTAAAACGCTTGACATTCTGGAACAAATGAACGATATCCGGATGGTGGGGCTCCTGGATGAGGAGGTCCCTTAGATCATAGGAAGCATGTAACTCTTCAATCTGCTGTAGGAAAGTCATCCCATTCTCTTTGCTCGGACCCGGCTCGACCTTTGACTTCTTCACATCAGCACGAAGTTTTAGCTCTTCAACTTCGTTCTGGACATCTTCAGCTATTTGTTGACTCTTTGTCATCTGACGAAGATACTCTCTCTGTTGCTCTTGTGCCTTCCGAACTAACTTCTCTTGCTCAACCAAAGCATCTTAGAGGTTCTTGATCTTTAACTCGAATTCAGCTTCTACCTCTTTTTTCTTCTTCTGATTATCACTCCACTTCTCTTGCCAAAGTGTGATGGCTTCATTAGCCTCATTCAATTCTTTCTTATCCCTCTGGCGCTGACTCACCTTATGGATCTCAGCCAATCCTCTCTTCCTAAAATATAGCTCCCTTTCCTCGAAGTCCTTCTGCTTAAGACGAACCATTTCTTCAGCTCGGTGAGCTCTATCATCTAACTGCTGGTTCTGAATCATCAATTTCTGACAAGAATTGTAAGCCTCCTGATTCTCAACTCTAAGCTGCTTGACCAAAGCTTCCAATTTCTGGTAATCTTCCAAAGGCACCGTTGCTGGAGGCGGAGTTGGTATAGAAAAAGAGACTAGAGCCGTTTGAACCTCCTCTTTTATCCAAGCTTCGAATTAAGGGAACATCTGGTTATTTCTCTTTCCTAGACATGCCGTGTCTTTTCTTTTGATCACCTTCCAAGAACCTGCAACTTTTCTGACCAACGGAAGATTGTCTTTTACCGAGAAGTAAAAAGTTTGGAATAACTCGGATTCATCAGGGATCTCTTTGAGCGCGTACCCTAATTGTCTTCTTAAAAGAATGGGATTGTAGTTGATACCTCCTGACACTCCTAACAAAGGCACATTTAGGTAATTCCCACAGCTGGTAATGAAACTCTTTCCTTTCAACCTCAAAGTAAACTATCTAATATCTCTGGCAGACAAAGTACTCAACTTCTGGGCCTAAGTAGTATTAGGATCATTAAAACTCTCAGTAGTAGGCAAATGTCTCATGAACCACTTGTAGAATAAGGGAGCACAACATCTAACTATACCTCATCGCTTCTTCTCATTCTTATAGTGCACTGAATAATACAAGTCACCTAGGAGACTGGGCACCGGATTCTTCAATACAAATAAATGAATAGCATTTGTGTCCACAAATTTGTCCATATCAGCGAACAGGATGATCCCATAAATGGATAGTGCTAAGATGGCACAAACAGAATCCCACTGATTTGTCACTGCAAATTCTTCAGACTTTCTAACTAGATACTCTAGAGTGAAACCAAGTACTTTTGCTTTGGTGGTAGACAGATTTGCAGATACTTCAGACGAGCTCAAGTAAAGAGCTTTAGCGATGTCAGCATGAGTTGGTCTTGTCATCTCTGAGTTGAAAGGAATATGATCCTTGATTGACACTCCCATAATCTCAGCATACTCTTCCAGTAAAGGACCCAACTAAAAGTCATGAAATGTGAAACACCTGAGCCGAGGATTGTAATACTGCAACAAAGTGTGAATGGCGCTTCTTTGAGAGTTGTCCAAGTTGAATACCAAGTCCACAATATCACCATACTTTTCCTTGAAGTATCTCAAATGACCCGGGGTAATAAGAGACACCATTTGGTTGATCAAGTCCATTTTGGTATCAAACAAATTTGTAGTGCACAGTCCTCTTTCTGATGTCTTCCATTCTGAAGCAATGATATGACCAGGAACCGGGAGTAATGCAAACCCTGAGAATAAAAGAAACACAAATGATTAATGATGATATGATGCTTATGCAAGGCGAGGCATGTGATCAGTGAAGTGTCTATGATGTGCCAATCATATAATCAGGTGTCGGTGCAAGGTCACAATATCCACATATCACAATAACAATCCCTCTGATCCGGGATCCATATCTTAGAACCAGAGAACCAGATCACAAAACTGAACCAATGGCAAAGCGGGTATGTTGAAAGTCTTAGGGTTCCTGCAAACCTGTAAACCCCTCCATATCTCACGGGTGTGCTACTCGGGTCAACATCACAGACTCTCAAAGCCGAATAGCAATAATACGTTCACCATTTCTGAGAAATGGCTCATGACCAAATCAAGGAATCAGTTTGGCATTATGTACTACTCAGGGAGGCCTCAGCTGAGTCCGGAAAAACAAGCATCCATCACAAGTCCCCAGGTTCAAGCACTGAATCGAGAAACAATAGTACATTCATCCCGAAGGGTACAATACTACCGTCATACGAACAGTTTGCTATAACTGGATTCCCATGAGAGAACCAGGCCATCCAATGCGAGTTCCCAATGGACCCTCGGATGCGAGTGGGTTTGCCAATAAATGTGGTCTGCCACTGTCATCACTGGAGAGGGGTGTTCCCATTAAGGTCCTCGAAGATCGGTCACCAGATGCACATAACTATCAAGGTCGTACCCTGAAGTGGAGAAGAACCCCCACACAGAATAGTCCCAAGACGGTCGCAGTCTGGGTGTGGAACACATCGCCACTCATCATGTAACCATGCGAGTACAACATGTCCATGCTAATCCTATAGTGCACTCAAGCCGGGTATTTGGCTTATCTCACAGTAACTCGCATCCCACATAAAAAATGAAAACTAGCACAGCCAGACAGTCCAGTATAATATGATGCATGGAAAATAAATACTGAAAGCGGTAAATAAATGCGGTAAAGTAAAGCTCTAAAGTAAAAACTGTAAATAAAAACTGTAAAGCTAAACTAAAGCACACAACAACAAACAAATAAACACCCAAAGAAACAAAACCAAACAGGCGCTAGGATTGACTCTACGAGGGAAACCAGAGATTCTGGGTTCGTTCCCCAACAGAGTCGCCAGTTGTCGCTACCGGGATTTTCATCCTAGTACAAACGCGAAAGTGGCGCGGAAAAGGTAGAGTCGCTAGCCATGCATTTTTATCCCGAATGAATGGGAAAGGTAATGCTGCACAAACCTAAGGAAGAAGGAAAGGACGAGGCCTTGCGAACCAAAGATCTGGGTTCGGGAGTCGGTTACGACCTGGGAAGGTATTAGCACCCCAGATCGTCCGTCGTACCTGACGGGATCCACGCTTGTTTGTTTGTTTCAAAGGGAGAGGAATAAGTTGTTGCTGAACAAATGAACTGCTAACTGGAATGGGAAAGGAAATGAGAAAGGAGTTGAAAAAGAACAAAAAGAAAGAATGGGGAAAATGTAGGGAAAATAAAGAATGTGCTCGAACGGGCCCTACCCCGCTGCCTACGTACCTCATCGGGAAAATGAGGATCAGAGTCGACGTAGTTCGCCTAACTAAGGAGGGAACTATTTGTTTGTGTTTTTTATGCTGGAACTGCATATGTCTATGCTCAGGTGTTGCAGGCTCGTTTGTTACGAGTGCATTTACCGTCTTGCATGCAGGACAAATCGTCGCGAGTTCGCGTTCAGAATGAATGAGATGAGAAAAGAAGTTCCCGCAGGATAGTCGTTTATTGTTTGTTTTTGTCTTTTATGAGAAATGTTTTGAATTTGTTTGTGAACATTCCCATACTAAGACATATCCATCGTGGTAAATACTTACACCTCGCCCCGAAACAGGACACGTATAAGTACTACGCAACAAAGTCTCATGGCGTATAAGAATGTTCAATTTTTATTACGTATTTTTATTATTTTCTTCATGAGATGAGAAAGAATGACTCAAGTTGCAAAAGGCAAAATCTAAGGGACTAAGACTCAATCCTAATTTTGTTTATTTATTCACAAGTGGTCCTAATGGTTTGTGTGGTTTTCTAAACCTAATGAAGAAAGGAACTAGAAACTACTAGAATTCAACTTACTTCCTAAGGAAGTTAAGTTGATTCTAAAAACAACGGGAAACCTATTCAAGTGAAAAAATCAAATAATAAGGCAAGGCATTACAATTGAAATAAGAAGTAAAATTCTAAGACAAAACATTTAAAGGTATAAAGCTAAAAACAAACCTAAACTTCATCTAAGTCTATTTATTAGAAATGCTAAGCCTAAGTCCTAAAACTAAGGGAACTATCTAATATTATCACCCTAAAAACCAGTAATTAAACTATGTTAAGTCATTGTTAAATCCTAAGATTAAACATAATCAAACTAGTTCTTAATGGATCTTAATATTCTAAACTAAACTAGGTGAATTTTACATGTATAACTAGCCTAAAGATTAATACACTAAAAATATTAAAAGTCCTGGAAAAAATGTGGAATTAATCCTATAGGGTCCTAAAACTAACTATTACATTGCGCTAAAAAATATCCTAAAAAATTAGAAGTTAACTATGTCTAAAAATCACTTAAATCTACTTAAAGATTAACTATTATTTTTCATGGATTAAGCTACCAAAATAGGGGATAAAATGGTCTAAAAATTCTACCAAAATTAATCTAGGTTCTCTTATTAGTCCTCTAACCATGTCAAAAATAATGGGTCAAAAATCCTAATGAAAGTTGAAAAAATAAAATGAACAAAATCATGCACAGTTGAAGAAATTCCATAGAATGCTAATTAAGAGAAAAATCGAAATTAAATAAAAAATAACCAAAATTCAGAAAATAAAATTCTCAAAAATTTCTAAATGGAATTAATATCCTACTAAATTTTTTATAGAATTTCATTATGATTTTTACTATTTTTAATTGTTTTAATTCAAAAGCTATCTAAACAAAAAAAAATGAATTAATGAGAGGGGGTGCCGGAAGAAGTTTTGTAAGTTATTTTCTAAACGGGCTTAGAAAGATGGGGTGCAAACAGCAATGGGACAAGGCCCAGCTGCGCAGGTTTTGAGAAGGTCCATCATAGACCTTCAGTCAACTTTTTGACTTGCATCCTGGCCGTCTGATCTAGGGTTTCCTTATAGTATTCGCATCATGTGGCTCATGAAGCTTGGGCATATGATTGTTATGATGGATAAAACACGTACGATCCTCCGCAGGGGAAGCCAACCGGACGGTGACACATGTCACCGCCAGTGTGGCTGAAACTCAAAAAAACCAGCCTATCCTTTCCTCTTCTAACGGTGCAATTCATGGGGAATTAGGAAGATTAATTAGAATTAATGGTGGATTAATGATATAACCTAATTTTATTATTTCATTTTTATAATAAAACATATAAACTCAAGAAAAACATCTAACCCTAAATCACATTTCCTTTCCCTTTTCTCCTTCCGCCACGGCACCCCAAACCTATAACCTCCTTCTTCATCTTCAAAACCCTACCGTCAATCCACCTCGTCCTCCACCATCAAACCTCATCACCATCCCCCTCATCCCTTTCTCCTTCCGCCACCATCAATATCACCTTCAATATCCTCTATCACCAACTAACCTAGCCTCTCCTCAACATCACCGTCCTCTTTGTTTTCCGTCGTTAACATCACAAACAAATAACAAAAATAACCACACCAGCAACAACCAAATGCCAACACCCTAACCCTAAGCTCTATTGCTTGAAAACCTTGAACACGAAGCTCGTAACAAGGAAGAAGTTAACAACGCAAGGACAACGTGACAAATCGTACTTTGCGATTTGGCTGAAGCTAAATGATGAACAAAGAGGTCTCTTCTTATGTGTTGTGGAGCTGAAATCTTGATGAGAGCTTCGAAATCCAACAATCTTGAGAGTTAACACAGATCGTCCCCTTCAACTTGATAAAGAGGAAGATTTGAGGACGGATGCAATTCCGAGACCGATTAACGTGACAGTGAAGCTTCGGTTGCTTTGACACCGATGTACTACGAAATTTGTTCAGGTAAGAAATCTGAATATGGTTCGCTTTTCTTGACTCTTCCTTACCTCATATGTGTCCTTGTGGTTGTGGTTGATTCACTTTGCGACTTCATTGCAGATTTTCGATATTGGCTTTATGCTATTGAGTATTTGTATTCTTGAGTATTGCTGTAATGATGATGCACTTGGATGAACTGAAGAAGAATGATGAAGCTGAAGATTAAGATTGGTTCTAGAGGTTGCAGAGATATGATTGAAGAGAGGTTAGAAGATGATAATTGAGTGTGTGAATCAGTGAGGTGAAGGAGAAGAAAATGGAGAAAAAGGATGAGGTTGAAGAAGAAGAAGTGAGGTTGTGAAAGAAGAAAAAAGGATTGAAGAACTTGAGAGAAGATTGGAATTCTGGTTTATAGAAGATGTTTTGATGAAGCTTCCAGAACAAAATCAGTTAAGAGTTAGTTATTTTTTCAGTTATTCATTTTTTTTATTTCTGAATTTCTGTTTTGGATTGGTATTAGAGTTGTGATGAATTGTGATTGAAATTTGGTTTTTTGGTTTTGAATTGGTTAGAAAAACAGTTAGAGTTAGTAACTAACTTGGTTATTGGTTGAGCTTTGTAACTGATAGAATTTCATTTTTTTGAATGCTCACTGATTTTTCGGTTTTGTTACTGATTCTGATGTTTTTTGATGTTATGCAGGATTCTGAAGGATTGATGAGAGGTTATGAAGGTGAAATGAGGATTCTGAGATTCTGATGACTTATGATGCAGAGAGTTCTGGTTCGTTGTGACTTCGAATCCATGAAATCAAAAACTATCCAGGTGCGAGAATCTCTTGTTGATCTTCTTCTTCTATGATGCAGTTATTGAAGTTGCTGATATGAATCCAGGTGTGAGAATTTCCCTTCTGTTATTCTAGTTTTGATACGTTATTGAAGTTGCTGATATAACTCTTCTTGCAGGCGGTTATGTGAAGAATTTTTCAATTGATGAGGTAAAACTGACGAAGGTATGATACTGATGGTGATGAAGGAGATTCCGTGAATTTATCTGGTTCAAGGAGACAATTATAGAGCCACCAAGACGGAATCGGTTCTCGAACTTTTTCTGTCACTTATCATTTTTCTACTCCTGTTGTTATGGACCAAATCCTTGTATTAAATACTATTATCATTTTATGAAATTCTATCACCATTAAACTGAATTTTCCTAACTTTGTTATTGAAAATCTCATGTTAAGTTATCCTTTGTAGCTTATCTGTTATGAGTTTTCCCTATGATGTTGTAATTACCAAAACCTTCTAGAACAATACCTGGACCGAGTCCTTTAGATAGGAATTAATCTTCGATATACAGTATCCGCAAATAATAAAATTGGAATAATACTTTGCTGAAAATGGGTCCAAATTAAATTTAGAACAAAGGTTTGTAAAACTTGGTCTTAAGAAAATGGATTAAAAAGGACCTAGGAATAACATAAAAAAAATTCAACAATTGATTAGTAGAAAAGAGACATGAGTTGAGAATTTGGTCTTAGAAATGGATTAAAATGGGCTTGAGAATGGATTAAAATGGGCTTGAGAATAACATAAAAAATCAATAATGAATTGGTAACAAGAGACATGAGTTGAGAATTTGGTCTTAGAATGGATTAAAATGGGCTTGAGAATTAACTACTATCTTAATATGGATTAACAATTGAAAATTGGTTCGAAATAGGAGAGAATCGAATTCCAAAATGGGCTTTTGATTTACAAATGGATAAATGGATGAAGATAGAATTTTAATTTGTGTTCGGATCTTGAATAAGTTTAAAGAATGAATATGGCCATTGGCTTTGAAAATTGAATATGGTTTTGGACAATTGGACTTTAAGATAGTTCAAAATAAATTATGGACAATGGATCTAATTGAAAATGAATACGAGAAACTAAAGATGGTAGACATTGATTTAGAAAGATAATGAGCTTGTATTTTAAATGGCTAGTGAAACTTTGAATTTGAACTTGAATGAGATCTTCCAAATAAATCAAAACTACACACTTTCCATACCCCAATTTGAAACAAATTCTTGCACCAAGAATACCAATATATTTTAGAATCCGATCTCTCGCACCAAGAACATCAATATACTTTTTCCGTAAGATGCTACATCCATTCGTACGCCAAAAGAATAAAACCCCGATCTTCTGAGAGAAATAGAGAAACAAACTTTTAATTCACACCAATAACCTCCTAATCCGACATTTTTTGAGAAATCCTCTAAATAAGGAAAGCCATGGAATTTGATGATTCTCTGACTAGAAAATTCAAATCACAGGTATATGCCTTAGTCTCATGCCTTAGGAATAAATGAAATGCATGATTGTGGAAATTATGACCTAATGGGTATTGTGGATGAATTAGAAGCATGAAGCCGATTAAGGTAGTAAATAATGAGGGCAAATTTTGAGGTATTACATAATGGTATAACTTTTATGCATTTCTAGAAAAACAATTGAAGGTGGTGACCGGAGGCTCACCGGAGAAGATGACCAGAATCTTCTCTGGTCGCCAGAAACTTCATAAGAGTAAGAACCATAGGTTTAGCCAGGTTAAGTTGTGACCGTTGGATCTTTGTGAATCAACACACCACATTTGGCCAGTGAATTAATGAAGATGCTCCCTATCGCGTGTTCATAATTTGTGACTTGAGTTATGACACGCATGAATTCCATCATTTCCTGCCATGTTCACTGCATTTGGACCATCTTATTAACATACTTGCTTGACGATCATTGTTTGACTACATCCAAGGGCCTACATTGACTCAACCAATTGATCGATCCACACCATAGTTCGATAGATCTTCAACGCATATGGACTAGGCCTCAGATTGTTATCCTCACCCCCTTATCTGAACCCATTCCAATTTTGAACGTAGGAATTGCAAGTGTAGCACCCCTTGGCTCATTCCTTTCACATTTTCATTCATTTTCATATAATTTTTCATTTTAATTTTTAAAATCATTTCCAAGCATCTAAATTTCATTAAAAAAAATCATGAACAATGTTCACACATTTAAATATTTTTTGTAAATTTTTATTTCTAATTTCTTTGATTTGTCACCAAATTTCTAATATTTTCTTTTATTTTCCTTTGGTTTTGTTTCAATCTTGACACCTTAGGTTCAAAGAGTTATTTCACATAGCATGTTGAACATTTTTAAATGGTTCTTTTTGCATTAATTCAAAGACATTCAAAACCTTATAAAAAATATTTTTGCATATTTTTTAAATCATTGCTATTGGCATTTCGGTCCCTCTTTTTTTGCATATTTTCCATATTTGATCATTATAAGACTTTGACCAATTAATTGAATAGTTTCACTTTGAATCTTTATGTGAACTTTTAACACATGATTAGCCTCTGACTTAGGTCCCAAGGGTTTTAATTTCACTATTTTTGAACTTAGTTTGATGTATGTTTGATTACTTGCAAACGAAGTCATTTTTTTATAAACTTTCCTCATCACTTCTAACCCTAATTGCTGGAAGGCATTTATGTCATCATTAGAGGTCACTTGTAGGCATTTTACATGTTTTAATAGATGCTTATAGGTCTTATATGATCAATTATATGTTCATTTGACTTAGGTTTTCCTTTTGGTTTGTATGATGCATCATTTGTACATGTTTGACCTAATTCTTCCACATCCTTCATCTCATGATTCTTATGCTAACTTGTATGCTTCTAATATGTCCATCACCTTCATCTCATTTGCATTATACATCATTTATTCCTCTGAATTCATGCATAAGCATTCATATTTGTATGATATATTGTATCATTTTCCATTCATTTCAAGTGTGAAGCATCCTTGCATTATGTGACAACTTTTGCATCTTCATGTGAATTATTTGAACTTGTTTGCCATTTGAACTTAACTTGCTTATATGTGAATCTTTAGAATCATCATTATGTACTACTGAACTTCATCATCTTATGACCATTTTCATTCATTTGACTTTCATCTTAGCTTGTGTTCATCCTTACATGATTACATGCTTACTTCATCCTACTTCTTCTTCATCTTAATCCATTGATCACTTGAATGCTCACCACATGGTTTGTATGCTCATTCATAGACACTATAGGACAATAATAAGTGATGTATGCTACTGACGTTTATCATCTCTTATCTTCCATTCATGTTTGACTTGTACTTTGCTTTACTTGTTTATCCTCTTATGAATGTGTGGATGCTTTCTTCTCTTCATCTACCACTCTACCATGAATCAATCCATGAAGTTTGGTATGATCATTTAGGATAACATTTAACCTTATAATTGATATGACATTCTGAATTTGGTGTTTCACACGTGTATTCATCCATGTTGGTACCCTTTTGCATCTTTACTTCTTCATTTGCAAGTCCTTGGAACTTCTTTGCCTCTTAAGGCTTTCTTTGAACTTGTTTGTTTTAGGTTGAACTCCTTTAACTTCTTAAATTTCATTTAGGGTTAGATTATTACTTGTGAGTTTTGTAGACCGTTAAGTTCATTTCATTTGTTCCCTTTGTGTGTTTAGCTTGTATTTCACTTATTATGAGCTATTATGCTTCATTTGCGAACCTTGTAGGGGCTTTGGTAAGTTTTAGGAGTGTGGAAATGCTTCCACATTCAAACCTCTATCTAACCTTTTACATTTAAATATTGTGTTTGTGAAAGCATCTAAGATGCTTTGATTTGCATAATTGATTACTTCCCCCTTTAGAAGTAACTTATCTTCCTTCATAGAAGTAAGTTGTCTTCTATTCTCTTCTTCCTCTTTCTTCTTCTTTTCTCTCCTTCTTCTTCATTAGGATAGAGATCCATAAACCTCACTAACCTAGGTTATTCAAGCATAACAACTCCATTAGGATTAGCCTCCCTTAGACATTTTACCTTTGGAGATCCTTTTGGTTCCTTTTCTCCTCTCATCTCAAAACAACTCAAAAAAACTTAATAAAGGTTGAAATGACCTCTTGTGTTATGGACTTATTCCATGGGGATTTGAATCTATCCCATCTTGGGATAATGTAAACTTATCTAGCATGATGTACAAGTCTAAAATTGAAGTCATTTTCACAAAGAGAACCTAAAAAGAAGTTCTTCATTAAAAAAACAAAAAAAAAACACTTAATAAGTATAATGGGCTTGTGTACTTAAGCCATAATCTTTGGAATCTTCTCCTTAATTTGTTGTGCTTCTTCTTCATTCCATCTTGGAGTGATGTAAGAAGTACATACTTCATAGAAAGGGATTTGAACACACTTTCTCATGCAAACACAAATAAAAAGCTTCTAAAAGCATACAAATCAATAACAAGCATCTTTCTTGTGGGAATTCTCTTCTCATCTCCTCAATCTTAACGAAAGAACTCAATTCGACTTGTCTCTTTGAAAGAAGGTAAACACACTCGTTAAAGGCGAGCTAGCAATGCCTGAGCATAAGCATAAGCAGTTCAATCATAAAAAATAAAAACAAGCAAAATCTATCCCTAGTTTGGGAAACTATGTCGACTTTGATTCTCACTCTCGATGAGATACGTATGCAGTGGGGTAGGGCATATTCGAGCATAATTCTTTCTTTTCTCTACATTTCTCCCATTCATTCTTTCATTCCAGTTCAATAGAAGATACCCTCACCCTTTGAAACAATACAAGCAAGCGTCGATCCCGTCGAGTACGACGGACGTGAAGGGATGCTAATACCTTCCCTTCACGTAACCGACTCCCTTACCTATTCTCTCTGGTTCGCAAGACCTCGTTCTTTCATTTCTCCCTGGTTTGTGTAGCATTACCTTTCCCTTTCCTTGGGATAAAAATTCCTAGCTGGTGACTCTTCTTTTTCCGCGCCACTTTCGTGTTTGTACTAGGATGAAAATCCTGGGAGCGACAGTTGGTGACTCTACTGGGAACTTCCCAACCAGTTTCTTTGGTTCCCTATGCGAGTCATTCCTTGTGCTTGTCTGTTTTTATTTCTTTGGGTGTTTATCTTTATGCTGGAAGTGATTAAAACCATTTTTCAGCATCATCAGTCAGGATGAAAGGAAACATAACAAGTCTTTTAGCTTCCTCAGAATGTCCTTCTATTTTCAATGATGTTGTAGTTGTAAGAAATCTTTGTAGATGCTTGTTTACATCTTCATTGATTCTTCCCGAGAAAGGCTTGCCTCCAACAGACAGATAGTTGAAGGATGCAACTAAAAATAAGCTACATTCATAGGTTGGTTCATAATGGTCATCCGATTTCGTGGATCATTAGCTCCTCCATAGTTACCTAACAGTCTCTCCGCTAGGGGTTGATTATTAGCCATGTCAACTACTTTTGAATTTTTTTTCTCTATCAATGTCTGAATCATCGTGCTCAGAATGCATAACTCATTCTCTTTTTCCTGATACAAAACAATAGGACCAAAGCTTGACTCTGCCATTCTTTCAAGTCTTGCCTTGTGGAGTCTTTCTCTTAGTGATCTTTCAGGTTCTGCGTCAAAGAATAATTCAGCTGAGGCCTTACCTCTCATAAAAAGTTGGATACGAATCAGCTAAGATAATTAAAATAAAATAAAAATGATAAATAGTTACAAATAAAAATTTTAGTTGTAGAGCAACAAAATTTCAATTGAAGTACAAAAAAATTAAATGTTAGAAGTCCCTGACAACGACGCCAAAACCTTGATCGATAAAATAGCAAGTGCACTATTTTATTGATTGTAGTAGTAATATGGGTTTACTCTAGTGTTGGTCTCTTGAGGATTGCACAAGAATATAAAGTTTTATGTAAATTAATTGAACAAAAGGTTTAAGGGTTGGTTTAATATTGGTTATCAGATTATAATAGACAAAATAAAAGCACTTAATATAAATAAGTTGTTATGACAAATATGAGAATAACATTAGGGAAGGTTAGCAACTTCACCACAAGGATAAATCATTACAGCCTTTCAAGAGTAGTTTTCAAAAATTCCTTCAATGAAAACCCTTTGGTATTCCCTCTATACCCCAATTCCTTAGTCGTATAGAAAAAATACCAAGCTTTTAGAATACCAAAAGTTTTACGATTAAATTATGGCATCTCAATTCCTTGGGGATGTCTAATAAAACATTGTTGCTTGAAAATGGTGTTAACTATGGTATTCCTACCTACGATTAACCTTAAATCGAAAACCTTATTTTCCAATTTAGGTTTTCAATTACGAACAATAAAAAAACACAATGATAATGAAAACGCAATAAAATTGTTATAAAATAAATATCAATGTCATTTCAAAAAGAAATCAGGGACACCCCCTAACATTGGGGGGTTTAGCCTCGCATGTTCATAATAAAAACAATAAAACTATAAAAACAAGGAAAAGACATTACACTAGAATCTACGTTCAGGTGATCTTCGATGACTTCCTCCGTTCCAAGATCTCCTTCCTCTGAAAACTCGTTCTTACAATCTCCTAAGCAAAATAATTCATCAAAAGTAAAATCAAACGTATATTCCCTCACACATTCAGCCTAATGTATCAGATCACAAAACAGCTAAGCGAAATGCCCGAAATACACCTAGAGGTCACTTAAATGAAATAAAACAAAAAGTGAACAAAATATCCTCCAGGAGCCCTGACACGGGCCGTGTCCTATGACACGGGTGGCCGTGTCAAGCTACAGGCTGCTGACTTTGGTTTTTTTCTTCTTAATCAATTCCCCATCCCATGCCTTCTGAAACGGGCCGTGTCAGGTGACACATACACCCGTGTCATGCTTCTGAATCTTCACCAAATTCCATTTTTTCGCACTCGAAAGTCCGTTCCACACGTGTCTGCTCAATGACTTACTGTGTACCTAAAAAAATGACATAAAACAACCAAATCAAAGCAATAAATGACTAGAAATAACATAATTTAAAAACTAAACTTGCTTGACTAAAACTCACATAACACTTAGAAACATAACACTTGCTTCAACGCATAACACTTGCTTGACTAAAACTCACATAACACTTGCTTCAACGCATAACACTTGCTTGACTAAAACTCACATAATGTAAAAACTAAACTTGCTTGACTAAAACTCACATAACACTTGCTTCAACGCATATGGACGAGCATCCTTAGAACCATGATACGGACGAGTATCTGTAGAAACAAACGCTGACACGTATTTAAGGATAATGATACGGACGAGTATCAATCGGTTAAGCAATGGAACACAGACGAGTGTTGAATCTGCTGAGAGGTGATATATACAAGATACGGACGAGTATCAAAGACTTTTGTATAAGTAGGCACAAGTATTGATCTGCTGAGGAGATATGTGCAAGACACGAACGAGTGCCGAAAGATTGAGCAAGGGACACGGACGAGTGTTTTGACTTGCTGGGGAAATATGACACGGGCGAGTGTCAAAAAGAATATGTACAAGTATGAACAAATATCTGTATTGAGAATGCAGAAGGTATTCTGGCTTTGTCTGCGGGGCATATGTTTTATATATTGCTGGTGAAGTGATTCTGATGTTTGAAGGTGATTGGCTCGAACCTGGCTCATGATCATGCAAATGTTTGATTTTTGCCGTAATGCTCCGTTTTAGAAGGAATGTTACGCTTATTTTGGGGGAAAATGATGTGAATGTTATGATTATGCAAATGAGATACCCGATCCGAGATCCGGATCCTGTGGGGATAAAGATCTCTGGTCTATCTGTCTGGAGGGAGAACTCTGCTGGGGATGAGGAAGTTTCAGCAACTCCGCTGGGGAAGTATTTCAGGTATTGCTCTACTGGGGAGAGAATGGCAACTCTGACGGGGAATAGAAAGTTCCTGACCACTTTGCTGGGGAAAAGCTGTCAGGCATTGCTCGAGAGATCATGCTTGGGGAGGAGATAACTTCTGGGAAGTAATTCGTTGCCACTCCTTCGTCCAAGCGATACGCTGGGGATTGATGAATTCCTCAAGGGAACCCCTATGGGGATAAAAACTTCACGAGGAAATACTTCTTGTCAAAGAGTCCTGCTGATAATGTGATTGTTGGCTTGGATGGGGAAAATGCCTGATATGTCTCATCCTGTGAAAGATTGTCTGCCTTGAGTACTTGCAACCTGTTAAGACAAAGGAAACACACAAGTGTCCCGAGATATCCTCAACCGAATTCCGTCATAGGAGTTATATTTGCTTAAGAATTCATATTTCCTGCAAGCATTTATAAAAAGAAATGGCCTATATGCATTCATGCAAATGTTGTATTACGAATTCTAGACATTTTGCAAACAAAAACAAGAGGTAAAAACAAAGAAACAAAGTGTGACTGAATATTCTGATTTTATTGATGTGTGTGCCCTAAATAAGCAAGTATAGTCAAAGAAGCGAATCCCCTGAAAGGAGGAGATTGCTGTAAATAGAGAAAATAAGAGTGTTGGCAATGTTGAAGTTGATGCTCTAGTGAGCTTCCTTTGCTATGACCTGTATGACCTTGACGTTCTTCTTATCTTACTTTCTGAAGAAGGTTGATTCTGACTGATGCTTTATCCTTTCGAAGCTTGCCATGTTGTGAGTGATACAGACGAATTCAGAATGTAGTTGTTCGCTTTTTCCCAGATTTTGCGTGGATCGCCCTTTCGGGTTTTCAATCCACCGGGATACCCATTTTTCCTGAGCTGTCTGATGTGGCTTTTCAACTCAACGGGTGTACATTTTTTTTCAATTTTCCCCTTATTTTTTCCCGAGTCTTTTATTTTGTTTTTGACTCGTCGGGATGCCCTATTTTTGCCTGGACTTACATTCTGTTTTTATGTCCAGCGGGTCTTTTATGCGAAGTATTTTTAACTGCATCTGAATTCACAAGGGATAATAAATCCTCGCCATCCATAGTAGTGAGCATCAGTGCTCCACCAGAGAAGACTTTCTTTACTATGAATGGGCCTTCGTAGTTCGGCGTCCATTTCCCCCTGTGGTATGTATGAGGAGGAAGAAGTCTTTTCAGAACAAGCTCTCCCACTTGGTATTCCCGAGGTCTGACTTTCTGATCAAAGTCTTTCTTCATTCTCTTCTGATACAACTGCCCATGACAAACATCTGTTAATCTTTTCTCTTTAATCAAGTTCAGTTGATTGTATCGAGACCGGACCCATTCTGCTTCATCCAGTTTCACATCCATCATTACCCGTAAGGAGGGTAGCTCAACTTCAATAGGTAGGACAACTTCCATACCATACACAAGCTGATAAGGTGTTGCCCCAGTAGATGTTCTGATAGAGGTTCAGTACCCATGCATGGCAAATGGTAGCATTTCGTGCCAGTCTTTGTAGGTGACTACCATCTTCTGCACAATCTTCTTGATATTCGTGTTAGCGGACTCAACAGCGCCATCCATCTTTGGCCTGTAAGGAGAAGAATTGTGATGCTGAATTTTGAAGTCCCGACAAAGTTCTGCCATCATCTTGTTGCTCAAATTGGAACCATTATCAGTAATGATTCACTAGGGAACTCTATACCGACAGATGATATCCCTTTTCAAAAATCGAGCTACCACTTTCCTGGTGATGTTTGCATACGAAGCTGCTTCAACCCATTTCGTGAAGTAATCAATGGCTACCAGAATGAATTTGTGACCATTTGAAGCAGTCGGTTCAATATTTCGAATCATATCAATGCCCCACATGGTGAAGAGCCAAGGTGAAGACATTACATTCAAAGGATTCGGGGGTACATGCACTTTATCTACGTAGATCTGGCATTTGTGGCATTTTCTGGCATAGGCACAACAGTCTGCATCCATTGTGATCCAGTAGTAACCCGATCTTAACAACTTCTTTGCCATTGCATGTCCTCCGACATGGGTACCGAAAGAACCTTCATGTACTTCGTGCATCAGCATGTCTTCTTCCTTCTTGTCAACACATCTGAGCAAGACCATGTCGAAGTTTCGCTTGTACAAAGAACTATCAGCATTGAGGAAGAAACTGCCGGTTAGCCTTCTTAATGTCTTCTTAACATTTGACGATGCCCCAGGTAGGTATGTCTGAGTTTCCAAGTAGAATTTGATGTCATGGAACCAAGGCTTGTTATCAGTGACAATGTCCATAGAGAATACATATGTCGGTCTGTCCAGTCTGGATAGCAAAATTTGAGGTACATAATTAGCAGTTTGTATTTTGATCATGGATGAAATGGTAGCCAAAGCATCTGCAAACTGATTCTCATCTCGAGGGATGTATTCAAGCTTAACTGTTGTGAAAAAGGTTAACAATCTCCTCGTATAATCACGGTAGGGAATCAGATGCTCCTGATGAGTGTACCATTTGTCGTTAGTCTGATTGATTACCAAAGCCGAATCTCCGAATACATTCAAGGTTTTGATCCTGAGGTCAATGGCTTCCTCAAGACCCATGATACAAGCTTTGTATTCTGCTTCGTTGTTAGTGTAGGAAAAGGTGAGTTTTGCTGAGAAAGGCATATGAACCCCTTTCGGTGTAATAAGCACTACACCAACCCCACGATCGTTGCAATTAACTGCCCCGTCAAACATCATAGTCCATGCTTCTTCTGGGACAGGCCCTTCAGTGTGAACTGGCTCTTCACAATCTTTTGCTTTCAAGAACATGATGTCTTCATCAGGGAAATCAAATCTCATAGGCTGGTAATCATCAATGGGCTGCTCAGCCAGATAGTCAGACAATACATTACCTTTGATGGCTTTCTGAGAGGTGTACTGAATGTCATATTCTGTTAGAATCATTTGCCATCTTGCAACCCTTCCGGTAAGTGCTGGCTTCTCGAATATGTACTTGACTGGATCCATCTTTGAGATCAATAAGGTAGTATAAGTCAACATATACTGTCTTAGTCGGCGATCAGCCCACGCTAAAGCACAACAAGTTTTTTCGAGCAGTGAATAACGTTGTTCACAGTCGGTAAACTTTTTGCTTAGGTAGTATATTGCATACTCTTTTCGACCAGACTCGTCATGCTGGCCCAACACACACCCCATTGACTCTTCTAATACTGTCAGATACATGATTAAAGGTCTTCCTTCGATTGGAGGCATGAGAATTGGAGGTTCTTGAAGATACTCTTTGATCTTGTCAAAAGCTCTCTGACAGTCATCATTCCACCTGACTGTTTGTTCTTTTCTTAACAGCTTGAACAAGGGTTTGCAGGTTGCGGTGAGATGAGATATGACCCTTGAGATGTATTTCAATCTACCTAGGAACCCTCGAACTTCTTTCTTAGTCTTAGGTGCATGGGTTTCCTGAATAGCTTTAACTTTATCGGGATCAACCTCAATTCCTTTTTCACTTACGATAAAACCCAGCAGCTTACCAGAACGTACCCCGAATGTGCACTTGTTAGGGTTCAACTTTAATTGATACTTTCTCATATGCTTGAACAATTTCAGTAGATTCACCAGATGATCTTCCTCTGTAAGGGACTTGGAAATCATATCATACACATAGCACTCGATTTCTTTATGGATCATATCGTGGAATAATGTTACCATAGCCCGTTGATATGTTGCACCGGCGTTCTTCAGACCGAACGACATTACCTTGTAACAAAACATGCCCCAAGGTGTGATGAAAGTTGTCTTCTCCATGTCTTCAGGTGACATCTTAATCTGATTGTATCTAGAAAATCCGTCCATGAAAGAAAATACCGAGAACTGAGTTGTGTTATCCACCAATACATCAATGTGAGGTAATGGGAAATCGTCCTTCGGGCTAGCTCTGTTCAAATCCCGGTAATCCACGCTCATACGCACCTTTCTATCCTTCTTAGGAAAGGGTACAATGTTAGCAACCCACGGCGGGTAACTAGTTACAGTAAGAAAACCAGCGTCCCACTGCTTTTGTACTTCTTCTTTAATTTTCATGGCCATGTCTGGGCGAGTACGGTGGAACTTCTGTTTAACTGGCGGACAATCTTCTTTCAATGGCAGTTTGTGCCTGACAATATCCATATCCAGACCTGGCATATCTTGATAGGACCAAGCAAAGATGTCAACATATTCCCGAAGCATACTGATGAGCTGTCTTTTCACTGGAGCTTGTAGACTGGCTCCGATCTTCACTTCTTTCACATTTTCCTCGGTACCAAGATTGATAGTCTCAACCTCCTCCTGATGAGGAGAAATCACTTTTTCCTGTTGTCTCAACAACCTGGCCAACTCTTCAGGCACATCATAGTCTTCATCAACCCCTTCATCTGCTTGATTAATCGGATGGTCGAAGTCATACGAGGTCATAGTAGTGTCATTTTCGGTGCAGTCTGGAAGGCTATCTCTGCAAGGGTTGAGATTTGTTCATTTAGTGATTGATTTTATCTTGCTTAGGAAAAAGTGAATGAAGTTAATTATTTAAGAAAGACATTTCCATTTATTGTTTTGTGCGAAAATAAAAAAAATGAAAGATAGTGAGCGAAAAAAGATCGTTTGCAAAAGATGTCCATTGTTCATTAATCATTCATTTGCACAAAATACAAATATGTCCCTATTACAAAATGAGTCCTGACACCTTGGGCAAGATGCAGGACTTGATTCATGCTTAAATAGGAAATAATAATTACTCAGCAGAAGTAATCCTTATAATTTCCTAGGAAGACCAGTTGAGGACTTGCTGGCCTGGGACCCTTGGACGAATCCAACTTTCCAGTTTGAATTCACTTTCAGCCTCGTCTTCCACATTGTTGATTGCATCTGGGGTCAGCATTCCCCCACTAATAAACTTGGGAGCTTCAGCAGCCTCCTCTTGGACCTGTCAGGATGGTTTGTAACCCAACTCGAACTTGTCTTCCTTGATCTGAACTTGCAGCAGCTTGCCCCATCCCTGGGCATTCCCGTGTTCAACAACCTTCTAAGCTTGCTTGTAAGAAGAGATCGAAGTACCAGACACTTCAGCTTTTGCTTCATTGACATTGAGGGCCTCGAACCCTTGGCTCATTGTCTCATAGATCTCTTCGTCCATCTCAATATACTTGTAAGTAGCTAGATGACTGACGAAGATATCCTCCTCCCCACAGATTGTTATAACTTGGCCCTCCCATTCGTATTTTAACTTCTGGTGAAGGGTCGACGTCATGGCGCCAGCGACATGAATCCATGGCCGACCCAACAAACAACTATAGGCAGGCTGAATGTCCATCACGTAGAAGATAGTTTTGAAGATCTATGGGCCAATCACCACAGGCAGCTCAATTTCCCCAAGAACCGATCTTTTAGAACCATCAAAGGCTCTCACTAACAGGTTACTTGGGCGCAGTGTAAGACCATCATATTCCATCTTGACCAAGGCTTTCTTTGGAAGGACATTGAGAGATGACCCAGTGTCAACCAAGACATGAGAAAGTACGACACCTTTTCACTCCAAGGTGATATGTAAAGCCTTGTTATGGTTACGGCCCTCTGTAGTTAGATCAACATCGGTGAACCCTAGTCCATGACTAGTATTGACATTAGAAACCACCGTTTCTAGCTGATTAACTATAATCTCTTCTGGCACGTAAGCTGCGTGCAGGACTTTGAGAAGTACAATCCTGTGAGCTTCGGAACACATTAGCAGTGATAGAATAGAGATTTTGGAGGGTGTCTGATGGAGCTGGTCCACAACCTTATAGTCATTCTTCTTGATTATTCTCATGAACTCGTCTACATCCTGATCAAAGTACAGGTCGCCAATTATGTACCTCGGATTTTGGTATCCAGACTGGACAAACCGACATATGTATTCTCTATGGACACTGTCACTGATAACAAGCCTTGGTACCATGACATCAAATGCTTCTTGGAAACTCAGACATACCCACCTGGGGTATCGTCAAACGATAAGAAGACTTTATGAAGGCTAGCTGACAGTTTCTTCCTTAATACTGATGGTTCTTTGTACAAGCGAAACTTCGACATGGTCTTGCTCAGTGTGTTGACAAGAAGGAAGTAGGCCTACTGATGCACGAAGTACATGAAGGTTCTTTCGGTACCCATGTCGGAGGACATGCAATGGCAAAGAAGTTATTAAGATCGGGTTACTATTGGATCACAATGGATGCAGACTGTTGTGCCTATGCCAGAAAATGCCACAAATGCCAGATCTACGCAGATAAAGTGCATGTGCCTCTGAATCCTTTGAATGTAATGTCTTCACTTTGGCCCTTCACCATGTGGGGCATTGATATGATTGGAAAGATTGAACTGACTGCTTCAAATGGTCACAGATTCATCCTGGTAGCCATTGATTACTTCACCAAATGGGTTGAAGCAGCTTCGTATGCAAATGTCACTAGGCAAGTGGTAGCTTGATTTCTGAAAAGGGATATCATCTGTCGATATGGAGTTCCCGAGCGAATCATTACCGATAATGGTTCCAATTTGAACAACAAGATGATGGCAGAACTTTGCCGGGACTTCAAAATTCAACATCACAACTTTTCTCCTTACAGACCAAAGATGAATGACGTTGTTGAGGTCGCTAACAAGAATATTAAGAAGATTGTGCAAAAGATGGTAGTCACCTACAAAGACTGGCACGAAATGCTACCATTTACCTTGCATGGGTACCGGACCTCTATCAGAACATCTATTGGGGCAACCCTTATCAGGTTGTGTATGGTATGGAAGTTGTCCTACCTATTGAAGTTGAACTACCCTCCTTACGGGTAATGATGGATGTGAAACAGGATGAATCAGAATGGGTCCGATCTCGATATAATCAACTGAGTCTGATTTAAGAAAAGAGATTAGCAGCCATCTGTCATGGGCAGTTATATCAAAAGCGAATGAAGAAAGCCTTCGATCGGAAAGTCAGACCTCGGGAATACCAAGTGGGAGAGCTTGTTCTGAAAAGACTTCTTCCTCCTCATACAGACCACAGGGGCAAATGGACACCAAACTATGAAGGCCCATTCATAGTAAAGAAAGTTTTCTCTGGTGGGGCACTGATGCTCACTACTATGGATGGCGAGGATTTCTTATCTCCTGTGAATTCGGATGTAGTTAAAAACTACTTTGCATAAAAGACCCGCTAGACATAAAAATAGAATGTAAGTCCAGGAAAAAATAGGGCATCTCGGCGAGTCAAAAACAGAATAAAAGACTCGGGCAAAAATTAGGGAAAAATTAAAAAAAAATGTGTACACCCGCTGAGTTGGAAAGCCACATCGGACAACTCAGGTAAAAATGGGTATCCCGGTGGATTAAAAACCCGAAAGGGAGATCCACGCAAAATCTAGGAAAATCGAACAACTGAATTCTGAATTCGTCTGTATCACTCACAACATGGCAAGCTTCGAAAGGATAAAGCGTCAATCAGAATCAACCGTCTTCAGAAAGCAAGATAAAAAAAGCATTCGGGTCATACAGGTCATAGCATGGAAGCTCACTGGAGCGTCAACTTCGACATTGCCAACACTTTTATTCAGTCACACTTTGTTTTGTACATTTTGGTTTCGTTTGCAAAATGTCCAAAGTTCATAATACAACACTTGCATGAAAACATATAATCCATTTTCAATATATGCTTGTAGGAAATATGCACTCTTGAGAAAATCTAACTCCTATGACGGAATCCAGTTGAGGATACCTCGGGACACTTGTGTGTTTCTTTTTAACAGGTTACAGGTACTCAAGACATACAATCTCACAACATGGGGTATATCAAGCCTCGTATCCCCAGCCAAGTCAACAATCACCTCATCAGCAGAGTTACTTGACAGGAGTTTTCCCCCACGAAGTTGTCATGCCCTCAAAGGATCCTTCGAGAAAATCATTAAATCCGCAGTGTGTCGCTTGGACGAAGGGTTTACAACAGATTACTTCCCAGAATTTCTCTTCTCCCTAAGCAGGATCTCCCGAGCAATGCTTGAACTACTGTTCCCTAGCAAGTTTCAAGAGTTTTCCTTTTCCTCAGCCAGTCGCCAGGACTTTCTGTTCCCTATCAGAGTTGCCAGTTCCTCCCCAGCGGAGTTGCTGAAGCCTCCTCATCCCCAACACGAGTCTCTTCAACAGAAGCTTCCCCGTCCGAGATCCCCACAAAGTTCCCTAGGAAGATCGTTCGGTGATCCTCTCTCCCCACAGATCGGCCAATGATCTCTTTCCCCAGCAGAGTTCTCCCCCCAGACAGATCGCCCAGAGATCTTTCTCCCCACAGGATCCGGATCTTGGATCGGTTCTCTCATTTTACATAATCATAGAATTCGCATCATTTTTCCCCAAAATAGGCGTAGCATTCCGTATAATACGGAGCTTTACGGCAAAAATCAAACATTTGCATGATCATGAGCCAGGTTCGAGCCAATCACCTGCAAACATCAGAATCACTTCACCAGCAATATACAAAACTTAACCCCCGCAGACAAAGCCAGAATACTTTTTGCACTCTCAATACAGATACTTATTCATAATTGTACATATTCTTTTTGACACTCGCTCGTGTCATACTTCCCCAGCAAGTCAAACACTCGTATGTGTCCCTTGCTCAATCTTTTTGACACTCGTCTGTGTCTTGCACATATTTTCCCAGTAGGTCAAACACTTGTACAAACTTATACACAATCCTCTGATACTCTTTCGTATCTTGTATGTATCATCTCATCAGCAGATCAACACTCGTTTGTGTTCCTTGCTTAACCGATTGATACTCGTCTGTATCATCATCCTTAAACATGTGTTAACGTTTGTTTCTATCGATACTCATCCGTATCTTGGTCCTAAGGATGCTCGTCCGCATCTTTACTCTATACACATTGTCCAACACTTATACCGTTTATTTTAAACCGTAAGCACTCGTCCGTGTTTACCATTCCCTAGTAAGTCACCAACAAAACAACTTTTCTATCCATTCGTGATATTTTCGGCACCCGTCCCCTGCCGGGTGATCGTCCTTCACCTTTGGATGATCGTCCCCTATCCTTTCTCCCAGAGGAATCCCCATTGTTGGAACTTTCTATCCGAAATTTGTCCTATGTCGCTATATCTTTTTAGCAGCCGTCCCCTACTAGGTGATCGTCCTTCACCTTATGATGACCGTCCCTCATCATTTATCTGATGGTCCTCCCCATCGTTGATCTTTATTATCCGACATTTGTCCTATGTCGAGATAATCGCCAACAGAGCAGACGTACCCTGCTAGGTGATCATCCTTCACCGATTGATGATCGTCATTCATCATGCTTATCCGATGCTCATCCCCATCGTTGATCTTTTCTATCCGGCATTCGTCCTATGTCGTGATATTTTCAGCAGCCATCCCCGTCGCGGTTTATTTACCCTTTAACCTGATGGTCGTCCCCGTCAGTGCTTTCCTCATTTATTTAATCCCTAGAGATTTTTATTTCGTTACCCGATGGCCGTCCCCTCGTGGTCTTTTCCTGTATCCTGATGATCGTCCTTCATCAGTTTATCCGATGGTCGCCCTCGTCACGGTCTCTTTATATCCCAGCATGATGGTCGTCCCCGTCATTGCTTTACTTACCGTTTTTCATCCCCATCAATCGTCCTCTGCTCGATGGTCGTCCTCCATCTCTTTCATTTGATACTCATATTATACTACCTGTTACAATTTATATCCCTTTCCTTCTTTTAAAAAAGAGTGCAAATTTCGGACTGTCTTGGTATTCAACCATAAGTTATCTTGTTTGTCTGTTAAGTCAAGCGCTTACATCCTGCACAACTAACTCAATCTTGAATAGGGGCAGCTGTAAACAACCCAAATTTTCCCTCACTGTTTCTCACACCATGGCCCTTAACCTCAAATTTGCCCTCACTGTTTCTCACACCATGGCCCTACACAGATAACCTAAAATTAGGGTTTTGGGTTTGAGGCCCTTAACCTCAAATTTTTTGGTCATTCTTGATTTTAATGGTCTTTATATGTTATAAGGATCATGTGTACCAAATTTGATGAGAAAATTCATTGTGGAAGTCATCTGATCAATGGGTAACTTGTTGTGCAAGAAAAATCAGAATCAGGGCATCTGAGGCCACCACCAATGGTACCAAAGGGTCATATTTATCATTTTGAGGTTCTATGATCTTTATTTTATCTTATAAGGGGGTTATAAGTTCACAAGATTTAAGGATTTTGAGCCATTTGCAAACTTTCCATTTTTGGACATGACTTGTAATGAAAACTTTCCATTTTGGGAAAGATTTTCAACCTCCTCTTTTTTGATCAAAAAAGATTCAAATGTAAAATTGTCGAACATGAAAGTTGTAGATTGTATCTTCCCATTTTTAAAAATTACAATAACTCCTCTTATTCATCCTAGAACTCAAGATATGATGATTCAAAGTTGGCAAAAATCTTATAATTTTCAAGTATGTGCCAAAGAGGGAGTTTTGCAAATTTGATTTACAAGACTTCTAATGACCTCTAATCGACTTCTAAGCATCATAACAACATCACATAACTTTCCTTGACCAAATTTGTGCCTTGGATCACAAGAATTCATGGACTTTTCATTCAAAATTTTCAAAGTGGCCAAAATGCAAAACATGTTCAAACTCTTGCATCAAGTATTACAACTCACAAAATCTATTCTAATGGTCCTCCACAAACTCAGTTGAGGCAAATCCATCCTTTAGATCACCTCTGACCACAGTCATGCATCCTATGACACAACTTTGACTTTTTTGCAAAATCACCCATACCAATCAAGTTGTGTGATCCGCGTGTCGCGCGCGGATCAAAAACGAGTAATTTTGAAAACGTAGTATAGCGACAATGACTCGAATCGTCTCACAAGGATTCTTGATCTTATTAACTAACGATAGTAACAATTTATAGGGTTTTAGATTTTGATTTGAAGAAAAAGCAATTAAAATAAAAAGTGATTACCAAATAAGCTAATACGGCTAATCCTACTGATTTGGGTTCCAACTTATCATTGGTTATTATAATTTCAACCTCCTAAGTGGATTATCTATTCCTATATGATTATAAAATTCATTGACAAGCGCAATTGGTTTTATGTGATGTATGTTCCTATTATCCAAATTAAGCAGACGAATTTATGCTCTCGTGAATTAAGCAAACACAATTTGATCAAACACGATAACGAATTAAGCAAACACTAACGTGACTACGGTCAAGGATCATACAACGATCAAATTAAATCAACACTAATATATGATAATCAAATTAAGCAAACAATGATCATATAACAACATTGAAAGGAATAGAATTTGGATTGACAATTATTGTAACCTCAAAGTATGATGGAACCTGTAATCATCAGGATTTTGCCTTGGGGTTAGTTCTCCATAATTTGTCAAAAGGAAAAATTAAAATTGTAAAAAGTGTGTTGTGAACAGTTGTGGCTGCTAGGTTATATGGCAAAACCTAAAAAACCCATTTACAATCCAACTGGGTCAAATACATAACCCAGACCCAATTCTAAATGACCCGAAACTAAATAAAACTAATGCAACAGCTTCAAACGAAATTCTGGAAAATATGACTCCGAATCTGACTTCGGCTCCAACACAAAAGTTTTAGCTCTCTCTCTCTTATCTTTTCGTCGACTAGTAGAACGCCTCAATTAGATTCCTGGAACTCCGGTTATGATCATTTCCCTAAAAGCTATTAAAGTTGAAAATTAAGTACGAAAATTAAATTAAGCCAAAAATAAAGTAAATTAGAAAAACAAATTAAAATATAAAAATAAACAAATAAAACTAAAGAAATGCCTAAGTGCAATCATGAAGGAATGTGCACCAAAATGCACTGATCAAATTCCCCCACACTTGATCTTTTGCACTCCGAGCAAAAAAATAAACTCAAGACTCAAGAAACACAACATCATTCAGATACTCATTCTAGGCTACAAACGCTTCTTCGATTAAGATAGCATCGATAGGTACTACTCTTACACACTAAGGATATCGTAAGAACACAAATCCGAATTATGCAGTCATAAGCATCCATCATATACAAACCATTTCGAATCATGTTATTATCCTAAGCCTAACTTACTCATCCTCCCTTTTGCTCTCTTTCATTCTAGTGCAATCACATTAAGCCCGTTATCTATTCATACACATGGTAAATAAGCTTGTTAGTGATTATGATTCATACTTGACAATATTTTAAAGTTACTTTAGTAATAACAATAATTTTTTTCTTAAGGTTTCACATCCGTTAGGCTAAATGACCAGGTGAGGGTCACCTAACTTATAAGGTGGATTCCTATTCATATTTCTTTTTAAGCACAAGATCATTCACTTATTTGCATCAGCTTAATTACTTAGTGTTTGATTTCTAGATGGTGCTGACTGCTAGATAAACTACTTAAGAGATATTAAAGGATGAGAACTCAAGGTTATGGCATAACAAGTATTCAAAATGATTTCCATATTCAGGAGACTTAAGGTGTTAAAACGATACCGGTGTTGTGAACTTTTCCCAAGTCTCCACAACTAACCTCAAAACAATCTATAGCCTAAAACTTTCAAAACAAATGCCTAGTGTTTCTAAAACAAAACAAAACAAACAAAAACAAAGAAATAAATTATTCTCTCCCCCACACTTAAAACAAGCATTGTCCTCAATGAAAGGACATAAAAATAAAATAAGAGGGAGAGAAAGGAAAGAACACACCTGAGTAGTCAAGGTGGATAGGTAATCGTAAGCACCCCAAATTTGCCCTCACCCATTCACCATGGCTTGTGATCATTTCATATGCATAAGTTCAATCATAGCATCTCATATCACATTTGTGATTCACTGCATTGTTTCTAAGTCATCTGCATCTAGGGTTTGTGATATGAGTAATCCAAGAGCCACTTGAACCAATCCAAAGAGCATCAATCACTTAAAATGGGTCCATGTATGTTCAAGCATCATATTATATCCTCTCAAAGTCAAGAATGTCAAAAAATCACAAGAACTGAGAATGGCATGGAAGCAGAGCCAGGTTTGACTGCACAAATGACCTAGAATTAGGGTTTTGGTTTCAGAGGCCATAACTACAATTTTTTTGGTCATTTTTGTTTCTATTGGTCTCTATATGGTATTGGGGCCATGCATATCAATTTTCATGAAGAAATTCAATGGGGAAGTCATCTGATCAAGAGTTGACTTCTTGAGCAAGTCAGTGCAAAATCAGGGTATCTGAGGCCCTAAATGACCCAACCAAAGGGTGTTCATCATCATTTTGATTGTGTATGGTCTTTATTTGATCATAGAAGATGTTAGAAGTTCACAAAATTGAAGAATTTCAAGCCATTTGCAAAGTTGACTTTTTGGGAAAGTTGACTTATAATGAAAATTGCCATTTTGGGAAACTTTTTCAACCCTTGCTTTTTGATTCAAAAATTCTTCAAATGAGAAGACTTTGGTCATGAAAGTTGTAGAATGGATCATTCCCTTTTCAAAAAGTACAAGAACTTGACCTAATTCATTTTGGACCAAGAGTTATGACTTGTCAAAGTTGGGAAAAATCACATAATTTCAAGTTATGCACCAAAGAGCGAAACTTGCAAATTCTTGTACCAAGGCAATTTGTGACTTCTAATTGATGTCTAACCTTTACAAAAACATCATACATGACTTAAACTTCAGATTGGCCCAAGAATTTCTTAAGTTCCATGCCTTAAACTTCAAGAATTACAAAAGGGGCCAAAGTTGTGACAATTTGCAAAAGGGATCAAAACTTCTCATCCACTTGCCTCAGTTCACAAAATCTGATCCAAAAGCATTCCTTGATCCTTGCTGAACTCAACCATGCCCCTATCTCAGCCTTCCACTTTCCCATACCTCCAAGTACAACTTGCTTGACTTTTTGCAACTTGAAGCCATACCAATCCCACAGTGACACAACCACTCTCTGCCCAATCCAGACTTTACAAACACACTCCAAGGCTTCATTTTCATAACACACACAAGCCTGAAAGCTCCAAGAACACAGCCTTCTCATTTTCCACCTCATATGCAAAACCATTCGAAACTCATCATACAAACATCAAACACACAAACAAACTTCATAGAACATCTCAGCATGTTCCACTGATCACAAACCAACCATTGTTTTGGCCTGAAACCTCCCACATCACAAATACGATTTTCACACTCCCTTGGCCTAAGCTTCTGCCAACTCTTTCTAGAGGCCACATAAACCCCAACTAAGTGTCAAAAGCTTCAAAGGAGGATCATTGGAGCTTGTTTGAGCCAGAGAAGCAGCCAGAAAGTCCCTGTTTCGAAAGCTCAATCTCAGGTAGCATGATGAACAAATTTTCCAGAACTTTAATTTCTTGTTAGAATGTTGTTCTATATGTTGCCCTGATCATGGGGATCTATTTATTTTTGAAAATGAGCCAGAAACAAGCATGTTATGATGATCTGAAAGTTTGCCCGTAAAAATGTTCTTGCTTGTTTCCTTTGATTCAGTGAAAATAAATGTTGTTTGAGTTAGGGTTTATGCTTAGTGATGTTCATAGATTGATTCTGGAGAGTTTTGTGAGGATTTGATGCGTATTAAGAGAGATAGGGATTTTGGCCTGCTGGAGAAGATGACTGGAACACTGTTCCGGTCATCTGAAAGTGATTAGGGTTTCTGATTAGGGTTTAATCTTAATTACGTGAATTTGAATTCTGGTTGTCCAGATGCGCGCGTGGTCAGTTCCCGCGTCCTTGAGTTTGAACCACAGCCCTTGATTCTGTTGACTTTCTCATTTTTCAGTTTAAATTCATTTTATTTTTCATTTAATTCCATTTCATTTGTACATTTTATTAAAAATAGTAAAAATCATCAAAATATTCTGAAATTTTTTATCAAGCCTTTTATTAATTTTCAGAAACCAAAAATATTTTTATTTTTATTTTTTGCATTGAAAAATATTTTTAAATCATTTAAAAGTTTATTTTTAATTGATTAATGAGAATTAATTAATTAAAAATACTTTTAGGTATTTAAAAATCACAAAAAAATTCATATAACATTTGAAATCATTTAGAAACATTGTCCAACTTTCAAACCAAATTTCTTTTTTGATATTGTTGCCTTTTGACAATTTTCAATGGATTTAATTTCATTTCAAGGCATTATTTTGATTCAAACTTCAAAAATTCACTTCTGCCTAACCATTGAGAGTTGGACAATGATTTTTTTTGCATTGCATCTTGCATAAAGTTTAGTTTATAGGATTAAATTGGCATGGATTGATCTTGCATTTTCAATTTGTTTTACATTTTTCTTGTTGAGATACCTTAAAACCCTAGCCAACTTAGGAAATTCATAACTTACATTAGGTTAAGAATTGAATCCTCTCCTTTGGGCAGTGAGTTTGTATAGGTTTAAGGTTCCTTTGAATGCATTTTCAAAATTTTTATCATGATGTTTGCTTCTGGTTTTGGATTTTTGTTTTGTGCATTGATCATGAACCCTAATTTGGGCCTTCCCTTGCATCCATCTCTCATATGCTTGCATACCATGACTTGCCATGAAATTTTATGTATTCATTTGATTCAATTTACATATTAGGACATATTAGAATCATGTTTGATCATTGCATCTTTCATTTACCATGTTTTGCATTCCTATCATTTCATAAACTCTCATGAACTTTCATGGTTCAAAGCATGCTTCATTTGCATCCTCATCCTTGTATGATCATCCACAACTCTTGACATGTGTTTGCATCATCCATTTACATCATTTGAATCATGTGTATGTTTCTGACTTTGGCCTTTGCCCATCCATATGCATTGTTTCATCTCATTTCTCCCTTTATGCATCTTGTACTAACTTTTCAGGTTAATGGTAAGTTTGTTTGGAAGGTGGATTTGCCTTCACTTCCTACCTCTTCTCACCTCATCATTTTGCATCTTTGCTGCATGTTTTACTTGTCTTTGAGTGAGCTTTCTCACTTGTGCCTCTCTTCCCTCTTTTCTCTTCTCATCTTATCCTTTTTTCTATCTTGCTTCTCCTTGGTGGCTTCCTTGAAGATTTCTCCTCTTAAGCCTCACAAACCCTAGGACTTCCAAGCATGATAACATTTTAGGATTGTTTAGTCCCCCTTAGACTCTTTCCTTTGTGTCTCTTTGAGTCTTCTCTTCTCATCTCATAATCAGGGACTAAACCCTAAAGGCTTTAAGGCTTTGTGATTAAGCTTATGCCTGCATCCTTCTATTAGGATGGAGTGTATAACTTTAATCCTAAGTGTTAAACCCTTAATGTGTTTAAATCCTTTAATCAATTAACTTAATAATCATCAAGACATCAAACTTGTAACTTGGGCCTTGCATTAGGGTTCTAATTCTTCCGTAACTGGTTAAGAAGGACTAACCCTAGTGTTAATGGACAAGTCCCCCTCAAGTTGTCTTACAAATCATAAAATCCACTTCTTCATCTTATCATTTACTAAAATCCATCTAATAAAGGCTTTGCTTTGTCATGAGGTTAATCCCTAATCATGGATTAAGTTGAGGAGTCTTCCTCAGCTTAAACATTCTCATCTATTATCCTTCTATTAGGATGGTGTAATGAGTCTGTTTAATCCCTGATTATGGCTTAATCTCATTACTTAACACTAAACAAAAACAACAAAAACATCTAAATAATCATAAGTAGGTTAATGATCTTAATCCTACATCATCATGGTAATTAAGTGTGAGATGCTGACTTCACACTTAAGGTATTCTCATTACCCCTAATCAGAGGGAGGATGTGATGAGTTTGCTAACCCCTTGGTTTAGGCTTAAGCTCATTAACTTATGACAAACTTCAAAAAGCAATAAAAGACTGAAAACTCAAAAACAAACAATAATCGTCTCCTTCGGGATTCTTTTCTCATTATCCTCACTCACAAACGAGAACTCGCTTCTTCCGTCTAATGCAAGACAGTTTGCACCAGAGCCAGACAGGTCATACACTTGAGCATAGGCAAGTAAGCAGTTCTCAAGTCAATTTATCTTTCAGTCTCTTTGGGTCGAACTACGGTGTTCTGACTTCCTCATTGCACGAGAGGATACGTAGGCATAACTTAACAGTTATCGAACAAAAGTCTCTGTATATTCCCACTATTTCTAGCTTTATTCTGTTAGCCTCATGGTCATGAGAATTTCATCTTTGTTCTGACACTGACACTTCATCTATACACAAATTGGGTGCCCTGACACTGACACTGACACCTGTACATCCTTTTCCAGCTCTTTATACACAAATTGCACTGACACTACCCCCTTTAAAACACAAATATTTTAAGCGTGGATCCCATCGAGTACGACGGACAATCTGGATGCTAATACCTTCCCAGGTTGTAACCAACCCCCTTTCTCAGTCTCTCTGGTTCGCAACCATCTTATCCATATCTTTCTAGGTCTATGCAGCATTGCCTTTCCTTCGGGATAAAAATGCCTAGCTGGCGACTCTTTTCTTTTCATGTGAGTTCACTCCTGTGTGTTCTCACGTTCCCTTTTCGCCGACCGTTCGCGTCTGTACCCCTCTTGGCCCGGGTGTCATTTTGGTGGGAGCGACAGCTTGGCGACTCTGCTGGGGACCCTTATACTGTAACCAGGGCTTCTGGTTCTTTTTGTGGGTTCCTCCTAGCGCTTGATTGATTTGTGTTTACTGGGGTGTTATGTTCTAGTTGTGTTTATATAGTTGCTTTTATTTATTGCTTTATGTACAGTTATTTATCGCTTTCTTTACAGCTTTATATGCATCATACTGTCATAACTGCTATCTGGCTGGATCTGTTTTCTGTCTTTGTGGGTGGGGTTTCATTGAGAGTTTAAGGTCCTATACCTGGGACCTGAGTGACAACTAGGCTAGAGTGGTTCATATTCTTTCCCATTCCATTTCGGTCTGGTGCGGGAATATGAAACACGGTTCAAATATGGGTTTCTTCTTGAGAACTCTGTGCTACAGATCTCCTGTAGTGCTAGGGCTATCTGGGAAGCCTGCTAAGTCTGGATGACCTTTACTATGACCTTCAGAAACTGAGGTGAATTAGAGGAGGATCTTTTATGGTTATTGTAAACACTGTACCTCCGGGTTAGAAGTGTTTACACTTCTCATAACTGATCCAAGTCTGAGGATCCTTGTTTTAGAACATCACCTGTGAGGGGGTTGGGCTGTTTACAGGTTTGCAGGAACCCTTGGCCACATTATACCCTGTTTCTTATTGTGTTTAAGAATGCTTCACTTTGGACAGTTCTTGTGATTTAACCCAGGACATGTGACTCTTTATTTGAGTCCCCCACCCTGGTTACTGGATTTCTGAACCTCCATCTGGACTTCTTGAACATACATGGACTTATATCAAGACAGTTAATCAGATCCAGCTTGATCACAAACCCTTGCATATCATTTGCATACATCATCATTGCATCATTTAACATTTGCTTATTTTTTTTTCAGGGTATCCACATTATATTTTGGCTTGGTTTTGACCCCTTTATCTGATTAGACCCCTGTTCATCAGCTATCTGCTTCATCCATCTTCATCAGTTGCCTGCTTCAGCTACTATTATCACCAGTCTCAGCTTATCAGTAGTTCATCTTCAGTACCAGTCTTCATCATCAGTATCTGTTTTCAGTTCTTCATCAGTAGTCATGGCACCTAAGAAGAGCAACATTTCATATCACTTCTTTGAGCCTGTGCTGGCTGGCATCAGGCAGGTCCAGGCACTCATTACTCCAGACCATATCCCTTTATTCAGGGAACATTATGGAAGCATCCTTGATATGGTTATGGACTTGGACCCTTCTTAGAGGAGTTTGATTCACACTTGCCTACAGTTCTATGATCCTCCTTTGAGATGCTTCACCTTCCAGAATTTTCAGTTGGGACCCCTGTTGGAGGAGTATTCATCACTGATTGGAGTGCCTGTCAGGGGTGGTATCCCCTTCAACCCAGAGATGCCTTCTTCCAGCAGTGAAGAGGTGGCAAAGGCACTGTGTTTGGAACCTATTCTGATTGAGCAGAACATGACTACAAAGGCTAGCATCCCTGGTCTACACTTGGATTTCTTGACTTCTCAGGCCATCCTGAAGGCCTCCTTGGGAGAATGGAAGGCAGTTTGTGCATTGTTAGCCCTCAGTATATATGGGGTTATACTTTTTGCAGATGAGCCCAAATTTATCAGCAAGAATGCTATTCATCTCTTCCTTTTGAGGAACCCAGTACTCACCTTGCTGGGAGATTTCTATTATTCTATTCACCAAAGGAATGAGAAGCTGAGAGGGAGATTGGTGAGATGTTGTGCTCCTCTATTTCATACCTGGCTGCTTAAACACTTACCCAAGACTGATGCTTTCTTGAACCCTCACCAACAAAAGAATTGGGCTAGAAGACTCACTGCTTTGACTTCAGATGACATCAGGTGGTGTACCCAGAGCACCAAAGGAAGGGACATAATAACTAGTTGTGGGCAGTTTCCCAATGTACCTCTGATAGGAGTGAGGGGTTGCATCAACTACAACCCTTTACTATTCAAAAGACAGTTGGGCTATGCTCTGGTTCACCGTCCTAGGGTGCAAGACTTGGCTGAAACCCTTTATTGTGAGATAAAGCCTAATCTAGTTGTTGTCAGACAAGCATCCTGGGCTTGGGACAACATCCAGACCAAAGGGATTGCCATTCTTGGGAAATGCAACAATGTGGCTTCAGTACAGTATTATGAGTGGTCTCATGCTAGAGCTCAGATTTCTGGGATGCCTTTCACCGTTGAGGATGCACCTAGACCATCCACAATACCACCTCCAGCTATTGTCAGCCTAGAGGAATTTGAGAAACTGAAAGAGAGGAATGAGAATCTGACTCAAGCTCTGCAGAAGACCCTCTGGGAGAGGAGTGATGGTCGTCTAGACATTGAGAGGTTAGAAAAGCTAAAGGTGGAGCATCTAGCCAGGATTGAGAAATCAGAGGACTACATCAAGAAATCAAGAGCAGGAGAGCAAATTTTGAAGAATGCCTGTAAAGAGGCCCAGTTTCAGAAAGCTAGGACTGATCTCTATCTGAAAGAGAGTCAAGCTAGGTGGGTCAGGATCACTGAAGCTCGCACTCAAGAAGATAAGAGAACTCAAGACAGAATTGAGCAGTTGGAGGAAAATGAAAAGAAGCAACAGGAGGCCCTGCTAGCAGCCCGGAAGGAAATTTCAGAATTGAAGCTTAGGGTTGGTGTGAAGAGGTCAAAGGACCAGGACAAGCACAAGAAGCTGACTACTGCTATTGCCACCAGGAACCTTCTTATCAGAAGCATTACAGAGCATCCGGCTGGTCCTATAACTGAAGCACTTCTGAAAGAAGTTAAGGAGGATGAGTTTGGCTTAGATGTTTGACTTATTTGCTTGTTGCTATTTCCGTTTCATGTACTTTTCTCTTTGTTGTATTTTGACCCTTCATGGGCATGTGTTGTAAAAACAAACTATGTATTATTCACCATTTGTAATATATATGTTAGTTTGTTTTATTGAGTTCTCTTTCCCTCAAGCAACATCAAAGCATCTTCCTCAGGGTCTGGAAAGGTCAAAACCAAGTGCCAAGCCGGATACCTTGGAAACAAATAAGCATACTGCATTGCATACTAACTTTTGTTTTGTTTTACAGGTTTTTGTTTTGTTTGTTACTAACTCTGTTGTGATTCAGGAATTATTGCTCGCCGTCGGGTGTTCCCTCTCAACCGTCCACACAGATATCCTACTCGCAACAACCTTCCTGGTATCCAGATGTATCAAGTACAACAAGAGCTGACAGAGGTCAGGACTCAAATGGCTAATGAAAGGCTGGAGATGAGAAACCAAATGACCCAGTTCATGGAGGTAATGAATGGCTTGGCTCAAAGCCAAGAAAGATTGAGGGCATTGGTAGAAAGGCAGACCCCGGAAGAACCCCATCTGGGGACTGGAGGAACAAGTAACAATGAGAGGGTTCAGCCTCATGTTAACCCACCAGTATATGGGCCTCATCTTCATCCAGAGATCAACATCCCTACTAATGTGCAAGGGAATGCAACTACGGGCAGAATCTTACAAGAAGACCCCCAAGAGGATCAATTCACTGTAATGGGAGCTAGGGATGAAGCCTATGACAGAAGGCTTGATGAAATTGCTGAAAAATTGAGATCTCTGGAGTCTCAAAATTCTCTAGGCTTTGATGTCATGGATATGGGGTTAGTAGATGGGGTAAGGATTCCCCACAAGTTCAAACCCCCGTGCTTCGAGAAGTACAACGGAACTTCCTGTCCACGAACTCACCTGCAGTCTTTTCTGGGAAGACTCAAGGCATACACCATGGATGAAAAACTGTGGATGTTTTACTTTGAAGACAGTTTGACTGGGGCTTCAAGGGAATGGTACTCTCACTTGACCAGAGCTACTATCAGATCCTGGAAGGATTTAGCTGAAGCCTTTATCAGACAATACCAATACAACCTGGACATGGCTCCTAACAGAACCCTTCTGATGGGAATGTCTCAGTCCTCCAGAGAAAGCTTCAGGGAATATGCCCAGAGGTGGAGACAGCTTGCTGCTGGTGTCCAGCCACCCATGTCGGAAAGAGAAATGGCCGACATGTTTATGAATACCCTGTAAGGAACATATATTGATAGGCTAGCCGCCTTTTCTTCCACCAGCTTCGCTGACGTAGTCATAGCTGGAGAAAGAATTGAAAGCCTTCTGAAGATGGGTAAGATTACTGATAATGGTGCAAGTTCGTCAAGCAATCCCAGGAAGCCTTTTGTGGGACCAAGAAGAACTGGTGAGACTAATGCCATTCATGCCACCAGGGGAAGGTCTCTGTACCTTCACAAATCAATAGCAGCTGTCACAATTCCAGCTCCAATTCCTCAGCAACCAGCATATCAACCACATCAACCACCCCACTATCAGCAGGAAGTTCAGTATCCGCCACAAAGAAACTACAACAACAACAACAACAGCAATCAATAGCAAAGACCCTTCCAACAAAGACCATCACAGGCAAATAGGGTGATTGACCCTATCCCTATGCCTTATGCCGCTTTATTGCCACAACTCCTGAAGCTTAACCTGGTTGAGTTAAGGACATTGGCACCACCAGATTCTTCCAGTCTTCCAAGAAACTATGATGTCAACGCCCGGTGTGCTTTTCATTCAAATGCACCTGGCCACAGTACAGAGAAATGCAGGGCTTTAAGAATGAAGGTACAAGATCTGGTGGATTCCAAGGCCCTCAACTTTGCACCCCCGCCTAATGTCAACAAGAATCCCATGCCCAATCATGGAGGACCAAGAATTAATGCTATTGAGGAAGATAAGCCATCTTTCTTAATCACTAGTGTTGGGCAGATTCGGACACCTCTGGTAGAAATTAAAGCTCAGCTCCTAGAATGCCAGATGTTCCCCGGGTGTGAGCTCGATTGTGGTTATTGCAACATTTCGGTCAACGGCTGTGATAACTTGAGAAGCGGCATAGATGATCTTATCAAAAGTGGTATCCTTCAGATCACAACATCCGTACCTGCAAATCCAGCAATCCCTCTAACAACAATTCTTGACTCTTCTACAACTGCAACAACAACCATTCCAACCAATTCATCAATAACATCAACAATGGCTCCATCCATCACTTCAAAAAATCAGATGTCAACAACCATTTCTTCTACAACATCAGCACCCATTTATTCAGCAGAATCTTCTACAACGCCAACAGAAATTGAAGAAGATATCTCAGCAGTCACCATTTATTATGATCCCTCATATGTTCCTCCAAACAACAACTTTCAACAACAAGCAGTGGCATCTCCTGCCAGGTCACCAGTCACCATCTAATACGATCCGCACACCATTTCAGTACCCTCCTCTACAGCAGTCAGTCCAGTTACCATCACGGTGCCTGGACCCGTTCCATATGAAAGTAGTAATGCCATCCCTTGGCATTATGGCTCTGACCTCTACTGCAATGGGGAGAAAATCACTTTGGATTCTTCAACCTCTTCTCCACGGATTGATAATGTTGGGGGAGGCGGAGGCTTCACTCGAAGCGGACGCCTTTTTTCCTCACAATTGCAAAGACCTAATGCCGAAGCAGAAGCTGCTGCCAAAGCAAAAGGAAAGAGTGTGGTAGTGGAAGAGCCAACTATCAAGGAAACTCAGAAGACATCTTTTGAACAAGATGTAGACGAGTTCATGAGAATTATAAAGAGAAGTGATTACAAAGTGGTGGATCAGCTTCACCAAACTCCCTCAAAGATCTCCATATTATCCCTGCTGATGTGTTCCGAAGCTCACCGGAATGCATTACTGAGAGTCTTGCACGCAGCATATGTGCCAGAAGAGATCACCGTTAATCAGCTGGAAACCGTGGTAGCAAATGTCAATACCAGCCATGGATTGGGTTTTACCAATGCTGACTTAACAACTGAGGGGCGTAACCACAACAAGGCTTTACACATCACTCTAGAATGCAAGGGTGCTGTTCTATCCCATGTACTGGTGGACACTGGGTCTTCACTCAATGTTCTACCAAAGAAAGCCTTGGTGAAGCTGGAGTATGATGGCTTGGCACTACGTCCAAGTAATTTGGTGGTGAGAGCATTTGATGGCTCTAAAAGATCAGTGCTAGGGGAGATTGATCTGCCTGTGATGATTGGCCCGCAGACCTTCAAAATTACCTTCTATGTGATGGACATTCAGCCGGCCTACAGCTGTTTGTTGGGTAGACCTTGGATCCATGCCGCTGGCGCAGTTACGTCTACCCTTCACCAGAAGCTGAAATTTGAGTGGGAAGGCCAGATCATCACCATCTGTGGTGAAGAAGATATCTTTGTTAGCCATCTGGCTACATACAAATACATTGAGATGGATGGAGAGATCCATGAAACTATGAGCCAGGGATTTGAGGCCCTAAACATTAATGAAGCATCTGCTGTACTTGGAACTTCCATGACATCCTATCAGCAAGCCAGGAAGGTTGTTGAAGAGGGGACTGCCCAAGGCTGGGGCAAGTTGCTGCCCGTGGAGAAGAAGGAAGACAGATTTGGGTTGGGTTACAAACCAACTCAACGAGATCAATCAGAGGCTGCCAAGAAGCCCAATTTTGTCAGTGGGGGGATGCTCACCCCGGATGCAGTGAACAACTTGGAAGATGAGTCGGAAGACGAGCACAACCTGGAGAGCTGGATACGTCCAAGGATCCCGGGGAGCCATATCTCAAATTGGTCTTCCCAGGAAATTATAAGGGTTACTCCTGAAGAGTAATTATTATTTCCTGTATATTTTAAGCATGCATCAAGTCTTGCATCTTGCCCAAGATGTCAAGACTCATTTTGTAATCGGGCCATCTGTAATTTTGTGCAAACAGATCAATCAATGAATATCAGACATCTTTTGCAAATGAGTCTTTTTCTTTTCCGCTCACTGTTTTTCATTTTTCTTTTTGTACAAAAATAAAATGGCAATGTTTTCAAAATGATAACTTCATTTCACTTTTTCTAAAACAAGATTAAAATCAATCACTAAAATGAACAATCTAAACCCTTGCAGAGAGTGCCTTTCAGACTGCACCGACAACAGCACATCTATGGCTTCGTATGACTTTGACAATCCAATCAATCAAGCTGATGAAGGGGTTGAAGAAGATTATGAGCTTCCTGAAGAGCTAGCCAGGTTGTTAAGGCAAGAGGAAAAGGTTATCACTCCTCATCAGGAGGAGGTCGAAACGATTAATCTTGGTACAGATGAAGATGTGAAAGAGGTTAAGATCGGGGCCTGCTTACAAGACTCAGTAAAGGAACAACTGATTGACCTGCTTCGTGAATATGTGGATGTGTTTGCTTGGTCTTACCAGAATATGCCAGGGTTGGACACCGATTTCGTTACGCACAAGCTGCCTTTAAGAGAAGACTGCCCACCAGTTAAACAGAAGCTACGCCGTACTCGCCCGGACATGGCAATGAAGATCAAAGAAGAGGTACAAAAGCAGTGAGACGCCGGATTCCTTGCCGTGACTAGTTACCCGCCGTGGGTTGCTAACATCGTACCTGTGCCTAAGAAGGATGGCAAGGTGAGGATGTGTGTGGACTACCGGGATCTGAACAGAGTCAGCCCGAAGGATGATTTCCCTTTACCTCACATTGATGTATTGGTTGATAATACGGCTCAGTTCTCGGTGTTCTCCTTCATGGATGGATTTTCAGGATACAATCAGATCAAAATGTCACCTGAAGACATGGAGAAGACAACTTTCATCACACCCTGGGGCACGTTCTGTTACAAGGTGATGCCATTTGGACTGAAGAATGCTGGTGCAACATATCAACGGGCTATGGTAACGTTATTCCACGACATGATCCATAAAGAAATTGAATGTTATGTGGATGACATGATTGCCAAGTCCCTCACAGAAGAAGACCACCTGGTAAATCTGTTGAAGTTATTCAAGCGTCTGAGGAAATACCAACTGAAATTGAACCCCAACAAGTGCACATTCGGGGTGCGATCTGGTAAGCTGTTGGGCTTTATTGTAAGCGAGAAAGGGATTGAGGTTGACCCTGATAAAGTCAAAGCCATTCAAGAAATGCCTGCACCAAAATCAGAAAAAGAAGTTCGGGGGTTCCTAGGTAGATTGAACTACATTTCGCGGTACATATCTCACCTTACAGCAACTTGTGAACCTTTGTTCAAGCTGTTAAGAAAAGAACAAACAGTCAGGTGGAACGAAGACTGCCAGAGGGCTTTTGACAAAATCAAGGAGTACTTGCAAGAACCTCCAATCCTTATGCCTCCAGTTGAAGGAAGACCTCTAATAATGTACTTGACAGTATTAGAAGAGTCAATGGGGTGTGTGTTGGGCCAGCATGACGAGTCTGGTCGAAAAGAGTATGCAATATACTACCTGAGCAAAAAGTTTACCGACTGTGAACAACGTTATTCACTGCTCGAGAAAACTTGCTGTGCTTTAGCGTGGGCTGCTCGCCGACTGAGACAGTATATGTTGACCCACACTACCTTATTGATCTCCAAAATGGATCCAGTTAAGTACATTTTTGAGAAGCCAGCACTTACCGGACGGTTTGCGAGATGGCAAATGATCCTCACAGAATATGACATCCAGTACACATCTCAGAAAGCCATCAAGGGCAGTGTATTGTCTGATTATCTTGCTGAGCAACCCATTGAGGATTACCAGCCTATGAGATTTGACTTCCCTGATGAAGACATCATGTTCATTAAAGCAAAAGATCATGAAGAGCCTGTTCACACTGAAGGGCCTGACCCAGAAGAAGAATGGACTATGATGTTTGATGGGGCTGTTAATATGAATGGTCGTGGTGTTGGTGCAGTACTCATTACACCTAAGGGAGTTCACATGCCTTTCTCGGCAAAACTCACTTTCAACTGCACTAACAACGAAGCTGAATATGAAGCTTGTATTATGGGTCTTGAGGAAGCCATTGACCTCAGGATCAAGACTTTAACTGTGTTCGGAGATTCAGCTTTGGTAATCAATCAAACCAACGGCAAATGGTACACCCACCAGGATCATCTGATACCTTACAGGGAATATACAAGGAGGTTATTGACTTTCTTTACAACGGTCAAGCTTGAGTATATCCCTCGGGACGAGAATCAATTTGCAGATGCTCTTGCCACCATTTCATCCATGATCAAAGTTCAAGCTGCTAACTTTGTACCTCGGATTTCAGTGTCCAGACTTGATAGACCAGCATATGTATTTGCAGCAGACGTTGTCAACGATGATAAGCCTTGGTTCCATGATATCAAATGCTTCTTGGAGGATCATACATACCCACATGGGGCATCTCCCAATGATAAGAATACTTTGAGAAGGCTTGCTAGTAGTTTCTTTCTGAACACTGATGGTTCCCTGTACAAGAGAAACTTTGATATGGTACTCCTCAGATGCGTTGACAGAGCAGAAGAAGACTTGTTGATGCACGAAGTGCACGAAGGATCCTTTGGTACCCATGCAGGAGGGCATGCCATGGCCAAAAAGTTGCTAAGATCAGGATATTACTGGATCACAATGGATGCAGACTGTTGTGCTTATGCCAGGAAATGCCATAAATGCCAGATTTATGCGGATAAGGTGCATGTGCCTCCCAATCCTTTGAATGTGATGTCTTCACCCTGGCCCTTTGCTATGTGGGGCATCGATATGATTGGTAAGATTGAACCGACTGCTTCAAACGGCCACAGATTCATCCTGGTTTCTATTGACTATTTCACCAAGTGGGTTGAAGCAGCTTCCTATGCAAATGTTACAAGGCAAGTAGTAGCCCGATTTATGAAGAGAGACATCATCTGTCGGTATGGAGTTCCCGAGCGAATCATTACTAATAATGGTTCCAATCTAAACAACAAAATGATGGCAGAACTATGCCGGGACGTCAAGATCCAACACCACAATTCGTCTCCTTACAGGCCAAAGATGAACGGCGCTGTAGAGGCAGCTAACAAGAATATCAAGAAGATTGTGCAGAAGATGGTAGTCACATGCAAAGACTGGCATGAAATGCTACCCTTTGCCTTGCATGGGTACCGTACGTCAATCAGAACATCCATTGGGGCAACACCATATCAACTTGTGTATGGTATGGAGGCAGTCCTACCTGTTGAAGTTGAATTGCCCTCTTTACGGGTGTTAATGGATGTTAAGCTGAACGAAGCAGAATGGGTCTGATCCCGATACGAACAACTGAGTCTGATTGAAGTGAAGAGATTAGCTGCAATCTGTCATGGGCAGCTGTATCAGAAAAGGATGAAGAAAGCCTTCGATCAGAAAGTCAGGCTCCGAGAATACCAAGTAGGAGATCTTGTGCTGAAAAGACTCCTCCCTCCTCATACAGACCACAGGGGCAAGTGGACTCCAAACTATGAAGGACCATTCGTAGTAAAGAAAGTTTTCTCTGGTGGAGCACTGATGCTCAGCACTATGGATGGCGAAGACTTCCCGTCCCCTGTGAATTCAGATGCAGTTAAAAAATACTTCGCATAAAATGACCCGCTGGACATAAAAAACAGAATGTAAGTCCTGGCAAAAATAGGGCATCCCGGCGAGTCAAAAACAGAATAAAAGACTCGGGCAAAAATAAGGGAAATAAATAAAAAATGTACACCCGCTGAGTTGAAAAGCCGCATTGGACAACTCAGGCAAAAATGGGTATCCCGATGGATCGAAAACCCGAAAGGGCGATCCATGCAAAATAAGGGAATAAGCGAACAACTGCATTCTGAATTCATCTGTATCACTCACAACTTGGTAAGCTTCGGAAGGTTCGAGCGCCGGTCGGAATCAGCCTTCTTCAGAAAGCGAGACAAGAAGAACGTCAAATGTCATACGAGTCATAGCAAAGGGGAGCTCCTTGAAGCGTCGTCAACATTGCCAACATCTTTTGTTTCTCAATTTATAACAATCTCCTCATTTTAGGAGATCTGTTTCTCTGACTGTATCTCGCCAATTCAGGGCGTATAAATCAATAAAATCAGATTTTTAGTCATGTTTTGTCTCGTACATTCTATTTTCATTTGCAAAATGTCCGATGTCCTTAAGATACTGATTGCATAAATACAGATGCTTCTCTTAAAACATGTGCTTGCAGGAAATATACTTACTCCCGGGGGTGTCTAAACTCCTATGACGGAATCCAGTAAGGGATACCTCGGGATTACTTGTGCATTTCTCTGTCTTTTCAGGATTGCAGGTATTCAAAGCGCAACATGGGGCATGAAAGCTTCATCCCAGCAAGCCGACAAATCATTATCTACTCAGTCCTAACACCGGAGGTGGATTCTCCCCAGCTGAGTTGTCCAGTATCGTCCTCAGCGAGACCCTTACAGAAATCTCCAGGAAGACCTTCCCATGGTCTTTCTTCTTCCCCAGCCGAGTTGCCATTTATTTCCTCCGCAGCTAAGTGTAAAGACAGGGAACCACCTCCCCACAGAGCTTCAGCCTCCATCCGGAAGAGTAATGCCTAAAGAACTCACAACAGAGTAAAGAAAGCTTCTACGAACCCCAGCTGGGTCCCTCATTACCAAAGATAGGTCTATCAGTGACCTATATCCCCAAGCAGAGTCCCATATGTCAATGATCTCATCCCCATCTGGGATGTTCACTTCAAGCAAATCAACCAGAGATCTTCGTAGCAACGGGATCCGAATCCCGGATCAGTATCTTTGCATAATCATAGCATTCACATCATATTCTCCCCACAAAGCGTAGCATTCCGTCTAATACGGAGCATTACGACAAAAATCAAACATATTTCATAAACATAAGCCATGTTCTGAATCAGACACTTGTGAATATTGACAATCCATCAACAATATACGGAAAACTCCCCCAAATTCCCCACCAGAGAGCCAAAGCATTGGCCTTATACTCACAAATTACAAATACACACCTCTTTTGGCACCTGTCTGTGTCATCATATCCCCAGTAGAGTCACCCGAGCTTTCTTTACAAACAGACACTTACATATCACAGATACTTCCTGGCATCCGTCCGTGTCATATCCCCAGTAGAAAGCCAAAGCGTCCCCTTTGCACTCACAGATACACCTTTATGCAAATTCCCTGACACCCGTCCGTGTCGCTTTCCCCAACACAGTTGCCTAAGCATTTTGTAAACCATACACTTGTTTATATTACACTTGTCTTCTTTCGACACTCGTCCGTGTCACTCTCCCCAGCAGGTTAAACACTCTCCTATACACAACTTATACTTGTTTCACTCATACGAATACTCGTCTATGTCTTGTATATACCACTCAAATCCCCTCAGATCCGACACTCGTCCGTGTTCTTTGTTAACCAGTTGATACTCGTCCGTATCATCATCTCAGAACATGCGTCAGTGTTTGTTTCTACCTGATACTCGTCCGTATCATAGTCTTAGGGATGCTCGTCCGCATCTTTAATCCATACACGGGTCAAACACTCATGTCTTCTTGGATATAAACACTCGTCTGTGTCTACTATTCCCCAGAAGGGTCATCCTCAGATTCAACACTCGTCCGTGTTCTTTGTTAACCAGTTGGTACTCGTCCGTATCATCATCTTTGAACACGTGTCAGTATTTGTTTCCACCCGATACTCGTCCGTATCGTAGTCTTAGGGATGCTCGTCCGCATCTTTAATCTGTACACAACTTCAAAACACTTATACCTTTTATTTCTTGGATGCAAACACTTGTCCGTGTTTACTGTTCCCCAGTAGGTCGCCTACAAAGCAACCCCTTTTCTATCCGGCATTCATCCTATGTCGTGATTTTTAGCAGCCGTCCCCTGCTAGGTGATCGTCCTTCACCTTAGATGACCGTCCCTCATCTTATCCTTGAGAGCAGCCGTCCCCTGCTAGGTGATCGTCCCTCACCTCTTGATGATCGTCCTTCATCATGCTCGTCCGATGGCCGTCCCCATCGTCGACCTTTTATCCGGCATTCGTCCTATGTCGTGATTTTTAGCAGCCGTACCCTGCTAGGTGATCGTCCTTCACCTTTTGATGATCGTCCTTCATCATTTTATCCGATGGTCGTCCCCATCGTTGATCTTGTTATCTGACTTTCGTCCTATGTCATGATAAACCTTGAGAGCAGCCGTCCCCTGCTAGGTGATCGTCCTTCACCTCTTGATGACCGTCCTTCATCATGCTCGTCCGATGGCCATCCCCATCGTCGACCTTTTTATCCGGCATTCGTCCTATGTCGCGATACTTTCGGCAGCCGTCCCCTGCTAGGTGATCGTCCTTCACCTTTGATGACCGTCCCTCATCATTATTTCATTTATTCTTTAACCCGATGGTCGTCCCCGTCGTGGTCCCTTTTTCCTTTTCCTGATGATCGTCCTTCATCAGTTTAGCCCGATGTTCGTCCCCATCGTTGTTTACATTACTTTATGAACCTGATGGCCGTCCCCATCATTTTTACTAATCCCCAGAGGATCTTATAGCTTTACCTGATGGCCGTCCCCATCATAATCCCTTTTATCCCCAGCATGTCGGTCGTCCCTGTCATTGTCCTTTCCCCAGCAGTCGTCCTCTGCTCGACGGTCGTCCTCCGTCGCCCGCACTTTATAATATACTTTATTTTCTTTTACAATCTATATCACTTTTCTTCTCCATTCTGTGAGTGCAAATTTTGGACTGTCTTTAGTATTCAACCACAAGTTATCTTGTTTGCCTGATAAGCCGTTGCTTACATCCTGCACAGCTAACTCATGCTTGAATAGGGGCAGCTGTAAGCACCCCAAATTTTCCCTCACCCATTCACCATGGCTTGTGATCATTTCATATGCATAAGTTCAATCATAGCATCTCATATCACATTTGTGATTCACTGCATTGTTTCTAAGTCATCTGCATCTAGGGTTTGTGATCTGAGCAATCCAAGAGCCACTTGAACCACTCCAAAGAGAATCAATCACTTCAAAGGGGTCCATGTATGTTCAAGCATCATATTATATCCTCTCAAAGTCAAGAATGTCAAAAAATCACAAGAACTGAGAATGGCATGGAAGTAGAGCCAGGTTTGACTGCACAGATGACCTAGAATTAGGGTTTTGGTTTCAGAGGCCATAACTCCAATTTTTTTGGTCATTTTTGTTTCTATTGGTCTCTATATGGTATAGGGGCCATGCATATCAATTTTCATGAAGAAATTCAATGGGGAAGTCATCTGATCAAGAGTTGACTTCTTGAGCAAGTCAGTGCAAAATCAGGGTATCTGAGGCCCTCAATGACCCAACCAAAGGGTGTTCATCATCATTTTGATTGTGTATGGTCTTTATTTGATCATAGAAGATGTTAGAAGTTCACAAAATTGAAGAATTTCAAGCCATTTGCAAAGTTGACTTTTTGGGAAAGTTGACTTATAATGAAAATTGCCATTTTGGGAAACTTTTTCAACCCTTGCTTTTTGATTCAAAAATGCTTCAAATGAGAAGACTTTGGTCATGAAAGTTGTAGAATGGATCATTCCCTTTTCAAAAAGTACAATAACTTGACCTAATTCATTTTGGATCAAGAGTTATGACTTGTCAAAGTTGGGAAAAATCACATAATTTCAAGTTATGCACCAAAGAGGGAAACTTGCAAATTCTTGTACCAAGGCAATTTGTGACTTCTAATTGATGTCTAACCTTTACAAAAACATCATACATGACTTAAACTTCATATTGGCCCAAGAATTTCTTAAGTTCCATGCCTTAAACTTCAAGAATTACAAAAGGGGCCAAAGTTGTGACAATTTGCAAAAGGGATCAAAACTTCTCATCCACTTGCCTCAGTTCACAAAATCTGATCCAAAAGCATTCCTTGATCCTTGCTGAACTCAACCATGCCCCTTGATCCTTGCTTGACTTTTTGCAACTTGAAGCCATACCAATCCCACAGTGACACAACCACTCTCTGCCCAATCCAGACTTTACAAACACACTCCAAGGCTTCATTTTCATAACACACACAAGCCTGAAAGCTCCAAGAACACAGCCTTCTCATTTTCCACCTCATATGCAAAACCATTCGAAACTCATCATACAAACATCAAACACACAAACAAACTTCATAGAACATCTCAGCATGTTCCACTGATCACAAACCAACCATTGTTTTGGCCTGAAACATCCCACATCACAAATACGATTTTCACACTCCCTTGGCCTGAGCTTCTGCCAACTCTTTCTAGAGGCCACATAAACCCCAACTAAGTGTCAAAAGCTTCAAAGGAGGATCATTGGAGCTTGTTTGAGCCAGAGAAGCAGCCAGAAAGTCCCTGTTTCGAAAGCTCAATCTCAGGTAGCATGATGAACAAATTTTCCAGAACTTTAATTTCTTATTAGAATGTTGTTCTATATGTTGCCCTGATCATGGGGATCTATTTATTTTTGAAAATGAGCCAGAAACAAGCATGTTATGATGATCTGAAAGTTTGCCCGTAAAAATGTTCTTGCTTGTTTCCTTTGATTCAGTGAAAATAAATGTTGTTTGAGTTAGGGTTTATGCTTAGTGATGTTCATAGATTGATTCTGGAGAGTTTTGTGAGGATTTGATGCGTATTAAGAGAGATAGGGATTTTGGCCTGCCGGAGAAGATGACTGGAACAGTGTTCCGGTCATCTGAAAGTGATTAGGGTTTATGATTAGGGTTTAATCTTAATTACGTGAATTTGAATTCTGGCCGTCCAGATGCGCGCGTGGTCAGTTCCCGCGTCCTTGAGTTTGAACCACAGCCCTTGATTCTGTTGACTTTCTCATTTTTCAGTTTAAATTCATTTTATTTTTCATTTAATTCCATTTCTTTTGTACATTTTATTAAAAATAGTAAAAATCATTAAAAAATTCTGAAAATTTTTATCAAGCCTTTTATTAATTTTTCAGAAACCAAAAATATTTTTATTTTTATTTTTTTCATTGAAAAATATTTTTAAATCATTTAAAAGTTTATTTTTAATTGATTAATGAGAATTAATTAATTAAAAATACTTTTAGGTATTTAAAAATCACAAAAAAATTCATATAACATTTGAAATCATTTAGAAACATTGTCCAACTTTCAAACCAAATTTCTTTTTTGATCTTGATGCCTTTTGACAATTTTCAATGGATTTAATTTAATTTCAAGGCATTATTTTGATTCAAACTTCAAAAATTCACTTCTGCCTAACCATTGAGAGTTGGACAATGATTCTTTTTGCATTGCATCTTGCATAACGTGTAGTTTATAGGATTAAATTGGCATGGATTGATCTTGCATTTTCAATTTGTTTTACATTTTTCTTGTTGAGATACCTTAAAACCCTAGCCAACTTAGGAAATTCATAACTTACATTAGGTTAAGAATTGAATCCTCTCCTTTGGGCAGTGAGTTTGTATAGGTTTAAGGTTCCTTTGAATGCATTTTCAAAATTTTTATCATGATGTTTGCTTCTGGTTTTGGATTTTTGTTTTGTGCATTGATCATGAACCCTAATTTGGGCCTTCCCTTGCATCCATCTCTCATATGCTTGCATACCATGACTTGCCATGACATTTTATGTATTCATTTGATTCAATATACATCTTAGGACATATTAGAATCATGTTTGATCATTGCATCTTTCATTTACCATGTTTTGCATTCCTATCATTTCATAAACTTTCATGAACTTTCATGGTTCAAAGCATGCTTCATTTGCATCCTCATCCTTGTATGATCATCCACAACTCTTGACATGTTTTTGCATCATCGATTTACATCATTTGAATCATGTGTATGTTTATGACTTTGGCCTTTGCCCATCCATATGCATTGTTTCATCTCATTTCTCCCTTTATGCATCTTGTACTAACTTTTCAGGTTAATGGTAAGTTTGTTTGGGAGGTGGATTTGCCTTCACTTCCTACCTCTTCTCACCTCATCATTTTGCATCTTTGCTGCATTTTTTACTTGTCTTTGAGTGAGCTTTCTCACTTGTTCCTCTCTTCCCTCTTTTCTCTTCTCATCTTATCCTTTTTTCCATCTTGCTTCTCCTTGGTGGCTTCCTTGAAGATTTCTCCTCTTAAGCCTCACAAACCCTAGGACTTCCAAGCATGATAACATTTTAGGATTGTTTAGTCCCCCTTAGACTCTTTCCTTTGTGTCTCTTTGAGTCTTCTCTTCTCATCTCATAATCAGGGACTAAACCCTAAAGGCTTTAAGGCTTTGTGATTAAGCTTATGCCTGCATCCTTCTATTAGGATGGAGTGTATAACTTTAATCCTAAGTGTTAAACCCTTAATGTGTTTAAATCCTTTAATCAATTAACTTAATAATCATCAAGACATCAAACTTGTAACTTGGGCCTTGCATTAGGGTTCTAACCCTAGTGTTAATGGACAAGTCCCCCTCAAGTTGTCTTACAAATCATAAAATCCACTTCTTCATCTTATCATTAACTAAAATCCATCTAATAAAGGCTTTTTTTTGTCATGAGGTTAATCCCTAATCATGGATTAAGTTGAGGAGTCTTCCTCAACTTAAACATCTATTATCCTTCTATTAGGATGGTGTAATGAGTCTGTTTAATCCCTGATTATGGCTTAATCTCATTACTTAACACTAAACAAAAACAACAAAAACATCTAAATAATCACAAGTAGGTTAATGATCTTAATCCTACATCATGGTAATTAAGTGTGAGATGCTGACTTCACACTTAAGGTATTCTCATTACCCCCTAATCAGAGGGAGGATGTGATGAGTTTGCTAACCCCTTGGTTTAGGCTTAAGCTCATTAACTTATGACAAACTTCAAAAAGCAATAAAAGACTGAAAACTCAAAAACAAACAATAATCATCTCCTTCGGGATTCTTTTCTCATCATCCTCACTCACAAACGAGAACTCGCTTCTTCCGTCTAATGCAAGACAGTTTGCACCTGAGCCAGACAGGTCATACACATGAGCATAGTCAAATAAGCAGTTCTCAAGTCAATTTATCTTTCAGTCTCTTTGGGTCGAACTACGGTGTTCTGACTTCCTCATTGCACGAGAGGATACGTAGGCATAACTTAACAGTTATCGAACAAAAGTCTTTGTATATTCCCCCTCTTTCTAGGTTTATTCTTTTAGCCTCATGGTCATGAGAATTTCATCTTTGTTCTGACACTGACACTTCATCTATACACAAATTGGGTGCCCTGACACTGACACTAACACTGACACTGACACTGACACCTATACATCCTTTTCCAGCTCTTTATACACAAATTGCACTGACACTACCCCCTTTAAAACACAAATCTTTTAAGCGTGGATCCCGTCGAGTACGACGGACAATCTGGGTGCTAATACCTTCCCAGGTTGTAACCAACCCCCTTTCTCAGTCTCTCTGGTTCGCAACCGTCTTATCCATATCTTTCTAGGTCTATGCAGCATTGCCTTTCCTTCGGGATAAAAATTCCTAGATGGCGACTCTTTTCTTTTCATGTGAGTTCACTCCTGTGTGTTCTCACGTTCCCTTTTCGCCGACCGTTCGCGTCTGTACCCCTCTTGGCCCGGGTGTCATTTTGGTGGGAGCGACAGTAATCACATAAGCAGCATTTCCTAAAGAGAGCTCTTCTACAATCTCTTCTTCCAAAGTGGGGATCTCATAGAGTAGATTTAGGTAGTGTCCATTAATCTTGAAGTTTTTATTAGTGTTTTCGCCTTTTATTCCAGGATCAAAGAAGAATCTTCGATAAGTTAAAATGTTGAATGTGCACATGATAATGATCTCCTTTTGGTACAACTTTAATAATCATAGGATTAAGGGGCTGCCTCACTACTTTTATTCCATCTTCAATTGAGATCCTATGCATACTTATGGATGGGCTAATATCATAAGTATTAAACAAAGTGCATCCAATTCCCTTCTTATGTTCCTGTAATGATTTCTCTTCCTGCACAAATTCAAATAAATTATTAGGAAGTGGTTTCAGCTCTAAAGAGGGTGGTTTCTCGATGGATGGTTTGTTTCGGGAAGTCGGGGTGTTGAGAGCTTTATTGACATGAACAACTTCATTTTCAACCTCATCTGCAGTAAGAATATCATCTTGCAAGGCAACCTTTAATTCAACACAAACAGAGCAAATTTTAGTGTCAATACAAACATCACAAGAGTAAACATCATCAAAATCAGACAATGATGGAAAATCAACTGCAAACAAATTATACAAGTATCATCAACAATTTCAGAAGGCAACTCTATTTGAAAAATAGAATGTTCTTCCAAAGGCTGTTGGTTTGATCCTTGAGCTTGCTGCATAGCATTCATCGAAGTGGTAAGTTGATCAAGTTGTATTTGTAAAGTCTGAAAATTAGAATCTATTTGTTGTTGAAACTTGATATTATTTGTAACCATTTGGTTGATAATGTCCTCTAGTGAAGGTTCAGAAGGTGCATAGCACACAATCTGAAATTTATTCATATGCTTATGTGAATCTGTAAACACCCCAAATTTGCCCTCACTCATTTCACCATGGCTTATGAATCTTTTCATTTTCATAAATTCAATCATATCATCTCATATTGCATTTTTTGCCTCACTGCATTGGTTCAAAGTCATCTGCATCTAGGGTTTGTGATCTGAGCAATCCCTGAGCCACTTTAAAGGTCTTCAATCATATCTAGAGGGTCCATGTATGTTCAATCATCACATTGTTTCCTCCCAAGATCAAGGAAGTCAAATAATCACAAGAACTGAGAAAGGCATGGAAGTAGAGCCAGGTTTAACTACACAGATGACCTAAAATTAGGGTTTTGGTTTCAGAGGCCATAACTCCAAATTGTTTGGTCATTATTATTTCTATTGGTCTCTATATGTTATAAGGATCATACATACCAATTTTCATGAAGAAATCCAATGGGGAAGGCATCTGATCAATATATGACTTCTTGAGCAAGTCAGTGCAAAATCAGGGCATATGAGGCCCCCAATCATCCAACCAAAGGGTCTCCTCCATCATTTTGGGTGTATATGATCTTTATTTGATCTTAGAAGAAGTTATAAGTTCACAAAATTGAAGAATTTCAAGCCATTTGCAAAGTTGCCATTTTGGGAAAGTGACTTATAATGCAAACTTGCCATTTTGGGAAAGTTTTTCAACATCCTCTTTTTGATTCAAAAATGCTTCAAATGAAAAATTCTCGGTCATGAAAGTTGTAGATTGGATCATTCCCTTTCCAAAAAGTACAAGAACTTGATCTAATTCATCATAGAACTCAAGTTATTGCCTTGCAAAGTTGGGAAAAATCACAAAATATCACTTATGTACCAAAGAGGGAAACTTGCAAAAACTCATACCAAGACAATTTGTGACCTCTAATTGACTTTTAACCATTACACAAACATCATACATGACCTATAATTCAGAATTACCCAAAGGAATTCTCAAGTTTCATGCCTTGATCTTCAAGTATTTCAAAAAAGGGCCAAATTTCCCCAAAATTGCAAAATGGATCAAACCTCTTCAGCCACTTGTGCCAGCTACAAAATATGACTTCCATGGACTTCCTTGAAGCAAGCTGACTCGAACCATACCCTTGTACCATGCCTGAACCAGCCCATGCACTCACTTACACAAATGATGACTTTTTGCATATTGAACCATACCAATCAGCATAGGCCACCAACAACTCTCTGACCTATCAAAGATTGATATGTGTACCAAAGGCAAGCTATTTCACATAAGCTTGGAAGCTGAATCCTCCCACAACTGAGCACACACAAAAATCCCCTCTTATGCATTTCTCTTCGAAACTCAACACACAAGCTTCAAACCTCAAAACAAATTCCATAGAACAACTCACCATGATCCACTGATCATTTCCCACCCCTTGAAATAGCCTGAAACACTCCAAACCAAAAACACGATTCTGCCCCCTCCTTGAACTGAACTTCAGCAAACTTCCAAAAGAGTCCACAAAAGCTTCAACCAAGCATCCCAGAGGCAAGAGGGAGTCAAAAGAAGGAGGAAAGCACCAAGGAAAGGTCCAAACAGTGCCATTTTCGAAAGCTCCATTTCAGGTAACATCAAGAACAAATTTTCCAGAAATGATTTCTTAAGTTCTTAGATTGTTCTCCATGCTTCACTGATCACACTGCACCTTTTGGTTTTGAAAATGATTCAGTTTTAAGCATGTATGAAGCTTCTGAAATTTCTGAAAGATTTTTCGTTTTGCTTCGAATCTCATTGTTCATGTGAAATAAATGTTGTTTGATGGCTGAATCTTGTTTAGAATGGGGTGGGGATCATTTCTGGAGAGTTTGGTGGTTTGATTTTACGGATTGAGTGAGATAGCAAGAGTGGATGGCCGGAGAAGATGACCGGAACACTGTTCCGGTCACCTGAAAGTAGTTAGGGCATAATCCTGTAATTAGGGCTAAGTTTGAACGTGGACCCTTGGATTTGTGATTGGCGCGTGTTCTGATGGCCAGGATTGAATCATTAATTTTTAATTAGGTTTAATTAAATGAATAATCAGAATTAGTCAGGTTTGAACCTGGGCCGTCCAGATGCGCGCCCAGTCAAACCTCTTAAAGCCCAGATTTCATCTCCACCACCCATTCAGCATACTTCCCTTTTATTTAATTTTTATTTCATTTTATTTGTTTTATTTTCTACGAATTTTTAAAAATAGTAAAACATATCAAAAAATTCTGAAATTTTTTGTTAAATCTTTTATTAATTTTCAGAACCCAAAAATATTTTTTTTTTTATTTTTTGCATTAAAATTTATTTTTAAATCATTTAAATGATTATTTTTAATTAGTTAATGAAAGTTAATTAATTAAAAATACATTTAGGTATTTAAAAATCTCAAAAACATTCAAAGAGCATTTTCAAACATTTAGAAACATTTACAAACTCACAAGACAAATTTCTTTTTGGTTTTGATCATACTTTGATAATTTTCATTTGAATTAGGGTTCTTTAAATTGAATATTTTTAACCCTAACTTCAAAAATTCATAACTTTTGATCCAAGTTGAGTTTGTGAATGATTCTTTTTGCATTGTGTTATGCATTCTTTCAGGCATCCAAAAAAATTTTTGTTTCATTTTTATCTTGCATTTTCAATTTGTTTGGAATTTTTCCTTTAGGATCACCCTTAAAACCCCAGAAACTTAGGAAAATCATAAGTCATTTAGGGTTTAGTTTCTGACCTTCCCCTTTGGGCAGTGAACTTGTATAGGTTTAGGGTACCTTTGATCCCATTTTCAATTTTTTTATCTCATGATTTGCTTCTAATTTTGAATTTTGCATTGCATCTTGTACATAAACCCTAATCTTTTCCTTCATTTGCATACATTCTTCATATGCTTGCATACATGAACTTGCCATGACATTTTGTGCATCCACATGACATATAAGACATCTTACGACATATTGAAATCATGTTTGATCATTGCATCATTCATTTGCCATGCTTTTGCATTCATTTCATGTCATATGTATTCATGAACTTTCATGCTTCTTATATGCTTCATTTGTATTCTCATCTCTTGTATGAACATTCATATCACTTGGCATGCTTTCATACCATCTCATAACATAATTTGCAACTTGATATGCTTCTGACTTTGGTTTTCATCTTTTCATTTCTTCTCATTTTCATTTCATTTCATTTCCTTCTGCTAACTTTTCAGGTGGTAAGTGTTTGAGAAGTGAATTTTCCTTCACTTCTCATAACCTCTTCTCATCCCTTTTATGCATCATTGCTGCACTTTTACTTGTGAATTAGAGTGAGCTTGCTCATTCATGCTCCTTCTCCTCTTTCTTTCTTCAAGAAACTTATCTTCTTAAGTGAAGTAAGTTGTCTTGCTTCTTGCTGCTTCTTCTCTTTCCATCCTGCTTCTCCCTTGGTGGCCCTCTTGAAGATCTTTTTGCAAGTCTCACAAACCCTAGGAACACCCAAGCATGATCACAATTAGGGTTTTATTAGTCCCCCATTAGTTTTACCTTTGTGTCATCTTTGTGTCTTCTCTCCTCATCTCTTAATAAAGGGCTAAACCTTAAAGGTTTTAAGACTTTGTAATTAGGGTTATGCCTGTATCCTTCTATTAGGATGGAGTATATAATTTTAATCTTAAGTGTTAAACCCTTAATGTGTTTAAATCCTTTAATCAATTCACCTAATAATCATCAAGACATCAAGCTTGTAACTTGGGCCTTGCATTAGGGTTCTAATTCTTCCTTAATTGGTTAAGAAGGACTAACCCTAGAGTTAATGGACAAGTCCCCCTCAAGTTGTCTTACAAATCATAAAAATCACTTCTTAATCTTGTCATTAACTAAAATCCACTTTAATAAAGGTTTTGTTTTGTCATGAGGTTAATCCCTAATCGTGGATTAGGCTGAGGAGTCTTCCTCAGCTTAAATGTTCTCATCTATCATTCTTCTATTAGGATGGTTTAATGAGCCCATTAAATCTTTGATTATGGCTTAAACTCATTACTTAACACCAAACAAAAACTCCAAAAACATATAAATAAATGCAAGTAGGTTAATGATCCTAATCCTACATCTTGGTGATTAAGTGTGAGGTGCTTACTTCACACTTAAAGTATTCTCATTACCCCTAATCAGAGGGAGGATGTGATGAGTTTACTAACCCTTGGTTTAGGCTTAAGCTCATTATCTTATGACAAACACAAAAAGAAATAAAAGATTGAAAACACCAAAAACAAACAATAATCGTCTCCTCCGGGATTCTTTTCTCACCTCGTTCACTCACAAACGAGAACTCGCTTCTTCTGTCTAATGCAAGACAGTTAGCACCTGAGCCAGAAATGGTCATACACTTGAGCATAGACAAGCAAGCAGTTCACAAGTCAATTTATCTTTCAGCCTCTTTGAGTCGAACTACGGTGTTCTGACTTCCTCATTGCACGAGAGGATACGCAGGCATAACTTAACGGTTATCGAACAAAAGTCTCTGTATATTCCCCCCTCTTCCAACATTATTCTTTAAGCCTCATAGCCTTGAGCTTCATACTATTTTCTTACACTGACACTCCTTCATTTCACTTCACATTTCTTTTGCACTGACATTTGCATTATTTTCCAACTTTGACACACAGAATAGCACTGACACTACCCCTTTTAAACACAAATCTTTTAAGCGTGGATCCCGTCGAGTACGACGGACAATCTGGGTGCTAATACCTTCCCAGGTTGTAACCAACCCCCTTTCTCAGTTTCTCTGGTTCGCAACCGTCTTATCCATCTTTTCTTAGGTTTATGCAACATTACCTTTCCTTCGGGATAAAAATGCCTAGCTGGCGACTCTTTCAGTTCACTCTTTTTCATTCTTCTCCTTTCGCCGACCGTTCGCGTTTGTACCCCTCTTGACCAGGTGTCATCAGGTGGGAGCGACAGGATCCTCACTTGCAAAACCATTAAACCTTGGCAACAAGTGTGTTAAACAAAAATTCAATTCGAAAGGTGCATCAACAACAGGATATTCAATACATAAACCATTATAATTCATAAGTGCAACAAGTTCTCTTAGAGTTCTTTGATCAGGCATGATATGATTATAAATTTCAACACATAATCAAATAAAATCACTGTAGATTTAAAAAGAATGGAAAAAACGAAAAGCGATTAAAATAAAATCTAAAAAATATAAAAATAACGCTAAAAATCAAATTAAATCAAATAAAGCTCACACAAAAAATTTCAGATTTTTTTGAAAATATGAAAAGAGAAAATAAATTAAATAAAATAGAAACAGTAGCTTCCAACTTACCTGAAAGGCTAGAAAACTTATCACTATACTGCAACCGGTATTGCAACCCTGAAAATCAACAAACACAACAAAAAAGAAAAGAAAAAAAAACTAGCAAGAAAACTATACCTATGACTATAAAATCAGTTAATAACAACAAGAATCCCCGACAACGGCGCCAATTTGATCCACGTGTCGCGCGCGGATCAAAAACGAGTAATTTTGAAAACGTAGTATAGCGACAATGACTCGAATCGTCTCACAAGGATTCTTGATCTTATTAACTAACGATAGTAACAATTTATGGGGTTTTAGATTTTGATTTGAAGAAAGAGCAATTAAAATAAAAAGTGATTACCAAATAAGCTAAAACGGCTAATCCTACTGAATTGAGTTCCAACTTATCATTGGTTATTATAATTTCAACCTCCTAAGTGGATTATCTATTCCTATTTGATTATAAAATTCATTGACAAGCGCAACTGGTTTTATGTGATGTATGTTCCTATTACCCGAATTAAGCAGACGAATTTATGCTCTCGTGAATTAAGCAAACACGATTTGATCAAACACGATAACGAATTAAGCAAACGCTAACGTGACTACGGTCAAGGATCATACAACAATCAAATTAAATCAGCCCTAATATATGATAATCGAATTAAGCAAACAATGATCATATAACAACATTGAAAGGAATAGAATTTGGATTGAAAATTATTGTAACCTCAAAGTATGATGGAACCTGTAATCATCAGGATTTTGCCTTGGGATTAGTTCTCCATAATTCGTCAAAAGGAAAAATTAAAATTGTAAAAAGTGTCTTGTAAAAAGTTGCGGCTGCTAGGTTATATGGCAAAACCTAAAAAACCCGTTTACAACCCAACTGGGTCAAATACATAACCCAAACCCAATTCTAAATGACCCGAAACTAAATAAAACTAATGCAGCCGCTTCAAACAAAATTCTGGAAAATATAAATCCGAATCTGACTTCGACTCCAACACAAAAGTTGTAGCTCTCTCTCTCTTATCTTTACGTCGACTGGTAGAACGCCTCAATCAGATTCCTGGAACTCCGGTTATGATCATTTCCGCAAAAGCTGTTAAAGCTGAAAATTAAGTACGAAAATTAAATTAAGACAAAAATAAAGTAAATTAGAAAAACAAATTAAAATATAAAAATAAACAAATAAAACTAAAGAAATGTCTAAGTACAATCATGAAGGAATGTGCACCAAAATGCACTGATCACTGTGCCACCACACACTCTCTGGCCAATCACAATGACTTATACTAACCCTAAGGACTCAAAAGAACACAACACACAAGCTTGAAACCTCTCATACACTCAGATTGCAAAAAAACTCAAAAATATTCATATCTTCGAAACTCAACACACAATCATAAAACCTCAAATATTTTTCCACCAATCAACTAAACATCACTCAAGGATCACAAAGCACCACTTACAATGGCCTGAAAACCCTCATAACCAAAACACGATTTTTGAACTTCAGAACTGGAACTTCCAAAACTGCTCATATAAACTCCATCTAAGCCTTTCAGAAGCACAAGGGGATCCATTGGAGTGGTTTTTCACAAGAGAGGAGGTCTGAAAGTCCATCTTTGAAAAGCTCCAGCTCAGGTAGCCTCCATGAACTTTTTTTTTCCAAAACTCCATTTTTAAGTTTCAATATGGTAGAGTTTGTCTTGCTGATCATGTTAAGCTTTGAATTATTGAAAATGATGAAGTATGTGGAATGTATTTAGCTTCTGAAGTTTTTGCAAGTTTTCCGTTTTGCTTCGATTCTCTCTTTTGATGCAAAATAAATTGTTTTTGTTGTTGGATTTGTGTTTAGTGATGTCTAAAGTTTGATTCTGGAGCTTTTGGTGATTTTTATGGCATTTTGAGTGAGTTCAGGGGAGGGGGGTGCCACAGAAGACGACCGGAGCTCACCTCTGGTCGCCTGAGTTTGATTATCCCTAATCCTGTTTTTGTTTCCAGATGCAATGCTGGCCATTATATCTTGATTACTTAGTGACACGAGCGGTCCATATCATTTCACTTAAACCCTAATCTAATTAATTAATATAAATCATTTAATTAACTCAGATTAAATAGAGACAATAAGATCACACGCCAAATGAGACTTTAAACCCTGGCCTTTGGATTGCCCTACCACAAGTCACGCTAATTCACACCCTGGTCCTTTGATCCTCTCAACTTCAAATCCTGACAATTGCTTGTGCATACTTTTATTTTTCTTTTTAATTATTTCACATTTCTTTTCTTGCATTTATTAAAAATAGCAAAAATATTTCTAAAATCATCATTTTCTGCATTTTCATTTCAAATATTTTTTCAAAACTCAAAAACATTTTTATTTTTAATTCTTGCATTAAAATGTATTTTTAAATCATTTAAATGTTTTATTTAATTGATTAATTGATTTTAATTAATTAAAAATATATTTAGGTATTTAAAAATCACAAAAAAATTCATGAAGCATTCTCATACATTTAGAACAATTTACAAACCCATCACACAAATTTCTTTTTAGGTTTGATCATGTTTTCACAATTTACTTTGAATTAGGGTTTCTAAAATTGCCTATTTTCTAACCCTAATTTAAAAAAATCATTTATGATCAACCAAGATGAGTTTGAATTTGGTTCTTTTTGCATTGTTTCATACTTTGCATGTAGTATCTAGGGAATTTAACTCATAATTATTTATTGTATTTTCAAATTATTTGGCATTTTTCATGAAGAACCACCCAAAAACCCTAGTTAACTTAGAAAATTCATAACTTCCTTTAGGTTTAGCTTCTAACTTCCATCTTTGGGGAGTGTTCTTGTGTGTGTTTAGGGTTTGTTTGAGTTCATTTTCAAATTTTTATCATGAAGTATGCTTCTGTTGTGGACATGTGCATCTCATACATTCATAAAACCCTAATTTCTCATGTTCATTTGTATTCATCTTTGCATATCTCAATCATATGAACTTTCCATGACATTCCATGCTCTTGTATGCAATATTAGACATCTTAAGACATGTTTGAATATTGCTTGATAATTTCTTCATTCATTTGGTATGCTTTGCATTAAATGTTTTTCATGTGTATCCATGTGTTTTCATGCTTCTAACTTGCCATCTTTTGCATCTCATCCCTTGTATGATCATTCATAAGCATTGTTTATGACTTTGCATCATCTCATGACACATTTACATTGCATGATTGCTTCTGGTCATGGTCATTGCATCATTACTTGTTGCATTTCATTTCATTTCTTTCCTTACGCATTTCATACTAACATTTCAGGGGCTTATGGTAAGTTGTTTGGGATGTGGATTTGCCTTCACATCCCACCTCTTCTCATCTTTTCATGTGCATCTTTTATATGTCTTTAAAGTGAAATTGTTTCACTTGTGCTCCCTTGCTCTTATCTCTTCCTTTTAGGTTACTTATCTTCTTCAGGAAGTAAGTAACCTATTCTCCTCTCTCTTCTCTTTTCATCTGCTTCTCTTCCTTGGTGGCCTTCTGAAGATATTCTCTTTAAGCCTCACAAACCATAGGAACATCCAAGCATGATAGTTTTAGGGTTGTATATAGTCCCCTAGTTTTTACCTTTTGAGTCTCCTTGAGTCTCTCTTCTCATCTCATAATCAGAGGCTAAACACTTAAAGCTTTAGGACTTTGAATTAGGGTTATGCATGTATCCTTATCTTAGGATGGAGTGTATAACTTTAATCCTTAGTGTTAAACCTTTAATTTGTTTACACATCTTAATCAAAACACCTAATAACTATTAAGACTTAAGCTTGTAACTTGGGCCTTATATTAGGGTTACATCTATTCCTTTTGGTTAAGAGGGATTAACCCTAGTGTTTAATGGACAAGTCCCCCTCATGCTAAAGTCTTGCAAATATAAAAAACACTTCTTCATCCAACCTTTAATCAAAATAAACTTAATAAAGGCTTGTTATATAATGAATTTAATCCCTAACCATGGATTAAATTGAGAAGTCTTCCTCAACTTAAGTGTTCTCATCTATCATCCTTCTCTTAGGATGGTGTAATGAGTTCACTAATCCCTGATTAGAGATTAAACTCATTACTTAACACTAAAAAAACCCAAAAACACTTAATAATTACCAAAGTAGGTTAATGATCTTAATCCTATATCATCATGGTAATTAAGTTGAGATCTTCATCTCATGCTTAAGTAGGCTCATTATCCCTAATCAGGGAGCATATAATGAGTTTACAACCCTTGATTAAGGCTTAAGCTCATTATCCTATGCAAAACACCAAAAACAATAAAAAAACTGAAAACACAAAAACAAACAATAAATGTCTCCTCCGAGATCCTCTTCTCATCACACTCACTCTGAAAATGAAAACTCGCTTCTTCCATCTAATGCAAGACAATTAGCACTCGAGCCAGACGAGTCACACACTTGAGAATAGACAAGCAAGCAGTTCACAACAAAATCATCTGAGTTTCTTTGAGTCGAACTACGGCGTTCTGACTTCCTCATTGCACGAGAGGATACGTAGGCATAACTTAACAGTTATCGAACAAAAGTCTCTTTGTCTCCCCATCTTCCTTCCAGCTTTCTTTCTAAGCCTCGGTCTTGAGCATTTCACTTTCCTTTTGCACTGACACTCTGTACATTCTTTTCTCCCTAGCTCCTTATGCATAGTTTAGCACATACACTATCCCCTTTTAAACAAAATCAAGTAAGCGTGGATCCCGTCGAGTACGACGTACGATTTGGGTGCTAATACCTTCCCAGGTCGTAACCAACCCCTTTTCTCAATTTCTTTGGTTCGCAACCGTCTTATCCATACCCTTCCAGGTTTATGTAGCATTACCTTTCCTTCGGGATAAAAATTCCTAGTTGGCAACTCTATTCAACCTCACCCACCAACATCGCCAACTGTTCGCGTTTGCACCGGGACGAAAGTCCGGGGAGCAACAACGGTTAACAGTGAACAGAATGCAGAAATTCAGCTATGCAGAAGCACTTTGGGTCTCGAACCTACTTCTGAAAACCCCTAACACATACATGAACATGCTAGCACGAATTTTCCACTTAACTAAGGTCTTCTAACACCTATTAGCACCTAAAATGAGCTATGATTCTAACTACTAACAATCAAAATTAGCAAAATGCAATCAAATCAGAACCGAACGCAAAAAGATCAAAATGCAAGCATAACAATAAGCAATCGAAGAATGCCAATGCGGCGAGATGAAGAGAATAAGTTAAAAGCAAAGAGACGATATCAGATTCACCAACCTATAAAGCAAAGGATTGCTTTAGTGAGTGTTTTGATTCTATCGTTGTGCAAAATGAAGAGAAAATTGTGAGCTTCGATCTTCAATCCGCAAGAACGCAAAATAAATGTCGATGCTCCAAATTGCTTCCGTTTAGTGAAATAAACACCGTAATTGTGTCGGATCTTCGATAAATAACCAAATTGATGAAGAAGATGGAGGTTAAGCTTCTGATCGATCGAGTTTAGATGTGAAACTTGATGGATTGTGATGAAGAGGAAGCTTTGATGAATTTGGCAATGGAGGAGAATTGAGAGAGAAACGAGAAATTTGAAAAGTGAAATGATGAAAATGAAGTTGTCACCCCTTTCTTTGGAGTGATTAGGTCTTATATAGAGGGTAGGTATGGCATGAAGCCTGGGTATGGAGCTTGTTTGGGCAATAGGTTAGGTTTGGACTTAGGTATGGAATTAGTTAAAGTTGGTTAAGGTTTAGGGAATATTCCTTGGAATATTCCTTGGAAGAGTGTGGAAGGGTCTAAAATATGGTAGAAAAATCTAGTGAAGTGAAGTGAAAAATGAAATGTGAAACAAAGTGGAGAAAGGTGGAAAAAAGTGGAGAATAAAATGTAGAGGGAAAAGATATCCAACCAAAATTTGAAGTATTTGCCCAAAATTCGCACCTGTTAATTGGTTAACCATATGCGTTAACCGGTTAACGACATAAAAATTTGAATCCTTCTTTTTCCATGGGTTAACTCTTGCAAATGACTTGGACTATTTTTGTTCCATTATTTTTTCTCTTGAGCTCTAATAATTGACAAGCCTTACCCGATCACATGCCTTATGCGTATGCAAATGATCATGATTTATTATTATTATTTTTATTTTATTTTGCGATGCGATGCTTGGAAGATCATGTGGGATGATGAAGCATAAACCTCTTGAGGTTGGCAATAAAATAAGAGGGAAAATTTTAGGGTATTACAGTGGCCCCTATTCAATCATCTGTAGACCTAAATGGATGATAGTAATGGATTTCAGACGTTCAGGGTATGGAGTGATTGAATACCTGAATAAACCGGAAAATTTGGACTCTGTGGGAAAGAAATATGATTGAGAAGAGAATGTCATTCGCGGACGACAACTCAACATATGGCACCTACCTCTTGTAAACACCCCAAATTTTCCCTCACTCATTCACACCATGGCTTGTGATCATTCTCATATGCATAAACACAATCATATCACCCCATATCTCATTTTTGATTCACTGGATAATTTCTAAGTCATCTGCACCTAGGGTTTGTGATCTGAGCAATCCCAAAGCTTCTTGAGCCACCCCAAAGGTCACCAATCAATTCAAAGGGGCCTACATGTGTTCAAGCATCATGTTACATCCTCTCAAGGTCAAGATTTCCAAAGAATCACAAGAACTAGGGTTTGAATGGATGCAGAGCCAAGTTTGACTGCACAGTTGACTTTAAAATTAGGGTTTTGGTTTCAGAGGCCATAAACCCAAATTTTTTGGTCATTCTTGTTTCCATTGGTCTCTATATGGTATAGGGAGTATGCATATCAATTTTCATGAAGAAATTCCATGGGGAAGTCATCTGATCAAGGGTTGACTTTTCAGACAAGTCAGTGCAAAATCAGGGCATCTGAGGCCCCCAATGACCCAACCAATGGGTGATCTTCATCATTTTGAGTGTATATGATCTTTATTTGATCATGGAAGAAGGTTGAAGTTCATAAAAATCAAGAATTTAGGGTTTTTGCAAATGTTGACTTTTTGGGCATAGTTGACTTTTCAAGAATGCTTCATGTTAGGTCATTTTTCAAGCCTTGATTCTTGATCCAAAAATGCTTCAAATGGAAAAACTTTGGTCATGAAAGTTGTAGATCACATTTTTCCCTTTTCAAAAAGTACAAGAACATGATCAAACTCTTCTTGGATCAAAAGTTATGGTGTGACAAAGTTGGCCAAAATCATTGATTTTCAAGGCATGCTTCAAATGGGAATTTTGCAAAATCATGAACCAAAGCCAATTGTAACTTCTAGTTCACTTCAAACCATCACATAAACATTCTATAAGTCATAAAATTCAGAATGAACCAAGAATGCCCTTGGTTTATGTTTGGTTGGACAAAGAAATCACATGTGAACCAAAGTTGTAACAAGTTGCAAAACCACTCATTTCTCCTCACCAACTTGCTGCATTGGCCCTTGAACCAAGCTAGCCCTTTCCCCTCATTTTGCTGCGCAGCCCCATGCCATGTACTTGCCTAGATCATGAGCCATACTTCTCTTACACAAAAGGTGGACTTTGTGCAAAAGCAAACTTACCAATCACTATAGGCCAGGTCACATCATCTGACCTATAGGATTAAAATACAATATCTCTTGGCAAGCCAAAGATATGAAGAGGCCAGGCTGAAACTCTTTCATTCATCACATACACCAAAACACTCCATTTTGCATCTTCCTTCGAATTTGTTTTCTCAGCTTGCAAACATAAAAACCATTTCCATAGATCAACTCACCATACTTCATAGACCTCAAACCACCAAGAGCCAGGCCTGAAACAAGCAAGAACACCCCACTGCCATTTTTCACCTCAACTTGCAGTTCCATTCGAATCTCTCTCCCTAGCTCACAAACATCAAAACAAACACCACAGACCTTCTCCACACATCATCTGGACCACAAACAACCACTCACAATGGCCTGAAACTGCCTGAATCATCCCTGCCATTTCTGACTGAGCTTGAGCAGAAGCTTGTCAAACTCCTCATCCAGCCAACATGAATTCCTTTTGAGCATTCAAACATCATCTGGGGATCAAGTGGAGTGGATTGCACTGAAGGAAGTGGCCAGAAAGTCATCAGAGTGAAAGCTTCGAATCTCAGGTAGCTTGAAAAACATTTTCCCAGAAATCATTTTTATTGTTATAAACTCGTTCTCTATGCTTCACTGAGTATCCTGGTGCTTTTGGTTTTTGAAATGGTGTTGAAATGAGTATTTAATTAGCTTCTGAAACTTGCGTGCCCTAAAATTTGTTTGTTTCGATTCATGGTTCTGGGGAAATATAAATTTGTTTTGACTTAGGGTTTTAGTTCAGGGGATCATGGGAATCATTTCTGTATGCTTAGGTTTCATTTTTGTTACGATTTGAGGGGTTTTGGGGATTTTCAGGGGAGATGCTGGCCGGAGAAGACGACCGGAAGTCTTCTCCGGCCGCCTAAAAGTGATTTGTGCCCTAATTGTGTAATTAATTGCCATTTGAATTTGGACCATTGGATGCGTTGAAAAAGTTGACTTCGCGCGCGTGTGAATGGCTAGGATGCAGTCATTAAACCCTAATCAGCATTATTTATTTAATTAATTAAGATTAAACCTGTTTGAATCTGGGCCATCAGATGGCGCGCGCAGTCAATGTTTTCAAACTCAGGCTCCATCCTGGCCCTCCATCCTGATTACTTTCATTTTATTCTCTTTTAATTCATTTTCTTCTCATTTAAATTGCATATTTAATTTAAAATAGTTAAAAATTCCTAAAAATTATGAAACTTTTTCTTCTGAGTTTTATTAATTTTTATGACCCAAAAATATTTTCATTTTTATTTTTTATCATTAAAAAAGTATTTTTAAATATTTAAAAGATTATTTTTAATTGATTAATGGAAATTAATTAATTAAAAATACTTTTAGGTATTTAAAAATCACCAAAAAATTCATGAAATGTTCTAAGACATTTAGAAACATTGTCCAACCTTCAAACCAAATTTATTTTTTGATCTTGATGCATTTTAAGAATTTTCCATTGAATTAAATCATTTTTGGTGCATTATTTTGATCATAAGTTCAAAAATTCATTTTTGCCTATCTAAGAGGAGTTGGACATTGGTTCTTCTTGCATTGTTTTGTGTTTAGCATGTAGTTTCTAGGATTAAAAGGCCATGTTTTGTTCCTTCATTTTCAATTTGTTTGGTATTTCTTTTGTTTAGGAACCCTAAAAACCCTAATAACTTAGAAAAATCATAACTTGAGATTGGTCAAGAGTTGAGACCTCCCCTTTGGACCTTGGTTTAGTATAGGATTAGGGATCCTTTGTGTGGCATTTTCCATTTTTTATATTAGGGTTTGCTTCTGTTTTGGGTTTTTGTTTGTTGTTTGATCCATGAACCCTAATTTGGGCTTTCTTTTACATCCCTTTTGCATTCTCTTGCATACCATGACTTGCCATGACATTCCATGCTTCCATTTGATTCATTTGACATCTTAAGACATATAGAAAGCATGTTTGATCATTGCATCTTGCATTTGCCATGTTGTTTGCCTTGTATGTTTCATAACTTTTCATGTAAGTTCATGCTTCCTAACTTGCATCATTTGCATCCATGAACTTGTATGAACATATCCATGTCTTGTCTCATGCTTGTAGCATCTCATAGCATCATTATCATCATCAACATGCTTCTGGTTTTGTTTAGCATCATACCATTTCACCCCATTTAGCATTGCATTGCATTTCTTTCTAACATTTCAGGTGGTAAGTGAACTTGAGAAGTGAATTTGCCTTCACTTCTCATAACTTTTCTTTTCATCTATCTTGCATCCATTGCTGCATTTTTGTTTGTGTTTGAGATTGAGCTTGCTCATTCTTCTTCCTCCCACTTTCTTCCTTCAAGTGACTTGACTTCTTGAATGAAGCAAGTCACTTTGCTTCTCTTGATCCTGTTCATCTGCTTCCTGGTGGTTCCATTGAAGATTGTTCTTGAAAACCTCACAAACCTTAGGAACAACCAAGCATGACAATGATTAGGGTTTTGATTAGTCTCCCCTCTTAGTTTTACCTTTGTGTTTCTCCTTGAGTCTTCTCTTCTCATCTCATAATCAGGGACTAAACCCTAAAGGCTTTAAGGCTTTGTGATTAAGTTTATGCCTGCATCCTTCTCTTAGGATGGAGTGTATAACTTTAATCCTAAGTGTTAAACCCTTAATGTGTTTAAATCTCTTAATCAATCCATCTAATAATCATCAAGACATCACTTGTAACTTGGGCCTTGCATTAGGGTTCTAATTCTTCCTTAACTGGTTAAGAAGGACTAACCCTAGTGTTAATGGACAAGTCCCCCTCAAGTTGTCTTACAAACCATAAAAATCACTTCATCATCATACCATTAAATAAAATCCATTTAATCAAAGGCTTGTTTTGTCATGAGTTTAATCCCTAATCATGGATTAAGTTGGGGAGTTTTCCTCAGCTTAAACATTCTCATCTATTATCCTTCTATTAGGATGGTGTAATGAGTCTGTTTAATCCCTGATTATGGCTTAACCTCATTACTTAACACTAAACAAAAACACCAAAAACATCTAAATAATCCACAAGTAGGTTAATGATCTTAACCCTACATCAAAGGTGATTAAGTGTGAGAATCTGACTTCACACTTAAGGTATTCTCATTACCCCTAATCAGAGGGAAGATGTGATGAGTTTACTAAATCCATTGGTTTAGGCTTAAGCTCATTAACTTATGACAAACTTTCAAAAGCAATAAAAGACTGAAAATTCAAAAACAAATAATAATCGTCTCCTCCGGGATTCTTTTCTCATCTCATTCACTCACAAACGAGAACTCGCTTCTTCCGTCTAATGCAAGACAGTTCGCACCTGAGCCAGACAGGTCATACACTTGAGCATAGACAAGTAAGCAGTTCATCAGTCAACTTATCTTTCAGTCTCTTTGGGTCGAACTACGGTGTTCTGACTTCCTCATTGCACGAGAGGATACGTAGGCATAACTTAACAGTTATCGAACAAAAGTATCTGTATATTCCCCCTCCTTTCAGTTTCATTCTTTAGCCTCATGATCATGAGCATTTCACTCTTGTCCTTACACTGACACTGTATATATTACACACTTCACTTCTCTTACACTGACACCTGTACATTCTCTTCCAGCTATTTTACACACAAATTGCACTGACACTACCCCTTTAAACACAAATCTTTTAAGCGTGGATCCCGTCGAGTACGACGGACAATCTGGGTGCTAATACCTTCCCAGGTTGTAACCAACCCCCTTTCTCAGTCTCTCTGGTTCGCAACCGTCTTATCCATTCCTTTTCTAGGTCTATGCAGCATTGCCTTTCCTCCGGGATAAAAATGCCTAGCTGGCGACTCTATTCATCTCCAGTGAGTTCACGGCTGTGTGTTCTCATTGTTCTTTTCGCCGACCGTTCACGCTTGTACCGGGATGCAAATCTTTGGGAGCGACAGCTTGGCGACTCTGCTGGGGAACCTTATATTGCAGCCAGGGCTTCTGGTTCTTTTTGTGGGTTCCTCCTAGCGCTTGATTGATTTGTGTTTACTGGGGTGTTATGTGCTTATTTGTGCTTGTATTTATTTTGTTTATTGATTTATGTACAGTTGCTTCACTGCTTTCTTTATTGCATTTGTATATATCATACTGTCATGTTGCTGGCTGGATCTGTTGTTTGCTTTGGTGGGTGGGTGATTCATAGAGAGTTAAGGTCCTATACCTGGGACCTGAGTGACACCTAGGCTAGAGTGAATCATATTCTTTCCCATTCCATTTCGGTCTGGTGCGGGAATATGAAACACGGTTCAGATATGGGTTTCTTCTTGAGAACTCTGTGTTGCAGATTTCCTGCAATGCTAGGGCTATCTGGGAAGCCTGCTAAGTCTGGATGACCTTTTAGTATTGACCTTCAGAAACTGAGGTGAATTAGAGGAGGAACTTTTATGGTTATTGTAAACACTGTACCTCCGGGTTAGAAGTGTTTACACTTCTCATAACTGATCCAAGTCTGAGGATCCTTGTTTTAGAACACCACCTGTGAGGGGGTTGGGCTGTTTACAGGTTTGCAGGTACCTTGACCTCAGAATACCCCTGTTACTTTGATTGTTTAAGAATACTTCAATTTGGGACAGTTCTTGTGATTCTAAAACCCTGGACATGTGGCTCTTTATTTGAGTCCCCTACCTTGGTTACTGGATTTATAGACCTCATCTGGAATTCTTGAGCACACTTGGACTTATATCAGAGCAGTTTGATCAGATCCAGCTCAGTCACAAACCCTTTGCATATCATCTGCATACATAATCATTGCATCATATTGACATTTGCTTATTTGTTTCAGGGTATCCATCTTCATTTGGTTTTGGTTTTGACCCCATCTTCTGTATTGACCTATCTTCACCAGCATCTGTTTCAGCTATATCCTGCACCAGCCAGTCAGTGGCCCACTCTTCAGTATCTTCATCAGCACCTGTCTCTACTCAGTCTTCAGCATCATGGCTCCTAAAAAAGGCAACATCACCTATCACTTCTTCCAACCAGAGTTATCAGACATCAGGAGGATTCAAACCCTGATCACTCCAGATCACATACCATTGTTCAGGGAGAGTTATGGAGATATACTTGACATGGTTATGGATCTGGACCCATCACAGAGAAGCTTGATCCACACCTGCATTCAGTTTTATGATCCCCCATTGAGATGTTTCACTTTTCAAGACTTCCAGTTGGGACCCTTATTGGAAGAGTACTCCTCATTAGTTGGTATACCTATCAGAGGTGGAATCCCTTTCAACCCTGAGATGGTCTTTCCTGCTAATGGAGAAGTAGCAAAGGCTTTGCATCTGGAACCTGTCCTGATTGAGCAGCATATGACTTCTAAAGCTGGAATCCCTGGCTTTCATCTGGATTTCCTGATCTCTCAAGCTACCCTGAAAGCTTCTTTAGGAGAGTGGAAAGCTGTCTGTGCTTTATTGGCCTTGAGCATATATGGAATTGTATTGTTTGCAGATGAGCCTCGATTCATTAGCAAGAATGCAATCCATCTTTTCATCTTGAAGAACCCAGTGCCCACTTTATTGGGGGACCTCTACTACTCAGTGCATCAGAGGAATGAAAAGCAGAGGGGAAGATTAGTGAGGTGTTGTGCTCCTTTGTTCCATACTTGGCTTCTCAGGCATCTACCCAGGACAGATACATTTTTGAACCCTCATCAGCAGAAAAACTGGGCTAAGAGACTCACTGCTCTAACTTCAGCTGATATCAGGTGGTGCACTCAAAGCACAAAGGGCAGGGATGTCATCACCAGTTGTGGGCATTTTCCCAATGTGCCCCTAATAGGAGTTAAGGGTAGTATTAATTACAATCCTCTGTTGTTCAGAAGACAACTGGGCTATGCACTGGTCCATACTCCTAGGGCACAGGACTTGGAGGAGACCCTTTATTGTGAGAACAAGACTAATTTGGCTGTTGTTAGGCAGGCTGCCTGGGCCTGGGATCATGTCCAAACCAAGGGAGTCACCATTCTGGGGAAGTGCAATAATGTGGCATCAGCACAATATTATGAGTGGTCCCGTGCCAGGGCCCAATTCTCTGGGATGCCCTTTACCATAGAAGACATGCCTGAGTCATCTTCAGCACCACCCCCTGCCACTATCAGTTTGGAGGAGTTCGAGGGCTTGAAGGAAAGAAATGAGAAGTTAGCTCAAGCCTTGCAGAAGACCCTCCGGGAGAGGAGTGAAGGTATGAGGGAGATTGAGAGGTTGGAGAAGATGAGAGTAGAGCACCTGACTAAGATTGAGAAGTCTGGGGATTATATCAAAAAGTCTAAGGCTGGAGAGCAAATCCTGAAGAATGCTTGTAAGGAAGCCCAGTTCCAAAGAGCAAGGACAGACTTGTATTTGAAGGAGAGTCAAGCCCGGTGGGTCAGGATCACCGAGGCTCGTACCCTGGAAGACAAGAGAGTTCAAGACAAGATGGAGCAACTGGAAGCTAGTGCAAAAGTACAGCAAGAAGCCCTGGCAGCAGCCCAGAGGGAGATATCAGAACTGAAGATCAGAGCAGGGGTGAAGAGGTCCAAGGACCAAACTCAGCACAAAAAGCTAGCAGCAGCTGTTACGACCCGGAATCTCCTCATCAGGAATCTCACGGAGCGTCCGGCTGATCCTGTGACCGAAGCACTTCTCAAGGAAGTTCGTGAAGATGAGTTTGGTCTTGGTGTTTGATCACTTGTTTGTTGTTGCTTTCTTTCCATGTACTTTCTTGTACTGTATTTTGACCCCTTAGAGGGCTTGTGTTGTAAAATGAACAAGTTGTATTATTTCACCTTCTGTAATATATTTGTGTTTTCTTCAAGCAACAACAACAGCATCTTCAAGGGTCTGGGAGGGTCAAAACTGAAGGCCAAACCGGATACCTTGAGAACAAATAAGCATAACTGCATTGCATGCTAACCCTTTGTTTGTTTTGTAGGTTTTGTTTTATTGTTGCTAACCTCTGTTGTGATACCTCAGGAACTATTGCTAGGCGCCGAGTTTTTCCCCTCAACCGTCCGCACCGTTATCCAACCCGAAATAACCTTCCGGGCATTCAAATGGATCAGATGCAGCAGGACCTCACTGAGGTCAGAAATCAAATGGCAAATGAAAGGCTAGAGATGAGGAATCAAATGACTCAGTTTATGGAGGTTATGAACAACATGGCTCAGAGCCAGGAAAGATTGAGGGCCATGGTGGAAAGGCAGAATCAAGAGGATCCACATATAGGGACTGCCGGTACCAGTAACAATGAAAGGGTACAACCTCACGTCAACCCTCCGGTATTTGGACCACACCTCCATCCTGAGGTCAATATTCCAGCAAATGTTCAAGGGACTGCCACCGCAGCCCGAGTACTTCAAGAAGATCCTCAAGAGGACCAATTCACAGTAATGGGCGCTGGTGAAGAAGCTTATGATAGAAGATTGGATGAGATAGCTGAGAAGTTGAGGTCCTTAGAATCTCAAAACTCTTTGGGCTTCGATGTCATGGACATGGGCTTGGTAGACGGGGTCAGGATCCCCCATAAGTTCAAGCCTCCTTGTTTCGAAAAGTATAATGGGACTTCATGCCCCCGGACTCATTTACAATCATTTCTGGGAAGGCTGAAGGCCTATACAATGGATGAGAAGCTCTGGATGTTCTATTTTGAAGATAGCTTGACTGGAGCATCAAGGGAATGGTATTCCCATTTGACAAGGGCAACTATTAGATGCTGGAAGGACCTGGCAGAGGCCTTCATCAGACAGTATCAGTATAATCTGGACATGGCACCCAATAGGACTCTCCTAATGGGAATGTCACAGTCGTCAAGGGAAAGTTTCCGAGAATATGCCCAGAGATGGAGGCAATTGGCTGCTGCTGTTCAACCCCCTATGTCTGAAAGGGAAATGGCAGATATGTTCATGAACACCCTTCAGGGGACCTATATTGACAGGCTGGCCGCTTTCTCTTCCACTAGCTTCGCAGATGTTGTCATAGCTGGGGAGAGAATTGAAAGCTTGTTAAAAATGGGAAAGATCTCAGACAACGGTGCAAGTTCGTCCAGTAGTACAAGAAAGCCTTTTGCGGGCCCGAGAAGAACTGGCGAGACCAATGCCATCCATTCAAACAGGGGCAGGCCCCAATATGCTCAAAGGTCAATAGCAGCAGTCACCATTCCTGCTCCAGCACATCCTCAACCCGTCTATCAACCTCCTCAGCAAAACTATCAGCCGCAACCTCAGTACCACCAACAGAATCAGTATCCTCCAAGGAATTACAACAACAGCAACAGCAACAACAATAACCAGCAAAGGCCATTCCAACAGAGGCCATCTCAAGCTAACAGAGTGATCGATCCGATCCCAATGCCATATGCTACATTGCTGCCACAGCTTCTGAAACTCAACCTGGTTGAGCTAAGGACGCTGGCACCTCCGGATCCCAACAGTCTACCAAGGAACTATGACTCCAACGCTAGGTGTGCCTTCCATTCAAACGCACCTGGCCACAGCACAGAAAAATGCAGGGCTCTGCATATGAAGGTACAAGACCTGGTAGACTCCAAGGCTCTGAATTTCGCACCACCACCCAATGTCAATAAAAACCCCATGCCAAACCATGGTGGTCCCCGGATAAACGCTATTGAAGAAGACAAGCCGTCTTATTTAATAACCAGTGTGGGACAGATCAGGACACCATTGGTGGAAATCAAAGCTCAGCTCTTGGAATGTCAGATGTTCCCGGGGTGTGAATTGGGTTGTGCTTACTGCAATATCTCGGTAAATGGGTGCGATAATTTGAGGAATGGCATAGATGGCCTCATTCAGAGTGGCCAACTTCAGATCACTACATCATTTCCAACAAATCCAGCAAACCCCTCAGCAACGGTTTCAGAACCTCCTACAACTGCAACAACTATTGTTCCTGACAATTCTTCGGCTTCATCAACAAGTACTTCATCTATTATCTCAACTGATCAGTTTTCAACAAATTTTCCTGCTACAACTTCAGCTTCACTCCATTTTGAGACTCCTACAACGACAACATCCATTCTTCCGCCAATGTCTCCTACAACACCAGCAATCAATCATGAAGATGTCTCTACCGTCACCATATTTTATGATCCTGAAAACAACTCTGCCTACCATTCAGAAGGTGCCGCTCCCATCAGAGCACCAGTTACAATCTTTTATGATCCACAAACAGTTACAGTCCCTTCAGCAACAGCAATCAGTCCAGTCACTGTCACGGTGCCTGGACCAGTACCATATGAAAGCAATAGGGCCATCCCTTGGCACTATGGCTCTGACGTGTACTGCGAAGGAAAAAGAATCACTCTTGAAACATTAACACCTGCACCACAAGTAGATAATGTGGGGGGAGGCGGAGGCTTCACTCGAAGCGGACGTCTCTTTGCTCCACCAATTCAAAGACCTACCGCCGAAGCAGAAGCTGCTGCTAAGGCAAAAGGGAAGAGCCCTGTGCAGGAAGATCAAGCTGTTAAAGAAACCTTGAAGACGCCGTTCGATCAAGAAGTTGATGAGTTTATGCGAATCATCAAAAAGAGTGATTACAAAATCGTGGATCAGCTTCACCAGACGCCATCCAAAATCTCTATCCTCTCACTGCTTATGTGCTCCGAAGCCCATCGGAATGCACTACTCAAAGTCTTGCACGCAGCTTACGTGCCTGAGGAGATTACTGTCAACCAGTTGGAAACCGTGGTTGGAAACGTTACTGCTAGCAATGGGCTAGGGTTCACCAATACTGACTTGACAGTGGATGGCCGCAACCACAACAAAGCCTTGCACATCACCATGGAATGCAAAGGAGCTGTCCTCTCTCATGTGCTGGTAGACACAGGTTCATCCCTGAATGTCTTACCAAAGAAGGCTCTGGTGAAGTTAGAATATGACGGATTGGCATTGAGACCCAGCAACCTGGTAGTAAGGGCCTTTGATGGTTCTAAGAGATCGGTCCTGGGAGAGATTGAGCTACCTGTGACAATTGGCCCACAAACCTTTAAAACTATCTTTTATGTGATGGACATTCAGCCCGCCTACAGCTGTTTGTTGGGTAGACCCTGGATTCACGCCGCCGGCGCAATAACGTCTACCCTTCACCAAAAGTTAAAATTTGAGTGGGAAGGCCAAGTTGTTACAATCTGTGGGGAGGAGGATATATTTGTTAGCCATCTGGCTACTTATAAGTATATTGAAATGGATGGGGAGATCCATGAAACAATGAGCCAAGGATTTGAAGCCTTGAATGTCAATGAAGCATCTGCTGTATCTGGGATCTCCATGTCATCATACCAACAAGCCCGGAAGGTTGTTGAGGAAGGAACTGTCCTAGGCTGGGGCAAGGTTTTAGCTGTGGAGGAGAAGAAGGACAAATTTGGGTTGGGTTACAAACCAACTCAACATCAAGCAAAGGCTGCTGGAAAGCCCGGTTTTGTGAGTGGGGGGATGCTTACCCCCGATGCTATCAACTGTCTGGAAGACGAGCTGGAAGAGGAACGCAACCTGGAAAGCTGGATTCGTCCAAAGATCCCGGGAAGCAGTGTCTCGAACTGGTCTTCCCAGGAAATTATAAGAGTTACTCGAGCAGAGTAATTATTATTTCCTGTATTTTTATAAGCATGCATCAAAGTCTTGCATCTTGCCCAAGATGACAAGACTCATTTTGTAATCGGGCCATCTGTACTTTTTGTGCAAACAAGATCAATTAATGAAATATCAGACATCTTTTTGCAAACGAGTCTTTTTTTCTTTTCATTCACTGTTTTTCCATTTTTCTTTTTGTACAAAAAATAAATGGCGATGTTTTCAAAATGACAACTTCATTTCACTTTTCTAAATAAAGATTAAAATCAAGTCACTAAAATGAACAAACTTGAACCCTCGCAGAAAGTGCCTTCCTGATAGCACCGACAACAGCACGGCTATGACTTCGTATGACTTTGACAATCCAATCAATCAAGTTGATGAAGGGGTTGAAGAAGAATATGAGCTTCCTGAAGAGCTAGCCAGGTTGTTAAGGCAAGAGGAAAAGGTTATTACTCCTCACCAGGAGGAGGTTGAAGTGATCAATCTTGGTACAGATGAAGACGTGAAAGAGGTTAAAATCGGGGCCTGCCTGCAAGACTCAGTAAAGAGACAGCTGATTGATCTGCTCCAAGAGTATGTGGACGTGTTTGCTTGGTCTTACCAAGATATGCCAGGGTTGGATACCGACATTGTTGTGCACAAGCTGTCTTTGAGAGAAGAGTGCCCACCGGTCAAACAGAAGCTGCGACGTACCCACCCAGACATGGCTATGAAAATCAAGGAGGAGGTACAAAAGCAGTGGGACGCCGGGTTCCTTGCTGTAACTAGCTATCCGCCATGGGTTGCTAACATAGTACCTGTGCCTAAGAAAGACGGCAAAGTAAGGATGTGCGTTGACTACCGGGATCTGAACAGAGCCAGCCCGAAAGATGACTTCCCATTACCTCACATTGATGTATTAGTGGATAACACGGCTCAGTTCTCGGTATTCTCCTTCATGGATGGATTTTCAGGATACAACCAGATCAAGATGTCACCTGAAGACATGGAGAAGACAACATTCATCACACCTTGGGGCACGTTCTGCTACAAGGTAATGCCATTTGGGCTCAAGAATGCCGGTGCGACGTATCAACGGGCTATGGTAACGTTATTCCACGATATGATCCATAAAGAAATCGAATGTTATGTGGATGACATGATTGCCAAGTCCCTTACTGAAGAAGACCACCTGGTGAATCTACTGAAGTTGTTCAAGCGTCTGAGGAAGTACCAACTGAAGTTGAACCCCAACAAATGCACATTTGGGGTGCGATCCGGTAAGCTGCTGGGCTTTATTGTAAGCGAGAAAGGGATTGAAGTAGACCCTGATAAAGTCAAAGCTATTCAAGAGATGCCTGCACCGAAAACTGAGAAAGAAGTTCGAGGGTTTCTAGGTCGATTGAACTACATCTCACGGTTCATATCTCACCTCACAGCAACCTGTGAACCCTTGTTCAAGCTGTTAAGAAAGGAACAGACGGTCAGGTGGAATGAAGACTGCCAGAAGGCTTTTGACAAGATCAAGCAATATCTGCAAGAACCTCCAATCCTCATGCCGCCAGTTGAAGGAAGACCTTTGATAATGTACTTGACAGTATTAGAAGAGTCAATGGGGTGTGTGCTGGGCCAGCATGACGAGTCTGGTCGAAAAGAGTATGCAATATACTACCTAAGCAAAAAGTTTACCGACTGTGAACAACGTTATTCACTGCTCGAGAAAACTTGTTGTGCTTTAGCGTGGGCTGCCCGCCGACTAAGACAGTATATGTTGACCCACACTACTTTGTTGATATCCAAAATGGACCCAGTTAAGTACATTTTCGAGAAGCCAGCTCTTATCGGGCGGGTTGCAGGATGGCAAATGATTCTCACAGAATACGACATACAGTACACATCTCAGAAAGCCATCAAGGGCAGTGTACTATCTGAATATCTTGCTGAGCAACCCATTGATGACTACCAGCCTATGAGATTTGACTTCCCTGATGAAGACATCATGTTCATTAAAGCAAAAGACCATGAAGAGCCTATTCACACTGAAGGGCCTGACCCGGAAGAAGAATGGACTATGATGTTTGATGGGGCTGTTAACATGAATGGTCGTGGTATTGGTGCAGTACTCATTACACCCAAAGGAGTTCACATGCCTTTCTCGGCAAAACTCACTTTCAACTGCACTAACAACGAAGCTGAATACGAAGCTTGCATTATGGGTCTTGAGGAAGCCATTGACCTCAGGATCAAGACATTGACCGTATTCAGAGATTCAGCTTTGGTAGTCAATCAAACCAACGGCAAATGGTACACCCACCAGGATCATCTGATACCTTACAGGGATTATACAAGAAGGTTATTGACTTTCTTCACAACAGTCAAGCTTGAGTATATCCCTCGGGACGAGAATCAATTTGCAGATGCTCTTGCTACCATTTCGTCCATGATCAAGGTTCAAGCTGCCAACTTTGTACCTCAGATTTCAGTGTCCAGACTTGATAGACCAGCATATGTATTTGCAGCAGATGTCGTCAAGGATGATAAGCCTTGGTTCCATGACATTAAATGCTTCTTGGAGGATCAAACATACCCACCTGGGGCATCTTCCAATGATAAGAAGACTTTGAGAAGGCTTGCTGGTAGTTTCTTCCTGAACACTGATGGGTCTTTATACAAAAGGAACTTTGATATGGTACTCCTCCGATGTGTTGACAAGACAAAAGCAGATTTATTGATGCATGAAGTGCACGAAAGCTCCTTTGGTACCCATGCAGGAGGGCATGCCATGGCTAAGAAGTTGTTAAGATCAGGCTATTATTGGATCACAATGGATGCAGACTGTTGTGCTTATGCCAGAAAATGTCATAAATGTCAGATCTACGCAGATAAGGTGCATGTGCCTCCCAATCCTTTGAACATCATGTCTTCACTATGGCCCTTTGCTATGTGGGGCATTGATATGATTGGCAAGATCGAGCCAACTGCCTCAAATGGTCACAGATTCATCCTGGTCGCCATTGACTATTTCACCAAGTGGGTTGAAGCAGCCTCATATGCAAATGTCACAAGGCAAGTGGTAGCCCGATTCCTAAAGAGAGATATCATCTGTCGGTACGGAGTTCCCGAGCGAATCATTACTGATAATGGTTCCAACTTAAACAATAAAATGATGGCTGAATTATGCCGGGACTTCAAGATCCAACATCACAACTCTTCTCCTTACAGGCCAAAGATGAACGGCGCTGTTGAGGCAGCAAATAAGAACATCAAGAAGATTGTGCAGAAGATGGCAGTCACCTACAAAGACTGGCATGAAATGCTACCATTTGCCTTGCATGGGTACCGCACGTCAATCAGAACATCCACTGGGGCAACACCGTATCAGCTTGTGTACGGTATGGAAGCAGTCCTACCTGTTGAAGTTGAATTACCCTCCCTACGGGTATTGATGGATGTTAAGCTGAACGAAGCAGAATGGGTTAGGACCCGATTTGAACAACTGAGTCTGATTGAAGAGAAGAGATTGGCTGCAATTTGTCATGGGCAGTTATATCAAAAGAGAATGAAGAAAGCCTTTGATCAGAAAGTCAGGCACCGAGAGTACCAAGTAGGAGATCTTGTGCTGAAAAGAATCCTCCCTCCTCATACAGACCACAGGGGCAAATGGACTCCAAATTATGAAGGACCATTCGTGGTAAAGAAAGTTTTCTCTGGTGGAGCACTGATGCTCAGCACCATGGATGGTGAGGATTTCCCATCCCCTGTGAATTCAGATGCAGTTAAAAAATACTTCGCATAAAAATGACCCGCTGGACATAAAAACAGAATGAAAGTCCAGGCAAAAATAGGGCATCCCGGCGAGTCAAAAACAGAATAAAAGACTCGGGCAAAAATAAGGGAAATAAATGAAAAATGTACACCCGCTGAGTTGAAAAGCCAAATTGGACAACTCAGGCAAAAATGGGTATCCCGATGGATTGAAAACCCGAGAGGGCAATCCATGCAAAATAAGGGAATAAGCGAACAACTGCATTCTGAATTCGTCTGTATCACTTGCAACTTGGAAAGCTTCAAAAGGATCAAGCTTCAATCAGAATCAACTTTCTTCAGAAAGCAGGGCGAGAAGAACGTCATTGTCATACGAGTCGTAGCAGAAGAGGAAGTTCCTTTGAAAGCGTCATCAACATCGCCAGCGTTTTGTTTCTCAATTTGTAACAATCTCCTCCTTTCAGGAGATATGTTTCTTTGACTGTATCTTTCCAATTCAGGGCATATGAATTAATAAAACCAGATTTTCAGTCATGTCTCGTTTTGTACATTTCATTTGCAAAAAAATGTCTGATGTCTTAAAAAAAGAAAAAAAACTGATTGCACAAGAATACAGATGCTTATCTTCAAATAAAAACATGCCTGCAGGAAATATACTTACTCTCAGAAGTATCCTATGACGGAATCCAGTAAGGGATACCTCGGGATTATCTTGTGCGTTTTTCTATCTTTTTCAGGATTGCGGGTATCCAGAACGTAACTTGGGGCATGAAAGCTTCACCCTCAGCAAGCTGGCAGATCATTATCAACTCGGTCTACCTTCCATGTGGCACTGGAAGGTGCCCATCTCCCCAGTGAAGTTGCCAAATCAGCATACACTCAATCTCAGCATCTGAAGTGCTCTTCCCCCAGCTGAGTTGCCTCTTATTGCTCTCCCCAGCTGATTTGCCTCTCATAATTCCCCAGCCGTAGTACCAATCATTCCTCCTCAGCAGAATGCAAGAAATCAGGGAATCATATCCCCACAGAATCCTCATCCTCTATTCAGAAGAGCAACGCACGAAAGAATCACAACAGAGTGAAGAAAGCTTCTACAACCCCCAGCTGGGCCTCTCATTTATTAGGATAGGTCTATCAATGACCCATATTCCCAAGCAGATATCACCACATGACAGATATACCGGAGATCTCAAACCCCAGCTGGGAGGTCCATTTCAAACAGATCAGCCAGAGATCTTCGCGGCAACGGGATCCGGATCCCGGTTTGATATCTTTGCATAGTCATGGCATTTGCATCATACTGTCCCCTCAGAGCGTAGCATTCCGTCTAATACGGAGCATTACGGCAAAAATCAAACGCATAGCATAATCATAAGCCATGTTCTGAATTAACACTTGTGAATAAATAACCGTTCGTCATCATTGTACAGAAATCCCCACCAGAGTCCCAGCAAGAGCAGTTGCCTCACAAATCATCAAACACCAGTATATATACACCTTTTGGCACCCGTCCGTGCCATCTTTCCCCAGTAAAGTTGCCTGAGTACACTTTACAAACAAAATCACCCGTACTACAGATACTCCCTGACACCCGTCCGTGTCAAATCACCAGCAGAAAGCCAAAGACATCCGCTTTGCACTCACAAATATCTATATATACTCTTTCTTGACACTCGTCCGTGTCATATCCCCAGCACAGTCGCTTACACTTTTACAACCCGTATACTTGTTATTATTATACTTTTCTCCTTTTGACACTCGTCCGTGTCACCCACCCCAGCAGTTAAACACTCATCTATACACCACTCGCTCTTATACAGATACTCGTCCGTATCTTGTACATACCAGTTATATACCCACAGATTCAACAGTAGTCTTTGTTCTTTGTTAACCAGTTGGTACTCGTCCGTACCATCATCTCAGAACATTGCGTCTAGTGTTTGTATCTACATGATACTCGTCCGTATCATAGTCTTAAGGATGCTCGTCCGCATCTTTAATCCATACACTGTGTCAAACACTTGTGTCTTCTTGAATATAGACACTCGTCTGTGTCTACTATTCCCCAGAAGAGTCCTTTCAGATACAACACACGTCCGTGTTCTCTGTTAACCAGTTGATACTCGTCCGTATCATCATCTCTGAACACGTGTCAGTTTGTTTCTACCTGATACTCGTCCGTATCATAGGATGCTCGTCCGCATCTTTAATTTATACACAACATCTAAACACTTATACTTTCTTTTCTTGGTTGTAAACACTCGTCCGTGTTTACTATTCCCCAGTAGATTGCCAACAAAACAAATTTTCCTTCTTATCTAACACTCGTCCTGTGTTATGATGAACCCTGAGAGCAGCCGTACCCTGCTGAGTGGTCGTCCTCCACTTCTTGATGGTCGTCCTCCATCATGCTCATCCGATGGCCGTCCCCATCGTTGATATTTAGCAGCCGTCCCCTGCTAGGTGGTCGTCCTCCACCTTTTGATGATCGTCCTTCATCATTTTATCCAATGGCCGTCCCCATTGTTGATTTTGGTTATCTGACACTCGTCCTGTGTTATGATAAGCCTTGAGAGCAGCCGTCCCCTGCTGAGTGGTCGTCCTCCACTTCTTGATGGTCGTCCTCCATCATGCTCGTCCGATGGCCGTCCCCATCGTTGACCTTTTCTATCCGATGGCCGTCCCCATCGTTGATATTTTCGGCAGCCGTACCCTGCCAGGTGGTCGTCCTCCACCTTTGATGGCCGTCCCCATCATATTTCTTTTATCCCCAACAGAGCAGCCGTCCCCTGCTAGGTGATCGTCCTTCACCTTTGATGGCCGTACCCCATCATCTGTTTGTTTCATTTATTCTTTAACCCGATGGTCGTCCCCGTCGTGGTCCCTTTTTCCTTTTCTTTTAGCCCGATGGCCGTCCCCATCGTCGGTTACCTTGCTTTATGAACTTGATGGCCGTCCCCGTCATGTTTCATTAACTCCCAGAAAATTTTACAGCTTTATCCTGATGGTCGTCCCCATCATAATTCGATTTTCCCCAGCTAGTCGGCCGTCCCCGTCTTGGCTTTACCTTTTATCCCCAGCATGTCGGCCGTCCCCGTCATTGCGTTGTTTCCCGCTTTGCAATATACTTTATTTTCCTTTACAATCTATATCCCTTTTCTTCTTCATTTCTGTGAGTGCAAATTTTGGACTGTCTTTGGTATTCAACCACAAGTTATCTTGTTTGCCTGTTAAGCCGTCGCTTACAACCTGCACAGCTAACTCATGTTTGAATAGGGGCAACTGTAAACACCCCAAATTTGCCCTCACTCATTCACACCATGGCTTGTGATCATTCTCATATGCATAAACACAATCATATCACCCCATATCTCATTTTTGATTCACTGGATAATTTCTAAGTCATCTGCACCTAGGGTTTGTGATCTGAGCAATCCCAAAGCTTCTTGAGCCACCCCAAAGGTCACCAATCAATTCAAAGGGGCCTACATGTGTTCAAGCATCATGTTACATCCTCTCAAGGTCAAGATTTCCAAAGAATCACAAGAACTAGGGTTTGAATGGATGCAGAGCCAAGTTTGACTGCACAGTTGACTTTAAAATTAGGGTTTTGGTTTCAGAGGCCATAAACCCAAATTTTTTGGTCATTCTTGTTTCCATTGGTCTCTATATGGTATAGGGAGTATGCATATCAATTTTCATGAAGAAATTCCATGGGGAAGTCATCTGATCAAGGGTTGACTTTTCAGACAAGTCAGTGCAAAATCAGGGCATCTGAGGCCCCCAATGACCCAACCAATGGGTGATCTTCATCATTTTGAGTGTATATGATCTTTATTTGATCATGGAAGAAGGTTGAAGTTCATAAAAATCAAGAATTTAGGGTTTTTGCAAATGTTGACTTTTTGGGCATAGTTGACTTTTCAAGAATGCTTCATTTTAGGTCATTTTTCAAGCCTTGATTCTTGATCCAAAAATGCTTCAAATGGAAAAACTTTGGTCATGAAAGTTGTAGATCACATTTTTCCCTTTTCAAAAAGTACAAGAACATGATCAAACTCTTCTTGGATCAAAAGTTATGGTGTGACAAAGTTGGCCAAAATCATTGATTTTCAAGGCATGCTTCAAATGGGAATTTTGCAAAATCATGAACCAAAGCCAATTGTAACTTCTAGTTCACTTCAAACCATCACATAAACATTCTATAAGTCATAAAATTCAGAATGAACCAAGAATGCCCTTGGTTTATGTTTGGTTGGACAAAGAAATCACATGTGAACCAAAGTTGTAACAAGTTGCAAAACCACTCATTTCTCCTCACCAACTTGCTGCATTGGCCCTTGAACCAAGCTAGCCCTTTCCCCTCATTTTGCTGCGCAGCCCCATGCCATGTACTTGCCTAGATCATGAGCCATACTTCTCTTACACAAAAGGTGGACTTTGTGCAAAAGCAAACTTACCAATCACTATAGGCCAGGTCACATCATCTGACCTATAGGATTAAAATACAATATCTCTTGGCAAGCCAAAGATATGAAGAGGCCAGGCTGAAACTCTCTCATTCATCACATACACCAAAACACTCCATTTTGCATCTTCCTTCGAATTTGTTTTCTCAGCTTGCAAACATAAAAACCATTTCCATAGATCAACTCACCATACTTCATAGACCTCAAACCACCAAGAGCCAGGCCTGAAACAAGCAAGAACACCCCACTGCCATTTTTCACCTCAACTTGCAGTTCCATTCGAATCTCTCTCCCTAGCTCACAAACATCAAAACAAACACCACAGACCTTCTCCACACATCATCTGGACCACAAACAACCACTCACAATGGCCTGAAACTGCCTGAATCATCCCTGCCATTTCTGACTGAGCTTGAGCAGAAGCTTGTCAAACTCCTCATCCAGCCAACATGAATTCCTTTTGAGCATTCAAACATCATTTGGGGATCAAGTGGAGTGGATTGCACTGAAGGAAGTGGCCAGAAAGTCATCAGAGTGAAAGCTTCGAATCTCAGGTAGCTTGAAAAACATTTTTCCAGAAATCATTTTTATTGTTATAAACTCGTTCTCTATGCTTCACTGAGTATCCTGGTGCTTTTGGTTTTTGAAATGGTGTTGAAATGAGTATTTAATTAGCTTCTGAAACTTGCGTGCCCTAAAATTTGTTTGTTTCGATTCATGGTTCTGGGGAAATATAAATTTGTTTTGACTTAGGGTTTTAGTTCAGGGGATCATGGGAATCATTTCTGTATGCTTAGGTTTCATTTTTGTTACGATTTGAGGGGTTTTGGGGATTTTCAGGGGAGATGATGGCCGGAGAAGACGACCGGAAGTCTTCTCCGGCCGCCTGAAAGTGATTTGTGCCCTAATTGTGTAATTAATTGCCATTTGAATTTGGACCATTGGATGCGTTGAAAAAGTTGACTTCGCGCGCGTGTGAATGGCTAGGATGCAGTCATTAAACCCTAATCAGCATTATTTATTTAATTAATTAAGATTAAACCTGTTTGAATCTGGGCCATCAGATGGCGCGCGCAGTCAATGTTTTCAAACTCAGGCTCCATCCTGGCCCTCCATCCTGATTACTTTCATTTTATTCTCTTTTAATTCATTTTCTTCTCATTTAAATTGCATATTTAATTTAAAATAGTTAAAAATTCCTAAAAATTATGAAACTTTTTCTTCTGAGTTTTATTAATTTTTATGACCCAAAAATATTTTCATTTTTATTTTTTATCATTAAAAAAGTATTTTTAAATATTTAAAAGATTATTTTTAATTGATTAATGGAAATTAATTAATTAAAAATACTTTTAGGTATTTAAAAATCACCAAAAAATTCATGAAATGTTCTAAGACATTTAGAAACATTTTCCAACCTTCAAACCAAATTTCGTTTTTGATCTTGATGCATTTTAAGAATTTTCCATTGAATTAAATCATTTTTGGTGCATTATTTTGATCATAAGTTCAAAAATTCATTTCTGCCTATCTAAGAGGAGTTGGACATTGGTTCTTCTTGCATTGTTTTGTGTTTAGCATGTAGTTTCTAGGATTAAAAGGCCATGTTTTTTTCCTTCATTTTCAATTTGTTTGGTATTTCTTTTGTTTAGGAACCCTAAAAACCCTAATAACTTAGAAAAATCATAACTTGAGATTGGTCAAGAGTTGAGACCTCCCCTTTGGACCTTGGTTTAGTATAGGATTAGGGATCCTTTGTGTGGCATTTTCCATTTTTTATCTTAGGGTTTGCTTCTGTTTTGGGTTTTTGTTTGTTGTTTGATCCATGAACCCTAATTTGGGCTTTCTTTTACATCCCTTTTGCATTCTCTTGCATACCATGACTTGCCATGACATTCCATGCTTCCATTTGATTCATTTGACATCTTAAGACATATAGAAAGCATGTTTGATCATTGCATCTTGCATTTGCCATGTTGTTTGCCTTGTATGTTTCATAACTTTTCATGTAAGTTCATGCTTCCTAACTTGCATCATTTGCATCCATGAACTTGTATGAACATCTCCATGTCTTGTCTCATGCTTGTAGCATCTCATAGCATCATTATCATCATCAACATGCTTCTGGTTTTGTTTAGCATCATACCATTTCACCCCATTTAGCATTGCATTGCATTTCTTTCTAACATTTCAGGTGGTAAGTGAACTTGAGAAGTGAATTTGCCTTCACTTCTCATAACTTTTCTTTTCATCTCTCTTGCATCCATTGCTGCATTTTTGTTTGTGTTTGAGATTGAGCTTGCTCATTCTTCTTCCTCCCACTTTCTTCCTTCAAGTGACTTGACTTCTTGAATGAAGCAAGTCACTTTGCTTCTCTTGATCCTGTTCATCTGCTTCCTGGTGGTTCCATTGAAGATTGTTCTTGAAAACCTCACAAACCTTAGGAACAACCAAGCATGACAATGATTAGGGTTTTGATTAGTCTCCCCTCTTAGTTTTACCTTTGTGTTTCTCCTTGAGTCTACTCTTCTCATCTCATAATCAGGGACTAAACCCTAAAGGCTTTAAGGCTTTGTGATTAAGTTTATGCCTGCATCCTTCTCTTAGGATGGAGTGTATAACTTTAATCCTAAGTGTTAAACCCTTAATGTGTTTAAATCTCTTAATCAATCCATCTAATAATCATCAAGAAATCACTTGTAACTTGGGCCTTGCATTAGGGTTCTAATTCTTCCTTAACTGGTTAAGAAGGACTAACCCTAGTGTTAATGGACAAGTCCCCCTCAAGTTGTCTTACAAACCATAAAAATCACTTCATCATCATACCATTAAATAAAATCCATTTAATCAAAGGCTTGTTTTGTCATGAGTTTAATCCCTAATCATGGATTAAGTTGGGGAGTTTTCCTCAGCTTAAACATTCTCATCTATTATCCTTCTATTAGGATGGTGTAATGAGTCTGTTTAATCCCTGATTATGGCTTAACCTCATTACTTAACACTAAACAAAAACACCAAAAACATCTAAATAATCCACAAGTAGGTTAATGATCTTAACCCTACATCAAAGGTGATTAAGTGTGAGAATCTGACTTCACACTTAAGGTATTCTCATTACCCCTAATCAGAGGGAAGATGTGATGAGTTTACTAAATCCATTGGTTTAGGCTTAAGCTCATTAACTTATGACAAACTTTCAAAAGCAATAAAAGACTGAAAATTCAAAAACAAATAATAATCGTCTCCTCCGGGATTCTTTTCTCATCTCATTCACTCACAAACGAGAACTCGCTTCTTCCGTCTAATGCAAGACAGTTCGCACCTGAGCCAGACAGGTCATACACTTGAGCATAGACAAGTAAGCAGTTCATCAGTCAACTTATCTTTCAGTCTCTTTGGGTCGAACTACGGTGTTCTGACTTCCTCATTGCACGAGAGGATACGTAGGCATAACTTAACAGTTATCGAACAAAAGTATCTGTATATTCCCCCTCCTTTCAGTTTCATTCTTTAGCCTCATGATCATGAGCATTTCACTCTTGTCCTTACACTGACACTGTATATATTACACACTTCACTTCTCTTACACTGACACCTGTACATTCTCTTCCAGCTATTTTACACACAAATTGCACTGACACTACCCCTTTAAACACAAATCTTTTAAGCGTGGATCCCGTCGAGTACGACGGACAATCTGGGTGCTAATACCTTCCCAGGTTGTAACCAACCCCCTTTCTCAATCTCTTTGGTTCGCAACCGTCTTATCCATTCCTTTTCTAGGTCTATGCAGCATTGCCTTTCCTCCGGGATAAAAATGCCTAGCTGGCGACTCTATTCATCTCTAGTGAGTTCACGGCTGTGTGTTCTCATTGTTCTTTTCGCCGACCGTTCGCGCTTGTACCGGGATGCAAATCTTTGGGAGCGACACCTCTGACAGGACGAAAGGAATGAGCTCATCGTACTTAGATGATAAATCAAGGGAATTGAGATCATCGTACTTATATGGAATCGAAAATGAAACCATTATACTGAAACAGAATCAGGAGGAACAAGATCGTTGTACTTAAACGATAACCCGAAGCGTGACCATTGTACTCAAACAGAAACGAATGAACGAGGCCATTGTACTTTAATGGGAGCTCGATAACACGAAACCATTGTACTTAAATGTAAATGTAGGCATGAAATCATCGTACTTAGATGAAGTCAAAGAAAACGGGATCATTTTACTTAAATGATAACCCGCGACGTGACCATTATACTGATACGGAGACACAAAAAAATGAGATTGTTGTACTGAAATGAGACTCAAGACGAGACCATTATACTTAAATGGAATAGGAGAATTGAAATCATCGTAGTTAGATGAGATTAAAGGAGCGGGATCATTGTACTTAAATGATTACCCGAGATGCGACCATTGTACTTAAACGGAGACGTGAAAAAATGAGACTGTTGTACTTAAACGAGACCATTGTAATTAAATGGAATTGAAGAATTGAAATCATCATACTTAGATGAGATCAAAGGAGCGAGATCATTGTACTTAAATGATTACCCGAGACGCCAAAAAATGAGACTGTTGTACTTAAACGAGACTCAAAACGATACCATTGTACTTAAATGAGACTCAAGACGAGACCATTGTACTTAAATGGAATCAAAGGAACGGGGTCGTTGTACTTAAACGAAGATGCAAAAAAATGAGACTGTTGTACTTAAACAAGACTCAAAACGAGACCATTGTACTTAAATGGAATCGAAGGAACATGGTCGTTGTACTTAAATGAGAGCCCGAGATGCGACCGTTGTACTTAAACGGAGACGCGAAAAAATGAGATTGTTGTACTGAAACAAGACTCAACTGGGGATATCAAAATAAGACTTGGTAGGAATGACAACATTGGGGAATGAACCTGGAATTTTGTGGGGATACTCCGGTCTGATTGAAGAAACATTGTTTCGGGCTTTTGTGCAAGGTACCAAAACTGGTTTATGCTTCGTATGCATATGTTTGAATTTTTCCATGGTGTAATGCTCCATAATGATGGAAATGCTATGTGTTTAGAGGATGAAAATGTAATGATGATTACTAAATGCAAGAGCAACGAGATCTCCTGATGAGAAGACAACGAGTATCCTTGATGGCTTCATTGGGGAAGAACCAATTTCTGCATTAAATGCGATGAATCCCTGTGGGGAAAAGAAAGCAACTTTGCGGGTGATGGTGTTAATGATACACCGGCTCTGAGCTGCCGCCATTGCCAAAAATAATTGGACTTCGAGATTGGAGAGCCAAGACCCTATTGAGGATGAACTTGACTTGAGAGGTACGCCACCCTCCAAACTCTGTTGGGGAAGTGATATTCCTCTAACCCGGGTGGGGAATCAGATGTGTTGGTACTCTACTGAGGAAGAGACCTGTTGGGGAATCCCTTAGGCACAACATCTTCTACTTGGGAAAGAGATCTGCTGGGGACTTCTCAAATACACCTCCTTCTGCTTGGGGAAGAGACATGCCAATGAGGATTGGACTCTATTTGGAGAACCCGCTGGGGAAATGGCTAACACTGCCGGGCAGGAAAGCTAACTCTCGGGCTCTTCTATATCTTCACCTCTGCTGGGGAATGATGAATTATCTCGTACTATTGGGGATAAGAAGACTCTGGTGGGGAATATTCCTTTGTTAAAGGAGGGTTCTCTGCTTGGGGAGAATGCTTGCCTTTTCCAATTCAGACCCTACTGGGGATAATGGAGAATGCCACGGGAGGAACATTTCCTGCTGAAGCTAAGAGTCTTGAATCATCTCTGGCTAGGAATAAGGAAGAGAAAGTATCACGTTGGGGATGAGAGATTATGACATTCTTTCGTTCGAGAAGTATCCTTCCTTTTGTTGTTCTGCTGGAGAAAACTTCCATTTCCAATCTTGCTGGGGAGGATGGAAAACTCAGCTGGGGACACTTCCTATTGGAAATGAGAGTTTGATCACCTCTTGATGGGAGGAGAGGTATGACGTATCTCATGCTGGAGATGAGAAGTGGAAGACGTCCTCCGCTGGGGATAAAAGATAATGATACCCTTCTGCTCGAAAAATCTCATTCTCTTTGCTGCTGCTCTACAAGAGAGGCGATGATCTAATGAGACTTGCTAAGCAGTCATGCTTTAGGATCTGCCGAGGAAGAGGCTTCTCGAAGCTCTGTGCTGGCGATGGCATTGTTGATAGCGCCTGTACCTACACGTTAATAAACACAACTGATAGTACATGTGAAATATAGAGTTAGTTTGGTCTGCATGCCCCCAGGGTCATGGTCTGAATCACCATCCCAATCACTCAACGCATCAGATACGTGTCAAATGTTTTTACTCTCCTGCACATGTTATAAGGCATTCATGCATTCACAAAGCAATACTTATCATAATTTGTTGGACGTTTTTGCAATCAAATAGTGGTAGATGAAAAACAAAAACCCACGGAAACAAATTTGACTGAAATTATGCTTTTATTGATTGAAGAATGGCTATGGATATGCATTACATGGGGAAGCAATCCTTGGAAAGAGGAAACTGCACAAAAGGAAATTAAACTATCCTAATGGCAATGTGAAAAATCAAGTCTCATCAAGCTCCGACCCGACTATGACTTGTATGTCCTTAAGACTCTCCGCTCGCTTTGCTTGGAGGAAGATGATTGAATTGATCTTAAACCCTTGGATCATCTTTGATTTCTAGTGATGGATCACAGATCTCGCAGATTGCAGCGGTTCGTTTTAGTCCCTCTTTTGCATGGATTGCCCTTTCGGATTTTCAATCCACCGAGATACCCTTTTTTGCCTGAGCTGTCCAGTGTGGCTTTTCAGCTCAACGGGTGTACATCTTTTTAGATATCTCCCTAATTTTTTTCCTGAGCCTTTTATTCTATTTTTAGCTCGCCGGGATGCCCATTTTTTCCCAGAATCTCGTTATGTTTTTTTGTCCAGCGAGTCTTTTACACGAAGTATTTTCTCACTGCGTCTGTGTTGACAGGGGATTGGAAGTCTTCGCCATCCATGGTCGTTAGCATCAAGGCTCCACCCGAGAAGACCCTTTTGACCACGAATGGACCTTCATAGTTGGGTGTCCACTTGCCCCTGTGATCATTATTTGGAGGAAGAATCCTTTTCAGCACTAGGTCGCCGGGTATGTACCGTCGAGGGCATACTTTTCGATCGAAAGCTCGTTTCATTCGCCTTTGATACAACTGTCCATGGCATTAGGGCTGTTCAAAAAATCCATAAAACTGTACCGAACCATAGAACCGAACCGAACCATTGTTAAATAACCGAACCATTCTCTTAAGTTAATGAACCAAACCGTAATTTATAAAACAGTTCAATAACCGAACTGAACCACACAGTTAACCAAACCAAATCCAAAAGAACTAAACCAAAATAACTATTGATATGTTAATGGTATGACATTATGTATTAACTTACAAGATTATATTGGTGTATTACTGCACTCAATATATTAACGTAATTGTTTCACTGTTATAAATATAAACTTAAGTTTATTTTACAAAATAAAAATCATTTCCATAAAATAATTAAATTTGACCCAATGGCTAATAAATGAATTTAAATTTTAAAATTTGTCTTACGTTAACTGTTTTATGATAATAGACTTGACATGTTTCAAATTTTTATTGAAAACTAATTTTGATAATTCAATTATAATTTAGCATAAGTGCTTTTAAAATAAGTTCTATTTGGTGATGTTTTAAAATAAGTGTTTTTAAAATAAGTGCTTTTAAAATAAGTGATTTTGATTTAAATTGATTTGTAATTTTGATTGTGAAAATAATTTTGATAGTTTAATTATAATTTAGTATAAGTGCTTTTAAAATAAGTTCTATTTGGTGGCGTTTTAAAATGAGTTTTTTTTAAAATAAGTGTTTTTAAAATAAGTTATTTTGATTTAAATTGATTTGTAATTTTGATTGTGAAAATAATTTGGATATTTTAATTATAATTTAGTGTAAGTGCTTTTAAAATAAGTTCTATTTGGTGGTGTTTTAAAATAAGTGTTTTTTAAAATAAGTGTTTTTAAAATAAGTGATTTTGATTTAAATTGATTTGTAATTTTGATTGTGAAAATAATTTTGATAGTTTAATTATAATTTAGTATAAGTGCTTTTAAAATAAGTTCTATTTGATGGTGTTTTAAAATAAGTGTTTTTAAAATAAGTGCTTTTAAAATAAGTGATTTTGATTTAAATTGATTTGTAATTTTGATTGTGAAAATAATTTTGATAGTTTAATTATAATTTATTATAAGTGCTTTTAAAATAAGTTCTATTTGGTGGTGTTTTAAAATAAGTGTTTTTAAAATAAGTGCTTTTAAAATAAGTGATTTTGATTTAAATTGATTTATAATTTTGATTGTGAAAATAATTTTGATAGTTTAATTATAATTTAGTATAAGTGCTTTTAAAATAAGTTCTATTTGGTGGTGTTTTAAAATAAGTGCTTTTAAAATAAGTGATTTTGATTTAAATTGATTTGTAATTTTGATTGTGAAAATAATTTTGATAGTTTAATTATAATTTAGTATAAGTGCTTTTAAAATAAGTTCTATTTGGTGGTGTTTTAAAATAAGTGTTTTTAAAATAAGTGCTTTTAAAATAAGTGATTTTGATTTAAATTGATTTGTAATTTTGATTGTAAAACTAAAAAATGAATTTTAAGTAAAGAATTTATGTAAAATATTATATTAAAAAAAATCTTAAAAGATACTAAAAATAAATTTAAAATGTTTTTTATTAAAAAAATTATAAAAGAACAAGTATAACAGTTTGGTTCTTTAACAAATAATTTGGTTTGTAAAATTTTGTCTTCTAATGGTTTGATACAGTTCGGAGTTCCGAACCATTATATTTAACCAAAAACTTTGGTTCAGTTCAGTTTTGAAAAAATTAGAAACGGTTCGGTTCGGTTCTGATGACAATATATAATGGTTGGGTTCGGTTCGGTTCAATTTTCTTCAAGAACCATACCATGAACAACCCTACATGGCATACAGCTGCTAGGAGTTTCTTTTCAATGAGGCTCAGTTGATCGTACCTGGATCGGAGCCACTCAACTTCGTCAAGATTGACGTCCGTCATTATTCTCAGCGAGGGGATCTCGACTTCAACTGGTAGGACTGCCTCCATACCGTATACAAGTGAGAACGGGGTTTCCCCAGTAGAAGTGCGCACCGACGTCTGGTACCCATGTAGCACAAACAGTAGTATCTCATGCCAGTCTTTGTATGTCACAACCATATTTTGAACGATCTTCTTGATGTTCTTGTTGGATGCCTCGACGGCTCCATTCATCTTCGGGCGATACGGTGAAGAGTTGTGATGCTTGATTTTGAAATCCCGGCACATGTCTGCCATCATTTTGTTATTGATATTAGAACCATTGTCAGTAATGATTCTTTCGGGAATTTCGTACCGGCAGATGATATCCTTCTTGATGAATCGGGCTACCACTTGTTTCCTGACATTGGCATAGGATGCCGCTTCGACCCACTTCGTGAAATAGTCTATGGCAACTAGGATGAAGCGGTGACTGTTGGAAGCCATCGGCTCGATCTTTCCAATCATATCAATGCCCCACATGGCGAAAGGCCATGGTGAAGACATGACACTCAATGGATTTGGAGGTACATGGACCTTGTCAACATAGATTTGGCACTTGTGGCATTTTCAGGAATATTGACAGTAATCGGATTCCATGGTGATCCAATAATACCCCGACCTGAGAAGTTTCTTTTCCATAGCATGCCCTCCAGAATGGGTACCGAAGGAGCCTTCGTGAACTTCTTGCATCAACAGGTTTGCTTCGTGTCTATCCACGCATCTGAGCAAGACCATGTCGAAGTTCCGTTTGTAGAGCACATCATCTTGATTTAAGAAGAACCCGCCTGCCAGCCTCTTGAGGGTTTTCTTGTCTTTGCTTGATGCCCCTGCCGGGTATTCCTAAGACTTCGGAAATTGCTTGATATCATAATACCAGGGTTTGCTATCATCAGTTCTGTCAACTGCAAATACATATGCCGGTCCCTCAAGATGAGATATATCAATTCTAGGCACATAGTTCTTCTGATGAACCTTGATCATGGAAGACAAGGTTTCCAAAGCATCAACAAACTGGTTCTCGTCTCGAGGTATGTAGTGCAACTTGACCTTTGTGAAGAAAGTTAGCAACCTTATAGTATAGTCCCTGTAAGGAGTCAATTGAGGTCGATGAACCATCCATTTGCCATTAACTTGGTTAATGACTAGAGAAGAATCGCCGAAGATCTCGAGTTTCTTGATTCTCAAGTTGATTGCTTCCTCGATCCCTAATATGCAGGCTTCGTACTCAACCTCATTGTTAGTGCATTCGAATGTCAGCCGGGCAGTGAAAGGCATATGGATCCGTTACGGCGAGATAATGACATCACCAACTCTGCTTCCATTTAGGTTAACGGCTCTGTCAAAAATTAGGCTCCATTTGGATTCAGTGTCTGGCCCCTCCTCCAGGAGTGGTTCTTCACAGTCCTTCGAATTGAGGAACATGATGTCCTCATCCGAAAACTCGAACCTCATCGGTTGGTAATCATCAATTGGCTGCTGGGCCAAATAATCCGATAGTACACTCCCCTTGATGGCCTTTTTTGAAGTGTACTGGATATCATATTCTGTCAGAATCATTTGCCATCGGGCTGCTCTTTCGGTTAGAGCTGGCTTTTCGAAGACGTAATTAACAGGGTCCAACATGGAAATCAACAGTGTGGTGTGACTCAGCATTTATTGTCTTAGTCGGCGAGCAGCCCATGCCAAAGCGCAACTAGTTTTCTCAAGCAGTGAGTAGCGGGTCTCACAGTCGGTAAACTTTTTGCTTAGGTAATAGATTGCATGCTCTTTTCGACCAGACTCGTCCCGTTGACCCAGCACATAACCCATTGATCCTTCGAGCACTGTGAGGTACATGATTAAAGGTCTCCCTGGCACTGGAGGCATGAGAATCAGAGGTTCTTGTAGGTACTCCTTGATTCTATCGAAAGCTTGTTGGCAGTCATCATTCCATTTGATGGCCTGATTCTTCCTCAGAAGCTTGAAGATAGGTTCACACGTGGCTGTTAGGTGAGTGTCGCTCCCCCGAAAAGACACCAGGGTCCCAGGGTACAGACGCGAACGGTCGGCAAAAGGAGAAAAGAAAAGGAAGTGAATAGAGTCGCCAGCTAGACATTTTTATCCCGAAGGAAAGGTAATGCTGCATAAACCTGGAAAAATATGGATAAGATGGTTGCGAACCAGAGAAACTGAGAAAGGGGGTTGGTTACAACCTAGGAAGGTATTAGCACCCGGATTGTCAGTCGTACTCAACGGGATACACGCTTATAAGATTGTGTTTAAAGGGGTAATGTATGTGGTATCTGTGTGCAAAAGCTAAAGAATGAATGTACAGGTGTCAGTGCAAAAAGAAGTGAAATGCTCAGGACTGAGGCTTTTAAAGAATGATGAAATATGGGGAAGACAAAGAGACTTTTGTTCGATAACTGTTAAGTTATGCCTATGTATCCTCTCGTGCAATGAGGAAGTCATAACACCTTAGTTCGACTCAAAAAGACTGGAATGATTTGACTGTGAACTTCTTGCTTGTCTATGCTCAAGTGTATGACTCGTCTGGCTCGAATGCTAACTGTCTTGCATTAGACGGAAGAAGCAAGTTCTCGTTTGTGAATGAGTGTGATGAGAAAAGAATCCCGAAGGAGACGATTATTGTTTGTTTTTGTGTTTTCAGTTTTGTTATTTTTTTTGGTGTTTTGCATAAGTTGATGAGCTTAAGCCTAAATCAAGGGCTTATAAACTCATTATATCCTCCCTGATTAAGGATAATGAGTCTGCTTAAGTGTGAGATAAACACCTCAACTTAATTACCATGATGATGTAGGATTAAGATCATTAACCTAGTTGTGATTAATTAGATGTTTTTTGGGTTTTTGTTTAGTGTTAAGTAATGAGTTTAATCTATAATCACAGATTAGTGGACTCATTACACCATCCTAATAGAAGGATAATAGATGAGAACACTTAAGCTGAGGAAGATACCTCAACTTAATCCATGTTTAAGGATTAAATTAATTATATAACAAGCCTTTATAAAATGTATTTTAATTAAGGGATGAGATTAAGAAGTGGATTTTTAGTTTGTAAGACAACTTGAGGAGGACTTGTCCATTAAACACTAGGGTTAGTCCCTCTTAACCATAAGGAAGAGTTAGAACCCTAATGTAAGGCCCAAGTTACAAGATAAAGTCTTGATGATTATTAATGTGATTTGATTAAGAGGTTTAAACAAATTAAAGGTTTAACACTTAGGATTAAAGTTGTACACTCCATCCTAAGAGAAGGATGCAGGCATAACCCTAATTCAAAGTCCTAAAGCTTTAAGAGTTTAGTCTCTGATTATTGAGATGAGAAGAGAGACTCAAGGAGACTCAAAGGTAAAAAAGCTTAGGGGCACTAAACACAACCCTAAACATTATCATGCTTGGATATCCTATGGTTTGTTAGGCTTAGGAGAAAAGAATCTTCAAGGAAGCCATCAATGGAAGAAGTAGATGAAAAGAGGAGGAAGCAGACGAATAAGTTACTTACTTCCTAAGAAGATAAGTAACTTAAAGGAAGAAAGTGAGAAAGATGGAACATAAGTGAATTTGATTCACTTCAAAGACATGTTAAATTAATATTAAAGGGATAAGAATAAGTGCGAGGTGAAGGCAAATCCACCTCCCACAATAACTTACCAAGAGCTCCTGAAAAGTTAGTATGGATGCATAAGACATAAAGCATGAAGAAATGAATTGAAATGAGATGCAAAGACCAAAGTCAGAATTTTTTATGCAATACAAATGGCATATGAAATGAAGCAAAGTCATACAATGTGCATATGAATGATCAAACAAAGATGGGATGTCATGAAAGCATGCTTGGAAGCTTGAAAACCCATGGATATTTATGAAATGTAATGAATGCAAAGCATGGTAAATGAATGAATAAATGATCAAGCAGGGTTATAACATGTCCTAATATGTCTAATATGACATGTGAATGCTTGAGATGTCATGGCAAGTTCATGTGATGATGCTATGTAAAGGAGAATGCAAATGAACATGAGAAATTAGGGTTTTATGGACATGTGAGATGCAAATGAACAAGATAGAAGCATACAACATGATAAAAAATTGAAACCAAGCTCAATCAAACCCTAAACCCACACAAAGTCACACCCCAAAGGAGAAGGTCAGAAGCCTAACCTATTGAAAGTTGTGATTTTTCTAAGTTTGCTAGTGTTTTTGGGTGATTCTTAAGGGAAAATGCAAATCAATTTGAAAATGCAAGATAAATTCATGAGAAAAATTACCTAGAAACTACATTCAATATGTGACGCAATGCAAAAATAATCAAGTTCAAACTCTTCTTGGTTAGGCAGAAATTATTTTTCAAAGTTAGGGTTAAAAAATATGATTTTTAAGAACCCTAATTCAAAGAAAAATGTGAAATTATGATCAAACCTAAAAATAAATTTGTATGAAGAGTTTGAAAATGTTTCTAAAAATAAAATTAATGGGCTAATCCGAACCGTACGAGGCCTAACCCTAATCACCATCCAATGGTCATGAAGAAAACTGGGGAATTAAACAGGGATTAGCCCTAATTATTTTCAGGTGTCCGGAGCTAAGCTCGCGTCATCTTCTCCGGTGAACCAAAATCCCTAAATCCTTCTACAGGCTACCCCACCCCAAATTAACTGCCCAGAAATGATCCCCTACCCCCACACAACTCAAATCACCCAACAAACATCATTTATGCTTCATAATCATGGTGAATCGAAGAAAAAAACAAAAATTGGACAAACTTTCAAAAGCTTATGAAATCCTCATTTCTCAACCATTTTCAGTTTTAAACAGATCATGATGAACCCCACAACATGTATTTTCATTTTAGAACAAAAAACTAAGGTTTTAAGAGAAAGTGTTCTTGAGGTTACCTGAGCTGAGCTTCTTCAAAATGGAGCTTTCTGGGCCTCTCTCTTGTGCAAATCAACTCCTCTGGTCCTCCCTGTGCTTGTGGAATGCTTCAAAAGCTTTTATGATGGCTGGTTTGAAGGTTCCAGTTCTGGTGTAGCAGAAAATGAGGTTTTGTGTTTGTGATGTTTCAGGTCCTTTTGAGGGTTGAGTTTTGTTCTATGGATGATGTATGACTCATTGGTGAAGAAAATTTTGAGGTTTGAAGGCTAGTTTGAGAGAATCGAAGAAGGGAAGTTGTTTTGTGATTTCTTGTAATCTGCCTATGGTGTGGTTTCAGGCTTGTGTGTGTGTTGTTTTATGATCCTTGTGCCATGAATAAACAAATGCAATGAGTCAGAAAGACTGCATAACACTGTGGGAATGGTATGGAGCAATTGGCCGAAAAGTCAATAGTTGGTGTACTACAAGCATGGGCCATGGCAGAAGCTGTTCTAGAGCTGCTTTGAGTTCAACTGAGTTTATGGAGCACCATAGGATTGATTGTGATGAGCTGTGATGACTGAATGGTGAGATTGAAAAGGTTTTGCAAAGTTATGCATAATTGTCATTTTGAGATTTCTTGAGAATCAAGCCATCAAAACCCTAGGTTCAAAGGCCAATTCTGATCTTTTGAAGTTGCTTTGACATGTTATGGTGCATAGAAGTTGATTAGAGGTCATGAAATGGCTTGGCAAGTGAAATTGCAAAATTCCCTCTTTGGCATGAACTTGAAAATTATAGGATTTTTTCCAACTTTGAAAGACCATATCTTGAGTTCTAGGATGAATCAAGACATGTTCTTGTACTTTTTTAAAAGGGAAAGACCTAATCTACAACTTTTATGCCCAATAATTTTTCATTTGAAGCATTTTTGGTCATGAAAGAGGAGGTTGAAAATCTTTCCCAAAATGGAAAGTTTGCATTTCAAGTCATTTCCAAAAATAGCAAGTTTGCAATTGGCTCAAAATTCTTCAATCTTGTGAACTTCTCACCACTTCTAAGATCAAATAAAGATCATAGAACTTCAATTTGATGAAAATGACCCTTTGGTTCCATTGTTGGGGACCTCAGATGCGCTGATTTTGACTTAACTTACTCAAGAAGTTACTCAATGATCAGATGACTTCCACAATGAATTTCTTCATCAAACTTGGTAAATATGATCCTTATAACATATTAAGAACAATAGAAACAAGAATGACCAAACAATTTGGAGTTAAGGCCTCTGAAACCAAAACCCTAATTTTGGTCATCTGTGTAGTGAAAACCCTAGCTCTGCTTCTATGCCTTTGCCAATCTGTGTGGTCTCTTGACTTTTATGAACTTTGGGGAGCATATTATGATCATAGAACACACATGGACCCTTTTGGAAATCTTTAAGACCTTTGGGATGGCTCAGATTGATTCTTGGATTGCTCAGATCACAAACCCTAAATGCAGATGAAATTGAACTATGCAGTGAAGTAAACATGCAATATGAGATGTAATGCTTATGTTAAAACAAAAATGAAAGATCACAAGCCATGGTGTGATAAAATGTGAGGGAAAATTTGGGGTGTTTATAGTGAGAGATGAACCTTGCAATGTAATTCAACCTTCCTAAAAAGCCTCGCACCTCTTTCTCAGTTTTTGGCTCAAGCATCTCCTGGATTGCCTTTACTTTTGTAGGGTCGACCTCAATCCCCCTTTCAATGACAATAAAGCCCAACAGCTTTTCGGAACGCACCCCGAATGTGCATTTGTTCAGATTCAACCTCAGTCTAAACTTCCGAATCCTGTCAAACAGCTTGGCTAAGTTGACTAGATGTTACTCTTTTGTCTGTGACTTTGCTATCATGTCATCGACGTAGACCTCAATCTTGTGATGAATCATGTAATGGAATAGAGTCACCATTTCACGTTGTTATGTAGCTCCAACATTTTTCAAATGAAACGACATCACTTTATAACAGAAGGTGCCCCATGGGATGATGAACATAGTCTTCTCCATGCCATATGGTGCCATTTTGATTTGATTGTAGCCTGAAAAACCATCCATGAAGGAAAACACGAAAAATTGGGCAGTGTTGTCAACTAGCACATCGATATGTGGAAGCGGGAAGTCATCTTTGGGGATGGCCCGATTCATATCCCGGTAGTCTACGCATATTTTGACTGTATCATCCTTTTTAGGGACTGGCACAATGTTCGCAACCCATGGAGGATAGCTCGTTACGGCCAAGAATCAGGCGTCAAACTACTTTTGAACCTTTTCTTTAATTTTGATGGCCATATCAGGGCGAGTTCGTCTCAGTTTCTGCTTTACCGGTGGTCACTCTTCCCTGAGTGGAAGCTTGTGCACTACAATATCAGTATCCAACCCAGGCATGTCTTGATAAGACCAAGCGAAGACATGACATACTCTCGAAGCATGGAGATCAAACAACTCTTGACCTTTTCTTCCAACGCGGCCCCGATATTGATCCAGGGTGTGAGACATGGGAAAACATTGCCATTTATTTATTTAAACAAAAAAAAGAAGAAGAAAGACAAGGAACACATGAATGAATGCAAAAAAATCCACTTTATTAATGATTATGATATTGCAATATGAACAATGAACCCTTACAATGAGCTGTTATGCCCCATGCAAGGCATAGAGCTTGAATACAGGAGAATAGAAACATAAACCCATTACTCTTCAGGCTGAGTGATGGAGATGATCGCTTTGACCGACCAGTTGTCGAATTGCATCCCCGGAGCACAGGACTTTATCCACTCATCCAATTCACATTCACTATCAGTTGTTTCTTCCTACACTACGCAGACGTTGTCGAAATCAAACCATCCCGCACTGGCGAAGGTTATTGGGCCTTTCCGACCTCTAGCATTTTGTTATGATGTTGACTGACCAGGTTGGTAGCCAACTCTGAACATATCCTTCTTCTTTGGGACTTCGATCATCTTGCCCCAACCCTCATTTGCGCCTGATTCTACAACTCTCAGAGCATGCTTGTAGGAGGCTATGGATGCTCCTTTCTTTGGGTCCTCTGATAAGGCAGCTGACGATGATGCACTTGTAGTTTTTATGGGCTCAAAGGCTTGGCAAGGGGTTTCGACAATCTCCCCATCCATCTCTAGGTACTTGAACGATGCCAGGTGGTTGATGAAAATATCCTCTTCCCCACACACCGTTACAATCTGTCCTTCCCAGGAAAATTTAAACTTTTGGTGAAGGGTAGAAGACATGGTGCCTGCTGCGTGTATCCAATTTCATCCTAACAAACAACTGTAGGCCGGTTGGATATCCATGACGTAAAAAGTAGCATTGAAGATCTGAGGTCCTATCTTGACGGCAGTTCCACCTCTCAAAATACTGACCTTTTGATCCGTTGAAAGCTTGGACGACCAAATCACTTGGCCTAAGCACAACCCCATCGTAATCTAGCTTGATCAGTGCTTTCTTCGGCAATACATTCAATGAAGACCCTGTGTCTACAAGCACATGGGAGAGCACAACCCCTTTGCATTCCATGGAAATGTTCAAGGCGCGGTTGTGGTTGCGTCCTTCAGATGTAAGGTCCATATCCGTAAATCCCATCTCGTGGCTGGAATTCAAAATCGACACTACAATCTCCAGTTGATTCACGGATATGTCTTATGGTACGTACGCATTCTTCAAGATCTTCAACAGATCCTTCCGGTGCGAGTCTGAACACATTAATAGGGATAAGATCGAAATATTAGAAGGAGTCTGCTACAAGTGATCAACAATTTTGTAGTCACTCTTTTTTATTATTCTCAGGATTTCCTCCGCATCCTTATCAAAGGTGTTGTCAGGCTTTGACACATGCGTAGGTGCATCATCCCTGGCTTGAGCTTCAGCATTATCCTTAGGTGGTAACACATTACTTCTCAATGTCTCTGGAGGGAACAGTCTGCCACTTCTAGTGAATCCTCCGACCCCAACATTCTCAACTGGGTGCGAAGATGAACTAGGTGCAGCGATGTCTTGCTTCTGACCATTGTAATAAATCTCTCCCCCATAGTTCCATGGGATAACTTTATCACTCTGGTACAGAACTAGCCCATAAGTAGTAATGGTTACCGGTGCCACCCTTGCTGGTGCAGAAACTTATGCCGGATTGTAGAAAATCGTAACAGTTGATACCTTGTCCTCTTTCACGATCATATCAAACTGTATACCTCCTTCGTCCATCATCTTCTATACACCCGATCTCAATCGGGAACAACCATCGACGAAATTGGCATAGTCTAAATAGTACTTTTCACAACCTGGAAATATGTCCTTCTTAGCCAGGCAAGCCTTTACAGCCAACAATGAGGTCTTCAGGTCATTGACGTCAGATACAAGGTTCAAACATTCCCCACTATCAACCGCTCCTACAGTCCTTCCATGGTTAGGCATGGGATTCTGTAGCACATTCGGAGTTGGAGCGAAGTTGATCGCCTTGGAATCTATAAAATCCTACACCTTGTGTTTAAGGGCTTTACAATTTTCAGTACTATGGCCTAGAGCCCCAGAATGGAATTCACAACGAGCATTAACATCGTAGCCTTTAGGAATTTTCCTCGGCCTCGGAGGCTACAGAATTCTCAACTGAACCATCTGAAGTTGAAGGATATTTTGTAACAACTAGGAGTAGGACATCAGAGGCTTCTCGAGATGCCTATCTTTTACCCTTGGAGGGTAGTACTGACGAGGAACCCTCTGTTGTTGGTACCCCTGTTGGCGCTGCTATTGAGGTTTCTGAACCCGTTGCTGGTTAGCAGGATCAGAAATAGTGATGGGAGCTGCTTGATGATAAACATTTCAATTCCCATTCTTCTTCTGAGTATATACGGCCCCAACTTCTCTTTCATTTGGCTTTGCAAAAGGCTTTTTGACCCCGGAGGTTGACGTTCCGATGCTCTGAATCTTTCCTTGTTTCATCCAGCTCTCGATTCTTTCACCTGTTAAGATAATATCAAAAAATCCACGGGAGGAACAGCGAGCCAACCTCTCTATGAAGTGCCCCAGGAGGGTGTCCATGAAGAGATCAACCATCTCCCTTTCTAACAACGGTGGATGAACTCTAGCAGTAACCTCGTGCATCTCTATGCATAGTCTTTGAAACTTTCAGAACTCTTCTGAGACAGGTTTTGAAATTGAGTCCGGCTGGGAGTCATGTCAATGTTGTATTGGTTTTGCTTGAGAAAGGCTTCCCCAAGCTCACTCCAGTTGCAGACAGAATTATTTTCATGCTTCATGTACCATTCCAACGAGCCCCTAGACAGACTGTCCTAGAAGTAATACATCCAAAGCTTTTCGTCTTTGGTATGTGTGACAATATTGCGATAGAATTCTTGCAAGTGAGTCTTAGGGCAAAAGTTGTCATTGTATTTATCGAAAGTTGGAGGTCTGAACTTTGGGGGGATAACCACCCCTGAAACCAGCCCCATATCAGAAACATTGATACCAAGAGTATCCTTGCATTCCAAGGCTCTCACCTTTTCAGCCAGCATTTGAAAATCTTGATTATTGGCTCCAGTACAAAATCCCATATCTTCGTTGACCAGGGTAAACTGATCCTCCTGATGGTCCACCATATGAACAGGAATTGGTCCAACAACCTCTGGAGTTGGGGGTCTGTTCACCATAGGTGGAACAAGATTGTCATTGACTGGATTTCCTTGAGCATCCAAGGTAACCACCAGAGGATCTGTCTGTGGGGGATTAAGCCTTTGCATAGCAGCCCTCATCTCTTGCTTCCCTAGAGCTATACCCTGTATCATCATTATGAACTCTCCCATTCAAGTGTGTAGCTCGTTCAGTTCTATCTGCACAACATCCATGAAATTCCTCTGATTCTGATGGGTAGCGTACCAGTGTGGTGGTATATTGTGCCTGAGAAGACGAGTCTTTGTGGCTCTCGCAATCCTTCCTGAAAGTGAACATAAGTTAAGAACCCTGGAAAACCTGCAAAAGAAAAAATGCAAATGATATGCATGCAATGTTGTGTTCATTTCATTCTCACGGTTTTTTACGTATCCTATTCCGGTATTTGAGAATTCCAGATAGCCTTTTCAGATTTAGGGAAGAAAACCCCGCATGATGTTCAGATAAGATGACAATCGTAGAGGATTGGTGCTTATTACCCCGTGTCGGTGCAAGAGATAACAACCAGAGATTCAAACCAAATCAAACATATCATAAACTGGAATATGAAAATAACAATGTCCCCAAAGGGTTCCAATTCATACATCAAAGAGTAGCAAAGCAAAGTAAAGAGGAATCCCACAACAAGCCTGTGGGTAACCCAGGTACAAGAGTATGAGACTAAACCCTAGGAAGCTCCATGTCTTGCAGCCTCCGGCTAAGGCGCTTGACGGCTTGGAATAGTTGGGCAATGTCTGGATACCTCGGCTCCTGGATGAGCTTCTGGATAAGAAGATACCTTAGATCGAAGGACGCATGCAGCTCATTGATCTGTTGTAGGAATACCTCCTCCCTTTCTTTGCTAGGACTCGACTCAGTCTTGACCTTCTTAACATCAGCCCGAAGCATCAACTCTTCTACCTCCTTATGGACGTTGGCCATCTTCTGAAGGTGGTCTATTCATTGCTGGTGGGATTTCTGGAGCAGCTCTCCCTACTCAGTAAGAGTATCTTGAAGGCATTTGATCTTGAGCTTGTACTCAACCTCTACCTCTCTCTGCTTTCTCAGATGGTCCTCTCACTTCTTTTTCCAAAGGGTCACAACTTCGTTAGCTTCATCTAAGGCTTTCTTATCCTTCTGGAGCTGACATTCCTTGTGGATCTCAGTTAAACCCCGCTTCTTGAAGTAGAGCTCTCGTTCTTCGAAGTCTTGCTGCTTGAGCCTGACAAACTCTTCAGCCTGATAAGCTCTCTCTTCTAACTTCTGGTTCTGAATCTTCAGCTTCTGGCAGGAATCCTCAGCCTCCTGATTTTTAGCCCTAAGCTGTTGGACCAAGGCGTCTAGTTTCTGGTAATCCTCCAAAGGCACATTTGCAGAAGGTAAAACTGGTGTGGAGAAAGGGATTAGGGACACCTGAGCTTTCTCCCTTATCCAAATTTCGAACTCAGGGAACATTTGATTATTGCTTTTTCCTAAGCGCTCTATACCCTTCCTTTTGACATGTTTCCAAGCACCTACAGCTTCTCGGACCAAGGGAAGATTATCCTTCACAGAGAAATAGAAAGTCTGATCTAGCTCTAATTCTTTGGGAACAATCTTGAGTGCGAATCCCAATTGTGTTCTCAGGAGAATGGGGTTGTAATTGATTCCCCCAACTACTCCTAAGAGTGGAACACTGGAATAACCTCCACAGTTGGAGATGAGATCCTTCCCTTTCATCCTCAAAGTAAACCATCTAATGTCTCTGGCAGACAACATGCTTAGCTTTTACACCCAAATCACCTTAGGATTCGTGAAAGCTTCAGTAATAGGGAGATGTCTCATAAACCATCTGTAGAAGATAAAGGCACAACACTTAACCAAGCCACTCCGTCTTTTCTCGTTCTTGTAATGCACTGAATAATAGAGGTCACCCAGGAGGGTGGGCACCAGATTCTTCAGTACAAACAAATGAATGGTGTTCATGTCCACGAACTTCTCCATATCGGCAAACAAGACAATCTCGTAGATGGACAAGGCCAGGATGGCACAAACTGAATCCCACCGATTGGCTGCAGCAAGTTCTCCAGCTCTTCTCACCAAGAACTCCAAAGGAAAGCCAAGCACCCCGACTTTAGTAGCGATCAGGTTATCAGACACCTCTGATGAGCTCAAATAAAGAGCTTTGGTGATGTCATAATGAGTTGGTCTAGTCATCTCGGAGTTAAAAGGAATCTGATCTTTGAGAGGCACTCCCAAAATCTCAGCATACTCTTCAAGCAAAGGGCCTAACTGAAAGTCGTGAAAGGTGAAACACCTGAGTTGTGGGTCATAGTACTGTAACAGAGTATGAATGGCGCTCCTTTGAGAACTATCTAAATTAACTACCAAATCCAGAATATCCCCATATTTCTCCTTTAAGTATCCCAGATGACCCGGGGTAATAAGAGACACCATCTGGTTGATCAGATCCACCTTGGTATCGAAGAATTTGTAGTGCACAGTCCTTTTCCTGACGTCTTCCATTCTGAAGTAGTAATATGACCGGGAATCAGGAATAGTATGAACCCTGAGAATGAAAAAGAACACAACCATTAATGATGTCATGATGCTTATTCAATGATAGGCATGTGATCGGTGACGTGTTTATGATGTGTCAAGCATATATTCACGTGTCAATGCAAGGTCACAACATCACAATAACGGTTTCTCCGAACAGGAATCCCGGATCTCGGAACCAAAGAACCAGATCACAATACTGAACAATAATGGCAAAATGGGTATGTTGGAAGTTTTAGGATTCCTGTAAACCTGTAAACCCCTCCCATCTCACGGGTGTACTACTCGGGTCAACATCACGGACTCTCAAAGCCGAGCAGCAACAATACGTTCACCATCTCCGAGAAATGGCTTATGACCAAATCAGGAAATCAGTTAGGCATTATGTACTACTCAGGGAGGTCTCAGCTGAGTCCAAGGAAACAAGTATACCTCATAAGTCCCCAGCTTCAAGCACTGAATCGAGAAAAAATAGTACATCCATCCCTCTGGATACAGTACTATCATCATACGAACAATTTGTTTTAACTGGATTCCTATGAGAGAACATGGCCATCTTATGCGAGTTCCCAGTGGACCCTTGGATGCGACTGGGTTTTCCAACAAATATGGTCTTCCACTATCATCACTGGAGAGGGGTGTTTCAACTAAGGTCCTCGAAGATCGGTCACCAGATGCACAAAAATATCGAGGTCGTACCTGAAGTGGAGAAGAACCCCCACACAAAATAGTTCCAAGACGGTCGCAGTCTGGGTGTGGAACACATCACCACTTATCATGGTGAGATACCATGGGAGTATAATGTCTGTCCATGTTAATCCTATGGTTCACTCAAGTCGGGTGTTTGGCTTATCTCACATTAACTCCCAACCCACTGAAAAAATGCAGACCAACACAGTCCAGATAGTCCAAACGCGAAAGTGGCGAGGAAAATGTAGAGTCGCCAGCCAATCATTTTTATCCCGAATGAATGGGAAAGGTAATGCTGCACAAACTGAAGAGAGAAGGAAAGGATAGGGTCATGCGAACCAAAGATCTGGGTTCGGGAGTCGGTTATGACCTAGGAAGATATTAGCACCCCAGACCGTTCGCCGTACCTGACGGGATCCACGCTTGTTTGTCTGTTTCAAAGGGTGAGGAATAAGATGCTGCTGAACAAAATAACTGCCAACTAGAACTGGAAGTGAAATTAGAAAGGGAACTGGATCGGAAAAGTACGGAAAAATGTAGGGAAAATAAAGAGTGTGCTCGAACGGGCCCTACCCCGCTGCCTACATACCTCATCGGGAATATGAGGATCAGAGTCGACTTAGTTCGCCTAACTAAGGCGGAAAATATTTATTTGCGTTTTTTATGGCTGAACTGTGTATGTTTATGCTCAAGTGTTGCAGGCTCATCTTGTACGAGTGCGTTACCATCTTGCAAATGAGACAAGTCTTCACAAGTTCGCGTTGAGAGTGAGTGAGGTGAGAAAAGAATTCCCGCAGGAAAAGACTATTCTTCTTTGTTGTTTTGTCTTTTACAGAAGTGTTTTATGTTTATTGTTTGTGAACCTTATCATACTAAGACTTGTTCATCATGGTAGATGACTTACACCTCGCCCCGAGCCAGGACGTGCATAAGTAACCCACAACAAAGTCTCGTGTTGTACGAGAAGACCAACCTTTATTAGGTGTTTTTTACTCTTCTTTAAGATGATAAAGAAAGCAAAGCGAGCTAACGACAAAAGTCTAAGGGGAAGACTAATTATCCTAGTGTTATCATGTATGGATGAACCTAGGTTAGTGCAATTTTCTAATCCTAATACGAAAAGGAAAAGAAAAGGGGAAGTAGAATACGACTTACTTCCTAACGAAGTTAAGTCGATCCTAAAGGGATTAGCATGAAGTTGTGTAAGAAAAAGCAATGGAATGCTACAAATACACACACTTTGAAAGCATAAAGAATGTAAAAGAGCTCAAGGTTTAGAGACTTACCTTTACCTCCATACAAAACAAGGGTTAGCATGATAAACATGAATAAGACATGAGGTAAACAATTACCAAATGATTCCTAATAGATCTAGGACCTAAACTAGACTTAATTCTAGGTTTAAAGGACCTAAAAATAATGCAAAGCAAAATCCAGCAGCCTATTACAACTCCTAAATGCACAAACAACAATGAAATGTAATGCACAATGCAAACAACTTTCTACAGCTAACAATCAGCATGCAAAACAGGTGTAAAAAGTCAAAAACAGCATGAATGTAATGTGTTTTTACAGCCACTGCATGGAAATACAGCTATGAAATGCAAGACATATTTGACTTATTTTTAATTATGCACACAATGATGATTTTAATGCACAAACATCACAAACATGATCAAATGGAATCAACATGAAAGATCAACATGGATTAATGAACATGATTAACTATAATGTCTTGCTTGTTAAAGAATGCACAAAAACAAATATGCAACAAGTTTTGCATTTATGTTTTGAACAAATGTGCAACAACATGAAATGTGAACATGCATCAACAAGAATCAACAAAATGAACATGCAACTTGATCCAAAAACCAGAATTGGCATTGCATAGAACTGTGATCAAAGATGCAAACAAAATGCAAGAATGAATATGCATATTGTAGCGGTAAAATCGTGAGTGTAAGCTATTGATTAACTTAACTCGATTAACACAGAGTCGCCACCGCGCTTTTCTTTATTTCCGAAAGGAAAAAGGTAAAAGAACGAATAAAAACCTAGGATTCTAAAAGCAAAGGCTAAAAGAAATAAACAGAGATTGGGTAAGGGGATTGGTTATGAACCGGGAAGGTTTTAGGCACCCGACTCATCCGCGGTACTCCACGGGAGCCCTTTGAAATACTTATTGCTTTTTGGTCTGAAATTGGTTTGTTTAAAATGATGGAAGAGATGAGGAGAAGAATATTTTTTAATGATTTTGTGTTTGATAAGGTTTTAACGCCTTATGCCTACGTACCCACAAAGTGCGATGCGAGATCAAAACCTCGTAGTTCGTGGTACAAAGTTTTAAAAGAACAAATGAGTGAGTTGAATTGATTTTAAGATGTAGAGATAAGTCGTCATCCCTTAGCGAATAATTCCGCTAAAAGGGATGAATCATATCTAAACATGGGAAAAAGAAAAAGGTGCACAAAGGCACAAAAACAATTGAGTGGATTTGCATTTTTAAAGTATGTACAAAAATGGTTTTGATATATTTACATGAATTGACTTTGATTAAGAAAATAAAGGAAAAGATTAAAAATCGCTTGACCGAAATCAAGGTTTGTTTATGAAAGTGTTTGAAGTTTAGAAAACAAGAAGGTTTTGAAATAAGAAGAAGTTTTGAAAATTAAAGAATGGGGAGGAGATGAAGAGACTAGTCCTAATGCTTGAATTAAAAGCTAAGGAAAGAGTTTACCAAACCAATATGCACAATTCTTCAAAGATTGGAATTTCCATCTTCAAAAGTTAATGACATCACTTGAAGTCGAGGTTTCTAATCCATTCCAACTTGAGCAAAGGGAGATCCTAGGAGTCTAAGTCCATTCTCCAAAAAGCAAAGGGATAGTAACCATAGTCCAACCATTAGAAATCACAAATCTTTTAAGAGTTTAATCCTTTATTAAGTGTTTTGATATCCAAATGGACAAAATAAAAAAAGCACAATATGAATATAAACAAGCACAATATGAATATGAACAAATGATATATGATATAATATGACAAAATATAATAAGGAGATAAGGGAGCAAGAGATTAAAATAAAAGGATAAGGTGCAAGAGATTAAACTTAAACAATTATATTCACATTATTATAATATTTACAATATAAGGTGGTATGATGAACTTAATCAAGCACAACCACACAAAAAAAAATAAGATCGAGGCAACCGGATCCAAGTGGATCTTAATTCGAATCGGGACAACTTTAGGTCTATGTTAAGCAATCGCCGAGTAATTTACGGAGTAATTACCCTACAAATGAGGCCGGCCACCACTAATTAAAGTGGAAAATATTAGTGTTAATACATGTTAGAGAAACGATATAATGAATCGTTCTCCGAAAACATGCCACACTAAAAGAAAAAGGAAGGTCTAATCTTAATCGAGATTATCGTTGAATTTCATCGAAAAGCAACCTATCACGACCTCAAAGTATGGAGAATGATCCAAATGATCATTCATCCGTAGATTTGAAATAATGAAGATTAAACTTAATCGGAAATCAACAATTCCGAATCAGAAGATTGTCATCGACCAAAATTAAAAAAAAAGATGAAGAATAAGGGATCCACAAAGAAATAGATCCAGAAAAAAAGAATTAGAATATTTTTTTAAAATTCCTCTTAAAAAAATTATTTCCAACAATCTCTTTTTAAAAAGAACTTTTCTAAAAAAATTGTTTCTAAACAATTCTAGAAAAAATCTTTTTCTAACAAAACATTTTTACAATATATTTTCTAAACAAAATCTTTTATGAACCAAAATCATTTTAAGAAAAACAAAAGCAACTTAAGAAAACTAATAAAAAAAAGATGGAAAGAAGGGGAGGGGGACTGCGGGTTACATGGTGTGGGTGGTGAAATGGATCTACAGAGATCCTCCAGGCCCAAACATCAGTTTATAAACAAAATTTAAAAAAAGAAAAATTAAAAAATAAAAGAACAAAAGGTCAATAAAATAAAGAAGCAAAAGCTTCTTCTTCACAAAACGAAAAAGCAGGATGTATAAACAGGGGAGAAGAGGCAAGACAAGTCGCGGCGTAACACTCTTCCTCACCTTCAAATGAAAACGAACAAGACTCTCTTCTCCTCAATGCGAAATCTTCTATTCTTCTTCCTCTCTCACCGCGAGCTTGTCTCTCTTTCTTCGATTCTTTCACAGATTCAATTAGGTTTGAAGATTAGAGGGAAATTAGGGATTTCGAAAAAATTGATTGAGGATTTTGAAAGTTGATTGAAAAATGAAGACGGAAGAGGGACGAAGATGAGATTATGGATTTGGGATTCGGCAGAGCTTTGAGATGGCTATCGAAGCTTGGATTTATGAGTGAGAAGAGGACTGTTTTTATAGGAAAAAGAGGAAGAAAGCTCAAAGTCGTTTTGAAGGTGATTCGAATGCGTTTTGGTATCACGAATTTCTCGTGTCAGCAATTTCATTTCATTGCATTTGCTGCGTTTTGCTCTTGTAATGTTTGCGTTTCATTTTGGTTTTCAGGTGTGAAGTCCGTGATATTCTCGTGTGAATGATGTGAAGTATTTGCGTGATACGCGTGCGGGAATGCATTGGCTTGTTACGGCTGGTACGGCATGACGTTGGGCTTGAGCTGAGTTTGATGCGCGTATTGGCTTGTTACGGCTGGGAATTGCTTCGGCTTGTGGGTTGCTTTGGGCCTGATGGTTCGGCTTGTGTTATTTTTGAGCTGGGATGAGTTTTGCGGTTTTGTTGTTGTTGAGTGGGCCAGGCAAGAGGCTTGGCTGAAGAGTAATGAGCGATGAGTGATGATGTATGAGGCTAGAGGTGTGCAAGCTGGCTTGCGGATGAGGTGATGGGAAAGGTATTGTACTTGGCTCGTTGTGGGATATTGGCTGAAGCATGTGGCGCGTGGGACTTGTGAAAAAGCTGCTGCTTGCTGTGGGCGTGTGAAGTCATAAGGCTGGGAGCTGTGTGCGGCAAGATGTGGCTTGGATTTGTTTTGCTGAAGCTTGACGTGGAGAGATGTATGAAAGGGCGTGGCTGGGCAAGTTGAGGTATGAGGTATTAGGCCAAAGGCAAGTGTGGGAATAGAAGAAAGGCTTTAGTGATATGGGCCAAAGGCCCCCCTTTTTTTATTTGTTATGAGAAGCAAAACAAAAGGAAATGGATTGTTTCTTTTTATTATGATTTTTTTTTGACAAATGGTTAGAAAAAATGATAAAAATGGTTTATGAATATAGAAAAAAAAAGTAGAATTTTTGAATTATGGTATATGAAGGAGAAATAAAAACGGATATTTGAATTTAAATGGGTAGAAGTGAATAACAAAGAAATCGAAAATGGATAGAAAAAATAACGGAATTGGAATGAAAAAATTGAAATAATCGAAAATCGAAAAATGAATAAATGACTAAAAGAAAAATGGTTTGATCGAAAAAGAATAAAGGGTATGAAAATGATGATTTTTAAAGGCCCACGACCAACTTCCGATTTTTCTTGCACAAGCCACTAGTGAAAAATGAACACAGCCAACCAAAGAAACACTGAGCAGTTGAATAAATTGTCACTCAAACCACAACTGTCATCTGAACATTGCCTTGATAATTCGAAACCAAACTGAGGAAAATAAATCCTCAGATGAATCTCTAATGAACTGATAAACTGATGAACCGATAAACACTGAAGATTCAAGCCAAAATTCGCACAAAACACTGTCTAACACCTGATGAACCAACCAAACCTTACACAAAACATTGTCACACAAACCAACTTGTACTTTGAAGACGTATTGCCTGATAAGTGAATTATTGGCACACACAACTGACAGTCAACACAATCTTTTAATAGTTTGACCAGATTAGGTCAAACATCCATCTGAAAACGCATTGTGATTGAACAAGCGCATCTGAATGAAATTATTGCCCTATTTTCGCAAACCTGCAACACAGAGAAGAAGAAGAACACTGCAACATATTTTTTTGTATTTTGGTTAGAAGTCAGTAAATATAAACAAATATAAAACAGTAAAAATAATGGTGATCCCCTGCGAAGCATAGCCCACATCTGAGGAGAAACTCGAAAGCCAGTGCGATCTTGTTTGATATGCAAAATGCAGATGATATGCAAAGGAACTTAGGGAAAAAATTAGGGTGTTACAGCTGCCCCTATTTAAGTTTCTTCAATCCAGAGATATGAAGATTGACATCTTCGTCTCTACAAGATGGGAGAGACTTAAATACAGAATACCCAATTTTTCTCCTAAGAGAACAAATGATATGATATGAATATGATATGCAAACCCAAGATCTCTGTGGGGAAAATACGACCACCAGAGAAAAACAAAAACTTGGGGACACAGAAGAAAATCCCGCTGGGGAAACAACAACAGACAACCAAAGAATTACCAGGAAAATAAATCACTGGATAACAGACTCCACTTGGGAAAAGATATGAAATAATCAAGGAACAAAATTCAACAAGGGAAAAATAAACACCCTGCCAGGAATATCAATCAAACACAGTATCTGAATCCAAGAAAAGAGAAATACTATGTTAGATAAGAATCATCAACTACCTGATTTACTGGGTAGGAAATATAACAGACTCGACTATCAGTTTACTGGATAGGAGCAAAATACAGAGGGATACCCTCAATACCTTTTTACTGGGCAATAAAATTCTCAACTACCTGATTTACTGGGCAGGAGTATAAGGGACTCGACTATCGATTTACTGGATAGGAGTATGATCCACTACCTGATTTACTGGGTAGGAGATATAAAAGACTCGACTATCGATTTACTGGATAGGAACTCAATCAAAGTGAAACTCAATCAGATTACCTTTTTACTGGGTAGATGAAAATATCTGATTATATTACCTTTTTACTGGGTAAGAGGAAAATATTTTGACTACCGGATTTACTGGGTAGAACAATTCTCGACTACCTGATTTACTGGGTAGGAGCTAAAGCAAATGAAAACAAACTTTATTACCTTTTTACTGGGTAAGAGGAAAAAGTCTCGACTACCGAATTTACTGGGTAGGAGTACAAGCAAAAGAACTTGATAAATTTGGTAATATTACCCACTATCGATTACTGATAGCTTAAATCCAAAGCAATATACTCAAGCTAGAGAAAATGTTGCCCACTATCAATAATGATAGCTTAATTCCAAAGCAAATATATCCACAAAAGGAGGACCAAAGTTCAATCCAAGAACAAATTGGAAAGAAACAGTCAAACAAGACTCATCCCGAGGAGGAAATATCTCAACTGGGAAAAATTCCATCCAGATAATAAACTGGGGAGGAAACTGAATCAATCATCATCCACGAGAAACAAACTCAGTGGGGAATTTAGAAAGGATTAACTCTTTCTGCTTAAAGGGTCGACACTCTAAACTTGAGAGGAATACGACACACATACTCTGTGGGGAAAATTCACACCAAAGAGAAGATAACAATGATAAACACAAGAATGTAAGCAAACAATGCTATGCTTATGCGTATGAATATGCTTATGAATATGCTGACAAAACAGACATAAAAATAAGAAACGGGTGACATGAACACCACAACAACCGGATACTCGGCCAATCCCAAGGCAACAGTGCAGGGAAACATGCTGGAGATTCAACTTGAAATCTTCAGGGGAATATCATAAGCCATCAAAGGAATACAATCCTACTACAAGGCTCAAATCATGATAATACAGCATCTGCTAGGAATATCATCCTGCTGAGGAAAGGTAATAATCTGCTGAGGATGGAAATATTCTTAATAAAAAATCAAACTTCACATGGAATAATTGTCATACCACTCCTGCTCCACTTGGGGATAGAGTGCAAGACTTGCTAAAAAATCACATAGGAACCTGCTGGAAATCAACACATGTAGACCTACTGGGGATCCATATAAGGATATCAGAAGTTAACATCATAGCCAAAGAACAGTTACGAGGGATTTTAAATCTATACCAACATAGAGTAAAAGAAAACCTCTAAACTGACTGCTATATCAATACTTCTATATTCAAGGATGCAAACGAATCAAACTGAGGAACATGATCTCAGCTGGGGATTCCCAATACTTCTCAATTCACAGATAACATGCTGAGGAATAGATATCAACACTTAACTAGGGATTCTTCAGAACATCCTTTCCCACAACTCTTCTGGGGAATACAGACAATCTTCGTTCAACATCGTGGTTGGGGAACAAAACATCATTAACATCAATCTGTCAAGACTATCCAGGAACTTGCATGGACACAACCGAATCAAACCCTGCTCTGGGAGAGACAAGTTACACACATCCAGACTTTACCATTCTTGTAGGTACTATCAATATCCTTTCTTTGTTCATATATCAAAAGAAAAATGTTTTTAAAATCTTCAAAAATTAAAATTTATTAAATTTGTTTCAAAAATCATCATCAACAATAAATTGAAATTTTGTAAACAGAAACAATATAAAGAATTGCAATCAATTGGATAAAAGCTCAAATTTATTGATAGAATGGTAGTCAGCAAATGGCATGACTCCATGGATCATTACAAATTTGAAAAATGGTAAATATATGGAAAAGGGCTACATTGAGATACAATGATCACTATTCTCTCTATCAACTTTGAACTCTACTGTGTCTGAAACTTCAGTCAAGGATAAGTGAATACGAATCTTTGATGAATAATTCTTCTGAGGGATAGAATCTGAAATCCTCGGTTACTACAAGTGATTCAGTCTGTCGACGCAGTTACTTGCCATGATCCCTAACTTTTGCCTAGATTGCCCTTTCGGGTTTTCAATCTACCGGGATAATTATTTCTATTTTTGTCTCTAATTTTTGCCTGGACCGCCCTTTTGGGTTTTCAATCCACCGAGATGCTCATTTTTGTCTAAGCCGCCCGTTCGGGTTTTCAACTTAGCGAGCTGTTCTTTTATTTTTTAGGCGAAGTATTTCTTGACTGCATCCGCATTCACAGGACGAGTGATCTCCTCACCATCCATAGTTGCAAGAATTAATGAACCGCCAGAGAAGGCTTTCTTAACAACATATGGTCCATCATAGTTCGGAGTCCACTTGCCCCGAGAATCTTTAAGGAAAGACTGAATCTTTTTGAGCACGAGGTCGCCTTCTCTGAATACACGAGGTTTGACCTTCTTATCAAAAGCTTTCTTCATTCTTTGCTGGTACAACCGCCCATGACACAAAGCTGTAATTCTCTTTTCTTCAATCAAATTCAACTGATCAAACCTACTCTGACACCATTCAGCCTCAGTCAACTTGGCTTCCATCAAAACTCTTATTGATGGGATCTCAACTTCGACGGCGAGCACTGCTTCCATACCATAAACAAGTGAGAAAGGGGTTTCCCCTGTTGAAGTGCGGACAGATGTACGATACCCATGCAGAGCAAAAGGGATCATCTCATGCCAGTCTTTGTATGTCACAACCATCTTCTGAATAATCTTCTTAATGTTTTTATTTGCAGCTTCAACAGCCCCATTCATCTTCGGTCTATAAGGAGAGGAATTATGGTGTTGAATCTTGAAATCTTCACAAAGCTCTTTCATCATCTTATTGTTCAAGTTCGAACCATTATCAGTAATGATTCTATTCAGAACACCATACCTGCAAATAAGATTGTTCTTGATAAACCGAACCACAACTTGCTTGATCACATTAACATACGATGCCGCTTCCACCCACTTGGTGAAGTAATCAATTGCCACGAGAATAAAGCGATGTCCATTCGAAGCCTTGGGTTCAATCATACCAATCATATCAATTCCCCACATAGAGAAAGGCCATGGGGAAGAAATCACATTGAGATAAGCTGGTGGCACATGAATCTTATCAGCATACACTTGACACTTATGGCACTTTTTCACATATTTGCAACAATCAGATTCCATTGTCAACCAATAGTAACCTGCTCTCAACATATTTTTAGCCATTGTGTGCCCATTGGCATGAGTGCCAAAGGATCCTTCATGAATTTCTTTCATCAACATGTCTGCTTCGTGTCTATCCACGCATCTGAGCAAGACCATGTCGAAATTTCTCTTGTAAAGCACATTTCCATTTAGGAAGAAATTGCCTTCCAATCTCCTCAAAGTCCTCTTATCTTTATCAGATGCCCCAAGCGGGTATTCTTGACTCTGGAGAAAACATTTAATATCGTGATACTAAGGCTTGTCATCATGGACTTCCTCAACTGCAAACACATGAGCTGGTCTTTCAAGTCGATTCACACTAATCATGGGAACATCATTCCACTTGTGCACTTTTATCATGGAAGCTATGGTTGCTAAAGCATCAGCCATCTGATTCTCATCACGAGGAATATAATGAAATTCAACTTTGGTGAAGAAAGTTGATATCTTCCTGGCATAATCTCTATAAGGGATCAAGTGAGGTTGATGAGTCACCCACGTGCCCTGAATCTGATTAATCACCAAGGCAGAATCTCCATATACATCAAGATGTTTAATTCTCAAATCAACAGCTTCTTCAAGTCCCATAATGCATGCTTCATACTCAGCTTCATTGTTGGTACAAGGAAAAGTCAATCTTGCGGCAAAAGGAATATGTGAACCATGGGGAGTAATGATCATTGCCCCAATTCCTCTTCCACGTGCATTCACGGCACCATCAAAAACTAAACCCCATCGAGATCCAGGCTCCAGCCCTTCCTCAATCAAAGGTTCATCATTATCTTTCACTTTCAAAAACATCACATCTTCATCTGGAAAATCAAACTTAATAGGTTGGTAATCATCAATCGGTTGATGTGCCAAATAGTCAGCCAAGATACTACTTTTTATAGCTTTTTGAGTTCGGTACTCGATATCATATTCTGATAATAACATTTGCCAACGAGCAATCCTCCCAGTTAAAGCAGGCTTTTCAAAGATATACTTGATTGGATCCATTTTAGAGATCAACCAAGTTGTATGATTCAGCATATACTGGCGAAGACGCTTTGCAGCCCAAGCTAAGGCACAACAAGTTTTTTCAAGCATGGAATACCGAGACTCACAATCGGTGAATTTCTTACTCAAGTAGTAAATTGCATGTTCTTTTCTTCCGGTTTCATCTTGCTGACCAAGCACACAACCCATGGAATCTTCCAACACTGTCAAGTACATGATCATCGGTCTACCTTCCACCGGAGGAGACAAAATAGGAGGTTCAAGCAGATATTCTTTAATACTTTCAAACTCCTTCTGACAATCATCTGTCCAGACACAACCTTTATCTTTCCGAAGCAATTTGAAAATCGGAGCACATGTGGCAGTCATGTGAGATATAAACCTCGAGATATAATTCAATCGGCCCAAGAATCCTCTGACTTGCTTTTCGGTTCTTAGAGCAGGCATTTCCTGAATAGCTTTCACTTTATCAGGATCAACTTCGATGCCTCTTTGGCTGACAATGAAACCTAGCAACTTTCCGGAACGTACACCAAACGTGCACTTGTTCGGATTCAGACGAAGCTTATACTTTCTCAACCTCTGAAACAACTTCAGCAAATGTTCAACATGATTCTCTTCAGTCTTCGACTTGGCGATCATATCATCAACATATACTTCAATTTCTTTATGCATCATATCATGGAAAAGTGTAGTCATAGCTCTTTGATACGTCGCACCAGCATTCCTCAATCCAAAGGGCATCACTCTGTAGCAGAATGTTCCCCATGGTGTAATAAATGTGGTCTTTTCCATGTCCTCAGGTGCCATCTTTATTTGATTATAACCGGAAAATCCGTCCATAAAAGAGAACACATCAAACTTAGCCGTATTATCTACCAACATATCAATGTGTGGTAAAGGAAAATCATCTTTCAGACTGGCTTTGTTCAAATCTCTGTAATCAACGCACATTCGTACTTTTCCGTCTTTCTTCGGAACTGGAACAATATTGGCCACCCATTCAGGATAAGTTGACGTCACAAGGAAACCCGCATCAATCTGCTTTTGAACCTCCTCTTTGATTTTTACTGCCATGTCTGGATGCGTTCTTCTGAGCTTCTGCTTTACAGGTGGACATTCAGGCTTCAGCGGCAATCTATGCTCCACAATATCAGTATCAAGACCTGGCATGTCTTGATAAGACCAAGCAAATACATCAACATATTCTCTGAGAAGCTCTATAATCCTCCTCTTAACATCAGGATCAAGCAATGCTCCAACTTTGACTTCTTTCTTTTCATCATCAGAACCCAAGTTGACCATCTCTATGGACTCACCATGAGGCTGAATAATCTTCTCCTCGTGCTCAAGCAACCGAGAAATTTCATCTGGAATCTCTTCATCATCCTCTTCCTCAGCTTCAAACACAGGGAATTCAAAGTTGGGAGAGGGCATAGGATCATTGTTTTCAATGGGTTTATCAATCAATCTGCACAATGATTTTATTTTTATTTTAGATCATGAACAAAAGTGCAAACAATATGCAGATACACAATCATTATTATATTTTGGGTTTTTTATGTTACCATTTTTCAGAATAAAGCAAAAAATGAAAAAAAAACACATATGGAAATAACAAGGTAACATTTTATTGATGATGATCAAATTTGAAACAAAGCCCGACAAATATCACTTTCACCTTGGGCAGAGTGAAAGGATTTTTGAAAGAAAATAAAAACAAATTACTTTGAAGAATGAACGATAAAAGGAACATCAACAGCGATCCAGTTCTGGCAAATCTTTCCATGCGTAACGAAGTCAGGCATTTCTTCGTCTTCATCATCATCATCAATGATGGCAGCAGCGGAATGATCGTTGATAAATCCAGCACTTCTGAAGCCTTGTTGAATAGTCTTGGGATCTTTGACAACTGCATCTGGCGCAAAGCCGATACCAAAACCTTCCTTATTGTCGACAGCATCAATAATTCTTCCCCAACCATCAGACTGACCAGCTTCAATCACTCGCAAAGCATCTTTGAAAGAGGACATGGGCATGGAATTCTTCTTAACAACACTATTCACAACAGAAAGAGCTTGAAACGACGTTCCCACCTCTTCCTCGGCATCGATATAAGAGAAAGAAGACAAATTACTCACAAGCATCGCCCTCTCGCCTTCAATGGTCACCAATTTACCTTCTCTTACAAACTTCAACTTCTGATGAATAGTGGATGTTACAGCTCCTGCCTCGTGGATCCATGGTCTTCCGAGGAGACAACTGTATGCGGGACGTATATCCATTACTTGAAAAGTAATCTTGAATATAAACGGTCCAATAAGAATAGGAAGATCCACCTCTCAAATCACTGTCTTCTTCTACCCATCGAAAGCTTTTACAATTATCCCACTGTGCCTCATGGGAGCACCTTGAAACGCCAGCTTTGACAAAGTCGACTTTGGCATAACATTCAGGGACGATCCGGTATCCACCAGCACCTTGGACAAAGCATCTTCTTGACAATTCACCGAGATATGCAACGCCAAGTTATGATTTCTTCCTTCTTCAGGCAGATCGTCATCACAGAAGCTTAAATTGTTGCATGACGTGATATTCGCTACAATGCTATCAAATTGTTCAACCGTCACATCATGGTCAACATAGGCTTGATCCAGAATCTTCTGTAATGACTGCCTATGAGCCTCAGAACTCATCAACAGAGACAACACTGATATCTTCGAGGGAGTCTGCAATAACTGCTCAGAAATATTATACTCACTCTTCTTTATCAACTTTAGCACTTCATCATCACTATTACCAGATTGGCTCGATTGAACAACAGCATCCATAATCTGCTTACTCGCACTGGTATCTTCAACTCTCTTCGGAGGGTCTGAAGCATACACTTTACCACTTCGGGTAACTTTCGTCACATCAGCAATGCTAACCACAGACTTTGGAGTAAGAAGAGGAACTTCCCTTACATTTTCTATCATTGTAGCATTATACCGGTACGGAACAGCTTTATCAGACTCATATGGCATTGGACCAGGTACATTAATCACCAATGGAATAACAGCATTCTTGCGACTATCAAAAGAAATAACCACCCTCTCAGGAGCAACCCTCTCAGGAAGATTGAACTGAGGCATGATGACATTCACTTCATTCTCATATTCATCTCTCTTCGTTGTTACTTCGATCAGCTTATCGTCCATCATCTTCTGGATATCTCTTTTCACAATCACGCAACCACGAGGATTCACCGAGCAAATACAACATCCAACATAGTCATGATCGATATCGTGATATTCACTCAAGAAAGCATGCATTTCCACCAAAGATCTTCGGATATGGCGAACTTCATAGATTTTGAACAACCCAGGGCAACCAGCGACCATATTCACAGACGCATTACCATGCTTCGGCAACGGATTCTTCTGCACATTAGGATTAACATCATTAAAATACAGAACATTGTTCCTCATCAATTTCTGTACTTCAAACTTTAATGGATAACAGTTCTCAACATCATGCCCCGGGGCACCTTGATGAAAAGCACAACGAGCTTCTGGCTTGTACCACCATGGAATAGTCTCTGGAACTGGAGGTGGAGGACGAGTTTGCACAAGATTCTTTGCAATTAAAGATGGAAGCAAGTCTGCATACGGCACAGGAATAGGATCAAAACTGGGCTTAGCCCGAGCTTGTTGATTACCACCTTGTTGCACAGAAGGTTGCTGATAACGAGGTTGGAACTTTGGAACAACTGGCACAGTTGGAGCTGTCATACCCCAAATTTGTCCTACCTTTATTTTCTGTTTACCAATATATTGCAAAAATCCAAAAAAATATGTACCTCCTTATTTTTTCTGTCTAACAAATTCAAAAATGCAGTTTTATTATCTTCAAACTAAGAATTTACATACTCTTCGTATATTATCGTAAATTTTATTTGTTTAGTTCGATATCAAAAAAATAATACAAAAAAAATCTATCATTACCTCTTCTTTATTATTACTATTTTATTATCATTTTTTTATTATTATTATTCTTTTTGTCTCTAATTTCTTTATTATCATTGATATCTCCATTATTACTATTTTTATTTCCAATTCCTTTATTTTCATTATTAGCAGTTTTTCTATTATTACCATTATTTATTCTGCATTATCATTGTCATTTATTTATTTATGTATGTATTATTATTATTATTATTTTTATTGTTATTGCTATTTTAGACAATCTTTTACCTATTTATTTTATCAAAAAGTTTACTTTCTATTTCATCAATGAACAAAGTAGTATTAGTCCATTTACAAAGAAAAATGCAAGGACCCCACTCAGTACCACAACCACAATCACAACCTGTCATTATTCCAAAAAATTCCAAGACGTGGTAACCGTACATCCTAACGAATATATACAACATTTTCGTCCTCCTCCCCCAGCGCACAAAAAACAGCCTCCACTCGGCCAACACGAATTCCACCCGCAGCACCCGCATAACAAATTCCTTCATCCTTTCCTATTTCATCACCACAAATCACCTTTCTTCAGAACTAAAAAAAAATCAAAAAAAAATCACCATACAAAGCATTCACAAAAAACACTGAATCATAAACAAAAAAGAAGAAGATGAGCTGAAGGTGATAAACCGCAGCAACCAACAACAGACCCTGTTATTCCATCACTAAAACCTTCTCAAAACAAACTCAATTTTCCTTGAAATCGCAAAAACCAGCTGAACCAACTAACCTCTTCTTCAAAAACCATTTTCAAACCTTCCAACACTCCTCCACAAACACAAACTTTTTTTTAGAAATCTCAAACCACCGCACCTTGATGTTCCTCAACCTCACCAACGGAAAACAACATGAATCTCAGCCATTAAACACCCCTTTTAACCATTAAACCATTCCCTTCCGACACCAACCGAAACCACCTTTCACACCTTTTCACCACCAATCGCAGCCACCATCCACCAATAAAACAGAAACCATCACGAACAACACCTCAGAACCAACACAGCCGCAAGCCACCATAATCAAATCCATCCGCGGAACCATCACCACCTTCACTTTTCTTCCTCAAAACCCCAAACATCCACATACCCAAACCAGAAACAGGGGAGAGAGAGAGAGAGACCAAACCGAAACCCTCACAATCCACGAAACCCGCGCGGAACACAACCAACCACCTTCACCTTCCGCCTCCGCCATCAACCCCAAGCCGCGGTCGCAAACCACCGATCTGAAGGCGAATCTCCGGACAACCACCGTGAGACTTCTTCGAGTGAAGAGACGAGAGGATTCGAAACCGTGAAACGCCGCAGGAGGCCGAAGGAGAAACGCAGAGTGAGTGAGACAGAGACAAATCCGAAGCTGGGAAGGATCGAGTGAGAATCGGAGGCGATGTTTCATTTGCGCCGTCGCTGTTGTTGAAAAGCATAGAGGTAGATACCTCTCTTTTTCTTTTGCGTTTGTTGAAGACTGATACTATATGTTTCTGTAAGTTTTTTTTTCATTTTAATATTTCACTTTTTTATTTTTTTATTATTATTATCTTTTCTTTTTCTGTTTTTTGATTGATGATTTGGTGGGCCATTCAATTCTCATTAAATACACACAGCACATCAAACATACACCCTCACTTTTGTGGTTTCTTTTCTTTCTCTATATTTTAAAGTTTTTTTTTTAATGAGATTTTTATGTATTTGGACTTCGGGCCCAGCGGGTTAATCTGCTGATCACACCACCATCACCCTGCGTTGTACCCCTCTCAATTTATTTTGTTCTCTTTTAAAAGAAATTGTTATCATTATTTTATTTTATAGTTTTATAATTTGTTATTTTCTTTTTCATAGTTAGCACTGGACTTCTTAATTGGTCCATTATCATTATTTTAATTTTACATTTACTTTATTTTACGGGCCGATGATATTATAAAAGACCATTTTCGCCCGATTACATTTAATCGGTGATGAGTGGTCAATATGAGGCCCCCTTTGTATTTAATTTTCCATTTTATCATTCCGACAAAACAAACTTGTAATTTAATTTAATTCATTTTATTCTTAATATTATTTATTTCGTTTAATCATTTATATTCATTATTTTATTTTTCTAACAATTCAATTCATTTATTCATTTATTTATTCAATTATTTTCGCATTAATAAATTACGATTCGACTCCTTATAGAATGGTTCCCATTTTGAACCGATTCTAAGGCAGTTCACGAACAAAATTTCGTCGCGTCCCAAAAGGTCCAACGCCTTCGAATAGTTGCGCTCGATTAAAAGGTCCAACGCCTTCGAATAGTTGTGTTCGAAAAAGGTCCAACGCCTTCGAATAGTTGCGTCCCGAATAAACAGGCCGAACGCCTTCGAATAGTTCAAACACACTGCACACACGCTTTCTCTTGGGCTAATTACAACGAGAACCATTTATTTCTCGCAATCCCCTGTATTTATTTTGTACCCCTCTCCCCTTAATTTGTACGCACTTTTATTTCTCGCATTTAATTCTGAATCCTTGGTCCAACGCCAAGCGATCTCACTTGCACACTTGCACTTTATTTTCCAGTTATTATTTCGTTTATTAGGATCCTCCTATCCTTGCGAGCCGAGCGATTCGTGCCTCGCTAACAAACTACAAAAATAACCTCCATTTTCATTTACCCTTTAACCTCAAAAAACCAAAACGATTCTTTTTAGATCCAAACCCTTGATCCAACGTCAAGCGGTCATAGGATAATAAAACACTTTAATAAATACGAGAAGATTTGTACGCCACGAGCCTTAAGCGGTAGAAAGGGGGATAACGAGCTTTCGTTACTCGCTCCGATTATTTCGACGCAGGACACTCGTCTTGTTGGGCGAGATAAACTATCCATAGTCTTTAGTACATTTCAACTCCTAAACCCTTTCATCGACGAAAGGTAATAAAATCAACAACCATTACCCTTAGTAGGCCGAACTACGAGGCTCTGACTTTCCCATTGCACACGGGAGTACGTAGGCACGAGGATCTCCATCCTTGCTGAGCACCTAGGATCAATCTAACTTATAATTCAACTCATTTCCCTCTAGCAAGCAATTCGTTTAAGCATAGACATCCTTTCGCGCGCGTTAACTTAGATGGTTCCCATCGAGTACGATGGATGTAGGGGGTGCTAATACCTTCCCCCTGCATAACCGACTCCCGAACCCAGGCAATGGTTTCGTTGACCTTTGTCCTCGTCCTTCTCTTCCCGGGTTATATCTATATCTTCCCTTTCCCTCTTCGGGAATAAATAGAATTAGGTGGCGACTCTTCAGTCTGTCCGGCGCGTGACTCCGTCCTTTCGGATCACGTAAGGTCGTATTTTTCGGGGTACGACAGCTGGCGACTCTGCTGGGGACTGGTTCACCCCTATGCGAGTCAAGCCTAGTCTAGGTTCCCGCGTTTGTTTGAATGTTTGATTTTATGCCTTGCTTGTTTATTTTTATCGCTTTCTTTATCACATTCCATATTATATATCTTGTGGCTCCTTGGTACTATAATTTGGATCGATATTTTGCAAGAAACTTGAGGGAAAAGCTCTATACCCGGGCTTTCGAGTATAAACATAAGTTAGCGAGGTTGTGTAGTATGGGCTCCCGAGAGAACCTCTCTCGTGGGTTGTCGATACGAAAACCTCACTCGGAGTAGATTTTAATGGAAATACTGACAACCGTCAAGCTCTTGGCGTGTGTGCTCAGTTGTTTTCATTAAAGTCGTCGACTCTGAGGACCTTTAGAACCTTTGGTTAAAACATCGGTTGATGGTTGCGTAGTATTGGGCACCAGGGTTCGCCCTCACGTGGCTCGATACGAAAACCTCACTTGGAATAGACTTACTCAATGGAGTTGATTGACTGTCAAGAATGTATGAAATTGACACGTGCATCAAACAGTTGAGAAAGGTCCATAACTCCAGGACTTTGTTTTAAACCTTGTGTCGATGATCACGTAGTATGGACTCCCGAGAAAATTGCTCTCGTGGGTTGTCGATACGAAGATCTCACCCAAAATAGATTCATGTGGCGGAGTCAATCAACCGTCATGCTTATGGCGCGTGTGATGAACAGCCATATGAATTGATAACTTTGGGATCCCTAAAACCCTAGAGTCTACCCAGTGAGTTCCTGATCAGAGTATCTTCCATCTGTACCTTGGACTCATGAGACCTTGTTCTTGTGATCCTGGATTCTGACATTGCATATCATCTCATTTGCATTAATTATTCATATTGCATTTCATTCCAAAGCCATAAAACTTATTTTCATGCTCCTCCATCTTCAGTAAATCAAACTGGTTTCCCGACGCCCGTATCGAGCTAGACGACCGTATCTAACTAGAGCCAACACTAGAAGACTGATGGACGTGATTCAGGAAGAACAAGCTGCCATGAGGGAAGAGATCGACTCGGTCAAGAGTAAGATTGACCAGATTTATGAGACTTTGCAATCTTTGGAAAGAATGGAAGAACGTCGCGAAGCTGCTGCCGCATTGAACAATGCTCAAGTGCAAGGATCTACCTCACGAGCAATGCCTTCAGTTTCCGTTCCAAATCCTTTGGTCTATGGTTTGCCTCCAGGTTTCACTCCTGCTGTTGAAGAGGTCACTTCCCAGCCAATACTTGTTTCTGGTGTCACTGTTGGTGCCATTCCTCAAGCTCAACCTATTCCAACTCAAGTCCAGTTTCCTCAAACTGAAGAGAATCATCAAGTTGAGTATGAGATGCATACTGCTGTTCCAATTACCAATCCTCAGGCTGCTCAAGAGTCTGAAGCTATGAAGATGTGTCGCGAGTTAGCTGAAAAACTCCGAATCATGGAAGGACACAACTCAACCTCTCTGAGTGCCTCAGACATGTGATTAGTTTCAGATGTTGTGATCCCTGCTAAATTCAAACTGCCAGAATTCGAGAAGTATAAAGGCCTCAGCTGTCCTGAGCTTCATTTGAGGATGTACTGTAGGAAAATGGTCGCTCATGCCAAAGACGACAAACTCATGATCCATTGCTTCCAAGACAGCCTGTCTGGAGCATCTCTAGAATGGTACATGCAGCTCGAACGCAACAATGTTCGTACTTGGCTTGATCTATCTGATGCATTCAAAAAGCAGTACAAGTACAACACTGACTTAGCTCCTAATCGTACTCAACTTCAGAGTATGTCTCAAAAGGAGAGCGAATCCTTTAAGGAGTACGCCCAACGCTGGAGAGAGCTAGCCGCCAGAGTGCATCCACCATTGGTTGACCGTGAATTGATCGACATCTTCATGGGTACCCTACAGGGGCAATACTACGAGAAGCTAATCAGCAGCGTATCTTCTGGATTTTCGGACATGGTGATGGTAGGAGAAAGAATTGAAGAAGGTCTGAAAAGCGGAAAGATCCCGGGAGGCCCTAGCAGCCAAAACAATGCCAAGAAACCTTTCAACGGGTGCAAAAAGGGCGAAACAAACGTCGTTTCTGCTGCAAGTGGGAATTTTCAACAGAACGCACCTGCACCAGTTCCTTACTATCAGTATCCCTATGTTGCCGCTACACAATATGCTCCTATGCCATATCAGCCAGCTCCTCCAATGCCTTATCAGCAGGCCTTTCAAAATCTATTTCCGCCTCAGATGGCTCATCAACCACGTCCACCTCCAATGGTTGCAGCTGCGCAGTATGCACCCAATCCATACCAGCAACCGGCTTATCCACCACGGCCTGGTCAACAACAACAACGCGCTCCTCAACAGCGTCCACCATATCAACAAAGAGGATATGATAGGCACATTGATCCCCTGCCTATGACATATTCTGAAATCTTTAAACAGCTGATAGCAAAAGGACCTCTTACTTTGAGAGATATGCCGCCTCAGGCTGGTAATGCCCGGAACTATGATGCCAATGCTCGCTGTGAGTATCACAAAGGCGCTCCAGGCCACAACATCGAGAACTGCCATGCCTTCAAACACTTGATTCAGGATATGATCAACTCTAAGGACCTCACTCTCACTCCGAGAAATCCAAATGTCCAGAATGATCCAATGCCGTCACATGGTGCCAACAAGTGAAGACATGTGAAGGGGTTGTTGAAGACCTAGCTGAGTAGTCTCCAACTTTGAAGCACTCAATCAAGAGAAGTTCAATTCCTCAAATCAAGGCATCCACTGCCATTTATTATTTCCGCATTCCTGTTGTTTTGTAATGTTTGTTTAAGTACTATTTGCTTTGAACATTGTCATTTGTACTTGGTTTTGTTAATGTTATGTTTATGCATGTTTTGAATTAATCTATTCGCATTCGCTCATATTTATCATTTATCACAAAAATCACAAAAATATTTCCCTCACTTCACTTTAACAAATATTTTAGGGAGGATGATGAAAACGAAATACCCATAACTGTTGCGGTATGCTTTCGGATAAAACCTCGTCAATGATGTATAGGCATTTGTTCAAATCCCCAAACACTGGAGATACAAGGAGTTAATCACTAGTCAACCACTTCGAGCCTAGAAGTAGGAGTTTCTTTCGGATACAAACCCTTTTATTTAACCTGGGGCAGGGTAGTTGTTCAGTTAACCCGACTACACCTTCCAATCGCAAGATGAGACATCCCGTCAGAGGACCATCAACAAATGACTTGGCAGTCACAACATTAAAAAAAAAGCCACTAAGTTGAGCACCCGAAGGGAGACTTAGTAAAAAAAAAACAAATCAAAAAGAGGAACTCAAATCCTCAGCAAAAACAAAACAAATATCAGTGACCACCAAATCAAAAAATCAAAGGGTCACCAACAGCAAAATGAGATGACTGCCATCTTCAAGCAAACTTTGAAGCTTCATCTTCACTCTTGCAAAGTCAAAATAAATACAAATGCAGAGTTAACTGAACTTTGGACTGGAGAACATCACGAAGAAGGGATGGGTACAAATCAAACTTTGAGCTTATTATCCTTCGTTTCTCAAACCATTAACCAGACTACGTTACAACCCTCAAAAGACCTAATTGAGGCAGGGTTTATTCTGAAAGCATGCTACCAACAAGGTTGCGTAAATTGACTCCCATATATTTGTTAATCTTCAAACTCGATTGCACATTATTATTGTTGCATCTTTTCATGCACTTTCTAAATCAGCACCTCGTTTGGGCTAACGGTTCATTCGTTACACTATCACAATCATTCAAATAAATTGACTTTTTTCAAAACTTACATGAACATTGCATTAACACTACCATTTGTGTATGAACAATTTAATTGCAATTCAGTGCTCGACATCAGTACAATCCCAACAAGGGGCAATCAAAAGAGAAATTCGAACTTCATTGGTGCCAACATGAATCAAGACTACCTCAGCAGTCCAATCAGGGACAAAGCATTTTCAACAGCCCAATCAGGGGCAATTCATTTCAAAATCAGTCCAACCAGGGACAAAGCATCTTCAATAGCCCAATCAGGGGCAAGTTATCTTCAAACAGCCCAATCAGGGGTAGACGCCTGCCAAATCCAGACACTGGGGCAGATCATGTCATGGCCATTGTCAAAGCTTCCCCACTCGATTTATTTCAAAGACCCTACAGGCAGGGGCAGGCAGACAAGGAGCAAATCTTCCTCTCTCTTCTCCCCAGCTGAGCAAACAGTCCTTGCTAGACGTTGTCAACCCTTCAAAGAAAATCAGTCTTCACGTATCAATTAAGTCGCTTCGCTCATCAGCAGATAATCCAAATTTGGAGCTCTCAGATTCATCTTCTGATCATACATCGTCGAAGATCGAGTGTCGGGAAATCAGTCCCTCCACCCACCCAAAGTCCAATCATTGTTGGCAACTACCAAACCAAAAGTCCACCAAGCTGGCACCTTTCATTCCAATCGCTCATATGCATCATTATGCATCATCAACGTCATAAGCATCATTTACATCAATCATTTTTAACATTTGCATCATATGCATACCTTAAATAAATCAGACCTTTTATTTTCCCCAACAGTTTCAACCTACATCTCAGTGCATCAGCATTTGCATCGTATCTCCATCCCTATGGAATACCATTTCAAAACAATCAAGCATAATTGCATAATTCAGGATCCAGGATCAGCACAAGTTTCCGGTCCTTTCCCCAGCGGAGGATCACATCAATCAGATTCCAGGCATTCTCTTGGCGGATTCAATAGCCGTATCTAAATTTCAGTCTGTTGCCTTATCTTCCTCTGTTGATAAGTGAGTTTATTTTTCTGTTTATTGCCTTATCTTCCTCTGTTGATAAGTGAGTTTATTTTCCTGTTTATTGCCTTATCTTCCTCTGTTGATAAGTGAGTTTATTTTTCTGTTTATTGCCTTATCTTCTTCTGTTAATAAGTGAGTTTATTTTCCTGTTTATTGCCTTATCTTCCTCTGTTGATAAGTGAGTTTATTTTTCCGTTTGTTGCCTTATCATCCTCTGTTGATAAGTGAGTTTGTTTTCAGTTTATTGCCTTATCTTCTTTTGTTGATAAGTGAGTTTATTTTCCTGTTTATTGCCTTATCTTCCTCTGTTGATAAGTGAGTTTATTTTTCTGTTTATTGCCTTATCTTCCTCTGTTGATAAGTGAGTTTATTTTTCTGTTTATTGCCTTATCTTCCTCTGTTGATAAGTGAGTTTATTTTTCTGTTTATTGCCTTATCTTCCTCTGTTGATAAGTGAGTTTATTTTTCTGTCCATTGCCTTATCATCCTCTGTTGATAAGTGAGTTTATTTTTCTGTCTATTGCCTTATCTTCCTCTGTTGATAAGTGAGTTTGTTTTCAGTTTGTTGCCTTATCATCCTCTGTTGATAAGTGAGTTTATTTTTCTGTTTATTGTCTTATCTTCCTCTGTTGATAAGTGAGTTTATTTTTCCGTTTGTTGCCTTATCATCCTCTGTTGATAAGTGAGTTTGTTTTCAGTTTGTTGCCTTATCATCCTTTGTTGATAAGTGAGTTTGTTTTCAGTTTGTTGCCTTATCTTCCTCTGTTGATAAGTGAGTTTGTTTTCAGTTCATTGCCTTATCTTCCTCTGTTGATAAGTGAGTTTATTTTTCTGTTTATTGCCTTATCTTCCTCTGTTGATAAGTGAGTTTATTTTTCTGTTTATTGCCTTATCTTCCTCTGTTGATAAGTGAGTTTATTTTTCTGTTTATTGCCTTATCTTCCTCTGTTGATAAGTGATGTACTTTGTCAATTTGTTTTTGCTGTGTCACCCATCACTTCCAATTATTTTATCCATCGGACAAATTTGGAGTCTGTTAATATCTAATTATCTTATACCTTGAAAGATTGAACGCGAGCCAGTTCATCTTACTCGGTCCAAGCCAATTCGATAGGGGCATCTGTCATACCCCAAATTTGTCCTACCTTTATTTTCTGTTTACCAATATATTGCAAAAATCCAAAAAATATGTACCTCCTTATTTTTTCTGTCTAACAAATTCAAAAATGCAGTTTTATTATCTTCAAACTAAGAATTTACATACTCTTCGTATATTATCGTAAATTTTATTTGTTTAGTTCGATATCAAAAAAATAATACAAAAAAAATCTATCATTACCTCTTCTTTATTATTACTATTTTATTATCATTTTTTTATTATTATTATTCTTTTTGTCTCTAATTTCTTTATTATCATTGATATCTCCATTATTACTATTTTTATTTCCAATTCCTTTATTTTCATTATTAGCAGTTTTTCTATTATTACCATTATTTATTCTGCATTATCATTGTCATTTATTTATTTATGTATGTATTATTATTATTATTATTTTTATTGTTATTGCTATTTTAGACAATCTTTTACCTATTTATTTTATCAAAAAGTTTACTTTCTATTTCATCAATGAACAAAGTAGTATTAGTCCATTTACAAAGAAAAATGCAAGGACCCCACTCAGTACCACAACCACAATCACAGCCTGTCATTATTCCAAAAAATTCCAAGACGTGGTAACCGTACATCCTAACGAATATATACAACATTTTCGTCCTCCTCCCCCAGCGCACAAAAAACAGCCTCCACTCGGCCAACACGAATTCCACCCGCAGCACCCGCATAACAAATTCCTTCATCCTTTCCTATTTCATCACCACAAATCACCTTTCTTCAGAACTAAAAAAAAATCAGAAAAAAATCACCATACAAAGCATTCACAAAAAACACTGAATCATAAACAAAAAAGAAGAAGATGAGCTGAAGGTGATAAACCGCAGCAACCAACAACAGACCCTGTTATTCCATCACTAAAACCTTCTCAAAACAAACTCAATTTTCCTTGAAATCGCAAAAACCAGCTGAACCAACTAACCTCTTCTTCAAAAACCATTTTCAAACCTTCCAACACTCCTCCACAAACACAAACTTTTTTTTAGAAATCTCAAACCACCGCACCTTGATGTTCCTCAACCTCACCAACGGAAAACAACATGAATCTCAGCCATTAAACACCCCTTTTAACCATTAAACCATTCCCTTCCGACACCAACCGAAACCACCCTTCACACCTTTTCACCACCAATCGCAGCCACCATCCACCAATAAAACAGAAACCATCACGAACAACACCTCAGAACCAACACAGCCGCAAGCCACCACAATCAAATCCATCCGCGGAACCATCACCACCTTCACTTTTCTTCCTCAAAACCCCAAACATCCACATACCCAAACCAGAAACAGGGGAGAGAGAGAGAGAGACCAAACCGAAACCCTCACAATCCACGAAACCCGCGCGGAACACAACCAACCACCTTCACCTTCCGCCTCCGCCATCAACCCCAAGCCGCGGCCGCAAACCACCGATCTGAAGGCGAATCTCCGGACAACCACCGTGAGACTTCTTCGAGTGAAGAGACGAGAGGATTCGAAACCGTGAAACGCCGCAGGAGGCCGAAGGAGAAACGCAGAGTGAGTGAGACAGAGACAAATCCGAAGCTGGGAAGGATCGAGTGAGAATCGGAGGCGATGTTTCATTTGCGCCGTCGCTGTTGTTGAAAAGCATAGAGGTAGATACCTCTCTTTTTCTTTTGCGTTTGTTGAAGACTGATACTATATGTTTCTGTAAGTTTTTTTTTCATTTTAATATTTCACTTTTTTATTTTTTTATTATTATTATCTTTTCTTTTTCTGTTTTTTGATTGATGATTTGGTGGGCCATTCAATTCTCATTAAATACACACAGCACATCAAACATACACCCTCACTTTTGTGGTTTCTTTTCTTTCTCTATATTTTAAAGTTTTTTTTTTAATGAGATTTTTATGGATTTGGACTTCGGGCCCAGCGGGTTAATCTGCTGATCACACCACCATCACCCTGCGTTGTACCCCTCTCAATTTATTTTGTTCTCTTTTAAAAGAAATTGTTATCATTATTTTATTTTATAGTTTTATAATTTGTTATTTTCTTTTTCATAGTTAGCACTGGACTTCTTAATTGGTCCATTATCATTATTTTAATTTTACATTTACTTTATTTTACGGGCCGATGATATTATAAAAGACCATTTTCGCCCGATTACATTTAATCGGTGATGAGTGGTCAATATGAGGCCCCCTTTGTATTTAATTTTCCATTTTATCATTCCGACAAAACAAACTTGTAATTTAATTTAATTCATTTTATTCTTAATATTATTTATTTCGTTTAATCATTTATATTCATTATTTTATTTTTCTAACAATTCAATTCATTTATTCATTTATTTATTCATTTATTTATTCAATTATTTTCGCATTAAAAAATTACGATTCGACTCCTTATAGAATGGTTCCCATTTTGAACCGATTCTAAGACAGTTCACGAACAAAATTTCGTCGCATCCCAAAAGGTCCAACGCCTTCGAATAGTTGCGCTCGATTAAAAGGTCCAACGCCTTCGAATAGTTGTGTTCGAAAAAGGTCCAACGCCTTCGAATAGTTGCGTCCCGAATAAACAGGCCGAACGCCTTCGAATAGTTCAAACACACTGCACACACGCTTTCTCTTGGGCTAATTACAACGAGAACCATTTATTTCTCGCAATCCCCTGTATTTATTTTGTACCCCTCTCCCCTTAATTTGTATGCACTTTTATTTCTCGCATTTAATTCTGAATCCTTGGTCCAACGCCAAGCGATCTCACTTGCACACTTGCACTTTATTTTCCAGTTATTATTTCGTTTATTAGGATCCTCCTATCCTTGCGAGCCGAGCGATTCGTGCCTCGCTAACAAACTACAAAAATAACCTCCATTTTCATTTACCCTTTAACCTCAAAAAACCAAAACGATTCTTTTTAGATCCAAACCCTTGATCCAACATCAAGCGGTCATAGGATAATAAAACACTTTAATAAATACGAGAAGATTTGTACGCCACGAGCCTTAAGCGGTAGAAAGGGGGATAACGAGCTTTCGTTACTCGCTCCGATTATTTCGACGCAGGACACTCGTCTTGTTGGGCGAGATAAACTATCCATAGTCTTTAGTACATTTCAACTCCTAAACCCTTTCATCGACGAAAGGTAATAAAATCAACAACCATTACCCTTAGTAGGCCGAACTATGAGGCTCTGACTTTCCCATTGCACACGGGAGTACGTAGGCACGAGGATCTCCATCCTTGCCGAGCACCTAGGATCAATCTAACTTATAATTCAACTCATTTTCCTCTAGCAAGCAATTCGTTTAAGCATAGACATCCTTTCGTGCGCGTTAACTTAGATGGTTCCCATCGAGTACGATGGATGTAGGGGGTGCTAATACCTTCCCCCTGCATAACCGACTCCCGAACCCAGGCAATGGTTTCGTTGACCTTTGTCCTCGTCCTTTTCTTCCCGGGTTATATCTATATCTTCCCTTTCCCTCTTCGGGAATAAATAGAATTAGGTGGCGACTCTTCAGTCTGTCCGGCGCGTGACTCCGTCCTTTCGGATCACGTAAGGTCGTATTTTTCGGGGTACGACAGGAGCCACGTTGATCATCGGTGTTACAGAAGCCACATGTTGCGAATGGTGATTCACACGACTGTGAGGTCTTCTATAACTTTCACGGGATACTACATTAGTCTCATTTTCTTTCTTTTTCCCAAAGTTGAACCTTCTAGAGCTTGAACCATTACTGTTCTCTTGAGTCAACCGTCCCTCACGGACACCTTCTTCTAAACGCATCCCCATGCTCACCATTTTAGTGAAGTCGGAAGGAGTGCTTGCTATCATCCTCTCATAATAAAAAGAACCCAACGTCTTCAAGAAGATATTCGTCATTTCTTTTTCTTCCAACGGAGGAACAATCTGAGCTGCCAGCTCTCTCCATCTCTGCGCATATTCTTTAAAAGTCTCTTTGTCCTTCTGGGACATAGCACGAAGTTGATCTCTATCAGGCGCCATATCAACGTTGTACTTGTACTGCTTCACAAAAGCTTCTCCCAAATCATTGAAGGTCTTGATTTGGCTATTATCCAGACTCATATACCACCTCATAGGTGCACTGGTCAAATTGTCCTGGAAATAGTGAATCAACAGCTTATCATTATCAGTCTGAGCAGACATCTTCCTTGCATACATCGTCAGATGGCTCAACGGACAAGTGTTGCCTTTGTACTTCTCAAACTCGGGCAACTTGAATTTGTAAGGAACTTTAACATTCGGGACCAGACAAAGGTCATAAGCATCTTTTCCAAACAAATCCTTATGCTTCAAAGCTCTCATCTCCCTCTGGATCTCAACAAAGCGTCCCTGGAAGTCATCAAGTCTTTCAGCAACTCCAGCGCCTTCACTAGACTCAGCATGGTAAATCATTTCATCATGATGCGGAATATTACGCACCCCAGACGGTACAGTAGTCACAATTGGAGGAAGAGTAGTCCACACTGGTGGTGGGATAGTATTTAATGCAGCAGTCTCCGGACGATGAGGAGGACGATAACCAGCAGGAAAAAAGTCAACGGGCATGGCCCAGGGCGTGCTAGCAGGTATACGGTGGTGAGGAGAAATAACAGTCTCAACAGGAATGGATGCGGTAACAACCTCAGAGATGACAGTATTCTGAATAGGAGGACTAGGAGGTGGTTGATTCTGAGCAGCCATCAAATTTTCCATCATAGCAGTCACTCTTTCCAAGCTTTCCCTCAGATAGGTAACCTCTTCGCGTAGCTCGCGATTCTCTTGTTGCAAAGTATCCATCACTCTTCTCCGATTAGCTCGAGTATCAAAGCGATGAGTCAGCTTGACAGGAACACTGGATGAAGACCAGAAAACAACATAAGATCCCTGGAGAACACTCAAAAAGCAAGACAAAATGCAAGTATGATGCATGCTATGTATATGCAAATGCAAAGATTTCAAAGGATTATAAGTTAACTTGAAATATTCATAAAGAAACTTTTTTTTGAAATACTTAAAAACTCATTCTCATTAATATCAAAGTGAGGATTACAAATGAAGTACAAACATCAATAATCCTAATACATAAGAGGAAAAGTAAACTAAGCCTATGGAATCATATCCGAAGAAGTCCCAAATCCTGGCTGATACTTCATACGAATCCTCTTGATCTCATTCTTGTACCGCTCTTCCATATCTTCCTTACCCTTCACCAACTTGTCGACAATGGCCTTCCAAGCACCGGAAGTAGGAGGAATAGTAGATGGAGTACTAGAGGAAAATAAATCCTCTCTCGGCCTCTTCGTGACACGTCGCTCAAGTAGCTCAATAAGATCATCCTTCTCCTTAAGCTGCTCCTGCATAGTAGTCCTCTCAAGTAACCATTCTTCCTTTTCTTTCTTCATCTTCTCTAACTCTTCTTGAAGAACCAACTTCTCATCAACGGGAGGTAGAAAAGCAGACAAAGGCAATATGGGAAACATAGGTTCCTCAGGTGGATAAGGCATCTTGAGCTTGGAAGCTCTAGATCGAACCCATTGAATATAACAATCAGAAGGAGGAAGGTGTTGTCTTCCCAATTGACCTTTCTCTTTCCGGTGAACAGCATGCCAAGAATGAGAAATCCTTTTCTTCATCTCTATATGATCAGCATCATTAAGAAAGAAGAAACGGGATAATGCAAGATTGTTTGGAACATCCCTCAAACAATAACCGAACTGTCGTCTAGCCAAAATGGGGTTGTAGCTAATTCCCCCACGTGTACCAAGAAGAGGTACATTAGGAAATTCTCCACAACTATCAATAATAACTCCAGTGTCATAATGAGAACTATACCATGTCATGTCCTTATGAGAAAGCGACATCAACCTCTGAGACCATCTTCGATTCTCTCTATTGTCCTTGAAAACATCCGACTTCGGTAGGTGCGAAATAAACCACCTATAAAGAAGAGGCGTACAACAAACAATCTCTCTGTCACCTTTGGAAGTCCTATAGTGAAAAGCATGATACATATCTCCAAGCAAAGTAGGGATCGGGTTCTTCTTCAAGAAGATCTGAATAGCATTCTCATCCACAATACCATCCAAGTTCGGAAACAAGACAATCCCATAAATAAGCAAAGCAAGAATAGCCTCAAATGCATCCTTATGACCCAAAGAAAGTGAAGTAGAAGCCTTTCCCATCAAGAACTTAGCATTAATACCACGAACACTCCCCTTTGGAAGAAACTTCCCATTAAGCTCGGATTCCTTAAGAAAAAGTGCTTTGGCGATGACCTTGATAGTAAGCTCCTTCTCTAAACCAGTAAAAATAGACTCCTTGTCCAGAATAGGTAAACCTAACCAATGAGAATACTCCTCCAAAGTCGGCACAAGCTGATAATCCGGAAAAGTGAAACAATGGTGCAACGGGTCATAAAATTGAGCCAATGTAGGGAGAATCCCCTCAGGTACATCAATATCTAACATATACAAAAGCTTCCCATGACATCTTCGAAACTCTTGGGTATCAACAACCAAAGCTCCTAGCTTTCTCAACTCTGCAACATTAGGATTCTTGAAAGTGTACTTCTTTGTGTTCCTTCTTTCAAAAGTCATAGCCATGGACATCTGAAATTTTGCAAAAGTTCCTTATAAGTCCTTTGGAATCTTACGAACAATGCTCATGAATGTTATGATGGCATGTATGCAACAAACACAAACAAGATCACACAAGGCACACGAGCTTAGGTTCCGAGTCACGAGCATGAAGTCAAGGTAACAGAACACCAACCCAAACAGGTAAGTACTAAGGTTTTGTCTTCATTGTACCTGCAAGAAACCAAAAGGGTGCTAACAGAGGTGCCCGGAGTTAACAACCATCTTTAGAATATCACCGGTACGTTGGATTACTCCCCAACCGATAATATTCTTAAAATAGACCTCGTCCGAGTGTAGTATCGCGTGACAACCGCCTTAGATTTACACCCAGACAGTTTCCGCACTACGTTCCTAAATTGGCTTAGATGGGTTAAGGGTTCTAAGGTCCTCAGTATGATCAGCTCAAGGTCGGAAAATAATTCCACGTACGATTACTCGTCATGACATTGATAGTCCAAGAGAGCCTAACCGAGTGGAGATTATCAAATTGATATTGCTTTGGACTACTCCATCACATATCGCTTCGAATATCACCGTCCTATCATAAGTGTCACTCAGATTCGGGTTAGAATCTATCTCACACAGAGGATCACCAAAAACAAAAACGGAACAAACAAATAACAAACAAGTCAAACCAAAGCAATAAATAAATCAAAGTAGGCTAAATCCGCTTAGAGATTACTCCCCAGCAGATTCGCCACTTTTCGGTAGCGGTAAAATCGTGAGTGTAAGCTATTGATTAACTTAACTCGATTAACACAGAGTCGCCACCGCGCTTTTCTTTATTTCCGAAAGGAAAAAGGTAAAAGAACGAATAAAAACCTAGGATTCTAAAAGCAAAGGCTAAAAGAAATAAACAGAGATTGGGTAAGGGGATTGGTTATGAACCAGGAAGGTTTTAGGCACCGACTCATCCGTGGTACTCCACGGGAGCCCTTTGAAATACTTATTGCTTTTTGGTCTGAAATTGGTTTGTTTAAAATGATGGAAGAGATGAGGAGAAGAATATTTTTTAATGATTTTGTGTTTGATAAGGTTTTAACGCCTTATGCCTACGTAACCACAAAGTGCAATGCGAGATCAAAACCTCGTAGTTCGTGGTACAAAGTTTTAAAAGAACAAATGAGTGAGTTGAATTGATTTTAAGATGTAGAGATAAGTCTTCATCCCTTAGCAAATAATTCTGCTAAAAGGGATGAATCATATCTAAACATGGGAAAAAGAAAAAGGTGCACTAAGGCACAAAAACAATTGAGTGGATTTGCATTTTTAAAGTATGTACAAAAATGGTTTTGATATATTTACATGAATTGACTTTGATTAAGAAAATAAAGGAAAAGATTAAAAATCGCTTGACCGAAATCAAGGTTTGTTTATGAAAGTGTTTGAAGTTTAGAAAACAAGAAGGTTTTGAAATAAGAAGAAGTTTTGAAAATTAAAGAATGGGGAGGAGATGAAGAGACTAGTCCTAATGCTTGAATTAAAAGCTAAGGAAAGAGTTTACCAAACCAATATGCACAATTCTTCAAAGATCGGAATTTCCATCTTCAAAAGTTAATGACATCACTTGAAGTCGAGGTTTCTAATCCATTCCAACTTGAGCAAAGGGAGATCCTAGGAGTCTAAGTCCATTCTCCAAAAAGCAAAGGGATAGTAACCATAGTCCAACCATTAGAAATCACAAATATTTTAAGAGTTTAATCCTTTATTAAGTGTTTTGATATCCAAATGGACAAAATAAAAACAAGCACAATATGAATATAAACAAGCACAATATGAATATGAACAAATGATATATGATATAATATGACAAAATATAATAAGGAGATAAGGGAGCAAGAGATTAAAATAAAAGGATAAGGTGCAAGAGATTAAATTTAAACAATTATATTCACATTATTATAATATTTACAATATAAGGTGGTATGATGAACTTAATCAAGCACAACCACAAAAAGAAAAATAAGATCGAGGCAACCGGATCCAAGTGGATCTTAATTCGAATCGGGACAACTTTAGGTCTATGTTAAGCAATCGCCGAGTAATTTATGGAGTAATTACCCTACAAATGAGGCCGGCCACCACTAATTAAAGTGGAAAATATTAGTGTTAATACATGTTAGAGAAACGATATAACGAATCGTTCTCCGAAAACATGCCACACTAAAAGAAAAAGGAAGGGCTAATCTTAATCGAGATTATCGTTGAATTTCATCGAAAAGCAACCTATCACGACCTCAAAGTATGGAGAATGATCCAAATGATCATTCATCCGTAGATTTGAAATAATGAAGATTAAACTTAATCGGAAATCAACAATTCCGAATCGGAAGATTGTCATCGACCAAAATTAAAAAAAAAGATGAAGAATAAGGGATCCACAAAGAAATAGATCCAGAAAAAAAGAATTAGAATATTTTTTTTAAATTCCTCTTAAAAAAATTATTTCCAACAATCTCTTTTTAAAAAGAACTTTTCTAAAAAAATTGTTTCTAAACAATTCTAGAAAAAATCTTTTTCTAACAAAACATTTTTACAATATATTTTCTAAACAAAATCTTTTATGAACCAAAATCATTTTAAGAAAAACAAAAGCAACTTAAGAAAACTAATAAAAAAAAGATGGAAAGAAGGGGAGGGGGACTGCGGGTTACATGGTGTGGGTGGTGAAATGGATCTACAGAGATCCTCCAGGCCCAAACAATAGTTTATAAACAAAATTTAAAAAAAGAAAAATTAAAAAATAAAAGAACAAAAGGTCAATAAAATAAAGAAGCAAAAGCTTCTTCTTCACAAAACGAAAAAGCAGGATGTATAAACAGGGGAGAAGAGGCAAGAACAAGTCGCGGCGTAACACTCTTCCTCACCTTCAAATGAAAACGAACAAGACTCTCTTCTCCTCAATGCAAAATCTTCTCTTCTTCTTCCTCTCTCACCGCGAGCTTGTCTCTCTTTCTTCGATTCTTTCACAGATTCAATTAGGTTTGAAGATTAGAGGGAAATTAGGGATTTCGGAAAAATTGATTGAGGATTTTGAAAGTTGATTGAAAAATGAAGACGGAAGAGGGACGAAGATGAGATTATGGATTTGGGATTCGGCAGAGCTTTGAGATGGCTATCGAAGCTTCGATTTTTATGAGTGAGAAGAGGACTATTTTTATAGGAAAAAGAGGAAGAAAGCTCAAAGTCGTTTTGAAGGTGATTCGAATGCGTTTTGGTATCACGAATTTCTCGTGTCAGCAATTTCATTTCACTGCATTTGCTGCGTTTTGCTCTTGTAATGTTTGCGTTTCATTTTGGTTTTCAGGTGTGAAGTCCGTGACATTCTCGTGTGAATGATGTGAGGTATTTGCGTGATACGCGTGCGGGAATGCATTGGCTTGTTACGGCTGGTACGGCATGACGTTGGGCTTGAGCTGAGTTTGATGCGCGTATTGGCTTGTTACGGCTGGGAATTGCTTCGGCTTGTGGGTTGCTTTGGGCCTGATGGTTCGACTTGTGTTATTTTTGAGCTGGGATGAGTTTTGCGGTTTTGTTGTTGTTGAGTGGGCCAGGAAAGAGGCTTGGCTGAAGAGTAATGAGCGATGAGTGATGATGTATGAGGCTAGAGGTGTGCAAGCTGGCTTGCGGATGAGGTGACGGGAAAGGTATTGTACTTGGCTTGTTGTGGGATATTGGCTGAAGCATGTGGCGCGTGGGACTTGTGAAAAAGCTGCTGCTTGCTGTGGGCGTGTGAAGTCATAAGGCTGGGAGCTGTGTGCGGCAAGATGTGGCTTGGATTTGTTTTGCTGAAGCTTGACGTGGAGAGATGTATGTGTCGCTCCCGATAGATGTGACTGGCCCAAATAAAGGTACAGACGCGAACGGTCGGCGAAAGGGACAATGAGAACACACATCAGTGAACTCACTGGAGATGAAAAGAGTCGCCAGCTAGGCATTTTTATCCCGGAGGAAAGGTAATGCTGCATAGACCTAGAAAAGATGGATAAGACGGTTGCGAACCAGGGAGACTGAGAAAGGGGGTTGGTTACAACCTGGGAAGGTATTAGCACCCAGATTGTCCGCCGTACTCGACGGGATCCACGCTTAAAAGATTTGTGTTTTAAAGGGGTAGTGTCAGTGCAATCTGTGTATAAAAAGAGCTGGAAAAAGATGTACAGGTGTCAGTGTATAGTGTATATGTGATATGAAGCATGAAAGTGTCAGTGTAAGGACAGGGATAAGATGCTCATGATAATGAGGCTCAAAGAATAATGCTGGAAGGAGGGGGGATATACAGAGACTTTTGTTCGATAACTGTTAAGTTATGCCTACGTATCCTCTCGTGCAATGAGGAAGTCAGAACACCGTAGTTCGACCCAAAGAGACTGAAAGATGGATTGACTTATGAACTGCTTACTTGTCTATGCTCAAGTGTATGACCTGTCTGGCCCAGGTGCTAACTGTCTTGCATTAGACGGAAGAAGCAAGTTCTCGTTTGTGAGTGATTGAGGTGAGAAAAGAATCCCGTAGGAGACGATTATTGTTTGTTTTCGAGTTTTCAGTCTTTTATTGCTCTTGAAAGTTTGTCATAAGTTAATGAGTTTAAGCCTAAACCAATGGACTTAGTAAACTCATCACATCCTCCCTCTGATTAGGGGTAATGAGAATACCTTAAGTGTGAAGTCAGATTCTCACACTTAATCACCTTTGGTGTAGGATTAAGATCATTAACCTACTTGTGATTATTTAGATGTTTTTGGTGTTTTTGTTTAGTGTTAAGTAATGAGGTTAAGCCATAATCAAGGATTAAACAGACCCATTACACCATCCTAATAGAAGGATAATAGATGAGAATGTTTAAGCTGAGGAAAGCTTCTCAACTTAATCCATGATTAGGGATTAAACTCATGACAAAACAAACCTTTGATTAAGTGGATTTTATTTAATGATATGATGATGAAGTGATTTTTAGGGTTTGTAAGACAACTTGAGGGGGACTTGTCCATTAACACTAGGGTTAGTCCTTCTTAACCAATTAAGGAAGAATTAGAACCCTAATGCAAGGCCCAAGTTACAAGCTTGATGTCTTGATGATTATTCAGTGAATTGATTAAAGGATTTAAACACATTAAGGGTTTAACACTTAGGATTAAAGTTATACACTCCATCCTAATAGAAGGATGCAGGCATAAGCTTAATCACAAAGCCTTAAAGCCTTTAGGGTTTAGTCCCTGATTATGAGATGAGAAGAGAAGACTCAAAGAGACACAAAGGTAAAACTAAGAGGGGGACTAATCAAAACCCTAATTATTGTCATGCTTGGTTGTTCCTAAGGTTTGTGAGGTTTTCAAAAGAAGTCTTCAGAGGAACCACCAGGAAGCAGATGAAAGGAGCAGAGAGAAGCAAAGCAACTTGCTTCATTTAAGAAGTCAAGTCACTTGAAGAAAGAAAGTAAGGAGAAAAATAATGAGCAAGCTCAATCTCCAACACATACAAAAATGCAGCAAGTATGCATGAAAGAGATGAAGAGAAGTTATGAGAAGTGAAGGCAAATTCACTTCCCAAGATTACTTACCACCTGAAAAGTTAGAAAAGAAATGCAATGCAATGCAAGATGAGATGAGATGACATGATGAGAAACAAAACCAGAAGCATATACATGATGTTAATGATGCTATGAGATGTTACAAACATGTGACAAGGCAAGGAGATGATCATACAAACTTATGAATGCAAATGGAGCAAGTTAAGAACCATGATCATACATGAAAAGTTATGAAGTGCATATGGCATACAACATGGCAAATACATGATGCAATGATCAAACATGCTTTCAATATGTCTTATGATGTTAAATGAATCAAATGGAGGCATGGAATGTCATGGCAAGTCATGTTATGCAAGAGAATGCAAGATGGATGCATATGGAGGCCCAAATTAGGGTTTATGATCAAAGCATCAAACAAAAACCAAAATCAGAAGCAAACCACATTACAAAAAATTGAAAATGCACTCAAAGGACCCCTAATCCTATACTAAGCCACTGCCCAAAGGAGAGGTCTCAACTCCTAACCAATTTCAAGTTATGATTTTTCTAAGTTTTCTTGGGTTTTAGGGTTCCTTAACAAGAAAATTATCAAACAAATTGAAAATGAAAGATCAAATCATGGCCATTTAATCTCACAAACTACATGCTAAACACAATGCAATGCAAAAAGAATCAAGGTCCAACTCTTTAGGGTTAGGCAGAAATGATTTTTGGAAGTTTGGATCAAAATAATGCATAAAAATGATTTTAATTCAATGAAAAATTCTCAAAATGCATCAAGATCAAAAAATAAATTTGGTTTGAAGGTTGGACAATGTTTCTAAATGTCTTAAAACATTTCATGAATTTTTTGGTGATTTTTAAATACCTAAAAGTATTTTTAATTAATTAATTCTCATTAATTAATTAAAAAGAAACTTTTAAATATTTAAAAATACTTTTTAAATGCAAAAAATGAAAATAAAAATATTTTTGTGTTTTAAAAATTAATGAAACTCAGGATAAAAAATTTCATAATTTTTAAAGCATTTTTGCTATTTTAAATAAATTAGGGAAAACAAATGAAATAATATGAAAATTAAATGAATTTTTTACTGAAAAATAGAAAGTAATTAGATCCAACGCATGAGATTTAAACTGGCAAGGGCGGGAGTTGACTGCGCGCGGGTTTGGACGGCCCAAATTCAAATTCAGCTAATTAATGCTTATGCCCTAATGACACCCTTAATTACTTTCAGGCGACCGGAACAGTGTTCCGGTCGTCTTCTCCGATCACCCCAAAACACTAACTCTCTCCACACGCATCTAAAATGAAATCTAATTGAACAGAAATGATCCCCACTCACTCACGAATCAAAACCCTCAATCAAAACAAATTTATCACTCCTAAAATGGCTGAATCGAATCAAACAAAAACTAGGGCAAAAAGTTTCAGAAGTAGGTTAAACTCTCATCTCTCCACCATTTTCAAAACCAAAGACATATTCATGATCAGGGAGGCATATAGAACAGCTTAGGAACTTAAAAAAACAATTCTGGAAAAAATGTTCTTGAGCTACCTGAGTTTCGAAGCTTTCAATCTTGCAACTTTCTGACCCCTTCCTTTGATGCAAACCACTCCACTTGATCCCCTGATGATGCTTGAATGCTTAGAAGGAGTTTATGTTGGCTGGTTTGAGAGATTGAACAAGTTCTGTTCAAGCTCAGGTGAGAACTGTGTTTGTGATTCAGGCAGTTTCAGACAAGGGTGAGGGGTTCTTTGTGATCAGGGTGATGATTTGAGAAGGTTTGTGAAGTTTGTTCAAGTGTTTGTGGCCTGTATGAAGAGTTTCGAAGGTTTTTGCTCCAAGGGTGGAAAATGGGAATGTGATGCTATGGCTTGCTTCAGGCTTTCTTGTTGTATGAAATGGCTGGCATTTTGTTTGTATAAATTAATCCCATTGGTCAGATGATGTGACTTGGCCTTTTGTGATAGGTGTGCTAGCTTTTGCAAAAAGTCCACTTTTGTGTAAGAGAAAGCATGGGCAGCTTCTAGCTTGGTACAAGGGGTGTGGGCTGCGCAGCAAGGTGAGGGGAAAGGCTAGGGTTGGTTCAGCAGCCAAGGCAGCAAGTGGATGGAAGTGTGATGATGGCTTTGCAACTTGATCACTTTTGGTTCACATGGAAATGTCTTGCTTCACAAACCATGAAACATGAGAAATTCTTAGTCCATTCTGAACTTTAGGGTACATGTGATGTTTGTGTGATGGTTAGACATGAATTAGAAGTCACAAATGCCTTGGTACAAAGTTTTTGCAAGTTTTCCATTTGGTGCATATTTTGAAAATTAGTGATTTTTGCCAACTTTGACACACCATAACTTTTGATCCAAAATGAATTAGGTCATGTTCTTGTACTTTCTGAAAAGGGAAAGATCTAATCTACAACTTTCATGACCAAAGTTTTTCCATTTGAAGCATTTTTGGATCAAAAAGTAAGGGTTGAAAAAGTTGCATAAAATGACATTTCATTAAAAGTCAACCATGCCCTAAAAAGTCAACTTTGCAAAAACTTTTAATTCTTGAATTTTGTGAACTTAAACCTTCTTCCATGATCAAATAAAGATCAAATACACTCAAAATGATGAAGATCACCCCTTGGTTGGGTCATTGGGGGCCTCAGATGCCCTGATTTTGCACTGACTTGTCCAGAAAGTCAACTCTTGATCAGATGACTTCCCCATGGAATTTCTTCATGAAAATTGATATGCATACTCCCTATACCATATAGAGACCAATAGAAACAAGAATGACCAAAAAATTTGGAGTTATGGCCTCTGAAACCAAAACCCTAATTTTAGGTCATCTGTGCAGTCAAACCTGGCTCTGCCTCCATACCAATCCCAGTTCTTGTGATTCTTTGGCATTCTTGACTTTGAGAAGATGTAATATGATACTTGAACACACATGGACCTCTTTGAAGTGATTGATGACCTTTGGAGTGGCTCAAGAAGCTCTTGGATTGCTCAGATCACAAACCCTAGATGCAGATGACTTAGAACCTATGCAGTGAATCAAAAATGTGATATGAGATGCTATGATTATGTTCATGCATATGAAATGATCACAAGCCATGGTGTGAATGGGTGAGGGAAAATTTGGGGTGTTTACAGCTGCCCCTATTCAAACATGAGTTAGCTGTGCAGGTTGTAAGCGACGACTTAACAGGCAAACAAGATAACTTGTGGTTGAATACCAAAGACAGTCCAAAATTTGCACTCACAGAATGAAGAAGAAAAGGGATATAGATTGTAAAGGAAAATAAAGTATATTGTAAAGTGTGGGCGACGGAGGACGACCGTCGAGCAGAGGACGACTGTTGGGTAAAGAGCAATGACGGGGATGGCCGACATGCTGGGAAAAGTGCGGAAAATAAAGCAATGATGGGGACGGCCGACATGCTGGGGATAAAAGAATTATGATGGGGACGGCCATCAAGATAAAGCTGTAAAATTTCCAGGGGATTAATGAAACATGACGGGGACGGCCATCAAGTTCATAAAGTAAAGTAACCAACGATGGGGACGGCCATCGGGCTAAAAAGAAAAGGGACCACGACGGGGACGGCCATCGGGTTAAAGAATAAATGAAATAAACAGATGATGAGGTACGGTCATCAAAGGTGAAGGACGATCACCTAGCAGGGGACGGCTGCTCTGTTGGGTTAAGATGAGGGACGGTCATCTAAGGTGGAGGACGACCACCTGGCAGGGTACGACTGCCGAAAATATCGCGACATAGGACGAATGCCGGATGAAAGGTCAACGATGGGGACGGCCATCGGATGAGCATGATGGAGGACGACCATCAAGAGGTGGAGGACGACCACCTAGCAGGGGACGGCTGCTCTCAAGGTTTGTCATGACACAGGACGGATGTCAGATAACCAAAATCAACAATGGGGACGGCCATTGGATAAAATGATGAAGGACGATCATCAAGAGGTGGAGGACGACCACCTAGCAGGGGACGGCTGCTAAAAATCAACGATGGGGACGGCCATCGGATGAGCATGATGGAGGACGACCATCAAGAGGTGGAGGACGACCACCTAGCAGGGTACGGCTACTCTCAGGGTTTATCATGACACAGGACGAGTGTCAGATAAAAAGAAATTTACTTGCTGGGGAATGGAAAACACGGACGAGTGTTTATATCCAAGAAACAAAAGGTATAAGTGTTTAGATGCTGTGTATAGATTAAAGATGCGGACGAGCATCCCTAAGACTACGATACGGACGAGTATCGGGTAGAAACAAACTGACACGTGTTCAGAGATAATGATACGGACGAGTATCAACTGGTTAACAGGGAACACGGACGAGTGTTGAATCTGAAGGGACTCTTCTGGGGAAAAGTAGTCACAGACGAGTATCTATATTCAAGAAGACATAAGTGTTTGACACGGTGTATGGATTAAAGATGCGGACGAGCATCCTTAAGACTATGATACGGACGAGTATCATGTAGAAACAAACACTTGACGCATGTTCTGAGATGATGGTACGGACGAGTGCCAACTGGTTAACAAAGAACAAGGACCAATGTTGAATCTGTGGGGATATAAATGGTATACACAAGATACGGACGGGTATCTGTATAAGCGTAACATGAGTAGTGAGTATGAGTATTGATGAGTATTTATCTGCTGGGGAGAGTGACACGGACGAGTGTCAAAAAGGAGAAAAGTATAGTATCAACAAGTATCTGATATACAAAGTGTAGGCGACTGCGCTGGGGATATGACACGGACGGGTGTCAAAGGATGGGTATATATAGGTATATGTGAGTGCAAAGAGGATGTCTTTGGCTTTCTGCTGGGAGCATGGCGCGGACGGGTGCCAGGAAGTATCTGTAGTATAGGTGGTATTGTTTGCAAAGAGTGTTCAGGCGACTTTACTGGGGAAAGATGACGCGAATGGGTGTCAAAAGGAGTATATACTGGTGTTGGTGAATTGTGAGGCAACTGTTCTTTTGCTGGGGAATCTGGTGGGGATATTTCTGTACATTGTTGACGGTTATTATTCACAAGTGTTCGATTCACAACATGGCTTATGATTATGCTATGCGTTTGATTTTTGCCGTAATGCTCCGTATTAGACGGAATGCTACGCTCTGTGGGTGAATATGATGTGAATGCCATGATTATGCAAGGATATCAATCCGGGATTTGGACCCCGTTGCTGCGAAGATCTCTGGTCGATCTGCTTGAAATGGACATCCCAGCTGGGGATGAGATCATTGATTGATCTGGTGAGATGCATCTGCTTGGGGAAATGGATCAATGATAGACCTATTCCAGTAAATGAGGGACCCAGCTGGGGTTTGTAGAAGCTTTCTTCACTCTGTTGTGATCCTTCATGTGTTGCTCTTCTGGATAGAGGCTGAAACTCCGTGGGGAGAGGGCTTCCTGACTTTTGTACTCGGCTGAGGATGAAATGGCAACTCGGCTGGGGAGAAAAGAGGAATCACTGAAAGACCTCCTTAGAAATTCTGTTGAGGTGGATTCTTGACTCAGCCGGGGATATGGGCGCCTTTTGGTACTGCCCTGTTGGAGAAGTGAGGCCTGACAACTCTGATGGGGAGAAGTAACAAGTGGCAACTCGGCTGGGGAGAAAACACTTTGAGTGTTAAGAATGAGTGTTGATTTGCCAGCTGGCTGGGATGAAGTTTGCATGCCCCAAGTTGCATTCTGGATACCTGCAATCCTGCAAAGATAGGGAAACGTACAAGTGATCCCGAGGTATCCCTTACCGGATTCCGTCATAGGAGTTTAGGAACTCCTGAGAGTAAGTATATTTCCTGCAAGCACGTATCTTATTACTATTATTTTTTTTTGAGAAAAACATCTGTACTTATGCAATCAGTTTTTTAGAGACATCAGACATTCTTTGCAAAATAAAAGTGCCCAAGACGAAACATGACTGAAAAATCTGATTTTATTAATTCAACTGCCCTGAATTGGCGAGATACAGTTAGAGAAACATGTCTCCTGAAATGAGGAGACTGTTACAAATTGAGAAACAAAGTGCTGGCGATGTTGACGATGCTTTAAGGAGCTTCCTCTTCCGCTATGACTCGTATGACTTTTGACGTTCTTCTCGTATTGCTTTCCGAAGAAGGCTGATTCTGATTGAAGCTTGATCCTTTCAAGGTTTGCCGAGTTGTAGGCGATACAGACGAATTCAGAATGCAGTTGTTCGCTTATTCCCTTATTTTGCATGGATCGCCCTTTCGGGTTTTCAATCCATCGGGATACCCATTTTTGCCTGAGTTGTCCAATGCGGCTTTTCAACTCAGCGGGTGTACAATTTTTTTGTTTATTTTCCCTTATTTTTGCCCGAGTCTTTTATTCTGTTTTTGACTCGCCGGGATGCCCTATTTTTGCCTGGACTTACATTCTGTTTTTGTGTCCAGCGGGTCATTTTTTATGCGAAGTATTTTTTAACTGCATCTGAATTCACAGGGGACGGGAGATCTTCACCATCCATGGTGCTGAGCATCAGTGCTCCACCGGAAAAAACTTTCTTTACCACAAATGGTCCTTCATAATTTGGAGTCCACTTGCCCCTGTGGTCTGTATGAGGAGGGAGGATCCTTTTCAGCACAAGATCTCCTACTTGGTACTCTCGGTGTCTGACTTTCTGATCGAAGGCTTTCTTCATTCTCTTCTGATACAACTGCCCATGACAGATTGCAGCCAATCTTTTCTCTTCAATCAGACTCAGTTGTTCGTATCGGGACCTAACCCATTCTGCTTCGTTCAGCTTAACATCCATTAGTACCCGTAGAGAGGGTAATTCAACTTCAACAGGTAGGACTGCTTCCATACCATACACAAGTTGATACGGTGTTGACCCAGTGGATGTTCTGATTGACGTGCGGTACCCATGCAAGGCAAATGGTAGCATTTCATGAAAGTCTTTGTAAGTGACTACCATCTTCTGCACAATCTTCTTGATATTCTTATTAGCCGCCTCAACAGCGCCGTTCATCTTTGGCCTGTAAGGAGAAGAATTATGATGTTGAATTTTGAAGTCCCGGCATAGCTCTGCCATCATTTTGTTGTTCAAGTTAGAACCATTATCAGTAATGATTCGCTCGGGAACTCCATATCGACAGATGATATCTCTCTTCAGAAATCTGGCTACCACTTGTCTTGTAACATTGGCATAGGAAGCTGCTTCGACCCACTTGGTGAAATAATCAATGGCAACCAGGATGAATCTGTGGCCGTTCGAAGCAGTTGGCTCAATCTTGCCAATCATGTCAATGCCCCACATGGCGAAGGGCCAGGGTGAATACATCACATTCAAAGGATTGGGAGGCACATGCACCTTATCTGCATAGATCTGGCATTTATGGCATTTTCTGGCGTAGACACAACAGTCTGCATCCATTGTGATCCAATAATACCCTGACCTCAACAACTTCTTGGCCATGGCATGCCCTCCCGCATGGGTACCAAAAGATCCTTCGTGCACTTCATGCATTAACAAATCTGCTTCGGTCTTGTCGACGCATCTGAGGAGTACCATATCAAAGTTTCTTTTATATAAAGACCCATCAGTGTTCAAGAAGAAACTACCAGCAAGCCTTCTCAAAGTCTTCTTATCATTGGAAGATGCCCCAGGTGGGTATGTTTGATCCTCCAAGAAGCACTTAATATCATGGAACCAAGGCTTATCATCTTTGACAACATCTGCTGCAAACACATATGTTGGTCTGTCAAGTCTGGACACTGAGATTTGAGGTACAAAGTTGGCAGCTTGAACTTTGATCATGGACGAAATGGAAGCCAGAGCATCTGCAAACTGATTCTCGTCCCGAGGGATATACTCAAGCTTGACTGTTGTAAAGAATGTCAATAACCTCCTTGTATAATCCCTGTAAGGTATCAGATGATCCTGATGTGTGTACCATTTGCCGTTGGTCTGATTAACTACCAAAGCTGAATCTCCGAATACAGTCAATGTCTTGATCCTGAGGTCAATGGCTTCCTCAAGACCCATAATGCAAGCTTCGTATTCAGCTTCGTTGTTAGTGCAGTTGAAAGTGAGTTTTGCCGAGAAAGGCATGTGAACTCCTTTAGGTGTAATGAGTACTGCACCAACACCACGACCATTCATGTTAACAGCCCCGTCAAACATCATAGTCCATTCTTCTTTCGGGTCAGGCCCTTTAGTATGAATAGGCTCTTCATAATCTTTTGCTTTTATGAACATGATGTCTTCATCAGGGAAGTCAAATCTCATAGGCTGGTAGTCATCAATGGGTTGCTCAGCAAGATATTCAGACAATACACTGCCCTTGATGGCTTTCTGAGATGTGTATTGGATGTCATATTCTGTGAGGATCATTTTCCATCTTGCAACCCGTCCGGTGAGTGCTGGCTTCTCAAATATGTACTTAACTGGGTCCATTTTTGAGATCAATAAGGTAGTGTGGGTCAACATATACTGTCTCAGTCGGCGAGCAGCCCACGCTAAAGCACAGCAAGTTTTCTCGAGCAGTGAATAACGTTGTTCACAGTCGGTAAACTTTTTGCTCAGGTAGTATATTGCATACTCTTTTCGACCAGACTCGTCATGCTGGCCCAGCACACACCCCATTGACTCTTCCAATACTGTTAAGTACATTATCAGAGGTCTTCCTTCAACTGGAGGCATAAGGATTGGAGGTTCTTGCAAGTACTCCTTGATCTTGTCAAAAGCCCTTTGGCAGTCTTCGTTCCACCTGACCGTCTGTTCTTTTCTTAACAGCTTGAACAGGGGTTCACAGGTTGCTGTAAGGTGAGATATGAACCGTGAAATGTAGTTCAATCGACCTAAGAACCCTCGAACTTCTTTCTCAGTTTTCGGTGCAGGCATCTCTTGAATAGCTTTGACTTTATCAGGGTCAACTTCAATCCCTTTCTCGCTTACGATAAAACCCAGCAGCTTACCAGATCGCACCCCGAATGTGCACTTGTTGGGGTTCAACTTTAGTTGGTACTTCCTCAGACGCTTGAACAGCTTCAGCAGATTCACCAAGTGATCTTCTTCAGTAAAGGACTTGGCGATCATGTCATCCACATAACATTCTATTTCTTTATGGATCATATCGTGGAATAATGTCACCATAGCCCGTTGATATGTTGCACCAGCATTCTTCAGTCCGAATGGCATCACTTTGTAACAGAACATGCCCCAAGGTGTGATGAAGGTTGTCTTCTCCATGTCTTCAGGTGACATCTTGATCTGGTTGTATCCTGAAAATCCGTCCATGAAGGAGAATACCGAGAACTGAGCCGTGTTATCCACCAATACATCAATGTGAGGTAATGGGAAGTCATCTTTCGGGCTAGCTCTGTTCAGGTCCCGGTAGTCAACACACATCCTTACTTTGCCGTCTTTCTTAGGCACAGGTACTATATTAGCAACCCACGGTGGATAGCTAGTTACAGCAAGGAACCCGGCGTCCCACTGCTTTTGCACCTCTTCTTTGATCTTCATTGCCATGTCTGGACGAGTACGGCGCAGTTTCTGTTTAACCGGTGGGCATTCTTCTCTTAAAGGCAGCTTGTGTACAACAATATCGGTGTCCAACCCTGGCATGTCTTGATAAGACCAAGCAAACACATCCACATATTCTTGAAGCAGATCAATCAGTTGTCTCTTCACTGAGTCTTGTAGGCGGGCCCCGATTTTAACCTCTTTCACGTCTTCATCTGTACCAAGATTAATCGTTTCAACCTCCTCCTGATGAGGAGTGATAACCTTTTCCTCTTGTCTCAACAACCTGGCTAGCTCTTCAGGAAGCTCATATTCTTCTTCAACCCCTTCATCAGCTTGATTGATTGGATTGTTAAAGTCATACGAAGTCATAGCCGTGCTGTTGTCGGTGTTGTCTGGAAGGCACTCTCTGCAAGGGTTCAGTTTGTTCATTTTAGTGATTGATTTTAATCTTGCTTAGAAAAGGAAAAAAAAGTTATCATTTTGAAAACATCGCCATTTATTTTTTGTACAAAAAGAAAAATGGAAAAACAGTGAGCGGAAAAGAAAAAGACTCGTTTGCAAAAAGATGTCTGATATTTCATTGATTAATCTTGTTGCACAAAAAAGTACAGATGGCCCGATTACAAAATGAGTCTTGTCATCTTGGGCAAGATGCAAGACTTTGATGCATGCTATAAAAATACAGGAAATAATAATTACTCTGCATGAGTAACTCTTATAATTTCCTGGGAAGACCAGTTTGAGATACTGCTCCTCGGGATCTTTGGACGGATCCAACTCTCCAGATTGCGTTCTTCTTCCAGCTCGTCTTCCAAATTGTTGATAGCATCAGGGGTGAGCATCCCCCCACTGACAAAACCGGGCTTCTCAGCAGCCTCTGCTTGATTCTGTTGAGTTGGTCTGTAACCCAACCCAAATTTGTCCTTCTTCTCTTCCACAGATAAAACCTTGCCCCAGCCTTGGGCAGTTCCTTCTTCAACAACCTTTCGGGCTTGTTGATAAGATGACATGGAGATTCCAGGTACAACAGATGTTTCATTTACGTTCAAGGCCTCAAACCCTTGACTCATCGTTTCATGGATCTCCCCATCCATCTCAATATATTTGTAAGTAGCCAGGTGACTGACAAAAATATCCTCCTCTCCACAGATAGTAACGACTTGACCCTCCCACTCGAATTTTAACTTCTGGTGAAGGGTAGACGTTACTGCGCCAGCGGCATGAATCCATGGTCTACCCAACAAACAGCTGTAGGCAGGCTGAATGTCCATCACGTAGAAGATCGTTTTAAAAGTTTGTGGGCCAATCGTTACAGGCAACTCAATTTCCCCCAGAACCGATCTCTTAGAGCCATCAAAAGCTCTTACTACCAGGTTACTGGGACGCAATACCAATCCTTCATACTCTAGCTTCACCAGGGCCTTTTTAGGTAAGACATTGAGGGATGATCCTGTGTCTACCAGCACATGGGAAAGGACTGCACCTTTACATTCCATAGTGATGTGCAAGGCCTTGTTATGGTTGCGGCCTTCCGTAGTCAAATTAGTATTGGTGAACCCTAGCCCATTTCTAGCAGTAACATTTCCAACCACAGTTTCCAACTGATTGACGGTGATCTCTTCAGGCACGTAAGCTGCGTGCAAGACTTTGAGTAGTGCATTCCGATGGGCTTCGGAGCACATAAGCAATGATAGGATGGAAATCTTGGAAGGCGTCTGGTGAAGCTGATCCACTATTTTGTAATCACTTTTCTTGATGATTCTCATGAACTCATCAACTTCTTGATCAAAGGGTGTTTTCAAAGTTTCCTTAATAGCTTGATCTTCCTGCACCGGGCTCTTTCCTTTTGCCTTGGCAGCAGCTTCTACTTCGGCAGTGGGTCTTTGAATTTGTGGAGCAAAGAGACGTCCGCTTCGAGTGAAGCCTCCGCCTCCTCCCACATTGTCTATTTGTGGTGCAGGGGTTGATGGTTCAAGAGTGATTTTCTGTCCTTCGTAGTATATGTCAGAGCCGTAATGCCAAGGGATGGCCTTACTGCTTTCATAAGGTACTGGCCCAGGCACTGTGATAGTGACTGGACTGATTGCAGCTGCGGAAGGAACTGTGATAGTCTGTGGATCGTAATATATCGTGACTGGTGCTCTGATGGGAGTAGCACTTTGTGAGTTGTAGGCTGAATTATTCTTTGGATCGTAATAGATTGTAACGGTTGAGACGTCTTCATTATTTGTTGCTGATGTTGTAGGAGACATTGTTGGAAGGATGGGTGTTGTTGTTGTAGAAGTTTCGAAATGGAGTGGTGCTGGAGTTGTAGAAGGAACATTTGTTGATATCTGGTCAGTTGAAATGACAGATGAAGCACTTGTTGATGAAGCCGAAGAATTGTCGGGAACAATGGTTGTTGCAGTTGTAGGAGATACCGGAATTGTTGCTGATGAGATTGCTGGATTTGTTGGAAATGATGTGGTGATTTGAAGTTGGCCACTCTGAATGAGACCATCTATGCCATTCCTCAAGTTATCGCACCCATTTACTGAAATATTGCAGTAAGCGCACCCTAACTCACACCCCGGGAACATTTGACATTCGAGGAGCTGAGCCTTAATCTCTACCAACGGTGTCCGAATCTGACCCACACTGGTTATCAAATAAGACGGCTTGTCTTCTTCAATAGCATTGATTCTGGGACCTCCGTGGTGTGGCATAGGGTTTTTATTAACATTTGGTGGTGGTGCGAAATTTAGAGCCTTAGAGTCTACCAGGTCTTGTACCTTCATGTGCAAGGCTCTGCACTTTTCTGTACTATGGCCAGGTGCATTTGAGTGAAAGGCACATCTGGCGTTGGAGTCATAATTTCTGGGTAGACTATTAGGATCTGGAGGTGCCAACGTCCTTAGCTCAACTAGGTTGAGTTTCAGGAGTTGTGGCAGTAGCGTTGCATAGGGCATAGGGATCGGATCGATCACCCTATTAGCCTGAGAGGGCCTCTGTTGGAATGGCCTTTGCTGATTGTTGTTGTTGGTGTTGTTGTAGTTTCTCGGAGGATACTGAGCTTGTTGATGGTACTGAGGTTGTTGCTGATAATTTTGTTGCGGAGGTTGATAAGCTGGTTGTGGATGAGCTGGAGCGGGAATGGTGACTGCTGCCACAGACCTGTGAACATACTGGGGTCTGCCCCTGTTGGTGTGGATGGCATTGGTCTCGCCAGTTCTTCTTGGGCCTGCAAAAGGCTTCCTTGTATTGCTGGACGAGCTGGCACCATTGTCAGAAATCTTGCCCATTTTTAACAGGCTCTCAATTCTTTCCCCAGCTATGACAACATCTGCAAAGCTAGTAGAAGAGAAAGCAGCCAGCCTGTCAATGTATGTTCCCTGAAGGGTGTTCATAAACATATCTGCCATTTCCCTCTCTGACATAGGTGGCTGAACAGCAGCAGCCAATTGCCTCCATCTCTGGGCATACTCTCGGAAACTTTCCCTTGACGACTGTGACATTCCCATTAGGAGGGTCCTGTTGGGTGCCATATCTAAGTTGTACTAATACTGTCTGATAAAGGCCTCTGCCAGGTCCTTCCAACACCTGATAGTTGCTCTTGTCAGATGAGAGTACCATTCTCTTGAAGCTCCTGTCAAGCAATCCTCAAAATAGAACATCCAGAGCTTCTCGTCCATGGTGTAGGCCTTCAACCTCCCCAGAAATGATTGTAAATGGGTCCGGGGGCATGAAGTCCCGTTGTATTTCTCAAAACAAGGAGGCTTAAACTTATGGGGAATCCTGACCCCGTCTACCAAGCCCATGTCCATGACATCGAAACCCAAAGAGTTTTGAGACTCTAAGGATCTTAACTTCTCATCTATCTCATCCAGCCTTCTGTCATAAGCTTCCTCCCCAGCTCCCATTACTGTGAACTGATCCTCCTGGGGGTCTTCTTGCAGTACCCTGCCTGCAGTGGCAGTCCCTTGAACATTTGCAGGAATATTAACCTCTGGATGAAGGTGGGGACCAAACACAGGGGGATTGACATGAGGTTGGACCCTCTCATTTTTGCTTGTGCCAGCAGTCCCTATATGTGGATCCTCTTGGTTTTGCCTTTCCACCATGGCTCTCAATCTTTCTTGGCTCTGAGCCATGTTGTTCATCACTTCCATAAACTGCGTCATCTGTGTTCTCATTTCCAATCTTTCGTTTGCCATTTGATTTCTAACCTCTGCAAGGTCCTGTTGTACCTGATCCATTTGTATGCCCGGAAGGTTGTTACGGGTTGGATATCGGTGTGGACGGTTGAGGGGAAATACCTGGCGTCGAGCAATAGTTCCTGAACATCACAACAGAGTTAGTAGCAATAAGACAAAAACCTACAAAACAAACAAAGGGTTAGCATGCAATGCAGTATGCCTATTTGTTTCCAAGGTATCCGGGCTTGGCATTTGGTTTTGACCCTTCCAGACCCTTGAAGATGCTGCTGTTGATGTTGCTTTGCAGAATTTATATAAAACAAACTGGTACATATATATTACAAAAGGCAAATGGTACATAGTTTGTTTCTTTCTTACAATACAAGCCCCCTGAGGGGTCAAAATACAACATAAGAAAACAAAAATACATGAAATGAAAACAACAACAAGCAAAAGTCAAACACCAAGACCAAACTCATCCTCCTGAACTTCTTTGAGAAGTGCTTCAGTCACAGGATCAGCCGGACGCTCTGTAAGGTTTCTGATGAGGAGATTCCTTGTAGTCACAGCTGCAGTCAGCTTCTTATGTTGACTCTGGTCTTTTGACCTCTTCACACCAGCTCTAATCTTCAGCTCTGAGATCTCCCTCTGGGCTGCTGCCAGGGCTTCCTGTTGCTCTTTTGCACTAGCTTCCAGCTGCTCAATCTTATCCTGGGTCCTTTTATCTTCCAGAGTACGAGCCTCGGTGATTCTGACCCACCTAGCCTGGCTCTCCTTCAGGTACAAATCAGCCCTGGCTTTCTGGAACTGGGCTTCCTTGCAAGCATTCTTCAGAATTTGTTCTCCAGCCCTAGACTTCTTAATGTAATCTTCAGACTTCTCAATTCTAGCCAAATGCTCCAACTTCAACTTTTCTAACCTCTCAACATCCAATCTACCGTCACTCCTCTCCCAGAGGGTCTTCTGTAGGGCCTGAGTCAACTTATCATTTCTCTCTTTCAATTTCTCAAACTCCTCTAAACTTACAGTTGCTGGAGGTGGTGCTGTGGAAGGCCCAGGCATATCTTCAATAGTAAAGGGCATCCCAGAAAATTGAGCCCTGGCATGGGACCAATCATAGTACTGTGCTGATGCCACATTGTTGCACTTCCCCAGAATGGTTACCCCCTTTGTCTACACATTGTCCCAGGCCCAGGCTGCTTGCCTGACAACAGCCAGATTAGGCTTGATTTCAACATAAAGGGTCTCAGTCAGATCCTGTGCCCTAGGAGGATGGACTAATGCATAGCCCAGTTGCCTTTTGAATAATAGAGGGTTGTAATTGATACACCCTTTCACTCCAATCAAAGGCACATTGGGAAATTGCCCACAACTTGTAATGATGTCTCTGCCCTTAGTACTCTGTGTACACCATCTGATGTCATCTGAAGTTAGAGCAACAAGCCTCCTAGCCCAGTTCTTATGCTGGTGAGGGTTCAAGAATGCATCAGTCTTTGGCAGATGCTTGAGCAGCCAAGTGTGGAACAAAGGAGCACAACATCTTACTAATCTTCCCTTTTGCTTTTCATTCCTTTGATGGACAGAGTAGTAAAGATCTCCCAGTAAGGTGGGCACTGGGTTTCTCAGGATGAAAAGATGGACTGCACTCTTGCTAACAAACCTAGGCTCATCTGCAAAAAGTATGACCCCATATATACTAAGGGCCAACAGGGCGCAGGCTGCCTTCCACTCCCCCAGGGAGGCCTTCAGACTGGCCTGAGAAGTCAAGAAATCCAGATGGAAACCAGAGATTCCAGCTTTGGATGTCAAATTCTGCCCAACCAGAACTGGTTCCAGATGTAATGCTTTTGCTATCTCTTCATTACTTGGGAAAGTCATCTCAGGGTTGAAGGGGATTCCACCCCTGATGGGCACACCAACCAATGATGAGTATTCCTCCAACAATGGTCCCAACTGAAAGTTCTGAAATGTAAAGCACCTCAGGGGAGGGTCATAGAATTGCAGACAAGTGTGTATCAAGCTCCTCTGTGAAGGGTCCAAATCCATAACCACATCAAGGATTCCTCCATAATGTTCTCTGAAGAGTGGTATATGGTCTGGAGTAATCAGGGTCTGAATCCTCCTGATGCTAGCTAGCTCAGGTTCAAAGAAGTGATAAGAGATGTTACTCTTCTTAGGTGCCATGTTGCTGAAGAAATAAGACAGATGCTGATGATGGAGAATAAAATTTGATGATGGGCCTCTGACAGGCTGAGACTGATGATGCAGATAACTGATAACTGGAGTAGATACTGGTGAAGATAGGCCTATGCTGATGATGGGGTCAAAACCAAGCCAAAGTAAAGTATGGATACCCTGAAAAACAAATAAGCAAATGTTAAAATGATGCAATGATGATGTATGCAAATGATATGCAAGGGTTTGTGACTGAGCTGGATCCGATCAAATGCTCTGATATAAGTCCATGTATGCTCAAGAAATCCAGATGGAGGTCTATAAGTCCAGTAACCAAGGTGGGGGACTCAAATAAAGAGCCACATGTCCAGGGTTTTAGAATCACAAGAACTGTTCCAAAATGGAGTACTCTTATTCAACAAAGTAACAGGGTATGCTGAGGTCAAGGGTACCTGCAAACCTGTAAACAGCCCAACCCCCTCACAGGTGGTGTTCTAAAACAAGGATCCTCAGATTTGGATCAGTTATGAGAAGTGTAAACACTTCTAACCCGAGGGTACAGTGTTTACAATAACCATAAAAGTTCCTCCTCTAATTCACCTCAGTTTCTGAAGGTCAATACTAAAGGTCATCCAGACTTAGCAGGCTTCCCAGATAGCCCTAGTACTGCAGGAAATCTGCAACACAGAGTTCTCAAGAAGAAACCCATATCTGAACCGTGTTTCATATTCCCGCACCAGACCGAGATGGAATGGGAAAGAATATGAACCACTCTAGCCTAGGTGTCACTCAGGTCCCAGGTATAGGACCTTGACTCTCAATAGAACCCCACCCACCAAAGCAAACAAACAGATCCAGCCAGCGCAGTATGACAATATGATATATGCACAAAGCTATAAAGAAAGCAATAAGCAAAACTGTACATAAAGCAATAAACAAAAAAATAAACATACAAGCACAAATAGCACAACACCCCAGTAAATACAAATCAATCAAGCGCTAGGAGGAACCCACAAAAAGAACCAGAAGCCCTGGTTACAATATAAGGGTCCCCAGCAGAGTCGCCAAGCTGTCGCTCCCGATAGATGGGACTGGCCCAAATAAAGTACAGACGCGAACGGTCGGCGAAAGGGACAATGAGAACACACAGCAGTGAACTCACTGGAGATGAAAAGAGTCGCCAGCTAGGCATTTTTATCCCGGAGGAAAGGTAATGCTGCATAGACCTAGAAAAGATGGATAAGACGGTTGCGAACCAGGGAGACTGAGAAAGGGGGTTGGTTACAACCTGGGAAGGTATTAGCACCCAGATTGTCCGCCGTACTCGACGGGATCCACGCTTAAAAGATTTGTGTTTTAAAGGGGTAGTGTCAGTGCAATCTGTGTATAAAAAGAGCTGGAAAAAGATGTACAGGTGTCAATGTATAGTGTATAAGTGATATGAAGCATGAAAGTGTCAGTGTAAGGACAGGGATAAGATGCTCATGATAATGAGGCTCAAAGAATAATGCTGGAAGGAGGGGGGATATACAGAGACTTTTGTTCGATAACTGTTAAGTTATGCCTACGTATCCTCTCGTGCAATGAGGAAGACAGAACACCGTAGTTCGACCCAAAGAGACTGAAAGATGGATTGACTTGTGAACTGCTTACTTGTCTATGCTCAAGTGTATGACCTGTCTGGCCCAGGTGCTAACTGTCTTGCATTAGACGGAAGAAGCAAGTTCTCGTTTGTGAGTGATTGAGGTGAGAAAAGAATCCCGTAGGAGACGATTATTGTTTGTTTTCGAGTTTTCAGTCTTTTATTGCTCTTGAAAGTTTGTCATAAGTTAATGAGTTTAAGCCTAAACCAATGGACTTAGTAAACTCATCACATCCTCCCTCTGATTAGGGGTAATGAGAATACCTTAAGTGTGAAGTCAGATTCTCACACTTAATCACCTTTGGTGTAGGATTAAGATCATTAACCTACTTGTGATTATTTAGATGTTTTTGGTGTTTTTGTTTAGTGTTAAGTAATGAGGTTAAGCCATAATCAAGGATTAAACAGACCCATTACACCATCCTAATAGAAGGATAATAGATGAGAATGTTTAAGCTGAGGAAAGCTTCTCAACTTAATCCATGATTAGGGATTAAACTCATGACAAAACAAACCTTTGATTAAGTGGATTTTATTTAATGATATGATGATGAAGTGATTTTTAGGGTTTGTAAGACAACTTGAGGGGGACTTGTCCATTAACACTAGGGTTAGTCCTTCTTAACCAATTAAGGAAGAATTAGAACCCTAATGCAAGGCCCAAGTTACAAGCTTGATGTTTTGATGATTATTCAGTGAATTGATTAAAGGATTTAAACACATTAAGGGTTTAACACTTAGGATTAAAGTTATACACTCCATCCTAATAGAAGGATGCAGGCATAAGCTTAATCACAAAGCCTTAAAGCCTTTAGGGTTTAGTCCCTGATTATGAGATGAGAAGAGAAGACTCAAAGAGACACAAAGGTAAAACTAAGAGGGGGACTAATCAAAACCCTAATTATTGTCATGCTTGGTTGTTCCTAAGGTTTGTGAGGTTTTCAAAAGAAGTCTTCAGAGGAACCACCAGGAAGCAGATGAAAGGAGCAGAGAGAAGCAAAGCAACTTGCTTCATTTAAGAAGTCAAGTCACTTGAAGAAAGAAAGTAAGGAGAAAAAGAATGAGCAAGCTCAATCTCCAACACATACAAAAATGCAGCAAGTATGCATGAAAGAGATGAAGAGAAGTTATGAGAAGTGAAGGCAAATTCACTTCCCAAGATTACTTACCACCTAAAAAGTTAGAAAATAAATGCAATGCAATGCAAGATGAGATGAGATGACATGATGAGAAACAAAACCAGAAGCATATACATGATGTTAATGATGCTATGAGATGTTACAAACATGTGACAAGGCAAGGAGATGATCATACAAACTTATGAATGCAAATGGAGCAAGTTAAGAACCATGATCATACATGAAAAGTTATGAAGTGCATATGGCATACAACATGGCAAATACATGATGCAATGATCAAACATGCTTTCAATATGTCTCATGATGTTAAATGAATCAAATGGAGGCATGGAATGTCATGGCAAGTCATGTTATGCAAGAGAATGCAAGATGGATGCATATGGAGGCCCAAATTAGGGTTTATGATCAAAGCATCAAACAAAAACCAAAATCAGAAGCAAACCACATTACAAAAAATTGAAAATTCACTCAAAGGACCCCTAATCCTATACTAACCCACTGCCCAAAGGAGAGGTCTCAACTTCTAACCAATTTCAAGTTATGATTTTTCTAAGTTTTCTTGGGTTTTAGGGTTCCTTAACAAGAAAATTATCAAACAAATTGAAAATGAAAGATCAAATCATGGCCATTTAATCTCACAAACTACATGCTAAACACAATGCAATGCAAAAAGAATCAAGGTCCAACTCTTTAGGGTTAGGCAGAAATGATTTTTGGAAGTTTGGATCAAAATAATGCATAAAAATGATTTTAATTCAATGAAAAATTCTCAAAATGCATCAAGATCAAAAAATAAATTTGGTTTGAAGGTTGGACAATGTTTCTAAATGTCTTAAAACATTTCATGAATTTTTTGGTGATTTTTAAATACCTAAAAGTATTTTTAATTAATTAATTCTCATTAATTAATTAAAAAGAAACTTTTAAATATTTAAAAATACTTTTTAAATGCAAAAAATGAAAATAAAAATATTTTTGTGTTTTAAAAATTAATGAAACTCAGGATAAAAAATTTCATAATTTTTAAAGCATTTTTGCTATTTTAAATAAATTAGGGAAAACAAATGAAATAATATGAAAATTAAATGAATTTTTTACTGAAAAATAGAAAGTAATCAGATCCAACGCATGAGATTTAAACTGGCAAGGGCGGGAGTTGACTGCGCGCGGGTTTGGACGGCCCAAATTCAAATTCAGCTAATTAATGCTTATGCCCTAATGACACCCTTAATTACTTTCAGGCGACCGGAACAGTGTTCCGGTCGTCTTCTCCGATCACTCCAAAACACTAACTCTCTCCACACGCATCTAAAATGAAATCTAATTGAACAGAAATGATCCCCACTCACTCACGAATCAAAACCCTCAATCAAAACAAATTTATCACTCCTAAAATGGCTGAATCGAATCAAACAAAAACTAGGGCAAAAAGTTTCAGAAGCAGGTTAAACTCTCATCTCTCCACCATTTTCAAAACCAAAGACATATTCATGATCAGGGAGGCATATAGAACAACTTTGGAACTTAAAAAAACAATTCTGGAAAAAATGTTCTTGAGCTACCTGAGTTTCGAAGCTTTCAATCTTGCAACTTTCTGACCCCTTCCTTTGATGCAAACCACTCCACTTGATCCCCTGATGATGCTTGAATGCTTAGAAGGAGTTTATGTTGGCTGGTTTGAGAGATTGAACAAGTTCTGTTCAAGCTCAGGTGAGAACTTTGTTTGTGATTCAGGCAGTTTCAGACAAGGGTGAGGGGTTCTTTGTGATCAGGGTGATGATTTGAGAAGGTTTGTGAAGTTTGTTCAAGTGTTTGTGGCCTGTATGAAGAGTTTCGAAGGTTTTTGCTCCAAGGGTGGAAAATGGGAATGTGATGCTATGGCTTGCTTCAGGCTTTCTTGTTGTATGAAATGGCTGGCATTTTGTTTGTATAAATTAATCCCATTGGTCAGATGATGTGACTTGGCCTTTTGTGATAGGTGTGCTAGCTTTTGCAAAAAGTCCACTTTTGTGTAAGAGAAAGCATGGGCAGCTTCTAGCTTGGTACAAGGGGTGTGGGCTGCGCAGCAAGGTGAGGGGAAAGGCTAGGGTTGGTTCAGCAGCCAAGGCAGCAAGTGGATGGAAGTGTGATGATGGCTTTGCAACTTGATCACTTTTGGTTCACATGGAAATGTCTTGCTTCACAAACCATGAAACATGAGAAATTCTTAGTCCATTCTGAACTTTAGGGTACATGTAATGTTTGTGTGATGGTTAGACATGAATTAGAAGTCACAAATGCCTTGGTACAAAGTTTTTGCAAGTTTTCCATTTGGTGCATATTTTGAAAATTAGTGATTTTTGCCAACTTTGACACACCATAACTTTTGATCCAAAATGAATTAGGTCATGTTCTTGTACTTTCTGAAAAGGGAAAGATCTAATCTACAACTTTCATGACCAAAGTGTTTCCATTTGAAGCATTTTTGGATCAAAAAGTAAGGGTTGAAAAAGTTGCATAAAATGACATTTCATTAAAAGTCAACCATGCCCTAAAAAGTCAACTTTGCAAAAACTTGTAATTCTTGAATTTTGTGAACTTCAACCTTCTTCCATGATTAAATAAAGATCAAATACACTCAAAATGATGAAGATCACCCCTTGGTTGGGTCATTGGGGGCCTCAGATGCCCTGATTTTGCACTGACTTGTCCAAAAAGTCAACTCTTGATCAGATGACTTCCCCATGGAATTTCTTCATGAAAATTTATATGCATACTCCCTATACCATATAGAGAGCAATAGAAACAAGAATGACCAAAAAATTTGGAGTTATGGCCTCTGAAACCAAAACCCTAATTTTAGGTCATCTGTGCAGTCAAACCTGGCTCTGCCTCCATACCAATCCCAGTTCTTGTGATTCTTTGGCATTCTTGACTTTGAGAAGATGTAATATGATACTTGAACACACATGGACCTCTTTGAAGTGATTGATGACCTTTGGAGTGGCTCAAGAAGCTCTTGGATTGCTCAGATCACAAACCCTAGATGCAGATGACTTAGAACCTATGCAGTGAATCAAAAATGTGATATGAGATGCTATGATTATGTTCATGCATATGAAATGATCACAAGCCATGGTGTGAATGGGTGAGGGAAAATTTGGGGTGTTTACAGCTGCCCCTATTCAAACATGAGTTAGCTGTGCAGGTTGTAAGCGACGGCTTAACAGGCAAACAAGATAACTTGTGGTTGAATACCAAAGACAGTCCAAAATTTGCACTCACAGAATGAAGAAGAAAAGGGATATAGATTGTAAAGGAAAATAAAGTATATTGTAAAGTGTGGGCGACGGAGGACGACCGTCGAGCAGAGGACGACTGTTGGGTAAAAAGCAATGACGGGGATGGCCGACATGCTGGGAAAAGTGCGGAAAATAAAGCAATGACGGGGACGGCCGACATGCTGGGGATAAAAGAATTATGATGGGAACGGCCATCAAGATAAAGCTATAAAATTTCCAGGGGATTAATGAAACATGACGGGGACGGCCATCAAGTTCATAAAGTAAAGTAACCAACGATGGGGACGGCCATCAGGCTAAAAAGAAAAGGGACCACGACGGGGACGGCCATCGGGTTAAAGAATAAATGAAATAAACAGATGATGAGGTACGGTCATCAAAGGTGAAGGACGATCACCTAGCAGGGGACGGCTGCTCTGTTGGGTTAAGATGAGGGACGGTCATCTAAGGTGGAGGACGACCACCTGGCAGGGTACGGCTGCCGAAGATGTAATATGATACTTGAACACACATGGACCTCTTTGAAGTGATTGATGACCTTTGGAGTGGCTCAAGAAGCTCTTGGATTGCTCAGATCACAAACCCTAGATGCAGATGACTTAGAACCTATGCAGTGAATCAAAAATGTGATATGAGATGCTATGATTATGTTCATGCATATGAAATGATCACAAGCCATGGTGTGAATGGGTGAGGGCAAATTTGGGGTGTTTACAGTATGCAAGGGCGTGGCTGGGCAAGTTGAGGTATGAGGTATTGGGCCAAAGGCAAGTGTGGGAATAGAAGAAAGGCTTTAGTGATATGGGCCAAAGGCCCCCTTTTTTTATTTGTTATGAGAAGCAAAACAAAAGGAAATGGATTGTTTCTTTTTATTATGAATTTTTTTTGACAAATGGTTAGAAAAAATGATAAAAACGGTTTATGAATATAGAAAAAAAAGTAGAATTTTTGAATTATGGTATATGAAGGAGAAATAAAAACGGATATTTGAATTTAAATGGGTAGAAGTGAATAACAAAGAAATCGAAAATGGATAGAAAAAATAATGGAATTGGAATGAAAAAATTGAAATAATCGAAAATCGAAAATGAATAAATGACTAAAAGAAAAATGGTTTGATCGAAAAAGAATAAAGGGTATGAAAATGATGATTTTTAAAGGCCCACGACCAACTTCCGATTTTTCTTGCACAAGCCACTAGTGAAAAATGAACACAGCCAACCAAAGAAACACTGAGCAGTTGAATAAATTGTCACTCAAACCACAACTGTCATCTGAACATTGCCTTGATAATTCGAAACCAAACTGAGGAAAATAAATCCTCAGATGAATCTCTAATGAACTGATAAACTGATGAACCGATAAACACTGAAGATTCAAGCCAAAATTCGCACAAAACACTGTTTAACACCTGATGAACCAACCAAACCTTACACAAAACATTGTCACACAAACCAACTTGTACTTTGAAGACGTATTGTCTGATAAGTGAATTATTGGCACACACAACTGACAGTCAACACAATCTTTTAATAGTTTGACCAGATTAGGTCAAACATCCATCTGAAAATGCATTGTGATTGAACAAGCGCATCTGAATGAAATTATTGCCCTATTTTCGCAAACCTGCAACACAGAGAAGAAGAAGAACACTGCAACATATTTTTTTGTATTTTGGTTAGAAGTCAGTAAATATAAACAAATATAAAACAGTAAAAATAATGGTGATCCCCTGTGAAGCATAGACCCACATCTGAGGAGAAACTCGAAAGCCAGTGCGATCTTGTTTGATATGCAAAATGCAGATGATATGCAAAGGAACTTAGGGCAAAAATTAGGGTGTTACACATATATGATCATGTGTTTTTAGGTTAATCATGGCATGGCATTGAAGCACTCAAACAATTTAAAAGCATACATGTATTACAAAGATGATGTAAAACAGAATGTGAAACAATTGTTTACATGCTAATTGATGCATTTGAACCTAGCAACAACATATACAAAGAAATTTATACATTAATGAACAAATAAGCGCAAAAATATGCAAAACTAACGAAACACATGGCGAAACGACTCGAAACAATGAAATCAGGCACCTAAAATGGTCTTGAAAATTCCCTAAAATCATGCTCTATCACTACATGAACAATAAAGAACAATACAATGCAAGCATGCAATGAAAATAAACAAATTTTCAAATTTTAAACAGCGTTAACCGGTTAACAGTATTGGTTAACCGGTTAACGCCCTTAAATTTTCAAATCCATGGGAAGTTTTCAACGTGTTAACCAGTTAACCATATGCGTTAACCGGTTAACACTGAACAGAATGCATAAATTCAGCTATGCAAAAGCACTTTTGGTCTCAAACCTGCTTCTAATAACCCCTAACACATACATGAACATGCTAGCACGGATTTTCCACTTAAATAAGGTCTTTTAACACCTATTAGCACCTAGAATGAGCTATGATTCTAACTACTAACAATCAAAATTAGCAAAACACAATCAAATCGTAACCAAACGCAAAAAGATCAAAACACAAGTATAATAATAAGCAATTGAAGAATGCCAATGCGCCGAGATGAAGAGAATAAGTTAAAAGCGAAGAAACGATATCAGATTCACCAACCTACAAAGCGGAGGATTGCTTTGGTGAGTGTTACAATTCTATCATTGTGAAAAATGAAGAGAAAACCGTGAGCTTCGATCTTCAATCCCCAAGAACGCAAAATAAATGTCGATGCTCCAAATTGCTTCCGATTAGTGAAATAAACACTATAACCATGCCAAATCTTCGATAAGGCACCGAATTGGTGAAGAAGATGGAGGCTAAGCTTCCGATCGATCGAGTTTCGATGTGAAACTTGATGGATCGTGATGAAGATGAAGCTTTGATGAATTTGGCAATGGAGGATAATTGAGAGAGAAACGAGAAATTTGGAAAGTGAAATGATGAAAATGAAGTTGTCACCCCTTGCTTTGGAGTGATTAGGTCTTATATAGAGAGGGTAGGTATGGCATGAGGCTTGGGTATGGACCTTTCTTGGGCATTAGGTTAGGTTTGGATTTAGGTATGGAGTTAGTTAAAGTTGGTTAGGGTTTAGGGAATATTCCTCGGAAGAGTGTGGAAGGGTCTAGAATATGGTAGAAAAATCTAGTGAAGTGAAGTGAAAAATGAAATGTGAAACAAAGTGGAGAAGAAAATGTGGAAGGAAAAGAAAACCAACCAAAATTTGAAGTATTTGCCCAAAATTCGCACTTGTTAACCGGTTAACCATATGCGTTAACTGTAATGCCCATTTATTTAATTAATTAATTAATTAAATATAAGTGTATTACGTTATGTTGATATTGTGGTGATTCATGTATTTGAGTTTATTTAAGTTGATTTCCGGATTATCGAAATATTTCGTTGATGTTTATAAGTTGGTTCGAGTTAAATTGATTAAACAAGTTGATTTAAGTTGTGAAAAATAATATAGGATATTTTGCATTTTTAGTTGAATATGTTGATTTGGTGGTTTGGACGATTTATTTGATAGTCGGGAGAAATAATATTAGAATTAATATTATGGAGTTATAAGAGTATCTATTTAAGTGGACTTAGTTGTAGCGTTGATGGTAGAATTTGTGGGGGTGCTGATTAGAAAGCCCAATTAAAATTGAATAATAATAATAATTATTATTATTATAAAAATAAAAATAAAAAGGAGAATTAGTCAAGAGGAGAAGTTGAATCAGTAGAAGTTGGGAATTGTGGAACGTAGAAAAGTCGAACGGGTAAAATTGGAGAACGAGGAAAAGTGGAGAAAACGGTTACGAGAAGTCGTCATGGGAAACCAAATTGGAAAGTCGATCGGAGATTCAAAGCAGCCACTGATTAAGGTAAGAGTGGGGTTCGAACTTTATACTCGGGATTATGATAATTATTATGTAGGATTGGGATTACGTGATTTTTATGCTGTTGGATGTTGAATTGATGTTGATTGAGTACTGATTTTGTTGTTTTAATTATTGTGAAGAATCTGTTTCTGTGTGACAATCGGTAATCGATTTTGTGGATTCGTTAATAGTTGAATCGAAATTTTTGTGGAAAACACGAAACTGGAGAAAACCTCCTTTTACGTTGAACGGGTGGGCGGCACAGGCCACCGATTGTATTAAAGGGTGGCGCAGGCCACCCAAAGAAAATAATGGAGGTGTGGCGCAGGCCACAAGCACCATTCTAGATGTGTGGTGCAGGCCACACCTAGTGGGTGGATAATTTCATGGCGCACGCCATATTTGGTGAGGGGGGTTGTTGAGTGGCCACATAACAGGCCTATGGCACAGGCCTATGGCACAGGCCGCACATCATGGCCCTTGCCATGATTTATTAATTAGTATATATTAAGTTTCTTTTTTTAGCTTAAAGGAATAAATATATATAATAAATGTCTTACTAATTTTAAAATAAGAATATAATTAAAGGAATATTATGATTAATAATATTATACTAAGTATTAATTATAGTGTGACATGTGTATAAACATGTTTAGTATAATTAAATAACAATACTAATTGGGTTGTAAGAGGTGGAGTATAGCAGTAGCATATTTTAGCAGATTATTAGGAGAGACAGAAGTAAGAAATCAGTAACATGAGGTTTAGTAGGTAATGGTATTGCAGCAGAATTTAAAGTCAATAAAAGTTAAAGGATAATAGCAGAGAAATGCAGATATTGGTAAATTGGAATTAAGAAGAATAAGTGGAGTTTATGAGTAGTTTTGGCAGAAAATTAAGTAGTTCTGATTTAGTCGGTTTAGCCGATTTAAGCGGAAAAATTAGTTGTCCGGAATTTAACAAAAATTGATGAGTTAGTTCAGAATAATAAATAAGTGATTTTAGTCAGTGTACTTTGTTAATTAGTGTTGAATGTGTGTATTTTCTAGTATAGTTTCTTATGTTGTTTTGTCCCGGTTTGGGAGCATTTTTAAGTTAAAGGTCGGAGGACCCATATTGATTATTCGAGTTGTAGGTGGTAAGACCAATGTTGATGTTCAAGTTGTAGGTCGTATGACCAATATTGAAAGTTGTAGACCTATGGCCAAAGTTGAATTGGTGTTGAATTAAAGTTGTGATGTTGTTTGTTGTATGTTGTTGGAGTTGATTGCTGTGATGTGTTGAGTCGTTGTATCATGGCATACACTGCATTTCTAAGTTAGAGCGGATGCTCACCACGTTGGCCTGGATTGGCAAATTTATTAAGTTGAAGGCTTATGCCTTGCAGATACCTCGATAACCTGGTATATTTTAAGTTGGGAGTTTTACTCCAATGGTACCATAGACATATGCACAGTCGAGTCGCATCCCGTGTCGCATTGATTATGTTGTTTGCGTTGTTTATGTTGCTCTAGTTGAATAAGTGGTTTATGTAGATTTAAGTGGATTAAGTGGTTTAAGTCGATTATGTTGAGTAAGTAGTTCATGTTGGATAAGTTGATTATATTATCATGTTGGATAAGTTGATTATGTTGCTAAGTTGATTATATTATTATGTTAGATAAGTTGATTATATTATTATGTTGGATAAACTGATTATCTTGCTAAGTTGATTATATTATTATGTTGGATAAGTTGATTATGTTGCTAAGTTGATTATATTATTATGTTGGATAAGTTGATTATGTTGCTAAGTTGATTATATTATTAGGATGGATGAGTTGATTATAGGATTATGTTGCCTGAGTTGTTTATATATTTATGCTTGTAATGTCGATTATGCTGATATTGAAGAAGTTGAATATGTTGTATATGTTCGTTGAAGTTGATGAAGGTGTCTATGTTGATCTTGTATGGTTATGTTGATATAATAATTAAGTTGATTAAACATGTTGAGAGTTTGGGGTGATTGGTAAGATGTTGTTGTGGGATAGTACGAAAATTGTATGATTCTATCTAGCATATTAATTATCATACTCTTGTTTATATGGTTCGATATCTCACCCCTTTCTGTTGTCGAATGTTACCTTGATTGGTAACGTGCAGGTATTCCAGTTTAGAGTTGCTTACTTTCGTAATCAAGTCGGTGTCATCGCTCTGATATGTAACACTCGGGGGATGAACGCTTAATTGTTTTGTTGTTATATTTAGTTGTTGTTGTTGTTTTAAGTTGTTTCAATGAACAACATGTTATTACTAAGTTGTTAGGTTGAACAAGTTGTTAACTGATGCAAAGTTGAATATTTGTGGATCCGCTGCCTATTTGTAAAAGTTGTTTTATTTTAAGGAATTGAATAAGAGTTGACATTATAGTTTCATCCTATTTGAAAGTGTTATGTATCGATGTTCATGAAATTAAAATGAACTTGTTAAAGTTGAAAAATGTAGCATCCTATTTTGTTGTTGAATTTTGAAACTCTGATTTATGATTTTCCGTCGGGTAGATTTGGGGTGTTACATTAACCGATTAACGGTAGAAAAATTTGAATCCTTATTTTTCCATGGGTTAACTCTTGGAAATGACTTGGACTATTTTTGTTGCATTATTTTTTCTCTTGAGATCCATAATTGACAAGCCTTACCCGATCACATGCCTTATGCGTATGCAAATGATCATGATTTATTATTATTATTTTTATTTTATTTTGCGATGCAATGCTTGGACGATCATGCGGGATGACGAAGCATAAACCATTTGAGGTTGGCAATAAAATAAGAGGTAAAATTTTAGAGTATTACAATAAGAAGAACTCATCGTCAATTTATCACCATAGGTATCCTGTAAACTCTTCCAAAACCTCGACGTAAACCGAAGATCTCTATCTGATACAATACTTGAAGGTACACCGTGCAACCTCACGATTTCCTCAATCAAATCTCTGCTAACCTTTGCATGGAATGATTAATATTCATTGGCAAGAAATGTTCTGATATAGTTAACCGATCAATAATCACCGAAATCGAATCATTACCTCTTGTAGTCTTAGGTAATCCAGACACAAAATCCATGGAAATACTATCCCATTTCCACTCAGGGACATTCAATGGTTACATCATATCCTAAGGCTTATAATGTTCAATCTTCGACTTTTGGCATGTCAAACAAGCATATACAAATTCGGCAACATCTCTTTTCATACCCGGCCACCAAAACAACCTGCGTAAATCATGATACATCTTATATCCTTCTTCTAAAATACACTTTTTAATTCCTGGAATATCCAAAACACATACTCTATCCCGGAACCTCAAAACTCCATCTTCATCAATTCGGAAGTCACATTCATTACCTTGATCAACCAATATCAATTGATAACTAATTTCAAATCAGATTTCTGACCCTCACGAATCTCTTCCAAAATCTCACTGGTCAGATTTAACATACCCAATTTCACACTATTTGTAGTAGTCTCACACAACAAGCTCAAATCACTGAATTGCTCAATCATTTCCAATTCTCTCACCATAAGCATCGAAATATGCAACGACTTCCTACTCAAAGCATCAACCACAACATTTTCCTTACCAGTATGGTAATTCAAATCAAAGTCAAAATCTTTCAATAATTCAAGCCACCACCTCTGCCTCATATTTAAATCTTTTTGATCAAACAAGTACTTTAAACTTTTGTGATCACTGAATACTTCAAATTTCAAACCAAACAAATAGTTCCTCCAAATCTTAAGCACGAATACTGCAACTGCCAACTCTAAGTCGTGAGTAGGGTAATTCCTCTCATGAACTCTTAACTGTCTAGAAGCATAAGAAACCACCTTATTATCCTGCATCAAAACTCCACCAAGACCCATCTTGGAAGCATCATAGTAAACCACAAAGGACTCATCCGAATTCGGTAAGACCAACAATGGTGCGGTCGTTAACCTTTTCTTCATCTCTACAAAACTCTCTTTGCAAGCGACATACCACACATACACCTGACCCTTCCTGGTCAATTGCATCAATGGTAAAGCTATCTTAGAAAAACCTTTAATGAACTTATGATAGTAACCAGCCAACCCAGGAAAACTATGAATTTCCGTAGCCGACTTTGGAGTCTCCCACTGCAATACCGCATCAATCTTTGAAGGATCTACATAAATTCCACCACTTGTAATTACACGGCCGAGGAAACTCACTTCCTTTAACTAGAACTCACACTTGGATAATTTAGCATACAATTTCTTTTCCCTCAATACTTACAACGCAAACTTCAAATGCTCGACATGTTCCTCATCTGATTTAGAATTTAACAAGATATCATCTATGAAAACCACCACGAATTTATCAAGATACTCATGAAGGATCATGTTCATATATTCCATAAACATACCAAGTGCATTAGAAACTCCAAACGACATCACCGTATACTCGTAATGCCCATATCTCGTCCTGAAAGCCGTCTTCGGAATATCATCAGCTTTAACTCGAATATGATGATAACCAGACCTCAGATCAATTTTACTGAACACACAAGAACCTACTAGTTGATCCATCAAATCATCAATCCTCGGAAGTGGGTACTTATTCTTGATAGTTACTTTATTCAACTGTCGGTAATCGACACACAACCTCATGCTACCATCTTTCTTCTTAAACAGCAACACCGGAGCACCCCATGGAGAAACATTGGGTCTAATGAATTTCTTCTCTAACAATTCTTATAATTTCTTCTTCAACTCATTCAACTCTGAAGCAGACATTCTATAAGGAGCCATCGAGACAGGACTCGTACCTGGTACTAAGTCCATAGAAAAATCAATTTCACGTTCGGAAGGTAAGTCACTTATATCATCAGGAAACACATCTTGAAGTTCACAAACCACAGGCAACTCTACATCGACAGTCTTATCATCAAATTGCAATGATGAAAACACCGCAAACATCAAGGCTTCATCTAATAAAAGTTCATCCACTTGCTTAACAGATAAGAGCATCAACTCGCCATTCTCGCTCAATCCCGGGAACCTCACAATCTTACTATAACAGTTAAGATGAACATAATTGAACTCCAACCAGTTCATAGCAAGAATAACATCGATTTAGTGCAAAGGTAGGCACACCAAATCCATCACAAAATTCTTCTCATAAATTTTCAGGGGACACTTCAAACAAACAAGTATGGTAGTCACAGAACCATTAGTAGGAGTCTCTATTATCATACTACCATTCATATTAGACAACTTAAAACCCAATCTATCAGCACACTCAAGAGATATAAATGAATTGTAGCTCCAGTGTCAATAATAGCAATCAACTCAATATTATTAATAAAAAAGGTACCTCTAATCAAGTTGTCCTTCTTCGGAGCTTCTGAACCAGCTAAAGCAAAAACTATCCCAGTATTCTGAGCAGTAGCAACAATCTTCTTTGGTTTCTGGCACTAAGCACTAACATGCCCTTGTTCACCACAATTGTAACAAGTTGGACCCTCATTCAGACAATCACTCAGCTTATGCCCAAGCTTATCACAGTGATAACATTTCAGAACACTAGCGATACACACATCATCCTTATGACATGCCTCTCCACATTTGTAACACTTAAAAGGTACGTTAGTGTCGCTCCCAAAGATGAGTCCAGGTCAAATGGGGTACAGACGCGAACGGTCGGCGAAAAGGAGAAGGAATGAATAGAGTCGCCAGCTAGGCATTTTTATCCCGGAGGAAAGGTAATGCTGCATAAACCTAAGAAAAGATATGGATAAGACGGTTGCGAACCAGAGAGACTGAGAAAGGGGGTTGGTTACAACATGGGAAGGTATTAGCACCCAGATTGTCCGTCGTACTCGACGGGATCCACGCTTAAAAGATTTGTGTTTTAAAGGGGTAGTGTCAGTGCAATTTGTGTATAAAATAGATGGAAAAGGATGTACAGGTGTCAGTGTAAAAGAAGTGGAGTGTATAAGTGAAATGTCAGTGTAAGAATAAAGATGAAATGCTCAAGATAATGAGGCTTCAAGAATAAAGCTGGAAAGAGGGGGGAATATACAGAGACTTTTGTTCGATAACTGTTAAGTTATGCCTACGTATCCTGTCGTGCAATGAGGAAGTCAGAACACCGTAGTTCGACCCAAAGAGACCGAAAGATGAATTGACTTGTGAACTGCTTGCTTGTCTATGCTCAAGTGTATGACCTGTCTGGCTCAGGTGCTAACTGTCTTGCATTAGACGGAAGAAGCGAGTTCTCGTTTGTGAGTGAATGAGATGAGAAAAGAATCCCGGAGGAGACGATTATTGTTTGTTTTTTGATGATTTCAGTCTTTTATTGCTTTTTGAATTTGTCATAAGTTAATGAGCTTAAGTCTAAACCAATGGGTTAGTAAACTCATCACATCCTCCCTCTAATTAGGGGTAATGAGAATACCTTAAGTGTGAAGTCAGCATCTCACACTTAATTACCATGATGTAGGATTAAGATCACTAACCTACTTGTGATTATTTAGATGTTTTTGTTGTTTTTGTTTAGTGTTAAGTAATGAGATTAAGCCATAATCAGGGATTAAACAGACTCATTACACCATCCCAATAGAAGGATAATAGATGAGAATGTTTAAGCTAAGGAAGACTCCTCAACTTAATCCATGATTAGGGATTAACCTCATGAAAAAACAAAGCCTTTATTAAGTGGATTTTAGTTAATGATATGATGAAGAAGTGATTTTTAGGGTTTGCAAGACAACTTGAGGGGGACTTGTCCATTAACACTAGGGTTAGTCCTTCTTAACCAATTAAGGAAGAATTAGAACCCTAATGCAAGGCCCAAGTTACAAGCTTGATGTCTTGATGATTATTAAGATGAATTGATTAAAGGATTTAAACACATTAAGGGTTTAACACTTAGGATTAAAGTTATACACTCCATCCTAATAGAAGGATGCAGGCATAAGCTTAATCACAAAACCTTAAAGCCTTTAGGGTTTAGTCCCTGATTATGAGATGAGAAGAGAAGACTCAAAGAGACACAAAGGTAAAAGCTAAGCGGGGGACTAATCAAACCCTAATTATTATCATGCTTGGTTGTTCCTAGGGTTTGTGAGGTTTAAGAAAGGAATCTTCAAAGAACCACCAAGGAGAGAAGCAGATGAAAGGAGCAAAGAGAAGCAAAACAACTTGCTTCACTTAAGAAGTCAAGTTGCTTGAAGAAAGAAAGTAAGATGAACAAGAATGAGCAAGCTCAATCCAAAGCATAAGATAAAATGCAACAATGATGCATAAGAGAGATGAAAAGAGATTATGAGAAGTGAAGGCAAATTCACTTCTCAAATTACTTACCACCTGAAAAGTTAACAAAAGAAATGAAATGCAATGCAAATGAGATGAAATGTCATGATGCAAACCAAAACCAGAAGCATGAGTATGATGTTAATGATGCTAAGAGATGATGAAAACATGAAACAAGGCATGAGGATGATCATACAAACATATGGAATGCAAAAGAAACATGCTTAGAACCATGAACATACATGAAAAATTATGAAATGCAAATGACATACAACATGGAAAATGAAAGATGCAATGATCAAACATGATTCTAACATGTCCTAAGATGTGTTATGAATCAAATGGGTGCATAAAATGTCATGGCAAGTCATGGTATGCAAGCAAATGTAAGATGAATGCAAAAGAAAGCCCAAATTAGGGTTCATGATCAATACACAAAACAAAATCCAAAACCAGAAGCAAACATCATGATAAAAATTTGAAAATGCATTCAAAGGAACCTTAAACCTATACAAACTCACTGCCCAAAGGAGGGGACCCAACTCTTAACCTAATGAGGGTTATGAATTTTCTAAGTTGGCTAGGGTTTTAAGGTACCTTGTCAAGAAAAATGTCAAACAAATTGAAAAAGTAAGATCAATTCATGCCAATTTAATCCTATAAACTACATGATATGCAAGATGCAATGCAAAAAGAATCATTGTCCAACTCTCAATGGTTGGGCAGAAATGAATTTTTGAAGTTTGAATCAAAATAATGCCTAAAAATGAAATTAAATCCATTGAAATTTGTCAAAAGGCATCAAGATCAAAAAAGAAATTTGGTTTGAGAGTTGGACAATGTTTCTAAATGATTTTAAATGATTCCTGAATTTTTTTTGTGATTTTTAAATACCTAAAAGTATTTTTAATTAATTAATTCCCATTAATCAATTAAAAATAAACTTTTAAATGATTTAAAAATATTTTCTTATGCAAAAAATAAAAATAAAAATATTTTTGGTTTCTGAAAATTAATAAAAGGTTTGATAAAAATTTTCAGAATTTTTCAATGTATTTTGCTATTTTTAATAAAATGTACAAAAGAAATGAAATTAAATGGAAATAAAATTGAATTTAAACTGAAAATGAGAAAGTATGCAAATCCAAGGGGCAGAATTCAAATTTGGACACGCGCGAATTGACTTGGCGCGCATATGGACGGCCAGCATTCAAACTTCCGTAATTAAGACTAAACCCTAATTAACTAACCCTAATCACTTTCTTCCGGTCATCTTCTCCGGCCAACCCCCTCCCCTGAATCCCTCAAAACGCCATGAAACTTCACCAAAAGCTCCAGAAACAATCAATGATCAACAACAAAACATAATCCAGCAACAAATCCCATTTATTTCAACTCAAAATCAAGATACGAATCAAACATCAAAAACTGCAAAAATTTCAGAAACACAATACAAGCTCGTTTCTCAACCATTTTCAAAAGTAAAAGGTTCAGTGAATTCAGGGATGCATGCTTTATCATTTAGAAACAAGAAATAAAGGTTCTGGAAAAATGAATTTCCATGGCTACCTGAATCGAAGCTTTGATTTCTGGAACTTTCTGGCTGGCCCTTTGATCCAAAACACCTCTAATGGACCTCCTGAGAAGCTTGCAATACTTGTTTGGAGTTTAAAATGGCTGGTTTGAAAGATTTCTGAAGTTCTGTTCAAAGAGGGGCAAAAATCGTGTTTTGATTTCAGTGAGTTTCAGGCTATGGTGATGGGTGGTTTGTGATCAGTGAGGCATGTTGAGATTGTTTGTGAAGTTTGTTTGTGTGTTTGATGCTTGTGGAGAGTGTTTCGAATGGTTTTGCAAAATGGAGCAATTTTGATAACTATGGCTTGGAGTGTGTTTCAGCATGAAGTGTGTGGTGTGTTATGCTGGCTTTGGTCCATGTATCAAGTGGTGATAGGTCAGAGAGTTGTTGGTGGCCTATGGTGATTGGTATGGGCAAGTTGCCAAAATGTCAAACTTTGTGTAAGAGAGGTATGGACAATGGTACAACTTGCTTTTTGGCTTGCTTTGGCTCAGCTTGAATCAAGGAATGCTATGGAACAGGTCTAGAAGCAATGCAGCAAGTGGTTGATGGTTTGTGATAGGTTTTGCACTTTTCACAAAGCTTGGCCCCTTTGTGATTTCTTGAGGTTCAAGGCATGAAATGAGATGATTCTTGGGCCAATTCTGATTTTTAGGAGTCATATGATCATGTTGTAATGAGTTTGTGCATATTTGAAGTCTTTAGAACACTTGATCATACCATTTTGCAAAAGGCCTCTTTGGTAGAAAACTTCAAATTATGTGATTTTGGCCAACTTTGACAAGCCATAACTTTTGATCCAAAATGAATTAGGTCATGTTCTTGTACTTTTTGAAAAGGAAATGATCCATTCTACAACTTTCATGACCAAAGTTTTTCCATTTGAAGCATTTTTGAATCAAAAAGCAAGGGTTGAAAAAGTTTCCCAAAATGGCAATTTTCATTATAAGTCAACTTTCCCAAAAAGTCAACTTTGCAAATGGCTTGAAATTCTTCAATTTTGTGAACTTCCAACATCTTCTATGATCAAATAAAGATCATACACAATCAAAATGATGAAGAATACCCTTTGGTTGGGTCATTGAGGGCCTCAGATGCCCTGATTTTGCACTGTCTTGCTCAAAAAGTCAACTCTTGATCAGATGACTTCCCCATGGAATTTCTTCATGAAAATTGATATGCATGATCCTTATAACATATAGAGACCAATAGAAACAAGAATGACCAAAAAATTTGGAGTTATGGCCTCTGAAACCAAAACCCTAATTCTAGGTCATCTGTGTAGTTAAACCTGGCTCTGCCTCCATGCCATTCTCAGTTCTTGTGATTTTTTGACATTCTTGACTTTGAGAGGATATAATATGATGCTTGAACATACATGGACCCCTTTGAAGTGATTGATGACCTTTGGAGTGGCTCAAGTGGCTCTTGGGTTGCTCAGATCACAAACCCTAGATGCAGATGACTTAGAAACAATGCAGTGAACTACAAATGTGATATGAGATGCTATGATTGAACTTATGTATATGAGGATATCACAAGCCATGGTGTGAAGGGGTGAGGGAAAATTTGGGGTGTTTACAGCTGCCCCTATTCAAACATGAGTTAGCTGTGCAGGATGTAAGCAACGACTTATCAGGCAAACAAGATAACTTGTGGTTGAATACTAAAGACATTCCAAAATTTTCACTCACAGAATGAAGAAGAAAAGGGATATAGATTGTAAGAGAAAATAAAGTATATTGTAAAGTGTGGGCGACGGAGGACGACCGTCGAGCAGAGGACGACTGCTGGGGAAAGGGCAATGACGGGGACGACCGACATGCTGGGGAAAATGCGGGAATAAAGCAATGACGGGGACGGCCGACATGCTGGGGATATGAGAGATTAAGATGGGGATGGCCATCATGACTCTCTGGGGATTATAAATGATGAGGTACGGTTATCAGGTTCATGAAGTAATGCAAACAACGATGGGGACGGCCATCGGGCTAAACTGATGAAGGACGATCATCAGGAAAAGGAAAAGGGACCACGACGGGGACGGCCATCGGGTTAAAGAATAAATGAAATAATGATGAGGGACGGTCATTAAAGGTGAAGGACGATCACCAGGAAAAGGGACCACAACGGGGACGGCCATCGGGTTAAAGAATAAATGAAATAATGATGAGGGACGGTCATTAAAGGTGAAGGACGATCACCAGGAAAAGGGACCACGACTGGGACGGCCATCGGGTTAAAGAATAAATGAAATAATGATGAGGGACGGTCATCAAAGGTGAAGGACGATCACCTAGCAGGGGACGGCTGCTCTGTTGGGGGATAAGATGAGGGACGGTCATCTAAGGTGAAGGACGATCACCTGGCAGGGTACGGCTGCCGAAAGTATCGCGGCATAGGACGAATGCCGGATAAAAGGTCGACGATGGGGACGACCATCGGATGAGCATGATGAAGGACGATCATCAAGAGGTGAAGGACGATCACCTAGCAGGGGACGGCTGCTCTCATGGTTTATCATGACATAGGACGAATGTCAGATAACAAGATCAACGATCGGGACGGCCATCAGATAAAATGATGAAGGACGATCATCAAAAGGTGAAGGACGATCACCTAGCAGGGTACAGCTGCTAAAAATCACGACATAGGACGAATGCCGGATAAAAGGTCGACGATGGGGACGGCCATCGGACGAGCATGATGAAGGATGATCATCAAGAGGTGAAGGACGATCACCTAGCAGGGGACGACTGCTCTCAAGGTTTATCATGACATAGGACGAATGTCAGATAGAAAAAGGTTGCTTTGCTGGCGACCTAAATGGGGAATAGTAAACACGGACGAGTGTTCACATCCAAGAAATAAAAGGTATAAGTGTTTTGACGTTGTGTATAGATTAAAGATGCGGACGAGCATCCTTAAGACTACGATACGGACGAGTATCGGGTAGAAACAAATACTGACACGTGTTCAGAGATGATGATACGGACGAGTATCAACTGGTTAACAAGGAACACGGACGAGTGTTGATTCTGAAGGGATTCTTCTGGGCAATAGTAGACACAAGCGAGTGTCTTAATTCAAGAAGACATAAGTTTTTGACACGTGTATGGGTTAAAGATGCGGACGAGCATCCTTAAGACTACGATACGGACGAGTATCGGGCAGAAACAACGTTTGACGCATGCTCTGAGATGATGATACGGACGAGTATCAACTGGTTAACAAAGAACACGGACGAGTGTCAAATCTGAGGGGGTTTAAGTGGTATATACAAGATACGGACGAGTATCTATATGAGTGAAATAAGTATGAGTGGTGTATAGGAGAGTGTTTAACTTGATGAGGAGGGTGACACGGACGAGTGTCAAAAGAGAAAGGTGTAATATAAACAAGTATATGCTTTACAAAGTGTTTAGGCAACTGTGTTGGGGAAGGTGACACGGACGGGTGTCAGGGAATCTGTATAAAGATGCGTATCTGTGAGTGCAAAGGGGACGCTTTGGCTTTCTACTGGGGGCATGACACGGACGGGTGTCAAGAAGTATCTGTGATATGTGAGTGTCTGTTTGTAAGGAGAGCTCGGGCGACTTTACTGGGGAATGATGACATGGACGGGTGCCAAAAGGAGTGTATATTTGTATTTACAAGCGTAAGGCAAATGCCTTGGCTTTCTGGTGGGGAGTTTGGGGGGTTTGCTGTATATTGTTGATGGGTTGTCAATATTCACAAGTGTTTGATTCAGAACATGGCTTATGCAATATGTTTGATTTTTGCCGTAATGCTCCGTATTAGACGGAATGCTACGCTCTGTGGGAAATATGATGCGAATGCCATGATTATGCAAAGATACTGATCCAGGATCCGGGTCCCGTTGCTACAAAGATCTCTGGTTGATCTGCTTGAAGTGGACATCCCAGCTGGGGATGAGATCATTGGTAGATCTAATAAGATGTATCTGCTTGGGGAAATAGGTCACTGATAGACCCATCCTTGGTGATGAGGGACCCAGCTGGGGTTTGTTGAAGCTTTCTTCACTCTGTTGTGGGATCTTCAGACGTTGCTCTTCTGGATAGAGGCTGAAGCTCTGTGGGGAGGAAACAAATGGCAACTCGGCTGGGGGAGAAATAATGAATGGCAACTCAGCTGGGGAGAAAGCACCTACGGTGCTAAGACTGAGTAGATAATGATTTGTCGGCTTGCTGGGATGAAGCTTTCATGCCCCATGCTGTGCTTTGAATACCTGCAATCCTGAAAAGACAGAGAAATGCACAAGTAATCCCGAGGTATCCCTTACCGGATTCCATCATAGGGGTTTAGACACCCCCGGGAGTAAGTATATTTCCTGCAAGCACGTGTTTTAAGAGAAGCATCTGTATTTATACAATCAGTATCTTAAGGACATCGGACATTTTGCAAATGAAAATAAAATATACGAGATGAAACATGACTGAAAATCTGATTTTATTGATTTATACGCCCTGAATTGGCGAGATACAGTCAGAGAAACAGGTCCCCTAAAATGAGGAGATTGTTACAAATTGAGAAACAAAAGATGTTGGCAATGTGGATGACGCTTCAAGGAGCTTCCCTTTTGCTATGACTCGTATGACATTTGACGTTCCTCTTGTCTCGCTTTCTGAGGAAGGCTGATTCTGACAGAAGCTTGATCTTTTCGAAGTTTACCAAGTTGTGAGTGATACAGATGAATTCAGAATGCAGTTGTTCGCTTATTCCCTTATTTTGCATGGATCGCCCTTTCGAGTTTTCAATCCATCGGGATACCCATTTTTGCCTGAGTTGTCCAATGTGGCTTTTCAACTCAGCGGGTGTACATTTTTTGTTTATTTTCCCTTATTTTTGCCTGAGTCCTTTATTCTGTTTTTGACTCGCGGGATGCCCTATTTTTGCCTGGACTTACATTCTGTTTTTATGTCCAGCGGGTCATTTTTATGCGAAGTATTTTTTAACTGCATCTGAATTCACAGGGGACGGGAAGTCTTCGCCATCCATAGTACTGAGCATGAGTGCCCCACCGGAGAAAAATTTCTTTACAACGGATGGTCCTTCGTAGTTCGGAGTCCATTTGCCTCGGTGGTCTGTATGAGGAGGGAGGAGTCTTTTCAGCACAAGATCCCCTACTTGGTATTCCCGGAGCCTGACTTTCTGATCGAAGGCTTTCTTCATTCTCTTCTGATATAGCTGCCCATGACAGATTGCAGCCAATCTCTTCTCTTCAATCAGACTCAGTTGTTCGTATCGGGATTGGACCCACTCTGCTTCGTTCAGCTTAACATCCATTAATACCCGTAGGGAGGGTAATTCAACTTCAACAGGTAGGACTGCCTCCATACCATACACAAGTTGATACGGTGTTGCCCCAGTGGATGTTCTGATTGACGTACGGTACCCATGAAAGGCAAACGGTAGCATTTCATGCCAGTCATTGTAGGTGACTACCATCTTTTGCACAATCTTCTTGATATTCTTATTAGTTGCCTCAACAGCGCCATTCATCTTTGGCTTGTAAGGAGAAGAATTGTGGTGTTGGATCTTGAAGTCCCGGCATAGTTCTGCCATCATTTTGTTGTTTAGATTGGAACCATTATAAGTAATGATTCGCTCGGGCACTCCATACCGACAGATGATATCCCTCTTCAGGAATCTGGCTACCACTTGCTTGGTAACATTTGCATAGGAAGCTGCTTCAACCCACTTGGTAAAATAGTCGATGGCTACCAGGATGAATCTGTGGCCGTTTGAAGCAGTCGGTTCAATCTTGCCAATCATATCAATGCCCCACATGGCAAAGGGCCAGGGTGAAGACATCACATTCAGAGGGTTGGGAGGTACATGCACCTTATCCGCATAAATCTGGCATTTATGACACTTTCTGGCGTAGGCACAACTGTCGGCGTCCATTGTGATCCAGTAATAACCTGATCTTAGCAATTTCTTGGCCATGGCATGCCCTCCTGCATGGGTACCAAAGGATCCTTCGTGCACCTCGTGCATCAACAAGTCTGCTTCTGTTCTATCAACGCATCTGAGGAGTACCATATCAAAGTTTCTCTTGTACAGGGAACCATCAGTATTCAGGAAGAAACTACCAGCAAGCCTCCTTAATGTCTTCTTGTCATTGGAAGATGCCCCAGGTGGGTATGTCTGATCCTCCAAGAAGCATTTAATATCATGAAACCAAGGCTTATCATCTTTAACAACATCTGCTGCAAATACATATGCTGGTCTGTCAAGTCTGGACACTGAATCCGAGGCACGAAGTTGGCAGCTTGAACTTTGATCATGGATTAAATGGTAGCCAGAGCATCTGCAAACTGATTCTCGTCTCGAGGGATATACTCAAGCTTGACCGTTGTGAAGAAAGTTAATAACCTCCTTGTATAATCCCTGTAAGGTATCATCTGATCCTGGTGTGTGTACCATTTGCCATTGGTTTGATTAATTACCAGAGCTGAATCTCCGAATACAGTTAAAGTTTTGATCCTGAGGTCGATGGCTTCCTCAAGACCCATAATGCAAGCTTCGTATTCAGCTTCGTTGTTAGTGCAGTTAAAGGTGAGTTTTGCCGAGAAAGGCATGTGAACTCCTTTAGGTGTAATGAGTACTGCACCAACACCACGACCGTTCATATTAACAGCCCCATCAAACATCATAGTCCATCCTTCTTCTGGGTCAGGCCCTTCAGTGTGAACAGGCTCTTCATGATCTTTTTCTTTAATGAACATGATGTCTTCATCAGGGAAGTCAAATCTCATAGGCTGGTAATCCTCAATGGGTTGCTCAGCAAGATAGTCAGACAATACACTGCCCTTGATGGCTTTCTGAGATGTGTACTGCATGTCATATTCCGTGAGAATCATTTGCCATCTTGCAACCCGTCCGGTAAGTGCTGGCTTCTCAAATATGTACTTGACTGGGTCCATCTTTGAGATCAACAAGGTAGTGTGGGTCAACATATACTGTCTCAGTCGGCGAGCAGCCCACGCTAAAGCACATCAAGTTTTCTCGAGCAGTGAATAACGTTGTTCACAGTCGGTAAACATTTTGCTCAGGTAGTATATTGCATACTCTTTTCGACCAGACTCGTCATGCTGGCCCAGCACACACCCCATTGACTCTTCTAATACTGTCAAGTACATAATTAGAGGTCTTCCTTCAACTGGAGGCATAAGGATTGGAGGTTCTTGCAAGTACTCCTTGATTTTGTCAAAAGCCCTCTGGCAGTCTTCGTTCCACCTGACCGTTTGTTCCTTTCTCAACAGCTTGAACAAGGGTTCACAGGTTGCTGTAAGGTGAGATATGAACCTTGAGATGTAGTTCAATCTACCTAGGAACCCCCGAACTTCTTTCTCAGTTTTCGGTGCAGGCATTTCTTGAATGGCTTTAACTTTATCAGGGTCAACTTCAATCCCTTTCTCACTTACAATAAATCCCAGCAGCTTACCCGATCTTACCCCGAATGTGCACTTGTTGGGGTTCAATTTCAGTTGGTACTTCCTCAGACGCTTGAATAACTTCAACAGATTTACCAGGTGGTCTTCTTCTGTGAGGGACTTGGCAATCATGTCATCCACATAACATTCAATTTCTTTATGGATCATGTCGTGGAATAATGTTACCATAGCCCGTTGATATGTTGCACCAGCATTCTTCAGTCCGAGTGGCATCACCTTGTAACAGAACGTGCCCCAGGGTGTGATGAAAGTTGTCTTCTCCATGTCTTCAGGTGACATTTTGATCTGATTGTATCCTGAAAATCCGTCCATGAAGGAGAATACCGAGAACTGAGCCGTATTATCAACCAATACATCAATGTGAGGTAAAGGGAAGTCATCTTTCGGGCTGGCTCTGTTCAAGTCCCGGTAGTCTACGCACATCCTTACCTTGCCATCTTTCTTAGGCACAGGTACAATATTAGTAACCCACGGCGGATAGCTAGTCACAGCAAGGAACCCAGCGTCCCACTGCTTTTGTACCTCTTCTTTGATCTTCATTGCCATATCTGGGCGAGTACGGCGCAGTTTCTGTTTAACTGGTGGGCAGTCTTCTCTTAAAGGCAGCTTGTGCATAACGATATCGGTGTCCAACCCTGGCATATCCTGATAAGACCAAGCAAACACATCCACATATTCACGAAGCAGGTCAATCAGTTGTTTCTTCACTGAGTCTTGTAAGCAGGCCCCGATTTTAACCTCTTTCACATCTTCATCCGTACCAAGATTAATCGTTTCGACCTCCTCCTGATGAGGAGTGATAACCTTCTCCTCTTGCCTTAACAACCTGGATAGCTCTTCAGGAAGCTCATAATCTTCTTCAACCCCTTCATCAACTTGATTAATTGGATTGTCAAAGTCATACGAAGCCATAGCTGTGTTGTTGTCGGTGCAGTCTGAAAGGCACTCTCTGCAAGGGTTTAGATTGTTCATTTTAATGATTGATTTTAACCTTGTTTAGAAAAAGTGAAGTAAAGTTATCATTTTGAAAACATCGCCATTTTATTTTTGTACAAAAAGAAAAATGAAAAACAGTGAGCGGGAAAGAAAAAGACTCATTTGCAAAAGATGTCCGATATTCATTGATGGATCTGTTTGCACAAAATTACAGATGGCCCGATTACAAAATGAGTCTTGTCATCTTGGGCAAGATGCAAGACTTGATGCATGCTTAAAATATACAGGAAATAATAATTACTCTGCAGGAGTAACCCTTATAATTTCCTGGGAAGACCAGTTTGAGATACGGCTCCCCGGGATCCTTGGACGTATCCAGCTCTCCAGGTTGCGTTCATCTTCCGACTCATCTTCCAAGTTGTTCACTGCATCCGGGGTGAGCATCCCCCCGCTGACAAAATTGGGCTTCTTAGCAGCCTCTGATTGATCTTGTTGAGTTGGTTTGTAACCCAACCCAAATTTGTCCTCTTTCTTCTCCACAGGCAATAACTTGCCCCAGCCTTGGGCAGTCGCCTCTTCAACAACCTTTCTGGCTTGCTGATAAGATGTCATGGAGGTTCCCAGTACAGCAGATGCTTCGTTAATGTTCAGGGCCTCAAACCCCTGGATCATAGTTTCATGGATCTCTCCATCCATCTCAATGTATTTGTATGTAGCCAGATGGCTAACAAAGATATCTTCTTCACCACAGATAGTGATGATCTGACCCTCCCACTCGAATTTCAGCTTCTGGTGAAGGGTAGACGTAACTACGCCAGTGGCATGGATCCAAGGTCTACCCAACAAACAGCTGTAGGCCGGCTGAATGTCCATCACATAGAAGGTAATTTTGAAGGTCTGCGGGCCAATCATCACAGGCAGATCAATCTCTCCTAGCACTGATCTCTTAGAGCCATCAAATGCTCTTACCACCAAATTACTCGGACGTAAGGCCAAGCCATCATACTCCAGCTTCACCAAGGCTTTCTTCGGTAGAACATTGAGTGAAGACCCAGTGTCTACCAGTACATGAGACAGAACAACACCCTTGCATTCTAGAGTGATGTGTAAAGCCTTGTTGTGGTTACGTCCCTCAGTTGTTAAGTCAGCGTTGGTAAAGCCCAGTCCATGACTGGTGTTGACATTTGCCACCATAGTTTCCAGCTGATTAACAGTGATCTCCTCTGGCACGTATGTTGCGTGCAAGACTTTCAATAATGCATTCCTGTGAGCTTCAGAACACATCAGCAGGGATAATATGGAGATCTTTGAGGGAGTTTGGTGAAGCTGATCCACCACTTTGTAATCACTTCTCTTTATAATCCTCATAAACTCGTCTACATCTTGCTCAAAAGATGTCTTCTGAGTTTCTTTGAGAATTGGTTCTTCAACTACCACACTCTTCCCCTTTGCTTTGGCAGCAGCTTCTTCTTCGGCATTAGGTCTTTGCAATTGTGAGGCAAAAAGGCGTCCGCTTCTGGTGAAGCCTCCGCCTCCCCCGACATTATCAATCTGTGGAGAAGAAGTTGAAGAATGCAAAGTGATTTTCTCCCCGTTGCAGTAGAGGTCAGAGCCATAATGCCAAGGGATGGCATTACTGCTTTCATATGGAACGGGTCCAGGCACCGTGATGGTAACCGGACTGACTGCTGCAGAGGAGGGTGCTGAAATGGTGTGCGGATCGTAGTAGATGGTGACTGGTGACCTGGCAGGAGATGCCACTGTTTGTTGTTGAAAGTTGTTGTTTGGAGGAACATATGTTGGATCATAATAAATGGTGACTGCTGAGATATCTGTTGGCGTTGTAGAAGAGTCTGTTGAATGAAGGGGTGCTGATGTTGTAGAAGAAATGGTTGTTGACATCTGATTTGTTGAAGTGATAGGTGAAGCATTGGTTGATGAAATTGATGAATTGTTCGGAATGATTGTCGTTGCAGTTGTAGAAGATTCATGAATTGTTGTCAAAGGGATTGCTGGATTTGCAGGTACTGATGTGGTGATCTGAAGGATACCACTTTTGATGAGATTGTCTATGCCGCTTCTCAAGTTATCACACCCGTTGACCGAAATGTTGCAATAACCACAACCGAGCTCACACCCGGGGAACATCTGGCATTCTAGGAGCTGAGCTTTAATTTCTACCAGAGGTGTCCGAATCTGCCCAACACTGGTGATTAACAAAGATGGCTTATCTTCCTCAATAGCATTAATTCTTGGTCCTCCATGATTGGGCATGGGATTCTTGTTGACATTTGGCGGGGGTGCAAAGTTGAGGGCCTTGGAATCCACCAGATCTTGTACTTTCATTTGTAAGGCCCTGCATTTCTCAGTACTGTGGCCAAGTGCATTTGAATGAAAAGCACACCGGGCGTTGACATCATAATTTCTTGGAAGACTGGCAGGATCTGGAGGTGCCAATGTCCTTAGCTCAACCATGTTGAGTTTCAGGAGTTGTGGCAATAAAGCGGCATAAGGCATAGGGATAGGGTCAATCACCCTATTTGCCTGCGATGGTCTTTGCTGAAAGGGTCTTTGCTGTTGATTGCTGTTGTTGTTGTTGTAGTTTCTCTGAGGCGGATACTGAACTTGCTGCTGATAGTGGGTGGTTGTTGTGGTTGATATGCTGGTTGCTGAGGAGTCGGAGTTGGAATAGTGACAGCTGCCACTGACCTATGAATATACTAAGGTCTGCCCCTGCTGGCATGAATAGCATTAGTCTCACCGGTTCTTCTAGGTCCCACAAAAGGCTTCCTGGGATTGCTTGACGAACTTGCACCATTATCAGTAATTTTGCCCATCTTCAGAAGGCTTTCAATTCTTTCTCCAGCTATGACTACGTCAGCGAAGCTGGTGGAAGAAAAGGCAGCCAGCCTATCAATATATGTCCCTTGCAGGGTATTCATAAACATGTCGGCCATTTCTCTTTCCAACATGGGTGGCTGAACAGCAGCAGCAAGCTATCTCCACCTCTGGGCATATTCCCTGAAGCTTTCTCTGGAGGACTGAGACATTCCCATCAGAAGGGTTCTGTTAGGAGCCATGTCCAGGTTGTATTGGTATTGCCTGATAAAAGCCTCAGCTAAATCTTTCCAGCATCTGATAGTAGCTCTGGTCAAGTGAGAGTACTATTCCCTTGAAGCCCCAGTCAAACTATCTTCAAAGTAAAACATCCATAGTTTTTCATCCATGGTGTATGCCTTAAGCCTCCCCAGAAAGGATTGCAAGTGAGTTCGTGGACAGGAAGTTCCATTGTACTTCTCGAAGCACGGGGGTTTAAACTTGTGGGGAATCCTTACCCCATCCACTAACCCCATGTCCATGACATCAAAACCCAAGGAGTTTTGAGACTCCAGAGATCTTAATTTCTCAGCAATTTCGTCAAGCCTCCTATCATAGGATTCATCTCCAGCTCCCATCACAGTGAATTGATCCTCTTGGGGGTCTTCCTGTAAGACTCTGCCTGCAGTAGCATTCCCTTGCACATTAGTAGGGATGTTGATCTCTGGATGAAGATGAGGCCCATATACTGGTGGGTTAACATGAGGCTGAACCCTCTCATTGTTACTTGTTCCTCTAGTCCCTAGGTGGGGCTCTTCTGGGGTCTGCCTTTCTACCAAAGCCCTCAATCTTTCTTGGCTTTGAGCCAAGCCATTCATTACTTCCATGAACTGGGTCATTTGGTTTCTCATCTCCAGCCTTTCGTTAACCATCTGGGTTCTTACCTCTGTCAGCTCTTGCTGTACTTGATCCATCTGGATACCAGGAAGATTGTTGCGAGTAGGATATCTGTGCGGACGGTTGAGAGGGAACACCCGACGGCGAGCAATAATTCCTGAACCACAACAGAGTTAGTAACAGACAAAACAAAAACCTACAAAACAAAACAAAAGTTAGTATGCAATGCAATATGCTCATTTGTTTCCAAGGTATCCGGCTTGGCACTTGGTTTTGACCTTTCCAGACCCTGAGGAAGATGCTTTGATGTTGCTTGAGAGAGAGAGACTTAAATGAAACAAACTGACAAATATATTACAAACAGGGAATAATACATAGTTTGTTTTTTACAACATATGCCCCTGAGGGGTCAAAATACAACATAAAAAAAGAAAAGTACATGAAATGAAAACAACAACAAGCAAAAAGTCAGACACCAAGACCAAACTCATCCTCCTTAACCTCCTTCAGAAGTTCTTCAGTTACAGGATCAACCGGATGCTCTGTGAGGTTTCTGATAAGAAGGTTCCTAGTGGTGATAGCAGTGGTCAACCTCTTGTGCCTGTCTTGGTCCTTTGACCTCTTCACACCAGCCCTAAGCTTCAATTCTGAGATTTCCTTCTGGGCTGCTAGCAGGGCTTCCTGTTGTTTCTTTTCATTTGCCTCCAACTGCTTAATTCTGTCTTGAGTTCTCTTATCTTCTTGAGTGCGAGCTTCAGTGATCCTGACCCACCTAGCTTGACTTTCTTTCAGATAGAGATCAGTCCTAGCTTTCTGAAACTGGGCATCTTTACAGGCATTCTTCAAAATTTGCTCTCCTGCTCTTGATTTCTTGATGTAGTCCTCTGATTTCTCAATCCTGGCTAGATGCTCCATCTTTAGCTTTTCTAACCTCTCAATGTCTAGACGACCATCACTCCTCTCCCAGAGGGTCTTCTGCAGAGCTTGAGTCAGATTCTCATTTCTCTCTTTCAACTTCTCAAATTCCTCTAGGCTGACAGTAGCTGGAGGGGGTGTCGTGGATGGTCCAGGTGCATCCTCAATGGTGAAAGGCATCCCAGAAATCTGAGTCCTAGCATGAGACCACTCATAATACTGTGCTGAAGCCACATTGTTGCATTTCCCAAGAATGGACATTCCTTTGGTCTGGATGTTGTCCCAAGCCCAGGATGCTTGTCTGACAACAGCTAGATTAGGTTTTATCTCACAATACAGGGTTTCAGCCAAGTCCTGCACCTTAGGAGGGTGAACCAGAGCATAGCCCAACTGTCTTTTGAATAGTAAAGGGTTGTAGTTGATGCAACCGTTCACTCCTATCAGAGGTACATTGGGAAACTGCCCACAACTAGTAATTATGTCCCTGCCCTTGGTGCTCTGGGTGCACCATCTGATGTCATCTGAGGTCAAAGCAGTGAGTCTTCTAGCCCAATTCCTCTGTTGGTGAGGGTTCAGGAAAGCATCAGTCTTGGGTAGGTGTTTAAGCAGCCAGGTATGAAACAGAGGAGCACAACATCTCACCAATCTCTCTCTCTGCTTCTCATTCCTTTGGTGAACAGAATAATAGAAATCTCCCAGCAAGGTGGGTACTGGGTTCCTCAAAAGGAAGAGATGAATAGCATTCTTGCTGATAAACTTGGGCTCATCTGCAAAAAGTATAACCCCATATATACTGAGGGCTAACAATGCGCAAACTGCCTTCCATTCTCCCAGGGAGGCCTTCAGGATGGCCTGGGAAGTCAAGAAATCCAAGTGTAGACCAGGGATGCTAGCCTTTGTAGTCATGTTCTGCTCAATCAGAATAGGTTCCAAACACAGTGCCTTTGCCACCTCTTCACTGCTGGGAGAAGGCATCTCTGGGTTGAAGGGGATACCACCCCTGACAGGCACTCCAATTAGTGATGAATACTCCTCCAACAGGGGTCCCAACTGAAAATTCTGGAAGGTGAAACATCTCAAAGGGGGATCATAGAACTGTAGGCAAGTGTGTATCAAACTCCTCTGAGAAGGGTCCAAGTCCATAACCATATCAAGGATGCTTCCATAATGTTCTCTGAATAAAGGGATATGGTCTGGAGTAATGAGTTCCTGGACCTGCCTGATGCCAGCCAGCACAGGCTCAAAGAAGTGATATGAAATGTTGCTCTTCTTAGGTGCCATGACTATTGATGAAGAGCTGGAAACAGATACTGATGATGGAGACTGGTACTGAAGATGAACTACTGATAAGCTGAGACTGGTGATAATAGTAGCTGAAGCAGGCAACTGATGAAGATGGTTGAAGCAGATAGCTGATGAACAGGGGTCTAATCAGATAAAGGGGTCAAAACCAAGCCAAAATATAATGTGGATACCCTGAAAAACAAATAAGCAAATGTTAAGTGATGCAATGATGATGTATGCAAATGATATGCAAGGGTTTGTGATCAAGCTGGATCGGATTACTGTCTTGACATAAAACGTCCATGCATGTTTAAGAAGTCCAGATGGAGGTTCAGAAATCCAGTAACCAAGGTGGGGGGCTCAAATAAAGAGTCACATGTCCTGGGTTAAATCACAAGAACTGTCCAAAGTGAAGCATTCTTAAACACAATAAAAAACTGGGTATGATGTGGCCAAGGGTTCCTGCAAACCTGTAAATAGCCCAACCCCCTCACAGGTGATGTTCTAAAACAAGGATCCTCAGACTTGGATCAGTTATGAGAAGTGTAAACACTTCTAACCCGGAGGTACAGTGTTCACAATAACCATAAAAGATCCTCCTCTAATTCACCTCAGTTTCTGAAGGTCATAGTAAAGGTCATCCAGACTTAGCAGGCTTCCCAGATAGCCCTAGCACTACAGGAGATCTGTAGCACAGAGTTCTCAAGAAGAAACCCATATCTGAACCGTGTTTCATATTCTCGCACCAGACCGAAATGGAATGGGAAAGAACATGAACCACTCTAGCCTAGGTGTCACTCAGGTCCCAGGTATAGGACCTTAAACTCTCAATGAACCCCACCCATCAGAACAAAACCAGATCCAGCCAGATAACAGTTATGACAGTATGATGTATATAAAGCTGTAAAGGAAGCAATAAATAACTGTACATAAAGCAGTAAATAAAGCAAATATACAAACACAATTAGCGCATAACACCCCAGTAAACACAAATCAATCAAGCGCTAGGAGGAACCCACAAAAAGAACCAGAAGCCCTGGTTACAGTATAAGGGTCCCCAGCAGAGTCGCCAAGCTGTCGCTCCCAAAGATGAGGCCAGGTCAAATGGGGTACAGACGCGAACGGTCGGTGAAAAGGAGAAGGAATGAATAGAGTCGCCAGCTAGGCATTTTTATCCCGGAGGAAAGGTAATGCTGCATAAACCTAAGAAAAGATATGGATAAGACGGTTGCGAACCAGAGAGACTGAGAAAGGGGGTTGGTTACAACCTGGGAAGGTATTAGCACCCAGATTGTCCGTCGTACTCGACGGGATCCACGCTTAAAAGATTTGTGTTTTAAAGGGGTAGTGTCAGTGCAATTTGTGTATAAAATAGCTGGAAAAGGATGTACAGGTGTCAGTGTAAAAGAAGTGGAGTGTATAAGTGAAATGTCAGTGTAAGAATAAAGATGAAATGCTCAAGATAATGAGGCTTCAAGAATAAAGCTGGAAAGAGGGGGGAATATACAGAGACTTTTGTTCGATAACTGTTAAGTTATGCCTACGTATCCTCTCGTGCAATGAGGAAGTCAGAACACCGTAGTTCGACCCAAAGAGACCGAAAGATGAATTGACTTGTGAACTGCTTGCTTGTCTATGCTCAAGTGTATGACCTGTCTGGCTCAGGTGCTAACTGTCTTGCATTAGACGGAAGAAGCGAGTTCTCGTTTGTGAGTGAATGAGATGAGAAAAGAATCCCGGAGGAGACGATTATTGTTTGTTTTTTGATGATTTCAGTCTTTTATTGCTTTTTGAATTTTTCATAAGTTAATGAGCTTAAGCCTAAACCAATGGGTTAGTAAACTCATCACATCCTCCCTCTGATTAGGGGTAATGAGAATACCTTAATTGTGAAGTCAGCATCTCACACTTAATTACCATGATGTAGGATTAAGATCACTAACCTACTTGTGATTATTTATATGTTTTTGTTGTTTTTGTTTAGTGTTGAGTAATGAGATTAAGCCATAATCAGGGATTAAACAGACTCATTACACCTTCCCAATAGAAGGATAATAGATGAGAATGTTTAAGCTGAGGAAGACTCCTCAACTTAATCCATGATTAGGGATTAACCTCATGACAAAACAAAGCCTTTATTAAGTGGATTTTAGTTAATGATATGATGAAGAAGTGATTTTTAGGGTTTTCAAGACAACTTGAGGGGGACTTGTCCATTAACACTAGGGTTAGTCCTTCTTAACCAATTAAGGAAGAATTAGAACCCTAATGCAAGGCCCAAGTTACAAGCTTGATGTCTTGATGATTATTAAGATGAATTGATTAAAGGATTTAAACACATTAAGGGTTTAACACTTAGGATTAAAGTTATACACTCCATCCTAATAGAAGGATGCAGGCATAAGCTTAATCACAAAGCCTTAAAGCCTTTAGGGTTTAGTCCCTGATTATGAGATGAGAAGAGAATACTCAAAGAGACACAAAGGTAAAAGCTAAGTGGGGGACTAATCAAACCCTAATTATTATCATGCTTGGTTGTTACTAGGGTTTGTGAGGTTTAAGAAAGGAATCTTCAAAGAACCACCAAGGAGAGAAGCAGATGAAAGGAGCAAAGAGAAGCAAAACAACTTGCTTCACTTAAGAAGTCAAGTTGCTTGAAGAAAGAAAGTAAGATGAACAAGAATGAGCAAGCTCAATCCAAAGCATAAGATAAAATGCAACAATGATGCATAAGAGAGATGAAAAGAGATTATGAGAAGTGAAGGCAAATTCACTTCTCAAATTACTTACCACCTGAAAAGTTAACAAAAGAAATGAAATGCAATGCAAATGAGATGAAATGTCATGATGCAAACCAAAACCAGAAGCATGAGTATGATGTTAATGATGCTAAGAGATGATGCAAACATGAAACAAGGCATGAGGATGATCATACAAACATATGGAATGCAAAAGAAACATGCTTAGAACCATGAACATACATGAAAAATTATGAAATGCAAATGACATACAACATGGCAAATGAAAGATGCAATGATCAAACATGATTCTAACATGTCCTAAGATGTGTTATGAATCAAATGGGTGCACAAAATGTCATGGCAAGTCATGGTATGCAAGCAAATGTAAGATGAATGCAAAAGAAAGCCCAAATTAGGGTTCATGATCAATACACAAAACAAAATCCAAAACCAGAAGCAAACATCATGATAAAAATTTGAAAATGCATTCAAAGGAACCTTAAACCTATACAAACTCACTGCCCAAAGGAGGGGACCCAACTCTTAACCTAATGAGGGTTATGAATTTTCTAAGTTGGCTAGGGTTTTAAGGTACCTTGTCAAGAAAAATGTCAAACAAATTGAAAAAGTAAGATCAATTCATGCCAATTTAATCCTATAAACTACATGATATGCAAGATGCAATGCAAAAAGAATCATTGTCCAACTCTCAATGGTTGGGCAGAAATGAATTTTTGAATTTGAATCAAAATAATGCCTAAAAATGAAATTAAATCCATTGAAATTTGTCAAAAGGCATCAAGATCAAAAAAGAAATTTGGTTTGAGAGTTGGACAATGTTTCTAAATGATTTTAAATGTCTCCTGAATTTTTTTTGTGATTTTTAAATACCTAAAAGTATTTTTAATTAATTAATTCCCATTAATCAATTAAAAATAAACTTTTAAATGATTTAAAAATATTTTCTTATGCAAAAAATAAAAATAAAAATATTTTTGGTTTCTGAAAATTAATAAAAGGTTTGATAAAAATTTTCAGAATTTTTCAATGTATTTTGCTATTTTTGATAAAATGTACAAAAGAAATGAAATTAAATGGAAATAAAATTGAATTTAAACTGAAAATGAGAAAGTATGCAAATCCAAGGGGCAGAATTCAAATTTGGACACGCGCGAATTGACTTGGCGCGCATCTGGACGGCCAGCATTCAAACTTCCGTAATTAAGACTAAACCCTAATTAACTAACCCTAATCACTTTCAGATGACCGGAACAGTGTTCCAGTCATCTTCTCCGGCCAACCCCCTCCCCTGAATCCCTCAAAACGCCATGAAACTTCACCAAAAGCTCCAGAAACAATCAATGATCAACAACAAAACATAATCCAGCAACAAATCCCATTTATTTCAACTCAAAATCAAGATACGAATCAAACATCAAAAACTGCAAAAATTTCAGAAACACAATACAAGCTTGTTTCTCAACCATTTTCAAAAGTAAAAGGTTTAGTGAATTCAGGGATGCATGCTTTATCATTTAGAAACAAGAAATAAAGGTTCTGGAAAAATGAATTTCCATGGCTACCTGAATCGAAGCTTTGATTTCTGGAACTTTCTGGCTGGCCCTTTGATCCAAAACACCTCTAATGGACCTCCTAAGAAGCTTGCAATACTTGTTTGGAGTTTAAAATGGCTGGTTTGAAAGATTGCTGAAGTTCTGTTCAAAGAGGGGCAGAAATCGTGTTTTGATTTCAGTGAGTTTCAGGCTATGGTGATGGGTGGTTTGTGATCAGTGAGGCATGTTGAGTTTGTTTGTGAAGTTTGTTTGTGTGTTTGATGCTTGTGGAGAGTGTTTCGAATGGTTTTGCAAAATGGAGAAATTTTGATAACTATGGCTTGGAGTGTGTTTCAGCATGAAGTGTGTGGTGTGTTATGATGGCTTTGGTCCATGTATCAAGTGGTGATAGGTTAGAGAGTTGTTGGTGGCCTATGGTGATTGGTATGGGCAAGTTGCCAAAATGTCAAACTTTGTGTAAGAGAGGTATGGGCAATGGTACAACTTGCTTTTTGGCTTGCTTTGGCTCAGCTTGAATCAAGGAATGCTATGGAACAGGTCTAGAAGCAATGCAGCAAGTGGTTGATGGTTTGTGATAGGTTTTGCACTTTTCACAAAGCTTGGCCCCTTTGTGATTTCTTGAGGTTCAAGGCATGAAATGAGATGATTCTTGAGCCAATTCTGATTTTTAGGAGTCATATGATCATGTTGTAATGAGTTTGTGCATATTTGAAGTCTTTAGAACACTTGATCATACCATTTTGCAAAATGCCTCTTTGGTAGAAAACTTCAAATTATGTGATTTTGGCCAACTTTGACAAACCATAACTTTTGATCCAAAATGAATTAGGTCATGTTCTTGTACTTTTTGAAAAGGGAATGATCCATTCTACAACTTTCATGACCAAAGCTTTTCCATTTGAAGCATTTTTGAATCAAAAAGCAAGGGTTGAAAAAGTTTCCCAAAATGGCAATTTTCATTATAAGTCAACTTTCCCAAAAAGTCAACTTTGCAAATGGCTTGAAATTCTTCAATTTTGTGAACTTACAACATCTTCTATGATCAAATAAAGATCATACACAATCAAAATGATGAAGAATACCCTTTGGTTGGGTCATTGAGGGCCTCAGATGCCCTGATTTTGCACTGTCTTGCTCAAAAAGTCAACTCTTGATCAGATGACTTCCCCATGGAATTTCTTCATGAAAATTGATATGCATGCTCCTTACAACATATAGAACCAATATAAACAAGAATGACCAAAAAATTTGGAGTTATGGCCTCTGAAACCAAAACCCTAATTCTAGGTCATCTGTGCAGTTAAACCTGGCTCTGCTTCCATGCCATTCTCAGTTCTTGTGATTTTTTGACATTCTTGACTTTGAGAGGATATAATATGATGCTTGAACATACATGGACCCCTTTGAAGTGATTGATGACCTTTGGAGTGGCTCAAGTGGCTCTTGGGTTGCTCAGATCACAAACCCTAGATGTAGATGACTTAGAAACAATGCAGTGAACTACAAATGTGATATGAGATGCTATGATTGAACTTATGTATATGAGGATATAACAAGCCATGGTGTGAAGGGGTGAGGGCAAATTTGGGGTGTTTACAGTTAGCATATCCCCTACTTTGCTTATTCTCATCTGATACCTTCTGTTTCCCTTTATCACCGGTAGTCACATAAGGTTTCCCTCTAAACTGACCTTTATCTTTCTTCTCTCTCAGCTGCTTACATTGAGAAGAGCGAGCTCGGCTATCCTCGTCATAATTATGCCTCTTATCTACCAACTCAGAATATTTGCGAATTTGTTGGCATCCAATTCCCTGCTTTATTTCAGGTCTCAGCCCATTCTCAAACTTAAGACACTTAGAAAGTTCAGCATCCGCCCTGTTGTAGCGAGGATAAAACATCACTAGCCTTTCAAATTTGGCAGCATACTCCACCACCATCATGTTTCCTTGCTTCAGTTCAAAGAACTCTACCTCCAACTTACCACGAGAATCTTCAGGAAAATACTTCTTAAAGAATTCTTCCTTAAACACAGTCCAAGTCACCACAACACCCTCATCCTCCAAACGTTGACGGGTATTATCCCACCAGTCTTCAGCTTCCTCAGATAACATATGAGTTCCGAATTGCACTTTCTGCGCGTTAACACATTCCATCACTCTGAAAATTTTCTCAATCTCCTTAAGCCACTTCTGTGCGCTCGTCGGGTCATGAATTCCTTCAAACATAGGTGGATTATTCCTCTAAAATTTCTCTAAGGCACGAAACTTATCATGCGCATTGTTCCAACCAGTAGTCTTAGCAAGAGCAGCAATAGCGTCAGCAAGAGCACGCGTGTTGTTTCCAGCCATTCTGCATAACACCCACCACATCAGAAAAATAATAATCATTAATAAATAACAACCTAACAACAGACTGACAACAACAAGACTTGGTCGGACAGACCGACCTGTTCTGATACCATTAATGTAACACCCTTCTACCCCAAAGCAAAATATTTAGAATAATATCAGAGTAACCACAAGAAAGGTATCACACATCAATCGAAAACATCAAACATACAGTGTCCTGTCCCGTAACACAGGTTAAATAACATCATAAAACCATATATATTCATTTTCACAGCGGAATAAAACTTCATCGTTCATACATCATTAATTTACTTCATAAACATAACATTATCCATCCAGAATTTTACATCAGAAAATAAAGGAAAATATCCTCAAATAAAATATACTAAAACAAGTTTAACAATTAAAACCCCATCCCAGTGTTACATGACACAGAGCATGACAAAAAGACTCCAAACCACTCCTAAAGTAAATAAGGTATGCTCCGAGACCCATGAAAAACCCCTCTTGCAGCGCAAGGCTATTCTTTATCATCTGCAAGTTACCTACAAAGGAGGTAACATTTCCAAGCAGGAAGGGTGAGTAATCATAATTCATTATAAATATACGATAATATGGAATATAAATAAATTAGCATAAGCATGTCATAATATCAACAACAATAAAAATTCAGCAACAACAACACAATCATGAACACATTCCAATTATGCAATTCCAACTATCATGATATGCAATTATGCATGTGGTACCAATTTCATTGTGAGATGGATACATGACCATCAACTCTCCAGGAGGGAGCACACCATAATCACTGAATCACTTCAATCCACACAATGGGATTGAAGCTACCAAATAGGCCTAAGCCCTATCGAGAATGTTATGAAATGCAATGATGCATTACACCGTAAAAATTCATCGAGAAATCAAATGTGCATCATTCATTTAATATCTAGAAATTCAAACATCAAATAATAATATAATTTCATCTCAATAACACATCGAAACCTCCCCTCATTAACAACTTCAACTAATCAAGACATAACCCGATCTTGGTAAAATTATAAGGTAATTCTAATCGTTTTTCCAAAAACTCAGTTCATAAATTATTTCATTTTTTCTCATTTTCATTCATCAAAATAAAGTTCTTTTTATGCTCTTTCCGACGCTTCAAACAGAATGCAAATCGGACTTACGGTTTAAAAGATATGAATTTTTAAAGAATTGAAAATTGCCTCTAATACAGTGTTAACCGGTTAACCCATAGCGTTAACTGGTTAACACCTGTACGTTTTCAGAAAATACTCTATTTTTGAAATGGTTAACCGGTTAACTTATAACATTAACTAGTTAAAGCATGTTTTCTAGCAGTTCTCTGCTACTTTATGCAGACTGCACCAAAAACCCCAAAATTCCCCTACGGGTTGCATACCAAGTCACTCCAAAGTTCCTTCAATTCATCAATCAATTACACACAACAACAAAGCAACAAATCATACATCAATATTATGATTCTAACACATTTTAAATACTCCAATTCATCAAATTATACCCCTTAACTCAACCTAAGTCAAAATCCCTAAAATTCACAAAACTCATACAAATCTAATCTACTCATACACCAATTCCTATATAATTACAATAGATTATGAAAACTCCCCATACCTTAGAGAATTTCGCCGACTGACACTCTTCTCCAAGGTTATGAAAGCTTCCTGACTCTGAGCCTTCTCTCCTTCCTTTTTCTTCAGAGCTCTTCACCAAAACACGATAGAATGAAAATTGATCGTGTAATTCCTTTTTACAAAAACTATCCCAGTTTATGCTTTTCCCATCTTAACCTTACACTTTTCATATAAGGACTACCATACCCTTTTCTTTAAAATATTTTTAATAATAATACAAAATAGCATAATAATACACTATTTATCCTTATTATATAAAAATACATTTTTCTCCAAAATTCTCCACTTTAATCCAAATCCTCCAATCCTTCTAAATTAATTAAATAAACGAACAAATAATTAAATTTAGATTTTTCGGGTGTTACATCCTACGTTCAGCTAATTAGAAATGAGCACTCTCCTCTAAAATAGGTTTGTGGTGGTTGAGGAACCAATGACGCTAATGGTTTAGGCACTAATCAGGTTATTGGAGTAATAGTCACCCCTTTTATCTTTTATGTCTGTGTCACACGCCTTTGTTTTTTTGCTTAAGGATCTTTCTTGTGTAATCCTTTTCGCTTTTCACTTTTGTGTTCTTTTGCTTATCCTTAACTTTTTTCTGGACTGATTCTTTGGAATCTTTTGCTTGTGAAGTCCAGTGGGATGCCCTAACTTTTGCCTAAGTCATTTGTTTTCAAGTTTCGACTTAACAGACTTTTTCATTTCTTTTTTTTTATTCTCTTTTTTTTTGAACAAATTGTGACACTATTTGTCTTGATTTCTTTATGAGGGTTGTGACTGCCTCATTTTTTGGTCGATGAAGGATAACCATTGCGGCTTCCAGTCTTTGGACCTCTTGATTGGGATAACCATTTTGTTTTCTGGTCTTTGGACCTCTTGATTTTATACAATGAAATGTAATGGATCCTCATATACACTCCTTTACGAAAGTCAAAACGTTCAGTCCAACTAGATGACACCTACCCTGCCCTAGGGGTTGAATGTTAGGTTTTTTTCTTTTAAAAAGAAACTCCTACTTCAAGGCTCAAATAGGTTAACAAGGGTCTATCTCCCTTATATCTCCAGTGTTTAGGATTTGAAACAATGCATGTACATCCTTAACAGGGTCTTTTTCAAAAGCACACAATTAGAGATTTTTGTGTTTTCATTTCGTCATCCTCCCTCAAGAGTTTAAGCACGACAGTTGGTATTGCAATTCACATACAAAAAATTATGAGTGAATAGGAATGGATTACTTCAAGAAAAACATGCGCATTTTACTATGATTATCATTCAAAAAGAAACAAGTTTCATGCATGGAAACAAATGTTTAGACAAACAATAAAAGCTATAAATAAGAATGCAGTGAAGACGCTAAACATTGCCATCATCGAGGACACCTGACTCCCTCTGGACTTATTACTTCTGAAGATTTCTTTGCAAACTGGGTGTTCAATCTGATGAGGAGATTCTGATGTATGGCCAGTCCATCTGGTGTGATGACCTTTGAGTCAGTCAAATTTTGCACCTTGTGATTGAACATACCGCAAGTCTCAATTGTATGCCTAAATTATCCTGAGTGGTAGTTGCTTCTAGCATTCACATCGTGGTTTCCATTTTTGAGGAGACATGACTTCGTTTGGACTTATTGCTCTCGACGACTTTTAGCAGTCAGCAGTCTGGATGTTCATTCTATTTCTGGCTTGGTGCCATATTCCCACCTTTTCCTGGTGTGAACACAATAGTCTTGGAGTCAATCAAATCCGGGACCTTGTCTTTATCTTTTCCTCTAAAGGACTTTCAATCTTCAATTAAAGGGCCATGTACCCTAGAACGGTAGTCATACCTGACATTTGGCATTGAAACCCAAAAGGAAGCTTTGTCAGAGATGTTCCTGATGCGACTAGCTCAACTAATTTGAATATGAGCAAATGAGAAAACTCGTTGCGCGTACGACATTGGAATAGGATCAAACTTCTTCCCAAGTTGTTCTGGCCTTTGCTTATATGCTCTACCCCAGGACTCTCTTGGGGAGCTGGAGTTGGATGCTAACAATAGATACCTGGCGGAAAGAGGTTGAGAAATAAGGTTGATAGATAAGGTTGCTAACAAAGATCTCACGACCTTTTGCCTACATATCTCAATTGACTAATGAAGAATCAGAGCGATGTAGTTCCCCTTACTAGGGATGACGATTGCTTTGTTTCCTTAACGCCGTATTCAGGATTTACATAACCAGGATCATCTGAGTTTTCATCTGGTTGACTTCCTCTTTCTACAATTTCTGATCATAAGACAAAGCTTGCACCTCCTCTATAAAATATCTCGATTGGATTTTCATTTCAGCCATATCTGTACGGAGTCATTCCATAGCTATCCCCTGATTGTCACGAGTTGAGTAGTTGGAAGAGTCAAGTCATCAATTCCATAGAGAATACCCATTTTGAAATAAGCATCCTCATATTTGGGTACCTGTTATGAATGCATGAATGTATGCAAATGTCTTGTTCGGTTATTTCTAGGGAATCTATCTGCTTTGATTCATGTTTTGTACAGAATAATCCACAAGAAAAAGGGGGAAATGCTCAATAGCAAGATTCAGATATAAGATCCTTGAAAATAACAAAACATGTATGTTGAAATGCCATGATGTTACATATGTACAGACATGTGATGAAAGCTTCCATAAATATCCTGAATAATATTGTGTTGAACCGATCTGGCTGCAGAATAACTGGTCAAGTATGCAGGATCAAAGGTCCAATAAGAAAACCAGAAAACCAGAGAACACCTGTAGGTTGATGATCACACTCTCGATAAATATGTTGTGTCAGTGTAGGATTGTGAACAAAGTTTATGTATAAAGCCACATCAATGAGAACATATCTGTACAGAATCCCCGACTGAGAATACCAAAATCTATATAGAACCAGATCACTACTCAAAGGACAATAAGATGAAGCGGGTATGTAGAAGGTCAGGGTTCCTGCAAACCTATAACCAATCCCACCAGCTTCTCTGACTCTCAGGTTGAGAAGCGATAATACGGTCACCGTTTTCGGTTTGGCATTATGTACTAATCGAGGAGGTCTCCACTGATCCCAAAAGTTCTGACATAAGTTCCATCTTCAAACACAGATATCGAGAAGCAATAGTACATTCATCCCGAAGGTTACAATACTATCGCCATACGAGAAGTGTTTTAAATGAGTTTCTATGACAGAAGGGGGTAAGCCTATGTAAGTTCCCAGTGGGCCCTCGGGTGTGAGTGGGTTTGCCAACAATTATGGTGTGTCACTGTTACCACTATTGAGGGGTGCTTCCACTAAGGTCCTCAATGAACGATCTTCAGAATCGACGACTCAGTAAGATAGCTCTACCAAGTGGGAGATCCACATAGTAGAATTCTGTTGAAATAGCCTCATCAGAATTGTGGTTTCATATTCCCTCTACGTGCCGAGATGAAACATGAGAGGACGTGAAACCACACTAATCCTAGGTGTATACTCGAGCCTGTGTATGGGGCTTATCTCTCAAAACACCCATCCCACCAAATAAAACCAGTACAACCAGTATATGCAACAAATAATGTGAGTGCAATAAATGCATAAATGAAGCATATAAATAAATCAGATGAAAGCATAAATGTAAAATACCCAATGAAATGTAAACACACAAGCGTTAGGAGTGACTCGCAAAGGGGGAGGGATAAGAAAAAGGTCAACATCCCCCAACAGAGTCGCCAGTTGTCGCTCCCGGGATTTTCATCCTAGTAAAAACGTAAAAGTGGCGCAGAAAAAGAAAAAGAGTTGCCAGCCATGCATTTTTATCTCAAGGAAAAAGAAAGGTAATGTTGCAAAAAATGGGGGAAAGGAAAGAACAAAGTCTTGCGAACCAAAGAGAGTCGGTTATGTGAAGGGAAGGTATTAACACCAATTCACATCCGACGTACTCGACGGGATCCACGCTTGCTTGCAGTGCTCAAAGGATGTTGATTTGCTTCATCTATTGTTAAACTGGAATGGGGGAAAGAACGGGAACAATAATAGAATGAGGAACAATGTAGGGAAAATAAAGAATTGTGCTCGAATGGGCCCTACCCACTGCCTATGTATCTCACCGGGAATGAGAATTAGAGTCAATGTAGTTCCCCTAACTAGGGATGAAATTTATTTATTTTGTGTTTTTATGATGACGTTGCCAAAGTTCTAACTCAGGTGTTGTACACTCGCTGAATCGAGTGCGTTACCGTCTTGTTATTGAACTGAAGTGACAAGTCAAAGCGTCTGCAAAGGAGCATGAGTTGAGAAGAGAGAAGATGTGTTATCCGTTTGTTTTCTTTTAAGAGTTTTCTACTTGAGTGCTTTGTCTAAGAGAGTGTACTGAAGTCTCTCACCATGGAGTGTGTACTTCATACATCACCCCGAGATGGAATGATAATGAAGCACACTAAGTATGAGGGAAATCCTCAAACTTATTCCCAAGGTTCAAGGCTCAAGCACAATCACCTACTTCCTTTATTAAGTATTTTTGTTTTTCTTAGAATGAAGAAGTGTTTTTGGTTTTATTTGCGATACAACTTCATGCTAAGACTTGTTCATCATGCTAGATGACTCACAACTCACCCCGAGGTGGGATGAATGCAAGCACCCCATGGCATAAGGCTCTTGGAATATGAAGAGGTATCAACCTTTATTATGTGTTTTTGAATTGTTTTGATATGAGAAGAGAAGACTCAAGGAAACAAAGGTAAAGCTAAATGGGAAAACTAAGACTCACCCTAATGTTATCATGCTTGGAGATCCTAAGGGTTAAGTGTGGTACTCTAATCCTAAAAAGAAAAGAGAAAAGCAAGTTCTAACTCACTTCAAGGATTGAAGATGAGATAAGAACTCAAAGGGATGAAAAAAATGAAATTTCAAAGAAACATAAAATGCTTTTCGCAATTACACTTAGAGAAAGCTTAAAAGAGGAGGGAAGAAGTTGGAATGTGGATGTATACCCACACTCTTCATACATACCATTAGCCCCTGAAAAGGTTAGTAAAACTAATGATATATGAAATCAAAATGATAAAAAATAAGACAATTAGACATCAAACATCTCCTAAAATGATTAGGATTCAAACTAGACTCAAACCTAAAGCTAAAGGTACCTAAAGGTTAGATAAATTCCAAAGTCAGCAGCTACAATAGCACTTCAGCACACAATCAATTATCACATGCAAATGGCATACAAACAGTTTATTATAGCTATCTAACAACATGGAAGCAAGTATTAAAAGTGAAAAAACAGGGCATGGCAACATACATTTAACATCTATTGTTCAGAAATGCAGCAATGAAAGGCATGTAAGAATAAAGTCTTTGAATCATGTAAATGCATGTATGACAACACATGGATATGCATCAAATAACACCATCAAAGAATGCATCATTATTAATATGAAACATGGATATGTGTAAATGCAAGCATTTCCACCACTTTGCATCAATGGATTTTCATAAAAAAGTAATGTGCATTTTCACGATGTGAACACTTAATGCAAACAAGAAAACACAAAATGTGAACATGAATCACAATGCATTCTGACTAATGTAAACATTAACACCATAATGCAAACATAGAGCAATCATGCATCAAGAATGTGTGCATGCCTACATGGATTATGCACCTTTATCAAGCAATATGCAACATTTTCGATTATGCCCACGAGTGTCCAAAACGTGCATCAAACATGAACGCAACACAAAATAGAAATTTGATCAATTATTATCATGCCAACAATGATATTCAAACATGGGAAAAATATTCACGCCTCACCATGAGCACAAATACACAATTATGCCAACAATCAGAAGTAAGCAACATATGTGTCACAAGATGTCAAAGATACATGAACCTGCACCAAAACCACTCTTAAAAATTCCCTAAAATGATTTCCTAATGGTCTATGGTGATTAGGTATGGAATGGCATGCAAACACATAAGAAAATGCACAAAAAACACAATTTACCCCAATGTTAATCAGTTAAACATATCATTAACCGGTTAACAGATCCAAAATCTGCAAAAACACGTAAAATTGCATTATGTTAACTGTAACACCCTTCGAACCCCACATAATATTCTCAATAAATAAACTGAAATAATCAGAGTAACTCATAGAAGGTGTCACATTTCTTCATAAAATATTAGTCCAAAATATTCTGTTAAAATAATATTTTCTCTAAAACTAATTTTTTTGCAGTGGAATCATATATTTAAAATATTTTCCTCTTATCTCATTAAAACATAAAGACCTTTTGGTCAAAGTCAACAACTATCATTACTCTCAATTCAACATTTAACAACTCATAAAACTCATACTAACAAAGCGACAATTAAATCACATAAACATTATATTCCCCCGATGTTACATCTATCAGAGCAAGACACCAGATACTCTAGAATTAAGCTAAACAACTTATGTCGCTCCCTGGATTTCCATCCTGGTACAAACGCGAAAGTGGCGTGGAAAAGGTTAGAGTCGCCAGCCAGGCATTTTTATCCTGAAGGAACGAGAATGGTAATGCTGCACAAACCAGAGAAAAGAAAAGAAAGGACACATGTCCTGTGAACCAAAGAGACTGGGTTCGGGAGTCGGTTACGACCTGGGAAGGTATTAGCACCCCAGATCGTCCGCCGTACCCGACGGGATCCACGCTTGCAAAGAAACTGTTTCAAAGGGTGAAGGAAAGAAAGCTGCTGCAAAACTGAAACTGAAATGAGAAAGGAACTGAAAAAGGAAACAACGAAGAAAAATGTAGGGAAAATAAAGATTGTGTTCGAACGGGCCCTACCCCGCTGCCTACGTACCTCATCTGGACATGAGGATAAGAGATGCCGTAGTTCCCCTAACTAGGGGTGGAAAGGATTGTCTGTGTCTTAAGGCTTGAACTGCCTATGTCAATGCTCAGGTGTTAAAGGCTCGGACGACGTGTGCGTTACCGTCTTGCAAAATGACAAGTAGGAGCAAGTTCGCGTACGAAGCGAAGGATATGAGAAAAGAATTCCCGAAGGAGAGACGCTTATTGTTTGTTTGTGTTTTTTATGAGTTTTTTAGGAGTGTGTCACAGGTAAGTGAACTCAAACTCTTTTCCATGGAATGTGTACTTGCTACTACATTCCAAGATGGAATAATAGAACAAGCACACCAAGTAAGGAGAACTTATCCAAGACTTGTTTCCAAAGGTAGGGGCCTAAGTTCGTTGACTTGTTGAATTTATTAGGTGTTTTAGTGATTAAAATGAAGAAGTGTTTTTTATGCTTTTCTTGGTGAAGATGACCTCATGATCCGACTTGTGCATCATGCTAGACAAATGCACTATTCCAAGATGGAATGAATACATATGCCCCATGGAATAAGGCTATACACAAGAAGTCACTTCTTTCTTTATTAATGTTTTTTAGGGTTTTTGTTTTGAAGATGAGAAGAGAAAGAATCAAAGGAACAAAAGGTAAAATCTAATGGGGAAAGACTAAACCTAAAGTTATCATGCTTGGATGGTCATAAGGTTAGTGTGGCTTGAAGTCTATCCTAATGAAAAGAAGACCAAAGGAGAAGAAAAAGAAAAGAGAAGAAAGCTATAGAACCACTTACTCCTCTAAAGGAGATAAGTTGCTTCAAAAGGGGGAAAGAGAATAGTTAAAACACATGATGGCATAAGGCACATCAAACATCACAAACTAGAAAGAAACTTAAGAAGAAGAGAGGAAGAGTTGAAATGTGGAAAAACATCCACACTTCTCTTCCCATGAGCCCCTGAAATTTTAGCAAAATTCTAGCACATATATATCAACATAATTCATGGCATTAACATGCCCAAAGTTCTAGAAAACGAAGTCAAACAACCATGCCAAGCTTTGCACATACATGAATTTACGTGTCGAGAACATGGAGGCATGCATCAACCAGCAAGAAAATCACCCTAAACTAGCATATTCAATGATCATACAATGATCCATGGCAATTAAAGCAAGTAAGGGAAACAAACAAACTCAAAACAGCTCAAACGTGGCATTCTGCTTCAGTGTTAACCGGTTAACCAAAGCGTTAACCGGTTAACCAGTTCAAACCTGCAGAAAACAACACATAAAATAGGTGTGTTAACCGGTTAACACTGTGAAAACAACAACAATTCCTGCAGAAAAATCAGCTCAAACCAGCTTATCCAAATAATTCCACAACAGACCAGTAATCAATTATATATGAAAAGTCAGATCAATTCACATTAATCAACATCATTAAGCTCATGAACATCAACACGTAGATCCGATCACCAATCAACCAAACAATTCAAGCAAGCCAAGAAAATACACAAGCACATGGTAGATCTAAGCACAAGCATTGCAAATAATCTAAAAACAGAGCTAGATCTGAACTTAACCAACCTACAAAGTTGAGGTATGCTTTGGTAAATGTTGTTTGAGCTGGAAATGAAGGATTGCACGGAAAACTTCGAAGATCTGATGCTAATCTTCATACATCATGCAAAATAAATGCAAGAAAATGATCTTGATGAAGAATTTGGCCCCAAAAGCACTTCTAATCTCCAAATCAAATCTGAACCAAGTAGAGAAACCAGCAAATTGATGCAAAGAAGCTATGGATGGAGGTCTAGTTCCAAGACCTACAAACTTTAATGCAAAGTTATGTGATCTTCAAAGAGGAACTTTGAGTGATTTGGAAAATTGGGAGAGAAAAATGAGAGAATGGTGAGAGAGTAGTGAAAATTCAGAAAATGAGAAGTAAATTAGGAGAGAGCCCTCTCTTGGTTTGGAGGGAAATGGAATAAATATCATTTAGGTTTGGGGCCCAAAATTTTGGTTTAGGATCCAAAAAATATGGTTTGGGATTATCTTAGAAAGTGATTAGGATCTAACCTTGGAATTAGGCTTGGTAAATCATCTAGATCCTTCTCCATAATTTCCACTTAATTCAAAAATGAATAAAATAAGAAATACTGAAAAAAAGGAGCCAAAACACATGCTGAAAATGCTGCTGGAATTCAAAATTCGCAGTCGTTAATCGGTTAACCAAAGCGTTAACCGATTAACGCCAATAAATTTGAATTCTCCCTCCCTTTGGTGGGAAACTTCAAGAATAACCCGACGCCAACCATTCCAATCTGATTTTGATCCTCAATCTTTTTTAGGGATTTAACCATGATACCAAGCTTGTATGAAATACCCTGTGAGCTTCCTGTCAGGTCACCATGCTTTTGACTTTGCCTTGTAGTGCTTCGAATTTTCCGGATGATTGATCATATGACTTATGCTAGAACATGCGAGTGCTATGCTTCATATTTCTATGTAACATGCTAAGGATATGACATGCTAATGATGATGATGATAAAAAAGAAGAGGGAAAATTTGGGGTGTTACAGCTTCCAGCTAAGACTTCACGCACCGTGAACTCATCTCGGATATCAGCATGCGACGCAGAGGCAACATTCAAACAAGCAGAGTGAGTAATCACAATTCATTATACGAGATATAAGAAATAGATATCATATGTATAACAATTAAATCACTAAATCATAATGATCATATGCTTCACACTCAAAACAACAATAGCATCATATTCATCATAAAACGTCATACTTTAATAATTAAATCATATAATTCACTAATCACAAAACATCCTATAATGCCACAAACAATGCAAATGCAATATCATATGGACTCATGCATGCGGCACCGAAAACATCACTAATGACTAAGTCATCGTTATTCTCCAAAGATTCCCACCAATAGGATCAGTTCCCGCTTGGAACCAGAGCACATCATCATTTGCACTTAATCGACACAATGGGATTAAGGCCATTAAAGGACCTGAGCGTCCTACAATTCGTCATTAAAACATCACTGGACATCTCGTCCTATCATATGATATGAATGCATGATGCGCAACAACATAAAGATATGACCACGACTAGTCAAAACGCATCATCATTCATCATAATATCATCATATATCTCATAGACATCTTAATCATTCTAATTGTGATAACCATCATAAACATCATAGTCATCATAAACGTCATAATCATCATAAACATCATCGTCACACATTCTCTTCACACACCTTAGAGACAATACAACATCATTCATGCAAATCATCATACTCGCTTCATATACTTCTTATACACACATCCTAGTTTTCTCTTCATCATTCTTCATAACAAACACCAAGCAATTTACTTCCAAGACATCATCATAGTAATTTATATAATAAACCATGCACACATAATTTATTCGGCATGTAATATCGTCACTTAATTTACTACATGATCACTGGATAATTCCATCTTATACTTCATGTTATTTTACTAAATTATTGAACGTTACAACATCTATCCAACAAATCAAACCACATATAAAACCAACTTACGATCCGAAAATTGTACTTGCCTCTTTAGCATAACATCATACACATAAACCACATATAAATCACAAAAACTCCTCTTCAATTTTCATAACAGACGTCAAACCATTTATTTCTGTATACTCTCACAACTTTATCTTCACACAGTAACACGCACATACTGATTTCCCTAGCATATCACATTTCAATGGTCCTAAGACTATCACTGGAAAATATCGAATTTTAATCTTCTATAATAGGTCACGACATTAACAATACATTATCTCATACCACGTAGGAAACAAACTTACAGTTTATAACTTATGGTCTTGAAAAGAACTACTGAGTCCCTCCTTCTAAAAATGGGTGGCTAGTGCCACCCCTTCACTTGGTGGCTTGCGCCACCTCACACCACAAAAAAGTGTGGCTTCCGCTACATTAATCTTCAACGGAAACATTCATCAAAATAAACTCATACCAACTATCATAAATGATTGATTAAACCTAATACAATGGAAACAATTATACTACAATAATCTCATTAAAACAAAAATTTTCTACACAACACCTAATTCGTCAAATTCATCATGGTTTCTCATAAACCCTAAAATCCGAAATCATTCACAAATATAATCTACACCTTATATCAATTATAATGAAAGGTAATACTCCCCATACCTTAAATGTCAAACTCTGAATTCTCTTTTCTCGAGGTCTTCGAGAAACCTCAGAGTCCTCTCCTCTTTTGTCTTCGTTCTTCAGAGCTGTTTCACAAAATACGATCGTTTTCCAAAATTCTCCCAATCATCTGATTTTTTGTTTTCCTCCTTTACCCTCTTGGAACTCATTACATTATTCCGACTTTAACCTCACATATCCATCCAAAAATACCACTTTACCCTTCATCGTTCCCCTTCTAATTTAAAATAAAATAATAATAATAATAATAATAATTTGAATAATATTATTCTATTATCATTATTAAAATAATTTCGGATAATCACTTAAATATCAAACTACACCTCACTCGTCATAAACACAGCTTACACCATAATAATTCGCCATGTTCACCGATAAATACCAAATATTTATTATAAACCAATTAAATAAATATTCTAATTATTTTAGGGTGTTACAATTCTCCTCCACTTAGAATATTTGTGTCCTCGAAAATGCATCTGATACAACTATTCCAACTACTTATTCCATCTGACTAACCAACTCTCGACTCAGAAAGGTAACTACACATATAATACAAACCATAACTCATAACATCAAAGACAACAACAATATGAATACTACACAAGTAATACGCTTGGCAACTAGGATCACAACACAAGATAGTACCCAACTCAAGAATTCAATGATTGAAGAAGTAGAACACAACAACATAGGAACACACAACTCCAACACAACATTAAGACTACTGACCCCAACATCGTTGTTACTCACATACGAGCAACTGTACTACGCCACGCATTCGCTGCGCACTCTAGTTACTTGTAAGGTAGTAACTCCACCAAGTTCCACTTCCAACTTCCAATTATCATCAACACAACTACGACTTTACCATCTTTTAATAACACGTCCTTAAAAAAATCATCTTAAACACACAACATTGTAACAACAATATAAGGTACATGGGTCCAACAAATTTCCACAATATAACTCATATTCTACGCTTCTGACTAATTCAACATACTAAATCCTCGATTCCTACTCATAACGACACAACCAAACAACTTTTCTTGTTCCAACCAAAACTCGCACTTTAATAAACTAACTTACAATTTCACTCCTTCTAATACTTGCAACTCAAGTTTATCCGACATTCTTGTCAAATCACGGTCTTACATTTCCATATACTTTCCTCTCGAATCGTCTCAAGAAAACTTCAAGTCTCGTGCTACTTAATTCATCACTAAAACAACACTCCAATTATCTAGACTTCAACTATGAGCTTCCATATTACTATTCAATCCAAACACAATGTCATACTATCATCCTAATCCAACTAAAATTCTTATATACGACTCTGCATCGAAAAAATAAACAAACCTCAAGCGCTCAACTTGACTTTACCTAATTCAACATGTATACTATTCCAGTCGGCATGACACGTCTATCCATAAATTATGATTTCGTCTACTATCAACAATCGATTAAGAGTGATAAGTTTCTCAATTTGTCAATAGACATCCGACAACCATAATGGTGGCATAAATCATCATTATCCAACAAAATAACGCACTTCAGCTTGTGTCCAAAGGCCGTAAGCATTATGCTCCGCCAACTCTGTAAGGCTTACCAACCTCTTCTTAGTCTCCTTAATTTCCTACTTCGTCGGTTGTACCAAAACATCCAAAATCCAATACAAAATTTCCTATACACGCTCGTAGCACAACACAACTTTAAAATATTCTTTTAACATTGGAGTCTCTACACATCGAGCATAATCCAATTCGGTTCTCGCTCCAATTACAACTTTTCTTCCAAGTTAAAATTTCTAACATCACTAATCAAACATCCGTCTTCCCTTCAATATTACCATCATATAACATCGTCACTTTAACCATACTCATTCAACATAAATCACATCTCTAAGCATTTTCCGATATTGTCTCATTCTTTCTAATACAATCATTTAATTCATTATCAAGCTTTCGCACTTGCCTTCATCTTTCTCAATTTTCAGTGAGGATCGCCCAATTTCAATCACATTTATCTCTTCCAATAGAGACCTCCCAGTTACAAAATTATATTCCAAAATGAAAGTAATTTCATGCAGATTCCAAAACTTCAAGAATCGTTTGAATCTGACTCACGAGTAAAAGGTTATCCTCCTTCCAATGGGACTGGTCAATAATTCCCGTATGCAGAATTTTCAAAAAATCAGCATCAGACCCAACTATTAAAATGCACTTGTCTCTCTCTTCACAAACCTCCTGAAGGAAAATCTTATATGCAAACTATAAGGAATTTTTCAAGCTTTCCAAAGAGTCCAGAATCGCTTCAATCAGAATCATGCGTAAAAAGTTATGCCACTTCTACTAACAACTGCTCCAAAATTGCAAAACTCAGAATTTTGAGATTGATGAGCATAAGTTCCATCTCTCTCCCTCTTGCTTCAAAGATCAACCAAAAATCTTTGCTCTTCATCCAACTACAAAATTACTTGACTTTAATCTGATTATACTCAAGGCATATTAATCTACTGACTTGATTCGTCAACTTATCACTTCCATTGGAATAATTTCATGAATCGATACTCTTGCCGGTCCACAACAACATCGCTTCAACAACGTTGCACCCTTGCAATCAACATCAACTTGAACCAACTTCTATATTCCAACAACACTTTCAGGAGAGAAGCCTCTCCCCCACTTAATTCGAAACCAACACCTGCAGAAAACAACAAGAAACCAATAAACAAGTACCGACAGTGTTTCACACTCATGTCTCACACTAAGAAATAAACGACATTAGACAACATGTGTCAGACGAACCGACCTTCTCTGATACCACTAATGTAACACCCTTCTAACCCCACATAATATTCTCAATAAATAAACTGAAATAATCAGAGTAACTCATAGAAGGTGTCACATTTCTTCATAAAACATTAGTCCAAAATATTCTATTAAAATAATCTTTTCTCTAAAAATTAAAATTTCGCAACAGAATCATATATTCAAAATATTTTCCTCTTATCTCATTAAAACATAAAGAACTTTTGGTCAAAGTCAACAATTATCATTATTCTCAATTCAACATTTAACAACTCATAAAACTCATACTAACAAAGCGACAATTAAATCATATAACAAAGCGACAATTAAGTCATATAAATGTTCTATTACCCTGATGTTACATTTATCAGAACAAGACATCAGACACTCTAGAATTAAGCTAAACAACTTCCAGCTAAGACTTCACGCAACGCAAACTCATCTCGAATATCTGCACGTTACCCACGTAGAGGCAACATTCAAACAGGCAGGGCAAGTAATCACAATTCATTATATAAGATATAAGAAATATATATCATATGTATAACAATTAAATCACTACAACTTAATGATCATATGCTTCACAATCAAAATAACAACAACATCATATTCATCATAAAATGTCATACTTTAATAATTAAATCATATAATTCACTTATCACATTACATCCTGTAATGCCACAGATAATGCAAATGTAACATCATATGAACTCATGCATGCAGTAGCGAAAACATCCTTGATGACTTAGTCATTGTTATTCTCCAAAATTCGATCATATGAACTCATGCATGCAGTACCAATAGGATCGATTTCCGCTTGGAACCAAAGCACATCATCATTTTCACTTAATCCACATAATGGGTTTAAGGCCATCACTTGACCTAAGCGTCCTACAATTCGTCATTGGATATTCACCCTGCAAAACATCACTGGACATCTCGTCCTATCATATGCTATGAATTCATGATGCGCAACAACATAAATATATGACCACAGCTAGTCAAAATGCATCATCATTCATCAAAATATTATCATTTATCTCATAGACAACTTAATCATTCTAATTGTCATAACTATCATAAACATCATAGTCATCGTAAACGTCATAATCATCATAAACATCGTAAACATCAAAATCATCATAAACATCATAGTCACACATTCTCTTCACACACCTTAGAGACAATACATCATCATTCATGCAAATCATCATACTCGCTTGATATACTTCTTATACACGCATCCTAGTCTTCTCTTCATCATTATTCATAACAAACACCAAGCAATTTACTTCCAAGACATCATCATCGCAATTTATATGATAAACCATGCACACATAATTTATTTGGCATGTAATATCGTCACTTAATTTACTACACGATCACTGAATAATTCCATCTTATACTTCATGTTATTTTACTAAATTATCGAACGTTACAACATCTATCCAACAAATCAAACCACATATAAAACCAACTTATGATCCGAAAACTATACTCTCCTCTTTAGCATAACATCATACACATAAACCACTTATAAATCACAACAACCCCACTTCAATTTTCATAACAGACGTCAAACTATTCATTTCCGTATAAACTCACAACTTTATCGTTACACAGTAACATGCACATACTGATTTCCCTAGCATATCACACTTCAATGACAGTAGAAATCCATTGCCTCAGACCAAGTAGGAAACAGACTTACGATTTATAACTTATGGTCCTGAAAAGAACTACTAAGTCTCTCCTTCAAAAAATGGGTAGCTAGTGCCACCCCTTCACTTGGTGGCTTGCGCCTTCTCACACCATACAAAAGTGTGGCTTCTGGCACATTAAACTTTATGGTGGCTAGTGCCACTTATAAAAATGTGCACCTAATTTTTGGTGGCTCCAGCCACATTATAAAAATATACCACTTAATGTTTGGTAGCTCCTGCCACATTTTACTCACACACTAGGTGGCTTGTGCAACCCTCACACACATACACACACGAGTGGCTTGCGCCATCCTTACACACCCACACACTGGTGGCTCTCGCCACCTAGAAACTCATAATTAGGGTGGCTCTCGCCATCCTTCCTAACGGGGATGAATCCAATATTCGTCTAACTCACTACCGATTCAATCTGGCACCGATTTTATTATTTCAAATTCATCGATAAATCCTTCGATCACTCATCATCAATTTCATACTTCATAATTTTTTTCTAATTCCAATTAACCGATTCAATTATAGTACTGATAATTACCAACCCCTTACAATTATAACTTCAACTCCTCCTCGGCTTCAACGAAAACATTAACCAAAATAAACTCATATCAACTATCATAAACAATTAATTAATACCAATACAACGACAACAATTATACTGCAATAATATCATTAAAACAACAATTTTGTACACAACACATAATTCGTCAAATTCATCAAGGTTTCTCATAAACCCTAAAATCCGAAATCATTCACATATATAATCTACACCTTATATCAATTATAATGAAAGGTAATACTCCATATACCTTAAATGTCGAACTCTTAATTCACTTTTCTCGAGGTCTTCGAGAAACCTCTGATTCCTCGCCTTTTCTGCCTTCGTTCTTCAGAGCAGTTTCACAAAATACGATTGTTTTCCAAAATTCTCCCAAAAATTTGATTTTATGTTTTCCTCCTTTACCCTCTTGGACCTCATTACATTATTTTGATTTTAACCTCACTTATCTATCCAAAAATACCAATTTACCCTTCATCTTTCCCCTTTTATTTAAAAATAATAATAATAATAATAATAATCCGAATAATATTATTCTAATATCATTATTAAAATAATTCCGGATAATCACTTAAATATGAAACTACACCACACTCGTCATAAACACAACTTACACTATAATATTTCGCAAAGTTCACCGATAAATCCCAAATATTTATTATAAACCAATTAAATAAATATTCTAATTATTTTGGGGTGTTACATTAACCGGTTAACCAAAGTGTTAACCGGTTAACATTGAACCAGTAGCAAAAAAACATGTAGAAAAAAGTACTTCTGGCAACAACTTATTTCCAAAAGTTCCTAATACAATCCGTATCAAATGAGCACAAAATTTACACCTAAATGCACCAATACATCATGAATTGGAACCATAAACACATCAAGATCCTAAAACCTAATGATCCAATTAATTAATGCATCAACAATCAACAAAACATGATTATGAGTTTCACCAACCTACAAAGCTGAGCTTTGCATTGGTAATCGTTGCAAAGAGAAATTAACATGCTATTGATGAGAAATCTGTATATCCGAAGCTCTTTTGCAAGAATGTGCAAAATAAATGTGATTTGACAAAAACCTTGATGAACTCTTCCACGAATCACTTCCAAGATGTGAATTCAACACCAAAATAGTAGAAAATCCTTCAATAATCCATGAAATCAATGCAATGATGGAGGTTTAGCATCAAATTCTTCAAGTTTCAATGCAAAACTTGAATAATTTTGGAAGATGAAGCTTTGTGTGAGGTTTTGGAAAATGAGAGAAAAGTCAGGTTCTAGAACATTCCCTTGGGAAATCTAGAATGAAGTGCAAAAGTGAGAAAGATGTGAAAAATCCCTCTATGTTGAAAATTGAAATATTTAGCCAAAAACACACGTGTTAACCGGTTAAACAATGTTTTAACCGGTTAACACAAGCAACATTTGAATTTTCCCTCATTTTGGTGGGAAACCTTGGAAATTCACTTGTGCCATCCGTTCTGACCCTGTCTTAACCTTGAGTCATGATAATTGATATTGCCACTGGAAAACCCCTAATCATATGCCCTACATATCAACTGATGATGTATGCTTTATTTTTATTATGTTTATTATGATTTATGATTTGGAGGCAATGCAATGTATGAAAGGATATGCTAAATGATGTGGAAATGAAGCATAAGCTACTTGAAACTGGTAATAAATAAGAGGGCAAAATTTGGGGTGTTACAAAAATTTGTAAACAACTACTGATCTTCTAAAAACACCAAAATTTCTAGTAACTTACAGGATTGATCATATTGGTCCTATAACATGTGCTATAAATGTTAATTATTTAAAATCTAAGAAAAAATGTAATGAACGCTTCGATAGTATTCATAAGTATCTGTTTAAAAAATACAATTAAAAGATAAATAATAAATTAATTCAAGGAAACCTGATTAAATCAATAAGATTAAATAAAAGGCTGAAGTCGAAAAGAAGTTAAATAAACGGTTGGAATCAAAAGGAAGTTTAAAATGCGTAAAGGATTCAACATCATTTTTGAACACTTTGGAGGTTTCATTTTAATTTGTGTTGAACATCAACAATGTTCTCCATAATTTCCTCTTTCTATAGAACCCAAATGCACTTCATTCCATTCACCATGCATGAAGTTTATTTCCTCCAAAGATCATTATTTTCATAATTTTTTTGTTAGCCAAATTTAGAAGTTGGTGGAATTGTTGTTGTTTGCTGCACATGCCTATGTCACATACTTATCATTTTTGCATTTGGCCAAACATATATGGCATAAAGCATTGGTATTCTATGTCCCATGCATGAGAATGGAAATAATTCCATGTTGTCATACAATCATAAGAAGCATGTTGCTTCAAGTAACATAAGCTTATCACCATTCAGTCATCATAATCATGTAAATCACATAGGCTAAAACACGGTTGAATTGCATTCACTTTGCATTGGTTCACACACCTCCATTGATCTAAACACCCCAAACCATGGTACTAACTGTTAACCTAGGGTAGTTAATAGTTAAAAATTGATATAAAAAAGCTTATAACAAATTTCATAAACAGTTTTTGCTCATTCTCTCAATCTCACCAAAATTACAAGAATTCTCAGATCTTTTTGCTCTGAGATTCTCTCTCCATTGACACGAATTCTTCACAACTCCAACTCAATGTTCTTCAATCATCAAGTATGAGACCAGAGAGCATTCAATCTTGGCATTGATCTTTATCATCTTCCAATTTTCAAGCAATATTCATCACGTTCCCAAGCTTCATACTGCATTTATTTTGCTCAGCTTAATCTCAAGTTCAACCTCAAGATCTCAACCTCTCTAGTTTTCTTTCATTGCTCAAGATTCTTCAGTTTAGGTTTGAAATTTCTTCAACTACTTTTGCTGTTAATTTTGCTTGTTTAATTTGTTTTCCATTTGATTAGAGTGTAAAAACTAAAATCAACTTGCATTGGATAGATCTATGCCTTTAGAGGCAGGTGTGAGTTTGTTAGGGCAATTTGTTTGGCTTTGATTCTTGCTGCACAGACATTGTTTGTTGATTTTGAGCCTAGATTCGTAATCTATATGACTTCAGCTTTCATTTGATGTATGGCATGTGAATTAATGTGAAGATTTGATGTGGTCTCACAGGAGAACTCACCAGAGAAGATAACCGGAGGTCTTCTACGATCATCTGAGACTGTTTCAGGTTGTGAAACCCTAGGGTTTTAGGATTATAACACATCCGTCTGATCTTTTTGATCCAAAGGTTGTTAGGAAGCCAATGCATAAATGAAGGAGGTGGCCTTACACATGATCTTTTTATCCTTCACCTTTTCGGCAACATCATTTTAGGCCATTAGATGAGCATACTAAGTCTTTGATTGATGATGAGCATAGGATTGGTTGACTAGAGGTTTGTTGATTGTGCTTGTGTTTGTTTGATGCATCATATGGCTCACGTTATGTAAATTTCTTGACATTTTTATGGATTATGCTTATTGGACTCAGATGTGTTTCATGTGTTATTAACACCCCTCTCCATAGGCCCCAACCATATTAAAACGCTGCTTTTACTAATGTAGAACCCCCCTGGTTTTTTTCTTGCATTCTCATCTTATTTTTTACATTTCTTTCATTTTAATTCATAAAAACCATTTTTGTGCATCCAAAAATTACACAAAAAATCATACATGCTCCTAATGCATTTAAATAATTTTGGATATTTTTATTTGGTATTTTTCATGCGGATTTAATGTATTTTTGGCATTTTCTTTTATTTTCTTCCTTAATTGAATCTTGTTTGACACATTGCATTGTCCAATTTATTTCTGGAATTTTAAAAAAAAATTCATCCATTCTTTCTACATTTTTTAGGGGACTCATAAAGGATCTAAAAAACATTTTTTCACATTTTTAAACTCATTTTATCCATGGTTTTAGGAGGCATTTTTATGCATTGTCTTTGATTGCCTTAAGTGAAATTGTATGACTTGTTGGATGGAGCTTCTTTGTGAATATTGGTGATTCTTTTGTTATAATGTTTGCATCTGGTTGAGGTCTTTTGAGGCCTAATTTGGTATTTTTCTCATGAATTTTTCTTGATGTTTGTTGCTTTGTTTCTTAAGTAACTTGTATGCTAAGTTTCTTCTTCTTCTTCTTAACCTAGTTTGAGGATGAATTTATGTCATCCTATTAGGATTGGTATATTTGAGATTATAGGTCTTTTTTAAAGGATTATAGGTCCTTTGGACAAGATTATAGGTCCTTTCTCATTTCATTTTAACATGTTTTGGGTGATTGAAATTTGTCTTACATGCTTCCTTATTTGTGCATTTCTTCTTTGCTCTTCTTCAACATGTCTTGAGTGCTTCCCATATTGTTACGACATTCTAATTCATTCTCACATGTTCATCTACTGTATGTGATCCATTCCATTCATCCACATTGACCTCTAATACCATTTCATATGCATAATAATTCTATGAATGATTGGAACATGTTTTGTGAACTTAAACTTGTGTTCTTCTTTTTCTAACTTCTAATGTGGTTTATGTGTGCATCTAACATGATCACCCAAGCATCCTAATGCATTCATTAATGTCATATGCTACTGACCTTGACCATTTGCACCCATTCATGTTCATACTTCACCATTGACTTGTGATTTGACTTACTTGTTTCATAATCTTCTTATGTGAACATGAAATTATTTGCTCTTCTTCTTCTCATCCCTTCTTAAGATAACATCTCCATGCCTCGAATGATCATGCAACATTATCTTATGCAATCCATATTGAGTGTATGATTATGACTTTAACTTGATGTGAAGCATTAATTCATTATCACTTTGCATATCCACTCATTTTCCTTCTATTCTTTCTTTGGTACAAACTTTTGTTGATTGACTAATTGTTTCCATTTATTTTGCTTTAGTTTGATAGACTAACATTAGGGGGTCCTATTTTACCATTTGGTTCTAACCTATAGTGATATCATACCTTATGTTTACATATACTTGATTTCTTAATTTGTGTGAACTCTTCTTAATGCATCTTTCACTTATGTTTGATTTTGCTAACCTCTTGTGTAGGGGAAAAGGTTAGCATAAGAGGTGTGGATGTTGTTTCCACATTTCAACTTCTCCTTTCTCTTTTACACTTCATATATGTGTTTGTTAAGCATTCAATATTCTTTGTTTTGTACAATGGAATTTTTTCCCCCTTAGAGGCAACTTATCTTCTATGGGAGAAGTAAGTAATTTTCTAACTTCTTTTTCTCTCTTTCTATTCTCTCCTTCTTATTCATTAGGATAGAGTTCTTCAAACCTCACAAACTTAGGTTTATCCAAGCATGACAAATTACTTAGGATGGTTTAGCTCCCATTAGACTTTTACCTTTGGTTCTCTTTTGTTGTTTCTCTCTCATCTCAAACAAGAAGCAAAAAAACATCTAATAAGGATTGAGGTGACTTTGTGTGTATGGACTTATGCCATGGGGCATTTGTATTCATCCCATCTTGGGATAGAGTAAACTTATCTATCATGATGTAAAAGTCTAATAATGAGGTCAATTTCACAAAGAAAAGCCTAAAAAAGGCACTTCTTCACTTCAAAAAGGAAAAACACTTAATAAATGCAAATGAGGTAGTGTACTTAAGCCCTAATCTATGGAACCAAGTCTTGGAAACTTCTCCTTACTTGGAGCTCTGAGGAGTAGGACTTGGATACACTTTCCTGTGCAAACCTCAGGAAAAGCTTCTAAAAGCATTGAAACAAAAAGTGTCTTTCTTACAGGAATTATTTTCTCATCTCCTTGCTCATAACGCAAGAACTCGCTTCGGCTTGTCTCTTTGCTGGACGGTAAACGCACTTGTACCAGACGAGCCTGCAACACCTGAGCATAGACATAAGCAGTTCAATCATAAAAAACACAAACAAGAAAATTTCCTCCCTATTTAGGGGAAATACATCGACTCTGATTCTCATTCCCATGAGATACGTAGTGTAGCGGTAAAATCATGTGTAAGCTATTAGTTAACTTAACTCAAAGTAAACAGATTCACCACCATGCTTTTATTTTATTCCAAGTGGAAAAGGAAAAAAAGAGTGAATAAATCCTAATGAATCCAAAATCAAAAAGCTAAAGAAACAAACAGAGAATCGGGTAAGGGGATATGTTACAAAATGGGAAGGTTTTATGCACCCATAATGTTCGTGGTACTCCACCGGAGCCCTTTGAAAAATTTATTGATTTTGGTTTGAAATTTTTTGTAAAAGAGAGTGGGGAGATGAGATAAGAATTTATTTTTTTAATGTATTTGTGTTTGGAGAGGTTTACCACCTCATGCCTACTGTAGCGGTAAAATCATGAGTGTAAGCTATTAGTTAACTTAACTCAAAGTAAAAAGAGTCGCCACCGCGCTTTTATTTTATTCCAAAAGGAAAAGGAAAAAAGAGCAAATAAATCCTAATGAATTTAAAAGCAAAAAGAGCTAAAAGAAACAAGTAAATAACCGGGTCAGGGGATAGGTTACACAATGGGAAGGTTTCACGCACCCAAAATGTTTGTGGTACTCCAAGGGAGCCCTTTGAAATATTTATTGCTTTTGGTTTGAAAAAGTTTTGTTAAAAGAGAGTGGAGGGATGAGAGAAGAATTTATTTTTTAATATTTTTGTGTTTGGAGAGGTTTACCACCTCATGCCTACGTACCCACAAAGTGCAATGCGAAATCAAAACCCCGTAGTTCATAGTATAAATAGTGAAAAGGGTTGGTTATGATTGATTTTATTAAGTGAAGAGAATTTGTTATCTTCAAATGGATATCCAAACAAATCTACCATGATAATGATGGCATGGAATCATACATCATTATGGGGAAGGCGCCAACTCGGATAAAATCAAGAGTATTCCACTAAACCCCCACGAATGACAAGAGACTCAATTACATCAAACTACAACCATGGATATTGAAAGACTTGAACCCGATTAAAGAATAATGACTCATAATCGACACTTTTTAAAGAAAACAAACAAAAATGCACAAAGGCACAAAACAACTTGAATGAGTTTGGTTCTTTTTATTTTTGAATTAAGGTCAAAATGATTAAATTAATTGGTTTTAAAAGAAAAGAAAATAGTAAAATCCACTTGACAAAAGTCAAGGTTTTATTTATTAAAGAAGTGATGATTTTGGAAAACAAGAATCCTTTGAAAAAGAGGGAAAGATTTTGAAAATTAAAGAAGGGGTGGAGATGAGGAGACTATCCTAGAAAAGAAAATAAAGAGATAAAGGAAGAAATATCTAACCACACTTGATGATACTTCCAATTATGAGCATAAGAATTCCATCCTTATAAGCTAGCAAATGGCCAAATAAAGGCAAGTACCAACTTCATGAAGATCAAAGCAAAGGAGAGGTATCATAAAGTCTAAATCCAAAACTCCATTCCAATGCCAAGGATAGTAACCAATAGTCCAAAGATTAAGATCACAAGTTTTTTAGAGATTTAATCCTTTATTGATATTTTTGTGTCCAAATGGACAAAAGGAAAATCAATACAACAAAAATAAGAGCAAGAAATATAAACATGATAATGGATGAATAAAGCATAATAAAGCATAATAAAATAAAAGCAATAAAGGTGCAAGAAATTAAATGTTAGTAAAAAAAGCAATTAAAGTGCAAGAATCTAAAATATTAATAGTAGTAATAGTATAATAATATTTACATAATAGTGGCATGGTGAACTTAATCATCCACAACCAAAAGAATAAGCAAAATCGAAAGGCAGTCGGATCCGCTTAGTATCTTACACTATAACGATTAATCAAGGCAAATCGAACCAAATTCAATGAAATTTGAAAGGCGATTGGGAGAGCCAAAGCACCTACGCATCAAACATTCATAAGTCTTGATTCATAATGCAATATGATTAAACGCTTTGGAATTACGCGACCTACAAGAGGTCCGGTCCACGAAAGTGCAAGTATCCAATTGGATTTTTATTCTGAATTCGGGATACATTTAGGTCTATGTTAAGCAATCATCGAGTAATTTACGAAGTAATTTCCCAACAAATAAGACCGGCCACCACCAATTAAGGTGAACAATGTTAGTGCTAATTCATGCGAGATAAACGATATGTAAATCGCTATCCGGACGCAATACCGCACAAAACTAAAGATGAATACCAAAGTGAGTCACACTTATGATATTCTTAAATTTGTAAGTTCAATCATTCATCTTGGTGGATTCAAGCATGAAAATGTATCACTAATGAAAAGTACCTTAAATGAATTAAATAATTCACTTAAAGGTAGTTTTGAATTAATGAACATCAACTACTCTAATCTACACCCAAATTTCATTGAAATTAATGAGAAATCACTCCCAAAAGTGCTTCCCAAGGTAAAAATAAAAAAGAGGAAGAAGAAGAAGAAAGAGGAACCAAAAAGGAGCTTAAAATAAGCCAAAAAATAACCTCTGACTTGTGTTAAATGGTTAACCAAAATGCACTGGAAATGGTTAACCGATTAACGCAACCAGTTTTCAAAACCTGCACCATTTTACACTGGTTAACCAGTTAACCAAAATACACTGAAAATGGTTAACCGGTTTACACTGAACTAGTAGCAGAAAAAATGATGAAATTAAACATGATCCATTTTCAAAACCTTTTTTCAAACACTTGATGATCATGATCTGAATTTGCACGAATTTTAAAACCAAAATACAGTTAAATCCATGCAATCAAACAACAATTTGAGATCCAAAGGATCTAGAACCAAAGGCACCAAAGATCTACATCTTGAATGTTGATGATGAAGATGGATTTATGGAAAAAGTAAATTACCAAAAGCACTTCTTCAAATTAGACCAAATCAAGCTAGATCTACTAAAATTGATGAACAAGAAAAGAATAGGATGAAGGTTTAGCTCAAGTTGATAAAGAATTCAATGTGAATTCTTGATAACTTCAAAATAAGGAAATAAGAACTTTAGTGAAATTTTGGTTTTGGGGGAGTATTTTGCAAGAGATTTGTTGGCTCTCAAAAGCTTGTTGAATGAATGAAATTAGAGTGTTGTTTAATGACTTTAGGTATGAGAATTTGGTGGAATGGAGCTTGCTTTGGTAATTCAAATTAGGTTTGGTAATTGAAAATTTGGTGGGAAATGGAAAAGAGTGGTGATTAGTTAGGGTTTAAGGTATGAAATGATCAAAGTGATGTAGAGAATTCATAGGGAAATGGATCTAGAATATTCTAAATGAGATCAATGATCAAAGGGTGCTGAATTTGAATAAAATATTCAAATTTCGCACTGGTTAACCGGTTAACCAAAATTAAACTGGAAATGGTTAACCGGTTAACCAAGCATAAATTTGAATTTTTTGTTCAAACATGATTGCTTGATTTTTGTGGCCCGATTATTTTGTACATCGAAGAAGGCATGGAAATAAACACATGAACCTTGGAATTTCTTGAATGAATCGATTAACTTGGGAAATCCTTGATCAGATAAATCTGAATTACATGCGGATCAACTTCGACTTTTGTCTGTGAAATTTTACTCGAGTGACAAGACTGCTATTTTTGGCATTTTCAATTGTTCCTCTTCTTGAAAATGTTAGTGAAAGAAAACAAAATATTTTTGGATTTTAATTAATGGTTAGTAAACATAAACAAAATAAAGCAAATAAAGGCAACGGTGATCCCCTGTGAGACATAAACCTACACCCGAGAAGAACCAAGCAACCAGTGTGATCTTTCTTGTATGCAAGATGTAGATGAAATGAGAAGAAAACTTAGGGCAAAAATTAGGGTATTACAGATACGTACCCACAAAGTGCAATACGAGATCAAAACCCCTTAGTTCGTGGTACAAATAGTGAAAAATTAGTGTGTTGGATTTATTTTAAAATGTATAGATAAGTCTTCATTCTTTAGAAAATAATTCTGCTAGAAAGAATGAATCATATCTAAACATGTAAAGAAAAGGTTAAAAGGTAAAGTGTACAAAGGCACAAAAATATTTGATGAGTTTTGTATTTTTTATGGTCTTTTGAAAAATGTTTTAATATACTTATATGGTTTAACATTTATTAAGAAGATAAAAGGAAAGGTAAAAATCACTTGACCTAAGTCAAGGTTTGATTATGAAAGTATTTTTAAGTTTGAAAACAAAGAAGTTTTTGAAAAGAGGGAGAAGTTTTGAAAATTTAAGAAGGGGAGGAGATGAAGATGTTGGTGTAAGCCCTAGAGGCTAATACTTTTTGTACTTGTATCGAATTATTTATTAATAATAAAAGGCATTTCTTTAATATGTTTATTTTTTTCAAAATGATATAGTTCCTAGAATAGCTAGTTCATTTAATGAATTATTAAGTGTGACTTAATCATGAGCTTCCATTAAACATAAAGGACACTATTCTTAAAGCATCCATGGTCGAGTTTTAATGTGAAATGGGATAGCCTTAAAGCATTAAGACTATTATGAAGATATGTTGATGATCACATCTCATGGATAATGAGTTATCAAGTCTTGACATAGGTATGAATATTATGAGTAATATTTATGTAAAGAGTCATAAGTTACTATCATGGTAATAGTGGTGTATACCACCCTTCGACCTGAAACTACTATGGACCCTAGATGTAGAGTCAAGTACTTTATTGTTGATCAAACATTGTTCATAACTGGATGATCATAAAGACAGTTGATGGGTACTTCACAAAGCATGTTGAGGGACATGAGTAAACTAGATGGAATTTTCCCATCTTGCATAACAAGATAAATGTCTAAGGGACCAATATTGAACTGGACAAGGATGACACGGTATATGCCCTGTGTTCAATATAGAAATAAGTGCAAAAAGGTAATTGTACACGCAAATATTATCACAAAAGGTTTTGTCAGATCACATGATAGGTTTGTGACTTGGATAGCAATGATGTGTTGCTAGATTCCACTCACTGTTTATTATGTTATATACATGATTTAATATAATTGCCAACATCACGAAATCCTATAGAGTCACACACATAAGGACAATTAGAGAAGAGGTGGAATAAATAAGGCACACTGTAAGGTATGGTGCACTTGAACGAAATACGAAATATGGTAATGTACCATATGATATAATAATAATAATTATTATTAATTTTATAATAGTTATAAAATGTAATAATAATAGTTATTATTATTTTTATAATAGTTATAAAAATATAATAATAATAAAATTATGGTAATTATAATAATAGTTATTATTATAATAATATAATAATATTATTATTGAGTTGGACTTTTAGGTTAAAGCCCACACAAGTAGTTCTATAAATAGAACCCTTGTGAAGAAGCTCAAATGTTGTTGTTTTGAAACCTTGGATGTATTCCTTTTTTTCTCCTTTCACTCTAAACCTTCAATCGTAACCAGCTAGCACTGTTACTGAAGGAAGATGTTCGTCTGGACTGAGTAAAGGCGTTGTTTGTCATACAACGCTCGTGATCAAATCGGAATCAAATGTTTCAAGCGCCATAAGAGGTAAGTATTTTATCACAGATCATGACCTTTCGTAAGGATCTCTAAAGGGAAATTTGTTGTTTTTTGTTGCGTTTATATCGCAAATTTCCCTTCAGTAGTATCAGATGCACTTACGAAACCATGAGTCTGTAATTGTTTACTTTCTGTCAATTTTGTTTTAATTGGATTAAAACACGTAAAATTGTCAATTTTATTTAAATTTGATTAAAACACGTAAAATTAAATTAAATCCGGATATTGCATTTTTGGCATCAAATTGTGTACGGTTTGGATGGTTGATATTTACTATGCTTTGATATCCGACAATAGTATGGTGAAGCAGTGATATGTTAATTGTCCATAAGTTACACATATATGATTGATCTAATTCATATACGATATGAATAACTTTGATGCAAAGATGGTATATTGGATATACTATTTTATTTCATCAGTTCAATTAGAGTAATGATTATTATTCGGTTGTGCGATCTGTGGTTATATTCTTCGGAATCCGACTTTAGTATGGTGAAGCAATAACATACAGATCAATCATATTGAATTATTGATGATGCTGCATTGGCGGTATAAAATTTTGCATTGGAGAGTGACGACACAAGGGTTGTGCCGTCTGCAATTAAAAACCACGTCGTGACGGTCGTCACATGAAAAGGGATCGTGACGTGATGCGCAAGGGTTGCGAAAAATCTGCAGTAATAATAATAAAAGGATTTATTATTATTTTTCCAAAATTTAATTTGATTTGTTTTATTGACCATATTTAAATTAATAATAATAATTTTATTATTTTTCTTGTGGTGAAGAGTTATGGTCTTAATTTATTTTTATTTTGTTTTGGATTTTATAAATATGACCTGCGTGTCGTGCCTCACTCCTATTCTCTTCATGTAATTTCTTTTCTCATCTCACTCCCTCGTATGTAAAACTAGTTTCTTTGATGTAATGAATTATTATGAAGAAAGAGAAGACTACAAAATAAAGATTGACAACCTTGGAGATCTTTCTTGGTGAAGTGAAGATCGTTATTAGGTTTAGCTTAGTTCTCTCATTGGCTTGGGAAAACAATTGTGCTAGGGGCCATAATTGTTTCATATGTTTGTATGTTTATATAGATATGTATGCGTGTATGTTAATGCATGTGTGAGGAACGATTTATATGATAAATAAGCCGTGAGATCAAATTAATTAAAATTCCCTCAAAACTAAATATTAAGTTTTTTATTTCCAAATTTTAGAACTCATCAAGACTAGTATCTAATTATGTAGGTTTTTCCTAACGCGAGGTTTATATTCTATATTCGTAAGGTGCAATGGGATAAATGTAATATCCAATTTTTAAAACAATGGGTCAAACTTAACAGAACAAAATATAATAAGATTATATACGTTTAGAAGCATGAGTTGGGAATAATCCATATGATGGATTAGAATAAGGAGTTATTCACCCAACTAAAATATTTGAGAATTGTATAAGATGCAATTGGAAGGAGTTCCTACCTAAATAACCGAGTTTTGTGTAATCAGCCTAATGTTGACTTAAAGCAAAGCGAAATATGGATCTCGATCCACTAGAAAATCTTCCAACGGGATTTTCCGAATCAAATGATGAAGATCATTTGATTTGAGTAAAATAGTGGGAGCATATTTAATTTAAGGCCTAATTGAATATGTTTAATGATACTAAAATATTCACAGTCTTTTAATGTAGATTACCATGACAAACAACACATCTAATAACATTTTGAAAACAATCCTGGATAAGGAAAAATTGTCTGGGACAAATTTTCTAGATTGGCACCGAAATCTGTGGATTATCCTCAAACATGACAAAAAGTTGTATGTCTTAGAGACACCTGTTCCTGATGAGGAACCTCCTAGTTCTGCTCCTAAGGAAGAAAGAGTGTCAATGATGCCAATGAAAATCTTGCCTCGTGCTGGCTACCATGAATTCGGAATTGCAAAAGCAATATGAAAACATGGCAGCGTTCGATATGATCGAACATATGAAGATGCTCTATCAAGAGAAGGCAAGGCATGAAAGGTTTGAAGTTTCAAAAGCCCTTTTCCAAGCTAAGATAGATGAGGGAAGCCTGGTAGATCCCCATGTACTCAAGATGATTGGGTATGTGGAGAATCTTAAAAGATTGGGATTTCCCCTCATGAAGGAGCTTGCAACTGATTTTATCCTGCAATCGTTGCCGGAGAGTTTCGGTTAATTTGTCCTTAATTTCAACCTGAATGATATGGACAAATATTTTCCTGAATTGCTAAGCATGTTAAGAACTGCTGAGCAAAATCTGAAGTCAAAAGGGAAATCCATTCTGATGGTCAGTAATGGAAAGAAACACAACAAAAGGACAACCAAACAGGATGGTAAATGGAAAGGCAAGGAAGTTGCCAAACCCAAACATACTACACCTATTTTGAAGCCTAGTGGAGGCATAACTAAGGAGGGCACATGCTTCTTTTGCGGTAAGACCAGACACTAGAAGAGAAACTACCCAAAGTACTTGGAAGATAAGAAGAATATAGTGAAGACTTCAACTTCAGGTATTTTTGTTATAGAAATTAATTTATCTACTTCTGCATCATGGGTATTAGATACTGGATGTGGTTCTCACATTTGTACCAATGTGCAGGGACTAAAAGAGAGTAGAGTTTTGGCAAAAGGTGAAGTTGACCTATGAGTTGGCAATGGAGAAAAGGTTGCTTCTTTAGCCGTAGGAATTTATGATTTGACTTTACCTAGTGGTTTAATAATTTAGTTAGAGAACTATTATTATGTACCTGCAATTAGTAGGAATATTATTTTTCCTTTCTTGTTTGGACAAGTTTGGTTTTTTATTTATAATAAAAAATAATCGTTGCTATATTATTTTAATGATATAATCTATGCTACTGCACAAATGAACAATGGATTATATATCCTTGATCTTGAAATGCCAATTTATAACATTAATACTAAAAGGATGAAACCTAATGAGTTAAATCCAAGTTACATTTGGCATTGTCGCTTAGGCCATATAAATGAGAAACACATTTCCAAACTCCATAAAGATGGACTATTGGACTCTTTTGATTACAAATCATATGATACATGCATATCTTATTTAATGGGAAAGATGACAAAGATGCCATTCACAGGAAAAGGGGAAAGGGCAAATGATCTTTTGGCCCTCATACATATTGATGTATGTGTACCACTGAACATACCTGCCAATGGATGTTTTCAATATATCATCACATTTACTGATGATTTCAATAGATATGGTTATGTGTATTTAATGAAACAAAAATTTGAATCCTTGGAAAAGTTCAAGGAGTTCAAGAATGAAGTAAAAAACCAAATAGGTAACAATACTAAAACTCTTCGATCAAATCGAGGCGGTGAATATTTAAGCCTAGAGTTTGATGACTATCTAAAAGAATATGGGATTCTATTCCAACTCACTCCTCCTGGAATACCACAATGAAATGGTGTATCTTAGAGGAGAAATTGAACCTTGTTAGACATGGTCCGATCCATGATGAGTCACGCCAATCTTCCAAACTCCTTTTGGGGACATGCACTACTGACAGCAGCTTACACACTTAACTGTGTTCCAAAAAGGTAGAAAAGACACCGTATGAGATATGGAGTGGTAAGAAACCACATATGTCTTACATGAAGGTTTGGGGTTGTGAATTTTATGTGAAACGACAAATTTCAACTAAGCTGGAGCCCAAATCGGACAAATGCTTATTTGCGGGGTATCCTAAAGAAAAAAGAGGATATTACTTCTACAATCCTTCTGAGGGTAAAGTGTTTGTCGCTCGAACTGGAGTTGTAACTCCCCATATAATAAATACCTAGAATATCATTATACAAGTGTTTAATTGGTGTTGACACCGTCATAAGTTCCTAATAGTACAATTCACATTCTTGACTAATTCTAAAAATAATACAAATTATGGTGCAAGATATGGAAATTATACTAACACAAAATACTAAGATCAAAACAATTTCCATTATTGTACAAAAGATAGATAAATACACAGCAGAAATTAAAGTATATGCTTCTCTTGAAACATCCAAGCATAGCTCCACTTGTAAATCAAACCTGCAAAAGAAACCTGAAAAGCAACAACAATAGTGGGGTGAGATAACAACATCTCAGTGGGTTCCCTATATTAGAGTTCTCTCGGCTCTAAAAGGTTCAAATCTAAACACTACTCAAGTCGGGGAAAAACATAGACTTCGAGTTCACATAAAACTAAAGACACAAGGTAAAACAAAACAGAGTACACACAAGGTGCTTTGAGGCATCTTTCCCCTCCCAGCCATAAAAGAAGAGTACGGGTCACTCAATCCTCAATGTATAGATAACTTTCTCCGCCCAACCACACCAGTGGCACTACAACATGGGTCACTCATTATCTACCTAAGGTACTTTCCCTGCCCAACCACACCAGAGCACTTCAGCACGGGTCACGATACCTTGCCACAAAGTAACTTTCCCTGCCCATCCCACACATGGAGATCTCGACATGGGTCACTCGTTACTTATCCTAATGGATAACTTTCCCCGCCCAACCACACCAGATGAGTATGGGTCACGATCATCCATTAAGGGATTCGAATCCACGAATTAATTATATCTCCCCGACCGTCCCGCCTCATGGGACCTCGACACGAGCTAAACATAATTAAATTAGGATTTTAACGCGATGGGAACATATCCTCCATCCGTTCAAAACTACTTAGCACGAGGATACTATTCGAGTATCGACGTCTAAGCATTGTCACGTCTCTAGAACAGTTTTGTATCAACCTAGGGTAATCATACTTACCTCACAAGTTATACCATCTCTCAATTCCTAGTCACAATAATAGGCCATTCAATTGGTTTATGGTAAGATTACCTCACTCTTTCTCCATTATTGATGCTCTTAATTATATATTTCTCAAACATATAAATTCTAACATTTTAATTTAATTATCACAATTAAAATAATCCCACAATAATCTCGTTGTCTCCACTTTCATTCAATCCTCATGATTAAACATATATTCCAAAATTCGATTAATACCACAATTCCCAAACTAACATAATTACGGTTGATTAGAAAAATCGGGTGTAAGTCGGCTCAAATTTATGTTTCTCGGTCTCATTAGATAAAAACATGTTATTAGCTTCAAAACGATACGTGGAACACTAAAAACGGACACCCGAAACAAAAGTTACAAAGTAAAATGTAAAACATGACAAACTTCCAGGCTCGCTAAGCGCGGGCTGCTTGCTAAGCGAGCTACACCAGAACTGAGGATTTCCTGCAGAAACAACCTGCTCGCTAAGCGAGCTCTGCGAATTTTCAGAAAAACAGATTACGGGAAAACTTCTCCCAAATGCCAAAACTCACCAAACTTATCACCAAACAGTGGAATCAATCACTACACATGGATATAATCACATATTAACTAACATAATTTGATTTTATCGAGTTTTAACCATTTAATCCTTCGATTCTAAGATTTTCTACAAAACCCTGAAAAACATAAACTTCCACCAAAACTAAAAGAAAAGGTTTCTAACTGTGAACCCACCTTGTAATGAAGAGGAGTCTGGTGAAGATGATGAAGATTGATTTAGAATGGTAATGATCCAAGCATTCCCTCTTCTAGGGTTTTCCTTCTTATCTTCCTCCCGTTCCCTTACTCACTTTCTTTTCTTTTGTTTTTATAACACATCCTTGTTTTCTTTCTTTTAAACCAAACAAAAATAGTTATACTACTATAACTATTAGTTAGTAACCTAACGGGTCCAAATTGAGAGTATCCAAAAATGTCTCTGAGTCGAATAATATTAATTAATCTTGATTTATATTATCTAGAGCGTTTTATTAAAATACGGGGTGTTACATCCTCCTCTTTAAATTTAAATTCGTCCTCTAATTTCCTTTAATCCATAAAAATGACAGTTTTCAACGTTGTCTTAGATCCACACTTATCCTTAGTTCTCTTACAAATTATGACATACTCAAATTCCAATTTGACTTCGCGGCTCAAGGTCCTCGTTTTCATAACAAATCAAACTTCATGTATTTACTCGTATGCTTGTACCAACATTAGGTTAACTTCTTAACTTACCAATTTCCACAATTTGTCTGTTGTTTCATACTGAATTACTTAGGCTCATCTCTCTTCCGAAGAAGCATACCACTCTAATTCCTTCTATTGAGTCACAACACCAAGGAATAACACTCCAACTTGATTCCGGAACGCACTCAACGAATCTCCACAAGGTATCTTAATGAAATCTTATCTCCTCACAATTTCCCAATGAAAGCTCTTATTAAATTCTTCAATTACCAAAACCATTCCATAGTTGTCAAACAACTTCTGTACCAATTCCACTTGATCCGACAACATACACTATAACCATTTACGTTTGGCGCTTCATCCTTTTGATTCTTAACAATCCGACCAAACTCTTTCATCTGTCTCTTTCCACTATGATTTCAAAGTCTAACATTTGAGATACCACGAATTCTCGAACAATACCAAGTAATTGATAGTCTGCGGAGAGAACACTTATCCATGGAGTTTTCACAAACCAACAGAACAAAACTTGCAGACACTTAACTATATAACAACTTACTTGTCAATCACACAATAACACTGGTCCAAAACTCTCCAACAACAGAGATACAAGGGGTCATATTTTCGCAATCATAACTGATACAATTACAACTCCATTCTAAACTCGAAACAGTTTATCCAATTCATCTTAACAAAACTTCCATGGTTGCTATACTCCATGCTAATTCTCTTCACAGAAGTCGATTCACTCAAGGTTTCTGTTGACACAAGGTCCCTCTTAACAACAACGTAGTAGCGTCCCAGAGCTTATAATCGATAGTGAGTCACCAGTACCAAACTTAAATGATCCTTCTATACTTGTGGATTCCCATAACACTTGCCTATCGCATACAACATTCCACATACTTCCTTTGAAGACTACACAAAACTTTTTGTTCAATCCATTTCTCTCAAGGGCCTCGTTCCTTAAACGATCCAATTTACATGCTTAACTTCAGATCATTTACCTCTCACTCTTACCTGGAAGGGTAACTCAAAATCTATATCTCTGAGTACAACTCAACTGCACACATCTGGTATTATTCTTACGGAGTCCATAACTTGATGTTAAGAATTAACGACACTAAAACTGACAAGTCGTTCATTTCTTATCCACACAATAATCCGGGTACCAAAACATCTCCTGGAAGATTACACTTCATGAGTTTCTTATAACTTCTCAATTTAGGTCCTTAGTAGTCACAATGACAACACACCAAAAATTCAAATCACTTATTGTCCACCAATCATGCTCAAAAGGAAGTCCAACACTTTATCCTCTAACACTTCGGACAAAAACCAAAACGGAATTATTGTTCAGAAAAGAAATATGATTCTCTAAAGTCCTCCATAAAATTCATGTGTCAATCGATTACCTATCTGAGGATAAACGGTCGAACATAACTAAACTTGTTCCTCTTGTTAACAAATGATCCAACTCAAAATTATCAATCTAGTCCATACTAACTTGCAAATATGATCCTCACTCGCAGTTTTTAAACATGTGTCACAATCGCCCACCGTTCACAACTCAGGGTAACACAGAATGGGGTACAACATGCAACTTACATACTCCAACAAGCGACGAAGTAGAACTACCACTCTGTTACGGTCACATCACAAATACTCAATGGAATAGTTCGATTCCACTCATACAACGACTTCAATAGGAAAACGACAATGACGACATCAAAGGGGTTTTAGTCACAAGATAACACTTGGTTCTTCCATAAACAAAATCCAACACACAATCCTTATCGGGAAAAACAAAATGATGCACGTCTCATGTCTAGTATACAACTTTGTCCTCTCTCTCTTGAATTCCCTTGCAAGAATTAAAACAACAACATTCTTAATCCCTCTAGAGATAAACTCCAAAATATTCTGATCATTCCCAATTATAGAAGCTTTCCTTCACTTGAAAATTGAGGTAATGCACTCCTCTGAAGAACCTTGTTGCCTCTACTTACATATTAACCGGGTTCTCTTACCCTTTACTAATCATTGCATAGAAAGTCTCTACAGCTTCCTATCAGTACCAAGTACGCTTTAATCGGGCACTCAAGTCCAAATGTATGCATCTTAGCAAAACAACCAGGTTTTCAAAACTTAACAATGATAACCGGTCACTACCAGGAGGATAACCGATTACTCAGTGCAAACCTGGACTTCCAGTAGCTAAAAGAGATTAAGAAACACAATTCTGTAATCGGGTACTACCCAAAGGGTAATCTGATTACTTCAAACGCATAAGCAAAATTATGGTTTTCATTGCTACCTAAACCTCCCAAGCTCATTCTAATCACGTCCAAAGGTTACAACCATACCAACCGACGACTCCACACATATATCAATCACACTACCAGAGTCCTAATGGGCGAATCATCATTTTTTACACTTCCTTAGCTTTAGTTTCAATAACATCTTAATAACTCCATAGTGCATTCGTCCAAAAATACTTTCCGTTATCACTTTCTCATAATGCAGTGCTATTCATGTTTCCATACCTTGTTCACTTCACGCTCTGCGGTAATCCTCTCATACCCAAACACAATTCATCTTACTAGAACTCTCCCGAATCCAAGGTGTTCACTTCATCACTCATCACAACCTTATATAGTCCATACCAAAAACACCTTAAGTCACTAAATAAAACTTGTTCTTTCTTCGACACTATACCTTATACTATCCCTTGGGTAATTTCAACATTTCCAAAATGATCCTTTACTAAATATAACATCTTGATGTATCATTCTAAACTTTGTCTCCTCGATCATAACCAGATATACCACTCTAGTCTTATACTCTTCGTCTGGGTATACTTGTCTTACTTGAAGCGTGCAATCACATATTTGCGTTTCTCTACACGTTTCACCATGACTTTAGGTTCTCAAAAGAAAATAAACACTTTTAACTTGCAACTTCTATCTATCTGCAAGGCATCATCCAAATACAATCTTTAGAGCACTCTCATCCATCTAAGATGCCACCACGATCTTAGGTCTGAAACACTAACAATTAACTCACTCCCAAACCATACGTCACACATTCCACAAAACATCTTCTCTTTTCGTGGAATGATATTTCTCAAAACTCATGTCCATACCAGCAACCAAATATTGATCCACTAGTGACTTTACGTATTCCTAGATACACTAACCACTCATACTGTAGATATTTGTACCCTTCAGATTCCATCCATTCCAAAGGATTCCTTGAACAATACACTACTATGAAACTCCATGTTACAGGAAGTAAAACTCTTATGAAGACTCCACTGAGCTGACCAAAGCTCCCTCTGCTAACTCTTGGCTTGAGCCTACTCTCACAACAGAAGTTACAACAACACTTCAGAGTCCTCATGGTCACACAACCATGATTCTACCTATCACATACATAACATTAGGTTGATCAGGCCCAATACTATATAACATGATATTAAGAACCATGCCTGCAAGACATACTTAAGAGGCAGAAAATATTTACTTATGATGTTTCAAGGCTAGGTCAAGGATACAGCCTGCTCTAATACCAATTGTAATGCCCCATATAATAAATACCTAGAATATCATTATACAAGTGTTTAATTGGTGTTTACACCATCTTAAGTGCCTAATAGTACAATTCACATTCTTGACCAATTCTAAAAAAAATACAAATTATGGTGCAAGACATGGAAATTATACTAACACAAAATACTAAGATCAATACAATATCCATTATTGTACAAAAGATAGAAAAATAAACAGCGGAAACTAAAGTCCACGCTTCTCTTGAAATATCCCGAGCATAGCTCCACTTGTAAATCAAACCTGCAAAAGAAACCTGAAAAGCAACAAAAATAGTGGGGTGAGATAACAACATCTCAGTGGGTTCCCTATCTTAGAGTTCTCTCGGCTCTAAAAGGTTTAAATTTAAACACTACTCAAGTCGGGGGAAAACCTAGACTTCGAGTTCACATAAAACTAGACACACAAGGTAAAACAAAACGGAGCATACACAATGTGCTTTGAGGCATCTTTCCCCGCCCATCCATAGAAGACAAGTACGGGTCACTCAATCCTTAACGTATAGATATATTTCCCCGCTCAACCACACAAGTGGCACTGCATCACGTGTCACTCATTATCTACCTAAGGTACTTTCCTCGCCAAACCACACCAGGGAACTTCATCACGGGTCACTATACCTTGCCACAAAGTAACTTCCCCGGGCCATCCCACACATGGAGATCTCGACATAGGTCACTCGTTACTTATCCTAATGGAAAACTATCCCCGCCCACCCACACCAGACGAGTACGAGTCACAGTCATCCATTAAGGGATTCGAATCCACGAATTAATTATATCTCCTGGGCCTTCCCGCCTCATGGGACCTCGACACGAGCTAAACATAATTAAATTAGGATTTTAACGCGATGGGAACATATCCTCCATCCGTTCACAACTACTTAGCACGATGATACTATTCGAGTATCAACGTCTAAGCACTGTCACGTCTCTAGAACAGTTTTGTATCAACCTATGGTAATCCTAATTACCTCACAAGTTATACCATCTCTCAATTCCTAGCCACAATACTAGGCCATTCAATTGATTTATGGTAAGATTACCTCACTATTTCTCCATTCTTGATACTTTTAATTATATAGTTCTCAAACATATAATTCTAACATTTTAATTTAATTATCACAATTAAACCAATCCTATAACAATCTCATTGTCTCCACTTTCATTCAATCCTCATGATTAAACATATATTCCACAATTCGATTAATACCACAATTCCCAAACTAACATAATTACGGTTGATTTGAAAATTCGGGTAAAAGTCGGCTCAAATTTATGTTTCTCGGTCTCATTAGATAGAACATGTTATTAGATTCAAAACGATATGTGGAACACTAAAACGGACACCCGAAATAAAAGTTACAAAGTAAAACGTAAAACATAACAAACTGCCAGGCTCGCTAAGCGCGGGCTGCTCGCTAAGCGAGCTACACCAGAACTCAGGATTTCCTGCAGAAACAACCTGCTCGCTAAGCAAGCTCTACGAATTTTCAGAAAAACAGTGGAATCAATCACTACACATGGATATAATCACGTATTGACTAGCATAATTTGATTTTATCTAGTCTTAACCGTTTAATCCTTTGATTCTAATATTTTCTACAAAACCCTAAAAACATAAACTTCCACCAAAACTAAAAGAAAAGGTTTCTAACTGTGAACCCACCTTGTAATTAAGAGGATTTTGGTGAAGATGATGAAGATTGATGAAGAATGGTGATGATCCAAGCATTCCCTCTTCTAGGGTTTTCCTTCTTCTCTTCCTCCCTTTCTCTTCTTTCTCTTCTCTTCCTTTCATTCCTTTTCCCTTACTAACTTTCTTTTCTTTTGTTTTTATAACACATCCTTGTTTTCTTTCTTTTAAGACAAAAAATAATAGTTATACTAATATAACTATTAGTTAGTAAGCTAATGGTTTCAAATTAGTATCCAAAAATGTCTCTGAGTCGAATAATACGAATTAATCTTGATTAATATTATCCATTGTGTTTTATTAAAATATGGAGTGTTACAGGAGTCTTCTTGGAAAAGGATTTTATTTCCAAAGGAATTAGTGGGAGGAAAGTAGAGCTCGAAGAAATTCAAGAATCACAAAGCATTGATACACCTATGGAGGAATTAGAGCATGAATCACAAACAGTTGTGGAAGAGCAACCTGCTCAAGTAAAACAAAACAAGCGTAGGTCGAGCAAGATACATCTCCAACCAAAGAGATATGGATATCTCATAACTGATCAAGGTGATGTATTACTCATGGATCAATATGAGCCTGTAACCTACCAAGAGGCCATAATTGGTCCTGAGTCTGAGAAGTGGCTAGAATCCATGAAATCTAAAATGGATTCCATGTACACAAACCATGTTTGGACCTTGGTAGAGCCTCCAGTAGGAGTTAATCCTATAGGATGCACGTGGATCTTCAAAAAAAACTGACATGGATGGTATGGTACATACCTATAAGGCAAGACTGGTTACTAAAGATTATAAACAAATTCATGGGATAGACTATGATGAAACTTTTTCACCAGTTGCAATGCTTAAATTTGTTCGAATTTTACTTGTTATCGCTGCATATCATGATTATGAAATATGGAAGATGGATGTCAAGACTGCTTTCCTTAATGGGAATATTTTTGAGGATGTGTACATGACATAACCTGGAGGATTTGACATACCTGAAGAAGGCCATAAGATATGCAAGTTACAACGATCAATCTATGGATTGAAGCAAGCTTCCAGAAGTTGGAATCTTTGTTTTGATGAAAATGTAAAACAATATGGATTCATAAAGAATGAAGATGAGCCTTGTCTCTACAAGAAGGTTAGTGGGAGCATGATCGTTTTCTTGGTATTATATGTAGATGACATATTACTCATTGGAAACAATATCCCTACCTTGCAACAAGTAAAAGCTTGGTTAGGGAAATGGTTTTCTATGAAGAAACTTGGTGAAGCAACCTATATATTAGGAATCAGGATCTACAGAGATAGATCACAAAAACTTCTTGGCCTAAGTCAGAGTACATACATAGACAAAGTGTTGAGACGCTTTAATATGCATGATTCCAAGAAAGGATTCATACCTATGCAACATGGCATGTGTCTATCAAAAAACAACCCCCTTCAACAAAGGAAGAAATGGATTGCATGAGTAAGATTCCATATGCCTCTGCAATAGGATTTATCATGTATGCCATGTTATGTACTCAACCAGATGTCTCGTATGCTTTAATTGCGACGAGTAAGGATAACTTCAGATCGCAATCTGGTTATGTGTTCTGCCTAAATAGTGGCGTTGTGAGCTGGAAGAGTTCAAAGCAAGAGACAGTTGTTGATTCTACAATCGAGGCCGAGTATATTGCTGCCTCAAATGCAGCAAAGGAAGCTTTTTGGATCAAGAAGTTCATTAGTGAACTTGGAAAAATCCATAGAATTGTGGATCCCATTGATCTCTATTGTGATAACAATGGTGCCATCAAAAGTGGATCCCATTGATCTCTATTGATCTCTATAGAATTGTGGATCACAAAAGTTTTGTCAGATCACATGACAATTTTATAACTTGAGTAGAAGTGATGTGTTGTTAGATACCGCTCACTATTTATTATGTTAAATACATGATTTAATATAATTTCCAACATCGTGAAATCCTACAGAGTCACACACATAGGGACAATTAGAGAAGAGGTGGAATAAATAAGTGTAAACACCCCAAATTTTCCCTCACTCATTTCACCATGGCTTGTGATCTTTTCATGTGCATAAGTTCAACCATAGCATCTCATAGTGCATTTTTGCTTCACTGCATTAGTTCAAAGTCATCTGCATCTAGGGTTTGTGATCTGAGCAATCCCTGAGCCATTTGAGCCACTCCAAAGGTCATCAATCTTTTCAAGAGGGTCCATGTATGTTCTAGTATCATGTTATATCCTCCCCATATCAAGGAAGTCAAAGAATCACAAGAACTGAGGAAAGGCATGGAAGCAGAGCCATGCTTAACTGCACAGATGACCTAAAATTAGGGTTTTGGTTTCAGAGGCCATAACTCCAGATTTTTTGGTCATTCTTGTTTCTATTGGTCTCTATAGATTATGAGGATCATGCATATCAATTTTCATGAAGAAATTCAATGGGGAAGGCATCTGATCAAGAGATGACTTCTTGAGCAAGTCAGTACAAAATCAGGGCATCTGAGGCCCCCAATGACCCAACCAAAGGGGTTTCTCCATCATTTTGAATGTGTATGATCTTTATTTGATCATAGAAGATGTTAGAAGTTCACAAAATTGGAGAATTTCAAGCCATTTGCAAAGTTGCCTTTTTGGGAAAGTGACTTATAATGAAAACTTGCCATTTTGGGAAAGTTTTTCAACCTCCTCTTTTTGATTCAAAAATGCTTCAAATGAAAGAACTTTGGTCATGAAAGTTGTAGAATGGATCCTCCCATTTTCAAAAAGTACAAGAACTCTTTCTAATTCACTTTGGATCAAAAGTTATGGCCTTTCAAAGTTGGGAAAAATCATGAAATTTCACTTATGCACCAAAGGAGGAAAGTTGCACAACTTCATGCCAAGCATCTATGTGACTTCAAATCAGCTTCTAACCAATACACAAACATCATGTATGGCCCAAAATTCAGATTTTCCCAAGAAGTTTCTCACTTTCATGCTTTGAATTCCAAGCTATCATAAGCCATTTTCCATAAAGTCCAAAAGAGGAACTCTTGCAAAATTGATCCCCAAGGTTTTGTATGGTCTCTAACTGATTTCAAGACATCACCATAACATCATGTAACCTATCATAACAAAAATTCAGCAAAGAGTGTCACATGTCTATGGCCAAAAATCACAAAGTGTAACAAGTTGCAAAATTGCAAAACATGTGGTATCTCACCCTTCATCCATCCCAGCTCACATCAGTTCATCCCATGGCCATCCTTGAAGGCAGCTGAACCCAGAGCAACCCTAGAATAGCCTCTGCCACAGCCCATGCCTCAAGTACACCTAACATTGACTTTTTGGCCAATTGCCCCATGCCATTCCCATAGTGCAAGTCACTTCCTCAGACCTCTTCCAATAGTTTAGGGATGTGCTATGGATCATAAAGCAAGCCACACACAAGCCATAAATCTCCCACAATCCAGCTTGCACAAAATCTGTCCAAAACTTCTCCTCTTCGAAACTCCTTCCTCAGCCATCAAAAATCCAAAATTTCTTCACCAACCAACCACAAATCATCCATAGAACAAGAATCACCCCCTGAAACAGCTTGAAACATCACACACAAAGACCTCCAGTTCTGCTACACCAGAACAAAACAGCCACAACCAGCCATTCTCAAAGCTCTCCAAGCTTCATTTCATCACCAGGGTGTTCAAAGGAGAGGGTTTGCACAAAGTTTGAGTCCAGAAAGCTCAGAATCAGAGAGTCTTCATCTCAGGTAACATGAAGAACTTTTTTCCCATAAGCTAAGTTTTAAGTTCTTTTATGGTTCTGCATGTTCCCCTGATCATGAATATGTATTTACTTTTGAAAATGGTGAAGTAACCATCATGTATGAAGCCTCTGAACATTTTCCCGTGTTTCACATTTTGCGTCGATTCATGCTTGTGAGGAAAAATAAATGAGTTTTAGATGAGGGTTTAGGTTTAGATTGATGAAAGGATCATTTTGGTGGAAGAAATTTGGAGTTTGGTAGCCTGTAGAAGAAACTAGGGTTTGTGCTTGCCGGAGAAGATGATTGGAACCACAGTTCCGGTCATCTGAAAGTGATTAATGATAATTAGGGTTTAGGGACGAGTTTGAATGTAGGCCGTGCGATTGTTCTTTCCCGCGTGCATTGGATGGATGAGATCTGATCATTAGCCCTAATCCAGATTTAATTAAATGTTAATTAATTGATTAATTAGGTTTAGGGAAGTTTGAACCTGGGCCGTCCAGATGCGCGCCAGGTCAAACTTCCCAAGCCCAGATTCAATCTGGACTCTCCATTGCACTTACTTTCTTTTATTTTTATTTTATTTCATTTCTTTTTCATTTAACTTGTTCGAATTTTTAAAAATAGCAAAACATATTAAAAAATTCTGAAATTTTTTGTTAAACCTTTTATTAATTTTCAGAACCCAAAAATATTTATATTTTTATGTTTTGCATTAAAAATTATTTTTAAATCATTTAAATGCTTATTTTTAATTAGTTAATGAAAATTAATTAATTAAAAATGCATTTAGGTATTTAAAAATCACAAAAAAATTCACATTGCATTTTAAAACATTTAGAAACATTATCAAATTCTCAAAACAAATTTATTTTTGGTTCTTGACCTATTTTGACAATTTTCATTGGAATTAAAGTTGTTTAAATGCAATATTTTGATCCTAACTTGAAAAAATTCATTCTGCCTAACCATGAAGAGTTTGATAATGGTTCTTCTTGCATTGCATCCTTCATAGCATTTAATTTTTAGGGTAAAATTGGTTTGAATTTATCTTTCATTTTCAATTTGTTTTGCATTTTTCATTGTGAGGTATCCCAAAACCCTAGTTGACTTGAGAAAATCATAACTTCCATTAGGTTAAGAGTTAGGTCCCCTCCTTTGGGCAGTGAACTTGTGTAGAGTTAGGTTTCCTTTCATCCCATTTTCAATTTTTTATCTTGTCATTTGCTTCTGATTTTGAATTTTGCCTTGCATCTTGTACATAAACCCTAATTCTTGCCTTCCTTTGTATCCATCTTTCATTTGCTTGCATTCATGAACTTTCCATGACATTTTGTGCATCCTCATGACATATAATACATCTTAGGACATATTAGAATCATGTTTGATCATTGCATCTTTCATTTTCCATGTTATATGTTCATTCCATTTCATAAACTTTCATGAACTTCCATGGTTCAAAGCATGCTTCATTTTCATCCTCATCCTTGTATGATCATCCACAACTCTTGACATGTGTTTGCATCATCTCTTAGCATCATTAACATCATGTTCATGCTTCTGGCTTTGTCTTGCATCATGGCATTTCATCTCATTTTCATTGCATTGCATTTCTTTTGCTAACTTTTCAGGTGGTAAGTTGTTTTGAGAAGTGAATTTGCCTTCACTTCTCACAATCTCTCTTCATCTCTCTTATGCATAATTGCTTCATTTTATCTTTGTATTAGAGTGAGCTTGCTCATTCATGCTCTCTCCCACTTTCTTCCTTCAAGCAACTTGTCTTCTTAAGTGAAGCAAGTTGTCTTGCTTCTCTCTGCTTCTTTCTCCTTTCATCTGCTTCTTTCCTTGGTGGCTCTTTGAAGATTCTTTCTCTCTTAAGCCTCACAAACCCTAGGAACAACCAATCATGATCATAATTAGGGTTTGGTTAGTCCCCCATTTAGCTTTTACCTTTGTGTCATCTTTGTGTCTTCTTTTCTCACCTCTTAATCAGGGACTAAACCTTAAAGGTTTTAAGGCTTTGTGTTTAAGCTTATACCTGCATCCTTCTATTAGGATGGAGTGTATAACTTTAATCCTAAGTGTTAAACCATTAATGTGTTTAAATCCTTTAATTAAATCACTTAATAATCACTAAGACATCAAGCTTGTAACTTGGGCCTTGCATTAGGGTTCTAATTCTTCCTTAATTGGTTAAGAAGGACTAACCCTAGTGTTAATGGACAAGTCCCCCTCAAGTTGTCTTACAAACCATAAAATCCATTTCTTAACCTTATCATTAGCTAAAATCCATTTAATAAAGGCTTTGTTTTGTCATGAGGTTAATCCCTAATCATGGATTAAGTTGAGGAGCCTTCCTCAGCTTAAGTGCTCTCATCTATTATCCTTTTATTAGGATGGTGTAATGGGTCCATTAAATCCTTGATTATGGCTTAAACTCATTACTTGACACTAAACAAAAACACCAAAAACATCTAAATAAATGCAAGTAGGTTAATGATCTTAATCCTACATCATGGTGATTAAGTGTGAGGTGCCTACTTCACACTTAAAGTATTCTCATTACCCCTAATCAGAGGGAAGATGTGATGAGTTTACTAACCCTTGGTTTAGGCTTAAGCTCATTTTCTTATGACAAACTTCAAAAAGCAATAAAAGACTGAAAACACCAAAAACAAACAATAATCGTCTCCTTCGGGATTCTTTTCTCACCTCATTCACTCACAAACGAGAACTCGCTTCTTCCATCTAATGCAAGACAGTTTGCACCTGAGCTAGACAGGTCATACACTTGAGCATAGACAAGCAAGCAGTTCACAAGTCAATTTATCTTTCAGTCTCTTTGAGTCGAACTACGGTGTTCTGACTTCCTCATTGCTCGAGAGGATACGTAGGCATAACTTAACAGTTATCGAACAAAAGTCTCTGTATATTCCCCCTCCTTCCAGCATTATTCTTTAAGCCTCATAGTCTTGAGCATTTCACTCTTGTTCTTACACTGACACTTCTCTTATACACTTCACATTTCTTTTACACTGACACTTGCATTCTTTCCAGTTTTGATACACAGATTGCACTGACACTACCCCTTTAAAACACAAATCTTTTAAGCGTGGATCCCGTCGAGTACGACGGATAATCTGGGTGCTAATACCTTCCCAGGTTGTAACCAAACCTCTTTCTCAGTCTCTCTGGTTCGCGACCGTCTTGTCCATATTTTCTTAGGTTTATGCAGCATTACCTTTCCTTCGGGATAAAAATGCCTAGCTGGCGACTCTATTCATTTTCTTTCTCTCTCGCCGACCGTTCGCGTCTGTACCCTATTTGACCTAGCCTCATTTGGTGGGAGCGACAGCTTGGCGACTCTGCTGGGGACCCTTATACTGTAACCAGGGCTTCTGGTTCTTTTTGTGGGTTCCTCCTAGCGCTTGTTTGATTTGTGTTTACTGGGGTGTTATGTGCTAAGTGTGTTTGTTTATATGCTTTATTTACTGCTTTATGTACAGCTTTATTTATTGCTTTCCTTTACAGTTTTTCATATTTCATACTATCATTATCATTGCTGGATTTGGCTTCTGTTTTGATGGGTGGGGTTCCATTGAGAGTTTGAGGCCCTATACCTGGGACCTGAGTGACACCTAGGCTAGAGTGGTTCATATTCTTTCCCATTCCATTTCGGTCTGGTGCGGGAATATGAAACACGGTTCAGATGTGGGTTTCTTCTTGAGAACTCTGTGCTACAGATTTCCTGTAGTGCTAGGGCTATCTGGGAAGCCTGCTAAGTCTGGATGACCTTTATTATGACCTTTAGAAACTGGGGTGAATTAGAGGAGGATCTTTTATGGTTATTGTAAACATTGTACCCCCGGGTTAGAAGTGTTTACACTTCTCATAACTGATCCAAGTCTGAGGATCCTTGTTTTAGAACACTACCTGTGAGGGGGTTGGGCTGTTTACAGGTTTGCAGGTACCCTTGGCCACATCATACCCTGTTACTATTTTTATTTAAGAGTACCTCATTTTGGACAGTTCTTGTGATTAACCCTGGACATGTGACTCTTTATTTGAGTCCCCCACCTTGGTTACTGGATTTCTAAGCCTTCATCTGGACCTTTGAACATACATGGACTCATATCAAGGCAGATAATCAGATCCAGCTTGATCACAAACCTTTGCATTTCATTTGCATACTCATCATTTGCATCATTTAACATTTGTTTATTTGTTTTTCAGGGTATCCACATTGTATTTGGCTTGGTTTTGACCCCTTCTTCTGCATAAACCTCTTATCTGCTTCAGTTATTCTCATCATTACCAGCATCAGCCTGTCAGTGGCTCACCTCCAGTATCAGTATTGATCTTCATCAGCAACTATCTTCATCCTCATCAGCATTTATGGCTACTCCCAGGAAGAGCAACATATCCTACCATTTCTTTGAGCCTGTGTTGACTGGTATCAGGCAGGTCCAGTCACTTATCACCCCTGACCATATCCCATTGTTTAGAGAACACTATGGAGGTATCCTAGATATGGTTATGGACCTGGACCCTTCTCAGAGGAGCATGATCCACACATGCTTGCAGTTCTATGACCCTTCTTTGAGATGCTTCACATTCTCAGACTTTCAGCTAGGGCCTCTGCTGGAAGAGTTTTCTTCATTGATTGGGGTACCTATCAGGGGTGGAATCCCCTTCAACCCAGAAATGACTTTTCCCAGCAATGGAGAAGTGGCAAAAGCATTATACCTGGAGCCTTCCTTGATTGAGCAAAGTATGACAACAAAAGCTGGAATCCCTGGTATTCACTTAGACTTCTTGATTTCTCAGGCCCTTCTGAAGGCCTCCTTGGGAGAGTGGAGGGCAGTCTGAGCACTATTAGCCCTCAGCATATATGGGGTTATATTGTTTGCAGATGAGCCCAAATTTGTCAGCGAGAATGCCATTCATCTGTTTCTTCTGAGGAACCCAGTACCCACATTGCTGGGAGATTTCTATTACTCCATCCATCAGAGGAATGAAAAACAAAGGGGGAAGTTAGTGAGATGTTGTGCTCCTTTGTTTCACACCTGGCTACTCAGACACCTACCCAAGTCAGATGCCTTCCTGAACCCTCACCAGCAGAAGAATTGGGCTAAGAGGCTCATTGCTTTGACTTCAGATGATATTAGGTGGTGCACCCAGAGCACCAAAGGCAAAGACATTATCACCAGCTGTGGGCAATACCCAAATGTGCCTCTGATAGGAGTAAAGGGTTGCATCAACTACAATACTTTGTTGTTTAAGAGACAACTGGGCTATGCCTTGGTTCACCCTCCTAGAGTGCAAGAGTTAGCTGAGACCCTGTATTGTGAAATAAAACCTAATCTAACTACTGTCAGACAAGCATCTGGGGCTTGGGACAACATCCAGACAAAAGGGATGGCTATTCTTGGAAGATGTAATAATGTTGCTTCAGCTCAGTACTATGACTGGTCCCGTACAAGAGCTCAAATTACTGGAATGCCTTTCACCTTTGAGGACATACCTGGACCATCTACAACACAGCCAGCAGCAACTGTCAGCCTGGGAGAATTTGAGAAGCTGAAGGAAAGGAATGAGAATCTGTCTCAAGCTCTGAAGAAGACCCTTTGGGAAAGGAGTGATGGTCGTCTGGACATTGAGAGGTTGGAGAAGCTTAGGGTGGAGCATCTTGCCAAAATTGAGAAAACAGAGGACTATATCAGCAAAGCAAGAGCTGGGGAGAAAATATTGAAGAATGCTTGTAAAGAGGCCAAGATTCAGAAGGCTAGGACTGAGCTCTATCTGCAAGAAAGTCAAGCTAGGTGGGTCAGGATCACTGAAGCCCGGACACAAGAAGATCAAAGAATTCAATCCAAGATTTAACAGTTAGAGGACAATGAAAAGAAGCAGCAGGAAGCTTTGTTGGCAGCCCAAAAGGAGATTTCAGAGTTAAAGCTCAGAGCTGGATTGAAGAGATCAAAGGACCAGGACAGGCACAAGAAGTTGACCACTGCCATTGCCACCAGGAACCTCCTCATCAGGACCATTACAGAGCACCCAGCTGGTCCAGTGACTGAGGCACTCCTGAAGGAGGTTAAAGAGGATGAGTTTGGATTAGATGTTTGACTTCTTTGCTTGTTGTTCATTTCCATTTTATGTACTTTTCTTTTTGTTGTATTTTGACCCTCCAGGGGCATATGTTGTAAAACAAACTATGTATTGTTCATTTGTAATATATTAGTTTGCTTTCATTGGGTTTCTTTTCTCAACAACATCAAACATCTTCCTCGAGGTCTGGAAAGGTCAAAACCAAGAACCAAGCCGGATACCTCGGGAAAATAAATAAGCATACTGCATTGCATACTAACCTTGTTTTGTTTTTGTCGCACCCGATAAATGGGGAATAACCCAGATAAAGGTACAGACGTGAACGGTCGGCGAAAGGGACAATGAGAACACACAGCCGTAAACTCACTGGAGAATGAATAGAGTCGCCAGCTAGGCATTTTTATCCCGGAGGAAAGGCAATGCTGCATAGGCCTAGAAAGAGATGGATAAGACGGTCGCGAACCAGAGAGACTGAGAAAGGGGGTTGGTTACAACCTGGGAAGGTATTAGCACCCAGATTGTCCGCCGTACTCGACGGGATCCACGCTTAAAAGATTTGTGTTTTAAAGGGGTAGTGTCAGTGCAATTTGTGTGTCAAAGAGCTGGAAAAGGATGTACAGGTGTCAGTGTAAAAGAGGTGAAGTGTATAAATAATGTGTCAGTGTAGGAATGAGAATGAATTGCTCAAGATCATGAGGCTAAAAGAATGATGCTGGAAGGAGGGGAAATATACAGAGACTTTTGTTCGATAACCGTTAAGTTATGCCTACGTATCCTCTCGTGCAATGAGGAAGTCAGAACACCGTAGTTCGACCCAAAGAGACTGAAAGATGAATTGACTTGTGAACTGCTTACTTGTCAATGCTCAAGTGTATGACCTGTCTGGCTCAGGTGCAAACTGTCTTGCATTAGACGGAAGAAACAAGTTCTCGGTTGTGAGTGAACGCGATGAGAAAAGAATCCCGGAGGAGACGATTATTGTTTGTTTTTGAGTTTTCAGTCTTTTATTGCTTTTGAAGGTTTGTCATAGATTAATGAGCTTAAGTCTAAACCAATGGATTTAGTAAACTCATCACATCTTCCCTCTGATTAGGGGTAATGAGAATACCTTAAGTATGAAGTCAGATTCTCACACTTAATCACCTTTGGTGTAGGATTAAGATCATTAACCTACTTGTGATTAATTAGATGTTTTTGTTGTTTTTGTTTAGTGTTGAGTAATGAGGTTAAGCCATAATCAGGGATTAAACAGACTCATTACACCATCCTAATAGAAGGATAATAGATGAGAATGTTTAAGCTGAGGAAAGCTCCTCAACTTAATCCATGATTAGGGATTAGACTCATGACAAAACAAGCCTTTGATTAAGTGGATTTTATTTAATGGTATGATTATGAAGTGTTTTTTATGATTTGTAAGACAACTTGAGGGGGACTTGTCCATTAACACTAGGGTTAGTCCTTCTTAACCATTTAAGGAAGAATTAGAACCCTAATGCAAGGCCCAAGTTACAAGTGTGATGTCTTGATGATTATTAAGTGAATTGATTAAGAGATTTAAACACATTAAGGGTTTAACACTTAGGATTAAAGTTATACACTCCATCCTAAGAGAAGGATGCAGGCATAAGCTTAATCACAAAGCCTTAAAGCCTTTAGGGTTTAGTCCCTGATTATGAGATGAGAGGAGAAGACTCAAAAGAGACACAAAGGTAAAACTAAGAGGGGGGACTAATCAAACCCTAATCATTGTCATACTTGGTTGTTCCTAAGGTTTGTGAGGTTTTCAAGAGAAGTCTTCAATGGAACCACCAGGAAGCAGATGAAAGGAGCAAAGAGAAGCAAAGTAACTTGCTTCACTTAAGAAGTCAAGTCACTTGAAGAAAGAAAGTGGGAGGAAGAAGAATGAGCAAGCTCAATCTCAAACACAAACAAAAATACAGCAATGGATGCAAGAGAGGTGAAAAGAAAAGTTATGAGAAGTGAAGGCAAATTCACTTCTCAAGTTTACTTACCACCTGAAAAGATTAGAAAAGAAATGCAAGGCAAAGCAAAATGAGATGACATGACATGATGAAAAACAAAACCAGAAGCATGTTGATGATGATAATGATGTTATGAGATGCTACAAGCTGTAAACACCCCAAATTTGCCCTCACCCATGTCGCTCCCGAAGATTTGCATCCTGGTACAAGCGCGAACGGCCGGCGAGAGGGACAATGAGAACACACAGCCGTGAACTCACTGGAGATGAATAGAGTCGCCAGCTGGGCATTTTTATCCCGGAGGAAAGGCAATGCTGCATAAGCCTAGAAAAAGAATGGATAAGGCAGTTGCGAACCAGAGAGACTGAGAAAGGGGGTTGGTTACAACCTGGGAAGGTATTAGCACCCAGATTGTCCGTCGTACTCGACGGGATCCACGCTTAAAAGATTTGTGTTTTAAAGGGGTAGTGTCAGTGCAATCTGTGTACGAAATAGCTGGAAAAGATGTACAGGTGTCAGTGTAAAAGAGAGTGAAGTGTATAAATGAAGTGTCAGTGTAAGAAGTGAATGGAATGCTCAAGATCATGAGGCTTAAAAGAATAAGGCTAGAAAGAGGGGGAATATACAGAGACTTTTGTTCGATAACTGTTAAGTTATGCCTACGTATCCTCTCGTGCAATGAGGAAGTCAGAACACCGTAGTTCGACCCAAAGAGACTGAAAGATGAATTGACTTGTGAACTGCTTACTTGCCTATGCTCAAGTGTATGATCTGTCTGGCACAGATGCAAACTGTCTTGCATTAGACGGAAGAAGCGAGCTCTCGTTTGTGAGTGAATGAGATGAGAAAAGAATCCCGGAGGAGACGATTATTGTTTGTTTTTGATGTTTTCAGTCTTTTATTTCTTTTTGGAGTTTGTCATAAGATAATGAGCTTAAGCCTAAACCAATGGGTTGGTAAACTCACCACATCTTCCCTCTGATTAGGGGTAATGAGAATTACCTTAAGTGTGAAGTCAGATTCTCACACTTAATCACCTTTGATGTAGGGTTAAGATCATTAACCTACTTGTGATTATTTAGATGTTTTTGGTGTTTTTGTTTAGTGTTGAGTAATGAGGTTAAGCCATAATCAGGGATCTAACAGACTCATTACACCATCCTAAAAGAAGGATAATAGATGAGAATATTTAAGCTGAGGAAAGCTCCTCAACTTAATCCATGATTAGGGATTAAACTCATGACAAAACAAACCTTTGATTAAGTGGATTTTATTTAATGGTATGATGATGAAATGGATTTTATTGTTTGTAAGACAACTTGAGGGGGACTTGTCCATTAACACTAGGGTTAGTCCTTCTTAACCACTTAAGGAAGAATTAGAACCCTAATGCAAGGCCCAAGTTACAAGTGTGATGTCTTGATGATTATTAGATGGATTGATTAAGAGATTTAAACACCTTAAGGGTTTAATACTTAGGATTAAAGTTATACACTCCATCCTAAAAGAAGGATACAGGCATAACCCTAATCACAAAGTTTTAAAACCTTTAGGGTTTAGTCTCTGATTATGAGATGAGAAGAGAAGACTCAAAGGGAGACACAAAGGTAAAAAACTATGGGGGAGACTAATCAAAACCCTAATTCATTGACATGCTTGGTTGTTCCTATGGTTTGTGAGGTTTTCAAGAACAATCTTCACAGGAGCCACCAGGAAGCAGATGAATAAGATCAAGAGAGGCAAAGTGACTTGCTTCATTCAAGAAGTCAAGTCACTTGAAGAAAGAAAGTGGGAGGAAGAAGGATGAACAAGCTCAAACTCAAGCACAAGTAAAAATGCAGCAATGGATGCAAGGGGGAGGAAAAGAAAAGGTATGAGAAGTGAAGGCAAATTCACTTCTCAAGTTTACTTACCACCTGAAATGTTAGAAAGAAACACAATGCAATGCAAGATGAGATGAAATGGCATGATGCTAGACCAAACCAGAAGCATGTACATGATGATTATGATGTTATGAGGTGCTGCAAACATGAGGCATGACATGGGGATGTTCATACAAGACCATGAATGCATATGATGCCAGCTAAGGAACATGAACAAGCATGAAATGTTATGAAGCATACAAGGCAAATGGCATGGCAAAGATGTAATGCAATGATCAATGATGCTTCATACATGTCTTAAGATGTCAAATGAATCATAAGAATGCACAAAATGCAATGGCAAGTCAACTTATGCAAAAGAATGCAAGAAGGATGCAAGAGAAAGCCCAAATTAGGGTTTATGAAACAAACAATCAAACACAAACCAAAACAGAAGCAAACCCTAAGATAAAAAATGGAAAATGGCACTCAAAGAAACCCTAGACCTATAACAAACCACTGCCCAAAGGGGAGCTCCCAACTCTTTACCAATCTCAAGATATGATTTTTTGCAAGTTATTAGGGTTTTTTAGGGTTCTTATCAAAACAAATGCCCATCAATTAGAAAATGCAAGATCAAATCATGGCCTTTTTATCTTTGAAAATACATGTCAAATGGAAAACAATGCAAAAGAATCAATGTCTCAACCTTCACCAAAAGGCAGAAATGAATTTTCAAACATGTGATCAAAATAATGCATAAAAAATGATTTAATTCAATGAAAAATTCTTAAAGTGCATCAAGATCAAAAAAGAAATTTGGTTTGAAGGTTGGACAATGTTTCTAAATGTCTTAGAGCATTTCATGAATTTTTTTGTAATTTTTAAATACCTAAAAGTATTTTTAATTAATTAATTCTCATTAATCAATTAAAAATGATCTTTTAAATATTTAAAAATACTTTTTTAATGATAAAAAATAAAATAAAAATATTTTTGTGTCATAAAAATTAATAAAACCTTAAAGAAAAAGTTTCATAATTTTTATGATTTTTTAACTATTTTAAATAAATTGTGCAATTTAAATGAAATAAATATGAATAAAAATTAAAGGAAAATGAAAGTAAACAGATTGGATGGCCAGGATTGCTCCAGGGTTTAAATGTGTTGACTGGCGCGTAATCCTGTGGCTGTGATTCAAAGCTGAATTAATCTTAATTAAATAAATTAATTAAAGTGATTAGGGCTAATGAACAGATCCTGGCCATCAAAAAGGGTGGGAAGTCAAACATTCAACGCGCATCAACGGCCAAAATTCAAACGAGCATTAATTATGGGATTAAGCCCTAAATACATTCAGGTGGCCGGAGAAGACTTCCGGTCGTCTTCTCCGGCCAGCTCTCACCTGAGAATCACCCAACTTCCTCAAAACGTTACAAAAATGAAATCTAAGACCAGGGAAATGATCCTTATCCTCTCACGAACCAAACCCCTCTCTCAAAACAAATTTAAAGTTCCTAAATCAACTGAATCGAAGCAAACAATTTCTAGGGTTCGTGAGCTTCAAACACAAATTAAATGCTCAAAACAAAACTATTTCAAAAACTAAAGGTACCAGAATGATCAGTGCATCATGAGGAACAAGTTTGTAACATAAAAAACCATTTCTGGAAAAATTAATTTCGAGCTACCTGAGATTTGGAGCTTTCAGTTTAGGAACTTTCTGGCCACTTCCTTTGGTGCAAGCTGCTCTACTTGATCCCCCAAATGTGTTTGAATGCTCAAAATGAGTTTGTGTTGGCTGGAGAAGGAGATTCGAATGGAACTGTTTCAGTTCAGTCAACAATGGCCATGATGATTTTGGCACTTTCAGGCTGTGAAAAGGAGTTGTTTGTGATCTATGAAGTGTGTTGAGAAAGTTTGTGGTGTTGGTTGGTGTGTTTGTGGCTTGTGGAGAGAGATTCGATAGAATCTGCAGCTTGAGGTGAATAATGGCAATGGAGTTTTCAGGCTTGATTTAGGCTTGAGCTTTGGTGGTTTCTTGTCTATGAGATGTGGTGAGTTTAATGATGATGAGAGTTTGAGTGTTTTATGGCTGTGGACAGAATTTCGAAGGAACTTGCAATGAGGTGAGTTTTTGTGAATGTGATGAGTGTGTGTGTTTCAGCCTTGGCTTGTGTTATGTTCAACTTGCAAATTGAAATCATAAACAATTCTGATTGGCTGGCTGATGTGACTTGTGCTTTATGGATTGGTAGATCACTTTTTGCTCAAAAACCACTTTTGTGTAAGATAGGGCATGGCTCCAAATCTAGGCAAGGACAAAGCATGGCTGGCGCAGCAAAAGGTGAGGGAGAGGCTAGCCAAAGTCAGCTTCCAATGTCATAAGTTGTAGGAAGTGAAATGAGTGGTTTTTGCAAGTTGGCTAGCTTTTGGTTCACATGTGAAAAATTCAAGTTACATGAACTAAACCATGGGCAAACTTGATCAAAAATCTGATTTTATGACTTAGGGAAATGTTTGTGTAATGGTTTGTAGTGAACTAGAGGCTGCAATGTGTTTTGATCCAAGACTTTGCAAAATTTCCACTTGGTGCATAACTTGAAAATAAGTGATTTTTGGCAACTTTGCATGGTCATAACTTTTGATCCAAGAAGAATTTGATCATGTTCTTGTACTTTTTGAAAAGGGAAAGATGAGATCTACAACTTTCATGACCAAAGTTTTTCCATTTGAAGCCTTTTTGGATCATGAATCAAGGCTTGAAAATTGACCTAAAATGGTGCATTCTTGAAAAGTCAACTATGCCCAAAAAGTCAACATTTGCAAAAACTCCAAATTCTTGATTTTTATGAACTTCAACCTTCTTCCATGATCAAATAAAGATCATATACACTCAAAATGATGAAGATCACCCATTGGTTGGGTCATTGGGGGGCCTCAGATGCCCTGATTTTGCACTGACTTGTCTGAAAAGTCAACTCTTGATCAGATGACTTCCCCATGGAATTTCTTCATGAAAATTGATATGCACACTCCCTATACCACATAGAGATCAATGGAAACAAGAATGACCAAAAAATTTGGAGTTATGGCCTCTGAAACCAAAACCCTAATTTTCAGTCAACTGTGCAGTTCATCCTGGCTCTGCATCCACTCAAACCCTAGTTCTTGTGATTCCTCTGCAATTTGGACTTTGTGAGGATGTAACATGATACAAGAACACACATGGACCTCTTTGAGTTGATTGGTGGCCTTTGGAATGGCTCAAGAAGCATTGGGATTGCTCAGATCACAAACCCTAAGTGCAGATGACTTAGAAGCTATGCAGTGAATCAAAAATGTACTATGAGATGATATGATGGCGTATATGCATATGAGATGATCACAAGCCATGTGTGAATGGGTGAGGGCAAATTTGGGGTGCTTACAGCTGCCCCTATTCAAGCATGAGTTAGCTGTGCAGGTTGTAAGCGATGGCTTAACAGGCAAACAAGATAACTTGTGGTTGAATACCAAAGACAGTCCAAAATTTGCACTCACAGAAATGAAGAAGAAAAGGGATATAGATTGTGACAGCAAATAACGTATATTGTAAAGTGGGACGACGGAGGACGACCGTCGAGCAGGGACGACTGCTGGGTAAATAGCAATGACGGGGACGACCGCCATGCTGGGGGATAAAAGGTAAAGCTAAGACGGGGACGGCCGACTAGTTGGGGAAATAAGATATTACGATGGGGACGGCCACCAAGGTAAAGCTGTAGAATTCTCTGGGAGTTAATGAAACATGATGGGGACGGCCATCAAGTTCACAAAGGTAAAGTAACCAACGATGGGGACGACCATCGGGTTAAAAGGAAAAGGGACCACGACGGGGACGGCCATCGGGTTAATAAACGAAATAAACAGATGATGAGGTACGGTCATCAAAGGTGAAGGACGATCACCTAGCAGGGGACGGCTGCTCTGTTGGGGATAAAAAGGTAAATATGATGGGGACGGCCATCAAAGGTGGAGGACGACCACCTGGCAGGGTACGGCTGCCGAAAATATCAACGATGGGGACGGCCATCGGATAGAAAAGGTCAACGATGGGGACGGCCATCGGACGAGCATGATGGAGGACGACCATCAAGAAGTGGAGGACGACCACTCAGCAGGGTACGGCTGCTCTTAGGGTTTCTCATAACACAGGACGAGTGTTAGGTAACCAAAATCAACAATGGGGACGGCCATTGGATAAAGTGATGAAGGACGATCATCAAAAGGTGGAGGACGACCACCTAGCAGGGGACGGCTGCTAAAAACAACGATGGGGACGGCCATCGGATGAGCATGATGGAGGACGACCATCAAGAAGTGGAGGACGACCACTCAGCAGGGGACGGCTGCTCTCAGGGTTTATCATAACTCAGGACGAGTGTTAGATAAAAAGGAAAATGCTTTGTTGGTGATCTACTAGGGAATAGTAAACACGTACGAGTGTTTATATCCAAGAAACAAAAGGGTATATGTGTTCGGTATTGTGTATAGATTAAAGATGCGGACGAGCATCCTTAAGACCATGATACGGACGAGTATCATTTAGAAACAAACTGACACATGTTCAGAGATGATACGGACGAGTATCAACTGGTTAACAAAGAACACGGACGAGTGTTGCATCTGAAAGAATCCTTCTGGGGAATAGTAGACACAGGCGAGTATCTATATTCAAGAAGACACAAGTGTTTGACACAGTGTATGGATTAAAGATGCGAACGAGCATCCTTAAGACTATGATACAGACTAGTATCATGTAGAAACAAACATTAGACGCAATGTTCTGAGATGATGGTACGGACGAGTACCAACTGGTTAACAAAGAACAAGGACTATCGTCGAATCTGTGAGTGATATGAGTGATGATGTATACAAGATACGGACGAGTATCTGTATAGGTGTACCAATGAGTAGTGAGTATTGTATATGAGTGTTTATCTGCTAGGGGGAGTGACACGGACGAGTGTCGAAGAGAAAAGTATAATATTAACAAGTATGTGGGTGATAGAGGTGTAAGCGACTGCGCTGGGGATATGACACGGACGGGTGTCAAGAAAAAGTATATATATGAGTATAGGCGACCACGCTGGGGATATGACACGGACGAGTATCAAAAGGTGTACATGATGGTGTTGGTGATTTGAGAGGCAACTGCTTTTGCTGGGACCCTGGTGGGGATTTTTCTGTATAAATTCTGTATACCGACAGGTTGTCATTATTTACAGGTGTTCGATTCACAGCATGACTTATGATTATGCTATGTATTTGATTTTTGCCGTAATGCTCCGCATTAGACGGAATGCTACGCTCTGAGGGTATAACATGATGCGAATGCTATGATTATGCAAAGAGGCACAGATCCGGGATTCGGATCCCGTTGCTGCAAAGATTTCTGGTTGATCTGCTTTGAAGTGAACATCCCAGCTGGGGATGAGATCATTGGTAAATCTAATGATGTATCTGCTTGGGGATATAGGTCACTGATTGACATATCCTTATCATACGGGGACCCAGCTGGGGTTTGTAGAAGCTTCCTCCCTCTCTGTTGTGATTCCTTCGTGCGTTGCTCTTCTGAATAGAGGCCTGAAGCTCTATGGGGAGATGATGAGAGGTAGACCGGCTGGGGAGAGCAATGGGAAGCAACTCAGCTGGGGATAGAGCATTTCGGATGCTGATATCTTTTGTTGATTCACCAACTCGCTGAGTTATACCTTGCATGCCCCAAGTTGCGTTCTGGACACCTGCAATCCTGCAAAGATAAAGAAACATACGAAAGGTCCCGAGGTATCCTTTACTGGATTCCGCCATAGGAGTTAAGTGCCTTCGAGAGTAAGTAATATTCCTTGCAAGCATGTGCTTTGTTTTTTTTTTTGTTTTTTTTTTTTTTTTAGAAAGGCATCTGTACTTATGCAATTGCATTTTTAGAGATATCAGACAACTCTTTGCAAAACATAAATGTAAAAGACGAGACATGACTGAAAAATCTGATTTTATTAATTCATGTGCCCTGAATTGGCAAGATACAGTCAAAGAAACATATCTCCTGAAATGAGGAGATTGTTACAAATTGAGAAACAAAGTGTTGGCAGTGTTGATGACGCTTTGAGGAGCTTCCTCTCCTGCTATGACTCGTATGACAATGACGTTCTTCTCGTCTTGCTTTCTGGAGAAAGTTGATTCTGATCGGAGCTTGATTCTGTCAAAACTTTCCAAGCTGTAAGTGATACGGACGAATTCAGAGTGCAGTTGTTCGCTTATTCCCTTATTTTGCATGGATCGCCCTTTCGGGTTTTCAATCCATCGGGATACCCATTTTTGCCTGAGCTGTCCAATGCGGCTTTTCAGCTCAGCGGGTGTACATTTTTTTATTTATTTCCCTTATTTTTGCCCGAGTCTTTTATTCTGTTTTTGACTCGCCGGGATGCCCTATTTATGCCCGGACTTACATTCTGTTTTTATGTCCAGCGGGTCATTTTACACGAAGTATTTTTTAACTGCATCTGAATTCACAGGGGATGGAAAATCTTCACCATCCATGGTGCTGAGCATCAGTGCTCCACCAGAGAAAACTTTCTTGACGACGAATGGTCCTTCGTAATTTGGAGTCCATTTGCCCCTGTGGTCTGTATGAGGAGGGAGGATTCTTTTCAGCACAAGATCTCCCACTTGGCACTCTCGATGCCTGACTTTCTGATCGAAGGCCCTCTTCATTCTCTTCTGATATAACTGCCCATGGCAGATTGCAGCCAATCTCTTCTCTTCGATCAGACTCAGTTGCTCGTATCGGGACCGAACCCATTCTGCTTCACTCAGTTTGACATCCATTAATACCCGCAGCGAGGGTAACTCAACTTCAACTGGTAGGACTGCTTCCATACCATACACAAGCTGATACGGTGTTGCCCCAGTGGATGTCCTGATTGATGTGCGGTACCCATGTAAGGCAAATGGTAGCATTTCGTGCCAGTCTCTGTAGGTGACTACCATCTTTTGCACAATCTTCTTAATATTCTTATTTGCCGCCTCTACAGCGCCATTCATCTTTGGCCTGTAAGGAGAAGAATTGTGATGTTGGATCTTGAAGTCCCGGCATAATTCTGCCATCATTTTATTGTTTAGGTTGGACCCATTATCAGTAATGATTCGCTCGGGCACTCCATACCGACAAATGATATCTCTTTTTAGGAATCGGGCTACCACTTGCCTTGTGACATTTGCATATGAGGCTGCTTCAACCCACTTCGTGAAATAATCGATGGCGACCAGGATGAATCTGTGGCCGTTTGAAGCAGTTGGCTCAATCTTGCCAATCATATCAATGCCCCACATGGCAAAGGGCCATGGTGAAGACATGATGTTCAAAGGATTCGGAGGCACATGCACTTTATCTGCGTAGATCTGGCATTTGTGACATTTCCTGGCATAGGCACAACAGTCTGCATCCATTGTGATCCAATAATAGCCTGATCTTAACAACTTCTTAGCCATGGCATGCCCTCCAGCATGGGTACCAAAAGAGCCTTCATGCACTTCATGCATCAGTAGATCTGCTTTCGTCTTGTCAACACATCTGAGGAGTACCATGTCAAAGTTCCTCTTGTATAAAGATCCATCAGTATTCAGAAAGAAACTCCCAGCAAGCCTTCTTAAAGTCTTCTTATCATTGGAAGATGCCCCAGGTGGGTATGTCTGATCCTCCAAGAAGCACTTGATGTCATGGAACCAAGGCTTATCATCTTTGGCAATATCTGCCGCAAATACATATGCTGGTCTATCAAGTCTCGATACTGAAATCTGAGGTACAAAGTTAGCAGTCTGAACTTTGATCATGGACGAAATGGTAGCCAAGGCATCCGCAAACTGATTCTCGTCCCGAGGGATATACTCAAGTTTGACTGTTGTGAAGAAAGTCAATAACCTCCTTGTATAGTCCCTGTAAGGTATCAGATGATCTTGGTGTGTGTACCATTTTCCATTGGTCTGATTGATTACCAAAGCCGAATCTCCGAATACGGTCAATGTTTTGATCCTGAGGTCAATGGCTTCCTCAAGACCCATAATGCAAGCTTCGTATTCAGCTTCGTTGTTAGTGCAGTTGAAAGTGAGTTTTGCCGAGAAAGGCATGTGAACTCCTTTGGGTGTAATGAGTACTGCACCAACACCACGGCCATTCATGTTAACAGCCCCGTCAAACATCATGGTCCATTCTTCTTCTGGGTCGGGCCCTTCAGTGTGAATAGGCTCTTCATGATCTTTTGATTTAATGAACATGATGTCTTCATCAGGGAAGTCAAACCTCATTGGCTGGTAATCGTCAATGGGTTGCTCAGCAAGATATTCAGATAGTACACTGCCCTTGATGGCTTTCTGAGATGTGTACTGTATGTCGTATTCTGTGAGAATCATCTGCCATCTTGCAACCCGTCCGGTAAGAGCTGGCTTCTCGAATATGTACTTGACTGGGTCCATTTTTGAGATTAACAAGGTAGTGTGGGTCAACATATACTGCCTTAGTCGGCGAGCAGCCCACGCTAAAGCACAGCAAGTTTTCTCGAGCAGTGAATAACGTTGTTCACAGTCGGTAAACTTTTTGCTTAGGTAGTAAATTGCATACTCTTTTCGACCAGACTCGTCATGCTGGCCCAGCACACACCCCATTGACTCTTCTAATACTGTCAAGTACATGATTAGAGGTCTTCCTTCAACTGGAGGCATAAGGATTGGAGGTTCTTGCAGATATTCTTTGATCTTGTCAAAAGCCCTTTGGCAATCTTCGTTCCACCTGACCGTTTGTTCCTTTCTTAACAGCTTGAACAAGGGCTCGCAGGTTGCTGTGAGGTGAGATATGAACCGTGAAATGTAGTTCAATCTACCCAAGAACCCTCGAACTTCTTTCTCAGTTTTCGGTGCAGGCATCTCTTGGATGGCTTTGACTTTATCAGGGTCAACCTCAATCCCTTTCTCGCTTACAATAAAGCCCAGCAGTTTACCGGATCGCACCCCGAATGTGCATTTGTTGGGGTTCAGCTTCAGTTGATACTTTCTCAGACGCTTGAACAACTTCAGCAGATTCACCAGATGGTCTTCCTCTGTAAGGGACTTGGTAATCATGTCATCCACATAACACTCGATTTCCTTATGGATCATATCGTGGAATAATGTTACCATAGCCCGTTGATAAGTTGCACCCGCATTCTTAAGCCCAAATGGCATTACTTTGTAGCAGAACGTGCCCCAAGGTGTAATGAATGTTGTCTTCTCCATGTCTTCAGTGACATCTTGATCTGGTTATATCCTGAAAACCCATCCATGAAGGAGAATACCGAGAACTGAGCCGTATTATCAACCAATACGTCAATGTGAGGTAATGGGAAATCATCTTTCGGGCTGGCCCTATTCAGATCCCGGTAATCAACACACATTCTTACCTTACCGTCCTTCTTTGGCACAGGTACTATGTTAGCAACCCACGGCGGGTAACTTGTCACAGCAAGGAATCCGGCATCCCATTGCTTTTGTACCTCCTCTTTGATCTTCATAGCCATGTCTGGACGAGTACGGCGCAGCTTTTGTTTGACTGGAGGGCACTCTTCTCTCAAAGGCAACTTGTGCACAACAATATCGGTATCCAACCCTGGCATGTCTTGATACGACCAAGCAAACACATCCACATACTCTTGAAGTAGATCTATCAGTTGCTTCTTCACTGAGTCTTGCAGGCAGGCCCCGATCTTGACTTCTTTCACATTTTCCTCTGTACCAAGATTGATCACTTCAACCTCCTCCTGGTGAGGGGTAATGACCCTTTCCTCTTGTCTTAATAACCTGGCTAGTTCTTCAGGAAGCTCGTATTCTTCTTCAACCCCTTCTTCAGCTTGATTGATCGGATTGTCAAAGTCATACGATGTCATAGCCGTGCTGTTGTTGGTGCTGTCAGGAAGGCACTCTCTGCAAGGGTTTAATTGGTTCATTTTAGTGATCTGATTTTAGTCTTATTTAGAAAAGTGAAATGAAGTTGTCATTTTGAAAAACACTGCCATTTATTTTTGTACAAAAAGAAAAATGGAAAAACAGTGAACATAAAAGAAAAAGACTTGTTTGCAAAAAGATCGTCTGATATTTCATTACTTTAATCTCGTTTGCACAAAAGTACAGATGGCCCTGATTACAAAATGAGTCTTGTTATCTTGGGCAAGATGCAAGACTTTGATGCATGCTTATAAAAAATACAGGAAATAATAATTACTCTGCTCGAGTAACACTTATAATTCCCTGGGAAGACCAGTTCGAGACACTGCTCCCCGGGATCTTCGGACGAATCCAATTCTCCAGGTTGCGCTCCTCTTCCAGCTCGTCTTCCAGACAGTTGATAGCATCGGGGGTAAGCATTCCCCCACTGACAAAACCAGGCTCTCCAGCAGCCTTCACTTGATGTTGAGTTGGTCTGTAACCCAACCCAAATTTGTCCTTCTTCTCCTCCACAGCTAAGACCTTGCCCCAGCCTAGGGCCGTTCCTTCCTCAACAACCTTCCGGGCTTGTTGGTATGACGACATGGAGATCCCCGAAACAGCAGATGCTTCATTTACATTCAAGGCTTCAAAACCTTGGCTCATGGTTTCAACGATTTCTCCATCCATTTCAATATACTTGTAAGTAGCCAGATGGCTAACAAATATATCCTCCTCCCCACAGATTGTGACAACTTGGCCTTCCCACTCATATTTTAACTTTTGGTGGAGGGTAGACGTTATTGCGCCGGCGGCGTGAATCCAGGGTCTACCCAACAAACAGCTGTAGGCGGGCTGAATGTCCATCACATAAAAGATAGTTTTAAAGGTCTGTGGGCCAATTGTCACGGGCAGCTCAATCTCTCCCAGAACCGATCTCTTTGAACCGTCAAAGGCTCTTACTACCAGGTTGCTGGGTCTCAATGCCAATCCATCATATTCAAGCTTCACCAGAGCCTTCTTTGGTAAGACATTCAGGGAAGAGCCTGTGTCCACCAGCACATGAGAAAGGACAGCTCCTTTGCATTCCATGGTTATGTGCAGGGCTTTGTTGTGGTTGCGGCCATCCGCTGTCAAGTCAGAATTGGTAAACCCTAGCCCATTGCTAGCAGTAACATTTCCAACAACGGTTTCCAATTGGTTGACAGTAATCTCCTCGGGTACGTAAGCTGCGTGCAGTACTTTCAGTAGTGCATTCCGATGGGCTTCGGAGCACATAAGCAGAGAGAGGATGGAGATTTTGGATGGCGTTTGATGAAGCTGATCCACAACTTTATAATCACTCTTTTTAATGATTCGCATAAACTCATCAACTTCCTGATCAAATGGAGTCTTCAGGGCTTCTTTGGCAGCTGGATCTTCCTGCACCGGGCCTTTTCCTTTTGCCTTGGCAGCAGCTTCTGCTTCGGCAGTAGGTCTTTGGACTTGTGAAGCAAAGAGACGTCCGCTTCGGGTGAAGCCTCCGCCTCCGCCCACATTATCAATTTGTGGCGCAGGTGCTGATGTTTCAAGAGTGATTCTTTTTCCCTCGCAATACAAGTCAGAGCCATAGTGCCAAGGGATGGCCCTATCGCTTTCATATGGTACAGGTCCAGGCACCGTGACGGTAACTGGACTGATTGCTGCTGCTGAAGGGACTGTTATTGTTTGTGGATCATAAAAGATTGTGACTGGTGCTCTAGTGGGAGCAGCACCTTCTGAATGGTAGGCGGAGTTATTTTCTGGATCGTAGAATATGGTAACTGTGGAGACATCTTCATGATTGTTTGCTGGTGTTGTAGGAGGTTCCGTTGGAAGGACTGTTGCTGTTGTTGATGGAGAGTCGAAATGGAATGAAGCTGATGTGGTAGCAGGAGAAACTGTTGAAAACCGATCATTTGGTAGGACAGATGAAGTACTTGCTGATGCTGCTGATGAATTATCGGGAACAATTGTTACTGCAGTTGTAGGAGGGTCTGAAACCGTTGTTGATGAAGTTGTAGGATTTGCCGGAAATGATGTAGTGATCTGTAGGAGGCCACTCTTAATAAGGCTGTCAATGCCATTCCTCAAGTCTTCACACCCATTCCAAGAAATATTGCAGTAGGGGCACCCTAGTTCACACCCCGGAAATATATTGTTTTCACGGAGTTGAGCTTTGATTTCCACCAATGGCGTCCTGATCTGATCCACACTAGTTATCAAATAAGACGGTTGGTCTTCTTCAATAGCATTAATACGGGGACCACCATGGTGTGGCATTGGGTTTTTGTTGACATTGGGCGGAGGCGCAAAATTCAAAGCCTTGGAGTCTACTAAGTCTTGTACCTTCATATGCAGAGCCCTGCATTTTTCTGTACTGTGACCAGGTGCGTTCGAATGGAAAGCACACCTAGCGTTGGAGTCATAGTTTCTTGGTAGACTGTTGGGGTCCGGAGGTGCCAACGTTCTTAGCTCAACCAGGTTGAGTTTCAGAAGCTGTGGCAGCAAAGCAGCGTACGGCATTGGGATCGGGTCGATCACTCGGTTAGCTTGGGAGGGCCTCTGTTGAAATGGCCTCTGTTGATTGTTGTTGCTATTGTTGTTGTTGTAGTTGTTTCTTGGAGGATATTGATTCTGATGATACTGAGGTTGTTGTTGGAAATTTTGTTGAGGAGGTTGATAGTCCGGCTGAGGATGAGCTGGAGCAGGGATTGTGACTGCTGCTATTGTTCTGGGAACATAATGGGGCCTGCCCCTGTTGGTGTGAATGGCATTGGTCTCGCCAGTTCTTCTCGGGCCTGCAAAAGGCTTTCTTGTACCACTGGACGAGCTTGCACCATTATCAGATATCTTACCCATTTTTAACAGGCTTTCAATTCTCTCCCCAGCTATGACAACATCTGCGAAGCTAGTGGAAGAGAAAGCAGCCAACCTGTCAATATAGGTTCCCTGAAGAGTGTTCATAAACATGTCTGCCATTTCTCTCTCAGACATTGGGGGTTGAACAGCAGCAGCCAATTGCCTCCATCTTTGGGCGTATTCTCGGAAACTTTCCCTTGACGACTGTGACATTCCCATTAGGAGAGTCCTGTTGGGTGCCATGTCTAAGTTGTATTGATACTGTCGGATGAAGGCTTCTGCCAGGTCCTTCCAGCATCTTACAGTTGCCCTTGTCAAGTGGGAATACCATTCCCTCGATGCTCCTGTCAAACTGTCTTCGAAGTAGAACATCCAAAGCTTCTCATCCATTGTATAGGCCTTCAGCCTTCCCAGAAATGATTGCAGATGAGTCCGGGGGCACGAAGTCCCATTATACTTTTCGAAACAAGGAGGCTTGAACTTATGAGGGATCCTGACCCCATCAACCAAACCCATGTCCATGACGTCGAAGCCCAAAGAATTTTGAGATTCTAAAGACCTTAACTTCTCAGCTATTTCATCCAATCTCCTATCATAAGCATCCTCTCCAGCACCCATTACTGTAAATTGGTCCTCCTGAGGATCTTCTTGAAGTACTCTGGCTGCAGTAGCTGTTCCTTGGATGTTGGCAGGAATATTAATCTCAGGATGTAGATGTGGACCAAACACAGGGGGATTCACATGTGGTTGCACCCTTTCATTGTTACTGGTGCCTGCAGTTCCTACATGAGGCTCCTCTGGATTTTGCCTCTCAACCATAGCCCTCAGTCTCTCCTGGCTCTGAGCCATGTTGTTCATAACCTCCATGAACTGCGTCATCTGTGTTCTCATCTCCAATCTTTCATTGGCTAGCTGATTTCTGACATCAGCAAGATCTTGTTGAACTTGATCCATTTGGATGCCCGGAAGGTTGTTTCTAGTTGGGTACCTGTGCGGCCTGTTGAGAGGAAACACCCGGCGACGAGCAATACTGCCTGAGATTCACAACAGAGGTTAGTAACAATAAAAACAAAACCTACAAAACAAACAGAAGGGTTAGTATGCAATGCAGTTGTGCTTATTTGCTCTCAAGGTATCCGGTTTGGTCTTCAGTTTTGACCCTTCCAGACCCTTGATGATGATGCTGTTGAAGTTGCTTCCGGAGTGAACTCAGATGAAAACCAACACAAATATATTACATAAGACGAAATAATACAACTTGTTCTTTTTACAACACAAGTTCCCCCCCTAAGGGGTCAAAATACATCACAAAAAAAAAGCAAAAGTACATGGAATAAGAATAACAACAAGCAAATGATCAAACTCCCAGGCCAAACTCATCCTCACGAACTTCCTTAAGAAGTGCTTCGGTCACAGGATCAGCCGGACGCTCCGTGAGACCTCTGATGAGAAGGTTTCTTGTTGCAACAGCTGCAGTCAACTTCTTGTTCTGACCTTGGTCTTTAGACCTCTTCACTCCAGCTCTGATTTCTAGCTCTGATATTTCCTTCTGGGCTGCTGCCAGGGCTTTTTCCATCTGCTCCATCTTGTCCTGAACTCTCTTGTCTTCTAGAGTACGGGCCTCAGTGATCTGGCCTGACTCTCTTTCAAATACAAGTCTGTTCTTGCTCTCTGGAACTGGGCTTCTTTACAAGCATTCTTCAGAATCTGCTCACCAGCTTTAGACTTGTTGATATAATCTCCAGACTTCTCAATTTTAGTCAAGTGTTCCACCCTCAGCTTCTCCAATCTTTCAATCTCCCTCACACCTTCACTCCTCTCCCGGAGGGTCTTCTGCAAGGCTTGGGATAACTTCTCATTCCTTTCCTTCAGGCTTTCAAACTCCTCCAGACTGATAGCAGCAGGGGGTGGTGCTGATGATGACTCAGGCATGTCTTCTATGGTGAAAGGCAATCCAGAGAATTGGGCTCTAGCATAAGACCACTCATGATATTGGGCTGATGCCACATTATTGCACTTCCCCAGAATGGTGATTCCCTTGGTTTGAACATGATCCCAGGCCCAGGCAGCCTGCCTAACAACAGTCAAACTGATCTTGTTCTCACAATAGAGAGTTTCCACCAAGTCCTGTGCTTTGGGAGTATGGACTAGAGCATATCCCAGCTGTCTCCTGAACAGCAGAGGGTTGTAATTAATACTTCCCTTGACTCCTATTAAAGGCACATTGGGAAAGTGCCCACAGCTTGTGATGATACCTCTGCCCTTGGTGCTCTGAGTGCACCATCTGATGTCTGCTGAAGTGAGAGTAGTGAGCCTCTTAGCCCAGTTGCTCTGCTGATGAGGATTCAGGAATGCATCTGTTCTGGGTAGATGCTTGAGGAGCCAGGTATGGAATAATGGAGCACACATCCTTACTAACTTCCCCCTCTGCTTCTCATTCCTCTGATGCACTGAGTAATAAAGATCACCCAGCAAAGTTGGCACTGGGTTCTTCAGGATGAACAGGTGGATTGCATTCTTGCTGATGAATCGAGGCTCATCTGCAAACAACACAATTCCAAATACACTTAAGGCCAACAGAGCACAAACAGCTTTCCACTCCCCCAGGGAGGCCTTCAGACTAGCTTGGGAAATTAGGAAGCCCAGATGAAAACCAGGGATCCCAGCTTTAGAGGTCATGTGTTGCTCAATCAAAAAAGGCTCCAGATGTAAAGCTTTTGCTATCTCTCCATTGCCGGGAAAGACCATTTCAGGGTTGAAAGAGATTTCTCTCCTGATAGGCAGACCAATCAATGATGAGTATTCTTCCAGGAGAGGACCCAACTGAAAGTCTCTAAAGGTGAAACACCTCAATGGAGGGTCATAGAACTGAATGCAGGTATGGATGAGGCTCCTCTGAGATGGGTCCATATCCATAACCAAGTCCAGTATATCCCCATAATATTCTCTGAACAGAGGTATGTGCTCTGGAGTGATCAGGGTTTGAACCCTCCTGATGTCTGATAAGTCTGGTTGGAAGAAATGATAAGTGATGTTGCTTTTCTTTGGAGCCATGATGCTGAAGACTGAGTAGAATAAGTGCTGATGGAGATGCTGAGGAGTGAGCCACTGATAGGCTGGTGCAAGTGACTGAAGTATATGGCTGGCAGCTGAAGCAAGTGCTGGTGGAGGTAAGTCAAAACTGCAGATGGGGTCAAAACCAAAACCAGATAAAGGTGGATACCCTGAAACACAAATAAGCACATGTTAATATGATGCAATGAGTATGTATGCAAATGAAATGCAAAAGGGTTTGTGACTGAGCTGGATCTGATTAAACTGCCTTGGTATAGATCCATGTGTGTTCAATAATTCCAGATGGAGGTCTATAAATCCAGTAACCAAGGTGGGGGACTCAAATAAAGAGCCACAAGTCCAGGGTTTTGGAATCACAAGAAATATCCAACATGGAGCATTCTTAACAAAGTCAAAGTAACAGGGTATTCTGAGGTCAAGGTACCTGTAAACCTGTAAACAGCCCAACCCCCTCACAGGTAGCGATCTAGAACAAGGATCCTCAGACTTGGATCCGTTATGAGAAGTGTAAACACTTCTAACCCGGAGGTACAGCGTTTACAATAACCATAACAATTCCTCCTCTAATTCACCTCAGTTTCTGAAGGTCAAAACTAAAAGGTCATCCAGACTTAGCAGGCTTCCCAGATCCCCCTAGTACTGCAGGAAATCTGCAACACAGAGTTCTCAAGAAGAAACCCATATCTGAACCGTGTTTCACATTCCCGCACCAGACCGAAATGGAATGGGAAAGAATATGATTCACTCTAGCCTAGGTGTCACTCAGGTCCCAGGTATAGGACCTTAACTTTCAATGAACCCCACCCACCAAAACAAACAACAGATCCAGCCAGCCAGCACAGTATGACAGATATGATATATGAAAAACTGTAAAGAAAGCAATAAATAAAGCTGTATAGAAAGCAGTAAATAAAGCAAATATACAAACACAAATAGCACATAACACCCCCAATAAACACAAATCAATCGAGCGCTAGGAGGAACCCACAAAAAGAACCAGAAGCCCTGGTTGCAATATAAAGGGTCCCCAGCAGAGTCGCCAAGCTGTCGCTCCCGAAGTTTGCATCCTGGTACAAGCGCGAACGGCCGGCGAGAGGGACAATGAGAACACACAGCCGTGAACTCACTGGAGATGAATAGAGTCGCCAGCTGGGCATTTTTATCCCGGAGGAAAGGCAATGCTGCATAAGCCTAGAAAAAGAATGGATAAGGCAGTTGCGAACCAGAGAGACTGAGAAAGGGGGTTGGTTACAACCTGGGAAGGTATTAGCACCCAGATTGTCCGTCGTACTCGACGGGATCCACGCTTAAAAGATTTGTGTTTTAAAGGGGTAGTGTCAGTGCAATCTGTGTACGAAATAGCTGGAAAAGATGTACAGGTGTCAGTGTAAAAGAGAGTGAAGTGTATAAATGAAGTGTCAGTGTAAGAAGTGAATGGAATGCTCAAGATCATGAGGCTTAAAAGAATAAGGCTAGAAAGAGGGGGAATATACAGAGACTTTTGTTCGATAACTGTTAAGTTATGCCTACGTATCCTCTCGTGCAATGAGGAAGTCAGAACACCGTAGTTCGACCCAAAGAGACTGAAAGATGAATTGACTTGTGAACTGCTTACTTGCCTATGCTCAAGTGTATGATCTGTCTGGCACAGATGCAAACTGTCTTGCATTAGACGGAAGAAGCGAGCTCTCGTTTGTGAGTGAATGAGATGAGAAAAGAATCCCGGAGGAGACGATTATTGTTTGTTTTTGATGTTTTCAGTCTTTTATTTCTTTTTGGAGTTTGTCATAAGATAATGAGCTTAAGCCTAAACCAATGGGTTGGTAAACTCACCACATCTTCCCTCCGATTAGGGGTAATGAGAATTACCTTAAGTGTGAAGTCAGATTCTCACACTTAATCACCTTTGATGTAGGGTTAAGATCATTAACCTACTTGTGATTATTTAGATGTTTTTGGTGTTTTTGTTTAGTGTTGAGTAATGAGGTTAAGCCATAATCAGGGATCTAACAGACTCATTACACCATCCTAAAAGAAGGATAATAGATGAGAATATTTAAGCTGAGGAAAGCTCCTCAACTTAATCCATGATTAGGGATTAAACTCATGACAAAACAAACCTTTGATTAAGTGGATTTTATTTAATGGTATGATGATGAAATGGATTTTATTGTTTGTAAGACAACTTGAGGGGGACTTGTCCATTAACACTAGGGTTAGTCCTTCTTAACCACTTAAGGAAGAATTAGAACCCTAATGCAAGGCCCAAGTTACAAGTGTGATGTCTTGATGATTATTAGATGGATTGATTAAGAGATTTAAACACCTTAAGGGTTTAATACTTAGGATTAAAGTTATACACTCCATCCTAAAAGAAGGATACAGGCATAACCCTAATCACAAAGTTTTAAAACCTTTAGGGTTTAGTCTCTGATTATGAGATGAGAAGAGAAGACTCAAAGGGAGACACAAAGGTAAAAAACTATGGGGGAGACTAATCAAAACCCTAATTCATTGACATGCTTGGTTGTTCCTATGGTTTGTGAGGTTTTCAAGAACAATCTTCACAGGAGCCACCAGGAAGCAGATGAATAAGATCAAGAGAGGCAAAGTGACTTGCTTCATTCAAGAAGTCAAGTCACTTGAAGAAAGAAAGTGGGAGGAAGAAGGATGAACAAGCTCAAACTCAAGCACAAGTAAAAATGCAGCAATGGATGCAAGGGGGAGGAAAAGAAAAGGTATGAGAAGTGAAGGCAAATTCACTTCTCAAGTTTACTTACCACCTGAAATGTTAGAAAGAAACACAATGCAATGCAAGATGAGATGAAATGGCATGATGCTAGACCAAACCAGAAGCATGTACATGATGATTATGATGTTATGAGGTGCTGCAAACATGAGGCATGACATGGGGATGTTCATACAAGACCATGAATGCATATGATGCCAGCTAAGGAACATGAACAAGCATGAAATGTTATGAAGCATACAAGGCAAATGGCATGGCAAAGATGTAATGCAATGATCAATGATGTTTCATACATGTCTTAAGATGTCAAATGAATCATAAGAATGCACAAAATGCAATGGCAAGTCAACTTATGCAAAAGAATGCAAGAAGGATGCAAGAGAAAGCCCAAATTAGGGTTTATAAAACAAACAATCAAACACAAACCAAAACAGAAGCAAACCCTAAGATAAAAAATGGAAAATGGCACTCAAAGAAACCCTAGACCTATAACAAACCACTGCCCAAAGGGGAGCTCCCAACTCTTTACCAATCTCAAGATATGATTTTTTGCAAGTTATTAGGGTTTTTTAGGGTTCTTATCAAAACAAATGCCCATCAATTAGAAAATGCAAGATCAAATCATGGCCTTTTTATCTTTGAAAATACATGTCAAATGGAAAACAATGCAAAAGAATCAATGTCTCAACCTTCACCAAAAGGCAGAAATGAATTTTCAAACATGTGATAAAAATAATGCATAAAAAATGATTTAATTCAATGAAAAATTCTTAAAGTGCATCAAGATCAAAAAAGAAATTTGGTTTGAAGGTTGGACAATGTTTCTAAATGTCTTAGAGCATTTCATGAATTTTTTTGTAATTTTTAAATACCTAAAAGTATTTTTAATTAATTAATTCTCATTAATCAATTAAAAATGATCTTTTAAATATTTAAAAATACTTTTTTAATGATAAAAAATAAAATAAAAATATTTTTGTGTCATAAAAATTAATAAAACCTTAAAGAAAAAGTTTCATAATTTTTATGATTTTTTAACTATTTTAAATAAATTGTGCAATTTAAATGAAATAAATATGAATAAAAATTAAAGGAAAATGAAAGTAAACAGATTGGATGGCCAGGATTGCTCCAGGGTTTAAATGTGTTGACTGGCGCGTAATCCTGTGGCTGTGATTCAAAGCTGAATTAATCTTAATTAAATAAATTAATTAAAGTGATTAGGGCTAATGAACAGATCCTGGCCATCAAAAAGGGTGGGAAGTCAAACATTCAACGCGCATCAACGGCCAAAATTCAAACGAGCATTAATTATGGGATTAAGCCCTAAATACATTCAGGTGGCCGGAGAAGACTTCCGGTCGTCTTCTCCGGCCAGCTCTCACCTGAGAATCACCCAACTTCCTCAAAACGTTACAAAAATGAAATCTAAGACCAGGGAAATGATCCTTATCCTCTCACGAACCAAACCCCTCTCTCAAAACAAATTTAAAGTTCCTAAATCAACTGAATCGAAGCAAACAATTTCTAGGGTTCGTGAGCTTCAAACACAAATTAAATGCTCAAAACAAAACTATTTCAAAAACTAAAGGTACCAGAATGATCAGTGCATCATGAGGAACAAGTTTGTAACATAAAAAACCATTTCTGGAAAAATTAATTTCGAGCTACCTGAGATTTGGAGCTTTCAGTTTAGGAACTTTCTGGCCACTTCCTTTGGTGCAAGCTGCTCTACTTGATCCCCCAAATGTGTTTGAATGCTCAAAATGAGTTTGTGTTGGCTGGAGAAGGAGATTCGAATGGAACTGTTTCAGTTCAGTCAACAATGGCCATGATGATTTTGGCACTTTCAGGCTGTGAAAAGGAGTTGTTTGTGATCTATGAAGTGTGTTGAGAAAGTTTGTGGTGTTGGTTGGTGTGTTTGTGGCTTGTGGAGAGAGATTCGATAGAATCTGCAGCTTGAGGTGAATAATGGCAATGGAGTTTTCAGGCTTGATTTAGGCTTGAGCTTTGGTGGTTTCTTGTCTATGAGATGTGGTGAGTTTAATGATGATGAGAGTTTGAGTGTTTTATGGCTGTGGACAGAATTTCGAAGGAACTTGCAATGAGGTGAGTTTTTGTGAATGTGATGAGTGTGTGTGTTTCAGCCTTGGCTTGTGTTATGTTCAACTTGCAAATTGAAATCATAAACAATTCTGATTGGCTGGCTGATGTGACTTGTGCTTTATGGATTGGTAGATCACTTTTTGCTCAAAAACCACTTTTGTGTAAGATAGGGCATGGCTCCAAATCTAGGCAAGGACAAAGCATGGCTGGCGCAGCAAAAGGTGAGGGAGAGGCTAGCCAAAGTCAGCTTCCAATGTCATAAGTTGTAGGAAGTGAAATGAGTGGTTTTTGCAAGTTGGCTAGCTTTTGGTTCACATGTGAAAAATTCAAGTTACATGAACTAAACCATGGGCAAACTTGATCAAAAATCTGATTTTATGACTTAGGGAAATGTTTGTGTAATGGTTTGTAGTGAACTAGAGGCTGCAATGTGTTTTGATCCAAGACTTTGCAAAATTTCCACTTGGTGCATAACTTGAAAATAAGTGATTTTTGGCAACTTTGCATGGTCATAACTTTTGATCCAAGAAGAATTTGATCATGTTCTTGTACTTTTTGAAAAGGGAAAGATGAGATCTACAACTTTCATGACCAAAGTTTTTCCATTTGAAGCCTTTTTGGATCATGAATCAAGGCTTGAAAATTGACCTAAAATGGTGCATTCTTGAAAAGTCAACTATGCCCAAAAAGTCAACATTTGCAAAAACTCCAAATTCTTGATTTTTATGAACTTCAACCTTCTTCCATGATCAAATAAAGATCATATACACTCAAAATGATGAAGATCACCCATTGGTTGGGTCATTGGGGGGCCTCAGATGCCCTGATTTTGCACTGACTTGTCTGAAAAGTCAACTCTTGATCAGATGACTTCCCCATGGAATTTCTTCATGAAAATTGATATGCACACTCCCTATACCACATAGAGATCAATGGAAACAAGAATGACCAAAAAATTTGGAGTTATGGCCTCTGAAACCAAAACCCTAATTTTCAGTCAACTGTGCAGTTCATCCTGGCTCTGCATCCACTCAAACCCTAGTTCTTGTGATTCCTCTGCAATTTGGACTTTGTGAGGATGTAACATGATACAAGAAAACACATGGACCTCTTTGAGTTGATTGGTGGCCTTTGGAATGGCTCAAGAAGCATTGGGATTGCTCAGATCACAAACCCTAAGTGCAGATGACTTAGAAGCTATGCAGTGAATCAAAAATGTACTATGAGATGATATGATGGCGTATATGCATATGAGATGATCACAAGCCATGTGTGAATGGGTGAGGGCAAATTTGGGGTGCTTACAACCCATTCACACCATGGCTTGTGATCATCTCATATGCATAAACACAATCATATCATATCATATCTCATTTTTGATTCACTGCATAGATTCAAAGTCATCTGCACCTAGGGTTTGTGACCTGAGCAATCCAAGAACCTCTTGAGCCACTCCAAAGGCAACCAGTCACTTCAAAGGGGTCCATGTGTGTTCAAGCATCATATTACATCCTCTCAAAGCCAAGAATCCAAAAGAATCACAAGAACTGGATTTGGTATGGATGCAGAGCCAAGTTTGACTGCACAGTTGACCTAAAATTAGGGTTTTGGTTTCAGAGGCCATAACTCCAAATTTTTTGGTCATTCTTGTTTCCATTGGTCTCTATATGGTATAGGGAGTATGCATATCAATTTTCATGAAGAAATTCCATGGGGAAGTCATCTGATCAAGGGTTGACTTTTCAGACAAGTCAGTGTAAAATCAGGGCATCTGAGGCCCCCAATGACCCAACCAATGGGTGATCTTCATCATTTTGAGTGTATATGATCTTTATTTGATCATGGAAGAAGTTTGAAGTTCACAAAAATCAAGGATTTGGAGTTTTTGCAAGTGTTGACTTTTTGGGCATAGTTGACTTTTCAAGAATGCTTCATTTTAGGTCATTTTTCAAGCCTTGATTCTTGATCCAAAAATGCTTCAAATGAAAAAACTTTGGTCATGAAAGTTGTAGATTACATCTTTCCCTTTTCAAAAAGTACAAGAACATGATCAAACTCTTCTTGGATCAAAAGTTATGGTGTGACAAAGTTGCCAAAAATCACTTATTTTCAAGATATGCACCAAGTGTGAAAATTGCAAAATCATGTACCAAGGCAAATTACAACTTCTAATTGGCATCAAACCATCACATAAACATCATGTAAGTCCTAAAATTCAGAATGGACTAGGCATTGCTCATGTTTCATGGCTTTTGGGACAAGATCTTTCCATGTGAACCAAAAAGCCACAACTTGCAAAACTCATGATCACACTTCCTACAACTTGCAACCTTTGGATGCTGACTTTGGCTAGCCTTTCCCCTCACCCCTGCTGCGCAGCCCATGCCTTGTACTAAGCCTAGAACCAAGCCATACTTCTCTTACACAAAAGGTGGACTTTGAGCAAAAGCAAACTTACCAATCACTATAGGCCATGTCAAATCATCTGACCTATGGGATTAAAATACAATATCCCTTGGCAAGCCAAAGATATGAAGAAGCAAGGCTGAAACACTACACAACAACACATTAACAAAACACACCCTAGCTGCATTTTGCTTCGAATCTCTCTGCCCAGCCACCAAACATCCAAACCATTTTCACCAAACATCTCACCATGATTCATTGAGAAGAAACCAGCCAAGAGCCAGGCCTGAAACCAACCACAAAACCACTTCACCATTTTCACCTCAGCCTGCATTTCTCTTCGAATCACCTTCCACAGCTTACAAACATCCAAACAAACTTTACAAAGCTTCTCCACTCACCATCTGGATCACAAAGAACCATTCACAATGGCCTGAAACTGCCTGAGTCATCACTGCCATTTCCAACTGAGCTTGAGCAGAAGCTTGTCAAACTCCTCATCCAGCCAATATAAACTCCTCCAAAGCATTCAAACATCATCAAGGGGTCCTAAGGAGTGGATTGCACAAGGAGAAAGGGCCAGAAAGTCATCAGAGTGAAAGCTTCGAATCTCAGGTAGCTCAAGAAATATTTTTCCAGAAATCATTTCTTTTGTTTTAAGCTTGTTCTTTGTGTCTTCCTGATCATGAATATGCCTTTGGTTTTGCAAATGGTGATGAAATGAGAGTTTAATTGCTCTCTGAAACTTGCGTGCCCTAATTCTTTCTTGCTTCGATTCAGCCTTGTTAGGAAATATAAATTTGTTTTGAGATGGGGTTTTGGTTCGTGAGTGAGTGGGAGTCATTTCCCAATTCTTAGATTTCATTTTAGATAGGTTTTTAGAGTTTTGAGGATTTTCAGGGGAGATGCTGGCCGGAGAAGACGACCGGAAGTCTTCTCCGGCAGCCTGAAAGTAATTAGTGAGTTAATTAGGGTTAGGGCAAAATTCAAATATGGACCCTTGGATCTGGCTTCCCGCGCGCGTGTGTATGGTCCAGATCGTATCATTAATTCATAATCAGGATTAATTAATTTAATTAATTGAAATTAAGAGGTTTGAATTTCAGCCTTTGATCTGCGCGCGCAGTCAACCAGGCTCTCCCCAGATTCAATCCTGGCCCCTCATTTGGTTGACTTTCCATTATATTCATTTTTATTCATTTTCTTTTTCTTTTATTTGCACAATTATTTTAAAATAGTAAAAAATGTGTAAAAATTATGAAACTTTTTCCCATAAGTTTTATTAATTTTTATGACCCAAAAATATTTTCATTTTATTTTTTATCATTAAAAAAGTATTTTTAAATATTTAAAAGATTATTTTTAATTGATTAATGGAAATTAATTAATTAAAAATACTTTTAGGTATTTAAAAATCACCAAAAAATTCATGAAATGTTATAAGACATTTAGAAACATTGTCCAACCTTCAAACCAAATTTCTTTTTGGATCTTGATGCATTTTGAGAATTTTCCATTGAATTAAATCATTTTTTGTGCATTATTTTGATCATAAGTTCAAAAAATCATTTCTGCTTATCTAGGAAGAGTTGGACATTGATTCTTCTTGCATTGCATTGTGTTTAGCATGTAGTTTCTAGGATTAAATGGCCATGATTTGATCTTGCATTTTCAAATTGTTTGACATTTCTTTTGTTTAGGAACCCTAAAAACCCTAATAACTTAGAAAAATCATAACTTGAGTTTGGTTAAGAGTTGAGACCTCCCCTTTGGACCTTGGTTTAGTATAGGGTTAGGGTTTCTTTGAGTGGAATTTTTTCATTTTTATCTTAGGGTTTGCTTCTGTTTTTGGTTTTTGTTTGTTGTTTGATCCATAAACCCTAATTTGGGCTTCCATTTGCATCCATCTTGCATTCTCTTGTATAGCATGACTTGCCATGACATTTTATGCATCCATTTGACTCATTTGACATCATAAGACATATTGAAAGCATGTTTGATCATTGCATCTTCCATTTGCCATGTTGTATGCCATATGCATCTCATAACTTTTCATGTATGTTCATGTGTCTTAACTTGCATCACTTGCATCCATGATCTTGTATGAACATCTCCATGCCTTGCCTCATGTTTGCAGCACTTCATAGCATCATTATCATCATCAACATGCTTCTGGTTTTGTTTTTCATCATATCACTTCATCTCATTTGGCATTGCATTGCATTTCTTTTCTAACATTTCAGGTGGTAAGTGATGCTGAGAAGTGAATTTGCCTTCACTTCTCATATCTTTTCTTTTCATCTCCCTTGCATCCCTTGCTGCATTTTTGTTTGTGTTTAAGTTTGAGCTTGATCATTCTTGTTCTTCTTACTTTCTTTCTTCAAGTGACTTGACTTCTTGAATGAAGCAAGTCACTTTGCTTCTCTTGATCCTGTTCATCTGCTTCCTGGTGGTTCCATTGAAGATTGCTCTTGTAAACCTTACAAACCTTAGGAACAACCAAGCATGACAATGATTAGGGTTTTGACTAGTCTCCCCTCTTAGTTTTACCTTTGTGTCTTCTTTGAGTCTTCTCTTCTCACCTCATAATCAGGGACTAAACCCTAAAGGCTTTAAGGCTTTGTGATTAAGCTTATGCCTGCATCCTTCTCTTAGGATGGAGTGTATAACTTTAATCCTAAGTGTTAAACCCTTAATGTGTTTAACTCCTTTAATCAATTCACTTAATAATCATCAAGACATCACACTTGTAACTTGGGCCTTGCATTAGGGTTCTAATTCTTCCTTAATTGGTTAAGAAGGACTAACCCTAGTGTTAATGGACAAGTCCCCCTCAAGTTGTCTTACAAACCCTAAAAATCACTCCATCATCATATCACCTAATAAAATCCACTTAATAAAGGCTTGTTTTGTCATGAGTTTAATCCCTAATCATGGATTAGGTTGAGGAGCTTTCCTCAGCTTAAACATTCTCATCTATTATCCTTCTATTAGGATGGTGTAATGAGTCTGTTTAATCCTTGATTATGGCTTAACCTCATTACTCAACACTAAACAAAAACACCAAAAACATCTAAATAATCACAAGTAGGTTAATGATCTTAATCCTACACCAAAGGTGTTTAAGTGTGAGAATCTGACTTCACACTTGAGGTACTCTCATTACCCCTAATCAGAGGGAAGATGTGATGAGTTTACTAACCCACTGGTTTAGGCTTAAGCTCATTAACTTATGACAAACTTCAAAAGCAATAAAAGACTGAAAACACAAAAAACAGACAATAATCGTCTCCTTCGGGATTCTTTTCTCATCACCCTCACTCACAACCGAGAACTTGCTTCTTCCGTCTAGTGCAAGACAGTTCGCACCTGAGCCAGACAGGTCATACACTTGAGCATAGACAAGTAAGCAGTTCATCAGTCAATTTACCTTTCAGTCTCTTTGGGTCGAACTACGGTGTTCTGACTTCCTCATTGCACGAGAGGATACGTAGGCATAACTTAACAGTTATCGAACAAAAGTCTCTGTATATTCCCCCTCCTTCCAGCTTTATTCTTTTAGCCTCGTGATCTTGAGCAATTCATTTTCATTCTCACACTGACACTTTCTTACTTCATATCACTTTGCACTTCTTTTACACTGACACCTGTACATTCTTTTCCAGCTATTGTATACACAGATTGCACTGACACTACCCCTTTAAAAAACAAATCTTCTAAGCGTGGATCCCGTCGAGTACGGCGGACAATCTGGGTGCTAATACCTTCCCAGGTTGTAACCAACCCCCTTTCTCAGTCTCTCTGGTTCGCAACCGTCTTATCCATCTTTTTCTAGGTCTATGCAGCATTGCCTTTCCTCCGGGATAAAAATGCCTAGCTGGCGACTCTTTTCATTCTCCAGTGAGTTCACGGCTGTGTGTTCTCACTGTTCCCTTCGCCGACCGTTCGCGTCTGTACCTTCATCTGATCCATTTCATTTGTCGGGAGCGACAGCTTGGCGACTCTGCTGGGGATAATATGTTGCAACCAGGGCTTCTGGTTCTTTTTGTGGGTTCCTCCTAGCGCTTGATTTGATTTGTGTTTACTGGGGTGTTATGTGCTTATTTGCGTTGGTATACTTGTATTTATTTTTGCTTTATGTTGCTTTACTGCTTTCTTTATTGCTTTTGTATATATCATACTGTCATGCTGCTGGCTGGATCTGGTCTTTGTTTTGGTGGGTGGGTGATTCATTGAGAGTTAAGGTCCTATACCTGGGACCTGAGTGACACCTAGGCTAGAGTGAATCATATTCTTTTCCATTCCATTTCGGTCTGGTGCGGGAATATGAAACACGGTTCAGATATGGGTTTCTTCTTGAGAACTCTGTGTTGCAGATTTCCTGCAATGCTAGGGCTATCTGGGAAGCCTGCTAAGTCTGGATGACCTTTAGTATTGACCTTCAGAAACTGAGGTGAATTAGAGGAGGAACTTTTATGGTTATTGTAAACACTGTACCTCCGGGTTAGAAATGTTTACACTTCTCATAACTGATCCAAGTCTGAGGATCCTTGTTTTAGAACACCACCTGTGAGGGGGTTGGGCTGTTTACAGGTTTGCAGGTACCTTGACCTCAGAATACCCTGTTACTTTGATTGTTTAAGAATGCTCCATTTTGGACAGTTCTTGTGATTCTAAACCCTGGACATGTGGCTCTTTATTTGAGTCCCCCACCTTGGTTACTGGATTTATAGACCTCCAACTGGAATTCTTGAACACACTTGGACCTATATCAGGGCATTTTGATCAGATCCAGCTCAGTCACAGACCCTTGCATATCATTTGCATACATAATCATTGCATCATATTGACATTTGCTTATTTGTGTTTCAGGGTATCCATCTTCATTTGGTTTTGGTTTTGACCCCATCTTCAGTACTGACCTATCTTCATCAGCTATCTGCTTCAGTTATCACCTGCATCAGCCAGTCAGTGGCCCACTTCTTCAGTATTATCATCAGCACCTGTCTCTACTCAGTCTCAGCATCATGGCTCCTAAAAAGAGCAACATCACCTATCACTTCTTCCAGCCAGAGCTATCAGATATCAGGAGGATTCAGTCCTTGATCACTCTAGATCACATACCTTTGTTCAGGGAAAGTTATGGAGATATACTTGATATGGTTATGGATCTGGACCCATCACAGAGAAGCCTGATCCACACCTGCATTCAGTTTTATGATCCCCCGCTGAGATGTTTCACTTTCCAAGACTTTCAGTTAGGCCCTTTATTGGAAGAGTACTCCTCATTAGTTGGTATACCCATCAAAGGTGGAATCCCATTCAACCCTGAGATGGTCTTTCCTGCTAATGGAGAAGTAGCAAAAGCTTTGCATCTGGAACTTGTTTTGATTGAGCAGCATATGACTTCTAAAGCTGGGATCCCTGGCTTTCATCTGGATTTCTTGATCTCTCAAGCTACCCTGAAGGCTTCTCTAGGAGAGTGGAAAGCTGTTTGTGCTTTACTGGCCTTGAGAATATATGGAATTGTATTGTTTGCAGATGAGCCTCGATTCATTAGCAAGAATGCAATCCATCTGTTCATCCTGAAGAACCCAGTGCCAACTTTATTGGGGGATCTTTACTATTCAGTGCATCAGAGGAATGAAAAGCAGAGGGGGAGATTAGTGAGGTGTTGTGCTCCATTGTTCCACACTTGGCTTCTCAGGCATCTACCCAGGACAGATGCATTTCTAAACCCTCATCAGCAGAGCAACTGGGCTAAGAGACTCACTGTTCTAACTTCAGCAGATATCAGATGGTGCACTCAAAGCACCAAGGGCAGGGATATCATCACCAGCTGTGGGCATTTTCCTAATGTGCCTTTGGTAGGAGTTAAGGGCAGTATTAATTACAATCCTCTGCTGTTCAGAAGGCAACTGGGCTATGCACTGATCCACACTCCTAAGGCACAGGACTTGGTTGAGACTCTTTATTGCGAGAACAAGATTGATTTGACTGTTGTTAGGAAGGCTGCTTGGGCCTGGGATAATGTTCAAACCAAGGGAGTAACCATTCTGGGGAAGTGCAATAATGTGGCATCAGCACAATACTATGAGTGGTCCCGTGCCAGGGCCCAATTCTCTGGGATGCCCTTTACCATAGAAGACATGCCTGAGTCATCTTCAGCACCACCCCCTGCCACTATCAGTTTGGAGGAGTATGAGAGTTTGAAGGAAAGAAATGAGAAGTTAACTCAAGCTTTGCAGAAGACCCTCCGGGAGAGGAGTGAAGGTATGAGGGAGATTGAGAGGTTGGAGAAGATGAGAATAGAGCATCTGACTAAGATTGAGAAGTCTGGGGATTATATCAAAAAGTCAAAGGCTGGAGAACAAATTCTGAAGAATGCTTGCAAAGAAGCCCAGTTCCAAAGAGCAAGGACAGACTTGTATCTGAAGGAGAGTCAGGCTCGGTGGGTCAGGATCACCGAGGCTCGTACTTTGGAAGACAAGAGAGCTCAAGACAAGATGGAGCAACTTGAAGCCAATGCAAAAGAACAGCAAGAGGCCCTGGCAGCAGCCCAGAGGGAGATATCAGAGCTGAAGATCAGAGCAGGGGTGAAGAGGTCCAAAGAACAAACTCAGCACAAGAAGCTAGCAGCAGCTGTTACAACCCGGAATCTACTCATCAGGAATCTCACGGAGCGTCCGGCTGATCCTGTGACCGAAGCACTTCTCAAGGAAGTTCGTGAGGATGAGTTTGGTCTTGATGTTTGACCATTTGTTTGTTGTTGCTTTCTTTCCATGTACTTTTATTTTCTTGTACTGTATTTTGACCCCTTAGAGGGCTTGTGTTGTAAAATGAACAAGTTGTATTATTTCACTTTCTGTAATATATTTGTGTTAGTTTGTTCCATCCGAGTTCGCTTTGAAAGCAGCATCAACAATACCTTCAAGGGTCTGGAAGGGTCAAAACTGAATGCCAAACCGGATACCTTGAGAGCAAATAAGCATAACTGCATTGCATGCTAACCCTTTGTTTGTTTTGTAGGTTTTTGTTTTGTTGTTACTAACCTCTGTTGTGATGCCTCAGGAACTATTGCTAGGCGCCGGGTATTTCCCCTCAACCGTCCGCACCGTTATCCAACCCGAAATAACCTTCCGGGCATTCAAATGGATCAGATGCAGCAGGACCTTACTGAGGTCAGAAATCAAATGGCAAATGAAAGGCTAGAGATGAGGAATCAAATGACTCAGTTTATGGAAGTTATGAACAACATGGCTCAGAGCCAGGAAAGATTGAGGGCCATGGTGGAAAGGCAGAATCAAGAAGACCCACATATAGGGACTGCCGGTACCAGTAACAATGAAAGAGTCCAACCTCACGTCAACCCTCCGGTATTTGGGCCACACCTCCATCCTGAGGTCAATATTCCTGCAAATGTTCAAGGGACTGCCACCGCAGCTAGGGTACTTCAAGAGGATCCACAGGAGGACCAATTCACAGTAATGGGCGCTGGTGAAGAAGCTTATGATAGGAGATTGGATGAGATAGCCGAGAAATTGAGGTCCTTAGAGTCTCAAAACTCTTTGGGTTTCGATGTCATGGACATGGGCTTGGTAGACGGGGTCAGGATCCCCCATAAGTTCAAGCCTCCTTGCTTTGAAAAATACAACGGGACTTCATGCCCCCGGACTCATTTACAGTCATTTCTGGGAAGGCTGAAGGCCTATACAATGGATGAGAAGCTCTGGATGTTCTATTTCGAAGACAGCTTAACCGGAGCGTCAAGAGAATGGTACTCTCACTTGACAAGGGCAACTATTAGATGCTGGAAGGACCTGGCAGAGGCCTTCATCAGACAGTATCAGTATAACTTAGACATGGCACCCAACAGGACCCTCCTAATGGGAATGTCACAGTCGTCAAGGGAAAGTTTCCGAGAATATGCACAGAGATGGAGGCAACTGGCTGCTGCTGTTCAACCACCTATGTCTGAACGGGAAATGGCAGATATGTTCATGAACACCCTTCAGGGAACATATATTGACAGGTTGGCTGCTTTCTCTTCCACTAGCTTTGCAGATGTTGTCATAGCCGGGGAGAGAATTGAAAGCTTGTTAAAAATGGGAAAGATCTCAGACAACGGTGCAAGCTCGTCCAGTAGTACAAGAAAGCCTTTTGCAGGCCCGAGAAGAACTGGCGAGACCAATGCCATCCACGCCAACAGGGGCAGGCCCCAATATGTTCAAAGGTCAATAGCAGCAGTCACTATTCCTGCTCCAGCACATCCTCAGCCAGCCTATCAACCGCCGCAGCAAAACTATCAACAACAACCTCAGTACCATCAGCAAAATCAGTATCCTCCAAGAAATTACAACAACAGCAACACCAACAACAACAGTCAACAAAGGCCGTTCCAACAAAGGCCTTCTCAAGCCAACAGGGTAATCGATCCGATCCCTATGCCTTATGCTACCCTGCTGCCACAACTCCTGAAACTCAACTTAGTTGAGCTAAGGACGCTGGCACCTCCAGATCCCAACAGTCTACCCAGGAACTATGACTCCAACGCCAGGTGTGCCTTTCATTCAAACGCACCTGGCCATAGTACGGAAAAGTGCAGAGCCCTGCATATGAAGGTACAAGACCTGGTGGACTCGAAAGCTCTGAATTTTGCACCGCCACCCAATGTCAACAAAAATCCTATGCCAAATCATGGCGGTCCTAGAATTAACGCTATTGAAGAAGACAAACCGTCTTATTTAATAACCAGTGTGGGACAGATCAGGACACCATTGGTAAAAATCAAGGCTCAGCTCTTGGAATGCAACATGTTCCCAGGATGCGAGTTGGGGTGTGCTTACTGCAATATCTCAGTAAATGGGTGCGATAATTTGAGGAATGGCATAGACAACCTTATTCAGAGTGGCCAGCTTCAGATCACCACATCATTTCCAACAAATCCAGCAATCTCATCAGCAACGGTTTCAGAACCTCCTACAACTGCAGCAACCGTTGTTCCTGACAATTCTTCTGCTTCATCAACAAATACTTCCGCTATCATCTCAACTGATCAGTTCTCAACAAATTTTCCTGCTACAACTTCAGCATCACTCCATTTTGAACCTCCTACAACAACAACATCCGTTCTGCCACCATTGTCTCCTACAACACCAGCAACAAATCATGAAGATGTCTCTACTGTCACAATCTTTTACGATCCTGAAAACAACTCCGTCTACAACTCAGAAGGTGCTGCTCCCACTAGGGCACCAGTCATAATTTATTACGATCCACAAACTATCACAGTTCCTTCAACAGCTGCAATCAGTCCAGTCACCATCACGGTGCCTGGACCCGTGCCTTATGAAAGCAGTAATGCCATCCCCTGGCATTACGGCTCCGACTTGTACTGTGAAGGACAAAGAATCACTTTTGAACCATCAACCCCTGCACTGCAAATCGACAATGTGGGCGGAGGCAGAGGCTTCACTCGAAGCGGACGTCTTTTCGCTCCACAAATTCAGAGACCCACAGCCGAAGCAGAAGCTGCTGCCAAGGCAAAAGGGAAGAGCCCTGTGCAGGAAGATCAAGCTGTTAGGGAAGCTTTGAAGACACCATTCGATCAAGAGGTTGATGAGTTCATGCGAATTATCAAAAGAGTGATTATAAAATAGTGGATCAGCTTCATCAGACGCCTTCCAAGATCTCAATCCTGTCATTGCTCATGTGCTCCGAAGCCCATCGGAATGCACTACTCAAAGTCTTGCACGCAGCTTACGTGCCTGAAGAGATCACTGTCAATCAGCTGGAAGCAGTAGTGGGAAATGTTAATGCTAGTCACGGACTAGGGTTCACCAATACTGATTTGACAACGGAAGGCCGCAACCATAACAAAGCCTTGCACATAACCATGGAATGCAAAGGTGCTGTCCTTTCTCATGTGTTGGTGGACACGGGGTCATCCCTTAATGTCTTACCCAAAAAGGCCCTGGTGAAGCTAGAATATGATGGACTGGCATTGAGACCCAGCAACCTGGTGGTAAGAGCCTTTGATGGTTCAAAGAGATCGGTTCTGGGAGAGATTGAGCTGCCCGTAACGATTGGCCCGCAGACTTTCACAACTATCTTCTATGTGATGGACATTCAGCCCGCCTACAGCTGTTTGTTGGGTAGGCCATGGATTCACGCTGCTGGCGCCGTGACCTCTACCCTTCACCAGAAGTTAAAATATGAGTGGGAGGGTCAGATCGTTACAATCTGTGGAGAAGAGGACATTTTTGTCAGCCACCTGGCAACCTATAAGTACATTGAAATGGATGGGGAGATCCATGAAACAATGAGCCAGGGGTTTGAAGCTTTGAATGTGAATGAGGCATCTGCTGTATCTGGTACTCCAATGTCATCATATCAACAAGCCCGGAAGGTTGTTGAGGAAGGAACTGCCCAAGGCTGGGGCAAGCTACTACTGGTGGAGAAGAAAGAAGACAGATTTGGGTTGGGTTACAAACCAACTCAACAAGATCAAGCAGCGGCTGCGAAAGAGCCCAATTTTGTGAGTGGGGGGATGCTTACCCCTGATGCTATCAACTGTCTGGAAGACGAGCTGGAAGAGGAACGCAACCTGGAAAGCTGGATTCGTCCAAAGATCCCGGGGAGCAGTGTCTCAAACTGGTCTTCCCAGGAAATTATAAGAGTTACTCATGCAGAGTAATTATTATTTCCTGTATTTTTATAAGCATGCATCAAAGTCTTGCATCTTGCCCAAGATGACAAGACTCATTTTGTAATCGGGCCATCTGTACTTTTTGTGCAAACAAGATCAATTAATGAAATATCAGACATCTTTTTTGCAAACGAGTCTTTTTCTTTTCGTTCACTGTTTTTCCATTTTTCTTTTTGTACAAAAAATAAATGGCGGTGTTTTCAAAATGACAACTTCATTTCACCTTTATAAATAAGACTAAAATCAGATCACTAAAATGAACAAACTTAACCCTTGCAGAGAGTGCCTTCCAGACAGCACCGACAACAGCACGGCTATGACTTCGTATGACTTTGACAATCCAATCAATCAAGCTGATGAAGGGGTTGAAGAAGAATATGAGCTTCCTGAAGAGCTAGCCAGGTTGTTAAGACAAGAGGAAAAGGTTATTACTCCTCACCAGGAGGAGGTTGAAGTGATCAATCTTGGTACAGATGAAGACGTGAAAGAAATTAGAATCGGGGCCTGCCTGCAAGACTCAGTGAAGAGACAACTGATAGACCTGCTTCAAGAGTATGTAGATATGTTTGCTTGGTCGTACCAAGACATGCCAGGGTTGGATACCGATATTGTCGTGCACAAGCTGCCTTTGAAAGAAGAATGCCCACCAGTTAAACAGAAGCTGCGCCGTACTCGTCCGGACATGGCAATGAAAATCAAAGAAGAGGTACAAAAGCAATGGGACGCCGGGTTCCTTGCTGTGACTAGCTATCCACCGTGGGTTGCTAATATTGTGCCTGTGCCTAAGAAGGACGGCAAAGTAAGGATGTGCGTTGACTACCGGGATCTGAACAGAGCCAGCCCGAAAGATGACTTCCCATTACCTCACATTGATGTATTGGTGGATAACACGGCTCAGTTCTCGGTATTCTCCTTCATGGATGGATTTTCAGGATACAACCAGATCAAGATGTCACCTGAAGACATGGAGAAGACAACCTTCATCACACCTTGGGGCACGTTCTGTTACAAAGTGATGACATTCGGACTGAAGAATGCTGGTGCAACATATCAACGGGCTATGGTGACACTATTCCACGATATGATCCATAAAGAAATAGAATGCTACGTGGATGATATGATTGCCAAGTCCCTTACTGAAGAAGACCATCTGGTAAATCTGCTCAAATTATTCAAGCGTCTGAGGAAGTATCAACTGAAGCTGAACCCCAACAAATGCACATTCGGGGTGAGATCTGGTAAGCTGCTGGGTTTTATTGTAAGCGAGAAGGGGATTGAGGTTGACCCTGATAAAGTCAAAGCCATCCAAGAGATGCCTGCACCGAAAACAGAGAAAGAAGTTCGAGGGTTCTTAGGTCGATTAAATTACATTTCACGGTTCATATCTCACCTAACAGCAACCTGTGAACCCTTGTTCAAGCTGTTGAGAAAGGAACAAACGGTCAGGTGGAATGAAGACTGCTAGAAGGCTTTTGACAAGATCAAGGAATATCTGCAAGAACCTCCAATCCTCATGCCTCCAGTTGAAGGAAGACCTCTGATCATGTACTTGACAGTATTAGAAGAGTCAATGGGGTGTGTGCTGGGCCAGCATGACGAGTCTGGTCGAAAAGAGTATGCAATATACTACCTAAGCAAAAAGTTTACCGACTGTGAACAACGTTATTCACAGTATATGTTGTGCTTTAGCGTGGGCTGCTCGCCGACTGAGACAGTATATGTTGACCCACACTACTTTGTTGATCTCAAAGATGGACCCAGTTAAGTACATATTTGAGAAGCCAGCTCTTACCGGACGGGTTGCAAGATGGCAAATGATTCTTACAGAATACGACATCCAGTACACCTCTCAAAAGGCCATCAAGGGCAGTGTACTATCTGAATATCTTGCTGAGCAACCCATTGATGACTACCAGCCTATGAGATTTGACTTCCCTGATGAAGACATCATGTTCATTAAAGCAAAAGATCATGAAGAGCCTATTCACACTGAAGGGCCTGACCCGGAAGAAGAATGGACTATGATGTTTGATGGGGCTGTTAATATGAACGGTCGTGGTGTTGGTGCAGTACTCATTACACCTAAGGGAGTTCACATGCCATTCTCGGCAAAACTCACTTTCAACTGCACTAACAACGAAGCTGAATACGAAGCTTGCATTATGGGTCTTGAGGAAGCCATTGACCTCAGGATCAAGACTTTAACTGTATTCGGAGATTCAGCTTTGGTAGTCAATCAAACCAACGGCAAATGGTACACCCACCAGGATCATCTGATACCTTACAGGGATTATACAAGGATGTTATTGACTTTCTTCACAACAGTCAAGCTTGAGTATATCCCTCGGGACGAGAATCAGTTTGCAGATGCTCTTGCTACCATTTCGTCCATGATCAACGTTCAAGCTGCTAACTTTGTACCTCAGATTTCAGTGTCGAGACTTGATAGACCAGCATATGTATTTGCGGCAGAAGGTGTCAAAGATGATAAGCCTTGGTTTCATGACATTAAATGCTTCTTGGAGGATCAGACATACCCACCTGGGGCATCTTCCAATGATAAGAAGACTTTGAGAAGGCTTGCTGGTAGTTTCTTTCTGAACACTTATGGATCTTTATACAAAAGGAACTTTGATATGGTACTCCTCAGATGTGTTGACAAGACGGAAGCAGATTTATTGATGCATGAAGTGCACGAAGGCTCCTTTGGTACCCATGCTGGAGGGCATGCCATGGCTAAGAAGTTGTTAAGATCAGGCTATTACTGGATCACAATGGATGCAGACAGTTGTGCCTACGCCAGAAAATGCCACAAATGCCAGATCTACGCAGATAAGGTGCATGTGCCTCCCAATCCTTTGAACATCATGTCTTCACCATGGCCCTTTGCCATGTGGGGCATTGATATGATCGGCAAGATTGAGCCAACTGCTTCAAACGGCCACAGATTCATCCTGGTCGCCATCGACTATTTCACCAAGTGGGTTGAAGCAGCCTCATATGCAAACGTCACGAGACAAGTGGTAGCCAGATTTCTGAAAAGAGATATCATCTGTCGATACGGAGTGCCCGAGCGAATCATTACTGATAATGGTTCCAACTTAAACAACAAAATGATGGCAGAGCTATGCCGGGACTTCAAGATCCAACATCACAATTCTTCTCCTTACAGGCCAAAGATGAATGGCGCTGTTGAGGCGGCTAACAAGAATATTAAGAAGATTGTGCAGAAGATGGTAGTCACCTACAAAGACTGGCATGAAATGCTACCATTTGCCTTACATGGGTACCGCACGTCGATCAGAACATCCACTGGGGCAACACCGTATCAACTCGTGTATGGTATGGAGGCAGTCCTACCTGTCGAAGTTGAATTACCCTCTCTACGGGTACTAATGGATGTTAAACTGAGTGAAGCAGAATGGGTTAGGTCCCGATACGAGCAACTGAGTCTGATTGAAGAGAAAAGATTGGCTGCAATCTGTCATGGGCAGTTATATCAGAAGAGAATGAAGAAGGCCTTCGATCAGAAAGTCAGGCACCGAGAGTACCAAGTAGGAGATCTTGTGCTGAAGAGAATCCTCCCTCCTCATACAGACCACAGGGGCAAGTGGACTCCAAATTATGAAGGACCATTTGTTGTAAAGAAAGTTTTCTCTGGTGGAGCACTGATGCTCAGCACCATGGATGGTGAAGATTTCCCGTCCCCTGTGAATTCAGATGCAGTTAAAAAATACTTCGCATAAAAATGACCCGCTGGACATAAAAACAGAATGTAAGTCCAGGCAAAAATAGGGCATCCTGGCGAGTCAAAAACAGAATAAAAGACTCGGGCAAAAATAAGGGAAAATAAATAAAAATGTACACCCGCTGAGTTGAAAAGCCGCATTGGACAACTCAGGCAAAAATGGGTATCCTGATGGATTGAAAACCCGAAAGGGCGATCCATGCAAAATAAGGGAATAAGCGAACAACTGCATTCTGAATTCGTCTGTATTATCTACAACTTGGTAAGCTCTAAAGGATCGAGCTTCAATCAGAATCAGCCTTCTTCAGAAAGCCGGACGAGAAGAACGTCATTGTCATACGAGTCATAGCAGAAGACAAAGCTCCTTAAAGCGTCATCAACACTGCCAACATTTTTGTTTCTCAATTTGTAGCAATCTCCTCATTTCAGGAGATATGTTTCTTTGACTGTATCTCGCCAATTCAGGGCATATTGAATTAATAAAATCAGATTTTTAGTCATGTCTCGTTTTGTACATTTTCATTTTTTGCAAAAAAATGTCTGATATCTTAAAAGAACATTGATTGCATAAGAATACAGATGTTTATCTTCAAATAAAAACATGTTTGCAGGAAATTTTGCTTACTCTCAGAAGTGTCTAAGCTCCTATGACGGAATCCAGTAAGGGATACCTCGGGATTATCTTGTACGTTTCTCTATCTTTTTCAGGATTGCAGGTATCCAGAGCGCAACTCGGGGCGTATAAGCTTCATCCCGGCAAGCTGGCAAACCGACACTCGTTTTTAGCACCCGAAGCGCTCTCTCCCCAGCTGAGTTGCCTCTCATTACATCCCCCCAGCGAAGTTGCCAGCTATTACTTATCTCCATCAGAGTTGCTAAGCATCCTGGAAGGCACCTACATCCCCGACTGAGTCAAGGATCCCTCTTTCTCCCCAGCCGAGTTGCCGTCTCGCCCTCAGCCGAGTACAAAAATCAGGGAGTCATCTCCCCATCGAGCTCCAGCCTCTGTCCAGAAGAGCAGCGCATGAAGGATCACAACAGAGTGAAGAAAGCTTCTACAAACCCCAGCTGGGTCTCTCATTTATAAGGATAGGTCCATCAGTGACCCGCATCCCCAAGCAAACATCGTCTTATTAGATCTACCAATGATCTCATCCCCAGCTGGGATGTCCATTTCAAGCAGATCGGCCAAAGATCTTCGCAGCAACGGGATCCGAATCCCGGTTTTGGTATCTTTGCACAATCATAGCATTTGCATCATATTCACCCACAAAGCGTAGCATTCCGTTTTAACACGGAGCATTACGGCAAAAAAATCAAATGCATAGCATAATCATGAGCCATGTTATGAATCAACACCTGTGAATGATTACAGTTCATCAACATACAGGAATCCCTGGTATTCACTTAGACTTCTTGATTTCTCAGGCCCTTCTGAAGGCCTCCTTGGGAGAGTGGAGGGCAGTCTGAGCACTATTAGCCCTCAGCATATATGGGGTTATATTGTTTGCAGATGAGCCCAAATTTGTCAGCGAGAATGCCATTCATCTGTTTCTTCTGAGGAACCCAGTACCCACATTGCTGGGAGATTTCTATTACTCCATCCATCAGAGGAATGAAAAACAAAGGGGGAAGTTAGTGAGATGTTGTGCTCCTTTGTTTCACACCTGGCTACTCAGACACCTACCCAAGTCAGATGCCTTCCTGAACCCTCACCAGCAGAAGAATTGGGCTAAGAGGCTCATTGCTTTGACTTCAGATGATATTAGGTGGTGCACCCAGAGCACCAAAGGCAAAGACATTATCACCAGCTGTGGGCAATACCCAAATGTGCCTCTGATAGGAGTAAAGGGTTGCATCAACTACAATACTTTGTTGTTTAAGAGACAACTGGGCTATGCCTTGGTTCACCCTCCTAGAGTGCAAGAGTTAGCTGAGACCCTGTATTGTGAAATAAAACCTAATCTAACTACTGTCAGACAAGCATCTGGGGCTTGGGACAACATCCAGACAAAAGGGATGGCTATTCTTGGAAGATGTAATAATGTTGCTTCAGCTCAGTACTATGACTGGTCCCGTACAAGAGCTCAAATTACTGGAATGCCTTTCACCTTTGAGGACATACCTGGACCATCTACAACACAGCCAGCAGCAACTGTCAGCCTGGGAGAATTTGAGAAGCTGAAGGAAAGGAATGAGAATCTGTCTCAAGCTCTGAAGAAGACCCTTTGGGAAAGGAGTGATGGTCGTCTGGACATTGAGAGGTTGGAGAAGCTTAGGGTGGAGCATCTTGCCAAAATTGAGAAAACAGAGGACTATATCAGCAAAGCAAGAGCTGGGGAGAAAATATTGAAGAATGCTTGTAAAGAGGCCAAGATTCAGAAGGCTAGGACTGAGCTCTATCTGCAAGAAAGTCAAGCTAGGTGGGTCAGGATCACTGAAGCCCGGACACAAGAAGATCAAAGAATTCAATCCAAGATTGAACAGTTAGAGGACAATGAAAAGAAGCAGCAGGAAGCTTTGTTGGCAGCCCAAAAGGAGATTTCAGAGTTAAAGTTCAGAGCTGGATTGAAGAGATCAAAGGACCAGGACAGGCACAAGAAGTTGACCACTGCCATTGCCACCAGGAACCTCCTCATCAGGACCATTACAGAGCACCCAGCTGGTCCAGTGACTGAGGCACTCCTGAAGGAGGTTAAAGAGGATGAGTTTGGATTGGATGTTTGACTTCTTTGCTTGTTGTTCATTTCCATTTTATGTACTTTTCTTTTTGTTGTATTTTGACCCTCCAGGGGCATATGTTGTAAAACAAACTATGTATTGTTCATTTGTAATATATTAGTTTGCTTTCATTGGGTTTCTTTTCTCAACAACATCAAACATCTTCCTCGAGGTCTGGAAAGGTCAAAACCAAGAACCAAGCCGGATACCTCGGGAAAACAAATAAGCATACTGCATTGCATACTAACCTTGTTTTGTTTTTGTCGCACCCGATAAATGGGGAATAACCCAGATAAAGGTACAGACGTGAACGGTCGGCGAAAGGGACAATGAGAACACACAGCCGTGAACTCACTGGAGAATGAATAGAGTCGCCAGCTAGGCATTTTTATCCCGGAGGAAAGGCAATGCTGCATAGGCCTAGAAAGAGATGGATAAGACGGTCGCGAACCAGAGAGACTGAGAAAGGGGGTTGGTTACAACCTGGGAAGGTATTAGCACCCAGATTGTCCGCCGTACTCGACGGGATCCACGCTTAAAAGATTTGTGTTTTAAAGGGGTAGTGTCAGTGCAATTTGTGTGTCAAAGAGCTGGAAAAGGATGTACAGGTGTCAGTGTAAAAGAGGTGAAGTGTATAAATAATGTGTCAGTGTAGGAATGAGAATGAATTGCTCAAGATCATGAGGCTAAAAGAATGATGCTGGAAGGAGGGGGAATATACAGAGACTTTTGTTCGATAACCGTTAAGTTATGCCTACGTATCCTCTCGTGCAATGAGGAAGTCAGAACACCGTAGTTCGACCCAAAGAGACTGAAAGATGAATTGACTTGTGAACTGCTTACTTGTCAATGCTCAAGTGTATGACCTGTCTGGCTCAGGTGCAAACTGTCTTGCATTAGACGGAAGAAACAAGTTCTCAGTTGTGAGTGAACGCGATGAGAAAAGAATCCCGGAGGAGACGATTATTGTTTGTTTTTGAGTTTTCAGTCTTTTATTGCTTTTGAAGGTTTGTCATAGATTAATGAGCTTAAGTCTAAACCAATGGATTTAGTAAACTCATCACATCTTCCCTCTGATTAGGGGTAATGAGAATACCTTAAGTATGAAGTCAGATTCTCACACTTAATCACCTTTGGTGTAGGATTAAGATCATTAACCTACTTGTGATTAATTAGATGTTTTTGTTGTTTTTGTTTAGTGTTGAGTAATGAGGTTAAGCCATAATCAGGGATTAAACAGACTCATTACACCATCCTAATAGAAGGATAATAGATGAGAATGTTTAAGCTGAGGAAAGCTCCTCAACTTAATCCATGATTAGGGATTAGACTCATGACAAAACAAGCCTTTGATTAAGTGGATTTTATTTAATGGTATGATTATGAAGTGTTTTTTATGATTTGTAAGACAACTTGAGGGGGACTTGTCCATTAACACTAGGGTTAGTCCTTCTTAACCATTTAAGGAAGAATTAGAACCCTAATGCAAGGCCCAAGTTACAAGTGTGATGTCTTGATGATTATTAAGTGAATTGATTAAGAGATTTAAACACATTAAGGGTTTAACACTTAGGATTAAAGTTATACACTCCATCCTAAGAGAAGGATGTAGGCATAAGCTTAATCACAAAGCCTTAAAGCCTTTAGGGTTTAGTCCCTGATTATGAGATGAGAGGAGAAGACTCAAAAGAGACACAAAGGTAAAACTAAGAGGGGAGACTAATCAAACCCTAATCATTGTCATACTTGGTTGTTCCTAAGGTTTGTGAGGTTTTCAAGAGAAGTCTTCAATGGAACCACCAGGAAGCAGATGAAAGGAGCAAAGAGAAGCAAAGTAACTTGCTTCACTTAAGAAGTCAAGTCACTTGAAGAAAGAAAGTGGGAGGAAGAAGAATGAGCAAGCTCAATCTCAAACACAAACAAAAATGCAGCAATGGATGCAAGAGAGGTGAAAATAAAAGTTATGAGAAGTGAAGGCAAATTCACTTCTCAAGTTTACTTACCACCTGAAAAGATTAGAAAAGAAATGCAAGGCAAAGCAAAATGAGATGACATGACATGATGAAAAACAAAACCAGAAGCATGTTGATGATGATAATGATGTTATGAGATGCTACAAGCTGTAAACACCCCAAATTTGCCCTCACCCATTCACACCATGGCTTGTGATCATCTCATATGCATAAACACAATCATATCATATCATATCTCATTTTTGATTCACTGCATAGATTCAAAGTCATCTGCACCTAGGGTTTGTGACCTGAGCAATCCAAGAACCTCTTGAGCCACTCCAAAGGCAACCAGTCACTTCAAAGGGGTCCATGTGTGTTCAAGCATCATATTACATCCTCTCAAAGCCAAGAATCCAAAAGAATCACAAGAACTGGATTTGGTATGGATGCAGAGCCAAGTTTGACTGCACAGTTGACCTAAAATTAGGGTTTTGGTTTCAGAGGCCATAACTCCAAATTTTTTGGTCATTCTTGTTTCCATTGGTCTCTATATGGTATAGGGAGTATGCATATCAATTTTCATGAAGAAATTCCATGGGGAAGTCATCTGATCAAGGGTTGACTTTTCAGACAAGTCAGTGTAAAATCAGGGCATCTGAGGCCCCCAATGACCCAACCAATGGGTGTTCTTCATCATTTTGAGTGTATATGATCTTTATTTGATCATGGAAGAAGTTTGAAGTTCACAAAAATCAAGGATTTGGAGTTTTTGCAAGTGTTGACTTTTTGGGCATAGTTGACTTTTCAAGAATGCTTCATTTTAGGTCATTTTTCAAGCCTTGATTCTTGATCCAAAAATGCTTCAAATGAAAAAACTTTGGTCATGAAAGTTGTAGATTACATCTTTCCCTTTTCAAAAAGTACAAGAGCATGATCAAACTCTTCTTGGATCAAAAGTTATGGTGTGACAAAGTTGCCAAAAATCACTTATTTTCAAGATATGCACCAAGTGTGAAAATTGCAAAATCATGTACCAAGGCAAATTGCAACTTCTAATTGGCATCAAACCATCACATAAACATCATGTAAGTCCTAAAATTCAGAATGGACTAGGCATTGCTCATGTTTCATGGCTTTTGGGACAAGATCTTTCCATGTGAACCAAAAAGCCACAACTTGCAAAACTCATGATCACACTTCCTACAACTTGCAACCTTTGGATGCTGACTTTGGCTAGCCTTTCCCCTCACCCCTGCTGCGCAGCCCATGCCTTGTACTAAGCCTAGAACCAAGCCATACTTCTCTTACACAAAAGGTGGACTTTGAGCAAAAGCAAACTTACCAATCACTATAGGCCATGTCAAATCATCTGACCTATGGGATTAAAATACAATATCCCTTGGCAAGCCAAAGATATGAAGAAGCAAGGCTGAAACACTACACAACAACACATTCACAAAACACACCCTAGCTGCATTTTGCTTCGAATCTCTCTGCCCAGCCACCAAACATCCAAACCATTTTCACCAAGCATCTCACCATGATTCATTGAGAAGAAACCAGCCAAGAGCCAGGCCTGAAACCAACCACAAAACCACTTCACCATTTTCACCTCAGCCTGCATTTCTCTTCGAATCACCTTCCACAGCTTACAAACATCCAAACAAACTTTACAAAGCTTCTCCACTCACCATCTGGATCACAAAGAACCATTCACAATGGCCTGAAACTGCCTGAGTCATCACTGCCATTTCCAACTGAGCTTGAGCAGAAGCTTGTCAAACTCCTCATCCAGCCAATATAAACTCCTCCAAAGCATTCAAACATCATCAAGGGGTCCTAAGGAGTGGATTGCACAAGGAGAAAGGGCCAGAAAGTCATCAGAGTGAAAGCTTCGAATCTCAGGTAGCTCAAGAAATATTTTTCCAGAAATCATTTCTTTTGTTTTAAGCTTGTTCTTTGTGTCTTCCTGATCATGAATATGCCTTTGGTTTTGCAAATGGTGATGAAATGAGAGTTTAATTGCTCTCTGAAACTTGCGTGCCCTAATTCTTTCTTGCTTCGATTCAGCCTTGTTAGGAAATATAAATTTGTTTTGAGATGGGGTTTTGGTTCGTGAGTGAGTGGGAGTCATTTCCCAATTCTTAGATTTCATTTTAGATAGGTTTTTAGAGTTTTGAGGATTTTCAGGGGAGATGCTGGCCGGAGAAGACGACCGGAAGTCTTCTCCGGCAGCCTGAAAGTAATTAGTGAGTTAATTAGGGTTAGGGCAAAATTCAAATATGGACCCTTGGATCTGGCTTCCCGCGCGCGTGTGTATGGTCCAGATCGTATCATTAATTCATAATCAGGATTAATTAATTTAATTAATTGAAATTAAGAGGTTTGAATTTCAGCCTTTGATCTGCGCGCGCAGTCAACCAGGCTCTCCCCAGATTCAATCCTGGCCCCTCATTTGGTTGACTTTCCATTATATTCATTTTTATTCATTTTCTTTTTCTTTTATTTGCACAATTATTTTAAAATAGTAAAAAATGTGTAAAAATTATGAAACTTTTTCCCATAAGTTTTATTAATTTTTATGACCCAAAAATATTTTCATTTTATTTTTTATCATTAAAAAAGTATTTTTAAATATTTAAAAGATTATTTTTAATTGATTAATGGAAATTAATTAATTAAAAATACTTTTAGGTATTTAAAAATCACCAAAAAATTCATGAAATGTTATAAGACATTTAGAAACATTGTCCAACCTTCAAACCAAATTTCTTTTTGGATCTTGATGCATTTTGAGAATTTTCCATTGAATTAAATCATTTTTTGTGCATTATTTTGATCATAAGTTCAAAAAATCATTTCTGCCTATCTAGGAAGAGTTGGACATTGATTCTTCTTGCATTGCATTGTGTTTAGCATGTAGTTTCTAGGATTAAATGGCCATGATTTGATCTTGCATTTTCAAATTGTTTGACATTTCTTTTGTTTAGGAACCCTAAAAACCCTAATAACTTAGAAAAATCATAACTTGAGTTTGGTTAAGAGTTGAGACCTCCCCTTTGGACCTTGGTTTAGTATAGGGTTAGGGTTTCTTTGAGTGGAATTTTTTCATTTTTATCTTAGGGTTTGCTTCTGTTTTTGGTTTTTGTTTGTTGTTTGATCCATAAACCCTAATTTGGGCTTCCATTTGCATCCATCTTGCATTCTCTTGTATAGCATGACTTGCCATGACATTTTATGCATCCATTTGACTCATTTGACATCATAAGACATATTGAAAGCATGTTTGATCATTGCATCTTCCATTTGCCATGTTGTATGCCATATGCATCTCATAACTTTTCTTGTATGTTCATGTGTCTTAACTTGCATCACTTGCATCCATGATCTTGTATGAACATCTCCATGCCTTGCCTCATGTTTGCAGCACTTCATAGCATCATTATCATCATCAACATGCTTCTGGTTTTGTTTTTCATCATATCACTTCATCTCATTTGGCATTGCATTGCATTTCTTTTCTAACATTTCAGGTGGTAAGTGATGCTGAGAAGTGAATTTGCCTTCACTTCTCATATCTTTTCTTTTCATCTCCCTTGCATCCATTGCTGCATTTTTGTTTGTGTTTAAGTTTGAGCTTGATCATTCTTGTTCTTCTTACTTTCTTTCTTCAAGTGACTTGACTTCTTGAATGAAGCAAGTCACTTTGCTTCTCTTGATCCTGTTCATCTGCTTCCTGGTGGTTCCATTGAAGATTGCTCTTGTAAACCTTACAAACCTTAGGAACAACCAAGCATGACAATGATTAGGGTTTTGACTAGTCTCCCCTCTTAGTTTTACCTTTGTGTCTTCTTTGAGTCTTCTCTTCTCACCTCATAATCAGGGACTAAACCCTAAAGGCTTTAAGGCTTTGTGATTAAGCTTATGCCTGCATCCTTCTCTTAGGATGGAGTGTATAACTTTAATCCTAAGTGTTAAACCCTTAATGTGTTTAACTCCTTTAATCAATTCACTTAATAATCATCAAGACATCACACTTGTAACTTGGGCCTTGCATTAGGGTTCTAATTCTTCCTTAATTGGTTAAGAAGGACTAACCCTAGTGTTAATGGACAAGTCCCCCTCAAGTTGTCTTACAAACCCTAAAAATCACTCCATCATCATATCACCTAATAAAATCCACTTAATAAAGGCTTGTTTTGTCATGAGTTTAATCCCTAATCATGGATTAGGTTGAGGAGCTTTCCTCAGCTTAAACATTCTCATCTATTATCCTTCTATTAGGATGGTGTAATGAGTCTGTTTAATCCTTGATTATGGCTTAACCTCATTACTCAACACTAAACAAAAACACCAAAAACATCTAAATAATCACAAGTAGGTTAATGATCTTAATCCTACACCAAAGGTGTTTAAGTGTGAGAATCTGACTTCACACTTGAGGTACTCTCAATACCCCTAATCAGAGGGAAGATGTGATGAGTTTACTAACCCACTAGTTTAGGCTTAAGCTCATTAACTTATGACAAACTTCAAAAGCAATAAAAGACTGAAAACACAAAAAACCGACAATAATCGTCTCCTTCGGGATTCTTTTCTCATCACCCTCACTCACAACCGAGAACTTGCTTCTTCCGTCTAGTGCAAGACAGTTCGCACCTGAGCCAGACAGGTCATACACTTGAGCATAGACAAGTAAGCAGTTCATCAGTCAATTTACCTTTCAGTCTCTTTGGGTCGAACTACGGTGTTCTGACTTCCTCATTGCACGAGAGGATACGTAGGCATAACTTAACAGTTATCGAACAAAAGTCTCTGTATATTCCCCCTCCTTCCAGCTTTATTCTTTTAGCCTCGTGATCTTGAGCAATTCATTTTCATTCTCACACTGACACTTTCTTACTTCATATCACTTTGCACTTCTTTTACACTGACACCTGTACATTCTTTTTCAGCTATTGTATACACAGATTGCACTGACACTACCCCTTTAAAACACAAATCTTCTAAGCGTGGATCCCGTCGAGTACGGCGGACAATCTGGGTGCTAATACCTTCCCAGGTTGTAACCAACCCCCTTTCTCAGTCTCTCTGGTTCGCAACCGTCTTATCCATCTTTTTCTAGGTCTATGCAGCATTGCCTTTCCTCCGGGATAAAAATGCCTAGCTGGCGACTCTTTTCATTCTCCAGTGAGTTCACGGCTGTGTGTTCTCACTGTTCCCTTCGCCGACCGTTCGCGTCTGTACCTTCATCTGATCCATTTCATTTGTCGGGAGCGACACAAGCATGAGGCAAGGCATGGAGATGTTCATACAAGATCATGGATGCAAATGATGCAAGTTAAGGAGCATGATCTTACATGAAAAGTTATGAAACATACATGGCAAACAAAATGGCAAATATGGGATGCAATGATCAAACATGCTTTCTAAATGTCTTAAGATGTCAAATGAATCACACGGGTGCTTGAAATGTTATGGCAAGTCATGTTATGCAAGGGAATGCAAGAAGGATGCAAATGAAAGCTCAAATTAGGGTTTATGGATCAAACAACAAACAAAAACCAAAAACAGAAGCAAAACCTAAGATAAAAAAATGGAAAATGCCACCCAAAGAAACCCTAAACCTATACTAAACCAAAGTCCAAAGGGGAAGTCTCAACTCTTAACCAAACTCAAGTTATGATTTTTTCTAAGTTATTAGGGTTTTTAGGACTCCTAAACAAAAGAAATGCCAAACAAATGAAAAATGCAAGATCAAATCATGGCCATTTTATCTCAAAAACTACATGCCAAATACAATGCAATGCAAAAAGAATCAAAGTCCAACTCTTCCTAGATAGGCAGAAATGATTTTTTGAACTTAGGATCAAAATAATGCACAAAAAATGATTTAATTCAATGGAAAATTCTCAAAATGCATCAAGATCAAAAAGGAAATTTGGTTTGAAGGTTGGACAATGTTTCTAAATGTCTTAGAACATTTCATGAATTTTTTGGTGATTTTTAAATACCTAAAAGTATTTTTAATAAATTAATTTCCATTAATCAATTAAAAATAATCTTTTAAATATTTAAAAATACTTTTTTAATGATAAAAATAAAAATAAAAATATTTTTGTGTCTTAAAAATTAATAAAACTCATGAGAAAAAGTTTCATAATTTTTAAAACATTTTTGCTATTTTTTATAAATTATAGAAATTGAATGAAAGAAAAATGAAAATAAAATATAAAGTATGCAGTATGAGTGGCTGGGATTGAGAGTTGAGTGATCAAAGGGCCCTGCGCGCAAGTCAACAAGACTGGAGGGTATGCACAATCCAAGGCCCAGATTCAAAGTTCACTAACGCGCGTGATCTGATGGCTGTGCTTCCAAGTTAACTTAATTAATTATGATTAATTTAATTAAACAAAATTAGGGTTTAATGACCCATCTGAGCCGTCCACAAGCGCGCGGGAAGCAGCATCCAAGGGACCAGATTTAAAGTTCACTAATTAATGAGATTTAGCCCTAATTACATTCAGGCGACCGGAGATGAGCTCCGGTCGTCTTCTCCGACCATCCAAAAACCCTAACTTCTTATCTAGGCCACCCCAAGTCAAATTAAACGCCCAGAAACAATCCCCACACTTCCTATAACTCAAATCCATGATCAAACATCATTTATGCATCATAAATCAAACGAATCGAAAGAAATGAAAATCACGGGAAAAGTTTCAGAGGGACCATACAAGCTCAATTTTTACTCATTTTTGATTCTGAAACCAACCCCATAACCAGCAAGACATGAATAATCAATTTGTAACTCAAAAATCAAGCTTTGAGAGAAAAGTTTCCATGTTCATACCTGAGCTGGAAAGCTTCAAAACTGAGCTTTCAGAGCTTCCTTTGCGTACAAATGGACTTCTTTGTCTCCCCTGATGCTAATGGAAGGCTTCAAAGCTCTTGTGGATGGCTGATTTGTGAGGAACAGTTCTGGTGTAGCAGATGGCACAGTCAGGAATGGGGAGGCTTCAAGCCATTCCAATGGTGGATTCCTGCTCCTTTAGGTGTGCCTGACTTGTTGGTGAAGGAAAATGAAGTGTTTGATGGCTGGATGAAGGGATTCGAAGAGTTCTGGTTCTAGGGATGAGAAATGGTGCAGTTCAGTTCAAGCTGGTTTCAGGGTTGAACCTTGGTGGTTTCTACTCAGCAAGGCAAGGTGAGATGATTGGAAGAATTTGTTTTTGTGTTTTCAGTTTGTGGAGGCAGATTCGAAGCAATTTGCAAGATGGTGTGTTTTTGTGCATATGGTCTTAGGGCATGTTTCAGCTTGGCCTCTTGATATATTTTGCTTGCCAAAGGATATTGTATTTTAATCCTATAGGTCAGATGATGTGACCTGGCCTATAGTGATTGGTAAGTTTGCTTTTGCTCAAAGTCCACCTTTTGTGTAAGAGAAGTATGGCTCATGATCTAGGCTAGTACAAGGCATGGTTCTGGTGCAGCATGGTGTGTGTGTGATGTTGGGAAGGTCCAGCAGCCAATGCATCAAGTGGAGAGAAGCATCATGATGGTTTTGCAAGTTGTCACCTTTTTGAACTTCATGAAAAAAAGTCTTGTTACATGAACCATGAACATGTGATTTTGGTTCAATTCTGATTTTTGGGACATATGGAATGTTTGTGTACTGGTTTGTAATGAACTAGAGGTTACAAAAGGCATTGGTTCATGGTTTTGCAAAATTCTCATTTGAAGCATGCCTTAAAAATCAATGATTTTAGCCAACTTTGTCACACCATAACTTTTGATTCAAGAAGAATTTGATCATGTTCTTGTACTTTTTGAAAAGGGAAAGATGTAATCTACAACTTTCATGACCAAAGTTTTTCCATTTGAAGCATTTTTGGATCAAGAATCAAGGCTTGAAAAATGACCTAAAATGAAGCATTCTTGAAAAGTCAACTATGCCCAAAAAGTCAACATTTGCAAAAACTCCAAATTATTGATTTTTATGAACTTCAACCTTCTTCCATGATCAAATAAAGATCATATACACTCAAAATGATGAAGATCACCCATTGGTTGGGTCATTGGGGGCCTCAGATGCCCTGATTTTACACTGACTTGTCCAGAAAGTCAACCCTTGATCAGATGACTTCCCCATGGAATTTCTTCATGAAAATTGATATGCATACTCCCTATACCATATAGAGACCAATGGAAACAAGAATGACCAAAAAATTTGGGGTTATGGCCTCTGAAACCAAAACCCTAATTTTTAGGTCAACTGTGCAGTCAAACTTGGCTCTGCATCCATTCAAACCCTAGTTCTTGTGATTCCTTGGAATTTTTGACTTTGAGAGGATGTAATATGATACTTGAACACATATGGACCCCATTTGAAGTGATTGGTTGCCCTTGGAGTGGCTCAAGGGGCTCTTGGATTGCTCAGATCACAAACCCTAGGTGCAGATGACTTAGAACCAATGCAGTGACTCAAAATTTATGCATATGAAATGATCACAAGCCATGGTGAAATGGGTGAGGGAAAATTTGGGGTGTTTACAGCTGCCCCTATTCAAACATGAGTTAGCTGTGTAGGATGTAAGCAACGGCTTAACAGGCAAACAAGATAACTTGTGGTTGAATACCAAAGACAGTCCAAAATTTGCACTCACAGAATGAAGAAGAAAAGGGATATAGATTGTAAAAGGGAAATAAAGCATATTGAAAAGCGGGAAACAACGCAATGACGGGGACGGCCGACATGCTGGGGATAAAAGGTAAAGCCAAGACGGGGACGGCCGACTAGCTGGGGAAAATCAAATTATGATGGGGACGGCCATCAGGATAAAGCTGTAAAATTTTCTGGGAGTTAATGAAACATGACGGGGACGGCCATCAAGTTCATAAAGCAAGGTAACCGACGATGGGGACGGCCATCGGGCTAACAGAAAAGGAAAAGGGGCCACGACGGGGACGGCCATCGGGTTAAAGAATAAATGAAATAAACAGATGATGGGGTACGGCCATCAAAGGTGAAGGACGATCACCTAGCAGGGGACGGATGCTCTGTTGGGTAATAAAGGAATTATGATGGGGACGGCCATCAAAGGTGGAGGACGACCACCTGGCAGGGTACGGCTGCCGAAAATATCAACGACGGGGACGGCCATCGGATAGAAAAGGTCAACGATGGGGACGGCCATCGGACGAGCATGATGGAGGACGACCATCAAGAAGTGGAGGACGACCACTCAGCAGGGTACGGCTGCTCTCGAGGTTTCTTATGACATAGGACGAATGCCAGATAACCAAAAATCAACAATGGGGACGGCCATTGGATAAAATGATGAAGGAAAAACATCAAAAGGTGGAGGACGACCACCTAGCAGGGGACGGCTGCTAAATATCAACGATGGGGACGGCCATCGGATGAGCATGATGGAGGACGACCATCAAGAGGTGGAGGACGACCACCTAGCAGGGTACGGCTGCTCTCAGGGTTATCATAACACAGGACGAGTGTCAGATAAAAAGAAAGAGTTGTTTTGTGATCTACTGGGGGATAGTAAACACGGACGAGTGTTCACATCCAAGAAACAAAGGGTATGAGTGTTTAGATGTTGTGTATAGATTAAAGATGCGGACGAGCATCCTTAAGACTATGATACGGACGAGTATCAGGTAGAAACAAATACTGACACGTGTTCAGAGATGATGATACGGACGAGTATCAACTGGTTAACAAGGAACACGGACGAGTGTTGAATCTGATGGTTCTTCTGGGGGAATAGTAGACACGGACGAGCATCTATATTCAAGAAGACACAAGTGTTTGACACGGTGTATGGATTAAAGATGCGGACGAGCATCCTTAAGACTATGATACGGACGAGTATCATGTAGAAACAAACACTAGACGCAATGTTCTGAGATGATGGTACGGACGAGTACCAATTGGTTAACAAAGAACAAGGACTATTGTTGGATCTGAGGGGATATAAAAGGTATATACAAGATACGGACGAGTATTTGAGTAGTATGAGTAGTTAACTGCTGGGGAGAGCGACACGGACGAGTGCCAAAAGGAGAAGAGTATAGTATGAACGAATATTTGATATACAAAGTGTAGGTGACTGCGCTGGGGATACGACACGGACGGGTGCCAAGAAAGTGTATATAAGTATATGTGAGTACAAAGAGGGTGTCTTTGGCTTTCTGCTGGGATATAACACGGACGGATGTCAAAAGGAGTATATACTGGTGTTTGGGAGTTGTGAGGCAACTGCTTTTGCTGGGAACTCTGGTGGGGATTTTTCTCCTGTATGTTGATGAACTGTCATTATTCACAAGTGTTGGTTCATAACATGGCTTATGATTATGCTATGAGTTGGATTTTTTTGCCGTAATGCTCCGTGTTAAAACGGAATGCTACGCTTTGTGGGTGAATATGATGCAAATGCTATGATTGTGCAAAGATACCAAAACCGGGATTCGGATCCCGTTGCTGCGAAGATCTTTGGCCGATCTGCTTGAAATGGACATCCCAGTTGGGGATGAGATCATTGGTAGATCTAATAAGACGATGTTTGCTTGGGGATGCGGGTCACTGATGGACCTATCCTTATAAATGAGAGACCCAGCTGGGGTTTGTAGAAGCTTTCTTCACTCTGTTGTGATCCTTCATGCGCTGCTCTTCTGGACAGAGGCTGGAGCTCGATGGGGAGATGACTCCCTGATTTTTGTACTCGGCTGAGGGCGAGACGGCAACTCGGCTGGGGAGAAAGAGGGATCCTTGACTCAGTCGGGGATGTAGGTGCCTTCTAGAATGCTTAGCAACTCTGATGGAGATAAGTAACAGCTGGAAACCCCGCTGGGGGGATGTTATGAGAGGCAACTCAGCTGGGGAGAGAGCACCTCGGGTGCTGAGAATGAGTGTTGACTTGCCAGCTCGCTGGGACGTAACTTGCATGCCCCAGGTTGCGTTCTGGATACCTGCAATCCTGCAAAGATAAGGAAACGCACAAAAGGTCCCGAGGTATCCTTTACTGGATTCCGTCATAGGAGTTAAGCATTCTCAAGAGTAAGTATATTCCCTGTAAGCATGTTTTTATTTTCTTAGAGAGAAACATCCGTACTTATGCAATCAGTTTTAGAGACATCAGACATTCTTTGCAAACGAAATATGTACGAGACGAAACATGACTGAAAAATCTGATTTTATTAATTCTTGTGCCCTGAATTGGCAAGATACAGTCAAGGAAACAAATCTCCTAAAATAAGGAGATTGTTACAAATTGAGAAACAAAGTGCTGGCGATGTTGACGATGCTTTCAAAGGAGCTTCCTCTTCTGCTATGACTCGTATGACAATGACGTTCTTCTCGCCTTGCTTTCTGAAGAAGGCTGATTCTGATTGAAGCTTGATCCTTTTGAAGCTTTCCAAGTTGCAAGTGATACAGACGAATTCAGACTGCAGTTGTTCGCTTATTCCCTTATTTTGCATGGATCGCCCTTTCGGGTTTTCAATCCATCGGGATACCCATTTTTGCCTGAGTTGTCCAATGCGGCTTTTCAACTCAGCGGGTGTACGTTTTTGCTTATTTTCCCTTATTTTTGCCCGAGTCTTTTATTCTGTTTTTGACTCGCCGGGATGCCCTATTTTTGCCTGGACTTACATTCTGTTTTTATGTCCAGCGGGTCTTTTTTATGCGAAGTATTTTTTAACTGCATCTGAATTCACAGGGGACGGGAAATCTTCACCATCCATGGTGCTGAGCATCAGTGCTCCACCAGAGAAAACTTTCTTTACAACAAATGGTCCTTCATAATTTGGAGTCCATTTGCCCCTGTGGTCTGTATGAGGAGGAAGGATTCTCTTCAGCACAAGATCTCCTACTTGGTACTCTCGGTGCCTGACTTTCTGATCGAAGGCTTTCTTCATTCTCTTCTGATATAGCTGTCCATGACAGATTGCAGCCAATCTTTTCTCTTCGATCAGACTCAGTTGTTCGTATCGGGCCCGAACCCATTCTGCTTCACTCAGCTTAACATCCATCAATACCCGCAGAGAGGGTAGTTCAACTTCCACCGGTAGGACTGCTTCCATACCATACACAAGTTGATACGCTGTTGCCCCAGTGGATGTCCTGATTGACGTGCGGTACCCATGCAAGGCGAACGGTAGCATCTCATGCCAGTCTTTATAAGTGACTACCATCTTCTGCACAATCTTCTTGATATTCTTATTTGCTGCCTCAACAGCACCATTCATCTTTGGCCTGTAAGGAGAAGAATTGTGATGTTGAATCTTGAAGTCCCGGCATAGCTCTGCCATCATTTTGTTGTTTAGATTGGAACCATTATCAGTAATGATTCGCTCGGGCACTCCATATCGACAGATGATATCTCTTTTCAGAAATCTGGCTACCACCTGCCTTGTAACATTGGCATAGGAAGCTGCTTCGACCCACTTGGTGAAATAGTCAATGGCAACCAGGATGAATCTGTGGCCATTTGAAGCAGTTGGCTCAATCTTACCAATCATGTCAATGCCCCACATAGCAAAGGGCCAGGGTGAAGACATCACATTCAGAGGATTGGGAGGCACATGCACCTTATCTGCATAAATCTGGCATTTATGGCATTTCTTGGCGTAGGCACAACAATCAGCATCCATTGTGATCCAGTAATAACCTGATCTTAGCAATTTCTTGGCCATTGCATGTCCTCCAGCATGGGTACCAAAGGATCCTTCGTGCACTTCATGCATCAATAAATCTGCTTCCGTCTTGTCAACACATCTGAGGAGTACCATATCAAAGTTCCTTTTGTATAAAGATCCATCAGTGTTCAGAAAGAAACTACCAGCAAGCCTTCTCAAAGTCTTCTTATCGTTGGAAGATGCCCCAGGTGGGTATGTCTGATCCTCTAAGAAGCATTTAATGTCATGAAACCAAGGCTTATCATCTTTGACACCTTCTGCCGCAAATACATATGCTGGTCTATCAAGTCTCGACACTGAAATCTGAGGTACAAAGTTAGCAGCTTGAACTTTGATCATGGATGAAATGGTAGCAAGAGCATCTGCAAACTGATTCTCGTCCCGAGGGATATACTCAAGCTTGACTGTTGTGAAGAAAGTCAATAACCTCCTTGTATAATCCCTGTAAGGTATCAGATGATCCTGATGGGTGTACCATTTGCCGTTGGTTTGATTGACTACCAAAGCTGAATCTCCGAATACGGTCAACGTCTTGATCCTGAGGTCAATGGCTTCCTCAAGACCCATAATGCAAGCTTCGTATTCAGCTTCGTTATTAGTGCAGTTGAAAGTGAGTTTTGCCGAGAAAGGCATGTGAACTCCTTTAGGTGTGATGAGTACTGCACCAACACCACGACCATTCATGTTAACAGCCCCATCAAACATCATAGTCCATTCTTCTTCCGGGTCGGGCCCTTCAGTGTGAATAGGCTCTTCATGATCTTTTGCTTTTATGAACATGATGTCTTCATCAGGGAAGTCAAATCTCATAGGCTGGTAGTCATCTATGGGTTGCTTAGCAAGATATTCAGATAGTACACTGCCCTTGATGGCTTTCTGAGAGGTGTACTGGATGTCGTATTCTGTGAGAATCATCTGCCATCTTGCAACCCGTCCGGTAAGAGCTGGCTTCTCGAAAATGTACTTAACTGGGTCCATTTTGGATATCAACAAAGTAGTGTGGGTCAACATATACTGTCTCAGTCGGCGAGCCGCCCACGCTAAAGCACAGCAAGTTTTCTCGAGCAGTGAATAACGTTGTTCACAGTCGGTAAACTTTTTGCTTAGGTAGTATATTGCATACTCTTTTCGACCAGACTCGTCATGCTGGCCCAGCACGCACCCCATTGACTCTTCTAATACTGTCAAGTACATTATTAGAGGTCTTCCTTCAACTGGTGGCATAAGGATTGGAGGTTCTTGTAAGTACTCCTTGATCTTGTCAAAAGCCCTTTGGCAGTCTTCATTCCACCTGACCGTCTGTTCTTTTCTTAACAGCTTGAACAAGGGTTCACAGGTTGTTGTCAGGTGAGATATGAACCGTGAGATATAGTTCAATCGACCTAAGAACCCTCGAACTTCTTTCTCTGTTTTCGGTGCAGGCATCTCTTGGATGGCTTTGACTTTATCAGGGTCAACTTCAATCCCTTTCTCGCTTACAATAAATCCCAGCAGCTTACCGGATCGCACCCCGAATGTGCATTTGTTGGGGTTCAACTTCAGTTGGTACTTCCTCAGACGTTTGAACAATTTGAGCAGATTTACCAGATGGTCTTCTTCCGTAAGGGACTTGGCAATCATGTCATCCACATAACACTCGATTTCCTTATGGATCATATCGTGGAATAGTGTCACCATAGCCCGTTGATATGTTGCACCAGCATTCTTCAGTCCGAATGGCATCACTTTGTAACAGAACGTGCCCCAAGGTGTGATGAATGTTGTCTTCTCCATGTCTTCAGGTGACATCTTAATCTGGTTGTATCCTGAAAATCCGTCCATGAAGGAGAATACCGAGAACTGAGCCGTGTTATCGACCAATACGTCAATGTGAGGTAATGGGAAGTCATCTTTCGGGCTGGCTCTGTTCAGATCCCGGTAGTCAACACACATCCTTACTTTGCCGTCCTTCTTAGGCACAGGCACAATATTAGCAACCCACGGCGGATAGCTAGTTACAGCAAGGAAACCGGCGTCCCATTGCTTTTGTACCTCTTCCTTGATTTTCATAGCCATGTCTGGGCGAGTACGGCGCAGTTTCTGTTTGACCGGCGGGCATTCTTCTCTCAAAGGCAGCTTGTGCACGACAATATCGGTATCCAACCCTGGCATGTCTTGGTACGACCAAGCAAACACATCTACATACTCTTGAAGCAGGTCTATCAGTTGTCTCTTCACTGAGTCTTGCAGGCAGGCCCCGATTCTAACTTCTTTCACGTCTTCATCTGTACCAAGATTGATCACTTCAACCTCCTCCTGGTGAGGAGTAATAACCTTTTCCTCTTGTCTTAACAACCTGGCTAGCTCTTCAGGAAATTCATATTCTTCTTCAACCCCTTCATCATCTTGATTGATTGGATTGTCAAAGTCATACGAAGTCATAGCCGTGCTGTTGTCGGTGCTGTCTGGAAGGCACTCTCTGCAAGGGTTAAGTTTGTTCATTTTAGTGATCCGATTTTAGTCTTATTTAGAAAAGTGAAATGAAGTTGTCATTTTGAAAACACCGCCATTTATTTTTTGTACAAAAAGAAAAATGGAAAAACAGTGAACGAAAAGAAAAAGACTCGTTTGCAAAAAGATGTCTGATATTTCATTAATTAATCTTGTTTGCACAAAAAGTACAGATGGCCCGATTACAAAATGAGTCTTGTCATCTTGGGCAAGATGCAAGACTTTGATGCATGCTTATAAAAATACAGGAAATAATAATTACTCTGCATGAGTAACTCTTATAATTTCCTGGGAAGACCAGTTCGAGAGACTGCTCCCCGGGATCTTTGGACGAATCCAGCTTTCCAGGTTGCGTTCCTCTTCCAGCTCGTCTTCCAGACAGTTGATAGCATCAGGGGTAAGCATCCCCCCACTCACAAAGTTGGGCTCTTTCGCAGCCGCTGCTTGATCTTGTTGAGTTGGTTTGTAACCCAACCCAAATCTGTCTTCTTTCTTCTCTACCGATAGCAATTTGCCCCAGCCTTGGGCAGTTCCTTCCTCAACAACCTTCCGGGCTTGTTGGTATGATGATATTGGAGTACCAGGCACAGCAGATGTTTCATTCACATTCAAGGCTTCAAACCCCTGGCTCATTGTTTCATGGATCTCCCCATCCATTTCAATGTATTTATAGGTAGCCAGGTGGCTGACAAAAATGTCCTCCTCTCCGCAGATTGTAACGATTTGACCCTCCCACTCATATTTTAACTTCTGGTGAAGGGTAGAGGTCACGGCGCCAGCAGCGTGAATCCATGGCCTACCCAACAAACAGCTGTAGGCAGGTTGAATGTCCATCACATAGAAGATAGTTTTAAAGGTCTGCGGGCCAATCGTTACGGGCAGCTCAATCTCTCCCAGAACCGATCTCTTTGAGCCATCAAAAGCTCTCACCACCAGGTTGCTGGGTCTCAACGCCAATCCGTCATACTCTAGCTTCACCAAAGCCTTTTTAGGTAGGACATTAAGGGATGACCCCGTGTCTACCAGCACATGGGAAAGGACAGCACCTTTGCATTCCATGGTTATGTGCAAGGCTTTGTTGTGGTTGCGGCCTTCCGTTGTCAAATCAGTATTGGTGAACCCTAGTCCGTGACTAGCATTAACATTTCCAACTACTGCTTCCAGCTGATTGACAGTGATCTCTTCAGGCACGTAAGCTGCGTGCAGGACTTTGAGTAGTGCATTCCGATGGGCTTCGGAGCACATAAGCAGTGATAGGATTGAGATCTTGGAAGGAGTTTGGTGAAGCTGATCCACTATTTTATAATCACTCTTTTTGATGATTCGCATGAACTCATCAACCTCTTGATCGAATGGTGTTTTCAAGGCTTCTTTAACAACTTGATCTTCCTGCACGGGGCTCTTCCCTTTTGCCTTGGCAGCAGCTTCTGCTTCGGCAGTGGGTCTCTGAATTTGTGGAGCGAAAAGACGTCCGCTTCCGCCCACATTGTCAATTTGTAGTGCTGGGGTTGATGATTCAAAAGTGATTCTTTGTCCTTCACAGTACAAGTCAGAGCCGTAATGCCAGGGGATGGCATTACTGCTTTCATAAGGTACGGGTCCAGGCACCGTGATGGTGACCGAACTGATTGCAGCTGTTGAAGGAACGGTGATAGTCTGTGGATCGTAATAAATTGTCACTGGTGCCCTGATGGGAGCAGCACCTTCTGAGTTGTAGACAGAGTTGTTTTCAGGATCGTAAAAGATTGTGACAGTTGAGACATCTTCATGATTTGTTGCTGGTGTTGTAGGAGATATTGTCGGAAGAAAGGATGTTGTTGTTGTAGGAGCTTCAAAATGGAGTGGTGCTGGAGTTGTAGAAGGAACATTCATTGATATCTGATCAGTTGAAATGACAGATGAAGTACTCGTTGATGAAACCGAAGAATTGTCAGGAACAATAGTCGTTGCAGTTGTAGGAGGTTCTGAAACCGTTGCTGATGAGATTGCTGGATTTGTTGGAAATGATGTGGTGATCTGAAGCTGGCCACTCTGAATAAGGCCATCTATGCCATTCCGCAAATTATCGCACCCATTTACCGAGATATTGCAGTAAGCACAACCTAACTCACACCCCGGGAACATTTGACATTCCAAGAGCTGAGCTTTGATTTCCACCAACGGCGTCCGGATCTGTCCCACACTGGTTATTAAATAAGACGGCTTGTCTTCTTCAATAGCGTTAATTCTAGGACCACCGTGGTTCGGCATTGGGTTTTTATTGACATTGGGTGGTGGTGCGAAATTCAGAGCTTTTGAGTCTACCAGGTCTTGTACCTTCATATGCAGGGCTCTGCACTTTTCTGTACTGTGGCCAGGTGCGTTTGAATGAAAAGCACACCTAGCATTGGAGTCATAGTTCCTGGGTAGACTGTTGGGATCTGGAGGTGCCAGCGTCCTTAGCTCAACTAGGTTGAGTTTCAGGAGTTGTGGCAGCAGGGTAGCATATGGCATAGGGATCGGATCGATCACCCTATTAGCTTGAGATGGCCTCTGTTGGAATGGCCTTTGTTGATTGTTGTTGTTGGTGTTGCTGTTGTTGTAGTTCCTTGGAGGATACTGATTTTGCTGATGGTACTGAGGTTGTTGTTGATAGCTTTGTTGAGGAGGTTGATAGACTGGCTGAGGATGAGCTGGAGCAGGAATGGTGACTGCTGCTATTGACCTTTGAACATATTGGGGCCTGCCCCTGTTTGAATGGATGGCATTGGTCTCGCCAGTTCTTCTCGGGCCCACAAAAGGCTTTCTTGCACTACTGGACGAGCTTGCACCGTTGTCTGAGATCTTTCCCATTTTTAACAAGCTTTCAATTCTCTCCCCGGCTATGACAACATCTGCAAAGCTAGTGGAAGAGAAGGCAGCCAGCCTGTCAATATAAGTTCCCTGAAGGGTGTTCATGAACATATCTGCCATTTCCCGTTCAGACATAGGTGGCTGAACAGCAGCAGCCAATTGCCTCCATCTCTGGGCATATTCTCGGAAACTCTCCCTTGAAGACTGTGACATTCCCATTAGGAGGGTCCTGTTGGGTGCCATGTCTAAGTTATACTGATACTGTCTGATGAAGGCCTCTGCCAGGTCCTTCCAGCATCTAATAGTTGCCCTTGTCAAGTGAGAGTACCATTCTCTTGATGCTCCGGTTAAGCTGTCTTCGAAATAGAACATCCAGAGCTTCTCATCCATAGTATAGGCCTTCAGCCTTCCCAGAAATGACTGTAAATGAGTCCGGGGACATGAAGTCCCGTTGTATTTTTCAAAGCAAGGGGGCTTGAACTTATGGGGGATCCTGACCCCGTCTACCAAGCCCATGTCCATGACATCGAAGCCCAAAGAGTTTTGAGATTCTAAGGACCTCAACTTCTCAGCTATCTCATCCAATCTCCTATCATAAGCTTCTTCCCCAGCACCCATTACTGTGAATTGGTCCTCCTGAGGATCTTCTTGAAGTACCCTAGCTGCGGTGGCAGTCCCTTGAACATTTGCAGGAATATTGACCTCAGGATGGAGGTGTGGTCCAAATACCGGAGGGTTGACGTGAGGTTGGACTCTTTCATTGTTACTGGTACCGGCAGTCCCTATATGTGGATCTTCTTGGTTCTGCCTTTCCACCATGGCCCTCAATCTTTCCTGGCTCTGAGCCATGTTGTTCATAACTTCCATAAACTGAGTCATTTGATTCCTCATTTCTAGCCTTTCATTTGCCATTTGATTTCTGACCTCAGTAAGGTCCTGCTGCATCTGATCCATTTGAATGCCCGGAAGGTTGCTACGGGTTGGATAACGGTGCGGACGGTTGAGGGGAAATACCCGGCGCCTAGCAATAGTTCCTGAACATCACAACAGAGTTAGTGGAAATAAAACAAAAACCTACAAAACAAAAAAAAGTGTTAGCATGCAATGCAGTATGCTTATTTGTCCTCAAGGTATCCGGCTTGGCCTTCAGTTTTGACCCTTCCAGACCCTTGGAGATGCTGTTGTTGTTGCTTGAAGAAAACTCAGATGAAGCAAACTAACACAAATGTATTACAGAAGGTGAAATAATACAAATTGTTCATTTTACAACACAAGCCCTCTAAGGGGTCAAAATACATTACAAGAAAATAAAAGTACATGGAAAGAAAGCAACAACAAACAAATGGTCAAACATCAAGACCAAACTCATCCTCACGAACTTCCTTGAGAAGTGCTTCGGTCACAGGATCAGCCGGACGCTCCGTGAGATTCCTGATGAGGAGGTTCCGGGTTGTAACAGCTGTGGTGAGCTTCTTGTGATGAGTTTGGTCCTTTGACCTCTTTACCCCAGCTTTGATCTTCAGTTCTGATATCTCCCTCTGGGCTGCTGCCAGGGCTTCTTGTTGTTCCCTTGCACTAGCTTCCAGTTGCTCCATCTTGTCTTGAACTCTCTTGTCCTCTAGAGTACGAGCCTCGGTGATCCTGACCCACCGGGCTTGACTCTCCTTCAAATACAAGTCTGTTCTTGCTCTCTGGAACTGGGCTTCCTTGCAAGAATTCTTCAGAATTTGTTCTCCAGCCTTTGACTTTTTAATGTAATCCCCAGACTTCTCAATCTTAATCAGATGCTCTACTCTCAACTTCTCCAACCTCTCAATTTCCCTCATGCCTTCACTCCTCTCCCGGAGGGTCTTCTGCAAAGCCTGGGTTAACTTCTCATTTCTTTCTTTCAAGCTCTCAAACTCCTCCAAACTGATAGTGGCAGGGGGTGATGCTGAAGATGACTCAGACATGTCTTCTATGGTAAAGGGCATCCCAGAGAATTGGGCCCTGGCACGGGACCATTCATAATATTGTGTCGATGCCACATTGTTGCACTTCCCTAGAATGGTTATTCCCTTGGTTTGAACATTATCCCAGGCCCAAGCAGCCTGCCTAACAACAGTCAAATCAATCTTGTTCTCACAATAAAGAGTCTCAACCAAGTCCTGTGCCTTAGGAGTGTGGACCAGTGCATAGCCCAGTTGCCTTCTGAACAGCAGAGGGTTGTAATTAATACTACCCTTAACTCCTATCAAAGGCACATTAGGAAAACGCCCACAGCTGGTGATGATATCCCTGCCCTTGGTGCTTTGAGTGCACCATCTGATATCTGCTGAAGTTAGAGCAGTGAGTCTCTTAGCCCAGTTGCTCTGCTGATGAGGGTTCAGAAATGCATCTGTCCTGGGCAAATGCCTGAGAAGCCAAGTGTGGAACAATGGAGCACAACACCTCACTAATCTTCCCCTCTGCTTTTCATTCCTCTGATGCACTGAATAGTAAAGATCCCCCAATAAAGTTGGCACTGGGTTCTTCAAGATGAACAGATGGATTGCATTCTTGCTAATGAATCGAGGCTCATCTGCAAACAATACAATTCCATATATGCTCAAGGCCAGTAAAGCACAAACAGCTTTCCATTCTCCTAAAGAAGCTTTCAGGGTAGCTTGAGAAATCAGGAAATCCAGATGAAAACCAGGGATTCCAGCTTTAGAGGTCATATGCTGCTCGATCAGGACAGGCTCTAGATGCAGAGCCTTTGCTACTTCTCCATGGCTAGGAAAGACCATCTCTGAGTTGAAAGGGATTCCACCCTTGATAGGCAAACCAACCAATGATGAGTATTCTTCTAATAGAGGGCCCAACTGAAAGTCTTGGAAAGTGAAACATCTTAGTGGGGGATCATAGAACTGAATGCAGGTGTGGATCAGGCTTCTCTGTGATGGGTCCAGATCCATAACCATATCAAGTATATCTCCATAACTTTCCCTGAACAATGGTATGTGATCTGGAGTGATCAGGGTCTGAATCCTCCTGATATCTGATAGCTCTGGCTGGAAGAAGTGATAGGTGATGTTGCTCTTTTTAGGAGCCATGATGCTGAAGTCTGAGTAGAGATAGGTGCTGATGATAATACTGAAGAAGGGGCCACTGATTGGCTGGTGCAGGTGATAGCTGAAGCAGATAGCTAAACTGAAGTAGGTGCTGATGAAGATAGGTCAATACTGAAGATGGGGTCAAAACTAGCCAAAAGTGAAGATGGATACCCTGAAACACAAATAAGCAAATGTCAATATGATGCAATGATTATGTATGCAAATGAAATGCAAGGGTCTGTGACTGAGCTGGATCTGATCAAATGCCCTGATATAGGTCCAAGTGTGTTCAAGAATTCCAGTTGGAGGTCTATAAATCCAGTAACCAAGGTGGGGGACTCAAATAAAGAGCCACATGTCCAGGGTTTTAGAATCACAAGAACTGTCCCAAATTGGAGTATTCTTAAACAATCAAAGCAACAAGGTATTCTGAGGTCAAGGTACCTGCAAACCTGTAAACAGCCCAACCCCCTCACAGGCAGTGTTCTAAAACAAGGATCCTCAGACTTGGATCAGTTATGAGAAGTGTAAACACTTCTAACCCGGAGGTACAGTGTTTACAATAACCATAACAATTCCTCCTCTAATTCACCTCAGTTTCTGAAGGTCAATACTAAAAGGTCATCCAGACTTAGCAGGCTTCCCAGATAGCCCTAGCATTGCAGGAAATCTGCAACACAGAGTTCTCAAGAAGAAACCCATATCTGAACCGTGTTTCATATTCCCGCACCAGACCGAAATGGAATGGGAAAGAATATGATTCACTCTAGCCTAGGTGCCACTCAGGTCCCAGGTATAGGACCTTAACTCTCAATGGAACACCCACCCACCAAAGCAGACAACAGATCCAGCCAGCAGTATGACAGTATGATAAATGAAAAAAAAACAGTAAAGAAAGCAATAAATAAAGCTGTACAGAAAGCAGTAAATAAAGCAAATATACACATACAAATAGCACATAACACCCCCAATAAACACAAATCAATCAAGCGCTAGGAGGAACCCACAAAAAGAACCAGAAGCCCTGGTTGCAGTATAAGGGTCCCCAGCAGAGTCGCCAAGCTGTCGCTCCCGATAAATGGGGAATAACCCAGATAAAGGTACAGACGCGAACGGTCGGCGAAAGGGACAATGAGAACACACAACCGTGAACTCACTGGAGAATGAATAGAGTCGCCAGCTAGGCATTTTTATCCCGGAGGAAAGGCAATGCTGCATAGGCCTAGAAAGAGATGGATAAGACGGTCGCGAACCAGAGAGACTGAGAAAGGGGGTTGGTTACAACCTGGGAAGGTATTAGCACCCAGATTGTCCGCCGTACTCGACGGGATCCACGCTTAAAAGATTTGTGTTTTAAAGGGGTAGTGTCAGTGCAATTTGTGTGTCAAAGAGCTGGAAAAGGATGTACAGGTGTCAGTGTAAAAGAGGTGAAGTGTATAAATAATGTGTCAGTGTAGGAATGAGAATGAATTGCTCAAGATCATGAGGCTAAAAGAATGATGCTGGAAGGAGGGGGAATATACAGAGACTTTTGTTCGATAACCGTTAAGTTATGCCTACGTATCCTCTCGTGCAATGAGGAAGTCAGAACACCGTAGTTCGACCCAAAGAGACTGAAAGATGAATTGACTTGTGAACTGCTTACTTGTCAATGCTCAAGTGTATGACCTGTCTGGCTCAGGTGCAAACTGTCTTGCATTAGACGGAAGAAACAAGTTCTCGGTTGTGAGTGAACGCGATGAGAAAAGAATCCCGGAGGAGACGATTATTGTTTGTTTTTGAGTTTTCAGTCTTTTATTGCTTTTGAAGGTTTGTCATAGATTAATGAGCTTAAGTCTAAACCAATGGATTTAGTAAACTCATCACATCTTCCCTCTGATTAGGGGTAATGAGAATACCTTAAGTATGAAGTCAGATTCTCACACTTAATCACCTTTGGTGTAGGATTAAGATCATTAACCTACTTGTGATTAATTAGATGTTTTTGTTGTTTTTGTTTAGTGTTGAGTAATGAGGTTAAGCCATAATCAGGGATTAAACAGACTCATTACACCATCCTAATAGAAGGATAATAGATGAGAATGTTTAAGCTGAGGAAAGCTCCTCAACTTAATCCATGATTAGGGATTAGACTCATGACAAAACAAGCCTTTGATTAAGTGGATTTTATTTAATGGTATGATTATGAAGTGTTTTTTATGATTTGTAAGACAACTTGAGGGGGACTTGTCCATTAACACTAGGGTTAGTCCTTCTTAACCATTTAAGGAAGAATTAGAACCCTAATGCAAGGCCCAAGTTACAAGTGTGATGTCTTGATGATTATTAAGTGAATTGATTAAGAGATTTAAACACATTAAGGGTTTAACACTTAGGATTAAAGTTATACACTCCATCCTAAGAGAAGGATGCATGCATAAGCTTAATCACAAAGCCTTAAAGCCTTTAGGGTTTAGTCCCTGATTATGAGATGAGAGGAGAAGACTCAAAAGAGACACAAAGGTAAAACTAAGAGGGGAGACTAATCAAACCCTAATCATTGTCATACTTGGTTGTTCCTAAGGTTTGTGAGGTTTTCAAGAGAAGTCTTCAATGGAACCACCAGGAAGCAGATGAAAGGAGCAAAGAGAAGCAAAGTAACTTGCTTCACTTAAGAAGTCAAGTCACTTGAAGAAAGAAAGTGGGAGGAAGAAGAATGAGCAAGCTCAATCTCAAACACAAACAAAAATGCAGCAATGGATGCAAGAGAGGTGAAAAGAAAAGTTATGAGAAGTGAAGGCAAATTCACTTCTCAAGTTTACTTACCACCTGAAAAGATTAGAAAAGAAATGCAAGGCAAAGCAAAATGAGATGACATGACATGATGAAAAACAAAACCAGAAGCATGTTGATGATGATAATGATGTTATGAGATGCTACAAGCATGAGGCAAGGCATGGAGATGTTCATACAAGATCATGGATGCAAATGATGCAAGTTAAGGAGCATGATCTTACATGAAAAGTTATGAAACATACATGGCAAACAAAATGGCAAATATGGGATGCAATGATCAAACATGCTTTCTAAATGTCTTAAGATGTCAAATGAATCACACGGGTGCTTGAAATGTTATGGCAAGTCATGTTATGCAAGGGAATGCAAGAAGGATGCAAATGAAAGCTCAAATTAGGGTTTATGGATCAAACAACAAACAAAAACCAAAAACAGAAGCAAAACCTAAGATAAAAAAAATGGAAAATGCCACCCAAAGAAACCCTAAACCTATACTAAACCAAAGTCCAAAGGGGAAGTCTCAACTCTTAACCAAACTCAAGTTATGATTTTTTCTAAGTTATTAGGGTTTTTAGGACTCCTAAACAAAAGAAATGCCAAACAAATGAAAAATGCAAGATCAAATCATGGCCATTTTATCTCAAAAACTACATGCCAAATACAATGCAATGCAAAAAGAATCAAAGTCCAACTCTTCCTAGATAGGCAGAAATGATTTTTTGAACTTATGATCAAAATAATGCACAAAAAATGATTTAATTCAATGGAAAATTCTCAAAATGCATCAAGATCAAAAAAGAAATTTGGTTTGAAGGTTGGACAATGTTTCTAAATGTCTTAGAACATTTCATGAATTTTTTGGTGATTTTTAAATACCTAAAAGTATGTTTAATAAATTAATTTCCATTAATCAATTAAAAATAATCTTTTAAATATTTAAAAATACTTTTTTAATGATAAAAATAAAAATAAAAATATTTTTGTGTCTTAAAAATTAATAAAACTCATGAGAAAAAGTTTCATAATTTTTAAAACATTTTTGCTATTTTTAATAAATTATAGAAATTGAATGAAAGAAAAATGAAAATAAAATATAAAGTATGCAGTATGAGTGGCTGGGATTGAGAGTTGAGTGATCAAAGGGCCCTGCGCGCAAGTCACAAGACTGGAGGGTATGCACAATCCAAGGCCCAGATTCAAAGTTCACTAACGCGCGTGATCTGATGGCTGTGCTTCCAAGTTAACTTAATTAATTATGATTAATTTAATTAAACAAAATTAGGGTTTAATGACCCATCTGAGCCGTCCACAAGCGCGCGGGAAGCAGCATCCAAGGGACCAGATTTAAAGTTCACTAATTAATGAGATTTAGCCCTAATTACATTCAGGCGACCGGAGATGAGCTCCGGTCGTCTTCTCCGACCATCCAAAAACCCTAACTTCTTATCTAGGCCACCCCAAGTCAAATTAAACGCCCAGAAACAATCCCCACACTTCCTATAACTCAAATCCATGATCAAACATCATTTATGCATCATAAATCAAACGAATCGAAAGAAATGAAAATCACGGGAAAAGTTTCAGAGGGACCATACAAGCTCAATTTTTACTCATTTTTTATTCTGAAACCAACCCCATAACCAGCAAGACATGAATAATCAATTTGTAACTCAAAAATCAAGCTTTGAGAGAAAAGTTTCCATGTTCATACCTGAGCTGGAAAGCTTCAAAACTGAGCTTTCAGAGCTTCCTTTGCGTACAAATGGACTTCTTTGTCTCCCCTGATGCTAATGGAAGGCTTCAAAGCTCTTGTGGATGGCTGATTTGTGAGGAACAGTTCTGGTGTAGCAGATGGCACAGTCAGGAATGGGGAGGCTTCAAGCCATTCCAATGGTGGATTCCTGCTCCTTTAGGTGTGCCTGACTTGTTGGTAAAGGAAAATGAAGTGTTTGATGGCTGGATGAAGGGATTCGAAGAGTTCTGGTTCTAGGGATGAGAAATGGTGCAGTTCAGTTCAAGCTGGTTTCAGGGTTGAACCTTGGTGGTTTCTACTCAGCAAGGCAAGGTGAGATGATTGGAAGAATTTGTTTTTGTGTTTTCAGTTTGTGGAGGCAGATTCGAAGCAATTTGCAAGATGGTGTGTTTTTGTGCATATGGTCTTAGGGCATGTTTCAGCTTGGCCTCTTGATATATTTTGCTTGCCAAAGGATATTGTATTTTAATCCTATAGGTCAGATGATGTGACCTGGCCTATAGTGATTGGTAAGTTTGCTTTTGCTCAAAGTCCACCTTTTGTGTAAGAGAAGTATGGCTCATGATCTAGGCTAGTACAAGGCATGGTTCTGGTGCAGCATGGTGTGTGTGTGATGTTGGGAAGGTCCAGCAGCCAATGCATCAAGTGGAGAGAAGCATCATGATGGTTTTGCAAGTTGTCACCTTTTTGAACTTCATGAAAAAAAGTCTTGTTACATGAACCATGAACATGTGATTTTGGTTCAATTCTGATTTTTGGGACATATGGAATGTTTGTGTACTGGTTTGAAATGAACTAGAGGTTACAAAAGGCATTGGTTCATGGTTTTGCAAAATTCTCATTTGAAGCATGCCTTAAAAATCAATGATTTTAGCCAACTTTGTCACACCATAACTTTTGATTCAAGAAGAATTTGATCATGTTCTTGTACTTTTTGAAAAGGGAAAGATGTAATCTACAACTTTCATGACCAAAGTTTTTCCATTTGAAGCATTTTTGGATCAAGAATCAAGGCTTGAAAAATGACCTAAAATGAAGCATTCTTGAAAAGTCAACTATGCCCAAAAAGTCAACATTTGCAAAAACTCCAAATTCTTGATTTTTATGAACTTCAACCTTCTTCCATGATCAAATAAAGATCATATACACCCAAAATGATGAAGATCACCCATTGGTTGGGTCATTGGGGGCCTCAGATGCCCTGATTTTACACTGACTTGTCCAGAAAGTCAACCCTTGATCAGATGACTTCCCCATGGAATTTCTTCATGAAAATTGATATGCATACTCCCTATACCATATAGAGACCAATGGAAACAAGAATGACCAAAAAATTTGGGGTTATGGCCTCTGAAACCAAAACCCTAATTTTTAGGTCAACTGTGCAGTCAAACTTGGCTCTGCATCCATTCAAACCCTAGTTCTTGTGATTCCTTGGAATTTTTGACTTTGAGAGGATGTAATATGATACTTGAACACATATGGACCCCTTTTGAAGTGATTGGTTGCCCTTGGAGTGGCTCAAGGGGCTCTTGGATTGCTCAGATCACAAACCCTAGGTGCAGATGACTTAGAACCAATGCAGTGACTCAAAATTTATGCATATGAAATGATCACAAGCCATGGTGAAATGGGTGAGGGCAAATTTGGGGTGTTTACAGTTTTGTAGGTTTTGTTGTTATTTGTTTCTAACTCCGTTGTGATCTCAGGAAATATTGCTCGTCGTCGGGTGTTCCCTGTCAACCGTACGCACCGGTACCCTACTCGCAACAACCTTCCTGGTATCCAAATGGATCAAGTACAGCAGGACCTGACTGAGGTCAGAACTCAGATGGCTAATGAAAGAGTGGAGATGAGGAACCAAATGGCTCAATTCATGGCTGTGATGACTGGCTTGGCTCAGAGTCAAGAGAGGTTAAGGGAACTAGTGGAAAGACAAACTCTCGAGGAACCTCATCTTGGAACTGGAGGAACTAGTAATAATGAGCGGGGCCAGCCTCATATTAATCCACCAGTGTTTGGACCTCATCTGGATCCAGAGGTCAACATCCCGAAAAATGTGCAAGGAAATACTGCTGGGGGGAGAATCTTACAGGAAGATCCCCAAGAAGAGAAGTTTACTGTCATGGGAGCTGGAGACGAAGTCTATGATAGGAGGTTGGACGAAATTGCTGAGAAGTTGAGATCTCTGGAGTCTCAGAATTCCTTAGGCTTCGATGTAATGGACATGGGGCTAGTGGATGGGGTGAGAATTCCCCACGAATTCAAACCCCCGTGCTTTGAGAAATACAATGGAACCTCTTGTCCACGAACTCACTTGCAATCTTTCCTGGAAATACTTAAAGCTTATACTATGGATGAGAAGTTGTGGATGTTTTACTTTGAAGACAGTCTGACTGGGGCTTCAAGAGAGTGGTATTCACACTTGACCAGAGCTACCATTAGATGCTGGAAGGACTTAGCTGAAGCCTTCATCAGACAATATCAATACAATCTGGACATGGCCCCTAACAGGACCCTCCTGATGGGAATGTCCCAGTCTTCCAGAGAAAGCTTCAGAGAATATGCCCAGAGGTGGAGACAGCTCGCTGCTGCTGTCCAACCACCCATGTCGGAAAGGGAGATGGCCGACATGTTCATGAATACTCTGCAAGGAACATATATTGATAGACTGGCTGCCTTTTCTTCCACCAGCTTTGCTGATGTCGTCATAATGGTGCAAGTTCATCCAGTAATCTCAGGAAGCCTTTTGTGGGACCCCGAAGAGCCGGTGAGACCAATTCCATTCATGCAAGCAGGGGCAGACCCCAGTATGTACACTGGTCAGTAGCAGCTGTTACCATTCCAACTCCGATTCCTCAGCAACCAATATATCAACAACAACAACCACATCATCAACAACAAGTTCAGTATCCGCAACAGAGAATCTACAACAACAACAATAGCAACCAACAACAACGTCCTTTCCAACAAAGACCATCACAGGCAAACAGGGTGATTGATCCCATCCCTATGCCTTATGCTGCCTTATTGCCACAACTCCTGAAGCTTAACCTGGTTGAGTTAAGGACGTTGGCACCACCAGATCCCCTCAATCTCCCAAGGAATTATGATGTCAACGCCAGGTGTGCTTTCCACTCCAATGCACTTGGTCACAGCACTAAAAAATGCAGGGCCTTACAAATGAAAGTCCAAGATCTGGTGGATTCTAAAGCCCTCAACTTTGCACCTCCTCCAAATGTCAACAAAAATCCTATGCCTAATCATGGCGGGCCGAGGATTAATGCCATTGAGGAAGACAAACCATCTACCTTGATCACCAGTGTTGCACAAATTCGAACACCTTTGGTCGAAATTAAAGCTCAGCTTTTAGAGTGCCAAGTGTTCCCCGGGTGTGAGCTCGGTTGTGGGTATTGCAACATTGCAGTCAACGGGTGTGGAAAGTTGAGAAGCGGCATAAATGGTCTTATTAAGGATGGTATCTTTCAGATTTCAACAACGGCGCCTACAAATCCAGCAATTCCTTTAACAACAATTCCTGATTCTTCTACAACAGCAGCAACAATCATTCCTACTTATTCATCAATATCATCAGCAATGGCTCCGTCCATCACTTCAACAAGTTAAAATTCAACAACCATCTCTTCTACAACATCAGCATCCACTTTATTAGCAGAATCTTCTACAACGCCAACAAAAATCAACGAAGATGTTTCAACAGTCACAATCTACTATGATCCATCGAATGTTCCTCCCAGCAGCGATTTCCAACGACAAACAGTGGAACCTCCTACCAGGTCACCAGTCACAATTTACTATGATCTGCACACCGTTACAGTACCCTCCTCTGCAGCAGTCAGTCCAGTTACTATTACGGTGCCTGGACCCGTTCCTTATGAAAGTAGTAATGCCATACCTTGGCATTATGGCTCTGATCTCTACTACAACGGGGAGAAAATCACTCTGGATTCATCGACCTCTTCTCCACAAATTGATAATGTTGGGGGAGGCGGAGGCTTCACCAGAAGCGGACGCCTTTTTGCCTCACAAACACAAAGACCTAATGTTGAAGCAGAGGCTTCTGCCAAAGCAAAAGGAAAGAGTGTGGTACCTGAAGAGCCGACTGCCAAAGAAACTCAGAAGACATCTTTTGAACAAGATGTAGACGAGTTTATGAGAATCATAAAAAGAAGTGATTACAAGGTGGTGGATCAGCTTCACCAAACTCCCTTAAAAATCTCCATATTATCACTGTTGATGTGTTCTGAAGCTCACAGGAACGCACTGTTGAAAGTCCTACACGCAACATACGTGCCGGAGGAGATCACTGTTAATCAGTTAGAAACTGTGGTTGCGAATGTCAACACTAGTCATGGACTGGGCTTTACCAATGCTGACTTAACAACAGAGGGACGTAACCACAATAAGGCTTTACATATCACCTTGGAATGCAAGGGTGCTGTTCTGTCTCATGTACTGGTGGACACTGGGTCATCGCTCAATGTTCTACCAAAGAAAGCCTTGGTGAAGCTGGAGTATGATGGCTTGGCATTGCGTCCGAGTAATTTGGTGGTGAGAGCATTTGATGGCTCTAAAAGATCAGTGCTTGGGGAGATTGATCTGCCTGTGATGATTGGCCCGCAGACCTTCAAAACTACCTTCTTTGTGATGGACATTCAGCCGACCTACAGCTGTTTGTTGGGTAGACCCTGGATCCATGCCGCTGGCGCTGTTACGTATACCCTTCACCAGAAGTTGAAATTCGAGTGGGAAGGCCAGACCATCACCATCTGTGGGGAGGAGGACATCTTTGTTAGCCAGCTGGCTACGTATAAGTACATTGAAATGGATGGAGAAATCCATGAAACCATGAGCCAGGGGTTTGAGGCCTTGAACATTAATGAAGCATCTGCTGTACTGGGAACTTCCATAACGTCATATCAGCAAGCCCGGAGGGTTGTTGAGGAAGGTACCGCCCAAGGCTGGGGCAAGCTGTTGCCCGTTGAAAAGAAAGAAGACAGATTTGGGTTGGGTTACAAACCAACTCAACAAGATCAATCAGAGGCTGCCAAGGAGCCCAAGTTTGTCAGCGGGGGAATGCTCACCCCGGATGCTGTGAACAATTTGGAAGACGAGGAGGAAAGCGACCACAACCTGGAGAGTTGGATACGTCCAAGGATCCCGGGGAGCCAAGTCCTTAACTGGTCTTCCCAGGAAATTATAAGGGTTACTCCTGCAGAGTAATTATTATTTCCTGTATTTTAAAGCATGCATCAAGTCTTGCATCTTGCCCAAGATGTCAAGACTCATTTTGTAATCGGGCCATCTTATAATTTTGTGCAAATGGATTAATCAATGAATATCGGACATCTTTTGCAAACGAGTCTCTTTTTTGCTCACTGTCTTTTCATTTTTTCTTTTTGTACAAAAATAAAATGGCAATGTTTTTCAAAATAAATAACTTCATTTTCACTTTTTCTAAACAAGATTAAAATTGATCACTAAAATAAACCAATCTAAACCCTTGCAGAAAGTGCCCTCCAGACTGCACCGACAACAACACTGCTATGACTTCGTATGACTTTGACAATCCAATCAATCAAGCTGATGAAGGGGTTGAAGAAGACTATGAGCTACCTGAAGAGCTAGCTAGGTTGTTGAGACAAGAGGAGAAGGTTATCACTCCTCATCAGGAGGAGGTCGAAACGGTTAATCTTGGTACGGAAGAAGAAGTGAAAGAAGTCAAGATTGGGGCCTGCCTACAAGATTCAGTAAAAGAGCAACTGATTGATATGCTTCGGGAATATGTGGATGTTTTTGCTTGGTCTTATCAAGATATGCCAGGGTTGGACACCGATATTGTCATGCACAAGCTGCCTTTGAAAGAAGATTGCCCGCCAGTGAAACAGAAGTTGCGCCGTACTCGCCCGGATATGGCCATGAAGATTAAAGAAGAGGTACAAAAACAGTGGGACGCCGGTTTCCTTGCTGTGACTAGCTATCCGCCGTGGGTTGCTAATATTGTACCTGTACCTAAGAAAGACGGCAAGGTGAGGATGTGTGTGGACTACTGGGACCTGAACAGAGCTAGCCCGAAAGATGACTTCCCTTTACCTCACATTGATGTATTGGTTGATAATACGGCTCAGTTCTCGGTATTCTCCTTCATGGACGGATTTTCAGGATACAATCAGATCAAGATGTCACCTGAAGACATGGAGAAGACAACTTTCATCACACCCTGGGGCACATTCTGTTATAAGGTGATGCCATTCGGACTGAAGAATGCCGGTGCCACTTATCAACGGGCTATGGTAACATTATTCCATGACATGATCCACAAGGAAATTGAATGTTATGTGGATGACATGATCGCCAAGTCCCTCACAGAAGAAGACCACCTGGTAAACCTGTTGAAGTTATTCAAGCGTCTGAGGAAGTACCAACTAAAGTTGAACCCCAACAAGTGTACATTCGGGGTGCGATCCGGTAAGCTGCTGGGATTTATTGTAAGTGAAAAAGGGATCGAAGTTGACCCTGATAAAGTAAAAGCCATTCAAGAAATGCCTGCACCGAAGTCAGAAAAAGAAGTTTGGAGTTTCCTAGGTAGATTGAACTACATTTCAAGGTTCATATCTCACCTTACAGCAACCTGCGAGCCCTTGTTCAAGCTGTTAAGAAAAGAACAAACGGTCAGGTGGAACGAAGATTGCCAGAGGGCTTTTGACAAAATCAAGGAATACTTACAGGAACCTCCGATCCTTAAGCCTCCAGTTGAAGGAAGACCTCTAATCATGTACTTGACAGTATTAGAAGAGTCAATGGGGTGTGTGTTGGGCCAGCATGACGAGTCTGGTCGAAAAGAATATGCAATATACTACCTAAGCAAAAAGTTTACCGACTGTGAACAACGTTATTCACTGCTCGAGAAAACTTGCTGTGCTTTAGCGTGGGCTGCTCGCCGACTGAGGCAGTATATGTTGACCCACACTACCTTGTTGATCTCCAAGATGGATCCAGTCAAGTATATATTTGAGAAGCCAGCACTTACCGGGCGGGTTGCAAGATGGCAAATGATCCTCACAGAATACGACATTCAGTACACATCTAAAAAAGCCATCAAAGGCAGTGTGTTGTCTGATTACCTTGCTGAGCAACCCATTGATGATTACCAACCTATGAGATTTGACTTCCCTGATGAAGACATCATGTTCATAAGAGCGAAAGATTACGAAGAGCCTGTTCACACTGAAGGGCCTGACCCAGAAGAAGAGTGGACTATGATGTTTGATGGGGCTGTTAATATGAATGGTCGTGGTGTTGGTGCAATACTCATTACACCTAAGGGTGTTCACATACCTTTCTCGGCAAAACTCACCTTTAACTGCACTAACAACGAAGCTGAATATGAAGCCTGCATTATGGGTCTTGAGGAAGCCATTGACCTCAGGATCAAGACTTTGACTGTGTTCGGAGATTCAGCTTTGGTAATCAATCAGACCAACGGAAAATGGTACACTCACCAGGATCATCTGATACCTTACCGGGATTATACAAGGAGGTTACTGACTTTCTTCACTACAGTCAAGCTGGAGTATATCCCTCGAGATGAAAATCAGTTTGCAGATGCTCTTACTACCATTTCATCCATGATCAAAGTTCAAGATGCCAACTTTGTGCCTCAAATTGCAGTGTCATGACTTGACAGACCGGCATACGTATTCTCAGCAGATGTTGTCAAAGATGATAAGCCTTGGTTCCATGACATTAAGTGCTTCTTTGAGGATCAAACATACCCACCTGGGGCATCTTCCAATAACAAGAAGACATTAAGAAGGCTTGCTGGTAGTTTCTTCTTGAATACTGATGGTTCCTTGTATAAGAGAAACTTTGATATGGTACTTCTCAGGTGTGTTGATAGGACAGAAGTTGACTTGTTAATGCACGAGGTGCACGAAGGATCTTTTGGTACCCACGCTGGAGGGCATGCTATGGCTAAAAAGTTGTTAAGATCAGGCTATTACTGGATCACAATGGATGCAGACTGTTGTTCCTATGCCAGGAAATGCCATAAATGCCAGATTTATGCGGATAAAGTGCATGTGCCTCCCAACCCTTTGAATGTGATGTCTTCACCCTGGCCCTTTGCCATGTGGGGCATTGATATGATTGGCAAGATTGAACCGACTGCTTCAAATGGCCACAGATTTATCCTGGTAGCCATTGACTATTTTACCAAGTGGGTCGAAGCAGCTTCTTATGAAAATCTTACAAGGCAAATGGTAGCCCGATTCCTAAAGAGAGATATCATCTGTCGGTAAGGAGTTCCCGAGCGAATCATTACTGATAATGGTTCCAACTTGAACAACAAAATGATGGCAGAACTGTGCCGGGACTTCAAGATCCAACACCACAATTCTTCTCCTTACAGGCCAAAGATGAATGGCGTTGTTGAGGCAACTAACAAGAATATCAAGAAGATTGTGCAGAAGATGGTAGTTACCTACAAAGACTGGCATGAAATGCTACCATTTGCCTTGCATGGGTACCGTACGTCAATCAGAACATCCACCGGGGCAACACCGTATCAGCTTGTGTATGGTATGGAAGCAGTCCTACCGGTCGAAGTTGAGTTACCATCCTTGCGGGTACTAATGGATGTTAAGCTAAATGAAGCAGAGTGGGTCCGAGCCCGATACGAACAGCTGAATCTGATTGAAGAAAAGAGATTAGCTGCAATCTGTCATGGGTAGTTATATCAGAAGAGAATGAAGAAGGCCTTCGATCAGAAAGTCAGGCTCCGAGAATACCAAGTAGGAGATCTTGTGCTAAAAATACTCCTCCCTCCTCATACATACCACAGGGGCAAGTGGATTCCGAATTACGATGGTCCATTCATAGTAAAAAAGGTTTTCTTTGGTGGAGCACTGATGCTCAGTACTATGGATGGTGAAGACTTCCTGTCCCCTGTGAATTCAGATGCAGTTAAAAAATACTTCGCATAAAATGACCAGCTGGATATAAAAACAGAATGTAAGTCCAGGTAAAAATAGGGCATCCCGGCGAGTCAAAAACAGAATGAAAGACTCGGGCAAAAATAAGGGAAAATAAATAAGAAAAATGTACACCCGCTGAGCTGAAAAGCCGCATTGGACAGCTCAGGCAAAAATAGGTATCCCGGTGAATTGAAAACCCGAAAGGACGATCCACGCAAAATAAGGGAATAAGCGAACAACTGCATTCTGAATTCATCAGTATCACTTACAACATGTTAAACTCCGAAAGGATAAAGCATTGGTCAGAATCAACCTTCTTTATAAAGCAAGATGAGAAGAACGTCAATGTCATACAAGTCATAGCAAAAGGGAAGCTCCTTGAAGCGTCATCAACATTGCCACTGTCTTTTTGTTTCTCAATTTGTAACGATTTCCTCATTTCAGGGGATCCGTTTCTTTGACTGTATCTTGCCAATTCAGGGCGCATAAATTAATAAAGTCAGATTTTCAGTCATATCTTGTCTCGTAAATTTTATTTTTCATTTGCAAAATGTCCGATGTCCTTAAGATATTGATTGCATAAATACAGATGCTTCCCTTCTAAAAATACGTGCTTATAGGAAATATATTTTCTCCCGGGAGTGTCTAAACTCCTATGACGGAATCCAGTAAGGGATACCTCGGGGAACTTGTACGTTTCTTTGTCATGCAGGATTGCAGGTGTTCAAAGCACAACATGGGGCATGAAAGCTTCTCCCCAGTAGGCTGCCAAATCATTATTTCCTCAGCACACCTTCCAAACAGCACCAGAGATGCTTTCTCCCCATCAGAGTTGCCAGGCATCACTTCTCCGACATTTCCTTCAGAACAGTACCAGAAGGCGCTCATATCCCCAGCTGAGTTGTCAAGTATCATCCTCAGCAGGATCCCCACAGAAATATCTAAGAGGATCTTTCAGTGATCTTTCTTCTTCCCTAGCCGAGTGCTAGACAGGGAATTATCTCCACGCAAAGTTTCAGTCTCTATCCAGAAGAATAATGCCTGAAGATCTCACAACAGAGTGACGAAAGCTCTCGCAGACCCCAGTTGGGTCCCTCATTACCAAGATAGGTTTATCAATGACTTACTTCCCCATGCAGAGTCATGTATGTCAAAACTACCAATGATCTCATCCCCAGCATCCACTTCAAGCGGATCAGCCAGAGATCTTCACAGCAACGGGATCCGAATCCCGGATCGGTATCTTTGCATAATCATAGCATTCGCATCATATTTTCCCCACAGAGCGTAGCATTCTGTCTAATACGGAGCATTACGGCAAAAATCAAACATATTGCATAATCATGAGCCATGTGTCGAACCGAACACCCGTAAATACCGACGTTAAATACTTCTCAAAACTCCCCGGCAGAACATTAAAGCATTTCCCTTACACTCACAAAAACAGAAATATGCTCCTTTTGGCACTCGTCTGTGTCATCATTCCCCAGTAAAGTCGCCCGAGCATTCTCTACTAACAAATACTTATACATTACAAATGCTTCTTGACACTCGTTCGTGTCATAGCCCCAGCAGAAAGCCAAAGCGCCCCCTTTGCACTCACAAACACATGTTTACGTATATCTATACACTTCTCTGACACCCGTCCGTGTCACCTTCCCCAACATAGTTACCTAAACACTTTGTAAACCAAATACTTGTTTATAATACGCTTCTTCCGACACCCGTCCGTGTCGTGCTCTCCCCAGCAAGTCGAACACTCGCTTGTGTCTCACTCATGTTTACTCATACAGATACTCGTCAGTATCTTGTATGCCACTTACATCCCCTCAGAATCATCACTCGTCCATGTTCTTTGTTAAATAGTTGGTACTCGTCCGTATCATCATCTCTGAACATGCGTCAGCGTTTGTTTCTACTGATACTCGTCCGTATCATAGTCTTAAGGATGCTCGTCCTCATCTTTAATCTATACACCGTGTCAAACACTTATGTCTTCATGAAATTAGACACTCGTCTGTGTCTACCATTCCCCAGGAGAATTCTCGGCAAACCTTGTTAAACTATTTCCTTTCTATCTGACATCCGTCCTATGTCATGATACCTTTTCGGCAGCCGTACCCTGCCAGGTGATCGTCCTTCACCTTTTTGATGATCGTCCTTCATCATCCCCAACGGAGTCTCTATTCATTAGAACCCCTTCCTATCCAAAATTTGTCCTATGTCTTGATATTTTTAGCAGCCGTCCCCTGCTAGGTGATCGTCCTTCACCTCTTGATGATCGTCCTTCATCATTTTATCCGATGGCCGTCCCCGTCGTTGATTTTGTTATCTGACATTCCTCCTATGTCATGATAAAACCCTCAGAGCAGTCGTCCCCTGCTAGGTGATCGTCCTTCACCTCTTGATGATCGTCCTTTATCACGCGTATCCGATGGCCGTCCCCATCGTCGACCTTTTCATCCGACATTCTTCCTATGTCGTGATACTTTTGGCAACCGCACCTTGCCAGGTGATCGTCCTTCACCTTAGATGATCGTCCCTCATCTTATCCCCAACAGAGCAGCCGTCCCCTGCTAGGTGATCGTCCTTCACATTAGATGACAGTCCCTCATCATCTGTTTCTTCAACCCGATGGTCGTCCCCATCATTTACCTTTAAAAATCCCCAGAGAATCTTTGTTACCTTATTTGATGGCCGTCCCCATCATGATCCCTTTATTTCCCCAGCATGTCGGTCGTCCCCAGCATCGCTTCACCCCCAGCAGTCGTCTTCTGCTCGACGGTCGTCATCTGTCGCCCGCACTTTATAATCATACTTTATTTTCTTTTACAATCTATATCCCTTTTCTTCTTCATTCTGTGAGTGCAAATTTTGGACTGTCTTTGGTATTCAACCACAAGTTATCTTGTTTGCCTGTTAAGCCGTAGCTTACATCCTGCACAGCTAACTCATGTTTGAATAGGGGCAGCTGTAAACACCCCAAATTTGTCCTCACTCATTTCACCATGGCTTGTGATCTTTTCATGTGCATAAGTTCAACCATAGCATCTCATAGTGCATTTTTGCTTCACTTCATTAGTTCAAAGTCATCTGCATCTAGGGTTTGTGATCTGAGCAATCCCTGAGCCATTTGAGCCACTCCAAAGGTCATCAATCTTCTCAAGAGGGTACATGTATGTTCTAGTATCATGTTATATCCTCCCCAGATCAAGGAAGTCAAAGAATCACAAGAACTGAGGAAAGGCATGGAAGCAGAGCCAGGCTTAACTGCACAGATGACCTAAAATTAGGGTTTTGGTTTCAGAGGCCATAACTCCAAATTTTTTGGTCATTCTTGTTTCTATATGTCTCTATAGGTTATTAGGATCATGCATATCAATTTTCATGAAGAAATTCAATGGGGAAGGCATCTGATCAAGAGATGACTTCTTGAGCAAGTCAGTACAAAATCAGGGCATCTGAGGCCCCCAATGACCCAACCAAAGGGGTTTCTCCATCATTTTGAATGTGTATGATCTTTATTTGATCATAGAAGATGTTAGAAGTTCACAAAATTGGAGAATTTCAAGCCATTTGCAAAGTTGCCTTTTTGGGAAAGTGACTTATAATGAAAACTTGCCATTTTGGGAAAGTTTTTCAACCTCCTCTTTTTGATTCAAAAATGCTTCAAATGAAAGAACTTTGGTCGTGAAAGTTGTAGAATGGATCCTCCCATTTTCAAAAAGTACAAGAACTCTTTCTAATTCGTTTTGGATCAAAAGTTATGGCCTTGCAAAGTTGGGAAAAATCATGAAATTTCACTTATGCACCAAAGGAGGAAAGTTGCAAAACTTCATGCCAAGCATCTATGTGACTTCAAATCAGCTTCTAACCAATACAAAAACATCATGTATGGCCCAAAATTCAGATTTGCCCAAGAAGTTTCTCACTTTCATGCTTTGAATTCCAAGCTATCATAAGCCATTTTCCATAAAGTCCAAAAGAGGAACTCTTGCAAAATTGATCCCCAAGGTTTTGTATGGTCTCTAAATGATTTCAAGACATCACCATAACATCATGTAACCTATCATAACAAAAATTCAGAAAAGAGTGTCACATGTCTATGGCCAAAAATCACAAAGTGTAACAAGTTGCAAAATTGCAAAACATGTGGTATCTCACCCTTCATCCATCCCAGCTCACATCAGTTCATCCCATGGCCATCCTTGAAGGCAGCTGAACCCAGAGCAACCCTAGAATAGCCTCTGCCACAGCCCATGCCTCAAGTACACCTAACATTGACTTTTTGGCCAATTTCCCCATGCCATTCCCACAGTGCAAGTCACTTCCTCAGACCTCTTCCAATAGTTTAGGGATGTGCTATGGATCATAAAGCAAGCCACACACAAGCCAGAAATCTCCCACAATCCAGCTTGCACAAAATCTGTCCAAAACTTCTCCTCTTCGAAACTCCTTCCTCAGCCATCAAAAATCCAAAATTTCTTCACCAACCAACCACAAATCATCCATAGAACAAGAATCACCCCATGAAACAGCTTGAAACATCACACACAAAGACCTCCAGTTCTGCTACACCAGAACAAAACAGCCACAACCAGCCATTCTCAAAGCTCTCCAAGCTTAATTTCATCACCAAGGTGTTCAAAGGAGAGGGTTTGCACAAAGTTTGAGTCCAGAAAGCTCAGAATCAGAGAGTCTTCATCTCAGGTAACATGAAGAACTTTTTTCCCAGAAGCTAAGTTTTAAGTTCTTTTATGGTTCTGCATGTTCCCTTGATCATGAATATGTATTTACTTTTGAAAATGGTGAAGTAACCATCATGTATGAAGCCTCTGAACATTTGCCCGTGTTTCACATTTTGCTTCGATTCATGCTTGTGAGGAAAAATAAATGAGTTTTAGATGAGGGTTTAGGTTTAGATTGATGAAAGGATCATTTTGGTGAAAGAAATTTGGAGTTTGGTAACCTGTAGAAGAAACTAGGGTTTGTGCTTGCCGGAGAAGATGACCGGAACCACTGTTCCGGTCATCTGAAAGTGATTAATGATAATTAGGGTTTAGGGACGAGTTTGAATGTAGGCCGTGCGATTGTTCTTTCCCGCGTGCATTGGATGGATGAGATCTGATCATTAGCCCTAATCCAGATTTAATTAAATGTTAATTAATTGATTAATTAGGTTTAGAGAAGTTTGAACCTGGGCCGTCCAGATGCGCGCCAGGTCAAACTTCCCAAGCCCAAATTCAATCTGGACTCCCCATTGCACATACTTTCTTTTATTTCATTTCTTTTTCATTTAACTTGTTCGAATTTTTAAAAATAGCAAAACATATTAAAAAATTCTGAAATTTTTTGTCAAACCTTTTATTAATTTTCAGAACCCAAAAATATTTTTATTTTTATTTTTTGCATTAAAAATTATTTTTAAATCATTTAAATGCTTATTTTTAATTAGTTAATGGAAATTAATTAATTAAAAATGCATTTAGGTATTTAAAAATCACAAAAAAAATTCACATTGCATTTTAAAACATTTAGAAACATTATCAAACTCTCAAAACAAATTTCTTTTTGGTTCTTGACCTATTTTGACAATTTTCATTGGAATTAAAGTTGTTTAAAGGCAATATTTTGATCCTAACTTGAAAAAATTCATTCTGCCTAACCATGAAGAGTTTGATAATGGTTCTTCTTGAATTGCATCCTTCATAGCATGTAGTTTTTAGGGTGAAATTGGTTTGAATTTATATTTCATTTTCAATTTGTTTTGCATTTTTCATTGTGAGGTATCCCAAAACCCTAGTTGACTTGAGAAAATCATAACTTCCATTAGGTTAAGAGTTAGGTCCCTTCCTTTGGGCAGTGAACTTGTGTAGAGTTAGGTTTCCTTTGATCCCATTTTCAATTTTTTATCTTGTCATTTGCCTCTGATTTTGAATTTTGCCTTGCATCTTGTACATAAACCCTAATTCTTGCCTTCCTTTGTATCCATCTTTCATTTGCTTGCATTCATGAACTTGCCATGACATTTTGTGCATCCTTATGACATATAATACATCTTAGGACATATTAGAATCATGTTTGATCATTGCATCTTTCATTTTCCATGTTATATGTTCATTCCATTTCATAAACTTTCATGAACTTCCATGGTTCAAAGCATGCTTCATTTGCATCCTCATCCTTGTATGATCATCCACAACTCTTGAAATGTGTTTTCATCATCTCTTAGCATCATTAACATCATGTTCATGCTTCTGGCTTTGTCTTGCATCATGGCATTTCATCTCATTTTCATTGCATTGCATTTCTTTTGCTAACTTTTCAGGTGGTAAGTTGTTTTGAGAAGTGAATTTTCCTTCACTTCTCACAATCTCTCTTCATCTCTCTTATGCATCATTGCTGCATTTTATCTTTGTATTAGAGTGAGCTTGCTCATTCATGCTCTCTCCCACTTTCTTCCTTCAAGCAACTTGTCTTCTTAAGTGAAGCAAGTTGTCTTGCTTCTCTCTGCTTCTTTCTCCTTTCATCTGCTTCTTTCCTTGGTGGCTCTTTGAATATTCTTTCTCTCTTAAGCCTCACAAACCCTAGGAACAACCAAGCATGATCATAATTAGGGTTTGGTTAGTCCCCCATTTAGCTTTTACCTTTGTGTCATCTTTGTGTCTTCTTTTCTCACCTCTTAATCAGGGACTAAACCTTAAAGGTTTTAAGGCTTTGTGTTTAAGCTTATACCTGCATCCTTCTATTAGGATGGAGTGTATAACTTTAATCCTAAGTGTTAAACCCTTAATGTGTTTAAATCCTTTAATTAAATCACTTAATAATCACTAAGACATCAAGCTTGTAACTTGGGCCTTGCATTAGGGTTCTAATTCTTCCTTAATTGGTTAAGAAGGACTAACCCTAGTGTTAATGGACAAGTCCCCCTCAAGTTGTCTTACAAACCATAAAATCCATTTCTTAACCTTATCATTAGCTAAAATCCATTTAATAAAGGCTTTGTTTTGTCATGAGGTTAATCCCTAATCATGGATTAAGTTGAGGAGCCTTCCTCAGCTTAAGTGCTCTCATCTACTATCCTTCTATTAGGATGGTGTAATGGGTCCATTAAATCCTTGATTATGGATTAAACTCATTACTTGACACTAAACAAAAACACCAAAAACATCTAAATAAATGCAAGTAGGTTAATGATCTTAATCCTACATCATGGTGATTAAGTGTGAGGTGCCTACTTCACACTTAAGGTATTCTCATTACCCCTAATCAGAGGGAAGATGTGATGAGTTTACTAACCCTTGGTTTAGGCTTAAGCTCATTTTCTTATGACAAACTTCAAAAAGCTATAACAGACTGAAAACACCAAAAACAATTGGATTTTTATTCCGAATTCGGGACACATTTAGTGTAACACCCTAAAGTCGATTTTTAATTATATTGATGTGTTTTCTTGTGAATTTTTGATGTCTATGAGGTTATTTGATGTTCTGTGAAATTTGAGGGTAGCTTAATATTTTAATAATAATTAGAATAATTAAGTATATGACGTTTAATTTATTATTTGATATTAATTAAATAAAATAGAAGGAATTGGAGGATAAGGGTATTGTGGTCTTTTGGTTGAGGATAAGTGAGAGTTTTATGGGGAAAGCCTAAAAGAGGTCCTAAGGGCAAGAGTGACAAAAGAGGGAAAAGTTGGAGAGTACGATCATTTGGAACGATCACACTTTTGGGAAAAGAGCTCTGGCGAAGAGGAGAAACTAGGTTTGGAACGAATTGCGAAGAGTTTATCGAAAGCTTACAAAAATTAAGGTACAAGGAGTATTTTCCTTTCGATAGTATAATGTGGGAATGAAATTGGGGGTTTTGTGGTGTAGTTTAGGGAATAGGGTTTTGATTGAGAATTTTGTGTTTTGATGATGATTATGAGGAATATAATGATGTACATGATGTAGATGATGTTATTATGATGAATGTTGATGTTAATGAGGTTTTCTGATGTGATGTTGTTGAACTGTGGGTTTTGGAGGGGTTTTGTCGCAGAAGGAGAAGGCTGAAATCGCAGAAACATTCTGCAGAATCGTGAAGCTTGCGTAGCGAGCTACAACTCATTTAGCGAGAAGAGTCAGTGAGTTGGGCGCTTAGCGATCCCTGAGAAACTTCGAAAAATGCTTTTATTTTGAAAACTCTTTTGAGGTGATATATTCTAGTATGCTATGATGTTGTAGAGTTGTCTTATAATAAGTTTTAAGAGGTTATATGAGTAGATTTCGTAGTTAAGTGATGTATGATAAATTATTTGATTTCTTCAAGTTATGATGTATGATTTCATGAGGTAGAGATTTTGATGTAGGATGAGTTCATTGTATGATGTCCCATGAGTATGTACATGATGTTATAAATGAGTATGATGAATGATTGTTTAATAAATGAATACGGATGCAATGTTATGATGTTTTGAGGATGATGTATGTATATTGCGTCTTGCATTCATGGCATTGAATTTATGAGGGGACTTCGGTCCATTGGTAGCTTCAATCCCATTGTGTGAATTGGATTGATATGATGTTTATAATGTGCTCCCTTAGGGGAGGGTTGATGACCCATTGTCCATCACATAAGGATGTTTCGGTACCACATGCATGATTAAGAGGTTGCATTTCATTCTAAACGACATAGCATGAGTGCATTGATGTTTTGTGTAATGATGAGACGTATTTGATGATGTGTATTAAATGAGCATGATGAATATTTCTATGACGTGATGATGATGATATGTATGAATGAGATGTAAATAAATTGTTGTTGTTGTTTTGTTTTATTTTCTTATTGCTATATTATATTATGGAATGTGAATTTACTCACCCTGTCTGCCTTCTGGTGGTGGTCTATTATGTCATCCTGCAGATAATCAAGGTTAGCTCAGTGCGTGTGTGACTCGAAGATAATGAGTCGTCGAGTTAGTTAGAAGTGGAGTCATGCTCCGTGTCCAGTAACATCGGGATGGGTTTCACTTGAATGTTATGTTTTAATTGGATTAAGATACTGAATTTTGTTTAAATGTTTTGATAAAATGTTATTTAGAACGAGTTATGAGTTTTGTTTTATAAAAGATGATTTTATGACTTATTTGTTTTTCCGCTGCATTTTTATGAATAAAAGAGTTATGGTATTTTCATGATTTTATGAACCTATGTTTCGGGACAGGACTCTATGTGATGTTATGACTTGTAATTTTTAAGAAGTAATGTGATGCCCTTTTAGTGAGTTGTACTCTAATATATGATTTAAATTTCTCAATTTATGATGGTGTAGAAAGGGTGTTACATTAATGGTATCAGAGCAGGTCGGTTTGTCGGTCTTGTTGTGTCGTTGTTAGTCGTGTCGATTAATGTGTTTGAGTGCTTTGAGGTTGGGTTGTTTTCTGATGTTGTCGGTGATTTGTAGAATGACATCAAATCATGCTCTTGCGGATGCGGTAGCTGCACTTGCTCAGGCTACAGTGCAGAATAACGTTTTAGATGAGTTTCATGCCTTGGGTTTTTTTTAGAGGAATAACCCGCCTAAGTTTGAGGGTTCTCTTGAACCAAAGAACGCGCATAAGTGGCTGAAGGCGATAGAGAAGATTTTTAGGACTATGGCGTGCTCCGATGCTCAGAAGGTGTAGTTTGGCACCCATATGCTAGATGAAGAGGCTGAGGATTATTGGGATAACACCCGTCAGAGATTGGAAGGGGTTGGGGCTGCGATAACTTGGAACGTGTTCAGGAGATAATTTGTGAGTAAGTATTTTTCTAAAGATGCTCGTGGCAAGAAATAGGTAGAGTTCTTGGAACTAAAGCTGAGGAACATGACGGTGGTGGAGTATGCTGCCAAGTATGAGAGGTTGGTGAAGTTCTGTCCTCACTACAACTGTGATGATGCTGAGATGTCAAAGTGTTTGAAGTTTGAAAATGGACCGAGACCAGAAATCAAGCAAGCGATTGGTTGTCAACAAATCCGCAGGTATGCTGAACTTGTGGATAAGAGTAGGATATATGATAAGGATAGTCGAGCACGATCTGCTCACTATAAGTAGGTGAGTGAGAAGAGAGACAAGGGTCAGATCTGAGGGAAGCCTTATGCGACTCCAAATGACAAGGGGAAGCAGAAAGGTAATGATGGGAAGAAGCCAAGTGGGGGAGCAGGTTCCACTCCTCTCAAGTGCTATAAGTGTGGCGAAGCAGGTCACAAATCTGATATGTGCACTACTACTGTGATAAGATGTTATAAGTGTGGTAAGAAGGGACATATGAAGAATGAGTGTACGAGTGCTGAACCAACTTGTTTTAATTTCGGTGAAGAGGGACATATCAGTACTCAGTGTCAAAAATCGAAGAAGGTTGCTACTGCGGCTCAGACTACTGGTAGAGTGTTCGCCTTGAGTGGCTCAGATGCTTTGAAGAAAGACAACTTGATTAGAGGTGCTTGTTTTATTAATGATGTTGAATTGGTTGCTATAATTGACACTGGAGCTACTCACTAGTTTATTTTGATTGAGTGTGCGACCTGGTTGAATTTTCCTTTGACTATTATGAATGGTAATATGTTGATTGAGATGCTTGCTGACTGCTTAGTTACGACTAATTGTGTGTGTTTGAAGTCTCCCTTGACCATTTATGGTAAGGATTTCCTGATGGATTTAGTGTGCTTGCCTTTGCGTCATATGGATGTTGTTCTGGGGATGAATTGGTTAGAATTTAACTTTGTGCATATCAACTGCTATGCAAAGACGGTAGAGTTTCCAGAGTTTGGAAATTGTGGGGAGATGATGTTTCTATCTGCGAAGCAAGTGGATGAACTTCTAGCAGATGAACCCCTAAATGTTTGTTTTGCTTGCAGCATTACAAGTTGACCGTGAACAATTGGGTGTTGAATTACGTGTTGTTCGCGAATTTCTTGATGTTTTTCGAATGACATTAGTGATTTACCACCGGAGCGTGAAGTAGAGTTTTCTGTGGATTCGGTACCTGGTACTAGTCCTGTGTCGATGGATCCTTATAGGATGTTGACTTCTGAATTGAGTGAGTTGAAGAAACAACTTGAAGAACTTCTTGAGAAGAAATTTGTTCGTCCAAGTGTTTCTCCGTGGGGTGATTCTGTGTTGTTGGTTAAGAAGAAGGACGGTAGTATAAGGTTGTGTGTCGATTATCGACAATTGAATAAGGTGACAATTAAGAATAAATATCCACTTCTGAGGATTGATGATTTGATGGATCAGTTAGTGGGAGCTTTCGTTTTTAGCAAGATTGATTTAAGGTCAGGTTATCATCAGATTCGAGTTAAAGCATATGATATTCCGAAGACAACGTTCAGAACAAGGTATGGTCACTATAAGTACACTGTGATGCCTTTCGGTGTGTCTAATGCACCTGGTGTATTCACGGAATATATGAACCGGACTTTTCATGAGTATTTGGATACATTTGTGGTGGTTTTTATCGATGACATTCTGATCTATTCGAAGAACGAAGAAGAACATGAGGGACATTTGAGGATTGTATTTCAACTGTTAAGAGAGAAGAAGCTTTATGCTAAGTTGTCTAAGTGTGAGTTATGGTTGAATGAAGTAAGTTTTCGTGGCCATGTGATTTCTAGTGGTGGAATTTCTGTGGATCCTTCGAAGATTGATGCTGTGTTGAATTGGGAAACTCCGAAGTCTACTACGGAGATTAGAAGTTTTTTTGGTTTGGCTGATTATTACCGAAAGTTTATAGAGGGTTTTTCTAAGTTGGCATTGCCTCTAACGCAATTGACTCGGAAGGGTCAGGCTTATGTATGAGATGCTGCTTGTGAGAAGAGTTTTGTTAAGTTAAAGAATAGGTTGACTACTGCTCCAATTTTAATTTTACCGAATCCAAATGAATCCTTTGTGGTGTACTGTGATGCTTAGAAGATGGGTCTTGGTGGTGTTTTGATACAGAATGGTCAAATAGTTGCCTATGCCTCTAGACAATTATGTGTTCATGAGAGGAATTATCCTACCCATGACTTAGAGTTAGCAGCCTTGGTTTTTGTGTTAAACATTTGGAGACACAATCTGTTTGGATTGAGGTTTGAGGTGTTTAGTGATCATAAAAGTTTTAAATATTTTTTTGATCAGAAGGAACTAAACATGAGGCAAAGGAGATGGTTAGAGATGTTGAAGGATTTTGATTTAAGTTACCACCCTGGAAAAGCTAATGTGGTTTGCAGATGCTTTGAGTAGGAAAACTTTGCATATGTCAACGATGATGGTGAGAGAACTTGAGATGATTGAGAAATTCAGAGACATGAGTTTGTTGTGTGAAACTACATTTGAGAGTGTAAAGTTGGGTATGCTGAAATTGACTAATGATATTATGGAAGAGATCCGTTTAGGACAACAATCAGATTTGAAGTTGGTTGATCAAATGACTTTGATTAACCAAGGTAACAGAGGAGAGTTCCGTATTGATGAGAATGAAATGATGAGGTTTCGAGATCGTGTGTGTGTTCCTGATATTCCAAAATTGAAGAAGAGTATTCTTGAAGTAGGGCACCGAAGTAGGTTGAGTATTCATCCATGTGCGATTAAGATGTATCATGACTTGCAAAAGCTGTTTTGGTGGTCGGGTATGAAGAGAGATGTTGCAGAGTTTGTGTATGCGTGTTTGATTTTCCAGAAATCGAAGGTTGAACATTAAAGGCCTTTAGGTATGATGCAACCATTGAGTATTCCGGAATTGAAATGGGATGGCATTTCTATGGATTTTGTGACAGGTTTGTCGAAGATGGTGAAGGGAAATGATTCCATTTGGGTAATTGTTGACTGATTAACTAAGTCGGCGCATTTCTTGTTGATGAAGATTAATTATTCCATGTTGAAGCTAGCAAAGATGTATATTATGAGATTGTGAAATTGCATGGGATACCATCGAGTATTGTGTCGGATAGAGATCTGTGGTTTACATCGAGATTTTGGAAGAGTTTACAAGATGCTTTGGGAACCAAGTTGAGGATAAGTTCTGCTTATCATCCATAGACGGACGCTCAGACAGAACGGACTATCCAATCTTTAGTAGATTTGCTGAGGGCATGTGTGTTGGATCATGGAGGTGTGTGGGATAATAATTTGTTGTGGATTGAGTTTATTATAACAATAGTTTTCATGCGAGCATTGGTATGCCTCCGTATGAAGCATTGTATGTGAGGAGGTGTAGGACTCCATTGTGTTGGTATGAGTCCAGCGAGAGTGTTGTACTCAGACATGAGATTGTGAAAGAGACGTAGGAGAATATTAAGATGATTCGAGAGAGAATGAATACTTCTCACAGTCGTCAAAAGAGTTACCATGATAAAAGGAGGAAAGCACTTGAATTTCAAGAAGGAGATCATGTGTTCTTGAGAGTTAATCCAGTGATTGGTGTCGGGAGAGCTCTGAAGTCCAGAAAGCTCACTTCGTGTTTCATTGGACCGTATCAGATTTTGCAAAGAGTTGGAGAGGTGGCTCATCAGATTGCATTACCACCATCACTTGCTAATTTGCATGATGTGTTTCATGTGTCACAACTAAGGAAGTATATGGCAGATCCGTCGCATTTGATTCATTTGTATGATGTTCGAGTAAGAGATAATTTTCTTGTGGAAGTTTCGCCAGTACAAATAGATGGCAGAGAAATGAAAAAATTAAGGGGTAAAGAGATTGCCTTGGTGAATGTATTGTGGGGTGGACCAGCTGGTGATAGTTGAACTTAGGAGCGAGAGGATCAGATGAAAGAGTCGTATCTGATGCTGTTTGCTTCAGGTACATTTTCGAGGATGAAAATTCTTAAGTGGGGGAGAGTTGTAACACCCAAAGTCGATTTTTAATTATATTGATGTGTTTTCTTGTGAAATTTTGATGTTTATGAGGTTATTTGATGTTTTGTGAAGTTTGAGGGTAGCTTAATATTTTAATAATAATTAGAATAATTAAGTATATGGGGTTTAATTTATTATTTGAGATTAATTAAATAAAATAGAAGGAAATGGAGGATTAGGGTATTTTGGTCTTTTTTTTTGTTAGGATAAGTTAGGGTTTTATGGGGAAAGACTAAAATAGGTCCTATGGGCAAGAGTGACAAAAGAGGGGAAAGTTGGAGAGTACGATCATTTGGAACGATCACACTTTTGGGAAAAGAGCTCCGGAGAAGTGGAGAAGCTAGGTTTGGAAGGAATTGTGAAGAGTTTATCCAAAGCTTACAGAAATTAAGGAATGGGGAGTATTTTCCTTTCGATAGTATAATGTGGGAATGTTATTGGGGGGTTTTGTGGTGTAGTTTAGGGAATAGGGTTTTGTAAACACCCCAAATTTGCCCTCACCCATTCACATCATGACTTGTGATCATTTCATATGCATAAACTCAATCATGGCATCTCATATTGCATTTTTGATTCACTGCATTGGTTCAAAGTCATCTGCATCTAGGGTTTATGATCTGAGCAATCCAAGAGCTTCTTGAGCCACTCCAGAGGCCATCAAACACTTCAAAGGGGTCCATGTATGTTATAATATCATATTATATACTCTCAAAGTCAAGAATGTCAAAAAATCACAAGAACTGAGAATGGTATGGAAGCAGAGTCAGGCTTGACTGCACAGATGACCTAAAATTAGGGTTTTGGTTTCAGATGCCATAACTCCAAATTTTTTGGTCATTCTTGTTTCTATTGGTCTCTATATGGTATAGGGAGTATGCATATCAATTTTCATGAAGAAATTCCATGGGGAAGTCATCTGATAAAGAGTTGACTTTTCAAGCAAGTCAGTGTAAAATCAGGGCATCTGAGGCCCCCTATGACCCAACCAAAGGGTGTTCTTCATCATTTTTGATTGTATATGATCTTTATTTGATCATGGAAGAAGTTGGAAGTTCACAAAATTCAAGAATTTCAAGTCTTTTGCAAAGTTGACTTTTTGGGCAAGTTTGACTTTTAATGAATTTGTCATTTTAGGCAACTTTTCAACCCTTACTTTTTGATCCAAAAAAGCTTCAAATGGAAAAACTTTGGTCATGAAAGTTGTAGAATAGATCTTTCCCTTTTCAAAAAGTACAAGAACATGACCTAATTCATTTTGGATCAAAAGTTATGGTTCATCAAAGTTGGCAAAAATCACTAAATTTCAAGTTATGCACCAAATGGAAAACTTGCAAATTCTTGTACCAAGGCAATTTGTGACTTCAAATTGGTGTCTAACCTTTACACAAACATCACACATGACCTAAAATCAGAATTGGCCCAAGGGATTTTTCATTTTTGTGCATTGATTTTCAAAGATCCTTAAGTCATTTTTCATAAAGGTGCAAAGAGGGATTCTTGGCAAAACCATTCTCCCATGAATTGTGTGATCACTAATTGGTTTCTATGCATTGCCATGATCAAATGAAACATCATGCACCAAAATTCAGCAAGAAGTGTCTCATGTACATAAGCAAAAATCATAAGAAAACACAAGTGGGCAAGTTGCAAAACCTATCATAGCTCATGATCCACATGCTGCAGACATTCACAAGCAATCTAAGGGTCATCCTTGACTCAAGCTGAAGCAAGACAAGCCCTTAGACAGCTGCTGCCATAGCCCATGCTGCAAGTACAAACCACCTTGACTTTTTGGCCAAAACCCCCAAACTCTTGGAACAGTAAGCAGCCACCTCTACTGACCTGCTCCACAGGCTACTCATACATCTTGGGAGTGTTATAGCAATGCATTGGCCCTTGAAGCAAGAGAGAACACAGCCTTTACAAAAACTGTCAAAAACTTTCCTCTCTTCGAATCTCCTTCCACAGTCACCAAACATTCATTCTATCTTCACCAATCAACCAGAAAACATTCATAGAACCAATACCACCCCTCACAATGATCTGAAACAGCCTACATAAGAACCCCATTTTCTGATACACCAGAACTGGACCTCTCAAAATAGCCTGTTTAAACTCCATCCAAGCTTGCCATTAGCACAAGAGGGATCATTGGAGTGAGTTTGCACCAAAGAACAGCCCAGAAAGCCCAGAACCAGAAGCTTCACCCTCAGGTATGGCTCAAGAACTTTTTTCTCAGAACTTGTTTTTCTTGTTATAAAATGGAAGTGTATGTTGTGCTGATCATAATGATATGTCTGGAATTGAAAATGAGTGAAAAATGAGGATTTATTGATGCTCTGAAATTTCTCCCGTGAAAAATGTTTTCTTCGATTTGCCTGATTCATGGAGTTGAAATGTTGTTTGAGGTTTGATTTGTGTTCTAGGATGTTAGAGGATCATTTCCCTGTGTTTAATTTGAAGGGGGGTGGCTTGTGGTGAAACTTAGGGTTTTGGTTCGCCGGAGAAGACGACCGGAAGTCTTCTCCGGCCACCTGAGAACCATTAACCCTAATCCCTGTAATTAATTGGTGTTTAAATATGGGATGTTAGATGAGTTGACCAGGGGAGACTGGCGCGCATTTGAGTGGCCAAGATGCATCCTCAGAAACCCTAATCACAATTAACTTAATTAATTCCAATTAATTAATTCATAAATTTAATTAACCAGATTTGAATTGTGACCATTGGATCACGCGCCAAGTCAACAGCTTCTTTTCCAGATTCAATCCAGGCCTCTCATTCAGCATACTTCCATTTATTTCATTTTTATTTTCTTTTTTATTCATTTAATTTGTCCATTTAATTTAAAATAGCAAAATCATTTTAAAAATTCTGAAATTTTTTGTACAAACTTCTATTTAATTTCAGAAACCAAAAATATTTTTATTTTTATTTTTTGCATTCAAAAATATTTTTAAATCATTTAAAAGTTTATTTTTAATTAATTAATGAGAATTAATTAATTAAAAATACTTTTAGGTATTTAAAAATCACCAAAAAATTCATGAAACATTTAAAACCATTTATAAACATTGTCCAACCCTCAAACCAAATTTCTTTTTTGATCTTGATGCATTTTGAGAATATTTCATGGAATTAAAATCATTTTTAGGCATTATTTTGATCCAAACTTTCAAAAATCATTTCTTCCTAACCCTTGAGAGTTGGACCTTTATTCTTTTTGCATTGCATTGTGTTTAGCATGTAGTTTGTGAGATTAAATTGGTATGATTTGATCTTTCATTTTCCATTTGTTTGGCATTTTTCTTGTTAAGGTACCCCAAAACCTTAGAAAACTTAGGAAAATCATAACTTTTATTAGGTTAAGAGTTGGAACTTCTCCTTTGGGCAGTGTGTTAATATAGGTTTAGGGATCTTTTGAGGGCATTTTCAATTTTTTATACTGATGTTTGCTTTTGATTTTGGTTTTTGTTTGATGCATTGATCAAAAACCCTAATTTGGACTTCCATATGCATCCATCTTGCATTTGCATTCATACCTTGACTTGCCATAGCATTTTGTGCATCCATTTGATTCATGTGACATCTTAAGACATATTGAAAGCATGTTTGGACATTGCATCTTGCATTTGCCATGTTGTATACCATTTGCATTTCATGACTTTCCATGTATGTTCATGTTTCCTAACTTGCTTCCTTTGCATCCATTGGTTCATATGATCATCCTCATGCTTTGATTCATGTTTGCACCATGTCATAGTATCATTATCATCTCACATATGCTTCTGGTTTTGGTTTGCATCATGCCATTTCATCTCATTTTGCATTGCATTGCATTTCCTTCACTAACTTTTCAGGTGGTAAGCAACTTTGAGAAGGGAATTTGCCTTCACTTCTCACAACTTCTTCTCATCTCCTATATGCATCCTTGCTGCATTTTATCTTGTGTTTGAGATTGAGCTTGCTCATTCTTCTTCTTCTTACTTTCTTTCTTCAAGTGACTTGTCTTCTTAAATGAAGCAAGTTACTTTGCTTCTCCTTGCTCCTTTCATCTGTTTCCTGGTGGTTCCTCTGAAGACTTCTCTTGTAAACCTCACAAACCCTAGGAACAACCAAGCATGACAATGATTAGGGATTTGATTAGTCTCCCCACTTAGTTTTCTACCTTTGTGTCTCTTTGAGTCTTCTCTTCTCATCTCATAATCAGGGACTAAACCCTAAAGGCTTTAAGGCTTTGTGATTAAGCTTATGCCTGCATCCTTCTATTAGGATGGAGTGTATAACTTTAATCCTAAGTGTTAAACCCTTAATGTGTTTAACTCCTTTAATCAATCCACTTAATAATCATCAAGACATCAAGCTTGTAACTTGGGCCTTGCATTAGGGTTCTAATTCTTCCTTAATTGGTTAAGAAGGACTAACCCTAGTGTTAATGGACAAGTCCCCCTCAAGTTGTCTTACAAATCATAAAACTCACTTCATCATCTTATCATTAACTAAAATCCACTTAATAAAGGCTTTGTTTTGTCATGAGTTTAATCCCTAATCATGGATTAAGTTGAGGAGCTTTCCTCAGCTTAAACATTCTCATCTATTATCCTTCTATTAGGATGGTGTAATGAGTCTGTTTAATCCCTGATTATGGCTTAATCTCATTACTCAACACTAAACAAAAACAACAAAAACATCTAAATAATCACAAGTAGGTTAATGATCTTAATCCTACATCATGGTAATTAAGTGTGAGATGCTGACTTCACACTTAAGGTATTCTCATTACCCCTAAACAGAGGGAAGATGTGATGAGTTTACTAAATCCATTGATTTAGGCTTAAGCTCATTAACTTATGGCAAAATTACAAAAACAATAAAAGACTGAAAACACAAAAACAATCAATAATCGTCTCCTCCGGGATTCTTTTCTCATCATCTTCACTCCTAAACGAGAACTTGCTTCTTCCGTCTAATGCAAGACAGTTTGCACCTGAGCCAGACAGGTCATACACTTGAGCATAGACAAGCAAGCAGTTCACCAGTCAATCCTTTCAGTATCTTCGGGTCGAACTACGGTGTTCTGACTTCCTCATTGCACGAGAGGATACGTAGGCATAACTTAACAGTTATCGAACAAAAGTCTCTGTATATTCCCCCTCTTTCCAGCCTTCATTCTTTAAGCCTCATCATCATGAGCATTTCACCTCTTTCTCTTTTACACTGACACTTCATTTATACACTTCACACTTCTTTTACACAGACACTTGTACATCCTTTTCCAGCTCTTTTATACACAGATTGCACTGACACTACCCCTTTAAAACACAAATCTTTTAAGCATGGATCCCGTCGAGTACGGCGGACAATCTGGGTGCTAATACCTTCCCAGGTTGTAACCAACCCCCTTTCTCAGTCTCTCTGGTTCGTGACCGTCTTATCCATATCTTTCTAGGTCTATGCAGCATTGCCTTTCCCCCGGGATAAAAATGCCTAGCTGGCGACTCTTTTCATCCCCTGTGAGTTCACTCCTGTGTGTTCTCACACCCTCTTTTCGCCGACCGTTCGCGTCTGTACCATATTTGAGCCCGGTCTCATCTTTTGGGAGCGACAGCTTGGCGACTCTGCTGGGGACCCTTATACTGCAACCAGGGCTTCTGGTTCTTTTTGTGGGTTCCTCATAGCGCTTGTTTGATTTGTGTTTACTGGGGTGTTATGTGCTATTTGTGTTTGTATATTTGTTTTATTTTTGCTTTATGTACAGTTTGTTTACTGCTTTCTTTATAGCTTTACATATATCATACTGTCATACTGTGCTGGCTGGATCTATTTTGTTGCCTTGGTGGGTGGGTGTTCTATTGAGAGTTGAGGTCCTATACCTGGGACCTGAGTGACACCTAGGCTAGAGTGGTTCATATTCTTTCCCATTCCATCTCGGTCTGGTGCGGGAATATGAAACACGGTTCAGATATGGGTTTCTTCTTGAGAACTTTGTGTTGCAGATTTCCTGCAGTACTAGGGCTATCTGGGAAGCCTGCTAAGTCTGGATGACCTTTAGTATTGACCTTCAGAAACTGAGGTGAATTAGAGGAAGAACTTTCATGGTTATTGTAAACACTGAACCTCCGGGTTAGAAGTGTTTACACTTCTCATAACTGATCCAAGTCTGAGGATCCTTGTTTTAGAACACCACCTGTGAGGGGGTTGGGCTGTTTACAGGTTTGCAGGTACCCTTGACCTCAGCATACCCTGTTACTTTGTTTTGATTAAGAGTACTCCATCTTGGAACAGTTCTTGTGATTCTAAACCCTGGACATGTGGCTCTTTATTTGAGTCCCCCACCTTGGTTACTGGAATTATGAACCTCCATCCGGATTTCTTGAACATACATGGACTTATATCAGAGCACTTGATCAGATCCAGCTCAGTCACAAACCCTTGCATATCATCTTCATACATCATCATTGCATCATTTTAACATTTGCTTATTTGTTTTTCAGGGTATCCATACTTTATTTTGGCTTGGTTTTGACCCCATCATCAGTATAGACCTATCTTCACCAGCATCTACTTCAGTTGTTTGCTACCTGCTTCAGTCACCTGCATTACCAGTCTCAGCCTGTCAGTGGCCCATCTTCAGTGTCAACATCAGCATCTGTCTCAACTTTTCTCCAGCAACATGGCACCTAAGAAGAGTAATATCTCCTACCATTTCTTTCAGCCTGAGCTAGCTGACATCAAGAAGATTCAGACCCTGATTACTCCAGACCATATACCACTATTTAGAGAACACTATGGAGGAATCCTTGATGTGGTTATGGATTTGGACCCTTCACAGAGGAGCTTGATTCATACTTGCCTGCAGTTCTATGATCCCCCTATGAGGTGTTTCACTTTTCAAGACTTTCAGTTGGGCCCTCTATTAGAGGAGTATTCATCATTGGTTGGTGTACCTATCAGGGGTGGAGTCCCCTTCAACCCTGAGATGGCTTTTCCAAGTAATGAAGAAATAGCAAAGGCATTGCATCTGGAACCAGTTCTGATTGGGCAGAATATGACCACCAAGGCTGGAATCTCTGGTCTGCATCTAGATTTCTTAATATCTCAGGCTACTCTGAAGGCCTCTTCAGGAGAATGGAAGGCAATCTGTGCTTTATTGGCCCTTAGCATATATGGGGTCATATTATTTGCAGATGAGCCTAAGTTCATTAGCAAAAATGCAATCCACCTTTTCATCCTGAGGAACCCAGTGCCCACTTTATTGGGAGATTTCTATTACTCTGTCCACCAGAGGAATGAAAAGCAAAGGGGAAGATTAGTGAGGTGATGTGCTCCTTTGTTCCATACTTGGCTTCTCAAACATTTGCCAAAGACTGATACATTTTTTAATCCTCATCAGCAAAGGAACTGGGCTAGAAGACTCACTGCTTTGACCTCAGCTGACATCAGGTGGTGCACTCAGAGCACCAAGGGTAGGGACATCATTACAAGTTGTGGGCAGTTTCCCAATGTACCCCTGATAGGAGTAAAGGGTTGCATCAACTACAACCCTCTGCTACTCAAAAGACAACTGGGCTATGCATTGGTCCACACTCCTAAGGCACAAGACTTGGCTGAGACTCTTTACTGTGAGAATAAGCCTAATCTGGCTATTGTCAGGCAAGCAGCCTGGGCCTGGGACAATGTTCAGACTAAAGGAGTAACCATTCTGGGGAAATGCAACAATGTGGCATCAGCACAGTACTATGAGTGGTCCCATGCCAGGGCTCAATTTTCTGGGATGCCCTTTACCATGGAAGATATACCTGGACCATCCTCAGCACCACCTCCTGTCACTGTCAGTTTAGAGGAGTTTGAGAAACTGAAAGAAAGAAATGAGAAGCTGACTCAGGCTCTACAGAAGACCCTCTGGGAGAGGAGTGATGGTAGGTTGGATATTGAAAGGTTGGAAAAGTTGAAAATGGAGCATCTAGCCAGAATCGAGAAGTCTGAGGACTACATCAAGAAGTCTAGGGCTGGAGAACAGATCTTGAAGAATGCCTGCAAGGAAGCCCAGTTCCAGAAGGCCAGAACCGATTTGTATCTAAAGGAGAGTCAAGTTAGGTGGGTCAGGATCACCGAAGCTCGTACTCTGGAAGATAAGAGGACTCAGGACAAGATTGAGCAGTTGGAAGCTAGTGCAAAAGAGCAACAGGAAGCCCTGGCAGCAGCCCAGAGAGAGATCTCAGAGCTAAAGATTAGAGCTGGTGTGAAGAGGTCAAAGGACCAGAGTCAACACAAGAAGTTAACTACAGCTGTAACTACCAGGAATCTCCTTATCAGGAATCTTACAGAGCGTCCAGCTGATCCTGTGACTGAAGCACTTCTCAAGGAAGTTCAGGAGGACGAGTTTGGTCTTGGTGTCTGACTTTTGCTTGTTGTTGCCTTCATTTCATTGTACTTTTCCTTTTTTGTTGTATTTTTGACCCCTCAGAGGGCATGTATTGTAAAAAAACAAACTATGTATCATTTACCTTTTGTAATATATATATGTATCAGTTTGTTTTATCTGAGTGTCTTTCAAGCAACAACAACATCTTCTTCAAGGGTATGGAAAGGTCGAAACCAAGTGCCAAGCCGGATACCTTGGAAACAAATAAGCATATTGCATTGCATACTAACCTTTGTTTGTTTTGTAGGTTTATTTTGTTGTTGTTGCTAACTCTGTTGTGATACTCAGGAACTATTGCTCGACGACGGGTGTTCCCACTCAACCGTCCACACAGATATCCAACCCGCAACAACCTTCCGGGGATACAAACGGACCAGGTACAACAGGACCTTACAGAGGTTAGGAACCAAATGGCCAATGAGAGATTGGAAATGAGGGCTCAGATGACACAATTTATGGAGGTGATGAACAATATGGCTCAAAGCCAAGAGAGATTAAGAGCAATGGTAGAAAGGCAGAATCAAGAAGATCCCCATCTAGGGACTGCTGGGACAAGCAACAATGAGAGGGTCCAACCTCATGTCAACCCCCCTGTATTTGGACCCCACCTTCATCCAGAGGTCAATATCCCTGCTAATGTTCAAGGGACTGCCACTGCAGGTAGAGTACTGCAAGAAGACCCCCAGGAAGATCAGTTCACAGTGATGGGAGCTGGGGATGAGGCCTATGACAGAAGGCTGGATGAAATTGCTGAAAAATTAAGATCCTTGGAGTCTCAAAACTCTTTGGGTTTTGATGTTATGGACATGGGCTTAGTGGACGGGGTCAGGATTCCCCATAAGTTTAAACCACCGTGCTTTGAAAAGTACAACGGGACTTCCTGCCCACGGACCCACTTACAATCCTTTCTGGGGAGGCTGAAGGCATATACCATGGACGAGAAGCTATGGATGTTTTATTTTGAGGATAACTTAACGGGAGCTTCAAGGGAATGGTACTCTCATCTGACTTGAGCAACCATTAGATGTTGGAAGGACTTGGCAGAGGCCTTCATTAGACAATACCAGTACAATTTGGATATGGCACCCAACAGGACCCTCCTGATGGGAATGTCACAGTCATCCAGGGAAAGCTTCCGAGAGTACGCCCAAAGGTGGAGACAGCTGGCTGCTGCTGTCCAGCCACCTATGCCAGAGAGGGAGATGGCAGATATGTTTATGAACACCCTCCAAGGGACATACATTGATAGGCTAGCTGCCTTTTCTTCTACCAGCTTTGCAGATGTCGTTATAGCTGGAGAAAGAATTGAGAGCCTATTAAAGATGGGCAAAATTTCTGACAACGGTGCCAGCTCATCCAGCAACACAAGAAAGCCTTTTGTAGGCCCAAGAAGAACTGGTGAGACCAATGCTATCCATGCCGGCAGGGGCAGACCCCAATATGTTCATAGGTCTGTGGCAGCAGTCACCATTCCCGCTCCAGTTCATCCTCAACCAGCTTATCAACCACAGCAGCAAAGTTATCAGCAACAAACTCAGTATCCTCCTCAGAGAAACTACAACAACACCAGCAACAACAATCAGCAAAGACCATTCCAACAGAGACCTTCTCAGGCCAATAGGGTGATTGATCCGATCCCTATTCCCTACGCCACATTATTGCCACAACTCCTGAAACTCAACCTGGTTGAGCTAAGGACGTTGGCACCTCCAGATCCTACCAGTCTGCCCAGAAATTACGACGCCAGCGCCAGGTTTGCTTTTCATTCAAATGCACCTGGGCATAGTACAGAGAAGTGCAGAGCCTTGCACATGAAGGTACAAGACTTGGTAGATTCTAAGGCCCTAAATTTCGCACCACCACCAAATGTTAACAAAAACCCTATGCCACACCACGGAGGTCCCATAATCAATGCTATTGAAGAAGACAAGCCGTCTTATTTGATAACCAGTGTGGGTCAGATTCGAACACCCTTGGTAGAGATTAAAGCTCAACTCCTCGAATGTCAAATATTCCCGGGATGCGAGCTAGGGTGTGCTTATTGCAACATTTCAGTAAATGGTTGTGATAACTTGAGAAATGGCATAGATGGTCTCATCCAGAGTGGCCTGCTTCAGATCACAACATCAATTCCTACCAATCCAGCAATCTCATTAACAACAGTTCCCGAGTCTTCTACAACTGCAACAACCATTGTTCCAAACAACTCTTCAATCTCATCAACAAATGCTTCGTCTGTTACTTCAACGGACCAAATATCAGCAAACATCCCTTCTACAACTTCAGCACCCCTTCATTCAGAATCTCCTACAACAACAACACCCACCCTTCCAACAATGTCTCCTACAACTTCAACAACAAATGTCTCGACGGTTACAATTTATTATGATCCTGAAAATGATTCTGCCTACAACTCACAAAATGCCACTCCTATCAGAGCACCAGTCACAATATACTATGATCCACATACTATCATGGTCCCTTCTGCAGCTGCCATCAGTCCAGTCACTATCACAGTGCCTGGACCAGTACCTTATGAAAGCAGTAATGCCATCCCTTGGCATTACGGCTCCGATCTATACTGCGAAGGACAGAAAATCACTCTTGAATCATCAACCCCTGCACCACAAATAGACAATGCGGGAGGAGGCGGAGGCTTCACTCGAAGCGGACGTCTCTTTGCCCCGCAAATTCAAAAACCCACTGCTGAAGCAGAAGCTGCTGCCAAGGCAAAAGGGAAGAGTATGGTGCAAGAGGAACAAATTGTTAAAGAAGCTTTGAAAACACCTTTTGATCAAGAAGTTGATGAATTCATGAGAATCATCAAGAAGAGTGATTACAAGATAGTGGACCAGCTTCATCAGACGCCTTCCAAGATCTCTATTCTATCATTGCTTATGTGCTCCGAGGCTCATCGGAACGCACTACTAAAAGTCTTGCACGCAGCTTATGTGCCAGAAGAGATCACCGTCAATCAGTTGGAAGTTGTGGTTGGAAATGTTAATTCTAGTCATGGGCTAGGGTTTACCAATACTGATTTGACTACGAAAGGCCGCAATCATAACAAGGCTTTGCACATTACCATGGAATGTAAAGGTGCAGTTCTTTCCCATGTGCTGGTAGACACAGGATCATCCCTCAATGTCTTACCTAAAAAAGCCCTTGTAAAGCTGGAGTATGAAGGATTGGCACTGCGCCCCAGTAACTTAGTAGTGAGAGCCTTTGACGGTTCTAAGAGATCAGTTCTGGGAGAAATTGAGTTGCCTATAACGATTGGCCCGCAAACTTTCAAAACGACCTTCTACGTGATGGATATACAGCCTGCCTACAGTTGTCTATTGGGTAGGCCATGGATTCACACCGCTGGCGCCGTGACCTCAACCCTTCACCAGAAGTTAAAATTCGAGTGGGAGGGCCAGGTCGTTACTATCTGTGGAGAGGAGGATATTTTTGTCAGCCATCTGGCTACCTACAAATATATTGAGATGGATGGGGAGATCCATGAAACGATGAGTCAAGGGTTTGAGGCCTTGAACATAAATGAAACATCTGCTGTACCTGGAACCTCAATGACATCATACCAACAAGCCGGGAAGGTTGTTGAAGAAGGAACTGCCCAAGGCTGGGGCAAGTTGTTACCTGTGGAGAAGAAAGAGGATAAATTTGGGTTGGGTTACAAACCAACTCAACAACATCAAGCAGAGGCTGCTAAGGAGCCCAACTTTGTTAGTGGGGGGATGCTCACCCCTGATGCTGTCAACAACTTGGAAGACGAGGATGAAAGCGACCGCAACCTGGAGAGTTGGATCCGTCCAAAGATCCCGGGGAGCAGTATCTCAAACTGGTCTTCCCAGGAAATTATAAGAGTTACTCATGCAGAGTAATTATTATTTCCTGTATTTTTATAGCATGCATCAAGTCTTGCATCTTGCCCAAGATGACAAGACTCATTTTGTAATCGGGCCATCTGTAATTTTTGTGCAACAAGATTAATCAATGAAATATCAGACATCTTTTTGCAAATGAGTCTTTTTTCCTTTCCGCTCACTGTTTTTCCATTTTTCTTTTTGTACAAAAAAATAAATGGCAATGTTTTCAAAATGACAACTTTATTTCACTTTTCTAAACAAGATTAAAATCAATCACTAAAATGAACAAACTGAACCCTTGCAGAGAGTGCCTTCCAGACAGCACCGACAACAGCACGGCTATGACTTCGTATGACTTTGACAATCCAATCAATCAAGCTGATGAAGGGGTTGAAGAAGATTACGAGCTTCCTGAAGAGCTAGCCAGATTGTTGAGACGAGAGGAAAAGTTTATCACTCCTCATCAGGAGGAGGTCGAAACAATTAATCTTGGTACAAATGAAGATGTGAAAGAAGTTAAAATCGGGGCCTGCCTACAAGACTCAGTGAAGAGACAACTGATTGACCTGCTTCAAGAGTATGTGGATGTGTTTGCTTGGTGTTATCAGGATATGCCAGGGTTGGACACCGACATTGTTATGCACAAGCTGCCTTTAAGAGAAGAATGCCCGCCGGTTAAACAGAAACTGCGCCGTACTCGCCCAGACATGGCAATGAAAATCAAAGAAGAGGTACAAAAGCAATGGGACGCCGGGTTCCTTGCTGTAACTAGCTATCCGCCGTGGGTTGCTAATATTGTACCTGTGCCTAAGAAGGACGGAAAAGTAAGGATGTGTGTTGACTACCGGGATCTGAATAGAGCCAGCCCGAAAGATGATTTCCCATTACCTCACATTGATGTATTGGTGGATAACACGACTCAGTTCTCGGTATTCTCCTTCATGGACGGATTTTCAGGATACAACCAAATCAAAATGTCACATGAAGACATGGAGAAGACAACCTTCATCACACCCTGGGGCACGTTCTGTTACAAGGTGATGCCATTCGGATTGAAGAATGCTGGTGCAACATATCAACGGGCTATGGTGACATTATTCCACGATATGATCCATAAAGAAATCGAATGTTATGTGGATGACATGATTGCCAAGTCCCTTACTGAAGAAGATCACCTGGTAAATCTGCTGAAGCTATTCAAGCGTCTGAGGAAGTACCAACTGAAGCTGAACCCCAACAAATGCACATTCGGGGTACGATCTGGTAAGCTGCTGGGATTTATTGTAAGCGAGAAAGGGATTGAAGTTGACCCTGATAAAGTCAAAGCTATTCAAGAGATGCCTGCACCAAAGTCTGAAAAAGAAGTTCGAGGGTTCTTAGGACGATTGAACTACATTTCACGGTTCATATTTCACCTTACTGCGACATGTGAACCTTTGTTCAAGCTGTTGAGAAAAGAACAGACGGTCAGGTGGAACGAAGACTGCCAGAAGGCTTTTGACAAGATCAATGAATACTTACAAGAGCCTCCAATCCTTATGCCTCCAGTTGAAGGAAGACCTTTGATAATGTACTTGACAGTATTAGAAGAGTCAATGGGGTGTGTGCTGGGCCAGCATGACGAGTCTGGTCGAAAAGAGTATGCAATATACTACCTAAGCAAAAAGTTTACCGACTGTGAACAACGTTATTCACTGCTCGAGAAAACTTGCTGTGCTTTAGCGTGGGCTGCTCGCCGACTGAGGCAGTATATGTTGACCCACACCACTTTATTGATCTCCAAAATGGACCCAGTTAAGTACATATTCGAGAAGCCAGCGCTTACCGGACGGGTTGCAAGATGGCAAATGATCCTCACAGAATATGACATCCAATACACTTCTCAGAAAGCCATCAAGGGCAGTGTGTTGTTTGAATATCTTGCTGAGCAACCTATTGATGATTACCAGCCTATGAGATTTGACTTCCCTGATGAAGACATCATGTTCATCAAAGCAAAAGATCATGAAGAGCCTGTTCACACTGAAGGGCCTGACCCGGAAGAAGAATGGACTATGATGTTTGATGGGGCTGTTAACATGAATGGTCGTGGAGTTGGTGCAGTACTCATTACACCTAAGGGAGTTCACATGCCTTTCTCGGCAAAACTCACCTTCAACTGCACTAACAACGAAGCTGAATACGAAGCTTGCATTATGGGTCTTGAGGAAGCCATTGACCTCAGGATCAAGACTTTAACTGTATTCGGAGATTCAGCTCTGGTAGTTAATCAAACCAACGGCAAATGGTACACGCACCAGGATCATCTGATACCTTACAGGGATTATACAAGGAGGTTATTGACTTTCTTCACAACAGTCAAGCTTGAGTATATTCCCCGGGACGAGAATCAGTTTGCAGATGCTCTGGCTACCATTTCATCTATGATCAAAGTTCAAGCTGCCAACTTTGTACCTCAGATTTCAGTATCCAGACTGGATAGACCAGCGTATGTGTTTGCAGCAGATGTTGTCAAAGATGATAAGCCTTGGTTCCATGACATTAAGTGCTTCTTGGAGGATCAGACATACCCACCTGGGGCATCTCCCAATGATAAGAAGACTTTAAGAAGGCTTGCTGGTAGTTTCTTTCTGAACACTGATGGTTCTTTGTACAAGAGAAACTTTGATATGGTACTCCTCAGATGCGTCGACAGAACAGAAGCAGATCTGTTGATGCATGAAGTGCACGAAGGATCCTTTGGTACCCATGCTGGAGGGCATGTCATGGCTAAAAAGTTGTTAAGATCAGGTTATTACTGGATCACAATGGATGCTGACTGTTGTGCCTACGCCAGAAAATGCCATAAATGCCAGATTTATGCAGATAAGGTACATGTGCCTCCCAATCCCTTGAATGTGATGTCTTCACCCTGGCCCTTTGCTATGTGGGGCATTGACATGATTGGTAAGATTGAACCGACTGCTTCGAATGGCCACAGATTCATCCTGGTTGCCATTGACTATTTCACCAAGTGGGTCGAAGCAGCCTCATATGCAAATGTTACAAGGCAAGTGGTAGCCAGATTTCTGAAAAGAGATATCATCTGTCGATACGGAGTTCCCGAGCGAATCATTACTGACAATGGTTCGAACTTGAACAACAAAATGATGGCTGAGCTATGCCGGGACTTCAAGATCAAACACCATAATTCTTCTCCTTACAGGCCAAAGATGAACGGCGTTGTTGAGGCAGCTAACAAGAATATCAAAAAGATTGTGCAGAAGATGGTAGTCACCTATAAAGACTGGCATGAGATGCTGCCATTTGCTTTGCACGGGTACCGCACGTCAATCAGAACGTCCACTGGGGCAACACCGTATCAGCTTGTGTATGGTATGGAGGCGGTCCTACCTGTCGAAGTTGAACTACCCTCCTTACGGGTACTGATGGATGTTAAGCTGAATGAAGCAGAGTGGGTCCGGTCCCGATATGAACAACTGAGTCTGATTGAAGAGAAAAGATTAGCTGCAATCTGTCATGGGCAATTATATCAGAAAAGAATGAAGAGAGCCTTCGATCAGAAAGTCAGGCACCGAGAGTACCAAGTAGGAGATCTTGTGCTGAAAAGAATCCTCCCTCCTCATACAGATCACAGGGGCAAGTGGACTCCGAATTATGAAGGACCATTTGTGGTAAAGAAAGTTTTCTCGGGTGGAGCACTGATGCTCAGTACTATGGATGGTGAAGACTTCCCGTCCCCTATGAATTCAGATGCAGTTAAAAAATACTTCGCATGAAAATGACCCGCTGGACACAAAAACAGAATGTAAGTCCAGGCAAAATAGGGCATCCCGGCGAGTCAGAAACAGAATAAAAGACTCGGGCAAAAATAAGGGAAAATAAACAAAAAATGTACACCCGCTGAGTTGAAAAGCCGCATTGGACAACTCAGGCAAAAATGGGTATCCCGATGGATTGAAAACCCGAAAGGGCGGTCCATGCAAAATAAGGGAATAAGCGAACAACTGCATTCTGAATTCGTCTGTATCACCTACAACCTGGTAAACCTCGAAAGGATCAAGCTTCCATCGGAATCAGCCTTCTTCAGAAAGCAAAACGAGAAGAGCGTCAAAAGTCATACGAGTCATAGCAAAAGGGGAAGCTCCTTAAAGCGTCGTCAACATCGCCAGCGTTTTGTTTCTCAATTTGTAACAATCTCCTCATTTTAGGAGATACGTTTCTTTGACTGTATCTTGCCAATTCATGGCACATGAATTAATAAAATCAGATTTTCAGTCATGTCTCATCTCGTCCGTTTTATTTTCATTTGCAAAATGTCTGATGTCTCCAAAAGTTTGATTGCATGAATACAGATGCTTGTCTTCAAAAATAAAAAATAAAAACACGTGCTTGCAGGAAATATACTTACTCTCAGAAGTGTCTAAATTCCTATGACGGAATCCGGTAAAGGATACCTCGGGATTACTTGTGCGTTTCTCTATCTTTGTAGGATTGAAGGTATCCAATACGCAACTCGGGGCATGAAAGCTTCATCCCAGCAAGTTAGCAAATCAACACTCAAGTCTTAACAACCAAAGTGCTTTCTCCCCAGCTGAGTTTCCACTTATTGCTTCTCCCAGCCGAGTTGCCAATCATTCTTCCGCAGCCAAGTACAAAAGCCAGGGAACCACTTCCCCACAGATTTTCAGCTCCTGTTCAGAAGAGCAACGCATGAAGGAATCACAACAGAGTGAAGAAAGATTCTACAAACCCCAGCTGGGTCCCTCATTACAAGGATATGTCTATCAGTGACCTATATCCCCAAGCAGATACGTCTCATCAGATCTACCAATGATCTCCTCCCAAGCTGGGATGTCCGTTTCAAGCAGATCAACCAGAGATCTCCGCAGCAACGGGATCCGAATCCTGGTTTGGTATCCTCGCATAATCATAGCATTCACATCATATTCTCCCCACAAAGCATAGCATTTCGTCTAATACGGAGCATTACGGCAAAATTCAAACATATAGCATAATCATAAGCCATGTTTTGAATCAAACACTTGGGAATAATGATAAACCAACAATATACAGAATACCTCCCAGATTCCCAAGCAAAAGCAGTTGCCTCACATTCACAAACACCAGTATATACTCCCTTTGACACCCGTCCGTGTCATACTCCCAGCAGAAAGCCAAAGACATCCTCTTTGCACTCACATATACTTAATAATTTCCTTGACATCCGTCCGTGTCATTTTCCCCAGTACAGTAACATAAACACTTTGTATATCAAATACTCGTTTATACTACACTTTCCTCCTTTCGACACTCGTTCGTGTCACTCTCCCCAGCAGATTAAACACTCATCTATACACTACTCATACTTATACAAATACCCGTCCGTATCTGCCATTTATATCCCCACAGATTCAACACTCGTCCATGTTCTTTGTTAACTAATTGGTACTCGTCCACACCATCATCTCAGAACATGCGTCAAGTGTTTGTTTCTACCTGATACTCGTCTGTATCATAGTCTTAAGGATGCTCGACCGCATCTTTAATCCATACACTGTGTCAAACACTCTTGTCTTTTTGAATATAGACACTCGTCTGTGTCTACTATTCCCCAGAAGAGTCCCTTCAGATTCAACACTCGTCCGTGTTCTTGGCTAACCAGTTGATACTCGTCCGTATCATCATCTCTGAACCCATATCAGTTTTTGTTTCTATCCGATACTCGTCCGTATCGTAGTCTTAGGGATGCTCGTCCGCACCTTTAATCTATACACAAGGTCTAAACACATATACCTTTATTTCTTGGATATAAACACTCGTCCGTGTTTACTATTCCCTAGTAGATCGCCAACAAAGCAATTTTCCCTTTTATCTGACATTCGTCCTGTGTCATGATAAACCCTGAGAGCAGCCGTACCCTGCTAGGTGGTCGTCCTCCACCTCTTGATGGTCGTCCTCCATTATGCTCATCCGATGGCCGTCCCCATCGTTGATTTTCTATCCGACATTCGTCCTATGTCGTGATATTTAGCAGCCGTCCCCTGCTAGGTGGTCGTCCTCCACCTCTTGATGATCGTCCTTCATCATTTTATCCAATGGCCGTCCCCATTGTTGATCTTTGGTTATATGACATTCGTCCTATGTCATGATAAACCCTGAGAGTAGCCGTCCCCTGCTAGGTGGTCGTCCTCCACCTCTTGATGGTCGTCCTCCATCATGCTCATCCGATGGCCGTCCCCATCGTTGACCTTTTATCCGGCATTCGTCCTATGCCGCGATATTTTCGACAGCCGTACCCTGCCAGGTGGTCGTCCTCCACCTTAAGATGACCGTCCCTCATCTTACCCCAACAGAGCAGCCGTCCCCTTCTAGGTGATCGTCCTTCACCTTTGATGATCGTACCTCATCATCTGTTTATTTTCATTTATTCTTTAACCATATGGCCGTCCCCGTCGTGGTCCCTTTTCTTTTTAGCCCGATGGCCGTCCCCATCGTCGGTTACTTTACTTTATGAACTTGATGGCCGTCCCCGTCATGTTTCATTAATCCCCAGAAGATCTTACAGCTTTACTTGATGGTCGTCCCCATCATAATCCCTTTTATCCCCAGCATGTCGGCCGTCCCCGTCATTGCTTTATTTCCCGCACTTATTCCCAGCGTGTCGGCCGTCCCCGTCATTGCTCATTCCCCAGCAGTCGTCCTCTGCTCGACGGTCGTCCTCCATCGCACACACCTTACAATATACTTTATTTTCTTTTACAATCTATATCCCTTTTCTTCTTCATTCTGTGAGTGCAAATTTTGGACTGTCTTTGGTATTCGACCACAAGTTATCTTGTTTGCCTGATAAGCCTTCGCTTACATCCTGCACAGCTAACTCATGTTTGAATAGGGGCAGCTGTAAACACCCCAAATTTGCCCTCACCCATTCACATCATGGCTTGTGATCATTTCATATGCATAAACTCAATCATGGCATCTCATATTACATTTTTGATTCACTGCATTGGTTCAAAGTCATCTGCATCTAGGGTTTGTGATCTGAGCAATCCAAGAGCTTATTGAGCCACTCCAGAGGCCATCAAACACTTCAAAGGGGTCCATGTATGTTCTAATATCATATTATATACTCTCAAAGTCAAGAATGTCAAAAAATCACAAGAACTGAGAATGGTATGGAAGCAGAGCCAGGCTTGACTGCACAGATGACCTAAAATTAGGGTTTTGGTTTCAGAGGCCATAACTCCAAATTTTTTGGTCATTATTGTTTCTATTGGTCTCTATATGGTATAGGTAGTATGCATATCAATTTTCATGAAGAAATTCCATGGGGAAGTCATCTGATCAAGAGTTGACTTTTCAAGCAAGTCAGTGTAAAATCAGGGCATCTGAGGCCCCAATGACCCAACCAAAGGGTGTTCTTCATCATTTTTGATTTTATATGATCTTTATTTGATCATGGAAGAATTTGGAAGTTCACAAAATTCAAGAATTTCAAGTCTTTTGCAAAGTTGACTTTTTGGGCAAGTTTGACTTTTAATGAATTTGTCATTTTAGGCAACTTTTCAACCCTTACTTTTTGATCCAAAAAAGCTTCAAATGGAAAAACTTTGGTCATGAAAGTTGTAGAATAGATCTTTCCCTTTTCAAAAAGTACAATAACATGACCTAATTCATTTTGGATCAAAAGTTATGGTTCATCAAAGTTGGCAAAAATCACTAAATTTCAAGTTATGCACCAAATGGAAAACTTGCAAATTCTTGTACCAAGGCAATTTGTGACTTCAAATTGGTGTCTAACCTTTACACAAACATCACACATGACCTAAAATCAGAATTGGCCCAAGGGATTTTTCATTTTTGTGCTTTGATTTTCAAAGATCCTTAAGTCATTTTTCATAAAGGTGCAAAGAGGGATTCTTGGCAAAACCATTCTCCCATGAATTGTGTGATCACTAATTGGTTTCTATGCATTGCCATGATCAAATGAAACATCATGCACCAAAATTCAGCAAGAAGTGTCTCATGTACATAAGCAAAAATCATAAGAAAACACAAGTGGGCAAGTTGCAAAACCTATCATAGCTCATGATCCACATGTTGCAGACATTCACAAGCAATCTAAGGGTCATCCTTGACTCAAGCTGAAGCAAGACAAGCCCTTAGACAGCTGCTGCCATAGCCCATGCTGCAAGTACAAACCACCTTGACTTTTTGGCCAAAACCCCCATACTCTTGGAACAGTAAGCAGCCACCTCTACTGACCTGCTCCACAGGCTACTCATACATCTTGGGAGTGTTATAGCAATGCATTGGCCCTTGAAGCAAGAGAGAACACAGCCTTCACAAAAACTGTCAAAAACTTTCCTCTCTTCGAATCTCCTTCCACAGTCACCAAACATTCATTCTATCTTCACCAATCAACCAGAAAACATTCATAGAACCAATACCACCCCTCACAATGATCTGAAACAGCCTACATAAGAACCCCATTTTCTGATACACCAGAACTGGACCTCTCAAAATAGCCTGTTTAAACTCCATCCAAGCTTGCCATTAGCACAAGGGGGATCATTGGAGTGAGTTTGCACCAAAGAACAGCCCAGAAAGCCCAGAACCAGAAGCTTCACCCTCAGGTATTGTCATACCCCAAATTTGTCCTACCTTTTAAAAAAAATCATCTGGTCCACGACCATGATCTTTTTAAGAACTAAATCATAAAGTTTTGTGCATATTCAAAGAATTCCTCAAAGCTTCCTTTTGTGGAAAGTTCATTAGATCCATGTGCCGAAGATTTGTGATTTGTTTGGTTTAAAGCATGGGCTTTGTTTTAGCATGGGACTTGAGATTTCATTAGGGTCAAAATCTTTTGCTCTTTGTGGTTTAACGAGCAAGTTTGTGTCAGATGAAGATGTTAATCAACATTAAATTTCAAGGGTGTTGGATTGAAGATTTGAATCAGAATTAGATTATTTCAAAGGGGTCATCATTGTCTTTAGCAATTTGGAAATTATCCATTCAATTGACTTTATTTCAAGATAACAAACCTCAAGGCGCATTCGAGGTCAAGGCAACAATGTTTTTGTTATGGAGGAAATATAACTCAAACTAATCACAAATTCAAATTACTTTTGCAAGGTTCGGGCTCCAAGTTCAATTTATTTCTTTTAAATTGAATTCAAAAAGATTTACAAAATACAAGGTTGCATTGAGTTCAAGTTGTGAAAGATCGAGAATAATCCAAAATGTCTTGATTATGAAGCCGCATTCAACCAAAATTGTTTCAAGGAGTGATCCAAATCTTTTCCAAAGGAACTGTGTGTGCAGTTACAGGATCAACAGTAAAGTTCAAATCCACCTGCCAAGAATAATAAATTAAGAATTACCGCAAGTGTGTTTTTCTTCATGAGTGTTGCACCAATATGGACTCAAACCTTACATAAAAAGACATGTTACAGTGTAAAAGTCCTTCATGATGCGGCTTATACAAATTCCGATGCTTAAAGACCTAGGTTCTATGATGAAATATTTCAGCCTAAGCCTAAAAGTATGCCATGAACACACTTGTTTCCAATTCAAAAATCACGACTCCGTTGTTTTCCAATAAAAGGACTTCCAATTGACTTGCTAAATGCTTCAGCGGTGAGCCGTTTACGCGACGCATCCTGTAAGAAGCAGTAGCGTCTTCAATCAAGGCCCAGCTCTTGATAATGACTCCGACTAGTCAATCCGGGTCTCCACCGAGAATCTGTCTTTTTCAGCTGCAATAAAAAGGACGGAAAATGTGAGAATTCAATTCCACAGCAGGCATAACATCATGGTGTTGATGCAATTATATGTCAAGACATCACTTTAGAGTTCATGAGTTCAAACAACACCAAAAGTCATTTGCAGCTAAAGGAAGGTCTCAAATTAAAATTTGCGGAATAGTAAAAAGAAAGACTTATCATTCGTAATCTGTCGGCTCATGTCTTGTTATCATCCGCCATATGCATAAGTCTTGCTTTTGGTATGATCAATCTTCACTTGAAACAAAGATGAGGTGACAAAGATCCATGCTGTTTAAACGGACACAAGGATTCGGTCGACAGTCTAATCGAAACGGAGCTTGGATAAGTAAGGACTCATACCAAGAATCTGCTGCAATAAGAATCAATGCCAGGACCAATCTCTTCAAAACCGTCTCATCTTCTTCACCTACAATCACAAGAATGTATTAGTTCATAATGGTGAGTAACAAGAGAAACTTGAAGATTCAGCAAATTTTAAAAGACAAGAATGTTTGTTTCCAGACATGTTTCATAACAGAACATTGCATCAAGCTCATGCCAAAATGATCGTCTCCGCTCACGAAAGCTTCTACAAATTCTGAGATACCTGCGGAATACGAAAACTGAGTTAGTGATTCATTGCAATTAAGTCATGAACAAGAAATCACATCAGGTCATCAAGTTCAGAACCATATTCTTTGACAGCTTCCTCTGTCCTTGCTTCACCGGTACTCGGAAGACAAATGACTACACATTTTTCATCGAATCATGCTTGCTTGGCTAGTCTTACAGTAGCGGGGACTTTAGCAGACGTATACATGTGTTTAAAGAAATGATGGTGGCTTGATCAATACAATTGCCACAGTTGACTAGTGTTAGATTTATCATTTAGGAAGGTACTAGCTGACAGCAATTCTGCTCATAATTCTGCCCAAACTTCTATTGCCTTTTTATGCTTGTCCATCATCATTTTTCTTCTGATAAGTGTTTCAATAACTTTGGACTCAGCATCCTCATAATTAAGTGTCCAGCATAAATGCATCCCTTTTGCTCTCATGTCCATGGCAACTAATTCTAGAGATCCAACATCCCTCTATCAAGAGCATCCAAAATTCACGGAAAATGGAGGAAGAAGTTACATTTCCTCAAAGACCAGGTCTTACCATATAATCCATATTGCGGGGTTCAGATGCACCAGTTGCTGAGCAATAAACAACACGAGCTTCAGGTAGTCGATCCTGAATTTCCAGCACTGCTTCTCCTGTGTGTGTAGACTGACTACCAACTTCAGGGACCAAATTCTTTGCTTTGCGACACTCATCAAATTATAAGGCCATCAAACCCTGGTCCACGCCACTGCACAAGCTGTTGGAAACGAGAACGACCTTTCTCCCAAGCTGCTTAAACTCAAACCTGCAAGGTATCTGCGAACCATCAACAAAACATGAGTATAGGTTGCAGCCAACATTCTCAAGACATCAAGAAAATCAGAATTTATGCAAAGACAAGAATCATAGCTTTTACAAAAGAAGGTTATAAGGAGAAATGTCGGTGGTAGAACTAGCCTCAGAAATCCATATCAAGACCCTGTTAAAATCAAGAACCATTTGGAAAAGTTAATTGAAAATTTCATCCGCAGTGAAAATATAGTTTCATAGCAGTAAAAAATAATGAATATTTCATAGACAAATCAAATTCACGGGACCACACAAGTTTTCTAGAAATCTTTTCACCTCACTACAGACAAAAAACAACAAAGAGAGTGATTCACCAGTTTGAGGTCCCCACAAAATCCCACTCACGAATTCTCCAACGGATTCACAATTCGCACAACCTCACACGGATTTTATGCCAAGTATTCTCCTATATATGAAATGCCAATCATTTGCAAAAGGCTACCAACACCTGAAAAAACCCAAACACAGAAAAAAGACCCAGTGAGAAAACCACAAATCCAAACGCAAAAAACCTTGAATCAAATGCTGAAACACTCTGAACTTACCATAACCCAGAAACTCGCGTCACCAATCTTCAAAAATCATCACCGCATCTGACTCGCACTCAGACCCGCAACCCTTTTCAAACACTCTGTGCCTCATACCCAAAACCTTCCGAAACTCCTCGCTATCACCCTTAATCCGCGAGCCAAAAACCATCGTCATCTTCCGAATCTCATCAAAACCAAACTCGAATCACCTTGAAAACATCAAGCCGCCGCAACAAACATCATCACCACCGCGAGGAAGGCGTCGCGAAGCCGCCGGAAACGGAGAAGACGGGAGGGATACGAAGCTGAAGCAGAGAGACGAACAACAGAGTGACAGAGACGCCGTGAAGATCTGAGTGAGCAGAGAAGCCGCGAGCGAAGCTTCGTGAGAAAGACGGAGACTGTTCGCGAAACCAAGGTGGTGGGTTGGTTCTTTTTCTTTCTTTTCTAAAAAACGTGTTACTGAGTTTACATTTTGAACTTAACTTTTTCTTTTTTTTCCTAATTTATGTTTTCTTCTCATTTCTTTTAATCTCTTGTTATCCTGTTTTTTATGTTTTTTATAAAAAGTCTTGTTATTGTTGTGTTTGGGTTGGAAGAACCCGTATGATATCTATAGGAAAAGCCCATATGAATTTATATCTCTTCAAACATGTATTTTCAGAACAACACCTTATCTCTATTTTTTTTTTTTTTTGTTTTGTTTTTGTGTTTTTCGGTTATTGGGCTTGGCCCATCTGAGGTTTTGCTTTTCATACATCCTGATCGTATCGTGCACCTTCCCTGGCTATGTTCCTTTTATTTCTTTGTTTGACTGTTTTTTTTAATATACTTTTTGGAATTTCTATGTCAAATTATTCTTTTTATTTTCTCTTTCCATTGTTTATTATTTCATTATTAAAAAATGTCATAAAAAAATCTAAAAATATATTAATGTTTATTCGACTCTTTTCCTTCACTTTTATATTCTTTAAGGCCGATGATATCATAAAAGGCCAATTTTTCGCCCGATGCTAATCGGTGATTTTTGGTCAATATGAGGCCCCCTTTGTAATTATTTTTATTATTATTTCGACAAAACAAACATGGATTGTAATTTAATTCAATTTATTTATCCTTGATATTATTTAATGTATTTATTATTTATATTCATTATTTTATTTTTTAATTCAAGCAAATTCAATTTATTTATTCATTTATTTTCGCATTCAAAAAGAAATTACGATTCGACTCCTTATAGAATGGTTCCCATTTTGAACCGATTCTAAGGAAGTAAACGAACAAAATTTCGCCGCGTCTCGAAAAGGTCCAACGCCTCCGAATAGTTGCGCTCGAAAAAGGTCCAACGCCTTCGAATAGTTGCGTCCCGAATAAACAGGCTGAACGCCTTCGAATAGTTCAAACACACTGCACACACGCTTTCTCTTGGGCTAATTACAACGAGACCATTTATTTCTCGCAATCCCTTGTATTTATTTTGTATCCCTCTCCCCTTTATTTGTACGCATTTTATTTTCCGCATCTTATTTAATTTCGAATCCTTGGTCCAACGCCAAGCGATTGCACTTTGCACACTTGCACTTTATTTTCCAGTTATTATTTCGTTTATTAGGATCCTCCACCTTTGCGAGCCGAGCGATTCGTGCCTCGCTAACAAAACCACAAAAATAACCTCCATTTGCATGCACCCTTTTAACCTCAAAAAACCAAAACGATTCTTTTTAGATCCAAACCCTTGATCCAACGTCAAGCGGTCATAGGATAATAAAACACTTTAATAAATACGAGAAGATTTGTACGCCACGAGCCTTAAGCGGTAGAAAGGGAGATAACGAGCTTTCGTTACATCGCTCCGATTATTTCGACGCAGGACACTCGTCTTGTTGGGCGAGATAAACTATCCATAGTCTTTAGTACATTCGACTCCTAAACCCTTTCATCAACGAAAGGTAATAAAATCAACATCCATTACCCTTAGTAGGCCGAACTACGAGGCTCTGACTTTCCCATTGCACACGGGAGTACGTAGGCACGAGGATCTCAATCCTTGCCGAGCACCTAGGTTCAATCTAACTTATAATTCAACTCATTTCCCTCTAGCAAGCAATTCGTTTAAGTATAGACATCCTTTCGCGCGCGATAACTTAGATGGTTCCCATCGAGTACGATGGATGTAGGGGGTGCTAATACCTTCCCCCTGCATAACCGACTCCCGAACCCAGGCAATGGTTCCATTGACCTTTGTCCTCATCCTTCTCTCCCCGGGTTGTATCTATATCTCCCCTTTCCCTCTTCGGGAATAAATAGAATTAGGTGGCGACTCTTCGGTCAGTCCAGCGCGTGACTCCGTTCATTCGGATCGCGTGAGGTCGTATTTTTCGGGGTACGACAGCTGGCGACTCTGCTAGGGAATGGTTCACCCCTATGCGAGTCAAGCCTAGTCTAGGTTCCCGCGCTTGTTTGAATGTTTCCTTTTATGCCTTGCTTGTTTATTTTCATCGCTTTCTTTATCGCCTTCCATGTTATATATCTTGTGGCTCCTTGGTACTATAATTTGGATCGATACTTTGCAAAAGAAACTTGAGGGAAAAGCTCTATACCCGGGCTTTCGAGTACAAACTTAAGTTAGCGAGGTTGTGTAGTATGGGCTCCCGAGAGAACCACTCTCGTGGGTTGTCGATACGAAAACCTCACTCGGAGTAGATTTTAATGGAAATACTGACAACCGTCAAGCTTTTGGCGTGTGTGCTCAGTTGTTTTCATTAAAGTCGTCAACTCTGAGGACCTTTAGAACCTTTTGGTTAAAACATCGGTTGATGGTTGCGTAGTATTGGGCACCAGGGTTCGCCCTCGCGTGGCTCGATACGAAAACCTCACTTGGAATAGACTTACTCAATGGAGTTGATTGACTGTCAAGAATGTATGAAATTGACACGTGCGTCAAACAATTGAGAAAGTTCCATAACTCCAGGACTTTGTTTTAAACCTTGTGTCGATGATCACGTAGTATGGACTCCCGAGAAAATTTTCTCGTGGGTTGTCGATACGAAGATCTCACCCAAAATAGATTCATGTGGCGGAGTCAATCAACCGTCATGCTTATGACGCGTGTGATGAACAGCCATATGAATTGATAACTTTGGGATCCCTAAAAACTTTAGAGTCTACCCAGTGAGTTCTTGATCAGAATATCCTCCATCTGTACCGTGGGCTCCTCAAGACCTTGATCTTGTGATCCTGGATTCTGACATTGCATATCATCTCATTTGCATCATTTATTCATATTGCATTTCATTCCAAAAGCCAAAAACTTATTTCATGTTCCTCCATCTTCAGTAAATCAAGCTGGTTTCCCGACGCCCGTATCGAGCTAGACGACCGTATTTAACTCGAGCCAACACTAGAAGACTGATGGACGTGATTCAGGAAGAACAAGCTGCCATGAGGGAAGAGATTGACTCGGTCAAGAGCAAGATTGACCAGATTTATGAGACACTGCAATCTTTGGCAAGAATGGAAGAACGTCGCGAAGCTGCTGCCGCAATGAACAATGCTCAAGTGCAAGGATCTACCTCATGAGCAATGCCTTCAGTTTCCGTTCCAAATCCTCTGGTCTATGGTTTGCCTCCAGGCTTCACTCCTGCTGTTGAAGAGGTCACTTCCCAACCAATACCTGCTTCTGGTGTCACTGTTGGTGCAATTCCTCAAGCTCAACCTATTCCAACTCAAGTCCAGTTTCCTCAAACTGAAGAGAACCATCAACTTGAGTATGAGATGCATACTGCTGTTCCAATCACCAATCCTCATGCTGTTCAGGAATCTGAAGCTATGAAGATGTGTCGCGAGTTAGCTGAAAAACTCCGAATCATGGAAGGACACAACTCAACTTCTCTGAGTGCCTCAGACATGTGCTTAGTTCCAGATGTTGTGATCCCTGCTAAATTCAAACTTCCAGAATTCGAGAAGTACAAAGTCCTCAGCTGTCCTGAGCTCCATTTGAGGATGTACTGCAGGAAAATGGCCGCTCATGCCAAAGATGATAAACTCATGATCCATTGCTTCCAAGACAGCCTGTCTGGAGCATCTCTAGAATGGTACATGCAACTTGAGCGCAACAATGTTCGTACTTGGCTTAATCTATCTGATGCATTCAAAAAGCAGTACAAGTACAACACTGACCTTGCTCCTAACCGTACTCAACTTCAGAGTATGTCTCAAAAGGAAAGCGAATCCTTTAAAGAGTACGCCCAACGCTGGAGAGAGCTAGCCGCCAGAGTGCATCCTCCATTGGTTGACCGTGAATTGATCGACATCTTCATGGGTACCCTACAGGGGCAATACTACGAGAAGCTGATCAGCAGCGTATCATCTGGTTTCTCAGACATGGTAATGGTCGGAGAAAGAATCGAAGAAGGTCTGAAAAGTGGAAAGATCCAAGGAGGTTCTAGCAGCCAGAACAATGCCAAGAAACCTTTCAATGGATACAAAAAGGGCGAAACAAATTCCATTTCTGCTGCAAGCGGGAATTTCCAACAAAGTGCACCGGCACCGGTTCCCTACTATCAACATCCTTATGTTGCTGCTGCGCAATATGCTCCTATGCCATATCAGCCAGTTCCTCCGATGCCTTATCAACAGGCCTTTCAAGCTTTATTTCCGCCTCAGATGGCTCATCAACCACGTCCACCTCCAATGGTTGCAGCTGCACAGTATGCACCCAATCCATACCAGCAACCGGCTTATCCACCACGACCTGGTCAACAGCAACAGCGTGCTCCTCAACAGCGCCCACCATATCAACCAAGAAGGCCTGAAAGAACCTTTGATCCCTTGCCTATGACATATGGAGAAATCTTTAACGGACTGATGGCAAAGGGAACTCTTGTTTTAAGAGACTTGCCACCACAAACTGGTACTGCCCGAGACTATGATGCCAATGCCCGTTGTGAGTATCACAAGGGTGCTCCAGGTCACACGCTCGAGAATTGCAAATCGTTCAAGCACAAGATTCAAGATCTGATCGACTCTAAGGATCTCACCTTCACTCCGAGAAATCCAAATGTCCAGAACGATCCAATGCCGTCACACGGTGCCAACAAGTGAAGACATCTGAAGAGTTTGTTGAAGACCAAGCTGAGTAGTCTCCAACTTTGAAGCATTCAATCAAGAGAAGTTCATTCCTCAAATCAAGGCAGCCAGTGCCATTTATTATTTCTGCATTCCTGTTGTTTTGTAATGTTTGTTTAAGTACTATTTTCTCTGGACATTGTCATTTGTACTTGGTTTTGTTAATGTTATGTTTATGCATGTTTTGAATCAGTTTATTCGCATTCGCTCATATTTATCATTTATCACAAAAATCTCAAAAAATATTCTCTCACTTCACTTTAGCAAATATTTGAGGGAGGATGATGAAAACGAAATACCCATAACTGTTGCGGTATGCTTTCGGATAAAACCTCGTCAATGATGTACAGGCATTCTTTCAAATCCCCAAACACTGGAGATATAAGGAGTTAATCCCTAGTCAACCAATTCGAGCCTAGAAGTAGGAGCTTTCTTTCGGATACAACCCTTACATTTAATCCGGGACAGGGTAGTTGTTCAGTTAGCCTGGCTACACCTTCGAATTGCAAGATGAAACATCCCGTCAGAGGACCATCAGCAAATGACTTGGCAGTCACAACATTCAACAAAAAGAAAAAAGAAAAAAAGAAGAAAAAACACTAAGTTAAGCACCCGAAGGGAGACTTAGTCGAAAAAGTCAAAAGAGGAGCTCAAATCCTCAGCAAAAACAAAACAAATATCAGTGACCACAAAAAAATCAAGGGGTCACCAACAGCAAAAAAAGATGACTGCCATTTCCAAGCAAACTTCAAAGCTTCATCTTCATTCTTGAAAAGTCAAAACAAATGCATGTGTAGAGTTAACTGAACATAGGACTGGAGAACAATACGAAGAAGGGATGGGTACAAATCAAACTTTGAGCCTTATACCTTTTTTTCTCTAACCATTAACCAGACCAAGTTACAACCCTCGAAAGTCCTAATTGAGGCGCGATTTATTCTGAAAGCATGTTACCAATAGGGTTGCGTAAATTGACTCCCATATATTTGCTAATCTTCAATCTCGTTTGCACATTATTCTTACTGCATCTTTCACGCACTTTCTAAATCATGCACCTCGTTTGGGCCAACGGTCCATTCGTCACACTATCACGGCATTCAAATAAATTGACTTTTTCAAAACTTACATGAACTTCACATTAACATTACCATTTGTGTATGAACAATTTAATTGCAATTCAGTACTTGACATCAGTGCAATCCCAACAAGGGGCAATCAAAAGAGGAATTTGAATCAACATTTCTTCAACAGTCCAATCAGGGACAAATCATCTTCAAATGCCCAATCAGGGGCAATTCATTTCAAAATTAGTCCAATCAGGGACAAAGCATCTTCAATAGCCCAATCAGGGGCAAGTCGCCTATCAAATCCAGATATTGGGGCAGATCATGCCATGACCACTGTCAGAACTTCCCCACCAGATTTATTTCGAATACCCTACAGACAGGGGCAAGCAAACAAGGAAAAAATCTTCCCATCTTTACTCCCCAGATGGACAAGCAGATCGTGCCAGACATGGTCAACCATTCGAAGCAAAGTCAGTCTTCATACGCCAATTAAGTCACTTCGCTCATCAGCAGATAACCAAGCTCGAAGCTTTCAGATCCATCTTTTGATCATACATCGTCGAAGATCGAGTGTCTGGGAATCAGTCCCTCCACCCACCCAAAGTCCAATCATTATTGGCAACTACCAAACCAAAAGTCCACCAAGCTGGCACCTTTCAATCGCTCATATGCATCATCATCAAAGTCATACGCATCATTTACATCAATCATTTGCAGCATATGCATCATTTGCATACCTAAATAGATCAGCCTTTTACTTTCCCCAACATTTTCAAACTTATATCTCAGTGCATAAACACTTGCATCGTATCTCCATCCTTATGGGATACCATTTCAAAAAATCAAGCATACGTGCATAACTCAGGATCCAGGATCAATCCAAGATTCCAGGCCTTTCCCCAGCAAAGTCAGAATCCAGGGTCGGCCGAAGATTCCAAAGATTCGCCTACGTGTTATTCAGCGGGTGTCCCCGGTGGATATTTATCTTCCAGATTATTTAATTTTCTGATTTCTCGTCATCCTTTTGATGTCGAGGTCGCCTTATCATCCTTTTGGTGATAGCGATTATTTTATTTTATTTTATTTATTTTTATTTTTTTAGTCACTCGTCATCCTTTTGGTGACGGGGCTGCCTTATCATCCTTTTGGTGATAGCAATTTTATTTTTCAGTCAGTTTTCCTTATCATCCTTTTGGTGATAGCGATTGTTTAATTTTCTGTGTCTCGTCATCCTTTTGGTGTCGGATGTCTTTATCATCCTTTTGGTGATAGCGATTTGTTTAATGTTCTGTTACTCAACATCCTTTTGGTGTCGGGGTCGCCTTATTATCCTTTTGATGATAGCGATTATTTAATTTTCTGTTACTCATCATCCTTTTGGTGATAGCAATTTTATTTTTCAGTCAGTTTTCCTTATCATCCTTTTGGTGATAGCGATTGTTTAATTTTCTGTGTCTCGTCATCCTTTTGGTGTCGGATGTCTTTATCATCCTTTTGGTGATAGCGATTTGTTTAATGTTCTGTTACTCAACATCCTTTTGGTGTCGGGGTCGCCTTATTATCCTTTTGATGATAGCGATTATTTAATTTTCTGTTACTCATCATCCTTTTGGTGATAGCAATTTTATTTTTCAGTCAGTTTTCCTTATCATCCTTTTGGTGATAGCGATTGTTTAATTTTCTGTGTCTCGTCATCCTTTTGGTGTCGGATGTCTTTATCATCCTTTTGGTGATAACGATTTTATTTTCAGTTATTTGCCTTATCATCCTCAGGCGATAAGTGATTTATTTTGTCAATTTGTTTCTTGCTGTGTCGCTCATCCTTTCCAGTTTATTTCATTTGTTGTTTTCGTATTTTCTTTTATCGGACAAATTTGGAGTCTGTTAGTATCTAATTATCTTATACCTTGAAAGTTTGAACGTGAGCCAATTCATCTTACTCGGTCTAAGCCAATTCGATAGGGGCATCTGTCATACCCCAAATTTGTCCTACCTTTTAAAAAAAATCATCTGGTCCACGACCATGATCTTTTTAAGAACTAAATCATAAAGTTTTGTGCATATTCAAAGAATTCCTCAAAGCTTCCTTTTGTGGAAAGTTCATTAGATCCATGTGCCGAAGATTTGTGATTTTTTTGGTTTAAAGCATGGGCTTTGTTTTAGCATGGGACTTGAGATTTCATTAGGGTCAAAATCTTTTGCTCTTTGTGGTTTAACGAGCAAGTTTGTGTCAGATGAAGATGTTAATCAACATTAAATTTCAAGGGTGTTGGATTGAAGATTTGAATCAGAATTAGATTATTTCAAAGGGGTCATCATTGTCTTTAGCAATTTGGAAATTATCCATTCAATTGACTTTATTTCAAGATAACAAACCTCAAGGCGCATTCGAGGTCAAGGCAACAATGTTTTTGTTATGGAGGAAATATAACTCAAACTAATCACAAATTCAAATTACTTTTGCAAGGTTCGGGCTCCAAGTTCAATTTATTTCTTTTAAATTGAATTCAAAAAGATTTACAAAATACAAGGTTGCATTGAGTTCAAGTTGTGAAAGATCGAGAATAATCCAAAATGTCTTGATTATGAAGCCGCATTCAACCAAAATTGTTTCAAGGAGTGATCCAAATCTTTTCCAAAGGAACTGTGTGTGCAGTTACAGGATCAACAGTAAAGTTCAAATCCACCTGCCAAGAATAATAAATTAAGAATTACCGCAAGTGTGTTTTTCTTCATGAGTGTTGCACCAATATGGACTCAAACCTTACATAAAAAGACATGTTACAGTGTAAAAGTCCTTCATGATGCGGCTTATACAAATTCCGATGCTTAAAGACCTAGGTTCTATGATGAAATATTTCAGCCTAAGCCTAAAAGTATGCCATGAACACACTTGTTTCCAATTCAAAAATCACGACTCCGTTGTTTTCCAATAAAAGGACTGCCAATTGACTTGCTAAATGCTTCAGCGGTGAGCCGTTTACGCGACGCATCCTGTAAGAAGCAGTAGCGTCTTCAATCAAGGCCCAGCTCTTGATAATGACTCCGACTAGTCAATCCGGGTCTCCACCGAGAATCTGTCTTTTTCAGCTGCAATAAAAAGGACGGAAAATGTGAGAATTCAATTCCACAGCAGGCATAACATCATGGTGTTGATGCAATTATATGTCAAGACATCACTTTAGAGTTCATGAGTTCAAACAACACCAAAAGTCATTTGCAGCTAAAGGAAGGTCTCAAATTAAAATTTGCGGAATAGTAAAAAGAAAGACTTATCATTCGTAATCTGTCGGCTCATGTCTTGTTATCATCCGCCATATGCATAAGTCTTGCTTTTGGTATGATCAATCTTCACTTGAAACAAAGATGAGGTGACAAAGATCCATGCTGTTTAAACGGACACAAGGATTCGGTCGACAGTCTAATCGAAACGGAGCTTGGATAAGTAAGGACTCATACCAAGAATCTGCTGCAATAAGAATCAATGCCAGGACCAATCTCTTCAAAACCGTCTCATCTTCTTCACCTACAATCACAAGAATGTATTAGTTCATAATGGTGAGTAACAAGAGAAACTTGAAGATTCAGCAAATTTTAAAAGACAAGAATGTTTGTTTCCAGACATGTTTCATAACAGAACATTGCATCAAGCTCATGCCAAAATGATCGTCTCCGCTCACGAAAGCTTCTACAAATTCTGAGATACCTGCGGAATACGAAAACTGAGTTAGTGATTCATTGCAATTAAGTCATGAACAAGAAATCACATCAGGTCATCAAGTTCAGAACCATATTCTTTGACAGCTTCCTCTGTCCTTGCTTCACCGGTACTCGGAAGACAAATGACTACACATTTTTCATCGAATCATGCTTGCTTGGCTAGTCTTACAGTAGCGGGGACTTTAGCAGACGTATACATGTGTTTAAAGAAATGATGGTGGCTTGATCAATACAATTGCCACAGTTGACTAGTGTTAGATTTATCATTTAGGAAGGTACTAGCTGACAGCAATTCTGCTCATAATTCTGCCCAAACTTCTATTGCCTTTTTATGCTTGTCCATCATCATTTTTCTTCTGATAAGTGTTTCAATAACTTCGGACTCAGCATCCTCATAATTAAGTGTCCAGCATAAATGCATCCCTTTTGCTCTCATGTCCATGGCAACTAATTCTAGAGATCCAACATCCCTCTATCAAGAGCATCCAAAATTCACGGAAAATGGAGGAAGAAGTTACATTTCCTCAAAGACCAGTGTCGCTCCCGACAAATGAAAACGGATCAGATGAAGGTACAGACGCGAACGGTCGGCGAGGGGAACAGTGAGAACACACAGCCGTGAACTCACTGGAGAATGAATAGAGTCGCCAGCTAGGCATTTTTATCCCGGAGGAAAGGCAATGCTGCATAGGCCTGGAAAGAGATGGATAAGACGGTTTGCGAACCAGAGAGACTGAGAAAGGGGGTTGGTTACAACCTGGGAAGGTATTAGCACCCAGATTGTCCGCCGTACTCGACGGGATCCACGCTTGAAAGATTTGTGCTTTAAAGGGGTGGTGTCAGTGCAATCTGTGTGTAAAATAGCTGGAAAAGAAATGTACAGGTGTCAGTGCAAAAGAAGTGTGAAGTGTGATATATACAGTGTCAGTGTAAGAACAAAGATGAGATGCTCATGATAATGAGGCTAAAGAATGAAGCTGGAAAGAGGGGGATATACAGAGACTTTTGTTCGATAACTGTTAAGTTATGCCTACGTATCCTCTCGTGCAATGAGGAAGTCAGAACACCGTAGTTCGACCCAAAGTGACTGAAAGATGAGTTGACTTGTGAACTGCTTACTTGCCTGTGCTCAAGTGTATGATCTGTCTGACACAGATGCTAACTGTCTTGCATTAGACGGAAGAAGCTAGTTCTCGGTTGTGAGTGAAGGTGATGAGAAAAGAATCCCGGAGGAGACGATCATTGTTTGTTTTTGTGTTTTCAGTCTTTTATTGCTTTTGAAAGTTTGTCATAAGTTAATGAGCTTAAGCCTAAACCAATGGATTTAGTAAACTCATCACATCTTCCCTCTGATTAGGGGTAATGAGAATACCTTAAGTGTGAAGTCAGATTCTCACACTTAATCACCTTTGATGTAGGATTAAGATCATTAACCTACTTGTGATTATTTAGATGTTTTTGGTGTTTTTGTTTAGTGTTAAGTAATGAGGTTAAGCCATAATCAAGGATTAAACAGACTCATTACACCATCCTAAAAGAAGGATAATAGATGAGAATGTTTAAGTTGAGGAAAACTCCTCAACTTAATCCATGATTAGGGATTAAGCCCATGACAAAACAAGCCTTTATTAAGTGAATTTTATTTAGATTAATGATATGATGATGAAGTGTTTTTTATGGTTTGTAAGACAACTTGAGGGGGACTTGTCCATTAACACTAGGGTTAGTCCTTCTTAACCACTTAAGGAAGAATTAGAACCCTAATGCAAGGCCCAAGTTACAAGTGTGATGTCTTGGTGATTATTATGTGAATTGATTAAGAGATTTAAACACCTTAAGGTTTTAATACTTAGGATTAAAGTTATACACTCCATCCTAAGAGAAGGATGCAGGCATAACCCTAATCACAAAGTCTTAAAGCCTTTAGGGTTTAGTCCCTGATTATGAGGTGAGAAGAGAAGACTCAAAGAGAGACACAAAGGTAAAAACTATGAGGGGATTCTAATCAAAACCCTAATTCATTGTCATGCTTGGATGATCCTAAGGTTTGTGAGGTTTTCAAGAGAAGCCTTCAATGGAACCACCAGGAAGCAGATGAATAGGATCAAGAGAAGCAAAGTGACTTGCTTCATTCAAGAAGTCAAGTCACTTGAAGAAAGAAAGTAAGAAGAACAAGAATGAGCAAGCTCAAACTCAAACACAAACAAAAATGCAGCAATGGATGCAAGGGAGATGAAAAGAAAAGGTATGAGAAGTGAAGGCAAATCCACTTCTCAAGTTTACTTACCACCTGAAATGTTAGAAAGAAACACAATGCAATGCAAGGTGAGATGAAATGGCATGATGCTAGACCAAACCAGAAGCATGTACATGATGATTATGATGTCATGAGGTGCTGCAAACATGAGGCATGACATGGGGATGTTCATACAAGACCATGAATGCATATGATGCAAGCTAAGGAACATGAACAAGCATGAAATGTTATGAAGCATACAAGGCAAATGGCATGGCAAAGATGTAATGCAATGATCAATGATGCTTCATACATGTCTTAAGATGTTAAATGAATCATAAGAATGCACAAAATGCAATGGCAAGTCAACTTATGCAAAAGAATGCAAGAAGGATGCAAGAGAAAGCCCAAATTAGGGTTTATGAAACAAACAATCAAACACAAACCAAAAACAGAAGCAAACCCTAGGATAAAAAATGGAAAATGGCACTCAAAGAAACCCTAGACCTATAACAAACCACTGCCCAAAGGGGAGCTCTCAACTCTCAATCAAACCCAAGATATGAATTTTTACAAGTTATTAGGGTTTTTTAGGGTTCTTAACAAAACAAATGCCAAACAATTTGAAAATGCAAGAACAAATCATGGCCTTTTTATCCTTGAAAACACATGCTAAACAAAAGACAATGCAAGAAGAATCAATGTCTCAACCTTCACCAATAGGCAGAAATGAATTTTTGAATCCATGATCAAAATAATGCATAAAAAAAAGATTTAATTTAATGAAAAATTCTTAAAGTGCATCAAGATCAAAAAAGAAATTTGGTTTGAAGGTTGGACAATGTTTCTAAATGTCTTAGAACATTTCATGAATTTTTTTTGTAATTTTTAAATACCTAAAAGTATTTTTAATCAATTAATTCCCATTAATCAATTAAAAATAATCTTTTAAATATTTAAAAATACTTTTTTAATGATAAAAAATAAAATAAAAATATTTTTGTGTCATAAAAATTAATAGAACCTTAAAGAAAAAGTTTCATAATTTTTATGATTTTTTAACTATTTTAAAATAAATGTACAATTTAAATGAAAAAGAAATGAATTAAAATTAAAAGAAAATGAAAGTAATCAGATTGGATGGTTGGGATTGGTCCTGGAAATGAGAGGGTTGACTTGGCGCGTCATCTAGTGGTCCAGATTCAAACTTCTTAATCCTAATTAATTAAATAAATTAATGTGATTAGGGCTAATGAAACAGATCCTGGCCATCAAAAAGGGTGGGAAGTCAACCAGTCAACGGGAATCAACGGCTCGTATTCAAACTCACATTAATTACTGGTTTATGCCCTAATTACATTCAGGTGGCCGGAGAAGACTTCCGGTCGTCTTCTCCGGCCAGAAGCTCACCTGAAAATCACCCAACTTCCTCAAAACGTAATATAAATGAAATCTATGAATTGGGAAACGTTTCTAACACCCTCACGAATCAAAACCCTAACCTAAAACAAATTTATCTTTCCTAAATCATCTGAATCGAAGAGGGAAAGTTCTAGGGTTCGTAAGCTTCAAACACAAATTAAATTCTCAAAACACAACCATTTCAAAAACTAAAAGCATCAGGATGATCAGGAGAGCATAAAGAACAAGTTTGTAACAAGAAAAATCATTTCTGGAAAGATTAATTTCGAGCTACCTGAGATTTGCAACTTTCAATTTAGGAACTTTCAGGCCTCTTCCTTCAGTGCAAGCTACTCCTCTTGGTCCACTAAGTGTGTTTGAATGCTCAAAATGAGTTTGTGTTGGCTGGAAAAGAAGATTCGAAAGGAACTGCTTCAGTTCAGTCAACAATGGCAGATGAGATTCTGGCACTCTCAGGCTGTGAAAAGGGGTTGTTTGTGATCTATGAAGTGTGTTGAGAAGGTTTGTGGTGTTGGTTGGTGTGTTTGTGAGCTAGGATAAGAGTTTCGAATGAAACTGCAGTTTGAGGTGAATGATGGCAATGGAGTTTTCAGGCTTGTTTTTGGCTTATGCTTGGGATGTTTCTTGTCTATGAGGTGTGGTGAGTTGAGTGATGATGAGAGTTCTAGTGTTTGAAGACTGTGGAGAGTGATTCGAATGAACTTGCACTGAGGTGAGTTTTTGTGTGAGTGTTCAATGTGTGTGTTTCAGCCTTGGTTCTCATGTGTTTTGGCCAGCAAACTGATTCAATAAACAAATGCAAGTGGCTGATGGATGTGACCTGGCCTGCAGAGATAGGTGTGGCTACTTTTGCTCAAAGTCCACTTTTGTGTAAGATAGGGCATGGCTCAAGTTTAGGCAAGTACAAGTTGGGTTCTGGTGCAGCATGGTGAGTGTGAGAGGCTGGCTTGACTCAAGGATCAATGCAGCAAGTTGGTGAAAAGGTCATGAGTGTTTTGCAACTTGGTTAGCTTTATGGATTTTCATGAGAAAAGTCAAGTTACATGAACCAAACCATGAGCAAACTTGATCCAAATCTGATTTTTGTGACTTAGAGGATGTTTACATAATGGTTTGACATGAATTAGAGGCTGCATAATGCATTTGTTCAAGACTTTGCAAAATTTCCTTTTTGTGCATAACTTGAAAATCAATGATTTTTGCTAACTTTGCAATGCCATAACTTTTGATCCATGAAGAGTTTGATCATGTTCTTGTACTTTTTGAAAAGGGAAAGATGAGATCTACAACTTTCATGACCAAAGTTTTTCCATTTGAAGCCTTTTTGGATCAAGAATCAAAGCTTGAAAATTGACCTAAAATGATGCATTCTTGAAAAGTCAACTATGCCCAAAAAGTCAACATTTGCAAAAACCCTAAATTCTTGATTTTTATGAACTTCAACCTTCTTCCATGATCAAATAAAGATCATATACACTCAAAAATGGTGAAGATCACCCATTGGTCGGGTCATTGGGGGCCTCAGATGCCCTGATTTTGCACTGACTTGTCTGAAAAGTCAACTCTTGATCAGATGACTTCCCCATGGAATTTCTTCATGAAAATTGATATGCATATTCCCTATACCATATAGAGACCAATGGAAACAAGAATGACCAAAAAATTTGAGATTATGGCCTCTGAAACCAAAACCCTAATTTTCAGTCAACTGTGCAGCTCATCCTGGCTCTGCATCCACTCAAACCTTAGTTCTTGTGATTCCTCTGCAATTTTGACTCTGTGAGGATGTAACATGATACAAGAACACACATGGACCTCTCTGAGATGATTGGTGGCCTTTGGAGTGGCTCAAGAAGCTTTGGGATTGCTCAAATCACAAACCCTAGGTGCAGATGACTTAGAAACTATGCAGTGAATCAAACATGAGATATGAGATTGTATGATTGTGTTTATGCATATGAGATGATCACAAGCCATGGTGTGAATGGGTGAGGGCAAATTTGGGGTGTTTACAGCTGCCCCTATTCAAACAGGAGTTAGCTGTGCAGGATGTAAGCAACGGCTTAACAGGCAAACAAGATAACTTGTGGTTGAATACCAAAGACAGTCCAAAATTTGCACTCACAGAATGGAGGAGAAAAGGGATATAGATTAAGTAAGGTATATTGTAAGTGTGGGCGACGGAGGACGACCGTCGAGCAGAGGACGACTGCTGGGTAAATAGCAATGACGGGGACGGCCGACATGCTGGGGATAAAAGGTAAAGCTAAGACGGGGGCGGCCGACTAGCTGGGGAAAGACAAGTAAAGCTAAGACGGGGACGGCCGACTAGCTGGGGAAAATAGGATATTAAGATGGGGACGGCCATCAAGATAAAGCTGCAAAGTTCTCTGGGGATTGATGAAACATGACGGGGACGGCCATCAAGTTCAAAGGTAAAGTAACCAACGATGGGGACGGCCATCGGGCTAAAAGGAAAAGGAAAAGGGACCACGACGGGGACGGCCATCGGGTTAAAAGGAAAAGGGACCACGACGGGGACGGCCATCGGGTTAAAGAATAAATGAAATAAACAGCTGATGGGGTACGGCCATCAAAGGTGAAGGACGATCACCTAGCAGGGTACGGCTGCTCTGTTGGGAATAAAAGAATGATGGGGACGGCCATCAAAGGTGGAGGACGACCACCCGGCAGGGTACGGCTGCCGAAGATATCAACGATGGGGACGGCCATCGGATAGAAAAGGTCAACGATGGGGACGGCCATCGGACGAGCAAGATGGAGGACGACCATCAAGAAGTGGAGGACGACCACTCAGCAGGGGACGGCTGCTCTCGGGGTTTATCATAACACAGGACGAGTGTTAGATAACCAAAATCAACAATGGGGACGGCCATTGGATAAAGTTAATGAAGGACGATCATCAAGAGGTGGAGGACGACCACCTAGCAGGGGACGGCTGCTAAAATCAACGATGGGGACGGCCATCGGATGAGCATGATGGAGGACGACCATCAAGAAGTGGAGGACGACCACTCAGCAGGGTACGGCTGCTCTCAGGGTTATCATAACACAGGACGAGTGTTAGATAAAAAAGGAAAGATTTGCTTTGTTGGCGATCTACTGGGGAGATAGTAAACACGGACGAGCGTTTACATCCAAGAAACAAAAGGTATAAGTGTTTGGTATTGTGTATAGATTAAAGATACGGACGAGCATCTTTAAGATTATGATACGGACGAGTATCACGTAGAAACAAACTGACACATGTTCAGAGATGATGACACGGACGAGTATCAACTGGTTAACAAAGAACACGGACGAGTGTTGCATCTGAAGGGACTTTTCTGGGGAATAGTAGACACAGACGAGTATCTATATTCAAGAAGACATAAGTGTTTGACATGGTGTACGGATTAAAGATGCGGACGAGCATCCTTAAGACTTATGATACGGACGAGTATCATGTAGAAACAAACACTAGACGCAATGTTCTGAGATGATGGTACGGACGAGTACCAACTGGTTAACAAAGAACAGGGACTACTGTCGAATCTGTGGGGATATGAGTGGTGATGTATATAAGATACGGACGAGCATCTGCATAAGTGTACCAATGAGTAGCGAGTGTATATATAATGTATTGATGAGTGTTTATCTGCTGGGGAGAATGACACGGACGGGTGCCAAGAGAGAAAAGCATAATATTAACAAGTATATGGGTTGCAAAAGTGTAAGCGACTGCGCTGGGGATATGACACGGACGGGTGTCAAGAAAGTATATATACAAGTATGTGTGAGTGCAAAGAGGGTGTCTTCGGCTTTCTGTTGGTGATTTGACACGGATGGGTGTCAGGGAGTATCTGTAATAAGGGTGATTTGTTTGTAAAGGGCGTTCAGGCGACTTTACTGGGGAAAGATGACGCGGACGGGTGCCAAAAGGTGTATATACGGGTGTGAGGCAAACGTTTTTGCCGGGACTCTGATGGGGACTCTTGGGGAAAGTAATCTGTATTCACAAGCGTTTAATTCACAACATGACTTATGATTATGCTATGCATTTGATTTTGGCCGTAATGCTCCGTATTAGACGGAATGCCACGCTCTGGGGGGTGAATATGATGCGGATGCCATGATTATGCAAAGGGGCACAGATCCGGGATTCGGATCCCACTGCTGCGAAGATCTCTGGTCGGTCTGCTTGAAGTGGACCTCCCAGCTGGGGATGAGATCATTGGTAGATCTGATGATGTATCTGCTTGGGGATATATGTCGCCGGTTGGCATATCCTTGTAAATGAGAGACCCAGCTGGGGTTTGTAGAGGCTTTCTTCACTCTGTTGTGACTTCTTCGTGCGTTGCTCTTCTGAATGGAGGCTGGGGACTTTGTGGGGAGATGATTCCCTGATTTCTGCATTCTGCTGAGGAAGGACGGCAACTCGGCTGGGGAATGCTGTTGATAACTCAGCTGGGGAGAGCAACAAGAGGCAACTCCGCTGGGGATAGAGCATTCTGAGTGTTAAGCTTGTTTGTTGATTTGGCGGCTTTGCTGGGGGAAGCAATGGGGAGCTACTCAGCTGGGGGAAGAGCATTCTGATGCTGAGATTGAGTGCATGCTGATTCGGCAGCTCCGCTTGAGAAATGGGCACCTTCTAATGCCATGTGGAAGATGGACCGAGTTGATAATGATTCGCCTACTTGTTGAGGCGTAACCTGCATGCCCCAGGTTGCGTTCTGGATACCTGCAATCCTGCAAAGATAATGGAACGTACAAAAGGTCCCGAGATATCCCTTACTGGATTCCGTCATAGGAGTTAAGTACTCTTGAGAATAATCACATTCCCTGTAAGCATGTGTTATTATTATATTTTTTTTTTATTTTTTATTTTTTTATTTTTTTTTTTTAGAGGAGGGCATCTGTACTTATGCAATTGTATTTTTTAGAGATATCAGACAACTCTTTTGCAAAACATAAATGTAAAAACGAAACATGACCGAAAATCTGATTTTATTAATTTACGTGCCCTGAATTGGCTGGATACAGTCAAAGAAACACATTTCCTGAAATGAGGAAATAGTTACAAATTGAGAAATAAAGTGCTGGCGGTGTTGATGACGCTCTGAGGAGCTTCCTCTTCTGCTATGACTCGTATGACAATGTCGTTCTTCTCGTCTTGCTTTTTGGAGAGAGTTGATTCTGATTGAAGCTTGATCCTTTGGAGTTTACCAAGTTGTAGATGATACAGACGAATTCAGAATGCAGTCGTTCGCTTATTCCCTTATTTTGCATGGATCGCCCTTTCGGGTTTTCAATCCATCGGGATACCCATTTTTGCCTGAGCTGTCCAATGCGGCTTTTCAACTCAGCGGGTGTACATTTTTTGTTTATTTTCCCTTACTTTTGCCCGAGTCTTTTATTCTGTTTTTGACTCGCCGGGATGCCCTATTTTTGTCTAGACTTACATTCTGTTTTTATGTCCAGCGGGTCATTTATGCGAAGTATTTTTTAACTGCATCTGAATTCACAGGGGACGGGAAATCTTCACCATCCATGGTGCTGAGCATCAGTGCTCCGCCAGAGAAAACTTTCTTTACAATGAATGGTCCTTCATAATTCGGAGTCCATTTGCCCCTGTGGTCTGTATGAGGAGGGAGGATTCTCTTCAGCACAAGATCTCCCACTTGGTACTCTCGGTGCCTGACTTTCTGATCGAAGGCCTTCTTCATTCTCTTCTGATATAACTGCCCGTGACAGATTGCGGCCAATCTTTTCTCTTCGATCAGACTCAGTTGCTCGTATCGGGCCCTGACCCATTCTGCTTCGTTTAGTTTAACATCCATCAATACCCGTAGAGAGGGTAATTCAACTTCAACAGGTAGGACTGCCTCCATACCATACACAAGTTGATACGGTGTTGCCCCAGTGGACGTTCTGATTGATGTGCGGTACCCATGCAAGGCAAATGGTAGCATTTCGTGCCAGTCTTTGTATGTGACTACCATCTTCTGCACAATCTTCTTGATATTCTTATTTGCTGCCTCAACAGCGCCATTCATCTTTGGCCTGTAAGGAGAAGAATTGTGATGTTGGATCTTGAAGTCCCGGCACAGCTCTGCCATCATTTTGTTGTTGAGATTGGAACCATTATCAGTAATGATTCGCTCGGGCACTCCATACCGACAGATGATATCTCTTTTCAGAAATCTGGCTACCACTTGCCTTGTAACATTTGCATATGAGGCTGCTTCAACCCACTTGGTGAAATAGTCGATGGCGACCAGGATGAATCTGTGGCCGTTTGAAGCGGTTGGCTCAATCTTGCCAATCATATCGATGCCCCACATAGCAAAGGGCCATGGTGAAGACATGATGTTCAAAGGATTGGGAGGCACATGCACCTTGTCTGCGTAGATCTGGCATTTGTGACATTTTCTGGCATAGGCACAACAGTCTGCATCCATTGTGATCCAGTAATAGCCTGATCTTAACAACTTTTTAGCCATGGCATGCCCTCCTGCATGGGTACCGAAAGACCCTTCGTGCACTTCATGCATCAACAAATCTGCTTCCGTCTTGTCAACACATCTGAGGAGTACCATATCAAAGTTCCTTTTGTATAAAGACCCATCAGTGTTCAGAAAGAAACTACCAGCAAGCCTTCTCAAAGTCTTCTTATCATTGGAAGATGCCCCAGGTGGGTATGCTTGATCCTCCAAGAAGCATTTAATGTCATGAAACCAAGGCCTATCATCCTTGACAACATCCGCTGCAAATACATATGCTGGTCTATCAAGTCTAGACACTGAAATCTGGGGTACAAAGTTTGCCGTTTGAACTTTGATCATGGATGAAATGGTAGCAAGAGCATCTGCAAACTGATTCTCGTCCCGAGGGATATACTCAAGCTTGACTGTTGTGAAGAAAGTCAATAGCCTCCTTGTATAATCCCTGTAAGGTATCAGATGATCCTGATGTGTGTACCATTTGCCGTTGGTTTGATTGACTACCAAAGCTGAATCTCCGAATACGGTCAATGTCTTGATCCTGAGGTCAATGGCTTCCTCAAGACCCATAATGCAAGCTTCGTATTCAGCTTCGTTGTTAGTGCAGTTGAAAGTGAGTTTTGCCGAGAAAGGCATGTGAACCCCCTTTGGTGAAATGAGTACTGCACCAACACCACGGCCATTCATGTTAACAGCCCCATCAAACATCATAGTCCATTCTTCCTCCGGGTCAGGCCCTTCAGTGTGAATAGGCTCTTCGTGATCTTTTGCTTTAATGAACATGATGTCTTCATCAGGGAAGTCAAATCTCATAGGCTGGTAATCATCAATAGGTTGCTCAGCAAGATATTCAGATAGTACACTGCCCTTGATGGCTTTCTGAGATGTGTACTGTATGTCGTATTCCGTGAGAATCATCTGCCATCTTGCAACCCGTCCGGTAAGTGCTGGCTTCTCGAAAATGTACTTAACTGGATCCATCTTGGATATCAATAAAGTAGTGTGGGTCAACATATACTGTCTCAGTCGGCGAGCAGCCCACGCTAAAGCACAGCAAGTTTTCTCGAGTAGTGAATAACGTTGTTCACAGTCGGTAAACTTTTTGCTTAGGTAGTATATTGCATACTCTTTTCGACCAGACTCATCATGCTGGCCCAGCACACATCCCATCGACTCTTCTAATACCGTTAAGTACATAATCAGAGGTCTTCCTTCAACTGGCGGCATGAGGATTGGAGGTTCTTGCAGATACTCCTTGATCTTGTCAAAAGCCCTTTGGCAGTCTTCGTTCCACCTGACCGTTTGTTCTTTTCTTAGCAGCTTGAACAAAGGTTCACAGGTTGCTGTGAGGTGAGATATGAACCGCGAGATGTAGTTCAATCGACCTAAGAACCCTCGAACTTCTTTCTCAGTTTTCGGTGCAGGCATCTCTTGGATGGCTTTGACTTTATCAGGGTCAACTTCAATCCCCTTCTCACTTACAATGAATCCCAGCAACTTACCGGATCGCACCCCGAATGTGCATTTGTTGGGGTTCAACTTCAGTTGGTACTTCCTCAGACGCTTGAATAACTTGAGCAGATTCACCAGATGGTCTTCCTCTGTAAGGGACTTGGCAATCATGTCATCCACATAGCATTCTATTTCCTTATGGATCATATCGTGGAATAATGTTACCATAGCCCGTTGATACGTTGCACCGGCATTCTTCAGTCCGAATGGCATCACCTTATAACAGAACGTGCCCCAAGGTGTAATGAATGTCGTCTTCTCCATGTCTTCAGGTGACATTTTGATCTGATTGTACCCTGAAAATCCGTCCATGAAGGAGAATACCGAGAACTGAGCCGTGTTATCCACCAATACATCAATGTGAGGTAATGGGAAGTCATCTTTCGGGCTAGCTCTGTTCAGATCTCGGTAATCAACACACATTCTTACTTTGCCATCCTTCTTAGGCACAGGTACTATGTTAGCAACCCACGGCGGATAGCTAGTTACGGCAAGGAACCCGGCGTCCCATTGCTTTTGTACCTCTTCCTTGATTTTCATAGCCATGTCTGGACGAGTTCGGCGCAGCTTCTGTTTGACTGGTGGGCATTCTTCCCTCAAAGGCAGCTTGTGCACAACTATATCGGTATCCAACCCTGGCATGTCTTGGTACGACCAAGCAAACACATCAACATACTCTTGAAGCAGATCTATCAGTTGTCTCTTCGCTGAGTCTTGCAGGCAGGCCCCGATTCTAATTTCTTTCACGTCTTCGTCTGTACCAAGATTAATCACTTCAACCTCCTCCTGGTGAGGAGTAATAACCTTTTCCTCTTGCCTTAACAATCTGGCTAGCTCTTCAGGAAGCTCATATTCTTCATCAACCCCTTCATCAGCTTGATTGATTGGATTGTCAAAGTCATACGATGTCATAGCCGTGCTGTTGTCGGTGCTGTCAGGAAGGCACTCTCTGCAAGGGTTAAGTTGGTTCATTTTAGTGATTGATTTTAATCTTGCTTTAGAAAAAAGTAAAATGAAGTTATCATTTTGAAAACACCGCCATTTATTTTTGTACAAAAAGAAAAATGGAAAAACAGTGAGCAGAAAAGAAAAGACTCGTTTGCAAAAAGATGTCTGATATTTCATTAATTTAATCTTGTTTGCACAAAAGTACAGATGGCCCTGATTACAAAATGAGTCTTGTCATCTTGGGCAAGATGCAAGACTTTGATGCATGCTATAAAAATACAGGAAATAATAATTACTCTGCATGAGTAACTCTTATAATTTCCTGGGAAGACCAGTTCGAGACACTGCTCCCCGGGACCTTCGGACGAATCCAAATCTCCAGGTTGCGCTCCTCTTCCAGCTCGTCTTCCAGACAGTTGATAGCATCGGGGGTAAGCATCCCCCCACTGACAAAACCAGGCTCTCCAGCAGCCTTTGCTTGATGTTGAGTTGGTCTGTAACCCAACCCAAATTTGTCCTTCTTCTCCTCCACAGCTAAAACCTTGCCCCAGCCTAGGGCAGTTCCTTCCTCAACAACCTTCCGGGCTTGTTGGTAAGATGACATTGGAGTACCAGATATAGCAGATGCTTCATTCACATTCAACGCTTCAAACCCCTGGCTCATTGTTTCATGGATCTCTCCATCCATTTCAATGTACTTGTAGGTTGCCAGGTGGCTAACAAAAATGTCCTCCTCTCCACAGATTGTGACAACTTGACCTTCCCACTCAAATTTTAACTTTTGGTGAAGGGTAGACGTTATTGCGCCAGCGGCGTGAATCCAGGGTCTACCCAACAAACAGCTGTAGGCGGGCTGAATGTCCATCACATAAAAGATAGTTTTAAAGGTCTGTGGGCCAATTGTCACAGGCAGCTCAATCTCTCCCAGAACCGATCTCTTTGAGCCATCAAAGGCTCTTACTACCAGGTTGCTGGGTCTCAATGCCAATCCGTCATATTCAAGCTTCACCAGAGCCTTCTTCGGTAAGACATTCAGGGAAGAACCTGTGTCCACCAGCACATGAGAAAGGACAGCTCCTTTGCATTCCATGGTTATGTGCAAGGCTTTGTTGTGGTTGCGGCCATCCGCTGTCAAGTCAGAATTGGTAAACCCTAGCCCATTGCTAGCAGTAACATTTCCAACAACGGTTTCCAATTGGTTGACAGTAATCTCCTCAGGCACGTAAGCTGCGTGCAGGACTTTAAGTAGTGCATTCCGATGGGCTTCGGAGCACATAAGCAGTGAGAGGATAGAGATTTTGGATGGCGTTTGGTGAAGCTGATCCACAATTTTGTAATCACTCTTTTTGATGATCCTCATAAACTCATCAACTTCCTGATCAAATGGAGTCTTCAGGGCTTCTTGGGCAGCTGGATCTTCCTGCACCGGGCCTTTTCCTTTTGCCTTGGCAGCAGCTTCTGCTTCGGCGGTAGGTTTTTGAACTTGTGAGGCGAAGAGACGTCCGCTTCGAGTGAAGCCTCCGCCTCCTCCCACATTGTCTACCTGTGGTGCAGGTGTTGATGTTTCAAGAGTGATTCTTTTTCCTTCGCAGTATACGTCAGAGCCATAGTGCCAAGGGATGGCCCTATTGCTTTCATATGGTACTGGTCCAGGCACCGTGACAGTGACTGGACTGATTGCTGCTGCTGAAGGGACTGTAATTGTTTGTGGATCATAAAAGATTGTAACTGGTGCTCTGGCGGGAGCAGCACCTTCTGAACGGTAGGCGGAATTATTTTCAGGATCGTAGAATATGGTAACAGTAGAGACATCTTCATGATTGATTGCTGGTGTTGTAGGAGGTTCTGTTTGAAGGACTGTTGTTGTTGTTGATGGAGAGTCGGAATGGAATGAAGCTGAAGTTGTATCAGGAGAAACTGTTGAAAACTGATCGTTCGGAAGGACAGGTGAAGTACTTGTTGATGGTGCTGATGGATTGTTGGGAGCATTAGTTGCTGCAGTTGTAGGAGGGTCTGAAACCGTTGCTGATGAAGTTGTCGGATTTGCAGGAAACGATGTAGTGATCTGAAGTAGGCCACTCTGAATAAGGCTGTCGATGCCATTCCTCAAGTCCTCACACCCATTCCATGAAATATTGCAGTAGGGACATCCCAGTTCACACCCCGGAAATATATTGTTTTCACGGAGCTGAGCTTTGATTTCCACCAATGGTGTCCTGATCTGATCCACACTAGTTATCAAATAAGACTGTTGGTCTTCTTCAATAGCATTAATTCGAGGACCACCATGGTGTGGCATTGGATTTTTGTTGACATTGGGCGGAGGTGCAAAATTCAGAGCCTTGGAGTCTACCAAGTCTTGTACCTTCATATGCAGAGCCCTGCATTTTTCTGTACTGTGACCAGGTGCGTTTGAATGAAAAGCACACCTAGCATTGGAGTCATAATTTCTTGGTAGACTGTTGGGATCCGGAGGTGCCAACGTTCTTAGCTCAACTAGGTTGAGTTTCAGAAGTTGTGGCAGCAAGGCAGAGTATGGCATTGGGATCGGGTCGATCACTCGGTTAGCTTGAGATGGCCTTTGTTGGAATGGCCTCTGTTGATTGTTGTTGGCGTTGTTGTTGTTGAAGTTTCTTAGAGGATACTGACTCTGAGGATACTGGGGTTGTTGTTGGAAGTTTTGTTGTGGAGGTTGATAGACGGGCTGAGGATGAGCTGGAGCAGGGATAGTGACTGCTGCTATTGTTCTTGGAACATATTGGGGCCTACCCCTGCTCGAATGGATGGCATTGGTCTCGCCGGTTCTTCTTGGGCCTGCAAAAGGCTTTCTTGTGCCACTGGACGAACTAGCACCATTATCAGAAATTTTACCCATTTTCAATAGGCTTTCAATTCTCTCTCCGGCTATGACGACGTCGGCGAAGCTGGTGGAGGAGAAGGCAGCTAGCCTATCAATATAGGTTCCTTGCAGGGTATTCATGAACATATCAGCCATTTCTCTTTCAGACATTGGTGGCTGGACAGCAGCAGCAAGCTGTCTCCATCTTTGAGCATATTCTCTGAAGCTCTCTCTGGATGATTGTGACATCCCCATTAGGAGGGTCCTATTGGGTGCCATATCCAGATTATATTGATACTGTCTGATGAAGGCCTCTGCCAGGTCCTTCCAGCATCTCACAGTTGCTCTCGTCAGATGGGAATACCATTCCCTAGAAGCTCCAGTCAAGCTATCTTCGAAGTAGAACATCCACAATTTCTCGTCCATGGTGTAAGCTTTTAATCTTCCGAGAAAAGATTGCAGATGGGTTCGAGGACAAGAAGTCCCATTATACTTTTCAAAACATGGAGGCTTGAACTTGTGGGGAATCCTAACCCCGTCTACTAAGCCCATATCCATCACGTCAAAACCCAAAGAATTTTGAGATTCTAAGGATCTTAACTTCTCAGCTATTTCTTCCAATCTCCTGTCATAAGTTTCCTCTCCAGCACCCATTACAGTAAATTGGTCCTCCTGAGGATCTTCTTGAAGTACTCTGGCCGCGGTGGCTGTCCCTTGAACGTTTGCAGGGATATTAATCTCAGGATGTAGATGTGGACCAAACACCGGGGGGGTAACATGTGGCTGCACCCTTTCATTATTACTTGTGCCTGCAGTCCCCACATGAGGCTCATCTTGGTTCTGCCTTTCCACCATAGCTCTCAACCTCTCCTGGCTCTGAGCCATGTTGTTCATAACCTCCATGAACTGAGTCATTTGGTTCCTCATTTCTAGCCTTTCGTTGGCCATCTGGTTTCTGACCTCCGTAAGGTCCTGTTGCATCTGATCCATCTGGATTCCCGGAAGGTTGTTTCTAGTTGGGTACCTGTGTGGCCTGTTGAGAGGAAATACCCTGCGGCGAGCAATAATTCCTGAGATTCACAACAGAGGTTAGAAACAATAAAACAAAACCTACAAAACAGAAAAAAGGTTAGCATGCAATGCAGTTGTGCTTATTTGCTCTCAAGGTATCCGGTTTGGCCTTCGGTTTTGACCCTTCCAGACCCTTGAAGATGATGCTGTTGAAGTTGCTTTCGAAGTAACCCAGACGGAAACTAACACAAATATATTACAAAAAGGAAATAATACAAATTGTTCAAGTTACAACACAAGCCCTCAAAGGGGTCAAAATACACCACACACAAAAAAAAAAGTAAAAGTACATGGAAAAGGAACAACAAGCAAATGATCAAACTCCAAGGCCAAACTCATCCTCACGAACTTCCTTGAGAAGTGCTTCGGTCACAGGATCAGCCGGGTGCTCCGTGAGATTCCTGATGAGAAGGTTTCTGGTTGCAACAGCTGCAGTTAACCTCTTGTTCTGACTTTGATCTCTGGACTTCTTCACTCCAGCTTTGATCTTTAGCTCTGAAATTTCCTCCTGGGCTGCTGCCAGGGCTTTCTCCATCTGCTCCATCTTGTCCTGAACTCTCTCGTCTTCTAGAGTACGGGCCTCAGTGATCCGGACCCACCTGGCCTGACTCTCTTTCAAATACAAGTCTGTTCTTGCTCTCTGAAACTGGGCTTCTTTACAAGCATTCTTCAGAATCTGTTCACCAGCTTTAGACTTGTTGATATATTCTCCAGACTTCTCAATCTTGATCAAGTGTTCCAACCTCAACTTCTCCAATCTTTCAATCTCCCTCACACCTTCACTTCTCTCCCGGAGGGTCTTTTGTAAGGCTTGAGATAACTTCTCATTCCTTTCCTTCAGGCTTTCAAACTCTTCCAGACTGATAGTAGCAGGGGGTGGTGCTGAAGATGACTCAGGCCTGTCTTCTATGGTGAAGGGCAATCCAGAGAATTGGGCCCTGGCATAGGACCACTCATAATATTGGACTGATGCCACATTATTGCACTTCCCCAGAATGGTGATTCCCTTGGTTTGAACATGATCCCAGGCCCAGGCAGCCTGCCTAACAACAGCCAAGTTAACCTTGTTCTCACAGTAGAGGGTCTCAACCAAATCCTGCACCCTAGGAGCATGGACCAGTGCATAGCCTAACTGCCTCTTGAACAGCAGAGGGTTGTAATTGATACTTCCCTTAACTCCTACCAAAGGCACATTGGGAAAGTGTCCACAGCTTGTGATAATATCTCTGCCCTTGGTGCTCTGGGTGCACCATCTGATGTCTGCTGAAGTGAGAGTAGTGAGCCTCTTAGCCCAGTTGCTTTGCTGATGAGGATTTAGGAATGCATCTGTCCTGGGCAGATGCCTGAGAAGCCAAGCATGGAATAGTGGAGCACAACACCTCACTAACTTACCCCTCTGCTTCTCATTCCTCTGATGCACTGAGTAGTAGAGATCTCCTAACAAGGTTGGCACTGGGTTCTTCAGGATGAACAAGTGAATTGCATTCTTGCTGATGAATCGAGGCTCATCTGCAAACAACACAATTCCATATACACTTAAGGCCAACAATGCACAAACAGCTTTCCACTCCCCCAGGGAGGCCTTCAAACTAGCTTGAGAAATCAGGAAGTCAAGATGAAAACCAGGGATCCCAGCTTTAGATGTCATATGCTGTTCTATCAAAGCAGGCTCCAGGTGTAAAGCTTTTGCTATCTCTCCATTGCTGGGATAGACCATTTCAGGATTGAAAGGAATTTCTCTCTTGATAGGCAAGCCAACCAATGCTGAGTATTCTTCTAAAAGAGGTCCCAACTGAAAGTCTTTAAAGGTGAAACACCTCAATGGGGGGTCATAGAACTGAATGCAGGTATGGATTAGGCTTCTCTGAGATGGGTCCATATCCATAACCAAGTCAAGTATATCCCCATAATGCTCTCTGAACAGAGGTATGTGCTCTGGAGTGATCAGGGTTTGGATCCTCCTGATGTCCGATAAGTCTGGTTGGAAGAAATGGTAAGTGATGTTGCTTTTCTTTGGAGCCATGAGTGCTGAGGACTGAGTAGAATAAGTGCTGATGAAGATGCTGAGAAGTGGGCCACTGGCTGGCTAGTGCAAGTAACTGAAGTATATGGCTGACAAGCTGAAGCAAGATGCTGGTGGAGACAGGTCAAAACTGCAGATGGGGTCAAAACCAAAACCAGATAAAGGTGGATACCCTGAAACACAAATAAGCACATGTTAATATGATGCAATGAGTATGAATGCAGATGATATGCAAAGGGTTTGTGACTGAGCTGGATCTGATTAACTGCCTTGGTATAGATCCATGTGTGTTCAAGAATTCCAGATGGAGGTCTATAAATCCAGTAACCAAGGTAGGGGACTCAAATAAAGAGCCACATGTCCAGGGTTTAGAATCACAAGAACTATCCAACATGGAGTACTCTTACACAAAATCAAAAGTAACAGGGTATTCTGAGGTCAAGGTACCTGCAAACCTGTAAACAGCCCAACCCCCTCACAGGTGATGATCTAGAACAAGGATCCTCAGACTTGGATCAGTTATGAGAAGTGTAAACACTTCTAACCCGGAGGTACAGTGTTTACAATAACCATAACAATTCCTCCTCTAATTCACCTCAGTTTCTGAAGGTCAAAACTAAAAGGTCATCCAGACTTAGCAGGCTTCCCAGATAGCCCTAGCATTGCAGGAAATCTGCAACACAGAGTTCTCAAGAAGAAACCCATATCTGAACCGTGTTTCATATTCCCGCACCAGACCGAAATGGAATGGGAAAGAATATGATTCACTCTAGCCTAGGTGTCACTCAGGTCCCTGGTATAGGACCTCAACTCTCAATGAAATACCCACCCACCAAAACAAGAAACCAGATCCAGCCAGCAACAATGACAGTATGATATAAATAAAAGCAATAAAGAAAGCAGTAAAGTAACTGTACATAAAGCAATAAACAAAAATAAATACAAGCACAAATAAGCACATAACACCCCCAATAAACACAAATCAATCAAGCGCTAGGAGGAACCCACAAAAAGAACCAGAGGCCCTGGTTGCAGTATAAGGTTCCCCAGCAGAGTCGCCAAGCTGTCGCTCCCGACAAATGAAAACGGATCAGATGAAGGTACAGACGCGAACGGTCGGCGAGGGGAACAGTGAGAACACACAGCCGTGAACTCACTGGAGAATGAATAGAGTCGCCAGCTAGGCATTTTTATCCCGGAGGAAAGGCAATGCTGCATAGGCCTGGAAAGAGATGGATAAGACGGTTTGCGAACCAGAGAGACTGAGAAAGGGGGTTGGTTACAACCTGGGAAGGTATTAGCACCCAGATTGTCCGCCGTACTCGACGGGATCCACGCTTGAAAGATTTGTGCTTTAAAGGGGTGGTGTCAGTGCAATCTGTGTGTAAAATAGCTGGAAAAGAAATGTACAGGTGTCAGTGCAAAAGAAGTGTGAAGTGTGATATATACAGTGTCAGTGTAAGAACAAAGATGAGATGCTCATGATAATGAGGCTAAAGAATGAAGCTGGAAAGAGGGGGATATACAGAGACTTTTGTTCGATAACTGTTAAGTTATGCCTACGTATCCTCTCGTGCAATGAGGAAGTCAGAACACCGTAGTTCGACCCAAAGTGACTGAAAGATGAGTTGACTTGTGAACTGCTTACTTGCCTGTGCTCAAGTGTATGATCTGTCTGACACAGATGCTAACTGTCTTGCATTAGACGGAAGAAGCTAGTTCTCGGTTGTGAGTGAAGGTGATGAGAAAAGAATCCCGGAGGAGACGATCATTGTTTGTTTTTGTGTTTTCAGTCTTTTATTGCTTTTGAAAGTTTGTCATAAGTTAATGAGCTTAAGCCTAAACCAATGGATTTAGTAAACTCATCACATCTTCCCTCTGATTAGGGGTAATGAGAATACCTTAAGTGTGAAGTCAGATTCTCACACTTAATCACCTTTGATGTAGGATTAAGATCATTAACCTACTTGTGATTATTTAGATGTTTTTGGTGTTTTTGTTTAGTGTTAAGTAATGAGGTTAAGCCATAATCAAGGATTAAACAGACTCATTACACCATCCTAAAAGAAGGATAATAGATGAGAATGTTTAAGTTGAGGAAAACTCCTCAACTTAATCCATGATTAGGGATTAAGCCCATGACAAAACAAGCCTTTATTAAGTGAATTTTATTTAGATTAATGATATGATGATGAAGTGTTTTTTATGGTTTGTAAGACAACTTGAGGGGGACTTGTCCATTAACACTAGGGTTAGTCCTTCTTAACCACTTAAGGAAGAATTAGAACCCTAATGCAAGGCCCAAGTTACAAGTGTGATGTCTTGGTGATTATTATGTGAATTGATTAAGAGATTTAAACACCTTAAGGTTTTAATACTTAGGATTAAAGTTATACACTCCATCCTAAGAGAAGGATGCAGGCATAACCCTAATCACAAAGTCTTAAAGCCTTTAGGGTTTAGTCCCTGATTATGAGGTGAGAAGAGAAGACTCAAAGAGAGACACAAAGGTAAAAACTATGAGGGGATTCTAATCAAAACCCTAATTCATTGTCATGCTTGGATGATCCTAAGGTTTGTGAGGTTTTCAAGAGAAGCCTTCAATGGAACCACCAGGAAGCAGATGAATAGGATCAAGAGAAGCAAAGTGACTTGCTTCATTCAAGAAGTCAAGTCACTTGAAGAAAGAAAGTAAGAAGAACAAGAATGAGCAAGCTCAAACTCAAACACAAACAAAAATGCAGCAATGGATGCAAGGGAGATGAAAAGAAAAGGTATGAGAAGTGAAGGCAAATCCACTTCTCAAGTTTACTTACCACCTGAAATGTTAGAAAGAAACACAATGCAATGCAAGGTGAGATGAAATGGCATGATGCTAGACCAAACCAGAAGCATGTACATGATGATTATGATGTCATGAGGTGCTGCAAACATGAGGCATGACATGGGGATGTTCATACAAGACCATGAATGCATATGATGCAAGCTAAGGAACATGAACAAGCATGAAATGTTATGAAGCATACAAGGCAAATGGCATGGCAAAGATGTAATGCAATGATCAATGATGCTTCATACATGTCTTAAGATGTTAAATGAATCATAAGAATGCACAAAATGCAATGGCAAGTCAACTTATGCAAAAGAATGCAAGAAGGATGCAAGAGAAAGCCCAAATTAGGGTTTATGAAACAAACAATCAAACACAAACCAAAAACAGAAGCAAACCCTAGGATAAAAAATGGAAAATGGCACTCAAAGAAACCCTAGACCTATAACAAACCACTGCCCAAAGGGGAGCTCTCAACTCTCAATCAAACCCAAGATATGAATTTTTACAAGTTATTAGGGTTTTTTAGGGTTCTTAACAAAACAAATGCCAAACAATTTGAAAATGCAAGAACAAATCATGGCCTTTTTATCCTTGAAAACACATGCTAAACAAAAGACAATGCAAGAAGAATCAATGTCTCAACCTTCACCAATAGGCAGAAATGAATTTTTGAATCCATGATCAAAATAATGCATAAAAAAAAGATTTAATTTAATGAAAAATTCTTAAAGTGCATCAAGATCAAAAAAGAAATTTGGTTTGAAGGTTGGACAATGTTTCTAAATGTCTTAGAACATTTCATGAATTTTTTTTGTAATTTTTAAATACCTAAAAGTATTTTTAATCAATTAATTCCCATTAATCAATTAAAAATAATCTTTTAAATATTTAAAAATACTTTTTTAATGATAAAAAATAAAATAAAAATATTTTTGTGTCATAAAAATTAATAGAACCTTAAAGAAAAAGTTTCATAATTTTTATGATTTTTTAACTATTTTAAAATAAATGTACAATTTAAATGAAAAAGAAATGAATTAAAATTAAAAGAAAATGAAAGTAATCAGATTGGATGGTTGGGATTGGTCCTGGAAATGAGAGGGTTGACTTGGCGCGTCATCTAGTGGTCCAGATTCAAACTTCTTAATCCTAATTAATTAAATAAATTAATGTGATTAGGGCTAATGAAACAGATCCTGGCCATCAAAAAGGGTGGGAAGTCAACCAGTCAACGGGAATCAACGGCTCGTATTCAAACTCACATTAATTACTGGTTTATGCCCTAATTACATTCAGGTGGCCGGAGAAGACTTCCGGTCGTCTTCTCCGGCCAGAAGCTCACCTGAAAATCACCCAACTTCCTCAAAACGTAATATAAATGAAATCTATGAATTGGGAAACGTTTCTAACACCCTCACGAATCAAAACCCTAACCTAAAACAAATTTATCTTTCCTAAATCATCTGAATCGAAGAGGGAAAGTTCTAGGGTTCGTAAGCTTCAAACACAAATTAAATTCTCAAAACACAACCATTTCAAAAACTAAAAGCATCAGGATGATCAGGAGAGCATAAAGAACAAGTTTGTAACAAGAAAAATCATTTCTGGAAAGATTAATTTCGAGCTACCTGAGATTTGCAACTTTCAATTTAGGAACTTTCAGGCCTCTTCCTTCAGTGCAAGCTACTCCTCTTGGTCCACTAAGTGTGTTTGAATGCTCAAAATGAGTTTGTGTTGGCTGGAAAAGAAGATTCGAAAGGAACTGCTTCAGTTCAGTCAACAATGGCAGATGAGATTCTGGCACTCTCAGGCTGTGAAAAGGGGTTGTTTGTGATCTATGAAGTGTGTTGAGAAGGTTTGTGGTGTTGGTTGGTGTGTTTGTGAGCTAGGATAAGAGTTTCGAATGAAACTGCAGTTTGAGGTGAATGATGGCAATGGAGTTTTCAGGCTTGTTTTTGGCTTATGCTTGGGATGTTTCTTGTCTATGAGGTGTGGTGAGTTGAGTGATGATGAGAGTTCTAGTGTTTGAAGACTGTGGAGAGTGATTCGAATGAACTTGCACTGAGGTGAGTTTTTGTGTGAGTGTTCAATGTGTGTGTTTCAGCCTTGGTTCTCATGTGTTTTGGCCAGCAAACTGATTCAATAAACAAATGCAAGTGGCTGATGGATGTGACCTGGCCTGCAGAGATAGGTGTGGCTACTTTTGCTCAAAGTCCACTTTTGTGTAAGATAGGGCATGGCTCAAGTTTAGGCAAGTACAAGTTGGGTTCTGGTGCAGCATGGTGAGTGTGAGAGGCTGGCTTGACTCAAGGATCAATGCAGCAAGTTGGTGAAAAGGTCATGAGTGTTTTGCAACTTGGTTAGCTTTATGGATTTTCATGAGAAAAGTCAAGTTACATGAACCAAACCATGAGCAAACTTGATCCAAATCTGATTTTTGTGACTTAGAGGATGTTTACATAATGGTTTGACATGAATTAGAGGCTGCATAATGCATTTGTTCAAGACTTTGCAAAATTTCCTTTTTGTGCATAACTTGAAAATCAATGATTTTTGCTAACTTTGCAATGCCATAACTTTTGATCCATGAAGAGTTTGATCATGTTCTTGTACTTTTTGAAAAGGGAAAGATGAGATCTACAACTTTCATGACCAAAGTTTTTCCATTTGAAGCCTTTTTGGATCAAGAATCAAAGCTTGAAAATTGACCTAAAATGATGCATTCTTGAAAAGTCAACTATGCCCAAAAAGTCAACATTTGCAAAAACCCTAAATTCTTGATTTTTATGAACTTCAACCTTCTTCCATGATCAAATAAAGATCATATACACTCAAAAATGGTGAAGATCACCCATTGGTCGGGTCATTGGGGGCCTCAGATGCCCTGATTTTGCACTGACTTGTCTGAAAAGTCAACTCTTGATCAGATGACTTCCCCATGGAATTTCTTCATGAAAATTGATATGCATATTCCCTATACCATATAGAGACCAATGGAAACAAGAATGACCAAAAAATTTGAGATTATGGCCTCTGAAACCAAAACCCTAATTTTCAGTCAACTGTGCAGCTCATCCTGGCTCTGCATCCACTCAAACCTTAGTTCTTGTGATTCCTCTGCAATTTTGACTCTGTGAGGATGTAACATGATACAAGAACACACATGGACCTCTCTGAGATGATTGGTGGCCTTTGGAGTGGCTCAAGAAGCTTTGGGATTGCTCAAATCACAAACCCTAGGTGCAGATGACTTAGAAACTATGCAGTGAATCAAACATGAGATATGAGATTGTATGATTGTGTTTATGCATATGAGATGATCACAAGCCATGGTGTGAATGGGTGAGGGCAAATTTGGGGTGTTTACAACCAGGTCTTACCATATAATCCATATTGCGGGGTTCAGATGCACCAGTTGCTGAGCAATAAACAACACGAGCTTCAGGTAGTCGATCCTGAATTTCCAGCACTGCTTCTCCTGTGTGTGTAGACTGACTACCAACTTCAGGGACCAAATTCTTTGCTTTGCGACACTCATCAAATTATAAGGCCATCAAACCCTGGTCCACGCCACTGCACAAGCTGTTGGAAACGAGAACGACCTTTCTCCCAAGCTGCTTAAACTCAAACCTGCAAGGTATCTGCGAACCATCAACAAAACATGAGTATAGGTTGCAGCCAACATTCTCAAGACATCAAGAAAATCAGAATTTATGCAAAGACAAGAATCATAGCTTTTACAAAAGAAGGTTATAAGGAGAAATGTCGGTGGTAGAACTAGCCTCAGAAATCCATATCAAGACCCTGTTAAAATCAAGAACCATTTGGAAAAGTTAATTGAAAATTTCATCCGCAGTGAAAATATAGTTTCATAGCAGTAAAAAATAATGAATATTTCATAGACAAATCAAATTCACGGGACCACACAAGTTTTCTAGAAATCTTCTCACCTCACTACAGACAAAAAACAACAAAGAGAGTGATTCACCAGTTTGAGGTCCCCACAAAATCCCACTCACGAATTCTCCAACGGATTCACAATTCGCACAACCTCACACGGATTTTAGGCCAAGTATTCTCCTATATATGAAATGCCAATCATTTGCAAAAGGCTACCAACACCTGAAAAAACCCAAACACAGAAAAAAGACCCAGTGAGAAAACCACAAATCCAAACGCAAAAAACCTTGAATCAAATGCTGAAACACTCTGAACTTACCATAACCCAGAAACTCGCGTCACCAATCTTCAAAAATCATCACCGCATCTGACTCGCACTCAGACCCGCAACCCTTTTCAAACACTCTGTGCCTCATACCCAAAACCTTCCGAAACTCCTCGCTATCACCCTTAATCCGCGAGCCAAAAACCATCGTCATCTTCCGAATCTCATCAAAACCAAACTCGAATCACCTTGAAAACATCAAGCCGCCGCAACAAACATCATCACCACCGCGAGGAAGGCGTCGCGAAGCCGCCGGAAACGGAGAAGACGGGAGGGATACGAAGCTGAAGCAGAGAGACGAACAACAGAGTGACAGAGACGCCGTGAAGATCTGAGTGAGCAGAGAGGCCGCGAGCGAAGCTTCGTGAGAAAGACGGAGACTGTTCGCGAAACCAAGGTGGTGGGTTGGTTCTTTTTCTTTCTTTTCTAAAAAACGTGTTACTGAGTTTACATTTTGAACTTAACTTTTTCTTTTTTTTCCTAATTTATGTTTTCTTCTCATTTCTTTTAATCTCTTGTTATCCTGTTTTTTATGTTTTTTATAAAAAGTCTTGTTATTGTTGTGTTTGGGTTGGAAGAACCCGTATGATATCTATAGGAAAAGCCCATATGAATTTATATCTCTTCAAACATGTATTTTCAGAACAACACCTTATCTCTATTTTTTTTTTTGTTTTGTTTTTGTGTTTTTCGGTTATTGGGCTTGGCCCATCTGAGGTTCTGCTTTTCATACATCCTGATCGTATCGTGCACCTTCCCTGGCTATGTTCCTTTTATTTCTTTGTTTGACTGTTTTTTTTAATATACTTTTTGGAATTTCTATGTCAAATTATTCTTTTTATTTTCTCTTTCCATTGTTTATTATTTCATTATTAAAAAATGTCATAAAAAAATCTAAAAATATATTAATGTTTATTCGACTCTTTTCCTTCACTTTTATATTCTTTAAGGCCGATGATATCATAAAAGGCCAATTTTTCGCCCGATGCTAATCGGTGATTTTTGGTCAATATGAGGCCCCCTTTGTAATTATTTTTATTATTATTTCGACAAAACAAACATGGATTGTAATTTAATTCAATTTATTTATCCTTGATATTATTTAATGTATTTATTATTTATATTCATTATTTTATTTTTTAATTCAAGCAAATTCAATTTATTTATTCATTTATTTTCGCATTCAAAAAGAAATTACGATTCGACTCCTTATAGAATGGTTCCCATTTTGAACCGATTCTAAGGAAGTAAACGAACAAAATTTCGTCGCGTCTCGAAAAGGTCCAACGCCTCCGAATAGTTGCGCTCGAAAAAGGTCCAACGCCTTCGAATAGTTGCGTCCCGAATAAACAGGCTGAACGCCTTCGAATAGTTCAAACACACTGCACACACGCTTTCTCTTGGGCTAATTACAACGAGACCATTTATTTCTCGCAATCCCTTGTATTTATTTTGTATCCCTCTCCCCTTTATTTGTATGCATTTTATTTTCCGCATCTTATTTAATTTCGAATCCTTGGTCCAACGCCAAGCGATTGCACTTTGCACACTTGCACTTTATTTTCCAGTTATTATTTCGTTTATTAGGATCCTCCACCTTTGCGAGCCGAGCGATTCGTGCCTCGCTAACAAAACCACAAAAATAACCTCCATTTGCATGCACCCTTTTAACCTCAAAAAACCAAAACGATTCTTTTTAGATCCAAACCCTTGATCCAACGTCAAGCGGTCATAGGATAATAAAACACTTTAATAAATACGAGAAGATTTGTACGCCACGAGCCTTAAGCGGTAGAAAGGGAGATAACGAGCTTTCGTTACATCGCTCCGATTATTTCGACGCAGGACACTCGTCTTGTTGGGCGAGATAAACTATCCATAGTCTTTAGTACATTCGACTCCTAAACCCTTTCATCAACGAAAGGTAATAAAATCAACATCCATTACCCTTAGTAGGCCGAACTACGAGGCTCTGACTTTCCCATTGCACACGGGAGTACGTAGGCACGAGGATCTCAATCCTTGCCGAGCACCTAGGTTCAATCTAACTTATAATTCAACTCATTTCCCTCTAGCAAGCAATTCGTTTAAGCATAGACATCCTTTCGCGCGCGATAACTTAGATGGTTCCCATCGAGTACGATGGATGTAGGGGGTGCTAATACCTTCCCCCTGCATAACCGACTCCCGAACCCAGGCAATGGTTCCATTGACCTTTGTCCTCATCCTTCTCTCCCCGGGTTGTATCTATATCTCCCCTTTCCCTCTTCGGGAATAAATAGAATTAGGTGGCGACTCTTCGGTCAGTCCAGCGCGTGACTCCGTTCATTCGGATCGCGTGAGGTCGTATTTTTCGGGGTACGACAGGTATGGCTCAAGAACTTTTTTCTCAGAACTTGTTTTTCTTGTTATAAAATGGAAGTGTATGTTGTGCTGATCATAATGATATGTCTGGAATTGAAAATGAGTGAAAAATGAGGATTTATTGATGCTCTGAAATTTCTCCCGTGAAAAATGTTTTCTTCGATTTTCCTGATTCATGGAGTTGAAATGTTGTTTGAGGTTTGATTTGTGTTCTAGGATGTTAGAGGATCATTTCCCTGTGTTTAATTTGAAGGGGGGTGGCTTGTGGTGAAACCTAGGGTTTTGGTTCGCCGGAGAAGACGACCGGAAGTCTTCTCCGGCCACCTGAGAACCATTAACCCTAATCCCTGTAATTAATTGGTGTTTGAATATGGGACGTTAGATGAGTTGACCAGGGGAGACTGGCGCGCGTTTGAGTGGCCAAGATGCATCCTCAGAAACCCTAATCACAATTAACTTAATTAATTCCAATTAATTAATTCATAAATTTAATTAACCAGATTTGAATTGTGACCATTGGATCACGCGCCAAGTCAACAGCTTCTTTTCCAGATTCAATCCAGGCCTCTCATTCAGCATACTTCCATTTATTTCTTTTTTATTTTCTTTTTTATTCATTTAATTTGTCCATTTAATTTAAAATAGCAAAATCATTTTAAAAATTCTGAAATTTTTTGTACAAACTTCTATTTAATTTCAGAAACCAAAAATATTTTTATTTTTATTTTTTGCATTCAAAAATATTTTTAAATCATTTAAAAGTTTATTTTTAATTAATTAATGAGAATTAATTAATTAAAAATACTTTTAGGAATTTAAAAATCACCAAAAAATTCATGAAACATTTAAAACCATTTAGAAACATTGTCCAACCCTCAAACCAAATTTCTTTTTTGATCTTGATGCATTTTGAGAATATTTCATGGAATTAAAATCATTTTTAGGCATTATTTTGATCCAAACTTTCAAAAATCATTTCTGCCTAACCTTTGAGAGTTGGACCTTGATTCTTTTTGCATTGCATTTTGTTTAGCATGTAGTTTGTGAGATTAAATTGGTATGATTTGATCTTTCATTTTCCATTTGTTTGGCATTTTTCTTGTTAAGGTACCCCAAAACCTTAGAAAACTTAGGAAAATCATAACTTTTATTAGGTTAAGAGTTGGAACTTCTTCTTTGGGCAGTGTGTTAATATAGGTTTAGGGATCTTTTGAGGGCATTTTCAATTTTTTATACTGATGTTTGCTTCTGATTTTGGTTTTTGTTTGATGCATTGATCAAAAACCCTAATTTGGACTTCCATATGCATCCATCTTGCATTTGCATTCATACCTTGACTTGCCATAGCATTTTGTGCATCCATTTGATTCATGTGACATCTTAAGACATATTGAAAGCATGTTTGGACATTGCATCTTGCATTTGCAATGTTGTATACCATTTGCATTTCATGACTTTCCATGTATGTTCATGTTTCCTAACTTGCTTCCTTTGCATCCATTGGTTCATATGATCATCCTCATGCTTTGATTCATGTTTGCACCATGTCATAGTATCATTATCATCTCACATATGCTTCTGGTTTTGGTTTGCATCATGCCATTTCATCTCATTTTGCATTGCATTGCATTTCCTTCACTAACTTTTCAGGTGGTAAGCAACTTTGAGAAGTGAATTTGCCTTCACTTCTCACAACTTCTTCTCATCTCCTATATGCATCCTTGCTGCATTTTATCTTGTGTTTGAGATTGAGCTTGCTCATTCTTCTTCTTCTTACTTTCTTCAAGTGACTTGTCTTCTTAAATGAAGCAAGTTACTTTGCTTCTCCTTGCTCCTTTCATCTGTTTCCTGGTGGTTCCTCTGAAGACTTCTCTTGTAAACCTCACAAACCCTAGGAACAACCAAGCATGACAATGATTAGGGATTTGATTAGTCTCCCCACTTAGTTTCTACCTTTGTGTCTCTTTGAGTCTTCTCTTCTCATCTCATAATCAGGGACTAAACCCTAAAGGCTTTAAGGCTTTGTGATTAAGCTTATGCCTGCATCCTTCTATTAGGATGGAGTGTATAACTTTAATCCTAAGTGTTAAACCCTTAATGTGTTTAACTCCTTTAATCAATCCACTTAATAATCATCAAGACATCAAGCTTGTAACTTGGGCCTTGCATTAGGGTTCTAATTCTTCCTTAATTGGTTAAGAAGGACTAACCCTAGTGTTAATGGACAAGTCCCCCTCAAGTTGTCTTACAAATCATAAAACTCACTTCATCATCTTATCATTAACTAAAATCCACTTAATAAAGGCTTTGTTTTGTCATGAGTTTAATCCCTAATCATGGATTAAGTTGAGGAGCTTTCCTCAGCTTAAACATTCTCATCTATTATCCTTCTATTAGGATGGTGTAATGAGTCTGTTTAATCCCTGATTATGGCTTAATCTCATTACTCAACACTAAACAAAAACAACAAAAACATCTAAATAATCACAAGTAGGTTAATGATCTTAATCCTACATCATGGTAATTAAGTGTGAGATGCTGACTTCACACTTAAGGTATTCTCATTACCCCTAAACAGAGGGAAGATGTGATGAGTTTACTAAATCCATTGATTTAGGCTTAAGCTCATTAACTTATGGCAAAATTACAAAAACAATAAAAGAATGAAAACACAAAAACAATCAATAATCGTCTCCTCCGGGATTCTTTTCTCATCATCTTCACTCCTAAACGAGAACTTGCTTCTTCCGTCTAATGCAAGACAGTTTGCACCTGAGCCAGACAGGTCATACACTTGAGCATAGACAAGCAAGCAGTTCACCAGTCAATCCTTTCAGTATCTTCGGGTCGAACTACGGTGTTCTGACTTCCTCATTGCACGAGAGGATACGTAGGCATAACTTAACAGTTATCGAACAAAAGTCTCTGTATATTCCCCCTCTTTCCAGCCTTCATTCTTTAAGCCTCATCATCATGAGCATTTCACCTCTTTCTCTTTTACACTGACACTTCATTTATACACTTCACACTTCTTTTACACAGACACCTGTACATCCTTTTCCAGCTCTTTTATACACAGATTGCACTGACACTACCCCTTTAAAACACAAATCTTTTAAGCGTGGATCCCGTCGAGTACGGCAGACAATCTGGGTGCTAATACATCCCAGGTTGTAACCAACCCCCTTTCTCAGTCTCTCTGGTTCGCGACTGTCTTATCCATATCTTTCTAGGTCTATGCAGCATTGCCTTTCCTCCGGGATAAAAATGCCTAGCTGGCGACTCTTTTCATCCCCTGTGAGTTCACTCCTGTGTGTTCTCACACCCTCTTTTCGCCGACCGTTCGCGTCTGTACCATATTTGAGCCCGGTCTCATCTTTTGGGAGCGACAGGTTTTGATTGAGAATTTTGTGTTTTGATGATGATTTTATGATGATTATGATGAATATAATGATTTACATAATATAGATGATGTTATTATAATGAATGTTGATGTTAATGAGGTTTTATGATGTGATGTTGTTGAATTGTGGGTTTTATAGGGGTTTTATCGCATAAGGAGAAGGTTGAAATCATAAAAAAATTCTACAGAATCGCGAAGCTCGCTTAGCGAGAAGAGTCGGTGAGTTAGGCGCTTAGCGAGCATGATGTATCGCTTAGCAAGCCCTGAGAAACTTCGAAAAATGCTGTTATTTTGAAAACTGTTTTAAGGCAATATGTTCTACTATGCTATGATGTTGTAGAGTTGTCTTATAATTAGTTTTAAGAGGCTATATTAGTAGAGTTAGTAGTTAGGTGATGTATGATAAATTATTTGATTTCTTCAAGTTATGATGTATGATTTCATGAGGTACATATTATGATGTAGGATGAGCGTGTTGTATGATGTCACATGAGTATGTACATGATGTTATGAATGAGTATGAGGAATGATTGTTTAATAAATGAATGTGGCTGCAATGTTATGATGTTTTGAGGATGATGTATGTATATTGTGTCTTGCATTTATGGAATTGAATTTATGAGGGGACTTCGGTCCATTGGTAGCTTCAATCCCATTGTGTGGATTATAATGATATGATGTTTATGATGTGCTCCCTTAGAGGAGGGTTGATGGCTCAGTGTCCATCACATGAGGATATTTCGGTACCACATGCATGATTAAGAGGTTGCATTTCATTCTAAACAACATAGCATGAATGCATTGATGTTTTGTGTAATGATGAGACGTATTTGATGATGTGTATTAAATGAACATGATGAATATTTCTATGACGTGATGATGATGATGATGATATGTATGAATGAGTTGTAAATGAATTGTTGTTGTTGTTGTTGTTGTTGTTGTTGTTGTTTTGTTTTATTTTCTAATTGCTATATTATATTATGGAATGTGAATTTACTCATCCTGCCTACCTTCTTGGGATTGTCTATTATACCATCCAGCAGATAATCAAGGTTAGCTCGGTACGTGCATGACTCGGAGATAGTGAGTCTTCGAGTTAGTTAGAATTGGAGTCCTACTCTGTGTCTAGTAACATCGGGATGTGTTTCGCTTGAATGTTATGTTTTAATTGGATTAAGATGCTGAATTTTGTTTAAATGTTTTGATAAAATTTTATTTAGAACGAGTTGAATTTTGTTTTATAAAATATGATTTTATGACTTATTTATTTTTTCACTGCATATTTATGAATAAAAGAGTTATGATGTTTTCATGATTTTATGAACCCGTGTTATGGGACAGGACTCTATGTGATGTTATGACTTGTGATTTTTAAGAAGTAATGTGATGTCATTTTAATGAGTTATACTATGATATATGATTTGAATTTATTAATTTATGATGGGGTAGAAAGGGTGCTACATTTAGGTCTATGTTAAGCAATCGCCGAGTAATTTACGAAGTAATTACCCTACAAATGAGGTCGGCTAACACCAATTAAGGTGAATGATATATGTGCTAATGCATGCGAGATAAACGATATGTAAATCGCCATCCAAAAGCAATACAACATGAAAATAAAGATGAATACCAAATTGAGTTTCATTTATGTAATTGTTTCATCTTTAAGTTCAACCACTCATCTTGGTGGATTCAAGTATGAAAATATCTCACTAATGCAAAGTACCTAAAGTGAATTAAATAATTCACTTAAAGGTAGATTTGGACTAATGAATATTAACCACTCTAATCTACACCCAAAGTCTATTGAAATTAAAGAGAAGTCAATCCCAAGAATGTCTCCCAAGGTAAAAATAAGAAGGAGAAAGAAGAAGAAGAAGAAGCAAGAGGAACCAAAAACAGCTAAAAAATAAGCAAAAAATTCAGTTTTGACTCAGAGTTACCAGTTACTACCTAAGCGGTAATTGGTTACCTAAACAAAAGAAACAGTTTTCTGGAAAAGTTAACACATGTAACCGGTTACTACTTAAGCAATAACCGATTACTATGCGTGCAGAATAAAAAATCTGCTAAAATTCAGTATGATCCATCTTTTAAAACCTTTTTCAAACACCTCATGATCATGAACTGAATTAACACGAATTTTACAATCAAAACACAGTGAAATCCCTACAATCAATCAACAATTTATGATCTAGAAGATCACCAACCAAAAGCATCAAGGATCTACATCTTGAATGTTGATGATGAAAGTAGAACCATGGGAAAAGTGAATTACCAAGAACACTCTTCAAATTGATCCAATATCAAGCTTGATCTACTGAAATTGATGGACAAAAAAGAATAGGATGAAGGTTTAGCTCAAAGTTTATCAAGAATTCAAGGTAAATTCTTGATAACTTTCAAAAAGAGAAGAAGAGCTTTAGTGAAGTTTTGGTTTTAGGGGGATATTTTGCAAGATATTTGCTGGCTATCAAAAGCTTCCAAGAAATTTTTGCAAGGTGAATTTGGCTATCAAAAGCTTGAAAAATGAATGGAATGAAGCCTCTATTTAAAGACTTTAGGTATGAGAATTTGGTGGAATGGAGCTTGCTTTGGTAATTCAAATTAGGCTTAGTAATTCAAAAATTGGAGGGAATCATGAAAAGAGTGGTGATTAGTGAGGGTTTATGGTGGGAATTAATTTCAATGATGTATGTGAATTTAATGGAGATGGTCTAGAATATTCCAAGAGTGATTAAAAAATGAAATTGGTGCCAAAATTCAAAAAATGAGATTGCTGCCAATTTTTTTCAAATTTGCACGCAATAACCAGTTATGCCCAAGGTAGTAACCGGTTACCCAGTGCAAAATTTGAAAATTTTATTTTTCTTTTGCATTGCTATGATTCCGGCTCGATTCTTTTGCGCGTCGAAGAAGGCATGGAAATAAACACATGAACCTTGGAATTCCTTGAATAAATCAATTAAATCGGGAAATCCTTGATCAGATAAATTTGAATTATTTGTAGATCAACTTCAACTTTTATCGGTAAAATTCATTCGAGTTGCGGGACTTCTATTTTTGGAATTTTGACATGAAAAATGATTAACAAAAGAAAACAAAAATATTTTTTTTGGATTTTAATTAGTGATTAGTAAACATAAACAAATAAAAGCAAATGGTGTTCCCCTATGAGGCATAAACTCACACTGGATAAAAACCGAAAAACCAGAATGATCTTGTTTGTATTGCAAGATGCAAATGAAAAATGTGAGGAAATCTTAGGGCAAAAATTAGTGTGCTACAGCTGCCCCTATTTAAGTTTCTTCCATCTAGAGATATGAAGATTGACATCTTCGTCTCTACAAGATGGGAGAGACTTAATATAGAAAACACAATTTTTGTCCTAAGAGACCATGATATGATATGAATATGATATGATATTCAAACTTAAGAGCTCTGTGGGGGGAAAACATGACCACCAAAGGAAAGAAAAAGCTTGGGGACACAGAAGAAAATCCCACCGGGAAGAAGAAACAGACAACAAAAGAGTTTTCCATGTAAATAAATCACCGGATAGCTGACTCAACTTGGGGAAAAGATTATGAGACATAATCAGGAAAAAATTCAACAAGGTAGAGTAAAACTCCGCCAGGGAAATATCAACCAAAAAAAGTATTCAAATTCAATAGATGAAAGAATCTTGTGTTGGGAAAGGATCATCAACTACCGCTGCATTTGGTAGAATAAAAGAATCAATTACCGGTGCATTTGGTAAGAAATAAGCTCTATTACTGGTGTATTCGGTAGAAATAGGCTCAACTACCAGTGCATTTGGTAGGAAATAAGGATCAACTACCAGTGTAATTGGTAGGATAGTAGGATCAACTACTGGTACATTTGGTAGAAAAAGGCTCAACTATCAGTGCATTTGGTAGGAAATAAGGATCAACTACCAGTGTAATTGGAAGGATTATAGGATCAACTACCGGTGCATTTGGTAGGAAATTTGACTAAATTACCGGTGTAATTGGTAGGATAAAGGTCAACTACTGGTGTAATTGGTAGTATAAAGGTCAAAAAGGACCAAAGCTCAATCCAAGAATAATTTTGAGAGAAACAATCAAACAAGACTCATCCTGGGGAGGAAATATCTCAACTGGGGAAAGTTCCATCCAGATAATAAGCTGGGGAGGAAACTGATTCAAAATCATCCACGAGGAACAAACTTAGTGGGGAATTTAGAAAGGATAAACACTTAATAGTCGACACTCTAAACATGAGGGAAGACAACACATGCATTATATGGGAAAATTTCACACCAAAGAGCGGGGAACAATGATATATTAAACAATTCAAGAATGCAAACATATAATGCCATGCACAAAAAGAATGCATGACTATGCGTATGAATATGTTAACAAAATAGACATGAGGATAAGCAACAGGTGATATAATCATCACAACCACCGGATACTCGGCTAATCCCAAGGCAACAAAGCTGAGGAATCCTGTTGGAAAATCAACTTGAAATCTTACAGGGGGAAATCAAAAGCCATCAAAGGAATAAAATCCTACTATCAGGCTTAACTCATGCTGAGGAAATACTGCTAGGGATTCAATCCAAAAAGCAATCTTCGATAATCCGTAAAAGGATAACATCAGAAATTCCACTCTGAGAGGATAACATATCGAAGATACAATATCAAAAAATCTTCCACTCTTTGGGGAAAGAGGGAAGTATTCCTATCAAAACACTGATGGGGACAAATTTCTTCACAACTCTATTTGGGGAAACAAGGTTAAGATCTACTAGTAATGAAAATAAATCACAGCCTACTGGAATATCAAACATCAACTTTGTATAGGGATATCACCATGCTGAGGAAAGGTAATAATCTGTTGGGGATAGGGAAATGTTTCAACATTCCTTGATAGGGAAAGAAATATTCTTCTTAAGAACCAACTCTGCAGGGAATAACCATTATATCATTCCTACTCAACTTGGGGAAACAGTGCAAGACTTGTAGAGGATTACATAGGAACCTACTTGAAATCATCACATGCAGACCTACTGGGGATCTGATAGAGAGACATATAGAAATCAATTATATCAGGAAAATTCAGACTTTCCGACCCACGTGGGGATATCAGAAGTTATCATCATAGCCAATGCACATTTGTGAGGGATTTTAAATCAATATCTACCACCAGGTAAAAGAAAAACTCTAAATTGAATGTTATATCAACACTTCTGCTAGGGGATACAAACAACTAAAGCTGAGGAACAGAAACCTGGCTGAGGATTCACTACATTACTTCTAAGATAATTGGTTGAGGAAGAGATCTAAACTCATCTGAGGGATACTCGAGTGACAGGAGTATCACTCTCAATAACTCCTTTGGGGAAGAAAAATTGGAACTCAAACTGGGAACAATCATACAGTAACTTATTCTCACTCCTTCTTGTTGTTGGGGAGTAAACCATCATTAATATCAAAATACCAGTACTATTCAGGAATTCCATATGGAAACAACTGAATCAATTCCTGCTCTGGGAGAGGCAAGTTACACATATCAAGACTTTACCATCCCTATAATTACTGTTAATATTCTTTCTTTATTCATATGTCAAAAGGAAACATGTTTTTATAATCTTCAAAAATTCAATTAATTAAATTTCTTTCAAAAATCATCATAAAAAATAACTGGAATTTTGGTAAATAGAAACAATATAAAGAATTACAAACAATTGGATAAAAGCTCAAATTCATTGATAGAATGGTAGTCAACAAATGACATGACTCCATGGATCATCATAAATTTTAAAAAAAAGGTAAATACACGGAAAAAGGCTATATTGAAATACAATGATCATTATTCTCCCTATCAACTTTGAATTCCACTATATCCGAAACTTCAGTAAAGGATGAGTGAATAAAAATCTTTGATAGGTAATCTGCCGAGGAATAAAATTTTGAAATCCTCGATTGTTTCAAGTGATCCAGTCTATCGATGCAGTTACTTGCTATGATCCCTAACTCTTTCCTAGATAATTATTTCGATCTACCTGGATAATTATTTCGGTTTATGTCTATAATTTTTTATTGGACCGCCCTTTCGGGTTCTCAAACCACTGAGACGCTCTTTTTTGCCTAAGTAGCCCTTTTAAGTTTTCAACTTAGCGAGTTGTTATTTTATTTTTTTAGGCGAAGCATTTCTTGACTGCATCCGCATTCATAGGATGAGTGATCTCCTCACCATCCATAGTTCTAAGTGTCAATGAACTGCCAGCAAAGGCTTTCTTAACAACATATGGGCCATCATAGTTCGGAGTCCACTTTCCACGAGAATCTGTAATGAAAGACTAAATCTTTTTGAGCACGAGGTGGCCTTCTCTAAATACACAAGGTTTGACTTTCTTGTGAAAAGCTTTCTTCATCCTTTGCTAGTACAATCGACCATGACACAAAGTTGTTATTCCCTTTTCCTCAATCAAATTCAACTGATCAAATCTACTCTAACACCATTCACCCTCAATCAACTTGGCTTCCATCAAAACTCTCATTGATGGGATCTTAACCTCGATAGGGAGCACTGCCTCTGTACCATAAGCAAGTGAGAAAGGGGTTGCCCCTGTTGAAGTGCGTACAAATGTACGATACCCATGCAAAGCAAAAGGGAGCATCTCATTCTAGTCCATATATGTTACAACCATCTTCTGAATGATCTTCTTAATGTTCTTATTCGTAGCTTCAACAACCCCATTCATCTTCGATCTATAAGGAGAAAAATTATGGTGTTGAATCTTGAATTCTTCACAAAGATCTTTCATCATTTTATTATTCAAGATCGAACCATTATCAGTAATGATTCTATTTGGAACACCATATCTGCAGATAATTTTATTCTTAATAAATCGAACTACAACTTTCTTGGTCACATTAGCAAACGATGCAACTTCCACCCACTTGGTGAAGTAGTCAATAGCCACAAGAATAAAATGATGTCCATTTGAAGCCTTGGGTTCAATCATACCAATCATATCAATTCCCCACATAGAGAAAGGCCATAGGGAAGAAAATACATTAAGATGATTTGGTGGCACATGAATCTTATCAGCATACACTTTGCACTTATGGAACTTTTCACGTACTTACAATAGTCAGATTCCATTGTCAGCCAATAGAAACCTACTCTCAACATCTTTTTAGCCATTGCATGCCCATTGGCATGAGTACCAAAGGATCCTTCATGAATTCCTTTCATAAAGCATATTCCTATTTAGTAAGAAATTGCCTACCAATCTCCTCAAAGTCCTCTTATCTTTATCGGATGCCCCAAGTGGGTATTCCTGACTCTTGAGGAAACATTTAAGTCGCATCACACTAATCATGGGAACATCATTCCATTGATGCACCTTTATCATAGAAGCTATAGTTTCCAATGCATCTGCCATCTGATTTTCATCATGAGGCACATAATGAAACTCAACTTTAGTGAAGAAAGTTGATATCCTCCTGGCATAATCTCTATACAGAATCAAGTGAGGTTGATGAGTCACCCACTTACTCTTGATCTGATTAATTAACAAGGAGAAATCTTCATACACATCAAGATGTTTAATACTCAAATCAATAATTTCTTCAATCCCCATAATAAAGGCTTCATACTTAGCTTTATTATTGGTACAAGGGAAAGTCAATCTTGCAGCAAAAGGAATATGTGAACCATGGGGAGTAATGATCATTGCCCTAATTCCCTTTCCACGTGCATTCACAACACCATCAAAAACTAAACCCCATCGAGATCCAGGCTCCGACCTTCCTCCATCAAAGGCTCAACACAATCTTTCGATTTCAAATACATCACATCCTCATTCGGGATATCGAACTTGATAGACTACTAATCGTCAATCGTTTGAAGTGCCAAATGGTCAGCCAAGATACTACCTTTTATAGCTTTTTGAGCTCGATACTCAATATCATATTCTGACAACAACATATGCCAACGAGCAATCCTCCCAATGAAAGCAGGTTTTTCAAAGATATACTTGATCGAATCCATTTTGGATATCAACCAAGTTGTATGATTCAACATATAATAGCAAAGAAGTTTTGCAGCCCAAACTAAGGCACAACTAGTTTTTTTAAGCACGGAGTACCGAGACTCACAATCATTGAATTTATTACTCAATTAGTAAATCACATATTCTTTTCTTCCAGATTCATCTTGATGACCAAGTGTCGTACCTCGAAAAATATGATCCTCGCGATGGACGCGGAAAAAACAACAAAGTCGCCACCTAATTCTATTTATTCTAACTAAAGAAAAGGGAGATATAAACACAACCTAAATAGGATAAGAAATGGTCAATGAAACCAAATTCTAAGTTCGAGAGTCGGTTACGTAAGAGAAAGGTATTAACACCCCTCACGTCTGTTGTACTCAACGGGAACCTCTTATGCCTTTGTCTTCTAAATGGTTTGCTAAGATGTTTATTCTAAAGGGAAGTGAATTTTAATTATTATTGTCCCATGGGGCTGGCCTCAGGAATGATCCACTCAAGAACCCATGGAATATTAGACTCTAGAATATAGTGCTTTCATTATTTGATATGTAATAATTAAGTCTCTTGAAATATGAGAGGGAAAATGAATCATGTCCCGTGGGGCTGGCCTCAGGAATGATTCAATCAAGAATTATGTGGAATGCTAGACTCCAGAATTCAGTTCCTCCGTTTAATTAATATGGAAAATGATTTGAGTATTTGTTGGGTATGTATTAAGATGGATTTGAAAGAAAGAGACAAGTCGTCATCTCTAAGGGAGATATCTCATCTATTCCACCACAAACATTTAAAGGAAAAAATAGAAGATGGAAGAAGCTTCAAACTTGGATCTATGATCAACAAGTGATTTCCACATTCTTCCTTGATAGAAATTGTTTGAGAAAATTGATTTGTTTATGTTTGTGGGAATATGAGAAACGTCTTTCCTATGGAGATGAATCATGTCTCATCTTTTCGATCATCAGTATCAAACAAAAATTATGATAATACAGAGCAAGAAAGAAACCCTAGCTACAACTAATATTAGCAACAAACACAAAAAACCCTAGCCGAAGAACATCAAGAGGAACCTCAGCCAAAACCTAGCTGCTACCGACACAAAACTTACACCCAAAAGAAAATCCATCAAGTCTCACACCAAGACTCATCTGGTTTGAGATCCTAGCCTCTAATAGTGATAGCAAGCAGTGAAGAATACGCAAGCAAAGACGGTGAGAGTGCAAAATATAAAGAACTTACACATTTGTTCGAAATCGCCAGAAAGTTCTTCACTCCATCAAGATACGAACAACAACGGAGGCAGCGAAAAGACGGTTCAGAGTAAGAGAAGAGAAGGACCTCAAAACTTGTCGTCACCGGATAGCTTCCAAATCGGATTTACTCCGATTTAGGTACAATTCCTATACTTTGTCCCCTCTAAGCTTTGATTGGTTATTTCCATGTATCTATGCTTTTTAGCCCTTTGTTAATTTCCGGTTTGTATCGTGTTTCGTGGGTCTTAGGGTTTTTTAGGGTTTCAATTTTTGGTGAGTATTGAGTGAGACTATCTGGGTTGTGTTCGGATTAGGAGTTTGTTATTGTTTAGGTCGCGAAGAGGTTTGGGGATGGTCTGAGTACGACAGTGAGAATGAAGGTTTCTGGCGTCGATTTGCAGAGAGAACGAAAGTGAAGAGGGATAAAAGGATTTTAGAAAAAAGAGAACGTTGAGGTTTTTATGTTGTGTGGTGTTTCTTTTGGGTTAGCGCCCTACTGCGTTATGTTTGTGGGAATATGGGAAACGTCTTTCCTATGAAGAAGTCTATGTTATCATAATTTTTGTTTGATACTGATGATCAGTCCTTTTCCAATTTCAGGTTTTTCGGCTTATGGAATGGAGATTCACACTTTGGTATAAGGAGAGTTGCAGGTCTTTATTGTTGACTTTGTAGAAATACCGATTTCGAGCCTTGTTGTGAAGTGGTGGAGTGAAAGAAAAGCATCTGCAACCCTACTTTGCAGAAGGTCTGAGCTCTATTTTCTTTTTCTATATTTACCTCTTAAAATAATGCCTGCTAATGTACTTGGTGGTCCCTGCTGCTTTACCTCCAATTCAAACGAGGGTTACTTTTGAGTGATTGATGATATACAGTTCCGTATGCTCACCTTTGTTTGTGTACATCCCAAATTGTGTATTATTTCCGCTGCTTAGTATGCACTTTCTGCTGGACAAAATATGTTTTTTAATCTTTCTTGTTATTTTCCTTTTTCATGTACACTTTGGAACTGTTTGGTAAGGAGATTGGGTTGACATCGAATGAAGATGATGGCGTAAAGCAGCATGGTGTTCGTACAAGTTCAGCAAGTTTGCAAAGAGACATATGTTATACTGTGGTCCATGGTACAGGACATTGGTTCTTGTTGTGATATCCTATTTAGCATTTTTAGATGGACCATGGTTTCTAGTATAAACCATGTTGTAACTGATAATTGTATCTTTGGCTTAAGTCACTTGTAACTTGATAGCATTGTTTTTGGTTTAAAAAACTCAACGTGAAAATTGTTTTTATACCCACTTGATCTATTTGAAAAAAAATGGCAAATGATTTGGTTTACTAAACCATGGGTGATAAAGCCTCCTTGTTTGAATTAAATACTCAAATACTTCCTTCATTTAATTGAGAAATGCATGGTATTGGTAATTTCACTAGACTATTAACCTTTGTCCTTGTAACATGAACCCTTTGTAAATTTATGAACACACTTATATCAATTTATGAGCTTTAATGTAACTTGAAAATAAAATTGGAGTGATCACAAGTTTGAACTTAAGAATTTGAAATCGGGTAATTGAATGAGAATTGAAACAGAATTGAATTGATATTTAAAAAATGAAAATTGAATAGGAATTGAAACTTAGAAAAGAAAATTGGATCAAGAGCTCGTGTTTGAACTTTGAACAGGGTTTGAAATTTGGACTAGAAATTAGAATAAAACTCAGAGTTTGAATTAAAAAATTTGAAATGAAATTATGGCATAGAATTTGTGATTGGAAACTTGGATTTGAAATTTGAAATTTAGACATGAAATCAAGACTATGAATGAATTCGAGATTGATACCAGAATCATCCAAACTTCAAATCAACAATTCTCACTGAGGCAACGCACCAAATAAAAACCACAAGTGTCCTGAGGTTTTGAACACGTCCATGGTCCAACCTTGGAAACCCTAACCATAACTCATGAGATCAATCCACCAATCTAAAATTCCAAGCATAAAACCCTAGTTTCTTGAACCAAACAACCAAATCTCAAATACTTGTTACAAAACCAACAGATCCCTCCAGACACCTTTTCCTATAAGTCCATTATGACTGATATGCGAAATGGTATGCAAATGGTGAGATGCATGAATGTTAGGGGTAAAATTTAGGGTGTGACAGTTTCCCCTATTTAAATAACTTTACCAGATGGCATGAGGGATGTTAATCCTCATGGAATCAGGGTGAAAGGTATTTAAATATAGAAATAACCGGAAATTTTGCCCCTAAATGCAATGTTATGCTGGACTACAAACTATCTAACTCTCGCTTTTTTGAAATGTTATGCAATGAAAGATGAATATGATGCGACATGTCTACAAACAAAGGATAAAGACTCACTGGGGATGACATAAGCTGGGGACAAATAAACGAGAACGAGAAGTATTCAAAGTGATAAGTGAATAGGTACAAGTGTAACTGTTGGCACTAAGAATAACAAAAGACGAGAAACAAAAAGAAATTCAAAGCATTAGTTCAACGAAAAAACTAACCTGGTAAGAAAATAAATCAAAGTAAAAAACACAGTGGCTCTATGCGACCAACTGACGCCAGGAACAAAAACACCCATGAATAACCGAAATGGCAAATCAGCGGGTTTATGCGACCAATTGGCTCTGAGAAGAAAAGAACAACATATTAAACGTGAATGCACAGCGGCTCGATGCGACCAGCTGACACTAAGAATAAAGATAACAAACTATCTAAAGCGATAGGTTAGCAGGTTCAAGTGTGACTACTAAAGCTAAGGATACAAGAAACAAAATTCAAGGTGAATGCGGAACGAGATCCAGACCAATTGAAACAAAAAAATAGCTAGGATTTTCAAAATGAATGTGCAGCGACTCTAAGCGACCAACTGACATCAGGAATAAAATGACCAGAAAGTAAATGAAGCGGTAAATCATTGGCTCTATCCGATCAGTTGACATTGAGAAATAAAACAAACAACAAATTCAAAGTGAATGCGCAGTGGCTCGATGCGACCAGCTGACACTTAGGAATACAAATAGGGTAAGATAAAAAGCATCCAAAGAGATGAGTTAGCAAGTTCAAGTGTGACTGCTAAAACTAAGGATATAAAGAGAATTCAAGATGAATGTGCAACGAGCTCCGAACCGATTGACACCAAGAGTAAATAGGATATTCAAAGTGAATGTGTTGTGGCTCGATGCACCCAACTGACACTATAAATAACACCAATAAAGTGCGAAGTGAATGCATGGTGGCTCTATGCGACCAATTGACACTATGAATGAAAACAACATAATATTCAAAGTGAACATGCAGTGGCACAAGGCGACCAACTGAAACTATGAATAAGAACAAGGAAAACATTCAAAGTGAAGGCGCAGTGGCTCCAAGTGACCAACTGACACTTTGAATAAGAATAAGGAAAACATTCAAAGTAAATGCGCATTGGCTCCAAGCGACCAACTGACACTATGAAGAACATAATAATCAAAGTGAATGCGCAGTAGCTCCAAGCGACCAACTAACACTATGAATAAGAACAAGGAAAACATTCAAAGTGAACGCCTAGTGGCTCCAAGCGGCCAACTGATACTATGAAGAACATAATAATTAAAGCGAATGCGCAGTGGCTCCAAGCGACCAACTGACACTATGAATAAGAACAAGGAAAACATTCAAAGTGAACGCGCAGTGGCTTCAAGCGACCAACTGACACTATGAATAAATATAACAATAAACATTCAAAGTAGATGCGCAACGGGTTTCCAAACAAATTGACACTAAGAATAGAGACCAAGATACACTCAAAGTGAATGCGCAACGGGTTCCAAACCGGTTGATACTAAGAGTAAGATACATGCAAAATATCCAAAGTAATAAATCTAACAGGTTCAATGGTAACTGTTGAAACTAAGGATAAAGAAGACAATACAGTGATTGGGTAACGGCTCTATGCGACCAACTGATACTGGGGGGTAGAATGTAAGGTATTCAAAGATAAATCAAAGGCTCTAAGCGACCGACTCGTACTAGGAACTAATGTTGGAGTTTTCAACAAGATAAAACATCCAACCTCTGGAAATTCCTTAAATGAAGAGTTCAAAGAAGACCTTCAGGAACCATCAGGTATGTGCCAAATTAAATGGACTTAAACTGTAAGTCAAAAGGTTTCACGACCAGCTTAATGGATTCGTCCCAATGACAATTGGACTTTTAAAGAGATATTGATGGCAATAAATGAAATTACCAACAACAAATGGATTTCTGTTAGGGATACCAGTGTTACTAGGGGGAAAGACAATGGATTTTAAAATGAAGGCTAATAGTACTCGGACCTAGAGTCAGATAGATGACAATTGGGGAAAGACAAATGTTAATATCAAATGCGTATGATTGAGCATGATGCAAATGATCATGATATGCAAATGCTGACTCTCGAAGAGACAACGAGTTTTGACAAGACTCAAAGGAGAGTCGGATCTCAATGCCAATACTGAGCAATATGAAAAATGTTGGGGAGATGTCTTCGAAACATAGAACCTAAAGCTTGGTCCAAGGATCCATCCAAAAGTGCTACCAGTTTTGATCCTCTGTGGGGATTTCTGTAATAATGGCATAAGAATGTTGCTGCAAACCAGAGGTATTTTGGGAAGACAAAAGATTTTTTAATCTTTCCAAAGTCAAAGACACTTGAAAGTTTCTTTCAATATGTTTTCAAAAAAATATTTTTCTAAAAAAGAACTTGTCATTTTCAAAGTTATATTGTAATTCAGTAAAGACATTTTGTATAACAAAAGAAGATAAGAAGGTGAAAGACAAAATTTATAGGAAAAAGGTTGTATTTTATTCAAGAATGGTAGCTTGCCAATGGAAAAAGCTCCATGGAAAATTACAATTTGAAAATGGTAATGGGGAAAGGTCTACATTGAATCCAACGACCATTACAATCTCTAATAACTAAGACGGCCCAACACTTTTCTTCTGACAAGAGCAACTGGATTGGTCTTCAACTATGGTCCTTCAGTAATGGTAAACACCATATGATACAGTCAAATGCCTTTGTCCCTAATTTTTTCCTGGACCGCCCTTTCGGGTTTTCAATCCACCGGGACACTCATTTTTGTCTAATCCACCCTTCTGAGTTTTCAACTTAGCGAGCTTTCATTTTTTTGTTTTCTATCCATAACTTTTGCATGGATCTCCTTCATAGGTTTTGATCTACCAGGATACCCATTTTTGCCTAGGTCTCCATTTCTGGTTTTCGACCTATAGGGTTTTATTTAGGCATAATATTTTCTGACTGCATCAGAATTCATTAGGTGTTTAAGCTGTTCGCCATCCATAGTTGTGAGGATTAAGGAACCTCCGGAGAATTCCACATTCACAACATATGGGCCTTCATAGTTAGGACTCCACTTTCCATGCATATCTTTGTGAACTAGCAAGATTTTCTTGAGTACTAGGTCCCCTTCTTTGAATTCATGAAGACAAACTTTCTTGTCAAATGCTCTCTTGATGCGATTTTGGAATAACTGCCCATGGCACATGGGGGTCATTCTCTTTTTGTCAATGAGGTTCAGTTGGCCATATCTGTTCTGGACCCACTCAGCTTCCTCCAGTTTGGTTTCCATCAAGATTCTCAAAGATGGTATCTCTACTTCAATAGGGAGAACTGCATCCATCCCATACACCAGAGAGAAAGGGGTTGGCCCTGTTGAAGTGAGAACTGATGTTTTGTACCCATGCAAAGCATACGGTAACATCTCGTTCCAATCTTTGTAAGTTTTTACCATCTTCTGCAAGATCTTTTTGATGTTCTTGTTTGCGGCTTCAACAACTCTATTCATCTTCGGACGATATCGAGAAGAGTTATGATGTTCAATCTTGAATGTTTCACACAACTCTTTCATTGTCTTGTTGTTCAAATTGGTCCCATTATCTGTGATGATATGGCTTGGAATTCCATAATGGCAGATAATTTGGTTCTTGATGAAGCTGGCAACCATTTGCTTTGTCACGTTAGCGTAAGAAGCTGCTTCTACCCACTTGGTGAAGTAATCGATCGCGACCAAGATGAACTGGTGACCGTTGGAAGCTTTAGGCTTAATTTCCCCTATCATGTCAATTCCCCACATTGAGAAAGGCCAAGGTAATTATACAACATTCAACAGGGTCAGAGGTACATGCATATTGTCGACATAAATATGGAATTTATGACACTTTTTGGCATAATTGAAACAATCTGATTCCATGGTAACCAGAAGTAACTAGCTCTCAAGACTTTCCTGGACATGGCATGTCCATTGGCCTGTGTTCCAAATGATCCTTCATGGGTTTCTCTAATCAACAAGTCTTCTTCTCTTGTAAATCACATTGTAGTTGAGGAAAAACTTGGATTCCAATCTTCTCAGAGTCTTCTTGTCTAGAGTTGTTGCATCCGTTGGGTACTCCTGATTTTGCAAGTAGTTCTTGATGTCATAGAACCACGATTTCTCATCAGTTTCTTCTTCGACCAATAGACAGTAGGTTGGTGTAGTCCATCGCTCGATTGTAATGAGTGGATTTTCATTAAGAAATCTGACTTGAAACATGGAGGCCAACATAGCCAAAGCGTATTTCATTTGATTCTCTGCCCTCAGAACATGATGGAAAGTGACTTCAACAAAATATTTTATCAACTCCACAATGTGAGCGCGGTACAGGATCAACTTCTCATCACGGGTTTCCCATTAACCTTTGACTTGGTAGATCACCAAAGCTGAGTCTCCATATACTTCAAGGATGTTGATTCCGGTATCAATTGAAGCTTCAATACCCAAGACACATGCTTCATACTCTGCGATGTTATTTTTACATTCAAAACATAATCTGGATGTGAAAGGAGTGTAACCACCATCAGGATTCATCAAACAGCTCCCACACCATGCCCCATGTAATTGGAGGAACCATCAAACATCATCTTCCAACGAGAAACTGGCTCGGGACCTTCATCTAGACCTGGAACTTCACAGTCCTTTACCAACATAATGTCCTCGTCTGGGAAATCAAATTTCAAAGGTTCATAATCTTCAATAGGTTGATCAGCAAGGTAATCAGACAAAACACTGCCCTTGATAGACTTCTGGGTAACATATTGGATGTCATATTCAGATAACAACATGTGCCAACGGGCAAGTCTTCCAGTTAGAGCAGGCTTCTCAAAAATGTACTTTATTGTATCCATTTTCGAGATCAACAAAGTAGTGTGACAAATCATATATTGCCGGAGGCATCTGGAAGCCCATGCTAAAGCACAACAAGTCTTCTCTAAAAGAGAATATCTACTTTCACAATCTGTAAACTTCTTGCTCAAGTAATAAATGGCATGTTCCTTGCGACCAGTTTCATCCTGTTGGCCTAATACACAACCCATAAATCCTTCTAGTACAATCAGATACATGAAGAGAGGCTTCCCTGGAGTAGGTGGAATCAAGATAGGAGGTCCCTGTAAATAATCCTTAATCTTCTCGAAAGCCTGATGACAATCCGAATTCCACTCAATTGCTTGATCCCTTAGGAGAAACTTGAATATGGGCTCACATGTAGCTGTCATGTTGGAGATAAATCTGGAGATGTAGTTCAATCTTCCAAGAAAAGCTCTGACTTACTTTTCTGTTTTGGAGATGGCATCTCTTGAATTGCTCTGACCTTATCTGGGTCCACCTCAATTCCTTGCTGACTAACAATAAAACCAAGTAATTTCCTTGACCGGGCACCAAAGGTACACTTAGCTAGATTCAGACGCAACTGGAACTTTCTGAGGCGCTTAAATAACTTCAGAAGATGATTCAAATGATCCTCATCCCTTTGTGATTTGCAAATTATATCATCCACGTAAACCTCTATCTCTTTATGCACCATATCATGGAAAAGGGTGACCATTGCCCTCTGATAGGTAGCTCCTGCATTTCTGAGACCAAATGGCATAACCTTGTAACAATAAGTGCCCCATAGTGTGATGAAGGTGGTCTTTTCCATATCATCAGGATCCATCTTGATCTGGTTGTATCCTGAAAACCCATCCATGAAGGAGAAAACATCAAACTTAGTAGTGTTGTCAACCAAAGTATCAATATGCGGAAGAGGGAAATCATCCTTTGGACTGGCTATGTTTAAATCCCTATAGTCCACGCACATTCTGACCTTGTCATCCTTTGGACTTGCTTTGTTCAAATCCATATAGTCCACGGACATTCTGACCTTGCCATCCTTTGGACTGGCACAATCCAGCATCAAACTGTCTTTTGACCTCTTCTCGAATCTTTAAAGCCATGTCCGATCTTATTCTTCAGAGCTTTTTCTTTACTGGCAGACAATCTGGTTGAAGAGGCAACTTGTGGACCACTATTTCTGTGTCTAAACCGGGCATATCCCGATACGACCATGCAAACACATCCACATACTCTTTAAGAAGCTTGATTAGTCTTTCTTTGACATCTTCCCCAAGTGTTGTACCAATCTTGACTTCTTTCTTATCTTCATCGATGCCAAGGTTGATGGTCTCTACCTTCTCTTTATGTGGCTGAAGATCTGTATACTCATACTCAACCAATCTTTCCAGTTCCTCGGGAACATCACAATCTTCCTTACTTTTCATCTTCCGCTTGGTAGATGGGTAAATAAAAGTTAGGAGAGAATGTAGAGTCATTGGATTCAACAGGGTTTTCATTTATTCTGCATATGGGAATGATTTTCTTTTATTAAAAATGAGAAAAACAAAGAGATGCAAGAAAAACTTTTTATTGGTTTTGAAAGATTGTCATTTTCTTTTAAAAGTGAAAAGATAAAAAAAAGTAGTAAATAAACAAAACCAGAATTTAACAAAATGCCTTCATTGATAAATAACTTGAAAATGAGAAGGGACCCTACAAAATGATCCCATAACCTTGGGCAGAGCTAGGGAACTTTGAAAACACTTAAAGAAAAACAACAAATTACTTTGATAATGGAAAAATCTTTGGGATCTCAACTGCCTCCCAATTTCCTAAAGCTGCTTCAGACTGATACACCAAATGATCCACATCTTCATCTTCAGAATCCCCATTAATTGCATTGATCTGATAACCAACACTGGAAAACACCTCTTGAATGGTCTTCGGACGTCCTTTAACGGAGGTTGATGCTTTTTCCTTCACATGAGTCGGTTTGTAACCCAACCCGTAGCGATCCAGCTTCAGCTTGACTTCAATAACATCACCCCAACCTTCATGGCTTCCTTCTTCAATGGTGGAAATGGTACTCTTCAGTGATGCAAAATATGGGATACCCTTCCCATTTGGTTCCTCTACTTCCATAAGGATAACATTGGCTATCTCAAGAGCTTGGAAAGAAGTTTCCAGAGCGTCTTCATGAGCCTCAATATAGCTAAAGGAAGAAAGGTTGCTAACCATGAGATCCTCTTCCCCAGACACGGTTACCAACTTATTATCAACCACAAACTTCATCTTCTGATGTAGGGTAGAAGTCACTACCCCAACGGCATGAATCCACGGTCTTCCCAGCAAACAACTGTAATTAGGGTTAATGTCCATAACCTGAAAATTGACTTTGAACACCTATGGTCCAATCAAGATTGGCAGGTCCACCTCACCAATAACAATCCTTCTTGACCCATCAAAAGCTTTCACAATCAGTGCACTGGGCCTCATCTTTACCCCTTGGTATGATAACTTAGCAAGTGTCCTTTTTGGAAAAACTTTCAATGAAGATCTGGTATCCACAAGAACTCTTGCTAAAGTGCCTTCTTTGTATTTCACTGATATATGAAGAGCACAGTTATGGTCTTGGCCATCTTTTGGAAGATCCTCCGTACTGAAACTGAGATTATTACATGCAGTGATGTTAGCAATGACTCTGTCAATCTGATTCATGGTTATATCATGTGTAACATGTGCTTGAGCTAACAACTTCTAGAGAGCGCTTCGATGAGCCGGAGAATGCATAAGAAGTGACAAGATAGATATTTTGGAAGGCGTTTGATGTAACTGATCAATAACCTTATAGTCACTTTTCTTAATGATTTTGAGAAATTCTGCATCCTCCTCTTCTAAGACCACTCCTTTGTCTTTGTTGGCAACAACGGGAATGACTTCTTTAGGCAGAACCATTGGAATTGTATTGACTTGCTGAGTATAAACACGACCACTGCGAGTTATTCGACTTGCACCTACTATGTCAGCACTTGCCACTTTCAAACTTTCCTTCTGACCAGCCTACTCGGTCTTCTGACGAACTCCCCCTGTATCATACTTCCATGGAATAACTCTGATATTCTCACAAGGGAAAGGATTCCTCCTTTGTGCAATCCCTGGCTCTGGTAAATTGAAAATTAGTACCACAGATTCTGGAATATTGAAGATGGGTTGAACTCCTGAAGATTTAAGTATGTTCAACACTAGTGCTATGGTTGAATCAGACTTAGGAAAATTGTAGATAGGTTCAATCATTGCCACTTCATTCTTCTTCATATGACCGCTCACTTGTAAGACACCTTGATTGATCAAATTGTGAACATCCTTCAAAACCAGTTCACATCCTTTTGGACTATCAGCACAATCTTCACAATTCTTATGACAACTTTTCACTATGCCCGCCCCCACTAATTTTGCATGGAAGTCTCTAAGAGGGGTCTTGATCTCAATAGCATTGAAAATCAAATCTTTTTCAGACTCATCAATAATGGCATTTATGGACCCATGTTTGGGCAAAGGATTATCTTTAACACTTGGACCAACATTTCCGAATGACAGAATGTTCTTCTCCATCAATTACTTCACAACATAGGCTGAAGCATTGGGCGCTTGTTGATAGCCTGTGGTGTTGAGCACTGGTTGATAGGCTGGAACTATTTGTTGATACATCGGTACTACTTGAGTTGGCCGATACATTGGAATTTGTTGATTATATGATGGTTGAACTGCCGCTACATATGGATGTTGAACGTACTGTGGTGGATGGGCATACTGCTATTGAGCTACAAGTGGAGGCCTCTGCCAAAGCTGATTTCTCCTTCGACTTTCCATTACTGCATTTGTTTTGCCTTCTTTCTTTTTGTGGAAATTGCCAGTAAACTTCTTAGAATTGCTCCCATTGTTGTTGTTGGAGCTGCTGGATGCACCACTCATCTTACCATTCTTCAGACCAAGTTCAACCTTGATTCCCACAGCCTTAAGATCAGATAAAATAAAAGTTATGCTCCCCACCATTCTCTCATAGAATTCTAGTCGTACAGTGTCAACAAACCAGTCAGCTAATTCTTTTTCAGTCAACGGGGGCTCTACTTGAGAAGCGGTCCCTCTCCACCTTTGAGCATATTCTTTAAAAGATTCAGAATCTCTCTTGAACATGCTCATCAGATGCCTCCTGTCGGGGGAAAGGTCCATATTGTACTTTTATTGCTGAATGAAGGCGTCATTCAGGTCTTGAAAACAACGTATTTTTGACTGAACTAGAGTCAGGTACCACTTGGAGGAAATCCCTTTCAGACTATCCTGGAAGCAATGGATCATCAGTTTATCATTGTCAACTTGTGCTGCCATTTTCTGATAGTACATTAAAATATTGCTTTTTGGACACATTGCTCCTTCATACATATCAAAGGGGTGCATCTTGAACTTGGGAGGTATCACTAGTCCAGACATAAGACACATTTCCCTGGCAGCAGCACCAAAGATCTGGTCACCTTCAACCGCTCCTAAGATCTGGTCTCTCGTGTCTCTCATCACTGTCTTCAGACATGTCTGGCACATTATACACCTGATGAGGATCGTTAAAGTACGGTTGAACACGGGTGTGCACAACATCTGGTGTAAAACTAGGAACCACATGGTTCGCGACAGTAGTCAAAGGAACAGTTTGCTGAGTGGTATATCCTTGAGGAGGAGGCACAAAACCTTGAGAAGGAAGTACAAATCCTTGGGGAGGAGGTACAAACCCGTGAGGAAGCCCAAAAGGAGGCCAGGTTGTAGGAGTAGTGACTGATGGTGAAGGATCAGTCATCGGAGTGACAATCTCAGAAACCACAGTCTGTTGGGTATCCATCTTTGCTCGAATGACTTGTAGAATTTCCATAATCAAGCCCACATTCCCGCGAAGATCAGTAAGCTACTCATTAATTTTATCCATCTCTAGGTCTTTGTCAGTCATCTTCTTTCTGGCCTAAGCGCGAGTGGAGTATTTGCGTGAGATCCTCAGTGTGACAGCTGGAAAGGAGGTGACAGGAATGAGTTTACTTGACAAATGCAAATGCGATGATGCATGCATGAGTAGAAAAAATGCAAAATGTTTCCAGGAACATAAGAAGTCATTGAAAACACCATAATGGACACAACTTTTTTTTGAAAAAGTAATAGACTAAATTTCATTCGTAGTAAAATTAGGATATTTGCAATAGTCGTTTCTTTGTTCCCTGAAGACCTTGTTAAAATGATGCGTATGATGTTGGGATGCAAGGATTCAATGTGTCACAAGTAAATCTGAAACCTTCTTAATAGGTGGGCTATAAGAGATTGGTTCTACATTCTCTACCCATAAAATTCACTCACAAGATGGTTTCTATGAGTGTGGTATAGGAAACTCAAGGTCACAGACGTTTATCATACTAATGCCCCGCCGCAGGCTAGCTGCATTATGAACATAATGACGATAAGGTCTACCTTGAGTGGCTTTCTCGTGTTAGGCCCTCAAGGGGAGAGCCCTTGGAAACTAACACTACACAACGACCAATATAGAAACTGGTTCTTAATAGGGGATCCCATAATCACAACCCTTTAATGAATCAAATCACGCGACAGGCTAGCTGCGTTATGACAAGATCTATGAATAGGTCTACTGTCTGGGGGAGCTTTCATATTAGGCCCTCAAGAAGCGAGTTCTTGGAGACTAACACTAATAACTACCAATTCTAACCTAGGTGTTCCCTCTTCTTTTTCTAAAACTCAGCTTTTACTTGTGATATAACCCCAAGATCCCACAGACAAGTATAATAAGGAGCAATAAGAGAAAGCGATAAAAGAAATAAATAAACAAAGATAACAAATTTAGAGAAGACAAATAAGAAAAAAAATCAACAAATAAACGCATGGTTAGCTAAGTTAGGCTCGACTCTCTCTAGCATGGAGCTAATCCCCAGCAGAGTCGCCAGCTGTCGTACCTCGAAAAATATGATCCTCGCGATGGATGTAACACCCACTTTTCCCAATTAAATAAAATAACTGTTTTATTAAGAAAAAATATAGTTTTTATCAAAAGTGAGAGTCCACATTTCAAAAGAAAACAACATTCAACAAGTTTTTCATTAAATAGTGGAAAAATTATCTTTTCATTCATCATACGGCAATTCGCCAAACATCCATAACATACGTCAATTCTCTTGATTTGTGGGTTTTCAACAAAATGTGATACGTAACTACTAACAACAAGAATAAATAAACCAACAAAGATCCTGACTCCCATGTTACGTATCAGAGCGACTCCTAAGACTCAACCAGGAAACTTGTACTCCACGCGTACTCAAGTACCTGAATCATCTATACTTCTGAAGAAGCATAGACATAACCAAACAACAAAGGGGTGAGAAAACAATTAAATTTTTTAACAGTGAAAATAACATCTTAAAGGGTAATCTCACCTCTATTCATCAACACACACCATATATCATTCAATCAATCAAATATCTCACACAATTCATCAACACATATCACATGTCATATTTCACATATCATTCATTCAATAAAATGCAAAGTGACTCTACGGCATAATGCAAATGCGGTACCGTCTCAACAATAGTCCATTGATTCAGACCGGATGTATCGCTTACGCTCCTACTGAGTCACGATCATCCCCACCTTTCATTTCACAATGAATCCAAATAATCATTTACGCTCCATCCGAGACATGATTATTGCACCGTACATGCATATGAAAAATCGATTATGCATACCAAAACACATGCATGACCATAATCATACATATCACGATCCTCATGATCCTCATAAATTGCCACACATCCCATCACATGGGTCACATCAAAATCAGACAATGTTCAATGCACATTATCAATAAAATCCATATAATTCATCATCAAAGTTATACAAATCAACACAAGTATATATATATATATATATATATATATATATATATATATATTACACAATAAGCATAGGTTATCATATCTTATGAACTATTCATTAACTCCAATATATCTTACACATTAATCACCGGTTATCATATCCTATGAACTATCCATTTATTCCATCCTCAACTAGCCCTCATGTATTTGCCTAACATATCCCGAACCTCAAACCTTCATCGGTTATCAACTATCCCATCATATGGTTTATACAAGATACATAATACACATTTCCATAATCAACACATTCCAGTTGATCTATTAATAAAGTTATACCAATCAAATTAATCTTCTAAAACTCATGCACTAATGATTGATTGTCGGGTCCTATAGTTACGTATGGATGCTACCCTCAATGCCTTAGACTAATGGTAAGAAAGTTTACCAAAAGAACGGGATAAAAACGGCTTAAAATATCCAAATTTTTCCAAGATCAGAGGCCTGACACGGCCCCCTGTGTCCCCTGACATGACCCGTGTCACACGGCCTGGTACACCATCCCAATAATCCACATTTTTCCAAGTACAGAAGGCTAACACGGCCACCCGTGTGGTGTAACACGGCCAGTGTCACACCTTCTGAAGTCTATCCTCCAAAATTTCATTACCTATCACTTTCCCGTAGCCTGACATGGCCACCCGTGTCGTGTGACACTGCCACCCGTGTCGTGTGACACTGCCACCCGTGTCGTGAGGCCTGCATCCAAAATTCACTTTTTTGCATAAAACTCACTTTTCTTCCTACTCTAACACCAATCTGAATCCAATTCATTATACTTCAATTTTATTATCCAAAACAGTTCAATTGTGATCCTTATGATCAATTTATACCTCTAACACTACATAACTACTTAGCCTAATATTTACTAATCAAATTAGGGAAAATCCTAGGTTTCCTTCATCTTCTCTAATGGCTTCCTCATCCACAATATAAAACCCTTTCTCCCCCCTTACATCAAATTCAAATGGTCCTTGGCAAATTCTTGATCTTGAACTATATGATTCTTGATCTCCCTTCTCTTCTCCCTTTCCTCCAGGGCCAACTGCTTCTACATCAGAACACGATATGAGGAAAAAGATTTGTTCTCCTCTTTTCATAACATAACACTATTACCACCTTGCCCCTTAGACCTCCAACTTATTATTTTATTTATTAAATAACAATATTCTAATAATAATACCACTTCATCATCATATTATTATTTAAATAAAATAATTTCTCTACTTATTATTCCAAATACATCACCATACTCCCAATATTCCTTTTATAAAATAATTTATAAAATCAGGGTGTTACAACTCTCCCCCACTTATTTTATTTTCGTCCTCAAAAATAGTACTAAATAGAATTACTTAGATATACTTTCGCATCTGACTAACCACCCCCTTGCCAACACCGGCAACTCTATAATTAATTAAAACAACAACACTAGTTCCAAGAACTACTACACAACAACAACCATCATCATTAATTCATAACACACAGGTATACACCTGAAGCAAGACACCACAAAGGTCTCTACCATCACTATAGGTAACAACTCCCTAATCCTTATCATAGGAACTAGTTACTTGCCCTCGTACTATCACCACAAGTAATTATGCGACAACCATGATGAAAACCAACATTTCACGATATACATCGTCTAGCTACAACAACACTGATAACAAACTAACCTTGCAATTTTCTCCACCGAAACAACATAACCCGTCAATGAAGCACATACCTCACATATATTAATATCTCTGCATATCCCGTAATCCTTGATATATAGATAATCTCTTACCATTACCCATTCATTCCAGGACATCCAACAATCTCAATACCTTAAAGGTCTTATCGCTCAATATCTTGAGCCTTTACTAACCATCTACGTATAAACAATTACACCACTTCACCCTTCTGCAACGTACTCTGATTACCTGCAACTATTTATTTCCATTAAATTCACATCTAATTTTAACTCCTTCTAACCTTCACCACAATTATAATAATTCCCTTAACATACCTCAATATCCAACCGTAAGTCTCTTGACTGCTAACTCAATTCCAACTTTTTAACCATCATTGCAAACATAGAAAAAATTCCCAACTCCTTACCTCAAACATTCCGACCATCTTAGTCGTCTCATATTCTACTCTTCCCGATCAAATCGAAATTGCATGCTCATGTGATTACCAAACACTTTAATCTCCAATCGTAGCAATAATATTATCGGATACTCAACCCAATTTCACTCTCATCCACTTCCAATCCATGGTTAAGATAAATACTTCCATAATTTCCCTCTCATAGTATAATACCAACTACAACTTTACGATCAGGTACTAATAACCAATCAACTTATCACAATCATTATCCAACATTCTATTCATAGCTTGTCAAGATAAAACAAAATCAGTTTGTAACCACAACTAACTCTTACTCCGGCTCTCCAGCACTCTACCTCAAAACAACCCTTCTCAACGAACAACTTATCTATCGCAAGTTATCCGAAGTAACAAAATACTAACTTGGAAAACTTTTCATAAACCTCAATAACAACTAACTAAGTCCAAATACATTCTAATCTCTTATAACTCACTCGTTTCCATCATGGTAGATCCACATCTACTTCGAATGAACTCATACCCATACCTTCCCTTTAACAACACACTCAAGCTCATCTACACCTGTTCATAAAAATCATCCTCTATGACCTAGTATATAACTGTATCTTTTCCAATTCTCCTATTTCAATTTCCAATATTCTACAAATCCTTTCTCTACTTTCATCCTAGATCATGACATCTTCCAAAATTTATCACTTCAAATTATCCAAGTAAATATGGGAGGCACAATCCATACTCCTTACTCACTTTAATACATACCAGTCACTACTTTCCTCTACACAACATCCATGATCATTTCATAGTTTCACATTACTTCTACTCTCTCGTTGGATCATCCTTCCCACATCTCAAATTCCATATTAACTAGGCCTTTAATTCATAAATTCCAGAAAAATACGCATTGCACACTCACTATTTTACCTTTGTGTTATTAATCCAACACATACGACGATACTTATATTCCTCTCGCTTTATCCCCTAATAACTACGATAGATAGTTTTTAATCAATCCCGTAGCTTACGGTTCACCGTCTTAAAAACATCTACGAAACTATCCATGCTTTGTATCAATATACACCACACTCCCAAGGCAATGGCCTAACATCACTACATTGTGAAGACACATGGTTATAATTAATTTCCACAAACATTACACCTTCATACTTTCAAAGACTCCTCCACCTCTTATCATACCATGCCAAAATATGACTCAATACTCAAATCCTAAATCTCCATTCCACATCCCTCAACGCAGTTAATTCATCCAACATGACCTGTCAACATATGGTTCCGATTACCGCATTCCCTTTATACTCTTCTAACAAAGTCCTAACTAACTCAAGGTTCTGATAGGCACGGTAATCCAACTCACAACAACAGTAACACTACGGATGAATTCCAGATTACTTTTGATCCTTGATCCATCGAGTCCAATCTATTCCCATCACAATTGTAAATTCTAATCCCAATCAATACCATATATGCAACCCAAACAGACATCAAAGTCCCCTCTTAAAAGTCCCTCTACGTACCTAGTATATACAATGTTCAACTTTTTACAGTCGTCCATCTCAAATTCACTTCCTACTCATTGAGGAGTAACCATCAGTAAGATCCAATCAACATACTCAATCTTCAAATCCATCTCTTTTCCAAATATCGGAATCTACGTCTATTCCTTTGAACCGCTAATAACTTTGGCTTAACTCCAAACAGTCTACTGAACATACTACCTCGGCTGAAAAATATGCCTTTTTCATCCAACACGATTCTGTCTACTATTAACAAGGGATTGAGGGTGATCAGTTCCTCAATTTTTCAATAGACAACCGACAATCATGATGGTCATAAACCATATTTCTCAACTCTAATAGTGTTTCTCGCATCTTGTGAACTAAGCTGCTTCACTAGCGAATCTATAATTAACACAAACCATAGCAACCTTTGCACCACTGCAATTCCAGCACACCACAAGCAAACCCCTTGAGAAGCAATAGCTTATCCCCCACTAATATTCAACTAACACCTACAAACAAACAGTTAGCAAACAAGCAAGTACCGATAGTGTTCCACACACATATCGCATACCAAGGGACAAATGACATGCGACGACCTGGCGGGACAGACCGACCTGCTCTGATACCAATTGTAACACCCACTTTTCCCAATTAAATAAAATAACTGTTTTATTAAGAAAATCAGAGTTTTTATCAAGAGTGTGATGCCACATTTCAAAAGAAAACAACACTCAACGGGTTTTTCATTAAACAGCGGAAACATTATCTTTTCATTCATCATACGACAATTCACCAAACATCCATAACATACGTCAATTCTCTTGATTTATGTGTTTTCAACAAAATGTGATACGTAACTACTAACACCAATAATAAATAAACCAACAAAAATCCCTAACTCCCATGTTACGTATCAGAGCAACTCCTAAGACTCAACCAAGCAACTTGTACTCCAAGTGTACTCAAGTACCTAAATCATCTGTACTTCCGAAGAATACAGACGCAACCAAACAACAAAGGGGTGAGAAAACAATTCAATATTTTAACAGTTCAAATAACATCTTAATGGGTAATCTCATCTCAATTCATCAACACACACCATATATCATTCAATCAATCAAATAGCTCACACAATTCATCAACACATATCACATGTCATATTTCACATATCATTCATTCAATAAAATCCAAAGTGACTCTATGACACAATGCAAATGTGGTACCGTCTCAACAATAGTCCATCGATTCAGACTGGATGTATCGCTTACGCTCCTACTGGGTCACGATCATCCCCACCATTTGATTCACAATGAATCCAAATAATCATTTATGCTCCATCCAAGACATGATTATTCCACCATACATGCATATGAAAACACAATTATGCATACCAAAACACATGCATGAACATAATCATATATATCAAGATCCTCTTGATCCTCGTAAATTACCACACACCCCATCACATGGGTCACATCAAAATCAGACAATGTTCAATGCACATTATCAATACAATCCATATAATTCATCATCAAAGTTATACAAATCAACACAAGTATATATATATATATATATATATATATATATATATATATATCTTACACATTAATCATCGATTATCATATCCTATGAACTATTCATTAACTCCAATATATCTTACACATTAATCACCGGTTATCATATCCTATGAACTATCCATTAATTACATCCTCAACTATCCCTCATGTATTTTCCTAACATATCCCGAACCTCAAACCTCCATCGGTTATCAACTATCCCATCATATGGTTTATACAAGACACACAATACACATTTCCATAATCAATACATTCCAATTGATCTATTAATAAATTATACAAATCAAATTAATCTTTTAAAACCTACGCACTAATGATTGATTGTCAAGTCCTATAGTTACGCATGGATACTACCCTTAATGCCTTATACTAATGGTAAGAAAGTTGACCAAAAGAACGGGACAAAACCGGCTTATAATATCCAAATTTTCCAAGTTCAGAGGCCTGACACGACCCTCCGTTCCCCTGACACGGCCGGCTACGCCATCCCAATAATCCACATTTTTCCAAGTACAGAAGGTTGACACGGCCACCCGGGTTGTGTGACACGGTCTGTGTCACACCTTTTGAAGTCTATCCTCCAAAATTTCATCACCTATCACTTTCTCGTAGCCTGACATGACCACCCATGTCGTGTGACACGGCCCGTGTCAGGAGGCCTGCATCCAAAATTCACTTTTTCGCATAAAACTCACTTTTCTTCCTACTCTAACACCAGTCCGAATCCAGTTCATTATACTTCAATTTTATCATCAAAATAGTTCAATTGTGATCCTTATGATCAATTTATACCTCTAACACTATATAACTACTTATCCTAATATTTACTAATCAAATTTGGGAAAATCCTAGGTTTCCTTCATCTTCTCTAATGGGTTCCTCATCCACAATATTCATAGATATCTTTTCCATATTATACATACATTCATGCAATTCAACATCAAATTCACACAAACACAACCAATCAGCATCATATACACATTATCACAATTTCATCAAAATCAACAATTTTATACAATCCCTAAGAGAGTAAGGAACTCCCAATTACCCATTCATGTTAAATCACCAATATAAAACCCTTTCTCCCCCTTACCTCAAATTCAAATGGACCTTGGCAAATTATTGATCTTGAACTCTACGATTCTTGATCTACCTTTCCTCCAGAGCCAACTGCTTCTACGTCAGAACACGATATGAGGAAAAAGAATCGTTCTCCTCTTTTCATAACATAACACAATTACCACCTTGCCCCTTAGACCACCAACTTATTATTTTATTTATTAAATAACAAAATTCTAATAATAATACCACTTCATCATCATATTATTATTTAAATAAAATAATTTCTCTACCTATTATTCCAAATACATCACCATACTCCCAATATTCATTTTATAAAATAATTTATACAATCGGGGTGTTACAATGGACGCGGAAAAAAACAACAGAGTCGCCACATAATTCTATTTATTCTAACTAAAGAAAAGGGAGATATAGACACAACCTAAATAGGATAAGAAATGGTCAACGAAACCAAATTCTAAGTTCGGGAATCGATTACGCAAGAGGAAGGTATTAGCACCCCTCACGTCTGTTGTACTCAACGGGAACCTCTTAGTCTAACTATGCGATTAAATGTTGATTTATGTATTTGTCTTCTAAATGGTTTGCTAAGATGTTTATTCTTAAGGGAAATGAATTTTTATTATTATTGTTATGGAGAAATGATTAAATTTTTTATTATTGTGTTTACGGGGAAATGATTAATTTTTTTATTATTATGCTCACGAAGGATTAAAATCCATGTGCCTACACATTCCCTTATGCAATGGGAAAGTCAGAGTTTCATAGTTCGTGCCACTACGGTTTGTTGGTGTCTTTTAATGAACGATTGCTTAAACTAATTTCTAACTGCTAAGTGTTGGCTTGGTTGCTCGTTGTAAACACCCCAAATTTGCCCTCACCCATTCACACCATGGCTTGTGATCATTTTCATATGCATAAACACAATCATACCATCTCATAACTCATTTTTGATCCACTGCATAGATTCTAAGTCATCTGCATCTAGGGTTTGTGATCTGAGCAATCCAAGAGCTTCTTGAGCCACTCCAAAGGCCAACAATCACTTAAAGGGGGTCTATGTGTGTTCAAGCATCATATTATATCCTCTCAAAGTCAAGATTGTCAAAGAATCACAAGAACTAGGGTTTGAGTGGATGCAGAGCCAGGCTAGACTGCACAGTTGACCTAAAATTAGGGTTTTGGTCTCAGGGGCCATAACACCAAATTTTTTGGCCATTCTTGTTTCCATTGGAATCTATATGGTATAGGGAGTATGCATATCAATTTTCATGAAGAAATTCCATGGGGAAGTCATCTGATCAAGAGTTGACTTTCTGGACAAGTCAGTGCAAAATCAGGGCATCTGAGGCCCCCAATGACCCAACCAATGGGTGATCTTCATCATTTTGAGTGTATATGATCTTTATTTGATCATGTAAGAAGGTTTAAGTTCATAGAAATCAAGAATTTGGAAGTTTTGCAAATGTTGACTTTTTGGACATAGTTGACTTTTTCAAGAATGTTTCATTTTAGGTCATTTTTCAAGCCTTGATTCTTGATCCAAAAATGCTTCAAATAAAAAAACTTTGGTCATGAAAGTTGTAGATCTCATCTTTCCCTTTTCAAAAAGTACAAGAACATGATCAAATTCTTCTTGGATCAAAAGTTATGGTGTGACAAAGTTGGCTAAAATCATTGATTTTCAAGATGTGCACCAAATGTGAATTTTGCAAAAACCATGAACCAATGCCTTTTGTAACCTCTAATTCATTTCAAACCATGACATAAACATTCTATGTGACCTAAAAGTCAGAATTGGACCAAGGTTCACACACCATAGTTCATGTAACAAGGCATTTTTCACAAAGTTTCAAAAAGTAAGCAACTTGCAAAACCACTCATCACACTTCACCAACTAGTTGCCTTGGCTGCTGAACCTCCCTAGCTTCACTCTCATGCCATGCTGCGCCAGCCCATGCTCATGTACCAAGCTATAACTTAGCCCATGCCTCTCTTACAAAGAAGTTGACATTTTGCAAAAGGTGACTTACCTATCACAGCAGGCCATGTCACATCATACAGCCAATTAGATTTGTTTATACTTTCCATTTGCAAGCTAGACATAACAACAAGCAAGGCTGAAACCATTCACAACATCACATACACAAAAACACTCCATTTTGCATCTTCCTTCGAATTTGTTTTCTCAGCTTGCAAACATAAAAACCATTTCCATAGATCAACTCACCATACTTCATAGACCTCAAACCACCAAGAGCCAGGCCTGAAACAAGCAAGAACACCCCATTGCCATTTCTCACCTCAACTTGCAGTTTCATTCGAATCTCCTTCCACAGCTCACAAACATACAAACAAACACCACAGACCTTCTCCACTCACCATCTGGATCACAAAGAACCATTCACAATGGCCTAAAACTACCAGAATCACCATTGCCATTTCTAACTGAGCTTGAGCAGAAGCTTGTCAAACTCCTCATCCAGCCAACATAAATTCCTTTTGAGCATTCAAGCATCATCAGAGGACCAAGTAGAGTGGATTGCACTGAAGGAAGTGGCCAGAAAGTCATCAGAGTGAAAGTTTCGAATCTCAGGTAGCTTGAAAAATATTTTTCCAGAAATCATTTCTTTTGTTCTAAACTTGTTCTTTGTGTCTTCCTGATCATGAGTATGCTTTTGGTTTTGCAAATGGTGATGAAATGAGAGTTTAATTGCTCTCTGAAACTTGCGTGCCCTAATTCTTTCTTGCTTCGATTCGGCTTTGTTAGGAAATATAAATTTGTGTTGAGTGAGGGTTTTGGTTCGTGAGTGGTTAAGGATCATTTCCCAATTCTTAGATTTCATTTTAGTTAGGTTTTTGGGGTTTTGGGGATTTTCAGGGGAGATGCTGGCCGGAGAAGACGACCGGAAGTCTTCTCCGGCAGCCTGAAAGTGATTATGCCCTAATCCTTGTCATTAATGTTTGTTTGAATTCTGGGCGTTGGATTGGCTGACCTGGTTGACTCCCCGCGCGAATGGAAGGCTCAGATGCACCCAATTAGCCCTAATCCACGTGTTTAGTTTAATTAATCATAATTTAATTAATTTAATCAGAATCAACCTGGACCCTTGGATAGCGCGCGTGGTCAACAAATTTGAATCCAGACCCAATCCTGGCCCTTCCTTCTGTTGACTTTCCATTTATTTTGTTTTAATTTCATTTCTTTTCATTTAACTTGCACAATTAATTAAAAATAGCAAAAATGTCTTAAAAATTATGAAACTTTTTCATAAAAGTTTTATAAATTTTTAAGACCCAAAAATATTTTTATTTTTATTTTTAGCATTAAAAAAGTATTTTTAAATATTTAAAAGTTTATTTTTAATTGATTAATGAAAATTAATTTATTAAAAATACTTTTAGGTATTTAAAAATCACCAAAAAATTCATGAAATGTTCTAAGACATTTAGAAACATTGTCCAACCTTCAAACCAAATTTCTTTTTTGATCTTGATGCATTTTGAGGATTTTTCATTGAATTAAATCATTTTTTGTGCATTATTTTGATCATAAGTTCAAAAATTCATTTCTGCCTATCTAAGAAGAGTTGGACATTGGTTCTTCTTGCATTGTTTTGTGTTTAGCATGTAGTTTCTAGGATAAAATGGCCATGATTTGATTCCTCATTTTTCATTTGTTTGGCATTTCTTTTGTTTAAGAACCCTAAAAACCCTAATAACTTAGAAAAATCATAACTTGAGTTTGATTAAGAGTTGAGACCTCCCCTTTGGACTTTGGTTTAGTATAGGATTAGGGTTTCTTTGGGTGGCATTTTCCATTTTTTATCTTAGGGTTTGCTTCTGATTTTGAGTTTTGTTTGATATTTGTTTCATAAACCCTAATTTGGGCTTTCTTTTGCATCCCTTTTGCATTCTCTTGCATAACATGACTTGCCATGCCATCCTATGCCTCCATTTGATTCATTTAACATCATAAGACATATAGAAAGCATGTTTGATCATTGCATCCCATATTTTCCATGTTGTATGCCTTGTGTGCTTCATAACTTTTCATGTGTATCCATGCTTCTAACTTGCATCATTTGCATCCATGATCTTGTATGAACATCTCCATGTGCTGCCTCATGTTTATAGCATCTCATAACATCATCATCATCATCAACATGCTTCTGGTTTTGTTTTGCATCATGTCATTACATCTCATTTGGCTTTGCATTGCATTTCTTTTCTAACATTGCAGGTGGTAAGTGACTTTGAGAGGTGAATTTGCCTTCACTTCTCATAACTTTTCTTTTCATCTCTCTTGCATCCATTGCTGCATCTTTATATGTGTTTGAGATTGAGCTTGCTCATTCTTCTTCTTCCCACTTTCTTTCAAGTGACTTGACTTCTTGAGTGAAGCAAGTCACTTTGCTTCTCTTGATCCTGTTCATCTGCATCCTGGTGGTTCTCTCTGAAGACTTCTCTTGAAAACCTCACAAACCTTAGGAACAACCAAGCATGACAATGATTAGGGTTTTGATTAGTCTCCCCTCATAGTTTTGCCTTTGTGTCTCTTTTGAGTCTTCTCTTCTCATCTCATAATCAGGGACTAAACCCTAAAGGCTTTAAGGCTTTGTGATTAAGCTTATGCCTGCATCCTTCTCTTAGGATGGAGTGTATAACTTTAATCCTAAGTATTAAACCCTTCATGTGTTTAAATCTCTTAATCAATTCACATAATAATCATCAAGACATCACACTTGTAACTTGGGCCTTGCATTAGGGTTCTAATTCTTCCTTAATTGGTTAAGAAGGACTAACCCTAGTGTTAATGGACAAGTCCCCCTCAAGTTGTCTTACAAACAATAAAACTCACTTCTTCATCATACTATTGAATAAAATCCACTTAATCAAAGGCTTGTTTTGTCATGAGTTTAATCCCTAATCATGGATTAAGTTGAGGAGCTTTCCTCAGCTTAAACATTCTCATCTATTATCCTTCTATTAGGATGGTGTAATGAGTCTGTTTAATCCTTGATTATGGCTTAACATCATTACTCAACACTAAACAAAAACACCAAAAACACCTAAATAATCAACAAGTAGGTTAATGATCTTAATTCTACACCATAGGTGATTAAGTGTGAGAATCTGACTTCACACTTAAGGTACTCCCATTACCCCTAATCCGAGGGAAGATGTGATGAGTTTACTAAATCCATTGGTTTAGACTTAAGCTCATTAACTTATGACAAACTTCCAAAAGCAATAAAAGACTGAAAACTCAAAAACAAACAATAATCGTCTCCTCCGGGATTCTTTTCTCATCATCTTCATTCACAAACGAGAACTTGCTTCTTCCGTCTAATGCAAGACAGTTAGCACCTGAGCCAGACAGGTCATACACTTGAGCATAGACAAGTAAGCAGTTCACAAGTCAATTCACCTTTCAGTCTCTTTGGGTCGAACTACGGTGTTCTGACTTCCTCATTGCACGAGAGGATACGTAGGCATAACTTAACAGTTATCGAACAAAAGTCTCTGTATATTCCCCCTCCTTCCAGCATTATTCTTTAAGCCTCATGATCTTGAGCAATTCATCCTCAGTTCTTACACTGACACTGTATATAGCACACTTCACATTGTTTTTACACTGATACCTGTACATCCTTTTCCAGCTCTTTTATACACACAAATTGCACTGACACTACCCCTTTAAAACACAAATCTTCTAAGCGTGGATCCCGTCGAGTACGACGGACAATCTGGGTGCTAATACCTTCCCAGGTTGTAACCAACCCCCTTTCTCAGTCTCTCTGGTTCGCAACCGTCTTATCCATCTTTTCTAGGTCTATGCAGCATTACCTTTCCTCCGGGATAAAAATGCCTAGCTGGCGACTCTATTCATCTCCAGTGAGTTCACGGCTGTGTGTTCTCACTGTCCCTTCGCCGACCGTTCGCGTCTGTACCTTCATCTGACCCGGTTTCATTTGTCGGGAGCGACAGCTTGGCGACTCTGCTGGGGACCCTTATATTGCAACCAGGGCTTCTGGTTCTTTTTGTGGGTTCCTCCTAGCGCTTGATTGATTTGTGTTTATTGGGGGTGTTATGTGCTATTTGTGTTTGTATATTTGCTTTATTTACTGCTTTCTGTACAGTTTTATTTATTGCTTTCTTTACAGTTTTTCATATATCATACTGTCATGCTGGCTGGATCTGGTTTTGTTTTGGTGGGTGGGGTTCTATTGAGAGTTAAGGTCCTATACCTGGGACCTGAGTGACACCTAGGCTAGAGTGAATCATATTCTTTCCCATTCCATTTCGGTCTGGTGCGGGAATATGAAACACGGTTCAGATATGGGTTTCTTCTTGAGAACTCTGTGTTGCAGATTTCCTGCAATGCTAGGGCTATCTGGGAAGCCTGCTAAGTCTGGATGACCTTTTAGTATTGACCTTCAGAAACTGAGGTGAATTAGAGGAGGAACTGTTATGGTTATTGTAAACACTGTACCTCCGGGTTAGAAGTGTTTACACTTCTCATAACTGATCCAAGTCTGAGGATCTTTGTTCTAGAACACCACCTGTGAGGGGGTTGGGCTGTTTACAGGTTTGCAGGTACCTTGACCTCAGAATACCCTGTTACCTTGATTTGTTAAGAGTACTCCATGTTGGACAGTTCTTGTGATTCTAAACCCTGGACACGTGGATCTTTATTTGAGTCCCCCACCCTGGTTGCTGGATTTATAGACCTCCAACTGGAATTCTTGAACACACTTGGGCTTATATCAGAGCATTTGATCAGATCCAGCTTAGTCACAAACCCTTTGCATATCATCTGCATACATAATCCTTGCATCATATTGACATTTGCTTATTTGTTTCAGGGTATCCACCTTCATTTGGTTTTGGTTTTGACCCCATCTTCTGTATTGACCTATCTTCACCAGCATCTGTTTCAGCTATCTCCTGCACCAGCCAGTCAGTAGCCCACTTCTTCAGTATTGTCATCAGCACCTGTCTCTACTCAGTCTCAGCATCATGGCTCCTAAAAAGAGCAACATCACCTATCACTTCTTCCAGCCAGAGTTATCAGACATCAGGAGGATTCAAACCCTGATCACTCCAGATCACATACCATTGTTTAGGGAAGGTTATGGAGATATACTTGATATGGTTATGGATCTGGACCCATCACAAAGAAGCCTGATCCACACCTGCATTCAGTTTTATGATCCTCCACTGAGATGTTTTACTTTTCAAGACTTTCAGTTGGGCCCCTTACTGGAAGAGTACTCCTCATTAGTTGGTGTGCCTATCAGGGCTGGAATCCCTTTCAACCCTGAGATGGTCTTTCCCAGCAATGGAGAAGTAGCAAAAGCTCTGCATCTGGAACCTGTTTTGATTGAGCAGCATATGACCTCTAAAGCTGGAATCCCTGGCTTCCATCTGGATTTCTTGATCTCTCATGCTACCCTGAAAGCTTCTTTAGGAGAGTGGAAGGCTGTTTGTGCCTTGTTAGCTTTGAGTATATATGGAATCGTATTGTTTGCAGATGAGCCTCGATTCATTAGCAAGAATGCAATCCATCTGTTCATCTTGAAGAACCCAGTGCCAACTTTATTGGGGGATCTTTACTATTCAGTGCATCAGAGGAATGAAAAGCAGAGGGGAAGATTAGTGAGGTGTTGTGCTCCATTGTTCCACACTTGGCTTCTCAGGCATTTGCCCAGGACAGATGCATTTTTAAACCCTCATCAGCAGAGCAACTGGGCTAAGAGACTCACTGTTCTAACTTCAGCTGACATCAGATGGTGCACTCAGAGCACCAAGGGCGGGGATATCATCACCAGCTGTGGTCATTCTCCCAATGTGCCCCTAATAGGAGTTAAGGGTAGTATCAATTACAACCCTCTGCTGTTTAGACGACAACTGGGCTATGCACTGGTCCACACTCCTAAGGCACAGGACTTGGTGGAAACTCTTTATTGTGAGAACAAGATTAATCTGACTGTTGTTAGGCAGGCTGCCTGGGCCTGGGATAATGTTCAAACCAAGGGAGTGACTATTCTGGGGAAGTGCAATAATGTGGCATCAGCACAATACAATGAGTGGTCCCGTGCCAGGGCCCAGTTCTCTGGAATGCCCTTTACCATAGAAGACATGCCTGAGTCATCTTCAGCACCACCCCCTGCCACTATTAGTTTGGAAGAGTTTGAGAGCTTGAAGGAAAGAAATGAGAAGCTAACCCAGGCTTTGCAGAAGACCCTCCGGGAGAGGAGTGAAGGTATGAGGGAGATTGAGAGGTTGGAGAAGTTGAGAGTAGAGCATCTGATTAAGATTGAGAAGTCTGGGGATTATATCAAAAAGTCTAAAGCTGGAGAACAAATCCTGAAGAATGCTTGCAAAGAAGCCCAGTTCCAGAGAGCAAGGACAGACTTGTATCTGAAGGAGAGTCAGGCTCGGTGGGTCAGGATCACCGAGGCTCGTACTCTAGAAGACAAGAAAGTTCAAGACAAGATGGAGCAACTGGAAGCCAGTGCAAAAGAACAGCAAGAAGCCCTGGCAGCAGCCCAGAGGGAGATATCAGAGCTGAAGATCAAAGCAGGGGTGAAGAGGTCAAAAGACCAAACTCAGCACAAGAAGCTAACAGCAGCTGTTACAACCCGGAATCTCCTCATCAGGAATCTCACGGAGCGTCCGGCTGATCCTGTGACCGAAGCACTTCTCAAGGAAGTTCGTGAGGATGAGTTTGGTCTTGGTGTTTGACCATTTGTTTGTTGTTGCTTTCTTTCCATGTACTTTTATTTTTCTTGTAATGTATTTTGACCCCTGAGAGGGCTGGTGTTGTAAAATGAACAAGTTGTATTATTTCACCTTCTGTAATATATTTGTGTCGGTTGGCTTCATCTGAGTTTTCTTCAAGCAACAACAACAGCATCTTCAAGGGTCTGGAAGGGTCAAAACTGAATGCCAAACCGGATACCTTGAGAACAAATAAGCATAACTGCATTGCATGCTAACCCTTTGTTTGTTTTGTAGGTTTTTGTTTTTGTTTTGCTAACCTCTGTTGTGATGCCTCGGGAACTATTGCTAGGCGCCGGGTATTTCCCCTCAACCGTCCTCACCGTTATCCAACCCGAAACAACCTTCCGGGAATTCAAATGGATCAGATGCAGCAGGACCTTGCTGAGGTCAGAAATCAAATGGCAAATGAAAGGCTAGAGATGAGGAATCAAATGACTCAGTTTATGGAAGTTATGAACAACATGGCTCAGAGCCAGGAAAGATTGAGGGCCATGGTGGAAAGGCAAAATCAAGAGGATCCACATATAGGGACTGCCGGTACCAGTAACAATGAAAGGGTACAACCTCATGTTAACCCCCCTGTGTTTGGCCCACATCTGCATCCCGAGATCAACATTCCTGCAAATGTTCAAGGGACAGCCACTGCAGCCAGGGTACTTCAAGAAGACCCCCAAGAGGATCAATTCACAGTAATGGGTGCTGGGGAAGAAGCTTATGATAGAAGATTGGATGAGATAGCTGAGAAGTTGAGGTCCTTAGAATCTCAGAACTCTTTGGGCTTCGATGTCATGGACATGGGCTTGGTAGACGGGGTCAGGATCCCCCATAAGTTCAAGCCTCCTTGCTTTGAAAAATACAACGGGACTTCATGCCCCCGGACTCATTTACAATCATTTCTGGGAAGGCTGAAGGCCTACACTATGGATGAGAAGCTCTGGATGTTTTATTTCGAGGATAGCTTGACAGGGGCCTCAAGAGAATGGTATTCTCACTTGACAAGGGCAACTATTAGATGCTGGAAGGACCTGGCAGAGGCCTTCATCAGACAGTATCAGTATAACTTAGACATGGCACCCAACAGGACCCTCCTAATGGGAATGTCACAGTCTTCAAGGGAGAGTTTCCGAGAATATGCCCAGAGATGGAGGCAATTGGCTGCTGCTGTTCAGCCACCTATGTCTGAACGGGAAATGGCAGATATGTTCATGAACACCCTTCAGGGAACCTATATTGATAGGCTAGCTGCCTTCTCATCCACCAGCTTTGCAGATGTTGTCATAGCCGGGGAGAGAATTGAAAGCCTATTGAAGATGGGTAAGATCTCAGACAACGGTGCAAGCTCGTCCAGTGGTACAAGAAAGCCTTTTGCAGGCCCAAGAAGAACTGGCGAGACCAATGCCATCCATTCAAACAGGGGCAGGCCCCAATATATTCACAGATCAGTAGCAGCAGTCACCATTCCTGCTCCAGCTCATCCTCAGCCAGTCTATCAACCTCCTCAACAAAACTATCAACAACAACCTCAGTACCGTCAGCAAAATCAGTATCCTCCAAGGAATTACAACAACAGCAGCACCAACAACAACAGTCAACAGAGGCCATTCCAACAAAGGCCATCTCAAGCCAACAGAGTGATCGATCCGATCCCCATGCCGTATGCTACCCTGTTGCCACAACTCCTGAAACTCAACCTAGTTGAGCTAAGGACGCTGGCACCTCCAGATCCCAACAGTCTACCCAGGAACTATGATTCCAATGCTAGGTGTGCTTTTCATTCAAACGCACCTGGCCACAGTACAGAAAAGTGCAGAGCTCTGCATATGAAGGTACAAGACCTGGTATACTCCAAGGCTCTGAATTTCGCACCACCACCCAATGTAAATAAGAATCCTATGCCAAATCATGGTGGTCCCCAAATTAACGCTATTGAAGAAGACAAGCCGTCTTATTTAATAACCAGTGTGGGACAGATCAGGACACCACTGGTAGAAATCAAGGCTCAGCTCTTGGAATGTCAGATGTTCCTAGGGTGTGAATTGGGTTGTGCTTACTGCAATATCTCGGTAAATGGGTGCGATAATTTGAGGAATGGCATAGATGGCCTTATTCAGAGTGGCCAACTTCAGATCACCACATCATTTCCAACAAATCCAGCAATCTCATCAGCAACGGTTTCAGAACCTCCTACAACTGCAGCGACCATTGTTCCTGACAATTCTTCGGCTTCATCAACAAGTACTTCATCCATTATCTCAACTGATCAGTTCTCAACAAATTTTTCTTCTACAACTCCAGCACCACTCCATTTCGAAACTCCTACAACGACAACATCCATTCTTCCGCCAATATCTCCTACAACTCCAGCAACAAATCATGAAGATGTCTCTACTGTCACCATATTTTATGATCCTGAAAATAACTCTGCCTACCATTCAGAAGGTGCCGCTCCCATCAGAGCACCAGTTACAATATTTTATGATCCACAAACAATTACAGTCCCTTCAGCAGCAGCAATCAGTCCAGTCACTGTCACGGTGCCTGGACCAGTACCATATGAAAGCAATAGGGCCATCCCTTGGCACTATGGCTCTGACGTGTACTGCGAAGGAAAAAGAATCACTCTTGATACATCAACACCTGCACCACAGATAGATAATGTGGGAGGAGGCGGAGGCTTCACCCGAAGCGGACGTCTCTTCGCTCCACCAATGCAAAGACCTACTGCCGAAGCAGAAGCTGCTGCCAAGGCAAAAGGAAAGAGCCCTGTGCAGGAAGACCAAGCTGTTAAAGAAGCCTTGAAGACACCGTTCGATCAAGAAGTTGATGAGTTTATGAGAATCATCAAAAAGAGTGATTACAAAATTGTGGATCAGCTTCACCAGACGCCATCCAAAATCTCTATCCTCTCACTGCTTATGTGCTCCGAAGCCCATCGGAATGCACTACTCAAAGTCCTGCACGCAGCTTACGTGCCTGAAGAGATTACTGTCAACCAGTTGGAAACCGTGGTTGGAAATGTTACTGCTAGCAATGGGCTAGGGTTCACCAATACTGACTTGACAGCGGATGGCCGCAACCACAACAAAGCCTTGCACATCACCATGGAATGCAAAGGAGCAGTCCTTTCCCATGTGTTGGTAGACACAGGTTCATCCCTTAATGTCTTACCAAAGAAGGCTCTGGTGAAGTTAGAATATGATGGATTGGCTTTAAGACCCAGCAACCTGGTGGTAAGAGCCTTTGACGGTTCTAAGAGATCGGTTCTGGGAGAGATTGAGCTACCTGTGACAATTGGCCCACAGACCTTTAAAACTATCTTTTATGTGATGGACATTCAGCCCGCCTACAGCTGTTTGTTGGGTAGACCCTGGATTCACGCCGCCGGCGCAATAACGTCTACCCTTCACCAAAAGTTAAAATTTGAGTGGGAAGGCCAAGTTGTTACAATCTGTGGGGAGGAGGATATATTTGTGAGCCATCTGGCTACTTATAAGTACATTGAGATGGATGGGGAGATCCATGAAACAATGAGCCAAGGATTCGAAGCCTTGAATGTGAATGAAGCATCCGCTGTATCTGGAATCTCCATGTCATCTTACCGACAAGCCCGGAAGGTTGTTGAGGAAGGAACTGCCCTAGGCTGGGGCAAGGTTTTAGCTGTGGAGGAGAAGAAAGACAAATTTGGGTTGGGTTACAGACCAACTCAACATCAAGCAGCGGCTGCGAAAGAGCCCAATTTTGTGAGTGGGGGATGCTTAACCCTGACGCCATCAACTGTCTGGAAAACGAGCTGGAAGAGGAACGCAACCTGGAAAGCTGGATTCGTCCAAAGATCCCGGGGAGCAGTATCTCGAACTGGTCTTCCCAGGAAATTATAAGAGTTACTCATGCAGAGTAATTATTATTTCCTGTATTTTTATAGCATGCATCAAAGTCTTGCATCTTGCCCAAGATGACAAGATTCATTTTGTAATCGGGCCATCTGTACTTTTTTGTGCAAACAAGATCAATTAATGAAATATCAGACATCTTTTTGCAAACGAGTCTTTTTCTTTTCTGCTCACTGTTTTTCCATTTTTCTTTTTTGTACAAAAATAAATGGCGGTGTTTTCAAAATGATAACTTCATTTCACTTTTCTAAAGCAAGATTAAAATCAATCACTAAAATGAACAAATTAAACCCTTGCAGAGAGTGCCTTCCGGACAGCACCGACAACAACACGGCTATGACTCCGTATGACTTTGACAATCCAATCAATCAAGCTGATGAAGGGGTTGATGAAGAATATGAGCTTCCTGAAGAGCTAGCCAGGTTGTTAAGACAAGAGGAAAAGGTTATTACTCCTCACCAGGAGGAGGTTGAAGTGATCAATCTTGGTACAGAGGAAGACGTGAAAGAAGTCAAGATCGGGGCCTGCCTGCAAGACTCAGTAAAGAAGCAACTGGTTGATCTGCTTCGAGAGTACGTGGATGTATTTGCTTGGTCATATCAAGACATGCCAGGGTTGGATACCGACATTGTTGTGCACAAGCTGCCTTTGAGAGAAGAATGCCCGCCAGTTAAGCAGAAACTGCGCCGTACTCGTCCAGACATGGCTATGAAAATCAAGGAGGAGGTACAAAAGCAATGGGACGCCGGGTTCCTTGCTGTAACTAGCTATCCGCCGTGGGTTGCTAACATAGTACCTGTGCCTAAGAAGGACGGTAAGGTAAGGATGTGTGTTGACTACCGGGATCTGAACAGAGCCAGCCCGAAAGATGATTTCCCATTACCTCACATTGACGTATTGGTTGATAACACGGCTCAGTTCTCGGTATTCTCCTTCATGGATGGATTTTCAGGATACAATCAGATTAAAATGTCACCTGAAGACATGGAGAAGACAACATTCATCACACCCTGGGGCACGTTCTGTTACAAGGTAATGCCATTCGGGCTGAAGAATGCCGGTGCGACGTATCAACGGGCTATGGTGACACTATTCCACGATATGATCCATAAGGAAATCGAGTGTTACGTGGATGACATGATTGCCAAGTCCCTTACAGAGGAAGATCACCTGGTGAATCTGCTCAAGTTGTTCAAGCGTCTGAGGAGGTACCAACTGAAGCTGAACCCCAACAAATGCACATTCGGGGTACGATCCGGTAAGCTGCTGGGATTTATTGTAAGCGAGAAAGGGATTGAAGTTGACCCTGATAAAGTCAAAGCCATTCAAGAGATGCCTGCACCGAAAACTGAGAAAGAAGTTCGAGGGTTCTTAGGACGATTGAACTACATCTCACGGTTCATATCACACCTTACAACAACCTGTGAGCCCTTGTTCAAATTGTTAAGAAAAGAACAGACGGTCAGGTGGAACGAAGACTGTCAGAAGGCTTTTGACAAGATCAAAGAATACCTGCAAGAACCCCCAATCCTTATGCCTCCAGTTGAAGGAAGACCTCTGATAATGTACTTGACAGTATTAGAAGAGTCAATGGGGTGTGTGCTGGGCCAGCATGACGAGTCTGGTCGAAAAGAGTATGCAATATACTACCTAAGCAAAAAGTTTACCGACTGTGAACAACGTTATTCACTACTCGAGAAAACTTGCTGTGCTTTAGCGTGGGCTGCTCGCCGACTGAGGCAGTATATGTTGACCCACACCACCTTGCTGATCTCAAAGATGGACCCAGTTAAGTACATATTTGAGAAGCCAGCACTTACCGGACGGGTTGCAAGATGGCAAATGATTCTCACAGAGTATGACATCCAATACACATCTCAGAAAGCCATCAAGGGCAGTGTATTGTCCGAATATCTCGCTGAGCAACCCATTGAAGACTACCAGCCTATGAGGTTTGACTTCCCTGATGAAGACATCATGTTCATAAAAGCAAAAGATCATGAAGAGCCTATTCACACTGAAGGGCCTGACCCGGAAGAAGAATGGACTATGATGTTTGACGGGGCTGTTAACATGAATGGTCGTGGTGTTGGTGCAGTACTCATTACACCTAAGGGAGTTCACATGCCTTTCTCGGCAAAGCTCACTTTCAACTGCACTAACAACGAAGCTGAATACGAAGCTTGCATTATGGGTCTTGAGGAAGCCATCGACCTCAGGATCAAGACATTGACCGTATTTGGAGATTCAGCTCTGGTAGTTAATCAAACCAATGGAAAATGGTACACCCACCAGGATCATCTGATACCTTACAGGGATTATACAAGGAGGTTATTGACTTTCTTTACAACAGTCAAGCTTGAGTATATCCCTCGGGACGAGAATCAGTTTGCGGATGCCCTGGCTACCATTTCATCCATGATCAAAGTTCAAGCTGCTAACTTTGTACCTCAGATTTCAGTATCCAGGCTTGATAGACCAACATATGTGTTCGCAGCAGAAGTTATCGAAGATGATAAGCCTTGGTTCCATGACATTAAATGCTTCTTAGAGGATCAAACATACCCACCTGGGGCATCTTCCAATGATAAGAAGACTTTAAGAAGGCTTGCTGGTAGTTTCTTTCTGAACACTGATGGGTCTTTATACAAAAGGAACTTTGATATGGTACTCCTCAGATGTGTTGATAAGACAAAAGCAGATTTATTGATGCATGAAGTGCACGAAGGATCGTTTGGTACCCATGCCGGAGGGCATGCAATGGCTAAGAAATTGTTGAGATCAGGCTATTACTGGATCACAATGGATGCAGACTGTTGTGCTTACGCCAGAAAATGCCATAAATGCCAGATTTATGCAGATAAAATGCATGTGCCTCCGAATCCTTTGAACATCATGTCTTCACCATGGCCCTTTGCCATGTGGGGCATTGACATGATTGGCAAGATTGAGCCAACTGCTTCGAACGGCCACAGATTCATCTTGGTTGCCATTGACTATTTCACCAAGTGGGTTGAAGCAGCTTCATATGCAAACGTCACAAGACAAGTGGTAGCCAGATTTCTGAAGAGAGATATCATCTGTCGATATGGAGTTCCCGAGCGAATCATTACTGATAATGGTTCCAACTTAAACAACAAAATGATGGCTGAGCTATGCCGGGACTTCAAGATCCAACATCACAATTCTTCTCCTTACAGGCCGAAGATGAATGGCGCTGTTGAGGCAGCAAATAAGAATATCAAGAAAATTGTGCAGAAGATGGTAGTCACTTACAAAGACTGGCATGAAATGCTATCGTTTGCCTTGCATGGGTATCTCACATCAATCAGGACATCCACTGGGGCAACACCGTATCAACTTGTGTATGGTATGGAGGCAGTCCTACCTGTTGAAGTTGAACTACCCTCTCTGCGGGTATTGATGGATGTCAAACTGAGTGAAGCAGAATGGGTTCGGGCCCGATACGAACAACTGAGTCTGATCGAAGAGAAAAGATTGGCTGCAATCTGTCATGGGCAGTTGTATCAGAAAAGAATGAAGAAAGCCTTCGATCAAAAAGTCAGGCACCGAGGGTACCAAGTAGGAGATCTTGTGCTGAAGAGAATCCTCCCTCCTCATACAGACCACAGGGGCAAGTGGACTCCGAATTATGAAGGACCATTCGTAGTAAAGAAAGTTGTTTCCGGTGGAGCACTGATGCTCAGTACCATGGATGGCGAAGATTTCCCATCCCCTGTGAATTCAGATGCAGTTAAAAAATACTTCGCATAAAAATGACCCGCTGGACACAAAAACAGAATGTAAGTCCAGGCAAAAATAGGGCATCCCGGCGAGTCAAAAACAGAATAAAAGACTCGGGCAAAAATAAGGGAAAATAAATAAAAAATGTACACCCGCTGAGTTGAAAAGCCGCATTGGACAGCTCAGGCAAAAATGGGTATCCCGATGGATTGAAAACCCGAAAGGGCGATCCATGCAAAATAAGGGAATAAGCGAACAACTGCATTCTGAATTCGTCTGTATCATCTACAACGTGGTAAGCTTCAACAGGATCAAGCTTCAATCAAAATCAGCCTTCTTCAGAAAGCAAGGTGAGAAGAACGTCAATTGTCATATGAGTCATAGCAGAAGAGGAAGCTCCCTAAAGCGTCGTCAACATTGCCAGCATTTTGTTTCTCAATTTGTAACAATCTCCTCATTTCAGGGGATATGTTCCTTTGACTGTATCTCGCCAATTCAGGGCATATGAATTAATAAAATCAGATTTTCAGTCATGTCTCATTTTGTACATTTTATTTGCAAAAAATGTCTGATGTCTTAAAAGAAAAAAACTGATTGCATAAGAATACAGATGCTTTTCTCTAAAAGAATAAAAACGCATGCTTACAGGAAATGTACTTACTCTCAAGAATGTCTAACTCCTATGACGGAATCCGGTAAGGGATACCTCGGGACCATTTGTGCGTTTCCTTATCTTTGCAGGATTGCAGGTATCCAGAGCACAGCTTAGGGCATGAAAGCTTCACCCTCACCAAGCTGGCAGATCATTATCAACTCGGTCTATCTTCCACGTGGCACTGGAAGGTTCCCATTTCCCCAGCGAAGTTGCCAAATCAATATACACTCAATCTCAGCATCTGAAATGCTCTATCCCCAGCTGAGTTGCCTCTCATTACTCTCCCCAGCTGAGTGGCCAACAACTCTCCCAGCCGTAGTACCAATCATTCCTCCTCAGCAGAATGCAAGAATCAGGGAATCATATCCCCACAGAATCCTCAGCCTCTATTCAGAAGAGCAGCGCACGAAGGAATCACAACAGAGTGAAGAAAGCTTCTACAAACCCCAGCTGGGTCTCTCATTTACTAGGATAGGTCTATCAGTGACCCGTATCCCCAAGCAAATATCATCTTATTAGATCTACCAATGATCTCATCCCCAGCTGGGATGTCCATTTCAAGCAGATCGGCCAGAGATCTTCGCAGCAACGGGATTCGAGTCCCGGTTCGGTGTCTTTGCACAATCATAGCATTCGCATCATATTCACCCACAGAGCGTAGCATTCCGTCTAATACGGAGCATTACGGCAAAAATCAAACATATAGCATAATCACAAGCCATGTTTTAGACTAACACTTGTGAATAATGACAGTTCATCAATGTACAGAAAAATCCCCACCAGAGTCCCAGCAAAGGCAGTTGCCTCACAAATCACAAACACCATCATACTCCTTTTGACGCCCGTCCGTGTCATCACTCCCTAGTAAAGTCGCCTGAACACCCTTCACAAACAAGGTCACCCGTGTTACAGATGCTTCCTGACACCCGTCCGTGTCATACCCCAGCAGAAAGCCAAAGACATCTTCTTTGCACTCACATATACTTGTATATACACTTTCTTGACACCCGTCCGTGTCATATCCCCGGCGCAGTCGCTTACACTTTCATCACCCACATACTTGTTAATGTCATTATACTTTGACACTCGTCCGTGTCACTCTCCTCAGCAGTTAAACACTCATCTATACACCACTCATACTACTCAGATACTCGTCCGTATCTTGTATATACCTTTTATATCCCCTCAGATTCGACACTAGTCCTTGTTCTTTGTTAACCCGTTGGTACTCGTCCGTACCATCATCTCAGAACATGCGTCAAGCGTTTGTTTCTACATGATACTCGTCCGTATCGTAGTCTTAAGGATGCTCGTCCGCATCTTTAATCCATACACAGTGTCAAACACTTATGTCTTCTTGAATATAGATACTCGTCTGTATCTATTAATCCCCAGAAGAGTCCCTTCAGATTCAACACTCATCCGTGTTCTCTGTTAACCAGTTGATACTCGTCCGTATCATCATCTTTGAACATGTTTCAGTTTGTTTCTACCCGATACTCGTCCGTATCGTAGTCTTAAGGATGCTCGTCCGCATCCTTAATCTATACACAACATCTAAACACTTGTACTTTCTCTTCTTGGTTGTAAATACTCGTCCGTGTTTACTATATCCCCAGTAGATCGCCAACAAGGCAATTTTCCTTTTATCTGACATTCGTCCTATGTCATGATAAACCTCGAGAGCAGCCGTACCCTGCTGAGTGGTCGTCCTCCACTTCTTGATGGTCGTCCTCCATCATGCTCGTCCGATGGCCGTCCCCATCGTTGACCTTTTATCCGATGGTCGTCCCCATCGTTGATATTTTCGGCAGCCGTACCCTGCCAGGTGGTCGTCCTCCACCTTTTGATGATCGTCCTTCATCATTTTATCCAATGGCCGTCCCCATTGTTGATTTTGGTTATCTGACATTCGTCCTATGTCATGATAAACCCTGAGAGCAGCCGTACCCTGCTGAGTGGTCGTCCTCCACTTCTTGATGGTCGTCCTCCATCATGCTCATCCGATGGCCGTCCCCGTCGTTGATTTTAGCAGCCGTCCCCTGCTAGGTGGTCGTCCTCCACTTTTTGATGATCGTCCTTCATCATTTTATCCAATGGCCGTCCCCATTGTTGATTTTGGTTATCTGGCATACGTCCTATGTCATGATAAACCTCGAGAGCAGCCGTACCCTGCTGAGTGGTCGTCCTCCACTTCTTGATGGTCGTCCTCCATCATGCTCGTCCGATGGCCGTCCCCATCATTGACCTTTTATCCGGCATTCGTCCTATGCCGTGATATTTTCGGCAGCCGTACCCTGCCAGGTGGTCGTCCTCCACCTTTGATGGTCGTCCCCATCATATTTCTTTTATCCCCAACAGAGCAGCCGTCCCCTGCTAGGTGATCGTCCTTCACTTTTGATGGCCGTACCCCATCATCTGTTTTTTTCATTCATTCTTTAACCCGATGGCCGTCCCCGTCGTGGTCCCTTTCCCTTTTCTTTTAGCCCGATGGCCGTCCCCATCGTCGGTTACTTTACCTTTGTGAACTTGATGGCCGTCCCCGTCATGTTTCATCAATCCCCAGAGAATTTTACAGCTTTATCGTGATGGCCGTCCCCATCATAATATTTTATTTTCCCCAGCCGGTCGGCCGTCCCCGTCCTGGCTTTACCTTTTATCCCCAGCATGTCGGTCGTCCCCGTCATTGCTTGGTTTTCCGCACCTTTACAATATACTTCAATCTATATCCCTTTTTTATTATTATGCTCACGAAGGATTAAAATCCATGTGCCTACACATTCCCTTGTGCAATGGGAAAGTCAGAGTTTCGTAGTTCGTGCCACTACGGTTTGTTGGTGTCTTTTAATGAACGATTGCTTAAACTAATTTCTAACTGCTAAGTGTTGGCTTGGTTGCTCGTTGTAAACACCCCAAATTTGCCCTCACCCATTCACACCATGGCTTGTGATCATTTTCATATGCATAAACACAATCATACCATCTCATAACTCATTTTTGATCCACTGCATAGATTCTAAGTCATCTGCATCTGGGGTTTGTGATCTGAGCAATCCAAGAGCTTCTTGAGCCACTCCAAAGGCCAACAATCACTTCAAGGGGGTCTATGTGTGTTCAAGCATCATATTATATCCTCTCAAAGTCAAGATTGTCAAAGAATCACAAGAACTAGGGTTTGAGTGGATGCAGAGCCAGGCTAGACTGCACAGTTGACCTAAAATTAGGGTTTTGGTCTCAGGGGCCATAACACCAAATTTTTTGGCCATTATTGTTTCCATTGGTCTCTATATGGTATAGGGAGTATGCATATCAATTTTCATGAAGAAATTCCATGGGGAAGTCATCTGATCAAGAGTTGACTTTCTGGACAAGTAAGTGCAAAATCAGGGCATCTGAGGCCCCCAATGACCCAACCAATGGGTGATCTTCATCATTTTGAGTGTATATGATCTTTATTTGATCATGGAAGAAGGTTGAAGTTCATAGAAATCAAGAATTTGGAAGTTTTGCAAATGTTGACTTTTTGGACATAGTTGACTTTTTCAAGAATGTTTCATTTTAGGTCATTTTTCAAGCCTTGATTCTTGATCCAAAAATGCTTCAAATAAAAAAACTTTGGTCATGAAAGTTGTAGATCTCATCTTTCCCTTTTCAAAAAGTACAAGAACATGATCAAATTCTTCTTGGATCAAAAGTTATGGTGTGACAAAGTTGGCTAAAATCATTGATTTTCAAGATGTGCACCAAATGTGAATTTTGCAAAAACCATGAACCAATGCCTTTTGTAACCTCTAATTCATTTCAAACCATGACATAAACATTCTATGTGACCTAAAAGTCAGAATTGGACCAAGGTTCACACACCATAGTTCATGTAACAAGGCATTTTTCACAAAGTTTCAAAAAGTAAGCAACTTGCAAAACCACTCATCACACTTCACCAACTAGTTGCCTTGGCTGCTGAACCTCCCTAGCTTCACTCTCATGCCATGCTGCGCCAGCCCATGCTCATGTACCAAGCTATAACTTAGCCCATGCCTCTCTTACAAAGAAGTTGACATTTTGCAAAAGGTGACTTACCTATCACAGCAGGCCATGTCACATCATACAGCCAATTAGATTTGTTTATACTTTCCATTTGCAAGCTAGACATAATAACAAGCAAGGCTGAAACCATTCACAACATCACATACACAAAAACACTCCATTTTGCATCTTCCTTCGAATTTGTTTTCTCAGCTTGCAAACATAAAAACCATTTCCATAGATCAACTCACCATACTTCATAGACCTCAAACCACCAAGAGCCAGGCCTGAAACAAGCAAGAACACCCCATTGCCATTTCTCACCTCAACTTGCAGTTTCATTCGAATCTCCTTCCACAGCTCACAAACATACAAACAAACACCACAGACCTTCTCCACTCACCATCTGGATCACAAAGAACCATTCACAATGGCCTGAAACTACCAGAATCACCATTGCCATTTCTAACTGAGCTTGAGCAGAAGCTTGTCAAACTCCTCATCCAGCCAACATAAATTCCTTTTGAGCATTCAAGCATCATCAGAGAACCAAGTAGAGTGGATTGCACTGAAGGAAGTGGCCAGAAAGTCATCAGAGTGAAAGTTTCGAATCTCAGGTAGCTTGAAAAATATTTTTCCAGAAATCATTTCTTTTGTTCTAAACTTGTTCTTTGTGTCTTCCTGATCATGAGTATGCTTTTGGTTTTGCAAATGGTGATGAAATGAGAGTTTAATTGCTCTCTGAAACTTGCGTGCCCTAATTCTTTCTTGCTTCGATTCGGCTTTGTTAGGAAATATAAATTTGTGTTGAGTGAGGGTTTTGGTTCGCGAGTGGTTAAGGATCATTTCCCAATTCTTAGATTTCATTTTAGTTAGGTTTTTGGGGTTTTGGGGATTTTCAGGGGAGATGCTGGCCGGAGAAGACGACCGGAAGTCTTCTCCGGCAGCCTGAAAGTGATTATGCCCTAATCCTTGTCATTAATGTTTGTTTGAATTCTGGGCGTTGGATTGGCTGACCTGGTTGACTCCCCGCGCGAATGGAAGGCTCAGATGCACCCAATTAGCCCTAATCCACGTGTTTAGTTTAATTAATCATAATTTAATTAATTTAATCAGAATCAACCTGGACCCTTGGATAGCGCGCGTGGTCAACAAATTTGAATCCAGACCCAATCCTGGCCCTTCCTTCTGTTGACTTTCCATTTATTTTGTTTTAATTTCATTTCTTTTCATTTAACTTGCACAATTAATTAAAAATAGCAAAAATGTCTTAAAAATTATGAAACTTTTTCATAAAAGTTTTATAAATTTTTAAGACCCAAAAATATTTTTATTTTTATTTTTAGCATTAAAAAAGTATTTTTAAATATTTAAAAGTTTATTTTTAATTGATTAATGAAAATTAATTTATTAAAAATACTTTTAGGTATTTAAAAATCACCAAAAAATTCATGAAATGTTCTAAGACATTTAGAAACATTGTCCAACCTTCAAACCAAATTTCTTTTTTGATCTTGATGCATTTTGAGGATTTTTCATTGAATTAAATCATTTTTTGTGCATTATTTTGATCATAAGTTCAAAAATTCATTTCTGCCTATCTAAGAAGAGTTGGACATTGGTTCTTCTTGCATTGTTTTGTGTTTAGCATGTAGTTTCTAGGATAAAATGGCCATGATTTGATTCCTCATTTTTCATTTGTTTGGCATTTCTTTTGTTTAAGAACCCTAAAAACCCTAATAACTTAGAAAAATCATAACTTGAGTTTGGTTAAGAGTTGAGACCTCCCCTTTGGACTTTGGTTTAGTATAGGATTAGGGTTTCTTTGGGTGGCATTTTCCATTTTTTATCTTAGGGTTTGCTTCTGATTTTGAGTTTTGTTTGATATTTGTTTCATAAACCCTAATTTGGGCTTTCTTTTGCATCCCTTTTGCATTCTCTTGCATAACATGACTTGCCATGCCATCCTATGCCTCCATTTGATTCATTTAACATCATAAGACATATATAAAGCATGTTTGATCATTGCATCCCATATTTTCCATGTTGTATGCCTTGTGTGCTTCATAACTTTTCATGTGTATCCATGCTTCTAACTTGCATCATTTGCATCCATGATCTTGTATGAACATCTCCATGTGCTGCCTCATGTTTATATCATCTCATAACATCATCATCATCATCAACATGCTTCTGGTTTTGTTTTGCATCATGTCATTACATCTCATTTGGCTTTGCATTGCATTTCTTTTCTAACATTGCAGGTGGTAAGTGACTTTGAGAGGTGAATTTGCCTTCACTTCTCATAACTTTTCTTTTCATCTCTCTTGCATCCATTGCTGCATCTTTATATGTGTTTGAGATTGAGCTTGCTCATTCTTCTTCTTCCCACTTTCTTTCAAGTGACTTGACTTCTTGAGTGAAGCAAGTCACTTTGCTTCTCTTGATCCTGTTCATCTGCATCCTGGTGGTTCTCTCTGAAGACTTCTCTTGAAAACCTCACAAACCTTAGGAACAACCAAGCATGACAATGATTAGGGTTTTGATTAGTCTCCCCTCATAGTTTTGCCTTTGTGTCTCTTTTGAGTCTTCTCTTCTCATCTCATAATCAGGGACTAAACCCTAAAGGCTTTAAGGCTTTGTGATTAAGCTTATGCCTGCATCCTTCTCTTAGGATGGAGTGTATAACTTTAATCCTAAGTGTTAAACCCTTCATGTGTTTAAATCTCTTAATCAATTCACATAATAATCATCAAGACATCACACTTGTAACTTGGGCCTTGCATTAGGGTTCTAATTCTTCCTTAATTGGTTAAGAAGGACTAACCCTAGTGTTAATGGACAAGTCCCCCTCAAGTTGTCTTACAAACAATAAAACTCACTTCTTCATCATACTATTGAATAAAATCCACTTAATCAAAGGCTTGTTTTGTCATGAGTTTAATCCCTAATCATGGATTAAGTTGAGGAGCTTTCCTCAGCTTAAACATTCTCATCTATTATCCTTCTATTAGGATGGTGTAATGAGTCTGTTTAATCCTTGATTATGGCTTAACATCATTACTCAACACTAAACAAAAACACCAAAAACACCTAAATAATCAACAAGTAGGTTAATGATCTTAATTCTACACCATAGGTGATTAAGTGTGAGAATCTGACTTCACACTTAAGGTACTCCCATTACCCCTAATCCGAGGGAAGATGTGATGAGTTTACTAAATCCATTGGTTTAGACTTAAGCTCATTAACTTATGACAAACTTCCAAAAGCAATAAAAGACTGAAAACTCAAAAACAAACAATAATCGTCTCCTCCGGGATTCTTTTCTCATCATCTTCATTCACAAACGAGAACTTGCTTCTTCCGTCTAATGCAAGACAGTTAGCACCTGAGCCATACAGGTCATACACTTGAGCATAGACAAGTAAGCAGTTCACAAGTCAATTCACCTTTCAGTCTCTTTGGGTCGAACTACGGTGTTCTGACTTCCTCATTGCACGAGAGGATACGTAGGCATAACTTAACAGTTATCGAACAAAAGTCTCTGTATATTCCCCCTCCTTCCAGCATTATTCTTTAAGCCTCATGATCTTGAGCAATTCATCCTCAGTTCTTACACTGGCACTGTATATAGCACACTTCACATTGTTTTTACACTGATACCTGTACATCCTTTTCCAGCTCTTTTATACACACAAATTGCACTGACACTACCCCTTTAAAACACAAATCTTCTAAGCGTGGATCCCGTCGAGTACGACGGACAATCTGGGTGCTAATACCTTCCCAGGTTGTAACCAACCCCCTTTCTCAGTCTCTCTGGTTCGCAACCGTCTTATCCATCTTTTCTAGGTCTATGCAGCATTACCTTTCCTCCGGGATAAAAATGCCTAGCTGGCGACTCTATTCATCTCCAGTGAGTTCACGGCTGTGTGTTCTCACTGTCCCTTCGCCGACCGTTCGCGTCTGTACCTTCATCTGACCCGGTTTCATTTGTCGGGAGCGACACTCGTGATGGGAGGCTGAAGTGCTAGCTTGTCTGTGAGATAGAAAGATCTTAAATAATGTTCGTTTAGAGAAAGGGTTTGATCTTGTTTAGTATTTTGAGAATGAAAGGGAAAATGAATCACGTCCCATGGGGCTGGCCTCAGGAATGATCCACTCAAGAACCCGTGAAATGCTAGACTCCAGAATTTAGTGCTTTCATTATTTGATATGTAATAATTAAGTCTCTTGAAATACGATAGGGAAAATGAATCACGTCCCGTGGGGCTGGCCTCAGGAATGATTCAATCAAGAATTATGTGGAATGCTAGACTCCAAAATTCAGTTCCTCCGTTTAATTAATATGGAAAATGATTTGAGTATTTGTTGGGTATGTATTAAGATGGATTTGAAAGAAAGAGACAAGTCATCATCTTTAAGGGAGATATCTCATCTATTCCACCACAAACATTTAAAGGAAAAATAGAAGATGGAAGAAGCTTCAAACTTGGATCTATGATCAACAAGTGATTTCCAAATTCTTCCTTGATAGAAATTGTTTGAGAAAATTGATTTGTTTATGTTTGTGGGAATAGGAGAAACGTCTTTCCTATGGAGATGAATCATGTCTCATATTTTCGAGTAAGTTGAATGTTTTAGGTATTTTAAGTACGAAAGAGTGAATGGATCACGTCCCGTGGGGATGGCCTCAAGAATGATCCACTCAAGAACCTGTGGAATACTAGACTCCAGAGTTCAGTTCTTTCGACTTTATTTGTAATGTTTGATGAATTTTATGTATTGTAATATTGCGCGTACAATCGTGCATATGGCGATCATAAAAAATGATAATTGATAATTGTGTCTTTGGATTAAGTCACTTGTAACTTGATAGCATTGTTTTTGGTTTAAAAAACTCAACGTGACAATTGTATTTATACCCACTTGATCTATTTGAAAAAAAACGGCAAATGATTTGGTTTACTAAACCATGGGTGATAAAGCCTCCTTGTTTGAATTAAATACTCAAATACTTCCTTCATTTAATTGAGCAATGCAAGGGATTAGTAATTTCACTAGACTATTAACCTTTGATCTTGTAACACAAACCCTTTGTAAATTTATGAACACATTTCTATCAATTTATGAGCTTTAATGCAACTTGAAGATAAAATTGGAGTGATCACGAGTTTGAACTTAAAAATTTTAAATTGAGTAATTGAATGAGAATTGAAACGGAATTGAATTGATATTTAAAAAAATGAAAATTGAATAGGAATTGAAACTTAGAAAAGAAAATTGGATCAAGAGCTCGTGTTTAAACTTTGAACATGCTTTGAAATTTGGACTAGAAATTAGAATAAAACTCAGAGATTGAATTAAGAAATTGAAATGAAATTATGGCATAGAATTTGTGATTGGAAACTTGGATTTGATATTCGAAATTTAGACATGAGTTCACAACTATGAATGAATTCGAGATTGATAACTTGAACTTGCTGTTTGAAATTAGTGGCCTAAAATAGACTTGGAATGGATTAGAAAATCGAAATATAACCTAAACAAGAATTGAAATTGAGATTGAAGTTGGAAGGACTTTGGAATAGAAAATAAAAAAGAATTTTGAAAATGGAACTTGGACTAGAATATTAACTCAAATTTGAAGTGAAAAAGAACATTAGGAATTGAAAGTTGAATTTGGAAAAAAATTTGAAAACTATGGAATTAAGCTTGGAACAAAACTTGAAAAGAAATCAAAATGGAAATTGAAAACTTGAAATGGAATTGCAACTTGAAAAGAAGTTGAAATGGAGATAGACTTATGGTAGAAACTTTGAGCATGACATGAAAGCTTGAAGGGGGATTTGGAAATTGACTCGAAATGAACTATAACCAAAAAATGAAACTTGGAATTTGAAATGGAAGTTTGAAGTAGTTTTGGCACTTGAGAATCGACAAGAATAGATACTACCAACTCTAGTTGAAAACAAAAACTCATCTTGATAAATCAAAAACTCGGAGTCCACATCTAAGTTGAAAACCAAACTTTGGAATTCATCTTTCCTTCCAATCCAAGTAACAAAAGAAACGTGTTTCACAAGAAATCATCCAAACTTCAAATCAACAATTCTCACTGAGGCAACGCACAAAATAAAAACCACAAGTGTCCTGAGGTTTTGAACACGTCCAGGATCCAACCTTGGAAACCCTAACCGTAACTTATGAGATCAATCCACCAATCTAAACTTCCAAGCATATAACCCTAGTTTCTTGAACCAAACAACCAAATCTCCAATACTTGTTACAAAACCAACAGATCCCTCCAGAAACCTTCTCTTATAAGTCCATCATGACTGATATGCGCAATGGTATGCAAATGGTGAGATGCATGAATGTTAGGGGTAAAATTTGGGGTGTAACAGTTGCCCCTATTTAAATAACTTTACCAAATCCCATGAGGGATGTTAATCCTCATGGAATCAGGGTGAAAGGTATTTAAATATAGAAATAACTGGAAATGTTTCCCCTAAATGCAATGTTATGTTAGACTACAAACTACCTGACTCTTTTTTTTTAAATGTTATGCAATTAAAGATGAATATGATGCGACATGTTTACAAACAAAGGACAAAGACTCACTAGGGATGGCATACGATGGGGACACATAAACGAAAATGGGAAGTATTCAAAGTGATAAGTCAACAGGTTCAAGCGTAATTGATGGCACTAAGAATAACAAAAGACGAGATTCAAAAAGAAATTCAAGCATTGGTTCAACAAACAAACTGACCTGGCAAGAAAATAAATCAAAGTAAAAAACGCAGTGGCTTGATGCGACCCACTGACGTTAGGAACAAAAAGACCCAGGAATAACCGAAATGGAAAATCAACGGCTCTATGTGACCAGTTGGATTTGAGAAGTAAAACAACAACATATTCAAAGTTAATGCGCAGCGGCTCGATGCGACCAACTGGAACTAAGAATAAAGATAACAGACTATCCAAAGCGACAGGTTAGCGGGTTCAAGTGTGACTTCTTAAGCTAAGGATACAAGAAAAAAATTCAAGGTGAATGTGCAACGGGCTCCAGACCGGTTGACACCAAAAAATAGCTAGTATTTTCAAAATGAATGTGCAGCGGCTCTAAGCGATGAACTGACTTCAGGAATAAAATGACCAGAAAGTAAATGAAGCGGTAAATCAACGGATCTTTGCAACCAGTTGACATTGAGAAATAAAACAAACAACATATTCAAAGTGAATGCGCAATGGCTCGATGCGACCAGCTGACACTAAGGAATACAGATAGGGTAAGATAAAAAGCATCCAAAGCGATGAGTTAGTAGGTTCAAGTGTGACTGCTAAAACTAAGGATATAAAGAGAATTCAAGGTGAATGCACAATGGGCTCCAGACCGATTGACACAAAGAGTAAATAGGATATTCAGAGTGAATAAGCAGTGGCTCGATGCGACCAACTGACACTATGAATAAAACCAATAAAGTGCGAAGTGAATGCACGGTGGCTCTATGCGACCTATTGACACTACGAATGAAAACAACATAATATTCAAAGTGAACGTGCAACGACACAAGGCGACCAACTGACACTATGAATAAGAACAAGGAAAACATTCAAAGTGAATGTGCAGTGGCTCCAAGCGAACAACTGACACTTTGAATAAGAATAAGGAAAACATTCAAAGTGAACGCGTAGTGACTCCAAGAGACCAACTGACACTATGAAGAACATAATAATCAAAGCGAATGCGCAGTGGCTCCAAGCGACCAACAGACACTATGAATAAGAACAAGGAAATGTTCAACATGATCTTCTTCAGTCCTTGACTTAGCGATCATATCATCATCATATACCTCAATTTCTTTCTGCATCATATCATGAAAAAGAGTAGTCATAACTCTTTGGTATGTCGCACCAACATTCTTCAATCCAAAGGGCATCACTCTATAACAGAATGTTCCCCATCGTGTAATAAATGTGATCTTTTCCATGTCCTCGGGTGACATCTTTATTTGATTATAACCGTAAAATACGTCCATAAAAGAGAACACATCAAACTTAGTTGTATTATCTACCAACACATCAATGTGTGGTAATGGAAAATTATCTTTTGGACTGACTTTGTTCAAATCTTTGTAATCAACACACATTTATACTTTTCCATCTTTCTTTGGAACAAGCACAATATTGGCCACCCATTGGGGATAATTAGATGTCACAAGAAAACCTGCATTAATTTGCTTTTGAACCTCCTCTTTGATCTTTACTGCCATATCCGGATGAGTTCTTCTCAACTTTTGTTTCACAGGTGAACATTCAGGCTTCAGCAGGAATCTATGCTCCATAATATCAATATCAAGACCTGGCATGTCCTGATAAGACCAAGAAAACACATCAACATACTCTCTAAGAAGCTCTACCATCATCTTCTTAAAATCAGGGCCAAGCAATGCTCCAATCTTGACTTCTTTCTTATCATCTTCATGAGGCTGAATAATTCTCTCCTCGTGCTCAAGCAACCGAGAAATCTCATCAGAAATCTCTTCAACATCCTCTTCCTCGGCTTCAAACACAAGGAATTCAAAGTTGGGAGTGGGCATAGGATCATTGTTTTCAATGGTTTTATCAATCAATCTGTACAATGATTTTTATTTTAGAGTATGAACAAAAGTGCAAACATTATGCAGATAAGCAATGATTATTCTTTGGGTTTTTTATGTTACCATTTTTCAGAATAAACCAAAAAGGAAAAACACATATGGAAATAACAAAATAACATTTTATTGATGATGATAAAATTTGAAACAAAGCCCGACAAACATCGCTTTCACCTTGGGTAGAGTGAAAGGATATTTGAAAGAAAATAAAACAAAATACTTTGAATCATGAACAATAGAAGGAACATCAACAACAATCCAATTCTTGCAAATCTTTCCGTGTGTAACAAAGTTAGACATTTCTTCATTTTCATCATCTTCAATGATGGTACCGACTTTCAGATCAGGTCTAAAAGACTCATAAGCATTTTCTCCTTCAGAATAAGATCCAGGGTCTTCCAGATACGCCTCCCAAAGGTCAAAAGGAATATCTTCTCCATGATCATCTTCCAAACCATAATTGCCGTCTATGATTGCAGTAGCAGAATGATCCTCAATGTTACCACCTACCATACTCACAAACATATTATAATGTTTCTGAAACGGATTTGTCTTCACATTTGAATTAACATCATTGAAAGACAAGACATTGCTCCTTATTAATTTATGCACTTCATCTTCAGTGGAAAGCAATTCTTAATATCGTGCCCTGGGGCACCTTGATGAAAAGAACAATGAGCCTCTGGCTTATACCACCATTGAATAATCTCTGAAACCGGAGGTGGAGAACGTATTTTTATAAGATTCTTCTCGATCAGCGATGGAAGCAAGTCAGCATACAACATTGGAATGGGATCAAAACTTGGATTTGAACAACCTTGTTGAGTACCATTCTGTTGCATATACGGCTGCTGATAATGAGACTGATACTTTGGAGCCACTGGCACAGTAGGAGTCACATTAATCATCGGAGTTACATAAGCTACATGCTAATGATGGCGATTATCACAACCACAGGGTCTTCTATAACTTTCACGAGACACATCATTGGACTCACCTTCTTTCTTCTTACCGAAGTTGAACCTTTTTGAACTTGAGCCAGTATTACTTTCTTTACTCAAAAGTACCTCATGGACACCTTCTTTTAGTCGTATCCCCATATTCACCATTTTAGTGAAATCAAATGGAGCACTTACAATCATCTTCTCAAAATAGAAAGAACCTAAAGTCTTCAAAAAGATCTTCATAATCTCTTTCTCTTCCAAAGGAGGAACAATCTGAGCTGCAAGTTCACGCCATCTCTGTACGTATTCTTTAAAAGTTTCTTTTTCCTTCTGGGACATAGCATGAAGTTGATATCTATCCGGTGCCATATCAACATTATACTTGTATTTCCTAACAAAATTCTCTCCCAAATCATTGAAAGTCTTGATTTGACTGCTATCCAAACCCATGTACCATCTCATAGTTGCACCAGTCAGACTATCCAGGAAATAATGAATCAACAACTGATCATTCTCCATTTGATCAGACATCTTTCTAGCATACATAGTCAGGTGACTCAGAGGACAAGTATTGCCCTTATACTTCTCAAACTCAGGCAACTTGAGCTTGTGTGGAACCTTGACATTGGGAACCGAGCAGAGATCATAAGCATCTATACCAAACAAATCCTTATGCCTCAAAGCCTTCATCTCTTTCTACATTTTAGCAAATAGGCCTTGAAAGTCATCAAGTCTTTCAATTACACCAGCGCCTTTACTAGGCTCAGCATGGTAAATCATTTCATTTAGGTGTGGAGTAGTGTGCATCACAGGCGGTGCAATAGTCATCAACGACTGAAGAGTAGCAAATGCAGCAGCCTCACGAGGAGGAGGATGATACCCAGCAGGAACAAAATCAACTGGCATACCCCACGGTGTGCTAGAAGGCATGCTGTAGCGAGGAGAAATAATAGTTTCAACAGGATTCGATGTAGTGACAATCTCATAAATCAATGTGCGCTATATCGGAGAATCATGAGGAGGGGGTGGCTGATTCTGAGCAGCAACCAAGCTTTCCATCATGACGGTAATCCAATCCAAGCTATCTTTTAGAGATGAAACTTCCTCGCACAACTCGCGATTCTCTTGTTGTAAGGCTTCCAACATCTTTCTTCGATTAGCTCGAGTATCAATGTGGTGAGTCAGATTGACAGGAGAACTGGATGAAGACCAAGAAATAACATAAGACCCCTGGAAAACTCTCAAGAAGCAAGACCAATGCAAGCATGATGCATGGTGTGCATATGCAAATGCAAATATTTCAAGGGACTATAAGATAAATTACAACTTTTATAAAAGAAACCTTTTTTTGAAGTACCAAAAATTCATTCTCATTAATATCATAGTGACGATTACAAGTGAAGTACAAGCACTACGGGAAAAAAGGTCTTAGAGAGCGCTTTTTTTGACCTTAGAGAGCGCTTTAAAGCGCTGTAAAAGGTTGTGCTGTCTTAGGTAAAGATATCATTTTTTTAAAGGCAACAGCGCTTTAAAAGGCCCCAAATAGAGAGCGCTTTTTAAGAAAAAACGCTTTCTAAAGTAGGCCTTATAAAACGTTTTTTTCCTTAAAAAGCGCTCTCTAAGCTATGTCATTAGACACTTTCTATTGTATACATTGAAAATTTTAATAATTATTTTTACATTACTTTAGAGAGCGCTTTTATGTAAAAAGCGTTTTCTTTGGTACCTCATTAGAGAGCGCTTTTCAAAAGCGCTTTCTAAAGTCTACCTATAATTTTTATTTTATTTTTTGTATCACTTTAGAGTGCGCTTTTAGGAGAAAGCGCTTTCTATTGTGGACCTTAGAGACCGCTTTTAAGAGAAAGCGCTCTCTAAAGTGTACCTATAATTTTAATGATTTTTTTCAAAATATCCCTTTTTTCCATTTTAAACGCAGAACCTGTAAATGCTTTTTTAGGTAGTATACTAGTATAAAACCATTCTACCAGTATAATTCACATTATTATAAGCCAATTCATTTCAAACCATTATAAACAATTCATTTCAAACCAATATAAACAATCTCAATATTATCGGTATTAATCACCGAAAACTATATATATATATATATATATATATATATATATATATATATACGTTAAACAAATTCATTTATATCCATTCCAAACCAATTCATTTACACCACAAGTCATGTACATATATACCACAATATTTACCTATTTATACCTTAAATTATCCGTTTTTCTATAATAAATTCACACAATTCTTCCAAAATTTCAGCAATTTTTGCGGCCGTATAATGATGACACGTGAATTTTTCAAAGTACTACATAATAAAACAAAATATGCATTAATTAGTTAATATCCGATAATATGCATAATATACAATATTAAAATAAATCCTAAGTTATAAATCTATGTATACCTGATTAGGAATCACGAATTGATCCAATTGAATGATTTCTTTCATGAACCTCAAAACATAGTACCCGCAGTCTATGCCATTTTTCTGTTGAGGATACTACACATAGACAAACAAATTTGTGTTATCAAGTAGCATTACTAATAAATAACATTGTGAAAATTAAATTAGTTACCTGCACATGGATCCATGGAATAATGTTTGCTTTAGCCCGTGCAACTCGATAATCTCTTTGTGCTCGGTACACTAGTATAGATCTATAAAAGAAAAACGTAAATTTAGAACAATCTCACAGAAATAATTAAATATACAAATACACACGAATATTTTGAACAATCTCACTTACTTATCAACGACATCCTTCATACTTGGATATGTTGACCAATCATGCTCCATTGAATTCAAATGATAGACCACTTCTCTTGTAGGATTAATGGCAACCAACAACCAGTGTCCACTGTAAAATATAACAAAATTTTAGATGGATAAATTATACGCAAAAGATACAAAGATTAGAATGAAATTAGAATGACAATCTTACTTGTGTCCAGTATTATACGGAAAAAAAAAACAAAGTCTCTATATTGGATGCCATGTATCTGTCAACTAAGTATTGTCTTACTGAATCCGCATTCAAACCAATTGTTGTAAAGTTGACACTAATGGAATCAAGGAAACGGAATTAGTTTAACAATTCCGACCCGCGCATGAGTTTGTCATACAAGTACCTTAAATAAAAACAAATAATAGATATTAGACTATTTTCATTGAAATGTTCCAATAAATTGTTCAAGTAAATAAATAATAGATTGATCGGAGTACCAGATGTAGGCATGCATAACACCGATGCCTAACGTTTGATGCTTGAGAATCTTCTCAATGTCTTCTATTCAGATTATCTCCGAATGACGAAAACCAAAAACACATTCGTCAAAGTCTATTTGACGAATACAACCTTGCATCACATCTGATACTGACACAAGTATATCAAGACACGACCGGAATTTTATTTTCACAATTGATACTAGCTTTGTCACTAGTATCTTTCAACCCGGAACTGCGCTTAGACGCCTCATACATCTCTTTATCCTTTTGCAATGCACTGACTTGCGCCTTAAGTTCCTCCAATGTTTTCATCACTTCTTCATTGCTAGGATTTTTTTCTTTTTGGTTGCTTATACAAGGAAGATGGCGTCACACCAAATCCTTTACCCCTCACTCGACCGGAATACTCAGTAACATTTAGTACTCGACTAAGAATGCTCCTGCAATCCTGATCCTCACCTGTGGTTAAGGATTTAGATAGACTCTCCTGAAATTCATTGATAAATCGAAAATTATTAGTGGGGATTAAAGACATAATGTTAAAGACATAATTTTATACTTAATGTTATACTTACACATTTCTCATAAACTTGTTGAACGTCTTCACTAGGAACTCCATTCTTTCCCACACGAGCAACCTTCCATAAAACATGTTCTGGAAGAGATTTTTCTGCACTTTTCTCCTCTTCCAACTACAAATTGAGAAAAATAAAAAGATAGTCAATTATAACATATTGAGATAATTAATAAGATCATATCATTTATATATAGTTACCATTTGTTGTTGTAAGCGTGCATATCCCTTTCGGCGTTTTTTGTATGGATATGCGGGTTTTGAGGCTCTTTTACGATTAGTGGCACTCAAATCCTGGATAAACAAGTTTAAGGCATATCAGAACAAACTAATATGCAAAGATAAACAAGTATATAATACAATTAATAGACATGAAATTAAAAGATAAATAAATTTACATTGAATTTTGCGCTTTTCCTTTTGGCTACAAAAGCTTTCCATTCTTCCGGTGTAATCAAATCCGCATACAATGGTGGAAGTTTTGCTTCAACAAAATTGTTTTGATCATCCCTCAGATATTTGTTTAATAATAAGGCTCGAAATCCCCTATGTCTCTTTCCTGCCAATTGGAGACAATACTTTTTGCGGCTTTCATCAATATTAAAGGACCTCTACAAAAAACACATACACATATAAACATAAAATGTGTTAGTATAAGTGTGTTAGTATAAGTCAAAAGAAATCTAATAACACATCAATCATATTTGGTAATCAAGTACCTTTATCTCAGTCCATATCTTATCTTTACCAGCTTCCAACATTGAATTCCTCCAATCATCACTGGTAATTGGAATGTGCTGACGGACAAGTAAACCAATGTATGAAGCCAACATTGAACCGTTAGGCTCGATTAGTTGGTCCTCATCGCACCAATGTACATCAAATTTCACCCCTTTGTCTCTAGAACGGTGAATTGACCTCATAATTGTTATTCTACGTTTTATTTCACTTTCTACATTCGAAGCTTTTTCTTGAGTTTCATTTGCATCATTTGTCTCGGGTGTCTCGGGTGTCCCGTGTGTGTCTTCCTCATTACTAGCCATTATACCTATAAGAAAGAAAAAACAAAAATTAAATGTCAAATTATAATGACGAACCTAAAATTCAACATGTCAAATCTAAAATCCATAATCTATAATCCATCGAATGATATAACATGTCAAATTATAATGACAAATCTAAAATTTAACATGTCAAATCTAAAATCCATAATCTATAATCCATCGAATGATATAACATGTCAAATTATAAGGACAAATATAAAATTCAACATGTCAAATCTAAAATCCATAATCTATAATCCATCGAATGATATAACAAGTCAAATTATAATGACAAATCTAAAATTCAACATGTCAAATCTAAAATCTATAATCTATAATCCAAAAATTAAATGACAAATCTAAATTCATAATCTATAATCAATTACTAGCCATTAGTACCTTTTTTAAGAACGTCTCTTTCTTTTCTTGGTTGGAATATGTTCTACCTGTCTCTTAACAACACAGACAGTTGGATTGATCCAAATACCCTCATTATGATCATTTCTAGTAAATGATTCAATATCACCATCAATATCACCTTGATTGTTGTCGCTCCCAAAGATTTACATCCCAAAGCAGACGCGAACGGTCGGTGAAAAGAGAGAATGAGGTTGAATTGAATAGAGTCGCTAGCTAGGCATTTTTATCCCAAAGGAAAGGTAATGCTGCATAAACCTAGAAAGAGATGGATAAGAAGGTTGTGAACTAGAGAAACTGAGAAAGGGGGTTAGTTACGAACTGGGAAGGTATTAGCACCCAGATCGTCTGTCGTACTCGATGGGATCCACGCTTACAAGATTGTGTTTAAAAGGGGTAGGTGTATGTGCTATTTGTGTGCAAAAGCTAGGGAAAGAAAGTACATGTGTCATTGCAAAGGAGATGGGTGAAATGCTTGAGAATGAGGCTTAAAAAGAAACCTGAAAGAGGGGGATGACAAAGAGACTTTTGTTCGATAACTGTTAAGTTATGCCTACGTATCCTCTCGTGCAATGAGGAAGTCAGAACACCATAGTTCGACTCAAAGAGACTGAAAATAAATTGATTGTGAACTGCTTACTTGCCTATGCTCAAGTGTATAACTCGTCTGGCTCGAGTGCTAACTGTCTTGCATTAAACGGAAGAAGCAAGTTCTCGTTTGTGAATGAGTGTGATGAGAAAAGAATCCCGAAGGAGACAATTATTGTTTGTTTTTTGTGTTTTCAGTTTTTTATTGTTTTTGGTGTTTTGCATAGGTTAATGAGCTTAAGCCTAAATCAAGGGCTTGTAAACTCATTATATCCTCCCTGATTAGGGATAATGAGCATACTTAAGTATGAGATAAGCATCTCAACTTAATTACCATGATGATGTAGGATTAAGATCATTGACCTACTTATGATTATTTAGATGTTTTTGGGTTTTTATTTAGTGTTAAGTAATGATTTTATTCTCTAATCACAGATTAGTGAACTCATTACACCATCCTAATAGAAGGATAATAGATGAGAACACTTAAGATGAGGAAGATACCTCAACTTAATCCATGGTTAGGGATTAAATTCATTATATAACAAGCCTTTATTAAATGGATTTTAATTAAAGGATGAGATTAAGAAGTGGATTTTAAGTTTGTAAGACAACTTGAGGGGGACTTGTCCATTAAATAGTAGGGTTAGTCCCTCTTAACCATAAGGAAGAGATAGAACTCTAATGTAAGGCCCAAGTTACAAGATAAAGTCTTAGTGATTATTAATGTGTTTTGATTAAGTGGTGTAAAGAAATTAAAGGTTTAACATTAAGGATTAAAGTTATACACTCCATCCTAAGATAAGGATGCAGGCATAACCCTAATTCAAAGTCCTAAAACGTTAAGAGTTTAGTCTCTGATTAAGAGATGAGAAGAGAGACTCAAGGAGACTCAAAGGTAAAAGACTAGGGGGACTATATACAACCCTAAACGTTATCATGCTTGGATATCCTATGGTTTGTGAGGCTTAAGAGAAAAGATCTTCAAGGCCACCAATGGAAGAAGCAGATGAAAATAGAAGGAAGAAGAAGAATAAGTTACTTACTTCCTGAAGAAGATAAGTAACTTAAAAGAAAGGAAGTGGGAAGGAGGGAGCATAAGTGAATTAGACTCACTTAAAAGGCATGTAAATATGCATATGCAAAGGAAAGAAGAGGTGGGAGGTGAAGGCAAATCCACCTCCCAGATAACTTACCCAAAAGCTCCTGAAATGTTAGTATGGATGCTTAAGACATAAAGCAAAAGGAAATGAATTGAAATGAGATGCAAAGATCAAAGTCAGAAGTGAGTATGCATTGTAAAAGGCATATGAGATGATGCAAAGTCATACAAGATTCATATGAATGATCATACAAGGATGGGATGCAAAGGAAGCAAGAATGAAGCTTGAAAACATATGAATGTCCATGAAGTGTAATGAATGCAAAGCATAGCAAATGAATGAATAAATGATCCATCAATGTTCAAGCATGTCTTAAGATGTCTAATATGTCATACAAATGCTTGAAATGTCATGGCAAGCTCACATGATGATGATATGCAAAGATGAATGCAAATGAACATGAGAAATTAGGGTTTATGAATGTATGAGATGCAAATGACCAAAACAGAAGCAATCAACATGATAAAAAATTGAAATCAAACTAAAAAAAAACCCTAATCCCATATAAGATCACACCCCAAAGGAGAAAATCAGAAGCTTAACCTAATGGAAGTTATGGATTTTCTAAGTTTGCTAGGGTTTTTTTGGGTGCTTCTAAAGGGAAATGAAAATCAAATTGAAAATGCAAGATAAAATCATGAAATAAATAACCTAGAAACTACATGCAAAATGTGAAACAATACAAAAAGAATCAAGTTCAAACTCAACATGGTTATGCAGAAATGAATTTTTCAAGTTAGGGTTAGAAAATATGATTTTTATGAACCCTAATTTAAAGAAAATTGTGAAATTATGATCAAACCTAAAAAGAAATTTGTATTATGAGTTTGAAAATGTTTCTAAATATATTGGAATGGTTCATGAATTGTTTGGTGATTTTTAGAAACCTAAATGCATTTTTAATAAATTAAAAATAACATTTAAATATTTTAAAAAAATACTTTTTAAATGTAAAAAATAAAATAAAAATTATATTCAGGTTGAGAAAATTATTTGGATCAGAAATGCATAAGATCACATTTTTTTGATGAGTTTTGAAATTTTAAATAAAATGTACAAAAGAAATGAAATAAAAATGAAATAAAACTAAAATAAAATGGAAGTCAAAGGATCTAATGGCTTAGATTTGAACTGGGGAGAGATACGTTGACTGGCGCGTGTTTGGATGGCCTGGATCTAATATGGGCTAAACTGAATTAATTAAATTAATTAAGTACAATTAGGGCTAATGGGCTAATCTAGACCCTTCATAACGCGCGCGAAACTCACATCTAAGAGCCTGTATTCAAACTAACCCTAAACCCTAATTAAAACCCTAATGACCCTAAGGTGGCCGGAGAAGACCTCCTATCATCTTCTCCGGCCAGTCCCCTCCCCGGAAATGCTCAAAACACAATAATAATGCACCAAAATCTCCAGAAATGACCCTTGAACATCATCAAACACAAATCAAACCTCAAAAATCATTTATCACTCAAGAACATCATGGATCGAAGCAAAACGAAAAAACGAACACAACGTTCAGAAGCTAAATACATGCTCATTTTCAACTCATTTTCAAAACCAAACACATCACAATGATCAGTGAAACATATAGATTGATATTGTAACTTAAAAGGCAAGTTCTGGAAAATTTGTTCTTGAGGATACCTGAGATGGAGCTTTCTGATTCTGGGCTTTCTGGACCTCTCTCTTGTGCAAATCAACTACTCTGGGCCTCCTTGTGCTAGTGGAATGCTTGGAACAAGTTTGTAATGGCTGATTTTGATGATTCAGTTCTGCTGCACCAGAAATCGTGTTTTGGTTTTATGAGCTTTCAGGCCATTTTAAAGGTTGCTTTGTGTTCTATGAGTGTGTCGCTCCCCGGATTTCCATCCTGGTACAAACGCGAAAGTGGCGCAGAAAGAGGTAGAGTCGCCAGCCAGGCCTTTTTATCCCGAAGGAACGGGAATGGTAATGCTACACAAACCAAAAGAAAAGAAAAGGATGGACACGGGTCCTGCGAACCAAAGAGACTGAGTTCGGGAGTTGGTTACGACCTGGGAAGGTATTAGCACCCCAGATCGTCCGCCGTACCCGACGGGATCCACGCTTGCAAAGAAATTTGTTTCAAAGTGTGAAGGAATGAAAGGTGCTGCAAAGAAAATGAATTGAACTGGATAAAAGAGACGAAAAGGGAACTGAAAAAGAAATGAAAAGAAAAATGAATGGAAAATAAAGATTATGCTCGAACGGGCCCTACCCCGCTGCCTACGTACCTCATCTGAACAATGAGGATCAGAGTCGTCGTAGTTCCCCTAACTAGGGGTGGCAAGGAAATTGCTTGTGAATTAAGGCTTGAACTGCCTATGCCATTGCTCAATTGTTGCAGACTCGGACGACGAGTGCGTTACCGTCTTGCAAAGTGACAAGTAAGAGCAAGTTCGCGTACGAAGCAAAGGAGATGAGAAAAGAATTCCCGAAGGAAAAACGCTTATTGTTTGTTTGTGTTTTTTATGAAGCTTTTATGAGTGTGTCACAAAGAAGTGAACTCAAGCTCTTTTCCATGAAATGTGCACTTGTCACTACATTCCAAGATGGAATAATAGAACAAGCACACTTAAGTAAGGAGAAGATCCCCAAAACTTGAACCCAAAGATTAGGGCCTAAGCTCACTAACTTGTTAAATTATTAAGTGTTTTTTTTTGGTATTTACAGTGAAGAAGTGTTTTTATGCTTTTCTTGGTGAAGAAGATACCTTTATCAGACTTGTGCATCACAAGGTAAACTTGTACTATCCCAAGATGGGAAGACTACAAGCACACCTCATGGGATAAGGCTATTGCTCAAGGTGTTACTTCAAACTTTATTAAGATGTTTTTTATGGTTATGAGATGAGAAGAGAAGAAGAACCAAAAAGATCACAAAGGTAAACTCTAACGGGAAATGTCTAATCCTAATATTCACATGCTCGGATGGTCCTAGGTTAGTGAAGTTTATTATCCTAAAGAAGAAAGAAAGAAGAAGAGAAGAAGAAGAAGAGATGAGTAAGGCCTAGGCCCAACAAACAAAAGGTTAGCACAATAAAGAAATAAGATGAAGAAGAGATGAAATTTGGAGAGGAGATTGAAATATGGCATAATAAACAATGTACAAACAGAGCCTACACCAGTAGGACTTCCAGATGCAACAGCATGCAATAAGTAGAATCGGGCCTCAATGGTACCTAACGGAGAAGGTCCGTCGCCTCTTCAATATGCGCAAAAGAAATCCAGGATAAGTACCAAGAAGATCCACACAATGTCCCCCCTTGCACCACTCAATGAACAAATACTTAATCACAAAGCCATCGCCAAGCTACATCTGTCATCATCGCAATTAAACACGAAGGCTACAAAACATCAAGCGCAAAGCTAAAACGAAAATTCATCAAAATCCAAATGTTAAGTAATAAGTTCTAAAGAAAGCAACAAAACTTCTTCAACAAGAGAATCTAATTAAAATTATAAACAAGAATTAATCCAACAAATAATCACAAAGAGAAACAACAGATATTATTTATTAACTAAGAACAAGCACCAAGAAAATCAACTAAGCAAAAATATCAAAATTAATTGGAAACAAAAACCAAATAATGACAAATAAAATAGATAAAGGGATTCAAAATTGGATCTATTGGTATGGATGCCATGAATTCAGACATGGGCCTCTTGTATCTAAGCCCAATACCCTTCATTCATGTTCTAGGAGTGTACCTGTCTGGAATAGGGTGCCGAAAGAAAAAAACAATGGGCCTAGCCCATGTTCATCAACAACAACCAAAGGAGATCTCTAAAAAAAAAGGAAAAAATGAAAGAAATAATAAAAAAAGAAATAGCCAGAAAATTAAAAAAAGAAAATGACATAGTCAGCCCACATCAACAACTCAAGCGTTATCCTCTTGTCTTCTTCTCTATCCCCAAAATCAATACCATCGTCACTGTTCACACAAAGAAAAGGAAATCGTGGCCGACAACACCTCCTCCTTAATGTTAATGTCACGACTACTCTGCCTCCGCTGCGACGCCGTTGCCCACCTTACTCTGCTTGTCTTCACCATTCGTGTTGTTTAGATTCTCCATTTCCCAAACAAAGCCGCGGTGATTCCTTCCGATCTCGCCATCACAACAACGATCTTCGTCTTCTCAAACTTCGCCGCGGAAGCTCTCCTCGTTACAAAATCGCGAAGGCGTCTTGGCTTCGGCTCGCTTCGGTTTTGGTTTCGAAATCTCAAATCTCTTCGTCTCAAAAAAACTCTTCTTATGCTCAGTTTTGTTGTTTCTGTGTTGCGGACGGTTGTTGTAGTGAAGGAGAAGGTGGTGGTTTGTGAAGATGAAATGGATGAGGTTTCGAGTTGTTGTTATGAAGAGAATGAAGGGTGGTGCGGTGAGATTGATGAGAGGTGGTTTCGGTTGTCCGATTGTTGTTGTTGATGATTTGGTATAAGTAATGAAAGGAGGTTAAGAGAAGGGGTGGTGAGTTTGGAGGTTGGCCGAGTAAATCGAACAAGGAAAAAAAAATTCAAGAAGTTTTTCGAGGGATTGTTTTTGCTTTTGTTGAAAAGGTATGGAGGTGGGTGTTTAAGAATGGTTTTAGGTGCTGAAGATTGATGGTGGTTGAAGTTGTATTGAGGTGAGTATTGCAAGAGATGGTGAGTTGCGTGACTGAGTTTTGGAAAAGAGAAGTGTGAGGTTGTTGTTCTGTGATTTTAAGGAGAGTTTGAAGATGGAAATGAAGGCTGAACAATGTGATGTTATTGATGCGAGAGACAAAAAGTTCGTTCATCGGAGAAGATGAACACCGACGACGTAACAACCTTTGCTTCGTCCTTGGTGAGTTCTCACAGCCCTGTTTCTTTTTTTTGTGCGTGTTCGGATCTCACTCTGCTTCACCTAATTCTCAATGTCTTGTTTTTGTTGATTTGCAAATTTGGGAGATGGAAAAGTAATATGAAGATGAGGATTGTGAAATGCTATGGTTTGTTTATGAGGGAGGATAGGTTGATCGATTGTGTTGAGGTGAAGGGGCTGCCTTTTTTGTTTGTTTTGCAGGAAAAAGAATTAGAAGTTGGTGGGTGATTCAAGTTGTGAGGAGAGTGAGGTTTGTGATGATGAGTTATGAAAAATGAGAGTAGGTTGTGCGTGAAGAGTGATACGGTTTGGTGGAAAAGAGTAGTGTTTTTCTGTGTGCTGTGAGAGGAAAATCTGTTTTGAGAATTTCATTTGTTGGATGTGTGTAGTACCATTTTTTTTTCTTTTGCCTTACTAGAATTTGTTACGCTGGCAGTGAGTGCACATGGTGTGTGGGTTGTTGTGATGAAATGGAGGTGAAGTAGGGCCAGATGAATATGTGTTGCGGGAATCAACAAGGCACAATATCATTTTCAATTATTATGCATCAGATTTTCTGCATTGAATATTTTCAATTGCCATAATATGCTAGTAATGGGCTTTGACCTTTGTAAACAAAAATGTGAGAATAGGCTTAAATAATAATTTGATCTTTGTAAACAAAAAAATGAGAATAGGCTTAAATAATAATTTGATCTTTGTAAACAAAAAAAATGAGAATAGGTGAATAAATAATATGGATCTTTTTGTTTTGAATTGAATTTAATGGACTTGGTTATAAAGAAAAGGGATTTTAGATGGTGATTGAAAAAAAATGGATTAATAAAAATGGATGACACCAATGGATTTAGGAATTGATTTATGGACATGGATATTGGTATGAACATAGAAATGGTTTGAAATGATTTAAAAGAAATAGATTAATCGGGTGAAATATGACTAATGGGAAAAAACTCGAATAATGGAAAAAAGAACATGAGAAATGAATAATGAATGGGTCTTACATGGAATGGACTAACTACTACCAACATGCACGCAACCCCGAAATCTTGACTCATTAATTCAGTGCCAATCTTTCAATTATTTCAACAAATCCTGATTAAAAAGATGAACGCAATCATAGCCCTAAATAACTTGCAACTGAAGCAATTGACAACTGAATCGATATGAAATCTTGCCCTGATTAATGGACCCACGTTGAAGAAAATAAATCCCACAGGTGAACACAATTGCGCCTGATGGATCATGGTAAACCAGATTTTATGAACCAAACCTCACACAAACCACTTCTCGATAACCTGACGAAATCTACACGCAATAATTTGATCATGGACGCACACCGATTGAGAAATAGCCCAATGAAACAAACAACTTTCCCTTGAAGAAATCTCCTGATAGTTTGACAAGGATTAGGTCAAACATCCATCTGAGCTGGATCGTAACTGGATAACCACACTTGAACCGAAACCAGAGTTCTTAAGAAATCGAGAAACACTAATATCCTGAGATGCTGAGAAGGAGAATATCCTTGCAACCTGATGAAGCAGAAATCCATAGTGACGAGCCAAATGAATCGGTGAATAGTCCTTGCAGACGTGAAATCCCTGAAGCCCACTAAATAAGGGAAATAAACCCTAATCTAGTGACAGGAGTACCAGAAGATGGTGTCATTGATTGTTGCATAGTGAAATCTTTAAATCCTCTGATAATCTGCAAACAAGGATGTGAAACCCTAATCTTCAGAAAAACTCGATCCCATGTCTTAGGATCCTATGCAAATGATATGCAAAATGCGTATGAATGCAAAACGAAAAGCTGACAAAGTAGAATAACCAGAGGGCAAATTTAGGGTGTCTACAGCTGCCCCTATTCAATCAACTGTTAATCCAAAAAGGGTGAGAGCAACAGCTATTAGACGTTCGAGATAAACAGTGATTGAATACCAAAAAGACCCTGAAAATTTGCACTCTTCAGGAGAATGCAGAAATGGGGAATAAACCCAACCAAAAGACGCTTTGGTGATTGCAGCGGGAAGAAAACAAACGAGCTTCTTCCAAATTGAAACTGTTATTTGGAATACGAACACTTTGACAGACGAGTCTTCAAACAATCCTGTGACGCCAGGAGCTGGACATACGAGTCCTCAAATACTTTGCACAACATATGATTTGAGACAGACGAATCTCCTCTGGGTACACTTGTTACGCCAGGACCGGGATGCATTAAAGTCTGTGGGATAGACATGCATAAACAAGGTAGACGAACCTTCTTCATATATTATCCGTGGATATATGGTATAAGACAGACGAGTCTTCTTCGAGCAAACCTGTGACGCCAGGTGCAACAATAACAATTGGTGCTTGAGACAGACGAGCCTCCTTCGGATAATCCTGTTACGCCAGGACCGGTAACCATTTTGACATTTGTTCCCACAGTCAGGATTTTAAACCTCTTCAATACAGACGAGTATTGGATGATCATCAAGATAAAACAAACGAGTTCCATAAGTCAATGATACAGACAAGTATCAGATGATAATCTAAGAAACACAGCCGAGCACTTCAGGCAATGATACAGACGAGTATCAGCCGCTGATATAGACGAATACCAGAAATTCAAACACAGACGAGCATTTGGAGAAGTGATACAGAAGAAGACCAGGATAATCAGCAAATCCACACATATACAGACATAAGCTAGCACAGACGAGTGTTAGGGATGATACAGACGAGTATCCAAGCAAAGCAGACAAGCTTCAAACAGATAACAAACACAAACGAGTGCCGGAGAGTGCAGACGAACAATCCCAAATGTTAGATATCAAACACAGATGAGTGTTGGAGGAGTGCGGACGAGCAACAACAGAGGTTACATATCAAACATAGACGAGTGCTGGGAATTGCAGACGAGCAACATCAATATATACCAAACACAGACGAGTATTGGGGAAATGCGGACGAGTAACACGCAAAGATTAAACACAGACGAGTGCCAGGAAATGCAGCCGAGCACAAACAAATAGCCAACACAGACGAGTGCCAGGAAATGCAGTCGAGCACAAAACAGATACCCAACACAGACGAATGCCAGGAAATGCAGACGAGCACAAACAAATACCCAACACAGACGAATGCCAGGAAATGCAAACAAGCACAAAACAGATACCCAACACAGACGAATACCAGGAAATGCAAACGAGCACAAAATAGATACCCAACACAGACGAATGCCAGGAAATGCATACGAGCAACAACAAAGTGCCCTGATTGGCAGCAAGAACCTCAATTCTGCAGGGGAGAACAAGGTCAAGAGTTTTGGACGATGCTTAACTCTGACTGGGGATGAACAACTGCTTGTATCATCACAATGACCAAAAATAAATTGGCAACTTCTCTGGGGAATATTTCAATGATGGAAGTGAATCCCAAACATGAACTCTGTGGGGAAATGACAATCTTCAAACTCGGCTGGGGAAGATGCTTTGTCAACACCTTAGCTGGGGAGAGAATTCTGCCAATTCTAAGCTCTGTGAGGAAAATGCAAGGCCTTCAGCTGCCTGCTGGGAATACTTCACAATGGAAAGATAACTCCGCTTGGGGATGAGAATAATTCAGTTAGCTTTGAAGTTCTGCTGGGGATATCATCTGCTCTAACTCAGCTGGGGAAATATCAACCTTCTGGCTTGGCTGAGGAAAAAGATTTGGCAATGCTCTGCTGAGGAGAGACTTTGCTGGAGAATTAGATCACAATAAACAAAATTGTGCCTCAAGTATAGTATGAAAAATGTGTTGGGAAGGATATGCCAATGAAGATTGGACTTTAACTGAATGAGAATAACCAACTCCTCACGAGGAAACCTTGTCGGATAAAAGAAGATCTTATGCTTGGGGAAGAAATAAACTTCCAACGCCCTATTGGGAAAAGTAAATACCAGACATTCCCTGAGAATTAAGTCGGCGATTCAAGATCTTGAGCTCAACGATTGCATACTAATTGTCAAGAGTGAACAAGCATTCCTTACTCCTTAATTATGCCTCAAACTGTATCGTCTATAAAGAGATTGTCTCTAGAGGATTTTACAGAAGACATGGCATCCAGAATTGCCCCAGTGTCTTCAAACTCCCGCCGAAATTCAAAAGATCTTGAGATAACTGCCCCAGATTGCGTCTTGAAACGACTCCTGCCCCACACCAGAGATGAAAAAGAAACCATGCGGTATGAAGATGCAATGCAAATGATGCAAGATGCAAACGCATGTTCATGATGATGAGGATATGATGATATGCAAGCGAGAGATAATGAAACAAAGATGGTTGGGCGTAAGGCCAGGTTGATTGAGATTAGCATCCACAGCCCCAGCTGGGCTCCTCATTATAATAGGTCTATCAGTGACCTATCTCCCCAAGAAGAGCCATATATCAGATTTACCAATGATCTCATATCCCCAGCCGGGATTTTCTTTCAAGCAGATCAGTTAGAGATCTCCGCAGGCAACGGGACCCGAATCCCGAGTCGGTATCTTTGCATAATCATAGCATTCGCATCATTTATCCCTCAGAGCGTAGCATTTCGTCTAATACGGAGCATTACGGCAAAAATCAAACATATTGCATAAATCACAAGTCAGGTTCGAACCCGTCACCTGTACATACCAACATTCCATCAGCAATGTATATAAGGACTCACAGTCCCCGAAGAACGCCAAAGCATCCCTTTGCACTCCTAAAAAACATATACATGCTCCTTTTGACACTCGTCTATGCCATCTTTCCCCAGAAAGTCACCAGAACACTCTCTACAAACAGATACTTGTACATAACCTGTTTGTCCCGATACTCGTCTGTGTCATCTAATATTTCCCAGCAGAAAGCCAAAGCATCCCCTTTGCACTTACAAATACATGTATATATACTCCTCTCGACACTCGTCTGTGTCATCTCATATCATCCCCTGCCGATATATCTATACACTCTCTTGGCACTCGTCCGTGTCACCATTCCCCAGCATGGTTGCCTAAACACTTGTGGTAAACCAAACACTTGTTTAATACGGTCATAATCTTATCCCCACAGGTCGCCGAAACACCTTGTACACTCTCATATACACCTATAAGTTCATAACTTATACACTTTCTCTTTCGACACCCGTCTGTGTCATACCCTCCCCAGCAAGTTGAACACTCGTCTGTGTCTCACTCATGCTTATTTTTACTCATACAGATACTCGTCCGTATCTTATATACACCACTTATTTCCCCTCAGATTCAACACTCGTCCGTGTTCTTTGTTAACTAGTTGATACTCGTCCGTATCATCATCTCTGAACACGCGTCAGCATTTGTTTCTATCGATACTCGTCCGTATCATAGTCTTAAGGATGTTCGTCCGCATCTTTAATCTATACACAGTGTCAAACACTTATACCTTTCGTTTCTTGGATGTAAACACTTGTCCGTGTTTACTATTCCCCAACAAATTCTTCAACAAAATTTCTTTTCTATCTGACATTCGTCCTATGTCATGATACTTTTGGCAGCCGTACCCTGCCAGGTGATCGTCCTTCACCTTTTGATGACTGTCCCTCATCATTCCCCCAGCGGAGTCTCCATTATTGGAACCCTTTTCTATCTGGCATTCGTCCCATGTCGTGATATTTTAGCAGCTGTCCCCTGCTAGGTGATCGTCCTTCACCTTTTTGATGATCGTCCTTCATCATTTTATCTGATGGTCGTCCCCATCATTGATCTTGTTATCTGACATTCGTCCTATGTCATGATAAACCCCGAGATCAGCCGTACCCTGCTAGGTGATCTTCCTTCACCTCTTGATGATCTTCCTTCATCATGCTTATCCGATGGACGTCCCCATCGTCGACCTTTTCCATCCGGCATTCGTCCTATGTCGTGATATTTTCGGCAGCCGTACCCTGCCAGGTGATCGTCCTTCACCTTGGATGACTGTCCCTCATCCTTATCCCCAACAGAGCAGTCGTCCCCTACTAGGTGATCGTCCTTCACCTTTGATGACCGTCCCTCATCATTTATTTCAAACCTGATGGTCGTCCCCATCATTTCCTTTACCTTAATCCCCATAGAATCTTGTTTCTTTGCTTGATGGTCGTCCCCATCATGATCCCTTTATTTCCCCAGCATGTCGACTGTCCCCGTCATTGCTTTATCCCCAGCAGTCGTCTTCTGCTCTATGGTCGTCCTCCATCACCCACACATTATAATCATACTTTACTTCCTTTTACAATCTATATCCCTTTTCTTCTCCCCAGTGAGTGCAAATTTCGGACTGTCTTTGATATTCAACCACAAGTTATCTTGTTTGGTTGTTAAGCCCGTCGCTTACATCCTGCACAGCTAACTCATGTTTGAATAGGGGAAGCTGTAAACACCCCAAAGTTTCACTCACTAAGTTCACACTATGGCTTGTGATCTTTCATGTTTGCATTAGTTCAATCATATCATATCATGTTGCATTTTTGCTTCACTGCATTGGTTCAAGTTCATCTGCATCTAGGGTTTGTGATCTGAGCAATCCAAGATCCATTTGAGACAATCCAAAGGCCTTCAATCATCTCAAGAGGGTCCATGTATGTTCAATCATCATATTATATCCTCCAAAGATCATGGAAGTCATAAAATCACAAGAACTGGCAAGGCATGGAAGCAGAGCTAGGGTTTAACTGCACAGATGACCTAAAATTAGGGTTTTGGTTTCAGAGGCCATAACTCCAAATTGTTTGGTCATTCTTGTTTCTATTGGTCTCAATATGTTATAAGGATTATACATACCAAGTTTTATGAAGAAATTCATTATGGAAGTCATCTGATCACTGGGTATCTTCCTGAGCAAGTCAGAGCAAAATCAGGGCATCTGAAGCCCCCATCAATGGAACCAAAGTGGATTTTTCATCAAATTGAAGTTATATGGTCTTTATTTGATCATTTAAGTGTTTAGAAGTTCACAAATTTGAAGAAAAATGAGCAAAACCAAAAGTTGCCAAAAATGGAAATGACTTGTAATGTAAACTTTCCATTTTGGGAAAGTTTTTCAACCTCCTCTTTCTCAACCAAAAATGCTTCAAATGAAAAAATTTTGGTCATGAAAGTTATAGATTGGATCATTCCCTTTTCAAAAATTACAAGAACAAGCTCTAACTCATTTTGGAACTCAAGTTATGGCTTGTCAAAGTTGGCAAAAATCACATAATTTCAAGTTTCATGCCAAAGAGGGATTTTTGCAAAACCTCTTGACAATTCATTTTGTGACTTAAAATTGACTTCTAATCATCATACAAACATTATGAAATGCCTAAAACTCATAATTGCCCAAAGAATTTCAAAATTCCATGCCTTGCCCATGAAGAAATCTCAAAGGGGCCAAACTTTCTTCAAATTGCAAAACCTCCCATAACTTTGTCTCAACATGCTGAATTGCCTCTAAATGATTTCCATGGCTATCCTTGATCTCAGCTGAACCAGGAAATGCCCAAATGCCAGCCTGCCACTTGCCCATACCTCAAGTACAACCAACCTTGACTTTTTGCATTTTCACCCATACCAATCAGCATAGCCCACACCAACTATTTTGACCTATCACAGCTTCACATACAAGCCTTATGCAACTCATTTCACACAAGAACCAAGCTTGAATCCCCAACATTGCTCTATTTCACAAAAACTCCTCTTTTGCATTTTCCTTCAAAACCCTCAGCACACTTAACAAAACTTCAAACTTCCTTCACAAAACAACTCAGCATCATCCTAGGATCATTTCTCACCCACCAAAACAGCCTGAAACCACCTCAAACAAAAACACGATTTTCATCACCTCTAAACTAAAACCTTCAAAACACTCCATATAAACTTGTTTCAAGCTTACCAGAAGCATCAAGGGGTTCATTGGAGTGGAAAAGCACCAAGGGAGTGGCCAAAAAGCTCCAGTTTCGAAAGCTCCAACTTAGGTAGCTATCAAGAACTTTTTTTCCAGAAACTTGTTTTTAAGTTCTTAGATGATTCTGATCATGGGGATGTGATTATTTTTGAAAATGGTTGAGAAACCAGGATGTATTGCTTGTCTGAAAGTTTGGTCATTTTTAAGTTTTGATTCGTATCTTGAGTGTGAGTGAAAAGAAATTTGTTTTGGGAGTGGATTCGTGCTTAGGAAGGTTGGGAGGTTTGATCAGGAGCTTTACAGCTCTTAAAATAACCTAGGGAGTGAGTTGCAAATTTTCAGGGGAGGGTTTGGCCGGAGAAGATGACCGGAGGTCTTCTCCGGCCACCTGAGAGTCATTAATTTGATTAATTAGGGTTAGGGCACTTTTTGAATCTGAGCCGTTAGATTAGTCTTTCCCGCGTGCAGTGTAGGGCTAGGATTAGGTCATTAGTGTTTAATCAGGTTTAATTAAATAATTAAGTGGGATTATTGGAGTTTGAATTTGGGCCATTGGATGTGGCGCGTGGTCAATGCTTTTAAACCCAGAATCCATCATGTCCCTCCATTCAGCTTATTTTCATTAATTCATATTTTTAATTCATTTTTCTTATTTTATTTTGTACTAATTTTTTAAAAATAGAAAAAACCATCAAAAAAATTCTGAAAATTTTTATCAAACATTTTATTAATTTTCAGAAACCAAAAATATTTTTATTTTTATTTTTTGCATTAAAAAAGTATTTTTAAATCATTTAAATGTTTTATTTAATTAATTAATATATTTTAATTAATTAAAAATACATTTAAGTATTTAAAAATCACCAAAAAAATCAGAGAACATTTTTAGACATTTAGAAGCATTTACAAACTCACCATACAAATTTCTTTTTGGTTTTGATCATGCTTTGACATTTTTCAATGAATTAGGGTTCTTAAAATTGTTCATTTTCTAACCCTAACTTCAAAAATTCATAACTTTTAAACCAAGTTGAGTTTGTGAATGATTATTTTTGCATTGTTTTATGCATGCTTTCTAGTTTCTAAAAACATTTCTGTTTCATTTTTATCTTTCATTTTCAATTTGTTTGGTATTTTACATTGAGAATCACCCAAAAAACCCTAGAAAATTAGGAAATTCATAACTTCTTCTAGGTTTAGCTTCTGATCTCCCCCTTTGGATGGTAACCTAGTATAGGGTTATGGTTCCTTTGAGTGCATTTTCAAATTTTTATCTTGTCATTTGCTTCTGTTTTTGAGTTTTGCTTTCCATGTTGCATGTAAACCCTAATTTTGTATCTTCATTTGCATACCTTTTGCATATGCTTGCATTCATGAACTTGCCATGACATTTTATGCATCTACCTGACTTCTAAGACATCTTAGGACACATTAGACTCATGTTTGATCATTGCTTAATCCATTTGCCATGTTATGATTTCATTTCATTTCATATGCATTCATGAACTTCCATGCTTCCTTTATACCTCATTTGCATTCTCATCCTTTGTATGACCATCCATAACATTTGGTATGCCTTTGCATCATCTCTTAGCATCATTTGCATCATGAATATGCTTCTGGTTTTGGTTTGCATCCTTGCATTCATTTCATTTCTATTTCATTTCATTTCCTTTTGCTAACTTTTCAGGTGGTAAGTTACCTTGAGAAGTGAATTTGCCTTCACTTCTCACAATCTCTTCTCATCTCTCTTATGCATTCATTGCTACATTTTGATTTTGTCTAAGAGTGAGCTTTCTAATTCATGTTCCTCCCTCACTTTCTTTCTTCAGGCAACTTATCTTCTTAAGTGAAGTAAGTTGACTTGCTTTTTTCTGCCTCTCCTCCTTCCATCTTTCTTCTTCCTTGGTGGATTTTCCTGAAGATCTCTTGCAAGCCTCATAAACCCTAAAAAGACCCAAGCATGATAACAATTAGGGTTTGATTAGTCCCCTCATTAGTTTTACCTTTGTGTCATCTTTTGTGTCTTTTCTTCTCATCTCTTAATCAGGGACTAAACCTTAAAGATTTTAAGGCTTTGTGATTAAGGTTATGCCTAAGTCCTTCTCTTAGGATGGAGTGTATAACTTTAATCCTAAGTGTTAAACCCTTAATGTGTTTAAATATCTTAATCAATTCATCTAATAATCACTAAGACCTCAAGCTTGTAACTTAGGCCTTGCATTAGGGTTCTAATTCTTCCTTAATTGGTTAAGAAGGACTAACCCTTGTGTTAATGGACAAATCCCCCTCAAGTTGTCTTACAAACCATAAAATCCATTTCTTAATCTTACCATTAACTAAAATACACTCTAATAAAGGCTTTGGTTTGTCATGAGGTTAATCCCTAATCATGGATTAAGTTGAGGAGCCTTCCCCAGCTTAAGTGTTCTCATCTATCATCCTTCTATTAGGATGGTGTAATGGGTCCATTAAATCCTTGATTATGGCTTAAACTCATTACTCAACACTAAACAAAACTCCAAGAACTTCTAAATAATTGCAAGTAGGTTAATGATCTTAATCCTACATCATGGTGATTAAGTATAAGGTGCTTACTTCATACTTAAGGTATTCACATTACCCCTATTCAGAGGGAGGATGTGATGAGTTTACTAACCCTTGGTTTAGGCTTAAGCTCATTTTCTTATAACAAACTCCAAAAAGCAACAAAAGATTGAAAACTCAAAAACAAACAATAATCGTATCCTCCGGGATTCTTTTCTCATCTCATTCACTCATAAGCGAGAACTTGCTTCTTCCGTCTAATGCAAGACAATTTGCACCTGAGCCAGACAGGTCATACACTTGAGCATAAACAAGTAAGCAGTTCATCAGTCAATTTATCTTTCAGTCTCTTTGAGTCGAACTACGGTGTTCTGACTTCCTCATTGCACGAGAGGATACGTAGGCATAACTTAACAGTTATCGAACAAAAGTCTATGTATATTCCCCCTCTTCCAACATTATTCTTTAAGCCTGATAGTCTTGAGCTTTGCACTCTTTCCTTACACTGACACCCCTTTATTCCACTTCACATTTCTTTTGCACTGACACTTGCATTCTTTTCCAGCTTTTTGAACACAGAATAGCACTGACACTACCCCTTTAAACACAAACTTTCAAGCGTGGATCTCGTCGAGTACGACGGACAATCTGGGTGCTAATACCTTCCCAGGTTGTAACCAACCCCCTTTCTCAGTCTCTCTGGTTCGCGATCGTCTTATCCATCTTTTCCTAGGTTTATGCAGCATTACCTTTCCTTCGGGATAAAAATGCCTAGCTGGCGACTCTTTTCAGTTCATCTTCATGTTCTCTCTTTCGCCGACCGTTCGCGTCTGTACCCCTTCTGACCCGGTGTCATCTGGTGGGAGCGACAGACAGTCATCCAAAGGTGAAGGACGATCACCTGGCAGGGTACGGCTGCCGAAAGTATCATGACATAGGACGAATGCCTGATAGGAGAAAAATGTTCTGTTGGGGACTTACTGGGGAATAGTAAACACGGACGAGTGTTTACATCCAAGAAAATAAAAGGTATAGGTTTTTGATAACGTGTATAGATTAAAGATGCGGACGAGCATCCTTAAGATCGTGATACGAACGAGTATCGGTAGAAACAAATGCTGACGCATGTTCAGAGATGATGATACGGACGAGTACCAACTGGTTAACAAAGAATACAGACGAGTGTCAAATATGTGGGGAGTGATATATATATATATATATATATATATATATATATAAGATATGAACGAGTATCTGTATAAGTATGAGTGAGTGTTTGAAGTATGAGCAAGACACGGACGAGTGTTCAACTTGCTGGGAAAAGTTTGACACAGACGGGTGTCAGAAGAGAAGTGTATTAGTTATGAACTTATGAGTGTAAAAAGGTATTCTGGCAACCTGTGGGGATAGGATGACACGGACGGGTGTCAATAAGAGTGTAGTATAAACAAGTATTTGGTTTGCAACAAGTGTTTGGGCAACCATGTTGGGGAGTGGTGACACAGACGGGTGTCAAGAGAGTGTGTAGGTATTTGTAACCACAGAGGATGTTTGTGGCTTATCTGCGGGGGATGATATGACATGGACGAGTGTCAAGAAAGTATATATGAACATGTATCTGGGTTGGAGAGTGCAAAGGGGATGCTTTGGCTTTCTGTTGGGGAAATTGAGACGACACGGACGAGCGTCGAGTAGAACATGTTATGGACAAGTATCTGTACTTAAGAGTGCAAAGGGGCGCTTTAGCTTTTATGTGCAAGGGGTGTATTTTGTACATTGCTGATGAGGTAATGTTGGTATCCATATTAGATGGAATGCCCCGTATTAGACGGAATGCTACGCTTATTTGGTGAATATGATGTAATTGATATGATTATGAAAAGGAGAAACCGATCCGGGATTCGGATCCTGTTGATGATCTCTGGCTGATCTGCTTGAAGTGATATCCCAGCTGGGGATGAGATCATTGGTAGATCTGATAAAAAAAATGGTTCTGCTTGGGGACTAGATCACTGATAAATCTATCCGGTTTAAGGAGACAACCCATCTGGGAATGAGGAAACTTCCGTCACTTTGTTGTGTGAGAATTTCAGACATTTCTCTTATGGGTAGAGGCTGGAACTCTGTGGGGAGATGGTTCCCTTGTCTTTGGGAGACCTGGTACTCTGTTTGGGGGATGAGAGATCACTGAACGATCTTCCTTGAGATTTTTGTGGTGATCCCGGCTGGGGATGAGGAGGCTTCGACAACTCTGTTGGGAAAAAGCATTTCAGATACTGCTTGGAGGAGATGTGTTGGGGAAGTGATGCTTGGCATGCCCCATGCTACGTATTTGAATACCTGCAACCTGTTAAGACAAAGAAATGCACAAGTGTCCCGAGGTATCCCTTACCGGATTCCGTCATAGGAGTTAGATATTCCTGAGAGTAAACACATTTCCTATAAGCAGTCAATTAGAAAGGCACATATGTTTTATGCAAATATTATATCATGGATATTGGACATTTTGCAAACGAAACAAAAATGTATGAGACGATGTGTGACTGAAAATCTGATTTTATTAATCTTGGTGCCCTGAATTGGAATATACAGTCAAAGAAACAGATCCCCTGAAATGAGGAGATTGTTACAAATTGAGAAAAGTAAAAGTGTTGGCAATGTTGTTGACGCTTCAGTGAGCTTTCTTTGCTATGACCCGTATGACCTTGACATTCTTCTCATCTTGCTTTCTGAAGAAGGTTGATTATGACCGATGCTTTATCCTTTTGAAACTTGCCATGTTGTAAGTGGTACAGACGAATTCAAAATGCAGTTGTTCGCTTATTCCCTTATTTTGCGTGGATCGCCCTTTCGGGTTTTCAATCCACCGGGATACTCATTTTTGCCCGAGCTGTCCAATGTGGCTTTTCAACTCAGCGGGTGTACATATTTTTTTCAATTTTCCCTTATTTTTGCCCGAGTCTTTTATTCTGTTTTTGACTCGCTGGGATGCCCTATTTTTGCCTGGACTTACATTTTGTTTTTATGTCCAGTGGGTCATTTTATGCGAAGTATTTTTTAACTGCATCTAAATTCACAGGGGATAAGAAATCTTCACCATCCATAGTAGTGAGCATCAGTGCTCCACCAGAGAAAACTTTCTTTACTATGAATGGACCATCGTAGTTCGGAGTCCATTTGCCCCTGTGGTCTGTATGAGGAGGAAGGAGTCTTTTCAGCACAAGATCTCCTACTTGGTATTCCCGAAGCCTGACTTTCTGATCGAAGGCTTTCTTCATTCTCTTCTAATATAGATACCCATGACAAATTGCAGCTAATCTCTTCTCTTCGATAAGATTTAGTTGATTGTACCGAGATCGGACCCACTCTGCTTCATTCAGCTTGACATCCATCAGTACCCGTAAGGAGGGTAGTTCAACTTCAACAGGTAGGACTGCCTCCATACCATACACAAGTTGATACGGTGTTGCCCCAGTGGATGTTCTCATTGAGGTACGGTACCCATGCAAGGCAAATGGTAGCATTTCATGACAATCTTTGTAAGTAACCACCATCTTCTGCACAATCTTCTTAATGTTCTTGTTAGCTTCCTCAACAGCGCCATTCATCTTTGGCCTGTAAGGAGAAGAGTTGTGATGTTGGATTTTAAAGTCCCGACACAGTTCTGCCATCATTTTGTTGTTCAAATTGGAACCATTATCAGTAATGATTCACTCGGGTACTCCATACCGACATATGATGTCTCTTTTCAAAAATATGGCTACCACTTGTCTGGTGACATTTGCATATGAAGCTGCTTCAACCCACTTGGTGAAGTAATCAATGGCTACCAGGATTAATTTGTTTCCATTTGAAGCAGTCGGTTCGATCTTTCCAATCATGTCAATGCCCCACATTGCAAAGGGCCAAGGCGAAGACATTACGTTCAAAGGATTTGGAGGCACATGCACTTTGTCTGCATAAATCTTGCATTTATGGCACTTTCTGGCATAGGCACAACAGTCTGCATCCATTGTGATCCAGTAGTAGCCTGATCGTAATAATTTCTTAGCCATTGCATGTCCTCCAGCATGGGTACCAAAAGATCCTTCATGCACCTCGTGCATTAGCAAGTCTGCTTCTTTCTTATCAACACATCTGAGCAGAACCATGTCAAAGTTTCTCTTGTATAATGAGCCATCGACATTAAGGAAGAAAGTACCAGCCAGCCTTCTTAATGTCTTCTTATCATTGGATGATGCCCCAGGTGGGTATGTTTGATCCTCTAAGAAACATTTGATGTCATGGAACCAAGGCTTGTCGTCTTTAGCAATGTCCACAGAGAATACGTATGCTGGTCAGTCCAGTCTGGATACCAAAATCCGAGGCACATAATTGGCAGTCTGAACTTTGATCATGGAGGAAATGGTAGCTAAAGCATCTGCGAACTGATTTTCGTCTCGAGGGATGTACTCAAGTTTGACTGTTGTAAAGAAAGTCAATAATCTCCTCGTATAGTCACGGTATGGAATCAGATGCTCCTGGTGAGTGTACCATTTGTTGTTGGTTTGATTGATTACTAAAGTTGAATCCCCGAATACAGTTAAAGTTTTGATCCTGAGGTCAATGTCTTCCTCAAGACCCATGATACAGGCTTCGTATTCAGCTTCATTGTTAGTGCATGCAAAAGTGAGTTTTGCCGAGAAAGGCATGTGAACTCCTTTAGGTGTAATGAGCACTGCACCAACTCCGCGTCCATTCATATTGACAGCCCCATCAAACATCATTGTCCATTCTTCTTCTGGGTCAGGCCCTTCAGTGTGAACAAGCTCTTCATGATCTTTTGCTTTTAGGAACATGATGTCTTCATCAGGGAAGTCAAATCTCATTGGTTGGTAATCATCGATGGGTTGCTCAGCTAGATAATCAGACAGTACACTGCCCTTGATGGCCTTTTGAGATGTGTACTGAATGTCATACTCTGTCAGAATCATTTTCCATCTTTCAACCCTTCCGGTAAGTGCTGGCTTCTAAAATATGTACTTGACGGGGTCCATCTTTGAGATTAATAAGGTAGTGTGAGTCAACATATATTGTCTTAGTCGGCGAGCAGCCCACGCTAAAGCACAACCAGTTTTCTCGAGCAGTGAATAACGTTGTTCACAGTCGGTAAAATTTTTGCTTAGGTAGTATATTGCATACTCTTTTCGACTAGACCCGTCATGCTGGCCCAACACACACCCCATTGATCCTTCTAATACTGTCAGGTACATTATTAGAGGTCTTCCTTCAACTGGAGGCATAAGAATTGGAGGTTCTTGTAAGTACTCCTTGATTTTGTCAAAAGCCTTCTGACAATCTTCGTTCCACCTTACTGTTTGTTCCTTTCTTAACAATTTGTACAGTGGCTCACAGGTTGCAGTGAGGTGGGATATGAATCTTGATATGTAGTTCAATCTACATAGAAACCCCCGAACTTCTTTCTCTGTCCTAGGTGCAGGCATCTCTTGAATGGCTTTGACTTTGTCAGGATCAACTTCAATTCCCTTTTCACTTACGATGAATCCCAACAACTTACCGGAACGTACCCCGAATGTGCACTTGTTAGGGTTTAGCTTCAGCTGATACTTTCTCAGACGTTTGAACAATTTCAGCAGATTTACCAGATGGTCTTCTTCAGTGAGGGACTTGGCAATCATGTCATCCACGTAGCATTCAATTTCTTTGTGGATCATATCGTGGAATAATGTCACCATAGCCCATTGATAAGTAGCACCGGCATTCTTCAGTCCAAAAGGCATTACCTTATAACAAAATATGCCCTAAGGTGTGATGAAGGTAGTCTTCTCCATGTCTTCGGGTGACATCCTGATCTGATTATACCCAGAAAATCCATCCATGAAGGAAAATACCGAGAACTGAGCCGTGTTGTCGACCAGTACATCAATGTGAGGTAATAGGAAATCATCCTTTGGGCTAGCTCTGTTCAGATCACGGTAATCCACACACATTCGTACTTTGCCATCCTTCTTAGGCACTGGTACAATGTTAGCGACCCACGGCGGGTAACTAGTTACAGCAAGGAAGTCGGCGTCCCACTGTTTTTGTACTTCTTCTTTTATCTTCATAGCCATATCCGGACGAGTACCGCGCAGCTTCTGCTTCACTGGAGGGCAATCTTCTTTCAAAGGCAGCTTGTGCATAACAATATTCGTATCCAGACCTGGCATGTCTTGATAGGACCAAGCAAAGACGTCGACGTACTCTCGAAGCATGTCAATAAGTTGTTCCTTCACTGAATCTTGCAGACTGGCCCCAATCTTCACTTCTTTCAAGTCTTCTTCGGTACCAAGATTAATTGTCTCAACCTCTTCCTGATGAGGAGTGTTCACTTTCTCTTCTTGCCTCAACAACCTGGCTAACTCTTCAGGTAACTCATAGTCTTCTTCAACCCCTTCATCAGCTTGATTAATTGGATTGTCGAAGTCATACAAGGTCATAGCAGTGTTGTTGTTGGTGCAATCTGGAGGATAATCTCTACAAGGTTTGCGATTGGTTCGTTTTAGTGATCAGTTTTAATCTTATTTAGAAAAAGTGAAAATGAAATTATTTATTTTGAAAACATTGCCATTTTATTGTTTTGTACAAAAGTGAAAAATGAAAAGACAGTGAGCGAAAAAGAGACTCGTTTGCAAAAGATGTCTGATATTCATTGATTAATCATTTGCACAAAATTACAATATGACCCTATTACAAAATGAATCCTGACACCTTGGGCAAGATGCATGACTTGATGCATGCTAAAAAAGACAGGAAATAATAATTACTCTGCAGGAGTAACCCTTATAATTTCCTGGGAAGACCAGTTAAGGACTTGGTTCACCGGGATTCTTGGACGTATCCAGTTCTCCAGGTTGCGGTCAATTTCCTCCTCGTCTTCCAGATTATTAACAGCATCTGGGGTGAGCATCCCCCCACTGACAAATTTGGGCTCCTTGGCAGCCTCTGATTGATCTTGTCGGATTGGTCTGTAACCCAATCCGAATTTATCTTCCTTCTTTTCCACTGGCAGCAGCTTGCCCCAGCCTTGAGCAGTACCTTCTTCAACAACCTTTCGGGCTTGCTGATAAGAGATGATTGAAGTACCCATCCTGTCTTCCTGGGACGCAGCCAATACTCCAGTAGCCTCATTGACATTTAGGGCCTCAAACCCTTAGCTCATCGTCTCATGGATTTCACCATCCATCTCAATATACTTGTATGTAGCCAGATGGATAACAAATATGTCTTCCTCCCCACAAATGGTGATAATATGTCCTTCCCATTCGTACTTCAGTTTCTGGTGAAGGGTCAACGTTACTGCGCCTGCGGGGTGAATCCAGGGTCGACCTAGCAAACAACTGTATGTTGGCTGTATGTCCATCACATAGAAAATGGTTTTGAAGACTTGTGGACCGATTATCACTGGCAACTCCACCTCTCCCAAAACAGACCTTTTAGAGCCATCAAAAACCCGAACCACAAGATTACTTGGCCGGAGAGCTATCCCGTCATATTCTAGCTTGGTAAGGGCTTTCTTGGGTAAGACATTGAGTGAGGACCAAGTGTCTATAAGCACATGAGATAAGACAGCTCCTTTGCACTCCAAGGTTATGTGCAAGGCTTTGTTGTGGAGACGTCCTTCTGAAGTTAAATCAGCATCAGTGAACCCTAGCCCATGGCTAGTATTGACATTTGATACCACTATTTCCAGCTGATTCACAGTGATCTCTTCTGGCACGTAGGCAGCGTGCAGAACTTTGAGAAGGGCATCCCGATGGGCTTCAGAACACAACAGCAGTGATAGGATTGATATCTTTGAAGGAGTCTGGTGGAGCTGGTCCACAACTTTATAGTCACTTCTCTTAATGATTCTCATAAACTCATCCACATCTTGATTGAAGGATGACTTATGAGTTTCTTTTGGCACAAATTCTTCCGGTATCACACTTTTCCCCTTGGCTCTGGTAGCAACATCTCCCTCAGTATTGGTTCTAGGGACTTGTGAAGCGAAGAGATGTCCTCTTCGGGTGAAGCCTCCGCCTCCCCCAACATTATCCACTTCGGGAGTGAGAACTGGAGAATCAAGAAGGACTTTCTCTCTATTGCAGTATAGATCAACACCACAATGCCATGGTATAGCAATGTCTTTGTCATATGGGATCGGCCCGGGCACCGTGATGGTGACTGGGCTTACTACTGCAGTTGTTGGGACTACAATGGTCTGTGGATCATAAAAGATTGTTACAGGACCTCTGGTGGATGCATGTGAAGGTGAATTGAAGCTTTGTTGAGACTGTTGTTGATTTTGCTAAAATTTGTTGGAACTCAGGACCGTTGCCAAGTCATAATAAATTGTGACAGTGGAAACATCATTATCGGTTGTTGAAGTTGTAGTAGCTGGTGCAAATGAATTGTTGTGTGTTGAAGTGACAGATGGGATGATTGTTGAAGTTGTAGCTGAATCGGTTGGAACAATGGTTGTTGCAGTTGTAGAAGAAACACTTGGAAAGATGGTTATTGCATTTGTAGAAGATTCACTTGTTGTTGATAAAAGAGTTGTTGGTGTTGTAGAAGCGGTGGTTGTAATTTGCAGAATGCCTTCCTTAATCAAATCATTGATGCCTTTCCTCAAGCTGGCACACCCATTCTCAGAAAGTTTGCAGAATTCGCAACAGACCTCACAACCTGGAAACACTTGGCACTTTAAAAGCTGGGCTTTAACCTCTGCCAGAGGTGTTTGAATACATGCAATGTCTTCTATTAAACTTAGGGGAGAACCATCCTCTACGGAATTAATCCTTACCCACTGTGGCTTGGCATAGGATTTTTCATTACATTGGGAGGAGGTGCAAAGTTCAGGGCTTTTGAATCTACCAGATCCTGAACCTTCATATGCAGAGCTCTACATTTTTCCGTAGAATGACCGGGTGCATTGGAATGAAAAGCACACCTAGCATTAACATCATAGTTTCTTGGAAGGTTTTGAGGATCAGGTGGAGCCAATGTCCTCAACTCAACAAGATTGAGCTTTAGGAGTTGTGGCAGTAGGGTAGCATATGGCATAGGAATGGGATCAATTACTCGGTTGACCTGAGATGGTCGTTGTTGAAATGGGCGTTGTTGTTATTTTTGTATGATCTCTGTTGCGGAAATTGTTGTTGTTGCGGAAAGTGTTGTGGTTGTTGAGCATACTGAGGAGGTGGAGCAGGGATAGTAACAGCGGCAACTGTTCTGGGTAAGTATTGGGGTCTCCCTCTTCCCATGTGCACAGAGTTTGTCTCACCGGATCTATGGGGCCCAGCAAATGGTTTTCTTGTACTGCTTGAACTAGCACCATTATCAGAGATCTTTCCCATCTTCAATAGGCTCTCTATTCTTTCCCCAGCTATCACCACATCAGCAAAACTGGTAGAAGAGAATGCAGCCAATCTATCAATGTAGGTTCCTTGAAGAGTATTCATGAACATGTCTGCCATTTCCCTTTCAGACATGGGTGGTTGAACTGCAGCAGCAAGTTGCCTCCACCTTTGGGCATATTCCCTGAAGCTTTCACGGAAAGATTGAGACATTCCCATCAGGAGGGTCCTGTTTGGAGCCATGTCCAAGTTGTATTAATACTGACGGATAAAAGCCTCAGTCAAGTCCTTCCAGTTCCTCACTGTGGCTCTAGTCAAGTGAGAATACCATTCTCGGGATGCCCCAGTTAGACTATCCTCGAAGTAAAACATCCACAGCTTTTCGTCCATGGTGTATGATTTTAATCTTCCCAAGAATGATTGAAGTTGAGTGCGTGGGCAGGATGTGCCATTATACTTTTCAAAACACGGGGGTTTGAACTTGTAAGGAATTCTCACCTCTTCAACCAGTCCCATGTCCATTACATCAAAGCCTAGGGAATTCTGGGATTCAAGAGACCTCAACTTATCTGCAATTTCATCCAGCCTACGGTCGTAAACTTCATCCCCAACCCTAACAACTGTAAACTGCTCTTCTTGAGGATCCTCTTGCAAGATCCTACCTCTAGCAGTGTTACCCTGAGTATTCCTTATGACATTAACTTCTGGGTTTAGATGAGGCCCAAACTCTGGTGGATCAGTGCGAGGCTTCCCGTGATCGTTGTTACTGGTACCTCTTGTACTTGGATGGTGTTCTTCAAGAGTTTGTCTTTCCACCAACTCCCTTAGCCTTTCCTGGCTCTGAGCTAAGCCAGTCATTACAGTCATGAATTGGGTCATCTGATTCCTCATCTCAACCCTCTCATTATCCATTTGGGTCCTTACTTCATTCAAGTCTTGCTGAACTTGATCCAATTGAATTCCCGGAAGGTTGTTTCTCGTCGGGTACCAGTGTATTCTGTTGACAGGGAACACTCTTCTGCGAGCAATGTTTCCTGAAACCACAACAAAGTGAGAAACATCAATAAAACAAAAACCTACAAAACAAAGAAAATGTTAGTATGCAATGCAATATGCTTATTTGTCTTCCAAGGGTATCCAGTTTGGTTCTTTGGTTTTGACCTTTCCAGACCTCGAGGAAATGCTGATGATGTTGATAGATAAAGCCCACCATAAATAATACAAACGGATATATTACAAAAGATAAAAATACATAGTTTGATTACAATACATGCTTATGGTGGGTCAAAATACAACAACAAAAGAAAAAGTACAAGCAAAAGGATCAAACATCCAATCCAAAGTCATCCTCCCTGACTTCCTTCAGGAGGGCCTCAGTCACTGGACCTACTGGGTGTTCTGTAATAGTCCTGATGAGGAGGTTCCTGGTAGCAATGGCACTGGTTAACTTCTTATGCTTATCCTGATCCTTTGACCTCTTCAACCCCGCCCGGAGTTTCAATTCAGATATCGCCTTCTGAGCTGCCAACAAAGCCTCCTGATGCTTCTTTTCACTAGCCTCCAACTGCTCTATCCTAGCCTGAGTCCTTTGATCTTCCTGTTCACAGGCTTCAGTGATCCTAATCCACCTAGCCTGGCTCTCCTCTAGATAATGCTCTGCCCTAGCCTTCTGAGTCTTTGCTTCCTTGCAAGCATTCTTCAGTACTAACTCCCCTGCACTTGCCTTCCTGATGTAGTCATCCGTCTTCTCAATCTTGGTCAAATGCTCAACCCTGAGCCTTTCCAATCTCTCATTTTCTAGACGGCTGACATTTCTCTCCCAGAGAGTCTTCTTTAAGGCTTCAGCTAGCTGAGTGTTCCTCTCTTTCAGCTTTTCAAACTCTTCCGAACTAACAGTAGCTGCAGGTTGTACTGTAGAAGGTCCAGGTACATCTTCTAAAGTGAATGGCATCTGGGTGATCTGAGCTCTGGTACGTGTCGCTCCCGGGATTTCCATCCTGGTACAAACGCGAAAGTGGCGCGGAAAAAGGTAGAGTCGCCAGCCATGCATTTTTATCCCGAATAGAGGGAATGGTAATGCTGCACAAACCAGAAGAAAAAAAAAGGGAAGGACACAGGTCCTGCGAACCAAAGAGACTGAGTTCGGGAGTCGGTTACGACCTGGGAAGGTATTAGCACCCAGATCGTCCGCCGTACCCGACGGGATCCACGCTTGCAAAGAATACTGTTTCAAAGGGTGAGGGTATGAAAACTGCAGTAAAAGAAAAGAAAATGAACTGGAAAAGAAAAATGAGAAAGGAAATGAATAAGAAAAGAAAAGGAAAAATGTAGGGAAAATAAAGATTGTGCTCGAACGGGCCCTACCCCGCTGCCTACGTACCTCACCAGGATAATGAGGATCAGAGACGCCGTAGTTCCCCTAACTAGGGGTACTAAAAGGAAATTGCTTGTGAATTAAGGCTTGAACTGCCTATGCCATTGCTCAGGTGTTGCAGACTCGGACGACGAGTGCGTAACCGTCTTGCAAAATGACAAGTAGGAGCAAGTTCGCGTACGGAGCGAAGGAGATGAGAAAAGAATTCCCGAAGGAATGACGCTTATTGTTTGTTTTGTGTTTTTTAGAAGCTTTTATGAGTGTGTCACAAGGAAGTGAACTCAAACTCTCACCAATGGAATGTGCACTTGTCACTACATTCCAAGATGGAATAATAGAACAAGCACACTCAAGTAAGGAGAAGATCCCCAAAACTTGAACCCAAAGATTAGGGCTTAGGCTCACTAACTTGCTTAATTATTAAGTGTTTTTTTGGTTATTTACATGAAGAAGTGTTTTTTATGCTTTTCTTTATGAAGAAGATACCTTGATCAGACTTGTGCATCACAAGGTAAACATGTACTATCCAAAGATGGGAAGACTACAAGCATACCTCATGGAATAAGGCTATGGATCAATGCATCACTTCACATTTATTAAAGTGTTTTCTTTTTAAGAGTTATGAGATGAGAAGAGAAGAAGAACCAAAAGATCTCAAAGGAAAAATTCTAAAGGGGGACTAAAATAATCCTAAGTATTCACATGCATGGAAGTCCTAAGAGTTAGTGAGGTTTCTATCCTAATGAAGGAAAAAAGAAGAAGATAGAAGAAGGGATGAGAAAGGCCTAAGCCCAACAACAAAGGGTTAGTAACATAAACATAAGAGGAAGATGAGAATTGGAGATGTGGAACTCAATTCCCACATCTCTCACTTACCATAGCCCCTGCAAGGTTAGTATGCACACAAAAAAAATCCAGCAAAGTGACCAACACAATCATGGAATTAATCATGCTCAAAGGTTCTTGTGAACAAGAATCAAACATCATGCCAAACATTGCAAGTACACGACTTACGCGTCGAAAACATGAAAGCATACATCAACCAGCAAGCAAATCACCCTAAAATCTCATGTTTAATGATCATGCAATGATCCATGGCAAATAGAACAAGCAAAGGGATCAAACAAGCTCAAAACAACACTAAAAAGTCATTCTGCTTCAGTGTTAACCGGTTAACCAAATGCGTTAACCGGTTAACCAGCTCAAACCTGCACAAAATACGCACAAAACAGGGGCGTTAACCGGTTAACCATATACGTTAACCGGTTAACACTGATAAAACAGCAACAAATCCTGCAGAAAACAGCATCTCAAAACAGCTTATTCAAATAAGCTTGCACCAGACCAGCAATCAATTACACATGGAAAAATTAGATCAATTCACATTAATCCATATCATTAAGCTCATGAACAATAACATTCGGATCCGGATACAAATCAACCAATCAAATCAAACAACACAAGCAAATACACAAGCACATGGTGGATCTAAAGCACAAGCATGCAAATAAGCTAAAAACAGAGCTAGATCTGAAATTAACCAACCTACAAAGCTGAGGTATGCTTTGGTAATTGTTGATTGAGCTGAAAACGGTAGATCTCGCGCAAAACTTTAAAGATCCGATGCTAAGCTCCACACTCCATGCAAAATAAATGCAAGAACAAGCCCTTGATGCAGAATTTTGGATCCAAAAGCACTTCTAGATCTCGAACCAGATCTGAATCTCCAATAAAACCAGCAAAAAGATGCAAAGAAGCTATGAATGGAGGTTTAGTTCCAAGATCTACACACCTCAAGGCAAGGTTGTGTGATCTTCAAAGAGGAACTTTGAGTGATTTGGAAAATTGGGAGAGAAAAGTGAGAGAATTGTGAGTGAGAGGAATGAAAATTCAGAAATGAGAGTGAAAAAAAATGAGAGGGGGCCCCTTTGGTTTGGAGGGAAATGGAATAAATATGATTTAGGTTTGGGGCCCAAAATTTTGGTTTGGGATCCAAAAATATGGCTTGGCATTAGCTTAGAAAGTGATTTGGATTTAGGGTTGGAATGAGGCTTGGATAAATGCTCTAGATCCTTCTCTCAAATTCAAATTTAATTCAAATGAATAAAAATCAGAAAATTGGAAAATGGGGCCAAAACACACATGCTGAAATTGCTGCTGGAAATTCAAATTTCGCAGCTGTTAACCGGTTAACCATATGCGTTAACCGGTTAACGCATGGAAAATTTGAATTTCCCTCCCTTTGGTGGGAACCTTAAAAATAGACCTGCACCAACCGTTTCAAGCAAATTTTGATCCATCTTCTCTTTCTAAGGCTCTGAACATGATACCAGGCTTGTGCAAAATGATCCTGTGAGATTCTTGCCAGATCACCATGCTCTTGATTTTGACTTGCAGATTCAGATTTTCCCAGATGACCGATCATATGCCTTATGCTAGAACATGTGAGTGTTATGCTTTATTTTTCTATGCAAAATGATAAGGATATGGTATGCTCGTGATGATTATGATATGATAACGATGCTAAACAAGAAGAGGGCAAATTTGGGGTGTTACAGCTGCCCCTATTCAATCAACTGTTAATCTGAAAAGGATGAGAGCAGCGGCTATCAGACATTCGAGAGAAACTGTGATTGAATACCAAGAAGACCTGAAATTTGCACTCTGACGAAGAATGCAACACTGGGAAATAAACCCAACCAGATGACGCTTTGGGGATAAGAAGGAGAGAAAAAACAGACGAGCTTCTTCCAAGTTGAAACTGATATCTGAAATACTATCATGCTGACAGACGAGTCTTCGCATGACCTGTGACGCCAGGTACAGAGAGCGGACGAGCCCTTAAGGATCTTCAAAGTAACCTGAGATGGACGAATCTCCTTCACTAATCCTTACGCAGATAAGTGGAATAAGACGGACGAGTCTTCTTCGGATAACCCTTACGCAGGCTCCGGGAATGCATATAAGTCTGTGGGATAGACATGCAATCAAGGTAGACGAACCTTCCTCATATATTATCCGCGGATATATGGTATAAGACAGACGAGTCTTCTGAGCAAACCTGTTACGCCAGGTGCAGCAACCATAATTGGTGCTTGAGACAGACGAGCCTCCTTCGGATTTACCTGTTACGCCAGGACCGGTAACCATTTCGACATTTAATTCCCACTGTCAGGATTTTAAACCTCTTCAATACAGACGAGTATTGGATGATCGTCAAGAGAACACAGACGAGTGCCAATAGTCAAAGATACAGACGAGTATCGGACGATGATCTGAGAAACACAGACGAGTGCTTCAGGCGATGATACAGACGAGTATCAGCCACTGGTATAGACGAATACCAGAAATTCAAACACAGACGAGCATTTGAAGTAGTCACAGAGATATCAGGGTAAAAAGCAAATCTTCACATTCAGGTGCAAGCTAGCACAGACGAGTGCTGAGGATGATACAGACGAGTATCCAGGCAAAGCAGACGAGCTTCAGAACACAAACGACTTTTGGGGGATAAAAGCAGACGAGCTTCAAACACACACAGACGAGTGTTGGACAGTTGCAGACGAGCAACAACAGAGAATACATATCAAGGCACAGACGAGTGCAGCGAAGGATCCAATACCAAACACAGACGAGTGTTGGAAGGTTGCAGACGAGCAACAACAAATATCATCTCAGAACACAGACGAGTGTTGAGGAGTTGCGGACGAGCAACAACGGAGGCATCATGACACAGACGAGTGTTGGAAATTGCAGACGAGCAGCCATAAAGCAGTGATATGTCCTCGCTGGGGAAACTTGCTTAGGGATAACACATACGAGTGTTGAAGATTGCAGACGAGCAGCCATAAAGCAGTGATATGTCCTCGCTGGGGAAACTTGCTTAGGGATAACACATACGAGTGTTGAAGATTGCAGACGAGCAGCCATAAAGCAGTGATATGTCCTCGCTGGGGAAACTTGCTTAGGGATAACACATACGAGTGTTGAAGATTGCAGACGAGCAATAAACGAATGCCTGATCGGCAACAAGAGATACAACTCTGCAGGGGAGAAAAAGTCAAGAGGTCTGGATACCCACTCCGACTGAGGTGATGAATACCTGGCTGCATCATCAAATAAACCAACAATAGGGCAAATCTGCTGGGGAATATTTCACGGACGGAGGTGAAAATCAAATATGAACTCTGTGGGAACCAATCATCTTCAGACTTAGCTGGGGAAGCTTCCTGGGCGAATACTCTGACTGGGGAGAGCATCCGATGATTCAAGACTCTGAGGGGATATCAGGCTTTCGGGTACCTGATAGGCAAGGACTCTTACTGGGAACAGAATACGGTTAATTTCATCTCTGATGACGTCAGGCTTTCGAGCACCTGCTGGCTATACTTCACTGGGGGAGAATGGACTGCTACTTCACTGGAGAAGAAGAACCTGCTTGGGCCGCCGCCCATACTTAGCTGGATAAAATCTCTGCCAGAGGTGCCAGGCTTCAAATACCTGTTGGAGAAGAAATCTCTGCTTGGGGAAATACTCTACTGGGGAAGAGTACCTTGCTTGAGAGAATGTGACGCCATCCTGCAACCTGCAACAACAGAAAACACACGTGTGTCCCGGGGATTTGCATGGTGTGATCTGTTCATCCATTATCACCCGACACTCAAAGAGGGTTACAGTTTCCCTGCATGTCAGTTTTCTTTTCAAGATTATCACCATGTTTAGATGCAATGCTATTTTTGCCAAAAATTCAGGACATTTTGCAAACAAAAATAAACACACACAGCTTTCTGACTGAATATTATTTTTATTGAATGACCTCTGAATAGGCACAGATTTACATCAGGAAGCAACCACCTGGAAAGAGGTAGCCACTATAAAAATTGAGAAAAGAAACTATCCTAATGGCAATGTACATGGCATTCCAAGGAGTTCCATTTCTGCTATGACCTGCATGTCTTCAAGACTCTCCATTCTGCTTTGGCTTTCTGAGAGAACAAGGGGACTGTTTCCTATCCTTCTGATATTGTCAAACCGTACGAAACGATGACGTGGTTCAGATAACTTGGATCACAGTTGTTCGCTTATTCCCTTATTTTGCGTGGATCGCCCTCTCGGGTTTTCAATCCACCGGGATACCCTTTTTTGCCTGAGCTGTCCAATGTGGCTTTTCAACTCAGCGGGTGTACACATTTTTTATATTTATTTCCCTAATTTTTGCCCGAGCTTTTTATTCTGTTTTTAGCTCGCCGGGATGCCCTTTTCTTGCCTGGACTTACATTCTGTTTTTGTGTCCAGCGGGTCTCTTTACGCGAAGTATTTTTTAACTGCGTCCGAGTTGACAGGGGATGGGAAGTCCTCTCCATCCATAGTGGTGAGCATCAGCGCTCCTCCTGAGAAGACTCTCTTCACTATGAATGGTCCTTCGTAGTTTGGGGTCCACTTGCCCCTGTTATCTGAACCTGGAGGAACGATCCTCTTCAATACAAGCTCTCCCACTCGATACTCTCGAGTACGTACTCGTTGATCGAATGCCCGCTTCATTCTCCTCTGATAAAGCTGACCATGACAGATAGCCGCTAATCTCTTTTCCTCAATTAGACATAGCTGGTTGTAACGAGCACGCACCCATTCAGCCTCATCCAGTTTGACGTCCATCATCACACGCAGTGAAGGAATCTCTACTTCAACAGGCAGGACTGCTTCCATGCCATACACTAGAGAGAAGGGAGTTGCCCCTGTTGACGTCCTGACCGACGTTCGGTACCCATGCAAAGCAAACGGTAACATCTCATGCCAATCCTTGTAGGTGACAACCATTTTCTGCACAATCTTCTTGATATTCTTGTTAGCTGCCTCTACCGCACCATTCATCTTTGGTCGGTAAGGAGAAGAATTGTGATGCTGTATTTTGAAGTCCCGACATAAGTCTGCCATCATCTTGTTGTTGAGATTAGAACCATTATCAGTAATGATCCTTTCGGGCACTCCATATCTGCATATGATATCTCTTTTCAGAAATCTTGCCACCACTTGACGAGTGACATTGGCATAAGACGCTGCTTCTACCCACTTGGTAAAGTAATCAATCGCGACCAGGATGAAGCGATGACCATTCGAAGCAGTTGGATCAATCTTCCCGATCATGTCAATGCCCCACATAGAGAAAGGCCAAGGAGATGACATGATGTTGAGCGGGTTAGGAGGAACATGCACTTTATCTGCATATATTTGGCACTTGTGGCATTTACGAGCGAACGAACAACAATCTGCATCCATTGTCATCCAGTAATACCCTGATCTCAGCAGTTTCTTTGCCATAGCATGCCCTCCTGCATGGGTACCAAAAGATCCTTCATGGACTTCCTGCATCAACAGGCTTGCTTCGTGTCTATCCACGCATCTGAGCAAGACCATGTCGAAATTCCTCTTGTACAAAACCCCGTCTGTGTTCAAGAAGAAACTAGCAGCAAGTCGTCTCAAGGTCTTTTTGTCTTTGGAAGATGCCCCTGTTGGGTATTCTTGCTTCTCCAGGAACAACTTGATATCAAAATACCAAGGTTTCTCGTCAGACACGGCGTCTACAGAGAAAGCATAAGCCGGAGAGTCAAGCCTGGAGATGTCAATTCTGGGCACAAAGTTCCAACATAGGGCTTTAATTGACGAAGAGAGAGTGGCCAAAGCATCGGCAAATTGATTTTCGTCCCGTGGTATGTATTTGAGCTCAACTGTCGTGAAGAATGTCAACAGTTTTCTAGCATAATCCCTGTACGGAACTAGATGCTCTTGATGTGTATACCACTTGCCGGTAATTTGGTTAATGACGAGGGCTGAATCTCCGAATATGTCGAGGTTCTTAATCCGAAGATCAATTGCCTCCTCTATTCCCATTATACACGCCTCGTATTCCGCTTCATTGTTGGTGCAGCCAAAAGTAATTTTGGCAGCGAAGGGTAAATGAACACCTTCAGGAGTAATGAGTACGGCACCAACTCCACGACCATTGATATTGACAGCCCCATCAAACATCAATTTCCATTTGGATTCAGGGTCAGGCCCCTCCTCCGGAAGTGGTTCCTCATAATCGTTTGTTTTGAGGCACATGATGTCCTCATCAGGGAAATCAAATCTCATCGGCTGATAGTCATCCTCAAGAGGTTGCTGAGCAAGGTATTCCGACAATACACTTCCTTTGATGGCTTTCTGAGAAGTGTACTGGATGTCGTATTCAGTTAAAATCATCTGCCATCTAGCAACCCTTCCGGTCAATGCTGGTTTCTCAAAGATGTACTTGACAGGATCCATATTGGAAATGAGAAGTGTAGTATGGGTCAACATGTACTGCCTCAGTCGGCGAGCAGCCCATACCAAAGCGCAGCAAGTTTTCTCGAGCAGTGAGTATCGGGATTCACAGTCGGTAAACTTTTTGCTAAGGTAATAAATGGCGTACTCTTTTCGACCAGACTCGTCATGTTGGCCAAGCACACACCCCATCGACCCTTCTAGCACGGTCAAGTACATGATTAACGGTCTCCCCTCCACTGGAGGCATCAGAATTGGAGGCTCCTGCAAATATTCCTTTATTTTGTCGAAAGCCCTTTGGCAATCATCATTCCACCTGACTGTTTGCTCTTTTCTTAGCAGTTTGAATATCGGTTCGCACGTGGCAGTTAGGTGAGATATGAACCGAGAAATGTAGTTCAATCTACCTAAGAACCCGCGCACTTCTTTTTCTGTCTTTGGTGCAGGCATATCTTGAATAGCTTTCACTTTAGCAGGATCTACCTCAATTCCTCTTTGACTTATAATGAAACCCAGCAACTTTCCAGAACGCACTCCGAAAGTGCACTTGTTCGGATTCAACCTCAACTTGTACTTGATCAATCTGTCAAACAACTTCTTTAGGTTAACCAAATGCTCCTCTTTGTCCTTGGACTTTGCAATCATATCATCCACATAACATTCGATCTCCTTGTGGATCATGTCATGGAACAACGTGACCATTGCCCGTTGATAAGTTGCCCCTGCGTTCTTCAGACCGAAAGGCATGACCTTATAGCAGAACGTTCCCCACGGGGTAATGAACGTTGTCTTCTCCATGTCTTCCGGCGCCATTTTTATCTGATTATAACCGGAGAATCCATCCATGAAGGAGAATACTGAGAATTGAGCAGTACTGTCGACCAACACGTCAATGTGTGGCAACGGAAAATCATCCTTTGGGCTTGCTCTGTTCAAATCTCGATAGTCAACGCACATCCGGACCTTGCCGTCCTTTTTAGGCACTGGTACGATGTTAGCTACCCAAGGTGGGTAACTAGTCACGGCAAGGAACCCGGCATCCCACTGTTTCTGCACCTCCTCTTTAATCTTCATCGCCATATCCGGGCGAGTTCTTCTCAACTTTTGCTTCACAGGAGGACAGTCTTCTCTCAGAGGTAGCTTATGCATCACGATGTCGGTATCCAACCCTGGCATATCTTGATATGACCAAGCAAAGATATCTACATACTCTCTCAGCATACTGATCAGCTCTTGTTTGACGTCGGCCTGCAGATTGGCTCCTATCTTGATTTCTTTCTTTGCATCTTCACTGCCAATGTTGATGGTCTCAATCTCCTCTTGATGAGGCTGAATAACTCGTTCCTCTTGTTTTAACAATCTGACCAACTCTTCAGGTAGGTCACAATCTTCCTCAACCCCTTCATCAGCTTGGTAGACTGGATTATCAAAGTCATGCATAGTCATAGCAGGAACGTTATCCGTGGAATCCGGATGATCAATACTGCACAAATGATGTGCTTATTCAGAATCTGCTTATTTTGAAAAGAGACGCTAACACAAAGCAAAAAATGAAAAAACACATTGCCATTTTTATATTGTTTTTTGTGAAAAAGTTTAAAAACAAAGAAAGAGAGCACAATTTGTCTGAAAATGTCCTTTTATTTCATGGCAAAAATAACGATGCAATACAAAACATGGTAGCCCAGTACAATGGATCCAAACATCTTGGGCAGAATGCTGGATTTGACAATGCAGTATGCTAATAAAAGGAAACAAAACAAATACTTTGAGAGCCAGGTGACTTGAACAATGTCCTCAGCAGACCAATTTCCTAGCTCCTCGCCGGGTGCACACGGGCGGATCCAATTGTTGTCCCAGTCTCTGTCACTATCCCCGTCTTGGCTTGCCATACAGATTTGATCGCGGTCAAACGACCCAGCACTTGTGAATGAGATAGCTTTACCACTCCGAGTAGACCCCCCAGGCTGATACCCTAAGCCGAATTTATCACCCTTCTTTTCCACCTCCAGTAGCTTGCCCCAGCCCTGGGCATTGCCTGATTGGACGGCCTCTTTTGCTTCCCGGTAGGAATGGATTGACGTGCCTTCGTTGTTTTTCTTCACCGGAGTCAGGATACTGACATCTGCCTCAAAAGCTTGGCACAAAGTCTCGTGAATTTCCCCGTCCATTTCTACATATTTAAATGTCGACAAATGGCTGACGAATATATCTTCTTCCCCGCAAACTGTGGTGACCTGGCCATCCACCACATATTTAAGCTTCTGGTGCAGAGTTGAGGTGACAGCTCCAGCTGCGTGTATCCACGGTCTGCCCAACAAGCAACTATACGCAGGCTGGATATCCATGACATAGAAGACACTCTTGAAGACTTGAGAGCCTATCTTGACAGGCAACTCAACCTCTCCGAAAACGGATCTTCTTGAACCATCGAAAGCTTTAACCACTAGATCACTCGGCGTCAGAATAACCCCATCAATGTTAAGCTTCATCAACGCCTTCTTCGGGAGCACATTCAAGGAAGAGCCTGTGTCCACAAGAACATGAGACAAAACAGCGCCCTTGCATTCCATCGTGATATGCAGTGCTTTATTGTGATTCCTTCCCTCCGAAGTAAGGTCTCGGTCAGTGAAGCCTAAACCATGGCTGGCATTAACACTTCCAACAACAGCTTCGAGTTGATTAACAGTGATTTCTTGAGGAACATAGGCCATTTGAAGTACTTTCAGCAAGGCTTCTCGGTGCGCGGGAGAGCACATCAACAGTGACAAAATAGAAATCTTTGAAGGCGTTTGATTCAGTTGGTCAACCACCTTGTAGTCACTCCTTTTGATGATCTTCATAAACTCCTCTACCTCCTTTTCAAACGTCCTCTGCCCAGCCACAGGAGTAGTTGACTCGTCATTCGCAGTCTGCTTTCCTTTGTCTTTGGACGAAGCTTCGGCCTCAGGATCCTTTCTCAGTGCAGGGGGAGCAAACAAACGACCACTTCGAGTAAAACCTCCAACACCTCCCACATTTTCAATGGTCAAGTCAGCAACAGGTCTACTTTCCATCTTCTGTCCCGCCACATAGACATCGGAACCATAATGCCACGGAATGGCTCTATCATCATTATACGGCATTGGCCCAGGTACAGTTATAGTCACAGGACTAATCTGAGGAGCGTAAACGGTAACAGGCTCTTGTCGAACGGGCATGTCAGCCTCATTGTAGAAGATAGTAATGGTTGACACATCATCAGCCTTTTCATCACTAATCTTGCTAAATTGTAGGGACCCAACATCAATCAACTCTTGCAAACCCGTCTTCAATTTCTCGCAGCCATTCACAACACTTATACAGTCTTCACAATCGAGAGAACAACCAGGAAATACTTGACCTTTCAACAGTCTCTCTTTCACCACCTTCAACGGCGTCTTGACTTCATCAATTCTCAGTACCAAACTCAACTTGTCATCACGCTCAACAGCATTAACTCTTGCCCCTCCATGATTAGGTATAGGGTTCGAGTTGATATTCGGTGGTGGCGCAAAGTTGATTGCCTTTGAATCCACGAGATCTTGAACTTTGTGATGTAGCGCCCTGCACTTCTCGGTTGAGTGCCCGGGTGCCCCTGAATGAAAAGCGCATCGCGCGTTGACGTCGTAACCAGCTGGAAGCTCTCCAGGAGGTGGTGGTGCCAAAGTCCTTAATTGAATAAGGTTCAAGTCTAGTAGTCTCGGCAACAAGGCAGCATATGTCATCGGAATAACTTCAATCACCCTGTTAGCAGGACGAGTCTGCCTCGGCTGATAAGGTCTTTGCTGGTAGTTGGCTCTAGGTTGTTGTTGTTGTTGTGGTGGAGGTGGCATCTGTTGTACGGGAGCTGCAGGAATAGTGACAGCAGCCACATGTTCATAAGGTCTTCTGTAACCACGGCCCTGGCTTCGGCCGAATACAGCATTGGTCTCTCCTTCTCGCCTTCTTGGAGGTCCGCTAAAAGCTTTCCTCGCTCCATTTGAGCTACTAGCACCTGGGTCTTGTATCTTCCCCATTTTCAACAGCGTTTCGACCCTTTCTCCCGCAATGACAATATCGTTGAACTTTGTAGCAGAACTTGATGCCAATCTCTCAAGAAATACCCCCTGGAGGGTACCCATAAACATATCGGCCATCTCATTCTCTAACAAGGGTGGCTGCACCCTAGCAGCTAGCTGACGCCACCTCTGGGCGTATTCTTTGAAGCCTTCTTTTGCTGTCTGAGCCATATGTTGCAACTGGGTGCGATTCGGAGCCATGTCCATATTATATTGGTACTGCCTCACAAAGGCTTCAGCAAGATCTTTCCAGCTCTTAACATTGACCCTGCTGAGTTTCATGTACCACTCAAGGGAAGCTCCCACTAAGCTGTCCTGAAAGTAATACATCCACAGTTTTTCATCATCTGTATGAGCGGCGATTCTTCCCACATATGATTGCAGATGGGTCTTTGGGCAAGCAGTGCCGTTATACTTCTCGAAAGTAGGAACTTTGAACTTATACGGGATCCTGACTCCCGGAACCAAGCCCAAGTCTGTTATATCGAACCCCAAAGAACTCTGGGACTGAACAGCCTTGATTTGCTCAGCCATCTCTTCAAACCTCTTGTTCATTTCGACCCCTTGACCCTCGGTCTCATCAAGTAAAGTGAACTGGTCCTCCTGGTGATCCACATGAATGTTATGCATCCCGTCGTTGACTGTTGTCGTCCCTGGTTGTGTGGCAGGAATTCCCCCTTGATGTGCGCCTGCACCAGCATGATTACCAGCATTAGCAGCAGCAGCAGCATTCCGGTTCTGATTTTCAACCAACTCTCGCAGCCGTTCTTGATTCTGCCCCATGCCGGTCATTAACGTCATGAAGTTATCCATTCTCTGCCTTAGGTCTGCCAAATCTGCCTGCATTTGATCCATGGCCCGCTCTCTGTTAATCTTGGTTGGGTATCTGTGCACTGCCGGTTGTTCTCGAACTTTTCGAGGAGCTATAGTGCCTGAAACACAAAACCCGTTAGTAATTGATGCAACACCTGCAAAACAGACAAACAGGTTATATGCAATGCAATGTAACTGTTCATGTTCCCAATTTTAAGCATTTGGCATGCCCCAGTTCTGGTATCTATCTCGGCAATCACTTTCAGTGTTTAGCTTTCAAACTTTCTCTTTGATAAGTGTTCAGACGTTAGTAGTATCCAGACAAACGAGTCTTGCACATTCAAAACGATAACTTGCACATTAATACTGAATATGGACAAACCACTATAGGCTAAAAGTCAGAATACATCCAAGAATATTCCCCGAAGGGTTACAAATCAGTACATAAAGACAAAGGAAATGAAAGCAAAACCCCTACAACAAGCCTGTAGGTAGTCTGAAAAATAAACTAAGCTTAGGACCCCGACTCTGCCACCTCTGCCCTGCTCTTCTTGACGCCTGCTCTCAGCTTGAGCTCTTCAATCTCTTTCCTGGCTTCCTCCAGAGCTAATTGGCTTTGGACTAGCTGTTGGGTCCTCTCCCTCCGGATGGCGTGGGCTTGCTCCACTTCCTCCTTCTTAAAAGCCATCTGAACTTCAAAGAACTCTTCCTTCTCTTTGAATTTCTTTTGCTCTTCCTCCCTTTGGCCTTTCAGCCAAACAATGGACTGTCGAGCACTCCTGAGAGTCTTTAAAGTCTCCTTGTGCTTGGCTTCTCTTTGCGCTTCCATCATACCCAATCGGTGGAAATGGGCTTCTCTTCCGGCAAAATCCTTCTCTTTGTTTTCCAAGGAGGACTGGAGCTTTTGCAGTTTATCTTCAGCTTCCTTCTTGGCTCCATTGGCCTGGTGGTATAAGCTTACCATCTCAACATTCTCTACTCTGACCGCATGCAGCTGAGCTTCTAGCTTCTTGTACTCCTCCAAGGAAACCGTACTGCTCGGACCTGGTACCTCTCGAGGATAAAGTGGAGCTTCGACTGAAAAAGGCATGAGAACTGACTCGATATGCCTTTGCAACCATTCAACGTATGGTGGATATGCTTTGGGATCAACTCGGCCGAAGTCCTTCTTCCCTTTCCTTTTCCTGTGATCCCAGGATTGAACTGCTTGTTGGACTAGCTCTCTGTTTCCATCAACAGGAAAATACAAAGATTCAGCAAACATTTCCATCTGGGGAGGATCCTTCAAAGGGTAGCCAAACTGCCTTCTGGCTAATGTCGGGTAGTAACTGATGACACCTTTCCTTCCCAGCAAAGGTACTCCGGCAAACCTTCCGCAGCTAACCATCACCTCTTTTCCTAGCAAATCCCTGTCATAACCCCAAGCAATGTCTTCTTCAGTCAATCCCATCAGTCTTCTGGACCATCTCCATTCGTCTCGTATATCCTTGAAGGCACCTGATTTAGGCAACTGTCTAGCGAACCATTCAGCAAACAAAGGAGCACAGCAGACCACTGGACCACCTCTACCTTTCTCGTTTCTGTAATGGACACTAAAATAAAAGTCACCCAATAAAGTAGGCACCGGATTGCCTTTTGCGAAGATTGAGATCACTTCTAAGCTGACAAACTCTTTCTCTCCGGGAAACAAGCTAGACCCATATACCATCAATGCAAGCAAAGCTCCAAAGTCGCTCCACCTAGCCTCTGTAGCATACTTCTCAGCCTCTGGAATAAGCACACTCCATGGTAGACCTCTGCCTTTACTCTCTTGCAAAGCCTTTCTGACTGAAGCAACTGGCAACCTACAAACCTTGGCTATGTCTTCATCTCTGAGCACAACCTCTGACCCGTAGAACGGCAATGTCTCTCTGATCGGGACACTCAGCATGCTGGAGATCTCTTCCAATGTCGGAGCTAAGATGTAACCTGGAAGAATAAAGCAACGCAACATGGGATCATAAAATTGCAACAAGGTATGCAAGCTGTCCTTTTGGTCTGTAGTAGGCTTGTCCACAAATTTCAGTATCTGGCCATATCTTTTCTTGAAATTACCCAAGACTTGATCGTTCATCAGACCTGCTAACCTTTGAACACTTCTGACTTCCGGCTGAAGAAAGGTGTAATGCACATTCTTTTTTCTCGGATCGCTTTTAATTTCTGCCATGGAGATAAGAATACCAGAACCGGGAACAGATGTGAGTAGTGACCTGAAAAAATGGGAAACATAAACAGTTAATGCAAAGAATGATGCAAATGTAATGCAATGCAAGCATATGACCAACGGGGACCATCTGAACTGGCACACTGACAAGGGCCCCTCGGAACAACTGGCAAACTCAACAGTTCACTGAGTCACCCCCTCTGGTAATCACAACCCTCTGATAGAAGATCTCAGACCCACAGTATCAAGAAATCCAGAATTCCAGGATCATAACCTCGGAACCATAGAATCAATAGAACCACCGGTCATATTCACAGGACCAAAGATCATAACTGAACAGATGAGTGTATGTTGAGGTCATGGGTTCCTGCACACCTGTACACACCCCCCAATCTCACGGGTAAAAGGCTCCGGGTCAGACATCACGGACTCTCAAAGCCACATAGCAATAATACTGTCACCATCTCCGAGAAATGGCTCATGACCAAATCAGGGAATCGGTTAGGCATTATGTACTATGCAGGGAGGCCTCAGCTGAGTCCGGGAAAAACAAGCATCCCTTATAAGTCCCCAGCTTCAAGCGCTGAAATCAAGAAACAATAGTACATTCAGCCCGTAGGATACAGTACTAATGTCATATGACCAGATGCTTTAACTGAGTTCTTATAAGAGAACCAGGCCATCCTATGCGAGTTCCCAGTGGACCCTCGGGTGCGAATGGGTTTGCCACAAAATGTGGTCTGCCACTGTCACCACTGGAGAAGGTTGTTTCCACAAAGGTTCTCAATGATCGGTCCCCAGCTGCACATAACTGTCAGGGTTATGTAATGAGAGAGGAAGATCCCCAAATCAAGACATTTCCAAGACAATCGCAACCTGGGTGTGGAACTCACTACTACCCCCATGACAAGATCTCATGAGGCCAAAGTGGAACCACTCTAAGTCCTATGGTGCACTCGAGCCGGGTACTTGGCTCATATCTCTCAAGAACCAGTAACTCCCATCCCACCAAAGGAAATCAGTCCAGACAGTCCAGTATGATACATGATGCAGAAAATAAATACTGAAAACTGTAAATAAAGCTGTAAATAAAGCTGTAAATAAAGCAATAAACAAACAGCAATATAATACAACAAGCCACATCAAACAAACATCACCCAATGAAACAGCAACACACAAGCGCTAGGAGAGACTCACAGGGGAACCAGAGATTCTGGGTCATATCCCCAGCAGAGTCGCCAGCTGTCGCTCCCGGGATTTCCATCCTGGTACAAACGCGAAAGTGGCGCGGAAAAAGGTAGAGTCGCCAGCCATGCATTTTTATCCCGAATAGAGGGAATGGTAATGCTGCACAAACCAGAAGAAAAAAAAAGGGAAGGACACAGGTCCTGCGAACCAAAGAGACTGAGTTCGGGAGTCGGTTACGACCTGGGAAGGTATTAGCACCCAGATCGTCCGCCGTACCCGACGGGATCCACGCTTGCAAAGAATACTGTTTCAAAGGGTGAGGGTATGAAAACTGCAGTAAAAGAAAAGAAAATGAACTGGAAAAGAAAAATGAGAAAGGAAATGAATAAGAAAAGAAAAGGAAAAATGTAGGGAAAATAAAGATTGTGCTCGAACGGGCCCTACCCCGCTGCCTACGTACCTCACCAGGATAATGAGGATCAGAGACGCCGTAGTTCCCCTAACTAGGGGTACTAAAAGGAAATTGCTTGTGAATTAAGGCTTGAACTGCCTATGCCATTGCTCAGGTGTTGCAGACTCGGACGACGAGTGCGTAACCGTCTTGCAAAATGACAAGTAGGAGCAAGTTCGCGTACGGAGCGAAGGAGATGAGAAAAGAATTCCCGAAGGAATGACGCTTATTGTTTGTTTTGTGTTTTTTAGAAGCTTTTATGAGTGTGTCACAAGGAAGTGAACTCAAACTCTCACCAATGGAATGTGCACTTGTCACTACATTCCAAGATGGAATAATAGAACAAGCACACTCAAGTAAGGAGAAGATCCCCAAAACTTGAACCCAAAGATTAGGGCTTAGGCTCACTAACTTGCTTAATTATTAAGTGTTTTTTTGGTTATTTACATGAAGAAGTGTTTTTTATGCTTTTCTTTATGAAGAAGATACCTTGATCAGACTTGTGCATCACAAGGTAAACATGTACTATCCCAAGATGGGAAGACTACAAGCATACCTCATGGAATAAGGCTATGGATCAATGCATCACTTCACATTTATTAAAGTGTTTTCTTTTTAAGAGTTATGAGATGAGAAGAGAAGAAGAACCAAAAGATCTCAAAGGAAAAATTCTAAAGGGGGACTAAAATAATCCTAAGTATTCACATGCATGGAAGTCCTAAGAGTTAGTGAGGTTTCTATCCTAATGAAGGAAAAAAGAAGAAGATAGAAGAAGGGATGAGAAAGGCCTAAGCCCAACAACAAAGGGTTAGTAACATAAACATAAGAGGAAGATGAGAATTGGAGATGTGGAACTCAATTCCCACATCTCTCACTTACCATAGCCCCTGCAAGGTTAGTATGCACACACAAAAAATCCAGCAAAGTGACCAACACAATCATGGAATTAATCATGCTCAAAGGTTCTTGTGAACAAGAATCAAACATCATGCCAAACATTGCAAGTACACGACTTACGCGTCGAAAACATGAAAGCATACATCAACCAGCAAGCAAATCACCCTAAAATCTCATGTTTAATGATCATGCAATGATCCATGGCAAATAGAACAAGCAAAGGGATCAAACAAGCTCAAAACAACACTAAAAAGTCATTCTGCTTCAGTGTTAACCGGTTAACCAAATGCGTTAACCGGTTAACCAGCTCAAACCTGCACAAAATACGCACAAAACAGGGGCGTTAACCGGTTAACCATATACGTTAACCGGTTAACACTGATAAAACAGCAACAAATCCTGCAGAAAACAGCATCTCAAAACAGCTTATTCAAATAAGCTTGCACCAGACCAGCAATCAATTACACATGGAAAAATTAGATCAATTCACATTAATCCATATCATTAAGCTCATGAACAATAACATTCGGATCCAGATACAAATCAACCAATCAAATCAAACAACACAAGCAAATACACAAGCACATGGTGGATCTAAAGCACAAGCATGCAAATAAGCTAAAAACAGAGCTAGATCTGAAATTAACCAACCTACAAAGCTGAGGTATGCTTTGGTAATTGTTGATTGAGCTGAAAACGGTAGATCTCGCGCAAAACTTTAAAGATCCGATGCTAAGCTCCACACTCCATGCAAAATAAATGCAAGAACAAGCCCTTGATGCAGAATTTTGGATCCAAAAGCACTTCTAGATCTCGAACCAGATCTGAATCTCCAATAAAACCAGCAAAAAGATGCAAAGAAGCTATGAATGGAGGTTTAGTTCCAAGATCTACACACCTCAAGGCAAGGTTGTGTGATCTTCAAAGAGGAACTTTGAGTGATTTGGAAAATTGGGAGAGAAAAGTGAGAGAATTGTGAGTGAGAGGAATGAAAATTCAGAAATGAGAGTGAAAAAAAATGAGAGGGGGCCCCTTTGGTTTGGAGGGAAATGGAATAAATATGATTTAGGTTTGGGGCCCAAAATTTTGGTTTGGGATCCAAAAATATGGCTTGGCATTAGCTTAGAAAGTGATTTGGATTTAGGGTTGGAATGAGGCTTGGATAAATGCTCTAGATCCTTCTCTCAAATTCAAATTTAATTCAAATGAATAAAAATCAGAAAATTGGAAAATGGGGCCAAAACACACATGCTGAAATTGCTGCTGGAAATTCAAATTTCGCAGCTGTTAACCGGTTAACCATATGCGTTAACCGGTTAACGCATGGAAAATTTGAATTTCCCTCCCTTTGGTGGGAACCTTAAAAATAGACCTGCACCAACCGTTTCAAGCAAATTTTGATCCATCTTCTCTTTCTAAGGCTCTGAACATGATACCAGGCTTGTGCAAAATGATCCTGTGAGATTCTTGCCAGATCACCATGCTCTTGATTTTGACTTGCAGATTCAGATTTTCCCAGATGACCGATCATATGCCTTATGCTAGAACATGTGAGTGTTATGCTTTATTTTTCTATGCAAAATGATAAGGATATGGTATGCTCGTGATGATTATGATATGATAACGATGCTAAACAAGAAGAGGGCAAATTTGGGGTGTTACAGTACGGGACCAATCAGAATACTGTGCTGAAGCAATGTTGTTGCACTTGCCAAGGATGGTTGTTCCCTTGGTATGAATGTTATCCCAAGCCCAGGCAGCTTATCTGACAATAGCAGAGTTGGGTTGAATTTCACAATAAAGAGTTTCAGCCAAATCTTGCCCTCTTGGAGGATGAACCAAAGCATACCCTAGTTGTCTCTTAAACAGTAAAGGGTTGTAGTTGATGCAACCTTTCACTCCTATCAAAGGCACATTAGGATATTGCCCACAGCTAGTGATGATGTCTTTGCCTTTGGTGCTCTGAGTGCACCACCTGATGTCATCTGATGTCAAGGCAATGAATCTCTTAGCCCAGTTCTTCTGCTGATGGGGGTTCAGGAAGGTATCTGATTTTGGCAAGTGTCTTAGCAGCCAAGAGTAATAGAGAGGAGCACAACATCTGACTAGTCTTCCTCTTTGCTTCTCATTCCTCTGGTGAACTGAGTAGTAGAAGTCTCCAAGCAAGGTAGGAACAAGGTTCCTCAACAAGAACATATGGATGGCGTTCTTACTCACAAACTTTGGCTCATCTGCAAACAAGATAACCCCATATATACTGAGGGCTAAAAGTGCACAGACAGCCTTCCATTCTCCTATAGCAGCATGCAGGGTAGCCTGAGAGATCAAGAGGTCTAGGTGAAGGCCTGAAACCCCAACTTTGGTTGTCATGTTCTGATCAATGAGGGCAGGCTCCAAATGCAATGCCCTAGCTATGTCTTCATTTATGGGAGCAACCATCTCTGGGTTGAAAGGGATCCTTCTCCTGATAGGAACTCCCAACAACAAGGAAAACTCTTCTAGTAAAGGTCCCATCTGGAAATCAGGGAATGTGAAACATCTGAGTGGAGGATCATAGAACTGCAAGAAAGTATGGATCATGCTCCTCTGAGATGCATCTAGATCCATGACCATGTCCAATATTCCCCCATAATGCTCTCTAAATAGTGGGATATGGTCAGGTGTAATAAGGGACTGGATCTGCCTGATGCCAGTCAGGGTGGGCTCAAAGAAGTGGTATGTCATGTTGCTCTGTCTTGAAGTGTCCATGGATGTTGGTGAAGAAGCTGAGAACAACTATTGATGAAGATCACTGAGGGAGATGCTGGAGGTAAGTCTCTGGTAGCTGGAGAAGAATCACTGATAAACTGATGAAGGTGCTGGAGAAGACAAATGAAGCAATCTGAGCAGCAGAAGAGGTCAAAACCAAACCAAAGTCAAAATGATGGATACCCTGTAAAACAAATAAGAAAATGTTAAATGATGCAAAAATAATGTATGAAAATGATATGCAAAGGGTTTGTGATCAAGTGCTGGATCTAGTTATCTGCCTTGGTAAAAGTCCATGTATGTTCATAAGTTCGGATGGAGGCTTAGAAATCCAGTAACCAGGTGGGGACTCAAATAAAGAGTCACAAGTCCAGGTTAATCACAAGGACTGTTCAAAGTGATGCTTTCTTAAAACAATAATAGTAACTGGGTATGATGTGGCCAAGGGTTCCTGCAAACCTATAAACAACCCAACCCCCTCACAGGTAATGTTCTAGAACAAGGATCCTCAAACTTGGATCAGTTATGAGAAGTGTAAACACTTCTAACCCGGAGGTACAATGTTTACAATAACCATAAAAGATCCTCCTCTAATTCCCCTCAGATGCTGAAGGTCATAAAAAAGGTCATCCAGACTTAGCAGGCTTCCCAGATAGCCCTAGTACTACAGGAAATCTGTAGCACAGAGTTCTCAAGAAGAAACCCATGTCTGAACCGTGTTTCATATTCCCACACCAGACCGAAATGGAATGGGAAAGAATATGAAGCCACTCTAGCCTTTGTGCCACTCAGGTCCCAGGTATAGGACTTTAATCACTCAATGAAACCCCACCCACCAAGGAAGAATTCAGATCCAGCACATGATAATGACAGTATGAAGTATGAAAACTGTAAACGAAAGCAATAAATAAAGTTGTACATAAAGCAATAAATAAAACAAATAAACAAGCACAAGTAGCACATAACACCCCCGTAAACACAAATCAAACAAGCGCTGGGAGGAACCCACAAAAAGAACCAGAAGCCCTGGTTGCAATATAAGGATCCCCAGCAGAGTCGCCAAGCTGTCGCTCCCAAAGATTTGCATCCCGGTACAAGCGCGAATGGTCGGCGAAAGGAGAAATGAAAATGAACTGAATAGAGTTGCCAGCTAGGCATTTTTATCCCGAAGGAAAGGTAATGTTGCATAAACAAAGAAAAGATATGGATAAGACGGTTGCGAACCAGAGAAACTAAGAAAGGGGGTTGGTTACAACCTGGGAAGGTATTAGCACCCAGATTGTCCGTCGTACTCGACGGGATCCACGCTTGAAAGTTTGTGTTTAAAGGGGTAGTGTCTGTGCTATCTGTGTGCAAAAGCTGGAAAAGGGCGTACAAGTGTCAGTGCAAGAAAATGAAGTGAAATACTCAAGGAATGAGGCTTAAAAGAATAATGCTGGAAGAGGGGGGAAGAGATAGAGACTTTTGTTCGATAACAGTTAAGTTATGCCTACGTATCCTCTCGTGCAATGAGGAAGTCAGAACACCGTAGTTCGACTCAAAGAGACTGAAAGATAAATTGACTGATGAACTACTTGCTTGTCTATGCTCAAGTGTATGACTTGTCTGGCTCGAGTGCTAACTGTCTTGCATTAGACGGAAGAAGCAAGTTCTCGTTTGTGAGTGAAGATGATGAGAAAAGAATCCCGGAGGAGACGATTATTGTTTGTTTTTGTGTTTTCAATTTTTCATTGCTTTTTTGTGTTTGTCATAAGTTAATGAGCTTAAGCCTAAACCAAGGGTTAGTAAAATCATCATATCCTCCCTTTGATTAGGGATAATGAGAATACCTTAAGTATGAGATAAACACCTCACACTTAATTACCATGATGTAGGATTAAGATCATTAACCTGCTTGTGATTATTTAGATGTTTTTGGTGTTTTATTTAGTGTTAAGTAATGAGTTTAAGCCATAATCAAGGATTCAGTGGACCCATTACACCATCCTAATAGAAGGATAATAGATTAGAACATTTAAGCTGAGGAAGATACCTCAACTTAATCCATGATTAGGGATTAACCTCATGACAAAACAAACCTTTATTAAAGTGGATTTTAATTAATGGTAAAATTAAGAAGTGAATTTTATGGTCTGTAAGACAACTTGAGGGGGACTTGTCCATTAACACTAGGGTTAGTCCATCTTAACCAATAAAGGAAGAATTATAACCCTAATGCAAGGCCCAAGTTACAAGTTAATGTCTTAGTGATTATTAAGATGGATTGATTAAGAGGTTTAAACAAATTAAGGGTTTAACACTTAGGATTAAAGTTATACACTCCATCCTAAGAGAAGGATGCAGGCATAACCCTAATCACCAGGTCTTAAAACCTTAAAGGTTTAGTCTCTGATTATGAGATGGGAAGAGAGACACAAAGAAGACACAAAGGTAAAAGCTAAAGGGTGTCGCTCCCACCAAATGACACCCGGGGCCAAGAGGGGTACAGACGCGAACGGTCGGCGAAAGAGAAGAGAATGAATAGAGTCGCCAGCTAGGCATTTTTATCCCGAAGGAAAGGTAATGCTGCATAAACCTAAGAAGAGATATGGACAAGACGGTTGCGAACCAGAGAGACTGAGAAAGGGGGTTGGTTACGACCTGGGAAGGCATTAGAACCCAAATTGTCCGTCGTACTCGACGGGATCCACGCTTAAAAGTTTTGTGTTTTAAAGGGGTAGTGTCAGTGCTATTTATGTGCAAAAGCTGGAAAAGAATGCAAGTGTCAGTGCAAAAGGGAATGTGAAGTGAAATGAAAGAGTGTCAGTGCAATAACAGGAATGAAATGCTCAAGACTGCGAGGCTTAAAGAATAATGCTGGAAGAGGGGGAATATACAGAGACTTTTGTTCGATAACTTGTTAAATTATGCCTATGTATCCTCTCGTGCAATGAGGAAGTCAGAACACCGTAGTTCGACTCAAAAAGACTGAAAGATAAGTTGACTTGTGAACTGCTTACTTGCCTATGCTCAAGTGTATGACCTGTCTGGCTCAGGTGCAAACTGTCTTGCATTAGACAGAAGAAGCGAGTTCTCGTTTATGAGTGAATGAGATGAGAAAAGAATCCCGAAGGAGTCGATTATTGTTTGTTTTTGGTGTATTCAGTCTTTTATTACTTTTTGGAGGTTTGTCATAGGAAAATGAGCTTAATCCTAAACCAAGGGTTAGTAAATTCATCACATCCTCCCTCTGATTAGGGGTAATGAAAATACCTTAAATATGAAGTAAGCACCTCACACTTAATCACCATGATGTAGGATTAAGATCATTAACCTACTTGTATTTATTTAGATGTTTCTGGAGTTTGTTTAGTGTTTAGTAATGAGATTAAGCCACAATCAGAGATTTAATGGACTCATTACACCATTCTTATAGAAGGATAATAGATGAGAACATTTAAGCTGAGGAAAGCTCCTCAACTTAATCCATGATTAGGGATTAACCTCATGACAAAAAAAAAGCCTTTATTAAAGTGGTTTTTAATTAATGATGAGATTAGGAAGTGAATTTTATGGTTTGCAAGACAACTTGAGGAGGACTTGTCCATTAACACTAGGGTTAGTCCTTCTTAAACAATTAAGGAAGAATTAGAACCCTAATGCAAGTCCCAAGTTACAAGCTTGATATCTTAGTGTTTATTAGATGGATTGATTAAAGGATTTAAACACATTTAGGGTCTAACACTTAGGATTAAAGTTATACACTCCATCCTAATAGAAGGATGCAGGCATAAGCTTAATCACAAAGCCTTAAAACCTTTAGGGTTTAGTCCTTGATTATGAGGTGAGAAGAGAAGACTCAAAAGATGACACAAAGGTAAAAGCTTAGTGGGGGACTAACCAAACCCTAATTGTTATCATACTTGGAGATCCTAGGGTTTGTGAGGCTTTAAGAGAGAAAGAAATCTTCAAAGGCCACCAAGGAGGAACAAGATGGAAAAGAGATGAGAATGAGAAGAGAGAAGAGGGAAGAGAGGCACAAGTGAGCAAGCTCACTCAAAGACAAGTAAAAATGCAGCAAGGATGAAAAATGATAAGGTGAGAAGAGGTAGGAGGTAAAGGCAAATCCACCTCCCAAACAAACTTACCATTAACCTGAAAAGTTAGCACAAGATGCATAAGGGAAGAAATGGGATGAAACAATGCATATGGATGGGACAAGGCCAAAGTCAGAAACATACACATGATGCAAATGATGTCAAGAGATGGTGCAAAGCCATACAAAATGCATATATGTGAGCATACAAGAGAATGGAGGTATATGGAGCATGCTTTGAACCATGGAAGTTCATGAAAGTTTATGAAATGCAATGAAAGTATGACATGTCAAATGAATGATGAAATGATCAAACATGATTCTAAAATGTCCTAAGATATCTTATATGTCATGAGGATGCATAAAATGTCATGGCAAGTTCATGTATGCAAGCAAATGAAAGATGGATGCAAAGGAAGGCAATAATTAGGGTTTGCATACAATATGCAATGCAAAGTTCAAAATCATAAGCAAATGACAAGATAAAAAATTGAAAATAGGATCAAAGGAACCCTAACCCTACACAAGTTCACTGTCCAAAGGAGGAGACCTAAATCTAAACCTAATGGAAGTTATGATTTTTCAAAGTCAACTAGGGTTTCAAGGCACCTTAAAAGGAAAAATGCTCATTAAATTGAAAATGAAAGATACAATCAAACCAATTTTACCCTAAAAACTACATGCTATGAAGGATGCAATGCAAGAAGAACCATTATCAAACTCTTCATGGTTACGCAGAATGAATTTTTTCAAGTTAGGATCAAAATATTTCCTTTAAATGAATTTAATTCCAATGAAAATTGTCAAAATAGGTCAAGAACCAAAAAGAAATTTGTTTTGAGAGTTTGATAATGTTTCTAAATGTTTTAAAAGGCAATGTGAATTTTTTGGTGATTTTTAAATACCTAAATGCATTTTTAATTAATTAATTTCCATTAACTAATTAAAAATAAACATTTAAATGATTTAAAAATAATTTTTGATGCAAAAAATAAAAATAAAAAAATTTTTGGGTTCTGAAAATTAATGAAATGTTTGACAAAAAATTTCAGAATTTTTTAATATATTTTGCTATTTTTAAAAATTCGTGCAAATTAAATGTAAAACAAATAAAATAAAAATGAAATTAAATGAAAAATGAGAAAGTCAAACAATCCAAGGGTTGTGGTTCAAACTCAGGGAAGCGGGAATTAACTACGCGCGCTAATGGACGGCCAGAATTCAAACTCACTTAATTATGTCATTAGCCCTAATCCTGAGCCCTAATGACTTTCAGATGACCGGAACAGTGTTCCGGTCATCTTCTCCGGCAGGCCATTTCCCCAATCTCACTCAATACGCATCAAAACTTCATCAAACTCTCCAAAAATGATTAATGAACAACAATAAACAAGATTCCAGGCACAAAAACCATTTATATTACATCAACAACAAGAATCGAAGCAATCAAGTTTCACGGGCAAAATTTCAGAACAAGCATACATGGTCATTTTTCACTCATTTTCAAAATAAATCATATCATGGTGATCAGTGAAGCATAAGGAATCATTTAGAAACTAAAAATGGGAGTTTTGGAAAAAAAATTCTTGAGCTCACCTGAACTAGAGCTTTCACTTTTGGTACTTTCAGGCCAGGTCTTTGCTTCAAAATGGCTCCAATGATCTTCTTGAGGAAGCTTTGAAGCTTAGTTGGAGTGTATTGTGGCTGGTTTGTGAGATTGATGAAGTTCTGACCAAGGGGAGTGAAAAATCGTATTTCTGTTTGTGGGCTTTTCAGGGCAAATTGATGGTTGGGAAATGATCAGAGGGTCATGTTGAGTGATTCTGTGAAGTTTGTTTTGAGATTTTTGGCTTGTGTATTGAGTTTCGAGAGAAAATGCATATGAGAAGAGTTTGATGAATGCTGAGTTATGAGGGGTTTCAGCCTGTGTTGTATGTTGCATTGAGTTGCTTTTGGTCCATGTATCATGTTTGGATAGGTCAGAGAGTTGTTGGTGGCCTATGGTGATTGGTATGGGCAAGTTGCCAAAATGTCAACTTGACTTGTACTTGAGGTATGGGCAAGTGGGAGGCTGGGATAGAGGCATGGTCCTGCGCAGCAAAGATCAAGGAATGTCATGAAATCAGATTTTGTGAGCTGGCTCAAATGGATGAAGGGTTATGAAGCATTTTGCAACTTTGTGAAACTTTGGCCCATTTGGAATTTCTTGAAGTTCAAGGCACCAAAATGAATAATTCTTGGGCTAATTCTGATCTTTAGAGGTCATATGAGCATATTGTGAAGTGTTTGTGCACATTTGAAGCCTTTAGAATGCCTTATCATACCATTTTGCAAAATGCCTCTTTGGTGTAAAACATGAAATTATGTGATTTTTGCCAACTTTGCCAAGCCATAACTTTTGATCCAAAATGAATTAGAATGAGTTCTTGTACTTTTTGAAAATGGGAGGATTCATTCTACAACTTTTATGACCAAAGTTTTCCCATTTGAAGCATTTTTGAATCAAAAAGAGGAGGTTGAAAAACTTTCCTAAAATGGCAAGTTTACATTATAAGTCACTTTCCCAAAAAGGCAACTTTGCAAATGGCTTGAAATTCTTCAATTTTGTGAACTTCTAACATCTTCTATGATCAAATAAAGATAATACACAATCAAAATGATGGAGAACACCCTTTGGCTGTATCATTGGGGGCCTCAGATGCCCTGATTTTGCACTGACTTGCTCAAGAAGTCATCTCCTGATCAGATGCCTTCCCCATTGAATTTCTCCATGAAAATTGATATGCATGATCCTCATAACATATAGAGACCAATAGAAACAAGAATGACCAAAAAATTTGGAGTCATGGCCACTGAACCCAAAACCCTAATTTTAGGTCATCTGTGCAGTTAAACCTAGCTCTGCGTCCATGCCTTTCTCAGTTCTTGTGATTCTTTGACTTCCTTGACCTTGTGATGATATAATATGATGCTTGAACACACATGGACCCCTTTTAAGTGATTGATGACCTTTGGAGTGGCTCAAATGGCTCAGGGATGGCTCAGATCACAAACCCTAGATGCATATGGCTTTGAATCAATGTAGTGAATCAAAAATGTGGTATGAGATGTTATGATTGAATTTATGCAAATGAAAAGATCACAAGCCATGGTGTGAAATGAGTGAGGGCAAATTTGGGGTGTTTACAGCTGCCCCTATTCAAACATGAGTTAGTTGTGCAGGATGTAAGCGACGGCTTAACAGGCAAACAAGATAACTTGTGGTTGAATACCAAAGACAGTCCAAAATTTGCACTCACAGAATGAAGAAGAAAAGGGATATAGATTGTAAAAGGAAATAAAGTATAATTATAAAGTGCAGGCGACGGAGGACGAACGTCGAGCAGAGGACGACTGCTGGGGATGAAGCAATGACGGGGACGACCGACATGCTGGGGATATAAGAGATTATGATGGGGGCGGCCACCAAAATAAAGTAACAAAGATTCTCTGGGGATTAAAGGTAATAGTGAATGATGGGGACGACCACCAAGTTCAAAGCATAAATGAAATAAATGATGAGGTACGGTTATCGAAGGTGAAGGACGATCACCTAGCAGGGGACGGCTGCTCTGTTGGGGATAAGATGAGGGAAGGTCATCTAAGGTGAAGGACGATCACCTGGCAAGGTACGGTTGCCAAAAGTATCACGACATATGACGAATGTCGGATAGAAAAGGTCGACGATGGGGACGGCCATCGGATAAGTATGATGAAGGACGATCATCAAGAGGTGAAGGACGATCACCTAGCAGGGTATGACTGCTCTCAGGGTTTATCATGACAAAGGACGAATGTCAGATAATAAGGGGTTCTAATGAATAGAGACTCCGCTGGGAGTGATGAAAGACGATCATCAGAAAGGTGAAGGACGATCACCTGGCAGGGTACGGCTGCCGAAAGGTATCATGACATAGGACGAATGTCAGATAGAAAGGTAATAGTTTATCAAGATCTGTCGGGGACTCTTCTGGGGAACGGTAGACACAGACGAGTGTCTAAAATCAAGAGGACATAAGAGTTTGACACGGTGTATAGATTAAAGATGCGGACGAGCATCCTTAAGACTATGATACGGACGAGTATCAATAGAAACAAACGCTTGACGCATGTTCAGAGATGATGATACGGACGAGTATCAACTGGTTAACAAGGAACACGGACGAGTGTTGATTCTGAGGGGATTTAAGTGGTATATACAAGGTACGGACGAGTATCTGTATGAGTAAAAAGAGTGAGACACATGTGAGTGTTCAATTTGCTGTGGAGAACACGACACAGACGGGTGTCGGGAGAAGTGTATTATAAATAAGTATTTAATTCATAATCAGTGTTTAAGCATTTATACTGGGGAATGTGACACGGACGGGTGTCAGGGAATTGTATATATATGTATCTGTGAGTGCAAAGGGGACACTTTGGATTTCTGTTGGGGAAATGACACTGACGAGTGCCAAAAGGAGTATGTATCTGTATTTATGAGTGTAAGGGAAATGCTTTGGCTCTCTGGTGGGGGATTGGGAAATATTCTGTATATTGTTGATGGACTGTCAGTATTCACAAGCGCTTAGTTCAACACATGGCTTATGATTATGCAATATGTTTGATTTTGATCGTAATGCTCCGTATTAGACGGAATGCTACGCTCTGTGGGAAGAATATGATGCTGATGCTATGATTATGCACAGATACCGATCTGGGATCCGGATCCCGATGTTGTGGAGAGCTCTGGCTGATCTGCTTGAAGTGGATATCCCAGCTGGGGGTGAGATAATTGGTAGATCTGACATATATGACTCTGCATGGGGAAGTAGGTCATTGATAAACCTATCTTGGTAATGAGGGACCCAGCTGGGGTCTGTAGAAGCTTTCGTCACTCTATTGTGAGATCTTCGGGCATTGCTCTTCTGGATATAAGTTGAAACTCTGCGGGGCTGATTCCCTGTCTAACACTCGGCTGGGGAAGAAGAAAGATCACTGAAAGATCCTCCTAGAGATTTCTGTGGGGATCCCGCTGAGGATGATACTTGACAACTCAGCTGGGGGATATGAGCACCCTTTGGTACATGCTCTGAAGGAAATGGTTGAGAAGTGATGCCTGGCAACTCTGATGGGGAGAAAGCGTCTCTGGTGCTGTTTGGAAGGTGTGCTGAGGAAATAATGATTTGGGCATCCTACTGGGGAGAAGCTTTCATGCCCCATGTTGTGCTTTGAACACCTGCAATCCTGTATGACAAAGAAACGTACAAGTTTCCCGAGGTATCCCTTACTGGATTCCGTCATAGGAGTTTAGACACTCCCGGGAGCAAATATATTTCCTGTTAGCACGTATTTTTAGAAGGGAAGCATCTGTATTTATGCAATCAATATCTCAAGGACATCGGACATTTTGCAAATGAAAAATAAAATGTATGAGACAAGGTATGACTAAAAATCTGATTTTATTAATTTGTGTGCCCTGAATTGGCAAGATACAGTCAAAGAAACAGATCCCCTGAAATGAGGAAATCGTTACAAATTGAGAAGCAAAAAGACAGTGGCAATGTTGATGACGCTTCAAGGAGCTTTCCCTTTTGCTATGACTTGTATGACATTGACGTTCTTCTCATCTTGCTTTCTGAAGAAGGCTGATTCTGACCGATGCTCGAACCTTTCGAAGCTTGCCATGTTGTAAGCGATACAGACGAATTCAGGATGCAGTTGTTCGCTTATTCCCTTATTTTGCGTGGATCGCCCTTTCCGGTTTTCAATCCACCGGGATACCCATTTTTTCCTGAGTCGTCCAATGCGGCTTCTCAACTCAGCGGGTGTACATTTTTATATAATTTATTTTCCCTTATTTTTGACCGAGTCTTTTATTCTGTTTTTGACTCGTCGGGATGCCTTATTTTTGCCTGGACTTACATTCTGTTTTTATGTCCAGCGGGTCATTTTTATGCGAAGTATTTTTTAATTGCATCTGAATTTACAGGGGACAGGAAGTCTTCACCATCCATAGTACTGAGCATCAGTGCTCCACCAGAGAAAAATTTCTTTACTATGAACGGACCATCATAATTCGGAGTCCACTTGCCCCTGTGGTCTGTATAAGGAGGGAGGAGTCTTTTCAGCACAAGATCTCCTACTTGGTACTCTCGAAGCCTGACTTTCTGATCGAAGGCTTTCTTCATTCTCTTTTGATATAACTGCCCATGGCAGATGGCAACTAATCTCTTCTCTTCAATCAGATTCAGTTGTTCGTATCGGGATCGGACCCACTCTGCTTCATTTAGCTTAACATCCATTAGCACTCGCAAGGAGGGTAATTCAACTTCAACAGGTAGGACTGCCTCCATACCATACACAAGCTGATATGGTGTTGCCCCAGTGGATGTTCTGATTGACGTACGGTACCCATGTAAAGCAAATGGTAGCATTTCATGCCAGTCTTTGTAGGTAACCACCATCTTTTATACAATCTTCTTGATATTCTTATTAGCTGCCTCAACATCGCCATTCATTTTTGTCCTGTAAGGAGAAGAATTGTGGTGTTGGATCTTGAAGTCCCGGCATAGTTCTGCCATCATTTTGTTGTTTAAGTTGGAACCATTATCAGTAATGATTCGCTCGGGAACTCCATACCAACAGATGATATCTCTCTTCAAAAACCGGGCTACCACTTGTCTGGTAACATTTGCATACGAGGCTGCCTCAACCCACTTGGTAAAATAGTCAATGGCTAACAGGATGAATCTGTGGCCATTTGAAGCAGTCGGTTCAATCTTGCCAATCATATCGATGCCCCACATGGCGAAGGGCCAGGGTGAAGACATCACATTCAGAGGATTGGGAGGCACATGTATTTTATCCGCATAAATCTGGCATTTATGGCATTTCCTGGCATAAGCACAACAGTCTGCATCCATCGTGATCCAGTAGTACCCTGATCTTAATAACTTTTTAGCCATGGCATGCCCTCCAGCATGGGTACCAAAGGATCCTTCGTGCACCTCGTGCATCAACAAGTCTGCTTCTACCCTACCAACGCATCTGAGGAGTACCATATCAAAGTTTCTCTTGTAAAAGGAACCGTCAGTATTCAGGAAGAAACTACCAGCTAGCCTTCTTAATGTCTTCTTATCATTGGAAGATGCCCCAGGTGGGTATGTATGATCCTCCAAGAAGCACTTAATGTCATGGAACCAAGGCCTATCATCTCTAACAACATCTGCTGAGAACACGTATGCTGGTCGGTCAAGCATGGATACTGAGATCCGAGGCACAAAGTTGGCAGCCTGAACTTTGATCATGGATGAAATGGTAGCCAGAGCATCTGCAAACTGATTCTCGTCTCGAGGGATATACTCAAGCTTGACCGTTGTGAAGAAAGTCAACAACCTCCTTGTATAGTCCCGATAAGGTATCAGATGATCTTGGTGGGTGTACCATTTGCCGTTGGTTTGATTGATTACCAAAGTTGAATCTCCGAATACAGTCAAAGTCTTGATCCTGAGGTCAATGGCTTCCTTAAGACCCATAATACAAGCTTCGTATCCAGCTTCGTTGTTAGTGCAGTTAAAGGTGAGCTTTGCCGAGAAAGGCATGTGAACTCCTTTAGGTGTAATGAGTACTGCACCAACACCACGACCATTCATATTAATAGCCCCATCAAACATCATAGTCCATTCTTCTTCTGGGTCAGGCCCTTCAGTGTGAATATGCTCTTCATGATCTTTTGCTTTTATGAACATGATGTCTTCATCAGGGAAGTCAAATCTCATAGGCTGGTAATCATCAATGGGTTGCTCAGCAAGATAATCAGACAATACACTGCCCTTGATGGCTTTCTGAGATGTGTATTGAATGTCATATTCTGTAAGGATCATTTTCCATCTTGCAACCCGTCCGGTAAGTGCTGGCTTCTCAAATATGTACTTAACTGGATCCATCTTTGAGATCAATAAAGTGGTATGGGTCAACATATACTGCATTAGTCGGCGAGCAGCCCACGCTAAAGCACATCAAGTTTTTTCGAGCAGTGAATAACGTTGTTCACAGTCGGTAAACATTTTGCTTAGGTAGTATATTGCATACTCTTTTCGACCAGACTCGTCATGCTGGCCCAACACACACCCCATTGACTCTTCTAATACTGTCAAGTACATGATTAGAGGTCTTCCTTCAACTGGAGGCATAAGGATCGAAGGCTCTTGTAAGTATTCCTTAATTTTGTCAAAAGCCTTCTGGTAGTCTTCGTTCCACCTGACCGTTTGTTCTTTTCTTAAAAACTTGAATAAAGGTTCACAGGTTGCAGTGAGATGAGATATGAACCTCGAAATGTAGTTCAATCTACCTAGAAACCCCCGAACTTCTTTTTCAGTCTTCAGTGCAGGCATTTCTTGAATGGCTTTGACTTTATCAGGGTCAAATTCAATCCCTTTTTCACTTACAATAAATCCAAGTAGCTTACCGGATCGCACCCCGAATGTGCATTTGTTGGGGTTTAACTTCAACTGGTACTTCTCAGACGCTTGAATAACTTCAGCAGATTCATCAGGTGGTCTTCTTCTGTGAGGGACTTGGCAATCATGTCATCCACATAACATTCAATTTCTTTGTGGATCATGTCATGGAATAATGTTACCATAGCCCGTTGATAAGTAGCACCAGCATTCTTCAGTCCGAATGGCATTACCTTATAACAGAATGTGCCCCAGGGTGTGATGAAGGTTGTATTATCCATGTCTTCAGGTGACATTTTGATCTGATTGTATCCTGAAAATCCATCCATGAAGGAGAACACCGAGAACTGAGCCGTATTATCAACCAATACGTCAATGTGAGGTAAAGGGAAGTCATCTTTCGGGCTGGCTCTGTTCAGATCCCGGTAGTCCCCACACATCCTCACCTTGCCGTCTTTCTTAGGCACTGGTACAATGTTAGCAACCCACGGTGGATAGCTAGTTACAGCAAGGAAACCGGCGTCCCACTGCTTTTGTACCTCTTCCTTTATCTTCATTGCCATATCTGGGCGAGTATGGCGCAGTTTCTGTTTTACTGGAGGGCAATCTTCCTTTAGAGGCAGCTTGTGCATAACAATATCGGTGTCCAACCCCGGCATATCCTGATAAGACCAAGCGAAAACATCCACATACTCCCGAAGCATATCAATCAGTTGCTCTTTTACTGAATCTTGTAGGCAGGCCCCAATCTTAACTTCTTTCACGTCTTCTTCCGTACCAAGATTAACCGTTTCAATCTCCTCCTGGTGAGGAGTGATAACCTTCTCCTCTTGCCTTAACAACCTGGCTAGATCTTCAGGTAGCTCATAATCTTCTTCAACCCCTTCATCAACTTGATTGATTGGATTGTCGAAGTCATACGAAGTCATAGCAGTGTTGTTGTCGGTGCAGTCTGGAGGGCACTTTCTGCAAGGGTTTAGATTGGTTTATTTTAGTGATCAATTTTAATCTTGTTTAGAAAAAAGGTGAAAATGGAGTTATTTATTTTGAAAAACATTGCCATTTTATTTTTGTACAAAAAGAAAAATGAAAAGACATTGAGCGAAAAAGAGACTCGTTTGCAAAAGATGTCCGATATTCATTGATTAATCCATTTGCACAAAATTACAAGCTGGCCCGATTACAAAATGAGTCTTGTCATCTTGGGCAAGATGCAAGACTTGATGCATGCTTTTAAAATACAGGAAATAATAATTACTCTGCAGGAGTAACCCTTATAATTTCCTGGGAAGACCAGTTAAGGACTTGGCTCCCCGGGATCCTTGGACGTATCCAGCTCTCCGGGTTGCAGTCGCTTTCCTCCTCGTCTTCCAAATTGTTCACAGCATCCGGGGTGAGCATCCCCCTGCTGACAAAATTGGGCTCTTTTGCAGCCTCTGATTGATCCTGTTGAGTTGGTTTGTAACCCAACCCAAATCTGTCTTCTTTCTTTTCCACGGGCAGCAGCTTGCCCCAGCCTTGGGCAGTACCCTCTTCAACAACCTTTCGGGATTGCTGATAAGACGTCATGGAAGTTCCCAGTACAGCAGATGCTTCATTAATATTCAGGGCCTCAAACCCCTGGCTCATGGTTTCATGGATTTCTCCATCCATTTCTATGTACTTATACGTAGCTAGCTGGCTAACAAAGATGTCCTCCTCCCCACAGATGGTGATGATCTGGCCTTCCCACTCGAATTTCAGCTTCTGGTGAAGGGTAGACGTAACAGCGCCAGCAGCGTGGATCCAGGGTCTACCCAACAAACAGCTGTAGGCCGGCTGAATGTCCATCACAAAGAAGGTAGTTTTAAAAGTCCGCGGGCCAATCATCATAGGCAGATCAATGTCCCCAAGCACTGATCTCTTAGAGCCATCAAATGCTCTCACCACCAAATTACTCGGACGTAAAGCCAAGCCATCATACTCCAGCTTCACTAAGGCTTTCTTTGGCAGAACATTGAGCGACGACCCAGTGTCCACCAGTACATGAGACAACACAGCACCCTTGCATTCCAAGGTGATATGTAAGGCCTTGTTTTGGTTACGTCCCTCAGTTGTTAAGTCAGCATTGGTAAAGCCCAGTCCATGACTGGTGTTGACATTTGCAACCACAGTTTCTAGCTGATTAACGGTAATCTCCTCTGGTACGTATGTTGCGTGCAGGACTTTCAATAATGCATTCTTGTGAGCTTCATAACACATCAACAGTGATAATATGGAGATTTTTGAGGGAGTCTGGAGAAGCTGATCCACCACCTTGTAATCACTTCTTTTTATGATTCTCATAAACTCTTCTACATCTTGCTCAAAAGATGTCTTCTGAGTTTCTTTGGCAGTCGGCTCTTCAGGTACCACACTCTTTCCTTTTGCTTTGGCAGCAGCTTCGGCTTCAGCATTAGGTCTCTGCATTTGTGAGGCAAAAAGGCGTCCGCTTCTGGTGAAGCCTCCGCCTCCCCCAACATTATCAATTTGTGGAGAAGAGGTTGATGAATCTAGAGTGATTTTCTCCCCGTTGCAGTAGAGATCAGAGCCATAATGCCAAGGTATGGCATTACTGCTTTCATAAGGAACGGGTCCAGGCACCGTAATGGTAACTGGACTGACTGCTGCAGAGGAGGGTACTGTAACGGTGTGTGGATCGTAGTAAATTGTGACGGGTGATCTGGCAGGAGGTGCTACTGTTTGCTGTTGGAAATTTCTGCTGGGAGGAACCTCTGATGGGTCATAGTAGATTGTAACTGCGGAGACATCTTCATTAATTTTTGCTGGCGTTGTAGAAGATTCTACTAATAAAGTGGATGCTGATGTTGTAGAAGAAGTGGTTGTTGAATTTTGACTTGTTGAAGTGATGGATGGAGTAACTGCTGATGATATTGATGAATCGGTAAGAATGATTATTGCTGCTGTTGTAGAAGAATCAGGAATTGTTGTTAAAGGAATTGCTGGATTTGTAGGCGTCATTGTTGAGATTTGAAGGATACCATCCTTAATAAGTCCATCTATGCCGCTTCTCAAATTTTCACACCCGTTGACTGCAATGTTGCAATACCCACAAGCGAGCTCACACCCGGGGAACACCTGGCACTCCAGAAGCTGAGCTTTAATTTCGACCAAAGGTGTTCGAATTTGTGCAACACTGGTGATCAGGGTAGATGGTTTGTCTTCCTCAATGGCATTAATCCTCGGCCCACCATGATTAGGCATAGGATTTTTGTTGACATTTGGAGGAGGTGCAAAGTTGAGGGATTTAGAATCCACCAGATCTTGGACTTTCATTTGTAAGGCCCTGCATTTTTCAGTATTGTGACCAGGTGCATTGGAGTGGAAAGCACACCTGGCGTTGGCATCATAATTCCTTGGGAGATTTAGGGGATCTGGTGGTGCCAACGTCCTTAACTCAACCAAGTTAAGCTTTAGGAGTTGTGGCAATAAGGCAGCATAAGGCATAGAGATAGGGTCAATCACCCTGTTAGCCTGTGATGGTCTTTGCTGAAAGGGTCACTGTTGTTGATTGTTATTGCTGTTGTTGTAGGTTCTCTGTTGTGGGTACTGAACTTGCTGTTGATAATGTGGTTGTTGTTGTTGTTGATATGCTGATTGCTGAGGAATCGGAGCCGGAATAGTGACAGCTGCTACTGATTTTTGGACATACTGAGGTCTGCCCCTGCTGGCATGAATGGAATTTGTCTCATTGGTCCTTCGGGGTCCCACGAAAGGCTTCCTGGGATTACTGGATGAACTTGCACCATTATCAGAAATTTTGCCCATTTTAACAGACTTTCAATTCTTTCACCAGCAATGACGACATCAGCGAAGCTGGTAGAAGAAAAGGCAGCCAGCCTATCAATATATGTTCCTTGCAAAGTATTCATGAACATGTCGGCCATTTCTCTTTCTGACATGGGTGGTTGGACAGCAGCAGCAAGCTGTCTCCACCTCTGGGCATATTCTCTGAAGCTTTCTTTGGAGGACTGGGACATTCCCATCAGGAGGGTCCTGTTAGGAGCCATGTCCAGGTTATATTGATATTGTCTGATGAAGGCTTCAGCGAAGTCCTTCCAGCATCTAACGGTAGCTCTGGTCAAGTGTGAATACCACTCTCTTGAAGCCTCAGTCAGACTGTCTTCAAAGTAAAACATCCACAGCTTCTCATCCATAGTATAAGCTTTAAGTCTTCCCAGGAAAGACTGCAGGTGAGTTCGTGGACAAGAAGTCCCATTGTATTTCTCAAAGCACGGGGGTTTGAATTTGTGGGGAATCCTCACCCCATCCACTAGCCCCATATCCATTACATCGAAGCCTAAGGAATTCTGAGACTCCAGAGATCTCAACTTCTCAGCAATTTCATCCAACCTCCTATCATAGACTTCGTCTCCTGCTCCCATGACAGTAAACTGCTCCTCTTGGGGATCCTCTTGTAAGATCCTACCCCCGGCAGTATTTCCTTGCACATTTCCCGGGATGTTGACTTCCGGATCTAGATGATGTCCAAATACTGGTGGATTAACATGAGGCTGACCCCTCTCATTGTTGCTAGTTCCTCCAGTGCTAGGATGAGGTTCCTCGGGGGTTTGTCTTTCTACCAATGCCCTTAACCTTTCTTAGCTCTGGGCCAAGCCAGTCATCACAGTCATGAATTGAGCCATTTGGTTCCTCATCTCCACTTTTTCATTAACCATCTGACTTCTGACCTCAGTCAGGTCCTGCTGTACTTGCTCCATTTGGATACCAGGAAGGTTATTGCGAGTAGGGTACCGGTGCGTACGGTTGACAGGGAACACCCGGCGGCGAGCAATATTTCCTGAGATCACAACAAAGTTAGAAACAAATAAATACAAAACCTACAAAACAAAACAAGGTTAGTATGCAATGCAGTATGCTTATTTGTTTTCCAAGGTATCCGGCTTGGTTCTTGGTTTTGACCTTTCCAGACCCCGAGGAAGATACTTGATGTTGCTTGAGAAAAGAAACCCAATGAAAGCAAACTAATATATTACAAATAATGAACAATACATAGTTTGTTTTACAACACAATCCTCTGGAGGGTCAAAATACAACAAAAAGAAAAGTGCATCAAATGGAAATGAACAACAAGTAAAGAAATCAAACATCTAGTCCAAACTCATCCTCTTTAACCTCCTTCAGAAGTGCCTCAGTCACTGCACCAGCTGGATGCTCTGTAATGGTCCTAATGAGGAGGTTCCTGGTGGCAATAGCAGTGGTCAGCTTCTTGTGCCTGTCCTGATCCTTTGATCTCTTCAATCCAGCCCTAAGCTTCAACTCTGAAATCTCCTTCTGGGCTGCCAGCAAAGCTTCCTGTTGCTTCTTTTCATTGGCCTCTAACTGTTCAATCTTGGCCTGAGTCTTCTGATCTTCTTGTGTCCGGGCTTCAGTGATCCTGATTCACCTAGCCTGACTTTCTTGCAAATAAAGCTCAGTCCTAGCCTTCTGAAGCTTGGCCTCTTTACAGGCATTCTTCAATATTTGTTCCCCAGCCCTTGCTTTCCGGATGTAGTCCTCTGTTTTCTCAATCTTGGCCAGATGCTCCACCCTAAGCTTTTCCAACCTCTCAATTTCCAGACGACCATCACTCCTTTCCCAAAGGGTCTTCTTTAAAGCTTGAGATAGATTCTCATTCCTTTCCTTCAGCTTCTCAAATTCCTCTAGGCTGACAGTTGTTGTTGGCTGTGTTGTAGATGGTCCAGGTGCGTCCTCAATAGTGAAAGGCATCCCAGTAATCTGAGCTCTAGTATGGGACCAATCATAGTATTGGGCTGAAGCAACATTATTACACCTTCCAAGAATAGCCATCCCTTTTGTCTGGATGTTGTCCCAAGCCCAGGATGCTTGTCTGACAGCAGCTAGATTAGGCTTTACTTCACAATACAGGGTCTCAGCTAAATCTTGCACTCTAGGAGGGTGAACCAAAGCGTAGCCCAGTTGTCTCTTAAATAGCAAAGGATTGTAGTTGATGCAACCCTTTACTCCTATCAGAGGCACATTTGGGTATTGTCCACAGCTGGTGATAATGTCTTTGCCTTTAGTGCTCTGGGTGCACCACCTAATATCATCTGAAGTCAAAGCAATGGGCCTCTTAGTCCAATTCTTCTGTTGGTGAGGATTCAAGAAAGCATCTGACTTGGGTAAGTGTCTGAGCAGCCAGGTGTGAAACAAAGGAGCACAACAACTCACCGACTTCTCCCTTTGTTTCTCATTCCTCTGATGGATGGAATAATAGAAATCTCCCAGCAATGTGGGTACTAGGTTCCTCAGAAGGAACAGATGAATGGCATTCTTGCTGATAAATTTGGGCTCATCTGCAAACAGTATAACCCCATATATGCTGAGGGCTAACAGTGCACAGACTGCCTTCCACTCTCCCAATGAAGCCTTCAGAATGGCCTGAGAAATCAGGAAGTCCAAGTGAAGACCAAGGATTCCAGCTTTTGTTGTCATGCTTTGTTCAATCAAGGCAGGCTCCAGGTACAGTGCTTTTGCTACTTCTCCATTGCTGGGAAAAGTCATCTCTGGGTTGAAAGGGGGTCCACCCCTGATAGGTACTCCACTCCAATCAATGATGAAAACTCCTCCAGCAGAGGTCCTAGATGAAAGTCTGGGAATGTGAAGCATCTCAAGGGAGGGTCATAAAACTGTAGGCAGGTGTGGATCATACTCCTCTGAGAAGGGTCCAGGTCCATAACCATATCCAGGATACCTCCATAATGCTCTCTGAATAATGGGATGTGGTCAGGTGTGATAAGTGACTGGACCTGCCTGATACCAGTCAATACAGGTTCAAAGAAATGGTAGGATATGTTACTCTTCCTGGGAGTAGTCATGAATGTTTCTGAAGAAGATGAGGATAGGTGCTGATGAAGATCACAAACTGATGCTGGAAATGAGCCACTGACAGGATGATGCTGGTGATGATGAGGATTGCTGAAGCAGATAACTGATGAAGCAGAGGTCTATGCAGAAGAAGGGGTCAAAACCAAACCAGATATAATATGGATACCCTGAAAAACAAATAAACAAATGTTAAATGATGCAATGATGATATATGCAAATGATATGCAAGGGTTTGTGATCAAGCGGGATCTGATTATCTGTCTTGATATAAATCCCATGTATGTTTAAGAAGTCCAGATGGAGGTTCAGAAATCCAGTAACCAAGGTGGGGGACTCAAATAAAGAGTCACATATCCAGGGTTAAATCACAAGAACTGTCCAAAATGAGGTACTCTTAACCAAAAAAAGTAACAGGGTATGATGTGGCCAATGGTACCTGCAAACCTGTAAACAGCCCAACCCCCTCACAGGTGGTGTTCTAGAACAAGGATCCTCAGACTTGGATCAGTTATGAGAAGTGTAAAAACTTCTAACCCAGAGGTACAGTGTTTACAATAACCATAAAAGATCCTCCTCTAATTCACCCCAGTTTCTGAAGGTCATAATAAAGGTCATCCAGACTTAGCAGGCTTCCCAGATAGCCCTAGCACTACAGGAAATCTGTAGCACAGAGCTCTCAAGAAGAAACCCACATCTGAACCGTGTTTCATATTCCCGCACCAGACCGAAATGGAATGGGAAAGAACATGAACCACTCTAGCCTAGGTGTCATTCAGGTCCCAGGTATAGGACCTTAAACTCTCAATGAAACCCCACCCATCAAAACAACAAACCAGATCCAGCAAAATGATAGTATGACAGTATGATGTATAAAATTGTAAGGAAAGCAGTAAACAAGACTATACATAAAGTAATAAAATAAATACATAAACACATATAGCACATAACACCCCAGTAAACACAAATCAAACAAGCGCTATGTGGAACCCACTAAAAGAACCAGAAGCCCTGGTTACAGTATAAGGGTCCCCAATAGAGTCGCCAGGCTGTCGCTCCCACCAAATGACATCTGGGGCCAAGAGGGGTACAGACGCGAACGGTCGACGAAAGAGAAGAGAATGAATAGAGTCGCCAGCTAGGCATTTTTATCCCGAAGGAAAGGTAATGCTGCATAAACCTAAGAAGAGATATGGACAAGACGGTTGCGAACCAGAGAGACTGAGAAAGGGGGTTGGTTACGACCTGGGAAGGTATTAGCACCCAGATTGTCCGTCGTACTCGACGGGATCCATGCTTAAAAGATTTGTGTTTTAAAGGGGTAGTGTCAGTGTTATTTGTGTGCAAAAGCTGGAAAAGAATGCAAGTGTCAGTGTGTAAACACCCCAAATTTGCCCTCACCCATTCACACCATGGCTTGTGATCTCTTCATATGCATAATTTCAATCATACCATTCTCATATTGCATTTTTGATTCACTGCATTGCTTCTAAATAATCTGCATCTAGGGTTTGTGATCTGAGCAATCCAAGAGCCATTTGAGCCACTCCAAAGGGCTTCAATCATTTCAAAGGGGTCCATGTATGTTCAAGCATCATATTATATCCTCACAAAGTCAAGAAAGTCAAAGAATCACAAGAACTGAGAATAGCATGGAAGTAGAGCCAGGTTTAACTGCACAGATGATCTAGAATTAAGGTTTTGGTTTCAATGGCCATAACTCCAAATTTTGTGGTCATTCTTGTTTCTATTGGTCTTTATATGTCATAAGGATAATGCATATCAATTTTCATGAAGAAATTCCATGGGGAAGGCATCTGATCAAGAGTTGACTTCTTGAGCAAGTCAGTGCAAAATCAGGGCATCTGAGGCCCCCAATGACCCAACCAAAGGGTGTTCTTCATCATTTTGAATGTGTATGATCTTTTTTTGATCATAGAAGATGTTATAAGTTCACAAAATTGAAGAATTTCAAGCCATTTGCAAAGTTGCCTTTTTGGGAAAATGACTTGTAATGAAAACTTGCCATTTTGGGAAACTTTTTCAACCCTTTCTTTTTGATTCAAAAATGCTTCAAATGGGAAAACTCTGGTCATGAAAGTTGTAGAATGGATCATTCCCTTTTCAAAAAGTACAAGAACTCATTCTAATTCATTTTGGATCAAAAGTTATGGTTTATCAAAGTTGGGAAAAATCACATAATTTCAAGTTTTGTACCAAAGAGGCAAAGTTGCAAAATCCCTTGCCAAGGTAAAATGAGACCTCAAAGTGACTTCTAATCCTTGCAAAAACATAAACCATTGCCTAAAATTCAGAATGCACCAAGAGTTTGTCCATTTTCATGACTTGTGGATCAAGAAATCACAAAAGGGGCCAAAAGTCACAAAGTTGCAAAATCTATGACAAACCCTAATCCACTTGCTGCCTTGCCTCTAATCCATTTCCATGGCTCTCCCTAAACTCAGCTGAGCCCAACCATGCCCCTATCACAGCCTTACACTTGCCCATACCTCAAGTACACCTAACATTGACTTTTTGCATAAAGACCCATACCAATCAAGCTAGGCCAGACCAACTCCTCTGACCTATCCAAGAGTGATAAGTGGACCAAATGCAACACAACACACCAGACACGCAAGCCTGAAGCATCCTCCAAGCCATAGTTCACAAAACTCCCCTCTTATGCATTTTCATTCGAAACACATCACACAAGCATCAAACATCAAAACAAACTTCATAGAATCACTCAGCATGCTCCCCTGATCATTTCCCTACCCTCATTCATCCCTGAAACCACCACAATCAAAAATACGATTTCCACACTCCCTTGACCTGAGCTTCTGCCAACTTTCTCTGGAGGCCATATAAACTCTAGCTAAGTGTCAAAAGCTTCAAAGGAGGATCATTGGAGCTTGTTTGAACCAAAGAAGCAGCCAGAAAGTCCCTGTTTCGAAAGCTCAAGCTCAGGTAGCCATGGCATTTATTTTTCCAGAACTTCCATTTTTAGTTTCTAAATGCTTCCTTATGCTTCACTGATCATCATGATGTGATTTGTTTTGAAAATGAGTGAAAAATGGCCATGTATGTTGGTTCTGAAACTTTTCCCGTGAAATGAATTTTGATTTGATTCTTATGATTCAGTGAAAATAAATGATTTTTGGGGTTGGTTTAGGTTTAATGATGTTTAAGGATTGAATCTGGAGATTTTGGTGAAGTTTTGATGCGTAGGGAGTGAGATAGCATGAACACCTTGCCGGAGAAGATGACCGGAACACTGTTCCGGTCATCTGAAAGTGATTAGGGCTAGGATTAGGGCTAATGACTTAATTAGGCCAGTTTGAATGTGGGTCGTTCGTTTGCGCGCCAGGTCAATTCCCGCCCCTGTGAATTTGAATCTCAGCCCTTAGATTTGCTGACTTTCTCCTTTTTCATTTAAATTCATTTTATTTTTATTTGTTTCATATTTATTTTGCACGAATTTTTAAAAATAGCTAAAATCATTTAAAAATTATGAAAATTTTTGTCAAGGGTTTCATGAATTTTCAGAATACAAAAATATTTTTATTTTTATTTTTTGCATTAAAAATTATTTTTAAATCATTTAAATGTTTATTTTTAATTAGTTAATGAAAATTAATTAATTAAAAATACATTTAGGTATTTAAAAATCACAAAAAAATTCACATAGCATCTAGAAACATTTAGAAACATTGTTCAACTCTCAAACCAAATTTATTTTTTGTTCTTGATGCCTTTTGATCATTTTCATTGGATTTAATTTCATTTTTAGGCAATATTTTGTTTCAAACTTCAAAAATTCTTTACTGCCTAACCATTGAGAGTTGGATGATGATTCTTTTCGCATTGCATCTTGCATAGCATGTAGTTTATAGGATAAATTTGATTTGAATTGATCTTGCATTTTCAATTTGTTTGGCATTTGTCTTGATGAGGTACCCCAAAACCCTAGCAATCTTAGGAAATTCATAACTTTCAATAGGTTAAGAGTTGGATCCTCTCCTTTGGGCAGTGAGTTTGTATAGGTTTAGGGTATCTTTGATTGCATTTTCAAATTTTTATCATGTTGTTTGCTTCTGGTTTTGGATTTTTGCTTTGCATGATGCATGAAACCCTAATTTGTGCTTTCTTTTGCATCCATTTCTCATTTGCTTGCATCCATTGACTTGCCCTGACATTTTGTGCATTCTTTTGATGCATAATACATCTTAGGACATATTAGAACCATGTTTAATCATTGCATCTTTCATTTGCCATGTTGTATGTCCATTACATTTCATAACTTTTCATGTATGATCATGGTTCAATGCATGTCTCATTTGCATTCTTATGCTTGTATGATCATCCTCATGTCTTGCCTCATGTTTATATCATCCCTTAGCATAATTAACATCATGTTTTTGCTTCTGGTTTTGGTTTGCATCATGGCATTGCATCTCATTCTCATTGCATTTCATTTTCTTGTGCTAACATTTCAGGTGGTAAGTTGTTTGAGAAGTGAATTTGCCTTCATTTCTCACAATCTCTTTTCATCCCTTTCATGATTTCTTTGTTGCCTTTTGTATGTGTATTAGAGTGAGCTTGCTCATTCATGCTCTTCCCTACTTTCTTTCTTCAAGCAACTTGACTCCTTGAGTGAAGCAAGTTGTTTTGCTTCTCTTTGCTTCTTGCTCCTTTCATCTGCTTCTTGGTGGTTTCTCTGAAGATCTTTCTCTTAAACCTCATCAACCCTAGGAATAACCAAGCATGATAATAATTAGGGTTTGATTAGTCCCCCATTTAGCTTTTGCCTTTATGTCTTCTTTGAGTCTTCTCTTCTCATCTCATAATCAGGGACTAAACCCTAAAGGCTTTAAGGCTTTGTGATTAAGTTTATGCCTGCATCCTTCTATTAGGATGGAATGTATAACTTTAATCCTAAGTGTTAAACCCTTAATGTGTTTAAATCCCTTAATCAATTCACTTAATAACCATCAAGACATCAAGCTTGTAACTTGGGCCTTGCATTAGGGTTCTAATTCTTCCTTAATTGGTTAAGAAGGACTAACCCTAGTGTTAATGGACAAGTCCCCCTCAAGTTGTCTTACCAAACATAAAAATCACTTCTTCATCTTACCATTAACTAAAATCCACTTTAATAAAGGCCTTGTTTTGTCATGAGGTTAATCCCTAATCATGGATTAAGTTGAGGAGTCTTTCTCAGCTTAAATGTTCTCATCTATTATCCTTCTATTAGGATGGTGTAATGAGTCCATTAAATCTCTGATTATGGCTTAAACTCATTACTTAACACTAAACAAAACTCCAAAAACATATAAATAAATGCAAGTAGGTTAATGATCTTAATCCTACATCATGGTGATTAAGTGTGAGATACTGACTTCACACTTAAGGTATTCTCATTACCCCTAATCAGAGGGAGGATGTGATGAGTTTACTAATCCATTAGTTTAGGCTTAAGCTCATTTTCTTATGACAAACTCCAAAAGCAATAAAAGACTGAAAACACAAAAAACAAACAATAGTCGTCTCCTCCGGGATTCTTTTCTCATCTCATTCATTCATAAACGAGAACTTTCTTCTTCCGTCTAATGCAAGACAGTTTGCACCTGAGCCAGACAGGTCATACACTTGAGCATAGACAAGTAAGCAGTTCACAAGTCAATTTATCTTTCAGTCTCTTTGGGTCGAACTACGGTGTTCTGACTTCCTCATTGCACGAGAGGATACGTAGGCATAACTTAACAGTTATCGAACAAAAGTCTCTGTATATTCCCCCTCTTTCAGCCTTATTCTTTAAGCCTCATGGTCTTGAGCATTTCATTCTTGTTCTTACACTGACACTTCACTTATACACTTCACAGTTATTCTACACTGACACTTGCATTCTTTTCCAGCTTTGGTATACAAATTACACTGACACTACCCCTTTAAAACACAAATCTTTTAAGCGTGGATCCCGTCGAGTACGACGGACAATCTGGGTGCTAATACCTTCCCAGGTTGTAACCAACCCCCTTTCTCAGTCTCTCTGGTTCGCAACCGTCTTATCCATCTTTTTCTTAGGTTTATGCAGCATTACCTTTCCTTCGGGATAAAAATGCCTAGCTGGCGACTCTATTCATTCCCTCTCCTTTTGCCGACCGTTCGCGTCTGTACCCCTTCTGACCTGAGGTGTCATTTTGGTGGGAGCGACAACTTGGCGACTCTGCTGGGGACCCTTATACTGTAACTAGGGCTTCTGGTTCTTTCTGTGGGTTCCTCCTAGCGCTTGTTTTATTTGTGTTTACTGGGGTGTTATGTGCTAATTGTGTTTATATATTTGCTTTGTTTACTACTTTATGTACAGTTATTTATTGCTTTCTTTACAGCTTTATACATCATATTGTCATACTGTTATCTTGCTGGATCTGTTCTTCTGTCTTGGTGGGTGGGGTTCTACTGAGAGTTTAAGTTCCTATACCTGGGACCTGAGTGACACCTAGGCTAGAGTGGTTCATGTTCTTTCCCATTCCATTTCGGTCTGGTGCGGGAATATGAAACACGGTTCAGATGTGGGTTTCTTCTTGAGAACTCTGTGCTACAGATTTCGTGTAGTGCTAGGGCTATCTGGGAAGCCTGCTAAGTCTGAATGACCTTTATTATGACCTTCAGAAACTGAGGTGAATTAGAGGAGGATCTTTTATGGTTATTGTAAACACTGTACCTCCAGGTTAGAAGTGTTTACACTTCTCATAACTGATCCAAGTCTGAAAATCCTTGTTTTAGAACACCACCTGTGAGGGGGTTGGGCTTTTTACAGATTTGCATGTACCTTTGGCCACATCATACCTTGATACTTGTTTTGTTTAAGAATGCTTCACTTTGGACAGTTCTTGTGATTTAACCCTGGACATGTGACTCTTTATTTGAGTCCCCCACCTTGGTTACTGGACTTCTGAACCTCTATCTGGACTTCTTGAATATACATGGGCCTTTTATACCAGGGCAATTAATCAGATCCAGCTTGATCACAAACCCTTGCATATCATTTGCATACTCATCATTGCATCATTTTAACATTTGTTTATTTGTTTTTCAGGGTATCCACATTACATTTGGCTTGGTTTTTACCCCTTCATCTGCATAGACCCCTGTTCATCAGTTATCTGCTTCAGCTATCTTCATCATTTGCCTGCTTCAGCTACTTTTATCACTAGCCTCAGCCTATCAGTGGCTCATCTCCAGTATCAGTCTTCATCATCAGCATCTGTTTTCAGCTCTTCATCAGCAATCATGGCACCCAAGAAGAGCAACATTTCATACCATTTCTTTGAGCCTGTGCTGACTGGCATCAGGCAGGTCCAGACACTTATCACTCCAGACCATATCCCATTATTCAGAGAGCATTATGGGGGCATCCTTGATATGGTTATGGACCTAGACCCTTCTCAGAGGAGTTTGATCCACACTTGCCTACAGTTTTATGACCCTCCTTTGAGATGCTTCACTTTCCAGAACTTTCAGTTGGGACCTCTGCTGGAGGAGTTCTCATCATTGATTGGAGTACCTGTCAGGGGTGGTATCCCCTTCAACCCTGAGATGACTTCTCCCAGCAATGGAGAAGTGGCAAAGGCACTGTATTTAGAACCTATTTTGATTGAGCAGAACATGACCACAAAGGCTGGGATCCCTGGTCTGCACTTGGACTTTCTGACTTCTCAGGCCATCCTGAAGGCCTCCTTAGGAGAATGGAGGGCAGTTTGTGCATTATTAGCCCTCAGTATATATGGGGTTATACTATTTGCAGATGAGCCCAAGTTTATCAGCAAGAATGCCATTCATCTCTTCCTTTTGAGGAACCCAGTACCCACATTGCTGGGAGATTTCTATTATTCTGTTCACCAAAGGAATGAGAAGCAGAGAGGGAAGTTGGTGAGATGCTGTGCTCCTCTATTTCATACCTGGCTGCTCAAACACTTACCTAGGACTGATGCCTTCCTGAATCCTCACCAACAGAAGAATTGGGCTAAGAGACTTATTGCTCTGACTTCAGATGACATCAGATGGTGCACCCAGAGCACCAAGGGCAGAGACATAATCACTAGCTGCGGGAAGTACCCCAATGTACCTCTAGTAGGAGTGAAGGGTTGCATTAACTACAATCCTTTGCTGTTTAAGAGACAACTGGGCTATGCTTTGGTTCACCCTCCTAGAATACAAGACTTGACTGAGACTCTGTATTGTGAGATAAAACCTAACCTAGCTGTTGTCAGGCAAGCATCTTGGGCTTGGGATAACATCCAGACAAAAGGGATGGCCATTCTTGGGAGATGCAATAATGTGGCTTCAGCTCATTATTATGAATGGTCTCATGCTAGGGCTCAAATCTCTGGGATGCCCTTCACCATTGAGGATGCACCTGGACCATCCACAGTACCACCTCCAGCCACTGTCAGCCTGGAAGAATTTGAGAAGCTGAAGGAAAGGAATGAGAATCTGTCTCAAGCTCTGAAGAAGACCCTCTGGGAGAGGAGTGATGGTCGTCTAGACATTGAAAGATTGGAGAAACTTAAGGTGGAACATCTGACCAAGATTGGGAAAGCAGAGGACTACATCAAGAAATCAAGAGCTGGAGAGCAAATATTGAAGAATGCCTGTAAAGAGGCCCAGTTTCAGAAGGCTAGGACTGATCTCTATCTAGAGGAAAGTCAAGCTAGGTGGGTCAGGATCACTGAAGCTCGCACTCAAGAAGATAAGAAAACTCAAGCCAGGATTGAGCAGTTGGAGGCCAATGAAAAGAAGCAACATGAGGCTTTGCTGGCAGCCCAGAAGGAGATTACAGAACTGAAGCTTAGGGCTGGTGTGAAAAGGTCAAAGGATCAAGACAGGCACAAGAAGCTGACCACTGCTATTGCCACCAGAAACCTTCTTATCAGAAACATCACAGAGCATCCGGCTGGTCCTGTAACTGAAGCACTTTTGAAGGAGGTTAAGGAGGATGAGTTTGGATTAGATGTTTGACTTCTTTGCTTGTTGTTATTTCCATTTGATGTACTTTTCTTTTAATGTTGTATTTTGACCCTTCAGGGGCATATGTTGTAAAAACTAACTATGTATGATCCACCATGTGTAATATATTCGTTAGTTTGCTTCATTGAGTTTCTTTTTCTCAAGTAACATGAGAACATCTTTTCAGAGCATCTTCCTCAGGGTCTGGAAAGGTCAAAACCAAGAGCCAAGCAAGATACCTTGGAAAATAAATAAGCATACTGCATTGCATGCTAACTTTTGTTTTGTTTTGTAGGTTTTTGTTTTGTTTGTTACTAACTCTGTTGTGCATCAGGAATTATTGCTCGCCGTCGGGTGTTCCCTCTCAACCGTCCGCACCGGTATCCTACTCGCAACAATCTTCCTGGTATCCAGATGGATCAAGTACAGCAAAATCTGACAGAGGTCAGAACTCAGATGGCTAATGAAATACTGGAGATGAGAAACCAAATGACCCAATTCATGGAAGTAATGAATGGCTTGGCCCAAAGTCAAGAAAGGTTGAGGGCATTGGTAGAAAGACAAACCCCGGAAGAACCCCATCTGGGAACTGGAGGAACAAGTAACAATGAAAGGGGTCAGCCTCATGTTAATCCACCAGTATATGGGCCTCATCTACATCCGGAAGTCAACATCCCGGGTAATGTGCAAGGAAATACTACTGGGGGAAGGATCTTACAGGAAGACCCCCAAGAAGAGCAGTTTACTGTAATTGGAGTCGGGGATGAAGTTTATGATAGGAGGTTTGATGAAATTGCTGAGAAGTTGAGATCTCTGGAGTCTCAAAATTCCCTAGGTTTTGATGTCATGGATATGGGGTTAGTGGATGGAGTAAGGATTCCCCACAAGTTTAAACCCCCGTGCTTCGAGAAGTACAATGGAACTTCTTGTCCACGAACTCACTTACAGTCCTTTCTGGTGATACTTAAGGCATACACCATGGATGAAAAACTGTGGATGTTCTATTTTGAAGATAGCTTGACTGGGGCTTCAAGAGAGTGGTACTCACACTTAACCAGAGCTACTATCAGATGCTGGAAGGACCTAGCTGAAGCCTTCATCAGACAATACCAATACAATCTGGACATGGCTCCTAACAGAACCCTTTTGATGGGAATGTCTCAATCCTCCAGAGAAAGCTTCAGGGAATATGCCCAGAGGTGGAGACAGCTTGCTGCTGCTGTCCAGCCACCCATGTCGGAAAGAGAAATGGCTGACATGTTTATGAACACTCTGCAAGGAACATATATTGATAGGCTAGCTGCCTTTTCTTCCACCAGCTTCGCTGACGTAGTTATAGCTGGAGAAAGAATTGAAAGCCTTCTGAAAATGAGCAAGATTTCTGATAATGGTGCAAGTTCGTCTAGTAACCCCAGGAAGCCTTTTGTGGGACCTAGAAGGACCGGTGAGACAAATACCATTCATGCCAGCCGGGGCAGACCTCAGTATGTCCACAGATAGGTAGCAGCTGTCACTATTCCAGCTCCGATTCCTCAGCAACCAACATATCAACAACCACAACAACCCCACTATCAACAGCAAGTTCAGTATCCGCCACAGAGAGCCTACAACAACAACAACAGCAATCAACAGCAAAGACCCTTCCAGCAAAGACCATCACAAGCAAATAGGGTGATTGACCCTATCCCTATGCCTTATGCCGCTTTATTGCCACAACTCCTGAAACTTAACTTAGTTGAGCTAAGGACATTGGCACCACCAGACCCCTCCAATCTGCCAAGAAATTATGATGCCAACGCCAGGTGTGCTTTCCACTCCAATGCGCCTGGCCACAATACTGAGAAATGCAGGGCTTTACAAATGAAGGTACAGGATCTGGTGGATTCTAAAGCCCTCAACTTTGCACCCCCTCCAAGTGTCACCAAGAATCCCTTGCCCAATCACGGAGGACCAAGAATTAATGCCATTGAGGAAGACAAGCCATCTTTCTTAATCACCAGTGTTGGACAGATTCGAACACCTCTGGTCGAAATTAAAGCTCAGCTTCTAGAATGCCAGATGTTCCCCGGGTGTGAGCTCGGTTGTGGTTATTGCAACATTTCGGTCAACGGGTGTGATAATTTGAGAAGCGGCATAGATGGTCTTATCAAAAGTGGTATACTTCAGATCACAACAACGACGCCTACAAATCCAGCAATTCCTTTGACAGCAATTCCTGATTCTTCTACAACTGCAACAACAATCATTCCGACCAATTCATCAATATCATCAACAATGGCTTCATCTATCACTTCAACAAATCAAATGTCAACAACCATTTCTTCTACAACATCAGCATCCATTTATTCGGCAGAATCTTCTACAACAGCAACAGAAATTAATGAAGATATCTCAGCAGTCACCATCTACTATGATCCATCAAATGTTCCTCCAAACAATGATTTCCAACAACAGACAGTGGCACCTCTTGCCAGATCACCAGTCACCATTTACTATGATCCGCACACTATTTCAGCACCCTCCTCTGCAGCAGTCAGTCCAGTTACCATCACAGTGCCTGGACCAGTTCCATACGAAAGCAGTAATGCCATACCCTGGCATTATGGCTCTGACCTCTACTGCAACGGGGAGAAAATCGCTTTGGACTCTTCAACTTCTTCTCCACAGATTGATAATGTTGGGGGAGGCGGAGGCTTCACCAGAAGCGGACGCCTTTTTTCCTCACAATTGCAAAGACCTAATGCCGAAGCAGAAGCTGCTGCCAAAGCAAAAGGAAAGAGTGTGGTATTTGAAGAGCCGACTGTCAAAGAAATTCAGAAGACATCTTTTGAGCAAGATATAGACGAGTTTATGAGAATCATAAAGAGAAGTGATTACAAGGTGGTGGATCAGCTTCACCAAACTCCCTCGAAGATCTCCATATTATCACTGTTGATATGTTCTGAAGCTCACAAGAATGCATTATTGAAAGTCCTGCACGCAGCATAAGTGCCAGAGGAGATTACCGTTAATCAGCTAGAGACTGTGGTAGCAAATGTTAATACCAGTCATGGACTGGGCTTTACCAATGCTGACTTAACAACTGAGGGACGTAACCACAACAAGGCTTTACACATCACTCTAGAATGCAAGGGTGCTGTTTTATCCCATGTACTGGTGGACACTGGGTCTTCACTCAATGTTCTACCAAAGAAAGCCTTGGTGAAGCTGAAGTATGATGGCTTGGCATTGCGTCCAAGTAATTTGGTGGTAAGAGCATTTGATGGCTCTAAAAAATCAGTGCTCGGAGAGATTGATCTGCCTGTAATGATTGGCCCGCGGACTTTTAAAATTACCTTCTATGTGATGGACATTCAGCCGGCCTACAGCTGTTTGTTGGGTAGACCTTGGATCCATGCCGCTGGTGCTGTTACGTCTACCCTTCACCAGAAGCTGAAATTCGAGTGGGAAGGCCAGATCATCACCATCTGTGGTGAAGAAGACATCTTTGTTAGCCATCTGGCTACATACAAGTACATTGAGATGGATGGAGAGATCCATGAAACTATGAGCCAGGGGTTTGAGGCCCTAAACATAAGTGAATCATCTGTTGTATTGGGAACCTCCATGACATCTTATTAGCAAGCCAGGAAGGTTGTTGAAGAGGGTATTGCCCAAGGCTGGGGCAAGCTGCTGCCCGTGGGGAAGAAGGAGGACAGATTTGGGTTGGGTTACAAACCGACTCAACAAGATCAATCAGAGGCTGCCAAGAAGCCCAGTTTTGTCAGCGGGGGAATGCTCACCCCGGATGCAGTGAACAACTTGGAAGACGAGGATGAAAGTGACCGCAACCTGGAGAGCTGGATACGTCCAAGGATCCCGGGGAGCCAAGTCCTTAACTGGTCTTCCCAGGAAATTATAAGGGTTACTCCTGCAGAGTAATTATTATTTCCTGTATTTTTAAGCATGCATCAAGTCTTGCATCTTGCCCAAGATAACAAGACTCATTTTGTAATCGGGCCATCTTGTAATTTTGTGCAAACAGATCAATCAATGAATATCGGACATCTTTTGCAAATGAGTCTTTTTCTTTTCCGCTCACTGTTTTTGATTTTTCTTTTTGTACAAAAATAAAATGGCAATGTTTTCCAAAATGACAACTTCATTTCACTTTTTTCTAAACAAGATTAAAATCAATCACTAAAATGAACAATCTAAACCCTTGCAGGGAGTGCCTTTCAGACTGCACCGACAACAACACCGCTATGGCTTCGTATGACTTCGACAATCCAATCAATCAAGCTGATGAAGGGGTTGAAGAAGATTATGAGCTTCCTGAAGAGCTAGCCAGGTTGTTAAGGCAAGAGGAGAAGGTTATCACTCCTCACCAGGAGGAGATTGAAACGGTTAATCTTGGTACGGAAGAAGACGTGAAAGAGCTTAAGATCGGGGCCTGCCTACAAGATTCAGTGAAAGAGCAACTAATTGATATGCTTCAGGAGTATGTGGATGTCTTTGCTTGGTCTTATCAGGACATGCCAGGGTTGGACACCGACATTGTCATGCACAAGCTGCCTTTGAAAGAAGACTTCCCACCGGTTAAACAGAAACTGCGCCGTACTCGCCCAGATATGGCAATGAAGATCAAAGAAGAGGTACAAAAGCAGTGGGACGCCGGCTTCCTTGCTGTAACTAGCTATCCTCCGTGGGTTGCTAATATTGTACCGGTACCTAAGAAAGACGGCAAGGTGAGGATGTGTGTGGATTACCGGGATCTGAACAGAGCCAGCCCGAAAGATGATTTCCCTTTACCTCACATTGATGTATTGGTTGATAATACGGCTCAGTTCTCGGTATTCTCCTTCATGGATGGATTTTCAGGATATAATCAGATCAAAATGTCACCTGAAGACATGGAGAAGACAACTTTCATCACACCCTGGGGAACGTTCTGTTACAAGGTGATGTCATTCGGACTGAATAATGCTGGTGCCACTTATCAACGGGCTATGGTAACATTATTCCACGACATGATCCACAATGAAATTGAATGTTATGTGGATGACATGATTGCCAAGTCCCTCACAGAAGAAGACCACCTGGTGAATCTACTAAAGTTATTCAAGCGTCTGAGGAAATACCAATTGAAGTTAAACCCCAACAAGTTCACATTCGGGGTGCGATCTGGTAAGCTGCTGGGATTTATTGTAAGTGAGAAAGGGATTGAAGTTGATCCTGATAAAGTTAAAGCCATTCAAGAAATGCCTGCACCGAAGACGGAAAAAGAAGTTCGAGGTTTCCTGGGTAGATTGAACTACATTTCACGGTTCATATCTCACCTTACAGCAACCTGCGATCCTTTGTTCAAGCTGTTGAGAAAGGAACAAACGGTCAGGTGGAACGAAGACTGTCAGAGGGCATTCGACAAAATCAAGGAATACTTACAAGAGCCTCTAATCCTTATGCCTCCAGTTGAAGGAAGACCTCTGATAATGTACTTGACAGTATTAGAAGAGTCAATGGGGTGTGTGATGGGCCAGCATGACGAGTCTGGTCGAAAAGAGTATGCAATATACTACCTAAGCAAAAGGTTTACCGATTGTGAACAACGTTATTCACTGCTCGAGAAAACTTGTTGTGCTTTAGCGTGGGCTGCTCGCCGACTAAGACAGTATATGTTGACCCACACTACCTTGCTGATATAAAAAATGGACCCGGTTAAGTACATTTTCGAGAAGCCAGCACTTACCGGACGGGTTGCAAGATGGCAAATGATCCTCACAGAATATGACATTCAGTACACATCTCAGAAAGCCATCAAGGGCAGTGTATTGTCTGATTATCTTGCTGAGCAACCCATTGATGATTACCAGCCTATGAGATTTGACTTCCCTGATGAAGACATCATGTTCATAAAAGCAAAAGATCACGAAGAGCCTGTTCACACCGAAGGGCCTGACCCGGAAGAAGAATGGACTATGATGTTTGACGGGGCTGTTAATATGTATGGTCGTGGTGTTGGTGCAGTACTCATTACGCCTAAAGGAGTTCACATGCCTTTCTCGACAAAGCTCACCTTTAACTGCACTAACAACGAAGCTGAATACGAAGCTTGCATCATGGGTCTTGAGGAAGCCATTGACCTCAGGATCAAGACTTTAACTGTGTTCGGAGATTCAGCTCTGGTAATTAATCAAACTAACGGCAAATGGTACACCCACCAGGATCATCTGATACCTTACAGGGACTATACAAGAAGGTTATTGACTTTCTTTACAACGGTCAAACTTGAGTATATCCCTCGAGATGAAAATCAGTTTGCAGATGCTCTGGCTACCATTTCATCCATGATCAAAGTTCAAACTGCCAACCTTGTGCCTCGGATTTCAGTATCCAGACTTGACAGACCAGCATATGTGTTCTCAGCAGATGTTGTCAAAGATGATAAGCCTTGGTTCCACGACATCAAATGCTTCTTGGAGGACCAAACATACCCACCTGGGGCATCTTCCAATGATAAGAAGACATTAAGAAGGCTAGCTGGTAGTTTCTTCCTGAATACTGATGGTTCCCTGTACAAGAGAAACTTTGATATGGTACTCCTCAGATGCGTTGATAGGGCAGAAGCAAACTTGTTAATGCACGAAGTGCACGAAGGATCCTTTGGTACCCATGCAGGAGGGCATGCAATGGCCAAAAAGTTGCTAAGATCAGGCTATTACTGGATCACAATGGATGTCGACTGTTGTGCCTATGCCAGAAAATTCCATAAATGCCAGATCTATGCGGATAAGGTGCATGTGCCTCCCAATCCTTTGAATGTGATGTCTTCACCCTGGCCCTTTGCCATGTGGGGCATTGATATGATTGGCAAGATTGAACCGACTGCTTCAAATGGCCACAGATTCATCCTGGTTGCCATTGACTATTTCACCAAGTGGGTTGAAGCAGCTTCATATGCAAATGTTACAAGGCAAGTGGTGGCCCGATTTCTGAAGAGAGACATCATTTGTCGGTATGGAGTTCCCGAGCGAATCATTACTGACAATGGTTCCAACTTAAACAACAAAATGATGGAAGAATTATGTCGGGACTTCAAGATCCAACATCACAATTCTTCTCCTTACAGGCCAAAGATGAACGGCGTTGTTGAGGCAGCTAATAAGAATATCAAGAAGATTGTGCAGAAGATGGTAGTCACCTATAAAGACTGGCATGAAATGCTACCGTTTTCCTTGCATGGGTACCGTACGTCAATCAGAACATCTACTGGGGCAACACCGTATCAGCTTGTGTATGGTATGGAAGCGGTCCTACCTGTTGAAGTTGAGTTACCCTCCCTGCGGGTACTAATGGATGTTAAGTTGAACGAAGCAGAATGGGTCCGATCCCGATATGAACAGTTGAGTCTGATTGAAGAGAAGAGGTTAGCTGCAATTTGTCATGGGCAGCTATATCAGAAAAGAATGAAGAAAGCCTTCGATCAGAAAGTCAGGCTCCGAGAGTACCAAATAGGAGATCTTGTGCTAAAAAGACTCCTCCCTCCTCATACAGACCACATGGGCAAGTGGACTCCGAACTATGAAGGGCCATTCGTAGTAAAGAAAGTTTTCTCTGGTGGAGCACTGATGCTCAGCACTATGGATGGTGAAGACTTCCTGTTCCCTGTGAATTCAGATGCAGTTAAAAAATACTTCGCATAAAAATGACCCGCTGGACATAAAAACAGAATGTAACTCCAGGCAAAAACAGGGCATCCCGACGAGTCAAAAACAGAATAAAAGACTCGGGCAAAAATAAGGGAAAATAGACAAAAAAATGTACACCCGCTGAGTTGAAAAGCCGCATTGGACAACTCAGGCAAAAATGGGTATCCCGGTGGATTGAAAACCCGAAAGGGCGATCCACGCAAAATAAGGGAATAAGCGAACAACTGCATTCTGAATTCATCTGTATCACTTACAGTGTGGTAAGCTCCGAAAGGTTCAAGCTTCGTTCAGAATCAACCTTCTTCAGAAAGCGAGATAAGAAGAACGTCAAATGTCATACGAGTCATAGCAAAATGGAAGCTCCTTGAAGCGTCATCAACATTGCCAACATCTTTTGTTTCTCAATTTGTAACAATCTCCTCATTTTAGGGGATTTGTTTCTTTGACTGTATCTCGCCGATTCAGGGCACACGAATTAATAAAATCAGATTTTCAGTCATGTTTCGTCTCGTACACCTTATTTTCACTTGCAAGAATGTTCGATGTCTTTAAGATACTGATTGCATAAATACAGATGCTTCTTGTAAATAACGTGCTTGCAGGAAATATACTTACTCCCGGGAGTGTCTAAATTCTTAGGATAGAATCCGGTAAGGGATACCTCGGGATTACTTGTGCGTTTCTCTGTCTTTTCAGGATTGCAGGTATTCAAAGCACAACATGGGGCATGAAAGCTTTATCCTAGCAAGCCGACAAATCATTATCTGCTCAGCCTTAGCACCGGAGGTGTTTTCTCCCCAGCTGAGCTGCCAGCCATCATTCCTCCTCAGCCAAGTGCAAGGACCGTGAACCATCTCCCCACAGAGTCTCAACCTCTATCCAGCAAAGCAATACCTGAAAGATCCCACAATAGAGTGACGAAAGCTTTTACAAACCCTAGCTGGGTCCCTCATTACCAGGATAGGTCTATCAATGACCTACTTCCCCAAACAGAGTCATATATGTCAGACCTACCAATGATCTCATTCCCGGCTAGGATGTCCACTTCAAGTAGATCGGCCAGAGATCTCCACAACAACGGGATCCGAATCCCGGATCGGTATCTTTGCATAATCATAGCATTCGCATCATATTTTCCCCACAGAGCGTAGCATTCCGTCTAATACGGAGCATTACGGAAAAAATCAAACATATTGCATAATCATAAGCCATGTTCTGAATCAAACACTTGTAAATACTGAAAATCCATCAACGATGTACAGAAAACTCCCCAGATTCCCCGGCAGAGAGCCAAGGCACTTTCCCTAAAGATACAGATACTTCCTGACACCCGTCCGTGTCATATCCCCGGTAGAAAGCCAAAGCGTCCCCTTTGCACTCACAGATATTTATACACAACTTCCTTGGTATACATACATTTGTTTATATTACACTTTTCTCTTTCTTGACACTCATCCGTGTCACTCTCCCCAGCAAGTTAAAAACCCGTCTATACACCACTCATACGTGTTACTCCTGTTTCACTCATACAGATACTCGTCCGTATCTTGTATGCACCACTTATGCCCCCTCAGATCCAACACTAGTCCGTGTTCTTTGTTAAACAGTTGGTACTCGTTCGTATCATCATCTCTGAACATGCGTCAGTGTTTGTTTCTACTGATACTCGTCCGTATCGTGGTCTTAAGGATGCTCGTACGCATCTTTAATCTATACACCGTGTCAAACACTTATGTCTTCTTGAAATTAGACACTCGTCTGTGTCTACTATTCCCCAGAAGAGTCCCCGCAGAATCGATACTCGTCCATGTTCTTTGTTAACCAGTTGATACTCGTCCGTATCATCATCTCCGAACATGTATCAGCATTTGTTTCTACCTGATACTCGTCCGTATCACAGTCTTAAGGATGCTCGTCCGCATCTTTAGTCTATACACAGTACCCGAACAATTATACCTCTCATTTCTTGGATATAGACACTCGTCCGTGTTTACTTTTCCCCAGAAAAATCCCCAACGAAACTTGTTAAACTATTACCTTTCTATCTGACATTCGTCCTATGTCATGATACCTTTTCGGCAGCCGTACCCTGCCAGGTGATCGTCCTTCACCTCTTTGATGATCGTCCTTCATCAACCCCCAGTGGAGTCTCTATTCATTAGAGCCCCTTCTTATCCAACATTCGTCCTATGTCACGATATTTTCAGCAGTCGTCCCCTGCTAGGTGATCGTCCTTCACCTCTTGATGATCGTCCCCATCGTTGACCTTGTTATCTGGCATTCGTCCTATGTCATGATAAATCCTGAGAGCAGTCGTACCCTGCTAGGTGATCGTCCTTCACCTCTTGATGATCGTCCTTCATCATGCTTATCCGATGGCCATCCCCATCGTCGACCTTTTTATCCGGCATTCGTCCTATGTCGCGATACTTTCGGCAGCCGTACCCTGCCAGGTGATCGTCCTTCACCTTAGATGATCGTCCCTCATCTTATCCCCAACAGAGCAGCCGTCCCCTGCTAGGTGATCGTCCTTCGCCTTTGATGACCGTACCTCATCATTTTTATTTCGTTTACCTTTAATCCCCAGAGAGTCTTATATCTTCACCTGATGGTCGTCCCCATCACAATCTCTTATATCCCCAGCATGTCGGTCGTCCCCATCATCGCCTCATCCCCAGCAGTCGTCCTCTGCTCGACGGACGTCCCCCGTCGCCCGCACTGTATAATATACTTTATTTTCCTTTACAATCTATATCCCTTTTCTTCTTCATTCTGTGAGTGCAAATTTTGGACTGTCTTTTGGTATTCAACCACAAGTTATCTTGTTTGCCTGTTAAGTCGTTGCTTACATCCTACACAGCTAACTCATGTTTGAATAGGGGCAGCTGTAAACACCCCAAATTTGCCCTCACCCATTCACACCATGGCTTGTGATCTCTTCATATGCATAAGTTCAATCATACCATTCTCATATTGCATTTTTGATTCACTGCATTGCTTCTAAATCATCTACATCTAGGGTTTGTGATCTGAGCAATCCAAGAGCCATTTGAGCCACTCCAAAGGGCTTCAATCATTTCAAAGGGGTCCATGTATGTTCAAGAATCATATTATATCCTCACAAAGTCAAGAAAGTCAAAGAATCACAAGAACTGAGAATGGCATGGAAGCAGAGCCAGGTTTAACTGCACAGATGACCTAGAATTAGGGTTTTGGTTTCAAAGGCCATAACTCCAAATTTTGTGGTCATTCTTGTTTCTATTGGTCTCTATATGTCATAAGGATAATGCATATCAATTTTCATGAAGAAATTCCATGGGGAAGGCATCTGATCAAGAGTTGACTTCTTGAGCAAGTCAGTGCAAAATCAGGGCATCTGAGGCCCCCAATGACCCAACCAAAGGGTGTTCTTCATCATTTTGAATGTGTATGATCTTTATTTGATCATATAAGATGTTAGAAGTTCACAAAATTGAAGAATTTCAAGCCATTTGCAAAGTTGCCTTTTTGGGAAAATGACTTGTAATGAAAACTTGCCATTTTGGGAAACTTTTTCAACCCTTTCTTTTTTATTCAAAAATGCTTCAAATGGGAAAACTCTGGTCATGAAAGTTGTAGAATGGATCATTCCCTTTTCAAAAAGTACAAGAACTCATTCTAATTCATTTTGGATCAAAAGTTATGGTTTGTCAAAGTTGGGAAAAATCACATAATTTCAAGTTTTGTACCAAAGAGGCAAAGTTGCAAAATCCCTTGCCAAGGTAAAATGAGACCTCAAAGTGACTTCTAATCCTTTCACAAACATAAACCATTGCCTAAAATTCAGAATGCACCAAGAGTTTGTCCATTTTCATGACTTGTGGATCAAGAAATCACAAAAGGGGCCAAAAGTCACAAAGTTGCAAAATCTATGACAAACCCTAATCCACTTGCTGCCTTGCCTCTAATCCATTTCCATGGCTCTCCCTAAACTCAGCTGAGCCCAACCATGCCCCTATCACAGCCTTACACTTGCCCATACCTCAAGTACACCTAACATTGACTTTTTGCATAAAGACCCATACCAATCAAGCTAGGCCAGACCAACTCCTCTGACCTATCCAAGAGTGATAAGTGGACCAAATGCAACACAACACACCAGAAACACAAGCCTGAAGCATCCTCCAAGCCATAGTTCACAAAACTCCCCTCTTATGCATTTTCATTCGAAACACATCACACAAGCATCAAACATCAAAACAAACTTCATAGAATCACTCAGCATGCTCCCCTGATCATTTCCCTACCCTCATTCATCCCTGAAACCACCACAATCAAAAATACGATTTCCACACTCCCTTGACCTGAGCTTCTGCCAACTTTCTCTGGAGGCCATATAAACTCTAGCTAAGTGTCAAAAGCTTCAAAGGAGGATCATTGGAGCTTGTTTGAACCAAAGAAGCAGCCAGAAAGTCCCTATTTCGAAAGCTCAAGCTCAGGTAGCCATGGCATTTATTTTTCCAGAACTTCCATTTTTAGTTTCTAAATGCTTCCTTATGCTTCACTGATCATCATGATGTGATTTGTTTTGAAAATGAGTGAAAAATGGCCATGTATGTTTGTTCTGAAACTTTGCCCGTGAAATGAATTTTGATTTGATTCTTATGATTCAGTGAAAATAAATGATTTTTGGGGTGGGGTTTAGGTTTAATGATGTTTAAGGATTGAATCTGGAGATTTTGGTGAAGTTTTGATGCGTAGGGAGTGAGATAGCATGAACACCTTGCCGGAGAAGATGACGGGAACACTGTTCCGGTCATCTGAAAGTGATTAGGGCTAGGATTAGGGCTAATGACTTAATTAGGCTAGTTTGAATGTGGGTCGTTAGTTTGCGCGCCAGGTCAATTCCCGCCCTTGTGAATTTGAATCTCAGCCCTTAGATTTGTTGACTTTCTCCTTTTTCATTTAAATTCATTTTATTTTTATTTGTTTCATATTTATTTTGCACGAATTTTTAAAAATAGCTAAAATCATTTAAAAATTATGAAAATTTTTGTCAAGGGTTTCATGAATTTTCAGAATACAAAAATATTTTTATTTTTATTTTTTGCATTAAAAATTATTTTTAAATCATTTAAATGTTTATTTTTAATTAGTTAATGAAAATTAATTAATTAAAAATACATTTAGGTATTTAAAAATCACAAACAAATTCACATAGCATCTAGAAACATTTAGAAACATTGTTCAACTCTCAAACCAAATTTATTTTTTGTTCTTGATGCCTTTTGATCATTTTCATTGGATTTAATTTCATTTTTAGGCAATATTTTGTTTCAAACTTCAAAAATTCTTTACTGCCTAACCATTGAGAGTTGGATGATGATTCTTTTGGCATTGAATCTTGCATAGCATGTAGTTTATAGGATAAATTTGATTTGAATTGATCTTGCATTTTCAATTTGTTTGGCATTTTTCTTGATGAGGTACCCCAAAACCCTAGCAATCTTAGGAAATTCATAACTTTCAATAGGTTAAGAGTTGGATCATCTCCTTTGGGCAGTGAGTTTGTATAGGTTTAGGGTATCTTTGATTGAATTTTCAAATTTTTATCATGTTGTTTGCTTCTGGTTTTGGATTTTTGCTTTGCATGATGCATGAAACCCTAATTTGTGCTTTCTTTTGCATCCATTTCTCATTTGCTTGCATCCATTGACTTGCCCTGACATTTTGTGCATTATTTTGATGCATAATACATCTTAGGACATATTAGAACCATGTTTAATCATTGCATATTTCATTTTCCATGTTGTATGTCCATTACATTTCATAACTTTTCATGTATGATCATGGTTCAATGCATGCCTCATTTGCATTCTTATGCTTGTATGATCATCCTCATGTCTTGCCTCATGTTTATATCATCCCTTAGCATCATTAACATCATGTTTTTGCTTCTGGTTTTGGTTTGCATCATGGCATTGCATCTCATTCTCACTGCATTTCATTTTCTTGTGCTAACATTTCAGGTGGTAAGTTGTTTGAGAAGTGAATTTGCCTTCAATTCTCACAATCTCTTTTCATCCCTTTCATGATTTCTTTGTTGCCTTTTGTATGTGTATTAGAGTGAGCTTGCTCATTCATGCTCTTCCCTACTTTCTTTCTTCAAGCAACTTGACTCCTTGAGTGAAGCAAGTTGTTTTGCTTCTCTTTGCTTCTTGCTCCTTTCATCTGCTTCTTGGTGGTTTCTCTGAAGATCTTTCTCTTAAACCTCATCAACCCTAGGAATAACCAAGCATGATAATAATTAGGGTTTGATTAGTCCCCCATTTAGCTTTTGCCTTTATGTCTTCTTTGAGTCTTCTCTTCTCATCTCATAATCAGGGACTAAACCCTAAAGGCTTTGTGATTAAGTTTATGCCTGCATCCTTCTATTAGGATGGAATGTATAACTTTATTCCTAAGTGTTTAACCCTTAATGTATTTAAATCCCTTAATCAATTCACTTAATAACCATCAAGACATCAAGCTTGTAACTTGGGCCTTGCATTAGGGTTCTAATTCTTCCTTAATTGGTTAAGAAAGACTAACCCTAGTGTTAATGGACAAGTCCCCCTCAAGTTGTCTTACCAACCATAAAAATCACTTCTTCATCTTACCATTAACTAAAATCCACTTTAATAAAGGCCTTGTTTTGTCATGAGGTTAATCCCTAATCATGGATTAAGTTGAGGAGTCTTTCTCAGCTTAAATGTTCTCATCTATTATCCTTCTATTAGGATGGTGTAATGAGTCCATTAAATCTCTGATTATGGCTTAAACTCGTTACTTAACACTAAACAAAACTCCAAAAACATCTAAATAAATGCAAGTAGGTTAATGATCTTAATCCTACATCATGGTGATTAAGTGTGAGATACTGACTTCACACTTAAGGTATTCTCATTACCCCTAATCAGAGGGAGGATGTGATGAGTTTACTAATCCATTGGTTTAGGCTTAAGCTCATTTTCTTATGACAAACTCCAAAAGCAATAAAAGACTGAAAACACAAAAAACAAACAATAGTCGTCTCCTCCGGGATTCTTTTCTCATCTCATTCATTCATAAACGAGAACTTTCTTCTTCCGTCTAATGCAAGACAGTTTGCACCTGAGCCAGACAGGTCATACACTTGAGCATAGACAAGTAAGCAGTTCACAAGTCAATTTATCTTTCAGTCTCTTTGGGTCGAACTATGGTGTTCTGACTTCCTCATTGCACGAGAGGATACGTAGGCATAACTTAACAGTTATCTAACAAAAGTCTCTGTATATTCCCCCTCTTTCAGCCTTATTCTTTAAGCCTCATGGTCTTGAGCATTTCATTCTTGTTCTTACACTGACACTTCACTTATACACTTCACAGTTATTCTACACTGACACTTGCATTCTTTTCCAACTTTGGTACACAAATTACACTGACACTACCCCTTTAAAACACAAATCTTTTAAGCATGGATCCCGTCGAGTACAACGGACAATCTGGGTGCTAATACCTTCCCAGGTTGTAACCAACCCCCTTTCTCAGTCTCTCTGGTTCACAACCGTCTTATCCATCTTTTTCTTAGGTTTATGTAGCATTACCTTTCCTTCGGGATAAAAATGCCTAGCTGGCGACTCTATTCATTCCCTCTCCTTTCGCCGACCGTTCGCGTCTGTACCCCTTCTGACCTGAGGTGTCATTTTGGTGGGAGCGACAGCTTGGCGACTCTGCTGGGGACCCTTATACTGTAACTAGGGCTTCTGGTTCTTTCTGTGGGTTCCTCCTAGCTCTTGTTTGATTTGTGTTTACTGGGGTGTTATGTGCTAATTGTGTTTATATATTTGCTTTGTTTACTACTTTATGTACAGTTATTTATTGCTTTCTTTACAGCTTTATACATCATATTTTTATATTGTTATCTTGCTGGATCTGTTCTTCTGTCTTGGTGGGTGGGGTTCTACTGAGAGTTTAAGTTCCTATACCTGGGACCTGAGTGACACCTAGGCTAGAGTGGTTCAAGTTCTTTCTCATTCCATTTCGGTCTGGTGCGGGAATATGAAACACGGTTCAGATGTGGGTTTCTTCTTGAGAACTATGTGCTACAGATTCCCTGTAGTGCTAGGGCTATCTGGGAAGCCTGCTAAGTCTGAATGACCTTTATTATGACCTTCAGAAACTTAGGTGAATTAGAGGAGGATCTTTTATGGTTATTGTAAACACTGTACCTCCGGGTTAGAAGTGTTTACACTTCTCATAATTGATCCAAGTCTGAAAATCCTTGTTTTAGAACACCACCTGTGAGGGGGTTGGGCTGTTTACAGGTTTGCAGGTACCTTTGGCCACATCATACCTTGATACTTGTTTTGTTTAAGAATGCTTCACTTTGGACAGTTCTTGTGATTTAACCCTGGACATGTGACTCTTTATTTGAGTCCCCCACCTTGGTTACTGGACTTCTGAACCTCCATCTGGACTTCTTGAATATACATGGGCCTTTTATACCAGGGCAATTAATCAGATCTAGCTTGATCACAAACCCTTGCATATCATTTGCATACTCATCATTGCATCATTTTAACATTTGTTTATTTTTTTTCAGGGTATCCACATTACATCTGGCTTGGTTTTGACCCCTTCATCTGCATAGACCCCTGTTCATCAGTTATCTGCTTCAGCTATCTTCATCAGTTTCCTGCTTCAGCTACTTTTATCACTAGCCTCAGCCTATCAGTGGCTCATCTCCAGTATCAGTCTTCATCATCAGCATCTGTTTTCAGCTCTTCATCAGCAGTTATGGCACCCAAGAAGAGCAACATTTCATACCATTTCTTTGAGCCTGTGCTGACTGGCATCAGGCAGGTCCAGACACTTATCACTCCAGACCATATCCCATTATTCAGAGAGCATTATGGGGGCATCCTTTATATGGTTATGGACCTAGACCCTTCTCAGAGGAGTTTGATCCACACTTGCCTACAGTTTTATGACCCTCCTTTGAGATGCTTCACTTTCCAGAACTTTCAGTTGGGACCTCTGCTGGAGGAGTTCTCATCATTGATTGGAGTACCTGTCAGGGGTGGTATCCCCTTCAATCCTGAGATGACTTCTCCCAGCAATGGAGAAGTGGAAAAGGCACTGTATTTAGAACCTATTTTGATTGAGCAGAACATGACCACAAAGGCTGGGATCCCTGGTCTGCACTTGGACTTTCTGACTTCTCAGGCCATCCTGAAGGCCTCCTTAGGAGAATGGAGGGAAGTTTGTGCATTATTAGCCCTCAGTATATATGGGGTTATACTATTTTCAGATGAGCCCAAGTTTATCAGCAAGAATGCCATTCATCTCTTCCTTTTGAGGAACCCAGTACCCACATTGCTGGGAGATTTCTATTATTCTGTTCACCAAAGGAATGAGAAGCAGAGAGGGAAGTTGGTGAGATGCTGTGCTCCTCTATTTCATACCTGGCTGCTCAAACACTTACCTAGGACTGATGCATTCCTGAATCCTCACCAACAGAAGAATTGGGCTAAGAGACTTATTGCTCTGACTTCAGATGACATCAGATGGTGCACCCAGAGCACCAAGGGCAGAGACATAATCACTAGCTGCGGGCAGTACCCCAATGTACCTCTAGTAGGAGTGAAGGGTTGCATCAACTACAATCCTTTGCTGTTTAAGAGACAACTGGGCTATGCTTTGGTTCACCCTCCTAGAATACAAGACTTGGCTGAGACTCTGTATTGTGAGATAAAACCTAACCTAGCTGTTGTCAGGCAAGCATCTTGGGCTTGGGATAACATCCAGACAAAAGGGATGGCCATTCTTGGGAGATGCAATAATGTGGCTTCAGCTCAGTATTATGAATGGTCTCATGCTAGGGCTCAAATCTTTGGGATGCCCTTCACCATTGAGGATGCACCTGGACCATCCACAGTACTACCTCCAGCCACAGTCAGCCTGGAAGAATTTGAGAAGCTGAAGGAAAGGAATGAGAATCTGTCTCAAGCTCTGAAGAAGACCCTCTGGGAGAGGAGTGATGGTCGTCTAGACATTGAAAGATTGGAGAAACTTAAGGTGGAACATCTGACCAAGATTGGGAAAGCAGAGGACTACATCAAGAAATCAAGAGCTGGAGAGCAAATATTGAAGAATGCCTGTAAAGAGGCCCAGTTTCAGAAGGCTAGGACTGATCTCTATCTAGAGGAAAGTCAAGCTAGGTGGGTCAGGATCACTGAAGCTCTCACTCAAGAAGATAAGAAAACTCAAGCCAGGATTGAGCAGTTGGAGGCCAATGAAAAGAAGCAACAGAAGGCTTTGCTGGCAGCCCAGAAGGAGATTACAGAACTGAAGCTTAGGGCTAGTGTGAAAAGGTCAAAGGATCAAGACAGGCACAAGAAGCTGACCACTGCTATTGCCACCAGAAACCTTCTTATCAGAAACATCACACAGCATCTGGCTGGTCCTGTAACTGAAGCACTTTTGAAGGAGGTTAAGGAGGATGAGTTTGGATTAGATGTTTGACTTCTTTGCTTGTTGTTATTTCCATTTGATGTACTTTTCTTTTTATGTTGTATTTTGACCCTTCAGGGGAATATGTTGTAAAAACAAACTATGTATGATCCACCATGTGTAATATATTCGTTAGTTTGCTTCATTGAGTTTCTTTTTCTCAAGCAACATGAGAACATCTTTTCAGAGCATCTTCCTCAGGGTCTGGAAAGGTCAAAACCAAGAGCCAAGCCAAATACCTTGGAAAATAAATAAGCATACTGCATTGCATGCTAACTTTTGTTTTGTTTTGTAGGTTTTTATTTTGTTTGTTACTAACTCTGTTGTGCATTAGGAATTATTGCTCGCCGTCGGGTGTTCCCTCTCAACCGTCCGCACCGGTATCCTACTCGCAACAATCTTCCTGGTATCCAGATGGATCAAGTATAGCAAGATCTGATAGAGGTCAGAACTCAGATGGCTAATGAAAGACTGGAGATGAGAAACCAAATGACCCAATTCATGGAAGTAATGAATGGCTTGGCCCAAAGTCAAGAAAGGTTGAGGGCATTGGTAGAAAGACAAACCCCAAAAGAACCCCATCTGGGAACTGGAGGAACAAGTAACAATGAAAGGGGTCAGCCTCATGTTAATCCACCAGTATATGGGCCTCATCTACATCCGGAATTCAACATCCCGGGTAATGTGCAAGGAAATACTATTGGGGGAAGGATCTTACAGGAAGACCCCCAAGAAGAGCAGTTTACTGTAATGGGAGTCGGGGATGAAGTTTATGATAGGAGGTTTGATGAAATTGCTGAGAAGTTGAGATCTCTGGAGTCTCAAAATTCCCTAGGTTTTGATGTCATGGATATGGGGTTAGTGGATGGAGTAAGGATTCCCCACAAGTTTAAACCCCCGTGCTTCGAGAAGTACAATGGAACTTCTTGTCCACGAACTCACTTATAGTCCTTTCTGGTGAGACTTAAGGCATACACCATGGATGAAAAACTGTGGATGTTCTATTTTGAAGATAGCTTGACTGGGGCTTCAAGAGAGTGGTACTCACACTTAACCAGAGCTACTATCAGATGCTGGAAGGACCTAGCTGAAGCCTTCATCAGACAATACCAATACAATCTGGATATGGCTCCTAACAGAACCTTTTTGATGGGAATGTCTCAATCCTCCAGAGAAAGCTTCAGGGAATATGCCCAGAGGTGGAGACAGCTTGCTGCTGCTGTCCAGCCACCCATGTCGGAAATAGAAATGGCCGACATGTTTATGAACACTCTGCAAGGAACATATATTGATAGGCTAGCTGCCTTTTCTTCCACCAGCTTCGCTGACGTAGTTATAGCTGGAGAAAGAATTGAAAGCCTTCTGAAAATGAGCAAGATTTCTGATAATGGTGCAAGTTCGTCTAGTAACTGTAAACACCCCAAATTTGCCCTCACCCATTCACACCATGGCTTGTGATCATTTCATATGCATAAACACAATCATACCATCTCATATCTCAATTTTGAGTCACTGCATTGGTTCTAAGTCATCTGCATCTAGGGTTTGTGATCTGAGCAATCCAAGAGCTTTTTGAGCCACTCCAAAGGTCATCAATCACTTCAAAGGGGTCTATGTGTGTTCAAGCCTCATATTATATCCTCTCAAAGTCAAGATTTCCAAAGAATCACAAGAACTGGGATTGGTATGGATGCAGAGCCAAGTTTGACTGCACAGTTGACCTAAAATTAGGGTTTTGGTTTCAGAGGCCATAACTCCAAATTTTTTGGTCATTCTTGTTTCCATTGGTCTCCATATGGTATAGGGAGTGTGCATATCAATTTTCATGAAGAAATTCCATGGGGAAGTCATCTGATCAAGGGTTGACTTTCTGGACAAGTCAGTGCAAAATCAGGGCATCTGAGGCCCCCAATGACCCAACCAATGGTTGATCTTCATCATTTTGAGTGTATATGATCTTTATTTGATCATGGAAGAAGGTTGAAGTTCACAAAAATCAAGAATTTGGAGTTTTTGCAAATGTTGACTTTTTGGGCATAGTTGACTTTTCAAGAATGCTTCATTTTAGGTCATTTTTCAAGCCTTGATTCTTGATCCAAAAATGCTTCAAATGAAAAAACTTTGGTCATGAAAGTTGTAGATTACATTTTTCCCTTTTCAAAAAGTACAAGAACATGATCAAATTCTTCTTGGATCCAAAGTTATGGTGTGACAAAGTTGGCAAAAATCATTGATTTTCAAGATGTGCACCAAATGAGAATTTTGCAAAACCATGAACCAATGCCTTTTGTAACCTCTAGTTCATTTCAAACCATGACACAAACATTCTATAAGTCATAAAAATCAGAATTGAACCAAGAATGCTCATGTATTATGGCTTGTGGGATAAGGAAATCACATGTGAACCATAAAGCAACAAGTTGCAAAACCATCATGATATTTCCTACAACTTGCTGCCTTGGCCTTTGAACCAGCCATAGTCTCTCACCACACCATGCTGCGCCATCCCTAGCCCTTGTACCAAGCTAGCACCAAGCCCATGCCTCTCTTACAACCAAGTTGACATTTTGCAAAAGTAAACATCCCAATCACCACAGGCCATGTCACATCCCCTGACCTATGGGATTAAAATATACTATCCAAATGCTGGCCAGGACACTCAAGAGGCCAAGCTGAAACTCTCTAAAACATCACATACACAAAAACACTCCCTTTTGCAAATTGCTTCGAATCTCTCTGCCCAGCCATAAAACATTCAAACCATTTTCACCAACAAAATCATCATGCTTCATTGAGCCCAAAGCAACCAAGAGCCAGGCCTGAAACAAGCTGTAACCTCACTTCACCATTTTCACTCCCTTTTGCAGTTTGCTTCGAATCTCTCTCCACAACTCACAAACATCAAAACAAACTCCATAGACCATCTCCACTCATCATCTGGACCACAAACAACCACCTACATTGGCCTGAAACTGCCTGAATCACCATTGCCATTTCCAACTGAGCTGGAGCAGAAGCTTGTCAAACTCCTTATCCAGCCAATATAAACTCTTCCTAAGCATTCAAGAATCATCTGGGGACCAAATAGAGTGGATTGCACTGAAGGAAGTGGTTAGAAAGTTGCTGGAGTGAAAGCTTCGAATCTCAGGTAGCTCAAGAACTTTTTTTCCAGAAATGGATTTTTAAGTTCTAAACTTGTTCTTTATGTCTTCCTGATCATGAATATGCTTTTAGTTTTTGAAATGGTGATGAAATGAGAATGTAATTGCTCTCTGAAATTTTCGTGCCCTAGTTCTTATTTGTTTCGATCCAGCCTTGTTAGGAAATATAAATTTGTTTTGATTAGGGGTTTTGGTTCGTGAGTGAGTGGGGATCATTTCCCAGTTTTTAGATTTCGTTTTAGTTAGTTTTTTGGAGTTTTGGGGATTCTCAGGGGGGATGCTGGCCGGAGAAGACGACCGGAAGTCTTCTCCGGCCACCTGAAAGTCATTTGTGCCCTAATCCTGTAATTAACTCCCATTTGAATTTGGACCGTAGGATGCCTTTGACCAGTTGACTTCGCGCGTGAGTGGAAGGCCCAGATCACTTTGCTTAGCCCTAATCTTCATTATTTATTTAATTAATTGGGATTAACTCAGATGCAACCCCAGCCGTCCAGATGCGCGCTGGTCAACCAATTCAAACCCAGTCTCAATCTCAACCATCCGTTCTGTTTACTTTTCCATTTTCTTTATTTTTATTTCATTTCTTTTCCTTTTATTTGCATAATTATTTTAAAATAGTAAAAAAGGTTTAAAAATTATGAAACTTTTTCTCCTGAGTTTTATTAATTTTTATGACACAAAAATATTTTTATTCTTATTTTTATCATTAAAAAAGTATTTTTAAATATTTAAAAGATTATTTTTAATTGATTAATGGAAATTAATTTATTAAAAATACTTTTAGGTATTTAAAAATCACCAAAAAATTCATGAAATGTTCTAAGACATTTAAAAACATTGTCCAACCTTCAAACCAAATTTCTTTTTTGATCTTGATGCATTTTGAGAATTTTCCATTGAATTAAAATCATTTTTGTGCATTATTTTGATCCTAAGTTCAAAAATTCATTTCTGCCTATTCATGAAGAGTTGGACATTGATTCTTCTTGCATTGCATTGTGTTTAGCATGTAGTTTTTGAGATAAAATGGCCATGATTTGATCTTGCATTTTTCATTTGTTTGGCATTTCTTTTGTTTAGGAACCCTAAAAACCCTAATAACTTATAAAAATCATAACTTGAGATTGGTTAAGAGTTGAGATCTCCCCTTTGGGCATTGGTTTAGTATAGGTTTAGGGTTTCTTTGAGTGGCATTTTCCATTTTTTATCTTAGGGTTTGCTTCTGTTTTTGGTTTTTGTTTGTTGTTTGATCCATAAACCCTAATTTGGGCTTCCATTTGCATCCTTCTTGCATTCTCTTGCATAACATGACTTGCCATGACATTTCAAGCATCCATTTGATTCATTTGACATCTTAAGACATATAGAAAGCATGTTTGATCATTGCATCATGTATTTGCCATGTTGTATGCCTTGTTTGCTTCATAACTTTTCATGTATGATCATGGTTCAAAACTTGCATCATTTGCATCCATGATCTTGTATGAACATCTCCATGCCTTGCCTCATGTTTGTAGCATCTCATAGCATCATTATCATCATCAACATGCTTCTGGTTTTGTTTCTCATCATGTCATCTCATCTCATTTTACATTGCATTGCATTTCTTTTCTAACATTTCAGGTGGTAAGTAATGTTGAGAGGTGAATTTGCCTTCACTTCTCATGACTTTTCTTTTCATCTCTCTTGCATCCATTGCTGCATTTTTACATGTGTATGAGATTGAGCTTGCTCATTCTTCTTCTTCCCACTTTCTTTCTCCAAGTGACTTGACTTCTTGAATGAAGCAAGTCACTTTGCTTCTCTTGATCCTGTTCATCTGCATCCTGGTGGTTCCTTTGAAGATTTCTCTTGAAAACCTCACAAACCTTAGGAACAACCAAGCATGACAATGATTAGGGTTTTTGATTAGTCCCCCCTCTTAGATTTTACCTTTGTGTCATCTCTTTGAGTCTTCTCTTCTCACCTCATAAGCAGGGACTAAACCCTAAAGGCTTTAAGGCTTTGTGATTAAGCTTATGCCTGCATCCTTCTCTTAGGATGGAGTGTATAACTTTAATCCTAAGTGTTAAACCCTTAATGTGTTTAAATCTCTTAATCAATTCACTTAATAAATCATCAAGACATCACACTTGTAACTTGGGCCTTGCATTAGGGTTCTAATTCTTCCTTAACTGGTTAAGAAGGACTAACCCTAGTGTTAATGGACAAGTCCCCCTCAAGTTGTCTTACAAACCCTAAAACTCACTTCATCATCATATCATTAACTAAAATCCACTCAATAAAGGCTTTGTTTTGTCATGAGTTTAATCCCTAATCATGGATTAAGTTGAGGAGTTTTCCTCAGCTTAAACATTCTCATCTATTATCCTTCTATTAGGATGGCGTAATGAGTCTGTTTAATCCCTGATTATGGCTTAATCTCATTACTTAACACTAAACAAAATCACAAAAACATCTAAATAATCACAAGTAGGTTAATGATCTTAATCCTACACCAAGGGTGATTAAGTGTGAGAATCTGACTTCACACCTAAAGTATTCTCATTACCCCTAATCAGAGGGAAGATGTGATGAGTTTACTAAATCCATTGGTTTAGACTTAAGCTCATTAACTTATGACAAATTCTCAAAAGCAATAAAAGACTGAAAACACTCAAAACAAACAATAATCGTCTCCTTCGGGATTCTTTTCTCATCATCTTCATTCATAAACGAGAACTAGCTTCTTCCGTCTAATGCAAGACAGTTTGCACCTGAGCCAGACAGGTCATACACTTGAGCATAGGCAAGTAAGCAGTTCACAAGTCAATTCATCTTTCAGTCTCTTTGGGTCGAACTACGGTGTTCTGACTTCCTCATTGCACGAGAGGATACGTAGGCATAACTTAACAGTTATCGGACAAAAGTCTCTGTATATTCCCCCTCTTTCTAGCCTCATTCTTTTAGCCTCATGGTCTTGAGCACTTCACTTCTGTTCCTACACTGACACTGTATATTACACTTCACACTTCTTTTACACTGACAACTGTACATCTTTCCCAGCTCTTTTGTACACAGATTGCACTGACACTACCCCTTTAAAACACAAATCTTTTGAGCGTGGATCCCGTCGAGTACGACGGACAATCTGGGTGCTAATACCTTCCCAGGTTGTAACCAACCCCCTTTCTCAGTCTCTCTAGTTCGCAACCGTCTTATCCATATCTTTCTAGGTTTATGCAGCATTACCTTTCCTCCGGGATAAAAATGCCTAGCTGGCGACTCTATTCATTCTCCAGTGAGTTCACGGCTGTGTGTTCTCATTGTCCCTCTCGCCGACCGTTCGCGTCTGTACCTTTATTTGGGCCATTCCCATTTATCGGGAGCGACAGCTTGGCGACTCTGCTGGGGATGCCTTATACTGCAACCAGGGCTTCTGGTTCTTTTTGTGGGTTCCTCCTAGCGCTTGATTGATTTGTGTTTATTGGGGGTGTTATGTGCTATTTGTATGTGTATATTTGCTTTATTTACTGCTTTCTGTACAGCTTTATTTATTGCTTTCTTTACTGTTTTTTCATTTATCATACTGTCATACTGCTGGCTGGATCTGTTGTCTGCTTTGGTGGGTGGGTGTTCCATTGAGAGTTAAGGTCCTATACCTGGGACCTGAGTGACACCTAGGCTAGAGTGAATCATATTCTTTCCCATTCCATTTCGGTCTGGTGCGGGAATATGAAACATGGTTCAGATATGGGTTTCTTCTTGAGAACTCTGTGTTGCAGATTTCCTGCAGTGCTAGGGCTATCTGGGAAGCCTGCTAAGTCTGGATGACCTTTTAGTATTGACCTTCAGAAACTGAGGTGAATTAGAGGAGGAACTTTTATGGTTATTGTAAACACTGTACCTCCGGGTTAGAAGTGTTTACACTTCTCATAACTGATCCAAGTCTGAGGATCCTTGTTTTAGAACACCACCTATGAGGGGGTTGGGCTGTTTACAGGTTTGCAGGTACCTTGACCTCAGAATACCTTGTTACTTTGATTGTTTAAGAATACTTCAATTTGGGACAGTTCTTGTGATTCTAAAACCCTGGATATGTGGCTCTTTATTTGAGTCCCCCACCTTGGTTACTGGATTTATAGACCTCCATCTGGAATTCTTGAACATACTTGGACCTATATCAGGGCATTTTGATCAGATCCAGCTCAGTCACAGACCCTTGCATATCATTTGCATACATAATCATTGCATCATATTGACATTTGCTTGTTTGTGTTTCAGGGTATCCATCTTCATTTGGTTTTGGTTTTGACCCCATCTTCAGTACTGACCTATCTTCATCAGCTATCTGCTTCAGTTATCACCTGCACCAGCCAGTCAGTGGCCCACTTCTTCAGTATTATCATCAGCACCTGTCTCTACTCAGTCTCAGCATCATGGCTCCTAAAAAGAGCAACATCACCTATCACTTCTTCCAGCCAGAGTTATCAGATATCAGGAGGATTCAGACCTTGATCACTCCAGATCACATACCTTTGTTCAGGGAAAGTTATGGAGATATACTTGATATGGTTATGGATCTGGACCCATCACAGAGAAGCCTGATCCACACCTGCATTCAGTTTTATGATCCCCCACTGAGATGTTTCACTTTCCAAGACTTTTAGTTAGGCCCTTTATTGGAAGAGTACTCCTCATTAGTTGGTATACCCATCAAAGGTGGAATCCCATTCAACCCTGAGATGGTCTTTCCTGCTAATGGAGATGTAGCAAAGGCTTTGCATCTGGAACCTGTCCTGATTGAGCAGCATATGACCTCTAAAGCTGGAATCCCTGGCTTCCATCTGGATTTCTTGATCTCTCAAGCTACCCTGAAAGCTTCTTTAGGAGAGTGGAAGGCTGTTTGTGCCTTGTTAGCTTTGAGCATATATGGAATTGTGTTGTTTGCAGACGAGCCTCGATTCATCAGCAAGAATGCAATCCATCTGTTCATCCTAAAGAACCCAGTGCCCACTTTATTGGGGGACCTCTACTATTCAGTGCATCAAAGGAATGAAAAGCAGAGGGGAAGATTAGTAAGGTGTTGTGCTCCATTGTTCCACACTTGGCTTCTCAAGCGTCTACCCAGGACAGATGCATTTTTAAACCCTCATCAGCAAAGCAACTGGGCTAAGAGACTCACTGTTCTAACTTCAGCTGACATCAGATGGTGCACTCAGAGCACCAAGGGCAGGGATATCATCACCAGCTGTGGGCATTTTCCCAATGTGCCTTTAATAGGAGTTAAAGGTAGTATCAATTACAATCCTCTGCTGTTCAGAAGGCAACTGGGCTATGCACTGGTCCATACTCCTAGGGCACAGGATTTGGTTGAGACTCTTTATTGTGAAAACAAGACTAGTCTGGCTATTGTTAGGCAGGCAGCCTGGGCCTGGGATAATGTTCAAACCAAGGGAATAAACATTCTAGGGAAGTGCAAAAATGTGGCATCAGCACAATATTATGAATGGTCCCGTGCCAGGGCCCATTTCTCCGGGATGCCCTTAACCATAGAAGACATGCCTGAGTCATCTTCAGCACCACCCCCTGCCACTATCAGTTTGGAGGAGTTTGAGAGCTTGAAGGAAAGAAATGAGAAGCTAACCCAGGCTTTGCAGAAGACCCTCCGGGAGAGGAGTGAAGGTATGAGGGAGATTGAAAGGTTGGAGAAAATGAGAGTAGATCACCTGACTAAGATTGAGAAATCTGGGGATTACATTAAAAAGTCAAAGGCTGGAGAACAAATTCTGAAGAATGCTTGCAAGGAAGCCCAGTTCCAGAGAGCAAGGACAGACTTGTATTTGAAGGAGAGTCAAGCCCGGTGGGTCAGGATCACCGAGGCTCGTACTCTAGAGGACAAGAGAGTTCAAGACAAGATGGAGCAACTGGAAGCTTGTGCAAAAGAACAACAAGAAGCCCTGGCAGCAGCCCAGAGGGAGATATCAGAGCTGAAGGTCAAAGCAGGGGTGAAGAGGTCAAAGGACCAAACTCAGCACAAGAAGCTAACAGCAGCTGTTACGACCCGGAATCTCCTCATCAGGAATCTCACGGAGCGTCCGGCTGATCCTGTGACCGAAGCACTTCTCAAGGAAGTTCGTGAGGATGAGTTTGGTCTTGGTGTTTGACCATTTGTTTGTTGTTGCTTTCTTTCCGTGTACTTTTATTTTCTTGTAATGTATTTTGACCCCTTAGAGGGCTTGTGTTGTAAAATGAACAAGTTGTATTATTTCACCTTCTGTAATATATTTGTGTTAGTTTGCTTCATCTGAGTTTTCTTCAAGCAACAACAACAGCATCTTCAAGGGTCTGGAAGGGTCAAAACTGAAGGCCAAACCGGATACCTTGAGAACAAATAAGCATACTGCATTGCATGCTAACCCTTTGTTTGTTTTGTAGGTTTTGTTTTATTGCCACTAACTCTGTTGTGATGTTCAGGAACTATTGCTAGGCGCCGGGTATTTCCCCTCAACCGTCCGCACCGTTATCCAACCCGAAACAACCTTCCGGGAATTCAAATGGATCAGGTACAGCAGGACCTCGCTGAGGTCAGAAATCAAATGGCAAATGAAAGGCTAGAAATGAGGAATCAAATGACTCAGTTTATGGAAGTTATGAACAACATGGCTCAGAGCCAGGAAAGATTGAGGGCCATGGTGGAAAGGCAGAATCAAGAAGATCCACATATAGGGACTGTCGGTACCAGTAACAATGAAAGAGTCCAACCTCACGTCAACCCTCCGGTATTTGGACCACACCTCCATCCTGAGGTCAATATTCCTGCAAATGTTCAAGGGACTGCCACCGCAGCTAGGGTACTTCAAGAGGATCCCCAGGAAGACCAATTCACAGTAATGGGTGCTGGGGAAGAAGCTTATGATAGGAGATTGGATGAGATAGCTGAGAAGTTGAGGTCCTTAGAATCTCAAAACTCTTTGGGCTTCGATGTCATGGACATGGGCTTGGTAGACGGGGTCAGGATCCCCCATAAGTTCAAGCCTCCTTGCTTTGAAAAATACAACGGGACTTCATGCCCCCGGACTCATTTACAGTCATTTCTGGGAAGGCTGAAGGCCTATACAATGGATGAGAAGCTCTGGATGTTCTATTTCGAAGACAGCTTAACCGGAGCGTCAAGAGAATGGTACTCTCACTTGACAAGGGCAACTATTAGATGCTGGAAGGACCTGGCAGAGGCCTTCATCAGACAGTATCAGTATAACTTAGACATGGCACCCAACAGGACCCTCCTAATGGGAATGTCACAGTCGTCAAGGGAAAGTTTCCGAGAATATGCACAGAGATGGAGGCAACTGGCTGCTGCTGTTCAACCACCTATGTCTGAACGGGAAATGGCAGATATGTTCATGAACACCCTTCAGGGAACATATATTGACAGGTTGGCTGCTTTCTCTTCCACTAGCTTTGCAGATGTTGTCATAGCCGGGGAGAGAATTGAAAGCTTGTTAAAAATGGGAAAGATCTCAGACAACGGTGCAAGCTCGTCCAGTAGTACAAGAAAGCCTTTTGCAGGCCCGAGAAGAACTGGCGAGACCAATGCCATCCATTCAAACAGGGGCAGGCCCCAATATGTTCAAAGGTCAATAGCAGCAGTCACTATTCCTGCTCCGGCTCATCCTCAACCAGTCTATCAACCTCCACAGCAAAACTATCAGCAGCAACCTCAGTACCATCAGCAAAATCAGTATCCTCCAAGGAATTACAACAACAGCAATATCAACAACAACAGTCAACAAAGGCCATTTCAGCAGAGGCCATCTCAAGCTAATAGGGTGATCGATCCGATCCCTATGCCATATGCTACATTGCTGCCACAACTCCTGAAACTCAACCTAGTTGAGCTAAGGACGCTGGCACCTCCAGATCCCAATAGTCTACCCAGGAATTATGACTCCAATGCTAGGTGCGCTTTTCATTCAAACGCACCTGGCCACAGTACAGAAAAGTGCAGAGCTCTGCATATGAAGGTACAAGACCTGGTAGACTCCAAGGCTCTGAATTTCGCACCACCACCCAATGTAAATAAGAACCCAATGCCAAACCACGGTGGTCCTAGAATTAACGCTATTGAAGAAGACAAACCGTCTTATTTAATAACCAGCGTGGGTCAGATCCGGACACTGTTGGTAGAAATCAAGGCTCAACTCCTGGAATGTCAAATGTTCCCGGGGTGTGAGTTGGGTTGTGCTTACTGCAATATCTCTGTAAATGGGTGCGATAATTTGAGGAATGGCATAGACAGCCTTATTCAGAGTGGCCAGCTTCAGATCACCACATCATTTCCAACAAATCCAGCAATCTCATCCGCAACGGTTTCAGAACCTCCTACAACTGCAGCAACTATTGTTCCTAACAATTCTTCGGTTTCATCAACGAGTACTTCATCTGTCGTTTCAACTGATCAGATATCAATGAATGTTCCTTCTACAACTCCAGCACCACTCCATTTTGAAGCTCCTACAACAACAACATCCATTCTTCCACCATTATCTCCTACAACACCAGCAACAAATCATGAAGATGTCTCAACTGTCACCATATTCTACGATCCTGAAAACAACTCCGCCTACAACTCAGAAGGTGCTGCTCCCACTAGGGCACCAGTCACAATTTATTACGATCCACAGACTATTACAGTTCCTTCAACAGTTGCAGTCAGTCCAGTCACTATCACGGTGCCTGGACCAATACCTTATGAAAGCAGCAATGCCATCCCCTGGCATTACGGCTCTGACCTGTACTGCGAAGGACAAAGAATCACTTTTGAATCATCAACCCCTGCACCGCAAATTGACAATGTGGGAGGAGGCGGAGGCTTCAATCGAAGCGGACGTCTTTTCGCTCCACAAATTCAGAGACCCACTGCCGAAGCAGAAGCTGCTGCTAAAGCAAAAGGAAAAAGTTTGGTGCAGGAAGAGCATACTGTTAAAGAAGCTTTGAAAATACCCTTCGATCAAGAGGTTGATGAGTTCATGCGAATCATCAAGAAGAGTGATTATAAAATAGTGGATCAGCTTCATCAGACGCCTTCCAAGATCTCAATCCTATCATTGCTTATGTGCTCCGAAGCCCATCGGAATGCACTACTCAAAGTCTTGCACGCAGCTTACGTGCCTGAAGAGATCACTGTCAATCAACTGGAAGCAGTAGTGGGAAATTTTAATGCTAGTCACGGACTAGGGTTCACCAATACTGATTTGACAACGGAAGGCCGCAACCACAACAAAGCCTTGCACATAACCATGGAATGCAAAGGTGCTGTCCTTTCCCATGTGCTGGTAGACACGGGGTCATCCCTTAATGTCCTACCTAAAAAGGCTTTGGTGAAGCTAGAGTACGACGGATTGGCATTGAGACCCAGCAACCTGGTGGTAAGAGCTTTTGATGGCTCAAAGAGATCGGTTCTGGGAGAGATTGAGCTGCCCGTAACGATTGGCCCGCAGACTTTCACAACTATCTTCTACGTGATGGATATACAGCCCGCCTACAGCTGTTTATTGGGTAGGCCATGGATTCACGCCGCTGGCGCCGTGACCTCTACCCTTCACCAGAAGTTAAAATATGAGTGGGAGGGTCAAATCGTTACAATCTGTGGAGAGGAGGATATTTTTGTTAGCCACCTGGCTACCTATAAGTATATTGAGATGGATGGGGAGATCCATGAAACAATGAGCCAAGGTTTCGAAGCCTTGAATGTCAATGAAACATCTGCTGTGCCTGGTACTTCTATATCATCATACCAACAAGCCCGGAAGGTTGTTGAGGAAGGAACTGCCCAAGGATGGGGCAAGCTACTACCGGTGGAGAAGAAAGAAGACAGATTTGGGTTGGGTTACAAACCAACTCAACAAGATCAAGCAGCGGCTGCGAAAGAGCCCAATTTTGTGAGTGGGGGGATGCTTACCCCTGATGCTATCAATTGTCTGGAAGACGAGCTGGAAGAGGAGCGCAACCTGGAAAGCTGGATTCGTCCAAAGATCCCGGGGAGCAGTGTCTCGAACTGGTCTTCCCAGGAAATTATAAGAGTTACTCATGCAGAGTAATTATTATTTCCGTATTTTTATAAGCATGCATCAAAGTCTTGCATCTTGCCCAAGATGACAAGACTCATTTTGTAATCGGGCCATCTGTACTTTTTGTGCAAACAAGATCAATTAATGAAATATCAGACATCTTTTTGCAAACGAGTCTTTTTCTTTTCGTTCACTGTTTTTCCATTTTTCTTTTTGTACAAAAAATAAATGGCGGTGTTTTCAAAATGACAACTTCATTTCACTTTTCTAAATAAAGATTAAAATCAAGTCACTAAAATGAACAAACTTAACCCTTGCAGAGAGTGCCTTCCAGACAGCACCGACAACAGCACGGCTATGACTTCGTATGACTTTGACAATCCAATCAATCAAGCTGATGAAGGGGTTGAAGAAGAATATGAGCTTCCTGAAGAGCTACCTAGGTTGTTAAGACAAGAGGAAAAGGTTATTACTCCTCACCAGGAGGAGGTTGAAGTGATCAATCTTGGTACAGATGAAGACGTGAAAGAGGTTAGAATCGGGGCCTGCTTGCAAGACTCAGTGAAAAGACAATTGATTGACCTGCTTCGAGAGTATGTGGATGTGTTCGCTTGGTCTTACCAAGATATGCCAGGGTTGGATACCGACATTGTTGTGCACAAGCTGCCTTTGAGAGAAGAGTGCCCACCGGTTAAACAGAAACTACGCCGTACTCGTCCAGACATGGCTATGAAAATCAAGGAGGAGGTACAAAAGCAATGGGACGCCGGGTTCCTTGCTGTGACTAGCTATCCGCCGTGGGTTGCTAACATAGTACCTGTGCCTAAGAAAGACGGCAAAGTAAGGATGTGTGTTGATTACCGGGATCTGAACAGAGTCAGCCCAAAAGATGACTTCCCATTACCTCACATTGATGTATTGGTGGATAATACGGCTCAGTTCTCGGTAAACTCCTTCATGGACGGATTTTCAGGGTACAACCAGATTAAGATGTCACCTGAAGACATGGAGAAGACAACATTCATCACACCATGGGGCACGTTCTGCTACAAGGTAATGCCATTTGGGCTCAAGAACGCTGGCGCAACATATCAACGGGCTATGGTAACATTATTCCACGATATGATCCATAAAGAAATCGAGTGTTATGTGGATGACATGATTGCCAAGTCCCTTACCGAGGAAGATCACCTGGTGAATCTGCTGAAATTGTTCAAGCGTCTGAGGAAGTACCAATTGAAGTTGAACCCCAACAAATGCACATTCGGGGTGCGATCCGGTAAGCTGCTGGGCTTTATTGTAAGCGAGAAAGGGATTGAAGTTGACCCTGATAAAGTCAAAGCTATTCAATAGATGCCTGCACCGAGGACTGAGAAAGAGGTTCGAGGGTTCTTAGGTCGATTGAATTACATTTCGCGGTTCATATCTCACCTAACGGCAACCTGCGAACCTTTGTTCAAGCTGTTAAGGAAAGAGCAAACGGTCAGGTGGAATGAAGATTGCCAGAAGGCTTTTGACAAGATCAAGGAGTATCTGCAAGAACCTCCAATCCTTATGCCTCCAGTTGAAGGAAGACCTCTGATAATGTACTTGACAGTATTAGAAGAGTCGATGGGGTGTGTGCTGGGCCAACATGACGAGTCTGGTCGAAAAGAGTATGCAATATACTACCTAAGCAAAAAGTTTACCGACTGTGAACAACGTTATTTACTGCTCGATAAAACTTGCTGTGCTTTAGCGTGGGCTGCTCGCCGACTGAGACAGTATATGTTGACCCACACTACTTTGTTGATATCCAAAATGGACCTAGTTAAGTACATATTTGAGAAGCCAGCTCTTACCGGACGGGTTGCAAGATGGCAAATGATTCTCACAGAATATGACATCCAATACACCTCTCAGAAAGCCATCAAGGGCAGTGTATTGTCTGAATATCTTGCTGAGCAACCTATTGATGATTACCAGCCTATGAGGTTTGACTTCCCTGATGAAGACATCATGTTCATTAAAGCAAGAGACCATGAAGAGCCTGTTCACACTGAAGGGCCTGACCCGGAAGAAGAATGGACTATGATGTTCGACGGGGCTGTTAACATGAATGGCCGTGGTGTTGGTGCAGTACTCATTACACCTAAAGGAGTTCACATGCCTTTCTCGGCAAAACTCGCTTTCAACTGCACTAACAACGAAGCTGAATACGAAGCTTGCATTATGGGTCTTGAGGAAGCCATTGACCTCAGGATCAAGACATTGACCGTATTCGGAGATTCAGCTTTGGTAGTCAATCAGACCAACGGCAAATGGTACACCCACCAGGATCATCTGATACCTTACAGGGATTATACAAGGAGGTTATTGACTTTCTTCACAACAGTCAAGCTTGAGTATATCCCTCGGGACGAGAATCAATTTGCAGATGCTCTTGCTACCATTTCGTCCATGATCAAAGTTCAAGCCGCTAATTTTGTACCTCAGATTTCAGTATCCAGACTTGATAGACCAGCATATGTGTTCTCAGCAGACGTTGTTAGAGATGATAAGCCTTGGTTCCACGACATCAAATGCTTCTTGGAGGATCAGACATACCCACCTGGGGCATCTTCCAATGATAAGAAGACTTTGAGAAGGCTTGCTGGTAGTTTCTTTCTGAACACTGATGGGTCTTTATACAAAAGGAACTTTGATATGGTACTCCTCAGATGTGTTGACAAGACGGAAGCAGGTTTGCTGATGCATGAAGTGCACGAAGGATCTTTTGGTACCCATGCCGGAGGACATGCCATGGCTAAAAAATTGTTAAGGTCAGGCTATTATTGGATCACAATGGATGCAGACTGTTGTGCCTATGCCAGAAAATGCCACAAATGCCAGATCTACGCAGATAAAGTGCATGTGCCTCCCAATCCTTTGAACATAATGTCTTCACCCTGGCCCTTTGCCATGTGGGGCATTGATATGATTGGCAAGATTGAGCCGACCGCTTCAAATGGCCACAGATTCATCTTGGTCGCCATTGACTATTTCCCCAAGTGGGTTGAAGCAGCCTCATATGCAAACGTCACAAGACAAGTGGTAGCCAGATTTCTGAAGAGAGATATCATCTGTCGATAAGGAGTGCCCGAGCGAATCATTACTGATAATGGTTCCAATCTAAACAATAAAATGATGGCAGAACTGTGCCGGGACTTCAAAATTCAACATCACAATTCTTCTCCTTACAGGCCAAAGATGAATGGCGCTGTTGAGGCGGCAAACAAGAATATTAAGAAGATTGTGCAGAAGATGGTAGTCACCTACAAAGACTGGCATGAAATGCTACCGTTCGCCTTTCATGGGTACCGCACGTCAATCAGGACATCCACTGGGGCAACACCGTATCAACTTGTGTATGGTATGGAAGCAGTCCTACCAGTCGAAGTTGAATTACCCTCCCTACGGGTATTAATGGACGTTAAACTGAGTGAAGCAGAATGGGTTCGGGCCCGATACGAACAACTGAGTCTGATCGAAGAGAAAAGGTTGGTTGCAATCTGTCATGGGCAGTTGTATCAGAAAAGAATGAAGAAGGCCTTCGATCAGAAAGTCAGGCACCGAGAGTACCAAGTGGGAGATCTTGTGCTGAAAAGAATCCTCCCTCCTCATACAGACCACAGGGGCAAATGGACTCCAAATTATGAAGGACCATTCGTGGTAAAGAAAGTTTTCTCTGGTGGAGCACTGATGCTCAGCACCATGGATGGTGAAGATTTCCCGTCCCCTGTGAATTCAGATGCAGTTAAAAAATACTTCGCATAAAAATGACCCGCTGGACATAAAAACAGAAAGTAAGTCCAGGCAAAAATAGGGCATCCCGGCGAGTCAAAAACAGAATAAAAGACTCAGGCAAAAATAAGGGAAAATAAATAAAAACGTACACCCGCTGAGTTGAAAAGCCGCATTGGACAACTCAGGCAAAAATGGGTATCCCGATGGATTGAAAACCCGAAAGGGCGATCCATGCAAAATAAGGGAATAAGCGAACAACTGCATTCTGAATTCGTCTGTATCACTTGCAACTTGGAAAGCTTCAAAAGGATCAAGCTTCAATCAGAATCAGCCTTCTTCAGAAAGCAAGGCGAGAAGAACGTCATTGTCATACGAGTCATAGCAGAAGAGGAAGCTCCTTTGAAAGCGTCGTCAACATCGTCAGCACTTTGTTTCTCAATTTGTAACAATCTCCTTATTTTAGGAGATTTGTTTCCTTGACTGTATCTTGCCAATTCAGGGCACAAGAATTAATAAAATCAGATTTTTCAGTCATGTTTCGTCTCGTACATATTTCGTTTGCAAAGAATGTCTGATGTCTCTAAAACTAATTGCATAAGTACAGATGTTTTTCACTAAAAATAGAAGCACATGCTTGCAGGGAATATACTTACTCTTGAGAATGCTTAACTCCTATGACGGAATCCAGTAAAGGATACCTCGGGACCTTTTGTGCGTTTCCTTATCTTTGCAGGATTGCAGGTATCCAGAACGCAACCTGGGGCATGCAAGTTACATCCCAGCAAGTTGGCAAATCAACAAACAGTCTTAGCACTCAAGGGGCTTTCTCCCCAGCTGAGTTCGCCTCTCATTACTCTCCCCAGCTGAGTTACCAACAACATTCCCCAGCTGTATTACCAATCGTTCCTCCTCGACAGAATGCAAAGTCAGGGAATCATCTCCCCACAGAATCCTCAGCCTCTATTCAGAAGAGCAACGCATGAAGGAGTCACAACAGAGTACGGAAGGCTTCTACAAACCCCAACTGGGTCCTATATTACAAGGATATGTCAATCAGTGACCTAGATCCCCAAGCAGGTGCATCTCATCAGATCTGTCAATAATTTCACCCCCCAGCTGGGATGTCCGTTTCAAGCAGATCGATCAAAGATCTTCGCAGCAACGGGATCCGGATCCCGGTTTTGGTATCTTTGCACAATCATAGCATTTGCATCATATTCACCCACAAAGCGTAGCATTCCGTTTTAACACGGGGCATTACGGCAAAAAAAAAATCAAATGCATAGCATAATCATGAGCCATGTTATGAATCAACACCTGTGAATGATTACAGTTCATCAGCATACAGAAGAAAAATCCCCACCAGAGTTCCCAGCAAAAGCAGTTGCCTCACAAATCACAAACACCAGTATTTACTCCTTGTGACACCCGTCCGTGTTATATCCCAGCAGAAAGCCAAAGACATCCTCTTTGTACTCACATATACTTATATACACTTTCTCGACACCCGCCCGTGTCATATCCCCAGCGCAGTCGCCCAGACTTTGTATATCAGATACTTGTTCATATTACACTCTTCTCCTTTTGACACTCGTCCGTGTCACTCTCCCCAGCAGCTAAACAATCATCTATACACCACTCGCTATTATACAGATACCCGTCCGCATCTTGTATATACCACTTTTATATCCCCTCAGATTCAACACTAGTCCTTGTTCTTTGTTAACCCGTTGGTACTCGTCCGTACCATCATCTCAGAACATACGTCAAGCGTTTGTTTCTACGTGATACTCGTCCGTATCATAACCTTAAGGATGCTCGTCCGCATCTTTAATCCATACACCGTGTCAAACACTTATGTCTTCCTGAATATAGATACTCGTCTGCATTTATTATTCCCCAGAAGAGTCCCTTCAGATGCAACACTCGTCCGTGTTCTTTGTTAACCCGTTGATACTCGTCCGTATCATCATCTCTGAACACGTGTCAGTATTTGTTTCTACCCGATACTCGTCCGTATCGTAGTCTTAAGGATGCTCGTCCGCATCTTTAATCTATACACAACATCTAAACACTTGTACTTTCTCTTCTTGGTTGTAAATACTCGTCCGTGTTTACTATATCCCCAGTAGATTGCCAACAAAACAAATTTTCCTTCTTATCTAACACTCGTCCTGTGTTATGATAAACCCTGAGAGCAGCCGTACCCTGCTGAGTGGTTGTCCTCCACTTCTTGATGGTCGTCCTCCATCATGCTCGTCCGATGGCCGTCCCCATCGTTGACCTTTTCTATCCGATGGCCGTCCCCATCGTTGATTTTAGCAGCCGTCCCCTGCTAGGTGGTCGTCCTCCACCTCTTGATGATCTTCCTTCATCAATTTTATCCAATGGCCGTCCCCATTGTTGATTCTGGTTATCTGGCATTCGTCCTATGTCATGATGAACCCTGAGAGCAGCCGTCCCCTGCTAGGTGGTCGTCCTCCACCTCTTGATGGTCGTCCTCCATCATGCTCGTCCGATGGCCGTCCCCATCGTTGACCTTTTATCCGATGGTCGTCCCCATTGTTGATATTTTCGGCAGCCGTACCCTGCCAGGTGGTCGTCCTCCACCTTTGATGGCCGTCCCCATCATATTTCTTTTATTCCCCAACAGAGCAGCCGTTCCCTGCTAGGTGATCGTCCTTCACTTTTGATGGCCGTACCCCATCATCTGTTTATTTCATTTATTCTTTAACCCGATGGCCGTCCCCGTCGTGGTCCCTTTTCCTTTTTTAGTCCGATGGTCGTCCCCATCGTTGGTTACTTTACCTTTGTGAACAAAACGGCCGTCCCCGTCATGTTTCATTAATCCCCAGAGATTTTTTACAGTGATGGCCGTCCCCATCATAATTTCTTATTGTTCCCAGCTAGTCGGCCGTCCCCGTCTTGGCTTTACCTTTTATCCCCAGCATGTCGGCCGTCCCCGTCATTGCTTTACTTCACACACTCTTCCCAGCATGTCGGCCGTCCCCGTCATTGCTCTTTACCCAGCAGTCGTCCTCTGCTCGACGGTCGTCCTCCGTCACCCACACTTTACAATATACTTTATTTTCCTTTTACAATCTATATCCCTTTTCTTCTTCATTCTGTGAGTGCAAATTTTGGACTGTCTTTGGTATTCAACCACAAGTTATCTTGTTTGCCTGTTAAGCCGTTGCTTACATCCTGCACAGCTAACTCACGTTTGAATAGGGGCAGCTGTAAACACCCCAAATTTTCCCTCACCCATTCACACCATGGCTTGTGATCATTTCATATGCATAAACACAATCATACCATCTCATATCTCAATTTTGAGTCACTGCATTGGTTCTAAGTCATCTGCATCTAGGGTTTGTGATCTGAGCAATCCAAGAGCTTCTTGAGCCACTCCAAAGGTCATCAATCACTTCAAAGGGGTCTATGTGTGTTCAAGCCTCATATTATATCCTCTCAAAGTCAAGATTTCCAAAGAATCACAAGAACTGGGATTGGTATGGATGCAGAGCCAAGTTTGACTGCACAGTTGACCTAAAATTAGGGTTTTGGTTTCAGAGGCCATAACTCCAAATTTTTTGGTCATTCTTGTTTCCATTGGTCTCCATATGGTATAGGGAGTGTGCATATCAATTTTCATGAAGAAATTCCATGGGGAAGTCATCTGATCAAGGGTTGACTTTCTGGACAAGTCAGTGCAAAATCAGGGCATCTGAGGCCCCCAATGACCCAACCAATGGTTGATCTTCATCATTTTGAGTGTATATGATCTTTATTTGATCATGGAAGAAGGTTGAAGTTCACAAAAATCAAGAATTTGGAGTTTTTGCAAATGTTGACTTTTTGGGCATAGTTGACTTTTCAAGAATGCTTCATTTTAGGTCATTTTTCAAGCCTTGATTCTTGATCCAAAAATGCTTCAAATGAAAAAACTTTGGTCATGAAAGTTGTAGATTACATTTTTCCCTTTTCAAAAAGTACAAGAACATGATCAAATTCTTCTTGGATCCAAAGTTATGGTGTGACAAAGTTGGCAAAAATCATTGATTTTCAAGATGTGCACCAAATGAGAATTTTGCAAAACCATGAACCAATGCCTTTTGTAACCTCTAGTTCATTTCAAACCATGACACAAACATTCTATAAGTCATAAAAATCAGAATTGAACCAAGAATGCTCATGTATTATGGCTTGTGGGATAAGGAAATCACATGTGAACCATAAAGCAACAAGTTGCAAAACCATCATGATATTTCCTACAACTTGCTGCCTTGGCCTTTGAACCAGCCATAGTCTCTCACCACACCATGCTGCGCCATCCCTAGCCCTTGTACCAAGCTAGCACCAAGCCCATGCCTCTCTTACAACCAAGTTGACATTTTGCAAAAGTAAACATCCCAATCACCACAGGCCATGTCACATCCCCTGACCTATGGGATTAAAATATACTATCCAAATGCTGGCCAGGACACTCAAGAGGCCAAGCTGAAACTCTCTAAAACATCACATACACAAAAACACTCCCTTTTGCAAATTGCTTCGAATCTCTCTGCCCAGCCATAAAACATTCAAACCATTTTCACCAACAAAATCATCATGCTTCATTGAGCCCAAAGCAACCAAGAGCCAGGCCTGAAACAAGCTGTAACCTCACTTCACCATTTTCACTCCCTTTTGCAGTTTGCTTCGAATCTCTCTCCACAACTCACAAACATCAAAACAAACTCCATAGACCATCTCCACTCATCATCTGGACCACAAACAACCACCTACATTGGCCTGAAACTGCCTGAATCACCATTGCCATTTCCAACTGAGCTGGAGCAGAAGCTTGTCAAACTCCTTATCCAGCCAATATAAACTCTTCCTAAGCATTCAAGAATCATCTGGGGACCAAATAGAGTGGATTGCACTGAAGGAAGTGGTTAGAAAGTTGCTGGAGTGAAAGCTTCGAATCTCAGGTAGCTCAAGAACTTTTTTTCCAGAAATGGATTTTTAAGTTCTAAACTTGTTCTTTATGTCTTCCTGATCATGAATATGCTTTTAGTTTTTGAAATGGTGATGAAATGAGAATGTAATTGCTCTCTGAAATTTTCGTGCCCTAGTTCTTATTTGTTTCGATCCAGCCTTGTTAGGAAATATAAATTTGTTTTGATTAGGGGTTTTGGTTCGTGAGTGAGTGGGGATCATTTCCCAGTTTTTAGATTTCGTTTTAGTTAGTTTTTTGGAGTTTTGGGGATTCTCAGGGGGGATGCTGGCCGGAGAAGACGACCGGAAGTCTTCTCCGGCCACCTGAAAGTCATTTGTGCCCTAATCCTGTAATTAACTCCCATTTGAATTTGGACCGTAGGATGCCTTTGACCAGTTGACTTCGCGCGTGAGTGGAAGGCCCAGATCACTTTGCTTAGCCCTAATCTTCATTATTTATTTAATTAATTGGGATTAACTCAGATGCAACCCCAGCCGTCCAGATGCGCGCTGGTCAACCAATTCAAACCCAGTCTCAATCTCAACCATCCGTTCTGTTTACTTTTCCATTTTCTTTATTTTTATTTCATTTCTTTTCCTTTTATTTGCATAATTATTTTAAAATAGTAAAAAAGGTTTAAAAATTATGAAACTTTTTCTCCTGAGTTTTATTAATTTTTATGACACAAAAATATTTTTATTCTTATTTTTATCATTAAAAAAGTATTTTTAAATATTTAAAAGATTATTTTTAATTGATTAATGGAAATTAATTTATTAAAAATACTTTTAGGTATTTAAAAATCACCAAAAAATTCATGAAATGTTCTAAGACATTTAAAAACATTGTCCAACCTTCAAACCAAATTTCTTTTTTGACCTTGATGCATTTTGAGAATTTTCCATTGAATTAAAATCATTTTTGTGCATTATTTTGATCCTAAGTTCAAAAATTCATTTCTGCCTATTCATGAAGAGTTGGACATTGATTCTTCTTGCATTGCATTGTGTTTAGCATGTAGTTTTTGAGATAAAATGGCCATGATTTGATCTTGCATTTTTCATTTGTTTGGCATTTCTTTTGTTTAGGAACCCTAAAAACCCTAATAACTTATAAAAATCATAACTTGAGATTGGTTAAGAGTTGAGATCTCCCCTTTGGGCATTGGTTTAGTATAGGTTTAGGGTTTCTTTGAGTGGCATTTTCCATTTTTTATCTTAGGGTTTGCTTCTGTTTTTGGTTTTTGTTTGTTGTTTGATCCATAAACCCTAATTTGGGCTTCCATTTGCATCCTTCTTGCATTCTCTTGCATAACATGACTTGCCATGACATTTCAAGCATCCATTTGATTCATTTGACATCTTAAGACATATAGAAAGCATGTTTGATCATTGCATCATGTATTTGCCATGTTGTATGCCTTGTTTGCTTCATAACTTTTCATGTATGATCATGGTTCAAAACTTGCATCATTTGCATCCATGATCTTGTATGAACATCTCCATGCCGTGCCTCATGTTTGTAGCATCTCATAGCATCATTATCATCATCAACATGCTTCTGGTTTTGTTTCTCATCATGTCATCTCATCTCATTTTACATTGCATTGCATTTCTTTTCTAACATTTCAGGTGGTAAGTAATGTTGAGAGGTGAATTTGCCTTCACTTCTCATGACTTTTCTTTTCATCTCTCTTGCATCCATTGCTGCATTTTTACATGTGTATGAGATTGAGCTTGCTCATTCTTCTTCTTCCCACTTTCTTTCTCCAAGTGACTTGACTTCTTGAATGAAGCAAGTCACTTTGCTTCTCTTGATCCTGTTCATCTGCATCCTGGTGGTTCCTTTGAAGATTTCTCTTGAAAACCTCACAAACCTTAGGAACAACCAAGCATGACAATGATTAGGGTTTTTGATTAGTCCCCCCTCTTAGATTTTACCTTTGTGTCATCTCTTTGAGTCTTCTCTTCTCACCTCATAAGCAGGGACTAAACCCTAAAGGCTTTAAGGCTTTGTGATTAAGCTTATGCCTGCATCCTTCTCTTAGGATGGAGTGTATAACTTTAATCCTAAGTGTTAAACCCTTAATGTGTTTAAATCTCTTAATCAATTCACTTAATAAATCATCAAGACATCACACTTGTAACTTGGGCCTTGCATTAGGGTTCTAATTCTTCCTTAACTGGTTAAGAAGGACTAACCCTAGTGTTAATGGACAAGTCCCCCTCAAGTTGTCTTACAAACCCTAAAACTCACTTCATCATCATATCATTAACTAAAATCCACTCAATAAAGGCTTTGTTTTGTCATGAGTTTAATCCCTAATCATGGATTAAGTTGAGGAGTTTTCCTCAGCTTAAACATTCTCATCTATTATCCTTCTATTAGGATGGCGTAATGAGTCTGTTTAATCCCTGATTATGGCTTAATCTCATTACTTAACACTAAACAAAATCACAAAAACATCTAAATAATCACAAGTAGGTTAATGATCTTAATCCTACACCAAGGGTGATTAAGTGTGAGAATCTGACTTCACACCTAAAGTATTCTCATTACCCCTAATCAGAGGGAAGATGTGATGAGTTTACTAAATCCATTGGTTTAGACTTAAGCTCATTAACTTATGACAAATTCTCAAAAGCAATAAAAGACTGAAAACACTCAAAACAAACAATAATCGTCTCCTTCGGGATTCTTTTCTCATCATCTTCATTCATAAACGAGAACTAGCTTCTTCTGTCTAATGCAAGACAGTTTGCACCTGAGCCAGACAGGTCATACACTTGAGCATAGGCAAGTAAGCAGTTCACAAGTCAATTCATCTTTCAGTCTCTTTGGGTCGAACTACGGTGTTCTGACTTCCTCATTGCACGAGAGGATACGTAGGCATAACTTAACAGTTATCGGACAAAAGTCTCTGTATATTCCCCCTCTTTCTAGCCTCATTCTTTTAGCCTCATGGTCTTGAGCACTTCACTTCTGTTCCTACACTGACACTGTATATTACACTTCACACTTCTTTTACACTGACAACTGTACATCTTTCCCAGCTCTTTTGTACACAGATTGCACTGACACTACCCCTTTAAAACACAAATCTTTTGAGCGTGGATCCCGTCGAGTACGACGGACAATCTGGGTGCTAATACCTTCCCAGGTTGTAACCAACCCCCTTTCTCAGTCTCTCTGGTTCGCAACCGTCTTATCCATATCTTTCTAGGTTTATGCAGCATTACCTTTCCTCCGAGATAAAAATGCCTAGCTGGCGACTCTATTCATTCTCCAGTGAGTTCACGGCTGTGTGTTCTCATTGTCCCTCTCGCCGACCGTTCGCGTCTGTACCTTTATTTGGGCCATTCCCATTTATCGGGAGCGACAGTAACCCCAGGAAGCCTTTTGTGGGACCAAGAAGGACCGGTGAGACAAATGCCATTCATGCCAGCCGGGGCAGACCTCAGTATGTCCACAGATCAGTAGCAGCTGTCACTATTCCAGCTCCGATTCCTCAGCAACCAACATATCAACAACCACAACAACCCCACTATCAACAGCAAGTTCAGTATCCGCCACAGAGAGCCTACAACAACAACAACAGCAATCAACATCAAAGACCCTTCCAGCAAAGACCATCACAGGCAAATAAGGTGATTGACCCTATCCCTATGCCTTATGCCGCTTTATTGCCACAACTCCTGAAACTTAACTTAGTTGAGCTAAGGACATTGGCACCACCAGACCCCTCCAATCTGCCAAGAAATTATGATGCCAACGCCAGGTGTGCTTTCCACTCCAATGCGCCTGGCCACAATACTGAGAAATGCAGGGCTTTACAAATGAAGGTACAGGATCTGGTGGATTCTAAAGCCCTCAACTTTGCACCCCCTCCAAGTGTCACCAAGAATCCCATGCCCAATCACGGAGGACCAAGAATTAATGCCATTGAGGAAGACAAGCCATCTTTCTTAATCACCAGTGTTGGACAGATTCGAACACCTCTGGTCGAAATTAAAGCTCAGCTTCTAAAATGCCAGATGTTCCCCGGGTGTGAGCTCGGTTGTGGTTATTGCAACATTTCGGTCAACGGGTGTGATAATTTGAGAAGCGGCATAGATGGTCTTATCAAAAGTGGTATACTTCAGATCACAACAACGGCGCCTACAAATCCAGCAATTCCTTTGACAGCAATTCCTGATTCTTCTACAACTGCAACAACAATCATTCCGACCAATTCATCAATATCATCAACAATGGCTTCATCTATCACTTCAACAAATCAAATGTCAACAACCATTTCTTCTACAACATCAGCATCCATTTATTCAGCAGAATCTTCTACAACAGCAACAGAAATTAATGAAGATATCTCAGCAGTCACCATCTACTATGATCCATCAAATGTTCCTCCAAACAATGATTTCCAACAACAGACAGTGGCACCTCTTGCCAGATCACCAGTCCCCATTTACTATGATCCGCACACTATTTCAGCACCCTCCTCTGCAGCAGTTAGTCTAGTTACCATCACGGTGCCTGGACCAGTTCCATACGAAAGCAGTAATGCCATACCCTGGCATTATGGCTCTGACCTCTACTGCAACGGGGAGAAAATCGCTTTGGACTCTTCAACTTCTTCTCCACAGATTGATAATGTTGGGGGAGGCGGAGGCTTCACCAGAAGCGGACGCCTTTTTTCCTCACAATTGCAAAGACCTAATGCCGAAGCAGAAGCTGCTGCCAAAGCAAAAGGAAAGAGTGTGGTATTTGAAGAGCCGGCTGTCAAAGAAACTCAGAAGACATCTTTTGAGCAAGATGTAGACGAGTTTATAAGAATCATAAAGAGAAGTGATTACAAGGTGGTGGATCAGCTTCACCAAACTCCCACGAAGATCTCCATATTATCACTGTTGATATGTTCTGAAGCTCACAGGAATGCATTATTGAAAGTCTTGCACGCATCATACGTGCCAGAGGAGATTACCGTTAATCAGCTAGAGACTGTGGTAGCAAATGACAATACTAGTCATGGACTGGGCTTTACCAATGCTGACTTAACAACTGAGGGACGTAACCACAACAAGGCTTTACACATCACTCTAGAATGCAAGGGTGCTGTTTTATCCCATGTACTGGTGGACACTGGGTCTTCACTCAATGTTCTACCAAAGAAAGCCTTGGTGAAGCTGGAGTATGATGGCTTGGCATTGCGTCCAAGTAATTTGGTGGTAAGAGCATTTGATGGCTCTAAAAGATCAGTGCTCGGAGAGATTGATCTGCCTGTAATGATTGGCCCGCAGACTTTTAAAATTACCTTCTATGTGATGGACATTCAGCCGGCCTACAGTTGTTTGTTGGGTAGACCTTGGATCCATGCCGCTGGCGCTGTTACATCTACCCTTCACCAGAAGCTGAAATTCGAGTGGGAAGGCCAGATCATCACTATCTGTGGTGAAGAAGACATCTTTGTTAGCCATCTGGCTACGTACAAGTACATTGAGATGGATGGAGAGATCCATGAAACTATGAGCCAGGGGTTTGAGGCCCTAAACATAAGTGAAGCATCTGCTGTACTGGGAACCTCCATGACATCTTATCAGCAAGCCAGGAAGGTTGTTGAAGAGGGTATTGCCCAAGGCTGGGGCAAGCTGCTGCCCGTGGAGAAGAAGGAGGACAGATTTGGGTTGGGTTACAAACCGACTCAACAAGATCAATCAGAGGCTGCCAAGAAGCCTAGTTTTGTCAGCGGGGGAATGCTCACCCCGGATGCAGTGAACAACTTGGAAGACGAGAATGAAAGCGACCGCAACCTGGAGAGCTGGATACGTCCAAGGATCCCGGGGAGCCAAGTCCTTAACTGGTCTTCCCAGGAAATTATAAGGGTTACTCCTGCAGAGTAATTATTATTTCCTGTATTTTTAAGCATGCATCAAGTCTTGCATCTTGCCCAAGATAACAAGACTCATTTTGTAATCGGGCCATCTTGTAATTTTGTGCAAACAGATCAATCAATGAATATCGGACATCTTTTGCAAATGAGTCTTTTTCTTTTCCGCTCACTGTTTTTCATTTTTATTTTTGTACAAAAATAAAATGGCAATGTTTTCCAAAATGACAACTTCATTTCACTTTTTTCTAAACAAGATTAAAATCAATCACTAAAATGAACAATCTAAACCCTTGCATGGAGTGCCTTTCAGACTGCACCGACAACAACACCGCTATGGCTTCGTATGACTTCGAAAATCCAATCAATCAAGCTGATGAAGGGGTTGAAGAAGATTATGAGCTTCCTGAAGAGCTAGCCAGGTTGTTAAGGCAAGAGGAGAAGGTTATCACTCCTCACCAGGAGGAGATTGAAACGGTTAATATTGGTACGGAAGAAGACGTGAAAGAGGTTAAGATCGGGGCCTGCCTACAAGATTGAGTGAAAGAGCAACTAATTGATATGCTTCAGGAGTATGTGGATGTCTTTGCTTGGTCTTATCAAGACATTCCAGGGTTGGACACCGACATTGTCATGCACAAGCTGCCTTTGAAAGAAGACTTCCCACCGGTTAAACAGAAACTGCGCCGTACTCGCCCAGATATGGCAATGAAGATCAAAGAAGAGGTACAAAAGCAGTGGGACACCGGCTTCCTTGCTGTAACTAGCTATCCGCCGTGGGTTGCTAATATTGTACCGGTACCTAAGAAAGACGGCAAGGTGAGGATGTGTGTGGATTACCGGGATCTGAACAGAGCCAGCCCGAAAGATGATTTCCCTTTACCTCACATTGATGTATTGGTTGATAATACGGCTCAGTTATCGGTATTCTCCTTCATGGATGGATTTTCAGGATATAATCAGATCAAAATGTCACCTGAAGACATGGAGAAGACAACTTTCATCACACCCTGGGGCACGTTCTGTTACAAGGTGATGTCATTCGGACTGAAGAATGCTGGTGCCACTTATCAACGGGCTATGGTAACATTATTCCACGACATGATCCACAATGAAATTGAATGTTATGTGGATGACATGATTGCCAAGTCCCTCACAGAAGAAGACCACCTGGTGAATCTACTAAAGTTATTCAAGCGTCTGAGGAAATACCAATTGAAGTTAAACCCCAACAAGTGCACATTCGGGGTGCGATCTGGTAAGCTGCTGGGATTTATTGTAAGTGAGAAAGGGATTGAAGTTGATCCTGATAAAGTTAAAGCCATTCAAGAAATGCCTGCACCGAAGACGCAAAAAGAAGTTCGAGGTTTCCTGGGTAGATTGAACTACATTTCACGGTTCATATCTCACCTTACAGCAACCTGCGAGCCTTTGTTCAAGCTGTTGAGAAAGGAACAAACGGTCAGGTGGAACGAAGACTGTCAGAGGGCATTCAACAAAATCAAGGAATACTTACAAGAGCCTCTAATCCTTATGCCTCCAATTGAAGGAAGACCTCTGATAATGTACTTGACAGTATTAGAAGAGTCAATGGGGTGTGTGCTGGGCCAGCATGACGAGTCTGGTCGAAAAGAGTATGCAATATACTACCTAAGCAAAAAGTTTACCGACTATGAACAACGTTATTCACTGCTCGAGAAAACTTGCTGTGCTTTAGCGTGGGCTGCTCGCCGACTAAGACAGTATATGTTGACCCACACTACCTTGCTGATATCAAAAATGGACCCGGTTAAGTACATTTTCGAGAAGCCAGCACTTACCGGACGGGTTGCAAGATGGCAAATGATCCTCACAGAATATGACATTCAGTACACATCTCAGAAAGCCATCAAGGGCAGTGTATTGTCTGATTATCTCTCTGAGCAACCCATTGATGATTACCAGCCTATGAGATTTGACTTCCCTGATGAAGACATCATGTTCATAAAAGCAAAAGATCACGAAGAGCCTGTTCACACCGAAGGGCCTGACCCAGAAGAAGAATGGACTATGATGTTTGACGGGGCTGTTAATATGAATAGTCGTGGTGTTGGTGCAGTACTCATTACACCTAAAGGAGTTCACATGCCTTTCTCGACAAAGCTCACCTTTAACTGCACTAACAACGAAGCTGAATACGAAGCTTGCATCATGGGTCTTGAGGAAGCCATTGACCTCAGGATCAAGACTTTAACTGTGTTCGGAGATTCAGCTCTGGTAATTAATCAAACTAACTGCAAATGGTACACCCACCAGGATCATCTGATACCTTACAGGGACTATACAAGAAGGTTATTGACTTTCTTTACAACGGTCAAACTTGAGTATATCCCTCGAGATGAAAATCAGTTTGCAGATGCTCTGGCTACCATTTCATCCATGATCAAAGTTCAAACTGCCAACCTTGTGCCTCGGATTTCAGTATCCAGACTTGACAGACCAGCATATGTGTTCTCAGCAGATGTTGTCAAAGATGATAAGCCTTGGTTCCACGACATCAAATGCTTCTTGGAGGACCAAACATACCCACCTGGGGCATCTTCCAATGATAAGAAGACATTAAGAAGGCTAGCTGGTAGTTTCTTCCTGAATACTGATGGTTCCCTGTACAAGAGAAACTTTGATATGGTACTCCTCAGATGCGTTGATAGGGCAGAAGCAAACTTGTTAATGCACGAAGTGCACGAAGGATCCTTTGGTACCCATGCAGGAGGGCATGCAATGGCCAAAAAGTTGCTAAGATCAGGCTATTACTGGATCACAATGGATGCCGACTGTTGTGCCTATGCCAGAAAATGCCATAAATGCCAGATCTATGCGGATAAGGTGCATGTGCCTCCCAATCCTTTGAATGTGATGTCTTCACCCTGGCCCTTTGCCATGTGGGGCATTGATATGATTGGCAAGATTGAACCGACTGCTTCAAATGGCCACAGATTCATCCTGGTTTCCATTGACTATTTCACCAAGTGGGTTGAAGCAGCTTCATATGCAAATGTTACAAGGCAAGTGGTGGCCCGATTTCTGAAGAGAGACATCATTTGTCGGTATGGAGTTCCCGAGCGAATCATTACTGACAATGGTTCCAACTTAAACAACAAAATGATGGAAGAATTATGCCGGGACTTCAAGATCCAACATCACAATTCTTCTCCTTACAGGCCAAAGATGAACGGCGTTGTTGAGGCAGCTAATAAGAATATCAAGAAGATTGTGCAGAAGATGGTAGTCACCTATAAAGACTGGCATGAAATGCTACCGTTTGCCTTGCATGGGTACCGTACGTCAATCAGAACATCTACTGGGGCAACACCGTATCAGCTTGTGTATGGTATGGAAGCGGTCCTACCTGTTGAAGTTGAGTTACCCTCCCTGCGGGTACTAATGGATGTTAAGTTGAACGAAGCAGAATGGGTCCGATCCCGATATGAACAGTTGAGTCTGATTGAAGAGAAGAGGTTAGCTGCAATTTGTCATGGGCAGCTATATCAGAAAAGAATGAAGAAAGCCTTCGATCAGAAAGTCAGGCTCCGAGAGTACCAAATAGGAGATCTTGTGCTAAAAAGACTCCTCCCTCCTCATACAGACCACAGGGGCAAGTGGACTCCGAACTATGAAGGGCCATTCGTAGTAAAGAAAGTTTTCTCTGGTGGAGCACTGATGCTCAGCACTATGGATGGTGAAGACTTCCTGTCCCTTGTGAATTCAGATGCAGTTAAAAAATACTTCGCATAAAAATGACCCGCTGGACATAAAAACAGAATGTAACTCCAGGCAAAAACAGGGCATCCCGACGAGTCAAAAACAGAATAAAAGAATCGGGCAAAAATAAGGGAAAATAGACAAAAAAAATGTACACCCGCTGAGTTGAAAAGCCGCATTGGACAACTCAGGCAAAAATGGGTATCCCGGTGGATTGAAAACCCGAAAGGGCGATCCACGCAAAATAAGGGAATAAGCGAACAACTGCATTCTGAATTCATCTGTATCACTTACAGTGTGGTAAGCTCCGAAAGGTTCAAGCTTCATTCAGAATCAACCTTCTTCAGAAAGAGAGATAAGAAGAACGTCAAATGTCATACGAGTCATAGCAAAAGGGAAGCTCCTTGAAGCGTCATCAACATTGCCAACATCTTTTGTTTCTCAATTTGTAACAATCTCCTCATTTTAGGGGATTTGTTTCTTTGACTGTATCTCGCCGATTCAGGGCACACGAATTAATAAAATCAGATTTTCAGTCATGTTTCGTCTCGTACACCTTATTTTCATTTGCAAGAATGTCCGATGTCTTTAAGATACTGATTGCATAAATACAGATGCTTCTTGTAAATAACGTGCTTGCAGGAAATATACTTACTTCCGGGAGTGTCTAAATTCTTAGGATAGAATCCGGTAAGGGATACCTCGGGATTACTTGTGCGTTTCTCTGTCTTTTCAGGATTGCAGGTATTCAAAGCACAACATGGGGCATGAAAGCTTTATCCCAGCAAGCCGACAAATCATTATCTGCTCAGCCTTAGCACCGGAGGTGTTTTCTCCCCAGCTGAGCTGCCAGCCATCATTCCTCCTCAGCCAAGTGCAAGGACCGTGAACTATCTCCCCACAGAGTCTCAACCTCTATCCAGCAAAGCAATACCTGAAAGATCCCACAATAGAGTGACGAAAGCTTTTACAAACCCCAGCTGGGTCCCTCATTACCAGGATAGGTCTATCAATGACCTACTTCCCCAAACAGAGTCATATATGTCAGACCTACCAATGATCTCATTCCCGGCTGGGATGTCCACTTCAAGTAGATCGGCCAGAGATCTCCACAACAACGGGATCCGAATCCCGGATCGGTATCTTTGCATAATCATAGCATTCGCATCATATTTTCCCCACAGAGCGTAGCATTCCGTCTAATACGGAGCATTACGGCAAAAATCAAACATATTGCATAATCATAAGCCATGTTCTGAATCAAACACTTGTAAATACTGACAATCCATCAACGATGTACAGAAAACTCCCCAGATTCCCCGGCAGAGAGCCAAGGCACTTTCCCTAAAGATACAGATACTTCCTGACACCCGTCCGTGTCATATCCCCGGTAGAAAGCCAAAACGTCCCCTTTGCACTCACAGATATTTATACACAACTTCCTTGGTACACATACATTTGTTTATATTACACTTTTCTCTTTCTTGACACTCATCCGTGTCACTCTCCCCAGCAAGTTAAAAACCCGTCTATACACCACTCATACGTGTTACTCCTGTTTCACTCATACAGATACTCGTCCGTATCTTGTATGCACCACTTATGCCCCCTCAGATCCAACACTAGTCCGTGTTCTTTGTTAACCAGTTGGTACTCGTTCGTATCATCATCTCTGAACATGCGTCAGTGTTTGTTTCTACTGATACTCGTCCGTATCATGGTCTTAAGGATGCTCGTACGCATCTTTAATCTATACACCGTGTCAAACACTTATGTCTTCTTGAAATTAGACACTCGTCTGTGTCTACTATTCCCCAGAAGAGTCCCCGCAGAATCGATACTCGTCCATGTTCTTTGTTAACCAGTTGATACTCGTCCGTATCATCATCTCCGAACATGTATCAGCATTTGTTTCTACCTGATACTCGTCTGTATCACAGTCTTAAGGATGCTCGTCCGCATCTTTAGTCTATACACAGTACCCGAACAATTATACCTCTCATTTCTTGGATATAGACACTCGTCCGTGTTTACTTTTCCCCAGCAAAATCCCCAACAAAACTTGTTAAACTATTACCTTTCTATCTGACATTCGTCCTATGTCATGATACCTTTTCGGCAGCCGTACCCTGCCAGGTGATCGTCCTTCACCTCTTTGATGATCGTCCTTCATCAACCCCCAGTGGAGTCTCTATTCATTAGATCCCCTTCTTATCCGACATTCGTCCTATGTCACGATATTTTCAACATCCGTCCCCTGCTAGGTGATCGTCCTTCACCTCTTGATGATCGTCCTTCATCATTTTATCCGATGGTCGTCCCCATCGTTGACCTTGTTATCTTGCATTCGTCCTACGTCATGATAAATCCTGAGAGCAGCCGTACCCTGCTAGGTGATCGTCCTTCACCTCTTGATGATCGTCCTTCATCATGCTTATCCGATGGCCGTCCCCATCGTCGACCTTTTTATCCGGCATTCGTCCTATGTCGCGATACTTTCGGCAGCCGTACCCTGCCAGGTGATCGTCCTTCACCTTAGATGACCGTCCCTCATCTTATCCCCCAACAGAGCATCCGTCCCCTGCTAGGTGATCGTCCTTCGCCTTTGATGACCGTACCTCATCATTTTTATTTCGTTTACCTTTAATCCCCAAAGAGTCTTATATCTTCACCTGATGGTCGTCCCCATCACAATCTCTTATATCCCCAGCATGTCGGTCGTCCCCGTCATCGCCTCATCCCCAGCAGTCGTCCTCTGCTCGACGGACGTCCCCCGTCGCCCGCACTATATAATATACTTTATTTTCCTTTACAATTTATATCCCTTTTCTTCTTCATTCTGTGAGTGCAAATTTTGGACTGTCTTTTGGTATTCAACCACAAGTTATCTTGTTTGTCTGTTAAGCCGTTGCTTACATCCTACACAACTAACTCATGTTTGAATAGGGGCAGCTGTAAACACCCCAAATTTGACCTCACCCATTCACACCATGGCTTGTGATCTCTTCATATGCATAAGTTCAATCATACCATTCTCATATTGCATTTTTGATTCACTGCATTGCTTCTAAATCATCTGCATCTAGGGTTTGTGATCTGAGCAATCCAAGAGCCATTTGAGCCACTCCAAAGGGCTTCAATCATTTCAAAGGGGTCCATGTATGTTCAAGAATCATATTATATCCTCACAAAGTCAAGAAAGTCAAAGAATCACAAGAACTGAGAATGGCATGGAAGCAGAGCCAAGTTTAACTGCACAGATGACCTAGAATTAGGGTTTTGGTTTCAAAGGCCATAACTCCAAATTTTGTGGTCATTCTTGTTTCTATTGGTCTCTATATGTCATAAGGATAATGCATATCAATTTTCATGAAGAAATTCCATGGGGAAGGCATCTGATCAAGAGTTGACTTCTTGAGCAAGTCAGTGCAAAATCAGGGCATCTGAGGCCCCCAATGACCCAACCAAAGGGTGTTCTTCATCATTTTGAATGTGTATGATCTTTATTTGATCATAGAAGATGTTAGAAGTTCACAAAATTGAAGAATTTCAAGCCATTTGCAAAGTTGCCTTTTTGGGAAAATGACTTGTAATGAAAACTTGCCATTTTGGGAAACTTTTTCAACCCTTTCTTTATTATTCAAAAATGCTTCAAATGGGAAAACTCTGGTCATGAAAGTTGTAGAATGGATCATTCCCTTTTCAAAAAGTACAAGAACTCATTCTAATTCATTTTGGATCAAAAGTTATGGTTTGTCAAAGTTGGGAAAAATCACATAATTTCAAGTTTTGTACCAAAGAGGCAAAGTTGCAAAATCCCTTGCCAAGGTAAAATGAGACCTCAAAGTGACTTCTAATCCTTGCACAAACATAAACCATTGCCTAAAATTCAGAATGCACCAAGAGTTTGTCCATTTTCATGACTTGTGGATCAAGAAATCACAAAAGGGGCCAAAAGTCACAAAGTTGCAAAATCTATGACAAACCCTAATCCACTTGCTGCCTTGCCTCTAATCCATTTCCATGGCTCTCCCTAAACTCAGCTGAGCCCAACCATGCCCCTATCACAGCCTTACACTTGCCCATACCTCAAGTACACCTAACATTGACTTTTTGCATAAAGACCCATACCAATCAAGCTAGGCCAGACCAACTCCTCTGACCTATCCAAGAGTGATAAGTGGACCAAATGCAACACAACACACCAGAAACACAAGCCTGAAGCATCCTCCAAGCCATAGTTCACAAAACTCCCCTCTTATGCATTTTCATTCGAAACACATCACAGAAGCATCAAACATCAAAACAAACTTCATAGAATCACTCAGCATGCTCCCCTGATCATTTCCCTACCCTCATTCATCCCTGAAACCACCACAATCAAAAATACGATTTCCACACTCCCTTGACCTGAGCTTCTGCCAACTTTCTCTGGAGGCCATATAAACTCTAGCTAAGTGTCAAAAGCTTCAAAGGAGGATCATTGGAGCTTGTTTGAACCAAAGAAGCAGCCAGAAAGTCCCTGTTTCGAAAGCTCAAGCTCAGGTAGCCATGGCATTTATTTTTCCAGAACTTCCATTTTTAGTTTCTAAATGCTTCCTTATGCTTCACTGATCATCATGATGTGATTTGTTTTGAAAATGAGTGAAAAATGGCCATGTATGTTTGTTCTGAAACTTTGCCCGTGAAATGAATTTTGATTTGATTCTTATGATTCAGTGAAAATAAATGATTTTTGGGGTGGGGTTTAGGTTTAATGATGTTTAAGGATTGAATCTGGAGATTTTGGTGAAGTTTTGATGCGTAGGGAGTGAGATAGCATGAACACCTTGCCGGAGAAGATGACCGGAACACTGTTCCGGTCATCTGAAAGTGATTAGGGCTAGGATTAGGGCTAATGACTTAATTAGGCCAGTTTGAATGTGGGCCGTTAGTTTGCGCGCCAGGTCAATTCCCGCCCTTGTGAATTTGAATCTCAGCCCTTAGATTTGCTGACTTTCTCCTTTTTCATTTAAATTCATTTTATTTTTATTTGTTTCATATTTATTTTGCACGAATTTTTAAAAATAGCTAAAATCATTTAAAAATTATGAAAATTTTTGTCAAGGGTTTCATGAATTTTCAGAATACAAAAATATTTTTATTTTTATTTTTTGCATTAAAAATTATTTTTAAATCATTTAAATGTTTATTTTTAATTAGTTAATGAAAATTAATTAATTAAAAATACATTTAGGTATTTAAAAATCACAAACAAATTCACATAGCATCTAGAAACATTTAGAAACATTGTTCAACTCTCAAACCAAATTTATTTTTTGTTCTTGATGCCTTTTGATCATTTTCATTGGATTTAATTTCATTTTTAGGCAATATTTTGTTTCAAACTTCAAAAATTCTTTACTGCCTAACCATTGAGAGTTGGATGATGATTCTTTTGGCATTGAATCTTGCATAGCATGTAGTTTATAGGATAAATTTGATTTGAATTGATCTTGCATTTTCAATTTGTTTGGCATTTTTCTTGATGAGGTACCCCAAAACCCTAGCAATCTTAGGAAATTCATAACTTTCAATAGGTTAAGAGTTGGATCATCTCCTTTGGGCAGTGAGTTTGTATAGGTTTAGGGTATCTTTGATTGAATTTTAAAATTTTTATCATGTTGTTTGCTTCTGGTTTTGGATTTTTGCTTTGCATGATGCATGAAACCCTAATTTGTGCTTTCTTTTGCATCCATTTCTCATTTGCTTGCATCCATTGACTTGCCCTGACATTTTGTGCATTATTTTGATGCATAATACATCTTAGGACATATTAGAACCATGTTTAATCATTGCATATTTCATTTTCCATGTTGTATGTCCATTACATTTCATAACTTTTCATGTATGATCATGGTTCAATGCATGCCTCATTTGCATTCTTATGCTTGTATGATCATCCTCATGTCTTGCCTCATGTTTATATCATCCCTTAGCATCATTAACATCATGTTTTTGCTTCTGGTTTTGGTTTGCATCATGGCATTGCATCTCATTCTCACTGCATTTCATTTTCTTGTGCTAACATTTCAGGTGGTAAGTTGTTTGAGAAGTGAATTTGCCTTCACTTCTCACAATCTCTTTTCATCCCTTTCATGATTTCTTTGCTGCCTTTTGTATGTGTATTAGAGTGAGCTTGCTCATTCATGCTCTTCCCTACTTTCTTTCTTCAAGCAACTTGACTCCTTGAGTGAAGCAAGTTGTTTTGCTTCTCTTTGCTTCTTGCTCCTTTCATCTGCTTCTTGGTGGTTTCTCTGAAGATCTTTCTCTTAAACCTCATCAACCCTAGGAATAACCAAGCATGATAATAATTAGGGTTTGATTAGTCCCCCATTTAGCTTTTGCCTTTATGTCTTCTTTGAGTCTTCTCTTCTCATCTCATAATCAGGGACTAAACCCTAAAGGCTTTGTGATTAAGTTTATGCCTGCATCCTTCTATTAGGATGGAATGTATAACTTTATTCCTAAGTGTTTAACCCTTAATGTATTTAAATCCCTTAATCAATTCACTTAATAACCATCAAGACATCAAGCTTGTAAATTGGGCCTTGCATTAGGGTTCTAATTCTTCCTTAATTGGTTAAGAAAGACTAACCCTAGTGTTAATGGACAAGTCCCCCTCAAGTTGTCTTACCAACCATAAAAATCACTTCTTCATCTTACCATTAACTAAAATCCACTTTAATAAAGGCCTTGTTTTGTCATGAGGTTAATCCCTAATCATGGATTAAGTTGAGGAGTCTTTCTCAGCTTAAATGTTCTCATCTATTATCCTTCTATTAGGATGGTGTAATGAGTCCATTAAATCTCTGATTATGGCTTAAACTCATTACTTAACACTAAACAAAACTCCAAAAACATCTAAATAAATGCAAGTAGGTTAATCATCTTAATCCTACATCATGGTGATTAAGTGTGAGATACTGACTTCACACTTAAGGTATTCTCATTACCCCTAATCAGAGGGAGGATGTGATGAGTTTACTAATCCATTGGTTTAGGCTTAAGCTCATTTTCTTATGACAAACTCCAAAAGCAATAAAAGACTGAAAACACAAAAAACAAACAATAGTCGTCTCCTCCTGGATTCTTTTCTCATCTCATTCATTCATAAACGAGAACTTTCTTCTTCCGTCTAATGCAAGACAGTTTGCACCTGAGCCAGACAGGTCATACACTTGAGCATAGACAAGTAAGCAGTTCACAAGTCAATTTATCTTTCAGTCTCTTTGGGTCGAACTACGGTGTTCTGACTTCCTCATTGCACGAGAGGATACGTAGGCATAACTTAACAGTTATCTAACAAAAGTCTCTGTATATTCCCCCTCTTTCAGCCTTATTCTTTAAGCCTCATGGTCTTGAGCATTTCATTCTTGTTCTTACACTGACACTTCACTTATACACTTCACAATTATTCTACACTGACACTTGCATTCTTTTCCAACTTTGGTACACAAATTACACTGACACTACCCCTTTAAAACACAAATCTTTTAAGCGTGGATCCCGTCGAGTACAACGGACAATCTGGGTGCTAATACCTTCCCAGGTTGTAACCAACCCCCTTTCTCAGTCTCTCTGGTTCGCAACCGTCTTATCCATCTTTTTCTTAGGTTTATGTAGCATTACCTTTCCTTTGGGATAAAAATGCCTAGCTGGCGACTCTATTCATTCCCTCTCCTTTCGCCGACCGTTCGCGTCTGTACCCCTTCTGACCTGAGGTGTCATTTTGGTGGGAGCGACAGCTTGGCGACTCTGCTGGGGACCCTTATACTGTAACTAGGGCTTCTGGTTCTTTCTGTGGGTTCCTCCTAGCGCTTGTTTGATTTGTGTTTACTGGGGTGTTATGTGCTAATTGTGTTTATATATTTGATTTGTTTACTACTTTATGTACAGTTATTTATTGCTTTCTTTACAGCTTTATACATCATATTTTTATACTGTTATCTTGCTGGATCTGTTCTTCTGTCTTGGTGGGTGGGGTTCTACTGAGAGTTTAAGTTCCTATACCTGGGACCTGAGTGACACCTAGGCTAGAGTGGTTCAAGTTCTTTCTCATTCCATTTCGGTCTGGTGCGGGAATATGAAACACGGTTCAGATGTAGGTTTCTTCTTGAGAACTCTGTGCTACAGATTTCCTGTAGTGCTAGGGCTATCTGGGAAGCCTGCTAAGTCTGAATGACCTTTATTATGACCTTCAGAAACTTAGGTGAATTAGAGGAGGATCTTTTATGGTTATTGTAAACACTGTACCTCCGGGTTAGAAGTGTTTACACTTCTCATAATTGATCCAAGTCTGAAAATCCTTGTTTTAGAACACCACCTGTGAGGGGGTTGGGCTGTTTACAGGTTTGCAGGTACCTTTGGCCACATCATACCTTGATACTTGTTTTGTTTAAGAATGCTTCACTTTGGACAGTTCTTGTGATTTAACCCTGGACATGTGACTCTTTATTTGAGTCCCCCACCTTGGTTACTGGACTTCTGAACCTCCATGTGGACTTCTTGAATATACATGGGCCTTTTATACCAGGGCAATTAATCAGATCTAGCTTGATCACAAACCCTTGCATATCATTTGCATACTCATCATTGCATCATTTTAACATTTGTTTATTTTTTTTCAGGGTATCCACATTACATCTGGCTTGGTTTTGACCCCTTCATCTGCATAGACCCTTGTTCATCAGTTATCTGCTTCAGCTATCTTCATCAGTTTCCTGCTTCAGCTACTTTTATCACTAGCCTCAGCCTATCAGTGGCTCATCTCCAGTATCAGTCTTCATCATCAGCATCTGTTTTCAGCTCTTCATCAGCAGTTATGGCACCCAAGAAGAGCAACATTTCATACCATTTCTTTGAGCCTGTGCTGACTGGCATCAGGCAGGTCCGGACACTTATCACTCCAGACCATATCCCATTATTCAGAGAGCATTATGGGGGCATCCTTGATATGGTTATGGACCTAGACCCTTCTCAGAGGAGTTTGATCCACACTTGCCTACAGTTTTATGACCCTCCTTTGAGATGCTTCACTTTCCAGAACATTCAGTTGGGACCTCTGCTGGAGGAGTTCTCATCATTGATTGGAGTACCTGTCAGGGGTGGTATCCCCTTCAATCCTGAGATGACTTCTCCCAGCAATGGAGAAGTGGAAAAGGCACTGTATTTAGAACCTATTTTGATTGAGCAGAACATGACCACAAAGGCTGGGATCCCTGGTCTGCACTTGGACTTTCTGACTTCTCAGGCCATCCTGAAGGCCTCCTTAGGAGAATGGAGGGCAGTTTGTGCATTATTAGCCCTCAGTATATATGGGGTTATACTATTTTCAGATGAGCCCAAGTTTATCGGCAAGAATGCCATTCATCTCTTCCTTTTGAGGAACCCAGTACCCACATTGCTGGGAGATTTCTATTATTCTGTTCACCAAAGGAATGAGAAGCAGAGAGGGAAGTTGGTGAGATGCTGTGCTCCTCTATTTCATACCTGGCTGCTCAAACACTTACCTAGGACTGATGCATTCCTGAATCCTCACCAACAGAAGAATTGGGCTAAGAGACTTATTGCTCTGACTTCAGTTGACATCAGATGGTGCACCCAGAGCACCAAGGGCAGAGACATAATCACTAGCTGCGGGCAGTACCCCAATGTACCTCTAGTAGGAGTGAAGGGTTGCATCAACTACAATCCTTTGCTGTTTAAGAGACAACTGGGCTATGCTTTGGTTCACCCTCCTAGAATACAAGACTTGGCTGAGACTCTGTATTGTGAGATAAAACCTAACCTAGCTGTTGTCAGGCAAGCATCTTGGGCTTGGGATAACATCCAGACAAAAGGGATGGCCATTCTTGGGAGATGCAATAATGTGGCTTCAGCTCAGTATTATGAATGGTCTCATGCTAGGGCTCAAATCTTTGGGATGCCCTTCACCATTAAGGATGCACCTGGACCATCCACAGTACTACCTCCAGCCACAGTCAGCCTGGAAGAATTTGAGAAGCTGAAGGAAAGGAATGAGAATCTGTCTCAAGCTCTGAAGAAGACCCTTTGGGAGAGGAGTGATGGTCGTCTAGACATTGAAAGATTGGAGAAACTTAAGGTGGAACATCTGACCAAGATTGGGAAGGCAGAGGACTACATCAAGAAATCAAGAGCTGGAGAGCAAATATTGAAGAATGCCTGTAAAGAGGCCCAGTTTCAGAAGGCTAGGACTGATCTCTATCTAGAGGAAAGTCAAGCTAGGTGGGTCAGGATCACTGAAGCTCGCACTCAAGAAGATAAGAAAAATCAAGCCAGGATTTAGCAGTTGGAGGCCAATGAAAAGAAGCAACAGAAGGCTTTGCTGGCAGCCCAGAAGGAGATTACAGAACTGAAGCTTAGGGCTAGTGTGAAAAGGTCAAAGGATCAAGACAGGCACAAGAAGCTGACCACTGCTATTGCCACCAGAAACCTTCTTATCAGAAACATCACAGAGCATCTGGCTGGTCCTGTAACTGAAGCACTTTTGAAGGAGGTTAAGGAGGATGAGTTTGGATTAGATGTTTGACTTCTTTGCTTGTTGTTATTTCCATTTGATGTACTTTTCTTTTTATGTTGTATTTTGACCCTTCAGGGGAATATGTTGTAAAAACAAACTATGTATGATCCACTATGTGTAATATATTCGTTAGTTTGCTTCATTGAGTTTCTTTTTCTCAAGCAACATGAGAACATCTTTTCAGAGCATCTTCCTCAGGGTCTGGAAAGGTCAAAACCAAGAGCCAAGCCAGATACCTTGGAAAATAAATAAGCATACTGCATTGCATGCTAACTTTTGTTTTGTTTTGTAGGTTTTTGTTTTGTTTGTTACTAACTCTGTTGTGCATCAGGAATTATTGCTCGCCGTCGGGTGTTCCCTCTCAACCGTCCGCACCGGTATCCTACTCGCAACAATCTTCCTGGTATCCAGATGGATCAAGTATAGCAAGATCTGATAGAGGTCAGAACTCAGATGGCTAATGAAAGACTGGAGATGAGAAACCAAATGACCCAATTCATGGAAGTAATGAATGGCTTGGCCCAAAGTCAAGAAAGGTTGAGGGCATTGGTAGAAAGACAAACCCCGAAAGAACCCCATCTGGGAACTGGAGGAACAAGTAACAATGAAAGGGGTCAGCCTCATGTTAATCCACCAGTATATGGGCCTCATCTACATCCGAAAGTCAACATCCCGGGTAATGTGCAAGGAAATACTATTGGGGGAAGGATCTTACAGGAAGACCCCCAAGAAGAGCAGTTTACTGTAATGGGAGTCGGGGATGAAGTTTATGATAGGAGGTTTGATGAAATTGCTGAGAAGTTGAGATCTCTGGAGTCTCAAAATTCCCTAGGTTTTGATGTCATGGATATGGGGTTAGTGGATGGAGTAAGGATTCCCCACAAGTTTAAACCCCCGTGCTTCGAGAAGTACAATGGAACTTCTTGTCCACGAACTCACTTATAGTCCTTTCTGGTGAGACTTAAGGCATACACCATGGATGAAAAATTGTGGATGTTCTATTTTGAAGATAGCTTGACTGGGGCTTCAAGAGAGTGGTACTCACACTTAACCAGAGCTACTATCAGATGCTGGAAGGACCTAGCTGAAGCCTTCATCAGACAATACCAATACAATCTGGATATGGCTCCTAACAGAACCCTTTTGATGGGAATGTCTCAATCCTCCAGAGAAAGCTTCAGGGAATATGCCCAGAGGTGGAGACAACTTGCTGCTGCTGTCCAGCCACCCATGTCGGAAAGAGAAATGGCCGACATGTTTATGAACACTCTGCAAGGAACATATATTGATAGGCTAGCTGCCTTTTCTTCCACCAGCTTCGCTGACGTAGTTATAGCTGGAGAAAGAATTGAAAGCCTTCTGAAAATGAGCAAGATTTCTGATAATGGTGCAAGTTCGTCTAGTAACCCCAGGAAGCCTTTTGTGGGACCAAGAAGTACCGGTGAGACAAATGCCATTCATGCCAGCCGGGGCAGACCTCAGTATGTCCACAGATCAGTAGCAGCTGTCACTATTCCAGCTCCGATTCCTCAGCAACCAACATATCAACAACCACAACAACCCCACTATCAACAGCAAGTTCAGTATCCGCCACAGAGAGCCTACAACAACAACAGCAATCAACATCAAAGACCCTTCCAGCAAAGACCATCACAGGCAAATAAGGTGATTGACCCTATCCCTATGCCTTATGCCGCTTTATTGCCACAACTCCTGAAACTTAACTTAGTTGAGCTAAGGACATTGGCACCACCAGACCCCTCCAATCTGCCAAGAAATTATGATGCCAACGCCAGGTGTGCTTTCCACTCCAATGCGCCTGGCCACAATACTGAGAAATGCAGGGCTTTACAAATGAAGGTACAGGATCTGGTGGATTCTAAAGCCCTCAACTTTGCACCCCCTCCAAGTGTCACCAAGAATCCCATGCCCAATCACGGAGGACCAAGAATTAATGCCATTGAGGAAGACAAGCCATCTTTCTTAATCACCAGTGTTGGACAGATTCGAACACCTCTGGTCGAAATTAAAGCTCAGCTTCTAGAATGCCAGATGTTCCCCGGGTGTGAGCTCGGTTGTGGTTATTGCAACATTTCGGTCAACGGGTGTGATAATTTGAGAAGCGGCATAGATGGTCTTATCAAAAGTGGTATACTTCAGATCACAACAACAGCGCCTACAAATCCAGCAATTCCTTTGACAGCAATTCCTGATTCTTCTACAACTGCAACAACAATCATTCCGACCAATTCATCAATATCATCAACAATGGCTTCATCTATCACTTCAACAAATCAAATGTCAACAACCATTTCTTCTACAACATCAGCATCCATTTATTTAGCAGAATCTTCTACAACAGCAACAGAAATTAATGAAGATATCTCAGCAGTCACCATCTACTATGATCCATCAAATGTTCCTCCAAACAATGATTTCCAACAACAGACAATGGCACCTCTTGCCAGATCACCAGTCACCATTTACTATGATCCGCACACTATTTCAGCACCCTCCTCTGCAGCAGTTAGTCTAGTTACCATCACGGTGCCTGGACCAGTTCCATACGAAAGCAGTAATGCCATACCCTGGCATTATGGCTCTGACCTCTACTGCAACGGGGAGAAAATCGCTTTGGACTCTTCAACTTCTTCTCCACAGATTGATAATGTTGGGGGAGGCGGAGGCTTCACCAGAAGCGGACGCCTTTTTTCCTCACAATTGCAAAGACCTAATGCCGAAGCAGAAGCTGCTGCCAAAGCAAAAGGAAAGAGTGTGGTATTTGAAGAGCCGGCTGTCAAAGAAACTCAGAAGACATCTTTTGAGCAAGATGTAGACGAGTTTATAAGAATCATAAAGAGAAGTGATTACAAGGTGGTGGATCATCTTCACCAAACTCCCTCGAAGATCTCCATATTATCACTGTTGATATGTTCTGAAGCTCACAGGAATGCATTATTGAAAGTCTTGCACGCATCATACGTGCCAGAGGAGATTACCGTTAATCAGCTAGAGACTGTGGTAGCAAATGACAATACCAGTCATGGACTGGGCCTTACCAATGCTGACTTAACAACTGAGGGACGTAACCACAACAAGGCTTTACACATCACTCTAGAATGCAAGGGTGCTGTTTTATCCCATGTACTGGTGGACACTGGGTCTTCACTCAATGTTCTACCAAAGAAAGCCTTGGTGAAGCTGGAGTATGATGGCTTGGCATTGCGTCCAAGTAATTTGGTGGTAAGAGCATTTGATGGCTCTAAAAGATCAGTGCTCGGAGAGATTGATCTGCCTGTAATGATTGGCCCGCAGACTTTTAAAATTACCTTCTATGTGATGGACATTCAGCCGGCCTACAGTTGTTTGTTGGGTAGACCTTGGATCCATGCCGCTGGCGCTGTTACGTCTACCCTTCACCAGAAGCTGAAATTCGAGTGGGAAGGCCAGATCATCACTATCTGTGGTGAAGAAGACATCTTTGTTAGCCATCTGGCTACGTACAAGTACATTGAGATGGATGGAGAGATCCATGAAACTATGAGCCAGGGGTTTGAGGCCCTAAACATAAGTGAAGCATCTGCTGTACTGGGAACCTCCATGACATCTTATCAGCAAGCCAGGAAGGTTGTTGAAGAGGGTATTGCCCAAGGCTGGGGCAAGCTGCTGCCCGTGGAGAAGAAGGAGGACAGATTTGGGTTGGGTTACAAACCGACTCAACAAGATCAATCAGAGGCTGCCAAGAAGCCTAGTTTTGTCAGCGGGGGAATGCTCACCCCGGATGCAGTGAACAACTTGGAAGACGAGAATGAAAGCGACCGCAACCTGGAGAGCTGGATACGTCCAAGGATCCCGGGGAGCCAAGTCCTTAACTGGTCTTCCCAGGAAATTATAAGGGTTACTCCTGCAGAGTAATTATTATTTCCTGTATTTTTAAGCATGCATCAAGTCTTGCATCTTGCCCAAGATAACAAGACTCATTTTGTAATCGGGCCATCTTGTAATTTTGTGCAAACAGATCAATCAATGAATATCGGACATCTTTTGCAAATGAGTCTTTTTCTTTTCCGCTCACTGTTTTTCATTTTTCTTTTTGTACAAAAATAAAATGGCAATGTTTTCCAAAATGACAACTTCATTTCACTTTTTTCTAAACAAGATTAAAATCAATCACTAAAATGAACAATCTAAACCCTTGCATGGAGTGCCTTTCAGACTGCACCGACAACAACACCGCTATGGCTTCGTATGACTTCGAAAATCCAATCAATCAAGCTGATGAAGGGGTTGAAGAAGATTATGAGCTTCCTGAAGAGCTAGCCAGGTTGTTAAGGCAAGAGGAGAAGGTTATCACTCCTCACCAGGAGGAGATTGAAACGGTTAATATTGGTACGGAAGAAGACGTGAAAGAGGTTAAGATCGGGGCCTGCCTACAAGATTGAGTGAAAGAGCAACTAATTGATATGCTTCAGGAGTATGTGGATGTCTTTGCTTGGTCTTATCAGGACATTCCAGGGTTAGACACCGACATTGTCATGCACAAGCTGCCTTTGAAAGAAGACTTCCCACCGGTTAAACAGAAACTGCGCCGTACTCGCCCAGATATGGCAATGAAGATCAAAGAAGAGGTACAAAAGCAGTGGGACGCCGGCTTCCTTGCTGTAACTAGCTATCCGCCGTGGGTTGCTAATATTGTACCGGTACCTAAGAAAGACGGCAAGGTGAGGATGTGTGTGGATTACCGGGATCTGAACAGAGCCAGCCCGAAAGATGATTTCCCTTTACCTCACATTGATGTATTGGTTGATAATACGGCTCAGTTATCGGTATTCTCCTTCATGGATGGATTTTCAGGATATAATCAGATCAAAATGTCACCTGAAGACATGGAGAAGACAACTTTCATCACACCCTGGGGCACGTTCTGTTACAAGGTGATGTCATTCGGACTGAAGAATGCTGGTGCCACTTATCAACGGGCTATGGTAACATTATTCCACGACATGATCCACAATGAAATTGAATGTTATGTGGATGACATGATTGCCAAGTCCCTCACAGAAGAAGACCACCTGGTGAATCTACTAAAGTTATTCAAGCGTCTGAGGAAATACCAATTGAAGTTAAACCCCAACAAGTGCACATTCGGGGTGCGATCTGGTAAGCTGCTGGGATTTATTGTAAGTGAGAAAGGGATTGAAGTTGATCCTGATAAAGTTAAAGCCATTCAAGAAATGCCTGCACCGAAGACGCAAAAAGAAGTTCGAGGTTTCCTGGGTAGATTGAACTACATTTCACGGTTCATATCTCACCTTACAGCAACCTGCGAGCCTTTGTTCAAGCTGTTGAGAAAGGAACAAACGGTCAGGTGGAACGAAGACTGTCAGAGGGCATTCAACAAAATCAAGGAATACTTACAAGAGCCTCTAATCCTTATGCCTCCAATTGAAGGAAGACCTCTGATAATGTACTTGACAGTATTAGAAGAGTCAATGGGGTGTGTGCTGGGCCAGCATGACGAGTCTGGTCGAAAAGAGTATGCAATATACTACCTAAGCAAAAAGTTTACCGACTGTGAACAACGTTATTCACTGCTCGAGAAAACTTGTTGTGCTTTAGCGTGGGCTGCTCGCCGACTAAGACAGTATATGTTGACCCACACTACCTTGCTGATATCAAAAATGGACCCGGTTAAGTACATTTTCGAGAAGCCAGCACTTACCGGACGGGTTGCAAGATGGAAAATGATCCTCATAGAATATGACATTCAGTACACATCTCAGAAAGCCATCAAGGGCAGTGTATTGTCTGATTATCTCTCTGAGCAACCCATTGATGATTACCAGCCTATGAGATTTGACTTCCCTGATGAAGACATCATGTTCATAAAAGCAAAAGATCACGAAGAGCCTGTTCACACCGAAGGGCCTGACCCGGAAGAAGAATGGACTATGATGTTTGACGGGGCTGTTAATATGAATGGTCGTGGTGTTGGTGCAGTACTCATTACACCTAAAGGAGTTCACATGCCTTTCTCGACAAAGCTCACCTTTAACTGCACTAACAACGAAGCTGAATACGAAGCTTGCATCATGGGTCTTGAGGAAGCCATTGACCTCAGGATCAAGACTTTAACTGTGTTCGGAGATTCAGCTCTGGTAATTAATCAAACTAACTGCAAATGGTACACCCACCAGGATCATCTGATACCTTACAGGGACTATACAAGAAGGTTATTGACTTTCTTTACAACGGTCAAACTTGAGTATATCCCTCGAGATGAAAATCAGTTTGCAGATGCTCTGGCTACCATTTCATCCATGATCAAAGTTCAAACTGCCAACCTTGTGCCTCGGATTTCAGTATCCAGACTTGACAGACCAGCATATGTGTTCTCAGCAGATGTTGTCAAAGATGATAAGCCTTGGTTCCACGACATCAAATGCTTCTTGGAGGACCAAACATACCCACCTGGGGCATCTTCCAATGATAAGAAGACATTAAGAAGGCTAGCTGGTAGTTTCTTCCTGAATACTGATGGTTCCCTGTACAAGAGAAACTTTGATATGGTACTCCTCAGATGCGTTGATAGGGCAGAAGCAAACTTGTTAATGCACGAAGTGCACGAAGGATCCTTTGGTACCCATGCAGGAGGGCATGCAATGGCCAAAAAGTTGCTAAGATCAGGCTATTACTGGATCACAATGGATGCCGACTGTTGTGCCTATGCCAGAAAATGCCATAAATGCCAGATCTATGCGGATAAGGTGCATGTGCCTCCCAATCCTTTGAATGTGATGTCTTCACCCTGGCCCTTTGCCATGTGGGGCATTGATATGATTGGCAAGATTGAACCGACTGCTTCAAATGGCCACAGATTCATCCTGGTTGCCATTGACTATTTCACCAAGTGGGTTGAAGCAGCTTCATATGCAAATGTTACAAGGCAAGTGGTGGCCCGATTTCTGAAGAGAGACATCATTTGTCGGTATGGAGTTCCCGAGCGAATCATTACTGACAATGGTTCCAACTTAAACAACAAAATGATGGAAGAATTATGCCGGGACTTCAAGATCCAACATCACAATTCTTCTCCTTACAGGCCAAAGATGAACGGCGTTGTTGAGGCAGCTAATAAGAATATCAAGAAGATTGTGCAGAAGATGGTAGTCACCTATAAAGACTGGCATGAAATGCTACCGTTTGCCTTGCATGGGTACCGTACGTCAATCAGAACATCTACTGGGGCAACACCGTATCAGCTTGTGTATGGTATGGAAGCGGTCCTACCTGTTGAAGTTGAGTTACCCTCCCTGCGGGTACTAATGGATGTTAAGTTGAACGAAGCAGAATGGGTCCGATCCCGATATGAACAGTTGAGTCTGATTGAAGAGAAGAGGTTAGCTGCAATTTGTCATGGGCAGCTATATCAGAAAAGAATGAAGAAAGCCTTCGATCAGAAAGTCAGGCTCCGAGAGTACCAAATAGGAGATCTTGTGCTAAAAAGACTCCTCCCTCCTCATACAGACCACAGGGGCAAGTGGACTCCGAACTATGAAGGGCCATTCGTAGTAAAGAAAGTTTTCTCTGGTGGAGCACTGATGCTCAGCACTATGGATGGTGAAGACTTCCTGTCCCTTGTGAATTCAGATGCAGTTAAAAAATACTTCGCATAAAAATGACCCGCTGGACATAAAAACAGAATGTAACTCCAGGCAAAAACAGGGCATCCCGACGAGTCAAAAACAGAATAAAAGAATCGGGCAAAAATAAGGGAAAATAGACAAAAAAAATGTACACCCGCTGAGTTGAAAAGCCGCATTGGACAACTCAGGCAAAAATGGGTATCCCGGTGGATTGAAAACCCGAAAGGGCGATCCACGCAAAATAAGGGAATAAGCGAACAACTGCATTCTGAATTCATCTGTATCACTTACAGTGTGGTAAGCTCCGAAAGGTTCAAGCTTCATTCAGAATCAACCTTCTTCAGAAAGTGAGATAAGAAGAACGTCAAATGTCATACGAGTCATAGCAAAAGGGAAGCTCCTTGAAGCGTCATCAACATTGCCAACATCTTTTGTTTCTCAATTTGTAACAATCTCCTCATTTTAGGGGATTTGTTTCTTTGACTGTATCTCGCCGATTCAGGGCACACGAATTAATAAAATCAGATTTTCAGTCATGTTTCGTCTCGTACACCTTATTTTCATTTGCAAGAATGTCCGATGTCTTTAAGATACTGATTGCATAAATACAGATGCTTCTTGTAAATAACGTGCTTGCAGGAAATATACTTACTCCCGGGAGTGTCTAAATTCTTAGGATAGAATCCGGTAAGGGATACCTCGGGATTACTTGTGCGTTTCTCTGTCTTTTCAGGATTGCAGGTATTCAAAGCACAACATGGGGCATGAAAGCTTTATCCCAGCAAGCCGACAAATCATTATCTGCTCAGCCTTAGCACCGGAGGTGTTTTCTCCCCAGCTGAGCTGCCAGCCATCATTCCTCCTCAGCCAAGTGCAAGGACCGTGAACTATCTCCCCACAGAGTCTCAACCTCTATCCAGCAAAGCAATACCTGAAAGATCCCACAATAGAGTGACGAAAGCTTTTACAAACCCCAGCTGGGTCCCTCATTACCAGGATAGGTCTATCAATGACCTACTTCCCCAAACAGAGTCATATATGTCAGACCTACCAATGATCTCATTCCCGGATGGGATGTCCACTTCAAGTAGATCGGCCAGAGATCTCCACAACAACGGGATCCGAATCCCGGATCAGTATCTTTGCATAATCATAGCATTTGCATCATATTTTCCCCACAGAGCGTAGCATTCCGTCTAATACGGAGCATTACGGCAAAAATCAAACATATTGCATAATCATAAGCCATGTTCTGAATCAAACACTTGTAAATACTGACAATCCATCAACGATGTACAGAAAACTCCCCAGATTCCCCGGCAGAGAGCCAAGGCACTTTCCCTAAAGATACAGATACTTCCTGACACCCGTCCGTGTCATATCCCCGGTAGAAAGCCAAAGCGTCCCCTTTGCACTCACAGATATTTATACACAACTTCCTTGGTACACATACATTTGTTTATATTACACTTTTCTCTTTCTTGACACTCATCCGTGTCACTCTCCCCAGCAAGTTAAAAACCCGTCTATACACCACTCATACGTGTTACTCCTGTTTCACTCATACAGATACTCGTCTGTATCTTGTATGCACCACTTATGCCCCCTCAGATCCAACACTAGTCTGTGTTCTTTGTTAACCAGTTGGTACTCGTTCGTATCATCATCTCTGAACATGCGTCAGTGTTTGTTTCTACTGATACTCGTCCGTATCGTGGTCTTAAGGATGCTCGTACGCATCTTTAATCTATACACCGTGTCAAACACTTATGTCTTCTTGAAATTAGACACTCGTCTGTGTCTACTATTCCCCAGAAGAGTCCCCGCAGAATCGATACTCGTCCATGTTCTTTGTTAACCAGTTGATACTCGTCCGTATCATCATCTCCGAACATGTATCAGCATTTGTTTCTACCTGATACTCGTCCGTATCACAGTCTTAAGGATGCTCGTCCGCATCTTTAGTCTATACACAGTACCCGAACAATTATACCTCTCATTTCTTGGATATAGACACTCGTCCGTGTTTACTTTTCCCCAGCAAAATCCCCAACGAAACTTGTTAAACTATTACCTTTCTATCTGACATTCGTCCTATGTCATGATACCTTTTCGGCAGCCGTACCCTGCCAGGTGATCGTCCTTCACCTCTTTGATGATCGTCCTTCATCAACCCCCAGTGGAGTCTCTATTCATTAGATCCCCTTCTTATCCGACATTCGTCCTATGTCACGATATTTTCAACAGCCGTCCCCTGCTAGGTGATCGTCCTTCACCTCTTGATGATCGTCCTTCATCATTTTATCCGATGGTCGTCCCCATCGTTGACCTTGTTATCTGGCATTCGTCCTACGTCATGATAAATCCTGAGAGCAGCCGTACCCTGCTAGGTGATCGTCCTTCACCTCTTGATGATCGTCCTTCATCATGCTTATCCGATGGCCGTCCCCATCGTCGACCTTTTTATCCGGCATTCGTCCTATGTCGCGATACTTTCGGCAGCCGTACCCTGCCAGGTGATCGTCCTTCACCTTAGATGACCGTCCCTCATCTTATCCCCCAACAGAGCAGCCGTCCCCTGCTAGGTGATCGTCCTTCGCCTTTGATGACCGTACCTCATCATTTTTATTTCGTTTACCTTTAATCCCCAGAGAGTATTATATCTTCACCTGATGGTCGTCCCCATCACAATCTCTTATATCCCCAGCATGTCGGTCGTCCCCGTCATCGCCTCATCCCCAGCAGTCGTCCTCTGCTCGACGGACGTCCCCCGTCGCCCGCACTATATAATATACTTTATTTTCCTTTACAATTTATATCCCTTTTCTTCTTCATTCTGTGAGTGCAAATTTTGGACTGTCTTTTGGTATTCAACCACAAGTTATCTTGTTTGTCTGTTAAGCCGTTGCTTACATCCTACACAACTAACTCATGTTTGAATAGGGGCAGCTGTAAACACCCCAAATTTGCCCTCACCCATTCACACCATGGCTTGTGATCTCTTCATATGCATAAGTTCAATCATACCATTCTCATATTGCATTTTTGATTCACTGCATTGCTTCTAAATCATCTGCATCTAGGGTTTGTGATCTGAGCAATCCAAGAGCCATTTGAGCCACTCCAAAGGGCTTCAATCATTTCAAAGGGGTCCATGTATGTTCAAGAATCATATTATATCCTCACAAAGTCAAGAAAGTCAAAGAATCACAAGAACTGAGAATGGCATGGAAGCAGAGCCAGGTTTAACTGCACAGATGACCTAGAATTAGGATTTTGGTTTCAAAGGCCATAACTCCAAATTTTGTGGTCATTCTTGTTTCTATTGGTCTCTATATGTCATAAGGATAATGCATATCAATTTTCATGAAGAAATTCCATGGGGAAGGCATCTGATCAAGAGTTGACTTCTTGAGCAAGTCAGTGCAAAATCAGGGCATCTGAGGCCCCCAATGACCCAACCAAAGGGTGTTCTTCATCATTTTGAATGTGTATGATCTTTATTTGATCATAGAAGATGTTAGAAGTTCACAAAATTGAAGAATTTCAAGCCATTTGCAAAGTTGCCTTTTTGGGAAAATGACTTGTAATGAAAACTTGCCATTTTGGGAAACTTTTTCAACCCTTTCTTTTTTATTCAAAAATGCTTCAAATGGGAAAACTCTGGTCATGAAAGTTGTAGAATGGATCATTCCCTTTTCAAAAAGTACAAAAACTCATTCTAATTCATTTTGGATCAAAAGTTATGGTTTGTCAAAGTTGGGAAAAATCACATAATTTCAAGTTTTGTACCAAAGAGGCAAAGTTGCAAAATCCCTTGCCAAGGTAAAATGAGACCTCAAAGTGACTTCTAATCCTTGCACAAACATAAACCATTGCCTAAAATTCAGAATGCACCAAGAGTTTGTCCATTTTCATGACTTGTGGATCAAGAAATCACAAAAGGGGCCAAAAGTCACAAAGTTGCAAAATCTATGACAAACCCTAATCCACTTGCTGCCTTGCCTCTAATCCATTTCCATGGCTCTCCCTAAACTCAGCTGAGCCCAACCATGCCCCTATCACAGCCTTACACTTGCCCATACCTCAAGTACACCTAACATTGACTTTTTGCATAAAGACCCATACCAATCAAGCTAGGCCAAACCAACTCCTCTGACCTATCCAAGAGTGATAAGTGGACCAAATGCAACACAACACACCAGAAACACAAGCCTGAAGCATCCTCCAACCCATAGTTCACAAAACTCCCCTCTTATGCATTTTCATTCGAAACACATCACACAAGCATCAAACATCAAAACAAACTTCATAGAATCACTCAGCATGCTCCCCTGATCATTTCCCTACCCTCATTCATCCCTGAAACCACCACAATCAAAAATACGATTTCCACACTCCCTTGACCTGAGCTTCTGCCAACTTTCTCTGGAGGCCATATAAACTCTAGCTAAGTGTCAAAAGCTTCAAAGGAGGATCATTGGAGCTTGTTTGAACCAAAGAAGCAGCCAGAAAGTCCCTGTTTCGAAAGCTCAAGCTCAGGTAGCCATGGCATTTATTTTTCCAGAACTTCCATTTTTAGTTTCTAAATGCTTCCTTATGCTTCACTGATCATCATGATGTGATTTGTTTTGAAAATGAGTGAAAAATGGCCATGTATGTTTGTTCTGAAACTTTGCCCGTGAAATGAATTTTGATTTGATTCTTATGATTCAGTGAAAATAAATGATTTTTGGGGTGGGGTTTAGGTTTAATGATGTTTAAGGATTGAATCTGGAGATTTTGGTGAAGTTTTGATGCGTAGGGAGTGAGATAGCATGAACACCTTGCCGGAGAAGATGACCGGAACACTGTTCCGGTCATCTGAAAGTGATTAGGGCTAGGATTAGGGCTAATGACTTAATTAGGCCAGTTTGAATGTGGGCCGTTAGTTTGCGCGCCAGGTCAATTCCCGCCCTTGTGAATTTGAATCTCAGCCCTTAGATTTGCTGACTTTCTCCTTTTTCATTTAAATTCATTTTATTTTTATTTGTTTCATATTTATTTTGCACGAATTTTTAAAAATAGCTAAAATCATTTAAAAATTATGAAAATTTTTGTCAAGGGTTTCATGAATTTTCAGAATACAAAAATATTTTTATTTTTAGTTTTTTGCATTAAAAATTATTTTTAAATCATTTAAATGTTTATTTTTAATTAGTTAATGAAAATTAATTAATTAAAAATACATTTAGGTATTTAAAAATCACAAACAAATTCACATAGCATCTAGAAACATTTAGAAACATTGTTCAACTCTCAAACCAAATTTATTTTTTGTTCTTGATGCCTTTTGATCATTTTCATTGGATTTAATTTCATTTTTAGGCAATATTTTGTTTCAAACTTCAAAAATTCTTTACTGCCTAACCATTGAGAGTTGGATGATGATTCTTTTGGCATTGAATCTTGCATAGCATGTAGTTTATAGGATAAATTTGATTTGAATTGATCTTGCATTTTCAATTTGTTTGGCATTTTTCTTGATGAGGTACCCCAAAACCCTAACAATCTTAGGAAATTCATAACTTTCAATAGGTTAAGAGTTGGATCATCTCCTTTGGGCAGTGAGTTTGTATAGGTTTAGGGTATCTTTGATTGAATTTTAAAATTTTTATCATGTTGTTTGCTTCTGGTTTTGGATTTTTGCTTTGCATGATGCATGAAACCCTAATTTGTGCTTTCTTTTGCATCCATTTCTCATTTGCTTGCATCCATTGACTTGCCCTGACATTTTGTGCATTATTTTGATGCATAATACATCTTAGGACATATTAGAACCATGTTTAATCATTGCATCTTTCATTTGCCATGTTGTATGTCCATTACATTTCATAACTTTTCATGTATGATCATGGTTCAATGCATGCCTCATTTGCATTCTTATGCTTGTATGATCATCCTCATGTCTTGCCTCATGTTTATATCATCCCTTAGCATCATTAACATCATGTTTTTGCTTCTGGTTTTGGTTTGCATCATGGCATTGCATCTCATTCTCACTGCATTTCATTTTCTTGTGCTAACATTTCAGGTGGTAAGTTGTTTGAGAAGTGAATTTGCCTTCACTTCTCACAATCTCTTTTCATCCCTTTCATGATTTCTTTGCTGCCTTTTGTATGTGTATTAGAGTGAGCTTGCTCATTCATGCTCTTCCCTACTTTCTTTCTTCAAGCAACTTGACTCCTTGAGTGAAGCAAGTTGTTTTGCTTCTCTTTGCTTCTTGCTCCTTTCATCTGCTTCTTGGTGGTTTCTCTGAAGATCTTTCTCTTAAACCTCATCAACCCTAGGAATAACCAAGCATGATAATAATTAGGGTTTGATTAGTCCCCCATTTAGCTTTTGCCTTTATGTCTTCTTTGAGTCTTCTCTTCTCATCTCATAATCAGGGACTAAACCCTAAAGGCTTTGTGATTAAGTTTATGCCTGCATCCTTCTATTAGGATGGAATGTATAACTTTATTCCTAAGTGTTTAACCCTTAATGTATTTAAATCCCTTAATCAATTCACTTAATAACCATCAAGAAATCAAGCTTGTAACTTGGGCCTTGCATTAGGGTTCTAATTCTTCCTTAATTGGTTAAGAAAGACTAACCCTAGTGTTAATGGACAAGTCCCCCTCAAGTTGTCTTACCAACCATAAAAATCACTTCTTCATCTTACCATTAACTAAAATCCACTTTAATAAAGGCCTTGTTTTGTCATGAGGTTAATCCCTAATCATGGATTAAGTTGAGGAGTCTTTCTCAGCTTAAATGTTCTCATCTATTATCCTTCTATTAGGATGGTGTAATGAGTCCATTAAATCTCTGATTATGGCTTAAACTCATTACTTAACACTAAACAAAACTCCAAAAACATCTAAATAAATGCAAGTAGGTTAATGATCTTAATCCTACATCATGGTGATTAAGTGTGAGATACTGACTTCACACTTAAGGTATTCTCATTACCCCTAATCAGAGGGAGGATGTGATGAGTTTACTAATCCATTGGTTTAGGCTTAAGCTCATTTTCTTATGACAAACTCCAAAAGCAATAAAAGACTGAAAACACAAAAAACAAACAATAGTCGTCTCCTCCGGGATTCTTTTCTCATCTCATTCATTCATAAACGAGAACTTTCTTCTTCCGTCTAATGCAAGACAGTTTGCACCTGAGCCAGACAGGTCATACACTTGAGCATAGACAAGTAAGCAGTTCACAAGTCAATTTATCTTTCAGTCTCTTTGGGTCGAACTACGGTGTTCTGACTTCCTCATTGCACGAGAGGATACGTAGGCATAACTTAACAGTTATCTAACAAAAGTCTCTGTATATTCCCCCTCTTTCAGCCTTATTCTTTAAGCCTCATGGTCTTGAGCATTTCATTCTTGTTCTTACACTGACACTTCACTTATACACTTCACAGTTATTCTACACTGACACTTGCATTCTTTTCCAACTTTGGTACACAAATTACACTGACACTACCCCTTTAAAACACAAATCTTTTAAGCGTGGATCCCGTCGAGTACAACGGACAATCTGGGTGCTAATACCTTCCCAGGTTGTAACCAACCCCCTTTCTCAGTCTCTCTGGTTCGCAACCGTCTTATCCATCTTTTTCTTAGGTTTATGTAGCATTACCTTTCCTTCGGGATAAAAATGCCTAGCTGGCGACTCTATTCATTCCCTCTCCTTTCGCCGACCGTTCGCGTCTGTACCCCTTCTGACCTGAGGTGTCATTTTGGTGGGAGCGACAGCTTGGCGACTCTGCTGGGGACCCTTATACTGTAACTAGGGCTTCTGGTTCTTTCTGTCGGTTCCTCCTAGCGCTTGTTTGATTTGTGTTTACTGGGGTGTTATGTGCTAATTGTGTTTATATATTTGCTTTGTTTACTACTTTATGTACAGTTATTTATTGCTTTCTTTACAGCTTTATACATCATATTGTTATACTGTTATCTTGCTGGATCTGTTCTTCTGTCTTGGTGGGTGGGGTTCTACTGAGAGTTTAAGTTCCTATACCTGGGACCTGAGTGACACCTAGGCTAGAGTGGTTCAAGTTCTTTCTCATTCCATTTCGGTCTGGTGCGGGAATATGAAACACGGTTCAGATGTGGGTTTCTTCTTGAGAACTCTGTGCTACAGATTTCCTGTAGTGCTAGGGCTATCTGGGAAGCCTGCTAAGTCTGAATGACCTTTATTATGACCTTCAGAAACTGAGGTGAATTAGAGGAGGATCTTTTATGGTTATTGTAAACACTGTACCTCCGGGTTAGAAGTGTTTACACTTCTCATAATTGATCCAAGTCTGAAAATCCTTGTTTTAGAACACCACCTGTGAGGGGGTTGGGCTGTTTACATGTTTGCAGGTACCTTTGGCCACATCATACCTTGATACTTGTTTTGTTTAAGAATGCTTCACTTTGGACAGTTCTTGTGATTTAACCCTGGACATGTGACTCTTTATTTGAGTCCCCCACCTTGGTTACTGGACTTCTGAACCTCCATCTGGACTTCTTGAATATACATGGGCCTTTTATACCAGGGCAATTAATCAGATCTAGCTTGATCACAAACCCTTGCATATCATTTGCATACTCATCATTGCATCATTTTAACATTTGTTTATTTTTTTTCAGGGTATCCACATTACATCTGGCTTGGTTTTGACCCCTTCATCTGCATAGACCCCTGTTCGTCAGTTATCTGCTTCAGCTATCTTCATCAGTTTCCTGCTTCAGCTACTTTTATCACTAGCCTCATCCTATCAGTGGCTCATCTCCAGTATCAGTCTTCATCATCAGCATCTGTTTTCAGCTCTTCATCAGCAGTTATGGCACCCAAGAAGAGCAACATTTCATACCATTTCTTTGAGCCTGTGCTGACTGGCATCAGGCAGGTCCGGGCACTTATCACTCCAGACCATATCCCATTATTCAGAGAGCATTATGGGGGCATCCTTGATATGGTTATGGACCTAGACCCTTCTCAGAGGAGTTTGATCCACACTTGCCTACAGTTTTATGACCCTCCTTTGAGATGCTTCACTTTCCAGAACTTTCAGTTGGGACCTCTGCTGGAGGAGTTCTCATCATTGATTGGAGTACCTGTCAGGGGTGGTATCCCCTTCAATCCTGAGATGACTTCTCCCAGCAATGGAGAAGTGGAAAAGGCACTGTATTTAGAACCTATTTTGATTGAGCAGAACATGACCACAAAGGCTGGGATCCCTGGTCTGCACTTGGACTTTCTGACTTCTCAGGCCATCCTGAAGGCCTCCTTAGGAGAATGGAGGGCAGTTTGTGCATTATTAGCCCTCAGTATATATGGGGTTATACTATTTTCAGATGAGCCCAAGTTTATCAGCAAGAATGCCATTCATCTCTTCCTTTTGAGGAACCCAGTACCCACATTGCTGGGAGATTTCTATTATTCTGTTCACCAAAGGAATGAGAAGCAGAGAGGGAAGTTGGTGAGATGCTGTGCTCCTCTATTTCATACCTGGCTGCTCAAACACTTACCTAGGACTGATGCATTCCTGAATCCTCACCAACAGAAGAATTGGGCTAAGAGACTTATTGCTCTGACTTCAGATGACATCAGATGGTGCACCCAGAGCACCAAGGGCAGAGACATAATCACTAGCTGCGGGCAGTACCCCAATGTACCTCTAGTAGGAGTGAAGGGTTGCATCAACTACAATCCTTTGCTGTTTAAGAGACAAATGGGCTATGCTTTGGTTCACCCTCCTAGAATACAAGACTTGGCTGAGACTCTGTATTGTGAGATAAAACCTAACCTAGCTGTTGTCAGGCAAGCATCTTGGGCTTGGGATAACATCCAGACAAAAGGGATGGCCATTCTTGGGAGATGCAATAATGTGGCTTCAGCTCAGTATTATGAATGGTCTCATGCTAGGGCTCAAATCTTTGGGATGCCCTTCACCATTGAGGATGCACCTGGACCATCCACAGTACCACCTCCAGCCACAGTCAGCCTGGAAGAATTTGAGAAGCTGAAGGAAAGGAATGAGAATCTGTCTCAAGCTCTGAAGAAGACCCTCTGGGAGAGGAGTGATGGTCGTCTAGACATTGAAAGATTGGAGAAACTTAAGGTGGAACATCTGACCAAGATTGGGAAAGCAGAGGACTACATCAAGAAATCAAGAGCTGGAGAGCAAATATTGAAGAATGCCTGTAAAGAGGCCCAGTTTCAGAAGGCTAGGACTGATCTCTATCTAGAGGAAAGTCAAGCTAGGTGGGTCAGGATCACTGAAGCTCGCACTCAAGAAGATAAGAAAACTCAAGCCAGGATTGAGCAGTTGGAGGCCAATGAAAAGAAGCAACAGAAGGCTTTGCTGGCAGCCCAGAAGGAGATTACAGAACTGAAGCTTAGGGCTAGTGTGAAAAGGTCAAAGGATCAAGACAGGCACAAGAAGCTGACCACTGCTATTGCCACCAGAAACCTTCTTATCAGAAACATCACAGAGCATCTGGCTGGTCCTGTAACTGAAGCACTTTTGAAGGAGGTTAAGGAGGATGAGTTTGGATTAGATGTTTGACTTCTTTGCTTGTTGTTATTTCCATTTGATGTACTTTTCTTTTTATGTTGTATTTTGACCCTTCAGGGGAATATGTTGTAAAAACAAACTATGTATGATCCACCATGTGTAATATATTCGTTAGTTTGCTTCATTGAGTTTCTTTTTCTCAAGCAACATGAGAACATCTTTTCAGAGCATCTTCCTCAGGGTCTGGAAAGGTCAAAACCAAGAGCCAAGCCAGATACCTTGGAAAATAAATAAGCATACTGCATTGCATGCTAACTTTTGTTTTGTTTTGTAGGTTTTTGTTTTGTTTGTTACTAACTCTGTTGTGCATCAGGAATTATTGCTCGCCGTCGGGTGTTCCCTCTCAACCGTCCGCACCGGTATCCTACTCGCAACAATCTTCCTGGTATCCAGATGGATCAAGTATAGCAAGATCTGATAGAGGTCAGAACTCAGATGGCTAATGAAAGACTGGAGATGAGAAACCAAATGACCCAATTCATGGAAGTAATGAATGGCTTGGCCCAAAGTCAAGAAAGGTTGAGGGCATTGGTAGAAAGACAAACCCCGAAAGAACCCCATCTGGGAACTGGAGGAACAAGTAACAATGAAAGGGGTCAGCCTCATGTTAATCCACCAGTATATGGGCCTCATCTACATCCGAAAGTCAACATCCCGGGTAATGTGCAAGGAAATACTATTGGGGGAAGGATCTTACAGGAAGACCCCCAAGAAGAGCAGTTTACTGTAATGGGAGTCGGGGATGAAGTTTATGATAGGAGGTTTGATGAAATTGCTGAGAAGTTGAGATCTCTGGAGTCTCAAAATTCCCTAGGTTTTGATGTCATGGATATGGGGTTAGTGGATGGAGTAAGGATTCCCCACAAGTTTAAACCCCCGTGCTTCGAGAAGTACAATGGAACTTCTTGTCCACGAACTCACTTATAGTCCTTTCTGGTGAGACTTAAGGCATACACCATGGATGAAAAATTGTGGATGTTCTATTTTGAAGATAGCTTGACTGGGGCTTCAAGAGAGTGGTACTCACACTTAACCAGAGCTACTATCAGATGCTGGAAGGACCTAGCTGAAGCCTTCATCAGACAATACCAATACAATCTGGATATGGCTCCTAACAGAACCCTTTTGATGGGAATGTCTCAATCCTCCAGAGAAAGCTTCAGGGAATATGCCCAGAGGTGGAGACAACATGCTGCTGATGTCCAGCCACCCATGTCGGAAAGAGAAATGGCCGACATGTTTATGAACACTCTGCAAGGAACATATATTGATAGGCTAGCTGCCTTTTCTTCCACCAGCTTCGCTGACGTAGTTATAGCTGGAGAAAGAATTGAAAGCCTTCTGAAAATGAGCAAGATTTCTGATAATGGTGCAAGTTCGTCTAGTAACCCCAGGAAGCCTTTTGTGGGACCAAGAAGGACCGGTGAGACAAATGCCATTCATGCCAGCCGGGGCAGACCTCAGTATGTCCACAGATCAGTAGCAGCTGTCACTATTCCAGCTCCGATTCCTCAGCAACCAACATATCAACAACCACAACAACCCCACTATCAACAGCAAGTTCAGTATCCGCCACAGAGAGCCTACAACAACAACAGCAATCAACATCAAAGACCCTTCCAGCAAAGACCATCACAGGCAAATAAGGTGATTGACCCTATCCCTATGCCTTATGCCGCTTTATTGCCACAACTCCTGAAACTTAACTTAGTTGAGCTAAGGACATTGGCACCACCAGACCCCTCCAATCTGCCAAGAAATTATGATGCCAACGCCAGGTGTGCTTTCCACTCCAATGCGCCTGGCCACAATACTGAGAAATGCAGGGCTTTACAAATGAAGGTACAGGATCTGGTGGATTCTAAAGCCCTCAACTTTGCACCCCCTCCAAGTGTCACCAAGAATCCCATGCCCAATCACGGAGGACCAAGAATTAATGCCATTGAGGAAGACAAGCCATCTTTCTTAATCACCAGTGTTGGACAGATTCGAACACCTCTGGTCGAAATTAAAGCTCAGCTTCTAGAATGCCAGATGTTCCCCGGGTGTGAGCTCGGTTGTGGTTATTGCAACATTTCGGTCAACGGGTGTGATAATTTGAGAAGCGGCATAGATGGTCTTATCAAAAGTGGTATACTTCAGATCACAACAACGGCGCCTACAAATCCAGCAATTCCTTTGACAGCAATTCCTGATTCTTCTACAACTGCAACAACAATCATTCCGACCAATTCATCAATATCATCAACAATGGCTTCATCTATCACTTCAACAAATCAAACGTCAACAACCATTTCTTCTACAACATCAGCATCCATTTATTCAGCAGAATCTTCTACAACAGCAACAGAAATTAATGAAGATATCTCAGCAGTCACCATCTACTATGATCCATCAAATGTTCCTCCAAACAATGATTTCCAACAACAGACAGTGGCACCTCTTGCCAGATCACCAGTCACCATTTACTATGATCCGCACACTATTTCAGCACCCTCCTCTGCAGCAGTTAGTCTAGTTACCATCACGGTGCCTGGACCAGTTCCATACGAAAGCAGTAATGCCATACCCTGGCATTATGGCTCTGACCTCTACTGCAACGGGGAGAAAATCGCTTTGGACTCTTCAACTTCTTCTCCACAGATTGATAATGTTGGGGGAGGCGGAGGCTTCACCAGAAGCGGACGCCTTTTTTCCTCACAATTGCAAAGACCTAATGCCGAAGCAGAAGCTGCTGCCAAAGCAAAAGGAAAGAGTGTGGTATTTGAAGAGCCGGCTGTCAAAGAAACTCAGAAGATATCTTTTGAGCAAGATGTAAACGAGTTTATAAGAATCATAAAGAGAAGTGATTACAAGGTGGTGGATCAGCTTCACCAAACTCCCTCGAAGATCTCCATATTATCACTGTTGATATGTTCTGAAGCTCACAGGAATGCATTATTGAAAGTCTTGCACGCATCATACGTGCCAGAGGAGATTACCGTTAATCAGCTAGAGACTGTGGTAGCAAATGACAATACCAGTCATGGACTGGGCTTTACCAATGCTGACTTAACAACTGAGGGACGTAACCACAACAAGGCTTTACACATCACTCTAGAATGCAAGGGTGCTGTTTTATCCCATGTACTGGTGGACACTGGGTCTTCACTCAATGTTCTACCAAAGAAAGCCTTGGTGAAGCTGGAGTATGATGGCTTGGCATTGCGTCCAAGTAATTTGGTGGTAAGAGCATTTGATGGCTCTAAAAGATCAGTGCTCGGAGAGATTGATCTGCTTGTAATGATTGGCCCGCAGACTTTTAAAATTACCTTCTATGTGATGGACATTCAGCCGGCCTACAGTTGTTTGTTGGGTAGACCTTGGATCCATGCTGCTGGCGCTGTTACGTCTACCCTTCACCAGAAGCTGAAATTCGAGTGGGAAGGCCAGATCATCACTATCTGTGGTGAAGAAGACATCTTTGTTAGCCATCTGGCTACGTACAAGTACATTGAGATGGATGGAGAGATCCATGAAACTATGAGCCAGGGGTTTGAGGCCCTAAACATAAGTGAAGCATCTGCTGTACTGGGAACCTCCATGACATCTTATCAGCAAGCCAGGAAGGTTGTTGAAGAGGGTATTGCCCAAGGCTGGGGCAAGCTGCTGCCCGTGGAGAAGAAGGAGGACAGATTTGGGTTGGGTTACAAACCGACTCAACAAGATCAATCAGAGGCTGCCAAGAAGCCTAGTTTTGTCAGCGGGGGAATGCTCACCCCGGATGCAGTGAACAACTTGGAAGACGAGAATGAAAGCGACCGCAACCTGGAGAGCTGGATACGTCCAAGGATCCCGGGGAGCCAAGTCCTTAACTGGTCTTCCCAGGAAATTATAAGGGTTACTCCTGCAGAGTAATTATTATTTCCTGTATTTTTAAGCATGCATCAAGTCTTGCATCTTGCCCAAGATAACAAGACTCATTTTGTAATCGGGCCATCTTGTAATTTTGTGCAAACAGATCAATCAATGAATATCGGACATCTTTTGCAAATGAGTCTTTTTCTTTTCCGCTCACTGTTTTTCATTTTTCTTTTTGTACAAAAATAAAATGGCAATGTTTTCCAAAATGACAACTTCATTTCACTTTTTTCTAAACAAGATTAAAATCAATCACTAAAATGAACAATCTAAACCCTTGCAGGGAGTGCCTTTCAGACTGCACCGACAACAACACCGCTATGGCTTCGTATGACTTCGAAAATCCAATCAATCAAGCTGATGAAGGGGTTGAAGAAGATTATGAGCTTCCTGAAGAGCTAGCCAGGTTGTTAAGGCAAGAGGAGAAGGTTATCACTCCTCACCAGGAGGAGATTGAAACGGTTAATATTGGTACGGAAGAAGACGTGAAAGAGGTTAAGATCGGGGCCTGCCTACAAGATTGAGTGAAAGAGCAACTAATTGATATGCTTCAGGAGTATGTGGATGTCTTTGCTTGGTCTTATCAGGACATTCCAGGGTTGGACACCGACATTGTCATGCACAATCTGCCTTTGAAAGAAGACTTCCCACCGGTTAAACAGAAACTGCGCCGTACTCGCCCAGATATGGCAATGAAGATCAAAGAAGAGGTACAAAAGCAGTGGGACGCCGGCTTCCTTGCTGTAACTAGCTATCCGCCGTGGGTTGCTAATATTGTACCGGTACCTAAGAAAGACGGCAAGGTGAGGATGTGTGTGGATTACCGGGATCTGAACAGAGCCAGCCCGAAAGATGATTTCCCTTTACCTCACATTGATGTATTGGTTGATAATACGGCTCAGTTATCGGTATTCTCCTTCATGGATGGATTTTCAGGATATAATCAGATCAAAATGTCACCTGAAGACATGGAGAAGACAACTTTCATCACACCCTGGGGCACGTTCTGTTACAAGGTGATGTCATTCGGACTGAAGAATGCTGGTGCCACTTATCAACGGGCTATGGTAACATTATTCCACGACATGATCCACAATGAAATTGAATGTTATGTGGATGACATGATTGCCAAGTCCCTCACAGAAGAAGACCACCTGGTGAATCTACTAAAGTTATTCAAGCGTCTGAGGAAATACCAATTGAAGTTAAACCCCAACAAGTGCACATTCGGGGTGCGATCTGGTAAGCTGCTGGGATTTATTGTAAGTGAGAAAGGGATTGAAGTTGATCCTGATAAAGTTAAAGCCATTCAAGAAATGCCTGCACCGAAGACGGAAAAAGAAGTTCGAGGTTTCCTGGGTAGATTGAACTACATTTCACGGTTCATATCTCACCTTACAGCAACCTGCGAGCCTTTGTTCAAGCTGTTGAGAAAGGAACAAACGGTCAGGTGGAACGAAGACTGTCAGAGGGCATTCAACAAAATCAAGGAATACTTACAAGAGCCTCTAATCCTTATGCCTCCAGTTGAAGGAAGACCTCTGATAATGTACTTGACAGTATTAGAAGAGTCAATGGGGTGTGTGCTGGGCCAGCATGACGAGTCTGGTCGAAAAGAGTATGCAATATACTACCTAAGCAAAAAGTTTACCGACTGTGAACAACGTTATTCACTGCTCGAGAAAACTTGCTGTGCTTTAGCGTGGGCTGCTCGCCGACTAAGACAGTATATGTTGACCCACACTACCTTGCTGATATCAAAAATGGACCCGGTTAAGTACATTTTCGAGAAGCCAGCACTTACCGGACAGGTTGCAAGATGGCAAATGATCCTCACAGAATATGACATTCAGTACACATCTCAGAAAGCCATCAAGGGCAGTGTATTGTCTGATTATCTCTCTGAGCAACCCATTGATGATTACCAGCCTATGAGATTTGACTTCCCTGATGAAGACATCATGTTCATAAAAGCAAAAGATCACGAAGAGCCTGTTCACACCGAAGGGCCTGACCCGGAAGAAGAATGGACTATGATGTTTGACGGGGCTGTTAATATGAATGGTCGTGGTGTTGGTGCAGTACTCATTACACCTAAAGGAGTTCACATGCCTTTCTCGACAAAGCTCACCTTTAACTGCACTAACAACGAAGCTGAATACGAAGCTTGCATCATGGGTCTTGAGGAAGCCATTGACCTCAGGATCAAGACTTTAACTGTGTTCGGAGATTCAGCTCTGGTAATTAATCAAACTAACTGCAAATGGTACACCCACCAGGATCATCTGATACCTTACAGGGACTATACAAGAAGGTTATTGACTTTCTTTACAACGGTCAAACTTGAGTATATCCCTCGAGATGAAAATCAGTTTGCAGATGCTCTGGCTACCATTTCATCCATGATCAAAGTTCAAACTGCCAACCTTGTGCCTCGGATTTCAGTATCCAGACTTGACAGACCAGCATATGTGTTCTCAGCAGATGTTGTCAAAGATGATAAGCCTTGGTTCCACGACATCAAATGCTTCTTGGAGGACCAAATATACCCACCTGGGGCATCTTCCAATGATAAGAAGACATTAAGAAGGCTAGCTGGTAGTTTCTTCCTGAATACTGATGGTTCCCTGTACAAGAGAAACTTTGATATGGTACTCCTCAGATGCGTTGATAGGGCAGAAGCAAACTTGTTAATGCACGAAGTGCACGAAGGATCCTTTGGTACCCATGCAGGAGGGCATGCAATGGCCAAAAAGTTGCTAAGATCAGGCTATTACTGGATCACAATGGATGCCGACTGTTGTGCCTATGCCAGAAAATGCCATAAATGCCAGATCTATGCGGATAAGGTGCATGTGCCTCCCAATCCTTTGAATGTGATGTCTTCACCCTGGCCCTTTGCCATGTGGGGCATTGATATGATTGGCAAGATTGAACCGACTGCTTCAAATGGCCACAGATTCATCCTGGTTGCCATTGACTATTTCACCAAGTGGGTTGAAGCAGCTTCATATGCAAATGTTACAAGGCAAGTGGTGGCCCGATTTCTGAAGAGAGACATCATTTGTCGGTATGGAGTTCCCGAGCGAATCATTACTGACAATGGTTCCAACTTAAACAACAAAATGATGGAAGAATTATGCCGGGACTTCAAGATCCAACATCACAATTCTTCTCCTTACAGGCCAAAGATGAACGGCGTTGTTGAGGCAGCTAATAAGAATATCAAGAAGATTGTGCAGAAGATGGTAGTCACCTATAAAGACTGGCATGAAATGCTACCGTTTGCCTTGCATGGGTACCGTACGTCAATCAGAACATCTACTGGGGCAACACCGTATCAGCTTGTGTATGGTATGGAAGCGGTCCTACCTGTTGAAGTTGAGTTACCCTCCCTGCGGGTACTAATGGATGTTAAGTTGAACGAAGCAGAATGGGTCCGATCCCGATATGAACAGTTGAGTCTGATTGAAGAGAAGAGGTTAGCTGCAATTTGTCATGGGCAGCTATATCAGAAAAGAATGAAGAAAGCCTTCGATCAGAAAGTCAGGCTCCGAGAGTACCAAATAGGAGATCTTGTGCTAAAAAGACTCCTCCCTCCTCATACAGACCACAGGGGCAAGTGGACTCCGAACTATGAAGGGCCATTCGTAGTAAAGAAAGTTTTCTCTGGTGGAGCACTGATGCTCAGCACTATGGATGGTGAAGACTTCCTGTCCCTTGTGAATTCAGATGCAGTTAAAAAATACTTCGCATAAAAATGACCCGCTGGACATAAAAACAGAATGTAACTCCAGGCAAAAACAGGGCATCCCGACGAGTCAAAAACAGAATAAAAGACTCGGGCAAAAATAAGGGAAAATAGACAAAAAAATGTACACCCGCTGAGTTGAAAAGCCGCATTGGACAACTCAGGCAAAAATGGGTATCCCGGTGGATTGAAAACCCGAAAGGGCGATCCACGCAAAATAAGGGAATAAGCGAACAACTGCATTCTGAATTCATCTGTATCACTTACAGTGTGGTAAGCTCCGAAAGGTTCAAGCTTCATTCAGAATCAACCTTCTTCAGAAAGAGAGATAAGAAGAACGTCAAATGTCATACGAGTCATAGAAAAAGGGAAGCTCCTTGAAGCGTCATCAACATTGCCAACATCTTTTGTTTCTCAATTTGTAACAATCTCCTGATTTTAGGGGATTTGTTTCTTTGACTGTATCTCGCCGATTCAGGGCACACGAATTAATAAAATCAGATTTTCAGTCATGTTTCGTCTCGTACACCTTATTTTCATTTGCAAGAATGTCCGATGTCTTTAAGATACTGATTGCATAAATACAGATGCTTCTTGTAAATAACGTGCTTGCAGGAAATATACTTACTCCCGGGAGTGTCTAAATTCTTAGGATAGAATCCGGTAAGGGATACCTCGGGATTACTTGTGCGTTTCTCTGTCTTTTCAGGATTGCAGGTATTCAAAGCACAACATGGGGCATGAAAGCTTTATCCCAGCAAGCCGACAAATCATTATCTGCTCAGCCTTAGCACCGGAGGTATTTTCTCCCCAGCTGAGCTGCCAGCCATCATTCCTCCTCAGCCAAGTGCAAGGACCGTGAACTATCTCCCCACAGAGTCTCAACCTCTATCCAGCAAAGCAATACCTGAAAGATCCCACAATAGAGTGACGAAAGCTTTTACAAACCCCAGCTGGGTCCCTCATTACCAGGATAGGTCTATCAATGACCTACTTCCCCAAACAGAGTCATATATGTCAGACCTACCAATGATCTCATTCCCGGCTGGGATGTCCACTTCAAGTAGATCGGCCAGAGATCTCCACAACAACGGGATCCGAATCCCGGATCGGTATCTTTGCATAATCATAGCATTTGCATCATATTTTCCCCACAGAGCGTAGCATTCCGTCTAATACGGAGCATTACGGCAAAAATCAAACATATTGCATAATCATAAGCCATGTTCTGAATCAAACACTTGTAAATACTGACAATCCATCAACGATGTACAGAAAACTCCCCAGATTCCCCGGCAGAGAGCCAAGGCACTTTCCCTAAAGATACAGATACTTCCTGACACCCGTCCGTGTCATATCCCCGGTAGAAAGCCAAAGCGTCCCCTTTGCACTCACAGATATTTATACACAACTTCCTTGGTACACATACATTTGTTTATATTACACTTTTCTCTTTCTTGACACTCATCCGTGTCACTCTCCCCAGCAAGTTAAAAACCCGTCTATACACCACTCATACGTGTTACTCCTGTTTCACTCATACAGATACTCGTCTGTATCTTGTATGCACCACTTATGCCCCCTCAGATCCAACACTAGTCCGTGTTCTTTGTTAACCAGTTGGTACTCGTTCGTATCATCATCTCTGAACATGCGTCAGTGTTTGTTTCTACTGATACTCGTCCGTATCGTGGTCTTAAGGATGCTCGTACGCATCTTTAATCTATACACCGTGTCAAACACTTATGTCTTCTTGAAATTAGACACTCGTCTGTGTCTACTATTCCCCAGAAGAGTCCCCGCAGAATCGATACTCGTCCATGTTCTTTGTTAACCAGTTGATACTCGTCCGTATCATCATCTCCGAACATGTATCAGCATTTGTTTCTACCTGATACTCGTCCGTATCACAGTCTTAAGGATGCTCGTCCGCATCTTTAGTCTATACACAGTACCCGAACAATTATACCTCTCATTTCTTGGATATAGACACTCGTCCGTGTTTACTTTTCCCCAGCAAAATCCCCAACGAAACTTGTTAAACTATTACCTTTCTATCTGACATTCGTCCTATGTCATGATACCTTTTCGGCAGCCGTACCCTGCCAGGTGATCGTCCTTCACCTCTTTGATGATCGTCCTTCATCAACCCCCAGTGGAGTCTCTATTCATTAGATCCCCTTCTTATCCGACATTCGTCCTATGTCACGATATTTTCAACAGCCGTCCCCTGCTAGGTGATCGTCCTTCACCTCTTGATGATCGTCCTTCATCATTTTATCCGATGGTCGTCCCCATCGTTGACCTTGTTATCTGGCATTCGTCCTACGTCATGATAAATCCTGAGAGCAGCCGTACCCTGCTAGGTGATCGTCCTTCACCTCTTGATGATCGTCCTTCATCATGCTTATCCGATGGCCGTCCCCATCGTCGACCTTTTTATCCGGCATTCGTCCTATGTCGCGATACTTTCGGCAGCCGTACCCTGCCAGGTGATCGTCCTTCACCTTAGATGACCGTCCCTCATCTTATCCCCCAACAGAGCAGCCGTCCCCTGCTAGGTGATCGTCCTTCGCCTTTGATGACCGTACCTCATCATTTTTATTTCGTTTACCTTTAATCCCCAGAGAGTATTATATCTTCACCTGATGGTCGTCCCCATCACAATCTCTTATATCCCCAGCATGTCGGTCGTCCCCGTCATCGCCTCATCCCCAGCAGTCGTCCTCTGCTCGACGGACGTCCCCCGTCGCCCGCACTATATAATATACTTTATTTTCCTTTACAATTTATATCCCTTTTCTTCTTCATTCTGTGAGTGCAAATTTTGGACTGTCTTTTGGTATTCAACCACAAGTTATCTTGTTTGTCTGTTAAGCCGTTGCTTACATCCTACACAACTAACTCATGTTTGAATAGGGGCAGCTGTAAACACCCCAAATTTGCCCTCACCCATTCACACCATGGCTTGTGATCTCTTCATATGCATAAGTTCAATCATACCATTCTCATATTGCATTTTTGATTCACTGCATTGCTTCTAAATCATCTGCATCTAGGGTTTGTGATCTGAGCAATCCAAGAGCCATTTGAGCCACTCCAAAGGGCTTCAATCATTTCAAAGGGGTCCATGTATGTTCAAGAATCATATTATATCCTCACAAAGTCAAGAAAGTCAAAGAATCACAAGAACTGAGAATGGCATGGAAGCAGAGCCAGGTTTAACTGCACAGATGACCTAGAATTAGGGTTTTGGTTTCAAAGGCCATAACTCCAAATTTTGTGGTCATTCTTGTTTCTATTGGTCTCTATATGTCATAAGGATAATGCATATCAATTTTCATGAAGAAATTCCATGGGGAAGGCATCTGATCAAGAGTTGACTTCTTGAGCAAGTCAGTGCAAAATCAGGGCATCTGAGGCCCCCAATGACCCAACCAAAGGGTGTTCTTCATCATTTTGAATGTGTATGATCTTTATTTGATCATAGAAGATGTTATAAGTTCACAAAATTGAAGAATTTCAAGCCATTTGCAAAGTTGCCTTTTTGGGAAAATGACTTGTAATGAAAACTTGCCATTTTGGGAAACTTTTTCAACCCTTTCTTTTTTATTCAAAAATGCTTCAAATGGGAAAACTTTGGTCATGAAAGTTGTAGAATGGATCATTCCCTTTTCAAAAAGTACAAGAACTCATTCTAATTCATTTTGGATCAAAAGTTATGGTTTGTCAAAGTTGGGAAAAATCACATAATTTCAAGTTTTGTACCAAAGAGGCAAAGTTGCAAAATCCCTTGCCAAGGTAAAATGAGACCTCAAAGTGACTTCTAATCCTTGCACAAACATAAACCATTGCCTAAAATTCATAATGCACCAAGAGTTTGTCCATTTTCATGACTTGTGGATCAAGAAATCACAAAAGGGGCCAAAAGTCACAAAGTTGCAAAATCTATGACAAACCCTAATCCACTTGCTGCCTTGCCTCTAATCCATTTCCATGGCTCTCCCTAAACTCAGCTGAGCCCAACCATGCCCCTATCACAGCCTTACACTTGCCCATACCTCAAGTACACCTAACATTGACTTTTTGCATAAAGACCCATACCAATCAAGCTAGGCCAAACCAACTCCTCTGACCTATCCAAGAGTGATAAGTGGACCAAATGCAACACAACACACCAGAAACACAAGCCTGAAGCATCCTCCAACCCATAGTTCACAAAACTCCCCTCTTATGCATTTTCATTCGAAACACATCACACAAGCATCAAACATCAAAACAAACTTCATAGAATCACTCAGCATGCTCCCCTGATCATTTCCCTACCCTCATTCATCCCTGAAACCACCACAATCAAAAATACGATTTCCACACTCCCTTGACCTGAGCTTCTGCCAACTTTCTCTGGAGGCCATATAAACTCTAGCTAAGTGTCAAAAGCTTCAAAGGAGGATCATTGGAGCTTGTTTGAACCAAAGAAGCAGCCAGAAAGTCCCTGTTTCGAAAGCTCAAGCTCAGGTAGCCATGGCATTTATTTTTCTAGAACTTCCATTTTTAGTTTCTAAATGCTTCCGTATGCTTCACTGATCATCATGATGTGATTTGTTTTGAAAATGAGTGAAAAATGGCCATGTATGTTTGTTCTGAAACTTTGCCCGTGAAATGAATTTTGATTTGATTCTTATGATTCAGTGAAAATAAATGATTTTTGGGGTGGGGTTTAGGTTTAATGATGTTTAAGGATTGAATCTGGAGATTTTGGTGAAGTTTTGATGCGTAGGGAGTGAGATAGCATGAACACCTTGCCGGAGAAGATGACCGGAACACTGTTCTGGTCATCTGAAAGTGATTAGGGCTAGGATTAGGGCTAATGACTTAATTAGGCCAGTTTGAATGTGGGCCGTTAGTTTGCGCGCCAGGTCAATTCCCGCCCTTGTGAATTTGAATCTCAGCCCTTAGATTTGCTGACTTTCTCCTTTTTCATTTAAATTCATTTTATTTTTATTTGTTTCATATTTATTTTGCACGAATTTTTAAAAATAGCTAAAATCATTTAAAAATTATGAAAATTTTTGTCAAGGGTTTCATGAATTTTCAGAATACAAAAATATTTTTATTTTTATTTTTTGCATTAAAAATTATTTTTAAATCATTTAAATGTTTATTTTTAATTAGTTAATGAAAATTAATTAATTAAAAATACATTTAGGTATTTAAAAATCACAAACAAATTCACATAGCATCTAGAAACATTTAGAAACATTGTTCAACTCTCAAACCAAATTTATTTTTTGTTCTTGATGCCTTTTGATCATTTTCATTGGATTTAATTTCATTTTTAGGCAATATTTTGTTTCAAACTTCAAAAATTCTTTACTGCCTAACCATTGAGAGTTGGATGATGATTCTTTTGGCATTGAATCTTGCATAGCATGTAGTTTATAGGATAAATTTGATTTGAATTGATCTTGCATTTTCAATTTGTTTGGCATTTTTCTTGATGAGGTACCCCAAAACCCTAGCAATCTTAGGAAATTCATAACTTTCAATAGGTTAAGAGTTGGATCATCTCCTTTGGGCAGTGAGTTTGTATAGGTTTAGGGTATCTTTGATTGAATTTTAAAATTTTTATCATGTTGTTTGCTTCTGGTTTTGGATTTTTGCTTTGCATGATGCATGAAACCCTAATTTGTGCTTTCTTTTGCATCCATTTCTCATTTGCTTGCATCCATTGACTTGCCCTGACATTTTGTGCATTATTTTGATGCATAATACATCTTAGGACATATTAGAACCATGTTTAATCATTGCATCTTTCATTTGCCATGTTGTATGTCCATTACATTTCATAACTTTTCATGTATGATCATGGTTCAATGCATGCCTCATTTGCATTCTTATGCTTGTATGATCATCCTCATGTCTTGCCTCATGTTTATATCATCCCTTAGCATCATTAACATCATGTTTTTGCTTCTGGTTTTGGTTTGCATCATGGCATTGCATCTCATTCTCACTGCATTTCATTTTCTTGTGCTAACATTTCAGGTGGTAAGTTGTTTGAGAAGTGAATTTGCCTTCACTTCTCACAATCTCTTTTCATCCCTTTCATGATTTCTTTGCTGCCTTTTGTATGTGTATTAGAGTGAGCTTGCTCATTCATGCTCTTCCCTACTTTCTTTCTTCAAGCAACTTGACTCCTTGAGTGAAGCAAGTTGTTTTGCTTCTCTTTGCTTCTTGCTCCTTTCATCTGCTTCTTGGTGGTTTCTCTGAAGATCTTTCTCTTAAACCTCATCAACCCTAGGAATAACCAAGCATGATAATAATTAGGGTTTGATTAGTCCCCCATTTAGCTTTTGCCTTTATGTCTTCTTTGAGTCTTCTCATCTCATCTCATAATCAGGGACTAAACCCTAAAGGCTTTGTGATTAAGTTTATGCCTGCATCCTTCTATTAGGATGGAATGTATAACTTTATTCCTAAGTGTTTAACCCTTAATGTATTTAAATCCCTTAATCAATTCACTTAATAACCATCAAGACATCAAGCTTGTAACTTGGGCCTTGCATTAGGGTTCTAATTCTTCCTTAATTGGTTAAGAAAGACTAACCCTAGTGTTAATGGACAAGTCCCCCTCAAGTTGTCTTACCAACCATAAAAATCACTTCTTCATCTTACCATTAACTAAAATCCACTTTAATAAAGGCCTTGTTTTGTCATGAGGTTAATCCCTAATCATGGATTAAGTTTAGGAGTCTTTCTCAGCTTAAATGTTCTCATCTATTATCCTTCTATTAGGATGGTGTAATGAGTCCATTAAATCTCTGATTATGGCTTAAACTCATTACTTAACACTAAACAAAACTCCAAAAACATCTAAATAAATGCAAGTAGGTTAATGATCTTAATCCTACATCATGGTGATTAAGTGTGAGATACTGACTTCACACTTAAGGTATTCTCATTACCCCTAATCAGAGGGAGGATGTGATGAGTTTACTAATCCATTGGTTTAGGCTTAAGCTCATTTTCTTATGACAAACTCCAAAAGAAATAAAAGACTGAAAACACAAAAAACAAACAATAGTCGTCTCCTCCGGGATTCTTTTCTCATCTCATTCATTCATAAACGAGAACTTTCTTCTTCCGTCTAATGCAAGATAGTTTGCACCTGAGCCAGACAGGTCATACACTTGAGCATAGACAAGTAAGCAGTTCACAAGTCAATTTATCTTTCAGTCTCTTTGGGTCGAACTACGGTGTTCTGACTTCCTCATTGCACGAGAGGATACGTAGGCATAACTTAACAGTTATCTAACAAAAGTCTCTGTATATTCCCCCTCTTTCAGCCTTATTCTTTAAGCCTCATGGTCTTGAGCATTTCATTCTTGTTCTTACACTGACACTTCACTTATACACTTCACAGTTATTCTACACTGACACTTGCATTCTTTTCCAACTTTGGTACACAAATTACACTGACACTACCCCTTTAAAACACAAATCTTTTAAGCGTGGATCCCGTCGAGTACAACGGACAATCTGGGTGCTAATACCTTCCCAGGTTGTAACCAACCCCCTTTCTCAGTCTCTCTGGTTCGCAACCGTCTTATCCATCTTTTTCTTAGGTTTATGTAGCATTACCTTTCCTTCGGGATAAAAATGCCTAGCTGGCGACTCTATTCATTCCAACTCCTTTCGCCGACCGTTCGCGTCTGTACCCCTTCTGACCTGAGGTGTCATTTTGGTGGGAGCGACAGCTTGGCGACTCTGCTGGGGACCCTTATACTGTAACTAGGGCTTCTGGTTCTTTCTGTCGGTTCCTCCTAGCGCTTGTTTGATTTGTGTTTACTGGGGTGTTATGTGCTAATTGTGTTTATATATTTGCTTTGTTTACTACTTTATGTACAGTTATTTATTGCTTTCTTTACAGCTTTATACATCATATTGTTATACTGTTATCTTGCTGGATCTGTTCTTCTGTCTTGGTGGGTGGGGTTCTACTGAGAGTTTAAGTTCCTATACCTGGGACCTGAGTGACACCTAGGCTAGAGTGGTTCAAGTTCTTTCTCATTCCATTTCGGTCTGGTGCGGGAATATGAAACACGGTTCAGATGTGGGTTTCTTCTTGAGAACTCTGTGCTACAGATTTCCTGTAGTGCTAGGGCTATCTGGGAAGCCTGCTAAGTCTGAATGACCTTTATTATGACCTTCAGAAACTGAGGTGAATTAGAGGAGGATCTTTTATGGTTATTGTAAACACTGTACCTCCGGGTTAGAAGTGTTTACACTTCTCATAATTGATCCAAGTCTGAAAATCCTTGTTTTAGAACACCACCTGTGAGGGGGTTGGGCTGTTTACAGGTTTGCAGGTACCTTTGGCCACATCATACCTTGATACTTGTTTTGTTTAAGAATGCTTCACTTTGGACAGTTCTTGTGATTTAACCCTGGACATGTGACTCTTTATTTGAGTCCCCCACCTTGGTTACTGGACTTCTGAACCTCCATCTGGACTTCTTGAATATACATGGGCCTTTTATACCAGGGCAATTAATCAGATCTAGCTTGATCACAAACCCTTGCATATCATTTGCATACTCATCATTGCATCATTTTAACATTTGTTTATTTTTTTTCAGGGTATCCACATTACATCTGGCTTGGTTTTGACCCCTTCATCTGCATAGACCCCTGTTCGTCAGTTATCTGCTTCAGCTATCTTCATCAGTTTCCTGCTTCAGCTACTTTTATCACTAGCCTCAGCCTATCAGTGGCTCATCTCCAGTATCAGTCTTCATCATCAGCATCTGTTTTCAGCTCTTCATCAGCAGTTATGGCACCCAAGAAGAGCAACATTTCATACCATTTCTTTGAGCCTGTGCTGACTGGCATCAGGCAGGTCCGGGCACTTATCACTCCAGACCATATCCCATTATTCAGAGAGCATTATGGGGGCATCCTTGATATGGTTATGGACCTAGACCCTTCTCAGAGGAGTTTGATCCACACTTGCCTACAGTTTTATGACCCTCCTTTGAGATTCTTCACTTTCCAGAACTTTCAGTTGGGACCTCTGCTGGAGGAGTTCTCATCATTGATTGGAGTACCTGTCAGGGGTGGTATCCCCTTCAATCCTGAGATGACTTCTCCCAGCAATGGAGAAGTGGAAAAGGCACTGTATTTAGAACCTATTTTGATTGAGCAGAACATGACCACAAAGGCTGGGATCCCTGGTCTGCACTTGTACTTTCTGACTTCTCAGGCCATCCTGAAGGCCTCCTTAGGAGAATGGAGGGCAGTTTGTGCATTATTAGCCCTCAGTATATATGGGGTTATACTATTTTCAGATGAGCCCAAGTTTATCAGCAAGAATGCCATTCATCTCTTCCTTTTGAGGAACCCAGTACCCACATTGCTGGGAGATTTCTATTATTCTGTTCACCAAAGGAATGAGAAGCAGAGAGGGAAGTTGGTGAGATGTTGTGCTCCTCTATTTCATACCTGGCTGCTCAAACACTTACCTAGGACTGATGCATTCCTGAATCCTCACCAACAGAAGAATTGGGCTAAGAGACTTATTGCTCTGACTTCAGATGACATCAGATGGTGCACCCAGAGCACCAAGGGCAGAGACATAATCACTAGCTGCGGGCAGTACCCCAATGTACCTCTAGTAGGAGTGAAGGGTTGCATCAACTACAATCCTTTGCTGTTTAAGAGACAACTGGGCTATGCTTTGGTTCACCCTCCTAGAATACAAGACTTGGCTGAGACTCTGTATTGTGAGATAAAACCTAACCTAGCTGTTGTCAGGCAAGCATCTTGGGCTTGGGATAACATCCAGACAAAAGGGATGGCCATTCTTGGGAGATGCAATAATGTGGCTTCAGCTCAGTATTATGAATGGTCTCATGCTAGGGCTCAAATCTTTGGGATGCCCTTCACCATTGAGGATGCACCTGGACCATCCACAGTACCACCTCCAGCCACAGTCAGCCTGGAAGAATTTGAGAAGCTGAAGGAAAGGAATGAGAATCTGTCTCAAGCTCTGAAGAAGACCCTCTGGGAGAGGAGTGATGGTCGTCTAGACATTGAAAGATTGGAGAAACTTAAGGTGGAACATCTGACCAAGATTGGGAAAGTAGAGGACTACATCAAGAAATCAAGAGCTGGAGAGCAAATATTGAAGAATGCCTGTAAAGAGGCCCAGTTTCAGAAGGCTAGGACTGATCTCTATCTAGAGGAAAGTCAAGCTAGGTGGGTCAGGATCACTGAAGCTCGCACTCAAGAAGATAAGAAAACTCAAGCCAGGATTGAGCAGTTGGAGGCCAATGAAAAGAAGCAACAGAAGGCTTTGCTGGCAGCCCAGAAGGAGATTACAGAACTGAAGCTTAGGGCTAGTGTGAAAAGGTCAAAGGATCAAGACAGGCACAAGAAGCTGACCACTGCTATTGCCACCAGAAACCTTCTTATCAGAAACATCACAGAGCATCTGGCTGGTCCTGTAACTGAAGCACTTTTGAAGGAGGTTAAGGAGGATGAGTTTGGATTAGATGTTTGACTTCTTTGCTTGTTGTTATTTCCATTTGATGTACTTTTCTTTTTATGTTGTATTTTGACCCTTCAGGGGAATATGTTGTAAAAACAAACTATGTATGATCCACCATGTGTAATATATTCGTTAGTTTGCTTCATTGAGTTTCTTTTTCTCAAGCAACATGAGAACATCTTTTCAGAGCATCTTCCTCAGGGTCTGGAAAGGTCAAAACCAAGAGCCAAGCCAGATACCTTGGAAAATAAATAAGCATACTGCATTGCATGCTAACTTTTGTTTTGTTTTGTAGGTTTTTGTTTTGTTTGTTACTAACTCTGTTGTGCATCAGGAATTATTGCTCGCCGTCGGGTGTTCCCTCTCAACCGTCCGCACCGGTATCCTACTCGCAACAATCTTCCTGGTATCCAGATGGATCAAGTATAGCAAGATCTGATAGAGGTCAGAACTCAGATGGCTAATGAAAGACTGGAGATGAGAAACCAAATGACCCAATTCATGGAAGTAATGAATGGCTTGGCCCAAAGTCAAGAAAGGTTGAGGGCATTGGTAGAAAGACAAACCCCGAAAGAACCCCATCTGGGAACTGGAGGAACAAGTAACAATGAAAGGGGTCAGCCTCATGTTAATCCACCAGTATATGGGCCTCATCTACATCCGAAAGTCAACATCCCGGGTAATGTGCAAGGAAATACTATTGGGGGAAGGATCTTACAGGAAGACCCCCAAGAAGAGCAGTTTACTGTAATGGGAGTCGGGGATGAAGTTTATGATAGGAGGTTTGATGAAATTGCTGAGAAGTTGAGATCTCTGGAGTCTCAAAATTCCCTAGGTTTTGATGTCATGGATATGGGGTTAGTGGATGGAGTAAGGATTCCCCACAAGTTTAAACCCCCGTGCTTCGAGAAGTACAATGGAACTTTTTGTCCACGAACTCACTTATAGTCCTTTCTGGTGAGACTTAAGGCATACACCATGGATGAAAAATTGTGGATGTTCTATTTTGAAGATAGCTTGACTGGGGCTTCAAGAGAGTGGTACTCACACTTAACCAGAGCTACTATCAGATGCTGGAAGGACCTAGCTGAAGCCTTCATCAGACAATACCAATACAATCTGGATATGGCTCCTAACAGAACCCTTTTGATGGGAATGTCTCAATCCTCCAGAGAAAGCTTCAGGGAATATGCCCAGAGGTGGAGACAACTTGCTGCTGATGTCCAGCCACCCATGTCGGAAAGAGAAATGGCCGACATGTTTATGAACACTCTGCAAGGAACATATATTGATAGGCTAGCTGCCTTTTCTTCCACCAGCTTCGCTGACGTAGTTATAGCTGGAGAAAGAATTGAAAGCCTTCTAAAAATGAGCAAGATTTCTGATAATGGTGCAAGTTCGTCTAGTAACCCCAGGAAGCCTTTTGTGGGACCAAGAAGGACCGGTGAGACAAATGCCATTCATGCCAGCCGGGGCAGACCTCAGTATGTCCACAGATCAGTAGCAGCTGTCACTATTCCAGCTCCGATTCCTCAGCAACCAACATATCAACAACCACAACAACCCCACTATCAACAGCAAGTTCAGTATCCGCCACAGAGAGCCTACAACAACAACAGCAATCAACATCAAAGACCCTTCCAGCAAAGACCATCACAGGAAAATAAGGTGATTGACCCTATCCCTATGCCTTATGCCGCTTTATTGCCACAACTCCTGAAACTTAACTTAGTTGAGCTAAGGACATTGGCACCACCAGACCCCTCCAATCTGCCAAGAAATTATGATGCCAACGCCAGGTGTGCTTTCCACTCCAATGCGCCTGGCCACAATACTGAGAAATGCAGGGCTTTACAAATGAAGGTACAGGATCTGGTGGATTCTAAAGCCCTCAACTTTGCACCCCCTCCAAGTGTCACCAAGAATCCCATGCCCAATCACGGAGGACCAAGAATTAATGCCATTGAGGAAGACAAGCCATCTTTCTTAATCACCAGTGTTGGACAGATTCGAACACCTCTGGTCGAAATTAAAGCTCGGCTTCTAGAATGCCAGATGTTCCCCGGGTGTGAGCTCGGTTGTGGTTATTGCAACATTTCGGTCAACGGGTGTGATAATTTGAGAAGCGGCATAGATGGTCTTATCAAAAGTGGTATACTTCAGATCACAACAACGGCGCCTACAAATCCAGCAATTCCTTTGACAGCAATTCCTGATTCTTCTACAACTGCAACAACAATCATTCCGACCAATTCATCAATATCATCAACAATGGCTTCATCTATCACTTCAACAAATCAAATGTCAACAACCATTTCTTCTACAACATCAGCATCCATTTATTCGGCATAATCTTCTACAACAGCAACAGAAATTAATGAAGATATCTCAGCAGTCACCATCTACTATGATCCATCAAATGTTCCTCCAAACAATGATTTCCAACAACAGACAGTGGCACCTCTTGCCAGATCACCAGTCACCATTTACTATGATCCGCACACTATTTCAGCACCCTCCTCTGCAGCAGTTAGTCTAGTTATCATCACGGTGCCTGGACCAGTTCCATACGAAAGCAGTAATGCCATACCCTGGCATTATGGCTCTGACCTCTACTGCAACGGGGAGAAAATCGCTTTGGACTCTTCAACTTCTTCTCCACAGATTGATAATGTTGGGGGAGGCGGAGGCTTCACCAGAAACGGACGCCTTTTTTCCTCACAATTGCAAAGACCTAATGCCGAAGCAGAAGCTGCTGCCAAAGCAAAAGGAAAGAGTGTGGTATTTGAAGAGCCGGCTGTCAAAGAAACTCAGAAGACATCTTTTGAGCAAGATGTAGACGAGTTTATAAGAATCATAAAGAGAAGTGATTACAAGGTGGTGGATCAGCTTCACCAAACTCCCTCGAAGATCTCCATATTATCACTGTTGATATGTTCTGAAGCTCACAGGAATGCATTATTGAAAGTCTTGCGCGCATCATACGTGCCAGAGGAGATTACCGTTAATCAGCTAGAGACTGTGGTAGCAAATGACAATACCAGTCATGGACTGGGCTTTACCAATGCTGACTTAACAACTGAGGGACGTAACCACAACAAGGCTTTACACATCACTCTAGAATGCAAGGGTGCTGTTTTATCCCATGTACTGGTGGACACTGGGTCTTCACTCAATGTTCTACCAAAGAAAGCCTTGGTGAAGCTGGAGTATGATGGCTTGGCATTGCGTCCAAGTAATTTGGTGGTAAGAGCATTTGATGGCTCTAAAAGATCAGTGCTCGGAGAGATTGATCTGCCTGTAATGATTGGCCCGCAGACTTTTAAAATTACCTTCTATGTGATGGACATTCAGCCGGCCTACAGTTGTTTGTTGGGTAGACCTTGGATCCATGCCGCTGGCGCTGTTACGTCTACCCTTCACCAGAAGCTGAAATTCGAGTGGGAAGGCCAGATCATCACTATCTGTGGTGAAGAAGACATCTTTGTTAGCCATCTGGCTACGTACAAGTACATTGAGATGGATGGAGAGATCCATGAAACTATGAGCCAGGGGTTTGAGGCCCTAAACATAAGTGAAGCATCTGCTGTACTGGGAACCTCCATGACATCTTATCAGCAAGCCAGGAAGGTTGTTGAAGAGGGTATTGCCCAAGGCTGGGGCAAGCTGCTGCCCGTGGAGAAGAAGGAGGACAAATTTGGGTTGGGTTACAAACCGACTCAACAAGATCAATCAGAGGCTGCCAAGAAGCCTAGTTTTGTCAGCGGGGGAATGCTCACCCCGGATGCAGTGAACAACTTGGAAGACGAGAATGAAAGCGACCGCAACCTGGAGAGCTGGATACGTCCAAGGATCCCGGGGAGCCAAGTCCTTAACTGGTCTTCCCAGGAAATTATAAGGGTTACTCCTGCAGAGTAATTATTATTTCCTGTATTTTTAAGCATGCATCAAGTCTTGCATCTTGCCCAAGATAACAAGACTCATTTTGTAATCGGGCCATCTTGTAATTTTGTGCAAACAGATCAATCAATGAATATCGGACATCTTTTGCAAATGAGTCTTTTTCTTTTCCGCTCACTGTTTTTCATTTTTCTTTTTGTACAAAAATAAAATGGCAATGTTTTCCAAAATGACAACTTCATTTCACTTTTTTCTAAACAAGATTAAAATCAATCACTAAAATGAACAATCTAAACCCTTGCAGGGAGTGCCTTTCAGACTGCACCGACAACAACACCGCTATGGCTTCGTATGACTTCGAAAATCCAATCAATCAAGCTGATGAAGGGGTTGAAGAAGATTATGAGCTTCCTGAAGAGCTAGCCAGGTTGTTAAGGCAAGAGGAGAAGGTTATCACTCCTCACCAGGAGGAGATTGAAACGGTTAATATTGGTACGGAAGAAGACGTGAAAGAGGTTAAGATCGGGGCCTGCCTACAAGATTGAGTGAAAGAGCAACTAATTGATATGCTTCAGGAGTATGTGGATGTCTTTGCTTGGTCTTATCAGGACATTCCAGGGTTGGACACCGACATTGTCATGCACAATCTGCCTTTGAAAGAAGACTTCCCACCGGTTAAACAGAAACTGCGCCGTACTCGCCCAGATATGGCAATGAAGATCAAAGAAGAGGTACAAAAGCAGTGGGACGCCGGCTTCCTTGCTGTAACTAGCTATCCGCCGTGGGTTGCTAATATTGTACCGGTACCTAAGAAAGACGGCAAGGTGAGGATGTGTGTGGATTACCGGGATCTGAACAGAGCCAGCCCGAAAGATGATTTCCCTTTACCTCACATTGATGTATTGGTTGATAATACGGCTCAGTTATCGGTATTCTCCTTCATGGATGGATTTTCAGGATATAATCAGATCAAAATGTCACCTGAAGACATGGAGAAGACAACTTTCATCACACCCTGGGGCACGTTCTGTTACAAGGTGATGTCATTCGGACTGAAGAATGCTGGTGCCACTTATCAACGGGCTATGGTAACATTATTCCACGACATGATCCACAATGAAATTGAATGTTATGTGGATGACATGATTGCCAAGTCCCTCACAGAAGAAGACCACCTGGTGAATCTACTAAAGTTATTCAAGCGTCTGAGGAAATACCAATTGAAGTTAAACCCCAACAAGTGCACATTCGGGGTGCGATCTGGTAAGCTGCTGGGATTTATTGTAAGTGAGAAAGGGATTGAAGTTGATCCTGATAAAGTTAAAGCCATTCAAGAAATGCCTGCACCGAAGACGGAAAAAGAAGTTCGAGGTTTCCTGGGTAGATTGAACTACATTTCACGGTTCATATCTCACCTTACAGCAACCTGCGAGCCTTTGTTCAAGCTGTTGAGAAAGGAACAAACGGTCAGGTGGAACGAAGACTGTCAGAGGGCATTCAACAAAATCAAGGAATACTTACAAGAGCCTCTAATCCTTATGCCTCCAGTTGAAGGAAGACCTCTGATAATGTACTTGACAGTATTAGAAGAGTCAATGGGGTGTGTGCTGGGCCAGCATGACGAGTCTGGTCGAAAAGAGTATGCAATATACTACCTAAGCAAAAAGTTTACCGACTGTGAACAACGTTATTCACTGCTCGAGAAAACTTGCTGTGCTTTAGCGTGGGCTGCTCGCCGACTAAGACAGTATATGTTGACCCACACTACCTTGCTGATATAAAAAATGGACCCGGTTAAGTACATTTTCGAGAAGCCAGCACTTACCGGACGGGTTGCAAGATGGCAAATGATCCTCACAGAATATGACATTCAGTACACATATCAGAAAGCCATCAAGGGCAGTGTATTGTCTGATTATCTCTCTGAGCAACCCATTGATGATTACCAGCCTATGAGATTTGACTTCCCTGATGAAGACATCATGTTCATAAAAGCAAAAGATCACGAAGAGCCTGTTCACACCGAAGGGCCTGACCCGGAAGAAGAATGGACTATGATGTTTGACGGGGCTGTTAATATGAATGGTCGTGGTGTTGGTGCAGTACTCATTACACCTAAAGGAGTTCACATGCCTTTCTCGACAAAGCTCACCTTTAACTGCACTAACAACGAAGCTGAATACGAAGCTTGCATCATGGGTCTTGAGGAAGCCATTGACCTCAGGATCAAGACTTTAACTGTGTTCGGAGATTCAGCTCTGGTAATTAATCAAACTAACTGCAAATGGTACACCCACCAGGATCATCTGATACCTTACAGGGACTATACAAGAAGGTTATTGACTTTCTTTACAACGGTCAAACTTGAGTATATCCCTCGAGATGAAAATCAGTTTGCAGATGCTCTGGCTACCATTTCATCCATGATCAAAGTTCAAACTGCCAACCTTGTGCCTCGGATTTCAGTATCCAGACTTGACAGACCAGCATATGTGTTCTCAGCAGATGTTGTCAAAGATGATAAGCCTTGGTTCCACGACATCAAATGCTTCTTGGAGGACCAAACATACCCACCTGGGGCATCTTCCAATGATAAGAAGACATTAAGAAGGCTAGCTGGTAGTTTCTTCCTGAATACTGATGGTTCCCTGTACAAGAGAAACTTTGATATGGTACTCCTCAGATGCGTTGATAGGGCAGAAGCAAACTTGTTAATGCACGAAGTGCACGAAGGATCCTTTGGTACCCATGCAGGAGGGCATGCAATGGCCAAAAAGTTGCTAAGATCAGGCTATTACTGGATCACAATGGATGCCGACTGTTGTGCCTATGCCAGAAAATGCCATAAATGCCAGATCTATGCGGATAAGGTGCATGTGCCTCCCAATCCTTTGAATGTGATGTCTTCACCCTGGCCCTTTGCCATGTGGGGCATTGATATGATTGGCAAGATTGAACCGACTGCTTCAAATGGCCACAGATTCATCCTGGTTGCCATTGACTATTTCACCAAGTGGGTTGAAGCAGCTTCATATGCAAATGTTACAAGGCAAGTGGTGGCCCGATTTCTGAAGAGAGACATCATTTGTCGGTATGGAGTTCCCGAGCGAATCATTACTGACAATGGTTCCAACTTAAACAACAAAATGATGGAAGAATTATGCCGGGACTTCAAGATCCAACATCACAATTCTTCTCCTTACAGGCCAAAGATGAACGGCGTTGTTGAGGCAGCTAATAAGAATATCAAGAAGATTGTGCAGAAGATGGTAGTCACCTATAAAGACTGGCATGAAATGCTACCGTTTGCCTTGCATGGGTACCGTACGTCAATCAGAACATCTACTGGGGCAACACCGTATCAGCTTGTGTATGGTATGGAAGCGGTCCTACCTGTTAAAGTTGAGTTACCCTCCCTGCGGGTACTAATGGATGTTAAGTTGAACGAAGCAGAATGGGTCCGATCCCGATATGAACAGTTGAGTCTGATTGAAGAGAAGAGGTTAGCTGCAATTTGTCATGGGCAGCTATATCAGAAAAGAATGAAGAAAGCCTTCGATCAGAAAGTCAGGCTCCGAGAGTACCAAATAGGAGATCTTGTGCTAAAAAGACTCCTCCCTCCTCATACAGACCACAGGGGCAAGTGGACTCCGAACTATGAAGGGCCATTCGTAGTAAAGAAAGTTTTCTCTGGTGGAGCACTGATGCTCAGCACTATGGATGGTGAAGACTTCCTGTCCCTTGTGAATTCAGATGCAGTTAAAAAATACTTCGCATAAAAATGACCCGCTGGACATAAAAACAGAATGTAACTCCAGGCAAAAACAGGGCATCCCGACGAGTCAAAAACAGAATAAAAGACTCGGGCAAAAATAAGGGAAAATAGACAAAAAAATGTACACCCGCTGAGTTGAAAAGCCGCATTGGACAACTCAGGCAAAAATGGGTATCCCGGTGGATTGAAAACCCGAAAGGGCGATCCACGCAAAATAAGGGAATAAGCGAACAACTGCATTCTGAATTCATCTGTATCACTTACAGTGTGGTAAGCTCCGAAAGGTTCAAGCTTCATTCAGAATCAACCTTCTTCAGAAAGAGAGATAAGAAGAACGTCAAATGTCATACGAGTCATAGAAAAAGGGAAGCTCCTTGAAGCGTCATCAACATTGCCAACATCTTTTGTTTCTCAATTTGTAACAATCTCCTGATTTTAGGGGATTTGTTTCTTTGACTGTATCTCGCCGATTCAGGGCACACGAATTAATAAAATCAGATTTTCAGTCATGTTTCGTCTCGTACACCTTATTTTCATTTGCAAGAATGTCCGATGTCTTTAAGATACTGATTGCATAAATACAGATGCTTCTTGTAAATAACGTGCTTGCAGGAAATATACTTACTCCCGGGAGTGTCTAAATTCTTAGGATAGAATCCGGTAAGGGATACCTCGGGATTACTTGTGCGTTTCTCTGTCTTTTCAGGATTGCAGGTATTCAAAGCACAACATGGGGCATGAAAGCTTTATCCCAGCAAGCCGACAAATCATTATCTGCTCAGCCTTAGCACCGGAGGTGTTTTCTCCCCAGCTGAGCTGCCAGCCATCATTCCTCCTCAGCCAAGTGCAAGGACCGTGAACTATCTCCCCACAGAGTCTCAACCTCTATCCAGCAAAGCAATACCTGAAAGATCCCACAATAGAGTGACGAAAGCTTTTACAAACCCCAGCTGGGTCCCTCATTACCAGGATAGGTCTATCAATGACCTACTTCCCCAAACAGAGTCATATATGTCAGACCTACCAATGATCTCATTCCCGGCTGGGATGTCCACTTCAAGTAGATCGGCCAGAGATCTCCACAACAACGGGATCCGAATCCCGGATCGGTATCTTTGCATAATCATAGCATTTGCATCATATTTTCCCCACAGAGCGTAGCATTCCGTCTAATACGGAGCATTACGGCAAAAATCAAACATATTGCATAATCATAAGCCATGTTCTGAATCAAACACTTGTAAATACTGACAATCCATCAACGATGTACAGAAAACTCCCCAGATTCCCCGGCAGAGAGCCAAGGCACTTTCCCTAAAGATACAGATACTTCCTGACACCCGTCCGTGTCATATCCCCGGTAGAAAGCCAAAGCGTCCCCTTTGCACTCACAGATATTTATACACAACTTCCTTGGTACACATACATTTGTTTATATTACACTTTTCTCTTTCTTGACACTCATCCGTGTCACTCTCCCCAGCAAGTTAAAAACCCGTCTATACACCACTCATACGTGTTACTCCTGTTTCACTCATACAGATACTCGTCTGTATCTTGTATGCACCACTTATGCCCCCTCAGATCCAACACTAGTCCGTGTTCTTTGTTAACCAGTTGGTACTCGTTCGTATCATCATCTCTGAACATGCGTCAGTGTTTGTTTCTACTGATACTCGTCCGTATCGTGGTCTTAAGGATGCTCGTACGCATCTTTAATCTATACACCGTGTCAAACACTTATGTCTTCTTGAAATTAGACACTCGTCTGTGTCTACTATTCCCCAGAAGAGTCCCCGCAGAATCGATACTCGTCCATGTTCTTTGTTAACCAGTTGATACTCGTCCGTATCATCATCTCCGAACATGTATCAGCATTTGTTTCTACCTGATACTCGTCCGTATCACAGTCTTAAGGATGCTCGTCCGCATCTTTAGTCTATACACAGTACCCGAACAATTATACCTCTCATTTCTTGGATATAGACACTCGTCCGTGTTTACTTTTCCCCAGCAAAATCCCCAACGAAACTTGTTAAACTATTACCTTTCTATCTGACATTCGTCCTATGTCATGATACCTTTTCGGCAGCCGTACCCTGCCAGGTGATCGTCCTTCACCTCTTTGATGATCGTCCTTCATCAACCCCCAGTGGAGTCTCTATTCATTAGATCCCCTTCTTATCCGACATTCGTCCTATGTCACGATATTTTCAACAGCCGTCCCCTGCTAGGTGATCGTCCTTCACCTCTTGATGATCGTCCTTCATCATTTTATCCGATGGTCGTCCCCATCGTTGACCTTGTTATCTGGCATTCGTCCTACGTCATGATAAATCCTGAGAGCAGCCGTACCCTGCTAGGTGATCGTCCTTCACCTCTTGATGATCGTCCTTCATCATGCTTATCCGATGGCCGTCCCCATCGTCGACCTTTTTATCCGGCATTCGTCCTATGTCGCGATACTTTCGGCAGCCGTACCCTGCCAGGTGATCGTCCTTCACCTTAGATGACCGTCCCTCATCTTATCCCCCAACAGAGCAGCCGTCCCCTGCTAGGTGATCGTCCTTCGCCTTTGATGACCGTACCTCATCATTTTTATTTCGTTTACCTTTAATCCCCAGAGAGTATTATATCTTCACCTGATGGTCGTCCCCATCACAATCTCTTATATCCCCAGCATGTCGGTCGTCCCCGTCATCGCCTCATCCCCAGCAGTCGTCCTCTGCTCGACGGACGTCCCCCGTCGCCCGCACTATATAATATACTTTATTTTCCTTTACAATTTATATCCCTTTTCTTCTTCATTCTGTGAGTGCAAATTTTGGACTGTCTTTTGGTATTCAACCACAAGTTATCTTGTTTGTCTATTAAGCCGTTGCTTACATCCTACACAACTAACTCATGTTTGAATAGGGGCAGCTGTAAACACCCCAAATTTGCCCTCACCCATTCACACCATGGCTTGTGATCTCTTCATATGCATAAGTTCAATCATACCATTCTCATATTGCATTTTTGATTCACTGCATTGCTTCTAAATCATCTGCATCTAGGGTTTGTGATCTGAGCAATCCAAGAGCCATTTGAGCCACTCCAAAGGGCTTCAATCATTTCAAAGGGGTCCATGTATGTTCAAGAATCATATTATATCCTCACAAAGTCAAGAAAGTCAAAGAATCACAAGAACTGAGAATGGCATGGAAGCAGAGCCAGGTTTAACTGCACAGATGACCTAGAATTAGGGTTTTGGTTTCAAAGGCCATAACTCCAAATTTTGTGGTCATTCTTGTTTCTATTGGTCTCTATATGTCATAAGGATAATGCATATCAATTTTCATGAAGAAATTCCATGGGGAAGGCATCTGATCAAGAGTTGACTTCTTGAGCAAGTCAGTGCAAAATCAGGGCATCTGAGGCCCCCAATGACCCAACCAAAGGGTGTTCTTCATCATTTTGAATGTGTATGATCTTTATTTGATCATAGAAGATGTTATAAGTTCACAAAATTGAATAATTTCAAGCCATTTGCAAAGTTGCCTTTTTGGGAAAATGACTTGTAATGAAAACTTGCCATTTTGGGAAACTTTTTCAACCCTTTCTTTTTTATTCAAAAATGCTTCAAATGGGAAAACTCTGGTCATGAAAGTTGTAGAATGGATCATTCCCTTTTCAAAAAGTACAAGAACTCATTCTAATTCATTTTGGATCAAAAGTTATGGTTTGTCAAAGTTGGGAAAAATCACATAATTTCAAGTTTTGTACCAAAGAGGCAAAGTTGCAAAATCCCTTGCCAAGGTAAAATGAGACCTCAAAGTGACTTCTAATCCTTGCACAAACATAAACCATTGCCTAAAATTCATAATGCACCAAGAGTTTGTCCATTTTCATGACTTGTGGATCAAGAAATCACAAAAGGGGCCAAAAGTCACAAAGTTGCAAAATCTATGACAAACCCTAATCCACTTGCTGCCTTGCCTCTAATCCATTTCCATGGCTCTCCCTAAACTCAGCTGAGCCCAACCATGCCCCTATCACAGCCTTACACTTGCCCATACCTCAAGTACACCTAACATTGACTTTTTGCATAAAGACCCATACCAATCAAGCTAGGCCAGACCAACTCCTCTGACCTATCCAAGAGTGATAAGTGGACCAAATGCAACACAACACACCAGAAACACAAGCCTGAAGCATCCTCCAAGCCATAGTTCACAAAACTCCCCTCTTATGCATTTTCATTCGAAACACATCACACAAGCATCAAACATCAAAACAAACTTCATAGAATCACTCAGCATGCTCCCCTGATCATTTCCCTACCCTCATTCATCCCTGAAACCACCACAATCAAAAATACGATTTCCACACTCCCTTGACCTGAGCTTCTGCCAACTTTCTCTGGAGGCCATATAAACTCTAGCTAAGTGTCAAAAGCTTCAAAGGAGGATCATTGGAGCTTGTTTGAACCAAAGAAGCAGCCAGAAAGTCCCTGTTTCGAAAGCTCAAGCTCAGGTAGCCATGGCATTTATTTTTCCAGAACTTCCATTTTTAGTTTCTAAATGCTTCCTTATGCTTCACTGATCATCATGATGTGATTTGTTTTGAAAATGAGTGAAAAATGGCCATGTATGTTTGTTCTGAAACTTTGCCCGTGAAATGAATTTTGATTTGATTCTTATGATTCAGTGAAAATAAATGATTTTTGGGGTGGGGTTTAGGTTTAATGATGTTTAAGGATTGAATCTGGAGATTTTGGTGAAGTTTTGATGCGTAGGGAGTGAGATAGCATGAACACCTTGCCGGAGAAGATGACCGGAACACTGTTCCGGTCATCTGAAAGTGATTAGGGCTAGGATTAGGGCTAATGACTTAATTAGGCCAGTTTGAATGTGGGCCGTTAGTTTGCGCGCCAGGTCAATTCCCGCCCTTGTGAATTTGAATCTCAGCCCTTAGATTTGCTGACTTTCTCCTTTTTCATTTAAATTCATTTTATTTTTATTTGTTTCATATTTATTTTGCACGAATTTTTAAAAATAGCTAAAATCATTTAAAAATTATGAAAATTTTTGTCAAGGGTTTCATGAATTTTCAGAATACAAAAATATTTTTATTTTTATTTTTTGCATTAAAAATTATTTTTAAATCATTTAAATGTTTATTTTTAATTAGTTAATGAAAATTAATTAATTAAAAATACATTTAGGTATTTAAAAATCACAAACAAATTCACATAGCATCTAGAAACATTTAGAAACATTGTTCAACTCTCAAACCAAATTTATTTTTTGTTCTTGATGCCTTTTGATCATTTTCATTGGATTTAATTTCATTTTTAGGCAATATTTTGTTTCAAACTTCAAAAATTCTTTACTGCCTAACCATTGAGAGTTGGATGATGATTCTTTTGGCATTGAATCTTGCATAGCATGTAGTTTATAGGATAAATTTGATTTGAATTGATCTTGCATTTTCAATTTGTTTGGCATTTTTCTTGATGAGGTACCCCAAAACCCTAGCAATCTTAGGAAATTCATAACTTTCAATAGGTTAAGAGTTGGATCATCTCCTTTGGGCAGTGAGTTTGTATAGGTTTAGGGTATCTTTGATTGAATTTTAAAATTTTTATCATGTTGTTTGCTTCTGGTTTTGGATTTTTGCTTTGCATGATGCATGAAACCCTAATTTGTGCTTTCTTTTGCATCCATTTCTCATTTGCTTGCATCCATTGACTTGCCCTGACATTTTGTGCATTATTTTGATGCATAATACATCTTAGGACATATTAGAACCATGTTTAATCATTGCATCTTTCATTTGCCATGTTGTATGTCCATTACATTTCATAACTTTTCATGTATGATCATGGTTCAATGCATGCCTCATTTGCATTCTTATGCTTGTATGATCATCCTCATGTCTTGCCTCATGTTTATATCATCCCTTAGCATCATTAACATCATGTTTTTGCTTCTGGTTTTGGTTTGCATCATGGCATTGCATCTCATTCTCACTGCATTTCATTTTCTTGTGCTAACATTTCAGGTGGTAAGTTGTTTGAGAAGTGAATTTGCCTTCACTTCTCACAATCTCTTTTCATCCCTTTCATGATTTCTTTGCTGCCTTTTGTATGTGTATTAGAGTGAGCTTGCTCATTCATGCTCTTCCCTACTTTCTTTCTTCAAGCAACTTGACTCCTTGAGTGAAGCAAGTTGTTTTGCTTCTCTTTGCTTCTTGCTCCTTTCATCTGCTTCTTGGTGGTTTCTCTGAAGATCTTTCTCTTAAACCTCATCAACCCTAGGAATAACCAAGCATGATAATAATTAGGGTTTGATTAGTCCCCCATTTAGCTTTTGCCTTTATGTCTTCTTTGAGTCTTCTCATCTCATCTCATAATCAGGGACTAAACCCTAAAGGCTTTGTGATTAAGTTTATGCCTGCATCCTTCTATTAGGATGGAATGTATAACTTTATTCCTAAGTGTTTAACCCTTAATGTATTTAAATCCCTTAATCAATTCACTTAATAACCATCAAGACATCAATCTTGTAACTTGGGCCTTGCATTAGGGTTCTAATTCTTCCTTAATTGGTTAAGAAAGACTAACCCTAGTGTTAATGGACAAGTCCCCCTCAAGTTGTCTTACCAACCATAAAAATCACTTCTTCATCTTACCATTAACTAAAATCCACTTTAATAAAGGCCTTGTTTTGTCATGAGGTTAATCCCTAATCATGGATTAAGTTGAGGAGTCTTTCTCAGCTTAAATGTTCTCATCTATTATCCTTCTATTAGGATGGTGTAATGAGTCCATTAAATCTCTGATTATGGCTTAAATTCATTACTTAACACTAAACAAAACTCCAAAAACATCTAAATAAATGCAAGTAGGTTAATGATCTTAATCCTACATCATGGTGATTAAGTGTGAGATACTGACTTCACACTTAAGGTATTCTCATTACCCCTAATCAGAGGGAGGATGTGATGAGTTTACTAATCCATTGGTTTAGGCTTAAGCTCATTTTCTTATGACAAACTCCAAAAGAAATAAAAGACTGAAAACACAAAAAACAAACAATAGTCGTCTCCTCCGGGATTCTTTTCTCATCTCATTCATTCATAAACGAGAACTTTCTTCTTCCGTCTAATGCAAGACAGTTTGCACCTGAGCCAGACAGGTCATACACTTGAGCATAGACAAGTAAGCAGTTCACAAGTCAATTTATCTTTCAGTCTCTTTGGGTCGAACTACGGTGTTCTGACTTCCTCATTGCACGAGAGGATACGTAGGCATAACTTAACAGTTATCTAACAAAAGTCTCTGTATATTCCCCCTCTTTCAGCCTTATTCTTTAAGCCTCATGGTCTTGAGCATTTCATTCTTGTTCTTACACTGACACTTCACTTATACACTTCACAGTTATTCTACACTGACACTTGCATTCTTTTCCAACTTTGGTACACAAATTACACTGACACTACCCCTTTAAAACACAAATCTTTTAAGCGTGGATCCCGTCGAGTACAACGGACAATCTGGGTGCTAATACCTTCCCAGGTTGTAACCAACCCCCTTTCTCAGTCTCTCTGGTTCGCAACCGTCTTATCCATCTTTTTCTTAGGTTTATGTAGCATTACCTTTCCTTCGGGATAAAAATGCCTAGCTGGCGACTCTATTCATTCCCTCTCCTTTCGCCGACCGTTCGCGTCTGTACCCCTTTTGACCTGAGGTGTAATTTTGGTGGGAGCGACAGCTTGGCGACTCTGCTGGGGACCCTTATACTGTAACTAGGGCTTCTGGTTCTTTCCGTGGGTTCCTCCTAGCGCTTGTTTGATTTGTGTTTACTGGGGTGTTATGTGCTAATTGTGTTTATATATTTGCTTTGTTTACTACTTTATGTACAGTTATTTATTGCTTTCTTTACAGCTTTATACATCATATTGTTATACTGTTATCTTGCTGGATCTGTTCTTCTGTCTTGGTGGGTGGGGTTCTACTGAGAGTTTAAGTTCCTATACCTGGGACCTGAGTGACACCTAGGCTAGAGTGGTTCAAGTTCTTTCTCATTCCATTTCGGTCTGGTGCGGGAATATGAAACACGGTTCAGATGTGGGTTTCTTCTTGAGAACTCTGTGCTACAGATTTCCTGTAGTGCTAGGGCTATCTGGGAAGCCTGCTAAGTCTGAATGACCTTTATTATGACCTTCAGAAACTGAGGTGAATTAGAGGAGGATCTTTTATGGTTATTGTAAACACTGTACCTCCGGGTTAGAAGTGTTTACACTTCTCATAATTGATCCAAGTCTGAAAATCCTTGTTTTAGAACACCACCTGTGAGGGGGTTGGGCTGTTTACAGGTTTGCAGGTACCTTTGGCCACATCATACCTTGATACTTGTTTTGTTTAAGAATGCTTCACTTTGGACAGTTCTTGTGATTTAACCCTGGACATGTGACTCTTTATTTGAGTCCCCCACCTTGGTTACTGGACTTCTGAACCTCCATCTGGACTTCTTGAATATACATGGGCCTTTTATACCAGGGCAATTAATCAGATCTAGCTTGATCACAAACCCTTGCATATCATTTGCATACTCATCATTGCATCATTTTAACATTTGTTTATTTTTTTTCAGGGTATCCACATTACATCTGGCTTGGTTTTGACCCCTTCATCTGCATAGACCCCTGTTCGTCAGTTATCTGCTTCAGCTATCTTCATCAGTTTCCTGCTTCAGCTACTTTTATCACTAGCCTCAGCCTATCAGTGGCTCATCTCCAGTATCAGTCTTCATCATCAGCATCTGTTTTCAGCTCTTCATCAGCAGTTATGGCACCCAAGAAGAGCAACATTTCATACCATTTCTTTGAGCCTGTGCTGACTGGCATCAGGCAGGTCCGGGCACTTATCACTCCAGACCATATCCCATTATTCAGAGAGCATTATGGGGGCATCCTTGATATGGTTATGGACCTAGACCCTTCTCAGAGGAGTTTGATCCACACTTGCCTACAGTTTTATGACCCTCCTTTGAGATTCTTCACTTTCCAGAACTTTCAGTTGGGACCTCTGCTGGAGGAGTTCTCATCATTGATTGGAGTACCTGTCAGGGGTGGTATCCCCTTCAATCCTGAGATGACTTCTCCCAGCAATGGAGAAGTGGAAAAGGCACTGTATTTAGAACCTATTTTGATTGAGCAGAACATGACCACAAAGGCTGGGATCCCTGGTCTGCACTTGGACTTTCTGACTTCTCAGGCCATCCTGAAGGCCTCCTTAGGAGAATGGAGGGCAGTTTGTGCATTATTAGCCCTCAGTATATATGGGGTTATACTATTTTCAGATGAGCCCAAGTTTATCAGCAAGAATGCCATTCATCTCTTCCTTTTGAGGAACCCAGTACCCACATTGCTGGGAGATTTCTATTATTCTGTTCACCAAAGGAATGAGAAGCAGAGAGGGAAGTTGGTGAGATGTTGTGCTCCTCTATTTCATACCTGGATGCTCAAACACTTACCTAGGACTGATGCATTCCTGAATCCTCACCAACAGAAGAATTGGGCTAAGAGACTTATTGCTCTGACTTCAGATGACATCAGATGGTGCACCCAGAGCACCAAGGGCAGAGACATAATCACTAGCTGCGGGCAGTACCCCAATGTACCTCTAGTAGGAGTGAAGGGTTGCATCAACTACAATCCTTTGCTGTTTAAGAGACAACTGGGCTATGCTTTGGTTCACCCTCCTAGAATACAAGACTTGGCTGAGACTCTGTATTGTGAGATAAAACCTAACCTAGCTGTTGTCAGGCAAGCATCTTGGGCTTGGGATAACATCCAGACAAAAGGGATGGCCATTCTTGGGAGATGCAATAATGTGGCTTCAGCTCAGTATTATGAATGGTCTCATGCTAGGGCTCAAATCTTTGGGATGCCCTTCACCATTGAGGATGCACCTGGACCATCCACAGTACCACCTCCAGCCACAGTCAGCCTGGAAGAATTTGAGAAGCTGAAGGAAAGGAATGAGAATCTGTCTCAAGCTCTGAAGAAGACCCTTTGGGAGAGGAGTGATGGTCGTCTAGACATTGAAAGATTGGAGAAACTTAAGGTGGAACATCTGACCAAGATTGGGAAAGCAGAGGACTACATCAAGAAATCAAGAGCTGGAGAGCAAATATTGAAGAATGCCTGTAAAGAGGCCCAATTTCAGAAGGCTAGGACTGATCTCTATCTAGAGGAAAGTCAAGCTAGGTGGGTCAGGATCACTGAAGCTCGCACTCAAGAAGATAAGAAAACTCAAGCCAGGATTGAGCAGTTGGAGGCCAATGAAAAGAAGCAACAGAAGGCTTTGCTGGCAGCCTAGAAGGAGATTACAGAACTGAAGCTTAGGGCTAGTGTGAAAAGGTCAAAGGATCAAGACAGGCACAAGAAGCTGACCACTGCTATTGCCACCAGAAACCTTCTTATCAGAAACATCACAGAGCATCTGGCTGGTCCTGTAACTGAAGCACTTTTGAAGGAGGTTAAGGAGGATGAGTTTGGATTAGATGTTTGACTTCTTTGCTTGTTGTTATTTCCATTTGATGTACTTTTCTTTTTATGTTGTATTTTGACCCTTCAGGGGAATATGTTGTAAAAACAAACTATGTATGATCCACCATGTGTAATATATTCGTTAGTTTGCTTCATTGAGTTTCTTTTTCTCAAGCAACATGAGAACATCTTTTCAGAGCATCTTCCTCAGGGTCTGGAAAGGTCAAAACCAAGAGCCAAGCCAGATACCTTGGAAAATAAATAAGCATACTGCATTGCATGCTAACTTTTGTTTTGTTTTGTAGGTTTTTGTTTTGTTTGTTACTAACTCTGTTGTGCATCAGGAATTATTGCTCGCCGTCGGGTGTTCCCTCTCAACCGTCCGCACCGGTATCCTACTCGCAACAATCTTCCTGGTATCCAGATGGATCAAGTATAGCAAGATCTGATAGAGGTCAGAACTCAGATGGCTAATGAAAGACTGGAGATGAGAAACCAAATGACCCAATTCATGGAAGTAATGAATGGCTTGGCCCAAAGTCAAGAAAGGTTGAGGGCATTGGTAGAAAGACAAACCCCGAAAGAACCCCATCTGGGAACTGGAGGAACAAGTAACAATGAAAGGGGTCAGCCTCATGTTAATCCACCAGTATATGGGCCTCATCTACATCCGGAATTCAACATCCCGGGTAATGTGCAAGGAAATACTACTGGGGGAAGGATCTTACAGGAAGACCCCCAAGAAGAGCAGTTTACTGTAATGGGAGTCGGGGATGAAGTTTATGATAGGAGGTTTGATGAAATTGCTGAGAAGTTGAGATCTCTGGAGTCTCAAAATTCCCTAGGTTTTGATGTCATGGATATGGGGTTAGTGGATGGAGTAAGGATTCCCCACAAGTTTAAACCCCCGTGCTTCGAGAAGTACAATGGAACTTCTTGTCCACGAACTCACTTACAGTCCTTTCTGGTGAGACTTAAGGCATACACCATGGATGAAAAACTGTGGATGTTCTATTTTGAAGATAGCTTGACTGGGGCTTCAAGAGAGTGGTACTCACACTTAACCAGAGCTACTATCAGATGCTGGAAGGACCTAGCTGAAGCCTTCATCAGACAATACCAATACAATCTGGATATGGCTCCTAACAGAACCCTTTTGATGGGAATGTCTCAATCCTCCAGAGAAAGCTTCAGGGAATATGCCCAGAGGTGGAGATAGCTTGCTGCTGCTATCCAGCCACCCATGTCGGAAAGAGAAATGGCCGACATGTTTATGAACACTCTGCAAGGAACATATATTGATAGGCTAGCTGCCTTTTCTTCCACCAGCTTCGCTGACGTAGTTATAGCTGGAGAAAGAATTGAAAGCCTTCTGAAAATGAGCAAGATTTCTGATAATGGTGCAAGTTCGTCTAGTAACCCCAGGAAGCCTTTTGTGGGACCAAGAAGGACCGGTGAGACAAATGCCATTCATGCCAGCCGGGGCAGACCTCAGTATGTCCACAGATCAGTAGCAGCTGTCACTATTCCAGCTCCGATTCCTCAGCAACCAACATATCAACAACCACAACAACCCCACTATCAACAGCAAGTTCAGTATCCGCCACAGAGAGCCTACAACAACAACAACAACAATCAACATCAAAGACCCTTCCAGCAAAGACCATCACAGGCAAATAGGGTGATTGACCCTATCCCTATGCCTTATGCCGCTTTATTGCCACAACTCCTGAAACTTAACTTAGTTGAGCTAAGGACATTGGCACCACCAGACCCCTCCAATCTGCCAAGAAATTATGATGCCAACGCCAGGTGTGCTTTCCACTCCAATGCGCCTGGCCACAATACTGAGAAATGCAGGGCTTTACAAATGAAGGTACAGGATCTGGTGGATTCTAAAGCCCTCAACTTTGCACCCCCTCCAAGTGTCACCAAGAATCCCATGCCCAATCACGGAGGACCAAGAATTAATGCCATTGAGGAAGACAAGCCATCTTTCTTAATCACCAGTGTTGGACAGATTCGAACACCTCTGGTCGAAATTAAAGCTCAGCTTCTAGAATGCCAGATGTTCCCCGGGTGTGAGCTCGGTTGTGGTTATTGCAACATTTCGGTCAACGGGTGTGATAATTTGAGAAGCGGCATAGATGGTCTTATCAAAAGTGGTATACTTCAGATCACAACAACGACGCCTACAAATCCAGCAATTCCTTTGACAGCAATTCCTGATTCTTCTACAACTGCAACAACAATCATTCCGACCAATTCATCAATATCATCAACAATGGCTTCATCTATCACTTCAACAAATCAAATGTCAACAACCATTTCTTCTACAACATCAGCATCCATTTATTCGGCATAATCTTCTACAGAAGCAACAGAAATTAATGAAGATATCTCAGCAGTCACCATCTACTATGATCCATCAAATGTTCCTCCAAACAATGATTTCCAACAACAGACAATGGCACCTCTTGCCAGATCACCAGTCACCATTTACTATGATCCGCACACTATTTCAGCACCCTCCTCTGCAGCAGTTAGTCTAGTTACCATCACGGTGCCTGGACCAGTTCCATACGAAAGCAGTAATGCCATACCCTGGCATTATGGCTCTGACCTCTACTGCAACGGGGAGAAAATCGCTTTGGACTCTTCAACTTCTTCTCCACAGATTGATAATGTTGGGGGAGGCGGAGGCTTCACCAGAAGCGGACGCCTTTTTTCCTCACAATTGCAAAGACCTAATGCCGAAGCAGAAGCTGCTGCCAAAGCAAAAGGAAAGAGTGTGGTATTTGAAGAGCCGGCTGTCAAAGAAACTCAGAAGACATCTTTTGAGCAAGATGTAGACGAGTTTATAAGAATCATAAAGAGAAGTGATTACAAGGTGGTGGATCAGCTTCACCAAACTCCCTCGAAGATCTCCATATTATCACTGTTGATATGTTCTGAAGCTCACAGGAATGCATTATTGAAAGTCTTGCACGCAGCATACGTGCCAGAGGAGATTACCGTTAATCAGCTAGAGACTGTGGTAGCAAATGACAATACCAGTAATGGACTGGGCTTTACCAATGCTGACTTAACAACTGAGGGACGTAACCACAACAAGGCTTTACACATCACTCTAGAATGCAAGGGTGCTGTATTATCCCATGTACTGGTGGACACTGGGTCTTCACTCAATGTTCTACCAAAGAAAGCCTTGGTGAAGCTGGAGTATGATGGCTTGGCATTGCGTCCAAGTAATTTGGTGGTAAGAGCATTTGATGGCTCTAAAAGATCAGTGCTCGGAGAGATTGATCTGCCTGTAATGATTGGCCCGCAGACTTTTAAAATTACCTTCTATGTGATGGACATTCAGCCGGCCTACAGTTGTTTGTTGGGTAGACCTTGGATCCATGCCGCTGGCGCTGTTACGTCTACCCTTCACCAGAAGCTGAAATTCGAGTGGGAAGGCCAGATCATCACTATCTGTGGTGAAGAAGACATCTTTGTTAGCCATCTGGCTACGTACAAGTACATTGAGATGGATGGAGAGATCCATGAAACTATGAGCCAGGGGTTTGAGGCCCTAAACATAAGTGAAGCATCTGCTGTACTGGGAACCTCCATGACATCTTATCAGCAAGCCAGGAAGGTTGTTGAAGAGGGTATTGCCCAAGGCTGGGGCAAGCTGCTGCCCGTGGAGAAGAAGGAGGACAGATTTGGGTTGGGTTACAAACCGACTCAACAAGATCAATCAGAGGCTGCCAAGAAGCCTAGTTTTGTCAGCGGGGGAATGCTCACCCCGGATGCAGTGAACAACTTGGAAGACGAGAATGAAAGCGACCGCAACCTGGAGAGCTGGATACGTCCAAGGATCCCGGGGAGCCAAGTCCTTAACTGGTCTTCCCAGGAAATTATAAGGGTTACTCCTGCAGAGTAATTATTATTTCCTGTATTTTTAAGCATGCATCAAGTCTTGCATCTTGCCCAAGATAACAAGACTCATTTTGTAATCGGGCCATCTTGTAATTTTGTGCAAACAGATCAATCAATGAATATCGGACATCTTTTGCAAATGAGTCTTTTTCTTTTCCGCTCACTGTTTTTCATTTTTCTTTTTGTACAAAAATAAAATGGCAATGTTTTCCAAAATGACAACTTCATTTCACTTTTTTCTAAACAAGATTAAAATCAATCACTAAAATGAACAATCTAAACCCTTGCAGGGAGTGCCTTTCAGACTGCACCGACAACAACACCGCTATGGCTTCGTATGACTTCGAAAATCCAATCAATCAAGCTGATGAAGGGGTTGAAGAAGATTATGAGCTTCCTGAAGAGCTAGCCAGGTTGTTAAGGCAAGAGGAGAAGGTTATCACTCCTCACCAGGAGGAGATTGAAACGGTTAATATTGGTACGGAAGAAGACGTGAAAGATGTTAAGATCGGGGCCTGCCTACAAGATTCAGTGAAAGAGCAACTAATTGATATGCTTCAGGAGTATGTGGATGTCTTTGCTTGGTCTTATCAGGACATTCCAGGGTTGGACACCGACATTGTCATGCACAAGCTGCCTTTGAAAGAAGACTTCCCACCGGTTAAACAGAAACTGCGCCGTACTCGCCCAGATATGGCAATGAAGATCAAAGAAGAGGTACAAAAGCAGTGGGACGCCGGCTTCCTTGCTGTAACTAGCTATCCGCCGTGGGTTGCTAATATTGTACCGGTACCTAAGAAAGACGGCAAGGTGAGGATGTGTGTGGATTACCGGGATCTGAACAGAGCCAGCCCGAAAGATGATTTCCCTTTACCTCACATTGATGTATTGGTTGATAATACGGCTCAGTTATCGGTATTCTCCTTCATGGATGGATTTTCAGGATATAATCAGATCAAAATGTCACCTGAAGACATGGAGAAGACAACTTTCATCACACCCTGGGGCACGTTCTGTTACAAGGTGATGTCATTCGGACTGAAGAATGTTGGTGCCACTTATCAACGGGCTATGGTAACATTATTCCACGACATGATCCACAATGAAATTGAATGTTATGTGGATGACATGATTGCCAAGTCCCTCACAGAAGAAGACCACCTGGTGAATCTACTAAAGTTATTCAAGCGTCTGAGGAAATACCAATTGAAGTTAAACCCCAACAAGTGCACATTCGGGGTGCGATCTGGTAAGCTGCTGGGATTTATTGTAAGTGAGAAAGGGATTGAAGTTGATCCTGATAAAGTTAAAGCCATTCAAGAAATGCCTGCACCGAAGACGCAAAAAGAAGTTCGAGGTTTCCTGGGTAGATTGAACTACATTTCACGGTTCATATCTCACCTTACAGCAACCTGCGAGCCTTTGTTCAAGCTGTTGAGAAAGGAACAAACGGTCAGGTGGAACGAAGACTGTCAGAGGGCATTCAACAAAATCAAGGAATACTTACAAGAGCCTCTAATCCTTATGCCTCCAGTTGAAGGAAGACCTCTGATAATGTACTTGACAATATTAGAGGAGTCAATGGGGTGTGTGCTGGGCCAGCATGACGAGTCTGGTCGAAAAGAGTATGCAATATACTACCTAAGCAAAAAGTTTACCGACTGTGAACAACGTTATTCACTGCTCGAGAAAACTTGCTGTGCTTTAGCGTGGGCTGCTCGCCGACTAAGACAGTATATGTTGACCCACACTACCTTGCTGATATCAAAAATGGACCCGGTTAAGTACATTTTCGAGAAGCCAGCACTTACCGGACGGGTTGCAAGATGGCAAATGATCCTCACAGAATATGACATTCAGTACACATCTCAGAAAGCCATCAAGGGCAGTGTATTGTCTGATTATCTCTCTGAGCAACCCATTGATGATTACCAGCCTATGAGATTTGACTTCCCTGATGAAGACATCATGTTCATAAAAGCAAAAGATCACGAAGAGCCTGTTCACACCGAAGGGCCTGACCCGGAAGAAGAATGGACTATGATGTTTTACGGGGCTGTTAATATGAATGGTCGTGGTGTTGGTGCAGTACTCATTACACCTAAAGGAGTTCACATGCCTTTCTCGACAAAGCTCACCTTTAACTGCACTAACAACGAAGCTGAATACGAAGCTTGCATCATGGGTCTTGAGGAAGCCATTGACCTCAGGATCAAGACTTTAACTGTGTTCGGAGATTCAGCTCTGGTAATTAATCAAACTAACTGCAAATGGTACACCCACCAGGATCATCTGATACCTTACAGGGACTATACAAGAAGGTTATTGACTTTCTTTACAACGGTCAAACTTGAGTATATCCCTCGAGATGAAAATCAGTTTGCAGATGCTCTGGCTACCATTTCATCCATGATCAAAGTTCAAACTGCCAACCTTGTGCCTCGGATTTCAGTATCCAGACTTGACAGACCAGCATATGTGTTCTCAGCAGATGTTGTCAAAGATGATAAGCCTTGGTTCCACGACATCAAATGCTTCTTGGAGGACCAAACATACCCACCTGGGGCATCTTCCAATGATAAGAAGACATTAAGAAGGCTAGCTGGTAGTTTCTTCCTGAATACTGATGGTTCCCTGTACAAGAGAAACTTTGATATGGTACTCCTCAGATGCGTTGATAGGGCAGAAGCAAACTTGTTAATGCACGAAGTGCACGAAGGATCCTTTGGTACCCATGCAGGAGGGCATGCAATGGCCAAAAAGTTGCTGAGATCAGGCTATTACTGGATCACAATGGATGCCGACTGTTGTGCCTATGCCAGAAAATGCAATAAATGCCAGATCTATGCGGATAAGGTGCATGTGCCTCCCAATCCTTTGAATGTGATGTCTTCACCCTGGCCCTTTGTCATGTGGGGCATTGATATGATTGGCAAGATTGAACCGACTGCTTCAAATGGCCACAGATTCATCCTGGTTGCCATTGACTATTTCACCAAGTGGGTTGAAGCAGCTTCATATGCAAATGTTACAAGGCAAGTGGTGGCCCGATTTCTGAATAGAGACATCATTTGTCGGTATGGAGTTCCCGAGCGAATCATTATTGACAATGGTTCCAACTTAAACAACAAAATGATGGAAGAATTATGTCGGGACTTCAAGATCCAACATCACAATTCTTCTCCTTACAGGCCAAAGATGAACGGCGTTGTTGAGGCAGCTAATAAGAATATCAAGAAGATTGTGCAGAAGATGGTAGTCACCTATAAAGACTGGCATGAAATGCTACCGTTTGCCTTGCATGGGTACCGTACGTCAATCAGAACATCTACTGGGGCAACACCGTATCAGCTTGTGTATGGTATGGAAGCGGTCCTACCTGTTGAAGTTGAGTTACCCTCCCTGCGGGTACTAATGGATGTTAAGTTGAACGAAGCAGAATGGGTCCGATCCCGATATGAACAGTTGAGTCTGATTGAAGAGAAGAGGTTAGCTGCAATTTGTCATGGGCAGCTATATCAGAAAAGAATGAAGAAAGCCTTCGATCAGAAAGTCAGGCTCCGAGAGTACCAAATAGGAGATCTTGTGCTAAAAAGACTCCTCCCTCCTCATACAGACCACAGGGGCAAGTGGACTCCGAACTATGAAGGGCCATTCGTAGTAAAGAAAGTTTTCTCTGGTGGAGCACTGATGCTCAGCACTATGGATGGTGAAGACTTCCTGTCCCCTGTGAATTCAGATGCAGTTAAAAAATACTTCGCATAAAAATGACCTGCTGGACATAAAAACAGAATGTAACTCCAGGCAAAAACAGGGCATCCCGACGAGTCAAAAACAGAATAAAAGACTCGGGCAAAAATAAAGGAAAATAGACAAAAAAATGTACACCCGCTGAGTTGAAAAGCCGCATTGGACAACTCAGGCAAAAATGGGTATCCCGGTGGATTGAAAACCCGAAAGGGCGATCCACACAAAATAAGGTAATAAGCGAACAACTGCATTCTGAATTCATCTGTATCACTTACAGTGTGGTAAGCTCCGAAAGGTTCAAGCTTCATTCAGAATCAACCTTCTTCAGAAAGCGAGATAAGAAGAATGTCAAATGTCATACGAGTCATAGCAAAAGGGAAGCTCCTTGAAGCGTCATCAACATTGCCAACATCTTTTGTTTCTCAATTTGTAACAATCTCCTCATTTTAGGGGATTTGTTTCTTTGACTGTATCTCGCCGATTCAGGGCACACGAATTAATAAAATCAGATTTTCAGTCATGTTTCGTCTCGTACACCTTATTTTCATTTGCAAGAATGTCCGATGTCTTTAAGATACTGATTGCATAAATACAGATGCTTCTTGTAAATAACGTGCTTGCAGGAAATATACTTACTCCCGGGAGTGTCTAAATTCTTAGGATAGAATCCGGTAAGGGATACCTCGGGATTACTTGTGCGTTTCTCTGTCTTTTCAGGATTGCAGGTATTCAAAGCACAACATGGGGCATGAAAGCTTTATCCCAGCAAGCCGACAAATCATTATCTGCTCAGCCTTAGCACCGGAGGTGTTTTCTCCCCAGCTGAGCTGCCAGCCATCATTCCTCCTCAGCCAAGTGCAAGGACCGTGAACTATCTCCCCACAGAGTCTCAACCTCTATCCAGCAAAGCAATACCTGAAAGATCCCACAATAGAGTGACGAAAGCTTTTACAAACCCCAGCTGGGTCCCTCATTACCAGGATAGGTCTATCAATGACCTACTTCCCCAAACAGAGTCATATATGTCAGACCTACCAATGATCTCATTCCCGGCTGGGATGTCCACTTCAAGTAGATCGGCCAGAGATCTCCACAACAACGGGATCCGAATCCCGGATCGGTATCTTTGCATAATCATAGCATTCGCATCATATTTTCCCCACAGAGCGTAGCATTCCGTCTAATACGGAGCATTACGGCAAAAATCAAACATATTGCATAATCATAAGCCATGTTCTGAATCAAACACTTGTAAATACTGACAATCCATCAACGATGTACAGAAAACTCCCCAGATTCCCCGGCAGAGAGCCAAGGCACTTTCCCTAAAGATACAGATACTTCCTGACACCCATCCGTGTCATATCCCCGGTAGAAAGCCAAAGCGTCCCCTTTGCACTCACAGATATTTATACACAACTTCCTTGGTACACATACATTTGTTTATATTACACTTTTCTCTTTCTTGACACTCATCCGTGTCACTCTCCCCAGCAAGTTAAAAACCCGTCTATACACCACTCATACGTGTTACTCCTGTTTCACTCATACAGATACTCGTCCGTATCTTGTATGCACCACTTATGCCCCCTCAGATCCAACACTAGTCCGTGTTCTTTGTTAACCAGTTGGTACTCGTTCGTATCATCATCTCTGAACATGCGTCAGTGTTTGTTTCTACTGATACTCGTCCGTATCGTGGTCTTAAGGATGCTCGTATGCATCTTTAATCTATACACCGTGTCAAACACTTATGTCTTCTTGAAATTAGACACTCGTCTGTGTCTACTATTCCCCAGAAGAGTCCCCGCAGAATCGATACTCGTCCATGTTCTTTGTTAACCAGTTGATACTCGTCCGTATCATCATCTCCGAACATGTATCAGCATTTGTTTCTACCTGATACTCGTCCGTATCACAGTCTTAAGGATGCTCGTCCGCATCTTTAGTCTATACACAGTACCCGAACAATTATACCTCTCATTTCTTGGATATAGACACTCGTCCGTGTTTACTTTTCCCCAGAAAAATCCCCAACGAAACTTGTTAAACTATTACCTTTCTATCTGACATTCGTCCTATGTCATGATACCTTTTCGGCAGCCGTACCCTGCCAGGTGATCGTCCTTCACCTCTTTGATGATCGTCCTTCATCAACCCCCAGTGGAGTCTCTATTCATTAGATCCCCTTCTTATCCGACATTCGTCCTATGTCACGATATTTTCAACAGCCGTCCCCTGCTAGGTGATCGTCCTTCACCTCTTGATGATCGTCCTTCATCATTTTATCCGATGGTCGTCCCCATCGTTGACCTTGTTATCTGGCATTCGTCCTACGTCATGATAAATCCTGAGAGCAGCCGTACCCTGCTAGGTGATCGTCCTTCACCTCTTGATGATCGTCCTTCATCATGCTTATCCGATGGCCGTCCCCATCGTCGACCTTTTTATCCGGCATTCGTCCTATGTCGCGATACTTTCGGCAGCCGTACCCTGCCAGGTGATCGTCCTTCACCTTAGATGACCGTCCCTCATCTTATCCCCCAACAGAGCAGCCGTCCCCTGCTAGGTGATCGTCCTTCGCCTTTGATGACCGTACCTCATCATTTTTATTTCGTTTACCTTTAATCCCCAGAGAGTATTATATCTTCACCTGATGGTCGTCCCCATCACAATCTCTTATATCCCCAGCATGTCGGTCGTCCCCGTCATCGCCTCATCCCCAGCAGTCGTCCTCTGCTCGACGGACGTCCCCCGTCGCCCGCACTATATAATATACTTTATTTTCCTTTACAATTTATATCCCTTTTCTTCTTCATTCTGTGAGTGCAAATTTTGGACTGTCTTTTGGTATTCAACCACAAGTTATCTTGTTTGTCTGTTAAGCCGTTGCTTACATCCTACACAACTAACTCATGTTTGAATAGGGGCAGCTGTAAACACCCCAAATTTGCCCTCACCCATTCACACCATGGCTTGTGATCTCTTCATATGCATAAGTTCAATCATACCATTCTCATATTGCATTTTTGATTCACTGCATTGCTTCTAAATCATCTGCATCTAGGGTTTGTGATCTGAGCAATCCAAGAGCCATTTGAGCCACTCCAAAGGGCTTCAATCATTTCAAAGGGGTCCATGTATGTTCAATAATCATATTATATCCTCACAAAGTCAAGAAAGTCAAAGAATCACAAGAACTATGAATGGCATGGAAGCAGAGCCAGGTTTAACTACACAGATGACCTAGAATTAGGGTTTTGGTTTCAAAGGCCATAACTCCAAATTTTGTTGTCATTCTTGTTTCTATTGGTCTCTATATGTCATAAGGATAATGCATATCAATTTTCATGAAGAAATTCCATGGGGAAGGCATCTGATCAAGAGTTGACTTCTTGAGCAAGTCAGTGCAAAATCAGGGCATCTGAGGCCCCCAATGACCCAACCAAAGGGTGTTCTTCATCATTTTGAATGTGTATGATCTTTATTTGATCATAGAAGATGTTATAAGTTCACAAAATTGAAGAATTTCAAGCCATTTGCAAAGTTGCCTTTTTGGGAAAATGACTTGTAATGAAAACTTGCCATTTTGGGAAACTTTTTCAACCCTTTCTTTTTTATTCAAAAATGCTTCAAATGGGAAAACTCTGGTCATGAAAGTTGTAGAATGGATCATTCCCTTTTCAAAAAGTACAAGAACTCATTCTAATTCAATTTGGATCAAAAGTTATGGTTTGTCAAAGTTGGGAAAAATCACATAATTTCAAGTTTTGTACCAAAGAGGCAAAGTTGCAAAATCCCTTGCCAAGGTAAAATGAGACCTCAAAGTGACTTCTAATCCTTGCAAAAACATAAAACATTGCCTAAAATTCAGAATGCACCAAGAGTTTGTCCATTTTCATGACTTGTGGATCAAGAAATCACAAAAGGGGCCAAAAGTCACAAAGTTGCAAAATCTATGACAAACCCTAATCCACTTGCTGCCTTGCCTCTAATCCATTTCCATGGCTCTCCCTAAACTCAGCTGAGCCCAACCATGCCCCTATCACAGCCTTACACTTGCACATACCTCAAGTACACCTAACATTGACTTTTTGCATAAAGACCCATACCAATCAAGCTAGGCCAGACCAACTCCTCTGACCTATCCAAGAGTGATAAGTGGACCAAATGCAACACAACACACCAGACACACAAGTCTTAAGCATCCTCCAAGCCATAGTTCACAAAACTCCCCTCTTATGCATTTTCATTCGAAACACATCACACAAGCATCAAACATCAAAAAAAACTTCATAGAATCACTCAGCATGCTCCCCTGATCATTTCCCTACCCTCATTCATCCCTGAAACCACCACAATCAAAAATATGATTTCCACACTCCCTTGACCTGAGCTTCTGCCAACTTTCTCTGGAGGCCATATAAACTCTAGCTAAGTGTCAAAAGCTTCAAAGGAGGATCATTGGAGCTTGTTTGAACCAAAGAAGCAGCCAGAAAGTCCCTGTTTCGAAAGCTCAAGCTCAGGTAGCCATGGCATTTATTTTTCCAGAACTTCCATTTTTAGTTTCTAAAAGCTTCCTTATGCTTCACTGATCATCATGATGTGATTTGTTTTGAAAATGAGTGAAAAATGGCCATGTATGTTGGTTCTGAAACTTTGCCCGTGAAATGAATTTTGATTTGATTCTTATGATTCAGTGAAAATAAATGATTTTTGGGGTGGGGTTTAGGTTTAATGATGTTTAAGGATTGAATCTGGAGATTTTGGTGAAGTTTTGATGCGTAGGGAGTGAGATAGCATGAACACCTTGCCGGAGAAGATGACCGGATCACTGTTCCGGTCATCTGAAAGTGATTAGGGCTAGGATTAGGGCTAATGACTTAATTAGGCCAGTTTGAATGTGGGCCGTTCGTTTGCGCGCCAGGTCAATTCCTGCCCCTGTGAATTTGAATCTCAGCCCTTAGATTTGCTGACTTTCTCCTTTTTCATTTAAATTCATTTTATTTTTATTTGTTTCATATTTATTTTGCACGAATTTTTAAAAATAGCTAAAATCATTTAAAAATTATGAAAATTTTTGTCAAGGGTTTCATGAATTTTCAGAATACAAAAATATTTTTATTTTTATTTTTTGCATTAAAAATTATTTTTAAATCATTTAAATGTTTATTTTTAATTAGTTAATGAAAATTAATTAATTAAAAATACATTTAGGTATTTAAAAATCACAAAAAAATTCACATAGCATCTAGAAACATTTAGAAACATTGTTCAACTCTCAACCCAAATTTATTTTTTGTTCTTGATGCCTTTTGATCATTTTCATTGGATTTAATTTTATTTTTAGGCAATATTTTGTTTCAAACTTCAAATATTCTTTACTGCCTAACCATTGAGAGTTGGATGATGATTCTTTTGGCATTGCATCTTGCATAGCATGTAGTTTATAGGATAAATTTGATTTGAATTGATCTTGCATTTTCAATTTGTTTGGCATTTTTCTTGATGAGGTACCCCAAAACCCTAGCAATCTTAGGAAATTCATAACTTTCAATAGGTTAAGAGTTGGATCCTCTCCTTTGGGCAGTGAGTTTGTATAGGTTTAGGGTATCTTTGATTGCATTTTCAAATTTTTATCATGTTGTTTGCTTCTGGTTTTGGATTTTTTCTTTGCATGATGCATGAAACCCTAATTTGTGCTTTCTTTTGCATCCATTTCTCATTTGCTTGCATCCATTGACTTGCCCTGACATTTTGTGCATTCTTTTGATGCATAATACATCATAGGACATATTAGAACCATGTTTAATCATTGCATCTTTCATTTGCCATGTTGTATGTCCATTACATTTCATAACTTTTCATGTATGATCATGGTTCAATGCATGCCTCATTTGCATTCTTATGCTTGTATGATCATCCTCATGTCTTGCCTCATGTTTATATCATCCCTTAGCATCATTAACATCATGTTTTTGCTTCTGGTTTTGGTTTGCAACATGGCATTGCATCTCATTCTCATTGCATTTCATTTTCTTGTGCTAACATTTCAGGTGGTAAGTTGTTTGAGAAGTGAATTTGCCTTCACTTCTAAATAAATGCAAGTAGGTTAATGATCTTAATCCTACATCATGGTGATTAAGTGTGAGATACTAACTTCACACTTAAGGTATTCTCATTACCCCTAATTAGAGGGAGGATGTGATGAGTTTACTAATCCATTGGTTTAGGCTTAAGCTCATTTTCTTATGACAAACTCCAAAAGCAATAAAAGACTGAAAACACAAAAAACAAAAAATAATCGTCTCCTCCGGGATTCTTTTCTCATCTCATTCATTCATAAACGAGAACTTGCTTCTTCCGTCTAATGCAAGACAGTTTGCACCTGAGCCAGACAGGTCATACACTTGAGCATAGACAAGTAAGCAGTTCACAAGTCAATTTATCTTTCAGTCTCTTTGGGTCGAACTACGGTGTTCTGACTTCCTCATTGCACGAGAGGATACGTAGGCATAACTTAACAGTTATCGAACAAAAGTCTCTGTATATTCCCCCTCTTTCAGCCTTATTCTTTAAGCCTCATGGTCTTGAGCATTTCATTCTTGTTCTTACACTGACACTTCACTTATACACTTCACAGTTATTCTACATTGACACTTGCATTCTTTTCCAGCTTTGGTACACAAATTACACTGACACTACCCCTTTAAAACATAAATCTTTTAAGCGTGGATCCCGTCGAGTATGACGGACAATCTGGGTGCTAAGACCTTCTCAGGTTGTAACCAACCCCCTTTCTCAGTCTCTCTGGTTCGCAACCGTCTTATCCATCTTTTTCTTAGGTTTATGCAGCATTACCTTTCCTTCGGGATAAAAATGCCTAGCTGGCGACTCTATTCATTCCATCTCATTTCGCCGACCGTTCGCGTCTGTACCCCTTCTGACCTGAAGTGTCATTTTGGTGGGAGCGACACAGTGCAAAAGGGAATGTGAAGTGAAATGAAAGAGTTTCAGTGCAATAACAGGAATGAAATGCTCAAGACTGTGAGGCTTAAAGAATAATGCTGGAAGAGGGGGAATATACAGAGACTTTTGTTCGATAACTTGTTAAATTATGCCTACGTATCCTCTCGTGCAATGAGGAAGTCAGAACACCGTAGCTCGACTCAAAGAGACTAAAAGATAAGTTGACTTGTGAACTGCTTACTTGCCTACGCTCAAGTGTATGACCTGTCTGGCTCAGGTGCAAACTGTCTTGCATTAGACGGAAGAAGCGAGTTCTCGTTTATGAGTGAATGAGATGAGAAAAGAATCCCGAAGGAGTCGATTATTGTTTGTTTTTGGTGTTTTCAGTCTTTTATTACTTTTTGGAGGTTTGTCATAGGAAAATGAGCTTAATCCTAAACCAAGGGTTAGTAAATTCATCACATCCTCCCTCTGATTAGGGGTAATGAGAATACCTTAAATATGAAGTAAGCACCTCACACTTAATCACCATGATGTAGGATTAAGATCATTAACCTACTTGTATTTATTTAGATGTTTTTGGAGTTTGTTTAGTGTTCAGTAATGAGATTAAGCCACAATCAGAGATTTAATGGACTCATTACACCATCCTAATAGAAGGATAATAGATGAGAACATTTAAGCTGAGGAAAGCTCCTCAACTTAATCCATGATTAGGGATTAACCTCATGACAAAACAAAGCCTTTATTAAAGTGGTTTTTAATTAATGATGAGATTAGGAAGTGAATTTTATGGTTTGCAAGACAACTTGAGGAGGACTTGTCCATTAACACTAGGGTTAGTCCTTCTTAACCAATTAAGGAAGAATTAGAACCCTAATGCAAGGCCCAAGTTACAAGCTTGATGTCTTAGTGCTTATTAGATGGATTGATTAAAGGATTTAAACATATTAAGGTTCTAACACTTAGGATTAAAGTTATACACTTCATCCTAATAGAAGGATGTAGGCATAAGCTTAATCACAAAGCCTTAAAACCTTTAGGGTTTAGTCCTTGATTATGAGGTGAGAAGAGAAGACTCAAAAGATGACACAAAGGTAAAATCTAAGTGGGGGACTAACCAAACCCTAATTGTTATCATACTTGGAGATCCTAGGGTTTGTGAGGCTTTAAGAGAGAAAGAAATCTTCAAAGGCCACCAAGGAGGAACAAGATGGAAAAGAGATGAGAATGAGAAGAGAGAAGAGGGAAGAGAGGCACAAGTGAGCAAGCTCACTCAAAGACAAGTAAAAATGCAGCAAGGATGAAAAATGATAAGGTGAGAAGAGGTAGGAGGTAAAGGCAAATCCACCTCCCAAACAAACTTACCATTAACCTGAAAAGTTAGCACAAGATGCATAAGGGAAGAAATGGGATGAAACAATGCATATGGATGGGCAAAGGCCAAAGTCAGAAACATACACATGATGCAAATGATGTCAAGAGATGGTGCAAAGCCATACAAAATGCATATATGTGAGCATACAAGAGAATGGAGGTATATGGAGCATGCTTTGAACCATGGAAGTTCATGAAAGTTTATGAAATGCAATGAAAGTATGACATGTCAAATGAATGATGCAATGATCAAACATGATTCTAAAATGTCCTAAGATGTCTTATATGTCATGAGGATGCATAAAATGTCATGGCAAGTTCATGTATGCAAGCAAATGAAAGATGGATGCAAAGGAAGGCAATAATTAGGGTTTGCATACAATATGCAATGCAAAGTTCAAAATCAGAAGCAAATGACAAGATAAAAAATTGAAAATAGGATCAAAGGAACCCTAACCCTACACAAGTTCACTGTCCAAAGGAGGAGACCTAAATCTAAACCTAATGGAAGTTATGATTTTTCAAAGTCAACTAGGGTTTCAAGGCACCTTAAAAGGAAAAATGCTCATTAAATTGAAAATGAAAGATACATTCAAACCAATTTTACTCTAAAAACTAAATGCTATGAGGGATGCAATGCAAGAAGAACCATTATCAAACTCTTCATGGTTAGGCAGAATGAATTTTTTCAAGTTAGGATCAAAATATTGCCTTTAAATGAATTTAATTCCAATGAAAATTGTCAAAATAGGTCAAGAACTAAAAAGAAATTTGTTTTGAGAGTTTGATAATGTTTCTAAATGTTTTAAAATGCAATGTGAATTTTTTGGTGATTTTTAAATACCTAAATGAATTTTTAATTAATTAATTTCCATTAACTAATTAAAAATAAACATTTAAATGATTTAAAAATAATTTTTGATGCAAAAAATAAAAAAATAAAAAAATTTGGGTTCTGAAAATTAATGAAATGTTTGACAAAAAATTTCAGAATTTTTTAATATATTTTGCTATTTTTAAAAATTCGTGCAAATTAAATGTAAAACAAATAAAATAAAAATGAAATTAAATGAAAAATGAGAAAGTCAAACAATCCAAGGGCTGTGGTTCAAACTCAGGGAAGCGGGAATTGACTACGCGCGCTAATGGACGGCCAGAATTCAAACTCACTTAATTATGTCATTAGCCCTAATCCTGAGCCCTAATGACTTTCAGATGACCGGAACAGTGTTCCGGTCATCTTCTCCGGCAGGCCATTTCCCCAATCTCACTCAATACGCATGAAAACTTCATCAAACTCTCTAGAAATGATTAATGAACAACAATAAACAAGATTTCAGGCACAAAAACCATTTATATTACATCAACAACAAGAATCGAAGCAATCAAGTTTCACGGGAAAAATTTCAGAACAAGCATACATGGTCATTTTTCACTCATTTTCAAAATAAATCATATCATGGTGATCAGTGAAGCATAAGGAATCATTTAGAAACTAAAAATGGGAGTTCTGGAAATAAAGTTCTTGAGCTCACCTGAACTGGAGCTTTCACTTTTGGTACTTTTTGGCCAGGTATTTGCTTCAAAATGGCTCCAATGATCTTCTTGAGGAAGCTTTGAAGCTTAGTTGGAGTGTATTGTGGCTGGTTTGTGAGATTGATGAAGTTCTGACCAAGGGGAGTGAAAAATCGTATTTCTGTTTGTGGGCTTTTCAGGGCAAATTGATGGTTGGGAAATGATCAGAGGGTCATGTTGAGTGATTCTGTGAAGTTTGTTTTGAGATTTTTGGCTTGTGTATTGAGTTTCGAGAGAAAATGCATATGAGAAGAGTTTGATGAATGCTGAGTTATGAGGGGTTTCATCCTGTGTTGTATGTTGCTTTGAGTTACTTTTGATCCATGTATCATGTTTGGATAGGTCAGAGAGTTGTTGGTGGCCTATGGTGATTGGTATGGGCAAGTTGCCAAAATGTCAACTTGACTTGTACTTGAGGTATGGGCAAGTGGGAAGCTGGGATAGGGGCATGGTCCTATGCAGCGAAGATCAAGGAATGTCATGAAATCAGATTTTGTGAGCTGGCTCAAATGGATGAAGGGTTATGAAGCATTTTGCAACTCTGTGAAACTTTGGCCCATTTGGAATTTCTTGAAGTTCAAGGCACCAAAATGCACAATTCTTGGGCCAATTCTGATCTTTAGAGGTCATATGAGCATATTGTGAAGTGTTTGTGCACATTTTAAGCCTTTAGAATGCCTTATCATACCATTTTGCAAAATGCCTCTTTGGTGTAAAACATGAAATTATGTGATTTTTGCCAACTTTGCCAAGCCATAACTTTTGATCCAAAATGAATTAGAATGAGTTCTTGTACTTTTTGAAAATGGGAGGATTCATTCTACAACTTTTATGACCAAAGTTTTCTCATTTGAAGCATTTTTGAATCAAAAAGAGGAGGTTGAAAAACTTTCCCAAAATGGCAAGTTTACATTATAAGTCACTTTCCCAAAAAGGCAACTTTGCAAATGGCTTGAAATTCTTCAATTTTGTGAACTTCTAACATCTTCTATGATCAAATAAAGATCATACACAATCAAAATGATGGAGAACACCCTTTGGTTGTATCATTGGGGGCCTCAGATGCCCTGATTTTGCACTGACTTGCTCAAGAAGTCATCTCCTGATCAGATGCCTTCCCCATTGAATATCTTCATGAAAATTGATATGCATGATCCTCATAACATATAGAGACCAATAGAAACAAGAATGACCAAAAAAATTGGAGTCATGGCCTCTGAACCCAAAACCCTAATTTTAGGTCATCTGTGCAGTTAAACCTAGCTCTGCTTCCATGCCTTTCTCAGTTCTTGTGATTCTTTGACTTCCTTGACCTTGTGAGGATATAATATGATGCTTGAACACACATGGACCCCTTTGAAGTGATTGATGACCTTTGGAGTGGCTCAAATGGCTCAGGGACGGCTCAGATCACAAACCCTAGATGCAGATGGCTTTGAATCAATGTAGTGAATCAAAAATGTGGTATGAGATGTTATGATTGAATTTATGCAAATGAAAAGATCACAAGCCATGGTGTGAAATGAGTGAGGGAAAATTTGGGGTGTTTACAAAGGGGGACTAATCAAAACCCTAATTATTGTCATGCTTGGATGTTCCTATGGTTTGTAAGGCTTGCAAGAGATCTTCAAAGAAGCCACCAATGGAAGAAGCAGATGAAAGAAGGAGAAGTAGAAGAAACAAGTTACTTACTTCACTGAAGAAGATAAGTAACTTGGAGAAAGAAAGTGAATGATGAACATGAATGAGCAAGCTCACTCTAAAGCAAAGAAAAATGCAGCAATGATGCATAAGAAGACTGAGAAGAGAGATGAGAAGTGAAGGCAAATTAACTTTTCAAAGTACTTACCTCCTGAAATGGTTAGCATAAAAGAAAGAAATGAAATGAAAATGAAATGAAAATGAAATGTATGCAAAGATGCAAACCAAAACCAGAAGCATAAACATGATGCAAATGATTCTATGAGATGATGCAAAGACATGTCAAGTGTTATGAATGATCATACAAGAGATGAAAATGCAAATGAAGCATGTAGGAAGCATGAAAGCACATGAAAGTTTATGGAATGAAATGAATGCATATCATGGAAAATGAATGACAAAATTATAAAGCATGATTCTAATGTGTCCTATGATGTCTTAGAAGTCATGTGAATGCAATAAATGTCATGGCAAGTTCATGAATGAATGTATATGCAAGATGTATGCAAATGAACATGAGAAATTAGGGTTTTAAGGCAACATGAGATGCATAAGTCAAAAACAGAAGCAAAGCACAAGATAAAAAATTACAAATTAACTCAAAGTAACCCTAACCCCATATGATATCACACCCCAAAGGAGGAGGTCTAACTCTTAACCTAAAGAAAGTTGTGATTTTTCTAAGTTATTTAGGGTTTTAAGGTACCATAAGAGGAAAAATGCAAATCAAATCAAACATGCAAGATAAATTTGTGACAAAAATATGCTAGATACTAAATGATATATTAATATTAATGCAAAAAGAACCAATGTCATACCCTTCATGGTTAGGCAGAAAATAAATATTGAAGTTAGGGTTCAAAAATAGGATTTTTATGAACCCTAAATTCAAGAAAAATGTCAAAGAGTGTTCAAAACCAAAAAGAAATTTGTATGAATGGTTTGACAATGTTTCTAAATGTCCTAAGATGCAATGTGAATTTTTTTGGAATTTTCAGAAACTTAAATGATATTTTAATTAATTAATTTCCATTAATTAATTAAAATAAACATTTAAATATTTTTAAAATGATTTTTAAATGCAAAAAATAAAAATAAAAATGTTTTTGGTGGAGAAAATTATTTGAAATCAAAATGCAGAAGGAAAATACTTTTGGATTTTTCTAAGTATTTTAAATAAATTATGCAAGAAAAATGATAAAAAATGAAATAAAAATCAAAGTAAATGAAAGTAGGATGATCTGATGGACAGGATTCAAACTGGAGAGGGAAGTGTTGACCAGCGCGTAAATGATTGAGTGGGATTCACTCTGAGTTAGTTTTATTTAATTAATTCTAATTAACTAATTAAATGTGAATTAGGGTTTAATAAGGCAATCTGAGTCATCCAAACACGCGGGTAACAAAGATCCAATGGCTGATATTTAAACTAACCATAAACCCTAATTAACCTCTTAATGACATTCAGGTGGCCAGAGAAGACCTTCGGTCATCTTCTCCGGCCAGCTCCTCACCCTAACTTCCACCCTAGGCCACCCCAGACCCCCTGACTCTCCAGAATCACTCAACTAACAACCCTAAACACGAATCCAGCAACAAAATCCATTTATTTTCACTCAAGATCATGCAGAAATTTCAGAAGTTCAATACATGCTCAATACTTGATCATTTTTAAAACTAAACACATCAGGATCATCAGTGAATCATGAAGAATCATTTAGGAACTTAAAAATGCATCTCTGGAAAAAAATGTTCTTGAGGTTACCTGAGATGAAGCTTTGCTATCTGGAGCTTTCTGGCCACTTCTCTTGTGCAAAACCACTCCTCTTGACCTCCTGATGAAGCTGTGGTGCTTGGAAGAAGTTTGTAATGGCTGGTTTGAGAGCTTGCACTCTTGCTGCACCAGAATCGTGTTTTGTGTAGGGGTGCTTTTAGGCTACAATGAAGGGTGGGAAATTGTCCTTTGATGAAGCTGAGTTGATTGATGAAAAGAGTTTGAAGTTTGAGTGAGTGTGTTGTGTGTTTCGAAGGCTTTTGCAAATGGGGTGATTTTTTAGAGCTTGATGATTCTGAGCATTCAGGCTTGCTTGTGTTGTGTTATGGTTTGCATTTTGTCCACATAACAATGTTTGATAGGTCAGAAGAGTGGTTGTGGCCTATGGTGATTGGTATGGGCAAGTTGCCAAAAGTCAACAAAACTTGTACTTGAGGTATGGGCTCTCTTGCAGCTGGCTTTTTTGGCTTGTCTTGGTTCAGCAAAGATCAAGGAGAGCCATGGAAAATGTTTTGTGGTGATTCAGCAAGTTTGTGAAAGGTTTTGTGCTCTTTTGCAAATTTCATGAAATTTGGCCCCTTTGTGATTTCTTGAAGTTCAAGGCATGAAATGAGATGATTCTTGGGCCAATTCTGATTTTTAGGCAATTCACTATGTTGGTATGATTCTTATAAGTGTATTAGAAGTCACAAAATGCCTTGGCAAGTGGTTTTGCAAAAATCTCTCTTTGGTGTATTCTTGAAAATTATGTGATTTTTGCCAACTTTGAAAGGCCATAACTTGAGTTCTATAATGAATTAGAACTTGTTCTTTTACTTTTTGAAAAGGGAATGATCCAATCTACAACTTTCATGACCAACAATTTTTCATTTGAAGCATTTTTGGTTGAGAAAGAGGAGGTTGAAAAACTTTCCCAAAATGGAAAGTTTACATTACAAGTCATTTCCATTTTTGGCAACTTTTGGTTTAGCTCAATTCTCTTAAATTTTGTGAACTTCCAAGCACATCAATGATCATATAAAGATCATATAACTTCAATTTGATGAAAAATCCTCTTTGGTTCCATTGTTGGGGGCCTCGGATGCCCTGATTTTGCTCTGACTTGCTCAAGAAGTTACCCAGTGAACAGATGACTTCCACAATTAATTTCTTCATCAAACTTGGTACACATGATCCTTATAACATATTGAGACCATTATAAACAATAATGACCAAAAAATTTGGAGTTATGGCCTCTGAAACCAAAACCCTAATTTCAGGTCATTTGTGCAGTGAAACCCTAGCTCTGCCTACATGCTTGCCAAGTTCTTGTGATTCCTTGACTTCCTTGATCTTTGAAGGATATAATATGATGATAGAACACACATGGACCCTCTTTGAATGATTGGAGACCTTTGGAGTGGCTCAAGTGGATCCTTGGATTGCTCAGATCACAAACCCTAGATGCAGATGAACTTGAACTAATGCAGTGAATCAAAATGCAATATGATGTGATATGCTTAAACTTATACAAAATTGAAAGACCACAAGCCATGGTGTGAACTTAGTGAGGGAAAATTTGGGGTGTTTACACCTAGTCCATGATTATTATTATTAACATTAGAAACCACCATCTCTAGCTGATTAACTGTAATCTCCTCAGGCACGTAGGCTGCGTGCAGGACTTTAAGTAATGCATCCTGATGAGCTTCGGAACACAATAGCAGTGATAGAATGGAGATTTTAGAGGGAGTCTGGTGGAGCTGGTCCAAAACCTTATAGTCACTCTTCTTAATTATTCTCATGAACTCGTCTACATCCTGGTCAAAGGATGTCTTCTGAGCTTCCTTGGCAATAGGTTCTTCAGGTACCACACTTTTACCTTTAGCTTTGGCAGTAACTTCTGCTTCAGCATTGGTTCTTTGGAATTGTGGGGCAAAGAGATGTCCGCTTCGGGTGAAGCCTCCACCTCCCCCCACATTATCAATCTGTGGTGTAGAGATGTCAAGAGTGACTTTCTTTCCGTCGCAATACAAATCGGAGCCATATTGCCAAGGTGCGACACTACTGCTATCATATGGAATTGGTCTGGGCACTATGATAGTAACTAGATTGATTGGTGCGGAAGAAGGAATTGAAACGGTCCAAGGTTCATAATAAATTGTGACAGGAGGTCTGACCAGGGATGGTGCTGGTGATGATGGTTGCTGCTGTTGATGGAGATGTTGATTGTTGAAAGAATCTGGAATGGGGATTGTTGCAGGATCATAGTAAATAGTCACAATGGAAATGTCTTTGTTAATGGTTGTTGTTGTAGAAGGATGTGTTGAACTGTTATCTGTTGATGTTTTAGAAGGGATGATTGTTGATGTTGATGAAGAGCCCGTTGGAATGATTGTTGTTGAAGTTTTAGGAGTGATGTCTGATGGGATGATGTATTCTGGTGTTGTAGGAGGAATGGTTGTTGATGTTGTAGGAGCTTGAGTTGTTTAAGTGATCTGTAAGGTGCCCTCCTTGATAAGATTGTTGACACCGGTCTTCAAATCTGCACAACCATTGATAGAAATCTTGCAAGCTTCACAATGGGCCTCATAACCCGGGAACACTTGGCACTTTAAAAGCTGGGCTTTAACCTCGGCCAGAGGTGTCTGAATGCTTGAAACATTGTCAATTAGGTTTATCGGTTGATCTTCCTCTATAGCATTTATCCTAGGCCCACCATGGCTAGGCATAGGATTCTTGGTAACACTCGGTGGGGGTGCAAAGTTAACTGCCTTAGAATCAATCAGATCCTGAACCTTCATGTGCAAGGCTCTGCACTTTTGTCTAGTATGGCCAGGTGCATTTGAGTGGAAGGCACACCAGGCATTAACATCATAGTTTCTTGGAAGGTTCTAAGGATCTGGGGGAGCCAGAGTCCTTAATTCAATCAAGTTGAGCTTTAACAATTGTGGAAGTAAGGTAGCATAAGGCATCGGAATGGGATCAATGACCCAATTGACTTGTGAATGCCTCTATTGAAACGGCCGTTGTTGTTGATTGTTATTGTTGAAAGATCTTTGTTGAGGAAATTGTTGTTGTGGTGGGAAGTGTTGTGGTTGTGGAGTGTACTGTTGTTGAGGTGCTGGAGCTGGAATAGTGACAGCAGCTATTGATCTTGGCATGTACTAAAGCCTACTTCTGCCCATATGTACTGAGTTGGTCTCACCTGTCCTACAAGGTCCTACAAAAGGTTTCCTTGTATAGCTGGAACTGGCACCATTATCTGAATTTTTGCCCATCTTCAGCAGACTCTCAATTCTCTCTCCAGCTATAACTACATCCATAAAGCTGGTGGACGAGAAAGCGGCAAGTCTGTCAATGTATGTTCCTTGGAGGGTGTTCATAAACATGTCGGCCATTTCTCTTTCAGACATTGGAGGTTGGACAACAGTAAGCTGTCTCCACCTTTGGGCATACTCCCGTAAGCTTTCTCTTGAAGACCGTGACATACCCATTAGGATAGTCCTGTTGGGAGCCATGTCTAAGTTATATTGATACTGGCGTATGAAAGCTTCAGCCAAATCCTTCCAGTTTCTAACTGTTGCCCTGGACAAATGAGAATACCATTCACAGGATGCCCCGATCAGACTGTCCTCGAAGTAGAACATCCACAACTTTTCGTCCATGGTATAAGCTTTCAGTCTCCCCAGAAAGGACTGCAGGTGAGTACGTGGACAAGAGGTACCGTTATATCTCTCAAAGTAAGGAGGTTTGAATTTGTGAGGAATCTTGACTCCCTCAACCAGACCCATGTCCATAACATCAAATCCCAAAGATTTTGGGACTCTAGAGATCTCAGCTTCTCTGCTATTTCGTCCATACGACGATACTAGGCTTCATCCCCAGCACCAATTACTGTAAATTGTTCTTCTTGGGGGTCCTCTTGCAAGGCACGACCTCCAGTGTTTCCTTGGGTATTTCTGATAGCATTGACTTCAGGATTGAGGTGAGGCCCAAACTCTGGCGCATGTGTTCGTGGCTGCCCGTGATCATTATTGCTAGTACCTCCCGTACCTGGATGATTCTCTTCGGGATTTTGCCGCTCGACCAACTCTCTTAATCTTTCTTGGCTTTGTGCCAACCAAGTCATTACTGCCATGAACTGGTTCATTTGAGCCGTCATCTCAGTTCTCTCATTAGCCATCTGAGTTCCTACATCAGTCAAATCTTGTTGAACTTGGTCCATCTGTAATCTCGGAAGGTTGTTTCTGGTAGGATACTGTAACACCCTAATTTTTGCCCTAAGATTTCTTCGCATATCATCTGCATTTCGCATACAAACAAGATCGCACTGGCCTTCGAGTTTCTTCTCAGATATAGGGTCTATGCTTCGCAGGGGATCACCATTATTTTTTATTTCTTTATATTTATTTATTTACTGATCACTAACCAAAATACCAAAAAATATGTTGCAGTGTTCTTCTTCTTCTCTGTGTTGTAGGTTTTCAAAGACAGGGCAATGATCTCAATTCAGATGCGTTTGTTCAGTCACAACTCGATTTCAGATGGATGTTTGACCTAATATTGGTCAAACTATCAAAAGATTGTGTTGACTGCCAGTTGTGTGTGCCAATGGTTCAGTTCTCGGACAATGCGTTTTCAAAGTACAAGTTGGGTTGTGAGATAGTGTTTTTTGTGAGAAGTTTGGTTTGTTCATCAGTTCACCAGTGATTCATCTGAGGATTCATTTTCCTCAGTATGAATTCAGTTTATCAGGGAAATAATCAGACAATTTTTTAGATGACAGTTGTGGCTTGAGTTGCAATTTATTCAATTGTACAGTGGTTCTTTGGTTGGCTATGTCCATTTCATCAGAGGCTTGTGAAAGAGAAATCGAGATTTGTTGTGGGCTTAAAAAAACAAATTCCATCCATTATCCATTTCTCGATTAAAAACATTTTATCCAAATCTTCAATAACCTTTTTTAGTTCAATTACCCGATTATCCATTTTTATTCGCAAAAATTCCAAGTTCTAAACCTTTCGTTTCCCTTTTCCAATTATTTCATTTTTTTATTTTTAATATTTCAATTTCCATTTTTTTAATTCATAACCATTTTCCCAAATATTATTAATAATCCATTTCATTTTTTTTTCAAATGCCCACATTCTTTTCTTTCAATTTCCATAAAAAAAATATAAATAAATATAAATCAAATCATTTTTCTTTAAGCCCATTTCTTTTTTTTTTTAGAATCAAATTAGTATTAAATTTTTTAATTAGAACCATGTTTAAGTTTTTTTTTTGTTTTATCATTTTATTTGTTTTTTCTAAGCCTCACATTACATGTTGCACCACACAATAAATCAATTTTTTTTGTCCATCACCAAGCTACAACAAAAACCAACAAGCCCAATGCATGACCAGCTATTTCATACGGCCCCATAAAACCTCACAACAGCCAAAGGCCTCAAGGCCAAACTTTACCATCCAAACATCAAGCTTGCCTAAGCCAAAACGCTGCCTCACGTTAAAACTCCAAGCGCAAGCCTCACAAGCCAAGCAAAGCTAGCCAAGCCACTTGCCTTCAATCTCACGCGCAAGACAATCACGAAAATGCAAGCCTTGCCCACAGTTACTTCAATTCCCGCACGCCCTCATACCACTAGCCCCAAACCGTACACCTAGGCCCAATACACACTTCACATCAGCGGCAAACAACACTCAGCCTCTTGCCCACGCGCAAGCTTTGCCCAACCTTCCAAGCACCACAAACGCAAGCTGCAGCCGTATCGCACGCCAACAACAATCCAAGTCTCAGCTCATAGGACCAAATATCCAAGCTGCAAAACAAAATCATCTCAAGCCAAACTTCAACAAGCCGCAGCAAAATGCACGAACTATGCACGCACTAGCAAGGTCCAAACGCATACCTGCACATATCAAAACGCATGGGATAAAAATCAAAACTCAGCAAGTCTCACGCGGCCTACATGAACTGAAACGCATCATCAATCAAGCAAAACGGAAGCTTCAAAATCCTTCTAAAGCTCTATAAATTGAACAGCTTCCTCACTCCAAATTCAAGCTTAAACAGCCTCTTGAACCCCTGCGAAAAAAACCCCAATTCAATTTCAGAAATTCAAAGTGTCAATTTCATTTTTCATCACTCTTTCAAAAACTCAAATCCTTCTCAATCTCAATTCAAACCTCCAAACAACAACAAAGCCAAATTGAATCGGAGAGAGAGAGGTTTATAAATCGAAAGAAAAGAGAAGCCGAGAGAGAAGAAGAAGGAAATCGTGTGCTATTGGAGAAGAATAACCTGTTGTCCGACAATTTGTGTTGTTTCTTGAAGGATTTTCGCCGGTGAAGTTTCTTTGCTCTTGAAGGTGAGCACCGACCATGTTTCGTGAACGGAGAAGAAGAAACACATTTGTTTTTGTTTTCTTTTTCTTTCTTTTTTTACTGATTTGTTGTTTTTTTCTAAAAAAGAAAATGTGAAATGCTTGGGCCTAAGGATATGGATCCATTGTTGATCACCACCTAAAACCGTGCGCAGTCCCCCCCCCCCATTTCTTCCTTTCCTTTTCTTTTATTCTTAGTTTTTTTTAATGTTTTTATTTTCATTTTGTTAGGATATAAGAATTCTATGAATTTTATTTTAGAAATGTTTTAGAAAAAATGTTTAGAAACAATTTTTAGAAAAGTTTTTTTTAAAGGAGATGTTTAGAAAAAAAGATTTTTAAAGAGATTTTTTTATAAAAAATATTCTAATTCTTTTATGGATCTATTTTTTGATCCATTGTTCTTCATCTTTTTCTCTTTTGGTCGATGACAATCTCCGATTCGTAGATTGTTGATTTTCTATAAGTTTAATCTTCATTATTTCAAATCTATGGATGAATGATCATTTGGATCATTCTCCATACTTTGAGATCGTGATAGGTTGCTTTTCGATAAAATCAACGAAAATCTCGATTAAGATTAGACCATCCTTTTTCTTTTAGTGTGGCATGTTTTCGGAGAACGATACATTATATCGTTTCTCTAACATGTATTAACACGAATATTTTCCATTTTAATTAGTGGTGGCCGGCCTCATTTGTAGGGTAATTACTTCGTAAATTACTCGGCGATTGCTTAACATAGACCTAAAGTTGTCCCGATTCGAATTAAGATCCACTTGGATCCGGTTGCCTCGATTTTATTATTCCTTGTTGTGGTTGTGCTTGATTAAGTTCATCATACCACTTATATTGTAAATATTATAATATTGTGAATATAATAATCTGTTTAAATTTAATCTCTCGCACCTTATCCTTTTATTTTAATCTCTTGCTCCTTTATTTCCTTTATTATGCTTTATCATATTATATCATATATCATTTGTTTATAGTTATATTGTTATTTGTGGTTTTTATTTTGTCCATTTGGATATCAAAACACTAATAAAGGATTAAACACTTAAAAGACTTGTGACTTCTAATTTTGGACTATGGTTACTATCCCTTGCTTTTGGAGAATGGACTTAGACTTTAAGATCTTCCCCCTTGCTCAAGTTGGAATGGATTAGAAACCTCAGCCTCAAGTTATTTCATGAGTCTTTGAAGATGGAATTCCGAACTTTGAAGAATTGTGCATATTATGGTTTGGTAAACTCTTCTCTTAGCTTTTTTTTAAATTCAAATATTAGGATTAGTCCCTTCATCTCTTCCTCATTCTTAAATTTTTAAAAACTTCTCCCTATTTCAAAAATCTTCTTGTTTTCTAAACTTCAAACATTTTCATAAACAAACCTTGACTTTGGTCAAGCAATTTTAAACTTTTCACTTTATTTCTTAAACAAATGTTAATCCATGTAAATATATCAAAACCATTTTTTCTTACATACTTTAAAAAAACACAAAACTCACTCAATTGTTTTTGTGCCTTTGTGCACCTTTTCTTTTTTTCATATGTTTAGATATGATTCATCTTTTCTAGCTGAATTATTCGCTAAAGGATGACGACTTATCTCTACATTCTAAAATCAATTCAACTCATTGTTTCTTTTCAAATTTTGTACCACGAACTACGAGGTTTTGATCTCGCATTGCACTTTGTGGGTACGTAGGCATGAGGCATTAAAACCTCATCAAACACAAAAATCATTAAAAAATATTCTTCTTCTCACCTCCTCAGTCATTTTAAACAAACCAATTTCAGACCAAAAAGCAATAAATATTTCAAAGGCCTCCCGTGGAGTACCACGGACGAGTCGGGTGCCTAAAACCTTCCCGGTTCGTAACCAATCCCCCTACCCAATCTCTGTTTGTTTCTTTTAGCTTTTGCTTTTAGACTCCTAGGTTTTTATTCGTTCTTTTACCTTTTTCCTTTCGGAAATAAAGAAAAGCGCGGTGGTGACTCTGTGTTCATCGAGTTAAGTTAATCAATAGCTTACACTCACGATTTTACCGCTACAGAAAAGTGGCGACTCTGCTGGGGAGTAATCTCTAAGTGGATTTAGCCTACTTTGATTTATTTACTGCTTTGGTTTGACTTGTTTGTTATTTGGTTGTTCAGTTTTGGTTTTGCTGATCCTCTGTGTGAGATAGATTCTAACCCGGATCTGAGTTGAAACTTATGATAGGACGGCTATATTCAAAGCGATATGTGATGGAGTAGTCCAAAGCAATATCAATTTGATAATCTCCACTCGGTTAGGCTCTCTTGGACTATCAATGTCATGACGAGTAATCGTACGTGGCATTATTTTCCGACCTTGAGCTGATCATACTGAGGACCTTAGAACCCTTAACCCATCTAAGCCAATTTAGGAACGTAGTGCGGAAACTGTCTGGGTGTAAACCTAAGGCGGTTGTCACGCAATACTACACTCGGACGAGGTCTATTTTAAGAATGCTATCGGTTGGGGAGTAATCCAACGTACCGATGATATTCTAAAGATGGTTGTTAACTCCGGGCACCTCTGTTAGCACCCTTTTGGTTTTCTGCAGGTACAATGAAGACAAAACCTTAGTACTTACATGTGTGGGTTGGTGTTCTGTTACCTTGACTTCATGCTCGTGACTTGGAACCTAAGCCCGTGTGCCTTGTGTGATCTTGTTTGTGTTTGTTGCATACATGCCATCATACATTCATGAGCATTGTTCGTAAGATTTCAAAGGACTTATAAGGAACTTTTGCAAAATTTTAGATGTCCATGGCTATGACTTTTGAAAGGAGGAACACAAAGAAGTACACTTTAAAGAATCCTAATGTTGTAGAGTTGAGAAAGCTAGGAGCTTTGGTTGTTGATACCCAAGAGTTCCGAAGATGTCATGGGAAGCTTTTGTATATGTTGGATACCGATGTACCTGAGGGGATTCTCCCTACTTTGGCTCAGTTTTATGATCCGTTGCACCATTGTTTCACTTTTCCGGATTATCGGCTTGTGCCGACTTTGGAGGAGTATTCTCATTGGTTAGGTTTGCCTGTTCTGGACAAGGAGTTTCTTTTCACTGGTTTAGAGAAGGAGCTTACTATCAAGGTCATCGCCAAAGCACTACTTCTTAAGGAATCCGATCTTAATGGGAAGTTTCTTCCAAAGGGGAGTGTTCGTGGTATTAATGCTAAGTTCTTGATGGGAAAGGCTTCTACTTCACTTACTTTGGGTCATAAGGATGCATTTGAGGCTATTCTTGTTTTGCTTATTTACGGGATTGTCTTGTTTCCGAACTTGGATGGTATTGTGGATGAGAATGTTATTCAGATTTTCTTGAAGAAGAACTCGGTTCCTACTTTGCTTGGAGATATGTATCATGCTTTTCACTATAGGACTTCCAAAGGCGACGGAGAAATTGTTTGTTGTGCGCCTCTTCTTTATAGGTGGTTTATTTCACACCTACCGAAGTCGGATGTTTTCAAGGACAATAGAGAGAATCAAAGATGGTCTCAAAGGTTGATGTCGCTTTCTCATAAGGACATGACATGGTATAGTTCTCATTATGACACTGGAGTTCTTATTGATAGTTGTGGAGAATTTCCTAAAGTACCTCTTCTTGGTACATGTGGGGGAATTAGCTACAACCCCATTCTGGCTAGACGACAGTTCGGTTATTGTTTGAAGGATGTTCCAAACAATCTTGCCTTATCCCGTTTCTTCTTTCTTAATGGTGCTGATCATATAGAAATGAAGAAAAGGATTGCTCATTCTTGGCATGCTGTTCATAGGAAAGAGAAAGGTCAATTGGGAAGACAACACCTTCCTCCGTCTGTATGTTATATTCAGTGGGTTCGATCTAGAGCTTCCAGACTCAAGATGCCTTATCCACCTGAAGAGCCTATGTTTCCCATATTGCCTTTGTCTGCTTTTCTACCTCCCATTGATGAGAAGGTGGTTCTTCAAGAAGAGTTAGAGAATATGAAGAAAGAGAAAGAAGAATGGCTACTTGAGAGGACTACTATGCAGGAGCAGCTTAAGGAGAAGGATGATCTTATTGAGCTACTTGAGCGGCGCGTCACGAAGAGGCCGAGAGAGGATTTATTTTCCTCTAGTACTCCAGCTACTATTCCTCCTACTTCCGGTGCTTGGAAGGCCATTGTCGACAAGTTAGTGAAGGATAAGGAAGATATGGAAGAGCGGTACAAGAAAGATATCAAGAGGATTCGCATGAAGTATCAGCCAGGATTCGGGACTTCTTCGGATATGATTCCATAGGCCTAGTTTACTCTTATGTATTAGGATTATTGATGATTGTACTTCATTTGTAATCCTCACTTTGATCTTAATGAGAATGAGTTTTTAAGTATTTCAAAAATGTTTCTTTATGAATATTGCAAGTTATCTTATAATCCTTTGGAATCTTTGCATTTGCATATGCATAACATGCATCATACTTGCATTCGTCTTGCTTTTTCAGTGTTCTCCAGGGATCTTATGTTGTTTATTGGTCTTCATTCAGTTATCCTGTTAAGCTGACTCACCGTTTTGATACTCGATCTAATCGGAGAAGAGTGATGGAAACTTTGCAACAAGAAAATCGCGAGTTGCGCGAAGAGGTTACTTATCTGAGGGAAAGCTTGGAAAGAGTGTCTGCTATGATGGAAAGTTTGGTGGCTGCTCAGAATCAGCCACCTCCTTCTCCTGTTCAGAATACTGTCATATCCGAGGTTGTTACCGCATCAATTCCTATTGAGACTGTTATTTCTCCTCGCTATCGTATGCCTGCTAGCACACCTTGGGGCATGCCAGTTGATTTTATTCCTGCTGGATATCGTCCTCCTCATCATCCGGAGACTGCTGCATTTAATACTCTCCCACCACCAGTTTGGACTACTCTTCCTCCAGTTGTGACTACTGTACCACCTGTGGTGCACACTATTCCGCACCATGATGAAATGATTTACCATGCTGAGCCTAGTGAAGGTGCTGGAGTGGCTGAAAGACTTGATGACTTCCAAGGACGCTTTGTTGAGATCCAGAGGGAGATGAGAGCCTTGAAGCATAAGGATTTGTTCGGGAAAGATGCTTATGACCTTTGTCTGGTCCCGAATGTTAAAGTTCCTTACAAATTTAAGCTGCCTGAGTTTGAGAAGTACAAAGGCAATATTTGTCCATTGAGCCATCTGACGATGTATGCAAGAAAGATGTCTGCTCAGACTGATAATGATAAGCTGTTGATTCACTATTTCCAGGACAGTTTGACCGGTGCACCTATGAGGTGGTATATGAGTCTGGATAATAGCCAAATCAAGACCTTCAATGATTTGGGAGAAGCTTTTGTGAGGCAGTACAAGTACAACGTTGATATGGTGCCAGATAGAGATCAACTTCGTGCTATGTCCCAGAAGGACAAAGAGACTTTTAAAGAATATGCGCAAAGATGGAGAGAGCTGGCAGCCCAAATTGTTCCACCACTAGAAGAAAAATAAATGACGAAGATCTTCTTGAAGACGTTGGGTTCTTTTTATTATGAGAGGGTGATAGCAAGCGCTCCTTCCGATTTCACTGAAATGGTGAGCATGGGGATGCGTTTAGAAGAAGGTGTCCGTGAGGGACGGCTGAGTCAAGAGAACAGTAATGGTTCAAGCTCTAGAAGGTTCAACTTTGGGAAAAAGAAGGAAAATGAGACTAATGCAGTATCCCGTGAAAGTTATAGAAGACCTCACAGTCGTGGGAATCACCATTCGCAGCATGTGGCTTCTGTAACACCGATGATTAATGTGGCTCCAACTGTGCCAGCAGTTCTAAAGTACCAACCCCGTTATCAGCAACCTTCTGTGCAACAAGGTGGTAATCAACAGGCTCGGGCTAAGCCAAGTTTTGATCATATTCCGATGCCGTATGCAGACTTGCTTCCATCTTTAATTGCAAAGAATCTTGTGCAAACTCGTCCTTCACCTCCAGTTCCAGAGACTATTCCATGGTGGTATAAGCCAGAGGCTCGCTCTGCTTTTCATCAAGGTGCCCCGGGGCATGATGTTGAGAATTGTTATCCATTGAAGTTTGAAGTACAGAAATTGATGAGGAACAATGTTCTGTATTTCAATGATGTTAATCCAAATGTGCAGAAGAATCCGTTGCCGAAGCATGGTAATGCGTCTGTGAATATGGTTGATGGTTGTCCTGGTTTGTTCAAAATCTATGAAGTCCGTCATATTCGAAGATCTTTGGTTGAGATGCATGCTTTCTTAAGTGAATATCACGATATTGATCACGATTATGCTGGATGTTGTATTTGCTCGGTGAATCCTCGTGGTTGCGTGATTGTCAAAAGGGATATTCAAAAGATGATGGACGATAAATTGATTGAGGTAACAGCAAAAAGAGATGAATATGAGAATGAAGTGAATGTCACTATGCCTCAGTTCAATCTTCCTGAGAGGGTTGCTCCTGAGAGGGTGGTTATTTCTTTCGATAGTCGCAAGACTGCTGTTACTCCATTGGTGATTAATGTGCCTAGTCCAATGCCGTATGAGTCTGATAAAGCTGTTCCGTACCGGTATAATGCTACGATGATAGAGAATGGTAGGGAAATTCCTCTTCCTACTCCAAAGTCTGTGGTTAGCATTGCTGATGTGACAAAGGTTACTCGAAGTGGTAGAGTGTATGCTTCAGATCCTCCGAAGAGAGTTGAAGATACAAGTGCAAGTAAGCAGATTATGGATGTTGTTGCCCAATCGGGCCAGTCTGGTAATAGTGATGATGAAGTGCTAAAATTGATAAAGAAGAGTGAGTATAACATTACTGAGCAGTTATTGCAGACTCCCTCGAAGATATCAGTTTTGTCTCTCTTGATGAGTTCTGAGGCTCATAGGCAGTCTTTGCAGAAGATTCTCGATCAAGCCTATGTTGACCATGATGTGACTGTTGATCAATTTGATAGCATTGTGGCTAATATCACGTCATGCAACAATTTGATCTTCTGTCATGACGATCTGCCTGAAGAAGGAAGAAATCATAACTTGGCGTTGCATATCTCGGTGAATTGTCAAGAAGATGCCATGTCCAAAGTGCTAGTGGATACCGGATCGTCTCTGAATGTTATGCCAAAATCGACTTTGTCAAATCTTGCGTTTCAAGGTGCTCCTATGAGACACAGTGGGATTATTGTAAAAGCGTTTGATGGGTCGAAAAAGACAGTGATCGGTGAAGTGGATCTTCCTATTCTTATTGGACCGTTTATATTCAAGATTACTTTTCAAGTAATGGATATACGTCCCGCATATAGTTGTCTCCTCGGAAGACCTTGGATCCACGAGGCTGGAGCTGTGACATCCACTCTTCATCAGAAGTTGAAGTTTGTGAGAGAGGGTAAGCTGGTGACCATTGAAGGTGTGAGGGCGATGCTTGTGAGCAATTTGTCTTCTTTCTCCTATATCGATGCTGAGGAAGAGGTGGGAACTTCGTTTCAAGCTCTTTCTGTTGTGGATAATGCTGCTAAGAAGAATGCCATGCCCATGTCCTCTTTCAAAGATGCTTTGCGAGTGCTGGAAGCTGGCCAGTCTGATGGTTGGGGGCGAATTATTGATGCTGTTGATAACAAGGAAGGTTTTGGTATCGGCTTTGCACCAGGCATGGTTATCAACAATTCAAAGACTATTCAAGAAGGCTTCCGAAGTGCTGGATTTATCAACAATCATTCCGCTGCTGCCATCATTGATGATGATGAAGATGAAGAAATGCTTGACTTCGTTACGCATGGAAAGATTTGCCAGAACTGAATTGTTGTTGATATTCCTTTTATCGTTCATTCTTCAAAGTAATTTGTTTTTATTTTCTTTCAAAAATCCTTTCACTCTGCCCAAGGTGAAAGTGATGTTTGTCGGGCTTTGTTTCAAATTTTATCATCACCAATAAAATGTTATTTTGTTATTTCCATATGTGTTTTTCATTTTGCTTTATTCTGAAAAATGGTAATATAAAAAAACCCAAAATAATAAAAATTGTTTATCTGCATATTGTTTGTACTTTTGTTCATGCTCTAAAATAAAAATAAAATCATTGTGCAGATTGATTGATAAACCCATTGAAAACAATGATCCTATGCCCTCTCCTAACTTTGAATTCCCTGTGTTTGAAGCTGAGGAAGAGGATGTTGAAGAGATTCCAGATGAAATTTCTCGGTTGCTTGAGCACGAGGAGAAGATTATTCAGCCTCATGGAGAGTCTATAGAGATGGTCAACTTGGGTTCTGAAGACGAAAAGAAAGAAGTCAAAGTTGGAGCATTGCTTGGTCTTGATGTTAAGAAGAGGATTATAGAGCTTCTCAGAGAATATGTTGATGTATTTTCTTGGTCTTATCAAGACATGCCAGGTCTTGATACTGATATTGTGGAGCATAGATTGCCGTTGAAGCCTGAATGTCCACCTGTAAAGCAGAAGCTGAGAAGAACTCATCCCGACATGGCAGTAAAGATCAAAGAGGAGGTTCAAATGCAGATTGATGCAGGTTTTCTTGTGACGTCAACTTATCCTGAATGGGTGGCCAATATTGTTCCAGTTCCGAAGAAAGATGGAAAAGTCTGAATGTGCGTTGATTATAGAGATTTGAACAAAGCTAGTCCGAAAGATGATTTTCCATTGCCACACATTGACATGTTGGTAGATAATACAGCTAAGTTTGATGTGTTCTCTTTTATGGATGGATTTTCCGGTTATAATCAAATAAAGATGGCACCTGAGGACATGGAAAAGACCACATTTATCACACCATGGGGAACATTCTGCTACAGAGTGATGCCCTTTGGATTGAAGAATGTCGGTGCGACGTACCAAAGAGCTATGACTACACTTTTCCATGATATGATGCATAAAGAAATCAAGGTATATGTTGATGATATGATCGCTAAGTCGAAGACTGAAGAGGATCATGTAGAACATTTGCTGAAGTTGTTTCAAAGGTTAAGGAAGTATAAGCTCCGTTTGAATCCGAACAAGTGCACATTTGGTGCACGTTCTGGAAAGTTGCTAGGTTTCATTGTCAGCCAAAGAGGTATTGAAGTTGATCCTGATAAAGTGAAAGCTATTCAGGAAATGCCTGCTCCAAGAACCGAAAAGCAAGTAAGAGGATTCTTGGTCCGCTTGAATTATATTTCAAGGTTTATCTCTCACATGACTGCCACATGTGCTCCGATTTTCAAGTTGCTTCGGAAAGATAAAGGTTGTGTCTGGACAGATGATTGTCAGAAAGCGTTCCAAAGTATTAAAGAATATCTGCTTGAACCTCATATCTTGTCTCCTCCGGTGGAAGGTAGACCGATGATCATGTACTTGACTGTGTTGGAAGATTCCATGGGTTGTGTGCTTGGTCAGCAAGATGAATCTGGAAGAAAAGAACATGCAATTTACTACTTGAGTAAGAAATTCACCGATTGTGAGTCTCGGTATTCCATGCTTGAAAAAACTTGTTATGCCTTAGCTTGGGCTGCAAAGTGTCTTCGCCGGTATATGCTGAATCATACAACTTGGTTGATCTCTAAAATGGATCCAATCAAGTATATCTTTGAAAAGCCTGCTTTGACTGGGAGGATTGCTCGTTGGCAAATGTTATTATCAGAATATGATATCGAGTACCGAACTCAAAAAGCTATAAAAAGTAGTATCTTGGCTGACTATTTGGCACATCAACCGATTAATGATTACCAACCAATCAAGTTTGATTTTTTGATGAGGATGTGATGTTTTTGACAGTGAAAGATTGTGATGAACCTTTGATTGAGGAAGGGCCGGAGCCTGGATCTCGATGGGGTTTTGTTTTTGATGGTGCCGTGAATGCACGTGGAAGAGGAATTGGGGCAATTATCATTACTCCCCATGGTTCACATATTCCTTTTGCCGCAAGGTTGACATTTCCTTGTACCAATAACGAAGCTGAGTATGAATCCTGCATTATGGGTCTTGAAGAAGCTATTGATCTGAGGATTAAGCATCTTGATGTATACGGAGATTCTGCCTTGGTGATTAATCAGATTCAGGGTACGTGGGTAACTCATCAACCCCACTTGATCCCCTATAGAGATTATGCCAGGAAGATATCAACTTTCTTCACCAAAGTTGAGTTTCATTATATTCCTCGTGATGAGAATCAGATGGCAGATGCTTTAGCAACTATAGCTTCTATAATAAAAGTGCACCAGTGGAATGATGTTCCCATGATCAGTGTGATGCGACTGGAAAGACCAGCTCATGTGTTTGCAGTTGAAGAGGTCCATGATGACAAGCCTTGGTATCACAATATTATATGTTTCCTCCAGAGTCAAGAATACCCGCTTGGGGAATCCGATAAAGATAAGAGGACTTTGAGGAGATTGGCAGGCAATTTCTTCCTGAATGGAAATGTGCTTTATAAGAGAAATTTTGACATGGTCTTGCTCAGATGCGTGGATAGACACGAAGCAGACATGTTGATGAAAGAAATTCATGAAGGATCTTTTGGCACTCGTGCTAATGGGCATGCAATGGCTAAAAAGATGTTGAGAGCAGGTTACTATTGGCTGACAATGGAATCTGATTGTTGCAAGTATGTGAAAAAGTGCCATAAGTGTCAAGTGTATGCTGATAAGATTCACATGCCACCAGCTTATCTCAATGTGATTTCTTACCCATGACCTTTCTCTATGTGGGGAATTGATATGATTGGCATGATTGAACCCAAGGCTTCGAATGGACATCGTTTTATTCTTATGGCAATTGACTACTTCACCAAGTGGGTGGAAGCGGCATCGTATGTTAATATGACCAAGCCAGTTGTGGTTTGGTTTATCAAGAATAATATTATCTGCAGATATGGTGTTCCGAATAGAATCATTACTGATAATGGTTCGAACTTGAATAATAAGATGATGAAAGAGCTTTGTGAAGATTTCAAGATTCAACACCACAATTCCTCTCCTTATAGACCGAAGATGAATGGGGCTGTTGAAGCTGCAAACAAGAATATTAAAAAGATCATTCAGAAGATGGTTGTGACGTACAAAGACTGGCATGAGATGCTCCCTTTTGCTTTGCATGGGTATCGTACATCTGTCCGCACTTCAACAGGGGCAACCCATTTCTCACTTGTTTATGGTACATAAGCAGTGCTCCCCGTCGAAGTTGAGATCCCATCAATGAGAGTTCTGATGGAAACCAAGTTGACTGAGGCTGAATGGTGTCAAAGTAGATTTGATCAGTTGAATTTGATTGAAGAAAAGAGAATTACAACTTTGTGTCATGGTCGGTTGTACCAGCAAAGAATGAAGAAAGCTTTTGACAAGAAGGTCAAACCTCGTGTATTCAGAGAAGGCGACCTCGTGCTCAAAAAGATTCAGTCTTTCCTTAAAGATTCTCGGGGCAAGTGGACTCCGAACTATGATGGCCCATATGTTGTTAAGAAAGCCTTCTCTGGCGGTTCATTAATTCTTGCAACTATGGATGGTGAGGAGATCATTCGCCCTGTGAATGCGGATGCAGTCAAGAAATACTTCGCCTAAAAAATAAAAGAGCAGCTCGCTAAGTTGAAAACCTGAAAGGGCGGCTTAGGCAAAAATGAGCGTCTTGATGGATTGAAAACCCGAAAGGGCGGTCCAGGAAAAAATTAGAGACATAAATAGAAATAATTATCCCGGTAGATTGAAAACCCGAAAGGGCAATGTAGGCAAAAGTTAGGGATCATGGCAAGTAACTGCGTCGACAGACTGAATCACTTGTAGCAATCGAGGATTTCAGATTCTATTCCTCAGAAGAATTATTCATCAAAGATTCTTATTCACTCATCCTTGACTGAAGTTTCGGACACAGTGGAGTTCAAAAGTTGATAGGGAGAATAGTGATCATTGTATCTCAATGTAGCCCTTTTCCATGTATTTACCATTTTTCAAACTTGTAATGATCCATGGAGTCATGCCATTTGCTGACCACCATTCTATCAATGAATTTGAGCTTTTATCCAATTGTTTGCAATTCTTTATATTGTTTCTGTGTACAAAATTTCAATTTATTGTTGATGATGATTTTTGAAACAAATTTAATAAATTTAATTTTTGAAGATTTTAAAAACATTTTTCTTTTGATATATGAACAAGGAAAAGATATTGATATTGATTCCAAGAATGGTAAAGTCTGGATGTGTGTAACTCGTCTCTCCTAAAGCAGGGTTTGATTCGGTTGTGTCCATACGAAGTTCCTGGATAGTCTTGACAGATTGATGTTAATGATGTTTTGTTCCCCAACAATAAGCATGAATGGAGATTGTATGTTTTCCCCAGAAGAGTTGTTGGAAGGGATGTGTCTTATAGAATCCCTAGCTGAGTTTTGATCTCTTCCTCAACAAGTCATCTTTAAATTGAGAAGTATTGGGAATCCCCAGCTGAGCTTTTGTTCCTCAGCTTGTTTTGTTTGCATCCTTGAATATAGAAGTATTGATATAGCAGTCAGTTTAGAGGTTTTCTTTTACCTGATGGTGGGTATAGATTTAAAATCCCTCATAACTGTGTTTTGGCTATGATGTTAACTTCTGATATCCTCATATGGATCCCCAGTAGGTCTGCATGTGTTGATTTCCAGCAGATTCCTATGTGATTTTTAACAGGTCTTGCACTCTATCCCCAGGTGGAGCAGGAGAGCAGGAGTGGTATGACAATTATTCTTCGTGAAGTTTAACTTTTATCAAGAATATTTTCATCCTCAGCAGATTATTACCTTTCCTCAGCAGGATGATATTCCTAACAGATGTTGTCTCATCATGATTTGAGCCTTGTAGCAGGATTTCATTCCTTTGATGGCTTATGATATTCCCCTGTAGATTTCAAGTTGAATCTCCAGCATATTTCCCTGCATTATTGCCTTGGGATTAGCCGAGTATCCGGTTGTCGTGGTGTTTATGTCACCTGTTTCTTATCTTTATGTCTGTTTTGTCAGCATATTCATAAGCATATTCATACGCATAAGCATAACATTGTTTGCTTGCATTCTTGCGTTTATCATTGTTCTCTGCTCATTGGATGTGGATTTTCCCCACAGAGTGTGTGAGTTGTCTTTCTCTCAAGTTTAGAGTGTCGACCATTAAGCAGAAAAAGTTAATCCTTTCTAATTCCCCACTGAGTTTGTTTCTTGTGGATGATTTTGATTCAGCTTCCTCCCCAGTTTATTATCTGGATGGAATTTTCCCCAGTTGAGATATTTCCTCCTCGGGATGAGTCTTGTTTGACCGTTTCTCTCCAAATTGTTCTTGGATTGAACTTTGGTCCCCTTTTGTGAGTAATTGTTGCTTTGGAATTAAGCTATCATTATTGATAGTGGGCAGCATTTTCTCCAGCTTGAGTATATTGCTTTGAAATTAAGCTATCAGTAATCGATAGTGGGTAATATTACCAAATTTGATCAAGTTCTTTTACTTGTACTCCTACCCAGTAAATTCGGTAGTCGAGATTTCTGCCTCTTACCCAGTAAAAAGGTAATAGAGTTTGTTTTCATTTGCTTAAGCTCCTACCCAGTAAATCAGGTAGTTGAGAATTTGTTCTACCTAGTAAATTCGGTAGTTGAGATTTTATCCTCTTACCCAGTAAAAAGGTAATAGAAGCTGTTTCTCTTTAATTGAGTTCCTACCTAGTAAATCAGGTAGTTGATCATGCTCCTATCCAGTAAATCGATAGTCGAGTCCTTTATATATCTTACCCAGTAAAAAGGTAGTGGAGGTTATCTCTTTATTTTGCTCCTATCCAGTAAATTGATAGTCGAGTCTGTTATTTCCTACCTAGTAAACAGGTAGTTGATGATTTCTTTTCCAACACAATATTTCTCCATTCTTGAATTCGAATATTTTGTTTGGTTGATAATTCCTGGCAGGGTGTTTACTTCCCTTGTTGAATCTGTTCCTTGATTATATCATATCTTTTCCCAAGTGGAGTCTGTTATCCAACGATTTATTTTCCTGGTAACTCTTTGGTTGTCTGTTGTTTCCCCAGCGGGATTTTCTTCTGTGTCCCCAAGTTTTTGCTTTTCTCTGGTGGTCATATTTTCCCCACGGAGATCTTGGGTTTGCATATCATATTCATATCATATCATTTGTTCTCTTAGGACAAGAATTGGGTATTCTGTATTTAAGTCTCTCCCATCTTGTAGAGACGAAGATGTCAATCTTCATATCTCCGGATTGAAGAAACTTAAATAGGGGCAGCTGTAACACCCTAATTTTTGCCCTAAGATTTCTTCGCATATCATCTGCATTTCGCATACAAACAAGATCGCACTGGCCTTCGAGTTTCTTCTCAGATATAGGGTCTATGCTTCGCAGGGGATCACCATTATTTTTTATTTCTTTATATTTATTTATTTACTGATCACTAACCAAAATACCAAAAAATATGTTGCAGTGTTCTTCTTCTTCTTTGTGTTGCAGGTTTTCAAAGACATGGCAATGATCTCAATTCAGATGCGTTTGTTCAGTCACAACTCGATTTCAGATGGATGTTTGACCTAATATTGGTCAAACTATCAAAAGATTGTGTTGACTGCCAGTTGTGTGTGCCAATGGTTCAGTTCTCGGACAATGCGTTTTCAAAGTACAAGTTGGGTTGTGAGACAGTGTTTTTTGTGCGAAGTTTGGTTTGTTCATCAGTTCACCAGTGATTCATCTGAGGATTCATTTTCCTCGGTATGAATTCAGTTTATCAGGGAAATAATTAGACAATTTTTCAGATGACAGTTGTGGCTTGAGTTGCAATTTATTCAACTTTACAGTGGTTCTTTGGTTGGCTGTGTCCATTTCATCAGAGGCTTATGAAAGAGAAATCGAGATTTGTTGTGGGCTTAAAAAAACAAATTCCATCCATTATCCATTTCTCGATTAAAACCATTTTATCCAAATCTTTAATAACCTTTTCTAGTTCAATTACCCGATTATCCATTTTTATTCGCAAAAATTCCAAGTTCTAAACCTTTCGTTTCCCTTTTCCAATTATTTCATTTTTTTATTTTTAATATTTCAATTTCCATTTTTTTAATTCATAACCATTTTCCCAAATATTATTAATAATCCATTTCATTTTTTTTTCAAATGCCCACATTCTTTTCTTTCAATTTCCATAAAAAAAAATATAAAAAAATATAAATCAAATCATTTTTCTTTAAGCCCATTTCTTTTTTTTTAGAATCAAATTAGTATTAAATTTTTTAATTAGAACCATGTTTAAGTTTTTTTTTTGTTTTATCATTTTATTTGTTTTTTCTAAGCCTCACATTACATGTTGCACCACACAATAAATCAATTTTTTTTGTCCATCACCAAGCTACAACAAAAACCAACAAGCCCAATGCATGACCAGCTATTTCATACGGCCCCACAAAACCTCACAACAGCCAAAGGCCTCAAGGCCAAACTTTACAAGCCAAACATCAAGCTTGCCTAAGCCAAAACGTTGCCTCACGTGAAAACTCCAAGCGCAAGCCTCACAAGCCAAGCAAAGCTAGCCAAGCCACTTGCCTTCAATCTCACGCGCAAGACAATCACGAAAATGCAAGCCTTGCCCACAGTTACTTCAATTCCCGCACGCCCTCATACCACTAGCCCAAAACCGTACGCCTAGGCCCAATACACACTTCACATCAGCAGCAAACAACACTCAGCCTCTTGCCCACGCGCAAGCTTTGCCCAACCTTCCAAGCACCACAAACGCAAGCTGCAGCCGTACCGCACGCCAACAACAATCCAAGTCTCAGCTCATAGGCCCAAATATCCAAGCTGCAAAACAAAATCATCTCAAGCCAAACTTCAACAAGCCGCAGCAAAATGAACGGACTATGCACGCACTAGCAAGGTCCAAACGCATACCTGCACATATCAAAACGCAGGGGATAAAAATCAAAACTTAGCAAGTCTCACGCGGCCTACATGAACTGAAACGCATCATCAATCAAGCAAAACGGCAGCTTCAAAATCCTTCTAAAACTCTATAAATTGAACAACTCCCTCACTCCAAATTCAAGCTTAAACAGCCTCTTGAACCCCTGCGAAAAAAACCCCAATTCAATTTCAGAAATTCAAAGTGTCAATTTCATTTTTCATCACTCTTTCAAAAACTCAAATCCTTCTCAATCTCAATTCAAACCTCCAAACAACAACAAAGCCAAATTGAATCGGAGAGAGAGAGAGAGAGGTTTATAAATCGAAAGAAAAGAGAAGCCGAGAGAGAAGAAGAAGTAAATCATGTGCTATTGGAGAAGAATAACCTGTTGTCCGACGATTTGTGTTGTTTCTTGAAGGATTTTCGCCGGTGAAGTTTCTTTGCTCTTGAAGGTGAGCGTCGGCCATGTTTTGTGAACGGAGAAGAAGAAACACATTTGTTTCTGTTTTCTTTTTCTTTCTTTTTTTACTGATTTGTTGTTTTTTTCTAAAAAAGAAAATGTGAAATGCTTGGGCCTAAGGATATGGATCCATTGTTGATCACCACCTAAAACCGTGCGCAGTTCCCCCCCCCCCCATTTCTTCCTTTCCTTTTCTTTTATTCTTAGTTTTTTTTAATGTTTTTATTTTCATTTTGTTTGGATATAATAATTCTATGAATTTTATTTTAGAAATGTTTTAGAAAAAATGTTTAGAAACAATTTTTAGAAAAGTTTTTTTTAAAGGAGATGTTTAGAAAAAAAGATTTTTAAAGAGATTTTTTTATAAAAAATATTCTAATTCTTTTATGGATCTATTTTTTGATCCATTGTTCTTCATCTTTTTCTCTTTTGGTCGATGACAATCTCTGATACGTAGATTGTTGATTTTCTATAAGTTTAATCTTCATTATTTCAAATCTATGGATGAATGATCATTTGGATCATTCTCCATACTTTGAGATCGTGATAGGTTGCTTTTCGATAAAATCAACGAAAATCTCGATTAAGATTAGACCATCCTTTTTCTTTTAGTGTGGCATGTTTTCGGAGAACGATCCATTATATCGTTTCTCTAACATGTATTAACACGAATATTTTCCACTTTAATTAGTGGTGGCCGGCCTCATTTGTAGGGTAATTACTTCGTAAATTACTCGGCGATTGCTTAACATAGACCTAAAGTTGTCCCGATTCGAATTAAGATCCACTTGGATCCGGTTGCCTCGATTTTATTATTCCTTGTTGTGGTTGTGCTTGATTAAGTTCATCATACCACTTATATTGTAAATATTATAATATTGTGAATATAATAATCTGTTTAAATTTAATCTCTCGCACCTTATCCTTTTATTTTAATCTCTTGCTCCTTTATCTCCTTTATTATGCTTTATCATATTATATCATATATCATTTGTTTATAGTTATATTGTTATTTGTGGTTTTTATTTTGTCCATTTGGATATCAAAACACTAATAAAGGATTAAACACTTAAAAGACTTGTGACTTCTAATTTTGGACTATGGTTACTATCCCTTGCTTTTGGAGAATGGACTTAGACTTTAAGATCTTCCCCCTTGCTCAAGTTGGAATGGATTAGAAACCTCGGCCTCAACTTATTTCATGAGCCTTTGAAGATGGAATTCCAAACTTTGAATAATTGTGCATATTATGGTTTGGTAAACTCTTCTCTTAGCTTTTTTTAAATTCAAATATTAGGATTAGTCCCTTCATCTCTTCCCCATTCTTAAATTTTCAAAAAACTTCTCCCTATTTCAAAAATCTTCTTGTTTTCTAAACTTCAAACATTTTCATAAACAAACCTTGACTTTGGTCAAGCGATTTTAAACTTTTCACTTTATTTCTTAAACAAATGTTAATCCATGTAAATATATCAAAACCATTTTTTCTTACATACTTTAAAAAACATACAAAACTCACTCAATTGTTTTTGTGCCTTTGTGCACCTTTTCTTTTTTTCATATGTTTAGATATGATTCATCTTTTCTAGCGGAATTATTCGCTGAAGGATGACGACTTATCTCTACATTCTAAAATCAATTCAACTCATTGTTTCTTTTCAAATTTTGTACCACGAACTACGAGGTTTTGATCTCGCATTGCACTTTGTGGGTACGTAGTCATGAGGCATTAAAACCTCATCAAACACAAAAATCATTAAAAAATATTCTTCTACTCACCTCCTCAATCATTTTAAACAAACCAATTTCAGACCAAAAAGCAATAAATATTTCAAAGGGCTCCTGTGGAGTACCACAGACGAGTCGGGTGCCTAAAACCTTCCCGGTTTGTAACCAATCCCCCTACCCAATCTCTGTTTGTTTCTTTTAGCTTTTGCTTTTAGACTCCTAGCTTTTTATTCGTTCTTTTACCTTTTTCCTTTCGGAAATAAAGAAAAGCGCGGTGGCGACTCTGTGTTCATCGAGTTAAGTTAATCAATAGCTTACACTCACGATTTTACCGCTACAGATACCTGTGAACTCTGTTGATGGGGAAAACCCTCCTACGAGCAATGTTTCCTGAAACAACAACAAAGTGAGAAAACAAACAACAAAAAATACCTACAAAACAAAGAATGAGGTTAGTATGCAATGCAATATGTCTATTTGTCTTCCAAGGGTATCCGGTTTGGTTCTTTGGTTTTGACCTTCCAGACCTCTAGGAATGATGATGTTTGGAGAGAAATGAAGCCCAATAGATAAACCCAAGTAATACATAAACCATATATTACAAATGAAGAAAGATACATAGTTTATGATTACAAACAAGTTCCCATAGTGCGTCAAAATACAACAAAATCAAGGAAAACAACCAAATTATCATGAGAGATACAGTACAACCAAAATGAAATGCAAATACACAGAAATCAAACATCCAGCCCAAAGTCATCCTCTCTGACTTCCTTCAGGAGAGCATCAAGCACTGGTCCAACTGGATGCTCCATGATGGTCCTGATGAGAAGGTTCCTGGTGGCAATAACACTTGTCAACTTCTTATACTTGTCTTGGTCTTTTGATCTCTTCAACCTCGCCCAGAGTTTCAACTCGGAGATTTCCTTTTGTGCTGCTAACAAGGCTTCCTGATTCTTCTTCTCATTAGCTTCCAACTGCTCTATCTCATCCTATGTCTTCTGATCTTCCTGTGAACGAGCCTCAATAATTCTGATCCACCTTACCTGACTCTCTGCCAAGTAGTGCTCGGCTCTGGCCTTCTGAATCTTGGCTTCTTTGCAGGCATTCTTCAATACCAACTCCCCTGCCCGAGCTTTTCTGATGTAATCATCTGTCTTCTCAATCTTGTTCATATGCTCGATCTGGAGCTTCTCTAACCTCTCATTGTCCAGACGACTATCATTCCTCTCCCAGAGGGTCTTCGTCAGAGCTTCAGAAAGCTAGGTATTCCTCTCTTTCAGCTTCTCAAACTCCTATAAACTAACTGTAGCTACAGACTCTACTGCTGATGGCCCTGGCACATGCTTCAGGGTAAATGGCATGCGGGTGATCTTTCCCCTGATGCGAGACCAATCAATGTACTGAGCTAAAGCTATGTTATTCCACTTTCCAAGAATAGTAGTCCCTTTTATCTGAATATTATCCCAAGCCCAGGCTGCTTGTCGGACAATAGCATGATTATTCTGAATGTCACAATAGAGGGTCTCTACTAAATCCTGATCTCTTGGTGGGTGTACCAAGGCATACCCTAGCTACCTTTTGAAAAGCAAAGGATTGTAGTTGATGCAACCCTTCACTCCAATAAGAGGTACATTGGGATACTGCCCACAGCTTGTAATTATATCTCTGCCCTTGGTGCTCTGAGTGCACCACCTGATGTCTTCTGAAGTGAGACCAATCATTCTCTTAGCCCAATTTCTTGACTTATGAGGATTCAAGAAAGCTTATGTCTTCGGCAAGTGTCTCAATAACCAACAGTGGAAGAGAGGTGCACAACACCTGACTAACCTTCCCCTCTGCTTTTCATTTCCCTGATGCACTAAATAATAGAAATCCCCTAGCAGGGTGGGAACTGGATTCTTCAGCAAGAAGATATGGATAGCATTCTTGCTTACAAACTTAGGCTTGTATGCAAACAAGATGATCCCATATATGCTAAGGGCCAGGAGAGCACAAACAGTATCCCACTTCCCAACTGTAGCATGACTGGTGGCCTGAGTGATCAAGAAGTCCAAATGGAGGCCTGGGATTCCAGCCTTGGTGGTCATATGCTGATCAATGATGGTGGTTTCCAAATACAGAGCCTTAGCTATGTCCTCATTCCTAGGAGCAGACATCTCAGGGTTGAAAGGAAACCCTCTCCTGATGGGGACACCCAACAACATGGAAAAATCTTCTAACAAAGGGCCCAACTGAAAGTCTGGGAAAGTAAAGCATCTGAGAGGAGGGTCATAGAACTGAAGGCAAGTGTGGATCATACTCCTTTGTGATGCATCCAAGTCCATGATTATGTCCATGATACCACCATAGTGTTCCTTGAATAAAGGGACATGATCAGGAGTGATGAGAATCTGAATCTGCCTGATGCCTGATAAAGAGGGCTCAAAGAAATGATAAGTGATGTTGCTCTTCCTGGATGAATCCATACTGATAATGGATGCTGATGAAGATAACTGAGGAGAAGTATTGATGAAGACAACTGATGAAGATGGTGAAGAAGATCTCTGATGAAGATAGCTGAATAATATCTCTGATGAAGATGGCTGATGAATATCTCTGATGAAGATGTCTGAGCAGAAGAATAGTCAAAACCAAACCAAATAAGATGTGGATACCCTGTAAAACAAATAGACAAATGTTAAAATGGTGCAAAATGATGTATGCATAATGATATGCAAGGGTTTGTGATCAGGTGTTGGATTTGTTATCTACTTTGATAGGGTCCATGTGTGTTCATAAGTTCAGAAGGAGGCTAGAGAACCAGTAACCAGGTGGGGGACTCAAATAAAGAGTCACAAGTCCAGGGTTTCATAGAATCAGTCCAAAATAGTGTAACCTCAAAAACGATAACAGTAACAGGGTATGATGAGGCCAAGAGTTCCTGCAAACCTGTAAACATCCCAACCCCCTCATAGATATTGTTCTAGAACAAAGATCCTCATATTTGGATTTATTATGAGAAGTGTAAATACTTCTAACCCGGAGGTACAATGTTTACCCTAATCATAAAGAATCCTCCTCTAATTCACCTCAGATGCTGAAGGTCATATAAAAAGGTCATCCAGACTTAGCAGGCTTCCCAGATAGCCCTAGTACTACCGGAAATCCGTGGCACAGAGTTCTCAAGAAGAAACCCATGTCTGAACCGTGTTTCATATTCCCGCATCAGACCGAAATGGAATGGGAAAGAATATGAAGCCACTCTAATCCTATGTGTCACTCAGGCTCCCGGTGTGGAACCTTTCTCACTGAGATACCCCTCCCATCAAGGTAAATAACAAATCCAGCACATATGATATGATGACAATAATATGAAATGCATAAGCAGTAAATGAAAGCAAATAAATAAAGTTGTACAACAAGTAATAAATAAAGCAATAAACAAAAAGCACACATAACACATAACAACCCTATAAACACAAATCAAACAAGCGCTAGGAGAAACCCACAAAAAGAACCAGAAGCCCTGGTTGAAAGATAAAATCCCCAGCAGAGTCGCCAAGCTGTCGCTCCCAAATATTTACATCCCGGTGCAGACGCGAATGGTCAGTGAAAAGAGAGAATGAGGTTGAATTGAATAGAGTCTCCAGCTAGGCATTTTTATCCTGAAGGAAAGGTAATGCTGCATAAACCAAGAAAGAGATGGATAAGACGGTTGCGAACCAGAGAAACTCAGAAAGGGCATTGGTTATGAACTAGGAAGGTATTAGCACCCAGATCGTCCGTCGTACTCGACGGGAACCACGCTTACAATATTGTTTTTAAAAGGGGTAGGTGTATGTGATATCTGTGTGCAAAATCTAGGGAAAGACAGTACAGGTGTCAGTGCAAAGGAGATGGGTGAAATGCTCAAGAATGAGGCTTAAAAAGAAACCTGAAAGAGGGGGATGACAAAGAGACGATTGTTTGATAACTATTAAGGTATGCCTACGTATCCTCTCGTGCAATGAGGAAGTCAGAACACCGTAGTTCGACTCAAAGAGACTGAAAATAAATTGATTGTGAACTGCTTACTTGCTTATGCTCAAGTGTATGAATCGTCTGGCTCGAGTGCTAACTGTCTTGCATTAAACGGAAGAAGCAAGTTCTTGTTTGTGAATGAGTGTGATGAGAAAAGAATCCCGAAGGAGACAATTATTGTTTGTTTTTTGTGTTTTCAGTTTTTTTATTGTTTTTGGTGTTTTGCATAGGTTAATGAGCTTAAGCCTAAATCAAGGGCTTGTAAACTCATTATATCCTCCCTGATTAGGGATAATGAGCATACTTAAGTATGAGATAAGCATCTCAACTTAATTACCATGATGATGTAGGATTAAGATCATTAACCTACTTGTGATTATTTAGATGTTTTTGGGTTTTTGTTTAGTGTTAAGTAATGAGTTTAATCTCTAATCACAAATTAGTGAACTCATTACACCATCCTAATAGAAGGATAATATATGAGAACACTTAAGCTGAGGAAGATACCTCAACTTAATCCATGGTTAGGGATTAAATTCATTATATAACAAGCCTTTATTAAAAGGATTTTAATTAAAGGATGAGATTAAGAAGTGGATTTTAAATTTGTAAGACAACTTGAGGGGGACTTGTCCATTAAACACTAGGGTTAGTCCCTCTTAACCATAAGGAAGAGATATAACCCTAATGTAAGGCCCAAGTTACAAGATAAATTCTTAGTGATTATTTATATGTTTTGATTAAGAGGTGTAAACAAATTAAAGGTTTAACACTAAGGAATAAAGTTATACACTTTATCCTAAGATAAGGATGCATGCATAATCCTAATTCAAAGTCCTAAAACTTTAAGAGTTTAGTCTCTAATTAAGAGATAAGAAGAGAGACTCAAGGAGACTCAAAGGTAAAAGACTAGGGGGGACTATATACAACCCTAAAAGTTATCATGCTTGGATATCCTATGGTTTGTGAGGCTTAAGAGAAAAGATCTTCAAGGCCACTGTCGCTCCCAAAGATTTGCATCTCGGTACAAGCGGGACTGATCGGCAAAGAGAGAAAATGAAATGATCTGAATCGAGTCGCCAGCTAGGCATTTTTATCCCGAAGGAAAGTTAATGCTGCATAATCCTAGAAAGATATGGATAAGACGGTTGCGAACCAGAGAAACTGAGAAAGAGGGTTGGTTACAACCTAGGAAGGTATTAACACCCAGATTGTCCGTCGTACTCGACAGGATCCACGCTTAAAAGATTGTGTTTGAAGGGGGTAGGGTATGTGCTATCTATGTGTAAAAGCTGGAAAACGAATGTACAAGTGTCAGTGCAAAAGGGTGAATTCTCAGGAAATGAGGCTTAGAAAAGAATGCTGAAAGAGGGGGATGACAAAGAGACTTTTGTTCGATAACAGTTAAGTTATGCCTACGTATCCTCGCATGCAATGAGGAAGTTAGAACACCGTAGTTTGACTCAAAGAGACTGAAAGATAAGTTGACTGTTGAACTTCTTACTTGCCTATGCTAAAGTGTATGACTCGTCTGGCTCGAGTGCTAACTGTCTTGCATTAGACGGAAGAAGCAAGTTCCCGTTTATGAGTGAATGTGATGAGAAAAGAATCCCGAAGGAGACGATTATTGTTTGTTTTTGTGGTTTTAGTTTTTTATTGCTTTTGGTGTTTTGCATAAGTTAATGAGCTTAAGCCTAAATCAAGGGCTTGTAAACTCATTATATCCTCCTTGAATAGGGATAACGAGAATACCTAAGTATGAGATAAGCATCTCAACTTAATTACCATGATGATGTAGGATTAAGATCATTAACCTACTTGTGATTATTTAGATGGTTTTTTGTTTTTTTGTTTAGTGTCAGGTAATGAGTTTAATCTCTAATCACAGATTAGTGGGCTCATTACACCATCCTAATAGAAGGATAATAGATGAGGACACTTAAGCTGAGGAAGATACCCCAACTTAATCCATGATTAGGGATTAAATTCATTATATAACAAGCCTTTATTAAGTGGATTTTAATTAAGGGTGAGATTAAGAAATGACTTTTATGGTTTGTAAGACAACTTGAGGGGGACTTGTCCATTAAACACTAGGGTTATGTAGATGTTTAAGAATTGGCAGAATTTTTGACCAACAAGAAATGTTGAATTCAGTTCAGAATGTCCTATCAGATGTTGGGACATTATCAAACAGAGTATGTGAACTTATTTCAGGATGTCTCATCAGATGTTGGGACATTGTGTAAATAACTTCAGTTCAGTTTTTCAGGATGTCCCAACAGATGTTGAGACATCTCAGACCTGCTACCAGAATTAATTATTGATTAACTGATCAGAGATATTTAAGGAGAATTATCTGGAATTAATTAATGATGGATAAAAACAGAACAAGGCGCATCTGTAGGGAGTTTTATATTGAAGATTCAGATTAAAACAGAAGACCTAAATCACCTAGAATCTAGGAGGTAACAAACCCTAAATTCAAGGTGAAAGCTGCTGCACATTAGGACTGGATCATTCTACAGAAAGCCCAAAATTCAGATACCTATTTAAGCAACAGAAACTCATAGAATTGAGTACGAATTTCAGAAGACCAAATAGGGTGTCTAGTGTTTTTAATAGCAGGTGTTTTATTGTACCACTTTATGAGCTTTTAAGCAAAAGTGCATTTGTGACTTGATTGAAACTGTTAAGTAAGATCAAGCTGTTTTGTTTGAAGGATGTCTTCAATTTCAGTAAACTTGTAAACTTGATCACTGTGTGATTGAGGGGGAGTGAGTAGGGTACTCTTATCTAAGGTGTGTCTTAGGTAGAAATTGCATTGGGTAGTTATTAAGTGATAGATTAAACAGGGTGGTTTAAGTCTAGAATTAATAATACTTATAGTGGATTTCCTCCTGGCTTGGTAGCCTCCAGATGTAGGTGTGGTTATACACTGAACTGGGTTAACAAACTTCTGTGTTGTTTACTTTTCTTGCTATTTAAGTTTTGGTTAAATTTGTCAAGTGTCCTATCAAGTGTTGGGACATCTCTTAGGACATCTCATACCTGATCACAGAATTTCAATTGGCATCAGAGCAGGCACCCTGCCTGTTTATACTGGGTGAGATCTAGGGAATACAAATTTTGTAACATGGACAGAGATTTAGGGTCAGTAAATAGACCACCTATACTGGATGGATCTAATTATGACTACTGGAAGCCAAGAATGATTGCATTCTTAAGGTCACTTGACAACAGGGCATGGAGAGCAGTCAATGTTGGATGGGATCATCCTGTCCAAGACACCAAAGATGGATCAAAAGTGCTGAAACCTGAAGAAGAATGGAGTAAGGAGGAAGAAGACTCAGCACTAGGCAACTCAAAAGCCTTAAATGCTTTATTCAATGGCATTGATAGGAACATTTTCAGACTTGTGCATCATTGTGAGCTGGCCAAAGATGTTTGGGATACTCTCAAAACAACTCATGAAGGAACATCAAAAGTAAAAATGTCAAGACTTCAACTTCTCACCACCAAGTTTGAAAACTTGAGAATGAAGGAAGATGAATCAATTCATGAGTTCTATATGAACATCTTGGATATAGCCAATACTTCTGGAGCTTTGGGAGAAAAGATGACTGATGAAAAGCTTGTAAGAAAGATTCTCAGATCTTTGCCAAAAAGATTTGACATGAAAGTCACTGCAATAGAAGAAGCTCAAGACATATGCTCCATGAAAGTTGAAGAACTCATTGGTTCCCTTCAAACTTTTGAGATGGGAATGAATGACACAAATGTCAAAAAGAACAAAAGCATAGCTTTGGTGTCAAATACAGATGAAGAAGAAGATGATGAATCAGCAAATGATAAAAGCTTATCAGAAAACCTTGCCTTGCTTGGAAGACAATTCAAACAAATTCTCAGAGGAATGGAAGGCAAATCCAAACCTAGTGGAAGAAACACAAACTCTGAGAACAGAAGACCTTATGATGCTAACAAAAGATTAAAGTATGCTGAAAAGACCAGTCAAGATAAAGGAGTCAAATGCCATGAATGTGAAGGATATGGACACATCAAGATTGAATGTCCTACCTACTTAAAGAGGCAAAAGAAAGGACTCTCTGTGACCTGGTCTGATGAAGACTCAGGAGATTCAGAAGAAGAATCAGCTAAGCATATTACTGCTTTAGCTGGACTGTGTGAATATGATAGTGATTCCAGTTGTGGAGAACTTACTTATGAAGAACTTGAACAAGCATTCAAATATCTATACAAAAGAAGCTCTGAAATATGCAGTAAAGTTATAAAGCTAAAGAAGCATAATGAGGCATTAGAAGATGACAAAGCAAATGATCAGGAGATCATTGACACCTTAAAAAGTGAAGTAAGCCTTCTCAACTCTAAGTTGGAACATATGTCCAAATCTGTTAGAATGTTGAACAGCAGCTCAAACACACTGGATGTTATTCTCAGCAATAATAAACATTCAGGGGACAAAAGTGGACTGGGATATAACAGAGATGAAGCCAGCTCTAGCAAAACTACTTCAAAAACTACACAGTCAAACAAGATGTCCCAACAGATGCTTCAACATCAGAACACAAAGACAAACATAATGTTCCAACAGATGTCTCAACATTCTGGAAAGAACAAAATGAAGAAGAAGTATCAAAGATGGAGATGCCATCACTGTGGAAGATTTGGGCATATCAAACCTCACTGTTATAAGCTACATGGATATCCAAATCAGATGTATCAGCAATCTTCCAAGCAGAAAGTAGAAGGTACCAAGAAAGTGCTGCATAGACATCAAAGAAATCAGCAACCTCCTAAGCAGAAGACAGAGGTCATCAAGAAGGTTTGGAGACCAAAAGCTGACACTCAGACTGATCAAAGTCACATACCCAAGAACAAGATCAACAATCAAGCTTGGAGATCAGCTGAACAACACACAGGGAAGAGGAATCAAAATAAATCTCAACTCATCTGGTCAAAGAAAAGTACTGCATACATAGCACATACATCACTGAGAGTATCAGCTAAAGAAGACTGGTACTTTGACAGTGGATGCTCAAGACACATGACTGGATTGAAGAATTTGCTAGTAAACTTAAAATCACATTCATCCAGGTATGTTACCTTTGGAGATGGAGCTAAAGGAGAAATCAAGGGAGTTGGAACCTTGGATTGTCAAGATGTTCCAAGACTAGATGATGTGCTGCTAGTTAAAGGTTTAACTGCTAACCTGATCAGCATAAGTCAATTATGTGATCAAGGATACAGTGTAAACTTTACCAAATCTGAATGCATAGTGACTAACAAAGAACAAGAGGTTGTCATGAAAGGAGCCAGATCTAAAGACAACTGTTACATGTGGGAATCCCAAAATCTCAGTCTCACTTCAACCTGCTCTCTAGCTAAAGAAGAAGAAGTGAAACTGTGGCATCAAAGACTAGGTCATCTTCATTTCAGAGGCATAAAGAAGATCATATCTATGGATGCTGTAAGAGGTATTCCTAAACTGAAGATTGATGATGGCAAAATATGTGGTGAATGTCAAATAGGCAAGCAAACCAAGATGTCCCATCCAAAGCTCCAACATCTGACAACTTCCAAAGTTTTGGAACTTCTACATATGGATCTTATGGGACCTATGCAGGTTGAAAGTCTTGGTGGTAAGAGGTATGCCTATGTTGTGGTTGATGATTTTTCAAGATATACATGGATAAACTTCATCAAAGAAAAGTCAGATGTATTTGATGTATTCAAAGAATTATGTCAAAGATTGCAAAGGGAAAAATCCAGCTGTGTGATCAGAATAAGAAGTGATCATGGAAAAGAATTTGAGAATCAAAAGTTCTTAGATTTCTGCTCTTCAGAAGGAATCAATCATGAGTATTCTTCACCTATCACTCCTCAACAGAATGGGATTGTTGAAAGGAAGAATAGAACCATTCAAGAATCAGCAAGAGCTATGATCCATGCTAAAAAGTTACCTCTGTACTTTTGGGCTGAAGCTATGAACACTGCCTGTTACATCCATAACAGAGTTACTTTAAGGAAAGGAACTTTGTCCACAATATATGAAGTCTGGAAGGGCAGAAAACCCACAGTTAAGTACTTCCATGTTTTTGGAAGTATCTGTTATATTCTGGCAGATAGGGAGCAAAGAAGAAAAATGGATCCTAAAAGTGATGAAGGGATTTTCCTTGGATACTCCATAAACAGCAGAGCATATAGAGTATTTAATTCTAGAACCAAGGTTATCATGGAGTCCATAAATGTGATAATTGATGATGCTCCTACAGATGTCCCAGAAGATGTTGGAACATCTGCTGATATCAAGATTGAAGCTGAAGAAAAGAATGATCAATATAACTTCACTCAAAATGATACAAGGTGTAAGCACCCCAAATTTGCCCTCACCCATTCACCATGGCTTGTGATCATTCTCATATGCATAAACACAATCATATCATTTCATATCTCATTTTTATTCACTGCATAGTTTCTAAGTCATCTGCACCTAGGGTTTGTGATCTGAGCAATCCCAAAGCATCTTGAGCCATTCCAAAGGCCACCAATCAACTCAAAGGGGTCCATATGTGTTCTTATATCATATTCCATCTCCTCAAAGTCAAAAATGCAAAGGAATCACAAGAATTAGGGTTTGAGTGGATGCAGAGCCAGGCTAGACTGCACAGTTGACTGAAAATTAGGGTTTTGGTTTCAGAGGCCATAACTCCAATTTTTTTGGTCATTCTTGTTTCCATTGGTCTCTATATGGCATAGGGAGTATGCATATCAATTTTCATGAAGAAATTCCATGGGGAAGTCATCTGATCAAGGGTTGACTTTCTGGATAAGTCAGTGTAAAATCAGGGCATCTGAGGCCCCCAATGACCCAACCAATGGGTGATCTTCATCATTTTGAGTGTATTTGATCTTTATTTGATCATGGAAGAAGGTTGAAGTTCACAAAAATCAAGAATTTAGGGTTTTTGCAAATGTTGACTTTTTGGGCATAGTTGACTTTTCAAGAATGCTTCATTTTAGGTCATTTTTCAAGCCTTGATTATTGATCCAAAAATGCTCCAAATGGAAAAACTTTGGTCATGAAAGTTGTAGATCTCATCTTTCCCTTTTCAAAAAGTACTAGAACATGATCAAACTCTTCTTGGATCAAAAGTTATGGTGTGACAAAGTTGGCTAAAATCATTGATTTTCAAGGCATGCTTCAAATGGAAATTTTGCAAGATCATGAACCAAAGCCCAATGTGACTTCTAATTCACTCCAAACCAGTATGCAAACATTCTCTAAGTCATAAAATTCAGAATGAACCAAGAATGCCCATGGTTTTATGGTGGGTTGGACAAAGGAATCACATGTGAACCAAAAAGTCATAACTTGCAAAATCTTCATGATCACTTCCTACAACTTGCTGCATTGGTTACTACACTAAGCTAGCCTCTCACCACACCATGCTGCACCAGAACCAGCCTTGTACTAGCCTAGAAGCTGCCCATACTTTCTCTTACAAAGAAGTTGACATTTTGCAAAAGGTGACTTACCTATCATAGCAGGCCATGTCACATCATCCAGCCAATCAGATTTGTTTATACTTTCCATTTGCAAGCTAGACATAACACTAAGCAAGGCTGAAACCATTCACACACACACATTCACAAAATCACCTCATCTTGCATAAGCTTTCGAATCTGCCTACACAGCTTGAAAACACCAAAACCATTTTCACCATTCAACTCACCATGCATCATTAAGTAGAAACCAGCAAGAGCACAAGCCTGAATCAACCAGAACACCCCATAGCCATTTCTCACCCCAAGTTGCAGTTCCATTCGAATCTCCCTCCCTAGCTCTCAAACAGCCAAACAAACCTTGCAAAGCTTCTCCATACATCATCTGGACCAAAAACCACCATTCATAATGACCTGAAAGTGCCAGAATCACCATTGCCATTTCTGACTGAGCTGAAGCAGGAGCTTTCGAAACTCACTATCCAGCCAACATAAACTCTTCTTGAGCATTCAAACATCATCTGGGGATCAAGTGGAGTGGATTGCACAAGGAGAAGTGGCCAGAAAGTCATCAGAGTGAAAGCTTCGAATCTCAGGTAGCTTGAAATTTATTTTTCCAGAAATCATTTTTCATGTTATAAAATTGTTCTATGTGCCTCACTGATCATCCTGATGTCTTTGGTTTCGAAAATGGCTTTGAAATGAGTATTTAATTTGCTTCTGAAGCTTGCGTGCCCTAGTTCTTATCCTCTTCGATTCAGCTTATTTAGGAAATATAAATTTGTTTTGAGAGAGGGGTTTGATTCGTGAGTGTGTAAGGAGCATTTCCCAGTTCTTAGTTTTCATTTTTGATGCGATTTGAGTGAGTTGGGAAGTTTTCAGGGGAGTTGCTCGCCGGAGAAGACGACCGGAGGTCTTCTCCGGCAGCCTGAAAGTGATTAGGGCTAATTGTCATTAATTAGTGAACTTTAAACTTGGACCCTTGGATGCTGTTTCCCGCGCGCTAGTGAATGGTCCAGATCATGTCATTTTGCCCTAATCCACTTAATAAGTTTTAATTAATTCGTAATTAAATTAATTTGGCCAGATTGAATCCAGACCCTCCATTCACGCGCCAGTCAACCAATTTGAATCCAGAGCCCATCCTGGCCCTCCATCCTGATTACTTTTCATTTTTTTTCTTATTTTAATTTCATTTTATTTCAATTAACTTGCATAATTTATTAAAAATAGTTAAAAATTCCTAAAAATTATGAAACTTTTTCCTAAAAGTTTTATTAATTTTTAAGACCCAAAAATATTTTTATTTTATTTTTTATCATTAAAAAAGTATTTTTAAATATTTAAAAGATTATTTTTAATGGATTAATGGGAATTAATTAATTAAAAATACTTTTAGGTATTTAAAAATTACAAAAAAATTCATGAAATGTTCTAAGACATTTAGAAACATTGTCCAATCTTCAAACCAAATTTCTCTTTTGATCTTGATGCATTTTAAGAATTTTTCATTGAATTAAATCATATTTTGTGCATTGTTTTGATCATAAGTTCAAAAATTCATTTCTGCTTATCTAAGAAGGTTTGGACATTGATTCTTTTTGCTTTGTTTTGTGTTTAGCATGTAGTTTCTAGGATAAAATGGTCTTGATTTGATCCTTCAATTTCAAATTGTTTGGCATTTCTTTTGTTAAGAACCCTAAAAAACCCTAATAACTTAGAAAAATCATATCTTGAGATTGGTTAGGAGTTGAGACTTCCCCTTTGGACCTTGGTTTAGTATAGGATTAGGGCTTCTTTGGGTGGCATTTTCCATTTTTTATCTTAGGGTTTGCTACTGTTTTTGGTTTTTTGTTTGATGTTTGATCCATGAACCCTAATTTGGGCTTTCATTTGCATCCTTCTTGCATTCTCTTGCATAACATGACTTGTCTTTGCATTTTATGCTTGCTTGTGTTTCATTTGACATCATAAGACATGTAGGAAGCATGTTTGATCATTGCATCACATATTTGCCATGTCATTTACCTTGTATGCTTCATAACTTTTCATGTTCATTCATGCTCCTTAGCTTGCATCATTTGCATCCATGATCTTGTATGAACATCTCCATGTCATGCCTCATGTTTGCAGCTCCTCATAACATCATAATCATCATCAACATGCTTCTGGTTTTGCTTAGCATCATACCATTTCATCTCATCTTGCATTGCATTGCATTGCATTTCTTTCTAACATTTCAGGTGGTAAGTAAACTTGAGAAGTGAATTTGCCTTCACTTCTCATACCTTTTCTTTTCATCTCTCTTGCATCCATTGCTGCATTTTTCTTTGTGTTTGAGATTGAGCTTGCTCATTCTTCTTCTTCCCACTTTCTTTCTTCAAGTGACTTGACTTCTTGGATGAAGCAAGTTGCTTTGCTTCTCCTGACCCTTTCATCTGCTTCCTGGTGGTTCTCTTTGAAGATTGTTCTTGTAAACCTCACAAACCTTAGGAACAACCAAGCATGACAATGAATTAGGTTTTTGATTAGTCTCCCCTCATAGTTTTCACCTTTGTGTCTCTCTTTGAGTCCTCTCTTCTCACCTCATAATCAGGGACTAAACCTTAAAGGCTGTAAGGCTTTGTGATTAAGGTTATGCCTGCATCCTTCTCTTAGGATGGAGTGTATAACTTTAATCCTAAGTGTTAAACCCTTAATGTGTTTAAATCTCTTAATCAATTCACTAAATAATCATCAAGACATCATGCTTGTAACTTGGGCCTTGCATTAGGGTTCTAATTCTTCCTTAATTGGTTAAGAAGGACTAACCCTAATGTTAATGGACAAGTCCCCCTCAAGTTGTCTTACAAATCATAAAAATCACTTCATCATCATATCATAAATAAAATCCACTTAATCAAAGGCTTGTTTTGTCATGAGTTTAATCCCTAATCATGGATTAAGTTGAGGAGCTTTCCTCAGCTTAAACATTCTCATCTATTATCCTTCTATTAGGATGGTGTAATGAGTCTGTTTAATCCCTGATTATGGCTTAACCTCATTACTCAACACTAAACAAAAACACCAAAAACATCTAAATAATCACAAGTAGGTTAATGATCTTAATCCTACACCATGGTAATTAAGTGTGAGAATCTGACTTCACACTTAAGGTAATTCTCATTACCCCTAATCAGAGGGAAGATGTGATGAGTTTACTAAATCCATTGGGTTAGGCTTAATCTCATTAACTTATGACAAACTTTCAGAAGCAATAAAAGACTGAAAACTCAAAAACAAACAATAATCGTCTCCTTCGGGATTCTTTTCTCATCATCTTCACTCACAAACGAGAACTTGCTTCTTCCGTCTAATGCAAGACAGTTTGCACCTGAGCCAGACAGGTCATACACTTGAGCATATGCAAGCAAGCAGTTCACAAGTCAATTCATCTTTCAGTCTCTTTGGGTCGAACTACGGTGTTCTGACTTCCTCATTGCACGAGAGGATACGTAGGCATAACTTAACAGTTATCGAACAAAAGTCTCTGTATATTCCCCCTCCTTCTAGCCTCATTCTTTTAGCCTCATGATCTTGAGCATTTCACTCTTATCCTTGCACTGACACTTTCATACTTCATATCACTTATACACTTTACACTGACACCTGTACATCCCTTTCCGGCCATTTTACACACAAATTGCACTGACACTACCCCTTTAAAACACAAATCTTTTAAGCGTGGATCCCGTCGAGTACGACGGACAATCTGGGTGCTAATACCTTCCCAGGTTGTAACCAACCCCCTTTCTCAGTCTCTCTGGTTCGCAAACCGTCTTATCCATCTCTTTCTAGGTTTATGCAGCATTACCTTTCCTCCGGGATAAAAAATGCCTAGCTGGCGACTCTATCCATCTCCAGTGAATTCACGGCTGTGTGTTCTCATTGTACCTCTCGCCGACCGTTCGCGTCTGTACCTTCATCTGATCCGTTTCATTTGTCGGGAGCGACAGCTTGGCGACTCTGCTGGGGACCCTTATATTGCAACCAGGGCTTCTGGTTCTTTTTGTGGGTTCCTCCTAGCGCTTGATTGATTTGTGTTTATTGGGGTGTTATGTGCTATTTGTGTTTGTATATTCGCTTTATTGCTTTCTGTACAGCTTTATTTATTGCTTTCTTTACAGTTTTTCATATATCATACTGTCTTGCTGCTGGCTGGATCTGTTGTTTGCTTTGGTGGGTGGGTGTTCCATTGAGAGTTAAGGTCCTATACCTGGGACCTGAGTGACACCTAGGCTAGAGTGAATCATATTCTTTCCCATTCCATTTCGGTCTGGTGCGGGAATATGAAACACGGTTCAGATATGGGTTTCTTCTTGAGAACTCTGTGTTGCAGATTTCCTGCAATGCTAGGGCTATCTGGGAAGCCTGTTAAGTCTGGATGACCTTTAGTATTGACCTTCAGAAACTGAGGTGAATTAGAGGAGGAATTGTTATGGTTATTGTAAACACTGTACCTCCGGGTTAGAAGTGTTTACACTTCTCATAACTGATCCAAGTCTGAGGACCCTTGTTTTAGAACACCACCTGTGAGGGGGTTGGGCTGTTTACAGGTTTGCAGGTACCTTGACCTCAGAATACCCTGTTACTTTGATTTTGTTAAGAATGCTCCATGTTGGACAATTCTTGTGATTCTAAAACCCTGGACATGTGGCTCTTTATTTGAGTCCCCCACCTTGGTTACTGGATTTATAGACCTCCATCTGGAATTCTTGAACACACATGGACTTATCTCAGGGCATTTTGATCAGATCCAGCTCAGTCACAAACCCTTGCATATCATTTGCATACATAATCATTGCATCATATTGACATTTGCTTATTTGTATTTCAGGGTATCCATCTTTATTTTTGGCCAGTTTTGACCCCATCTTCAGTATTGGCCCATATTCACCAGCACCTGCTTCAGTTATCAGCTATCTGCTTCAGTTATCACCAGTATCAGCCAGTCAGTGGCCCTCTCTTCAGTATCAGTATCAGCACCTGTCTCTACTCAGTCTCAGCATCATGGCTCCTAAAAAGAGCAACATCACCTATCACTTCTTCCAGCCAGAGTTATCAGACATCAGGAGGATTCAGACCCTGATCACTCCAGATCACATATCCTTGTTCAGAGAGAACTATGGAGATATACTTGATTTGGTTATGGATCTGGACCCATCACAAAGGAGCCTCATCCACACTTGCATTCAGTTCTATGATCCCCCACTAAGATGTTTCACCTTTCAAGACTTTCAGTTGGGCCCTCTGTTAGAAGAATACTCATCATTGGTTGGTTTGCCTATCAGGGGTGGAATCCCTTTCAACCCTGAGATGGTCTTTCCTAGCAATGGAGAGGTAGCAAGAGCTTTACATCTGGAGCCTGTCCTGATTGAGCAGCATATGACTTCTAAAGCTGGGATCCCTGGTTTTCATCTGGACTTCTTAATTTCTCAAGCAAGTCTGAAGGCTTCCCTGGGGGAATGGAAAGCTGTTTGTGCTCTGCTGGCCTTGTGCATATATGGGATTGTGTTGTTTGCAGATGAGCCTCGATTCATTAGCAAGAATGCAATCCACCTGTTCATCCTAAAGAACCCAGTGCCAACTTTATTGGGGGACCTCTACTATTCAGTGCATCAGAGGAATGAGAAGCAGAGGGGGAGGTTAGTGAGGTTTTGTGCTCCATTGTTCCACACTTGGCTTCTCAGGCATCTACCCAGGACAGATGCATTTTTAAACCCTCATCAGCAGAGTAACTGGGCTAAGAGACTCACTACTCTAACTTCAGCAGATATCAGATGGTGCACTCAGAGCACCAAGGGCAGGGATATCATCACCAGCTGTGGGCATTTTCCCAATGTGCCTTTAATAGGAGTTAAGGGAAGTATCAATTACAATCCTCTGCTGTTCAGAAGACAACTGGGCTATGCACTGGTCCACACTCCTAGGGCACAGGACTTGGTGGAGACCCTTTATTGTGAGAACAAGATTAGTTTGGCTGTTGTTAGGCAGGCTGCCTGGGCCTGGGATAATGTTCAAACCAAGGGAGTCACCATTCTGGGGAAGTGTAATAATGTGGCATCAGCACAATATTATGAGTGGTCCCGTGCCAGGGCCCAATTCTCTGGAATGCCCTTTACCATAGAAGACATGCCTGAGTCATCTTCAGTACCACCCCCTGCCACTATCAGTTTGGAAGAGTTTGAGAGCTTGAAGGAAAGGAATGAGAAGTTAACTCAAGCTTTGCAGAAGACCCTCCGGGAGAGGAGTGAAGGTATGAGGGAAATTGAGAGATTGGAGAAGTTGAGAGTAGAGCATCTGACTAAGATTGAGAAGTCTGGGGATTATATCAACAAGTCTAAGGCTGGAGAGCAAATTCTGAAGAATGCTTGCAAAGAAGCCCAGTTCCAGAGAGCAAGGACAGACTTGTACTTGAAGGAGAGTCAAGCCCGGTGGGTCAGGATCACCGAGGCCCGTACCCTGGAAGACAAGAGAGTTCAAGACAAGATGGGGCAACTAGAAGCTAGTGCAAAAGAACAACAAGAAACCCTGGCAGCAGCCCAGAGGGAGATATCAGAGCTGAAGATCAAAGCAGGGGTGAAGAGGTCCAAGGACCAAACTCAGCACAAGAAGCTAGCAGCAGCTGTTGCAACCCGGAACCTCCTTATCCGGAATCTCACGGAGCGTCCGGCTGATCCTGTGACCGAAGCACTTCTCAAGGAAGTTCGTGAGGATGAGTTTGGCCTTGGTGTTTGATCATTTGTTTGTTGTTGTTTCCTTTCCATGTACTTTTATTTTCTTGTAATGTATTTTGACCCCTTAGGGGGCTCGTGTTGTAAAATGAACAAGTTGTATTATTTCACTTTCTGTAATATACTTATCTGAGTTTCCTTCAAGCAACATTCAACAACATCATCAAGGGTCTGGAAGGGTCAAAACTGAAGGCCAAACCGGATACCTTGAGAGCAAATAAGCATAACTGCATTGCATGCTAACCCTTTGTTTGTTTTGTAGGTTTTGTTTTATTGTTGCTAACCTCTGTTGTGATGTTCAGGAACTATTGCTAGGCGCCGAGTATTTCCCCTCAACCGTCCGCACCGTTATCCAACCCGAAACAACCTTCCGGGAATTCAGATGGATCAGATGCAGCAGGACCTCACTGAGGTCAGAAATCAAATGGCAAATGAAAGGCTAGAAATGAGGAACCAAATGACTCAGTTTATGGAAGTTATGAACAACATGGCTCAGAGCCAGGAAAGATTGAGAGCCATGGTGGAAAGGCAGAATCAAGAAGAGCCCCATGTGGGAACTGCTGGCACAAGTAACAACGAGAGGGTCCAACCTCATGTCAATCCCCCAGTTTTTGGACCCCATCTCCATCCAGAGGCCAACATCTCTGTCAATATACAAGGGACTGCCACAGCAGGGAGGGTACTACAGGAAGACCCTCAAGAAGACCAGTTCACAGTAATGGGTGCTGGGGAAGAAGCATATGATAGGAGATTGGATGAAATAGCTGAGAAGTTGAGGTCCTTAGAATCTCAAAACTCTTTGGGCTTCGACGTTATGGACATGGGTTTGGTAGACGGGGTCAGGATCCCCCATAAGTTCAAGCCTCCTTGTTTCGAAAAGTATAATGGGACTTCATGCCCCCGGACTCACTTGCAGTCGTTTCTGGGAAGGCTGAAGGCCTATACAATGGATGAGAAGTTGTGGATGTTCTATTTTGAAGATAGCTTGACCGGAGCATCAAGAGAATGGTACTCTCACTTGACAAGAGCAACTATTAGATGCTGGAAGGACCTGGCAGAGGCCTTCATCAGACAGTATCAGTATAATCTAGACATGGCACCCAACAGGACCCTCCTAATGGGAATGTCACAGTCTTCAAGGGAAAGTTTCCGAGAATATGCCCAGAGATGGAGGCAACTGGCTGCTGCTGTTCAACCACCTATGTCTGAACGGGAAATGGCAGATATGTTCATGAACACCCTTCAGGGAACCTATATTGACAGGTTGGCTGCTTTCTCTTCCACTAGCTTCGCGGATGTTGTCATAGCTGGGGAGAGGATTGAAAGCCTGTTGAAAATGGGAAAGATCTCAGACAACGGTGCAAGCTCGTCCAGTAGTACAAGAAAGCCTTTTGCAGGCCCAAGAAGAACTGGCGAGACCAATGCCATCCATTCAAACAGGGGCAGACCCCAATATGCTCAAAGGTCAATAGCAGCAGTCACCATTCCTGCTCTAGCTCATCCTCAGCCAGTTTATCAACCTCCTCAGCAAAACTATCAGCCACAACCTTAGTACCATCAGCAAAATCAGTATCCTCCAAGGAATTACAACAATAGCAACACCAACAACAACAGTCAACAGAGGCCATTTCAGCAGAGGCCTTCTCAAGCTAACAGAGGGATCGATCCAATCCCAATGCCATATGCTACGTTGCTGCCACAACTTCTGAAACTCAACCTGGTTGAGCTAAGAACGTTGGCACCTCCGGATCCCAACAGTCTACCAAGGAACTATGACTCCAATGCTAGGTGTGCTTTTCATTCAAACGCACCTGGCCACAGCACAGAAAAATGCAGGGCTCTGCATATGAAAGTACAAGACCTGGTGGACTCAAAGGCTCTGAATTTCGCACCACCACCCAATGTCAATAAAAACCCGATGCCAAACCATGGTGGTCCCCGGATTAACGCTATTGAAGAAGACAAGCCGTCTTATTTAATAACCAGTGTGGGACAGATCAGGACACCATTGGTAGAAATCAAAGCTCAGCTCTTGGAATGTCAAATGTTCCCGGGGTGTGAGTTAGGCTGTGCTTACTGCAATGTCTCGGTAAATGGGTGCGATAATTTGAGGAATGGCATAGATGGCCTTATTCAGAGTGGCCAACTTCAGATCACCACATCATTTCCAGCAAATCCAGCAATATCGTCAGCAACGGTTTCAGAACCTCCTACAACTGCAGCAACTATTGTTCCTGACAATTCTTCGGTTTCATCAACAAGTACTTCATCAATCATCTCAACTGATCAGTTTTCAACAAATCTTCCTGCTACAACTTCAGCTTCACTCCACTTCGAGACTCCTACAACGACAACATCCACTCTTCCGCCGATATCTCCTACAACACCAGCAACAACTCATGAAGATGTCTCTACTGTCACGATATTCTATGATCCGGAAAATAACTCTGCCTACCATTCAGAAGATGCTGCTCCCACCAGAGCACCAGTTACAATCTTTTATGATCCGCAAACAATTGCAGTCCCTTCAGCAGCGGCAATCAGTCCAGTCACTGTCACGGTGCCTGGACCGGTACCATATGAAAGCAGCAGGGCCATCCCTTGGCACTATGGCTCTGACGTATACCGCGAAGGAAAAAGAATCACTCTTGAAACATCAACACCTGCACCACAAGTAGATAATGTGGGGGGAGGCGGAGGCTTCACTCGAAGCAGACGCCTCTTTGCTCCATCAATGCAAAGACCTACTGCCGAAGCAGAAGCTGCTGCCAAGGCAAAAGGAAAGAGCCCGGTGCAGGAAGACCAAACTGTTAAAGAAACCTTGAAGACACCGTTCGATCAAGAAGTTGATGAGTTTATGAGAATCATCAAAAAGAGTGATTACAAAATTGTGGATCAACTTCACCAGACGCCATCCAAAATCTCTATCCTCTCACTGCTTATGTGCTCCGAAGCCCATCGGAATGCACTACTCAAAGTCTTGCACGCAGCTTACGTGCCTGAAGAGATTACTGTCAACCAGTTGGAGACCGTGGTTGGAAATGTTACTGCTAGCAATGGGCTAGGGTTCACCAATACTGACTTGACAGCGGATGGCCGCAACCACAACAAAGCCTTGCACATAACCATGGAATGCAAAGGAGCTGTCCTTTCTCATGTACTGGTAGACACAGGTTCATCCCTGAATGTCTTACCAAAGAAGGCTCTGGTGAAGTTAGAATATGATGGACTGGCATTGAGACCCAGCAACCTGGTGGTAAGAGCCTTTGATGGTTCTAAGAGATCGGTTCTGGGAGAGATTGAACTACCTGTGACAATTGGCCCACAGACCTTTAAAACTATCTTTTATGTGATGGACATTCAGCCCGCCTACAGCTGTTTGTTGGGTAGACCCTGGATTCACGCCGCCGGCGCAATAACGTCTACCCTTCACCAAAAGTTAAAATATGAGTGGGAAGGCCAAGTTGTCACAATCTGTGGAGAGGAGGACATTTTTGTCAGCCACCTGGCAACCTATAAGTACATTGAAATGGATGGGGAGATCCACGAAACAATGAGCCAGGGGTTTGAAGCTTTGAATGTGAATGAAGCATCTGCTGTATCTGGCACTCCAATGTCATCTTACCAACAAGCCCGGAAGTTTGTTGAGGAAGGAACTGCCCTAGGTTGGGGCAAAGTTTTAGCTGTGGAGGAGAAGAAAGACAAATTTGGGTTGGGTTACAGACCAACTCAACATCAAGCAAAGGCTGCTGGAGAGCCTGGTTTTGTCAGTGGGGGGATGCTTACCCCCGATGCTATCAACTGTCTGGAAGACGAGCTGGAAGAGGAGCGCAATCTGGAGAATTGGATTCGTCCGAAGATCCCGGGGAGCAGTGTCTCAAACTGGTCTTCCCAGGAAATTATAAGAGTTACTCGATCAGAGTAATTATTATTTCCTGTATTTTTATAAGCATGCATCAAAGTCTTGCATCTTGCCCAAGATGACAAGACTCATTTTGTAATCGGGCCATCTGTACTTTTTTGTGCAAACAAGATCAATTAATGAAATATCAGACATCTTTTTGCAAACGCGTCTTTTTCTTTTTCGTTCGCTGTTTTTTCCATTTTTCTTTTTTGTACAAAAAATAAATGGCGGTATTTTCAAAATGACAACTTCATTTCACTTTTCTAAATAGGACTAAAATCATATCACTAAAATGAACAACTTAACCCTTGCAGGGAGTGCCTTCCTGACAGCACCGACAACAGCACGGCTATGACATCGTATGACTTTGACAATCCGATCAATCAAACTGATGAAGGGGTTGAAGAAGAATATGAGCTTCCTGAAGAGCTAGCCAGGTTGTTGAGACAAGAGGAAAAGGTTATTACCCCTCACCAGGAGGAGGTTGAAGTGATTAATCTTGGTACAGAGGAAGACGTGAAAGAGGTTAAAATCGGGGCCTGCCTGCAAGACTTAGTGAAGAAGCAGCTGGTTGATCTACTTCAAGAGTATGTGGATGTGTTTGCTTGGTCGTATCAAGACATGCCAGGGTTGGATACCGATATTGTTGTGCACAAGCTGCCTTTGAGAGAAGAATGCCCTCCGGTCAAACAGAAGCTACACCGAACTCGTCCAGACATGGCTATGAAAATCAAGGAAGAGGTACAAAAGCAATGGGACGCCGGGTTCCTTGCTGTAACTAGCTACCCGCCGTGGGTTGCTAATATAGTACCTGTGCCTAAGAAGGACGGCAAAGTAAGGATGTGTGTTGACTACCGGGATCTGAACAGAGCCAGCCCGAAAGATGATTTCCCATTACCTCACATTGATGTATTGGTGGATAATACGGCTCAGTTCTCGGTATTCTCCTTCATGGATGGATTTTCAGGATACAACCAGATTAAGATGTCACCTGAAGACATGGAGAAGACAACATTCATCACACCCTGGGGCACGTTCTGCTACAAGGTAATGCCATTTGGGCTCAAGAATGCCGGTGCAACGTATCAACGGGCTATGGTAACATTATTCCACGATATGATCCACAAAGAAATAGAATGTTATGTGGATGATATGATTGCCAAGTCCCTTACTGAAGAAGATCATCTGGTGAATCTGCTCAAGTTATTCAAGCGTCTGAGGAAGTACCAACTGAAGTTGAACCCCAACAAATGCACATTCGGGGTAAGGTCCGGTAAGCTGCTGGGATTTATTGTAAGCGAGAAAGGGATTGAAGTTGACCCTGATAAAGTCAAAGCCATCCAAGAGATGCCTGCACCGAAAACAGAGAAAGAAGTTCGAGGGTTCTTGGGTCGATTGAACTACATCTCAAGGTTCATATCTCACCTCACAGCAACCTGTGAACCCTTGTTCAAGCTATTAAGAAAAGAACAGACGGTCAGGTGGAACGAAGACTGCCAGAAGGCTTTTGACAAGATCAAGGAATATCTGCAAGGACCTCCAATCCTTATGCCGCCAGTCGAAGGAAGACCTCTGATCATGTACTTGACAGTATTGGAAGAATCTATGGGGTGTGTGCTGGGCCAACATGACGAGTCTGGTCGAAAAGAGTATGCAATATACTACCTAAGCAAAAAGTTTACCGACTGTGAACAGCGTTATTCACTGCTCGAGAAAACTTGTTGTGCTTTAGCGTGGGCTGCTCGCCGACTGAGACAGTATATGTTGACCCACACTACTCTATTAATCTCGAAGATGGACCCAGTCAAGTACATATTTGAGAAGCCAGCGCTTACCGGACGGGTTGCAAGATGGCAAATGATCCTTACAGAGTATGACATCCAATACACATCTCAGAAAGCCATCAAAGGCAGTGTATTGTCTGAATATCTTGCTGAGCAACCCATCGATGATTACCAGCCTATGAGGTTTGACTTCCCTGATGAAGACATCATGTTCATTAAATCAAAAGATCATGAAGAGCCTATTCACACTGAAGGGCCTGACCCGGAGGAAGAATGGATTATGATGTTCAATGGGGCTGTTAACATGAATGGCCGTGGTGTTGGTGCAGTCCTTATTACACCCAAAGGAGTTCACATGCCTTTCTCGGCAAAACTCACTTTCAACTGCACTAACAACGAAGCTGAGTACGAAGCTTGCATTATGGGTCTTGAGGAAGCCATTGACCTCCGGATCAAGACATTGACCGTATTCGGAGATTCAGCTTTGGTAATCAATCAGACCAACGGAAAATGGTACACACACCAGGATCATCTGATACCTTACAGGGATTATACAAGAAGGTTATTGACTTTCTTCACAACAGTCAAACTTGAGTATATCCCTCGGGACGAGAATCAGTTTGCAGATGCCTTGGCTACCATTTCGTCCATGATCAAAGTTCAAGCTGCTAACTTTGTACCTCAGATTTCAGTATCGAGACTTGACAGACCAGCACATGTATTCGCAGCAGATGTTGTCAAAGATGATAAGCCTTGGTTCCATGATATTAAGTGCTTCTTGGAGGATCAAACATACCCACCTGGGGCATCTTCCAATGATAAGAAGACCTTGAGAAGGCTTGCTGGAAGTTTCTTTCTGAACACTGATGGGTCTTTATACAAGAGGAACTTTGATATGGTACTCCTCAGATGTATTGACAAGACGGAAGCAGATTTGTTGATGCATGAAGTGCACGAAGGCTCTTTTGGTACCCATGACGGAGGGCATGCGATGGCTAAGAAGTTGTTAAGATCAGGCTATTATTGGATCACAATGGATGCCGACTGTTGTGCCTATGCCAGAAAATGCCACAAATGCCAGATCTACGCAGATAAAGTGCATGTACCTCCGAATCCTTTGAACATTATGTCTTCACCATGGCCCTTCGCCATGTGGGGCATCGACATGATTGGCAAGATTGAGCCAACTACTTCAAACGGCCACAGATTCATCCTGGTCGCCATCGACTATTTTACCAAGTGGGTTGAAGCAGCCTCATATGCAAATGTCACAAGGCAAGTGGTAGCCAGATTTCTGAAGAGAGATATCATCTGTCGATATGGAGTGCCCGAGCGAATCATTACTGATAATGGTTCCAACTTGAACAACAAAATGATGGCAGAGCTGTGCAGGGACTTCAAGATCCAACACCACAATTCTTCTCCTTACAGGCCAAAGATGAATGGCGCTGTTGAGGCGGCAAACAAGAACATCAAGAAGATTGTGCAAAAGATGGTAGTCACCTACAAAGACTGGCATGAAATGCTACCATTTGCCTTGCATGGGTACCGCACGTCAATCAGAACATCCACTGGGGCAACACCGTATCAGCTTGTATATGGTATGGAGGCAGTCCTACCTGTTGAAGTTGAATTACCCTCCTTGCGAGTCTTGATGGATGTCAAACTGAGTGAAGCAGAATGGGTCAGGTCCCGATACGAGCAACTGAGTCTGATCGAAGAGAAGAGATTGGCTGCAATCTGTCATGGGCAGTTGTATCAGAAAAGAATGAAGAAAGCCTTCGATCAGAAAGTCAGGCATCGAGAGTACCAAGTAGAAGATCTTGTGTTGAAGAGAATCCTCCCTCCTCATACAGACCACAGGGGCAAATGGACTCCAAATTACGAAGGGCCATTCGTGGTAAAGAAAGTTTTCTCTGGTGGAGCACTGATGCTCAGCACCATGGATGGTGAAGATTTTCCATCCCCTGTGAATTCAGATGCAGTTAAAAAATACTTCGCATAAAATGACCCGCTGGACATAAAAACAGAATGTAAGTCCGGGCAAAAATAGGGCATCCCGGCGAGTCAAAAACAGAATAAAAGACTCGGGCAAAAATAAGGGAAATAAATAAAAAATGTACACCCGCTGAGTTGAAAAGCCGCATTGGACAACTCAGGCAAAAATGGGTATCCCGATGGATTGAAAACCCGAAAGGGCGATCCATGCAAAATAAGGGAATAAGCGAACAACTGCACTCTGGATTCGTCTGTATCACTGACAACTTGGAAAGCTTTGATAGAATCAAGCTTCAATCAGAATCAACTTTCTTCAGGAAGCAAGACGAGAAGAACGTCATTGTCATACGAGTCATAGCAGAAGAGGAAGCTCCTTAAAGCGTCGTCAACACTGCCAGCATTTTGTTTCTCAATTTGTAACAATCTCCTCATTTCAGGGGATATGTTCCTTTGACTGTACCTCGCCAATTCAGGGCATATGAATTAATAAAATCAGATTTCTCAGTCATGTTTCGTTTTGTACATTTTCATTTTTTGCAAAGAATGTCTGATATCTTAAAAGAAAAAAACTGATTGCATAAGAGTACAGATGATTGTCACTAAAAAATAGAAACACATGCTTGCAGGGAATATACTTACTCTTGAGAATGCTTGACTCCTATGACGGAATCCAGTAAAGGATACCTCGGGACCTTTTGTGCGTCTCCTTATCTTTGCAGGATTGCAGGTATCCAGAACGCAACCTGGGGCATGCAAGTTACGTCTTAGCAAGCAGGCGAATCATTATCAACTCGGTCTATCTTCCACGTGGCACTGGAAGGTGCCCACTTCACCAGCTGAGTTGCCTCTTGTTGCTATCCCCAGCTGAGTTGCCTCTCACAATTCCCCAGCCGAGTTGCCATTTCATCCTCAGCTGAGTACAGGAGTCAGGGAATCATCTCCCCACAGAATCCTCAGCCTCTATCCAGAAGAGCAGTGCATAGAAGATCACAACAGAGTGAAGAAGGCCTCTACAAACCCCAGCTGGGTCCCGTATTATAAGGATATGTCAACCAGTGACCTATATCCCCAAGCAAATATCATCTTATTGGATCTACCAATGATCTCATCCCCAGCTGGGAAGTCCATTTCCAACAGATCGACCAGAGATCTTCGCAGTGACGGGATCCGAATCCCAGTTCGATATCTTTGCATAATCATGGCATTTGCATCATATTATCCCCTCAGAGCGTAGCATTCCGTCTAATACGGGGCATTACGGCAAAAATCAAACGCATAGCATAATCATAAGCCATGTTCTGAATTAACACTTGTAAATAATAACCGTTCATCATCATTGTACAAAAATCCTCACCAGAGTCCCAGCAAAAGCAGTTGCCTCATATTCACTAATACCAGCATATTTCCTTTTGATACCCGTCCGTATCATCACTCCCCAGTAAAGTCGTCTGAACACTCTTTACGAACAAAATCACCCGTATTACAGATACTTCATGACACCCGTCCGTGTCACATCACCAGCAAAAAGCCAAGGACATCCTCTTTGCACTCACATACACTTACATATGACAATCCTTTGACACCCGTCCGTGTCATATCCCCAGCGCAGTCGCCTACGCTTTGTATATCAGATACTTGTTTATATTACACTCTTCTCCTTTTGACACTCGTCCGTGTCATTCTCCCCAGCAGATAACCATTCATCTATATACCGTTCTCACTACTCACGATACACTTATACAGATACTCGTCCGTATCTTGTATACACCATCACTTATCTCCCCACAGATTCAACAGTAGTCCTTGTTCTTTGTTAACCAGTTGGTACTCGTTCGTATCATCATCTCAGAACATCGCGTCTAATGTTTGTTTCTACATGATACTCGTCCGTATCATAGTCTTAAGGATGCTCGTCCGCATCTCTAATCCATACACTGCGTAAAACACTTATATCTTTTTGGATATAGACACTCGTCCGTGTCTACTAATCCCCAGAAGAGTCCCTTCAGATGCAACACTCGTCCGTGTTCTTTGTTAACCAGATGGTACTCGTCCGTATCATCATCTCTGAACACGTGTCGGTATTTGTTTCTTCATGATACTCGTCCGTATCATAGTCTAAGGATGCTCGTCCGCATCTTTAATCTATACACATTACCAAACACTTATACTTTCCTTTCTTGGTTGTAAACGCTCGTCCGTGTTTACTATCCCCAGCGGATTACCAATACAAATTTTCCTTTTTATCTGGCACTCGTCCTGTGTCATGATAAACCTCGAGAGCAGCCGTACCCTGCTGAGTGGTCGTCCTCCACTTCTTGATGGTCGTCCTCCATCATGCTCATCCGATGGCCGTCCCCATCGTTGATTTCAGCAGCCGTCCCCTGCTAGGTGGTCGTCCTCCACCTTTTGATGATCGTCCTTCATCATTTTATCCAATGGCCGTCCCCATTGTTGATTTTGGTTATCTGGCATTCGTCCTATGTCATGAGAAACCTCGAGAGCAGCCGTACCCTGCTGAGTGGTTGTCCTCCACTTCTTGATGGTCGTCCTCCATCATGCTCGTCCGATGGCCGTCCCCATCGTTGACCTTTTCTATCCGATGGTCGTCCCCATCGTTGATATTTTCGGCAGCCGTACCCTGCCAGGTGGTCGTCCTCCACCTTTGATGGCCGTCCCCATCATAATTTCTTATTTTGCCCAGCTAGTCGGCCGTCCCCGTCTTGGCTTTACCTTTTATCCCCAGCATGTCGGCCGTCCCCGTCATTGCTTTACTTCACACACTTTTCCCAGCATGTCGGCCGTCCCCGTCATTGCCCTTTACCCGGCAGTCGTCCTCTGCTCGACGGTCGTCCTCCGTCGCCCGCACTTTACAATATACTTTGTTTTCCTTTTACAATCTATATCCCTTTTCTTCTTCATTCTGTGAGTGCAAATTTTGGACTGTCTTTGGTATTCAACCACAAGTTATCTTGTTTGCCTGTTAAGCCGTTGCTTACACCCTGCACAGCTAACTCATGTTTGAATAGGGGCAGCTGTAAGCACCCCAAATTTGCCCTCACCCATTCACCATGGCTTGTGATCATTCTCATATGCATAAACACAATCATATCATTTCATATCTCATTTTTATTCACTGCATAGTTTCTAAGTCATCTGCACCTAGGGTTTGTGATCTGAGCAATCCCAAAGCATCTTGAGCCATTCCAAAGGCCACCAATCAACTCAAAGGGGTCCATATGTGTTATTATATCATATTCCATCTCCTCAAAGTCAAAAATGCAAAGGAATCACAAGAATTAGGGTTTGAGTGGATGCAGAGCCAGGCTAGACTGCACAGTTGACTGAAAATTAGGGTTTTGGTTTCAGAGGCCATAACTCCAATTTTTTTGGTCATTCTTGTTTCCATTGGTCTCTATATGGCATAGGGAGTATGCATATCAATTTTCATGAAGAAATTCCATGGGGAAGTCATCTGATCAAGGGTTGACTTTCTGGATAAGTCAGTGTAAAATCAGGGCATCTGAGGCCCCCAATGACCCAACCAATGGGTGATCTTCATCATTTTGAGTGTATTTGATCTTTATTTGATCATGGAAGAAGGTTGAAGTTCACAAAAATCAAGAATTTAGGGTTTTTGCAAATGTTGACTTTTTGGGCATAGTTGACTTTTCAAGAATGCTTCATTTTAGGTCATTTTTCAAGCCTTGATTATTGATCCAAAAATGCTCCAAATGGAAAAACTTTGGTCATGAAAGTTGTAGATCTCATCTTTCCCTTTTCAAAAAGTACTAGAACATGATCAAACTCTTCTTGGATCAAAAGTTATGGTGTGACAAAGTTGGCTAAAATCATTGATTTTCAAGGCATGCTTCAAATGGAAATTTTGCAAGATCATGAACCAAAGCCCAATGTGACTTCTAATTCACTCCAAACCAGTATGCAAACATTCTCTAAGTCATAAAATTCAGAATGAACCAAGAATGCCCATGGTTTTATGGTGGGTTGGACAAAGGAATCACATGTGAACCAAAAAGTCACAACTTGCAAAATCTTCATGATCACTTCCTACAACTTGCTGCATTGGTTACTACACTAAGCTAGCCTCTCACCACACCATGCTGCACCAGAACCAGCCTTGTACTAGCCTAGAAGCTGCCCATACTTTCTCTTACAAAGAAGTTGACATTTTGCAAAAGGTGACTTACCTATCTTAGCAGGCCATGTCACATCATCCAGCCAATCAGATTTGTTTATACTTTCCATTTGCAAGCTAGACATAACACTAAGCAAGGCTGAAACCATTCACACACACACATTCACAAAATCACCTCATCTTGCATAAGCTTTTGAATCTGCCTACACAGCTTGAAAACACCAAAACCATTTTCACCATTCAACTCACCATGCATCATTAAGTAGAAACCAGCAAGAGCACAAGCCTGAATCAACCAGAACACCCCATAGCCATTTCTCACCCTAAGTTGCAGTTCCATTCGAATCTCCCTCCCTAGCTCTCAAACAGCCAAACAAACCTTGCAAAGCTTCTCCATACATCATCTGGACCAAAAACCACCATTCATAATGACCTGAAAGTGCCAGAATCACCATTGCCATTTCTGACTGAGCTGAAGCAGGAGCTTTCGAAACTCACTATCCAGCCAACATAAACTCTTCTTGAGCATTCAAACATCATCTGGGGATCAAGTGGAGTGGATTGCACAAGGAGAAGTGGCCAGAAAGTCATCAGAGTGAAAGCTTCGAATCTCAGGTAGCTTGAAATTTATTTTTCCAGAAATCATTTTTCATGTTATAAAATTGTTCTATGTGCCTCACTGATCATCCTGATGTCTTTGGTTTCGAAAATGGCTTTGAAATGAGTATTTAATTTGCTTCTGAAGCTTGCGTGCCCTAGTTCTTATCCTCTTCGATTCAGCTTATTTAGGAAATATAAATTTGTTTTGAGAGAGGGGTTTGATTCGTGAGTGTGTAAGGAGCATTTCCCAGTTCTTAGTTTTCATTTTTGATGCGATTTGAGTGAGTTGGGAAGTTTTCAGGGGAGTTGCTCGCCGGAGAAGACGACCGGAGGTCTTCTCCGGCAGCCTGAAAGTGATTAGGGCTAATTGTCATTAATTAGTGAACTTTAAACTTGGACCCTTGGATGCTGTTTCCCGCGCGCTAGTGAATGGTCCAGATCATGTCATTTTGCCCTAATCCACTTAATTAGTTTTAATTAATTCGTAATTAAATTAATTTGGCCAGATTGAATCCAGACCCTCCATTCACGCGCCAGTCAACCAATTTGAATCCAGAGCCCATCCTGGCCCTCCATCCTGATTACTTTTCATTTTTTTTCTTATTTTAATTTCATTTTATTTCAATTAACTTGCATAATTTATTAAAAATAGTTAAAAATTCCTAAAAATTATGAAACTTTTTCCTAAAAGTTTTATTAATTTTTAAGACCCAAAAATATTTTTATTTTATTTTTTATCATTAAAAAAGTATTTTTAAATATTTAAAAGATTATTTTTAATGGATTAATGGGAATTAATTAATTAAAAATACTTTTAGGTATTTAAAAATTACAAAAAAATTCATGAAATGTTCTAAGACATTTAGAAACATTGTCCAATCTTCAAACCAAATTTATCTTTTGATCTTGATGCATTTTAAGAATTTTTCATTGAATTAAATCATATTTTGTGCATTGTTTTGATCATAAGTTCAAAAATTCATTTCTGCTTATCTAAGAAGGTTTGGACATTGATTCTTTTTGCTTTGTTTTGTGTTTAGCATGTAGTTTCTAGGATAAAATGGTCTTGATTTGATCCTTCAATTTCAAATTGTTTGGCATTTCTTTTGTTAAGAACCCTAAAAAACCCTAATAACTTAGAAAAATCATATCTTGAGATTGGTTAGGAGTTGAGACTTCCCCTTTGGACCTTGGTTTAGTATAGGATTAGGGCTTCTTTGGGTGGCATTTTCCATTTTTTATCTTAGTGTTTGCTACTGTTTTTGGTTTTTTGTTTGATGTTTGATCCATGAACCCTAATTTGGGCTTTCATTTGCATCCTTCTTGCATTCTCTTGCATAACATGACTTGTCTTTGCATTTTATGCTTGCTTGTGTTTCATTTGACATCATAAGACATGTAGGAAGCATGTTTGATCATTGCATCACATATTTGCCATGTCATTTACCTTGTATGCTTCATAACTTTTCATGTTCATTCATGCTCCTTAGCTTGCATCATTTGCATCCATGATCTTGTATGAACATCTCCATGTCATGCCTCATGTTTGCAGCTCCTCATAACATCATAATCATCATCAACATGCTTCTGGTTTTGCTTAGCATCATACCATTTCATCTCATCTTGCATTGCATTGCATTTCTTTCTAACATTTCAGGTGGTAAGTAAACTTGAGAAGTGAATTTGCCTTCACTTCTCATACCTTTTCTTTTCATCTCTCTTGCATCCATTGCTGAATTTTTCTTTGTGTTTGAGATTGAGCTTGCTCATTCTTCTTCTTCCCACTTTCTTTCTTCAAGTGACTTGACTTCTTGGATGAAGCAAGTTGCTTTGCTTCTCCTGACCCTTTCATCTGCTTCCTGGTGGTTCTCTTTGAAGATTGTTCTTGTAAACCTCACAAACCTTAGGAACAACCAAGCATGACAATGAATTAGGTTTTTGATTAGTCTCCCCTCATAGTTTTCACCTTTGTGTCTCTCTTTGAGTCCTCTCTTCTCACCTCATAATCAGGGACTAAACCTTAAAGGCTGTAAGGCTTTGTGATTAAGGTTATGCCTGCATCCTTCTCTTAGGATGGAGTGTATAACTTTAATCCTAAGTGTTAAACCCTTAATGTGTTTAAATCTCTTAATCAATTCACTTAATAATCATCAAGACATCATGCTTGTAACTTGGGCCTTGCATTAGGGTTCTAATTCTTCCTTAATTGGTTAAGAAGGACTAACCCTAATGTTAATGGACAAGTCCCCCTCAAGTTGTCTTACAAATCATAAAAATCACTTCATCATCATATCATAAATAAAATCCACTTAATCAAAGGCTTGTTTTGTCATGAGTTTAATCCCTAATCATGGATTAAGTTGAGGAGCTTTCCTCAGCTTAAACATTCTCATCTATTATCCTTCTATTAGGATGGTGTAATGAGTCTGTTTAATCCCTGATTATGGCTTAACCTCATTACTCAACACTAAACAAAAACACCAAAAACATCTAAATAATCACAAGTAGGTTAATGATCTTAATCCTACACCATGGTAATTAAGTGTGAGAATCTGACTTCACACTTAAGGTAATTCTCATTACCCCTAATCAGAGGGAAGATGTGATGAGTTTACTAAATCCATTGGGTTAGGCTTAAGCTCATTAACTTATGACAAACTTTCAGAAGCAATAAAAGACTGAAAACTCAAAAACAAACAATAATCGTCTCCTTCGGGATTCTTTTCTCATCATCTTCACTCACAAACGAGAACTTGCTTCTTCCGTCTAATGCAAGACAGTTTGCACCTGAGCCAGACAGGTCATACACTTGAGCATAGGCAAGCAAGCAGTTCACAAGTCAATTCATCTTTCAGTCTCTTTGGGTCGAACTACGGTGTTCTGACTTCCTCATTGCACGAGAGGATACGTAGGCATAACTTAACAGTTATCGAACAAAAGTCTCTGTATATTCCCCCTCCTTCTAGCCTCATTCTTTTAGCCTCATGATCTTGAGCATTTCACTCTTATCCTTGCACTGACACTTTCATACTTCATATCACTTATACACTTTACACTGACACCTGTACATCCCTTTCCGGCCATTTTACACACAAATTGCACTGACACTACCCCTTTAAAACACAAATCTTTTAAGCGTGGATCCTGTCGAGTACGACGGACAATCTGGGTGCTAATACCTTCCCAGGTTGTAACCAACCCCCTTTCTCAGTCTCTCTGGTTCGCAAACCGTCTTATCCATCTCTTTCTAGGTTTATGCAGCATTACCTTTCCTCCGGGATAAAAAATGCCTTGCTGGCGACTCTATCCATCTCCAGTGAATTCACGGCTGTGTGTTCTCATTGTACCTCTCGCCGACCGTTCGCGTCTGTACCTTCATCTGATCCGTTTCATTTGTCGGGAGCGACACAAGGTCAGAAGAATCAAGCAAACCTCCCTCCATCAGAATACAGAAGGATCATCCCAAAGATTTGATAATTGGTGATCCCAACAGAGGTGTGAGCACTAGATCAAGAGAAGTGATTTCAGGTTCTTGTTTTGTTTCCAAAATAGAACCTAAAAATATCAAGGAAGCTCTCACTGATGAATACTGGATTTGTGCTATGCAAGAGGAATTAGGTCAATTCACAAGGAATGAAGTGTGGAATCTTGTTCCTAGACCTGATGACATAAATGTGATTGGTACAAAATGGGTGTATAAGAACAAGTCAAATGAACAAGGAGTTGTTACAAAGAACAAAGCTAGACTTGTGGCTCAAGGATACACTCAAATTGAAGGGGTAGACTTTGATGAAACCTTTGCACCAGTAGCAAGGCTTGAATCAATAAGACTACTGTTGGGAATTGCTTGTATCTTGAAGTTCAAGCTATTTCAAATGGATGTGAAAAGTGCCTTTTTAAATGGCTACCTTAATGAAGAAGTATATGTAGAACAGCCTAAAGGATTTGTTGATCCAAGCTGTCCAAATCATGTATACAAACTCAAGAAGGCACTTTATGGGTTGAAGCAAGCTCCAAGGGCATGGTATGAAAGACTGACCACATTTCTTATCAAGCAAGGATACAGAAAAGGTGGGATTGATAAAACCCTGTTTGTTAAAGATGAAGAAGGAAATGTCATGATTGCTCAAATATATGTTGATGACATTGTCTTTGGTGGGATGTCTGACAGGATGGTCAAACATTTTGTCAAGCAGATGGAATCTGAATTTGAAATGAGCCTAGTAGGTGAGTTAACCTACTTTCTTGGTCTGCAAATAAAGCAAATGGAAGACTCAATGTTCATCTCACAAAGCAAATATTCCAAGAACATAGTCAAGAAATTTGGAATGGAAAATGCTGCTCACAAGAGAACTCCTGCCCCCACACATTTAAAGCTGACTAAAGATGAAAAGGGTGAGAATGTAGATCAAAGCTTATACAGAAGCATGATTGGAAGCTTGTTATACTTGACTGCTAGCAGACCAGACATTGCATTTGCAGTAGGAGTTTGTGCAAGATATCAAGCTGATCCAAAAGTCAGTCATCTCAATCAAGTCAAGAGAATCCTTAAATATGTTAATGGTACTTGTGACTATGGCATAATGTACTTTCATGGTTGCAAACCAATTCTCACTGGCTTCTGTGATGCTGATTGGGCAGGAAGTGCTGATGACAGAAAAAGCACTTCAGGAGGATGCTTCTTTCTAGGAAACAATCTGATTTCTTGGTTCAGTAAGAAACAGAATTGTGTATCCTTATCTACAGCTGAAGCTGAGTATATAGCAGCAGGTAGCAGTTGTTCTCAGTTGGTTTGGATGAAGCAGATGCTCACTGAGTACAATGTCCCACAGGATGTCATGACATTGTACTGTGACAATTTAAGTGCAATCAACATATCAAAGAATCCTATCCAACATAGCAGGACAAAGCATATTGATATCAGACATCATTTCATCAGAGATCTTGTAGAAGAAAAGGTGATTTCATTGGAGCATGTAGCTACAGATCTGCAGTTAGCTGATATCTTTACCAAAGCATTGGATGCTACACAATTTGAGAACTTAAGGGGCAAACTTGGAATCTGTTTATGTGATATTTAGCAGTTAATGAGATGTGCCAACATGTCATATGACATTGCATGGCATAAGTTCCAGATGGCAAAGCTAGTCTGGACAAGATCCTTGGGAATTCCATCCCTAATCCTTTGCACTGTAACGGCTACTTATTTAGTAACTACTTATAAGAAGCTATCAAGATTCTCATCATACTATCACAAGCGAATCACATTAACTAGCAATCCTTTAGAAATCATAAACCCTAAAGTTGTTCATCCATCTTCCTCTACAATGTCTCAAAACCCTAAAACAACTGAGGAAGTTCTCAACAAGGAAGACGTGGTTCATGCCACTCCCATCTCTGTAGTACCAATGCAATCAACCCCATTGGACGAACTCAGGGGAAGCATTTCTCACACAAAAAAGGCAAGAACACCAAAGAGAGCTAAAGATCAAGTCTGCAACAAAGCCAAAGGAGGCATTCCTTCTCCTGCTAACATGCCCCCAAAATCTTCTAAATATGTTGATGATTCCATCAAGGAGATTGTCAACCAAATCCTCTTTGAACAAAGAGTGGTGAGTGGGATCTCTGTTCCCTTGAACACCATGCCTGCACCTCAAGAAGAACCAGCTCAAACTGCAGAAGACACTCCTGCAGAACAAGATGTCCCAATGAATGTTGGAACATCTGCAGATGAGAAAGAAAATTCATCTGATGCTGATACTGAACAGACTGAGGACCAGAAAAAGGCCTCAAGTGAAAGTGATAAAGAAGTCTCAGAGGAACAGGCTAAAGCCTCAAATGAAGATCAAATCTCTGCTGATCAACCAGCTGAAGAGGAGACTGCTCAATCTCCTCCAGTGGTCAACCTGGAGCAGGATTCTGATGCAGAAATCATAGCATCTGTTAAACCCAGCATAGCCAAAAGGCTAAGGTCCAGGAAAGGAAAGATGCAAGCTGAAACTGTCATCCCTGAGAAGAAGAAGACTAGTCCAAAGAAAGGCAAGGCTAAAGCTACCTTTGGTCCAACAAAATCATGGAGCAAAGTCCAAACCCATAAGAGAAAAGCTGCCACACCATCAGATTCAGATGTTGAATCAGATGTCCCAACATCTCCTCCCAAGAAGAGACCAGCACCAGCAAGAGCTTCAACTGCTGTTCCAGAAGCTCCCTTGGACAACATATCATTCCATCTTGTCTCTAGTGTTAACAGATGGAAGTATGTGTACCAAAGAAGGGTTGCCCTGGAAAGAGAACTGAGCAGCAATGCACTTGAGTGCACAGAACTGATTGACCTCATCTCTGCTGCAGGACTATTCAAAACAGTCTCAGATCTCTCTCCATGCTATGAACTTCTTGTCAAAGAGTTCATTGTTAATCTTCAGGAGGATTGTTCAAATGGTAAGTCCTCTGAGTTTCAAAAAGTTTTTGTTAGAGGTAAATGTGTAGAGTTTTCTCCTCAAATCATAAATCAGTACCTAGGAAGAGAAACAGATGAACCAAATGAGTTAGGTAAGACAGATAATCAAATCTGTAAGGTGATCACTGCAAACCAGGTCAAGGCATGGCCTGTGAAGGGAAAGCTCTCAGTGAGCATGCTTACCAGAAAGTATGCCATGCTGAACAGAATTGGTACTGCTAACTGGGTGCCTACCAACCACACTTCTTCAATCTCAACTGGTCTGGCCAGGTTCATCTATGTTGTGGGAACTCAAACAAAGATGGACTATGGAGCTTACATTTTTGATCAGACCTTGAAGCATGCCAGCTCCTCTGCAACAAAGCTTCCAATAGCTTTTCCATCATTGCTGTGTGGTATTGTTCTAAGTCAATACCCTGGAATTTTAACTGAGAAAGACACAATCTGCAAGAGAGAAAGCCCCCTGGCTTTTCACTACAAATTATTCCTCAGTCATCATGCTGCAGATGTTGAAGCACCTTCTGGGACATCTGCAGGTCCCTCAACTGCTAAGAATCCAATCTCCAAGAAGGCTTTAATTGCTGAACTCAAAAGCACCTGCAAAGAGCTTGAAGCTAGAAAGCAGAAGCTTGAGGAAATCATTCAAAGGTTGGAGAATGAAGAAGACCAGAAAGCTACCTCTGATGAAGACAGTGAAGCTGATGCAGAAACAGAAGCTGATGAAGAAACTGAGAGTGATGAATCTGAGTGATCAATGTATGTGAGGCAAATGTAATGACAGCAATGTATTTGGAATATTGTCTTTGGCCCCTAATTTTGTGTCTACCAAGGGGGAGAACAACATCAACTTGTAATTGCTGTTTTAGTATGAATGAAAAATTCTGTTTGTTTGCTTCTGAACTGAATAAGTTTTTCTTTCTGTTTCAACAAGATTATATACATATATGTTTGAGGGGGAGTAATCTCAAATAAGAATCAACAGAAAAGTAATGCTATACTCTGATAAAAAGAACTTCTGCTGCACTCTGAAAACCAGAAAAGATGTTAGCCAAAAATTAGCCAAAGGGGGAGTTTGTAGATGTTTAAGAATTGGCAGAATTTTTGACCAACAAGAAATGTTGAATTCAGTTCAGAATGTCCTATCAGATGTTGGGACATTATCAAACAGAGTATGTGAACTTATTTCAGGATGTCTCATCAGATGTTGGGACATTGTGTAAATAACTTCAGTTCAGTTTTTCAGGATGTCCCAACAGATGTTGAGACATCTCAGACCTGCTACCAGAATTAATTATTGATTAACTGATCAGAGATATTTAAGGAGAATTATCTGGAATTAATTAATGATGGATAAAAACAGAACAAGGCGCATCTGTAGGGAGTTTTATATTGAAGATTCGGATTAAAACAGAAGACCTAAATCACCTAGAATCTAGGAGGTAACAAACCCTAAATTCAAGGTGAAAGCTGCTGCACATTAGGACTGGATCATTCTACAGAAAGCCCAAAATTCAGATACCTATTTAAGCAACAGAAACTCATAGAATTGAGTACGAATTTCAGAAGACCAAATAGGGTGTCTAGTGTTTTTAATAGCAGGTGTTTTATTGTACCACTTTATGAGCTTTTAAGCAAAAGTGCATTTGTGACTTGATTGAAACTGTTAAGTAAGATCAAGCTGTTTTGTTTGAAGGATGTCTTCAATTTCAGTAAACTTGTAAACTTGATCACTGTGTGATTGAGGGGGAGTGAGTAGGGTACTCTTATCTAAGGTGTGTCTTAGGTAGAAATTGCATTGGGTAGTTATTAAGTGATAGATTAAACAGGGTGGTTTAAGTCTAGAATTAATAATACTTATAGTGGATTTCCTCCTGGCTTGGTAGCCTCCAGATGTAGGTGTGGTTATACACTGAACTGGGTTAACAAACTTCTGTGTTGTTTACTTTTCTTGCTATTTAAGTTTTGGTTAAATTTGTCAAGTGTCCTATCAAGTGTTGGGACATCTCTTAGGACATCTCATACCTGATCACAGAATTTCAGGTTAGTCCTTCTTAACCATAGAGGAAGAATTAGAACCCTAATGTAAGGCCCAAGTTACAAGATGAAGTCTTAGTGATTATTAAGATGATTTGATTAAGAGGTTTAAACAAATTAAAGGTTTAACACTTAGGATTAAAGTTATACACTCCATCCTAAGAGAAGGATGCAGGCATAACCCTAATTCCAAAGTCCTAAAACTTTAAGAGTTTAGTCTCTAATTATGAAGATGAGGAGAGAGACTCAAGGAGACTCAAAGGTAAAAAGCTAGGGGGACTAATCACAACCCTAATTATTATCATGCTTGGGTGTTCCTATGGTTTGTAAGGCTTAAGAAAGATCTTCAAGGAAGCCACCAATGGAAGAAGCAGATGAAAGGAAGATGAGAAAGAAGAACAAGTTACTTACTTCATTGAAGAAGATAAGTAACTTAAAGAAATAAAGTGAGAGATATGAAACACAAGTGAATAAAATTCACTTAAAAGACAAGTAAGGATGCAAATGAAAGAGATAAGAGAAATGATAAGTGAAGGCAAATCCACTTCTCATAGTGACTTACCACCTGAAAATGTTAGTATGAATGCTTAAAGTATAAAGGATAAAGAAATGAAGTGAAATGAGATGCAATGAGATGAAATGACCAAAGTCAGAAGTATTTATGCAATGTTAATGTCATGTGAGATGAGGCAAAGGCATACAAAGTGAATATGTATGATCATACAAGAATGAGATGTCATGTAAACATGCTTTGAAGTTTAAAAACACATGAAAGTTAATGAAATGAAATGAATACAAAACATGGCAAATGAATGAAGAAATGATCAAGAATTATTCTAACATGTCCTAAGATGTCTAAGATGACATGTGAATGCAAGAAATGTCATGGCAAGTTCATTATGGATGCATATGCAAGATGAATGCAAATGAACATGAGAAATTAGGGTTATATGGAAGTATGAGATGCAAATGAACAAAACAGAAGCATATGACATGATAAAAAATTGAAACCAAGCTCAAACAAACCCTAATCCCATACTAGGTCACACCCCAAAGGAGAAGGTCAGAAGCCTAACCAATCACAAGTTATGAATTTCCTAAGTTTCTAGGGTTTTTTGGGTGGTTCAAAGGGAAAAATGAAAATCAATTCAAAAATGCAAGATGAATTCATGAGATAAATATCCTATAAACTACATGCCATGCACAAAACAATGCAAAATGAATCATCTTCAAACTCTTCTTAGTTAGGCATAAATGATTTTTTTAAGTTAGGGCTCAAAAATATAATTTAAATAACCCTTAATTCAAAGAAAATTCTCAAGTTATGATCAAACCTAAAAAGAAATTTGTGTGAAGAGTTTGAAAATGTTTCTAAATGCAATGGGATTATTCATGGTTTTTTGGGTAATTTTTAGAAACCTAAATGTATTTTTAATTAATTAAAAGACTTTAATTAATTAAAAATAACATTTAAATATTTAAAAAATACTTTTTTAATGCAAAAAATAAAATAAAAATCATTTTTAGGTTGAGAAAAATATTTAAAACAAAAATACAAAAGGGAATATTTTTTGGATTATGTTTGCTATTTTAAATTAAATGTGCAAAAGAAATGGAATAAAAATGAAATAAAATGAATAAAAATGCAAAGTCAGCTGATCCTAAGGCCAGGATTTAAACTGGAGAAGACTGCGCACGTGAATGGGAGGCTTGGATTGAATCTGGCTAATTAATCTGATTAACCTAATTAATTAATAATTAACCTTAAGTGAAATGATCTAAACCGTACCCACGCACGCGAAATCAAATCTAAGGGCTGACATTCAAACTGAGCCACTAAACCCTAATTAGGGTTCTAAACATTTTCAGGTGACCGGAGCTAGCTCCGGTCATCTTCTCCGGCAGTCCAAAACAACTAACTCCCTCCCTAGGCTAAATTAAAGGCTCTGAAGCTCCAGAATCACTCTCCTAACATCCCTAAGCAAGAATCCATCATCAAAACACATTTATCATACATCAAAAACAAGATACGAAGCAAATCGTAAAATTGAACAAAACTTTCAGAAGTTCAATACATGCTTAATACTCAACCATTTTCAAAACAAATTACATCAGGGTGATCAGTGAAGCATGAAGATTCATTTAGAAACTTAAAACGCAAGTTCTGGAAAAAATGTTCTTGAGATTACCTAAGGTTGAACTTTCAGTTCTTGAGCTTTCTAGACCTTTCTTTGGTGCAAATCAACTCCAATGAGCTTCCTGAGAATGCTTTGATGCTTGGAGTGAGTTTATTTGGCCTCTTTCTGAAGTTCAGTTTTGAGAGGTGAAAAATCGTATTTTGATTTGGGTGGGTGTTTTGCTGAAATGAAGGGTGGGAAATGATCCTTAGGTGGTGGTGAGGTGAATGGTGGAAAAATATTTGAGTTTGAGTAGCTGGTTTTGCAGATTCGAAGAGAGGAAGGATTTTGGTGATTTTTTCAATCCTGGCTTGTGGGAGGTTCTCAGCTTGTGTGTGGTGTGTTTTGGATTGCTTTAGGTTAGTATAAACAATTGCAATTGGTTCAGAGAGTTGTTGTGGCTCAGCTTGATTGGTATGGTTGTTTTTGCAAAAAGTCAACATTGGTTGTACTATGAGAATGGGTCATGGCAGGAGTAGTTATATGGCATGTCTGGCCTCAGCTGACTTTGTGGAGGGCCCTTAGATCATTTTTATGCAGTTGGATCACTTGGATGGAGAGATACCATAGGTTTTGCAAAATTCCCTCTTTGAAGTTTCTTGGATCATAAGTCATGGAAATGCATGGTTCAAAGCATAATTCTGATGTTTAGAGGTTTGTTTGACATGTTGTGAAGTGTTTGTGTCCATTTGAAGTCATTAGAATGCCTAAAACATGCCAATTTGCAAAATCCCTCTTTGGCATAAAACTTGAAATTTTAGGATTTTTGCCAACTTTGAAAGGCCATATCTTGAGTTATAGGATGAATCAAGACATGTTCTTGTACTTTTAGAAAAGGAAAATACCTAATCTACAATTTTCATGACCAATAATTTTTAATTTGAAGCATTTTTGGTTGAGAAAGAGGAGGTTGAAAAACTTTCCCAAAATGGAAAGTTTCCATTACAAGTCATTTCCATTTTTGGCAAGTTTGCAAATGACTCAAAATTCTTCAATCTTGTGAACTTCCAACCTCTTCTAAGATCAAATAAATATCATATAACTTCAATTTGATGAAAATACCCCTTTGGTTCCATTGCTGGGGGCCTCAGATGCCCTGATTTTGACTTATCTTGCTCAAGAAGTTACCCAGTGAACAGATGACTTCCACAATGAATTTCTTCATCAAACTTGGTACACATGATCCATATTTTGAAGAGATTACCTTTGGACATATTCCACGAGGAGAGAATTAGTTGGCAGATGCATTAGCCACCATGGCATCTATGTTTGAGATTAGCTAGGATGATGAAGCTCCCAAGATCACTATTGATAGATTTGAGAAGCCTGCATACTGCAATGAGATTGATACTGAAGGAGGAGAGGAAAAGCCTTGGTTCTATGAAGTTAAAAGATATCTTGAAACTCAGGAGTTCCCTGAAGGGGCATCTGTCAAAGATAAGAAGTTTCTGAGGAGGTTTTTCTACTAAGTTCTTCTTGAGTAATGGAATTTTGTACAAGTGCAATCATGATTCGACTTTGCTTCGTTGTGTGGATAAGAAAGAAGCAACAGAGATTATGGAAGACATGCATGATGGGATCTTTGGCACTCATTCTAGTGGTCATGCTAAGGCAAAGAAGATATTGAGAGCAGGTTACTATTGGTCTACCATGGAAGCTGACTGCTATCAACATTCCAGAACATGTCACAAGTGTCAAATCTATGCTGATAAAGTGCATATACCTCCAGCTCCATTGAATGTATTGAATGCTCCTTGGCCTTATGCCATTTGGGGCATTGATATGATTGGTGAGATCAAGCCTACTGCTTCTAATGGGCATCGTTTCATCCTGGTTGCTATTGATTACTTTAAAAAGTGGGTGGAGGCAGCTTCATTTGCATCTGTTACTAAGAATGTGGTGGCTCGATTCAATAAGAATAATCTCATATGTAGGTATGGTATCCCTGAAAGGATTATCATAGACAATGGCTCTAATCTGAATAACACCGTGATTACTAATCTCTACACACAGTTCAAGATTAAGCATCACAACTCTTCTCCATATCGTCCGAAAATGAATGGGGCAGTAGAAGCTACTAACAAGAACATTAAGAAGATTCTACAGAAGATGACTGTTACTTACAAAGATTGGCATGAGATGTTAGCATTTGCTCTTCATGGTTATCGTACTACAATACGTACTTCAACAGGGGCAACCCCATTCTCCTTAGTCTATGGTATGGAAGCAGTACTGCCCATTGAAGTTCAGATCCCCTCCTTAAGAATCATGAAGGATGCAGGCTTGGATGAAGATGAGTGGATTCAGACTCGACTTGACCAGATAAATTTGATTGATGAGAAAAGGCTGGCAGCTGTTTGTCACGGTCAGATGTACCAGAAACGGATGATCAAAGCTTTTAATAAGAAGGTTAAGCAAAAGGTATATCAGGCTGGTGACTTGGTAATCAAGCGTATCATATTACCACAGGGTGATCCTAGGGGCAAGTGGACTCCTACATACGAAGGACCATTTGTAGTCAAGAGAGTATTCTCAGGAGGCGCCATGATGCTTACTACTATGGATGGTGAAGACTTCCCACAGCCCGTAAACGCGGACATAGTTAAAAAATACTACGCATAAAAAAAGACCCGCTAGGTTGATTGGCCTAGGCAAAAATAAGGGCATCCCGGCGAACCAAAAGGGTTCGGGAAAAAATTAGGGATATATATATAAGAAAATGTACACCCGGCAAGTCGAAAACCTGAAAGGGCGGCTTGGGCAAAAAAAGGGTATCCCGGTGGATTGAAAACCTGAAAAGGCAATCCAGGCAAAAGTTAGGGATTAAAGCGCATGACTATGTCTCGTTGGATCACCCATATAACTCCAACTGTCAGTACTACTTCACTCAAGTTCGAATAGATAAAGATCAATCCAATCGTTTCCATCTCAACAGCAGAAGATGAGATACTTGAAGATAATGGCAATAGTAGAATTGAAACTCAATAGGATCATTCCTCACATAGCTGTCTTTCTTTGTTTTTGTAAAACTTTTACGACAAATTCCTCTTACTAGGATTTCTGTCTCCTTGTAAAGACTTTCCTGTGTATAGGCCACTTTATAATATAAATAAAATTTCATCTTTGAATCCAGATTTACTTTTACCCTGTTTACCTAAATGAAAACGTCCATTGGTTGTGTTTAAATGTATGTATGTTTTTGAATATGATTGATGTTTACCAGAAATGCATAAAATGCAGTAATAGTATTTACTAAGGACGAACGAGGGTAGGAGTTCAACGAAGCTTCGCCGGTTCATCCCCACAAGACAACTACAAATCCCCAACAGAGCAAATCTATCTTTATAGATACTTCGAGTTACATCTCCCCTTGAATTTATGTCCATCTCTTTTATCCTCAGTCAGGATACTCGGGAACTTATTCCTTCAATAGAAGTACGACGAACAAGGACGGGAGGTTATAAATACCATACTATCAAACAAGACGGGAACAAGGTCCTCATATTCTTCAACAACGAATCAGGATTTATTTTCCCTAGCCAGCAGTTGTTATACAAAGATATCCGGACGGTTCAGGCTGCATGATTCATACATACATCATTTACATCATACCATAACATATCCATAAATGCATAATACATTTACTTAGATGCACCATGTCATGCATGCATACATATTGCATAAACTAACCTTTTCCTTGCAGGATGGTTATATGCAGATAAAATACTATCAACAATTCACAACAGTTCAGAGACGATCTATACGAAGGTCTAGTGCTGATACTTAATTCAGAGATAATCGCTACGAAGATTTATTTCTGATGATCAATACTCAAGTTGTCCTTGGAAGGGTACGTAAAGGATCTATACGAAGATCTGGTGCTTAATCCAACATATTTCCAAGGGATATAATCGTCACGAAGATTTAATCCTGATATTCTCTTATCCTTGGATAATAGGAAAACGGTCTATACGAAGAATCTATTACCTAATCCAGGATATTTCCAGAAGAGATAATCGTTACGAAGATTTATTTCTACTGGTCTATTCAACAACTCAAAATAGTTCAGAGATGATCTATACGAAGATCTAGTGCTGATACTTAATTCATAAAAAGATCGCCACGAAGATTTGGTTCTAATACTTAAATTAAAGTATGTTCTTAGATATGGTTCAGAGACGATCTATACAAAGATCTAAGCCCTAACACTTAATGAAGAATATTCTTTTTCCCCAGAGATAATGCAAAGACGATCTATATGAAAATATAGTGCTAGCATTCAACTCAAATCATGTTGCATAAACGATTCAGAGACGGCCTATACGAAGACCTAGTACTGATATCCAGTATCAACATAAAGATATTATCACATCCTGATATTATGGATGGCATCTATAAGCCCATCTCTAGTTCTTCCAAGTGGCATCTTCAAGCCCACTTAAGCATATACAACTAATCATCAGTGTTACTTTACGCACCGTCGAGTGCAAATATTTGGGTTTTTGTGTTCAATCCCCTTCAACCTTCCAGGTCACGAATGGCACATATGCCAATCTAACCCCTCAGGTTTCAGAAAATTGAACAGGGGAAGTTGTTGCACCCCAAAATTTGCCCTCACCTAGACAAGAAGTTGTGTACTAAGATGTCCCAAGAGGTTCACAAGGTATCTCAAGAGGTTCACAAGGTTCACAATTAGTCAGGAAGTTTGACAATCCCCTCAGACAATGCATCCTCCTAAGCAATGCATCTTAAACTAGGGTTTTGGATTTCATCAGGCTAAATGGATTTCCAAGGCTTCAAGTGAGCTTCATATAATCCTATATGTCTTTAAGAATCCCTATGTTAAGTTTCAAGGCTTTCCCAAAAAGTTTGCTCAGTCAGATGATCAGATAGGCTAAAATCAGTCAAAGCAGTCAAAAAGTCAAACTAAGGTCAACTATGGTCAAACCAAAGTCAAACTTCATGATTTTTTGCCAACATCAAGTATATGAAGTAAAATTCATCATTTGATCAAGGTTTGATCATGATTCATCAAGGAGATTTCAGATCATCAAGAATCAGGAGTTTCTAAATTAGGGTTTTCAAAGGAAAAGTCAACTGAACTTTGACCAGCCATAACTTTCACATGCTTCATCAAAAAGTTTCCATCCAAAGCTCATTTTGAAGGAAATTTAATTCTCTACAACTTTGTGTCTCACAAGCCAAGCCCAAAAATGCTTCATTTGGAAGGTATGAGCTAAGACATTATAGGTCATTTTAAAAGTCAACAAAAAGTCAACATCTTCCAAAGGGCATAACTTGAGAATGGTAAAGGATATGGACATGAGACCAAAGAGGTTGGTTAGAGGACTCTCTAAGCTCTCCAAAATGTCCAAGAACACCTTCATAGCCTTAAAATTTAGGGATTTGTGTCTTTGCAAAGTTTGGAAATTTTTGAGGCGTTTTTTGAGCAAATCGGATCTTAGAACCAATTCTTTTCACATGGGCTTGTATTTTTATGACCCAATCACTACCATGACATCATGCACGAATTAAAAATCATTTATTCAAATTTTAATTAATTTTATTTTATTTATTATGATTTTATACATTAAAAATCATTTTAAATCAAAATAAAATATAAAAGTCTCAATATTTGATATGATTTTTGTTCTAGAAAGTCATAAACACCAATTAAAGTTGATTGAAATCATATGAGATCAGATCAACCAAAAATAGTAAGAAGATATCAAATTTTTTCAATATTTTGAAGCATATCTTTCTTCAATCTCAAGTTACCCAAAATTCCAAAGTGGGATTTGATTTTTTGACCTAATTACACTCACTACATATACATGAAGACATCACAATGCTGAGGGACGAATTTGGCTGCCTCCAAGAACGAAATCACAAGTCAAAATTTCACTCCAAATTTGAAATTCGGTTTCATACATTCAAGCAATTTCAATAACTTTTGAAGGTTGCTTTAGCTTCTTTGAGGTTCACTGATCGTATTTCAATCCTCATATACATCAAAAGCATTGCCATAAGCATAAACCGAATCAATGTTATCACACTTTTATGAATTTTTCGTTTTCTATTGTTTTTGCATTATAAAATATGTTTGATGATTGTTTTGTGTTTGTGATAAGCTCAGGAATGTTTCTGGACAATTTAATTAGAGTTTCATGGCCAAACCGTAAGAACACCATTGTTAGGGTTCTAAGCTTCGAATTAGGGTTTCATGTTTAACCAAATATAAATGGATTCAAAGGACATGGATAGATTGTATGAATCATGAGGAGTTCATTGGCATAATTAATTTGATGAAATTGTACTGTTTGGTTGATGTTTGAAATTCACAGGTCATGAACATGAGAGAATTCGTAGGTAAAAACGCAGCTGAATTCATATGAATTTTCGCAGGAAAATTGGGGAAGATGAAGTTCAGATGACGCCAAAGTTCAATTCAAAAAGTTATTTTAAAATATAATGTTTGTTTATTGGTTATATGTTGAATGAGTAGTAATAGCTCAGTTGGTTTGTGTGCGTGTATGTGATATTGATGGTCCTGGGTTCGAATCCCCCCAGACCATTTTGTTTTGTTTTATTTTTCTGGATTTTTTGCAGGTTAACAATAAAACAAATTGATCTCCTATGCTAGCACCAGCGTGTGCCTGGCCTGGTGGTGATGTTGTTGGTCTTGTAATTGCAAAGCCTAGGGCCTGGGTTCGAATCCCAGTCTCATGTTTGTTTTTTTTCATTTATTTTCACTATTTTTTTGTTTTGTTTATTTAATTCAAATAATTCTTTAAAATAATAATTCATAAAATAAATGTATATATTATTTTCTTTTATAAAAACTTATATTTTTTATATTCCAATTACTTTCTTAAAAAAAACCTAATTATTATATTTATTATATTATATGTTCATATTATTAAATATATATTTTGTAAATAAATTAGTTTATTTTATAAATTAATAAGTAAAACCCTAATTCTCATAATTATAACCCTAACCCTAATTTTTTTGTAACCCTAACCCTAATATTTTTTAACTTTAGAATTTAAATTAATATCTTTGTAAATTATAATTAATTATTTATTATTTATTAAATATGTATATAATTTAGTTGTTATTATTAAAATACTATTTTTCTTATTAAAATATTTAAAATACCTCCTAATAGTAATTTATTTTGCTAATTTTTTATTTCCTCTTATTTTTTTTATTTTCTAACCATTTATATTCCCTCTTGTTATTATTAATGATTATTGCTTATTTATTATTATTATTATTATTTATATTTCTCGATTATATTGTAACTATCCCAAAGCTTTGTAATAGTTTAGGTTTATTTATTTTACTTTATTTTATTGTGAATATATTAACTGTGTGGTTAGTAACTATAGGGTGTGCATAATATGTTTGTGATTAAAATTGACTTAGAATAACTAATTAAATAAGATAAATATCTGAACATGAACACTCACACACGTAAGTCGATCTTTGATCGCCATCTTGCACTTTCTAGGGTTACCTCTCATGTTGCCTATTTCTAAGGTCAAGTAAGGTGTCTTAAGCAAAGTCCATTCACAAATATCATCAAGTCCCTTCAGTTTATAAGATCAAGTCCCTTCGAGGTTGCCTACGATAAATGATCTTGTCCCTTCGAATAAAAGATGATAGGTCCTTACGTATTGCTAAAGACACCTTGCAGTTGCCTAAATTCAGATTGTCCCTATACATGTCCCTTCTAACATCCAAGGTAATGACTACCTATTCCTTAATAATAGGGATAGTCTTACCATTGGAAGAACATATAAGAACAGTAAAGCCTTAATATAGGATAGGTTCCTCTTAATTACTTGCTCACCTTTTCAAAATACATTTTACACTTCACATTTCAAACAAATTTTCAAAACAAAGTCTTTATATACATCCATACGAGGATCATTATAAAGTACTTGGACAAAATTTTAATCACACACTACACCTTTCTCAAAACAATTTAAAGTGAGCTAAGTAACTAAGAGCCCATGGATAACCATGGATATAAAGGGTGCTAACACATTCCCTTTGTATAACCTACCCCCCGAACTCAAAATCTTTTAAGGTCTTTCTTGTTCTTTTATGCCCTTTCCTTTTGGATAAAATAAAAGTCGGTGGCGACTCTTGCTATCCGCAACATTTAACTAAAGTCAGTAAGGAGAAGAGTTGTGATGTTGGATTTTGAAGTCCCAACACAGTTCTTCCATCATTTTGTTGTTCAAATTGGAACCATTATCAGTAATGATTCGCTCGGGAACTCCATATCGACAGATGATGTCTCTTTTCAGAAATCTGGCTACCACTTGTCTGATGACGTTTGCATATGTAGCTGCTTCAACCTATTTGGTGAAGTAATCAATGGCTACCAAGATGAATCTATGGACATTTGAAGCAGTCGGTTCGATCTTTCCAATCATGTCAATTTCCCACATGGAAAAGGGCCAAGGTGAAGACATCACGTTCAAAGGATTTGGAGGCACATGCACTTTGTCTGCGTAGATCTGGCACTAGTGTTTGATCCTCTAATAAGCTTTTGATGTCATGGAACCAAGGCTTGTCATCTTTAGCAATGTCCACAGAGAATACGTATGCTGGTCGGTCTAGTCTGGATACCGAAATCTGAGGCACATAATTGGTAGTTTTAACCTTGATCATGGAGGAAATGGTAGCTATAGCATCCGCAAACTGATTTTCGTCTCGAGGGATGTACTCAAGTTTGACTGTTGTGAAGAAAGTCAATAATCTCCTCATATAGTCACGGTATGGAATCAGATGCTCTTGGTGAGTGTACCATTTGCTGTTGGTTTGATGGATAACCAAAGCTGAATCTCCAAATATATTCAATGTCTTGATCCTGAGGTCAATGGCTTCCTCAAGACCCATGATACAAGCTTCGTATTCAGCTTCGTTGTTAGTGCAGGCAAATGTGAGTTTTGCCGAGAAAGGCATATGAACTCCTTTAGGTGTAATGAGCACTGCACCAACTCCATGACCATTCATATTGACAGTCCCATCAAAAATCATTGTCCACTCTTCCTCCATGTCAGGCCCTTCGGTGTGAACTAGCTCTTCATGATCTTTTGCTTTTAAGTACATGATGTCTTCATCAGGGAAGTCAAATCTCATGGGCTGGTAACCATCAATGGATTGCTCAACTAGATAGTCAGACAGTACACTGCCCTTGATGGCCTTTTGGGATGTGTACTGAATGTCATACTCTGTCAGAATCATTTTCCATCTTGCAACCCTTCCGGTAAGTGTTGGCTTCTTAAATATGTACTTGATTGGGTCCATTTTTGAGATCAATAAGGTAGTGTGAGTCAACATATACTGTCTTAGTCGGCGAGCAGCTTACGCTAAAGCACAACAAGTTTTCTCGAGCAGTGAATAACGTTGTTCACAATTGGTAAACTTTTTGCTTAGGTAGTATATTGCATACGCTTTTCGACCAAACTCGTCATGCTGGCCCAACACACACCCCATTGATCCTTCTAAAATTGTCAGGTACATTATTAGAGGTCTTCCTTCAACTGGAGGCATAAGAATCAGAGGTTCTTGCAGGTACTCCTTGATCTTGTCTAAAGCCTTCTAAGAATCTTCGTTCCACCTGACTGTTTGTTCCTTTCTTAAAAACTTGAACAGGGGCTCACAGGTTGCGGTGAGATGAGATATGAACCTAGATATGTAGCTCAATCTACCTAAGAACCCCCGAACTTCTTTTTCGGTCCTTGGTGCATCTCCTGAATGACTTTGACTTTGTCAGGATCAACTTCAATTCCCTTTTCACTTACGATAAATCCCAGCAAATTACCGGAACGTACCCCGAATGTGCATTTGTTGGGGTTTAGCTTCAGCTGATACTTTCTCAGACGCTTGAACAACTTCAGCAGATTCACCAGATGGTCTTTTTCAGTGAGGGACTTGGCAATCATGTCATCCACGTAGCATTCAATTTCTTTGTGAATCATATCATGGAATAATGTTACCATAGCCCGTTGATAAGTCGCACCGGCATTCTTCAGTCCAAATGGCATTACCTTATAACAAAATGTGCCCCAAGGTGTGATGAAGGTTGTTTTCTCCATGTCTTCGGGTGACATCTTGATCTGATTATACCCAGAAAAACCATCCATGAAAGAAAACACCGAGAACTGAGTTGTGTTGTCGACCAATACATCAATGTGAGGTAATGGGAAGTCATCCTTCGGGCTAGCTCTGTTCAGGTCCCGGTAATCCACACACATTCGTACTTTTTCATCCTTCTTAGGCACAAGTACAATGTTAGCGACCCACGGTGGGTAACTAGTTACAGCAAGGAAACCTGCGTCCCACTGTTTTTGTACTTCTTCCTTAATCTTCATGGCCATATCCGGGCTAGTACGGCGTAGCTTTTGCTTCACTGAAGGGCAATCATCTTTTAATGGAAGCTTGTGCATAACAATATTCGTATCTAGACCTGGCATGTCTTGATAGGACCAAGCAAAGAAGTCGACGTATTCTCGAAGCATGTCCATAAGATGTTCTTTTATTGAATCTTGCAGGTTGGCCCCAATCTTTACTTCTTTTAAATCCTCTTCGGTACCAAGGTTAACTGTTTCAACCTCCTCCTGATAAGGAGTGATCACTTTCTCTTCTTGCCTCAACAATCTGGCAAATTCTTCAGGTAATTCATAGTCTTCTTCAACCCCTTCATCAGCTTGATTAATTGGATTGTCGAAGTCATACAAGGTCATAGCAGTGCTGTTGTCGGTGCAATCTGGAGGATAATCTCTGCAAGGTTGAGATTTGTTCGTTTTAGTGATCGATTTTAATCTTGTTTAGAAAAGTGTAAAAATAAAATTATTTATTTTGAAAACATTTCCATTTTATTATTTTGTACAAAAGTGAAAAATGAAAAGACAGTGAGCGAAAAAGAGACTTGTTTGCAAAAGATGTCTGATATTCATTGATAATCCATTTGCACAAAATTACAATGTGGCCCTATTACAAAATGAGTCCTGACACCTTGGGCAAGATGCAGGACTTGATGCATGCCAAAAAATCAGGAAATAATAATTACTCTGCAGGAGTAACCCTTATAATTTCCTGGGAAGACCAGTTAAGGACTTGGTGACCCGGGATCCTTGGACGAATCCAGCTCTCCAGGTTGAGGTCGCTTTCCGCCTCTCTTCCAGGTTGTTAACAATATCTGGGGTGAGTATCCCCCCACTGATGAACTTGGGCTCCTTAATAGCCTCTGATTGATCTTGTCGGAATGGTTTGTAACCCAAACTGAATCTCTCCTCCTTCTTTTCCACCGGTAGCAGCTTGCCCCAGCCTTGGGCATTTCCATATTCAACAACCTTTCGGGCTTGCTAATAGGGGACGATTGAAGTACCCATCCTATCCTCTTGGGATGCAGCAAATACTTCAGTCGTCTCCTCATTAACGTCCAGAGCCTCGAATCCCTAGCTCATAGTTTCATGGATTTCACCATCCATCTCAATGTATTTGTAGGTAGACAGATGGCTAAAAAAGATGTCCTCTTCACCACAGATGGTGATAATTTGTCCTTCCCACTCAAATTTCAATTTCTGGTGAAGGGTCGACGTAACTGCGCCAGCGGCGTGAATCCATGGTCGACCCAACAAATAGCTGTAGGCCGGCTGTATGTCCATCACATAGAAAGTAGTCTGAAAGACCCGCGGACCGATTATCACAGGCAGCTCCACCTCTCCAAGAACAGACCTCTTGGAGCCATCAAAAGCCCTGACTACCAGATTGCTTGGTCGGAGAGTTATATCATCATATTCGAGTTTGACAAGAGCTTTCTTCGCCAAGACATTGAGTGAGGACCCAGTGTCAACAAGAACATGAGAGAGCACAACTCCTTTTCACTCTAGGGTGATGTGTAAAGCTTTGTTGTGGTGACGTCCTTCCGTTGTCAAGTTAGCATTGGTGAAACCTAGCCCATGGCTAGTATTAACATTGGACACTACTGTTTCAAGCTGATTCATTGTGATCTCCTCCGACACGTAGGCAGCGTGCAAGACTTTGAGTAGTGCATCCTGATGAGCTTCGGAACACAACAACAGGGATAAGATGGAGATCTTGGAAGGAGTCTGGTGGAGCTGATCCACAACCTTGTAGTCACTTCTTTTAATTATCCTCATAAATTCATCCACATCCTAGTCAAAGGATGATTTATGAGTCTCTTTTGATGCAGATTCTTCAGGTATCACACTTTTTCCTTTGGCTTTGGCAGCAGGCTCTGCCTCAGTGTTAGTTCTTGGAGCTTGTGACGTGAAGAGGCATCCGCTTCGGGTGAAGCCTCCGCCTCCCCCGACATTATCCACTTGTGAGGTAAGAACTGAAGAATCAAGAACGACTTTTTCTCTGTTGCAGTAAAGGTCTGCACCATAATGCCATGGTACAGTGTTGTCTTTATCATATGGAATAGGCCCTGGCATCGTGATGGTGACTAGGCTAACTGCGGCAGAGGTTGGAACCGTTATTGTATGTGGATCATAGAAGATGGTGACAGGACTTCTGGTGGATGTTGGTGGTGATGAATTGAAGCTTGATTGTTGCTGAAACTCTTGTTGAGATAGTTGTTGAAAGTTGCTGGAGTTCGGGACCGTTGTAGGGTCATAATAAATAGTAACAGTGGAGACGTCGTTGCTAGTGGTTGCTGAAGTTGTAGAAGGAGATGAAATGGAACTTTTGTTTGTTGAAGTGATGGAAAAGTTGATTGCTGATTTTGTAGACGAGTCGGTGGGAACAATTGTTATTGCGGTTGTAGAAGAATCATTTGTTATTGTAAAAGGAGTTGTTGGTGTTGTTGAAGCTGTTGTGGTTATTTGCAGAATGCCTTCTTTAATCAAGCCATTGATGCCATTCCTCAAGCTTGCACACCCGTTTTTGGAAACCTTGCAAGATTCACAACAGGCCTCACAACCTGGAAACACTTGGCATTTCAAAAGCTGAGTTTTAACCTCTGCCAGAGGTGTCTGAATACTTGCAATATCTTCAATCAAACTCATGGGTGAGCCTTCCTCTATAGCATTAATCCTTGGCCCACTGTGGCTTGGCATAGGACTTTTCATGACATTGGGAGGTGGTGCAAAGTTCAGGGCCTTTGAATCTACCAGATCCTGGACCTTCATATGCAGAGCCCTGCATTTTTCTATGGAGTGACCAGGTGCATTGAAATGAAAAGCACACCTAGCGTTGACATCGTAATTTCTCGGAAGGTTTTGAGGATCAGGTGGAGCCAATGTCCTCAACTCAACAAGATTGAGCTTTAGGAGTCGTGGCAGCAATGTGGCATATGGCATTGGAATAGGGTCAATCACCATGTTGATCTGAGATGGGCGCTGTTGGAAAGGGCGTTGTTGTTGATTGTTGTTATTGTTGTTGTAGGATCTCTGTTGAGGAAACTGTGGATGTTGAGGAAAATGATGTGGTTGTTGAGTGTATTGAGGAGGTGGGGTAGGAATAGTGACGGCAGCAACTGATCTTGGCAAATATTGGGGTCTGCCTCTTCCCATGTGTACAGAATTTGTCTCACCAGATTTGCGGGGCCCAGCAAATGGTTTCCTTGCACTGCTTGAACTGGCACCATTGTCAGAAATCTTTCCCATCTTCAGTAAGCTCTCAATTCTTTCCCCAGATATAACTACGTCTGCAAAGCTGGTGGAAGAAAATGCAGCCAATCTGTCAATATAAGTACCCTGGAGAGTATTCATGAACATGTCTGCCATCTCCCTTTCAGACATCGGGGGTTGAACGACAGCAGCTAGTTGCCTCCACCTTTGGGCGTACTCTCTAAAGCTTTCTCGGGACGACTGTGACATTCCCATCAGAAGGGTTCTATTTGGAGCCATGTCCAAATTATATTGATATTGACGAATGAAAGCTTCTGCCAAGTCTTTCCAATTCCTTACTGTGGCCCTGGTCAAGTGGGAGTACCATTCCCGGGATGCCCCTGTCAAGTTATCCTCAAAGTAAAACAACACAATTTCTCATCCAGGGTGTAGACTTTCAATCTCCCCAGGAAAGACTGAAGATGGGTACGTGGGCAGGATGTGTCGTTGTATCTTTCAAAACAAGGAGGTTTGAACTTATGAGGAATCCTAACCCCCTCCACTAATCCCATGTCCATGACATCAAAACCTAGAGATTTTTGGGATTCAAGAGACCTTAGCTTCTCTGCAATTTCATCCAACCGACGATCGTAAACTTCATCTCCAGCCCCAACCACAGTAAATTGTTCTTCCTGAGGGTCTTCCTGCAAGGCCCTCCCTCCAGTGTTACCTTGGGTGTTTCTTAGAGCATTGATGTCTGGGTTTAGATGAGGTCCAAACTCTGGTGGATCAGTACGAGGCTGTACGTGATCGTTGTTACTGGCACCCCCTGTACCTAGATGGTTTTCCTCGGGAGTTTGCCGCTCGACTAACTCTCTAGTCTTTCTTGGCTCTGAGCTAAGCCAATCATCAATGCCATAAATTGATTCATTTGGGCCCTCATCTCTGTCCTCTCATTGGCCATTGGGGTCCTCACATCAGTCAAGTCTTGTTGAACTTGATCCATTTGTAATCCCGGAAGGTTGTTTCTTGTCGGATACCGGTGCACTCTATTGACAGGGAACACTCTTCTACGAGCAATTTTCCTGAAACCATAACAAAGTGAGAAACAACAACAAAACAAAAACCTACAAAACAAAGAGAAAAAGTTAGTATGCAATGCAGGATGCCTATTTGTCTTCCAAGGGTATCCGGTTTGGTTCTTTGGTTTTGACCATTCCAAACCTCGGGGAATGATGATGTTGCAGAGAGATAAAAGCCCACAGAATAATACAAACCATATATTACAAAAATGTGAAGATACATAGTTTGATTACAATAAAGTTCCCATGGTGGGTCAAAATACAACAACAAAATCAAAGGTACAAACAAAAGGAGATACAAATACAAGGAAATCAAACATCCAGCCCAGAGTCATCCTCCCTCACTTCCTTCAGGAGGGCCTCAGTCACTGGACCTACTGGGTGCTCTGTAATGGTCCTGATGAGGAGGTTTCTGGTGGCAATGGCACTGGTCAACTTCTTGTGCTTATCCTGATCATTTGACCTCTTCAACCCCGCCCGGAGTTTCAACTAAGAGATCTCCTTCTGTGCTGCTAACAAAGCTGCCTGATTCTTTTTCTCACTAGCCTCCAGTTGCTCTATCCTAGCTTGGGTTCTTTGATCTTCTTGTGCACGAGCCTCAGTGATCCTGATCCACCTAGCCTGACTCTCCTCTAAGTAATGCTCAGCTCTGGCCTTCTGAGTCTTAGCTTCTTTTCAAGCATTATTCAACACTAACTATCCTGGTCTAGCCTTTTTGATGTAGTCATCTGTTTTCTCAATCTTGGATAAGTGCTCAATCCGGAGCTTCTCTAACCTTTCATTATCCAGACGGCTGTCACTCGTCTCCCAGAGGGTCTTCTTCAAAGCTTAAGAGAGCTGAGTATTTCGTTCCTGTAATTTCTCAAACTCCTCTAAACTGACAGTAGCTGCAAGATCCAATACTAAAGTTCCAGGTACATCCTCTAAGGTGAAGGGCATATGGGTGATCTGTCCCTTGACACGAGACTAGTCAAGATACTGAGCTGAGGCTATGTTGTTACACTTGCCAAGAATAGCTGTCCCTTTAGTCTGAATATTGTCCCAAGCCCAGGCTTCTTGTCTAACAATGGCAAGGTTGTGCTGGATGTCACAATAGAGGGTTTCTGTCAAATATTGCCCTCTTGGGGGATGTACCAAAGCATACCCTAATTGCCTCTTGAAAAGCAAAGGGTTGTAGTTGATGCAACCTTTTACTCCAATCAAGGGTACATTGGGATATTGTCCACAGCTGGTAATGATATCTTTGCCCTTGGTGCTCTGAGTGCCCCATCTGATGTCTTCTGATGTAAGGGCAATCATCCTCTTAGCCCAGTTCCTTGGCTGATGAGGATTCAAGAAAGTGTCTGACTTCGGTAAGTGCCTTAACAACCAACAGTAGAAGAGGGGTGCACAGCATCTGACCAATCTCCCCCTTTGCTTCTCATTCCTTTGATGCACTGAGTAGTAGAAGTCTCCAAGCAAGGTAGGAACTGGGTTCCTCAATAAGAACAGGTGAATAGCACACTTGCTTACAAACTTTGGCTCGTCTGCAAACAAGATAACTCCATATATGCTGAGGCCTAGGAGAGTACAAACAGTTTCCCACTTCCCTGCTGCAACATGCAGGGTGGCCGGGGAGATCAAGAAATCTAAGTGAAGGCCTGGAATTCAAGCCTTGGTGGTCATGCTCTGGTCAATGAGGGTAGGCTCCAAGTGCAAGGCCTTAGCTATATCTCATTCTTGGGAGCAACCATCTCAGGTTTTAAGGGAATCCCTCTCCTGATAGGAATACCTAACAACATGGAAAATTCTTTTATCAATGGTCCTAGCTGAAAATATGGGAAAGTGAAGCATCTGAGAGGAGGGTCATAAAACTGCAAGCAAGTGTGGATCATGCTCCTCTGGGATGCATCCAGGTCCATAATCATGTCCATAATACCTCCATAATGTTCCCTGAATAAAGGGACATGATCAGGAGTGATGAGAGACTGGATCTGTCTGATGCCTGTCAGATTAGGCTCAAAGAAATGGTATGTGATGTTGCTCTTCCTGGAGGTGTATATGCTGACAATGGATGCTGGTGAAGAAAACTGTGGAGAAGCACTGATGAAGGTAACTGCTGAAAACTGATGAAGATAACTGGAGAAGATGCTGAGGAGGAGTCTCTGATGAAGACAGCTGGTGAAGATGGCTGAAGAAAAGTCTCTGAGGAAGACAACTGATGAAGATGCTGGTGCAGATAGCTGAAGAAGTCTGAGCAGCAGAACAGGTCAAAACCAAACCAAAGATAAGATATGTATACCCTGTAAAACAAATAGACAAATGTTAAATGATGCAAAATGATGTATGCAGAATGATATGCAAGGGTTTGTGATCAAGTGCTGGATCTGTTATCTGCCTTGGTAGGGTCCATGTGTGTTCATAAGTCCGGATGGAGGCTTAGAAAACTAGTAACCAGGTGGGGGACTCAAATAAAGAGTCACAAGTCCAGGGTTTCACAAGAACTGTCCAAAATGATACAACCTTAAAGAAAAACTAGTAACAAGGTATGATGAGGCCAAGGGTTCCTGCAAACCTGTAAACATCCCAACCCCCTCACATGTATTGTTCTAGAACAAGGATCCTCAGACTTAGATCAGTTATGAGAAGTGTAAACACTTCTAACCCGGAGGTACAATGTTTACAATAACCATAAAGGATCTTCCTCTAATTCACCTTAGATGTTGAAGGTCATAAAAGGTCATCCAGACTTATCAGGCTTCCCAGATAGCCCTAGTACTACAGGAAATCCGTAGCACAGAGTTCTCAAGAAGAAACCCATGTCTGAACTGTGTTTCATATTCCCGCACCAGACCAAAATGGAATGGTGTAAACACCCCAAATTTGCCCTCACCCATTCACGCCATGGCTTGTGATTTTCATATAGGCATAAACTCAACCATAGCATCTCATACCACATTTTTTATTCACTGCATTGATTCTAAATCATCTGCATCTAGGGTTTGTGATCTGAGCAATCCAAGAGCCATTTGAGTCACTCCAAAGGTCTTCAATCACTTCAAAGGGGTCCATGTATGTTCAAGCGTCATATTGCATCCCCACAAAGTCAAGAAAGTCAAAGAATCACAAGAACCGAGAAAGGCATAGGGGCAGAGCCGGGTTTGGCTGCACAGATGACCTAAAATTAGGGTTTTGGTTTCAGGGGCCATAACTCCGAATTTTTTGCTCATTCTTGTTTCTGTTGGTCATTGTATGATATGAGGATCATGCATGTCAATTTTCATGAAGAAATTCCATGGGGAAGTCATCTAATCAAGAGTTGACTTCTTGAGCAAGTCAGTGTAAAATCAGGGTATCTGAGGCCCTCAATGACCCAACCAAGGGGTGTTCTTCGTCATTTTGATTGCGTATGATCTTTATTTGATCATAGAAGATGTTAGAAGTTCACAAGATTGAAGAATTTCGAGCCACTTTGCAAAATTGCCTTGTATTGGAGAACTTGCAAATTCTCATGGCAAGCCTTTATGTGACTTCAATGCGACTTCTAATCATCACGCAAGCATGGACCATGGCCTTAAATCCTGAATGCCACAAAGAATCTCCAAGTTTCACGACTTATGCTTCGAGAGATCACAAAGGGGCCAGGCTTGTACCAATTTGCAAAAGCCCATGTGGCTATGCCTCCACTTGTTGCAATCCCCAAGATCTGATCCATAGGCCTGTGCCACACCAGCTATTCTTACCCATCAAAGACCTTACAAATACGTTTCCCGCAAATCATTTCAATCAATTGGAGTCTCATTGATGATTAAGCGTCACTAAAATTTCAAAGTGGTTTTAAGTTATTTTGAATTTATTTTCAATAAATTGATAGGCCATGGGTTAAACTTATTGCACTTTTGTTAAGAAAAATGATAAGTATGACTTCCTTGATTCATTGGTTTCGAAACATAAGGAGGATGGCTTATTGGATTTGATTCTTTGATTTCAAAAAGGGAAAGGAGAAAAGAAATTTCATGGTATCGTGTTGGACTCGGATTCAAACGGCATTTCATGGGCATTTCGTGGTATTATGTTTGATTTGGAGTATGTTGGATTTGGATTATGTTGGATTTGGATGCACGTTTGTTTGGAGTCATGATTCATTTTATGTTGCTGTGTGTTAGTCAAGGTGAATTGTTTTCAAGCATGTTAGTATTGATATTTTCCAAGTTTTGCAAGACATTGAGATCCTGATTGGTGCATTGTCAAAACAAACGGAAATGAAAACCAAAGACAAACTATACTGAAGGATTTAAATGCATAACGTTTTGTGTTAATAATTGAAGGCTCAAGGCCATACTCCAAAGGTCCTAACTACATTTCAAATATCCATTGTTATCCCAAATAATTGTTTATGTTACAAATTCCAATTCTATTTGTTACAAAATCATGGCAGTGCAAATTAAAAGATAATTCCAAATCAAATCCTGCGAAGAGCAATGATGATATTTTTGACATTGAGGATGGGAAAGTTCCTGGAGGTGAGTATGTTTCTTTGAAGGAAGTTGATGCAGATTGTTCGCCAAGTTCATCTTGGAAATGGGTGGAGAACAACTCTGACGTGGACGGCGACTCAGAGGATCCAGGGTCTGATGGGGCAGGGAGTTCTTCGCCATATGCCTCCATGGCTGACATCATTCCAATGCTTGATGAGCTCCACCCGCTTTTAGACATAGATGCCCCACAGCCTGCTCATTTGTCCCGTGATGGTTCTGCATTTGAGAAATCTCAGAAAAGTAGTAATGATGATGATGATCATGATTATGTGCCCAGTGTTGAATCAGATGATGATAATGATGACCACAGTGTTTACATCGAAATGAAGAAACCAAATGCAGCAATCTGTGACGTAAATACGACTTTGGAAATTAATCTTGATTCTGTTAGAAAAAATGTCAAAGAAATGAGATGGATTCATGCCAAAAAGTGAGTATTCAGAAGAAATTCAAGAAAATGTAAAACAAGGAATTATAAGGCACTTAAATTCGAAGTGAAGGCAAACCCAGAAATCTGATTTGTTTCGAAGCTACTTGCCCTTCAAGTCTTGTTCTATTTCTTCTCCCAAGATGACCCCATCGAATATCCTTGCCAACTTGTCATGAATATTCACCAACAAACATGTTCAGAGACTTAAACAAACAAGCTGTGAAAAGACAATATTGTGCATCAGTAAAAATAAAGGCTTTGTGTCAAATAATTAATGTTTTACCACAGTAAAAAAGTCAAATTTCAAGTAGAGGAACCACCATTATTCTATTCCACCAACAGACAAATATTTAGCAAAAACAGGGAAAACTCAATTCAATCCAAATTCAACTGATTCAGTCCATTTCAAACAAGGGAAACTGAGTCAAATAGCACAGTATAAGGTGCAAACAGACAAAAGCAAGGCAAAAATGCAGAATCCAGTTTCACAAGTATGGCAAAAGCTTTGATACAAAAAACAGGTGCAAAAAGTAACTATCAAGTATACCTCTTTAGATGCAGCAAAGTCTTGAACCAAGTCTTCTAGGGCCACTCCCTCGAGTCAGTCATGAAAACAAAAACACAAGAGATTGATTAGCAAAATCAGTTAATGGAAATCATTCTCTTGGGCACCAATAAAAAAGTCAAGTTATGACAGCAAGATTCAAGGCCACAAGTAAAAAGCAGGAAGATCAAAGGCAAAATAATTCAGTTCAAATCTGATTTATTTAGTTTTTTCAAAACTTTTGAAAATGAACAAAGGATGCAGTGATTAAAGTAGGCAAAAGGAGCAGAAATGACAAGCTGCAGGACTAAGTTTCATGGAAATGGTCAGTTTACCTCTGCAGCAGGGTACACCTTCTTTTTCTCTCTCCATAAGAAGACAATGAACACCAAAATGGAGCCTGTGTTTCTGAGCCATAACCTGCAACTCTGAACTGCTTTCCTACACCAGCAAAAAAAACCTGCAGATAGAGAGTGATCAAGCATCAGCTTCAATAAAAAAAATGCAGTCAACAAGAAGACCGAAACCCTAATTTCTTTGGCTATAAAAAGGGATATCAGTCAAAAGTGAAGAAGGAGCCGCATCAAAACACACAGAAAAAAAACCTAAGTTACTTTTATCAGAAGAGGATCAAAAATCAAACAATACAGAAGAAAAAACCCTAGCCAAAAACATAGAGAAACATCAATATTAGTAGGCACAAAATTCATAAGAAAAAGCTTCTCACTCAGATTTAAAGAAGTATTCATAGGAGAAAAAGAAGCTAAAAGTTTCGAAGCATAAAAAAGAGGGGACGCGGAGGTGGAACAAAGGTTCAAACACAGGGGAGGCAACACATACCATTGGATTTCTTCGCTCCGGTAACTTCCGGAAGGTATTTTTCCCTTCTTAACTCTTTTCGCCAACTGATGAATGTTGCATAGCGTTGATTGTAACTCTCGGTATTGCATCGATGTCCATGCTTTCGTTTTGTCGGTTTCTTTCGTGTTTTTGCTTTGTTTCGTTTTGACTTGTTCATTTGTGGAGGCCGAGGTGGGGATTTTTCTTTCGATTTGGGGTTAGGGTTGTTGAGAGGTTAGCAGAGTCGATTTCTGAGTTTTTGGTGATGGTATTGTAAATTCAAAAGAGAGGTTCAAATGGTTAGAGGTGAAGAGGAACGTATCTTAGGTTTTCTTGAGAGGGTGGTGAGAAGGGTGATTCGGCTAAGGGAGTTGTGTTTACGTGAAGTTGAGGTCCTTTTCCCATTTAGGTTAGGAACGGCTGTGAAACCCTAGATTTCCCCTTTTCCCCTTTTAGGAAGAACCACCGAACCGGACCCGGGTCAGACCCGACCCGACCGGTACCAACCCTATGCCCGTTGGGCCTGTTTCCATAACCCTTTCTTTTCTTTTCTTTTTATGTTTACTCCAAATTCTCTTATGTTTTGTTTTTTTTCTAATATTGCTTTTTTTTCTTTAAAAAAATAAAATCCTGAAAAAATATTTATATTAAATAACTTTATCCAATTGTTTTGTTAATTAAAGCTAGTCAATGATTATATTTCGATTAAAAAATAAAAAAAAACATTTATATTAATTATTTACATAATAGAAAGTTATTAGTTAATTTGTTAATCCTTTCCATTAATTAATTTCATTTCTAATTTAGTTAGTTATCTTTTGTTCGTTCTCACTTGTATGATCATTCATATCATCTTGTAACCTCTTCTGCATCATGAACATGTTTCTTGTTTCGGCTGGCAGCCCAGTATTTTCATTTTCACTTTATTTCTTTCTTTTTTGCTAACTTTTCAGGTGGTGAGTACTCTGAGAAGTGAATTTGCCTTCACTTCTCACATTTTCTTTTCATCTCCTTTGTGCATCATTGTAGCATTTCTGTATGTGTATTGGAGTGAGCTTGCTCCTCCCTGTTCATTTTACCTTCTCTCTTCAAGCGACTTGTCTTCTTAAGTGAAGCAAGTTGTTTTGCTTCTCTTTGCTTCTTGATCCTTTCATCTGTTTCCTGGTGGTTTCTCTGAAGATTTCTCTTGCTAACCTCACAAGCCTTAGGAACAACCAAGCATGACAATGATTAGGGTTTTGATTAGTTCCCCACTTAGTTTTACCTTTGTGTCTCATTGAGTCTTCTCTTCTCATCTCATAATCAGGGAATAAACCCTAAAGGTTTTAAGGCTTTGTGATTAAGCTTATGCCTGCATCCTTCTATTAGGATGGAGTGTATAACTTTAATCCTAAGTGTTAAACCCTTAATGTGTTTAAATCCTTTAATCAATTCATCTAATAATCATCAAGACATCAAGCTTGTAACTTGGGCCTTGCATTAGGGTTCTAATTCTTCCTTAATTGGTTAAGAAGGACTAACCCTAGCGTTAATGGACAAGTCCCCCTCAAGTTGTCTTACAAACCCTAAAACCCACTTCATCATCTTATCATTAACTAAAATCCATCTAATAAAGGTTTTGTGTTGTCATGAGTTTAATCCCTAATCATGGATTAAGTTGAGGAGCTTTCCCTCAGCTTAAACACTCTCATCTATTATCCTTCTATTAGGATGGTGTAATGAGTCTGTTTAATCCCTGATTATGGCTTAATCTCATTACTCAACACTGAACAAAAACCACAAAAACATCTAATCAATCACAAGTAGGTTAATGATCTTAATCCTACACCATGGTAATTAAGTGTGAGAAGCTGACTTCACACTTAAGGCATTCTCATTACCCCTAATCAGAGGGAAGATGTGATGAGTTTACTAAATCCATTGGTTTAGGCTTAAGCTCATTAACTTATGACAAACTTTCAAAAGCAATAAAAGACTGAAAACACCAAAACAAACAATAATCGTCTCCTTCGGGATTCTTTTTCTCATCACCTTCACTCACAAACGAGAACTCGCTTCTTCCGTCTAATGCAAGACAGTTTGCACCTGAGCCAGACAGGTCATACACTTGAGCATAGGCAAGTAAGCAGTTCACAAGTCAATTCATCCTTTCAGTCTCTTTGGGTCGAACTACGGTGTTCTGACTTCCTCATTGCACGAGAGGATACGTAGGCATAACTTAACAGTTATCGAACAAAAGTTTCTGTATATTCCCCCCTCTTTCAGCATTATTCTTTAAGCCTCATAGTCTTGAGCTTCATACTCTTGTTCTTAAACTGACACTTCTCTCATCCCACTTCACATCCCTTTACACTGACACTTGCATTCTTTCCAGCTTTGATACACAGATTGCACTGACACTACCCCTTTGTACACAAATCTTTTGAGCGTGGATCCCGTCGAGTACGGCGGACAATCTGGGTGCTAATACCTTCCCAGGTTGTAACCAACCCCCTTTCTCAGTCTCTCTGGTTCGCAACCGTCTTATCCATATCTTTCTAGGTCTATGCAGCATTACCTTTCCTCCGGGATAAAAATGCCTAGCTGGCGACTCTTTTCATTTCATCCATTCGCCGACCGTTCGCGTCTGTACCTTATTTGAGTCAGTCTCATCTTTTGGGAGCGGCAAATGGGAAATAATATGAATCCACTATATCCTATGTGTCACTCAGGTCCCCGGTATGGAACCTTAATCACACAACAATCCCACCCACCAAAGTAGACAGGAGACCCAGCACCAATGATATGATAATAACAGTATGAAGTGCTTAAAACTGTAAATGAAAGAAATAAATAAAGTTGTACAGAAAACAATAAATAAAGCAAAAAACAATAAGCACAAGTAGCACATAACACCCCCATAAATACAAATTAAACAAGCACGAGGAGAAACCCACAAAAAGAACCAGAAGCCCTGGTTGTAATATAAGGATCCCCAGCAGAGTCGCCAAGCTGTCGCTCCCAAAGATTTGCATCCCGGTACAAGCGCGAACGGTCGGCGAAGAGAGAAAATGAAATGATCTGAATAGAGTCGCCAACTAGGCATTTTTATCCCGAAGGAAAGGTAATGTTGCATAAACCTAGAAAGAGATAGATAAGACGGTTGTGAACCAGAGAAACTGAGAAAGGGGGTTGGTTACAACCTGGGAAGGTATTAGCACCTAGATTGTCCGTCGTACTCGACGGGATCCACGCTTAAAAGATTGTGTTTGAAGGGGGTAGGGTATGTGATATCTGTGTGCAAAAGCTGGAAAATGAATGTACAAGTGTCAGTGCAAAAGGGTGAATGCTCAGGAAATGAGGCTTAAAAAAGAATGCTGAAAGAGGGGGATGACAAAGAGACTATTGTTCGATAACAATTAAGTTATGCCTATGTATCCTCGCTGTCGCTCCCACTAAGAGACACAAGGTCAGATAGGGTACAGACGCGAACGGTCGGCGAGAGGAGAAATGAAGATGAAGTGAAAAGAGTCGCCAACTAGGCGTTTTTATCCCGAAGGAAAGGTAATGTTGCATAAACCTAGAAAGAAGATGGATAAGACGGTTGCGAACCAGAGAAACTGAGAAAGGGGGTTGGTTACAACCTGGGAAGGTATTAGCACCCAGATTATCCGTCGTACTCGACGGGATCCATGCTTGAAAGTTTGTGTTTAAAGGGGTAAGTGTATGTGCTATCTGTGTGCAAAAGCTGGAAAAAGAATGTACAAGTGTCAGTGCAGGAAAGTGAAGTGAAGTGCACAAGAATGAGGCTTAAAAGATAATGCTGGAAGAGGGGGAAAGAGATAGAGACTTTTGTTCGATAACTGTTAAGTTATGCCTACGTATCCTCTCGTGCAATGAGGAAGTCAGAACACCGTAGTTCGACTCAAAGAGACTGAACGATAAATTGACTTATGAACTACTTACTTGTTTATGCTCAAGTGTATGACTCGTCTGGCTCGAGTGCTAACTGTCTTGCATCAGACGGAAGAAGCGAGTTCTCGTTTGTGAGTGAAGATGATGAGAAAAGAATCCCGGAGGAGACGATTATTGTTTGTTTTTGTGTTTTCAATCTTTTATTGCTTTTTTGTGTTTGTCATAAGTTGATGAGCTTAAGCCTAAACCAAGGGTTAGTAAACTCATAATATCCTCCCTTTGATTAGGGATAATGAGAATACCTTAAGTATGTGATAAACATCTCAAACCTAATTGCCATGATATGTAGGATTAAGATCATTAACCTACTTGTGATTATTTAGATTTTTTTTAGTTTTGTTTAGTGTTAAGTAATGAGTTTAAGCCATAATCAAGGATTTAATAGACCCATTACACCATCCTAATAGAAGGATAATAGATGAGCACACTTAAGCTGAGGAAGATACCTCAACTTAATCCATGATTAGGGATTAACCTCATGACAAAACAAACCTTTATTAAAGTGGATTTTAGTTAATGGTGAGATTAAGAAGTGAATTTTATGATTTGTAAGACAACTTGAGGGGGACTTGTCCATTAACACTAGGGTTAGTCCTTCTTAACCAATTAAGGAAGAATTAGAACCCTAATGCAAGGCCCAAGTTACAAGCTATTGTCTTACTGATTATTAAGATGGATTAATTAAGAGATTTAAACAAATTAAGGGTTTAACACTTAGGATTAAAGTTATACACTCCATCCTAAGAGAAGGATGCAAGCATAACCCTAATCACAAAGTCTTAAAACCTTAAAGGTTTAGTCTCTGATTATGAGATGAGAAGAGAGACACAAAGAGGACACAAAGGTAAAAACTAAAGGGGAACTAATCAAAACCCTAATTATTTTCATGCTTGGATATTCCTATGGTTTGTAAGGCTTGCAAGAGATCTTCAGAGAAGCCACCAATGGAAGAAGCAGATGGGAGAAGGAGAAGCAGAAGAAACAAGTTACTTACTTCACTGAAGAAGATAAGTAACCTTGAGAAAGAAAGTGGATGGTGAACATGAATGAGCAAGCTCACTCTAAAGAAAAAGAAGATGCAGAAATGATGCATAAGGATAATGAGAAGAGAAATGATAAGTGAAGGCAAATTCACTTCTCAAGGTACTTACCACCTGAAATGGTTAGCATAAAGAAAGGAATGAAATGAAAATGGAATGTATGCAAAGATGCAAACCAAAACCAGAAGCATAAACATGATGCAAATGATGCTATGAGATGATGCAAAGACATGTCAAGTGTAATGAATGTTCATACAAGAGATGAGAATGCAAATGAAGCATGTAGGAAGCATGAAAGCAAATGAAAGTTCATGGAATGAAATGAATGCATATCATGGAAAATGGATTAATAAATGATCAAGCATGATTCTAGTGTGTCCTAAGACAACTAATATGACATGTGAATGCATGAAATGTCATGGCAAGTTCATGAATGGAAGCATATGCAAGATGTATGCAAATGAACATGAGAAATTAGGGTTTTATGACAACATGAGATGCAAAAGTCAAAAACAGAAGCAAAACTTAAGATAAAAAATTGCAAATGAACTCAAAGGAACCCTAACCCCATATGATATCACACCCCAAAGGAGGAGGTATAACTCTTAACCTAAAGAAAGTTGTGAATTTTCTAAGTTATCTAGGGTTTTAAGGTACCTTAGAGGGAAAATGCAAATCAAATAAAAAATGCAAGATAAATTTGTGACAAAAATATGTTAGACACTACATGCTATATGAAGATCAATGCAAAAATAATCAATGTCATACCCTTCATGGTTAGGCAGAAAAGAATTCTTGAAGTTAGGGTTCAAAAATAGGATTTTTATGAACCCTAAATTCAAGAAAAATGTCAAAGAGTGTTCAAAACCAAAAAGAAATTTGTATGAATGGTTTGACAATGTTTCTAAATGTCCTAAGATGCAATGTGAATATTTTTGGAATTTTTAGAAACCTAAATGGTATTTTAAATAATTAATTTCCATTAATTAATTAAAATAAACATTAAAATATTTTTAAAATGGTTTTTTAATGCAAAAAATAAAAATAAAAATGTTTTGGGTGAAGAAAAATATTTGAAGTCAAAATGCAGAAGAAAAATATTTTTGGCATTTTCTAAGTATTTTAAATAAAATATGCAAAACAAATGATAAAAAATGAAATAAAAACTAAATTAAATGAAAGTATGCTGATCTGATGGACATGATTGAACCTGGGGGATTTTGCCTTGACTACGCGCGTTATCCAATGGCCATAATTCAAACTGAGTTAATTTTAATTAATTAATCATAATTAAACCTAAGTGGAATGATCTGGGCCGTATACACGTGCGCGAAACATAGATCAAAGGGCTGAGATTCAAAGTTTCCTAATTACGCAGTTTAACCCTAATCTGAACCCTAAACACTTTCAGGTGACCGGAACAGGGTTCCGGTCATCTTCTCCGGTGAACTCAAAATCAAACTTCTTCCCTAGGTCATTTCTGGAGCTTTAAAGCTCCAGATCAACTCCTCTCACCTTCCTAAACCTAAACCCACCCTCAAAACTAATTTATTCTTCATCAATCATGTGAATCAAACCAAAACATATTTCACGGGCAAAGTTTCAGAGGTTCATGAAATCCTTAATACGCAACCATTTTCAAAAATAAAAGCATCAGCATGATCAGCACAACATAAGGAACATTTCTATAACCTAAAATCACATTTCTGTAAAATTTGTTCTTGAGGTTACCTGAGCTTGAGCTTTCTTAGTTTGAAGCTTCTGGTCCTCTTCTCTTGTGCAAACTCACTCCCCTTGACCTCCTGATGAAGCTTTGGTGCTTGGAAGAAGTTTGTAATGGCTGGTTTGAGAGCTTGCACTCTTGCTGGTCAGAAATCGTGTTTTGGTTGTGGGGTGTTTTTGGTTGCAATGAAGGGTGGGAAATGGTCCTTTGATGAAGCTGAGTTGATTGATGAAAAGAGTTTGAAGTTTGAGTGAGTGTGTTGTGTGTTTCGCAGGCTTTTGCAAATGGGGTGATTTTTGAGAGCTTGAGGATTCTGAGGTTTCAGCCTTGCTTGTGTTATGTTATGGCTTGTGTTTGATCCACATAACAAGTTGTGATAGGTCAGAGAAGTGGTTGTGGCCTATGGTGATTGGTATGGGCTCTTTTGCAAAAAGTCAATAAAGCTTGTACTTGAGGTATGGGCTCTTGTGAAGCTGGCTTTTTGGCTTGTCTTGGTTCAGCAGATATCAAGGAGAGCCATGGAATGCATTTTGTGGCGATTCAGCAAGTTTATGAGAAGTTCTATGCTCTTTTGCAATTTGGAAGAAGTTTGGCCCCTTTTGAATTTCTTGATGTGCAAGACATGAAATGGCATGATTCTTGGGCCAATTATTAATTTTAGGAAATGCACTATGTTGGTATGATGCTTAGAAGTGTATTAGAAGTCACAAAATAGCTTGGCAAGTGGTTTTGCAAAAATCCCTCTTTGGTGTATCCTTGAAAATTATGTGATTTTTGCCAACTTTGAAAGATCATAACTTGAGTTCCACAATGAATTAGAACTTGTTCTTGTACTTTTTGAAAAGGGAATGATCCAATCTACAACTTTCATGACCAACAATTTTTCATTTGAAGCATTTTTGGTTGAGAAAGAGGAGGTTGAAAAACTTTCCCAAAATGGAAAGTTTACATTACAAGTCATTTCCATTTTTGGCAACTTTTGGCTTAGATCACTTTTCTTCAATTTTGTGAACTTACAAGCACTTCAATGATCAAATAAAGATGATATAACTTCAATTTGATGAAAAATCCGCTTTGGTTCCATTGGTGGGGGCCTCAGATGCCCTGATTTTGCTCTGACTTGCTCAAGAAGTTACCCAGTGATCAGATGGCTTCCACAATGAATTTCTTCATCAAACTTGGTACACATGATCCTTATAACATATTGAGACCATTAGAAACAAGAATGACCAAAAAATTTGGAGTTATGTCCTTTGAAACCAAAACCCTAATTTCAGGTCATCTGTGTAGTGAAACCCTAGCTCTGCCTCCATGCTTTCCAAGTTCTTGTGATTTCTTGACTTCCTTGATCTTTGAGGGATATAAAATGATGATTGAACATACATGGACCCTCTTGGAATGATTGAAGACCTTTGGAGTGGCTCAGATGGATCCTTGGATTGCTCAGATCACAAACCCTAGATGCAGATGAACTTAAACTATACAGTGAGACAAAAATGCAATATGAGATGGTATGCTTATAATAATGCAAACATGAAGGATCACAAGACAATGTGAACTTAGTGAGGGAAAATTTGGGGTGTTTACAGCCGCCCCTATTCAAACATGAGTTAGCTGTGAAGGATGTAAGCACCTGGCTTAACAGATAAACAAGATAATTTGTGGTTGAATACCAAAGACAGTCCGAAATTTGCACTCACTGGGGAGAAGAAGAAAAGGGATATAAATTGTAAGAGGTAGTAAAGTATGATTATAAAGTGCGGGCGATGGAGGACGACCATTGAGCAGAGGACGACTGCTTGGGATAAAGCACTGATGGGGACGGCCGACAAGCTGGGGAAATAAGAGATCATGATGGGGACGACCATCAAGCAAAGTAACAAGGTTTTCTGGGGATCAAAGTAAAGGCAATGATGGGGACGACCATCAGGTTTGCAAAGTAACGTAAACAACGATGGGGACGGCCATCGGTTCAAAGAATAAATGAAATAATGATGAGGGACGGTCATCAAAGGTGAAGGACGATCATCTAGCAGGGGACGACTACTCTTTATCATGACATAGGACGAATGTCGGATAGGAAAGGTCGACTATGGGGAAGGCCATCGGATAAGCATGATGAAGGACGATCATCAAGAGGTGAAGGACGATCACCTAGCAGGGTACGGCTGCTCTCAGGGTTTATCATGACATAGGACGAATGTTAGATAACAAGATCAACGATGGGGACGACCATCAGATACAAATGATGAAGGACAATCATCAAAAGGTGAAGGACGATCACCTAGCAGGGGACGGCTGCTACAATATCACGACATAGGACGAATGTCGGATAGAAAAGGGTTCCAATAATGGAGACTCCGCTGGGGAAAGGATGAGGGACGGTCATCCAAAGGTGAAAGACGATCACCTGGCAGGGTATGGCTGCCGAAAGTATCACGACATAGGACGAATGTCAGATAGAAGAAAAGTTACTTTTATTGGAGAATGGTAAACACGGACGAGTGCTTACGCTGAAGAAATAAAGGTATAAGTGTTTTGATGTTGTGTATAGATTAAAGATGCGGACGAGCATCCTTAAGACTATGATACGGACGAGTATCGGTAGAAACAAACACTGACGCATGTTCAGAGATGATGATACTGACGAGTACCAACTGGTTAACAAAGAACACGGACGAGTGTCGAATCTGTGGGGAATAAGTGTATATGCAAGATACGGACGAGTATCTGTATAAGTAAAACAAGTATTGTGAAGTATAAGCAAGACACAGACGAGTGTACACCTTGTTGGGGAAGAGTATGACACGGACGGGTGTCAAATATTTGTTTTTAAGAGTGTAAAAGGTATTCTGGCGACCTGTGGGGATAGGATGACACGGACGGGTGTCAACAAGGGTGTATTATAACAAGTGTTTGGTTTGCTACAAGTGTTTGGGAAACCATGCTGGGGAGCGGTGACGTGGACAGGTGTAAAAAGAGAATGTATAGATATTTGTATTCGAAGAGGATGTTTGTGGTTTATATCTGCAGGGGAGTGATATGACACGGATGAGCATCGAAGGAGTATATATAAACAGGAATTTGTGTTAGAGAGTGCAAAGGGGACGCTTTGGCTTTCATTTGGGGAAATTGGGATGACACGGACGAGTGTCGAGAAGAACATGTTATGGACAAGTATCTGTTTGAAGGTGCAAAGGGGACGCTTTGGCTTTTATGTGCAAGGGATGTATTTTGTATATTGCGGATGAGGTATTATTGGTATTTACAGGTGACTGGTTCAAAACTTGACTTGTGATCATGCAATATGTTTGATTTTTTCCGTAATGCTCCGTATTAGACGGAATGCTACGCTTTATGGGGAAAGACGATGCGAATGCTATGATAATGCAAAAGAAACCGATCCGGAATTCGGATCCCACTGCCGTGAAGATCTCTGGCTGATCTGCTTGGAAGGATGTGCCAGCTGGGATGAGATCATTGGTAGATCTGATAAACATATGGTTCTGCTTGGGGAACTAGATCACTGATAGATCTATCTGGTAAGGAGATATCCCAGCTGGGGATGAAGAAGCTTTTGTCACTTTGTTGAGTGAGAATTTCAGATATTGCTCTCCTGGGTAGAATCTGGAACTCTGTGGGGAGATGGTTCCCTTGTCTTTGGGAGACCTTGCACTTTGTTTGGGGGAGGAGAGATCACTGAACGATCTTCCTAGAGATTTTTGTGGGGGTCCTGGCTGGGGATGAGGAGACTTTGACAACTCTGTTGGGGAAAAAGCATTTCCAAATGCTGCTTGGAGAAGATGTGTTGGGGAAGTGTTGCTCGGCATGCCCCATGCTGCGTATTTGAATACCTGCAACCTGTTAAGACAAAAAAATGCACAAATATCCCGAGGTATCCCTTATCGTATTCCGTCATAGGAGTTAGATATTCCTGAGAGTAAATACATTTCCCACAAGCATTTATTAAGGACGACTCATTTGTTTTATGCAAATATTATATTATGGATATTGGACATTTTGCAAACGAAACAAAAATGTACGAAATGAAGTGTGACTGAAAATCTGATTTTATTAATCTGGGTGCCCTGAATTGGCAAATACAGTCAAAGAAACAGATCCCCTGGAATGAGGAGATTGTTACAAATTGAAAAAGTAAAGGTGCTGGCAATGTTGACGACGCTTCGTTGAGCTTCCTTTGCTATGACCCGTATGACCTTGACGCTATTTTCATCTTGCTTTCTAGAGAAGGTTGATTGTGACCAATGCTTTAACCTTTCGAAGCTTGTCATGCTGTAAGTGATACAGACGAATTCAGAATGGAGTTTTTCGCTTATTCCCTGATTTTGCGTGGATCGCCCTTTCGGGTTTTCAATCCACCGGGATACCCATTTTTGCCTGAGCTGTCCAATATGGCTTTTCAACTCAGCGGGTGTTCATTTTTTTGATTTTTCCCTTATTTTTGCCCGAGTCTTTTATTCTGTTTTTGACTCGCCGGGATGCCCTATTTTTGCCTGGACTTACATTCTGTTTTTATGTCCAGCGGGTCATTTTATGCGAAGTATTTTTTAACTGCATCTGAATTTATAGGGGATAAGAAATCTTCACCATCCATAGTAGTGAGCATCAGTGCTCCTCCAGAGAAAACCTTCTTCACTATGAACGGACCATCGTAATTTGGAGTCCACTTGCCCCTGTGGTCTGTATGTGGAGGAAGGAGTCTTTTCAGCACAAGATCTCCCACTTGGTATTCCCGAAGTCTGACTTTCTGATCGAAGGCTTTCTTCATTCTTTTCTAATATAGCTTCCCATGACAGATTGCAGCTAATCTCTTTTCTTCGATCAGATTCAGTTGATTGTACCGAGAACGGACCCATTCTGCTTCATTCAGCTTGACATCCATCAGTACTCGTAAGGAGGGTAGTTTAACTTCAATAGGCAGGATAACTTCCATACCATACACAAGTTGATAAGGTGTTTCCCTAGTGGACGTTCTGATTGAGGTACGATACTCATGCAAGGCAAATGGTAGCATTTCATGCCAGTCTTTGTAGGTAACCACCATCTTTTGCACAATCTTCTTGATGTTTTTGTTTGCTGCCTCAACAACGCCATTCATCTTTGGCCTGTAAGGAGAAGAGTTTTGGTGTTGCATTTTGAAGTCCCGACACAGTTCTGCCATCATTTTGTTGTTCAAATTGGAACCATTATCAGTAATGATTCGCTCGGGTACTCCATATCGACAGATGATGTCTCTTTTCAGGAATCTGGCTACCACTTGTCTGGTGACGTTTGCGTACGAAGTTGCTTCAACCCATTTGGTGAAGTAATCAATGGCTACCAGGATGAATTTGTGGCCATTTGAAGCTTTCGGTTCGATCTTTCCAATCATGTCAATGCCCCACATGGCAAAGGGCCAAGGTGAAGACATTACATTCAAAGGATTTGGAGGCACATGCATCTTGTCTGCATAAATCTGGCATTTATGACACTTCCTGGCATAGGCACAACAGTCTGCATCCATTGTGATCCAGTAGTAACCTGATCTTAACAATTTCTTAGCCATTGCATGTCCTCCAGCATGGGTACCGAAAGATCCTTCATGCACCTCGTGCATCAACAAGTCTGCTTCTTTCTTATCAACACATCTGAGAAGCACCATGTCAAAGTTTCTCTTGTATAATGAACCATCGGCATTGAGGAAGAAACTACCAGCCAGCCTTCTTAATGTCTTCTTATCATTGTATGATGCCCTAAGTGGGTATGTTTGATCCTCTAAGAAGAATTTGATGTCATGGAACCAAGGCTTGTCATCTTTAGCAATGTCCAAGGAGAATACGTATGCTGGTCGGTCAAGTCTGGATACCGAAATCTGAGGCACATAATTGGCAGTCTGAACCTTGATCATGGAGGAAATGGTAGCTAAAGCATCTGCGAACTAATTTTCGTCTCGCGGGATGTACTCAAGTTTGACTATTGTGAAGAAAGTCAATAATCTCCTCGTATAGTCACAGTATGGAATCAGATGCTCTTGGTGAGTGTACCATTTACCGTTGGTCTGATTGATTACCAAAGTTGAATCCCAGAATACTGTTAAAGTCTTGATCCTGAGGTCAATGGCTTCCTCAAGACCCATGATACAGGCTTCGTATTCAGCTTCGTTGTTAGTGCATGCAAAGGTGAGCTTTGCCGAGAAAGGCATATGAACTCCTTTAGGTGTAATGAGCATTGCACCAACTCCTCGACCATTCATATTAACAGCCCCATCAAACATCATTGTCCATTCTTCTTCGGGGTCAGGCCCTTCAGTGTGAACAGGCTCTTCATGATCTTTTGCTTTCAGGAACATGATGTCTTCATCAGGGAAATCAAATCTCATTGGTTGATAATTATCAATGGGTTGCTCAGCTAGATAGTCAGACAGTACACTGCCTTTGATGGCCTTTTAAGATGTGTACTGAATGTCATATTCTGTCAGAATCATTTTCCATCTTACAACCCTTCCAGTAAGTGTTGGCTTCTCAAATATGTACTTGACTGGATCCATCTTTGAAATCAACAAGGTAGTGTGAGTCAACATATACTGTCTTAGTCGGCGAGCAGCCCACGCTAAAGCATAGCAAGTTTTCTCGAGCAATGAATAACGTTGTTCACAGTCGGTAAACGTTTTGCTTAGGTAGTATATTGCATACTCTTTTCGACCAGACTCGTCATGCTGGCCCAACACACACCCCATTGATCCTTCTAATACTGTCAGGTACATCATTAGAGGTCTTCCTTCAACTGGAGGCATAAGAATTGGAGGTTCTTGTAAATACTCCTTGATTTTGTCAAAAGCCTTCTGACAATCTTCATTCCACCTGACCGTTTGTTCCTTTCTTAGCAATTTGAACAAGGGCTCACAGGTTGCAGTAAGGTGAGATATGAACCGTGATATATAGTTCAATCTACCCAAGAACCCCCGAACTTCCTTTTCGGTCCTAGGTGCAGGCATGTCCTGAATGTCTTTGACCTTGTCTGGATCAACTTCAATTCCTTTTTCACTTACAATGAATCCCAACAACTTACCGGAACGTACCCCGAATGTGCATTTGTTGGGGTTTAGCTTCAGCTGATACTTTCCCAGACGCTTGAACAACTTCAGCAGGTTTACGAAATGGTCTTCTTCAGTGAGGGACTAGGCAATCATGTCATCCACGTAGCATTCAATTTCTTTATGGATCCTGTCGTGGAATAACGTTACCATAGCCCGTTGATAAGTTTCCCCAGCATTCTTCAGTCCAAAAGGCATTACCTTATAACAAAATGTGCCCCAAGGTGTAATGAAGGTAGTTTTCTCCATGTCTTCGGGTGACATTCTGATCTTATTATACCCTGAAAAACCATCCATGAAGGAAAACACCGAGAACTGAGCTGTGTTGTCGACCAATACATAAATGTGAGGTAGAGGGAAATCATCCTTCGGGATAGCTCTGTTCAGATCCCGGTAATCCACACACATCCGTACTTTGCCATCCTTCTTAGGCACTGGTACAATGTTAGTAACCCACGGCGGGTAACTAGGCACAACAAGGAAATCGGCGTCCCACTGCTTTTGTACCTCTTTAATATTCATTGACATATCCGGACGAGTACGGCGTAGCTTCTGTTTCACTGGAGGACAATTATCTTTCAAAGGCAACTTGTGCATAACAATGTCCGTATCCAAACTCGACATGTCTTGGTAGGACCAAGCAAAGACGTCAACGTATTCTCGAAGCATATCAATGAGCTGTTATTTCACTGAATCTTGCAGACTAGCCCCAATCTTCACTTCTTTCAAGTCTTCTTCGGCACCATGATTAACTGTTTCAACCTCCTCCTGATGAGGAGTAATCACTTTCTCTTCTTGCCTCAACAACCTGGCTAACTCTTCGGGTAACTCATAGTCTTCTTCAACCCCTTCATCAGCTTGATTAATTGGATTGTCGAAGTCATACAAGGTCATAGCAGTGATGTTGTCGGTGCAATCTGGAGGATAATCTCTGCAAGGGTTGAGATTGGTTCGTTTTAGTGACCAGTTTTATTCTTGTTTAGAAACAGTGAAAATGAAGTTATTTATTTTGAAAACATTGCCATTTTATTATTTTGTACAAAAGTGAAAAATGAAAAAGACAGTGAGCGAAAAAAGAGACTCGTTTGCAAAAGATGTCTGATATTCATTGATTAATCATTTGCACAAAATTACAATATGGCCCTATTACAAAATGAGTCTTGACACCTTGGGCAAGATGCAGGACTTGATGCATGCTAAAAAGACAGGAAATAATAATTACTCTGCAGGAGTAACCCTTATAATTTCCTGGGAAGACCAGTTAAGGACTTGGTTCCCCGGGATCCTTGGACGTATCCAGCTCTCCAGGTTGCGGTCGCTTTCCTCCTCGTCTTCCAGATTGTTCACAACATCTGGGGTGAGCATCCCCCCACTGACAAATTTGGGCTCCTTGGCAGCCTCTGATTGATCTTGTCGGATTGGTCTGTAACCCAACCCGAATCTATCTTCCTTCTTTTCCACTGACAGCAGCTTGCCCCAGCCTTAAGTAATACCTTCTTCAACAACCTTCCGGGCTTGCTGATAAGAGATGATTGAAGTGCCCATCCTGTCCTCCTGGGATGCATCCAAAACTCCAGTAGCCTCATTAACATTTAGGGCCTCAAACCCTTGGCTCATTGTCTCATGGATTTCACCATCCATCTCAATATACTTGTATGTAGCCAGATGGCTAACAAATATGTCTTCCTCACCACAGATGGTGATAATCTGTCCTTCCCATTCGTACTTCAGTTTCTGGTGAAGGGTCGACGTTACTGCGCCTGCGGCGTGAATCCAGGGTCGACTTAACAAACAGTTATATGTCGGCTGTATGTCCATCACATAGAAAATGGTCTTGAAGACTTGTGGACCGATTATCACTGGTAACTCCACCTCTCCCAGAACAGATCTTTTAAAGCCATCAAAAGCCCGGACCACAAGGTTACTTGGCCGGAGAGCTATCCCATCATACTCTAGCTTGACAAGGGCTTTCTTGGGTAGGACATTAAGTGAGGACCCAATGTCTACTAGCACATGAGATAAGACAGCTCCTTTGCACTCCAGGGTTATGTGCAAGGCTTTGTTGTGGAGACGTCCTTCTGTTGTTAAATCAGCATCAGTAAAACCTTGCCCATGGCTAGTATTGACATTTGATACCACTGTTTCCAGCTGATTTACAGTGATCTCTTCTGGCACGTAGGCAGCGTGCAGAACTTTGAGAAGTGCATCCCGATGGGCTTCGGAACACAACAGCAGTGATAGGATTGAGGTCTTTGAAGGAGTCTGGTGGAGCTGGTCCACAACTTTATAGTAACTTCTCTTAATTATTCTCATAAACTCATCCACAACTTGATCGAAGGATGACTTCTGAGTTTCTTTTGGTGCAGATTCTTCTGGTATCACACTCTTCCTTTTGGCTCTGGCAACAGCCTCTACCTCAGTATTGTTTCTAGGGACTTGTGAAGCAAAAAGACGTCCGCTTCGGGTGAAGCCTCCGCCTCCCCCAACATTATCCACTTGGGGAGTGAGAACTGGAGAATCAAGAAGGACTTTCTCTCCATTACAGTATAGATCAGCACCATAATGCCATGGTATAGCACTGTCTTTTTCATATGGTATCAGCCTGGGCACTGTGATAGTGACTGGGCTTACTGCTGCAGTTGTTGGGACTACAATGGTCTGTGGATCATAAAAGATTGTTACAGGACCTCTGGTGGATGTAGGTGGAGGTGAATTGAAGCTTTGTTGAGACTGTTGTTGATTTTGCTGAAAGTTGTTGGCACTTGGGGCCGTTGTCGGGTCATAATAGATTGTGACAGTGGAAACATCATTATTGGTGGTTGCTGAAGTTGTAGTAGCCGGTGCAAATTAATTTTTGTGTGTTGAAGTGACAGATGTAATGATTGCTGAAGTTGTAGCCGCATCGGTTGGAACAATGGTTGTTGCATTTGTAGAAGAAACACTTGGAAAGATGGTTGTTGCATTTGTAGAAGATTCACTTGTTGTTGATAACAGAGTTGTTGGTGTTGTAGAAGTTGTGGTTGTAATTTGCAGAATGCCCTCCTTAATCAAATCATTGATGCCTTTCCTCAAGATGGCACACCCATTCTCAGAAAAATTGCATGATTCACAACAGGCCTCACAACCTGGAAACACTTGGCACTTTAAAAGCTGGGTTTTAACCTCTGCCAGATGTGTTTGAATATATGCAATGTCTTCTATTAAACTCATGGGTGATCCATCCTCTACAACATTAATCCTTGGCCCACTGTGGCTTGTCATAGGATTTTTCATCACATTTGTAGGAGGTGCAAAGTTAAGGGCTTTTGAATCTACCAGATCCTGAACCTTCATATGCAGGGCTCTGCATTTTTCTGCAGAATGACCAGGTGCGTTGGAATGAAAAGCACACCTAGCATTGGCATCATAGTTTCTTGGAAGTTTTTGAGGATCAGGTGGAGCCAATGTCCTTAACTCAACCAGATTGAGCTTTAGGAGTTATGGCAACAATGTAGCATATGGCATAGGAATGGGGTCAATTACTCGGTTGACCTGAGATGGCCGCTGTTGAAACGGGCATTGTTGTTGATTGTTGTTGTTAATGTTGTATGATCTCTGTTGCGGAAACTGTTGTTGTTGCAGAAAATGTTGTGGTTGTTAAGCATACTGAGGAGGTGGAGCAGGGATGGTAACAGCAACAACTGTTCTGGGCATGTATTGGGGTCTCCCTCTTCCCATGTGCACAAAGTTGGTCTCACCAGATCTACGGGGCCCAGCAAATGGTTTTCTTGTACTGCTTGAACTGGCACCGTTATCAGAGATTTTTCCCATCTTCAATAGGCTCTCTATTCTTTCCCCAGCTATCACCACATCTGCAAAGCTGGTAGAAGAGAATGAAGCCAATTTGTCAATATACGTTGCTTGAAGAGTATTCATGAACATGTCTTCCATTTCCCTTTCAGACATGGGGGGTTGAACTGCGGTAGCAAGTTGCCTCCACCTTTGGGCATATTCCCTGAAGCTTTCACGGGAAGATTGAGACATTCCCATCAAGAGAGTCCTGTTAGGAGCCATGTCCAAGTTATATTGATACTGTCGGATAAAAGCTTCAGCCAAGTCTTTCCAGTTCCTTATTGTGGCTCTAGTCAAGTGGGAGTACCATTCTCGGGATGCCCCTGTTAGACTATCCTCGAAGTAAAACATCCACAACTTCTCGTCCATGGTGTATGCTTTTAACCTTCCCAAGAATGATTGAAGGTGGGTGCATGGGCAAGATGTGCCATTATACTTTTCAAAACACGAGGGTTTGAACTTGTGAGGAATTCTCACCCCTTCCACCATTCCCATGTCCATTACATCAAAGCCTAGGGAATTCTGGGATTCAAGAGACCTCAGCTTCTCGGCAATTTCATCCAGTCTACGGTCGTAAACTTCATCCCCATCCCCAACAACTGTAAACTGCTCTTCTTGAGGATCCTCTTGCAAGATCCTACCTCCAGCAGTGTTACCCTGAGTATTCCTTATGATATTAACTTCTGGGTTTAGATGAGGCCCAAACTCTGGTGGATCAGTGTGAGGTTTCCCGTGATCGTTGTTACTGGTACCTCCTGTACCTGGATGGTGTTCTTCAGGAGTTTGTCTTTCCACCAACTCCCTTAGCATTTCCTGGCTCTGAGCTAAGCCAGTCATTACAGTCATGAATTGGGTCATCTGATTCCTCATATCAACCCTCTCATTTGCCATTTGGGTCCTCACTTCATTCAAGTCTTGTTGTACTTGATCCATCTGAATTCTCGGAAGGTTGTTTCTCGTCGGGTACTGGTGTATTCTGTTGACAGGGAACACTCTTCTGCGAGCAATGTTTCCTGAAACCACAACAAAGTGAGAAACAAAAATAAAACAAAAACCTACAAAACAAAGAAAATGTTAGTATGCAATGCCATATGCTTATTTGTCTTCCAAGGGTATCCGGTTTGGTTCTTTGGTTTTGACCTTTCCAGACCTCGAGGAAATGCTGATGATGTTGATAGATAAAGCCCACCATAATACAAACTGATATATTACAAAGGATGAAAATACATAGTTTGATTACAATACATCCCCATGGTGGGTCAAAATACAACAACAAAAGAAAAGTACAACAAAAGAAAGAAGTACAAGCAAAAGGATCAGACATCCAATCCAAAGTCATCCTCCCTGACTTCCTTCAGGAGGGCCTCAGTCACTGGACCCACTGGGTGCCCTGTAATAGTCCTGATGAGGAGGTTCCTGGTAGCAATGACACTGGTCAACCTCTTATGCTTGTCCTGATCCTTTGACCTCTTCAACCCCGCCCGGAGTTTCAAATCAGATATCTCTCTCTGAGCTGCCAACAAAGCTTCCTAATGCTTCTTCTCACTAGCCTCCAGTTATTCTATCTTAGCCTGAGTTCTCTGGTCTTCTTGTGCACGGGCTTCAGTGATCCTGATCCACCTAGCCTGACTTTCCTCAAGATAATGCTCTATCCTAGCCTTCTGAGTCTTTGCTTCCTTGCAAGCATTCTTCAGTACTAACTCCCCTGCTCTTGCTTTCCTGATGTAGTCATCCGTCTTCTCAATCTTGGTCAGATGCTCAACCCTGAGCCTTTCCAATCTCTCATTATCCAGACGGATGTCATTTTTCTCCCAGAGAGTTTTCTTTAAGGCTTTAGCTAGATGAGTGTTCCTCTCTTTCAGCTTTTCAAACTCTTCCAAACTAACAGAAGTTGCAGGTTACACTAGAAGGTCCAGGCACATCTTCTAAAGTGAAAGGCATTCGGGTGATCTGAGCTCTAGTACGAGACCAATCAAAATACTGTGTTGAAGCAATGTTGTTGCACTTGCCAAGGATGGTTGTTCCCTTGGTCTGGATGTTGTCCCAAGCCCATGAAGCTTGTCTGACAACAACAGAGTTGGGTTGGATTTCACAGTAGAGAGTTTCAGCCAAATCTTGCCCTCTGGGAGGATGAACCAAAGCATATCCCAATTGTCTCTTAAACAGTAAAGGGTTGTAGTTGATGCAACCCTTCACTCCTATCAAAGGCACATTAGGATACTGCCCACAGCTGGTAATGATGTCCTTGCCTTTGGTGCTCTGAGTGCACCATCTGATGTCATCTGATGTCAAGGCAATGAATCTCTTAGCCCAATTCTTCTGCTGATGGGGGTTCAAAAAGGCATCTTATTTTGGCAAGTGTCTTAGCAGCCAAGAGTAATAAAGAGGAGCACAACATTTGACCAGTCTTCCTCTTTGCTTTTCATTCCTCTGATGTACTGAGTAGTAGAAGTCTCCTAGAAAAGTAGGCACTGGGTTCCTCAATAAGAACAGGTGAATGGCATTCTTGCTTACAAACTTTGGCTCATCTGCAAACAAAATAACCCCATATATACTGAGGGCTAAAAGTGCACAAACAGCCTTCCATTCTCCTATTGCAGCATGCAGGGTAGCCTGGGAGATCAGGAAGTCTAGGTGGATGCCTGGAACCCCAGCCTTGGTTGTCATGTTCTGATCAATGAGGGCAGGCTTCAAATGCAATGCCCTGGCTATGTCTTCATTTCTGGGAGCAGTCATCTCTGGGTTGAAAGGGATTTCCCTCCTGATAGGAACTCCTAACAACATGGAGAATTCTTCTAGCAAAGGTCCCAACTGGAAATAAGGAAATGTGAAGCATCTGAGTGGAGGATCATAAAACTGCAAGCAAGTATGGATCATGCTCCTATGAGATGCATCAAGATCCATGACCATGTCCAATATGCCCCCATAATGCTCTCTGAATAGTGGGATATGGTCAGGTGTAAGGAGGGACTGGACCTGCCTGATGCCAGTCATGGTGGGCTCAAAGAAGTGGTGAGTGATGTTGCTCTTTCTTGAAGTGTCCATGGGGGCTGGTGAAGAGGCTGAGAGCAACTACTGATGAAGGTCACTAACTGAGAAGCTGGAGGTGAGTCTCTGATGAAGATAGTTGGAGAAGGCAAACTGAAGGAGTCTGAGCAGCAGAAGGGGTCAAAACCAAACCAAAGATGATATGATGGATACCCTATAAAACAAATAAGCAAATGTTAAATGATGCAAAAATAATGTATGCAGATGATATGCAAAGGGTTTGTGATCAAGTGCTGGATCTGTTTATCTTCCTTGGTAAAAGTCCATGTACGTTCATAAGTCTGGATGGAGGCTCAGAAATCCAGTAACCAGGTGGGGGACTCAAATAAAGAGTCACAAGTCCAGGGTAATCACAAGAACTGTCCAAAGTGTTGCATTCTTAAAACAAAACTAGTAACGGGGTATGATGTGGCCAAGGGTTCCTGCAAACTTGTAAACATCCCAACCCCCTCACATGTAATGTTCTAGAACAAGGATCTTCAGACTTGGATCAGTTATGATAAGTGTAAACACTTCTAACCCGGAGGTATAGTGTTTACAATAACCATAAAAGATCCTCCTCTAATTCACCTCAGATGCTGAAGGTCATATAAAGGTCATCCAGACTTAGCAGACTTCCCAGATAGCCCTAGTACTACAGGAAATCTGTAGCACAGAGTTCTCAAGAAAAAACCCATGTCTGAACCGTGTTTCATATTCCCGCACCAGACCAAAATGGAATGGGAAAGAATATGAAGCCACTCTAGCCTATGTGTCACTCAGGTCCCAGGTATAGGACCTTAATCACTCAATGAACCCCACCCACCAAAACAGACAAGAGATCAAGCACAATGATAATGACAGTATGAAATGCATAAAACTGTAAATGAAAGCAGTAAATAAAGATGTACAGAAAGCAATAAATAAAGCAAATAAACAAGCACAAGTAGCACATAACACCCCCGTAAACACAAATCAAACAAACGCTAGGAGGAACCCACAAAAAGAACCAGAAGCCCTGGTTGCAATATAAGGGTCCCCAGCAGAGTCGCGAAGTTGTCGCTCCCACTAAGAGACACAAGGTCAGATAGGGTACAGACGCGAACGGTCAGCGAGAGGAGAAATGAAGATGGAGTGAAAAGAGTCGCCAGCTAGGCATTTTTATCCCGAAGGAAAGGTAATGCTGCATAAACCTAGAAAGAAGATGGATACGACGGTTGCAAACCAGAGAAACTGAGAAAGGGGGTTGGTTACAACCTAGGAAGGTATTAGCACCCAGATTGTCCGTCGTACTCGACGGGATCCATGCTTGAAAGTTTGTGTTTAAAGGGGTAAGTGTATGTGCTATCTGTATGCAAAAGCTGGAAAAAGAATGTACAAGTGTCAGTGCAGGAAAGTGAAGTGAAGTGCTCAGGAATGAGGCTTAAAAGATAATGCTGGAAGAGGGGGAAAGAGACAAAGACTTTTGTTCGATAATTGTTAAGTTATGCCTATGTATCCTCTCGTGCAATGAGGAAGTAAGAACACCGTAGTTCGACTTAAAGAGACTGAAAGATAAATTGACTTGTGAACTGCTTACTTGTCTATGCTCAAGTGTATGACTCGTCTGGATCGAGTGCTAACTGTCTTGCATCAGACGGAAGAAGCGAGTTCTCGTTTGTGAGTGAAGATGATGAGAAAAGAATCCCGGAGGAGACGATTATTGTTTGATTTTGTGTTTTCAATCTTTTATTTCTTTTTTGTGTTTGTCATAAGTTGATGAGGTTAAGCCTAAACCAAGGGTTAGTAAACTCATCATATCCTCCCTTTGATTAGGGATAATGAGAATACCTTAAGTATGAGATAAACATCTCAAACTTAATTGCCATGATGATGTAGGATTAATATCATTAACCTACTTGTGATTATTTATATTTTTTTTGAGTTTTGTTTAGTGTTAAGTAATGAGTTTAAGCCATAATCAAGGATTTAATGGACCCATTACACCATCCTAATAGAAGGATAATAGATGAGCACACTTAAGATGAGGAAGATACCTCAACTTAATCCATGATTAGGGATTAACCTCATGACAAAACAAACCTTTATTAAAGTGGATTTTAGTTAATAGTGAGATTAAGAAGTGAATTTTATGATTTGTAAGACAACTTGAGGGGGACTTGTCCATTAACACTAGGGTTTGTCCTTCTTAACCAATTAAGGAAGAATTAGAACCCTAATGCAAGGCCCAAGTTACAAGCTATTGTCTTAGTGATTATTAAGATGGATTGATTAAGAGATTTAAACAAATTAAGGGTTTAACACTTAGGATTAAAGTTATACACTCCATCCTAAAAGAAGGATGCAAGCATAACCCTAATCACAAAGTATTAAAACCTTAAAGGTTTAGTGTCTGATTATGAGATGAGAAGAGAGACACAAAGAGGACACAAAGGTAAAAACTAAAGGGGGACTAATCAAAACCCTAATTATTGTCATGCTTGGATATTCTTATGGTTTGTAAGGCTTGCAAGAGATCTTCAGAGAAGCCACCAATGGAAGAAGCAAATGGGAGAAGGAGAAGCAGAAGAAACAAGTTACTTACTTCACTGAAGAAGATAAGTAACTTGGAGAAAGAAAGGGGGTGGTGAACATGAATGAGCAAGATAACTCTAAAGCAAAAGAATATGCAACAATGATGCATAAGGAGAATGAGAAGAGAAATGAGAAGTGAAGGCAAATTCACTTCTCAAGGTACTTACCACCTGAAATGGTTAGCATAAAGAAAGGAATGAAATGAAAATGGAATGTATGCAAAGATGAAAACCAAAACCAGAAGCATAAACATGATTCAAATGATGCTATTAGATGATGCAAAGACATGTCAAGTGTTATGAATGTTCATACAAAAGATGAGAATGCAAATGAAGCATGTAGGAAGCATGAAAGCACATGAAAGTTCATGGAATGAAATGAATGCATATCATGGAAAATGGATGAAGAAATGATCAAGCATGATTCTAATGTGTCCTAAGATAACTAATATGACATGTGCATGAAATGTCATGGCAAGTTCATGAATGGAAGCATATGCAAGGTGTATGCAAATGAACATGAGAAATTAGGGTTTTATCACAACATGAGATGCAAAAGTCAAAAACAGAACCAAAACATAAGATAAAAAATTGCAAATGAACTCAAAGTAACCCTAACCCCATATGATATCACACCCCAAAGGAGGAGGTCTAACTCTTAACCTAAACAAAGTTGTGAATTTTCTAAGTTATCTAGGGTTTTAAGGTACCTTAAGAGGGAAAATGCAAATCAAATAAAAAATGCAAGATAAATTTGTGACAAAAATATGTTAGACACTACATGCTATATGAAGATCAATGCAGAAAGAATCAATGTCATACCCTTCATGGTTAGGCAGAAAATAATTCTTGAAGTTAGGGTTCAAAAATAGGATTTTTATGAACCCTAAATTCAAGACAAATGTCAAAGAGTGTTAAAAACCAAAAGGAAATTTGTATGAATGGTTTGACAATGTTTCTAAATGTCCTAAGATGCAATGTGAATTTTTTTTGGAATTTTTAGAAACCTAAATGGTATTTTAATTAATTAATTTCCATTAATTAATTAAAATAAACATTTAAATATTTTTAAAATGGTTTTTTAATGTAAAAAATAAAAATAAAAATGTTTTTGGGTGAAGAAAAATATTTGAAGTCAAAATGCAGAAGAAAAATATTTTTGGCATTTTCTAAGTATTTTAAATAAAATATGCAAAGCAAATGATAAAAAATGAAATAAAAATTGAATTAAATGAAAGTATGCTGATCTGATGGACATGATTGAACCTGGGGGATTTTGCCTTGACTACGCGCGTTATCCAATGGCCATAATTCAAACTGAGTTAATTTTAATTAATTAATTAATTAATCATAATTAAACCTACGTGGAATGATCTGGGCCGTATACGCGCGCGCGAAACATAGATCAAAGGGCTGAGATTCAAAGTTTCCTAATTACGCAGCTTAACCCTAATCTGAACCCTAAACACTTTCAAGTGACCGGAACCTTCTCCGGTGAACTCAAAATCAAACTTCTTCCCTAGGTCATTTATGGAGCTTTAAAGCTCCATATCAACTCCTCTCACCTTCCTAAACCTAAACCCACCTTCAAAACTAATTTATTCTTCATCAATCATGTGAATCAAACCAAAATATATTTCACGGGCAAAGTTTCAGAGGTTCATGAAATCCTTAATACGCAACCATTTTCAAAAATAAAAGCATCAGCATGATCAGCACAACATAAGGAACATTTCTATAACCTAAAATCACATTTCTGGAAAATTTGTTCTTGAGGTTACCTGAGCTTGAGCTTTCTCAGTTTGAAGCTTCTGGTCCTCTTCTCTTGTGCAAACTCACTCCCCTTGACCTCCTGATGAAGCTTTGATGCTTGGAAGAAGTTTGTAATGGCTGGTTTGAGAGCTTGCACTCTTGCTGGTCTGAAATCGTGTTTTGGTTGTGGGGTGTTTTTGGTTGCAATGAAGGGTGGGAAATGGTCCTTTGATGAAGCTGAGTTGATTGATGAAAAGAGTTTGAAGTTTGAGTGAGTGTGATGTGTGTTTCAAAGGCTTTTGCAAATGGGGTGATTTTTGAGAGCTTGAGGATTCTAAGGTTTCAGCCTTGCTTGTGTTGTGTTATGGCTTGTGTTTGATCCACATAACAAGTTGTGATAGGTTAGAGAAGTGGTTGTGGCCTATGGTGATTGGTATGGGCTCTTTTGCAAAAAGTCAATAAGGCTTGTACTTGAGGTATGGGCTCTTGTGCAACTGGATTTTTGGCTTGTCTTGGTTCAGCAGAGATCAAGGAGAGCCAAGGAATACATTTTGTGGTGATTCAACAAGTTTATGAGAAGTTCTATGCTCTTTTGTAATTTGGAAGAAGTTTGGCCCCTTTTGAATTTCTTGATGTGCAAGACATGAAATGGCATGATTCTTGGGCCAATTATTAATTTTAGGCAATGCACTATGTTGGTATGATGCTTAGAAGTGTATTAGAAGTCACAAAATAGCTTGGCAAGTGGTTTTGCAAAAATCCCTCTTTGGTGTATCCTTGAAAATTATGTGATTTTTGCCAACTTTGAAAGATCATAACTTGAGTTCCACAATGAATTAGAACTTGTTCTTGTACTTTTTGAAAAGGGAATGATCCAATCTACAACTTTCATGACCAACAATTTTTCATTTGAAGCATTTTTGGTTGAGAAAGAGGAGGTTGAAAAACTTTCCCAAAATGGAAAGTTTACATTACAAGTCATTTCCATTTTTGGCAACTTTTGGATTAGCTCACTTTTCTTCAATTTTGTGAACTTCCAAGCACTTAAATGATCAAATAAAGATCATATAACTTCAATTTTATGAAAAATCTACTTTGGTTCCATTGGTGGGGGCCTCAGATGCCCTGATTTTGCTCTGACTTGCTCAAGAAGTTACCCAGTGATCAGCTGGCTTCCACAATGAATTTCTTCATCAAACTTGGTACACATGATCCTTATAACATATTGAGACCATTAGAAACAAGAATGACCAAAAAAATTGGAGTTATGGCCTCTGAAACCAAAACCCTAATTTCAGGTCATCTGTGTAGTGAAACCCTAGCTCTGCCTCCATGCTTTCTAAGTTCTTGTAATTTCTTGACTTCCTTGATCTTTGAGGGATATAAAATGATGATTGAACATACATGGACCCTCTTGGAATTATTGAATACCTTTGGAGTGGCTCAGATGGATCCTTGGATTGCTCAGATCACAAACCCTAGATGCAGATGAACTTAAATTATGCAGTGAGACAAAAATGTAATATGAGATGGTATGCTTATACTAATGCAAACATGAAGGATCACAATCCACTGTGAACTTAGTGAGGGAAAATTTGGGGTGTTTACACTCGCGTGCAATGAGGAAGTCAGATCACCGTAGTTCGACTAAAAGAGACTGAAAGATAAATTGACTGTTGAACTGCTTACTTGCATATGCTCAAGTGTATGACTCGTCTGGCTCGAGTGCTAACTGTCTTGCATTAGATGGAAGAAGCAGGTTCCCATTTATGAGTGAGTGTGATGAGAAAAGAATCCCAAAGGAGACGATTATTGTTTGTTTTTGTGTTTTCATTTTTTTATTGCTTTTGGTGTTTAGTGTCAAGTAATGAGTTTAATCTCTAATCACAGATTAGTGGGCTCATTACACCATCCTAAAAGAAGGATAATAGATGAGGACACTTAAGTTGAGGAATATACCCCAACTTAATCCATGGTTAGGGATTAAATTCATTATATAACAAGCCTTTATTAAGTGGATTTTAATTAAGGGTGAGATTAAGAAATGAAATTTATGGTTTGTAAGACAACTTGAGGGGAATTGTCCATTAAACACTAGGGTTAGTCCTTCTTAACCATAGAGGAAGAATTATAACCCTAATGTAAGGCCCAAGTTACAAGATGAAGTCTTAGTGATTATTAAGATGATTTAATTAAGAGGTTTAAACAAATTAAAGTTTTAACACTTAGGATTAAAGTTATACACTCCATGCTAAGAGAAGGATGCATGCATAACCCTAATTCCAAAGTCCTAAAACTTTAAGAGTTTAGTCTCTGATTATGAAGATGAAGAGAGAGACTCAAGGAGACTCAAAGGTAAAAAGCTAGGAGGGACTAATCACAACCCTAATTATTATCATGCTTGGGTGTTCCTATGGTTTGTAAGGCTTAAGAAAGATATTCAAGAAGCCACCAATGGAAGAAGCAGATGAAAGGAAGATGAGAAAGAAGAACAAGTTACTTACTTCATTGAAGAAGATAAGTAACTTAAAGAAAGAAAGTGAGAGAGATGGAACACAAGTGAATCAAATTTACTTAAAAGACAAGTAAGGATGCAAATGAAAGAGATAATAGAAATGAGAAGTGAAGGAAAATCCACTTCTCATAGTGACTTACCACCTGAAAATGTTAGTATGAATGCATAAAGTATAAAGGATAAAGAAATGAAGTGAAATGAGATGCAATTAGATGAAATGAACAAAGTCAGAAGTATTTATGCAATGTTAATGTCATGTGAGATGAGTCAAAGGCATACAAAGTGCATATGTATGATCATACAAGAATGAGATGTCATGTAAACATGCTTTGAAGTTTAAAAATACATGAAAGTTAATGAAATGAAATGAATGCAAAACATGGCAAATGAATGAAGAAATGATAAATCATGATTCTAACATGTCCAAAGATGTCTAAGATGACATATTAATGCAATAAATGTCATGGCAAGTTCATGTATGGATGCATATGCAAGATGAATGTAAATGAACATGAGAAATTAGGGTTATATGGAAGTATGAGATGCAAATGAACAAAACAGAAGCATATGACATGATAAAAAATTGAAACCAAGCTCAAACAAACCCTAATCCCATACTAGGTCACACCCCAAAGGAGAAGGTTAGAAGCCTAACCAATCACAAGTTATGATTTTCCTAAGTTTCTAGGGTTTTTTGGGTGGTTCAAAGGGGAAAATGCAAATAAATTCAAAAATGAAAGATAAATTTATGAGATAAATATCCTATAAACTACATGCCATGCAAAAAACAATGCAAAAAAAATCATCTTCAAACTCTTCTAAGTTAGGCAGAAATGATTTTTTTAAGTTAGGGCTCAAAAATATAATTTAAATGACCCTTAATTCAAAGAAAATTCTCAAGTTATGATCAAACCTAAAATGAAATTTGTGTGAAGAGTTTTAAAGTGTTTCTAAATGCAATGGGATGATTCATGATTTGTTTGGTGATTTTTAGAAACCTAAATGTATTTTTAATTAATTAAAAGACTTTAATTAATTAAAAATAACATTTAAATATTTTAAAAATACTTTTTTAATGCAAAAAATAAAATAAAAATCATTTTTAGGTTGAGAAAAATATTTAAAACAAAAATTCAAAAGGGAATATTTTTTGGATGATTTTTGCTATTTTAAATTAAATGTGCAAAAGAAATGGAATAAAAATGAAATAAAATGAATAAAAATGCAAAGTCATCTGATCCTAAGGCCAGGATTTAAACTGGGGAAGACTGCGCGCGTGAATGGGAGGCCTGGATTGAATCTGGCTAATTAATTTGATTAACCTAATTAATTAATAATTAACCTTAAGTGAAATGATCGGAACCGTACACACGCGCGCGAAATCAAATCTAAGGGCTGACATTCAAACTGAGCCACTAAACCCTAATTAGGGTTCTAAAGATTTTCAAGTGACCGGAGCTAGCTCCGGTCATCTTCTCCGGCAGTCCAAAATAACTAACTCCCTCCCTAGGCTAAATCAAAGGCTCTGAAGCTCCAGAATCACTCTCCTAACATCCCTAAGCAAGAATCCATCATCAAAACACATTTATCATACATCAAAAACAAGATTCGAAGCAAATCGTAAAACTGAACAAAACTTTCAGAAGTTCAATACATGCTTAATACTCAACCATTTTTAAAACAAATTACATCAGGGTGATCAGTGAAGCATGAAGATTCATTTAGAAACTTAAATTGCAAGTTCTGGAAAAAATGTTCTTGAGATTACCTGAGGTTGAGATTTCAGTTCTTGAGCTTTCTGGTCCTTTCTTTGGTGCAAATAAACTCCAATGAGCTTCCTGAGAATGCTTTGATGCTTGGAGTGAGTTTATTTGGCCTCTTTCTGAAGTTCAGTTTTGAGAGGTGAAAAATCGTATTTTGATTTGGGTGGGTGTTTTGCTGAAATGAAGGGTGGGAAATGATCCTTAGGTGGTGGTGAGGTGAATGGTGGAAAACTATTTGAGTTTGAGTGGCTGGTTTTGCAGATTCGAAGAGAGGAAGGTTTTTGGTGATTTTTTCAATCCTGGATTGTGGGAGGTTCTCAGCTTGTGTGTGGTGTGTTTTGGATTGCTTTAGGTTAGTATAAACAATTGCAATTGGTTCAGAAAGTTGTTGTGCTCAGCTTAATTGGTATGGTTGTTTTTGCAAAAAGTCGACATTGGTTGTACTATGAGCATGGGTCATGGCAGGAGTGGTTCTATGGCATGTCTGGCCTCAGCTGACTTTGTGGAGGGCCCTTAGATCATTTTTATGCAGCTGGATCACTTGGATGGAGAGATACCATAGGTTTTGCAAAATTCCCTCTTTGAAGTTTCTTGGATCATAATTCATGGAAATGCATGGTTCAAAGCATAATTCTGATGTTTAGAGGTTTGTTTGACATGTTGTGAAGTGTTTGTGTCCATTTAAAGTCATTAGAATGCCTTAACATGCCAATTTGCAAAATCCCTCTTTGGCATAAAACTTGAAATTTTAGGATTTTTGCCAACTTTGAAAGGCCATATCTTGAGTTCTAGGATGAATCAAGACATTTTATTATACTTTTTGAAAAGGGAAAGACCTAATCTACAACTTTCATGACGAAGAATTTTTCATTTGAAGCATTTTTGGTTGAGAAAGAGGAGGTTGAAAAACTTTCTCAAAATGGAAAGTTTCCATTACAAGTCATTTCCATTTTCGCAAGTTTGCAAATGGCTCAAAATTCTTCAATCTTGTGAACTTCCAACCTCTTCTAAGATCAAATAACGATCATAGAACTTCAATTTGATGAAAATACCCCTTTGGTTCCATTGTTGGGGGCCTCAGATGCCCTGATTTTGACTTATCTTGCTCAAGAAGTTACCCAGTGAACATATGACTTCCACAATGAATTTCTTCATCAAACTTGGTACACATGATCCTTATAACATCTTAAGAACATTAGAAACAAGAATGGCCCAAAAATTTGGAGTTGAGGCCTCTGAAACAAAAACCCTAATTTTGGTCATCTGTGTAATGAAAACCCTAACTCTACTTCCATGCCTTGCCAGTTCTTGTGATCTCTTGACTTCCATGAACTTTGAGGGACATAATATGATGATAGAACACACATGTACCCTCTTGGAACACTTTGAGGCCTTTGGGATGGCTCAGATGGAATCTTGGATTGCTCAGATCACAAACCCTAGATGCAGATGAACTTGAACTTATGCAGTGAAGCAAATATGCTATCTGAGGTGGTATGCTTATGTTTATGCAAACATGAAATATCACAAGCCATGGTTTGATATGAGTGAGGGAAAATTTGGGGTGTTTACAACCACCAATGGAAGAAGCAGATGAAAAGAGAAAGAAGAAGAAGAATAAGTTACTCACTTCCTGAAGAAGATAAGTAACTTAAAAGAAAGGAAGTGGGAAGGAGGGAGAATAAGTGAATTAGACTCACTTCAAAGACATGTAAATATGCATATGCAAAGGAAATAAAAGGTTGGAGGTGAAGGCAAATCCACCTCCCAGATAACTTACCCAAAAGCTCCTGAAATGTTAGTATGGATGCTTAAGACATAAAGCAAAAGGAAATGAATTGAAATGAGATACAAAGATCAAAGTAATAAGTGAATATACATTATAAAAGTCATATGAGATGATGAAAAGTCATACAAGATTCATATGAATGATCATACAAGGATGGGATGCAAAGGAAGTATGAATGAAGCTTGAAAACACATGAATGTCCATGAAGTGTAATGGATGCAAAGAATAGAAAATGAATGAAGAAATGATCAAGAAATGTTCAAGCATGTCTTAAGATGTCTAAGATGTCATAAAAATGCTTGAAATTTCATGGCAAGCTCACATGATGATGATATGCAAAGATGAATGCAAATGAACATGAGAAATTAAGGTTTATGAATGTATGAGATGCAAATGACCAAAACAGAAGCAATCAACATGATAAGAAATTGAAATCAAGCTCAAACAAACCCTAATCCCATATAAGATCACACCCCAAAGAAGAAAGTCAGAAGCTTAACCTAATGGAAGTTATAGATTTTCTAAGTTTGCTAGGGTTTTTTGGGTGCTTCTAAAGGGAAAATGTAAATCAAATTGAAAATGCAGGATAAAATCATGAAATAAATAACCTAGAAACTACATGCAAAATGTGAAACAATGCAAAAAGAATCAAGCTCAAACTCATCATGGTTAGGCAGAAATGAATTTTTCAAGTTAGGGTTAGAAAATATGATTTTTATGAACCCTAATTCAAAGAAAATTGTGAAATTATGATCAAACCTAAAAAGAAATTTGTATTATGAGTTTGAAAATGTTTCTAAATGTATTGTAATGGTTCATGAATTTTTTGGTGATTTTTAGAAACATAAATGCATTTTAAATTAATTAAACTCCTTTAATTAATTAAAAATAACATTTAAATATTTTAAAAATACTTTTTAAATGCAAAAAATAAAATAAAAATTATTTTCAGGTTTAGAAAATTATTTGGATCAGAAATGCAAAAGATCACATTTTTTTGATGAGTTTTGATATTTTAAATAAAATGTACAAAAGAAATGAATAAAAATGAAATAAAAATAAAATAAAATGGAAGTCAAAGGATCTAATGGCTCAGATTTGAACTGGGGAGAGATTCAAGGGCATGTATTCAAACTAACCCTAAACCCTAATTAAAACCCTAATGACTCTCAGGTGGCCGGAGAAGACCTTCGGTCATCTTCTCCGGCCAGTCCCCTCCCCTGAAATGCTCAAAACACAATAATAATGCACCAAAATCTCCAGAAATGACCCTTGAACATCATCAAACACAAATCAAACCTCAAAAATCATTTATCACTCAAGAACATCATGAATCGAAGCAAAGCGGAAAAACGAACACAACTTTCAGAAGCTAAATACATGCTCATGTTCAACTCATTTTCAAAACCAAACACATCACAATGATCAGTGAAACATATAGATTGATATTGTAACTTAAAAGACAAGTTCTGGAAAATTTGTTCTTGAGGAAACCTGAGATGGAGCTTTCTGATTCTGGGCTTTCTGGACCTCTCTCTTGTAATGGCTGATTTTGATGATTCAGTTCTGATGCACCAGAAATCGTGTTTTGGTTTTGTGAGCTTTCAGGCCATTTTAAAGGTTTCTTTGTGTTCTATGAGTGATATTGAGATGATTGGTGAAGTTTGTTTTGAGGTTTGATAGCTGATTTTTGAGAATCGGAGAAAGGAAGTTTTTGCAAGTTTTTGGGCAATCTGAGTTGTGGGAGCAATCAGGCCAATGTGTTGTATGTAATGTGTTCCTTAGGGTTTTCATAAGCCAATAGGAGTGATCAGAAGAGTTGGTGTGGCCTAGTTTGATAGGTATGGGCAAGTTGAAAAAAAGTCAAAAGTTTTGTACCTCAAGCATGGGCCATGGAAGAGCTGGTTTTAGGGGTGTCTTGGCCTCAGCATGATTTGTGGATGGCCCTAGGATCAAAGTTATGCAGCTGGCACAAGTGGATGAAAAGTTTCATTAGGTTTTGCAATTTTCCATCTTTGAGAATTTTGTGAAAATGTCTTGATGAATCTTGCAATCCAAGGCACAATTTTGGTTCAAATGCATTGCACTATGTTTTTATGATGTTTAGAAATCAATTAGAGGTCATGAAATGGCTTGAAACTTGAATTTGCAAAAAAAATCCTCTTTGGCATGAACTTGAAAATTATAGGATTTTTGCCAACTTTGGAAGGCCATATCTTGAGTTCTAGGATGAATCAAGACATGTTCTAGTACTTTTTGAAAATGGGAAGACATAATATACAACTTTCATGCCCAAGAATTTTTCATTTGAAGCATAATAGGTTGAAAATCTTTCCCAAAATGGAAAGTTTCCATTACAAGTCATTTCCAAAAATAGCAAGTTTGCATTTGGCCCAAAATTCTTCAACTTTGTGAACTTCCAACCACTTAAAAGATCAAATAAAGACCATATAGACTCAAAATGATGATGATGACCCTTTGGTGCCCTTGATGGAGGCCTCAGATGCCCTGATTTTGACTTTACATGCTCAAGAAGTTACCCAATGATCAGATGACTTCCATAGTGAATTTCTTCATCAAATTTGGTACCCATGATCCTTATAACATATTAAGACCATTAGAAACAAGAATGACCAAAAAATTTGGGATTAAGGCCTCTGAAACCAAAACCCTAATTTTAGGTCATTTGTGCAGGAAATCTTCAGTATGCCTCTATGCCTTTGCCATTCTTTGTGATCTCTTGACTTTGTGAACTTTGGGGAGCATATTATGATCATGGAACACACATGGTCCCTCTTGGCAAGCTTCAATACCTTTGGGATGGCTCAGATCACTCCTTGGATTGCTCAGATCATAAACCCTAGATGCATATGAAATGAACTATGCAGATGAAACAAATATGCAATATGAGATGGTATGCTTATGCCAATGCAAAAATGAAAGATCACAAGCCATGGTGTGAGAAAAAGTGAGGGCAAATTTGGGGTGTTTACAATCGGTTTTAGTCAATGATTCAATATCTACATCAATATCACCTTGATCTCCAATGTTATCATCAAGTACTTTGTTCGATAAAAGCACTATAGACCACTTTATACTTGTCAGATCATTAACATAAAACACTTTTTTAGCTTGAGAGGCAAGAATAAAAGGCTCATCTTTGTATCCCACCCTATTAAGACCCACTTGCAAAAATCCCGACTTATCCATTCGTACACCATTATTGTTTTCAACCCACTTGCAACGAAATATAGGAATCTGAAACTTCTCATAATCGAACACCCAAATGCGCTCGATAACCCCAAAATATGACAAATTTGCAAATTTGGGGTTTTAGTCTTTCACACTTGAAATGTGCATTACTTCAGCTACCACAGTGACACCACTATTTTGCATTGTACTTTTATCATCTTGTTCTATGGTATAAAATGTGTATCCATTAATTGCATATGCGCTATAAGAAAACGCAACCAAACTTGGACCATATGTTAAACATCTCAATCTTTCTGTTATTGAAGCAGGATTTGAATAATACCTTTCGAAAATATGACTCTTAAACCAAGGTATGAAACTTCGATTGTGCTCTCGTACTATCCAATTCTCATTTCTATTCGTATTTAAACCTCAGAGAATATCTTTGTGCATTTCAACATATGACTCAACTTCATTCTCATTGTGCAGAACATACAAATGCACTTGATCCCATTCGACCTTTGATATTGTCACAACTTCATTCCCAATTAGCTTTTTTCCTGCTTTTTTCCCGACAACATTAGATTTGGGGAGTCCAATTGATTGTACATTGGACAAATATTCATTACAAAACTCAATCGCTTCTTCAACAATGTATCGTTCGGCAATACAACCCTCTGGTCGACTTCGGTTTTTCACATACCCTTTTAAGATTTTCATATAACATTCAGCAGGGTACATCCATCTCATATAAGCCGGTCCACACAATTGTGTCTCTTTCACCAGATGAACAACTAGATGAACCATTGTGTCAAAAAAGGAGGGAAGAAAATACATTTCAAGATCACACAAAGTAATAACTATTTCATTTTGCAATGTTGGTAAGATCACAAGATCGATCACCTTACTGCTAATTGACTTGAAGAAAAAACACAATTTAGTTATTGCACTTCTTACTTTTCAGGCAGAATAGAACGTATACATGTTGGTAGAAAATGTTCCATTATAACATGGCAGTCATGCGTCTTCAAACTTTTTAACCTGAGGTCTTTCAAGGACACAAGTCTTCTAATATCTGAAGAGTATCCTTCTGGAACTTTAACTTCACTTAGAAACTTACACAATATCTTTTTCTCCTTTATAAAGGAAGTTATCCAGAATATAATAACAAAAGAGCTCACACTAAATGTAATGACAACAAAAACTCATTTGATGAATCAAAACAAAAGGATGGCAACTACATTTGATCAGTTTCTTTGTTGGGGTAGTCTAATGGTAAAAAAAACTACCATTTTGTTCTGACAACAAAAACTCATTTAATCTAATCACTTGAGTTTTTGATCAAATAAGTTTCTTTTTAGCATTTGATGCCATCCTCAATGAAAAAATAAGGTTGACAATGAAAAATTATTTTAATTTTCTTTTTACGTAAAATTGGTGTCAAAACATGTAATTTGACAGAACTACCACTGAATTGTTTCACATTTTTTGTTTAGTAATTACAAACTGAAACTATATTATTTGTTTAATCTAACCATTAGCATATCTAACACAAACCATTATCAAGAACTAATCATATTATTTATACATCATCAAGAATGAAAACACATCATCAAGAACGACAACAACAACAATAATGTAGAGTATCAACACTGACAACAACAACAATGTACAACATCATCAAGAACAACAACAAGAACGACGTACCTTGGTCAAGAAACGGCGAACGAAGAACAACAATAATGAGCAACTTCAACTTCAGCAATACAGAACGAACAACAACAACAATGAGCAACGAACGATTTCAGGTTAAGAAAAGGGTTTTGGAACGATTTCAGAATGAGAAAAGGGTTTAGAAATAATGAGCGGGAGCGGTTTCTGAAACGGGAAAGAATATGAAAATGATTAGAAAAGATTTATATTTTAATAAATGATTGATTTTAAAGGGCGCTTTTTGTTAAAAGTGCTCTCTAAGGTATTTTGGCAGATTAACCTTAGAGGGCGCTTTTTGTTAAAAGCACTTTCTAAGGTCTCTGAAATAAAATAATATAAAATATTTTAATAAATAACCTTAGAGGGCGCTTTCATTGGAAAGCGCTTTCTAATATTGAAAATATAAAAAAAAATTAAAATGAGTCTGGGGTGAGGGGTATTCGAACCCCAGACCCATAGCATTCACATAAACCTCCTTGACCAGTAGTATTACGCCCTCATCCATTAGTTATATTCACATAAATATATATAACATAAGTATTCATATATATTATAAATTATATATTAATTTAATTTGAATATATTAACTAATATATTTTAAATTATATATTAATATAATTTGTATATATTAACTAATATATATTAAATTATATATTTAATATAATTTGAAAATATTAATTAATATATAATTTAAATTATATATTAATATAATTTGTATATATTAACTAATATATATTAAATTATATATTAATATAATTTGAATATATTAATTAATATATATTAAATTATATATTAATATAATTTGTATATATTAATTAATATATATTAAATTATATATTAATATAATTTGAATATATTAATTAATATATTTTATTAAATAACCTAAGAGAGTGCTTTCTGAAGAAAGCGCTTTCTAAGGTCTTTTAATAGTTTTACTTAGAGGGCGCTTTGTAAATAAAGCGCTTTCTAAGGTTGAAAATAAAAAAAAAAATTAAAATGAGTCTGAGGCGAGGGGGATTCGAACCCCAAACCCATTGCATTAACATAAACCTCCTTGACCAGCGGTACTACGCCCTCATTCGTTTATTAAATTCACATTAAATATATATAACATAAGTATTCATATATATTATAAATTATATATTAAAATAATTTGAATATATTAACTAATATATTTTAAATTATATATTAATATAATTTGTATATATTAACTGATATATATTAAATTATATATTAATATAATTTCAATATATTAATTAATATATAATTTGTATATATTAATTAATATATTTTAAGTTATATATTAATATAATTTGTATATATTAACTAATATATATTAAATTATATATTAATATAATTTGAATATATTAATTAATATATATTAAATTATATATTAATATAATTTGTATATATTAATTAATATATATTAAATTATATATTAATATAATTTGAATATATTAATTAATATATTTTATTAAATAACCTTAGAATGAGTCTGGGACGAGGGAGATTCAAACCCCAGACCCATTGCATTAACATAAACCTCCTTGACCAGCGGTACTACACCATCATTCGTTTATTAAATTCACATTAAATATATATAACATAAGTATTCATATATATTATACATTATATATTAATATAATTTGAATATATTAACTAATATATTTTAAATTATATATTAATATAATTTATATATATTAACTAATATATTTTAAATTATATATTAATATAATTTATATATATTAAGTAATATATATTAAATTATATATTAATATAATTTGAATATATTAATTAATATATAATTTAAATTATATATTAATATAATATGTATATATTAATTAATATATTTTAAATTACATATTAATATAATTTGTATATATTAACTAATATATATTAAATTATATATTAATATAATTTCTATATATTAATTAGTGTATTTTAAATTATATATTAATATAATTTCTATATATCAATTAATATATTTTGAGACAAGGTGTACGAAAATTTAACATTATTCAACCTCATTTTCTCAGTACCCATTTTGTTTGCATTAACATAACCATAATCCAGTACAACAACATTTAACTTATTCCTGCTTAACAGTATCACCATACTTTAGATATTATAGCAACATTATAACATTAATGCGGTGCTTCTCATACTATAGATACTAAATACACATCACTTAACACACATCACTTAATAGTATTACCATTCTGTTTGCATTAACATACTATAGATACTAAACACACATCACTTAACAGTATTACCATACTATAGATACTAAAGACACATCACTTAACTATTACACAAATTCACTACAACGTTAACTATTACAACGATGCTACTGGACCGACTAATTATGGTTCTTTTTTGTCACAGACACGGTAACTCGGTCTCCAGGTAGAGCTATGCTGAACCTGAGCATGTCACCCCTCCTCAGTTGACGATGCTTGGCAAACTCATGCCACCCACGATACATAAATTTTTCCATCTTCATTATCCTTCCTTTACGCTTGGCGCATTTAATCTTCGCAACATACGGGTATCCATAGTCTCCATCCTCCAGAATTATATCCTTCTGATGCAATGCAAGATACCTCTTGCTCAGATACTTCGGAAAATGATGCAACAATTTGATCACTATCATTATTCACTAACTATACACATATATTGCATATACATACTTTTAACTTTTGGAGTGAATACTTACCATGACGTTGTTAATCACTTTGTACCCATAACTCACCTCATTTTCCCATTCAACATGATCATCTTCCTCCGTACCCTCCTTTTCTTTGAGGTGCGCTGCGATGTTTCTGCACAAACATAGCATTTTCATTTTTAAAATAAAAGGTTTGTATTCACAACAAATGACAGGCACCATTAAATTCTTGCTCAATTAAATTCTCAACACATGCAACAAAAAATTATCTTTTTCTATACCTTTGTTGTCTCTCGCGGATTTCTTGTCGACGTCCCTTTCCTTTCGCCGTCTCTCCCCTACTTTGTAAAACTTCATCAACCATCTTCTGAACAACAATTGCAGCTTCAGTATCGTCCATCTTTCTTACACAGTATATCAAAACAAACTCTATTAATCCATCCATGCATAGAACATAACATATATAACAAACTTTCATTTCTCACTTTTATTTCATTACATTCCCACAACCTTATTTATATCTCTATTTATATCTTTATTTCATTACATTCTAAAAAAAATGTCATCTACATAATCTACTTCTACAACAATGTAAACTATATATAAAAAGAGCTTAAACTAATGTAAACTATATATAAAAAGAGCTTAAACTAATAAGCACTTCTACAACAACGTAAAAAATGTCATATACAAAAAGACATTAAACTAATATGCACTTTTAAAAAGAATGTAAACTATATATAAAAAGAGCTTAGACTAATAAGCACTTCTACAACAATGTCAACTATATACAAAAAGTGCTTAAAATAATAAGCACTTCTTCAACACTGATATCAATTGTATTAAAAAAGAAATAAGTTATTTCGTCTTTATACTCTTCTGATATCATCAATGTCATCTACATAATCTACTTCTATCATCAATGTATCCTATTTTCGTGCCCTAAACTCAGACTTGCACTAAACAGAGATAGAGAAGAAACTTACAAAAAATGAGTGTACAGTGGAGGGAGGAAGGAGCAAGGAGGCAACCGTAATGGTCACAGAGGAGCACAGTGGTGGACTGCTGTGGCGATTGAAGCTTCTGTTAGGGCTAAAATGGTGTTCGCAAGTTTCATTCGCAAAGAGAGGGAAAGAATGAAATGAAAATAGTAACTGCGTATGTTACATATAATTAGACTTTAGACAATGCTTTCTTCAAAAAGCGATGTCTATATAAAGTAGCGCTTTCTATATAAAGCGCTGTCTAATTTATATATTTAAAATAAAGTGATTTCTTAAGTTACACTTTAGAAAGCGCTTAAGGTGAAAGAGCTCTCTAAAGTGGTCACCTTAGAAAGCGCTTTTATAAAGCGCTGTCTAATGTGCCCTTTAGAGAGGGCTTTTTTTGAGCGAATTTTCAAATAACCTATAGCAGCACTTTGCATTAAAAGTGATGTCTTTTGTGCGCTGCGAAATGCCATTTTTGGCGTAGTGAAATCTCAATAACCCTAATACATGAGAGAAAAATAAACTAGGCCTATGGGATCATATATGATGAAGCTGCGAATCCTGGCTGGTACTTCATGTGAATCCTCTTAATCTCTTTCTTATATCGATTCTCCATGTCTTCCTTATCCTTCACCAACAGGTCCACAATGGCCTTCCAAGCACCGGATGTAGGAGGAATGGTAGATGGAGTACTAAAGGAAAATAAATCCTCTCTTGGCCTTTTCATGACACGCCGCTCAAGTAATTTAATGATATCATCTTACTCCTTCAGTTGCTCTTGCATAATCGTCTTCTCAAGTAGCCAAGCTTCTTTCTCTTTCTTCATCTTGTCCAAGTCTTCTTGAAGAACAACCTTTTCATCAACGGGCGAAAGAAAAGCAGATAATGGCAATATAGGAAACAAAGGTCCCTCGGGTGGATAAGGCATCTTGAGTTTGGAAGCCCTAGATTGAACCCACTGGATGTATTGTTCGGAAGGAGCAAAATGTTGTTTTCCTAACTGAACCTTATCTTTCTGATGAACAGTATGACATGAATGAGCAATCGTTTTCTTCATTTCTACATGATCTACACCATTAAGAAAGAAAAAAATAGATAGTGAAAGGTTGTTTGGTATGTCTTTCAAGCAATATCCCAACTGTCTGTAATACCCCAAAATTTTCCCTATCATTTTCATGGCATTTATCACATCACATTGCATATCTAAATCCATATCATGACCCAAAGCATTGCATCATGACCATCATAACAGAGGCATAGGGCTTGTGATCAATGACTGAAGAGATTGATAGTCTTCCAAAGGCAATCAAAGGGAAACATGGCTTCCCAACATTGTGCAAAGGGTTCACAACATCCCACAAGATCTCAATTGATTCCACAAGGCCTAGGAAGAAGTTGATTGATCAAAGAATTATAGCAGTGCAACATCTCCTAACAAAAGGGGGTGAAATTAGGGTTTTTAATTAAATGAGCTTCCCAAGGAGATTTTGGTTCAAACTTGATCTCATTATTTTCTACATGATATTAAGTACCTAGGTTTAAAATTTCATCCATTGAATCATTTTGGAGGGGCTTCAATTGATCAGTTACTTGAAAATCAAGGAATTGGGGAAAAGTTAACCATGTTGAGAAAGAAGTCAACTCCTGACTTTTTGAGGTCAAATTCATGAAATTAGGGTTATAAGGAGTCCATGGACCAAATTTGATCAAAATATGATGGAGGGATCCTTAGAAATCAAGAAAATCAAGGCTTACCATTTTTGGAAAATTGGGGTTTCCAAAAATGGCAAGTTTTGGCCATTTTGCAGCCAACTTCAAGAGAGGCATTCTCCCAAAATAAAAGTCAAATGAAAATTCCACTTGGGTTGTTTGAAAGATGGAATCCTAAGCTTTAAATCCATAGGTGGAAATGTTCATAGCATTAAAATTGAATGAGTTATGAGCATTCAAAGTTTGTGCAAACTAGGGCAAACTAGGGAAAAACAAAGGCAAGCCTTGCATCCTGCGCGCGTGCCAGGCCAGGAAATTTATAAAACAGGTGGTGTGTCATAAGTATTGCCATTTTTCTTCATCAATATGAATTCAAATGAAAAATCCTCCAACATGAAAGTTGTTCCTCTACATGTTTCCTACAAGAGTGACGTTGGACAAATTTTCATTTGATCAATATTTCAGGGACATATGAAGGGTCAAAGTAGGGGCCTCACACTGATCCACCATAGGCACACATTGCCAAGGCATGCCCAAATTCATGCAGGCCAATAATGCATCCATGATGCCTTGAATTCAATGTTATTTTTGAGGTACTTAGAGGTCATATCCCACCATGAAGCAAACGTCAAAGTTGTTCTATGAAGTGTGACCTTAAATTTTCTTACAAGAATTATTCCAACTGGTGCCTTAAGCTTGAAGTTTTGCATGAGGAAAGATCACTAGTTGCATATGTTGTTTCTTATTGGCTAAGGCATTGTTTTATGAGATGAAGATGTTCAGTTCAACTCTGTTTGCATCTATTGGCATAGTATAATCACAAGATATCATGTTGAGGGTGCAGATCATACAATACACAGGCACCATGTCATCCCATGCATAACCATGCATGCTTATGGTGTAAAGTCTAAGTATGACAAGCTTAAAACATTGAAGCAGGGGTTGCATTGATTATATCTTCACCATACATTAAGAATTCAAGTCTACACCTCTGGCCTTCTTGCAATTTCATCTTCTTCAAGTTTCAAGTTCCATAATTCTGCATTGATTTTGCTTCAATTGCCATTGATATAACTTTGTTTTCACATTATTAATGTCTAATAAGCAAGAACGAACTGTGTTGGATAGTAATTAGACCTTTTAAAGGTGATTAGGGAAAATTGGATTGGTTCGATACTCTCTGTTCGTGCATGATTTGCTTTGATTGATTGTGAATGTGAGGTCTCCATGAGCTTAGCTACATATTGATATGAATTTCTTTAAATTCTGGAAAAAAGAATTGGTTGAGTCCACCGGAGATAGGCCGGAGAAGACGACCAGAAGTCGTTCTCCGGCCAGTGACTTTCGCCAGAGCTTACAAACCCTAGGTTATCCAGTTTATAACACAACCATTGATGTGTTTGGATCATATGCTTAGGATCATGCCAGCGAATTAATGAAATTCGTACGTATCATGTGCCTTGTAGTTGGACCTGAGCTTTGAATGCGTGTCATACACCCTCTTATCATGAGCCAGTCAATCTGATCCCTTAGATCATCATACTTTGACCTTGATGGAATTTATGAGATCAATCCATTGGTTCAGGATGAGTCAACGTTGCTGACTGAAGTCCACCATAAATTCATGTTTAGTGCCCTTGAGTTGGGCCTTTCACTTATTATTCGCACCCCCACACAACCAAGCCCATCCACATTGCACTTCATTTCTTTTCTTTTCATACCCCTCTCATATTTTCACCTCTTTTAATTCTTATTTTATTTTCATTTCAATTTTGATTTTGATTTTATAAAAATAACAAATCACCATAAAAAATCCTGAAATAATTCATGAACCATTGTCACAATATTCCCAATTTTTCCACATTTTTTCTTTTTGTTTTTTCATTTATTTTGAGCTAGAAATTAATTTTACATTTTATTTCCTTTTTGGTTTCTTCCATTTTAACCTTATGACCTTCTCCATTTTATTTCTCCTAAACTAAAATTGTAATTGATCCCATCATTTTTGGTACATTAAGAGGACATCTTTAGGTCATTGAAAATATTTTCCCTTAATTTTTAGGTCATGTTTGGATTGTTGTTGAGTCTCTTCTTTGTACTTATGCCTTCAAATCCCTAATTTAATTTTCACCTTTATTTAAGTGAGTAAAAATGTTAATTTTTGGGAGATCTTTTAGAGGTATGTTTCCCCTGGTTGATGACCCCAAATCCCAAGTTTCATAATTTTTCCATGTTTTTGATATTTTGTAAGTACTTTGTGTTACAAGTCACATTTTGGTCCTTATTTCTTCATCATTCTCATTCTATTTTGATGAGGCATTTATGTCATCCATTTGAGATCATCAATGTGAATCCCCAAAGTCCTATTAGGTGTATTTAAGTCATTTGTGTCCATTTTAGGTCCTCACACTTTGAGTTTTTAGGGTTAGTTGATCCTTAAGTCACCATATGTTCATGTATGCTTACTTGGCCCTAATTCAAATTCTTCTTCCATTTTAACCCTTTAAAATAACTTTTGTGAGTGTGGTGTCCATGTTATATAATTCTCATACATCTTATAAGTATCCCACATCCATTGTTTCATATTCATTTCAAGTCATAAACCTTTATGTTCCATTTGGTTCATTTTGGTACATTAAGACTTCAAAATCAAAGTTCCTTGTCCCTTAACCCTAAGACAATTCATAATAGGTCATTTGTGGTTAATTTTTGATTCAAATATTCATCTTAACTTTTCATTAAGCCCCTTTTTTTTTATGGGAAGTTCAAGTCTCATGGTTCATGTTTGACTTTTTCTTCTAAGTCTTGTTCCTCCTTTTGAAGTCATGTGTAATTCTTCTTATGCTTTCTTCTTTCAACTTCTTGTTTGAATCTCTCTAACTTGAATCTCTTTCTTCCCACTTTGGTTTACATCTTAAAACACTTCCATTTAGTGTTAGGTTCTGGTTTTAACATTCACTTTTGATTTAATTCAAGTTTACCATACTTAATCATGTGAATACTTCATCTAACTTCACCTTGATTTCTTTAGGGTTTAGTAATTCATTAGGGCATAGATTATGATTATGTGACTTCTTAACCTTATAACACTTTAATAGGGTTTAGCCACTGACTTTAGAAGCTTGTGATCATGTAAGAACCTTCAGCTTTAGGTCTTAACTCTATGAGGTTCTTGATGCCCTTTTCTTAGCTAGTTTGAGCTAGTTTAAGCTTTTTCCATGCTTCATGTGTTTAATATGCTTTGTAAAGCTAACATTTTTTTTGTAGGGAGGTTGAGGTAAGCCTTTCTTATGTGACTTCTTCCTCATCTTCTTTATTCTTTCAAAATGTGTTTTCCTTAGCACTTTGTGCTTCACTTGTATAGGCTATCCCTTTTTTAGAAAACAACTTAACTTCCTTAGGAAGTAAGTTGAATTCTAAGTTCTCTTTTCTTCTTTTTCTCATTAGGATTAGAAAAACCACACAAACCATTACGATCTCCTTTTGCATGCAATAAATAACTTAGGGTGTGTCTTAGTCCCCTTAGTTTGTCCTTTTGCAACTTGAGTCTCCCTCTCTCATCTCATAAAGAAAACTCAAAAACACTTATTAAAGGTCGAATGTTCTTATACGCCAGGAGACTTTGTCGTGGGTTACTTATACACGTCCTGTTTCGGGGCGAGGTGTAAGGCATCTACCACGATGAATAAGTCTTAGTATGATAATGTTTCACTAACAAATTCAAAACACTTCTCTAAAAGAAAACAACAAACAACATATGTCTTTTCCTGCGGGAATTCTTCTCTCATCTCATTCACTCTCAACGCGGACTTGTGACGACTTGTCTCATTTGCAAGACGGTAAAAGCACTCATTCAAGGAGACATTGTCGCCTAGCAAGAATAGGGTTGTAACTAATTTCCCCACGTGTACCGAGAAGAGGTACATTGCGAAACTCTCCACAACCATCAATAAGCACTCCAGTATCATAATAAGAACCATACAAAGTCATATCCTTTTGAGTAAGATACATGATCCTTTGAGACCATCTTCGCTTCTATCTATTATCCTTGAAGACATCGGACTTTGGTAGGTGAGAAATAAACCACCTATAGAGAAGAGGCACACAACATACAATCTCTCCATCACCTTTGGAGGTCCTATGATGAATAGAGTGATGCATGTCCCCAAGCAAAGTTGGCACCAGATTTCTCTTCAAGAAAATCTGAATAGCATTCTCATTGACAATACCATCTAAGTTGGGAAAAAAGACAATCCCGTAGATAATCAAAGCAAGAATAGCCTCAAATGCATCCTTATGACTCGAAGTAAGAGAGGTAAATGCTTATCCTATTAAGAACTTGGCATTAATACCACGAACATTCCCTTTTGGAAGAAACTTCCCACTAAGATCGGACTCCTTAAGAAAAAGGGCTTTGGCGATGACCTTGATCGTAAGCTCCTTTTCTAAACCACTGAAAAGAAACTCTTTGTCCAAAATAGGAAAACCCGTCCAATGAGAGTACTCATCCAAAGTCAGCACAAGTTGATAATCAGGAAAAGTGAAGCAATGATGTAAAAGATCATAGAATTGAACCAAGGTAAGGAGAATCCCCTCTGGTATATCGGTATCCAAGATGAACAAAAGCTTTCTATAACATTTCTGGAACTCATCGGTATCGACCACTAAAGCTCCAAGCTTTCTCATCTCTACTAAATTAGGACTTTTGAAACTGTACTTCCGTGTATTCCTCCTTTCAGCATTCATAACCATAGACGTCTGAAATTTTGGCAAAAGTATCTATAAGTCCCTTGAAATCTTGAGAAAAATGCACATGTATGCATGAGTGCATGTATGCAACAACCACAAACAAGATCGCACAAAGCACATGGGTTTAGGTTCCGAGTCATGAGCATGAAGTCAATGGTATAAGAACACCAACCCACACATGTATGTACTAAGGTTTTGTCTTTATTATACCTGTAGAAAACCAAAAGGGTGCTAACAGAGGTTCAAGGAGTTAGCAGCCATCCTTTGGATATCATCGGTACGTTGGACTACTCCCTAACCGATAATTTCCTCAAGAAGACCTCGCCCGAGTGTAGTATCACGTGACAACCACCTCAGGTTTACGCCTGGATAGCTTCCGCACTACGTTCCTAAATTGGCTTGGATGGGTTAAGGGTTCTATGATCCTCAGTATGATCAGCTCATGATCGGAAGCAATGCCATGATTCGAATACTCTTCATGTCATTAGTAATCTGAGAGAGCCTAACCGAGTGGAGATTATCGGCTTGATATCACTTTAGACTACTCTGCCATATATTACTTCGAATATCGCCGTCCTATCATAAGTTCACTCAGATCCAGGTATATAATATATCTCACTCATAGAGGATCGCCAAAACTGAAACGGAACAAACAATAACAAACAAATCAAACCAAAGCAATAAATAAATCAAAGTAGGCCGAATCCACTTAGGGTCTATTCCCCAGCAGATTCGCCATTTTTCTATAGCGGTAAAATCATGAGTATAAGCTATTAGTTAACATAACTCAAAGTAAATAGAGTCACCACCACGCTTTTATTTTATTCCAAGTGGAAAAGGAAAAAAGAGCGAATAAATCCTAATGAATCTAAAAGCAAAAAGCTAAAGAAATAAACAAAGAACCGGGTAAGGGAATAGGTTACAAAATGCAAAGGTTTTACGCACCCAAAATGTCTGTGATACTCCACGGGAGCCCTTTGAAAAATTTATTGCTTTTGTTTTGAAAATGTTTGTAAAAGAGAGTGGGCTGATGAGAAATGAATTGATTTTTAATGTTTTTGTACTTGGAGAGGTTTACCATCACATGCCTACGTACCCACAAAGTGCAATGCAAGATCAAAACCCCGTAGTTCATGGTACAAATAGTGAAAAATTAGTGTGTTGGATTGATTTTAAAATGTAAAGATAAGTCGTCATTCTTTAGCGAATAATTCCGTTAGAAAGAATGCATCATATCTAAACATGTAAAGAAAAGGTTAAAAGGAAAAGTGCATAAAGACACAAAAATATTTGATGAGTTTTGTATTTTTTATGGTCTTTTGAAAAATGTTTTAATATACTTATATGGTTTAACATTTATTAAGAAAATAAAAGAAAAGGTAAAAATCACTTGACCTAAGTCAAGGTTTGATTATGAAAGCAGTTTTAAGTTTGAAAACAAAGAAGTTTTTGAAAAGAGGGAGATGTTTTGAAAATTTAAGAAGGGGAGGAGATGAAGAGACTATCCTAAAAGGAAAATAAAAGAGATAAAGGAGGAAAGATCTAACCAAACTTGATGATGCTTCACATTTTATGATCATAAGAGTTCCATCCTCATAAGCTAGCAAATGGCCAAATAAAGGCAAAGCTACCATCTCCATGAAGATCAAGCCAAAGGGAAGGTGTCCTAGAATCTAAGTCCAAAACTCCAATTCCAATGCAAAGGATAGTGAGCAATAGTCCAAGATCAAGATCACAAATTTTTTTAGAGGTTTAATCCTTTATTAATATTTGTGTGTCCAAATGGACAAAAGGAAAATCAACACACCAATATAATAACAAAAATATAAACATGATAATCGATGATAAAGCAATATAAAGAATAATAAAAATAAAGAAGATAAATGTGAAAGAAGGAAATTAAAATGTTATTATAGTAATTGTAATAATAATATACATAATAGTGGTATGGTGAACTTAATCTTCCACAACCAAAAGAGTAACCAAGGTACTTAGTACCACAAATTGAAAAGGCAACTGATTTCGCTTAGTATCTTACAATATAGTGATTAATCAAGGCAATTAGATCCAAATTCAATGAAGCTTGAAAGAAGATTAGGGAGACCCAAAGCAACTATGCATCAAACTTCACAAGTATTGGATCTTAACTCAAAAAGATCAATCACTTTGGGATTACGCGACCAACACGAGGTCGGGTCCATAAAAGTGCAAGTAACCAATTGGATTTTTATTGCGAATTCGAGACACATTTAGGTCTATTTTAAGCAATCGCCGAGTAACTTACGAAGTAATTACCCTACAAATGAGGCTGACCAACACCAATTAAGGTGAATGATATATGTGCTAATGAATGCAAGATAAACGATATGTAAATCACTGTCCAAAAGCAATACCGCACGAAAATAAAGATGAATACCAAATTGAGTTTCATTTATGGTATTCTTTCATTAAGTTAAACCACTCATCTTGGTGGATTCAAGTATGAAAATATCTCACTAATGCAAAGTACCTAAAGTGAATTAAACAATTCACTTAAAGATAGATTTGAACTAATGAATATTAATCATTCTAATCTACATCCAAAGCCCATTGAAATTAAAGAGAAGTCAGTCCCAAGAATGTCTCCCAAGGTAAAAATAAGAAGGAGAAAGAAGAAGAAGCAAGAGGAACCAAAAACAACTAAAAAATAAGTCAAAACTTCAGTTCTGACTCAGAGTAACTGGTTACTACCTAAGTGGTAATTGGTTACCTGAACAAAAAAAATAGTTTTCTGGAAAAGTTAACATAGGTAACCAGTTACTACCTAAGCAGTAACTGATTACTTTACGTGTATAATCAAAAATCTGCTAAAATTCCGCATGATCCATCTTTTAAAACCTTTTTTAAAATACCTCATGATCATGAACTAAATTAACACGAATTCTACAATCAAAACACAGTGAAATCCCTACAATCAAACAAAAATTTATGATCTAGAAGATCAACAACCAAAAGCATCAAGGATCTACATCTTGAATGTTGATGATGAAGGTAGAACCATGGAAAAAGTGAATTACTAAGAACACTCTTCAAATTGATCCAATATCAAGCTTGATCAACTGAAATTGATGGAGAAAAAACAATAGGATGAAGGTTTAGCTCAAAGTTGATCAAGAATTCAAGGTGAATTCTTGATAACTTTCAAAAAGAGAAGAAGAGCTTTAGTGAATTTAGGGTTTGGGAATATATTTTGCAAGAGATTTGTTGGCTATCAAAAGCTTCCAAGAAAATTTTGCAAGGTGAATTTGGCTATAAAAGCTTGAAAAAATAATGGATTGAAGCCTCTATTTAAAGAGTTTAGGTATAGGAATTTGGTGGGATGGAGCTTGCTTTGGTAATTCAAATTAGGCTTGGTAATTCCAAAATTGGAGGGAATCATGAAAAGAGTGGTGATTAGTGAGGGTTTATGGTGGGTATTAATTTCAATGATGTATGTGAATTAAATGGAGATGGTCTAGAATATTCCAAGAGTGATCAAAAAATGAAATTGGTGCCAAAATTCAAAAAATGAGATTGATTCCAATGTTTTTTCAAATTTGCACGCAAGTAACCGGTTACGCCCTAGGTAGCAACCGGTTACTCAGTGCGAAATTTGAAAATTTTGTTTTCCTTTTGCACTGCTATGATTCCGGCTTGATTCTTTTACGCGTAGAAGAAGGCATGCAAATAAACACATGAACCTTGGAATTCCTTGAATAAATCAATTAAATCGGGAAATCCTTGATTAGATAAATTTGAATTATTTGCGGATCAACTTCGACTTTTATCAGTGAAATTCATTCGAGCCGCGGGACTGCTATTTTTGGTATTTTTTACCTGAAACATATTAACAAAAGAAAACAAAAATATATTTTTTGGATTTTAATTAGTGATAGTAAACATAAACAAATAAAAGCAAATGGTGATTGTAGCGGTAAAAACATGAGTGTAAGCTATTGATTAACTTAACTCAAAGTAAACAGAGTCGCCACCGCGCTTTATTTTTATTCCAAGAGGAAAAGGAAAAAAAGAGCAAATAAATTCTAATGAATCTAAAAGCAAAAAGATAAAGAAACACAACAGAGAAACAGGTAAGGGGATAGGTTATAAAATGGGAAGGTTTTACGCACCCAAAATGTCCGTGGTACTCCACGGGAGCCCTTTGAAAAATTTACTGCTTTTGGTTTGAAAATGGTTTGTAAAAATATGAGTGGAGGGACGAGAAAAGAATTATTATTTTTTTAATATTTTTGTGTTTGGAGAGGTTTACCACCTCATGCCTACGTACCCACAAAGTGCAATGCAAGATCAAAACCCCGTAGTTCATGGTACAAATAGTGAAAAAGGTGGGTTATGATTCATTTAATTAAGTGAAGAGAATTTTTCATATTCAAGTGGATAGCCAAACAAACTACCATGAGAATGAAGGCATGGACTCATACATCATTATGGGGAGGGCGCCAACTCGGATAGAATCAACGAGTATGCCACTAAATCCCCACAAATGACAAGATACTCAATTACATCAAACTACAACCATGGAGATTGAGAGACTTGCACCCGACTAAAGAATAAAGACTCATAATCGACACTCTTAAAAAAAAGAAAATAAATAAAAATGCACAAAACAACTTGAATGAGTTTTATTCTTTTTAGTTTTTTGAATTAAGGTCAACATGATTAGATTCATTGATTTTAAAAGGAAAGAAAAAAAGTAAAAGCCACTTGACAAAAGTCAAGGTTTTTGGTTATTAAAGAGGTGATGATTTAAAAAGAAGGAATCCTTTGAAAAAGGGAGAAGGTTTTGAAAATTGAAGAATGGGAGGAGATGAAGGGACTATCCTAAAAAAGAAAACAAGAAGATAAGAGAAGAAAGATCTAACCAAACTTGATGACATTCCAAATTATGAGCATAAGAGTTCCATCCTTATAAGCTAGCAAATGGCCAAATAAAGGCAAACTTCCATCTTCATGAAGATTAAGGCCAAGGAAAAGGGATCATAACATCTAAGTCCAAAAATCTCCATTCCAATGCCAAGGATAGTAACCAAAAGTCCACAAATTAAAGTCACAAGTCTTTTAAAAGTTTAATCCTTTATTAATGTTTTTTGTGTCCAAATGGACAAATAGAAAATCATCAACAAATAATAAGAGCAAATAATAAACATGATATGGATGAATAAAGCAAAATAGAATAAAGGCAATAAAAGTGCAAAAAAAAATAAATGTTAGTAACAAAAGAAATTAAAGTGCAAGAATCTAAATATTAACAATAAAAGTATAATAATATTTACATAATAATGGTATGGTGAACTTAATCAACCACAACCAAAAACGAAAGAGTAACCAAAATCGAAGACAACCGGATCCGCTTAGCATCTTACACTATAGCGATTAATCAAGGCAAACCGAACCGATTTCAATGAAATTTGAAAGGCGATTGGGAGACCCAAAGCACCTACGCATCAAAAATCCATAAGTCTCGATTCTTAATGCAATATGATTAACCACTTTGGGATTACGCGATCAACAAGAGATCCGGTCCACGAAAGTGCAAGTACCCAATTAGATTTTTATTCCAAAGTCGGGACACATTTAGGTCTATGTTAAGCAATCGCCGAGTAATTTACGAAGTAATTACCCTACAAATGAGGCCGGCCACCACCAATTAAGGTGCATAATATTAGTGCTAATGCACGCGAGATAAACGATATGTAAATCGTTATCCGGACGCGATACCGCACGAAAATAAAGGTGAATACCAAATTGAGTCACATTCATAGTATTCTTCCATCCTTAAGTTCAATCACTCATCTTGGTGGATTCAAGCATGAAAATGTATCACTAATGCAAAGTACCTTAAATGAATTGAACAATCCACTTAAAGGTAGTTTTGAATTAATGAACATTAACTACTCTAATCTACACCCAAAGTTCATTTAAATTAAAGAGAAATCACTCCCAAAAATGCTTCCCAAGGTAAAAATAAAAAAGGAGGAGGAAGAAGAATAAAGAGGAACCAAAAAGGGGCTTAAAATAAGCCAAAAACACCATTCTGTCTTGTGTTAACCGGTTAACCAATTGGTTAACCGGTTAGCGCAAGCAGATTTTGAATAATTTGCGCTATTTTGAAGAGGGTTAACCGGTTAACCAAATGGTTAACCGGTTAACGCTGTACCAGAAGCTGAAAAATGCAGAAAATTCAGCATGATCCATTTTGAAACCTTTTCTCAAACATTGGATGATCATGATCTGAATTTGCACGAATTTTAAAACCAAAATACAGTGGAATCCCTGCAATCAAACAACAAATTAAGATCCAATGGATCTAGAAACAAAAGCACTAAAGATCTACATCTTGAATGTTGATGGTGAATATGGGTTTATGGAGGAAGATGAATTACCAAAAGCTCTTCTTCAAATTGGACTAACACAAGCTTAGATCTACTGAAATTGATGAGCAAAAGAATGAAAGGATGAAAGTTTAGCTCAAGTTAATCAAGAATTCAATGTGAATTCTTGATAACTTCAAAAGAAAGAAAGTGAGCTTTTGAGAATTTTGGTGTTAGGGGAGTATTTTGCAAGAGGTTTTGTGGCTATCAAAAGCTTGTGGAATGAATGAAATTGTGGTCCTATTTAAAGGCCTTAGGTATGGAAATATGGTGGAATGGAGCTTTCTTTGGTAATTTGAATTTATGTTGGTAATTGGAATTTTGGTGGGAAATGGAAAAGAGTGGTGATTAGTGAGGGTTTATGGTAGGAAATGATCAAAGTGATGTAGAGAAATCAGAAACCAATGGATCTAGAATATTCTAATTAAATCAATGATCTAAGGGTGATGAATTTGAATAAAAAATTCAAATTTCGCACTGGTTAACCGGTTAACCAAGCTGAAATTTGAATTTTTTATTCAAACATGGTTGCTTGGTTGTTTCGGCCCAATTCTTTTTGTGTGTCGAAGAAATAAACACATGAACCTTGGAAATCCTTTGAATGAATCAATTAGCTTGGGAAATCCTTGATCAGATAAAAAATTGAATTATTTGCGGGTCAACTTCAATTTTTTCTGTGAAATTTCGCTCGAACTGCAGGACTGCTATTTTTGGTATTTTCAATGGTTCCTCTTCTTGAAAAAGGTTAGCGGAAGGAAACAAAATATTTTTTTTATTTTGATTAATGGTTAGTAAACATAAACAAATAAAGTAATTAAAGACAACGGTGATCCTCTACGAGGCATAAACCTAACCCGAGAAGAACCGAGCAACCAATGTGATCTTGTTTGTATGCAAGATGCAGATGACAATGCAAAGAAAACTTAGGGCAAAAATTAGGGTGCAACAGTGATCCCCTATGAGGAATAAACTTACACCAGAGAAAAACCGAAAAATCCAGTATGATCTTGTTTGTATTGCAAGATGCAGATGAAAAATACGAAGAAATCTTAGGGAAAAAATTACGGTGCTACACGTAGGCAGTGGGGTAGGGGCACATTCGAGCACTCTCTTTATTTTCCCTACATATTTCCATACCCTTTCTTTATCCTATCCAGTTCCAGTTAGCATTTTTTTTGTTCAGCAGTGGTTTATTCCTTATCCTTTGAAACAGTTCTAGCAAGTGTGGATCCCGTCAGGTACGATAGATGATCTGGGGTGCTAGTACCTTCCCAGTTCATAACCGACTCCCAAACTCAGTCTCTTCGATTTGCAAGACCTTATTCTTTCCTTTTCCTTTAGTTTGTGCAACATTACCTTTCCATTTCCTTGGGATAAAATGCCTGGCTGGCGACTCTGTTTCTTTTCCGCACCATTTTTGTGTTTGTACCAGGATGAAAATCTCGGGTGTGACAGAATGACAACAAAGGTAGAGGAGGTTAGAAAAATTCAAATGGTAGGATTCACCAAAAAGAAGGAAATCAATTAAATCAAAGACAACCCGCAAACCAAATAAATCACAGAGGTGGTGGTGCAGGAAGAAGAAGATATGGTGGAAGGAAACCTGATAAGAGTCATATTCATTGCTTCAATTATCAGAAACATGGACACTATGCAAGTGATTGTCCTGAAAACAAAAGAAACAATCGAGAAAGTGACACAAGACTTGTAAAACACGAAGAAGAATAAGTGTTGTTGATGGTCAAAACAAAAGAAGAATAATGATTCAAGGATCAATGGTACTTAGACTCGAGCTTCTCATCACACATGACTGGAGGGAGAGATTGATTTATCAATATCAGACCCTCTATGAAGAAAAAAAGGAAATTTGTAAATGACAATACATTATCTGCTGTAGGCATTAATGATGTTTAGATAATGAGAAAAGACGGCAAAATGTTAGTGATTTCCAATGTATTGTACATAACAAGTATGAAAAGAAATCTTCTCAGCATATGGATACTGATTGAGAATAATTACAAAGTGTTGATAGAAGATAAGACGATGAGAGGACACAGATAAAGTGGCAAGTTAATCTTGAAGGGAACTATGTCTCAAAAAATAACCTTAAAGAATGAACTTTATGTGATTGAACACAAGCGTTTGGAAACTGTAGTTAGCAGGGATGAATGGATATGGCACTACAAACTAAGACATCCCAACTTAAAAGACATAAGAAATATGAAGAGAAGAAACATGGTTTTTGGTGTACAAGAAATCCATATTTCAAATGATGTGTGTGAAGAATGTGTTTAGGAAAAGCAACACAAAAAAACTTCAACAAAGATGCAATAAGTAATTCGAAAGCCACTCTTGAGATCATACACTTAGATGTGTGTGGTCCTCTTAAGGTAGATTCAAATGGAGATAACAAGTACTTTGTTACATTCATAGATGATTTCAATAAACAATTGTTGAAATACCTAATCAAGAAGAAAAGTGATGTGATTGAGTTATTCACCAAGTTCAATGTTATGGTGGAGAGACAAGTGGCCACAAGATTAAGACATTGACGACTGATGGTGGTGGAGAATATGTGTCGAGAGACTTCGATATATTATGTGAAAGATAATGGATTAGGCATGAGGTGTTGCCACCACACACTTCTTAACTAAATGGTACTTTTGATAGGAAGAACACAACCATCATGAATATAGTAAGAAGTATGTTAAAGGGAAAACATATACCAAATGAGTTATATAGTGAAGATGCATCGACTACATAATACATCTTGAACAAATATCCGAGCAAGAAGCTAGAAGGAATCACACCAGAAGAATGTTGGTCGGGTGTCAATCCTAGATTAAGTTATATAAATATGTTTGGATATATAGGACATAGACATGTGTTTGACTAGTTGAGAAGGAGCCTTGATGACAAGTCAAGCCAGATGATCCTGATAGGATATCACTCAATTTGTGGATACAAACTATTCGATTCCTTGAACAAGCAAGTTGTCATCAGTAGAAATGTGATCATAGATTAGTTGAAGGATTGGGATTAGAATGAAAATGTATATAAGGATTAACTAATAGTCCTATGTGTTGAACCATCTAGTGAAGCTGACAGTGAAGTTTGATTAAAAGAAGGTGGGTTTCAAGCAGGCACAAGCAGACTTCAAAGGACAAGAAACATGCCTACAAGGTTGCAGGAATGTGTGATCACATCATATGATTTGGTAAATGATGAAGGTGAACTCGTACACTATGATTTCTATATAGATATTGATCCACTCAATGTAATTGAGGAATTTAATGACTCTAAGTGGATGCAGGCCATAATGGAGGAAGTGAAGTCCATAGAACTCAAAAAAACATGGTCACTAGTCGAATAGCCACAAGGTAAGAAGGATATTGATATGAAATGGGTGTATAAAGTGAAGTTGAATCTAAAAGGAGAAGTAACTAGACACAAAGAAAAACTTGTAGCCAAAGGATTTCTTTAGAGAGAAGGAATTAACTTTGATGAAGTGTTTGCATCAGTTGCTAGAACATAAAAAACCAGCTTGGTTGATGGCCTAGAAAACATGAATAAATGGTATATGTGTTAGATAGATGAAAAATGTGAATTTCTGAATGGATCCTTAAATGAAGAATTTATGTACCATAACCCGTTGGTTTTGTGAAGAAAGACCAAGAAATCAAGGTATACAAATTGCATAAAGCCATATATGGACTCAAACAAGCTCCAAAAGCTTAGAATTATAAGATATATGGCTTTCTAAAGGAGAATGAGTTTGTAAACTGCACAACTGAGCATGGTGTATATGTTAGAAGAAACAAGATTGAACTGCTCATAATTTGTCTCTATGTAGATGATCAATTGATAATAGGCAATTGCAAGAAGAAGATCAAAGACTTTAAATGTGACACGAGCAAGTAATTAGAAATGTATGACTTAGGTAACATCTCATATTTCCTTGGTATCAAATTCTACAAGAGTAGTAGAGGCTTAATGTTATACCAAAGAACATATGCAAGTGAGATAGTAAAAAAAATTGAGATGGAAGATTTTAATGCAACTTTGACACCTGTTGAATCAAGATTGCAATTAACAAAGGATCCTGATCAAGAGGAATTTGATCCAACTTAAGATAGAAAACTTATTGGATCATTAAAATATATTTCTCACATAAGGACAGATCTATCAAGCAGTGTAGGCATGATGAGTAGACTCATGAATAATCCAAAGATGTCACATCTTCCAACCACCAAGAGGATACTAAGGCATCTCAAAGGAACACTAGATTATGGAATTTCATTTCTTACAACAAATGAAAGAAAGGAATGCAAACTAGTTGGATACACGGACTCAAATAGGTGTGGTGATGTTGGATAGAAAATCCACAACTAGTTATGTTTTTATGCCAGGTGACACAACTATTGCTTGGAGCTAATGAAAAGAGCCAGTTGTAGCGTTATCATCATGAGAGGTTGAGTACATAGGTGCCTCTCTTTTTATATGTCAATCAACATAGATGGTAAATTTGATCGAAGAGATTATAGGTAAAAATCATGGAGCAATGATCGTGAAGATTGATAATATGTCTTTTGTAATATCCCATATTTAATTAAGTGCTCTAGAAATATTAAATGAACTCAATTGGGTTCCGGTGTGCTCTGAGAGTTATCTATTCAGATAATTAGAGCAACTGTTGAAGTCAAATTTAATTGATTAATATTTTTCGACCTTAAGGTTTTATTAATTAGTTTAAGAGAGGATATTTTTGGTAACTCTAATAATTGATCAATTGGTGTTGAACGATAAAATATCAATTGGAGATATTTTATGTCATTGTATTATATTGGATTGTAAGTATTATATATATGTATAGAAAAGGGAAAAAAAAGTTAGTGAGAAGAAGAAAGAAAGAAATGGAAAAGAGAAAAGAAAGTTAGAAAGAAGAAGGAAGAAACCCTAAGAAGAGGGAATACTTGGATCATCACCATTTCTTCATCAATCTTCATCATCTTCATCAAATAGTGTTCTGAATTATTGAAGATCTTCTAAAACCCATAACTTTTGAACTGTAAGTTAGTTTGGGTCCCCGTTCAAAGGTTGGAAAGCTATGACAACATAATATCCAATGAAAAATGAAAATATTGATTTTGATATGAAATTAATTGATTTGTGAGATTAATTAATTTATGAGATTTAATTAACTTCGGTGTTGATTAAATGTGTGATTTGATTAATTGTGATATTAATCGATTTGCGAAAGACATTTAATCACGTAGATTAAATGAAAGATGAGATGTTGATTATGTTGTGAGATTAATTTAATTGTGATAATTAAATGGAAATTTTAGATTATATGATTGAGAATTATATAATTAAAAGCATCAAGTTATGAGAAAGAGTGAGGAAACCTTGCCATAAACCAATAGTATGGCCTAGTAATGTAACTAGGAATTGTTAGATGGTAATGTTTGTACAATTGATGTCTAAGTATTTTTTCTTAGCATGTAACTATATTGCACTATTTTGGTAAATGCTTGAAAAGGGTATTTCATTGAGTCCCATTAGGAAGTAATAGTAATGGCTTGAGATGGGTATAACATTGAGTCCCATGGGAAGTATATGAATGATAAAGTCTTGAGGTGGGTATTACACTGAGTCCCACGTGAAGTAAATGATTAGTCTTGAGGTGGGTATTACACTAAGTCCCACCGGAAGTAAATGATAAGTCTTGAGGTGGGTATTACACTGAGTCCCATGGGAAGTAAATGATAAATTCTTGAAGTGGATATTACACTGAGTCCCACGGGAAGCAAATGGTAAAGTCTTGAGGTGGGTATTACACTAAGTCCCATAAGAAGAAAATGGTAAAGTCTTGAGGTGGGTATTACATTGAGTTCCACGGGAAGCAAATGGTAAAGTCTTGAGGTGGGTATTACACTGAATCCCACATGAAGCAATCCGAACGTTGAATGAGTGGTATGTCTAGTTTTATAGAAATAAATGACCTTAGGCTTGTGATGGGTGTTCTAACACCAAAAATAATCCCCACGAAAATTCAATTTAAATTAGAGTAATTAAATATAAAAAAACCATTCAGAGTGTTACACACTACTTCAAATTACGACTCAATTTGATACGTTTTACAAAATATTTTCACTCACAGCGGAAAACTCTAAAGTAGCATAAAATAAGATTCAACTACAGTATGTTTTTCTAAAAATAAGTAAACAATGAGACAATCATCGTCCCGACACCCTAAAGCACATATTATAGTCGACTCTTCTAAATATGAAGTACACTAACTTCACCGACCACCACTATACTAATCCTGATCATCTGCACGTTGCCAACATAAGGGTAACATTCAAACAAACGGGGTGAGATACTTACACCAACAAAAGGGAAAAATAATAAAAACAAAAACAAGTATCGTCAAACAAATCACAACTTCTCATCGAACAACAATTACACCAATACACCATAAAACATAATATATTATGCACACCAACAACAACATATGCAATGAGACTCTACCAACTCTATGCACGCGGTATCATATATCGATCTCTATTTCAAGATCCTATTCATGTCGAAACTCTCAACCCCTATTTCATTGTCCAGTATGATCCCTATTACATGACCACACCCTCGACCCCTGTTTCATGGTCACGTAGGATCCCTATTTCATGATCACACCAATAAAACAACGATCCCCTTTGGGATTTGGATGGATATACCCTACCTTGGTATAACATCCTCAAATATGCACATGCCATACACCATAAATGACAATATTCAATGTGTACAACATCTACCTCATGCAACAACATCAACAACAACATACAACAACATCAACCACATACAACAACATCATCAACCACATACAACATTAATTATCTCGTGCAACAACATCACCAACAACATACAACGATAATTATCTCATGCAATAGCATCACTAACAACATACAACAATAATTGTATCATTAAATAGCATCACAACGTCACATAACCACAACGTCACGTAACAACATCGACAACATATATCAAAAAATTCAACAACACCTAACAAATACTACATCACATAACCACAACGACAACAATGACATGTAACAAGATTAACAACATATATCAACAACTACAATAACACCTAACAACTACTACATCATATAACCACAATGGCAACAACAACATATAACAACATCAATAACACTTACCAACATCTACAACATGCATCATCACCTACAATAACATATAACAACATCAACGAGAATACATATCAACAACATAACATACATCAACATATATCAATATCAATGTCATGTAACAACATCAAAAACAACCACACATAGCAACAACAACAATAAATGTACATATCAATTCATGTTAATTTTAAGTTATGCTTATAATTCTTCTAATTAAGCCATAAATCATCTCTACTTACCTCTAACACCACTACATTTATTCTCGTCCCTTAATATATTAATTAAAGAATTTTTCAGAATAAAAACATTTTATTCTTCACTCCAGGTCTCGCTATGCGAGGGGCTTGCTCGCTAAGCGAACAACTGTCTGTAAAGAACGCTCCAAAATTCCAACTAGCTCGCTAAGCGAGGACTGCGATTTTCAAGGTTTTCCTTCTGCGACACGGCCAAGCCCTGCTACGATTAATTCATCAAAAACCAGTTTTTCAGTCAGAAAATACAGAATTTCAACAATTCAACATCTACTTCGTACAATTATCATACAATTAACAATTTTCTTAACAACCTAACACATTTTTCATTCAAAATCACTCAACCACTTATTCTCTACTCAATAACACCTTGCCTAAAATTCCCATTATTAAACCCTTAGGAGATGAAGAAATCCCACCCTTACCTTAGTTTGATGAACGATTTCCTTTTCCTAGCCCGAATTCCTCTTCAAGCTCTTGCCCTTTCTCCTTCCATCCTCTCTGTCCTCGTTTCCTTCACGATCAGTTTACACGACTCATTCTTTCTTTCCCAAATTCCAAACATAACCCTTAGACCCCAAATAACGATTGCCCAACTTGCCCTCACTATTCCATCACCAAATTACCATTCTACCCTTTCTCTTCATATTTCCAATATTGATTTAATATCATATAAATTATTTAAAGTCATAAAATATTAAAATATACTTCTTCCCTCAACACACTACCAACTTCACGCAACACACAATACACCAAAATTACAATTATTTAGATTAAAAAATTAAATAAATAGTCGGGGCGTTACAGGTGTTACATCGAGTCCCATGGGAAGTAAAAAGGTAATATCCTAACTAGTGATAGTAGAATTTGTAGAACTCATGGATGTGGTCCCATATGAGTGTGAGATTGTGAGTTACTAAACTCGTGAGAATGTTTCATACTGTGAGATTGTGAACTCAAGGTCTAAGATTTCCCCCGACTTGAGTAGGATTCTTATAGAACCTTGTAGAGCCGAAAGAATCCATAAGATAGGGAACTCACTGAGATTTTAATATTTTACCTCACTATTTGTAATACCCCGTAATTTAGTTAATGCTCTGAATAATATTATTTGATATCTATAATGTTTCGGGATGCTCCGAGAGATTTTAACAAAAATAATTAGAGCAGTCAGCAGGACTTATTTATATTAACTAATATTAGCTGACTCAAAGGTTTTATAAAATTGTGGATTAAGAGACATTTTTGGATACTCTCTATTTGGACCCATTGTGGGAGAAAATAGGTTTTTCTCTTATAACCTAAGTTTTCTTTTTCTTTGTTTCATAATAATATAAACATAGTAAGAAGAAGAGAAAAAGGAACAGAAAGAAGAAGAAGAAGAAGAAGAAGAAGAAGAAGAAGACAACTCTTGATCCTCGAAGCTTCCATCATCCATTCATCACTCAATTTTTTCCATCATTCTTGCTAGAGGTGGGTTCATAGTTAGAAGTTTTTGTTTTAGTTTTGAACGAGTTTTAGAGTTTTATGAGTTTTAGGGTTTTGATGGAAAAATCTTAGAATTGGTAGTTTAAAGGGTTAGAAATCGATAAAAATGCTTGAACATGTTGACTTTAGGTGTAGGAACATTGTTGTGAATTGTTTTGGTGATTGATGATGTTTTGAATGAGTTTTGGTGGATTTTGGTATGATAAAAATGTGTATTTTCTGCTACTGGTTTCTAGTTAACCAGTTAACCCAGGGTGTTAACTGGTTAACGCATCTGTATTGAGCTACTGTGTTTCTGTTTCTGGTTTAGTTAACCGGTTAACCCCAGGCATTAACCGGTTAACGCTGTAGGTAGTGGGAAAAATTATTTTGTTCCAAACTTTGAAAATTCATAACTTTTTCCTCGGTTATCCGATTTAAGTGTTCTTCATACCGATTTGAAGCTAAAATATATTTAATATCACATGATGCCGAAAAAATTTATTTTTACCCGACTTTTCAAATAAACTGAAATTATGTTAAGTTAGGGAGTTTGTGACCTAAAGGAAATAAAAGGCATAACTTGTGAGGTAGTTTGGTTCACTCTAGGTTGATACATAACCATTTTAGAGACATGACAAAGCTTAGACACCGATACTCGAATAGTATCCCCATGTTAAGTAGTTGTGAATGAATGTAAGTTATGTTCCCATTGTGTTATAATCCTAATTTAATTATGTTTAACTCGTGTCGGGGTCCCATGAGACGCGCGGTCGGATAGACATAATTAATCTGTGGATTCGAATCCCTTAATGGTTGACCGTGACCCGTGCTTGCTTTCCATATGAGATGGTTGGGCGGGGAAATATACCCATTAGGATAAGTAACCGTGACCCGTGCTTGCTTGCCATAAGGGATGGATGGGCGGGGAAAGTTACTTTGTAGTAAGGTGCAGTGACCCGTGCTTGCTTGCCACATGAGATGGTTGGGCGGGGAAAGTACCTTTGGTAGATGATGAGTGACACGTGCTTGTTTGCCACCTATGTGGCTTGGTGGGGAAAGTTATCTACACGTTAAGGATTGAGTGAATCGTACTTGTTTGCCAAAAGAGTGGCTGGGTGAGGAATGATGCCTTAAAGCACCTTGTGTGCTCCGTTTTATTTTTACCTTGATGTATCTAGTTTTTATGTTAACTCTAAGTCTAGGTTTCCCCCTGACTTGAGTAGTGTTTAGATTCAAATATTTTAGAGTCGAGAGAACTCTAAGATAGGTAACTCGCTGAGATGTTTTATCTTACCCCATGTTGATGTTGTTATTTTAGGTACTTCAGGTTCCGCAAAGGGTAAAGATAAGAAAACTTGATTATCTTTGCTTGTTTAATGGCTTTCTTCCGCTGTGGGATTTTGAGATCTTCAAATCTAGTTCTTAGAATTTTTATTTTGACCATCTTGTATTATTTATATCCTTTTTGTATTAGTACCTAATATTGTAGTGGCTATATTTATGCAATGTGTTACTAAGAACTTATTGTATTTCAGTACCAAACTTGAATTTATATATGAAAAATATGCTTTGATGTATGTCTTTTATATATGGGTATCACAGTTGGTATCAGAGCAGGTCGTATCCTCGACCTAGCCTTGGAATATTATAAGTGTTTCTTTCCTTTCATATACATAATATCGCTATAGAACTAAATGTTATGTTTATGGTATTGAGTGTGATCAACTTAATCTTGTTTTAATGATATTTAGGGATATGGCTAGTGGGCGTAGAACTCGTGGATGGCCTAGTGCTACTCCCCCTGTTAATGATCAGCCGATGGTAAAGGGAATGATCCTCTATTTCAGTTCATGCAGCAGATGCTGCAGCAACAAAATCAGTTTATGTAGGAGATGATGCACCAGATGAATGGGGGTCTTCATCCTCAGGTGGTCGTTCCTGAAACTGAAGGTGGAACTTTCCGTGATTTCTTCCCATGAATCCTCAAGAATTTCATGGTGTTTTGGATCCGGTAGAAACTCGTGAATTGATAACTGGAATGGAGAGAATCTTTCAGATCGTGTTGTGCAGTGAAGAGAATAAGGTGACTTTTGCATCACATTTGTTGAATGGTCCTGCAGCTAGGTGGTAGGAGAGTGCTTTTAATCTCATGATTGTGCAAGGAATTCCGAAAGTGTGGGAACAGTTTAAGACGACTTTCATGGAGAAGTATTTTCCAAGTTCTTTGAGGACACATAAGGAGTTTGAATTTCAGGAGCTTAGACAAGGAAACATGATTGTGGCCAGTTATGCAGAAAAGTTTGAAGACATGACGACTTATTCTAGGAAAGGTATGTATGCTCCAGATGAAAGGTGGAAGATTGATCAGTTTTTGTTTGGACTAAGGGCTGAAACTTCTCGTAGTGTCTCTCAGAGGGAGTTCACTACTTATTCTGAAATGTTGAGATAATGTTATATTTCTAAGCATATTTTGATGAAGGTGCAAGGTGAAGCAAGTGCTGGAAGAGTTGTTCAAGGTGATCGTGGAAGGGCTAATCAATCTTTTAGGACAAGGCCTCAACCATTCAAAGGGAAGAAAGTTCAAAGTGCTGGACTTAATACTCCACCCTTGTGTAAGATATGTAACAAGCGTCATTTTGGTAGGTGACAAAGGGATGGAGGATTAAGGTGTTACAATTGTAATGAAGTGGGCCATTTGTTAAGAGATTGTACCAATCCGAAGAATCAAGTTCAAGGAAGGGTTTATACCATGGATGCTAGAAAGACTAAAGCTGACAACTCTCTTATTGCAGGTACATGTATTATTAATTAACATCCTTGCCTTGTTTTATTTGATTGTGCAGCGACACACTCTTTTGTGTCTACTAGTTGTGTGAAGCGACTTGGGTTACGAGTTTTTCCATTGTCTCCTCCTATGGTGGTTACTACCGCTATGGATGAAAGCGTTGAGACACCTCTTATATGTGAGAATTGTACTTTGTCCGTGGATGGTAGAGTTTTCCAAATTGATCTTATTTGTCCCCCCCCTTAAGAAAGTTGATGTTATCCTGGGAATGGATTGGTTGTCTGCTAATTCTATGTGCATTGGGTGTGAAGAGAAGTTGATCCTCATTCCATTCGTGGAAGTGCCTCCGAAAGATGTGTTGGCAACGATCGTAGAAGGTACGGTTGGAATGGTAAACTTTTTGTTTGAGAAAGAGAAATATGTTTTGCTTGTCCTTTCTAAAGAGGAGAGTAATGGTCAGCAAGTTTTGAATATTCCAATAGTTTGTGAATTTCCTGAAGTCTTTCCCGAGGATGTCACTTCCTTACCTCCGGTGAGGGAAGTTGAATTCTCAGTTGACCTGATACCGGGAATGACTCTTATATCCGTTTCCCCTTATCGGATGGCAGCGTTGGAGTTAAGAGAATTGAAGGATCAATTAGAGGATTTGATGGCGAAGCATTTTGTTAGACCAAGTGTTTCACCATGGGGAGCTCCTGTTTTGTTGGTAAAGAAGAAGGACAGTGGTATGCGGTTGTATATTGATTACCGTAAGCTGAACAAGGTTACTATCAAGAACAAGTATCCCTTGTCGAGGATAGACAATCTCTTAGATCAATTTAAAGGAGCCTGCATGTTCTCGAAGATTGATTTGAGGTCAGGCTATCATCATATTCATGTATAGAATTCCGATGTACCGAAGACTACATTCAGATCCCGTTATGGTCATTATGAATTCCTAGTGATTCCTTTTGGTGTGATGAATGCTCCAGCTATTTTAGTGGATTACATGAATCAGATATTTCAAGCTTATTTGGATCAGTTTGTTGTAATCTTTATTGATGAAATTCTTATTTATTCTCGTACTCCACAAGAGCACAGAGATCATATGAGGATTATTCTATCGATACTGCAAGAGAAGCAACTTTTTGCCAAGTTTAGTAAGTGTGATTTTTGGATGTCAGAAGTCAAGTTTCTTGGACATGTTATATCTCAGGGAGGTGTAGCATTGGATCCGTCAAAGATTGAAGCAGTGATTAATTAGGAAAGACCGGAAAGTGTTTCAGAAGTGAGAAGTTTCTTAGGTTTGGCAGTTTACTACAGAAGGTTTAACAAAGGTTTTTCTCAGTTGGCGTTACCATTGACTAAGCTTACTAGAAAGGACTTCGCTTATGAATGGAATTCTAGTTCTGAGCAAAGTTTCTTGTGTTTGAAAGAAAGATTGACAACTGCTCCGGTCTTGATCATTCCCGATCCTAGCAAATCTTACGAAGTGTTTTATGATGCTTCTAAGATGGAGTTAGGAGGTGTTCTTATGCAAGAAGGTCAGGTTGTGGCTTATGCTTCTAGACAGTTGAAGGTCCATGAAAAGAATTATCCAACTCATGATTTGGAATTTGCGACTGTAGTGTTTACTTTAAAAGTATGGCGGCATTATCTATATGGTGTGCGTTTTGAAATGTTCAGTGACCATAAGAGTTTGAAGTTTCTCTTTGATCAGAAGGAAATGAATATGAGACAAAGAAGGTGGATGGAGTATTTGAAATATTATGACCTTGAATTGAAATATCACCCGGGAAAAGTGAACAAAGTGGCAGATGCTTTAAGTAGGAAAGTGATTCATGGCGCCAAATTGATGGTGTCCGAATATGCATTGTTGGAGAAGTTTCGAGATCTTAATCTTCAGTTTGTATGGACTCCGAATGGTGTGATTATGTGAAATTTGAATATCAACTATACCTTAAGGAATGAAATTCAACAAGCACAAATTCTAGATGAGAAGTTGCAAGAGATGTTACTCAAACCTGGTTTTGTAAGAGCGTTGGATGAGATTATCATGTTTAACCAAAGGATTTGCATTTTGAATGATGATGTGTTAAAGAGAAAGATTTTGGAGGAAGCTCATAAAGGTTCTTTTACGTTACATCTGGGTTCTTCGAAGATTTATTAAGACTTGAAGAAAGAGTATTGGTGGTTTGGTATGAAGAAGGATATTGCGGTGTTTGTGTCTGATGGTGCAGTATGTCAACAAGTGAAGATCGAGCACCGAAGACCAGGTGGTTTGTTACAACCTTTGGACATCCCAATTTGGAAGGGGGATAGTATTTCTATGGATTTTGTAGTGGGCTTACCTAGTACTTAAGGTGGTTTGATTATGTTTGGGTGATTGTAGATCGACTAACGAAATCTATGCATTTCTTAGTCGTTAAGACTACATACAAAGCAAGTCATCTTGCGAGGTTGTTTATTGCTGAGATTGTATGGTTGCATGGTGTTCTGTTTAGCATGGTGTCAGATAGAGATATGAAGTTTACTTCGAGGTTTTGGAATGTGTTCCAACAGACTATGGGTACGAATTTACGTTTGAGCATTTCTAATCATCCTCAAACGGATGGTCAGACGGAACATACAATTCAAACAATGGAAGATATGTTAAGAGCTTGTGTGTTAGAAAGTAAGGGAAATTGGAAGGAACTTTTACCTTTGATCGAGTTCTCCTACAATAATAGTTACCATGCGAGCATCAGAATGGCTCCGTATGAGGCTTTATATGGAAGGAAGTGTAGGACGCCTTTGTGTTGGTCAGTAGTGGGTGAAGATAGGATTTTAGGATCTGAAGTTATTCAAGAGACTACGGAAAAGATTCAGATGATTCAGGAGAAAATTAAGCAAGCCCAAGACCGTCAGAAGAGTTAAGCGGACAATCAAAGGAGAACGTTGGAATTTGATTAAGCTGATCATGTTTATTTGAAGGTTACCCCGAGATTGATATTGAAAGGACCGTTTAAGTCACGCAAGTTAATCCCGAGATACGTAGGACCATATCAGATCTTAGAAATGTTCGGTGAAGTTGCTTACAGACTAGCCTTACCTCTCTCTCTATCTGAAATGCATGATGTTTTCCATGTATCTCAACTTCGTAGGTTCATTCCTAATCCTCTTCAGCCTATTCTTCCGGATTCTATCGAGATAGAAGTAGATTTGACTTTTGAACCCTAACCGAGCCGTATTGTTGGAAGAGAAACCAAGGTGTTAAGAAACAAAGAGATCCCACTTGTTAAGGTATAATCGGATGTGACGCATCCGGGAGATACTACTTGGGAGTTGGAATCAGAAATGCGGAAGTTGTATCCTTACCTGTTCAGGTAATCTTTATAATCGAGGACGAATTTCTATTTAAGGGGGGGGGGGGAGGATGTAATAGTCCGTAATTTGTTTAATGCTTTGAATAATATTATTTGATATCTATAATGTTTCGAGATGCTCCGAGAGATTTTAATAAAAATAATTAGAGTAGTCAGCGGGACTTATTTATATTAACTAATATTAGCTGACTCAAAGGTTTTATAAAATTGTAGATTAAGAGACATTTTTGGATACTCTCTATTTGGACCCATTGTGGGAGAAAATAGGTTTTTCTCTTATAACCTAAGTTTTCTTTTTATTTGTTTCATAATAATAGAAACATAGTAAGAAGAAGAGAAAAAGGAAGAGAAAGAAGAAGAAGAAGAGGTCTTGAAGCTTCCATCATCCATTCATCACTCAATCTTATCCATCATTCTTGCTAGAGGTGGATTCTTAGTTAGAAGCTTTTGTTTTAGTTTTGAACGAGTTTTAGAGTTTTATTAGTTTTAGGGTTTTGATGGAAATTTTTTAGAATCAGTAGTTTAAACGGGTAGAAATCGATAAAAATACTTGTACATGTTGACTTTAGGTGTAGGAACATTGTTGTGAATTGTTTTGGTGATTGATGATGTTTTGAATGAGTTTTGGTGGATTTTGGTATGATAAAAACGTGTATTTTCTGCTACTGGTTTCTGGTTAATCGGTTAACCCAGGGTGTTAACCGGTTAACACAGTTATATTGAGCTAATGTGTTTCTGTTTCTGGTTTGGTTAACTGGTTAACCCCATGCGTTAACCGGTTAACGCTGTAGGTAGTGGGAAAAATTATTTTGTTCCAAACTTTGAAAATTCATAACTTTTTCCTCGGTTATCCTATTTAAGTGTTCTTTATATCGATTTGAAGCTAAAAACATACACTATCACATGATGCTAAAAAATATTATTTTTACCAGACTTTTACCTGACTTTTCAAATAATCCAAAATTATGTTAAGTTAGGGAATTTGTGAACTAAAGGAAATAAAAGGCATAACTTGTGAGGTAGTTAGGTTTTCCCTAGGTTGATACGGAACCATTTTAGAGACATGAAAATGCTTAGACACCGATACCCGAATAGTATCCACGTGTTAAGTAGTTGTGAACAGATGGAAGTTGTGTTCCTATTGCGTTATAATCCTAATTTAAGTATGTTTAGCTTGTGTCGGGGTCCCATGAGACGGACGACTGGGGATACGTAAGTAATCTGTAGATTCAAATCCCTTAATGGATGACCGTGACCCGTGCTTGCTTTCCATATGAGATGGTTGGGTGGGGAAAGTTATAAATTAGGATAAGTAACTATGACCCGTGCTTGCTTGCCATAAGAGATGGCTGGGCGGGGGAAATTACTTTGTGGTAAGGTGTCGTGACCCGTGCTTGCTTGCCATATGAGATGGTTGGGTGGAGAAAGTACCTTTGGTAGATGATGAGTGACCCGTGCTTGTTTTCCACTAGTGTGGCTAGGCGGGGAAAGTTATCTACACATTAAGGATCGTGTGACCCGTATTTGTTTTCCAAAAGAGTGGCTGGGTGGGGAAAGATTCCTTAAATCACCTTGTGTGCTCCGTTTTATTTTTACCTTGATGTCTCTAGTTATTATGTGGACTCGAAGTCTAGGTTTTCCCCCGATTTGAGTAGTGTTTAGATTTGAATCTTTTAGAGCTGAGAGAACTCTATGATAGGGAACTCACTGATATGTTTTATCTCACCCTATGTTGATGTTGTTATTTCTGGTACTTCAGGTTCCGCAAAGGGTAAAGATAAGGCAACTTGATTATCTTTGCTTGTTAGATGGCTTTCTTCCTCCGTGGGCTTTTGAGATCTTCAGATCTAGTTCTTACTTTTTATTTTGAACATCTTATATTATTTATAGCCTTTTTGTATTAGTACCTTATGTTGTAGTGGCTATATTTATGCAATGTGTATATTGTATTTCAGTACCAAACTTAAATTTATATATGAAAAATATGCTTTGATGTATGTCTTTTATATATGGGTATTACACTATTGTTGTTGCTTTTCAGGTTTTGTTTGCAGGTTTGATTTACAAGTGGAGTTATGCTTGGATGTTTCAAGAGAAGCTTAGTATTAGTCATTCGATGTGTATTTTATCTTTTGTACAATGAAGGATATTGTATTTGATCTTAGTATTTTATTTATTTTAGTATGGTTTCGATGTCTTGGGCCATTAGTTGTTTTACATTTTAGTTTGGACAAGAATGTAAATTATGTTATAAGGAACTTATGTTGGTTTTTGTCTCAATGTGTTTGTCTTTTCCATGTGCTATCGGATTCTTGGCCAAATTGATAAAAGATGAAACGCCTTGTATAATATATGTCTAGAATAAAATTATCTTAGAGAGAAAGTATCAAATGGGAAATTGAATTTGGAACACAATAGAACTGAGAATCTGATTGCAGACACCGTGACAAAGATTGTGCATGTAGAATTGTTCAAGAGATTGAGAACTGCGATGAATGTAAATAACTTAGACGCAATGAATTAGATGGTGTATTAAATATGTAATTATTTTTGCTAAACATGTATGTGTAGCTGCAAAATTCGTCTGAGTTGAAGCAACATATATTTGACAGAGTTAAACCTAGTGTGTAGTAGTTGAATCTACATATATTTGTCTGCAAGTCGAATACATCAAGTAGTAGTCGAAGTTGTGTATACTATATAGGTAGTCGAATACAATTTGTATTAAGTCGAATGCATGTTGTAATAAGTCGAATGAGGTTATTTTGAGAACTACTTGATGTGCAAGTAATCTCATTATAAATAGGAAGAGTCTTTGTACTTGTAAGATAAATTTTCAATTCAATACATTCTTCTTCTCTTCTTCCTAAACTTAAATTTTCTCTCTCTTCTCTTTCCTCTTTAAAATTATATTTTCTCTTCAAATCTTTGTGCAAAGAAATCGTCTTACAACCAATGTATGGTTGAATCACTCGAGTAAAGAGTGAAAAACAAGAATTTTAAATCAATAAAAAAAGTAATTGAATCTTGTTCTATCAAAATCGATTCCTAATAGTGTTAATCACTATCTTTTTATTTTTCTAACAAGGGGTCTTTGATCATTTAATTATAATTTATCTTTTGGGTTTGTTTTGTCTTGAAAGGTTAAAAGAGAAGTTAAAATACACCATTATAATGAAACTTTAGGAAAATAAACCTCTAATGGGCATCAAAGCTTAAGTGATGAATTGAGATAGTTAAAAAATATTATGTACCAAAGAGACACTTATAATAATTAATTCTTTATTTATAAATGACTTCTTACAACAAGTTGTAAATACTTAAAATTATTAAATTGAAGTAAATATTGCATGAATTTTTACTTATAAAAAGATCAACCTATTTTCTATTTATCATATACAAAAGAGAAAAATATGAGTGGAGTTCTCAAATTCGTTTGTGCTTTGATCATCATTCTTTCTCTAATTGTTCTTGTAATTAGTGACAGTAAGTTGTTTTTCATAGCTATTTTAAGTTATCTTCTTTATCATAATCATTAATATCTTTTAATAATATTCATCTGTTCTTATTTGACACAATAGAGAAATTGTTCTGCTACAAGCTCGAAGATTGTGATCCAAATTTTAAATGTCGTGAAGGTTATGTTATGAAGTGCCATATTTTTCGATGTAACTGTGAGCCAAAGGAAGAATAAGTTGAAAAATAATTGTATGTTATTTCTAAGCGTATAATTCCCTTGTCAATAATGATGTGGGTATTTAAAGAAAAACTTAATAAATGCTAGTGTATTTCCTCAATTTTGTTTGGATTAATCATACATATGATTATTTTTCATGTTAATTATGAACTGTATTTTTTAAAAAAGCTTACATTTTAATGCTACAAGTTTATACTTCTTAAACATTTTAAAGAATAAAAAAGATGTATTATTTTTGTTGTAAAAAGGCATATCTATGAAGGAATAAGAGAATAACACGACTCATGTAAAAACCCTCGTATCATTTTACTAACTACTAATATATCCACATAAGAGAAAATACATAAATTGTAGTAGAATATTTCAAAATCCAAACCCAAAATGTATATGTCTAGAATGAATAAAATCACCAAATAGACATAAATATTTACTTATACATGTATATCTATAATTATAAATTAAAAAAATCAATAAATTAGTTAAAATTTTATTTTCTTTGAAACAAACATACTAGTTTTTTCAGTTTATGAATAAATTAATATGAACGAAGTTATCGGCTGAGTTGCGGATCGGTACACTTTTTTAAGATGTTTCGCGGTACTGTTAAAATATATGCAATGGAGCTCTTAATAACCACGACGTCTCTAGAATAAAACAACTCGTTCAAAAAAAAAGAGTACGACTATCACTTGCACTGTAATGAATCGTTTGAAGAAATATACCTTCAGATGGTGTTTAAAACACTCGTAGTATCTGAAAAAATTCAGTCATTGATGACACAATAAGTCATTCGAAAAATAAAAAAGGACAAAAATAATTTGAGATGAAGAGAATAAAGAGGGAGAAGAGAGATTCCAAAAATTCTTAAATCTGGCATTCTCTGCAACTGAACTAAGGAACCCTATTAATGGGTAAGAGATTCAACTGAGTGGAGAAAAAAATAGGGGGAGGGAGTTATTCAATCAAAACTAGGTTAAAACTAGGTTTTGATAAGTGACATATTACAATTATTAATTAATAATTAAGTAATATTAATTATTTAATTTCCACGTAATCAATTAGAATCAACTTCCATTAATTAATACGGATGACCCTTTCAAATTCATATCAAGTTTTCCAACAATCCCCCACTTGAATTTAAAAGGTAATTTTAGAAGTAACGTCAAATGTTTCTAAGATTGTGCATAAGCAAAGAAGTCTACGATTTGAATCTTTGCGTAGCAAGTAGGATTCTGATTCAACAAGAGTGACACAAATGTCTTGAACACTATCTCAGACATCAGACGCGCACACAACCTTTTCTTAAGGTGTGTTCTAATAGTTTGTGCTTTAATGGCCATGCATGTGTATCATGGTTTAGTGAAGGCTTTAGGAATTCTGCCTCAAAGTTCCATGGGAACCGACCTAAGTTCCACAATCACATAGGTGAGTCTATCAAGAGTACTCTTATAGTCTAGGTACTCACTCATACAATGTATATATCTCATTAAGAGTTTCGATTATCTCATCCTTTCATCACTTCAGGATTATCTCATCCTTTCATCACTTCATGATTACTCATTAAGAGTCTATCAAGAGTACTCTTGTAGCCTAGTGTGTAGTAGTTTCATGATTATCTCATATTACTCATAAATTCTTATTACCCATATAGAACCTATTTCTTGGGATCTCTGATCATTTAGGTCGGGTTACTATCATGAGAAACTCATTTCTCTATAGACATTAGTCCCATCTTTTTGGATGTATTGTAGACTTTCTCTCTAGCTAATCCTTTAGTCAAAGGATCTGCTAAACTTTCATCAATGTGTACATGATACACTCTTACAGCTCCTTTAGTGTTGCAATCTCTAACGGTGTTATGTTTTCTTCTAATTTGACATCTTTTACCATTATAATATTGGTCTCAATTTTTGTAATAGTTGTGGTACTATGGCTTTGGATCAACACAGCTGACATAAGTTTTTCCCATAAAGGGATCTCGGCTAGTAAGCGTCTTAACCAACTTTCTTCTTCACTAGAAGTAGAAAATGCTATCATCTCAAACTCCATCGTGGACTGAGCCAGAATAGTTTGTTTCTTTGATTTCCAAGACACGTCTCCTCCTACTATACAAAATACATAGCCACTAGTTGCTTTGGAATCATCTGATAATGTGTTCCAATCTGCATCATAGTACCCTTCAAGTACAACAAGAAATTTATGATAGTACAACCCAAGATTCATGGTCTATTTTAGGTACCGCATGACTCACTCAATATCTTGCCAATGCTCATTACTCGATCTACTTGTAAATCTGCACAACAACCCTACGACATATGACATGTTAGGTCTAGTGCAATCTGTGGCATACCTAAGACTATCAATGATGCTAGTATATTCTGATTTTTTGACACTTTCACCAGCTTTTTTTAATAGTTTCATACTTGGATCATACGACGTGCTTACAGATTTACAATCAAAGTAATTACATTTCTTTGAGATATTCTCCATATAGTGTGATTGATCTAAATAAATTCCATGCTCGGATCTCGTGATCTTAATACTAATGATCAAGTTTGCTTCTCCAAGGTCTTTCATATGAAATTCGTTGAACAACATTAATTTCACATCATTAATAGTCGAAATGTTTGATCCAAATATGAGTAGATCGTCTACGTAGAGATATATGATAATGCATATGTGATTCTAAGATTTGTAATAAACTCATTTATCACTTTCATTCACTTTGTACACATTCAATATCATTAAATTATCAAACTTTCCATGACATTACTTATTAGCTTGTTTTAGTCCATACAGAGACTTGTCCAACTTACACACCTTGTTTTATTATCCATGGATCACAAACACTTCAGGTTGTTCCATATAGATTTATTCTTCTAAGTCACCATTTAAAAAAGTTATTTTAATATCCATTTGGTGTACAATTAAGTTATAAATAGAAGTTATTGAGATAAGTACCCTAATGGATGTAATTTTAGTGAATGGAGAGAAGGTGTTGAAGAAATCTTTATTTTCTCTTTGTCTAAAACCCTTAGGTACAAGGCAAGCCTTGTATTTATCAATAATTCCATCAGGTTTCTTTTTCAAAACCCATTTACAACTGATTGGTTTGCAACCAGGAGGCAAGTCTATGAAGTTCCAGGTCTTGACAGATTTTAGAGTTTCTATCTCATCATTTATAGTTTATTGGCATAAATCTCCATCCAAAGATGAATAGGCTTTTGTAAGATTTAATGGACCTTCTTCTACATTATAATTCACGTAATCGAGCCCATAATTTTTAGAAACTCTTACTCTTTTACTTCGTCGAAGTTCTATTTCTACATTTTCGTCGTTTTTTGTGCTTCTTATCAGAAGGATGTGACTCGTTTGAGTACCCCTGCTATTTCTCGATTTGAAAGGAAAATTATCTTCATAGAATTTAACATCATTTAATTCTATGATCACTTAAAGTTAGGTCATAAAACCTATATGCCTTACTGTTTGCTGCATACCCAATGAATACACATTCATAGGCTCTACTAGCGAGTTTAACTCATTTCAGATCCATAATTTTAACCTAAGCCAAACATCCCTAAGTTCTCAAATAAGACAACTTTGGTTGTCTTTTCTTTAATAAATCATAAGGTGAGATCATACTTTTTGACTTGGAAACTCTATTTAGTACATAACAAAGAGTCAATAAAATTTCCCTAACTAGTGAGTTGCAACTCCATAATTCGTCATAATTTCAACTACAAGTTCAGTAAGGGTTATATTCTTTCTTAATGCTTTTCCATTCATTTCAGGAGAATATGGAGCAGTTGTTTCAGGTACAATTCCATGTTTAATATAAAAATCATTAAATAACCCAAAATCGTATTCAATTCCACTATCACTACAAAGTCTCTTAATCTTCTTACTAATTTGACTCTAAATTTAAGTTACATACATCTTAAACATGTCAAGTGCTTCACTTTTATTCTTCATTAAGTATACATAAGTATAATCAGAGTAATCATCAATAAAGGTGATAAAATAATGTTTATTATTTCTTGTTAAAGTTCCATCTAATTCAAATATATCATAGTGTATAAAACCTAAGGGATCAAATTCTTTAATAATTGATTTATGAGAAGTCTTAGTAATTTTAGCTTGACTAAAATATTAACATTTATTTGTATCATTGACATTTAATTTAGGGAGTAGGCCTAAGTTTCTTGCGTTAGAAATACCTTGGTTATTAATGTGACAAAGTCTAGCATGCCATATAATAAAATCACACAAAGAGTAAACAGAAGGAGGAATTTTATTTAAATCAACATTCAACTTAAACATACCATTAGTGGCGTACCCTTTCCCAGCAAAAATACCATTCTTAGTGATGGTGTACAAATATTCCCCAATAGACTGACTAAACCCAGCCTTATTCAAAAGAAAAACAGATACAAGATTCTTCCTAAGTTTAGGAACATTCATGATGTACTTCAATATTAAAGTCTTTCTTGAGGTGAAGTTCAACTCAATGTCTCTAATTCCAGCAACATCAGTCATGTGAGCATCTCCCAATAACACTTTCTTATTTTTAGCATTCACATATGTCTTGAACATAACACGATCATAGAAAACATGATGAGAGGCGCCAATGTCTATCCACCAACCATCAATTCCACCAACCATGTTGATTTCAGTGATCATAGCAATGAGCTGCTTATCATTCAGGTTAACCCATGCATTAGAGCCAAAAGGTTTGGGTCTGCTCTTACATCTCTTAGTCGTATGACCCGATTTTCCATAATTAAAGCAAGTGAAAATCAGAGTATTATTTCATTGAGTGACCAGACTCTCGATTGAAAACTCTTTTGTTTTATGTCAGAGTATATTTTTGAAAATTTTCCAACCTGGGGGGTAGTTTGTCAATTATAATTGCAATCTGAAAATTTTCGTCAAGGGGCATACCTTCAATTATGATTTCATGAGAAATCTTCTAAATTTCGTGGATTTGACCTTCCACAGACTTTTCATCCATCATTTTATAGTTCAATTAGTGTATGATAGCATATTTCTTTGCACCTGTTTCCTCGATATCATATTTTTTTTCTACGGAGCTTCCCATACCTATTTAGTAGTATCATAATTACCATAGTAATCATACAGGTTGTCAGAGAGACTGTTCATGCAAAGATAATCATTACCTTTCCAGATGAGTATTTCCTTTATGCGATGCATTTCTGTCATACCTCGAAAAATATGATCCTCGTGAAGGACGCGGAAAAACAACAGAGTCGCCACCGAACGTTTTTATTCCCAAAGAGGGAAAAGGAAAATATTAGTTACACAAAGGGAAGGTATTAACACCCCTTCACGTCCGTTGTACTCAACAGGAACCTCTTACTCTAATTTATGATCGAATGCTAACTTATGCTATTATCCTCTTCTAATGGTAAAGGGTATAAGGGTTGTCTAAGATTGTTTGCTTGGGGAAATGGGTAGCTTTATTCCTAGGTGAAATTCTGGTATACGTATCACGTATGTTCTAACTCATGCCGGGACATAGATATTTACATAATTATAAACAAGGACAAAATAAAAGCATACTAATTATCAAATTATCACTACAAAGTCATATGTTCCAACATCTATTTTGACATGTTAATCAACATGAAAATGAACATAGTTGTAAATTAGCAGAATCATAAACAACACAAAGATATGATGACCCAGTATAGTGCATTTCACCTACTCTAGAGGCTACCAAGTCAGGATGAAGATCACACTATAAGTAGTATTATTTCTTTTAAACAACCTCTGGTTTATAGGTAAACAAACTCAATTTTACCTAATCAATACCCAAAGTAATCTTTATGTATGAACCTCATCTTCTATAAGAGAAACCCATCTCACTCCTTTAATCACCTCTGTGATTTCTAACAGTTAGAGTCCCAGTAACCGTATCATTCTACTTGAAAGACACTTCTTTTAATACAATGTTCAGTCAAGACTCTTGACGAACGAACATACTTGGATATGCTTACAATATTCATCCAAGAACAATATACAATAATTACTTACGAGTTTCTGAATCTGTATAAACAACTATGTCTACCAAAAACCATGATTCACCAAGTCTTGAGCTTCTAGATCAAAGTCTTCCTTACTCCACAACTAAATCCCATAATAGAATAAATGAGTTTTATATTGATCCACTACAAGCTTCATAAAAACTGATAGAAACTTAAAGACCTCCTTAAGCTTACTCTTCTCATGATAATACAACCTCACCATATTCATCACTTTCAGAGTGAACTTTTGGATGTTCAACTTGATGTTAGAACATTTAGTTAACATCAACCAATGGCTACCTGGTGCTGACTTGAAATACTGAATCACGAGACTACCCGTCAATACTTCTCCTTGAAGAACTTTATCAGAACAACAGTTCTATGTTCTCATAGACTTGATAATTACTCAAGTTTGAATAAACAACCTTTATCTTGATTATAAGAAGTCTCAATTAATCTTAAGCAAGATTACACTGATTTGGCTTATTTTGAGTAGATGCATCTTCAAGATATAGGAGAAAATGTCCTAGACATTTTACTTTGAGCTTTTGGTTGCTCTTTTTAACACTCCAAGCATGCTGATATTTGAACTTTGGTTTTGCACTCCTATGTGCTTAGATCAGAAATAAATTGATCCAAGTGATATTCAGCTAGTAGGTGACGACATCATCTTCTCTTCCAAAAGCATCCATAATCTAGAAAAGTTTCTTGGATAGAAACTTTCTAGATAGATCACATGCATAACAAGTATTGTCTGACTAAAATTATCAGCACTTTCAACACAAGTGATGGTATGCTACAACAATTCTTTGTCCTAGAAGTTTTTCCCTTGGAACACCAAGATTCTGCACATCTTCATTATCGGTTCATGCTCAATACATAAGACTTTCTGAACAGACATCCCAAATGTCTAATCGATCTCAGTCTTGACCACTTTTAGGCACTAGATAAGGACCTTTCCGAAGGTATCACCAATAATACCCTTTATTTTTCACAAAAGAAATCGTACACGAATATCCACTTCTTAGAGCACTACCTTACAATGAACTAAGTAAATCTGTAGAACTGACTCTTGAACATATGCAACTAACTATTGGTGTATCTTATGGAGATGCATCTTGACTTCTTTTTCCCATTGATCATCAAGTAAAAGGATAATCAATTAAATATTTGTAAAGGCTACAAATATCAATTGATTTTAAATCCTTAATTAGACAACCGTAAAACTTGATAGAATTGCAACTTTCGTTCTTGGACATAGCAACCCGTTGAGGAAAATTTTCATAAGATGCATATATCTGGAATAATGTTTATCGCAATGTTGAAACTTTATGCTTGACATCCATGATTCAACTTGATTTATGAAGAAAACATCTACATTCTCTTTAGCTTTTCTGAATTACCGTATCCTCTTCAAGTGTGAGCTCCAATCTCTTTAACACCTGATTGGACTGTGAAAAGAACATAAAAAGAGATACTCCTATAGACAGGAAGCAAATAAATTTCTCTTGTCTTTCTCCATATATGTTTCATCTTCATGTCAAATTCCTTGTCTCTTCATCTTGATGATCTTTTCTTTATAATCCTTTTCTCCAACCATATTTATATTTGCCTTTATGAGTGGACTGGAGATGCTTCTAAAGTATCTTTGACAACTTTATAAATGTTGGATGACCAATATTCCAAGAAATTTATCATCCTAAGATAATCATTCAGAGGAAATCAGATAACAATGTTCTCCCTTTTATATTACTCATGGTTTGTCTTCCAAGAACTCTTCAACAAGAAAGATCATGAAGGATCACATATTTACTCCACTATCTTGCTTCCAGAGAAATATACTAACTGTAAACATCCCAAATTTTCCCTCACTAAGTTCACACCATGGCTTGTGATCTTTTCATTTGCATAAGTTCAATCATATCATCTCATATTGCATTTTTGCTTCACTACATTGGTTCAAAGTCATATGCATCTAGAGTTTGTGATCTGAGCAATCCCTGAGCCATCTGAGCCACTCCAAAGGTCTTCAATCATCTCAAGAGGGTCCATGTATGTTCAAATATCATATTATATCCTCCCAAGATCAAGAAAGTCAGAAAAATCACAAGAACTGAGAAAGGCATGGAAGCAGAGACAAGCTTAACTGCACAGATGACCTAAAATTAGGGTTTTGGTTTCAGAGGCCATAACTCCAAATTTATTGCTCATTATTGTTTCTATGGGTCTCTATATGATATGAGGATCATGCATACCAATTTTCATGAAGAAACTCAATGGGGAAGGCATCTGATCAATAGATGACTTCTTGAGCAAGGCAGTGCAAAATCAGGGCATCTGAGGCCCCCAATCATCCAACCAAAGGCGTTTCTCCATCATTTTGAGTAAATATGATCTTTATTTGATCTCAGAAGAAGTTAGAAGTTCACAAAATTGAAGAATTTCAAGCCATTTGCAAAGTTGCCATTTTGGGAAAGTGACTTGTAAGGTAAACTTGCCATTTTGGGAAAGTTTTTCAACCTCCTCTTTTTTATTAAAAAATGCTTCAAATGAAAAATTCTTGGTCATGAAAGTTGTAGATTGAATCATTCCCTTTTCAAAAATTACAAGAACTTGATCTAATTCATCATATAACTCAAGTTATGGCCTTGTAAAATTGGGAAAAATCACTAAATTTCACTTATGCACCAAAGAGGGAAACTTGCAAAAACTCATGTCAAGGCAAAATGTGACCTCTAATTGACTTCTAAGCATTGCACAAACATCATACATGACATAAAATTCAGAATTTCCCAAAGATTTCTCAAGTTTCATGCCTTGATCATTAAGATTTCTCAAAGGGACCAAAACCTTCATAATTTGCAAAATCACCCACAAACTTCATTCAACTTGCTGCCTTGCCTCAAAACTGATCCCATGGACCTCCCTAAAGCCAGCTGCGCGGGACACCCCATTGTCCTTGGCCTGCCATGTGCCCATACCTCAAGTACACCAACTCTTGACTTTATGCATTTTGCCCCATACCAATCAACATAGGCCACCACCCATCGTCTGACCTATCATAGCTTATTATGTGGATCAAAACCAAGCCAAAACACACAACATTTCAGCCTAACACTTGAGAATCCTCAGCATACACAAAAAACCCCAAATTTTCAAGAGCCTTCGAATTTCATAACTCAGCCAACAAACTCCCAAACTTTTTCCACCATTCAACTCCACAATCATCACTGATCATTTCCCACCCCTCATTTTGCCTTGAAACACCCTGAATCAAAAACATGATTTTCACATTTCTTGAACTGAGTTTCAGCCAACATCACTTAAAGGCCATATAAACTCCAACCAAGCATCACAAACTCTTCAGAAGGATCAGTGGAGTTGATTTGAAGCAAAGAACTGGCCAGAAAGTACCAAAGGTGAAAGCTCAAGTTCAGGTGAGCTCAAGTTCAGGTGAGCTCAAGAACTTTTTTTTTCCAGAACTCCCATTTTAAGTTTCTACATGATTCCTTATGCTTCACTGATCACCATGATATGATTTGTTTTGAAAATGAGTGAAAAATGGCCATGTATGCTTGTTCTGAAATTTTGCTTGTGAAACTTGATTACTTCGATTCTTGTTGTTGATATAATATAAATGGATTTCGTGCCTGGATTCTTGTTTATTGTTGCTCATTGATCATTTCTGGAGAGTTTGAGGGCTTGGGGTTGCGTATTGAGAGAGATTGAATGAGAGGCTGGCCGGAGAAGATGACCGGAACACTGTTCCGGTCACCTAAAAGTAATTAGGGCTCAGATTATGGTTTTAATCATAATTAGCATAGTTTGAATTCTGGCCCTTGGATTGCGCGCGAAGTCAATTCCCTCCCTTTTTCATTTGAACCTGGACCACTAGATCAACATACTTCCATTAATTCTCAATTTAATTTTCATTTTAATTGCATTTCTTCATCATTTTATTAAAAATAGCAAAACACTTTCAAATATTTTTTTTTTGCATCATGGTTCCAAATATTTTTCTTATTCTGAAAATAATTTTTATTTTATTTTTTGCATAAAATTCGTATTTTTAAAATATTTAAATGTTTATTTTAATTAATTAATGAGAATTAATTAATTAAAATACCATTTAAGTTTCTAAAAATCACAAAACAAATCAAATTGCATCTTGACACATTTAGAGACATTATCAAACTCTTCATACAAATTTATTTTTTGTTCTTGACCTATTTTGACATTTTTCTTTGGATTTAGGGATTTTAGAAATCAATATTTTTACCCTAACTTAGAAAAATTCTTTCTGCCTAACCATGAAGAGTTTGATGATGGTTCTTTTTGCATTGCATTCCTTTTGTCATGTAGTTTCTAGGATAAAATTGGCATGAATTTATCTTTCCTTTTCAAATTGTTTTGCATTTTTCCTTTTGAAGTGCCTTAAAACCCTAGCAAACTTAGGAAAATCATAACTTCTTTAGGGTTAAGAGTTAGGTCTTCCCCTTTGGGCAATGAACTTGTATAAGTTTAAGGTACCTTTGATCCTATTTTTAATTTTTTATATCATGTCTTGCTTCTGGTTTTAAATTTTTGCATTGCATATTATATATAAACCCTAATTTTTGCCTTCATTTGCATTCATCCTTCATATGCTTGCATACATGAACTTGCCATGACATGTTGTGCATCCAAATGACAGGTAAGACATATTAGGACATATTAGAATCAATTTTGATCATTGCATCATCCATTTTCCATGTTTTTGCTTTCATTTCATGTCACATGCATTCATGAACTTCCATGCCTCTTACATGTCTCATTTGTATTCCCATCTCGTGTATGATCATTCCCCTCACTTGGAATTCTTTCATACCATATCTTTGCATCATTTACATCTTTATTATGCTTCTGGTTTTGGTTTTCATCATTGCATCTTTCTCATTTTCATTTCATTTCATTTCCTTTTGCTAACTTTTCAGGTGGTAAGTGCTTTGAGAAGTGAATTTGCCTTCACTTCTCATAACCTCTTCTCATCTCTTTTATGCATCTTTGCTGCATTTTTACTTGTAGATTAGAGTGAGCTTGCTCATTCATGCTCCTTCTCCTCTTTCTTTCTTCAAGCAACTTATCTTCTTAAGTGAAGTAAGTTGTCTTGCTTCTTGTTGCTTCTTTTCCTTCCATCCTGCTTCTTCCTTGGTGGCTCTCTTGAAGATCTTCTTGCAAGCCTCATAAACCCTAGGAACACCCAAGAATGATAACAATTAGGGTTGATTAGTCTCCCCATTAGTTTTACTTTTGTGTCATCTTTTGTGTCTCTCCTCTCATCTCATAATCAAGGACTAAACCTTAAAGGTTTTAAGGCTTTGAGATTAAGGTTATGCCTGTATCCTTCTATTAGGATAGAGTGTATAACTTTAATCCTAAGTGTTAAACCCTTAATGTGTTTAAATCCTTTAATCAGTTCACTTAATAATCACTAAGACAATAAGCTTGTAACTTGGGCCTTGCATCAGGGTTCTAATTCTTCCTTAATTGGTTAAGAAGGACTAACCCTAGTGTTAATGGACAAGTCCTCCTCAAGTTGTCTTACCAACCATAAAATTCATTTCTTAATCTTACCATTAACTAAAATCCACATTAATAAAGGCTTTGTTTTGTCATGAGGTTAATCCCAAATCATGGATCAAGTTGAGGAGCCTTCCTCAGCTTAAATTCTCTCATCTATTATCCTTCTATTAGGATGGTGTAATGAGTCCATTAAATCCTTGATTATGGCTTAAATTCATTACTTAACACTAAACAAAAACTCCAAAAACATCTAAATAATTACAAGTAGGTTAATGATCTTAATCCTACATCATGGTAACTAAGTGTGAGGTGCTTACTTCACACTTAAGGTATTCTCATTACCCCTAATCAGAGAGAAGATGTGATGAGTTTACTAAACCTTAGTTTAGACTTAAGCTCAGTTTCTTATGACAAACCCCAAAAAAGCAATAAAAGATTGAAAACACAAAAACAAACAACGATCGTCTCCTCCGGGATTCTTTTCTCATCATCTTCACTCACAAACGAGAATCCGCTTCTTCCGTCTAATGCAAGACAGTTTGCACCTGAGCCAGACAGGTCATACACTTGAGCATAGACAAGTAAGCAGTTCATCAGTCAATTTATCTTTCATTCTCTTTGAGTCGAACTACGATGTTCTGACTTCCTCATTGCACGAGAGGATACGTAGGCATAACTTAATAGTTATCGAACAAAAGTCTCTGTATATTCCCCCCTCTTCCAGCATTATTCTTTTAGCCTCATTATCTTGAGCATTGCACTCTTTCCTTACACTGACACTTCTTTTATTTCACTTCACACTTTCTTCCAGCACTGACACTTGCATTCTTTCCAGCTTAGATACACCGAATAGCACGGACACTACCCCTTTAAACACAAATCTTTCAAGCGTTGATCCCGTCGAGTACGACGGACAATCTGGGTGCTAATACCTTCCCGGGTTGTAACCAACCCTCTTTCTCAGTTTCTCTGGTTCGCAACCGTCTTATCCATCGTTTCTTAGATTTATGCAGCATTACCTTTCCTTTGGGATAAAAATGCCTAGCTGGCGACTCTTTTTCATCTTTCCTCTTTCGCTGACCGTTCGTGTCTGTACCTTATTTGACCAGGTGTAATTTGGTGGGAGCGACAACTTGGCGACTCTGCTGGGGAACCTTATATTGCAACCATGGCTTCTGGTTCTTTTTGTGGGTTCCTCCTAGCGCTTGTCTGATTTGTGTTTACTGGGGTGTTATGTGCTATTTGTGTTTATTTATTTGCTTTATTTATTGCTTTATGTACAACTTTATTTATTTGCTTTCTTTATAGTCTTATGCATATTTCATACTGTCATTTGCTGGATCGGGTTTGTTGTTTTGGTGGGTGGGGTTCCATTAAGAGTTTAAGGTCCTATACCTGGGACCTGAGTGACACCTAGGCTAGAGTGGTTCATGTTCTTTCCCATTCCATTTCGGTCTGGTGCGGGAATATGAAACACGGTTCAGATATGGGTTTCTTCTTGAGAACTCTGTGCTACAGATTTCCTGTAGTTCTAGGGCTATCTGGGAAGCCTGCTAAGTCTGGATGACCTTTTATTATGACCTTCAGAAGCTGAGGTGAATTAGAGGAGGATCTTTTATGGTTATTGTAAACACTGTACCTCCGGGTTAGAAGTGTTTACACTTCTCATAACTGATCCAAGTCTGAGGATCCTTGTTCTAGAACACTACCTGTGAGGGGGGTTGGGTTGTCTACAGGTTTGCAGGAACCCTTGGCCACATCATACCCTGTTACTGTATTGATTAAGAGTACCTCATTTTGGAAAGTTCTTGTGATTAACCCTGGACATGTGACTCTTTATTTGAGTCCCCCACCCTGGTTACTGGATTTCTGAACCTCCATCTCGACTTTTGAACATATATGGGCCTTATATCAAGACAAATAATCAGATCCAGCTTGATCACAAACCCTTGCATATCATTTGCATATATCATCATTGCATCATTTGACATTTGTTTATTTGTATTTCAGGGTATCCATTTCATTGTATCTTGGTTTTGGTTTTGACCCCTTCTTCTGCATAGACCTCTGCTTCAGCTGCCTTCATCAATTATCTGCTTCAGTTATCTCTATCACCACCAGCACCAGTCTGTCTGTGGCCCACCTTCAGCATCAATTTGTGATCTTCATCAGCACTCATCTCCAGCTTCTTCAGCAGCACTCATGACTACTCCTAGGAAAAGCAACATATCCTACCACTTCTTTGAGCCTGTATTGACTGGTATTAGGAAGGTCCAGTCACTCATCACCCCTGACCACATCGCACTATTCAGAAAACACTATAGAGGTATCCTGGATATGGTTATGGACCTTGACCCCTCTCAGAGGAGCATGATCCACATATGCTTGCAATTTTATGACCCTCCATTGAGATGTTTCACCTTTCCAGACTTCCAGTTAGGGCCTCTACTGGAAGAATTTTCTTTGCTGATTGGAGTGCCTGTCAGAGGAGGGATTCCCTTCAACTCAGAGATGACTGCTCATAGGAATGAAGAGATAGCAAGGGCACTGTACTTGGTGCCTGCCCTGATTGAGCAAAGTATGACAACAAAGGTTGGGATCCCTGGTTTGCATTTGGACTTCTTGATTTCTCAGGCCATCCTGAAGGCTTCATTGGGAGAGTGGAGGACAGTTTGTGCACTGTTACCCCTCAGCATATATGGGGCTATACTGTTTGCAGATGAGCCTAAATTTTTCAGCAAGAATGCCATCCATTTGTTCCTTCTAAGGAACCCAATACCCATATTGCTAGGAGATTTCTATTATTCCATTCATCAGAGGAATGAGAAACAAAGGGGGAAGTTGGTAAGATGTTGTGCTCCTTTGTTCTACACCTGGCTGCTCAGACACCTGCCTAAGTCAGATGCCTTCTTGAACCCAGATCAGCAGAAGAACTGGGCCAATAGGCTCATTGCTTTGACTTCAGATGATATCAGATGGTGCACCCAGAGCACCAAAGGCAAAGACATTATCACCAGCTGTGGACAGTACCCGAATGTGCCTTTGATAGGAGTAAAGGGTTGCATCAACTACAATCCTTTCCTATTTAAGAGACAATTGGGTTATGCCTTAGTTCACCCTCCCAGAGGATAAGATTTAGCTGAGACCCTGTATTGTGAAATTCAACCTAATTCAGCTGTTGTCAGGCAAGCTGCCTGGGCTTGGGACAACATCCAAACAAAAGGGGTGGCTATCCTTGGAAGATGTAACAATGTTGCTTCAGCTCAGTACTATGACTGGTCCCGTACTAGAGCTCAGATTACTAGAATGCCTTTCACTTTGGAAGACATGCCTGGGCCATCCACAGTACAGCCAGCAGCAACTGTCTGCCTGGAAGAATTTGAAAAGTTGAAGGAAAGGAATGAGAAGTTATCTGAGGCTTTAAAGAAAACCCTTTGGGAGAGGAGTGATGGTCGTCTGGACATTGAGAGATTGGAGAAGCTCAAGGTTGAACATCTGACCCAAATTGAAAGGACAGAGGACTACATAAGGAAAGCAAAGGCTGGAGAACAAATATTGAAGAATGCCTGTAAAGAGGCCAAGATTTAGAAAGCTAGGGCTGAGCACTATCTGCAAGAGAGTCAGGCTAGGTGGGTCAGGATCACCGAAGCCCGTACACAAGAAGACCAGAAGACTCAAGCCAATATTGAACAGCTAGAGGCCAGTGAAAAGAAGCAGCAGGAAGCTTTGTTGGCAGTTCAGAAAGAGATATCAGAGTTGAAGCTCAGAGCAGGATTGAAGAGATCAAAGGACCAGGACAGGCATAAGAAGCTGACCACTGTTATTGCTACCAGGAACCTCCTCATTAGGACCATTACAGAGCACCCAGCTGGTCCGGTGACTGAAGCCCTCCTGAAGGAGGTCAGAGAGGATGAGTTTGGGCTGGATGTCTGATCCTTTGCTTGTTGTTTGTTTCCATTTGATGTACTTTTTCTTTTGTTGTGTTTTGACCCTTCAGGGGCATGTATTGTAAAACAGACTATGTATTATTCATCGGTTGTAATATATATTTTAGTTTGTTTTTCATTTGGGATTTCTCTCAACAACATCAAGCATCTTCCTCGAGGTCTGGAAAGGTCAAAACCAAGAACCAAACAGGATACCTTGGAAAACAAATAAGCATACTGCATTGCATACTAACTTTGTTTTTGTTTTGTAGTTTTTTTTTTATTATTGTTTCTAACTTTGTTGTGATCTCAGGAAATATTGCTCGCCGCCGAGTGTTCCCTGTCAACCGCGCGCACCGGTACCCAACTCGTAACAACCTTCCCGGCATTCAAATGGAACAAGTACAGCAGGACCTGTCTGAGGTCAGAAACCAGATGGCCAATGAGAGAGTGGAGATGAGAAATCAGATGTCTCAGTTTATGGCAGTGATGACTGGCTTAGCCCAGAGTCAAGAAAGGTTAAGAGAGCTGGTGGAAAGACAAACTCCTGAAGAGCCTCATCTCGGAACAGGAGGAACTAGCAACAATGAACGGGGCCAGCCTCGTATTGACCCACCAGTATATGGACCTCATCTGGATCCAGAGGTTAACATCCCGAGGAATGTTCAAGGTAACACTACTAGGGGTAGAATCCTGCAGGAGGATCCCCAGGAAGAACAGTTCACTATCATAGGAGCTGGAGATGAGGTATATGACATGAGATTGGACGAGATTGCTGAAAAGTTAAGATCTTTGGAATCTCATAATTCTTTGGGCTTCGATGTGATGGACATGGGCCTAGTGGATGGGGTGAGAATTCCCCACAAATTCAAACCCCCATGCTTTGAAAAATACAATGGTACCTCCTGTACTATTGTGTATGTTCTACTTTGAGGACAGTCTGACCGGAGCTTCGAGAGAATGGTATTCGCATTTGTCTAGGTCCACCATAAGATGTTGGAAAAATTTGGCTGAAACTTTCATCCGACAATATCAGTACAACCTGGACATGGCTCCCAACAGGACCCTCCTAATGGGAATGTCTCAATATTCTAGAGAGAGCTTCCGGGAGTATGCTCAAAGATGGAGACAGCTTGCTGCTGCTGTCCAACCACCCATGTCAGAGAGGGAAATGGCTGACATGTTTATGAATACATTACAAGGGACTTATATTGATAGGCTGGCTGCTTTCTACTCTACAAGTTTTGCTGATGTGTCATAGCTGGTGAGAGGATTGAAAGTCTCTTGAAGATGGGCAAAATCTCCGACAGTGGTGCAAGTTCCTCCAGCAACCCCAGAAAGCCTTTTGCAGGGCCCCGAAGGGCAGGTGAAACAAACTACATTCATACAAGCAGGGGCAGGTGTTGCACCCCAAAATTTGCCTCCACAAGACAAGACATTGTGCAATCAGAGGTTCACAAGGTTCACAGGACATCTCATGAGGTTCACAAGGTTCACAATTAGTCAGAAAATTTGACAATTCCCTCAGACAATGCATTCTCCTAAGCAATGCATCCTAAACTAGGGTTTTGACTTTAATCAGGCTAAATGGACTTCCAAGGCTTCAAGTGAGCTTCATAGCATCCTATATATGTTCAAGAATCCCCATGTCAAGTTTCAAGACTTTCCCAAAAGGTTTGCTCAGTCAAATGATCAGATATGTTAAAATCAGTCAAAGTAGTCAAAAAGTCAAACTGAGGTCAACTGTGGTCAAACCAAAGTCAAACTTCATGATTTTTTGCCAACATCAAGTATATGAAGTAAAATTCATCATTTGATCAAGGGTTGATCATGATTCATCAAGGAGATTTCAGATCATCAAGAATCAGGAGTTTCGAAATTAGGGTTTTCATAGGAAAAGTCAACTGAACTTTGACCAGCCATAACTTTCACATGCTTCATCAAATTTTTTCCATTCAAAGCTCATTTTGAAGGAAATTGAATTCTCTACAACTATGTGTCTCACAAGACAATCCCAAAAATGCTTCATTTGGAAGGTATGAGCTAAGACATTATAGGTCCTTTTGAAAGTCAACAAAAAGTCAACAGCTTTAAAAGAGCATAACTTGAGAATGGTAAAAGATATGGACATGAGACCAAAGAGGTTGGTTAGAGGACTCTTTAAGCTGTCCAAAATGTCCAATAACACATTCATAGCATTAAAATTGAAGGATTTGTGCCCTTGCAAAGTTGGGAAAGTTTTGGGAATTTTATGAAGCAAATAAGGCCTTAAAGTCAATTTTTGCTAAATGAGTCCACCTAATTGCCATTCAAACCTTACAAACTCACCAAGCACGACCCAACCCACTCATTTTCTGATTTTTTATTTTTTATTTCATATTTATTTGAATTTTATTCATTAAAATACAAATTAAATTGAAATAAAATATAAAAATCATATATTTGAAAAAGATTTGGTTTCTATAAGGTCTTAAGACTTATTTAGACTTGATTGATACAAAAATAATGGAGATCATACCAAAATAGCAAGGCTAGATCAAGAATATTCAAAATTTAAGATCACATCTTTTTCAATCTTAAAAGGTCCAAAAATCCACAAGTTTGATTAATCTCTTGATCTAATTTCATTGTATCATATATATACAACACATAGCAAGCATAAAGACAGGAATTCAGAGCCTCAAGGATAAGTTTTGCATTTTTAAAATTCATCAAAAATTTGAAATTCGGATTCTAATATTGTATGGTTTTTCAGGTGAATTAAGGACACCAATCTATTCCTTGAACATCTCTGATCATGTAGCAATAGCCATATGCATCTCAAACCCCAAGAATTGATGAACCCGAATCCAGCTTTTCATGTTTTTTTGATTTTTTCGTTCATGATCATTTACATATTATTAATGGATTTTGCTTGTTGATTTGTGTTCAATGAAAGTTTGTGATGAATTCTGGGCAGTTTAATTGAAGAAACCGTAGCTGAATCGTGTAATGCCATTTTAGGGTTCTTGACCTTCAAGTTAGGGTATCGTGATTAAACGAATATAAACAAATTCTAAAACCATAGATCAATCGTAAATGACCTATGGATTATGTTTGTGTGTTCAATTTAACAAAATTTTACGTGAATGATGATGTTTGAGTTTCGTAGGGTTACCTGCCATTTAAAATTTCGCAAATATAATTGGTTGCAAATTTCGCAGGAAAATTCGCAAGTCTGGAGGTTGAAGATGAAGTGATCTGGCGCGAAAATATAATTTGAAATTGGACTTATTTTATTATTAATTCGTTTGCGTTATATTTCATAAACGCTGCAGTGGCTCAGCTGGTAAACGCATGCGCGTATGGAGAACAGGGCAGGGGTTCGAATCCCAGCTTCACCATTTTTTGTGCTTTATTTCCTTTGTATTTCCAGGCTTAATATATGAGGGTTTGTGCTCATCCATTGTTCACCAGCACGCAGCTGACCTAGTGGAAGCCATGCTGGTCCAAGGGTTGTGAGGCCTAGGGCGTGGGTTCAATCCCTGCCCCAGGTAAGTTTTAATTTTTTGTTTTGTTTTATTATTTTGCTTAGTTATTTTATTTCTAATTAGTTATAATCATGTTTAATATATATTTAAATAATTATAGGTAAATAATATGTAAATATTTCATATTTTCTAAAAAAACCTCTAAATTATTTTCTAATCTCTTAATCCTAGTTTTTTTTGTATATATTTATTTAATAATCAAATTAATAATGTAAATTAAATGATAAACCCTAGTTTTATTTTCTAAAAAATCCTAACCCTAATTCTATCCCCTAATTTCTAAAACCCTAATTTTTTTTAAAAACCTTAATTTATTACCTTAATTATTTTGTTTAAATATTAAATTTAATAAATTTTTCTAATGTGTATAATTAAATAATTAATCATGCTTTATTTTGTAAATAAATTAGTATATGGTTTATTGTTATCTTTATTATTTTATTTTTATCTCAAAAATTCTTTAAAGTTGTTTATTTAAATATAAAAATACTTAATTGAATTATATATATATTTTGTCTATTATTACTAACCTTTTTCTTCTTAATTATTTTATCACTAACCTTTTATTTAATTGCTTATTTTATTATATAATTATTATTTAATTTGTTTTTATTATAATGTAGCTGCAAAAGCTTTGTAATAGTCGTAGTTTATGATTGCTTTATGGTTTATAAAATATTCTTGCTATGGTTAGTAATATAGGGAGTGATAACCTATTTGCTTTAAAATTAATTAGATCACTAATCGTAAGATAAAAATTTGAACATATACACGCACACACGTAAGTCGATCTTTGATCGCCATCTCACTTCCTAAGGTTATCCCTCATGTTGCCTAAATCAAAAGGTCAAGTAAGGTGTCTAAAAGCAAAGTCCCTTCTCATAATCAAATCATCTAGTCCCTTTCAATATTATAAGATCAAGTCCCTTCGATGTTGCCTTCGTAAATGATCTTGTCCCTTTCGAATAAAAGATGATAAGTCCCTTCGTATTGCTAAGACACCTTACAGTTGCCTAAACACAGATGACCCTTCACATGTCCCTTATAACATCCAAGGTAATGACTACCTATTCCTTAATAATAGGGATAGTCTTACCATTGAAAGAACATTTAAGAACAGTAAAGATTCAAATTAGGGTAGGTTCCTCTTAAGTACTTGCTCAATTTTCATCAAATTATTTCATTACACTTCACATTCTAAACAATTTTCAAAACAAAGTCTTTATATACATCCATACAAGGATCATTATAAAGTACTTCAGAAAATTTTTCATCACACACTACACTTCTCAAAAAAAGTTTAAAGTGAGCTAAGTAAGTAAGAGCCCATGGATAACCATGGATGTAAAGAGTGCTAACACCTTCCCTTTACATAACTTACCCCCCGAACCCAAAAATCTTTATAAGGTCTTTCCTATTCTTTTATGCCCTTTCCTTTTGGATAAAATAAAAGTCGATGGCGACTCTTGCTATCCGCAACATAACTAATGTCAGTTCTCCCACCGTGTTACAGAACTGGCGACTCTGCTAGGGATTTGTAAATGAGGGGTACCCTTAAGACTTAGATCACTTTAAAAATTGTTTGCCTTGTTTGCTTTACTTTACTTGTTGGGTGCTCTTATGTGTGAAATATCCTAACTCGGATCTAGTGTACCTTAGTTAAATGGCAATAGACCAAGGAAACTATACGGCGTATACCGATATGGTTGATATGGTGGCCATAGTTAGTGTGACTTCTTGGTTGGTGCTTATGTTCCTTAAGCAAGTTGAGGATAATATGAGGCTGCCATATGTTGTCAATACACTAACTGACTTTTAGAACCCTAGTCGTACCTTCTTGGCCTTTAGAAAGTAGTGAGATAACCGACTTTGGTGAAGACTGAAGTTGGTTGATACTCGATACTACGCTCATTGAGATTCTAAACTTGGAGGATTTTGGTTGGCAAGTAAGTTGCCTACTGAACAACCACCCTTGTGAAGGATCAGTGATATTGAGATCCCTTAGAACCTGGTTACTTTATAGGACAGGATGAACCATCTAAACTTCAGGGGAGGGTACTTACCTTTAAACCTCATGCAAGCCTTCAAACCTAGGGCTATTGTGTGACTTGTTTGTGTATGCCACATGTTTGTGATTGAGCATAACATCATAACATCATCATGCATCATAAGTATAGCATTTTCACTAACCATTTCAAGGACCAAAGGGTTTATCTTTGTTCTTTGTTGCAGGTCATGGCTTCTGCTCGTAGGAATACTATCAGGATCAACTTTGTAGGAATACCTCCTAAGCTTAAGGAATTGATCTCTCAAGTTTCTGAAAACTACCGGTTCATCAAGAGGCATGGTCACCTACTGGATCTAGTCACTTCAGGGTTCAATGAAGATATGATGAGTGTTCTGTTTCAATTCTTTGACCCTAAACATCATTGCTTCACATATCCCGAGTATCAGTTGGTTCCGACAATGGAAGAATTCTCCAAGCTTCTGGGTATACCTATACTTGATCAGAAACCCTTCACAGGCTTAGAGAAAGAGCCTAAGCCTGAAGTCATTGCTGCAGCTCTACATTTGAAGAAATCAGACATTGTCCTAGAAACGAGGAGTGGAGTTAAGGGTATTCTTGCTAAGGTATTGATAGAGAAGGCTCAAGTTTTCTTGAAGGCTATGAGCTATGATACTTTTGAGGATATTTTAGCCTTGTTGATTTATGGCTTAGTGTTGTTCCCCAATCCAGACCAGTTCATAGACGTACACGCCATCAACATATTTCTGACTCGCTATCCAGTACCTACATTACTTGGAGACATCTTACACTCTCTTCATACCCGTACTACGAAGGCATGAGGAACTATGATGTGCTGCATACCTCTCTTGTCTAGGTGGTTTATTTCTCACCTTCCTCGATCAGTGATGAAGAATGAACAAGGGTTCAGGTGGTCCAAGAGGATTATGTCACTCTCTCATTCAGATATTCATTGGTGCTCTCGATCTATGGAGAATGTTACTATCATTGACCATTGTGGGGAGTTCCCTAATGTGCCACTTCTAGACATAAGAGGGGGCATTACTTACAACCCTTCCTTAGCTTTACGTCAGTTTGGTTACGCTTGGAGTGATGATCCTCATGACATGTTGATTCAGGGTATTGTGTTTGACTACGACAACGATCTGCAAGGTTACCGTCAAAGGTTTATACGAGCATGGGGTAAAGTGAACAAGGTTGACAACAAGACTCTGGAACCCAAGTACACCATTCCTATGGAACCTTATCTTAGATGGGTGCGATCCCATGCTCAGACTCTTATGATGCCATATCCTGCCATCCTGCCAGTTACTATGGAGCCTGTTGTTGAATGAGATACCTCTTATACCATTCTTCACCCAGACATGCCCACTGAAATGGAAGAGTTACAGAGGTCCTGGATCCAGTTGAAGGAGCAAAGAGATACTTTTGAGACTCATTACAAAGCAAGTCAAGAAAGAATCCTGGAGCTAACAAAACAACTTCACGAGGAGCGGAATCTCAACTCATACCTCAACATAAAGAGGAAACGTCCATGGGAGACTTAAAACCCCATTTTTTGTATTCATTTCATTTTTATTGTAAGCCCAAGGGGCAAACAAGTTTATTACTAATAAAAGTTTACCTTTTTGATTGTTTAAACAAATTTAAATCCCGCGGTCCTTGAAAACATTGCATACGCATTTATACACCATATCATTGCATCACAGGTTTCTTATGTACAGGTATCTTATCTTCACGCTATTTATTTCAGCAGAAATGGCTCTTGAACAGACTGTCAAAGATCTCCAGGCACAAAATGCACAATTCCAAGAGTTGATTCTGAACTTGTCCAAGGGGCAAGATGAATTGAAGACACTGCTGACTAAGAAGACTAGAAGATCAGGAGGCCTTATTAATCTGGGAAGAAGGTTCAAAGGTCCTGTCAAGACCAAGGAACAGGTTGAAGATTATGAGTCTGAAGAGTCTGAGAAAGAAGGAGGCAGTCTCCATAATACTATGGGGGATTCTGATTCTGAAGCAAATTACTATCATGATCCTAATGAAGATAAGTTCAAGATGCTGGTGGATAGAATGAATGCTATGGAGTTACAAAAGTCTTATGGGCTGGATTTTGAAGATCTGAGTTTGATATCTGGAGTGGTTATACCCATTGGTTTCAAGGTCCCTGCTTTTGTAGTATATGATGGTGTTTCATGCCCCAAGCTGCATCTAAGGTCCTATGTCCGGAGGATTCAACCCCATACTGCTGATAAGAAGTTATGGATCCAGTTCTTCCAAGAGAGTTTGTCTAGAGCTCAATTGGAATGGTACTATCAACTGGAGAGTGCCAATATTCGTGATTGGAATGACCTTGCTGAGGCCTTCTACAGGCAATACCAATACAATGCTGATTTAGCACCGACTCGCATGCAACTCCAAAGCATGTCTATGGGTGCTAAGGAGAATTTTAAGGAGTATGCCCAGAAGTGGAGAGACTTGGCTGGTAGAGTTCAACCTCCTCTGACTGACAGGGAGCTAGTGGATATGTTTATGAGTACGCTGAATGGTCCTTTCTATAGTCATCTTATTGGAAGCTCATCATCTGGATTCACTGAGCTGATAATGACTAGAGAGCGTGTGGAAAGTGGCATAAGAAGTGGCAAGATACATGTGGGTGCATCTTCATCAAGTACTGCAAAGAAGCCCCCTAGTGGGAAGAAGGAGTCAAATGCTGTTTATGGTCAATCTGGTCGTAATAGGAGTCACCAATCTGTGGGAGCAGTTCACATCTCCAATCCTACTCCTGCAGCACCAGAGCCACCACAGGGCAATCAGCAGAAGCCTAGAAGACAGTTCACCAAGATCAACATGTCACTGGCCCAAGCCTTGCAACACTTGTTGAAAGGGGAACTCATTACTTTGAAGGACCCTCCTCAGAATCCTAATGTTACCTCTCCTCGGTACAATCCTAATGCACGATGTGCCTATCATTCTAATTGTCCGGGACATGACACCAACAACTGCTGGATATTGAAAAACAAGATTCAAGATATGATTGATGCTGGAGAAATTGAATTTGACCCTCTTGGGACTCCAAATGTGATTACTGCTCCCATGCCTAATCATGAGAAGACTGTTAATGCCATTGATGAAGTTTCATATATTTCCTCAGTTGCAGATGTGACTAGTCCATTATCTGTTATTAAGAAGAAGTTGGTACAAGCTGGGTTCTTTCCAGGTTGTAATGAAGATTGTTTTTATTGTGCTTATAAACCTGATAGCTGCTGGAAGTTGAAGGATGGTATTCAACGCCTCATGGACAATTACACCATATTGTTTGAGAGGACACCTTCTGTGGAAAGTATGGTGGAACATCTAACTCAAGGTGCAAAGGTTGAAGAGGTGGATATGGTTGATAAAGTACCAATAAGGATTACCTCCAAAGGCCCTGTCAAGATCATTCATAAGGGTCCTATTAAGATTACTGCTGAAGGTCCGGTAAAGACTATTGCTGAAGCTAGAGTGGCTCCTATGATTATTACCACTCCTGGTCCTATTCCGTATACTTCTGATAAAGCTATACCTTGGCATTACGGTTACGATGTTTATATCCATGGTGTTAAACAGGAACCCTTAGTTGATACACCTGTTGCTGATGAAAACCTTGATGTTGATAATATTGCTGGATCTAGTAAGATCACAAGAAGTGGAAGAATTTTCTCTCCTCCGGTTACCTCCAAGAATACAGTTACTCCAACTACTACCTCTACTGCTGAGACAAATACTGATGCCCGGGGCAAAGGTCCTGTTATTGAACCTGTGCAAACTGAGGCACCAACTGCTGATAATCTTTCTAAGCAGATGGAAGAAGTACTAAAGATCATTCGCAAGAGTGATTATGATATTGTTGATCAATTGGGGCCTACTCCCTCCAAGATTTCCATGTTGTCTTTTTTGCTGTGTTCTGAGGCTCATGCTAAAGCCTTGATTAAGTTCTTAAGGACTGCTCATGTACCAAATGAGATTTCTAAGGATCGGTTTGAAAACTGTGTTGCACACCTGACTTATGATAATGGGTTAGGTTTTTCTGATGCTGATTTGACTCCTGCCAAAAGAAATCATAACAGAGCTTTACATATCTCTATTGAATGTAGGGGCACTACCTTGTCTCATGTGTTGATAGACAATGGTTCTTCACTGAATGTACTTCCCAAAGAGGTTCTGAACAAGCTTAGTCTTGAAGATGATGTGTTAAGACCAAGTAATATAGTGGTGAGGGCCTTTGATGGTTCAAGAAGGGTGGTGCATGGAGAAATAGATCTCCCAATCAAAGTAGGCTCTCAAGTTTTCAATTCAACCTTCTATGTAATGGATATTCGTCCTTCGTACTCTTGTTTGCTTGGGCGCCCCTGGATCCACGGGGCAGGTGCTATGACCTCCACTCTACATCAGAAGTTGAGATATCCAGTGAAGGGAAAGGTTGTCACTGTTTACGGAGAAGAAGAATATATGATCAGTCATGTGAATACATTTAAGTACCTTGAAGTGGAAGGTGAATATGTTGAGACTCCTTGTCAGACATTTGAAGTAGTTCCTTGGGTTGTTCCTGCTGCTGAAGCTCCTCCTGTTGTCAAAAGAGTTCCTGTGGTTACCAGAGTACCTCCTACAATGGCCTCCCTCAAAGATGCCAGAGATGTGGTTAAAGAAGGTGGTTGTACTATTTGGGGTCAGCTTCCTGACATTCCTTACAAGTCTGACAAGTTTGGTTTGGGTTTCACTGCAGAGTCCCAGAAGGCTGTTCGTCGTGCTCGTGCTGTTCGTATCACCAATCAAGGGATCATGAAAGACCAAATCAATGTTGTGGGTGACTATAGTGAAGACTACAACCTGGATGACTGGATCTTTCCTACTGTGGGTGATGGGCTCAACAATTGGAAGGCTGAAGACGTTATTCCTATCTCCTTTAGTCAGGAGTAAATACTATTACTGTGTTGTTATTTTTAAATTTGTAATTTTTGAACAATTAAACTCTTAAGCCTTGTGCCTTACCCGGGGCACAATGGTATGCTTGTTTCGGGGTGTCATTTCATTTGCATACTTCATTCAATAAAAATCAGTGGACGTTTCGTTTTCGTAAATATTGTGTTCCTTGTCTTTCTTTTATTTTATTTTAGTTTTATCAGCTATGTGTTCTTACACACACCCACATCACTAAAATGCAGATCCTCATCCACTCTGGATCCTGTTGATAACAGTTTTACTATTGCCAATTATAATTTCGAGAATCCGATCTATCAAGCTGAAGATGGAAAGGAGGAAGATTGTGAAGTACCTGTAGAGCTTGCTAGGTTGTTACAACAAGAAGAGAAAACTATACAACCACATGAAGAGCCAGTCGAAGTTGTGAATCTGGGGACTGAAGAAAACAGGAAAGAGGTCAAGATAGGGGCTGAATTAGAGGATGGTGTTAAGAGCAGATTAATTCATATGTTACATGATTATGTGGAGATCTTTGCTTGGTCTTATAAAGATATGCCAGGATTGGATACAGACATTGTGGTTCACCGTTTACCGGTAAAAGAAGATTGTCGTCCAAAGAAGCAGAAGGTTCGTCGCATGTGTCCTGAGATGTCAGAGAAGATTAAAGCAGAGGTGATGAAACAGTTTGATGCAGGGTTCTTAGCTGTGACTTCTTATCCTCAATGGGTTACAAATGTGGTACCGGTACCAAAGAAAGATGGTAAAGTACGTATGTGTGTAGACTACAGGGATTTGAACAAGGTCATCCCTAAAGATGACTTTCCACTTCCTCATATTGATATTCTGGTAGACAACACTGCTCAGCATAAGGTATTCTCTTTTATGGACGGTTTCTCTGGTTACAATCAAATCAAGATGGCACCTGAAGATATGGAGAAGACTACATTTGTTACACAGTGGGGTACTTTTTGTTATAAAGTGATGCCATTTGGTTTGAAGAATGCCGGGGCAACATATCAGCGTGCTATGGTGGCTTTGTTTCATGATATGATTCATCATGAGATAGAGGTATATGTGGATGATATGATAGCCAGGTCCCAGAATGAAGAGCAACATCTTGATCATCTACATAAGTTGTTTGAGAGGTTGAAGAAATACAAGTTAAGATTGAACCCAAACAAGTGTACTTTTGGAGTTAGATCTGGTAAACTCTTGGGTTTCATTGTCAGTGGAAAAGGTATTGAAGTAGATCCTGCAAAAGTGAAAGCTATACAAGAGATTCCAGCTCCCCGTACTGAGAAGGAAGTTAGAGGTTTCTTGGGACGACTGAATTACATTGCAAGATTTATTTCCCAATTAACTGCTACTTGTGAGCCAATCTTCAAGCTGTTGAAGAAAGATCAGGTAATGGAGTGGAATGATGAATGCCAGACAGCCTTTGATGAAATCAAGAAATATCTTCTAGAACCTCCAATTTTGATGCCACCAGTTGATGGAAGACCCTTGATCATGTACTTAACAGTATTAGACAACTCAATGGGGTGTGTGTTGGGGCAACATGACGAGTCTGGTCGAAAAGAGCAGGCAATATACTACCTTAGCAAAAAGTTTACCGACTGTGAAACAAGATACTCACTGCTCGAGAAAACTTGCTGCGCTTTGGCATGGGCTGCTCACCGACTAAGACAATATATGTTAACTCATACTACCTTATTGATTTCGAAGATGGATCCAATCAAGTACATATTCGAGAAACCTGCTCTCTCCGGAAGAATAGCAAGATGGAAAATGATCTTAACAGAATATGATATACAGTACACTACTCAGAAGGCCATTAAAGGAAGTGTTGTAGTTGATCACCTGGCTCATCAAGCAGTGGATGATTACCAGTCAATGAGTTTTGAGTTCCCTGATGAAGACATTATGATTATTACCAAAGAACCTGGAAAATATGACGGACCTGAACAAGGATCCCGATGGACTATGGTTTTTGATGGAGCTTCTAATGCACTTGGTAATGGTGTTGGTGTTGTGATCAGTTCCCCTGAAGGTTGTCATACCCCGATTACTGCAAGACTTTGTTTCTATTGTACAAATAACATGGCTAAGTATGAGGCATGTATCCTGGGCATCAAAGCTGCCATTGATATGAAGATTCAGTTTCTGGACGTGTATGGAGATTCAGCCCTGGTAGTAAGTCAGATCAAAGGAGAATGGGATACCAAGCATGATAATCTCATTCCTTACAGAGAGCATGTGTTGTCCTTGATCCCATACTTTGAAGAGATTACCTTTGGACATATTCCACGAAGAGAAAATCAGTTGGCAGATGCATTAGCCACCATGGCATCTATGTTTGAGATTAGCTGGGATGATGAAGCTCCCAAGATTACTATTGATAGATTTGAGAAGCCTGCATACTGCAATGAGATTGACACTGAAGAAGCAGAGGGGAAGCATTGGTTCTATGAAGTGAAAAGATATCTTGAAGCTCAGGAGTTCCCTGAAGGGGCATCTGTCAAAGATAAGAAGTTTCTGAGAAGGTTTTCTGCTAAGTTCTTCTTGAGTAATGAAATTTTGTACAAGTGCAATCATGATTCAACTTTTCTTCGTTGTGTGGATAAGAAGGAAGCAACAGAGATTATGGAAGAAATGCATGATGGGATCTTTGGCACTCATTCTAGTGGTCACACTATGGCAAAGAAGATATTGAGAGCAGGTTACTATTGGTCTACCATGGAAGCTGACTGCTATCAACATTCCAAAACACTTCACGAGTGTCAAATATATGCTGACAAAATACATATAACTCCATCACCATTGAATGTGTTGACTGCTCCTTGGCCTTTTGCTATGTGGGGCATTGATATGATTGGTGAGATCAAGCCTACTGCTTCTAATGGGCATCTTTTCATCCTGGTTGCTATTGATTACTTCACGAAATGGGTGGAGGCAGCTTCATTTGCATCTGTTACTAAGAATGTGGTGGCTCGATTCATTAAGAATAATCTCATATGTAGGTATGGCATCCCTGAAAGGATCATTACTTACAATGGCTCTAATCTGAACAACACTATGATTACTGATCTCTGCGCACAGTTCAAGATTAAACATCACAACTCTTCTCCGTATCGTCCGAAGATGAATGTGGCAGTAGAAGCTTCTAATAAGAACATTAAGAAGATTATACAGAAGATGACTGTTACTTACAAGGATTGGCATGAGATGTTACCATTTGCTCTTCATGGTTATCGTACTACAATACGCACTTCAACAGGGGCAACCCCATTCTCCTTAGTATATGGTATGGAAGCAGTTCTGCCCTCCTTAAGAATTGTGAAGGATGCAGGCTTGGATGAAGATGAGTGGATTCAGACTCGACCAGATAAATTTGATTGATGAGAAAAGGTTAGCAGTTGTTTGTCATGGTCAGATGTACCAGAAACGGATGATCAAAGCTTTCAATAAGAAGGTTAAGCCAAGGGTATATAAGGCTGGTGACTCAGGGTGATCCTAGGGGCAAGTGGACTCCTACATATGAAGGACCATTTGTAGTCAGAACAGTATTCTCAAGAGGTGCCATGATGCTTACTACTATGAATGGTGAAAACTTCCCACAGCCTGTAAACGCAGACATAGTTAAAAAATACTACGCATAAAAAGAGACCCGCTAGGTTGACTGGCCTAGACAAAAATAAGGGCATCCCGGCGAACCAAAAGGGTTCGGGCAAAAATTAGAGATATATATAAAAAAAATGTACACCCGGCAAGTCGAAAACCTGAAAAGGCGGCTTGGGCAAAAAAGGGTATCCCGGTGGATTGAAAACCTGAAAGGGAAATCCAGGAAAAAGTTAGGGATTAAAGCGTATGACTATGTCTCGTTTGGATCACCCATGTAAACTCGAACCCGTTGTGCTACTTAATTCAAGCTCGAACAGATAAAGATCAATCCAATCGTTTCCGTCTCAACAGCTGAAGATGAGATACTTGAAGATAATGGCAATAGTAGAATTGAAACTCAATAGGATTTTTTCTCACATAGCTGTTTTCTTTGATTATAAAATTTTTACGACGAATTCCTCTTACTAGGATTTCTGTCTCCTTGTACAAACTTGCCTATGTATAGGTCACTTTGTGATATAAATAAAATTTCATCTTTGAATCCAGATTTACTTTTACCCTATTTACATAAGCGAAACGTCCATTGGTTGTGTTTGAATGTATGTATACTTTTGAATATGATTGATGTTTACTAGAAATGCATAAAATGCAGTAATAGTATTTACTAAGGACGAAGGATGGTAGTTCAACGAAGCTTCGCCGGTTCATCCCCACAAGACAACTATAAATCCCCAGTAGGGAAAATCTATCTTTCAAGATACATCTCCCCTTGAATTTATGTCCATCTCTTTTATCCTCAGTCAGGATACTCGGGAACTTATTCCTTCAATAGAAGTATGACGAACGAAGACGGGAAGTTATGAATATTATACTATCAAACAAGACGGGAATAAGTTCCTCATATTCTTCAGCAACGAATCAGGATTTATTTTCCCTAGCCATTAGTTGTTATACAAAGATATTCAGATGCTTCAGGCTGCATGATTCATACATACATCATTTACATCATACCATAACATATCCATAAATACATAATACATTTACATAGGTGCACCATGCCATACATGCATACATATTGCATAAACTAACATTCTCTTTGCAGGATGGTTATATGCAGATAAAACACTATCAACAATCCACAACAGGTCAGAAATGATCTATACATTACTCAAGATGTCCTCGGAGAGTAGGCAAACGGTCTGTACAAAGATCCATTCACTAATCCAGGATATTTTCAGGAGACTTGATCTTGACATATTTTGTCCTCGGAGAGTAGGCAAACGGTCTGTACAAAGATCCATTCCCTAATCCAGGATATTTTCAGGAGACTTGATCCTGACACATTTTGTCCTCGGAGAGTAGGCAAACAGTTTGTACAAAGATCTATTCCCTAATCCAGGATATTTTCAGGAGACTTGATCCTGACACATTTTTTTCCTCGGAGAGTAGGCAAACAGTCTGTACAAAGATCCATTCCCTAATCCAGGATATTTTCAGGAGACTTGATCCTGACACATTTTGTCCTCGGAGAGTAGACAAACAGTCTGTACAAAGATCCATTCCCTAATCCAGGATACTTCCAGAAGATTTCATCTATCTGGTCTTGAATAGTAGGCAAACGGTCTGTACAAAGATCCATTCCCTAGTTCAAGATATTTTCAGAAGATTTAATTTATTTGCTCTTGAATAGTAGGCAAGCGGTCTGTACAAAGATCCATTCCCTAATCCAAGATACTTCAAGAAGAGATAATCGTCACGAAGATTTATTTCTACTAGTCTATTCAACAATTCAAATCATGTTGCATAAACGATTCAGAGACGGCCTATACGAAGACCTAGTACTGATATCCAATATCAACATAAAGGTATTATCACCTCCTGATATTATGGATGACACCTGTAAGCCCATCTCCAGTTCTTCCAAGTGGCATCTTCAAGCCCACTCAAGCATATTCAGCTAATCATTAGTGTTACTTTACGCACCGGCGAGTGCAAATATTTGGGCTTTTGTGTTCAATCCCCTTCAACCTTCCAGGTCACGACTGGCACATATACCAATCTAACCCCTCAGGTTTTAGAAAATTGAACAGGGGCAGCTGTTGCACCGCAAAATTTTCCCTCCACAAGACAAGACATTGTGCACTCAGAGGTTCACAAGGTTCACAAGGTTTACAAGACATCTCATGAGGTTCATAAGGTTCACAATTAGTCAGAAAATTTGACAATTCCCTCAGACAATGCATTCTCCTAAGCAATGCATCCTAAACTAGTGTTTTGACTTTAATCAGGCTAAATGGACTTCCAAGGCTTCAAGTGAGCTTCATAGCATCCTATATATGTTCAAGAATCCCCATGTCAAGTTTCAAGACTTTCCCAAAAGGTTTGCTCAGTCAAATGATCAGATAGGTTAAAATCAGTCAAAGCAGTCAAAAAGTCAAACTGAGGTCAACTGTGGTCAAACCAAAGTCAAACTTCATGATTTTTTGCCAACATCAAGTATATGAAGTAAAATTCATCATTTGATCAAGGGTTGATCATGATTCATCAAGGAGATTTCAGATCATCAAGAATCAGGAGTTTATAAATTAGGGTTTTCATAGGAAAAGTCAACTGAAATTTTAACCAGCCATAACTTTCACATGCTTCATCAACAATTTTCCATCCAAAGCTCATTTTGAAGGAAATTGAATTTTCTACAACTTTGTGTCTCACATGCCAAGCCCAAAAATGCTTCATTTGGAAGGTATGAGCTAAGACATTATATGTCCTTTTGAAAGTCAACAAAACGTCAACAGCTTCAAAAGAGCATAACTTGAGAATGGTAAAAGATATGGACATGAGACCAAAGAGGTTGGTTAGAGGAATCTTTAAGCTTTCCAAAATTTCCAAGAACACCTTCATAGCATTAAAATTGAAGGACTTGTGCCCTTGCAAAGTTGGGAAATTTTTGGGAATTTTATGAAGCAAATAAGGCCTTAAAGTCAATTTTTGCTAAATGAGCCCACCTAATTGCCATTCAAACTTTACAAACTCATCAAGCACGACCCAACCCACTCATTTTATGATTTTTTTTTATTTCATATTTATTTGAATTTTATTCATTAAAATACAAATTAAATTAAAATAAAATATAAAAATCATATATTTGAAAAGGATTTGGTTTCTAGAAGGTCTTAAGACTTATTTAGACTTGATTGATACAAAAATAATGGAGATCATACCAAAATAGCAAGGCTAGATCAAGAATATTCAAAATTTAAGATCACATCTTTTTCAATCTTAAAAGGTCCAAAAATCCACAAGTTTGATTAATCTCTTGACCTAATTTCATTGTATCATATATATACAACACATAGCAAGCATAAAGACAGGAATTCAGAGCCTCAAGGATAAGTTTTGCATTTTGAAAATTCATCAAAAATTTGAAATTCAGATTCTAATATTGTGTGGTTTTTCAGGTGAATTAAGGACACCAATTTATTCCTTGAACATCTCTGATCATGTAGCAATAGCCATATACATCTCAAACTCCAAGAATTGATGAACCCGAATCCAGCTTTCCATGTTTTTTTTATTTTTTCGTTCATGATCATTTACATATTATTAATGGATTTTGCTTGTTGATTTGTGTTCAATGAAAGTTTGTGATGAATTCTGGGCAGTTTAATTGAAGAAACCGTAGCCGAATCGTGTAATGCCATTTTAGGGTTCTTGACCTTCAAGTTAGGGTTTCGTGATTAAACGAATATAAACAAATTCTAAAACCGTAGATCAATCGTAAATGACCTCTAGATTATGTTTGTGTGTTCAATTTAACAAAATTTTACGTGAATGATGATGTTTGAGTTTCGTAGGGTTACCTGCCATTTAAAATTTCGCAGGAAAATTGGTTGCAAATTTCGCAGGAAAATTCGCAAGTCTGGAGGTTGAAGATGAAGTGATCTGGCGCGAAAATATAATTTGAAATTGGACTTATTTTATTATTAATTTGTTTGCGTTAATATTTCATAAACGCTACAGTGGCTCAGCTGGTAAACGCAGGCGCGTATGGAGAACAGGGCAGGGGTTCGAATCCCAGCTTCACCATTTTTTTGCTTTATTTCCTTTGTATTTCCAGGCTTAATATATGAGGGTTTGTGCTCATCCATTGTTCACCAGCACGCAGCTGACCTAGTGGAAGCCATGCTGGTCCAAGGGTTGTGAGGCCTAGGGCGTGGGTTCAATCCCTGCCCTAGGTAAGTTTTAATTTTTTGTTTTGTTTAATTATTTTGCTTAGTTATTTTATTTCTAATTAGTTATAATCATGTTTAATATATATTTAAATAATTATAGGTAAATAATATGTAAATATTTCATATTTTCTAAAAAAAACTCTAAATTATTTTCTAAACTCTTAATCCTAGTTTTTTTTGTATATATTTATTTAATAATCAAATTAATAATGTAAATTAAATGATAAACCCTAGTTTTATTTTCTAAAAAATCCTAACCCTAATTCTATTCCCTAATTTCTAAAACCCTAATTTTTTTTTAAAAACCTTAATTTATTACCTTAATTATTTTGTTTAAATATTAAATTTAATAAATTTTTCTAATGTGTATAATTAAATAATTAATCATGCTTTATTTTGTAAATAAATTAGTATATGGTTTATTATTATCTTTATTATTTTATTTTTATCTCAAAAATTCTTTAAAGTTGTTTATTTAAATCTAAAAATACTTAATTGAATTATATATATATTTTGTATATTATTACTAACCTTTTTCTTCTTAATTATTTTATCACTAACCTTTTATTTAATTGCTTATTTTATTATATAATTATTATTTAATTTGTTTTTATTATAATGTAACTGCAAAAGCTTTGTAATAGTCGTAGTTTATGATTGCTTTATGGTTTATAAAATATTCTTGCTATGGTTAGTAATATAGGGAGTGATAATCTATTTGCTTTAAAATTAATTTAGATCACTAATCGTAAGATAAAAATTTGAACATATACACGCACACACGTAAGTCGATCTTTGATCACCATCTCACTTCCTAAGGTTATCTCTCATGTTGCCTAAATCAAAGGGTCAAGTAAGGTGTCTAAAAGCAAAGTCCCTTCTCATAATCAAATCATCTAGTCCCTTTCAATATTATAAGATCAAGTCCCTTCGATGTTGCCTTCGTAAATGATCTTGTCCCTTTCGAATAAAAGATGATAAGTCCCTTCGTATTGCTAAGACACCTTACAGTTGCCTAAACACAGATGACCCTTCACATGTCCCTTATAACATCCAAGGTAATGACTACTTATTCCTTAATAATAGGGATAGTCTTACCATTGAAAGAACATTTAAGAACATTAAAGATTCAAATTAGGGTAGGTTCCTCTTGAGTACTTGCTCACTTTTCATCAAATTATTTCATTACACTTCACATTCTAAACAATTTTCAAAACAAAGTCTTTATATACATCCATACAAGGATCATTATAAAGTACTTAAGAAAATTTTTCATCACACACTACACTTCTCAAAAACAGTTTAAAGTGAGCTAAGTAACTAAGAGCCCATGGATAACCATGGATGTAAAGGGTCCTAACAACTTCCCTTTACATAACTTACCCCCCGAACCCAAAAATCTTTTTAAGGTATTTCCTGTTCTTTTATGCCCTTTCCTTTTGGATAAAATAAAAGTCGGTGACGACTCTTGCTATCTGCAACATAACTAAAGTCAGTTCTCCCACAGTGTTACAGCAGGCCTCAATATGCTCACCGGTCAGTAGCAACTGTTACCATTCCAGCACCAGTTCCACAACAACCATCATATCCTCTACAACAACAACCGCAGTATCAACAACAATCTCACTATCAGCAACAATCCCATTTTCCGCAACAGAGAACCTACAACAACAGTAATAACAACCAACAGCAGCGTCCTTTCCAACAAAGGCCATCTCAAGCAAACAGGGTAATTGACCCGATTCCAATGTCGTATGCTGCACTCTTGCCACAACTCCTGAAGCTCAACCTAGTTGAGTTAAGGACATTGGCACCTCCAGATCCCCTCAATATGCCAAAGAACTATGATGCAAATGCCAGGTGTGCATTCCACTCAAACGCACCGGGGCATAATACTGAAAAATGCAGGGCCTTACAGATGAAAGTCCAGGATCTGGTGGACTCAAAAGCTCTCAATTTTGCACCACCCCCGAATGTCACAAGAAACCCAATGCCTAGTCACAACGGGCCTAGGGTAAATGTTATTGCAGAGGGCAAACCATCCACATTAATCAACAGTTTTGCACAAATCCGAACACCTCTGGTTGAAATCAAAGCTCAGTTGTTAGAATGCCAAGTATTCCCCGGGTGTGAGCTCGGATGTGGATATTGCAACATTGCTGTTAATGGATGTGAGAGACCGAGAAACGGCATAAATGGCCTCATTAGAGATGGCGTTCTTCATATTACAACAACGACGACTACAACTCCAACAATTCCTTCATCAACAATCACAGATACTCCTACAACGTCAGCAACCATTATTCCAACAGATTCTACTACAACTCCAACAACTGCTCAATCAATCACTTCAACGGATACAAGTTCAGTCACAATTCCTTCTACAACGACAACATCCATTATTCCATCAGTTCCTGCTACAACTTCAACACCTTTTACAACATTAGCAATAGTTAATGAAAGTGTCTCAACGGTTACGATATACTACGATCCCGTAGATGTTCCTCCCAACAATTCACCACAAAATGCTACTCCTGTCAGAACTCCAGTTACCATATATTATGATCCACACACCATTATGGTCCCCTCTGCAGCTGCTATCAGTCCATTCACTATCACAGTGCCTAGGCCAGTTCCTTACGAAAGCAATAATGCCATCCCTTGGCATTATGGCTCAGATCTATACTGCGAGGGGCAGAAAATCACTTTAGAGTCATCAACTTCTTCACCTCAGATAGACAATGTGGGGGGAGGCGGAGGCTTCACTAGAAGCGGACGTCTCTTTGCCTCGCAAATTCTGAGGCCCATTGCTGAAGCAGAAGCTGCTGCTAAGGCAAAAGGGAAGAGCATGGTGCAAGAAGAACCAGTTGCTAAAGAAACTTTGAAGACTCCTTTTGATCAAGAGGTTGATGAATTCATGCGGATCATCAAAAAGAGCGATTATAAGGTGGTAGACCAGCTTCACCAAACACCTTCCAAGATCTCCATACTATCATTGTTGATGTGCTCCGAGGCTCATCGGAATGCACTATTAAAAGTCCTGCACGCGGCTTATGTGCCGGAGGAGATTACCGTCAATCAGTTAGAGGTTGTGGTTGGAAATGTCAACGCTAGTCATGGACTAGGATTTACCAACACTGATATGACAACGGAAGGTCACAATCACAACAAGGCTTTGCACATTACCTTGGAGTGTAAGGGTGCAGTTCTTTCTCACGTACTGGTAGACACAGGGTCATCCCTTAATGTCCTTCCCAAGAAAGCCCTTGTGAAGATGGAACATGATGGATTGGCATTGCGCCCAAGCAACTTGGTAGTAAGAGCCTTTGATGGTTCTAAAAGATCAGTTCTGGGAGAGATAGAGTTGCCTATAATGATTGGCCCACAGGTTTTCAAAACGACCTTCTTTGTGATGGATATACAGCCTGCCTACAGTTGTTTATTGGGTAGACCATGGATACACGCTGCTGGCGCCGTTACGTCAACCCTTCACCAGAAGTTAAAATTTGAGTGGAAAGGCCAAGTCATTACCATTTGTGGGGAGGAGGATATCTTCGTTAGCCAGCTGGCTACTTTCAAGTACATTGAAATGGACGGGGAAATTCACGAAACAATGAGTCAGGGGTTTGAGACCCTCAATATTAATGAAACATCTGCTGTGCTTGGGACTTCCATCACATCATATCAACAAGCCCGAAAGGTTGTTGAGGAAGGTACCGCTCAAGGTTGGGGCAAGTTGCTGCCAGTTGAGAAGAAAGAAGACCGATTCGGGTTGGGTTACAGACCAACTCGCAAGATCAACCAAAAGCTGCACAGGAGCCCAAGTTTGTCAGCGGGGGGATGCTCACCCCGGATGTTGTGAATAGATTGGAAGATGAGTCAGAAGACGAGCGCAACCTGGAAAGCTGGATACGTCCAAGGATCCCGGGGAACCATGTCTCAAACTGGTCTTCCCAGGAAATTATAAGAGTTACTCCTGCAGAGTAATTATTATTTCCTGTCTTTAAGCATGCATCAAGTCCTGCATCTTGCCCAAGATGTTAGGGCTCATTTTCTAATCGGGCCATCTTGTATTTTGTGCAAACGATCAATTAATGAATATCAGGACATCTTTTGCAAATGAGTCTTTTCTTTTTCCGCTCACTGTTTTTCATTCTTTATTTTTTGTACAAAAATAAAATGGCAATGTTTTTCAAAATAATAACTTCATTTTTTCTGAAGCAAGATAAAACTGATCACTAAAATGAACAAATCTAAACCCTTGCAGAAAGTGCCTTCCAGACTGCACTGACAACAACACTGCTATGACTTCGTGTGACTTTGACAATCCGATTAATCAAGCCGATGAAGGGATTGAAGAAGATTATGAGCTACCTGAAGAGCTAGCCAGGCTGTTGAGACAAGAGGAGAAGGTTATAACTCCTCATCAGGAGGAGGTTGAAACGGTTAATCTTGGTACGGAAGAAGACTTAAAAGAAGTTAAGATCGGGGCCCGTCTGCAAGATTCAGTGAAAGAACAACTTATTGACATGCTTCAGGAGTATGTGGATGTTTTCGCTTGGTCCTACCAGGACATGCTAGGTCTGGACACCGACATTGTTATACACAAGCTGCCTCTGAAAGAAGACTGTCCGCCAGTAAAACAGAAGTTGCGCCGTACTTGCCCGGATATGGCAATGAAGATAAAAGAAGAGGTACAAAACCAGTGGGACGCCGGTTTCCTTGTTGTGACTAGTTACCCGCCGTGGGTTGCTAACATTGTACCTGTGCCTAAGAAGGATGGCAAGGTGAGGATGTGTGTGGATTATCGGGACCTGAACAGAGCCAGCCCGAAAGATGACTTCCCATTACCTCACATTGATGTATTGGTCGACAATACGGCTCAGTTCTTGGTATTCTCCTTCATGGATGGATTTTCAGGATATAATCAGATCAAGATGTCACCTGAGGACATGGAGAAGACAACTTTCATCACACCCTGGTGCACGTTCTATTATAAGGTAATGCCATTCGAACTGAAGAATATTGGTGCCACTTATCAACGGGCTATGGTGACATTATTCCACGACATGATCCATAAAGAAATTGAATGTTATGTGGATGACATGATTTCCAAGTCCCTCACAGAAGAAGATCACCAGGTGAATCTGTTGAAGTTATTCAAGCATCTGAGAAAGTACCAATTGAAGTTAAACCCCTACAAATGCACATTCGGGGTGCGATCCGGTAAGCTGCTGGGATTTATTGTAAGTGAGAAAGGGATTGAAGTTGACCCTAACAAAGTTAAAGCCATTCAAGAAATGCCTGCACCAAAGACTGAAAAAGAAGTTCGGGGGTTCCTAGGTAGATTGAACTACATTTCAAGGTTCATATCTCACCTTACAGCGACCTGTGAGCCTTTGTTCAAGTTGTTGAGAAAAGAACAAACGGTCAGATGGAATGAAGACTGTCGGAAGGCTTTTGACAAAATCAAAAAATACTTACAAGAGCCTCCGATCCTTTTGCCTCAAGTCGAAGGAAGACCTCTAATAATGTACTTGACAATATTAAAAGAGTCAATGGGGTGTGTGCTGGGCCAGCATGACGAGTCTGGTCGAAAAGAGTATGCAATATACTACCTAAGCAAAAAGTTTACCGACTGTGAACAACGTTATTCACTGCTCGAGAAAACTTGTTGTGCTTTAGCGTGGGCTGCTCGCCGACTAAGGCAGTATATGTTGACCCACACTACCTTATTGATCTCCAAGATGGATCCAGTCAAGTATATATTTGAGAAGCCAACACTTACCGGACGGGTTGCAAGATGGAAAATGATTCTCACAGAATATGACATCCAATACACATCTCAAAAAGCCATCAAGGGCAGTGTATTGTCTGATTATCTTGCTGAGCAACCCCTTGATGATTACCAGCCTATGAGATTTGACTTCCCTGATGAAGACATCATGTTCATTAAAGCGAAAGATCATGAAGATCCTATTCATACTGAAGGGCCTGACCCAGAAGAAGAATGGACTATAATGTTTGATGGGGCTATTAATATGAACGGTCGTGGTGTTGGTGCAGTACTCATTACACCTAAGGGAGTTCACATGCCCTTCTCGGCAAAACTCACTTTTAACTGCACTAACAACGAAGCTGAATACGAAGCTTGTATTATGGGTCTTGAGGAGGCCATTGACCTCAGGATCAAGACTTTGACTGTATTCGGAGATTCAGCTCTAGTAATCAATCAAACCAACGGCAAATGGTACACTCACCAGGAGCATCTGATACCTTACCGGGACTATACAAGAAGGTTGCTTACTTTCTTCACTACAGTCAAGCTTGAGTATATCCCTCGAGACGAAAATCAGTTTGCAGATGCTCTGGCTACCATTTCATCCATGATCAAAGTTCAAGCTGTCAACTTTGTACCTCAGATTTCAGTATCCAGACTTGACAGACCAGCATACGTATTCTCAGCAGACCTTGCTAAAGATGATAATCCTTGGTTCCATGACATCAAATGCTTCTTGGAGGATCAAACATACCCATCTGGGGCATCATCCAATGACAAGAAGACATTAAGAAGGCTAGCTGGTAGTTTCTTCCTGAATGCTGATGGTTCCTTGTACAAGAGGAACTTCGATATGGTACTTCTCAGATGCGTTGATAAGACAGAAGCAGACTTGCTGATGCACGAGGTGCACGAAGGATCTTTTGGTACCCATGCTGGAGGGCATGCTATGGCAAAAAAGTTGTTAAGATCAGGCTATTACTGGATTACAATGGACGCCGACTGTTGTGCTTATGCCAGGAAATGCCATAAATGCCAGATTTATGCATACAAAGTGCATGTGCCTCCCAATCCTTTAAACGTAATGTCTTCACCATGGCCCTTTGCCATGTGGGGCATTGATATGATTGGCAGGATTGAACCGACTGCCTCAAATGGCCACAGATTCATCCTGGTTGCCATTGACTATTTTACCAAGTGGGTTGAAGCAGCTTCCAATGCAAATGTTACCAGGCAAGTAGTAGCCCGATTTCTGAAGAGAGACATCATCTGTCGGTATGGAGTGCCCGAGCGAATCATTACTGATAATGGTTCCAACTTGAACAATAAAATGATGGCAGAACTATGCCGGGACTTCAAGATCTAACACCACAATTCTTCTCCTTACAGGCCAAAGATGAATGGCGCTGTTGAGGAAGCTAACAAGAATATCAAGAAGATTGTGCAGAAGATGGTGGTCACCTACAAAGACTGGCATGAGATGATACCATTTGCATTGACGGGTATCGTACATCAATCAGAACATCCACTAGGGCAACACCTTATCAACTTGTGTATGGTATGGAGGCAGTCCTACCTCTTGAAGTTGAATTACCCTCCTTGCGGGTACTAATGGATGTTAAATTGAATGAAGCTGAGTAGGTCCGATCCCGGTACGAGCAACTGAGTCTGATAGAAGAAAAGAGATTAGCTGCAATTTGTCATGGGCAGCTATACCAAAAAAGAATGAAGAAAGCCTTCGATCAGAAAGTCAGGCTTCGGGAATACCAAATGGGAGATCTTGTGCTGAAAAAGCCCCTCCCTCCTCATACAGACCACAGGGGCAAGTGGACTCCGAATTATGATGGTCCTTTCATAGTGAAGAAAGTATTCTCAGGTGGAGCAATGATGCTCACTACTATGGATGGTGAAGATTTCCTGTCCCCTGTGAATTCAGATGCAGTTAAAAAATACTTCGCATAAAAAGACTCGCTGGATATAAAAACAGAATGTAAGTCCAAGCAAAAACAGGGCATCCCGGCGAGTCAAAAACAAAATAAAAGACTCGGGCAAAAATAAGGGAAAATAATTATAAAAAAAATGTACACCCGATGAGTTGAAAAGCCGCATTGGACAGCTCAGGCAAAAAATGGGTATCCCGGTGGATTGAAAACCCGAAAGGGCGATCCACGTAAAATAAGGGAATAAGCGAACAACTGCATTCTGAATTCGTTTGTATCATTCACAACATGACAAGCTTCGAAAGGTTAAAGCATCGGTCATAATCAACCTTCTTCAGAGAGCAAGATGGGAGGAACGTCCATGTCATACGAGTCATAGCAAAAGGGAAGCTCACTGAAGCGTCATCAACATTGCCAGCACCTTTTTGTTTCTCAATTTTGTAACAATCTCCTCATTTCAGGGGATTTGTTTCTTTGACTGTATTTGCCAATTCAGGGCACACAAATTAATAAAACCAGAATTTTCAATCATACTCCGTCTTGTACATTTTACTTCATTTGCAAAATGTCCGATATCCTTGATAAAATGGTTGCATAAAAAAATATGTGCCTTTTTAATCACATGCTTGCAGGAAATATATTTTGCTCTTGGGAATGTCTAAACTCCTATGACGGAATCCAGTAAGGGATACCTCAGGGTACTTGTACGTTTCTTTGTCTTGACAGGATTGCAGGTATTCAACACACAACATGGGGCATGAAAGGCTCTCCCCAGCAAAGCTGCCAAATCATTATTTCTTTAGCACATCTTCCAAACAGCACCAGAGCTGCTTTCTCCCCATCAGAGCCTCCAGGCATCACTTCTCCAACATTCTCTTAGCAGCATCAGAAGGTGTTCATTTCCCCAGCTGAGTTGTCAGATATTATCATCCTTAGCAGGATCCCTACAAAAATATATAGGAAGACCATTCAGTGATCTTTCTCCCCCCCAGCCGAGTGATAGACAGGGAATCATCTCCCCACAGAGCTCCAGCCTCTCCAATGGAGCAATGTCTGAAGATTACAACGAAATGACGAAAGCTTCCGCAGACCCCAGCTGGGCTCATCACCAAAGATAGGTCTATCAATGACTTATTTCCCCAAGCATAGATAGAAATTAGTTCTACCATGGATCTCATTCCCAGCTGGGATGCCCTTTCAAACAGATCAGCCAAAGATCTTTACAGCAACGGGATCCGAGTCCCAGAGTGGTATCTTTGCATAATCATAGCATTCGCATCATATTTCCCCCCAAAGCGTAGCATTCCGTTTAATACGGAGCATTACGACAAAAATCAAACATATTGCATAATCACAAGCCGTGTTTTGGATCAGTCACCTGTGAATATTCCATCAACGACATACATAATACCTCTCAAATTCCCCGGCAGAATATCAAAGCATTTTCTTTACATTCCCAAAGATACGAATACATGCTCCTTGTGACACCCGTCCATGTCATCTTTCCCCAGCATGGTCACCTAAACACTTATTATAATGCACTCTTGTTGACACCCGTCCGTGTCATCCTATCCCCACAAGTCACCAGATTACCTTTTGCACTTATAAGTTCATAACTTATATGTTTCCTCTTATGACACCCGTTTGTGTCATACTCCCAAATTGAACACTCGTCTGTGTCTCACCAATGCTAATCTTTATTCATACAGATACTAGTTCGTATCTTGTATACGCCACTTATTTCCCCTCAGATTCAACACTCGTCCATGTTCTTTGTTAACCAGTTGGTACTCGTCCGTATCATCATTTCTGAGCATGCGTCAGCGTTTGTTTCTACTGATACTCATCTGTATCATGGTCCTAAGGATGCTCGTCCGCATCTTTAATCTATACATAGTGTCAAACACTTATACCTTTCATCTCTTGAATGTAGACACTCGTCTGTATCTACCATTCCCCAGAAGAGTTCCCAACAAATTCTTAGCAAAATTTCTTTTCTATCTGGCATTCGTCCTATGTCATGATACTTTCAGCAGCCGTACCCTGCCAGGTGATCGTCCTTCACCTTGGATGACCGTCCCTCATCCATTCCCCCAGCGGAGTCTCCATTATTGGAACCCCTTTCTATCCGGCATTCGTCCTATGTCGTGATATTTTAGCAGTCGTCCCCTGCTAGGTGATCGTCCTTCACCTCTTGATGATCGTCCTTCATCATTTTATCCGATGGTCGTCCCCATCGTTGATCTTGTTATCTGACATTCGTCCTATGTCATGATAAACCCCGAGAGCACTCGTACCCTGCTAGGTGATCGTCCTTCACCTCTTGATGATCGTCCTTCATCATGCTTATCCGATGGCCGTCCCCATCGTCGACCTTTTCTATCAGGCATTCGTCCTATGTCGTGATACGTTTGGCAGCCGTCCCCTGCCAGGTGATCGTCCTTCACCTTGGATGACCGTCCCTCATCTTTCTCCCCAACAGAGCAGCCGTCCCCTGCTAGGTGATCGTCCTTCACCTTTGATGACCGTACCTCGTCATTTATTTCATTAACCCGATGGTCGTCCCCGTCATTGACTTTACCTATAATCCCCAGAGAATTTTGTTACTTCACCTGATGGCCGTCCCCATCATAATCCTTTATTTCCCCAGCATGTCGGTCGTCCCCGTCTTTGCTTATCCCTAGCAGTCGTCCTCTGCTCGACGGTCATCCTCCTTCGCCCGCACTTTATAATCATACTTTACTTCCTTTTACAATCTATATCCCTTTTCTCCTTCATCCAGTGAGTGCAAATTTTGGACTGTCTTTGATATTCAACCACAAGTTATCTTGTTTGCCTGTTAAGCCGTCACTTACATCCTGCACAGCTAACTCATGTTTGAATAGGGGCAGCTGTAAACACCCCAAATTTTCCCTCACTAAGTTCACACCATGGCTTGTGATCTTTTCATTTGCATAAGTTCAATCATATCATCTCATATTGTATTTTTGCTTCACTGCATTGGTTCAAAGTCATCTTCATCTAGAGTTTGTGATCTGAGCAATCCCTGAGCCATCTGAGCCACTCCAAAGGTCTTAAATCATCTCAAGAGGGTCCATGTATGTTCAAATATCATATTATATCCTCCCAAGATCAAGAAAGTCAGAAAAATCACAAGAACTGAGAAAGGCATGGAAGCAGAGACAAGCTTAACTGCACAGATGACCTAAAATTAGGGTTTTGGTTTCAGAGGCCATAACTCCAAATTGTTTGCTCATTATTGTTTCTATGGGTCTTTATATGATATGAGGATCATGCATACCAATTTTCATGAAGAAACTCAATGGGGAAGGCATCTGATCAATAGATGACTTCTTGAGCAAGGCAGTGCAAAATCAGGGCATTTGAGGCCCCCAATCATCCAACCAAAGGCTTTTCTCCATCATTTTGAGTGTATATGATCTTTATTTGATCTAAGAAGAAGTTATAAGTTCACAAATTGAAGAATTTCAAGCCATTTGCAAAGTTGCCATTTTGGGAAAGTGACTTGTAAGGTAAACTTGCCATTTTGGGAAAGTTTTTCAACCTCCTATTTTTGATTCAAAAATGCTTCAAATGAAAAATTCTTGGCATGAAATTTGTAGATTGAATCATTCCCTTTTCAAAAAGTACAAGAACTTGATCTAATTCATCATAGAACTCAAGTTATGGCCTTGCAAAATTGGGAAAAATCACTAAATTTCACTTATGCACCAAAGATGGAAACTTGCAACAACTCATGTCAAGGCAAAATGTGACCTCTAATTGACTTCTAAGCATTGCACAAACATCATACATGACATAAAATTCAGAATTTCCCAAAGATTTCTCAAGTTTCATGCCTTGATAATTAAGATTTCTCAAAGGGGCCAAAACCTTCATAATTTGCAAAATCACCCACAAACTTCATTCAACTTGCTGCCTTGCCTCAAAACTGATCCCATGGACCTCCCTAAAGCCAGCTGCGCAGGACACCCCATTGTCCTTGGCCTGCCATGTGCCCATACCTCAAGTACACCAACTCTTGACTTTATGCATTTTGCCCCATACCAATCAACATAGGCCACCACCCACCCTCTGACCTATCACAGCTTATTATGTGGATCAAAACCAAGCCAAAACACACAACATTGCAGCCTAACACTTGAGAATCCTCAACATACACAAAAATCCCCAAATTTGCAAGAGCCTTCGAATTTCATAACTCAGCCAACGAACTCCCAAACTTTTTCCACCATTCAACTCCACAATCATCACTGATCATTTCCCACCCCTCATTTTGCCTTGAAACACCCTGAATCAAAAACACGATTTTCACATTTCTTGAACTGAGTTTCAGCCAACATCACTTAGAGGCCATATAAACTCCAACCAAGCATCACAAACTCTTCATAAGGATCAGTGGAGTTGATTTGAAGCAAAGAACTGGCCAGAAAGTACCAAAGGTGAAAGCTCAAGTTCAGGTGAGCTCAAGAACTTTTTTTCCAGAACTCCCATTTTAAGTTTCTAAATGATTCCTTATGCTTCACTGATCACCATGATATGATTTGTTTTGAAAATGAGTGAAAAATGGCCATGTATGCTTGTTCTGAAATTTTGCCCGTGAAACTTGATTGCTTCGATTCTTGTTGTTGATGTAATATAAATGGATTTCGTGCCTGGATTCTTGTTTATTGTTGCTCATTGATCATTTCTGGAGAGTTTGAGGGCTTGAGGTTGCGTATTGAGAGAGATTGAATGAGAGGCTGGCCGGAGAAGATGACCGGAACACTGTTCCGGTTACCTGAAAGTAATTAGGGCTCAGATTAGGGTTTTAATCATAATTAGCGTAGTTTGAATTCTGGCCCTTGGATTGCGCGCGAAGTCAATTCCCTCCCTTTTTCATTTGAACCTGGACCACTAGATCAACATACTTCCATTAATTCTCAATTTAATTTTCATTTTAATTGCATTTCTTCATCATTTTATTAAAAATAGCAAAACACTTTCAAAAAAATTTATTTTTTGCATCATGGCTCCAAATATTTTTCTCATTCTAAAAATATATATATATATTTTTTTTTTGCATAAAATTCGTATTTTTAAAATATTTAAATGTTTATTTTAATTAATTAATGATAATTAATTAATTAAAATACCATTTAAGTTTCTAAAAATCACAAAACAAATCAAATTGCATCTTGACACATTTAGAGACATTATCAAACTCTTCATACAAATTTATTTTTTGTTCTTGACCTATTTTGACATTTTTCTTTGGATTTAGGGTTTTTAGAAATCAATATTTTTACCCTAACTTAGAAAAATTCTTTCTGCCTAACCATGAAGAGTTTGATGATGGTTCTTTTTGCATTGCATTCCTTTTGTCATGTAGTTTCTAGGATAAAATTGGCATGAATTTATCTTTCCTTTTCAAATTGTTTTGCATTTTTCCTTTTGAAGTGCCTTAAAACCCTAGCAAACTTAGGAAAATCATAACTTCTTTAGGGTTAAGAGTTAGGTCTTCCGCTTTGGGCAATGAACTTGTATAAGTTTAAGGTACCTTTGATCCTATTTTCAATTTTTTATCTCATGTCTTGCTTCTGGTTTTGAATTTTTGCATTGCATATTATATATAAACCCTAATTTTTGCCTTCATTTACATTCATCCTTCATATGCTTGCATACATGAACTTGCCATAAAATGTTGTGCATCCAAATGACAGGTAAGATATCTTAGGACATATTACAATCATGTTTGATCATTTCATCATCCATTTGCCATGTTTTTGCTTTCATTTCATGTCACATGCATTCATGAACTTCCATGCCTCTTACATGTCTCATTTGCATTCACATCTCTTGTATGATCATTCCCCTCACTTGGCATGCTTTCATACCATCTCTTTGCATCATTTACATCTTGATTATGCTTTTGGTTTTGGTTTTCATCATTGCATCTTTCTCATTTTCATTTCATTTCATTTCCTTTTGCTAACTTTTCAGGTGGTAAGTGCTTTGAGAAGTGAATTTGCCTTCACTTCTCATAACCTCTTCTCATCTCTTTTATGCATCTTTGCTGAATTTTTACTTGTGGATAAGAGTGAGCTTGCTCATTCATGCTCCTTCTCCTCTTCCTTTCTTCAAGCAACTTATCTTCTTAAGTGAAGTAAGTTGTCTTGCTTCTTGTTGCTTCTTTTCCTTCCATCCTGCTTCTTCCTTGGTGGCTCTCTTGAAGATCTTCTTGCAAGCCTCATAAACCCTAGGAACACCCAAGCATGATAACAATTAGGGTTGATTAGTCCCCCCATTAGTTTTACTTTTGTGTCATCTTTTGTGTCTCTCCTCTCATCTCATAATCAAGGACTAAACCTTAAAGGTTTTAAGGCTTTGAGATTAAGGTTATGCATGTATCCTTCTATTAGGATGGAGTGTATAACTTTAATCCTAAGTGTTAAACCCTTAATGTGTTTAAATCCTTTAATAAATTCACTTAATAATCACTAAGACAATAAGCTTGTAACTTGGGCCTTGCATCAGGGTTCTAATTCTTCCTTAATTGGTTAAGAAGGACTAACCCTAGTGTTAATGGACAAGTCCTCCTCAAGTTGTCTTACCAACCATAAAATTCATTTCTTAATCTTACCATTAACTAAAATCCACATTAATAAAGGCTTTGTTTTGTCATGAGGTTAATCCCTAATCATGGATCAAGTTGAGGAGCCTTCCTCAGTTAAATGCTCTCATCTATTATCCTTCTATTAGGATGGTGTAATGAGTCCATTAAATCCTTGATTATGGCTTAAACTCATTACTTAACACTAAACAAAAACTCCAAAAACATCTAAATAATTACAAGTTGGTTAATGATCTTAATCCTACATCATGGTAACTAAGTGTGAGGTGCTTACTTCACACTTAAGGTATCCTCATTACCCCTAATCAGAGGGAAGATGTGATGAGTTTACTAAACCTTGGTTTAGACTTAAGCTCATTTTCTTATGAAAAACCCCAAAAAAGCAATAAAAGATTGAAAACACAAAAACAAACAATGATCGTCTCCTCCGGGATTCTTTTCTCATCATCTTCACTCACAAACGAGAATTCGCTTCTTCCGTCTAATGCAAGACACTTTGCACCTGAGCCAGACAGGTCATACACTTGAGCATAGACAAGTAAGCAGTTCATCAGTCAATTTATCTTTCAGTCTCTTTGAGTCGAACTACGGTGTTCTGACTTCCTCATTGCACAAGAGGATACATAGGCATAACTTAACAGTTATCGAACAAAAGTCTCTGTATATTCCCCCCCTCTTCCAGCATTATTCTTCTAGCCTCATTATCTTGAGCATTGCACTCTTTCCTTACACTGACACTTCTTTTATTTCACTTCACACTTTCTTCCAGCACTGACACTTGCATTCTTTCCAGCTTTGGTACACCGAATAGCACTGACACTACCCCTTTAAACACAAATCTTTCAAGCGTGGATCTTGTCGAGTACGATGGACAATCTGGGTGCTAATACCTTCCCGGGTTGTAACCAACCCCCTTTCTCAGTTTCTCTGGTTCGCAACCATCTTATCCATCTTTTCTTAGGTTTATGCAGCATTACCTTTCCTTCGGGATAAAAATGCCTAGCTGGCGACTCTTTTTCATCTTTCCTCTTTCGCCGACCGTTCGCGTCTGTACCCTATTTGACCAGGTGTCATTTGGTGGGAGCGACACTAACAATAAGAAATATACACCATAGATGTTTCTTCAGCAGTTCTTGATCAGAACACAATCATTTTGGTAAGACTTCAACAAAATCCTAGACATAGAAAAATCCAATTCCAATAGAAACTCTTATGAACAATCTAGACTAGAGGCAGATAGTGAACACCCAAAGTTCTCCCATTAAATATCCATGCAGCAGAATACCAAGATAGAACAACTTTCACAAGCATCCGATAGGATGTTAGAAAATCTTATAGGACACCAAGCATCACAACCTCTATCAGAAGTTTGAATAACACCAACATCAACAACATCGATAGAATCTTTTCAAAAACAACAACCAGCCATCAGTAGTATCCAGACTGGATTCAATAAGATATTTCCCTATCTTTTAGTCCTCTTAAATGAATCAATAATTAATGGTCTAATCACCTTCCTTGTTCACACAACCAGAAAGTATCGTCCCAAGATCTCAATTGAAATTCTGGTATACAAATCACATATGTCCTAACTCATGTCGAGACATAGATCTATGCATAACTATACACAAGGATATAATAAAACCATACTGATTTTCTGATTATCAGTACAAAGTCATGACAGATGTTCCAACATCTATTTCGACATGTTAATCAACATGCAGATGAATATAGTTGTAAATTTGCATAATGATAAACAACACAAAGATATGATGATCCAGTTTGGTGCAATTCACCTACTCTGGGGGATACAAAGATAGGAAGAAGATCACAATATTAGTAATATTATTTCTTGTAAGCTACAACCTCAGATTTACAAGTAAGCAACCTCAGTTTTACCTAATCACTACCCAATGTAATATTTACCTAAGAACCCCATCTTCGATAAGAGAAACCCATCTCACTCCCGTAATCACCTCTATGATTTATAACAGTTACAGTCTCAATAACCACATCATTCTACTTGAAAGACACTTCTTTCAATACAATGTTCAGTCAAGATTCTTGACTAACAAACATACTAGGATATGCTTAAAATCTTCATCCAAGAACAATATATAATTCATTACCTGTATGATTTTGAATCTATATAAAGAACTATGTCTACCACAATGTATTTGAAAGCTCTAAAGTTTGACTAAATTTTGGTAATCCAAAGTAATGATAAAGATGAAGAAATCTGGGAATGAGCCAAGTGAAAAAATATGCCACACAACGAAGATGTCGAAGGAGATGTCTGAGCATAAAGACTTGACATCCTGGACTGTCACAAAAGAAGATTTAAAACTGGTTTAAATCATCTCCAAGATTCTCTCCAACAAATCAGCAGTAGATCAACAAATCAGAAGACAAAAGATTGAAGCCCATGGATCAAAAAATTATTATAAATAGAATTCATTATACCTAGGGAAAAATAACTAATCCTTGTAAAACTTTGTAAAAGTAGAAAATAACGTTTAGGGTTTGAAATTCGTTGGCTTTCATGTGTTGTAAGTCACCCTCTGTATCAGTGGGATGCATTGAGGTAAACATAGTTGTTGATACAGATTCAGAAACCTTTAGGTAATGAATTGTATATTGTTCTTGGATAAGGATATTAGGCTCTCTAATAAGAAAAGAGATCCAAATAAAGTTGGTTGGACATTGCATAGAAAGGAGGAATTTCATGAATGGTAAAGTAGCAGCAGTGCAACATTAAGGAGTTTATGGGTGAAACCTATACTGTTGTGGGGCTTGCAATGATGAGGAAGTGAGATGGGGTTCTCGTATCAGTAGATGGGCTTCTGTGGTGATGAATTACATTGGATAGGATTAGTTAAAAGGTTTGTGTTTACATGTACAATGAGCATTATGTACAATCAATAATCCACTTTTAGTGTAATCTTCTTCTTGGATTGGGATCCCCCAGAAGAGGCGAGTTCGACTGAACTAGGTTAATAAATCATGGTGTTTTATCAATATTCAATTATACAACTATACTATTATACTAACTACACAAAAATTTCAAGAAATATGTTAGGACATATGACATGGTCTTGCACTGATACTAGTCAATATCAGTCTGTGCGTCTGAACCTTGTTTAAGTCATAGCATAGATCAATGTTTCAATAAGTAGTTAAGACATCTATAATCTGCATACTAGAATTTCAATTGGTATCAGAGGATGCATATTTTCTGTGTCTGGATGAGATCCTTGGGAGATACTTTCTAGATTTATACAAGAGGAGATATTATGATCATCCATTATGATATACCTGGAGGGTATTGATGAACGGGATAAGTGTTCTAGGTCAAAGGGAACATAATGATGGTTGTTCAAATATTCTATAAATTATTTTGTTGTTGTTGAGGTTTGTTGATTATGTCCAAGAAGATGTGGTGACATCTTGCTTGAAGATTGTTGATGTTGTTCGTTGGTTTTCCGTTCTCTTGGTTTAGATTGAAATAATTGTTGGAGTTCTTGTATCTCTGATGATGCTTCTCATAAAAGACATATTCTTGGGAGTAGATGTAGATGATTGTTGTCCAGAGAGAATAAATGGTGAAATCTATTCTTGATCTAGCTTGTGCTCTTGAAAATATAAGTGTAACTGTAAACACCCCAAATTTGCCCTCACTCATTTCACCATGGCTTGTGATTCTTTTCATTTGCATAAGTCCAATAATATCATCTCACATTGCATTTTTGCTTCACTGCATTGATTCAAAGCCATCTGCATCTAGGGTTTGTGATCTGAGCCATCCCTGAGCCATTTGAGCCACTCCAAAGGTCATCAATCACTTTAAAGGGGTCCATGTATGTTCAAGCATCATATCATATCCTCCCAAGGTCAATGAAGTCAAAGAATCACAAGAACTGAGAAAGGCATGGAAGCAGAGCCAAGTTTAACTGCACAGATGACCTAGAATTAGGGTTTTGGTTTCAGGGGCCATAACTCCAGTTTTTTTGGTCATTTTTGATTCTATTGGTCTCTATATGTTATGAGGATCATCCATACCAAGTTTCATGAAAAAATTCAATGAGGAAGGCATCTGATCAAAAGGTGACTTCTTGAGCAAGTCAGTGCAAAATCAAGGCATCTGGGGCCCCCAATCACCCAACCAAAGGGTGTTCTCCATCATTTTGAATGTGTATGATCTTTATTTGATCTTAGAAGATGTTGGAAGTTCACAAAATTGAAGAATTTCAAGCCATTTGCAAAGTTGCCTTTTTGGGAAAGTGACTTGTAATGCAAAATTGCCATTTTGGGAAAGTTTTTCAACCTCCTCTTTTTGATTCAAAAATGCTTCAAATGAAAAATCTTTGGTCATGAAAGTTGTAGATTGGATCCTCCCATTTTCAAAAAGTATAAGAACTCATTCTAATTCATTTTAGATCAAAAGTTATGGCCTTGCAAAGTTGGGCAAAATCACTAAATTTTCACTTTTACACCAAAGAGGGAAACTTGCAAATTCACATGCCAAACATTTCTATGACTTCAAAATGACTTCTAAGCATTACATAAACATAACACATGACCTAAAACTCAGAATGACCCAAGGAATCATTCATTTTCATGCCTTGATCATTAAGAAATCCAAAAGGGGCCAAAACTCCATGAATTTGCAAAATGATCCAAAGCTTCTCATCCACTTGCCACAGCTCACAAAACCTGATTTCATGACACTCCTTGAATCAAGCTGCAGCAGACATACCTTTGTCCTAGGCCTGAAACAGCCCATACCTCAAAGGACACATAGCCTTGACTTTTTGCAAAACAAGCCATACCAATCAACATATCCCACACCAACTCCACAGGCCTATCACATCTTGATACATGGACCAAACACAAGCCATTTGACATAAGAAGCAAGCCTGAACTCTCCCACAACTCAGCAACCACAAAAATCCCTCTCTTGCATTTTCTATCGAATCTCATAGCTCAGCCACCCATTCTCAAAACTTCTTCCACCATTCATCCCCAAATGCATCACTGATCACAAACCACCCTTTACTTTGCTTTAAAAGTCACCACACACCAAATACGATTTTTCTCCCCTTTGAACTAAACTGAATCAATCTCATAAATCAACCATAAGAAACTCCAAACAAGCTTTGCAAACTCTTGAGGGAAGTCAGTAGAGGTGATTGGAAGCAAGGAACTGGCCAGAAAGCTCCAAAAGTAAAAGCTCCAGTTCAGGTATCACCAAGAACAATTTTTCCAGAACTTGTATTTCTTGTCGTAGAGTTTTTCTCCATGCTTCACTGATCATGCTGCTCTTTTTATTTTTAAAAATAGTTGAGAAATGAACATGTTATGACTCTCTGAAACTTTGCCCAGTTTTTCTGTTTCTCTTCGATTCACCATGTATGCTTGTTATAAATTGTGTTTGGATGGTGGTTTGAGTTCGTTTTGAGTAGGGGATCATTTTGGGACAGTTAATTTGGAGTGGGGTAGCTTGTAGAGAGAGTTAGTGTTTGGGCTCGCCGGAGAAGATGACCGGAACCACTGTTTCGGTCATCTGAAGGTCATTAGCCCTAATTAGGGTTTAGCCACGTAATTAAGTTAGTTTGAACTTGGAGCATTGGATGAAGCTTAGCGCGCGTGAACCTAGGCCAAGGATCTCCCAATTAGTTTTTAATTCTGATTATTTAGATTAATTAATTAGGGTTAAGTTAAATAATCCAGTTTGAATATAGACCGTCCAGATGCGCGCCAGGTCTTTCCCTCCACCCCAGATTTGAATTCTACCCATTGGATGCGTTGACTTCAGTTTAATTCAATTTTATTTTCTTTTTTATTCATTTGTTTTGCACATTTTATTTAAAATAGCAAAATGCATCCAAAAATTCTCATTTTTTGCATCCAACCTTAAAATATTTTTCTCTTTCTGAAAATATTTTTATTTTTATTTTTTGCATAGCTTTCGTATTTTAAAAATATTTAATTGTTTATTTTAATTAGTTAATGAGGATTAATTAATTAAAATAGCTTTTAGGTTTCTAAAAATCACATAAAAATTCACATTGCATTTTGATACATTTAGAAACATTATCAAACTCTTCAAACAAATTTCTTTTTGGTTCTTGACATATTTTGACATTTTTCTTTGGAATTAAAGTTCTTAAAAGGCAATATTTTTGTTCTAACTTAGAAAAATTCATTCTGCCTAACCATGAAGAGTTTGATGTTGGTTCTTTTTGCATTGCATTCCTCATGTCATGTAGTTTCTAGGGTAAAATTGTTTTGAATTTATCTTTCATTTTCAATTTGATGTGCATTTTTCCTTTTGAAGTGCCTTGAAACACTAGTTGACTTGAGAAAATCATAACTTCCATTAGGTTAGGACTTAGGTCCCCTCCTTTGGGCAGTGAACTTGTGTAGGGTTAGGGTACCTTTGATCCCATTTTCAAATTTTTATCTTGTCATTTGCTTCTGATTTTGAATTTTGCATTGCATATTGGTTGTAAACCCTAATTCTTGCCTTCCTTTGCATCCATCTTTCATTTGCTTGCATACATGAACTTGCCATGACATTTTGTGCATCCTCATGACATATAAGACATCTTAGGACATATTAGAATCATGTTTGATCATTGCATCATTCATTTGCCATGTTGTGCATTCATTCCATTTTACAAACTTTCATGAACTTCTATGGTCCAAAGCATGCTTCATTTGCATCCTCATCCTTGTATGATCATCCACAAATCTTGACATGTGTTTGCATCATCTCTTAGCATCATTGACATCATGTTCATGCTTCTGGTTTTGACTTTCATCTTTGCATTCATTTCATTTTCATTTCACTTCATTTCTTTTGCTAATTTTTCAGGTGGTAAGTTGTTTTGAGAAGTGAATTTGCCTTCACTTCTCACAATCTCTTCTCATTTCTTTTATGCTTTCTTTGCTGCATTTTGTATGTGTGTTGGAGTGAGCTTGCTCATTCATGCTCCTTCCCCTCTTTCTTTCCTCAAGCAACTTACCTTCTTAAGTGGAGTAAGTTGTCTTGTTCTCTTCTTGCTTCTTCTTCCTTCATCCTGCTCCTTCCTTGGTGGTTTCTCTGAAGATCTTCTTACAAGCCTCATAAACCCTAGGAACAACCAAGCATGATCATAATTAGGGTTTGGTTAGTCCCCCATTAGTTTTTACCTTTGTGTCATCTTTGAGTTTTCTCTTCTCATCTCTTAATCAAGGACTAAACCTTAAAGGTTTTAAGGCTTTGTGATTAGGGTTATGCCTGTATCCTTCTATTAGGATGGAGTGTATAACTTTAATCCTAAGTGATAAACCCTTAATGTGTTTATGTCCTTTAATCAATTCACATAATAATCACTAAGTAATTGGCTTGTAACTTGGGCCTTGCATTAGGGTTCTAATTCTTCCTTAATAGGTTAAGAAGGACTAACCCTAGTGTTAATGGACAAGTCCCCCTCAAGTTGTCTTACAAACCATAAAATCCACTTCTTAATCTTACCATTAACTAAAATCCACTTTAATAAAGGTTTTGTTTTGTCATGAGGTTAATCCCTAATCATGGATTAAGTTGAGGAGCCTTCCTCAGCTTAAATGTTCTCATCTATTATCCTTCTATTAGGATGGTGTAATGAGTCCATTAAATCCTTGATTATGGCTTAAAATCATTACTTAACACTAAACAAAAACTCCAAAAAACATCTAAATAATTGCAAGTAGGTTAATGATCTCAATCCTACATCATGGTGATTAAGTGTGGGGTGCTTACTTCATACTTAAGGCATTCTCATTACCCCTAATCAGAGGGAGGATGTGATGAGTTTACTAACCCTTGGTTTAGGCTTAAGCTCATTTTCTTATGACAAATCCAAAAAAGCAATAAAAGATTGAAAACACAAAAAACAAACAATAATCGTCTCCTCCGAGATTCTTTTCTCACCTCATTCACTCATAAACGAGAACTTGCTTCTTCCGTCTAATGCAAGACAGTTTGCACCTGAGCCAGACAGGTCATACACTTGAGCATAGACAAGTAAGCAGTTCACCAGTCAATTTATCTTTCAGTCTCTTTGAATCGAACTACGGTGTTCTGACTTCCTCATTGCACGAGAGGATATTTAGGCATAACTTAACAGTTATCGAACAAAAGTCTCTGTATATTCCCCCTCTTTCCAGCATTATTCTTTAAAGTCTCATTATCTTGAGCATTTCACTCTTGTTCTTACACTGACACTTGCATTCTTTCCAGCTTTGATACACAGATTGCACTGACACTACCCCTTTTAAAACACAAATCTTTTAAGCGTGGATCCCGTCGAGTACGACGGACAATCTGGGTGCTAATACCTTCCCAGGTTGTCACCAACCCCCTTTCTCAGTTTCTCTGGTTTGCAACCGTCTTATCCATCTTTTCTCAGGTTTATGCAGCATTACCTTTCCTCCGGGATAAAAATGCCTAGCTGGCGACTTTTTTCTCTCTGAGTTCACCCTTGTGTGTTCTCTCCTTTCGCCGACCGTTCGCGTCTGTACCCCATTTGAGTCAGCCTCATTTTGGTGGGAGCGACAACTTGGCGACTCTGCTGGGGACCCTTATACTGTAACCAGGGCTTCTGGTTATTTTTGTGGGTTCCTCCTAGCGCTTGTTTGATTTGTGTTTACTGGGGTGTTATGTGCTAATTGTGTCAATTTATTTTCTTTATTTACTGCTTTATGTACAACTTTATTTATTACTTTCCTTTATAGTTTTTCATATTTCATACTGTCATTATCATTGTTGGATCTGGTTTTTTTTTGGTGGGTGGGGTTTCATTGAGAGTTTGAGGTCCTATACCTGGGACCTGAGTGACACCTAGGCTAGAGTGGTTCATGTTCTTTCCCATTCCATTTCGGTCTGGTGCGGGAATATGAAACACGGTTCAGATGTGGGTTTCTCCTTGAGAACTCTGTGCTACAGATTTCCTGTAGTGCTAGGGCTATCTGGGAAGCCTGCTAAGTCTAAATGACCTTTATTATGACCTTCAGAAGCTGAGGTGAATTAGAGGAGGATCTTTTATGGTTATTGTAAACAATGTACCTCCGGGTTAGAAGTGTTTACACTTCTCATAACTGATCCAAGTCCGAGGATCCTTGTTCTAGAACACTACCTGTGAGGGGGTTGGGCTGTTTACAGGTTTGCAGGTACCATTGGCCACATCATACCCTGTTACTTGTTTTGTTTAAGAGTACCTCACTTTGGACAGTTCTTGTGATTAACCCTGGACATGTGACTCTTTATTTGAGTCCCCCACCCTAGTTACTGGATTTCTGAACCTTCATCTGGACTTTCTTTGAACATACATGGGCTTATATCAAGACAGATAATCAGATCCAGCTTGATCACAAACCCTTGCATATCATTTGCATACATCATCATTGCATCATTTAACATTTGTTTATTTGTTTTTTAGGGTATCCATATCATATCTGGTTTGGTTTTGACCCCTTCTTTTGCATAGACCTCTGCTCCATCAGTTATCTGCTTCAGCTATTCTCATCAGCACCTATCTTCCTCCTCTTCAGCATTCATGACTACTCCCAAGAAGAGCAACATATCCTACCATTTCTTTGAGCCTGTGTTGACTGGTATCAGGCAGGTCCAGTCACTCATCACACCTGACCACATCCCATTGTTTAGAGAGCATTATGGAGGTATCCTGGATATGGTTATGGACCTTGACCCTTCTTAGAGGAGCATGATCCACACCTGCTTGCAGTTTTATGACCCTCCTTTGAGATGCTTCACCTTCCCAGACTTTCAGTTAGGGCCTCTACTGGAAGAGTTTTCCTCATTGATGGGGGTACCTATCAGGGGTGGACTCCCTTTCAACCCAGAAATGACTTTTCCCAGCAATGGAGAAGTAGCAAAAGCATTGTACCTGGAGCCTGCCTTGATTGAGCAAAGTATGACAACAAAAGCTGGGATCCTTGGTCTACACTTGGATTTCTTGATTTCTCAGGCCATCCTGAAGGCCTCATTGGGAGAATGGAGGGCAGTCTGTGCACTGTTAGCCCTCAGCATATATGGGACTATTCTGTTTGCAGATGAGCCCAAATTTGTCAGCAAGAATGCCATCCATCTGTTTCTTCTGAAGAACCCAGTACCCACATTATTGGGAGATTTCTACTACTCCATCCATAAGAGGAATGAGAAACAAAGGGGGAAGTTGGTGAGATGTTGTGCTCCTTTGTTTCACACCTAGCTGCTCAGACACCTGCCTAAGTCAGATGCCTTCTTGAACCCTCACCAACAGAATAATTGGGCCAAGAGGCTCATTGCTTTGACTTCAGATGATATTAGATGGTGCACCCAGAGCACCAAGGGCAAGGACATTATCACCAGCTGTGGGCAGTACCCAAATGTGCCTCTGATAGGAGTAAAGGGTTGCATCAACTACAATCCTTTGCTGTTTAAGAGACAACTGGGTTATGCTTTGGTTCACCCTCCCAGAGTGCAAGATTTAGCTGAGACCCTGTATTGTGAAGTGAAGCCTAATTCAGTTGCTGTCAGACAAGCATCCTGGGCTTGGGACAACATCCAGACAAAGGGGATGGCTATTCTAGGGAGGTGTAATAATGTTGCTTCAGCTCAGTACTATGAGTGGTCCCGTACTAGAGCTCAGATTACTGGAATGCCTTTCACCATTGAGGACATACCTGGACAATCTACGGCGTAGCCAACAGCAACTGTCAGCCTGGAAGAATTTGAGAAGCTGAAGGAAAGGAATGAGAACCTGTCTCAAGCTTTGAAGAAGACTCTTTGGGAAAGGAGTGATGGTCGTCTAGACATTGAGAGGTTGGAGAAGCTCAAGGTGGAGCATCTTACCAAAATTGAGAAGACAGAAGACTACATCAGGAAAGCAAGAGCTGGGGAACAAATATTGAAGAATGCCTGTAAAGAAGCCAAGATTCAGAAGGCTAGGACTGAGCTCTATCTGCAAGAGAGTCAGGCTAGGTGGGTCAGGATCACTGAAGCCCGTACACAAGAAGATCAGAGAATTCAAGCCAAGATTGAACAGTTGGAGGCCAATGAGAAGAAGCAGCAGGAAGCTTTGTTGGCAGCCCAGAAGGAGATTTCAGAGTTGAAGCTTAAGGCAGGATTGAAGAGATCAAAAGACCAGGACAGGCACAAGAAGCTGACCACTGCCATTGCTACCAGGAACCTCCTCATTAGGACCATTACAGAGCACCCAGCTGGTCCAGTGACTGAGGCACTCCTGAAGGAAGTCAGAGAGGATGAGTTTGGACTGGATGTCTGACTCTTTGTTTGTTGTTGTTTTCATTTGATGTACTTTTTCTTTTTTGATGTATTTTGACCCTCCATGGGCATGTGTTGTAAAACGGACTATGTATTGTTCAGCATTTGTAATATATTAGTTTGTTTTCATTTGGGCTTCTTTTCTTAGCAACATCAAATATCTTCCTCGAGGTCTGGAAAGGTCAAAACCAAGAACCAAACCGGATACCTTGGAAAACAAATAAGCATACTACATTGCATACTAACCTTGTTTTGTTTTGTAGGTTTTGTCATTATTGTTTCTAACTTTGTTGTGAGTTCAGGAAACATTGCTCGTCGCCGAGTGTTCCCTGTCAACCGCACGCACCGGTACCCTACTCGCAACAACCTTCCTGGTATTCAAATGGATCAAGTACAACAAGATCTGACTGAGGTCAGAAATCAGATGGCTAATGAGAGAGTGGAAATGAGAAATCAGATGTCTCAATTCATGGCTGTAATGACTGGCTTGGCCCAGAGTCAAGAAAGATTAAGAGAACTGGTGGAAAGGCAAACTCCTGAGGAGCCTCATCTTGGGACAGGAGGAACTAGCAACAATGAAAGGGGTCAACCTCGTGTTGATCCACCAGTATTTGGACCTCATCTGGATCCAGAAGCTAACCTCCCAAGGAATGTACAGGGTAATACTGATGGGGGGAGAATCTTGCAGGAAGATCCCCAAGAAGAGCAGTTTATTGTTATGGGAGCAGGAGATGAAGTCTATGACAGGAGGTTAGATGAAATTGCTGAGAAGTTAAGATCTTTGGAGTCTCAGAATTCTTTGGGCTTCGATGTAATGGACATGGGGCTAGTGGATGGGGTGAGAATTCCCAACAAATTCAAACCCCCGTGCTTTGAAAAATACAATGGAACCTCTTGTCCACGAACTCACCTGCAGTCTTTCCTGGGAAGACTTAAAGCTTATACTACAGATGAGAAGCTGTGGATGTTCTACTTTGAAGACAGTCTGACCGGGGCTTCAAGAGAGTGGTATTCGCACTTGACCAGGGCTACCATTAGATGCTGGAAGGACTTAGCTGAAGCCTTCATCAGGCAATATCAATACAATCTGGACATGGCTCCTAACAGGACCCTCCTGATGGGAATGTCCCAGTCTTCCAGAGAAAGCTTCAGGGAATATGCCCAAAGGTGGAGACAGCTTGCTGCTGCTGTCCAACCACCCATGTCGGAAAGAGAAATGGCCGACATGTTCATGAATACGTTGCAAGGAACATATATTGATAGACTGGCTGCCTTTTCTTCTACCAGTTTTGCTGACGTAGTTATAGCTGGGGAAAAGATTGAAAGCCTTTTAAAAATGGGCAAAATTTCTGACAGTGGTGCAAGTTCATCCAGTAATCCCAGGAAGCCTTTTGTGGGACCCCGAAGAGCCGGTGAGACCAATTCCATTCATGCAAGCAGGGGCAGACCTCAGTATGTTCACAGATTAGTAGCAGCTGTTACCATTCCAGCTCCGATCCCTCAACAATCAGCATATCCTCAACAACAACAACCACATTATCAACAGCAAGTTCAGTATCCGCAACAGAGAACCTACAACAACAACAATAGCAACCAACAACAACGACCCTTCCAACGAAGACCATCACAGGCAAACAGGGTGATTGACCCCATCCCTATGCCTTATGCTGCTTTATTGCCACAACTCCTGAAGCTTAACTTAGTTGAGTTAAGAACGTTGGCACCACCAGATCCCCTCAATCTCCCAAAGAATTATGATGTCAACGCCAGGTGTGCTTTCCACTCCAATGCACCTGGTCACAATACTGAAAAATGCAGGGCCTTACAAATGAAAGTCCAAGATCTGGTGGATTCTAAAGCCCTCAACTTTGCACCTCCTCCGAATGTCAACAGAAATCCTATGCCTAATCATGGCGGGCCGAGGATTAATGCCATTGAGGAAGACAAACCATCTACTTTGATCACCAGTGTTGCACAAATTCGAACACCTTTGGTCGAAATTAAAGCTCAGCTTTTAGAATGCCAAGTGTTCCCCGGGTGTGAGCTCGGCTGTGGGTATTGCAACATTGCAGTCAATGGGTGTGAAAGGCTGCGAAGCTGCATAGATGGTCTTATTAAGGATGGTATCCTTCAGATCTCAACAACGGCACCTACAAATCCAGCAATTCCTTTAACAACAATTCCTGATTCTTCTACAACAGTAGCAACAATCATTCCTACCGATTCATTGATATCACCAGCAATTACTCCATCCATCACTTCAACAAGTCAAATTTCAACAACCATTTCTTCTACAACATCAGCATCCATTTTATTAGCAGAATCTTCTACAACGCCAACAAGGATTAATGAAGATGTCTCGACAGTTACAATCTACTATGACCCATCAAATGTTCCTCCCAGCAGCGATTTCCAACAACAAACCATGGCACCTCCTTCCAGATCACCCGTCACAATTTACTATGATCCGCACACCGTTACAGTACCTTCCTCTGCAGCAATCAGTCTGGTCACTATTACGGTGCCTGGACCAGTTCCCTATGAAAGCAATAATGCCATACCTTTGCATTATGGCTCTGATCTCTACTGCAACGGGGAGAAAATCACTCTGGATTCATCAACCTCTTCTCCACAAGTTGATAATGTTGGGGGAGGCGGAGGCTTCACCAGAAGCGGACGCCTTTTTGCCTCACAAACACAAAGACCTAATGTTGAAGCAGAAGTTGCTGCCAAAGCAAAAGGAAAGAATGTGGTATCTGAAGAGCCAACTGCCAAGGAAACTCAGAAGACATCTTTTAAACAAGATGTAGACGAGTTCATGAGAATCATAAAAAGAAGTGATTACAAGGTGGTGGGCCAGCTTCACCAAACTCCCTCCAAAATCTCCATATTATCATTGTTGATGTGTTATGAAGCTCACAGGAACGCACTGTTGAAAGTATTGCATGCAGCATACGTGCCGGAGGAGATTACTGTTAATCAGCTAGAAACTGTGGTTGCAAATGTCAACACCAGTCATGGACTGGGCTTTACCAATGCTGACTTAACAACAGAGGGACGCAACCATAACAAGGCTTTGCATATCACCTTGGAATGCAAGGGTGCTGTTCTATCTCATGTACTGGTGGACACTGGGTCATCACTCAATGTTCTACCAAAGAAAGCCTTAGTGAAGCTGGAGCATGATGGGTTGGAATTACGCCCGAGTAATTTGGTGGTGAGAGCATTCGATGGCTCTAAAATATTAGTGCTTGGGGAAATTGATTTGCCTGTGTTGATTGGCCTGCAGACCTTCAAAACTACCTTCTTTGTGATGGACATACAGCCGGCCTACAGCTGTCTGTTGGGTAGGCCCTGGATCCACGCCGCTGGCGCAGTTACGTCTACCCTTCACCAGAATTTAAAATTCGAGTGGGAAGGCCAAATCATCACCATCTGCGGGGAGGAAGACATCTTTGTTAGCCAACTGGCTACATATAAGTACATAGAAATGGATGGGAGATCCATGAAACCATGAGCCAATGGTTTGAAGCCCTCAATATTAATGAAGCATCTGCTGTACCGGGAACTTCCATCACATTATATCAGCAAGCCCGGAAGGTTGTTGAGGAAGGTACCACCCAAGGCTGGGGCAAGCTGCTGCCCGTGGAAAAGAAAGAAGACCAATTTGGGTTGGGTTACAGACCAACTCAACAAGATCAACCAGAGGCTGCCAAGGAGCCCAAGTTTGTCAGCGGGGGAATGCTCACCCCGGATGCTGTGAACAATTTAGAAGATGAGTCAGAAGGCGAGCGCAACCTGGAAAGCTGGATACGTCCAAGGATCCCGGGGAGCCATGTCTCAAACTGGTCTTCCCAGGAAATTATAAGAGTTACTCCTGCAGAGTAATTATTATTTCCTGTATTTTTAAAGCATGCATCAAGTCTTGCATCTTGCCCAAGATGTCAAGACTCATTTTGTAATCGGGCCATCTTGTATTTTGTGCAAAGATCAATTAATGAATATCAGGACATCTTTTGCAAATGAGTCTTTTCTTTTCCGCTCACTGTTTTTCATTTTTCACTTTTTGTACAAAAATAAAATGGCAATGTTTTTCAGAATAAATAACTTCATTTTCACTTTTTCTAAATAAGATAAAACTGATCACTAAAATGAACAAATCTAAACCCTTGCAGAAATTTCCCCCCAGACTGCACCGACAACAGCACTGCTATGACTTCGTATGACTTTGACAATCCGATTAATCAAGCCGATGAAGGGGTTGAAGAAGATTATGAGCTACCTGAAGAGTTAGCCAGGTTGTTAAGGCAAGAGGAGAAGGTTATCACCCCTCACCGGGAGGAGGTTGAGACGGTTAATCTTGGTACAGAAGAAGACTTGAAAGAAGTTAAGATCGGGGCCTGCTTACAAGATTCAGTGAAAGAGCAACTAATTGACATGCTCCGGGAATATGTGGATGTTTTTGCTTGGTCTTATCAGGATATGCCGGGGTTAGACACCGACATTGTCATGCACAAGCTACCTCTGAAAGAAGACTGCCCACCAGTAAAACAGAAGTTGCGCCGTACTCGCACAGATATGGAAATGAAGATAAAAGAAAAGGTACAAAAACAGTGGGACGCAGGTTTCCTTGCTGTGACTAGATATCCGCCATGGGTTGCTAATATTGTACCTGTGCCTAAGAAAGATGGCAAGGTGAGGATGTGTGTGGATTACCGGGATCTGAACAGACCAAGCCCAAAAGATGACTTCCCTCTACCTCACATTGATGTGTTGGTCGACAATACGGCTCAGTTCTCGGTGTTCTCCTTCATGGATGGATTTTAAGGATATAATCAGATCAAAATGTCACCTTGGAGAAGACAACTTTCATCACACCCTAGGGCACGTTCTATTATAAGGTGATGCCATTCGGACTCAAGAATGCTGGTGCCACCTATCAACGGGCTATGGTAACATTGTTCCATGACATGATCCACAAAGAAATTGAATGTTATGTGGATGACATGATTGCCAAGTCCCTCACAGAAGAAGACCACCTGGTGAATCTGTTGAAGTTATTCAAACGTCTGAGGAAGTACCAACTGAAGTTAAACCCCAACAAATGCACATTCAGGGTGCAATCCGGTAAGCTGTTGGGATTTATTGTAAGTGAGAAAGGGATTGAAGTTGACCCTGATAAAGTAAAAGCCATTCAAGAAATGCCTGCACCGAAGACAGAAAAAGAAATTCGAGGGTTTCTAGGTAGATTGAACTACATTTCACGGTTCATATCTCACCTCACAACAACCTGTGAGCCTTTGTTCAAGCTGTTAAGAAAAGAACAAACGGTCAGGTGGAACGAAGACTGCCAGAGGGCTTTTGAAAAAATCAAGGAATATTTACAAGAGCCTCCGATCCTTATGCCTCCAGTGGAAGGAAGACCTCTAATCATGTACCTGACAGTATTAGAAGAATCAATGGGGTGTGTGCTGGGCCAGCATGACGAGTCTGGTCGAAAAGAGTATGCAATATACTACCTAAGCAAAAAGTTTACCGACTGTGAACAACATTATTCACTGCTCGAGAAAACTTGCTGTGCTTTAGCGTGGGCTGCTCGCCGACTAAGACAGTATATGTTGACCCACACCACTTTATTAATCTCCAAGATGGACCCAGTCAAGTACATTTTTGAGAAGCCAGCACTTACCGGACGGGTTGCAAGATGGCAAATGATCCTCACAGAATACGACATTCAATACACATCTCAAAAGGCCATCAAAGGCAGTGTATTATCTGATTATCTTGCTGAGCAACCTATTGATGATTACCAGCTTATGAGATTCGACTTCCCTTATGAAGACATCATGTTTATAAAAGTGAAAGATCATGAAGAGCCTATTCACACTGAGGGGCCTGACCCGGAAGAAGAATGGACGATGATGTTTGACGGGGCTGTTAACATGAATGGTCGTGGTGTTGGTGAAGTACTCATTACACCTAAGGGAGTTCACATGCCTTTCTCAGCAAAACTCACCTTTAATTGCACTAACAACGAAGCTGAATACGAAGCTTGTATTATGGGTCTTGAGGAAGCCATTGACCTCAGGATCAAGACTTTGACTGTGTTTGGAGATTCAGCTCTGGTAATCAATCAGACCAACGGCAAATGGTACACCCACCAAGACCATTTGATACCTTATCGGGATTATACAAGAAGGTTGTTGACTTTCTTCACAACAGTCAAGCTTGAGTATATCCCTCGAGATGAAAATCAGTTTGCAGATGCTTTGGCTACCATTTCATCCATGATCAAAGTTCAAGCTGCCAACTTTGTGCCTCGGATTTCAGTATCCAGACTTGACAGGCCAGCATACGTGTTCTCAGCTGATGTTGTTAAAGATGATAAGCCTTGGTTTCACGACATCAAATGTTTCTTGGAGGATCAAACATACCCACCTAGGGCATCTTCCAATGATAAGAAGACTTTGAGAAGGCTAGCTGGTAGTTTCTTCCTGAATGCTGACGGTTCCTTGTACAAGAGAAACTTTGATATGGTACTTCTCAGATGTGTTGATAAGGCAGAAGCAGACTTGTTGATGCACGAGGTGCATGAAGGATCTTTTGGTACCCATGCTGGAGGGCATGCTATGGCTAAAAAGTTGTTAAGATCAGGCTACTACTGGATCACAATGGATGCAGACTATTGTGTTTATGCCAGAAAATGTCATAAATGCCAGATTTATGCAGATAAAATGCATGTACCTCCGAATCCTTTGAACGTGATGTCTTCACCGTGGCCATTTGCCATGTGGGGCATTGATATGATTGGCAAGATTGAACCGACTGCTTCAAATGGCCACAGATTCATCCTGGTAGCCATTGATTATTTCACCAAGTGGGTTGAGGCAGCTTCGTATGCAAATGTCACCAGGCAAGTGGTAGCCCGATTTCTGAAGAGGGACATCATCTGTCGGTATGGAGTGCCCGAGCGAATCATTACTGATAATGGTTCCAACTTGAACAATAAAATGATGGCAGAACTGTGCCGGGACTTCAAGATCCAACATCACAACTCTTCTCCTTACAGGCCAAAGATGAACGGTGTTGTAGAGGCAGCTAACAAGAATATCAAGAAGATTGTGCAGAAGATGGTAGTCACCTACAAAGACTGGCATGAAATGCTACCATTTGCCTTGCATGGGTACCATACGTCAATCAGAACATCCACTGGGGCAACACCATATCAGCTTGTGTATGGTATGGAGGCAGTCCTACCTGTTGAAGTTGAATTACCCTCCCTACGGGTACTAATGGAGGTCAAATTGAACGAAGCAGAATGGGTCCGATCCCGATACGAACAACTGAATCTGATTGAAGAGAGGAGATTGGCTGCAATTTGTCATGGACAGCTGTATCAGAAAAGAATGAAGAAAGCCTTCGATCAGAAAGTCAGGCTTCGAGAATACCAAGTAGGAGATCTTGTGCTGAAAAGACTCCTCCCTCCTCATACAGACCACAGGGGCAAGTGGACTCCGAATTATGATGGGCCATTCATAGTAAAGAAAGTTTTCTTCGGTGGAGCATTGATGCTCAGTACTATGGATGGTGAAGACTTCCTGTCCCCTGTGAATTCAGATGCAGTTAAAAGATACTTCGCGTAAAATGACCCGCTGGACATAAAAACAGAATGTAAGTCCAGGCAAAAATAGGGCATCCCGGCGAGTCAAAAACAGAATAAAAGACTCGGGAAAAAATAAAGGAAAAATAAATAAAAATGTACACCCGCTGAGTTGAAAAGCCGCATTGGACAGCTCGGGCAAAAATTGGTATCCCGGTGGATTTAAAACCCGAAAGGGCGATCCACGCAAAATAAGGGAATAAGCGAACAACTGCATTCTGAATTCATCTGTATCGCTTACAACACGGCAAGCTTCGAAAGGTTCGAGCATCGGTCAGAATCAGCCTTCTTCAGAAAGCAAGATGAGAAGAACGTCAATGTCATACGAGTCATAGCAGGAGGGAAGCTCCTTGAAGCGTCGTCAGCATTGCCAGCATCTTTTTGTTTCTCAATTTGTAACAATCTCCTCATTTCAGGGGATCTGTTTCTTTGATTGTATCTTGCCATTTCAGGGCACACAAATTAATAAAATCAGATTTTCAGTCATATTCTGTCTCGTACATTTTATTTTCATTTGCAAAAATGTCCGATGCCTTTAAAGATGTTGATTGCATAAGTACAGATGCGCTTTTTCTAAATTACATGCTTGCAGGAAATATATTTGCTCCCGAGAGTGTCTAAAATCTTATGACGGAATCTAGTAAGGGATACCTCGGGATACTTGTGCGTTTCTTTGTCATACAGGATTGCAGGTGTTTGAAGCGCGACATGGGGCACGAAAGCTTCTCCCCAGCAAGTTGCCGAATCATTACTTAACTCGGCACGTCTTCCAAATAGCACCAGAGATGCTTTATCCCCAGCTGAGTTGCCAGTCGTCATTCCTCCCCAACCAAGTGGTAGACAGGGAACTATCTCCCCACAAAATTTCAGCCTCTATCCAGAAGAGCAATGTCTGAAGATCTCACAACAAAGCGACGAAAGCTTCCATAGCCCCAGCTGGGCTTATCATCACCAAAGAAAGGTCAATCAGTGACCTGTTTCCCCAAGCAGAATCATTTCATCGGATCTACCAATGATCTCATCCCCAGCCGGGATATCCACTTCAGGCAGATCAGTCGGAGATCTCCACAGCGACGGGATCGGTATCTCTGTATAATCATAGCATTCACATCATATTTTCCCCCAGAGCGTAGCATTCCATCTAAAACGGAGCATTACGACAAAAATCAAACATATTGCATAAATCATAAGCCATGTTCTGAATCAAACACTTGTAAATACTAACATTCCATCAATAATATACCAAATACATCCCAAGCTCCCCAGCAGAAAGCCAAAACATCCTCTTTGCACTCACAAATATGAATACATGCTCCTTTTGGCACTCGTCCGTGTCATCATTCCCCAGTAAAGTCGCCCGAACGTTCTCTACAGACAGATATATATACACACACTTCCCTGACACCCGTCCGTGTCGCTTCCTCCAGCACGGTTGCATAAACACTTGTCTATAATACACTTCTTCTGACACCCGTCTGTGTCGTGCTCTCCACAGCAAGTTGGACACTCGTCTATGTCTCACTCGTCACTTTTACTCATACAGATACTCGTCCGTATCTTGTATATGCCACTTAAATCCCCTCAGAGTCGACACTCGTCTGTGTTCTTTGTTAACTAGTTGGTACTCGTCCGTATCATCATCTCTGAACATGCGTCAACGTTTGTTTCTACTGATACTCGTCCGTATCATAATCTTAAGGGTGCTCGTCCGCATCTTTAACCTATACGCTGTGTTAAAAACTTATATTCAGACACTCGTCTCTGTCTACCATTCCCCAGAAGAATTCCCGGCAAATCTTGATAAACTATTTTCTTTCTATCTGACATTCGTCCTATGTCATGATATTTTCGGCAGCCGTACCCTGCCAGGTGATCGTCCTTCACCTTTTTGATGATCGTCCTTCATCATTTCCAGCGGAGTCTCTATTCTTTAGAACCCATTCCTATCCGACATTCGTCCTATGTCGTGATATTTTCGGCAGCCGTACCCTGCCAGGTGATCGTCCTTCACCTTTTTGATGATCGTCCTTCATCATTCCCAGCAGAGTCTCTATTCTTTAGAACCCATTCCTATCTGACATTCGTCCTATGTCGTGATATTTTTAGCAGTCGTCCCCTGCTAGGTGATCGTCCTTCACCTCTTGATGATCTTCCTTCATCATTTTATCCGATGGCCGTCCCCATCGTTGATTCTGTTATCTGACATTCGTCCTATGTCATGATAAAACCCCAGAGCAGCCGTCCCCTGCTAGGTGATCGTCCTTCACCTCTTGATGATCTTCCTTCATCAATGCTTATCCGATGGCCGTCCCCATCGCCGACCTCTTTCTATCCGGCATTCATCCTATGTCGTGATGCTTGTGGCAGCCGTACCCTGCTAGGTGATCGTCCTTCACCTTAAATGAATGTCCCTCATTTTATCCCCAACAAAGCAGCCGTCCCCTGCTAGGTGATCGTCCTTCACCTTTGATGACCGTTCCTCATCATTTATTTCTTCAGCCCGATGGTCGTCCCCCATCATTTACCTTTAATCCCCAGAAAGCCTCATTTCTTTACTTAATGGTCGTCCCCATCATGATCTCTTTGTTTCCCCAGCATGTCGGTCGTCCTTGTCATTGCTTCATCCCTGACAGTCGTCCTTTGCTCGACGGTCGTCCTCCGTCGCTCGCACTTTATGATTATACTTTACTTCCTTTTACAATCTATATCCCTTTTCTTCTTCATTCAGTGAGTGCAAATTTTGGACTGTCTTTGATATTCAACCACAAGTTATCTTGTTTGCCTGTTAAGTCGTTGCTTACATCCTGCACAGCTAACTCATGCTTGAATAGGGGCAGCTGTAAACACCCCAAATTTTCCCTCACTCATTTCACCATGGCTTGTGATTCTTTTCATTTGCATAAGTCCAATCATATCATCTCATATTGCATTTTTGCTTCACTGCATTGATTCAAAGCCATCTGCATCTAGGGTTTGTGATCTGAGCCATCCCTGAGCCATTTGAGCCACTCCAAAGGTCATCAATCACTTCAAAGGGGTCCATGTATGTTCAAGCATCATATCATATCCTCCCAAGGTCAATGAAGTCAAAGAATCACAAGAACTGAGAAAGGCATGGAAGCAGAGCCAGGTTTAACTGCACAGATGACCTAGAATTAGGGTTTTGGTTTCAGGGGCCATAACTCCAGTTTTTTTTTTGTCATTTTTGATTCTATTGATCTCTATATGTTATGAGGATCATCCATACCAAGTTTCATGAAAAAATTCAATGAGGAAGGCATCTGATCAAAAGGTGACTTCTTGAGCAAGTCAGTGCAAAATCAAGGCATCTGAGGCCCCCAATCACCCAACCAAAGGGTGTTCTCCATCATTTTGAATGTGTATGATCTTTATTTGATCTTAGAAGATGTTGTAAGTTCACAAAATTGAAGAATTTCAAGCCATTTGCAAAGTTGCCTTTTTGGGAAAGTGACTTGTAATGCAAAATTGCCATTTTGGGAAAGTTTTTCAACCTCCTCTTTTTGATTCAAAAATGCTTCAAATGAAAAATATTTGGTCATGAAAGTTGTAGATTGGATCCTCCCATTTTCAAAAAGTACAAGAACTCATTCTAATTCATTTTAGATCAAAAGTTAGGCCTTGCAAAGTTGGGAAAAATCACTAAATTTTCACTTTTACACCAAAGAGGGAAACTTGCAAATTCACATGCCAAACATTTCTATGACTTCAAAATGACTTCTAAGCATTACATAAACATAACACATGACCTAAAACTCAGAATGGCCCAAGGAATCATTCATTTTCATGCCTTGATCATTAAGAAATCCAAAAGGGGCCAAAACTCCATGAATTTGCAAAATGATCCAAAGCTTCTCATCCACTTGCCACAGCTCACAAAACCTGATTTCATGACACTCCTTGAATCAAGATACAGTAGACATGCCTTTGTCCTTGGCCTGAAACAGACCATACCTCAAAGGACACATAGCCTTGACTTTTTTCAAAACAAGCCATACCAATCAGCATAGCCCACACCAACTCCACAGGCCTATCACATCTTGATACATGGACCAAACACAAGCCATATGACATAAGAAGCAAGCCTGAACTCTCCCACAACTCAGCAACCACAAAAATCCCTCTCTTGCATTTTCTATCGAATCTCATAGCTCAGCCACCCATTCTAAAAAATTCTTCCACCATTCACCCCCAAATGCATCATTGATCACAAACCACCCTTTACTTTGCTTTAAAAGTCACCACACACCAAATATGATTTTTCTCCCCTTTGAACTGAACTGAATCAATCTCATAAATCAGCCATAAGAAACTCCAAACAAGCTTTGCAAACTCTTGAGGGAAGTCAGTAGAGATGATTGGAAGCAAGGAACTGGCCAGAAAGCTCCAAAAGTAAAAGCTCCAGTTCAGGTATCACCAAGAACAATTTTTCCAGAACTTGTATTTCTTGTCGTAGAGTTGTTCTCCATGCTTCACTGATCATGTTGCTCTTTTTATTTTTAAAAATAGTTGAGAAATGAACATGTTATGACTCTCTGAAACTTTGCCCAGTTTTTCTGTTTCTCTTCGATTCACCATGTATGCTTGTTATAAATTGTGTTTGGATGGTGGTTTGAGTTCGTTTTAAGTAGGGGATCATTTTGGGACAGTTAATTTGGAGTGGGGTAGCTTGTAGAGAGAGTTAGTGTTTGGGCTCGCCGGAGAAGATGACCGGAACCACTGTTCCGGTCATCTGAAGGTCATTAGCCCTAATTAGGGTTTAGCCACGTAATTAAGTTAGTTTGAACTTGGAGCGTTGGATGAAGCTTAGCGCACGTGAACCTAGGGCCAGGATCTCCCAATTAGTTTTTAATTCTGATTATTTAGATTAATTAATTAGGGTTGAGTTAAATAATCCAGTTTGAATATAGACCGTCCAGATGCGCGCCAGGTCTTTCCCTCCACCCCAGATTTGAATTCTACCCATTGGATGCGTTGACTTCAGTTTAATTCAATTTTATTTTCTTTTTTATTCATTTGTTTTGCACATTTTATTTAAAATAGCAAAATGCATCCAAAAATTCTCATTTTTGCATCCAACCTTAAAATATTTTTCTCTTTCTGAAAATAATTTTATTTTTATTTTTTGCATAGTTTTCGTATTTTAAAAATATTTAATTGTTTATTTTAATTAGTTAATGAGGATTAATTAATTAAAATAGCTTTTAGGTTTCTAAAAATCACAAAAAAAATCACATTGCATTTTGATACATTTAGAAACATTATCAAACTCTTCAAACAAATTTCTTTTTGGTTCTTGACATATTTTGACATTTTTCTTTGGAATTAAAGTTCTTAAAAGGCAATATTTTTGTTCTAACTTAGAAAATTACATTCTGCCTAACCATGAAGAGTTTGATGTTGGTTCTTTTTGCATTGCATTCCTCATGTCATGTAGTTTCTAGGGTAAAATTGTTTTGAATTTATATTTCATTTTCAATTTGATGTGCATTTTTCCTTTTGAAGTGCCTTGAAACACTAGTTGACTTGAGAAAATCATAACTTCCATTAGGTTAGGACTTAGATCCCCTCCTTTGGGAAGTGAACTTGTGTAGGGTTAAGGTACCTTTGATCCCATTTTCAATTTTTTAAATTGTCATTTGCTTCTGATTTTGAATTTTGCATTGCATATTGGTTGTAAACCCTAATTCTTGCCTTCCTTTGCATCCATCTTTCATTTGCTTGCATACATGAACTTGCCATGACATTTTGTGCATCCTCATGACATATAAGACATCTTAGGACATATTAGAATCATGTTTGATCATTGCATCATTCATTTGCCATGTTGTGCATTCATTCCATTTTACAAACTTTCATGAACTTCTATGGTCCAAAGCATGCTTCATTTGCATCCTCATCCTTGTATGATCATCCACAAATCTTGACATGTGTTTGCATCATCTCTTAGCATCATTGACATCATGTTCATGCTTCTGGTTTTGACTTTCATCTTTGCATTCATTTCATTTTCATTTCACTTCATTTCTTTTGCTAATTTTTCAGGTGGTAAGTTGTTTTGAGAAGTGAATTTGCCTTCACTTCTCACAATCTCTTCTCATTTCTTTTATGCTTTCTTTGCTGCATTTTGTATGTGTGTTGGAGTGATCTTGCTCATTCATGCTCCTTCCCCTCTTTCTTTCCTCAAGCAACTTACCTTCTTAAGTGGAGTAAGTTGTCTTGTTCTCTTCTTGCTTCTTCTTCCTTCATCCTGCTCCTTCCTTGTTGGTTTCTCTGAAGATCTTCTTACAAGCCTCATAAACCCCAGGAACAACCAAGCATGATCATAATTAGGGTTTGGTTAGTCCCCCATTAGTTTTTACCTTTGTGTCATCTTTGAGTCTTCTCTTCTCATCTCTTAATCAAGGACTAAACCTTAAAGGTTTTAAGGCTTTGTGATTAGGGTTATGCCTGTATCCTTCTATTAGGATGGAGTGAATAACTTTAATACTAAGTGTTAAACACTTAATGTGTTTAACTCCTTTAATCAATTCACATAATAATCACTAAGACACCAAGCTTGTAACTTGGGCCTTGCATTAGGGTTCTAATTCTTCCTTAATAGGTTAAGAAGGACTAACCCTAGTGTTAATGGACAAGTCCCCCTCAAGTTGTCTTACAAACCATAAAATTCACTTCTTAATCTTACCGTTAACTAAAATCCACTTTAATAAAGGTTTTGTTTTGTCATGAGGTTAATCCCTAATCATGGATTAAGTTGAGGAGCCTTCCTCAGCTTAAATGTTCTCATCTATTATCCTTCTATTAGGATGGTGTAATGAGTCCATTAAATCCTTGATTATGGCTTAAACTCATTACTTAACACTAAACAAAAACTCCAAAAAACATCTAAATAATTGCAAGTAGGTTAATGATCTCAATCCTACATCATGGTGATTAAGTGTGGGGTGCTTACTTCATACTTAAGGCATTCTCATTACCCCTAATCAGAGGGAGGATGTGATGAGTTTACTAACCCTTGGTTTAGGCTTAAGCTCATTTTCTTATGACAAATCCAAAAAAGCAATAAAAGATTGAAAACACAAAAAACAAACAATAATCGTCTCCTCCGGGATTCTTTTCTCACCTCATTCACTCATAAACGAGAACTTGCTTCTTCCGTCTAATTCAAGACAGTTTGCACCTGAGCCAGACAGGTCATACACTTGAGCATAGACAAGTAAGCAGTTCACCAGTCAATTTATCTTTTAGTCTCTTTGAGTCGAACTACGGTGTTCTGACTTCCTCATTGCACGAGAGGATACGTAGGCATAACTTAACAGTTATCGAACAAAAGTCTCTGTATATTCCCCCTCCTTCCAGCATTATTCTTTAAAGTCTCATTATCTTGAGCATTTCACTCTTGTTCTTACCCTGACACTTGCATTCTTTCCAGCTTTGATACACAAATTGCACTGACACTACCCCTTTTAAAACACAAATCTTTTAAGCGTGGATACTGTCGAGTACGACGGACAATATGGGTGCTAATACCTTCCCAGGTTGTAACCAACCCCCTTTCTCAGTTTCTCTAGTTCGCAACCGTCTTATCCATCTTTTCTCAGGTTTATGCAGCATTACCTTTCCTCCGGGATAAAAATGCCTAGCTGGCGACTCTTTTCTCTCTGAGTTCACCCTTGTGTGTTCTCTCCTTTCGCCGACCGTTCGCGTCTGTACCCCATTTGAGTCAGCCTCATTTTGGTTGGAGCGACAGTAACACCCTTTTCTACCCCATCATAATCAAGCAAATTAAAATTAATTATCAGAGTAAAAACTCATAAAAAGGGCATCACATTTTCTTCTTTGAATCAAAAGTCAAAACATCAAACATCACATAGAGTCTTGTCCCGTAACACGGGTTCACAAAATTATGCAAAACATCATAAATACTTTCCTTCATAATTATGCAGCGGAAAACCAACAAGTCTTAATATCTTCTTTATAAAACAAAACTCGATAATTATTTCAAACATTGTTTTACCAAAATATTTAAAACAAAACTTAACATATTAATCCCATTAAACTAAAACACTCAAGCGAGACCCATCAAGGTGTGATGAAGGTTGTCTTCTCCATGTCTTCAGGTGACATCTTAATCTGATTATACCCAGAAAATCCATCCATAAAAGAAAATATCGAGAACTGAGTTGTGTTATCCACCAATACATCAATGTGAGGTAATGGGAAGTCATCTTTCAGGCTTGCTCTATTCAGATCCCGGTAATCGACACACATACACACCTTTCCATCTTTCTTAGTTACGGGTACAATGTTAGCAACCCACGGCGGGTAACTAATTACAGCAAGAAAACCGACGTCCCACTGCTTTTGTACTTCTTCTTTGATTTTCATGGCCATGTCTGGGCGAGTATGGCACAATTTCTATTTAACTGGCGGACAATCCTCTTTCAATGGCAGCTTGTGCATGACAATATATGTATCCAGACCCGACATATCTTGATAGGACCAAGCAAAGACGTCGACATACTCTCGAAGCATACTGATGAGCTGTTCTTTCACTAGAGCTTGCAGACTGGCCCTAATCTTCACTTCTTTCACATCTTCCTTGGTACCAAGATTGATAGTCTCAACTTCCTCCTGATGAGGAGCAATCACCTTTTCCTCTTGTCTCAATAACCTGGCTAACTCTTCAGCCAAATCATAGTCTTCATCAACCCATCCATCTGCTTGATTAATCGGATTGTCGAAGTCATACGAGGTCATAGCAGTGTCGTTGTTGGTGCAATCTGGAGGACTGTCTCTGCAAGGGTTGAGATTTATTCGTTTTAGTGATTGATTTTATCTTATTTAGAAAAAGTGAATGAAGTTTTTTATTAAGAAAACATTGCCATTTATTGTTTTGTGCGAAAATAACAAAAATGAAAAGACAATAAGCGAAAATTGTTTGCAAAAGATGTCCATTGTTCATTAATATTCCATTTGCACAAAATACATATATGGCCCTATTACAAAATGAGTCCTGACACCTTGGGCAAGATGCACGACTTGATGCATGCTTAAAAAGGAAATATTAATTACTCTGTAGCAGTAACCCTTATAATTTCCTAGGAAGACCAGTTGAGGACTTGTTGTCCTGGGGCTCTTGGACAAATCCAGCTTTCCAGGTTGAATTCGCTTTCAACCTCGTCTTCCACATTGTTGATAGCATCTGGGGTCAGCATTCCCCCACTTATGAACTTGGGACCTTCAGCAGCCTCCTCTTGGACCTGTCGAGATGGTCTGTAACCCAAACCGAACTTGTCTTCTTTGATCTGAACTTGTAGAAGCTTGCCCCAGCCTTGAGCATTCCCGTCTTCAGCTGTTTCTTCATTGACATTGAGAGCTTCAAAAACCTGACTCATTGTCTCATGGATCTCCCCATCCATCTCAATGTACTTGTAAGTAGCTAGATGACTGACAAAGATGTCCTCCTCTCCACAAATGGTGATAATTTGGCCCTTCCACTCGTATTTTAACTTCTGGTTGTCGCTCCCAAAGATTTGCATCCCAGTACAAGCGCGAACGGTCGACAAAGAGAGAAAATGAAATGATCTGAATAGAGTCGCCAGCTAGGCATTTTTATCCCGAAGGAAAGGTAATGCTGCATAAACCTAGAAAGAGATGGATAAGACGGTTGCGAACCAGAGAAACTGAGAAAGGGGGTTGGTTACTGTAACACGGTGGGAGAACTGACTTTAGTTATGTTGCGGATAGCATGAGTCGCCACCGACTTTTATTTTATCCAAAGGAAAGGCATAAAAGAACAGGAAAGACCTTTTTTAAAGATTTTTGGGTCCGGGGGGTAGGTTATGTAAAGGGAAGGTGTTAGCACCCTTTACATCCATGGTTATCCATGGGCTCTTAGTTACTTAGCTCACTTTAAATTGTTTTTTGAAATGTGAAGTGTGTGAATAGAAATTTTCTTAAGTGTTTTATAATGATCCATGTACGGATATATATAAAACCTTTGTTTTGAAAATTGCTTGAAAAATGTGAAGTGTTTGAAATGTTTTTGAAAAATGAGCACATACATAAGAGGAACCTACCCTAAGTTAAGTCTTTTCTGTTCTTGAATATCCTTTAAATGGTAAGACTATCCCTATTATTAAGGAATAGGTAGTCATTACCTTGGATATGAGGGACAAGTGAAGGGACATCTGTTATTTAGGCAACTGTGAGGTGTATAAGCAATTCGAAGGGACTTATCATCTTTATTCGAAAGGGACAAGATCATTACGAAGGCAACATTCGAAGGGACTTGATCTTTTATCTGTTTAAGGGACTAGATGATATAAGATGAGGGACTTTGCTTTATACACCCTATTTGACCTTTTGTTTAGGCAACTTGAGAGGTAACCCTTAAGAAGTGAGATGACGATCCAGGATCGACTTACGTGTGTGAGTGTACGAGTTCAAATAGTTATCTTTAAATTAATGGTCAAAATTCAATTTTAAGTACAAACATGTTTCACTCCCTATTTTACTAACCATAGCATTTAAAATATAAATATTAAAAATTACTACAACTATTACATATGAGATACAATTACATTATAATAATAAAAAATAAATAAGCAAATAAATAATAATAAATAATTGGGGTTAGTAGCAATAATAATAATAACAATCATACAAATAAATAAATGGGGTTAGTAATAATAAAATAAGTAAGAATAAAGAAATTAGCATAATAATGAATAATAAATTAAAAGTTCAATTTTTTTAATAAATAATTATTTTTTAAGATTAAGAGGAAAAATAAGCAATTTATACTATGTACTAATTATTATTAAGATTTAAATTTATAGACATGTTATAAAAATAAGGGTTAATTATAATTAAATAAACATATTATAAAAATAAATTATATTAATAAGATCAAATTAGGAGTTTTTAATTGTTTTAAACATAATCTAAAAAATTATTTACATGATTTATATAAAACTATGAATAATGATAATATAAACAAATAATAAAAATAAAGAAGCATAATTAACATTTGTATAAAATAATTAGGGTTTTAGAAAAAATGTTATTAGGATTAATCATAATAAATTAGGGTTTACTTATGTTTCTTCAAATTAAATCAAATTAAATCAATTTATTCACAAATTATATATATACATACATATTATAAATAAAAATATTTTTATAAAAGAAAATATGAAGTTTTTTAAGAATATTGAATAAAAGTATTTTAATGATATTTATAAATTGTATTTGATAATTTAATAAAATAGAAATAATTAAAATAAGAAAATAATGAAAAATTGCTCAAAAAGAAAGGACCTGGGATTTAAACTCAGGTCCCTTACCTCCAAACGCAGCATCAAAACCACTCTGGCCAGTATGCACTAGTGATAGAGATTGAGATCCACATGCCTTTGTTTCATGTCCTGTACAAATTACAACAAAACAAAAAAATAACACAAAAAGGGCCTGGGGAGGTTTCGAACCCAGGACCCTCACACAACAAGCAAACACTTTTACCATCCAGCCAGAAGGGCGCACCTGATGTATAATTCACAACAACTAATAATATATTAAGCCATGTAATACATGAGAAAATGAAGCAAAAAGAATGCTGCCTCCAGGAATCGAACCCAAGCCTTGAAGCAATACACGCGCATCCATTACCACTGGGCCAAGCAGGCTTCTGTGAAACAAATCAATAACAATACAATAAAATATTAAGACAAATTTTTGAATTCCAGAATGCGCGCCAGGACTTCATCTTCTTCCTTGGATTTTCGCAAGTTTTCTTGCGAAATTTGTTGGGAAGTTTCCTACGAATTTTCATGCGTTCTTGAACCTGCGAATTTCATGCTTCACTAAACACGCACAATTTTATCCAATTGATTACATAAACATGTTCCAAACAGTTCATTAAGTTGATTTATGGTCTCAAAATTCATTTATAGTTATTGGATTGTGAAACCCTAATTCAAGAGGCATGAACCCTAAAATGGTGTTTCACGAATTGGCCATCAAAACATCAATCTAATTGCCCAGAATTCATCACTGCATTCATCTAAACACAAATCAATAGTCAAACTTGATTAATAACATGTAAAAATGCAAAAACGAAAAAAATCAAAAGTGAAAAAGAAACGATTCGGATTTCTCAATATGTCATGCTATGGATCAATGTGATGAATGGTTTCGATTCATGGATGTCCAGGGAAGCTTGTGATGTTCTTAAAATACCTTGAAACCTCCTCTAAGATTGAAACCGAAAATTCACTTTTGAAGGATTTTTTTGAAGTTTTGAACTTACTCTTGAGGCAACAATTTTCGTCCCTTATGCATTGTGATGGTTTGTATACTTATAGTTGGATGAAACTAGGTCAAAAAATTGGATGGTTGTTTGGACTTTTTGGATTCAAAAGATTGAAAAAGATCATGGCTTGAATTTCAAATATTTTTGAATGAAACCTTTCTATCTTAAGACTATCATCATCAATTGTATATCAATCTGATCCAATTCATGTTTATGACTTTCCAAAATCAAAATATATTTTAAATCTTCATATTTTATATTTTATTTGAATTTAAAATGATTTTTAATATAAAAAATCATAATAAATAAAATAAAATAATGAAAATATTAAATAAATTTCGTGCATGATGTCATGGAACACCTTGGGTCACAAAAAGTTCAGCCCATTTGAAGAATTATGGTTTTAAGACCCTATTTTCTTCATAAACCACCCAAAAATTTCCCAACTTTGCAAGGACACAAATCCTTAAATTTTAATGCTATGATGGTGTTCTTGGACATTTTGGAAATCTTAAAGAGTCCTCTAACCAACCCCATTGGTTTCATATCCATATCATTTACCATTCTCAAGTTATGCCCTTTTGAATTGTTGACTTTTTGTTGACTTTCAAAAGGACCTATAATGTCTTAGCTCATACCTTCCAAATGAAGCATTTTTGGGATTGGCTTGTGAGACACAAAGTTGTAGAGAATTCAATTTCCTTCAAAATGAGCTTTGGATGGAAAAAATTTGATGAAGCATGTGAAAGTTATGGCTGGTCAAAGTTCAGTTGACTTTTCCTAAGAAAATCCTAATTTAGAAACCTCTGATTCTTGATGATCTGAAATGTCCTTGATGAATCATGATCAACCCTTGATCAAATGATGAATTTTACTTCATATACTTGATGTTGGCAAAAAATCATGAAGTTTGACTTTGGTTTGACCACAGTTGACCTCAGTTTGACTTTTTAACTGCTTTGACTGACTTTGACTTATCTGATCATCTGACTGAGCAAATCTTTGAGAAAAGTCTTGAAACTTGTCATGGGGATTCTTAAACACATATAAGATGTTATGAAGCTCACTTGAAGTCTTGGAAGTCCATTTAGCCTGATTAAAGTCAAAACCCTAGTTTTGGATGCACTGCTTAAGAGGATGCATTGTCTGAGGGAATTGTCAAACTTTCTGACTATTGGTGAACTTTGTGAACCTCATTGTGAACCTTGTGAACCTCATAAGATGTCTTGTGAACCTTGTGAACCTCATAATATGTCTTGTGAACCTTGTGAACCTCATAAGATGTCTTGTGAACCTTGTGAACCTTATAGTACACAAAGTCTTGTTTTGTGAGGGCAAATTTTGGGGTGCAACAGCTGCCCCTGTTCAATTTTCTGAAACCTGAGGGGTTAGATTGGTATATGTGCCAGTTGTGACCTGGAAGGTTGAAGGGGATTGAACACAAAAGCCCAAAAATTTGCACTCACCGGTGCGTAGAGTGATACTGATGACTAGTTGTATATGCTTGAGTGGGCTTAAAGATGCCACTTGGAGAAAAAAAGTTCTTCAAATATACCTCTTGGAGAATAAAGTAGTCCAAAGTATGAAGATATAGCTTTTTGGGAAGATAAACAACGACCCAAAGTAATGATAGCCTTCAGGAGGATAAACAACGTCCTGATGTATAAGTATAACTTTTGGGAAGATAAACAACGGCCCGAAGAAATGATAGCTTTCAGGAGGATAAACAACGTCCGGAGGTATAATGATAGCTTTCAGGAGGATAAACAACATCCTGATGTATAAGTATAACTTTTGGGAGGATAAACAACGGCCCAAAGTCATGATATGGCTTTTGAGAAGATAAACGACGTCTCAAGATAGCCTTCGGGAAGATAAACGACGTCCCATGATAATGAGATAACCTTTGGGAAGATAAACAACGGCCCAAGGTAAGGGTATAACTTTCAGGAAGATAAACAACATCCTGATGTATAAGTATAACTTTTGGGAAGATAAACAACGGCCCAAAGTCATGATATGGCTTTTGAGAAGATAAATGACGTCTCAAGATAGCCTTCGGGAAGATAAACGACGTCCCATGATAATGAGGTAACCTTTGGGAAGATAAACAACGGCCTAAGGTCATGATAGCTTTCAGGAGGATAAAAAACGTCCTGAGGTAATGAAATAACCTTTGGGAAGATAAACAACGGCCCAAGGTCACAAGTTGTTGATGAAGTTTTGTCTGCTGGAGAATTAATCTGAAAAACAAGATTATAACATTCTGCACGATAATATTAATTTATGTATTATGTATGCATGTACAATATGATGCACTTAAGTAATGTATTATGTATTTATGGATATGTATGATATGATGTAAATGATGTATGTATGAATCATGCAGCTTGAAGCGCCTGGATATCTTCGTATAACAACTGCTGGCCAGGGAAAATAAATCCTGATTTGTTGCTGAAGAATATGAGGAACTTGTCTTGTTTGATAATATAGTGTTCATAACCTCCCGTCTTCGTTTGATAGTAGGGTATTCATAACCTACCGTCTTCGTTCGATAGTAAGGTATCCATAACCTACCGTCTTCGTTCGATAGTAAGGTATACATAACCTCCCGTCTTCGTTCGTCGTATTCCTATTGGAAAAATAAATTCCCGATTATCTGTATGAGGATAAAAGAGATGGATATAAATTCCAGGGGAGATGTGACTCGAAGTATTTATGAAGATAGATTTGCCCTACTGGGGGACTTGTAGCTGTCTGGTGGGGATGAACCGATGAAGCTTCGTTGAATTCTTTCCCTCGTTCGTCCTTAGTAAATACTATTACTGCATTTTCATGCATTTTCTGGTAAACATCAATCATATTAAGCGTTTATGCATTTCTGGTAAACATCAATCATATTCAAAAGCATACATACATTCAAACACAACCAATGGACGTTTCGCTTATGTAAATAGGGTAAAAGTAAATCTGGATTCAAATATGGAATTTTATTTATATCACAAAGTGACCTATACATAGGTGAGTTTGTACAAGGAGACAGAAATCCTAGTAAGAGGAATTTGTCATAAAATTTTACAAAACAAAGAAAATCAGCTATGTGGGAAATAATCCTATTGAGTTTCAATTCTACTATTGCCATTATCTTCAAGTATCTCATCTTCTGCTGTCGAGACATAATGATTGGATTGAGCTTTTATCTGTTCGAGCTTGAATAAGTAGCACAAATGGTTGTAGTTTCATGGGTGATCCAAACGAGACATAGTCATACGCTTTAATCCCTAATTTTTGCCTGGATTGCCTTTTCAGGTTTTCAATCCATCGGGATACCCTTTTTTGCCCAAGCCGCCTTTTCAGGTTTTCGACTTGCCGGGTGTACATTTTATTTATATATATATATATCCCTAATTTTTGCCCGAACCCTTTTGGTTCGCCGGGATGCCCTTATTTTTTCCTAGGCCAGTCAACCTAGCGGGTCCCTTTTTATGCGTAGTATTTTTTAACTATGTATGCGTTTACAGGCTGCGGGAAATCTTCACCATCCATAGTAGTAAGTATCATGGCACCTCCTGAGAATACCGTTTTGACCACAAATGGTCCTTCATATGTAGGAGTCCACTTGCCCCTAGGATCACCCTGTGGTAATATGATACGCTTGATTACCAAGTCACCAGCCTGATATACCTTTGGCTTAACCTTCTTGTTGAAAGCCTTGATCATTCGTTTCTGGTACATCTGGCCATGACAAACTGCTGCTAACCTCTTCTCATCAATCAAATTTATCTGGTCAAGTCGGGTCTGAATCCACTCATCTTCATCCAAGCCTGCATCCTTCATGATTCTTAAAGAAGGGATCTGAACTTCAATGGGCAGAACTGCTTCCATACCATAAACTAAGGAGAATGGAGTTGCCCCTGTTGAAGTACGTATTGTAGTACGATAACCATGAAGAGAAAATGGTAACATCCCATGCCAATCCTTGTAAGTAACAGTCATCTTCTGTATAATCTTCTTAATGTTCTTATTAGCAGCTTCAACTGCCTCATTCATCTTTGGACGATACGGAGAAGAGTTGTGATGCTTAATCCTTAACTGCGTGCAGAGATCAGTAATCATAGTGTTGTTCAGATTAGAGCCATTGTCAGTAATAATCCTTTCAGGGATGCCATACCTACATATGAGATTGTTCTTAATGAATCGAGCCACCACATTCTTAGTAACAGATGCAAATGAAGCTGCTTCTACCCACTTCGTGAAGTAATCAATAGCGACCAGGATGAAACGATGCCCATTAGAAGCAGTAGGCTTGATCTCACCAATCATATCAATGCCCCACATGGCAAAAGGCCAAGGAGCAGTCAACACATTCAATGGTGATGGAGGTATATGTACTTTATCAGCATAGATTTGACACTTATGACATGTTCTGGCATGTTGATAGCAGTCAGCTTCCATGGTAGACCAATAGTAACCTGCTCTCAATATCTTCTTTGCCATAGTATGACCACTAGAATGAGTGCCAAAGATCCCATCATGCATATCTTCCATAATTTCAGTTGCTTCCTTCTTATCCACACAACTAAGCATAGTTGAATCATGATTGCGCTTGTACAAAATTCCATTACTCAAGAAGAACTTAGTAGAAAACCTCCTCAGAAACTTCTTATCTTTAACAGATGCCCCTTCAGGGAATTCCTGAGCTTCAAGATATCTTTTCACTTCATAGAACCAAGGCTTCTCCGCTGCTTCTTCAGTGTAAATCTCATTGCATTATGCAGGCTTCTCAAATCTATTAATGGTAATCTTGGGAGCTTCGTCATCCCAGCTAATATCAAACATGGATGCCATGGTGGCTAAAGCATCTGCCAACTGATTCTCTCTTCGTGGAATATGTCCAAAGGTAATCTCTTCAAAATGTGGGATCAAAGACAACACATGCTCTCTGTAAGGAATGAGATTATCATGCTTGGTATCCCAATCTCCTTTGATCTGACTTACTACCAGGGCTGAATCTCCATATACGTCCAGGAACTGAATCTTCATATCAATGGCAGCTTTGATACCCAGGATACATGCCTCATACTCAGCCATGTTATTGGTACAATAGAAACAAAGTCTGGCAGTAATTGGGGTATGACAACCTTCAGGGGAACTGATCACAACACCAACACCATTACCAAGTGCATTAGAAGCTCCATCAAAAACCATAGTCCATCGGGATCCTTGTTCAGGTCCGTCATATTGTCCATGTTCTTTGGTAATAATCATAATATCTTCATCAGGGAACTCAAAACTCATTGACTGGTAATCATCCACTGCTTGATGAGCCAAATGATCAGCTACAACGCTTCCTTTAATGGCCTTCTGAGTAGTATACTGTATATCATATTCTGTCAAGATCATTTGCCATCTTGCTATTCTTCCGGAGAGAGCAGGTTTCTCGAATATGTACTTGATTGGATCCATCTTCGAAATCAACAAGGTAGTATGGGTCAACATATACTGTCTTAGTCGGCGAGCAGCCCATGCCAAAGCGCAGCAAGTTTTCTCGAGCAGTGAGTATCTTGTTTCACAGTCGGTAAACTTTTTGCTAAGGTAGTATATTGCATGCTCTTTTCGACCAGACTCGTCATGTTGCCCCAAGACACACCCCATTGAGTTATCTAATAATGTTAAGTACATAATCAAGGGTCTTCCATCAACTGGTGGCATCAGAATTGGAGGTTCCAGCAGATATTTCTTGATTTCATCAAAGGCAGTCTGGCACTCATCATTCCACCCCATTACCTGATCTTTCTTCAACAGTTTGAAGATTGGCTCACAGGTAGCAGTTAATTGGGAAATAAATCTTGCAATGTAATTCAATCGTCCCAAGAAACCTCTAACTTCCTTCTCAGTACGGGGAACTGGCATCTCTCGTATAGCTTTCACTTTTGCAGGATCTACTTCAATACCTTTTCCACTGACAATGAAACCCAGGAGCTTTCCAGATCTAACTCCAAAAGTACACTTGTTCGGGTTCAATCTCAACTTATACTTCTTCAATCTCTCAAACAACTTATGCAGATGATCAAGATGTTTCTCTTCATTCTGGGACCTGGCTATCATATCATCCACATATACCTCTATCTCATGATGAATCATATCATGAAACAAAGCCACCATAGCACGCTGATATGTTGCCCCTGCATTCTTCAAACCAAATGGCATCACTTTATATCAAAAAGTGCCCCACTATGTAACAAATGTTGTCTTCTCCATATATTCAGGTGCCATCTTGATCTGATTGTAACCAGAAAAACCATCCATAAAAGAGAATACCTTATGCTGAGCAGTGTTGTCTACCAGAACATCAATATGTGGAAGTGGAAAGTCATCCTTGGGGCTGGCCTTGTTCAAATCTCTGTAGTCTACACACATACGTACCTTACCATCTTTCTTAGGTACCGGCACCACATTTGCAACCCACTGAGGATAAGAAGTCACAGCTAAGAACCCTGCGTCAAACTGTTTCATTACCTCTGCTTTTATCTTCTCTGACATTTCAGGACGCATACGACGAACCTTCTGCTTCTTTGGACGACAATCTTCTTTTACCGGTAAACGGTGAACCACAATGTTTGTATCCAACCCTGGCATATCTTCATAAGACCAAGCAAAGATCTCCACATAATCATGTAACATCTGAATCAATCTGCTCTTGACACTATCTTCTAATTCAGCCCCTATCTTGACTTCTTTCCTGTTTTCTTCAGTTCCCAGATTCACAACTTCGACTGGCTCTTCATGTGGCTGTATAACTTTCTCTTCTTGTTGTAATAACCTAACAAGCTCTACAGGTACTTCACAATCGTCCTCATTTCCGTCTTCAGCTTGATAGATCGGATTCTCGAAATTATAATTGGCAATAGTAGAACTGTTATCAACAGGATCCAGAGTGGATGAGGATCTGCATTTTAGTGATGTGGGTGTGTGTAAGAACACATAGCTGATAAAACAAAAATAAAAGAAAGACGAGGAACACAATATTTACGAAAACGAAACGTCCACTGATTTTTATTGAATGAAGTATGCAAATGAAATGACATCCTGTAACAAGCACACCATTGTACCCCGGGTAAGGCACAAGGCTTAAGAGTTTAATTGTTCAAGAAATTACAAACTTAAAAGTAACAACACAGTAATAGTATTTACTCCTGACTAAAGGAGATAGGAATAACATCTTCAGCCTTCCAGTTATTGAGCCCAGCACCCACAATAGGAAAAATCCAAGCATCCAAGTTGTAGTCTTCATCATAGTCACCTACATCATTGATCTGATTCTTCATAATCCCCTGATTGGTGATACGAACAGCACGAGCACGACGAACAGCCTTCTGGGACTCTGCAGTGAAACCCAAACCAAATTTGTCAGACTTGTAAGGAATGTCAGGAAGCTGACCCCAAATAGTACAACCACCTTCATCCACTACAGCTCTAGCATCTTTGAGGGAGGCCATTGTTGGAGGTACTCTAGTGACCACAGGAACTTTCTTGACAACAGGAGGAGCTTCATAGTTGTTAACAAACCAAGGAACCACTTCGAACGTCTGGCATGGAGTTTCAACATATTCACCTTCCATTTCAAGATATTTAAAGGTGTTCACATGGCTAACTATATATCCTTCTTCTCCATAAACAGTGACAACTTTTCCTTCTACCGGATATCTCAGTTTCTGGTGTAAAGTGGATGTTACAGCACCTGCCCCATGGATCCAGGGCCGTCCAAGCAAACAAGAATACGACGGACGAATATCCATTACATAGAGGGTGGCATTGAAGACCTGAGAACCTACTTTAATTGGGAGATCAATTTCTCCATGCACCACTCTTCTTGAACCATCAAAAGTCTTCACCACTATATTACTGGGCTTCAACACAGCATCTTCAGGACTAAGCTTATTCAGAACTTCTTTGGGCAACACATTCAGCGAGGAACCATTGTCTATTAGCACATGTGACAGGGTAGTGCCCCTGCATTCAATAGAGATATGTAGAGCCCTGTTATGATCCCTCTTGGCAGGAGTCAAATCAGCATCGGAGAATCCTAACCCATTATCATAGGTCAGGTGTGCAACACAATTTTCAAACTGGTCTACAGAAATTTCATTTGGTACATGAGCAGTCTTCAGAAATTTAATCAGGGCCTTAGCATGATCCTCAGAGCACAACAATAAAGACAGCATAGAAATCTTGGAGGGAGTATGCCCCAATTGATCAACAATGTCATAATCACTCTTGCGAATGATCTTTAATACTTCTTCCATCTGCTTAGCAAGATCATTAGCAGCCGGCACATCAGTTGGTATAGGTTCAATAACAGGACCTTTGCCCCGAGTATCAGCAGTGGAGGTAGTAACTAGAGTAACTGTATTCTTGGAAACATCCGGAGAAGAGAAAACTATTCCACTTCGTGTGATCTTACTAGATCCAGCAATATTATCAACATCAAGGTTCGCATCAGCAACAGGCGTATCTGCTAAGGGTTCCTGCTTAACACCATGGATATAAACATCAGACCCATAATGCCAAGGCACAACTTTATCAGAAGTATACGGAATAGGACCAGGAGTGGTAATAATCATAGGAGCCATTCTAGCTTCAGCAACAGTCTTCACAGGGCCTTCAGCAGTAATCTTAATTGGACCCTTATGAGTGATTTTGACAGGTCCTTTGGAAGTAATCCTCACCGGCACTTTATCAACCATATCTACCTCTTCAACCTTCGCACCTTTAGTTATATGATCCACCATACTTTCCACAGAAAGTGGAGTCCTCTCAAACACTATGGTATAATTATTCATGAGGCGTTGAATTCCGTCCTTCAACCTCCAGCAGCTATCCGACTTATAGGTACAATATAAACAATCTTCACGACAACCTGGAAAGAACCCAGCTTGTACTAGCTTTTTCTTAATAACAGACAATGGTGTAGTCAACTCTGTAACTGAGGAAATATGTGAATCTTCATCAATGGCATTGACAGTCTTCTCATGATTTGGCATAGGAGCAGTGATCACATTTGGAGTACCCGGAGGGTCAAACTCAATCTCTCCAGCATCGATCATATCTTGAATTTTGTTCTTCAATACCCAGCAACTATTGGTATCATGTCCCTGACAATTCGAATGATATGCACATCGTGCATTAGGATTATACTTGGGTGAGGTAACATTGGTATTCTGAGGAGGATCCCTCAAAGTGATAAGTTCACCCTTCAACAAGTGTTGCAAGGCTTGGGCCAGTGACATGTTGATCTTAGTGAACTGCCTTCTAGCCCTCTGTTGATTTCCCTGTGGCTGCTCTGGTGTTGTAGGAGTTGGATTGGAGATATGAACTGCACTCACAGACTGATGCCTCCTATTACGATCAGGTTGACCATAAACAGCATTTGACTCTTTCTTCCCACTGGGAGGCTTCTTTGTAGCACCTGATGAAGAAGCACCCACTTGAATCTTGCCACTCCTTATACCACTCTCTACGCGCTCTCCTGTCATTATCAACTCCGTGAAGCCAGATGATGAGCTTCCAATGAGATGACTGTAAAAGGGACCATTTAACGTACACATGAACATATCAACTAACTCCCTGTCAGTTAGAGGGGGTTGCACCCTTCCAGCCAAGTCTCTCCACTTCTGTGCATACTCCTTGAAATTTTCTTTAGCACCCATGGACATGCTCTGCAGTTGCATGCGAGTAGGAGCTAAATCAGCATTGTATTGATATTGCTTATAGAAGGTGTAAACACCCCAAATTTGCCCTCACCCATTCACACCATGGCTTGTGATCATCTCATATGCATAAACACAATCATACAATCTCATATCTCATGTTTGATTCACTGCATAGTTTCTAAGTCATCTGCACCTAGGGTTTGTGATTTGAGCAATCCCAAAGCTTCTTGAGCCACTCCAAAGGCCACCAATCATCTCAGAGAGGTCCATGTGTGTTCTTGTATCATGTTACATCCTCACAGAGTCAAAATTGCAGAGGAATCACAAGAACTAAGGTTTGAGTGGATGCAGAGCCAGGATGAGCTGCACAGTTGACTGAAAATTAGGGTTTTGGTTTCAGAGGCCATAATCTCAAATTTTTTGGTCATTCTTGTTTCCATTGGTCTCTATATGGTATAGGGAATATGCATATCAATTTTCATGAAGAAATTCCATGGGGAAGTCATCTGATCAAGAGTTGACTTTTCAGACAAGTCAGTGCAAAATCAGGGCATCTGAGGCCCCCAATGACCCGACCAATGGGTGATCTTCACCATTTTTGAGTGTATATGATCTTTATTTGATCATGGAAGAAGGTTGAAGTTCATAAAAATCAAGAATTTAGGTTTTTTGCAAATGTTGACTTTTTGGGCATAGTTGACTTTTCAAGAATGCATCATTTTAGGTCAATTTTCAAGCTTTGATTCTTGATCCAAAAAGGCTTCAAATGGAAAAACTTTGGTCATGAAAGTTGTAGATCTCATCTTTCCCTTTTCAAAAAGTACAAGAACATGATCAAACTCTTCATGGATCAAAAGTTATGGCATTGCAAAGTTAGCAAAAATCATTGATTTTCAAGTTATGCACAAAAAGGAAATTTTGCAAAGTCTTGAACAAATGCATTATGCAGCCTCTAATTCATGTCAAACCATTATGTAAACATCCTCTAAGTCACAAAAATCAGATTTGGATCAAGTTTGCTCATGGTTTGGTTCATGTAACTTGACTTTTCTCATGAAAATCCATAAAGCTAACCAAGTTGCAAAACACTCATGACCTTTTCACCAACTTGCTGCATTGATCCTTGAGTCAAGCCAGCCTCTCACACTCACCATGCTGCACCAGAACCCAACTTGTACTTGCCTAAACTTGAGCCATGCCCTATCTTACACAAAAGTGGACTTTGAGCAAAAGTAGCCACACCTATCTCTGCAGGCCAGGTCACATCCATCAGCCACTTGCATTTGTTTATTGAATCAGTTTGCTGGCCAAAACACATGAGAACCAAGGCTGAAACACACACATTGAACACTCACACAAAAACTCACCTCAGTGCAAGTTCATTCGAATCACTCTCCACAGTCTTCAAACACTAGAACTCTCATCATCACTCAACTCACCACACCTCATAGACAAGAAACATCCCAAGCATAAGCCAAAAACAAGCCTGAAAACTCCATTGCCATCATTCACCTCAAACTGCAGTTTCATTCGAAACTCTTATCCTAGCTCACAAACACACCAACCAACACCACAAACCTTCTCAACACACTTCATAGATCACAAACAACCCCTTTTCACAGCCTGAGAGTGCCAGAATCTCATCTGCCATTGTTGACTGAACTGAAGCTGTTCCTTTCGAATCTTCTTTTCCAGCCAACACAAACTCATTTTGAGCATTCAAACACACTTAGTGGACCAAGAGGAGTAGCTTGCACTGAAGGAAGAGGCCTGAAAGTTCCTAAATTGAAAGTTGCAAATCTCAGGTAGCTCGAAATTAATTTTTCCAGAAATGATTTTTCTTGTTACAAACTTGTTCTTTATGCTCTCCTGATCATCCTGATGCTTTTAGTTTTTGAAATGGTTGTGTTTTGAGAATTTAATTTGTGTTTGAAGCTTACGAACCCTAGAACTTTCCCTCTTCGATTCAGATGATTTAGGAAAGATAAATTTGTTTTAGGTTAGGGTTTTGATTCGTGAGGGTGTTAGAAACGTTTCCCAATTCATAGATTTCATTTATATTACGTTTTGAGGAAGTTGGGTGATTTTCAGGTGAGCTTCTGGCCGGAGAAGACGACCGGAAGTCTTCTCCGGCCACCTGAATGTAATTAGGGCATAAACCAGTAATTAATGTGAGTTTGAATACGAGCCGTTGATTCCCGTTGACTGGTTGACTTCCCACCCTTTTTGATGGCCAGGATCTGTTTCATTAGCCCTAATCACATTAATTTATTTAATTAATTAGGATTAAGAAGTTTGAATCTGGACCACTAGATGACGCGCCAAGTCAACCCTCTCATTTCCAGGACCAATCCCAACCATCCAATCTGATTACTTTCATTTTCTTTTAATTTTAATTCATTTCTTTTTCATTTAAATTGTACATTTATTTTAAAATAGTTAAAAAATCATAAAAATTATGAAACTTTTTCTTTAAGGTTCTATTAATTTTTATGACACAAAAATATTTTTATTTTATTTTTTATCATTAAAAAAGTATTTTTAAATATTTAAAAGATTATTTTTAATTGATTAATGGGAATTAATTGATTAAAAATACTTTTAGGTATTTAAAAATTACAAAAAAAATTCATGAAATGTTCTAAGACATTTAGAAACATTGTCCAACCTTCAAACCAAATTTCTTTTTTGATCTTGATGCACTTTAAGAATTTTTCATTAAATTAAATCTTTTTTTTATGCATTATTTTGATCATGGATTCAAAAATTCATTTCTGCCTATTGGTGAAGGTTGAGACATTGATTCTTCTTGCATTGTCTTTTGTTTAGCATGTGTTTTCAAGGATAAAAAGGCCATGATTTGTTCTTGCATTTTCAAATTGTTTGGCATTTGTTTTGTTAAGAACCCTAAAAAACCCTAATAACTTGTAAAAATTCATATCTTGGGTTTGATTGAGAGTTGAGAGCTCCCCTTTGGGCAGTGGTTTGTTATAGGTCTAGGGTTTCTTTGAGTGCCATTTTCCATTTTTTATCCTAGGGTTTGCTTCTGTTTTTGGTTTGTGTTTGATTGTTTGTTTCATAAACCCTAATTTGGGCTTTCTCTTGCATCCTTCTTGCATTCTTTTGCATAAGTTGACTTGCCATTGCATTTTGTGCATTCTTATGATTCATTTAACATCTTAAGACATGTATGAAGCATCATTGATCATTGCATTACATCTTTGCCATGCCATTTGCCTTGTATGCTTCATAACATTTCATGCTTGTTCATGTTCCTTAGCTTGCATCATATGCATTCATGGTCTTGTATGAACATCCCCATGTCATGCCTCATGTTTGCAGCACCTCATGACATCATAATCATCATGTACATGCTTCTGGTTTGGTCTAGCATCATGCCATTTCATCTCACCTTGCATTGCATTGTGTTTCTTTCTAACATTTCAGGTGGTAAGTAAACTTGAGAAGTGGATTTGCCTTCACTTCTCATACCTTTTCTTTTCATCTCCCTTGCATCCATTGCTGCATTTTTGTTTGTGTTTGAGTTTGAGCTTGCTCATTCTTGTTCTTCTTACTTTCTTTCTTCAAGTGACTTGACTTCTTGAATGAAGCAAGTCACTTTGCTTCTCTTGATCCTATTCATCTGCTTCCTGGTGGTTCCATTGAAGGCTTCTCTTGAAAACCTCACAAACCTTAGGATCATCCAAGCATGACAATGAATTAGGGTTTTGATTAGAATCCCCTCATAGTTTTTACCTTTGTGTCTCTCTTTGAGTCTTCTCTTCTCACCTCATAATCAGGGACTAAACCCTAAAGGCTTTAAGACTTTGTGATTAGGGTTATGCCTGCATCCTTCTCTTAGGATGGAGTGTATAACTTTAATCCTAAGTATTAAAACCTTAAGGTGTTTAAATCTCTTAATCAATTCACATAATAATCACCAAGACATCACACTTGTAACTTGGGCCTTGCATTAGGGTTCTAATTCTTCCTTAAGTGGTTAAGAAGGACTAACCCTAGTGTTAATGGACAAGTCCCCCTCAAGTTGTCTTACAAACCATAAAAAACACTTCATCATCATATCATTAATCTAAATAAAATTCACTTAATAAAGGCTTGTTTTGTCATGGGCTTAATCCCTAATCATGGATTAAGTTGAGGAGTTTTCCTCAACTTAAACATTCTCATCTATTATCCTTCTTTTAGGATGGTGTAATGAGTCTGTTTAATCCTTGATTATGGCTTAACCTCATTACTTAACACTAAACAAAAACACCAAAAACATCTAAATAATCACAAGTAGGTTAATGATCTTAATCCTACATCAAAGGTGATTAAGTGTGAGAATCTGACTTCACACTTAAGGTATTCTCATTACCCCTAATCAGAGGGAAGATGTGATGAGTTTACTAAATCCATTGGTTTAGGCTTAAGCTCATTAACTTATGACAAACTTTCAAAAGCAATAAAAGACTGAAAACACAAAAACAAACAATGATCGTCTCCTCCGGGATTCTTTTCTCATCACCTTCACTCACAACCGAGAACTAGCTTCTTCCGTCTAATGCAAGACAGTTAGCATCTGTGCCAGACAGATCATACACTTGAGCACAGGCAAGTAAGCAGTTCACAAGTCAACTCATCTTTCAGTCACTTTGGGTCGAACTACGGTGTTCTGACTTCCTCATTGCACGAGAGGATACGTAGGCATAACTTAACAGTTATCGAACAAAAGTCTCTGTATATCCCCCTCTTTCCAGCTTCATTCTTTAGCCTCATTATCATGAGCATCTCATCTTTGTTCTTACACTGACACTGTATATATCACACTTCACACTTCTTTTGCACTGACACCTGTACATTTCTTTTCCAGCTATTTTACACACAGATTGCACTGACACCACCCCTTTAAAGCACAAATCTTTCAAGCGTGGATCCCGTCGAGTACGGCGGACAATCTGGGTGCTAATACCTTCCCAGGTTGTAACCAACCCCCTTTCTCAGTCTCTCTGGTTCGCAAACCGTCTTATCCATCTCTTTCCAGGCCTATGCAGCATTGCCTTTCCTCCGGGATAAAAATGCCTAGCTGGCGACTCTATTCATTCTCCAGTGAGTTCACGGCTGTGTGTTCTCACTGTTCCCCTCGCCGACCGTTCGCGTCTGTACCTTCATCTGATCCGTTTTCATTTGTCGGGAGCGACAGAAGGCTTCAGCAAGATCATTCCAATCACAGATGTTGACACTCTCCAACTGATAGTACCATTCCAATTGAGCTCCAGATAAGCTCTCTTGGAAGAAATGGATCCACAACTTCTTATCAGCAGTATGGGGTTGGATCCTCCGGACATAAGATCTCAGATGCAGCTTGGGACAAGAAACACCATCATAAACTACGAAAGTAGGAACCTTGAAACCAATGGGTATGACCACCCCAGATATCAAACTCAGGTCTTCAAAATCCAGCCCAGAAGACTTTTGCAATTCCATAGCATCCATTCTATCTACCAGCATTTTGAACTTATCTTCATTAGGCTCATGATAGTAGTTAGCTTCAGAATCAGAGTCCCCCATAGTGTTGTGGAGACTGCCTCCCTCTTTATCAGACTCTTCAGACTCATAATCTTCAACCTGTTCCTTGGTCTTGACAGGACCTCTGAACCTTCTTCCCATGTTGATCAAGCCACCTGACCTTCTAGTCTTTTTGTTTTCTTGGCCAACAGTGTCTTCAATTCATCCTGCCCCTTGGACAAGTTCAGGATCAGCTCTTGGAACTGTGCATTTTGTGCCTGGAGATCTTTAACTGTTTGTTCAAGAGCCATTGCTGAAATAAACAGCGAGAAGATAAGAAACCTGTACATAAGAAACCTGTGATGCAATGATATGGTATGTGAATGTTCATGCAATGTTTTCAAGGACCACAGGATTTAAATTTGCTTAAACAACCACGAAAGTAAACTTTTATTAGTAATAAATTTATTTTCCCCTTGGGCTTACAATAAATACAAAAGATGGGGTTTTAAGTCTCCCATGGACGTTTCCTCTTTGTGTTGAGGTATGAGTTGAGGTTCCACTCCTCGTGAAGTTGCTTTGTTAGCTCTAGGATTCTTTCTTGACTTGATTTGTAATGAGCCTCGAAAGTATCCCTTTGCTCCTTCAACTGGATCCAGGACCTCTGTAAGTCTTCCATGTCAGTGGGCATGTCTGGGTGAAGGATGGTATAAGAAGTATCCCCCTCAGTAACAGGCTCCATAGTAACTGGCAGGACGGCAGGATATGGCATCATGAGAGTCTGAGCACGAGATCGTACCCATCTGAGGTAAGCTTCCATAGGAATAATGTACTTAGGCTCTAGAGTCTTGCTGTCAACCTTGTTCACTTTTCCCCATGCTCGTATGAACCTTTGACGGTAACCTTGCAGATCGTTGTCGTAGTCAAACACAATAACCTGAATCAACATGTCATGTGGACCATCACTCCGAGCGTAACCAAACTGTCGTAAAGATAGAGAAGGGTTGTAGGTGATGCCTCCTTTTATGCCTAGAAGTGGCACATTTGGAAACTCCCCACAACGGTCAATGATAATGACATTCTCCATAGATCTGGAGCACCAATGGATATCTGAATGAGAGAGTGACATGATCCTTTTGGACCACCTGAACCCTTGCTCATTCTTCATCACTGAGCGAGGAAGGTGAGAAATAAACCACCTAGATAGCAGAGGTATGCAGCACATCATAGTTCCTCGTGCCTTTGTAGTACGAGTGTGAAGTGAATGCAGAATGTCTCCAAGAAATGTAGGCACTGGATTGTGACTCAGAAATATGTTGATGGCACGAACGTCTATGAACTGATCAGGATTGGGGAACAATACTAAGCCATAAATCAACAAGGCTAAGATCTCCTCAAAAGCATCATAGCTCATAGCTTTCAAGAACACTTGAGCCTTCTCTATCAACACCTTAGCAAGAATACCCTTAACTCCGCTTCTCGTTTCTAGAACAATGTCAGACTTCTTCAGATGTAGAGCTGCAGGAATAACCTCAGGTTTAGGCTCTTTTTCCAAGCCAATGAATGGTTTCTGATCAAGTACAGGTATACCCAGAAGTTTAGAGAACTCTTCCATTGTAGGAACCAGCTGGTAGTCGGGGAATGTGAAGCAATGGTGCTTAGGATCAAAGAACTGAAACAGAACACTCATCATGCCTTCATTGAACCCTGAAGTGACTAGATCCAGAAGGTTACCATGTCTCTTGATGAACTGGGAGTTTTCAGACACTTGAGAAACCAACTCTTTAAGCTTAGGAGGTATGCCTACAAAATTGATCCTGATAGTATTTCTACGAGCAGAAGCCATGACCTGCAACAAAGAACAAAGATAAATCCTTTGGTCCTTGAAATGGTTAGTGAAAATGCTATGCTTATGATGCATGATGATGTCATGATGTTATGCTCAATCACAAACATGTGGCACACACAAACAAGTCACATCATAGCCCTAGGTTTACAGGCTTTCATGAGGTTCAAAGGTAAGTACCCTCCCCTGAAGTTAGTTGGTTCATCCTGTCCTACAAAAGTAACCAGGTTCTAAGGGATCTCAATATCATTGATCCTTCACAAGGGTGGTTGTTCAGTAGGCAACTTACTTGCCAACCAAAACCCTCCAAGTTTAGAATCTCAATGAGCGTAGTATCGAGTATCAACCAACTTCAGTCTTCACCAAAGCCGGTTATCTCACTACTTTTCTAAAGGCCAAGATGGGATAACTAGGGTTCTAAAAGTTAGTTAGTGCATTGACAACATATGGCAGCCTCATATTATCCTCAACTTGACTTAAGGAACATAAGCACCAACCAAGAAGTCACACTAACTATGGCCACCAGATCAACCATATCGGTATACGCCGTATAGTTTCCTTGGTCTATTGCCATTTACCTAAGGTACACTAGATACGGGTTAGGATCTTTCACACATAAGAGCACCCAAAAAGTAAAGTAAATCAAACAAAATAAACAATTTTAAAGTGATCTAATTCCTAAGGGTACCCCTCTTTTATTAAATCCCCAGCAGAGTCGCCAGTTCTGTAACACAGTGGGAGAACTGACTTTAGTTATGTTGCGGATAGCAAGAGTCGCCACCGACTTTTATTTTATCCAAAGGAAAGGCATAAAAGAACAGGAAAGACCTTTTTAAAAGATTTTTGGGTCCGGGGGGTAGGTTATGTAAAGGGAAGGTGTTAGCACCCTTTACATCCATGGTTATCCATGGGCTCTTAGTTACTTAGCTCACTTTAAATTGTTTTTTGAAATGTGAAGTGTGTGAATAGAAATTTTCTTAAGTGTTTTATAATGATCCATGTACGGATATATATAAAACCTTTGTTTTGAAAATTGCTTGAAAAATGTGAAGTGTTTGAAATGTTTTTGAAAAATGAGCACGTACATAAGAGGAACCTACCCTAAGTTAAGTCTTTTCTATTCTTGAATATCCTTTAAATGGTAAGACTATCCCTATTATTAAGGAATAGGTAGTCATTACCTTGGATGTGAGGGACAAGTGAAGGGACATCTGTTATTTAGGCAACTGTGAGGTGTATAAGCAATTCGAATGGACTTATCATCTTTATTCGAAAGGGACAAGATCATTACGAAGGCAACATTCGAAGGGACTTGATCTTTTTATCTGTTTAAGGGACTAGATGATATAAGATGAGGGACTTTGCTTTATACACCCTACTTGACCTTTTGTTTAGGTAACTTGAGAGGTAACCCTTAAGAAGTGAGATGGCGATCCAGGATCGACTTACGTGTGTGAGTGTACGAGTTCAAATATTTATCTTTAAATTAATGATCTAAATTCAATTTTAAGTACAAACATGTTTCACTCCCTATTTTACTAACCATAGCATTTAAAATATAAATATTAAAAATTACTACAACTATTACATATGAGATACAATTACATTATAATAATAAAAAATAAATAAGCAAATAAATAATAATAAATAATTGGGGTTAGTAGCAATAATAATAATAATAACAATCATACAAATAAATAAATGGGGTTAGTAATAATAAAATAAGTAAGAATAAAGAAATTAGCATAATAATGAATAATAAATTAAAAGTTCAATTTTTTTAATAAATAATTATTTTTTAAGATTAAGAGGAAAAATAAGCAATTTATACTATGTACTAATTATTATTAAGATTTAAATTTATAGACATGTTATAAAAATAAGGATTAATTATAATTAAATAAACATATTATAAAAATAAATTATATTAATAAGATCAAATTAGGAGTTTTTAATTGTTTTAAACATAATCTAAACAATTATTTACATGATTTATACAAAACTATGAATAATGATAATATAAACAAATAATAAAAATAAAGAAGCATAATTAACATTTGTATAAAATAATTAGGGTTTTATAAAAAATGTTATTAGGATTAATCATAATAAATTAGGGTTTACTTATGTTTCTACAAATTAAATCAAATTAAATCAATTTATTCACAAATTATATATATACATACATATTATAAATAAAAATATTTTTATAAAAGAAAATATGAAGTTTTTTAAGAATATTGAATAAAAGTATTTTAATGATATTTATAAATTGTATTTGATAATTTAATAAAATAGAAATAATTAAAATAAGAAAATAATGAAAAATTGCTCAAAAAGAAAGGACCTGGGATTTGAACCCAGGTCCCTTACCTCCAAACGCAGCATCAAAACCACTCTGGCCAGCATGCACTAGTGATAGAGATTGAGATCCACATGCCTTTGTTTCATGTCCTGTACAAATTACAACAAAACAAAAAAATAACACAAAAAGGGCCTGGGGAGGTTTCGAACCCAGGACCCTCACACAACAAGCAAACACTTTTACCATCCAGCCAGAAGGGCGCACCTGATGTATAATTCACAACAACTAATAATATATTAAGCCATGTAATACATGAGAAAATGAAGCAAAAAGAATGCTGCCTCCAGGAATCGAACCCAAGCCTTGAAGCAATACACGCACATCCATTACCACTGGGCCAAGCAGGCTTCTGTGAAACAAATCAATAACAATACAATAAAATATTAAGACAAATATTTGAATTCCAGAATGGGCGCCAGGACTTCATCTTCTTCCTTGGATTTTCGCAGGTTTTCCTGCGAAATTTGTTGGGAAGTTTCCTACGAATTTTCATGCGTTCTTGAACCTGCGAATTTCATGCTTCACTAAACACGCACAATTTTATCCAATTGATTACATAAACATGTTCCAAACAGTTCATTAAGTTGATTTATGGTCTCAAAATTCATTTATAGTTATTGGATTGTGAAACCCTAATTCAAGAGGCATGAACCCTAAAATGGTGTTTCACGAATTGGCCATCAAAACATCAATCTAATTGCCCAGAATTCATCACTACATTCATCTAAACACAAATCAATAGTCAAACTTGATTAATAAATGTAAAAATGCAAGAACGAAAAAAATCAAAAGTGAAAAAGAAACGATTCGGATTTCTCAATATGTCATGCTATGGACCAATGTGATGAATGGTTTCGATTCAGGGATGTCCAGGGAAGCTTGTGATGTTCTTAAAATACCTTGAAACCTCCTCTAAGATTGAAACCAAAAATTCACTTTTGAAGGGTTTTTTTGAAGTTTTGAACTTACTCTTGAGGCAGCAATTTTCGTCCCCTTTGCATTGTGATGGTTTGTATACTTATAGTTGGATGAAACTAGGTCAAAAAATTGGATGGTTGTTTGGACTTTTTGGATTCAAAAGATTGAAAAAGATCATGGCTTGAATTTCAAATATTTTTGAATGAAACCTTTCTATCTTAAGACTATCATCATCAATTGTATATCAATCTGATCCAATTCATGTTTATGACTTTTCAAAATCAAAATATATTTTAAATCTTCATATTTTATATTTTATTTGAATTTAAAATGATTTTTAATATAAAAAATCATAATAAATAAAATAAAATTATGAAAATATTAAATAAATTTCGTGCATGATGTCATGGAACACCTTGGGTCACAAAAAGTTCAGCCCATTTGAAGAATTATGGTTTTAAGACCCTATTTTCTTCATAAACCACCCAAATATTTCCCAACTTTGCAAGGACAAAAATCATTCAATTTTAATTATATGAGGGTGTTATTGGACATTTTGGAAAGCTTAAAGAGTCCTCTAACCAACCCCATTGGTTTCATGTCCATATCATTTACCATTCTCAAGTTATACCCTTTTGAAGTTGTTGACTTTTTGTTGACTTTCAAAAGGACCTATAATGTCTTAGCTCATACCTTCCAAATGAAGCATTTTTGGGCTTGGCTTGTGAGACACAAAGTTGTAGAGAATTAAATTTCATTCAAAATGAGATTTGGATGGAAAAAATTTGATGAAGCATGTGAAAGTTATGGCTGGTCAAAGTTCAGTTGACTTTTCCTGAGAAAACCCTAATTTAGAAACCTCTGATTCTTGATGATCTGAAATGTCCTTGATGAATCATGATCAACCCTTGATAAAATGATGAATTTTACTTCATATACTTGATGTTGGCAAAAAATCATGAAGTTTGACTTTGGTTTGACCACAGTTGACCTCAGTTTGACTTTTTAACTGCTTTGACTGACTTTGACTTATCTGATCATCTGACTGAGCAAATCTTTGAGAAAAGTTTTGAAACTTGTCATGGGGATTCTTAAACACATATAAGATGCTATGAAGCTCACTTGAAGTCTTGGAAGTCCATTTAGCCTGATTAAAGTCAAAACCCTAGTTTTGGATGCACTGCTTAGGAGGATGCATTGTCTGAGGGAATTGTCAAACTTTCTGACTATTGGTGAACTTTGTGAACATCATTGTGAACCTTGTGAACCTCATAAGATGTCTTGTGAACCTTGTGAACATAATAAGATGTCTTTTGAACCTTGTGAACCTCATAAGATGTCTTGTGAACCTTGTGAACCTTATAGTACACAAAGTCTTGTTTTGTGAGGGCAAATTTTGGGGTGCAACAGTTACAACCTGGGAAGGTATTAGCACCCAGATTGTACTTCGTACTCGACGGGATCCACGCTTAAAAGATTATGTTTGAAAGGGGTAGGGTATGTGCTATCTGTGTGCAAAAGCTGGAAAAGGAATGTACAAGTGTCAGTGCAAAATGGTGAATGCTCAGGAAATAAGGCTTAGAAAAGAATAATGAAAGAGGGGGATGACAAAAATACTTTTGTTCGATAACAATAAAGTTATGCCTACGTATCCTCGCGTGCAATGAGGAAGTCAGAACACCGTAGTTCGACTCAAAGAGATTGAAAGATAAATTGACTGTTGAACTGCTTACTTGCCTATGCTCAAGTGTATGACTCGTCTGGCTCGAGTGCTAACTGTCTTGCATTAGACGGAAGAAACAAGTTCCCGTTTATGAGTGAGTGTAATGAGAAAAGAATCCCGAAGGAGACGATTATTGTTTGTTTTTGTATTTTCAGTTTTTTATTGCTTTTGATGTTTTGCATAAGTTAATGAGCTTAAGCCTAAATCAAGGGCTTGTAAACTCATTATATCCTCCCTGATTAGGGATAATGAGAATACCTAAGTATGAGATAAGCATCTCAACTTAATTACCATGATGATGTAGGATTAAGATCATTAACCTACTTGTGATTATTTAGATTTTTTTTTTTTTTGTTTAGTGTCAAGTAATGAGTTTAATCTCTAATCACAGATTAGTGGGCTCATTACACCATCCTAATAGAAGGATAATAGATGAGGACACTTAAGCTGAGGAAGATACACCAACTTAATCCATGGTTAGGGATTAAATTAATTATATAAAAAGCCTTTATTAAGTGGATTTTAATTAAGGGTGAGATTAAGAAATGAATTTTATTGTTTGTAAGACAACTTGAGGGGGAATTGTCCATTAAACACTAGGGTTAGTCCTTCTTAACCATAGAGGAAGAATTAGAACCCTAATGTAAGGCCCAAGTTACAAGATGAAGTCTTAGTGATTATTAAGATGATTTGATTAAGAGGTTTAAACAAATTAAAGGTTTAACACTTAGGATTAAAGTTATACACTCCATCCTAAGAGAAGGATGCAGGCATTACCCTAATTTCAAAGTCCTAAAACTTTAAGAGTTTAGTCTCTGATTGTGAAGATGAGAAGAGAGACTCAAGGAGACTCAAAGGTAAAAAGTTAGGGGGGACTAATCACAACCCTAATTATTATTATGCTTGGATTTTCCTATGGTTTATAAGGCTTAAGAAAGATCTTCAAGGAAGCCACCAATGGAAGAAGCAGATGAAAGGAAGATGAGAAAGAAGAACAAGTTACTTACTTAATTGAAGAAGATAAGTAACTTAAAGAAAGAAAGTGAGAGAGATGGAACACGAGTGAATCAAATTCACTTAAAAGACAAGTAAGGATGCAAATTAAAGAGATAAGAGAAATGATAAGTGAAGGCAAATCCACTTTTCATAGTGACTTACCACCTAAAAATGTTAGTATGAATGCATAAAGTATAAAGGATAAAGAAATGAAGTGAAATGAGATGCAATGAGATGAAATGACCAAAGTCATAAGTTTTTATGCAATGTTAATGTCATATGAGATGAGGAAAAGGCATACAAAGTGCATATGTATGATCATACAAGAATGATATATCATGTAAGCATGCTTTGAAGTTTAAAAACACATGAAAGTTAATGAAATGAAATGAATGCAAAACATGGCAAATGAATGAAGAAATGATCAATCATGATTCTAACATGTCCTAAGATGTCTAAGATGACATATGAATGCAAGAAATGTCATGGAAAGTTCATGTATGGATGTATATGCAAGATGAATGCAAATGAACATGAGAAATTAGGGTTATATGGAAGTATGAGATGCAAATGAACAAAACAGAAGCATATGACATGATAAAAATTTGAAACCAAACTCAAACAAACCCTAATCCCATACTAGGTCACACCCCAAAGGAGAAGGTCAAAAGCCTAACCAATCACAAGTTATGAAATTCCTAAGTGTCTAGGGTTTTTTGGGTGGTTCAAAGGGAAAAAATCAAATCAATTCAAAAATGCAAGATAAATTCATGAGATAAATATCCTATAAACTACATGCCATGCAAAAAATAATGCAAAAAGAATCATCTTCAAACTCTTCTTAGTTAGGCATAAATGATTTTTTAAGTTAGGGCTCAAAAATATAATTTAAATGACCCTTAATTCAAAGAAAATTATCAAGTTATGATCAAACCTAAAATGAAATTTGTGTGAAGAGTTTGAAAATGTTTCTAAATGCAATGGGATGATTCATGATATTTTGGTGATTTTTAGAAACCTAAATGTATTTTTAATTAATTAAAAGACATTAATTAATTAAAAATAACATTTAAATATTTTTAAAATACTTTTTTAATGCAAAAAATAAAATAAAAATCATTTTTAGGTTGAGAAAAATATTTAAAACAAAAATGCAAAAGGGGATATTTTTTGGATGATTTTTGCTATTTTAAATTAAATGTGCAAAAGAAATGGAATAAAAATGAAATAAAATGAATAAAAATGCAAAGTCAGCTGATCTTAAGGCCATGATTTAAACTGGGGAAGACTGCGCGCGTGAATGGGAGACCTTGATTGAATCTGGCTAATTAATTAATAATTAACCTTAAGTGAAATGATCTGAACCGTACACACGCGCGCGAAATCAAATCTAAGGGTTGACATTCAAACTGAGTCACTAAACCCTAATTAGGGTTCTAAACATTTTCAGGTGACCGGAGCTAGCTCCGGTCATCTTCTCCGGCAGTCCAAAACAACTAACTCCCTCCCTAGGCTAAATCAAAGGCTTTGAAGCTCCATAATCACTCTCTTAACACCCCTAAGCAAGAATCCATCATCAAAACACATTTATCATACATCAAAAACAAGATTCGAAGCAAATCGTAAAACTGAACAAAACTTTCAGAAGTTCAATACATGCTTAATACTCAACCATTTTCAAAACAAATTATATCAGGGTGATCATGAAGCATGAAGATTCATTTAGAAACTTAAAACGCAAGTTCTGGAAAAAATGTTCTTGAGATTACCTGAGGTTGAGCTTTCAGTTCTTGAGCTTTCTGGACCTTTCTTTGGTGCAAATCAACTCCAATGAGCTTCCTGAGAATCCTTTGATGTTTGGAGTGAGTTTATTTGGCCTTTTTCCGAAGTTCAGTTTTGAGAGGTGAAAAATCGTATTTTGATTTGGGTGGGTGTTTTGTTGAAATGAAGGGTGGGAAATGATCCTTAGGTGGTGGTGAGGTGAATGGTGGAAACATATTTGAGTTTGAGTGGCTGGTTTTGCAGATTCGAAGAGAGGAAGGTTTTTGGTGATTTTTTCAATCCTGGCTTGTGGGAGGTTCTCAGCTTGTGTGTGGTGTGTTTTGGATTGCTTTAGGTTAGTATAAACAATTGCAATTGGTTCAGAGAGTTGTTGTAGCTCAGCTTGATTGGTATGGTTGTTTTTGCAAAAAGTCAACATTGGTTGTACTATGAGCATGGGTCATGGCAGGAGTGGTTCTATGGCATGTCTGGCCTCAGCTGACTTTGTGGAGGGCCCTTAGATCATTTTTATTCAGCTGGATCACTTGGATGGAGAGATACCATAGGTTTTGCAAAATTCTCTCTTTGAAATTTCTTGGATCATAAGTCATGGAAATGCATGGTTCAAAGCATAATTATGATGTTTAGAGGTTTGTTTGACATGTTGTGAAGTGTTTTTGTCCATTTGAAGTCATTAGAATGCCTTAACATGCCAATTTGCAAAATCCCTCTTTGACATGAAACTTGAAATTTTAGGATTTTTGCCAACTTTGAAAAGCCATATCTTGAGTTCTAGGATGAATCAAGACATGTTCTTGTACTTTTTGAAAAGGGAAATACCTAATCTACAACTTTCATGACCAATAATTTTTCATTTGAAGCATTTTTGGTTGAGAAAGAGGAGGTTGAAAAACTTTGCCAAAATGGAAAGTTTCCATTACAAGTCATTTCCATTTTTGGCAAGTTTGCAAATGGCTCAAAATTCTTCAATCTTGTGAACTTCCAACCTCTTCTAAGATCAAATAAATATCATAGAACTTCAATTTGATGAAAATACCCCTTTGGTTCCATTGTTGGGGGCCTCAGATGCCCTGATTTTGACTTATCTTGCTCAAGAAGTTACCCAGTGAATATATGACTTACACAATGAATTTCTTCATCAAACTTGGTACAAATGATCCTTATAACACCTTAAGAACATTAGAAACAAGAATGGCCCAAAAATTTTTTAGTTGAGGCCTCTGAAACCAAAACCCTAATTTTGGTCATCTATGTAGTAAAAACCCTAGCTCTGCTTCCATGCCTTGATATTTCTTGTGATATCTTGACTTCCATGAACTTTGAGGGATATAATATGATGATAGAACACACATGGACCCTCTTGGAACACTTTGAGGCCTTTGGGATTGCTCAGATGGAATCTTGGATTGCTCAGATCACAAACCCTAGATGCAGTTGAACTTGAACTTATGCAGTGAAACAAATATGCTATATGAGGTGGTATGCTTATGTTGATGAAAACATGAAAGATCACAAGCCATGGTGTGATATGAGTGAGGGAAAATTTGGGGTGTTTACAGCTTCCCCTATTCAAACATGAGTTAGCTGTGCAAGATGTAAGTGTCTTGCTTAACAGACAAACAAGATAACGTGTGGTTGAATACTAAAGACAACCAAAATTTGCACTCGCTGGATAGAAGAAGAAAAGTGTAGTAAAGTATGATTATCAAATGAAGGCGATGGAGGAAGACCATCGAGCAGAGGACGACTGCTGGGGATAAATTGGTAAGTAAAGCAATGACAGGGACGACCGACAAGCTGGGGAAATAAAGAGACCATGACGGGGACGACCATCAGGTAAGGAAACAAGATTCTCTGGGGATTGAAGTAAGGCAATGATGGGGACGACCATCAAGCTTGAAAAGTAAAGTAATCAATAATGGGGACGTCCATCAGGTTAAAGAATAAATGAAATATTGATGAGGGACGATCATCAAAGGTGAAGGACGATCACCTAGCAGGGGACGGCTGCTCTTTATCATGACATAGGACGAATGTCGGATAGAAAAGGTCGACGATGGGGACAGCCATCGGATAAGCATGATGAAGGATGATCATCAAGAGGTTGAGGATGATCACCTAGCAGGGTACGGCTGCTCTCGGGGTTTATCACGACATACGACGAATGTCGGATCGAAAAGGTTGACGATGGGGGCGGTCATCGGATAAATGATGAGGGACGGTCATCAACAGGTGAAGGACGATCACCTAGCAGGGGACGGCTGCTCTTTATCACGACATAGGACGAATGTCGAATAGAAAAGTTCCAATAATGGAGATTCCACTAGAGAAAGTGATGAGGGACGGTCATCCAAAGGTGAAGGACGATCACCTGGCAGGGGACGGCTGCCGAAAGTATCACGACATAGGACGAATGTCGGATAGAAGAAAGTTGTTTTCTTGGTGACTTGCTGAGGAATGGTAGACACGGACGAGTGTTCATGCACAAGAATAAAAGGTATAAGTGTTGGACGATGTGTATAGATTAAAGATGCGGACGGGCATCCTTAGGACCATGATACAGACGAGTACCGGTAGAAACAAACGCTGACGCGTGTTCAGAGATGATGGTACGGACGAGTACCAACTGGTTAACAAAGAACACGGACGAGTGTCAAATCTGTTGAGGAGTGATATATATACAAGATACGGACAAGTATCAAAGACTTCTGTATAAGTATGAGTGAGTATTGGTTTATTGGTGAAGTATGAGCAAGATACGGACGAGTGTTCAACTTGCTGGGGAAAGTATGACACAGACGAGCGTCAAAAGAGAAATGTATAAGTTATGAATAAATATTTGCAAAAAAAATGTTATGGCGACCTATGGGGATAGGATGACACGGGCGAGTGTCAAAAGAGTGTGTTAAACAAGTATCTGTTTGCAGAAGGTATTTTGGCAATCATGCTGGAGGAATATGGCACGGACGAGTGTCAAAAGGAGCGTGTAGGTATCTGTATTTGAGAATGCAAAGGGGACGCTTTGGCTTATATTTGCAGGGGATGCGAGTTTTTTTACTGATGAAACAATGATGGTAATTGCAGGTGATTGGCTCGAACCTGGCTTGTGATCATGCAAATGTTTGATTTTTTCCGTAATGCTCCGTATTAGTCGGAATGCTACGCCTATTTGGTGAATATGATGCAAATGCTATGATTATGCAAAAGAGAAACCGATTCGGGATACGGATCCCGCCGGGATAAAGATCTCTGGCTGATTTGCTTGGAAGAATGTCCCGGCTGGGGAAGAGATCTTTGGATCTGTCAAGAGAGATAGCTCTGCTTGGGGAAAGAGATCATTGGTCGATCTACCCGTAAGGAGAACTCGGTTGGGGAGGAGGAAACTTTCGTCACTTTGTTGTGTAGGAGTTTCAGGCATTGCTCTTCTGGGGAGAGGCTGGAAACTCTGTGGGGAGATAATTCTTTTAACCTGCTGAGGATGAGAGATCTGGCACTTTGGTGGGGGATCTCGGCTGGGGAAGCTCTTGTTGAATAGACTTATGCTGGGAATGAGGAGGTTTTGATAACTTCGCTGGGGAAAAGTATTCCAGATACTACATGGGGAGGAGGTATGCTGGGGAAGTGTGCTTGGCATGCCCTATGCTGCATATTGAATACCTACAATCTGTTAAGATAAGAGAAACGCACAAGTATCCCAAGGTATCCCTTACCGGATTCCGTCATAGGAGTTAGATATTCCTGACAATAAATACATTTCCTGCAAGCATTTATTAAAAATGGCTCATTTATTTTATGCAAGCATTTTATCATGAATATTGGACATTTTGCAAACAAAACAAAATGTACAAGAACGAGGTATGACTGAAAAACTCTGATTTCATTCATCTGGGTTCCCTGAATTGGCAAATACAGTCAAAGAAACAAATCACCTGGAATAAGGAGATTGCTACAAACTGAAAAAATAAAAGTGTTGGCAATGTTGACGACGCTCCGGTGAACTTCCTTTTCTATGACCTATATGACCTTGACGTTCTTCTCATCTAGCTTTCTAAAGAAGGTTGATTCTGATTGATGCTTTATCCCTTCGAAACTTGTCGTGTTGTGAGCGATACAGATGAATTCAGAATGCAGTTGTTCGCTTATTCCCTGATTTTGCGTTGATCGCCCTTTCGGGTTTTCAATCCACCGGGATACACATTTTTTCCTGAGTTGTCCAATGCGGCTTTTAAGCTCAGCAGGTGTACATTTTTTTGATTTTTCCCTTATTTTTGCCTGAGTCTTTTATTATGTTTTTGACTCGCCGGGATGCCCTGTTTTTTCTTGGACTTACATTCTGTTTTTATGTCCATCGGGTCATTTTATGCGAAGTATTTTTTTAACTGCATCTGAATTCACAGGGGATAGGAAATCTTCACCATCCATAGTAGTGAGCATCAGTGATCCACCAGAGAAAACCTTCTTTACTATGAATGGACCATCGTAGTTTGGAGTCCACTTGCCCCTGTGCTATGTATGAGGAGGAAGGAGTCTCTTCAGCACAAGATCTCCTACTTGGTATTCCCGAAGCCTGACTTTCTGATCGAAGACTTTCTTCATCCTTTTCTGATATAACTGCCCATGACAGATGGTAGCTAATCGCTTCTCTTCGATCAGATTCAGTTGATTGTACCGAGACCGGACCCACTCTTCTTCGTCCAGCTTTATATCCATTAGTACCCGTAAGGAGGGTAACTCAACTTCAACAAGTATGACTGCCTCCATACCATACACAAGCTGATAAGGTGTTTCCCCAGTAGACGTTCTGATTAAGGTGCGATACCCATGCAAAGCAAATAGTAGCATTTCATGCCAGTCTTTATATGTAACCACCATCTTTTGCACAATCTTCTTAATGTTTTTGTTAGCTGCCTCAACAGCGCCATTCATCTTTGGCATATAAGGAGAAGAGTTGTGATGTTGAATTTTGAAGTCCCGGCACAGTTCTTCCATCATTTTGTTGTTCAAATTGGAACCATTATCAGTAATGATTCACTCGGGTACTCCATATCGACAGATAATGTCTCTTTTCAAGAATCTGGCTACCAATTGTCTGGTGACGTTTGCGTACGAAGTTACTTCAACCCATTTGGTGAAGCAATCAATGGCTACCAGGATGAATCTATGGCCATTTGAAGTAGTAGGTTCGATCTTTCCAATCATGTCAATGCCCCACATGGCAAAGGGCCAAGGTGAAGACATCATGTTCAAAGGATTTGGAGGCAGATGCACTTTGTCTGCATAGATCTGGCATTTATGGCACTTTCTAGCGTAGGCACAACAGTCTGCATCCATTGTGATCCAGTAGTAACCTGATCGTAATAATTTCTTGGCCATTGTATGTCCTTCAGCATGGGTACCGAAAGATCCTTCATGCACCTCGTCCATCAGCAAGTCTGCTTCTTTCTTATCAACACATCTAAGTAGAACCATGTCAAAGTTTCGCTTGTATAATGAACCATCAGCATTAAGGAAGAAACTACCGGCCATCCTTCTTAATGTCTTCTTATCATTGGATGATGCCCCAGGTGGGTATGTTTGATCCTCTAAGAAGCCTTTGATATCATGGAACCAAGGCTTGTCATCTTTAGCAATGTCCACAGAGAAAACGTATGCTGGTCGGTCCAATCTGGATACTGAGATACGAGGCACATAATGGGCAGTCTGAACTTTGATCATGGAAGAAATGGTAGCTAAAGCATCTGCGAACTGATTTTAGTCCCGAGGGATATACTCAAGTTTGACTGTTGTGAAGAAAGTCAATAATCTCCTCGTATAGTCACGGTATGGAATCAGATGCTCTTGGTGAGTGTACCATTTGTTGTTGGTCTGATTGATTACCAAAGCTGAATCTCCGAACACATTCAAAGTCTTGATTCTGAGGTCAATGGCTTCCTCAAGGCCCATGATACATGCTTCGTATTCTGCTTCGTTGTTAGTGCAGACAAAGGTGAGTTTTGCCGAGAAAGGCATATGAACTCCTTTAGGTGTAATGAGCACTGCACCAACTCCAAGACCATTCATATTGACAGCCCTATCAAACATCATTGTCCATTCTTCTTCTAGGTCAGGTCCTTCAATGTGAACAGGCTCTTCATGATCTTTTTCTCTTAAGTACATGATGTCTTCATCAGGGAAGTCAAATCTCATTGGATGGTAATCATCAATGGGTTGCTCAGCCAAATAGTCAGACAGTACACTGCCTTTGATGGCCTTTTGAGATGTGTACTGAATGTCATACTCTGTCTGAATCATTTGCCATCTTGCAACCCTTCCGTTAAGTGTCGGCTTCTCAAATATGTACTTGATGGGTAGTGTGAGTCAGCATATATTGTCTTAGTCGGCGAGCAGCCCACGCTAAAGCACAACAAGTTTTCTCGAGCAGTGAATAACGTTGTTCACAGTCGGTAAACTTTTTGCTTAGGTAGTATATTGCATACTCTTTTCGACCAGACTCGTCATGTTGGCCCATCACACACCCCATTGATCCTTCTAATAATGTCAGGTACATTATTAAAGGTCTTCCTTCAACTGGAAGCATAAGAATCAGAGGTTCTTGCAGGTACTCCTTGATCTTGTCAAAAGCCTTCTGACAATCTTCTTTCCACCTGACCGTTTGTTCCTTTCTTAACAACTTGAACAGGGGCTCACAGGTTGTGGTGAGATGAGATATGAACCTAGATATGTAGTTCAATCTACCTAAGAACCCCCAAACTTCTTTTTCAGTCCTAGGTGCAGGCATCTCCTGAATGGCCTTGACTTTGTCGGGATCAACTTCAATCCCCTTTTCACTTACAATAAATCCCAGCAACTTACCGGACCGTACCCCAAATGTGCATTTGTTGGGGTTTAGCTTCAGCTGATACTTTCTCAGACGCTTGAACAACTTCAGCAGATTTACCAGATGGTCTTCTTCAGTGAGGGACTTGGCAATCTTGTCATCCACGTAGCATTCAATTTATTTGTGGATCATATCGTGGAATAACGTTACCATAGTCTGTTGATAAGTCGCACCAGCATTCTTCAGTTCAGATGGCATTACCTTGTAACAAAATGTGCCCCAAGGTGTGATGAAGGTTGTTTTCTCCATGTCTTCGGGTGATATCTTGATCTGATTATACCCAGAAAAACCATCCATGAAGGAAAACACCGAGAACTGAGTTGTGTTGTCGACCAATACATCAATGTGAGGTAATGGGAAATCATCCTTCGGGCTAGCTCTGTTCAGATCCCGGTAGTCCACACACATGCGTACTTTTCCATCCTTCTTAGGTACTGTTACAATGTTAGCAACCCACGGCGGGTAACTAGTCACAGCAAGGAAACCGACGTCCCACTGTTTTTTCACTTCTTCCTTAATCTTCATGGCCATATTTGGGCGAGTACGGCGTAGCTTTTGCTTTACTGGAAGGAAATCTTCTTTTAATGGCAGCTTGTGCATAACAATATCTATATCCAGACCTGGCATGTCTTGATAGGACCAAGCAAAGACGTCGACGTATTCTCAAAGCATGTCAATGAGCTGTTCTTTTATTGAAGCCTGCAAACTGGCCCTAATCTTCACTTCTTTCAAATCCTCTTAGGTACCAAGATTCACTGTTTTAACCTCCTCCTGATGAGGAGTGATCACTTTCTCTTCTTGCCTCAATAACCTGGCTAACTCTTCAGGTAACTCATAGTCTTCTTCAACCCCTTCATCAGCTTGATTAATTGGATTGTCGAAGTCATACAAGTTCATAACAGTGTTGTTGTCGGTGCAATCTGGAGGATAATCTCTGCAAGGGTTGAGATTGGTTCGTTTTAGTGATCAATTTTAATCTTGTTTAGAAAAGTGTAAAAATGAAATTATTTATTTTTAAAACATTACCATTTTATTGTTTTGTACAAAAGCGAAAAATAAAAAGACAGTGAACGAAAAAGAGACTTGTTTGCAAAAGATGTCTGATATTCATTAATAATCCATTTGCACAAAATTACAATATGGCCCTATTACAAAATGAGTCCTGACACCTTGGGCAAGATGCAGGACTTGATGCATGCCAAAAAAGCAGGAAATAATAATTACTCTGCAGGAGTAACCCTTATAATTTCTTAGGAAGACCAGTTAAGGACTTGGTGACCCGGGATCCTTGGACGAATCCAGCTCTCCAGGTTGAGGTTGCTTTCTGCCTCGTCTTCCAGGTTGTTAACAACATCTGGGGTGAGCATCCCCCCACTGATGAACTTGGGCTCCTTAGCAGCCTCTAATTGATCTTGTCGGAATGGTTTGTAACCCAAACCGAATATGTCCTCCTTCTTTTGCACCGGGAAGCAGCTTACCCCAGCCTTGGGCATTTCCATCTTCAACAACCTTCTGGGCTTGCTGATAGGAGACAATTGAAGTACCCATCCTATCCTCTTGGGATGCAACAAATACTTCAGTCGTTGCCTCATTGACGTTCAGAGCCTCGAACCCCTGGCTCATAGTTTCATGGATTTCACCATCCATCTCAATGTATTTGTAGGTAGCTAGATGGCTAACAAATATGTCCTCTTCACCACAATGGTGATAATCTGTCCTTCCCACTCATATTTAAATTTCTGGTGAAGGGTCGGCGTAACTGCGCCAGCGGCATGAATCCATGGTCGACCCAACAAATAGTTGTAGGCCAGCTGTATGTCCATCACATAGAAAGTAGTCTGAAAGACCTGTGGACCGATTATCACAGGCAGCTCCACCTCCCCAAGAATAGACCTCTTGGAGCCATCAAAAGCTCTAACCACCAGATTGCTTAGTCGGAGAGCTATACCATCATATTCAAGCTTAATAAGGGCTTTCTTTGGCAAGACATTGAGTGAAGACCCAGTGTCAACTAGAACATGTGAAAGCACAACCCCTTTACACTCCAGAGTGATGTGTAAAGCTTTGTTGTGGTGATGACCCTCCGTTGTCAAATCATCGTTGGTGAAGCCTAGCCCATGGCTAGTATTAACATTAGACACTACTGTTTTGAGCTGATTTACCGTGATCTCCTCAGGCACGTAGGCTGCGTGCAGGACTTTAAGTAATGCATCCCGATGAGCTTCGGAACACAATAGCAGGGATAAGATGGAGATCTTGTAAGGAGTCTTGTGGAGCTGATCCACAACTTTGTAGTCACTTCTTTTAATTATCCTCATAAATTCATCCACATCCTGGTCAAAGGATGATTTATGAGTCTCTTTTGATGCAGATTCTTCAGGTATCACACTTTTACCTTTGGCTTTGGCAGCAACCTCTGCCTCAGTACCGGTTCTTGGAGCTTGTGACACGAAGAGGCGTCCGCTTCGGGTGAAGCCTCCGCCTCCTTCGACATTATCCACTTGTGAGGTAGGAACTGAAGAATCAAGAAGGACTTTTTCTCCATTGCAGTAGAGGTCTGCACCATAATGCCAAGGTACATCATTGTCTTTATCATATAGAATTGGCCCTAGCATCATGATGGTGACTGGGCTTACTACAGCAGAGGTTGGAACCGTTATTGTCTGTGGATAATAGAAGATGGTGACATGACTTCTTGTGGATGTTGGTGGTGATGAATTGAAGCTTGATTGTTGTTGAAACTGTTGCTGAGATTGTTGTTGAAAGTTGCTGGAGTTTGGGACCGTTGTAGGGTCATAATAAATAGTAACTGTGGAGACGTCGTTGTTGGTGGTTGTTGAAGTTGTAGAAGCAGGTGCAAATGAACTGTTGTTTGTTGAAGTGATGGAAGAAGTGGTTGCTGATTTTGTGGACGAGTCGGTAGTAACAATTGTTGTTGCAGTTGTAGGAGAATCATTTATTATTTTAAAAGGAGTTGCTAGTGTTGTAGAAGTTGTTGTGGTTATTTGCAGAATGCCTTCTTTAATCAAGCCATTGATGCCATTCCTCAAGCTTGCACACCCGTTTTCAGAAACCTTGCAAGATTCACAACAGGCCTCACAACCTGGAAACACTTGGCATTTCAAAAGATGAGTTTTAACCTCTGCCATAGGTGTCTGAATACTTGCAATATCTTCAATCAAACTCATGGGTGAGCCTTCCTATATAGCATTAATCCTTGGCCCACTGGGTTTTGGCATAGGATTTTTCATGACATTTGGAGGTGGTGCAAAGTTCAAGGCCTTTGAATCTACCAGATCCTGGACCTTCATATGCAGAGCCCTGCATTTTTCTGTGGAGTGACCAGGTGCATTCGAATGAAAAGCACACCTAGCATTGACGTCGTAATTTCTCGAAAGGTTCTGAGGATCAGGTGGAGCCAATGTCCTCAACTCAACAAGATTGAGCTTTAGGAGTTGTGGCAGCAATATGGCATATGGTATTGGAATATGGTCAATCACCCTGTTGATCTTAGATGGCCGCTGTTGGAAAGGGCGTTGTTGTTGATTGTTGTTATTGTTGTTGTAGGATCTCTGTTGAGGAAACTGTGGTTGTTGAGGAAAATGTTGTGGTTGTTGAGTGTATTGAGGAGGTGGGGTAGGAATAGTGACAGCAGCAACTGATCTTGGCAAATATTGGGGTCTGCCTCTTCCCATGTGTACATAATTTGTCTCACCAAATCTGCGGGGCCCAGCAAATGGTTTCCTTGCACTGCTTGAACTGGCACCATTGTAAGAAATCTTTCCCATCTTCAGTAAGCTCTCAATTATTTCCCCAGTTATAACTACGTCTGCAAAGCTGGTGGAAGAAAATGCAGCCAATCTGTCAATATAAGTACCCTGGAGAGTATTCATGAACATGTCTGCCATCTCCCTTTCAGACATCGGGGGTTGAACGGCAGCAACTAGTTGCCTCCACCTTTGGACGTACTCTCTAAAGCTTTCTCGGGACGACTGTGACATTCCCATCAGAAGGGTTCTATTTGGAGCCATGTCCAAATTATATTGATATTGACGAATGAAAGCTTCTGCCAAGTCTTTCCAATTCCTTACTGTGGCCCTGGTCAAGTGGGAGTACCATTCCCGGGATGCCCCTGTCAAGCTATCCTCAAAGTAAAACATCCACTATTTCTCATCCATGGTGTAGGCTTTCAATCTCCCCAGGAAAGACTGAAGATGGGTTCGTGGGCAGGATGTGCCATTGTATCTTTCGAAACAAGGAGATTTGAACTTATGAGGAATCATAACCCCCTCCACTAATCCCATGTCCATGACATCAAAATCTAGAGAGTTTTGGGATTCAAGAGACCTTAGCTTCTCTGTAATTTCATCCAACCGACGATCGTAAACTTCATCTCCAGCCCCAACCACAGTAAAATATTCTTCCTAAGGGTCTTCCTGCAAGGCCCTTCCTCCAGTGTTACCTTGGGTGTTTCTTATAGCATTGATGTCTGGGTTCAAATGAGGTCCAAACTCTGGTGGATCAGTATGAGGCTGTACGTGATCGTTTTTACTGGTACCCCCTGTACCTGGATGGTTTTCCTTGGGAGTTTGTTGCTCGACTAACTCTCTCAGTCTTTCTTGGCTCTGAGCTAAGCCAGTCATCACTTCCATAAATTGATTCATTTGGGCCCTCATCTCTGTCCTCTCATTGGCCATTTGGGTCCTCACATCAGTCAAGTCTTGTTGAACTTGATCCATTTGTAATCCCGGAAGGTTGTTTCTTGTCGGATACCGGTGCACTCTATTGATGGGGAATACTCTTCTACGAGCAATGTTTCCTGAAACCACAACAAAGTGAGAAACAACAACAAAACAAAAACCTACAAAACAAAGAAAAAAAGTTAGTATGCAATGCAGGATGCCTATTTGTCTTCCAAGGGTATCCGGTTTGGTTCTTTGGTTTTGACCTTTCCAGACCTCGGGGAATGATGATGTTGCAGAGAGATAAAAGCCCACAGAATAATACAAACCATATATTACAAAAATGTGAAGATACATAGTTTGATTACAATAAAGTTCCCATGGTGGGTCAAAATACAACAACAAAATCAAAGGTACAAACAAAAGGAGATACAAATACAAGGAAATCAAACATCCAACCCAAAGTCATCCTCCCTCACTTCCTTCAGGAGGGCCTCAATCACTGGACCTACTGGGTGCTCTGTAATGGTCCTGATGAGGAGGTTTCTGGTGGCAATGGCACTGGTCAACTTATTGTGCTTATCCTGATCCTTTGACCTCTTCAACCCCGCCCGGAGTTTCAACTCAGAGATCTCCTTCTGTGCTGCTAACAAAGCTGCCTGATTCTTTTTCTCACTAGCCTCCAGCTGCTCTATCCTAGCTTGGGTTCTTTGATCTTCTTGTGCATGAGCCTCAATGATCCTGATCCACCTAGCCTGACTCTCCTCTAAGTAATGCTCAGCTCTGGCCTTCTGAGTCTTAGCTTCTTTGCAAGCATTCTTCAACACTAACTCTCCTGCTCTAGCCTTTCTGATGTAGTCATCTATTTTCTCAATCTTGGTCAAGTGCTTAATTCGGAGCTTCTCTAACCATTCATTATCCATACGGCTGTCATTCCTCTCCCAGAGGGTCTTCTTCAAAGCTTCAGAGAGCTGAGTATTCCTTTCCTTCAATTTCTCAAACTCCTATAAACTGACAGTAGCTGCAGGCTCCACTGTTGAAGGTCCAGGTACATCCTCTAAGGTGAATAGCATACGGGTGATTTGTCCCCTGACACGAGACCAGTCAAGATACTGAGCTGAGGCTATGTTGTTACACTTGCCAAGAATAGTTGTCCCTTTAGTCTGAATATTGTCCCAAGCCCAGGTTGCCTGTCTGACAATGGCAAGGTTGTGCTGGATGTCACAATAGAGGGTTTCTGTCAAATCTTGCCCTCTCGGGGGATGTACCAAAGCATACCCTAACTGCCTCTTGAAAAGCAAAGGGTTGTAGTTGATGCAACCTTTTACTCCAATCAAGGGTACATTGGGATATTATCCATAGCTGGTAATGATATATTTTCCCTTGGTGCTCTGAGTGCACCATCTGATGTCTTCTGATGTAAGGGCAATCATCCTCTTAGCCCAGTTCCTTGGATAATGAGGATTCAAGAAAGTGTCTGACTTCGGTAAGTGCCTTAACAACCAACAGTAGAAGAGGGGTGCACAGCATCTGACCAATCTCCCCATTTGCTTCTCATTCCTTTGATGCACTGAGTAGTAGAAGTCTCCAAGCAAGGTAGGAACTGGGTTCCTCAATAAGAACAGGGGAATAACACTCTTGCTTACAAACTTTGGCTCGTCTGCAAACAAGATAACTCCATATATGCTGAGGGCTAGGAGAGCACAAACAGTTTCCCACTTCCCTGTTGCAGCATGTAGGGTGGCCTGGGAGATCAAGAAATCTAAGTGAAGGCCTGGAATTCCAGCCTTGGTGGTCATGCTCTGGTCAATGAGGGTAGGCTCTAAGTGCAAGGCCTTAGCTATATCTTCATTCTTGGGAGCAACCATCTCAGGGTTGAAGGGAATCCCTCTCCTGATAGGAATACCTAACAACATGGAAAATTCTTCTTTCAATGGTCCTAGCTGAAAATCAGGGAAAGTGAAGCATCTGAGAGGAGGGTCATAAAACTGCAAGCAAGTGTGGATCATGCTCCTCTGGGATGCATCCAGGTCCATGATCATGTCCATAATACCTACATAATGTTCCCTGAATAAAGGGACATGATCAGGAGTGATGAGAGACTGGATCTGTCTGATGCCTGTCAGAGTAGGCTCAAAGAAATGGTATGTGATGTTTCTCTTCCTGGAGGTGTCATGTTGACAATGGATGCTGATGAAGAAAACTGTGGAGAAGCACTGATGAAGGTAACTACTGAAAACTGATGAAGATAACTGGAGAAGGTGCGAAGGAGGAGTCTATGATGAAGACAGCTGGTGAAGAGTGTAAATACCCCTAATTTTCCCTCACTAATTTCACACCATGGCTTGTAATCTTCCATGTTTTGCATTAGTTCAAGCATATCATATCATATTTGTTGCACCCCAAAATTTGCCCTCACAATACAAGACTTTGTGTGCTAAGAAGATTCACAAGGTTCACAAGACCTTTCATGAGGTTCATGAAGTTTACAAGACACTTTATGAGGTTCACAAGGTTCACAAGACCTTTCATGAGGTTCATGAAGTTTACAAGACACTTTATGAGGTTCACAAGGTTCACAAGACCTTTCATGAGGTTCATGAAGTTTACAAGACACTTTATGAGGTTCACAAGGTTCACAAGACTTTCCACAAGATTCACAAGACATCTTATGAGGTTCACAAGGTTCACAAAGTTCACAATTGGTCAGAAGATTTGACAATTCCCTCAGACAATGCATTCTCCTAAACAGTGCATCCAAAACTAGGGTTTTGACTTTAATCAGGCTAAATGGATTTCCAAGACTTCAAGTGAGATTCATAGCATCTTATATGTGTTTAAGAATCCCTATTACAAATTTCAAGACTTTTCTCAAAAGTTTGCTCAGTCAAATGATCAGATAAGTCAAAATCAGTCAAAGCAGTTAAAAAGTCAAACTGAGGTCAACTGTGGTCAAACCAAAGTCAAACTTCATGATTTTTTTGCCAACATCAAGTATATAAAGTAAAATTCATCATTTGATCAAGGGTTGATCATGATTCATCCAGGATATTTCAGATCATCAAGAATCAGAGGTTTCTAAATTAGGGTTTCCTCAAGAAAAGTCAACTGAACTTTGACCAGCCATAACTTTCACATGCTTCATCACATTTTTCCCATCCAAAGCTCATTTTTAAGGAAATTGAATTCTCTACAACTTTGTGTCTCACAAGCCAAGCCAAAAAATGCTTCATTTGGAAGGTATGAGCTAAGACATTATAGGTCCTTTTAAAAGTCAACAAAAAGTCAACAACTTCAAAAGGGCATAACTTGAGAATGGTAAATGATATGGACATGAAACCAATGGGGTTGGTTAGAGGACTCTTCAAGCTTTCCAAAATGTCCAATAAAACCCTCATAGCATTAAAATTGTTGACTTTATTTTATTTAATATTTATTTGAATTTTATTCATTTAAATACATATTAAATCAAAATAAAATCAAACAATCAATATTTAAGGGTGATTCTTCTTCTAGAAAGTTTTAATAATCATTCAAAGCTAATTGATACAATCCAATTTCGTGCTAGCTTGTTTTGGCAATGTTAGATAAGATATTTTTCAATATTTGGAAGGAGATTTCTTCATCATCAAGGTACTCATAAAGCCCATAGAACCCACAAGTATTTTGACCTAATTTGATTCATTATATATACATAAACATACCACAATGCAGGACACGAAAAAATTCTGCCTCCAAAGACAAAATCAAAAGTGAAAATTTTCAACCATAAGTGAAATTCGGTTTTGAAGTTTGAGAGGATATCAAGGCATTCTAAAGGTTGCAATGCGTTCTCCAGTGAACATTGAACATGTCTAAGTCACTTACATCATTCAAAGCATCCAAATTCATCATAACCGAATCATGTTATTCAAGTTTATTTTTGATTTTCGATTTCATTGAATTGCTTATTCTAATTCGTTTTTGACTGTTTGATGATGTTTGTGATGAACTCTAGAGTGTTTCTGGACAAAAACAGGAAGTTTTCATGGAGGAATTCGTGAGATGCCATTATTAGGGTTCTACCTCTAAAATTGGGGTTTTGTGAAATAAGCAATATAAATAATTTCTAAATATGCAAATAAGTTTGTTTTGTTATGGGGAATACAATGGTGTTCCCAATTTGATGAATCATTGCAGGTTTGGCGATCGTTGGGAAGAACCTAGGAAAACCTGTAAAACAAAATTCGTATGTAATTTCGCAGGAAAAATTGAAAGTAAATTCGCAGGTAATTTGGAGAAGATGAAGTCCAAAGGCGCCAATTTCTGATTTGAAAATTCGTTTTAATATTTTATGTAACTGTTTGAAGTTTATTTCACAACGCATGCGCAGCTCAGATGGTGGATGTGTGCGTATAAAAGCTCTCTGGCCTGGGTTCGATTCCCATTAAGGCCATTTTTGTGTTATTTTGTTTTTTCATGATTTTTTGCAGGTCATATAATAAAAGGATTGTTGCTGGGATCATGTTCACAACGCGCAGGCAGCCCAGTGGTAACCATGTACGTCTAAGGGTGGCAAAGCCTAGGGCATGGGTTCGATCCCAGCCCCAGGCATGTTTTCTTTCTTTTTTATTCACTTATTTATATTGTTTATATTTTATATAATTAAATTTAATTAGTTTCTTAAAATTTTAAAATAAATACACATTATTCCTTATGCCTAAAAAAATCAATTCTTATCAAATTTTATTTTCAAAATTTAGTTATTTGTATTTATATATTATATGTTCATATATATATATATATATATATATATATATATATATATATATATATATATATATATATATATATATATATATATATATATATATATATATATATATATATATATATATATATATATATAATTTGTAAATAAATGGATTTGTTTCGTAAATTAATAAATAAAACCCTATTTCTATTTTTTTAAAATCATAAACCCTAAAATATTTTTTAAAACCTAATTATTTTTTTTTAAACCCTAATAATTTTCACAAACCCTAAAATTTAATTCTATTTTATAATTTACTTTAATTTCTATATTTTGTTTATAATCTAATTTTTGTATATAAATAATTTTTAAATATATGTTTAGAAATAGTTAAAATTGTTAATTTAATTTTGTAATTATAATTTTGTTTTCATAATATGTTTATAATTAACTTAATTTTTATAATTGGCATATAACTTAAAATTTTATAATAATTAGTATATAATTGTTTATATTTTATTCTTAAATCTTAAAAAAATAATTGTTCATTGATCTTTTAATACTTTTGTTTATATTATCAATTATGTTTATTTTCTTATGATATTTATTTATTACTAACCCCATTTATCTATATATTATTTTTATTATTATTATTTCACTAACCCAATTATTATTATTATTTATTTTTGCTTATTTTATTTATTTTGCTTTAATTATTATTATTATGTAATTGTTCCTTGGATGTAATATTTAGTAGTAATGTGTAAATATTTATTTTATGCTATGGTTAGTAAAAATAGGGAGTGCAACATGTTTGTATATTTAAAATTAATTTATCTCATTAATTTAAAAATAAATATTTTAAATTGTACACTCACACACGTAAGTCGATCTTTGATCGCCATCTCACTTCCTTAGGGATACCTCTCATGTTGCCTAAAATAAAAGGTCAAGTAGGGTGTATAAAGCAAAGTCCCTCCAATTTCATATCATCTAGTCCCTTAACAAATAAAAGATCAAGCCCCTTTCGAATGTTGCCTTCGTAATGATCTTGTCCCTTTCGAATAAAGATGATAAGTCCCTTCGAATTGCTTATACACCCCACAGTTGCCTAAATAACAATGTCCCTTCACTTGTCCCTCACATCCAAGGTAATGACTACCTATTCCTTAATAATAGGGATAGTCTTACCATTCAAAGGATTCAAGAACAGAAAAGATTTAAAATTTAGGGTAGGTTCCTCTTAGATACTTGCTCACTCTTCAAAAACATTTCAAACACTTCACAATTTCAAACAATTTTCAAAACAAAGGTTTTTTACGCATCCGTACATGGATCATTATAAAACTCTTAAGAAAATTTCTATTCACACACTACACATTTCAAAAACATTTTAAAGTGAGCTAAGTAACTAAGAGCCCATGGATAACCATGGATGTAAAGGGTGCTAACACCTTCCCTTTACATAACCTACCCCCCGGACCCAAAAAATCTTTTAAAAGGTCTTTCCTGTTCTTTTATGCCTTTCCTTTGGATAAAATAAAAGTCGGTGGTGACTCTTGCTATCCGCAACATAACTAAAGTCAGTTCTCCCACCGTGTTACAATATTGCATATTTGTTTCATCTGCATAGTTCAAGTTCATCTGCATCTAGGGTTAGTGATCTGAGCAATCCAAGGATCCATCTGAGCCACTCCAAATATCTCCAATCATTCCAAGAGGGTCCATGTGTGTTCCATCATCATATTATATCCCTCAAAGATTAAGTAAGTTGAGAAATCACAAGAACTTGGGAAGCATGGAAGTAGAGCTAGGGTTTCACTGCACAGATGACATGAAATTAGGGTTTTGGTTTCAGAGGCCATAACTCCAATTTTTTTGGTCATTCATGTTTCTAATAGTATCAATATGTTATAAGGATCATATGTACCAAGTTTGATGAAGAAATTCATTATGGAAGTCATCTGTTCACTGGGTAACTTCTTGAGCAAGTTAGAGCAAAGTCAGGGCATCTGAGGCCCCTAACAATGGAACCAAAGTGGATTTTTCATCAAATTGAAGTTATATGATCTTTATTTGATCATTTAAGTGCTTGGAAGTTCACAAAATTGAAGAAATTTGAGCTAAACCAAAAGTTGCCAAAGATGGAAATGACTTGTAATGGAAACTTTCCATTTTGGGAAAGTTTTTCAACCTCCTCTTTCTAAACTAAAAATGCTTCAAATGAAAAATTGTTGGTCATGAAAGTTGTAGATTGGATAATTCCCTTTTCAAAAAGTACAAGAAAAAGTTCTAATTCATTATGGAACTCAAGTTATGGCCTTTCAAAGTTGGCCAAAATCCTATAATTTTCACTTTCACACCAAAGAGGGTTTTGTGCAATTTCACATACCAAGTCATTTTGTGACCTCTAATCACTCTCCAAGCATCATACAAACATAATACAATGCATTGTGACCAAAATTGCCCAAAGAATCACTCTATTTCATGCATTGAACTTCAAGAAATTCAAAAAGGGCCAAAGTTCTTCAAATTTGAAAAAGGGCATGAATCTTCTCATACACTTGCTGCAGCACCCCAAATCATTTTCCATGGCTCTCCTTGATCAATGCTGAGGCCAGACATGCCCTTGAACAACCCCTGCCATAGCCCATACCTCAAGTACACATTATGTTGACATTTTGGAAACTTGCCCATACCAATCACCACAGGCCACCACCCACTTTCTGACTTATCAAAGAATGTTATGTGGACTAAAAGCAAGCCAATCCATAACACACACAAGCCTGAATCAGTTCATACACCAAGTTTCACAAAAATCACCTTCAAGCAAAAACTTTCGAAACTCTCTGTCCAGCCACTCAAACTTCAAACAAACTTCACCATTCAACTCACCATCATCATTAGAACATTTCCCAACCATCAAACCAGCCTGAAACCCCACAAACACAAAACACGATTTCAGGCCAGTTGAGTTGCAACCCTTCAATCCAGCCATTATAAGCTCCATCCAAGCACTGCAACATCATCAGGGGGTCAAATAAAGAGGATTTGCACAAAAGAAGAGGTCCAAAAGCTCCAGAAGTGAAAGCTTCAGCTCAGGTAGCCACCTTCAAACTTTTTTCCAGAAGCATGATTTTAAGTTTCTAAATTGTTCTACATGTTATGATGATCACCATGATATAATTTGTTTTGAAAATGGATTGAAAATAAGCTTGTATTTGACTTCTGAAACTTTGCCCGTGAAACATGTTCTTGTTTGATTCTCACGATTGATGCGAAATAAATTAGTTTTGAGGGTGGATTCGTGTTTAGGGTGAGGTGGGGATTTGATCTGGAGCTTTAGAGCTCCTGAAATGACCTAGGGAGAGAGTTTGGAAAACTACCCTGCCGAAGAAGACGACCATATCATTGTTCCAGCCGTCTGAGTTGGATTAGGGCTAATCTCAAGTGATTAGCTGAGTTTGAATCTGGAGCGTAAGATCTAAGTTTCGCGCGTGTGTGGAGGGCCAGGATCATTTCACTTAACCCTAATCATTTTTAATTTATTTAATTAATTAGAATTAGGCCAGATTGAATCTAGACCTTTGATTTGCGCGCTGGTCAAAGCATTCCCCCTAGTTTGAATCTGATCCATTGGATTGGATTACTTTTATTTAAATTCATTTTTATTTCATTTAAATGCATTTTTCTTTACCATTTTATTTAAAATACTTAGAAAAATCATAAAAATATTTCCTTCTGCATTTTAATTTCAAATATTTTTCTTTACCCAAAAACATTTTTATTTTTATTTTTTGCATTAAAAAATCATTTTAAAAATATTTAAATGTTTATTTTAATTAATTAATGAAAATTAATTAATTAAAATACCATTTAGGTTTCTAAAAATCCCAAAAAAATTCATATTGCATCTTAAGACATTTAGAAACATTGTCAAACCATTCATACAAATTTCTTTTTGGTTTTGACCCAATTTTGACATTTTTCTTGAATTTAGGGTTCATAAAATTCCCTTTTTGGAACCCTAACTTTGAAAATTCTTTTCTGCCTAACCATGAAGGGTTTGACAATGATTATTTTTGCATTTTTTTTTCCATATAGCATGTAGTTTCTAAGATATTTTTGTCATGAATTTATCTTTCATTTTCAAATTGATTTGCGTTTTTCCTCTTAAGGTACCCAAAAACCCTAGCAAACTTAGAAAAATCATAACTTCCTTTAGGTTAAGAGTTGGACCTTCTCCTTTGGGGTGTGGTATCATATGGGTTAGGGTTCCTTTGAGTTCATTTGCAAATTTTATCATGTGAATTGTTTTTGTTTTGGTCATTTGCATCTCATCCTTTCATGTAACCCTAATTTTGCATCCATACTTGCATCTTACATTGCATTGCATGAACATGTGAACTTGCCATGACATTCTAAGCACTTGTATGCCATCTTAGACATCTTAAGACATTTCTTGAACATTGCTTGGTCATTTATTCATACATTTACCATGTTTTGCATCCATATCATTTCATAAACATACATGTGTTTTCATACTTCAAAGCATGCCTCATATGCATCCAATCTCTCTTATGGACATTCATAGCACTTGGCATGCCTTTGCATCATGTCATAGCACCATTTGCATCATGTGTTTGCTTCTGTTTTTGGTTTTTTACCTTTGCACATTCTTCATTTCATTTCTTTTCTTTCCTTATGCTAACATTTTCAGGTGGTAAGTTAACTTGAGAAGTGAATTTGCCTTCACTTCTCATTTCTCTTCATCTTATTCATATGCATCCTTGCTTCATTTTCATTTGCCTTAGATTGAGATTATTCATTCATGTTCATCTCTCACTTTCTTTCTCTAAGTCACTTATCTTCTTCAGTGAAGTAAGTAACTTGTTTCTTCTACTTCTCCTCCTCTCACCTGCTTCTTCCATTGGTGGCTTCTCTGAAGATCTCTTTTAAGACTCACAAACCATAGGAACATCCAAGCATGATAATAATTAGGGTTGTGATTAGTTCCCCCTTAGTTTTTATCTTTGAGTCTTCCTTGTGTCTCTCTTCTCAACTCATCATTAGAGACTAAACCTTTAAGGTTCTAGGACTTTGGTATTAGGGTTATGCCTGCATCCTTCTCTTAGGATGGAGTGTATAACTTTAATCCTAAGTGTTAAACCCTTAATTTGTTTAAACCTCTTAATCAATACATCTAATAATCACTAAGACATTAACTTGTAACTTGGGCCTTACATTAGGGTTCTAATTCTTCCTTTATTGGTTAAGAAGGACTAACCCTAGTGTTTAATGGACAAGTCCCCCTCAAGTTGTCTTACAAACCATAAAACCCATTTCTTAATCCCATCCCTTAATTAAAATCCACTTAATAAAGGCTTGTCATATAATGAATTTAATCCCTAACCATGGATAAAGTTGAGGTATCTTCCTCAGCTTAAGTGTGCTCATCTATTATCCTTCTATTAGGAGGTGTAATGAGTTCACTAATCTGTGATTAGAGATTAAACTCATTACTTAACACTAAACAAAAACCCAAAAACATCTAAATAATCACGAGTAGGTTAATGATCTTAATCCTACATCATCATGGTAATTAAGTTGAGATGCTTATCTCATACTTAAGTAGGTTCATTATCCCTAATCAGGGAGGATATAATGAGCTTACAAACCTTTCATTTAGGCTTAAGCTCATTAACGTATGCAAAACACAAAAAATAATAACAAAACTGAAAACACAAAGACAAACAATAATCGTCTCCTTCGGGATTCTTTTCTCATCACACTCATTCACAGACGAGAACTCGCTTCTTCCGTCTAATGCAAGACAATTAGCACTTGAGCCAAACAAGTCATACACTTGAGAATAGAAAAGTAAGCAGTTCACTAGTCAATTTATCTTTCAGTCTCTTTGAGTCGAACTACGGTGTTCTGACTTCCTCATTGCACGAGAGGATACGTAGGCATAACTTAACTGTTATCGAACAAAAGTCTCTGTGTCTTCCCCCTCTTTCAACATTCTTTTTAAACTTCATCCCTGAGTACCTCACTTCCTTTTCTTGCACTGACACTTGTATATTCTTTTCCAGCTTTTGCACACAGATAGCACAGACACTACCCCTTTAAACACAAACTTTTAAGCGTGGATCCCGTCAAGTACGATGGACGATTAAGGTCCTATACCTGGGACCTGAGTGACACATAGGCTAGAGTGGCTTCATATTCTTTCCCATTCCATTTCGGTCTGGTGCGGGAATATGAAACACGGTTCAGACATGGGTTTCTTCTTGAGAACTCTGTGCTACAGATTTCCTGTAGTACTAGGGCTATCTGGGAAGCCTGCTAAGTCTGGATGACCTTTTTATGACCTTCAGCATCTGATGTGAATTAGAGGAGGATCCTTTATGGTTATTGTAAACATTGTACCTCCGGGTTAGAAGTTTTTACACTTCTCATAACTGATCCAAGTCTGAGGATCCTTGTTCTAGAACATTACATGTGAGGGAGTTGGGATGTTTGCAGGTTTGCAGGAACCCTTGGCCTCATCATACCTTGTTACTAGATTTGTTAAGGTTGTATTATTTGGACAGTTCTTGTGATTACCCTAGACTTGTGACTCTTTATTTGAGTCCCCCACCTGGTTACTGGATTTCTAAGCCTCCATCCAGACTTATGAACACACATGGACTTTTACCAAGACAGATAAACTGATCCAGCACTTGATCACAAACCCTTTGCATATCATTTTGCATACATCATTCTTGCATCATTTAACATTTGATTATTTGTTTTACAGGGTATCCACCATTTTGTCTTTGGTTTGGTTTTGACCCCTTCTGCTACTCAGACTTCTCCAGTTATCTTCTCCAGCACTTTCATCAGTTTGTCTTCACCAGAGACCCCCTTCAGTTCTCTTCTTCAGTCTTCAGCAGTTATCTTCATCAGGGTTTATCTCAGCTTCTTCACCAGCACCCATTATCAGTATGGACACTTCAAGAAAGAGCAACATCACTTACCACTTCTTTGAGCCCACCCTGACTGGCATCAGGCAGATCCAGTCTCTCATTACCCCTGATCATGTCCCACTATTCAGAGAGCATTATGGAGGCATATTGGACATGGTCATGGATCTAGATGCATCTCAGAAGAGCATGATCCATACTTGCTTGCAGTTTTATGATCCTTCACTCAGATGTTTCACATTTCCTGATTTCCAGTTGGGACCTCTGTTAGAAGAATTTTCCATGTTGTTAGGAGTTCCTATCAGGAGAGGAATTCCTTTCAACCCTGAGATGGTTGCTCCCAGAAATGAAGACATAGCCATGGCATTGCATTTGGAGCCTTCCCTCATTGATCAGAACATGACAACCAAGGCTGGGGTTCCAGGCCTTCACCTAGACTTCTTGATCTCCCAGGCTACCCTGCATGCTGCAATAGGGGAATGGAAGGTTGTTTGTGCACTTCTGGCCCTCAGTATATATGGGGTTATCTTGTTTGCAGATGAGCCAAAGTTTGTGAGCAAGAATGCCATTCATTTGTTTTATTGAGGAACCCAGTTCCTACCTTGATGGGAGACTTCTACTACTCAATACACCAGAGGAATAAAAAGCAAAGAGGAAGACAGGTCAGATGTTGTGCTCCTCTCTATTACTCTTGGATGCTAAGACACTTTCCAAAATCAGATACTTTCCTGAACCCACATCAGCAAAAGAACTGGGTTAAGAGATTTATTGCCTTGACATCAGAAGACATTAGATGGTGCACTCAAAGCACCAAGGGCAAGGACATCATTACTAGTTGTGGGCAATATCCTAATGTGCCTTTGATAGGAGTGAAAGGTTGCATAAACTACAACCCTTTACTGTTTAAAAGACAATTAGGAGATGTTTTGGTTCATCCTCCCAGAGGACAAGATTTGGCTGAAACTATTTACTGTGAAATCCAACCCAACTCTGCTGTTGTCGGACAAGCTGCTTGGGCTTGGGATAACATTCAGACCAAGGGAACAACCATCCTTGGCAAGTGCAACAACATTGCTTCAGCACAGTATTCTGATTGGTCTCGTACTAGAGCTCAGATCACCCGGATGGCCTTCACTTTAGAAGATATACATTGACCTTCTACAGTACAACCTGCAACTACTGTCAGTCTGGAAGAGTTTGAAAAGCTGAAAGAAAGGAATACTCGGCTCTCTGAAGCCTGAAGAAGACTCTCTGGGAGAGAAATGACAGTCGTCTAGATAATGAGAGATTGGAAAGGCTCAGGATTGAGCATTTGACCAAGATTGAGAAGACGGATGACTACATCAGAAAGGCCAGGGCAGGGGAGTTAGTACTAAAGAATGCTTGCAAGGAAGCAAAAACTCAGAAGGCTAGGGCAGAGCATTTTCTAGATGAGAGCCAGGCTAGGTGGATCAGGATCACTGAAGCCCGTGCACAGGAAGATCAGAGAGCTGAAGCTAAGATAGAGCAACTGGAGGCTAGTGAGAAGAAGCATCAGGAGGCATTATTGGCAGCTCATAGAGAGATATCTGAATTGAAACTCCGGGCGGGGTTGAAGAGGTCAAAGGATCAGGAGAAGCATAAGAGGTTAACCCGTTCCATTGCTACCAGAAACCTCCTCATCAGGACTATCACAGAGCACCCAGTGGGTCCAGTGACTGAGGCCCTCCTGAAGGAAGTCAAAGAGGATGACTTTGGATTGGATGTTTGATTCTTTTGCTTGTACTTTTCTTTTGTTGTACTTTTCTTTTTTGTATTTTGACCCTCCATGGGGATGTTATTGTAATCAAACTATGTATTTCACTCTTTGTAATATATCAGTTTGTATTATTTTTGGTGGGCTTTATCTATCTCTACAACATCATCAGCATTTCCTTGAGGTCTGGAAAGGTCAAAACCAAATAACCAAACCGGATACCCTTGGAAGACAAATAGGCATCCTACATTGCATACTAACATTTTCTTTGTTTTGTAGGTTTTTGTTTAATTGTTATTTCTCACTTTGTTGTGGTTTCAGGAAACATTGCTCGCAGAAGAGTGTTCCCTGTCAATAGAATACACTGGTACCCGACAAGAAACAACCTTCCGGGACTCCAGATGGATCAAGTTCAGTAAGACTTGAATGAAGTGAGGGCCCAAATGGCCAATGAGAGGGTTGAGATGAGGAATCAGATGACCCAATTCATGAATTTAATGACTGGTTTAGCTCAAAGCCAGGAAATACTAAGGGAGTTAGTTGAGAGACAAACTCCTAAAGAACACCATCCAGGTACAAGAGGTACCAGTAACAACAATCACGTGCAGCCTCGCACTGATCCACCAGAGTTTGGGCCTCATCTAAAACCAGAAATCAATGCTATAATGAATACTCAGGGTAACACTGCTGGAGGAAGGGTCTTGCAGGAAGATCCCCAAGAAGAGCAGTTTACAGTTGTCGGGGCTGGAGACGAAGTTTACGACCGTAGGCTGGATGAAATTTCAGAGAAGCTAAGGTCTCTTGAATCCCAAAACTCCCTATGTTTTGATGTCATGGACATGGGACTGGTGGAAGGGGTGAGAATTCCTCACAAGTTCAAACCCCCATGTTTCGGAAGGTATAATGGCACATCCTGACCACACACCCACCTTCAATCATTCTTGGGAAGGTTAAAAGCATACAACATGGACGAAAAGATGTGGATGTTTTACTTCGAGGATAGTCTAACTGGGGCATCCCGAGAATGGTATTCCCATTTGACTAGAGCCACGGTAAGAAATTGGAAAGACTTGGCTGAAGCTTTCATCCGACAATATCAGTATAACTTGGACATGGCTCTAAACAGGACCCTTCTAATGGGAATCTCTCAATCTTCCCGTGAAAGCTTCAGGGAATATGCCCAAAGGTGGAGGCAACTTGCTGCTGCTGTTCAACCCCCCATGTCTGAAACAGAGATGGCAGACATGTTCATGAATACTCTTCAAGGAACCTACATTGACAGATTGGCTGCATTTTCTTCTACCAGCTTTGAAGATGTGGTGATAGTTGGAGAAAGAATAGAGAGCCTATTGAAGATGGGAAAGATCTCCGATAACGGTGCCAGTTCAAGCAGTACAAGAAAACCATTTTCTGGGCCCCGTAGATCTGGTGAGACAAACTCTGTGCACATGGGAAGAGGGAGACCCCAATACTTGCCCAGAACAGTTGCTGTTGTTACTATCCCTGCTCCACCTCCTCAGTATACCCAAAAACCACAACACTTTCCGCAACAACAACAATTTCCGCAACAGAGATCATACAACAATAATAACAACAATCAACAACAACGTCCGTTTCAACAACGGCCATCTCAGGTCAACCGGGTAATTGACCCTATTCCAATGCCATATGCTACACTACTGCCACAACTCCTAAAGCTCAATCTTTTTGAGTTTAGGACATTGGCTCCACCTGATCCTTAAAACCTTCCAAGAAACTATGATGTCAATGCTAGGTGTGCTTTTCACTCTAACGCACCTGGTCACTCTACGGAAAAATGCAGAGCTCTACATATGAAGGTTCAGGATCTGGTAGATTCAAAAGCCCTGAACTTTGCACCTCCTCCCAATGTAATGAAAAATCCTATGCCAAGACACAGTGGGACAAGGATTAATGCTATAGAGGATGGTTCACCCATGAGTTTAATAGAAGACATTGCAGGTTTTCAGACACCTCTGGCAGAGGTTAAAGCCCAGCTTTTAAAATGCCAAGTGTTTTCGGGTTGTGACGCCTATTGTGAATTATGCAAACTTTCTGAGAATGGGTGTGCTAGCTTGAGGAAAGGCATCAATGACTTGATTAACGAAGGCATTCTGCAAATTACAACCACAACTTCTACAACACCAACAACTCTTGTGTCAACAACAAGCGAATCTTCTACAAATGCAACAACCATCTTTCCTACTGGTCCTTCTACAACTGCAATAACCATTGTTCCAACTGATTCATCTACAAATTTAGCAATCATTTCATTTGTCACTTCAACACACAACAATTCATTTTCACCAGCTACTACAACGTCAACAACTACCAACAATGATGTTTCCACTGTCACAATTTATTATGACCCGACAACGGTCCCGAATTCCAATAAATTTCAACAGTCTCAACAGTTTCAACCAAGCTTCAATTCACCTCCACCAACATCCACCAGAGGTCCTGTTACTATTTTCTATGATCCACATACTATTACTGTCCCAACATCTGCTGCAGTGAGCCCAGTCACTATCACGGTGCCCGGGCCAATTCCATATGATAAAGATAGTGCTATACCATGGCATTATGGTGTTGATCTATACTGCAACAGAGAGAAAGTCCTTCTTGATTCTCCAGTTCTCACTCCCCAAGTGGATAATGTCGGGGGAGACGGAGGCTTCACCTGAAGCGGATGCCTCTTTGCGTCACAAGCTCCAAGAACCAACACTGAGGCAGAGGTAGCTGCCAAAGCCAAAGGAAAGAGTGTGATACCTGAAGAATCTGCACCAAAAGAAACTCATAAGTCATCCTTCGATCAAGATGTGGATGAATTTATGAGAATTATTAAAATAAGCGACTATAAAGTTGTGGACCAGCTCCACCAGACTCCTTCAAAGATCTCAATACTATTTATGCTGCTGTGTTCCGAAGCCCATCGGGATGCACTACTCAAAGTTCTTCACGCTGCCTACGTGCCAGAAGAGATCACTGTAAATCAGCTGGAAACAGTGGTGTCAAATGTCAATACTAGCCATGGGCTAGGTTTCACTGATGCCTATTTAACAACAGAAGGACGTCTCCACAACAAAGCCTTGCACATAACCCTGTAATGCAAAGGAGTTGTACTATCTCATGTTCTTGTAGACACTGGGTCCTCACTCAATGTCTTACCCAAGAAAGCTCTTGCCAAGCTTGAGTATGATGGGATATCTCTCCGGCCAAGTAATCTTGTGGTCAGGGCTTTTGATGGCTCCAAAAGATCTGTTCTCGGAGAAGTGGAACTCCCAGTGATAATCGGTCCACAAGTCTTTAAGACCATTTTCTACGTGATGAACATACAGCCTGCTTATAGTTGTTTGTTAGGTCAACCCTGGATTTATGCCGCAGGCGCAGTAACGTCGACCCTTCACTAGAAAATGAAGTACGAGTGGGAATGACAGATTATCGCCATCTGTGGTGAGGAAGACATATTTGTTAGCCACCTGGCTACATATAAATATATTGAGATGGATGGTGAAATCCATGAGACAATGAGCCAAGGGTTCGAGGCCCTGAATGTCAATGAAGCAATAACTGAAGTATTTGCTACATCCCAGAAAGACAGGATGGGTTCTTCAATTGTTTCCTATCAGCAAGCCCGGAAGGTTGTTGAAGAAGGTAATGCTCAAGGCTGGGGCAAGCTGCTGCCAGTGGAAAAGAAGGAAGATAGATTCGATTTGGGTTACAAACCATTCCGACAAGATCAATCAGAGGCTGCCAAGGAGCCCAAATTCATCAGTGGGGAGATGCTCACCCCAGATGTTGTTAACAATCTGGAAGACGATGCGGAAAGCGACCGCAACCTGGAGAACTGGATACGTCCAAGGATCCCGGGGAACCAAGTCCTTAACTTGTCTTCCCATGAAATTATAAGGGTTACTACTGCAGAGTAATTATTATTTCCTGTCTTTTTAGCATGCATCAAGTCCTGCATCTTGCCCAAGGTGTCAGGATTCATTTTGTAATAGGGCCATATTGTAATTTTGTGAAAATGATTAATCAATGAATATCGGATATCTTTTGCAAACGAATCTCTTTTTCTCTCACTGTCTTTTCATTTTTTTTACTTTTGTACAAAACAATAAAATGACAATGTTTTCAAAATAAATAACTTCATTTTCACCTTTTTTAAACAAGATTAAAACTGGTCACTAAAATGAACCAATCTCAACCCTTACAGATTATCCTCCAGATTGCACCGACAACAACACTGATATGACCTTGTATGACTTTGACAATCCGATCAATCAAGCTGATGAAGGGGTTGAAGAAGACTATGAGTTACCTGAAGAGTTAGCCAGGTTGTTGAGGCAGGAAGAGAAGCTGATCATTCCTCATCAGGAGGAGGTTGAAACAGTTAATCTTGGTACCGAAGAAGACTTGAAAGAAGTGAAGATTGGGGCCAGTCTGCAAGATTCAGTGAAGGAACAACTTATTGACATGCTTCGAGAGTACGTCGACGTCTTTGCTTGGTCCTATCAAGACATGTCGGGTCTGGATACTGATATTGTTATGCACAAGCTTCCATTAAAGGAAGAATGTCCTCCAGTAAAGCAAAAGCTACGTCGTACTCGTCCAGATATGGCAATGAAGATTAAAGAAGAGGTACAAAAACAGTGGGACGCCGGTTTCCTTGTTGTAACTAGTTACCCGCCGTGGGTTGCTAATATTGTACCAGTACCTAAGAAAGATGGTAAAGTATGGATGTGTGTGGATTACCGGGATCTGAACAGAGCTAGCCCAAAGGATGATTTCCCATTACCTCACATTGATGTATTGGTTGACAACACAGCTCAGTTCTCGGTGTTCTCCTTCATGGATTGTTTTTCAGGGTATAATCAGATCAGGATGTCACCCGAAGATATGGAGAAGACTACCTTCATCACACCTTGGGGCACTTTCTGTTACAAGGTAATGCCATTTGGACTGAAGAATGCCGGCGCTACTTATCAATGGGCTATGGTAAAGTTATTCCATGATATGATCCACAAAGAAATTGAATGCTACATGGATGACATGATTGCCAAGTCCCTCACTGAAGAAGATCATCTGGTAAATCTGATGAAGTTTTTCAAGCGTCTGAGAAAGTATCGGCTGAAGCTAAATCCCAACAAATGCACATTCGGGGTGCTATCCGGTAAGTTGCTGGGATTTATCGTAAGTGAAAAGAGAATTGAAGTTGATCCTGACAAAGTCAAAGCCATTCAGGAGATGCCTGCACCTAGGACTAAAAAAGAAGTTCGGGGGTTCTTAGGTAGATTGAACTACATATCAAGGTTCATATCTCATCTTACAGCAATCTGTGAGCCCCTGTTCAAGTTGTTAAGAAAGGAACAAACGGTCAGGTGGAACGAAGATTGTTAGAAGGCTTTTGACAAAATCAAGGAGTACTTACAAGAACCTCCAATTCTTATGCCTCCAGTTGAAGGAAGGCCTCTAATAATGTATCTGACAGTATTAGAAGGATCAATGGGGGTGTGTGTTAGGTCAGCATGACGAGTCTGGTCGAAAAGAGTATGCAATATACTACCTGAGCAAAAAGTTTATCGACTGTGAACAACGTTATTCACTGCTCGAGAAAACTTGATGTGCTTTAGCGTGGGCTGCTCGCCGACTAAGACAGTATATGTTGACTCACACTACTTTACTGATCTCAAAAATGGACCCCGTCAAGTACATATTTGAGAAGCCAGCACTTACCGGAAGGGTTGCAAGATGGCAAATGATTCTGACAGAGTATGACATTCAGTACACATCTCAAAAGGCCATCAAGGGCAGTGTATTGTCTGACTATCTAGCTGAGCAACCCATTGATGATTACCAACCGATGAGGTTTGACTTCCCTGATGAAGACATCATGTTTCTGAAAGCTAAAGATCATGAAGAGCCTGTTCACACTGAAGGGCCTGACCCAGAAGAAGAGTGGACTATGATGTTTGATGGGGCTGTCAATATGAATGGTCGTGGAGTTGGTGTAGTGCTCATTACACCTAAAGGAGTTCATATGCCTTTCTCGGCCAAACTCACTTTTGCATGCACTAACAACGAAGCTGAATACGAAGCCTGTATCATAGGTCTTGAGGAAGCCATTGACCTCAGGATCAAGACATTAACTGTATTCGGGGATTCAGCTTTGGTAATCAATCAGACCAACGACAAATGGTACACTCACCAAGAGCATCTGATCCCATACTGTGACTATACGAGGAGATTATTGACTTTCTTCACAACAGTCAAACTTGAGTACATCCCTCGAGACGAAAATCAGTTCGCAGATGCTTTAGCTACCATTTCCTCCACGATCAAGGTTCAAACTGCAAATTATGTGCCTCAAATTTCGGTATCCAGGCTGGACAGACCGGCATACGTATTCTCCGTGGACATTGCTAAAGATGACAAGCCTTGGTTCCATGACATCAAATACTTTTTAAAGGATCAAACATACCCATCTGGGGCATTATCCAATGATAAGAAGACATTAAGAAGACTGGCTGGTAGTTTCTTCCTTAATGTTGATGGTTCATTATACAAGCGAAACTTTGATATGGTTCTTCTCAGATGTGTTGATAAGAAAGAAGAAGACTTGCTGATGCACGAGGTACATGAAGGATCCTTCGGTAACCATGCTGGAGGACATGCAATGGCTAAGAAATTGTTAAGATCAGGTTACTACTGGATCACAATGGATGAAGACTGTTGTGCCTATGCCAGAAAGTGCCATAAATGCCAGATTTATGCAGATAAAGTGCATGTGCCTCCGAATCCTTTGAACGTGATGTCTTCACCTTGGACCTTTGCCATATGGGGCATTTATATGATTGGAAAGATTGAACCGACTGCTTCAAATGGCCACATATTCATCTTGGTAGCCATTGACTACTTCACCAAATGGGTCGAAGCAGCTTCATATGCAAATGTCATCAGACAAGTGGTAGCCAGATTCCTGAAAAGAGACATCATCTGTCGATATGGAGTACCCGAGCGAATCATTACTGATAATGGTTCCAACTTGAATAACAAAATGATGGAAGAACTGTGCCGGGACTTCAAAATCCAACATCACAACTCTTCTCCTTATAGGCCAAAGATGAATGGCGCTGTTGAGGCAGCTAACAAAAATATCAAGAAGATTGTGCAAAAGATGGTGGTTACTTACAAAGACTGGCATGAGATGCTACCGTTTGCCTTGCATGGGTACCGTACCTCAATCAGAACGTCTACTGGGGCAACACCTTATCAACTTGTGTATGGTATGGAAGTTGTCCTATCTGTTGAAGTTGAGTTACCCTCCTTACGGGTACTGATGGATGTCAAGCTGAATGAAGGAGAATGGGTCCGTTCTCGGTACAATCAACTGAATCTGATCGAAGAAAAGAGATTAGCTGCAATCTGTCATGGGCAGCTATATCAGAAAAGAATGACGAAAGCCTTCGATCAGAAAGTCAAGCTTCGAGAATACAAAGTGGGAGATCTTGTGCTGAAAAGACTTTTTCCTCCTCATACATACCACAGGGGCAAGTGGACTCCAAATTACGATGGTCCATTCATAGTAAAGAAGGTTTTCTCTAGTGGAGCACTGATGCTCGCTACTATGGATGGTGAAGATTTCTTATCCTCTGTGAATTCAGATGCAGTTAAAATTTACTTCGCATAAAATGACCCGTTGGATATAATAACAAAATGTAAGTCCAGGCAAAAATAGGGCATCCCGGCGAGTCAAAAACAGAATAAAAGACTCAGGCAAAAATAAGGGAAAAATTAAAAAAAAAAACAAAAAACGTACACCCGTTGAGTTGAAAAGCCGCATTGGACAACTCAGGCAAAAATGGGTATCCCGGTGGATTGAAAACCCGAAAGGGCGATCCACGCAAAATCAGGGAATAAGCGAATAATTGCATTCTGAATTTGTCTGTATTCTTCACAACACGGCAAGCCTCGAAAGGACAAAGCATCAGTCAAAATCAACCTTTTTCAGAAAACAAGATAAGAAGAGTGTCAAGGTCATACGGGTCATAGCAAATGAAGCTCACCGGAGTGTCGTCAACATTGCCAACACTTTTACTTTTCTCAATTTGTAACAATCTCCTCATTCTAGGGGATTTGTTTCTTTGACTGTATTTTCCGATTCAGGGCACCCAGATTAATAAAATCAGATTTTCAGTCACACCTTGTTTCGTACATTTTTGTTTCGTTTGCAAAATGTCCAATATCCGTGATATAATGTTTGCATAAAACAAATGAGCCATTTTTAATAAATGTTTGCAGGAAATAATCTTACTCCCAGGAATATCTAACTCCTATGACGGAATCCGGTAAGGGATACCTCAGGATACTTGTGCGTTTTTTGTCTTAACAAGATTGCAGGTATCCAAACACGCAGCATGGGGCATGCCAAGCATCACTTCCCCAACATACTTCCTCCCCGAGAAGTATCGGGAATGCTTTTCCCTAGCGGAGTTGTCAAAGTCTCCTAGTCCCTAGCACAGGTCTACCCATCAGGAGCATCCCTAGCCAATCTCCCCACATAGTTTCCAGCCTCTCCCCAGAAGAGCAATGCCTAAAACCCTCACACAACAAAGTGACGAAAGCTTCTTTACCCCCAGCTGGGTTTCTCCTTACAGGATACGTTTATCAATGATCTGTTTCCCCAAGCAGAGCTATATATCCTAACAGATCTACCAATGATCTTCCCCAGCTAGGATATTCCTCCAAACAGATCAGCCAGAGATCCAGTATTCAGTGGGATCCAAATCCTGGACCGGTTACTCTCTTGCATAATCATAGAATTTGCATCATATTCACCAAATAAGCGTAGCATTCTGTCTAATACGGAGCATTACGGCAAAAATCAAACATTTGCATGATCACAAGTCAGGTTCGAGCCAGTCACCTGCAATTACCGTCAGTATTTCATCAGCAATGAATATATAATGCTCACATCCCCTGCAAATAAAAGCCAAAGCGTCCCCTTTGCACTCCCCAACGCAAATGCCTATTCATATATACTCTTTCGACACTCATCTGTGTCATATCATTCCCCTACAGATATAAGCCAAAGCATCCTCTTTGCATTCTCAAATACAAATACTTATGTATACTCTTCTGACACCCGTCTGTGTCACTCTTCCCCAGCAAGTTGAACACTCGTCTGTGTCTTGCTCATACTTGTTTATACTTATACAGATACTCGTCCGTATCTTGTATATACACTTATCCCCCGCAGATTCGACACTCATCCGTGTTCTTTGTTAACCAGTTGGTACTCGTCCGTACCATCATCTCTGAACATGCGTCAGCGTTTGTTTCTATTGATATCATGGTTCTAAGGATGCTCGTCTGTATCTTTAGTCTATACACAGCGTCAAAACACTTATACTTTATTCTTGAGCGTAAGCACTCATCCGTGTTTACCATTCCCCAGTAAGTCACCAACAAAACAACTTTTCTTCTATCCGACATTTGTCCTATGTCGTGATACTTTTGACAGCCGTCCCCTACCAGGTGATCGTCCTTCACCTTTTGATGGCCGTCCCTCATCCCTTTCCCCAGTGTAGTCTCCATTATTGGAACCCTTTTTATCCGTCATTCATCCTATGTCGTGATATTTAGCAGACGTCCCCTACTAGGTGATCGTCCTTCCCCTTTTGATGACTGTCCTTCATCATTTTATCCGATGGCCGTCCCCATCGTTGATCTTGTTATCAGACATTCGTCATATGTCATGATAAACCCCGAGAGCAGCCTTATCCTGCTAGGTGATCGTCCTTCACCTCTTGATGATCGTCCTTCATCATTTTATCCGATGGTCGTCCCCATCGTTGATCTTGTTATCAGACATTCGTCCTATGTCATGATAAACCCCGAGAGCAGTCGTACCCTGCTAGGTGATCTTCCTTCACCTCTTGATGATCGTCCTTCATCATTTTTATCCGATGGCCGTCCCCATCGTTGACCTTTTCTATCCGACATTCGTCCTATGTTGTGATAAAGAGCAACCGTCCCCTGCTAGGTGATCGCCCTTCACCTTTGATGATTGTCCCTCATCAATATTTCATTTATTCTTTGAACCTGATGGTCGTCCCCATCATTGTTTACCTTACTTTCCGAGCATGACGGTCGTCCCCATCATGATCTCTTTATTACCCATCATGTCGGCCGTCCCCGCCATTGCTTTATCCCCAACAGTCATCCTCTGCTCGATGGTCGTCCTCCATCGCCCGCATCTGATAATCATGCAGTACTTTCTTTTCACAATTTATATCCCTTTTCTTCTTCTCCCCAGTTAGTGCAAATTTTGGACTGTCTTTGATATTCAACCACAAGTTATCTTGTTTGTCTGGTAAGCCAGGCGCTTACATCCTGCACAGCTAACTCATGTTTGAATAGGGGCAGCTGTAAACACCCCAAATTTTCCCTCACTAATTTCACACCATGGCTTGTGATCTTCCATGTTTTGCATTAGTTCAAGCATATCATATCATATTGCATATTTGTTTCATCTGCATAGTTCAAGTTCATCTGCATCTAGGGTTTGTGATCTGAGCAATCCAAGAATCCATCTGAGCCACTCCAAAGATCTCCAATCATTCCAAGAGGGTCCATGTGTGTTCCATCATCATATTATATCCCTCAAAGATCAAGGAAGTTGAGAAATCACAAGAACTTGGGAAGCATGGAAGCAGAGCTAGGGTTTCACTACACAAATGACCTGAAATTAGGGTTTTGGTTTCAGAGGCCATAACTCCCAAAATTTTGGTTATTCTTGTTTCTAATAGTCTCAATATGTTATAAGGATCATATGTACCAAGTTTTATGAAGAAATTCATTATGGAAGTCATCTGTTCACTGGGTAACTTCTTGAGTAAGTCAGAGCAAAGTCAGGGCATCTGAGGCCCCCAACAATGGAACCAAAGTGGATTTTTCATTAAATTGAAGTTATATGATCTTTATTTTATCATTTAAGTGCTTGTAAGTTCACAAAATTGAAGAAATTTGAGCTAAACCAAAAGTTGCCAAAAATGGAAATGACTTGTAATGGAAACTTTCCATTTTGGGAAAGTTTTTCAACCTCCTCTTTCTCAACCAAAAATGCTTCAAATGAAAAATTGTTGGTCATGAAAGTTGTAGATTGGATCATTCCCTTTTCAAAAAGTACAAGAACAAGTTCTAATTCATTATGGAACTCAAGTTATGGCCTTTCAAAGTTGGCAAAAATCCTATAATTTTCACTTTCACACCAAAGAGGGTTTTGTGCAATTTCACATACCAAGTCATTTTGTGACCTCTAATCACTCTCCAAGCATCATACAAACATAATACAATGCATTGTGACCAAAATTTCCCAAAGAATCATTCTATTTCATGCCTTGAACTTCAAGAAATTCAAAAAGGGCCAAAGTTCTTCAAATTTGCAAAAGGGCATGAATCTTCTCATACACTTGCTGCAGCACCCCAAATCATTTTCCGTGGCTCTCCTTGATCAATGTTGAGGCCAGACATGCCCTTGAACAACCCCTGCCATAGCCCATACCTCAAGTACACATTATGTTGACATTTTGGCAACTTGCCTGTCGCTCCCGACAAATGAAAATGGATCATATGAAGGTACAGACGCGAACGGTCGGCGAAAGGAACAGTGAGAACACACAGCCGTGAACTCACTGGAGATGAATAGAGTCGCCAGCTAGGCATTTTTATCCCGGAGGAAAGGCAATGCTGCATAGACCTAGAAAGATATGGATAAGACGGTTGCGAACCAGAGAGACTGAGAAAGGGGGTTGGTTACAACCTGGGAAGGTATTAGCACCCAGATTGTCCGTCGTACTCGACGGGATCCACGCTTAAAAGATTTGTGTTTTAAAGGGGTAGTGTCAGTGCAATCTGTGTATAAAATAGCTGGAAAGAATGTACAGGTGTCAGTGTAAAAGAGTGTGAAGTGTAACATGTATAAATGATGTGTCAGTGTAAGAATGAGAATGAATTGCTCAAGATTATGAGGCTTAAAGAAATGAGCTGGAAAGAGGGGGAATGTACAGAGACTTTTGTTCGATAACTGTTAAGTTATGCCTACGTATCCTCTCGTGCAATGAGGAAGTCAGAACACTGTAGTTCGACCCAAAGAGACTGAAAGATGAATTGACTGGTGAACTGCTTGCTTGCCTATGCTCAAGTGTATGATCTGTCTGGCACAGATGCGAACTGTCTTGCATTAGACGGAAGAAGCGAGTTCTCGTTTGTGAGTGAAGGTGATGAGAAAAGAATCCCGGAGGAGACGATTATTGTTTGTTTTTTGTGTTTTCAGTCTTTTATTGCTTGAGAGTTTGTCATAAGTTAATGAGCTTAAGTCTAAACCAATGGGTTAGTAAACTCATCACATCATCCCTCTGATTAGGGGTAATGAGAATTACCTTAAGTGTGAAGTCAGATTCTCACACTTAATCACCTATGGTGCAGGATTAAGATCATTAACCTACTTGTGATTATTTAGATGTTTTTGGTGTTTTTGTTTAGTGTTGAGTAATGAGGTTAAGCCATAATCAGGGATTAAACAGACTCATTACACCGTCCTAAAAGAAGGATGATAGATGAGAATGTTTAAGCTGAGGAAAGCTCCTCAACTTAATCCATGATTAGGGATTAAACCCATGACAAAACAAGCCTTTGATTAAGTGGATTTTATTTTAATGATATGATGATGAAGTGAGTTTTATGATTTGTAAGACAACTTGAGGGGGACTTGTCCATTAACACTAGGGTTAGTCCTTCTTAACCAATTAAGGAAGAATTAGAACCCTAATGCAAGGCCCAAGTTACAAGCTTGATGTCTTGATGATTATTATATGAATTGATTAAGAGATTTAAACACATTAAGGGTTTAATACTTAGGATTAAAGTTATACACTCCATCCTAAGAGAAGGATGCAGGCATAAGCTTAATCACAAAGCCTTAAAGCCTTTAGGGTTTAGTTCCTGATTATGAGATGAGAAGAGAAGACTCAAAAGAGACACAAAGGTAGAATCTACACGGGGGACTGATCAATATTCACATGCTCGGTTGGTCCTAGGTTAGTGAGGCTCACTATCCTAAAGAAGAAAGAAAGAAGAAGATGAAAGATGAAAGGAGAAGCTCCATGGTGGCCTAAGCACACCTTAAGTCGAGAAAGAATAAGAGAAGATGAGGAAGAAAAAAAAGATAAGAAGAAGAATGCAATGGAGATAAGATGAATAATGAACAAACAGAGCCTACACCAGTAGGGCTTCCAGATGCAACAGCATGCAATAAATAAAATCGGGACCCAGTTGTACCTAACGGAGAAGGTCCGTTGCCTCTTCAATACGTGCAAAAGAAATCCAGAATAAGAAATTTCGAGTCCAGAATGATTCAACAGTCAAGTGCAATTGTCAATATCAAAACAAGTCTTCAAGCCCAAGCAGTAATCCATTATTCTTCATAAATTTCATCAAGAACTCCACGAACACATTCAAGTCAACATACCATGAACGAACCGTCAATCGCAAAGCGATCACCAAGCTACATCCCCTTCATCGAAATTATTTACGAAACCTACACAAAACAAAAAACTAAAACCACGACCAAACCAAATTGATATAACTAAAATCTGGTCTAGATTAATAATTGAAACGAAATTAATTAAGATCAAAATCTAAACTATATTCTAAAACAAAACCTCTAAACTTCTAACAAATATTAACTAAAATTAACTATTAAACGCGAAAACCTATTGAAACGAATTAAACGAAATTAACACTAAAACTTATAAAGAATAAAACAAAACTAGCGCAATTAAAATAAAGTTCTGATTTAAACTTACATAAGTATTAAAATTCTTAGCTCATAATTAAACAAAACTAATTAAAGTATTAACAAAATTATATAAAAAAATGAAATACAATTGTTAAAAGAAAACAAAACTGGGAATTAAAACAAAAAGAAAAGCAATGGAGGATGACGGCTGGAGTGGTATTATTGGTCCGCGAAAATCAAAGGGCTTAAGGCTGTTTCAATGCAGATGATCACAGGTGGGGTGCATCAGTGGCGCAAACGGCGAATGGAAACGGGCTTGGGTCCAGCAACAGTCACACATTGACTTATCCTTATCAAGAAAACAAAATAAATAGAATAACAAAAAAAAATAAATAAAAATAACGAAATAAGAATATAAACACAAAAACTAAATATAAACATCAGAATCAAACCAGATGAAAACAGGGCAAAGCAATTCCTCTTTTCTCTCTTCGCACTTCCGCCGTCCTCCGCCTAATCAGCGCCGTCAACCACGTTCAGCGCCGGATTCTCCTCTCCAAAACCATGAACATCAGCATCAACATTTCCCACGGCGAGTCTCCCTCTCGAATCGCTTCCTCATTTCGATCACGGCGGCCTCCTTCCAGTCGCCGGTGTCTCTCTCTTTCACGGCGTAGAACAAACGAAACCCTTTCTCAGAATCGGTTTCATCGAAAAGGTTGAAAGATTCTCCATTCTTCGATCTCACGGCTTCACAACTTAAATCGCGGTTCCGATTTTGACGAAACAACGAGAAATCGTGTGCCTCTTGCGAGCTCCTCTTCTCCGACTCGGCTTGTGTGTTTGTTGAAGAAGATTGGGAGGGTTTGTGTTCGCTTTACTGAAGGTGAGTTTTGGTTTTAAATCTCAAATCTCTTCATCTCCTTCTCTGTTTTGTGTATCTGTAATGGTTGTGGTAATGAAGTGGGTTTTCTGTTTGATTTGCTTGTTGTTGTTGTTGACCTGCAGTTGTGGAGGGATAAGGGTTATGTGGTTTGTTTCGTTGTTTGTTGTTTGGAAATGAAGAGGAAAAATGTTGTTGCAGATTGCGTTGTTGTTACGGTGATGTTGTGGTGGTTGATGTTGAGGAATGTTTGAAGGTGATTGAAGTTGGGGAGTTTGTGAATGGTTAATTTGAGGTGGTTGAAGGCAGCTTGGGCTTCTGGTGACCAAATGAAGGCATCTTTGCGTAACAGGACAGTGAGGGGTGCAACAATTGATGCATAGCCTTTGACGAATTTGCAATAAAACCCTGTTAGGCCAAGAAATCCATGAAGTTCTTTGATATTGGTTAGTTGTGGCCATTCCACCATGGCTTGTATTTTTTATGGTTCTGGTTGTACATCGTCAACTGAGATGATATGCCAAAGGTAAACTAGTTAGCATTGAGCAAAGGAACACTTAGAGTGTTTGAGATAGAAGTTGCCATCCAGGAGTGTTTGGAAGACTTGTTGAATGAGTTGAACAGACGGCAGGTCAGGTTGTTAAGAGTTGATGAAGAAGGTCTTGTTGAGTGAGTTAAGAAAAAGTTTGTGAAAAAAACTGAAAAAAATATGAGAAAGAGGCGCAGCCTTCCTGCAAAATGTCTCATGCTTTTTTGGGATCAACAAGCTGTATTTAAAGCTAGGTCAACTCTTATTTACTCTTTGTGACTTAATGGGCCTTGGTGTTTCATGGCTTTATTATTTTTTTTTTTTTGTATTTATGAACATGGGCCTCTTATGGCTTGGACTTTGGGTTTGTCTTAAGAAAAATGAATTTTATGGATTAGGAATCAATAACTTGATAATTGGAGTGTGGATAAGTAAAATAAGATATTAATATTGTGATATGAATGAATAAAATCGGAAAAAGATTAAAAACAGAAATTTGACTAATTTGAAAAGGTTAATGGAGTGAGAAAGATTTAAGTGGATTTAGAATGAAATTGGTCAAGAATTTGGCTTATGAAAAATGTTTAATTAGATAATGTGGAGAATAAAATAATGTTCACAAGATGTGAATTATGGAAATGGATAAAGGGTTAAAAATGATTTATGGGAAGAAAAAAAATGAATTGGATTTGAAAATGGATATATAAAAGAATATGGACTTATGGATGCGGGAAAAAATGGTTAAGGTGAAATGAGTAGATATTGAACTTTAATCTCAACCCGCCAGTCGATCACGTGAATGAATACTCCTCCAAATTCCTTAATTCTCAATGAAAACCAAATCGCATTCTCAATACAAACCTTGACCACACCTACACTCTCGCACCAACAACTTCTGATTAAAATGAATGGACCACTATTGAATCACTGAATAACTTGCCATTGAAGCAAATAAACCTCTGAATTAAACGTCCTCTGAATCTCCACCGACACATGAATCACTTTGAATTTTCCTAGATCAAACTCTGGGAAATAAATCCACAGATGAACCACTAATGAACTGTTCAACAAAACAAAATGATCCAACACTCCTTATGAATCACAACTTGATAAATCTGATGGATTTCACACACCACAAATTGACTTTGGATATGCATTCCCTGAGAAAAGGGCCTCTGAGGCAGATAACTTGCAACTGAAGTAAACTCCTGATAGTTTGACCAAATTAGGTCAAACGTTCGTCTGAATTGGATCGTGAATGAACAACTTGTAAATTGATGGAACAGAATTCCATGATGACGAACCAAATGAATCGACGAAAAGTCCTTACAAACGTGAAATCCTTGAGAACCAAATAATCAGGGAAATAAACCCTGATTCTGTAACATGAGTAATGAGAGGATGATGCCACTGATGGCTGTATAGCTGAAACTTTGAATTCTCTGATAATCCGCAGATAAAGATGTGAAACCCTAATCACCAGGAAATCTTGATCCCATGCCTTAGGAACTTATGCAAATGGTATGCAAAATGCGTATGAATGCAAAACGAAAAGCTGACAAAGACAGAAAAAGCCAGAGGGCAAATTTAGGGTGTCTACAGCTGCCCCTATTCAAGCAACTGTTAATCTGAAAAGGATGAGAGCAACGGCTATTAGACGTTCAAGATAAACAGTGATTGAATACCAAAAAGACCCCGAAATTTGCACTCACAGAATGAAGAAGAAAAAAGGATATAGATTGTAAAGTAAAATAAAGTATATTGTAAAGTGTGAGCGACGGAGGACGACCGCCGAGCAGAGGACGACTGCTAGGTAAAGGGCAATGACGGGGACGACCGACATGCTGGGGATAAAAGGTAAAGCCAAGACGGGGACGGCTGACTAGCTGGGGATAAAAGAATCATGATGGGGACGGCCATCAAGATAAAACTGTAGAATCTCTGAGGATTAATGAAACATGATGGGGACGGCCATCAAGTTCATAAAGCAAAGTAACCGACGATGGGGACGGCCATTGGGCTAAAAAGAAAAGGGACCACGACGGGGACGGCCATCGGGTTAAAGAATAAATGAAATAATGATGAGGGACGGTCATCAAAGGTGAAGGACGATCACCTAGCAGGGGACGGCTGCTAAAATAAATGATGGGGACGGCCATCGGATGAGAATGATGGAGGACGACCATCAAGAAGTGGAGGACGACCACTCAGCAGGGTACGGCTGCTCTCAAAGGTATCATAACACAGGACGAGTGTTAGATAAAAAGAAAATTTGTTGGTGATCTGCTGGGGATAATGTAAACACGGACGAGCGTTTACACCCAAGAAACAAAAGGTATAAGTGTTTTGATGCTGTGTATAGATTAAAGATGCGGACGAGCATCCTTAAGACTATGATACGGACGAGTATCATGTAGAAACAAACACTTGACGCATATTCTGAGATGATGGTACGGACGAGTACCAACTGGTTAACAAAGAACACGGACTTGTGTTTAATCTGTGGGGATATAATGGTGTATACAGGATACGGACGAGTATCTGGTAGAGTGAAAACAGGAGTAATAAGTATGAGTGTTTAATCTGCTGGAGAGAGTGACACAGACGGATGTCAAAAGGAGAGGGGTGTAGTATAAACAAGTATCTGATGTACAAAGTGTTTATGTTACTGTGCTGGGGAAGGTGACACGGACGGATGTCAAGAAAGATTATATATACATGAGTATCTGTGAGTGCAAAGAGGACGCTTTGGCTTTATGCTGGGGATAGGACACGGACGGGTGCCACAAGGAGTATATACTGATGTTTGCGAATGCAAGGCAACTGCTTTAGCTTTAACTCTCAGCTGGGGAGTCTGGGGAGCATTCTGTATACTGTTGACGGGTTGAAAGCTTTTAACTCTAATGGGAACGAAGTGTTGGTAACCTGATGTTTGTTGGAGAGGTTTTCACTGGAGGAAAGACGACTCTGCGTGAGGTATTCTTCGTTTTGAACATCTGCTGAGGATCTGATCATCCTGCTCTGACTCCACTGGGGAGAATTTCCTCCTGCTCTGCCGGGGAAATCCCCTGGAGATGAGAATCCCGATGACTCTATGGGGAAAGATCATCTTTAGACTTGGCTAGGGAAGATCCTTGATCACACAATCCTGCTGAGGAGGGAATTCTGATAATTCTAACTTTGTGAGGAAGCAAGGCCTTCAGCTGCCTGTTGGGAAAACTTCGCTGTGGACAGATAAGTCCGCTTGGGGACGGGAACGATTCAATTAGCCTTGAAGTTCTGTTGGGGTTATCATCTGTTCTGACTCAGCTGGGGATGTGTCAACCCTTTGACATGGTTGATAAAAGATTTGGCAATGCTCTGCTGAGGAGAGACTTTGCTGGAGAATCGAAATAAGTCAAATTAAGCCCCACGTATAGCATAACAGCCGTGTTGGGAAGATATGCCAATGAAAATTGGACTTTGACTGAATGAATAACCAACTCCTCATGAGGGAATCTTGTCGGCTGAAAGAAGATCTTTATGCTCGGGGAAGAAATAAACTTCCAATGCCCTGCTGGTAAAATAAATACCAGACATTCCCTGAGAATTAACACAGTGCTTCAAACTTCTGAGCTCAACAAAAGCATTACTGATCATCCTGAGTGAACTATCATTCCCTTAACTCCTTAATTATACCATACTGCATCATCCATAAAAAGATCGTCTTCAGAGGATTTTACAGAAGACTTGGCATCCAGAATTGCCCCAGTTTCTTCAAACTCTCGCAGAAATTCAACAAGTCTTGAGATAACTGCCCCAGATTACGTCTTGAAACGATTCTTGCCCCACATCAGAGCTAAAACAGAAACCATGCAGTATGAAGATGCAATGCAAATGATGTACAATGCAGACGTATGCTCACGGTGCTGAGGATATGAAACAAGGATGGTTAGGCGCCAGGGCCAGGTTGATAGAGATTTTTAGTATATATATTTTTTGGTTGCCAAGCAATTGGACTTTGAAGGTGAACTTCCAGACGAGAACTGGTTTATTAAAGGTAGGCCAACAGACGAGAACTGATGGGCAAAGAATAAGTCGTCAGACAAGAACTGACTACTTGGGGTTCATTGTCAAACGAGAATTGACTCTGAAAAAGGAATGACTGCCAGACGAGAACTGGCGTTCAATGGGTTGAATGAAAAGGTGACCAGACGAGAACTGGTTAAAAGATTCGCCTACCAGACGAGAACTGGTATTTGAAGTTGGTTTGCCAGACGAGAACTGGACTTTGGGTTTGTCTGCCGGACGAGGACTAGACTCCGAAAAGTTTGCCAGACGGGAACTGGACTTTGGGTTTGTCTGCCGGACGAGGACTAGACTCTGAAAAGTTTGCCAGACGGGAACTGGGCTTTGAAAAGGCTTGCCAGACGAGAACTGGACTTTGAAAGGTTGATAAGTTGGGGTTACGAGGCCCTGGATGTGAGATCTGATGTTGCGGGGGTTATGCTTAATGCAATGATGATGCATATGCTCTATATGCGACATGAATAACGTATGCAAATGATTTATGCCATGATTATGAAAAGCGAGAAAAACTCCCGAGGTGGGAAGAAAGGTCCTAGTGACAAGGCTTCTGGTTGAGAAGGGTGACAAAGGCGACGGTGGGTATCCTGATTTCCCGACACTCGTCTTGAACTCGAAGATCACTGATACAAATTGCTCTGCGTAGCTAAAATTTGCCCCTGTTGGGTGAGTCTCTGAACAGACTGTTGCTGAATATCCAATTTCTGGAATAGAAAACTTGGATGTTCTCTCGAGGAGAGTTGCACTTAGTGATCTCTGGAAGTATCCTTCCCCGGTATGAGCGTGTAAGCGACTTGATTCATTCTGACTGAGCATTGGAAGAATTGACCCTTAGTCAATGGAAACTCCGGGTGTCCTGCTCCTGCTTGGGAGATTCACTTCTGATCAACTGACTTTGCAAGATGTTCCTCGATCAACTGATGCTTGGGAACTCTCTTTACCCTGACAGATTCCTTGGTCAACAAAACCGCTGGATAACATGCCCCTGATTCATAGGCTAACAAGATGCTCTTGATTCTGGTCATCATTGTTGAATGATCAAGTTCCCTCGCGATTGCTCTTTGTAGGAACTTTCCTGACGTCACAAACTGACTTGCAATTAAAACTGTGCATTCACAAATGGTAATTTTAATGCAGTACACGCAAGTTTTTGAAAATTTATTTATTTTGATGTTGTGACCGTGTGTGACGAATGGACGATTAGTCCAAACGTAGTGTGGAATTAGCAAACCTTTAGGAGTCAGTTTACGCAACCTTGTCGTAGTATGCTTTCGGAATTGAACCTGATTCAATTAGGACTTTTAAGGGTTATGACGTGGCTTGGTTCACGGTTTTAGGAAGAAAGATTTATGGCTCAAAGTTTATCTGTGCCCACCCATTCTCCTTGGTGTTCTTCAGTCCTACATTCAGCTAATTCGACTTAAGCGCTCGCTTCTCACAAGGGTTTTGTAATGATTGAGGAACCAATGACGTTGATGGTTTACGCACCGATGAGATTTCTTGAAGTAACAGTCACCCATTCTGACTTTGTGTCTGGTCACACGACTTTGTTCTCATGGAATATTCTCTTTCATTTTTTTTTTTTTTTTTTTACTCCCTAACTTTTGCCCGGAATGATTTTTTTTGAATTTTGAAATTTTGAAGTCCAGCGGGATGCCCTAACTTTTGCCTAAGTCGTATGTTTTCACACATTTTTCGACTTAGCGGGCTTTATTTCTTTTTTTTCCTTTGATTTTTGTTGAACAAATCGTGTGACACTGGCTTGTCATGACTTGCTGAAAGGGTTGACTGCCTCATCCCTTTGTTGGTGAGGGATAACCATTGTGGTTTCACGTCCCTTGACCTCTTGAGGTGTACTGGAGAAAAGGTAATGGATCCTCTGATGCACACTCCTTTGGAAATTTGAACGCTCGGTCAAATTAACTGATGACTACCCTGCCCCGGGTTAAATGTGAGGGTTTTTCTGTTCAGAAAAGAAACTCCTACTTCAAGGCTCAAAGGGGTTGACGAGGGTCTATCTCCCTTATATCTCCGGTGTTTGGGAATTAAAGCAATGCCTGTACATCGTCAACAGGTTCTACTCTGAAAGCATACTTTCAACAATTATGGGTATTCAGTTGTCATCATCCTCCCTCAAACCTGCTAAACAACAGTGAAATAAATGGGAGGTATATGGATGCAATTTTTTTGTTTTTTCAATGCAAGTAAAGAAAAAATGAGCGAATGCGACATAATTGATTCAAAAGTGCAAGATTACTACATTAACATTACCATTTAAAATGCTTAAAAGACAAGTAGCTGCTAACAGGAAAGAAACTACAGTGCAAATGATGAAAAGGATACAATGGTCACCAATTTTGATGATATTTTTTCGAGCCATTGAATCAGGAGACGCTTCTTCGAAGTCTTGGAACTCAATCAGGTGAAAGGTTGACGTGCACAACCAAGCTTCCTTCTGGAAAGGAGATGTAGCCCTTGTCGATCAATTGTTGTACTTTGGCTTGAAAAGCTTTGCAATCTTCAGTTGAATGCCCCGTTGATCCACCATGATACCCACACTGCTCATGAGGATTGTACCCTGGAGGGTACGGCCCTGGTAACGGCTTGAGAGGCTTAGGAACCACCAAAGAGCTCTGAACTAGATGTGGCAAGAGTTCACTGTATGCCATGGGGACTGGATGAAGAGGAGCAATCCTTCTTTCCAGATTGTTACGAGGCCTAGGCTGGCTCTGAAGTTGATTCTGAGGTCTTCGACCATGAGCTTGCAGATTTGGACGAGGAGGAGCCCAGGGCTTCTGACACGGTGCTCTGAGCATTGCCGAATGCCCGTAAGAGTGACCAGACACGGGAATAGATGATCTCTGAGAAGATGTTGTTCTAGAATATTCGATATTTGCCATGACTGCACTGACGTCATTCCATTCTTCCTCTTGGGAGCTAACAACAGACTCACCTTCACTAGCTGGGATATTCGAAAAGTCCTGGATCTTTCCACTTTTGAGCAGACTCTCAATGCGTACTCCAACTATCATCAAATCAGAGAAGCTTGTCATCCCAATGCTACTCATTCTTTCCAAGTATGGACCCTGCAAGGTGCCCACGAACAGGTCAATTAATTCTCTGCCTGAAAGTGGTGGTTGAACTTGGGCTGCCAATTCTCTCCACCTCTGTGCATATTCTCTGAAAGATTCACCACTCCTCTGGGATAGGCTCTGCAAGTGCGTGCGATTGGGCGCCACGTCCATATTGTACTGGTATTGCTTTACGAAAGCTCTGGATAAATCATTCCAAGATCGGATATGACTGCTTTCCAAATCCATGTACCAACTTAAAGATGCCCCACTTAAACTGTCCTGAAAACAGTGAATCATCAACTTATCATTGCAGGCATGAGAAGTCATTTTTCTACAAAACATCACCAAATGACGCTTCGGGCAACTGACACCAGTGTATTTCTCAAACTTCGGAGTTTTGAAATCTGGAGGAATGACAAGACCAGGCACCAAACACAGGGTTAGAGCATCAAAACCAAAGGCATCAGGATCCGCTAAGGCTTTGAGTCGCTCGTCCAACACACGAAATCTTTCGGCAAGATCAATAACTTGTGGATCCTTGGTTTTCACAAGAGGGATTGCCCCTTGGAAATCTGGCATAGGGAAGGCAAAACCCTGATAATATGTAGAATCAGAAGAAGATGAAGGTCCACCTCGGACAGCAGATGGTTCAGGTACATCCTGATTCACGATCGGGGTCTGTGCAGGTTGAGCTTGAGCAAGATTGCTCACTTGTGGAAGATCTTCATCAGGAGAAAGACCATACAGAGGATTGGTCATTGAAGTGAAACCAGGTGGAAACTCAACATTCTGACGGTTGCTCTCTGACATAGCTACTGACGGCTTCCAAACTGACCCTTTACCTCTTGACACTGTTCAGTCTAGCTGCACACACTCTGTCGTCTTCTAACTGTTACCACTTGTTCAAACTGAGTACCGGGAAATCAGCTGGCTGGTCATGGACAAAAGAGGAAGGATGAGCTCTCTGGAAGAGGAAAATGCAATGCAAATGCAAATGCAATATGCAATATGATGATGCAAAAGATGCAAAGACATGGGATCACAGCTGGAAACTGCCTGGAATCTGGGATACTGCCAAGAATCAAGTGTCTGTAACCACAAGATCTGCATAATAACCCAAAATGGTAACTGAAAACCGGAGGTCAACAACTTCAGGATCATAGTGACCGGATCAACAACTGTACTGGTAATGAGGGTATGTTGAGGTCAAGGGTTCCTGCAAACCTGTAAACAGCCCAACCCCCTCACAGGTGGTGTTCTAAAACAAGGATCCTCAGACTTGGATCAGTTATGAGAAGTGTAAACACTTCTAACCCGGAGGTACAGTGTTTACAATAACCATAAAAGTTCCTCCTCTAATTCACCTCAGTTTCTGAAGGTCAATACTGAAGGTCATCCAGACTTAGCAGGCTTCCCAGATAGCCCTAGCACTGCAGGAAATCTGCAACACAGAGTTCTCAAGAAGAAACCCATATCTGAACCGTGTTTCATATTCCCGCACCAGACCGAAATGGAATGGGAAAGAATATGATTCACTCTAGCCTAGGTGTCACTCAGGTCCCAGGTATAGGACCTTAACTCTCAATGAAACACCCCACCCATCAAAACAAAAGACCAGATCCAGCCAGCAGCATGACAGTACGATATATACAAAAGCAATAAAGAAAGCAGTAAAGCAACTGTACATAAAGCAAACATGAATACAGATATACAAACACAAATAACACATAACACCCCAATAAACACAAATCAAACAAGCGCTAGGAGGAACCCACAAAAAGAACCAGAAGCCCTGGTTGCAGTATAAGGTTCCCCAGCAGAGTCGCCAAGCTGTCGCTCCCGACAAATGAAAATGGATCATATGAAGGTACAGACGCGAACGGTCGGCGAAAGGAACAGTGAGAACACACAGCCGTGAACTCACTGGAGATGAATAGAGTCGCCAGCTAGGCATTTTTATCCCGGAGGAAAGGCAATGCTGCATAGACCTAGAAAGATATGGATAAGACGGTTGCGAACCAGAGAGACTGAGAAAGGGGGTTGGTTACAACCTGGGAAGGTATTAGCACCCAGATTGTCCGTCGTACTCGACGGGATCCACGCTTAAAAGATTTGTGTTTTAAAGGGGTAGTGTCAGTGCAATCTGTGTATAAAATAGCTGGAAAGAATGTACAGGTGTCAGTGTAAAAGAGTGTGAAGTGTAACATGTATAAATGATGTGTCAGTGTAAGAATGAGAATGAATTGCTCAAGATTATGAGGCTTAAAGAAATGAGCTGGAAAGAGGGGGAATGTACAGAGACTTTTGTTCGATAACTGTTAAGTTATGCCTACGTATCCTCTCGTGCAATGAGGAAGTCAGAACACCGTAGTTCGACCCAAAGAGACTGAAAGATGAATTGACTGGTGAACTGCTTGCTTGCCTATGCTCAAGTGTATGATCTGTCTGGCACAGATGCGAACTGTCTTGCATTAGACGGAAGAAGCGAGTTCTCGTTTGTGAGTGAAGGTGATGAGAAAAGAATCCCGGAGGAGACGATTATTGTTTGTTTTTTGTGTTTTCAGTCTTTTATTGCTTGAGAGTTTGTCATAAGTTAATGAGCTTAAGTCTAAACCAATGGGTTAGTAAACTCATCACATCATCCCTCTGATTAGGGGTAATGAGAATTACCTTAAGTGTGAAGTCAGATTCTCACACTTAATCACCTATGGTGCAGGATTAAGATCATTAACCTACTTGTGATTATTTAGATGTTTTTGGTGTTTTTGTTTAGTGTTGAGTAATGAGGTTAAGCCATAATCAGGGATTAAACAGACTCATTACACCGTCCTAAAAGAAGGATGATAGATGAGAATGTTTAAGCTGAGGAAAGCTCCTCAACTTAATCCATGATTAGGGATTAAACCCATGACAAAACAAGCCTTTGATTAAGTGGATTTTATTTTAATGATATGATGATGAAGTGAGTTTTATGATTTGTAAGACAACTTGAGGGGGACTTGTCCATTAACACTAGGGTTAGTCCTTCTTAACCAATTAAGGAAGAATTAGAACCCTAATGCAAGGCCCAAGTTACAAGCTTGATGTCTTGATGATTATTATATGAATTGATTAAGAGATTTAAACACATTAAGGGTTTAATACTTAGGATTAAAGTTATACACTCCATCCTAAGAGAAGGATGCAGGCATAAGCTTAATCACAAAGCCTTAAAGCCTTTAGGGTTTAGTTCCTGATTATGAGATGAGAAGAGAAGACTCAAAAGAGACACAAAGGTAGAATCTACACGGGGGACTGATCAATATTCACATGCTCGGTTGGTCCTAGGTTAGTGAGGCTCACTATCCTAAAGAAGAAAGAAAGAAGAAGATGAAAGATGAAAGGAGAAGCTCCATGGTGGCCTAAGCACACCTTAAGTCGAGAAAGAATAAGAGAAGATGAGGAAGAAAAAAAAGATAAGAAGAAGAATGCAATGGAGATAAGATGAATAATGAACAAACAGAGCCTACACCAGTAGGGCTTCCAGATGCAACAGCATGCAATAAATAAAATCGGGACCCAGTTGTACCTAACGGAGAAGGTCCGTTGCCTCTTCAATACGTGCAAAAGAAATCCAGAATAAGAAATTTCGAGTCCAGAATGATTCAACAGTCAAGTGCAATTGTCAATATCAAAACAAGTCTTCAAGCCCAAGCAGTAATCCATTATTCTTCATAAATTTCATCAAGAACTCCACGAACACATTCAAGTCAACATACCATGAACGAACCGTCAATCGCAAAGCGATCACCAAGCTACATCCCCTTCATCGAAATTATTTACGAAACCTACACAAAACAAAAAACTAAAACCACGACCAAACCAAATTGATATAACTAAAATCTGGTCTAGATTAATAATTGAAACGAAATTAATTAAGATCAAAATCTAAACTATATTCTAAAACAAAACCTCTAAACTTCTAACAAATATTAACTAAAATTAACTATTAAACGCGAAAACCTATTGAAACGAATTAAACGAAATTAACACTAAAACTTATAAAGAATAAAACAAAACTAGCGCAATTAAAATAAAGTTCTGATTTAAACTTACATAAGTATTAAAATTCTTAGCTCATAATTAAACAAAACTAATTAAAGTATTAACAAAATTATATAAAAAAATGAAATACAATTGTTAAAAGAAAACAAAACTGGGAATTAAAACAAAAAGAAAAGCAATGGAGGATGACGGCTGGAGTGGTATTATTGGTCCGCGAAAATCAAAGGGCTTAAGGCTGTTTCAATGCAGATGATCACAGGTGGGGTGCATCAGTGGCGCAAACGGCGAATGGAAACGGGCTTGGGTCCAGCAACAGTCACACATTGACTTATCCTTATCAAGAAAACAAAATTAATAGAATAACAAAAAAAAAAAAAAAAAATAACGAAATAAGAATATAAACACAAAAACTAAATATAAACATCAGAATCAAACCAGATGAAAACAGGGCAAAGCAATTCCTCTTTTCTCTCTTCGCACTTCCGCCGTCCTCCGCCTAATCAGCGCCGTCAACCACGTTCAGCGCCGGATTCTCCTCTCCAAAACCATGAACATCAGCATCAACATTTCCCACGGCGAGTCTCCCTCTCGAATCGCTTCCTCATTTCGATCACGGCGGCCTCCTTCCAGTCGCCGGTGTCTCTCTCTTTCACGGCGTAGAACAAACGAAACCCTTTCTCAGAATCGGTTTCATCGAAAAGGTTGAAAGATTCTCCATTCTTCGATCTCACGGCTTCACAACTTAAATCGCGGTTCCGATTTTGACGAAACAACGAGAAATCGTGTGCCTCTTGCGAGCTCCTCTTCTCCGACTCGGCTTGTGTGTTTGTTGAAGAAGATTGGGAGGGTTTGTGTTCGCTTTACTGAAGGTGAGTTTTGGTTTTAAATCTCAAATCTCTTCATCTCCTTCTCTGTTTTGTGTATCTGTAATGGTTGTGGTAATGAAGTGGGTTTTCTGTTTGATTTGCTTGTTGTTGTTGTTGACCTGCAGTTGTGGAGGGATAAGGGTTATGTGGTTTGTTTCGTTTTTTGTTGTTTGGAAATGAAGAGGAAAAATGTTGTTGCAGATTGCGTTGTTGTTACGGTGATGTTGTGGTGGTTGATGTTGAGGAATGTTTGAAGGTGATTGAAGTTGGGGAGTTTGTGAATGGTTAATTTGAGGTGGTTGAAGGCAGCTTGGGCTTCTGGTGACCAAATGAAGGCATCTTTGCGTAACAGGACAGTGAGGGGTGCAGCAATTGATGCATAGCCTTTGACGAATTTGCAATAAAACCCTGTTAGGCCAAGAAATCCATGAAGTTCTTTGATATTGGTTAGTTGTGGCCATTCCACCATGGCTTGTATTTTTTATGGTTCTGGTTGTACATCGTCAACTGAGATGATATGCCAAAGGTAAACTAGTTAGCATTGAGCAAAGGAACACTTAGAGTGTTTGAGATAGAAGTTGCCATCCAGGAGTGTTTGGAAAACTTGTTGAATGAGTTGAACAGACGGCAGGTCAGGTTGTTAAGAGTTGATGAAGAAGGTCTTGTTGAGTGAGTTAAGAAAAAGTTTGTGAAAAAAACTGAAAAAAAATATGAGAAAGAGGCGCAGCCTTCCTGCAAAATGTCTCATGCTTTTTTGGGATCAACAAGCTGTATTTAAAGCTAGGTCAACTCTTATTTACTCTTTGTGACTTAATGGGCCTTGGTGTTTCATGGCTTTATTTTTTTGTTTTTTTTTGTATTTATGAACATGGGCCTCTTATGGCTTGGACTTTGGGTTTGTCTTAAGAAAAATGAATTTTATGGATTAGGAATCAATAACTTGATAATTGGAGTGTGGATAAGTAAAATAAGATATTAATATTGTGATATGAATGAATAAAATCGGAAAAAGATTAAAAACAGAAATTTGACTAATTTGAAAAGGTTAATGGAGTGAGAAAGATTTAAGTGGATTTAGAATGAAATTGGTCAAGAATTTGGCTTATGAAAAATGTTTAATTAGATAATGTGGAGAATAAAATAATGTTCACAAGATGTGAATTATGGAAATGGATAAAGGGTTAAAAATGATTTATGGGAAGAAAAAAAATGAATTGGATTTGAAAATGGATATATAAAAGAATATGGACTTATGGATGCGGGAAAAAATGGTTAAGGTGAAATGAGTAGATATTGAACTTTAATCTCAACCCGCCAGTCGATCACGTGAATGAATACTCCTCCAAATTCCTTAATTCTCAATGAAAACCAAATCGCATTCTCAATACAAACCTTGACCACACCTACACTCTCGCACCAACAACTTCTGATTAAAATGAATGGACCACTATTGAATCACTGAATAACTTGCCATTGAAGCAAATAAACCTTTGAATTAAACGTCCTCTGAATCTCCACCGACACATGAATCACTTTGAATTTTCCTAGATCAAACTCTGGGAAATAAATCCACAGATGAACCACTAATGAACTGTTCAACAAAACAAAATGATCCAACACTCCTTATGAATCACAACTTGATAAATCTGATGGATTTCACACACCACAAATTGACTTTGGATATGCATTCCCTGAGAAAAGGGCCTCTGAGGCAGATAACTTGCAACTGAAGTAAACTCCTGATAGTTTGACCAAATTAGGTCAAACGTTCGTCTGAATTGGATCGTGAATGAACAACTTGTAAATTGATGGAACAGAATTCCATGATGACGAACCAAATGAATCGACGAAAAGTCCTTACAAACGTGAAATCCTTGAGAACCAAATAATCAGGGAAATAAACCCTGATTCTGTAACATGAGTAATGAGAGGATGATGCCACTGATGGCTGTATAGCTGAAACTTTGAATTCTCTGATAATCCGCAGATAAAGATGTGAAACCCTAATCACCAGGAAATCTCGATCCCATGCCTTAGGAACTTATGCAAATGGTATGCAAAATGCGTATGAATGCAAAACGAAAAGCTGACAAAGACAGAAAAAGCCAGAGGGCAAATTTAGGGTGTCTACATTGCCCATACCAATCACCACAGGCCACCACCCACTTTCTGACCTATCAAACAATGTTATGTGGACTAAAAGCAAGCCAATCCATAACACACACACAAGCCTGAAGTTTGAGTGGCTGCACAGAGTTTCAAAAGTTTTTGCTTGAAGGTGATTTTTGCTTTGATTTGCGCGCTGGTCAAAGCATTCCCCCCTAGTTTGAATCTGATCCATTGGATTGAATTACTTTTATTTAAATTCATTTTTATTTCATTTAATTTCATTTTTCTTTACCATTTTATTTAAAATACTTAGAAAAATCATAAAAATATTTCCTTCTGCATTTTAATTTCAAATATTTTTCTTCACCCAAAAACATTTTTATTTTTATTTTTTGCATTAAATAATCAGTTTAAAAATATTTAAATGTTTATTTTAATTAATTAATGGAAATTAATTAATTAAAATACCATTTAGGTTTCTAAAAATCCCAAAAAAAATCATATTGCATCTTAAGACATTTAGAAACATTGCCAAACCATTCATACAAATTTATTTTTGGTTTTGATCCAATTTTAACATTTTTCTTGAATTTAGGGTTCATAAAATTCCCTTTTTGGAACCCTAACTTTGAAAATTCTTTTCTGCCTAACCATGAAGGGTTTGACAATGATTCTTTTTGCATTGTTTTCCATATAGCATGTAGTTTTTTAAGATAGTTTTGACATGAATTTATCTTTCATTTTAAAATTGATTTTCATTTTTCCTCTTAAGGTACCCAAAAACCCTAGCAAACTTAGAAAAATCATAACTTCCTTTAGGTTAAGAGTTGGACCTTCTCCTTTGGGGTGTGGTATCATATGGGGTTAGGGTTCCTTTGAGTTCATTTGCAAATTTTTATCATGTGAATTGTTTCTGTTTTGGTCATTTGCATCTCATCCTTTCATGTAACCCTAATTTTGCATTCATACTTGCATCTTACATTGCATTGCATGAACATGTGAACTTGCCATGACATTATAAACACTTGTATGCCATCTTAGACATCTTAAGACATTTCTTGAACATTGCTTGGTCATTTATTCATACATTTGCCATGCTTTGCATCCATATCATTTCATAAACATACATGTGTTTTCATACTTCAAAGCATGCCTCATATGCATCCAATCTCTCTTATGGACATTCATAACACTTGGCATGCCTTTGCATCATGTCATAATACCATTTGCATCATGTGTTTGCTTCTGGTTTTGGTTTTTTTTACCTTTGCACATTCTTCATTTCATTTCTTTTCTTTCCTTATGCTAACATTTCCAGGTGGTAAGTTAACTTGAGAAGTGAATTTGCCTTCACTTCTCATTTCTCTTCATCTTCTTCATATGCATCCTTGCTGCATTTTCATTTTCCTTAGAGTGAGCTTGCTCATTCATGTTAATCTCTCACTTTCTTTCTCTAAGTCACTTATCTTCTTCAGTGAAGTAAGTAACTTGTTTCTTCTGTTTCTCCTCCTTTCATCTGCTTCTTCCATTGGTGGCTTCTCTGAAGATCTCTTTTAAGCCTCACAAACCATAGGAACATTCAAGCATGATAATAATGAGGGTTGTAATTAGTTCCCCCTTAGTTTTTATCTTTTTGTCTTCCTTGTGTCTCTCTTCTCATCTCATCATTAGAGACTAAACCTTTAAGGTTCTAGGACTTTGGTATTAGGGTTATGCCTGCATCCTTCTCTTAGGATGGAGTGTATAACTTTAATCCTAAGTGTTAAACCCTTAATTTGTTTAAACCTATTAATCAATACATCTAATAATCACTAAGACATTAACTTGTAACTTGGGCCTTACATTAGGGTTCTAATTCTTCCTTTATTGGTTAAGAAGGACTAACCCTAGTATTTAATGGACAAGTCCCCCTCAAGTTGTCTTACAAACCATAAAATCCATTTCTTAATCTCATCCCTTAATTAAAATCCACTTAATAAAGGCTTGTCATATAATGAATTTAATCCCTAACCATGGATTAAGTTGAGGTATCTTCCTCAGCTTAAGTATGCTCATCTATTATCCTTCTATTAGGATAGTGTAATGAGTTCACTAATCTGTGATTAGAGATTAAACTCATTACTTAACACTAAACAAAAACCCAAAAACATCTAAATAATCACAAGTAGGTTAATGATCTTAATCCTACATCATCATGGTAATTAAGTTGAGATGCTTATCTCATACTTAAGTATGTTCATTATCCCTAATCAGGGAGGATATAATGAGCTTACAAACCTTTGATTTAGGATTAAGCTCATTAACGTATGCAAAACACCAAAAACAATAACAAAACTGAAAACACAAAAACAAACAATAATCGTCTCCTTCGGGATTCTTTTCTCATCACACTCATTCACAGACGAGAACCCGCCTCTTCCGTCTAATGCAAGACAGTTAGCACTTGATGTCGCTCCCGATAAATGAAACAGGGTCAGATAAGGGTACAGACGCGAACGGTCGGCGAGAGGGACAATGAGAACACACAGCCGTGAACTCACTGGAGATGAATAGAGTCGCCAGCTAGGCATTTTTATCCCGGAGGAAAGGCAATGCTGCATAGACCTAGAAAGATATGGATAAGACGGTCGCGAACCAGAGAGACTGAGAAAGGGGGTCGGTTACAACCTGGGAAGGTATTAGCACCCAGATTGTCCTCCGTACTCGACGGGATCCACGCTTGAAAGATTTGTGTTTTAAAAGGGGTAGTGTCAGTGCAATTTGTGTATAAATGAGCTGGAAAAGGATGTACAGGTGTCAGTGTAAAAGAAGTGTGAAGTGTATAAATGTACAGTGTCAGTGTAAGAACAGGAATAAGATGCTCAAGATCATGAGGCTTAAAGAATGAGGCTAGAAAGAGGGGGAATATACAGAGACTTTTGTTCGATAAGTGTTTAAGCTATGCCTACGTATCCTCTCGTTCAATGAGGAAGTCAGAACACCGTAGTTCGACCCCAAAGAGACTGAAAGATGAATTGACTTGTGAACTGCTTACTTGTCTATGCTCAAGTGTATGACCTGTCTGGCTCAGGTGCAAACTGTCTTGCATTAGACGGAAGAAGCGAGCTCTCGTTTATGAGCGAAGGTGATGAGAAAAGAATCCCGAAGGAGACGATTATTGTTTGTTTTTGAGTTTTCAGTCTTTTATTGCTTTTGAAAGTTTGTCATAAGCTAATGAGCTTAAGCCTGAACCAATGGATTTAGTAAACTCATCACATCCTCCCTCTGATTAGGGGTAATGAGAATACATTAAGTGTGAAGTCAGCATCTCACACTTAAACACCTTGGGTGTAGGATTAGGATCATTAACCTACTTGTGATTAATTAGATGTTTTTGTTGTTTTTGTTTAGTGTTAAGTAATGAGATTAAGCCATAATCAGGGATTAAATAGACTCATTACACCATCCTAATAGAAGGATAATAGATGAGAATGTTTAAGCTGAGGAAAACTCCTCAACTCAATCCATGATTAGGGATTAAACTCATGACAAAACAAAGCCTTTATTGAGTGGATTTTAGTTAATGATATGATGATGAAGTGATTTTTATGATTTGTAAGACAACTTGAGGGGGACTTGTCCATTAACACTAGGGTTAGTCCTTCTTAACCAGTTAAGGAAGAATTGGAACCCTAATGCAAGGCCCAAGTTACAAGTGTGATGTCTTGATGATTATTAAGTGAATTGATTAAGGGAGTTAAACACATTAAGGGTTTAACACTTAGGATTAAAGTTATACACTCCATCCTAATAGAAGGATGCAGGCATAAGCTTAATCACAAAGCCTTAAAGCCTTTAGGGTTTAGTCCCTGATTATGAGATGAGAAGAGAAGACTCAAAAGAGACACAAAGGTAAAACTAAGAGGGGAGACTAATCAAAACCCTAATCATTATCATGCTTGGTTGTTCCTAAGGTTTGTGAGGTTTTCAGGAGAAGTCTTCAATGGAACCACCAGGAAGCAGATGAACAGGATCAAGAGAAGCAAAGTGACTTGCTTCATTCAAGAAGTCAAGTCACTTGAAGAAAGAAAGTGGGAGGAACAAGAATGAGCAAGCTCAATCTCATACACAAACAAAAAATGCAGCAATGGATGCAAGAGAGATGAAAAGAAACATCATGAGAAGTGAAGGCAAATTCACTTCTCAAATCACTTACCACCTGAAAAGATTAGAAAAGAAATGCAATGCAATGCAAAGTGGGATGAGATGACATGATGATAAACAAAACCAGAAGCATGTTGATGATGAAAATGATGCTATAAGATGCTACAAACATGAGGCAGCACATGGAAATGATCATGCAAGTTCAAGAATGCAAATGAAGCAAGTTAAGACACATGAACATACATGAAAAGTTATGAAGTGCACATGACATACAACATGGCAAATACATGATGCAATGATAAAACATGTTTTCTATATGTCTTATGATGTCAAATGAATCAAATGGAAGCATGGAATGTCATGGCAAGTCATGTTATGCAAGAGAATGCAAGATGGATGCAAATGGAAGCCCAAATTAGGGTTTATGAACCAAACATCAAACAAAAACCAAAAACAGAAGCAAACCCTAAGATAAAAAATGTAAAATGCCACTCAAAAGACCCCTAATCTTATACTAAACCAATGTCCAAAGGGGAGGTCTCAACTCTTAACCAATCTCAAGATATGATTTTTACAAGTTATTAGGGTTTTTAGGGTTCCTAAACAAAAGAAATGCCCTACAAATTGAAAATGAGGAATCAAATCAAGGCCATTTAATCTCAAAAACTACATGCTAAACACAACGCAATGCAAGAAGAATCAATGTCCAACTCTTCATAGACAGACATAAATGATTTTTTGAACTTAGGATCAAAATAATGCACAAAAATGATTTTAATTCAAAGAAAAATTCTCAAAATGCATCAAGATCCAAAAAGAAATTTGGTTTGAAGGTTGGACAATGTTTCTAAATGTCTTAGAACATTTCATGAATTTTTTGGTGATTTTTAGATACTTAAAAGTATTTTTTAATAAATTAATTTCCATTAATCAATTAAAAATAATCTTTTAAATATTTAAAAATACTTTTTTATGATAAAAATAAAAACAAAAAATATTTTTGTGTCATAAAAATTATTAAAACTCTTGAGAAAAAGTTTCATAATTTTTAGACAATTTTTACTATTTTAAATAAAATATGCAAGTTAAATGAAAAAGAAATGAAAATAAATTAAAATAAAAGGAAAGTCCAACAGATGGAAGGCTGGGATGAGCCCTGGATTTGAATGCGTTGACTAGCGCCAGATCTAGTGGCCAGGATTGGTTCTGAGTTAATTAACCTAATTATGAATTAATTAAACTAATAAAATGAATTAGGGCTAATCAAATGAATCTGGGCCCTTCACATGCGCGCGAAGTCAACCGGTCAACCCAATCCAACGCACGAAATTCAAATGGAATTAATTACTGTAATTAGGGCTAATCAAACTCAGGTGACCGGAGGAGAGCTCCGGTCATCTTCCCCGGCGACCCCAAAACCTAAACTCACTCCATACGCATCTAAAATGAATTCTAAGAACACAGAAATGATTCCCACAAGCTCACGATTCAAAACCCCCACTCAAAACAAATTTATCATTCATGAAAAGGCTGAATCGAAGCAAACAAAAACTAGGGCAGGAAAGTTTCAGGAAGCAATTAAATCTTCATTTCATCACCATTTTCGAAACTAAAAGCATATTCATGATCAGGAAGACATATAGAACAAGTTTAGAACTTAAAAATCCATTTCTGGAAAAAAAGTTCTTGAGCTACCTGAGATTCGAAGCTTTCACTCCAGCAGCTTTCTGACCTCCCCTCCTTGTGAAATCCACTCCACTTGACCCCCTGGTGATGCTTGAATGCTTAGGAGAAATTTATGTTGGCTGGATGAAGAGTTTGAACAGTTTCTGCTCAAGCTCAGTTGAAAATGGCAATGGTGATTCGGGCTGTTTCTGGCAAGGGTGAAGGGTTGTTTGTGGTCCAGATGATGAGTGGAGAAGGTTTGTGAAGTTTGTTTGGATGTTTGTGAGCTGTGGAAGGTGTTTCGAAGGAAACTGCAGCTTGGGGTGAAAATGGTGAAGTGATGTTATGTCTTGTTTCAGGCCTGGTTCTTTGCTGGTTTCTACTCAATGAGGCATGGTGAGTTGATGTGTGAAGTTTGCTTGAGTGTTTGTGAGCTGGGCAGAGAGTTTCGAAGAGTGTTGCAAAATGGAGTGAGTTTGAGTATGTGATCTTAGGGAGTGTTTCAGCCTTGCTTCTTGATGTGTTTGGCTTGCTAAAGGATGGTATAAAATAATCCTATAGGTCAGATGATTTGACATGGCCTTTATTGATTGGTAAGTTCACTTTTGCCAAAAGTCCACTCTTTGTGTAAGAGAGGTATGGCTTGGTTCTAGGCTAGTACAAGCATGGGGATGGCGCAGCAAGGGTGAGGGGAAGGGCTAGCAAATCTCAGCATCCAATGTGGCAAGTGGTAGAAAGAATGATCATGAGTTTTGCAAGTTGGTGCAACTTTGGTTCACATGTGACTTTCTCATTCCACAAGCCATGAAACATGAGAATTCTTGGTTCAATCCTGACTTTTAGAGCTCATGGAATGTTTGTGTCATGGTTTGATGTCAACTAGAGGTTACAAACAGCCTTGGTTCATGATTTTGCAAAGTTTCCATTTGGTGCATGTCTTGAAAATCAATGATTTTTGCCAACTTTGTCACACCATAACTTTTGATCCAAGAAGAATTAGATCATGTTCTTGTACTTTTTGAAAAGGGAAATATGTATTCTACAACTTTCATGACCAAAGTTTTCCCATTTGAAGCATTTTTGGATCAAGAATCAAGGCTTGAAAAGTGACCTAAAATGACACATTCTTGAAAAGTCAACCATGCCCAAAAAGTCAACATTTGCAAGAACTCCAAATTCTTGATTTTTGTGAACTTCAACCTTCTTCCATGATCAAATAAAGATCATATACACCCAAAATGATGAAGATCACCCATTGGTTGGGTCATTGGGGGCCTCAGATGCCCTGATTTTGCACTGACTTGTCTGAAAAGTCAACTCTTGATCAGATGACTTCCCCATGGAATTTCTTCATGAAAATTGATATGCATACTCCCCATACCATATAGAGACTAATGGAAACAAGAATGACCAAAAAATTTGGAGTTATGGCCTCTGAAACCAAAACCCTAATTTTAGGTCAACTGTGCAGTCAAACTTGGCTCTGCATCCACACCAATCCCAGTTCTTGTGATTCTTTTGCATTTTTGACCTTGAGAGGATGTAATATGATATAAGAACACACATGGATCCCTTTGAAGTGATTGGTGGCCTTTGGAGTGGCTCAAGAAGCTCTGGGATTGCTCAGATCACAAACCCTAGATGCAGATGACTTAGAAACTATGCAGTGAATAAAAAATGGGATATGAGGTGATATGATTGTGTTTATGCATATGAAATGATCACAAGCCATGGTGTGAAGGGGTGAGGGCAAATTTGGGGTGTTTACAGCTGCCCCTATTCAAACATGAGTTAGCTGTGCAGGATGTAAGCGACGGCTTAGCAGGCAAACAAGATAACTTGTGGTTGAATACCAAAGACAGTCCAAAATTTGCACTCACAGAATGAAGAAGAAAAGGGATATAGATTGTAAAAGGGAAATAAAGTATATTGTAAAGTGTGGGCGACGGAGGAAGACCGTCGAGCAGAAGACGACTGCTGGGTAAAGAGCAATGACGGGGACGGCCGACATGCTGGGAAAGTGCTGAAAATAAAGCAATGACGGGGACGGCCGACATGCTGGGGATAAAAGGTAAAGCCAAGACGGGGACGGCCGACTAGCTGGGAAAAATAAGAAATTATGATGGGGACGGCCATCACGATAAAGTTGTAAAATTCTCTGGGGATCAATGAAACATGACGGGGACGGTCATCAAGTTCATAAAGCAAAGTAACTGACGATGGGGACGGCCATCGGGCTAAAAAGAAAAAGGACCACGACGGGGACGGCCATCGGGTTAAAGAATAAATGAAATAAACAGATGATGGGGTACGGCCATCAAAGGTGAAGGACGATCACCTGGCAGGGGACGGCTGCTCTGTTGGGGAATAAAGGAATTATGATGGGGACGACCATCAAAGGTGGAGGGCGACCACCTGGCAGGGTACGGCTGCCGAAAATATCAACGATGGGGACGGCCATCGGATAAAAGGTCAACGATGGGGACGGCCATCGGATGAGCATGATGGAGGACGACCATCAAGAGGTGGAGGACGACCACCTAGCAGGGGACGGCTGCTCTCACGGTCTATCATGACATAGGACGAATGCCAGATAACCAAAAATCAACAATGGGGACGGCCATTGGATAAAATGATGAAGGACGATCATCAAGAGGTGGAGGACGACCACCTAGCAGGGGACGACTGCCGAAAATATCAACGATGGGGACGGCCATCGGATGAGCATGATGGAGGACGACCATCAAGAGGTGGAGGACGACCACCTAGCAGGGTACGGCTGCCCTCGAGGTTCATCATAACACAGGACGAGTGTCAGATAAAAAGAAAATTTGCTCGTTGGCGATCAACTGGGGATATAGTAAACACGGACCAGTATTTACATCCAAGAAACAAAAGGTATAAGTGTTTGGTACTTGTGTATAGATTAAAGATGCGGACGAGCATCCTTAAGACTATGATACGGACGAGTATCATGTAGAAACAAATACTGACACGTGTTCAAAGATGATGATACGGACGAGTATCATCCGGTTAACAAAGAACACGGACGAGTGTTGCATATGAAGGGACTCTTCTGGGGAAAAGTAGACACAAACGAGTGTCTAAATTCAAGAAGTCATAAGTGTTTGACACAGTGTATAGATTAAAGATGCGGATGAGCATCCTTAAGACTATGATACGGACGAGTATCATGTAGAAACAAACGCTTGACGCATATTCTGAGATGATGATACGGACGAGTACCATCTAGTTAACAGAGAACATGGACCAATGTTGAATCTGCGGGGATATAAACTGTGTATATGAGATACGGACGAGTATCTGTATGAGTACTGTAAAGGTGAGTGTTTGTCTGCTGGGGAGGGTGACACGGACGAGTGTCAAGAGAGAAAAGTATTATAATATTAACAAGTATATAGGTTGTGAAAGTGTAAGTGACTGCGCTGGGGAGACGACACGGACGGGTGTCAAAAAGAGTATATACTGGTGTTTGTGAGTGCAAAGAGGACGTCTTTGGCTTTCTGCTGGGGTATAACACGGACGGGTGCCAGAAAGAGTATATACCGGTGTTTGTGAATTGTGAGGCAGCTGCTTTTGCCGGGGATCCCGGTGGGGATTTTTCTTCTGTATGTTGATGAACCGTAATTATTCACAAGTGTTGATTCATAACATGGCTCATGATTATGCTATGCATTTGATTTTTGCCGTAATGCTCCGTGTTAGACGGAATGCTACGCTTTGTGGGTGAACCTGATGCGAATGCTATGATTATGCAAAGATACCAAACCGGGATTCGGATCCCGTTGCTGCGAAGATCTCTGGTCGATCCGTCCGAAGTAGACATCCCAGCTGGGGATGAGATCATTGGTAAATCTGATGAGATGATATCTGCTTGAGGATGCGGGTCATTGATTGACATATCCTTGTAATGAGGGACCCAGCTGGGGGGGTTGTAGAAGTCTTCTATACTCTGTTGTGACTCCTTCATGCGTTGCTCTTCTGAATAGAGGCTGGAACTCTGTGGGGAGATGGTTCCCTGACTTTTGTACTCGGCTGAGGGCGAGATGGCAACTCGGCTGGGGAGAAAGAGATCATTGAGAGACCTCCCTAGGGATTCTGCTGAAGAGGATCCTTGACTTAGCCGGGGATATAGGTGCCTTCTGTGATGCCTGGCAATTCTGATGGGGATAGATAATAAAAGGCAACTCAGTTGGGGAGAAAGCACTTCGGGTGCCACAAATGAGTGTTGATTTGCCAGCTTGCTGGGATGAGGCTTACATGCCCCAAGTTGCGTTCTGGATACCTGCAATCCTGCAAAGATAAGGAAACTCACAAATGATCCCGAGGTATCCCCTACCGGATTCCGTCATAGGAGTTAAGCACCTTCGAGAGTAAGTATATTCCCTGCAAGCATGTGTTTTTACTTTCTTAGAGAGAAGCATCTGTACTCGTGCAATCAGTTTTTTTTAGAGACGTCAGACATTCTTTGCAAAATAAAAATGTACAAAACGAAACATGACTGAAAAATCTGATTTTATTAATTCATGTGCCCTGAATTGGCAAGATACAGTCAAAGAAACAAATCCCCTGAAATGAGGAGATTGTTACAAATTGAGAAACAAAATGCCGGCAGTGTTGATGACGCTTTAAAGAGTTTCCTCTTCACTATGGCTCGTATGACTTTTGACGTTCTCCTCATCCGGCTTTCTGAAGAAGGTTGATTCCGATTGAAGCTTGATCCTTTCGAAGCTTGCCAAGTTGTAGGTGATACAGTCGAATTCAGAATGCAGTTGTTCGCTTGTTCCCTTATTTTGCATGGATCGCCCTTTCGGGTTTTCAATCCATCGGGATACCCATTTTTGCCTGAGCTGTCCAATGTGGCTTTTCAACTCAGCGGGTGTACATTTTTTGTTTATTTCCCTTATTTTTGCCCGAGCCTTTTATTCTGTTTTTGACTCGCCGGGATGCCCTATTTTTGCCTGGACTTACATTCTGTTTTTACGTCCAGCGGGTCATTTCTATGCGAAGTATTTTTTAACTGCATCTGAATTCACAGGGGACGGGAAATCTTCACCGTCCATGGTGCTGAGCATCAGCGCTCCACCAGAGAAAACTTTCTTTACCACGAATGATCCTTCATAGTTTGGAGTCCACTTGCCCCTGTGGTCTGTATGAGGAGGGAGGATTCTCTTCAACACAAGATCTCCTACTTGGTACTCTCGGTGCCTGACTTTCTGATCGAAGGCTTTCTTCATTCTCTTCTGATATAACTGCCCATGACAGATTGCAGCCAATCTCTTCTCTTCAATCAGACTCAGTTACTCGTATCGGGCCCGGACCCATTCTGCTTCGTTTAGCTTAACATCCATTAGTACCCGTAAGGAGGGTAATTCAACTTCAACCGGTAGGACTGCTTCCATACCATACACAAGTTGATACGGCGTTGCCCCAGTGGATGTCCTGATTGACGTGCGATACCCATGCAAGGCAAACGGTAGCATCTCATGCCAGTCTTTATAAGTGACTACCATCTTCTGCACAATCTTCTTGATATTCTTATTTGCTGCCTCAACGGCGCCATTCATCTTTGGCCTGTAAGGAGAAGAATTGTGATGTTGAATCTTGAAGTCCCGGCATAGCTCTGCCATCATTTTATTGTTCAAGTTGGAACCATTATCAGTAATGATTCGCTCGGGCACTCCATACCGACAGATGATATCTTTCTTCAGGAATCTGGCTACCACTTGTCTTGTGACATTTGCATATGAGGCTGCTTCAACCCACTTGGTGAAATAGTCAATGGCGACCAGGATGAACCTGTGGCCATTTGAAGCAGTTGGCTCAATCTTGCCAATCATGTCAATGCCCCACATGGCAATGGGCCAAGGTGAAGACATTATATTCAAAGGATTTGGAGGCACATGCACTTTGTCCGCATAGATCTGGCATTTATGGCATCTTCTGGCATAGGCACAACAGTCGGCATCCATTGTGATCCAATAATAGCCTGATCTTAACAACTTCTTAGCCATTGCATGTCCTCCAGCATGGGTACCAAAGGAGCCTTCGTGCACTTCATGCATCAACAAATCTGCTTCCGTCTTGTCAACACATCTGAGGAGTACCATATCAAAGTTCCTTTTGTATAGAGAACCATCAGTGTTCAAGAAGAAACTTCCAGCAAGCCTTCTCAAAGTCTTCTTATCATTGGAAAATGCCCCAGATGGGTATGTTTGATCCTCCAAGAAGCACTTAATGTCATGAAACCAAGGCTTATCATCTTTAACCACATCTGCTGCAAATACATATGCTGGTCTATCAAGTCTGGACACCGAAATCTGAGGTACAAAGTTGGCAGTCTGAACTTTGATCATGGATGAAATGGTAGCAAGAGCATCTGCGAACTGATTCTCGTCTCGAGGGATATACTCAAGCTTGACTGTTGTAAAGAAAGTCAGTAACCTCCTCGTATAATCCCTGTAAGGTATTAGATGATCCTGGTGTGTGTACCATTTGCCGTTGGTTTGATTGACTACCAAAGCTGAATCTCCGAATACAGTCAATGTCTTGATCCTGAGGTCAATGGCTTCCTCAAGACCCATAATGCAAGCTTCGTATTCAGCTTCGTTGTTAGTGTAGTTGAAAGTGAGTTTTGCCGAGAAAGGCATGTGAACTCCTTTAGGTGTAATGAGTACTGCACCAACACCACGACCATTCATGTTAACAGCCCCATCAAACATCATAGTCCATTCTTCTTCTGGGTCAGGCCCTTCAGTGTGAACAGGCTCTTCATGATCTTTTGCTTTTATGAACATGATGTCTTCATCAGGGAAGTCAAACCTCATAGGCTGGTAATCATCAATGGGTTGCTCAGCAAGATATTCAGACAATACACTGCCCTTGATGGCTTTCTGAGACGTGTATTAGATGTCATATTCTGTAAGGATCATTTGCCATCTTGCAACCCGTCCGGTAAGTGCTGGCTTCTCAAATATGTACTTAACTGGGTCCATCTTTGAGATCAACAAAGTAGTGTGGGTCAACATATACTGCCTTAGTCGGCGAGCAGCCCACGCTAAAGCACAACAAGTTTTCTCGAGCAGTGAATAACGCTGTTCACAGTCGGTAAACTTTTTGCTTAGGTAGTATATTGCATACTCTTTTCGACCAGACTCGTCATGCTGGCCCAGCACGCACCCCATTGACTCTTCTAATACTGTTAAGTACATTATCAGAGGTCTTCCTTCAACTGGAGGCATAAGGATTGGAGGTTCTTGTAAGTATTCTTTGATCTTGTCAAAAGCCTTCTGGCAGTCTTCATTCCACCTGACCGTCTGTTCTTTTCTTAACAATTTGAACAGAGGTTCACAGGTCGCTGTAAGGTGAGATATGAACCTCGAGATGTAGTTCAATCGACCTAAGAACCCTCGAACTTCTTTCTCAGTTTTCGGTGCAGGCATCTCTTGGATGGCTTTGACTTTATCAGGGTCAACTTCAATCCCTTTCTCGCTCACAATAAAACCCAGCAGCTTACCAGATCTCACCCCGAATGTGCACTTGTTGGGGTTCAACTTCAGCTGGTACTTCCTCAGACGCTTGAATAACTTCAACAAATTTACCAGGTGATCTTCTTCAGTAAGGGACTTGGCAATCATGTCATCCACATAACACTCTATTTCTTTATGAATCATGTCGTGGAATAATGTTACCATAGCCCGTTGATATGTTGCACCAGCATTCTTCAATCCGAATGGCATCACCTTGTAACAGAACGTGCCCCAGGGTGTGATGAAGGTTGTCTTCTCCATGTCTTCAGGTGACATTTTAATCTGATTGTATCCTGAAAATCCATCCATGAAGGAGAATACCGAGAACTGAGCCGTATTATCCACCAATACATCAATGTGAGGTAATGGGAAGTCATCTTTCGGGCTGGCTCTGTTCAGATCCCGGTAGTCAACACACATTCTTACTTTGCCGTCTTTCTTAGGCACAGGTACTATATTAGCAACCCACGGTGGATAGCTAGTTACAGCAAGGAACCCGGCGTCCCATTGCTTTTGTACCTCCTCCTTGATTTTCATAGCCATGTCTGGACGAGTACGGCGTAGTTTCTGTTTAACTGGAGGGCATTCTTCTTTCAAAGGCAGCTTGTGCACAACAATATCGGTATCCAACCCTGGCATATCCTGATAAGACCAAGCAAACACGTCCACATACTCTTGAAGCAGGTCAATCAGTTGTCTCTTCACTGAGTCTTGCAGGCAGGCCCCGATTTTAACCTCTTTCACGTCTTCGCCTGTACCAAGATTGATCACTTCAACCTCCTCCTGGTGAGGAGTAATAACCTTTTCCTCTTGTCTTAACAACCTGGCTAGCTCCTCAGGAAGCTCATATTCTTCTTCGACCCCTTCATCGGCTTGATTGATTGGATTGTCAAAGTCATACGAAGTCATAGCCGTGCTGTTGTCGGTGCTGTCCGGAAGGCACACTCTGCAAGGGTTCAGTTTGTTCATTTTAGTGATTTGGTTTTAATCTTGTTTTAGGAAAGTGAAATAAAGTTGTCATTTTGAAAACACTGCCATTTATTTTTTGTACAAAAAGAAAAATGGAAAAACAGTGAGTGGAAAAGAAAAAGACTCATTTGCAAAAAGATGTCTGATATTTCATTGATTAATCTTGTTTGCACAAAAAGTACAGATGGCCCTATTACAAAATGAGTCTTGTCATCTTGGGCAAGATGCAAGACTTTGATGCATGCTATAAAAATACAGGAAATAATAATTACTCTGCATGAGTAACTCTTATAATTTCCTGGGAAGACCAGTTTGAGATACTGCTCCCCGGGATCCTTGGACGAATCCAATTCTCCAGATTGCGCTCCTCTTCCAGCTCGTCTTCCAGATTGTTGATAGCATCAGGGGTGAGCATCCCCCCACTGACAAAACCAGGCTTCTCAGCAGCCTTTGTTTGATGTTGTTGAGTTGGTCTGTAACCCAACCCAAACTTGTCATTCTTTTCCTCCACAGATAAAACCTTGCCCCAGCCTTGGGCAGTTCCTTCTTCAACAACCTTCCGGGCTTGTTGATAAGATGACATGGAGATTCCAGATATAGCAGATGCTTCATTGACATTCAAGGCCTCAAAACCTTGGCTCATTGTTTCATGGATCTCCCCATCCATCTCAATATACTTATAAGTAGCCAAATGGCTAACAAATATATCCTCCTCCCCACAGATAGTAACAACTTGGCCTTCCCACTCAAATTTTAACTTCTGGTGAAGGGTAGACGTTACTGCGCCGGCGGCGTGAATCCAAGGTCTACCCAACAAACAGCTGTAGGCAGGCTGAATGTCCATCACATAGAAGATAGTTGTAAAGGTTTGTGGGCCAATTGTCACAGGCAGCTCTATTTCCCCCAGAACCGACCTCTTAGAACCATCAAAGGCTCTTACCACCCGGTTACTGGGTCTCAATGCTAATCCTTCATACTCTAGCTTCACCAGGGCCTTCTTTGGTAAGACATTAAGGGATGACCCCGTGTCTACCAGCACATGAGAAAGGACTGCTCCCTTGCATTCCATGGTGATGTGCAAGGCTTTGTTATGGTTGCGGCCTTCCGTTGTCAAGTCAGTATTGGTAAACCCTAGCCCATTGCTAGCAGTAACATTTCCAACCACGGTTTCCAATTGATTGACGGTGATCTCTTCAGGCACGTAAGCTGCGTGCAAGACTTTGAGTAGTGCATTCCGATGGGCTTCGGAGCACATAAGCAGAGATAAGATAGAGATCTTGGATGGCGTCTGGTGAAGCTGATCCACAATTTTATAATCACTCTTTTTGATGATCCTCATAAACTCATCAACTTCTTGATCGAATGGTGTTTTCAAAGCTTCCTTAACAGCTTGATCTTCCTGCACCGGGCTCTTTCCTTTTGCCTTGGCAGCAGCTTCTGCTTCGGCAGTGGGTCTTTGAATTTGTGGAGCAAAGAGACGTCCGCTTCGAGTGAAGCCTCCGCCTCCTCCCACATTATCTATTTGTGGTGCAGGTGTTGATGTATCAAGAGTGATTCTTTTTCCTTCGCAGTACATGTCAGAGCCATAGTGCCAAGGGATGGCCCTATTGCTTTCATAAGGTACGGGTCCAGGCACTATGACAGTGACTGGACTGATTGCAGCTGCTGAAGGGACTGTGATAGTTTGTGGATCGTAATAAATCGTAACTGGTGCTCTAACGGGAGCAGCACTTTCTGAATTGTAGGCAGAGTTGCTTTCAGGATCATAAAATATTGTGACAGTAGAGACATCTTCATGATTTGTTGCTGGAGTTGTAGGAGACATTGTTGGAAGAATGGATGTTGTTGTTGTAGGAGATTCAAAATGGAGTGAAGCTGAAGTTGTAGCGGGAAAATTTGTTGAAAACTGATCAGTTGAGATGATAGATGAAGTACTTGTTGATGAAGCCGAAGAATTGTCGGGAACAATGGTTGCTGCAGTTGTAGGAGGTTCTGAAACCGTTGTTGATGAGATTGCTGGATTTGTAGGAAATGATGTGGTGATCTGAAGCTGGCCACTCTGAATGAGACCGTCTATGCCATTCCTCAGGTTATCGCACCCATTTACTGAGATATTGCAGTAAGCACACCCCAACTCACACCCCGGGAACATTTGACATTCCAGGAGTTGAGCCTTGATTTCTACCAACGGTGTCCTGATCTGACCCACACTGGTTATTAAATAAGACGGTTTGTCTTCTTCAATAGCGTTAATTCTGGGACCACCGTGGTTTGGCATCGGGTTCTTATTGACATTGGGTGGTGGTGCGAAATTCAGAGCTTTTGAGTCTACCAGGTCTTGTACCTTCATATGCAGAGCTCTGCACTTTTCTGTACTGTGGCCAGGTGCATTTGAATGGAAGGCACATCTGGCGTTGGAATCATAATTCCTGGGTAAACTGTTGGGATCTGGAGGTGCCAGCGTCCTTAGCTCAACCAGGTTGAGTTTCAGGAGTTGTGGCAGCAGGGTAGCATATGGCATAGGGATCGGATCGATCACCCTATTAGCTTGAGATGGCCTCTGCTGAAATGGCCTTTGTTGACTGTTGTTGTTGGTGTTACTGTTGTTGTAATTTCTTGGAGGGTACTGATTTTGTTGATGGTACTGAGGTTGTTGCTGATAGTTTTGCTGCGGAGGTTGATAGACTGGTTGAGGATGAGCCGGAGCAGGAATAGTGACTGCTGCTACAGACCTGTGAACATATTGGGGCCTGCCCCTGTTGGTGTGGATGGCATTGGTCTCGCCAGTTCTTCTTGGGCCTGCAAAAGGCTTCCTTGTACTACTGGACGAGCTGGCACCATTGTCAGATATCTTGCCCATTTTCAGCAGGCTCTCAATTCTCTCCCCAGCTATGACAACATCTGCAAAGCTAGTGGAGGAGAAAGCAGCCAGCCTGTCAATATAGGTTCCCTGAAGGGTGTTCATGAACATATCTGCCATTTCCCTCTCAGACATAGGTGGCTGAACAGCAGCAGCCAATTGCCTCCATCTCTGGGCATATTCTCGGAAACTCTCCCTTGAAGACTGTGACATTCCCATTAGGAGGGTCCTGTTGGGCGCCATATCTAAGTTGTACTGATACTGTCTGATGAAGGCCTCTGCCAGGTCCTTCCAACACCTGATAGTTGCCCTTGTTAGGTGAGAGTACCATTCTCTTGACGCTCCAGTCAAGCTGTCTTCGAAATAGAACATCCAGAGCTTCTCATCCATAGTATAGGCCTTCAGCCTCCCCAGAAATGATTGTAAATGAGTCCGGGGGCATGAAGTCCCGTTGTATTTTTCAAAACAAGGAGGCTTGAACTTATGGGGAATCCTGACCCCGTCTACCAAGCCCATGTCCATGACGTCAAAGCCCAAAGAGTTTTGAGACTCTAAGGATCTCAACTTCTCAGCTATCTCATCCAGCCTTCTATCATAGGCTTCTTCCCCAGCACCCATTACTGTGAATTGATCCTCTTGGGGGTCTTCTTGTAGTACCCTGGCTGCAGTGGCGGTCCCTTGAACATTTGCAGGGATGTTGACCTCAGGATGGAGGTGTGGTCCAAATACAGGGGGGTTAACATGAGGTTGGACCCTTTCATTGTTGCTGGTGCCGGCAGTCCCTATATGTGGATCTTCCTGATTTTGCCTTTCCACCATGGCCCTCAATCTTTCCTGGCTCTGAGCCATGTTGTTCATCACTTCCATGAACTGCGTCATCTGATTCCTCATCTCTAGCCTTTCATTTGCCATTTGATTTCTGACCTCAGTAAGGTCCTGCTGCATCTGATCCATTTGAATGCCCGGAAGGTTGTTACGGGTCGGATAACGGTGCGGACGGTTGAGGGGAAATACTCGGCGCCGAGCAATAGTTCCTGAACATCACAACAGAGTTAGTGGCAATAAAACAAAAACCTACAAAACAAACAAAAGGGTTAGCATGCAATGCAGTTATGCTTATTTGTTTTCAAGGTATCCGGTTTGGCATTCAGTTTTGACCCTTCCAGACCCTTGAAGATACTGTTGATGTTGCTTTTGAAGTGAAACTCGGATGGAACAAACTAATACATATATTACAAAAAAGCAAATGGTACAAAGTTTGTTTACAAATACAAGCCCTCTGAGGGGTCAAAATACACCACAAGAAAATAAAAAGTACAATGGATAAAAGCAACAACAAGCAAATGGTCAAACACCAAGACCAAACTCATCCTCACGAACTTCCTTGAGAAGTGCTTCGGTCACAGGATCAGCTGGACGCTCCGTGAGATTCCTGATGAGGAGATTCCGGGTTGTAACAGCTGTTGTTAGTCTCTTGTGCTGACTTTGGTCTTTTGACCTCTTCACTCCAGCTTTGATCTTTAGCTCTGATATCTCCCTCTGGGCTGCTGCCAGGGCTTCCTGCTGTTCTTTTGCACTAGCTTCCAGTTGCTCCATCTTGTCTTGAACTCTCTTGTCTTCCAGAGTACGAGTCTCGGTGATCCTGACCCACCGAGCCTGACTCTCCTTCAGATACAAGTATGTCCTTGCTCTCTGGAACTGGGCTTCTTTGCAAGCATTCTTCAGAATTTGCTCTCCTGCTTTAGACTTCTTAATATAATCCCCAGACTTCTCAATCTTAGTCAGATGCTCCACTCTCAACTTCTCTAACCTCCCAATCTCCCTCCTACCCTCACTCCTCTCCCGGAGGGTCTTCTGCAAAGCCTGAGTTAACTTCTCATTTCTCTCCTTCAAGCTCTCAAACTCCTCCAAACTGACAGTGGCAGGGGGTGGTGCTGAAGATGACTCAGGCATGTCTTCTATGGTAAAGGGCATTCCAGAGAATTGGGCCCTGGCATGGGACCACTCATAATATTGTGCTGATGCCACATTGTTGCACTTCCCCAGGATGGTCACTCCCTTGGTTTGAACATTTTCCCAGGCCCAGGCAGCCTGCCTAACAGTAGCCAGATTAGTCTTGTTCTCACAATAAAGAGTCTCCACCAAGTCCTGTGCTCTGGGAGTGTGGACCAGTGCATAGCCCAGTTGTCTTCTGAACAGCAGAGGGTTGTAATTGATACTACCCTTAACTCCTATTAAAGGCACATTGGGAAAATGCCCACAGCTGGTGATGATATCCCTACCCTTGGTGCTTTGAGTGCACCATCTGATATCTGCTGAAGTTAGAGCAGTGAGTCTCTTAGCCCAGTTACTCTGTTGATGAGGATTTAGAAATGCATCTGTCCTGGGTAGATGCCTGAGAAGCCAAGTATGGAACAATGGAGCACAACACCTTACTAATCTCCCCCTCTGCTTTTCATTCCTCTGATGTACTGAATAATAGAGATCTCCCAATAAAGTTGGCACTGGGTTCTTCAGGATGAACAGATGGATTGCATTCTTGCTAATGAATCGAGGCTCATCTGCAAACAATACAATTCCATATATACTCAAAGCCAATAAGGCACAAACAGCTTTCCACTCTCCTAAAGAAGCTTTCAAGGTTGCTTGAGAGATCAAGAAGTCCAGATGAAAACCAGGGATTCCAGCTTTAGAGGTCATATGCTGCTCAATCAGGACAGGTTCCAGATGCAAAGCCTTTGCTACTTCTCCATTACCAGGAAAGACCATCTCAGGGTTGAAAGGGATTCCACCCCTGATTGGCATACCAACCAATGATGAGTATTCTTCTAATAGAGGACCCAACTGAAAGTCTTGGAAAGTGAAACATCTCAGTGGGGGATCATAAAACTGAATGCAAGTGTGGATCAGGCTTCTCTGTGATGGGTCCAGATCCATAACCAAATCAAGTATATCTCCATAGTTTTCCTTGAACAAGGATATGTGATCTGGAGTGATCAGGGTCTGAATCCTCCTGATGTCAGATAGCTCTGGCTGGAAAAAGTGATAGGTGATGTTGCTCTTTTTAGGAGCCATGATGCTGAAGATGAGCAGATGCTGATGATAATACTGAAGAACTGGCCACTGATTGGTTGGTGCAGGTGATAACTGAAGCAGATGCTGATAACTGATGCAGGTGCTGATGAAGATAGGTCAATACTGAAGATGGGGTCAAAACCAAAACCAAATGAAGATGGATACCCTGAAACACAAATAAGCAAATGTCAATATGATGCAATGATTATGTATACAAATGATATGCAAGGGTCTGTGACTGAGCTGGATCTGATCAACTGTTCTGATATTGGTCCAAGTATGTTCAAGAATTCCAGATGGAGGTCTATAAATCCAGTAACCAAGGTGGGGGGACTCAAATAAAGAGCCACATGTCCAGGGTTTTAGAATCACAAGAACTGTTCCAACATGGAGTACTCTTAAACAAACAAAGTAACAGGGTATTCTGAGGTCAAGGTACCTGCAAACCTGTAAACAGCCCAACCCCCTCACAGGTGGTGTTCTAAAACAAGGATCCTCAGACTTGGATTAGTTATGAGAAGTGTAAACACTTCTAACCCGGAGGTACAGTGTTTACAATAACCATAAAAGTTCCTCCCCTAATTCACCTCAGTTTCTGAAGGTCAATACTAAAAGGTCATCCAGACTTAGCAGGCTTCCCAGATAGCCCTAGCATTGCAGGAAATCTGCAACACAGAGTTCTCAAGAAGAAACCCATATCTGAACCGTGTTTCATATTCCCGCACCAGACCGAAATGGAATGGGAAAGAATATGATTCACTCTAGCCTAGGTGTCACTCAGGTCCCAGGTATAGGACCTTAACTCTCAATAGAACCCCACCCACCAAAGTAAAACCAGATCCAGCCAGGCAGCATGACAGTATGATATATGAAAAGCAGTAAAGAAAGAAGTAAACAACTGTACATAAAGCAAAAATAGATACAAAAATATAAACACAAATAAGCACATAACACCCCAGTAAACACAAATCAATCAAGCGCTAGGAGGAACCCACAAAAAGAACCAGAAGCCCTGGTTACAGTATAAGGGTCCCCAGCAGAGTCGCCAAGCTGTCGCTCCCGATAAATGAAACAGGGTCAGATAAGGGTACAGACGCGAACGGTCGGCGAGAGGGACAATGAGAACACACAGCCGTGAACTCACTGGAGATGAATAGAGTCGCCAGCTAGGCATTTTTATCCCGGAGGAAAGGTAATGCTGCATAGACCTAGAAAGATATGGATAAGACGGTCGCGAACCAGAGAGACTGAGAAAGGGGGTCGGTTACAACCTGGGAAGGTATTAGCACCCAGATTGTCCGCCGTACTCGACGGGATCCACGCTTGAAAGATTTGTGTTTTAAAAGGGGTAGTGTCAGTGCAATTTGTGTATAAATGAGCTGGAAAAGGATGTACAGGTGTCAGTGTAAAAGAAGTGTGAAGTGTATAAATGTACAGTGTCAGTGTAAGAACAGGAATAAGATGCTCAAGATCATGAGGCTTAAAGAATGAGGCTAGAAAGAGGGGGAATATACAAAGACTTTTGTTCGATAACTGTTTAAGCTATGCCTACGTATCCTCTCGTGCAATGAGGAAGTCAGAACACCGTAGTTCGACCCCAAAGAGACTGAAAGATGAATTGACTTGTGAACTGCTTACTTGTCTATGCTCAAGTGTATGACCTGTCTGGCTCAGGTGCAAACTGTCTTGCATTAGACGGAAGAAGCGAGCTCTCGTTTATGAGCGAAAGTGATGAGAAAAGAATCCCGAAGGAGACGATTATTGTTTGTTTTTGAGTTTTCAGTCTTTTATTGCTTTTGAAAGTTTGTCATAAGCTAATGAGCTTAAGCCTAAACCAATGGATTTAGTAAACTCATCACATCCTCCCTCTGATTAGGGGTAATGAGAATACCTTAAGTGTGAAGTCAGCATCTCACACTTAAACACCTTGGGTGTAGGATTAGGATCATTAACCTACTTGTGATTAATTAGATGTTTTTGTTGTTTTTGTTTAGTGTTAAGTAATGAGATTAAGCCATAATCAGGGATTAAACAGACTCATTACACCATCCTAATAGAAGGATAATAGATGAGAATGTTTAAGCTGAGGAAAACTCCTCAACTCAATCCATGATTAGGGATTAAACTCATGACAAAACAAAGCCTTTATTGAGTGGATTTTAGTTAATGATATGATGATGAAGTGATTTTTATGATTTGTAAGACAACTTGAGGGGGACTTGTCCATTAACACTAGGGTTAGTCCTTCTTAACCAGTTAAGGAAGAATTGGAACCCTAATGCAAGGCCCAAGTTACAAGTGTGATGTCTTGATGATTATTAAGTGAATTGATTAAGGGAGTTAAACACATTAAGGTTTTAACACTTAGGATTAAAGTTATACACTCCATCCTAATAGAAGGATGCAGGCATAAGCTTAATCACAAAGCCTTAAAGCCTTTAGGGTTTAGTCCCTGATTATGAGATGAGAAGAGAAGACTCAAAAGAGACACAAAGGTAAAACTAAGAGGGGAGACTAATCAAAACCCTAATCATTATCATGCTTGGTTGTTCCTAAGGTTTGTGAGGTTTTCAGGAGAAGTCTTCAATGGAACCACCAGGAAGCAGATGAACAGGATCAAGAGAAGCAAAGTGACTTGCTTCATTCAAGAAGTCAAGTCACTTGAAGAAAGAAAGTGGGAGGAACAAGAATGAGCAAGCTCAATCTCATACACAAACAAAAAATGCAGCAATAGATGCAAGAGAGATGAAAAGAAACATCATGAGAAGTGAAGGCAAATTCACTTCTCAAATCACTTACCACCTGAAAAGATTAGAAAAGAAATGCAATGCAATGCAAAGTGGGATGAGATGACATGATGATAAACAAAACCAGAAGCATGTTGATGATGAAAATGATGCTATAAGATGCTACAAACATGAGGCAGCACATGGAAATGATCATGCAAGTTCAAGAATGCAAATGAAGCAAGTTAAGACACATGAACATACATGAAAAGTTATGAAGTGCACATGACATACAACATGGCAAATACATGATGCAATGATCAAACATGTTTTCTATATGTCTTATGATGTCAAATGAATCAAATGGAAGCATGGAATGTCATGGCAAGTCATGTTATGCAAGAGAATGCAAGATGGATGCAAATGGAAGCCCAAATTAGGGTTTATGAACCAAACATCAAACAAAAACCAAAAACAGAAGCAAACCCTAAGATAAAAAATGGAAAATGCCACTCAAAAGACCCCTAATCTTATACTAAACCAATGTCCAAAGGGGAGGTCTCAACTCTTAACCAATCTCAAGATATGATTTTTACAAGTTATTAGGGTTTTTAGGGTTCCTAAACAAAAGAAATGCCAAACAAATTGAAAATGAGGAATCAAATCAAGGCCATTTAATCTCAAAAACTACATGCTAAACACAATGCAATGCAAGAAGAATCAATGTCCAACTCTTCATAGACAGGCAGAAATGATTTTTTGAACTTAGGATCAAAATAATGCACAAAAATGATTTTAATTCAAAGAAAAATTCTCAAAATGCATCAAGATCCAAAAAGAAATTTGGTTTGAAGGTTGGACAATGTTTCTAAATGTCTTAGAACATTTCATGAATTTTTTGGTGATTTTTAGATACTTAAAAGTATTTTTTAATAAATTAATTTCCATTAATCAATTAAAAATAATCTTTTAAATATTTAAAAATACTTTTTTATGATAAAAATAAAAACAAAAAATATTTTTGTGTCATAAAAATTATTAAAACTCTTGAGAAAAAGTTTCATAATTTTTAGATAATTTTTACTATTTTAAATAAAATATGCAAGTTAAATGAAAAAGAAATGAAAATAAATTAAAATAAAAGGAAAGTCCAACAGATGGAAGGCTGGGATGAGCCCTGGATTTGAATGCGTTAACTAGCGCCAGATCTAGTGGCCAGGATTGGTTCTGAGTTAATTAACCTAATTATGAATTAATTAAACTAATAAAATGAATTAGGGCTAATCAAATGAATTTGGGCCCTTCACATGCGCGCGAAGTCAACCGGTCAACCCAATCCAACGCACGAAATTCAAATGGAATTAATTACTGTAATTAGGGCTAATCAAACTCAGGTGACCGGAGGAGAGCTCCGGTCATCTTCCCCGGCGACCCCAAAACCTAAACTCACTCCATACGCATCTAAAATGAATTCTAAGAACACAGAAATGATTCCCACAAGCTCACGATTCAAAACCCCCACTCAAAACAAATTTATCATTCATGAAAAGGCTGAATCGAAGCAAACAAAAACTAGGGCAGGAAAGTTTCAGGAAGCAATTAAATCTTCATTTCATCACCATTTTCGAAACTAAAAGCATATTCATGATCAGGAAGACATATAGAACAAGTTTAGAACTTAAAAATCCATTTCTGGAAAAAAAGTTCTTGAGCTACCTGAGATTCGAAGCTTTCACTCCAGCAGCTTTCTGACCTCCCCTCCTTGTGAAATCCACTCCACTTGACCCCCTGGTGATGCTTGAATGCTTAGGAGAAATTTATGTTGGCTGGATGAAGAGTTTGAACAGTTTCTGCTCAAGCTCAGTTGAAAATGGCAATGGTGATTCGGGCTGTTTCTGGCAAGGGTGAAGGGTTGTTTGTGGTCCAGATGATGAGTGGAGAAGGTTTGTGAAGTTTGTTTGGATGTTTGTGAGCTGTGGAAGGTGTTTCGAAGGAAACTGCAGCTTGGGGTGAAAATGGTGAAGTGATGTTATGTCTTGTTTCAGGCCTGGTTCTTTGCTGGTTTCTACTCAATGAGGCATGGTGAGTTGATGTGTGAAGTTTGCTTGAGTGTTTGTGAGCTGGGCAGAGAGTTTCGAAGAGTTTTGCAAAATGGAGTGAGTTTGAGTATGTGATCTTAGGGAGTGTTTCATCCTTGCTTCTTGATGTGTTTGGCTTGCTAAAGGATGGTATAAAATAATCCTATAGGTCAGATGATTTGACATGGCCTTTATTGATTGGTAAGTTCACTTTTGCCAAAAGTCCACTCTTTGTGTAAGAGAGGTATGGCTTGGTTCTAGGCTAGTACAAGCATGGGGCTGGCGCATCAAGGGTGAGGGGAAGGGCTAGTAAAGCTCAGCATCCAATGTGGCAAGTGGTAGAAAGAATGATCATGAGTTTTGCAAGTTGGTGCAACTTTGGTTCACATGTGACTTTCTCATTCCACAAGCCATGAAACATGAGAATTCTTGGTTCAATCCTGACTTTTAGAGCTCATGGAATGTTTGTTTCATGGTTTGATGTCAACTAGAGGTTACAAACAGCCTTGGTTCATGATTTTGCAAAGTTTCCATTTGGTGCATGTCTTGAAAATCAATGATTTTTGCCAACTTTGTCACACCATAACTTTTGATCCAAGAAGAATTAGATCATGTTCTTGTACTTTTTGAAAAGGGAAAGATGTATTCTACAACTTTCATGACCAAAGTTTTCCCATTTGAAGCATTTTTGGATCAAGAATCAAGGCTTGAAAAGTGACCTAAAATGACACATTCTTGAAAAGTCAACCATGCCCAAAAAGTCAACATTTGCAAAAACTCCAAATTCTTGATTTTTGTGAACTTCAACCTTCTTCCATGATCAAATAAAGATCATATACACCCAAAATGATGAAGATCACCCATTGGTTGGGTCATTGGGGGCCTCAGATGCCCTGATTTTGCACTGACTTGTCTGAAAAGTCAACTCTTGATCAGATGACTTCCCCATGGAATTTCTTCATGAAAATTGATATGCATACTCCCCATACCATATAGAGACTAATGGAAACAAGAATGAACAAAAAATTTGGAGTTATGGCCTCTGAAACCAAAACCCTAATTTTAGGTCAACTGTGTAGTCAAACTTGGCTCTGCATCCACACCAATCCCAGTTCTTGTGATTCTTTTGCATTTTTGACCTTGAGAGGATGTAATATGATATAAGAACACACATGGATCCCTTTGAAGTGATTGGTGGCCTTTGGAGTGGCTCAAGAAGCTCTGGGATTGCTCAGATCACAAACCCTAGATGCAGATGACTTAGAAACTATGCAGTGAATCAAAAATGGGATATGAGGTGATATGATTGTGTTTATGCATACGAAATGATCACAAGCCATGGTGTGAAGGGGTGAGGGCAAATTTGGGGTGTTTACACTTGAGCCAGACAAGTCATACACTTGAGCATAGACAAGTAAGCAGTTCACCGGTCAATTTATCTTTCAGTCTCTTTAAGTCGAACTACGGTGTTCTGACTTCCTCATTGCACGAGAGGATACATAGGCATAACTTAACGGTTATCGAACAAAAGTCTCTGTGTCTTCCCCCTCTTTCAACATTCTTTTTAAGCCTCATTCCTGAGCACCTCACTTCATTTTCTTGAACTGACACTTGTATATTCTTTTCCAGCTTTGCACACAGATAGCACAGACACTACCCCTTTAAACACAAACTTTCAAGCTTGGATCCCGTCGAGTACGACGGACAATCTGGGTGCTAATACCTTCCTAGGTTGTAATCAACCCCCTTTCTCTATTTCTCTGGTTCACAACCATCTTATCCATCTTCTTCTAGGTTTATGCAGCATTACCTTTCCTTCGGGATAAAAATGCCTAGCTGGAGACTCTATTCATCTTCATTTCATTCCTCCTTTCGCCGACCGTTCACGCTTGTACCAGGATGCAAATCTTTGGGAGCGACAAAGAGGGCTGAAGAAAAGTCTCTGAGGAAGACAACTGATGAAGATGCTGGTGCAGATAGCTGAAGAAGTCTAAGCAGCAGAACAGGTCAAAACCAAACCAAAGATAAGATATGGATACCCTGTAAAACAAATAGACAAATGTTAAATGATGCAAAATAATGTATGCAGAATGATATGCAAGGGTTTGTGATCAAGTGTTGGATCTGTTATCTGCCTTGGTAGGGTCCATGTGTGTTCATAAGTTCGGATGGAGACTTAGAAAACCAGTAACCAGGTGGGGGACTCAAATAAAGAGTCACAAGTCCAGGGTTTCACAAGAACTGTCCAAAATGATACAACCTTAAAGCAAAACTAGTAACAAGGTATGATGAGGCCAAGGGTTCCTGCAAACCTGTAAACATCCCAACCCCTCACATGTATTGTTCTAGAACAAGGATCCTCAGACTTGGATCAGTTATGAGAAGTGTAAACACTTCTAATCCGAAGGTACAGTGTTTACAATAACTATAAAGGATCCTCCTCTAATTCACCTCAGATGATGAAGGTCATAAAAGGTCATCCAGACTTAGCAGGCTTCCCAGATAGCCCTGGTACTACAGGAAATCCGTAGCACAAAGTTCTCAAGAAGAAACCCATGTCTAAACCGTGTTTCATATTCCCGCACCAGATCGAAATGGAATGGGAAAGAATATGAAGCCAATATATCCTATGTGTCACTCATGTCCCCGGTATGGAACCTTAATCACTCAACAATCCCACCCACCAAAACAAACAGGAGACCCATCACCAATGATATGATAATAACAGTATGAAATGAATAAAACTGTAAATGAAAGCAATAAATAAAGTTGTACAAAAAGCAATAAATAAAGCAAAAAAACAATAAGCACAAGTAGCACATAACACCCCCATAAACACAAATCAAACAAGCGCTAGGAGAAACCCACAAAAAGAACCAGAAGCCCTGGTTGCAATATAAGGATCCCCAACAGAGTCTCCAAGCTGTCGCTCCCAAAGATTTGCATCCCGGTACAAGCGCGAACGGTCGACGAAGAGAGAAAATGAAATGATCTGAATAGACTCGCCAGCTAGGCATTTTTATCCCGAAGGAAAGGTAATGCTGCATAAACCTAGAAAGAGATGGATAAGACGGTTGCGAACCAGAGAAACTGAGAAAGGGGGTTGGTTACAACCTGGGAAGGTATTAGCACCCAGATTGTCCGTCGTACTCGACGGGATCCACGCTTAAAAGATTTTGTTTGAAGGGGGTAGGGTATGTGCTATCTGTGTGCAAAAGCTGGAAAAGGAATGTACAAGTGTCAGTGCAAAAGGGTGAATGCTCAGGAAATGAGGCTTAGAAAAGAATGCTGAAAGAGGGGGATGACAAAGAGACTTTTATTCGATAACAGTTAAGTTATGCCTACGTATCCTCGCGTGCAATGAGGAAGTCAGAACACCGTAGTTCGACTCAAAGAGACTGAAAGATAAATTGACTATTGAACTGCTTACTTGCCTATGCTCAAGTGTATGACTCGTCTGGCTCGAGTGCTAACTATCTTGCATTAGACGGAAGAAGAAAGTTCCCGTTTATGAGTGAGTGTGATGAGAAAAGAATCCCGAAGGAGACGATTATTGTTTGTTTTTGTGTTTTCAGTTTTTTATTGCTTTTGGTGTTTTGCATAAGTTAATGAGCTTAAGCCTAAATCAAAGGCTTGTAAACTCATTATATCCTCCCTGATTAGGGATAATGAGAATACCTAAGTATGAGATAAGCATACAACTTAATTACCATGATGATGTATGATTAAGATCATTAACCTACTTGTGATTATTTAGATGTTTTTTTTTGTTTTTTTGTTTAGTGTCAAGTAATGAGTTGAATCTCTAATCACAGATTAGTGGGCTCATTACCCCATCCTAATAGAAGGATAATAGATGAGGACACTTAAGCTGAGGAAGATACCCCAACTTAATCCATGGTTAGGGATTAAATTCATTATATAACAAGCCTTTATTAAGTGGATTTTAATTAAGGGTGAGATTAAGAAATGAATTTTATGGTTTGTAAGACAACTTGAGGGAGACTTGTCCATTAAACACTAGGGTTAGTCCTTCTTAACCATAGAGGAAGAATTAGAACCCTAATGTAAGGCCCAAGTTACAAGATGAAGTCTTAGTGATTATTAAGATAATTTGATTAAGAGGTTTAAACAAATTAAAGGTTTAACACTTAGGATTAAAGTTATACACTCCATCCTAAGAGAAGAATGCAGGCATAACCCTAATTCCAAAGTCCTAAAACTTTAAGAGTTTAGTCTCTGATTGTGAAGATGAGAAGAGAGACTCAAGGAGACTCAAAGGTAAAAAGTTAGGGGGGACTAATCACAACCCTAATTATTATCATGCTTGGATGTTCCTATGGTTTGTAAGGCTTAAGATATATCTTCAAGGAAGCCACCAATGGAAGAAGCAGATGAAAGGAAGATGAGAAAGAAGAACAAGTTACTTACTTCATTGAAGAAGATAAGTAACTTAAAGAAAGAAAGTGAGAGAGATGGAACACAAGTGAATCAAATTCACTTAAAAGACAAGTAAGGATGCAAATTAAAGAGATAAGAGAAATGAGAAGTGAAGGCAAATCCACTTCTCATAGTGACTTACCACCTGAAAATGTTAGTATGAATGCATAAAGTATAAAGGATAAAGAAATGAAGTGAAATGAGATGCAATGAGATGAAATGACCAAAGTCATAAGTGTTTATGCAATGTTAATGTCATGTGAGATGAGGAAAAGGCATACAAAGTTCATATGTATGATCATACAAGAATGAGATGTCATGTGAGCATGCTTTGAAGTTTAAAAACACATGAAAGTTAATGAAATGAAATGAATGAAAAACATGGAAAATGAATGAAGAAATGATCAAGCATGATTTTAACATGTCCTAAGGTGTCTAAGATGACATATGAATGCAATAAATGTCATGGCAAGTTCATGTATGGATGCATATGCAAGATGAATGCAAATGAACATTAGAAATTAGGGTTATATGGAAGTATGAGATGCAAATGAACAAAACAGAAGCATATGACATTATAAAAAATTGAAACCAAGCTCAAACAAACCCTAATCCCATACTAGGTCACACCCCAAAGGAGAAGGTCAGAAGCCTAACCAATCACAAGTTATGAATTTCCTAAGTTTCTAGGGTTTTTTGGGTGGTTCAAAGGGAAAAAAGCAAATCAATTAAAAAATGCAAGATAAATTCATGAGATAAATATCCTATAAACTACATGTCATGCACAAAACAATTCAAAAAGAATCATCTTCAAACTCTTCTTAGTTAGGCAGAAATGATTTGTTTAAGTTAGGGCTCAAAAATATAATTTAAATGACCCTTAATTCAAAGAAAATTCTCAAGTTATGATCAAACCTAAATAGAAATTTGTGTGAAGAGTTTGAAAATGTTTCTAAATGCAATGGGATGATTCATGATTTTTTTGGTGATTTTTAGAAACCTAAATGTATTTTTAATTAATTAAAAGACTTTAATTAATTAAAAATAACATTTAAATATTTTAAAAATACTTTTTTAATGCAAAAAATAAAATAAAAATCATTTTTAGGTTGATAAAAATATTTAAAACAAAAATGCAAAAGGGAATATTTTTTGGATGATTTTTGCTATTTTAAATTTAATGTGCAAAAGAAATGGAATAAAAATGAAATAAAACGAATAAAAATGCAAAGTCAGCTGATCCTAAGGCCAGGATTTAAACTGGGGAAGACTGCGGGCGTGAATGGGAGGCCTGGATTGAATCTGGCTAATTAATCTGATTAACCTAATTAATTAATAATTAACCTTAAGTGAAATGATCTGAACCGTACACACCCGCGCGAAATCAAATCTAAGGGTTGACATTCAAACTGAGCCACTAAACCCTAATTAGGGTTCTAAACATTTTCAGGTGACCGGAGCTAGCTCCGGTCATCTTCTCCGGCAGTCCAAAACAACTAACTCCCTCCCTAGGCTAAATCAAAGGCTCTAAAGCTCCAGAATCACTCTCCTAACATCCCTAAGCAAGAATCCATCATCAAAACACATTTATCATACATCAAAAACAAGATTCAAAGCAAATCGTAAAACTGAACAAAACATTCAGAAGTTCAATACATGCTTAATACTCAACCATTTTCAAAACAAAATACATCAGGGTGATCAGTGAAGCATAAAGATTCATTTAGAAACTTAAAACGCAAGTTCTGGAAAAATGTTCTTGAGATTACCTGAGGTTGAGCTTTAAGTTCTTGAGCTTTCTGGACCTTTCTTTGGTGAAAATCAACTCCAATGAGCTTCCTGAGAATGCTTTGATGCTTGGAGTGAGTTTATTTGGCCTCTTTCTGAAGTTCAGTTTTGAGAGGTGAAAAATCGTATTTTGATTTAGGTGGGTGTTTTGCTGAAATGAAGGGTGGGAAATGATCCTTAGGTGGTGGTGAGATGAATGGTGGAAAAATATTTGAGTTTGAGTGGCTGGTTTTGCATATTCGAAGAGAGGAAGGTTTTTGGTGAGTTTTTCAATCCTGGCTTGTGGGAGGTTCTCAACTTGTGTGTGGTGTGTTTTTGGATTGCTTTAGGTTAGTATAAACAATTGCAATTGGTTCAGAGAGTTGTTGTGGCTCAGTTTGATTGGTATGGTTGTTTTTGCAAAAAGTCAACATTGGTTGTACTATGAGCATGGGTCATGGCAGGAGTGGTTCTATGGCATGTCTGGCCTCAACTGACTTTGTGGAGGGCCCTTAGATCATTTTTATGCAGCTGGATCACTTGGATGGAGAGATACCATAGGTTTTGCAAAATTCCCTTTGAAGTTTCTTGGATCATAAGTCATGGAAATGCATGGTTCAAAGCATAATTCTTATGTTTAGAGGTTTGTTTTACATGTTGTGAAGTGTTTGTGTCCATTTTAAGTCATTAGAATGCCTTAACATGCCAATTTGCAAAATCCCTCTTTGGCATGAAACTTGAAATTTTAGGATTTTTGCCAACTTTGAAAGGCCATATCTTAAGTTCTAGGATGAATCAAGACATGTTTTTGTACTTTTTGAAAAGGGAAAGACCTAATCTACAACTTTCATGACCAAGAATATTTCATTTGAAGCATTTTTGGTTGAGAAAGAGGAGGTTGAAAAACTTTCCCAAAATGGAAAGTTTCCATTACAAGTCATTTCCATTTTTGGCAAGTTTGCAAATGGCTCAAAATTATTCAATATTGTGAACTTCCAACCTCTTCTAAGATCAAATAAAGATCATAGAACTTCAATTTGATGAAAATACCCCTTTGATTCCATTGTTGGGGGCCTCAGATGCCCTGATTTTGACTTATCTTGCTCAAGAAGTTACCCAGTGAACAAATGACTTCCACAATGAATTTCTTCATCAAACTTGGTAAAAATGATCCTTATAACATCTTAAGAACATTAGAAACAATAATGGCCCAAAAATTTGGAGTTGAGGCCTCTGAAACCAAAACCCTAATTTTGGTCATATGTGTAGTGAAAACCCTAGCTCTGCTTCCATGCCTTGCCAGTTCTTGTGATCTCTTGACTTTCATGAACTTTGAGAGACATAATATGATGATATAACACACATGAACCCTCTTGGAACACTTTGAGGCCTTTGGGATGGCTCATATGGAACCTTGGATTGCTCAGATCACAAACCCTAGATGCAGATGAACTTGAACTTATGCAGTGAAACAAATATGCTATATGAGGTGGTATGCTTATGTTGATGCAAACATGAAAGATCACAAGCCATGGTGTGATATGAGTGAGGGAAATTTTGGGGTGTTTACACTGGTGAAGGGTCGATGTCACGGCGCCAGCGGCATGAATCCAGGGTCGACCCAACAAACAGCTGTAGGCAGGCTAAATGTTCGTCACATAGAAGGTAGTTTTGAAAATCTGTGGGCCAATTACCACAGACAACTCAATTTCTCCGAGAACCGATATTTTAGAACCGTCAAAGGCTCCGACAACTAGGTTTCTTGGGCAGAGTGCAAGACCATCGTATTCCATCTTGACCAAGGCTTTCTTTGGAAGAACATTGAGAGAGGACCCAGTATCCACCAAAACATGAGAAAGTACAGCACCTTTGCACTCTAAGGTGATATGTGTAACACGGTGGGAGAACTGACTTTAGTTATGTTGCGGATAGCAAGAGTCGCCACCGACTTTTATTTTATCCAAGGGAAAGGCATAAAATAACAGGAAAAACCTTTTTTAAAAGATTTTTGGGTCCGGGAGGTAGGTTATGTAAAGGGAAGGTGTTAGCACCCTTTTCATCCATGGTTATCCATGGGCTCTTAGTTACTTAGCTCACTTTGAATTGTTTTTGAAAATGTGAAGTGTGTGGATAAAAATTTTCATAAGAGTTTGATAATGATCCATGTACGGATGCGTAAAAAACTTGTGTTTGAAAATTGTTTGAAATTTGTGAAGTATCTGAGAAATTTTGAATAGTGAGCAAGTAACTATGAGTAACCTACCCTAAAGTTTAAGTCTTTCTGTTCTTTATCCTTTAAATGGTAAGACTATCCCTATTATTAAGGAATAGGTAGTCATTACCTTGGATGTGAGGGACAAGTGAGGGACATCTGTTTAATGAAGGCAACTGTAGGGTGTATTAAGCATTTTTTGGAGGGACTGTCATCATTATTTGAAAGGGACAAGATCTTTATGAAGGCAACCATTTAAGGGACTTGATCTTTGATTATGAAGGGACTAGATGACTTTCCTTTTAAGGGACTTTTGCTTTATACACCCTACTTGACCTTTTAATTAGGCAACATTGAGAGGCAACCCTAGAAAGTGAGATGGCGATCAAAGATCGACTTACGTGTGTGAGTGTTCAATTTTAAATATTTATCTTATAATTTAAATGATCTAAATTCAATTTTAAATATACATACATGTTACACTCCCTATTTTTACTAACCATGACATAAAAAAAAAAATTTAAATATTACAAAAAATTACATCCAGGAGCAATTACAAAATAATAATAAAGCAATTTAAATATAATAAGCAAAAATAATAAATAAGCAAGAATAAATAAATAATTATAATAGGGGTTAGTGAAAATAATAATAATAATCATAATTTTAAAAAAAAATAAATGGGGTTAGTAATAAACATGGTTAATAATAATAATAAACAAAAAGATTATAATAAACAAAATTTTAATGGTTAATAGAAAAATATGAACAATTATTATAAAATTTTAAGTTAAGTATAAATTATAAAATTAATTATGAACATAATTAAATTAGCAATTTTAAACACCTAATAGAAATTATTTTTATGTAAAATTAAGGTATAAACAATTGTAGAATTTTTACATATTATAAAAAATAAATTAAGCATTTTAATTTTTAAACATGTTTATGTACAAAATTTTAAATTATAAATAATTTATGTATTTAATAAAAAATTAGACTAATAATAATATTAAACAAAATAGAAGAAAAAAGAAATTAGGGTTTTTTAATTGTTTAGAAAAAAAATAAATTAGGGTTTATAATATAATTAGGGTTTGTATTTAATTTACAAAATAAAACAATTTATTTACAAAAATATGATAATTATACATATATACATAAATATGAAAAAAATAAATTATGATATTTTAATAATATGAAGAAAAGTGTTTTAATTGTATTTAGAAAATATAATTTATATTTTATTAATTTAAACAAAATTGAATTAATATAATAAAATAAGTTAAATAAAGAAACAAATTGCAAAAATACCAAAATGCTGAGGGCAGGGTTTGAACCCTGGTCCTTTCACTCTTCAGCTCCATCTCCATCCACTAGGCCAGCTTGCACGCGTGTGAAAGGAAAGGGCATCAAATTGGTTTTGTTTCTTCAGCCTAAAAATCAGAAAAAATAATGGAAAAAAGCCAAAAGGCCTGGGGGGAGAATCGAACCCAGGGCCTAGCGAGCAATACACAAACACATTACCATTCCTGCTGGATGAGCGCATCTGATAATATAGTGGCAATAATGCATAATATATTAAGCTTCCTGATTAACCTGAAAAAATATGAAAAATTGTACAAAACCAGGATTCGAACCCCTGCCCTTTAACAACACACGCGCTGGCTTTACCACTGGGACAAGCGTTAGCTTGTGCTATTAAACAGAAACGAAGCATAAAAATATTAATCTCAAATTCAAATTCCAGCTTGCGCGCGCAGGGATCATCTTCAACCTCTGGATGTTTGAATTTGCTACGAAAATTGCTACAAACTTACCTGCGATTTTACCTGCACTCAAAAAACCTGCGAAATTCAAACACTAACAAAACAGCAAAATTTCATGAAATTGATTACACCATTGCATTCCTAATGAGATTTCCAGTCATTCTATGTCTTTAGAATTCATTTATCTTGGCTAGATAATGGAACCCTAAATGAAGCCGCAAACCCTAAACATGGTGAATCTCCAATCCTGCCTCAAAACTTGCAACAAAGCACCCAGAATTCATCTACATCACTCAATAAACAATGTTATAAACTCAAATTCGATTAATCATGCACTAAATTAAGGAATCGAAACAAAATGTATTTGGCACAAAAACGATTCGGTTTTCACAGTTCATGAGGTTTTGGATGCATATGAGTGATGATACATGATCAGTGAGGTCCAAGGATTCTTCTTGTGTCCTTAAAATACCTTAAAAGGCTTTGTATTGAGGAATCCGAATTTGAGTTTTTGGATGTTTTTTGAACAATGCAAACTTACTCTTGGGGAGGCTGGAAATCGTGGCTTGCATTAGGTTTGCATTGTATACTTATAGAGTGATCAATTTAGGTCAAAAAATTGGATACTTGTGTAGAAGATTTGATCCAAAAAGATTCACAATGATAAGCCTTTAAAAGTCAAATATTTTTGTATAAACACTTGCTATTTTAAGACAATCATCATAACTTCCATATCAACTTGATCCAAGACATAATTATGATTTTCTAGAAGCTTAATCATATTTAAATCTTTGATTTTTATATTTTATTTTAATTTAAAATGATTTTAAATGAATTAAATCAAAATAAACAAAAATAAAATAATAAAAAATCTGATTTTTGATGACTTGGGTCGTGCATGAAGTTATAGTGTGGATTGGGTCATCATTTGGCAAGCCCATTTGGAAGAAATTGGTTTTAGACCTCCATTTTCTTCATAAACCAACCAAAAATTTCCCAACTTTGCAAAGGCACACATCCTTCAATTTTAATGCTATGAGGGTGTTCTTGGACATTTTGGAAAGCTTGAAGAGTCCTCTAACCAACCCCACTGGTTTCATGTCCATATCATTTACCATTCTCAAGTTATGCCCTTTTGAAGTTGTTGACTTTTTGTTGACTTTCAAAAGGACCTATAATGTCTTAGCTCATACCTTCCAAATGAAGCATTTTTGGGCTTGGCTTGTGAGACACAAAGTTGTAGAGAATTCAATTTCCTTCAAAATGAGATTTGGATGGAGACTTGGTGGTGAAGCATGTGAAAGTTATGGCTGGTCAAAGTTCAGTTGACTTTTACTAAGGAAACCCTAATTTAGAAACTCCTGATTCTTGATGATCTGGTATCTCTTTGATGAATCATGATCAACCCTTGATCAAATGATGAATTTTACTTCATATAATTGATGTTGGCAAAAAATCATGAAGTTTGACTTTGGTTTGACCACAGTTGACCTCAGTTTGACTTTTCAACTGCTTTGACTGATTTTGATTTATTTGATCATCTGACTGAGCAAACCTTTGAGAAAAGTCTTGAAACTTGTCATGGGGGTTCTTATATACATATAAGATGTTATGAAGCTCACTTGAAGTCTTGGAAGTTCATTTAGCCTGTTTAAAGTTAAAACCCTAGTTTTGGATGCACTGCTTAGGAGGTGCATTGTCTGAGGGAATTATCAGCTCTTCTGACCAATGATGAACTTTGTGAACCTTGTGAACCATCATAAGATGTCTTGTGAACCTCATGGGAGGTATTGTGAACCTTGTGAACCTTGTGAACCTCATAAAGTATCTTGTAGACTTCATGAACCTCATGAAAGGTCTTGTAAGCATTGAGAACCTTGTGAACCTTGTGAACCTCATAAAGTGACTTGTAGAATTCATGAACCTCATGAAAGGTCTTGTAAACATTGTGAATCTTGTGAACCTTGTGATCCTTATAAAGTGTTTTGTAAACTTCATGAACCCCATGAAAGGTCTTGTGAACCTTGTGAACCTTCTTAGTACACAAAGTCTTGTATTGTGAGGGCAAATTTTGGGGTGCAACAGCTGCCCCTGTTCAATTTTCTGAAACCTGAGGGGTTAGATTGGTATGTTTGCCAGTCGTGACCTGGAAGGTTGAAGGGGATTGAACACAAAAGCCCAAAAATTTGCACTCACCGGCGCGTAAACTGATACTGATGGTTGGTTGTATATGCTTGAGTGGGCTTAAAGATGCCACTTGGAGAAGAGCTCTTCAGATACATTTCTTGGAGGATAAAGCAGTCCAAACTATGGAGGTATAATGATAGCTTTCAGGAGGATAAAGCAGTCCTGGTGCAGTGATAAGCTTTCAGGAGGGTGAAGCAGTCCTGATGTAGTGATATGCTTTCAGGAGGATGAAGCAGTCTTGAAGAGATAATAAGCTTTCAGGAGGATAAAGCAATCTTGAGGGATGATATGCTTTCAGGAGGATGAAGCAATCCTGAGGTAATAATGTGATTTTAGGAGGATAAAGCAATCCTGACGTAATGATGATAACCTTCAGGAGGATAAAGCAATCATGCCGTAGTAATAAGCTTTCAGGAGGATAAAGCAATCCTGAGGTAATAATAACTTTTCAGGAGGATAAAGCAGTCCTGATAGTCACAAGCTGTTGATGAAGTTTGTTTGCTGGAGAATTAACCTGAAAACAAGGTAGCGTTCTATATGGTATCATTAGTTTATGCATTATGTATGCATGTATAGTATGATGCACCTAAATAATGTATTATGTATCTATGGATATGTATGTTATGGTATGATGTAAATGATGTATGTATGATATGATACTGCCTGAAGCGTCTGGATATCTTCGTATAATAACTGCTGGCCAGGGAAAATAAATCCCGATTCGTTGTTGAAGAATATGAGGAACTCGTTCCTGTCTTGTTTGATAATATATTATACATAACCTCCCGTATGCTGGGGATAGCAAGGTATATATAACCTCCCGTATGCTGGGGATAGCAAGGTATATATAACCTCCCGTTTGCTGGGGATAGTAAGGTATACATAACCTTCGTCTTCGTTTGATAGTAGGATATATATAACATCCCGTCTTCATTCGTCGTACCCTTATTGGAAAGTAAATTCCCGAATATCCGTATGAGGATAAAAGAGATGGATATAAATTCCAGGGGAGATGTGACTTTATGAAGATTGGACTTGTCCTACTGAGGGTTTTGTAACTGTCTTGTAGAGATGAACCGGTGAAACTTCGTTGAAATCCTTCCCTCGTTCGTCCTTAGTAAATACTATTACTGCATTTTCATGCATTTCTGGTAAACATCAATCATATTAAGCATACATGCATTTCTTGTAAACATCAATCATATTCAAAAGCACACATACATTCAAACACAACCAATGGACGTTTCGCTTATGTAAATAGGGTAAAAGTAAATCTGGATTCAAAAGATGGAATTTATTTATATCAAAAAGTGACCCATACACGGGTAAATTTGTACAAAGAGACATAAACCCTAGTAAGAGGATTTTGTCATTAAATTTTACAAAACAAAGAAAATCAGCTATGTGGGAAATAATCCTATTGAGTTTCAATTCCACTATTGCCATTATCTTCAAGTATCTCATCTTCTGCTGTTGAGACGAAAACGATTGAATTGAGCTTTATCTGTTTGAGCTTGAGTAAGTAGTATAGCTGGTTGCAGTTTCATGGGTGATCCAAACGAGACATAATCATACGCTTTAATCCCTAACTTTTGCCTGGATTGCCCTTTCAGGTTTTCAATCCACCGGGATACCCTTTTTTGCCCAAGCCGCCTTTTCAGGTTTTCGACTTGCCGGGTGTACATCTTTTTATATATATCCCTAATTTTTGCCCAAACCCTTTTGGTTTGCCGGGATGCCCTTATTTTTGCCTAGGCCTGTCAACCTAGCGGGTCTTTTTTCATGCGTAGTATTTTTTAACTATGTCTGCGTTTACAGGCTGTGGGAAGTCTTCACCATCCATTGTAGTAAGTATCATGGCACCTCCTGAGAACACTGTCTTGACTACAAATGGTCCTTCATATGTTGGAGTCCACTTGCCCCTAGGATCACCCTGTGGTAATATGATACGCTTGATTACCAAATCACCAGCCTGATATACCTTTGGCTTAACCTTCTTGTTAAAAGCATTGATCATTCGCTTCTGGTACATCTGGCCATGACAAACTGCTGCTAACCTCTTTTCATCAATCAAATTTATCTGGTCAAGTCGAGTCTGAATCCACTCATCTTCATCCAAACCTGCATCCTTCATAATTCTTAAGGAGGGGATCTGAACTTCAATGGGCAGAACTGCTTCCATACCATAGACTAAGGAGAATGGGGTTGCCCCTGTTGAAGTACGTATTGTAGTACGATAACCATGAAGAGCAAATGGTAACATCTCATGCCAATCCTTGTAAGTAACAGTCATCTTCTGTACAATCTTCTTAATGTTCTTATTAGCAGCTTCAACTGCCCCATTCATCTTTGGACGATACGGAGAAGAGTTGTGATGCTTAATCTTTAACTGCGTGCAGAGATCAGTAATCATAGTGTTGTTCAGATTAGAGCCATTGTCAGTGATAATCCTTTCCTGGATGCCATACCTACATATGAGATTATTCTTAATGAATCGAGCCACAACATTCTTAGTAACAGATGCAAATGAAGCTGCCTCTACCCACTTCGTGAAGTAATCAATAGCGACCAGGATGAAACGATGCCCATTAGAAGCAGTAGGCTTGATTTCACCAATCATATCAATGCCCCACATGGCAAAGGGCCAAGGAGCAGTCAACACATTCAATGGTGATGGAGGTATATGTACTTTATCAGCATAAATTTGACATTTTTGACATGTTCTGGAGTGTTGATAGCAATCAGCTTCCATAGTAGACCAATAGTAACCTGCTCTCAATATCTTCTTTGCCATGATATGTCCACTAGAATGAGTGCCAAAGATCCCATCATGCATGTCTTCCATAATCTCTATTGCTTCCTTTTTATCCACACAACGAAGCAAAGTTGAATCATGATTGCGCTTGTACAAAATCCCATTACTCAAAAAGAACTTAGAAGAGAACCTTCTCAGAAACTTCTTATCTTTGACAGATGCCCCTTCAGGGAACTCCTGAGCTTCCAGATATCTTTTCACTTCATAGAACCAAGGCTTCTCTTCTGCCCCTTCTGTGTCTATCTCATTGCAGTATGCAGGCTTCTCAAATCTATCAATGGTAATCTTGGGAGCTTCATCATCCCAGCTGATCTCAAACATAGATGCCATGGTAGCTAATGCATCTGACAACTGATTCTCTCTTCGTGGAATATGTCCAAAGGTAATCTCTTTGAAAGGTGGGATCAAAGACAACACATGCTCTCTGTAAGGAATGAGGTTATCATGCTTGGTATCCCAATCTCCTTTGATCTGACTAACTACCAGGGCTGAATCTCCATACACGTCAAGGCACTGAATCTTCATATCAATAGCAGCTTTAATACCCAGGATACATGCCTCATACTCAGCCATGTTATTGGTACAATAGAAACAAAGTCTGGCAGTAATCGGGGTATGACAACCTTCAGGGGAACTAATCACGACACCAACACCATTACCAAGTGCATTAGAGGCACCATCAAAAACCATAGTCCATCGGGATCCTTGTTCAGGTCCGTCATATTGTCCAGGTTCTTTGGTAATAATCATAATGTCTTCATCCGGGAACTCAAAACTCATTGACTGGTAATCATCCACTGCTTGATGAGCCAAATGATCAGCAACAACACTTCCTTTGATGACCTTCTGAGTAGTATACTGTATGTCATATTCTGTCAAAATCATTTGCCATCTTGCAATTCTTCCGGAGAGAGCAGGTTTCTCAAATATGTACTTGATTGGATCCATCTTTGAAATCAACAAGGTAGTATGGGTCAACATATACTGTCTTAGTCGGCGAGCAGCCCATGCCAAAGCGCAACAAGTTTTCTCGAGCAGTGAGTATCTTGTTTCACAGTCGGTAAACTTTTTGCTAAGGTAGTATATTGCCTGCTCTTTTCGACCAGACTCGTCATGTTGCCCCAACACACACCCCATTGAGTTGTCTAACACTGTTAAGTACATAATCAAGGGTCTTCCATCAACTGGTGGCATCAAAATTGGAGGTTCTAGCAGGTATCTCTTGATTTCATCAAAGGCAGTCTGGCATTCATCATTCCATTCCATCACCTGATCTTTCTTCAACAACTTGAAGATTGGCTCACAGATGGTAGTTAATTGGGAGATAAATCTTGCAATGTAATTCAAACGTCCCAAAAAACCTCTAACCTCTTTCTCAGTACGGGGAGTTGGCATCTCTCGTATAGCTTTCCCTTTTGCAGGATCCACTTCAATACCTTTTCCACTGACAATAAAACCCAGGAGCTTTCCAGATTTAACTCCAAAAGTACACTTGTTTGGGTTCAGTCTCAACTTGTATTTCTTCAACCTCTCAAACAATTTATGCAAATGATCAAGATGTTGCTCTTCATTCTGGGACCTGGCTATCATATCATCCACATATACCTCTATCTCGTGATGAATCATATCATGAAACAAAGCCACCATAGCACGCTGATATGTTGCCCCTGCATTCTTCAAACCAAATGGAATCACTTTGTAACAAAAAGTGCCCCACTGTGTAACAAATGTTGTCTTCTCCATATCTTCAGGTGCCATCTTGATTTGATTGTAACCAGAGAAACCATCCATAAAAGAGAATACCTTATGCTGAGCAGTGTTGTCTACCAGAACATCAATATGAGGAAGTGGAAAGTCATCTTTGGGGCTAGCCTTGTTTAAATCTCTGTAGTCTACACACATACTTACCTTACCATCTTTCTTAGGAACCGGTACCACATTTGCGACCCACTGAGGATAAGAAGTCACAGCTAAGAACCCTGCATTGAACTGTTTCATTACCTCTGCTTTAATCTTCTCTGACATTTCAGGACGCATACGACGAACCTTCTGCTTCTTTGTGTAAACACCCCAAATTTGCCCTCACCCATTCACACCATGGCTTGTGATCATCTCATATGCATAAACACAATCATACAATCTCATATCTCATGTTTGATTCACTGCATAGTTTCTAAGTCATCTGCACCTAGGGTTTGTGATTTGAGCAATCCCAAAGCTTCTTGAGCCACTCCAAAGGCCACCAATCATCTCAGAAGGGTCCATGTGTGTTCTTGTATCATGTTACATCCTCACAGAGTCAAAATTGCAGAGGAATCACAAGAACTAGGGTTTGAGTGGATGCAGAGCCAGGTTGAACTGCACAGTTGACCTAAAATTAGGGTTTTGGTTTCAGAGGCCATAATCTCAAATTTTTTGGTCATTCTTGTTTCCATTGGTCTCTATATGGTATAGGGAATATGCATATCAATTTTCATGAAGAAATTCCATGGGGAAGTCATCTGATCAAGAGTTGACTTTTCAGACAAGTCAGTGCAAAATCAGGGCATCTGAGGCCCCCAATGACCCAACCAATGGGTGATCTTCATCATTTTGAGTGTATATGATCTTTATTTGATCATGGAAGAAGGTTGAAGTGCATAAAATCAAGAATTTAGGGTTTTTGCAAAAGTTGACTTTTTGAGGCATAGTTGACTTTTCAAGAATGCCTCATTTTAGGCCAATTTTCAAGCCTTGATTCATGATCCAAAGATGCTTCAAATGGAAAAACTTTGGTCATGAAAGTTGTAGATCTCATCTTTCCCTTTTCAAAAAGTACAAGAACATGATCAAACTCTTCTTGGATCAAAAGTTATGGCATTGCAAAGTTGACTAAATCATTGTTTTTCAAGTTGTGCACTAAGTGGAAATTTTGCAAAACCTTGAATCAATGCATCATGCAGCCTCTAGTTCACTTCAAACCAGCATGTGAACTTTCTCTAAGTTACAAAAATCAGTTTTGGACCAAGAATGTCATGGTTTCATGTTTGGTTAGGCTAAGAAGTCACATGTGAACCATAAGCCAACCAACTTGCAAAATCACTCATAACATTGTGCCAACTTGCTGCATTGAGTGCTGAGCCAAGCTAGGCCTCTCCCTCACCCATGCTGCACCAGAACCAACCTTGTCCTTGCCTAGTCCAAACACCATGCTTCTCTTACACATAAAGTGGTTTTTGAGCAAAAAGTGATCTACCAATCCATAAAGCACAAGTCACATCAACTGACCAATCAGAATTGTTTATGATTTCAATTTGCAAGTTGAACATAACACAAGCAAAGGCTGAAACATAAACATTCACCACTTACACAAAAACTCACCTCATTGCAAGTTCCTTAGAATCACTCTCCACAGTCTTCAAACACTAAAACTCTCATCATCACTCAACTCACCACACCTCATAGACAAGAAACACCCCAAGCATAAGCCTGAAACAAGCCTGAAAACTCCATTGCCATCATTCACCTCAAGCTGCAGTTTCATTCGAAACTCTTATCCTAGCTCACAAACACACCAACCAACACCACAAACCTTCTCAACACACTTCATAGATCACAAACAACCCCTTTTCACAGCCTGAAAGTGCCAGAATCTCATCTGCCATTGTTGACTGAACTGAAGCAGTTCCTTTCGAATCTTCTTCCCCAGCCAACACAAACTCATTTTGAGCATTCAAACACACTTGGGGGATCAAGTGGAGTAGCTTGCATCAAAGGAAACAGCCAGAAAGTCCCAAAACTGAAAGCTCCAAATCTCAGGTAGCTCGAAATTAATTTTTCCAGAAATGACTTTTATTGTTACAAACTTGTTCTTCATGATGCACTGATCATTCTGGTACCTTTAGTTTTTGAAATGGTTTTGTTTTAAGCATTTAATTTCTGTCTGAAGCTCACGAACCCTAGAAATTGTTTGCTTCGATTCAGATGATTTAGGAAAGATAAATTTGTTTTAGGTTAGGGGTTTGATTCGTGAGGGTGTTAGAAACGTTTCCCAATTCATAGATTTCATTTATATTACGTTTTGAGGAAGTTGGGTGATTTTCAGGTGAGCTTCTGGCCGGAGAAGACGACCGGAAGTCTTCTCCGGCCACCTGAGTGTGATTAGGGTTTAATCCCATAATTAATGCTGGTTTGAATATTGGCCGTAGGATGCGTTGAATTTGTTGACTACGCGCGCAAGGGAAGGGCCAGGATCTCTTTGATTAACCCTAATCCACGTGTTAGGGTTAATTAATCATATTTTAGTTAATTTAATCAGAAACTGTGTGGACCCTTGGATCTGGCGCGTGGTCAATCCATTTAAATCCAGGATCAATCTCATCCATCCATTCTGTTGACTTTCATTTTCTTTTAATTTTAATTCATTTCTTTTTCATTTAAATTGTACATTTATTTTAAAATAGTTAAAAAATCATAAAAATTATGAAACTTTTTCTTTAAGGTTTTATTAATTTTTATGACACAAAAACATTTTTATTTTATTTTTTATCATTAAAAAAAGTATTTTTAAATATTTAAAAGTTTATTTTTAATTGATTAATGAGAATTAATTAATTAAAAATACTTTTAGGTATTTAAAAATTACAAAAAAATTCATGAAATGTTCTAAGACATTTAGAAACATTGTCCAACCTTCAAACCAAATTTCTTTTTTGATCTTGATGCATTTTAAGAATTTTTCATGGAATTAAATCATATTTTGTGCATTATTTTGATCACAAGTTTAAAAATTCATTTCTGCCTATTGGTGAAGGTTGAGACATTGATTCTCCTTGCATTGTTTTCCATTTTGCATGTATTTTCAAGGATAAAAAGGCCATGATTTGATCTTGCATTTTCAAATTGATTGGCATTTCTTTTGTTAAGAACCCTAAAAAACCCTAATAACTTGCAAAAATCATATCTTGAGATTGGTAAAGAGTTGGGAGTTCCCCTTTGGGCAGGGATTCATCATAGGTCTAGGGTTTCTTTGGGTGCCATTTTCCATTTTTTATCTTAGGGTTTGCTTCTGTTTTTGGTTTGTGTTTGATGTTTGATCCATAAACCCTAATTTGGGCTTTCTCTTGCACCCTTCTTGCATTTCCTTGCATAACATGACTTGCCATTGCATTTTGTGCATTCTTATGATTCATTTGACATCTTAAGACATGTATGAAGCATCATTGATCATTGCATTACATCTTTGCCATGCCATTTGTCTTGTATGCTTCATGACATTTCATGTTTATTCATGTTCCTTAACTTGCATCATTTGCATCCATGACTGTGTATGAACATCCCTGTGCCTTGTCTCATGTGTGCAACACTTCATAACATCATAGTCATCATGTGCATGCTTCTGGTTTGGCCTAGCATCATGTCATTTCATTTCATTTAGCATTGCATTGCATTTGTTTCTAACATTTCAGGTAGTAGGTAAACTTGAGAAGTGAATTTGCCTTCACTTCTCATAACTTCTCCTCATCTCTCTTGCATAGCATGCTGCATTTATACATGTGTTTGAGTTTGAGCTTGCTCATTCTTGCTTCTCCCACTTTCTTTCTTCAAGTGACTTGACTTCTTGAATGAAGCAAGTCACTTTGCTTCTCTTGATCCTGTTCATCTGCTTCCTGGTGGCTCCTGTGAAGATTGTTCTTGAAAACCTCACAAACCATAGGAACAACCAAGCATGTCAATGAATTAGGGTTTTGATTAGTCTCCCCATAGTTTTTACCTTTTGTGTCTCCCTTTGAGTCTGCTCTTCTCATCTCATAATCAGAGACTAAACCCTAAAGGTTTTAAAACTTTGTGATTAGGATTATGCCTGTATCCTTCTTTTAGGATGGAGTGTATAACTTTAATCCTAAGTATTAAACCCTTAAGGTGTTTAAATCTCTTAATCAATTCACTTAATAAGTATCAAGACATCACACTTGTAACTTGGGCCTTGCATTAGGGTTCTAATTCTTCCTTAAGTGGTTAAGAAGGACTAACCCTAGTGTTAATGGACAAGTCCCCCTCAAGTTGTCTTACAAACCATAAAAAACACTTCATCATCATACCATTAATCTAAAATCCACTTAATAAAGGTTTGTTTTGTCATGGGTTTAATCCCTAATCATGGATTAAGTTGAGGAGTTTTTCTCAACTTAAACATTCTCATCTATTATCCTTCTTTTAGGATGGTGTAATGGGTCTGTTTAATCCTTGATTATGGCTTAACCTCATTACTCAACACTAAACAAAAACCACAAAAACATCTAAATAATCACAAATAGGTTAATGATCTTAACCCTACATCAAAGGTGATTAAGTGTGAGAATCTGACTTCACACTTAAGGTATCCTCATTACCCCTAATCAGAGGGAAGATGTGATGAGTTTACTAACCCATTGGTTTAGGCTTAGGCTCATTATCTTATGACAAACTCCAAAAAGAAATAAAAGACTGAAAACATCAAAAACAAACAATAATCGTCTCCTCCGGGATTCTTTTCTCATCTCATTCACTCACAAACGAGAGTTCGCTTCTTCCGTCTAATGCAAGACAGTTTGCATCTGTGCCAGACAGATCATACACTTGAGCATAGGCAAGTAAGCAGTTCACAAGTCAATTCATCTTTCAGTCTCTTTGGGTCGAACTACGGTGTTCTGACTTCCTCATTGCACGAGAGGATACATAGGCATAACTTAACAGTTATCGAACAAAAGTCTCTGTACATCCCCCCTCCTTCCAGCATTATTCTTTGAGCCTCATTATCATGAGCATCTTATTCTTGTTCTTACACTGACACTTTCATACTTCATATCACTTATACATCATACACTGACACCTGTATATCTTTTCCAGCTATTTTATACACAGATTGCACTGACACTACCCCTTTAAAACACAAATCTTTCAAGCGTGGATCCCGTCGAGTACGGCGGACAATCTGGGTGCTAATACCTTCCCAGGTTGTAACCAACCCCCTTTCTCAGTCTCTCTGGTTCGCAACCGTCTTATCCATCTTTTTCTAGGTCTATGCAGCATTGCCTTTCCTCCGGGATAAAAATGCCTAGCTGGCGACTCTATTCATCTCCAGTGAGTTCACGGCTGTGTGTTCTCACTGTTCCCTTCGCCGACCGTTCGCGTCTGTACCCTCATATGACCCTGTGTCATTTGTCGGGAGCGACAGCTTGGCGACTCTGCTGGGGACATCTTATACTGCAACCAGGGCTTCTGGTTCTTTTTGTGGGTTCCTCCTAGCGCTTGATTGATTTGTGTTTACTGGGGTGTTATGTTCTTGTTTTGTGCTTGTATTTATTTTTGTTTATTGCTTTATGTACAGGTGATTTATTGCTTTCTTTATAGCTTTATATTTTTCATACTGTCATACTGTGCTGGCTGGGTATGGTTTTTCTTTGGTGGGTGGGTATTTCATTGAGAGTTAAGGTCCTATACCTGGGACCTGAGTGACACCTAGGCTAGAGTGAATCATATTCTTTCCCATTCCATTTCGGTCTGGTGCGGGAATATGAAACACGGTTCAGATATGGGTTTCTTCTTGAGAACTCTGTGTTGCAGATTTCCTGCAATACTAGGGCTATCTGGGAAGCCTGCTAAGTCTGGATGACCTTTTAGTATTGACCTTCAGAAACTGAGGTGAATTAGAGGAGGAATTGTTATGGTTATTGTAAACACTGTACCTCCGGGTTAGAAGTGTCTACACTTCTCATAACTGATCCAAGTCTGAGGATCCTTGTTCTAGATCACCACCTGTGAGGGGGTTGGGCTGTTTACAGGTTTGCAGGTACCTTGACCTCAGAATACCCTGCTACTTTGACTTTGTTAAGAATGCTCCATGTTGGATAGTTCTTGTGATTCTAAAACCCTGGACATGTGGCTCTTATTTGAGTCCCCTACCCTGGTTACTGGATTTATAGACCTCCATCTGGAATTCTTGAACACACATGGATCTAGACCAAGGCAGTTAATCAGATCCAGCTCAGTCACAAACCCTTTGCATATCATCTGCATTCATACTCATTGCATCATATTAACATGTGCTTATTTGTGTTTCAGGGTATCCACCTTTATCTGGTTTTGGTTTTGACCCCATCTGCAGTTTTGACCTGTCTCCACCAGCATCTTGCTTCAGCTTGTCAGCCATATACTTCAGTTACTTGCACTAGCCAGCCAGTGGCCCACTTCTCAGCATCTTCATCAGCACTTATTCTACTCAGTCCTCAGCACTCATGGCTCCAAAGAAAAGCAACATCACTTACCATTTCTTCCAACCAGACTTATCAGACATCAGGAGGATCCAAACCCTGATCACTCCAGAGCACATACCTCTGTTCAGAGAGCATTATGGGGATATACTTGACTTGGTTATGGATATGGACCCATCTCAGAGAAGCCTAATCCATACCTGCATTCAGTTCTATGACCCCCCATTGAGGTGTTTCACCTTTAAAGACTTTCAGTTGGGACCTCTTTTAGAAGAATACTCAGCATTGGTTGGCTTGCCTATCAAGAGAGAAATTCCTTTCAATCCTGAAATGGTCTATCCCAGCAATGGAGAGATAGCAAAAGCTTTACACCTGGAGCCTGCTTTGATAGAACAGCATATGACATCTAAAGTTGGGATCCCTGGTTTTCATCTTGACTTCCTGATTTCTCAAGCTAGTTTGAAGGCCTCCCTGGGGGAGTGGAAAGCTGTTTGTGCTCTGTTGGCCTTAAGTGTGTATGGAATTGTGTTGTTTGCAGATGAGCCGCGATTCATCAGCAAGAATGCAATCCGTTTGTTCATCCTGAAGAACCCTGTGCCAACTTTACTGGGTGATCTCTATTACTCAGTCCATCAGAGAAATGAGAAGCAGAGGGGAAGGTTAGTGAGGATTTGTGCTCCATTATTCCATGCTTGGCTTCTCAGGCATCTGCCCAGGACAGATGCATTCCTAAATCCTCATCAGCAAAGCAACTGGGCTAAGAGGCTCACTACTCTCACTTCAGCAGACATCAGATGGTGCACTCAGAGCACCAAGGGCAGAGATATTATCACAAGCTGTGGACACTTTCCCAATGTGCCTTTGGTAGGAGTTAAGGGAAGTATCAATTACAACCCTCTGCTGTTCAAGAGGCAGTTAGGCTATGCACTGGTCCATGCTCCTAGGGTGCAGGATTTGGTTGAGACCCTCTACTGTGAGAACAAGGTTAACTTGGCTGTTGTTAGGCAGGCTGCCTGGGCCTGGGATCATGTTCAAACCAAGGGAATCACCATTCTGGGGAAGTGCAATAATGTGGCATCAGTCCAATATTATGAGTGGTCCTATGCCAGGGCCCAATTCTCTGGATTGCCCTTCACCATAGAAGACAGGCCTGAGTCATCTTCAGCACCACCCCCTGCTACTATCAGTCTGGAAGAGTTTGAAAGCCTGAAGGAAAGGAATGAGAAGTTATCTCAAGCCTTACAGAAGACCCTCCGGGAGAGAAGTGAAGGTGTGAGGGAGATTGAAAGATTGGAGAAGTTGAGGTTGGAACACTTGATCAAGATTGAGAAGTCTGGAGAATATATCAACAAGTCTAAAGCTGGTGAGCAGATTCTGAAGAATGCTTGTAAAGAAGCCCAGTTTCAGAGAGCAAGAACAGACTTGTATTTGAAAGAGAGTCAGGCCAGGTGGGTCCGGATCACTGAGGCCCGTACTCTAGAAGACAAGAGAGTTCAGGACAAGATGGAGCAGATGGAGAAAGCCCTGGCAGCAGCCCAGGAGGAAATTTCAGAGCTAAAGATCAAAGCTGGAGTGAAGAAGTCCAGAGATCAAAGTCAGAACAAGAGGTTAACTGCAGCTGTTGCAACCAGAAACCTTCTCATCAGGAATCTCACGGAGCATCCGGCTGATCCTGTGACCGAAGCACTTCTCAAGGAAGTTCGTGAGGATGAGTTTGGCCTTGGAGTTTGATCATTTGCTTGTTGTTGTTCCTTTTCCATGTACTTTTACTTTTTTTTGTGGTGTATTTTGACCCCTTTGAGGGCTTGTGTTGTAACTTGAACAATTTGTATTATTTCCTTTTTGTAATATATTTGTGTTAGTTTCCGTCTGGGTTACTTCGAAAGCAACTTCAACAGCATCATCTTCAAGGGTCTGGAAGGGTCAAAACCGAAGGCCAAACCGGATACCTTGAGAGCAAATAAGCATAACTGCATTGCATGCTAATCCTTTTGTTTGTTTTGTAGGTTTTGTTTTGTTGTTGCTAACCTCTGTTGTGAATCTCAGGAATTATTGCTCGCCGCCGGGTATTTCCTCTCAACAGGCCACACAGGTACCCAACCAGAAACAACCTTCCGGGAATTCAGATGGATCAGATGCAACAAGACCTTACGGAGGTCAGAAACCAGATGGCAAACGAAAGATTAGAGATGAGAACACAGATGACGCAGTTCATGGAGGTTATGAACAACATGGCTCAGAGCCAGGAGAGACTAAGGGCTATGGTTGAGAGGCAAAATCCAGAGGAGCCTCATGTAGGAACTGCAGGCACCAGTAACAATGAAAGGGTGCAACCACATGTGAATCCCCCTGTGTTTGGTCCACATCTACATCCTGAGATTAATATTCCTGCCAACATCCAAGGAACAGCTACTGCAGCCAGAGTACTTCAAGAAGATCCTCAGGAGGACCAATTTACAGTAATGGGTGCTGGAGAGGATGCTTATGATAGGAGATTGGATGAGATAGCTGAGAAGTTAAGGTCTTTAGAATCTCAAAATTCTTTGGGCTTCGACGTCATGGACATGGGTTTGGTTGATGGGGTCAGGATCCCTCATAAGTTCAAGCCTCCTTGTTTCGAAAAGTATAATGGGACTTCATGCCCCCGGACTCACCTACAATCATTTCTGGGAAGGCTGAAGGCCTATACAATGGATGAGAAACTTTGGATGTTCTACTTCGAAGATAGCTTGACTGGAGCATCAAGGGAATGGTATTCCCATCTGACAAGAGCAACTATAAGATGCTGGAAGGACCTGGCAGAAGCCTTCATCAGACAGTATCAGTATAATCTAGATATGGCACCCAACAGGACCCTCCTAATGGGAATGTCACAGTCTTCAAGGGAGAGTTTCCGAGAGTATGCCCAAAAGTGGAGGCAACTGGCTGCTGCAGTTCAACCACCAATGTCTGAGAGAGAAATGGCAGACATGTTTATGAACACTCTTCAGGGAACGTATATTGACAGGTTGGCTGCTTTCTCTTCCACTAGCTTCGCAGATGTTGTCATAGCTGGGGAGAGAATTGAAAGCCTGTTGAAAATGGGCAAAATTTCCAACAATGGTGCAAGCTCGTCCAGTGGTACAAGAAAGCCTTTTGCAGGCCCGAGAAGAACTGGCGAGACCAATGCCGTTCACACCAACAGGGGTAGGCCCCAATATGCTCAGAGGTCAATAGCAGCGGTCACTATCCCTGCTCCAGCCCATCCTCAGCCAGTCTATCAATCTCCTCAACAAAACTTCCAACAACAACCTCAGTATCATCAGAATCAGTATCCTCCAAGGAACTTCAACAACAACTCTAACAACAACAATCAACAGAGGCCATTCCAGCAGAGGCCCTCTCAAGCTAACAGAGTGATCGACCCGATCCCAATGCCGTATGCTGCCTTGCTGCCACAACTTCTGAAACTCAACCTGGTTGAGCTAAGAACGTTGGCACCTCCGGATCCCAACAGTTTACCAAGAAACTATGACTCCAATGCTAGGTGTGCTTTCCATTCAAACGCGCCTGGCCACAGTACAGAAAAATGCAGGGCTCTGCATATGAAGGTACAAGACTTGGTAGACTCCAAGGCTCTGAATTTTGCACCTCCGCCCAATGTCAATAAAAACCCAATGCCAAACCATGGTGGTCCTCGAATTAACGCAATTGAAGAAGACACACCGTCTTATTTCATAACCAGTGTGGATCAGATCAGGACACCATTGGTGGAAATCAAAGCTCAGCTCCGTGAAAACAATATATTTCCGGGGTGTGAGCTGGGATGTCCCTACTGCAATATTTCATGGAATGGGTGTGAGGACTTGAGGAATGGCATTGACAGCCTTATTCAGAGTGGCCTACTTCAGATCACTACATCGTTTCCTGCAAATCCGACAACTTCATCAGCAACGGTTTCAGACCCTCCTACAACTGCAGCAACTAATGCTCCCAACAATCCATCAGCACCATCAACAAGTACTTCACCTGTCCTTCCGAATGATCAGTTTTCAACGGTTTCTCCTGCTACAACTTCAGCTTCATTCCATTTCGACTCTCCATCAACAACAACAACAGTTCTTCCAACGGAACCTCCTACAACACCAGCAATCAATCACGAAGATGTCTCCACTGTTACCATATTCTACGATCCAGAAAATAATTCTGCTTACCCTTCAGAAGGTGCTGCTCCCACCAGAGCACCAGTTACAATCTTTTATGATCCACATACAATAACAGTCCCTTCAGCAGCAGCAGTCAGTCCAGTCACTGTCACGGTGCCTGGACCCATACCATATGAAAGCGATAGGGCCATCCCTTGGCACTATGGCTCTGACTTGTATCGCGAAGGAAAAAGAATCACTCTTAAAACATCAACACCTGCACCACAAATTGATAATGTGGGCGGAGGCGGAGGCTTCACCCGAAGCGGACGTCTCTTCGCCCCACAAATTCAAAAGCCTACTGCCGAAGCAGAAGTTGCTGCCAAGGCAAAAGGTAAAGGCCCGGTGCAGGAAGATCCAGCTGCCAAAGAAGCCCTGAAGACTCCATTTGATCAGGAAGTTGATGAGTTTATGCGGATCATCAAAAAGAGTGATTACAAAATTGTGGATCAGCTTCACCAGACGCCATCCAAGATCTCTATCCTCTCACTGCTTATGTGCTCCGAAGCCCATCGGAATGCACTACTTAAAGTCTTGCACGCAGCTTACGTGCCTGAGGAGATCACTGTCAACCAATTGGAAACCGTGGTTGGAAATGTTACTGCTAGCAATGGGCTAGGATTCACCAATTCTGACTTGACAGCGGATGGCCGCAACCACAACAAAGCCTTGCACATAACCATGGAATGCAAAGGAGCTGTCCTTTCACATGTGCTGGTGGACACAGGTTCGTCCCTGAATGTCTTACCAAAGAAGGCTCTGGTGAAGTTAGAATATGATGGGTTGGAATTGAGACCCAGCAACCTGGTAGTAAGAGCCTTTGATGGTTCTAAGAGATCGGTTCTGGGAGAAATTGAGCTGCCCGTGACAATTGGCCCACAGACCTTTAAAACTATCTTTTACGTGATGGACATTCAGCCCGCCTACAGCTGTTTGTTGGGTAGACCCTGGATTCACGCCGCCGGCGCAATAACGTCTACCCTTCACCAAAAGTTAAAATTTGAGTGGGAAGGTCAAGTTGTCACAATCTGTGGGGAAGAGGATATTTTCGTTAGCCATCTGGCTACGTATAAATACATTGAGATGGATGGGGAGATCCATGAAACAATGAGCCAAGGTTTTGAAGCCTTGAATGTCAATGAAGCATCTGCGGTGTCAGGGATCTCCATGTCATCTTACCAACAAGCCCGGAAGGTTGTTGAGGAAGGAACTGCCCTAGGCTGGGGCAAGGTATTAGCTGTGGAGGAGAAGAAGGACAAATTTGGGTTGGGTTACAGACCAACTCAACATCCAGCAAAGGCTGCTGCAGAGCCTGGTTTTGTCAGTGGGGGATGCTCACCCCCGATGCTATCAACTGTCTGGAAGACGAGCTGGAAGAGGAGCGCAATCTGGAGAATTGGATTCGTCCGAAGATCCCGGGGAGCAGTGTCTCGAACTGGTCTTCCCAGGAAATTATAAGAGTTACTCATGCAGAGTAATTATTATTTCCTGTATTTTTTATAGCATGCATCCAAGTCTTGCATCTTGCCCAAGATGACAAGACTCATTTTGTAACCAGGGCCATCTGTACTTTTGTGCAAACAAGATTAAATTAATGAAATATCAGACATCTTTTTGCAAACAAGTCTTTTTCTTTTCTGCTCACTGTTGTTCCATTTTTCTTTTTGTACAAAAATAAATGGCGGTGTTTTCAAAATGATAACTTCATCTCACTTTTTTCTAAAGCAAGATTAAAATCAATCACTAAAACGAACAAACTTAACCCTTGCAGAGAGTGCCTTCCTGACAGCACCGACAACAGCACGGCTATGACATCGTATGACTTTGACAATCCAATCAATCAAGCCGATGAAGGGGTTGATGAAGAATTTGAGCTTCCTGAAGAGCTAGCCAGGTTGTTGAGACAGGAGGAAAAGGTTATTACTCCTCACCAGGAGGAGATTGAAGTGATCAATCTTGGTACGGAAGAAAATGTGAAAGAAGTTAAAATTGGGGCCTGCCTACAAGACTCAGTGAAGAGACAGTTGACAGATCTGCTTCAAGAGTATGTTGATGTGTTTGCTTGGTCGTATCAAGACATGCCAGGGTTGGATACCGACATTGTGGTGCATAAGCTGCCTCTGAGAGAAGAATGCCCACCAGTTAAGCAGAAGCTGCGCCGAACTCGCCCAGACATGGCTATGAAAATCAAAGAAGAGGTACAAAAGCAATGGGACGCCGGGTTCCTTGCTGTAACTAGCTACCCGCCGTGGGTTGCTAACATAGTACCTGTGCCTAAGAAGGATGGCAAAGTAAGAATGTGTGTTGACTACCGGGATCTGAACAGAGCCAGCCCGAAAGATGACTTCCCATTACCTCACATTGATGTATTGGTGGATAACACGGCTCAGTTCTCGGTATTCTCCTTCATGGATGGATTTTCAGGATATAATCAGATCAAGATGTCACCTGAAGACATGGAGAAGACAACATTCATTACACCTTGGGGCACGTTCTGTTACAAAGTGATGCCATTCGGACTGAAGAATGCTGGTGCAACATATCAACGGGCTATGGTGACATTATTCCATGATATGATCCACAAGGAAATAGAATGCTATGTGGATGATATGATCGCCAAGTCCCTCACAGAAGAAGACCATCTGGTGAATCTGCTCAAATTATTCAAGCGTCTGAGGAAATACCAATTGAAGCTGAACCCCAACAAATGCACATTCGGGGTGCGATCCGGTAAGCTGCTGGGCTTTATTGTAAGCGAGAAGGGGATTGAGGTTGACCCAGATAAAGTCAAGGCTATACAAGAAATGCCTGCACCAAAGACAGAGAAGGAAGTTCGAGGGTTCTTAGGTAGATTGAATTACATCTCGAGGTTCATCTCTCACCTTACAGCAACCTGTGAACCCTTGTTCAAGCTGTTAAGAAAAGAACAAACGGTCAGGTGGAACGAAGATTGCCAGAAGGCTTTTGACAAGGTCAAAGAGTACTTACAAGAACCTCCAATCCTCATGCCTCCAGTAGAAGGAAGACCTCTGATTATGTACTTGACAGTGTTAGAAGAGTCGATGGGGTGTGTGCTGGGCCAGCATGACGAGTCTGGTCGAAAAGAGTACGCAATATACTACCTAAGCAAAAAGTTTACCGACTGTGAACAGCGTTATTCACTGCTCGAGAAAACTTGCTGTGCTTTAGCGTGGGCTGCTCGCCGACTAAGGCAGTATATGTTGACCCACACTACCTTATTAATCTCAAAAATGGATCCAGTTAAGTACATTTTCGAGAAGCCAGCTCTTACCGGACGGGTTGCAAGATGGCAAATGATCCTTACAGAATACGACATACAGTACACATCTCAGAAAGCCATCAAGGGCAGTGTACTATCTGAATATCTTGCTGAGCAACCTATAGATGACTACCAGCCTATGAGATTTGACTTCCCTGATGAAGACATCATGTTCATTAAAGCAAAAGATCACGAAGAGCCTATTCACACTGAAGGGCCCGACCCGGAGGAAGAATGGACTATGATGTTTGATGGGGCTGTTAACATGAACGGTCGTGGTGTTGGTGCAGTACTCATTACACCTAAAGGAGTTCACATGCCTTTCTCGGCAAAACTCACTTTCAACTGCACTAACAACGAAGCTGAATACGAAGCTTGCATTATGGGTCTTGAGGAAGCCATTGACCTCAGGATCAAGACATTGACCGTATTCGGAGATTCAGCTTTGGTAATCAATCAGACCAACGGAAAATGGTACACCCACCAAGATCATCTGATACCTTACAGGGATTATACGAGAAGGTTACTGACTTTCTTTACAACAGTCAAACTTGAGTATATTCCTCGGGATGAAAATCAGTTTGCAGATGCTCTTGCTACCATTTCATCCATGATCAAAGTTCAAGCTACTAACTTTGTACCTCAGATTTCAGTATCGAGACTTGATAGACCAGCATATGTATTTGCAGCAGATATTGCTGAAGATGATAAGCCTTGGTTCCACGACATCAAATGCTTCTTGAAGGATCAAACATACCCACCTGGGGCATCTTCCAATGATAAGAAGACTTTAAGAAGGCTTGCTGGAAGTTTCTTTCTGAGCGCTGATGGATCTTTATACAAGAGGAACTTTGATATGGTACTCCTCAGATGTGTTGACAAGACGGAAGCAGATCTACTGATGCATGAAGTGCATGAAGGCTCTTTCGGTACCCATGCTGGAGGGCATGCAATGGCTAAGAAGCTGTTAAGATCAGGCTATTACTGGATCACAATGGATGCAGACTGTTGTGCCTATGCCAGGAAATGTCATAAATGCCAGATCTACGCAGATAAAGTGCATGTACCTCCCAATCCTTTGAACATAATGTCTTCACCCTGGCCCTTTGCCATGTGGGGCATCGATATGATTGGTAAGATTGAGCCAACTGCTTCAAATGGCCACAGATTCATCCTGGTCGCCATCGACTATTTCACAAAGTGGGTTGAAGCAGCCTCATATGCAAATGTCACCAGGCAAGTGGTAGCGCGATTTTTGAAAAGAGATATCATCTGTAGATATGGAGTGCCCGAGCGAATCATTACTGATAATGGTTCCAATCTCAACAACAAAATGATGGCAGAACTGTGCCGGGACTTCAAGATCCAACATCACAATTCTTCTCCTTACAGGCCAAAGATGAATGGCGCTGTTGAGGCGGCAAATAAGAATATCAAGAAGATTGTGCAAAAGATGGTAGTCACATACAAAGACTGGCACGAAATGCTACCATTTGCCTTACATGGGTACCGCACATCAATCAGGACATCCACTGGGGCAACACCGTATCAGCTTGTGTATGGTATGGAAGCAGTCCTACCTGTTGAAATTGAATTACCCTCCCTACGGGTATTAATGGATGTCAAACTGAGTGAAGCAGAATGGGTTCGGTCCCGATACGAGCAACTGAGCCTGATCGAAGAGAAAAGATTGGCTGCAATCTGCCATGGGCAGTTATATCAGAAGAGAATGAAGAGGGCCTTCGATCAGAAAGTCAGGCACCGAAAATACCAAGTGGGAGATCTTGTGTTGAAGAGAATCCTCCCTCCTCATACAGACTACAGGGGAAAATGGACTCCAAATTATGAAGGACCATTCGTCATAAAGAAAGTTTTCTCTGGTGGAGCACTGATGCTCAGTACCATGGATGGTGAAGATTTCCCGTCCCCTGTGAATTCAGATACAGTTAAAAAATACTTCGCATAAAATGACCCGCTGGACATAAAAACAGAATGTAAGTCCAGGCAAAAATAGGGCATCCCGGCGAGTCAAAAACAGAATAAAAGACTCGGGCAAAAGTAAGGGAAAATGAACAAAAATGTACACCCGCTGAGTTGAAAAGCCGCATTGGACAACTCAGGCAAAAATGGGTATCCCGATGGATTGAAAACCTGAAAGGGCGATCCATGCAAAACAAGGAAATAAGCGAACAATTGCATTCTGAATTCGTCTGTATCACCTACGACTTGTTAAGTTCCAAAGGATCAAGATTCAATCAGAATCAACTCTCTCCAGAAAGCAAGACGAGAAGAACGTCATTGTCATACGAGTCATAGCAGGAGAGGAAGCTCCTCAAAGCGTCGTCAACACCGTCAGCACTTTATTTCTCAATTTGTAACAATCTCCTCATTTCAGGAGATTCGTTTTCCTGACTGTATCTTGCCAATTCAGGGCACATGAATTAATAAAATCAGATTTTCGGTCATGTTTCGTTTTTACATTTACGTTTTGCAAAGAGTTGCCTGATATCTCTAAAAATACAATTGCTTAAGTACAGATGCCCTTCTCTAAAAAAAATAATAATAACACATGCTTACAGGGAATGTGATTATTCTCAAGAGTACTTAACTCCTATGACGGAATCCAGTAAGGGATACCTCGGGACCTTTTGTACGTTCCATTATCTTTGCAGGATTGCAGGTATCCAGAACGCAACCTGGGGCATGCAGGTTACGCCTCAGCAAGTAGGCGAATCATTATCAACTCGGTCTATCTTCCACATGGCACTAGAAGGTGCCCATTTCCCCAGCGGAGCTGCCAAATCAGCATACACTCAATCTCAGCATCCGAAATGCTCTTTCCCCAGCTGATTTGCCCCCCATTGCTTCCCCCAGCAAAGCTGCCAAATCAACAAACAGGCTTAACACTCAGGATGCTCTATCCCCAGCTGAGTTGCCTCTCACAATTCCCCAGCCGAGTTGCCATTCTTCCTCAACAGAATACAGAAATCAGGGAATCATCTCCCCACAGAGCTTCAGCCTCTATCCAGAAGAGCAACGCATGAAGAGATCACAACAGAGTGAAGAAAGCTTCTACAAACCCCAGCTGGGTCTCTCATTTACAAGGATATGCCAACCGGTGACATATATCCCCAAGCAGATACATCATCAGATCTACCAATGATCTCATCCCCAGCTGGGAGGTCCACTTCAAGCAGATCGACCAGAGATCTTCGCAGCAGTGGGATCCGAATCCCGGATCTGTGCCCCTTTGCATAATCATGGCATCCGCATCATATTCACCCCCCAGAGCGTGGCATTCCGTCTAATACGGAGCATTACGGCAAAAATCAAATGCATAGCATAATCATAAGTCATGTTGTGAATTAAACGCTTGTGAATACAGATTACTTTCCCCAAGAGTCCCCATCAGAGTCCCAGCAAAAGCAGTTGCCTCACAAATCACGAACACCCGTATATACACCTTTTGGCACCCGTCCGCGTCATCTTTCCCCAGTAAAGTCGCCTGAACACCCTTTACAAACAGATCACCCGTATTACAGATACTCCCTGACACCCATCCGTGTCAAATCACCAACAGAAAGCCAAAGACACCCTCTTTGCACTCACACATACTTGTATATACACTTTCTTGACACCCGTCCGTGTCATATCCCCAGCGCAGTCGCTTACACTTTTGCAACCCATATACTTGTTAATATTATACTTTTCTCTCTTGGCACCCGTCCGTGTCATTCTCCCCAGCAGATAAACACTCATCAATACATTATATATACACTCGCTACTCATTGGTACACTTATGCAGATGCTCGTCCGTATCTTGTATACATCACCACTCATATCCCCACAGATTCGACAGTAGTCCTTGTTCTTTGTTAACCAGTTGGTACTCGTCCGTACCATCATCTCAGAGCATTGCGTCTAATGTTTGTTCTACATGATACTCGTCCATATCATAGTCTTAAGGATGCTCGTCCGCATCTTTGATCCATACACCATGTCAAACACTTATGTCTTCCTGAATATAGATACTCGTCTGTGTCTACTATTCCCCAGAAGAGTCCCTTCAGATGCAACACTCGTCCGTGTTCTTTGTTAACCAGTTGATACTCGTCCGTATCATCATCTCTGAACATGTGTCAGTTTGTTTCTACGTGATACTCGTCCGTATCATAGTCTTAAGGATGCTCGTCCGCATCTTTAATCTATACACAATACCAAACACTTATACCTTTTGTTTCTTGGATGTAAACGCTCGTCCGTGTTTACTATCTCCCCAGTAGATCGCCAACAAAGCAAATCTTTCCTTTTTATCTAACACTCGTCCTGTGTTATGATAACCCTGAGAGCAGCCGTACCCTGCTGAGTGGTCTTCCTCCACTTCTTGATGGTCGTCCTCCATCATGCTCATCCGATGGCCGTCCCCATCGTTGATTTTAGCAGCCGTCCCCTGCTAGGTGGTCGTCCTCCACCTCTTGATGATCGTCCTTCATCATTTTATCCAATGGCCGTCCCCATTGTTGATTTTGGTTATCTGACATTCGTCCTATGTCATGATAAACCCTGAGAGCAGCCGTCCCCTGCTGAGTGGTCGTCCTCCACTTCTTGATGGTCGTCCTCCATCATGCTCGTCCGATGGCCGTCCCCATCGTTGACCTTTTCTATCCGATGGCCGTCCCCATCGTCGATATCTTCGGCAGCCGTACCCTGCCAGGTGGTCGTCCTCCACCTTTGATGGCCGTCCCCATCATATTTACTTTTTATTCCCAACAGAGCAGCCGTCCCCTGCTAGGTGATCGTCCTTCACCTTTGATGGCCGTACCCCATCATCTGTCTATTTCATTTATTCTTTAACCCGATGGCCGTCCCCGTCGTGGTCCCTTTTCCTTTTAGTCCGATGGCCGTCCCCATCGTTGGTTACTTTACCTTTACGAACTTGATGGCCGTCCCCGTCATGTTTCATTAATTCCCAGAGAACCCTACTTTATCTTGATGGCCGTCCCCATCATATTTTGACTTTCCCCAGCTAGTCGGCCGTCCCCGTCTTAGCTTTTCCTTATATCCCCAGCATGTCGGCCGTCCCCGTCATCGCTTTACTTTACACACTTTTCCCAGCATGTCGGCCGTCCCCGTCATTGCTATTTACCCAGCAGTCGTCCTCTGCTCGACGGTCGTCCTCCGTCGCCCACACTTACAATATACCTTACTTAATCTATATCCCTTTTCTCCTCCATTCTGTGAGTGCAAATTTTGGACTGTCTTTGGTATTCAACCACAAGTTATCTTGTTTGCCTGTTAAGCCGTTGCTTACATCCTGCACAGCTAACTCCTGTTTGAATAGGGGCAGCTGTAAACACCCCAAATTTGCCCTCACCCATTCACACCATGGCTTGTGATCATCTCATATGCATAAACACAATCATACAATCTCATATCTCATGTTTGATTCACTGCATAGTTTCTAAGTCATCTGCACCTAGGGTTTGTGATTTGAGCAATCCCAAAGCTTCTTGAGCCACTCCAAAGGCCACCAATCATCTCAGAAGGGTCCATGTGTGTTCTTGTATTATGTTACATCCTCACAGAGTCAAAATTGCAGAGGAATCACAAGAACTAGGGTTTGAGTGGATGCAGAGCCAGGTTGAACTGCACAGTTGACCTAAAATTAGGGTTTTGGTTTCAGAGGCCATAATCTCAAATTTTTTGGTCATTCTTGTTTCCATTGGTCTCTATATGGTATAGGGAATATGCATATCAATTTTCATGAAGAAATTCCATGGGGAAGTCATCTGATCAAGAGTTGACTTTTCAGACAAGTCAGTGCAAAATCAGGGCATCTGAGGCCCCCAATGACCCAACCAATGGGTGATCTTCATCATTTTGAGTGTATATGATCTTTATTTGATCATGGAAGAAGGTTGAAGTGCATAAAATCAAGAATTTAGGGTTTTTGCAAAAGTTGACTTTTTGAGGCATAGTTGACTTTTCAAGAATGCCTCATTTTAGGCCAATTTTCAAGCCTTGATTCATGATCCAAAGATGCTTCAAATGGAAAAACTTTGGTCATGAAAGTTGTAGATCTCATCTTTCCCTTTTCAAAAAGTACAAGAACATGATCAAACTCTTCTTGGATCAAAAGTTATGGCATTGCAAAGTTGACTAAATCATTGTTTTTCAAGTTGTGCACTAAGTGGAAATTTTGCAAAACCTTGAATCAATGCATCATGCAGCCTCTAGTTCACTTCAAACCAGCATGTGAACTTTCTCTAAGTTACAAAAATCAGTTTTGGACCAAGAATGTCATGGTTTCATGTTTGGTTAGGCTAAGAAGTCACATGTGAACCATAAGCCAACCAACTTGCAAAATCACTCATAACATTGTGCCAACTTGCTGCATTGAGTGCTGAGCCAAGCTAGGCCTCTCCCTCACCCATGCTGCACCAGAACCAACCTTGTCCTTGCCTAGTCCAAACACCATGCTTCTCTTACACATAAAGTGGTTTTTGAGCAAAAAGTGATCTACCAATCCATAAAGCACAAGTCACATCAACTGACCAATCAGAATTGTTTATGATTTCAATTTGCAAGTTGAACATAACACAAGCAAAGGCTGAAACATAAACATTCACCACTTACACAAAAACTCACCTCATTGCAAGTTCCTTAGAATCACTCTCCACAGTCTTCAAACACTAAAACTCTCATCATCACTCAACTCACCACACCTCATAGACAAGAAACACCCCAAGCATAAGCCTGAAACAAGCCTGAAAACTCCATTGCCATCATTCACCTCAAGCTGCAGTTTCATTCGAAACTCTTATCCTAGCTCACAAACACACCAACCAACACCACAAACCTTCTCAACACACTTCATAGATCACAAACAACCCCTTTTCACAGCCTGAAAGTGCCAGAATCTCATCTGCCATTGTTGACTGAACTGAAGCAGTTCCTTTCGAATCTTCTTCCCCAGCCAACACAAACTCATTTTGAGCATTCAAACACACTTGGGGGATCAAGTGGAGTAGCTTGCATCAAAGGAAACAGCCAGAAAGTCCCAAAACTGAAAGCTCCAAATCTCAGGTAGCTCGAAATTAATTTTTCCAGAAATGACTTTTATTGTTACAAACTTGTTCTTCATGATGCACTGATCATTCTGGTACCTTTAGTTTTTGAAATGGTTTTGTTTTAAGCATTTAATTTGTGTCTGAAGCTCACGAACCCTAGAAATTGTTTGCTTCGATTCAGATGATTTAGGAAAGATAAATTTGTTTTAGGTTAGGGGTTTGATTCGTGAGGGTGTTAGAAACGTTTCCCAATTCATAGATTTCATTTATATTACGTTTTGAGGAAGTTGGGTGATTTTCAGGTGAGCTTCTGGCCGGAGAAGACGACCGGAAGTCTTCTCCGGCCACCTGAGTGTGATTAGGGTTTAATCCCATAATTAATGCTGGTTTGAATATTGGCCGTAGGATGCGTTGAATTTGTTGACTACGCGCGCAAGGGAAGGGCCAGGATCTCTTTGATTAACCCTAATCCACGTGTTAGGGTTAATTAATCATATTTTAGTTAATTTAATCAGAAACTGTGTGGACCCTTGGATCTGGCGCGTGGTCAATCCATTTAAATCCAGGATCAATCTCATCCATCCATTCTGTTGACTTTCATTTTCTTTTAATTTTAATTCATTTCTTTTTCATTTAAATTGTACATTTATTTTAAAATAGTTAAAAAATCATAAAAATTATGAAACTTTTTCTTTAAGGTTTTATTAATTTTTATGACACAAAAACATTTTTATTTTATTTTTTATCATTAAAAAAAGTATTTTTAAATATTTAAAAGTTTATTTTTAATTGATTAATGAGAATTAATTAATTAAAAATACTTTTAGGTATTTAAAAATTACAAAAAAATTCATGAAATGTTCTAAGACATTTAGAAACATTGTCCAACCTTCAAACCAAATTTCTTTTTTGATCTTGATGCATTTTAAGAATTTTTCATGGAATTAAATCATATTTTGTGCATTATTTTGATCACAAGTTTAAAAATTCATTTCTGCCTATTGGTGAAGGTTGAGACATTGATTCTCCTTGCATTGTTTTCCATTTTGCATGTATTTTCAAGGATAAAAAGGCCATGATTTGATCTTGCATTTTCAAATTGATTGGCATTTCTTTTGTTAAGAACCCTAAAAAACCCTAATAACTTGCAAAAATCATATCTTGAGATTGGTAAAGAGTTGGGAGTTCCCCTTTGGGCAGGGATTCATCATAGGTCTAGGGTTTCTTTGGGTGCCATTTTCCATTTTTTATCTTAGGGTTTGCTTCTGTTTTTGGTTTGTGTTTGATGTTTGATCCATAAACCCTAATTTGGGCTTTCTCTTGCACCCTTCTTGCATTTCCTTGCATAACATGACTTGCCATTGCATTTTGTGCATTCTTATGATTCATTTGACATCTTAAGACATGTATGAAGCATCATTGATCATTGCATTACATCTTTGCCATGCCATTTGTCTTGTATGCTTCATGACATTTCATGTTTATTCATGTTCCTTAACTTGCATCATTTGCATCCATGACTGTGTATGAACATCCCTGTGCCTTGTCTCATGTGTGCAACACTTCATAACATCATAGTCATCATGTGCATGCTTCTGGTTTGGCCTAGCATCATGTCATTTCATTTCATTTAGCATTGCATTGCATTTGTTTCTAACATTTCAGGTAGTAGGTAAACTTGAGAAGTGAATTTGCCTTCACTTCTCATAACTTCTCCTCATCTCTCTTGCATAGCATGCTGCATTTATACATGTGTTTGAGTTTGAGCTTGCTCATTCTTGCTTCTCCCACTTTCTTTCTTCAAGTGACTTGACTTCTTGAATGAAGCAAGTCACTTTGCTTCTCTTGATCCTGTTCATCTGCTTCCTGGTGGCTCCTGTGAAGATTGTTCTTGAAAACCTCACAAACCATAGGAACAACCAAGCATGTCAATGAATTAGGGTTTTGATTAGTCTCCCCATAGTTTTTACCTTTTGTGTCTCCCTTTGAGTCTGCTCTTCTCATCTCATAATCAGAGACTAAACCCTAAAGGTTTTAAAACTTTGTGATTAGGATTATGCCTGTATCCTTCTTTTAGGATGGAGTGTATAACTTTAATCCTAAGTATTAAACCCTTAAGGTGTTTAAATCTCTTAATCAATTCACTTAATAAGTATCAAGACATCACACTTGTAACTTGGGCCTTGCATTAGGGTTCTAATTCTTCCTTAAGTGGTTAAGAAGGACTAACCCTAGTGTTAATGGACAAGTCCCCCTCAAGTTGTCTTACAAACCATAAAAAACACTTCATCATCATACCATTAATCTAAAATCCACTTAATAAAGGTTTGTTTTGTCATGGGTTTAATCCCTAATCATGGATTAAGTTGAGGAGTTTTTCTCAACTTAAACATTCTCATCTATTATCCTTCTTTTAGGATGGTGTAATGGGTCTGTTTAATCCTTGATTATGGCTTAACCTCATTACTCAACACTAAACAAAAACCACAAAAACATCTAAATAATCACAAATAGGTTAATGATCTTAACCCTACATCAAAGGTGATTAAGTGTGAGAATCTGACTTCACACTTAAGGTATCCTCATTACCCCTAATCAGAGGGAAGATGTGATGAGTTTACTAACCCATTGGTTTAGGCTTAGGCTCATTATCTTATGACAAACTCCAAAAAGAAATAAAAGACTGAAAACATCAAAAACAAACAATAATCGTCTCCTCCGGGATTCTTTTCTCATCTCATTCACTCACAAACGAGAGTTCGCTTCTTCCGTCTAATGCAAGACAGTTTGCATCTGTGCCAGACAGATCATACACTTGAGCATAGGCAAGTAAGCAGTTCACAAGTCAATTCATCTTTCAGTCTCTTTGGGTCGAACTACGGTGTTCTGACTTCCTCATTGCACGAGAGGATACGTAGGCATAACTTAACAGTTATCGAACAAAAGTCTCTGTACATCCCCCCTCCTTCCAGCATTATTCTTTGAGCCTCATTATCATGAGCATCTTATTCTTGTTCTTACACTGACACTTTCATACTTCATATCACTTATACATCATACACTGACACCTGTATATCTTTTCCAGCTATTTTATACACAGATTGCACTGACACTACCCCTTTAAAACACAAATCTTTCAAGCGTGGATCCCGTCGAGTACGGCGGACAATCTGGGTGCTAATACCTTCCCAGGTTGTAACCAACCCCCTTTCTCAGTCTCTCTGGTTCGCAACCGTCTTATCCATCTTTTTCTAGGTCTATGCAGCATTGCCTTTCCTCCGGGATAAAAATGCCTAGCTGGCGACTCTATTCATCTCCAGTGAGTTCACGGCTGTGTGTTCTCACTGTTCCCTTCGCCGACCGTTCGCGTCTGTACCCTCATATGACCCTGTGTCATTTGTCGGGAGCGACACTTTGGACGACAATCTTCTTTTACTGGTAAACGGTGAACCACAATGTTTGTATCCAACCCTGGCATATCTTCATAGGACCAAGCAAAGATCTCCACATAGTCACGTAACATCTGAATCAATCTGCTCTTGACACTATCCTCTAAATCAGCCCCTATCTTGACCTCTTTCCTGTTTTTTTCAGTTCCCAGATTCACAACTTCGACTGGCTCTTCATGTGGCTGTATGGCTTTCTCTTCTTGTTGTAACAACCTAGCAAGCTCTACAGGTACTTCACAATCGTCCTCATTTCCGTCTTCAGTTTGATAGATCGGATTCTCGAAATTATAATTGGCAATAGTGGAACTGTTATCAACAGGATCCAGAGTGGATGAGGATCTGCATTTTAGTGATGTGGGTGTGTGTAAGAACACATAGCTGATAAAGCAAAAGTAAAAGAAAAGAAAGACAAGGAACACAATATTTACTAAAACGAAACGTCCACTGATTTTATTGAATGAAGTATGCAAATGAAATGACATCCCGTAACAAGCACACCATTGTGCCCCGGGTAAGGCACAAGGCTTAAGAGTTCAATTGTTCAAAAAAAATACAAACTTAAAAGCAACAACACAGTAATAGTATTTACTCCTGACTAAAGGAGATAGGGATAACATCTTCAGCTTTCCAATTATTGAGTCCAGCACCCATAGTAGGAAAAATCCAAGCATCCAAGTTGTAGTCTTCATCATAGTCTCCCACAGCATTGATCTGATCTTTCATAACCCCTTGATTGGTGATACGAACAGCACGAGCACGACGAACAGCCTTCTGGGACTCTGCAGTGAAACCCAAACCAAACTTGTCAGACTTGTACGGAATATCAGGAAGCTGGCCCCAAATAGTACAACCACCTTCATCCACCACAGCTCTAGCATCGTTGAGGGAGGCCATTGCCATTGTTGGAGGTACTCTGGTGACCACAGGAACTTTCTTGGCAACCGGAGGAGCTACATAATCATTAACAATCCAAGGAACCACTTCAAATGTCTGACACGGAGTTTCAATGTATTCACCTTCCATTTCCAGATACTTGAAAGTATTCACATGGCTGACAAAGTATTCTTCTTCTCCATAGACAGTAACAACCTTTCCTTCCACCGGATATCTTAACTTCTGGTGTAATGTAGAGGTTACAGCACCTGCCCCATGGATCCAGGGACGACCAAGCAGACAAGAGTACGAAGGACGAATATCCATCACAAAAAATGTAGCATTAAAAACCTGAGACCCAACTTTGATTGGGAGATCAATTTCCCCATGCACTACTCTTCTAGAACCATCAAAAGCCTTCACCACAATACTGCTGGGCTTCAGCACAGCATCTTCAGGACTTAGCTTATTCAGGACTTCCTTGGGCAACACATTCAGAGAGGAACCATTGTCTATCAGTACATGTGACAGGGTAGTGCCCCTGCATTCAATTGAGATATGCAAGGCCCTGTTATGATCCCTCTTGGCAGGGGTCAAATCAGCATCAGAAAACCCTAACCCATTATCATAAGTCAGGTGGGCAACACAATTCTCAAACTGGTCAACAGAAATGGCATTGGGCACATGAACAGTCTTCAGAAACTTGATCAAAGCTTTTGCATGAGCTTCAGAACATAACAACAAGGACAGCATAGAAATCTTTGAGGGAGTATGCCCTAACTGATCAACAATGTCATAATCACTCTTGCGAATGATTTTCAATACTTCTTCCATTTGCTTAGAGAGATCATCAGCAGCTGGCACATCTGTAGGTACTGGTTCAACAACAGGACTCTTGCCCCGAGTATCAGTGGTGGAGGTAGCAGCAGGAGTAACTGCATTTTTGGAAGTTACTGGAGGAGAGAAGATTCTTCCACTACGTGTGATCTTACTAGATCCAGCAATATTGTCAACATCAACAGGCACATCAGCTAAGGGTTCTTGCTTAACACCATGGATGTAAACATCAGACCCATAGTGCCAAGGCACAGCTTTATCAGACGTATACGGAATAGGACCAGGAGTAGTAATGACCACAGGAGCCACTTTGGCTTCAGTAACAACCTTCACAGGACCTTCAGCAGTAATTCTGATTGGACCCTGATGGGTGATTTTAATAGGACCTTTGGAAGTGATTCATACCGGTACTTTATCAACCATATCAACCTCTTCAATCTTCTTACCTTGGGTAATATGATCCACCATACTCTCTACAGACGATGGAGTCCTCTCAAACACTATAGTATACTTATCCATAAGACGTTGAATTCCATCTCTCAATCTCCAGCAACTATCCGGCTTATAGGTACAATACAGACAATCTTCACGACAACCTGGAAAGAACCCAGCTTGTACTAACTTTTTCTTGATAAAAGACAATGGTGTGGTCAACTCTGCAACTGAATAGATATGTAGATCTTCATCAATGGCATTGACAGTCTTCTCGTGATTTGGCATGGGAGCAGTAATCACATTTGGAGTACCCGGAGGGTCAAACTCAATCTCTCCAGCCTCAATCATATCTTGAATTTTATTCTTCAAGACCCAGCAGTTATTAGTATCATGTCCCTGACAGTTTGAATGATATGTACATCGTGCATTGGGATTGTACCTGGGAGAGGTAACATTGGGATTTTGAGGAGCCTCTTTCAAAGTAATAAGTTTAGCCTTCAACAAGTGTTGCAATGCCTGAGCCATTGACATGTTGATCTTCGTGAACTGCCTTCTAGCTCTCTGTTGGTTGCCCTGTGGCTGCTCTATTGTTGCAGGAGTAGGATTTGAAATATGAACTGCACTAACAGACTGATGCCTTCTATTACGATCAGGTTGACCATAAACAACATTGGATTCTTTCTTCCCAGTGGGAGGCTTCTTTGCAGCACCTGATGAAGAAGTACCCACTTGGATCTTGCCATTCTTTATACCATTTTCCACGCGCTCTCCTGTCATTATCAACTCAGTGAAGCTAGATGATGAGCTTCCAATGAGATGACTGTAAAAAGGACCATTCAGCATACACATGAACATATCAACCAATTCTCTGTCAGTTAAAGGGGGTTGAACTCTTCCAGCTAAATCTCTCCACTTCTGAGCATACTCCTTGAAACTTTCTTTAGCACCCATAGACATGCTCTGAAGCTGCATGCGAGTGGGAGCTAAGTCAGCATTGTATTGATACTGCTTATAGAAAGCCTCAGCAAGATCATTCCAATCCCTGATGTTGACACTCTCCAATTGATAATACCACTCCAACTGAGCTCCAGATAAGCTCTCTTGGAAAAAATGGATCCACAACTTCTTATCAGCAGTGTGAGGTTGAATTCTTCTGACATAAGATCTCAGATGCAGCTTGGGACAAGAGACCCCATCATAAACAACAAAGGTAGGAACCTTGAAACCAATGGGTATGACTACCCCCGATATCAGACTCAAATCTTCAAAATCCAGCCCGGAAGACTTCTGCAACTCCATAGCATCCATTCTATCCACCAGCATCTTGAATTTGTCTTCATTAGGCTCATGGTAGTAATTAGCCTCAGAATCAGAGTCCCCCATAGTGTTGTGGAGACTGCCTCCCTCTTTTTCAGATTCTTCAGATTCATAGTCTTCAACTGGTTCTTTGGTCTTGGCAAGACCTTTGAACCTTCTTCCCATGTTGATCAGGCCACCTGACCTTCTAGTCTTCTTAGTCTTCTTGGCCAGCAGTGTCTTCAATTCATCCTGCCCCTTGGTCAGGTTCAGGATCAGCTCTTGGAACTGTGCATTTTGTGCCTGGAGATCCTTAACTGTTTGTTCAAGAGCCATTGCTGAAATAAACAGCGAGAAGGTGAGAAACCTGTGCACAATTATAAACCTGTGATGCAATGGGATGGTATGTGAATGTATATGCAATGTTTTCAAGGACCGCAGGATTTAAATTTGCTTAAACAAACAAGAAGGTAAACTTTTATTAGTAATAAATTGGTTTTGCCTCTTGGGCTTACAAAAAATGAAATGATATAAGTACAAAAGATGGGGTTTTAAGTCTCCCATGGACGTTTCCTCTTTGTGTTGAGGTATGAGTTGAGGTTCCGTTCCTCGTGAAGTTGCTTTGTTAGTTCCAGGATCCTTTCTTGGCTTGCTTTGTAATGAGCCTCTAAAGTATCCCTTTTCTCCTTCAGTTGGATCCAGGATCTCTGTAAGTCTTCCATGTCAGTAGGCATGTCTGGGTGAAGGATGGTATAAGCAGTGTCTCCTTCAGCAACAGGTTCCATGGTAATTGGCAGGATAGCAGGATATGGCATCATGAGAGTCTGAGCGTGAGATCGCACCCATCTGAGATAAGCCTCCATAGGAATAGTGTACTTAGGCTCCAGTGTCTTGCTGTCAACCCTGTTTACTTTTCCCCAGGCTCGTATGAATCTCTGACGGTAACCTTGAAGATCGTTGTCGTAGTCAAACACAATGCCCTGAATCAACATATCATGTGGACCATCACTCCGAGCATAACCAAACTTTCGTAAAGCTAGAGAGGGGTTATAGGTGATGCCTCCTCTTATGCCTAGAAGTGGCACATTAGGAAACTCCCCACAACGGTCAATGATGATGACATTCTCCATAGATCTGGAGCACCAATGGATGTCTGAATGAGAGAGTGACATGATCCTCTTGGACCACCTGAACCCTTGCTCATTCTTCATTACTGAGCGAGGAAGGTGAGAAATAAACCACCTAGAAAGCAAGGGTATGCAGCACATCAAAGTTCCTCTTGCCCTTGTAGTACGGGTATGAAGAGAATGTAGGATGTCTCCAAGCAATGTAGGCACTGGATTGTGACTCAGAAATATGTTGATGGCATGAACGTCTATGAACTGATCTGGATTGGGGAACAACACTAAGCCATAAATCAACAAGGCTAAGATCTCCTCAAAAGCATCATAACTCATGGCCTTCAAGAACACTTGAGCTTTATCCATTAATACCTTAGCAAGAATACCCTTGACTCCACTTCTCGTTTCTAGAACAATGTCTGACTTCTTCAGATGTAGAGCTGCAACAATAACCTCTGGTTTAAGTTCCTTCTCCAAGCCTGTGAAGGGTCTTTGATCAAGAACAGGTATACCCAAAATTTTAGAGAACTCTTCCATTGTTGGAACCAGCTGGTAGTCGGGGAATGTGAAGCAATGGTGCTTAGGGTCAAAGAACTGAAACAGAACACTCATCATGTCTTCATTGAACCCTGAAGTGACTAGATCCAATAGATGACCATGTCTTTTGATGAACTGGGAATGATCAGACACTTGAGAAACCAACTCTTTAAGCTTAGGAGGTATCCCTACAAAGTTGATCCTGATGGTGTTTCTACGAGCAGAAGCCATGACCTGCAACCAAAGAACAAAGATAAATCCTTTGGTCCTTGAAATGGTTAGTGAAAATGCTATGCTTATGATGCATGATGATGTCATGATGTTATGTTCAATCACAAACATGTGGCACACACAAACAAGTCACACAATAGCCCTAGGTTTAAAGGCTTGCATGAGGTTCAAAGGTAAGTACCCTCCCCTGAAGTTAGATGGTTCATCCTGTCCTACAAAAATAACCAGGTTCTAAGGGATCTCAATATCATTGATCCTTCACAAGGGTGGTTGTTCAGTAGGCAACTTACTTGCCAACCAAAACCCTCCAAGTTTAGAATCTCAATGAGCGTAGTATCGAGTGTCAACCAACTTCAGTCTGCACCAAAGCCGGTTACCTCACTACTTGATAATGATCCATGTACGGATGCGTAAAAAACTTGTGTTTGAAAATTGTTTGAAATTTGTGAAGTATCTGAGAAATTTTGAATAGTGAGCAAGTAACTATGAGTAACCTACCCTAAAGTTTAAGTCTTTCTGTTCTTTATCCTTTAAATGGTAAGACTATCCCTATTATTAAGGAATAGGTAGTCATTACCTTGGATGTGAGGGACAAGTGAGGGACATCTGTTTAATGAAGGCAACTGTAGGGTGTATTAAGCATTTTTTGGAGGGACTGTCATCATTATTTGAAAGGGACAAGATCTTTATGAAGGCAACCATTTAAGGGACTTGATCTTTGATTATGAAGGGACTAGATGACTTTCCTTTTAAGGGACTTTTGCTTTATACACCCTACTTGACCTTTTAATTAGGCAACATTGAGAGGCAACCCTAGAAAGTGAGATGGCGATCAAAGATCGACTTACGTGTGTGAGTGTTCAATTTTAAATATTTATCTTATAATTTAAATGATCTAAATTCAATTTTAAATATACATACATGTTACACTCCCTATTTTTACTAACCATGACATAAAAAAATAAATAATTTAAATATTACAAAAAATTACATCCAGGAGCAATTACAAAATAATAATAAAGCAATTTAAATATAATAAGCAAAAATAATAAATAAGCAAGAATAAATAAATAATTATAATAGGGGTTAGTGAAAATAATAATAATAATCATAATTTAAAAAAATAAATAAATGGGGTTAGTAATAAACATGGTTAATAATAATAATAAACAAAAAGATTATAATAAACAAAATTTTAATGGTTAATAGAAAAATATGAACAATTATTATAAAATTTTAAGTTAAGTATAAATTATAAAATTAATTATGAACATAATTAAATTAGCAATTTTAAACACCTAATAGAAATTATTTTTATGTAAAATTAAGGTATAAACAATTGTAGAATTTTTACATATTATAAAAAATAAATTAAGCATTTTAATTTTTAAACATGTTTATGTACAAAATTTTAAATTATAAACAATTTATGTATTTAATAAAAAATTAGACTAATAATAATATTAAACAAAATAGAAGAAAAAAGAAATTAGGGTTTTTTAATTGTTTAGAAAAAAAATAAATTAGGGTTTATAATATAATTAGGGTTTGTATTTAATTTACAAAATAAAACAATTTATTTACAAAAATATGATAATTATACAAATATACATAAATATGAAAAAAATAAATTATGATATTTTAATAATATGAAGAAAAGTGTTTTAATTGTATTTAGAAAATATAATTTATATTTTATTAATTTAAACAAAATTGAATTAATATAATAAAATAAGTTAAATAAAGAAACAAATTGCAAAAATACCAAAATGCTGAGGGCAGGGTTTGAACCCTGGTCCTTTCACTCTTCAGCTCCATCTCCATCCACTAGGCCAGCTTGCACGCGTGTGAAAGGAAAGGGCATCAAATTGGTTTTGTTTCTTCAGCCTAAAAATCAGAAAAAATAATGGAAAAAAGCCAAAAGGCCTGGGGGGAGAATCGAACCCAGGGCCTAGCAAGCAATACACAAACACATTACCATTCCTGCTGGATGAGCGCATCTGATAATATAGTGGCAATAATGCATAATATATTAAGCTTCCTGATTAACCTGAAAAAATATGAAAAATTGTACAAAACCAGGATTCGAACCCCTGCCCTTTAACAACACACACGCTGGCTTTACCACTGGGACAAGCGTTAGCTTGTGCTATTAAACAGAAACGAAGCATAAAAATATTAATCTCAAATTCAAATTCCAGCTTGCGCGCGCAGGGATCATCTTCAACCTCTGGATGTTTGAATTTGCTGCGAAAATTGCTACAAACTTACCTGCGATTTTACCTGCACTCAAAAAACCTGCGAAATTCAAACACTAACAAAACAGCAAAATTTCATGAAATTGATTACACCATTGCATTCCTAATGAGATTTCCAGTCATTCTATGTCTTTAGAATTCATTTATCTTGGCTAGATAATGGAACCCTAAATGAAGCCGCAAACCCTAAACATGGTGAATCTCCAATCCTGCCTCAAAACTTGCAACAAAGCACCCAGAATTCATCTACATCACTCAATAAACAATGTTATAAACTCAAATTCGATTAATCATGCACTAAATTAAGGAATCGAAACAAAATGTATTTGGCACAAAAACGATTCGGTTTTTCACAGTTCATGAGGTTTTGGATGCATATGAGTGATGATACATGATCAGTGAGGTCCAAGGATTCTTCTTGTGTCCTTAAAATACCTTAAAAAGCTTTGTATTGAGGAATCCGAATTTGAGTTTTTGGATGGTTTTTGAACAATGCAAACTTACTCTTGGGGAGGCTGGAAATCGTGGCTTGCATTAGGTTTGCATTGTATACTTATAGAGTGATCAATTTAGGTCAAAAAATTGGATACTTGTGTAGAAGATTTGATCCAAAAAGATTCACAATGATAAGCCTTTAAAAGTCAAATATTTTTGTATAAACACTTGCTATTTTAAGTCAATCATCATAACTTCCATATCAACTTGATCCAAGACATAATTATGATTTTCTAGAAGCTTAATCATATTTAAATCTTTGATTTTTATATTTTATTTTAATTTAAAATGATTTTAAATGAATTAAATCAAAATAAATAAAAATAAAATAATAAAAAATCTGATTTTTGATGACTTGGGTCGTGCATGAAGTTATAGTGTGGATTGGGTCATCATTTGGCAAGCCCATTTGGAAGAAATTGGTTTTAGACCTCCATTTTCTTCATAAACCAACCAAAAATTTCCCAACTTTGCAAAGGCACACATCCTTCAATTTTAATGCTATGAGGGTGTTCTTGGACATTTTGGAAAGCTTGAAGAGTCCTCTAACCAACCCCACTGGTTTCATGTCCATATCATTTACCATTCTCAAGTTATGCCCTTTTGAAGTTGTTGACTTTTTGTTGACTTTCAAAAGGACCTATAATGTCTTAGCTCATACCTTCCAAATGAAGCATTTTTGGGATTGGCTTGTGAGACACAAAGTTGTAGAGAATTCAATTTCATTCAAAATGAGATTTGGATGGAGACTTGGTGATGAAGCATGTGAAAGTTATGGCTGGTCAAAGTTCAGTTGACTTTTACTAAGGAAACCCTAATTTAGAAACTCCTGATTCTTGATGATCTGGAATCTCTTTGATGAATCATGATCAACCGTTGATCAAATGATGAATTTTACTTCACATACTTGATGTTGGCAAAAAATCATGAAGTTTGACTTTGGTTTGACCACAGTTGACCTCAATTTGACTTTTCAACTGCTTTGACTGATTTTGACTTATCTGATCATCTGACTGAGCAAACCTTTGAGAAAAGTCTTGAAACTTGTCATGGGGGTTCTTATATACATATAAGATGTTATGAATATCACTTGAAGTCTTGGAAGTTCATTTAGCCTGTTTAAAGTTAAAACCCTAGTTTTGGATGCACTGCTTAGGAGGTGCATTGTCTGAGGGAATTATCAGCTCTTCTGACCAATGATGAACTTTGTAAACCTTGTGAACCATCATAAGATGTCTTGTGAACCTCATGGGAGGTATTGTGAACCTTGTGAACCTTGTGAACCTCATAAAGTATCTTGTAGACTTCATGAACCTCATGAAAGGTCTTGTAAGCATTGAGAACCTTGTGAACCTTGTGAACCTCATAAAGTGACTTGTAGACTTCATGAACCTCATGAAAGGTCTTGTAAACATTGTGAATATTGTGAACCTTGTGATCCTTATAAAGTGTTTTGTAAACTTCATGAACCCCATGAAAGGTCTTGTGAACCTTGTGAACCTTCTTAGTACACAAAGTCTTGTATTGTGAGGGCAAATTTTGGGGTGCAACAATATGTAATGCCTTATTGTGGTTACGGCCCTCCGTAGTCAGATCGACATCAGTGAACCCTAGTCCATGACTAGTATTGACATTTGAAACCATCGTTTCCAGCTGATTAATTGTAATCTCCTCCGGCACATAAGCTGCGTGCAAGACTTTGAGGAGTGCATTCCGGTGAGCTTCGGAACACATAAGCAGAGATAGTATAGAGATTTTGGAGGGTGTCTGATGTAGCTGATCCACGACCTTGTAGTCACTCTTCTTAATAATCCTCATGAACTCGTCTACATCCTGATCAAAGGACGTTTTCTGAGTTTCCTTGGCAATTGGTTCTTCAGGCACCACACTCTTGCCTTTTGCTTTGGCAGCAGCTTCTGCTTCAGCATTAACTCTTGGGAACTGTGACGCGAAGAAACGTCTGCTTCGAGTGAAGTCTTCGCCTCCCCTGACATTATCAATTTTTGGTGTAGAAGTTGAAGAATCAAGAGTGACTTTCTTTCCGTTGCAATAAAGATCTGAGCCGTAGTGCCAAGGCACGACACTGCTACTCTAATATGGAACTGGTCGAGGCACCGTGATAGTAAACAGACTGATTGATGTGGAAGAAGGGGTTGTGACAGTCTGTGGATCATAATAGATGGTGACAGGAGGTCTGATTGGAGATGGTACAGGTGTAGGGAATTGTTGATGTTGATGTTGCTGAAAGTTGTTGCAAGAATCTGGGACATGAAATGTTGCCGGATCATAGTAAATGGTGACTGTTGAGACATCGTCATTGATGGTTGTTGTCGTTGTAGTAGACTTCGTTGGAATGATGTTTGCTGATGTTGTAGGAGATTCCTTTGAAATGGTGTTTGCTGATGTTGTAGGAGAGATGTTTGTTGAAGTTGTAGAAATCGGAACCGTTGAAGTGATCTGTAGAATGCCTTCCCTGATAAGATTGTTGATACCCTTTCTCAGATTTGCACAACCATTGGTAGAAATCTTGCAAGCTTCACAACAGGCCTCACAACCTGGAAACACATGGCCCTTCAATAGTTGGGCTTTAACTTCGGCCAATGGTGTTTGAATATCTGTAATGTCATCAATTAGGACTGCTGGTTGGTCCTCCTCAATGGCATTAATCCACGGTTCACCGTGGTTCGATATTGGATTCTTTGTGACACTAGGAGGAGGTGAAAAATTTAAAGCTTTTGAATCAACTAAGTCCTGAACTTTCATGTGCAATGCCCTGCATTTCTCTGTTGTATGGCCATGTGCATTGGAGTGGAAGGCACATCTAGCGTTGACATCATAGTTCCTTGGAAGATTCAAAGGATCTGGTGGAGCCAGAGTCCTCAATTCGATCAGATTGAGCTTCAATAACTGTGGAGGTAAAGCTGCATAGGGCATCGGGATGGGATCGATAGCCCTGTTGATTTGGGAAGTCCTTTGTTGGAACAGACGTTGTTGTTGATTGTTTTTGTTGTTGCTATAAGATCTCTGTTATTGCGGGAACTGTTGTTGCTGAGGATAATGTTGTTGCTGAGGAAACTATGGTTGCTGAGGTGCTGGAGCAGGAATGGTGACAACAACTACTGATCTTTGCATATATTAAGGCCTACCTTTGCCCATATGTACTGAGTTGGTTTCACCCGTTCTTCTAGGTCCTGATAAGGTTTTACTTGTATTGTTGGAACTAGAACCATTGTCAGAGATCTTACCCATCTTCAAAAGACTTTCAATTCTCTCACTAGCTATAACCACATCAGAAAAACTGGTAGAGGAGAAAGAAGCAAGTCGGTCAATGTAGGTTCCTTGCAAGGTGTTCATAAACATGTCAACCATTTCTCTTTCAGACATAGGTGGCTGGACAGCAGCAACAAGCTGTCTCCACCTTTAAGCATATTCCCTGAAACCTTCTCTTGAAGACTGAGACATTCCCATCAGGAGGGTCCTATTGGGAGCCATATCCAGGCTGTACTGATATTGGCGTATAAAAGCCTCGGCCAAGTCCTTCCAGTTTCTGACAGTATCCCTTGACAGGTGTGAATACCACTCACGGGATTCCCCGGTCAAGATATCCTCAAAGTAAAACATCCATAGCTTCTCATCCATGGTATAAGCTTTCAATCTCCCAAAAAAGGATTGTAGGTGATTACGAGGACAAGAAGTACCATTATACTTCTCAAAGCAAGGAGGTTTGAACTTGTGAGAAATCCTGACTCCTTCCACTAAACCCTTATCCATCACATCAAATCCCAAAGAGTTCTGGGATTCCAAGGATCTCAGCTTCTCAGATATCTCGTCCAGACGACGGTCATAAACTTCATCAGCCCCAACACCTAACACTGTAAACTGCTCGTCCTGAGGATCTTCCTGTAGAACACGATCTCTAGTGTTTCTCTGGGTATTTCCAATAACATTGAATTCAGGGTTGATGTGGGGTCCAAACTCTGGTGGATTAGTTTGCGGCTGATCACGCGCGTTGTTACTTGTACCCCCAGTACTAGCATGGTTCTCTTCTGGAGTTTTCCGCTCGACTAACTCTATCAATATTTCTTGGGTCTGTGTCAGCCCAGTCATCTCAGCCATAAACTGGTTCATCTGGGTTCTTACTTTTGTTCTCACATCAGTCATATGGGTCCTTACATCTGTCAATTCTTGCTGAAGTTGATCCATCTGTAAGCTCGGAAGGTTGTTTCTGGTCGGATACCAGTGGATGCGGTTGACGGGAAAGACTCTCCTGCGAGCAATATTTCCTGAAACACACATCAAAGTGAGAAAACAGCAACAAAAACACCTACAAAACAAAGAATGAGGTTAGCATGCAATGCAGTATGTCTATTTGTCTTCAGAGGGTATCCTGGTTTGGTTCTTTGGTTTTGACCTCTGAGAATGATGAAGATGTTGAAGAGAAATGAAGTCCATTAGAAAATCCAAGTAATACATAAACCATACATTACAAATGCCAAAATACATAGTTTATGATTACAACAAGTTCCCATGATGGGTCAGAATACAATTAAGTCAAGAATACAAACAAAATCACCATGAGAATTAAAGTACAACCAAAATAAAATACAAGCAAAAGAAATCAAACATTCAGCCCAAAGTCATCCTCCTTGACTTCCTTCAGGAGAGCATCAGTTACTGGTCCAACTGGATGCTCTGTGATGGTCCTGATAAGAAGGTTTCTGGTTGCAATGGCACTTGTCAACTTCTGGTACTTGTCTTGTTCTTTTGATCTCTTCAAACCTGCCCGAAGTTATAGCTCGGCGATTTCCTTCTGTGCTGCTAATAGGGCTTCCTGACTCTTCTTCTCATTGGCTTCCAACTGCTCTATCTTAGCCTGTGTCTTTTGATCTTCCTGCAGACGAACTTCAGTGATTCTGATCCATCTAGCCTGACTCTCCTCTAGGTAGTGTTCAGCTTTGGCCTTCTGAATCTTGGCTTCTTTGCAAGCATTATTCAATACCAGTTCTCCCGCTCGGGCTTTTCTGATGAAGTCCTTTGTTTTCTCTATCTTAGTCACATGCTCGATACAGAGCTTCTCTAACCTTTCAATCTCCAGGCGACTATCATTTCTTTCCCAAAGGGTCTTCTTCAGAGCTTCAGAAAGATGGGTATTCCTTTCTTTTATTTTCTAAAATTCCTCCAGGCTTACTGTAGCTATGGGCTCTACTGCTGATGGTCCTGACACATCTTCCAGGGTGAATGGCATGCGAGTGATCTGTCCTCTGATGCGAGACCATTCAATGTACTGAGATGAAGCTACGTTGTTACACTTACCCAGAATAGCAGTCCCTTTTGTCTGTATATTGTCCCAAGCCCAGGCTGCTTATCGGGCAATGGCACGATTGTTCAGAATATCACAGTAAAGAGAATCTGCTAAGTCCTGCTCCTTGGGTGAATGTACCAAGGCATACCCTAACTGTCTTCTGAAAAGCAAAGGATTATAATTGATGCAACCTTTCACTCCAATAAGAGGCACATTAGGATATTGTCCACAACTTGTAATCATGTCCCTGCCCTCGGTGTTCCGAGTACACCACCTGATGTCTTCTGAAGTAAGGGCAATCATCCTCTTAGCCCAGTTTCTTGACTGATATGGATTCAGGAAAGCTTTTGTATTCGGCATATGTCTCATCAACCAAATGTAGAAGAGAGGTTCACAACATCTGACCAGTCTCCCTCCTTGCTTCTCATTTCTCTGATGCACTGAGTAATAGAAATCTCCTAACAAGGTGGGAACTTGATTCCTGAGCATAAAGATGTGGATGGCATTCTTGCTTACAAACTTAGGCTCGTCTGCAAACAAAATGATACCATAAATACTAAGAGCCAGGAGAGCACAAACATATTCCTAATTTCTTGTTGTAGTCTGCTTTGTAGCCTGAGTGATCAAGAAGTCCAAATGGAGGCCTGGGATTCCAGCCTTGGTGGTCATATGCAGATAAATGATGGTGGCTTCCAAATGTAAAGCTTTGGCCATGTCTTCATTCTTAGGAGTAGTCATCTCAGGGTTGAAAGGAATTCCTCTTCTGATAGGGATACTGTAACACCCCAAAATTTGCCCTCTGGTTTTCTGGCTTTTCGTTTTGCATCCATACGCATTTTGCATTAGGTCATATAATTGGCATAAGCTCCTAAGACGTGGGATTGTTATTTTAGTTGGAATTAGGGTTTCATATCTTATTTGCAGATTATCAGGAAAGCTCAAGGCTTTAGCTTGCAACCATCAGTGGCACCGTGTTCTTATTAATTTTGTCACTGAATTAGGATTTATTTCACTGATCAAGGATTTCATGTGTGTGTAGACACCCCAAATTTGACCTCACCCATTCACACCATGGCTTGTGATCTTTTCATTTGCATAAGTTCAATCATAGTATCTCATACCACATTTTTTATTCACTGCATTGATCCTAAGTCATCTGCATCTAGGGTTTGTGATCTGAGCAATCCAAGGGCTATTTGAGCCACTCCAAAGGTCATCAATCACTTAAAAGGGGTCCATGTATGTTCAAGCATCATATTATATCCTCACAAGGTCAAGAAAGTCAAAGAATCACAAGAACTGAGAAAAGCATGGAAGCAGAGCCAGGTTTAACTACACAGATGACCTAAAATTAGGGTTTTGGTTTCAAAGGCTATAACTCCAATTTTTTTGGTAATTCTTGTTTCTATTAGTCTCTATATGATATAAGGGTCATGCATATCAATTTTCATGAAGAAATTCCATGAGGAAGGCATCTAATCAAGAGTTGACTTCTTGAGCAAGTCAGTGTGAAATCAGGGCATCTGAGGCCCCCATTGACCCAACCAAAGGGTGTTCTTCATCATTTTGAATGTGTATGATCTTTATTTGATCATGTAAGATGTTAGAAGTTCACAAAATTGAGGAATTTCAAGCCATTTGCAAAGTTGCCTTTTTGGGAAAATGACTTGTAATGAAAACTTGCCATTTTGGGAAAGTTTTTCAACCCTTTCTTTTTGATTCAAAAATGCTTCAAATGGGAAAACTTTGGTCATGAAAGTTGTAGAATGGATCATTCCCTTTTCAAAAAGTACAAGAACTCATGCTAATTCATTTTGGATCAAAAGTTATGGCCTTGCAAAGTTGGATAAAATCATTGAAATTTCACTTTTGCACAAAATGGAAAACTTGCAAATTCTCATGGCCAGCCTTTATGTGACTTCAATGTGACCTCTAATCATCATACCAATGCAATGCATGACCTATAAATCAGAATTGGCCCAAGAAGTATGCATTTTGATGCCTTGATCTTCATGAATTCCCAAAAGGGCAAAAAAGTCACAAAGTTGCAAAACCTATCACAAACCCTAATCCACTTGCTGCATTGCCTCTAATCCTTTTCCATGGTTCTCCCTGATTCAAGCTGCAGCCAAGCCATGCTTTGTACCTTCACTGCCACAGCCCATACCTCTCTTACACCTAGACTTGACTTTTTGCAAAAACCCCCATACCAATCCCATAGTGCCACACCAACTATTCTGACCAATCAAGACTTTACAAACACACTTCAAGCAAGCCATTTTCATATCTTATTGGAGCCTAAACACACACACAAGCCAGCATACACAAAAATCCCTCCCTTTGCATTTTCTATCGAATCTCTCAACTCAGCTAATCAAACTTAAAAATTCTTTCACTAATCAACTCACCATGATCCACTGATCATTCCCCACCCCTCACTTGTCCCTGAAACCACCACAATCAAAAACACAATTTCAACACTCCCTTGACCTGAGCTTCTGCAAACTTTCTCTGGAGGCCATATAAACTCTAGCTAAGTGTCAAAAGCTTTTAAGGAGGATCATTGGAGCTTGTTTGAACCAAAGAAGCAGCCAGAAAGTCCCTGTTTCGAAAGCTCAAGCTCAGGTAGCCATGGCATTTATTTTTCCAGAACTTCCATTTTTAGTTTCTAAATGCTTCCTTATGCTTCACTGATTATCATGATGTGATTTGTTTTGAAAATGAGTGAAAAATGGCCATGTATGCTTGTTCTGAAACTTTGCCCGTGAAATGCTTTTTGGTTTGATTCTTGATTTTGAGTGAAAACAAATGATTTTGATTGCTGGATTCTTGTTTAGAGTTGTCTAATGATTGATTCTGGAGAGTTTAGTGGAGTTTTATGGCGTATTGAGAGAGATTGAGTGAGAGGCTTGCCGGAGAAGATGACCGGAACACTGTTTCGGTCATCTGAGAGTCATTAGGGCTTCTGATTAGGGCTTAATCATAATTAGGCAAGTTTGAATGTGAGTCGTTCGTTTGCGCGCCAGGTCAATTCCCGCGTCCCCAAGTTTGAACCTCAGCCTTTGATCTGTTTGACTTTCTCATTTTTCTTTTAAATTTCATTTAAATTCATTTGTTTCATATTTAATTTATACGAATTATTAAAAATAGTAAAAATCATTTAAAAATTCTGAAATTTTTTGTCAAAGATTTAATTAATTTTCAGAACCCAAAAATATTTTTATTTTTATTTTTATGCATTGAAAATTATTTTTAAATCATTTAAATGTTTATTTTTAATTAGTTAATGAAAATTAATTAATTAAAAATGCATTTAGGTATTTAAAAATCACAAAAAAATTCACATTGCATTTAGAAACATTTAGAAACATTTTACATCTCTCAAACCAAATTTCTTTTTTGTTCTTGATGCCTTTTGATCATTTTCATTGGATTTAATTTCATTTTTAGGCAATATTTTGCTTCAAACTTCAAAAATTCCTTTCTGCCTAACCATTGGGAGTTGAATGATGATTCTTCTTGCATTGCACTCTTCATAGCATGTAGTTTATAGGATAAAATTGGCTTGATTTGATCTTGCATTTTCAATTTGTTTAGAATTTTTCTTGGTAAGGTACCCCAAAACCCTATCAATCTTAGGAAATTCATAACTTTCACTAGGTTAGGAGTTGGATCCTCTCCTTTGGGCAGTAAGTTTGTATAGGTTTAGGGTATCTTTTATTGCATTTTCAAATTTTTATCATGTCATTTGCTTCTGGTTTTGGATTTTTGCTTTGCATGATGCATGTAACCCTAATTTGTGCCTTCCTTTGCATCCATCTTTCATTTGCTTGCATCCATTGACTTGCCATGACATTTTGTGCATCCACATGATTCATAATACATCTTAGGACATATTAGAATCATGTTTGATCATTGCATATTTCATTTGCCATGTTGTATGTCCATTACATTTCATAAACTTTTCATGTACATTCATGTTTCAATGCATGCCTCATTTGCATCCTTATGCTTGTTTGATCATCCTCATGCCTTGCCTCATGTTTGCATCATCTCTTAGCATCATTAAAATCATGTAAATGCTTCTGATTTTGGTTTGCATCATGACATTTCATCTCATTTGCAGTGCATTTCATTTCTTTTTGCTAACTTTTCAGGTGGTAAGTTGTTTTGAGAAGTGAATTTGCCTTCACTTCTCACAATCTCTTCTCATCTCTCTTGCATCTTTGCTGAATTTTATCTTGTGTATTAGAGTGAGCTTGCTCATTCATGTTCATCTTACCTTCTTTCTTCAAGCAACTTGTCTTCTTAAGTGAAACAAGTTGTTTTGCTTCTTCCTCCTTCCATCTGCTTCCTTCCTGGTGGTTTCTCTGAAGATCTTTCTCTCTTAAGCCTCATAAACCCTAGGATCTCCAAGCATGATAACAATTAGGGTTTGATTAGTCCCCCATTTAGCTTTTACCTTTGTGTCATCTTTGAGTCCTCTCTTCTCATCTCATAATCAGGGACTAAACCCTAAAGGCTTCAAGGCTTTGTGATTAAGCTTATGCCTGCATCCTTCTATTAGGATGGAGTGTATAACTTTAATCCTAAGTGTTAAACCCTTAATGTGTTTAAATCCTTTAATCAATTCACTTAATAATCATCAAGACATCAAGCTTGTAACTTGGGCCTTGCATTAGGGTTCTAATTCTTCCTTAATTGGTTAAGAAGGACTAACCCTAGTGTTAATGGACAAGTCCCCCTCAAGTTGTCTTACAAACCATAAAACTCACTTATTCATCTTATCTTTAACTAAAATCCACTTTAATCAAGGCTTGTTTTGTCATGAGGTTAATCCCTAATCATGGATTATTAAGTTGAGGAGTCTTTCTCAGCTTAAATGTTCTCGTCTATTATCCTTCTATTAGGATGGTGTAATGAGTCCATTAAATCCCTGATTATAGCTTAAACTCATTACTTAACACTAAACAAAAACAACAAAAACATCTAAATAATCACAAGTAGGTTAATGATCTTAATCCTACATCATGGTAATTAAGTGTGAGATGCTGAATTCACATTTAAAGTATTCTCATTACCCCTAATCAGAGGGGGGATGTGATGAGTTTACTAATCCATTAGTTTAGGCTTAAGCTCATTTTCTTATGACAAAATCCAAAAAGCAATAAAAGATTGAAAATACAAACACAAACAATAATCGTCTCCTCCGGGATTCTTTTCTCACCTCCTTCACTCACAAACGGGAACTTGCTTCTTCCGTCTAATGCAAGACAGTTAGCACCTGAGCCAGACAGGTCATACACTTGAGCATAGACAAGCAAGCAGTTCACAAGTCAATTTATCTTTCAGTCTCTTTGAGTCGAACTACGATGTTCTGACTTCCTCATTGCACGAGAGGATACGTAGGCATAACTTAACAGTTATCGAACAAAAGTCTCTGTATATTCCCCCTCCTTCCTGTATCATTCTTCAAGCCTCATAGTCTTGAGCATTTCACTTCTGTTCTTACACTGACACTTCACTTATATACACTACACTTCTCTTACACTGACACTTGCATTCTTTTCCAGCTTTGATACACAAATTGCAATGACACTACCCCTTTAAAACACAAATCTATTAAGCGTGGATCCCATCGAGTACGGCGGACAATCTGGGTGCTAATACCTTCCCAGGTTGTAACCAACCCCCTTTCTCAGTCTCTCTGGTTCGCAACCGTCTTATCCATATCTTTTCTAGGTTCATGCAGCATTACCTTTCCTTCGGGATAAAAATGCCTAGATGGCGACTCTATTCATTTCCTCCTCTTTCGCCGACCGTTCGCATCTGTACCCTATTTGACTTAGCCTCATTTAGTGGGAGCGACAATGTGCAAGGACTAGTTACTATGTATTTGGCCCATCATCAGGCTATTATCTTCTTCATCGTGTCGCAAGGCTACTCATCTTTTCTCAGCATTTTAGAGGTTTCTTCAAGTGAGAGTGGTTTGTGTCAGTGGGCTATTTCTCAGTCAGTATGTGCCTAAGGTCAAGTGTTGATGTGTAAAATTCGTCAGATTTACCAAGTTATGATTCATAAGGAGTTTTGGGTCATATTGTTTGTTGGACAGTTCATTAGTGGCTCGTCTATGGACTTATTTTCCTAGTGTTGAATTCAAATATATTAAACGTGATCCGGGAATTATCTTGTCCGAGGAGGATTAATTCAGAAAGTTATGTTGTGGTTACAAGTTGTTCAGTTACTCAGAAATTTAATCAGAAAAGTTTCGAGAGTGCGTCAGTGACTTTTGATGTTGGTTCATGTTCATATCCCCGTCTTTTATTTCTATCAATCTATACCAATTTTCCATAACCATTTCCTTATCCATAAATTCTTCATATTCACTTTTTCTTGTCATTTTCTAATCCAATTTTGATATATGACCATTTTCTTTATCCACTTCCAATCTTCGTCTTTTATTTCTAATGTCCATAAATTATTAAACCAAAATAAGCCAATCTTCATCTTTTATTTCTAATGTCCATAAACTATTAAACCAAAATAAGCCACCCAAAATTCCTTTTCAATAATCCAAATTCACTTATCCATTTTTGTCATAACCATTTTCCATTATCCATTACACTTAATTACCATTTTCAATAATCATATTCATATGCCAATTATCCATATCTATTTATTTCCATCATTCCCATCCATTTACCTTTTTAACTCAAGTTCATTTTATCATTATCATTATACACACAAAAACCATTATAAAATAAAAGAATTTCATTTAGCCCATGTCATCCTTTTTGTGTCTATTTTGGCCCATTTACCAAACAAAGTCATGAAAGAAGACTTTGACCTAGAAATAAAAGGAAAGAACACGGTTCCCTAGGTCAGAAAAAAGGGAGAGAAACAATTTTGACAAAAGAGGGTAAAAGCGGCGCATCATTTTTCCAGTTTTGTTGTCACCATGAACACTTTTATTATGCTACATAATTTCAAATTCATCACAAAAAAATTCAGAATAGAGTAATAGACTTTGGTCTTGATCTATTTCTCAGTCTTATTCATTCGATTCTTCAACCAATTTTTCTCTTTTCATACACCATGAAGTCATTTCTTATCCTTCACCATATGTAACAATACATCATCTTCTTCATGTGCCTGCAAAGCAACAAGATCGGTCAAAAATTCACAAGATACATAGCTCACAAAACCTTCTAAAACTCTCCTCAACCTTCCTGCATTATTCACACTCACAACACTCTTCTTCATCACGCATACAACACACACCATCTTCAACAACCATAAATCCTCACTTCATAAACAAACCCCTCTTAGCTCACATTTTCAACAAATTTTTCTGCATTTCTAAACTATCATCTTCAAACCAACATCACCATTTTCGCAACCCCTTTCAACAAACCGACCTGCACCATCTCAAATCCTCATCACTGAACCAACAATCCTCAACCAACACCCTTAACCTTAACCGCAACAACCTTCAACCGAATCCCTTCCAAAACCTCTGCTCAAAACTCCATCACCATACAAACCCTCCATCAAACATCCACCTCATTTCACTCTCATCACCATTTTCAACCATCAAAAAACAGAACAACAAAAAGAAGATGATGATCAAACAGAAAGAAGAGCTTGAGAATCGCAACAAGAAAATCACAGACGAGGTTTAGTTTGAGACCAAAAATTGAAGCAGAGACCTGAGAGAGATTCATCGGAGATGATGATGAAACCCTGGAAGCGAATCTTGGGACCAACAAGACTTCGGCGGCGCGATTCTGACGAGATTAGAGGTAAGTGTTGCACCCCAAAATTTGCCCTCACAATACAAGACTTTGTGTGCTAAGAAGGTTCACAAGGTTCACAAGTTTCTCAATGCTTATATAATCTTTCATGAGGTTCATGAAGTCTACAAGTTACTTTATGAAGGTTCACAAGGTTCACAAGCTTCTCAACATTTACAAGACCTTTCATGAGGTTCATGAAGTCTACAAGTCACTTCTTGAAGGTTCACAAGGTTCACAAGTTCCATAATGCTTTCAATACTTTTCTTGAGGTTCATGAAGTCTACAAGTCACTTCTTGAAGGTTCACAAGGTTCACAAGTTTCTCAACATTTTCAAGACCTTTCCTGAAGTTCATGAAGTCTACAAGTCACTTCTTGAAGGTTCACAAGGTTCACAAGATTCACAATGATTACAAAGCTCTCCTGAGGATCATGAAGTCTACAAGCCACTTTTTGAGGTTCACAAGGTTCACAAGCTTCAAAATACCTCCCATGAGTATCACAAGACATCTCATGATGGTTCACAAGGTTCACAAAGTTCACAATTGGTCAAAAGAGTTGACAATTCCCTCAGACAATGCACCTCCTAAGCAGTGCATCCAAAACTAGGGTTTTGACTTTAATCAGACTAAATGGACTTCCAATACCTCAAGTAAGCTTCATAACATCTTATATGTGTGTAATAACCCCCATGACAAGTTTCAAGACTTTTCCCAAAGGTTTGCTCAGTCAGATGATCAGATAAGTCAAAATCAGTCAATACAGTTAAAAAGTCAAACTGAGGTCAACTGTGGTCAAACCAAGGTCAAACTTCATGATTTTTTGCCAACATCAAGTATATGAAGTTAAATTCATCATTTGATCAAGGGTTGATCATGATTCATCAAGGAGATTCCAGATCATCAATAATCAGGAGTTTCTAAATTAGGGTTTCCTCAGTAAAAGTCAACTGAACTTTGACCAGCCATAACTTTCACATACTTCATCACCAAGTCTCCATCCAAAGCTCATTTTGAAGGAAATTGAATTCCCTACAACTTTTATGTTGAAAGTAAAGCCCAAAAATGCTTCATTTGAAAGATATGAGCTAGGACATTATAGGTCATTTCAAAAGTCAACAAAAAGTCAACAACTTCAAAAGGGCATAACTTGAGATTGGTAAATGGTATGAACCTGAAACCAATGGGGTTGTTTAGAGGACTCTTCAAACTTTCCAAAAAGTCCAAGAACACCCTCATACCTTTAAAATTGAGGGAGATATGCCCTTGCAAAGTTGGGAAATTTTGTGATGGTTTATGTTGAAAATGGAGGTTTAAAATCACTTCTTTCCAAATGGGCTGCCCAAGTTGTGATCCAATCCATACCATATCACTATGCACGACCCAAACCATTTAAAATCTGATTTTTATTATTTTTATTTCTATTTATTTTGATTTAAATCATTAAAAATCATTTTAAATAAAAATAAAATATGAAAATTAAAGATTTTATTTGGATAATGCTTCTAGAAAGTCTTAATTGGTGATTAGAATTAAAGAGGAATGGAATCATGTGATTGATACAAAAATAGCAAGTCTTCATGAGCCAATATTTGAAATTCAAAGTTAAATCTTTTTCAATCTTTTTTGGATCAAATCTCCACACAACCAGTCCATATTTTGACCTAGAATCATTGACATATAAGTATCAAACATAACCCTAGCCTCATACACGGATCCAGCAGCTTCAAAGGTAGGTTTTCAAAACCAAAAATTCATCAAAAAAGTGGCATTCGGATTTCATCATCCAAGAGGTTTGAAGGTAAAATAAGGACATGGCTAGGATCCTTGATCATCATGGAACATAACCAGATCATTACATTACCCCATAGCATCACACATTGATGAACCCGAATCAAATTTTACATTGAATTTCAATTTTTCGATTCTGTTCATTTGTGCATTATTAATGAATTTTGTTTGATCTTTTGTGTTTGTGAGGTTCCAAGGAATGTTTCTGGACAATTGGATTGAAGAATGAGTGTCTAAAACACAAACGGCCATGTTAGGGTTCATAACCTCATAATTGGGGTTTAACGTTTGAATGCATATAAATAAATTCTGGAAACGTAGAGTTATTGTGTGAACTGTGAGGATTATGAATCACTAACCAATTTCATGAATTGATGCTGTTTCATGAGAGTTTGGATTTTCGCAGGTTTGAACAGGTAGCAAAATTCGCAGGTAAACTTCCAGCTATTTTTATAGCTAAATTCGCAGCGCTGGAGGTAGAAGATGACCTCCTCCCGCGTGTTTGAGAAAATTCAAATATTAATTAAATATTTTATCTTTAATTGTTAGTTTGTTTATCACACGCGCGTGTGTGTCTCAGTGGTAAGGCTTGCAGGCTTGTTGGATGATGGCATGGGTTCGAATCTGGCTTGGACCATTATTTTTGTTCTATTTTTCAGGATAAAAGGAGATTGAATATATTATAGCTTCTTGCCATTCAATAGTCAGATGGGCTCTTCCAGCCGGGTGGTAATGCGCGCATACTTGTATACATAAGGTCCTGGGTACGAATCCCACCCCCAGGCCTTTTTGTTTCTCTATTTTATGGATTTTTCAAGCAAGGCACAAAACCAATTATTCCCTTTCCTCTTTCACTTGCGGGTGTGGTAGCTTGGTGGTGATTTCTATTGCTGGCAACCAAACTGACCTGGGTTCAAACCCCAGTCAGGTAAGTTTTTCATATTCTTTTTCTTTTATTTGTTTTAAATATTCAAATGTTAAATTATAAATATGATTTTGTGTGTATATGTTTTTCTAAACAATTAAAAAATAATAATAATGAAGCATGCTTAATATTTTAAAATATATAAATTCCATGAAATTATTTTCTTTATCATGTATGTAATTTTGTATAATTAAATTATAGGATATATATTTATCTAATAATTTGTATATTCTAAACCCTAAAAAATATTTTTCTAACAAAAATCCTAATTTATTTTCTAAGTACCAAGTAAAACCTAATTGTTTTTATTTTCTAATTTGTGATGTAATTATCATTATACATGTTTATTTAAAATAATTCTAACTTATTTGTAAATATATTTTTTAATCCAAATTATCTTTCTTTCAATATATGTTTAAGAGACAATTTAATAATTATATTTTTGTATATGTTTAAAATTTATTGTAAATATACTAATTAGTAGAAACTAAATTTTGTAAATATAATAACTAATAAAATTAATTTTTTGTAAATATGATTAATTTTATGAATATAATATTTAAAACTTATTTTCTCCTTATAATGTGTAAATATTTTTTTTAATTGTTAATATATATTCATAAATAATTAAATTCTTGTAAATGATATTATGCTTAGAAATTTTTCTTATTATATATTTAAAATTAAACTTTGTGTTCATATCATTATTTTTCTATTTTTGTTATTGTTACTAACTAAACTATTATGTATTATTATATTATATTTTTATTATTCTAACCTTGTTTATTATTTCTAATTATTATTATTATTTTGTTTTTCACTAACCTTATTTTTTGATTATATTTATCACTAACCCTTATTATTTATTTTTTATTATTTATTGCTTATTTATTTATATTTTACTTATTTTTGCTATTTATCTATTTTGCTTATTATTTTGCTTATTATAATTATTATGTAAATGCTCCTGGATGTAAATTCTGTAATTATTTAATTATTTTTGCTATGGATAGTAATTAGGGAGTGCAGATATGTATTTTATTTAAAATAAATTAGATCACTTTAATCATAAGATAATTAAATTAAACACTCACACACGTAAGTCGATTTTAATCGCCGTCTCACTTTCTAAGGTTATCCCTCAAGTTGCCTAAATCATAAGGTCAAGTGGGGTGTATAAAGCAAGTCCCTTTTAAAAAAGAAATCATCAAGTCCCTCGTGGTTGCCTTTACGAATCGAGTCCCTTCGAAATAATGATGATAGTCCCTCCTATATGCTTATTACACCCCACAGTTGCCTTCATAAAACAGAATGTCCCTCACATGTCCCTTACATCCAAGGTAATGACTACCTACTCCTTAATAGTAGGGATAGTCTTACTAATGAAAGGATAAAGAACAAGAAAGACTTAAAACTTTAGGGTAGGTTCCTCTTATGTACTTGCTCACTTCAAACTTTTCAAACTCTTCACAATTTCAAACAAATTTTCAAAAACAAGTTTTTACGCATCCGTACATGGATCATTATTAACTATTCTGAAAATTTTTCTATTCATACACTACACTTTCAAAAACAATTCAAAAGTGAGCTAAGTAACTAAGAGCCCATGGATAACCATGGATGTAAAGGGTGCTAACACCTTCCCTTTACATAACCTACCCCCCGGACCCAAAAATATCTCTTAAGGTCTTTCTTGTTCTTTTATACCCTTTCCTTTTGGATAAAATAAAAGTCGGTGGCGACTCTTGCTATCCGCAACATAACTAAAGTCAGTTCTCCCACCGTGTTACAGAACTGGCGACTCTGCTGGGGATTTAATAAAAGAGGGGTACCCTTAGGAATTAGATCACTTTAAATTGTTTGCCTTGTTTGCTTTATATTATCTTGTTGGGGTGCTCTTATGTGAGAAAGGTCCTAACCCGGATCTAGTGTACCTTAGGTAAATGGCAATAGACCAAGGAAACTGTACGACGTATATCGATACGGTTGATCTGGTGGCCATAGTTAGTGTGACTTCTTGGTTGGTGCTTATATTCCTTAAGTCAAGTTGAGGATAATATGAGGCTGCCATATGTTGTCAATGCACTAACTAACTTTTAGAACCCTAGTTAACTCATCTTGGCCTTTAGAAGGTAGTGAGGTAACCGGCTTTGGTGCAGACTGAAGTTGGTTGACACTCGATACTACGCTCATTGAGATTCTAAACTTGGAGGGTTTTGGTTGGCAAGTAAGTTGCCTTCTGATCAACCACCCTTGTGAAGGATCAATGATATTGAGATCCCTTAGAACCCGGTTACTTTTGTAGGACAGGATGAACCATCTAACTTCAGGGGAGGGTACTTACCTTTGAACCTCATGCAAGCCTTTAAACCTAGGGCTATGGTGTGACTTGTTTGTGTGTGCCACATGTTTGTGATTGATCATAACATCATGACATCATCATGCATCATAAGCATAGCATTTTCACTAACCATTTCAAGGACCAAAGGATTTATCTTTGTTCTTTGTTGAAGGTCATGGCTACTGCTCGTAGAAACACCATCAGGATCAACTTTGTGGGCATACCTGCTAAGCTTAAAGAGTTGGTTTCTCAAGTGCCTGATCACTCCCAGTTCATCAAGAGACATGGTCACCTATTGGATCTAGTCACTTCAGGGTTCAATGAAGACATGATGAGTGTTCTGTTCCAGTTCTTTGATCCTAAGCACCATTGCTTTACATTCCCCGACTACCAGTTGGTTCCTACAATGGAGGAGTTCTCTAAACTTCTGAGCATACCTGTTCTTGATCAAAGACCATTCACAGGCTTGGAGAAGGAGCCTAAACCAGAGGTCATTGCTGCAGCCCTACATCTGAAGAAGTCTGACATTGTTCTAGAGACGAGAAGCGGAGTCAAGGGTATTCTTGCCAAGGTGTTGATAGAAAAGGCTCAAATGTTCTTGAAGGCCATGAGCTATGATGCTTTTGAGGAGATCTTAGCCTTGCTGATATATGGCTTAGTATTATTCCCCAATCCAGATCAGTTCATAGATGTTCATGCCATCAACATTTTCCTGAGTCACAATCCAGTGCCTACATTGCTTGGAGATATCCTACATTCTCTTCATACCCGTACTACAAGGGCAAGAGGAACTTTGATGTGTTGCATACCTTTACTTTCTAGGTGGTTTATTTCCCATCTTCCTCGCTCAGTAATGAAGAATGAGCAAGGGTTCAGATGGTCCAAGAGGATCATGTCACTTTCTCACTCAGATATCCATTGGTGCTCCAGATCTATGGAGAATGTTACCATCATTGACCGTTGTGGGGAGTTTCCTAATGTGCCACTTCTAGGCATAAGAGGAGGCATCACCTACAACCCCTCTCTAGCTTTACGACAATTTGGTTATGCTCGGAGTGATGGCCCACATGACATGTTAATTCAGGGCATTGTGTTTGATTACGACAACGATCTTCAGGGTTACCGTCAGAGATTCATACGAGCTTGGGGAAAGGTAAACAGGATTGACAGCAAGACACTGGAGCCTAAGTACACTATTCCTATGGAGGCTTATCTCAGATGGGTACGATCTCGTGCTCAGACACTCATGATGCCATATCCTGCCGTCCTACCAGTTACCATGGAACCTGTTGCTGAAGGAGACACTGCTTATACCATCCTTCACCCAGACATGCCTACTGATAAGGAAGACTTGCAGAGATCATGGATCCAACTGAAGGAGCAAAGGGATACTTTCGAGGCTCATTACAAAGCAAGCCAAGAAAAGATTCTGGAACTAACAAAGCTACTTCACGAGGAACGAAACCTCAACTCTTACCTCAACACAAATAGGAAACGTCCATGGGAGACTTAAAACCCCATCTTTTGTACCTATTTTATTTTCATTTTTGTAAGCCCAAGGGGCAAAACAAATTTATTACTAATAAAAGTTTACCTTTTTGGTTGCTTAAGCAAATTTAAATCCTACGGTCCTTGAATACATTGCATATACATTCACATATCATATCATTGCATCACAGGTTTATTGTGCACATGTTTCTCATCTTCTTGCTGTTTATTTCAGCAATGGCTCTTGAGCAATCAGTTAAGGATCTCCAGGCACAAAATGCACAGTTCCAAGAGCTGATCTTGAACCTGTCCAAGGGGCAGGATGAATTGAAGGCACTGCTGGCCAAGAAGACTAAGAAGACTAGAAGGTCTGCTGGGTTGATCAACATGGGAAGAAGGTTCAAAGGTCTTGCCAAGACCAAGGAACCGGCTGAAGACTATAAATCTGAAGAATCTGAGCAAGAGGTAGGCAGTCTCCACCACACAATGGGGGACTCTGATTCTGAGGCTAATTACTACCATGAGCCTAATGAAGACAAATTCAAGATGCTGGTGGATAGAATGGATGCTATGGAGTTGCAGAAATCATCTGGGCTGGATTTTGAGGATTTGAGCTTGATATCTGGGGTGGTCATACCCGTGGGTTTCAAGGTTCCTACTTTTGTTGTCTATGATGGGGTCTCTTGTCCCAAGCTGCATCTGAGGTCTTATGTCAGAAGAATTCAACCTCACACTGCTGATAAAAAGTTGTGGATCCATTTCTTTCAAGAGAGCTTATCTGGAGCTCAGCTGGAGTGGTACTATCAGTTAGAGAGTGTCAACATCAGAGACTGGAATGATCTTGCTGAAGCTTTCTACAAGCAGTATCAATACAATGCTGACTTAGCCCCCACTCGCATGCAGCTTCAGAGCATGTCTATGGGTGCCAAAGAAAGTTTTAAAGAATATGCTCAGAAGTGGAGAGATTTAGCTGGAAGAGTTCAACCCCCTTTGACTGATAGGGAACTGGTTGATATGTTCATGTGTACACTGAATGGTCCGTTTTACAGTCATCTCATTGGAAGCTCATCATCTGGCTTCACTGAGTTGATCATGACAGGAGAGCGAGTAGAGAATGGTATAAAGAATGGCAAAATCCAAGTGGGTACTTCTTCATCAGGTGCTGCAAAGAAGCCTCCCACTGGGAAGAAAGAATCCAATGCTGTTTATGGTCAACCTGATCGTAACAGAAGGCATCAGTCTGTCAGTGCAGTTCATATTTCAAATCCAACTCCTGCACCAACAGAGCAGCCATAGGGCAACCAACAGAGGGCTAGAAGACAGTTCACGAAGATCAACATGTCAATGGCTCAGGCATTGCAACATTTGTTGAAGGCTGAACTTATTACTTTGAAAGAGGCTCCTCAGAATCCCAATGTTACCTCTCCCAGGTACAATCCCAATGCACGGTGTGCATACCATTCAAACTGTCAGGGACATGATACTAATAATTGCTGGGTCTTGAAGAATAAAATTCAGGATATGATTGATGCTGGAGAAATTGAGTTTGATCCTCCGGGTACTCCAAATGTGATTACTGCTCCAATGCCAAATCACGAGAAGACTGTCAATGCCATTGAGGAAGATCTACATGTCTATTCAGTTATGGAGTTGACCACACCACTGTCTGTTATCAAAAAGAGGTTAGTACAAGCTGGGATCTTTCCAGGTTGTCGTGAAGATTGTTTGTATTGTACCTATAAGCCAGATAGTTGCTTCATATTGAGAGATGGAATTCAGCGTCTCATGGATAAGTATACTATAGTGTTTGAGAGGACTCCGTCGTCTGTAGAAAGTATGGTGGATCATCTGACTCGGGGTAAGAAGATTGAAGAGGTTGATATGGTTGACAAAGTACCGGTAAGAATCACTTCAAAGGGTCCCATTAAAATCACTCATCAGGGCCCAATCAAGATTACTGCTGAAGGTCCTGTGAAAGTTGTTGCTGAAGCCAGAGTGGCTCCTTTGATCATTACCACTCCTGGTCCTATTCCTTATACATCTGACAAAGCTGTGCCTTGGCACTATGGGTCTGATGTTTACATCCATGGTGATAAGCAGGAGCCTTTACCTGATGTGCCTGTTGACATTGATAATATTGCTGGATCTAGCAAGATCACTCGTAGTGGAAGAGTCTTCTCTCCTCCAGATACTTCCAAGAATGCAGTTACTCCTGCTGCTACTTCCACCACTGATGCTCGGGGCAAAGGTCCTGTTATTGAGCCTGTATCTACTGATGTGCCAGCTGCTGATGACCTCTCTAAGCAGATGGAAGAAGTATTGAAAATCATTCGCAAGAGTGATTATGACATTGTTGATCAGTTGGGGCATACTCCCTCAAAGATTTCTATGCTCTCCCTATTATTATGTTCTGAGGCTCATGCCAAGTCATTGATCAAGTTTCTGAAGATGGCTCATGTACCCAGTGCAATTTCTGTTGACCAATTTGAGAACTGTGTTGCCCACCTGACCTATGACAATGGGTTAGGATTTTCTGATGCTGACTTGAACCCTGCCAAGAGGGATCATAACAGGGCCTTGCATATTTCAATTGAATGCAGGGGCACTACCCTGTCTCATGTGCTGATAGACAATGGTTCCTCTTTGAATGTGTTGCCCAAGGAAGTCCTGAATAAGCTGAGTCCTGAAGATGCTGTGCTGAAACCCAGTAATATTGTGGTGAAGGCTTTTGATGGTTCTAGAAGAGTGGTACATGGGGAAATTGATCTTCCAATCCAAGTTGGTTCCCAGGTGTTTACTGCTACATTTTTTGTGATGGATATTCGTCCTTCATACTCTTGTCTGCTTGGTCGTCCCTGGATCCATGGGGCAGGTGCTGTGACCTCTACATTGCACCAAAAGTTGAGATATCCGGTGAATGGAAAGGTTGTTACTGTCTATGGAGAAGAAGAATACTTTGTCAGTCATGTGAATACCTTCAAGTATCTGGAAATGGAAGGTGAATACATTGAAACTCCGTGTCAGACATTTGAAGTGGTTCCCTGGGTTGTTAATGATTATGTAGCTCCTCCTGCTGTGAAGAAAGTTCCTGTGGTCACCAGAAAGCCTCCAACAATGGCAATGGCCTCCCTCAATGATGCAAGAGCTGTGGTGGATGAAGGTGGTTGTACTATTTGGGGTCAGCTTCCTGATATTCCATACAAGTCTGACAAGTTTGGTTTGGGTTTCACTGCAGAGTCCCAGAAGGCTGTTCGTCGTGCTCGTGCTGCCCGTGTCACTAATCAAGGAGTTGTGAAGGACCAGATTAATGTTGTGGGAGATCAAAATGAAGATTACAACTTGGATGCATGGATTTTTCCTACTGTGGGTGCTGGACTCAATAATTGGAAAGCTGAAGATGTTATCCCTATCTCCTTTAGTCAGGAGTAAATACTATTACTGTGTTGTGTTTTTTACATTTGTAATTTCTGAACAATAAAACTTTCAAGCCATGTGCCTTACCCGGGGCACAATGGTGTGCTTGTTACGGGCTGTCATTTCATTTGCATACTTCATTCAATAAAATCAGTGGACGTTTCGTTTTCGTAAATATTGTGTTCCTTGTCTTTCTTTTCTTTTATTTTTGCTTTACCAGCTATGTGTTCTTACACACACCCACATCACTAAAATGCAGATCCTCATCCACTCTGGATCCTGTTGATAACAGTTCTACTATTGCCAATTATAATTTCGAGAATCCGATCTATCAAACTGAAGGCGGAAATGAGGACGATTGTGAAATACCTGTAGAGCTTGCTAGGTTGTTACAACAAGAAGAGAAAGCTATACAGCCACATGAAGAGCCAATCGAAGTTGTGAATCTGGGAACTGAAGAAAACAGAAAAGAGGTCAAGGTAGGGGCTGATTTAGAGGACAGTGTCAAGTGCAGGTTGATTCAGATGTTACGTGACTATGTGGAGATCTTTGCTTGGTCTTATGAAGATATGCCAGGGTTGGATACAGACATTGTGGTTCACCGTTTGCCAGTGAAAGAAGATTGTCGTCCAAAGAAGCAGAAGGTTCGTCGTATGCGTCCTGAAATGTCAGAAAAGATCAAGACAGAGGTAATGAAACAGTTCAATGCAGGGTTCTTAGCAGTGACTTCTTATCCTCAGTGGGTTGCAAATGTGGTACCAGTTCCTAAGAAAGATGGTAAGGTACGTATGTGTGTGGACTACAGAGATTTGAACAAGGCTAGTCCTAAAGATGACTTTCCACTTCCTCATATTGATATTCTGGTAGACAACACTGCTCAGCATAAGGTATTCTCTTTTATGGATGGTTTCTCTGGTTACAATCAAATCAAGATGGCACCTGAAGATATGGAGAAGACAACGTTTGTGACACAGTGGGGCACCTTTTGCTATAAAGTAATGCCATTTGGTTTGAAGAATGCAGGGGCAACATATCAGCGTGCTATGGTGGCTTTGTTTCATGATATGATTCATCATGAGATAGAGGTATATGTAGATGATATGATAGCCAGGTCTCAGAATGAAGAACAACATCTTGATCATCTGCACAAGTTGTTTGAGAGGTTGAAGAAATACAAGTTGAGATTGAATCCAAACAAGTGTACTTTTGGAGTTAGATCTGGGAAGCTCCTGGGTTTCATTGTCAGTGGAAAAGGTATTGAAGTGGATCCTACAAAAGTGAAAGCTATACGAGAGATGCCAGCTCCCCGTACTGAAAAGGAGGTTAGAGGTTTCTTGGGACGATTGAACTACATTGCAAGATTTATCTCCCAATTAACTACCATCTGTGAGCCAATTTTCAAGTTGTTGAAGAAAGATCAGGTGATGGAATGGAATGATGAATGCCAGACTGCCTTTGATGAAATCAAGAGATATCTGCTAGAACCTCCAATTTTGATGCCACCAGTTGATGGAAGACCCTTGATTATGTATTTAACAGTGTTAGACAACTCAATGGGGTGTGTCTTGGGGCAACATGACGAGTCTGGTCGAAAAGAGCAGGCAATATACTACCTTAGCAAAAAGTTTACCGACTGTGAAACAAGATACTCACTGCTCGAGAAAACTTGCTGCGCTTTGGCATGGGCTGCTCGCCGACTAAGACAGTATATGTTGACTCATACTACCTTGTTGATTTCTAAGATGGATCCAATCAAGTACATATTTGAGAAACCTGCTCTCTCCGGAAGAATTGCAAGATGGCAAATGATCTTGACAGAATATGACATACAGTACACTACTCAGAAGGCCATTAAAGGAAGTGTCGTTGCTGATCATTTGGCTCATCAAGCAGTGGATGATTATCAGTCAATGAATTTTGAGTTTCCTGATGAAGACATTATGATTGTTACCAAAGAACCTGGACAATATGACGGACCTGAACAAAGATCCCGATGGACTATGGTTTTTGATGGTGCCTCTAATGCACTTGGTAATGGTGTTGGTGTTGTGATTAGTTCCCCTGAAGGTTGTCATACCCCGATTACTGCCAGACTTTGTTTCCATTGTACCAATAACATGGCTGAGTATGAGGCATGTATCCTGGGTATTAAAGCTGCTATTGATATGAAGATTCATTTCCTTGATGTGTATGGAGATTCAGCCCTGGTAGTAAGTCAGATTAAAGGAGATTGGGATACCAAGCATGATAACCTCATTCCTTACAGAGAGCATGTGTTGTCTTTGATCCCACATTTCAAAGAGATTACCTTTGAGCATATTCCACGAAGAGAGAATCAGTTGGCAGATGCATTGGCCACCATGGCATCTATGTTTGAGATCAGCTGGGATGATGAAGCTCCCAAGATTACTATTGATAGATTTGAAAAGCCTGCATACTGTAATGAGATTGACACTGAAGGGGCAGAGGAGAAGCCTTGGTTCCATGAAGTAAAAAGATATCTTGAAGCTCAGGAGTTCCCTGAAGGGGCATCTGTCAAAGATAGGAAGTTCCTAAGAAGGTTTTCTGCTAAGTTCTTTCTGAGTAATGGCATTCTGTATAAGCGCAATCATGATTCAACTATGCTTCGTTGTGTGGATAAGAAGGAAGCAACTGAGATTATGGAAGAGATGCATGATGGGACCTTTGGCACTCATTCTAGTGGTCATACTATGGCAAAGAAGATATTGAGAGCAGGTTACTACTGGTCTACCATGGAAGCTGATTGCTATCAACACTCCAGAACATGTCACAAGTGTCAAATTTATGCTGATAAAGTCCATGTACCTCCATCACCATTGAATGTGTTGACTGCTCCTTGGCCCTTTGCCATGTGGGGCATTGATATGATTGGTGAGATCAAGCCTACTGCTTCTAATGGGCATCGTTTCATCCTGGTTGCTATTGATTACTTTACGAAGTGGGTAGAGGCAGCTTCATTTGCATCTGTTACCAAGAATGTTGTGGCTCGGTTCATTAAGAATAATCTCATATGTAGGTATGGCATCCCTGAAAGGATTATCACTGACAATGGCTCTAATCTGAACAACACTATGATTACTGATCTCTGCACGCAGTTCAAGATTAAGCATCACAACTCTTCTCCGTATCGTCCGAAGATGAATGGGGCAGTTGAGGCTGCTAATAAGAACATTAAGAAGATAGTACAGAAGATGACTGTTACCTACAAGGATTGGCATGAGATGTTACCATTTGCTCTTCATGGTTATCGTACTACAATACGTACTTCAACAGGGGCAACCCCATTCTCCTTAGTCTATAGTATGGAAGCAGTTCTGCCCATTGAAGTTCAGATTCCCTCCTTGAGAATTATGAAGGATGCAGGATTGGATGAAGATGAGTGGATTCAGACCCGACTTGACCAGATAAATTTGATTGATGAGAAAAGGTTAGCAGCAGTTTGTCATGGCCAGATGTACCAAAAACGAATGATCAAAGCTTTTAACAAGAAGGTTAAGCCAAAGGTATATCAGGCTGGTGACTTGGTAATCAAGCGTATCATATTACCACAGGGTGATCCTAGGGGCAAGTGGACTCCAACATATGAAGGACCATTTGTAGTCAAGACAGTGTTCTCAGGAGGTGCCATGATACTAACTACAATGGATGGTGAAGACTTCCCACAGCCTGTAAACGCAGACATAGTTAAAAAATACTACGCATAAAAAGAGACCCGCTAGGTTGACAGGCCTAGGCAAAAATAAGGGCATCCCGGCAAACCAAAAGGGTTTGGGCAAAAACTAGGGATATATATAAAAAGATGTACACCCGGCAAGTCGAAAACCTGAAAAGGCGGCTTGGGCAAAAAAGGGTATCCCGGTGGATTGAAAACCTGAAAGGGCAATCCAGGCAAAAGTTAGGGATTAAAGCGTATGACTATGTCTCGTTTGGATCACTCATGAAACTGCAACCAGTTGTACTACTTATTCAAGCTCGAACAGATAAAGCTCAATTCAATCGTTTCCGTCTCAACAGCAAGAAGATGAGATACTTGAATGGAAATAGTAGAATTGAAACTCAATAGGATTATTTCCCACATAGCTGATACTCTTTGTTTTGTAAAAAACTTTATGACAAAATCCTCTTACTAGGGTTTATGTCTCCTTGTACAAACTTACCCGTGTATGGGTCACTTTTTGATATAGATAAATTCCATCTTTTGAATCCAGATTTACTTTTACCCTATTTACATAAGCGAAACGTTCATTGGTTGTGTTTGAATGTATGTATGCTTTTGAATATGATTGATGTTTACCAGAAATGCACGTATGCTTAATATGATTGATGTTTACCAGAAATGCATGAAAATGCAGTAATAGTATTTACTAAGGACGAACGAGGGAAGGATTTCAACGAAGCTTCGCCGGTTCACCTTTACAAGACAGTTACAAACCCTCAGTAGGGCAAATTCATCTTCATAAAGTCTCATCTCCCCTGGAATTTATATCCATCTCTTTTATCCTCATACGGATATTCGGGAATTCATTTTCCAATAAGGGTACGACAAACGGAGATGGGATGTTGTACCTACCCTACCATCAAACGAAGACGAAGGGTATGTATACCTTACTATCCCCAGCATCCGGGAGGTTATCCATACCTTACTATCCCCAGCATCCGGGAGGTTATCCATACCTTACTATCCCCAGCATCCGGGAGGTTAGATATACCTTGTTATCCCCAGCAGACAGGAGGTTATATATACCTACTTATCAAACAAGACGGGAACGAGTTCCTCATATTCTTCAACAACGAATCGGGATTTATTTTCCCTGGCCAGCAGTTGTTATACGAAGATATCCAGACATTTCCGACAGTATCATATCATACATACATCATTTACATCATACCATAACATACATGTCCATGAGTGCATAGTACATTACCTAAGTGCATCATATTATACATGCATACATAATGCATAAACTAACACTATCATACAGAATGCTACCTTGTTTTCAGGTTAATTATCCAACAAATGATCATCAGGATTGCTCTATCCTCCTGAAGACATGCTGTTACATCAGGATTACTCCAGTCTCCTGAAAGCATATCATACTGTTACCTCAGGGTTGCTTCATCCTCCTGACAACTTCTCATTGTTTCAAGACTGCTTTAGAGTTATCATTATTGATTGCTCTATCCTCCTGAAATCACCTTATTATTTCAAGACTGCTTTAGAGCTACTGATTGCTCTATCCTCCTGAAATCATCTTATTACTTCAAGACTGCTTTAGAGTTATCATTATTGATTGCTCTATCCTCCTGAAATCACCTTATTATTTCAAGACTGCTTTAGAGCTACTGATTGCTCTATCCTCCTGAAATCATCTTATTACTTCAAGATTGCTTTAGAGCTATTGATTGCTCTATCCTCCTGAAATCATATTATTACTTCAAGACTGCTTTAGGGTTATCATTATTGATTGCTCTATCCTCCTGAAGACATGCTGTTACATCAGGATTACTCCAGTCTCCTGAAAGCATATCATCAATACCTCAGGACTGCTCCAGACTCCTGACAACTTTCATTATACCTCTATATTTTGGACTGCTTTCCCCTAGTGGCATCTTTAAGCCCACTCAATCTTATCACTCTAATGCACTGGTGAGTGCAAATTTTTGGGCTTTTGTGTTCAATCCCCTTCAACCTTCCAGGTCACGACTGGCAAATATACCAATCTAACCCCTCAGGTTTCAGAAAATTGAACAGGGGCAGCTGTTGCACCCCAAAATTTGCCCTCACAATACAAGACTTTGTGTGCTAAGAAGGTTCACAAGGTTCACAAGTTTCTAAATGCTTATATAATCTTTCATGAGGTTCATCAAGTCTACAAGTTACTTTATGAAGGTTCACAAGGTTCACAAGCTTCTCAACATTTACAAGACCTTTCATGAGGTTCATGAAGTCTACAAGTCACTTCTTGAAGGTTCACAAGGTTCACAAGTTCCATAATGCTTTCAATACTTTTCTTGAGGTTCATGAAGTCTACAAGTCACTTATTGAAGGTTCACAAGGTTCACAAGTTTCTCAACATTTTCAAGACCTTTCCTGAAGTTCATGAAGTCTACAAGTCACTTCTTGAAGGTTCACAAGGTTCACAAGATTCACAATGATTACAAAGCTCTCCTGAGGATCATGAAGTCTACAAGCCACTTTATGAGGTTCACAAGGTTCACAAGCTTCAAAATACCTCCCATGAGTATCACAAGACATCTCATGATGGTTCACAAGGTTCACAAAGTTCACAATTGGTCAAAAGAGTTGACAATTCCCTCAGACAATGCACCTCCTAAGCAGTGCATCCAAAACTAGGGTTTTGACTTTAATCAGACTAAATGGACTTCCAATACCTCAAGTAAGCTTCATAACATCTTATATGTTTGTAAGAACCCCCATGACAAGTTTCAAGACTTTTCCCAAAGGTTTGCTCAGTCAGATGATCAGATAAGTCAAAATCAGTCAATACAGTTAAAAAGTCAAACTGAGGTCAACTGTGGTCAAAACAAGGTCAAACTTCATGATTTTTTGCCAACATCAAGTATATGAAGTAAAATTCATCATTTGATCAAGGGTTGATCATTATTCATCAAGGAGATTCCAGATCATCAATAATCAGGAGTTTCTAAATTAGGGTTTCCTCAGTAAAAGTCAACTGAACTTTGACCAGCCATAATTTTCACATACTTCATCACCAAGTCTCCATCCAAAGCTCATTTTGAAGGAAATTGAATTACCTACAACTTTTATGTTGAAAGTAAAGCCCAAAAATGCTTCATTTGAAAGATATGAGCTAGGACATTATAGGTCATTTCAAAAGTCAACAAAAAGTCAACAACTTCAAAAGGGCATAACTTGAGATTGGTAAATGGTATGAACCTGAAACCAATGGGGTTGTTTAGAGGACTCTTCAAACTTTCCAAAAAGTCCAAGAACACCCTCATACCTTTAAAATTGAGGGAGATATGCCCTTGCAAAGTTGGGAAATTTTGTGATGGTTTATGTTGAAAATGGAGGTTTAAAATCACTTCTTTCCAAATGGGCTGCCCAAGTTGTGATCCAATCCATACCATATCACTATGCACGACCCAAAACATTTAAAATCTGATTTTTATTTCTATTTATTTTGATTTAAATCATTAAAAATCATTTTAAATAAAAATAAAATATGAAAATTAAAGATTTTATTTGGATAATGCTTCTAGAAAGTCTTAATTGGTGATTAGAATTAAAGAGGAATGGAATCATGTGATTGATACAAAAATAGCAAGTCTTCATGAGCCAATATTTGAAATTCAAAGTTCAATCTTTTTTGGATCAAATCTCCACACAACCAGTCCATATTTTGACCTAGAATCATTGACATATAAGTATCAAACATAACCCTAGCCTCATACACGGATCCAGCAGCTTCAAAGGTAGGTTTTCAAAACCAAAAATTCATCAAAAAAGTGGCATTCGGATTTCATCATCCAAGAGGTTTGAAGGTAAAATAAGGACATGGCTAGGATCCTTGATCATCATGGAACATAACCAGATCATTACATTACCCCATAGCATCACACATTGATGAACCCGAATCAAATTTTACATTGAATTTCAATTTTTCGATTCTGTTCATTTGTGCATTATTAATGAATTTTGTTTGATCTTTTGTGTTTGTGAGGTTCCAAGGAATGTTTCTGGACAATTGGATTGAAGAATGAGTGTCTAAAACGCAAACGACCATGTTAGGGTTCATAACCTCATAATTGGGGTTTAACGTTTGAATGCATATAAATAAATTCTGGAAACGTAGAGTTATTGTGTGAACTGTGAGGATTATGAATCACTAACCAATTTCATGAATTGATGCTGTTTCATGAGAGTTTGGATTTTCGCAGGTTTGAACAGGTAGCAAAATTCGCAGGTAAACTTCCAGCTATTTTCATAGCTAAATTCGCAGCGCTGGAGGTAGAAGATGACCTCCTCCCGCGCGTTTGAGAAAATTCAAATATTAATTAAATATTTTATCTTTAATTGTTAGTTTGTTTATCACACGCGCGTGTGTGTCTCAGTGGTAAGGCTTGCAGGCTTGTTGGATGATGGCATGGGTTCGAATCTGGCTTGGACCATTATTTTTGTTCTATTTTTCAGGATAAAAGGAGATTGAATATATTATAGCTTCTTGCCATTCAATAGTCAGATGGGCTCTTCCAGCCGGGTGGTAATGCGCGCATACTTGTATACATAAGGTCCTGGGTACGAATCCCACCCCCAGGCCTTTTTGTTTCTCTATTTTCTGGATTTTTCAAGCAAGGCACAAAACCAATTATTCCCTTTCCTCTTTCACTTGCGGGTGTGGTAGCTTGGTGGTGATTTCTATTGCTGGCAACCAAACTGACCTGGGTTCAAACCCCAGTCAAGTAAGTTTTTCATATTCTTTTTCTTTTATTTGTTTTAAATATTCAAATGTTAAATTATAAATATGATTTTGTGTGTATATGTTTTTCTAAACAATTAAAAAATAATAATAATGAAGCATGCTTAATATTTTAAAATATATAAATTCCATGAAATTATTTTCTTTATCATGTATGTAATTTTGTATAATTAAATTATAGGATATATATTTATCTAATAATTTGTATATTCTAAACCCTAAAAAATATTTTTCTAACAAAAATCCTAATTTATTTTCTAAGTACCAAGTAAAACCTAATTGTTTTTATTTTCTAATTTGTGATGTAATTATCATTATACATGTTTATTTAAAATAATTCTAACTTATTTGTAAATATATTTTTTAATCCAAATTATCTTTCTTTCAATATATGTTTAAGAGACAATTTAATAATTATATTTTTGTATATGTTTAAAATTTATTGTAAATATACTAATTAGTAGAAACTAAATTTTGTAAATATAATAACTAATAAAATTAATTTTTTGTAAATATGATTAATTTTATGAATATAATATTTAAAACTTATTTTCTCCTTATAATGTGTAAATATTTTTTTTAATTGTTAATATATATTCATAAATAATTAAATTCTTGTAAATGATATTATGCTTAGAAATTTTTCTTATTATATATTTAAAATTAAACTTTGTGTTCATATCATTATTTTTCTATTTTTGTTATTGTTACTAACTAAACTATTATGTATTATTATATTATATTTTTATTATTCTAACCTTGTTTATTATTTCTAATTATTATTATTATTTTGTTTTTCACTAACCTTATTTTTTGATTATATTTATCACTAACCCTTATTATTTATTTTTTATTATTTATTGCTTATTTATTTATATTTTACTTATTTTTGCTATTTATCTATTTTGCTTATTATTTTGCTTATTATAATTATTATGTAAATGCTCCTGGATGTAAATTCTGTAATTATTTAATTATTTTTGCTATGGATAGTAATTAGGGAGTGCAGATATGTATTTTATTTAAAATAAATTAGATCACTTTAATCATAAGATAATTAAATTAAACACTCACACACGTAAGTCGATTTTAATCGCCGTCTCACTTTCTAAGGTTATCCCTCAAGTTGCCTAAATCATAAGGTCAAGTGGGGTGTATTAAGCAAGTCCCTTTTAAAAAAGAAATCATCAAGTCCCTCGTGGTTGCCTTTACGAATCGAGTCCCTTCGAAATAATGATGATAGTCCCTCCTATATGCTTATTACACCCCACAGTTGCCTTCATAAAACAGAATGTCCCTCACATGTCCCTTACATCCAAGGTAATGACTACCTACTCCTTAATAGTAGGGATAGTCTTACTAATGAAAGGATAAAGAACAAGAAAGACTTAAAACTTTAGGGTAGGTTCCTCTTATGTACTTGCTCACTTCAAACTTTTCAAACTCTTCACAATTTCAAACAAATTTTCAAAAACAAGTTTTTACGCATCCGTACATGGATCATTATTAACTATTCTGAAAATTTTTCTATTCATACACTACACTTTCAAAAACAATTCAAAAGTGAGCTAAGTAACTAAGAGCCCATGGATAACCATGGATGTAAAGGGTGCTAACACCTTCCCTTTACATAACCTACCCCCCGGACCCAAAAATATCTCTTAAGGTCTTTCCTGTTCTTTTATACCCTTTCCTTTTGGATAAAATAAAAGTCGGTGGCGACTCTTGCTATCCGCAACATAACTAAAGTCAGTTCTCCCACCGTGTTACAGTAAGTCGAGACGAATCGGACAAAACCGTAAAGCACGGACTGTGAGCCGCGGGAGTCAAAGAGCATCTCCAACGCGGCGACCTGAGAGAAATCACGTGATAATGGAAGGAATGGAAACGGATCCGTCGTGATGTTGTTGTCATGAGAAGGTTTTCGTTTGACTTCGTGAATGGCAGTTCATGAGTTTGTTTGCCGACGGTGATGAACAGAATGACATAAATCTTGGTTTGGATAACGAAGGAGATCGTGCGGTGAAGGAGGATTCTATTTTCAATTTGTGATCTGAGATTGTAATTTGCATTGGGTTTTGGTATTTTAATTATTTTTTTTTGTTAAAAGCAAACCCTTTTAATAATATTATGCTGACCATTTCATTTCAATTTCTTTTTTCTTATTTTTTTGGTTTAAAGCAGACTTGGATGCTGTTGTTTGTATTGGGCTAAAAGCCCACCCGGATTTGCTAATCATCGCCTTCTTTCCAGCGGCAGTCCCCTCCTTCATGTATTGTTGCTGATGAACATGGTCTAGGCCTATTGTGTTCTATCCACACCACTCACACCAGCAGCGGCCCAGACTCCTCTTCTTTTTTTTATTCTTCTTTTCTTAGTTCTTCTATAATTTCTTTTTTTAAATTAATTTGTTAGGTTTTCTTTATTAATCCTATTTAGTTTTTAATTACTACTTGTTAAGATTTAGGCTTAAATTAGATTTTTTAATTTTAATCTTAATTTTGTTAGCCTTGTTAATATTAATATAACTTTCATTTTAGTTTGTTTCAATTTATTTTGGTTCAATTAAATAGAATTGCGTTTAATCCCGATTTTTAGCTTTGTCTGATATTTTGTAGATTTCCTGTTTAATTTCAATGATGAAGGATGTTGCTTGATGATGGCCTTGATGTTAATTGTTTGTGAAATTCTTGATACGAATTGTGACGAATATTGGACTATTATTGGACTTGAAGGCTCGTCTCGATAAATATTCTTGCTAATTCTGGTTCTCTTTGTTGGTCGGCTTGGACGTTGGATGCTTATTTGATACTCTGATTTGTTTGGACTTGATGACTGATACCTGTGCTTAACTGCTGAATCCCATTTCTTGTTAGGGACTTTTGATAAGTATTTTTGAATTCTTGTGCCCATATTGAAGAGGAAACAGACCTTCTCCGTTAGGTACCACTGGATCTACTATTTCTCGGACCTCATTCTAGTCCTAATGCCATGCTAGGAGCATGCTGATGCATCTGGAAGTCCTACTGGTGTAGGCTCTGTTTGTGCATTGTTCGATTACTCCATACTACATTCTCATCTCCTTATCTGATTTCTTATTCATCTCAGTTTCTTCTTCCTCGTCTTCTTTTATTCTTTCTTAACTTGAGATGTGCTTAGGCCACCATGGTTCTTCTTCTTTCTCCTCCTTCTTTTCTTATCTCCTTCTTCATTAGGATATGTTTCAAACCTCACTAACCTAGGATACCTTTGCATGTTAACATTAGGATTTGTTAGTCTTCCCACTAGATTTTACCTTTGAGATCCTTTTGGTGCTCTCTCATCTCATCTTCAAACTTAACTTTAAGTCACTTTAATAATGACGAGTCTTCTCATGTGACACGAGACTTTGCTATGAGATACTTGCACGCGTTCCATTTCGGGGTGAGGTGTAGGATATCCCTCGTGGTGGATAGGTCTTAGCATGAGATTACTACACAAAGAAGACATAAAAAACACTTCCTAATCAAAAAACCACAAAAACACTTAATAAACGCTAGTAGGTCAGTGTGTCTGAGCCTTCCTCTTAGGGACTAGATTTGGGGATTTCCTTAATAGCTAGGTGTGCCTCTTACGTATTCCATTTCGGGATGATGTAAGAAGTACACATCCCATTGAGTAAGACTTAGGTACACTTACCTATGCAAACTTCAAAGCAGAAAACTCATAAAAAATACTGGACAAACAATAAGCGTCTCTCCTTCAGGACTTCTTTTCTCATCCTACTCACTCCTTACGTACGAATTTTCTCCTACTTGTCACTTTGTAAGACGGTAACGCACTCGTCGTCCGAGCCTGCAACACCTGAGCATTGACATAGGCAGTTCAAGCCTTAAGACACAAACAATCTTTTCCACCCCTAGTTAGGGGAACTACGACGACTCTGATCCTCATTATCCAGATGAGGTACGTAGGCAGTGGGGTAGGGCCCGTTCGAGCACAATCTTTATTTTCCCTACATTTTTCCTTTTCATTTCTTTTTCATTTCTTTCTCAGTTCTTTTATCCAGTTCAGTTCCACTTCTTCGCAGCAGCTTTCATTTCTTCACCCTTTGAAACAAATTTCTTTGCAAGCGTGGATCCTGTCGGGTACGGCAGACGATCTGGGTGCTAATACCTTCCCAGGTCGTAACCGACTCCCGAACTCAGTCTCTTTGGTTCGCAGGACCCGTGTCCTTCCTTTTCTTTTCTTCTGGTTCGTGCAACATTACCATTCCCATTCCTTCGAGATAAAAATGTCTGGCTGGCGACTCTACCTCTTTTCGCGCCACTTTCGCGTTTGTGCCAGGATAGAAATCTGGGGAGCGACATATACCCAACAACATGGAAAACTCTTCCAACAAAGGACCTATCTGAAAGTCTGGGAAAGTGAAACATCGGAGAGGAGGGTCATGGAACTGAAGGCAAGTGTGGATCATGCTCCTTTGTGATGCATCCAAATCCATGATCATGTCCAGAATACCACCATAATGCTCCCTGAATAAGGGGACATGATCAGGAGTGATAAGAGCCTGCATCTGCCTGATGCTTGATAGTGGGTACTCAAAGAAATGGTAAGTGATATTGCTCTTCTTGGTTGAATCCATGCTGAAAATGAGTGCTGATGAAGATAACTGAAGAAAATAACTGATGAAGACAACTTGAGAAGATATCTGATGAAGATGGCTGAAGCAGAAGAACAGTCAAAACCAAACCAAAGAAGATGTGGATACCCTGTAAAACAAATAGACAAGATGTTAAATGATGCAATATGATGTATGCTTATGATATGCAAGGGTTTGTGATCAGGTGCTGGATTTGTACGTTGCTTTTGGATAGGGTCCATGAGTGTTCAGAGTTTCGGATGAAGGCTTGAGAACCAGTAACCAGGTGGGGAACTCAAATAAAGAGTCACTTGTCCAGGGTTTCATAAGAATCAATCCATAATCAGTATAAACTTAACAAAGTTCCAGTAACAGGATATGATGAGGCCAAGGGTTCCTGCAAACCTGTAAACAACCCCACCCACTCACAGGTATTGTTCTAGAACAAGGATCCTCAGATTCAAATCTATTATGAGAAGTGTAAACACTTCTAACCCGGAGGTATAATGTTTACCTTAATCATAAAGGATCCTCCTCTAATTCACCTCAGATGCTGAAGGTCATCTAAAAAGGTCATCCAGACTTAGCAGGCTTCCCAGATAGCCCTAGCACTACAGGAGATCCATAGCACAAAGTTCTCAAGAAGAAACCCATGTCTGAACCGTGTTTTCATATTCCCCACCAGACCGAAATGGAATGGGAAAGAATATGAATCCACTCTAATCCTATTTTTGTCACTCATGCCCTTGTGTTGGAACTTTCTCACTAGAATACCCCTCCCACCAAAGCAAACCAGAAAATCCAGAACATGATATGATAATAAAATGAAATGCATAAAGCGGTAAATGAAAGCGATAAATAAAGCAGTAAATAAAGCTGTACAGGAAGCAATAAATAAAGCAAAAACAAAAGCACACATAGTACATAACACCCCCAATAAACACAAACAAACAAGCGCTAGGAGAAACCCTCAAAAGAACCAGAAGCCCTGGTTGCAAAGATCCCCAGCAGAGTCGTCAAGCTGTCGCTCCCAAAGATTTACATCCCATTGCAGACGCAAACGAACAAGGCGAAAGAGGTTGAGGCTGAATAGACTCGCCAACTAGGCAGTTTTATCCCGAAGGAAAGGTAATGCTGCATAAACCTGGAAAGATATGGATAAGATGGTTGCGAACCAGAGAAACTGAGAAAGGGGGTTGGTTACGACTTGGGAAGGTATTAGCACCCAGATCGTCCGTCGTACTCGACGGGATCCACACTTACTTGATTGTGCTTAAAAGGGGTAGTGTATGTGATGACTGTGTATGAAAAGCTAGGAATGAAATATACAAAGTGTTAGTGCTAAAGAGGGTGAGATGCTCGAGACTGAGGCTTAGAGAGAATGCTGAAAGAGGGGGAAGACAAAGAGACTTTTGTTCGATAATTGTTAAGTTATGCCTATGTATCCTCTCGTGCAATGAGGAAGTCAGAACACTGTAGTTTGACTCAAAGAGACTGGATAACTTGACTGTGAACTGCTTACTTGTCTATGCTCAAGTGTGTGACTCGTCTGGCTCGAGTGCTAACTATCTTGCATTAGACGGAAGAAGCGAGTTCTCGTTTGTGAATGAGTGTGATGAGAAAAGAATCCCGGAGGAGACGATTATTGTTTGTTTTTTGTGTTTTCAGTCTTTTATTGTTTTTGGTGTTTTGCATAGGATAATGAGCTTAAGCCTAAATCAAGGATTGTAAACTCATTATATCCTCCCCGATTAGGGATAATGAGCCTACTTAAGTGTGAGATAAGCATATCAACTTAATTACCATGATGATATAGGATTAAGATCATTAACCTACTTGTGATTATTAAGATGTTTTTGGGTTTTGTTTAATGTTAAGTAATGAGTTTAATCTATAATCAGGGATTAGTGAACTCATTACACCATCCTAAGAGAAGGATGATAGATGAGAACACTTAAGCTGAGGAAGATACCTCAACTTAATCCATGGTTAGGGACTAAATTCATTCGATAACAAACCTTTATTAAGAGGATTTTAATCAAAGGTGGGATTAAGAAATGAGTTTTAAGTTTGTAAGACAACCTGAGGGGGACTTGTACTTAAAACACTAGGGTTAGTCCCTCTAACCAAGAGGAAGAGATGTAACCCTAATATAAGGCCAAAGTTACAAGCTTATGTCTTGATCATTATTAAGTGTTTTGATTAAGAAGTGTAAACAAATTAAAGGTTTAACACTAAGGATTAAAGTTATACACTCCATTCTAAGATAAGGATGCAGACATAACCCTAATTCAAAGTCCTAAACTTTAAGTGTTTAGCCTCTGATTATGAGATGAGAAAAGAGACTCAAGGAGACTCAAAGGTAAAAATTAAGGGAAGACTATATACAACCCTAAAATTATCATGCTTGGTTGTTCCTATGGTTTGTGAGGCATATAAGAGAATATCTTCAGGAAGCCACCATGGAAGAAGAAGCAGATGAAAAGAGAAGGAGAAAGAGAATAAGTTACTTACTTCCTAAAGAATATAAGTAACCTAAAAGAAATAAAGTAAGAATGAGAGATAATAAGTGAAGCAAGTTCACCTCAAAGAAATGTAAAAGTTGCAAATGAAAGGATGAGCAGAGGTGGGATGTGAAGGAAAACCACATCCCAAACAACTTACCATAAGCCCCTGAAATATTAGTGTGAAATGCATAAGGAAAGAAATGAAATGAAATGCAACAAGTAATGATGCAAAAACCAAAACCAGAAGCATAAATATGATGCAAATGTGTTATAAGATAATGCAAAGACATACATGATGCATATGAATGATCATACAAAGGATGAGATGCAAAGGAAGCATGTTAGAAGCATGAAAACACATGGAATGTAATGAATGCAAAGCATACCAAATGAATGAAGAAATGATCAAGCAATGTTCAAACATGTTCTAAGATGCCTAAGATGACATACAAATGAATTAAATGCTATGGAAAGTTCATATGATGATGAGATATAAAGGTGAAGGAAAATGAACATGAGAAATTAGGGTTTTAAGACAACATGAGATGCACATGATCAAAATAGAAGCATGCATCATGATAAAAATTTGAAATTGAACTCAAACAAACCCTAAACATATACAAGATCACTCCCCAAAGGTGAAGGTCAGAAGCTAAACCTAGTGAAAGTTATGAATTTCCTAAGTTATTTTTGGGTGATCCTAAAGGAAAAATGCAAATCAATTTGAAAATGCAATGCAAATCAATTTGAAAATGCAATGCAAAATCATGAGATAAATAACCTAGATACTAGATGCAATATGTGAAACAATGCAAAAAAAATCAAGTTCAAACTCATCATGGTTGATCAGAAATAATTTTTTCAAGTTAGGGTTAGAAAAATGGAAATTTTATGAACCCTAATTCAAAGATGATTGTGAAAACATGATCAAACCTAAAACGAAATTTGTATGGTGAGTTTGTAAATGTTTCTAAATGTATGAAAATGCTTTTTAATTTTTTTTGTGATTTTTAGAAACCTAAATGTATTTTTAATTAATTAAAATAAATTAATTAATTAAATAAAACATTTAAATGATTTAAAAATACTTTTTTAATGCAAAAATTAAAATAAAAAATGTTTTTAAGTTAAGAAAAATATTTGAAGTGAAAATGCAGAAAATGAGATTTTTAAAAGTGTTTTTGCTATTTTTAATAATTATAAGAAAACAAAAGAAATAAAATGAAAATAAAACAAAAGGAAATGAAAGTAATCCAATCTGATGGTCCAAATTCAAATTGGGGTTGACTGCGCGCGCAGATGAAAGGCTGGGATTGTTTCAGATTAAATTAATTTAATTAAACCTAATTAAACTAATTAATTAAAGATTAGAATTAATGAGTGAATCTGATCCGTCCACGCGCTAAACAAAACATGATCCAATGGCCCAAAATGCATCTGGAGATTAAACCCTAATTAAGCCCTAATGACCCTCAGGTGATCGAAACAGTGTTTCGGTCATCTTCTTTGATCACTCAAAACCTCATCTTCCTCCCTAGGCAAAATCTAAACATCAAAACCACCCAGAAACGATCCACACATCAAATGCAACTCAAAACACTCATCAAACACAATTTATATTACACAATCAGAGAGAATCGAATCAAAATATATTTCTGGGCAAAATTTCAGAAGCTCATGAAATGCTTATTTCTCAACTATTTTCGATTCTAAGAACATCAGAGTGATCCCCATAACATGTAGTTTCATTCTATAACAAGAAATCAAAGGTCTGGAAGATTTTGTTCTTGAGCATACCTGAGCTGATGAACTGTAAGTGTGAGCTTTCAGAGCCTCTCCTTCGTGCAAAAAGCTTCCTTTGATCTTCCTGATGCTAGTGGAATGCTTGAAAGGCTTTGAGAGTGGCTAGTTTGTGTGGTCCATCTCTGATGTAGCAGAAATGGAGGTTTATGTGTGTGGTGATTCAGGTCATTTTAATGGTTGGTTTGTGTTCTATAGGTTATGTGGAGATGATTGGTGGAAAAAGATTTGAGTTTTGATGGCCGTGTTGCGAAATTCGAAGAGAGGAAGTGTTATGGAAATTTTTTTGGGATTTATGAGTGTGTGAGGTTTCAGGCTTGTGTGATGTATGAGATGAGTTCCTTAGGGTTTGCATAAGAGGTCTTGATTGGTCAGAAAGTTGGTGGTGACATAGTGTGATTTTCATGGGTTGTTTTGCAAAAAGTCAAAAGTTGTGGTACCATAAGCATGGAACGGGTCAGAGCTGGTTTGAAGGGGTGTCTTGCCTCATCCAGCTTCAAGGAGGGCCATTGGATGAGATTTGAGGATCTGTACCACTTGATGCAAGAGTTATCACATGTTTTGCATTTTCCCTCTTTGAAAATTTTGTGAAAATTGATCCATGGAAACTTGTAATACAAGGCATAATTTTGGTCAATAAATGTTGTGTTATCATGTAATGAAGTTTAGAAGTTGATTAGAGGTCATAAGAGGTCTTGAAACTTGATTTTGCAAAAATCCCTCCTTGGCACATACTTGAAAATTACAAGATTTTCCCCAACTTTGAAACATCATATCTTGAGTTCTAGGATGAATCAAGAGGAGTTCTTGTACTTTTTGAAAATGGGAAGATCCAATATACAACTTCTATGTTTAAGGATTTTTCATTTGAAGATTTTTGATCAAGAAAGAGGAGGTTGAAAATCTTTCCCAAAATAGAAAGTTTCCATTACAAGTCATGTCCAAAAATGGAAAGTTTGCAAATGGCTTGAAATTCTTCAATCTTGTGAACTTCTAACCACTTCTAAGATCAAATAAAGATCATAGAACCTCAAAATGATGAAGATCACCCTTTGGTTCCATTGGTGGTGGCCTCAGATGCCCTGATTTTTACTTTTCTTGCACAATAAGTTACCAGTTGATCAGATGACTTCCACAATGAATTTCTTCATCAAATTTGGTACACATGCTCCTTATAACATATTAAGACCATTAGAATTAAGAATGGCCAAAAACATTGAGGTTAAAGGCCTCAAACCCAAAACCTTAATTTTAGGTCATTTGTGCAGCAAAACCCTAGCATGCTTGGGCCTCTGTGCAATCCCCTGTGATTTTGTTACTTTAAATACTTCTTAGGGATGTAATAAGATCATATACAACTCATGGACCCTCTTGGCATGATTTAAGACCATTAAGATAGCTCAAATCACTTCTTGGATTCATCTGATCACAAACCCTAACTATGCAGTTATGCAGATGAAAAGTTTTTGCATTGTGAGATGGTATGCTTATGCAATGCAATATGAAAAGATCACAAGCCATGGTGTGAGAAAAAAGTGAGGGAAAATTTGGGGTGTTTACAGTACAATGCACTAGAATGGAATAAGTAATATGGTAAGGTACCATGTGCTTAATTAACATATGATATAATAATAGTAATTATTAATCTTATAATAGTTATAAAATATAATAATAATAAAATTATGTTTATTATAATAATAGTTATTATAATAATATAACAATATTATTATTGGGTTGGGCTTTTAGCTTGAAGCCCACACAAGTAGTTCTATAAATAGAACCCTGGTGCAGAAGCTCATGTGTTGTTGATTTAAAAAAAACTCTGGTCGTATTCTATTTTTCCTCTCACTCACTCTAAACCTTCAATCTAATCAGCTAGCACTGTGACTGAAAGAAGTTGTTCGTGTGGACTGAGTAGAGGCGATGTTCATTGTACAACACTTGTGGTCATCCATCGATTTAGATTCAAAAAAGGTTTTATCGTCACAAGAGGTAACTTTTCTATCACAGATCATGACCTTTCATAAGGATCTCTAAAGGGAAATTTTATTTTCCGCTACGTTTATATCGTTAATTTCCCTTCAGTGGTATCAGAGCCTGTTTACGAAACCATGAGTCTGGTAATTGTTTATTTTCTATTATTTTATTTTAATTGGATTAAAACACGTAAACAAAAATTAAATCAGATCCAGATATTGAATTTTTTGGCAGCAAATTATGTATGGTTTGGATGGTTGATATTGTATATTCTTCGGAATCCGACAATAGTATGGTAACGATATAGCAATCATCCATAAGTTACACATATATTATCGATCTAATTCATATGTGATATGATTAACTTTGATACAAAAAGGTATATTAGATATACTATTTTATTTCGTCAGTTCGAATCACGTAATGATTATCATTCGTTTGAGCGATTTGTGGTCATCTGCTTCAGAATCCGTCTTTAGTATGGTGAAGCAATGTCATACGAATCAATCATACTGAATTATTAATCATGGTGTTTTTATGGTATGAAATCGTTGCATTAGTGTTCATCACAGAACAAGGGTTGCACCGTCAATGAGGTCGTCAATGAAGTCACGTATTCTGTAAGTGTGACAGTCACCATAAAACAAGTGACGGTTGTCATAGGCATTAGTGTGACGGTCGTCATAGGCACTATGACGGTGCAAGGGTTGCGTCAATACAATCTGCATTTTAGGTTATTCCTTTTCCGAAAATTCAATATGATTTATTTAATTAACAGGATTTAAATTAATAATAATAAAATTTGTTTGTTATTTTTCTTGTGTTGATCAATTATGGCCTTAGTTTATTTTTCTTTGTTTTGGATTTTATAAATACGACCTGCGTGTTGTGCCTCTCTCTTATTCTCATCATGTAACTTAATTTCTCATCTTACTCCCTCGTATGTAAAACGAGTTTCCTTTATGTAATATGTTATTATGAAGAAAGAGAAGACTACAAAATAAAGAAGGACAACCTTGGAGATCTTGCTTGGAGAAGTGAAAATCGTTATTAGGTTTAGCTTAAGTTCTCTCATTGGCTTGGGAGAAAAACTGCACTAGGGGCCATAACTGTTTCATTTGTATGTATGTTGATATATATTGTATGTATGTTGATGTATGTGTTAGGAACGATTTATATGATAAATAAGTCGTGAGATCAAACTAATTAAAATTTCCTCAAAACTAAATTAAGTTTTTGTTTTCCAAGATATAGAACTCATCAAGACTAGTATCGAATATTGTAGGTTTTGCCTAACGCGAGGTGTATGTTCTATATTAGTAAGGTGCGATGGGATAAATGTAATATCCGATTTCTAAAACAATGGGTCAAACTTAACTGAACAAAATATAATAAGATTATATATGTTTAGAAGCAAGAGTTGGGAATGATCCATATGATGGATTGGAATAAGGAGTTATTCACCCAACTAAAATATTCAAGAATTGTATTAGATTCAACTGGAAGGAGTTCCTACCTAAATAGTCGAGTTTTTTTGTAATCAGCCTAACGTTGACTTAAAATAAAGTGAAATATGGATCTCGATCCACTAGAAAATCTTCCAACAGGATTTTTTGAATCAAATGATGAGGGTCATTTGTTTTGAGTAAAATAGTGGGAGCATATTTAATTAAAGGCCTAATTAAATATGTTTTTTTTAATGATACTTATATCTTTATATTCTATTTTGTAGATTACCATGACAACAAACACATCTAATAACATTTTGCGATCAATCTTGGATAAGGAAAATTTGTCTAGGATAAATTTTCTAGATTGGCACCGAAATATGAGGATTGTCCTCAAACATAACAAAAAAGTTGTATGTCTTAGAGACACCTGTTCCTGATGAGGACCCTCCTAATTCTTCTTCTAAGGCTGAAAGAGATGCTTATAAGAAGTATGTTGATGATTCCAATGAACTGTTTGCCTCATGCTGGCTACGATGAATTATGAATTGCAAAAGCAACATGAAAACATGGAAGCGTTCGATATGATCGAACATATGAAGATTCTCTATCAAGAGCAGGCAAGGCATGAGAGGTTTGATGTTTCAAAAGCCCTTTTACAAGCCAAGCTATCTGAGGGAATCCTAGTAGGTCCCCATGTACTCAAGATGATTGGGTATGTGGAGAATCTTGAAAGATTGGGTTTTCCCATCAAAAGGAGCTTGCAACTGATTTGATCATGCAATCATTACCGGAGAGTTTCGGTCAATTTTTACTTAATTTCAACATGAATGATATGGACAAATCTCTTCCTGAATTGCTAAGCATGTTAAGAACTGTTGAGAAAAATCTGAAGTCAAAAGGGAAATCCTTTATGAAGGTCAGTAATGGAAAGAAACAAAACAAAAGGCCCACCAAGCAGGGTAGTAAATTGAAAAGAAAGGAAGTTGCCAAACCCAAACATATTGCACCTGCTTTGATGCCTAGTGGAGGCATAGCTTAGGAGGTGTCTCTCCTAGGATTTCCATCCTGGTACAAACGCGAAAGTGACGTGGAAAAGGTAGAGTCACCAACCAGGTATTTTTATCCCGAAGGAACGTGAATGGTAATGCTGCTCAAACCGAAGAAAAGAAAAGGAAGGACAAAGGTCCTACGAACCAAAGAAACTGGGTTCGAGAGACGGTTACGACCTAGGTAGGTATTAGCATCCTAGATCATCCGCCATACCCGATAGGATCCACGCTTGCAAATAAACTGTTTCAAAGTGTGAAAGAATGAAGCTGATGTAAGCAAAAGACTGGAACTGGTTAAGAAAAGAAAAGAAAGGGGGAAATGTAGGGAAAATAATAGAGTGCTCGAACGGGCCCTACCCCGCTACCTACGTACCTCATCTGGACATGAGGATCAGAGACGTCGTAGTTCCCCTAACTAGGAAGGAAAATGGCTTGTGTTTTAAAGTCGGAACTACTTATGTCAATGCTCAGGTGTTGCAGGCTCGGACGACGAGTGCATAACCGTCTATCAAAGATACAAGTAGGAGCAAGTTTGTACGTAAGGAGTGCAAGTTCGTATGTAAGGAGTGAATGAGGTGAGAAGAGAATTCCTGAAGGAAAGAAGCTTATTCTTTGTTCGTGGATTTTAGAAGCTTTTATTTGTGTGTCACGAGAAAGTGAATTCAAGCTCATTTCCATGGAATGTGTGCTTGCTACTACATTCCAAGATGGAATAATAGAACAAGCACACCCAAGTAAGGAGAATTTATCCATGACTTGGTTCCAAGGATTAGGGCCTAAGCTCACTAACTTGTTGAAGTTGTTAAATGTTTTAGTGGTTAAAATAAAGAAATGTTTTTTTTAATATTTTACTGATGAAAATAGTCTCATGATTAGACTTGTACATCATGATAGACAAGCCTATACTATCCCAAGATGGGATGAATATAAGTGCCTCATGGAATAAGTCCATACACACAAGATTACCTCAACCGTTATTAAGTGCTTTTTAGGTTTTTGTTTGAAGATGAGAAAGAGAGCGCCAAAAGGATCTCAAAGGTAAAAGAACTAATGGGGCTAACAAGATCCTAATGTTGTCATGAATGGGATTCCTAAGTTAGTGGGGTTTCATTCTATCCTAAAGAAGATATGGAAACAAGAAAAGAAGAAAGAAGAAGAAAGGACGTAGAAAAATCAACTTACTTCTCTTGAAGAAGTTAAGTTGTTCTCTAAAGGGAATGGAAAGAAGTTGAACAAATGATGGCCTAAACACATCTCATAAACAATTATGAAAGCATAAAAGAGAAAAGAAAGAGGTTTAAAATGTGGATATACCATCCACACTTCTCACTTACCATTGCACCTACAAGTGTTGGAAGAATTTCCCATATGACAAGCATAAGCCAAGTAAGTTCACACAAGGTAAAAAAAAGAAAAGACTCATAGAAAATCATCACAATCAGAACTTAAACATCCTATCAAATGCTATAATTAAACATACAACACCATATAAATAATAGGGCAAGAAGTCACACAAACACTTATTAAAGCATAATGAAAGACATAAGGTGAAAACATGTGATTAGAAACACTAAACAAATCAAACATCAACAAAATTTACCAAATTCAGAACCCCTAACATGTTAAAGAGGTGCCTAAGAAGAATATTTAAACATCACTTGAGACATACAAACATAAACTAGGTCAAATGGGAGAAGCATGGAGAAGTTAGAAGTGTAGTGAGGCATTCAAGTGGATATGAGACTTAGTGAACAAGCAACATTTATCCAACAAAAGGAAAAGCATCCATACAAAATCCAGGGGTCTCGAAACATGTTAGCAAGCACAAAAACAAACCCAAAGGGATGTCACAAGTGCCCTTCTATCCTAACAAGCAAGCATTGATCAAATATACATCAAATAAGGGCATGTTAAGAACAAAATTCAAACACATAGAGAACACGTCTTAAAAATCAAGCAATTAATCACCAAGACACCTCAAGTAGGCATAAATAACATATCAAAGTCACACTACCAAAATCAGAAGCTAACAACCTTAAAGAATTGATCAAACAGGCATTAGGGTTTCATTAACTTCTACACAAAGCAACAAGTCCAAAGGCATCCAAACAAGGCCTAAAAATCATGGTAAAATTCACTAACATACTTTAGCATGTTAATAACACATACCAAAAAGAATCAGTGTCAATACTATTTTCAAACTAACTATGGAAATTAAATAAACCGGGTTGTTCTTGAAAGAAATAAAATAAAAGGAAATTAATGGTAAAATTAATTCTGAAATGCAAAATAAAGAAAAATAGAAAATAGAAAATAAATAAAACTAAAAGGAAGTCATGAGAACCTTTTTAGAATTTTTGGCATAATAGAACTATTTTTAAACAAATAAAATGAAACTAGAAATTAAAAAGAAATAAAAAGAAATAAAAGCCAAGGAGGTGTAAAGAGCAAGCCCAAAACAGTTCATCAGGAAACTGGGCTGAAAAAGGAGGTGTTAACAGCATAAGCCCAAGGCACATCAAGAGAAGTCAGCCAACAAAACCACAAAATTATTCACATCCTACGGTCCAGATCAAAAGTCAACAAGGTCACCACACCTGATGGCTCAAACACGCAGTCAATGAAATCCAAGTCAACACAATTAAAGGATGAGATTGAGCCAAGGAGTCAAAGTAGTCGGATCTAATGGCTCTCAACAGTTATCAATATTACACAAAACCAACGCGTGAAATTAAGAGTCAAGCCAAACAAAGTAATTAATCCAAGGATCCATATTAAAACTCACAACAATTATGATGTACGCACACACAAAATGATTAACTAAAAAATATAAAGCCACAAGCACATCACGTGCTTCATTAATGTTGTGGCTATCATTCAACCTTCAGATCCAACAAGATCAGCGCACCATATTTAAACCTGGCAATAGAATAGTCCTCACTGGCCAGAGAAGCTCTGGTTGTCTTCTTCGGCCAACCTCCGGCGAAGCAACATCAAAATTTTCCATAAATCCACAATATGCACATCAATAGAAAGCTTAGGTCACAAGGATTTCAAATATTCACTTAGATTTCACATACACTCAAGATTTAGAGCAAATCGAACCGATCAAAATTCAACATCAAAACTGCATTTCATGAATTAACACCTCACAAATGTTCACAATACTTCATATAAGCTAGATTAGACTTATACATCATGAAATAAGAAAAAATATACCAAAATCTAAGCAAAGATGGAAGAATGTTCAAACATAATTTGAAGCTTTCCTTGCAATTTGAGAAAACCAGAGAGTATGTGAGAGCTTCCTTATGATTCCTTAGATCTTCTTCAAGCCAAATAAAGGCTATAGATCTTTGATTAAGTGAGAAATTGAAGAAATTTGAAAATAGTGTTTATCTTCAAATGATCAACACATCTGCCTCTAGCTTCCAAACTAAGGAGAAGGATAATGATGTGATAGATGGTGATGTTTAGGCGATTCAGAGGTGAAAATGAAGTGTAAAATGGAGAAAATGCAGATCTGAGAGTTTGTTTGGCTATCAAGAACTATGAGCACAATGAGAGAAAAAGCTTAGAGTGAGATGTGTGATGAAAATGTGAGAAATTCCCTTCAAAAACCGTGACTCAATCTTTTATATGGAGGGTGATTTTTGTGCTAATGCAAAATGTGAGTGCAAGGTTGTTATCCATAAAATCAAGGAAAGAACCCATGTTGTCCCTTTCAACTTTCCATTTGATTTTTAAAAAGGATCATTCTGCATAATCTTCTTGATATTCTTATTTGCCGCCTCTACCGGGCCATTCATATTTGGCCGGTAAGGAGAAGAATTGTGATGTTGTATCTTGAAGTCCCGGCATAGCTCATCCATCATTTTGTTCAAATTAGAACCATTATCAGTAATGATTCTCTCGGGAACTCCATATTTGCAGATAATGTCCTTCTTAAGAAATTTGGCCACCACCTGCCTGGTGACATTGGCATAAGATGCTGCTTCGACCCATTTGGTGAAGTAATCTATTGCGACCAATATAAAATGATGGTCGTTTGAAGCAGTTGGCTCAATCTTTCTGATCATGTCAATGCCCCACATAGAAAAGGGCCAAGGAGATGACATGACGTTGAGTGAGCTTGGAGGAACATGCACTTTGTATGCATAAATCTGGAACTTATGACATTTTCAGGCATATGAACAATAGTCTGCATCCATTGTTAACCAGTAATACCCTGACCTTAGTAACTTCTTTTCCATGGCATGTCCTCCTGCATGGGTACCGAATGATCCCTTATGAACTTCCTGCATTAACATGTCTGCTTTGTGTCTATCCATGCATCTGAGCAAGACCATGTCCAAGTTTCTCTTGTACAGAACGCCATCAGCATTTAAGAAGAAACTCGCAGCAAGTCGCCTCAAAGTCTTTTTGTCGTTGGAAGATGCCCCAACTGGGTATTTATACTTTCTAGAAAGTGTTTAATGTCATGATACCAAGGCTTATCATCATACACTACATCAATAGAGAACACATATGCAGGTATATCAAGCCTGGAGATATCAATCTTGGGGACATAGTTCCAACAAAACACTTTGATGGTAGAAGAGAGCGTAGCCAATGCATCGGTAAACTGATTTTTATCACGTGATATGTACTGAAGCTTTACTGTTGTGAAGAATGTCAACAGCCTTCTGGCATAATCCCTGTAAGGAATTAAGTGTTCTTGATGAGTATACCACTTGCCAGTAATATGATTAATCATGAGAGCTGAATCTCTGAATATATCGAGGGTCTTAATCCTGAGATTAATAGCCTCCTCTATTCCTATAATGCAAGCCTCATACTCCTCTTCATAATTCGTGCAACCAAAAGTGATTCTCGCGGCGAAGGGAAAATGAACACCTTCAGGAGTGATTAGAACAACACTAACTCCGTGCCTATTGATATTGACAGCCCCATCAAACATCAATCTCCATTTGGATTCAGGGTCTGGCCCCTCCTCCGGGAGTGGTTCCTTGCAGTCTTTAGCTTTGAGGTACATGATGTCCTCATCAGGAAAGTCAAATTTCATGGGTTGATAATCATCCTCAAGAGGTTGTTGTGCAAGATAGTCTGAGAGCACACTTCCTTTGATGGCCTTTTGCAAAGTGTATTGAATATTGTACTCAGTCAACACCATCTGCCAACATGCAACCCTTCCAGTTAACGTTGGTTTCTCAAAAATTTATTTGAAAGGATCCATCTTTGAAATTAACAGGGTAGTATGGGTCAACATATATTGTCTCGGTCGGCGAGCAGCCCATGCCAAAGGGCAACAATTTTTCTCGAGCAGTGATTATCTTGATTCACAGTCGATAAGCTTTTTGTTAAGGTAGTATATTGCATGCTCTTTTCGACCAAACTCGTCATGTTGGCCTAAAACACATCCCATTGATCCTTCAAGCATAGTCCAATACATGATGAGCGGCCTCCCCAGAACCTGAGGCATCAGAATTGGAGGTTCCTGCAAGTATTCTTTGATCTTTTCAAAATCCTTTTGATAATCTTCGTTCCACCTGACCGCATGCTCTTTTCTTAGCAATTTGAATATTAGTTCACATGTAGCTGTGAGGTGAGTATGAACCGTGCAATGTAGTTCAATCTACCCAAGAAGCCACGCACTTCTTTTTTTGTTCGCGGTGCAGGTATATCTTGTATGGCTTTGACTTTGGCAGGATCTACCTCTATCCTTTTCTGGCTCACAATGAAACCAACAGTTTTCCTAAACGCACCCCGAAGGTGCACTTGTTAGGATTTAACCTCAGACGAAACTTCCTCAGTCATTCAAAAAGCTTTTTGAGGTTAACCAGATGCTCTTCTTTATTTCGAGACTTGGGAATCATGTCATCCACATAACATTCAATCTCTTTTTCGATCATATCATGAAACAACGTTACCATAGCCCGCTGGTAAGTTTCCCCGGCGTTCTTCAAACAAAAAGGCATAACTTTATAGAAAAATATACACCAAGGGGTAATGAACGTTGTTTTCTCCATGTCTTCCGGTGCCATTTTAATCTAGTTATAACCGGAGAAGCCATCTATGAAGGAAAAGACCGAGAACTGAGCCATATTATCAACCAATACATCAATGTGAAGTAATGGGAATCATCTTTCGGGCTCGCTCTGTTTAAGTCCGGGTAGTCAACGCACATCCGAACCTTGCCGTCTTTCTTCGGTACTGGAACAATGTTAGCTACCCATGGTGGGTAACTAGTCACGACAAGGAATTCGGGGTCCCACTGCTTCTGAACCTCTTCCTTAATTTTCATCGCCATGTCAAGACGAGTTCTACGAAGCTTTTGCTAAACAGGAGGGCAGTCTTCCCACAATGGCAGCTTATGCATCACAATGTCTGTATCTAAACCCTGCATATCCTGATATGACCAAGCAAAGACGTCCATATATTCTTGAAGCATGCCAATTAACTCCTCTTTTACCCCGACCTGCAGATTGGCCCCTATCTTTATTTCCTTCTTTGCGTCTTCTGTCCCGATATTGATAACTTTAACCTCTTCTTGATGATGCTGAATAACTCTTTCTTCTTGTCTCAATAACCTGGCCAATTCTTCAGGGAGTTCACAATCTTCCTCAACCCCTTCATCAACTTGGTAAATAGGATTATCGAAGTAATATTCAGTCATAGCAGAAGAGTTGTCAAGTAAATCCGAATGATTGGTTCTGCAAAAGTGATGTTCTTATTTCAGAATCTGTTTTATGAAAAAGAAAGAAAAAACAAAAGAAAAACATTGCCATTTTTATTGTTTTTGTGAAAAAGTTTAAAAAGAAAGAAAGGGAACACAATTTTGAATGAAAAATGTCATTTATTCATGATAAAATAAATTGCATAAAATGCAAGGAGGCCATACAATGGATCCATACACCTTGGGTAGAGTGTAGGACTTAACATGCGTATGATAATGGAAAAACAAAGAAAATTACTCTGGTCGGCTAGTAACTTGGACGAAGTCTTCCGCGAACCAGTTTTTAAGCTCTTCCCCTGGGACACAAAGACGAACCCAGTTGTCAAGATCATAATCACTGTCAGCATCATCTTCAATAGCACATACTTGATTAGGATCAATTACACCCCTACTGGAGAAATTAATTGATCTGCTCTGAGACCCTGCTACCTGCCCTAGGACATAACCTATCCCAAACTTGTCTTCCTTCTTATCAACCTCAACCAGCTTGCCCCAACCTTGGGCATTTCTAGACTGCACCACTTCCATGGCCTTCTTGTACGATGAGATGGACATGCAGACTCTCTCATTACCTTCAACCCCAGAGCTAGGAGAAACCTCATTGACATGAACAACCTCAAAAGCTTGACAAAGTGTCTCATGGATCTCCCCGTCCATTTCGACGTATTTGAACGTAGACAAGTGGATGACAAATATGTCTTCTTTCTCACAAACAGTGATGACCTGTCAATCAAATACATACTTCAATTTCTATTGCAAGGTGGCGGTCACAGCGCCTGCAACATGAATCCATGGATGTCCCAAATCACAACTATAAGTTGGTTATATATCCATGACATAAAAGGTGATCTTGAACACTTGCGATCCAATCTTAACCGACAACTCAACTTCACCAAATACTGATCTCCTGGAGCCATCAAATGCTTTCACCACTAAATCACTTGGCCTCAACACAATTGCATCAACATCCAGCTTCATTAAAGCCTTCTTAGGAAGCACATTAAAAGAAGATCTCATGTCCACCAACACATGGGATAGTACAACTCCTTTACATTCCATCGTGATGTGCAAGGCTTTTTTGTGATTTCGGCCTTCAGAAGTTAGATTCCTATCTGTGAATCTCAGTCCATGACTGGCGTTCATATTGGCCACCACTGTTTCCAGCTGATTCACAATGATTTCTTGGGGTACATAAGCCATTTCTAGCACTTTCATCAAGGCTTCTCGGTGCGCCTTGGAACACATCAACAAAGATAAGATAGAGATTTTTGAAGGCATTTAGTTCAGTTGTTCGATAACCTTATAATCACTCTTCTTTATTATCCGCATAAATTCTTCTACTTCTTTCTCAAAGGTACTCTGCTCTATAGCTGGAGTCACAACCTCTTCAGTATCTACCTATTTGACCTTAGCTCTAGCAGCAGCTTCAGCTTCCGTATTTCTTTTTAGAGTTTGTGGAGCGAAAAGTCGTCCACTACGAGCGAAACCCCTTACACCTCCAACATTGACAATACTAGGATCAATAATCACATGCTTATCTTCAATATTCTGGCCTTGAACATAAACATTTGAGCTATAATGCCAAGGAATTCCTCTTTCGCTTTCATAAGGCATGGGCCTGGGAACAGTGATAGTAACAGGGCTGACTGTAGCAGGATTGACCTCTTGAGGCACATAAATGGTTACTGGTGCTGGCCTGGGAGGTGTTGCACCCTAATTTTTTCCCTAAGTTTTCTTCGCATTTCATCTGCATCTTGCATACAAACAAGATCGCACTGGTTAATCAGTTATTCTCGGGTTAGGTTTATGCCTTGCAGGGGATCACCGTTGTCTTTAATTACTTTATTTGTTTATGTTTACTAACCAATAATCAAAATCCAAAAAAATATATTTTGTTTCCTTTTACTAACCTTTTTTTTCAGGAAGAAGAACCATTGAAAAATGCCAAAAATAGTAATCCTGCAGCTCGAGCGAAACTTCACAGAAAAAGTCGAAGACGATCCGCAAATAATTCAAAATTATCAGATCAAGGATTTTCCAAGTTAATTGATTCATTCAAAGAATTTCCAAGGTTCATGTGTTCATTTCTTTGACGTACAGCAAGAATCAGGCCGAAACAACCAAGCAACCATGTTTAAACAAAAAAAAATTCAAATTTCAGCTTGGTTAATCGGTTAACCAAATGGTTAACCGGTTAACCAGTGCGAAATTTGAATTATTTTATTCAAATTCAGCACCCTTACTTATTGATTTAATTGGAATATTCTAGATCCATTGGTTTCTGATTTCTCTACATCACTTTGATCATTTCCTAACATAAACCCTCACTAATCACCACTCTTTTCCATTTCCCACCAAAATTTCAATTACCAAACCTAAATTCAAATTACCAAAGCAAGCTCCATTCCACCAAATTTCCATACCTAATGCCTTTAAATAAGACCACAATTTCATTCATTCCACAAGCTTTTGATAGCCACAAATCCTCTTGCAAATTACTTCCCCAACACCAAAATTCTCAAAAGCTCGCTTTCTTTCTTTTGAAGTTATCAAGAAGTCATATTGAATTCTTGATTAACTTGAGCTAAACCTTCATCCTTTCATTCTTTTGGTCATCAATTTCAGTAGATCTAAGCTTGTGTTGGTCCAATTTGAAGAAGAGCTTTTGGTAATTCATCTTCCTCCATAAACCCATATTCACCATCAACATTCAAGATGTAGATCTTTGGTGCTTTTGTTTCTAGATCCTTTGGATCTTTATTTGTTGTTTGATTGCAGGGATTCCATTGTATTTTGTTTTTAAAATTCGTGCAAATTCAGATCATGATCATCTAATGTTTGAGAAAAGATTTCAAAATGGATCATGCTGAATTTTCTGCATTTTTTAGCCTCTGGTACAACGTTAACCGGTTAACCATTTAGTTAACTGGTTAACCAGTTTAAAAACAGCGCAGATTATTCAAAATCTGCTTGCGTTAACCGGTTAACCAATTGGTTAACTGGTTAACACAAGTCAGAATGGTGTTTTTGGCTTGTTTCAAGCCCCTTTTTGGTTCCTCTTTCTTCTTCTTCTTCCTCCTTTTTATTTTTACCTTGGGAAGCACTTTTGGGAGTGATATTTCCTTAATTTCAATGAACTTTGGGTGTAGATTAGAGTAGTTAATGTTCATTAATTCAAAACTACCTTTAAGTGGATTATTCAATTCATTTAAGGTACTTTGCATTAGTGATACATTTTTATGCTTGAATCCACCAAGATGAGTGATTGAACTTAAGGATGGAAGAATACCATAAGTACGGCTCAATTTGGTATTCACCTTTAGTTTTGTGCAGTATCGCGTCCGGATGACGATTTACATATCGTTTATCTCTCATGCATTAGAACTAACATTATGCACCTTAATTGGTGGTGGACGGCCTCGTTTGTAGGGTAATTACTTCGTAAATTACTCGGCGATTACTTAACATAGACCTAAATGTGTCCCGACTTCGGAATAAAAATCTAATTGGGTACTTTCACTTTCGTGGACCGGATCTCTTGTTGATCGCGTAATCCCAAATTGGTTAATCATATTGCATTAAGGATCGATACTTATGAATGTTTGATGCGTAGGTGCTTTGGGTCTCCCAATCGCCTTTCAAATTTCATTGAATTCGATTTGGTTTGCCTTGATTAATCGATATAGTGTAAGATGCTAAGCGGATCTGGTTGCCTTTCGGTTTTGGTTACTTTTTGGTTGTGGTTGATTAAGTTCACCATACCATTATTATGTGAATATTATTGTACTACTACTACTATTAATATTTTAGATTCTTGCACTTTAATTTCTTTTTGTTACTAACATTTAATTTCTTGCACTTTTATTGCCTTTATTCTATTTTTCTTTGTTCATCCATATTATGTTTATTATTTGCTCTTATTATTTTGTGGATTTTCCTTTTGTCCATTTGGACACAAAAAATTTAATAAAGGATTAAACCTCTAAAAAACTTGTGACTTTAATTTAAGGACTACTGGTTACTATCCTTAGCATTTGGAGTGAAGATTTGGACTTAGATTCTTAGGACACTTCCTTTTCCTTGATCTTCATAAAGTTGGATTTAGCCTTTATTTGGACATTTGCTAACTTATAAGGATGGAACTCTTATGCTCATAATTTGGAATGTCATCAAGTTTGGTTAGATCTTTCTTCCCTTATCTCCTTATTTTCTTTTTTTAGGATAGTCCCTTCATCTCCTCCCATTCTTCAATTTTCAAAACCTTCTCCCTTTTTCAAAGGATTCTTTCTTTTTTAAATCATCACCTCTTTAATAATCAAAAACCTTGACTTTTGTCAAGTGGATTTTTACCTCTTTCTTTTCTCTTTAAAAATAAATGAATCTAATCATGTTGACCTTAATTCAAAAATAAAAAGAATCAAACTCATTCAAGTGGTTTTGTGCCTTTGTGCACTTTTGTTTCTTTTATTTAAAAAGAGTGTCGATTATGAGTCATTATTCTTTAGTCGGGTGCAAGTCTCTCAATCTCCCAATCATAACCCACCCTTTTCATTATTTGTACCACGAACTACGGGGTTTTGATCTTGCATTGCACTTTGTGGGTACGTAGGCATGAGGTGGTAAACCTCTCCAAACACAAAAATATTAAAAAATAATTATTTTCTCATTTTTACAAACCATTTTCAAACCAAAAGCAGTAAATTTTTGAAAGGGCTCCCGTGGAGTACTACAAACATTTTGGGTGCGTAAAACCTTCTCATTTTGTAACCTATCCCCTTACCTCTTTCTCTGTTGTGTTTCTTTAGCTTTTTTATTTTAGATTCATTAGGATTTATTCGCTCTTTTTTCCTTTTCCTCTTGGAATAAAATAAAAGCGCGGTGACGACTCTGTTTACTTCGAGTTAAACTAATTAATAGTTTACACTCATATTTTTACCGCTACAGAAAAGTGGCGACTCTGATGGGGAGTATTCTCTAAGTGGATTCGGCCTACTTTGATTTATTTACTGCTTTGGCCTTATTTGTTTGTTATTTATTTGTTCTGTTTCGGTTTTGGTGATCCTCTGTGAGTGAGATAGATTATAACCTGGATCTGAGTTGAACTTATGATAGGACGACGATATTCAAAGTGATAAACGATGGAGTAGTCCAAAGCTATATCAATTTGATAATCTCCATTCGGTTAGGCTCTCTTGGATTATCAATGTCATGATGAGTAATCATACGTGGCTTTATTTTCCGACCTTGAGCTGATCATACTGAGGACTGTAGAACCCGTAACCCATCCAAGCCAATTTAGGAACGTAGTGCGGAAACCATCCAGGTGTAATCCTAAGGTGGTTGTAATGCGATACTACACTCGGACGAGGTCTATTTTAAGAATGTTATCGGTTGGGGAGTAATCCAACGTACCGATAATATTCTAAAGATGGTTGTTAACTTCAGGCACCTCTGTTAGCACCCTTTTTGGTTTTCTGCAGGTACAATGAAGACAAAACCTTAGTACTTACCTGTGTGGGTTGGTGTTCTATTACCTTGACTTCATGCTCGTGACTCGGAACCTAAACCCATGTTCTTTGTGTGATCTTGTTTGTGGTTGTTGCATACATGCCATCATGCATTCATGAGCATTGTTTTTGAGATTTCAAGGGACTCATAAGGAACTTTTTCAAAATTTCTGATGTCTATGGTTATGAATTTTGAAAGGAGGAACACAAAGAAGTACACCTTCAAGAATCTTAATATAGTAGAATTGAGAAATCTAGGAGCATTGGTGGTTGACACCCAAGAGTTCCGGAAGTGTTATGGAAAGCTATTCTTTATTTTGGATATCGATGTACCAGAGGGGATTATCCCTACCTTAGCTCAGTTTTATGATCTGTTGCATCATTGTTTCACCTTTCTGGATTATCAGCTTGTGCCGACTTTGGAGGAGTACTCTCATTGGATGGGTCTACCTATTTTGGACAAGGAATTTCTTTTCAGTGGTTTAGAGAAGGAGCTTACAACCAAAGTCATCGCCAAAGCCCTTTTTGTCAAGGAGTCCGATCTTAATGGGAAGTTTCTTCCAAAAGGGAGTGTTCGTGGTATTAATGCCAAGTTCTTGATGGGGAAATCTTCTACTTCACTTACTTTGGGTCATAAGGATGCATTTGAGGCTATTCTTGCTTTGCTCATTTATGGGGTTGTCTTGTTTCCTAACTTAGATGGTATTGTGGATGAGAATGCCATTCATATTTTCTTGAAGAAGAATCTTGTACCTACTTTGCTTGGAGACATGTATCATGCCTTTCATTATAGGACCTCCAAAGGTGATGGAGAGATTGTGTGTTGTGCGCCTCTTCTCTACAGGTGGTTTATTTTGCACCTACCAAAATCCGACGTCTTCAAGGATAATAGAGAGAATCGAAGATGGTCTCAAAGGATTATGTCTCTTTCTCACAAGGATATGACTTGGTATTGTTCCCATTATGATACTGGAGTGCTTATTGACAGTTGTGGAGAGTTTCCTAATGTACCTTTTCTTGGTACACGTGGGGGAAATAGTTACAACCCTATTCTTGCTAGGCGACAGTTGGGATATTGTTTGAAGGACATACCAAACAACCTTTCCTTATACCGTTTCTTCTTTCTTGATGGTGCAGATCATGTAGAAATGAAGAAAAGGATTGCTCATTCTTGGCATGCGGTTCATCGAAAATAGAAGGGTCAATTGGGAAGACAACACCTTGCTCCCTCCGAGTGTTACATCCAGTGGGTTCGATCTAGGGCTTCCAAGCTCAAGATGCCTTATCCACCCGAGGAGCCTTTGTTTCCTATACTACCATTGTCTGCTTTTCTTCCTCCCATTGATGAGAAGGTTGCTCTTCAAGAAGAGTTGGACAAGATGAAGAAAGAGAAAGAAGAATGGCTACTTGAGAAGACTACAATGCAAGAGCAGCTGAAGGATAAGGATGATCTCATTGAGTTACTTGAGCGGCGTGTTACGAAGAGGCCAAGAGAGGATTTATTTTCCTCTAGTACTCCATCTACCATTCCTCCTACATCCGGTGCTTGGAAGACCATTGTTGACCAATTGGTGAAGGATAAGGAAGACATAGATAATCAGTACAAGAAGGAGATTAAGAGGATTCGCATGAAGTACCAGCTAGGATTCGGATCTTCTTCGGATGTGATCCCCTAGGCCTAGTTTACTTTTTCTCTCATGTATTAGGATAGTTGAGGCTTGTACTTAACTTGTAATCCTTACTTTTATCTTATAGTCCTTTGAAATCTTTGCATTTGCATACGCATACCATGAATCATACCCGCATTTGTCTTGCTTTTTGAGTGTTGTTTAGGGATCTTATGTTGCTTCTTGGTCTTCGTTCATTTCTCCTGTCAAGCTGACTCACAAAGTTGATACTCGGGCTAATCGGAAGAAGATGTCGGAAACCTTACAACAAGAGAATCGCGAGCTGCGCGAGGAGGTTACATATCTGAAGGAAAGTTTGGAAAGAGTTACTGCCATGATGAAAAGCTTGGTGGCTGCTCAGAATCAGCCACCTCCTACTAATTCTCTTGTTCAGAATACAGTCATCTCTGAGATTGTTACTACATCAATTCCTGTTGAAACTGTCATTTCTCCTTGCTATTGCATGCCTTCTAGCACACCATGGGGCATGCTGGTTGATTTCATTCCTGCTGGTTATCATCCTCCTCCTCCTGAGACTGCTGTATTTAATACTCTTCCACCAGTGATGACTACTCTTCCACCAGTGATGACTACTGCACCGCCTGTGATGCACACTATTCCGCACCATGATGAAATGATTTACCATGATGAGCCCAGTGAAGGCACTGGTGTGATTGAAAGAATTGATGATTTTCAAGGTCGTTTTGTTGAGATACAGAAGGAGATGAGAGCCTTAAAGCATAAGGATTTGTTCAGAAAAGATGCTTATGATCTTTGTTTGGTCCCTAATGTTAAAGTTTCGTACAAGTTCAGGTTGCCTGAGTTCGAGAAGTATAAAGGCAACACTTGTCCTCTGAGTCATTTGATTATGTATGCTAGAAAGATGTCTGCTCAGACAGACAATGATAAGCTGCTGATTCATTATTTCCAGGATAGTTTGACTGGTGCAGCTATGAGATGGTATATGAGTTTGGATAATAGCCAAATCAATACTTTCAATGATTTGGGAGAGGCTTTTGTTAGGCAATACAAGTATAATGTAGATATGGCACCAGATAGAGATCAGCTCCGTGCTATGTCCCAGAAGGACAAAGAGACTTTCAAAGAGTACGCACAGAGATGGCGTGAGCTAGCATCTCAGATTGTTCTTCCTTTAGAAGAGAAAGAAATGACGAAGATCTTTTTGAAGACTTTAGGTTCTTTCTACTATGAGAAGATGATAGTAAGTGCTCCTTCTAATTTCACCGAAATGGTGAATATGGGGATGCGACTAGAAGAAAGTGTCCGCGAGGGACGGTTGAGCCAAGAGAATAGTAATGGCTCGAGCTCTAGAAGGTTCAATTTTGGTAAAAAGAAAGAAGGTGAGACTAATGATGTGTCTCGTGAAAGTTAACGAAGACCTTGTGGTTGTGAGAATCATCATCAACAACATGTAGCTTCTGTAACTCCGGTGATTAATGTGACTCCAACTGTGCCAGTAGCTCCAAAGTATCAGCCTCGTTATCAACAACTTTCTGTGCAACAGAGTGGTAATCAACAGGTTCGTGCTAAGCCAAGTTTTGATCCCATTCCGATGTTGTATGCGGATTTTCTTCCATCTTTGATTGCAAAGAATCTTGTGCAAACACGTTCTCCACCTCCAGTTCCAGAGACTATCCCATGGTGGTATAAGCCAAAGGCTCACTGTGCTTTTCATCAAGGTGCCCCGGGGCACGATGTTGAGAACTGTTATCCATTGAAGTTTGAAGTGCAGAAATTGATAAAGAACAATATTCTATTCTTCAATGATGTTAATCCAAATGTGAAGACAAATCCGCTGCCGAAGCATGGTAATACGTCTGTGAATATGGTTGATGGTTGTCCTGGTTTATTCAAGATTTATGAGGTTCATCATATTCGAAGGTCTTTGGTTGAGATGCATGCTTTCTTAAGTGAATATCACGATATTGATCACGATTATGATGTATGTTACATATGCTCGGTGAACCCTTGTGGTTGCGTGATTGTTAAGAGAGACATTCAAAAGATGATGGATGATAAGTTGATTGAAGTGACAGCAAAAAGAGATGAGTATGAAAATGAAGTGAATGTTATTGTGCCTTAGTTCAATATTCTTGAGAAGGTTGTTCCTGAGAAGGTGGTTATTTCTTTTGATAGCCGCAAATATGATGTTACTCCCTTGGTGATCAATTTTCCTGGTCCAATGCCATATGAGTCTAATAAAGTTGTTCCATATCGGTATAATGGTACGATGATAGAAAAAGGTAAGGAAGTTCCTATTCCTTCTCCAAGGTCTGTGGTTAACATTGCTGATGTGACAAAGGTTACTCGAAGTGGTAGAGTTTATGCTTCGGATCCTCCAAAGAGAGTTGAAGATACAAGTGCGAGTAAACAGATTATGGATGTTGTTGCCCGATCAGGTCAATTCGGTGATAGTGAAGATGAAGTGTTGAAATTGATAAAGAAGAGCGAGTACAACGTTACTGAGCAGTTGTTGCATACTCCGTCGAAGATATCAGTTTTATCACTCTTGATGTGCTCTGAGGCTCATAGGCAGTCTTTGCAGAAGATTCTTGATCAAGCTTATGTTGACCATGATGTGACTGTTGATAAGTTTGATAGTATTGTGGCTAATATCACATCATGCAATAATTTGAGTTTCTGTGATGATGATATTCCTGAAGAAGGAAGGAATCATAACTTGGCTTTACATATTTCAGTGAACTGTCAGGAAGATGCTATGTCTAAGGTGCTGGTTGATACTGGGTCTTCTCTGAACGTGATGTCAAAGTCGACTTTGTCAAGGCTAGCGTACCAAGGCGCTCCCATGAGGCATAGTGGGATTATTGTGAAAGCTTTTGACGGATCAAAGAAGACTGTGATTGGTGAAGTTGATCTTCCTATTCTGATTAGACCGTTTATATTCTAAATTACTTTTCAAGTAATGGATATACGTCCCGCTTACAGTTGTCTCCTTGGAAGACCCTGGATTCATGAGGCAGGAGCCGTGACTTCTACTCTTCATCAGAAGCTGAAGTTTGTGAAAGATGGGAAATTAGTGACTATTGGCGGTGAACAGGCGATACTAGTGAGCAATTTGTCATCTTTCTCCTATATTGATGCTGAAGAAGAGGTGGGAACTTCAATTCAGGCTCTTTCTGTTGTTGATAATGCTGCTAAGAAGAATGTCATGCCTATGTCTTCTCTCAAGGATACTCTGCGCGCGCTTGAAACTGGTTGATCTGACGGTTGGGGACGAGTTATTGATGTTGTCGACAACAAGGAAGGATTCGGTATTGGTTTTACACCAGGTGTGGTTCTCAATGACCCGAAGACTATTCAAGAAGGATTCTGAAGTGATGGGTTTATCAACGATCATTCCGCTGTTGCCATCATTGAAGATGATGAAGATGAAGAAATGCCTAACTTTGTTACGCACGGAAAGATTTGCAAGAACTGGATTGCTGTTGATGTTCCTTTTATTGTTCATGCTTTAAAGTAATTTGTTTTATTTTCTTTCAAAAATCCTTTCACTCTGCCCAAGGTGAAAGTGATGTTTGTCGGGCTTTGTTTCAAATTTTATCATCATCAATAAAATGCTATTTTGTTATTTCCATATGTGTTTTTGCTTTTTGCTTTATTCTGAAAAATGGTAACATAAAAAACCCAAAATAATAATAATTGTTTATCTGCATAATGTTTGCACTTTTGTTCATACTCTAAAATAAAAATAAAATCATTGTGCAGATTGATTGATAAACCCATTGAAAACAATGATCATATGCCCACTCCCAACTTTGAATTCCCTGTGTTTGAAGCTGAGGAAGAGGATTTTGAAGAGATTCCTGATGAGATTTCTCGGTTGCTTGAGCACGAGGAGAAGGTTATTCAGCCTCATGGAGAGTCTATAGAAATAGTCAACTTGGGTTCTGAAGATGATAAGAAAGAAGTTAAAGTTGGAGCATTGCTTAGTCCTGATGTTAAGAAGAGGATTGTAGAGCTTCTTAGAGAGTATGTTGATGTGTTTGCTTGGTCTTATCAAGACATGCCAGGTCTTAATACTAATATTGTGGAGCATAGATTGCCGTTGAAGCCTGAATGTCCACCTGTGAAGCAAAAGTTGATAAGAATTCATCCTGATATGGCAATAAAGATCAAAGAGGAGGTTCAAAAGCAGATTGATGCAGGTTTTCTTGTGACATCTAATTATCCTCAATGGATGGCCAATATTGTGCCTGTTCCAAAGAAAGACGGAAAAGTCCAAATGTGTGTTGATTACAGAGATTTGAATAAAGCCAGTCCAAAAGATGATTTTCCATTGCCACACATTGATGTGTTGGTAGATAATACAACTAAGTTTGATGTGTTCTCTTTTATGGACGGATTTTCCGTTTATAATCAAATAAAGATGGCACCCGAGGACATGGAAAAGACCATATTTATTACACCATGGGGAACATTCTGCTACAGAGTGATGCCCTTTGGATTGAAGAATGCTGGTGCGACATACCAAAGAGTTATGACCACACTTTTCCATGATATGATGCACAAAGAAATTGAGGTATATGTTGATGATATGATCGCTAAGTCAAGGACTGAAGAGGATCATGTTGAACATTTGTTGAAGTTGTTTCAGAGATTAAGGAAGTTTAAGCTTTGTTTGAATCCGAATAAGTGCACATTTGGTGTACGTTCTGGAAAGTTGTTAGGTTTCATTGTCAGCCAAAGAGGCATTGAAGTTGATCCTGATAAAGTGAAAGCTATTCGGGAAATGCCTGCTCCAAGGACTGAAAAGCAAGTAAGAGGATTCTTGGGCCGTTTGAATTATATTTCAAGGTTTATCTCTCACATGACTGCCACATGTGCTCCGATCTTCAAGTTGCTTCGGAAAGACAAAGGTTGTGTCTGGACAGATGATTGTCAGAAAGCGTTTGAAAGTATCAAAGAATATCTGCTTGAACCTCCTATTTTGTCTCCACCAGTGGAAGGTAGATCGTTGATCATGTACTTGACTGTGTTGGAAGATTCCATGGGTTGTGTGCTTGGTCAGCAAGATGAATCTGGAAGAAAAGAATATGTAATTTACTACTTGAGTAAGAAATTTACTGATTGTGAGTCTCGATACTCCATGCTTGAAAAAACTTGTTGTGCCCTAGCTTGGGCTGCAAAGCGTCTTCGCCAGTATATGCTGAATCATACAACTTGGTTGATCTCTAAAATGGATTCGATCAAGTATATATTTTGAAAAGCCTGCTTTGACTGGGAGGATTGCTCGTTGGCAAATGTTATTGTCAAAATATGATATCGAGTACCGAGCTCAAAAAGGTATAAAAGGTAGTATCTTGGCTGACCACTTGGCACATCAACCGATTGATAACTACCAGCCTATCAAGTTTGATTTTCCAGATGAGGATGTGATGCATTTGAAAATGAAAGATTGTGATGAACCTGAGATTGAGGAAGGGCCGGAGCCTAGATATCGATGGGTTTTAGTTTTTGATGGTGTTGTGAATGCACGCAGAAGAGGAATTGGGGCAATGATCATTACTCCCCATGGTTCGCATATTCCTTTTGCTGCGAGGTTGACTTTTCCTTGTACCAATAATGAAGCTGAGTATGAAGCCTGTATTATGGGTCTTGAAGAAGCTATTTATATGAGGATTAAGCATCTTGATGTGTATGGAGATTCTTCTTTGGTAGTCAATCAAATCAATGGTAAGTGGGTAACTCATCAACCCCACTTGATCCCTTATAGAGATTATGCCAGGAGAATATCAACTTTCTTCACTAAAGTTGAGTTTCATTATGTGCCTCGTGATGAAAATTAGATGGCAGATGCTTTGGAAACTATAGCTTATATGATAAAGGTGTACCAGTGGAATGACGTTCCCATGATCAGAGTGATGTGGTTTGAAAGACCAGCTCATGTGTTTGCAGTTGAAGAGGTCCATGATGACAAGCCTTGGTATCATGATATTAAATGTTTTCTTCAGAGTCAGGAGTACCCACTTGGGGCATCCGATAAAGACAAGAGGAATTTGAGGAGATTAGCAGGCAATTTCTTCCTGAATGGGAATGTGCTTTATAAGAGGAATTTTGACATGGTCTTGCTCAGATGCGTGGATAGACACAAAGCAGACATATTAATGAAAGAAATTCATGAAGGATCGTTTGGTACTCATGCTAATGGGCCTGCAATGGCTAAAAGATGTTGAGAGCGGGTTACTATTGGTTGACAATGGAATCTGATTGTTGCAAGTATGTGAAAAAGTGCCAAATGTATGCTGATAAGATTCATGTGCCACCAACTTATCTCAATGTGATTTCTTCCCCATGGCCCTTATCTATGTGGAGAATTGACATGATTGGTATGATTGAACCCAAGGCTTCAAATGGACATCGTTTTATTCTTGTGGCAATTGACTACTTCATTAAGTGGGTGGAAGCGGCATCGTATGCTAATGTGAGCAAGCAAGTTGTGGTTCGGTTTATCAAGAATAACATTATCTGCAGATATGGTGTTCCGAATAGAATCATTACTGATAATGGTTCGAACTTGAATAATAAGATGATGAAAGAGCTTTGTGAAGAATTCAAGATTCAACACCATAATTCTTCTCCTTATAGACCGAAGATGAATGGGGTTGTTGAAGCTGTGAATAAGAACATTAAGAAGATCATTCAGAATATGGTTGTGACATATAAGGACTGGCATGAGATACTCCCTTTTGCTTTGCATGGGTATCATACATCTGTCCGCACTTCAACATGGGCAAACCCTTTCTCACTTGCTTATGGTACAGAAGCAGTGCTCCTCGTTGAGGTTGAGATCCCATCAATGAGAGTTTTGATGGAAGCCAAGTTGACTGAGGTTGAATGGTGTCAGAGTAGATTTGATCAGTTGAATTTGATTGAGGAAAAGAGAATAATGGCTTTGTGTCATGGTAGGTTGTACAAGCAAAGAATGAAGAAAGCTTTCGACAAGAAGGTCAAACCTCGTGTATTCAGAGAAGGCGACCTCGTGCTCAAAAAGATCTCGTCTTTCATTACAGATTCTCGGGGCAAGTGGACTCCGAACTACGATGGCCCATATGTTGTTAAGAAAGCCTTCTCTGGCGGATCATTAATTCTTGCAACTATGGATGGTGAGGAGATCACTCGTCTTGCGAATGCGGATGCAGTCAAGAAATACTTCGCCTAAAAAGTAAAAGAATAGCTCGCTAAGTTGAAAACCCGAAAGGGCGACTTAGGCAAAAATGAGCGTCTCGGTGGATTGAAAACCCGAAAGGGCGGTCCAGGCAAAAATTAGAGACAAAAACAGAAATAATTATCCCGGTAGATTGAAAACCCGAAAGGAAAATCTAGGAAAAAGTTAGGGATCATGGCAAGTAACTGCATCGACGGATTGGATCACTTATAACGACCAAGGATTTCAGATTCTATCCCTCAGAAGAATTGCCCATCAAAGATTCTTATTCACTCATCCTTGACTGAAGTTTCGGACACAGTGGAATTCAAAGTTGATAGGGAGAATAGTGATCATTGTATTTCAATATAGCCCTTTTCCATGTATTTACCATTTTTCAAACTTTGTAATGATCTATGGAGTCACGCCATTTGCAGACTACCATTCTATCAATAAATTTGAGCTTTTATCCATTTGTTTGAAATTCTTTATATTGTTTCTGTTTACAAATTTTCAATTTATTGTTGATGATGATTTTTGAAACAAATTTAATAAATTTAATCTTTGAAAATTATAAAAACATTTTTTTTATTTGTGAACAAAGAAAGGATATCAATAGTGATTCCAGGGATGGTAAAGTCCGGATGTGTGTAACTTGTCTCTCCCAAAGAAGGGATTTGATCTGTTTGTTTCCTTATGAAATTCCTGATTGGTCCTGGAATGTCGATGTTAATGATGTTTTATTCCCCAGCAACTAACATGAGCAAGGATTGTAAGTACTCTTAATTTGGTTCCTTTCCCCCAGAAGAGTTGTTGGAAGGTATATCCTAGAAAATCCCCAGCTGATTTTGATCTCTTCCTCAGTAGTTAACCCTTGACTTGAAAAGTCTTGGAAGCCCCTGGCCGAGCCTTTGCTCCTCAGCATAAGTTGGTTGCATCCCTCAGCAGAAGTATTGGTATATCAATCAGTTTAGAGGTTTTCTTTTACCTATTGGTGATTATTGATTTAAAATCCCTCATAATTGTGATTTGCTATGATGTTAACTTCTGGTATCCCCCCGTGGGTCGAAAAATTCAAACGTTCAGTGATGAAAGATCTTCATAGATCCCCAGTAAGTCTGCGTGTGATGGTTTCCAACAGATTTTTTTTTAATCTTTGGCAAGTTTTGCACTCTTTCCCCAAGCAGAGTGAGAGTGGTATAACTCTTTCCCCGAATGGAGCAGAAATAGTATGATGGTTGTTCCTACAGGAATTGGTTTAAGAACATTTATGTCCCCAGCATGGATCGTGGAAGTATTCCCCATCCCCGACAGATTTTTACCTCTCCTCAGCAGGATGGTATCCCTATACAGAGTTGATGATTGATGTTTGACACTCCAGTAGGCTATGCTTTATTTGCATCACTGATAGATCTTTACTTTGTCCCCTCATCCAGATCTATGAATATGTTTGTCCCCATCAGAGTTTAACAGGGACATTTCCCTTTTTCCCCAGAGTATGGAAGATTTTGAGTTGTTGAGATATCTCCGACATACTATTCTCTCAGAGTGGAATTTTCTGATGTTATCTGGAATATTTCTTTATGGATTGGATCCCTAGAATTTGTTTTCCCCAATCTAAGTTTTGCCTTGTAGTAGGATTTTATTCCTTTGATGGCTTTTTATTTTCCCCTGCAGGATTTCGAATCGAATCTCCGGCATGGTCCCCGACCTTTTTTCCCTGGTTAGCCGAGTATCTGGTTGTTGTGATGTTTATGTCACCCGTTGCTTATCTTTATGTCTGTTTTTTCAGTATATTCATACTCATGAGCATAGCATATTTTGCTTGAATTCTTGCATTTATCCTTGTTCCCCGCTCTTTGGTGTGATCTTTCCCCACAGAGTGTGTGTCGTTTTCCTCTCAAGTTTAGAGTGTCAACCCTTAAGCAGAAAATGTTTATCCTTTCTATTTCCCCACTGAGTTTGTTTCTCATGGATAATTTTGATTCAATTTCCTCCCCAATTTATTATCTGGATGGAACTTCCCCAGTTGAGATATTTCCTCCTCATAATGAGTCTTGTTTGACCGTTTCTCTCCAATTTGGTTTTGGATTGAAGTTTGGTCTCTTTTTATGAGTTAATGTTTGCTTTGGAATTAAGCTATCATTGTGTGATGGTGGGCAATATTTTCTCCTGCTTGATTATATTACTTTGGAATTAAGCTATCAATTATTCGATAGTGGGTAATATTACCAAATTGATCAAGCTCTTTTGCTTGTACTCCTACCTAGTAAATCTGGTAGTCGAGAGTTCTTCTTCCTACCTAGTAAAAAGGTAATATAAGTTGTTTCCCTTTGTTGTGCTACTACCCAGTAAATCAGGTAGTGGAGAACTTTTCTACCCAGTAAAACGGTAATGGAGGTTATCCCTCTTTGTTTTGCTCCTATCCAGAAAATCGATAGTTGAGTCCATTGTCTCTCCTACTCAGTAAACCGGTAGTTGATAATTCTTTTCCAACTCGGTATTCCTCCATTATTGGACTCGATTATTTATGTTTGGTTGATATTCCCCGGCAGAGCATTTACTTTTTCTCGTTGAACCCTGTTACTTTGATTATATCATATCTTTTCCCCATGTGGAGTCGGTGTTCCAGTGATTTATTTTCCTGGTAACTCTTTTGGTGTCTGTTGTTTTCCCCGGCGGGATTTTTCTTTTGTGTCCCCAAGCTTTTGCTTTTCTCTGGTGGTCATATTTTCCCCACAGAGATCTTGGGCTTGCATATCATATCATATTCATATCATATCATGTTCTCTTAGAACAAAAATTTGGGTTTTATGTATTTAAGTCTCTCCCATCCTGCAGGGACGAAGATGTCAATCTTCATATCTTCAGATTGAAGAAACTTAAATAGGGGCAGCTGTTGCACCCTAAATTTGCCCTAAGTTTTCTTCGCATTTCATCTGCATCTTGCATACAAACAAGATCGCACTGGTTAATCGGTTATTCTCGGGTTAGGTTTATGCCTTGCAGGGGATCACTGTTGTCTTTAATTACTTTATTTTTTTATGTTTACTAACCATTAATCAAAATCCAAAAAAATATATTTTGTTTCCTTTTACTAACCTTTTTTCAGGAAGAAGAACCATTGAAAAATGCCAAAAATAGTAATCGTGCAGCTCGAGCGAAACTTCACAGAAAAAGTCGAAGACGATCCGCAAATAATTCAAAATTATCAGATCAAGGATTTCCCAAGTTAATTGATTCATTCAAAGAATTTCCAAGGTTTATGTGTTCATTTCTTTGACGTACAACAAGAATCAGGCCGAAACAACCAAGCAACGATGTTTGAACAAAAAAATCCAAATTTCAGCTTGGTTAACCGGTTAACCAGTGCGAAATTTGAATTTTTTTATTCAAATTCAGCACCCTTAGATTATTGATTTAATTGGAATATTCTAGATCTATTAATTTCTGATTTCTCTACATCACTTTGATCATTTCCCACCAAAATTTCAATTACCAAACCTAAATTCAAATTACCAAAGCAAGCTTCATTCCACCAAATTTCCATACCTGATGCCTTTAAATAAGACCACAATTTCATTCATTCCACAAGCTTTTGATAGCCACAAAACCTCTTGCAAATTACTTCCCCAACACCAAAATTCTCAAAAGCTCACTTTATTTCTTTTGAAGTTATCAAGAATTCACATTGAATTCTTGATTAACTTGAGCTAAACCTTTATCCTTTCATTCTTTTGGTCATCAATTTCAGTAGATTTAAGCTTGTGTTGGTCCAATTTGAAGAAAAGCTTTTGGTAATTCATCTTCCTCCATAAACCCATATTCACCATCAACATTCAAGATGTAGATCTTTGGTGCTTTTGTTTCTAAATCCTTTGGATCTTTATTTATTGTTTGATTGCAGGGATTCCACTGTATTTTTGTTTTAATATTCGTGCAAATTCAGATCATGATCATCTAATGTTTGAGAAAAGGTTTTAAAATGGATCATGCTGAATTTTCTGCATTTTTCAGCCTCTGGTACAACGTTAACCAGTTAACTGGTTAACCGGTTAACCAGTTTAAAAACAGCGCAGATTGTTCAAAATCTGCTTGCGTTAACCGGTTAACCAATTGGTTAACCGGTTAACACAAGTATAAATGGTGTTCTTGGCTTGTTTCAAACCCCTTTTTGGTTCCTCTTTCTTCTTCTTCTTCCTCCTTTTTATTTTTACCTTGGGAAGCACTTTTGGGAGTGATTTCTCCTTAATTTCAATGAACTTTGGGTGTAGATTAGAGTAGTTCATGTTCATAAATTCAAAACTACCTTTAAGTGGATTATTCAATTCATTTAAGGTACTTTGCATTAGTGATACATTTTCATGTTTGAATCCACCAAGATGAGTGATTGAACTTAAGGATGGAAGAATACCATAAGTGCAGCTCAATTTAGTATTCACCTTTAGTTTTGTGCGGTATCGCGTCCGGATAACGATTTACATATCGTTTATCTCGCATGCATTAGCACTAACATTATGCACCTTAATTGGTGGTGGCTGGCCTCATTTGTAGGGTAATTACTTCGTAAATTACTCGGCGATTTCTTAACATAGACCTAAATGTGTCCCGACTTCGGAATAAAAATCTAATTGGGTACTTGCACTTTCATGGACCGGATCTCTTGTTGATCGCGTAATCCCAAAGTGATTAACCATATTGCATTAAGGATCGAGACTTATGAATGTTTGATGCGTAGGTGCTTTGGGTCTCCCAATCGCCTTTAAAATTTCATTGAATTCGATTCGGTTTTCCTTGATTAATCGCTATAGTGTAAGATGCTAAGCGGATCCAGTTGCCTTTCGGTTTTGGTTACTTTTTGGTTATGGTTGATTAAGTTCACCATACCATTATTATGTGAATATTATTGTACTACTACTACTATTAATATTTTAGATTCTTTCACTTTAATTTCTTTTTGTTACTAACATTTAATTTCTTGCACTTTTATTGCCTTTATTCTATTTTGCTTTGTTCATCCATATCATGTTTATTATTTGCTCTTATTATTTTGTGGATTTTCCTTTTGTCCATTTGGACATAAAAAAATTAATAAAGGATTAAACCTCTAAAAAACTTGTGACTTTAATTTGAGGACTATTGGTTACTATCCTTAGCATTTGGAGTGAAGATTTGGACTTAGATTCTTAGGACACTTCCTTTGCCTTGATCTTCATAAAGTTGGATTTAGCCTTTATTTGGCCATTTGCTAGCTTATAAGGATGGAACTCTTATGCTCATAATTTGGAATGTCATCAAGTTTGGTTAGATCTTTCTTCCCTTATCTCCTTATTTTCTTTTTTTAGGATAGTCCCTTCATCTCCTCTCATTTTTCAATTTTCAAAACCTTCTCCCTTTTTCAAAGGATTCTTTCTTTTTTTAAATCATCACCTATTTAATAATAAAAAACCTTGACTTTTGTCAAGTGGCTTTTTACCTCTTTCTTTTCTCTTTAAAAATCAATGAATCTAATCATGTTGACCTTAATTCAAAAATAAAAAGAACCAAACTCATTCAAGTGGTTTTGTGCCTTTGTGCACTTTTGTTTATTTTATTTAAAAAGAGTGCCGGTTATGAGTCACTATTCTTTAGTCGGGTGCAAGTCTCTCAATCTCCATGGTTGTAGTTTGATGTAATTGAGTCTCTTGTCATTTGTGGGGGTTTAGTGGCATACTCGTTGATTTTATCCAAGTTGGCACCCTCCCCATAATGATGTATGAGTCCATGCATTCATTCTCATGGTAGATTTGTTTGGCTATCCACTTGAAGATGAAAAATTCTCTTCACTTAATAAAATCAATCATAACCCACCCTTTTCATTATTTGTACCACGAACTACGGGATTTTTATCTTGCATTGCACTTTGTGGGTACGTAGGCATGAGATGGTAAACCTCTCCAAACACAAAAATATTAAAAAATAATTCTTTTCTCATCTCTCCATTCTCATTTTTGCAAACCATTTTCAAACCAAAAGCAGTAAATTTTTCAAAGGCTCCTGTGGAGTACCATAGACATTTTGGGTGCGTAAAACCTTCCCATTTTGTAACTTATCCCCTTACATGTTTCTCTGTTGTGTTTCTGTAGCTTTTTGCTTTTAGATTCATTAGGATTTATTCGCTCTTTTTTCCTTTTCCTCTTGGAATAAAATAAAAGCACGGTGGCGACTCTGTTTACTTCGAGTTAAACTAATTAATAGTTTACACTCATGTTTTTACCGCTACAAGAGGCATATCTTCAGGAGTAAAATAGATTGTCACTGTAAAAACCACGTCTCTTTCTTTGTTCACCTTATCAAACTGGATGGAACCTTCATCTATCAACATCTAGATACCAGCTCTGAGCTTGTCACAACCATTCTTAGAGATCAAACAGTCTTCACACTTTTCACAGCCATCGAGGAACACCTTCCCCTTTAACAAACGTCCCTTCACTATAGCCAGTGGTGTCTGCACTTCATTCACATCTAGAACCAAATTCAGAACTCTCCCATCTTCGATGGCATTAACCCTTGCCCCTCCATGATTTGGCATAGGGTTGGTAGTAACATTATGTGGTGGAGAGAAATTAATTGCTTTCGAATCAATGAGATCTTGCACCTTATTCTATAATGTCCTACATTTCTCCGTTGAGTTCCCCGGGGCACCTGAATGGAAAGTACATCTTGCGTTAACATCATAACCCTGAGGGAGATCACCTGGTGGTGGAGCCAAAGTCCTCAATTATACCATGTTCAAATCTAACAACCTCGATAGCAGCACTGTGTAAGTCATAGGAATAACTTCAATAACCCGACCCATTAGACGGGGTTGGCGTTGTTGGTAGGGTCTTTGTTGATTGTTACGTTGTTGTTATTGTGGTTGTGGAGCAGGCGTTGTTGGGATAGTGACAGCAGCCACTTATTCATACTGATTTCTACGTCCACGACCCCTTCTTCTGCTGTATACAGCGTTGGTTTCACCTTCTCGCTCCTCTAAGGACTAGAAAAAGGATTTCTTACACCAGATGAGCTGCTTGCACCAGTATCTTGTATCTTTCCCAACTTCAACAAAGTTACAACCCTCTCACCTGCAATGATCAGATCTGTGAACTTGGTAGCTGAGCAAGAAGCCAAACGATCAATAAACACCCCTTGAAGAGTCCCCATGAACATTCCAGCCATCTTATGTTCTAGCAAAGGAGGTTGAACTCTTGCAGCCAATTGACGCCACCTCTGGGCATATTCCTTAAAGCTCTCATTAGCATTTTGAGACATGTTCTGCAACTGGGTACGGTTAGGAGCCATATCCATGTTGTACTGGTAATGTTTGACAAAAGCTTCAGCTAATTCTTTCGAATTTATGATAGACGCCCTACTAAGCTTCATATACCATTCATGAGATGCCTCGGTGAGGTTGTCTTGGAAATAGTACATCCACAACTTCTCGTCATCAGTGTGGGCAGCAATTCTTCTAACATAAGCTTGAAAATGGGTCTTCAGGCTGGAAGGACCGTTGTACTTATCAAAGACTAGAGCTTTGAACTTGTGGGGAATCCTCACCCCGGGAACTAGGCCCAAATTAGTAATGTCAAAACCCAGGGTGTTCTGAGATTGAATTGACCGAATATGTTCTAACATTTCCTCGAAAAGACGATTCACATCAACACCTTATCCTTCCATATCCTCCAGAATAGTAAAATGGTCCTCATGACCATCCATCATAGGGATGCGAACATGCTCTGGATCACCACCACCATTAATAACAACATCCGGTTGAGGTTGAGGTTGAGGACCACCATTGCCACCACGAGCACATGTACCATTGTTTCCATCTTGATATTTGTCCATCAACTCACGGAGATGCTCTTGATTCTGATTGATACCAGTCACAAGAGTCATGAACTGGTCCATTCTGTTGCGTAACTCTGCCAACTCTGCTTGCATCTGGTCCATAATTCTGCCTCTGTTCTCTTTTGTTGGGTATTTATGCACTCTTCTCGTAGAAATAGTGCTTGAAAATGGAAGATGTTAGAAACCTATGGTTGTACCTACAAAACAAGAATAAGGGTGATATGCATACAATGCAACTATTTGTGTTCTCATAATCAGGCATTTGTGCCCCAGTTCCGGCATTCGTTACAGAAGAATCCAGATGGCTTTTAGAGACTAATTTTGGCATTGCAAGGTATTCAGATTCTGATGAGCATAGAAGACCAAGTTTTAGTGCATTTAGAAAGAACAAAAAGAGGAATAAAATGAAACATAACATAAAGCAAAGCCTACAAGCCAAGAGTAACAAAGATTCCCCGTAGGGTTACAAGTCTTACAAACCAAAGAAATAAACTGCAAGAATATAAACAAAGATTCCTATAAATAGTTTGTAGGTAATCTGAATTACATGAAAAGAAAATAAGTTAAAACTCAAGGCTGCAAGAAGACTCTGATTCCTCTCCTGTAAGTCCCAGCTCAGTCCTAGCCTTCTTAACTCCGACCATCAGCTTGAGATTTGTAATCTCCTTGAGTGCCTCTTCTAGTGCTTGCTGACTCTGCTCCAGCTGCTGAGATTTCTCTCGACGACTCTTGTGAGCTGATTCTAACTCTTCTTTATGGTATTTAATCTGCAGCTCGTAGTCCGTCTCTTTTTCTTTAATCTCCTTCTGGCTTTGATTCCACTTGTCTTGCCATAAAGTGATAGCTTGGTTTGCTTCCCTTAGAGACTTTTTGGTCTTGTTGTATTCTTCCTCTCTCTTAATATCCATCAGACCTCTCCTCTTGAAGTAAGCTTCTCTTCCCACAAACTCCTTCTTTTTGGCCTCCTGAGTTATTTGTATCTTATGCAACCTTTCTCCTAACACTGTTTTAGAATGAGTCATTTGATGGTACAAACCATTCATCTCTGTATTTTCCACTCTCAACTCTTGTAGTTGGCTTCCAACTTCCTGTAATCTTCAAGAGGAACAGTAGACGGTGGTAGCACTTCTTTAGGATATAGTGGAGCTTCTAATGAAAATGGGAGAAGTAAGTCTTCTACACATTTTTGCAGCCACGTAGCCAAAGGAGGATACGCCTTGGGATCCACTTTTCCAAACACCTTCCTGCCTTTCTTCACTCTTACCTCCCAAGCCTGAAATGCCTGAGTGACCAACTTCTCATTTCCTTCCAACGGTGCATACAATGACTCATCTATCTGTTCATTAGACGAAGGATTCTTCAAAGGATAGCCAAACTGCTTTCTAACTAGCACAAGATTATAGTTAATCATCCCCTACCTACCAAGCAAAGGTACATTGGGAAAATCACCGCAACTAACAATTATCTATTTTCCTAATAAGTCTTTGTTGCTTACCCAAGCTATATCATCTGAGGTAAAGCCCATCAATCTTCCCGACCACTTCCTCTCTTGTTTCAGATCTTTGAACGGTCCTGACTTTGGGAGCTACTTGGCAAATCAATCAGCAAATAAGGAGCACAACAATTCACATACCCTTTCCTCTTTTCATTACTGTAATGGACATTGTAATAAAAATATCCCAATAAAGTAGGCACTGGGTTCCTCTGGGAAAATATGGAGATGCCTCCATGCTGACCAACCCTTTCTCCCCTAGGAACAAACTTATTCCATACACCATCAGGGCTTGCAAGGCACTGAACTTTACCCACTTGTTTCCTAAGGAAAAAATATGAGCTTCTGTGACAAGAAAATCCAAATCAATCCCTTTACCCTTGCTGGCCTCTAAACCCATCTTGACTCTAAGCATACTCAAATGATAAGCACTAGCTATATCTTCATACGAAGGAGCCCTCCCTGAGGCATAGTAGGGAATACCCTCTCTGATAGGAATCTACAGGATGCTGGAAACCTCTTCCAAGGTGGGATCCAAGACATAATCTGGAAACACAAAAAATCGCAGTTGAGGATCATAGAACTACAACAAGGAATGTAGACTATCTCTTTGATCAACAGTAGGCTTGTTCACATAACTCGGAAATTTCCCATACTCTCGTCTTAAGTCATATAAAACCTTGTTATCCATCAAACCAATCAATTTATGAATACTCTCGACTTCTAGTTGCGGAAAGGTATAATGAACATTCCTCTTTCTAGGAGCTTCTCTATCTTCTGCCATCTGGAAAAGAGGACAAATGCCAAAACTGGGTGCAGGATGCAAGTAGTAACCTGAAAAAATGAAAACACAAATGGTTAATGCTAGTATGATGCAATGCAAATTCAATTCAGGCATACGATCAGTCTGGAACTGTCTGGATGAATACTGAGAGCCAAGTGATCAAAAACCCAAGTTGTCCTCTGAATAGCACCCTCAGATTAGAAACCCAGAACCGGATAATCAAGAATCCTGAGAACTATAATAATTGGACCATATCATAAGATCACATTGATGATAAAGGGTATGTTGAGGTCAATGGTTCCTACAAACCTGTAAACCCCTCCCAATCTCACGGGTGTGCTCCGGGTCAAACATCACAGACTCTCAAAGCCGATTAGCAATAATACATTTACCATTTCCGAGAAATGGCTCATGACTAGATCAGGGAACCGGTTTAGCATTATGTACTACTCAAGGAGGTCTCAGCGTGATTCCAGGAAAACAAGCATCCCTTATAAGTCCCCAACTTCAAGCGCTGAAATCGAGAAACAATAGTACATTCAGTCCGTAGGATATAGTACTATCGTCATACGACCAATTGCTTTAACTGATTTCCTATAAGAGAACCATACAATCCAATATGAGTTCCCAGTAGGCCCTCGAGTGTGAATGGGTTTGCCATAAAATATGGTATACCGCTGTCACCACTAGAGAGGGATGTTTCCACAAAGTTCCTCAATGATCGGTCCCCAGATGTACATAACTATCGAGGTCACGTAATGATCAAGAAAGATTCCTGTATCAAAACATTTCCAAGACGGTCCCAAGTCTGGGTGTGGAACTCACTAATACCAACAAAGCAAGATTCCATGAAGCCAAAGTCGAACCACTCTAAGTCCTAGGGTGCACTCGAGCCCTGATTACGAGTTCATCTCACAGTAACAATCCCCAAACCCGCCAAAAGAAAACCAGCACAGCCAGAGAGTCCAGTATATACATATGATACATGAAAAAATAATACTAAAAGCAGTAAATAAAGTTGTAAATAAAGTTGTAAATAAGCAACAGAAAAATAAACACACAACAAAAAATAATCAAACACCCAATGAAACAAAAACACGTAAGTGCTGGGAGAGACTCTCAAGGGGAAACCAAAAATTCTGGGTTCGATCCCCAACAGAGTTTCCAGCTGTCGCTCTTGGGATTTCCATCCTGGTACAAACGCGGAAGTGACGCGGAAAAGGTAGAGTCGCCAGCTAGGCATTTTTATCCCGAAGGAACGGGAATGGTAGTGCTGCACAAACTGAAGAAAAGAAAAGGAAGGACAAAGGTCCTACAAACCAAAGAAACTGGGTTCAGGAGTCGGTTACGACCTTGGAAGGTATTAGCACCCGAGATCGTCCGCCGTACCCGGCGGGATCCACGCTTGCAAATAAATTCTTTCAAAGGGTGAAAGAATGAAGCTGCTGCAAAAGAAAGACTGAAACTGGTTAAGAAAAGAAAATAAAGGGGGAAAATGCAGGGAAAATAAAAAATTGCTCAAACGGGCCCTACCCCGCTGCCTACGTACCTCATTTGGACATGAGGATCATAGACGTCGTAGTTCCCCTAACTAGGGAGGAAAATGGCTTGTGTTTTAAAGCTGGAACTGCTTATTTTAATGCTCAAGTGTTGCAGGCTCGGACGACGAGTGTGTAACCGTCACGCAAAGTGACAAGTAGGAGAAAGTTTGTACATAAGGAGTGAATGAGGTGATAAGAGAATTCCCGAAGGAAAGACGCTTATTCTTTGTTCGTGGCTTTTAGAAGCTTTTATTTGTGTGTCACAAGAAAGTGAATTCGAGCTCATTTCCATGGAATGTGTACTTGCTACTACATTCCAAGAGGGAATAATAGAACAAGCATACCCAAGTAAGGAGAATTTATCCAAGACTTGGTTCCAATATGGGATGAATATAAGTGCCTCATGGAATAAGTCCATACACACAAGATTACCTCAACCATTATTAAGTGCTTTTTTGGTTTTTGTTTGAAGATGAGAAAGAGAGCGCCAAAAGGATCTCAAAGGTAGAAGAACTAAGGGGGGCTAACAAGATCCTAATGTTGTCATGCATGGGATTCCTAAGTTAGTGTGGTTTCATTCTATCCTAAATAAGAGAACGAAAGAAGAAAAGAAGAAAGAAGAAGAAAGGAGGTAGAAAAATCAACCTACTTCTCTTGAAGAAGTTATGTTGTTCTCTAAAGGGAATGGAAAGAAGTTGAATAAATGATGGCCTAAGCAAATCTCATAAAAAAGTATGAAAGCATAAAAGAGAAAAGAAAGAGGTTTGAAATGTGGATATACCATCCACACTTCTCACTTACCATTGCACCTACAAGTGTTAGAAGAATTTTCCATATGACAAGCATAAGCCAAGTAAGTTCACACTGTTGCACCCTAATTTTTTCCCTAAGTTTTCTTTGCATTGTCATCTACATCTTGCATACAAACAAGATCACACTAGTTGCTCGGTTCTTCTCGGGTTAGGTTTATGCCTCGCAGGGGATCACCATTGTCTTTAATTACTTTATTTGTTTATGTTTACTAACCATTAATCAAAATCAAAAAAAAAATTTGTTTCCTTCTGCTAACCTTTTTCAGGAAGAGGAATCATTGAAAATACCAAAAATAGCAGTCCTGCAGCTCGAGCAAAATTTCACTGAAAAAGTCGAAGTTGACCCGCAAATAATTCAAATTTTTATAAGATTAAGGATTTCCCAAGCTAATTGATTCATTCAAAGGATTTCCAAGGTTCATGTGTTTATTTCTTCGACGCACAAAAAGAATCGGGCCGAAACAACCAAGCAACCATGTTTGAATAAAAAATTCAAATTTCAGCTTGGTTAGTGCGAAATTTGAAATTTTAATTCAAATTCAGCACCCTTAGATCATTGATTTAATTGAAATATTCTAGATTCGTTGGTTTCTGATTTCTCTACATCATTTTGATAATTTCCTACCATAAACCCTCACTAATCACCACTCTTTTCCATTTCCCACCAAAATTCCAATTACCAAACCTAAATTCAAATTACCAAAGCAAGCTCCATTCCACCATATTTCCATACCTAAGGACTTTAAATAGGACTACAATTTCATTCATTCCACAAGCTTTTGATAGCCACAAAACCTCTTGCAAAATACTCCCCTAACACCAAAATTCTCAAAAGCTCACTTTCTTTCTTTTGAAGTTATCAAGAATTCACATTGAATTCTTGATTAACTTGAGCTAAACTTTCATCCTTTCATTCTTTTTCTCATCAATTTCAGTAGATCTAAGCTTGTGTTAGTCCAATTTGAAGAAGAGCTTTTGGTAATTCATCTTCCTCCATAAACACATATTCACCATCAACATTCAAGATGTAGATCTTTAGTGCTTTGTTTCTAGATCCTTTGGATCTTTATTTGTTGTTTGATTGCAGGGATTCCACTGTATTTTGGTTTTAAAATTCGTGCAAATTCAGATCATGATCATCCAATGTTTGAGAAAACGTTTCAAAATGGATCATGCTGAATTTTCTGCATTTTTCAGCTTCTGGTACAGCGTTAACCGGTTAACCATTTGGTTAACCGGTTAACCATCTTCAAAACAGCGTAAATTATTTAAAATCTGCTTGCACGAATTTTCCCAAAATTTTCCCTCACTCATTTCACCATGGCTTGTTATTCTTTTCATTTGCATAAGTTCAGTTATATCATCTCATATTGCATTTTTGCTTCACTGCATTGGTTCAAAGTCATCTGCATCTAGGGTTTGTGATCTGGGCAATCCATGAGATATTTGAGCCACTCCAAAGGTCTTCAATCATCTCAAGAAGGTCCATATATGTTCAAGCATCATATTATATCCTTCCAGGATCAAGAAAGTCAGAAAATCACAAGAACTGGGAAAGGCATGGAAGTAGAGCCAGGTTTAACTGCACAGATGACCTAAAATTAGGGTTTTGGTTTCAGAGGCCATAACTCCAAATTTTTTGGTCATTCTTGTTTCTATTGGTCTCTATATGATATGAGGATCATGCATACCAATTTTCATGAAGAAACTCAATGGGGAAGGCATCTGATCAATAGATGACTTCTTGAGCAAATCAGTGTAAAATCAGGGCATCTGAGGCCCCCAATCATCCAACCAAAGGGTCTTCTCCATCATTTTGGATGTATATGATCTTTATTTGATCTTAGAAGAAGTTATAAGTTCACAAAATTGAAGAATTTCAAGCCATTTGCAAAGTTGCCATTTTGGGAAAGTAACTTATAACGCAAACTTGGCATTTTGGGAAAGTTTTTCAACTTCCTCTTTTTGATTCAAAAATGCTTCAAATGAAAAATTCTTGGTCATTAAAGTTGTAGATTGGATCATTCCCTTTTCAAAAAGTACAAGAACTTGATCTAATTCATCATAGAACTCAAGTTATGGCCTTGCAAAGTTGGGAAAAATCACAAAATTTCACTTATGTACCAAAGAGGGAAACTTGCAAAAACTCATGTCAAACCAATTTGTGACCTCAAAGTGACTTCTAACCATTACACAAACATCATACATGACCTATAATTCAGAATTTCCCAAATAATTCTCAAGTTTCATGCCTTGATCATCAAGATTTCTTAAAGGGGCCAAAACTTCACATAATTGCAAAACACCCCATAACTTTATTCCCACATGCTGAATTGCCTCAAGATTGGATTTGTGGACATCCATGAAGTCAGCTGCGCATGAACATGCCCAAAGACCAGCTGTATTCTTGCCCATACCTCAAGTACAAGTCATGTTGACATTTTGGCAACTTGCCCATACCAATCACCACAGTCCACCACGCACTCTCTGGCCTATCCAGACTTTACAAGCATGCTTCAAGGATTGATTTTCATAAGACACACAAGCCAAGAGCTCCAAGAACTCAGCATTCCACAAAACTCTCCAACTTGCAAAACCCTTCGAATATCTCAGCTCATTCACTCAACCTTAAAACAAATTCCACCATTCATCTCTAAATCACTCACTGATCACAAACCAACCATTGAAACAGCCAAAAACACCTCACAAACCAATAACGATTTATGACCAGTTGGGTTACAAACTCACAAACTAGCCACAAAACACTCCAACCAAGCATCAAAGCTTCATCAGGAGTTCAAGGGGAGTGGTTTGCGCAAAGAGAGGTGGCCAGAAAGCTCAAGAACTGAAAGCTCAATCTCAAGTATCATCAAGAACAATTTTTCCAGAAACCTTTTTTCATGTTATAGAAATGTTCTTCATGCTTCACTGATCACACTGCACTTTTCATTTTTGAAAATGATTGAGAAATGAGCTTGTATCGTGCTTCTGAAATTTTTGTAGTTTTTGATGTTTGATTCGAATCTTGTGTTTGAGGCATGATAAATTTGTTTTGATGATTGATTCTTATTTAGAATTGTTAGGGGAGTGATTCTGGAGAGTTAGAGGGTTTGATTTAGCCTAGAGAAGAAGTTGGAAGTTTGTCTCGCCGGAGAAGATGACCAGAACCACTGTTCCGGTCATCTGAAGTTGATTAACCCTAATTAGGGTTTAGACCCAGTTTGAATAATAGCCCTTGGAATGAGCTTTCGCGCGCGCAGTGAATGGCTCAGATTGCTTCGTTAAGCCCTAATCTTAATTAATTAGATTAATTAGGATTAATTAATTCAAAAAATCCAGTTTGAATTCTGACCAATAGATCACGCGCGCAGTCAATTCCCACCCCCTAGGTTTGAATCCTGGCCCTCAGATCAGCATACTTTGCATTTAAATTCATTTTATTTGCATTTCTTTGTTAATTTTATTTAAAATAGAAAAATGCTTTCAAAAAAATTTAATTTTTGCATCATGACTTTAAATATTTTTCTCATTCTGAAAATAATTTTTATTTTATTTTTTGCATAAAATTTTTATTTTTAAAATATTTAAATGTTTATTTTAATTAATTAATGGAAATTAATTAATTAAAATACCATTTAAGTTTCTAAAAATCACCAAAAAAACCACATTGCATCTTGGCACATTTAGAGACATTATCAAACCATTCATACAAATTTCTTTTTGGTTCTTGATCCATTTTGACATTTTCTTTGGATTTAGGGTTCTTAAAAATCAATATTTTTGACCCTAACTTAGAAAAATCTTTTATGCCTAACCATGAAGAGTTTGATAATGGTTCTTTTTGCATTGCATTCCACATATCATGTAGTTTCTAGGATAAAATTGGCATGAATTTATCTTGCATTTTTCATTTGATTTGCATTTTTCCCCTTTAGGTGCCTTAAAACCCTAGATAACTTAGAAAAAATCACAACTTTCATTAGGTTAAGAGTTAGGTCTTCTCCTTTGGGGTGTGATATCATATGGGGTTAGGGTACCTTTGATTCCATTTTCATTTTTTTATCTTGACATTTGCTTCTGATTTTGAATTTTGCATTGCATCTTGTACATAAACCCTAATCTTTGCCTTCATTTGCATTCATTTCTCATATGCTTGCATACATGAACTTGCCATGACATTTTGTGCATCCACATGACATTTAAGACATCTTAGGACACATTAGAATCATGTTTGATCATTGCATCATCCATTTTCCATGTTATGAATCCATTGCATTTCATAAGTTTTCCTGAACTTTCTTGCTTCCTTTCATGTCCCATTTGCATCTGCATTACTTGTATGATCATCCACATCTCTTGGTATGCTTTTGTATCATCCCATAAAATCATTAGCATCATGAAAATTCTTCTGATTTTGGTTTGCATCCTTGCATCTCATCTCATTTTCATTTCATTTCATTTCTTGTTGCTAACTTTTCAAGTGGTAAGTGTTTGGGAAGTGATTTTGCCTTCACTTCTCATAACCTCTTCTCATCTCTCTTATGCATTCATTGATACATTTTTACTTGTGAATTAGAGTGAGCTTGCTCATTCATGCTCTTTCTCACCTTCTTTCTTCAAGCAACTTATCTTCTTAAGTGAAGTAAGTTGACTTGCTTCTGTTACTTCTCCTCTTTTCATCTGCTTCTTCCTTGGTGGCTCTTCTTGAAGATTTCTTGCAAGCCTCATAAACCCTAGGAACACCCAAGCATGATCACAATTAGGGTTTTTTTTAGTCCCCCATTAGTTTTACCTTTGTGTCATCTTTGAGTCTTCTCTTCTCATCTCTTAATCAAGGGCTAAACCTTAAAGGTTTTAAGGCTTTGTGATTAAGGTTATGCATGTATCCTTCTATTAGGATGGAGTGTATAACTTTAATCCTAAGTGTTAAACCCTTAATGTGTTTAAATCCTTTAATCAATTCACTTAATAATCGCTAAGACATCAAGCTTGTAACTTGGGCCTTGCATTAGGGTTCTAATTCTTCCTTAGTTGGTTAAGAAGGACTAACCCTAGTGTTAATGGACAAGTCCCCCTCAAGTTGTCTTACAAACCATAAAATCCACTTCTTAATCTTACCATTAACTAAAATCCACTTTAATAAATGCTTTGTTTTGTCATGAGGTTAATCCCTAATCATGGATTAAGTTGAGGAGCCTTCCTCAGTTTAAATGTTCTCATCTATTATCCTTCTATTAGGATGGTGTAATGGGTCCATTAAATCCTTGATTATGGCTTAAACTCATTACTTAACACTAAACAAAACACCAAAAACATCTAAATAATTGCAAGTAGGTTAATGATCTTAATCCTACATCATGGTGATTAAGTGTGAGGTGCTTACTTCATACTTAAGGTATTCTCATTACCCCTAATTAGAGGGAGGATGTGATGAGTTTACTAACCCTTGGTTTAGGCTTAAGCTCATTTTCTTATGACAAATCCCAAAAGCAATAAAAGATTGAAAACACAAAAACAAAGCAATAATCGTCTCCTCCGGGATTCTTTTCTCATCATCTTCACTCACAAACGAGAACTCGCTTCTTCCGTCTAATGCAAGACAGTTAGAACCTGAGCCAGACAGGTCATACACTTGAGCATAGACAAGTAAGCATTTCATTAGTCAATTTATCTTTCAGTCTCTTTGAGTCGAACTACGGTGTTCTGACTTCCTCATTGCACGAGAGGATACGTAGGCATAACTTAACAGTTATCGAACAAAAATCTCTGTACATCCCCCCTCTTCCAGTATTATTCTTTAAGCCTCATAGTCTTGAGCTTCACATTCTTTCCTGACACTGACACTCTTTTATTTCACTTCACATTTCTTTTACACTGACACTTGTATTCTTTTCCAGCTTTTGCACACAGATTAGCACAGACATTACCCCTTTTAAACACAAATCTTTAAGGCGTGGATCCCGTCGAGTACGGCGGACAATCTGGGTGCTAATACCTTCCCAGGTTGTAACCAACCCCCTTTCTCAGTCTCTCTGGTTCGCAACCGTCTTATCCATCCTTTCCTAGGTTTATGCAGCATTACCTTTCCTTCGGGATAAAAATGCCTAGCTGGCGACTCTTTTCAGTTCATCTTCATGTTCTCCTTTCGCCGACCGTTCGCGTCTGTACCCCTCTTGACCAGGTGTCATCAGGTGGGAGCGACAGCTTGGCGACTCTGCTGGGGAACCTTATACTGCAACCAGGGCTTCTGGTTCTTTTTTGTGGGTTCCTCCTAGCGCTTGTTTGATTTGTGTTTATTGGGGTGTTATGTGCTATATGTGTTTATTTATTTTGCTTTATTCATTGCTTTATGTAGAGTTTTATTTATTGCTTTCTTTACAGTCTTATACATGTTTCATACTGTCATTGTCACTATGATGGGTCTGGTTTGCTGTTTTGGTGGGTGGGGTTCCATTGAGAGTTTAAGGTCCTATACCTGGGACCTGAGTGACACCTAATCTAGAGTGGTTCATGTTCTTTCCCATTCCATTTCGGTCTGGTGCAGGAATATGAAACACGGTTCAGATATGGGTTTCTTCTTGAGAACTCTGTGCTACAGATTTCTTGTAGTGCTAGGGCTATCTGGGAAGCCTGCTAAGTCTGGATGACCTTTATTATGGCCTTCAGAAACTGAGGTGAATTAGAGGAGGATCTTTTATGGTTATTGTAAACATTGTACCTCCGGGTTAGAAGTGTTTACACTTCTCATAACTGATCCAAGTCTGAGGATCCTTGTTCTAGAACATTACCTGTGAGGGGGGTTGGGCTGTTTACAGGTTTGCAGGAACCCTTGGCCATATCATACCCTGTTATTTGTTTTGTTTAAGAATACTTCACTTTGGACAGTTCTTGTGATTAACTCTGGACATGTGACTCTTTATTTGTGTCCCCCACCCTGGTTACTGGATTTCTCAACCTTCATCTGGACTTTTGAACATACATGGGCCTTATATCAAGACAGATAATCAGATCCAGCTTGATCACAAACCCTTGCATATCATTTGCATATATCATCATTGCATCATTTAACATTTGTTTATTTGCTTTTCAGGGTATCCACCTCATTGTATCTTGGTTTTGGTTTTGACCCCTTCTTCTGCTTAGACCTCTGCCTCAGCTGCCTTCATCAGTTATCTGCTTCAGTTATCTCCATCCTCATCAGTCTGTCAGAGACTTGCTTCCAGCTTCTCATCTTCATCAGCATTTGTTTACAGCTTCTTCAGCAGCACTCATGACTACTCCCAAGAAGAGCAACATATCCTACCACTTCTTTGAGCCTGTGTTGACTGGTATCAGGCAGGTCCAGTCACTTATCACACCTAACTACATACTACTGTTTAGAGAACACTATGGGGGTATCTTGGATATGGTCATGGACCTTGACCCTTCTCAGAGGAGCATGATCCACACATGCTTGCAGTTTTATGACCCACCACTGAGATGCTTCACATTTCCAGACTTCTAGTTAGGGCCTCTGCTGGAAGAGTTTTCCTTGTTGATTGGAGTACCTATCAGAGGTGGAATCCCCTTCAACCCAGAGATGACTGCTCCCAAAAATGAAGAGATAGCAAGGGCATTGTACTTAGAGCATGCCCTTATTGAGCAAGGTATGACAACAAAGGCTGGGATTCCTGGTTTGCATTTGGACTTCTTGATTTCTCAGGCCATCCTGAAGGCTTCACTGGGAGAGTGGAAGGCATTCTGTGCACTGTTAGCCCTCAGCATATATGGGGCTATACTATTTGCAGATGAGCCTAAATTTGTCAGCAAGAATGTCATCCATCTGTTTCTTCTGAAGAACCCAGTACCCACATTGCTAGGAGATTTTTACTACTCCATTCATCAGAGGAATGAGAAACAAAGGGGGAAGTTGGTAAGATGTTGTGCTCCTTTGTTTTACACCTGGCTGCTCAGACACCTGCCTAAGTCAGATACCTTCTTGAACCCACATCAGTAGAAGAATTGGGCCAAGAGGTTCATTGCATTGACTTCAGATGATATCAGATGGTGCACCCAAAGCACCAAGGGCAAGGACATTATTACCAGCTGTGGACAATACCCAAATTTGCCTCTCATAGGAGTGAAAGGTTGCATCAACTACAACCCTTTACTATTTAAAAGGCAATTGGGATATGCTTTGGTTCACCCTCCCATAGGACAAGATTTAGCTGAGACCCTATATTGTGAAGTGCAACCTAGTTCAGCTGTTGTCAGGAAAGCATCCTGGGCTTGGGACAACATCCAGACAAAAGGGGTAGCTATTCTTGGAAGATATAACAATGTTGCTTCAACTCAATATATGGACTTGTCCCGTATTAGAGCTCAGATTACCAGAATGCCTTTCACCTTGGAAGACATACCTGGGCCATCCACAGTACAACCTGCAACAACAGTTAGCCTAGAGGAATTTGAAAAGTTGAAGGAAAGGAATGAGCAGCTATCTCAAGCCTTGAAAAAGACTCTTTGGGAAAGAAGTAATGGTCGCCTAGACATTGAGAGATTGGAAAAGCTCAGAGTTGAGCATCTTGCCAAAATTGAAAGGACAGAGGACTGCATAAGGAAAGCAAGGGCTGGGGAACAGATACTGAAGAATGCCTGTAAGGAGGCCAAGATTCAAAAAGCTAGGGTTGAGCACTATCTGTAAGAGAGTCAGGCTAGGTGGGTCAGGATCACCGAAGCCCGTACACAAGAAGACCAGAAGACTCAAGCCAAGATTGAACAGCTGGAAGCCAATGAGAAGAAGCAGCAGGAAGCTCTGTTGGCTGCACAGAAAGAGATATCAGAGTTGAAGCTCAAAGCAGGATTGAAGAGATCAAAAGACCAAGACAGGCATAAGAAGTTGACTACTGCTATTGCTACCAGGAACCTCCTCATTAGGACCATTACAGAGCACCCAGCTGGTCCAGTGACTGAGGCACTCCTGAAGGAGGTCAGAGAAGATGAGTTTGGACTAGATGTCTGATTCTTTGCTTGTTGTTTGTTTCCATTTGATGTACTTTTCCTTTTGTTGTATTTTGACCCTCCATGGTCATGTGTTGTAAAACAAACTATGTATGTTTCATCATTTGTAGTATATTTTAGTTTGTTTTTATTTTTGGGTTTTCTCTCAACAACATCAAGCATTTTCCTTGAGGTCTGGAAAGGTCAAAACCAAGAACCAAACCGGATACCTTGGAAAACAAATAAGCATATTGCATTGCATACTGACTTTGTTTTTGTTTTGTAGGTTTTTTTATAATTCTTGTTTCTAACTTTGTTGTGATCTCAGGAAACATTACTCGTCGCCGAGTGTTCCCTGTCAACCGCATGCACCGGTACCTGACTCATAACAACCTTCCCGACATTCAAATGGAACAAGTACAACAGGATCTGACTGAGGTCAGAAATCAGATGGCTGTTGCACCCCAAAATTTGCCCTCCACAAGACAAGTCATTGTGTACTAAGAGGCTCACAAGGTTCACAAGACATCTCATGAGGTTCACAAGGTTCACAAAGTTCACAATTAGTCAGAAGATTTGACATCTCCCTCAGATAATGCATCCTCCTAAGCAATGCATCCTAAACTAGGGTTTTGACTTTAATCAGGCTAAATGGACTTCCAAGACTTCAAGTAAGCTTCATAACATCTTATATGTGTTTAAGAATCCCCATGACAAATTTCAAGACTTTTCCCAAAGGTTTGCTCAGTCAGATGATCAGATAGGTTAAAATCAGTCAAAGCAGTTAAAAAGTCAAACTGAGGTCAACTGTGGTCAAACCAAAGTCAAACTTCATGATTTTTTGCCAACATCAAGTATATGAAGTAAAATTCATCATTTGATCAAGGGATGATCATGATTCATCAAGGAGATTTCAGATCATCAAGAATCAGGGGTTTCTAAATTAGGGTTTCCTTAGGAAAAGTCAACTGAACTTTGACCAGCCATAACTTTCACATGCTTCATCAAGTTTTTCCCATCCAAAGCTCATTTTGAAGGAAATTGAATTCTCTACAACTTTGTGTCTCACAAGCCAAGCCCAAAAATGCTTCATTTGGAAGGTATGAGCTAAGACATTATAGGTCCTTTTGAAAGTCAACAAAAAGTCAACAACTTCAAAAGAGCATAAATTGAGAATGGTAAAAGATATGGACATGAAACCAATGAGGTTGGTTAGAGGACTCTTTAAGCTTTCCAAAATGTCCAAGAAAACCCTCATAGCATCAAAAGTGAAGGATTTGTGCCCTTGCAAAGTTGGGAAATTTTAGGGAAGTTTATGAAGCAAATAAGGCCTTAAATCAAATTTTTGCTAAATGAGCCCACCAAATTGCCATCCCATCTTTACAAAAACACCAAGCACGACCCAACCCACCTATTTTCTGATTTTTTATTTTTTATTTGAATTTTATTCATTAAAATACCATTTAAATTGAAATAAAATATAAAATCATATATTTAAAAAGGGATTTTGCTTCTAGAAAGTCATAAATATGATTTGGATCAGATTGATACACAAGTTATGAGGATTGTCCCAAAATAGCAAGGTTAGATCAAATAAAAATCAAGTTTTAAGGCATATCTTTTTCAATATTCAAATGATCAAAATATCCAAAGTGTGACACAATTTTTTTGACCTAATATCATTCATATATATACAAAGAACATTGAGCAGCCTAGGACACGAAAAAATTGCAGCCTCAAGGATAAGTTTCACAAATTCAAAGTTCATCAAAAATTTGAAATTCGGATTCTAACTTTTTGTGGTTTTTCAGGTGAAATAAGGACATCAATCTCTTCCTTGAACATCACTGATCATGTAGCAATAGTCATATGCATCCCAAACTCAAAGAATTGATCAAACCGAATCAAACTTTTCACACTTTCATGAATTTCTCGTTCTCATATATTTGTGTAATATAAATCAAATTTGATCATTGTTTCGTGTTTGTAATAAGCTGGTGATTGTTTCTGGGCAAGTTAATTTGAGTTTTGGTACAGGTTTGAAGAATGGCCATTGTTAGGGTTTGCGGCCTCTCTTTAGGGTTTCACCATTTAGCCCAAATAAATGATTTCTAAAGACGTAGAAGAATCGTACACATCATTAGGAATACAATGCCATCATTAATTTCATGAAATTTCACTGTTTGGATAGAGTTTGTGATTCGCAGGTTTAAAAGGGCAAGAATAATCGCAGGAAAAGTTGTAGATAAATTCGCAGGAAAACCTGCGAATCCAAGGTTGAAGATGAAGATCTTCGCGCTCTTCAGATTTTTAAATTTTGATTTATATATTTGTTGCATTGTTTGTATTTTATTTCACAGGATGATGAGTGGCCTGGTGGTTGGTACGCGCATGAGAGAAGCCAAGGACGTGGGTTCGAACCTGTCCTCACCTATTTTTTGATTAAAATTCCATTTATTCTTCAGGTTTAAAATATAAGAATCATTATCCATCCACAATCACAAACGCGCGCATGGCCTGGTGGTGCTGGTGTTGGTGCAAGGGAGAGAGAGCCTAGGGCGTGGGTTCGATCCCAGCCCCAAGTATGTTCTTTTTACATCTTTTTCTTGTTATTTGTTTATTTTGCTTTATAATTAATTTATATTTTATAAGGAAATTAATTTTTAAATAAAAGTACATAATATGTAAAGCTTCATATTTTTTTTTAAATCATAATTTACTTTCTAAAAGTTAAATTGTTTATATTTGTTTTATAATTTGTTATATTATTATATATATTTTTATAAATTAATTAATTATATTTAGATTAACTTATAAACCCTAATATTTTTGTAGGTAAAACCTAATTTTTTTTTAATTAACCCTAAAATTTTATATGTAAGAAACCTAATTTTTTTTATAGACCCTAATTATCTTATAAATCTCAATATATTTGTTTGTAAATTTTAATTATATATATATATATATATATATATATATATATATATATATATATATATATATATATATTTATTTATTTTATAATTATTATATGTACTTTGTTTATATATATAAATAATTTAATTAAGTAGTTAACCCTAATTTATTTTTTTTCTAAAACAATTAAAAACCCTAACTTTATTTTATGAGTTTAATTTCTAATTTTTTATATGTTTACTTAATTATAATTAACAAATATTTTTTTTATATAATATGTATATAAAATTAAATTATTAGAATTATTAGTCATATTTATTAGTATATAATATTTATTATTTATTTCTTTGATTAAAATTCTTAAAAATAATTATTTATTTAATTTTGAACTTTTTTTAATTTGTTTCTATATTATATTGTTATACTCACCTTCTTATATTTATTTTTGTTTATTATTACTAACCAATTTAATTATTATTTATTATATGCTTACTTATTTAAATTATTCTTATAATGTAATTGTGCCAATTATGTAATAGTTGTAGAATTATTCTTATTATTTATTTTTAATTGCCATGGTTAGTAACATAGGGAGTGTAAACATGTTTGTATTTAAAATTGAATTTAGATCACCAATCTTAAGATAAATACTTGAACTTATACACGCACACACGTAAGTCGATCTTGGATCGCCATCTCACATTCTTAAGGATATCTCTCATGTTGCCTAAACAAAAAGGTCAAGTAAGGTGTAAAGCAAAGTCCCTTCTCTCATATCATCTAGTCCCTTAACAGATAATAAGATCAAGTCCCTTCATGGTTGCCTTCGTAAATGATCTTGTCCCTTTCAAATAAAGATGATAAGTCCCTTCGAATTGCTAAATACACCTTACAGTTGCCTAATCACAGTTGTCCCTTCATTTGTCCCTCATACATCCAAGGTAATGACTACCTATTCCTTAATAATATGGATAGTCTTACCACTTAAAGGATATTTAAGAACAGAAAAGACTTAACTTAGGGTAGGTTCCTCTTATGTACTTGCTCGCCTTTTCAAAACATTTCAAAAAAACACTTCACATTTCAAACAATTTTCAAAACAAAGGCTTTATATATATCCGTACATGGATCATTATAAAGTACTTAAGAAAATTTCTAATCACACACTACACTTCTCAAAAACATTTTAAAGTGAGCTGAGTAACTAAGAGCCCATGGATAACCATAGATGTAAAGGGTGCTAATACCTTCCCTTTACAATACCTACCCCCCGAACCCAAAAATCTTTTAAAGGTCTTTCCTATTCTTTTATGCCTTTCCTTTGGATAAAATAAAAGTCGGTGGCGACTCTTGCTATCCGCAACATTTAACTAAAGTCAGTTCTCCCACCGTGTTACAGAACTGGCGACTTTGCTGGGGATCTTTATAAAAGAGGGGTACCCTTAGGAATTAAGATCACTTTAAAATTGTTTGCTTTGATTGCTTTACTTTACTTGTTGGGTGCTCTTATGTGTGAAAGATCCTAACCCGGATCTAGTGTACCTTAGGTAAATGGCAATAGACCAAGGAAACTGTACGGCGTATACCGATATGGTTGATCTGGTGGCCATAGTTAGTGTGACTTCTTGGTTGGTGCTTATGTTCCTTAAGTCAAGTTGAGGATAATATGAGGCTGCCATATGTTGTTAATGCATTAACTAACTTTTAGAACCCTAGTTATCCCATCTTGGCCTTTAGAAAAGTAGTGAGATAACCGGCTTTGGTGAAGACTGAAGTTGGTTGATACTCGATACTACGCTCATTGAGATCCTAAACTTGGAGGGTTTTGGTTGGCAAGTAAGTTGCCTACTGAACAACCACCCTTGTGAAGGATCAATGATTTTGAGATCCCTTAGAACCTGGTTACTTTATAGGACAGGATGAACCAACTAACTTCAGGGGAGGGTATTTACCTTTAAACCTCATGCAAGCCTTCAAACCTAGGGCTATGGTGTGACTTGTTTGTGTGTGCCACATGTTTGTGATTGAACATAACGTAGCATCATCATGCATCATAAGCATAGCATTTTCACTAACCATTTCAAGGACCAAAGGATTTATCTTTGTTCTTTGTTGCAGGTCATGGCTTCTGCTCGTAGAAACACTATCAGGATCAACTTTGTCGGAATACCTCCTAAGCTTAAGGAATTGGTCTCTCAGGTTTCTGAAAACTCCCAGTTCATCAAGAGACATGGTCACCTACTAGATCTAGTCACTTCAGGGTTCAATGAAGACATGATGAGTGTTCTGTTTCAGTTCTTTGATCCTAAGCACCATTACTTCACATTCCCCGACTATCAGCTGGTTCCTACAATGGAAGAGTTCTCCAAGCTTCTGGGTATACCTATTCTTGATCAGAAACCCTTCACAGGCTTGGAGAAAGAGCTTAAACCAGAGGTTATTGCTGCAGCTCTACATCTGAAGAAGTCAGACATTGTTCTAGAAACGAGAAGCGGAGTTAAGGGCATTCTTGCTAAGGTGTTGATAGAGAAGGCTCAAGTGTTCTTGAAGGCTATGAGCTATGATGCTTTTGAGGAGATCTTAGCCTTGTTGATTTATGGCTTAGTGTTGTTCCCCAATCCAGATCAGTTCATAGACGTTCACGCCATCAACATATTTCTGAGTCACAATCCAGTGCCTACATTACTTGGGGACATCCTGCATTCTCTTCATACTCGTACTACGAAGGCACGAGGAACTCTGATGTGCTGCATACCTTTGCTATCTAGGTGGTTTATTTCTCACCTCCCTCGATCAGTGATGAAGAATGAGCAAGGGTTCAGGTGGTCCAAGAGGATTATGTCACTCTCTCATTCAGATATCCATTGGTGCTCCAGATCTATGGAAAATGTTACTATCATTGATAGTTGCGGGGAGTTTCCTAATGCGCCACTTCTAGGCATAAGAGGAGGCATTACTTACAACCCTTCCTTAGCTCTACGACATTTTGGTTACGCTCGGATCGATGGTCCTCAAGACATGTTGATTCAGGGTATTGTGTTTGACTACGACAACGATCTGCAAGGTTACCATCAAAGATTCATACGAGCATGGGGAAAAGTGAACAAGGTTGACAACAAGACTCTGGAGCCCAAGTACACTATTCCTATGAAAGCTTACCTCAGATGGGTGCGATCTCGTGCTCAGACTCTCATGATGCCATATCCTGCCAGTTACTATAGAGCCTGTTGCTGAAGGGGATACTTCTTATACCATCCGTCACCCAGACATGCCCACTGACATGGAAGACTTACAGAGGTCCTGGATCCAGTTGAAGGAGCAAAGGGACACTTTCGAGGCTCATTACAAAGCAAGTCAAGAAAGAATCCTGGAGCTAACAAAGCAACTTCACGAGGAACGAAATCTCAACTCATACCTCAACACAAAGAGGAAACGTCCATGGGAGACTTAAAACCCCATCTTTTGTATTTATTTCATTTCATTTTTATTGTAAGCCCAAGGGGCAAACAAATTTATTACTAATAAAAGTTTACTTTCTTGATTGTTTAAGCAAATTTAAATCCTGCGGTCCTTGAAAACATTGCATACGCATTTATACACCATATCATTACATCACAGGTTTCTTATGTACAGGTATCTTATCCTCTCGCTGTTTATTTCAGCAGAAATGGCTCTTGAACAGACCATCAAAGATCTCCAGGCTCAGAATGCACAATTCCAAGAGCTAGTCCTGAACTTGTCCAAGGGATAAGATGAGTTGAAGACACTGTTGGCTAAGAAGAAGAATCATGAGGACAATAAGGATGATCATCTGAAACAACTACAAACTGAGATGACAGAAATGAGGATCCACATGAATGACCAGGTGGTTCTTATTCAAAGTTTAGCTCAGGGGAAAGAAGAGTTAAGAGCCTTTGTCCATAAATTTCAAAGTAATGAAGTTAGGAATCTAAGTGTGAGTCAACCTCCATTAAAACAAGCTGATTTGGTTGAAAGGAAGATGAGGATAAAAGAAGGTAAGAGACAGGTGGCCACTGATTGTTGTTCAGTTGAAGAAAAAAGACCTGATAAGGTTAATCCACCTCAACACAAGGAATGTAGAAGGCAGTTTATCAAGTTCAGCACTCCAATGTCACAAGTTCTGCAATGCTTGTTGGAGATGAAGCTAATTTCCTTGAAAAATCCTCCTCAAAATCCTAAAACTTCCTCTCCTCACTATAATTCCAAGGCAAGGTGTGAGTATCACTCCAACAGTCCTGGACATGATACTAATAACTGTTGGGCATTGAAGAAAAAGATTCAAGACCTGATTGACGAAGGAATCCTAGAGGTTACTCTAGAAGGTCAATTTGAGTTCTACTATCGTCCATCAAACACCGAAGCTGCAAGACAAGTGGCCCAAGGTAGCAAGAAAGGAAGTCTACCTATTCCTGTTGTGATATGGGGCACCTTGGGACATCCAAATGGTAAATTTTATTTCATGGTGAAATATACTGCTCCTGAAAGTTCACAGATTGCAATTGAAGACATTCAGCCAACTGGATGGGACAACATTTGAATTTTCATTTGTAATTTCTTTTTTTTTGTTTAAACACTTACTATTATGTTAAACTTTTGTTTTCATTAATGCATTGCATATGTTTGTCTTGGATTAATCCATTCGTTTCACTATATTTAAAACTATGCTTCTTATTTCTATCTTGTGATATTTAACTCCTGATAAAGCTATAAGCCTGTAGAGGGAGGATGACGAAAACAATACCATAATATTAGGCAGTATGCTTTTGAACAGACTATGCTGAGGATGTACAGGCATTGTTTCAATTCCTAAACAGTGGAGATATAAGGAAGTTAATCCCTAGTCAACCCTTTTGAGCCTATGAAGTAGGAGTTTTTATTCTCGCACAAATTAAAACCCTTATTCATAACCCGGGTCAGGGTAGTTACTCGGTTAACTCAAATATGCCAATTATCTGTGTTGTACACAACTAATGATGGTTCTTTGTAATCATTAAACCTGACAGTCAATATCTAGAAAAAAAAAGAAGCTCACTAAGTCAAAACCTATGAAGGAGACTTAGTAAAAAAATTAAGACATCCCGCTGACTGTAACCTTGAAATAAACAGTTCAGGAAAAAAGAAGGGATAACAAAGTCAGAAGAAAAAAGGAGGTCACTATGAATCCTCAACAAAGAAAGATGACTAAATATTCAAATAAATTATGGGTTTCTGAACCATCACAAATGTCAGTGTTACAATTCCAAACTCCTTTGAGCCTCAATGCATAAGTTAACTGAGAATAGGACTGAAGAACATCATGGAGATTGGGTTGGGTACAAATAAAATTTGAGCCTTTATCCTTTGTTTCTTAAACCATAAACCAGGCCACATTACAATCCTTTAAAAGTCCTAACTGAAGCATGGTTAGTTCGGAAGCGTACTGCTACAAAAAGGTATCCTGACTCCTTTAGGGCTTATTATAAAACTTGAGTTAATATCACAGTTTTCACAAAAGTTGTTTTTCTAAAATAATTCTTTTTCAAAACTTCAAGACAAACATAAGCATTGCATTTTTGAATATATTTGTTTGCATATACCTGAGTGTTTGATAAACAGAGAAACTTACAGGATGAATGTTCAATAAACCAAAGTCCTTCTGGTAAACAAAGTTGCTTCCCGGATCAAAGTCCATGTATACAAAAGGGCATAGTCACTGTTTCCCAATCAAGGGGCATACCAACTTACTGTTCAATTCATTCGGGGCAATCAGGTCCAGATTTAACAATGCTTAATGGCCAGGGGAAACTCTCCTCATATATTTGAATTACCAAGGGTAACATTATAAAGTTCATGATGTCAGGGGCATATTATTGTGGGGCATCATGCTTATTTCTCTTGAGGTAACTACATTCAGATACTTCCATTATGGGACAATTCATCCTCAGCCAAGGGGCAATGCTTTCTTTTCAAATCTAGTATCCGGAGCGTATATGGTCCATCACAATTTGAAGACACATCCCTCTCATTGCATTACCTTGATATTGGATTCTCAGCATAATCCATTGTGGAAATTAATTGTCTACGCCAGTAGTATCAGATGGTGTCAGTATCATGTCTTCAGATCCAGCTATGAGGATTTCTGGGAAGGTATTCAGGAAAGTTAAGAATCTCGGGAGCTCTAAATCCAATTGGTTATACACTCTCGAAGTCGAAACGATTCTGTTTTCAAGATCAGCTTTACTTTTCCCTCTAAATCCAGATTTACTTTTACCCTATTTACATAAGCGAAACGTCCATTGGTTGTGTTTGAATGTATGTATGCTTATGAATATGATTGATGTTTACCAGAAATGCATAAATGCTTAATATGATTGATGTTTACCAGAAATGCATAAAATGAAGTAATAGTATTCACTAAGGACGAACGAGGGAAGGAATTCAAAGAAGCTTCGCCGGTTCATCCCCACAAGACAACTACAAATACCCCAGTAGGGCAAATCCATCTTCATAAATACTTCGAGTTACATCTCCCCTGGAATTTATGTCCATCTCTTTTATCCTCAGTCGGGATACTCAGGAAATTATTCCTTCAACAGGAGTACTATCAAACGAAGACGGGAGGTTATGGATACCTTACTATCGAACGAAGACGGAAGGTTATGGATACCTTACTATCGAACGAAGACGGGAGGTTATGGATACCATACTATCGAACGAAGATGGGAGGTTATGAATACTAAATTATCAAACGAGACGGGAACGAGTTCCTCATATTCTTCAGCAACAAATCGGGATTTATTCTCCCTGGCCAGCAATTGTTATATGAAGATATCCAGACGTTTCAAGCTGCATGATGCATACATACATATTTTACATCATACCATAACATACATATCCATAAGTACATAATACATTTACTTAGGTGTATCATACTATGCATGCATACATAATGCATAAACTAATATTTCCCTTGCAGGATAGTTATATGCAGGTAAAACAATATCAACAACTTACAACGGGTCAGAAATGATCCATACACTACTCAAGATGTCCTCGAATAGCAGGCAAACGGTCTGTAAAAAGATCTAGTCCCTGGTTCAAGACATCTTTCAGAAGAACAAATCCTGACGTTCTTTTGACCCTTAAGAACAAATCCTGACGTTCTTTTGGCCCCTTGTTCAAGACTTTTTCAGAAGAACAAATCCTGACGTTCTTTTGACCCTTAAGAGCAAATCCTGATGCTCTTTTGGCCCCTTGTTCAAGACTTTTTCAGAAGAACAAATCATGACGTTCTTTTGACCCTTAAGAGCAAATCCTGACGCTCTTTTGGCCCCTTGTTCAAGACTTTTTCAGAAGAACAAATCCTGACGTTCTTTTGACCCTTAAGAGCAAATCCTGACGCTCTTTTGGCCCCTTGTTCAAGACTTTTTCAGAAGAACAAATCCTGAAGTTCTTTTGACCCTTAAGAGCAAATCCTGACGCTCTTTTGGCCCCTTGTTCAAGACTTTTTCAGAAGAACAAATCCTGACGTTCTTTTGACCCTTAAGAGCAAATCCTGACGCTCTTTTGGCCCCTTGTTCAAGAATTTTTCAGAAGAACAAATCCTGACGTTCTTTTGACCCTTAAGAACAAATCCTGACGCTCTTTTGACCCCTTGTTCAAGACTTTTTCAGAAGAACAAATCCTGACGTTCTTTTGACCCTTAAGAGCAAATCCTGATGCTCTTTTGACCCCTTGTTCAAGACTTTTTCAGAAGAACAAATCCTGACGTTCTTTTGACCCTTAAGAGCAAATCCTGACGCTCTTTTGGCCCCTTGTTCAAGACATTTTCAGAAGAACAAATCCTGACGTTCTTTTGACCCTTAAGAACAAATCCTGACGCTCTTTTGACCCCTTGTTCAAGACTTTTTTAGAAGAACAAATCCTGACATTCTTTTTACCCTTAAAAGCAAATCCTGACGCTCTTTTGGCCCCTTGTTCAAGACTTTTTCAGAAGAACAAATCCTGACGTTCTTTTGACCCTTAAGAGTAAATCCTGATGCTCTTTTGGCCCCTTGTTCAAGACTTTTTCAGAAGAACAAATCTTGACGTTCTTTTGACCCTTAAGAGCAAATCCTGACGCTCTTTTGGCCCCTTGTTCAAGAATTTTTCCGAAGAACTAATCCTGACGTTCTTTTGACCTTGGAGAGTAGGAAAACGGTCTGTACAAAGATCCATTCCCTAATTCAAGATACCTCCAGAAGAGATAATTATCACAAGATTTATTTCTACTGGTCCATTCAACAACTCAAATCATGTTGCATAAATGATTCAGAGACGGCCTATACAAAGATCTAGTACTGATATCCAGTATCAACATAAAGACATCATCATATTCTGATACTTTATATGGCATCTCTAAGCCCATCACCAGTTCTTCCTGATGGCATCTCTAAGCTCATCTCCAATTCTTCCAAGTGGCATCTTTAAGCCCACTCAAGCATATACAACTAATCATCAGTGTTAATTTACGCACCGGTGAGTGCAAATTTTTGGGCTTTTGTGTTCAATCCCCTTCAACCTTCCAGGTCACGAATGGCACATATACCAATCTAACCCCTCAGGTTTCAGAAAATTGAACAGGGGCAGCTGTTGCACCCCAAAATTTGCCCTCCACAAGACAATTCATTGTGTACTAAGAGGCTCACAAGGTTCACAATACATCTCATGAGGTTCACAAGATTCACAAAGTTCATAATTAGTCAGAAGATTTGACATTTCCCTCAGACAATGCATCCTCCTAAGCAATGCATCCTAAACTAGGGTTTTGACTTTAATCAGGCTAAATGGACTTCCAAGACTTCAAGTAAGCTTCATAACATCTTATATGTGTTTAAGAATCCCCATGACAAATTTCAAGACTTTTCCCAAAGGTTTGCTCAGTCAGATGATCAGATAGGTTAAAATCAGTCAAAGTAGTTAAAAAGTCAAACTGAGGTCAACTGTGGTCAAACCAAAGTCAAACTTCATGATTTTTTTGCCAACATCAAGTATATAAAGTAAAATTCATCATTTGATCAAGGGATGATCATGATTCATCCAGGAGATTTCAGATCATCAAGAATCAAGGGTTTCTAAATTAGGGTTTCCTCAGGAAAAGTCAACTGAACTTTGACCAGCCATAACTTTCACATGCTTCATCAAATTTTTCCCATCCAAAGCTCATTTTGAAGGAAACTGAATTCTCTACAACTTTGTGTCTCACAAGCCAAGCCCAAAAATGCTTCATTTGGAAGGTATGAGCTAAGACATTATAGGTCCTTTTGAAAGTCAACAAAAAGTCAACAACTTCAAAAGAGCATAAATTGAGAATGGTAAAATATATGGACATGAAACCAATGAGGTTGGTTAGAGGACTCTTTAAGCTTTCCAAAATGTCCAAGAACACCCTCATAGCATCAAAATTGAAGGATTTGTGCCCTTGCAAAGTTGTGAAATTTTAGGGAAGTTTATGAAGCAAATAAGGCCTTAAATCAAATTTTTGCTAAATGAGCCCACCAAATTGCCATCCCATCTTTACAAAAACACCAAGCACGACCCAACCCACCTATTTTCTGATTTTTTATTTTTTATTTGAATTTTATTCATTAAAATACCATTTAAATTGAAATAAAATATAAAATCATATATTTAAAAAGGGATTTTGCTTCTAGAAAGTCATAAATATGATTTGGATCAGATTGATACACAAGTTATGAGGATTGTCCCAAAATAGCAAGGTTAGATCAAATAAAAATCAAGTTTTAAGGCATATCTTTTTCAATATTCAAATGATCAAAATATCCAAAGTGTGACACAATTTTTTTGACCTAATATCATTCATATATATACAAAGAACATTGAGCAGCCTAGGACACGAAAAAATTACAGCCTCAAGGATAAGTTTCACAAATTCAAAGTTCATCAAAAATTTGAAATTCGGATTCTAACTTTTTGTGGTTTTTCAGGTGAAATAAGGACATCAATCTCTTCCTTGAACATCACTGATCATGTAGCAATAGTCATATGCATCCCAAACTCAAAGAATTGATCAAACCGAATCAAACTTTTCACACTTTCATGAATTTCTCATTCTCATATATTTGTGTAATATAAATCAAATTTGATCATTGTTTCGTGTTTGTAATAAGATGGTGATTGTTTCTGGGCAAGTTAATTTGAGTTTTGGTACAGGTTTGAAGAATGGCCATTGTTAGGGTTTGCGGCCTCCGTTTAGGGTTTCACCATTTAGCCCAAATAAATGATTTCTAAAGACGTAGAAGAATCGTACACATCATTAGGAATACAATGCAATCATTAATTTCATGAAATTTTACTGTTTGGATAGAGTTTGTGATTCGCAGGTTTAAAAGGGCAAGAATAATCGCAGGAAAAGTTGTTGATAAATTCGCAGGAAAACCTGCGAATCCAAGGTTGAAGATGAAGATCTTCGCGCGCTTCAGATTTTTAAATTTTGATTTATATATTTATTGCATTGTTTGTATTTTATTTCACAGGATGATGAGTGGCCTGGTGGTTGGTACGCGCATGAGAGAAGCCAAGGACGTGGGTTCGAACCTGTCCTCACCTATTTTTTTGATTAAAATTCCATTTATTCTTCAGGTTTAAAATATAAGAATCATTATCCATCCACAATTACAAACGCGCACATGGCCTGGTGGTGCTGGTGTTGGTCCAAGGGAGAGAGAGCCTAGGGCGTGGGTTCGATCCCAGCCCCAGGTATGTTCTTTTTACACCTTTTTCTTGTTATTTGTTTATTTTGCTTTATAATTAATTTATATTTTATAAGGAAATTAATTTTTAAATAAAAGTACATAATATGTAAAGCTTCATATTTTTTTTAAATCATAATTTACTTTCTAAAAGTTAAATTGTTTATATTTATTTTATAATTTGTTATATTATTATATATATTTTTATAAATAAATTAATTATATTTAGATTAACTTATAAACCCTAATATTTTTTTAGGTAAAACCTAATTTTTTTTTAATTAACCCTAAAATTTTATATGTAAGAAACCTAATTTTTTTTATAAACCCTAAGTATCTTATAAATCTCAATATATTTGTTTGTAAATTTTAATTATATATATATTTATTTTATAATTATTATATGTAGTTTGTTTATATATATAAATAATTTAATTAAGTAGTTAACCCTAATTTATTTTTTTTCTAAAACAATTAAAAACCCTAACTTTATTTTATGAGTTTAATTTCTAATTTTTTATATGTTTACTTAATTATAATTAACAAATTTTTTTTTTATAATATGTATATAAAATTAAATTATTAGAATTATTAGTCATATTTATTAGTATATAATATTTATTATTTATTTCTTTTATTAAAATTCTTAAAATTAATTATTTATTTAATTTTGAACTTTTTTAATTTGTTTCTATATTATATTGTTATACTCACCTTCTTATATTTATTTTTGTTTATTATTACTAACCAATTTAATTATTATTTATTATATGCTTACTTATTTAAATTATTCTTATAATGTAATTGTGCCAATTATGTAATAGTTGTAGAATTATTCTTATTATTTATTTTTAATTGCCATGGTTAGTAACATAGGGAGTGTAAACATGTTTGTATTTAAAATTGAATTTAGATCACCAATCTTAAGATAAATACTTGAACTTATACACGCACACACGTAAGTCGATCTTGGATCGCCATCTCACATTCTTAAGGATATCTCTCATGTTGCCTAAACAAAAAGGTCAAGTAAGGTGTAAAGCAAAGTCCCTTCTCTCATATCATCTAGTCCCTTAACAGATAATAAGATCAAGTCCCTTCATGGTTGCCTTTGTAAATGATCTTGTCCCTTTCGAATAAAGATGATAAGTCCCTTCGAATTGCTAAATACACCTTACAGTTGCCTAATCACAGTTGTCCCTTCATTTGTCCCTCATACATCCAAGGTAATGACTACCTATTCCTTAATAATAGGGATAGTCTTACCACTTAAAGGATATTTAAAAACAGAAAAGACTTAACTTAGGGTAGGTTCCTCTTATGTGCTTGCTCACCTTTTCAAAACGTTTCAAAAAAACACTTCACATTTCAAACAATTTTCAAAACAAAGGATTTATATATATCCGTACATGGATCATTATAAAGTACTTAAGAAAATTTCTAATCACACACTACACTTCTCAAAAAAAATTTAAAGTGAGCTGAGTAACTAAGAGCCCATGGATAACCATGGATGTAAAGGGTGCTAATACCTTCCCTTTACATAACCTACCCCCGAACCCAAAAATCTTTTAAAGGTCTTTCCTGTTCTTTTATGCCTTTCCTTTGGATAAAATAAAAGTCGGTGGCGGCTCTTGCTATCCGCAACATTTAACTAAAGTCAGTTCTCCCACCGTGTTACAATGGCCAATGAGAGAGTAGAGATGAGAAATCAGATGTCTCAGTTCATGGCAGTGATGACTTGCTTAGCCCAGAGTCAAGAAAGGTTAAGAGAGCTGGTGGAAAGACAAACTCCTGAAGAGCCTCATCTGGGAACAGGGGGAACTAGCAATAATGAACGAGGGCAGGCTCGTATTGATCCACCAGAGTATGGACCCCATCTGAATCTAGAAGTTAACATCCCGAGGAATGTTCAAGGTAATACTGCTGGGGGAAGAATCCTGCAAGAGGATCCCCAAGAAGAACAATTACTGTTATAGGGGCTGGAGATGAGGTATATGATAGAAGATTGGATGAAATAGCTGAAAAGTTAAGATCTTTGGAATCTCAAAATTCTTTGGGCTTCGATGTGATGGATATGGGACTAGTAGATGGGGTGAGAATTCCCCACAAATTCAAACCCCCATGCTTTGAAAAATACAATGGTACCTCCTGTCCACGTACTCACCTGCAATCTTTCTTAGGAAGGCTCAAGGCTTATACCATGGATGAAAAGTTATGGATGTTCTACTTTGAGGACAGTCTGACTGGAGCTTCGAGAGAATGGTATTCGCACCTGACTAGAGCCACCATAAGATGTTGGAAGGATTTAGCCGAGACTTTCATCCGGCAATATCAGTACAACCTGGACATGGCTCCCAATAGAACTCTTCTAATGGGCATGTCTCAGTCTTCTAGAGAGAGCTTCCGGGATTATGCTCAAAGATGGAGACAGCTTGCTGCTGCTGTCCAACCACCCATGTCAGAGAGAGAAATGGCTGACATGTTCATGAACACATTGCAAGGGACTTATATTGATAGGCTGGCTGCTTTCTCCTCTACCAGTTTTGCAGATGTGGTCATAGCTGGTGAGAGAATTGAGAGCCTATTGAAAATGGGCAAAATCTCCGACAGTGGTGCAAGTTCCTCCAGCAATCCAAGAAAAACATTTGCAGGACCCCGAAGGGCAGGTGAAACTAATTCCATTCATACAAGCAGAGGCAGGCCTCAATATGCTCACCGGTCAGTAGCAGTTGTTACCATCCCAGCTCCAATTCCACAACAATCATCATATCCTCAACAACAACAACCACAGTATCAACAACAAGCTCATTATCCACAACAAAGGTCGTATAACAACAACAACGGTAATCAACAACAACGTCCTTTCCAACAGAGGCCATCACAAGCAAACAGGGTGATTGACCCAATCCCAATGTTGTATGCTGCACTTTTGCCACAACTCCTAAAGCTCAACCTAGTTGAGTTAAGGACGTTGACTCCTCCAGATCCTCTCAATATGCCAAAGAACTATGATGCAAATTCCAGGTGTGCATTCCACTCAAATGCACCAGGGCATAATACTAAAAAATGCAGGGCCCTACAGATGAAAGTCCAGGATTTTGTGGACTCAAAAGCTCTCAATTTTGCACCTCCTCCGAACGTTACAAGAAATCCAATGCCTAGTCACAAAGGGCCTAGGATCAATGCTATTGAGGAGGGCAAACCATCCACATTAATTAATAGTGTTGCACATATCCGAACACCTTTGGTTGAAATCAAAGCTCAGTTGTTAGAATGCCAAGTGTTCCCCGGGTGTGAAGTCGGTTGTGGATATTACAATATTGTCGTTAATGGATGTGAGAGACTGAGAAACGGCATAGATGGCCTCATTAGAGATGGCACTCTTCAGATTACAACAACAACAACTACAACTCCAATAATTCCTTCATCAACAATCACAGATGCTCCTACAACATCAGCAACCCTTGTTCCAACAGATTCTGCTACAACTCCAACAAATATTCAATCAATCACTTCAACGGATACAAGTTCAGTCACAATTCCTTCTACAACGACAACACCCATTACTTCATCAGTTCCTGCTACAACTTCAACACTCGTCCAGTCAACAGTACCGTCTACAACATCAGCAACAGTTAATGAAAGCATCTCAACGGTTACAATATACTACGATCCCACAAATATTCCTTCCAACAACTCACAACAAAATGCTACTCCTGTCAGAGCTCCAGTTACCATATATTATGATCCACACACCATTGTGGTCCCCTCTGCAGCTGCTATCAGTCCGGTCACTATCACAGTGCCTGGACCAGTTCCTTACGAAAGCAATAATGCCATCCCTTGGCATTATGGCTCAGATCTATACTGCAAGGGGCAGAAAATCACTTTAGAGTCATCAACTTCTTCACCTCAGATAGACAATGTGGGGGGAGGCGGAGGCTTCACTAGAAGCGGACGTCTCTTTGCCTCGCAAATACCAAGACCCATTGCTGAATCAGAAGCTGCTGCTAAGGCAAAAGGGAAGAGCGTGGTGCAAGAAGAACCAATTGCTAAAGAAACTTTGAAGACTCCTTTTGATCAAGAGGTTGATGAATTCATGCGGATCATCAAGAAAAGTGATTATAAGGTGGTGGACCAGCTTCACCAAACACCTTCCAAAATCTCCATACTATCATTGCTGATGTGCTCCAAGGCTCATCGAAACACACTATTAAAAGTCATGCACGCAGCTTATGTGCCGGAGGAGATTACTGTCAATCAGTTAGAGGTTGTGGTTGGAAATGTCAACACTAGTCATGGGCTAGGATTTACCAACGCTGATCTGACAATGGAAGGTCACAATCACAACAAGGCTTTGCACATTACCTTGGAGTGTAAGGGTGCAGTTCTTTCTCACATATTGGTGGACACAGGGTCATCACTCAATGTCCTACCCAAGAAAGCCCTTGTGAAGCTGGAGCATGATGGATTGGCACTACGCCTAAGCAACTTGGTAGTGAGAGCCTTTGACGGTTCTAAAAGATCAGTTCTAGGAGAGATAGAGTTGCCAATAATGATTGGCCCATAGGTTTTCAAAACGACCTTCTTTATAATGGATATACAGCCTGCCTACAACTGTCTATTGGGTAGACCATGGATACACGCTGCTGGCGCCGTGACGTCAACCCTTCACCAGAAGTTAAAATTTGAGTGGGAGGGCCAAGTCATTACCATTTGTGGGGAGGAGGATATCTTTGTTAGCCAGCTGGCTACTTTCAAATACATTGAAATGGATGGGGAGATCCATGAGTCAGGGGTTTGAGGACCTTAATATTAATGAAACATCTGCTGTGTCTGGCACTTCCATCACCTCATACCAACAAGCCCGGAAGGTTGTTGAGGAAGGTACCGCTCAAGGCTGGGGCAAGCTGCTGCCAGTTGAGAAGAAAGAAGACCGATTCGGGTTGGGTTACAGACCAACTCGACAAGATCAACCAGAGGCTGAAAAGGAGCCCAAGTTTGTCAGCGGGGGAATGCTCACCCCGGATGCTGTGAACAGTTTGGAAGATGAGTCAGAAGACGAGTGCAACCTGGAAAGCTGGATACGTCCAAGGATCCCGGGGAACCATGTCTCAAACTGGTCTTCCCAGGAAATTATAAGAGTTACTCCTGCAGAGTAATTATTATTTCCTGTCTTTAAGCATGCATCAGGTCCTGCATCTTTCCCAAGATCTCAGGGCTCATTTTGTAATCGGGCCATCTTGTATTTTGTGAAAACGATCAATTAATGAATATCAGGACATCTTTTGCAAATGAGTCTTTTCTTTTCCGCTCACTGTTTTTCATTTTTTTATTTTTTATACAAAAATAAAATGGCAATGTTTTTCAAAATAATAAACTTCATTTTCAATTCTTCTAAGCAAGATAAAATTGATCACTAAAATGAACAAATCTAAACCCTTGCAGAGAGTGCCCTCCAGATTGCACCGACAACAACACCGCTATGACTTCGTATGACTTTGACAATTCGATTAATCAAGCTTATGAAGGGGTTGAAGAAGATTATGAGCTACCTGAAGAACTAGCCAGGTTGTTAAGGCAAGAGGAGAAGGTTATCACTCCTCATCAGGAGGAGGTTGAGACGGTTAATCTTGGTACAGAAGAAGACTTGAAAGAAGTAAAAATCGGGGCCCGTCTGCAAAATTCAGTGAAAGAGCAACTTATTGACATGCTTCGGGAGTATGTGGATGTTTTTGCTTGGTCTTATCAAGACATGCCAGGGTTGGACACCGATATTGTTATGCACAAGCTGCCTCTAAAGGAAGACTGTCCGCCAATAAAACAGAAGATGCGCCGTACTCGCCCAGATATGGCAATGAAGATAAAAGAGGAGGTACAAAAACAGTGGGACGCCGGTTTCCTTGCTGTGACTAGTTACCCGCCGTGGGTTGCTAACATTGTGCCTATGCCTAAGAATGATGGCAAGGTGAGGATGTGTGTGGATTACCGGGACCTGAACAGAGCCAGCCCGAAAGATGACTTCCCATTACCTCACATTGATGTATTGGTCAACAATACGGCTCAGTTCTCGGTGTTCTCCTTCATGGACGGATTTTCAGGATATAATCAGATCAAGATGTCACCTGAAGACATGGAGAAGACGACCTTCATCACACCCTGGGGCACATTCTATTATAAGGTGATGCCATTCGGACTGAAGAATGCTGGTGCCACTTATCAACGGGCTATGGTAACATTATTCCATGACATGATCCACAAAGAAATTGAATGTTATGTGGATGACATGATTGCCAAGTCCCTCACAGAAGAAGACCACCTGGTGAATTTGTTGAAACTATTCAAGCGTCTGAGGAAGTACCAATTGAAGCTAAACCCCAACAAATGCACATTCGGGGTGCGATCCGGTAAGCTGCTGGGATTTATTGTAAGTGAGAAAGGGATTGAAGTTGACCCTGACAAAGTCAAAGCCATTCAAGAAATGCCTGCACCAAAGACTAAAAATGAGGTTCGGGGGTTCTTAGGTAGATTGAACTACATTTCAAGGTTCATATCTCACCTCACAGCAACCTGTGAGCCCTTGTTCAAGCTGTTGAGAAAGGAACAAACGGTCAAGTGGAATGAAGACTGCCAAAGGGCTTTTGACAAAATCAAGAAATACTTACAAGAGCCTCTGATCCTTATGCCTCCAGTTGAAGGAAGACCTCTAATAATGTACTTGACAATATTAGAAGAGTCAATGGGGTGTGTGTTGGGCCAGCATGACGAGTCTGGTCGAAAAGAGTATGCTCTATACTACCTAAGCAAAAAAGTTTACCGACTGTGAACAACGTTATTCACTGCTTGAGAAAACTTGGTGTGCTTTAGCGTGGGATTCTCGCCGACTAAGGCAGTATATGTTGACCCACACTACCTTATTGATCTCAAAGATGGACCAAGTCAAGTACATATTTTGAGAAGCCAGCACTTACCGGACGGGTTGCAAGATGGCAAATGATTCTCACAGAATATGACATTCAATACACATCCCAAAAAGCTATCAAGGGCAGCGTACTGTTAGACTATCTAGCTGAGCAACCCCTTGATGACTACCAGCCTATGAGATTTGACTTCCCGGATGAAGACATCATGTTCATAAAAGCAAAAGATCACGAAGAGCATGTTCACACTAAAGGGCCTGACCCAGAAGAGGAATGGACTATGATGTTGATGGGGCTGTTAATATGAATGGTCGTGGTGTTGGTGCAGTACTCATTACACCTAAGGGAGTTCACATGCCTTTCTCGGCAAAACTCACCTTTAACTGCACTAACAACGAAGCTGAATACGAAGCTTGTATTATGGGTCTTGAGGAAGCCATTGACCTCAGGATCAAGACTTTAACAGTTTTCGGAGATTCAGCTCTGGTGATTAATCAAACCAACGACAAATGGTACACTCACCAGGAGCATCTAATACCTTACCGGGATTATACAAGAAGGTTACTCACATTCTTCATAACAGTCAATCTTGAGTATATCCCTCGAGACGAAAATCAGTTTGCATATGCTCTGGCTACCATTTCATCCATGATCAAAGTTCAAGCTGCCAACTTTGTGCCTTGGATTTCAGTATCCAGACTTGACAAGCCAGCATACGTATTCTCTGCAGACCTTGCTAAAGATGATAAGCCTTGGTTCTATGACATCGAATGCTTCTTGGAGGATCAAACATACCCACCTGGGGAATCATCCAATGATAAGAAGACACTAAGAAGGCTAGCTGGTAGTTTCTTCTTGAATGCCGATGGTTCCTTGTACAAGAGAAACTTTGATATGGTACTTCTCAGATGTTTTGATAAGGCGGAAGCAGACTTGTTGATGCACGAGGTACACGATGGATCTTTTGGTACCCATGCTGGAGGGCATGCTATGGCTAAAAAGTTGTTAAGATCAGGCTACTACTGGACCACAATGGATGCAGACTGTTGTGCTTATGCCAGGAAATGTCACAAATGCCAGATTTATGCAGATAAAGTGCATGCGCCTCCGAATCCTCTGAATGTGATGTCTTCACCTTGGCCCTTTGCCATGTGGGCATAGATATGGTTGGCAAGATTGAACCGACTGCTTCAAATGGCCACAGATTCATCCTGGTAGCCATTGACTATTTTACCAAATGGGTTGAAGCAGCTTCGTATGCCAATGTCACAAGGCAAGTGGTATCCCGATTTCTGAAGAGAGACATCATCTGTCGGTATGGAGTGCCCGAGCGAATCATTACTAATAATGGTTCCAACTTAAACAACAAAATGATGGCAGAACTGTGTCGGGACTTCAAAATCCAACACCACAATTCTTCTCCTTACAGACCAAAGATGAATGGCGCTGTCGAGGCAGCTAACAAGAATATCAAGAAGATTATGCAGAAGATGGTGGTCACCTACAAAGACTGGCATGAAATGTTACCATTTGCCCTGCATGGGTACCTACATCAATTAGAACATCCACTGGGGAAACACCGTATCAACTTGTGTATGGTATGGAGGCAGTCCTACCTGTTGAAGTTGAATTACCCTCCTTGCGGGTACTAATGGACGTTAAGATGAATGAAGCAGAATGGGTCTGATCTCGATACGAACAGCTGAATCTGATCGAAGAGAAGAGATTAGCTGCAATCTGTCACGGGCAGTTATATCAGAAGAGAATGAAGAAAGCCTTCAATCAGAAAGTTAGGCTTCGGGAATACCAAGTAGGGGATCTTGTGCTGAAAAGACTCCTTCCTCCTCATACAGACCATAGGGGCAAGTGGACTCCGAATTATGATGGTTCGTTCATAGTCAAGAAAGTTTTCTCTGGTGGAGCACTGATGCTCAGTACTATGGATGGTGAAGACTTCCTGTCCCCTGTGAATTCAGATGCAGTTAAAAAATACTTCGCATAAAAATGACCCGCAGGACATAAAAACAGAATGTAAGTCCAGGCAAAAATAGGGCATCCCTGCGAGTCAAAAACATAATAAAAGACTCGGGAAAAAATAAGGGAAAATAAAGGAAAAATGTACACCCGCTGAGTTGAAAAGCCGCATTGGACAGCTCAGGCAAAAATGGGTATCCCGGTGGATTGAAAACCCGAAAGGGCGATCCACTCAAAATTAGGGAAAAAGCGAACAACTTCATTCTGAATTCGTCTATATCACTCTCAACATGGCAAGATTCAAAAGGTTAAAGCATCAGTCAGAATCAACCTTCTTCAAAAGCAAGATGAGAAGAACGTCAATGTCATACAAGTCATAGCAAAAGGGAAGCACACTGAAGCGTCATCAACATTGCCAGCATCTTTTTGTTTTTCGATTTGTAACAATCTCCTCATTTCAGGGGACCTGTTTCTTTGACTGTACTCGCCAATTCAGGGCACACAAATTAATAAAATCAGATTTTCAGTCACACTTAGTCTCGTACATTTTATTTCCATTTGCAAAAATGTCTGATGTCCTTAGAACATTGATTGCATAAATGCAGATGCGTCTTTTCTAAATTATATGCTTACAGGAAATATATTTGCTCCCGGGAGTGCCTAAACTCCTATGAGGGAATCCAGTAAGGGACGCCTCGGGATACTTGTACATTTCTTTGTTATAACATGATTGCAGGTACTCAAAGTGCAACATGGGGCATGAAAGCTTCTCCCCGGCAGGATGCCCAATCATTAATTCCTCAGCTCAACTAAATTCATCATCCTTAGCAGGATCCCCACAGAAATCTCTAGAAAGATCGTTAAGTGATTGTTCCTCCCCAGCCAAGTGCAAAGACAAGGAACCATTTCCCCGCAGAGTTTCAACCTCTATCCTGAAGAGCAATGTCTGGAGATCTCACAACAAAGTGACGAAAGCTTCCACAGACCCCAACTGGGCTCCTCATTACCAAGATAGATCTATCAGTGACCTATTTCCCCAAGCGGAATCATCTGTATCAGATCTACCAGTGATCTCATCCCCAGCTGGGATATTTCTTTCAAAGCAGAATAATTGGAGATCCCCACGACAACGGGATCCGAATCCCGGATCGATATCTTTTGCATAATCATAGCATTTACATCATATTTCCCCCAAAGCGTAGCATTCCGTTTAATACGGAGCATTACGATAAAAATCAAACATATTACATAATCACAAGCCATGCTTTGAATCAGTCACCTGTGAATACTGACACACCATCAACAACATGCAGAATACCCCTCAAACTCCCCGGCAGAATGCCAAGGCATCCCCTTTGCACTCTCAAGATACAGATACATGTTCCTTTTTGACACCCGTCTGTGTCATCTTTCCCCAGAAAGTCACCATAATATTTTCTACAAGCAGATACTTATGCATAACAAGATACCTCTTTACATTCGTCTGCGTCATATTCCCAGCAGAAAGCCAAAACGTCCCTTTGCACTTACGAATACATACTCATGTATACTTCTTTCGACACTCGTCCGTGTCGTATCACTCCCCTGCAGTTGTAAACCACAAGTATACTTCTTTGAATACAGAAACATACACACTCTCCTGACACCCGTCCGCGTCACCTATCCCCAGCACAGTTGTCTAAGCACTTGTTTATAATACGCTTCTTTCGGCACCTGTCCGTGTCATCCTATCCCCACAAGTCATCCGAATATCTTTTATACTTATAAGTTCGTAACTTATACTTTTTCTCTTTTTGACACCCGTCCGTGTCACACTCTCCTCAGCAAGTTGAACACTCGTTTGTGTCTCACTCATGCTTAATTTTCACTCATACAGATACTCGTTCGTATCTTGTATACACCACTTATCTTCCCCAGATTTGACACTCGTCCATGTTCTTTGTTAACTAGTTGGTACTCGTCCGTATCATCATCTCTGAGCATGCGTCAGCGTTTGTTTCTACCGATACTCGTCCATATCATGGTCCTAAGGATGCTCGTCTGCATCTTTAATCTATACACAGTGTTAAACACTTATACCTTTCACCTCTTGAATGTAGATACTCGTCTGTATCTACCATTCCCCAGAGGAGTCCCCAGCAAATCCCAATAGATTATTCCCTTTCTATCTGACATTCATCCTATGTCATGATACTTTCGGCAGCCGTACCCTGCCAGGTGATCGTCCTTCACCTTTTGATGATCGTCCTTCATCATTCCCCCAACGGAGTCTCCATTATTGGAACCCTTTCCTATCCGACATTCGTCTTATGTCGTGATATTTTTAGCACCCGTACCCTGCTAAGTGATCGTCCTTCACCCTTTTGATGATCGTCCTTCATCATTTTATCCGATGGTCGTCCCCATCGTTGATCTTGTTATCTGACATTCGTCCTATGTCATGATAAACCCCGAGAGCAGATGTACCCTGCTAGGTGATCGTCCTTCACCTCTTGATGATCTTCCTTCATCATGCTTATCCGATGGCCGTCCCCATCGTCGACCTTTTCTATCCGGCATTCGTCCTATGTCATGCTGAATTTTCTGCATTTTTCAGCTTTTGGTACAGCGTTAACCGGTTAACCATTTGGTTAACCGGTTAACCATCTTCAAAACAGCATAAATTATTCAAAATCTGCTTGCGTTAACCGGTTAACCAATTAGTTAAATGGTTAACACAAGACAAAATGATGTTTTTGGCTTATTTTAAGCCCCTTTTTGGTTCCTCTTTGTAAACACCCCAAATTTGCCCTCACTCATTTCACCATGGCTTGTGATTCTTTTCATTTGCATAAGTTCACTCATATCATCTCATATTGCATTTTTGCTTCATTGCATTGGTTCAAAGTCATCTGCATCTAGGGTTTGTGATCTCGGCAATCCCTGAGCTATTTGAGCCACTCCAAAGGTCTTAAATCATCTCAAGAGGGTCCATGTATGTTCAAGCATCATATTATATCCTCCCAGGATCAAGAAAGTCAAAAAATCACAAGAACTAAGAAAGGCATGGAAGCAGAGCCAGGTTTAACTACACAGATGACCTAAAATTAGGGTTTTGGTTTCAGAGGCCATAACTCCAAATTGTTTGGTCATTCTTGTTTCTATTGGTCTCTATATGATATTAGGATCATGCATACCAATTTTCATGAAGAAACTCAATGGGGAAGGCATCTGATCAATAGATAACTTCTTGAGCAAATCAGTGTAAAATCAGGGCATCTGAGGCCCCCAATCATCCAACCAAAGGGTCTTCTCCATCACTTTGGGTGTATATGATCTTTATTTGATCTTAGAAGAAGTTAGAAGTTCACAAAATTGAAGAATTTCAAGCCATTTGCAAAGTTGCCATTTTGGGAAAGTAACTTATAATGCAAACTTGCCATTTTGGGAAAGTTTTTCAACCTCCTCTTTTTGATTCAAAAATGCTTCAAATGAAAAATTTTTGGTCATGAAAGTTGTAGATTGGATCATTCCCTTTTCAAAAAGTACAAGAACTTGATCTAATTCATCATAGAACTCAAGTTATGGCCTTGCAAAGTTGGGAAAAATCACAAAATTTCACTTATGTACCAAAGAGGGAAACTTGCAAAAACTCATGTCAAACCAATTTGTGACCTCAAAGTGACTTCTAACCATTACACAAACATCATACATGACCTATAATTCAGAATTGCCCAAAGAATTCTCAAGTTTCATGCCTTGATCATCAAGATTTCTCAAAGGGGCCAAAACTTCACATAATTGCAAAACACCCCATAACTTTATTCCCACATGTTGAATTGCCTCAAGATTTGATTTGTGGACATCCATGAAGTCAGCTGCGCATGGACATGCCCAAAGACCAGCTGTATTCTTGCCCATACCTCAAGTATAAGTCATGTTGACATTTTGGCAACTTGCCCATACCAATCACCACAGTCCACCACCCACTCTCTGGCCTATCCAGACTTTACAAGCATGCTTTAAGGATTGATTTTCATAAGACACACAAGCCAAGAGCTCCAAGAACTCAGCATTCCACAAAACTCTCCAACTTGCAAAACCCTTCGAATCTCAGCTCATTCACTCAACCTTAAAACAAATTCCACCATTCATCTCTAAATCACTCACTGATCACAAACCAACCATTGAAACAGCCAAAAACACCTCACAAACCAAATACGATTTCTGACCAGTTGGGTTACAAACTCACAAACTAGCCACAAAACACTCCAACCAAGCATCAAAGCTTCATCAGGAGTTCAAGGGGAATGGTTTGCACAAAGAGAGGTGGCCAGAAAGCTCAAGAACTAAAAGCTCAATCTCAAGTATCATCAAGAACAATTTTTCCAGAAACCTCTTTTCATGTTATAGAAATGTTCTTCATGCTTCACTGATCACACTGCACTTTTCATTTTTGAAAATGATTGAGAAATGAGCTTGTATCGTGCTTCTGAAATTTTTGCAGTTTTTGATGTTTGATTCGAATCTTGTGTTTGATGCATGATAAATTTGTTTTGATGATTGATTCTTATTTAGAATTGTTAGGGGAGTGATTCTGGAGAGTTAGAGAGTTTGATTTAGCCTAGAGAAGAAGTTGGAAGTTTGTCTCGCCGGAGAAGATGACCGGAACCACTGTTCCGGTCATCTGAAGTTGATTAACCCTAATTAGGGTTTAGACCCAGTTTGAATAATAGCCCTTGGATTGAGCTTTCGCGCGCGCAGTGAATGGCTCAGATTGCTTCATTAAGCCCTAATCTTAATTAATTAGATTAATTAGGATTAATTAATTCAAAAAATCCAGTTTGAATTCTGACCACTAGATCACGCGCGCAATCAATTCCCACCCCCTAGGTTTGAATCCTGGCCCTCAGATCAGCATACTTTGCATTTAAATTCATTTTATTTGCATTTTATTTGCATTTCTTTGTTAATTTTATTTAAAATAGCAAAATGCTTTCAAAAAAATTTATTTTTTGCATCATGACTTTAAATATTTTTCTCATTCTGAAAATAATTTTTATTTTATTTTTTGCATAAAATTTGTATTTTTAAAATATTTAAATGTTTATTTTAATTAATGAATGGAAATTAATTAATTAAAATACCATTTAAGTTTCTAAAAATCACCAAAAAAATCACATTGCATCTTGGCACATTTAGAGACATTATCAAACCATTCATACAAATTTCTTTTTGGTTCTTGATCCATTTTGACATTTTCTTTGGATTTAGGGTTCTTAAAAATCAATATTTTTTACCCTAACTTAGAAAAATCTTTTATGCCTAACCATGAAGAGTTTGATAATGGTTCTTTTTGCATTGCATTCCACATATCATGTAGTTTCTAGGATAAAATTGGCATGAATTTATCTTGCATTTTTCATTTGATTTGCATTTTTCCCCTTTAGGTGCCTTAAAACCCTAGATAACTTAGAAAAAATCACAACTTTCATTAGGTTAAGAGTTAGGTCTTCTCCTTTGGGGTGTGATATCATATGGGGTTAGGGTACCTTTGATCCCATTTTCATTATTTTATCTTGATATTTGCTTCTGATTTTGAATTTTGCATTGCATCTTGTACATAAACCCTAATCTTTGCCTTCATTTGCATTCATTTCTCATATGCTTGCATACATGAAATTGCCATGACATTTTGTGCATCCACATGACATTTAAGACATCTTAGGACACATTAGAATCATGTTTTATCATTTCATCATCCATTTTCCATGTTATGCATCCATTGCATTTCATAAGTTTTCCTGAACTTTCTTGCTTCGTTTCATGTCCCATTTGCATCTGCATTACTTGTATGATCATCCACATCTCTTGGTATGCTTTTGTATCATCCCATAGCATCATTAGCATCATGAACATGCTTCTGATTTTGGTTTGCATCCTTGCATCTCATCTCATTTTCATTTCATTTCATTTCTTGTTGCTAACGTTTTAGGTGGTAAGTGTTTGGGAAGTGAATTTGCCTTCACTTCTCATAACCTCTTCTCATCTCTCTTATGCATTCATTTCTGCATTTTTACTTGTGAATTAGAGTGAGCTTTCTCATTCATGCTCTTTCTCACCTTCTTTCTTCAAGCAACTTATCTTCTTAAGTGAAGTAAGTTGACTTGCTTCTGCTACTTCTCCTCTTTTCATCTGCTTCTTCCTTGGTGGCTCTTCTTGAAGATTTCTTGCAAGCCTCATAAACCCTAGGAACACCCAAGCATGATCAAAATTAAGGTTTGATTAGTCCCCCATTATTTTTACCTTTGTGTCATCTTTGAGTCTTCGCTTCTCATCTCTTAATCAAGGGCTAAACCTTAAAGGTTTTAAGGCTTTGTGATTAAGGTTATGTATGTATCCTTCTATTAGGATGGAGTGTATAACTTTAATCCTAAGTGTTAAACCCTTAATGTGTTTAAATCCTTTAATCAATTCACTTAATAATCGCTAAGACATCAAGCTTGTAACTTGGGCCTTGCATTAGGGTTCTAATTCTTCCTTAATTGGTTAAGAAGGACTAACCCTAGTGTTAATGGACAAGTCCCCCTCAAGTTGTCTTACAAACCATAAAATCCACTTCTTAATCTTACCATTAACTAAAATCCACTTTAATAAATGCTTTGTTTTGTCATGAGGTTAATCCCTAATCATGGATTAAGTTGAGGAGCCTTCCTCAGTTTAAATGTTCTCATCTATTATCCTTCTATTAGGATGGTGTAATGGGTCCATTAAATCCTTGATTATGGCTTAAACTCATTACTTAACACTAAACAAAACACCAAAAACATCTAAATAATTGCAAGTAGGTTAATGATCTTAATCCTACATCTTGGTGATTAAGTGTGAGGTGCTTACTTCATACTTAAGGTATTCTCATTACCCCTAATCAGAGGGAGGATGTGATGAGTTTACTAACCCTTGGTTTAGGCTTAAGCTCATTTTCTTATGACAAATCCCAAAAGCAATAAAAGATTGAAAACACAAAAACAAAGCAATAATCGTCTCCTCCGGGATTCTTTTCTCATCATCTTCACTCACAAACGAGAACTCGCTTCTTCCGTCTAATGCAAGACAGTTAGCACCTGAGCCAGACAGGTCATACACTTGAGCATAGACAAGTAAGCAGTTCATCAGTCAATTTATCTTTCAGTCTCTTTGAGTCGAACTACGGTGTTCTGACTTCCTCATTGCACGAGAGGATACGTAGGCATAACTTAACAGTTAGCGAACAAAAGTCTCTGTACATCCCCCCTCTTCTAGTATTATTCTTTAAGCCTCATAGTCTTGAGCTTCACATTCTTTCCTGACACTAACACTCTTTTATTTCACTTCACATTTCTTTTACACTGACACTTGTATTCTTTTCCAGCTTTTGCACACAGAATAGCACATACATTACCCCTTTTAAACACAAATCTTTCAAGCGTGGATCCCGTCGAGTACAGCGGACAATCTGGGTGCTAATACCTTCCTAGGTTGTAACCAACCCCCTTTCTCAGTCTCTCTGGTTCGCAATCATCTTATCCATCCTTTCCTAGGTTTATGCAGCATTACCTTTCCTTCGGGATAAAAATGCCTAGCTGGCGACTCTTTTCAGTTCATCTTCATGCTCTCCTTTCGCCGACCGTTCGCGTCTGTACCCCTCTTGACCAGGTGTCATCAGGTGGGAGCGACACTCTTTCTTCTTCTTCCTCCTCCTTTTTATTTTTACCTTGGGAAGCATTTTTGGGAGTGATTTCTCCTTAATTTCAATGAACTTTAGGTGTAGATTAGAGTAGTTAATGTTCATTAATTCAAAACTACCTTTAAGTGGATTGTTCAATTCATTTTAGGTACTTTGAATTAGTGATACATTTTCATGCTTGAATCCACCAAGATGAGTGATTGAACTTAAAGATGGAAGAATACTATGAGTGTAACTCAATTTGGTATTCACCTTTATTTTCATGCAGTATCGCGTCCGGATAACGATTTACATATCGTTTATCTCGCGTGGATTAGCACTAATATTATGCACCTTAATTGGTGGTGGCCGGCCTCATTTGTAGGGTAATTACTTCGTAAATTACTCGGCGATTGCTAAACATAGTCCTAAATGTGTCCCAACTTCGGAATAAAAATCTAATTGGGTACTTGCACTTTCGTGGACCGGATCTCTTGTTGATTGTGTAATCCCAAAGTGGTTAATCATATTGCATTAAGAATCGAGACTTATAAATTTTTGATGCGTGAGTACTTTGGGTCTCCCAATCGCCTTTCAAATTTCATTGAATTCGGTTCAGTTTGCCTTGATTAATCGCTATAGTGTAAGATGCTAAGCGGATCTGGTTGCCTTCGATTTTGGTTACTCTTTATTTTTTGGTTGTGTTTGATTAAGTTCACCATACCATTATTATGTAAATATTATTATACTTTTATTGTTAAAATTTAGATTCTTGCACTTTAATTTCTTTTGTTACTAACTTTTTTTTTTGCACTTTTATTGCCTTTATTCTATTTTGCTTTATTCATCCATATCATGTTTATTATTTGCTTTTATTATTTGTTGTTGATTTTATATTTGTCCATTTGGACACAAAAACATTAATAAAGGATTAAACTTCTAAAATACTTGTGACTTTAATTTGTGGACTTTTGGTTACTATCCTTGGTATTGGAAGGGAGATTTTTGGACTTAGATGTTAGGATCCCTTTTCCTTGGCCTTAATCTTCATGAAGATGGAAGTTTTCCTTTATTTGGCCATTTGCTAGCTTATAAGGATGGAACTCTTATGCTTATAATTTGGAATGTCATCAAGTTTGGTTAGATCTTTCTTCCCTTATCTCCTTGTTTTCTTTTTTAGGATAGTCCCTTCATCTCCTCCCATTCTTCAATTTTTAAAACCTTCTACCTTTTTCAAAGGATTCCTTCTTTTTAAATCATCACCTATTTAATAACCAAAAACCTTGACTTTTGTCAAGTGGCTTTTACTTTTTTTTTCTTTCCTTTTAAAATAAATGAATCTAATCATGTTCACCTTAATTCAAAAAAATAAAAATAATCAAACTCATTCAAGTTGTTTTGTGCTTTTGTGCACTTTTTATTTTATTTTTTTTAAGAGTGTCGATTATGAGTCATTATTCTTTAGTCGGGTGCAAGTCTCTCAATCTCCATGGTTGTAGTTTGATGTAATTAAGTCTCTTGTCATTTGTGGGAGTTTAGTGGCATACTCGTTGATTCTATCTGAGTTGGCGCCCTCCTCATAATGATGTATGAGTCCATGCCTTCATTCTCATGGTAGTTTGTTTGGCTATCCACTTGAAAATGACAAATTCTCTTCAATTAATAAAATGAATCATAACCCACCTTTTTCACTATTTGTACCATGAACTACGTGGTTTTGATCTTGCATTGTACTTTGTGGGTACGTAGGCATGAGGTGGTAAACCTCTCCAAACACAAAAATATTAAAAAAATAATAATTATTTTCTCATCCTGCCACTCATATTTTTACAAACCATTTTCAAACCAAAAGCAGTCAATTTTTCAAAGGGCTCCCGTGGAGTACCACAGACATCTTGGGTGCGTAAAACCTTCCCATTTTATAACCTATCCCCTTACTTGTTTCTCTGTTGTGTTTCTTTAGCTTTTTGCTTTTTGATTCATTAGGATTTATTCGCTTTTTTTTCCTTTTCCTCTTGGAATAAAAATAAAGCGATGTGGCGACTCTGTTTACTTTGAGTTAAGTTAATCAATAGCTTACACTCATGTTTTTACCGCTACAGAAAAGTGGCAACTCTGGTGGGGAGTAATCTCTAAGTGGATTCGGCCTACTATGATTTATTTATTGCTTTGGTTTGATTTGTTTGTTATTTGTTTGTTCTGTTTCGGTTTTGGTGATCCTCTGTGAGTGAGATAGATTCTAACCCGGATCTGAGTTGAACTTATGATAGGACGGCGATATTCGAAGCAATAAGCGATGGAGTAGTCCAAAGCTATATCAATTTAATAATCTCCACTCGGTTAGGCTCTCTTGGATTATCAATGTCATGATGAGTAATCATACATGGCATTATTTTCCGACCTTGAGCTGATCATACTGAGGACCGTAGAACCCTTAACCCATCCAAGCCAATTTAGGAACGTAGTGCGGAAACTATCTGGGTGTAAACCTAAGGTGGTTGTCACGTGATACTACACTCGGACGAGGTCTATTTTAAGAATGTTATTGGTTGGCGAGTAATTCAACGTACCGATAATATTCTAAAGATGGTTGTTAACTCCGGGCACCTCTGTTAGCACCCTTTTGGTTTTCTGGAGGTACAATGAAGACAAAACCTCAGTACTTACCTGTGTGGGTTGGTGTTTTGTTACCTTGACTTCATGCTCGTGACTCGGAACCTAAACCCATGTGCTTTGTGTGATCTTGTTTGTGGTTGTTGCATACATGCCATCATACATGCCATCATACATTCATGAGCATTGTTCTTGAGATTTCAAGGGAATCATAAGATACTATTGCAAAATTTCAGATGTCTATGGTTATGAATTTTGAAAGGAGGAACATAAAGAAGTACACCTTCAAGAATCCTAATATAGTAGAGTTAAGAAAGCTAGGAGCATTGGTGGTTGACACCCAGGAGTTCCGGAAATGTTATGGAAAGCTCTTGTTTATTTTGGATACCGATGTACCAGAGGGGATTCTCCCTACCCTAGCTCAGTTTTATGATCTGTTGCATCATTGTTTCACTTTTCCTGATTATCAGCTTGTGCCGGCCTTTGAGGAGTACTCTCATTAGATTGGTTTACCTATTTTGGACAAGGAATTTCTTTTCAGTGGTTTAGAGAAGGAGCTTACGACCAAAGTCATTGCCAAAGCCCTTTTTCTCAAGGAGTCCGATCTTAATGGGAAGTTTCTTCCAAAAGGGAGTGTCAGTGGTATTAATGCCAAGTTCTTAATGGGGAAAGCTTCTACTTATCTTACTTTGGATCATAAGGATGTGTTTGAGGCTATTCTTGCTTTGATCATTTATAGGATCGTCTTGTTTCCTAACTTAGATGGTATTGTGGATGAGAATGTCATTCAGATTTTCTTGAAGAAGAATCTGGTACCTACTTTGCTTGGAGACATGTATCATGCTTTTCATTATAGGACCTCCAAAGGTGATGGAGAGATTGTGTGTTGTGCGCCTCTTCTCTACAGGTGGTTTATTTCGCACCCACCAAAGTCCGACGTCTTCAAGGATAATAGAGAGAAACGAAGATGGTCTCAAAGGATTATGTCTCTTTCTCATATGGATATGACTTGGTATTGCTCTCATTATGATATTGGAGTTCTTATTGATAGTTGTGGAGAATTTCCTAACGTACCTCTTCTTGTCACACGTGGGGGAATTAGTTACAACCCTATTCTTGCTAGGTGACAGTTGGGATATTGTTTGAAGGACATACCAAACAACCTTTCTTTATCCCGTTTCTTCTTTCTTAATGGTGCAGATCATGTAGAATTGAAGAAAAGGATTGCTCATTCTTGGCATGCGGTTCATCAGAAAGAGAAAGGTCAATTGGGAAGACAACACCTTACTCCCTCCGAGTGTTACATCCAGTGGGTTCGATCTAGGGCTTCCAAGCTCAAGATGTCTTATCAACCCGAGGAGCCTTTGTTTCCTATATCACCATTGTCTGCTTTTCTTCCTCCCGTTGATGAGAAGGTTGCTCTTCAAGAAGAGTTGGACAAGATGAAGAAAGAGAAAGAAGAATGGCTACTTGAGAAGACGATGATGCAAGAGCAACTGAAGGAGAAGGATGAACTCATTGAGTTACTTGAGCGGCATGTTACGAAGAGGCCAAGAGATGATTTATCTTCCTCTAGTACTCCATCTACCATTCCTCCTACATCCGACACTTGGAAGGCCATTGTTGACCAGTTGGTGAAGGATGAGGAAGACATGGAGAATCGGTACAAGAAAGAGATTAAGAGGATTTGCATGAAGTACCAGCCAGGATTCGGATCTTCTTCGGATGTGATCTCCTAGGCCTAGTTTACTTTTTCTCTCATGTATTAGGATTGTTGAGGCTTGTACTTCACTTGTAATCTTTACTTTGATTTTAATGGGAATGAGTTTTTTTTAAGTACTTCAAAAAGTGTTTCTTTATAAATATTGCAATTTATCTTATAGTCCTTTGAAATATTTGTATTTGCATACGCATACCATGCATCATACCCGCATTTGTCTTGCTTTTTGAGTGTTGTCCGGGGATCTTATGTTGTTTCTTGGTCTTCATTCAGTTCTCCTGTTAAGCTGACTCACAAAGTTGGTACTCGAGCTAATCGGAAGAAGATGTCGGAAACCTTACAACAAGAGAATCGCGAGCTGCACGAGGAAGTTACATATCTGAGGGAAAGTTTGGAAAGAGTTACTGCCATGATGGAAAGCTTGGTGGCTGCTCAGAATCAGCCACCTCCTCCTAATTCTCCTGTTCAGAATACAGTCATCTCTGAGATTGTTACTGCATCAATTCTTGCTGAGACTGTTCTTTCTCCTCGCTATCGCATGCCTGCTAGTACACCATGGGGCATGCCGGTTGATTTCATTCCTGCTGGTTATCATCATCCTCCTCCTGAGACTACTGCATTTAATACTCTTCCGCCAGTGGTGACTACTGCACCGCCTGTGATGCACACTATTCCGCACCATGATGAAGTGATTTACCATGCTGAGCCCAGTGAAGGCGCTGGTGTGATTGAAAGACTTGATGATTTTCAAGGCTGTTTTGCTGAGATACAAAAGGAGATGAGAGCCTTGAAGCATAAGGATTTGTTCGGAAAAGATGCTTATGATCTTTGTTTGGTCCCTAATGTCAAGGTTCCGTACAAGTTCAGATTGCCTGAGTTTGAGAAATATAAAGGTAACACTTGTCCTCTGAGTCATTTAACTATGTATGCTAGGAAGATTCTTGCTCAGACAGACAATGATCAGCTGTTGATTCATTATTTCCAGGATAGTTTGATTGGTGCAGCTATGAGATGGTACATGAGTTTGGATAATAGCCAAATAAAGACTTTCAATGATTTGGGAGAGGCTTTTGTTAAGCAATACAAGTATAATGTTGATATGGCACCGGACAGAGATCAGCTTCGTGCTATGTCCCAGAAGGACAAAGAGACTTTCAAAGAGTACGCACAGAGATGGCGCAAGCTAGCAGCCCAAATTGTTCCTCCTCTAGAAGAGAAAGAGGTGACAAAGATCTTTTTGAAGACTTTAGGTTCTTTCTACTATGAGAAGATGATAGCAAGTGCTCCTTCTGATTTCACTGAAATGGTGAGTATGGGGATGCGTTTAGAAGAAGGTGACTGTGAGGAACGGTTGAGCCAAGAGAGTAATGCAGGTTTTAGCTCTAAGAGGTTCAACTTTGGTAAAAAGAAAGAAGGTGAGATTAATGTTGTGTCTCGTGAAAGTTACAGAAGACCTCGTGGTCGTGAGAATCGTCATCAACAGCATGTAGCTTCTGTAACTCCGGTGATTAATGTGACTCCAACTGTGCCAACAACTCCAAAGTATCAGTCTCGTTAACAACAACCTTCTGTGCACCAGGGTGGTAATAAGCAAGTTCGTGTTAAGCCAAGTTTTGATCCCCTTCCAATGTTGTATGCGGATTTTCTTCCTTCTTTGATTGTGAAGAATCTTGTGCAAACACGTTCTCCACCTCCAATTTCAGAGTCTATCCCATGGTGGTATAAGCCAGAGGCTCACTATGCTTTCCATCAAGGTGCCTCGGGGCACGATGTTGAGAACTATTATCCATTGAAGTTTGAAGTGTAGAAATTAATAAGGAGCAATGTTCTGTCCTTCAATGATGTTAATCCAAATGTGAAGATAAATCCTCTTCCGAATCATGGTAATACGTCTGTGAATATGGTTAATGGTTGTCCTGGTTTGTTCAAGATTTATGAAATCCGCCATATTCGAAGGTCTTTGGTTGAGATGCATGCTTTCTTAAGTGAATATCATGATATTGATCACGATTATGCTGGTTGTTGTATTTGCTCGGTGAACCCTCGTGGTTGTGTGATTGTTAAGAGAGACATTCAAAAGATGATGGATGATAAGTTGATTGAAGTGACAACAAAAAGAGATGAGTATGAAAATGAAGTGAATGTCATTGTGCCTCAGTTCAATATTCCTGAGAAGGTGGTTATTTCTTTTGATAGCCGCAAATATGTTGTTACTCCCTTGGTGATCAATTTGCCTGGTCCAATGTCATATGAGTCTGATAAAGCTGTTTCGTACTGGTATAAATCTACGATGATAGAAAATGGTAAGTTAGTTCATATTCCTTCTCCAAAGTTTGTGGTTAGCATTGCTGATGTGACAAAGGTTACTCAAAGTGGTAGAGTTTATGCTTCGGATCCTCCGAAGAGAGTTGAAGATACAAGTGCGAGTAAGCAGATTATGGATGTTGTTTCCCGATCAGGCCAATTCGGTGATAATGAAGATGAGGTGTTAAAATTGATAAATAAGAGCGAGTACAACGTTACTGAGCAGTTGTTGCATACTCCGTCGAAGATATCAGTTTTATCACTCTTAATGTGCTCTGAGGCTCATAGGCAGTCTTTGCAGAAGATTCTTGATCAAGCTTATGTTGACCATGATGTGACTGTTGCTCAGTTTGATAGTATTGTGGCTCATATCACATCGTGCAACAATCTGAGTTTCTGTGATGATGATTTGCCTGAAGAAGGAAGGAACCATAATTTGGCTCTGCATATCTCAGTGAATTGTCAGGAAGATGCTATGTCTAAGGTGCTGGTTGATACTGGGTCTTCTCTGATTGTGATGCCGAAGTTAACTTTGTCATGGCTTACGTACCAAGGTGCTCTAATGAGGCATAGTGGGATTATTGTGAAAGCTTTTGACGGATCGAAGAAGACTGTGATTGGTGAAGTCAATCTTCCTATTCTGATTGGACCGTTTATATTCCAAATTACTTTTCAAGTAATGGATATACGTCCCACTTATAGTTGTCTCCTTGGAAGACCCTGGATTCATGAGGTTGTAGCTGTGACATCTACTCTCCATCAGAAGCTGAAGTTTATGAAAGATGGGAAATTAGTGATTGTTGGCGGTGAAAAGGCGATGCTAGGGAGCAATTTGTCATCTTTCTCCTATATTGATGCTGAAGAAGAGGTGTGAACTTCATTTCAGGCTCTTTTTGTTGTTGATAATGCTGCTAAGAAGAATGTCATGCATATGTCTTCTCTCAAGGATGCTCTGCACGTACTCGAAATTGGTCGATCTGACGGTTGGGGACAAGTTATTGATGTTGTTGACAACAAAGAAGGATTTGGTATTGGTTTTACACCAGGTGTGGTTCTTAATAACCCGAAGACTATTCAGGAAGGATTTTGAAGTGTTGGGTTTATCAACGATCATTCCGTTGCTGCCATCATTGAAGATGAAGAAATGCTTAACTTTGTTACGCACAGAAAGATTTGCAAGAACTGGATTGATGTTGATGTTCCTTTTATTGTTCATGCTTCAAAGTAATTTGTTTTATTTTCTTTCAAAAAATCCTTTCACTCTGCCCAAGGTGAAAGTAATGTTTGTTGGGCTTTGTTTCAAATTTTATCATCATCAATAAAATGTTATTTTGTTATTTCCATATGTGTTTTCCTTTTTGCTTTATTCTGAAAAATGGTAACATAAAACACCCAAAATAATAATAATCATTTTTATTTCCATAATGTTTGCACTTTCTCTCATACTCTAAAATAAAAATAAAATCATTGTGCAGATTGATTGATAAACCCATTGAAAACAATGATCATGTGCCCACTCCCAACTTTGAATTCCCTATGTTCGAAGATGAGGAAGAGGATGTTGAAGAGATTCCTGATGAGATTTCTCGATTGCTTGAGCATGAGGAGAAGGTTATTCAGCCTCATGGAGAGTCTATAGAGATGGTCAACTTGGGTTCTGAAGATGATAAGAAAGAAATCAAAGTTGGAGCATTGCTTGGTCCTGATTTTAAGAAGAGGATTGTAAAGCTTCTTAGAGAGTATGTTGATGTATTTGCTTGGTCTTATCAAGATATGCTAGGTCTTGATACTGATATTGTGGAGCACAGATTACCGTTGAAGCCTGAATGTCCACCTTTGAAGCAAAAGTTGAGAATAACTCATCCTGATATGGCAGTAAAGATCAAAGAGGAGGTTCAAAAGAAGATTGATGCAGGTTTTCTTGTGACGTCTAATTATCCTCAATGGGTGGCCAATATTGTGCTTGTTCCAAAGAAAGACGGAAAAGTCTGAATATGTGTTGATTATAGAGATTTGAATAAAGCCAGTCCAAAAGATAATTTTCCATTGCCACACATTGATGTATTGGTAGATTATACAGCTAAGTTTGATGTGTTCTCTTTTATGGACGGATTTTCCGGTTATAATCAAATAAAGATGGCACCCGAGGACATGGAAAAGACCACATTTATTACACCATGGGGAACATTCTGCTACAGAGTGATGCCCTTTGGATTGAAGAATGTCGGTGCGACATACCAAAGAGCTATGACCATGCTTTTCCATGATATGATGCAAAAAGAAATTGAGGTATATGTTGATGATATGATCGCTAAGTCGAGGACTGAAGAGGATCATGTTGAACATTTGCTGAAGTTGTTTCAGAGGTTAAGAAAGTTTAAGCTTCGTTTGAATCCGAACAAGTGCACGTTTGGTGTACGTTCTGGAAAGTTGTTAGGTTTCATTGTCAGCCAAAGAGGCATTGAAGTTGATCCTGATAAAGTGAAAGCTATTCGTGAAATGCCTGCTCCAAGAACTAAAAAGCAAGCAAGAGGATTCTTGGTCCGTTTGAATTATATTTCGAGGTTTATCTCTCACATGACTGCCACATGTGCTCCGATCTTCAAGCTGCTTCGAAAAGACAAAGGTTGTGTCTGGACAGATGATTGTCAGAAGGCGTTTGAAAGTATCAAAGAATATCGCTTGAACCTCCTATTTTATCTCCTCCGGTGGAAGGTAGACCGTTGATCATGTACTTGACATTGTTAGAAGATTCCATGGGTTGTGTGCTTGGTCAGCAAGATGAATCTGGAAGAAAAGAATATGCAATTTACTACTTAAGTAAGAAATTCACTGATTGTGAGTCTCGGTATTCCATGCTTGAAAAAAGGTGTTGTGCCTTAGCTTGGGCTACAAAGGGTCTTCGCCAGTATATGCTGAATCATACAACTTGGTTGATCTCTAAAATGGATCCGATCAAGTATATATATTTGAAAAGACTGCTTTGACTGGGAGGATTGCTCGTTGGCAAATGTTGTTGTCAGAATATGATATTGAGTACCGAGCTCAAAAAGCTATAAAAGGTAGTGTCTTTGCTGACCATTTGGCACATCAACCGATAGATGATTACCAACCTATTGTTGCACCCCAAAATTTGCCCTCACAATACAAGACTTTGTGTGCTAAGAAGGTTCACAAGGTTCACAAGTTTCTCAATGCTTATATAACCTTTCATGAGGTTCATGAAGTCTACAAGTTACTTTATGAAGGTTCACAAGGTTCACAAGCTTCTCAACATTTACAAGACCTTTCATGAGGTTCATGAAAGGTTCACAAGGTTCACAAGTTCCATAATGCTTTCAATACTTTTCTTGAGGTTCATGAAGTCTACAAGTCACTTCTTGAAGGTTCACAAGGTTCACAAGTTTCTCAACATTTTCAAGACCTTTCCTGAAGTTCATGAAGTCTACAAGTCACTTCTTGAAGGTTCACAAGATTCACAATGATTACAAAGCTCTCCTGAGGATCATGAAGTCTACAAGCCACTTTATGAGGTTCACAAGGTTCACAAGCTTCACAATACCTCCCATGAGTATCACAAGACATCTCATGATGGTTCACAAGGTTCACAAAGTTCACAATTGGTCAAAAGAGTTGACAATTCCCTCAGACAATGCACCTCCTAAGCAGTGCATCCAAAACTAGGGTTTTGACTTTAATCAGACTAAATGGACTTCCAATACCTCAAGTAAGCTTCATAACATCTTATATGTGTGTAAGAACCCCCATGACAAGTTTCAAGACTTTTCCCAAAGGTTTGCTCAGTCAGATGATCAGATAAGTCAAAATCAGTCAATACAGTTAAAAAGTCAAACTGAGGTCAACTGTGGTCAAACCAAGGTCAAACTTCATGATTTTTTGCCAACATCAAGTATATGAAGTAAAATTCATCATTTGATCAAGGGTTGATCATGATTCATCAAGGAGATTCCAGATCATCAATAATCAGGAGTTTCTAAATTAGGGTTTCCTTAGTAAAAGTCAACTGAACTTTGAACAGCCATAACTTTCACATACTTCATCACCAAGTCTCCATCTAAAGCTCATTTTGAAGGAAATTGAATTCCCTACAACTTTTATGTTGAAAGTAAAGCCCAAAAATGCTTCATTTGAAAGATATGAGCTAGGACATTATAGGTCATTTCAAAAGTCAACAAAAAGTCAACAACTTCAAAAGGGCATAACTTGAGATTGGTAAATGGTATGAACCTGAAACCAATGGGGTTGTTTAGAGGACTCTTCAAACTTTCCAAAAAGTCCAAGAACACCCTCATACCTTTAAAATTGAGGGAGATATGCCCTTGCAAAGTTGGGAAATTTTGTGATGGTTTATGTTGAAAATGGAGGTTTAAAATCACTTCTTTCCAAATGGGCTGCCCAAGTTGTGATCCAATCCATACCATATCACTATGCACGACCCAAACCATTTAAAATCTGATTTTTATTATTTTTATTTCTATTTATTTTGATTTAAATCATTAAAAATCATTTTAAATAAAAATAAAATATGAAAATTAAAGATTTTATTTGGATAATGCCTCTAGAAAGTCTTAATTGGTGATTAGAATTAAAGAGGAATGGAATCATGTGATTGATACAAAAATAGCAAGTCTTCATGAGCCAATATTTGAAATTCAAAGTTCAATCTTTTTCAATCTTTTTTGGATCAAATCTCCACACAACCAGTCCATATTTTGACCTAGAATCATTGACATATAAGTATCAAACATAACCCTAGCCTCATACACGGATCCAGCAGCTTCAAAGGTAGGTTTTCAAAACCAAAAATTCATCAAAAAGTGGCATTCGGATTTCATCATCCAAGAGGTTTGAAGGTAAAATAAGGACATGGCTAGGATCCTTGATCATCATGGAACATAACCAGATCATTACATTACCCCATAGCATCACACATTGATGAACCCGAATCAAATTTTACATTGAATTTCAATTTTTCGATTCTGTTCATTTGTGCATTATTAATGAATTTTGTTTGATCTTTTGTGTTTGTGAGGTTCCAAGGAATGTTTCTGGACAATTGGATTGAAGAATGAGTGTCTAAAACGCAAACGGCCATGTTAGGGTTCATAACCTCATAATTAGGGTTTAACGTTTGAATGCATATAAATAAATTCTGGAAACGTAGAGTTGTTGTGTGAACTGTGAGGATTATGAATCACTAACCAATTTCATGAATTGATGCTGTTTCATGAGAGTTTGGATTTTCGCAGGTTTGAACAGGTAGCAAAATTCGCAGGTAAACTTCCAGCTATTTTCATAGCTAAATTCGCAGCGCTGGAGGTAGAAGATGACCTCCTCCCGCGCGTTTGAGAAAATTCAAATATTAATTAAATATTTTATCTTTAATTGTTAGTTTGTTTATCACACGCGCGTGTGTGTCTCAGTGGTAAGGCTTGCAGGCTTGTTGGATGAGGGCATGGGTTCGAATCTTGCTTGGACCATTATTTTTGTTCTATTTTTCAGGATAAAAGGAGATTGAATATATTATAGCGTCTTGCCATTCAATAGTCAGATGGGCTCTTCCAGCCGGGTGGTAATGCGCGCATACTTGTATACATAAGGTCCTGGGTACGAATCCCACCCCAGGCCTTTTTGTTTCTCTATTTTCTGGATTTTTCAAGCAAGGCACAAAACCAATTATTCCCTTTCCTCTTTCACTTGCGGGTGTGGTAGCTTGGTGGTGATTTCTATTGCTGGCAACCAAACTGACCTGGGTTCAAACCCCAGTCAGGTAAGTTTTTCATATTCTTTTTCTTTTATTTGTTTTAAATATTCAATGTTAAATTATAAATATGATTTTGTGTGTATATGTTTTTCTAAACAATTAAAAAATAATAATAATGAAGCATGCTTAATATTTTAAAATATATAAATTCCATGAAATTATTTTCTTTATCATGTATGTAATTTTGTATAATTAAATTATAGGATATATATTTATCTAATAATTTGTATATTCTAAACCCTAAAAAATATTTTTCTAACAAAAATCCTAATTTATTTTCTAAGTACCAAGTAAAACCTAATTGTTTTTATTTTCTAATTTGTGATGTAATTATCATTATACATGTTTATTTAAAATAATTCTAACTTATTTGTAAATATATTTTTTAATCCAAATTATCTTTCTTTCAATATATGTTTAAGAGACAATTTAATAATTATATTTTTGTATATGTTTAAAATTTATTGTAAATATACTAATTAGTAGAAACTAAATTTTGTAAATATAATAACTAATAAAATTAATTTTTTGTAAATATGATTAATTTTATGAATATAATATTTAAAACTTATTTTCTCCTTATAATGTGTAAATATTTTTTTTAATTGTTAATATATATTCATAAATAATTAAATTCTTGTAAATGATATTATGCTTAGAAATTTTTCTTATTATATATTTAAAATTAAACTTTGTGTTCATATCATTATTTTTCTATTTTTGTTATTGTTACTAACTAAACTATTATGTATTATTATATTATATTTTTATTATTCTAACCTTGTTTATTATTTCTAATTATTATTATTATTTTGTTTTTCACTAACCTTATTTTTTGATTATATTTATCACTAACCCTTATTATTTATTTTTTATTATTTATTGCTTATTTATTTATATTTTACTTATTTTTGCTATTTATCTATTTTGCTTATTATTTTGCTTATTATAATTATTATGTAAATGCTCCTGGATGTAAATTCTGTAATTATTTAATTATTTTTGCTATGGATAGTAATTAGGGAGTGCAGATATGTATTTTATTTAAAATAAATTAGATCACTTTAATCATAAGATAATTAAATTAAACACTCACACACGTAAGTCGATTTTAATCGCCGTCTCACTTTCTAAGGTTATCCCTCAAGTTGCCTAAATCATAAGGTCAAGTGGGGTGTATAAAGCAAGTCCCTTTTAAAAAAGAAATCATCAAGTCCCTCGTGGTTGCCTTTACGAATCGAGTCCCTTCGAAATAATGATGATAGTCCCTCCTATATGCTTATTACACCCCACAGTTGCCTTCATAAAACAGAATGTCTCTCACATGTCCCTTACATCCAAGGTAATGACTACCTACTCCTTAATAGTAGGGATAGTCTTACTAATGAAAGGATAAAGAACAAGAAAGACTTAAAACTTTAGCGTAGGTTCCTCTTATGTACTTGCTCACTTCAAACTTTTCAAACTCTTCACAATTTCAAACAAATTTTCAAAAACAAGTTTTTACGCATCCGTACATGGATCATTATTAACTATTCTGAAAATTTTTCTATTCATACACTACACTTTCAAAAACAATTCAAAAGTGAGCTAAGTAACTAAGAGCCCATGGATAACCATGGATGTAAAGGGTGCTAACACCCTCCCTTTACATAACCTACCCCCCGGACCCAAAAATATCTCTTAAGGTCTTTCCTGTTCTTTTATACCCTTTCCTTTTGGATAAAATAAAAGTCGGTGGCGACTCTTGCTATCCGCAACATAACTAAAGTCAGTTCTCCCACCGTGTTACACCTATCAAGTTTGTTTTCCAGATGAGGATGTGATGTATTTGAAAATTAAAGATTGTGATGAACCTTTGATTGAGGAAGGTCCGAAGCCTGGATCTCGATGGGGTTTAGTTTTTTATGGTGCTGTGAATGCACGCGGAAGAGGAATTGAGGCAATGATCATTACTCCCCATGGTTCGCATATTCCTTTTGCTGCGAGGTTGACTTTTCCTTGCACCAATAATGAAGCTGAGTATGAAGCTTGTATTATGGGTCTGGAGGAAGCTATTGATCTGAGGATTAAGCATCTTGATGTGTATGGAGATTCTGCCTTAGTAATCAATCAGATCAAGGGTAAGTGGGTAACTCATCAACCCCACTTGATCCCTTATAGAGATTATGCCAGGAGGATATCAACTTTCTTCGCTAAATTTGAGTTTCATTATGTGCCTCGTGATGAAAATCAGATGGCAGGTGCTTTGGATACTATAGCTTATATGATAAAGGTGCACCAGTGGAATGATGTTCCCATGATCAGGGTGATGCGGCTTGAAAGACCAGCTCATGTGTTTGCACTTGAAGAGGTCCATGATGACAAGCCTTGGTATCATGATATTAAAGTTTTTCTCCAGAGTCAGGAATACCCACTTGGGGAATCCGATAAAGATAAGAGGACTTTGAGGAGATTGGCAGGCAATTTCTTCCTGAATGGAAAAGTGTTTTGTAAGAGGAATTTTGATATGGTCTTGCTCAGATGCGTGGATAGACACGAAGCAAACATGTTAATGAAAGAAATTCATGAAGGATCTTTTGGTACTCATGCTAATGGGCATGCAATGGCTAAAAAGATGTTGAGAGCAGGTTACTATTGGCAGACAATGGAATCTGATTGTTGCAAGTATGTGAAAAAGTGCCATAAGTGCCAAGTGTATGCTGATAAGATTCATGTGCCACCAACTCATCTCAATGTGATTTCTTCCCCGTGGCCTTTCTCTATGTGGGGAATTGATATGATTGGTATGATTGAACCCAAGGCTTTGAATGGACATCGTTTTATTCTTGTGGCAATTGACTACTTCACCAAGTGGGTGGAAGCGGCATCATATGCTAATGTGACCAAGCAAGTTGTGGTTGAGTTTATCAAGAATAACATTATCTGCAGACATGGTGTTCCGAATAGAATCATTACTGATAATGGTTCGAACTTGAATAATAAGATGGTGAAAGAGCTTTGTGAGGAATTCAAGATTCAGCACCATAATTCTTCTCCTTATAGACTGAAGATGAATGGGGTTGTTGAAGCTGCGAATAAGAAAATTAAGAAGATCATTCAGAAAATGGTTGTGACATATAAGGACTGGCATGAGATGCTCCCTTTTGCTTTGCATGGGTATCGTACATCTGTCCGCACTTCAACAGGGGCAACCCCTTTCTCACTTGTTTATGGTATAGAAGCAGTTTTCCCCGTTGAGGTTGAGATCCCATCAATGAGAGTTCTGAGGGAAACCAAGTTGACTGAGGCTGAATGGTATCAGAGTAGATTTGATCAGTTGAATTTGATTGAGGAAAAGAGAATAACAGCTTTGTGTCATGGTCGGTTGTACCAACAAAGAATGTAGAAAGCTTTTGACAAGAAGGTCAAACCTCGTGTATTCAGAGAAGGCGACCTCGTGCTCAAAAAGATCTAGTCTTTCATTACAGATTCTTGGGGCAAGTGGACTCTGAACTATGATGGCCCATATGTTGTCAAGAAAGCCTTCTCTGGCGGTTCATTAATTCTTGCAACTATGGATGGTGAGGAGATCACTCGTCCTGTGAATGCGGATGCAGTCAAGAAATACTTCGCCTAAAAAATAAAAGAACAGCTCGCTAAGTTGAAAACCCGAAAGGGCGGCTTAGGAAAAAATGAGCGTCTCGGTGGATTGAAAACCCGAAAGGGCGGTCCAGGCAAAAATTAGAGACATAAATAGAAATAATTATCCCGGTAGATTGAAAACCCGAAAGGGCAATCTAGAAAAAAGTTAGGGAACGTGGCAAGTAACTACATCGACAGATTGGATCACTTATAACGACCGAGGATTTCAAATTCTATTCCTCAGAAGAATTGCCCATCAAAGACTCTATTCACTCATCCTTGACTGAAGTTTCGGGCACAGTGGAATTCAAAGTTGATAGGGAGAATAGTGATCATTGTATTTCAATGTAGCCCTTTTCCATGTATTTACCACTTTTCAAACTTGTAATGATCTATGGAGTCCCACCATTTGCTGACTACCATTCTATCAATAAATTGGAGCTTTTATCCAATTGTTTGAAACTCTTTATATTGTTTCTGTTTACAAAATTTCAATTTATTATTGATGATGATTTTTGAAACAAATTTAATAAATTTAATCTTTGAAGATTATAAAAACATTTTCTCTTGATTTGTGAACAAAGAAAGGATATGAATAGTGATTCCAGGGATGGTAAAGTCCGGATGTGTGTAACTTGTCTCTCACAAAGCAGGGTTAGATCCGTTTGTGTCCTTATGAATTCCTGATTGGTCCTGGCATGTCGATGTTAATGATGTTTTGTTTCCCAGCAACCAGCTTGAGCAAGAATTGTAAATACTCTTAATTCTGTTCCTTTCCCCCAGAAGAGTTATTGGATGGTATATCCTAGAAAATCCCCAACTGAGTTTTGATCTCTTCCTCGGTAGTTTACCCTTAACTTGAAAAGTCTTGGAAGCCCCGGCCGAGTCTTTGCTCCGCAGCATAAGTTGGTTGTATCCCTCAGCAGAAGTATTGGTATATCAATCAGTTTAGAGGTTTTCTTTCACCTGTTGGTGATTATTGATTTAAAATCCCTCGTAACTATGATTGGCTATGATGTTAACTTCTGGTATCTCCCCATGGGTCGAAAAGTCCAAAAGTTTCAGTGATGAAAGATCTTTATAGATCCCTAGTAAGTCTGCTTGTGATGGTTTCCAGCAGATCTCTATTTTTGATCTTTGGAAAGTTTTGCACTCTTTCCCTAAGCAGAGAAGGAGTGGCGTAACTCCTTCCCCAAGCAGAGTGAGAGTGGTGTAACTCTTTCCCCGATTGGAGCAGGAATAGTATGATGATTATTCCCTGCAGGAGTTTGATTAAGAACATTTATGTCCCCAGCATGGATCGTGGAAGTATTCCCCATCCCCAACAGATTTTTACCTCTCCTCAACAAGGTGGTATTCCCATGCAGAGTTAATGATTGATGTTTGATACTCCAGTAGGCTATGCTTTATTTGCATCACTGGTAGATCTTTACTTCGTCTCCTCATACAGAGTTATGCAGATATTCGTCCCCATCAAAGTTTAACAGAGACATTTCACTTTTCCCCCAGAGTTTGGAAGATTTTGAGTTGTTGAGATATCTCTGACATGTTATCCTCTCAGAGTGGAATTTTCTGATGTTATCCTTTTATGGATTCTTGAAGATTGCTTTGTGGACTGGATCCCTAGCAGTTGTTTTCCCCAATCTGAGTTATGCCTTGTAGTAGGATTTTATTCCTTTGATATTTTTTGATATTCCCCTACGAGATTTCGAATCGAATCTCCAGCATGGTCCCCGGCCTTGTTGCCCTGGTTAGCCGAGTATCCGGTTGTTGTGGTGTTTATGTCACCTGTTGCTATATTTATGTCTGTTTTGTCAGCATATTCATACGCATGAGCATAACATTTTTTGCTTGCATTCTTGCATTTATCTTTGTTCCCCGCTCTTTGGTGTGATTTTTACCCACAGAGTGTGTGTGTGGTTTTCCTCTCAAGTTTAGAGTGTCAACCCTTAAGCAGAAAATGTTTATCCTTTCTATTTCCCCACCGAGTTTGCTTCTCGTGGATGATTTTGATTCAGTTTCCTCCCCGGTTTATTATCTGGATGGAATTTCCCCAGTTGAGATATTTCCTCCTCGGGATGAGTCTTGTTTGACCGTTTCTCTGCAATTTGTTCTTGGATTGAACTTTGGTCCCCTTTTGTGAGTTAATGTTTGCTTTGAAATTAAACTATCATTGTTTGATAGTGGGTAATATTCTCTCCAGCTTGAGTATATTACTTTGGAATTAAGCTATCAATTTTTTTTTCGATAGTGGGTAATATTACCAAATTAATCAAGCTCTTTTGCTTGTACTCCTACCCAGTAAATCCGGTAGTCGAGAGTTCTTCTTTCTACCCAGTAAAAAGGTAATAGAAGTTGTTTCCCTTTGTTGTGATCCTACCCAGTAAATCAGGTAGTTGAGAATTTCTCTACCCAGTAAAAAGGTAGTGGAAGTTATCCCTCTTTGTTTTGCTCTTATCCAGTAAATTGATAGTCGAGTCCCTTGTTTTCCTACCCAGTAAACCGGTAGTTGATGATTCTGTTCCAACTCGGTATTCCTCCATTTTTGGACATGAATACTTTGATTGGTTATTGTTCCTTGGAAGAGTGTTTACTATTTCCTGTTGAACCATGTTACCTTGATTATGTCATATTTTCTTTCCCCATGTGGAGTCGGTTATCCAGTGATTTATTTTCCTGGTAACTCTTTTGGTGTCTTTTGTTTTCCCCGACATGATATTTCTTCTGTGTCCCCAAGCTTTTGCTTTCCTCTGGTGGTCGTGATTTCCCCACAGAGATCTTGGGTTTGCATATCATATTCATATCATATCATGTTCTCTTAGGACAAAAATTTGGGTTTTCTGTATTTAAGTCTCTCCCATCTTGCAGAGACGAAGATGTCAATCTTCATATCTTCAGATTGAAGAAACTTAAATAAGGGCAGCTGTTGCACCCTTATTTTTGCCCTAAGTTTTCTTTGCATTGTCATCTACATCTTGCATACAAACAAGATCACACTGGTTGCTCGGTTCTTCTCGGGTTAGGTTTATGCCTCGCAGGGGATCACCGTTGTCTTTAATTACTTTATTTGTTTATGTTTACTAACCATTAATCAAAATCAAAAAAATAAATTTTGTTTCCTTCTGCTAACCTTTTTCAGGAAGAGGAACCATTGAAAATACCAAAAATAGCAGTCTTACAGCTCGAGCAAAATTTCACAGAAAAAGTCGAAGTTGATCCACAAATAATTCAAATTTTTATCTGATCAAGGATTTCCCAAGCTAATTGATTCATTCAAAGGATTTCTAAGGTTCATGTGTTTATTTCTTCGACGCACAAAAAAATCGGGCCGAAACAACCAAGCAACCATGTTTGAATAAAAAATTCAAATTCCAGCTTGGTTAACCGGTTAACCAGTGCGAAATTTGAATTTTTTATTCAAAATCAGCACCCTTAGACCATTGATTTAATTGGAATATTCTAGATCCATTGGTTTCTGATTTCTCTACATCACTTTGATCATTTCCTACCATAAACCCTCACTAATCACCACTCTTTTCTATTTCCCACCAAAATTCCAATTACAAACCTAAATTCAAATTACCAAAGCAAGCTCCATTCCACCAAATTTCCATACCTAAGGCCTTTAAATAGGACCACATTTTCATTCATTCCACAAGCTTTGATAGCCACAAAACCTCTTGCAAAATACTCCCCCAACATCAAAATTCTCAAAAGTTCACTTTCTTTCTTTTAAAATTCGTGCAAATTCAGATCATGATCATCCAATGTTTGAGAAAACGTTTCAAAATGGATCATGCTGAATTTTCTGCATTTTTCAGCTTCTGGTACAGCGTTAACTGGTTAACCATTTGGTTAACCGGTTTGGTTAACCGGTTAACCATCTTCAAAATAGCGCAAATTATTCAAAATCTGCTTGCGTTAACCGGTTAACCAATTGGTTAACCGGTTAACACAAGACAGAATGGTGTTTTTGGATTATTTTAAGCCCCTTTTTGGTTCCTCTTTCTTCTTCTTCCTCCTCCTTTTTATTTTTACCTTGGGAAGCATTTTTGGGAGTGATTTCTCCTTAATTTCAATGAACTTTAGGTGTAGATTAGAGTAGTTAATGTTCATTAATTCAAAACTACCTTTAAGTGGATTGTTCAATTCATTTAAGGTACTTTGCATTAGTGATACATTTTCATGCTTGAATCCACCAAGTTGAGTAATTGAACTTAAGGATGGAAGAATACTATGAGTGTGACTCAATTTGGTATTTACTTTTATTTTTGTGCGGTATCGCGTCTGGATAACGATTTACATATCGTTTACCTCATGTGCATTAACACTAATATTATGCACCTTAATTGGTGGTGGCCGGCCTCATTTGTAGGGTAATTACTTTGTAAATTACTCGGCGATTGCTTAACATAGACCTAAATGTGTCCCAACTTTGGAATAAAAATCTAATTGGGTACTTGCACTTTCGTGGACCAGATCTCTTGTTGATCGCGTAATCCCAAATTGGTTAATCATATTGCATTAAGAATCGAGACTTATGAATTTTTGATGCGTAGGTGCTTTGGGTCTCCCAATCGCCTTTCATTGAATTCGGTTCGGTTTGCCTTGATTAATCACTATAGTGTAAGATGCTAAGCGGATCTGGTTGCCTTCTATTTTGGTTACTCTTTCTTTTTTGGTTGTGGTTGATTAAGTTCACCATACCATTATTATGTAAATATTATTATATTTTTATTGTTAATATTTAGATTCTTGCACTTTAATTTCTTTTGTTACTAACATTTATTTTTTTTGCACTTTTATTGCCTTTATTCTGTTTTGCTTTATTCATCCATATCATGTTTATTATTTGCTCTTATTATTTGTTTTTGATTTTCTATTTGTCCATTTGGACACAAAAAACATTAATAAAGGATTAAACTTCTAAAAGACTTGTGACTTTAATTTGTGGACTTTTGGTTACTATCCTTGGCATTGGAATGGAGATTTTTGGACTTAGATGTTAGCATCCCTTTTCCTTGGCCTTAATCTTCATGAAGATGGAAGTTTGCCTTTATTTGGCCATTTGCTAGCTTATAAGGATGGAACTCTTATGCTCATAATTTGGAATGTCATCAAGTTTGGTTAGATCTTCCTTCCCTTATCTCCTTGTTTTCTTTTTTAGGATAGTCCCTTCATCTCCTCCCATTCTTCATTTTTCAAAACCTTCTCCCTTTTTCAAAGGATTCCTTCTTTTTAAATCATCACCTCTTTAATAACCAAAAACATTGATTTTTGTCAAGTGGCTTTTACTTTTTTTCTTTCCTTTTAAAATCAATGAATCTAATCATGTTGACCTTAATTCAAAAAATAAAAAGAATCAAACTCATTCAAGTTGTTTTGTGCTTTTGTGCACTTTTATTTATTTTCTTTTTTTTAAGAGTGTCGATTATGAGTCATTATTCTTTAGTCGGGTGCAAGTCTCTCAATCTCCATGGTTGTAGTTTGATGTAATTGAGTCTCTTGTCATTTGTGGGGGTTTAGTGGCATACTTGTTGATTCTATCCGAGTTGGCGCCCTCCCCATAATGATGTATGAGTCTATGCCTTCATTCTCATGGTAGTTTGTTTGGCTATCCACTTGAAGATGACAAATTCTCTTCACTTAATAAAATGAATCATAACCCACCCTTTTCACTATTTGTACCACGAACTATGGGGTTTTGATCTTGCATTGCACTTTGTGGGTATGTAGGCATGAGGTGGTAAACCTCTCCAAACACAAAAATATTAAAAAAATAATAATTCTTTTCTCATCCCTCCACTCATATTTTTACAAACCATTTTCAAACCAAAAGCAGTAAATTTTTCAAAGGGCTCCCGTGGAGTACCACAGACATTTTGGGTGCGTAAAACCTTCCCATTTTGTAACATATCCCCTTACCTGTTTCTCTGTTGTGTTTCTTTAGCTTTTTGCTCTTAGATTCATTAGGATTTATTCGCTTTTGTTTCCTTTTCCTCTTGGAATAAAAATAAAGCGCGGTGGCGACTCTGTTTACTTTGAGTTAAGTTAATCAATAGCTTACACTCATGTTTTTACCGCTACACACACAAGGTAAAAACAAGCAAAAATGCATAGAAAATCATCATAATCAGAACTTAAACATCCTATCAAATGCTAGAATTAAACACACAACACCATACAAAGAATAGGGAAAGAAGTCACACAAACACTTATTAAAGCATAATGAAAGACATAAGGTGAGAACATGTGATTAGAAACACTAAACAAAGCAAACATCAATAAAATTTACCAAAGTCAGAACCCTAACATGTTAAAGACGTGCCTAAAAAGAAGATTGAAACATCACTTGAGACATACAAACATAAACTAGGTCAAATGGGAGAAGCATGGAGAAGTTAGAAGTGTAGTGAAGCATGCAGGTGAATATGAGACTTAGTGAACAAGCAAAATTAATCCAACAAAAGGCAAAGCATCCATACAAAATTCAGGGGTCTAGCAACATGTTAGCAAGCACAAAAACAAACCCAAATGGGTGGCACAAGTTCCCTCCTATCCTAACAAGCAAGCATTGGTCAAATATACATCAAATTAGGGCATGTTAAGAACAAAATTCAAACACATAGAGAACACGTCTTAAAAATTAAGCAATTAATCACCAAGACACCTCAAGTAGGCATAAATAACATATCAAAGTCACACTACCAAAATCAGAAGCTAACAACCTCAAAGAATTGATCAAACAGGCATTAGGGTTTCACTAACTTCTACACAAAGCAATAAGTCCAAAGGCATCCAAACAAGGCCTAAAATTCATGGTAAAATTCACTAACATACTTTAACATGTTAACAACACATACCAATAAGAATCAGAGGCAATACTATTTTCAAACTCACTATGGAAATTAAACAAATCAGGTTGTTCTTGAAAGAAATAAAATAAAAGGAAATTAATGGTAAAATTAATTCAGAAATGCAAAATAAAGAAAAATAAAAAATAAAAAATAAAAAATAAAGAAAACTAAAAGGAAGTCACAAGAATATTTTTAGAATTTTGGGCATAATAGAACTATTTTTAAACAAATAAAATGAAACTAGCAATTAAAAAGAAATAAAAGCCAAGGAGGTGTAAAAAGCAAGCCCAAAACAGTTCATCAGGAAACTGGGCTGATAAAGGAGGTGTTAACAACATAAGCCCAAGGCGAATCAAGAGAAGTCAGCCAACAAAACCACAAAATTATTCACATCCTACGGTCCAATTCAAAATTCAATAAGGTCACCACATTTTATGGCTCAAACACGCAGTCAATGAAATCTAAGTCAACACAATTAAAGGATGATATTGAGTCAAGAAGTCAAAGTAGTCGGATCTAATGGCTCTCAACAGTTATCAATATTACACAAAACCAACGCGTGAGATTAAGAGTCAAGCCAAGCAAAGTTATTAATCCAAGGATTCATATTAAAAACTCACAACAATTATCATGTGCGCACACACAAAATGATTAACTGAAAAATATAAAACCACAAGCACATCACGTGCTTTATTAATGTCGTGGCTCTCTCTCTCTCTCAACCTTCATATCCAACAAGATTAATGCACCACATTTAAACCTGGAAATGGAATAGTCCTCACCGGCCGGGGAAGCTCTGGTTGTCTTCTCCGGCCAACCTCCGGCGAAGCAACATCAAAATTTTCAAAAAAATCCATAATATACACATCAATAGAAAACTTAGGTCACAAGGATTTCAAATATGCTCTTAGATTTCACATACACTCAAGATTTAGAGAAAATCGAACCGAACAAAATTCAACATCTAAACTGCATTTCATGAATTAACACCTCACAAATGTTTACAACACTTCATACAAGCTAGATTAGGCTTATACATCATGAAACAAGCAAATATATACCAAAACCGAAGCAAAGATGGAAGAATGTTCAAACCTAATTCGAAATTTCTTTGCAATTTGAGAAAACCAGAGAGTATGTGAGAGCTTCCTTATGATTCCTTAGATCTTCTTCAAGCCAAATAAAGGCTATAGATCTTTGATTAAGTGAGAAATTGAAGAAATTCGAAAATAGTGTTCATCTTCAAATGATCAACACAGCTACCTCTAGCTTCCAAACTAAGGAGAAAGATAATGATATGGTGAAATGATGATGTTTAGAGCAATTCACAGGTGAAAATGAAGTGTAAAATGGAGAAAATGCAGATCTGAAATTTTGTTTGGCTATCAAGAATATGAGCATAATGAGAGAAAAAGCTGAGAGTGAGATGTGTGATGAAAATGTGAGAGATTCCCTTCAAAAACCGTGACTGAATCTTTTATATGGAGGGTGATTTTTGTGCCAATGCAAAATGTGAGTGCAAGGTTGTTATCCATAAAATCAGGGCAAAAACCCATGCTCTCCCTTTCAACTTTCCATTTGATTTTTAAAAAGGATCATGTAATGAGGGTGTATGGAAGTTAAGGCGGCCTCTATGCAGTGGCAATGTGTAATTTGATGATGAAAATAATGATGAGAAAAGATGTTGATAAAAGGTGGTGATTGGCTGTAATTTGAGGGTGCATGGCAAAGGCTTCTCACGTGTACTATCTCTTTCCACTTTAGTGCCTTCTGCGTGTGTATTTTTGGATGGCCAAAAGTGTGACAAATTTCCACAAGAATGAGAGGAAAGGGCGTGTGAGGTATGTGTGTGTACATGTTGATCATCACACTTTTGTACCATTCTCTTATGTATTACTTTTTCCAATTTTCTTATTAAAATGATAACAACTAAAAAGTAACCCCTCTCAAAGAAATAGGTCACGTTGCAATATGGGGTGGACATCCAAAACGTATAACAAAAATGCAAGAGTGTAACACAAACTAAAAAAGAAAGAAAAAATACCAATAGAAAATCAACAAGTGTGGTTCAAAAACCATAAAATTCACCCAAACTTCAAAAAATCATATCTTGCATTCTAAAAATGCTATGGATGTGTTATAGGACTTTTTGGAAATGGAAAAGCATGCTCTACAACTTTCATGTTCTAGGAAAAATTATTTGGAGCTTTTTTCACATGAAATAAATAGCTAGAAGATTAGGGCAAATAACTTCCAAAAATAGAAACCTCTAACTTGAGAAGTTCCAAATTTAGTAACTTTTGCACATTCTTGATTTTTGGCATTAGAACTCATCCAAGCTATTCTTTGATCAAATATGGCTTCATGAAGTTGATGAACAAAATTGAAACCCCCAAAAATCCATCGGTTGACTTTTGTTTTGGACAGTTGACTTTTTTTCTTCATGCATAATTAACTGATCCAATACCTGAATTCCTCAGTGAATTTTTGAATCAAATTTCATCCATAGGACTTTTATACCATATGAAAGCCTTTGACCACAATAATTGGTCAAAGCTATGAGAATATGAGGATCTGAGGCAAAACCCTAATTAGGGTTTCTCTACACAAGAGAGAATTGTACTATGAACTTCTGATGAAATTTCTTTCTTCTAGAGATTTGAGGATGAACTTGAGCTTGTATCTGATGTGGGGATACCTTGTGAGCTTCTTGCAATATCACTTGGCTCTTGACTTGACTTTTAAGAATCAATACTTGATAGATGATGGATCACATGCCCTATGGTCCTAAACATGGATGTCATGCTTCATTTTTCTATGCCAAATGCTAGGGTATGCAAGCTACATGTTATGCTTATGGTATGCAAACGAGATGAAACAAATAGGGCAAATTTGGGGTGTTACAAGAGGGAACTTGTTTCTATTGCGGTAAGACCGGACACTGGAAGAGAAACTACCCAAAGTACCTGAAAGATAAGAAGAATGGAATGGAGACTTCAACTTCAGGTATTTTTGTTATAGAAATTAATTTATCTACTTATGCATCATGGGTATTAGATATTGGATGTGGTTCTCACATTTGTACCAATGTATAGGGACTAAAAGGGAGTAGAGATTTTGCAAAAGATGAAGTTGACCTACGAGTTGGCAATGGAGCAAAGGTTGCTGCTTTAGCCGTAGGAATTTTGATTTGACTTTACCTAGTGGTTTAATAATTCAGTTAGAGAACTGTTATTATGTACCTGCAATTAACAGGAATTTTATTTTTGTTTCTTATTTGGACAAGTTTGGTTTTTCATTTATAATAAAGAACAATTATTGCTCTATTTATTTAAATGATATATTATATACTACTGCACAGATGAATAATGGATTATATATCCTTGATCTTGAAATGCCAATTTATAACATTAATACTAAAAGGATGAAACCTAATGAGTTAAATCCAAGTTACCTTTTCCATTGTCGCTTAGGCCATATAAATGAGAGGCGCATCTCCAAACTCCATAAAGATGGACTCTTGGATTCTTTTGATTACAAATCATATGATACATGAAGATCTTGTTTAATTGGAAAAATGACAAAGACCCCATTCACAGGAAAAGGTGAAAGGGCAAATGACCTTTTGGCTCTCATACATACTGATGTATGTTGAGCACTGAACATACCAGCCAGAGCAGTTTTCAATGCTTCATCACATTTACTGATGATTTCAGTAGATATGGTTATGTGTATTTAATGAAACACAAATCTGAATCCTTTGAAAAGTTCAAGGAGTCCAAGAATGAAGTACAAAACCAATTAGGTAAGAATATTAAAATTATTCGATCAGATCAAAATGGTGAATATTTAAGCCTAGAGTTTGATGACCAAATAAAAGAGTGTGGGATTCTATCCCAACTCACTCCTCCTGGAACACCACAATGGAATGATGTGTCTGAGAGAAGAAATTGAACCTTGTTAGACATGGTCTGATCCATGATGAGTCACACTGATCTTCCAAACTCCTTTTGGGGACATGCACTACTAAAAGAAGCTTACACACTTAACCGTGTTCCATCCAAAAAGGTAGAAAATACACCATATGAGATATGGAGTGGTAAGAAACTACAAATGTCTTACATGAAGATTTGGGGTTTTGAAGTTTATGTGAAACGATAAGATTCAACTAAGCTTGAGCCCAAATCTAACAAATGTTTATTTGTGGGGCACCCTAAAGAAATAAGAGGATATTACTTCTACAATACTTCTGAGGGAAAAGTTTTGTTGCTTGAACTGGAGTCTTCTTGGAAAGGGACTTTATTTCCACAGGAATAAGTGGGAGGAAAGTAGAGCTTGATTAGGGAAATACTTGGTTAGGGAAATTCTTTTCTATGAAGGACCTTGGTGAAGCAGCCTATATATTAGGAATCAGGATCTATAGAGATAGATCACAAAAACTGATTGGCCTAAGTCAGAATATATACATAGAAAAGTGTTGAGACGCTTTAATATGCATAATTCCAAGAAAGGATTCATACATATGCAACATGGTCTATGTCTATCAAAAACACAATCCCCTTAAACAAAGGAAGAAAGGGGTCGCATGAATAAGATTCCATATGCATCTGCAATAGGATCTATCATGTATGCCATGTTATGTACTCAACCAGATGTCTCGTATGCTTTAAGTGCAGCGAGTAGGTACCAATTTGATCCCGGTGATGCTCATTGGGTAGCTGTAAAGAATATCCTTAAGTACTTAAGAAGGACTGAGGATACATTCTTGCTATATGGAGGTCAAGAAGAGCTCGCAATAATTGGTTACACCGATGCTAGCTTCCAGACAGATAAGGATGACTTCAGATCGCAATTTGGTTATATGTTCTGCCTAAATGGTGGCGTTGTAAGCTGGAAAAGATCAAAGTAAGAGACATTTGCTAATTCTACAACCGAGGTCGAGTATATTGCTACCTCAAATACAGAAAAAAAGTTATTTAGATCAAGAAGTTCATTAGTGAACTTTGCATAATCCCTAGCATTGTGGATCCCATTGATCTTTATTGTGATAACAATGGTGCCATCGCACAAGATAAGGAGCCTGGATCTCACTAAAGATCCAAACACATACTTAGGTGTTATCATCTCATTCGAGAGATAATAGATCATAGATATGAGAAGATATAAATAGTACCTACACTAGAAAATATTGCTAACCCACTAACAAAACCTCTTGCGCAGTGTAATACCCCAAAATGTGCCTTCTCATTTTTCATGGCATCTAGCACATTGCATTGCATATTCGCCCATACATTGCATATATATAATAAAAATAAATAATTCATATAGAATTGGTCGGCGTGCAAGGTATGTGATCAGGGTTCAATCAGTGGCAAAATCAAATATCAGAACCCAAGGTTGAATCTGGTTCAGAACGGACGGTGGATATGCATTCTAAGGGTTTCCCGCCAAAAGGGGGGAAATTCAAATTTTTCTTCCTTTAACCGGTTAACGCCAGGGGTTAACCGGTTAACGCATGCGAAAATTGGATAAAAATTTCAAAAATTAGTTGGTGCTTCCCTCTTCTTTCCACTTTCCATTTGTTTTGTGGTTCTACCATATTCTAGAGCATTCCACCAAGTTCTAGACCCTTCTACCATATTCCAAGGAATATTCTAGAAACCCTAACCAACTTTAACTAACTACTAAGCTAGCTCCTAACCTCACTCTCCAAACCCAATGCCAAACCTAATTCCTAACCCAAGCCTCTTGCCAAACCTAACTTTTATATAAATCATTTTCACTCCAAACCTCACAACATCACCTTCATTTTCACAATTTCACTTCAAAATCTCACTTTTTCGCTCACTCTTTCTCTCCATTTTCCAAACTCACCAAAGCTTCATCATCAAGATCTTCCAAATTTCACATCGAAACTTGAGAGATTGGAAGCTTAGCCTTCATCTTCTTTACCGGTTCAGCGGATAATCGAAGATTCGACAAGGTTGCGGTGTTTATTTCACCGATTGGAAGCGTTTCGGATCAATTGCATTTATTTTGAATTCTCGCGGATCGAAGCTTGGAATCTCTGGTATTCTCTTCATTTGTGCATCGATCAACTCGCAACAATCACCAAAGCAAGCCTCCGCTTTATAGGTTGGTGGATCCTAAATTGTTTCTCGATATAATTTATTTCTCTTGATCTCGCCGTAAGGCATTCTTTGGTTCATTGATTGTTTGATTGTGATTGTTGTTGCTTTGTTCGGTTTAACCGTTAGTAGCTAGAATCGTAGCTCGTTATTAGTGATAATAGGCGTTAGAAGCATATATTTAGGTAGCAATTTCGTGCTAGCATGTTCATGGATGTATTAGGAGCTTTTGGAAGTAGGTTGATAGCAAGAAGTGATTTTTTCCTCACTATTTTTACATTCTGGTTCAGTGTTAACCGGTTAATGCCTAGGGTTAACCGGTTAACACGTTGTTTTTCGCCCTTGGAACTGATTTTTTAAACCCGTTAACCGGTTAACGCTGTGCTGACTTGCCTTTTTGGTTTGTTTCCTTTCATGTTTGTGCATCACTCATCCTTTTATCATCATAGGTTGATAGATCTTGATTTTAGGGAATTTTTAGAAGCTGGTTTAGCACAAGTTCATGTAGTTTTGGAAGCTTTCGAAATGCGTTTTGTTAGTTTCCGTTTTTGTGCATAAACGTTGTGTATATGTTCATAGCATTTTGTGATAATTGTTTGCATGACTTAGCATCACTCATAGCATGTTAATAAATGTGTATACTTTTTTTTTTGCATTACATTTGAAGTCCATTCATATTTTGATCAAATCATGTGCATATTGAGAAAAATTACATAATGTAAAAAAAACTCCAAAAAACTCATTTAATTTGCATCATTGAATTGCATGCGTCGCTCCCAAAGATTTGCATCCTGGTACAAGGGCGAACGGTCGGTGAAGAGAGAAAATGAAATGAACTGAATAGAGTCGCCAGCTAGGCATTTTTATCCCGAAGGAAAGGTAATGCTGCATAAACCTAGAAAGATATGGATAAGACGATTGCGAACCAGAGAAACTGAGAAAGGGGGTTGGTTACAACCTGGGAAGGTATTAGCACCTAGATTGTCCGTCGTACTCGACGGGATCCACGCTTAAGAGATTGTGTTTAAAAGGGGTCGTGTATGTGCTATATGTGTGCAAAAGCCAGGAGGAAAATATGCAAGTGTTAGTGCAAAAGGGTGAAATGAAATGCTCAGGATTGAGGCTTAAAAAATAATGTTGAAAGAAGGGGAAGACACAGAGACTTTTGTTCGATAACTGTTAAGTTATGACTACGTATCCTCTAGTGTAATGAGGAAGTCAGAACACCGTAGTTCGACTCAAAGAGACTGAAAGATAAATTGACTGTTGAAATGCTTACTTGCCTATGCTCAAGTGTATGACTCGTCTGGCTCGAGTGCTAACTGTCTTGCATTAGACGGAAGAAGCAAGTTCTCGTTTGTGAATGAGTGTGATGAGAAAAGAATCCCGAAGGAGACGATTATTGTTTGATTTTGTGTTTTCAGTTTTGTTATTGTTTTTGGTGTTTTGCATAAGTAAATGAGCTTAAGCCTAAATCAAAGGCTTGTAAACTCATTATATCCTCCCCGATTAGGGATAATGAGAATACTTAAGTATGAGATAAGCATATCAACTTAATTGCCATGATGATATAGGATTAAGATCATTAACCTACTTGTGATTATTTAGATATTTTTGGGTTTTTGTTTAGTGTCAAGTAATTAGTTTAATCTCTAATCACAGATTAGTGGGCTCATTACACCATCCTAATAGAAGGATAATAAATGAGAACACTTAAGCTGAGGAAGATACCTCAACTAATCCATGGTTATGGATTAAATTCATTATATAACAAGCCTTTATTAAATGTATTTTAATTAAGGGATGCGATTAAGAAATGAGTTTTATGGTTTGTAAGACAACTTGAGGGGGACTTGTCCATTAAACACTAGGGCTAGTCCTTCTTAACCATAAGGAAGAATTAAAACCCTAATGTAAGGCCCAAGTTACAAGATGAATTCTTAGTGATTATTAAGATGATTTGATTAAGCGGTTTAAACAAATTAAAGGTTTAACACTTAGGATTAAAGTTATACAATCCATCCTAATATAAGGATATAGGCATAACCCTAATTCCAAAGTCCTAAAACTTTAAGAGTTTAGTCTCTGATTATGAAGATGAGAAGAGAGACTCAAGGAGACTCAAAGGCAAAAAGCTAGGGGGGACTAATCACAACCCTAATTATTATCATGCTTGAATGTTCCTATGGTTTGTAAGGCTTGAGAAAGATTTTCAAGGAAGCCACCAATGGAAGAAGCAGATGAAACGAGGATGAAGCAGGAGAATAAGTTACTTACTTCATTGAAGAAGATAAGTAACTTAAAGAAAGAAAGTGAGAGAAATGGAACATAAGTGAACAAGTTCACTTAAAAGACAAACAAAATGCAAATGAAAGAGATAAAGATAAGTGAGAAGTGAAGGCTAATCCACTTCTCAAAGTAACTTACCACCTGAAAATGTTAGCATGAATGCATAAAGAACTAAACATAAAGAAATGAAATGAAATGAGATGCAATGAGATGAAATGACCAAATTCAGAAGTGTTTATGCAATGTTAATGTCATATGATATGATGCAAAGTCATACCAAGTGCATATGTATGATCATACAAGAATGAGATGTCATGTAAGCATGCTTTGAAGTTTGAAAACACATGAAAGTTAATGAAATGAAATGAATGCAAATCATGGTAAATGGATGAAGAAATGATCAAGCCTGATTCTAACATGTCCTAAGATGTCTAAGATGACATATGAATGCAAGAAATATCACAGCAAGTTCATGTATGGATGCATATGCAAGATGAATGCAAATTAACACATAAAATTAGGGTTATATGGAAGTATGAGATGCAAATGAACAAAACAGAAGCATATGATATGATAAATAATTGAAACCAAGCTCAAACAAACCCTAATCCTATACTAGGTCACACCCCAAAGGAGAATGTCAGAAGCCTTACCACTCAAAAGTTATTAATTTCCTAAGTTTCTAGGGTTTTTTGGGTGGTTCAAAGGGAAAAATGCAAATCAATTCAAAAATGCAAGATAAAATTCATGAGATAAATATCCTATAAACTAAATGTCATGCACAAAACAACGCAAAAAGAATCATCTTCAAAATCTTCTTGGTTAGGCAGAAATGATTTTTTAAAGTTAGGGCTCAAAAATATAATTTAAATGACCCTTAATTCAAAGAAAATTCACAAACTATGATCAAACCTAAAAATAAATTTGTGTGAAGAGTTTGGAAATGTTTCTAAATGCAATGGGATGATTCATGATTTTTTTGGTGATTTTTAGAAACCTAAATGTATTTTTAATTAATTAAAAGACTTTAATTAATTAAAAATAACATTTAAATATTTTAAAAATACTTTTTTAATGCAAAAAATAAAAATAAAAATGTTTTCAGGTTAAGAAAAATATTTAAAGTAGAAATGCAAAGTTTCATATTTTTGTGATGAGTTTTGATATTTTAAATTAAATATGCAAAAGAAATGGATTAAAAATGAAATAAAAATGAATAAAATGCAAAGTAATCTGATCCAGAGGTCCAGATTCAAACTGGAAAGGGAGGGAATTGACCACGCGCACATCTGGACGACCCACATTCAAACTGGATTTTAATTATGTTTTTAATTAATTAATCAGGATTAAATGATAATGACTCAATTTGGACCACACGCTACTAACCCTAATCCTCATCTAACGGCCATAAGCGCATCTGGGCACTTAATCAGAATCTTAGCCCTAATGACTTTCAGGTGGCCGGAGAAGACATCTGGTCATCTTCTCCGGCCAGCTCATCACCTGACTTTGCTCAAATCATCACCCCAAGCCCCCAAAATCTCCAGAAATGATCAACTAACTACCCTAAATAATAATCCAGCCTCAAAAATTATTTATCATTCATCATCAACAAGATTCGAATCAAAACATCAAAACGGAAAAAATTTCAGAACATCATGAAATGCTTAAAACTCAATCATTTTCAAAAATAAAGGCATCAACATGATCAGTGAAGCATGAGGAATCATTCTATAACATGAAAACACATTTCTGGAAAGAAAAAAAGTTCTTGAGGTTACCAGAGGTTGAGCTTTCAGTTCTTGAGCTTTCTGGGCCTCTCATTTGTGCAAACCAACTTCAATGAACCCCATAAGGATGATGTGAAGCTTGGAACAAGTTTGTATGGCTTGGTTTGAAGGTTTTGTTTCTGCTGCACCATAAATCGTGTTTGTGTTTGGCTGTGTTTCAAGCTATGATGAAGGGTGGGAATGCTCTTTAGGTTATGAGGAGATGATTGGTGAAAGAAAATTTAAGTTTGAGTGGATGAGGAGTGAGTTTTGAAAGCTTGAAGGTTTTGAAAATTTTTGGACAATCTGAGTTCTAGGATGATTCAGCTCTCAATGTTATGTGTTTTGTGTTGCTTGAGGTTTGTATAATGTGTAGTGATTGGTTCAGAGAGTTGTTGTGGCATAGTGTGATTGGTATGGTGTGAAATGAAAAAAGTCAAGATTTTGTACTTTGAGATATAGGCATGGTGCAGGCCTGAGTTCTTGGGGTGTCTGGCCTCAGCTGACTTTGTGGAGAGCCATGGAATTGGTTTTGGCATGCTGGCAAAAGTGGATGAAGAGATTCATACCATTTTGCAATTCTTGAAAGTTTTGACCCTTTTGAGATTTCTTGAAGTTCAAGGCATGAAAATGCATGGTTCAAAGCATAATTCTGATGTTTAGAGGTCCATTTGACATATTGTGAAATGTTTGTGTCCATTTGAAGTCATTAGAATGCCTTAACATGCCAATTTGCAAAATCCCTCTTTGACATGAAACTTGAATTTTTAGGATTTTTGCCAACTTTGAAAAACCATATCTTAAGTTCTAGGATGAATCAAGACATGTTCTTGTACCTTTTGAAAAGGGAAAGACCTAATCTACAACTTTCATGACCAAGAATTTTTCATTTGAAGCATTTTTGGTCATGAAAGAGGAGGTTGAAAAACTTTCCCAAAATGGAAAGTTTCCATTACAAGTCATTTCCATTTTTGGCAAGTTTGCAAATGGCTCAAAATTCTTCAATCTTGTGTACTTCCAACCTCTTCTAAGATCAAATAAAGATCATAGAACTTCATTCTGATGAAAATACCCCTTTGGTTCCATTGTTGGGGGCCTCAGATGCCCTGATTTTGACTTAACTTGCTCAAGAAGTTACCCAGTGAACAGATGACTTCCAAAATGAATTTATTCATCAAACTTGGTACACATGATCCTTATAACATCTTAAGAACATTAGAAACAACAATGGCCCAAAAATTTGGAGTTAAGGCCTCTGAAACCAAAACCCTAATTTTGGTCATCTGTGTAGTGAAAACCCTAGCTCTCCTTCCATGCCTTGCCAGTTCTTGTGATCTCTTGACTTCCATGAACTTTGAGGGACATAATATGATGAAAGAACACACATGGACACTCTTGGAACACTTTGAGGCCCTTAGGATGGCTCAGATGGAATCTTGGATTGCTCAGATCACAAACCTTAGATGCAGATGAACTTGAACTTATGCAAATGAAACAAACATGCAATATGAGGTAGTATGCTATGCTTATGCAAAAATGAAAGATCACAAGTCATGGTGTGATATGAGTGAGGGAAAATTTGGGGTGTTTACAGCTGCCCCTATTCAAACATGAGTTAGCTCTGCCGGATGTAAGCGCCTGGCTTATCAGACAAACAAGATAACTTATGGTTGAATACCAAAGACAGTCCAAAATTTGCACTCGCTGGATAGAAGAAGAAAAAGGATATAAATTGTAAAGTGTAGTAAAGTATGATTATCAAATGAAGGCGCTGGAGGACGACCATCGAGCAGAGGACGACTGCTGGGGATAAAGCGGTAAGTAAAGCAATGACGGGGACGGCCGACAAGCTGGGGAAATAAAGAGATTGTGATGGGGACGACCATCAGGTAAAGAAACAAGGTTTTCTGGGGATTAAAACTAAGGCAATGATGGGGACGGCCATCAGGCTTGAAAAGTAAAGTAAACAACGATGGGGACGACCATCGGTTCAAAGAATAAATGAAATAATGATGAGGGACGGTCATCAAAGGTGAAGGACGATCACCTAGCATGGGACAGATGCTCTTTATCACGTCATAGAGCGAATGTCAGATAGAAAAGGATCAACGATTGGGACGGCCATCAGATAAGCATGATTAAGGAAGATCATCAAGAGGTGAAAGATGATCACCTAGCAGGCTACGGCTGCTCTTGGGGTTTATCATGACATATGACGAATGTCGGATAACAAGATCAACGATGGGGACGGTCATCGAATAAAATGATGAAGGACGATCATCAAGAGGTGAAGGACGATCACCTAGCAGGGGACAGCTGCTCTTTATCACGACATAGGACACATGCCGGATAGAAAAGTTCCAATAATGGAGATTCCATTGGGGAAAGGGATGAGGGACGGTCATCCAAAGGTGAAGGACGATCACCTGGCAGGGGATGGCTGCCGAAAGTATCACGACATAGGACGAATGTCGGATAGAAGAAAGTTGTTTTCTCGGTGACTTACTGGGGAGCGGTAAACACGAACGAGTGCTCACACTCAAGAATAAAAGGTGTAAGTGTTTGACGTTGTATATAGATTAAAGATGCGGACAAACATCCTTAGGATTATGATACGGACGAGTATCGGTAGAAACAAACGTTGACGCGTGTTCAGAGATGATGATACAGACGAGTATCAAAGACTTCTGTATAAGTATGAGTGAGTATTGGTTTGTTGGTGAAGTATGAGCAAGACACGGACGAGTGTTTGACTTGCTAGGGAATGTATGACACGAACGAGTGTCAAGTAAGTACTATATAAACAGGAATTTATGTTTGATATGTTTTGATTTTTTCTATGGGGATAGAAGGACACGGACGGGTGTCAAAAGAGTGTGTATAAACAAGTACTTGGTTTGCATAAGGTGTTCTGGTAACCATGCTAGGGAAGGATGACATGGACGAGTGTCAAAAGAGTATATGTATCTGTATTTGAGAGCGCAAAAGGTATTTTGGCGACCTGTGGGGGATAAGGCGACACAGACGAGTGTCGAGAAGAGTATATATGAATATGAACAGGCATTTGTGTTGGAGAGTGCAAAGGGGACGCTTTGGCTTTTATTTGCAGGGGATGTGAGTTTTTATATTCATTGTTGATGAAAGTACCGATGGTAATTGCAGGTGACTGGCTCAAACCTGGCTTGTGATCATGCAAATGTTTGATTTTTGCCGTAATGCTCCGTGTTAGACGGAATGCTACGCTTATTTGGTGAATATGATGCAAATGCTATGATTATGCAAAGAGAAACCGATCCGGGATTCGGATCCTGCTGTGATCTCTGGCTGATTTGTTTGGAGGGATATCCCAGCTGGGGGAGATCATTGGTAGATCCGTTAGGAGATATAGCTCTCCTTGGGGAAATAGATCATTAATAGATCTATCCATAAGGAGAACTCACATGGGGAGAAAGAAGCTTTCGTCACTTTGTTGTGTAAGAGTTTCAGGCATTGCCCTTTTGGGGAGAGAATGGAAACTTCTATGGGGAGACAGTTCTTTTAACCTTACTGAGGATGAGAGATCTGGCATTTTGGTGGGGCTCTCGGCTGGGAATCTCCTGTTAAGTAGACTCGTGCTGGGGATGAGAAGGCTTTGGCAACTTCGCTGGGGAAAAGCATTTCAGATATTAATCGGGATATCCTGCTTGGGGAGAAGGTAACTTCCGGGAAATAGCATGATGGGGATGCGATGCTTGATATTCCCCATGTTGCGTATTGAATACCTGTAATCTGTTAAGACAAAAGAAACACACAAGTATCCCGAGGTATCTCTTATCGGATTCTGTCATAGGAGTTAGGCTTTCCTGAAAGTAAATTTATTTCCTGCAAGCATTTATTAAAAACGGCTCATTTGTTTTACGCAAGTACTGTATCATGAATATTGGACATTTTGCAAACGAAACAAAAATGTATAAAACGAGGTGTGACTGAAAATTTATGATTTTATTAATCTGGGTGCCCTGAATTGGCAAATACAGTCAACGAAACAAATCCCCTGAAATGAGGAGATTGATATAATTTGAGAAAAGTAAATGTGTTGGCAATGTTGATGACGATGTTCCAGTGAACTTCCTTTGCTATGACCTGTATGACCTTGACGTTCTTCTCATCTTGCTTTCTGAAGAAGGTTGATTCTGACGGATGCTTTATCCTTTCGAAATTTGCCATGTTATGAACGATACATACGAATTCAGAATGCAGTTGTTCGCTTATTCCCTGATTTTGCGTGGATCGCCCTTTCGGATTTTCAATCCACCGGGATTCCCATTTTTTCCTGAGCTGTCCAATGCGGTTTTTCAACTCAGCGGGTGTACATTTTTTTCAATTTTTTCCCTTATTTTTGCCCGAGTCTTTTATTCTGTTTTTGACTCGCCGGGATGCCCTATTTTTTCCTGGACTTACATTCTGTTTTTATGTCCAGCGGGTCATTTTATGCGAAGTATTTTTTAACTGCATCTGAATTAACAGGGGATAAGAAATCTTCACCATCCATAGTAATGAGCATCAGTGCTCTTCTTGAGAAGACTTTAGTTATCACGTAAGGACCTTCATAGTTAGGCGTCCACTTGCCCCTGTGGTCTGTATGAGGAGGGAGGAGTCTTTTGAGTACAAGCTCTCCCACTTGATATACCTGAGGTCTGACTTTTTGATCGAAAGCTTTCTTCATCCGTTTCTGATATAACTGACCATGACAGATAGCTGCTAATCTCTTTTCTTCAATTAGGCTTAGTTGGTTATAACGAGATCGGACCCATTCTGCTTCGTCCAGTTTTACATCCATCATTACCCGTATGTAGGGTAATTTAACTTCAACAGGTAGGACTGCTTCCATACCATACATGAGCTAATAAGGTGTTGCCTCGGTAGATGTTCTGATGGAAGTTCGGTACCCATGCAAATCGAATGGTAACATTTCATGCTAGTCTTTGTATGTGACTACCATCTTTTGCACAATCATCTTAATGTTCTTGTTAGCTGCCTCAACAGCTCCATTCATCTTTGGCCTGTAAGGAGAAGAGTTGTGATGTTGAATCTTGAAATCCCGGCATAGCTCTTCCATCATCTTGTTGTTAAGGTTTGAACCATTATCAGTAATGATTCGCTCGGGAACTCCATATCGACAAATGATATCCCTTTTCAGAAATCGGGCTACTACTTGGCGAGTGACATTTGCATACGAAGCTGCTTCGACCCATTTGGTGAAGTAGTCAATGGATACCAGAATGAATCTGTGACCATTTGAAGCAGTTGGATCGATCTTTCCAATCATATCAATGCCCCACATGGTGAAGGGCCAGGGTGAAGACATTATATTCAAAGGATTGGGAGGCACATGCACTTTGTCTGCGTAGATCTGGCATTTATGGAACTTTCTGGCATAGGCACAATAGTCTACATCCATTGTGATCCAGTAGTAACCTGATCTTAACAATTTCTTTTCCATTGCATGTACCCCAACATGGGTACCGAAAGAACCTTCATGTACTTCGTGCATTAGTAGGTCTGCTTCCTTCTTGTCAACACATCTAAGCAAGACAATATCGAAGTTTCGCTTGTATGAGGAGCCATCAGTATTGAGGAAGAAACTACCGGTTAGCCTTCTCAATGTCTTCTTATCATTAGATGATGCCCCATATGGGTATGTCTTAGTCTCCAAGAAGCATTTGATGTCATGGAACCAAGGTTTGTTGTCGGTAACAGCGTCCATAGAGAAGACATATGTTGGTTAGTCCAGTCTGGATACTAAAATCCGAGGCACATAGTTGGCAGCCTGTACTTTGATCATAGATGAAATAGTGGCCAAGGCGTCTGCAAACTGATTCTCATCTCGAGAGATGTATTCAAGCTTGACTGTTGTGAAGAAAGTCAACAATCTCCTCGTATAGTCATGGTAGGGAACTAGATGCTCTTAATGAGTATACCACTTGCCATTAGTTTGGTTGATCACCAAAGTTGGATCTCCGAATACATTCAAGGTTTTGATCCTGAGGTCAATGGTTTCTTCAAGATCCATGATACAAGCTTCATATTCTGCTTCGTTGTTAGTGCAGGAAAAGTTAAGCCTTGCTGAGAAAAGCATATGGACTCCTTTGGGTGTAATAAGCACTGCATCAACCCCACGACAGTTATAATTAACTGCTCCATCAAACATCATAGTCCAACCTTCTTCTGGATCGGGCCCTTCAGTGTGAACAGGCTCTTCATGATCTTTTGATTTTAGGTACATGATGTCTTCCTCAGGGAAGTAAAATCTCATGGGCTGGTAATCATCAATGGGTTGCTCAGCTAGATAGTCAGACAGTACACTGCCTTTGATGGCCTTTTGAGATGTGTACTGAATATCATACTCTGTTAGAATCATCTGCCATCTTGCAACCCTTCCGGTAAGTGCTGGCTTCTCAAATATGTACTTGACGGGGTCCATTTTTTAGATCAACAAAGTAGTGTAAGTCAACATATATTGTCTTAGTCGGCAAGCAGCCCACGCTAAAGCACAGCAAGTTTTCTCGAGCAGTGAATAATGTTGTTCACAGTCGGTAAACTTTTTGCTTAGGTAGTATATTGCATACTCTTTTCAACCAGACTCGTCATGCTGGCCCAACACACACCCCATTGATCCTTCTAAAACGGGCAGGTACATTATTAGAGGTATTCCTTCAACTGGAGGCATAAGAATCGGAGGTTCTTGCAGGTACTCCTTGATCTTGTCAAAAGCCTTCTAACAATCTTCGTTCAACCTGACCGTTTGTTCCTTTCTTATAAATTTGAACAGGGGCTCACAGGTTGCAGTAAGATGAGATATGAACCTTGATATTGTAATACCTCAAAATTTGCCCTCGTTATTTATTCCCTTTACTGGCTTATGCTTCGCGTTCATCTGCATTTCTCATCAGTTCATTAACAGCATACTAGTGCATTTCATGGATTCATAGGGCATGTGATCAAGACCCTGGGAAATTAGGGTTTCATACTTTATCTGTATCTGTCAGGGATTAAAATGATGGGGAGTATTCACTGGACAATGATTCCACTTCAAAGGCGATTGTTCAGTTATGTTTTGACTCCGATGGGAGTTTGACCTAATCATGGTCAAACTATCAAAAGATTGCTGCAACTGCAAGATTATTTGGGCCACTGGACTATTTCTTAGACAATGCATATTCAAAGTCCAGGTTGCCGTGTGTTGGGATTCATTAGTTTATCGAGTAGTGTTGTGTGAAGTTTGATTGGAATCTTCAGTTTATCAATGATTCATCTGGATTCGAATGGTCGTGGCATGTTTCAGACGATTCAAAAGGGGTGTGACTAATCTGGAAAACTATTCAGTGGTTCAGAAGTGGTCGTGTTCATAGGCTTGTGGAAAGAATTCAAAATATGCTTTGGGTTAAAACCGAGTTTTCATATCCATTCATTGCTTTTGTTTTCATTTGCATAAACCATTCCCGTTTATTCTATTCCACTTTCATTTTTTAAGTTTCCGTTATTCTCCAGGTTTTCGTTAATTCATTTTCAATCTCTTTTCATTCACCTTTCCATTTGTTTTCTATATCCAATTTTATTAATAAAGTTCATTTCATTTTTAATCCTTATTGAAGTTCATTCCATTTGTCGCAATATTGTCCACATTCCAATTGATACATTTCTATCCTATTGTCCAAAGCCCATTCACTTGTCCATATTCCCCTTTTAATTTCGTTTTTTTATCCACCCATCTTAGTCTTCAATTTGTTTTTAAACCATTGTTTTTATTCACCCATCTTAGTCTTCAATTTTTTTAACTATCGTTTTTATCCACCCATCTTAGTCTTCAATTTGTTTTTAAACCATACCCATTGGATTTTATTTTCTAAGACTCAAGCCCATTATTTTTTTAGTTACTTTTAAGGCCCATGTACAATAAAAAAAACTGAATTTGGCATCAAAGTTCAGCAAATAAAGGAGGAGAGATTCATCATCCATGGAAAGAATATATAAATAAACAGGAAACATAGATTTAACAGTGAAGATCCATATCTCAAAAATACAGAATTGGAAACTACAAAATGACTTCACATCAAGGCCCTAGTACATCATGAGTCAATGGGTATTACACTATGCAATTCATCACATAACCCTTTCAATTTTTCATGGGCAAAAATTGCAACAAATTTCACCAAAATACAAGACAGTCAAGAGAAGAAAAAGAATCACATAAAGTCACTTCTTTGTTTCCGCAATGGACTATGAACCTCTATACATAATTCGTTTGCTACGGTCAAAATTGCAAATTGGATACGCTGAGCAAACTCTCGTAATTGCATCAGGTCATGCTGAACACTTTAAACTGCCTTTGTTCGTCCCGACTATGACAAAGTGGTGGCTGCACTGCTTTCGCGTGGTGTAGAAGAATTTCCAACGAAACGGGATTTTATTCCTGGTGTTCTTGTTAGGCCTATGCTGTCAAAAGCGACCTAAGGTGTGGCAGAAATTCCAAATAAGTTTCAGGATGGAAAGTTATATGTGAATATAGATATGATGAAGAACGTGCTCAGATACCTTATTCGGAGAATGGCACGGTAGAGATTTGCAGCAGAAAACAACAGCATCATCCTTTATCCTTGATTGTGAACTTGTTGCGTATGATCGTGCAAAGCAGAGGATCCTTCTTTTCCAGGTGCTTGGTACTCGAGCTCGCAAAAAACGTCGGTGTGAGTGACATAAAGGTAGAAGTTTGCACTCTTGCTTCTGATTTGTTGTACCTTAATGGCCAAGCCTTCCTTCAATTCCTGCGGAAAAAATCAAGAAAAACACATTAACGGCATTAACAGAAAGCTCGGTTATGGAAAGCCATTAGAATTTGTCAAAGGAAAAAAGAGAAAGGAAGATCCAGGACAGTTGACGAGATTAATTCAAGGAAAATTAAGAGCATAGTTCAGAACACACCCCTGGACTCTCCATCCAATTGGCTTCATTCTATCACTCTTCACCATCAAAATCCTATAAAGAAGAAATCAGAGTAGGAGAACCTGCACTCAGAATGAAAAAGAACCATTACCACTCTTCAATCTCAGAAAATTCTAATACTAACCCAAAACAGAAATTCAGAAATCAGAAACAAGTCATAACTGAAAAATTACTAAACCTAACTGTCATAACAGAAATTCTAACAGAAAAAAGTAACTGAATTTTACTTGGAAGCTTCCAGAGCCATTTTAAGTTATTGCTATAAACCTGAACCACAGAACTGCTTCATTTTTCTCTTGACAATTTGTTTCAATCTCTAAAATCTCTCCCCAATCCTCTTCTTCAATCTTTTTTAAAACCTTTCCCTGAATCATACACTATTTCCATTTTTTTTCGATTTCTCATTTTTTCTTCTTCATTCTCTTTCACTCATCTCATTCCTCATTCATCTTCTTCTTCCCCTCTCTCATTCCTCTTTCATCTTCAATTCTTCAACCACCTTCTCCAATCTTCTTCTTCACTCACCTCACTCTCTCTGATTTCTTTTCAATATCCGCCTTCATCACCTCAACATTCTTCACTTGTAACTCTTCATTACTTTCGGTGTTCATCAATCTGCAGTAATCGAATCGAGTCGCAAGAAAGTGGTTAGCCAAAACAGCAAGGAGAAGCTAACCAAATAAACAACAAAGATACGATTACTCATAGCCTAAAGAACCAAAGAGAAGTATACGGTGAAACGCAGTGCTGTTAATCGCCTCTTTCGTGGCGTCACCTTCAAGTATCTTCACCTTCTCTAATCTCAGGGTAAATCTTCAATTTTCATTACGTCAACCTTGTAGCTTCAACTCCCAATCTCCGACAAGCCTCAACAAATACCAAAACCTACAAAGCCATGGAAATTATGCAAATAATCAGTGAACTCGAAATCGAGAAGTTGTTAACAAGAACCTCACAACGGATATAAGAGATCAAGAGGGAGTTCGTACCACCACCTTTATCAATTATTTGGTAGACTCGCCTCCAATTTCAACACAAGTTCGGCCGTCACTCTCAATTCATTGTCCGTCAAAGGCCTGTGAACCGTCATCACGCGACGATCTTCAACGGTGAGTCTTCGTTAAAATGATTATCTTCTTCGCATAAGATCAACCGCCATTGTCATCTTCATCGCACGGCCTCCGCAGCTTCTTACAGGTGAGACTTTTCATCAAGCCATGTGAAGCGTAGTTTAGATTCTAGGGTTTCGTAAGGCGGTCGTGATTTGGTTAATTAGAGAGGAGATGATGAAGGTGATTAGGAGCTTAGGATTTGTGTGTTTTCCGGCGAGGTGGATTGTTGTCTGGTGATGGTAGGTGAGGGAGATGGGAGGCGCCGTCGGGTGAAGGAGTGCATTAGGGTTAGGGTTTGAACGTTGAGGGGTTTGAGATGTAAAGAAGAAAACGTGTTGGTTTTTCATATTATAGATTATTAGTTTAATTTTTGATTTAATTCTTGAGTTGAGATCTAAAAAACTAATAAGTCATGATTAATGCACTGATTGTGGAAGATCAAAGAAAAATTAATCTCAATAACTATCATTAAAAATTCATTAACCCATTACCTCCACCGTCCATTTTTAAAATTTAGGGATAAGGCTTCTTTTTCCGGTCCAATCCGGCGGTGACACTTGTCACCGTCCGGTTGGTCCACCCTTTCATGATCACATGCATGTTCACCATTGTAACACCCGTAAACCCTCAGTATTTCCAGTGAATTGGGTTTAGATTTGCTATTCAAACCCCCATTCTGGGCCCATAGGAAAATAATTAAAGAAAAACTTGATTTCGGCACCTCCCTCAATCCTGCGTGTTTTGGGCTTGTCCCACTGCTATTCTCACCCCCCACATAAGCCCATTTAGAAGAATATAACTAAAAAATATTCTAAAACCATCCCATCCTTATTTCTTTCTTTTAGAGTTTTTTTAGTTTTTTTAGTTTGATATAATTGGCATTAGAAATAATTGGCATTTTATTTTTCTATTTTTGATATATTTTTTATTTTTATTTGGATTTTTCATATAATTAGTTGTTAATGGATTTCCTTCAACTGTACCCAAGTTTGTAGATTTTATATTTTTACTTTCCAGTAACTTTTTTGCCCATTCTTTTTACTGTAGTTAGAACACTCATAATAGAACTTAAAGTAATTTTAGTGGATATTTTAGGTCATTTTATCTTAGGTTTTAGTGGTGTAGTCCTTAGAAATCAATGGTTAATTCTTAGGTGAAAATAAACAATTCTTAGACATAGCAAAATTAGGATTTTTCAGAATTCCTTTTAACACAATATTATAGGAAATCTTAGGACCTCATAGATTAATTTTCATAATTTTTTCAGAAGTTTTGATATTTTTTAGAATATTAATTCTTAGGCTTTGTTACATGTAATTTCCATTAGTTTAGGCCATGATACTAAAATTCAATAAAAAGTAGTTTAGTTTAGATTTAATTTTAGAATTTAATATGGACTTAGGCTAGTTTAGATTCTGATTTTTTAGAAGGAAAATATTAGGTATGACCTTAGTTTAGAATTTAGGCTTAGGATTCATTAGAATTAGAATAAAAAATAGGACTATTTTAGTTCATGCCTTTAATTGAATTGTTATGAATTTTATTCTTGCTTGCAAATTTTAATGTTTTGTATGTTGATTAATATTTCAATTGCTTTAGGTTTTCCCTTAGCTTTAGAATCAACTTATCTTCCTTAGGAAGTAAGTTGCATTCTATTAGTCCTAGGTGTTTTTTCCATTAGGTTTAGAAAACCCCACAAACCATAGGATTTACCTTGTAAATAAATCAATAAAATTAGGGTGTGTCTTAGTTCCCATTAGATTTTCCCTTTTCCAATTTGAGTCCTTCTTTCTCTTCTCATAAAGAAAATTAATAAAACATTTAAGGATAAACCGAACAATCTTGTACGACACGAGACTTTGTTGCGGAGTGTTTATACGGGTCCTGTTTCGGGGCGAGGTGTAAATACTTCCCGCGATGGATAGGTCTTAGTACAAGACTGTTCACAAACAAATTCAAAACACTTCTCATAAAAGACAAAAACAAATAACAAGCGACTATCCTGCGGGAACTTCTCTTCTCATCTCATTCACTCACAACGCGAACTCGCGACGACTTGTCTTTCATGCAAGACGGTAAACGCACTCGTACCAGACGAGCCTGCAACACCTGAGCATAGACATACGCAGTTCCAGCATAAAAAACACAAACAAATAGTTCCCGCCTTAGTTAGGCGAACTACGTCGACTCTGATCCTCATTTTCCCGATGAGGTACATAGGCAGCGGGGTAGAGCCCGTTCGAGCACATTCTTTATTTTCCCTACATTTTCCCCATTCTTTCTTTTTGTTCTCTTTTAATTCCTTTTCTCATTTCATTCCAGTTTCCAGTTAGCAGTTATTATTCAGCAGCATCTTATTTCTCACCCTTTGAAACAAAACAAGCAAGCGTGGATCCCGTCGGGTACGGCGGACGATCTGGGGTGCTAATACCTTCCCAGGTCGTAACCGACTCCCGAACCCAGATCTTTGGTTCGCAAGGCCTCTTCCTTTCCTTCTTCCTTAGGTTTGTGCAACATTACCTTTCCCATTCATTCGGGATAAAAATGTCTGGCTGGCGACTCTACCTTTTCCGCGCCACTTTCGCATTTGTACTAGGTTGAAAATCCCGGGAGCGACAGATATGTAGTTCAATCTACCTAAGAACCCCCAAAATTCTTTTTCAGTCCCAGGTGCAGGCATCTCCTGAATGGCTTTGACTTTGTCGGGATCAACCTCAATTCCCTTTTCACTTACGATAAATCCCAGCAACTTACCCGAACGTACCCCGAATGTGCATTTGTTGGGGTTTAGCTTCAGCTGATACTTTCTCAGACGCTTGAACAACTTCAGCAGATTTACCAGATGATCTTCTTCAGTAAGGGACTTGGCAATCATGTCATCCACGTAGAATTCAATTTCTTTGTGGATCATATCGTGGAATAATGTTACCATAGCCCGTTGATAAGTCGCACCGGCATTCTTCAATCCAAATGGCATTACCTTGTAACAAAATGTGCCCCAAGGTGTGATGAAGGTTGTTTTCTCCATGTCTTCGGGTGACATCTTGATCTGATTATACCCAGAAAATCCATCCATGAAAGAAAATACTGAGAACTGAGCTATGTTGTCGACCAATACATCAATGTGAGGTAATGGGAAATCATCCTTCGGGCTAGCTCTGTTCAGATCCCGGTAATCCACACACATACGTACTTTGCGATCCTTCTTAGGCACTGGTACAATGTTAGCGACCCATGGCGGGTAACTAGTTATAGCAAGGAAACCGGCGTCCCACTGTTTTTGTGCTTCTTCCTTAATCTTCATGGCCATATCCGGGCGAGTACGGCGTAGCTTTTGCTTCACTGGAGGGAAATCTTCTTTCAAGGGCAGCTTGTGCATAACAATGTCCGTATCTATACCTGGCATGTCTTGATAGGACCAAGAAAAGACGTCGACGTATTCTCAAAGCATGTCAATAAGTTTCTCTTTTACTGAAGCTTGCAGACCGGCCCCAATCTTCACTTCCTTCAAATCCTCTTCGGTACCAAGATTAACTGTTTCAACCTCCTCTTGATGAGGAGTAATCACCTTCTCTTCTTGCCTCAACAACCTGGCTAACTCTTCAGGTAACTCATAGTCTTCTTCAACCCCTTCATCAGCATGATTAATTGGATTGTCGAAGTCATACAAGGTCATAGCAGTGTTGTTGTCGAAGCAATCTGGAGGATAATCTCTGCAAGGTTTGAGATTGGTTCGTTTTAGTGATCAATTTTAATCTTGTTTAAAAAAGTGAAAATGAAGTTATTATTTTGAAAACATTTCCATTTTATTGTTTTGTACAAAAGTGAAAAATGAAAAGACAGTGAGCGAAAAAAGAGACTTGTTTGCAAAAGATGTCTGATATTCATTGATAATTCATTTGCACAAAATTACAATATGGCCCTATTACAAAATGAGTCCTGAAACCTTGGGCAAGATGCAGGACTTGATTCATGCTGAAAAGAAAAGCAGGAAATAATAATTACTCTGCAGGAGTAACCCTTATAATTTCTTGGGAAGACTAGTTAAGGACTTGGTGACCCGGGATCCTTGGACGTATCCAGCTATCCAGGTTGAGGTAGCTTTCCGCCTCGCCTTCCAGGTTGTTAACAACATCTATGGTGAGCATCCCCCCACTGATGAACTTGGGCTCCTTAGCAGCCTCTGATTGATCTTGTCGGAATGGTTTGTAACCCAAACCGAATATGTCCTCCTTCTTCTCCACCAGTAGCAGCTTTCCCCAGCCTTGGGCATTTCCATCTTCAACAACCTCCCGGGCTTGCTGATAGGAGACAATTGAAGTACCCATCCTATCCTCCTGGGATGCAGTAAATACTTTAGTCCTCTCCTCATTGACATTCAGAGCCTCGAACCCCTGGCTCATGGTTTCATGGATTTCACCATCCATCTCAATGTACTTGTACGTAACCAGATGGCTAACAAAGATGTCCTCTTCACCACAGATGGTGATAATTTGTCCTTCCCACTCATATTTCAATTTCTGGTGAATGGTCGACGTAACTGCGCCAGCGGCGTGAATCCATGGTCGACCCAACAAACAGTTGTAGGTCGGCTGTATGTCCATCACATAGAAAGTAGTCTGAAAGACCCGCGGACCGATTATCACAGGCAACTCCACTTCTCCAAGTACAGACCTCTTGGAGCCATCAAAAGCCCTGACCACCAGATTTCTTGGTCGGAGAGCTATTCCATCATATTCGAGCTTGACAAGAGCTTTCTTCGGCAAGACATTGAGTGAGGACCCAACGTCAACAAGAACATGAGAGAGTACAACCCCTTTGCACTCCAGGGTTATGTGCAAAGCTTTGTTGTGGTGACATCCTTTCGTTGTTAAGTCAGCATTGGTGAAACCTAGCCCATGGCTAGTATTGACATTAGACACCACTGTCTCAAGCTGATTCACTGTGATCTCTTCTGGCACATAGGCAGCATGCATAACTTTGAGTAGTGCATCCCGATGAGCTTCGGAACACAACAACAAGGATAAGATGGAGATCTTAGAAGGAGTCTAGTGGAGCTGATCCACCACTTTATAGTCACTTCTTTTAATTATCCTCATATATTCATCCACATCCTGATCAAAGGATGATTTATGAGTCTCTTTTGGTGCGGGTTCTTCAGGTGCCACACTTTTCCCTTTGGCTTTGGCAGCAGCTTCTGCCTCAGTATTAGTTCTTGGAGCTTGTGACACGAAAAGGCATCCGCTTCGGGTGAAGCCTCCACCTCCCTCGACATTATCCACTTGTGAGGTAGGAACTAAAGAATCAAGATGGACTTTTTCTCCGTTGCAGTAAAGGTCTGCACCATAGTGCCATGGTACAACGTTATCTTTGTCATATGGAATAGGCCCTGGCAATGTGATGGTGACTGGGCTAACTGCAGCAGAGGTTGGAACCGTTATTGTATGTGGATCATAGAAAATGGTAACAGGATTTCTGGTGGATGTTGGTGGTGATGAATTGAAGCTTGATTGTTGCTGAAACTGTTGCTGAGATTGTTGTTGAAAGTTGCTGGAGTTTAGGACCGTTGTAGGGTCATAAAAAATAGTAACTATGGAGACATTGTTGTTGGTGGTTGCTGAAGTTGTAGAAGCAGGTGCAAATGAACTGTTGTTTGTTGAGGTGATGGAAGAAGTGGTTGATGATTTTGTAGACGAGTCGGTAGGAACAATTTTTGTTGCAATTGTAGACGAATCATTTGTTGTTGGAAAAGGAGTTGTTGGTGTTGTAGAAGCTGTTGTGGTTATCTGCAGAATGCCTTCTCTGATCAAGCCATTGATGCCATTCCTCAAGCTTGCACACCCGTTCATGGAAACCTTGCAAGATTCACAACATGCCTCACAACCTGGAAACACTTGGCATTTCAAAAGCTGAGCTTTAACCTCTGCCAGAGGTGTCTGAATACTTGCAGTATCTTCAATTAAACTCATGGGTGAGCCTTCCTCTATAGCATTAATCCTTGGCCCACCATGGCTGGGCATAGGATTTTTCATGACATTGGGAGGTGGTGCAAAGTTCAGGGCCTTTGAATCAACCAGATCCTGGACCTTCATATGCAGAGCCCTGCATTTTTCCGTGGAGTGACCAGGTGCATTAAAATGAAAAGCACACCTAGCGTTGACGTCGTAGTTTCTCGGAAGGTTATGAGGATCCGGTGGAGCCAATGTCCTTAACTCAACAAGATTGAGCTTTAGGAGTTGTGGCAGCAATGTGGCATACGGCATTGGAATAGGGTCAATCACCCTATTGATCTAAGATGGCCACTGTTGAAAAGGGCGTTGTTGTTGATTGTTGTTATTGTTGTTGTAAGATCTTTGTTGAGGAAACTGTGGCTGTTGAGGAAAGTTTTATGGTTGTTGAGTATATTGAAGAGGTGGAGTAGGAATAGTGATGGCTGCAACTGATCTTGGCAGATACTGGGGTCTACCTCTTCCCACATGTACAAAATTTGTTTCACCAGATCTACGGGGCCCAGCAAATGGCTTCCTTGCATCGCTTGAACTGACACCGTTGTCGAAGATCTTCCCCATCTTCAGTAAGCTCTCAATTCTTTCCCCAGCTATCACCACGTCTGCAAAGTTGGTGGAAGAAAAGGCAGTCAATATGTCAATATAAGTGCCCTGGAGAGTATTCATGAACATATCTTCCATCTCCCTTTCTGACATCGGGGGTTGAACGGCAGCAGCTAGTTGCCTCCACCTTTGGGCATACTCTCTAAAGCTTTCACGGGAAGATTGTGACATTCCCATCAGAAGTGTTCTGTTTGGATCCATACCCAAATTATATTGATATTGACGAATGAAAGCTTCTGCCAAGTCTTTCCAATTCCTTACTGTGTCCCTGGTCATGTGGGAGTACCATTCTCGGGATACCCCTGTCAAGCTATCCTCAAAATAAAACATCCACAGTTTCTCATCCATGGTGTAGGCTTTCAATCTCCCCAGGAAAGATTGGAGATGGGTACGTGGGCAAGTGTGCCATTGTATCTTTCAAAACAGGGAGGTTTGAACTTATGAGGAATTCTAACCCCCTCCACCAATCCCATGTCCATTACATCAAAACCTAGAGAGTTTTGGGATTCAAGAGACCTTAACTTTTCTGCAATTTCATCCAACCGACGATCGTAGACTTCGTCTCCAGCCCCAACCACAGTAAACAACTCTTCTTGAGGGTCCTCCTGCAAGGCCCTCCCTCCAGTGTTACCTTGGATGTTTCTTATAACGTTGATGTTTGGGTTCAGATGAGGTCCAAACTCTGGTGGATCAGTACGAGGTTGTACGTGATCATTGTTACTGGTACCCCCTGTACCTGGATGGTTTTCCTCGGGAGTTTTCCGCTCGACTAAATCCCTCAGTCTTTCTTGGCTCTCAGCCAAACCAGTCATAACTACCATGAATTGATTCATTTGGGCCCTCATCTTTGTCCTCTCATTGGCTATTTGGGTCCTCACATCAGTCAAGTCTTGTTGAACCTGATCCATTTGTAATCCCAGAAGGTTGTTTCTTGTCGGATACCGGTGCACTCTATTGACAGGGAACACTCTTCTACGAGCAATGTTTCCTGAAACCACAACAAAGTGAGAAACAACTACGAAACAAAAACCTACAAAACAAAGAAAAGATGTTAGTATGCAATGCAGGATGCCTATTTGTCTTCCAAGGGTATCCGGTTTGGTTCATTGGTTTTGACCTTCCAGACCTAGGGGAATGATGATGTTCAAAAGAGATTAAGCCCACAAAATAATACAAACCATATATTACAAAAGAGTGAAAATACATAGTTTGATTACAATAAAGTCCCCATGGTGGGTCAAAATACAACAACAAAATCAAAAGTACAAACAAAAAGAGGTACAAATACAAAGAAATCAAACATCCAGTCCAAAGTCATCCTCCCTGACTTCTTTCAGGAGAGCCTCAGTTACTGGGCCAACTGGGTGTTCTGTGATGGTCCTGATAAGAAGGTTTCTGGTGGCAATGGCACTGGTCAACTTCTTATGCTTATCCTAGACCTTTGATCTCTTCAACCCCGCCCGGAGCCTCAACTCAGAGATCTCCTTCTGCGCTGCTAACAGAGCTGCCTGATTCTTCTTCTCACTAGCCTCTAGTTGCGTTATCCTAGCTTGGGTCCTTTGATCCTCCTGTGCACGAGCCTCAGTGATCTTGATCCACCTAGCCTGGCTTTCCTCTAAGTAATGCTCAGCTCTGGCCTTTTGAGTCTTAGCTTCCTTGCAAACATTCTTCAGCACTAACTCTCCTGCTCTAGCCTTTCTGATGTAGTCATCCGTCTTCTTAATCTTGGTCAAGTGCTCAATCCGGAGCTTCTCTAACCTTTCATTATCTAGACGGTTGTCATTCCTCTCCCGGAGGGTCTTCTTCAAAGCTTCAGAGAGCTGAGTATTCCTTTCCTTCAATTTCTCAAACTCCTCCAAACTGACAGTGGATGCAGGCTCACTACTGATGGTCCAGGTACATCCTCTAAGGTGAATGGCATACGGGTGATCTGTCCCCTGACACGAGACCAGTCAAGATACTGAGCTGAAGTTATATTGTTTCACTTGCCAAGAATAGTTGTCCCCTTAGTCTGAATGTTGTCCCAGGCCCAGGCTACCTGTCTGACAATGGCAAGGTTGTGCTGGATGTCACAATAGAGAGTTTCTGTCAAATCTTTCCCTCTTGCGGGATGTACCAAAGCATTCCCTAATTGTCTCTTGAAAAGCAAAGGGTTGTAGTTGATGCAACCTTTCACTCCAATCAAAGGCACATTGGGATACTGCCCACAGCTAGTAATGATATCTTTGCCCTTGGTGCTCTGAGTGCACCATCTGATGTCTTCTGATGTAAGGGCAATCAATCTCTTAGCCCAGTTCCTTGGCTGATGAGGATTCAGGAAGGTGTCTGACTTCGGCAGGTGCCTTAACAACCAACAGTAGAAGAGGGGTGCACAACATCTGACTAATCTCCCCCTTTGCTTCTCATTCCTTTGATGCACTGAATAGTAAAAGTCTCCAAGCAGGGTGGGGACTGGATTCCCCAACAAGAACAGGTGAATAATGCCACCATAATGCCACCATAATGTTCCCTGAATAAAGGGAACATCATTCCTGAATAAAGGGACATGATCAGGAGTGATGAGAGACTAGATCTGTCTGATGCCTGTCAGGGTGGGCTCAAAGAAATGATAGATGATGTTGCTCTTCCTGGAAGTGTCCATGCTGACAATGGATGCAGATGAAGAAAACTGAGAGTAACTGCTGATAAAGGTCACTGAAAAAGATGCTGAAGAAGAGTCTCTGATGAAGACAACTGGTGAAGAGAGCTGACAAGAATCTCTGGTGAAGATAACTGATGCAGAGGCTGATGCAGATAACTGGAGGGATCTGAGCAGTAGAACAGGTCAAAACCAAACCAAAGATAAGATGTGGATACCCTATAAAACAAATAGACAAATGTTAAATTATGCAAAATGATGTATGCAAAATGATATGCAAGGGTTTTTGATCAAGTGCTGGATCTATTATCTGCCTTGATAGGGTCCATGTGTGTTCATAAGTCCGGATGGAGGCTTAGAAAACCAGTAACCAGGTGGGGGACTCAAATAAAGAGTCACAAGTCCAGGGTTTCACAAGAACAATCCAAAAATGATACAGCCTTAAAACAACATTAGTAACAAGGGTATGATGAGGCCAAGGGTTCCTGCAAACCTGTAAACATCCCAACCCCCTCACATGTATTGTTCTAGAACAAGGATCCTCAGACTTGGATCAGTTATGAGAAGTGTAAACACTTCTAACCCGGAGGTACAATGTTTACAATAATCATAAAAGATCCTCCTCTAATTCACCTCAGATGCTGAAGGTCATAAAAGATCATCCAGACTTAGCAGGCTTCCCATATAGCCCTAGTACTACAGGAAATCCGTAGCACAGAGTTCTCTAGAAGAAACCCATGTCTGAACCGTGTTTCATATTCTCGCACCAGACCGAAATGGAATGGGAAAGAATATGAAGCCACTTTATCCTATGAGTCACTCAGGTTCCTGGTATGGAACCTTAATCACTCAAAATCCCTCCCACCAAAGCAGACAAGAGATCCAGCACAGATGATGATAACAGTATGAAATGCATAAAACTATAAATGAAAGCAATAAATAAAGATGTACATAAAGCAATAAATAAAGCAGTAAACAACAAGCATAAGTAGCACATAACACCCCCATAAACACAAATCAAACAAGCGCTAGGAGAATCCCACAAAAACAACCAGAAGCCCTGGTTGCAAGATAAACTCCCCAGCAAAGTCGCCAAGCTGTCGCTCCCAAAGATTTGCATCCCGGTACAAGCGCGAACGGTTGACGAAGAGAGAAAATGAAATGAACTTAATAGAGTCGCCAGCTAGGCATTTTTATCCCGAAGGAAAGGTAATGTTGCATAAACCTAGAAAGATATGGATAAGACGGTTGCAAACAAGAGAAACTGAGATAGGGGGTTGGTTACAACCTGGGAAGGTATTAGCACCCAGATTGTCCGTCATACTCGACGGGATCCACGCTTAAGAGATTGTGTTTAAAAGGGGTAGTGTATGTGCTATCTATGTGCAAAGGCCAGGAGGAAAATATGCAAGTGTTAGTGCAAAAGGGTGAAATGAAATGCTCAGGATTGAGGCATAAAAAAGAATGCTGAAAGAAGGGGAAGACACAGAGACTTTTGTTCAATAACTGTTAAGTTATGCCTACGTATCCTCTAGTGCAATGAGGAAGTCAGAACACCGTAGTTCGACTCAAAGAGACTGAAAGATAAATTGACTGTTGAACTGCTTACTTGCCTATGCTCAAGTGTATGACTCGTCTGGCTCGAGTGCTAACTGTCTTGCATTAGACGGAAGAAGCAAGTTCTCGTTTGTGAATGAGTGTGATGAGAAAAGAATCCTGAAGGAGACGATTATTGTTTATTTTTGTGTTTTCAGTTTTGTTTTTGTTTTTGGGGTTTTTCATAAGTAAATGAGCTTAAGCCTAAATCAAAGGCTTGTAAACTCATTATATCCTCCCCGATTAAGGATAATGAGAATACTTAAGTATGAGATAAGCATCTCAACTTAATTGCCATGATGATATAGGATTAAGATCATTAACCTACTTGTGATTATTTAGATGGTTTTGGGTTTTTTTAGTGTCAAATAATGAGTTTAAACTCTAATCACAGATTAGTGGGCTCATTACACCATCCTAATAGAAGGATAATAAATGAGAACACTTAAGCTGAGGAAGATACCTCAACTTAATCCATGGTTAGGGATTAAATTCATTATATAACAAGCCTTTATTAAATGGATTTTAATTAAGGGATGAGATTAAGAAATGAGTTTTATGGTTTGTAAGACAACTTGAGGGGGACTTGTCCATTAAACACTAGGGCTAGTCCTTCTTAACCATAAGGAAGAATTAAAACCCTAATGTAAGACCCAAGTTACTAGATGAAGTCTTAGTGATTATTAAGATGATTTTATTAAGAGGTTTAAACAAATTAAAGGTTTAACACTTAGGATTAAAGTTATACACTCCATCCTAATAGAAGGATACAGGCATAACCCTAATTCCAAAGTCCTAAAACTTTAAGAGTTTAGTCTCTGATTATGAAGATGAGAAGAGAGACTCAAGGAGACTCAAAGGCAAAAAGCTAGGGGGGACTAATCAAAACTCTAATTATTATCATGCTTGGATGTTCCTTTGGTTTGTAAGGCTTGAGAAAGATTTTCAAGGAAGCCACCAATGGAAGAAGCATATGAAAGGAGGATGAAGTAGGAGAATAAGTTACTTACTTCATTGAAGAAGATAAGTAACTTAAAGAAAGAAAGTGAGAGAAATGGAACACAAGTGAACAAGTTCACTTAAAATACAAACAAAATGCAAATGAAAGAGATAAAGAGAAGTGAGAAGTGAAGAAAATCCACTTCTCAAAGTAACTTACCACCTGAAAATGTTAGCATGAATGCATAAAGAACTAAACATAAAGAAATGAAATGAAATGAGATGCAATGAGATGAAATGACCAAAGTCAGAAGTGTTTATGCAATGTTAATGTCATATGATATGATGCAAAGGCATACAAAGTGCATATGTATGATCATACAAGAATGAGATGTCATGTAAGCATGCTTTGAAGTTTGAAAACACATGAAAGTTAATGAAATGAAATGAATGAAAATCATGGTAAATGGATGAAGAAATGATCACGCCTGATTCTAACATGTCCTAAGATATTTAAGATGACATATGAATGCAAGAAATGTCATGGCAAGTTCATGTATGGATGCATATGCAAGATGAATGCAAATGAACACATAAAATTAGGGTTATATGAAAGTATGAGATGCAAATGAACAAAACAGAAGCATATGATATGATATAAAATTGAAACCAAGCTCAAACAAACCCTAATCATATACTAGGTCACACCCCAATGGAGAAGGTCAGAAGCCTTACCACTCAAAAGTTATGAATTTCCTAAGTTTCTAGGGTTTTTTGGGTGGTTCAAAGGGAAAAATTCAAATCAATTCAAAAATGCAAGATAAAATTCATGAGATAAATATCCTATAAACTACATGCCATGCACAAAACAATGCAAAACGAATTATCTTCAAACTCTTCTTGGTTAGGCAGAAATGATTTTTTAAAGTTAGGGCTCAAAAATATAATTTAAATGACCCTTAATTCAAAGAAAATTCACAAACTATGATCAAACCTAAAAAGAAATTTGTGTGAAGAGTTTGGAAATGTTTCTAAATACAATGGTATGATTCATGATTTTTTTGGTGATTTTTAGAAACCTAAATGTATTTTTAATTGATTAAAAGACTTTAATTAATTAAAAATAACATTTAAATATTTTAAAAATACTTTTTTAATGCAAAAAATAAATAAAAATGTTTTCAGGTTAAGAAAAATATTTAAAGCAGAAATTCAAAGTTTCATATTTTTGTGATGAGTTTTGATATTTTAAATTAAATATGCAAAAGAAATGGATAAAAATGAATAAAATGCAAAATAATATGATCCAGAGGTCCAGATTCAAACTGGAAAGGGAGGGAATTGACCACGCACGCATCTGGACGGCCCACATTCAAACTGGCTTTTAATTATGTTTTTAATTAATTAATCGGGATTAAACAATAATGACTCAATCTGGACCACACGCTATTAACCTTAATCCTCATCTAACGGTCATAAGCGCATCTGGGCACTTAATCAGAATCTTAGCCCTAATGACTTTCAGGTGGCCGGAGAAGACCTCCGGTCATCTTCTCCGGCCAGTTCCTCACCTGACTTTGCTCAAATCATCACCCCAAGCCCCCCAAAATCTCGAGAAATGATCAACTAACTACCCTAAACAATAATTCAGCCTCAAAAATCATTTATCATTCATCATCAACAAGATTCGAATCAAAACATCAAAACGGAAAAAATTTCAGAACATCATGAAATGCTTAAAACTCAACCATTTTAAAAAATAAAGGCATCATCATGATCAGTGAAGCATGATGAATCATTCTATAACATGAAAACGCATTTCTGGAAAAAAATTTCTTGAGGTTACCTGAGGTTGAGCTTTCAGTTCTTGAGCTTTCAGGGACTCTCCTTTGTGCAAACCAACTTTAATCAACCCCCTGAGGATGATGTGAAGCTTGGAACAAGTTTGTATGGCTTGGTTTGAAGGTTTTGTTTCTGCTGCACCAAAAATTGTGTTTGTGTTTGGCTGTGTTTCAGGCTATGATGAAGGGTGGGAAATGCTCTTTAGGTTATGAGGAGATGATTGCTGAAAGAAAATTGAAGTTTGCGTGGCTGAGGAGTGAGTTTCGAAAGCTTGAAGGTTTTGACAAATTTTGGGCAATCTGAGTTCTAGGATGATTCAGCTCTCAATGTTATGTGTTTTGTGTTGCTTGAGGTTTGTATAATGTGTAGTGATTGGTTCAGAGAGTTGTTGTGGCATAGTGTGATTGGTATGGTGTGAAATGCAAAAAGTCAATATTGTGTACTTTGAGGTATGGGCATGGTGCAGGCCTGGGTTCTTGGGGTGTCTGGCCTCAGCTGACTTTGTGGAGAGCCATGGAATTGGTTTTGGCATGCTGGCACAAGTGGATGAAGAGATTCATACCATTTTGCAATTCTTGAAAGTTTTGGCCCTTTTGAGATTTCTTGAAGTTCAAGGCATGAAAATGCTTGGTTCAAAGCATAATTCTGATGTTTAGAGGTCCATTTGACATATTGTGAAATGTTTGTGTCCATTTGAAGTCATTGGAATGCCTTAACATGCCAATTTGCAAAATCCCTCTTTGACATGAAACTTGAATTTTTAGGATTTTTGCCAACTTTGAAAAGCCATATCTTGAGTTCTAGGATAAATCAAGACATGTTCTTGTACTTTTTGAAAAGGGAAAGACCTAATCTACAACTTTCATGACCAAGAATTTTTGGCAAGTTTCTATTACAAGTCATTTCCATTTTTGGCAAGTTTGCAAATGGCTCAAAATTCTTCAATCTTGGGAACTTCCAACCTCTTCTAAGATCAAATAAAGATCATAGAAATTCATTTTGATAAAATACCCCTTTGGTTCCATTGTTGGGGGCCTCAGATGCCCTGATTTTGACTTAACTTGCTCAAGAAGTTACCCAGTGAACATATGACTTCCACAATGAATTTATTCATCAAACTTGGTACACATGATCCTTATAACATCTTAAGAACATTAGAAACAACAATGGCCCAAAAATTTGGAGTTAATGCCTCTGAAACCAAAACCCTAATTTTGGTCATCTGTGTAATGAAAACCCTAGCTCTGCTTCCATTCCTCGCCAGTTCTTGTGATCTCTTGAATTCCATTAACTTTGAGGGACATAATATGATGATAGAACACACATGGACTCTCTTGGAACACTTTGAGGCCCTTAGGATGGCTCATATGGAATCTTGGATTGCTCAGATCACAAACCCTAGATGCAAATGAACTTGAACTTATGTAAATGAAACAAACATGCAATAAGAGGTAGTATGCTATGCTTATGCAAAAATGAAAGATCATAAGTCATGGTGTGATATGAGTGAGGGCAAATTTGGGGTGTTTACAACATGGTAGCTATAATAGGTTGTTTGTGTTATACATTGCATTTAGTAGTTGTTTGTGCTATAGGAGCTGTAATAACTGTTGAATTTTAGCTTTGCATAGTTTGTAGTACCCTTAGACTTAGGATTGAGTCTAGATTAGGTCCTAGATGCGTTAGGATTTGTTTGGTATTTGCTTACCTCATTCCTTTTATCATGTTTATCCTGCTAACCTTTGTTTTGTAGGGAGGTGGAGGTAAGTTCACACAACTTTCTTCCTTTTAAATTCTTTACACTTCCTAAGTGTGTTTTCTTTAACATTTTGGCATTTAGTTTGTACAACTTCATGCAAATCCCCTTTAGAAACGACTTAGCTTCCTTAGTAAGTAAGTTGATTTCTAAGTCCTTCTTATTTTCCTCTTCTTCATTAGGATTAGAAAACTGCACTAACCTAGGTTTATCCATGCATGACAACACTTAGGATTTACTAGTCTTCCTTTAGACTTTTCCTCTTTGGTTTGCTTTGCTTTCTTTCTCATCTAAAAGAAAAGTAAAAAATACCTAATAAATTTTGATTTTCACTTACGCCATGAGACTTTGTCGTGGGTTACTTATGCGCATCCCATTTCAGGGCGAGGTGTAAGGCATCTACCACGATGAACAAGTCTTAGTATGAGAATGTTTCACAAACAACAAACTCAGAAAACACTTCTTTAAAAGACATTAAACAAACAACACTCGTCTTTTCCCTCAGGATTTCTTTTCTCACCTCACTCACTCTCAACGTGAACTTGCTTCGACTTTCCTCATTTGCAATACAGTTACGCACTCTTACCAGATGAGCCTGCAATACTTGAGCACATGCATAAGCAGTTCAGCTATAAAAAATACAAATAGAGTTCCCGCCTTAGTTAGGCGAACTACGTCGACTCTGATCCTCATTTTTCCGATGAGGTACGTAGTCAGCGAGGTAGGGCCCGTTCTAGCACATTCTTTATTTTCCCTACATTTTCCCCATTCTTTATTTTCGTTCTCATTTTCTAGTTCCCTTTCTCATTTTAGTTCCAGTTACTAGTTCTTTTATTTAGCATCAACTTTATGTTTCACCCTTTGAAACAGACTAACAAGCATGGATCCCGCCGGGTACGGCGGACGATCTGGGTGATAATACCTTCCCAGTTCGTAACTGACTCCCGAAACCAGATCTTTGGTTCGCATGACCTTGTCCTTTTCTTTCTCTTCGGTTTGTGCAACATTATCTTTCCCATTCATTCGGGATGAAAATGCCTGGCTAGCGACTCTACCTTTTTTGCGCCACTTTCACGTTTGTACTAGGATGAAAATCTCGGGAACGACATGCAGTAGAAGCATGATGGTCACACTAGATCTATGGGTATAAGGGGTGTGCATGATTGGATCTAGTGCTAGTGGGAGATTTTTAGTGTAAGCCCTAGAGGCCAATACTTTTAATACTTGTATCGAACTATTTATTAATAATAAAAGACATTTCTTTATTATGTTTATTTTTCCAAAATGATAAAGACCCTAGAATAGCTAGTTCGTTTAATGAAATATTAAGTGTGACTTAATCATGATATTCTATTAAACATAAGGACATTATTCTTAAAGCATCCATAGTCGAGCTTTAATGTGAAATGGGATAGCCTTAAAACATTAAGACTATTATGTAGATAGACAGATGATCGCATCTCATGGATCATGGATAAGGAGTTATCAAGTCTTGACATAGGTATGAATATTAGGAGTAATGTAACACCCCGTAATTTATTTAACTCACCGAATAATATTATTTAAATTGGATAGATGATATTATTTGTGTCGAGGTTTTATTTAATTGAAGATTAAGAGACATTTTTTAGATACTCTCTATTTTTGGACCCATTGGTAAGAAAGTAATTTTTTATTATAATTTGTTTATATAGAAAAAATAATAGAGAAAAGAGATAGTTAGTAAGAAAAGAAGGAGAAACGAAAAGCAGAAAAAGAGAAGGAGAAGAGGAAGAAAACCCTAAGCTTCAATTTCATCACTCTCCATCATTTGTCCGCCGAATCAATTCATATCTTCCGTCAATTTTCTTATCTCGAGGTGGGTTCATAGTTAGATACCTTTGTTCTAGTTTTTGATTGAGTTTTGAAGTTTATAAGTTTTAGGGTTTTGGTAGAAATCTTGAAAACAAATTATTTTAAACAGTTAAAAACTCGATTAAACCTAACTATGTTGCTCACAATATGCCTATGAACATGTTTAATGTTGGTTTACCATGTTGGTTGATGCTTTGGTTGATTTTGGCATGATTTGGTACCTTTCAAGTAAGACTGCTTTTCTGGAAATCATAGAGCTCGTCAGTGAGCATATGAAATTTTGCAGTAGAAGTTGGTGATTCTGGTGTAGCTCGCTCAGCGAGCAAAGACATGGAGTTTCTCGGTTAGCGAGCTGAGGGATCGCTCAGCTAGACCTGAAATTTTAGTTTTTATTCATAACTTGTGAACCGGGTATCCGATTTTAGTGTCCCGCATATCAATTCGAAGCTAAAAATATTTACTAATTGATGACACTAAAAGATATTATTTTTACCTGACTTTTCCCGACTTTTCATATAATTGGAATTATGTTAACTTTGGAAGTATGAGCTAATGGAGATAAAATGTACAACTTTTGAGGAAGCTAGGAATTTCCTTCATTCTAGTGTGTCTTGAGTATTTATATCGCTTTAGGACCTCCGTATTTAGTCTTGATTAAGTCTCAATGTGGATACCTTTGTGTTACGTTAGAGCATCTGTAAAGACTAGAGGTATCGTTTAAGGCGTGTGTATTGAGGCTTGTGGTGAGTATTCCATTGAGTCCCACGGGAAGCATAGTGAGGCTTGTGGTGGGTGTTCCATTGAGTCCCACGGGAAGCATAGTGATGCTTATGGTGGGTGTTCCATTGAGTCCCACGGGAAGCATAGTGAGGCTTGTGGTGGGTGTTCCATTGAGTCCCACGGGAAGCATAGTGAGGCTTGTGGTGGGTGTCCCATTGAGTCCCACGGGAAGCATAGAGAGGCTTGTGGTGGGTATCCCACTGAGTCCCACGGGAAGCGTATTGAGGCTTGTGGTGGGTATTACATTGAGTCTCACGTGAAGAGTTAACAACTTATCGATTTCCCCTTTTTGTTTTAGGTTACTTATAGAGAAGTGACTGCGGTACCATATGGAATTATTGGAAATTGAACCCTTAGAGCCTAGAGAACTCTAAGATAGGGAACTCACTGAGATGTTTTATCTCACCCCATGTTGATGTTTTTATTTCAGGTATTTCAGGTTCCGCAAAGGGTAAAGATAAGGAAACTTGATTATCTTTGCTTGTTTGATGGTTTCTTCCGCTGTGGACTTTTGAGATCTTTGGATCTATTTCTTATACTTTTTATTTTGTGAACATCTTGTATTATTTATAGCCTTTTGCTAGTACCTTATATTGTAGTGGCTATATTTATGCAATGTGTAGCTAAGAACTTGTTATATTTCAATACCAAACTTAAATATATATATATATATATATATATATATATATATATATATATATATATATATATATATATATGAAAAATATGCTTTGAAGTATGTCTTTTATATGTGGGTATTACCGTTGGTACCAGAGTAGGTCGTATCCTCGACCTAGCCTTGGAATATTATAAGTGTTCCTTCCGTTCATACACGTAATATCGTTGTAGGACTAAATGTTATGTTTATTGTATTGAGCCTGATCAACTAATCCTGTTTTGATGACATTTAGGAATATGGTTGGTAGGCGTGGAACTCGTACTCGACCTAGTGCCAATTCTCCTGGTAGCGATCAACCGAGTAGTGATGGGAATGCTCCTATGTTCCAATTCATGCAATAGATGCAGCAGAAACATCAATTCTTGCAGGAGATGATGCACCAAATGAATGGAGGTATGCATCCTCAAGTGGTTACTCCTGAAGCTGGAGGTGGAACATTCTGATACTTCTTCCGCATGAATCCTCAATAGTTTCATGGTGGATTGGATCCGGTTAAGGCACATGAATGGGTAACAAGAATGGAGATAATTTTCCGGATTGTGATATGTGGGAAGAAGACAATGTGACTTTTGCGTCACATTTACTAAAAGGTCTTGTTGCTAGGTGGTGGGAAAGTGCTTCAAATCTTATGGCGGTGCAAGGAGTTCCAAGAGTGTGACAACAATTGAAGGAAATCTTTATGGAGAACTATTTTCCGAGTTCATTGAGAACCCAAAAAGAATTTGAATTCCAACAGCTTAGACAAGGGAGCATGACTGTGGCCAGTTATGCTGAGAAGTTCGAAGACATAGCGGCCTACTCTAGACAAGCCATGTATGCTCTAGATGAAAGATGGAAGATTGAACAGTTCTTGTTTGGTTTGAGGGCCTAAATTTCTCATAGTGTCTCTCAAAGGGAGTTCACTACCTATTCCGAGTTGTTAAGGCAGTGTTATGTCATCGAACATAGTTTGATGAAAGTGCAAGAGGAGGCTAGTGTTGGAAGAGCGGTTCAAGGTGATCAAGGAAGAGCCCATGAATCTTTTAGGCCGAGGCCTCAACCCTTCAAAGGGAAGCCGGTTTCGGGTCCTAGATCTAATGCTCCTACTATGTGTCCCAGGTGCCATAAGGGTCATTTTGGAAGTTGCAATCCGGGAAGTCCAACATGCTTTAATTGTTAGAAGGTGGGTCACTATGCTAGAGATTTCCCCCAAAAGAAGGATCAAATTCAAGCGAGAGTTTATGCTATGGATGCTAGAAAGACCAAAGCCGACAACTTTCTCATTGCGGGTACATGTCTTATTAACAATCATCCTTGTCTTGTTTTATTTGATTGTGAGGCTACACATTCTTTTGTATCTACTAGTTGTGCGAAGCAACTAGGGGTTGTGAGTTTTTCCTTTGTCTCCTCCGATGGTGGTTACTACCGCTATGGATGAAACCGTTGAGACACCCCTTAGGTGTGAGAATTGTACCTTATATGTGGATGGTAGAGTTTTTCAAATTGATCTCATTTGTCTGCCTCTTAAGAAAGTTGATGTGATCCTGGGAATGGACTGGTTGTCTACTAATTATGTGTTTATTGGATGTGAGGAGAAGTTGATCCTTATTCCATCTGTTGAAGCTCCCCCGAAGGATGTTTTAACAACGATCTTAGAAGGTACAGTTGGAATGGTAAATTTTCTATTTGAACAAGAGAAGTTTGTTTTGCTTGTCCTTACTAAAGAGGATAGTAATGGCCAGCAAGTTTTGCATATTCTGATAGTCTGTGATTTTCCTGATGTTTTCCCCGAGGATGTCACTTCCTTACCTCCGATAAGAGAAGTTGAATTCTTAGTTGACCTGATACCGGGGACGGCTCCTATATTTGTTTCCCCTTATCGGATGGCACCACTCGAGTTAAGAGAATTGAAGGACCAATTAGAGGATTTGATGGAAAAGCATTTTCTAAGACCCAGTGTTTCGCCGTGGGGAGCCCCTGATTTGTTGGTAAAGAAGAAAGATGGTGGTATGCGGTTGTGCATAGACTACTGTAAATTGAGCAAGGTTACCATCAAGAATAAATATCCCTTACCGAGGATAGACGGTCTTCTAGATCAGTTGAAAGGAGTTTGTGTGTTATCGAAGATTGATCTGAGGTCGGGCTATCACCAGATTCGTGTGAAAATTTATGATGTTCCAAAGACTGCGTTTAGAACCCGTTATGGCCATTATGAATTCTTAGTGATGCCTTTCGGTGTGACGAATGCTCCAGCTGTTTTTATGGATTACATGAATCAGATATTTCAAGACTACTTGGATCAGTTCGTGGTGATGACATTCTTATCTATTCTCGTACTTCACAAGAGCATGGAGAACATTTGAGGACTGTTCTTTTGGTACTGCAAGAGAAGCAACTTTTTGCCAAGTTTAGCAAGTGTGAGTTTTGGATGTCAAAAGTCAAATTTCTTGGACATGTTATATCTCAGGGAGGGGTAGTAGTGGATCCATCGAAAATTGAAGTCGTGATTAATTGGGAGAGACCGACGAATGCTTCAGAAGTGAGAAGTTTCTTAGGTTTGGCAGGTTACTACAGAACGTTCATTAAAGGTTTTTCTCAGATGGCGTTACCATTAACTAAGCTTACAAGAAAGGACTTTGCTTACGAATGGGATTCTAGTTGTGAGAAAAGTTTCGTATGATTGAAAGAGAAATTGACAACTGCTCCAGTTTTGATCATTCCTGGTCCTAACAAATCTTATGAAGTGTTTTGTGATGCTTCGAAGATGGGATTAGGAGGTGTTCTTATGCATGAAGGCCAAGTTATAGCCTATTCTTCTAGATAGTTGAGAGTTTATGAGAAGAATTATCCAACTCATGATTTGGGCTAGCGGCCATGGTGTTTACTTTGAAAGTGTGGCAACATTATTTGTATGTTGTACGTTTTGAGATGTTCAGTGATCATAAGAGTTTGAAGTACCTCTTTGATCAGAAGGAATTAAATATGAGACAGAGAAGATGGGTGGAGTATTTGAAGGATTATGATGTTGAATTGAAGTACCATCCGAGAAAAGCGAATAAGATGGCATATATTTAAGTAGAAAAGTAATCCATAGTGCCGAGTTGATGGTATTGGAATATGCACTATTGGAGAAGTTTCGAGACCTTAATATTCAGTTTGTTTGGACTCCGAATGGTGTAATAATGGGAAATTTGAATATCAATTCTACCTTGAGGAATGAGATTCAACAAGCACGGGTTCTAGATGAGAAGTTGCAGGAGTTGCTGCTTCAACCGGGTTTTGTGAGAGCATTGGATGGGGTTATCCCATTCAACCAAAGAATTTTCATTCCGAATGATGAGGTATTAAAGAGAAAGATTTTAGAGGAAGCCCAAAAAGGTTCTTTTATGATACATCCAGGTTCTTTGAAGATGTATCAAGACTTAAAGAAAGAGTATTGGTGGTTCGAAATGAAAAGGGACATTACGGTATCCGTGTCCGAATGTGCGGTGTGTCAACAAGTGAAGATTGAACACCAGAGACCGAGAGGTTTGTTGCAACCTTTGGACATCCCAATTTGGAAGTGGCATAGTATTTCTATGGACTTTGCAGTGGGTTTACCGAGTACTCAAGGTGGTTATGACTCTTTTTGGGTGATTGTGGATCGGTTAACGAAATCTACACATTTCTTAGTCGTTAAGACTATATACAAGGCAAGTCATCTTGCGAGGTTGTTTATTGCTGAGATTGTGAGATTTCATCGTGTCCCATCTAGTATTGTGTCGGATAGAGATCCGAAGTTCACTTTGAGGTTTGGAAGGTGATCCAACAAGCCATGGATATGGATTTACATTTGAGTACTTCTAATCATCCTCAAACGGATGGTCAGACAGAACATACAATTCAAACAATGGAAGATATGTTACATGCATGCATTTTGGAAAGTAAAGGAAATTGGAAGGAACTTTTACCATTGATAGAATTCTCTTACAATAACAGTTACCATGTGAGCATCAGGATGGCTCCGTATGAAGCCTTGTATGGAAGAAAGTGTAGAACTCCGTTGTGTTGGTCGGAAGTGGGTGAAGACAGGATTTTGGGACCTGAAGTTATTCAAGAAACCACTGAAAAGATTTGGATGATTCGAGAAAAAATTAAGCAAGCCCAAGATCGTCAGAAGAGTTATGCTGACAACCGAAGGGGACCTTTGGAATTTGATGAAGGTGATCATGTTGTAACACCCCAAAATTTGCCCTCTAATTTATTACCCTAATCGGCTTATGCTTCGCATTCGTATACGTCTCACATTGGGTCATATTGCACGTAATCATGCATTTGCATTGGTTCCTAAGGGTCATATTGCATGTAATCATGCATTTGCATTGGTTCCTAAAGCACATGATTAATGCCATACGAAATTAGGGTTTCATACCTTATCCATATCTATCAGGGTTCTGGTTCCTCCCAAACATCGGAAGTCGTACACTTCTTCACTGAACATCGCGAGGATTCATATTCATGATTGAGCTTGAGGGAATTTCACTGATTGAGGCTCGTTGGGTGGATTTGGGCTCATTTTAGGGAGATATTCATTCACGCATGGCAAATGATTAATAAAGACGTGGTTTAGGGATCATTGAATTTTGGATTAATCATGGCATCATAGTTCATGAGAAGTGGTTTTTGTTCAAAGGTTTGATCCAAACTAAGGATGAAAAGTGTGTGGTCATGATTTATTTGGAAGGCTTTGTTCGAGTTTATTTTTAAATCCAATTATTCATTTTGGCCCCGTTCTTAAACCTTTTTCTAGCCCGATCCATTTTTATACCAACAATAAATCATTAAGTCCATTACTAATCAATTTACCAAATCCCGTTCACATTTTTAACTGTGATTAAACCCATTGCTCGTTAATTATCCCACTATCCTTTTTAGCCCAAATTAACACCATTTTCTTAACCAATTTGCTAAACCTTTTGTAGATGTTTAGAATTGGCAGAATTTTTGACCAACAAAAAATGTTGAATTCAGTTCAGAATGTCCTATCAGATGTTGGGACATTATCAAACAGAGTATAAGAACTTAATTCAGGATGTTACACCAGATGTTGGGACATTGTGTAAATGATTTAAGTTCAGCTTTTCAGGATGTCCCAACAGATGTTGTGACATCTCAAACCTGCTACCAGATTTAATTAATGACTAACTGATCTGAGTAATTTAAGGAAAGTTATCTGGAATTAATTATGGATGGACAAAAATAGAATAAGGCGCGTCTGTAGGGAGTGTTGTTATGAGTCTTCAGCATAATCAGAAGAACTAAATCACCTAGAATCTAGGAAGTAACAAACCCTAATTCAAGGTGGAAGCTGCATGCATTTTAGGACTGGATTAACCTACAGAAAGCCCAAAATCCATACACCTATTTAAGCAACAAAATATCTCAGAATTAGGTACGAATTTCAGAAGATAAAATAGGGTGTTATGTATTTTAATAGCAGGTTGTTTTATTGTACCACTTTATGAGCTTTTAAGCAAAAGTGTATTTGTGTCTTGATTGAAACTGTGAAGTAAGATCAAACTGTTTTGTTTGAAGTATGACTTCAATTTTATTAAACTTGTAAACAAGATCACTGTGTGATTGAGGGGGAGTGAGTTGGTACTCATATCTAAGTTGTGTCTTAGGTAGAAATTGCATTGGGTAGATATTAAGTGAAAGATTAAACTGGGTGGTTTAAGTCTAGAATTAATATTACTTATAGTGGATTTCCTCCTGACTTGGTAGCCTCCAGATGTAAGTGTGGTTATACACTGAACTGGGTTAACAAATTACTGTGTTGTTTAATTTTCCTACACTTTAAGTTTTGGTTAAATTTGTCAAGTGTTGGAACATCTCATTCGACATCTCATACCTGATCACAGAATTTCAATTGGCATCAGAGCAGGCACCCTGCCTGTTTATTCTGGGTGAGATCTAGGGAATACAAATTCTAGAAACATGGACAGAGATATATGATCAGTAAATAGACCACCTATACTGGATGGATCTAATTATGACTACTGGAAGCCAAGAATGATTGCATTCTTAAGATCACTTGACAATAGGGCATGGAAAGCAGTCAACAATGGATGGGAACATCCTGTCCAAGACACCAAAGATGGAGCAAAAGTGTTGAAACCTGAAGAAGAATGGAGTAAGGAGGAAGAAGATTCAGCACTTGGCAACTCCAAGGCCTTAAATGCTTTATTCAATGGCATTGATAGGAACATCTTTAGACTTGTGCATCACTGTGAGCTGGCCAAAGATGTTTGGGACACTCTCAAAACAACTCATGAAGGAACATCAAAGGTAAAGATGTCAAGACTTCAACTTCTCACCACCAAGTTTGAAAACTTGAGAATGAAGGAAGATGATACAATTCATGAGTTCTACATGAACATCTTAGAAATAGCCAATACTTCTGGAGCCTTGGGAGAAAAGATGACTGATGAAAAGCTGGTAAGAAAGATTCTCAGATCTTTGCCAAAAAGATTTGACATGAAAGTTACAGCAATAGAAGAAGCTCAAGACATATTCACAATGAAAGTTGAAGAACTCATTGGTTCCCTTCAAACATTTGAGATGGGAATGAATGACACAATTGTAAAGAAGAACAAAAGCATAGCCTTGATGTCAAATACTGATAAAGAAGAAGAAAATGATGAATCAGAAACTGATGAAAGCATATCAGAAAACATTGCTATGCTTGGAAGACAGTTCAAAAAGATTCTCAGAAGGATGGAAGACAAGTCCAGACCAAGTGGAAGATACACAAATTCTTCTGAAAACAAAAGACCTTATGATGCTAATAAAAGGTCAAATTATGATGAAAAGACCATTCAAGAAAAAGGAATTAAATGCCATGGATGTGAAGGATATGGACACATCAGGAATGAATGTCCTACCTATCTAAAAAGGAAAAAGAAAGGTCTTTCTGTAACCTGGTCTGATGAAGACTCAGGAGGTGATTCAGAAGAAGAATCAGCTAAGCATATTACTGCTTTAGCTGGATTATGTGAATCTGACGGTGAATCCAGTGATGGGGAGCTTACTTTTGAAGAACTTGAGCAATCATACAGAGAACTATTCAAAAGAAGCACTGAAATATGCAGGGAGAGTATAAAGCTAAAAAAGCAGATTGAGTCACTAAAGGATGAAAAAGCAAGGGATCTAGAGATCATTGACACCTTGAAAAGTGAAGTAAGTCTTCTCAACTCCAAGTTGGAACATATGTCCAAATCTGTTAGAATGCTGAACAGTAGCTCAAGCACACTGGATCTTATTCTCAACAATAATAAGCATTCAGGAGATAAAAGTGGACTGGGATTTAACAAAGTTCATAAGATTGAAGCCAGCTCTAGCAAAACTACTTCAAAGTCCTTACAGTCAAACAAGATGTCCCAACAGATGTCTCAACATTCTGAAAAGAACATAATGAAGAAGAAGTATCAAAGATGGAGATGTCATCATTGTGGTAGATTTGGACATATCAAACCTCACTGCTATAAGTTGCATGGATATCCAAATCAGATGTATCAGCAACCTCCTAAGAAGAAGATAGAAGTTACCAAGAAAGTGCTGCATAGACATCAAAGAGATCAGCAACCCCCTAAGCAGAAGACAGAGGTCATCAAGAAGGTATGGAGACCAAAAGCTAGTCTTCATGCTGATCAAAGCTACATGCCCAAGAACAAGATCAACAAACAACCTTGGAGCTCTACTGATGAACAATACACAGGGAAGAGGTATCAAAAGAAATCTCAACTCAAATGGTCAAAGAAAGGTGTTGCATATATAGCTCATACATCACTAAGAGTATCAGCTAAAGAAGACTGGTACTTTGACAGTGGATGCTCAAGACACATGACTGGACTGAAGAATCTGCTAGTAGACTTAAAGTCATATTCATCCAGATATGTAACCTTTGGAGATGGAGCTAAAGGAGAAATCAAGGGAGTTGGGACCTTGGACTGTCCAGATGTACCAAGACTAGATGATGTGCTGCTGGTTAAAGGTTTAACTGCTAACCTGATCAGCATAAGTCAATTATGTGATCAAGGGTACAGTGTAAACTTTACCAAAACTGAATGCATAGTGTCTAACAAAGAACAAAAGGTTGTCATGAAAGGAGCCAGATCTAAAGACAACTGTTACATGTGGGAACCTCAAGACTTCAGTCTCACTTCAACTTGCTCTTTAGCTAAAGAAGAAGAAGTGAAACTATGGCACCAAAGACTAGGTCATCTTCATTTCAGAGGCATAAAGAAAATCATATCTATGGATGCTGTGAGAGGTATCCCTAAACTGAAGATTGATGATGGCAAAATATGTGGTGAATGTCAAATAGGCAAGCAAACCAAGATGTCCCATCCAAAGCTCCAACATCTGACAACTTCCAAAGTTTTGGAATTATTGCATATGGATCTTATGGGACCTATGCAGGTTGAGAGCCTTGGTGGTAAGAGGTATGCCTATGTGGTGGTTGATGATTTTTCAAGGTATACATGGATAAATTTCATCAAAGAAAAGTCTGATGTATTTGATGTATTCAAAGACTTATGCCAAAGAATACAAAGGGAAAAAGCCAGCTGTGTGATCAGAATAAGAAGTGATCATGGAAAAGAATTTGAGAACCAAAAATTCTTAGATTTCTGTTCTTCAGAAGGAATCAATCATGAATACTCTTCACCAATCACTCCTCAACAGAATGGGATTGTTGAGAGGAAGAATAGAACTATTCAAGAATCAGCAAGAGCTATGATCCATGCTAAAAAGTTACCTTTGTACTTCTGGGCTGAAGCTATGAACACAGCATGTTACATCCATAACAGAGTTACTCTAAGGAAAGGAACTTTGTCCACAATCTATGAAGTCTGGAAGGGCAGAAAACCCACAGTTAAGTACTTCCATGTGTTTGGAAGTAACAGTTATATTCTGGAAGATAGGGAGCAAAGAAGAAAAATGGATCCTAAAAGTGATGAAGGGATTTTTCTTGGATACTCTATAAACAGCAGAGCATATAGAGTATTTAATTCTAGAACCAAGGTTATCATGAAGTCCATAAATGTGATAATTGATGATGCTCCTACAGATGTTCCAGAAGATGTTGGAACATCTGCTGATATCAAGACTGAAGCTGAAGAAAAGAGTGATCATTCTGACTTCACTCAAACTGATACAAGGACAGAACAATCCAGCAAACCTCCCTCCATCAGAATCCAGAAGGATCATCCCAAAGATTTGATAATTGGTGATCCCAACAGAGGTGTAAGCACTAGATCAAGAGAAGTGATTTCAGGTTCATGTTTTGTTTCTAAAATAGAACCTAAAAACATCAAGGAAGCTCTTACTGATGAATACTGGATTTGTGCTATGCAAGAGGAATTAGGTCAATTCACAAGGAATGAAGTGTGGAACCTTGTTCCTAGACCTAATGACATAAATGTGATTGGAACTAAATGGGTGTATAAGAACAAGTCAAATGAGCAAGGAGTTGTTACAAAGAACAAAGCTAGACTTGTAGCTCAAGGATACACACAAATTGAAGGAGTAGACTTTGATGAAACCTTTGCACCAGTAGCAAGGCTTGAATCAATCAGACTACTTTTGGGAATTGCTTGTATCTTAAAGTTCAAGCTATTTCAAATGGATGTGAAAAGTGCCTTTTTAAATGGTTATCTTAATGAAGAGGTATATGTAGAACAGCCTAAAGGATTTGTTGATCCAAGCTGTCCAAATCATGTATACAAAATAAAGAAGGCTCTTTATGGTCTGAAGCAAGCTCCAAGAGCATGGTATGAAAGGCTGACTACTTTTCTTATCAAGCAAGGGTACAGGAAAGCTGGAATTGACAAAACCCTGTTTGTTAAAGATGAAGAAGGAAATGTCATGATTGCTCAAATATATGTAGATGACATTGTCTTTGGTGGGATGTCAGACAGGATGGTTAAACATTTTGTCAATCAGATGGAATCTGAATTTGAAATGAGCCTAGTAGGAGAATTAACCTATTTTCTTGGACTGCAAATAAAGCAAATGGAGGACTCCATGTTCATTTCCCAAAGCAAGTATGCTAAGAACATAGTCAAGAAATTTGGGATGGACAGTGCTACACATAAGAGAACTCCTGCCCCCACACATTTAAAGCTGACTAAAGATGACAAGGGTGAGAATGTAGATCAAAGCCTGTACAGAAGTATGATTGGAAGCTTGTTATATCTGACTGCTAGCAGACCAGACATAGCATTTGCAGTAGGTGTATGTGCAAGATATCAAGCTGATCCAAAAGTTAGTCATCTTAATCAAGTCAAGAGAATTCTGAAATATGTTAATGGTACTTGTGACTATGGCATAATGTACTTTCATGGATGCAAACCAATTCTTACTGGCTTTTGTGATGCTGATTGGGCTGGAAGTGCTGATGACAGAAAAAGCACCTCAGGAGGATGCTTCTTTCTAGGAAACAATTTGATTTCTTGGTTCAGTAAGAAACAAAATTGTGTATCCTTATCTACAGCTGAAGCTGAATATATAGCAGCTGGAAGCAGTTGTTCATAGTTGGTTTGGATGAAGCAAATGCTCACTGAGTACAATGTCCCACAAGATGTCATGACATTGTACTGTGACAACTTAAGTGCAATTAACATATCAAAAAATCCTATCCAACATAGCAGGACCAAGCATATTGATATCAGACATCATTTCATCAGAGATCTTGTAGAAGAGAAAGTAATTTCACTGGAACATGTAGCTACAAATCTGCAGTTGGCTGATATATTTACCAAAGCCTTGGATGCTACTCAATTTGAAAACCTAAGGGGTAAATTGGGAATCTGCTTATGTGAAATTTAGCAGTTATGGAGATGTGCCAACATGTCATATGACATTGTGTGGCATAAGCACCAGATGGCAACACCAGTCTGGTCAAGCACCTTGGGTATTCCACTCCTAAAAATTCTCCAAGTAACGGCTACTTATAAAATATCAGCTTGCTTTCAGCTATCCATATTCTCATCATACTCTCAAAAACGAATTGCATTCTCTAACTGTTTTTCAGAACTCATCAAACCTAAAACTCTTCATCCACCTCCTTCGAAAATGTCTCAAAACCCTAACATTTCTGAAGAAATCCTCAACAAGGAAGATGTGGTGCATGCAACCCCCATTTCTGTGGTACCCATGGATTCAACTCCAATGGACGAAATCAGAGGAAGTGTTCCTCTTGCTAAAAAGCCAAGAACTCCAAAAAGAACAAAAGATCAAGTTTTCAGCAAATCCAAAGTTATACCTTCACCAGCAAACATCACTCCAAAAGCTTCTGAATACGTGGATGATTCCATAAAGGAGTTAGTAAACAGGATCCTATATGAGCAAAGAGTGGTAAGTGGCATTTCTATCCCTCTGAACACCATGCCAGCCCCACAAGAAGATCAACAAACTCAGGTTGCAAAGGACACTCCTGCTCAACAGGATGTCCCAATAGATGTTGAAGCATCTGAAGACCAGCAAAAGGTCTCATCTGATACTGCTGATGATATATCTGAGGACCAGAAAAAGGCCTCCACTGATAGTGATGAAGAAGCATCTGAGGACCAGCACAAGGCCTCCACTGAAGAGCACATCTCTGTTGATCAACCAGCTGAAGAGGAGACTGCTCAACCTCCTCCTGTTGTGAACCTAGAGCATGATTCTGATACATAAATCACTGCTTCTGTAAAACCTAGCATAGCCAAAAGGCTTAGGACTAGGAAAGAAAAGATGAATGCAGGACATGCAATTCCTGAGAAGAAGCAAGCTACACCAAAGAAGGACAAAGCTAAAGTTGTCTTTGGTCCTACAAAACAATGGAGCAAGGTGCAAACACAAAAGAGGAAAGTTGTCACTCCTCCAGATTCAGATGTTGAAGAAGATGTCCCAACATCTCCTCCAAAGAAGAAATCAGCACCCTCAAGGTCATCAACTGCTGTTCCAGAAGCTCCCTTGGACAACATCTCCTTTCATCATGTTTCAAGTGTGAATAGATGGAAGTTTGTTTATCAAAGAAGGGTAGCACTTGAAAGAGAGCTGAGCAGTAATGCACTTGAGTGCACAGAGTTAATTGATCTCATCTCTTCTGCTGGCCTCTTCAAAATTGTCTCCAACTTCTCTCCCTGCTATGAGCTGCTTGTCAAGGAATTCATAGTCAACCTCCAAGAAGATTGTGCCAATGGTAAGTCTGCTGACTTTAGAAAAGTATATGTAAGAGGCAGGTGTGTAGAATTCTCTCCTAGGGTTATCAACCAATACCTTGGAAGAGAATCTGATGGTCCAAATGAGTTAGGGAAGACTGATAACCAGGTTTGCAAGGTTATCACCGCTAATCAGGTCAAGGCTTGGCCAGTTAAAGGGAAGCTCTCAGTTAGCATGCTGACAAGGAAATATGCCATGCTGAACAGGATTGGTACAGCAAACTGGGTCCCTACCAACCATACATCTTCAATATCTACTGGATTGGGCAGGTTCATATTTGATGTGGGCACCCAAACAAAGCTGGATTATGGAGCTTATATATTTGATCAGACATTGAAGCATGTTGGATCATCTGCAACAAAGCTGCCAATTGCCTTCCCTTCCTTGCTGTGTGGAATAGTGCTGAGTCAGTACCCTGGTATCCTCACTGAGAAGGACACAATTTGCAAAAGAGAAAGCCCTCTGGCCTTCCACTACAAGCTGTTCCTGAGTCATCATGCAGCTGATGTTGAAGCACCCTCTGGGACATCTGCTGGTCCTTCAAAGGCAAAGTCTCCAATCTCCAAAGCTGCATTGATTGCTGAACTGAAGAGCACTTGCAAAGAACTGGATGCAAGGAAGCAGAAGCTTGAGGAGATTATCCAAACGCTGGAGATTGAAGAAAGTGATCAGAAAGCTGCTACTTCTGATGAGGAGACTGAGGAAGATGAAGAAACTGACTATGAGGAGTCTGAGTGAAAAACTGTATGTGAGGAAAAATGTAATGACTGCTGCATTGTAATTTTGAATTAGTAACTTTGGCCCCAAATTTATGTCTAACAAGGGGGAGAACAACAACAACAACAATGTATGATGCTGTTTAGCTATTAATGAAAAACTTCTGTTTGCTTCTGAACTGAATCAGTGTGTTTTAATGAAAATTTATGTTGCAACAAATCTGAATACATGTATGTTTGAGGGGGAGTAAACTCACACATGACTCAACAGAAAAGAACTGCTATACTCTGATAAAAGAACTTCTGCTGCACTCTGATAACCAGAAAAATATGTTAGCCAAAAATTAGCCAAAGGGGGAGTTTGTAGATGTTTAGAATTGGCAGAATTTTTGACCAACAAGAAATATTGAATTCAGTTCAGAATGTCCTATCAGATGTTGGGACATTATCAAACAGAGTATAAGAACTTAATTCAGGATGTTACACCAGATGTTGGGACATTGTGTAAATGATTTAAGTTCAGCTTTTCAGGATGTCCCAACAGATGTTGTGACATCTCAAACCTGCTACCAGATTTAATTAATGACTAACTGATCTGAGTAATTTAAGGAAAGTTATCTGGAATTAATTATGGATGGACAAAAATAGAATAAGGCGCGTCTGTAGGGAGTGTTGTTATGAGTCTTCAGCATAATCAGAAGAACTAAATCACCTAGAATCTAGGAAGTAACAAACCCTAATTCAAGGTGGAAGCTGCATGCGTTTTAGGACTGGATTAACCTACAGAAAGCCCAAAATCCATACACCTATTTAAGCAACAAAATATCTCAGAATTAGGTACGAATTTCAGAAGATAAAATAGGGTGTTATGTATTTTAATAGCAGGTTGTTTTATTGTACCACTTTATGAGCTTTTAAGCAAAAGTGTATTTGTGTCTTGATTGAAACTGTGAAGTAAGATCAAGCTGTTTTGTTTGAAGTATGACTTCAATTTTATTAAACTTGTAAACAAGATCACTGTGTGATTGAGGGGGAGTGAGTTGGTACTCATATCTAAGTTGTGTCTTAGGTAGAAATTGCATTGGGTAGATATTAAGTGAAAGATAAAACTGGGTGGTTTAAGTCTAGAATTAATATTACTTATAGTGGATTTCCTCCTGACTTGGTAGCCTCCAGATGTAAGTGTGGTTATACACTGAACTGGGTTAACAAATTACTGTGTTGTTTAATTTTCCTGCACTTTAAGTTTTGGTTAAATTTGTCAAGTGTTGGAACATCTCATTCGACATCTCATACCTGATCACAGAATTTCAATTGGCATCAGAGCAGGCACCCTGCCTGTTTATTCTGGGTGAGATCTAGGGAATACAAATTCTGGAAACATGGACAGAGATATATGATCAGTAAATAGACCACCTATACTGGATGGATCTAATTATGACTACTGGAAGCCAAGAATGATTGCATTCTTAAGATCACTTGACAATAGGGCATGGAAAGCAGTCAACAATGGATGGGAACATCCTGTCCAAGACACCAAAGATGGAGCAAAAGTGTTGAAACCTGAAGAAGAATGGAGTAAGGAGGAAGAAGATTCAGCACTTGGCAACTCCAAGGCCTTAAATGCTTTATTCAATGGCATTGATAGGAACATCTTTAGACTTGTGCATCACTGTGAGCTGGCCAAAGATGTTTGGGACACTCTCAAAACAACTCATGAAGGAACATCAAAGGTAAAGATGTCAAGACTTCAACTTCTCACCACCAAGTTTGAAAACTTGAGAATGAAGGAAGATGATACAATTCATGAGTTCTACATGAACATCTTAGAAATAGCCAATACTTCTGGAGCCTTGGGAGAAAAGATGACTGATGAAAAGCTGGTAAGAAAGATTCTCAGATCTTTGCCAAAAAGATTTGACATGAAAGTTACAGCAATAGAAGAAGCTCAAGACATATTCACAATGAAAGTTGAAGAACTCATTGGTTCCCTTCAAACATTTGAGATGGGAATGAATGACACAATTGTAAAGAAGAACAAAAGCATAGCCTTGATGTCAAATACTGATAAAGAAGAAGAAAATGATGAATCAGAAACTGATGAAAGCATATCAGAAAACATTGCTATGCTTGGAAGACAGTTCAAAAAGATTCTCAGAAGGATGGAAGACAAGTCCAGACCAAGTGGAAGATACACAAATTCTTCTGAAAACAAAAGACCTTATGATGCTAATAAAAGGTCAAATTATGATGAAAAGACCAGTCAAGAAAAAGGAATTAAATGCCATGGATGTGAAGGATATGGACACATCAGGAATGAATGTCCTACCTATCTAAAAAGGAAAAAGAAAGGTCTTTCTGTAACCTGGTCTGATGAAGACTCAGGAGGTGATTCAGAAGAAGAATCAGCTAAGCATATTACTGCTTTAGCTGGATTATGTGAATCTGACGGTGAATCCAGTGATGGGGAGCTTACTTTTGAAGAACTTGAGCAATCATACAGAGAACTATTCAAAAGAAGCACTGAAATATGCAGGGAGAGTATAAAGCTAAAAAAGCAGATTGAGTCACTAAAGGATGAAAAAGCAAGGGATCTAGAGATCATTGACACCTTGAAAAGTGAAGTAAGTCTTCTCAACTCCAAGTTGGAACATATGTCCAAATCTGTTAGAATGCTGAACAGTAGCTCAAGCACACTGGATCTTATTCTCAACAATAATAAGCATTCAGGAGATAAAAGTGGACTGGGATTTAACAAAGTTCATAAGATTGAAGCCAGCTCTAGCAAAACTACTTCAAAGTCCTTACAGTCAAACAAGATGTCCCAACAGATGTCTCAACATTCTGAAAAGAACATAATGAAGAAGAAGTATCAAAGATGGAGATGTCATCATTGTGGTAGATTTGGACATATCAAACCTCACTGCTATAAGTTGCATGGATATCCAAATCAGATGTATCAGCAACCTCCTAAGAAGAAGATAGAAGTTACCAAGAAAGTGCTGCATAGACATCAAAGAGATCAGCAACCCCCTAAGAAGAAGACAGAGGTCATCAAGAAGGTATGGAGACCAAAAGCTAGTCTTCATGCTGATCAAAGCTACATGCCCAAGAACAAGATCAACAAACAACCTTGGAGCTCTACTGATGAACAATACACAGGGAAGAGGTATCAAAAGAAATCTCAACTCAAATGGTCAAAGAAAGGTGTTGCATATATATCTCATACATCACTAAGAGTATCAGCTAAAGAAGACTGGTACTTTGACAGTGGATGCTCAAGACACATGACTGGACTGAAGAATCTGCTAGTAGACTTAAAGTCATATTCATCCAGATATGTAACCTTTGGAGATGGAGCTAAAGGAGAAATCAAGGGAGTTGGGACCTTGGACTGTCCAGATGTACCAAGACTAGATGATGTGTTGTTGGTTAAAGGTTTAACTGCTAACCTGATCAGCATAAGTCAATTATGTGATCAAGGGTACAGTGTAAACTTTACCAAAACTGAATGCATAGTGTCTAACAAAGAACAAAAGGTTGTCATGAAAGGAGCCAGATCTAAAGACAACTGTTACATGTGGGAACCTCAAGACTTCAGTCTCACTTCAACTTGCTCTTTAGCTAAAGAAGAAGAAGTGAAACTATGGCACCAAAGACTAGGTCATCTTCATTTCAGAGGCATAAAGAAAATCATATCTATGGATGCTGTGAGAGGTATCCCTAAACTGAAGATTGATGATGGCAAAATATGTGGTGAATGTCAAATAGGCAAGCAAACCAAGATGTCCCATCCAAAGCTCCAACATCTGACAACTTCCAAAGTTTTGGAATTATTGCATATGGATCTTATGGGACCTATGCAGGTTGAGAGCCTTGGTGGTAAGAGGTATGCCTATGTGGTGGTTGATGATTTTTCAAGGTATACATGGATAAATTTCATCAAAGAAAAGTCTGATGTATTTGATGTATTCAAAGACTTATGCCAAAGAATACAAAGGGAAAAAGCCAGCTGTGTGATCAGAATAAGAAGTGATCATGGAAAAGAATTTGAGAACCAAAAATTCTTAGATTTCTGTTCTTCAGAAGGAATCAATCATGAATACTCTTCACCAATCACTCCTCAACAGAATGGGATTGTTGAGAGGAAGAATAGAACTATTCAAGAATCAGCAAGAGCTATGATCCATGCTAAAAAGTTACCTTTGTACTTCTGGGCTGAAGCTATGAACACAGCATGTTACATCCATAACAGAGTTACTCTAAGGAAAGGAACTTTGTCCACAATCTATGAAGTCTGGAAGGGCAGAAAACCCACAGTTAAGTACTTCCATGTGTTTGGAAGTAACAGTTATATTCTGGAAGATAGGGAGCAAAGAAGAAAAATGGATCCTAAAAGTGATGAAGGGATTTTTCTTGGATACTCTATAAACAGCAGAGCATATAGAGTATTTAATTCTAGAACCAAGGTTATCATGGAGTCCATAAATGTGATAATTGATGATGCTCCTACAGATGTTCCAGAAGATGTTGGAACATCTGCTGATATCAAGACTGAAGCTGAAGAAAAGAGTGATCATTCTGACTTCACTCAAACTGATGCAAGGACAGAACAATCCAGCAAACCTCCCTCCATCAGAATCCAGAAGGATCATCCCAAAGATTTGATAATTGGTGATCCCAACAGAGGTGTAAGCACTAGATCAAGAGAAGTGATTTCAGGTTCATGTTTTGTTTCTATCAGATGTTGGGACATTATCAAACAGAGTATAAGAACTTAATTCAGGATGTTACACCAGATGTTGGGACATTGTGTAAATGATTTAAGTTCAGCTTTTCAGGATGTCCCAACAGATGTTGTGACATCTCAAACCTGCTACCAGATTTAATTAATGACTAACTGATCTGAGTAATTTAAGGAAAGTTATCTGGAATTAATTATGGATGGACAAAAATAGAATAAGGCGCGTCTGTAGGGAGTGTTGTTATGAGTCTTCAGCATAATCAGAAGAACTAAATCACCTAGAATCTAGGAAGTAACAAACCCTAATTCAAGGTGGAAGCTGCATGCGTTTTAGGACTGGATTAACCTACAGAAAGCCCAAAATCCATACACCTATTTAAGCAACAAAATATCTCAGAATTAGGTACGAATTTCAGAAGATAAAATAGGGTGTTATGTATTTTAATAGCAGGTTGTTTTATTGTACCACTTTATGAGCTTTTAAGCAAAAGTGTATTTGTGTCTTGATTGAAACTGTGAAGTAAGATCAAGCTGTTTTGTTTGAAGTATGACTTCAATTTTATTAAACTTGTAAACAAGATCACTGTGTGATTGAGGGGGAGTGAGTTGGTACTCATATCTAAGTTGTGTCTTAGGTAGAAATTGCATTGGGTAGATATTAAGTGAAAGATAAAACTGGGTGGTTTAAGTCTAGAATTAATATTACTTATAGTGGATTTCCTCCTGACTTGGTAGCCTCCAGATGTAAGTGTGGTTATACACTGAACTGGGTTAACAAATTACTGTGTTGTTTAATTTTCCTGCACTTTAAGTTTTGGTTAAATTTGTCAAGTGTTGGAACATCTCATTCGACATCTCATACCTGATCACAGAATTTCACCTTTCTTAGACCCACTAATCCATATTTTACCCATTTTTCAAATTTTTTCTAAGCCCATTTAAATTGCCAAGTCCAAATTTCATTTTTTCTTATCCACATTAAACTAGTTAATATCATATTCATTTTTATATTTAGGAAAATCCATTGGAATAACAACAATACAGATACAAATTCAACATAAAAAAAGAGGTCCAACAAAGTCTATTACATTAGAAGTCTTGAAGAAAGGATGATCTTAAGAAAAAAAAACATATTAATCTATTTGTTGCTTATCTTCTTATTCACATGGTGTGATTATAAAGAACAATTTAAACCATTAAATTGAAGTTAGTCCACAAGTATCTACAACCAGCAGTTTTCAAAGAGTGAACATTAGACTTATCCAAAAGGATCAAGAGAGAAAAGAAAACGAGCCTAGGCATGCGGTGTACTTATTTCCTGTTAATATATATTGTTCAAACTGGTGCAACAACTACAACTTACAATATAATAAATCAAGTCATTTACATTCCTGAAGGTCCTAAAGCACTAGCGGAAATTGTGACGTTTGATTCAACAATTCGTTTTTTGCAACTTGAAACATGTGATGCAGCAGCCAATGATGCTCATTGTTCCTCATGTCCAAGATGGTTACACTCCTTTGCAAACTGATCAATCAAGGAAACTTTCCTTGCAATGAGAAACGCTGGAGGAAAGCTTTGGTTTTCCATTCAGTCTTGCCGTCTATTGGCATTGGTGCCCTTTCTACGCGAGCCATAGGGAGAACCAACATCTCTGTAAGGGTAATGGAGACATATAAATTACTCCAACCATCAGATTAAAACATTGAAAGAATTAATAGTTGAACCTACTGAGTATTAAGTTTGTGTTGATCAGACTTATGTCGGTATTTCTTCTATATGGGTCATCCCGCGAACGCCCAGTGGACATGCTTATTATTAGTACTCACTTTTAGCCTTTTCTGATCCTGCAAAGCTGGAGCAGCTATTGAATATAAAAGAGTTGCGAAGGCCGCAAAGACATCAACCAAGACGAAAACAGGAAGGAAGAAGGAAGATTGATTGCAAAGAAGATCCATTAAATAGAAACCTACAAAAAAAAGGATTCGATGATCAATACTTATAACAGAAGATCAATACCAAAAACAGTTACCAAATCCTGACAATCCTAACCAAATTCCTAACTGAAATTTTACCTGAAATTCCAATTCAATCCCCTCAATTCAGCTCCTATAAATCAAAGTGTTGCTGCAGAATTCAGGGGCTCTCGATTGACTCAACTCTTCCTTACTCTCCAATCTCATTATTTTTCTCAAACTCCCCCTCACTCTTCAACTCCATTCTTTCTGATTATCTGCATTTTCCTCATTCACATTCTCTGAATCTCTCCTTTATTCTCCCATTTTTAGATTCATTCTTTCATTCTTTATCCAACTTCATTCTGCAACTTTCATTCATCACCATCGCATAGTCCTCATCAACACTCTTCTTCTTCAATATTTATCCTTAATCTTCATCAGCATCTCTCAATTCATCAATTTTGGCATCAACCACTAAGAACATTCATCTATCTCGCCCAATCCGAACATCTTCAAGCTCCCCTCAATCATTGACAACTCGCAACACTTCAAAACTCGTCCTCAACATCAATAACAACACTGCATAATCAATCACGAAGATGTTGCACAATCAATCAACAAAAACGACGTGAAATCGATAACAACACAAAAAAAACAAAAGAACGCAGAACAAAGAAAAAAGAAGAAAGATCTGTTCATCGTGACCGTCAGATCCTCAGGTGCATAATTTCGAGTTCTTCTATTACTGCGTTGAGTATTTGTTCGTCGATCTGGTTTTTTCCGTTGGTGCGATATTGTCGTCATTTATGTGGTGATTTTGTGTTCAGTTTCGGGAAGGAGGATAAAATTTAGGATATGATTGTTTGTGGTTTAACGATTGGAGGCTACCGGAGGGAGCCGCCGCCAATACTAGGGTTTTAGTTTGGAGGAGGAAGAACGTGAGTTTATTCAGATGGAGAGAGCAACGCGTTTATGAGAGAGAGACACTTGTGATTTTGGTTTTAAGTTAACGTGATTAGTTTATTATTCAGGAGTTAATTTTTGTTTTTTTTTGGACTAAAAGAAATTAAGACTCATAAACTGCAATCAATGCATCGAAAATTATTATAAAAAAGCATTAAAAAGCAATTAATCCTCCACCGTCCAATTTATGTTAGGATAAGATTTTGCTTTTGGTCCATTCCGGCAGTGACAAGTTTCATTGTCCGGTAGGACCTCAGAACTCTATTACATGTGTGTCACCCCATTGTCCTTACCATATACCTTACATCATAGCCATCATCATGCTAGATCTTTTCATCAAATGGCCACGGTAATAGTCAATCTTTTTTACTAAAGAACATAGATAGACCCTCAGGTCACCTGCGCATTTTGGGCCTTTCCCGCATGCTATTCGCACCCCTACGTCAAGCCCATTTCGTTTTTCAACTGAAACGCTTCTTCACATACACCCCATCTTCTATTTTCTTAGTTTTTAATTTTCTGTTTTATATAGCTTTCAATATTAATCCATAAAAGATACCAAAACACATAATAAAATTCTACAAAAATTATAGGAGCTTTCTAACTCATTTTAGAACCTTTCCACATTTCTACTTTCTGATTTTTGCCATTTTTTTCAATATTATTTTGATTTTCCATTTAATTAGTTTTCTATGGAATTCTTTCATCTATACTTCATTTTGTACATTTTATTTCTCCCACTTCCTGTGATCTTTTTGTCCCATTCTTTTTGCTATGATTAGAGGACTCATAATAGAATCTGGGATAATTTTTGGTATATTTTTTAGGCCATTTTATCCACTGTTTTGGTAGTGTTGTTTGTGTAAAATTGTGATTAGATCTTAGGTAGATTTAAGTGACCATTTGACATAGTTAGGTTATGAATTTTTAGGAGATTTTTTAACACAATATTAGATTCAGGTTAGAGACCTTAGGGAATTAATTTCATATTTTTTCCAGAACTTTTACTATTTTTTAGTGCATTGATTTTAGTCAATTTTTCCATTTTAAATCCATCTAGTTTAGCTTAGGATTTTATGGTGCATTAGGACATAGATTAATTATGCTTGATCTTAGAATATTAGAAGGCCTTAGTGTGGTTTAGCTACTAATTTTAGATTGTTGATATCATGCAAGATCCTTTAGTTTTAGGACTTAGGCTTAGAAACCATTCAAGTGTGTTTACATGAAGCGATTAGCCTTTATATTTGTTTATAGAAATTCTTGAAACTTTGCCTTTAATTCATTTTGGCTATATTTTTGCATCCTCATCTTCATTTCATTTACTAACATCTTCTTTTTGTGCAAGGTATTTTTCGAGGATTCGCTTATGGATTCGGACTATTTTTATTATGCCTCGGTTATATTTTTGTGGTTTATACTTTCTAATGTAATAGTTGGAATTTTATGTGTGATACCTATAATTAGGATAGAAAAGATAAAATGAAGCGTTTAGATGACCAATTTTCAAAAATAAAGAAAAGGAATTATTCGACCCAAAATCGAAGAATTTCAAATAAATAAATAAATAAATTTTCATGTGACATTAGGATCCCTCGATTATCATCGCTCCACTCCAATACACCAAAAGCAAGTCTTGTATGTTGCACACCATAAGTCGTGCATCCCAGCACCACGCAATCAACCCACCCGATCCATCGTTTCATCCTGTTTATGATTTGCACACGTTTTCACCCACCATGACGTAAGAGGACCATATTATTCACTATTAATTTTTGTACTCGCATTTCTAGTCTAATATCCACTTAGGTAACTTTAAATCTTTCAAGCTTCACTAACTTAGGGTAAAGTCAATTAACTCAATTAACTTAGGGTAAAGTCTAGTTTCCCTTAGAAGTTTTTTCCTTTTACAATTTGAGTCTCACTTCTCACCTTTAAAGAAAAAATCAAAAAACATTTAAAAGGAAAGTAGGTACAATACGCCACGAGCCTTAAGTCATGTAGGAAATGATTAGTGGAGGTCTCCTCCACTCTTCTAGGATACTTTACAAACATCCCATTAGGGGCGACCTTGGAAAGTATTCGCTCCCGTATCATAGTCTTTAGTGTTGTACCTACGATAAACATAAAGTCAAAACACTTCTTTTAAAAAATAATAAACCAACAAGAAAACACATATTCTCTTCTCATCTCTCATTCTTTGCGGATGATCACGACTTTCCTCGACAGTTCAAACAACGATACGGTAAACACCATCGAGTCAGAGCTGGTAACACCTGAGTTAGAACTATGGCAACGTCATCCTAAAAGATACAAACAAAGTTCCCGCCTTAGTTAGACGAACTACGGCGACTCTGATCCTCATTTTTACAATGAGGTACGTAGGCAGTGGGGTAGGGCCCATTCGAGCACATTCTTTATTTTCCCTACATTTCCCCCTCTCTTTCCATTTTCCTTTCTAATTCCCTTTCTCATTTCAGTTCCAGTTCCAGTTAGCATTCCTTTTTGTTCAACAACACTTTATTTCTCACCCTTTGAAATAGACTAACAAGCGTGGATCCCGTCGGGTACGACGGATGGATTGGGGTGCTAATACTTTCCCAGTTTGTAACCGACTTCCGGACCCAGATCTTTGGTTCGTAAGGCCTCGTCCTTTCCTTCTTCCTTAGGTTTATGCAGCATTACCTTTCTCGTTCCTTCGAGATAAAAATGCTTGGCTGGCGACTCAACCTTTTCCGCGCCACTTTCGCATTTGTACTAGGATGAAAATCCCGGGAGCGACACATGCGTATTTGAAAGTCACTCCGAGATTGAGATTGAAAGAACCATTTAAGTCGCGCAAGTTAAGTCCGAGATACGTGGGACCGTATCAAATCTTAGAAAGGATTGGTGAAGTTTCTTACAAATTGGCCTTACCACCTTCTCTATCTGAAATGCATGATGTTTTCCATGTATCACAACTTTGTAGGTTCGTTCCTCTTCAGCCTATTCTGCCGGATTCTATCGAGATAGAAGCAGATTTGACTTTTGAACCCCAACCGAGCCGTTTTGTTGGAAGAGAAACCAAAGTGTTAAGGAGCAAAGAGATACCACTTGTTAAAGTGCAATGGGATGAGATGCATCCGGGAGATGCTACGTGGGAATTGGAATCAGAGATGCGGGAATCATATCATCACCGTTTCAGGTAATCTTTTAAATTTGAGGACGAATTTCTATTTAAGGGGGGGAGAATGTAACACACCGTAATTTATTTAACTCATCGAATAATATTATTTAAATTGGATATCTGATATTATTTGTGCCAAGGTTTTATTAAATTGAGGATTAAGAGACATTTTTTAGATACTCTCTATTTTTGGACCCATTGGTAAGAAAGTAAGTTTTTATTATAATTTGTTTATATAGAAAGAAGAATAGAGAAAAGAGATAGTTAGTAAGAAAAGAAGGAGAGAAGAAAAGAAGAGAAAAGAGAAGGAGAAGAGGAAAAAAACCCTAAGCTTCAATTTCATCATTCTCCATCATCCGCCTATCGAATCAACTCATTTCTTTCGTCAATCTTCTTATCTCAAGGTGGGTTCATAGTTAGATACCTTTGTTCTAGTTTTTGGTTGAGTTTTGAAGTTTATGAGTTTTAGGGTTTTGGTAGAAATCTTGAAAACAGATGAATTTAAATAGTTAAAACTCGATTAAACCTAAATATATTGCTCACAATATGCCTATGAACTTGTTTAATGTTGGTTTACTATGTTGGTTGATGCTTTGGTTGATTTTGGCATGATTTGGTACCTTTCTCGTAAGATTGTTTTTCTGGAAATCGCAAAGCTCGCTCAGCGAGCAGATGAAATTCTGTAGTAGAAGTTAGTGATTCTGGTGTAGCTTGCTCAGTGAGAAAGGAGCTCGCTAAGCGAGCAAAGATAGGGATTTTCTCACTCAGCGAGCTGAGAGCTCGCTCAGCTAGACCTGAAATTTCAGTTTTTGTATTTTATTCATAACTTGTGAACCGGGTATCCGATTTTAGTGTTCCGCATATCAATTCGAAGCTGAAAACATTTACTAATTAATGTCACTAAAAGATATTATTTTTACCCGACTTTTACCCGACTTTTACCGACTTTTCATATAATTGGAATTATGTTAACTTTGGAAGTATGGGCTATTGGAGATAAAATGTACAACTTGTGAGGTAGCTAGGACTTTCCCTCGGGCTAGTGTGTCTTGAGTATTTATATCGCTTTAGGACCCCTGTATTTAGTCTTGATTAAGTCTCAACATGGATACCTTTACGTTACGTTAGAGCATTCATAAAGACTAAAGGTATCGTTTAAGTCGTGTGTATTGAGGCGTGTGGTGGGTATTCCATTGAGTCTCACGGGAATCATAGTGAGGCTTGTGGTGGGTGTTCCATTGAGTCCCATGGGCAGCACTGTGAGGCTTATGGTGGATGTTCCATTGAGTCCCACGGGAAGCATAGTGAGGCTTGTGGTGGGTGTTCCATTGAGTCCCACGGGAAGCATAGTGGGGCTTGTGGTGGGTGTTCCATTGAGCCCCACGGGAAGCATAGTGAAGCTTGTGGTGGGTGTCCCATTTAGTCCCACGGGAAGCATAACGAGGCTTGTGGTGGGTATCCCATTGAGTCCCATGAGAAGCGTATTGAGGCTTGTGGTGGTTATTACAATGAGTCCTACGTGAAGCGTTAACAACTTATCGATTGCCTCTTTTCGTTTTAGGTTACTTATAGAGAAGTGACTCTGGTACCTTATGGAATTGTTGGAAATTGAATCCTTAGAGCTGAGAGAACTCTAAGATAGGGAACTCACTAAGATGTTTTATCTCACCCCATGTTGATGTTGTTATTTCAGGTACTTCAGGTTCCGCAAAGGGTAAAGATAAGGCAACTTGATTATCTTTGCTTGTTTGATGGTTTCTTTCGCTGTGGACTTTTGAGATCTTCGGATCTAGTTCTTAGACTTTTTATTTTGTGAACATCTTGTATTATTTATATCCTTTTGCTAGTGCCTTATGTTGTAGTGGCTATATTTATGCAATGTGTAACTAAGAACTTGTTATATTTTAATACCAAACTTATATATATATATATATATATATATATATATATATATATATATATATATGAAAAATATGCTTTAAAGTATGTCTTTTATATGTGGGTATTACAAGTAATATTTATACTGGATTGACCCATTATGAGAGTACTACATTGAATGTTATGCAAAGTGTCATAAGTTACTCTCATGGTGATAGTGGTGTATACCACCATTCGACCTAAAACTACTATGAACCCTAGATGTAGAGTCAAGTACTTTATTGTTGATCAAACGTTGTCCGTAACTGGATGATCATAAAGACAGTTGATGGGCACTTTATAAAGCATGATGAGGGACATGAGTAACCTGTATGGAATTTGCCCATCCTGCATAATAGGGTAAATGTCTAAGGGAGCTCTACTTCAAGAATAGGAGGTTAGCTGAAACCCACGAGTTGAGTCGGCGTTGGAAGGACAAGAAGTCTTTAGACGAAGCCAACAAATTTATGACCCTTTGGGAAGAAAGATGGGATACCAATCTGAAAAAGCAAAATGAGGTAGAGGTTGAGTACAATTTGAAGATCAAAAACATTCAAGAGCTCCTGAATGAATAAAGAGAGCTACTCAGAAAGCCCACGAGCAGCGCTAAGATTACCTTCATAAGATAGAAAAAGGTCAGCAAGCAGTTGAAAATATCCAGAAAGAGGTAGAAGAGTTGAAGCTCCGGGACGATGTGAAGAGGGTCAAGACTGAGCCAAGTCCTAGCAAAGATAATGAAGAGGTGTTCCTACAGTAGATCAATGAATTGCATGCTTCCTTTGATCAAAGGGATCTCCTTATTCAGAAGCTTATCTAGGAGCGAGGTCATGCAGATATAGCTCAGCTATTCTAGATGGTCAAGCGTCTCAGTTGGAGGCTGAAGGGCATAGAATTTCCTAGGGCCTAGTTTCATTTGATTGTATCAGGACTACCCACAGGCCTGTTATGGAATTCCTCTTTACTCTGTGCTTTGCTACTTTCTCTTTATGTATGAATTGGCACCCTTCGGGGAATTTGTTATCTTCAGATTTCAGTTTATGATATTTGACTTGGTTTGAATCTCTAGTTGTTATCCTTACACTGACACGGGGTTTTAAGCACCATTTCTCCACAGTTATCTAATTTGAGTTTCATGCGGGGTCTTCTTCCCTCAAAATCTGAATGTTCAAAGGCTATCTGAATTCTCTAAATACCGAAACGGGAATGTAAAACCTTGAGAATGAAAAGAACACAACATTGCATGCATTCATATCATTTGCATTTTTTCTTTTGCAGGTTATCCAGACTTCTTAACTTATCTATTTATTCAGGAAAGATTGCAGAGCCGCAAAGACCTGTCTCCTCCGACACAATACTCCTCTGCATCGGTACGCTACTCGTCGTAACCAGAGAAACATCATGGATACCGTACATGCTGAGCTGAATGAGTTTCACGCCAGGATGGAGGATTTTATGACTATGATGCAGGGCATGGCCTAGGGGAAGGAGGAGCTAAGAGCTATTGTTCTCAGACTTGATCCACCACAGAAGGACCCTCTAGTCGTCACTTTGGATGCTTAGGGAAATCCAATCAACAATACTATTATTCCACCTTGGGGTAACAGGCCTCCAACTCTAGAGGGTGGTGGCCCTATTCCTGTTCAGGTGGAAGACCGTCAAGAAGATCAGTTCACCCTGGTTAATGAATACATGGGATTTGGTACCGAAGCTAATAATCAAGACTTTCAAATGTTGGCTGAGAAAGTTAGAGCCTTGGAATGCAGGGATACTCTAGGCATCGATATTTCTGACATGGGCCTGGTCCAGGGAGTGATCATCCCTCCAAGGTTTAAGCCTCCAGGCTTCGACAAATACAACAACAATTCTTGCCCAAAAACTCACCTGCAAGCTTTTTATCGCAAGATTGTGTCGCTCCCACCAAATGACACGGGGCCAAGAGGGGTACAGACGCGAACGGTCGGCGAAAGGAGGGAGAGAACACACAGGGGTGAACTCAGAAGACAAAGAGTCGCCAGCTAGGCATTTTTATCCCGAAGGAAAGGTAATGTTGCATAAACCTAAGAAAAGATATGGATAAGACGGTTGCGAACCAGAGAGACTGAGAAAGGGGGTTGGTTACAACCTGGGAAGGTATTAGCACCCAGATTGTCCTCCGTACTCGACGGTATCCACGCTTGAAAGATTTGTGTTTTAAAGGGGTAGTGTCAGTGCTATTTGTGTACACAAGCTGGAAAAGAATGCAAGTGTCAGTGCAAAAGAAATGTGAAATTAAATAAAGGAGTGTCAGTGTAAGGAAAGAATGTGAAGCTCAAGACTATGAGGCTTAGAGAGTAATGCTGGAAAAAAGGGGGAATATACAGAGACTTTTGTTCGATAACTGTTAGGTTATGCCTACGTATCCTCTCGTGCAATGAGGAAGTCAGAACACCGTAGTTCGACTCAAAGAGACTGAAAGGTAAATTGACTGGTGAATTGCTTGCTTGTCTATGCTCAAGTGTATGACCTGTCTGGCTCAGGTGCAAACTGTCTTGCATTAGACGGAAGAAGCAAGTTCTCGTTTGTGAATGAGTGTGATGAGAAAAGAATCCTGAAGGAGACGATTATTGTTTGTTTTTGGTGATTTCAATCTTTTATTGCTTTTGGAATTTGTCATAAGAGAATGAGCTTAAGCCTAAACCAAGGGTTAGTAAACTCATCACATCCTCCCTTTGATTAGGGGTAATGAGAATACCTTAAGTGTGAAGTAAACACCTCACACTTAATCACCATGATGTAGGATTAAGATCATTAACCTACTTGTATTTATTTAGATGTTTTTGTTGTTTTTGTTTAGTGTTAAGTAATGAGTTTAAGCCATAATCAAAGATTTAATGGACTCATTACACCATCCTAATAGAAGGATAATAGATGAGAACATTTAAGCTGAGAAAGACTCCTCAACTTAATCCATGATTAGGGATTAACCTCATGACAAAACAAAGCCTTTATTAAATGGATTTTAGTTAATGATAAGATCAAGAAATGAGTTTTATGGTTTGTAAGACAACTTGAGGGGGACTTGTCCATTAACACTAGGGTTAGTCCTTCTTAACCAGTTAAGGAAGAATTAGAACCCTAATGCAAGGCCCAAGTTACAAGTTTGATGTCTTAGTGATTATTAGGTGGATTGATTAAAGGATTTAAACACATTAAGGGTTTAACACTTAGGATTAAAGTTATACACTCCATCCTAATAGAAGGATGCAGGCATAAGCTTAATCACAAAGCCTTAAAACCTTTAGGGTTTAGTCCCTGATTATGAGGTGAGAAGAGAAGACTCAAAGATGACACAAAGGTGAAAGCTAAATGGGGGACTAATCAAAACCTAAATATTATCATGCTTGGTTATTCCTAGGGTTAATGAGGCTTAAGAGAGAAAGATCTTCAGAGAGGCCACCAGGAAAAGGGACAGATGAATGGAGAAAGAAGCAAAGAGAAGCAAAACAACTTGCTTCACTTAAGAAGACAAGTTGCTTGAAGAAAGAAAGTAAGATGAACATGAATGAGCAAGCTCAATCCAACACACAAGATAAAAATCAGCAAAGATGCAAGAGAGATGAAAAGAGATTGTGAGAAGTGAAGGCAAATTCACTTCTCAAGACAACTTACCACCTAAAAAGTTAGCCAAAAGAAATGAAATGCAATGCAAATGAGATGAAATGTCATGATGCAAACCATAGTCAGAAGCATTCACATGATGTTAATGATGCTAAGAGTTGATACAAACATGAGGCAAGTTCTGCTCAGAGAGGGGGAGGAATCGTGTTTGAGTTTCAGGGGCTTTCAAGGCAAGGTGAAGGGTGGTTTATGCTCTATGAAGCTTTTCTGAATGAATGGTGAAGTTGGTTTTGAGATTTGATGATTGTGTGATGAGATTCGAAGGAAAGTGCATAAGAGGAGAGTTTTGTGAACTATGGCTTATGAGAGAGATCAGGCTTGTGTGTCTTATGTGTTGAGTCTCATTTGGTACATGTATCATACTTGGATAGGTCAGAGGAGTTGGTGTGGCCTAGCTTGATTGGTATGGGCCATTTTGCATAAAGTCAAGTATAGGTGTAAGAGAGGTATAGGTCAATGGCAGGCCAAGGACAAAGGGGTGTCCTGCGCAGAAAGGATTGAGGAGAGCCATAGAATCAGTCTTGAGGCCAATTAGCAAGTGGATTAGGGTTTGTGAGAGGTTTTGCAACTTTGTGATCTTTTGGCCCTTTTGTGATTACTTGAAGCATAAGTCATGAAAATGGACAAACCCTTGGTTCATTCTGATTTTTAGGTATTGCTTTATGTTTGTGCAAAGGTTAGAAGTCCATTTGAAGTCACATTTTGCCTTGGCAAGGGGTTTTGCAACTTTGCCTCCTTGGTGCAAGACTTGAAATTATGTGATTTTTCCCAACTTTGACAAGCCATAACTTTTGATCAAAAATGAATTAGAATGAGTTCTTGTACTTTTTGAAAAGGGAATGATCCATTATACAACTTTCATGACCAAAGTTTTCTCATTTGAAGCATTTTTGAATCAATTTGAGGAGGTTGAAAAACTTTCCCAAAATGGCAAGTTTACATTACAAGTCACTTTCCCAAAAAGGCAATTTTGCAAATGACTTGAAATTCTTCAACTTTGTGAACTTCTAACATCTTCTATGATCAAATAAAGATCATACACATCCAAAATGATGAAGAAAACGCTTTGGTTTGGTCATTGGGGGCCTCAGATGCTTTGATTGTACACTGACTTGCTCAAGAAGTCAACTCTTGATCAGATGCCTTCCCTATGGAATTTCTTCATGAAAATTGATATGCATGACCCTTATGACATATAGAGACCAATAGAAACAAGAATGACCAAACAAATTGGAGTTATGGCCTCTGAAACCAAAACCCTAATTCTAGGTCATTTGTGTAGTTAAACTTGGCTCTACTTCCATGCCATTCTTAGTTCTTGTGATTCTTTGACTTTTTTGACTTTGTGGGGACATAATATGATACTTGGACATACATGGACCCCTTTGAAGTGATTGATGGCCTTTGGAGTGGCTCAAATGGCTCTTGGATGGCTCAGATCACAAACCCTAGATGCAGATGACTCTGAATCAATGCAGTGAACCAAAAAATGTAAAATGAGATGTTATGATTGAACTTATGCATATGAAAAGATCACAAGCCATGGTGTGAATGGGTGAGGGCAAATTTGGGGTGTTTACATCTGCCCCTATTCAAACATGAGTTAGATGTGCAGGATGTAAGCAACGGCTTAACAGGCGAACAAGATAACTTGTGGTTGAATACCAAAGACAGTCCAAAATTTGCACTCACAGAATGAAGAAGAAAAGGGATATAGATTGTAAAGGAAAATAAAGTATAATTATGAAGTGCGGGTGACGGAGGACGACCTCCGAGCAGAGGACGACTGCTGGGGATGAAGCAATGACGGGGACGACCGACATGCTGGGGAAGATGTGGGAAACAAAGCAATGACGGGGTGGCCGACAAGCTGGGGATATAAGAGATTATGATGGGGACGGCCATCGGGTAAAGCTATAAGACTTTCTGGGGATTAAAGGTAAATCATGGGGACGACCATCGGGTTGCATAAAATAAATGATGAGGAACGGTCATCAAAGGTGAAGAACGATCACCTAGCAGGGTACGACTGCTCTGTTCGGGATGAGGGACGGTCATCAATTGGTGAAGGACGATCACCTGGCAGGGTACGGCTGCCGAAAGTATCACGACATAGGACGAATGTCGGATAAAAAAGTCGACGATGGGGACGGCCATCGGGTAAGCATGATGAAGGACGATCATCAAGAGGTGAAGGACGATCACCTAGCAGGGTACGACTGCTCACAGGGTTTATCATGACATAGGACGAATGTCAGATAACAAGATCAACGATGGGGATGGCCATCAGATAAAATGATGAAGGACGATCATCAGGAGGTGAAGGAGGATCACCTAGCAGGGGACGGCTGCTAAAAACATCACGATATAGGACGAATGTCGGAGAAGAAGGGGTTCTAATGAATAGAGACTCCACTGGGGGTGATGAAGGACGATCACCAACAAGGTGAAGGACGATCACCTGGCAGGGTACGGCTGCCGAAAAGGTATCATGACATAGGACGAATGTTAGATAGAAAGGAGATAATTCACTGGGATTTGCTGGGACTCTTCTGGGGAATAGTAGACACAGACGATTGTCTAAGTTCAAGAAGACATAAGTGTTTGACACAGTGTATAGATTAAAGATGCGGACGAGCATCCTTAAGACCATGATATGGACGAGTATCAGTAGAAACAAATGCTTGACGCATGTTCGGAGATGATGATACGGACGAGTATCAACTGGTTAACAAGGAACACAGACGAGTGTCGGATCTGAGGGGATATAAGTGGTATATACAAGATACGGACGAGTATCTGTATGAGTAAAAAGATGATGAGTAACAAGTATGAGTGAAACACGGACGAGTGTTTAACTTGCTGGGGAGAGTGCGACACGGACGAGTGTCAGAAAAAGTGTATTATAAACAAGTGTATGATTTCCAAAGTGTTTGGATAACTATGCTGGGGAAGGTGACACGGACGGGCGTCAAGGAATTTGTATATATATATATATCTGTGAGTGCAAAGGGGATGCTTTGGCTTTTTGCTGGGGGTATGGCACAGACGAGTGTCGGGAAGCATTTGTAATATATAAGTCGTCTGTTTGTAAAGAATGCTCGGGCGACTTTACTGGGGAACGATGACACAGACGAGTGCCAAAAGGTGTGAGTATTTGTATTTTATGAAAATGCTTTGGCTCTCTGCCGGGGAATTTGGGAAGTTTCTTGTATATTGTTGAGGGGTTGTCAGTATTTACAAGTGTTTGATTCAGAACATGGCTTATGATTATGCAATATGTTTGATTTTTGCCGTAATGCTCCGTATTAGACGGAATGCTACGCTCTGTGGGGAAAATAATGATGCGAATGCTATGATTATGCAAAAGATACCGATCCGGGATTCTGATCCCGCTGCTGTGGAGATCTCTGGCTGATCGGCTTGAAGTGGACATCCCAGCTGGGAATGAGATCATTGGTAGATCTGACATTCATGACTCTGTATGGGGAAGTAGGTCATTGATAAACCTAACTTGGTAACGAGGGACCCAGCTGGGGTTTGTAGAAGCTTTCGTCACTCTGTTGTGAGATCTTCAGGTGTTGCTTTTCTGGATAGAAGTTGACACTCTGTGGGGAGATGGTTCCCTGTCTAGCACTTGGCTGGGGAAGAAGAAAGATCCCTAAAAGATCTTCCTAGAGATTTCTGTGGGGATCCTGCTGAGGATGATACTTGACAACTCAGCTAGGGATGTGAGCACCTTCTAGTACTGCTCTGAAGGAAATGTTGGAGAAGTGATGCCTGGCAACTCTGATGGGGAGAAATCATCTCTGGTGCTGTTTGGAAGGTGTGCTGAGGAAATAATGATTTGGCAGCCCACTGGGGAGAAGCTATCATGCCCCATGTTGTGCTTTGAACACCTGCAATCCTGTATGACAAAGAAACGTACAAGTTCCCCGAGGTATCCCTTACTGGATTCCGTCATAGGAGTTTAGACACTTCCGGGAGCAAATATATTTCCTGTAAGCACGTATTTTTAGAAGGGAAGCATCTGTATTTATGCAATCAATATCTTAAAGACATCAGACATTTTTGCAAACGAAAATAAAATGTACGAGACGAGACATGACTGAAAATCTGATTTTATTAATTTACGCGCCCTGAATTGGCAAGATACAGTCAAAGAAACAGATCCCCTGAAATGAGGAAATCGTTACAAATTGAGAAACAAAAAGGTGTTGGCAATGTTGATGACGCTTCAAGGAGCTTCCCTTTTGCTATGACTCGTATGACATTGACGTTCTTCTCATCTTGCTTTCTGAAGAAGGCTGATTCTGACTGACGCTCGAACCTTTCGAAGCTTGCCATGTTGTAAGTGATACAGACGAATTCAGAATGCAGTTGTTCGCTTATTCCCTTATTTTGCGTGAATCGCCCTTTCGGGTTTTCAATCCACCGGGATACCCATTTTTGCCTGAGCTGTCCATTGTGGCTTTTCAACTCAGCGGGTGTACATCTTTTATTTATTTTCCCTTACTTTTGCCCGAGTCTTTTATTCTGTTTTTGACTCGCCGGGATGCCCTGTTTTTGCCTGGACTTACATTCTGTTTTTATGTCCAGCGGGTCATTTTCATGCGAAGTATTTTTTAACTGCATCTGAATTCACAGGGGACAGGAAGTCTTCACCATCCATAGTACTGAGCATCAGTGCTCCACCAGAGAAAACCTTCTTTACTACGAATGGTCCTTCATAATTCGGAGTCCACTTGCCCATGTGGTCTGTATGAGGAGGAAGGAGTCTTTTCAGCACAAGATCTCCTACTTAGTACTCTCGAAGCCTGACTTTCTGATCGAAGGCTTTCTTCATTCTTTTCTGATACAGCTTCCCATGACAGATTGCAGCCAATCTCTTCTCTTCGATCAGATTTAGTTGTTCGTATCGGGATCGGACCCATTCTGCTTCATTCAGTTTAACATCCATCAATACCCGCATGGAGGGTAATTCAACTTCAACAGGCAGGACTGCCTCCATACCATAAACAAGCTGATATGGTGTTGCCCCAGTGGATGTTCTGATTGACGTACGGTACCCATGTAAGGCAAATGGTAGCATTTCATGCCAGTCTTTGTACGTAACTACCATCTTCTGCACAATCTTCTTGATATTCTTGTTAGCTGCCTCAACAGCGCCATTCATCTTCGGCCTGTAAGGAGAAGAATTGTGGTGTTGGATCTTGAAGTCCCGGCACAGTTCTACCATCATTTTGTTGTTTAAATTGGAACCATTGTCAGTAATAATTCGCTCGGGCACTCCATATCGACAGATGATATCTCTCTTCAGAAATCGGGCTACCACTTGCCTTGTAACATTTGCATAAGAAGCCGCTTCAACCCACTTGGTAAAATAGTCAATAGCAACCAGGATGAATCTGTGGCCGTTTGAAGCAGTCGGTTCAATCTTGCCAATCATATCAATGCCCCACATGGCAAAGGGCCAGGGTGAAGACATCACATTCAGAGGATTCGGAGGCACATGCACTTTATCCGCATAAATCTGGCATTTATGACACTTTCTGGCATAAGCACAACAGTCTGCATCCATTGTAATCCAGTAATAGCCTGATCTTAGCAACTTTTTAGCCATTGTATGCCCTCCTGCATGAGTACCAAAGGATCCTTCGTGCACCTCGTGCATCAACAAGTCTGCTTCTGCCTTATCAACGCATCTGAGTAGTACCATATCAAAGTTTCTCTTGTACAGGGAACCATCAGTATTCAGGAAGAAACTACCAGCTAGCCTTCTTAATGTCTTCTTATCATTGGAAGATTCCCTGGGTGGGTATGTTTGATCCTCCAAGAAGCATTTGATATCATGGAACCAAGGCTTATCATCTTTAACAACTTCTGCTGAGAACACATATGTTGGTCTGTCAAGTCTGGATACTGAAATCCGAGGCACAAAGTTGGCAGCTTGAACTTTGATCATGGAAGAAATGGTAGCCAGAGCATCTGCAAACTGATTTTCATCTCGAGGGATATACTCAAGCTTGAATGTTGTGAAGAAAGTCAATAACCTTCTTGTATAATCCCGGTAAGGTATCATATGATCTTGGTGGGTGTACCATTTCCCGTTGGTTTGATTAATTACCAGAGCTGAATCTCCGAATACAGTCAAAGTCTTGATCCTGAGGTCAATGGCTTCCTCAAGACCCATAATACAAGCTTCGTATTAAGCTTCGTTGTTAGTGCAGTTAAAGGTGAGCTTTGCCGAGAAAGGCATGTGAACTCCTTTAGGTGTAATGAGTACTGCACCAACACCACGACCATTCATATTAACAGCCCCATCAAACATCATAGTCCATTCTTTTTCTGGGTCAGGCCCTTCAGTGTGAACAGGTTCTTCATGATCCTTTGCTTTTATGAACATGATGTCTTCATCAGGGAAGTCAAATCTCATAGACTGGTAATCATCAATGGGTTGCTCAGCAAGATAATCAGACAGTACACTGTCCTTGATGGCCTTCTGAGAGGTGTACTGAATGTCATATTCCGTGAGGATCATTTGCCATCTTGCAACCCGTCCGGTAAGTGCTGGCTTCTCAAAAATGTACTTAACTGGATCCATCTTTGAAATCAACAAGGTAGTGTGGGTCAACATATAATGCCTTAGTCGGCGAGCAGCCCACGCTAAAGCACAGCAAGTTTTCTCGAGCAGTGAATAACGTTTTTCACAGTCGGTAAACTTTTTGCTCAGGTAGTATATTGCATACTCTTTTCGACCAGACTCGTCATGCTGGCCCAGCACACACCCCATTGACTCTTCTAATACTGTCAAGTACATGATTAGAGGTCTTCCCTAAATTGGAGGCATAAGGATTGGAGGCTCTTGTAAGTATTCCTTGATTTTGTCAAAAGCCCTCTGGCAGTCTTTGTTCCACCTGACCGTTTGTTCTTTTCTTAACAGCTTGAACAAGGGTTCACAGGTTGCAGTAAGGTGAGATATGAACCGTGAAATGTAGTTCAATCTACCTAGAAACCCCCGAACTTCTTTTTCTGATTTTGGTGAAGGCATTTCTTGAATGGCTTTGACTTTATCAGGGTCAACTTCAATCCCTTTCTCACTTACAATAAATCCCAGCAGCTTACCAGATCGCACCCCGAATGTGCACTTGTTGGGGTTTAACTTCAGTTGGTACTTCCTTAGACGCTTGAATAACTTCAGTAGATTCACCAGGTGGTCTTCTTCTATGAGGGACTTGGCAATCATGTCATCCACATAACATTCAATTTCTTTATGGATCATGTCATGGAATAATGTTACCATAGCCCATTGATAAGTTGCACCAGCATTCTTCAGTCTGAATGGCATCACCTTATAACAGAACGTGCCCCAAGGTGTGATGAAAGTTGTCTTCTCCATGTCTTCAGGTGACATTTTGATCTGATTGTATCCTGAAAATCCATCCATGAAGGAGAACACCTAGAACTGAGTCGTATTATCCACCAATACATCAATGTGAGGTAATGGGAAGTCGTCTTTCGGGCTGGCTCTGTTCAGGTCCCGGTAATCCACACACATTCTCACCTTGCCGTCTTTCTTAGGCACAGGTACAATATTAGCAACCCACGGTGGATAGCTAGTCACAGCAAGGAACCCGGCGTCCCACTGTTTTTGTACCTCTTCTTTTATCTTCATTGCCATATCTGGGCGAGTACGGCGCAACTTCTGTTTTACTGGTGGGCAGTCTTCTTTCAGAGGCAGCTTGTGCATGACAATATCGGTGTCCAACCCTGGCATATCCTGATAAGACCAAGCGAAAACATCCACATATTCTCGAAGCATGTCAATCAGTTGCTCTTTCACAGAATCTTGTAAGCAGGCCCCGATCTTGACTTCTTTTTGTAACACGGTGGGAGAACTGACTTTAAATTATGTTGTGGATAGCAAGAGTCGCCACCGACTTTTATTTTATCCAAAGGAAAGGGTATAAAAGAACAGGAAAGACCTTAAAAGATTTTTGAGTTCGGGGGGTAAGTTATGTAAAGGGAAGGTATTAGCACCCTTTACATCCATGGTTATCCATGGGCTCTTAGTTACTTAGCTCACTTTAAATTATTTTTGAAAGTGTAGTGTGTGAATAGAAAAATTTTCAGAATAGTTAATAATGATCCATGTACGGATGCGTAAAAACTTGTTTTTGAAAATTTGTTTGAAATTTGTTAAGTGTGAAAAGTTTTGGAAGTGAACAAGTACATAAGAGGAACCTACCCTAAAGTTTTAAGTCTTTCTTGTTCTTTATCCTTTCATTGGTAAGACTATCCCTACTATTAAGGAGTAGGTAGTCATTACCTTGGATGTAAGGGACATGAGAGGGACATTCTGTTTTATGAAGGCAACTGTGGGGTGTATTAAGCATATAGGAGGGACTATCATCATTTATTCGAAGGGACTCGATTCGTAAAGGCAACCATGAGGGACTTGATGATTTTTTCTTTTTAAAGGGACTTGCTTTATACACCCCACTTGACCTTATTATTTAGGCAACTTGAGGGATAACCTTAGAAAGTGAGACGGCGATTAAAATCGACTTACGTGTGTGAGTGTTTAATTTAATTATCTTATGATTAAAGTGATCTAATTTATTTTAAATAAAATACATGTTGTGCACTCCCTAAATTACTAACCATAGCAACAATTAAATATTTATAAAATTTACATCCGGGAACATTTACATAATAATTATAATAAGCAAAATAAATAAATAAATAGCAAAAATAAATAAAATATAATTAAACAAGCAATAAATAATAAATAATAAATAATAGGGGTGAGTGATAAATATGATCAAAAAATAAGGTTAGTGAAAACAAAATAATAATAATAATAATTAGAAAAAAATAAACAAGGTTAGAGACATAAAAATATAATATAATAATACATAATAGTATAGTTAGTAATTAAAATAAATAAAAATAAATAGAAACAATATTATAATGATATAAACATAAAGTCTAATTCTAAATATATAATAAGAAAAATTTTAAGCATAATATAATTATAAATTTTAATCATTTACAAAAATTCAATTATTTATGAATATATCAACAATTACTAAAAAATATTTACACATTATGAAGAAAATAAGTTTTGAATATCATGTTCATAAAAATAATCATATTTACAAACAATTTACAAGAATTATAATAAATATAATAATTACATTAAGAATTAAAAAATAAAATTATTTTAGAAAAATAGGATTAGGTTTTAATAAGCATTTAGAAAATAAATTAGGGTTTTGTTATATACAAAATAATTTTAACTAATATATACATATTATAATTTAATCACAAGAGATAAAAATATAATTTATGAAAATTTATATATTTTAGAAAATAAAAAAAAACATGCTTTATTATCATTTATTTATTATTTAGAAACATATATTCATATAATTATATTTAATTTAATGTTATAATACCTAAAAACAAATAAAAGAAAAAAAAAGTGTGAAAACTTACCTGACTGGGGTTTGAACCCAGGTCAGCTTGATTTCCAGCAAGAAGAACAACCACCAGGCCATTGGGTGCGCAGGCAATAAGTGAGGGGGAGGAATTTGTTTTATGCTTTGTCTTGAAAATTCAGGAAAATAATAGGAATGAAGAAAAAAAAGGCCTGGGGTGCGAATCGAACCCAGGACCTTATGATTGCAAGCAAGTACGCGTTACCGCCTGGCTGGGAGAGCCCATCTGGCAATAGGATGACCATATGACATAATATATTAAACTCCTTCATTACCTGGAAAAATAGAAAAAAAACAATGTACGAGACCAAGGCTCGAACTCATGTCACGTTGACTACACACACAAGCCTTTTACCACTGGACCACAAGCACGCGTGTGATAACAAAATAACAAAACAACATAAAATAAGTTAACATAATTTGAATTTCTGAGCGCGCGGGAAGCAGTCTTCTTCAACCTCCTGAGCTGCGAATTTTCTTATGAAAATACCTACAAATTTTCCTGCGAAAAAACATTCCCAGCAAAACCTACAAACATCAACAAGCAACAAAACCATACAATTTTACAAAATTAAGCATAGCATTATAATCCAGACATTCATACGATCAAGCCTATGTTATTAGAATCCATTTAAGTTTCTTAAATCCAAAATCCCTAAACCTAGGTCCAAACCCTAATAATGGCATCTCATGAATTAGGTACGGGTTCTTTGATTTTCCTGTCCAGAAACGAGCTACACAACATTTTAAACAACATTAGGCAAGCAAAATCCATTTAAATGCAATGAATTGATGTAATCGAAAAAATATTTTCAAGCATGAACAAAGCTTCGGGTTCATCATTATGGCATGCTTTAGATGAATGTGAGTGATGGTTTTGCTTCCATGATGTCCAAGGAACACGTTTATGAACTTATTTTACCTTGAAACCTCTTGGATGATGAAATCTGAATGCCACTTTTTTGATGAATTTTTGGTTTTGAAAACCTACCTTTGAAGCTGCTGGATCCGTCCTTGGTCAATGGCAATGAGTTTAGTATATATAGGAGACTCAATTAGGTCAAAAACTTTGATTGATTATGTGCAAGAATTGATTCAAAAAGATTCATCATAACAAGCTTTAAAATTTCAATATTTTTGTACCAATGCTTTCTATTTCAAGCCATTCCATATAACTCTTGCATCAATTTGTTCCATGCTGACTTTATGACTTTCTAGAATCAATCACAAAAATAAATCTTCATATTTAATATTTTATTTAAATTTAAAATGATTTTAAGAATAAAAAATCATAATAAATTAATTAAATAAAATAAAAATTATGAAAATATTATGGAAATTTCGTGCATGATATTATTGTATGGGTTGGGTCATAATTTGGCCAGCCCATTTGGAGAAAATTGCTTTTAGGCCCCCATTTTCACCATAAACCATCACAAACTTTCCCAACTTTGCAAGGGCACATCTCCCTCAATTTTAAAGGTATGAGGGTGTTCTTGGACATTTTGGAAAGCTTGAAAAGTCCTCTAAACAACCCCATTGGTTTCAGGTCCATATCATTTACCAATCTCAAGTTATGCCCTTTTGAAGTTGTTGACTTTTTGTTGACTTTTGAAATGACCTATAATGTCTTAGGTCATATCTTCCAAATGAAGCATTTTTGGGATTAACTTTCAACATCAAAGTTGTAGAGAATTCAATTTCCTTCAAAATGAGCTTTGGATGGAGACTTGGTGATGAAGTATGTGAAAGTTATAGTTGGTCAAAGTTCAGTTGACTTTTACTGAGGAAACCCTAATTTAGAAACTCTTGATTATTGATGATCTGGAATCTCCTTGATGAATCATGATCAACCCTTGATCAAATGATGAATTTTACTTCATATACTTGATGTTGGCAAAAAATCATGAAGTTTGACTTTGGTTTGACCACAGTTGACCTCAGTTTGACTTTTTAACTGCATTGACTGATTTTGACTTATCTGATCATCTGACTGAGCAAACTTTTGAGAAAAGTCTTGAAACTTGTCATGGGGGTTCTTACACACATATAAGATGTTATGAAGCTCACTTTAAGTCTTGGAAGTCCATTTAGCCTGATTAAAGTCAAAACCCTAGTTTTGGATGCACTGCTTAGGAGGTGCATTGTCTGAGGGAATTGTCAACTCCTTTGACCAATTGTGAACTTTGTGAACTTTGTGAACCATCATAAAATGTCTTGTGAACCTCATGGGAGGTATTGTGAAGCTTGTGAACCTTGTGAACCTTCAAGAAGTGACTTGTAGACTTCATGAACCTCATGAAGGGTTATGTAAACATTGTGGAACTTGTGAACCTTGTGAACCTTCAAGAAGTAACTTGTGGACTTCATGAACCTCATGAAAGGTTTTGAAGATATTGGGAAGCTTGTGAACCTTGTGAACCTTCATGAAGTGACTTGTAGACCTCATGAACCTCATGAAAGGTATTGAAAGCTTTGAGAACCTTGTGAACCTTGTGAACCTTCTTAGAACACAAAGTCTAGTATTGTGAGGGCAAATTTTGGGGTGCAACAGCTGCCCCTGTTCAATTTTCTGAAACCTGAGGGGTTAGATTGGTATATTTGCCAGTCGTGACCTGGAAGGTTGAAGGGGATTGAACACAAAAGCCCAAAAATTTGCACTCACCAGTGCATTAGAGTGATATGATTGAGTGGGCTTAAAGATGCCACTAGGGGGAAGCAGTCCAAAATATGGAGGTATAATGAAAGCTGTCAGGAGTATGGAGCAGTCCTGAGGTATTGATGATATGCTTTCAGGAGACTGGAGTAATCCTGATGTAACAACATGTCCTCAGGAGGATAGAGCAATCAATAATGATAACCCTAAAGCAGTCTTGAAGTAATAATATGATTTCAGGAGGATAGAGCAATCAATAATGATAACTCTAAAGCAGTCTTGAAGTAATAATATGATTTCAGGAGGATAGAGCAATCAATAATGATAACTCTAAAGCAATCTTGAAGTAATAATATGATTTCAGGAGGATAGAGCAATCAATAATGATAACTCTAAAGCAGTCTTGAAGTAATGATTTCAGGAGGATAGAGCCATCAATAATGATAACTCTAAAGCAGTCTTGAAGTAATAATATGATTTCAGGAGGATAGAGCAATCAATAATGATAACTCTAAAGCAGTCTTGAAGTAATGATTTCAGGAGGATAGAGCCATCAATAATGATAACTCTAAAGCAGTCTTGAAGTAATAATATGATTTCAGGAGGATAGAGCAATCAATAATGATAACTCTAAAGCAGTCTTGAAGTAATAAGATGATTTCAAGAGGATAGAGCAATCAATAATGATAACTCTAAAGCAGTCTTGAAGTAATAATATGATTTCAGGAGGATAGAGCAATCAATAATGATAACTCTAAAGCAGTCTTGAAGTGATAATATGATTTCAGGAGGATAGAGCAATCAATAATGATAACTCTAAAGCAGTCTTGAAGTCATGAGAAGTTATCAGGAGGATAAAGTAACCCTGAGGTGACGATAAAGCAGTCCCAAAGTAATAAGAAGCTTATCAGGAGGATAAAGCAGTCCTGATGATCATTAGTTTGTTTGTTGGGTAATTAACCTGAAAACAAGGTAGCATTCTGTATAATAACATTAGTTTATGTTTTATGTATGCATGTATGATATGATGCACTTAGGTAATGTACTATATGTCTATGGATATATATGCTATGGTATGATGTAAATGATGTATGTATGATATGATTCTGCCGGAAGCGTCTGGATATCTTCGTATAACAACTGCTGGCCAGGGAAAATAAATCCCGATTCGTTGCTGAAGAATATATAACCCTCCGTCTGCTGGGGATAACAGGGTATAGACAACTTCCCGTATGCTGGGGATAACAAGGTATACATAACCTCCCGTATGCTGGGGATAACAAGGTATACATAACCTCCCGTATGCTGGGGATAACAAGGTATATATAACCTCCCGTCTTCGTTCGTTGTATCTTTATTGGAAAGTAAATTCCCGAATATCCGTATGAGGATAAAAGAGATGGATATAAATTCCAGGGGAGATGTGACTTTATGAAAATGGACTTGTCCTACTGAGGGTTTGTAGTTGTCTTGTAAAGATGAACCGGCGAAGCTTCGTTGAAATCCTTCCCTCGTTCGTCCTTAGTAAATACTATTACTGCATTTTCATGCATTTCTGGTAAACATCAATCATATTAAGCATTTATGCATTTCTGGTAAACATCAATCATATTCAAAAGCATACATACATTCAAACACGACCAATGGACGTTTCGCTTATGTAAATAGGGTAAAAGTAAATCTGGATTCAAAAGATGGAATTTATTTATATCAAAAAGTGACCCATACACGGGTAAGTTTGTACAAGGAGACATAAACCCTAGTAAGAGGATTTTGTCATGAAGTTTTACAAAAGAAAATCAGCTATGTGGGAAACAATCCTATTGAGTTTCAATTCTACTATTGCCATTCAAGTATCTCATCTTCTTGCTGTCGAGACGGAAATGATTGGATTGAGCTTTATCTGTTCGAGCTTGAGTAAGTAGTACAACTGGTTGCAGTTTCATGGGTGATCCAAACGAGACATAGTCATACGCTTTAATCCCTAACTTTTGCCTGGATTGCCCTTTCAGGTTTTCAATCCACCGGGATACCCTTTTTTTGCCCAAGCCGCCTTTTCAGGTTTTCGACTTGCCGGGTGTACATCTTTTTATATATATCCCTAATTTTTGCCCAAACCCTTTTGGTTTGCCGGGATGCCCTTATTTTTTCCTAGGCCTGTCAACCTAGCGGGTCTCTTTTTATGCGTAGTATTTTTTAACTATGTCTGCGTTTACAGGCTGTGGGAAGTCTTCACCATCCATTGTAGTCAGTATCATGGCACCTCCTGAGAACACTGTCTTGACTACAAATGGTCTCTCATATGTTGGAGTCCACTTGCCCCTAGGATCACCCTGTGGTAATATAATACGCTTGATTACCAAATCACCAGCCTGATATACCTTTGGCTTAACCTTCTTGTTAAAAGCTTTGATCATTCGTTTTTGGTACATCTGGCCATGACAAACTGCTGCTAACCTCTTCTCATCAATCAAATTTAACTGGTCAAGTCGGGTCTAAATCCACTCATCTTCATCCAAACCTGCATCCTTCATAATTCTTAAGGAGGGAATCTGAACTTCAATGGGCAGAACTGCTTCCATACCATAGACTAAGGAGAATGGGGTTGTTCCTGTTGAAGTACATACTGTGGTACGATAACCATGAAGAGCAAACGGTAACATCTCATGCCAATCCTTATAAGTAACAGTCATCTTCTGTACGATCTTCTTGATGTTCTTATTAGCAGCCTCAACTGCCCCATTTATCTTTGGACGATACGGAGAAGAGTTGTGATGCTTAATCTTGAACTGCGTGCAGAGATCAGTAATCATAGTGTTGTTCAGATTAGAGCCATTGTCCGTGATAATCCTTTCAGGGATGCCATACCTACATATGAGATTATTTTTAATGAACCGAGCCACGACATTCTTAGTAACAGATGCAAATGAAGCTGCCTCCACCCACTTCGTGAAGTAATCAATAGCAACCAGGATGAAACGATGCCCATTAGAAGCAGTAGGCTTGATCTCACCAATCATATCAATGCCCCACATGGCAAAGGGCCAAGGAGCAGTCAACACATTCAATGGTGATGGAGGTACATGGACTTTATCAGCATAGATTTGACACTTGTGACAAGTTCTGGAGTGTTGATAGCAATCAGCTTCCATGGTAGACCAATAGTAACCTGCTCTCAATATCTTCTTTGCCATAGTATGACCACTAGAATGAGTACCAAAGGTTCCATCATGCATCTCTTCCATAATCTCAATTGTTTCCTTCTTATCCACACAACGAAGCAAGGTTGAGTCATGATTGCGCTTGTATAAAATGCCATTACTCAAGAAGAACTTAGCAGAAAACCTTCTCAGGAACTTCCTATCTTTGACAGATGCCCCTTCAGGGAACTCCTGAGCTTCAAGATATCTTTTCACTTCATAGAACCAAGGCTTCTCTTCTGCCCCTTCGGTGTCAATCTCATTGCAGTATGCAGGCTTCTCAAATCTATCAATAGTAATCTTGGGAGCTTCATCATCCCAGCTGATCTCGAACATAGATGCCATGGTGGCCAATGCATCTGCCAACTGATTCTCTCTTCGTGGAATGTGCTCAAAGGTAATCTCTTTGAAATGTGGGATCAAAGACAACACATGCTCTCTGTACGGAATGAGGTTATCATGCTTGGTATCCCAATCTCCTTTAATCTGACTTACTACCAGGGCTGAATCTCCATACACATCAAGAAACTGAATCTTCATATCAATAGCAGCTTTAATACCCAGGATACATGCCTCATATTCAGCCATGTTATTGGTACAATGGAAACAAAGTCTGGCAGTAATCGGGGTATGACAACCTTCAGGGGAACTAATCACAACACCAATACCATTACCAAGTGCATTAGAGGCACCATCAAAAACCATAGTCCATCGGGATCCTTGTTCAGGTCCGTCATATTGTCCAGTTGGTAATAATCATGATATCTTCATCAGGGAACTCAAAATTCATTGACTAATAATCATCCACTGCTTGATGAGCCAAATGATCAGCAACAATACTTCCTTTAATGGCCTTCTGAGTAGTATACTGTATGTCATATTCTGTCAAGATCATTTGCCATCTTGCAATTCTTCCGGAGAGAGCAGGTTTCTCAAATATGTACTTGATTGGATCCATCTTTGAAATCAATAGGGTAGTATGGGTCAACATATACTGTCTTAGTCGGCGAGCAGCCCATGCCAAAGCGCAGCAAGTTTTCTCGAGCAGTGAGTATCTTGTTTCACAGTCGGTAAACTTTTTGCTAAGGTAGTATATTGCCTGCTCTTTTCGACCAGACTCGTCATGTTGCCCCAACACACACCCCATTGAGTTGTCTAGCACTGTTAAGTACATAATCAAGGGTCTTTCATCAACTGGTGGCATCAAAATTGGTGGCTCTAGCAGATATCTCTTAATTTCGTCAAAGGCAGTCTGGCACTCATCATTCCATTCCATCACTTGATCTTTCTTCAACAACTTGAAGATTGGCTCACAGATGGTAGTTAACTGGGAAATAAATCTTGCAATGTAATTCAATCGTCCCAAGAAACCTCTAACTTCCTTCTCAGTACGGGGAGCTGGCATCTCTCGTATAGCTTTCACTTTTGCAGGATCCACTTCAATACCTTTTCCACTGACAATGAAACCCAGGAGCCTTCCAGATCTAACTCCAAAAGTACACTTGTTTGGATTCAATCTCAACTTGTATTTCTTCAACCTCTCAAACAACTTGTGCAGATGATCAAGATGTTGCTCTTCATTCTGAGATCTGGCTATCATATCATCCACATATACCTCTATCTCATGATGAATCATATCATGAAACAAAGCCACCATAGCACGCTGATATGTTGCCCCTGCATTCTTTAAACCAAATGGCATCACCTTATAGCAAAAAGTGCCCCACTGTGTCACAAATGTTGTCTTCTCCATATCTTCAGGTGCCATCTTGATTTGATTGTAACCAGAGAAACCATCCATAAAAGAGAATACCTTATGTTGAGCAGTGTTGTCTACCAGAATATCAATATGAGGGAGTGGAAAGTCATCTTTAGGGCTAGCCTTGTTCAAATCTCTGTAGTCTACACACATACGTACCTTACCATCTTTCTTAGGAACTGGTACCACATTTGTAACCCACTGAGGATAAGAAGTCACTGCTAAGAACCCTGCATTGAACTGTTTCATTACCTCTGCCTTGATCTTTTCTGACATTTCAGGACGCATACGACGAACCTTCTGCTTCTTTGGACGACAATCTTCTTTCACCGGCAAACGGTGAACCACAATGTCTGTATCCAACCCTGGCATATCTTCATAAGACCAAGCAAAGATTTCTACATAGTCATGTAACATCTGAATCAATCTGCTCTTGACACTGTCCTCTAAATCAGCCCCTATCTTGACCTCTTTTCTGTTTTCTTCAGTTCCCAGATTCACAACTTCGACTGGCTCTTCATGTGGCTGTATAGCTTTCTCTTCTTGTTGTAACAACCTAGCAAGCTCTACAGGTATTTCACAATCGTCCTCATTTCCGTCTTCAGTTTGATAGATCGGATTCTCGAAATTATAATTGGCAATAGTAGAACTGTTATCAACAGGATCCAGAGTGGATGAGGATCTGCATTTAGTGATGTGGGTGTGTGTAAGAACACATAGCTGATAAAGCAAAAATAAAGAAAAGAAAGACAAGGAACACAATATTTACGAAAACGAAACGTCCACTGATTTTATTGAATGAAGTATGCAAATGAAATGACAGCCCGTAACAAGCACACCATTGTGCCCCGGGTAAGGCACATGGCTTGGAAGTTTTATTGTTCAGAAATTACAAATGTAAAAAACACAACACAGTAATAGTATTTACTCCTGACTAAAGGAGATAGGGATAACATCTTCAGCTTTCCAATTATTGAGCCCAGCACCCACAGTAGGAAAAATCCATGCCTCCAAGTTGTAATCTTCATCTTGATCTCCCACAACATTAATCTGGTCTTTCACAACCCCTTGATTAGTGACACGGGCAGCACGAGCACGACGAACAACCTTCTGAGACTCTGCAGTGAAACCCAAACCAAACTTGTCAGACTTGTATGGAATATCAGGAAGCTGACCCCAAATAGTACAACCACCTTCATCCACCACAGCTCTAGCATCATTGAGGGAAGCCATTGCCATTGTTGGAGGCTTTCTGGTGACCACAGGAACTTTCTTCACAACAGGAGAAGCTACACAATCATTAACAACCCATGGAACCACTTCAAACGTCTGACACGGAGTTTCAATATATTCACCTTCCATTTCCAGATACTTGAAGGTATTTACATGGCTGACAAAGTATTCTTCTTCTCCATAGACAGTAACAACCTTTCCATTCACCGGATATCTCAACTTTTGGTGCAATGTAGAGGTCACAGCACCTGCCCCATGGATCCAGGGACGACCGAGCAGACAAGAGTACGAAGGACGAATATCCATCACATAAAATGTAGCAGTAAACACCTGGGAACCAACTTGGATTGGAAGATCAATTTCCCCATGCACTACTCTTCTAGAACCATCAAAAGCCTTTACCACAATATTACTGGGCTTCAGCACAGCATCTTCAGGACTCAGCTTGTTCAGGACTTCCTTAGGCAACACATTCAAAGAGGAACCATTGTCTATCAGCACATGAGACAGGGTAGTTCCCCTGCATTCAATTGAAATATGCAAGGCCCTGTTATGATCCCTCTTGGCAGGGGTCAAGTCAGCATCAGAAAATCCTAACCCATTGTCATAGGTCAGGTGGGCAACACAGTTCTCAAATTGGTCAACAGAAATTGCACTGGGTACATGAGCCATCTTCAGAAACTTGATCAATGACTTGGCATGAGCCTCAGAACATAATAATAGGGAGAGCATACAAATCTTTGAGGGAGTATGCCCCAATTGATCAACAATGTCATAATCACTCTTGCGAATGATTTTCAATACTTCTTCCATCTGCTTAGAGAGATCATCAGCAGCTGGCACATCAGTAGATACAGGCTCAATAACAGGACCTTTGCCCCGAGCATCAGTGGTGGAAGTAGCAGCAGGAGTAACTGCATCCTTAGAAGCAACTGGAGGAGAGAAAATTTTTCCACTACGAGTGATCTTGCTAGATCCAGCAATATTATCAATATCAACAGGCACATCAGGTAAAGGCTCCTGCTTAACACCATGGATGTAAACATCAGACCCATAGTGCCAAGGCACAGCTTTGTCAGATGTATAAGGAATAGGACCAGGAGTGGTAATGATCAAAGGAGCCACTCTGGCTTCAGCAACAACTTTCACAGGACCTTCAGCAGTAATCTTGATTGGGCCCTGATGAGTGATTTTAATGGGACCCTTTGAAGTGATTCTTACCGGTACTTTGTCAACCATATCAACCTCTTCAATCTTCTTACCCCGAGTTAGATGATCCACCATACTTTCTACAGACGACGGAGTCCTCTCAAACACTATAGTATACTTATCCATGAGACGCTGAATTCCATCTCTCAATATGAAGCAACTATCTGGCTTATAGGTACAATACAAACAATCTTCACGACAACCTGGAAAGATCCCAGCTTGTACTAACCTCTTTTTGATAACAGACAGTGGTGTGGTCAACTCCATAACTGAATAGACATGCAGGTCTTCATCAATGGCATTGACAGTCTTCTCGTGATTTGGCATTGGAGCTGTAATCACATTTGGAGTACCTGGTGGATCAAACTCAATTTCTCCAGCATCAATCATATCTTGAATTTTGTTCTTCAAGACCCAGTAGTTATTAGTATCATGTCCTGGACAGTTTGAATGATATGCACATCGTGCATTGGGATTGTACTTGGGAGAGGTAACATTGGGATTCTGAGGAGCCTCTCTCAGGGTAATAAGTTCAGCCTTCAACAAGTGTTGCAATGCCTGAGCCATTGACATGTTGATCTTTGTGAACTGTCTTCTAGCCCTCTGTTGGTTGCCTTGAGGCTGCTCTGTTGTTGCAGGAGTTGGATTTGAAATATGAACCGCACTAACAGACTGATGCCTTCTGTTACGATCAGGTTGACCATAAACAGCATTGGATTCTTTCTTCCCAGTGGGAGGCTTCTTTGCAGCACCTGATGAAGAAGTGCCCACTTGGATCTTACCACTCTTTATACCATTCTCTACTCGCTCTCCTGTCATGATCAACTCAGTGAAGCCAGATGATGAGCTTCCAATGAGGTGACTGTAAAACGGACCATTCAGTGTACACATGAACATATCAACCAGTTCCCTATCAGTCAAAGGGGGTTGAACTCTTCCAGCTAAATCTCTCCACTTCTGAGCATATTCTTTAAAACTTTCTTTGGCACCCATAGACATGCTCTGAAGCTGCATGCGAGTGGGGGCTAAGTCAGCATTATATTGGTACTGCTTATAGAAAGCTTCAGCAAGATCATTCCAGTCTCTGATGTTGACACTCTCCAACTGATAATACCACTCCAACTGAGCTCCAGATAAACTCTCTTGAAAGAAATGGATCCACAACTTTTTATCAGCAGTGTGAGGTTGAATTCTTCTGACATAAGACCTCAGATGCAGCTTGGGACAAGAGACCCCATCATAAACAACAAATGTAGGAACCTTGAAACCAATGGGTATGACTACCCCAGATATCAGACTCAAATCTTCAAAATCCAGCCCAGATGACTTCTGCAACTCCATAGCATCCATTCTATCCACCAGCATCTTGAACTTGTCTTCATTAGGCTCATGGTAGTAATTAGCCTCAGAATCAGAGTCCCCCATGGTGTTGTGGAGACTGCCTCCCTCTTGCTCAGATTCTTCAGATTCATAGTCTTCAGCTGGTTCTTTGGTCTTGGCAAGACCTTTGAACCTTCTTCCCATGTTGATCAACCCAGCAGACCTTCTAGCCTTCTTAGCCTTCTTGGCCAGCAGTGCCTTCAATTCATCTTGCCCCTTGGACAGGTTCAAGATCAGCTCTTGGAACTGTGCATTTTGTGCCTGGAGATCCTTAACTGATTGTTCAAGAGCCATTGCTGAAATAAACAGCGAGAAGATGAGAAACCTGTGCACAATAAACCTGTGATGCAATGAAATGATATGGTAATGTATATGCAATGTTTTCAAGGACCGCAGGATTTAAATTTGCTTAGACAAAAACGAAAGTAAACTTTTATTAGCAATAACTTTGTTTTGCCTTTTAGGCTTACAAAAATGAAAATGAAATAAGTACAAAAGATGGGGTTTTAAGTCTCCCATGGACGTTTCCTTTTTGTGTTGAGGTAAGAGTTGAGGTTCCGTTCCTCATGAAGTAGCTTTGTTAGTTCCAGAACATTTTCTTGGCTTGCTTTGTAATGAGCCTCGAAAGTATCCCTTTGCTCCTTCAGTTGGATCCATGATCTCTGCAAGTCTTCCATATCAGTAGGCATGTCTGGGTGAAGGATGGTATAAGCTGTGTCTCCTTCAGCAACAGGTTCCATGGTAACTGGTAGGACGGCAGGATATGGCATCATGAGTGTCTGAGCACGAGATCGTACCCATCTGAGATAAGCCTCCATAGGAATAGTGTACTTAGGCTCCAGTGTCTTGCTGTCGATCCTGTTTACCTTTCCCCAAGCTCGTATGAATCTCTGACGGTAACCCTGAAGATCATTGTCGTAATCAAACACAATGCCCTGAATCAACATGTCATGTGGGCCATCGCTCCGAGCGTAACCAAACTGTCGTAAAGCTAAAGAGGGGTTGTAGGTGATGCCTCCTCTTATGCCTAGAAGTGGCACATTAGGAAATTCCCCACAACGATCAATAATGGTGACATTCTCCATAGATCTGGAGCACCAATGGATGTCTGAGTGAGAAAGTGACATGATCCTCTTGGACCATCTGAACCCTTGCTCATTCTTCATTACTGAGCGAGGAAGGTGAGAAATAAACCACCTAGAAAGCAAAGGTATACAGCACATCAAAGTTCCTCTTGCCCTTGTAGTACGGGTGTGAAGAGAATGCAGGATGTCTCCAAGCAATGTAGGCACCGGATTGTGACTCAGGAAAATGTTGATGGCATGAACATCTATGAACTGATCTGGATTGGGGAACAATACTAAGCCATATATCAGCAAGGCTAAGACCTCCTCAAAAGCATCATAGCTCATGGCCTTCAAGAACATTTGAGCCTTATCCATTAGCACCTTGGCAAGAATACCCTTGACTCCGCTTCTCGTCTCTAGAACAATGTCAGATTTCTTCAGATGTAGAGCTGCAGCAATAACCTCTGGTTTAAGCTCCTTCTCCAAGCCTGTGAAGGGTCTTTGATCAAGAACAGGTATACCCAGAAGTTTAGAGAACTCCTCCATGGTTGGAACCAGCTGATAGTCGGGGAATGTAAAGCAGTGGTGCTTAGGGTCAAAGAACTGAAACAGGACACTCATCATGTCTTCATTGAACCCTGAAGTGACCAGATCCAATAGGTGACCATGTCTCTTGTTGAACCGGGAATGATCAGACACTTGAGAAACCAACTCCTTAAGTTTAGGAGGTGTGCCCACAAAGTTGATCCTGATGGTGTTTCTACGAGCTGAAGCCATGACCTGCGACAAAGAACAAAGATAAATCCTTTGGTCCTTGAAATGGTTAGGGAAAATGCTATGCTCATGATGCATGATGATGTCATGATGTTATGTTCAATCACAAACATGTGGCACACACAAACAAGTCACACCATAGCCCTAGGTTTAAAGGCTTGCATGAGGTTTAAAGGTAAGTACCCTCCCCTGAAGTTAGATGGTTCATCCTGTCCTACAAAAGTAACCAGGTTCTAAGGGATCTCAATATCATTGATCCTTCACAAGGGTGGTTGATCAGGAGGCAACTTACTTGCCAACCAAAACCTTCCAAGTTAAGATCTCAATGAGTGTAGTATCGAGTGTCAACCAACTTCAGTCTGCACCAAAGCCGGTTACCTCACTACTTTCTAAAGGCCAAGATGAGTTAACTAGGGTTCTAAAAGTTAGTTAGTGCATTGACAACATATGGCAGCCTCATATTATCCTCAACTTGACTTAAGGAACATAAGCACCAACCAAGAAGTCACACTAACTATGGCCACCAGATCAACCGTATCGATATACGTCGTACAGTTTCCTTGGTCTATTGCCATTTACCTAAGGTACACTAGGTCCGGGTTAGGACCTTTCACACATAAGAGCACCCCAACAATATAATAATAAAGCAAACAAGGCAAACAATTTAAAGTGATCTTAATTTCTAAGGGTACCCCTCTTTAATTTATATCCCCAGCAGAGTCTCCAGTTCTGTAACACGGTGGGAGAACTGACTTTAAATTATGTTGCGGATAGCAAGAGTCGCCACCGACTTTTATTTTATCCAAAGGAAAGGGTATAAAAGAACAGGAAAGACCTTAAAAGATTTTTGAGTTCGGGGGGTAAGTTATGTAAAGGGAAGGTATTAGCACCCTTTACATCCATGGTTATCCATGGGCTCTTAGTTACTTAGCTCACTTTAAATTGTTTTTGAAAGTGTAGTGTGTGAATAGAAAAATTTTCAGAATAGTTAATAATGATCCATGTACGGATGCGTAAAAACTTGTTTTTGAAAATTTGTTTGAAATTTGTTAAGTGTGAAAAGTTTTGGAAGTGAACAAGTACATAAGAGGAACCTACCCTAAAGTTTTAAGTCTTTCTTGTTCTTTATCCTTTCATTGGTAAGACTATCCCTACTATTAAGGAGTAGGTAGTCATTACCTTGGATGTAAGGGACATGAGAGGGACATTCTGTTTTATGAAGGCAACTGTGGGGTGTATTAAGCATATAGGAGGGACTATCATCATTTATTCGAAGGGACTCGATTCGTAAAGGCAACCATGAGGGACTTGATGATTTTTTCTTTTTAAAGGGACTTGCTTTATACACCCCACTTGACCTTATTATTTAGGCAACTTGAGGGATAACCTTAGAAAGTGAGATGGCGATTAAAATCGACTTACGTGTGTGAGCGTTTAATTTAATTATCTTATGATTAAAGTGATCTAATTTATTTTAAATAAAATACAATTTGTGCACTCCCTAAATTACTAACCATAGCAACAATTAAATATTTATAAAATTTACATCCGGGAACATTTACATAATAATTATAATAAGCAAAATAAATAAATAAATAGCAAAAATAAATAAAATATAATTAAACAAGCAATAAATAATAAAAAATAAATAATAGGGGTGAGTGATAAATATGATCAAAAAATAAGGTTAGTGAAAACAAAATAATAATAATAATAATTAGAAAAAAATAAACAAGGTTAGAGACATAAAAATATAATATAATAATACATAATAGTATAGTTAGTAATTAAAATAAATAAAAATAAATAGAAACAATATTATAATGATATAAACATAAAGTCTAATTCTAAATATATAATAAGAAAAATTTTAAGCATAATATAATTATAAATTTTAATCATTTACAAAAATTCAATTATTTATGAATATATCAACAATTACTAAAAAATATTTACACATTATGAAGAAAATAAGTTTTGAATATCATGTTCATAAAAATAATCATATTTACAAACAATTTACAAGAATTATAATAAATATAATAATTACATTAAGAATTAAAAAATAAAATTATTTTAGAAAAATAGGATTAGGTTTTAATAAGCATTTAGAAAATAAATTAGGGTTTTGTTATATACAAAATAATTTTAACTAATATATACATATTATAATTTAATCACAAGAGATAAAAATATAATTTATGAAAATTTATATATTTTAGAAAATAAAAAAAACATGCTTTATTATCATTTATTTATTATTTAGAAACATATATTCATATAATTATATTTAATTTAATGTTATAATACCTAAAAACAAATAAAAGAAAAAAAAAGTGTGAAAACTTACCTGACTGGGGTTTGAACCCAGGTCAGCTTGATTTCCAGCAAGAAGAACAACCACCAGGCCATTGGGTGCGCAGGCAATAAGTGAGGGGGAGGAATTTGTTTTATGCTTTGTCTTGAAAATCCAGGAAAATAATAGGAATGAAAAAAAAAAAGGCCTGGGGTGCGAATCGAACCCAGGACCTTATGATTGCAAGCAAGTACGCGTTACCGCCTGGCTGGGAGAGCCCATCTGGCAATAGGATGACCATATGACATAATATATTAAACTCCTTCATTACCTGGAAAAATAGAAAAAAAACAATGTACGAGACCAAGGCTCGAACTCAGGTCACGTTGACTACACACACAAGCCTTTTACCACTGGACCACAAGCACGCGTGTGATAACAAAATAACAAAACAACATATTATAAAAATACCTACAAATTTTCCTGCGAAAAAACATTCCCAGCAAAACCTACAAACATCAACAAGCAACAAAACCATACAATTTTACAAAATTAAGCATAGCATTATAATCCAGACATTCATACGATCAAGCCTATGTTATTAGAATCCATTTAAGTTTCTTAAATCCAAAATCCCTAAACCTAGGTCCAAACCATAATAATGGCATCTCATGAATTAGGTACGGGTTCTTTGATTTTCCTGTCCAGAAACGAGCTACACAACATTTTAAACAACATTAGGCAAGCAAAATCCATTTAAATACAATGAATTGATGTAATCGAAAAAATATTTTCAAGCATGAACAAAGCTTCGGGTTCATCATTATGGCATGCTTTAGATGAATGTGAGTGATGGTTTTGCTTCCATGATGTCCAAGGAACACGTCTATGAACTTATTTTACCTTGAAACCTCTTGGATGATGAAATCCGAATGCCACTTTTTTGATGAATTTTTGGTTTTGAAAACCTACCTTTGAAGCTGCTGGATCCGTCCTTGGTCAATGGCAATGAGTTTAGTATATATAGGAGACTCAATTAGGTAAAAAACTTTGATTGATTATGTGCAAGAATTGATTCAAAAAGATTCATCATAACAAGCTTTAAAATTTCAATATTTTTGTACCAATGCTTTCTATTTCAAGCCATTCCATATAACTCTTGCATCAATTTGTTCCATGCTGACTTTATGACTTTCTAGAATCAATCACAAAAATAAATCTTCATATTTAATATTTTATTTAAATTTAAAATGATTTTAAGAATAAAAAATCATAATAAATTAATTAAATAAAATAAAAATTATGAAAATATTATGGAAATTTCGTGCATGATATTATTGTATGGGTTGGGTCATAATTTGGCCAGCCCATTTGGAGAAAATTGCTTTTAGGCCCCCATTTTCACCATAAACCATCACAAACTTTCCCAACTTTTCAAGGGCACATCTCCCTCAATTTTAAAGGTATGAGTGTGTTCTTGGACATTTTGGAAAGCTTGAAAAGTCCTCTAAACAACCCCATTGGTTTCAGGTCCATATCATTTACCAATCTCAAGTTATGCCCTTTTGAAGTTGTTGACTTTTTGTTGACTTTTGAAATGACCTATAATGTCTTAGGTCATATCTTCCAAATGAAGCATTTTTGGGCTTAACTTTCAACATCAAAGTTGTAGAGAATTCAATTTCCTTCAAAATGAGCTTTGGATGGAGACTTGGTGATGAAGTATGTGAAAGTTATAGTTGGTCAAAGTTCAGTTGACTTTTACTGAGGAAACCCTAATTTAGAAACTCTTGATTATTGATGATCTGGAATCTCCTTGATGAATCATGATCAACCCTTGATAAAATGATGAATTTTACTTCATATACTTGATGTTGGCAAAAAATCATGAATTTTGACTTTGGTTTGACCACAGTTGACCTCAGTTTGACTTTTTAACTGCATTGACTGATTTTGACTTATCTGATCATCTGACTGAGCAAACTTTTGAGAAAAGTCTTGAAACTTGTCATGGGGGTTCTTACACACATATAAGATGTTATGAAGCTCACTTGAAGTCTTGGAAGTCCATTTAGCCTGATTAAAGTCAAAACCCTAGTTTTGGATGCACTGCTTAGGAGGTGCATTGTCTGAGGGAATTGTCAACTCCTTTGACCAATTGTGAACTTTGTGAACCATCATAAAATGTCTTGTGAACCTCATGGGAGGTATTGTGAAGCTTGTGAACCTTGTGAACCTTCAAGAAGTGACTTGTAGACTTCATGAACCTCATGAAGGGTTATGTAAACATTGTGGAACTTGTGAACCTTGTGAACCTTCAAGAAGTAACTTGTGGACTTCATGAACCTCATGAAAGGTTTTGAAGATATTGGGAAGCTTGTGAACCTTGTGAACCTTCATGAAGTGACTTGTAGACCTCATGAACCTCATGAAAGGTATTGAAAGCTTTGAGAACCTTGTGAACCTTGTGAACCTTCTTAGAACACAAAGTCTAGTATTGTGAGGGCAAATTTTGGGGTGCAACACTTTTACGTCTTCTTCCGTACCAAGATTAACCGTTTCAATCTCCTCCTGATGAGGAGTGATAACCTCCTCCTCTTGCCTTAACAACCTATCCAGCTCTTCAGGTAGCTCGTAATCTTCTTCAACCCCTTCATCGGCTTGATTGATTGGATTGTCAAAGTCATACGAAGTCATAGCTGTGTTGTTGTCGGTGCAGTCTGAAAGGCACTCTCTGCAAGGGTTTAGATTGGTTTATTTTAGTGATCGATTTTAATCTTGTTTAGAAAAAGTGAAATGAAGTTATCATTTTGGAAAACATTGCCATTTTATTTTTGTACAAAAAGAAAAATGAAAAACAGTGAGCGGAAAAGGAAAAGACTCATTTGCAAAAGATGTCCGATATTCATTGATTGATCTGTTTGCACAAAATTACAAGATGTCCCGATTACAAAATGAGTCTTGACATCTTGGGCAAGATGCAAGACTTTGATGCATGCTTTAAAATACAGGAAATAATAATTACTCTGCAGGAGTAACCCTTATAATTTCCTGGGAAGACCAGTTAAGGACTTGGCTCCCCGGGGTCTTTGGACGTATCCAGCTCTCCAGGTTGCGGTCGCTTTCTTCCTCGTCTTCCAAGTTGTTTACAACATCCGGGGTGAGCATTCCCCCGCTGACAAAGTTGGGCTCTTTTGCAGCCTCTGATTGATCTTGTTGAGTTGGTTTGTAACCCAACCCAAATCTGTCCTCTTTCTTTTCCACGGGCAGCAGCTTGCCCCAGCCTTGGGCAGTACCCTCTTCAACAACCTTCCTGGCTTGCTGATAAGACGTCATGGAAGTTCCCAGTACAGCAGATGCTTCATTGATGTTCAGGGCCTCAAACCCCTGGCTCATGGTTTCATGGATTTCTCCATCCATCTCTATGTACTTATACGTAGCCAGATGACTAACAAAGATGTCTTCTTCCCCACAGATGGTGATGATTTGGCCTTCCCACTCGAATTTCAGCTTCTGGTGAAGGGTAGACGTAACAGCGCCGGCGGCATGGATCCAGGGTCTACCCAACAAACAGCTGTAGGGCGGCTGAATGTCCATCACATAGAAGGTAATTTTGAAGGTCTGCGGGCCAATCATCACAGGCAGATCAATCTCCCCAAGCACTGATCTTTTAGAGCCATCGAATGCTCTTACCACCAAATTACTCGGGCGCAAGGCCAAGCCATCGTACTCTAGCTTCACTAAGGCTTTCTTTGGTAGAACATTGAGTGACGACCCAGTGTCCACCAGTACATGAGATAGAACAACACCCTTGCATTCTAGGGTGATATGTAAAGCCTTGTTGTGGTTACGTCCCTCAGTTGTTAAGTCAGCATTGGTAAAGCCCAGTCCATGACTGGTATTGACATTTGCTACCACAGTTTCTAGCTGATTAACGGTGATCTCCTCTGGCACGTATGCTGCGTGCAGGACTTTCAGTAATGTATTCCTGTGAGCTTCAGAACACATCAACAGTGATAATATGGAGATTTTTGAGGGAGTTTGGTGAAGCTGATCCACCACCTTGTAATCACTTCTCTTTATGATTCTCATAAACTCGTCTACATCTTGTTCAAAAGGTGTCTTCTGAGTTTCTTTGACAGCCGGCTCTTCAGATACCACACTTTTTCCTTTCGCTTTAGCAGTAGCCTCTGCCTCAGCATTAGGTCTTTGCATTTGTGAGGCGAAAAGGCGTCCGCTTCTGGTGAAGCCTCCGCCTCCCCCGACATTATCAATTTGTGGAGAAGAGGTTGAAGAATCCAAAATGATTTTCTCCCCGTTGCAGTAGAGATCAGAGCCATAATGCCAAGGTATGGCATTACTGCTTTCATAGGGAACTGGCCCAGGTACCGTGATAGTAACTGGACTGACTGTAGCAGAAGAGGGTACTGAAATAGTGTGTGGATCGTAGTAAATGGTGACTGGTGATCTGGCAGGCGGTGCCACTGTTTGTTGTTGAAAGTTGTTGTTTGGAGGAACATTTGATGGATCATAGTAGATGGTGACTGTTGAGATATCTTCGTTAATTTCTGCTGGTGTTGTAGAAGATTCTACTGACATAATGGATGCTGATGTTGTAGAAGGAATGGTTGATGACTTTTGATTTGTTGAAGTGATGGACGGAGCCATTGCTGATGATATTGATGAATCGGTAGGAGTAATTGTTGCTGCAGTTGTAGGAGAATCAGGAATTGTTGTCAAAGGAATTGTTGGATTTGTAGGCGTCGTTGTCGTGATCTGAAGTATGCCATCTTTGATAAGACCATCTATGCCGCTTCTCAAATTATCACACCCGTTGACTGCAATGTTGCAATATCTACAACTGAGCTCACACCCGGGGAACATCTGGCACTCTAGAAGCTGAGCTTTAATTTCGACCAGAGGTGTTCGAATCTGTGCAACACTGGTGATCAAAGTAGAGTGCTTGCCCTCCTCAATGGCATTAATTCTTGGCCCACCATGATGAGGCATAGGATTCTTGTTGACATTTGGAGGAGGTGCAAAGTTGAGGGCTTTAGAATCCACCAGATCTTGGACTTTCATTTGCAAGGCCCTGCACTTCTCCGTATTGTTGCCAGGTGCATTGGAGTGGAAAGCACATCTGGCGTTGACATCATAATTCCTTGGAAGATTGGAGGGATCTGGTGGTGCCAATGTCCTTAATTCAACCAAGTTAAGTTTCAGGAGTTGTGGCAATAGGGCAGCATAAGGCATAGGGATAGGGTCAATCACCCTATTTGCCTGTGACGGTCTTTGCTGAAAAGGTCTTTGTTGTTTATTGCTGTTGTTGTTGTTGTAGGTTCTCTGTGGCGGATACTGAACTTGTTGTTGATAATGTGGTTGTTGTGGTGGTTGATATGCTGGTTGCTGAGGAATCGGAGCTGGAATAGTGACAGCTGCTATTGATCTGTGGACATACTGAGGTCTGCCCCTGTTGGCATGAATGGCATTTGTCTCACTGGTTCTTCTAGGTCCCACAAAAGGCTTCCTGGGATTACTGGACGAACTTGCACCGTTATCAGAAATCTTACCCATCTTCAAAAGGCTTTCAATCCTTTCTCCAGCTATAACTACGTCAGCGAAACTGGTGGAAGAAAAGGCAGCTAGCCTATCAATATATGTTCCTTGCAGAGTATTCATGAACATGTCGGCCATTTCTCTTTCCGACATGGGTGGTTGGACAGCAGCAGCAAGCTGTCTCCACCTTTGGGCATATTCCCTGAAGCTTTCTCTGGAGGATTGAGACATTCCCATCAGAAGGGTCCTGTTAGGGGCCATGTCCAGATTGTATTGGTACTGCATGATGAAGGCTTCAGCTAAATCTTTCCAGCATCTGATAGTAGCTCTGGTCAAGTGTGAATACCACTCTCTTGAAGCTCCAATCAAGCTGTCTTCAAAATAGAACATCCACAGCTTTTCATCCATGGTATATGCTTTAAGTCTTCCCAGAAAAGACTGCAAGTGAGTTCGTGGACAGGAAGTTCCATTGTACTTCTCGAAGCACGGGGGTTTAAACTTGTGGGGAATTCTTACCCCGTCTACTAACCCCATGTCTATTACATCAAAACCCAGGGAATTTTGAGACTCCGGAGATCTCAACTTCTCAGCAATTTCATCAAACCTCCTATCATAGACTTCATCCCCGGCTCCCATGACAGTGAATTACTCCTCTTGGGGGTCTTCTTGCAAGATCCTGCCTGCAGCAGTGTTTCCTGGTACATTCCTTGGGATGTTGACTTCCGGGTCTAGATGAGGTCCAAATACTGGTGGGTTAACATGAGGCTGACCTCCCTCATTATTACTAGTTCCTCCAGTCCCAGGATGAGGTTCCTCGGGGTTTTGTCTTTCTACCAATGCCCTTAACCTCTCTTGACTTTGGGCCATGTTAGTCATCACAGTCATGAATTGAGCCATTTGGTTCCTCATCTCCACTCTTTCATTAGCCATCTGAGTTCTGACCTCTGTCAGGTCCTGCTGTACTTGATCCATTTGGATACCAGGAAGGTTGTTGCGAGTAGGACACCGGTGCGGACGGTTGAGAGGGAACACCCGGCGGCGAGCAATAATTCCTAAACCACAACAGAGTTAGAAACAGACAAAATAATGACAAAACCTACAAAACAAAACAAAAGTTAGTATGCAATGCAGTATGCTTATTTGTTTTCCAAGGTATCCGGCTTGGTTCTTGGTTTTGACCTTTCCAGACCCTGAGGAAGATGCTTTGATGTTGTTTGAGAAAAAGAAACCCCACAATGGAAACGAACTAAAATATATTACAAATACTGAACAATACATAGTTTGTTTTTACAACATATGCCCTTAAAGGGTCAAAATACAACACAAAATGAAAAGTACATCAAATGAAAACAACAACAATCAAACAGGTCAGACATCAAGTCCAAGCTCATCCTCTTTAACTTCCTTCAAAAGTGCCTCCGTCACTGGACCAGCTGGATGCTCTGTGATGTTCCTGATGAGGAGGTTTCTGGTGGCAATAGCAGTGGTCAGCTTCTTGTGCCTGTCCTGGTCCTTTGACCTCTTCAAACCAGCCCTGAGCTTCAACTCTGAAATCTCCTTCTGGGCTGCCAGCAGAGCTTCTTGCTGCTTCTTTTCATTTGCCTCTAACTGCTCAATCCTGGCTTGAGTTTTCTTATCTTCTTGTGTCCGGGCTTCAGTGATCCTGACCCACCTAGCCTGGATCTCCTGCAGATAGAGATCAGTCATAGCCTTCTGAAACTTGGCCTCTTTGCAGGCATTCTTCAATATTTGTTCTCCAGCCCTTGCTTTTTTGATGTAGTCCTCTGTTTTCTCAATTTTAGCCAGATGCTCCAACTTAAGCTTTTCCAACCTCTCAATGTCCAGACGACCATCACTCCTTTCCCAAAGGGTCTTCTTCATAGCTTGAGACAGGTTCTCATTCCTTTCCTTCAGCTTCTCAAATTCTTCTAGGCTGACAGTGGCTGGAGGTGGTACTGTAGATGGCCCAGGTATATCTTCAATGGTGAAGGGCATTCCAGTAATCTGAGCTCTAGCATGGGACCAGTCATAGTACTGAGCTGAAGCAACATTATTGCACCTTCCAAGAATAGCCATCCCTTTTGTCTGGATGTTGTCCCAAGCCCAGGATGCTTGTCTGACAGCAGCTAGATTAGGCTTTATCTCACAATACAAGGTCTCGGCTAAATCTTGCACTCTAGGAGGGTGAATCAAAGCATAGCCCAATTGTCTCTTAAATAGCAGAGGATTGTAGTTGATGCAACCCTTTACTCCTATCAGAGGTACATTTGGGTATTGCCCATAGCTGGTGATGATGTCTTTGCCTTTGGTGCTCTGGGTGCACCATCTGATATTATCTGAAGTCAAAGCAATAAGTCTCTTAGCCCAATTCTTCTGTTGGTGGGGATTCAGGAAGGCATCTGTCTTAGGTAGGTGTTTGAGCAGCCAAGTGTGAAACAAAGGTGCACAGCATCTCACCAACTTCCCCCTTTATTTCTCATTCCTCTGATGAATGGAGTAATAAAAATCTCCCAGCAATGTGGGTACCGGGTTTCTCAGAAGGAAAAGATGAATGGAATTCTTGTTGATAAATTTGGGCTCATCTGCAAACAGTACAACCCCCATATATGCTGAGGGCTAGCATTGCACAAACTGCCTTCCATTCTCCCAAAGAGGCCTTCAGGATGGCCTGAGAAATCAAGAAGTCTAGGTGTAAACCAGGGATCCCAGCTTTTGTTGTCATACCTTGTTCCACCAAAGCCGGCTCCAGGTACAGTGCTTTTGCTACTTCCCCATTGTTGGGAAGAGTCATCTCTGGGTTGAAGGGGACTCCACCCCTGACAGGTACCCCAATCAATGATGAAAACTCCTCCAAAAGAGGTCCTAGCTGAAAGTATGGGAATGTGAAGCATCTCAAAGGAGGGTCATAAAACTGTAGGCAAGTGTGGATCATGCTCCTCTGAGAAGGATCCAGGTCCATAACCATGTCAAGGATACCTCCATAATGCTTTCTGAATAATGGGATGTGGTCAGGGGTGATAAGTGACTGGACCTGCCTGATACCAGTCAACACAGGCTCAAAGAAATGGTATGAAATGTTGCTCTTCCTGGGAGCCATGACTGCTGATGAAGAGCTGAAGATAAGTGCTGATGAAGACCAAGACTGGTACTGGAGATGGGCCACTGATAGGCTGATGCTGGTGATGATAAAGATGACTGAAGCAAGCAACTGATGAAGATAGCTGAAGCAGATAGCTGATGAAACAGAGGTCTATGCAGATGAAGGGGTCAAAACCAAGCCAAAATATAATGTGGATACCCTGAAAAACAAATAAACAAATGTTAAATGATGCAATGATGATGTATGCACATGATATGCAAGGGTTTGTGATCAAGCTGGATCTGATTATCTGTCTTGGTATAGGCCCATGTATGTTCAAGAAGTCCGGATGAAGGTTCAGAAATCCAGTAACCAAGGTGGGGGGACTCAAATAAAGAGTCACATATCCAGGGTTAAATCACAAGAATTGTCCAAAGTGAAGCATTCTTAAACACAACAAGTAACAGGGTATGATGTGGCCAATGGTACCTGCAAACCTGTAAACAGCCCAACCCTCTCACAGGTAGTGTTCTAGAACAAGGATCCTCGGACTTGGACCAATTATGAGAAGTGTAAACACTTCTAACCTGGAGGTACAGTGTTTACAATAACCATAAAATATCCTCCTCTAATTCACCTCAGTTTCTGAAGGTCATAATGAAGGTCATCCAGACTTAGCAAGCTTCCCAGATAGCCCTAGCACTACAGGAAATCTGTAGCACAGAGTTCTCAAGAAGAAACCCACATCTGAACCGTGTTTCATATTCCCGCACTAGACCGAAATGGAATGGGAAAGAACATGAACCACTCTATCCTAGGTGTCACTCAGGTCCCAGGTATAGGACCTTAAACTCTCAATGAAACCCCACCCACCAAAACAGAAACCAGATCCAGCAAAAATGGAAGTATGACAGTATGATGTATAAAACTGTAAAGAAAGCAGTAAACAAGATTGTACATAAAGCAATAAACAAAGCAAATAAACACAATCAGCACATAACACCCCAGTAAACACAAATCAGACAAGCGCTAGGAAGAACCCACAAAAAGAACCAGAAGCCCTGGTTACAGTATAAGGGTCCCCAGCAGAGTCGCCAAGATGTCGCTCCCACCAAATGACACGGGGACAAGAGGGGTACAGACGCGAACGGTCGGCGAAAGGAGGGAGAGAACACACAGGGGTGAACTCAGAAGACAAAGAGTCACCAGCTAGGCATTTTTATCCCGAAGGAAAGGTAATGCTGCATAAACCTAAGAAAAGATATGGATAAGACGGTTGCGAACCAGAGAGACTGAGAAAGGGGGTTGGTTACAACCTGGGAAGGTATTAGCACCCAGATTGTCTGTCGTACTCGACGGGATCCACGCTTGAAAGATTTGTGTTTTAAAGGGGTAGTGTCAGTGCTATTTGTGTACAAAAGCTGGAAAAGAATGCAAGTGTCAGTGCAAAAGAAATGTGAAATTAAATAAAGGAGTGTCAGTGTAAGGAAAGAATGTGAAGCTCAAGACTATGAGGCTTAGAGAGTAATGCTGGAAAAAAGGGGGAATATACAAAGACTTTTGTTCGATAACTGTTAGGTTATGCCTACGTATCCTCTCGTGCAAGAGGAAGTCAGAACACCGTAGTTCGACTCAAAGAGACTGAAAGGTAAATTGACTGGTGAACTGCTTGCTTGTCTATGCTCAAGTGTATGACATGTCTGGCTCAGGTGCAAACTGTCTTGCATTAGACGGAAGAAGCAAGTTCTCGTTTGTGAATGAGTGTGATGAGAAAAAAATCCCGAAGGAGACGATTATTGTTTGTTTTTGGTGATTTCAATCTTTTATTGCTTTTGGAATTTGTCATAAGAGAATGAGCTTAAGCCTAAACCAAGGGTTAGTAAACTCATCACATCCTCCCTTTGATTAGGGGTAATGAGAATACCTTAAGTGTGAAGTAAACACCTCACACTTAATCACCATGATGTAGGATTAAGATCATTAACCTACTTGTATTTATTTAGATTTTTTTGTTGTTTTTGTTTAGTGTTAAGTAATGAGTTTAAGCCATAATCAAAGATTTAATGGACTCATTACACCATCCTAATAGAAGGATAATAGATGAGAACATTTAAGTTGAGAAAGACTCCTCAACTTAATCCATGATTAGGGATTAACCTCATGACAAAACAAAGCCTTTATTAAATGGATTTTAGTTAATGATAAGATCAAGAAATGAGTTTTATGGTTTGTAAGACAACTTGAGGGGGACTTGTCCATTAACACTAGGGTTAGTCCTTCTTAACCAGTTAAGGAAGAATTAGAACCCTAATGCAAGGCCCAAGTTACAAGTTTGATGTCTTAGTGATTATTAGGTGGATTGATTAAAGGATTTAAACACATTAAGGGTTTAACACTTAGGATTAAAGTTATACACTCCATCCTAATAGAAGGATGCAGGCATAAGCTTAATCACAAAGCCTTAAAACCTTTAGGGTTTAGTCCCTGATTATGAGGTGAGAAGAGAAGACTCAAAGATGACACAAAGGTGAAAGCTAAATGGGGGACTAATAAAACCCTAAATATTATCATGCTTGGTTATTCCTAGGGTTAATGAGGCTTAAGAGAGAAAGATCTTCAGAGAGGCCACCAGGAAAAGGGACAGATGAATGGAGAAAGAAGTAAAGAGAAGCAAAACAACTTGCTTCACTTAAGAAGACAAGTTGCTTGAAGAAAGAAAGTAAGATGAACATGAATAAGCAAGCTCAATCCAACACACAATATAAAAAGCAGAAAATATGCAATAGAGATGAAAAGAGATTGTGAGAAGTGAAGGCAAATTCACTTCTCAAGACAACTTACCACCTGAAAAGTTAGCCAGAAGAAATGAAATGCAATGCAAATGAGATGAAATGTCATGATGCAAACCAAAGTCAGAAGCATTCACATGATGTTAATGATGCTAAGAGTTGATACAAACATGAGGCAAGACATGAGAATGATCATACAAGGACATAGATGCAGATGAAGCATGTTTTGAACCATGAATGTACATGAAAAGTTATGAAATGCAATGGACATATAACATGGCAAATGAAAGATGCAATGATCAAACATGATTCTAATATGTCCTAAGATGTATTATGAATCATGTGGATGCACAAAATGTCATGGAAAGTCATTGGATGCAAGCAAATGAGAAATGGATGCAAAGGAAGGCACAAATTAGGGTTACATGCATCATGCAATGCAAAAATCCAAAACCAGAAGCAAATGACATGATAAAAAATTGAAAATGCAATCAAAGATACCCTAAACCTATACAAGCTCACTTCCCAAAGGAGGGGATCCAACTCTTAACCTAGTGAAAGTTATGAATTTCTCAAGATTACTAGGGTTTTGAGGTACCTCATCATGAAAAATGCAAAACAAATTGAAAATGGAAGATCAATTCAAACCAAATTTATCCTATAAACTAAATGCCATGAAGGATGCAATGAAAGAAGAATCATCATCAAACTCTCAAGGGTTTGGCAGAATGGATTTTTCAAAGTTTGAGCCAAAATATTGCCTTAAAATGAATTTAATTCCAATGAAAATGATCAAAAGGCATCAAGAACAAAAAAGAAATTTGGTTTGAGGGTTTGATAATGTTTCTAAATGTTTCTAAATGCAATTTGAATTTTTTGTTGATTTTTAAATACCTAAATGCATTTTTAATTAATTAATTTTCATTAACTAATTAAAAATAAACACTTAAATGATTTAAAAATAATTTTTAATGCAAAAATATAAAAATAAAAATATTTTTGGGTTTTAAAAATTGATGAAACCTTTGACAAAAAATTTCGTAATTTTTAAATGCTTTTTACTATTTTAAATAATTCGTGCAAATTAAATACAAAATAAATGAAATTAAAATTAAAATGGGAGAAGTATGCAAAAGGAGAGGCCAGGATTCATTCTGGGTTTGAAAGCTTTGACCACGCGCCAAATCCAAGGGACAGAATTTAAACTGAACTAAACCTAATTAAAATATTAATTAATCCTGATTAATTATTAATGACATGATCTCAGCCACACACTCACACGCGGGAAAGTCAATCCAAGCGCCCAGATTCAAACTTGAAGCCCTAACCCTAATTACACATTAATGACTCTCAGGTCACCGGAGAAGAGCTCCGGTCGTCTTCTCCGGTGACCCCCTCACCTGAAGATTGCCAACTTCTTCCCTGGGTTATTTCTGGAGCTCTAAAGCTCCAGATTAACTCCTCTCACCTCCCTGAATCCAAATCCACTCTCAAAACAAATTTATTCTCACCCAAACTCAAGATTCGAAAGGAAGAACAAAAATGTCAGAAATTTCAGTCAGTCAATACAAACTCATTTCTACACCATTTTCAAAATTTCAAAGTTCAGTGTGATCAGTGGAGCATGCTTTATCATATTGCAACATTAAAAGAGGGTTCTGGAAAAATAAATTGCAGTGGCTACCTGAGATGAAGCTTTCAATCCAGGAGCTTTTTGACTGCTTCCTTGCTTCAAAGTGAACCCAATGAACCTCCTAAGGAGTTTGCAAAGCTTGTATGGAGTTTATTTTGGCTAGTTTGTGAGATTGAGGAAGTTCTGCTCAGAGAGGGGGAGGAATCGTGTTTGAGTTTCAGGGGCTTTCAAGGCAAGGTGAAGGGTGGTTTATGCTCTATGAAGCTTTTCTGAATGAATGGTGAAGTTGGTTTTGAGATTTGATGATTGTGTGATGAGATTCGAAGGAAAGTGCATAAGAGGAGAGTTTTGTGAACTATGGCTTATGAGAGAGATCAGGCTTGTGTGTCTTATGTGTTGAGTCTCATTTGGTACATGTATCATACTTGGATAGGTCATAGGAGTTGGTGTGGCCTAGCTTGATTGGTATGGGCCATTTTGCATAAAGTCAAGTCTAGGTGTAAGAGAGGTATGGGTCAATGGCAGGCCAAGGACAAAGGGGTGTCCTGCGCAGCAAGGATTGAGGAGAGCCATAGAATCAGTCTTGAGGTCAATTAGCAAGTGGATTAGGGTTTGTGAGAGGTTTTGCAACTTTGTGATCTTTTGGCCCTTTTGTGATTACTTGAAGCATAAGTCATGAAAATGGACAAACCCTTGGTGCATTCTGATTTTTAGGTATTGCTTTATGTTTGTACAAAGGTTAGAAGTCCATTTGAAGTCACATTTTGCCTTGGTAAGGGGTTTTGCAACTTTGCCTCCTTGGTGCAAGACTTGAAATTATGTGATTTTTCCCAACTTTGACAAGCCATAACTTTTGATCAAAAATGAATTAGAATGAGTTCTTGTACTTTTTGAAAAGGGAATGATCCATTCTACAACTTTTATGACCAAAGTTTTCTCATTTGAAGCATTTTTGAATCAATTTGAGGAGGTTGAAAAACTTTCCCAAAATGGCAAGTTTACATTACAAGTCACTTTCCCAAAAAGGCAATTTTGCAAATGACTTGAAATTCTTCAACTTTGTGAACTTCTAACATCTTCTATGATCAAATAAAGATCATACACATCCAAAATGATGAAGAACACTCTTTGGTTTGGTCATTGGGGGCCTCAGATGCTTTGATTGTACACTGACTTGCTCAAGAAGTCAACTCTTGATCAGATGCCTTCCCTATGGAATTTCTTCATGAAAATTGATATGCATGACCCTTATGACATATAGAGACCAATAGAAACAAGAATGACCAAAAAAATTGGAGTTATGGCCTCTGAAACCAAAACCCTAATTCTAGGTCATCTGTGCAGTTAAACCTGGCTCTGCTTCCATGCCATTCTCAGTTCTTGTGATTCTTTGACTTTCTTGACTTCGTGGAGACATAATATGATACTTGGACATGCATGGACCCCTTTGAAGTGATTGATGACCTTTGGAGTGGCTCAAATGGCTTTTGGATGGCTCAGATCACAAACCCTAGATGCAGATGACTCTGAATCAATGCAGTGAACCAAAAAATGTAAAATGAGATGTTATGATTGAACTTATGCATATGAAAAGATCATAAGCCATGGTGTGAATGGGTGAGGGCAAATTTTGGGTGTTTACAGATTGCTGCGCACACCAAAGATGAGAAGCTTTGGATGTACTATTTCCAGGACAGACTGTCTAGAGGTTCGCTAGAATGGTACATGAAATTGGAGAGGATCGTTGTTCATAATTGGAAAGAGCTCGGGGAGGCTTTTCTCAAGCAGTACCAATATAATATTGACATGGCTCCAAGTCGGACCCAACTGCAAAGCTTGTCTCAAAAGAATTCTGAAAGCTTCAAGGAATATGCGCAAAGGTGGCGCGAAGTTGCAACTAGAGTTCAACCCCCGCTGCTGGAGAGATAAATGGTTGATCTCTTCATAGATACCCTCCGTTGGCACTTCATGGAAAGATTAGCGGGTTGTTCATATAACGATTTTTCTTATATCATCCTAACTGGCGAGAGAATTGAAAGTATGATAAAACAAGGGAAAATTCAGAGTAGCGGAGCATCGACATCCGGAGTCAAGAAACCTTTTGCGAAGCAAAGAGAAGGTGAAGTTGGGGCTGTGTACACCCAGATGAAGAGGGGGAATTATAACTCCTATCATCAGGCAGCTCCTGTTACCATTTCTGCTCCCGCGAATCAACAACAGGTTCAGCAACCGCAACAATAGCGTTAGCAGAATTACCAGCAGCAGAGAGCTCCTCGTCAATATTATCCTCCCATACCAAAGGATAGGCATTTTGAGACGCCGTCGATGTCTTATTCCCAACTTTTGCAAAATCTCCTTCAACTTCAAATGGTTCAGTTGAGAACCTTACAGCCTCCAAGGCCGGGGCAGATTCTTGAGGGTTACGATGCTAACGCCCACTGCGAGTTCCATTCCAGATCTCCAGGCCATAGTACTGAAAATTTCAAAGCCCTTAAACACAAGGTGCAGTATTTTGATAGACTCCAAGGCAATCAATTTCGCTCCAACCCCGAACGTGTTGCAGAACCCCATGCTTCCGCATGGAAGGCTCATGGGAGCTATTGATAATGGGGAAAGCTTGAATCGTGTGTACTATGTCAATGACTTGAAGACTTCATTGTTAGCCGTGAAGAGTTGCCTAGCCGAGAAGGATATATTTCTAGGCTGCGAAGAGGGTTGTTTAGATTGGGAGAATTATGTTGATGGTTGTGATCGGTTGAGATCGGGAATACAAAGAATGATTGGCAAGGGCAGTATCCAGTTTGATAGAATTGTGAAAGAGGATGAAGTGTCAACAATGACTATCTACTATAATCTGGTACAAGTTCCAGCACCAGCAAAAGTGGCACCTGTAACCTTTACCACTCCTGGACCAAACCGTACTAGAGCGAAAGAGCAGTCCCATGGTCCTATGGGGCAGAGGTTTACTGTAATGGTCAAAAGCAATATTTGTCCTCTTTCATCTTAGCTCGGCACCAAGTTGAAAATGTTGGAGTTGGAGGGTTCACAAGGAGCGGGAGACTATTTGCGCCAGAAACATTGAGAAATAGTGTGGTGCCACCCAGAGACAACACAGAGGCCCAAGCTAGAGCTAGGGGAAAGCATCCCGTGATGAGTGATGCTTCGGCGCCAACTCCAGATCCTAATATTACCTTTGACAAGGAAGCGGAAGAATTCCTGAGGATCATCAAAAAGAGCGATTACAAAACAGTTGATCATTTGTAGCAGATTCCCTCTAAGATTTCGATCTTGTCCTTGTTGATGTGTTCAGACTCGCACCAGAAATCTTTGTTGAAAATTTTAAACAATGCCTGAGTGCCACAGGACATATCAGTAAATCAGCTTGAGACGATGGTGTCAAGTGTGAATTCCAGCCATGGATTTGGGGTTTACGGATACAAAATTGACCACTGAGGGACGCAGCCATAATCGAGCTCTACACATCTCTATGGAATGTAAAGGAGTCGTGCTCTCTCATGTACTTGTGGACACAAGATTGTATTTGAACGTACTTCCGAAGAAAGCACTGATCAAGTTGGACTATGACGAGGTTGTGCTTAGACCGAGCAACTTGGTGGTTCGTGCATTTGATGGCTCAAAAGGTCTGTCTTTGGAGAGGTGGAGCTACCAATCAAGGTAGGACCACAGGTTTTCAATACAACTTTTTATGTTATGGATATCCAACCAGCATACATGTGTTTGCTGGGACGACCCTGAATACATGCAGCAGGGGTTGTGTCTTCAACCCTCCACAAGAAGCTCAAATTTTTCTAGGAAGGCCAGATCGTTACAGTGTGCGGGGAAGAAGATATCTTCATCAGTCACTTGTCTTCGTTCAAATATGTAGAGGTAGACAGAGAGATTGTTGATACTCCTTGTCAAGCCTTCGAGCCCAACAGAACCAAGGGTACATCATCATCAGTCGCCTTGTCAGAGGATAGGAAGAAAGGAGTGTCCATAGCATCCTACAAGCAAGCCTTGGAGGTTGTGGAATCCGGTACGAATGACGGCTGGGGTAGAATGATTGAAGTCCCAACGAGGAAGGATATGTTTGGGGTTGGCTATAATCCTGGCCAGTCGATGCCAGATCAAAGCTCTAGAGGTCAGAAAGGACCGATTACCTTCACCAGTGCAGGGTGGTTTGGTCATGGTAGCATCCGTGTCATGCAGGATAAAACGGTTGATAGTGATTATGAACTGGACGAGTGGATAAAGCCTTATGTCCCGGGTGTACAACTCAGTAACTAGTCGGCCGAAGCGATCATCTTTGTCACTCAACCAGAAGAGTAATTGTCTCGTGTTTCTATTCTTTTGTATGAAAGTTCTATGCCTTGCCCAGGGCATAATAACTCATTGTAAGGGTTCATCATTTCATAATGCAATAACATCATCATTAATAAAGTGGACATTTTAGAATTCATTCACGGTTTTCCTTGTCTTTCATTTTATTTTTGTTTTTAAAAATAAATGGCAATGTTTTTCCATGTCTCCCACATTTTCTAAATCTAGCATGAATCATCATTCATGCAAATGTACCTCATCGGGTCTCATCAGTGACGACCTTGCTATGGCTCAATATGACTTCGACAATCCAATTTACTTACCCGACAAGGAAGGTGAAAAAGATTGTGAATTGCCCGAAGAATTATCCAGAATGCTCAAGCAAGAGGAGAGGGTGATTCAGTTGCACGAAGAGGCCATTGAAGTGGTGAACCTGGGTACTGAAGAGGACAAAAAAGAAGTTAAGATCGGGGCTGCATTGGAAGAATCTATGAAGAGCCGTTTGATTTCCTTGATCCGAGAATATGTTGACATCTTTGCATGGTCTTACCAGGATATGCCAGGGTTGGACACTGATATCATAGTGCACAAGTTGCCACTCAAAGAAGACTGTCCACCGGTGAAGCAAAAATTGAGAAGAACTCGACCTAACATGGCTATCAAAATCAAGGAAGAGGTGAAAAAGCAGTTTGATGCCCGATTCTTGGTTGTGACAAGTTATCCTCCATGGTTGCAAATATTGTGACAGTTCCTAAAAAGGATGGTAAGGTTAGAATGTGTGTGGATTATCGGGACTTGAATCGGGCAAGCCCTAAAGATGACTTCCCGTTGCCACATATTGACGTGTTAGTTGACAACACTGCCCAATTTTCTATGGTTTCCTTCATGGATGGTTTTTCGGGCTACAATCAGATCAAAATGTCGCCAGATGACATGGAGAAGACTACTTTCATTACCTCATGGGGCACCTTCTGTTACAAAGTAATTCTGTTTGGTTTGAAAAACGCTGGAGCTACATGCCAATGGGAAATGGTGACTCTGTTCCACAACATGATTCATCACGAGATCGAGGTCTACGTCGATGACATGATTGCAAAGTCACAAACAGAAGAAGAACATCTTGTCAACCTAGCTAAGCTATTTTATAGGCTTCAGAAGTTCAAATTGAGATTGAACCCGAACAAGTGAACATTCCAGGTGCGTTCCGGGAAGCTGCTGGGCTTTATTATCAGCGAAAGGGGGATTGAGGTCGACCCTGCAAAAGTGAAAGTGATTCAGGAGATTCCTGAACCAAGAACCGAGAAGTAATTAGTTGCTTCTTAGGGATGTTAAACTACATTACACGATTTATCTCTCACCTAACAGCTACATGTGATCCTATTTTCAAACTTTTGAGGAAGAATCAGGCCATCACTTGGAATGATGACTGCCAATTAGCTTTCGACCGAATCAAGGAGTATCTGCAAGAACCTTTGATTCTCATACCTCTAGTTCCAGGGAGACCTTTGATCATGTACCACACGGTGCTCGAGGGATCAATGGGATGTGTGTTGGGTCAGTAGGATGAGTCTGGTCTAAAAGAGCATGCAATCTATTACCTTAGCAAAACGTTTACCGATTGTGAGACCTGATACTCACGGCTCGAGAAAACTTGCTGCATTTTGGAATGGGTTGCTCGCCGACTAAGACAGTACATGATGACTCATACCACTCTGTTGATTTCCAAGATGGACCCCGTTAAGTACATATTCGAAAATCCAGCTCTAACCGGAAGAGTAGCTCGATGGCAGATGATTCTGACATAATATGACATCCAATATACTTCACAAAAAGCTATCAAGGGAAGTGTATTGTCGGATTATCTGGCCCAGCAGCCAATTAAGGATTACCAACCAATGAGGTTCGAATTCTCGGATGAGGACATCATGTTCCTCAAGTCAAAAGACTGTGAAGAACCTCTCCCGGAGAAGGGGCCAGACCCCGAATCCAAATGGAGTCTGATGTTTGACGGAGCCGTTAACATAAATAGAAGTGGAGTTGGTGTTGTTATTATCTCGCCGGAAGGGATCCATGTGCCCTTCACTTTCCGACTCACATTTGATTGCACCAACAATGAAACAGAGTATGAAGCCTGCATAATGGGGATCGAGGAAGCAATTGGTTTGAGAATCAAGAACCTCGAGATCTTCGGTGATTCAGCTTTAGTCATCAATCAGGTTAACGGGAAATGGATGGTTCATCAACCTTATTTGATTCTTTACAGAGGCTATATTAGAAGGCTGTTAACTTTATTCATAAAGGTCAAGTTGCACTATATACCTCGGGACAAGAATCAATTTTTTGATGCCTTGGCAACCTTATCCTCCATGATCAAGGTTCACCAAGAGAACTATGTGCCTAGAATCGATGTATCTCGTCTCGAGAGACTGACATACGTGTTTATAGTTGATGGGGCTAGTGATGACAAACCTTGGTGCTATGTTATCAAGTGCTTTCTGAAATCTCAGGAGTACCCAACAGGGGCATCCGGTAAAGACAAGAAGACTCTTAGGAGGTTGGCAGGCGGGTTCTTCTTAAACTAGGATGATGTCCTCTATAAACGGAACTTTGATATAGTCTTGCTCAGATGCGTGGATAGACACGAAGCAGACCTGTTGATGCAAGAAGTTCACGAAGGCTCCTTCGATACCCATGCTATAGGACATGCTATGGAAAAGAAGCTTCTCAGGTCGGGGTGTTATTGGTTCACCATGGAATCTGATTGTTGTAAATACTCCTGCAAGTGCCACAAGTACCAAATATATGCTGATAAGGTGCATGTGCCTCCAAATCCGTTGAGTGTCATGTCTTCACCTTGGCCCTTCGTCATGTGGGGCATTGATATGATTGGCAAATTTAGCCAACTGCTTCTAACGGTCACCTCTTCATCCTAGTTGCCATAGACTACTTCACAAAGTGGGTCGAAGCGACGTCTTATGCCAATGTCACCAAACAGATGGTAGCCCGATTCATCAAGAGGGGTATCATCTACCGATATGGAATTCCCTAAAGAATCATTACTGACAATGGTTCTAATCTCAACAATAAGATAATGGCAGATCTCTGCCAGGATTTCAAAAACGAGCATCACAACACTTCGTCGTACCGCTCGAAGATGAATGGCGTCGTCGAGGAGGCCAACAAGAACATTAAAAAGATTGTGTAGAAGATGGTTATGACATACAAATATTGGCATGAGATTTTACCGTTTTCACTGCATGGGTACCGAACATCGGTGCGCACCTCGAGCGGAGTAACCCCGTTCTTGCTTGTGTACGATATGGAGGCATTCCTACCAATTGAAGTTGAGATCCCTTCGCTGAGGTTAATGATGGACGTCAAGCTTGAAAAAGTTGAATGGCTCCGATCCAGGTACAATAAGTTAAGCCTCATTGAAGAGAAACACCTAGCAGTTCTATGCCATGGACAGTTGTATCAACGGCGAATGAAACGAGAATTTGACCAGAAAGTATGCCCTCAACGGTACATACCCGGCGACTTAGTGCTGAAAAGGATCCTTCCTCCTTTAACAGATCATAGGGGCAAGTGGACACCCAATTATGAAGGTTCATTCGTGGTTAAAAAGGTCGTCTCGGACGGAGCCTTAATGCTAACAACCATGGATGGCAAATATTTCCAATCCCCCGTCAATGCAGACACAATTAGAAAATACTTCGTGTAAAGAGACCCGCTGGATAAAAATAGAATAAGAGTTCAGGCAAAAAAGGGCATCCCGGCAAGCCAAAAACAAAATAAAAGGTTCGAGCAAAAATTAGGAAAATAAATGAAAAATATACACCTGCTGAGCTGAAAAGCCACATCGGACGGCTCAGGCAAAAAAGAGTATCCCAGTGGACTGAAAAACCCGAAAGAGCGATCCACGCAAAAGAGGGAATAAAACGAACAACTGCGATCTGCGAGATCTGTGAAACGTCATCAGTAGTCAAGGATAATCTTAGGGTTAAGGATCAATCCAATCGTTTTCCTCAAAAGCAGAGCACGCAGAGCATCTTGAGGACATACAAGTCATGGCCGGGTCGGAGCTTGTTGAGATCTTATTTTCAACATTGCCATTAGGATAACTTATTTTCCTTTTACGCAATTTCCTCTTTCCAGGGATTGCTTCCTGGTGTAATGCTTGTTCATGGCCCCCTTTCAATCAATAAAAGTGCAATTTCATTCAAATTCGCTTTCATTTGTTTTTGTTTTTCATCTACCGTTGATTGATTTCAAAAACCTCTAACAAACTGTGATAAGTATTACATTGGGGATACGTGAATGCTTTACAATATGTGCATGAGAGCAAAAACACTTGACATATATCTGATGTGTTGAGCAACAAGGATGGTGATTCAGACCATGAACCCGGGGTACGCATGCCCGATTAACTCTCATTTTGCAGGTACTATCAGTTGTGTTCATGCAGGTACAGGTGTTGCAATCAAAGCCATTGCCAGCATAGAACTTTAGGAAACCTTTCCTCAACATATATTTTAGCGAGATTCCTCAGTAAGTCTCGTTAGAATACCCCTTCTCCAGAAGAGCAATAACAAAAAGGAGGATATTTCCCGAGCATATCCCCAACATGAGACACCTTACGATCTATATCTATTATCCTCAGCAAGAGGTGGTCCAAACTTGTAGCTTTAGCAAGAAGCATCCTCTTTGATGGGTTCCATCATCCCCAGTAGACGTGGAAAGGGAAATCTTCCCCAGCTTGATAGCAGAAGGCTGAGAATGTTCTCCCCAAGCAGAGATCCTTCCTTCAACAAAGGAGTATCCCCAACCAGAGTCTTCATATCTCCAGCAGTACGGGAGAATTCATCACTCCCCAGCAGAGATGAAGAAGATTGTGTATCTGAGAGAATCCCCAACAGGTTTCTTCCTCAACAGAGTTTCAGCACATCTTCTTCCCCAACAAAGTAACAGAAGGCGGATCTTCTCCCTAGGAAGAGAGTCTTCCTTCAACGAAGAAGTATTCCCACATCAGAGTCTTCATTATCGATAGTAGTACAGGAAGATTCATTATGCCCTAGCAGATATGGAGGAAACTGAGAGTTTTCTTCCTTACACAACAGCTGTTTGCAGTTTCCCCAGCGAAGTCATTGATCAAAAGTCCAATCCTCATTGGAATTTCTTCCCTAATCGAAAAGTTGTGTATCTGAGGGGTCCCCAGCAGATCTATTCCTCAGTAGAGTACCAGCACATTTGATTCCCCAGCCGAGTCGGAAGGATATCACTTCCCCAACGGAGTTTAACGGGTAGCGTACCTCTCAATTCCAGTTCATCCCCAACAGGGTCTTGGCTCTCCAATCTTAAAGTCCAATTTATTTTTGGCAATGGAGGCAATTCAGAGCCGACGTATCATTAGCATTCTCTCCCCCACCGAGTTGCTCTTCCCAATAGGGATTCATCAAATCAATTCAGTGATTATCGTTCCCCAACGAAGCCACTTGGGATGCCTGTTATCTCCTCATCAGGAGATCCCCTTGCATTTGCATCTAGTAATCATCATTACATTTGCATCCTCTAAATGCATAGCATTTCCATCATTATGGAGCATTACGCCATGGAAAAATTCAAACATATGCATATGAAGCATAAGCCAGTTTTGGGGTGTAACACGGTGGGAGAACTGACTTTAAGTAATGTTGCGGATAGCAAGAGTCGCCACCGACTTTTATTTTATCCATAAGGAAAGGATATAAAAGAACAGGAAAGACCTTAGAGATATTTTTGGGTCCGGGGGGTAGGTTATGTAAAGGGAAGGTGTTAGCACCCTTTACATCCATGGTTATCCATGGGCTCTTAGTTACTTAGCTCACTTTAAATTGTTTTTTGAAGGTGTAGTGTGTGAATAGAAAAATTTTCAGAATAGTTGATAATAATCCATGTACGGATGTGTAAAAACTTGTTTGAAAATTTGTTTGAAATTGTGGAAAGTTTGAAAATTGGAGTGAGCAAGTAACTAAGAGGAACCTACCCTAAAGTTTAAAGTCCTTCTTGTTCTTTATCCTTTCCTTGGTAAGACTATCCCTACTATTAAGGAGTAGGTAGTCATTACCTTGGATGTAAGGGACATGAGAGGGACATATGTTTGTATGGAGGCAACTGTGGGGTGTAATAAGCATACGGGAGGGACTATCATCATCTTTCGAAGGGACTCGATTCGTATAGGCAACCATGAGGGACTTGATGATTTTTATTTTTAGGGACTTGCTTTATACACCCCACTTGACCATTATTCGTAGGGCAACTTGAGGGATAACCTTAGAAATGTGAGACGGCGATTAAAATCGACTTACGTGTGTGTGAGTGTTTATTTTAATTATCTTATGATTAAAATTATCTAAATTTATTTTAATATGACATACATGTTTTTGCACTCCCTAATTACTAACCATAGCAAAAATAATTAAATAATTAAAATATTTACAAAATTACATCCGGGAAGCAGTTACATAATTATAATAATAAGCAAAATAAATAATAAGCAAATAATAACAATTTAACAATAAATAAATAATGGGTTAGTGATAAGTAATAATATTAAATAATAAGCAAAAAGTTAGTAATAATAAAATAAAAGAGGTTAGTGAATAATAATAATTAGTGAAATAATAATAATATAAAATTAATAAAGCAAAATAAATAATATGGTTAGTAGTAATAATAATTAATCAAAACATTATAAGAATAAGAAATTAACAATTTTTAGCATAAACAATTATATTAAGAAACAAATATGAACAAACAATTATTTTAATTTACAAATTATTAAATTATTTTTAAATATATTATAGCTACAAAACTTAATTATTATAAATTCAATTATTTCTAAACAAAAGTTATAAAAAGTATTTACCTAATATATAAAGAGAAAAATAAATTATAAGTATATTTATAAAAACTTTAATTTCTAATAATATGAAATATATTTATATTTTAGATGAGAGAAATAATTTATAATTATATTTATAATATTTACATGAATCATACTAAATAAATAAATATACATTATAATTACATTAATAATTAGAAAATAAAATTACTTAGAAAAAATAGAATTAGATTTTTATTTTAGAAAATATTTTTAGAGTTTTAGAAAAAATTAGGGTTTTGTTATATACAAAATTAAATAATATACATATACATATTATAATTATATAAAATAACAAAATAAATTTTGGATAATAATAAAAAACAGAAAGTTTAGAAATTTTATATAATATGATTTTATTTTAAATTTGGAATATATATATGGTTTAAATTTTACAAATAAAATACTTAATTAAGAAAGATAGAAAAAAAACAATGAAAAAAAAATTGGGAACTTACCTTGGCTGGGTTTGAACCCATGTCCTTCTGATTACCAGCAACAACACCAACCATTAAGCCAAGCCAGGCGCAGGTGACAATAAAGGCAATCCACTTTGTTTTGTGCCTTAAACCAATGAACCAGGAAAATAATGAGAAAAATAAAAGGCCTGGGGTGGTTTTGAACCCAGGACCTTATAGTTAAACATGCGCACGCTTTACCACCTGGCTGGGAGAGCCTTCCTGTTAGCTGAATGGCCTTGAATCATAATATATTAAGTCTTCTATTATCCTGAAAAATAAAACAAAAAAATAATGGCCCCAGCAGGATTCGAACACAAGTCATAAGGCCAACATGCATACGCCTCCTTCCACTGGGCCACAAGCATTCCTGTGATAACCAAACAACAACAATTCAAAACATATTTTCACCAATATTTGAATTTTCCAGCGCGCGGGAGACCTTCTTCTTCCCCAAATTTCCTGCGAATTTCCTCTTGAGTTTTCCTGCGAATATTGTTACGGGTTCTTCATCCCTGCGAATCATAAACTCAATCCAAACAACAAAATTTCATAAAATTGATTATGTCATTGAATTGCTACTGAGTTTTGCAGTTGTCCCATGTCTTTAAAATCCATTTATCATTAGGGAATCATGAAACCCTAAAGGGAGCCGTAAACCCTAATCATGGTGGATGCTTGTACCTGCAAGAAAAATCCAATTGAACCACCCAGAATCGTTCTAAAGTCCATTCTAAACATCATACAACAATCAAAAACAAGTTAAACATGATAAATCAATGGATTCGAAAAAAATATGTTCAAGGTTAATATGAGTTCGGGTCAGGCAATAGGATGCACATGGGATGCATATGGGTGATGATTTATGATCAGGAGAGTCCAAGGAAGCTTGCTATGTCTTCAAAATACCTTGTAGAACTCTGGAAATCAGAAACCGAAAGTGAGTTTTTTGAAGATTTTTTTATTTTTGTGAACTTACTTGTGGCTGCTGGAAATCGTCCTCTCTTGTTAGGGTTATGTTTTGTATATATATGAGATTGAATTAGGTCAGAAACATGGATTGGTTGTATGAAAATTTGATCCAAAAAATATTGAAAAAGATCATGTTGTAAAATTCAAATATTTGATCATGAAGACTTGATATCTTTGGATTAGTCATATGATTTCCTTCTCTTTAAGCTTCAATCACTAATTAAGAATTTCTAGAACCTCAATCTTCACCCAAAAATAGATTTTCACATTTTATATTTATTTAAAATGATTTTTATGAATTAAATCAATAATAAATAAAAATAAAATAATAAAAATGCTGAATTTTGGTCAATTGGGTCGTGCATAATGAGATGAGATGGATTGGATCACAACTTAACAAGCCCATTTGGAAAGAATTACTTTTAGGCCTCCATTTTCAACATAAACCATCACAAAATTTCCCAACTTTACAAGGGCACATCTCCCTCAATTTTAAAGGTATGAGGGTGTTCTTGGACTTTTTGGAAAGCTTGAAGAGTCCTCTAAACAACCCCATTGGTTTCAGGTCCATATCATTTACCAATATCAAGTTATGCCCTTTTGAAGTTGTTGACTTTTTGTTGACTTTTGAAATGACCTATAATGTCTTAGATCATATCTTTCAAATGAAGCATTTTTGGGCTTAACTTTCAACATCAAAGTTGTAGAGAATTCAATTTCCTTCAAAATGAGCTTTGGATGGATACTTGGTGATGAAGTATGTGAAAGTTATGGCTGGTCAAAGTTCAGTTGACTTTTACTGAGGAAACCCTAATTTAGAAACTCCTGATTATTGATGATCTGGAATCTCCTTGATGAATCATGATCAACCCTTGATCAAATGATGAATTTCACTTCATATACTTGATGTTGGCAAAAAATCATGAAGTTTGACTTTGGTTTGACCACAGTTGACCTCAGTTTGACTTTTTAACTGTACTGACTGGTTTTGACTTATTTGATCATCTGACTGAGCAAACTTTTGAGAAAAGTCTTGAAACTTGTCATGGGGGTTCTTATACACATATAAGATGTTATGAAGCTCACTTGAGGTATTGGAAGTCCATTTAGCCTGATTAAAGTCAAAACCCTAGTTTTGGATGCACTGCTTAGGAGGTGCATTGTCTGAGGGAATTGACAACTTCTTTGACCAATTGTGAACTTTGTGAACCTTGTGAATCTTCATAAGATGTCTTGTGATACTCATGGGAGGTATTGTGAAGCTTGTGAACCTTGTGAACCTCATGAAGTGGCTTTGTAGACCTCATGAACCTCAGGAAAGCTTTGTAATCATTGTGAATCTTGTGAACCTTGTGAACTTTCAAGAAGTAACTTGTAGACTTCATGAATCTCATGAAAGGTCTTGTAAATGTAGAGAAACTTGTGAACCTTGTGAACCTTCAAGAAGTAACTTGTAGACTTCATGAACCTCATGAAAGGTCTATGCAAATGTTGGAGAACTTGTGAACCTTGTGAACCTTCATAAAGTAACTTGTAGACTTCATGAACCTCATGAAAGGTCTATGCAAGTGTTGGAGAACTTGTGAACCTTGTGAACCTTCATGAAGTAACTTGTAGACTTCATGAACCTCATGAAAGGTGTTGAAAGCATTATGGAACTTGTGAACCTTGTGAACCTTCAAGAAGTAACTTGTGGACTTCATGAACCTCATGAAAGGTTGTGGAAATGTTGAGAAATTTGTGAACCTTGTGAATCTTCTTAGAACACAAAGTCTTGTATTGTGAGGGCAAATTTTGGGGTGCAACAGCTGCCCCTGTTCAATTTTCTGAAACCTGAGGGGTTAGATTGGTATATTTGCCAGTCGTGACCTGGAAGGTTGAAGGGGATTGAACACAAAAGCCCAAAAATTTGCACTCACCAGTGCATAGAGTGATATTGATGGTTGGTTGAATATGATTGAGTGGGCTTAAAGATGCCACTAGGGGAAAATTCTTCAGATATATTTCTTGGGATATAAAGCAGTCCAAAATATGGAGGTATAATGAAAGCTGTCAGGAGTCTGGAACAGTCCTGAGGTATTGATGATATGTTTTCAGGATACTGGAGTAATCCTGATGTAACAGCATGTCTTCATGAGGATAGAGCAATCAATAATGATAACCCTAAAGCAGTCTTGAAGTAATGATATGATTTCAGGAGGATAGAGCAATCAATAATGATAACTCTAAAGCAGTCTTGAAGTAATAATATGGTTTCAGGAGGATAGAGCAATGAATAGCTCTAAAGCAGTCTTGAAATAATAAGATGGCTTCAGGAGGATAGAGCAACCAATAGTGATAACTCTAAAGCAGTCTTGAAGTAATAATGTGATTTCAGGAGGATAGAGCAACCAATAATGATAACTCTAAAGCAGTCTTGAAGTAATGATTTCAGGAGGATAGAGCAATGAATAACTCTAAAGCAGTCTTGAAGTCATGAGAAGTTATCAGGAGGATAAAGTAACCCTGAGGTAACAATAAAGCAGTCCCAAAGTAATAAGAAGTTTATCAGGAGGATAAAGTAACCCTGAGGTGACGATAAAGCAGTCCTGAAGATCATAAGTTTGTCTGTTGGATAATTAACCTGAAACAAGGTAGCTTTCTGTATAATAACATTAGTTTATGCTTTATGTATGCATGTATGATATGATGTACTTAAGTAATGTATTATGTGTCTATGGATATATATGATATGGTATGATGTAAATGATGTATGTATGATATGATACTGCCGAAAGCGTCTGGATATCTTCGTATAACAACTGCTGGCCAGGGAAAATAAATCCCGATTCGTTGTTGAAGAATATGTAACCTTCTGTCTGCTGGGGATAACAGGGTATAGATAACCTCCCGTATGCTGGGGATGGTAAGGTATAGATATAACCTCCCGTTGTTGGGGATAGTAGGGTATATATAACCTTCGTCTTCGTTTGATGGTAGGGTAGAGATAGTATCCCTTCGTTCGTCGTACCCTTATTGGAAAGCAAATTCCTGAATATCCGTATGAGGATAAAAGAGATGGATATAAATTCCAGGGGAGATAAGACTTTATGAAGATGGATTCGTCCTACTGAGAGTTTGTAACTGTCTTGTAAAGGTGAACCGGCGAAGCTTCGTTGAAATCCTTCCCTCGTTCGTCCTTAGTAAATACTATTACTGCATTTCCATGCATTTCTGGTAAACATCAATCATATTAAGCATACATACATTCAAACACAACCAATGGACGTTTTGCTTATGTAAATAGGGTAAAAGTAAATCTGGATTCAAAAGATGGAATTTATTTATATCAAAAAATGACCCGTACACGGGTAAGTTTGTACAAGGAGACATAAACCCTAGTAAGAGGATTTTGCCATAAAGTTTTTACAAAACAAGGAAAATCAGCTATGTGGAAAATAATCCTATTGAGTTTCAATTCTACTATTGCCCTTCAAGTATCTCATCTTCTTGCTGTTGAGGCGGAAATGATTGGATTGAGCTTTATCTGCTCGAGCTTGAGTAAGTAGCACAACTGGTCGCAGTTTTATGGGTGATCCAAACGAGACATAGTCATACGCTTTAATCCCTAACTTTTGCCTGGATTGCCTTTTCAGGTTTTCAATCCACCGGGATACCCTTTTTTGCCCAAGCCGCCTTTTCAGGTTTTCGACTTGCCGGGTGTACATCTTTTTATATATATCCCTAATTTTTGCCCAAACCCTTTTGGTTTGCCGGGATGCCCTTATTTTTGCCTAGGCCAGTCAACCTAGCGGGTCTCTTTTTATGCGTAGTATTTTTTAACTATGTCTGCGTTTACAGGCTGTGGGAAGTCTTCACCATCCATTGTAGTCAGTATCATGGCACCTCCTGAGAACACTGTCTTGACTACAAATGGTCCTTCATATATCGGAGTCCACTTGCCCCTAGGATCACCCTGTGGTAATATGATACGCTTGATTACCAAGTCACCGACCTGATATACCTTTGGCTTAACCTTCTTGTTAAAAGCTTTGATCATCCGTTTCTGGTACATCTGGCCATGACAAACTGCTGCTAACCTTTTCTCATCAATCAAATTTATCTGGTCAAGTCGAGTCTGAATCCATTCATCTTCGTCCAAGCCTGCATCCTTCATAATTCTTAAGGAGGGAATCTGAACTTCAATGGGCAGAACTGCTTCCATACCATAGACTAAAGAGAATGGGGTTGCCCCTGTTGAAGTACGTATTGTGGTACGATAACCATGAAGAGCAAATGGTAACATCTCGTGCCAATCCTTGTAAGTAACAGTCATCTTCTGTACAATCTTCTTAATGTTTTTATTAGCAGCTTCAACTGCCCCATTCATCTTTGGACGATACGGAGAAGAGTTGTGATGCTTAATCTTGAATTGCGTGCAGAGATCAGTAATCATAGTGTTGTTCAGATTAGAGCCATTGTCAGTGATAATCCTTTCAGGGATGCCATACCTACATATGAGATTATTCTCGATGAACCGAGCCACAACATTCTTAGTCACAGATGCAAATGAGGCTGCTTCTACCCACTTTGTAAAGTAATCAATAGCAACCAAGATGAAACGATGCCCATTAGAAGCAGTAGGCTTGATCTCACCAATCATATCAATGCCCCACATGGCAAATGGCCAAGGAGCAGTCAACACATTCAATGGTGATGGAGGTACATGTACTTTATCAGCATAAATTTGACACTTGTGACAAGTTCTGGAGTGTTGATAGCAATCAGCTTCCATGGTAGACCAATAGTAACCTGCTCTCAGTATCTTCTTTGCCATAGTATGACCACTAGAATGAGTGCCAAAGATCCCATCATGCATATCTTCCATAATCTCAATTGCTTCCTTCTTATCCACACAACGAAGCAAAGTTGAATCATGATTGTGCTTGTATAGAATCCCATTACTCAAGAAGAATTTAGCAGCAAACCTTCTCAGAAACTTCCTATCTTTGACAGATGCCCCTTCAGGGAACTCCTGAGCTTCAAGATATCTTTTCACTTCATAGAACCAAGGCTTATCCTCTGTCCCTTCAGTGTCAATCTCATTGCAGTATGCAGGCTTTTCAAATCTATCAATAGTAATCTTGGGAGCTTCATCATCCCAACTAATCTCAAACATAGATGCCATGGTAGCTAATGCATCTGCCAACTGATTCTCTCTTCGTGGAATGTGCTCAAAAGTAATCTCTTTGAAATGTGGGATCAAAGACAACACATGCTCTCTGTAAGGAATGAGGTTATCATGCTTGGTATCCCAATCTCCTTTGATCTGACTAACTACCAGTGCTGAATCTCCATACACATCAAGGAACTGAATCTTCATATCAATAGCAGCTTTAATACCCAGGATACATGCCTCATATTCAGCCATGTTATTGGTACAATGGAAACAAAGTCTAGCAGTAATCGGGGTATGACAACCTTCAGGGGAACTAATCACAACACCAACACCATTACCAAGTGCGTTAGAGGCACCATCAAAAACCATAGTCCATCGGGATCCTTGTTCAGGTCCGTCATACTGTCCAGGTTCTTTGGTAATAATCATAATATCTTCATCAGGGAACTCAAAATTCATTGACTGGTAATCATCCACTGCTTGATGAGCCAAATGATCAGCAACAACACTTCCCTTAATGGCCTTCTGAGTAGTATACTGTATATCATATTCTGTCAAGATCATTTGCCATCTTGCAATTCTTCCGGAGAGAGCAGGTTTCTCAAATATGTACTTGATTGGATCCATCTTCGAAATCAATAAGGTAGTATGGGTCAACATATACTGTCTTAGTCGGCGAGCAGCCCATGCCAAAGCGCAGCAAGTTTTCTCGAGCAGTGAATATCTTGTTTCACAGTCGGTAAACTTTTTGCTAAGGTAGTATATTGCCTGCTCTTTTCGACCAGACTCGTCATGTTTCCCCAACACACACCCCATTGAGTTGTCCAACACTGTTAAGTACATAATCAAGGGTCTTCCATCAACTGGTGGCATCAAAATTGGTGGTTCTAGCAGGTATCTCTTGATTTCATCAAAGGCAGTTTGGCACTCATCATTCCATTCCATCACCTGATCTTTCTTCAACAACTTGAAGATTGGCTCACAGATGGTAGTTAATTGGGAAATAAATCTTGCAATGTAGTTCAATCGTCCCAAGAAACCTCTAACCTCCTTCTCAGTACGGGGAGCTGGCATCTCTCGTATAGCTTTCACTTTTGCTGGATCCACTTCAATACCTTTTCCACTGACAATGAAACCCAGGAGCTTTCCAGATCTAACTCCAAAAGTACACTTGTTTGGATTCAATCTCAACTTGTATTTCTTCAACCTCTCAAACAACTTGTGCAGATGATCAAGATGTTGCTCTTCATTCTGAGACCTGGCTATCATATCATCTACATATACCTCTATCTCATGATGAATCATATCATGAAACAAAGCCACCATAGCACGCTGATATGTTGCCCCTTCATTCTTCAAACCAAATGGCATCACCTTATAGCAAAAAGTGCCCCACTGTGTCACAAATGTTGTCTTCTCCATATCTTCAGGTGCCATCTTGATTTGATTGTAACCAGAGAAACCATCCATAAAAGAGAATACCTTATGCTGAGCAGTGTTGTCTACCAGAATATCAATATGAGGGAGTGGAAAGTCATTTTTAGGGCTGGCCTTGTTCAAATCTCTGTAGTCTACACACATACGTACCTTACCATCTTTCTTAGGAACTGGTACCACATTTGCAACCCACTGAGGATAAGAAGTCACTGCTAAGAACCCTGCATTGAACTATTTCATTACCTCTGCCTTGATCTTTTCTGACATTTCAGGACGCATACGACGAACTTTCTGCTTCTTTGGACGACAATCTTCTTTCACTGGCAAACGGTGAACCACAATGTCTGTATCCAATCCTGGCATATCTTCATAAGACCAAGCAAAGATCTCTACATAGTCACGTAACATCTGAATCAACCTGCTCTTGACACTGTCCTCTAAATCAGCCCCTATCTTGACCTCTTTTCTGTTTTCTTCAGTTCCCAAATTCACAACTTCGACTGGCTCTTCATGTGGCTGTATAGCTTTCTCTTCTTGTTGTAACAACCTAGCAAGCTCTACAGGTATTTCACAATCGTCCTCATTTCCGTCTTCAGTTTGATAGATCGGATTCTCGAAATTATAATTGGCAATAGTAGAACTGTTATCAACAGGATCCAGAGTGGATGAGGATCTGCATTTTAGTGATGTGGGTGTGTGTAAGAACACATAGCTGATAAAGCAAAAATAAAAGAAAAGAAAGACAAGGAACACAATATTTACGAAAACGAAACGTCCACTGATTTTATTGAATGAAGTATGCAAATGAAATGACAACCCGTAATAAGCACACCATTGTGCCCCGGGTAAGGCACATGGCTTGAAAATTTTATTGTTCAAGAAAATTACAAATTTAAAAACATAACACAGTAATAGTATTTACTCCTGACTAAAGGAGATAGGGATAACATCTTCAGCTTTCCAATTATCGAGTCCAGCACCCACAGTAGGAAAAATCCATGCATCCAAGTTGTAGTCTTCATCTTGATCTCCCACAGCATTGAAAACCCCTTGATTGGTAATACGAGCAGCACGAGCACGACGAACAGCTTTCTGGGACTCTGCAGTGAAACCCAAACCAAACTTGTCAGACTTGTATGGAATATCAGGAAGCTGACCCCAAATAGTACAACCACCTTCATCCACCACAGCTCTAGCGTCATTGAGGGAGGCCATTGCCATTGTTGGAGGTTTTCTGGTGACCACAGGAACTTTCTTCACAGCAGGAGGAGCTACACAATCATTAACAACCCAGGGAACCACTTCAAATGACTGACACGGAGTCTCAATGTATTCACCTTCCATTTCCAGATACTTGAAAGTGTTTACATGGCTGACAAAGTATTCTTCCTCTCCATAGACAGTAACAACCTTTCCATTCACCGGATATCTCAACTTTTGGTGCAATGTAGAGGTCACAGCACCTGCCCCATGGATCCAGGGACGACCGAGCAGACAAGAGTACGAAGGACGAATATCCATCACATAAAATGTAGCAGTAAACACCTGGGAACCAACTTGGATTGGAAGATCAATTTCCCCATGTACTACTCTTCTAGAACCATCAAAAGCCTTCACCACAATATTACTGGGTTTCAGCACAGCATCTTCAGGACTCAGCTTATTCAGGACTTCCTTGGGCAACACATTCAAAGAGGAACCATTGTCTATCAGCACATGTGACAGGGTAGTGCCCCTGCATTCAATTGAAATATGCAAGGCCCTGTTATGATCCCTCTTGGCAGGGGTCAAATCAGCATCAGAAAATCCTAACCCATTGTCATAGGTCAGGTGGGCAACACAGTTTTCAAATTGGTCAACAGAAATTGCACTGGGTACATGAGCCATCTTCAGAAACTTGATCAATGACTTGGCATGAGCCTCAGAACATAACAACAAGGACAACATAGAAATCTTTGAGGGAGTATGCCCCAACTGATCCACAATGTCATAATCACTCTTGCGAATGATTTTCAATATTTCTTCCATCTGCTTAGAGAGATCATCAGCAGCTGGCACATCAGTAGATACAGGCTCAATAACAGGACCCTTGCCCCGAGAATCAGTGGTGGAAGTAGCAGCAGGAGTAACTGCATTCTTGGAAGCAACTGGAGGAGAGAAGACTCTTCCACTACGAGTGATCTTGCTAGATCCAGCAATATTATCAATGTCAACAGGCACATCAGGTAAAGGCTCTTGCTTAACACCATGGATGTAAACGTCAGACCCATAGTGCCAAGGCACAGCTTTGTCAGACGTATATGGGATAGGACCAGGAGTAGTAATGACCATAGGAGCTACTCTGGCTTCAGCAACAACTTTCACAGGACCTTCAGCAGTAATCTTGATTGGACCCTGATGAGTGATTTTAATAGGACCCTTTAAAGTGATTCTTAGTGGTACTTTGTCAACCATGTCAACCTCTTCAATCTTCTTACCCTGAGTCAGATGATCCACCATACTTTCTACAGATGCTGGTCTTCTTTCAAACACTATGGTATACTTATCCATGAGGCGTTGAATGCCATCTTTCAACCTGAAGCACTTCTCTGGATTATACTCACAATAAACACAATCTTCACGACAACCCGGAAAGAACCCAGCTTGCACTAACTTCTTTCTGATGATGGCCAATGGTGTGGTCAATTCATCAACTGAACGGATATGCAGATCTTCCTCAATGGCATTGACAGTCTTCTCGTGATTTGGCATTGGAGCAGTAATCACATTGGGAGTACCCGGAGGATCAAACTCAATTTCTCCAGCATCAATCATATCCTGAATTTTATTCTTCAAGACCCAGCAATTATTAGTATCATGTCCTGGACAATTTGAATGATATGCACATCGTGCATTGGGATTGTACTTGGGAGAGGTAACATTGGGATTCTGAGGAGCCTCCCTCAGGGTAATAAGTTCAGCCTTCAACAAATGTTGCAATGCCTGAGCCATTGACATGTTTATCTTCGTGAACTGTCTTCTAGCCCTCTGTTGGTTGCCCTGTGGCTGCTCTGTTGTTGCAGGAGTTGGATTTGAAATATGGACTGCACTAACAGACTGATGCCTTCTGTTACGATCAGATTGACCATAAACAGCATTGGATTCTTTCTTCCCAGTGGGAGGCTTCTTTGCAGTACCTGATGAAGAAGTGCCCACTTGGATCTTTCCACTCTTGATACCATTTTCTACCCGCTCTCCCGTCATGATCAACTCAGTGAAGCCAGATGATGAGCTTCCAATGAGATGACTGTAAAACGGACCATTCAGTGTACACATGAACATATCAACCAGCTCCCTGTCAGTTAAAGGGGGTTGAACTCTTCCAGCTAAATCTCTCCATTTCTGAGCATACTCCTTAAAACTTTCTTTGGCACCCATAGACATGCTCTGAAGCTGCATGCGAGTGGGGGCTAAGTCAGCATTGTATTGATACTGCTTATAGAAAGCTTCAGAAAGATCATTCCAGTCTCTGATATTGACATTCTCCAACTGATAATACCACTCCAACTGAGCTCCAGATAAACTCTCTTGAAAGAAATGGATCCACAACTTTTTATCAGCAGTGTGGGGTTGAATCCTTCTGACATATGACCTCAGATGCAATTTGGGACAAGAGACCCCATCATAGACAACAAAAGTAGGAACCTTGAAACCCACGGGTATGACCACCCCAGATATCAAGCTCAAATCCTCAAAATCCAGCCCAGATGATTTCTGCAACTCCATAGCATCCATCCTATCCACCAGCATCTTGAATTTGTCTTCATTAGACTCATGGTAGTAGTTAGCCTCAGAATCAGAGTCCCCCATTGTGTGGTGGAGACTGCCTACCTCTTGCTCAGATTCTTCAGATTCATAGTCTTCAACCTGTTCCTTGGTCTTGACAGGACCTTTGAACCTTCTTCCCATGTTGAGCAACCCAGCAGACCTTCTAGCCTTCTTAGTCTTCTTGGCCAGCAGTGTCTTCAATTCGTCCTGCCCCTTGGATAGGTTCAGGATCAGCTCTTGGAACTGTGCATTCTGTGCCTGAAGATCCTTAACTGATTGTTCAAGAGCCATTGCTGAAATAAACAGCGAGAAGATGAGAAACCTGTGCACAATTATAAACCTGTGATGCAATGAAATGATATGATAATGTATATGCAATGTTTTCAAGGACCGCAGGATTTAAATTTGCTTAAACAAACAAGAAAGTAACTTTTTATTAGTAATAACTTGTTTTGCCTTTTAGGCTTACAAAAAAAATGAAAGTGAAATAAGTACAAAAGATGGGGTTTTAAGTCTCCCATGGACGTTTCCTCTTTGTGTTGAGGTATGAGTTTAGATTCCGCTCCTCATGAAGTAGCTTTGTTAGCTCCAGAATCTTTTCTTGGCTTGCTTTGTAATGAGCCTCGAAAGTATCCCTTTGCTCCTTCAGTTGGATCCATGATCTCTGTAAGTCTTCCATATCAGTAGGCATGTCTGGGTGAAGGATGGTATAAGATGTGTCTCCTTCAGCAACAGGTTCCATGGTAACTGGTAGGACGGCAGGATATGGCATCATGAGTGTCTGAGCACGAGATCGTACCCATCTGAGATAAGCTTCCATAGGAATAGTGTACTTAGGCTCCAGTGTCTTGCTGTCAACCCTGTTTACCTTTCCCCAAGCTCGTATGAATCTCTGACGGTAACCCTGAAGATCGTTGTCGTAATCAAACACAATGCCCTGAATCAACATGTCATGTGGACCATCACTTCGGGCGTAACCAAACTGTCGTAAAGCTAGAGATGGGTTGTAGGTGATGCCTCCTCTTATGCCTAGAAGTGGCACATTAGGAAACTCCCCACAACGGTCAATGATGGTGACATTCTCCATAGATCTGGAGCACCAATGGATATCTGAGTGAGAAAGTGACATGATCCTCTTGGACCATCTGAACCCTTGCTCATTCTTCATTACTGAGCGAGGAAGGTGAGAAATAAACCACCTGGAAAGTAAAGGTATGCAGCACATCAAAGTTCCTCTTGCCCTTGTAGTACGGGTGTGAAGAGAATGCAGGATGTCTCCAAGCAATGTAGGCACTGGATTGTGACTCAGGAAAATGTTGATGGCATGAACATCTATGAACTGATCTGGATTGGGGAACAATACTAAGCCATATATCAGCAAGGCTAAGATATCCTCAAAAGCATCATAGCTCATGGCCTTCAAGAACATTTGAGCTTTATCCATTAATACCTTGGCAAGAATACCCTTGACTCCGCTTCTCGTCTCTAGAACAATATCAGATTTCTTCAGATGTAGAGCTGCAGCAATAACCTCTGGTTTGAGCTCCTTCTCCAAGCCTGTGAAAGGTCTTTGATCAAGAACAGGTATACCTAGAAGCTTAGAGAACTCCTCCATGGTTGGAACTAGCTGATAGTCGGGGAACGTAAAGCAGTGGTGCTTAGGGTCAAAGAACTGAAACAGAACACTCATCATGTCTTCATTGAACCCTGAAGTGACTAGATCCAATAGGTGACCATGTCTTTTGATGAACTGGGAATGATCAGACACTTGAGAAACCAACTCTTTAAGCTTAGCATGTATGCCTACAAAGTTGATCCTTATGGTGTTCCTACGAGTAGAAGCCATGACCTGCAACAAAGAACACAGATAAATCCTTTGGTCCTTGAAATGGTTAGTGAAAATGCTATGCTCATGATGCATGATGATGTCATGATGTTATGCTCAATCACAAACATGTGGCACACACAAACAAGTCACACAATTGTCCTAGGTTTAAAGGCTTGCATGAGGTTTAAGGTAAGTACCCTCCCCTGAAGTTAGATGGTTCATCCTGTCCTACAAAAGTAACCGGGTTCTAAGGGATCTCAATATCATTGATCCTTCACAAGGGTGGTTGATCAGAAGGCAACTTACTTGCCAACCAAAACCCTCCAAGTTTAAGATCTCAATGAGTGTAGTATCGAGTGTCAACCAACTTCAGTCTGCACCAAAGCCGGTTACCTCACTACTTTCTAAAGGCCAAGATGAGTTAACTAGGGTTCTAAAAGTTAGTTAGTGCATTGACAACATATGGCAGCCTCATATTATCCTTAACTTGACTTAAGGAACATAAGCACCAACCAAGAAGTCGCACTAACTATGGCCACCAGATCAACCGTATCGATATACGTCGTACAGTTTCCTTGGTCTATTGCCATTTACCTAAGGTACACTAGATCCGGGTTAGGACCTTTCACACATAAGAGCACCCCAACAAGATAACATAAATCAAACAAGGCAAGCAATTCAAAGTGATCTTAATTCCTAAGGGTACCCCTCTTAAAATAGATCCCCAGCAGAGTCGCCAGTTCTGTAACACGGTGGGAGAACTGACTTTAAGTAATGTTGCGGATAGCAAGAGTCGCCACCGACTTTTATTTTATCCATAAGGAAAGGATATAAAAGAACAGGAAAGACCTTAGAGATATTTTTGGGTCCGGGGGGTAGGTTATGTAAAGGGAAGGTGTTAGCACCCTTTACATCCATGGTTATCCATGGGCTCTTAGTTACTTAGCTCACTTTAAATTGTTTTTTGAAGGTGTAGTGTGTGAATAGAAAAATTTTCAGAATAGTTGATAATAATCCATGTACGGATGTGTAAAAACTTGTTTGAAAATTTGTTTGAAATTGTGGAAAGTTTGAAAATTGGAGTGAGCAAGTAACTAAGAGGAACCTACCCTAAAGTTTAAAGTCCTTCTTGTTCTTTATCCTTTCCTTGGTAAGACTATCCCTACTATTAAGGAGTAGGTAGTCATTACCTTGGATGTAAGGGACATGAGAGGGACATATGTTTGTATGGAGGCAACTGTGGGGTGTAATAAGCATACGGGAGGGACTATCATCATCTTTCGAAGGGACTCGATTCGTATAGGCAACCATGAGGGACTTGATGATTTTTATTTTTAGGGACTTGCTTTATACACCCCACTTGACCATTATTCGTAGGGCAACTTGAGGGATAACCTTAGAAATGTGAGACGGCGATTAAAATCGACTTACGTGTGTGTGAGTGTTTATTTTAATTATCTTATGATTAAAATTATCTAAATTTATTTTAATATGACATACATGTTTTTGCACTCCCTAATTACTAACCATAGCAAAAATAATTAAATAATTAAAATATTTACAAAATTACATTCGGGAAGCAGTTACATAATTATAATAATAAGCAAAATAAATAATAAGCAAATAATAACAATTTAACAATAAATAAATAATGGGTTAGTGATAAGTAATAATATTAAATAATAAGCAAAAAGTTAGTAATAATAAAATAAAAGAGGTTAGTGAATAATAATAATTAGTGAAATAATAATAATATAAAATTAATAAAGCAAAATAAATAATATGGTTAGTAGTAATAATAATTAATCAAAACATTATAAGAATAAGAAATTAACAATTTTTAGCATAAACAATTATATTAAGAAACAAATATGAACAAACAATTATTTTAATTTACAAATTATTAAATTATTTTTAAATATATTATAGCTACAAAACTTAATTATTATAAATTCAATTATTTCTAAACAAAAGTTATAAAAAGTATTTACCTAATATATAAAGAGAAAAATAAATTATAAGTATATTTATAAAAACTTTAATTTCTAATAATATGAAATATATTTATATTTTAGATGAGAGAAATAATTTATAATTATATTTATAATATTTACATGAATCATACTAAATAAATAAATATACATTATAATTACATTAATAATTAGAAAATAAAATTACTTAGAAAAAATAGAATTAGATTTTTATTTTAGAAAATATTTTTAGAGTTTTAGAAAAAATTAGGGTTTTGTTATATACAAAATTAAATAATATACATATACATATTATAATTATATAAAATAACAAAATAAATTTTGGATAATAATAAAAAACAGAAAGTTTAGAAATTTTATATAATATGATTTTATTTTAAATTTGGAATATATATATGGTTTAAATTTTACAAATAAAATACTTAATTAAGAAAGATAGAAAAAAAACAATGAAAAAAAAATTGGGAACTTACCTTGGCTGGGTTTGAACCCATGTCCTTCTGATTACCAGCAACAACACCAACCATTAAGCCAAGCCAGGCGCAGGTGACAATAAAGGCAATCCACTTTGTTTTGTGCCTTAAACCAATGAACCAGGAAAATAATGAGAAAAATAAAAGGCCTGGGGTGGTTTTGAACCCAGGACCTTATAGTTAAACATGCGCACGCTTTACCACCTGGCTGGGAGAGCCTTCCTGTTAGCTGAATGGCCTTGAATCATAATATATTAAGTCTTCTATTATCCTGAAAAATAAAACAAAAAAATAATGGCCCCAGCAGGATTCGAACACAAGTCATAAGGCCAACATGCATACGCCTCCTTCCACTGGGCCACAAGCATTCCTGTGATAACCAAACAACAACAATTCAAAACATATTTTCACCAATATTTGAATTTTCCAGCGCGCGGGAGACCTTCTTCTTCCCCAAATTTCCTGCGAATTTCCTCTTGAGTTTTCCTGCGAATATTGTTACGGGTTCTTCATCCCTGCGAATCATAAACTCAATCCAAACAACAAAATTTCATAAAATTGATTATGTCATTGAATTGCTACTGAGTTTTGCAGTTGTCCCATGTCTTTAAAATCCATTTATCATTAGGGAATCATGAAACCCTAAAGGGAGCCGTAAACCCTAATCATGGTGGATGCTTGTACCTGCAAGAAAAATCCAATTGAACCACCCAGAATCGTTCTAAAGTCCATTCTAAACATCATACAACAATCAAAAACAAGTTAAACATGATAAATCAATGGATTCGAAAAAAATATGTTCAAGGTTAATATGAGTTCGGGTCAGGCAATAGGATGCACATGGGATGCATATGGGTGATGATTTATGATCAGGAGAGTCCAAGGAAGCTTGCTATGTCTTCAAAATACCTTGTAGAACTCTGGAAATCAGAAACCGAAAGTGAGTTTTTTGAAGATTTTTTGATTTTTGTGAACTTACTTGTGGCTGCTGGAAATCGTCCTCTCTTGTTAGGGTTATGTTTTGTATATATATGAGATTGAATTAGGTCAGAAACATGGATTGGTTGTATGAAAATTTGATCCAAAAAATATTGAAAAAGATCATGTTGTAAAATTCAAATATTTGATCATGAAGACTTGATATCTTTGGATTAGTCATATGATTTCCTTCTCTTTAAGCTTCAATCACTAATTAAGAATTTCTAGAACCTCAATCTTCACCCAAAAATAGATTTTCACATTTTATATTTATTTAAAATGATTTTTATGAATTAAATCAATAATAAATAAAAATAAAATAATAAAAATGCTGAATTTTGGTCAATTGGGTCGTGCATAATGAGATGAGATGGATTGGATCACAACTTAACAAGCCCATTTGGAAAGAATTACTTTTAGGCCTCCATTTTCAACATAAACCATCACAAAATTTCCCAACTTTACAAGGGCACATCTCCCTCAATTTTAAAGGTATGAGGGTGTTCTTGGACTTTTTGGAAAGCTTGAAGAGTCCTCTAAACAACCCCATTGGTTTCAGGTCCATATCATTTACCAATCTCAAGTTATGCCCTTTTGAAGTTGTTGACTTTTTGTTGACTTTTGAAATGACCTATAATGTCTTAGATCATATCTTTCAAATGAAGCATTTTTGGGCTTAACTTTCAACATCAAAGTTGTAGAGAATTCAATTTCCTTCAAAATGAGCTTTGGATGGATACTTGGTGATGAAGTATGTGAAAGTTATGGCTGGTCAAAGTTCAGTTGACTTTTACTGAGGAAACCCTAATTTAGAAACTCCTGATTATTGATGATCTGGAATCTCCTTGATGAATCATGATCAACCCTTGATCAAATGATGAATTTCACTTCATATACTTGATGTTGGCAAAAAATCATGAAGTTTGACTTTGGTTTGACCACAGTTGACCTCAGTTTGACTTTTTAACTGTACTGACTGGTTTTGACTTATTTGATCATCTGACTGAGCAAACTTTTGAGAAAAGTCTTGAAACTTGTCATGGGGGTTCTTATACACATATAAGATGTTATGAAGCTCACTTGAGGTATTGGAAGTCCATTTAGCCTGATTAAAGTCAAAACCCTAGTTTTGGATGCACTGCTTAGGAGGTGCATTGTCTGAGGGAATTGTCAACTTCTTTGACCAATTGTGAACTTTGTGAACCTTGTGAATCTTCATAAGATGTCTTGTGATACTCATGGGAGGTATTGTGAAGCTTGTGAACCTTGTGAACCTCATGAAGTGGCTTTGTAGACCTCATGAACCTCAGGAAAGCTTTGTAATCATTGTGAATCTTGTGAACCTTGTGAACTTTCAAGAAGTAACTTGTAGACTTCATGAATCTCATGAAAGGTCTTGTAAATGTAGAGAAACTTGTGAACCTTGTGAACCTTCAAGAAGTAACTTGTAGACTTCATGAACCTCATGAAAGGTCTATGCAAATGTTGGAGAACTTGTGAACCTTGTGAACCTTCATAAAGTAACTTGTAGACTTCATGAACCTCATGAAAGGTCTATGCAAGTGTTGGAGAACTTGTGAACCTTGTGAACCTTCATGAAGTAACTTGTAGACTTCATGAACCTCTTGAAAGGTGTTGAAAGCATTATGGAACTTGTGAACCTTGTGAACCTTCAAGAAGTAACTTGTGGACTTCATGAACCTCATGAAAGGTTGTGGAAATGTTGAGAAATTTGTGAACCTTGTGAATCTTCTTAGAACACAAAGTCTTGTATTGTGAGGGCAAATTTTGGGGTGCAACATGGGGTACCTTGCACAAAAGTTTGGAACATCATTCCTTTGATCAGACTGAAGTATCCCCACAAAATGTCAATTCATTCCTCAATGTGGCTGCTTATACCAGCATTTGTTATCCTCAGTTGAGTCTCCGTTTAAGTACAACGGTCTCATCTCACTTTTTTCGCGTCTCCGTTTAAGTACAACGGTCTCGTGTTGGGTTTTCATTTAAGTACAATGATCCCATTTCTTTAATTTCATCTAAGTACGATGATTTCATCTCTTCGATTGCATTTAAGTACAATGGTTTTGTACCTTTGAGTCTTCATTTAAGTGCAACGATATCTCCTTTTTTCACGTCTTCGTTTAAGTACAATGGTCTCGTGTTGAGTTTTCATTTAAGTACAATGATCACGTTCCTTTGGATTTCATCTAAGTACGATGATTTCATATTTTTCAATTCCATTTAAGTACAATGGTTTCGTACCTTCGAGTCTCCGTTTAAGTACAACGATTTCATTTCTCATTTTTTGTGTCTCCGTTTAAGTACAACGGCCTCGTGTTGGGTCATTTCAGTACAATGATCTCGTTTCTTTTGATTTCATCTAAGTACAATGATTTCATCTCTTTGATTCCATTTAAGTACAATGGTTTCGTACCTTTGAGTCTCCGTTTAAGTACAACGGTCTCTCCTTTTTTCGCGTCTCCATTTAAGTACAACGGTCTCGTGTTGGGTTATCATTTAAGTACAATGATCATGTTCCTTTGTTGATTCCATTTCAGTACAATGGTTTCACCTTTCCGAGTCACATCTAAGTACAATGGTCTGGTTTTCTTCTGAGTTGTCATCTAAGTACAATGTGCTTGTCCCTTTTGATTATGTCCGAGGTCAGTTTCATGTTTTAAGATGTCATCCGAGAATGGCATTTTCCCAACTTATTTCATTTCCCACAGGTCTGCAGTTGATTAAATAGGGGCAGTTGTAATACCCCAAAATTTTCCCTCTCATTTTTCATGGCATCTAGCATATTGCATTGCATATCCTCCCATACATTTTTCATGGCGTGCAAGGCATGTGATCAGGGTTCACTCAATGGCAAAATCAAATATCAGAAACCAAGGTTGAATTTGGCTCAGAATGGACGGTGGAGATGCATTCTAAGGGTTTCTCACCAAAAGGGGGGAAATTCAAATTTATCTTCCGTTAACAGGTTAACGCATGCGAAAATTGGATAAAAATTTCAAAAATTAGTTGGTGCTTCCCTCTTCTTTCCACTTTCCATTTGTTTTGTGGTTCTACCAAGTTCTAGAGCATTCCACCAAGTTCTAGACCATTCTACCATATTCCAAGGAATATTCCAAGGAATATTCTAGAAACCCTAACCAACTTTAACTAACTCCTAAGCTAGCTCCTAACCTCACTCTCCAAACCCAATGCCAAACCTAATTCCTAATCCAATCCTCTTGCCAAACCTAGCTTCTATATAAATCATTTTCACTCCAAACCTTACAACTTCACCTTCATTTTCACAATTCACTTCAAAATCTCACTTTTTCTCTCATTTTTTCTCTCCATTTTCCAAACTCACAAAAGCTTCATCATCAAGATCTTCCAAGTTTCACATCGAAAGTTGAAAGATCGGAAGCTTAGCCTCCATCTTCTTCACCGGTTCAGCGGATAATCGAAGATTCAACACGGTTGCGGTGTTTATTTCACTGATCAGGAGCGTTTCGGATCAATTGCATTTATTTTTCATTCTCACGGATCGAAGCTTGGAATCTCTGGTATTCTCTTCATTTGTGCATCGATCAACTCGCAACAATCACCAAAGCAATCCCCCGCTTTGTAGGTATAAGTGTTTTTTTCCTCACTATTTTTCTAGAAGTGCTTTTTTCCTCACTATTTTTACATTTTGGTTCAGTGTTAACCGGTTAACGCCCAGGGTTAACTAGTTAACACGTTTTTTTTCCTGGAACTGGTTTTTTAAACCCGTTAACCGGTTAACCCAGGGCGTTAACCGTTAACGTTATGATGACTTGCCTTTTTGGTTTGTTTCCTTGCATGTTTGTGCATCACTCATCCTTTTATCATCATAGGTTGATAGATCTTGATTTTAGGAAATTTTTAGGAGTTGGTTTAGCACAAGTTCCTGTAGTTTTAATAGCTTTCGGCGTGCGTTTCGTTAGTTTCCGTTTTTGTGCATAAATGTTGCGTATATGTTCATAGCATTTCATGATCATTGTTCGCATGACTTAGCATCACTCATAGCATGTTAATAAATGTGTACACTTCTGTTTTTTGCATTACATTTGAAGTCCATGCATATTTTGATCAAATCATGTGCATATTGAAAAAAATTGCATAATGTAAAAAAACTCCAAAAAAACTCATTTAATTGCATGATGAGGTTGCATTCCATTTTTAACAACTCATTGCATGTTGCATTAATTTGAATCTTTGCATTCCATGATTTACATTAAAATTCATGTTTTGTGCATTTAAAAATAATTGAAATCTGCCTTGTTTTCATAGCTGCATTTTGAAACAGGAGCTGTAAAAAAACATGATGCATTCATTCTGTTTTTTTTTAATCTTTTACACGTATTTTGCATGTTATTTGGTAGCTGTAATAGGTTGTTTGTGTTATGCATTGCATTTAGTAGTTGTTTGTATTATAGGAGTTGTAATAGCTGCTGGATTTTAGCTTTGCATAGTTTGTAGTACCCTTAGACTTAGGATTGAGTCTAGATTAGGTCCTAGATGTGTTAGGATTTGTTTTGTATTTGTTTACCTCATTCCTTTTATAATGTTTATCCTACTAACCTTTGTTTTGTAGGGAGGTGGAGCTAAGTTCACACAACTTTCTTCCTTTTAAGGCATAAGACATCTACCACGATGAACAAGTCTTAGTATGAGAATGTTTCACAAACAACAAACTCAGAAAACACTTCTTTAAAAGACAGTAAACAAACAACACTCGTATTTTCCATCGGGATTTCTTTTCTCACCTCACCCACTCTCAACACGAACTTGCTTTGACTTGCCTCATTTGCAAGACGGTTACACACTCGTACCAGACGAGACTGCAACACCTGAGCACAAGCATAAGTAGTTCAGCTATAAAAAACACAAACAAAGTTCTCACCTTAGTTAGGCGAACTACGTCGACTCTGATCCTCATTTTCCCGATGAGGTACGTAGGCAGCGGGGTAGGGCCCTGTCACACCCTAAATTTTGACCGAGATTTTTTTTCTATTTTTTTCATTCATCTGACGCATTTTATCGCAATATCGAAAGACAGACATTTTTGCATAAAAACATTTCATTGATCATTAATAATACATTTTAGACCATTTTTATTGCATGTCATTCTTTATACTTTTTATATAGAATATTTGTCACGTTTTGTAATTTATTTATTTTTAGTTTAACTTTTAGTAAAATAATTATCTTCATTTTGTTTTATAATTAATTTAGGTATAATTTTAATTTCATTTACTTTTAATTAGTTAACTTTAACTTAGTTTATATTTTAAATTAGTGTATTTTTTGTTTTAGTTTATTTTGGATGAGGTTTGGTTTATATTTAGTTTTTTTTCCGTTAGCCTTTTTCATAAGAAAATAAATAAATAAATATATAATTAGTCAACTTTTTATTTAAGTTTATTTCTAATTAGTTTAATTTAAATTAGTTTAGTTTTAGTTTTTAATTTAACAATTTTATTTAGAGTTTATAATTTATTAGTTAATTTCTAAATTTAGTACATGGTTCAATTATTTCATTTTTATTAGTTTTAATTAGTATTAATCGGTCTCTTTAATTTTTAATTTTTAATTTTTAATTTTTAATTTTATTTTTAATAAAACTCAAAATTATTTCTTTTTTGTTTCTTATTTGTCCTAAAACAAACCAATTGTTGCAAGTCTCATACCAACACTACTCCTGCACATCCATGCCATCACATAACCCTCCAAAATAACATGTTGCTCCTAACCTGTATCGTACCTACATCTGCTATCCACAAACCTGTTCAAACATTTTCACCAAAATAGCTACAAGCCAATTCCACTACTCAAAACACAGTCTGCTACATTTCAAACATTGACCAACAACAACTGGAATAACACCAATTTAGAGCTAAAACCTGCATCGAGAAAAAGGATTAACAGAGACAAGACAAAAGAAATTGAGAAGAATTGAAATTTTGAATTTAAAAAGAGAGAAACAGAGGACTTGAGGGGAGGAGGAAATGCTTTCCTATCATAAAAACCAAAAAAATATATAACATCGGAAAAAAACTGATAACCATTCTTATAAAAAGGAAAAACCTGCAAAACCTTTTTTCAAAAAAAAACTACCTTCATACACAATTCATAACTCACAAAAAAAAAACATTTCTATACCACCCTCTTCAAATTGCAGACCACCATCCTTCAACCTTCCTCGCAGCCGCCTTGAAACCCACATCGCCGCGAATCCGCTCAACCCATCACTCACTACCGCAACCCAAAACTCACTGCACCATAATTTCCGCTCACCACTACTGTAAACCTCTCCCTCAAAACCAAACATCACTATCTTTTGTTTTCAGAACTCATCACCGCAAAACCGCCGCAACCAAACCCTTCACCGCCGAATACGAACCGTAAAAACCACCGCCGACCACCCTCCAAAATCGAGCGAAACGCAGAAAACCTCCTTCAAATCTCCAACCGGTCGAGAACGCCCGTTGCCGCTGGATTTGTTTTGAGAGGGTGGGTTTCACATTTTTTATTTATTTTTCTCTTATAATTCGTTGTCTGAGGGAGAAGGAGAGAAACACTTGCTTTTGAAAACTGATTTTATTTCTGCATTTTATTTCCTTTTTAATTTTAATTTTTCTAAACTTTTAATGTTTTTCCTCGTTGGGCTTTTTATGGCCTTTAGATCCATCAGCTTGCTAATCACACACCCATATATCACAGCATACACTCATTCTCTTATTTATGTTTATTTTTCTTTTAATTCATTTATTTTTCTTTCATTTTGTTTGCTGATTTTATTAATATAATTTTCTTGTCTTTATCATAATTCTGCCATATCATTATTGATAAAATGTTCTTAAAAATCTAGTAAATCATTTATTTTAATTTTTAATTTTGTTTCGGGGCCGATGATATAGTAAAAAGCCGCGATTAAGTCGATTCCGATAAATCGACAAATTGTGACTAATATGAGGCCATTTTATTTAATTTATTTTATTTCATAGTTTATTTCATTATATTTAGTCTATTTATTCTATTTGTTCTTTTATCGCTTTTTCTTATTGCTCATTGTTATACTTGCCTGTGGGATCTTGGGATTATATCACAAGTAAAAGCTGAGCTTTGGAAAAAGAAGAGGGAACACCTAGGTTAGAATTGGTAGTTATTAATGTTAGTCTCCAAGAACTCGCTTCTTGAGGGCCTAGCATGAAAGCTCCCCCGGATAGTTAAACTTTTCGTAGATCTTGGCGCAACGCAGCTAGCCTGTCGCGTGACCTGATTCATGAAAGGGGTGTGACTCTGGGACCCCTTAGAACCAGTTTCTATATTGGTTGTTGTGTAGTGTTAGTCTCCAAGGGCTCGCCTCTTGAGGGTCTAACACGAGAACTCCACTCAAGGTAGATCTTATCGTTATTATCATCATAATGTAGCTAGCCTACAGCGGGGCGTTAGTACGATAAACGTCTGTGACCTTGAGTTTCCTAAACCATCACCATAGAAACTATCATGTGAATGAGTTTTATGGATAGAGAATGTATAACAAATCTCTTACAACCTACCAAATAGGAAGTTTTGAGTTATTTCCAGCTTCCAAGCTTTATTTGTGCTTATTGATCCTAAGCATACCTGCATTGCATACCATTTGCATCATTTGCATTAATTCATACACCCGGGTTGTTCGTCAATTCATTCAAGTTGTCTCTATTTTCCAGTTATCAGTCAACCATCAAACTGAAGCTTCATAGCCGATACAGAACTCGAGCTTACCGCAAACGTGGGATGTCGAAACAGGAGGTTCACAATGTTGAGGTCCGAATGGAAATTGATGAGTTGAAGACGAGTGTGATGAAGCTGATTGAGATGGTTCAAGTTTTGATTGCTAGAGGAGAGCCGCCTCAGAGGATTGTGATTCAAGAGTTTGAAAATGTTGTTGTCGAGCCTCAACCTATCCTATTACCACCTTCGACTTGGTCGGAGTTTGGTTTGCCACACAACTACTCTCCACCTCATGTTACTACATCTATGGTCGGTCAGGTGTCTAGACCCGCTTTTCAAGTTCCTGTTTTTACTGAACCTAGACCAGTGGTTCATACTGGCCCAATTCCCTATGAGTACCAAGCTTCCAGTGCTCAAGGTGATGATCTTGAAGATTATGTTGAACCTGAAGTCGGTCGTGAGCAATATCAAGCTATTGACAAACGACTAAGGGATGTAGAGGGTAATGACTTCTTCGACATTGATGCAAGCAACATGTGTTTGGTTTCCAACCTTGTCATGCCCTCCAAGTTCAAGATTCCAGAATTTGAGAAGTACAAGGGGCACACTTGTCCAAAACTCCATTTAACGATGTATTGTCGCAAGATGGTTGCTTACGCCAAGAACGACAAAGTACTTATTCATTTTTTTTCAAGACAGTTTGAGCGACGCATTGTGGTTTATTCGCCCTCTCGTTCCTAAAATACTGAAATTCTTACAAATCAAATGCGAAAGAACTGAGCTCTGGAATCCAGCATTCCACGGGTTCTTGAATTGAATTACTCTTGAGGTTAGCCCTCGGGTTATAATTCATTCGCTATTTCGTATCCCAAAATAATTAACACACTTAAACATTCAACTTCCTCAAAAAGATGAGACATGATTCATCTCCATAGGAAAGATGTTTCTCCTATCTCTACAAACATAAATCAAATCTTACAAACAATTATTCTCAAGGGAAGAATGTGGCATTGCTTGTCAATCCTCGTATCCAAGTTTAAAGCTTCTTCCGATTTTATTTCTCAAAGAAAGAATGTGGCATTGCTTGTCGATCCTCATATCCAAGTTTAAAGTTTCTTTCAATTTCATTCCTCAAATGTTTGTAGTGGAATAGGCGAGATATCTCCCTTAAAGATGATAACTTGTCTCTTTCTTTCAAATACAACCTCATGGGCTAGCCCCACGCATTGTGGTTCATTCGCTCTTTCGTTTAAAACACCTTAAGTAAGATCAAATATCTTTCTCTAAACTAACATTGTTTAAATCTCTCTATCTCGCAAACAAGCTAGCACTTCAGCCTCCAACGCGAGTAAAAGCCAACTCTTAGCAGTTAAAAAGCGTTTTAAACAATCGTTCATTAAAAACCACCAACCGTAGTTGCATGAACTACGAAGCTATGACTTTCCCATTGCACAAGGGAATACGTAGGCACGGGGATTTTAATCCTTCGTGAGCACAATAATAAAAAATCTAATCTTTTCTCCGTCATAATAATGATAAACTTTAATTTCCCTTTTAACAAACATATTAACAGACATTTAGAAGACAAAGACATTAATCAACATTTAATCGTATAATTAGACTAAGAGGTTCCCGTTGAGTACAACGGACGTGAGGGGTGTTAATACCTTCTCCTTGCGTAACCGACTCCCGAACATAGAATTTGGTTTTGTTGACCATTTATTATCCTTTATTTAGGTTGTATTTATATCTACCTTTTCTTTAATTAGAATAAATAGAATTAGGTGGCGACTCTGTTGTTTCTTTCCGTGTCCCATTGCGAGGATCGTATTTTTCGAGGTACGCTATTTGGCGACCACATAGAGAAGACTAAAAGACAAGATCAAACAAATAAAATTTAGTGACCACCATGTCCCAAATCGATGGGTTACTACAAATATCCATCAAAGCCAAATAAAATGATTGTCATTTCCAGTGAACCTCAAGTCATCATCTTTACCCTTACATTGTCAAGATAAATGTGTGTAGATTTAACTAAATGTAGGACTGGAGATTCATCACGAAGAAGAGTGGGTACAAACACAATTTTGAACCTTTATCCTTTGTTTCATAAACCGTGAACTAGACCACGTTACAACCCTTAAAAGACCTAATTAAGGCAAGGTTATTCTGAAAAGCATGCTATGGTAAGGTTGCGTAAGCTGACTCCAAAAAGATCTTTGCAAGTCATTTTGTTTTGCACATAACTTTGCTTTACCTTTCACTTTGAATGTCATAAACCGCCATGTTTTGACTAGTGATTCATTTGCTTTTCTTCCAACAATGATTTTGATTTCAAAAGTTGCATTTGATTTTAATTACCATGATTGTATAAATGTTTTTATTCACAAATTATCTTTCCTAGCAAGGAATTTTCAAACCGTGAAGAACTGGGATGGTGATTCTATCAGGTGCGAGTTCCTTCCAGACCATGTTGAGAATCAGGGCAAGATTGTTGTTCAGTGAAATTCCATCTCAGAGTTGGTTTATCCAAAATATTTTACAAAACTTATATTGAGGCAAGCTTCCAAGCGCATCGTAAGGCAATCATTTTCAGAGTCAGTCAAGTTGAAGCAACGATCAACTTATCAACAACAGTCAGCTTATCTGGGGCAATGCATTGGAAGAATCCCTAATCAGCTCTCCATCATTTCTCCAAGGATCATCAACTTGGTATAGTTTATTAGTGTGGCAGAGGTCTGTTCAACATTCAGCATCCTTAGTCCCCGAGAAGAATAACAATGATCTCAATCTGTCGAAGAATCAATTTTTCAATCTTGTCATCTTCACAAAAGAGTCAAGTCGTGTTGTCAACATCTGCATTACATGCATTTGATCATACATCATAATAAATTCATACCCTATGCATAACAAGAGTATTTTATCCTCATTTTCATTTACCATAGGTCATGTTGTGGTCAAACATTACCTCACTTCGAAAGTCCAACTTCTTGGCGCCTACCAAAAACTTACCTTTCTTTCACTCCAGTGTCATTTCTAGATAAATTATTTCACTCCAATGTTATTCCTGGGTCTTTGTATTATTCCTCCAGTGTTATTCCTGGGTCTTTGTATTATTTCTCCAGTGTTATTCCTGAGTCTTTGTATTATTCCTCCAGTGTTATTCATGAGGCTTTGTATTTCTCTCCCAGTACCATTCCTGGATATCTTCTTTACCTCCAGTGCCATTCCTGAATATCTTGCTCCTTCAGTGCCATTCCTGAAAGTTTTATTTGTATATTCAGTGCCATTCCTGAATATAGTTGATTTTTCCTTTACCTTCAGTGCCATTCCTGGAAGTTTTATCTGTATATTCAGTGTTATTCCTGAATATAGTGATTTTTTCCTTTACCTTTAGTGTCATTCCTAAAAGTTTTATTTGTATATTCAGTGCCATTCCTGAATATAGTTGATTTTTCCTTTACCTTCAGTGTCATTCCTGGAAGTTTTATCTGTATATTCAGTGTTATTCCTAAATATAGTGATTTTTTTTCCTTTACCTTCGGTGTCATTCCTGAAAGTTTTATCTGTATATTCAGTGTCATTCCTGAATATAGTCGATTTTTTCCTCTACCTTCAGTGCCATTTCTGAAAATCATTGCTCACCTTATCCAATGTCATTCTTGGATATCGTGTCCCTTGTCTAAAGCTACGATTGGATGTCTTGCCTTTTGTTCAAATCCATGATTGGAAATCTCTTACTTTATATTTGTCCAATACAATCCATGGACGTTGTCCCTTTTGTCATCCAATACAATCCAATGATGTTAGCTTTCATTCGACTTTGTCAATCCAATTCATAGACGTTGTTTATTCTTTGTCATCCAATACAATCCATGGATGTTAGTTTTTATTCCACTTCGTCCAATCCAATCCATGGACGTTGTTTCTTCTTTGTAACTATTCTTAGTGTCAGTTGGTCGCATCGTGCCACTGCACATTCACTTTGAATACTTTTTGTCATCCTAAGTGTCAACTTGATTGTACCTGTGTTAGTTAAACCAACGCTTTTGATTTCTTTTTTTCGTATTTGTTATTCTTAGTGTCAGTAGTTACACTTGAACCTGTTGATTTATCACTGCGAATACATTCTGTCTCTGTGTTCTCAAATCTTTTCCCCAGTGGAATTCTCTCTTGTTAGCACGTCTCATGTGGCATCATTCTCTGCATAACTCAATCATTCATGCGTTCATTAACATTGAATATGCATTTGGTCAAAATTTTAGGTATTCTAATATTTAATCCTCTTCTACCTTGAATGTCCAAAACAATATTTTGTTATTCATACATTCAGGTTCAAGACGATTAAATAGGGGCATCTGTCACACCCTAAATTTTGACCGAGATTTTTTTTCTATTTTTTCATCCATCTGACGCATTTTATCGCAATATCGAAAGACAAACATTTTTGCATAAAAAATTTTCATTGATCATTAATCATACATTTTAGACAATTTTTTATTGCATGTCATTCCTTATACTTTTAATATAGAATATTTGTCACATTTTGTAATTTATTTATTTTTAGTTTAATTTTTAGTAAAATAATTATCTTCATTTTGTTTTTTAATTAATTTAGGTATAATTTTAATTTCATTTAATTTTAATTAGTTAACTTTAACTTAGTTTATATTTTAAATTAGTGTATTTTTTGTTTTAGTTTATTTTGGATTAGGTTTGGTTTATATTTAGTTTTTTTTTTCATTAGCCTTTTTCATAAGAAAATAAATAAATAAATATATAATTAGTCAACTTTTTATTTAAGTTTATTTCTAATTAGTTTAATTTAAATTAGTTTAGTTTTAGTTTTTAATTTAACAATTTTATTTAGAGTTTATAATTTATTAGTTAGTTTCTAAATTTAGTTCATGGTTCAATTATTTCATTTTTATTAGTTTTAATTAGTATTAATCGGTCTCTTTAATTTTTAATTTTTAATTTTTAATTTTTAATTTTTAATTTTATTTTTAATAAAACCCAAAATTATTTCTTTTTTGTTTCTTATTTGTCCTAAAAGAAACCAATTATTGCAAGTCTCATACCAACACTACTCATGCACATCCATGCCATCACATAACCCTCCAAAATAACCTGTTGCTCCTAACATGTACCATACCTACACCTACTATCCACAAACCTGTTCAAACATTTTCACCAAAATAGCTACAAGCCAATTCCACTGCTCAACACACAGTCTGCTACATTTCAAACATTGACCAACAACAACTAGAATAACACTAATTTAGAGCTAAAATATGCATCGAGAAAAAGGATTAACAGAGACAAGACAAAACAAATTGAGAAGAATTGAAATTTTGAATTTAAAAAGAGAGAAACAGAGGACTTGAGGGGAGGAGGAGATGCTTTCCTATCACAAAAACTAAAAAAAATTGTAACATCGAAAAAAAAACTGATAACCATTCTTATAAAAAGGAAAAACTTGCAAAACCTTTTTTCAAAAAAATCTACCTTCATACTCAATTCATAACTCACAGGAAAAAAAAACATTTCTATACCACCCTCTTCAAATTTCACACCACCATCCTTCAACCTTCCTCGCCGCCGCCTTAAAACCCACACCATCGCGAATCCGCTCAACCCATCACTCACCACTGCAACCCAAAACTCACTGCACCATAATTTCCGCTCACCACCACTGCAAACCTCTCCCTCAAAACCAAACATCACCATCGTTTGTTTTCAGAACTCGTCACCGCCAAAACCGCCGTAACCAAAACTTTCACCGTCGAAAACGAACCGCAAAAACCATTGTCGACCACCCTCCAAAATCGAACGAAAAGCAGAAAACCTCCTTCAAATCTCCAACCGATCGAGAACGCCCGTCGTCGCTGGATTTGTTTTGAGAGGGTGGGTTTCACGTTTTTTTTTTGTTTTTTTTCTCTTCTAATTTGTTGTCTAAGGGAGAAGGAGAGAAACGCTTGCTTTTGAAAACTGATTTTATTTCTGCATTTTATTTCCTTTTTTATTTTAATTTTTCTAGACTTTTAATGTTTTTCCTCGTTGGACTTTTTATGGCCTTTAGATCCATCAGCTCGCTAATCACACTCCCCTATATGACATCATACACTCATTCTCTTATTTATGTTTATTTTTCTTTTAATTCATTAATTTTTCCTTCATTTTGTTTGCTGATTTTATTAATATAATTTTCTGGTCTTTATCATAATTCTTCCATATCATTATTGAGAAAATGTTCTTAAAAATCTAGTAAATCATTTGTTTTAATTTTAATTTTGTTTCGGGGCCGATGATATAATAAAAAGCCGCGATTAAGTCGATTCCGATAAATCGAAAAATTGTGGCTAATATGAGGCCATTTTATTTTATTTATTTTATTTCATAGTTTATTTCATTCTATTTAGTCTTTTTTTTCTTTTTTTTTCTTTTTTTGTTTGCATTTTATACAATATCAAGTTCTAACGGTTCTGATTAATTAATACACTGCACACACGCTTTCTCTTGGGCAAATTACAATGAGACCCTTTATTTCATCGCAATCCCGTGAAAATTATCTTGTACCCCTCTCCCGATTATATTGTATGCAATTAATTTATTTCTCCATATTTATTGCTTTTATTTCATTCATGAACTTTCGGTCCAACACCGAGCGACTTCACTCGCACACTTGCACTTTCCATACAATTAGGATTTCGTATTACTAGGAGCACCCCTAGGGACTAGAATTCGAGTCTGTTTAATCAATCAAACAACCTCCATTTGCATTTCACCCGTAAGTCGAGTGCTTCGCGCCTCGCCATCTAACTCTTTTAACTTAATAATTAACGAGGAACTGAACTCAGGAATCTAGCATTCCTCGGGTTCTTTAATGAACCACTCTTGAGGCTAGCCTTCGAGTTGTGTTTCATTTACTCCTTCGTTTCTAAAAATTATAAACCCTAAATCATAAAAAACAATCGCAAATACTTAATTCACATATTAAATAATGGAGGAACTGAATTCTGGAGTCTAGCACTCCACATAGTTCTTGAATAAATCATTCTTGAGGCTAGCCTTTGAGTTGTGGTTTATTCGCCCTCTCGTTCCTAAAATACCGAAATTCTTATAAATCAAATGCGAAAGAACTGAGCTCTGGAATCCAGCATTCCACGGGTTCTTGAATTGAATTACTCTTGAGGCTAGCCCTCGGGTTGTAATTCATTCGCTCTTTCGTCTCCCAAAATACTTAACACACTTAAACATTCAACTTCCTCAAAAATATGAGACATGATTCATCTCCATAGGAAAGATGTTTCTCCTATCTCCACAAACATAAATCAAATCTTACAAACAATTATTCTCAAGGGAAGAATGTGGCATTGCTTGTCGATCCTCGTATCCAAGTTTAAAGCTTCTTCCGATTTTATTTCTCAAAGAAAGAATGTGGCATTGCTTGTCGATCCTCGTATCCAAGCTTAAAGCTTCTTTCGATTTCATTCCTCAAATGTTTGTGGTGGAATAGGCGAGATATCTCCCTTAAAGATGACAACTTGTCCCTTTCTTTCAAATACAACCTCCTGGGCTAGCCCCACGCGTTGTGGTTCATTCGCTCTTTCGTTTAAAACACCTTAAGTAAGATCAAATATCTTTCTCTAAACGAACATTGTTTAAATATTTCTATCTCGCAAACAAGCTAGCGCTTCAGCCTCCACCGCGAGTAAAAGCCAACGCTTAGCAGATAAAAAGCATTTTAAACAATCGTTCATTAAAAACCACCAGCCGTAGTTGCACGAACTACGAAGCTCTGACTTTCCCATTGCACAAGGGAATACGTAGGCACATGGATTTTAATCCTTCGCGAGCACAATAATAAAAAATCTAATCTTTTCTCTGTCATAATAATGATAAACTTTAATTTCCCTTTTAACAAACATATTAACAGACATTTAAAAGACAAAGACGTTAATCAACATTTAATCGCATAATTAGACTAAGAGGTTCTCGTTGAGTACAACGGATGTGAGGGGTGCTAATACCTTCCCCTTGCGTAACCGACTCCCGAACTTAGAATTTGGTTTCATTGACCATTTCTTATCCTTTATTTAGGTTGTATCTATATCTCCCTTTTCTTTAATTAGAATAAATAGAATTAGGTGGCGACTCTGTTGTTTCTTTCTGTGTCCCATCGCGAGGTTCATATTTTTCGAGGTACGACAGGCCCGTTCGAGCATATTCTTTATTTTCCCTACATTTTCTCCATTCTTTCTTTTCATTCTCTTTTTCCAGTTCCCTTTCTCATTTCAGTTCCAGTTACCAGTTCTTTTGTTCATCAGTAACTTTATTTCTCACCCTTTGAAACAGACTAACAAGCATGGATCCTGTCGGGTACGACAAACAATATGGGTGCTAATACCTTCCCAATTTGTAACCGACTCCCAAACCCAGATCTTTGGTTTGCAGGACCTTGTCTTTTCCTTTCTCTTCGATTTGTGCAGCATTACATTTTCCATTCATTCGGGATAAAAATGTCTGGCTGGCGACTCTACCTTTTCCGCGCTACTTTCGTGTTTATACTAGGATGAAAATCCCGGGAGCGACATGCAGCAGAAGCATGATGGTCACACTATATCTATGGGTATAAGGGGTATGCCTGATTGGCTATAGTGCTAGTGGGAGATTGTTGGTGTAAGCCCTAGAGGCCAATACTTTTAATACTTGTATCGAACTATTTATTAATAATAAAAGACATTTCATTATTATGTTTGTTTTTCCAAAATGATAAAGTCCCTAGAATAGTTAGTTCGTTTAATGAAATATTAAGTGTGAATCAATCATGAGATTCTATTAAACATAAGGACACTATTCTTAAAGCATCCATAGTCAAGCTTAATGTGAAATGAGATAGCCTTAAAGCATTAAGACTATTATGTAGATAAACTGATGATCACATCTCATGGATCATGGATAAGGAGTTATTAAGTCTTGACATAGGTATGAATATTAGGAGTAATATTTATACTGGATTGACCCACTATGAGAGTACTACATAATGTTATGCAAAGTGTCATAAGTTACTCTCATAGTGATAGTGGTGTATACCACCCTTCAACCTGAAACTACTATGAATCCTAGATGTAGAGTCAAGTACTTTATTGTTGATCAAACATTATCCGTAGCTGGATGATCATAAAGACAGTTGATGGGAACTTCACAAAGCATGTTGAGGGACATGAGTAGCCTAGATGGAATTTTCCCATCCTGTATAATAGGATAAATGTCTAAGGGCCCAATATTGAACTGGACAAGGATGATACGGTATATGCCTTGTGTTCAATATAGACATAAGGGCAAAAGGGTAATTGTACACACAAATCCTATCACAAAATTTTTTGTCAGATCATATGATAACGTTGTGACTTGGGTAGCAGTGATGTGTTGCTAGATACCGCTCACTGTTTATTATGTTAAATACATGATTTAATATAATTACCAATGTTGTGAAATCCTACAGGGTCACACACATAAGGACAATTAGAGAAGAGGTAGAATAAGTAAGGTACACCGTAAGGTACGATGCACTAGAATGGAATATGGAATATGGTAAGGTACCATGTGTTTAATTAACATATGATATAATAAAAGTTATTATTAATTTTATAATAGTTATAAAATATAATAATAATAAAATTATGTTTATTATAATAATAGTTATTATAATAATATTATTACTGAGTTGCGCTTTAAGCTTGAATCCCACACAAGTAGTTCTATAAATAGAACCCTTGTGTAGAAGCTCAAGTGTTGTTGTTTTAAAAAAAACCTGGTCGTATTCCATTTTTCCTCTCCCTCACTCTAAACCTTCAATCTAATTAGCTAGAATTGTGACTGAAGGAATCTGTTTGTGTGGACTGAGTAGGGGCGTTGTTCATCGTACAACGCTCGTGGTCATCCATCGATTCAGATTCAAAGGTTTTATCGCCACAAGAAGTATATTTTCTATCATGGATCATGACCTTTCGTAAGGATCTCTAAAGGTAAATTTTGTTTTCCGATGCGTTTATATCGCTAATTTCCCTTCATGCATATGTTAGGAAAACATTATCATGTGTTCTGATGTCTTGTGAGTTGTCTCTGACATGCTTAAAGAACATTTGTGAAGGTTTTTCTGTGATGTCAGATTAGATGTTGTAACATTTGTGTTGTCATGATGCAAATTTTTTTGATTTAATCTATATTCTTTCTTAGCAGGTTTTTTATGAGATTTGCTCCAGTGTATGCGAAAATCAAGAGAGATTTGTTGTCAAATACAAAAGCTGCTTTGTGTTTAGTTTTTGGAGATTTTGAAGATCTTTTCATCCTTGACTTAGAGTTTATCATGTGATCGTATTTGTGGAAGTTTCTGATATGATTTAGACCCATTCATAATGCTCTATATACAAGCTTATTAACCTAATTGTAATCGTGTGGAATATGTGTGTATTGTGAAGCTTAGTGCTTTTGAGATTTAGGGTTTCCTTGTGTGTGTGTATGTGTTTGTAAGCCACTCTATTATCATTCGGATATTAGGGTTGGACTGAGTTTATTGGGTTGTATGTTGTCCACTCTAAGCTTTTAAGCATGAGTGTTGGTTCTTGATTAAAGGTTTTAAGCAAGATCAAGTTTTTGTCTTGGAAGAGTGTTATTCTTTTCTTTGTAAGGTTTTGTTTGATTATCCCAGTGTGTGATTGAGGGGGAGTGAGATGGGTTCTCTTATCTAAGAGTTCTTAGATAGAAATTGCATTGGGTAGTGATTAAGTGAGGAGTGTAAACTAGAGGTTTAACTCTGAATTGATAGTACTGATAGTGGATTTCCTTCCTGGATTGATAGCCCCTAGAGTAGGTGTGTTTGCACCGAACTGGGTTAACAATTACTTGTGTTACTGCCCTTTTTACTTTATGTTTTATTTACCTTGTTAATGTTCAGATATTAATGTAATGATATCACTTTCGACATCACATATCTGATACTAGAATTTTAAGAACCTAAGTCTAAAATAGAGATTAGAAGCAACAAGTTCTAACTCAATTCAAAGATTGAAGTTGAGTTAAGAACTAAAAGGGATGAAGAGAAGTAAAATGTTAAAGAAGAATAAGATGCTTATCACAATCACACAAGAGAAAGCTTTAAAGAGGTGAGAGAAGAAGTGTGTGTGGAAGCACATCCACACACTCAACTTACCATTAGCCCCTATAAGCAAAGGTTAGCTCAACAATGGTATATGAAAGCATAAGTGAAAGAAAGAAGACAAGGAAACATCAAACATCTTATAAAGTGAAACTATGGTTCAAATAAAGCTTAAATCTAAGGGTGAAAGGCCCTAAGGGTTAGAAGGAATCTAAAGTTAGTAGCCACATCCTAAGAGTGTCCACTAAGGTTAAGGTACCTAAGGAAATCAAACTAGGTCAAGATGGATGCCAAAAGTTCATATAAGTTCAAGTTATGGGTCATGGATGAAGTATGAATGAATGTGGCATATGAACATGAATGAATGCATGAGATGAACATCAAAGTCAGTAATTAATGCATATGAATGTGATGAATGAACATACAAGCTATGAAGACAATGGTTTAAGAAGATGAAGTAAGAAGAAGAAGAAGTGAGAAGAAATGGAACAAGTGTCACATAAGATCAATAATGATGCAAATTAAATATGAATGACATATGAACATACATGAGATGATTATGGGTCAGTAGCATACAAAGGATGAGATGAAATTAGAATGCATGAATAGGCACTTATGATTCACACACAAGTCAAGTTAACAATTAGAAGATAAGAGAAACAAGTTTAGGTCAAACATGTTAAGTAAGGATGCATTTTAAAAACACAAACACAAACCAAATGAAGATGGTTCATACATGACTTATGGAGAAATTAAAATGACCTATAATTACCATGCAATAACATATAAATATGCACAAATATGTCATAATAGTATGGCATAACTGCCTTCCTAAACTAGAGTTTTGAAATTAATGAAGTTCACACAATCATTAATGTTTTAAAAGTAAATGAAAATCACACAAAGAGATGAGAAAAAAATGAATGAATGCAAGTCATTTGAGATATGATCAGAATGAAAAAGTTTCACAAAATTATAGGTCAAGGAAGATTAGAGAACGTGTGCAATTATAGGTCACATCATCACTTAGGACAATTCACAATGATGCATAAAGATCGATCTAAAAACCTAACATGAGATAACTCTAAAAATTAATAAAATATGGATGAAGTTCCTTAAGGTGTCATGTAATCACATACCAAATTCCAAGTCAAAAATCAGAACCAAACTATGTTAATTAAAATGAAAATGAACATGTATCATGAATAATGAATCTTTAAAAAGAAATTCATAGAAAATTAGGAAATTAATACAAAAATAAAGGAAAATCAGAATTAAAAAATATAAAAAATTATTTAAATGTCTTTTGATGCTTCACGAATTTTTGTAGAATTTTTGGATGATGAAAATTATTTTTAAAAATCAAAAACTAAAAAATATGAAAAGAAAATAAAATTGTGAAAAAACAAGCCAGGGGTGCACACATAGAAATTTTCCAGTTCAAAATGAGTGGGCCTTAGAAGCGTGAGGTGCAAGTATCACTCAATGGTCCAGGTCCACATGCGTGTGTGTTCATGAAGTTATGGTGGAATTCAGCCAATATGTTGACTCAATCTGAACCTTAGGATGCAGTCAAACAATGATCATCAAACAAGTACACAAATCAGATGGATCGCAATGAATGCACATGTTGTGATAATGTGAAGCACACACGTGGAATCACTCAGGCTCATAAAATTGTCATGTGAGAGTGAGCCCCTCTTATTAATGCGTTGGCACAATCTTAGCCATTATATCAGGATAATCCAACGAACACGACCTAACCTCACAAGATTAGGGTTTGTATAAACCTCACCGGCCCGAGAAGACTCTGGTCGTCTTCTCCGACCACTCTCCGACACTGCAACTTTTAAAACTTCCAGAAATTCACAAAAATAGTATCAAATGAAAGCTTAAGTCACGTACAATCCAAATCCACCATTAGAAAACACACATGAAGTATAATCAGAGAGAAACGAAGCCAACAATTTTGCCCTAAAATTTCATATCTAAGCACCTAAGGTGCATATCAACTAGCCAGTATTCACAATGCTCCTATTAAGCTCCAAGCCTCATAAAACAAGATTAAAACAATTGAATCAGTGCAAGTAAATTTGAAGAATATCGAACCTGAAATTGAAGAACCTTGAGCTTGTAAGAAGACCAGAGAATTCCTTGAGATCTTGAGCTTGAGTTGAGCAAAATAAATGCGTATGGATGCTTGTGATTGCTTGCAAAAGTCAGTGAAGTGTAATTGAAGGTGATAAAGATTCTATACTTTGCAATGCATCAATGGCTCACACTTGTTGAATGATGAAGATTGAAGGAGAAACTTGAAGAACTCGTGCAAAATTGTTGAGAGAATCAGAGAGAGATTTGAGAGTGCAAAAATGTGAAAATATGGCAAATGATGAAGCTAGCTCCAAATTTTGTTATGCTCTCCTTATAAACCTTTGGTTAGGTTCTAACTACCTCAGTTGGTAGTTAGAACCATGGTTTAGCTAGCTGTGGTGAGTGAAGCAATGAAAGTGGGAAGATCAAATTCACAAAATGAAGGATTCATGTGCTTATGGTTGTGCGTGTGTATGGAAAAGCTCATGGAGGCATCTGATGTGGGGAAATAATGTATGGTGATGGTAATGATGATATATGATGGTTCAACATAACAAAACCTTGTCACATAAGTTTCTCTTTGAATTTTGAATTTCTTTCCACCTTCATGCATGGTTATGCATGCCTACATGATCATGTAAGAAGTTGTGTGCACATAAGAGGAAATGGTTGTAGTGATTATGCATGTGAACTTAATTAATATGTGAGCACAAACACCATAAATATCATTCTTGGCCAACAAGAAAACTCAGAGAAATTAATGATGTTTGAAGATGATTTTCTCTCTAAATAATGGATGAAATGAGATTATTTTGAGGCCTATGGATCAAGGACAAATCATAAAACAAGTTTGAAGTTTGTATCACAATTAATAGAGGCCTCTAAGATGGTGGAAAATGACTTGAAAGTCAAGCAACCAAAACTGGTTCATGGGTGTGTGAACTTGGTCTCGGGCCTGCCCTTGGGCCTATGGTGAATTCAGTGTGACACCATCTCCTTTAAGCCTTCATATCTCTTCATACTTTGATCAAATGAAAAATCACCCAACATGAAAGTTGTAGAGGAGATCGAGATGAACAACTTTAATGTTCAACATATTTTCATTTGAAGCTTCCATTGTAGAGTTATTTGGCTTGGAAGTTGACTGAAACATGTCTGCAAGGTGTTTGATGAAATGAAGAGCATCTGGCTCGCCCTTGACTTGCTTGCCCAACCAATTTGCCTTGATTTTCCTCCACTTTGATTAACCATATATTCTTCAATTATGATCTAATGGAAGTGTTCTTGATATGGATTTAAAGCTTAGGATGTGAACTTTTGTTATGGCCTAGTGGATTTTTGAATTGAAGCTTTAAATTTGAGAAAGAATGGCTCAAAGTAAGGTGTCCAAATGGCTAAAGTTACCATTTTTAGAAACCCTAAGTTTCTATTTTGGGCAGTTTTATGATTTCTTGATTTTTTTTATGTACCTCTTGACTTTTCTTGATCAAATCTTCACCATTGAACATATTTGACTTGTGGATCATAAATTTGACCTTAAAAATCCAGGAGTTGACTTTTTTCCTGCACAATTGACTTTTCCCCAATTTTTTGATTCTCAAGCAACTGATCAATTGAAAACCTTCTGAGGTGAACCAATGAGAAATATTCCATCCTTAGACACTTGATAGCATATAGAAGCCCTTGAGATCAAGTTTGAACCAAAATCTCACCAAGAAACTACTTGAAGCACAAACCCTAATTTTGACTATTTTTGTTAGGAGGTGATGAACTGTCCCACTTCTTGATGAATTCTCATCTTCAAATGACCCGAGGGATCAAATAATATGATATAGGATATAAGATACCCTTGAGGCTTGTTGGGAGACACTTGACTCTTATTCTCTGCTCTAGATGATCAATATCTTTAAAATCACCTAATCACATGCCCTATGCACAACCAATGATGTATGCTTTATTTTTGTATGACTTGAATGCAATGCAATGAATGAAAGCATGAGCTAAATTATGTATGAAAATGGGAGGACAAATTTTAGGGTGTTACAACTATCACCCCTTCATTAGTAGTTAGAACGGAGAAAAATATCATGTAATCAATTACATGTTGGTGTAATTGATTACCATACCTTAAGTTTTTATTTTTTTGAGACAGAAGTGTGTTGTAATCGATTACACCAAATGTATAATCGATTACATGCTTGGAAAGTTTGTTTTTCTCATTAGTTAGTTAGCTACATTGATATTTTGTTGTATATAAATCCCCACGTTGGATCATTAATGAAGTAAGACCATATTTTCACCATAATTTTCTTTAATTCTCTAGTTCTCTCCATGTCTCTATTATTCATCATCATATTTATTTCTAACAGTGATAACATTGTCAATCAACTTCTTCTCTTTCGTATTAGAAACTCAAGTCAACTTAATCGACATTACTTTCTGTCATTCACACAACAATTTCCCCCACCATAGAACACACCACAATGGGCATGAAATAATCTGTAAGGTAAATGTACAATAAATCCATGTATTTTAGATGTACATTGCATTATTTGTTTCCTTTTTTAAATAACGCCATATTTAAATTATGCAAAGTAACAATTGATAAATATACGCAGAGCTGTCGATTTAGGGGACTGGGGCGTAAAAAGTTAGGGCCCTAAAATATAAGGGGGCTAAAATTTTAAAAATAAATGAGCTCTAAAAAATGTAAGATCCTTAGAGTGAATGCCTCTAAAATTCAAGAAGAGCCTAAAGGCCCCCAACATTTAGAAAAATTGACTTTTTCGAAGAAACAATTTTTTGATTTTTTTTTCAAAAATAATTATTTAAAAAAGATCGATTTTTATTGTTTTCGGAAAAAATCCACAACTATTTTTATTTTCGAAAAAAATAGAATTTTTTTCAAAATATCGATTTTTTTTCAAAAAAATCGTTTTTTTTCTTCGAAAAATCGGATATTTTTTGAAAAATAGAATTTTTTTCAAAAAATCGATTTTTTTTTTATAAAAAATCTATTTTTTTTTTGAAAAATCAATTTTTTTATTTTCGTAAGAAAGTAAAATATTTGGTTTATTCGATTTTGAACTCCTTACTTAGACCCCATAAAAAATAAAAATATGAAGGACTTAAAAATAAAAGAACAAAAATATATTCATTTTGTGGGAAGCCTATAAAAATCAAATAGGAACTAAATATTAGGCTCTGTTTGGTAAAATTAGTTGATAGCTGATAAACTAGTTGATAACTGATGACTTATAGTTGATAGTTTATAACTAGTGACTTATAGTTTATAGCTGATAAGTTAATTTGAGTGTTTGGTAAATTAACAATTACACTAGCTGATAAATGTAAAATGACATAAAAGAACATTATTAATTAAAAAATTAGTGGTCCAATTTATCAAATTAATTTTTATTCAACAAAAATAAACGTATTAACAATGAAATACAAATTTTAAATATAATTATAAAATTAAATATAACACAAAAATATATTAAACATCTGCATATAAATTTTGTAATGAAATTTAAATATTTAAAATAACAATATTTTCATTTGATTTTATATTCCAATAAAGTGCATAATTTTATCTATTTTTCCCCCTCAAAATCCATGATATGCATACTAATAAACAAATATATTAAATCATTCATTATCATATTTATAAAAAGAAATACATTAATAATAATAATAACTCAAGTAATAAATAATTAAAATAATAATAAAAATAATAATTTAAAAGTAATAAAAAAAATTCATTTTAATGAATCAAAATATTCCATTAATAACAAAACGAAAGATATTGCATAATGAATTTGTTACATAAAAATAATGACTAATCTTTTTTATTCCCTCACTTAAAATGCAATTATTTTAATTTAAATTATATTAATATAAAAATGGAAGAAAAAAATCATAAACTAAAAGCTATAAGTTCAAAAACTACTTCAAATAACTTTTGAAAAAATAAAACTAAAAACTAGTAAAAAATCTACAAACTAAACAGTTATCAAACAAAGTTTTTTTTTTTGTATGAGCTGAAAAGCTAAAAACTATAAACTAAAGGTTTTTTTTATGTCTTACCGAACAGACCCTTAAGCTCCTTATCATATAGATTTTTTATGAGATTAATTGATATGTACTGATAATATAAAATATTTTACAATGTAAATTCATATCATCACTTATTTACTATACTTTATAAATTTTTAAAATAAAAATAAAACTTGTTATAACATTCAACAATTATTATTCACTTTATTTATATTGTCATTTATTTATATTGTCATGCATATCAATTAATTTTTTTTTATTCCTCTAAATCACATGTTCATACAAGACATGTATTTAAAAGAATATAAATACTACAACTTATTATACCGTTATTTAACTCCATGACGCGTGTAATAAATAATTACTTTTTATGAATCATCAAGAAAATTCTAATGGTCATTAGAGGAACAAGAAAACCGACCCAGAGTATCAAAAAAAACAAAGAAAGGCCCGAAGAATTTCACCTAAAAAGAATGTTTGCCGTTTCCCATGGTATATCATCTTAATTCATGAAAGCCAGCAAGGTTCCAACTCATGCAAATTCATCACAAAATCAACAAAATAAGATTCATATTAAAATCTCCTTCATTATAAGACTTTTAAAAAAAAAAACTCATAATTGTATAGTCATTATCATATGATGACGGTGTTCACGAAGGTAGTACTAATTTTCCTACCCAAAAAAATAAAAAGTATGATAAAATAAATAAATAAGTATGGATAAATGAAAATATGATGATCCATATATATCTTCCCGTCAACCCACGACCTCTTCTCCTCAATCGGACGGCCAAAAATTGATAATCTATATCTACTGTTTGATCTAAATCCAACGGTTCATATTTAATTCCACTTGAACTTTTTCATTTCTCATCGCTTGGTATATATAATAATATTTCTTACACACAACAGCACAACCAAGCTCATAAACCAAAGGCTCATCATCGTAAACTGCGAAACTCACCGGTTTTTTATTTTATTATTATTTTTCTTCCTCAAAAATACCAACGAAGAAAACAATAACCTTCGACAATTCCAAGTATTCTTCTTACTTTCTTCTGTTTTTTTTTTAAACCGGCGACAAAAAAGTTTAGTTACTGGTAATTGAAACCTCTCTTACTGTCTACCACCGTGTAGCCTGAGATGTTACCGGCGCAACCGGTAATAAAAACCGTGGTGGTGAGAATCTCGCGATATAGGTGGGGGTAAAGTATAAGTTAAGTGAAGCGGGTAAGAAAAAGAAGAGTAAATCGTACGGCGGATATTGAATCTGGTGGGTCCCACTATGGAAACTCAAAATACGAATAGCCAAAGCAAGCTCACCCTTACCCGAACCAAATCCTCGCTGCTTCGGTGTTCTTCTCCGACCAACCGATCCTCCATTCATAGCCTCGGTTCTGTAAACGAAGACGAGTTTTACGATGTAGAGAAACTCGATAAGAAGAAAAACGGGAATAAAAAGAATAAGAAGAAGCGCTGGTTCGGTTCCGTTTGTGGTTCAGGTTCTGGTTCGATTCGGTTTGTTGCTGCTCCGATTCTAGGTTTTTTCAGTGGGTGTTCACTCTTCTTCTACGTTTTCTATTTTTTCTATATAGGTTCAGTGGGCCCTACTTCCGAGAACGTGTTGCTGATTCTAATATTCGTGGCTGTAGCGCTTTACTTGGTAAACAGGAACAAACGCGTGATTAATAGAAGCGTTTCGGTTTTGAAGCATTCATGGGACGGGAATTTAAAACGACTCGGGTTTAGCTCCAAAGGAAGTGAGAAGCCGGTTCAGTGGTTCATCGGTGAAACCGGTCCAGCGGATAAGGATAAGGTGAAAGTGAAGGAGAATGGAACAAGGAAAGAGGGTGTGGAGTGTTACTGCAATGGTGATTTTTACGAAGGAGAATTTCATGGAGGAAAATGTAATGGAAGTGGAGTTTATCATTATTTTGGGAGTGGAAGATATGAAGGTGATTGGGTTGATGGAAAGTATGATGGTTATGGAATTGAGAGCTGGGCTAGGGGAAGTCGTTATAAGGGTTGTTATAGACAAGGTTTGAGACATGGTTATGGAGTTTATAGATTCTATACTGGGGATTCTTATTCTGGAGAATGGTGCAATGGACAAAGTCATGGTTTTGGTGTTCAATCTTGTTCTGATGGTAGTTGTTATGTTGGCGAGTTTAAGTTTGGTGTCAAACATGGACTTGGATGTTACCAATTTAGGTAAATTTCTGTTTCTCTTGTTCTGTGTTTTTTTTTTACTATTTATGATCTTTTGTTTGCAATTTTTGAATCTTTTTGTTAATTTTGGAATTTTTCTTCCTTTTACATTCTGTCTGTTAATAGAATATGTTATATTGTTATGTATTGAAAGTCCTCAAGTTTGATGGTCAAATTTTGTTGCCAGTGTTAATATTTATTTCATGTTTCTTGTTCAATTTCAACTATTGATTGTTTGACAAATTTAACAGGAAAGTATCATCTTTATCAAGACCATGTTAATGACAGTTGACAATATGCAATATCAATAGTAAAAGTGTTCTGTTGTGAAGTTTCTCTTCTAGTTATAACCAATTTCTTTTAGAAAAGCTATACTAGAAGATTTTAGACTATAGTAATAGGTTCTAAAATAAGCTCATTCTGTTGCATTTTAATGTAGAAATGGAGATAAATATACTGGGGAGTATTTTGGAGACAAAATCCATGGATTTGGGGTCTACCATTTTGCGAATGGACACTGTTATGAAGGAGCATGGCACGAAGGTCGTAGACAAGGTTATGGTGTTTATAGTTTTCGAAATGGAGACCAAAAACATGGTGAATGGGATGGTGGCATCCTCAGACAATCTCTACCACCACAGACTCAAGCTGTTCTTACATCAGTTCAGGTATTTGTCCTTCACACTCACTTATGTTGTTGCCTTCTCCTTGTAATTTACGAGTTCTGCACAAAACTCGTGCGTCTCAATGAAAGCTTACCATTGATTGTATTTTTCTTACATAACCAGTTTGAATCTTTACTCTTGTTTTGTTCTCATTCATTGATGTTGCAATTTCATTGTATTTTTCTTACATAACCAGTTTGAATCTTTACTCTTGTTTTGTTCTCATTCATTGATGTTGCAATTTGGGGTTAAATTTGCAGGCTGCTCGGAGAACAGTAGAAAATGCTTTTAACCTTCCCCGGAATGATGAACAGGTGAATAAAGCAGTAACCGCTGCGAACAGGGCCGCGACTGCTGCTAGAGTTGCAGCAGTGAAAGCTGTTCAGAATAGAATGGGTGATAAATTTTGCCATGATCAACTTTAAGTTTAAGAGAGAGTGAGAATTGAGATATTAGCTTCTGTTTGGAATTGTAAATTTTTACTAATCATAAGTATTTGCTTCTGTTTGGAATTGTAAATTTTTACTAATCATAAGTATTTGAAATGTGCCACCCTGGTGAGAAAAAAAAAGCTTATCGGAGGAGGCTGAAGAGAGTATGTTATAAATCTAATCGTTGTTTCAGAAAGTAACAACTTGTACATAAACAATGTATATTTGTGAAAGATTAATTTTCACTAGTACTTTTTCTTAATGAAATTTTCACTAGTGTTTTTAATGTGTGGTGATTATGATTGAATGTAAAATTTGAGATAGTGTAAAAATATGGTATTTAAGATTGGCGTGACCCTTGTGAGGAAAAAAGAGTGCCCATGATACACTCAAATTATTGACAAAAATGAATAGATGGGATGAGTCTTGGGCAACCACAAGACTTGATTTGGCCAACAACTCTCTATAAAGGATCAAATAGACCATCATCACTAGTATTCTTGTCTGTTTGTTTTCGTATAAGTCGGTTACATTTTGTTCAAAATTTTGTTTTGAAAATTGAATTTATAATATATGTTATTAACGGTCTTGATTTTGAGCACAGATTTTTTTTTTAAGGGAATGATATCTAGGTCTTTTTATTTGAAATTTACACTGTCTTGCCATTTTTATACAAATTAATTGCCATCTTTATACAAATTAAATACCAAAATACCATTCATTTCAGTAAATATATCATAATATCATCATTTCAAAAAAACTTTTTTTAGTAAACCTCCGCCGCCCTGCCCTTTCAATTGACGGGTATGAATAGTATGAACAAAAATTAGGTATGCCGCCCAATGTAGACGAGTTATTTATTATTTATTATTTATTTTGTATTTTAAATATAGAAATTAATTAAGAAATATATTAAATTATAAATATTAATTAAATATTTAACTAATTAAATAAATATTAAATATGAAAATAAAATATAAAATAATAAATATTAATAATTAATTATAAAATTAAATAAGTAATAATTAAAAGAAATATTTATTTATTATGAAATAAAAGATACATTAATATTTTCTATCTTCGATTTGGACCCGATCAACGATTTCGGAGGATTAATAAATTGGGATATCACATCATCACTAAAGATGTCCAGTATCGTCGTCGTACTGCCATAATCTAATCTTGTTCATGGATGGAGTAGGTTGAGAGAATGAATGTTGTTGTGTATGATGGTGAGGGGGTAAAATTGAGATTGAGTATGATTGATTGTAGTGTTGGCTTGGGATATAAGGTTGTTGTGTGGGGTTAAGAGGTTGTTGAGTCTTAGATGTAGGTTGATTGATATTAAATGTTCGTTGTTGGGTGGTAAAAATTTGTGGTCGGGTGTTAAATAGTTGTTGTCGGTTGACATTAAATGTGGGTTGGATACGAGGGTCAAATAGGTCTCTATTTACTAATAGATACAAATTGGTCACAAATCTATACCAATTAATGTATTCCCTACTAGGTTTACATTTGTTAGGAGCTAAAATGAGTTAATATGAAGTTTCATTTTTGCCACTTTTTGAGTTCTTTAATCACAAATTATGCTTTTTGTAACACCCCATTTCTACCCGACTTTATAATTTAAATTAGAGTTATAAAAATTCCTCAACAAACATGAGATATCATCTTTTCCAACTTTAAAATCAAATAACCAAAACTTTATTAATCGAATACCTTGAAAACAACGCAGCGGATTCAACAAAGTTACAATTCTAAAACAACTTCAATAAAATCAACATCAAATACTTCACGTGGTTTTTCAACATAAACAACCGTAAACTAGTTCATAAACTTAAACAAAAATCACAAAGACAAAACATGCGTTCACCCCCCGAAGTGCTACGTATCAGAGCGACAAACACCGACTTGAGACAACTAGTTACTCGAATCTTGGTTACCTGCACGTTACCAACAGAGGGCAACATTCAAACAGAAGGGGTGAGATATCGAATAACATAAATAGGATACGATAATCAATATGTAAGCAAGAAAATCATATAATCACACCACTTCACACAACGAACAACATCAACTTACAACTTACAACCAACAACTGATAACAACATAAATAAAATACAACTCGAATGCGACTCAACTTAAATATGCATGTGGTGCCATTTGGAGTAAACTCCTAACTTGAAACATTGTCAGTTTATCGAGGCATCAACAACTTATTGCCAATCCAAATCAACTTGAATTGAGCATTCGATCCAACTTGAAAATATGCAAATGTATGTAACTATGAATGGCATACAACAACAACGACTTAATCAACAACTTAGAAACATCACAACTTAACAACTCAGCAACATGAATCAACATTGGTCATAAGACCTGCAACTTAATAATCTTCCCCAAGATCGGGACAGCACGACTTATAACAACTTTAGCACAACTTCAACATGAAAACGAAAATTTACAGCTTAATCAATTATATTACCAATTTAATTACTTTTAATCCTTAAATCTACTATAACCAACTTATTTTATCGCTACTTAAAGCCTAAGATTGAATAAACTCGAAACGGATGCGAAAACAGGACGAATCGCCAAAAACTGCATTTTTTGCACTCACTCTGCCCATATGCGTAATGCCTATGTCCATACGCGTAATGCCCAAGATTGTTACGCATAATGCCTGCGTAAGGGGACGTGTTACGCGTAATGCCGTGCTTGTTACGCGTAATTCCATATATGTTACGCAAACCACCAGAAAGCCTACAATTCCAACGCTGCTACGAATTCTCACAATTTCATCGTTCTGTTCAAGCCTATTTGGGTTTCTACATCGATTTTACTCTCAAATATTTCTGTATCTATTCATCTATCATGTTCTATGATTGATTTTACAAACCCTAACTTCTTCTATACACGGTTTCTGCAATATAAACCAGTTCAACAACACAGACAACATAATACAACAAAGATTATATCAACAATACAACAAGAACAACATGCTTATTCATCAGATATCAACACGAAATCGACAACAGCAATTCATACCAAAAACACAGCAACGAAAATCACTCATACATACAAATTATCTAGTCACGGTTATGGAATTCAAACCCCACCCTTACCTTGGAATGAAGGCAGCTCGAATTCAATGTAGAAATCTCCGCAAAAAATCCAACCTAGCCTCTTGTTCTTACTCTAGACTTGTTCTTCTCTCACCAAAATTTTGATTATTCTCCTAATTAGGTTTTCAGCTTGTTTTTACTAAATTCTCACTAATCAACCTAATTACTAATGGGTCTAACTTAGCACCCTCCAACTTACTACTCTTACACCATAAACTAGCCCAACTTAATATTATCTCAATAACACTTATTTTATTTATTTCCGACTTAATTAATTTAAATCACCCAAACACAACTTAACTCGCAACGTAAAAAATCAAACTTAAACAACTCTTATCAACTAAGCAACACAAACGGCATAATACCAACTCAAACAACTTAACGAAACAGATAACTAAATGGCACTCAACAACAAATAATCGAGAAAAATACGCAATAATATTTAATTAAAAAAATTAATTAAATACAGGCGTTACTGTAACACCCCATTTCTACCCGGTGATTATATTAAAATTAGAGTATTAAAATTTCAACCAATAAGTACACAAAATAGGATGCTACATTTTTCAACTCATAAAGACTTCATTTAATTTCATGAGAATTGATACATAACACTTTCGGTTTGTAAGAAACTAAAAACAACAACTTTTATTCATTTATGAAAACAAATTCAACTTTTTCAACTACGCAATGGATTTTCAACTTATTCAACTAAACATGGTATAACATGTTATTCAACTTAAAACAACCTAGTAACAACATATTTAAACTAAAATAACTTGAAAACCACACAAAACAACTAAGCGTCCATTCCCCGAGTTTTACGTATCAAAGCACCGACACCGGCTCGAACTAGTGAAGATAATCATCTTCCTTTAAGCTACCTGCACGTTACCAACATAAGGGTAACATTCAAACAGAAGGGGTGAGATATCGATAATTATAAACGATATATGATAAACAATACTTAGATAAGGATTATAAATAATTCACCACGTCATAACATCAACCAAAACAATAACTTAACAATCATCCACCTTTTATCGACTTATTATATCCATCAACATTTTCTACATAAACCACATAGTCATATATTCAACACGAACTACTTAATCAGCCTAATCAACACAATTCACTTAATCAACTTGAAAACAACATAACAACTTACCAACTTGAACGACATAAACAACTTATGAACTAGAACAACATAAACAACATAAATAATGCAACACAAATGCGACTCAACTATGCATATGCATGTGGTACAATTAGAGTAAAACTCCCAACACAGGTTATCGAGGTATCTGGAAGGCATAAGCCTTCAACTTAATAATTTTGCCAATTTACCGAGGCATCAAGGCATAAGCCTTCAACTTTCAACTTAATTGCCAATCCAGGCCAACATGGAGTGAGCAACGCTCCAACACAATATGAAAATGTTCTATATGGCATACACGACTTTACAACACAAACAACATAACAACATGAGCAACATAACAACATACATCATCAATGGCACAACCAACTTATACAACATGAACAACTTAAATCAACGTTGGCTATAAAGCCTCCAACTTGAACAACATAACAACTTCGACAACACAAAACGACTTAGACAACATGGGCGACTTAAACAACATAAACAAACAACACAAACAACTTATACGACGTCAACAACTTTAATTAAACATTGGCTTGTAAGGCCTCCAATATAAACACTTAGAAACTTTTCGTAAACCGGGTTTATTCACCAACTCAACCTGTACCTGCAACTCGACTTTACAATATCTTTTCAACAAAATGACACAAAAAAATCAAATATTAAACTATCCGACTTTACCCCAATGATTTTCGTTAAATTCTGGTCAACTACGTTTTTCGCCTAATTCGGCTAAACAGACTAAACCGACACTGATTTTATCATTTTGCAATTATTACGAGTCATTACAAAAATCTTCCAATTGTCCTGTTTTCCTATAAACCTGTCTGTCATGAAAATATAATTTACTTTCTGGTTCTGTCAAGTTTTCCTGAAACTACTTCTTTTCTGTTACAAAATTCCATCACAGTCGAATTACAAGGAAATTGGTTTAGTTCACTACTAATATTCATTTGCTACTGATATACTATATTTTTTTCTTCTGATTTTCAATCTAACAAAATTCATGTAATAATATTGGTTTGTAACTAAATTTACTAAAATAGTTAAAGTATAAGTTAATTTAAATAATGAGATTACAATAAAATAACCAAAAGAACCCCCCTCCAAAACAGGGTGGCTTGCGCCACCCTTCAAAGTTCAACTAGTGGCTTGCTCCACTTTATGCTAGGCAATGTGGCACTAACCATATTATGAAGTGGCTTGCGCCACTTTTCAAACCCCCTACAAATTGTGGCACCTGCCACATGAGGCCATGGCTTGCGCCATGTGCCTCTAGGGAGCAAATGGCTCCCACCACTACCGGTCTCTGTGATTTTTGTTTATCGTCCCCAACCAACAACTTTTCAACAATTTTTCCAGAACTTCTCATAACATAGTAAAAACCAATAAAATCAACACAACTAAAACAACTCATAATCAACAAAAATCAACAACCGAACAACGAATTTCACACGAACAATCATTTTAATAACAACTACAATTTTTTATACACAACATAAATATCAAAAAAAGACACAGCAACCTAAGTACCCAATCACAGTATTATTTATCAAACCCGGTTATAAAGATCGAACCCCATCCTTACCTTGGATTAACGGTTGCTCTAATAATTTTCCGGTTAGTCTCCAAAGTTCTCCGATCGAATTTCCAACCCTTTACCTCTATGACTCTTTTCCTCTCTTCTTTCATCCATGGAGATTAGAAATACGAACATGCGGCCATTGAGTTCCTATCTTAACCAAAATTCAGCCTCCATCATCATCAATCTCATAACTACTATTTGACCAATTTCCAGTATGAACTTCCAAACTTCAAATGCGTTTTTCTCCTTCAATACCAAGCTTATTAACATTAAATCATATATAAAATTGAAGAGAATTTCATAAGCTTTCCAAAAATTCAAAAATCACTTTAATTAGAATTACGAGTAAAAAGTTATCACCTGTTTAGTGGAATTTGTACCGTAAGTGCGAAAATGGAGATATGATTATGAGTTCTTCTTTCTCCTTCTTTGCTCCTAAGCTATTTTCTCTCCTCTAAAACCCTTATTCTTCTCTAAGACATTTTCCTCTATAACTTCCATGTCCTTTTCTCTTGCTACCAATTAACCTAATTTTCTTATCATATAATTCTATTATATTGGGCCTAAGTCATACACCCTCTTAATTGCTAATTCCAACACAATCCAAGCCCATTAACCAACATGCTCAAATAATCGATAACATCACTTCTAATATTATTTCCTCAACTTTCCGATTAATAATCCGACTTAACGACTTAATTCTTCACAACATAAAATCAACCAAATAATAATTTGCGACTAACTACTTACTCCTGACTTAATAGATTAACTTTCGATTATCAACCAAATGGTCCAAACATTCCAATCAACATATCCAACAACAAATAGAGAATACTCCATATCGTTTTCCACAACTTATATCGACTTAAATAATTAAGTTTGACTTAAACTAACTTATAACCATCAACATAATATTCCGATGAATTCGGCCATCAACACGAATCAACACAATTCCACACAAAGCAACTCAAATCGACAAATATACTCAAATCAACGCGAATTACCACAATATACCACAATTATAGTTAATTAAATAATTAATTAAATAAACGGGCGTTACAACTCTCCCCCACTTAGAATATTTTCGTCCTCGAAAATTCATCAGATTCAACTACTCCAACTACTTATTCCATTTGACTAATCAACTCTCATCTTCAAAGGCAACCTACGCATACTACAAACAATAATTTCATAACTTTAATGGTAACAACAACACAAACAACTCTCAAGCGATGACTTGATAACTATCAACACAAAACGATGAGTAACCAACTTACGAATTCACCGGTTTAAGGACTCAAACAAAACAACATAGAAACACACAACTTAAACACAACGTTAATACAACCAAGCTACCAACATCGTTGTCATTCACCTACGAAGAACTGCACTACACCATGCGTTCGCATTGCACTCTGATTACTAGCATACTACCAAGTTTACCGAGTTTAACTCCAACTTCCAATCTGTAGTTTTAAGAGTGCACCTAAGAGGGGGGGGGGGGGGGTGAATTAGGTTGTTAACAAATTCTTCGATTTTTACCGGTTTTGGTTTATTTTTCTGCTTAAGGTTAGATGCTGAAAAAATAAAGTGCTGAAAGTAGAGAGGACACGATGATGTATAGTGGTTCCCCTCACAATCCGAGAGTACTCCACTCCTCCTTCGACTCGAAAGAGAATTTTACTATGTTTTGGACTTGTACAAGACACTCCTAGTCTTAAGCCACTAAACCACCAAGAACAATCTTCTTGGATTTTTCCTAAGTTCAAGTAGAGAACAATCCTCTCTAAATGAACACACTTGTTTCCAACTAACCCTTGAAACACAAGTAATACAACTCCACAACTTTGTCTTAACAATCCTAAAACAAAGTGTGACTTTAGAAATAATTTAGAATTTTTGAAGTGTATGAAAATGATTTCTATGTTGTATATCAATCAATTGATTGATCTTCTACTTGTAGACAATCTCAATATAGTATACAAGTGTTCAATGCAAATGATATGTATTCTTAGCAATGTATTAAATTTTTGTGCAAAAAATACTTTAGTGACAATTTGTGAACACTTGAGAAAGTATGAAAATATATGTGAGAAATTGTTTATGAAAAGTGTTTGCAAAAAGGAGGTGAAAATGAAATCTGAAAAATGTTGAATTTATATTGCTACACACACCTTTCTAAAGGAGTATAATGAGTGAAAGAATGCCATGGATCATCACAATGCATCAAAAAATTCTGGATGAAGAAATGCAACTTTTTGCCAAACTTTATCAGTGGTAACCGGTTACTTACCCTGGGGTAACCGGTTACTTATTCCCAACGTTAATTTTTTTTGTAAAACAACAGTGGTAACCGCTTACTTACCCTGGGGTAACCGGTTACTGAAGCTGAAAAATGAAAAATATTTTCTTGGCAAAATGTTTAAAGAAATGCAATGACACAAAATTATGATGGATGAACTAAGACACTATTAGATGAATATTTTGAACACTTGTATATCATATTAGAGAAAGTTTTAGATATACCATTTATGTTGCTTGATCATTTGAAAGAAAATGCTCCATTTGAAATTATTTTTAGTCTTCACTTTAATATTCACTCCAAGTCTTCAACTCAATCCTTTTTTGATCTTTGCTCATGAGAGTTGTTGAGAGATGTTGTCTTCATCAAAATTACCAAGAAGCTATGCCTTCACATTCTCCCCCTTTTTGATGATGACAACTCATTATTTGAACAATGATTTCCACCAAGTTTCTATACACCAAGGAATCTCCCCCTAAGGATGTGCTCCCCCTTTCTTTTAGAATATGAGCAATGCTTTGAGACTTTGAAAAAATTTCCTGCATAAATTTTAAACAACAAGCAACAAAGCAAGCAACAATGCAATTCTTCTCCCCCTTTGGCATTATCAAAAAGGTTGGGTCAAGACTTAAAAATTATGAGCATTTTCACATTTTACCACAAACATTGTAAAATATAGAAACATAGCATATCAAGTTTCAAAAAGGAAAATCCTACCCTTGTAGGACTTTAAAGTGCATAACAACATAACATAACAAAAACCATAAAAAGATTAAAAACATAGATAGAAAAACATCAATTAAACCAACACATTTAGTCACTTCCGGAACCTTCTCCCATCTCCGCATCTTCTTCTTCTTCATTAGACCGGTGAGAAGCGCGGTGAAGTTTTAGAAGTTTGTTAATGCCACGCATTGCTTGAGCATGGTTGGAGGTCATTTGAATCTTCATGGCCATCATCTCACGGTGAAGTGATTCCATTGTATATCCTCCTTCCGGAACAACAACATCTAATTCCTCTTTATATTTATAAGTCCCGTCCGGAGCCAACACAATGCCAGTATTCTTGAGAAGTGTGTTTTTGTTGAGTTCACATATTTGATCATCCATTTCAAGACACTCTTCATTGTCAAGAGGCACCTTACAATAAGCCAACAACTTAGAGATAAAGAAACCATATGGCAAACCACCAGAAAGACCAAATTGATGTCTTAAATGATAAAAGATCAAATGAGACCAATTAATCTTCCATCCCATTCTCAAAGCTTTTAGTAAATACACATCAAAATCGGAAACTTGGGCATGATTGGAATGGCGAGGAACTAAAATATAAGCTAGCACAAAATGCAACATTTGGTCACTAACCGTCAATGACTTAGCATATTTGATAACACGGGATGGTTGAGATTGTCTCCCAATTAAGTCATCATGAGTACCACGAGATATTTCAACAAAATAATTCAAGGTATCAAAGTCTTTCCAATGAGCACCTTCGGGAACATATCCGAAAAGAAATTCATCTCCCTCATTTGGAATTTCTAAACACTTAGCAATATCATCCAATCCAATGCATATATTAGTATTATTCACCACAGATTCCATAAAAACATCATCAAATTCATCATGAGTAAACTTAAGATTCCGATAAAAAGTTTTAACAAGTTCCGGATAAATCAAACCTGTCTCGAGACTAACTTGTTCACACCGGAGATTGTCAGAAGCTGTTCAAAATCAAAACTATGAACTGAAAAAGCAGAGAACTTCACATATTTGGTCTTCATCATCTCCCTTCGACTTACATCAGAGTTGGATTTTCTTCCCTTCGAAGGATGCATGTGACTAACATCCATGGATTCTTCCTTATTTCCAGTTTGTGAACCTTCACCCATAGCTTTCTTTCCCTTGTTCTTCTTGGTAGGAGCCATAATTTAGGTTTTGAAAAGTGAGGGTTTTTGAGAGGAATCCGAAAATGTAATCCTTGATAGAGAGATATGGGAATGGTAGGATGTATGTGGAGAGTGTGGATTTGCTTTTTATGGAGAAAATTTTGGAATTTGTGTGAGTGGGTTATTTTTCCAAGTGAGGGTTTATGAGACATTGAAGGAGGAAGGTTAAAGAAGATGAGATGAGTTCCAAGACAAGTGATAATGTTTGGTCTTAAAGTACAACACTTTAAAAGTTATTTTTTTTTCTTCAGAATTGTTCAGCAGTAACCGGTTACTTACCCTGGGGTAACCGGTTACGCATGCGCGAAAATTAAAAAAAAAGAAATCAAACAGTGGTAACCGGTTACTTACCCTGGGGTAACCGGTTACTCATGCCAAACATGCAAAAACAGCAAGCTTCTAGAGACAAAATGGTGAGAGAAATTCATATTTTTGCACATGGACATGATTAAACACATATTAAGGCAACTTTTGATCATAGTACAAAAACTTGAAAAATAATTTAACTCTACGAAAAATCGAGAAAACTCACTTTTTAAACATAAATCATCAAAAAAATGTTACTTACCGAAGTCGAAAAATTATGAAAAATACATACCTTTGATCCTTAATGATGTATGATGAATATTTGATGAAGAAATTAGAGATCCGTTTCGGTCAAAATTCCAAGTTCTCGGCGAATTTTGTAAAATGGCTCTTTTGCAAGGGGTTTGGTGAATATGTCCGCAAGTTGGTTATGTGTATCCACAAATGTGACTTCGACATCTCCATTAAGCACATGATCTCGTAAGAAATGATGCCGGATGTCAATGTGCTTAGTTCTTGAATGCATGACAGGATTTTTTGTGATGTTGATAGCACTCGTATTGTCGCATCGAAGGGGAATGCATCCAAGGTTTAATCCATAATCATCAAGTTGTTGTTTAAGCCATAGGATTTGTGCACAACAACTTCCTGCCACTATGTACTCCGCTTCAGCCGTACTTAGAGCAACACAGGCTTGTTTCTTGCATGCCCATGAAACCAATGCATTTCCTAGGATGTGACATGTACCACTTGTACTTTTTTGATCTGTTTTGCATCCTGCATAATCAGCGTCAGAATAACCAACTAAATTACACATACTACCTTTCGGATACCATAATCCAACGTCCGTTGTTCCTTTAAGGTACTTCATGATCCTCTTGACCGCCGTAAGGTGTGACTCCTTTGGATTAGCTTGAAACCGAGCACACAAACAAACACTAAACATAATATCAGGACGGCTTGCCGTCAAATAGAGTAAAGAACCAATCATACCTCGATATTTCGTGATATCAATTGGAATTCCGAATTCATCTTGATCAACGTAGGTACCGGACCCCATTGGAGTAGCCATAGGTTTGCACGTATCCATTTCGAATCTCTTCAATAATTCCTTGCAATATTTAGATTGGTTGATGAAGATTCCTTCTTCTAGTTGCTTGATTTGAAGACCAAGGAAATAGTTCATCTTTCCCATCATGGACATTTCGAATTCTCCTTGCATTATTGATGAGAATTCCTCACAAAGATCTTTGTTAGTTGAACCAAAAATGATATCATCAACGTAAACTTGAACTAATAACGTATTACCTCTTGTTTTCTTTATGAACAAAGTTTTATCGACTTTTCCTTTTACGAAGCCCTTTTCGCAAAGAAAGTTGCTAAGGCGATCATACCATGCTTTTGGTGCTTGCTTTAGACCATAGAGAGCTTTTCTTAGTTTGAAAACATGAGATGGATTCTTGAAGTCTTCAAAACCCGGGGGTTGTTTGACATATACTTCTTCATTGATGTATCCGTTCAAGAAAGCACTTTTGACGTCCATTTGGTAAAGTTGAAAGTTCATGGAACATGCATAGGCAAGCAAAAGTCGAATAGCTTCCAATCTTGCAACCGGAGCAAAGGTTTCTTCAAAGTCAATTCCTTCCTCTTGATTGTAACCTTGCGCCACTAATCTTGCCTTATTCCGAATGATAATACCATTTTCATCAAGTTTATTTTTGAATACCCATCTTGTACCTATAATATGTTTATCACTTGGTCTAGGGACAAGTTCCCAAACTTGATTCCGTTCGAATTGATTCAATTCTTCTTGCATAGCGAGTATCCATTGATCGTCTTTTAATGCTTCATTGATTTTGGAGGGTTCTATTTGTGAGACAAACGCCATGTTCATGCAAGCATCTTTGAGATTTAACCTTGTTGCTACCCCTTGGCTTATATCTCCGATAACCTTGTCAATAGGGTGATCTCTATGAATTCTCCATTCTATAGGTAGATTGTTGATATCTTGATCTTGTTGAATCGAATCTTCACTTTCAACTTGATCTTCAACATGGTTTTTCGAGGTATCTTCTTTAGGAACTTCTAAAATTTCATCATCATCATCACACAAAATAATATCCTCCTTGGAGGGGTTAGTTTCATCAAATTTAACATGAATAGATTCTTCAATAGTTAAGGTTCTTTTGTTATAAATTCTATATGCTTTACTATGAAGGGAATAACCGAGAAATATACCTTCATCCGATTTCTCATCAAACTTACCGAGATTGTCCTTGTCGTTGTTAAGGACAAAGCACTTACAACCAAAGACATGAAGAAATGCAATGGTTGGTTTTCTTCCTCTAAACAATTCGTATGGAGTCTTTTTGAGAATTGGTCTAATGTTGACATGATTACTTACAAAGCACGCCGTGCTTACCGCGTCCGCCCAAAAGTATTTAGGTAGATTTGAGTCACTAAGCATGGTCCTTGCAAGCTCTATCAATGACCGATTCTTTCTTTCTACGACACCGTTTTGTTGTGGAGTTCTTGGTGCGGAGAAATTATGTGATATCCCATTCTCTTCACAAAATTCATCAAATGATGCATTTTGAAACTCACCACCGTGGTCGCTTCTTATGGAGACAATTGAAAGAGACTTCTCATTTTGGACTTGCTTGGCATACTTCTTGAATGCTTTAAAAGCGTCACTTTTCTGCACTAGAAACAAAGTCCAAGTATATCTAGAAAAATCGTCTACAATAACTAGTACATAAACATTACCTCCAAAGCTCTTAGTTCTTGATGGACCAAAAAGATCCATGTGTAGTAATTGTAGCGGCCTCGATGTGGACACCACATTTTTGGATATGAAAGTTGATTTGGTTTGTTTGCCCTTTTGGCATGCATCACAAAGTCTATCTTTGACAAACTTCATCTTCGGTAATCCAATAACAAGATCATGCTTAACCAATTTGTTTAAGTGCTCCATGTGAATGTGAGCCATCCTTTTATGCCATAGCCATGACTCATTGTTATTTGCCACAAGGCATTTTACCTTCAAAGAAACATTGTCAAGATAAATCATAAAAATATTATTGATTCTATTACCTTTTAACATAACCTCATGAGTGACTTCATCTACAATCAAACATTCATCTTTATTGAAGTTGATCTTGAATCCTTTGTCACAAAGTTGGCTAATGCTAAGAAGATTGTGCTTGAGTCCTTCGACATAGAGTACATCTTCTATAGTTGTAAAAGGTGGTGAACTAATGGTGACAATGCCAAGAATCTTTCCTTTGCTTTTTTCACCATAAGTAACATAACCCTTGGCCTTAAGCTTTAGATTTGAAAATTTGTTTATGTCTCCCGTCATATGCTTTGAGCAACCGCTATCGAGATACCATTGATTAGTGGTTGACTTCAAGCATACCTACAACACAAAATCAAGTAGTGTTAGGTACCCAAATTGCTTTGGGTCCTTGATAGTTAGTACCCTTTTCAACCCACACATAATGCCCTTTAGCAACACCAATGTTACGCACATAGCAAGCATTAGGTGTGTGGCCTTTAATTCCACAATAAAAACAAGTAGGTTGAAAATGACTTCTATATCTAGGAACATAATTCTTTTTCTTCACAAATATTTTCTTTTTATGATTTTGATGCTGAATTTTAGAAGTGATTGCCTTCTCTTTAACAACTTGTTCACTTGCTCTTACGAAAACGGTCTCATTGGTGCTTGGTTTGGAAAACTTGGAATATCCTAATCCACTTTTATCATTAGGATATCTTTGATGTTTAAGAATTTCTTCCAAGCCAATTTGACCTTTTTCGTATCTTTCTAACACTCTTTTGAGTTGAACAATTTGAAAAGATAAGGATTCACAATTCTTGCATACAAGACTTTGTTTTTCATCCATCAATTTTTGTTTTTCATTTTCAATATTTTTCATAAAAACTGAATTTTGTTCTTCTAAAAATGAAATTCTTTTCTTTTGAGATGAGATGCTTTTATACAAAGTCTTGCATTCTTTTAGAAGTTCATCTATAACTTCTTGTGCATCATTATCATAAATAGAGTAATTGCTACTAACCTCATCATGTTCGTCATCGGAGTGGTGAGAAGCCATCAAAGCCATATTTGCACGTTCTTCATTTTCCGATTCCGATGATGAACTTATCTCATTGTCTTCCCACGCAACATATGCCTTCTTGTTTTTATAGTCCTTCTTGCCTTTGAATCCTCCTTTCTTTTGAAGCTTTGGACAATCTGGTTTGATATGTCCTTGCTTCCCACATTCATAGCATGTAACATCTTGATTTGATGTGGATCCCTCTCTTTTCCTGAAATGTCTATTCTTTTTTAGTGAAAAGAGATTTATCATTTTTATTAAAAAACTTACCGAGCTTTTTCACAAGTAGCATGAAGTCTTCATCTTCCGATGTGTCCTCATCTTTATCTTGTTTAGATTCGACTTTCAAGGCAATTCCTTTAGACTTCTTTTCTTGATTCTCGTGTTTTTCTAATCTTCCAAGTTCCATTTCATGTTCTTGGAGTTTTCCGAACAAGGATGCGGATGTCATCGTTGAGAGACTCTTTTTCTCGGAAATAGCCGTCACTTTTGGTTGCCATTCTCTTGTTAATGATCTTAGGACTTTAAGATTGAGATCATCATTTGTAAATGTTTTTCCAAGAGCAATCAAATGATTTGTAAGATGAACAAATCTCTTTTGCATTTCTACAATGGATTCTCCGGGCTGCATTCGAAACATTTCATACTCTTGGCTTAGGGTGTTTAGCCTTGATCTCTTCACTTCGGTGGTTCCTTCATGTGTTTCTACCAAGGTGTCCCAAATTTCCTTTGCCGATTTACATTGAGATATGCGAAATAACTCATCCATACTAAGAGTGCTTTGGAGTATGTTGATTGCCTTCTTCTCATTTAGAATCCTTTTCTTATCATCTTCATCATAAGTATTTTTCAATTTCGCGGTTCCAATGCCATTGATAACATTCATCGGATTATGTGGACCGTTTTCAATTGCTTCCCATATACCTTCTCCTTGGGCTTCAAGATGTGCCTTCATTCTAATCTTCCAAAAGTCAAAATATTCTCCGGAGAAGAGTGGGGGCTTGTTGCTACTTCCACCGTCTTTGAAAACCGGATGTGTGTTTGCGGAAGCCATGCTGGATCACTAGGAACAAGTTACCTATAACTTGCTCTGATGCCAATTGTAGTTTTAAGAGTGCACCTAAGAGGGGGGGGGTGAATTAGGTTGTTAACAAATTCTTCGATTTTTACCAGTTTTGGTTTATTTTTCTGCTTAAGGTTAGATGCTGAAAAAATAAAGTGCTGAAAGTAGAGAGGACACGGCGATGTATAGTGGTTCCCCTCACAATCCGAGAGTACTCCACTCCTCCTTCGACTCGAAAGAGAATTTTACTATGTTTTGGACTTGTACAAGACACTCCTAGTCTTAAGCCACTAAACCACCAGGAACAATCCTCTTGGAATTTTCCTAAGTTCAAGTAGAGAACAATCCTCTCTAAATGAACACACTTGTTTCCAACTAACCCTTGAAACACAAGTAATACAACTCCACAACTTTGTCTTAACAATCCTAAAACAAAGTGTGACTTTAGAAATAATTTAGAATTTTTGAAGTGTATGAAAATGATTTCTATGTTGTATATCAATCAATTGATTGATCTTCTCCTTGTAGACAATCTCAATATAGTATACAAGTGTTCAATGCAAATGATATGTATTCTTAGCAATGTATGAAATTTTTGTGCAAAGAATACTTTAGTGACAATTTGTGAACACTTGAGAAAGTATGAAAATATATGTGAGAAATTGTTTATGAAAAGTGTTTGCAAAAAGGAGGTGAAAATGAAATCTGAAAAATGTTGAATTTATATTGCTACACACACCTTTCTAAAGGAGTATAATGAGTGAAAGAATGCCATGGATCATCACAATGCATCAAAAAATTCTGGATGAAGAAATGCAACTTTTTGCCAAACTTTATCAGTGGTAACCGGTTACTTACCCTGGGGTAACCGGTTACTTATTCCCAACGTTAATTTTTTTTGTAAAACAACAGTGGTAACCAGTTACTTACCCTGGGGTAACCGGTTACTGAAGCTGAAAAATGAAAAATATTTTCTTGGCAAATTGTTTAAAGAAATGCAATGACACAAAATTATGATGGATAAACCAAGACACTATTAGATGAATATTTTGAACACTTGTATATCATATTAGAGAAAGTTTTAGATATACCATTTATGTTGCTTGATCATTTGAAAGAAAATGCTCCATTTGAAATTATTTTTAGTCTTCACTTTAATATTCACTCCAAGTCTTCAACTCAATCCTTTTTTGATCTTTGCTCATGAGAGTTGTTGAGAGATGTTGTCTTAATCAAAATTACCAAGAAGCTATGCCTTCACACAATCATCAAAATCGACATATCAACAAAGCCTCTGACTTAATCCTTTGGAATTTTGTTCCAACAAGTATTCTAACTCTTGTAGTTACCAAATACTTCCAACTTAGATCCATAAGACAACAACTTTGAACGTTTGACGTAATTACAACGACAACTACTTCCCAATCCTTGGATAAAATATACTTATACTTCCCAATTATCCTTAACATAACTACAACGTTACTATCTAATAATAACACATCCTTCGAAAATCATCTTAAACATGCAACATCATTACAACAACATATGGTACATGGGTCCAACGAATTCCCACAAGATAACTCATATTCTTCGCTTCTAACTAATTCAACACACTGAATCCTCGATTCCTACTCATACCGACACAACCCTTCATAAATTCTTATCCGAATCGACACAACCAAACAACTCTTCTTGTTCCAACCAAAAATCGCACTTTAATAAACCAAATTATAATTTCACTTCTTCTAATACTTGCAACTCAACTATATCCGACATTCTTGTCAATCATGGTCCTACATTTCCATATACTTTCCTCTTGAATCATTGCAAGAAAACCTCAAGTCTTATGCCACTTAATTCATCACCAAAACAACACTCCAATTATCCAGAGTTCAACTATGAATTTCCTCATAACCATTTAATCCAAACGCAACTTCATGCTATCATCTTTAAATCCAACTAATACTCTCATATAATAACCTTCATCGACAAAACAAACAATACTCAAGCACTCAGTTTGACTTCAACCAATTCAATATACATACTATACTAGTTGGAATGACACATCTATCCATAATTTATGATTCCATCTACTATCAACAATAGATTAAGGGTGATCAGATCCTCAATTTGTCAATAGACATCCGAAAATCATAACGGTGGCATAAATCATCATTACCCACACAATAACGTACTTCAACTTGTGCCTAAAGTCCGTAAGCATAAAGCTCCGCCAACTCTCTAAGGCTTACCCACGTCTTCTTAATTTCCTTAGTTCCTACTTCGTCAATTATACCAAATCCTCTAACATCCAATACACTATCTCTTATACACGCTCATAGCATAATACAACTTTAAATATTCTTCTAACACTGGAGTTGCTACAACACCGAGTACAATCCAAGTTAAAATTGTTAGCAACACAAATCAAACATCCGTCTTCCTCTCAACATTATCATCATATAACATCGGCACTTTAACCATCCGCATTCGATATAAATCACATCTCTATGCATTCTCCGATACTTTCGCATTCCTTCTTATAAGTATACGAGTGCGCCTAAGAGGGGGGGGGGGTGAATTAGGTTCTTAGATATTTTTCCGGAGTTTTATCGATGGTTGAATAATTTTTTATTATTGTTCTAAGTTAAGAAAGCGGTAAAGCGGAAAAGTAAAATGGACACGGCGATATATAGTGGTTCCCCTCACAATCTGAGAGTACTCCACTCCCCTTTCAACACGAAAGAGAATTTACTATAGTTTTGGACAATACAAGAGTCTTCCTAGTCTTTCTATACAAGTCACTAAACTATACTCACCAAGATCAATCCTCTTGGATTTTTCCACTAAGTCCTATTGAGAACAACCCTCTCAATAAAAGGACCTCTTGTATCCACAATCCGGATAACAAGAAAAACAATAATTCTGAATTTTTATAAGATAGAAAGTTGAAGCTTTGATTATTTATCAATATAACAATTGATCTTCTCTTTCACCAACAATAATTCACAATGACATAAAGTATTAGATAGCTCAAGAATTTTCTGATGATATGATATGAAGTAATGCAGAAAAATTCTTGCTATGAAAGTTTAAGAGTTTTTGTGAATTTTTGACAATGAAAATTTTATTGAAAGAGGTGAAAAATGATTTGAAAAAGTTTAGAATTTATATGCACATAACACCCTTATGAAACAATGTAATAACAGTAAAAATTTCATAAACAAATGCCAATGCATCATGAAAAGCTTCCATGAAAAGATACATGAAGAGGTGTTATGAAAAATAATGATTTTTCAAATTTGTACAGGTTGCAATCGATTTCACTATAATGAAAATCGATTGCACATGCCAACGTTAACCAATTTTTCAAAATTTTGCAGCATGCAATCGATTGCATCATGATGTAAATCGATTGCACCTAGTTAAAAAGTGAAAAATGCTTTAAAACAACAGATGTAAATCGATTGCATATGAATGTAAATCGATTTACATATCCTTAAATTTGAAAAATGCAAATTTGAAACATGCCAAGGTTAAGAAAAACTTATGCAATGATGTTAGTTCTTGATTGGACATCTAAGACTTTAATGTTTGTGTATAATTGTTAATATACCTTCATGAAACATCTTCTTGAAATCTAAGTCTTGAACATGATGCTTTAATCTTGAAAATCATTTTTGCCTTCTTATCATATTCATCAAAACAAGTGTTGACCATGGAGAAGCTTGACTTCACATTCTCCCCCTTTTTGATGATGACAAACAATCTTCTTAGATGCTTTGAAATTTCCGGAATACTTCTCCCCCTAAGATGTATATCTCCCCCTTTGTATGTGAAGCAGAGCTTTGTACCTTTAAGAAATTCAATACAAGGAAATATACAAGCATAACACCTTTCTCCCCCTTTGACATTATCAAAAAGAAGGGAAAGATGGGTGAACATAATGAAAGCCATAAACAAGAAATAATGAAACTAGAAATAACTTATCATAGATTAAAAACTTGAAGTGCATACATATCATAAATGCAGAATTTTACATCATAAAGAAACATAACGAAACATAAAGAAACATAAAAGAAACATAAATTATACATTACAACCATTAAGTATTAAAGACTACATAAAGAGAGCATCCAAACAAAGAACATGAAAACATTTTTAAAACAGATCCATATTGGGGTCAAAAGGGTCTTGGTTAGGAAAATGTTGGTTGAGAGGTGGTTGACGATGTGGTGGGGAAGCCGGGTTGGATGGATCATAAGGTGGTATGTAGAGATGGGAATAAATGTATGAGAATTGTTGGTTGACATCATGCTGAAAGTTTGAAATCCTTGTGTTGACAGATGCATTAACAACATTGTAGCGGTCATTGATGTTGTTGTTCATGTTTGAAAATTGTTGTGTCATGAAATCCAAAAGATCTTGGTTAGAAGGACCATTCACACCATGAGAAGTTGGAACCTCTTCATTAAGGTGTTGTTGTTGTTGTTCGTTATCCTCTTGTTCTCCACCATCATCACCAAGATAAGTGATAGTATCGGATTCCCGATCATAATAGACTCCCATTCTTCTATCCAAATTTCTAATAGAAATCTTGTGAGAAGGTGTATCCATCAAAAGAAATTCAAAACCATCAACTTGAATCTTAAAATTTTGCAAAATCCGGGTGATGAACCATGCATAGGGCATAACTTTTGATCTCTCGGAATGGGACAACATGTGATGCAGAATCATCCGAGCCCAATTAACTTCAATATTGTTCTTGATAGCATAGAGGGCCTACATTTCCGTATCATTAACAGAACAATAGTTACCACTTTTCGGAAACACAACATAGGCAAGGAAGTAGTGAAGCATGCGATCATCAATATAGAAATTTCCATCCAACCAAGAACTACGAGAGGGTTCAATACCACCTAGAGACTTCACTCTATGTTCATACAATTCTGTTTCGGTCATCCTACCGATTTTGTAGTAAAAAGATCTATTCTTATAATCATTCCATTTTTCATCTTCAGGATCATATAGGAGACTACCGGATGAAGGTACCCCTAAGATTGTTCCAAGAAGTCTTGAGTTCAAGACAAGTCTTTTTCCTAAAACACAAGTAACAAACTTTCCTTCTTCTATACCCATATTGCAGTAAAATAGCCTAACAAGATCAGGGTAATATGGTCCAGAGGAAGCAATAGCAGTCCCTAAGTTTATGGTGTCTAAAGTAGTTTAAAAATTAAAGCAATTTTCAGAAAAGGAAGAAAGATCACCATACTTGGGTGTTTGAAAAATCTTTCTTTGGAAGAAATTTTCAAACTTCTCAATTTTCTCATTGGATAATCCTTCATAAAGTGGAGTGTTGGATGATGATGAGGACTTTCCCTTTCCTTTTTCTGCAGTAGAGGCCTTTCTTTTGGTCCTTGAAGCCATGGGTGAGAGTTGGTGAGAAATGGGGAAGTTGAGTGAGAAGGATGAAGTTTTGGTATTTTTTGTGTAGGTTAAATGGGGAAAACAAAAATTGATAGAGAGATAGAGAAAAAAAACAGAATTTTTAAGGATAAAAATTATGGGAATTTGGTGAGAGGAGTTATTGTGAGTTATTTGGGTGGTTAAGAGAATTTGAAAAGAGAGTTAATGAGTCAAACTAGGGAGTCTTGTAGGTTAAGGGCTAAGAGGGAACAAAATCTGAAAAGTTGGTTTAGGAAATGATGTGAATTGATGGGTAAGAGTTTATGACACCATGGACCAAAGTAAATAGGAGGGAATAAAAAAAAATTCAAAAAGTTCCAGACTGCAATCGATTTGCATCAGCATGCAATCGATTGCACCATATAAAAAATACGTGAAAAAGGCATTTTATCCAGACTGCAATCGATTTGCATCATCATGCAATCGATTGCACTAATCCCAGTTTTGAAAAATACATAAAAATTACATACTACAATCGATTGCAGTAATGCTGAAATCGATTGCAACATCAAAATACTTGCTGAAATTGAAAATTAAACGTTTTAAAACAACACTTATACATATTTAATGAATTTTAAACATATATGGCACATATAAGAAGGGAGTAGAAGCAGAAACACATTGATATATTTTGCACAAATAAGAGAAGAATGAATTTTGTGCACCTTTGTTAATGGATGATCTATATATATTTTTCATCTAAGATTCCAAGTTCTCTTCTAATCTTGTAAAAAGATTCTCTTGTGAGTGGTTTTGTGAAAATGTCCGCTAATTGATTATGCGTATCCATGAAGGTAACATCTACATCTTCGTTAAGTACGTGATCACAAAGGAAATGGTGCAGAATGTCTATGTGTTGGGTTCTTGAATGTATGACCGGGTACTTTGTGATGTTCATGGCACTTGTGTTGTCGCATCGAAGAGGGATGCAACCTAAATCTACGCCATAATCAAGAAGTTGTTGCTTAAGCCACAAAATTTGTGCACAACAACTGCCTGCTGCAATGAATTCTGCTTCGGCCGTGCTAAGTGCGACACAAGCATGCTTCTTGCATGCCCATGATACTAGTGCATTCCCGAGAATATGACAAGTGCCACTTGTGCTTTTTCTATCGGTCTTACATCCTGCATAATCAACGTCAGAATAACCAATTAAAGAACATGTACTACCTTTTGTATACCATAGTCCGACATTCGTTGTTCCTTTGAGATACTTCATAATCCTCTTGACGGCGGTGAGATGCGATTCCTTCGGATTTGCTTGAAAGCGTGCACACAGACATACACTAAACATAATGTCAGGACGGCTTGCCGTCAAATATAATAATGAACCGATCATACCTCGATACTTTGTGATATCAATTGAAGTGCCAGATTCATCTTGATCAACGTACGTTCCAGATCCCATAGGAGTGGACATCACCTTGCAACTATCCATATCGAATTTTTTTAATAGTTCCTTGCAATACTTGGATTGGTTGATGAAGATTCCATCCTTTGTTTGCTTGATCTGTAGTCTAAGAAAATAGTTCATTTTTCCCATCACGGAAATTTCGAATTCTCCTTGCATCATAAGTGAAAATTCTCCGCAAAGATCTTTGTTTGTTGAACCAAAGATGATGTCGTCGACATAGACTTGAACCAATCAGGTGTTACCCTTGAACTTCTTTATGAACAACGTCTTGTCAACCTTTCCTTTTGTAAAACCCTTCTCACATAGAAAGTTGCTAAGGCAATCATACCATGCTCTTGGTGCTTGCTTTAAGCCATAAAGAGCCTTCTTCAACTTGTAGACATGAGAGGGATCTTGAAGTCTTCAAAACTCAGAGGTTGTTTTACATAGACTTCTTCATTGATGTAGCCATTCAGAAAAGCACTTTTGACATCCATCTGGTACAACTGAAAATTCATTGAACAAACGTAAGCAAGTAATAATCTAATTGCTTCTAACCTTGCTACCGGAGCAAACATTTCATCAAAGTCGATTCCTTCTTCTTGGTTGTAGCCTTGTGCGACTAATCTTGCTTTGTTACGAACTATGATTCCATTCTCGTCAAGTTTGTTCTTGAACACCCATCTTGTTCCTATGATGTGCTTGTTGTCCGTTCTTGGTACAAGACTCCAAACTTGATTCCTTTCGAATTGGTTAAGTTCTTCTTGCATTGCTACTATCCATTGATCGTCGCCTAAGGCTTCATTAATTTTGGTTGGTTTGATTTGAGACACAAAAGCCATGTTGAGACAAGCATCCTTGAGATTTAGTCGAGTTGCGACGCCTTGGCTAATATCACCAATAACTTTATCTATCGGGTGATCTCTATGAGTTCTCCATTCCTTCGGAAGATCATGATGTTCTTCAATGATTGGTGAGTCATCTTCTTGTGGTATTGGTTGAACATTTGGAATCTCCTTTTGTTGTTGTTGCGTATCTACTATATCATCATCATCAACAACAATAATATTATCCTCTTTCGAGGGGTTAGTCTCATCAAACGAAACATGAATGGATTCTTCAATAATAAGAGTTCTTTTATTAAATATTCTAAAAGCTTTACTAGAGAGGGAATAACCAAGGAATATACCTTCGCCGGACTTCTCATCAAACTTATCGAGATTGTCCTTGTCGTTGTTGAGAACGAAACACTTGCATCCAAATATGTGAAAGAATGATATGTTCGGTTTCTTACCCTTGAACAACTCATACGGAGTCTTCTTGAGAATTGGTCGAATGTTGACACGGTTGCCTACGAAACAAGATGTGCTTACCGCATCCGCCCAAAAATACTTAGGAAGATTTGAGTCGCTAAGCATTATTCTAGCAAGATCCACCAACGCCCTATTCTTCCTTTCTACGACACCGTTTTGTTGAGGAGTTCTTGGTGTAGAAAATTTGTGAGAAATTCCATGCTCTTCGCAAAATTCTTCAAAGGATGAATTTTGGAATTCTCCACCATGATCGCTTCTAATGGAGGCTATAGTGAGTGACTTCTCGTTTTGTATCTGCTTTGCATACTTCTTGAATGCTTTGAAAGCATCACTTTTCTGCACTAAAAACAATGTCCACGTATATCGAGAAAAATCATCAACAATAACTAAAGCGTAAAGATTACCTCCGAAGATTTTCGTTCTTGATGGACCAAAGAGATCCATATGCAACAATTGAAGTGGTCTTGATGTGGATACCACATTCTTGGATTTGAAAGTTGTCTTGGTTTGCTTTCCCTTTTGACATGCGTCACAAAGTTTATCCTTGATGAACTTTATCTTTGGTAGACCAACAACTAGGTCATGCTTTATCAATTTGTTTAAGTGCTCCATGTGAATGTGAGTGAACCTTTTATGCCATAGCCACGCCTAGTTGTTGTTTTCCAATAGGCATTTTACCTTCAAGGAAGGGTCATCAAAAGAAATCATAAAAATATTGTTTATTCTTTTACCTTTTAGCAAAATGTCGTGGGTGACTTCATGTTCTATCAAACATTCATCCTTAGTGAAGTTGATTCGGAACCCTTTGTCACACAGTTGACTTATGCTAAGTAGGTTGTGTTTAAGGTCTTCAACATAAAGAACATCTTCGATGATTGTAAATGGAGAAGCACCAACGGTTCCTACTCCAAGGATCTTTCCTTTATTATCATCACCGTAAGTAACGTATCCTTTGGCCTTTAAAGATAGATTTGAAAATTTGTTGATGTCACCCGTCATATGCTTTGAACAACTGCTATCAAGATACCATTGATTCGAAGTTGTTTTCAAGCATACCTACAAAAAAAATCAAGTATTATTAGGTACCCAAATTGCTTTGGGTCCTTGATAGTTAGTACCCTTTTCAACCCACGCATAATGCCCTTTAGCAACGCCAATGTTGCGCACATAGCAAGCATTAGGTGTGTGTCCTTTGGTTCCACAATAAAAACAAGTAGGTTGAAAATGACTTCTGTATCTAGGAACATAAATTTTTTTCTTAACAATTCTTTTCTTTCTATGACTTTGATTCACACTTTTAGAATTTTTTGCCTTTTCTTTAACAACTTGTTCACTTGCTTTAACAAAAATAGTCTCATTTGTGATTGATTTGGAAAACTTAGAATATCCTAATCCACTTTTATCATTAGGATACCTTTGATGCCTAAGAATTTCCTCCAAGCCAATTTGACATTTTTCATATCTTTCTAAAACTCTTTTAAGTTGAACAATTTGGAAAGATAAAGATTCACAATTTGTACATACAAGACTTTGTTTTTCATTCATCAACTTTTGCTTTTCACTTTCAATATATTTTTCCAAAGCAATATTTTTTTCTTCTAAAGATGAAATTCGTTTCTTTTAGGATGAAATACTTTTATACATAGTCTTGAATTATTTTAAAAGTTCATCTATTGCATCTTGTGCATCATTATCATAAATAGAAAAGTTGCTGCTAACCTCATCGTTTTCTTCATCGGAGTGATGTGAAGCCATTAGAGCCATATTCACACATTCATCGCTTTCTGATTCCGACGAGGAACTTATCTCATTATCGTCCCAAGCAATATAAGTCTTCTTGTTCTTGAATTCCTTCTTGCCTTTGAATCCTCCTTTCTTTGCAAGTTTCGGGAAATCCGGCTTTATGTGACCTTACTTCCCACATTCGTAGCATGTGACATCTTGTATCGATGTGGGTGTTTCCTTTTTCCTGAAATGTCTATTCTTTTTAGCATAAGATGAATTTTTATTTTTATTAAATAACTTACCAAGCTTCTTTACAAGAAGCATAAAATTCTCATCTTCGGAGGTCTCGTCATCTTTGTCATCTTTTGTATCAACCTTCAAGGCAATCCCTTTGGACTTTTTTTCTTGACTTTCGTGCTTCTCGAGCCTTCCAAGTTCCAATTCGTGTTCTTGAAGTTTGCCAAATAGAGACGCGGATGTCATCGTTGAGAGACTCTTATTTTCCGAAATAACGGTCACCTTCGGTTGCCATTCTCTTGTTAAGGATCTTAGGACTTTGAGGTTGAGATCATCATTTGTAAATGTTTTTCCAAGAGCAATCAAATGGTTTGTAAGATAGACGAATCTCTTTTGTAATGCAACTATAGATTCACCGGGCTGCATGCAGAACATCTCATATTCTTGACTTAGTGTGTTTAGCCTTGATCTCTTCACTTCGGTGGTTCCTTCATGTGTTTCTACCAAGGTGTCCCAAATTTTCTTTGCCGATTTACATTGAGATATACGAAAAAACTCATCCATACTAGAGCGCTTTGGAGTATGTTGATTGTCTTCTTCTCATTTAGAATCTTTTTCTTATCATCTTCATCATAAGTGTTTTTCAACATCGCGGTTCCAACACCATTGATAAGATTCATCGGATTATGTGGACCGTCTTCAACTGCTTCCCATATACCTTCTCCTTGGGCTTCAAGATGTGCTTTCATTCTGATTTTCCAGAAATCAAAATATTCTCCGAAGAAGAGTGGGGGCTTGTTGCTACTTCCACCGTCTTTGAAAACTGGATTTGTGCTTGCGGAAGCCATGCTGGATCACTAGGAACAAGTTACCTATAACTTGCTCTGATGCTAATTGTAAGTATACGAGTGCGCCTAAGAGGGGGGTGAATTAGGTTCTTAGATATTTTTCCGGAGTTTTATCGATGGTTGAATACTTTTTAATTATTGTTCTAAGTTAAGAAAGCGGTAAAGCGGAAAAGTAAAATGGACACGGCGATATATAGTGGTTCCCCTCACAATCCGAGAGTACTCCACTCCCCTTTCAACACAAAAGAGAATTTACTAAGTTTTGGACAATACAAGACTCTTCCTAGTCTTTCTATACAAGTCACTAAACTATACTCACCAAGATCAATCCTCTTGGATTTTTCCATTAAGTCCTATTGAGAACAATCCTCTCAATAAAAGGACCTCTTGTATCCATAATCCAGATAACAAGAAAAACAAAAATTTTTGAATTTTTATAAGATAGAAAGTTGAAGCTTTGATTCTTTATCAATATAACAATTGATCTTCTCTTTCACCAACAATAATTCACAATGACATAAAGTATTAGATAACTCAAGAATTTTCTGATTATATGATATGAAGTAATGCAAAAAAATTCTTGTTATGAAAGTTTAAGAGTTTTTTTTGAATTTTTTACTATGAAAATTTTATTGAAAGAGGTGAAAAATGATTTGAAAAAGTTTAGAATTTATATGCACATAACACCCTTATGAAACAATGTAATAACAGTAAAAATTTCATGAACAAATGCCAATGCATCATGAAAAGGTTCTATGAAAAGATACATGAAGAGGTGTTATGAAAAATAATGATTTTTCAAATCTGTACAGGTTGCAATTGATTGCACTGTAATGCAAATCGATTTCACATGCCAACATTAACCAATTTTTCAAAATTTTGCAGCATGCAATCGATTGCATCATGATGTAAATCGATTGCACCTAGTTAAAAAGTGAAAAATGCTTTAAAACAGCAGATGTAAATCGATTTACCTATCCTTAAATTTGAAAATGCAAATTTGAAACATTCCAAGGTTAAGAAAAACTTATGCAATGATGTTAGTTCTTGATTGAGCATCTAAGACTTTAATGTTTGTGTATAATTGTTAATATACCTTCATGAAACATCTTCTTGAAATCTAAGTCTTGAACATGATGCTTTAATCTTGAAAATCATCTTTTCCTTCTTATCATATTGCCACTAAGAGATGTGTCTTCATCAAAAAAAGTGTTGACCATGGAGAAGCTTGACTTCACACTTCTAATACCAACATTTTATTCCTTATCAACATTTCACACTCGTTTTCATCTTTTCAAAAATTTCAGCAATAAACGCTCATTTTTGAAAACAATTATCTCTTCCATTAAAGACCTCCAAATCACAAAATTATATTGCAACATAAAGAGAATTTCATTCAGATTCCAGAACTTCAAAAATTGTATGAATCTGACTCATGAGTAAAAAGTTATCTTCCTTACAATGGGACTGGTCAACAATTCCCGTATGCAGAATTTTCAAAAAATCAATAGCAAACCCAACTATTAAAACACACTTATCTCCCTCTTCACAAACCTCCTAAAGGAAAAAATTATATGAAAACTGTAGGGAATTTTGTAAACTTTCCAAAAAGTCTAGAATCGCCTCCATCAGAATCACGAGTAAAAAGTTATGCCTCTTCTCGTGACAGCTGCCCCAAGATTGCAAAAACCAGAATTTTTAGATTGATGAATATAAGTTCCACCTCTCTCCCTCTTACTTCCAAGATTACAAAATTCACCAACATCCCTGCTCTTTATTCAAATCCAAAATTACTCGACTTTAATTTAACTATACTCAAGGCAATTAATCTATCGGCTTGATCCATCAACTTATCGTTTCCATATGAATAGTTCCCTAATCTCAATCATTTCACCTTCCATATTCTACGCGCATCTCAAACTCGACTGATATGAATTCATGAGTCCATACTCTCGCCGGTCCGCAACAACATCGCTTCAACAACCATACACTCTCGCAATCAACATCAACTTTGAACCAACTTCGACATTCCAACAACATTCCGGGAGCAACCTCTCCCCCACTTAATTCCAAACCAACACCTACAGACAGCGACTAGAAACCAACAAACAAGTGCCGACAATGTTTTCACACACATGTCGCGCACTAAGGAGTAAACGACATTAACAACATTAGTCGAACGGGCCGACCTGCTCTGATACCACTAATATAACACCCCATTTCTACCCAGCGATTATATTAAAATCAGAGTATTAAAATTTCAACGAACAAGTAGACAAAACAAGATGCTACATTTTTCAACTCATAAATACTTCATTTAATTTCATGAGAATTGATACATAACACTTTCGATTCGTAAGAAACTAAACACAACAACTTTTATTCATTTATGAAAACAAATTCAACTTTTTCAACAATGCAGCGGATTTTCAACTTATTCAACTAAACATGGTATAACATATTATTCAACTTAAAACAACATAGTAACAACATATTTAAACTAAAATAACTTGAAAACCACACAAAACAACTAAGCGTCCATTCCCTAAGTCTTACGTATCAGAGCACCGACACCGACTCGAACTAGTGAAGATAATCATCTTCCTTTAAGCTACCTGCACGTTACCAACACAGGGGTAACATTCAAATAGAAGGGGTGAGATATCGATAATTATAAACGATATATGATAAACAATACTTAGATAAGGATTATAAAAAATTGACCACTTCACAACATCAACTAAAACAATAAGTTAACAATCATCCACCTTTTATCGACTTATTATATCCATCAACATTTTCTACATAAACCACGTAGTCATATATTCCACACGAACTACTTAATTAGTCTAATCAACACAATTCATTTAATCAACTTGAAAACAACATAACAACTTACCAACTTGAACGACATAAACAACTTATCAACTTGAACAACATAAACAACATAAATAATACAACACAAATGCGACTATGCATATGCATGTGGTACCATTGGAGTAAAAATCCCAACTTAAAATATACCAGGTTATCGAGGTATCTGGAAGGCATAAGCCTTCAACTTAATACTTTTTCCAATTTACCGAGGCATCAAGGAATAAGCCTTTAACTTTCAACTTAATTGCCAATCCAGGCCAACATGGTGTGAGCAACGCTCCGACATAATATGCAAATTTTCTATATGGCATACACGACTTTACAACGCAAACAACATAACAACATGAGCAACATAAAAACATGTGCAACATAACAACATACAACATCAACGACACAACCAACTTATACAACATGAACAACTTAAATCAACGTTGGCTATTAAGCCTCCAACTTGAACAACATAACAAATTCGACAACACAAAACTACTTAGACAACATGAGCGACTTAAACAACACAAACAACTTATACGACGTCAACAACTTAAATTCAACATTGGCTCGTAAGGCCTCCAATATAAACACTTAGAAACTTTTCGTAAACCGGGTCTACTCACCAACTCAACCTGTACTTGCAACTCGACTTTACAACATCTTTTCAACAAAATGACACAACCAAAATCAACTATTAAACTACCCGACTTACCCCGATGATTTTCGTTAAATTCCGGGAAACTACGTTTTTCGCCTAATTCGGCTAAACCGACACTGATTTTATCATTTTGTGATTATTACGAGTCATTACAAAAATATGCCAATTGTCCCGTTTTCTGATAAACCTGTCTGTCATGAAAATATAGCTTACTTTTTGGTTCTGTCAAGTTTTCCTGAAACTACTTCTTTTCTGTTACAAAATTCCATCACAGTCAAATTACAAGGAAATTGGTTTAGTTCACTACTAATATTCATTTGCTACTGATATACTATATTTTTTTCTTCTGATTTTCAATCTAACAAAATTCATGTAATAATATTGGTTTGTAACAAAATTTACTAAAATAGTTAAAGTATAAGTTAATTTAAATAATGGGATTACAATAAAACAACCAAAAGAATCCCCTCCAAAACAGGGTGGCTTGCGCCACCCTTCAAAGTTCAAGTAGTGTCTTGCACCACTTTATGCTAGGTGTAACACCCCAAATTTGCCATCTCTTTTTCATATCATTTTTCATATCATAAGCATAACATTTAGATAGCATACTATAGCATTTGACATAAAAAAATGATGCATGAGCAATCCATGATCACAAGCATAAGGCATATGGTCAATCATCTGGAAATTCATGATCTTCAAAGTCAAGCCAAGATCCAAGTGACATTTAAAGGAGCTCACAAGGTATCCTCATATCTTATACAAGCTCAAAGTCATCCTCTAGGTCATAGAAGGGTGAGGTATCATCAGAAGCTCAGCAGTGCAACATTCTCCTGCACAAACAAACCCTAATTAGGGTTTTGCTCCATATCAAGGATTTCTCACATCTTTAACCAATTCTTGTGGTCAAAGGCTCTCATATGAGGTATAGGACCTATGGATGAAGTTTGAGACAAAAATTTACTAAGGAAGTCAGTTTCTTGAGCAGTTACTTGTTGATGAAGTAAGAAAGCCAACTGAGTTGAATAAAAGTCAACATGGTATTTTTAAGGTTTTTTTTCATGTTCATCAATCTTATGAAGCTATATTTGATCAAGTAATATCTTGGATGAACTCTAATGTCAAAAATCAAGAATGTGCAAAAGTTGCTAAATTGGAATTTCTCAAGTGGAAAGTTTCTATTTTTGGAAGTATTTGCCCTAATCTTCAAGCTATTATTTCATGTGCAAAAAAGCTTCAAATGATTTTTCCTTGAACATGAAAATTGTAAAGCATGATTTTCCATTTCTAAAAATTCCTAGAACACCTTCATAGCTTTTTTATTACTCAAGATATGTTTTTTTTTTAAGTTTGGAGCATTTTTAGGGTTTTGGATGCATTTTTGGCAACATCCCATTGGTCCACTCTTTCTTTTTTATCTTTTATTTTTTTTGCCATAACTTTTATTATATTTTTTTTCCTACACATTTTTTTAGTAAGGCCTTTGTATTATTCACATGCCCAAAAGATGATATCACATGAAGGCATTTGGAGGCATTTGTTAGTGGAAAAAATGGAAAAAAGGTATAGTACAAAGGTGGTGTAATTTGAGTGTGATATCAGGATGAGAGAGTCACCAAAAAGTGCATTCCCACACGCCTTGTACTATCAACAAAATATTTTCCACTCTTGTTACCAACACACACAAATGGCATTGAAATGAGAAGGTTCGCGTGGAGCAATACCCCATGCACTCCTACCAACTTACAACCAACACCATTTGATCATTTTTCTTTCTCATCATCAAATATCATGACAACAAAACACTAAGCCTAATGATAATAACCATGCACACACCTACATACGATTGAGCTTGAAAACAAAATGGAAAGAAAAGAAGAGCACAAATGGCTCTGCATATTTTGGTGATAACAAACTTTGCACCAACACCTCAAATTTTGATACACACACCCTTACCATATAAAACTGAATAACGATTTTGGAAAGAGAGAGCATCACATTTACATCACTCTTCAAATCGCACACCATAAAAGATCAATCTCACACTCTCTGAAATTGTCATAAACCCTCATCTCTGGTTTTGATTTTGATCTCAAATCCTTGCATTGTTGGAGCTTCAGATCATCATCTTCATCATCATTTCAAGGAAGCAGTGGTGGAAGTTATTCACATCATCTTTATTCTCCTTCATTGTCAAGTGGATGGAAGCCTTTATTTGGCTCTGATTTCGATCAAGGAAGCTTCAGAAGCATATCATACGTCTGGATTTCTCAACTTTGTGAAAGAACCTTCAAACTCAGGTTTTATGATCAACCTTATTTTGATTCGGATTGAGTGTTACTATGCTTATTTCTTGTCAATCTTGCTTGATCTGAGTTGTATGAAGCCTATAGAAGCTTGATGATGTATTTATTTGAGTTTGAGTTTTTGGGATTGGAACTGTTTGGCTTCGAATCTTTTAGGTCTTGATATGTTTTTGAATTCCATTGGTGGATCTGTGATGTACATGAGAAGAGCTTCATTTTGATATGCATTGTGACTTTTTATGGAAATATTTTTGCCTGAACCTTTACCGGACCTAGCCAGAGAAGGTGACCGGAGTTGTTCCGGCCGGTCACCTTCATCTTCCCTTTGAATCTTTGTGTTTTTGCTAGGTTAAGTCGTGACCGTTGATTGGCTTGCATCCAACAACCCTTATGTTGCCAACACATTAATGACCATGTGCAGGTCATGTGCGTGTTTTTTTATTTCTTTTTATTTTATTTTATTTTGTTTTTGTTTTAATATTTTTGCCAGAATTTTAAATAGCCATTAGATATGGATGGATTAATTTGTTTAAATTTGAAGTGTAGGATGCATGTACTATTTGATATGTTTGACTACGTACTGGCTATCAGATTGTATGATTAGTTGACTTTGTTTCCTGGCCTTCAGATTTGTGTATTTTTATATGTTTTTGGTTGACTGAATTTGTGTTTGGTGGACTTGGGCTTTGTTTTGCTACGCGCACCCTTTCATCCTGAGCCCAGAGTTGTTTTGAAATGTGTTTACATGCTATATGAACCTCCATTCATTTATTTGATTTTATTTTCTATTTTTATTTTCTGTATTTTTTTTATTTCAAAAAAATAGTAAATCATTACCAAAAATCCTGAAAAAAATCAAATGTGTTTATTTTAATTTTCTTTAATTTTCCATAATTTTACTTTTCATTTTTATTAATTTTCGTGGCTGAATTAATTGTTGACTTTATTTCTTTTGTGTTAATCCCTTTTGTGCACAATCCGCCTTGTCCAATTTCTAATTTGAGTTTGAAGATAGTTCTGAACTTGATTCTTTTTGGTATGGATTCCTAACATGTTAAAGTGTATTATAGATTTTCTTTTCATGATATTTAGGGCTAATTTTCTTAGGTTTTGATGTGTTACTTTGTGAAGAAGTTTGTGAAACCCTAATTGAACTTTGAACATTTATTTGAGGTAGTTTTCTTCTGATTTTTTGACATGCGGTTTTGAGATGTTGTTCTTATTTGATCAAAGACTCTTTGTGATCAATTGTGGAATTTTTTAAGACTTGTTATCCATTTTGTTTGAATTTTGTGATTAACATGCCTTAGTTTGGTGTTTACATGACCAATGCTTGCTTGTTAGGGTAGGAGGGCACTTGTGCCAACTACTAGGATTTGTTTTAGGGCCTCTTAACATGTTGATATTCCCCTAGTCCTTGTATAGAAGTTTTATCTTAGTTTGTTTTGTGTTACTTGTTCATTAAGCCTCTCACTTACATGAATGTTCATAACACTTCCAACTTCTCCATGCTTCCCCAATTTTATCTTGTATGAGCTTGTGTGCCTTAATTGATGTTTGAACTCCTTTCTTAGGCACCTCTTTACCATGATAGGGTTCTGATTTGGTGATTGTGGTTGATTTTTACCTTGTTTGATGCATTTAATCATATGTTTTCACCTTATGGTTCCCATGATGCTTTGTGAAGTGTTTGTGCAATTTCTTGCTTTCTTCTTTGCATGATGCTTTGTGAGTGGTCTTAGTGTTTCAATATGATGATTAAGTTCTATTTGTAATGATTTTTCATGAGTCTTTGCTTGTGTTTACTTCATTTGATCTCATTTGGTTTGTGCTTTCCACTGGCGAATTCTTCTAACAATTTAATGGGCTTTGGTAAGTGAGAGGTGTGGATGAGATTTCCACATTTTCGACTCTTTTCTCTTATCATTTATGCTTTCATATTTGTCTTTGGGATGTGCTTAGGCCATCCACTATAAAACTCTTTTCCATCCCCCTTAGAGAACAACTTAACTTCTTTAAGAGAAGTAAGTTGATTCTCTACCTCCTTTCTTCTTCTTCTTTTCTTTTTTCCTTCTCTTCTTTAGGATAGTTGAAACCTCACTAACCTAGGATCATCCTTTGCATGAGAACGTTAGGTCTTGATTAGTCCCCCTTAGTTGTTTTACCTTTGCTCCTTTTGGTTATTTCTCTTTCTCATCTTCACACAAAAAGAAAACACTTAATAAATGGTTGAAGCAGTCTCTTCTGTATAACCTTATTCCATGGGGGGCACTTGTAGTATTCCCATATTGGGATAGTACAAGCTTGTTCAACATGATGCACAAGTCTGATCACGAGACTATTTTCATCAAGAAAATCATAAAAAACACGTCTTCACAAAAATTACAAAAACACTTAATAAATTCAACGAGTTAGTAAGCTTAGGCCCTAATCTCTGGAACCAAGTTTTGGGGATCTTCCTCTCATTTGTGTGTGCTTGTTCTATTATTCTATCTTGGAATGTAGTAACAAGTATACATTCCATGGAAAAGGACTTTAGTTCACTTTCTTGTACCACACTCATAAAAAACTTCTAAAAGCCACAAAAAAACAATAAATGTCTTTCCTTCGGGAATTCTTTTCTCACCTCATTCACTCTTAACGAAGAATTGACTCCTACATGTCACTTTTCAAGACGGTAACACACTCGTGCCAGATGAGCCTGCAACACCTGAGCATAGGCATAAGCAGTTCAAGCTTCAAAACACAAGAATTCTTTCCACCCCTAGTTAGGGGAACTACGACGACTCTGATCCTCATGTCCAGATGAGGTACGTAGGCAGCGGGGTAGGGCCTGTTCGAACACTCTTTTATTTTCCCTAAATTTCCCCCTTTCTTTTCTTTTATCCAGTTTCGGTCTTTCTTTTTGTAGCAACTTCCATTCCTTCACCCTTTGAAACAATTTATTTGCAAGCGTGGATCCCGTCGGGAACGGAGGACGATTTGGGGTGCTAATATCTTCCCAGGTAGTAACCGACTCCCAAACCCAAAGTTTTTTGTTCGCATGACCTTGCCCTTCCTTTCTTTCCCTGGTTTGTGCAGCATTACCATTCCCATTCCTTCGGGATAAAAATGCCTGGTTGGTGACTCTACCTTCTTCCGCGCCACTTTTGCGTTTGTACCAGGATGGAAATCCAGGGAGCGACAACTGACGACTCTGCTGGGGAATGAACCCAGAATCTCTGGTTTCCCCTTGAGAGTCTCTCCTAGCGCTTGTGTGTTTCTGTTTCACTGGGTGTTTGATTGTGTTTTGTTGCCTGTTTATTTTACTGTTGTTTATTTACAGTTTTATTTACAACTTTTATTTACAGTTTTCTATATTTATTTTCATGCATCATATATCATACTGGACTGTCTGGACTGGATTTTTCTGTTTGGTGGGTTGGGAACTGTTACTGTGAGATGAACTCATCACCAAGGCTCGAGTGCACCTTAGGACTTAGAGTTGTTCCACTTTGGCCTCATGAGATCTTGTCATGGGGGTAGTAGTGAGTTCCACGCCCAGATTTGCAACCGTCTTGGAAATGTCTTGATTTAGGGATCTTCCCTTTTCATTTCATGACCTCGATAGTTATGTGCAATTGGGGACCGATCATTGAGAACCTTTGTGGAAACATCCCTCTCCAATGGTGACAGTGGCAGACCATATTTTGTGGCAAACCCATTCGCACCCAAGGGCCCACTAGGAACTCGCATAGGATGGCTTGGTTCTCTTATATGAACTCAGTTAAAGTATCTGGTCGTATGGTGGTAGTACTGTATCCGACGGGCTGAATGTACTATTGTTTCTCAATTTCAGCGCTTGAAGCTGGGGACTTATAAGGGATGCTTGTTTTCCTGGACTCACACTGAGACCTCCCTGAGTAGTACATAATTCTAAACCGATTCCCTGATCTGTTCATGTGCCATTTCTTGGAAATGGTGAACATATTATTGCTATTTGGCTTTAAGAGTCTATGATGTTTGACCCGGAGCACACCCGTGAGATTGGGAGGGGTTTACAGGTTTGCAGGAACCATTGACCTCCACACACCCTTTATTAGCAGTGTGATCCTATTGTTTTGATCCAGTTACTATAATTCTGGAATTCTTGATCTTGAATTATGAGTTATTATCTGAGGGGTTATTGTGCAGAGGATATCTTGGATTTAAGATCACTTGGCTTTTGGTTCTCAGAATCCTGTATCTAGACAGTCTCTAGACTGATCATATGCCTGCATTGCATTTGCATAACATCATACTAGCATTAACTGTTTGTGTTTTCATTTTCTCAGGTTATTATATGCATCTTGCACCCAGTTCCAGTCGCTATTTCCCATCCATATGGAAGAAATCAAGAAGGTTCTAAGAAAGAGAAATTTTCATTATACTTTTCTTCAACCCGAGGTCAGGAGCATCCAAAAATTGATAGGTTTGATGAACGGCCAGGTTCTAGGTGATTTCAGAAAGAGGTATGGTCATATTTTGAAGTACGTGGACAAGTCAATTGCAGATCAGAGAGATAGCCTGCATACTTTACTCTAGTTTTATGATCCTCCATTGTGGTATTTTGTATTTCCATACTACATCCTGGCTCCCACTTTGGAAGAGATTTCCAGCATCATGGGTATTCCTGTCAGAAATAGCTTGCCTTATTATGGTTCAGAGATAGTTCTTCGGGAAGAAGAGATAACGAAAGTGTGTCATATACCAGTTGCAAAGGTTAAGAAGGGTTTGCAAGTTAGTGAAGGTAGATGACCTAATTGGGATATACTCATAGCAGAAGCTGAGGGTTATGCTCGAGAGAACAAGTGGGCAGATTTTAGTGTTTTGTTGGCCTTAATGGTGTATGGAGCTAGTCTTTTCCCAGGAGAAAAGGAGTTTGTGAGCATAGAAGTGACCTCCATTTTTGCTAAAGGAAACCCCATACCTACCCTGCTAGGAGATTTCTATTACGACATTCATGACCGGAATGAGAAAGGAAGAGGTGGACTAGTGAATTGTTGTGCTCCATTTTTTGCTGAATGGTTCGCTAAGCAGCTCCCGAAATCAGGACCTTTCAAAGACTTGAAAGAAGAATGGAGATGGTAGAAAAGGTTGATGGGATTAACTTCTGAGGATGTAGCTTGGGGATGCAACATGGACTTGTTAGGCAAGGAGTTACTTATCAGTTGCGGCAATTTTCTTAATGTGCCTTTGCTTGGAAGGAAAGGAGTGATCAATTACAATTCGGTAATATCAAGGAAGCAATTTGGCTATCCTTTGAAGAGTGCACCATCTGCTAAAGAAATAACCGAGTCTTTGTACCTCCCGATAGAAGGAAATAAGGAGTTGGTTATCCAGGCATCCCAGGCTTGGTCACATAGGGTAAAGAAAGGCAAGAAAGAGTTTGGAAGGGTAGATCCAAAGACATATCCTTCTTTTTTTACTTGGTTACAGACTCGCGTAGAATACTTTCTTCTTCCTTTTTCATCAAAAGCTCCATTGTACCCGAGGGAAGTACCTGTTCAGGCCACTATTTCTATTGAAAGTTATAAGAAGCTGGAAGCATTGATACAAGAGTTAAGGGTTGAAAATACGGAGATGACCAATTTGTACCATCGTGTGGTCCATTCTAAGAAGGAGATAGAAGAAAAGTTGTATGGGGTGTAGGTAGCTCAAGAAACTAGAGAGAAGGAGTTTGGCTGGTAAAGAAGCTTATTTCCAAAGAAGAAGCTTGATGGACACAAAGAGAGAAGTAGAGTATAAGAAGACCAGGAAGAATCTTAGAGAAGCCAGACAATCCATTACCTGGTTGTAGGGGATGAGGGACAAAGATCAGAAGATGTATGAAGAAAAAGAGAAAGCTTACAAGCTACAGATTCAAGACCAGAAAGAGGAGTTGGAAAAAGCTCACAAGATCCGTCGGGAGAAGTCTCAACAAATGATGCAGAGTCAGCAAGCCTTAGAAGAAGCACTCAAGGAGATTGAAGATCTCAAGCTGATGGCAGAAGTTAAGAGAGCTAGATCTGGGCCAGGATATAATGGGGAAGGATCAGAATCGTCTTGCAGTCTTGTTTTTTAGCTTTTGTATTTGGATCACCTACAGACTTGTTGTAGGAATCTTTGTTTATTGTTTTTAGTTTTTATCTTTGTTCTGTAAGACCTGTAACCCTTCAGGGATGTTTTTGTGTGACTCTTGCCTTGGAGGCTGTTCATATTATGCATCTTTGTTTCAGTTTCCTATTCTCTGAATGCACTGTAATCACTGAAACTGGTCGTTCAAAGTCATCAGAATTTGAATACCTCGCAAAGAATCATATGTTGGAAATCCAATCTCCAAAAGCCATTTGGGTTATTTTCTGCCAAATACCATAACTAGGGAACCAAATGCCTGACTATGGGAACACAAATAGTTACATTGCATGCATGTAACCCTTTTTCTCTGTGTTGCAGGTACAATTCCCATATTTCTAACATCTCTTCTGTTTTAGGCATTATTGTTGCACGAAGGATGCATAGGTATCCTACTAAAGAAAACAAAGTCAGAATCATGGATCAAATGCAAACTGAGCTGGAAGAGATGCATAACCGAATGGACCAATTCATGACCCTAGTAACTGGCATCAATCAGAACCAAGAGCAACTGCGAGATATGATTGATAGAAATCAGGATGGCAACGACAATAACGATGGAGGTCCTAGAGGCACTGGTACTCTTGGTGGTAACGGTGACCCTCAACCTGAGGTTATTGTTAATACTGGTGGTGGTCCAAAACATGTACGTATTCCTCAGATGGATAATCAAGATGATCAGTTTACTATCCTGGAAGATATGGAAGGACAAGGCGCAGAGGTGAATCTCCGTTTTAAGGAAATGGATGAGCAAATTCGTTCTATTCAATCTCAGAACTCTTTGGGATTCAATATCACTGACTTGGGTCTTTTTCCTGGGGTAAGAATTCCCCACAACTTCAAAGCTCCGACCTTTGACAAGTACAATGGTACCTCTTGCCCAAAGACTCATCTTCAAGCTTTTGTCAGTAGAATTGCTCCTCATACCGATGATGAAAAGCTGTGGATGTACTTTTTTCAGGATAGTCTCATTGGGGCATCCCAAGAATGGTACATGAAGATGAGTAGAACCTCTATCAGGAGCTAGAAGGATTTGGCGGAATAATTTGTCAAGCATTATCAGTATAATCTGGACATGGCTCCCAACCGTACACAGCTTCAGAGCATGTTGCAGAATTCTAAGGATAGCTTCAAAATGTACGCCCAGAGGTGGCGCCAATTAGCTGCAAGAGTGCAACCTCCGTTGCTAGAGAATGAAATGGATGATATGTTCATGATTACTCTACAAGGAGTGTTTATCGATCGTCTAGCTTCTTGTTCAGCTACCAAATTTACTGATCTTGTCATTGCTGGTGAAAGATTGGAAAATTTATTGAAGATGGGGAAGATTCAAGATGCTGGTGCTAGTAGTTCAGCTGGAGCGAGAAAGCCCTTTGTCGGTCCCCAGAGGAGGAGGGAAGGTGAAACTAATGCCATTTATAGTAGACGCCATGGCCGGGGTCGTCAAAATTATTATGGTCAGGTGGCTGCGTCACTATCCCATCAGGGCCTACTCCACAATATCAACAACAACAACAACCATAGCAACAGAATCAGGATTAACAAAGACCTTACCAACAGCGTTCACGCCAATCTGATCGTGTCATTGAGCCCATTCCGATGACATATAATGAATTGCTTCAAAGGTTATTGGATATGAACTTGATTCAGTTAAGGACTTTGTAACCCATCATCGGGGATTCCATACCTTCGGGCTACGATGCCAATGCCAGATGTACTTTTCATTCAGGTGCCCCGGGGCACACAACTAAAAAGTGCAGAGCTTTACAGCTGAAAGTCCAGGATTTGATAGATTCAAAAACCATTAAGTTTGCGCCACCACCAAATATTAATACCAATCCTATATCCAATCACTGAGGGGCAAGGATCAATGCTATTGAAGAAGGAAGAGCCCTGAATTTGGTCCTGAATGTTAATGAAGTGAAGACTCCTTTATTTGTTGTGAAAAAGATATTATTGAAGGGCCAAGTGTTTCCTGGATGTAATGAAGATTGTAAGACTTTTGAGAACGGGTGTAATGAGCTGAAATTGGGTATCCAAGCTTTGATTGATGAAGGCTCCCTACAGTTTGATAAAGTAAACAATCAAAGCGACGATGTGTCTACTGTCACTATATATTTTATTCCAGAGGAAATGACCTATCGACCAACACCAGTCACTATCTACGTACCACAAGAGACAAGGCATGTTACAGTAAGCCCTGTATCCATCACGGTTCCTGGACCTGTACCATATGAAAGTGAAAGAGCAGTTCCTTGGCACTATGGCATGGATATGTATGTTTAGGGGCAGAAGTTTGAAGACAAGTCTCTAGTTGCTATCGATCCAAGTTTTGTAAATGTTAGAGGAGTAGGTGGGTTTACTCGCAGTGGACGACTTTTCGCTCCACAAACTCTCCAAAAAAACAACAAAACTGAAGTTTCAGCACATGCTAAGGGGAAACAGGTAGCTACAGAAGAAGTGGTGATGCCGTCAAAAGATCAGAGTTCCTTCGAGAAGGAGGTCTAAGAATTTATGCAGATCATCAAAAAGAGTGATTACAAAGTGGTTGAGCAGTTGAATCAAACACCATAAAAGATTTTGATTTTGTCTCTGCTTATGTGCTCTCTAACACACAAGGAGGCATTGTTGAAGGTTCTACAGATGGCTTATGTTCCACAGGAAATAACTGTGAACCAACTTGAAGTTGTGGTTGCAAATGTCAATTCCAATCATGGACTGGGTTTTACAGACAAAGACTTGACATTGGAGGGGAGAAATCATAACAAGGCCTTGTATATCACTATGGAGTGCAAGGGAGCTGTGTTATCTCACGTTCTGGTTGATACTGGTTCTTCTTTAAACGTACTCCCGAAGAAAGCTTTGATGAAGTTAGAGGTAGATGAGTTGATTTTGAGATCAAGTGACCTGGTGGTGAGATCTTTTGATGGTTCTAGAAGATCGGTCTTTGGTGAGGTTGAGTTGCTAGTGAATATAGGACTACAGGTATTCAAGAGCACATTTTATGTTATGGATATCCAGCCAGCTTACAACTGCCTTTTGGGACGTCCGTGGATCCACACTGCAGACTCAGTAACTTCAACCTTACATCAAAAGTTGAAATACGTAGTTAATGGTCAAGTGGTTACTGTGTGTGGGGAAGGGGATATCTTCGTCAGCCATTTGTCTACATTCAAGTACATTGTGCCAAGCCTTTGAAGTTGTGAATGTCAACGCAGTTGCTCCCAACTCTGCAGCCAAGAGCAAGGAGAGAGTATGAACTTCTATTTCCTCCTACAAGCAAGCCAGGGAAGTGGTTGAAGCTGGAAATGCCCAAGGCTGAGGGAGGCTGGTCCAGGTTGATAAGAAGGAAGACAAGTTTGGGATATTCTATGTCTTGGGGCAGGCAACAAGATATCAAAGCAGAGCAATTAGTTTCTCAAGTGGGGGAGGGGGGTGATTGACCCAAATCAAGTCTGTGCTGTCGAAGATGAGGCTGATAATGATTGTGATCTCGACAACTGGGTACGTCCATGTGTCCCAGGGGAAGAGCTAAAGAACTGGTTCGCATAAGACTTCGTCCAAGTCACTTGCCTGCCAGAGTAATTTTCTTTGTTTTCTCATTATCATATGCATGTTAAGTCATGCACTATGCCCAAGGTGTATGGATCCATTGTAGGGCCAACTTGCATGTTATGCAATTTATTTTATCATAAATAAAGGACATTTTTCATTCAAATTGTGTTCCCTTTCTTTCTTTTTTAAATTTTTTCACAAAAAACAATAAAAATGGTAATGTTTTTCTTTCTTTTGTTGTTTTTCTTTTCATAAAAAGCATATTCTAAAATAAGCACATCACTTATGAAGAACCAATCATTCGGATTTCTTTGACAACTCTTCTGCTATAACTGAGTATGATTTCGATAATCCAATCTACCAAGCTGATGAAGGGATTGAGGAAGACTGTGAACTCCCTGAAGAATTGGCCAGGTTATTGAGACAAGAGGAAAGAGTGATTCAGCCTCACCAAGAAGAGATTGAGGTCATCAACATCGGAACGTAAGACGCAAAGAAGGAAATTAAGATTGGGGCCAGTCTACAGGCCAACGTAAAAGAATGGTTAATTGGCCTGCTTCGAGAATATGTGGACATCTTTTCTTGGTCATATTTTTCGCTCCCGGGATTTTCATCCTAGTACAAACGCGAAAGTGGTGCGGAAAAGGTAGAGTTTCCAGCCAGGAATTTTTATCCCGAAGGAATGGGAAAGGTAATGCTGCACAAACTTAAGGAAGAAGGAAATGACAAGGTCATACGAACCAAAGATCTGGGTTCGGGAGTCGGTTACGACCTGGGAAGGTATTAGTACCCCAGATAGTCCGCCGTACCCGACGGGATCCCCACTTGTTTGTTTGCTTCAAAGGGTAAGAAATAAGATGCTGCTGAACAAAAGAACTGGGACTGGAAAAGGAAAAGAGATCCAAAGGGGAAAATGTAGGGAAAATAAAGAGTGTGCTCGCACGGGCCCTACCCCGCTACCTACGTACCTCATCAGGAAAATGAGGATCAGAGTCGACGTAGTTCGCCTAACTAAAGGCTAGTATTTTGTTTGTATTTTTTATGCGCTGGAAATTCGTATGTCTATGCTCAGGTGTTGCATGCTCGCCTTGAACGAGTGCGTTTACCGTCTTGCATGCGATACAAGTTGTCGCAAGTTCACGTTAAGAGTGAGTGAGGTGAGAAAAGAAGTTCCCGAAGGAAAAGACGATTTTTCTTTGTTGTTTTGTCTTTTAGAGAAGTGTTTTATGTTTATTTTTTGTGAACCTTCTCGTACTAAGACTTGTTCATCGTGGTAGATGACTTATACCTCGCCCCGAGACAGGACGTGCATAAGTAACCCACGGAAAAGTCTCGTGTCGTACGAGAAAGATTGACCTTTGTTAAGTGTTTTTTAGCTTTTCTTTATGAGATGTGAAAGAGAAAGCAAAATGAACCAAAGGCAAAAAGTCTAAGGGGAAGACTAAAATCCTAGTGTTATCATACATGGATGAACCTAGGTTAGTGTGGTTTCTATCCCAATGAAGGGGAAAAGAGAAACAAAGAGAAAATAGAATAAAACTTACTTCTTAGTGAAGTTAAGTTAATTCTAACAAGGGGTTAACATGAAGTTATGAAAACCTAACAAACATAAGTATGGAAGGTAACGTAAAAATGTGCATTGCATAAAGAAGTAAAAGGAATAAGTTGCGGAAAACTTACCTTAACCTCCCTACAAACAAAGGTTAGTGTTGCATATTATTAAAAATAATAAGGCAAAAAAACACCTAATTAAATCTTAATGCTCCTAGGACCTAAAGTAGACTCAATCCTAAGTTTAAAGGGTACTAAAATGATGCAATACAAAATTCAGCAACCTACTGCAACTACTAAATGCACAAACAACAATGAAATGCAATGCACAATGCACACAACTTTTTACAGCTCACTATCAGCATGCCAAACAGGTGTAAAAAGTGTGGAAATGCAACAATCAACATACATTTTACAGCTACTGTGTCAAAAAATAGCTATGAAATGCAAAAGTCATATTTGATTATTTTCATTTTTTAATGCACAAAATCTATGAGAAATGCACAATTAACATGAATAAATGCAACATGAACATAGATCAACATGCATAATTCAATGAACATGCTTGTTTTCAATGAGGGATTATAAAAGGATGCACCAAATGATAAATTATGCAACAAGTATGCAAATTATGGCACATAAACATGATAAACATGAACATAGATCAACATGGATCAACAAGAATGACATGTAGCTTGATGCAAAAATCATAATTGGATTAATATGCAAACATAATCAAACATGCAACAAAATGCACATACATATTTATGATTATGTGAAATGCAACATATGATATGCGATGCAATGATGCGTATGAGTTAACGAAACAGGCAAGGGATGCAAAAACAAAATGTAACATGATCATTTACATGCTAAATGATGCATTGAACATAGCAACAATATGCACTAAATCAATTCATGCAAAAATGAACAAATAAGCACAATATGCGAAAGGGAACGGAAACGGAAACGCGTCGAAACGACTCGAAATGACAGAATGAGATACCGAAACTAATATAAAAAATTCCCTTAAATCAATACCTAAACATGCACGAACATTAAAGGCACAAGGAAGCAAGATCAAGCAATCCACTAAGCTGAAACTTCAGATTCAAACAGCGTTAACCGGTTAATGGTATAGGTTAACCGGTTAACGTACCTAAAACAGAAGCAATTTGTGGCAAAATACACGTGTTAACCGGTTAACCAAATGCGTTAACCGGTTAACACTGAACAAAATGTGAAAAATTGTTTAGAAATAAGTGCTTTTGGCCACAAACTCACTTCTAATAATCCCTAACACATACATGAACATGTTAGCACGAGTTTTCTACCTAAAGGGAGAATTCTAACACCTATTAGGACCTAGATTATGCTATGGATCTAGCTTCTAACATACAAAATGCACAAATCACAAACGAAACGAAATCGAATGGTAAAACGAAATCAAAACGATAAACATGCAAAGAAAGCCGTTACAGCGAGATGATGAGAATAAGTTAAGGCAAGAGTGGTTTTGGATCACCAACCTACGAAGCGGAGGATTGCTTCGATGAGTGTTGCGATGAATCAGAATGCAAACAGAGAAGAAAACCAAAGATCCACGAATGCAAAATAAATGTGATTCGTTCTTGATGCTTCTTGATTAATCACTTCTAATGCTCCAAATCACTTCAATTAAGCTCCAATGTTGAGGATTAGTGAAGGCTTAGCTTCAAATTCTTAAAATTCTAACGAAGAATTTGAAGAACTTCTATGAAGAAGATCTTAGTGAGTTTTGTGAGAAAAGGAGAGAATTGAGAGGAGAATGAGAGATTGAAGATGAAAATGGTGAAAATGAATTGCCAACCTTTTACTTCAAGATGGTTAGGGTTTATATAATGAGTAGGCATAGAACTAGGTTTGGGAATGGAATTAGGCTTTGGTTTGGAGTTAGGGTTGGAGTTAGGTAGGGTTAGGGTTAGACTTCTAGAATATTCCTTGGAATAATCTATAAGGTGGTAGAAGATGGTTGAAAAATCCAAGTGAATGGAGTAAAAATTAAGTGGAATAAAGGGAAGGGAAATGTGGAGGGAAGTGAAGAAATCCAACTAACTTTCAAATATTTTTCCAAAATCCGCTTCCGTTAACCGGTTAACCAAATGCGTTAACCGGTTAACGGCCTTAAAATTTCAATTTTATTTTCTTTTGGTTGTTTCTCATGGAATTGCTTTGAATATATTTTTGTAGTGATTTTCCCTTCTTTGAGATCCAAGATTGACAAATATAACCCAATCACATGCCTTATGCACATGAAAATGCTCATGATATATTCATTATTTTTATTATTCTTGGATGCGATGCTATGCTCAGATGATCATGCAAAATGACGAAGCATAAACCACTTGAGGTTGGCAATAAATTAATAGGTCAAATTTTAGGGTATTACAACTGCCCTTATTCAATTATCTATAGCCCTGAATGGATGATAGCAATGACTTTCAGACCTTCGAGGTATGGAGTGATTGAATAACCGAATAAACCGGAAAATTTGTACTCTGTGGGAATGAAAGGTGATTGGAAAGGATGCCATTGTTGGATGACAAGACACACTGTGAGTGGGTCAAAAAAGAGATCATCATAACTTGGTTGAGGACTCAAGGGCGTGAAACTAAACGTGGCAGATTCAACAAGTATTTATCTCGCGCGGGAGATAAAGACTTAAAAATGAGACTATCATAACGTGGATGATAACACAAACAAATGAAACCGATCGTGGCAGAATCGACAAGAATTTATCCCGCGTGGGAGATAAAACCTACAAAAGAGACTATCATAACGTGGATGATAACTCGAACAAACGAGACCGATCGTGGCAGAATCGACAAGAATTTATCCTGCGTGGGAGATAAAACCTAAAAAAGAGACTATCATAACATGGATGATAACTTGAACAAACGAGACCGATCATGGCGGAATCGACAAGAATTTATCCCGCGTGGGAGATAAAACCTGAAAAAGAGACTATCATAACGTGGATGATAACTCGAACTGGGGATAACAAGCATTGAATTGTAACAATAATAGTGTTGGGGGAATGAACTTGGCACTCTATATGGGGAATACTTCAGTCTGTTTGAAGATCGAGGTTTCGACTGTTGCAAGATGCCAAAATTGACTTATGCTTCGTATGCATATGTTTGAATTTTTCCATGGCGTAATGCTCCATAATGATGGAAATGCTACACTTTTTGAGGATGCAAATGTAATGATGATTACTATATGCAAATTCAAGGGAGATCTCCTGAAGAGGAGAGAACGTGTATCTTTGACGACTTCGCTGGGGAAGGGTCCATTGTTGCATTGATTGTGGTGAATCCTTGTGAGGAAGAGCAACTATGCGGGGAATAAGCAACTCCGTGGGGAGATAGCATTAATGATCCACCGGCTCTGAACTCCCGTCATTGTCAAAAATAAATTGGACCTTGAGATTGGAGAGCCCAAACCCTATTGAGGATGAACTTGATCTGCTGAGAGGTACGCTACTCGCTGAACTCCACTAGGGGAATGATATCCTTCTGACACGGTTGGGGAGATCAGATGTGTTGGTACTCTGCTGAGGAAGAAACCTGCTGGGAGAAATCCTTTAAGTGCAACATCTTCTGCTTGGGGAAGAGATCTGCTGTGGGATTTCGTTAGGCGAACCCGCTGGGGAAAACTGCGAGCACCACTGGGTAAAGAAGAGATTTTGAGCTCCTCTATATCTTCATCTCTGCTGGGGAATAATAAATTCTCCTGTGCGGCTGGAGATAATAAGACTCTGATGGGGAATATTTCTTTGTTGAAGGAGGGCTCTCTGCTTGGGGAGAATGCTTATCTTTTTCAATTATGACTCAATTGGGGATGATGGAGAATGTCGTTGGGGGGCATTTCCTGCTGAGGCTAAGAGTCTGGAATCTTCTCTGGCTAGGGATAAAGAGATAATGACATCCTTCTGTTCTAGAAATATCCTTCCTTTTGCCGCTATGCTGGGGAAAACTTCTCTTTCCAATCCTACCAAAGAGGATAGAGAACTCAGCTGGGGATATAAGGCTTTTCGTGCTGGGGAAGACCTTTCAACTCCAATCCTCTTGCGAGGTAGAAATAGAAGACGTCATGTAATACCCATATACAAAAGACATACATAAAGCATATTCTTCATATATAAATATTTAAAATTTGGTACTGAAATACAAATAAGTTCTTAGCAACACATTGTATAAATATAGCCACTACAACATAAGGTACTAAAATAAGGCTATAGAATAATACAAGATGTTCAAACTACAAAAGTCTAAGAACTAGATCCGAAGATCTCAAAATCCACAGCGGAAGACAAAGCCATCAACCAGTAAGGATAATCAAGTCGCCTTATCCTTACCCTTAACGGAACCTGAAGTACCTGAAATAACAACATCAACAAGGGGTGAGATAAAACATCTCAGTGAGTTCCCTATCTTAGAGTTCTCTCGGCTCTAAGGGTTGAACCTAAATAATTCCACGAATACGAAAGACTCCTCTCAAGAGTAACCAAACCGAAATGGAACATACAAACAACACTTCCCATGGGACTCAGTGAAACACCCACCTCAAGTATGAACCACTAGACTTCTCATGGGACTCAATGAAATATCCATCTCAAGCCACTCGAATGCTTCCCGTGGGACTCAATGTAATACCTACCTCAAGCTAACACTCGCTTCCTGTAGGACTCAATGACATACCCACCTCAAGCTAACACTCGCTTCCCGTGGTACTCAATGTAATACCCACCTCAAGCTAACACTGGCTTCCTGTGGGACTCAATGTAATACCCACCTCAAGCTAACACTCGCTTCCCGTGGTACTCAATGTAATGCCCACCTCAAGCTAACATTCGCTTCCCGTGGGACTCAATGTAATACCCACCTCAAGTTAACACTCGTTTCCCGTGGGAATCAATGTAATACCCACCTCAAGCTAACGGATGATACGATCAAATGTGATTCCTAGGTACCTCACAAGTCTTACCATTTCATTTCTTTAAGCTCATACATTTCATAATTTCGTATTCTCGCGGTTAAGTCGGAAAATCGGGAAAAAGTCGGATAAAAATAATATTCTTTGACATCATAAGAAAATATATAATTTTAGTTTCACAGCGATATGTAGAACGTTAAAAACGGATACCCGGATCCAAAGTTACGAATTAAATACCCCATTTGAAACCTACAGGTCTCCCTGAGCGAGCTCTCATCTTGCTGAGTGAAAAAACTTCTGGAATTCTCGCTGAGCGAGTAACTGCTCGTTGAGCGAGTTATATCAGTCCAGGAAATTCCAGTCTTACGGGAAATAACCTCTCCAAGCCAAACTCAACTCTAAACATCAACCAATGCAGAAAAACATAGCCAAACATGTTCATAGACATAATGTGAGTATTATAGTTAAGTTTTAATTGAGTTTTAACCGTTAAACTTTAAATTTCTAAGATTTCCCAATGAAACACTAAACCACAAAATCTCCAAAACTCAACCAAAAACAAAGATAAAAGCTTCTAACTAAGAACCCACCTCGGGAGATGAAAATTGGCGGAAAGATTGAGTCGATTCGACGGACGGATGGCGAAGCAAGATAAATTTGAAGTCTTGGGGTTTTTTCCTCCTCTTCTTTTCTTCTCTCTCTTTTCTTCCTTCTTCTTTCTATTCTTTTCCTTACCAACTTTCTCTTCTTCTTATTTCCTTTCTACTAATAAATATAAAAATATATATTTTACCTTTGCGTCCAAAATTAGAGAGTATCCAAAAAATGTCTCTTAATCCGATATTTTATAAAACCTCTGAGTCAGCTAATATCAATTAATAAAATAATATCCCGTTGATTACTCTTATTTAGTTCCGTTAAAATTTCTTAGAGTAATCCAGAATAATATTATTACCAATTAATATTATTCAGAGCATTAAATAAAATACGGGGTATTACATCCTCCCCCTCTTAAATAAAATTCGTCCACGGATTTAAAGGATTACCTGAACAGGTGAGGATATGATTCCCGCATCTCTGATTCCAACTCCCACGTAGCATTGCCCGGATGCGTCTCATCCCATTGCATTTTAACAAGTGGTATCTTTTTATTCCTTAACACCTTGGTTTCTCTCCCAATAATACGGCTCGGTTGGGGTTCAAAGGTCAAAGCTGTTTCTATCTCTATAGAATCCGGTAGAATAGGCTGAAGAGGATCGGGAACAAACCTACGAAGTTGAGATACATGAAAAACATCATGCATTTCAGATAGAGAAAGAGACAAGGTTAAACAGTAAGCAACTTCACCAATCCTTTCTAGAATCTGATACGGTCCCACGTATCTCGGACTTAACTTACGTGACTTAAACGGTCCTTTCAACCTCAATCTCGGAGTGACCTTCAAGTATACATGGTCACCTTCATCAAATTCCAAAGGCCTCCTTTGATTTCCATCATAGCTCTTCTGACGATCTTGGGCTTGTTTAATCTTTTCTCAGATCATACAAATCTTTTCCGTAGTCTCTTGAATAACTTTCGGTCCTAAAATCCTATCTTCACCCACTTCCGACCAACACAACGGTGTTCTACACTTTCTTCCGTACAAAGCCTCATACAGAGCCATTCCGATGCTCGCATGGTAATTGTTATTGTACGAAAATTCGATCAACGACAAAAGTTCTTTCCAATTTCCTTTACTTTTCAAGACACATGCTCTCAACATATCTTCCATTGTTTGAATCGTACATTCCGTATGGCCACCCGTTTGAGGATGATTAGAAGTACTCAAACGCAAATTTGTACCCATGGCTTGTTGAAACACCTTCCAAAACCTCGAAGTGAACTTCAGATCTTTATCTGATACAATACTGGACGAGACACCATGCAATCTCACAATTTCAGCAATAAACAACCTTGCAAGCTGATTTGCCTTATATGTGGTCTTCACGACTAAGAAATGCGCATATTTCGTTAGTCGGTCTACAATCACCCAAACAGAGTCATAGCCACCTTGAGTACTCGGTAAACCTACTGCAAAGTCCATAGAGATACTATCCCATTTCCAAACCGGGATGTCCAAAGGTTGTAACAATCCGCCCGGTCATTGGTGTTCAATCTTCACTTGCTGACACACCTCACATTCAGACACAAATACCGCAATTTCCTTTTTCATCCCGGACCACCAATACTCCCTCTTCAAGTCTTGATACATCTTCGAAGAACCCGAATGTATCGTAAAAGAACCTTTATGTGCTTCTTCCAAAATCTTTCTCTTTAACACATCATCATTCGGGATGCAAATTCTTTGGTTGAATAGGATGATCCCATCTAACGCTCTTATGAGACCCGGTTGGAGTAATAATCCTTGCAACTCCTCATCTAAAACTTGTGCTTGTTGAATATCATTCCTCAAAGTAGAATTAACATTCAAGTTTCCCATGATTACACCATTCGGAGTCAAAACAAATTGGAGATTAAGATCTCAAAACTTTTCCCACAATGCATACTCTAACACCATCAATTCGGCACTATGGATCACTTTTCTACTTAAAGCATCTGCCACTTTGTTCGCTTTTCCTGGGTGATACTTCAACTCAAGGTCATAATCTTTCAAATACTCCATCCATCTCCTCAGTCTCATATTCAGTTCCTTTTGATCAAAGAAGTACTTCAAACTCTTGTGGTCACTAAACATCTCAAAACGCACACCATACAAATAGTGCCGCCACACTTTCAAGGTAAACACTAGTACCGCTAATTCCAAATCATGCGTAGGATAATTCTTCTCATGAACTCTCAACTGTCTAGAAGCATAGGCTACCACCTGACCTTCTTGCATGAGAACACCTCCTAATCCCATCTTCGAAGCATCGCAAAACACTTCATAAGATTTGTTAGGATTGGGAATAATCAAAACTGGAGCAGTTGTCAATTTCTCCTTCAACCACACGAAACTTTGCTCACAACTAGAATTCCATTCATAAGCGAAGTCCTTCCTAGTGAGTTTAGTTAATGGTAACGCCATCTGAGAAAAACCTTAAATAAATATTCTGTAGTAACCTGCCAAACCTAGGAAGCTTCTCACTTCTGAAACATTCTTCGGCCTCTCCCAATTAATTACAGCTTCTATCTTCGACGGATCCACTGCTACACCTCCCTGTGATATAACATGTCCAAGGAACTTGATTTCCGAAATCCAGAACTCACACTTACTAAACTTAGCAAAAAGTTGCTTCTCTTGCAGTATCGAAAGGCAATCCTTAGATGCTCTTCGTGCTCTTGCCGAGTACGATAATAGATCTTTGAAGAGGTATGGATTCCAAGTCCAGAATCAAGATAGCGTATCATTATACAAATTCTGATGGCGATCCAGCCCAGTGGATCATTGGTTTGAAATACATATCTACATGGTAGAATGGTTATTTCATATTCGGAATCAAGATAGTGCATGCCTAGATGCAGTTTCCAAGTTCAAAATCAAGACATCATATGGTTATACGGATTTTGAAGATCAGAATCAAGATAACGTATTGTTATAATGATTCTGATAATGATCCAACCCAGTGGATCATTTGTTTGAAATATTATTTCATATTCGGAATCAAGACAGTGCATGCCCAGATGCAGATTCCAAGTCTAGAATCAAGACAGTGTATTGTTATACGGATTCTGATAGCGATCCAGCCCAGTGGATCATTTGTTTGAATTACTATTTCATATTCGGAATCAAGATAATGCATGCCCAGATGCAGATTCCAAGTTCAGAATTAAGACAACGTATGGTTATACGGATTTTGAAGATCAGAATTAGGACAACATGTAGTTACACAGATTCTGAAAGAGGGTCAAGACAGTGCATGCCCAGATACAGATCCTGACAATGGGTTATATTGTCGAAATAGTGCAGAAAATCAAGACAGCGCGTTGTTACGTGGATTTTCGGAATTGTACATTTTTTTACCGTATACCTAACCTTAGGTTATACGAAGAGAATCAAGACAGTGCATGCCCAGATGCAGATTCTAATAAAGATTAAGACAACCTTTTTGTTAATACGGATCTTGAAGTCGTACACGTCTATCCCACAGACCAAAGTGTACCAAGTCCATCGTCGCTATGGCAAGCCAGTAGTCTCTTGGTTCCACAAATGACATTTTATCATTTACAATTGTTACTTTTGATTACCTTATATCATCAGCCAGTAGTTTTGACTGGTTAGATTTATTTCCCTTTGTTTTCTTCTCCAGCAGAGTGCGAATTTCAGGGTATTTTTGGTATTCAACCATAGTTCATCTTGAACGGCCGACAACCGTTGCTCTCGTCCTTTTCAGATTAATAGATGCTTGAATAAGGGAGGTTGTTACACCCCAAATTTCCCCCATTTTTTTCATATCATTTTGCATATCATAATCATAACATGTAGATAGCATACTCTAGCATTTGGCATAGAAAAATGAGGCATGAGCAATCCATGATCACAAGCATAAGGCATATGGTCAATCATTTGGAAATTCATGATCTTCAAAGTCAAGCCAAGAGCCAAGTGACATTGCAATGAGATCGCAAGGTATCCTCATATCTTATACAAGCTCAAAGTCATCCTCAAGGTCATAAAAGGGTGAGGTATCATCAGAAGCTCAACAGTGCAACATTCTCCTACACAAACAAACCCTAATTAGGGTTTTGCTCCAGATCAAGGATTTCTCATAGATTTCACCAATTATTGTGGTCAAAGGCTCTCATATGAGGTATAGGGCCTATGGATAAAGTTTGGTACACAAATTCATTGAGGAAGTCAGGTACTTGAGCAGTTACTTGTTGATGAAGTAAGAAAGCCAACTGAGTTGAATAAAAGTCAACAGGATATTTTTAAGGTTTTTTTTTCATGTTCATCAATCTTATGAAGCCATATTCGATCAAGGAATAGCTTGGATAAGCTCTAATGTCAAAAATCAAGAATGTTCAAAAGTTGCTAAATTGGAATTTCTCAAGTGGAAAGTTTCTATTTTTGCAAGTATTTGCCCTAATCTTCAAGCTATTATTTCATGTGCAAAAAAGCTTCAAATGATTTTTCCTTGAACATGAAAGTTGTAGATCATGATTTTCCCTTTCCAAAAAGTCCTAGAACATCTTCATAGATTTTTTAGAACTCAAGATATGTTTTTATGTTTAAGTTTGAAGCATTTTTAGGGTTTTAGATGCATTTTTGGCAACATCCCATTGGTCCACTCTTTCTTTTTTATCTTTTATTTTTTTTTTGCTATAAGTTTTATTATATTGTTTTTCCTACACTTTGTTTAGTAAGGCCTTTGTATTATTCACGTGCCCAAAAGATGATATCACATAAAGGCATTTGTTAGTGGAAAAAATGGAAAAAAGGTATAGTACAAATGTGGTGTAATTTGAGTGTGGTATCAGGATGAGAGTGTCACCAAAAAGTGAATTCCCACGCGCCTTGTACTATCAGAAAAAGAATTCCCACTCTTGCTACCAACACACACATATGACATTGAAATGAGAATGTTCACGTGGAGCAATACCCCATGCACTCCTATCAACTTACAACCAACACCATTTGATCATCTTTCTTTCTCATCATCAAATATCATGACAACAACACACTAAGCCTCATGATAATAACCATGCACACACCTACATATGATTGAGCTTGAAAACAAAATGGAAAGAAAAGAAGAGCACAAATGGCTCTGCATTTTTTGGTGATAACAAACTTTGCACCAACACCTCAAATTTTGATACACACACCCTTACCATATAAAACTGAATCACAATTTTGGCAAGAGAGAGCATCACATTTACATCACTCTTCAAATTGCACACCACAAAAGATCACTCTCACACTCTCTGAAATTTTCATCAAGCTTCATCTCTAGTTTTGATTTTGAGCTCAAATCCTTGCATTGTTGGAGTTACAGATCATCATCTTCATCATCATTTCAAGGAAGCAGTGATGGAAGTTATTCGCATAATCTTTATTCTCCTTCATTGTCAAGTGGATGGAAGCCTTTATTTGGCTTTGATTTCGATCAAGGAAGCTTTAGAAGCATAACATACCTATGGATTTCTCAATGTTGTGCAAGAACCTTCAAACTCAGGTTTTATGATCAACCTTATTTTGCTTCGGCTGGAGTGTTTCTATGCTTATTTCTTGTCAATCTTGCTTGATCTGAGTTGTATGAAGCCTGTAGAAACTTGATGACGTATTTATTTGAGTTTGAGTTTTTGTGATTGGAACTGTTTGGCTTCGAATCTTTTAGGTCTTGATGTGTTTTTTAATTCCATTGGTGGATTTGTGATGTACATGAGAAGAGCTTCATTTTGATATGCATTGTGACTTTTTATGGAAATATTTTTGCCTAAACCTTCACCGGACCTAGCTGGAGAAGGTGACCGGAGTTGCTCCGGCCGGTCACCTTCATCTTCCCCTTGAATCTTTGTGTTTTTTCCAGGTTAAGTCGTGATCATTGATTGACTTACATCCAATAGCCCTTATGTTGCCAGCACATTAATGACCATGTGCAGGTCATGTGCGTGTTTTTTTAATTCTTTTTATTTTATTTTGTTTTTGTTTTCATATTTTTTCCATAATTTTCAATAGCCATTAGATCTGGAGGGATTAACTTGTTTAAATTTGAAGTGTAGAATGCGTGTACTATTTGATTTGTTTGACTGCGTACTGGCCATCAGATTGTATGACTAGTTGACTTTGTTTCCTGGCCTTCAGATTTGCGTATTTTTATATGTTTTTGGTTGACTGAATTTGTGTTTGGTGGACTTGGGCTTTGGTTTGCTACGCACACCCCCTCATCCTGAGCCCAAAGTTGTTTTGAAGTGTGTTTACATGCTATATGAATCTGCCTTCATTTATTTGATTTTATTTTCCATTTTTATTTTCTGTTTGTTTTTTTTATATTTAAAAAATAACTAAATCATTACCAAAAATCCTGAAAAAAAATCATGTGTGTTTCTTTTAATTTTCTTCAATTTTCCATAATTTTATTTTTCATTTTTATTAATTTTCGTGGCTGAATTAATTGTTGACTTTATTTCTTTTTTGTTAATCCCTTTATTGCACAATCCGCCTTGTCCAATTTCTAATTTGAGTTTGAAGATAGTTCTGAACTTGATTCTTTTTGGTATGGATTGCTAACATGTTGAAGTCTATTAGAGATTTTTTTCATGATTTTTAGGTCTAATTTGCTTAGGTTTTGATGTGTTACTTTGTGAAGAAGTTTGTGAAACCCTAATTGAATTTTGAACATTTATTTGAGGTAGTTTGCTTCTGATTTTTTGACATGAGGTTTTGAGATGTTGTTCTTACTTGATTAAAGTGTCTTTGTGATCAATTGTGGAATTTTTAAGACTTGTTATCTATTTTGTGTGAATTTTGTGATTAACATGCCTTAGTTTGGTGTTTACATGACCAATGCTTGCTTGTTAGGGTACGAGGGCACTTGTGCCAACTCCTAGGGTTTGTTTTAGGGCTTCTTAACATGTTGATATGCCCTTGTTCCTTGTATAGAAGTTTTATCTTAGTTTGTTTTGTGTTACTTGTTCATTAAGCCTCTCACTTACATGAATGTTCACAACACTTCCAACTTCTCAATGCTTCCCCAATTTGATATTGTATGAGCTTGTGTGCCTCAATTTATGTTTTAAATCCTTTCTTAGGCACGTCTTTACCATGATATGGTTCTTACTTTGGTGATTGTGGTTTATGCTTACCTTGATTGATGCATTTAATCATATGTTTTCACCTTATGGTTCCCATGATGCTTTGTGAAGTGTTTGTGCAATTTCTTGCTTTCTTCTTTGCATGATGACTTGTGAGTGGTCTTAGTGTTTCAATATGATAATTAAGTTCTGTTTGTGATGATTGGTCATGAGTCTTTGCTTGTGTTTACTTCATTTGATCTCATTTGGTCTGTGCTTGCCACTGGTGAATTCTTCTAACAGTTTCAGGGGCTTTGGTAAGTGAGAGGTGTGGATGAGATTTCCATATCTCTGACTCTTATCTTTTCTCATATATGCTTTCATATTTGTCTTTGGGATGTGCTTAGGCCATCCACTGTACAACTCTTTTTCACACCCCTTAGAGAACAACTTAACTTCTTTAAGAGAAGTAAGTTGATTCTCTACCTCCTTTCTTCTTCTTCTTTTCTTCTTTCCTTATTTTCTTTAGGATAGTTGAAACCTCACTAACCTAGGATCATCCTTTTCATGAGAACATTAGGTCTTGATTAGTCCCCCTTAGTTGTTTTACCTTTGCTCCTTTTGGTTATTTCTCTTTCTCATCTTCACACAAAAAGAAAACACTTAATAAATGGTTGAAGCAGTCTCTTGTGTATAGCCTTATTCCATGGGGGAAATTTTAGTCTTCCCATCTTGGGATAGTACAAGCTTGTCCAACATGATGCACAAGTCTGATCACGAGACTATTTTCATCAAGAAAATCATAAAAAACACTTCTTCACAAAAATTACAAAAACACTTAATAAATTCAACGAGTTAGTGAGCTTAGGCCCTAATCTCTGAAACCAATTTTTGGGGATCTTCCTCTCATTTGGGTGTGCTTGTTCTATTATTCCATCTTGGAATGTTGTAAAAAGTATACATTCCATGGAAAAGGACTTTAGTTCACTTCCTTGTGCCACACTCATAAAAAACTTCTAAAAGCCACAAACAAACAATAAACATCTTTCCTTCGGGAATTCTTTTCTCACCTCATTCACTCTTAACGTAAGAACTTGCTCCTACTTGTCACTTTGCAAGACGGTGACACACTCGTTCCAGACGAGCTTGCAACACCTGAGCATAGGCATAAGCAGTTCAAGCTTCAAAACACAAGCAATCTTTCCACCCCTAGTTAGGGGAACTACGACGACTCTGATCCTCATGTCCAGATGAGGTACATAGGCAGCAGGGTAGGGCCCATTCGAACATTCTTTTATTTTCCCTACATTTCCCCCTTTTTATTTTCTTTTATCCTGTTTCGGTCTTTCTTTTTGCAACAGCTTTCATTCCTTCAACCTTCGAAACAATTTCTTTGCAAACGTGGATCCTGTCGGGTACGAAGGACGATCTGCGGTGCTAATACCTTCCCAGGTCATAATCGACTCTCGAACCCAAGTTCTTTGGTTCGCATGTGTCGTACCTCTGAAAAAATACGACCTCGCGATAAAAAATACCGCGGATAAAAATTAAACAACAGAGTCGCCACCGAACTTATTTTATTCCAATTAAGGAAAAGGAAAATATCGAGAAACCTTTTGAAAAAAAACGGATAGAACAAGGTCTTTGAAACTAGATTCTAGGTTCAGGAGTCTATTCCGTAAGGGGAAGGTATTAGCACCCCTTACGTCCATTGTACTCAACGAGAACCTCTTAGTTTAATTTGCGATTTAATGTTGACTTATGCTTTCTGTTTTCTTCGAATAATAAAGTAAATGCGGACGATTCTAATCTAAGGTTAATATGGGAAATGGGTTATTTTGTTCCTAGGGTGTTCGGCAAGGAGTAAGATCCGTGTGCCTACGTATTCCCTTGTGCAATGGGAAAGTCAGAGCCTCGTAGTTCGTGGTACTAAGTTTGGTTTATTTTAATGAACGATTATTTAGAACGCGTTCTACTGCTAAGCGTTGGCTTGTCTGCTCGCGATAGGAGGCGGAAGCGCTAGCTTGTCTGCGAGATAGAAAGGATTTAAACAATGTTCGCTTAAAAAAATGTTCGATTTAATTAATGTTTTAGGAACGAAAGGGCGAATGAATCACGTCCCGTGGGGCGAGCCTTAGGAGAGTTCATTCAAGAATTCGAGGAATGCGAGACTCCAGAATTCAGTTCTTTCGTTATTTGATGTGTGGATTAAAAGTTTTAATTACGGAAAGTCGAATGAACCACATCCCGTGGGGCGAGCCTCAGGAGCGTTCATTCAAGAATTCAAGGAATGCGAGACTCCAGAATTCAGTTTTTCCGTTATTTAATTATAAAAATATTTGAATATTTGAGTTGAAAGAAATTTGATGGTGAGGCACGGCGCACTCGGCTTACATGGCTTGCGACTAAATTAAAGCAATAGAATGCGGAAAAAAATAATTAAAGGCAACTATTCGGAGGCGTTGGACCTTTTGGAAATCGGATGCGTCAAAATATGGTTCGTTAACTTCCTTAGAGCCGGTTTAAAGTTTAAAATCGTTCTACGAGGAGTCGAATCGTTTTAAGTATTAAAATGCGATAAATAAATTAAACTAAATTGATTAAATTAAATTGCGGAAATTAAATCGGAATTGAATAATAAATACAAATAAATTAAACTGAATTAGATAATGTGGCAAATAATCGGAATAAATATAATAAATAAAAAATAAACTAGATTAAATGGAGAAAATAAAAAAATAAATGATAAATAAAAAAACTAACTACTTTGGCCTTATATTGATCGACTTTTGCCGATTTAACGAAATCGGCCTAAAATCAACCGTTTAATATATCATTGGCCCATAATAAATAAATCAATAACAATAAATCTAAAAATTAATTCGAAATTGTTAAGAGTAAAAGAAATAAGATATGGTCTCATAACAATTCCGATAACGTCGGTTCGATACCGAATATCAAGAAATCTCATTTATATCATAGACCCTATAAAAAAATCAATACTAAACATAGAAATCAAAACCAATAAATATTAATAACAAAAAAAATAGGGAGGGGAAGACATGATTCAGGATGTGCAATTATCAAAACAAACATAAGCTAATCCAACCCATCAACAACAACAATAAAACTTAGTAAAAATAATTATATATATATATAAATAAATAAAAAACAGATCGGCAATTAACAAGATGAGTTGCATATGGTATCATAAAAAAACTCAGAATCTGCTTTTTCAGACAAAGCAAACAGGAACGACTTTAACAATCACCTTCCTCAAGAACAAAAGCGGCGGCAAAACTCAAACACGGCTCGGATCTGTTTCTCTCTTACGCAAACATTTCTCGCAATTGTTCAGTTGGTCTCTCCGCCTCGATTTGTTCTATTCACGCTCACAGTTTACAACGGTGCCCCCTCTGATCTCAAATATCGCTGTCCTCTCGGTCTCTTCCTCACGGCGGCGCAAGGGTTTTGCCGGTTCGAAAGGGGTTCGTCTCGGTGGTGGTAAGTTCACAGTGAGGTTTGGGCGTGATTTCTGGATCGATTTGGTTGCGATTGGTTTGTGTGTACGTGTTTTAATGGTGGCTGGGATCTCGAGTTCTATTCGGTTTCCGTGTTTGGTGTTTCGTATGGGTGTTGGCGGATTCCGATGTTTGAAGGTTTGAAGGTGGCGTCTGTTTATGGTTCAGTGGGTAGTGGTTGTTTATATGAAGAGTTTGTAGTGCTGGTGGTGAAAGCAGGTTGAGATGGGGTGGCTGTTTGTGCGACGCTTTGAAAATTATGAAGGCAAGTTTCTTTGACTTGCGGTTTATGATTTTTATGGATTGAGAAAAAATTAAGATGTTTGCAGAATTTTTTTGGTTTTCTCAATATTTTGAAGCTTGGATTTTTGTTTATGCAGAATTTTTGGGTGTTTTCCAAGCTTTTCTATTATGATGAATCAAAGGTTCATTTTATAGAAGAGGAATGTGAGGGTATTAGGGAGATTTGAAACAAAATTTGGATAAGAATCAGAGGAATCTGTGAGTTGTTTATTGGTTTTGTTGTGGAGTGGTGCTGCGAAAATTGTACGTGTTGATGGGAGTGGAAACTGTAATGTGGTTTTTGGAAATAAAAAGAAATGCGTTGTTGTGCATAGGGATTCTCATGTGGGGTCCGAAAGATATTTTTTTTGAAACAATTGTGATAAAGTTTGGCTGACTGTGGTTACCTTTTGTAACAAGACAAAAACTAGTAATAATAAAAATAATAAGAACAAAAATAATAATAATAAAGAAAACAATAATTATAATAATACTAACAATAGAATAAAAATAATGGTAAAATAATAAAATAATAATAATAGAAATAAAATAATAGTAATAATAATATAATAATAATAAGAATAAGAATAAAAAATAAAAGGATTAATAATAAACATTAATAAGAATAATAATAGTAGTAATCATAATAAAAACATAGTAAATAATAATAAAAGTAACAAATGTTAATAAGGCTAATAATAAAAAAATATTTTTTTGGAATTTTATGATAAATGATTTAAAAAATAGTAGATAATAATAAAACTATGAATGACAAAAAGACATAAAAATGGATATTTCTAAAAGAAAAGTGGAAAATTGAATGATTGATTTTTTTGTAGAATTTTGTGATAAAATGGTTAATGGAAAATAAGGGTAACCAGACAAAAAGCCTCCACATAATACCGACTCAAACAACCTGATTTTTCGCACAAAAGAAAATGACATATTTTGGATTTTTGAAATAATGGTTATACAGTAAAATAAAACGGCGCGGGTAGGACAAATTTGGGGTATGACAGCAGGACCTTGTCCTTCCTTTCTTTCCCTGGTTTGTACATCATTACCATTCCCGTTCCTTCGAGATAAAAATGTCTGGCTGGCGACTCTACCTTCTTCTGCACCACTTTGACGTTTGTACCAGGATGGAAATCCAGGGAGCGACACTAGCCAATGTGGCACCAGCCATATTATGAAGTGGCTTACACCACTTTTCAATCCCCCAGCCACTACAAATTGTGGCACCCGCCACATGAGGCCATGACATGTGCCATGTACCTCTAGGGAACAAGTGGCTCCCTCCAGAACAACCGGACAACGAATTTCACACGAACAATCATTGTAATAACAACTAAAATTTTTTATACACAACATAAATATCAAAAAAAGACACAACAACCTAACTACCTAATCACATTATTCTTTATTAAACCTGGTTATAAAGATCGAACTCCATCCTTACCTTAGATTAACGGTTGCTCTAATAATTTTCCGGTTAGTCTCAAAAGTTCTCCAATCGAATTTCCAACCTTTTGCCTCTATGACTCTTTTCCTCTCTTCTTTCATCCATGGAGATTAGAAATACGAACATGCGACTGTTGAGTTCCTATCTTGACCAAACTTCAGCCTCCATCATCATCAATCCCGTAACTACTATTTGACCAATTTCCAGCATGAAAACTTCAAATGTGTTTTTCGCCATCAATACCAAACTTATTAACACTATATCATATATCAAATTGAAGGTAATTTTATAAGCTTTCCAGAAATTCAAGAATCACTTTAATCAAAATTATGAGTAAAAAGTTATCACCTATTTAGTGGAAGTTATACCGTAAGTGCGAAAATGGAGATATGATCATGAGTTCTTCTTTCTTCTTCTTTGCTCCTAAGCTATTTTCTCTCTTCTTAACCCCTTATTCTTCTCTAAGACTTTTTCCTCTATAACTTCCATGTCCTATTCTCTTGCTACCAATTAACCTAATTTTCTTATCATATAATTCTATTATATCGGGCCTAAGTCATACACCCTCTTAATTGCTAATTCCAACGCAATCCAAGCCCATTAACCAACATGCTCCAATAATTGATAACATCACTTCTAATATTATTTCCTCAACTTTCCGACTAATAATCCTACTTAACGACTTAATTCTTCGCAACATAAAATCAACCGAATAATAATTCGCGACTAACTACTTATTCCCGACTTAATAGATTAACTTCCGATTATCAACCAAATGGTCCAAACATTCTAATCAACATATCCAACAACAAACGCAGAATACTCCATACCGTTTTCCACAACTTATATCGACTTAAATAATTAAATTTGACTTAAACCAACTTATAACCATCAACATAATATTCCGATAAATTCGGCCATCAACCTGAATCGACACAATTCCACACAAAGTAACTTAAATCGACAAATATACTCAAATCAACGCGAATTACCACAACATACCACAATTATATTTAATTAAATAATTAATTAAATAAACGGGCGTTACAGTTGCAACTCTCCCCTACTTAGAACATTTTCGTCCTCGAAAATCTTACCTTTCTCAAACAACTCAGGATATGATTCCTGCATCTTGCTTTCCAACTCCCAAGTTATACTTTCTCCGACAGTGCCCAACTAGACAACTATCAATAAAGAAATCTCTTTTCCTCTTAACGTCTTCATCTCACGACCCTCAATTCATACCGGCATTGTCTCCACAATGAGATTATCTCGTACTTGCACATCATCCAGACTACTCACATGAGAAGGATCTGAAATATACTTCCGGAGTTGCGACACGTGGAACACATCATGCAAATTCGACAAGTTTGGCGGTAAGGCCACCATATAAGCAACATTCCCAACTCTATCTGAAAACTGATACAGACCAATAAAAAATGAGAGCTTCTTAGATTTCAACACTCGCCCAACACCTATTACAGGCGTAACTCTTTAAAATACAGGATCACCCGCTTGGAATTCTAAATATTTCCTTTGCTTATCATGATAACTCTTCTACTGAATTTGAGAAGCTTTCATCTTCTCTCAAATCAACTTCACCTTCTCGGTAGTCTCTCAAACTATATATGGTCCAAGCACCATAATCTCACCAGATTCATACCAACACATCGAAGTCCTCTCCTACCATACAACGCCTTAAAAGGTGCCATTCTGATACTAGAATGGTAACTGTTATTATACGTAAACTCGATCAATGGAAGATAAGTATCCCACAAACCTCCCTGCTCAAGTACACAAGCTCTCGACAAATCCTCCAATGACTGAATCGTCCTCTCAGTTTGTCCATCTGTCTGAGGATGATATGTTGAACTCAACCCCAACTTAGAACCCAACGCTTCTTGTAGACTCTTCCAAAACTCCGACGTAAACCTCAAATCTCGATCCAACACAATGCACAAAGGAGCGGCAAGCAACTTCACAATTACTCTGACATAAAAACAGCCAACTTTGATACTAGAAAACTGATGTTAATAGGAATAAAATGAGATGACTTAGTAAGCCTATCAACAATCACCCAAATCGAATCATGTCCTCTTGAAGTATTAGGAAATCCCGTTACAAAGTCCATAGAAGTGATATCCCATTTCCATTTTGGAATTTCCAACGGTTGCATCAAACTAGGAGGCTTCTGATGTTCAACTTTCGACTTCTGACAAATCAAACTAGCATACACAAAACATGCTACATCAATCTTCATCCCAAGCCACCAAAACAACTTCTTCAAATACAGATACATCTTAGTCGCTCCTGGATGAATACTCAAACTACTTCTATGACTTTCCTTAAGAATCATTCTTTTCATATCTGCATCGTCAGGTATACAAATCATATCTTGAAATTTCAAAACACCTTGCGCATCCAACTTAAAACCATTCTTCTCTGATTCACCACTATCAACAATGATATCCAGTAGTTTCACATCCAATTTCTGAGCTTCTCTAATATTGTCCAGAAAATCATTATTAATCTTTAGCATACCCAACATAATACTTTTCGGCGTCACTTCACAAACCAAACTCATATCTCGAAAATGTTCAATCAACTCTAACTCTTTAACCATCACTGCCGATATATGCAACGTCTTTCGAGTCAAAGCATCGGCTACAACATTAGCTTTACCCGGATGGTATTTCAAACCAAAATCGTAATCCTTTAACAGTTCTAACCATCTTCGTTGCCTCATATTCAACTCTTTCTGATCAAATAGATACTTTAAACTCTTATGGTCACTAAACACTTCAAATCTATAACCATAAAGATAATGCCTCCAGATCTTCAATACAAAAACAACTGCAACAAGTTCCAAATCATGTGTAGGATAGTTTTTTTCATGAACCCTTATAAACCCATCAATGAAGCATCACAATACACAAAAAAACAGTTCCTCTGAATTTGGTAAAGTCAAAACTGGAGTTGACGTCAATCTCTTCTTCAACTTTGTAAAAATTTCTTCACATTGGACATCCCACACAAAAGCTTTACTCTTACAGTTAACGGAAGTGCCAACTTAGAAAATCCTTCAATAAACCTTCGGTAATAACCGGCCAACCCCAAGAAATTTCTAATCTCATTAGTCGACTTTGGAGTTTCCCATTGCAACACATCATCTTTCTTAGAAGGATCCAATGCAATACCACTACCTGAAATCACATGACCAAGAAAAATGACTTCCTTCAACAAAAATTCACACTTGGGCAACTTCGCATACAACTTCTTATCCTTCAAAACTTCTAATATTGTTCTCAAATGTTCCATGTTCTCTTCCTCTGACTTAGAATAAACCAAAATATCATCTATGAACACAACCACAAAGCGATCCAGATAAGTATGAAAAATACGATACATGTACTCCATGAATACTCCAAGCGCATTAGTCACACCGAAAGGCATCACCGATGTTGTACCCCAAAATTTTCTCTCACATCTTCAAGGAAATATGTCTCAAGAGGTCTTCTAATAGTCACAAGATTCACAATTGCTCAAAAGGATTTCAGGTTTCATCAGACAAAGCCTCCTCCTAAGCAATGAATCTCAAACTAGGGTTTTGATTTTCCCAAGGTAAATTGGACTTATAAATCCTCAAGTAGACTTCATGGTATCCTACATACTTCAAAGAATCCTCATTTCAAGTTTCAAAGTTTTCCCTACAAGTTTGGTCAATCAGATGCTCAGATAATCAAAAATCAATTAACTTGGTCAAAAAGTCAATTGTGGTCAACATAAAGTAAAACTTCACGATTTTTGTTCAATATCAAGTTTATGAGGTAAAATTCATCATTTGATCGAGGGTTGTTCATGATTCATCAAGGAAGTCTCAAAATCATCAAGAATCAGGAGTTAGTAAATTATGTTTTTTATAGGAAAAGTCAATTGTACTTTGACCAGCCATAACTTTCACATACTTCATCAAAAATTTCTCATCCAAAGCTCATTTTGAAGGAAATTCAATTCCCTACAACTTTGTGTCTCACAAGCCAAGGCAAAAAATGCTTCATTGGGGATATATGAGCCAAGACATTACAGGTCCTTTTGAAAGTCAACAAAAAGTCAACATTTTCAAACGCTCATAACTTAAAAATGGAAAATGAAATGGACATGGAACCAAAAGGATAAGTTATAGGACACTCTAAGATTTCTAAAACGTCTTAGAACACCTTCATGGGATAAAAATTGAGGGAATTATAAATTGTTGAAGTTGGGCAATTTTGAGGAGGTGAATGAAGCAAAAAAGGCCAAAACTCAAGTTTTCTTCAAATGGGCCCATAATATTTAAACCCAAACTCAATTATGAGACCACACACGACCCATTGATCACAATTTCAGATTTTTATTATTTATTTTATATTATATTGAATTTAAATAATTTAAATCCAATTTTAATTAAAATAAATCATAAAAAATCAAATCTTTGATCTAAAAATTATTTTGGGATCAAATATTTGATGGTTAAGTTGATTGATCATGTCCAAATTCGTGCAAGACCAAACAAGTATGATTATATGTGATTTTTGACAAATTTGGTAACCTTGTTTCTTCACACTCAAGCAACCCAAGAACAATCCCTCAAGGCCCAAATTTCTGACCTAAATTACACTACTATAAGTATACAACATCATCACATTACAAGGGACGAATTTTGGAGAGCAAAAGAACCACTTTCAAAATTTCACAAAAAATCTCAAATTCAGTTTCTTTGTTCCAGCCATTCTCCAAGCATTTTGAAGGTGGAAATCACTTCCTTGAAGCATTATAGACATGCCTCGATCATCACCATCATTAAAAACATAACAAAATGCAGAAACTGATTCCATACTTTTTGTTGTTTTCTTGAATTTCGATTTCTTACATATATGTATTATAAGTTGCATTTGATCACATATTCTTGTTTGTTTTGAAGTTTATAATCTTTCTGGGCAATTGGTTTTGAGTTTTAATGCACGATACGAAAGATGCCATAACTAGGGTTTGGAGTTAGAAATTGGGGACTTTCGATTGAGATGTTTTCAAAACGATTTGATGACATATTTGGATTGTAAAACTTATGGGCAATCGATTGGTGTATTTAGATTGACCTAATTTCACATATTTTTGATTGTTTAAAAAACGGAGGGAATTAGCTATGAAAAAAATCGTAGCAAATTTGCAGGTATTTCGTAGCAAAATCAAAAGGTCTAGAGGAAGAAGATGACCATCAACGCTCATTTTTTTCTGGATTTGAATTTCGTTTTTATCTTATAATTAATTCCCGTTGCGTTTATTTGTCACTGAAGCGGAGGTGGCCTGGTGGTAACGTGCTGAAGCTGGGAGGTGGAGGTCCTGGGTTCGAATCCAGGCCTCCACCCTTTCTTTTTAGGCGTTTTTTTTAATATTTTGTTATTATTTTCTTTAATTAACCATAATTAATTATCACTAACCTCAAATTAATCATCCTAATTCCTTTTTGAAAAAACAATTTTTATAATTAATTCTTAATAATTTTTCTTACATAATATGTTTCATAAAAATTAGTTTATTAGTTTATTTATTAAATTTGTAAATTAAATTAACTAATTAGGTTTAAATTTTTTTAACAAACCCTGATTCTTTTTGTTAACCCTAATCAATCCTGATTTTTTTTTCTAAACCTTAACTTTTTTCAAAACCCTAATTTTTCATAAAAAATGATTAATTTCTTTTCCAAATTTAATTTAATTTAATTTTTTCTTAATTATTTATTTTATTAGAAAAATTGTATAGGTCGCACGACTATGTAATTTATGTTCTCGCTTTTATTCCCGATTATGTAACTACTCCTCATATGTAATAATTTAGGTTTAATTTTCCGCATTTTAATTTCCACAATCCTCCTAATAGACAAATGTACAACCCTCCCCCGATGTAATAGCGTAGGACTTTAATTTCCGCTTTTTATTTTCTGCACATATTACTGCGTGGTGGTTAATCTAGAGAGTTTAAAGATTGTATGCTTAAATAAATTGGACCTATCCCACTAAGTACAAGATAAAATAACCGAAATTGATATTCACACACGTAAGTCGATCGTCTTACGACCGCCATCTGCACCTCCTAGGGTTTCTCCTCTTGGTTGCCTTACAAAAACATGGTCAAGTCCCTCGAACGTGGGGGTGTCTTAGTAAATGTCCCTTAAGATTAAAAATCATCATAGTCCCTTCAGATTAAAAATCATCATAGTCCCTTCAAGATTAAAAGATCATAGTCCCTTCGAAGTTACCTACGAATAAATGATCTTGTCCCTCGATAACCCTACGAAAATGATGATAGTGCCTTCGAATTACTAAGACACCCCTACAGGTTGCCTTCTATGACCATACGATGACCCTACGCCTGTCCCTTATAACATCCAAGGTACAAACTACTTACTCACTAATAGTAAGGACAATCTTACCCCTTAAAGGAAATAAATAACAAGAAAGACTAACTTAGGGTAGGTAGCTCTTAAATACTTGCTCACTCTTTCAAAAACACTCTTTACACCCCACTTTTTTTCAAAACATTTCTCAAAGCTAAACACTTTGTATATATCCATACGAGGGTCATTACAAAGTTAAAGACTTATGACAATATTTTCTAAACACACACTACACATTTTTTCAAACAAAAGTAAAGTGAGCTAAGTAATTAAGAGCCCATGGATAACCATGGATACAAAGGGTGCTAACACCTTCCCTTTGTATTACCTACCCCCGAACTCAAATCTTTTTTAAAAAGGTTTTTCCTGTTCTTTTATTCCTTTTCCTTATTGGATAAAATAAAAGTCGGTGGCGACTCTTGCTATCCGCAACATAGTTTATGGAAACAAAAATGCCCAAGTCAGTTCTCCCACCGTGTTACAGAACTGACGACTCTGCTGGGGAGTACTAAGTAAAAGAGGGGTTACCTCAGGATTAAATCACTATACTTGTTTGAATTGTTTGCTTTATCTTTATTTGTTATGGCGTTACTGTGAGAAAGATCCTAACACGGATCTAGTGTACCTTAGGTAAGTAGTAATAGACCAAGGAAACTGTACGGCGTATACCGATATGGTTGATCTGGTAGCTACAGTTAGTGTGACTTCTTGGTTGGTTCTTATGTTCCTTAAGTCAGTTGAGGATAACATGAGGCTGTCATATGTTGTCATTAACACTAACTTACTTTTAGAATCCTAATTGACCCATCTTGGCCATTAGAAAGTAGTGAAATAACCGGCTTTGGTGAAGTCTGAAGTTGGTTGATACTCGACGCTACACTCATTGAGATTCTAATCGTGGGGAGTTTTGGTTGGCAATTCAGTTGCCATACTGAACAACAGCCCTTGAAAAGAATCGGTGATATTGAGATCCCTTAGAACTCGGTTACTTTTACTAGGATAGGATGAACCAACTAACTTCAGTGGGGAGGGTACTTACCTATGGACTTCATGCAAGCCTTTAAGCCTAAGGCTATTGTGTGACTTGTTTGTGTGTGCCACTTGTTTGTGTATGAACATAACATCATAATATCATGACATCATAACATAGCATTTTCACTAACCATTTCAAGGACCAGGGGATTTATCTTTATTCATTGTTGCAGGTTATGGCTTCCGCTTGTAGGAACACTATCCGAGTCAACTTTGTAAGAATACCTTCCAAGCTTAAGGAATTGGTCTCAAAAGTTTCTGAAAGCTCTCAGTTCATCAAAAAGCATGGTCATCTACTTGATTTGGTTACTTCAAGGTTTGATGAAGATATGATGAGTGTTATGTTCTAGTTCTTTGATCCTAAACATCACTGCTTCACATTTCCAGATTATCAGCAGGTGCCCACAATGGAAGAATTCTCCAAATTACTTGGTGTGCCTATCCTTGATCAGAAACCTTTCACAGGCTTAGAGAAAGAGCCTAAACCTGAAGTCATTGCAGCAACCTTGCATCTGATGAAATCAAACATTGTATTGGAAACCAGAAGTGGAGTTAAGGGTATTCTTGCTAAAGTATTGATAGAGAGAGCTCAGGTGTTCTTGGATGCTATGAGTTACGATGCAGACCAATTCATACATGTACACACCATCAACATATTTCTGACTCACAATCTGGTGCCTACCTTGCTTGGAGATATCTTGCACTCTCTTCACACTCGTACTACGAAGGTGCGAGGAACTCTGATGTGCTACATACCTCTATTATCAAGGTGGTTTATTTCACACCTTCCTCTATCTGAGATGAAGAATGAACAAGGTTTGAGATGGTCTAGAAGGATAATGTCACTCTCTCATTCAGACATTCATTGGTGTTCCCGATCTATGGAGAATATTACTATCATTGACCATTGTGGAGAGTTCCCTAATGTACCACTCCTTGGCGTAAGAGGGAGCATTACCTACAATCATTCTTTAGCACAACGGTGTGGGACATGGCATGGATTTTGAATGTGTCAAAAACTTGGCATGATTGAAAGTGTGCTCGGTTCACAAATAAAAAGGAAGAAATATCATTTTTGTGAAAATGAACTGAATGAGCCGACTCAAATTCCACCATGAGCCGACTCATTCAGTATGTTTTGTGGCCAAAATACGCGGGTCCCAACAGGCTGCCTGAGGCCAAACTTTTGGCCGGCTCATTAGGCATGTTTGAGCCGGCTCAAATCACCTCATGAGCCGACTCATCCAAATGTTTTTCCTCCCAAAGTGTGCGGGTCTCAAGAGGCTGCCTTCCCCTCTATTTTGGCCGACTCACCCAGTATTTTGAGCCGACTCATTTGCTGATTTGAGCAGGCTCATTCCTGTAGCTGTCATTTTTTTCCAATTGTTTTTCAATTTTATATTATTAACTAACCAATATAAATAGCTGGTTTCATTTCATTTGAGAGGTCAACAAGAAAAGTGAAAGATATACACACTTCTCTCTTCATTTTCTTCCTTCTTGCATCCATCAACAATCACACACAATAATCTTTGTTGATTAAGGTGCTTGCTTCAAAGATAACATTCAATCGTGAATTAGTGTTTCAGATTGGGTCTAGAGAGTGTGGGTTTTTCTTGGAAAAATATGAAGGGTTTTCTCCTCCAAGATCATAAAAGGTTTGGGGGGTTTTTGCACACAACCATCGTTTGTATATTTAGCCGAGTGAGCTAGATTGAAGATCAAGTGGATCGTTCTTTCATATCACGGTAGACGGAGGATTGCGAAGATCTTTGTGTGTTCACAAGTGTTGAAGAAACTCAACCGTGCTCAAAGTTTGAAGGATCATATATCCTTGCAAGAAGGGAGCAATTAATCAGAGGTTTTCTCGACACGCGTAGAGGTATTTATTCTACTTTGAATCAAGGGACAAAAAGAAGATTTGACAACACATTCAACACATATTGGTGTGTTGGTTCATCTATTTTCTTCTTTTTATTGAAATTTTAATAAAATTTCCCAATTCGATTGTGAATTGGGGGCATAGTACTTCGAGCGAGGACGACGAAGGAACTGCCTAAACAAATTCCTTGTGTTCTTTACTATTCTCACATTTTACTTTTGCACATTGTGATTTTGTGTGTTCTAAAAATTCTGGTGTATCTAAGTAGTGCACTCAAGGTGTTTGACAAATTGTCACACTCAAAAGTGATAACTACATTGTGAAAAATTCTGCATTACTTGATACAACAAAGTTACACTTTGTGTATTGCACACCAAGTGTTTGTCAAAAAGTCAAATCACACAAAATTAATGTGCTTGTGCTTATTTTCTTACTCTATATCATTGTTAAGAGTAGTTTATCAATTGTGGTTTTATCAAGTGAATCTTTTGTGTAGTATTAACTCATCTTGTCAACATTCTATTCCCATTTGGTTAAAGCGTATATCCGATCTCCGATGACTTCAAATTTAATTAGACGATTTTCCGGGAAACTTCCACAATACATTTTCAATTAGTTTTTGAAAAGTAATTTTTGAAAAAGGGATTTATTCAACCCCCCCTTCTAGATCCGCACTATCGTCTAACAAGTGGTATCACAAGCACCGGTTCATCTAGTGTTTCATATACAACTTATTGAAAAATGGACAACGATCCAACAGGGGCGTACAATAGAGCTCCAGTTTTTACCGGAGAAAATTATAGTCATTGGAAAGATTGTATGTGCATTCATATCAACTTTGTTTATAGAAAAATTTGGAAAGTTATTCAAGACGACCCTTTTCAAATAACTATGGCTAGTCCGGATAACGTCCAAATTGAGAAACCGGAAGCCCAATGGGACGAGAATGATGAAAAGAAATATATCTATGATTGGAAAGCTCGAAATATGCTTATAGCTTCTTTGGGAGTGGATGAATATTTTCGAGTTTCTCATCATACTACGGCTAAGGCCATGTGGGAAGCATTACAAGTTTCCCATGAGGGAACCGATGATGTAAAGCTTGCACGAATTAATACTCTACAACAAGAGTTTGATCGATTTCACATGAGCCAAGGGGAAACCATTGGTGAAATGGGAAAAAGATTTTCTCACTCGACGAATTGCTTAAACTCTCTTGGTAAAACTACTCCTAACCATGTAGCTACTAAAAAAATCTTGAGATGTCTTACTAGGGAATGGTTGTCAAAAGTTACAGCAATCAAAGAAGCCAATGACGTAAGAACCTTGGATTTGACTACACTTATTGGAAAGTTACAAGAGCATGAAAAAGAGCTCTTAAATTTACATGAGGATGAATATAACAAAAAGAAAGAAAAGAACGAGAAGAATAAAGATCATGAGAATAAGAAAGAGTCTATTGCTTTGAAGGCTTCTTCCTCAAAATCTTCCACCAATAAAGATAGTGAGAGTGACTCAAGTGATGATGAAGACGAATAAAATGAAGATATAGGTTTGTTTGTTAGAAGATACAATCGATATCTTAGAAAGAATGAAATATCTCATTTTCATCAATTATCAAAGAAAATCTAACCTTCCAAGCAAGATTTTATTAAAAGTACGAAAGGTAAAGGATCATGCTACAATTGTGGAAAACCGGGTCACTACAAACCGGATTGTCCAATGCTAAAGAAAGACAAAACTAAAGATAAGCATCAAAGGAAAGGCAACAAAACTAGAAGAGCATATATTGCATGGGAAAGTGATAGTGATTCTTCTAGAAAAGCAAGCTCAAGTGATGAGGAAGAGAAAGTAAATCTTTGCCTCAAGGCTCATAAGAAAGGCAAGAAAGAGGTAAAACATGCTAAATATGATAATGGTGAAAAATTGTATTATAATGATCTACTTAGTACTTTTAGAGTTCTCCATCAAGAGGCTAAGGAAGCTTTTTAAGCGCATTGCATCCGAAAAAAGAATTTTTACATATTTAGAGAAAAAGGTATCGGCTAATCAAAATGCGATGAAAGCTCTTAATAAATTGATGGTAGAACCTATGAAAGAAGACAAGCGAGAATGGCATAACTTTCATAGTTGCGAAACGTGTTGCATTTGGCAAAAAGAAGTTAAAACTATTCAAGCCAAATTAGACAAGTTATCGCAACCTAAGATAACCTTTACTATTGATCGTTCAAACTTTAGAGAATTAATGAAAAACCCATATCAAAGGTATACTTATGTTGTGAAGGATCAAAATAGTAAATGCAAGTCTAAACCATTCTTGAAATGTCACTATTGTTGCAAGGAAGGTCATACGATTGCTAAATGCCGGTTTAGGAGATACTTGGTTCCTAAAGGCATTTTATCAATGGTTGCCCAAATGCAACCAAATTTTCACTCACACTCTGGGACCCAATGAAAATTGGGTACCTCCCTCTCTTGTCTAATCATGTAGGTGGAGTGTCTTGAGGCTACGGAAAAACGTTGGTTTATATATAGTGGGTGCTCAAGACACATGACAGGTGACATTTCCTTATTCTATGACTTCGTGGCTAAGAAGAAGGGATTTGTTACCTATGGTGATAACAACAAGTGAGCTATACTCGACAAAGGTAGTGTAGGTAATCCCTCTTCTACATCTATCTCTAATATGCTCTTAGTAGGAGGTCTTAAGCATAATCTTGTTAGCATTAGTCAATTGTGTTACAAGGGATATAATGTCTCATTCTCTAAAGAAGGTTGCATAATTGAACATAATGAAAATAAAGAGGATATGTTTAAAGGCTTGAGGGTTAACAATGAATACATGCTTGATTTGAATTTTATGACCATGAGTGATCCTAAATGTATAATTTCCAAAAGTGAAGATTCTTGGCTTTGGCATAGACGTTTAGCACATATCAACTTTGACTTGCTAAATAAGATTGTTTACAAAAACTTAGTAGTCAGTTTGCCAAATATAAAGTTCACTAGGGATCATCTTTGTGATGCTTGCCAAATGGGAAAGCAAACAAAGATATCTTTTAAATCTAAAAATTTAGTTTCTACATCTAGACCTCTTGAACTTCTACACATGGATCTTTTTGGTCTTTCTAGAATCAAAAGTATAGGAGGTAACTATTATGGTATTGTTATTGTGACAACTCTAGATTTTGTTGGACAATCTTCTTAGCTAGTAAAAGTGATACCTTTTCGGCTTTTGAAACTTTTGCCAAATTATCTCAAAACAAACTCGGCACAAACATTGTAACCATTAGAAGTGATCATGGAGCTGAGTTAGAAAATCATCTTTTTGAAATTTTTTGTGAGAAACATGGCATTAGACATAATTTTTCCGCTCTTAGAACTCCACAACAAAATGACGTTGTGGAACGTAAAAATCGTGTGTTATAGGGGTTGGGAAGAACTATGATCAATGATAGTGGTCTTCCTAAATACTTTTGGGCCGATGCTATTAGCAACACGTGCTATGTGTTAAATAGGATCACTATTCGTCCTATACTAAATAAAACGCCATATGAACTTTTAAAAGGAAGAAAACCAAATGTGTCACAAATGTTTTGTGTTAAATAATGGATAATAAAACGCCATATGAACTTTTGGTTGCAAATATTTTGTGTTAAATAATGGATAATAAAACCTTGGTAAATTTGATTCAAATGTGGATGAGGGTATCTTTCTTGGATACTCAAATTCAAGCAAATCATATAGAGTATATAATAAAAGGTTGCTTATTGTTGAAGAATTTGTGCATGTATCTTTTGATGAATCTTATCCGAAAGTCATCGGAAAAGGTAGTGTCATTATTGGTGCAGGTGCATCTTCAGAAGAGATTATTAAAGACCAAGATTTGTCTCATGTGGAACCCTTTCCGGATATTGATTGTAAGGAGCCGGTTAAAGAGTCTAGTCTTGATAATGAAGATCAAGTATCAAATAGAAATGATCTACCATTGGAATGGAAAACTTCAAAAGACCATCCAATTGACAACATTATAGGAGATATTTCAAAGGGTGTTATCACTCGATCAAGGATAAGTAACTTTTGTTTTTATCATGCTTTCATCTCTCAAATTGAGCCTAAAAACTCCAAAGAGGCCTTACTCGATGAAAATTGGTTTCTAGCCATGCAAGATGAACTAAATCAATTTAAAAGAAACGAGGTTTGGGACCTTGTTCCACCTCTGCAAGATCATCAAGTGATTGGCACTAAATGGGTATTTAGGAACAAGTTGGATGAAAAAGGTATCATCATTCGCAACAAGGCTCGTCTTGTTACTCAAGGGTATAACCAAGAGGAAGACATGGACTATGAGGAAACTTATGCTCCTGTTGCCCGCCTCGAAGCTACACGTCTTCTACTTGCATTTTCTTGTTTACAGAATTTCAAATTATATCAAATGGATGTTAAGAGTGCCTTCCTTAACGGATACATAAATGAAGAAGTGTATGTGTGTCAACCTCCCGGATTTGAAAATGATGAAAAACCAAATCATGTATATAAGCTTAAACGTGCTTTGTATGGTCTCAAACAAGCTCCTAGAGCTTGGTATGAGCGCCTAAGTAAATTTATGATAAATAAAGGTTTTTCAAGAGGAAAAGTTGATACTACACTCTTTATTAAAGGAGAAGGAAATCACTCTATATTAGTTCAAGTATATGTAGATGATATTATTTTTGGATCTACTAATATGAAGTTAGTCAAAGAATTTTCAAGTTCCATGCAAGGTGAATTTTAGATGAGTATGATGGGGGAGCTTAACTTTTTCCTCGGACTCCAAATTAGACAACTTGAAGATGGGACATTCATAAGTCAAACAAAGTATTGCAATGAGCTACTCAAAAAATTTATATGACAAATTCCAAGCCCATTGATACACCAATGCCTACTGCTTCTAGTATTGATCGCGATGAAAATGGTAAGGATGTGGATATAAAAAGGTATAGAGGTATGATCGGATCCCTTCTTTATCTTACCGCCTCGCGTCCAAATATTATGTTTAGTGTGTGTATGTGTGCTAGATTTCAATCATGCCCTAATGAATCACACTTAAAATCAATTAAAAACGCATACTCAGGTACCTTTGTGGTACTTCTAAGTTTGGTTTATGGTATCATAAGGGTAGTGATTGCTCCTTAGTAGGTTTTTCTGATTCCGACTTTGCCGGTTGCAAAGTGGATAGAAAAAGCACTAGTGGAACTTGCCATTTTTTTTCAAACTCTCTTGTTAGTTGGAATTGCAAAAAGCAAGTTTCGATTGCTTTGTCAACTGCGGAAGCAGAATATATTGCGGCAGGAAATTGTTGTGCCCAAATTCCATGGCTAAAACAACAATTACATGACTTCAATATTACTCTTAAACAAATTCCAATTTTGTGTGACAACACTAGTGCAATCAATCTTACCAAAAATCTGATCCTTCATTCGCGCACTAAACATATTGAAATAAGACATCACTTCCTTAGGGATCATGTAGAGAAAGGTGATGTGGTATTTGAACATGTTGAAAGTTCGAATCAACTTGCCAACATTTTTACAAAACCACTTGCTACCAAACCTTTCTTTCACATTCGTAGGGAACTTGGTGTTCTTGACATTTCAGATAGATCTTGTTTGGCTTATATTATTGTTTGGCTCAACTTATCTTGTCACTAACTTCTATTTTAGTGTAGTGTTATTTTCCTTCACTTTCACATATACTCGATGTAATATCCTTCTAAACTTAGTTGTCTCTATTCATCCATGATATATAATATAAATGGTGTAGCTTTGCTTATGTTGGTGTTTTTATCTATTTCTTATCTTCTTTCGGGTTATATTTGGTTGTATGTCTTTTAATCAATATATAAGGTGATATTATCATAATTTGATGTGTTTTAAGTGCATTTTAGTGGAAAAGCTCAATCAAAACTGTCGGGTCCAAACAGGCCGACTCATGAGTCGGCTCATGGAACCTTATGAGTCGACCTCTTTGCTATTTGAGCCGACTCATTTTAAATTTAATTTGAGCCGAATCATTTTAAATTTTGAGCCGGCTCATTGTTATATCATATGACATTTGGCTGTCTTGAAAAGACGCGTCGTCTGCCTCCCATGCCCCTAGGTCGACACATCAATTTCATCATATCACTTTTTGACTTTCTTTTAATTCTGTTAATGAATTTTAATCATCTAAACTCATTAAAATTCCATTTTCATTTCATTATCATCTCATATTCTCTCAAGTTTCTCAACAAACCCTAAAACCCCATTTCTCACTCAAAGTCTCAAATTTCTTCTTCATCCTCAACAATGGCTTCAAGAGCTACAGGAAAAAGGTCACAGGGTTCTTCATCACAATCATCTCTATCCGTAAATGCTTTATCTTTTCTTCCATCTGATTTGGTTGAGGTTTATAATAAAAAGTTCAAGAATAGGAAAATTGTTCCTCAATATGTGTATTCAAGAACAACAGAAAATAAGATGCATATTCCTCACATTGTTGAACTAATGGATTTTCATGGTATCAACCCTTTTCTCTCTTGTCATGAAAATTATAATGAGGATTTGGTAAGGATGTTTTATGCTGGACTGGTTGGGACATTTAAAGGTTTTGAGTTTAATTTTCGTATGGGCACTAGAATGTTTACTGTAAATGCTCAAGTTTGGAAAGAGTTGTTTCGCATTGATCCTGAGGAAGCTAGTATCTTGATGACTGATTCATCTCAAGTGGAGAACTACACATTTTGCTCGGAATTAAATGGTATGCTTAAAGACCCATTCTCTGACTCCATTGTAAATTCTGATTTATTTCAAAATTCAACCACCACTGGAAAGGTTAAGCCGTTGGATCACATCCTTCATTGGATAGTGTCATACAATCTACGACCGAAGAAATGATGCTTTTCTCGTATCGACATGGGTGAAGTTCATCTGATCTACATTCTCCGGAATAAGGTAAAAGTTAACTGGCCACATTATTTCGCTAGTTGTATATTTGCTCTAAAGGAAAAGAAAGGAGTTGCTCTTGCCTATCCATCAATTATTCAGGCTATTATCAACAAAGCTGAAATTGTTGGTAGCGACTTACCCATGGTTTCCGTATCTGACACAAATTGGTTTCAACAAAAGACACTGAGTATTATGGGTCACATATGGGATTCTAAGGAAAAACGATATCGGTATCTTTTAAGAGGTGATTTTAATCATGAGTTGGAAGAAAATTCTGAAGGCGAGGATCTTGAGGATCAAAATGAAGGAAATGTTCCAAATGAAGAATTTGCCCATTGACAATGAAGGATGGAATTGTATTCCATCTAATGATTTTGCATCCTATGCAAATCAAGGATGGGGTGAGTGGCAATACATTGGCTGGACTAACACTGCTACTCGATTTCCCCCTCCATCTCCTCCTCCATCTCAACCGCATCAAGATGATCTATCTAGCATCATGGCTTTGCTTCAGAATATGAAACTTCAGCAGGAAGCCTATTACACAACTCAAACTGAAAGATACTCGGAATTAGAAAGGCGTTTAAATGAACGAGATACGACATTTGCTGCTTATGTTTTCGTTTAAGACACTCGGTATACAGAATTGCAAGATCATTTGGCTGCTCAAGACATTGCGTTTAACTCCCTCAATAGAAATTTTCTTCAATTTACCGAAGTTGATATGGATGACTCTCAACCTATCACTTACCATCGACGTTATCCATCCACTCGGGATCGTAATCCCTAAGCTTGATAGAATCATTGCATCCTAATTTTTGTTTGTTGTTTTTTATGCAGTTTCTTTATGGATAATGAATAATGGTTTGATTATGTATGAATTCATATCCCTATCATTTGATTACTTCCTATTTAGCCTTTGTTTCTTTTCGCAAATATGTTTTTCACGTTCTTCCAAATTGTGTGTTTGTGAATGCGTGCGATAATTGCAATTGGTATCTCATCTTGAACTTATGTTTCACATGCTATTTCTTTTGGTTGGTTACTCATGAGTATATTTTTCTTTTTGATGTTGTCAAAGGGGGGATGATATTGATAACATAAAATAGATCGTGTTTGTGGCATACATTTAGGGGGAGCTAAGTAACATATGGGGACAAATTCATCAAGTTTTTGCCATCATCAAAAAGGGGGAGTTTGTGAGACATGGCATGGATTTTGAATGTGTCAAAAACTTGGCATGATTGAAAGTGTGCTCGATTCACAAAGAAAAAGGAAGAAATATCATTTTTGTGAAAATGAACTGAATGAGCCGACTCAAATTCCACCATGAGCCGACTCATTTAGTATGTTTGTGGCCAAAACACGCGGGTCCCAACAAGCTGCCTGAGGCCAATTTTGGCTAGCTTATTGGGTATGTTTGAGCCGGCTCAAAGCAACTCATGAGCCGACTCATCAAAATGTTTTTCCTCCCAAAGTGTGCGGGTCTCAACAGGCTGCATTCCCTTCTATTTTGGCCGACTCACCCAGTAATTTGAGTCGGTTCATTTGCTGATTTGAGCAGGCTCATTCCTGTAGTTGTCATTTTTTTTCAATTATTTTTTCTTTCTATTTTATATTATTAATTAACTAATATAAATAGCTGGTTTCATTTCATTTGAGAGGTCAACAAGAAAATTGAAAGATATACACACTCCACTCTTCATCTTCTTCCTTCTTGCATCCATCAACAATCACACACAATAATCTTTGTTGATTAAGGTGCTTGCTTCGAACATAACGTTCAATCGTGAATTAGTGTTTCAGATTGGGTCTAGAGAGTGTGGGTTTTTCTTGGAATAATCTGAAGGGTTTTCTCTTCCAAGATCATAGAAGGTTTGGGGGGGGGGGGAGGTTGCACACAACCATTGTTTGTATATTCAGCCGAGTGAGGTAGATTGAAGATCAAGTGGATCGTTCTTTCATATCACGGTAGACGGAGGATTGCGAAGATCTTTGTGGGTTCACAAGTGTTGAAGAAACTCAGTCGTGCTAAAAGTTTGAAAGATCATATATCCTTGCAAGAAGGGAGCAATTAATCAGAGGCTTTCTCGACACGCGTGGAGGTCTCGATTCTACTTTGAATCAAGGGACAAGAAGAAGATTTGACAGCACATTCAACACTGATTGGTTTGTTGGTTCATCTATTTTCTTCTTGTAAAACAATTGCAATTTTAATAAAATTGCCCAATTCGATTGTGAGTTGGGGGCAGAGTACTTCGAGTGAGGACGACGAAGGAACTGCCTAAACAAATTCCTTGTGTTCTTTACTATTCTCGCATTTTACTTTTGCACATTATGATTTTGTGTATTCTAAAAATTCTGGTGTATATAAGTAGTGCACTCAAGGTGTTTGACAAATTGTCACACTCAAAATTGATAACTACATTGTGAAAAATTCTGCATTACTTGATACAACAAAGTTACACTTTGTGTATTGCACGCCAAGTGTTTGTCATAAAGTCAAACCACACAAAATTAATGTTCTTGTGCTTATTTTCTTACTTTATATCATTGTTAAGAGTAGTTTATCAATTATGGTGTTATCAAGTGAATCTTTTATGTAGTATTAATTCATCTTGTCAACATTCTATTCCCATTTGGTTAAAGCGTATATCCGATCTCCGGTGACTTCAAATTTAATTAGATGATTTTCCGGGAAACTTCCGCAATACATTTTCAATTAATTTTTAAAAAGTAATTTTTGAAAAAGGGATCTATTCAACCCCCTTCTAGATCCGCGCTATCGTCTAACATACGCCAGTTTGGTTATGCTCGGAGTAATGGTCCTCATGATATGATTATTCAAGGTATTATGTTCGATTATGACAATGATCTTCAAGGTTACTATCAAAGATTTATACGAGCTTGGACCAAGGTGAATAAGATCAACAGTAATACTTTGGAACCAAAACACTCCATCCCTATGGAACCTTACCTCATATGGGTGTGATCTCGTGCTCAGACTCTTATGATGCCATATCACGTTGTTCTACCAGTAACTGTTGAGCCAATTGTTGAAGGAGATGTTCCTTATACCATTCTTCATTTTGACATGCCTACAAATCTGGAAGAGCTGCAGAAATCTTGGATTCAAATGAAGGAGGAAAGGGATACTTTTGAGGCTCAGTTCCATGATTACAAAGAAAAAGTGTTGGAGCTAACAAGGCAACTTCACGAAGAGCGGAACCTTAATATATATCTCAACCCAAAGAGAAAACATCCATGGGAAACTTAAGTCTCAGATGTTCTTATTTTCTTTGCAACTTTTTGTTTTCTTTCATTGTAAGCCCAATGGGCAATTATATTTTAAACTTACTAATACAAAATTTATTTTTGTTTTCATTTAACAAATTTAAATCCCACATGGTCCTTGAAAACATTGCATATGCATCTACATACCATACCATTGCATAACAGGTTTCCGCGACAAGTTTCTTATCTTCTCACTGTTTATTTTAGTGGAAATGGCTCTCGAACAGACTGTCAAAGATCTCCAAACCCAGAATGCTCAATTTCAAGAAGTGATCTTGAATTTGTCCAAGGGGCAAAAAGAGTTGAAAGCCCTCCTCACTAAGGACGCAAAAAAGAAGAATACTGAAGACTACAAGGGTAATCAGTTGGAACAATTGCAAGCTGAGATGGCAAAGATGAGAATCTAGATGAATGGCCAGGTGGCTCTTATCCAAAACTTAGCCCAGGAGCAAGAAGAGCTGAGAGTCTTTGTCAATAAACTTCAAGGTAACGGATTCGGGAAACTAATCATCAGTCAACCTCCAATGAAACAAGCTGCCTCAATACAAGGAATATAGAAGACAGTTTACCAAAATCAACACGCTAATGTCATAAACTTTGCAATGCTTGTTGGAGATGAAGCTAATTACCTTGAAAAATTCTCCTCTGAATCCCAATACTTCCTCTCCCGGCTATAATCCCAATGCAAGGTGTGCATATCACTCCAACTGTCCTAGACATGACACTGATAACTGTTGGGCATTGAGGAATAAGATTCAAGACCTAGTTGACGAGGGAATCCTTGAGGTTACGTTAGAAGACCAGATTGAATTCTCCTATCATCCATCAAACATCGAAGCTGCCAGACATCTGGAGTGACAAGTTTAGAGGAAAAGGCTTTGAGAACATTTGAATTTGAATTTTTAATTTCTTTTGTCGACCTAAACACTTACTATTATGTCAGACTTTTTTTTCTCACGATAATGCATTGCATGTGTTTGTCTTGAATTAATCCATTTGTTTCACTATATTTAAACTATGCTTCTTACTTCTCTTTTGTGATATTTAACTCTTGTTAAAGCTGTAAGCCTTTAGAGGGAGGATGACGAAGACAATACCATAATTTCATATAATATTCTTTTGAACAGACTATGCTGACGATGTGCAGGCATTGTTTCGATTCCTAAACAATGGAGATATAAGGAAGTTAATCCCTAGTCAAGCCTTTTGAGCCTATGAAGTAGGAGTTTTCATTCTCACATAAATTAAAACCCTTAATCATAACCTGGGGCAGGGAAGGTCCTCGGTTAACTCAATTATGCCAATTGTTTGTTTTGTACACAACTAATGATGGTTCCCTGTAAGTCAATATCTAGCAAAAGAAAAGCTCACTAAGTTAAAACCTATGAAAGAGACTTAGTAAAAATTGAGACATCCCGCTGATTGTAATCTTGAAACAAATAGTTTAGGCAAAAAGAAGGAATAACAAAGTCAAAATAAAAAGAGATCACTACAAACCCTCAACAAAAAAAAGATGGTTGGCTTTTCAAATAAATTGATGCCAGTGTTACAATTCCAAACTCCTTTGGAGCCTCAATGCATAAGTTAACCGAACATAGGACTGAAGAACATCACGAAGAATGGGTTAGGTACAAATAAAATTTGAGCCTTTATCCTTTGTTTTTTAAACCATGAACCAGGCCATGTTACAACCCTTTAAAAGTCCTAACTGAAGCATGGTTAGTTCGAAAGCGTACTGCTACAAAAAGGTATCCTGACTCCTTTAGGGGTTATTATAAATCTTGAGTTAATATCACAGTTTTTACAAACATTGTTTTGCTAAAATAATTCTTTTTCAAAACTTCAAGACAGACATAAGCGTTGCATTTTGAATATCATTGTTTTGCATATAACTAAGTGTTTGATAGAAGAGAAGCTTACATGATGAAGATTCAATAAATCAAAGTCCTTCTGACAGACAAAGTTGCTTCCTGGATCAAATCTAATGTATACAAGGGGCCTAGACAATATCTTCCAATCAATGGGGCATGCCATGTTATTGTCCAATTCATCCGGGGAAGTCAGGTCAAGATTCAACAATGCTTAAATAGCCAGGGGAAGATCTCCACATCTGATATGCCATAGGTAACATTATCGAGTTCATGATGCCAGAGGCATATTATTATGGGGCATCTCGTTTATTTCTCTTGAGGCAGCTCTTTTCAAATACTTACATTCTGGGACAAATCATTCTCAACTAGGAGCAATGCTCTTTGCAAATCTAATCAAATCAAATTCAATTGCAAGATCCTTAACCATTACCTAGGGCATACACGATCCACCACAGTTCGAAAGCATATTCCTCTCATTACATTTCCTTGATATTGGGTTTCAGCAGAAGCCATTGTGGAAATTGATTGTCTGTGCCAATAGTATCAGATGGTGTCAGTATCATGTCTTCGGATCCAGTCATGATAATTCCTAGAAAATTACTCGGGAAAGTCGAGAATATCAGAAGTACTAAATCCATTAGTTACTCTGAATGAATGTATGCTTTTGAATATGATTGATATTTACCAAAAATCTTAAAACTACAATAACATCATCTACTAAGGAATCTCGGAGGTAGGAATCCCCAACAAAGTTCATATCCAACAGATCTTCACGGATTCATCCCCACAGAGTGATCGTTACGGATTTATTTCAGCGAAGTATTCCAAGTAGTCTCTTGTACTTCCAGCTCTACAAAGTCTTATACAAATTTCTCTCAAGCCTGATATCCTCCGAAGAATTGACACTTGGTCGGATAAGTCTCTCAGGGGAATGTCCGTCTCTTTTATCCCCAGTCAGGGTAGTTAGGAATTTAATCTTTCAATAAAAAAGTACGACGAACGGAAATCGAAAGATCCTCAGTAACAAACGAGATTTATTTTCCCCAGCCATCAGTTATTACATGAAGATGCTAGTGTGCTTCAATTACATAATTCATACATACATCATTTACATCATATTATGGCATACGCGTCCATAATGCATACGAAATTCTCACTCACATTAAGAACATCATGTCATACATGCGTACATCAAATAATCTTGCATAAACTAACTTTTCCTTTTCAGGATAGTTCGCAGTCAAATAAACATTACCAACTCTTTGAGACAGTTTAGAGACGATCTAAACTAAGATCTAGTGCTGATACTTAGGGCAGGATTCTTTTCTTTCCTTGAGATAATTCAGAGACGATCTAAACAAAGATCTAGTGCTGATACTTAGTGCATGATGCTTTTCTTTCCTTGAGACAGTTCAAAGATGATCTAAACGAAGATCTAGTGTTGATACTTAGTGCATGATATTGTCCAGAAGCAATTCAGAGATAATCTAGACGAAGATTTAGTTCTAATGCTTAATTCAAGATATTGTCCTAATGACAGTTGAGAGACGATCTAAAAGAAGATCTAGTGCTGATACTTAGTGAATGATGCTTTTCTCTCCTTGAGACAGTTCAAAGACGATCTCAACAAAGATCTAGTGCTGATACTTAGTGCATGATATTATCCAGAAGCAATTCAGAGATAATCGAAATGAAGATTTAGTTATGATGCTTAATTCAAGATATTTTCCTTGAGACAGTTCAGAGACGGTCTAAAGGAAGATCTAGTGTTGATACTTAGTGCATGATACTTTCTAGAAGCAGTTCAGAGATAATCAAAACAAAGATTTATTTATGATACTTAACTCAAGATATTTTCCTAGAGACAATCTAAACGAAGATCTAGTGCTGATACTTAGTGCATGATATCTCTCCCCCCCCCCCCCCTCAAAGACAGTTTAGAGACGATCTACACAATGATCTAGTGCTGATACTTAGCTCGAGATATGTTACAGAGACAGTTCAGAGATGGTCAAGATGAAGATCTAGTTCTGATACTTAGTGCAGTAACAATATTCATATAAAGTCAAACGTAGACACATTCTGACACTCCTACCCATAAATACTTTGAATGGAATCTATAAGCCCATTTCCAAATACTCCGAATGGCATCTCTAAGCCCATTCAAGCAATATGATCAACCAACAGTAATACTCCGAATGGCATCTCTAAATTTTTAGGCTTAAGTGTCAATCATCTTCCACCTTCAGGTCACAAATGACGTACATGCCAATCTAACTCCTCAGGTTTCAGAAAATTGAACAGGGGAAGTTGTTGTACCCCAAAATTTTCCCTCACATGTTCAAGACAATATGTCTCAAGAGGTCTTCTAATAGTCACAAGATTCACAATTGCTCAAAAGGATTTCAGGTTTCATCAGACAAAGCCTCCTCCTAAGCAATGAATCTCAAACTAGGTTTATGATTTTCCTAAGGTAAATTGGACTTCTAAAGCCTCATGTAGACTTCATGTTACCCCACATACTTAAAATAATCCTCATGTCAAGTTTCAAGGCTTTCCCTACAAGTTTGGTCAGTCAGATGCTCAGATAATCAAAAATCAGTTAACTTGGTCAAAAAGTCAATTGTGGTCAACATAAAGTAAAACTTTTTCAAGATTTTTGGATAACATCAAGATTATGAGGTTAAATTATTCATTTTATCAAGGTTTGATCATGATTCATCAAGGAAGTCTCAGAATCATAGAGAATCAGGAGTTACTAAATTATGGTTTTTACAGGAAAAGTCAACTGTACTTTGACCAGCCATAATTTTACATACTTCATAAACAATTTCCCATCCAAAGCTCATTTTGAAGGAAATTCAATTCCTTACAACTTTATGTCTCACAAGACAAGGCCAAAAATGCTTCATTGGGAAGATATGAGCCAAGACATTACAGGTCCTTTTGAAAGTCAACAAAAAGTCAATTTTTTCAAAAGCTCATAACTTAAAAATGGAAAATGAAATGGACATGGGACCAAAAGGAGAAGTTAAAGGACACTCTAATATTTCTATAAGTTCTAGAACACATTCATGGGATAGAAATTGAGTGTTTTATGTATTGTCAAAGTTGGACAATTTTGAGGAGGTGTATGAAGCAAAAAGGCCAAAACTCAAGTTTTCTTCAAATGGGCCCATAATATTTCAACCCAAACTCAATTATGAGACCACACACGACCCATTGATCACAATTTCTGATTTTTATTATTTATTTTATATTATATTGAATTTAAATCATTTAAATCCAATTTTAATTAAAATAAATCATAAAAAATCAAATCTTTGATCTAAAAATTATTTTCGGATTAAATATTTGATGGTTAAGTTGATTGATCATGTCCAAATTCTTGCAAGACAAAATAAGTATTATTATATGTGATTTTTGACAAATTTGGAAACATTGTTTCTTTACACTCAAGTAACCCAAGAACAATCCCTCAAGGCCCAAATTTCTGACCTAAATTACACTACTATAAGTATACAACATCATCACATTACAAGGGACGAATTTTGGAGAGCAAAAAACCACTTTCAAAATTTCAAAGTTTCACAAAAAATATCAAATTAGGTTTCTTTGTTCCAGCCTTTCTCCAAGCATTTTGAAGGTGGAAATCACTTCCTTGAAGCATTCTAGACATGTCTCGATCATCACCATCATTAATAACATGACAAAATGAATAAACCGATTCCATACTTTTTCTTGTTTTCTTGAATTTCGATTTCTTACATATATGTATTATAAATTGCATTTGATCACATATTCTTGTTTGTTTTGAAGTTTAGAATCTTTATGGGCAATTGGTTTTTGAGTTTCAATGCAGGATACGAAAGATGCCATAGCTAGGGTTTGGAGTTTGAAATTGGGGACTTTTGATTGAGATGTTTTCAAAACAATTTGATGACATATTTGGACTGTAAAACTTATGGGCAATCGTTTGGTGTATTTAGATTGACCTAATTTCACATATTTTTGATTGTTTAAAAAATGCAAGGAATTAGCTACGAAAAAATCGTAGCAAATTTGCAGGTATTTTGTAGCAAAATTAGAGGGTTGGAGGAAGAAGATGGACATTAGCGCGCGTTTTTTCAGGATTTGAATTTCGTTTTTATTTTATAATTAATTTGTTACGTTTATTTGTCACAGAAGCGTAGGTGGCCTGGTGGTAACGTGTTGAAGCTGGGAGGTGAAGGTCCTGGATTCGAATCCAGGCCTCCACCCTTTCTTTTTAGGCATTTTTTTTTTATATTTTGTTATTATTTTCTTTAATTAACCATAATTAATTATCACTAACCTCAAATTAATCAAAATTAATCATCCTAATTCCTTTTTGAAAAAACAATTTTTATAATTAATTCTTAATAATTTTTCTTACATAATATTTTTCATAAAAATTAGTTTATTAGTTTTTTTTTATTAAATTTGTAAATTAAATTAACTAATTAGGTTTAGACTAATTTAACAAACCCTGATTTTTTTTGTTAACCCTAATCAATCCTGAATTTTTTTCTAAACCTTAACTTTTTTCAAAACCCTAATCTTTCATTAAAAATAAATATTAATTTCTTTTCTCAATTTAATTTAATTTAGTTTTTTCTTAATTATTTATTTTATTAGAAAAATTGTATTGGTCACACGACTATGTAATTTATGTTCTCGCTTTTATTCCTGATTATGTAACTGCCTCCTATGTAATAGTTTAGGTTTAATTTTCCGCATTTTAATTTCCGCAATCCCCCTAAAAGACAAATGTACCCCCTCCCCCGATGTAATAGCATAGGACTTTAATTTCCACTTTTTATTTTCTGCACATATTACTACATGGTTAGTAATCTAGGGAGTGCAAATTGTATGCTTAAATAAATTGGACCTAGCCTACTAAGTACACGATAAAATAACCGAAATTGATATTCACACACGTAAGTCGACCGTCTTACGATCGCCATCTGCACCTCCTAGAGTTTCCCCTCTTGGTTGCCTTACAAAAACATGGTAAGGTCCCTCGAACGTGAGGGTGTCTTAGTAAATGTCCCTTCAGATTAAAAATCATCATAGTCCCTTCAGATTAAAAATCATCATAGTCCATTCAAGATGAAAAGATCATAGTCCATTCGAAGTTGCCTACGAATAAATGGTATTGTCCCTCGATGACCCTACGAACATGATGATAGTCCCTTCGATTTACTAAGACACCCCTACGAGTTGCCTTCTATGACCATACGATGAGCCTACGCCCATCTCTTATAACATCCAAGGTAAAAACTACTTACTCACTAGTAGTAAGGACATTCTTACCCCTTAAAGGAAATAAATAACAAGAAACACCAGCTTAGGGTAGGTAGCTCTTAAATACTTGCTCACTCTTTCAAAAACACTCTTTACACCCCACTTTTTTTCAAAACATTTCTCAAAGCTAAACACTTTGTATGTATCCATACGAGGATCATTACAAAGTTAAAGACTTATGAAAATATTTTCTAAACACACACTACACATTTTTTCAAACAAAAGTAAAGTGAGCTAAGTAATTAAGAGCCCATGGATAACCATACAAAGGGTGCTAACACCTTCCCTTTGTATAACCTACCCCCTGAACTCAAATCTTTTTTAAAAAGGTCTTTTATATTCTTTTATTCCTTTTCCTTATTGGATAAAATAAAAGTCGATGGCGATTCTTGCTATCCGCAACATAGTTTTTGGAAACAAAAATGCCCAAGTCAGTTTTCCCACCATGTTACTACCGAACACTCGTAATGTCCATACCTTGTTCTAAACACTATCTTCTGAATATCCTCATCTTTCACCTTAATTTGATGATAGCCCAACCTCAAATCGATCTTTCTAAATACACGAGCACTTACTAACTGTTCCATCAAATCTTCTATTCTTGGTAACATATACTTGTTCTTAATTGTCACCTTGTTCAATTGTCTATAATCTACACAAAGTCTCATACTTCCATCTTTCTTCTTAACCAACAAAACTGGAGCTCCCCACGATGATACACTTGGTCTTATAAACTTATTCTCAAGCAACTTTTCCAACTGCTTCTTTAATTCTGTCAACTCATATGCGAACATCTTGTACGGTTCCATAGAAACAGATCTAGTACCAGGTACAAGGTCAACCTCAAACTCAACTTCCCTCTCAGGTGGTACATCAGTAATTTCATCAGGAAACACCTCAGGAAATTCATTCACTACTTGCAACTCTTCAATCTTAGCTTTACTTTCCACAGACAACGACACCATCAACATAAACATTTGGGCTTCTTCTTTCATCAACTTCTGCAACTCTCTAAACGACAACAATCCAACTCCTTCCTCTTCTGGAGTAGAAAACCTCACCGACTTACGAAAACAATTAATATGAACATATGTATACTCTAACCAGTTCACACCTAGGATTACATCCATCCCAGTCAACGGTAAACACACCAAATCAACATAAAAATCTCTATCAAAGATAGACAACAGACAACTTAAACACATTAGAGAAGTAGTCACCGATCCCTTAGCCGAAATCTCTATGACCATTTCTCCTTTCAACACAGACAACTCAAGACCCAATCTCTTAACACAATCAGCAACAATAAAATAATGGGTAGCACCCGTGTCAATAATAGTAATTAAAGGAATACTATTAATGAAACACGTACCTCTCACGAACTTGTCCTCATTAGTTGTCTGAGTCCCAACTAAAGCAAACACTTTTCCTCAAGTCTTTGCTTTCTTCAGCTTCTGGCACTGGCTACCAATATGCCCTTCTTCACCATAGTTAAAACATATCATCTCTTTATGCGTACAATCAGATATTGCTTGCCCAGTTTTTCCAAAACAAACAACGCTTCACCTCAGAAGTACACACATTACTCTTGTGTCTAGCTTGTCCACACTTGAAACAAACAATACCTGCAGGAGCATCTCCCCCACTAGTTCTCTGACTCGAAGCATCTTTCTGCTTACCCTTACCTACTGGACTATCATAAGGCTTGCCATGATTATGTTGATTCTTACCCCTCCCATTAGTAACAATCATTTAGTGAGCATTGTTATCTTCCTCGAAGATCCTGCAATTATCAACCAGATAAGCGAAAACACAAATCTTTTCTTACCCCACAACTTTCTTAATCTTTGAACACAACCCGTTCTCAAACTTGATACACTTCAAAAATTCAGCAGTTGCTGCATCATGGTGCATATAAAACTTCGATAACTCCATGAAATTTGCAGCAAAATTTGTCACTGACATATTTCCCTACTTCAGCGCGAGAAATTTAATCTCCTTCTTACCATGCACATCTTCAGGATAATACTTCCACATGAACTCTCTACAAAAAACAACCCAAGTGATCTCTTCACATGCAACTTCCAACCTTTCTCTAGTTTCCAACCACCAGTCATCAGCTTCAACTGCCAACATATGAGTCCCATAATAAACCTTTTGTGTTGGAGTGCAACCCATCACACGGAAAATTCTCTCAATCTCCTTCAACCAGACCAACACAACATCATGGTCATACTTGCCCTTGAATGTAGGCAGATTCTCTCTCTGAAAAGTTGCAAAAGTGCGAGACTCATCATTCCTTCCAGTATTTGGTAAGTTCTGCACAACCTAAGCCATTTATTGCATTGCAGCAGCCATCATAACATCATTTCTTCCAGCCATCTCAACTTAACACTACAACACAACAAAAGTTTGAACTACATAGCAATACTTGATTATTAGACAACTACGACTTGACAACTTGGTCAGACATACCGACCTGCTCTGATACCACTAATGTAACATCCCATTTCTACCTGACTTTATAATTTAAATCTGAGTTATAAAAATTCCTCAACAAACATGGGATATCACATTTTCTAACTTTAAAATCAAATAACCAAAACTTTATTAATATAATACTTTGAAAACAACGCAACAGATTCAGCAAAGTTAAAATTCTAAAACAACTTTAATAAAATCAACATCAAATACTTCAACGTGGTTTTTCAACATAAACAACCGAAAACCAGTTCATAAACTTAAACAAAAGTCACAAAGACAAAACATGCGTTCATCCCCCGAAGTGCTATGTATCAAAGCGACAAACACCGAAATGAGACAACTAGCTAATTGAATCTTGGTTACCTGTATGTTACCAACAAAAAGCAACATTCAAACCGAAGGGGTGAAATATCAAATAGCATAAACAGGATACGATAATCAATATGTAAGCAAGAAAATCATATAATCACACCACTTCACATAACAAGCAACATCAACTTACAACTTACAACTAACAACTGATAACAACATAAACTCGAATGCAACTCAACTTAAATATGCATGTGGTACCATTTGGAGTAAACTCCTAAATTGAAACATTGCCAGTTTATCGAGGCATCAACAACTTATTGCCAATCCAGGCCAACTTGAATCGAGCATTCGCTCCAACTTGAGAATATACAAATGTATGCAACTATGAACAGAAAAAAACAACGACTTAATCAACAAATTAACAACATCACAACTTAACAACTCATCAACATGAATCAACATTGGTCATAAGACCTGTAACTTAATAATCTTCCCCAAGATCGGGACAACAAGACTTATAACAACTTTAGCACAACTTCAACGTGAAAATGACAATTTATGGCTTAATCAATTATATTACCAATTTAATTATTTTTAATCCTTGAATCTACTATAACCAACTTATTTTATCGCTACTTAAAGCCTAAGATCGAACCAACTCGAAACGGTTGCGAAAACATGACGAATCGCCAAAAACTGCATTTTTCTGCACTCACTCTGCCCATACGCGTAATGCATATGTCCATATGCGTAATGCCCAATATTTTAACGCGTAATGCCAATGTAAGGGGACATGTTACGCGTAATTCCTTGCTTGTTACGCGTAATTCCAGATCTGTTACGCAAACCACCAGAAAGCCTACAATTCCAGCTCTGCTACGAATTCTCACAACTTCATTGTTCTGTTCAAGCCTATTTGGGTTTCTACATCGATTTTACTCTTAAAAATTTATGTATCTATTCATCTATCAAGTTCTATGATTGATTTTACGAACCCTAACTTCTTATATACACGATTTCTGCAATATAAACCATTCCAACAACATAGACAACCAAATACAACAACGATTATATCAACAATACAACAAGAACAACATGCTTCTTCATTAGATACAACACGAAATAGACAACAAAAATTCATTAAAAAAATAGCAACGAAAATCATAAGAAAATCCCTCCTACATACAAATTATCTAGTCTCGGTTATGGAATTCAAACCCCACCCTTACCTTGGATTGAAGGCAGCTCGAATTTATCGTAGAAATCTCCGCGAAATATCCAACCTAGCCTTTTGTTCTTCCTCTAGACTTGTTCTTCTCTCACCAAAATTCTGATTATTCTCCTAATTAGGTTTTCAACTTGTTTTTACTAAACTCTCACTAATCAACCTAATTACTAATGGGCCTAACTTAGCACCCCCCCCCCCCAACTTACTACTCTTACACCATAAACTAGCCCAAATTAATATTATCTCAATAACCCTTATTTTATTTATTTCCGACTTAATTAATTTAAATCACCCAAACACAACTTAAACCGCAATGTAAAAAATAAAACTTAAACAACTCTTATCAACTAATCAACACAAACGACATAATTCCAACTCAAACAACTTAATGACACAGACAACTAAACGACACTCAAAAACAAATAATCGGGAAAAATACGCAATAATATTTAATTAAATCAATTAATTAAATACGGGCGTTACACTTTTCCCCTTTATTTGAGCGTAAATAATAGTAGTATAACTTACTTGCTTATATATATTTAGTTATTTAACTTTTGTTTCAATAATTGTAGGTTTTTACAATAAAAGGAAGCTTGGACCATGGAATGGAATTGAAGGAGTTTTTCCAAGCAACTTTTGGATTTTTGACCAAGCTACAGGTCGCGCTTAGTGCGCTAGAGCACGCTTAGCGCGGCCAGAGAAAGATCAATTGGAGCTAATAATAGAGAGGAGCACGCTAAGCAAGCAAAAAGACGTTTAGCATGTTCTAGGGCGGTTTGATCATTTAATGAAGGCATTCTAAGTGCGCTAAAGGGGGCTTAGCGCGGTCTGCGATCTTTGCTCCATTATATTTAGTTTCATTAAGAATTTTTGTGGGAGGTAACTTAGATAACATAGAGAAAATACACGAAAACACAGTAGCTTTATTTAATCGAAGATTCGGAGCATCAATAGTCGAGAAGTCACCGTTGAGGCTTGATCATCTCTTCTATTTTTTGTGAAGCTACCATGTCAATGGATAGCTAAATATTTTTTGTCTCAAGATTAGAGGTAAATAATCCTCTATTTCATATGTATTCTATTTGATGTAAGTTTGTGAACTTATGGATGGTGAATATATGATGAAAAACGTTGCATTTATGGTTTATCTTTTGTTTTAGTTCATGATTGAGAAATATGTTCTATCTCTTTACCTAGGTTTTAATCCATCAACAAACATAGGCTAAAGATAGTAGTTATGTGAGTTGATGTTCATAAATATTGAGCTTTGAAAGTTACCATTTTGATAGCTAGAGTGAGAGATCATCTAAGGATCAAAGTTGTAAATGTCACAATATATGTTAGAGATAAACATATTAAGAGGATTTGTGGTTATGTTTATCATCGAAAACACGTTCACTTACTTGATCGAACAAATTCGTATGAAAAAAATTATTGAACCTTAATCCTGACATATTTTTATAACTCTTTGAAGACCGACATCTTTTACTATTAACTTTTATCACTTATGCAAACAATCCTTTACCAACAAACAAACCCCCTTTTTACTTTAAGTTTAAGACAATTTCGCCTATAGAATGACGATAATATCATAATAATCTATGTGGAACGATAACAAAAACCTGATTTTATTTGTATTTCAACAAATTGGCGTTGTTGCTAGGGATTTTTTTATTGATATTGCAAGCATTAAAATAGTTGTGAAGTTTTAAGTTTGTATATTTTTTCTTGTACTTGTTAATTTGTTTAATTAAGTTTGTGCAGACTCTATTTATGCGAGGAAGACTTCCCGCAGAACAACTTCTTTTTGATCCTGAGATTGAAAAAACTGCATGGAGGTTAAATAGAAAAACTATACAGATAAGGCAACTTGCCAAGGAACAAAGAGTACGAGGCGAAAGTCCTACTTCTACACCAACACCATAATAGATTACGCCAACCATGGCAGGTGTTGACCCACCACCTCCATCTATTTCAACACCATGTGTCAACAGTCCGCATCACACCGCTCAGTTTTTTCATAATGAAAATAATGGAAGGCAATCTGAGATGAAAACATGGACTCTAAATTTGTTGTATGGAAGTCCTGTCACATGAATCGATCACGAAGACCCTTTCGTTTGTCTCACCAAATTTTATGAGATAACGTTAGTGGCCGGAGTGGATCAAGCGCAAGAGTTACCTTTATTCAAGAGACTATTTCCTCATGCTTTGTTAAGAAAAGCTAATGATTGGTATCTTGACCAAACTCCTATTGTGATGACCGATTTGAATATTCTGGAGGAGAAATTCATATAAAGGTTATTTTCTCATAATCGTTTCATGGAGCCAAAAACTGCAATTTCAGTTATTTCTAAAGGTACTCAAGAGTCTCTAAATGAAGCATAAGAAAGATTCAAAATGATTCTCAACAACCATACCAATACAATCAAGGATACCAACCGAAGGGGAACTATCAAAATAATCAAGGTTATGGTGCCGGTTCTTCAAGCCGACAAAATCCTTATCAACCTCCACCACCTCCGGTTGCTAACTCAAAGTTAGAAGATACTCTCACACAATTCATCCAAATGTCAATGGCCAACCAAAAGACTAATGAGGCGGCTATCAAAAATCTCAAAAATCAAGTTGGGCAACTTGCTAAACAACTAACCGAGCAACCTCAAGGGTCATCTTTTACAGGTAACACTCATGTAAATCCAAAGGAACATTGCAAATAAATTCTCACTAGAAGTAGAAAGGAGTTAGAAAAGAGTGAGGAAATTAACAAGAGGATGGATGGTGTGATTAGTGAGGAGATTGTTGAGGAGGAGGAAATTGATGATGAAGTAGTTAAGAAACTTGATAAAGAAGTTGTAGTTGAAAAAGAAACTCATGAAAAAGAAGTGGAAGACAAAAAGAGAAGGAGTGAGAAGGGAAAAGACAAAGAGAAACTGATTCCAATTCAAAATCTATCTTATCCTAATGAGCCTACAAAGAAAGACAATGCTAGGTGTTATGCTCGGTTTATGGATATTTTTAAGCAATTGCAAATCAACATTCCATTTTTCGAGGCTTTTGAACAAATGCCAAAGTATGCCAAGTTTTTGAAGGATATTCTCACGAAGAAGAAATGATTTTTGGAACCGAAGGCTATTATTATTAATACTAGTTGTAGTGCGATAATTCAAAGAACCTTGTCAAAGAAAGAAGCGGATATGAGGCGTGTAACTTTGCCGATTATCATTAGATATGTCTATGTTGGCAAGGGATTAATTGATTTAGGCTCAAGCATCAACTTTATCCCATTGTCTATTGTGCAACGTTTGGGAAATATTGAGATGAAGCCGATAATGATGACTTTACAATTGGCCGATAAATCTGCAACTCATCCACATGGGTTGGCTCAAGATGTGTTGGTTAAGGTGGATAAGTTCTTCTTTTTGGTGGATTTTATTGTCATTGATATGGAAGAAGATGAGGACACTCCATTGATTCTTGGGCATCCATTCATGAAGACTGTAATACCCATATACAAAAGACATACATGAAGCATATTTTTCATATATAATATTAATAATTTGGTACTGAAATACAAATAAGTTCTTAGCAACACATTGTATAAATATAGCCACTACAACATAAGGTACTAAACAAGGCTATAAAATAGTACAAGATGTTTAACTACAAAAAGATCTAAGAACTAGATCTGAAGATCTCAAAAGTCCACAGTGGAAGACTAAGCCATCAACTAGCAAGGATAATCAAGTCGCCTTATCCTTACTCTTAGCGGAACCTGAAGTACCTGAAATTACAACATCAACATGGGGTGAGATAAAACATCTCAGTGGGTTCCCTATCTTAGAGTTCTCTCGGCTCTAAGGGTCAAGCATAACAATTCTACGAGTACAAGGTTCCTCTAAAAAATAAACAAGTCGAAACGGAACAACCTAACAATACATCGTACAAGACTTATCGTGGGACTCAGTGAAATACCCACCTCAAGTATGAACCACTAGACTTCTCATGGGACTCAATGAAATACCCATCTTAAGTTATCACTCGCTTCCCGTGGGACTCAATGTAATACCCACCTCAAGCTAACTCTCGCTTCCCGTGGGACTCAATGTAATACCCACCTCAAGCTAACTCTCGCTTCCCGTGGGACTCAATGTAATACCCACCTCAAGCTAACTCTTGCTTCCCGTGGGGCTCAATGTAATACCCACCTAAAGCTAACAAAGGGGAACACAATCAAGCGCGATCCTCAATTCTTATTAGTCTACGAACTCCTAGGTGTCTCACAAGTCTCACCAATTCCTTATCTTTAACTCACAATTCCATAATTATGTTTTGTTACCTTTTAATCGAATAGCCGGGTAAAAGTTGAGTGGAACCAACATTTCTTGATCTCAAAATATAGATTTCATCATTAGCTTCGAAACGATATGTGGAACGCTAAAAACGGATACCCGGATCATAAGTTACGAATTAAAAACCAAGGTTGGAACCTATAGGTCTCGCTGAGCGAAAATCGTCCTGGAACTTTCGTTGAGCGAGGTATGCTCGCTGAGCGAGCTACACCAGTTCAGGAAATTCCAGCCTTACGGGAAAACACTCTTTCCACACCCAAACACTCCCAAACATCAACCAATGCAACAAGACATAATCAAATGTATCCATTATCATCATATGAGTATTTTAGGTAGGTTTTAATCGAGTTTTAACCGTTAAACTTCCGATTTCTCTTAGATTTTCCAATCTATCCCTAACCACAAAATCTCTAAAACTCAACCAAAATCAAAGATAAAAGTTTCTAACTAAGAACCCACCTCGAGAGATGAAGATTGGCGGAAAGATTGAGTTGATTCGACGGACGGATGATCGGAAATGAGGAATTGGAGCTTTAGGGCTTTTCTTTCTTCTTCTTCTCTTCTCTTCTCCTTTTCCTTCTTTTCTTCTTTCTTACCAACTTTCTCTCCCTCTCATAATCTTTCTATATACATAAAAATATAAAAGTTTATATTTTTACCAATAGGTCAAAATTAGAGAATATCTGAAAATGTCTCTTAATCTGATATTTAATAAAACCTCTGAGTCAACTAATATCAATTAATAAAATAATATCCCGCTGATTACTCTATTTGGTTCCATTAAAATTTCTTAGATTATTCCGGAATAATATTATTACTAATTAATATTGTCTAGAGCTTTAAATAAAATACGGGGTATTACAAAGACCGCCCAAATTATGATCAATATGGATGATGCTATGATGAAATTTAGAGTCTTAAATGAAGAAGTTTGTTTCAACCTTTTTGAATCAATGAAGAACTCGAAAGACAAGCAAGATAGTTTTCGTATTGATGCAACAGATGAAGCCATAATGAATGTAGCAAAACAAGTTCATTTGTCTACTCCTTTTGAAAGAGCTCTTGATGAAGCTTTTGAAGCCCTCACAAAAGAGGAAGAAAGGGAACTTGAAGAATGTTTAAAGGAGCTTGAGTATCTAAAAGAGTTTCAACCTTGGGAAAGTGAGGTAGATGTGTTAAAGAAAGAACCACATGATGAAAAAGTTCAACTTGAATTGAAGGTGCTACCTTCTAATTTGAAGTATGCATTCCTTTATGAAGGTGGTAACAAACCAATTATCATAAGCAACATTTTGTTCAACAATGAAGAAAACCGTGTAATTCAAGTTTTGAAGAAAAATCAAGAAGCGATAGGATGAGTTCTTTCTGATCTAAAGGGAATTAGTTTGTCCTATTATATGCACAAGATTCTAATGGAAGAGGATTTCAAACTGGTATCTCAACCGCAACACTGTTTGAATCCTACTATGAAAGAAGTTGTTCAAAATAAGTGGTAAAGCTTTTGGATGTCAGAATGATATATCTGATCTCCGATAGTCTGTGGGTGAGCCTGATGCAAGTGGTACCGAAAAAGGGTGGAATGACCGTCATTCGGAATGAAACAAATGAGTTGATAACTACAAGAACATTAATAGGATGGGGGATGTGTATTGATTATAGGAGGCTAAATACGACAATTAGAAAAGATCACTTCCCACTTCCGTTTATGGATTAAAGGGTTTAACGGTTATCGAGTCATCAATTTTATTGCTTCTTGGATGGTTATTCTGGGTATAAACAAATTGTTGAGGACCCGGAAGATCGTGAAAAGATAGATTTCACTTGCCCGTTTGGAATATTTGCTTACCGGAAGATGCCTTTTGGTCTTTGTAATGCACCGACAACTTTTCAACAGTGCATTCAAGCCATATTCTCCAATATCATTGAGAAGACAATGGAGGTTTTCATGGACAACGTTTATGTGTTCGGTGCTTCATTTGATTTATGCTTAAAAATCTTGACGCGGTGTTGGAAAGCTATGTGAAGACAAATTTGGTGTGAAATGTGGAGAAATGCAACTTCATAGTGACAAAAGGGATAGTGCTCGGCCACAAAGTCTCCTCCAAAGGCCTTAAGGTTGACCAAGCCAAGTTTTAAGTGATATATAAGCTTCATCCACCAACCAATTTCAAAGGAATCTAAAGCTTTCTCGGTCATGCGGGGTTTTATCGATGTTTCATCAAAGATTTCTCCAAGGTGCCAAGGCCATTGAGAAACTTGGTCAACAAAGATAGGTTGTTTTTCTTTGATGATGAATGTCTTAATGCTTTCCAAACTTTAAAAGAAAAATTGGTTACCGCTCCCATAATCATCTATCCTAATTGGACTTTAAATTTTGAACTCATGTGCGATGCGAGTGATTATGCGGTAGGAGCGATACTTGGTCAAAGGAAGGAAAAAACTTTTCATGCTATACATTATGCAAGAAAGGTTTTAAATGAGGCACAAGTCAATTATACCACCACTGAAAAAAGAATTGCTTGCTATTGTTTATGCACTTGAAAAGTTTTGGTCTTACCTTATTGGGTCGAAAGTTGTAGTTTACGTTGACCACTCGGCGATTAAGTATTTTCTTACCAAGCCAGATTTAAAGTAAAGTCTCATTTGATGGATCATTTTATTATACGAGTTTGATTTAGAAATTAGAGACAAAAAGGGTTCATAAAACTTGGTAGCGGATCACTTATCCTAGAGTTTTATTAATGTAGAGGTCACTCATCGAGAATAAGAGATCCGAGAAGAATTTGTGGATGAAAAGTTGTTTATGGTCCAAGTTAGACCTTGGTTTGCTAGCATGGCTAATCATAAGGCGGTCGGGTTTTATTCCTGAGGATCTAACTTTGAACCAACAAAGAAAATTCTTGTCGGATGCTAATTTTTATGTTTGGGATGAGCCGTACTTGTTTAAGTTGGGTGGAGATAATTTACTAAGGAGGTGTGTCACTTTTGACGAAGCAAAGAGTATCCTTTGGCATTGTCATAACTCACCATATGGAGGGAACTACAATGGTTTAATAATGGGAACAAAGTATGTAACACCCCAAAGTCGATTTTAATTATATTGATGTGTTTTCTTGTGAATTTTTTATGTTTATGAAGTTATTTGATGTTTATGAGGTTATTTGATGTTTTGTGAAGTTTGAGGGTAGCTTAATATTTTAATAATAATTAGAATAATTAACTATATGGGGTTTAATGTATTATTTGAGATTAATTGAATAAAATAAAAAGGAATTAGAGAATAAGGGCATTGTGGTCTTTTGGTTGAGGATAAGTGAGGGTTTTATGGGAAAATACTAAAGAGGTCCTAGGGGAAAAAGTGATAAAAGATGGGAAAGTTGGAGAGTACGATCATTTGGAACGATCACACTTTTGGGAAAAGAGCTCTGGAGAAGAAGAGAAGCCAGGGCTTGAGGTTTGGAAGGAATTGCGAAGCGTTTATCGTAAATTTACAGAAATTAAGGTATGGGGAGTATTTTCCTTTCGATATTATAATGTGGGAATGGAATTGGGGGTTTTGTGGTGTAGTTTAGGGAATAGGGTTTTGATTGAGAATTTTGTGTTTTGATGATGATTTCATGATGATTATGATGAATATAATGATGTACATGAGGTAGATGATGTTATTATGATGAATGTGGATGTTAATGACGTTTTCTGATGTGATATTGTTGAATTGTGGGTTTTGGAGGGGTTTTGTCGCAGAAGGAGGAGGCTGAAATCGCAGAAAAAAATTCTGTAGAATCGCGAAGCTCGCTTAGCGAGAAGAGTAAGTGAATTGGGTGCTTAGAAAGCATGATCTCTCGCTTAGAGAGCCCTGAGAAACTTCGACAAATTCTTTTATTTTGAAAACTGTTTTAAGGGGATAAATTCTAGTATGCTATGATGCTGTAGAGTTGTCTTATAATATGTTTTAAGAGGCTATGTGAATAGAGTTAGTAATTAAGTGATGTATGATGAATTATTTGATTTTCTTCGAGTTATGATGTATGATTTCGTAATGTAGAGATATGATGTAGGATGAGTGTGTTGTATGATGTTCCATGAGTATGTACATGATGTTATGACTGAGTATGAGCAATGATTGTTTAACAATGAATGCGGATACAATGTTATGATGTTTTGAGGATGATGTATGTATATTGCGTCTTGCATTCATGGAATTAAATTTATGAGGGGTCTCCGGTCCATTGGTAGCTTCAATCCCATTGTGTTGATTGAAGTGATATGATGTGCTCCCTTAGGGAAGGGTTGATGGCCCAGTGTCCATCACATGAGGATGTTTCGGTACCACATGCATGATTAAGAGGTTGCATTTCATTCTAAATGACATAGCATGATTGCATTGATGTTTTGTGTAATGATGAGATGTATTTGATGATGTGTATTAAATGAACATGGTGAATATTTCTATGATGTGATGATGATGTTGATGATATGTATAAATGAGCTGTAAATGAATTGTGTTACTAATTTTTCTAAATTATTATTTCTATATTATATTATGGAATGTGAATTTACTCACCCTGCCTGCCTTCTGGTGATGGTATATTATGCCATCCTGCAGATAATCAAGGTTATCTCGGTGCGGGCTTATCTCAGAGATAGTGAGTTGTCGAGTTAGTTAGAAGTGGAGTCCTACTATATGTCCAGTAACATTGGGATAGGTTCCGTTTGAATGTTTGTTTTATTTGGATTAAGATGTTGAATTTCGATTAAGTATTTTGATAAAATGTTATTTTAGAACGAGTTATGAGTTGTGATTTTAAAAATAGGAATTTAAAACTTATTGGTTTCCTCTGCGTAATATTTCAAAAGAAATACGAATGAGTTTTTTTGTTTTTATGAACCCGTGTTACGAGACAAGACTCTATGTGATGTTTGACGTTTGAGTTTTTGAAGTAAATGTGATGTCCTTTTTATGACTTGTACTCTGATAATTTATTTAAAATTGTTTAATTTGTGATGGGGTAGAAAGGGTGTTACATTAGTGGTATCAGAGCAGGTCAGTCTGTCGGTCGTGTCGTGTCGTGTCAGTCATGTCAGTTATTGAGTTTGAGTGTTTTGAGGTTGAGTTGTTTTCTGATGTTATTGGTGATTTGTAGAATGACTTCGAATCTCACTCTTGCGGATGTGTTAGCTGCACTTGCTCATGCTACCACGCAGAATAATGTTAAGGATGAGTTTCATGCCTTGGGGGGTTTTTCAGAGGAATAATCCGCCTAAGTTCGAGGGTTCTCATGAACCGAAGAATGCGCATAAGTGGTTAAAGGCGATTGCGAATATTTTTAGGACTATGGCGTGCATCGATGCTCAGAAGGTGCAGTTTGGCACCCATATGTTGGATGAAGAGGTTGAAGATTGGTGGGATAATACCCGTAAGAGATTGGAAGGGGTTGGGGATACCATAACTTGGAACGTGTTCAAGAGAGAATTTCTGGTAAGTATTTTCCTGAAGACACTCGTGGCAAGAATGAGGTTGAGTTCTTAGAGCTGAAGTAGGGGAACATGATGGTGGCAGAGTATGCTGCCAAGTTCGAGAGGTTGGTGAAGTTCTGTCCTCACTAAAACCGTGATGATGTTGAGAATGGGTTGAGACCGGAAATCAAGCAAGCGATTGGTTGTCAGCAGATCCAAAGGTATGCTGAACTTGTGGATAAGAGCAGAATATATGATGAGGATAGTCGAGCTCGATCTGCTCACTATAAACAAGTGAGTGAGAAGAGAGACAAAGGTTAGTTTTGAGGGAAGCCTTATGCGACTCCAAATGACAAGGGGAAGCAGAAGGGTAATGATAGGAAGAAGCCAAGTGGGGGAGCGAGTTTTACTCCTCTCAAGTGCTACAAGTGTGGGGAAGCAGGTCACAAATCTGATGTGTGTACTGCTACTGTGATAAGATGTTATTAAGAAGGGACATATGAAAAATGAGTGTATGATTGTTGAACCAACTTGTTTTTAATGCAGTGAAGAGGGACATATCAGTACTCAGTGCCAGAAACCGAAGAAGGTTGCTACTACAACTCAAACTATTGGTAGAGTGTTCGCTTTGAGTGGCTCAGATGCTCAGAATAAAGACAACTTGATTAGATGTACTTATTTTATTAATGATAATGAATTGGTTGCTATAATTGATACTAGAGCTACTCATTCGTTTATTTCGATTGAGTGTGCGACAGGGTTGAATTTACCTTTGACTGTTATTGTAACACCTCATATAATATATATCTAGAATAATATCATACAACTGTTTATTTGGTACTGACACCATCATAAGTGCCTAATAGTACAATTCACATTCGTGACCAATACTAAAAACAATACAACTATGGTACAAGACATGGAAATTATACTAAAATAAAATACTAAGATCAACATAATATCCATTATTGTACAAAGATAAATACACAGCGGAAACTAAATATATGCTTCTTTTGAAACATCCTGAGCTTAGATCCACTTGTAAATCAACCTGTAAAAGAAACCTTAAAAGCAACAATAATAGTGGGGTAAGATATCAACATTTCACTGAGTTCCCTATCTTAGAGTTCTCTCAGCTCTAAAGGTTCGAATTTATCCTCTACTCGGGTCTTTAGTCACTTCTCTACAAGGAACCAAGACAAGATGGAAAAGTCCATACACGTTCTCAACACCTTACGTGGAATTTAGTGGAATACCCATCGTAAGTGTTATCGACAGGACTTCCCATAGGACTCGGGGTAATACCCACCATAAGTCACTACCTAAGTCTTTACGGATGCTTCCCGTGGGACTCAACATAACCCTCCTCGAGACTTACTCAAGACTTCACCGGCAAGGCTTCCCGTCGGACTAAGTGTAATACCCACTACAAGCCACTACTAAGCTTCCCGTGGGACTCAGTATAATACCCACCACAAGCCTAAAACTCGGCAAGACTTCTCGTGGGACTCAGTGTAATACCCACCACAAGTCACTACCCATGCTTCCTGTGGGAATCAGTGCAATACTCACCACAAGCATAAACTCGGGCAAGACTTCCCGTGCGACTCAGTGTAATACCCACCACAAGTCACAATCATGCTTCTCGTGGGACTCAGTGTAATACCCACCACAAGCATCAACTCAGGTAAGACTTCCCGTGGGACTCAGTATAATACCCACCACAAGTCACTACCCGCCTCACCAACGATTTTTGAATCAACCTAGGGTTATCCTAAACACCTCACAATTCATGTCTTTTATTTTCCAATAGCTCACAATTTCCTAACTAACATAATTACGATTAATTAGAAAAGTCATGTAAAAGTCGGCTCAAAATAATATGTTTCGGTCTTATTAGATAGAACATATTTATAGCTTCAAATCGATATAAAGAACAGTTAAATCGGATAAAAGATTAAGAAGTTATAAAATTTTCAAAAGTATCAAAATAATATTTTTAATCGGATAAAATAAATAATTGTTTTCCACTTCAAAAGTAATATTTTCCTCTACCATTGGATAGTACGTTGTCATAGCTTTCCAACAATATAAAGTTTGCCTCAGTCGGATACCCAAGTAAAAAGCTATGAATTTATAAGAAATGATATTTTCCAAAACTTACAGCGTTAACAGGTTAACCCATATGGTTAACCGGTTAACCAGTCTAAAATTCCACTTCCAGTGGTGTATTAGGTCCCGTTAACCGGTTAACGCGTATGGTTAACTGGTTAACCGACAGTCAGAAGCTAAAATTTTGTGTTTTTAACACTCAAAACTCCCCCAAACTCAATCCAAACATAATGGATCATCCAAGCAACCTTAGTAGGTTTAATATACATGTATCCTGACTATCCTACCCGATTATTTCAATATTTTATCCGTTAGATTTCATGATTTAGCAATTTTATCTAATCTAACCTAAACACTAAACATAAAAAACTCCTAAAAGAAAAGCTTCTAACTAGAACCCACCTTGACAATGAATAGGAGTTTGATGAAGAAGGTGAAGATTGATGAAGAAGAATGATGATCCAAGCCTTCTTGAACTTCTAGGTTTTTTCTTCCTCTTCTTCCTTCCTTTCTCTTCTCTTTTCCTTTTCTTTCCTTTTCTTCTTCTTACCAACTTCCAACACATAACTTGTTTTCTTTCTTTTATAACAAAACAATGTATATTATACTGATATACAATAGTTAGTAACAACCAGTCCAAATTGAGAGTATCCAAAAATGTATCTGAGTCAAATATTTAATAAAACCTATGAGTCAGATAATACTAATTAATTAATTTTAGTTCGTCGGTTGCTCTAATTATTTTTAAATGAAAACTCTCAGAGCACACCAGAACCTTATTAATCTTAATTAATATTATCTAGAGCATTTAATTAAATACGAGGTATTACATCCTCCTCTCCTTAAATTGAAATTCGTCCTCGAATTTCCTTTACTCATCAACAACGACAATTTACAACATTGTCTCAGACCCATACTTACTCTTACTTCTACTATATACTCTGACATACTCTAATATAACTCTTGACTTCGCTACTTAAAGTCATCGTTTCATAATAAATCAAACTTCACGTCCTTACTCATAGGCTTGTTTCAACATTAGGTTAACCTCTAACTTACTATTTCCGCAATTCGTCTATTGTTTCACACTGAACCACTTAGGCTCGTCTCTCCTCCAGAGAAGCATACCATTATAATTCCTTCCATTGAGTCATAACACAAAGCATAACACTCCAACTCGATTTCGGGATAACAAACACTCGACAAAAACTCCACAAGGTATTTTAGTGAAATCTTATCTACGCATAATTTCCAGCAAAAGCTCTTATTAAAATCCTTCAATTACTAAAACCATTTCAAGGTTGTCAAACAACTTCTGTACCAATTCCACTTGATCCGACATCATACACTGTAACCATTTACATATGACACTTCATCCTTTCAGTATCTTACTCTAGAAAACACACTTAGAACACAATTTCTTACTTCAACACTTATAAATAATTTCTTCTGATTCTTAATAATCCGACCGAACTCTTTCATCTGTCTCCTTCCACTGTGCTTTCAAAGTATAATAGTGGAGATACCACGATTCTCAAGCAACACTAGGTAGTTGATAGTCTGCGGAGACCACACTTATCCATTGGAATTCTCACCAACCAACGAAATAAAACTTGCAGACATTCGGGGATAGAACTACTTATTTGCCAATCACACGATAATAACATCGGTCCAAACTCTCCAACGATAGAGATACATGGGTTGTACTATTGCAATCATAACTGATACAGTTTTGATTCCATTCTAAACTCGAAATAATTTATCTAGTTAAACTTAACAAATTTTCCATGGTTACTATACTCTATGTCAATTTTGTTTACAGAATTCTATTCACTCAAGGTTTCTATTGACACAAGGTTTCCATTAATAACAATGTAGCAACATCGCAGAGTTTACAATTATTAGTGAGTCACTTGTACCAAACTTAAATCATCTTTCGTATACTTGCAGATTTCCATAACGCTTGCCTATTTCATACAATATTCCATATGCTCACCTTTGAAGACCACACAAAACTTCTCGGTCAAAACTCGCTTCTCTCAAGGGTCTCGTTCTTCAAACGATCCAATTTACATGCTTAACTTTGGAACACTCATCTCTCACTCTTACCTAGAAGGTAGCTTAAAAAATCCATATCTTTGAGTACGGCTCAACTGCACACGCCTCGTATTACTCTTATGGAGTCCATAACTTGATGTTAAGAATTAACAATATTAAAATTAACCAATTGTTCATCTCTTATCCACACAATAATTTAGATACCAAAATGTTTCCTAGAATATAAACACTCCATGAGTCTCTTATTACTTCTCAATTTAGGTCCTCAATAGTCACAACAACGACACACTAAAATTTCAGATCATTTACTGTCTACCAATCATACTCAAAAGAAAGTTCAACCCTTTATCCTCTGACACTTCAAACGGAAACCAAAACAGACTTATAGTTCAGAAAGTACGATTCTTTAAAGTCATCCACAAAAGTCATGTCTCAATTGACTACCTATCAGAGGATAAACGGTCGAACACAACTAAACTTGTTCCTCTTGTTAACAAACAATCCAACTCAAAATATCAATCCAGTCTACACTAACTTGCAACATGATTCTCACTCGCGGTTCTAAACATGTGTAACAATCACCCACACGTTCACAACTCAAGGTACACAGAACAAGGCACAACATGCTGATTACATACTCCACAAGCGAAGAAGTAGAACTACCATTCTGTTATGGTCACATCACGAATATTCAATGGAATAGTTAGATTTCACTCGTGCAACGATGCTAGTAGGAAATCTACAATGATGACATCAAAAGGGTTTTAGCCACAAGCTAACACTTGGTTCGTCCGTAAGCAAAATCCAACACACAATCCTTATTGGGTAAAACAAAATGATGAACATCTCATGTCTAGTATACAACTTTGTTCTCTCTCTTTAATTCCTTGGCGAGAACAACATTCTTAATCCACTAGAGATAAATTCCAAATACTTCGATCATTCATAAATACAGGAGTTTTCCCTTACACTCGAAAACTGAGGTAAATCACTCCTCTGAAGAACCTTGTTGTCTCTACTTACATATTAACCGGGGTTCCCTTACCCTCTACTAATCATTGAATAGAATGTCCCTACAGCTTTCTATCGGTACCAAGAACGCTTTGATCGGGCACTCGAGTCAAAAGTATGAATCTTAGAAAATCAAATTTTCAAAACATAACAGTGGTAACCGGTTACTACCAGGAGGGTAACCGATTACTCAGTGCAAACCTGGACTTCCAGTAGCTAAAGGAGATTTAGAAACACAATTCTGTAACCGGGTACTACCCAGAGGGTAATCTGATTACTTCAAACACAGAAGCACAATTCTGGTTTTCATTGCTACCTAAACCTCCCCAAACTCATTCCAATCACATCCAAAAGTTGTAACAATTAACCACAGATGATTTCACACATATAGTAATCATACTACCAGAGCTCTAATGGATGAATCATCATTGATTACAATTCCTTAACTCTAGTTTCAACAACAACTTAATAAATCCATTGCACATTCATCCAAAAGTACATTTCGTTATCACTTTCTCATAATGCACTGTTAATACCATTTCCATACCGTGTTCACTTCACACTCTGCGGTAATCCTCTCATACCCAAACATAATCCATCTTACTAGAGTTCTCCCAAATCTAAGGTGCTTACTCTATCACTTACCACTACTTCATCAGGTCCATACCAAATACACCTCATGTTACTAAATAAAGCTTGTTCTTTCTCCGACACTATACCTCATACTATTCCTTGGATAATTCAACACGTTCTGAATTGATCCCTTACTAAATATAACACCCTGATGTATTACTCTAAAATTTGTCTCCTTGGTCACAACTGAATATACAATAACAACCTTTTATTCTTCGCCCGGGGTGTACTTGTCTTACTTGAAACGTGTAATCACATCCTTGTGTTTCTCTTCACGCTTCACCATGACTTTAGGTTCTCAAAAGAAAATGAACATTCTTCACTTGTAACTTCTATCCATCCATAAAGTATTATCCGAATACATTCCTTTAAGTACTCTCGTTCATCTATGATGCCACCGTGATATTCGAACTAAAACACTAACAATTAACTCATTCTCAGACCTCACGTCCCATGTTCCATAAGCATCTTCTTTTCTCATGGAATGGGATTTCTCAAAACTCTTGTCCATACTAGTAACCAATACTAATCCACCGGTGGCTTTACGTATTTCTTGATACACTAACCACTCATCTTATAGATATTCGTACCTTTCAGACTCTATCCATTCCAAAGGATTTCTCAAACAACACACTACTCTGCAAATCCATGTTACAGGAAGCAAAACTATTAAGAAGACTCCAACTGTGCTGACCAAAGCTCCCTCTGCTAACCCTTAGCTTGAGCCTACTCTCACAACACAAGTTACGACGACACTTAAGAGTCCTCATGGTCGCACAACCATGATTCTACCCATCACATACATAGCATTAGGTTGATCATACCCAATACACATAATATGATATTAAGAATCATGCCGACAAGACACACTTAGGAGGCAGGAAAGATTTACTTATGATGTTTCAAGGCTAGGTGAGGATACGACCTGCTCTGATATCAACTGTAACGCCTCATATAATATATATTTAGAATAATATCATACAAGTGTTTATTTGGTACTGACACCATCATAAGTACCTAATAGTACAATTCACATTCTTGACAAATACTAAAAATAATACAACTATGGTACAAGACATGGAAATTATACTAAAATAAAAATACTAAGATCAATATAATATCCATTATTTTACAAATATAAATACACAATGTAAACTAAATCTATGATTCTCTTGAGACATCTTGAGCATAGCTCCACTTGTAAATCAACCTGCAAAAGAAACCTGAAAAGCAACAATAATAGTGGGGTGAGATATCAACATCCCAGTGAGTTCCCTATCTTAGAGTTCTCTTAACTCTAAAGGTTCGAATCTATCCTCTACTCGAGTCTTTGGTCACTTATCTATAAGGAACAAGAATAAGATGGAAAAGTCCATACATGCTCTCAACACCTTACATGGAATTTAGTGGAATACCCATCGTAAGTGTTATCAGCAAGACTTCCTATGGGACTCAGTGTAATACCCACCACAAGTCACTACCTAAGTCTTTACGGATGCTTCCTGTGGGATTCAACATAACCCACCTCAAGACTTACTCAAAACTTCACCGACAAGGCTTCCCGTGGGACTCAGTGTAATACCCACGTAATACTTCCTGTGGGACTCAGTGTAATACCCACCATAAGTCACTACCCATGCTTCCCGTGGGACTCAGTGTAATACCCACCACAAGCCTTAACTCGGGCAAGACTTCCCTTGGGACTTAGTGTAATACCCACCACAAGTCACTACCATGCTTCCCGTGGGACTCAATGTAATACCCACCACAAGCCTCAACTTGGACAAGACTTCCCGTGGGACTCAGTGTAATACCCACCACAAGTCACTACTCGCCTCACCAATGATTTTCGCATCAACCTAGGGTAATCCTAAACACCTCTAAATTCATGTCTTTTGTTTTCCAATAGCTCACAATTTCCTAACTAACATAATTACGGTTAATTAGAAAAGTCGGATAAAAGTCAGTTCAAAATAATATTTTTTGGTCTTATTAGATATAACAAATTTTTAGCTTCAAATCGATATAAAAAACAGTTAAATTGGATAAATGATGAAGTTATGAATTTTTTAAATGTATCAAAATAGTATTTTTAATCGGCATAAAATAAATAATTATTTTCCACTTCAAAAGTAATATTTTCCTTTACCATTGGATAATATGTTGTCATAGCTTTCCAACGATATAAATTTGCCTCAATCGGATACCCGAGTAAAAAGTTATGAATTTGATAAGAAATGATATTTTCCAAAACTTACAACTTTAATAGGTTAACCCATATTGTTAACCGGTTAACCAGTCTAAAATTCCACTTTCAGTGGCGTATCAGGTCCCGTTAACCGATTAACGCATATGGTTAACCGGTTAACCGACAGTCAGAAGCTGAAATTCTGCGTTTTTAACACTCAAAACTCCTCCAAACTCAATCCAAACACAATGGATCATCCAAGCAACCTTAGTAGGTTTAATATACATGTAACCCGACTATCCTACCCGATTATTTCAGCATTTTATCCGTTAGCTTTTATGATTTAGCAATTTTATCAAATCTAACCTAAACTCTAAACATCAAAAACTCTAAAAAGAAAAGCTTCTAACTAGAGCCCACCTTGACAATGAAGAGGAGTTTGATGAAGATGGTGAAGATTGATGAAGAAGAATGATGATCCAAGCATTCTTGAACTTCTAGGTTTTCTCTTCCTCTTCTTCCTTCCGTTCTCTTCTTTTTTCCTTTTCTTTCCTTTTCTTCTTCTTACCACCTTCCAACACATAACTTGTTTTCTTTCTTTTATAACAAAACAATGTATATTATACGGATATACAATAGTTAGTAACAATCGGTCCAAATTGAGAGTATCCAAAAATGTCTCTGAGTCAAATATTTAATAAAACCTATGATTCAGATAATACTAATTAATTAATTTAAGTTCATCGGTTTCTCTAATTATTTTTAATTGAAAACTCTCAGAGCACACCGAAACCTTATTAATCTTAATTAATATTATCCAGTGCATTTAATTAAAATACGGGGTATTACAGTTATGAATGGTAAGATGTTGATTGAGATGCCTGCTAACGATTCAGTTACGACTAACCGTGTGTGTTTGAAGTGTCCCTTGACCATTTATGGTAAGGATTTCTTGATGGATTTAGTGTGTTTTCCCTTGCGCCATAGAGTTTCCAGAGTTTGGAAATGGTGGGGAGATGATGTTTCTATTTGCGAAGCAAGTGGATGAACTTCTAGCAGATGAAGCCCAGATGTTTGCTTTGTTTGCAACGTTACAAGTGGATCGAGAACAAGTGGGTGTGGAGTTATGTAATGCCTCATATAATATATATCTAGAATAATATCATACAAGTGTTTATTTGGTACTGACACCATCATAAGTGCCTAATAGTACAATTCACATTCTTGACCAATTCTAAAAACAATACAATATATGGTGCAAGACATAGAAATTATACTAAAAATAAAATACTAAGATTAATTCAATATCCATTATTGTACAAAGATTAATACACATCGGAAAAACTAAGACTATGCTTCTCTTGAAACATCCCTAGGATAGCTCCACTTGTAAATCAACTTGCAAAAGAAACCTGAAAAGCAACAACAATAGTGGGGTTAAATATCAATATCTCAGTGAGTTCCCTATCTTAAAGTTCTCTCGACTCTAAAGGTTCAATCTAAACATAGCTCAAGTCTTTAGTCACTACCTCACAAGAAGCCAAAGTAAGATGGACAAGTCCATACAAAGCTCTCAACATCTTACGTGGGACTCAGTGGAATACCCATCGTAAGTGTTATCGGCAAGACTTCCTGTGGGAATCAGTGTAATACCCACCTCAAGTCACTACCTAGTCTTTATGGATGCTTCCCGTGTGACTCAGCGTAACTCACCTCAAGACTTACTCAACACTTAACATAACCCAATATAATACTCACCTCAAGCCTTTACGGATGCTTCTCGTGGAACTCAAGGTAATCTACCTCAAGACTTACTTAGGACTTTACGGAGGATGCAATATCATACTCACCTAAAGTATTTACGGATGCTTCCTGTGGGACTCAAAAAGAACCCACCTCAAGACTTACTCAGACTTTACGGAGGATCCAATGTAATATATACCTCAATTCTTTACTGATGCTTCCCGTGGGACTCATAAATAACCCACGTCGAGACTTACTCAGACTTTTATGGAGGATCTAGCATATTACACAAGCCACTACCCACGCCTCACCAACGATACCTCTAGCCTTTACGGATGCTTCTCGTGGAACTCGTAGTAACCCACCTCAAGACTTACTCAGGCTTTTTACAGAGGAATGTCGTGTAATACACTCCTCAGGCCTTTATGGATGCTTCCCGTGGGACTCAAATCAACCCATCTCAAGACTTACTTAGGTATTTATGGAGGTCCTAGTGTATTACGCGCCAACGGTTCCGTATCAATCCTAGGGTAGTCCTAAACATCTCACAAGTTACTTCTTTTTATTTCCAAATAGCTCACAAATTCCCTAACTAACAATAATTACAGTTAATTAGAAAAGTTGGGTAAATGTGGGTTGAAAATAATATTTCTCGGTCTTATAAAATAATACATATTTTTAGCTTCAAAAAGATATAAAGAATAGTTAAATCGGATGAGCGATGAAGATGTTATGAATTTTTAAAAGTAGAATAACATTAATATGTTTCCCAATACTTACAGTGTTAACCGGTTAACGCCCTGGGTTAACCGGTTAACCACATCAGATTCAAAGAGTTAGTAGCGTAATGAAACTTCGTTAACCGGTTAACGCATAGGGTTAACCGGTTAACCAACAGACAGTGGCTGAAAACCAGCGTTTTTAACATACATAATTCTTCCAAAACTTATCCAATTCATCATCAAACACCAATACAATAACAACAAAGGTTCCTACACCTAATATCAACATACTCATGCATTTTAATCGATATTCAACCGTTCAAACATTCGATTCTACGATTTTCTAGCATTTTGCCCTAACTTCAAAAATCTACAAAACTCTAGAAAATAAAAGTATCTAACTAAAACCCACCTTGCAATCGACGAGGAGTTTGGTGAAGATGAAGATGATCCAAACTCTCCATGAACTTCTTCCTCTTCTCCTAGTTTTCCTTCTTCTTTCTCTCTTTCTCTTCTCTTTTTCTTCTTTTCTTCTTTACCAACTTTTTTCTTCTTCTTATAACCCTTATTTTTATTTCTTTTATAATAATACAATAGTTATACTGATATAACTATTGGTTAGTACTCTAAAGGGTCCAAATTGAGAGTATCCAAAAATTTCTCTGAGTCGAATATTTAATAAAATCTCTGAGTTAGATAATACTAATTAATTAATTTAAGTTCGTCGGTTGCTCTAATTATTTAAGTTGAAAACTCTTAGAGCACACCGGAAGCTTATTAAACTTAATTAATATTATCCAGAGCATTTATTTAAAAATACTGGGTATTACAAGTTACCTGTTGTCCGAGAATTTCTTGATGTGTTTCCGGATGACATTAGTGATTTACCATTGGAGCGTGAAGTAGAGTTTGACGTGAATTTATTACCAGGTACTAGTCCAGTGTCGATGGCTCCTTATAGGATGTCAACTTCTGAATTGAGTGAGTTGAAGAAACAACTAGAAGAACTTCTTGAGAAGAAATTTGTTCATCCATGTGTTTCTCCGCGGGTTATGCGTCGATTATTGACAGTTGAATAAAGTAACTATCAAGTATAAATATCCACTTCCGAGGATTGATGATTTGATGGATCAGTTGGTGGGAGCTTGCGTTTTTTGCAAGATTGATTTAAGGTCGGGTTATCATCAGATTCGAGTTAAAGACGATGATATTCTGAAGACAGCTTTCAGAATGAGATATGGTCACTATTAATATATCGTGATGCCTTTTGATGTATCCAATGCACCTGGTGTATTCATGGAGTATATGAACCGGACTTTTCATGAGTATTTGGATACGTTTGTGGTGGTTTTTATTGATGACATTCTGATTTATCAAAGTCAGAAGAAGAACATGAGGGGCATTTGAGGATTGTATTACAAGTGTTGAGAGAGAAGAAGCTTTATGATAAATTGTCGAAGTCTGAGTTCTGATTGAAGGAAGTGAGTTTCCTTGGCCATGTGATTTCTAGTGGAAGAATTTTTATGGATCCTTTGAAGATTGATGCTGTGTTGAATTGGGATACTCAGAAGTCTGCTACCAAGGTCAGAAGTTTTCTTGGGTTGGCTGGTTATTACCAAAAGTTTATAGAGGGTTTTTCTAAGTTGGTATTGCCTCTGACACAGTTGACTCAGAAGGGTCAGGCTTATGTATGGGGTGTTGCTTGTGAGAAAAGTTTTGTTGAGTTGAAGAAGAGGTTGACCACTGCTCCAGTTTTGATTTTTCCAAATTCGAATGAATCTTTTGTGGTGTATTGTGATGCTTCGAAGATAGGTCTTGGTGGTGTTTTGATGCAGAATGGTCAAGTGGTTTCCTATGCTTCTAGACAACTACCTGTTCATGAGAGGAACTATCCTACCCATGACTTATAATTAGCAACTATGGTTTTTGTGTTAAAGATTTGGAGACACTGTCTGTTTGGATCAAGGTTTGAGGTGTTCAGTGATCATAACAGTTTGAAATATTCGTTTCATCAGAAGGAACTAAACATGAGGCAAAGGAGATGGTTAGAGATGTTGAAGGATTTTGATTTTGATTTGAGTTACCACCCTGGAAAAGCTAATGTGGTTGCAGATGCTTTGAGTAGGAAAACGTTGCATATGTCGAGGATGATGGTGAGAGAACTTGAGATGATTGAGCAATTCAGAGACATGAGTTTGTTGTGTGAAACTACGTTTGAGAGTGTGAAGTTGGGTATGCTGAAATTGACTAATGATATTGTGGAAGAGATCCATTTAGGACAACAATCATATTTGAAGTTGCTTGATCAAATGACTTTGATTAACCAAGGTAACGAAGGAGAGTTCCATATTGATGAGAATGAAATGATGAGGTTTCGAGATCGTGTGTGTGTTCCTGATATTCCAAAATTGAAGAAGAGTATTCTTGAAGAAGGGCACCTAAGTAGGTTGAGTATTCATCCTGGTGCAACTAAGATGTATCATGACTTGGAAAAGTTGTTTTAGTGATTGGGTATAAAGAGAGATGTTGCGGAGTTTGTGTATGCGTGTTTGGTTTGTCAGAAATCAAAGGTTGAACATCAAAAGCTCTTAGGTATGATGCAACCGTTAAGTAATCCGGAATGGAAATGTGATATCATTTCTATGGATTTTGTGACAGGGTTGCCGAAGACGGTGAAGGGAAATGATTCCATTTGGGTGATTATTGACCGATTAACTAAGTCGGCGCATTTCTTACTGATGAAGATTAATCATTCCATGTCGAAGTTAGCAGAGATGTATATTGATGAAATTTTGAAGTTGCATGGGATACCATCGACTATTGTGTCAGATAGAGATCCACGGTTTACGTCGAGATTTTGGAAGAGTTTACAATATGCTTTGGGAACCAAGTTGAGGATGTGTACTACTTATCATCCACAGATGGATGGTCAGATGAAATTGACTATCCAATCTTTAGAGGATTCGCCGAGAGCTTATGTGTTGGATCGTGGAGTTGCGTGGGATAGTCATTTGTCGTTGATTGAGTTTACTTATAACAATAGTTTTCATCCGAGCATTGGTATGGCTCCTTATGAAGCATTGTATAGGAGGCGGTGTAGGACTCCATTGTGTTGGTATGAGTCAGAAGAGAGTGTTGTGCTCGGACCTGAGATTGTGAAAGAGACGACTGGAAGGATTAAAATGATTCGGGAGAGAATGAAGACTTCTAAAAGTCATCAAAAGAGTTACCATGATAAGAGGAGAAAAGAACTTGAATTTCAAGAAGGAGATCATGTGTTCTTGAGGGTTACTCTAGTGACTGGTGTCAGGCCAGCTTCGAAGTCCAGAAAGCTCACTCCGTGTTTCATTGGACCGTATCAGATTTTTCAAAGAGTTGGAGAGGTGGCTTATCAGATTGCATTACCACCATCACTTGCGAATTTGCATGATGTGTTTCATGTGTCCCAGTTGAGGAAGTATATTGCAGATCTGTCGCATGTGATTCAGATGGATGATGTTCGAGTAAGAGATAATTTGACTGTAGATGTTTCACCAATGTAAATAGATGGCAGAGAAATGAAGCGGTTAAGAGGTAAAGAGATTGCCTTAGTGAAGGTATTGTGGGGTGGACCACCTGGTGATAGTTGGACTTAGAAGCGACAGGATCAGATGAAAGAGTCATATCCGATGTTGTTTGCTTCAGGTACATTTTTGAGGACGAAAATTCTTAATTTGGGGAGATTTGTAACACCCCAAATTCGATTTGATGTGTTTTCTTGTGAATTGTTTATGTTTATGAGGTTATTTGATGTTTTGTGAAGTTTGAGGGTAGCTTAATATTTTAATAATAATTAGAATAATTAAGTATATGGGGTTTAATGTATTATTTGAGATTAATTGAATAAAATAAAAAAGGAATTAGAGGATAAGGGCATTGTGGTCTTTTGGTTAAGGATAAGTGAGGGTTTTATGGGAAAAGACTAAAGAGGTCCTAGGGGAAAGAGTTACAAAATAGGGGAAAGTTGGAGAGTACGATCATTTGGAACGATCGTACTTTTGGGAAAAGAGCTCTAGAGAAGAAGAAAAGCTATGGCTTGAGGTTTGGAAGGAATTGCGAAGAGTTTATCAGAAACATACAGAAATTAAGGTATGGGGAGTATTTTCCTTTTGATAGTATAATGTGGGAATGGAATTGGGGGTTTTGTGGTGTAGTTTAGGGAATAGGGGTTTAATTGAGAGTTTTGTGTTTTGATGATGATTTCATGATGATTATGATGAATATAATGATGTACATGAGGTAGATGATGTTATTATAATAAATGTGGACTGTTGAATTATGGGTTTCTAAGGGGGTTTGTCACAGAAGGAGAAGGCTGAAATCGCAAAAAAAAATCCGTAGAATCGCGAAGCTCGCTTAGTGAGAAGAATCAGTGAATTATGCGCTTAAAGAGCGTGATGTCTCGCTTAGCAAGCCTTGAGAAGCTTCGAAAAATGCTTTTATTTTGAAAACTGTTTTGAAGGGATATGTTCTAGTATGCTATGATGTTATAGAGTTGTCTTATAATATGTTTTAAGAGGCTATGTGAATAGAGTTAGTAGTTAAGTGATGTATGATGATTTATTTGATTTTTTTCGAGTTATAATGTATGATTTCATAATGTAGAGATATGATGTAGGATGAGTGCGTTGTATGATGTTCCATGAGTATGTACAAGATGTTATGAATGAGTATGAGGGATGATTGTTTAACAATGAATGCGGATGCAATGTTGTGATGTTTTGAGGATGATGTATGTATATTGCATCTTGCATTCATGGAATTAAATTTATGAGGGGACTTCAATCATTTGGTAGCTTCAATCCCATTGTGTGGATTGAAGTGATATGATATGCTCCCTTAGGGGAGGGTTGATGGCCCAATGTCCATCACATGAGGATGTTTCGGCACCACATGCATGATTAAGAGGTTGCATTTCATTTTAAATGACATAGCATGAGTGCATTGATGTTTTGTGTAATGATGAGACGTATTTGATGATGTGTATTAAATGAACATGGTGAATATTTCTATGGCGTGATGATGATGATGATATGTATAAATGAGCTGTAAATGAATTGTGTTGTTACTGATTGTTCTAAATTCTTATTTCTATATTATATTATGGAATGTGAATTTACTCACCCTGCCTGCCTTCTGGTGATGGTCTATTATTCCATCCTACAGATAATCAAGGTTAGCTCGGTGTGTGTTTAGCTCGGAGATAGTGAGTTGTTGAGTTAGTTAGAAGTGGAGTCCTGCTCTGTGTCTAGTAACATCAGGGGATGGGTTTCGTTTGAATGTTATGTTTTATTTGGATTAAGATGCTGAATTTTGATTAAGTATTTTGATAAAATTTTATTTTAGAACGAGTTATGAGTTGTGATTTTAAAAAGAGGAATTTAAGACTTATTGATTTCCGTTGCGTAATATTTCAAAAGAAATACAAATGAGTGTTTATGTTTTTATGAACCCGTGTTACGGGACATGACTCTATGTGATGTTTGACGTTTGAGTTTTTGAAGTAAATGTGATACCCTTTTTATGAGTTGTAATCTAATAATTGATTTGAAATTGTTTAATTTGTGATGGGGTATAAAGGGTGTTACCAAGTCCTTCAATCCGGCTTTTTTTTTGCCTACATTGTTTAAGGATGCAAACCTTCATGCGAGGAGTTGTGATGAATGCCAAAGAAGTGGCGGAATCGGAAAACAGGATGAAATGCCCTTGCAATATATTTTAGTGGTTGAAGTTTTCGATTGATAGGGTATTGATTTTGTTGGTCCATTCCCATCATCATTTTCAAATGAGTATATTCTGGTTGCGGTAGACTATGTTTTAGAATGGGTGGAAGTGATTGCTTCACCTAAGGCCGATGACAAAACGGTGATAAATTTCTTAAAGAAAAACATCTTTTCCCATTTTGGCACACCTAGGGTGTTGATAAGTGATGGATGATCACACTTTTGTAATGCACTGCTCGAAAAAGTGTTAGAGCATTACGATGTAAAGCACAAAGTTACAACTCCATACCATCCACAAACCAATGGTCAGGCCGAAGTTTCAAATCTGGAGGTGAAAAAGATTTTACGAAAAACTATGTCATATTCTAAGAAGGATTAGTCCCAAAAGATTGATGAGGCCTTGTGGGCATAGAACACTGCTTATAAGGCTCTGATCGGTTTAACACCTTTTCAAATGTTTTATGGTAAGACATCCATTTACCTGTTGAATTGGAACATAATGCTTTGTGGGCGTTGAAGTTGTTGAACTATGATCCGAGTTTGGCCATCGGAAAGAGAAAAGTTCAATTGCATGTGTTAGAGGAAATGCGCAACAATTCATACCAATCGAGCAAGTTGTACAAAGAAAAAGTGAAAGAGTGCCATGATAAAAAAGGTCCATAAAAAAGAATTCTAGATCGGACAAATGGTATTGCTATTCAATTCCCGTTTTAAGTTGTTTCTGGGAAAGTAGAAGTCAAAATGGTATGGTCTGTTCTTAATCAATGACGTGAAAAATTATGGGGCAATTGAGATACATGATCCTCAAAAGAAGGAGAGTTGGACCGTCAATGACCAACGTTTGAAAATTTATCTTGGAGGCGATATTGATTGCAAAATTTTGTTGTTTTCCTTGATGATCATTAAGATCGTCTTGGACCCCCATCGAGCTTATCCAACGTTAAGCAAGCGCTCTTTGTGAGGCACCCCAATTTTGTAAGTTTTATCTTTTTATTTTCATTTCAGTGTTTAGTCATATTTATAGTCGGTTCTGATGCTGCTGTGGAATTTCGGGAGAGTGAATTGTCAGTTGTCTTATTTTTCTACATAATGCAGAGCACGCTTAACATGCAAGACCCTTCTTAGCATGGTCTGGAGCTTTTAAAAGAAATAATTCCAGTGAGGTGCACGCTAAGTGCGCTAAACTGTGCTTAGCATGGTCTGCGAAGAAAAAATATTTTTTTAGGGCCCACTCGTGAATTAACCTGGCCCAGTCAGTTTTAAAAGGAAAAAACTAGGATTTTGGATGTTTTTGCCTCCCATTTCCCATTTTTCACAAAAAGAGAACATATTCTCTCTAGTCTCTTCTTCTTCCATTGTTCCTCTATTTTATTTATGTTTTTGAAATCTCTTCATTTCCTCCATCAACAATCAAAGTATGTATTTTATTTTTCCTTAATTTTTGTTTAGAATGTGGTTAGGGTTTAGAATTATGAAACTTTAGAAATAGGATAGTGATAGAATAACTTGTTGAAGTATCATGTTTTCTCTTTATTTTTATGAGTTTTTTGTCTGTTGCGTATCTCTGTTAAAACAAAGGAATTTTTCTGCAAATCATAGAGCTCTTTAGTGCGGTCTGGGAGATGTAGAAAAATCCCTCTTTTAATTATGTTCTATTTTGGTATAACATTGTTTCCCGATTTGTGGTTGGTTTGTTTCTATTTATGGATATTTGGAAATAAGAACTAATTGTAACACCCATATAATATATATCTAGAATAATATCATACAAGTGTTATTTTTTGCACTAACACCATCATAAGTGCATAATAGCATAATTCACATTCTTGACCAATACTAAAAACAATACAAACTATGGTGCAAGACATGGAAATTATACTAAAACAAAAATACTAAGATCAATACAATATCCATTATTGTATAAAGATAAACTACACAGCGGAATCTAAAACTATGCTTCTCTTGAAACATCCTGAGCATAGCTCCATTTGTAAATCAACCTGTAAAAGAAACCTGAAAAGCAACAAATATAGTGGGGTGAGATATCAACATCTCAGTGGGTTCCTGTCGCTCCCGAAGATTTGCATCCCGGTACAAGCGTGAACGGTCGGCGAGAGGAGAAATGAAAGGTGAAGTGAATAGAGTCTCCAGCTAGGCATTTTTATCCCGAAGGAAAGGTAATGTTGCATAAACCTAGAAAGATATGGATAAGACGGTTGTGAACCAGAGAAACTGAGAAAGGGGGTTGGTTACAACCTGGGAAGGTATTAGCACCCAGATTGTCTGTCGTACTCGACGGGATCCACGCTTGAAAGTTTGTGTTTAAAGGGGTAGTGTCAGTGCTTTCTGTGTGCAAAAGCTAGAAAAGAATGTACAAGTGTCAGTGCAAGAAAGTGAAGTGAGGTGCTCATGAATGAGGCTTAAAAGAATAATGCTGGAAGAGGGGGGAAGAGACAGAGACTTTTGTTCGATAACAGTCAAGTTATGCCTACGTATCCTCTCGTGCAATGAGGAAGTCAAAACATTGTAGTTCGACTCAAAGAGACTGAAAGACAAAATGACTGATGAACTGCTTGCTTGTCTATGCTCAAGTGTATGACCTGTCTGGCTCAGGTGCTAACTGCCTTGCATTAGACGGAAGAAGCGAGTTCTCGTTTATGAGTGAAGATGATGAGAAAAGAATCTCGGAGGAGACGATTATTGTTTGTTTTTTATGTTTTCAATCTTTTATTGCTTTTTGTGTTTTTCATAAGTCAATGAGCTTAAGCCTAAACCAAGGGTTAGTAAACTCATCACATCCTCCCTTTTATTAGGGGCAATGAGAATACCTTAAGTATGAAGTAAACACCTCAAACTTAATTACCTTGATGTAGGATTAAGATCATTAACCTACTTGTGATTATTTAGATGTTTTTGGTGTTTTTATTTAGTGTTAAGTAATGAGTTTAAGCCATAATCAAGGATTTAATGGACTCATTACACCATCCTAATAGAAGGATAATAGATGAGCACATTTAAGCTGAGGAAGATACCTCAACTTAATCCATGATTAGGGATTAACCTCATGACAAAACAAAGCCTTTATTAAAGTGGATTTTAGTTAATGGTAAGATTAAGAAGTGAATTTTATGGTTTGTAAGACAACTTGAGGGGGAATTGTCCGTTAACACTAGGGTTAGTCCTTCTTAACCAATTAAGGAAGAATTAGAACCCTAATGCAAGGCCCAAGTTACAAGATATTGTCTTAGTGATTATTAAGATGGATTGATTAAGAGATTTAAACACATTAAGGGTTTAACACTTAGGATTAAAGTTATACACTCCATCCTAATAGAAGGATGCATGCATAATCTTAATCACAAAGCCTTAAAACCTTAAAGGTTTAGTCTCTGATTATGAGATGAGAAGAGAGACACAAAGATGACACAAAGGTAAAACTAAAGGGGAACTAATCAAAACCCTAATTATTATCATGCTTGTATGTTCTTATGGTTTGTAAGGCTTGCAAGAGATCCTCAGAGAAGCCACCAATGGAAGAAACAGATGAAAGGAGGAGAAGCTGAAGAAACAAGTTAACTTACTTCACTTAAGAAGATAAGTTACTTGAAGAAAGAAAGTGAATGAAGAACATGAACGAGTAAGCTCACTCTAAAGCAAATGAAAATTCAGCAATGATGCATAAGAGAGATGAGAAGAGAAATGAGAAGTGAGAAGTGAAGGCAAATTCACTTCTCAAAGTACTTACCACCTGAAATGGTTAGCATAAAAGAAAGAATGAAATGAAAATGGAATGTATGCAAGGATGCAAACCAAAACCAGAAGCATATTCATGATGCAAATGATGTTATGAGATGATGCAAAGACATGTCAAGTGCAATTGATTATCATACAAGGGATGAGAATGCAAATGAAGCATGTAAGAAGCATGAAAGCACATGAATGTTCATGGAATGTAATGAATGCATATCATGGAAAATGGATGAAGAAATGATCAAGCATGATTCTAATGTGTCCTAAGATGTCTTAGGGGTCATGTGGATGCAAGAAATGTCATGGCAAGTTCATGAATGAATGCTTATGCAAGATGTATGCAAATGAACATGAGAAATTAGGGTTTTAATGCAACATGAGATGCAAAAGTCAAAAACATAAGCAAATGACAATATAAAACATTTAAAATGCATTCAAAGGAACCCTAACCCCATATGATATCACACCCCAAAGGAGAAGACCTAACTCTTAACCTAAAGAAAGTTATGATTTTTCTAAGTTATCTAGGGTTTTAAGGCACCTAAAGGGAAAAAATGCAAATCAAATCAAAAATGCAAAATAAATTTGTGACAAAACTATGCTAGATACTACATGTAAAATGAAGATCAATGCAAAAAGAATCAAAGTCATACCATTCATGGTTAGGCAGAAAAGAATTCTTGAAGTTAGGGTTCAAAAATAGGATTTTTATGAACCCTAAATTCAAGAAAATTGTCAAAGATGATTCAAAACCAAAAAGAAATTTGTATGAATGGCATGACAATGTTTCTAAATGTCCTAAGATGCAATGTGAATTTTTTTGGGATTTTTAGAAATCTAAATGACATTTTAATTAATTATTTTCCATTAATTAATTAAAATAAACATTAAAATATTTTAAAAATGATTTTTTAATGCAAAAAATAAAAATAAAAATGTTTTCTGGTTGAGAAAAATATTTGAAATGAAAACGCAAAAGAAAATATTTTTTTGGGATTTTCAAGCTATTTTAAATAAAATATGCAAAATAAATGAGAAAAAATGAATTAAAAACTGAATTAAATAAAAGTAATCTAATCTGATGGCTCACATTCAAAGCTGAGGGATTTATGTTGACCTGGCGCGCAATCTAATGGTTGAAATTCAAACTCAGCTGATTTTAATTAAAAAATTAATTAAACATAATTAAATGGGATTAGGGTTTAAACACTCAATCCAGGCCATTCAAATGCGCGGGGAACAAAGATCCTACGGCCAAAATTTAAACTAACCCTAATTACATTGATTATGCCCTAATCACACTCAGGTGGCCGGAGAAGACCTCCGGTCATCTTCTCCGGCCAGACCCCCTCCCTGAACTTCTCAAAACCCCACAAAAACTCACCACAAGCTCCAGAAATGATCCTTAACTATCAACAAACTCAAATCCAGCAACAAAAACACTTAATCATGCTTGAATGAAGAGAATCAAAGAAGAACAAAAATTAGGTCAAAGTTTCAGAGGTTCAGTTCATGCTTGTTTCTTGCTCATTTTCGAAAATAAACACATCCCCATGACTAGGGCAACATACAGAACAATATTTTAACAAGAAAACAAGGTTCTGGAAAAAAAGTTCATCATGTTACCTGAGGTGAAGCTTCCTGGTTCTGAGCTTTCAAGCCTCCTCTTTGATGCAAAAAGTCTCCAATAATCCTCCTAGTGATGTTGCAATGCCTAGAACAAACTGAAATGAGCTGGTTTGAGAGAATGAAGCCTTGCTGGTCAGAAATCGTGTTTTGATTGTGAGGGGTCTTTGGCTGTTTTAATGGTTGCTTTGTGTTCTATAGATGATTTTGAGATGAATGGTGGAAAAAGTTTGAAGATTGAGTGTGTGTGTGTAGAGAGTTTCGAATGCTTTTGCAAGTTGGAGTGATTTTGTGTATGTTGAGTTCTTGGAGCTCTTGTTGTGTGTCTTATGAAAAATGATCCTTGAAGCATGCTTGTAAAGTCTGGATAGGCCAGAGAGTGGGTGGTGGACTGTGGTGATTGGTATGGGCAAGTTGCCAAAATGTCAACATGAGTTGTACTTGAGGTATGGGCAATGGTGCAGCTGGCTTTTTGGCTTGTCTTGGTGCAGCTGAGATCAAGAAGGTCCATAGAATTGGTTTTGAGGCAATTCAGCAAGTGGATGAAAGGTTATGTACCATTTTGCAATTTTATGAAGTTTTGGCCCCTTTTGGATTTCTTCATGGGCAAGGCATGAAAACTTGAGATTCTTTGGGCAATTATGAGTTTTAGGCAATGCACTATGATGTTATGATGCTTAGAAGTGTGTTTGAAGTCACAAAATAGCTTGGCAAGTGGTTTTGAAAAAATCCCTCTTTGGTGCATTCTTGAAAATTATGTGATTTTTGCCAACTTTGACAAGCCATAACTTGAGTTCCATAATGAATTAGAACTTGTTCTTGTACTTTTTGAAAAGGGAATGATCCAATCTACAACTTTCATGACCAAAATTTTTTCATTTGAAGCATTTTTTGTTGAGAAAGAGGAGGTTGAAAAACTTTCCCAAAATGGAAAGTTTCCATTACAAGTCATTTCCATTTTTGGCAACTTTTGGTTTAGCTCACTTTTATTCAATTTTGTGAACTTCTAAACACTTCAATGATCAAATAAAGATCATATAACTTCAATTTGATGAAAAATCCACTTTGAGTCCATTGGTGGTGTCGCTCCCGCTAAAAGACAACCAGGCCAGATAGGGTATAGACGCGAACGGTCGGCGAAAGGAGAAGTGAAGATGAACTGAAAAGAGTCGCCAGTTAGGCATTTTTATCTCGAAGGAAAGGTAATGTTGCATAAACCTGGAAAGATATGGATAAGACGGTCACGAACCAGAGAAACTGAGAAAGGGGGTTGGTTACAACCTGGGAAGGTATTAGCACCCAGATTGTTCGTCGTAGTCGACGGGATCCACGCTTGAAATTTTGTGTTTAAAGGGGTAGTGTCAGTGTTATTCTGTGTGCAAAAGCTGGAAAAGAATACAAGTGTCAGTGCAAAAGAAGTGTGAAGTGAATTGCTCAGGGATGAGGCTTTAAAAGAATAATGCTGGAAGGGGGGAAGAGACAGAGAATTTTGTTCAATAACAGTTGAGTTATGCCTACGTATCCTCTCGTGCAATGAGGAAGTCAGAACACCGTTGTTCGACTCAAAGAGACTGGAAAATAAATTGACTGATGAACTGCTCACTTGTCTATGCTCAAGTGTATGACCTGTCTGGCTCAGGTGCAAACTGTCTTGCATTAGACGGAAGAAGCAAGTTCTCGTTTATGAGTGAATGAGGTGAGAAAAGAATCCCGGAGGAGACGATTATTGTTTGTTTTTGGGTTTTCAATCTTTTATTGCTTTTACTTTTTGTCATAAGAAAATGAGCTTAAGCCTAAACCAAGGGTTAGTAAACTCATCACATCCTCCCTCTGATTAGGGGTAATGAGAATACCTTAAGTATGAAGTAAGCACCTCACACTTAATCACCATGATGTAGGATTAAGATCATTAAATTATTTGCAATTATTTATATGTTTTTGGAGTTTTTGTTTAGTGTTAAGTAATGAGTTTAAGCCATAATCAAGGATTTAATGGACCCATTACACCATCCTAATAGAAGGATAATAGATGAGAACATTTAAGCTGAGGAAGATACCCCAACTTAATCCATGATTAGGGATTAACCTCATGACAAAACAAAGCCCTTATTAAAGTGGATTTTAGTTAATGATAAGATTAAGAAGTGAATTTTATGGTTTGTAAGACAACTTGAGGTGGACTTGTCAATTAACACTAGGGTTAGTCCTTCTTAACCAATTAAGGAAGAATTAGAACCCTAATGCAAGGCCCAAGTTACAAGCTATTGTCTTAGTGATTATTAGATGGATTGATTAAGATATTTAAACACATTAAGGGTTTAACACTTAGGATTAAAGTTATACACTCCATCCTAAGAGAAGGATGCATGCATAACCTTAATCACAAAGCCTTAAAACCTTGAAGGTTTAGTCCCTGATTAAGAGGTGAGAAGAGAGACACAAAAGATGACACAAAGGTAAAACTAATGGGGGAATAATCAAACCCTAATTGTTAACATTATTGGGTGTTCCTAGGGTTTATGAGGCTTGCAAGAGATCTTCAAGAAAAGCCACCAAGGAGAAGGCAAGATGGAAAGAGGAGAAGCAGAAGAAGCAAGTTAACTTACTTCACTTAAGAAGATAGAAGATAAGTTACTTGAAGGAAGAAAGTGAATGGAGAACATGAATGAGCAAGCTCACTCTAAGACAAATACAAAATGCAGCAAGAATGCACAAAATAAGAGATGAGAAGAGAAGTGAGAAGTGATAAGTGAAGGCAAATTCACTTCTCAAAGTACTTACCACCTGAAAAGTTAGCATAAGAGAAAGAAATGAAATGGAAATGAAATGTATGCAAAGGTGCAAACCAAAACCAGAAGCATGTCCATGGTGAAAATGATAATAAGAGATGATATAAATGTATGTCAAGTGCAATCAATGATCATACAAGCGATGAGAATGCAAATGAAGCATGAAAGTTCATGAATGTTCATGGAATGTAATGAATGCATAACATGGCAAATGGATGAATAAATGATCAAGAATGAGTCTAATATGTCCTATTATGTCTTATGTGTCATGTGAATGCATAAGATGTCATGGCAAATTCTTATGTGAATGCTTATGCAAGATGTATGCAAAGGAGGATGAGAAATTAGGGTTTTCATACAACATGAGATGCAAAAACCAAAAACAGAAGCAAATGACAAGATAAAAATTTGAAAATGCAATCAAAGGAACCCTAACCCCATATGATGCCACACCCCAAAGGAGAAGACCTAACTCTTAACCTAATGAAATTTATGATTTTACTAAGTTTCCTAGGGTTTTAAGGTACCTAAAGGGAAAAAATGCAAATTAATTCAAAAATGCAGAAGAAATTTATGACAAAATTATGCTAGAAACTACATGTCAAATGAAGATCAATGCAAAAAGAACCATTATCATACCATTCTTGGTTAGGCAGAAAATAATTCTTGAAGTTAGGGTTCTAAAATAGGAATTTTATGAACCCTAAATTCAAGAAAATTATCAAAGGTGGTTCAAAACCAAAAAGAAATTTGTGTGAATGGTATGATAATGTTTCTAAATGTTTAAAGATGCAATATGAATTTTTTGGGGATTTTTAGAAACCTAAATAATATTTTAATTAATTAATTTCCATTAATTAATTAAAATAAACATTTAAATGTTTTAAAAATGATTTTTTTATGCAAAAAATAAAAATAAAAATATTTTTGGATTGAGAAAATTATTTGAAATAAAAATGCAGAATAAAAATATTTTTAGAATTTTCTTACTATTTTAAATAAAATGTGCAAAATAAATAAGAAAATATGAATTAAAATCTGAATTAAATAAAAGTAATCACATCCAAAGGACCACATTCAAATCTGGGAAAGGAGGGAAAGACTACGCGCGCATCTAGACGGCTAGAATTCAAACTTGCACTAATTACAGGATTAAGCCCTAATCTGAACCCTAATCACTTTCAGGTGACCGGAACAGTGTTCCGGTCATCTTCTCCGGCCAACTCAAAATCAAACTTCTTCCCTAGGTTATTTCTGGAGCTCTAAAGCTCCAGATCAACTCTCCTTACTTCCCTAAACACGAATCCATACTCAAAACACATTTATTCTTCATCAATCATGTGAATCGAAACAAAACATATTTCACGGGCAAAGTTTCAAAGGTTCATAAAATCCTTAATACACAACCATTTTCAAAAAGAAAAGCATCAGCATGATCAGCACAACATAAGGAACATTTCTATAACCTAAAATTACGTTTCTGGAAAATTTGTTCTTGAGGTTACCTGAAGTGAAGCTTTCTCAGTTTGAAGCTTCTGGCCACTTCTCTTGTTCAAAATCACTCCCTTTGACCTCCTGATGAAGCTTTGATGCTTGGAGGAAGTTTGTGATGGCTGGTTTGAGAGCTTGCAACCTTGCTGCACTAGAATCGTGTTTTGGCTAAGGGGTGTTTGAGGCTTGTTTGAAGGGTGGGAAAGGGTCATTTTGTGATGCTGAGTTGATTGGTGAAGATAGTTTTGAGTTTGAGTCAGTGAGCTATGAGTTTCGAAGGAAAATGCAAGAGGGAGAGATTTTGGGAACTTGATCAATCTTAGGTTTCAACTTGCAATCTTGTGTGTTATGATCAACATTTGGTCCACATATCAAGTTGTGATAGGTCAGAGAAGTGGTTGTGGCCTATGGTGATTGGTATGGGCTTCTGGCAAAAAGTCACCAACTTGTGTACTTGAGGCATGGGCAATGGTGTAGCTGGCTCATTGGCTTGTCCATGCACAGCTGACTTCAAGGATGTCCACAAAATCAATCTTGAGGAATTTCAGCAAGTGGGAGCAAAGTTATGGGAACTTTTGCAAATATGTGAAGTTTTGGCCCCTTTGAGAAATCTTGATGTTCAAGGCATGTAATCTTGCAATTCTTTGGGCAATTCTGATTTAGAGGCAATGCACTATGATGTTATGATACATTGAAGTCTGTTTGAAGTCACAAAAAGCCTTGGCAAGTGGTTTTGCAAAGAATCCCTTTTGGTGCATTCTTGAAATTATGGGATTTTTGCCAACGTTGACAAGCCATATCTTAAGTTCTAAAATGAATTAGATCTTGTTCTTGTACTTTTTGGAAAGGAAATGATCCAATCTACAACTTTCATGACAAACAATTTTTCATTTGAAGCATTTTTGGTTGAGAAAGAGGAGGTTGAAAAACTTTCCCAAAATGGAAAGTTTACATTACAAGTCATTTCCATTTTTGGAAAATTTTGGTTTAGCTCAATTTTATTCAATTTTGTGAACTTCCAAGCACTCCAATGATCAAATAAAGATCATATAACTTCAATTTGATGAAAAATCCACTTTGGTTCCATTGGTAGGGGCCTCAGATGCCCTGATTTTGCTCTGACTTGCTCAAGAAGTTACCCAGTGATCAGATGACTTCCACAATGAATTTCTTCATCAAACTTGGTATACATGACCCTTATAACATATTGAGACCAATAGAAACAAGAATGACCAAAAAATTTGGAGTTATGGCCTCTGAAACCAAAACCCTAATTTTAGGTCATCTGTGCAGTTAAACCCTAGCTCTGCTTCCATGCTTTGCCAGTTCTTGTGATTCTTTGACTTCCTTGATCTTTGGAGGATAAAATATGATGATTGAACATTCATGGACCCTCTTGAGATGATTGAGGACCTTTGGAATGGCTCAGGTGGATCCTGGATTGCTCAGATCACAAACCCCAGATGCAGATGATCTTGAACTAAAGTAGTGAAGCAAAATGCAATATGAAATGGTATGATTAAACTAATGTAATGATGGAAGATCACAAGCCATGGTGTGAACTTAGTGAGGGCAAATTTGGGGTGTTTACAACTGCCCCTATTCAAACATGAGTTAGTTGTGCAGGATGTAAGCGACGGGCTTAATAGACGAACAAGATAACTTATGGTTGAATACCAAAGACAGTCTGAAATTTGCACTCATTGGGGAGAAGAAGAAAAGGGATATAAATTGTAAAAGGAAAGTAAAGTATGATTAGAAAAATGCGGGTGATGGAGGACGACCATCGAGCAGAGGACGACTGCTGGGGATAAAGCAATGACGGGGACGGCCGACACGTTGGGGAAATAAAGAAATCCTGATGGGGACGGCTATCAAGCAAAGTAACAAAGTTCTCTGGGGATTGAAGTGAAGGTAATGATGGGGATGGCCATCAGGTTTGGAAAGTAAGGTAAACAACGACGGGGACGGCCATCGGGCTAAACTGATGAAGGATGATCATCAGGAAAAGGAAAAGGGACCACGACGGGGACGACCATCGGGTTAAAGAATAAATGAAATAATGATGAGGGACGGTCATCAAAGGTGAAGGACGATCACTTAGCAGGGGACGGCTGCTCTTTACCACGACATAGGACGAATGCCGGATAGAAAAAGTCGATGATGGGGACGGCCATCGGATAAGCATGATGAAGGACGGTCATCAAGAGGTGAAGGACGATCACTTAGCAGGGTATGACTGCTCTCGGGGTTTATCGTGACATAGGACGAATGTCAGATAACAAGATCAACGATGGGGACGGACATCGGGTAAAATGATGATGGATGATCATTAAAAAGGTGAAGGACGATCACCTAGCAGGGGACGGCTGCTAAATATCACGACATTGGACGAATGCCGGATATAAAAGGGTTCCAATAATGGAGACTCCGCTGGGAGAAGGATGAGGGACGATCATCCAAAGGTGAAGTAGGGGTGTTCAAAACCAAACCAACCCAATAGAAAACCGCAAACCAAACCAAACCAAACCGAAACCGCAAAAAAAACGCACTTGGTTCGGATGTATTTGGGCCATTATTTAACAAAACCGCGCGGTTCGGTTCGGTTTGCGGTTTGTATTTTACAAACCGAACTAAACCAAACCAAACCGCATTATGTTACAACCCAAACTTCTCTTATCCCACATTCAACCCAAAACTTAAATCTATTATGCCTTAACCATACAAATATTCTCTTAGTCACACTTAGGGTTTTAGTTTCAACATTCTCAAATCTATTTGAGTAGTATCGCACATTCTTCTCATCATATTTTCTATGTACATCTCATCTCTTCTACTCTAATCTCTCTTATCTTATATTCTTTCTTTTTCATATTCATCTTCTCGTTTTTTATATTATTGTTTTCTCATCTAATTACGTTTTTATCGCACGTTTCTTCTATAATATCACATATCTTATGATCTTTCTTTTTCATCTTCTCTAATCTTTCCTATCCTCCATTTTATCTTTTTATTGTAATATTTTTGATATTGTTTTATACTACTATTTATGTTTTTATTCCACTTTGATCTAATCTTATTTTTGTATATTGAATGAAAATTTATTGTCTAAATATGATGAGTTTTGTTGCTATTTGATTATGTATGCATGATTAAATACAAAATTATGTTGTTCTCTATAGGTGTATGTATGACTCAATAAAAATATTATAAAAAACCGAACCAACTGAACCAATCCAAACCGCATTGGTTTGGTTTGGTTTGGTTCGGTTTTATTTCTTAAAGTCAACCGAACCAAACCAAACCGCATGCTTTTTTCTCTCGCGGTTCGGATGATTTTTTGCGTCAAAACCGCCCAAACCGCACCATGAACACCCCTAAGGTGAAGGACGATCACCTAGCAGGGTACGGCTGCCAAAAGTATCATGACATAGGACGAATGTCAGATAACAGAAAGATTACCTTACTGGGGAATGGTAAACACGGACGAGTGCTTACGCTTAAGAAGCAAAGGTATAAGTGTTTGACACTGTGTATAGATTAAAGATGCAGACGAGCACCCTTAAGACTGTGATACAGACGAGTATTGGTAGAAATAACGCTGACGCATGCTCAGAGATGATGATACGGACGAGTATCAACTGGTTAACAAAGAACACGGACAAGTGTTGACTTTGAGGGGAAATAAGTGTGTACACAAGATACGGACGAGTATCTGTATGAGTAAAAATAAGCATTGTGAAGTATGAGCAAGACACAGACGAGTGTTCAACTTGCTGGGAAAAGCGACACGGACGAGTGTCAAAAGAGAAAGTGTATAAGTTATGAACTTATAAGTGTAAAAGGTATTCAGGCCATTTGTGGGGATAGGATGACACAGACGGGTGTCAATAAGAGTGTATTATAATAAGTGCTTGGTTTGCAACAAGTGTATGGGTAACCATGCTGGGGATAGGTGACACGGACGGGTGTCAAAAGAGTATGTAAGTTTTTGTACTCAAAAGGATATTTGTGGCTTATATCTGCAGGGGGATGATATGACACGGACGAGCGTCGAACGAGTATATATAAACATGTATTTGTGTTGAAGAGTGCAAAGGGGACGCTTTGGCTTTCTGTTGGGGAAATTGAGACGTATTTTGCATATTGCTGATGAAGTGTTGTTGGTATTTACAGGTGACGGGTTCGAACCTGACTTGTGATTTATGCAATATGTTTGATTTTTACCGTAATGCTCCGTATTAGACGGAATTCTACGCTTTTGTGGTGATTTATGATGCGAATGCCATGATTATGCAAAGATACCGATCCGGGATTCGGATCCCGCTGCTTGTGGAGATCTCTGACTGATCTTCTTGAAAGGATATCCCAGCTGGGGATGAGATCATTGGTAGATCTGATAAAATATGTGACTCTGCTTGGGGAATTAGATCACTGATAGATCTATCCAGTAATGAGATAACCCAGCCGGGGATGAGGAAGCTTTCGTCACTTTGTTGTGTAGGAAATTCAGACATTGCTCTTCTGGGAGAGGCTGGAGCTCTGTGGGGAAATGGTTCCCTGTCTTTGCTGATGATGAGAGATTTGGCGCTCTGTCGGGAGGGAAAATCACTGAACGATCTTCCTAGAGATTTTTGTGGGGATCCTGCTGAGGATGAGGAGACTTGACAACTCAGCTGGGGATGTGAGTGGTGCTTTGGCAACCTTGCTGGGGAAACGTATTCCAGATACTGCAATCCTGTTAAGACAAAGAAACGCACCAGTATCCCGAGGTATCCCTTACCGGATTCCGTCATAGGAGTTAGATATTCCTGGAAGTAAAAATATATTTCCTGCAAGCATGTGATAGAAAGGCGCATCTATTTTTATGCAAACGTTATATCAAGGATACTGGACATTTTTTGCAAACGAAACAAAAATGTACAAGACGAAATGTGACTGAAAATTCTGATTTTATTAATTTGGGTGCCCTGAATTGGCAGATACAGTCAAAGAAACAGATCCCCTGAAATGAGGAGATTGTTACAAATTGAGAAAAATAAAGGTGGCGATGTTGACGATGATTTAGTGAGCTTCCCTTTGCTATGACCCGTATGACCTTGACGTTCTTCTCATCCTGCTTTCTAAAGAAAGTGGATTCTGACTGATGCTTTAACCTTTCAAAGCTTGTCGTGTTGTAAGTGATACAGACGAATTCAGAATGCAGTTGTTCGCTTATTCCCTTATTTTGCGTGGATCGCCCTTTCGGGTTTTCAATCCACTGGGATACCCATTTTTGCCTGAGCTGTCCAATGCGGCTTTTCAACTCAGCGGGTGTACATTTCTCTCTCTTTATTTTTCCCTTATTTTTGCCCGAGTCTTTTATTCTGTTTTTTTGACTCGCCGGGATGCCCTATTTTTGCCTGGACTTACATTCTGTTTTTATGTCCAGCGGGTCATTTTATGCGAAGTATTTTTTAACTGCATCTGAATTCACAGGGGATAAGAAATCTTCACCATCCATAGTAGTGAGCATCAGTGCTCCACCAGAGAAAACCTTCTTTACTATGAATGGACCATCATAATTCTGAGTCCACTTGCCCCTGTGGTCTGTATGAGGAGGAAGGAGTCTTTTCAGCACAAGATCTCCTACTTGGTATTCTCGAAGTCTGACTTTCTAATCGAAGGCTTTCTTCATTCTTTTCTGATATAACTGCCCATGATAGATTGCAGCTAATCTCTTTTCCTCGATCAGATTCAGTTGATCGTACCGAGATCGGACCCATTCTGCTTCATTCAACTTGACATCCATCAATACCCGTAAAGAGGGTAATTCAACTTCAATAGGTAGGACTACCTCCATACCATACACAAGCTGATATGGTGTTGCCCCAATGGATGTTCTGATTGAGGTACGGTACCCATGTAAGGAAAATGGTAGCATTTCATGCCAGTCTTTGTAAGTGACCACCATCTTTAGCACAATCTTCTTGATATTCTTGTTATCTGCCTCAACAGCGCCATTCATCTTTGGCCTGTAAGGAGAAGAGTTGTGATGTTGAATCTTGAAGTCCCGGCACAGTTCTGCCATCATTTTATTATTCAAGTTGGAACCATTATCAGTAATGATTCGCTCGGGTACTCCATACCGACAGATGGTGTCTCTCTTCAGGAATCTGGCTACCACTTGTCTGGTGACATTGGCATACGAAGCTACTTCGACCCATTTGGTGAAGTAATCAATGGCTACCAAGATGAATCAGTGGTCATTTGAAGCAGTCGGTTCGATCTTTCCAATCATGTCAATGTCCCACATGGCAAAGGGCCAAGGTGAAGACATTACGTTCAAAGGATTCGGAGGCACATGCACCTTATCTGCATAAATCTGGCATTTATGGCACTTTCTAGCATAAGCACAACAGTCCGCATCCATTGTGATCCAGTAATAGCCTGATCTTAACAATTTCTTAGCCATTGCATGTCCTCCAGCATGGGTACCGAAAGATCCTTCATGCACCTCGTGCATCAGCAAGTCTGCTTCTGTCTTATCAACACATTTGAGAAGCATCATATCAAAGTTCCTCTTGTATAACGAACCATCAGCATTCAGGAAGAAACTTCCAGCCAGCCTTCTTAATGTCTTCTTATCATTGGATGATGCCCCAGGTGGGTATGTTTGATCCTCTAAGAAACATTTGATGTCATGGAACCAAGGCTTGTCATCTTCAGCGACGTCCACAGAGAATATGTATGTTGGTCTGTCAAGTCTGGATACTGAAATCCGAGGCACAAAGTTGGCAGCTTGAACTTTGATCATGGAGGAAATGGTAGCCAGAGTATCTGCGAACTGGTTTTCGTCTCGAGGGATATACTCAAGTTTGACTATTGTGAAGAAAGTCAATAATCTCCTCGTATATTCACGGTAGGGAATCAAATGCTCTTGGTGGGTGTACCATTTGCCGTTGGTCTGATTGATTACCAAAGCTGAATCTCCGAACACAGTTAAAGTCTTGATCCTGAGGTTAATGGCTTCCTCAAGACCCATGATACAGACTTCATATTCAGCTTCGTTGTTAGTGCAGTTAAAGGTGAGTTTTGCCGAGAAAGGCATGTGAACTCCTTTAGGTGTAATGAGCACTGCACCAACTCCACGCCCATTCATGTTAATAGCCCCATCAAACATCATTGTCCATTCTTCTTCTGGGTCAGACCCTTCAGTGTGAACAGGCTCTTCATGATCTTTTGCTTTTAGGAACATGATGTCTTCATCTGGGAAGTCAAATCTCATTGGCTGGTAATCATCAATGGGTTGCTCGGCCAGATAGTCAGACAGTACACTACCCTTGATGGCCTTTTGAGATGTGTACTGAATGTCATATTCTGTCAGAATCATTTGCCATCTTGCAACCCTTCCGGTAAGCGTTGGCTTCTCAAATATGTACTTGACTGGGTCCATCTTTGAGATCAATAAGGTGGTGTGGGTCAACATATACTTCCTCAGTCGGCGAGAAGCCCACGCTAAAGCACAACAAGTTTTCTCGAGCAGTGAATAACGTTGTTCACAGTCGGTAAACTTTTTGCTTAGGTAGTATATCGCATACTCTTTTCAACCAGACTCGTCATGTTGGCCCAACACACACCCCATTGATCCTTCTAATACTGTCAAGTACATTATTAGAGGTCTTCCTTCAATTGGAGGCATAAGAATCAGAGGTTTTTGTAAGTTCTCCTTGATTTTGTCAAAAGCCTTCTGGTAGTCTTCATTCCACCTAACCGTTTGTTCTTTTCTTAACAACTTGAACAATGGCTCACAGGTCGCAGTAAGGTTAGATATGAACCTTGATATGTAGTTCAATCTACCTAGAAACCCCCGAACTTCTTTTTCAGTCTTTGGTGTAAGCATCTCTTGAATGGCTTTGACTTTGTCAGGGTCAACTTCAATTCCCTTTTCACTTACAATAAATCCCAGCAGCTTACCGGAACGCACCCCAAATGTGCATTTGTTGGGGTTTAGCTTCAGCTGGTACTTCCTCAGACGCTTGAACAACTTCAACAGATTTACCAGGTGGTCTTCTTCTGTGAGGGACTTGGCAATCATGTCATCCACATAACATTCAATTTCTTTGTGGATCATGTCGTGGAATAATGTTACCATAGCCCGTTGATAAGTGGCACCAACATTCTTCAGTCCGAACGACATTACCTTATAACAGAATGTGCCCCAGGGTGTGATGAAAGTTGTCTTCTCCATGTCTTCAGGTGACATCTTGATCTGATTATATCCTGAAAATCCATCAATGAAGAAGAATACCGAGAACTGAGCCGTGTTGTCGACCAATACCTCAATGTGAGGTAATGGGAAGTCATCTTTCGGGCTAGCTCTATTCAGATCCCGGTAATCCACACACATCCGTACTTTGCCATCCTTCTTAGGCATTGGTACAATGTTAGCAACCCACGGTGGGTAACTAGTTACAGCAAGGAAACCGGCGTCCCACTGTTTTTGCACCTCTTCTTTTATCTTCATGGCCATATCCGGACGAGTACGACGTAACTTCTGTTTTACTGGAGGACAATTTTCTTTTAGTGGCAGCTTGTGCATAACAATGTCGGTATCCAGACATGGCATATCTTGATAGGACCAAGCAAAGACATCAACGTACTCCCGAAGCATGTTGATAAGTTGTTCCTTCACTGAATCTTGCAGACGGGCCCCGATCTTCACTTCGTTCAAGTATTCTTCGATACCAAGATTAACTGTCTCAACTTCCTCCTGATGAGGAGTGATAACCTTCTCATCTTGCCTTAACAATCTGGCTAGTTCTTCAGGTAGCTCATAATCTTCTTCAACCCCTTCATTAGCTTGATTAATCAGCTTGTCGAAGTCATACGAAGTCATAGCAGTGTTGTTGTCGGTGCAGTCTGGAGGGCACTCTCTGCAAGGGTTTATATTTGTTCATTTTAGTGATCAGTTTTATCTTGCTTAGAAAAAGTGAAAATGAAGTTATTATTTTGAAAACATTGCCATTTTATTGTTTTGTACAAAAAATGAAGAATGAAAAACAGTGAGCGGAAAAAAGAGACTTGTTTGCAAAAGATGTCTTGATATTCATTAATTGATCGTTTGCACAAAATACAAGATGGCCCGATTACAAAATGAGTCCTGACACCTTGGGCAAGATGCAAGACTTGATGCATGCTTAAAAGACAGGGAATAATAATTACTCTGCAGGAGTAACTCTTATAATTTCCTGGGAAGACCAGTTAGAGACTAGGTTCCCCGGGATCCTTGGACGTATCCAGGTTTCCAGGTTGTGTTCGTCTTCTTCCTCGTCTTCCAGACTGTTCACAACATCCGGGGTAAGCATTTCCCCGCTGAAAAATTTGGGCTCTACTGCAGCCTATGGTTGATCTTGTCGAGTTGGTCTGTAACCCAACCCGAATCTGTCTTCTTTCTTTTCTACTGGCAGCAACTTGCCCCAGCCTTGAGCGGTACCCTCTTCAACAACCTTACGGGCTTGTTGATATGAAGTGATGGAAGTTCCAAACACAACAGTAGCTTCATTGATGTTAAGCGCCTCAAATCCCTGACTCATAGTCTCATGGATCTCCCCATCCATCTCTATATACTTGTAAGTAGCCAGCTGGCTAACGAAAATGTCCTCCTCCCCGGAGATTGTGATGATCTGGCCTTCCCACTCAAATTTTAATTTATGGTGAAGGGTAGATGTAACAGCGCCAGCGGCATGAATCCAGGGTCTACCCAACAAACAGCTGTAGGCCGGCTGTATGTCCATCACGAAGAAAGTAGTTTTAAAGATTTATAGGCCAATCATCACAGGTAAATCAATCTCTCCAAGCACTGATCTTTTAGAGCCATCAAATGATCTCACCACCAAGTCACTTGGACGTAACGCCAAACCATCATATTCCAGCTTCACCAAGGCTTTCTTTGGGATGACATTGAGCGAGGACCCAGTGTCCACCAGCACATGAGAAAGAACAACAACTTTGCATTCTAAGGTGATATGTAAAGCCTTGTTATGATTGCGTCCCTCCGTCGTAAATCAGCATTTGTGAAGCCCAGTCCATGACTAGTGTTAACATTTACAACCACTGTTTCCAGCTGATTAACCGTAATCTTTTCCGGCACGTATGCTGCGTGCAGGACCCTCAACAGTGCATTCTTATGGGCTTCAGAGCACATTAACAATGATAATATAGAGATTTTGGAGGGTGTCTGGTGAAGCTGGTCCACCACTTTGTAATCACTCTTTTAGATTATTCTCATGAACTCGTCAACTTCTTGTTGAAAAGACGTCTTCGGAGTTTCTTTAACAGTTGGCTCTTCAAGTACCACATTCTTCCCTTTTGCCTTAGTAGCAGCTTCTGCTTCAGCATTGGGTCTTGGTGTTTGTGCGGCAAAAAGACGTCCGCTTCTGGTGAAGCCTCCGCCTCCCCCGACATTGTCAACTTGTGGTGAAGAGGTTGATGAATCTAGAGTGATCTTCTTCCCATCGCAGTAGAGATCAGAGCCATAGTGCTAAGGTATGGCATTACTACTTTCATAAGGAACAGGTTCAGGCACCGTAATGGTGACCGGATTGATTGCTACAGCGGAAGGAACTGTGATGGTATGCAGGTCGTAATAGATTGTGACAAGAGATGTTGCAGTTTGTTTTTGAAAATTGTTGTTGGGATGAACAGTTGCCGGGTCATAATAGATCGTGACCGTTGAGACATCTTCATTAGTGTTCGCTGGTGTTGTAGGAGATTTCGTTGATAAGATGGGTGTTGATGTTGTAGAAGTAAATGTTGCTGAACTTTGACTTGTTAAAATAATGGATGGAGTGATTGCTGGAGTTGTGGATGAATCAGTGGGAATGATAGTTGTTGCAGTTGTAGGAGGATCTGTTGTTGCTGAAGAAAGAGTTGTTGATGTTGTAGGAGTTGTTGTGGTAATTTGCAAAGTTTCATCCCTGATAAGGCCATCTATGCCAAACTTTAGCCTCTCACAACCATTAATAGCATTTCTGCACGATTCGCAGCAGGCCTCACAGCCTAGGAACACCTAGCATTTTAAGAGTTGGGCTTTGACTTCTGCCAACGGTGTTCGAATCTGTGCAACATTATCAATCAGTGCAGATGGTTGGTCCTCTTCTATGGCATTAATCCGGGGCCCACCATAATTAGACATAGGATTTCTGTTAACATTTGGAGGAGGTGCGAAATTGAGAGCTTTGGAATCGACCAGATCTTGGACCTTCATTTGCAAGGCTCTACATTTCTCGGTATTGTGACCAGGTGCGTTGGAATGAAAGGCACACCTGGCGTTAGCATCATAATTCTTCGAGAGGTTGAGAGGATCTGGTGGAGCCAACGTCCTTAACTCAACCAGGTTAAGCTTCAGGAGTTGTGGCAGTAGAGCGGCATAAGGCATAGGGATGGGATCAATCACCCTATTTTCCTGAGATGGCCTCTGTTGAAAGGGGCGCTGTTGTTGGTTGTTGTTGTTATTGATGTACGTTCTTTGTTGCGGAAAGTGGGATTGTTGTTGATAGTGATGTTGTTGTTGTTGTTGTTGTTGTTGAGGAAAAAGTGGTTGTTGTGGAACTGGAGCCGGGATAGTAACGACTGCTATTGATCTGTGAGAATACTGGGGTCTGCCCCTTCCTGCATGGATAGCATTTGTTTCACCCGCCCTTCGGGGTCCTGAAAAAGGTTTTCTGGGGTTGTTGGAGGAACTTGCACCATTGTCAGAGATTTTTCCCATCTTCAAAAGACTCTCAATTCTCTCACCAGCTATAACTACATCGGCAAAACTGGTGGAAGAGAAAGCAGCAAGTCTGTCAATATAAGTTCCATGCAAGGTGTTCATAAACATGTCATCCATTTCTCTTTCAGACATGGGTGGTTGGATAGCAGCAGCAAGCTGTCTCCACCTCTGAGCATAATCCCGAAAGCTTTCCCTTGAAAACTGAGACATGCCCATTAGAAGAGTTCTATTGGGGGCCATGTCTAAGTTGTACTGGTATTGCCGGATAAAGGCTTCGGCCAAGTCTTTCCAACATCTTATAGTGGCCTTCGTCAGATGCGAATACCATTCTCTTGATGCTCCAGTCAGGCTGTCCTCAAAATAGAGCATCCATAACTTCTCGTCCATGGTATAAGCCTTGAGTCTCCCTAAGAAGGATTGCAGATGAGTACGTGGGCAGGAGGTACCATTATATTTTTCAAAGCACGGGGGTTTGAATTTGTGGGGAATCCTCACCCCATCTACCAGCCCCATATCCATTACGTCAAAGCCTAAAGAATTTTGGGATTCCAAAGACCTCAGCTTTTCAGCAATCTCATCCAGCCTTATGTCATACACCACATCCCCAGCCCCAATAACTGTGAACTGCTCCTCTTGAGGATCTTCTTGCAAGATCCTGCCTGCAGCAGTGTTTCCTTGAATATTCCTTGGGATATTAACATCTGGGTTCAAATGGGGCCCGAACTCTGGTGGGTCGATGCGAGGCTGCCCTCGTTCATTATTGCTGGTTCCTCCTGTTCCATGGTGGGGCTCTTCAGGTGTCTGGCTTTCTACCAGCTCTCTCAGCCTCTCCTGGCTCTGAGCTAAGCCAGTCATCACAACCATAAATTGGGTCATTTGGTTTCTCATTTCAACCCTTTCGTTTGCCATTTGATTTCTTACTTCATTCAGGTCCTGCTGCACCTGATCCATTTGAATGCCTGGAAGGTTGTTTCGCGTTGGGTACTGGTGTGTGCGGTTGACAGGGAACACTCTGCGACAAACAAAAACCTACAAAACAAACAAAATGTTAGTATGCAACGCAATATGCTTATTTGTCTTCCAATGTATCCAGTTTGGTTCTTTGGTTTTGACCTTTCCAGACCTCGAGGAAATGCTTGATGATGTTGAGAGAAAGCCCACCAAAATAAAACAAACTGATATATTACAAATGATGAAAATACATAGTCTGTTTACAACACATGCCCATGGTGGGTCAAAAATACAACAACCAAAAAGCAAAAATTACATCAAAAGGAAAGAAATACAAGCAAAAGGAATCAGACATCCAATCCAAAGTCATCCTCCCTGACTTCCTTCAGGAGGGCCTCTGTCACTGGACCAGCTGGATGCTCTGTAATAGTCCTAATGAGGAGGTTCCTGGTAGCAAGGGCATTAGTCAGCTTCTTATGCCTGTCCTGATCCTTTGATCTCTTTAACCCCTCCCGGAGTTTCAATTCTGATATCTCCTTCTGAGCTGCCAACAAAGCTTCCTGCTGCTTCTTCTCATTGGCCTCCAGCTGCTCAATCTTGGCTTGAGTCCTCTGGTCTTCCTGTGCACGGGCCTCGGTGATCCTGATCCACCTAACCTAGCTTTCCTCCAGATAATGCTCAGCCCTAGCCTTCTGAATTTTGGCCTCCTTGCAGGCATTCTTCAAAACCAGCTCTCCTGCTCTTGCTTTCCTTATGTAGTCATTTGTCCTTTCAATGTTGGTCAGATACTCAGTCTTGAGCCTTTCCAATCTTTCAATGTCCAGACGACTGTCATTTCTCTCCCAGAGAGTCTTCTTCAGAGCTTCAGATAGCTGATTATTCCTCTCTTTCAACTTTTCAAATTCCTCCAAGCTAACAGTTCCTGCAGGCTGTACTGTAGAAGGTCCAGGTGTGTCTTCCAAGGTGAAAGGCATACTGGTGATCTGAGCTCTAGTACGGGACCAGTCAGAGTACTGGGCTGAAGCAATATTGTTACACCTTCCAAGGATGGTTGTCCCTTTGGTCTGAATGTTGTCCCAAGCCCAGGCAGCTTGTCTGACAACAACTGAGTTAGGTTGAACTTCACAGTATAGGGTCTCAGCTAAATCCTGTCCTCTGGGGGGATGAATCAAGGCCTATCCCAATTGTCTCTTAAATAGTAAAGGGTTGTAGTTGATGCAACCTTTTACTCCTATTAGAGGCATATTAGGGTATTACCCACAGCTGGTAATAATATCCTTGCCTTTGGTGCTCTGAGTGCACCATCTGATATCATCTGATGTTAAGGCAATGAACCTCTTAGCCCAATTCTTCTGCTGATGAGGGTTCAAGAAGGCATCTGATTTAGGCAAGTGTCTGAGCAGCCAGGAGTAGAAAAGGGGAGCACATCATCTGATTAGCTTCCCTCTTTGCTTTTCATTTCTCTGATGGATGGAGTAGTAAAAATCCCCTAGCAATGTAGGCACTGGGTTCCTTAGCAGGAACAAATGGATGGCATTCTTACTCACAAATTTGGGCTCATCTGTAAACAATATAACCCATATATACTGAGGGCTAACATTGCACAAATTGCCTTCCATTATCCCACTGTAGCCTTTAGGGTGGCCTGAGAAATCAAGAAGTCCAGATGTAAGCCAGGAGTTCCAGCTTTTGTTGTCAAGTTTTGCTCAATGAGGCCAGGCTCCAAATCCAATGACATTTCTATCTCTTCACTTATGGGAGCAGTCATCTCTGGGTTGAAGGGGATCCCTCTTCTGATAGGCACTCCAATCAACAAGGAAAACTCTTCCAACAGAGGCCCCATCTGGAAATCAGGAAAGGTGAAGCATCTGAGTAGAGGGTCATAAAACTGCAAGCATGTGTGGATCATGCTCCTCTGAGATGAACCAAGATCCATGACCATGTCTAAAATACCCCCATAGTGCTCTCTAAACAGTGGGATGTGGTCAGGTGTGATAAGTGACTGGACCTGCCTGATACCAGTCAAGGAAGGCTCAAAGAAGTGATAAGATATGTTGCTTTTCCTTGGAACATCCATGAGTGTTGATGAAGAAGCTGAAGTCAAATGATGATGAAGATCACAGACTGAAAAAGCTGGAGGTAAGTCTCTGATAGACTGATGCAGGTGCTGGAGGTAGGTCTCTGACAGACTGAAGGAGATGCTGAAGAAGATGACTGAAGCAAATGCTAAAGAAGATAACTGAAGCAGAGGTCTAAGCAGTAGAAGGGGTCAAAACCAAACCAAATAAGATATGATGGATACCCTGAAAAATAAATAAACAAATGTTAAATGATGCAATGATGATATATGCAAATGATATGCAAGGGTTTTTGATCAAGAGCTGGATCTGATTATCTGTCTTGATATAAGGCCCATGTATGTTCAAAGGTCCGGATGGAGGCTCAGAAATCCAGTAACCAGGGTGGGGGACTCAAATAAAGAGTCACATGTCCAGGGTTAATCACAAAAACTGTCTAAAGTGAAGTATTCTTAAACAATACAGTAATAGGGTATGATGTGGCCAAGGGTTCCTGCAAACCTGTAAACAACCCAACCCCCTCACATGTAATGTTCTAGAACAAGGATCCTCAGACTTGGATCAGTTATGAGAAGTGTAAACACTTCTAACCCGGAGGTACAGTGTTTACAATAACCATAAAAGATCCTCCTCTAATTCACCTCAGATTCCGAAGGTCAAATAAAGGTCATCCAGACTTAGCAGGCTTCCCAGATAGCCCTAACACTACAGGAAATCTGTAGCACAGAGTTCTCAAGAAGAAACCCATGTCTGAACCGTGTTTCATATTCCCGCACCAGACCGAAATAGAATGGGAAAGAATATGAACCACTCTAGCCTAGGTGTCACTCAGGTCCCAGGTATAGGACCTTAATCACTCAGTGAAACCCCACCCACTAAAACAGAAGCTAGATCTAGCAATGATAATGGCAATATGATGTATATAAAAAACTGTAAAGAAAGCAGTAAATAAAGTTGTACATAAAGCAATAAATAAATCAAATAAATGAACACAATTAGCACATAACACCCTAGTAAACACAAATCAAACAAGCGCTAGGAGGAACCCACAAAAAGAACCAGAAGCCCTGGTTGCAGTATAAGGGTCCCCAGCAGAGTCGCCAAGCTGTCACTCCCGCTAAAAGATAACCAGGTCAGATAGGGTACAGACGCGAACGGTCGGCGAAAGGAGAAGTGAAGATGAACTGAAAAGAGTCGCCAGCTAGGCATTTTTATCCCGAAGGAAAGGTAATGCTACATAAACTCTGAAAGATATGGATAAGATGGTCGCGAACCAGAGAAACTGAGAAAGGGGGGTTGGTTACAACCTGGGAAGGTATTAGCACCCAGATTGTCCGTCGTACTCGACGGGATCCACGCTTGAAAGTTTGTGTTTAAAGGGGTAGTGTCAGTGCTATTCTGTGTGCAAAAGCTGGAAAAGAATACAAGTGTTATTGCAAAAGAAGTGTGAAGTGAATTGCTCAGGGATGAGGCTTAAAAAGAATAATGCTGGAAGGGGGAAGAGACAGAGACTTTTGTTCGATAACAGTTGAGTTATGCCTATGTATCCTCTCGTGCAATGAGGAAGTCAGAACACCGTAGTTCGACTCAAAGAGACTGGAAAATAAATTGATTGATGAACTGCTCACTTGTCTATGCTCAAGTGTATGACATTTCTGGCTCAGGTGAAAACTGTCTTGCATTAGACGGAAGAAGCAAGTTCTCGTTTATGAGTGAATGAGGTGAGAAAAGAATCCCGGAGGAGACGATTATTGTTTGTTTTTGGGTTTTCAATCTTTTATTTCTTTTTGTGTTTGTCATAAGAAAATGAGCTTAAGCCTAAACTAAGGGTTAGTCAACTCATCACATCCTCCCTCTGATTAGGGGTAATGAGAATACCTTAAGTATGAAGTAAGCACCTCACACTTAATCACCATGATGTAGGATTAAGATCATTAACTTATTTGCAATTATTTAGATGTTTTGGAGTTTTTGTTTAGTGTTAAGTAATGAGTTTAAGCCATAATCAAGGATTTAATGGACCCATTACACCATCCTAATAGAAGGATAATAGATGAGAACATTTAAGTTGAGGAAGATACCCCAACTTAATCCATGATTAGGGATTAACCTCATGACAAAACAAAGCCCTTATTAAAGTGGATTTTAGTTAATGATAAGATCAAGAAGTGAATTTTATGGTTTGTAAGACAACTTGAGGGGGACTTGTCCATTAACACTAGGGTTAGTCCTTCTTAACCAATTAAGGAAGAATTAGAATCCTAATGCAAGGCCCAAGTTACAAGCTATTGTCTTAGTGATTATTAGATGGATTGATTAAGAGATTTAAAAACATTAAGGGTTTAACACTTAGGATTAAAGTTATACACTCCATCCTAAGAGAAGGATGCAGGCATAACCTTAATCACAAAGCCTTAAAACCTTGAAGGTTTAGTCCCTGATTAAGAGGTGAGAAGAGAGACACAAAAGATGACACAAAGGTAAAACTAATAGGGGACTAATCAAACCCTAATTGTTAACATGCTTAGGTGTTCCTAGGGTTTATGAGGCTTGCAAGAGATCTTCAAGAAAAACCACCAAGGAGAAGGCAAGATGGAAATAGGAGAAGCAGAAGAAGTAAGTTAACTTACTTCACTTAAGAAGATAAGTTACTTGAAGGAAGAAAGTGAATGGAGAACATGAATGAGCAAGCTCACTCTAAGACAAATACAAAATTCAGCAAGAATTCACAAAAGAAGAGATGAGAAGAGAAGTGAGAAGTGAAGGCAAATTCACTTCTCAAAGTACTTACCACCTGAAAAGTTAGCATAAGAGAAAGAAATGAAATGGAAATGAAATGTATGCAAAGGTGAAAACCAAAACCAGAAGCATGTCTATGGTGCAAATGATGCTAAGAGATGATATAAATGTATGTCAAGTACAATGAATGATCATACAAGTGATGAGAATGCAAATGAAGCATGAAAGAAGCATGAAAGTTCATGAATGTTCATGGAATGTAATGAATGCATAACATGGAAAATGGATGATGAAATGATCAAGCATGAGTCTAATATGTCCTATGATGTCTTATGTGTCATGTGAATGCATAAGATGTCATGGAAAATTCTTATATGAATGATTACGCAAGATATATGCAAAGGAGGATGAGAAATTAGGGTTTTCATACAACATGAGATGCAAAAACCAAAAACAGAAGCAAATGACAAGATAAAAAATTGAAAATGCAATCAAAGGAACCCTAACCCCATATGATGCCACAACCCAAAGGAGAAGACCTAACTCTTAAACTAATGAAAGTTATGATTTTTCTAAGTTTCCTAGGGTTTTAAGGTACCTAAAGGGAAAAAATGCAAATTAATTCAAAAATGCAGAATAAATTTGTGACAAAATTATTCTAGAAACTACATGTCAAATGAAGATCAATGCAAAAAGAACCATTGTCATACCATTCTTGGTTAGGCAGAAAATAATTCTTGAAATTAGGGTTCTAAAATAGGAATTTTATGAATCCTAAATTCAAGAAAATTATCAAAGGTGGTTCAAAACCAAAAAGAAATTTGTGTGAATGGTATGATAATGTTTCTAAATGTTTAAAGATGCAATATGAATTTTTTGGGGATTTTTAGAAACCTAAATAATATTTTAATTAATTAATTTCCATTAATTAATTAAAATAAAGATTTAAATGTTTTAAAAATTATTTTTTAATGCAAAAAATAAAAGTAAAAATATTTTTGGGTTGAGAAAATTATTTGAAATAAAAATGCAGAATAAAAATATTTTTAGAATTTTCTTGCTATTTTAAATAAAATGTGCAAAATAAATAAGAAAATATGAATTAAAATCTGAATTAAATAAAAGTAATCACATCCAAGGGACCACATTCAAATCTGGGAAAGGAGGGAAAGACTACGCGCGCATCTGGACGGCTAGAATTCAAACTTGCACTAATTACAGGATTAAGCCCTAATTTGAACCCTAATCACTTTCAGGTGACCGGAACAGTGTTCCGGTCATCTTCTCCGGCCAACTCAAAATCAAACTTCTTCCCTAGGTTATTTCTGGAGCTCTAAAGCTCCAGATCAACTCTCCTTACTTCCCTAAACACGAATCCATACTCAAAACACATTTATTCTTCATCAATCATGTGAATCGAAACAAAACATATTTCACGGGCAAAGTTTCAGAGGTTCATAAAATCCTTAATACACAACCATTTTCAAAAAGAAAAGCATCAACATGATCAGCACAACATAAGGAACATTTCTATAACCTAAAATCACGTTTCTGGAAAATTTGTTCTTGAGGTTACCTGAAGTAAAGCTTTCTCAGTTTGAAGCTTCTGGCCACTTCTCTTGTTCAAAATCACTCCCTTTGACCTCCTGATGAAGCTTTGATGCTTGGAGGAAGTTTGTGATGGCTGGTTTGAGAGCTTGCAACCTTGCTGCACCAGAATCGTGTTTTGGCTAAGGGGTGTTTGAGGCTTGTTTGAAGGGTGGGAAAGGGTCCTTTTGTGATGCTGATTTGATTGGTGAAGATAGTTTTGAGTTTGAGTCAGTGAGCTATGAGTTTCGAAGGAAAATGCAAGAGGGAGAGATTTTGGGAACTTGATCTATCTTAGGTTTCAGCTTGCAATCTTGTGTGCTATGATCAGCATTTGGTCCACATATCAAGTTGTGATAGGTCAGAGAAGTGGTTGTGGCCTATGGTGATTGGTATGGGCTTCTTGCAAAACGTCACCAACTTGTGTACTTGAGGTATGGGCAATGGTGTAGCTGGCTCATTGGCTTGTCCATGCGCAACTGACTTCAAGGATGTCCACAAAATCAATCTTGAGGCAATTCAGCAAGTGGGAGCAAAGTTATGGGACCTTTTGCAAATGAATTTCTTCATCAAACTTGGTATACATGACCCTTATAACATATTGAGACCAATAGAAACAAGAATGACCAAACAATTTGGAGTTATGGCCTCTAAAACCAAAACCCTAGATGCAGATGAACTTGAACTATGCAGATGAAACAAAAATGCAATATGAGATGATATGCTTAAACTTATGCAAAGATGAAAGATCACAAGCCATGGTGTGAACTTAGTGAGGGAAAATTTGGGGTGTTTATAGCTGCCCCTATTCAAGCATGAGTTAGCTGTGCAGGATGTAAGCGCCTGACTTAACAGACAAACAAGATAACTTGTGGTTGAATACCAAAGACAGTCCGAAATTTGCACTAACTGGGGAGAAGAAGAAAAGGGATATAAATTGTAAAAGGCAGTATAGTATGATTATAAAGTGCGGGCGATGGAAGACGACCATCGAGCAGAGGACGACTGTTGGGGATAAAGTGGTAAGTAAAGCAGTGACGGGGACGGCCGGCATGCTGGGGAAATAAAGAGACTACGACGGGTACGGCCATCGGGTAAGTGTCGCTCCCACTAAATGAAGCTAAGTCAGATAGGGTACAGACGCGAACGGTCGGCGAAAGGGACAATGAGAACACACAGCAGTGAACCCACTGGAGATGAATAGAGTCGCCAGCTAGGCATTTTTATCCCGGAGGAAAGGCAATGCTGCATAGACCTAGAAAGATATGGATAAGACGGTTGCGAACCAGAGAGACTGAGAAAGGGGGTTGGTTACAACCTGGGAAGGTATTAGCACCCAGATTGTCCGTCGTACTCGACGGGATCCACGCTTAAGAGATTTGTGTTTTAGAGGGGTAGTGTCAGTGCATTTTGTGTATCATAGCTGGGGAAGATGTACAGGTGTCAGTGTAAAAGAAGTGTGAAGTGTATAAATGATGTGTCAGCGTAGGAATGAGAATGAATTGCTCATGATAATGAGGCTAAGAAAATAAGGCTAGAAGGAGGGGGAATATACAGAGACTTTTGTTCGATAACCGTTAAGTTATGCCTACGTATCCTCTCGTGCAATGAGGAAGTCAGAACACCGTAGTTCGACCCAAAGAGACTGAAAGGTGAATTGACTGATGAACTGCTTGCTTGTCTATGCTCAAGTGTATGACCTGTCTGGCTCAGGTGCTAACTGTCTTGCATTAGACGGAAGAAGCAAGTTCTCGTTTGTGAGTGAATGAGATGAGAAAAGAATCCCGGAGGAGACGATTGTTGTTTGTTTTTGTATTTTCAGTCTTTTATTGCTTGTGAAAGTTTGTCATAAGTTAATGAGCTTAAGCCTAAACCAATGGGTTAGTAAACTCATCACATCTTCCCTCTGATTAGGGGTAATGAGAATACCTTAAGTGTGAAGTCAGATTCTCACACTTAATCACCTTTGATGTAGGATTAAGATCATTAACCTACTTGTGATTATTTAGATGTTTTTGGTGTTTTTGTTTAGTGTTAAGTAATGAGGTTAAGCCATAATCAAGGATTAAACAGACTCATTACACCATCCTAATAGAAGGATAATAGATGAGAATGTTTAAGCTGAGGAAAGCTCCTCAACTTAATCCATGATTAGGAATTAAACTCATGACAAAACAAGCCTTTGATTAAGTGGATTTTATTTAATGGTGTGATGATGAAGTGGATTTTATGATTTGTAAGACAACTTGAGGGGGACTTGTCCATTAACACTAGGGTTAGTCCTTCTTAACCAATTAAGGAAGAATTAGAACCCTAATGCAAGGCCCAAGTTACAAGTGTGATGTCTTGATGATTATTAAGTGGATTTTATTAAAGGATTTAAACACATTAAGGGTTTAACACTTAGGATTAAAGTTATACACTCCATCCTAATAGAAGGATGCAGGCATAAGCTTAATCACAAAGCCTTAAAGCCTTTAGGGTTTAGTCCATGATTATGAGATGAGAAGAGAAGACTCAAAAGAGACACAAAGGTAAAACTAAAAGGGGAGACTAATCAAAACCCTAATCATTGTCATGCTTGGTTGTTCCTAAGGTTTGTGAGGTTTTCAAGAGAAGTCTTCAATGGAACCACCAGGAAGCAGATGAAAAGATCAGGAGAAGCAAAGCAAACTTGCTTCATTCAAGAAGTCAAGTCACTTGAAGAAAGAAAGTGGGAAGAAGAAGAATGAGCAAGCTCAAACTCAAACACATATAGAAATGCAGCATTGATGCTAGAGAGATGAAAAGAAAAGTTATGAGAAGTGAAGGCAAATTCACTTCTCAACATCACTCACCACCTGAAATGTTAGAAAAGAAATGCAATGCAATGCAAAAATGGGGTGAGATGACATGATGAGAAACAAAAACCAGAAGCATTTACATGATGTCAATGATGCTATGAAAGGCTATAAACATGAGGCAGCACATGGAAATGATCATACAAGTTCATGAATGCAAATGAAGCAAGTTAAGAAGCATGGACATACATGAAAAGTTATGAAGTGCACATGGCATACAACATGGCAAATACATGATGCAATGATCAAACATGCTTTCAATATGTCTTATGATGTCAAATGAATCAAATGGATGCATAAAATATCATGGCAAGTCATGTTATGCAAGAGAATGCAAGATGGATGCATATGGAAGCCCAAATTAGGGTTTATGAACAATACATCAAACAAAAATCAAAAACAGAAGTAAACCCTAAGATAAAAAATGGAAAATGCCACTCAAAGGACCCCTAATCCTATACTAAGCCAATTACCAAGGGAGAGGTTTCAACTCCTAACCAAACTCAAGATATGATTTTCCTAAGATTTCTAGGGTTTTAGGGTTCCTAAACAAAAGAAATGTCAAACAAATTGAAAATGAAAGATCAAATCATGGCCATTTAATATCACAAACTACATGCTAAACACAATGCAATGCAAAAAGAATCAATGTCCAACTCTTCATGGATAGGCAGAAATGATTTTTTGAACTTTGGATCAAATTAATGCATAAAAATGGTTTTTATTCAATGAAAAATTCTCAAAATGCATCAAGATCAAAAAATAAATTTGGTTTGAAGGTTGGACAATGTTTCTAAATGTCTTAGAACATTTCATGAATTTTTTGGTGATTTTTAAATACCTAAAAGTATTTTTAATAAATTAATTTTCATTAATCAATTAAAAATAAACTTTTAAATATTTTAAAATACTTTTTAAATGCTAAAAATGAAAATAAAAATATTTTTGTGTCTTAAAAATTAATGAAACTCTTGACAAAAAGTTTCATAATTTTTAAAACATTTTTACTATTTTAAATAAATTGTATAAAACAAATGAGAAAAATGTGAAAATAAAATGAAATAAACTGAAGTCAACTGAATGGAGGGCTGGGATTTGCTCTGGGTTTGAAAATGTTGACCGCGCGCGTGAATGAAGGGTCTAGATTGCTTCTGACTTTAATTAAGTTTTATGAAATAATTAAATGAGTTAATGGTGATTAGGGCACAGTGGACCCATCTGAACCACTCATCCACGCGCGAAGTCAAGGAAAGTCAGATGATCCTACGCTCAAGATTCAAAGTTGCTTAATTAACCAGGCTTAACCCTAATTACATTCAGGCGACCGGAGATGAGCTCCGGTCGTCTTCTCCGGCCATGTCAAAACCCTAGCTTCTTATCTAGGCTACCCCAAGTCAAATTAAACGCCCAGAAACAATCCTCACACTTCTAGCAACTCAAATCAACAATCAATCATCATTTATCTAGCAAGAACAGGCTGAATCGAAACAAAACAAAAATGGGGCCAAACTTTCAGACACTCATAAAATACTCATTTTTTCACCATTTTCGATTCTAAACATATCACAATGATCCTTAAAGCATGCACTTTCAGTTTATAACAAAAAATCAAAGCTTTATGAGAAAGTGTTCTTGGCCATACCTGAGCTGGAAAACTTCAATAGTGAGCTTCCAGAACTTCCTTTGTGTGCAAATGAACTTCTTTGACTCCCTTGAACTCAAAGAGAAGCTTCAAAGTTCTTGTGGATGGCTGGTTTGAAGAGGGAAGTTCTGGTGCAGCAGGTTTCACAGTCAGGAATGGTGAGGTTTCAGGCTACTCCAATGGTGGATTCTTGCTCTCTTGAGTGTGTTTGACTTGTTAGTGAAGAAAGTTTTGGTGTTTTGTGGATGTGGAAGGTGATTCGAAGAAGGGAAGCTTTGTGACAGTTTTTATGAAGGCTGAGTTCTAGTGTGCTCCTGGCTGTTTTGAGTGTTGGTCTGGGCTTAATGAAGCATGGTGAGTTGATTAGTGGAATTGGTTTTTGTGCTTGTGAGCTATGGAGACAGATTCGAAGAGAAATGCAAAATGGGGTGAGTTTGTGTATGTCTTGCTAGGGCTTGTTTCAGGCTGGCTCCTTGTGTGAAATGGCTAGCAAATGGATAGTATAAACAACTCCAATTGGTCAGATGATGTGACCTGGCCTGCTGTGATAGGTAAGTTCACTTTTGCAAAATGTCAACTTTTTGGTAAGAGAGGCATGGGTTGAACCATAGGCTAGTACAAGCATGTGGGCTGGTGCAGCATGGTGAGGTGAGAGGCTATGGCTGGTTCAATAGCCAATGCAGCAAGTGGGTGAAGTGTGATGAGTGGTTTTGCAACTTGATCATTTTTGAAACTTCATGAAAATCTCTTGCTTTGCCAACCATGAACATGTGATCTTTTGGTCTAAATCTGATTTTTAGAACTTGTGTGATGTTTGTACATTGGTTTGATATGAACTAGAAGTCACAAATGCCTTGGTACAAAGCTTTTGCAAGTTTCTCATTTGAGGCATATCTTGAAAATTAGTGATTTTTGCCAACTTTGACACACCATAACTTTTGATCCAAGAAGAATTAGATCATGTTCTTGTACTTTTTGAAAAGGGAAAGATCTAATCTACAACTTTCATGACCAAAGTTTTTCCATTTGAAGCATTTTTGGATCAAAAAGTAAGGTTTGAAAAGTGGCATAAAATGACATATTCTTGAAAAGTCAACCATGCCCTAAAAAGTCAACTTTGCAAAAACTTGTAATCCTTGAATTTTGTGAACTTCAACCTTCTTCCATGATCAAATAAAGATCAAATACACTTAAAATGATGAAGATCACCCCTTGGTTGGGTCATTGGGGGCCTCAGATGCCCTGATTTTGCACTGACTTGTCCAGAAAGTCAACTCTTGATCAGATGACTTCCCCATGGAATTTCTTCATGAAAATTGATATGCATACTCCCTATACCATGTAGAGACCAATGGAAACAATAATGACCAAAAAATTGGAGTTATGGCCTCTGAAACCAAAACCCTAATTTTAGGTCATCTGTGCAGTCAAGCCTGGCTCTGCATCCATACCAATCCCAGTTCTTGTGATTCTTTTGCATTTTTGACTTTGAGAGGATGTAATATGATATATGAACACAAATGGATCCCTTTGAAGTGATTGGTGATCTTTGGAGTGGCTCAAGAAGCTCCTGGATTGCTCAGATCACAAACCCTAGGTGCAGATGACTTAGAACCTATGCAGTGAATCAAAAATGTGATATGAGATGGTATGATTGTGTTTATGCATATGAAGCAATCACAAGCCATGGTGTGAATGGGTGAGGGCAAATTTGGGGTGTTTACAGCTGCCCCTATTCAAACATGAGTTAGTTGTGCAGGATGTAAGCGACGGCTTAACAGGCAAACAAGATAACTTGTGGTTGAATACCAAAGACAGTCCGAAATTTGCACTCACAGAATGAAGAAGAAAAGGGATATAGATTGTAAAAGGGAAATAAAGTATATTGTAAAGTATGGGCGACGGAGGACGACCGTCGAGCAGAGGACGACTGCTGGTTAAAGGGCAATGACGGGGACGGCCGACATGCTGGGGATAAAAGGTAAAGCCAAGACGGGGACGGCCGACTAGCTGGGAAAAATAAGAAAATGATGGGGACGGCCATCAAGATAAAGTTATAAAATTCTCTGGGAATTAATGAAACATGACGGGGGCGGCCATCAAGTTCATAAAGCAAGGTAACCGACGATGGGGACGGCCATCGGGCTAAAAAGAAAAAGGGACCACGACGGGGACGGCCATCGGGTTAAAGAATAAATGAAATAAACAGATGATGAGGTACGGTCATCAAAGGTGAAGGACGATCACCTAGCAGGGGACGGCTGCTCTGTTGGGGATAAGATGAGGGACGGTCATCTAAGGTGAAGGACGATCACCTGGCAGGGTACGGCTGCCGAAAATATCGCGACATAGGACGAATGCCGGATAGAAAAGGTCAACGATGGGGACGGCCATCGGACGAGCATGATGGAGGACGACCATCAAGAGGTGGAGGACGACCACCTAGCAGGGGACGGCTGCTCTCCAGGTTTGTCATGACATAGGACGAATGTCAGATAACCAGAATCAACAATGGGGACGGCCATTGGATAAAGTGATGAAGGACGATCATAAAGAGGTGGAGGAAGACCACCTAGCAGGGGACGGCTGCTAAATATCAACGATGGGGACGGCCATCGGATGAGCATGACGGGGGACGACCATCAAGAGGTGGAGGACGACCACCTAGCAGGGTACAGCTGCTCTCAAGGTTTATCATGACACAGGACGAGTGTCAGATAAAAGGAAGATTTGCTTACTTGGCGATCTACTGGGGATGTAGTAAACACGGACGAGTGTTTACAACCAAGCAAAGAAAGTATAAGTGTTTAGATGTTGTGTATAGATTAAAGATGCGGACGAGCATCCTTAAGACTACGATACGGACGAGTATCGGGTAGAAACAAACTGACACGTGTTCAGAGATGATGATACGGACGAGTATCAACCGGTTAACAGAGAACACGGACGAGTGTTGAATCTGAGGGGACTTTGCTGGGGAATAGTAGACGCAGAAGAGTATCTATATTCAAGAAGACATAAGTGTTTGACACAGTGTATGGATTAAAGATGCGGACGAGCATCCTTAAGACTATGATACGGACGAGTATCAGGTAGAAACAAACACTTGACGCATATTCTGAGATGATGGTACAGACGAGTACCAACTGGTTAACAAAGAACATGGACCAATGCCGAATCTGCGGGGATATAAATGGTGTATACAAGATACGGACGAGTATCTGTATAAGTGTAACATGAGTATATATAGATGAGTGTTTATCTGCTGGGGAGAGTGACACAGACGAGTGTCAAGAGGTATATTAGTATAGTATAAACAAATATCTGATACACAAAGTGTTTAGGTTACTTGTGCTGGGGAAAGTGACACGGACGGATGTCAAGAAAGTGTATATACGAGTATACGTGAGTGCAAAGATGATGTCTTTGGCTTTCCGCTGGGGATATGACACGGACGGGTGTCAGGAAGTATCTGTAATACGGGTGGTTTTGTTTGTAAAGAGCGTTCGGGTGACTTTACTGGGGAGTGATGACACGGACGGGCGTCAAAAGGAGTATATACTGGTGTTTGTGAGGCAACTGCTTTTGTTGGGGACTCTGGTGGGTATTTTGGGGAAAGTATTCTGCATCCTGATGAATGGTTATTATTCACAAGTGTTCGATTCACAATATGGCTTATGATTATGCTATGCGTTTGATTTTTGCCGTAATGCTCCGTATTAGACGGAATGCTACGCTTTGTGGGTGAATATGATGCAAATGCCATGATTATGCAAAGATATCAAACCGGGACTTGGATCCCGTTGCTGCGAAAATCTCTGGCCGATCTGCTTGAAAAGGACCTCCCAGCTGGGGATGAGATCATTGATAGATCTGGTGAGATGTATCTGCTTGGGGATGTAGGTCACTGATTGACATATCCTTGTAATATGGGACCCAGCTGGGGTTTGTGGAAGCTTTTCGTACTCTGTTGTGACTCCTTCATGCGTTGCTCTTCTGAATAGAGGCTGAAGCTCTGTGGGGGAGATGGTTCCCTGACTTTTGCATTCTGCTGAGGAAGAATCAATAACTCGGCTGGTGGTAGTAGCAAGTGGCAGCTCACCGGGGAAAGTTGTGGGCAACTCAGCTGGGGAGAAAACACCTCTGGTGCCAACAATGAATGTTGATTTGCCAGCTTGCTGGGATGTAGCTTGCATGCCCCAAGTTGCGTTCTGGATACCTGCAATCCTGCAAAGAGAAGGAAACGCACAAATGGTCCCGAGGTACCCTTTACTGGATTCCGTCATAGGAGTTAAGTACTTTCGAGAGTAAGTATATTCCCTGCCAGCATGTGTTTTTATTTTTTAGAGAAAAGCATCTGTACTCATGCAATTAATTTTTAAGAGACATCAGACATTCTTTGCAAATAAAAATGTACAAGACGAAACATGACTGAAAAGTCAGATTTTATTAATTCATGTGCCCTGAATTGGCAAGATACAGTCAGAGAAACATATCTCCTAAAATGAGGAAATTGTTACAAATTGAGAAACAAAATGCTGGCGATGTTGACGACGCTTTCAAAGGAGCTTCCTCTTTCGCTATGACCCGTATGACTTTTGACGTTCTTCTCATCTTGCGTTCTGGAGATGGTTGATTCTGATTGAAGCTTGATCCTTTTGAGGTTTGCTAAGTTGTAGGCGATACAGACGAATTCAGAGTGCAGTTGTTCGCTTATTCCCTTATTTTGCATGGATCGCCCTTTCGGGTTTTCAATCCATCGGGATACCCATTTTTGCCTGAGCTGTCCAATGCGGCTTTTCAACTCAGCGGGTGTACATTTTTTGTTTATTTTCCCTTATTTTTGCCCAAGTCTTTTATTCTGTTTTTGACTCGCCGGGATGCCCTATTTTTGCCTGGACTTACATTCTGTTTTTATGTCCAGCGGGTCATTTTTTATGCGAAGTATTTTTTAACTGCATCTGAATTCACAGGGGACGGGAAATCTTCACCATCCATGGTGCTGAGCATCAGTGCTCCACCGGAAAAAACTTTCTTTACCACAAATGGTCCTTCGTAATTTGGAGTCCATTTGCCCCTGTGGTCTGTATGAGGAGGGAGGATTCTCTTCAGCACAAGATCTCCTACTTGGTACCCTCGGTGCCTGACTTTCTGATCGAAGGCTCTCTTCATTCTCTTCTGATATAACTGCCCATGACAGATTGCAGCCAATCTTTTCTCTTCGATCAGACTCAGTTGTTCGTATCGGGCCCGAACCCATTCTGCTTCACTCAGTTTAACATCCATTAGTACCCGCAAGGAGGGTAATTCAACTTCAACCGATAGGACTGCCTCCATACCATACACAAGCTGATACGGCGTTGCCCCAGTGGATGTTCTGATTGACGTGCGGTACCCATGCAAAGCAAATGGTAGCATCTCATGCCAGTCTTTGTAGGTGACTACCATCTTCTGCACAATCTTCTTGATATTCTTATTTGCTGCCTCAACAGCGCCGTTCATCTTTGGCCTGTAAGGAGAAGAATTATGGTGTTGGATCTTGAAGTCCCGGCATAGCTCTGCCATCATCTTGTTGTTTAAGTTGGAACCATTATCAGTAATGATCCGCTCGGGAATTCCATATCGACAAATGATATCTCTCTTCAGAAATCTGGCTACCACTTGTCTTGTAACATTGGCATAGGAAGCTGCTTCGACCCACTTGGTGAAATAATCAATGGCAACCAAGATGAATCTGTGGCCGTTCGAAGCAGTCGGTTCAATCTTGCCAATCATATCAATGCCCCACATAGCAAAGGGCCAAGGTGAAGACATTATGTTCAAAGGATTGGGAGGCACATGCACCTTATCTGCATAAATCTGGCATTTATGGCATTTTCTGGCGTAGGCACAACAGTCTGTATCCATTGTGATCCAGTAATAACCTGATCTTAGCAATTTCTTAGCCATGGCATGCCCTCCTGCATGGGTACCAAAGGATCCTTCGTGCACTTCATGCATCAACAAATCTGCTTCCGTCTTGTCAACACATCTGAGGAGTACCATATCAAAGTTTCTCTTGTACAAAGAACCATCAGTGTTCAGGAAGAAACTACCAGCAAGCCTTCTTAATGTCTTCTTATTATTGGAAGATGCCCCAGGTGGGTATGTTTGATCCTCCAAGAAGCATTTAATGTCGTGGAACCAAGGCTTATCATCTTTGACAACATCTGCTGCGAATACATATGCTGGTCTATCAAGTCTGGACACTGAAATCTGAGGTACAAAGTTGGCAGCTTGAACTTTGATCATGGATGAAATGGTAGCAAGAGCATCTGCAAACTGATTCTCGTCCCGAGGGATATACTCAAGTTTGACCGTTGTGAAGAAAGTCAATAACCTCCTTGTATAATCCCTGTAAGGTATCAGATGATCCTGGTGGGTGTACCATTTTCCGTTGGTTTGATTAACTACCAAAGCTGAATCCCCGAACACGGTTAAAGTCTTGATCCTGAGGTCAATGGCTTCCTCAAGACCCATAATGCAAGCCTCGTATTCAGCTTCGTTGTTAGTGCAGTTGAAAGTGAGCTTTGCCGAGAAAGGCATGTGAACTCCTTTCGATGAAATGAGTACTGCACCAACACCACGACCATTCATGTTAACAGCCCCATCAAACATCATAGTCCATTCTTCTTCCGGGTCGGGCCCTTCAGTGTGAATAGGCTCTTCACGATCTTTTGATTTTATGAACATGATGTCTTCATCAGGGAAATCAAATCTCATAGGCTGGTAGTCATCAATGGGTTGCTCAGCAAGATATTCAGATAGTACACTGCCCTTGATGGCTTTCTGAGAAGTGTACTGGATGTCATATTCTGTGAGAATCATTTGCCATCTTGCAACCCGTCCGGTAAGAGCTGGCTTCTCGAAAATGTACTTGACTGGGTCCATTTTTGATATCAACAAAGTAGTGTGGGTCAACATATACTGTCTCAGTCGGCGAGCAGCCCACGCTAAAGCACAGCAAGTTTTCTCGAGCAGTGAATAACGTTGTTCACAGTCGGTAAACTTTTTGCTCAGGTAGTATATTGCATACTCTTTTCGACCAGACTCGTCATGCTGGCCCAGCACACACCCCATTGACTCTTCTAATACTGTCAAGTACATTAGCAGAGGTCTTCCTTCGACTGGAGGCATAAGGATTGGAGGCTCTTGTAAGTACTCTTTGATCTTGTCAAAAGCCTTCTGGCAGTCTTCGTTCCACCTGACCGTCTGTTCTTTTCTTAACAACTTAAACAAAGGTTCACAAGTTGCTGTAAGGTGAGATATGAACCGTGAAATGTAGTTCAATCGACCTAAGAACCCTCGAACTTCTTTTTCAGTTTTCGGTGCAGGCATCTCTTGAATGGCTTTGACTTTATCAGGGTCAACCTCAATCCCTTTCTCGCTTACAATAAAGCCCAGCAGCTTACCAGATCGCACCCCGAATGTGCATTTGTTTGGGTTCAATTTCAATTGGTACTTCCTCAGACGCTTGAATAACTTCAGTAGATTCACCAGGTGATCTTCCTCTGTAAGGGACTTGGCAATCATGTCATCCACATAACACTCGATTTCCTTATGGATCATATCGTGGAATAATGTTACCATAGCCCGTTGATATGTTGCACCAGCATTCTTCAATCTGAATGGCATCACTTTGTAACAGAACGTGCCCCAGGGTGTGATTAAGGTTGTCTTCTCCATGTCTTCAGGTGACATTTTAATCTGATTGTATCCTGAAAATCCGTCCATGAAGGAGAATACCGAGAACTGAGCCGTATTATCAACCAACACATCGATGTGAGGTAATGGGAAGTCATCCTTCGGGCTGGCTCTGTTCAGGTCCCGGTAGTCAACGCACATCCTCACTTTGCCGTCTTTCTTAGGCACAGGTACTATGTTAGCAACCCACGGTGGATAGCTAGTTACAGCAAGGAACCCGGCGTCCCACTGCTTTTGTACCTCTTCTTTGATTTTCATAGCCATGTCTGGGCGAGTACGACGCATCTTCTGTTTGACCGGTGGGCATTCTTCTCTCAAAGGCAGCTTGTGCACAACAATGTCGGTGTCCAACCCTGGCATATCCTGATAAGACCAAGCAAACACGTCCACATATTCTTGAAGCAGATCAATCAGTTGTCTCTTCACTGAGTCTTGCAGGCAGGCCCCGATTTTAACCTCTCTCACGTCTTCATCTGTACCAAGATTAATCACTTCAACTTCCTCCTGGTGAGGAGTAATAACCTTTTCCTCTTGTCTCAACAACCTGGCTAGCTCTTCAGGAAGCTCGTATTCTTCTTCAACCCCTTCATCAGCTTGATTGATCGGATTGTCAAAGTCATACGAAGTCGTAGCCGTGCTGTTGTCGGTGCTGTCTGGAAGGCACTCTCTGCAAGGGTTCAGTTTGTTCATTTTAGTGATTGATTTTAATCTTGTTTAAAAAGTGAACTAAAGTTATCATTTTGAAAACATCGCCATTTATTTTTTTGTACAAAAATAAAAATGGAAAAACAGTGAACGAAAGAGAAAAAAGATTCATTTGCAAAAAGATGTCTGATATTTCATTGATTAATCTTGTTTGCACAAAAAGTACAGATGGCCCGATTACAAAATGAGTCTTGTCATCTTGGGCAAGATGCAAGACTTTGATGCATGCTATAAAAATACAGGAAATAATAATTACTCTGCTTGAGTAACTCTTATAATTTCCTGGGAAGACCAGTTTGAGATACTGCTCCCCGGGATCTTTGGACGAATCCAATTCTCCAGATTGCGCTCCTCTTCCAGCTCGTCTTCCAAATTGTTGATAGCATCAGGGGTGAGCATCCCCCCGCTGACAAAACCGGGCTTCTCAGCAGCCTCTGCTTGATTCTGTTGAGTTGGTCTGTAACCCAACCCAAATTTGTCTTTCTTCTCCTCCACAGATAAAACCTTGCCCCAGCCTTGGGCAGTTCCTTCCTCAACAACCTTCCGGGCTTGTTGGTAAGATGACATGGAGATTCCAGATACAGCAGATGCTTCATTAAAATTCAAGGCCTCAAATCCTTGGCTCATTGTTTCATGGATCTCCCCATCCATCTCAATATACTTATAAGTAGCCAGATGGCTAACAAATATATCCTCCTCCCCACAGATAGTAACAACTTGGTCTTCCCACTCAAATTTTAACTTCTGGTGAAGGGTAGACGTTACTGCGCCAGCGGCATGAATCCATGGTCTACCCAACAAACAGCTGTAGGCAGGCTGAATGTCCATCACGTAGAATATCGTTTTAAAGGTCTGTGGGCCAATCGTCACAGGCAGCTCAATTTCTCCCAGAACCGATCTCTTAGAACCATCAAAAGCTCTTACTACCAGGTTACTGGGACGCAATGCCAATCCTTCATACTCTAGCTTCACCAGGGCCTTTTTCGGTAAGACATTAAGGGATGACCCTGTGTCTACCAGCACATGGGAAAGGACTGCACCTTTACATTCCATGGTGATGTGCAAGGCCTTGTTATGGTTGCGGCCTTCCGTTGTCAAGTCAGTATTGGTGAAACCTAGCCCATTGCTAGCAGTAACATTTCCAACCACGGTTTCCAACTGATTGACAGTGATCTCTTCAGGCACGTAAGCTGCGTGCAAGACTTTGAGTAATGCATTCCGATGGGCTTCGGAACACATAAGCAGTGATAGGATAGAGATCTTGGATGGCGTCTGGTGAAGCTGATCCACTATTTTGTAATCACTCTTTTTGATGATTCTCATGAACTCATCAACTTCTTGATCGAATGGTGTTTTCAAAGCTTCCTTAACAGCTTGATCCTCCTGCACCGGGCTCTTTCCTTTTGCCTTGGCAGCAGCTTCTGCTTCGACAGTGGGTCTTTGAATTTGTGGAGCAAAGAGACGTCCGCTTCGAGTGAAGCCTCCGCCTCCTCCCACATTGTCTATTTGTGGTGCAGGTGTTGATGGTTCAAAGGTGATTTTCTTTCCTTCGCAGTATACGTCAGAGCCATAGTGCCAAGGGATGGCCCTATTGCTTTCATAAGGTACTGGTCCAGGCACTGTGACAGTGACTGGACTGATGGCAGCTGCAGAAGGGATTGTGATGGTCTATGGATCATAATAAATTGTGACTGGTGCTCTAATGGGAGCAGCACTTTCTGAGTTGTAAGCGGAGTTGTTTTCAGGATCATAAAATATTGTGACAGTTGAGACATCTTCATGATTTGCTGCTGATGTTGTAGGAGATATTGTTGGAAGGACGGACGTTGTTGTTGTAGGGGATTCAAAATGGAGTGATGCTGAAGTTGTAGAAGAACAATTTGTTGATAGCTGATCAGTTGAGATGATGGATGAAGTACTTGTTGATGAAGCCGAAGAATTGTCAGGAACAATGGTTGCTGCAGTTGTAGGAGATACCAGAATTGTTGCTGATGAGATTGCTGGATTTGTTGGAAATGATGTGGTGATCTGAAGTTGGCCACTCTGAATAAGACTATCTATGCCATTCCTCAGGTTATCGCACCCATTTACTGAGATATTGCAGTAAGCACACCCTAACTCACACCCCGGGAACATTTGACATTCGAGGAGTTGAGCTTTGATTTCCACCAACGGTGTCCTGATCTGACCCACACTGGTTATTAAATAAGACGGCTTGTCTTCTTCAATAGCATTGATTCGGGGGCCACCGTGGTTTGGCATAGGATTTTTGTTGACATTGGGTGGTGGTGCGAAATTCAGAGCTTTAGAGTCTACCAGGTCTTGTACCTTCATGTGCAAAGCTCTGCACTTTTCTGTACTGTGGCCAGGTGCATTTGAATGAAAAGCACATCTGGCGTTGGAGTCGTAATTCCTGGGTAGACTGTTGGGATCTGGAGGTGCCAATGTCCTTAGCTCAACTAGGTTGAGTTTCAGGAGTTGTGGCAGCAATGTAGCATATGGCATAGGGATCGGATCGATCACCCTGTTGGCTTGAGATGGCCTCTGCTGGAATGGCCTTTGCTGATTGTTGTTGTTGGTGTTGCTGTTGTTGTAGTTTCTTGGAGGATATTGACTTTGTTGATGGTACTGAGGTTGTTGCTGATAGTTTTGCTGCGGAGGCTGATAGGCTGGTTGTGGATGAGCTGGAGCTGGGATGGTGACTGCTGCCACAGATCTATGAACATATTGGGGCCTGCCCCTGTTGGTGTGGATGGCATTGGTCTCACCAGTCCTTCTTAGGCCTGCAAAAGGCTTTCTTGCATTACTAGATGAGCTTGCACCGTTATCTGAGATCTTTCCCATCTTCAATAGGCTTTCAATTCTCTCCCCGGCTATGACCACATCTGCAAAGCTGGTAGATGAGAAGGCAGCTAGCCGATCAATGTAAGTCCCCTGAAGGGTGTTCATGAACATATCAGCCATCTCCCTTTCTGACATAGGTGGCTGGTGTTGCACCCCAAAATTTGCCCTCACAATACAAGACTTTGTGTGCTAAGAAGGTTCACAAGGTTCACAAGTTTCTCAATGCTTATGTAACCTTTCATGAGGTTCATGAAGTCTACAAGCCACTTCATGAGGTTCACAAGGTTCACAAGCTTCACAATACCTCCCATGAGGTTCACAAGACATTTTATGATGGTTCACAAGGTTCACAAAGTGCACAATTGGTCAAAGGAGTTGACAATTCCCTCAGACAATGCACCTCCTAAGCAGTGCATCCAAAACTAGGGTTTTGACTTTAATCAGACTAAATGGACTTCCAATATCTCAAGTAAGCTTCATAACATCTTATATGTGTGTAAGAACCCCCATGACAAGTTTCAAGACTTTTCCCAAAGGTTTGCTCAGTCAGATGATCAGATAAGTCAAAATCAGTCGATGCAGTTAAAAAGTCAAACTGAGGTCAACTGTGGTCAAACCAAAGTCAAACTTCATGATTTTTTGCCAACATCAATTATATGAAGTAAAATTCATCATTTGATCAAGGGTTGATCATGATTCATCAAGGAGATTCCAGATCATCAATAATCAGGAGTTTCTAAATTAGGGTTTCCTCAGTAAAAGTCAACTGAACTTTGACCAACCATAACTTTCACATAATTCATCACCAAGTCTCCATCCAAAGCTCATTTTTAAGGAAATTGAATTCTCTACAACTTTTATGTTGAAAGTTAAGCCCAAAAATGCTTCATTTGAAAGATATGAGCTAGGACATTATAGGTCATTTCAAAATTCAACAAAAAGTCAACAACTTCAAAAGGGCATAACTTGAGATTGGTAAATGATATGGACCTGAAGCCAATGGGGTTGTTTAGAGGACTCTTCAAGCTTTCCAAAATGTCCAAGAACACCCTCATACCTTTAAAATTGGGGGAGATGTGCCCTTGCAAAGTTGAGAAAGTTTGTGATAGTTTATGATGAAAATGGGGGCCTAAAAGCAATTTTCTCCAAATGGGCTGGCCAAATTATGACCCAACCCATACAACAACATCATGCACGAAATTTCCATAATATTTTCATAATTTTTATTTTATTTAATTAATTTATTATGATTTTTTATTCTTAAAATCATTTTAAATTTAGATAAAATATTAAATGTGAAAATTTAATTGATTTATTGATTCTAGAATATCATAAAGTCAGCATGGAACAAATTGATGCAAGAGTTATATGGAATGGCTTGAAATAGAAAGCATTGGTACAAAAATATTGAAATTTTAAAGCTTGTTATGATGAATCTTTTTGAATCAATTCTTGCACATAATCAATCAAAGTTTTTGACCTAATTGAGTCTCCTATATATATTAAACTCATTGCCATTGACCAAGGAGGGATCCAGCAGCTTCAAAGGTAGGTTTTCAAAACCAAAAATTCATCAAAAAAGTGGCATTCGGATTTCATCATCCAAGAGGTTTGAAGGTAAAATAAGGACATGGCTAGGATCCTTGATCATCATGGAACATAACCAGATCATTACATTGCCCCATAGCATCACACATTGATGAACCCGAATCAAATTTTACATTGAATTTCAATTTTTCGATTCTGTTCATTTGTGCATTATTAATGAATTTTGTTTGATCTTTTGTGTTTGTGAGGTTCCAAGGAATGTTTCTGGACAATTGGATTGAAGAATGAGTGTCTAAAACGCAAACGGCCATGTTAGGGTTCATAACCTCATAATTAGGGTTTAACGTTTGAATGCATATAAATAAATTCTGGAAACGTAGAGTTGTTGTGTGAACTGTGAGGATTATGAATCACTAACCAATTTCATGAATTGATGCTGTTTCATGAGAGTTTGGATTTTCGCAGGTTTGAACAGGTAGCAAAATTCGCAGGTAAACTTCCAGCTATTTTCATAGCTAAATTCGCAGCGCTGGAGGTAGAAGATGACCTCCTCCCGCGCGTTTGAGAAAATTCAAATATTAATTAAATATTTTATCTTTGATTGTTAGTTTGTTTATCACACGCGCATGTGTGTCTCAGTGGTAAGGCTTGCAGGCTTGTTGGGGTGATGGCATGGGTTCGAATCCTGCTTGGACCATTATTTTTGTTCTATTTTTCAGGATAAAAGGAGATTGAATATATTATAGCTTCTTGCCATTCAATAGTCAGATGGGCTCTTCCAGCCGGGTGGTAATGTGTGCATACTTGTATACATAAGGTCCTGGGTACGAATCCCACCCCAGGCCTTTTTGTTTCTCTATTTTCTGGATTTTTCAAGCAAGGCACAAAACCAATTATTCCCTTTCCTCTTTCACTTGCGTGTGTGGTAGCTTGGTGGTGATTTCTATTGCTGGCAACCAAACTGACCTGGGTTCAAACCCCAGTCAGGTAAGTTTTTCATATTCTTTTTCTTTTATTTGTTTTAAATATTCAAATGTTAAATTATAAATATGATTTTATGTGTATATGTTTTTCTAAACAATTAAAAAATAATAATAATGAAGCATGCTTAATATTTTAAAATATATAAATTCCATGAAATTATTTTCTTTATCATGTATGTAATTTTGCATAATTAAATTATAGGATATATATTTATCTAATAATTTGTATATTCTAAACCCTAAAAAATATTTTTCTAATAAAAATCCTAATTTATTTTCTAAGTACCAATTAAAACCTAATTGTTTTTATTTTCTAATTTGTGATGTAATTATCATTATACATGTTTATTTAAAATAATTCTAACTTATTTGTAAATATATTTTTTAATCCAAATTATCTTTCTTTCAATATATGTTTAAGAGACAATTTAATAATTATATTTTTGTATATGTTTATTGTAAATATACTAATTAGTAGAAACCAAATTTTGTAAATATAATAACTAATAAAATTAATTTTTTGTAAATATGATTAATTTTATGAATATAGTATTTAAAACTTATTTTCTCCTTATAATGTGTAAATATTTTTTTTATAATTGTTAATATATATTCATAAATAATTAAATTCTTGTAAATGATATTATGCTTAGAAATTTTTCTTATTATATATTTAAAATTAAACTTTGTGTTCATATCATTATTTTTCTATTTATTTTTGTTATTGTTACTAACTAAACTATTATGTATTATTATATTATATTTTTATTATTCTAACCTTGTTTATTATTTCTAATTATTATTATTATTTTGTTTTTCACTAACCTTATTTTTTTTTTTATTATATTTATCACTAACCCTTATTATTTATTTTTTATTATTTATTGCTTATTTATTTATATTTTACTTATTTTTGCTATTTATCTATTTTGCTTATTATTTTGCTTATTATAATTATTATGTAAATGCTCCTGGATGTAAATTCTGTAATTATTTAATTATTTTTGCTATGGTTAGTAATTAGGGAGTGCAAAAACATGTATTCTATTTAAAATCAAATTAGATCATTTTTTAATCAAAGATAATTAATATTGAACACTCACACACGTAAGTCGATTTTAATCGCCGTCTCACTTTCTAAGGTTATCCCTCAAGTTGCCTAAATCATAAGGTCAAGTGGGGTGTATAAAGCAAGTCCCTTAAAAGATAAAAATCATCAAGTCCCTCATGGTTGCCTTTACGAATCGAGTCCCTTCGAAATAATGATGATAGTCCCTCCTATATGCTTATTACACCCCACAGTTGCCTTCATAAAACAGAATGTCCCTCTCATGTCCCTTACATCCAAGGTAATGACTACCTACTCCTTAATAGTAGGGATAGTCTTACCAATGAAAGGATGAAGAACAAGAAAGACTTAAAACTTTAGGGTAGGTTCCTCTTATGTACTTGCTCACTTCCAAAACTTTTCACACTTAACAAATTTCAAACAAATTTTCAAAAAAACAAGTTTTTACGCATCCGTACATGGATCATTATTAACTATTCTGAAAATTTTTCTATTCACACACTACACTTTCAAAAACAATTCCAAAGTGAGCTAAGTAACTAAGAGCCCATGGATAACCATGGATGTAAAGGGTGCTAACACCTTCCCTTTACATAACCTACCCCCCGGACCCAATATATTCTCTTAAGGTCTTTCCTGTTCTTTTATACCCTTTCCGTTTGGATAAAATAAAAGTCGGTGGCGACTCTTGCTATCCGCAACATTCCACTAAAGTCAGTTCTCCCACCGTGTTACAGCTGGACAGCAGCAGCAAGCTGTCTCCATCTTTGAGCATACTCTCGGAAGCTCTCTCTAGATGACTGTGACATTCCCATTAGGAGGGTCCTGTTGGGTGCCATATCCAGATTATACTGATACTGTCTGATGAAGGCCTCTACCAGGTCCTTCCAGCATCTAATAGTTGCTCTTGTCAGATGGGAATACCATTCCCTCGAAGCTCCTGTCAAGCTATCCTCAAAATAGAACATCCAAAGCTTCTCGTCCATGGTATAGGCCTTTAGCCTCCCGAGAAAAGATTATAGATGGGTTCGAGGACAGGAAGTCCCATTATACTTCTCAAAGCATGGTGGCTTAAACTTGTGGGGAATCCTGACCCCGTCTACCAAGCCCATATCCATAACGTCAAAACCCAAAGAGTTTTGAGACTCTAAGGATCTTAATTTCTCAGCTATCTCTTCCAACCTTCTATCATAAGCTTCTTCCCCGGCTCCCATTACTGTGAACTGATCTTCCTGGGGGTCTTCCTGCAGTACTCTTCCTGCTGTGGCAGTCCCTGGGATATTGACGGGGATGTTGGCCTCTGGATGGAGGTGGGGTCCAAAGACTGGGGGATTGACATGAGGTTGGACTCTTTCATTGTTGCTAGTCCCAGCAGTCCCTGGCTGATGATCTTCCTGATTTCTCCCTTCCACCAGTGCTCTGAGCCTCTCTTGGCTTTGAGCCATGTTGTCCATTACTTCCATAAACTGCGTCATTTGAGTCCTCATTTCCAACCTCTCGTTGGCCATTTGATTCCTGACCTCCGTAAGGTCCTGCTGTACCTGATCCATCTGTATGCCCGGGAGGTTGTTACGGGTTGGATATCGGTGCGGACGGTTGAGGGGAAATACCCGGCGCCGAGCAATAGTTCCTGAACATCACAACAGAGTTAGCAACAACAAAACAAAAACCTACAAAACAAACAAAAGGTTAGCATGCAATGCAGTATGCTTATTTGTTTTCAAGGTATCCGGCTTGGCATTCAGTTTTGACCCTTCCAGACCCTTGAAGATGATGCTGTTGATGTTGCTTTCAAAGTAAACTCGGATGAAACAAACTAATACATATATTACAAAAGGCAAATGGTACATAGTTTGTTTACAAATACAAACCCTCTGAGGGGTCAAAATACATTACAAGAAAATAAAAGTACATGGAATGAAAGCAACAACAAACAAATGGTCAAACGCCAAGACCAAACTCATCCTCCCGAACTTCCTTGAGAAGCGCTTCGGTCACAAGATCAGCCGGACGCTCCGTGAGGTTCCTGATAAGGAGGTTCCGGGTAGTAACAGCTGTAGTTAGCTTCTTGTGTTGACTTTGGTCCTTTGACCTCTTCACTCCAGCTCTGATCTTCAGCTCTGATATCTCCCTCTAGGCTGCTGCCAGGGCTTCCTGCTGCTCTTTTGCACTAGCTTCCATCTGCTCTATCTTGTCTTGACCCTCTTGTCCTCCAGAGTACGAGCCTCGGTGATCCTGACCCACCTAGCTTGACTCTCCTTCAGATACAAGTCTGTCCTGGCTTTCTGGAACTGGGCTTCCTTGCAAGCATTCTTCAGGATTTGTTCTCCAGCCCTATATTTCTTAATGTAATCTTCAGACTTCTCAATTCTAGCCAAGTGCTCTTTCTTCAACTTCTCCAACCTCTCAATATCCAATCTTCCATCCCTCCTCTCATAGAGGGTTTTCTGCAAAGCTTGAGTCAACTTCTCATTTCTTTCTTTCAACTTCTCAAACTCCTCTAAGCTGACAGTTGCTGGAGGTGGTGCTGTGGAAGGTCCAGGCATATCTTCTATAGTAAAGGGCATCCCAGAAAATTGAGCCCTGGCATGGGACCAATCATAGTATTGTGCTGATGCCACATTGTTACACTTCCCCAGGATGGTTACTCCCTTAGTCTGCACATTGTTCCAGGCCCAGGCTGCCTGCCTAACAATAGCCAGATTAGGCTTGTTCTCACAATAAAGAGTCTCAACCAAGTCCTGTGCCTTAGGAGTGTGGACCAGTGCATAGCCTAGTTGTCTTTTGAACAGCATAGGGTTGTAATTAATACTACCCTTAACTCCTATTAGGGGCACATTGGGAAAATGCCCACAGCTGGTGATGATATCCCTGCCTTTTGTGCTTTGAGTGCACCACCTGATATCAGCTGAAGTTAGAGTAGTAAGCCTTCCAGCCCAGTTTCTCTGCTGATGAGGATTCAAAAATGCATATGTCCTGGGCAAATGCCTGAGAAGCCAAGTATGGAACAAAGGAGCACAGCACCTCACTAATCTTCCCCTCTGCTTTTCATTCCTCTGATGCACTGAATAGTAGAGATCCCCCAATAAGGTTGGCACTGGGTTCCTTAGAATGAACAGATGGATTGCATTCTTACTAATGAATCGAGGCTCATCTGCAAATAATACAATCCCGTATATACTTAGGGCCAACAAAGCACAGACTGCTTTCCACTCTCCTAAAGAAGCTTTCAGGGTAGCTTGAGAGATCAAGAAATCCAGATGCAGGCCAGGGATTCCAGCCTTAGAAGTCATATGCTGCCCAATCAGGACTGGTTCCAGATGCAATGCCTTTGCTATCTCTTCATTACCAGGAAAGACCATCTCAGGGTTTAAGGGGACTCCACCCCTGATAGGTATACCAACTAATGATGAGTATTCTTCCAATAAGGGGCCCAACTGAAAGTCCTGAAAAGTGAAACATCTCAGTGGGGGATCATAAAACTGAAGGCAAGTGTGGATCAGGCTTCTCTGTGAGGGGTCCAGATCCATAACCATATCAAGTATATCTCCATGGTGTTCCCTGAACAGTGGTACATGGTCTGGAGTGATCAGGGTCTGAATCCTCCTGATGTCTGCTAACTCTGGTTGGAAGAAGTGGTAGGTGATGTTGCTCTTTTTAGGTGCCATGATGTTGAGACTGAGTAGAGACAAGTGCTGATGATGATACTGAAGAATGGGCCACTGATTGGCAGGTGCAGATAGCTGATAGCTGAAGCAGGTGCTGATGGAGATAGGTCAACACTGAAGATGGGGTCAAAACCAAAACCAAATGAAGGTGTGTAAACACCCCAAATTTGCCCTCACCCATTCACACCATGGCTTGTGATCTTCTCATATGCATAAACACAATCATACCATCTCATATCACAATTTTGATTCACTGCATAGTTTCTAAGTCATCTGCATCTAGGGTTTGTGATCTGAGCAATCCAAGAGCCTCTTGAGCCACTCCAGAGGCCACCAATCACTTCAAAGGGATCCATGTGTGTTCTTATATCATATTACATCCTCTCAAAGTCAAAAATTCCAAAGAATCACAAGAACTGGGTTTGGTATGGATGCAGAGCCAAGTTTGACTGCACAGTTGACCCAAAATTAGGGTTTTGGTTTCAGAGGCCATAACTCCAATTTTTTGGTCATTCTTGTTTCCCTTGATCTCTATATGGTATAGGGAGTATGCATATCAATTTTCATGAAGAAATTCCATGGGGAAGTCATCTGATCAAGAGTTGACTTTCTGGACAAGTCAGTGCAAAATCAGGGCATCTGAGGCCCCCAATGACCCAACCAATGGGTGATCTTCATCATTTTGAGTGTATATGATCTTTATTTGATCATGGAAGAAGGTTGAAGTTCACAAAAATCAAGAATTTGGAGTTTTTGCAAATGTTGACTTTTTAGGCATAGTTGACTTTTCAAGAATGCTTCATTTTAGGTCATTTTTCAAGCCTTGATTCTTGATCCAAAAAAGCTTCAAATGAAAAAACTTTGGTCATGAAAGTTGTAGATTACATCTTTCCCTTTTCAAAAAGTACAAGAACATGATCAAATTCTTCTTGGATCAAAAGTTATGGTGTGACAAAGTTGGCAAAAATCATTGATTTTCAAGATGTGCACCAAATGAGAATTTTGCAAAACCATGAACCAAGGCTGTTTGTGACCTCTTGTTGACATCAAACCATGACACAAACATTCTATGTGACCTAAAAATCAGAATTGTACCAAAGATCACATGTGTATGGTTTGTGTGACAAGACTTTTCCATGAAGTTTCAAAAAGAGCCAACTTGCAAAACCACTCATCACACTTCCTACAACTTGCAACATTGGATGCTGACTTTGGCTAGCCTTTCCCCTCACCCTTGCTGCACAGCCCCATGCCTTGTACTAGCCTAGAACCAAGCCATACTTCCCTTACACAAAAAGTGGACTTTTGGCAAAAGCAAACTTACCAATCAATAGAGGCCATGTCAAATCATCTGACCTATAGGATTAAAATATACTATCCAAATGCTGGCCATAACACTCAAGAAGCAAGGCTGAAACAACACACACCAACACATACACAAAAACACTCCCTTGTGCAAAACTCTTCGAATCTGCCTCCACAAACTTCAAACATCCAAACCATTTTCACCAATCATCTTACCATGTTCCATTGAGTAGAAACCAGCAAAGAACCAAGCCTGAAACAAGCCATAACACCATTTCACCATTTTCACTCCAACTTGCAGTTTCTTTCGAAACTCACTCCACAGTTCACAAACACTCAAACCAACTCCACAAACCTTCTCTACTCACCCTCTGGACCACAAGCAACCCTTCACCATTGCCAGAAACAGCCTGAATCACCATTGCCATGTTCAACTGAGTTTGAGCAGAAGCTTGTCAAACTCCTCATCCAGCCAACATAAACTCTTCCTAAGCATTCAAGGATCATCTGGGGACCAAGTAGAGTGGATTGCACTAAAGGGAGTGGTCAGAAAGTGGCTGAAGTGAAAGCTTCGAATCTCAGGTAGCTCAAGAAATATTTTTCCAGAAATCATTTTTTATGTTCTAAACTTGTTCTCCATGCTTCACTGAGTATTCTGATGCTTTTAGTTTTGGAAATGGTGATGAAATGAGCATTTAATTGATCTCTGAAACTCTGTTGACCTAAATATTGTTTGTTTCGATTCATGTTTCTGGGGAAAAATAAATGATGTTTGTGATGGGGTTTTGATTCAGGGGATCATGGGAATCATTTCTGTATGTTTGGTTTTCATTTTTGTTACGTTTTGAGAGAGTTTGGAGATTTTCAGGTGGCCTTCCCACCGGAGAAGACGACCGGAGGTCTTCTCCGGCCACCTGAAAATAATTAGGGCATAACCCCTGTAATTAGTGTCATTTGAATTTCGTGCGTTGGATTGGGTTGACCCGTTGACTACCCGCGCGCATGTGTGGCCAGGATCTTTCCAATTAGCCCTAATCCACTTAATTAGATTTAATTAATTATAATTAAAATAATTTAGTCAGATGCAATCCTGTCCCTCCAAAAGCGCGCGTGGTCAATGCATTCAAACCCAGTCTCAATCTCAACCCTCCATTCTGATTACTTTTCATTTATTTTCTTTTTTATTTCATTTCTTTTCATTTAACTTGCATATTTTATTTAAAATAGTAAAAAATGTCTAAAAATTATGAAACTTTTTCTCATGGGTTTTAATAATTTTTATGACATAAAAATATTTTTGTTTTTATTTTTATCGTTAAAAAAGCATTTTTAAATATTTAAAAGATTATTTTTAATTGATTAATGGAAATTAATTTATTAAAAATACTTTTAGGTATTTAAAAATCACCAAAAAATTCATGAAATGTTCTAAGACATTTAGAAACATTGTCCAACCTTCAAACCAAATTTCTTTTTTGATCTTGATGCATTTTGAGAATTTTTCATTGAATAAAAATCATTTTTGTGCATTATTTTGATCCTAAGTTCAAAAAATCATTTCTGCCTATCTATGAAGAGTTGGACATTGATTCTTCTTGCATTGCATTGTGTTTAGCATGTAGTTTCTAGGATTAAATGGCCATGGTTTGATTCCTCATTTTCAATTTGTTTGGCATTTCTTTTGTTTAGGAACCCTAAAAACCCTAATAACTTGTAAAAATCATAACTTGAGATTGGTTAAGAGTTGAGACCTCCCCTTTGGACATTGGTTTAGTATAAGATTAGGGGCCTTTTGAGTGGCATTTTCCATTTTTTATCTTAGGGTTTGCTTCTGTTTTTGTTTTTTTGTTTGATGTTTGGTTCATGAACCCTAATTTGGGCTTCCATTTTTATCCCTCTTGCATTCTCTTGCATAACATGACTTGCCATGACATTTCAAGCATCCATTTGATTCATTTGACATCATAAGACATATAGAAAGCATGTTTGATCATTGCATCATGTATTTGCCATGTTGTATGCCATGTGCACTTCATAACTTTTCATGTATGTTCATGCTTCTTAACTTGCACCATTTGCATCCATGAACTTGTATGACCATTTCCATGTGCTGCCTCATGTTTGTAGCATCTCATAACATCATTTGCATCATGTGTATGTTTCTGGTTTTGTTTCTCATCATGTCATTTCATCTCATCTTGCATTGCATTGCATCTTTCTCACTAACATTTCAGGTGGTAAGTGATGATGGGAAATGAATTTGCCTTCACTTCTCATGACTTTTCTCTTCATCTCTCTTGCATCCATTGCTGCATTTTTATATGTGTTTGAGTTTGAGCTTGCTCATTCTTGTTCCTCCCACTTTCTTTCTTCAAGTGACTTGACTTCTTGAATGAAGCAAGTCACTTTGCTTCTCTTGATCCTGTTCATTTGCTTCCTGGTGGTTTCCATTGAAGATCTTCTCTTGAAAACCTCACAAACCTTAGGAACAACCATGCATGACAATGATTAGGGTTTTGATTAGTCCCCCACTTAATTTTACCTTTGTGTCTCTTTGAGTCCTCTCTTCTCACCTCATAATCAGGGACTAAACCTTAAAGGCTTTAAGGTTTGTGATTAAGCTTATGCCTGCATCCTTCTCTTAGGATGGAGTGTATGACTTTAATCCTAAGTGTTAAACCCTTAATGTGTTTAACTCCTTTAATCAATTCATTTAATAATCATCAAGACATCACACTTGTAACTTGGGCCTTGCATTAGGGTTCTAATTCTTCCTTAATTGGTTAAGAAGGACTAACCCTAGTGTTAATGGACAAGTCCCCCTCAAGTTGTCTTACAAATCATAAAATCCACTTCATCATCATACCATTAAATAAAATCCACTTAATAAAGGTTTGTTTTGTCATGAGTTTAATCCCTAATCATGGATTAAGCTGAGGAGCTTTCCTCAGCTTAAACACCCTCATCTATTATCCTTCTATTAGGATGGTGTAATGAGTCTGTTTAATCCCTGATTATGGCTTAACCTCATTACTTAACACTAAACAAAAAACCAAAAACATCTAAATAATCACAAGTAGGTTAATGATCTTAATCCTACATCAAAGGTGATTAAGTGTGAGAATCTGACTTCACACTTAAGGTATTCTCATTACCCCTAATCAGAGGGAAGATGTGATGAGTTTACTAACCCATTGGTTTAGGCTTAAGCTCATTAACTTATGACAAACCTTCAAAAGCAATAAAAGACTGAAAACATAAAAAACAAACAATAATCGTCTCCTTCGGGATTCTTTTCTCACCTCATTCACTCATAAACGAGAACTTGCTTCTTCCGTCTAATGCAAGACAGTTTGCACCTGAGCCAGACAGGTCATACACTTGAGCATAGACAAGTAAGCAGTTCATAAGTCAATTCACCTTTCAGTCTCTTTGGGTCGAACTACGGTGTTCTGACTTCCTCATTGCACGAGAGGATACGTAGGCATAACTTAACAGTTATCGAACAAAAGTCTCTGTACATTCCCCCTCTTTCTAGCCTCATTCTTTTAGCCTCATGATCTTGGGCAATTCATTCTTATTCCTTACACTGACACTGTACACATTACACTTTACACTTCTTTACACTGACACCTGTACATCCTTTTCCAGCTATTTTATATACAGATTGCACTGACACTACCCCTTTAAAACACAAATCTTTTAAGCGTGGATCCCGTCGAGTACGGCGGACAATCTGGGTGCTAATACCTTCCCAGGTTGTAACCAACCCCCTTTCTCAGTCTCTCTGGTTCGCAAACCGTCTTATCCATCTCTTTCTAGGTCTGTGCAGCATTGCCTTTCCCCCGGGATAAAAATGCCTAGCTGGCGACTCTATTCATTCTCCAGTGAGTTCACGGCTGTGTGTTCTCATTGTCCCTCTCGCCGACCGTTCGCGTCTGTACCTTTATCTGGGCCTGGCCCCACTTATCGGGAGCGACAGCTTGGCGACTCTGCTGGGGACCCTTATATTGCAACCAGGGCTTCTGGTTCTTTTTGTGGGTTCCTCCTAGCGCTTGTTTGATTTGTGTTTACTGGGGTGTTATGTGTTTATTTGTGTTTGTATATGTTTTACTTTTGCTTTATGTACAGTTGTTTATCTGCTTTCTTTACTGCTTTACATATATCATACTGTCATGCTGTCTGGCTGGATCTGGTTTTACCTTGGTGGGTGGGGTTTCTATTGAGAGTTAAGGTCCTATACCTGGGACCTGAGTGACACCTAGGCTAGAGTGAATCATATTCTTTCCCATTCCATTTCGGTCTGGTGCGGGAATATGAAACACGGTTCAGATATGGGTTTCTTCTTGAGAACTCTGTGTTGCAGATTTCCTGCAATGCTAGGGCTATCTAGGAAGCCTGCTAAGTCTGGATGACCTTTAGTATTGACCTTCAGAAACTGAGGAGAATTAGAGGAGGATTTTTTATGGTTATTGTAAACACTGTACCTCCGGGTTAGAAGTGTTTACACTTCTCATAACTGATCCAAGTCTGAAGATCCTTGTTTTAGAACACCACCTGTGAGGGGGTTGGGCTGTTTACAGGATTGCAGGTACCTTGACCTCAGAATACCCTGTTACTTTGACTTGATTAAGAATACTCCATGTTGGGACAGTTCTTGTGATTCTAAAACCCTGGACATGTGGCTCTTTATTTGATTCCCCCTACCTTGGTTACTGGATTTGTAGACCTCCATCTGGAATTCTTGAACATACTTGGACCTATATCAGAGCATTTTGATCAGATCCAGCTCAGTCACAGACCCTTGCATTTCATTTGCATACATAATCATTGCATCATATTGACATTTGCTTATTTGTTTCAGGGTATCCATCTTCATTTGGTTTTGGTTTTGACCCCATCTTCAGTACTGACCTATCTTCACCAGCATCTGCTTCAGTTATCACCAGCATCAGCTAATCAGTGGCTCATTACTTCAGCATTATCATCAGCACCTGTCTCTACTCAGTCTTCAGCATCATGGCTCCTAAAAAGAGCAACATCACCTATCACTTCTTCCAGCCAGAGCTATCAGATATCAGGAGGATTCAGACCCTGATCACTCCAGATCACATACCATTATTCAGGGAACATTATGGAGATATACTTGACATGGTTATGGATCTGGACCCATCACAGAGGAGCCTCATTCACACTTGCATTCAGTTCTATGATCCCCCACTGAGATGTTTCACCTTTCAAGACTTTCAGTTGGGCCCCTTATTGGAAGAGTACTCTTCATTAGTTGGTATGCCTATCAGGGGTGGAATCCCTTTCAACCCTGAGATGGTCTTTCCTGCTAATGGAGAAGTAGCAAAAGCTTTGCATCTGGAACCTGTTTTGATTGAGCAGCATATGACCTCTAAAGCTGGAATCCCTGGTTTTCATCTGGATTTCTTGATCTCTCAAGCTACCCTGAAAGCTTCTTTAGGAGAGTGGAAGGTTGTCTGTGCCTTGTTGGCTTTGAGCATATATGGAATTGTATTGTTTGCAGACGAGCCTCGATTCATTAGCAAGAATGCAATCCATCTGTTCATCCTGAAGAACCCAGTGCCCACTTTATTGGGGGATCTCTACTATTCAGTGCATCAGAGGAATGAAAAGCAGAGGGGAAGATTAGTGAGGTGTTGTGCTCCATTGTTCCACACTTGGCTTCTCAGGCATTTGCCCAGGACAGATGCATTTCTGAACCCTCATCAGCAGAGCAACTGGGCTAAGAGACTCACTGCTCTAACTTCAGCAGATATCAGATGGTGCACTCAAAGCACCAAGGGCAGGGATATCATCACCAGCTGTGGGCATTTTCCCAATGTGCCTTTGATAGGAGTCAAGGGTAGTATCAATTACAACCCTCTGCTGTTTAGACGACAACTGGGCTATGCACTGGTCCACACTCCTAAGGCACAGGACTTGGTTGAGACTCTTTATTGTGAGAACAAGATTAATTTGACTGTTGTTAGGCAGGCTGCTTGGGCCTGGGATAATGTTCAAACCAAGGGAGTGACCATTCTGGGGAAGTGCAATAATGTGGCGTCAGCGCAATATTATGAGTGGTCCCGTGCCAGGGCCCAATTCTCTGGGATGCCCTTTACCATAGAAGACATGCCTGAGTCATCTTCAGCACCACCCCCTGCCACTATCAGTTTGGAAGAGTTTGAGAGCTTGAAGGAAAGGAATGAGAAGCTAACCCAGGCCTTGCAGAAGACCCTCCGGGAGAGGAGTGAGGGTATGAGGGAGATTGAGAGGTTGGAGAAGATGAGAGTAGAGCATCTGACTATGATTGAGAAGTCTGGGGATTATATCAAAAAGTCTAAGGCTGGAGAACAAATTCTGAAGAATGCTTGCAAGGAAGCCCAGTTCCAGAGAGCAAGGACAGACTTGTATTTAAAGGAGAGTCAAGCCCGGTGGGTCAGGATCACCGAGGCTCGTACTCTAGAGGACAAGAGAGTTCAAGACAAGATGGAGCAACTGGAAGCTAGTGCAAAAGAACAGCAAGAAGCCCTGGCAGCAGCCCAGAGGGAGATATCAGAGCTGAAGATCAAAGCAGGGGTGAAGAGGTCCAAAGAACAAACTCAGCACAAGAAGCTAACAGCAGCTGTTACGACCCGGAACCTCCTCATCAGGAACCTCATGGAGCGTCCGGCTGATCCTGTGCCGAAGCACTTCTCAAGGAAGTTTGTGAGGATGAGTTTGGTCTTGGTGTTTGACCATTTGTTTGTTTTTGCTTTCTTTCCATGTACTTTTATTTTCTTGTAATGTATTTAGACCCCTCCGAGGGCTTGTATTTGTAAACAAACTATGTACCATTGCTTTTTGTAATATATGTTTGTGCTGGTTTGCTTCATCTGAGTTTTCTTCAAGCAACTTCGACAGCATCTTCAAGGGTCTGGAAGGGTCAGAACTGAATACCAAACCGGATACCTTGAGAGCAAATAAGCATACTGCATTGCATGCTAACCTTTTGTTTGTTTTGTAGGTTTTTGTTTTATTGTTGCTAACTCTGTTGTGGTGTTCAGGAACTATTGCTAGGCGCCAGGTATTTCCCCTCAACCGTCCGCACTGTTATCCGACCCGTAACAATCTTCCGGGCATTCAAATGGATCAGATGCAGCAGGACCTTACCGAGGTCAGAAATCAAATGGCAAACGAAAGGCTAGAAATGAGGAATCAAATGACTCAGTTTATGGAAGTTATGAACAACATGGCTCAGAGCCAGGAAAGATTAAGGGCCATGGTGGAAAGGCAGAATCAAGAAGATCCCCATATAGGGACTGCCGGCACCAGCAACAATGAAAGGGTCCAACCTCATGTAAATCCCCCTGTATTTGGACCACATCTCCATCCTGAGGTCAACATCCCAGCAAATGTTCAAGGAACTGCCACTGCGGCCAGGGTACTTCAAGAAGACCCCCAAGAGGATCAATTCACAGTAATGGGTGTTGGGAAAGAAGCTTATGATAGGAGGCTGGAGGAGATAGCTGAGAAGTTAAGGTCCTTAGAGTCTCAAAATTCTTTGGGTTTCGACGTCATGGACATGGGCTTGGTAGACGGGGTCAGGATCCCCCATAAGTTCAAGCCTCCTTGTTTTGAAAAATACAACGGGACTTCATGCCCCCGGACTCATTTACAATCTTTTCTGGGAAGGCTGAAGGCCTATACTATGGATGAGAAGCTCTGGATGTTCTATTTCGAAGACAGCTTAATAGGAGCCTCAAGAGAATGGTACTCTCACTTGACAAGGGCGACTATTAGATGCTGGAAGGACCTGGCAGAGGCCTTCATCAGACAGTATCAGTATAACCTAGACATGGCACCCAACAGGACCCTCCTAATGGGAATGTCACAGTCGTCAGGGGAAAGTTTCCGAGAATATGCCCAGAGATGGAGGCAACTGGCTGCTGCTGTTCAACCACCTATGTCTGAAAGGGAAATGGCAGATATGTTTATGAACACCCTTCAGGGAACTTATATTGACAGGCTGGCTGCTTTCTCTTCCACTAGCTTTGCAGATGTTGTCATAGCTGGGGAGAGAATTGAAAGCCTATTGAAGATGGGTAAGATCTCAGACAACGGTGCAAGCTCGTCCAGTAGTACAAGAAAGCCTTTTGCGGGCCCGAGAAGAACTGGCGAGACCAATGCCATCCACACCAACAGGAGCAGGCCCCAATATGTCCACAGGTCAATAGCAGCAGTCACCATTCCTGCTCCAGCTCATCCTCAACCCGTCTATCAACCTCCACAGCAAAACTATCAGCAACAACCTCAGTACCACCAGCAATCTCAGTATCCTCCAAGGAATTACAACAACAGCAACACCAGTAACAACAGTCAACAAAGGCCATTTCAACAGAGGCCTTCTCAAGCTAACAGGGTGATCGATCCGATCCCTATGCCGTATGCTACCTTGCTTCCACAACTCCTGAAACTCAACCTAGTTGAGCTAAGGACGCTGGCACCTCCAGATCCCAACAGTCTACCCAGGAACTATGACTCCAATGCTAGGTGTGCTTTTCATTCAAACGCACCTGGCCACAGTACAGAAAAGTGCAGAGCCCTGCATATGAAGGTACAAGACCTGGTAGACTCAAAAGCTCTGAATTTCGCACCACCACCCAATGTCAATAAGAACCCGATGCCGAACCACGGTGGCCCTAGAATTAACGCTATTGAAGAAGACAAGCCGTCTTATTTAATAACCAGTGTGGGCCAGATCAGGACACCGTTGGTGGAAATCAAGGCTCAACTCCTGGAATGTCAAATGTTCCCGGGGTGTGAGTTGGGTTGTGCTTACTGCAATATCTCGGTAAATGGGTGCGATAATTTAAGGAATGGCATAGATGGTCTTATTCAGAGTGGCCAACTTCAGATCACCACATCATTTCCAACAAATCCAGCAATCTCATCAGCAACGGTTTCAGAACCTCCTACAACTGCAGCAACCATTGTTCCTGACAATTCTTCGGCTTCATCAACAAGTACTTCATCAATTATCTCAACTGATCAGTTTTCAACAAATTTTCCTGCTACAACTCCAGCACCACTCCATTATGAAGCTCCTACAACAACAACATCCATTTTTCCACCATTGTCTCCTACAACACCAGCAACAAATCATGAAGATATCTCAACTGTCACCATATTCTATGATCCTGAAAGCAACTCTGCCTACAACTCAGAAGGTGTTGCTCCCATCGGAGCACCAATTACAATTTATTATGATCCACAGACTATCACAATTCCTTCCGCAGCTGCAGTCAGTCCAGTCACTATCACGGTGCCTGGACCAGTACCTTATGAAAGCAGTAATGCTATCCCCTGGCATTACGGCTCTGACTTGTACTGTGAGGGACAGAGAATCACTTTTGAATCATCAACCCCTGCACCACAAATTGACAATGTGGGAGGAGACGGAGGCTTCACTCGAAGCGGACGTCTTTTCGCTCCACAAATTCAGAGACCCACTGCCGAAGCAGAAGCTGCTGCCAAGGCAAAAGGGAAGAGCCCTGTGCAGGAAGATCAAGCTGTTAAGGAAGCTTTGAAGACACCATTCGATCAAGAGGTTGATGAGTTCATGCGAATCATCAAAAAGAGTGATTATAAAATAGTGGATCAGCTTCATCAGACGCCTTCCAAGATCTCAATCCTATCATTGCTTATGTGCTCCGAAGCCCATCGGAATGCACTACTCAAAGTCTTGCACGCAGCTTACGTGCCTGAGGAGATCACTGTCAATCAGCTGGAAGCTGTAGTTGGAAATGTTAATGCTAGTCACGGACTAGGGTTCACCAATACTGATTTGACAACGGAAGGCCGCAACCACAACAAAGCCTTGCACATAACCATGGAATGCAAAGGTGCTGTCCTTTCTCATGTGCTGGTAGACACGGGGTCATCCCTCAATGTCTTACCTAAAAAGGCCCTGGTGAAGCTAGAATATGATGGATTGGCATTGAGACCCAGCAACCTGGTGGTGAGAGCCTTTGATGGTTCAAAGAGATCGGTTCTGGGAGAGATCGAGTTGCCTATAACGATTGGCCCGCAGACCTTTAAAACTATCTTCTATGTGATGGACATTCAGCCTGCCTACAGCTGTTTGTTGGGTAGGCCATGGATTCACGCTGCTGGCACCGTGACCTCTACCCTTCACCAGAAGTTAAAATATGAGTGGGAGGGTCAAATCGTTACAATCTGCAGAGAGGAGGACATTTTTGTCAGCCACCTGGCAACCTATAAGTACATTGAAATGGACGGGGAGATCCATGAAACAATGAGCCAGGGGTTTGAAGCCTTGAATGTGAATGAAACATCTGATGTGCCTGGCACTTCAATATCATCATACCAACAAGCCCGGAGGGTTGTTGAGGGAGGAAACGCCCAAGGCTGGGGCAAATTGCTATCGGTGGAGAAGAAAGAGGACAAATTTGGGTTGGGTTACAAACCAACTCAACAAGATCAAGCAGCGGCTGCGAAAGAGCCCAATTTTGTGAGTGGGGGGATGCTTACCCCTGATGCTATCAACTGTCTGGAAGACGAGCTGGAAGAGGAACGCAACCTGGAAAGCTGGATTCGTCCAAAGATCCCGGGGAGCAGTGTCTCGAACTGGTCTTCCCAGGAAATTATAAGGGTTACTCATGCAGAGTAATTATTATTTCCTGTATTTTTATAAGCATGCATCAAAGTCTTGCATCTTGCCCAAGATAACAAGACTCATTTTGTAATCGGGCCATCTGTACTTTTTGTGCAAACAAGATTAATCAATGAGATATCAGACATCTTTTTGCAAATGAGTCTTTTTCTTTTCCGCTCACTGTTTTTCCATTTTTCTTTTTGTACAAAAAATAAATGGCAGTGTTTTCAAAATGACAATTTTTATTTCACTTTTCTAAACAAGACTAAAATCAGATCACTAAAATAAACAAACTTAACCCTTGCAGAGAGTACCTTCCAGACAGCACCGACAACAGCACGGCTGTGACTTCGTATGACTTTGACAATCCAATCAATCAAGCTGATGAAGGGGTTGAAGAAGAGTATGAGCTTCCTGAAGAGCTAGCCAGGTTGTTGAGACAAGAGGAAAAAGTTATTACTCCTCACCAGGAGGAGGTTGAAGTGATCAATCTTGGTACAGATGAAGACGTGAAAGAAGTTAAAATCGGGGCCTGCCTGCAAGACTCAGTGAAGAGACAACTGGTTGACCTGCTTCAAGAGTATTTAGATGTGTTTGCTTGGTCTTACCAAGATATGCCAGGGTTGGATACCGACATTGTTGTGCACAAGCTGCCTTTGAGAGAAGAGTGCCCACCGGTTAAACAGAAACTGCGCCGTACTCGTCCAGACATGGCAATGAAGATCAAAGAAGAGGTACAAAAGCAATGGGACGCCGGGTTCCTTGCCGTGACTAGCTATCCGCCGTGGGTGGCTAATATAGTACCTGTGCCTAAAAAGGACGGAAAAGTAAGAATGTGTGTTGATTACCGGGATCTGAACAGAGCCAGCCCGAAAGATGATTTCCCTTTACCTCACATTGATGTATTGGTTGATAATACGGCTCAGTTCTCGGTATTCTCCTTCATGGACGGATTTTCAGGATACAATCAGATTAAGATGTCACCTGAAGACATGGAGAAGACAACATTCATCACACCCTGGGGCACGTTCTGTTACAAGGTAATGCCATTTGGGCTCAAGAACGCTGGTGCAACATATCAACGAGCTATGGTAACATTATTCCACGATATGATTCAAAAAGAAATAGAATGCTATGTGGATGATATGATTGCCAAGTCCCTCACTGAAGAAGACCATCTGGTAAATCTGCTCAAATTGTTCAAGCGTCTGAGGAAGTACCAACTGAAGTTGAACCCCAACAAATGCACATTCGGGGTGCGATCTGGTAAGCTGCTGGGATTTATTGTAAGCGAGAAAGGGATTGAAGTTGACCCTGATAAAGTCAAAGCCATCCAAGAGATGCCTGCACCGAAAACTGAGAAAGAAGTTCGAGGGTTCTTAGGTCGATTGAACTACATTTCGCGGTTCATATCTCACCTTACAGCAACTTGTGAACCCTTGTTCAAGCTGTTAAGAAAAGAACAGACGGTCAGGTGGAACGAAGACTGCCAGAAGGCTTTTGACAAGATCAAGGAATATCTGCAAGAACCTCCAATCCTTATGCCTCCAGTTGAAGGAAGACCTCTGATAATGTACTTGACAGTATTAGAAGAGTCAATGGGGTGTGTGCTGGGCCAGCATGACGAGTCTGGTCGAAAAGAGTATGCAATTTACTACCTAAGCAAAAAGTTTACCGACTGTGAACAACGTTATTCACTGCTCGAGAAAACTTGATGTGCTTTAGCGTGGGCTGCTCGCCGACTGAGGCAGTATATGTTGACCCACACTACTTTATTGATCTCAAAGATGGACCCAGTTAAGTACATATTCGAGAAGCCAGCTCTTACCGGACGGGTTGCAAGATGGCAGATGATTCTCACAGAATACGACATCCAGTACACCTCTCAGAAAGCCATCAAAGGCAGTGTATTGTTTGAATATCTTGCTGAGCAACCCCTTGATGATTACCAGCCTATGAGGTTTGATTTCCCTGATGAAGACATCATGTTCATAAAAGCAAAAGATCATGAAGAGCCTGTTCACACTGAAGGGCCTGACCCGGAAGAAGAATGGACTATGATGTTTGATGGGGCTGTTAACATGAATGGTCGTGGTGTTGGTGCAGTACTCATTACCCCCAAAGGAGTTCACATGCCTTTCTCGGCAAGACTCACTTTTAACTGCACTAACAACGAAGCTGAATACGAAGCTTGCATTATGGGTCTTGAGGAAGCCATTGACCTCAGGATCAAGACGTTGGCTGTATTCGGAGATTCAGCTCTGGTAATCAATCAGACCAACGGCAAATGGTATACACACCAGGATCATCTAATACCTTACAGGGATTATACAAGAAGGTTATTGACGTTCTTCACAACAGTCAAGCTTGAGTATATCCCTCGGGACGAGAATCAATTTGCAGATGCTCTTGCTACCATTTCATCCATGATCAAAGTTCAAGCTGCTAACTTTGTACCTCAGATTTCAGTGTCGAGACTTGATAGACCAGCATATGTATTTGCAGCAGATGTTGTCAAAGACGATAAGCCTTGGTTCCATGACATTAAGTGCTTCTTAGAGGATCAAACATACCCACCTGGGGCATCTTCCAATGATAAGAAGACTTTGAGAAGGCTTGCTGGTAGTTTCTTCTTGAACACTGATGGGTCTTTATATAAAAGGAACTTTGATATGGTACTCCTCCGATGTGTTGACAAGACAGAAGCAGATTTATTGATGCATGAAGTGCACGAAGGCTCCTTTGGTACCCATGCTGGAGGACATGCAATGGCTAAGAAGTTGTTAAGATCAGGCTATTATTGGATCACAATGGACGCAGACTGTTGTGCCTATGCCAGGAAATGCCACAAATGCCAGATCTACGCAGATAAAGTGCATGTGCCTCCCAATCCTTTGAACATAATGTCTTCACCCTGGCCCTTTGCTATGTGGGGCATTGATATGATTGGCAAGATTGAGCCGACTGCTTCAAATGGCCACAGATTCGTCTTGGTCGCCATTGACTATTTCACCAAGTGGGTTGAAGCAGCCTCATATGCAAACGTCACAAGACAAGTGGTAGCCAGATTTCTGAAAAGAGATATCATCTGTCGATATGGAGTTCCCGAGCGAATCATTACTGATAATGGTTCCAATTTAAACAACAAAATGATGGCAGAGCTGTGCCGGGACTTCAAGATTCAACATCACAATTCTTCTCCTTACAGGCCAAAAATGAATGGCGCTGTTGAGGCAGCTAATAAGAACATCAAGAAGATTGTGCAGAAGATGGTAGTCACTTACAAAGACTGGCATGAAATGCTACCGTTCGCCTTGCATGGGTATCGCACGTCAATCAGGACATCCACTGGGGCAACACCGTATCAACTTGTGTATGGTATGGAGGCAGTCCTACCAGTTGAAGTTGAATTACCCTCCCTCCGGGTACTGATGGATGTTAAACTGAGTGAAGCAGAATGGGTTAGGTCCCGATACGAGCAACTGAGTCTGATCGAAGAGAAAAGATTGGCTGCAATCTGTCATGGGCAGTTGTATCAGAAAAGAATGAAGAAGGCCTTCGATCAGAAAGTCAGACACCGAGAGTACCAAGTGGGAGATCTTGTGTTGAAAAGAATCCTCCCTCCTCATACAGACCACAGGGGCAAATGGACTCCAAATTATGAAGGACCATTTGTGGTAAAGAAGGTTTTTTCCGGTGGAGCACTGATGCTCAGCACCATGGATGGTGAAGATTTCCCATCCCCTGTGAATTCAGATGCAGTTAAAAAATACTTCGCATAAAAAATGACCCGCTGGACACAAAAACAGAATGTAAGTCCAGGCAAAAATAGGGCATCCCGGCGAGTCAAAAACAGAATAAAAGACTCGGGCAAAAATAAGGGAAAATAAATAAAAAATGTACACCCGCTGAGTTGAAAAGCCGCATTGGACAGCTCAGGCAAAAATGGGTATCCCGATGGATTGAAAACCCGAAGGGGCGATCCATGCAAAATAAGGGAATAAGCGAACAACTGCATTCTGAGTTCGTCTGTATCATCTACAACTTGGTAAGCTTCAACAAGATCAAGCTTCAATCAGAATCAACATTCTTCAAAAGCAAGATGAGAAGAACGTCAAAAGTCATACGGGTCATAGTGAAGAGGAAGCTCCTAAAAGCGTCATCAACACTGCCAGCATTTTTGTTTTTCAATTTGTAACAACCTCCTCATTTCGGGGGACTTGTTTCTTTGACTGTAGCTCGCCAATTCAGGGCATATGAATTAATAAAAATCAGATTTTCAGTCATGTCTCGTCTCGTACATTTTATTTGCAAAAATGTCTGATGTCTTAAAGAAAAAATGATTGCATAAGAATACAGATGCTTATCTTCAAATAAAAACATGCTTGCAGGAAATATACTTACTCTCAGAAGTATCTAAACTCCTATGACGGAATCCAGTAAAGGATACCTCGGGATTATCTTGTGTGTTTCTCTATCTTTTTCAGGATTGCAGGTATCCAGAGCGCAACTTGGGGCATATAAGCTTCATCCCAGCAAGCTGGCAAATCAACACTCAATTTAGCACCCAAAGTGCTCTCTCCCCAGCTGAGTTGCCTCCCGTGACTTCCCCAGCTGAGTTGCCACTTGTTGCTTATCCCCATCAGAGCTGCCAGGCATCGCAGAAGGCACCTATATCCCCGGCTGAGTCAAGAATCTACTTCAGCAGAATCCCTAGGGAGATCTCAATGATTTCTCTTTCTCCCCAGCCGAGTTGTCATCCTCAGTCGGGTACAAAAGTCAAAGAGCTATCTCCCCACAGAGTTCCAGCCTCTATCCAGAAGAGCAGCGCACGAAGAAATCACAACAGAATACAGAAGGCTTCTACAAACCCCAGCTGGGTCCCTCACTTATTGGGATAGGTCTATCAGTGACCAGTATCCCCAAGCAAATATCATCAGATCTATCAATGATCTCATCCCCAGCTGGGATGTCCATTTCAAACAGATCGACCAGAGATCTTCACGGCAACGGGATCCGAATCCCAGATCGGTATCTTTGCATAATCATAGCATTCGCATCATATTCACCCACAAAACGTAGCATTCCGTTTAATACAGAGCATTACGGCAAAAATCAAATACATGGCATAATCATAAGTCATGTTGTGAATCGAACGCTTGTAAATATTGACAGTCAATCAACAATATGCAAAAAAAATCCCCCAGAGTCCCAGCAAAAGCAGTTGCCTCACAATTCACAAACACCAGTTGATACCCGTCCGTGTCATCACTCCCCAGTAAAGTCGCCTGAACACTCTTTACAAACAAGATCACCCGTATTACAGATACGTCCTGACACCCGTCCGTGTCATACCCCCAGCAGAAAGCCAAAGACATCCTCTTTGCACTCACCTACTTATATACATCTTCTTGACACCCTTCCGTGTCATATCCCCAGCGCAGTCGCCTACACTTTTACAACCCATATACTTGTTGATACTATACTTTTCTCCTTTTTGACACTTGTCCGTGTCACTCTCCCCAGCAGACAAATACTCATCTATACAAAATTCACACTCATACAGATACTCGTCCGTATCTTACATACACCACTTGTATACCCCCGCAGATTCAACAATAGTCTTTGTTCTTTGTTAACCAGTTGGTACTTGTCCGTACCATCATCTCAGAACATGCGTCTAGCGTTTGTTTCTACATGATACTCGTCCGTATCATAGTCTTAAGGATGCTCGTCCGCATCTTTAATCCATACACCATATCAAGCACTCTCGTCTTCTTGAATATAGACACTCGCCTGTGTCTACTTTTCCCCAGAAGAGTCCTTTCAGATGCAACACTCGTCCGTGTTCCTTGTTAACCCGTTGATACTCGTCCGTATCATCATCTCTGAACATGTATCAGTTTGTTTCTACCCGATACTCGTCTGTATCATAATCTTAAGGATGCTCGTCCGCATCTTTAATCTATACACAACATCTAAGCACTTATACTTTCCTTTCTTGGTTGTGAACACTCGTCCGTGTTCACTATATCCCCAGTAGATCGCCAGGTAAGCATTTTCTTTTTATCTGACACTCGTCCTGTGTTATGATAAACCCTGAGAGCAGCCGTACCCTGTTGAGTGGTCGTCCTCCACTTCTTGATGGTCGTCCTCCATCATGCTCGTCCGATGGCCGTCCCCATCGTTGTTTTAGCAGCCGTCCCCTGCTAGGTGGTCGTCCTCCACCTCTTGATGATCGTCCTTCATCATTTTATCCAATGGCCGTCCCCATTGTTGATTTTGGTTATCTGGCACTCGTCCTGTGTCATGAGAAACCTCGAGAGCAGCCGTCCCCTGCTAGGTGGTCGTCCTCCACCTCTTGATGGTCGTCCTCCATCATGCTCGTCCGATGGCCGTCCCCATCGTTGACCTTTTATCCGGCATTCGTCCTATGTCGCGATATTTTCGGCAGCCGTACCCTGCCTGGTGGTCGTCCTCCACCTTAGATGACCGTCCCTCATCTTAACCCAACAGAGCAGCCGTCCCCTGCTAGGTGATCGTCCTTCACCTTTGATGACCGTACCTCATCATCTGTTTATTTCATTTATTCTTTAACCCGATGGCCGTCCCCGTCGTGGTCCTTTTTCTTTTTAGCCCGATGGCCGTCCCCATCGTCGGTTACCTTGCTTTATGAACTTGATGGCCGTCCCCGTCATGTTTCATTGATCCCCAGAGATTTTTACAGTTTTATCGTGATGGCCGTCCCCATCATATTTTCTTATTTTTCCCAGCTAGTCGGCCGTCCCCGTCTTGGCTTTACCTTTTACCCCCAGCATGTCGGCCGTCCCCGTCATTGCTTTATGTTCAGCACCTTTCCCAGCAGGTCGGCCGTCCCCGTCGTTGCTCTTTACCCAGCAGTCGTCCTCTGCTCGACGGTCGTCCTCCGTCACCCACACTTTACAATATGCTTTATTTTTCTTTATAATCTATATCCCTTTTCTTCTTCATTCTGTGAGTGCAAATTTTGGACTGTCTTTGGTATTCAACCACAAGTTATCTTGTTTGCCTGATAAGCCGTTGCTTACATCCTGCACAGCTAACTCATGTTTGAATAGGGGCAGCTGTAAACACCCCAAATTTGCCCTCACCCATTCACACCATGGCTTGTGATCTTCTCATATGCATAAACACAATCATACCATCTCATATCACAATTTTGATTCACTGCATAGTTTCTAAGTCATCTGCATCTAGGGTTTGTGATCTGAGCAATCCAAGAGCCTCTTGAGCCACTCCAGAGGCCACCAATCACTTCAAAGGGATCCATGTGTGTTCTTATATCATATTACATCCTCTCAAAGTCAAAAATTCCAAAGAATCACAAGAACTGGGTTTGGTATGGATGCAGAGCCAAGTTTGACTGCACAGTTGACCCAAAATTAGGGTTTTGGTTTCAGAGGCCATAACTCCAATTTTTTGGTCATTCTTGTTTCCCTTGATCTCTATATGGTATAGGGAGTATGCATATCAATTTTCATGAAGAAATTCCATGGGGAAGTCATCTGATTAAGAGTTGACTTTCTGGACAAGTCAGTGCAAAATCAGGGCATCTGAGGCCCCCAATGACCCAACCAATGGGTGATCTTCATCATTTTGAGTGTATATGATCTTTATTTGATCATGGAAGAAGGTTGAAGTTCACAAAAATCAAGAATTTGGAGTTTTTGCAAATGTTGACTTTTTGGGCATAGTTGACTTTTCAAGAATGCTTCATTTTAGGTCATTTTTCAAGCCTTGATTCTTGATCCAAAAAAGCTTCAAATGAAAAAACTTTGGTCATGAAAGTTGTAGATTACATCTTTCCCTTTTCAAAAAGTACAAGAACATGATCAAATTCTTCTTGGATCAAAAGTTATGGTGTGACAAAGTTGGCAAAAATCATTGATTTTCAAGATGTGCACCAAATGAGAATTTTGCAAAACCATGAACCAAGGCTGTTTGTGACCTCTAGTTGACATCAAACCATGACACAAACATTCTATGTGACCTAAAAATCAGAATTGGACCAAAGATCACATGTGTATGGTTTGTGTGACAAGACTTTTCCATGAAGTTTCAAAAAGAGCCAACTTGCAAAACCACTCATCACACTTCCTACAACTTGCAACATTGGATGCTGACTTTGGCTAGCCTTTCCCCTCACCCTTGCTGCGCAGCCCCATGCCTTGTACTAGCCTAGAACCAAGCCATACTTCCCTTACACAAAAAGTGGACTTTTGGCAAAAGCAAACTTACCAATCAATAGAGGCCATGTCAAATCATCTGACCTATAGGATTAAAATATACTATCCAAATGCTGGCCATAACACTCAAGAAGCAAGGCTGAAACAACACACACCAACACATACACAAAAACACTCCCTTGTGCAAAACTCTTCGAATCTGCCTCCACAAACTTCAAACATCCAAACCATTTTCACCAATCATCTTACCATGTTCCATTGAGTAGAAACCAGCAAAGAACCAAGCCTGAAACAAGCCATAACACCATTTCACCATTTTCACTCCAACTTGCAGTTTCTTTCGAAACTCACTCCACAGTTCACAAACACTCAAACCAACTCCACAAACCTTCTCTACTCACCCTCTGGACCACAAGCAACCCTTCACCATTTCCAGAAACAGCCTGAATCACCATTGCCATGTTCAACTGAGTTTGAGCAGAAGCTTGTCAAACTCCTCATCCAGCCAACATAAACTCTTCCTAAGCATTCAAGGATCATCTGGGGACCAAGTAGAGTGGATTGCACTAAAGGGAGTGGTCAGAAAGTGGCTGAAGTGAAAGCTTCGAATCTCAGGTAGCTCAAGAAATATTTTTCCAGAAATCATTTTTTATGTTCTAAACTTGTTCTCCATGCTTCACTGAGTATTCTGATGCTTTTAGTTTTGGAAATGGTGATGAAATGAGCATTTAATTGATCTCTGAAACTCTGTTGACCTAAATATTGTTTGTTTCGATTCATGTTTCTGGGGAAAAATAAATGATGTTTGTGATGGGGTTTTGATTCAGGGGATCATGGGAATCATTTCTGTATGTTTGGTTTTCATTTTTGTTACGTTTTGAGAGAGTTTGGAGATTTTCAGGTGGCCTTCCCACCGGAGAAGACGACCGGAGGTCTTCTCCGGCCACCTGAAAATAATTAGGGCATAACCCCTGTAATTAGTGTCATTTGAATTTCGTGCGTTGGATTGGGTTGACCCGTTGACTACCCGCGCGCATGTGTGGCCAGGATCTTTCCAATTAGCCCTAATCCACTTAATTAGATTTAATTAATTATAATTAAAATAATTTAGTCAGATGCAATCCTGTCCCTCCAAAAGCGCGCGTGGTCAATGCATTCAAACCCAGTCTCAATCTCAACCCTCCATTCTGATTACTTTTCATTTATTTTCTTTTTTATTTCATTTCTTTTCATTTAACTTGCATATTTTATTTAAAATAGTAAAAAATGTCTAAAAATTATGAAACTTTTTCTCATGGGTTTTAATAATTTTTATGACATAAAAATATTTTTGTTTTTATTTTTATCGTTAAAAAAGCATTTTTAAATATTTAAAAGATTATTTTTAATTGATTAATGGAAATTAATTTATTAAAAATACTTTTAGGTATTTAAAAATCACCAAAAAATTCATGAAATGTTCTAAGACATTTAGAAACATTGTCCAACCTTCAAACCAAATTTCTTTTTTGATCTTGATGCATTTTGAGAATTTTTCATTGAATAAAAATCATTTTTGTGCATTATTTTGATCCTAAGTTCAAAAAATCATTTCTGCCTATCTATGAAGAGTTGGACATTGATTCTTCTTGCATTGCATTGTGTTTAGCATGTAGTTTCTAGGATTAAATGGCCATGGTTTGATTCCTCATTTTCAATTTGTTTGGCATTTCTTTTGTTTAGGAACCCTAAAAACCCTAATAACTTGTAAAAATCATAACTTGAGATTGGTTAAGAGTTGAGACCTCCTCTTTGGACATTGGTTTAGTATAAGATTAGGGGCCTTTTGAGTGGCATTTTCCATTTTTTATCTTAGGGTTTGCTTCTGTTTTTGTTTTTTTGTTTGATGTTTGGTTCATGAACCCTAATTTGGGCTTCCATTTGCATCCCTCTTGCATTCTCTTGCATAACATGACTTGCCATGACATTTCAAGCATCCATTTGATTCATTTGACATCATAAGACATATAGAAAGCATGTTTGATCATTGCATCATGTATTTGCCATGTTGTATGCCATGTGCACTTCATAACTTTTCATGTATGTTCATGCTTCTTAACTTGCACCATTTGCATCCATGAACTTGTATGACCATTTCCATGTGCTGCCTCATGTTTGTAGCATCTCATAACATCATTTGCATCATGTGTATGTTTCTGGTTTTGTTTCTCATCATGTCATTTCATCTCATCTTGCATTGCATTGCATCTTTCTCACTAACATTTCAGGTGGTAAGTGATGATGGGAAGTGAATTTGCCTTCACTTCTCATGACTTTTCTCTTCATATCTCTTGCATCCATTGCTGCATTTTTATACGTGTTTGAGTTTGAGCTTGCTCATTCTTGTTCCTCCCACTTTCTTTCTTCAAGTGACTTGACTTCTTGAATGAAGCAAGTCACTTTGCTTCTCTTGATCCTGTTCATTTGCTTCCTGGTGGTTTCCATTGAAGATCTTCTCTTGAAAACCTCACAAACCTTAGGAACAACCATGCATGACAATGATTAGGGTTTTGATTAGTCCCCCACTTAATTTTACCTTTGTGTCTCTTTGAGTCCTCTCTTCTCACCTCATAATCAGGGACTAAACCTTAAAGGCTTTAAGGCTTTGTGATTAAGCTTATGCCTGCATCCTTCTCTTAGGATGGAGTGTATGAATTTAATCCTAAGTGTTAAACCCTTAATGTGTTTAACTCCTTTAATCAATTCATTTAATAATCATCAAGACATCACACTTGTAACTTGGGCCTTGCATTAGGGTTCTAATTCTTCCTTAATTGGTTAAGAAGGACTAACCCTAGTGTTAATGGACAAGTCCCCCTCAAGTTGTCTTACAAATCATAAAATCCACTTCATCATCATACCATTAAATAAAATCCACTTAATAAAGGTTTGTTTTGTCATGAGTTTAATCCCTAATCATGGATTAAGCTGAGGAGCTTTCCTCAGCTTAAACACCCTCATCTATTATCCTTCTATTAGGATGGTGTAATGAGTCTGTTTAATCCCTGATTATGGCTTAACCTCATTACTTAACACTAAACAAAAAACCAAAAACATCTAAATAATCACAAGTAGGTTAATGATCTTAATCCTACATCAAAGGTGATTAAGTGTGAGAATCTGACTTCACACTTAAGGTATTCTCATTACCCCTAATCAGAGGGAAGATGTGATGAGTTTACTAACCCATTGGTTTAGGCTTAAGCTCATTAACTTATGACAAACCTTCAAAAGCAATAAAAGACTGAAAACATAAAAAACAAACAATAATCGTCTCCTTCGGGATTCTTTTCTCACCTCATTCACTCATAAACGAGAACTTGCTTCTTCCGTCTAATGCAAGACAGTTTGCACCTGAGCCAGACAGGTCATACACTTGAGCATAGACAAGTAAGCAGTTCATAAGTCAATTCACCTTTCAGTCTCTTTGGGTCGAACTACGGTGTTCTGACTTCCTCATTGCACGAGAGGATACGTAGGCATAACTTAACAGTTATCGAACAAAAGTCTCTGTACATTCCCCCTCTTTCTAGCCTCATTCTTTTAGCCTCATGATCTTGGGCAATTCATTCTTATTCCTTACACTGACACTGTACACATTACACTTTACACTTCTTTACACTGACACCTGTACATCCTTTTCCAGCTATTTTATATACAGATTGCACTGACACTACCCCTTTAAAACACAAATCTTTTAAGCGTGGATCCCGTCGAGTACGGCGGACAATCTGGGTGCTAATACCTTCCCAGGTTGTAACCAACCCCCTTTCTCAGTCTCTCTGGTTCGCAAACCGTCTTATCCATCTCTTTCTAGGTCTATGCAGCATTGCCTTTCCCCCGGGATAAAAATGCCTAGCTGGCGACTCTATTCATTCTCCAGTGAGTTCACGGCTGTGTGTTCTCATTGTCCCTCTCGCCGACCGTTCGCGTCTGTACCTTTATCTGGGCCTGGCCCCACTTATCGGGAGCGACAAGGTGGATACCCTGAAACACAAATAAGCAAATGTCAATATGATGCAATGATTATGTATGCAAATGATATGCAAGGGTTTGTGACTGAGTTGGATCTGATCAAGTGCTCTGATATAAGTCCATGTGTGTAAGAAATCCAGATGGAGGTCCATAAGTCCAGTAACCAAGGTGGGGGCTCAAATAAAGAGCCACATGTCCAGGGTTTAGAATCACAAGAATTGTTCCAACATGGAGTATTCTTAATCAAGTCAAAGTAACAGGGTATTCTGAGGTCAAGGTACCTGCAAACCTGTAAACAGCCCAACCCCCTCACTGGTGGTGTTCTAAAACAAGGATCCTCAGACTTGGATCAGTTATGAGAAGTGTAAACACTTCTAACCCGGAGGTACAGTGTTTACAATAACCATAAAAGTTCCTCCTCTAATTCTCCCCAGTTTCTGAAGGTCAATACTAAAAGGTCATCCAGACTTAGCAGGCTTCCCAGATAGCCCTAGCATTGCATGAAATCTGCAACACAGAGTTCTCAAGAAGAAACCCATATCTGAACCGTGTTTCATATTCCCGCACCAGACCGAAATGGAATGGGAAAGAATATGATTCACTCTAGCCTAGGTGTCACTCAGGTCCCAGGTATAGGACCTTAACTCTCAATGGAACACCCACCCACCAAAGCAAACAACAGATCCAGCCAGCAGCACAGTATGACAAATATGATAATATGCAAAGCTATAAAGGAAACAGTAAAGCAACTGTACATAAAGCAATAAACAAAAATAAATATACAAACACAAATAAGCACATAACACCCCAGTGAACACAAATCAAACAAGCGCTAGGAGGAACCCACTAAAAGAACCAGAAGCCCTGGTCACAATATAAGGGTCCCCAGCAGAGTCGCCAAGCTGTCGCTCCCACTAAATGAAGCTAAGTCAGATAGGGTACAGACGCGAACGGTCGGCGAAAGGGACAATGAGAACACACAGCAGTGAACCCACTGGAGATGAATAGAGTCGCCAGCTAGGCATTTTTATCCCGGAGGAAAGGCAATGCTGCATAGACCTAGAAAGATATGGATAAGACAGTTGCGAACCAGAGAGACTGAGAAAGGGGGTTGGTTACAACCTGGGAAGGTATTAGCACCCAGATTGTCCGTCGTACTCGACGGGATCCACGCTTAAGAGATTTGTGTTTTAGAGGGGTAGTGTCAGTGCATTTTGTGTATCATAGCTGGGGAAGATGTACAGGTGTCAGTGTAAAAGAAGTGTGAAGTGTATAAATGATGTGTCAGCGTAGGAATGAGAATGAATTGCTCATGATAATGAGGCTAAGAAAATAAGGCTAGAAGGAGGGGGAATATACAGAGACTTTTGTTCGATAACCGTTAAGTTATGCCTACGTATCCTCTCGTGCAATAAGGAAGTCAGAACACCGTAGTTCGACCCAAAGAGACTGAAAGGTGAATTGACTGATGAACTGCTTGCTTGTCTATGCTCAAGTGTATGACCTATCTGGCTCAGGTGCTAACTGTCTTGCATTAGACGGAAGAAGCAAGTTCTCGTTTGTGAGTGAATGAGATGAGAAAAGAATCCCGGAGGAGACGATTGTTGTTTGTTTTCAGTCTTTTATTGCTTGTGAAAGTTTGTCATAAGTTAATGAGCTTAAGCCTAAACCAATGGGTTAGTAAACTCATCACATCTTCCCTCTGATTAGGGGTAATGAGAATACCTTAAGTGTGAAGTCAGATTCTCACACTTAATCACCTTTGATGTAGGATTAAGATCATTAACCTACTTGTGATTATTTAGATGTTTTTGGTGTTTTTGTTTAGTGTTAAGTAATGAGGTTAAGCCATAATCAAGGATTAAACAGACTCATTACACCATCCTAATAGAAGGATAATAGATGAGAATGTTTAAGCTGAGGAAAGCTCCTCAACTTAATCCATGATTAGGAATTAAACTCATGACAAAACAAGCCTTTGATTAAGTGGATTTTATTTAATGGTGTGATGATGAAGTGGATTTTATGATTTGTAAGACAACTTGAGGGGGACTTGTCCATTAACACTAGGGTTAGTCCTTCTTAACCAATTAAGGAAGAATTAGAACCCTAATGCAAGGCCCAAGTTACAAGTGTGATGTCTTGATGATTATTAAGTGGATTTTATTAAAGGATTTAAACACATTAAGGGTTTAACACTTAGGATTAAAGTTATACACTCCATCCTAATAGAAGGATGCAGGCATAAGCTTAATCACAAAGCCTTAAAGCCTTTAGGGTTTAGTCCATGATTATGAGATGAGAAGAGAAGACTCAAAAGAGACACAAAGGTAAAACTAAAAGGGGAGACTAATCAAAACCCTAATCATTGTCATGCTTGGTTGTTCCTAAGGTTTGTTAGGTTTTCAAGAGAAGTCTTCAATGGAACCACCAGGAAGCAGATGAAAAGATCAGGAGAAGCAAAGCAAACTTGCTTCATTCAAGAAGTCAAGTCACTTGAAGAAAGAAAGTGGGAAGAAGAAGAATGAGCAAGCTCAAACTCAAACACATATAGAAATGCAGCATTGATGCTAGAGAGATGAAAAGAAAAGTTATGAGAAGTGAAGGCAAATTCACTTCTCAACATCACTCACCACCTGAAATGTTAGAAAAGAAATGCAATGCAATGCAAAAATGGGGTGAGATGACATGATGAGAAACAAAAACCAGAAGCATTTACATGATGTCAATGATGCTATGAAAGGCTATAAACATGAGGCAGCACATGGAAATGATCATACAAGTTCATGAATGCAAATGAAGCAAGTTAAGAAGCATGGACATACATGAAAAGTTATGAAGTGCACATGGCATACAACATGGCAAATACATGATGCAATGATCAAACATGCTTTCAATATGTCTTATGATGTCAAATGAATCAAATGGATACATAAAATATCATGGCAAGTCATGTTATGAAAGAGAATGCAAGATGGATGCATATGGAAGCCCAAATTAGGGTTTATGAACAATACATCAAACAAAAATCAAAAACAGAAGCAAACCCTAAGATAAAAAATGGAAAATGCCACTCAAAGGACCCCTAATCCTATACTAAGCCAATGCCCAAGGGAGAGGTTTCAACTCCTAACCAAACTCAAGATATGATTTTCCTAAGATTTCTAGGGTTTTAGGGTTCCTAAACAAAAGAAATGTCAAACAAATTGAAAATGAAAGATCAAATCATGGCCATTTAATCTCACAAACTACATGCTAAACACAATGCAATGCAAAAAGAATCAATGTCCAACTCTTCATGGATAGGCAGAAATGATTTTTTGAACTTTGGATCAAATTAATGCATAAAAATGGTTTTTATTCAATGAAAAATTCTCAAAATGCATCAATATCAAAAAATAAATTTGGTTTGAAGGTTGGAAAATGTTTCTAAATGTCTTAGAACATTTCATGAATTTTTTGGTGATTTTTAAATACCTAAAAGTATTTTTAATAAATTAATTTTCATTAATCAATTAAAAATAAACTTTTAAATATTTTAAAATACTTTTTAAATGCTAAAAATGAAAATAAAAATATTTTTGTGTCTTAAAAATTAATGAAACTCTTGACAAAAAGTTTCATAATTTTTAAAACATTTTTACTATTTTAAATAAATTGTATAAAACAAATGAGAAAAATGTGAAAATAAAATGAAATAAACTGAAGTCAACTGAATGGAGGGCTGGGATTTGCTCTGGGTTTGAAAATGTTGACCGCGCGCGTGAATGAAGGGTCTAGATTGCTTCTGACTTTAATTAAGTTTTATGAAATAATTAAATGAGTTAATGGTGATTAGGGCACAGTGGACCCATCTGAACCACTCATCCACGCGCGAAGTCAAGGAAAGTCAGATGATCCTACGCTCAAGATTCAAAGTTGCTTAATTAACCAGGCTTAACCCTAATTACATTCAGGCGACCGGAGATGAGCTCCGGTCGTCTTCTCCGGCCATGTCAAAACCCTAGCTTCTTATCTAGGCTACCCCAAGTCAAATTAAACGCCCAGAAACAATCCTCACACTTCTAGCAACTCAAATCAACAATCAATCATCATTTATCTAGCAAGAACAGGCTGAATCGAAACAAAACAAAAATGGGGCCAAACTTTCAGACACTCATAAAATACTCATTTTTTCACCATTTTCGATTCTAAACATATCACAATGATCCTTAAAGCATGCACTTTCAGTTTATAACAAAAAATCAAAGCTTTATGAGAAAGTGTTCTTGGCCATACCTGAGCTGGAAAACTTCAATAGTGAGCTTCCAGAACTTCCTTTGTGTGCAAATGAACTTCTTTGACTCCCTTGAACTCAAAGAGAAGCTTCAAAGTTCTTGTGGATGGCTGGTTTGAAGAGGGAAGTTCTGGTGCAGCAGGTTTCACAGTCAGGAATGGTGAGGTTTCAGGCTACTCCAATGGTGGATTCTTGCTCTCTTGAGTGTGTTTGACTTGTTAGTGAAGAAAGTTTTGGTGTTTTGTGGCTGTGGAAGGTGATTCGAAGAAGGGAAGCTTTGTGACAGTTTTTATGAAGGCTGAGTTCTAGTGTGCTCCTGGCTGTTTTGAGTGTTGGTCTGGGCTTAATGAAGCATGGTGAGTTGATTAGTGGAATTGGTTTTTGTGCTTGTGAGCTATGGAGACAGATTCGAAGAGAAATGCAAAATGGGGTGAGTTTGTGTATGTCTTGCTAGGGCTTGTTTCAGGCTGGCTCCTTGTGTGAAATGGCTAGCAAATGGATAGTATAAACAACTCCAATTGGTCAGATGATGTGACCTGGCCTGCTGTGATAGGTAAGTTCACTTTTGCAAAATGTCAACTTTTTGGTAAGAGAGGCATGGGTTGAACCATAGGCTAGTACAAGCATGTGGGCTGGTGCAGCATGGTGAGGTGAGAGGCTATGGCTGGTTCAATAGCCAATGCAGCAAGTGGGTGAAGTGTGATGAGTGGTTTTGCAACTTGATCATTTTTGAAACTTCATGAAAATCTCTTGCTTTGCCAACCATGAACATGTGATCTTTTGGTCCAAATCTGATTTTTAGAACTTGTGTGATGTTTGTACATTGGTTTGATATGAACTAGAAGTCACAAATGCCTTGGTACAAAGCTTTTGCAAGTTTCTCATTTGAGGCATATCTTGAAAATTAGTGATTTTTGCCAACTTTGACACACCATAACTTTTGATCCAAGAAGAATTAGATCATGTTCTTGTACTTTTTGAAAAGGGAAAGATCTAATCTACAACTTTCATGACCAAAGTTTTTCCATTTGAAGCATTTTTGGATCAAAAAGTAAGGTTTGAAAAGTGGCATAAAATGACATATTCTTGAAAAGTCAACCATGCCCTAAAAAGTCAACTTTGCAAAAACTTGTAATCCTTGAATTTTGTGAACTTCAACCTTCTTCCATGATCAAATAAAGATCAAATACACTTAAAATGATGAAGATCACCCCTTGGTTGGGTCATTGGGGGCCTCAGATGCCCTGATTTTGCACTGACTTGTCCAGAAAGTCAACTCTTGATCAGATGACTTCCCCATGGAATTTCTTCATGAAAATTGATATGCATACTCCCTATACCATGTAGAGACCAATGGAAACAAGAATGACCAAAAAAATTGGAGTTATGGCCTCTGAAACCAAAACCCTAATTTTAGGTCATCTGTGCAGTCAAGCCTGGCTCTGCATCCATACCAATCCCAGTTCTTGTGATTCTTTTGCATTTTTGACTTTGAGAGGATGTAATATGATATATGAACACAAATGGATCCCTTTGAAGTGATTGGTGATCTTTGGAGTGGCTCAAGAAGCTCCTGGATTGCTCAGATCACAAACCCTAGGTGCAGATGACTTAGAACCTATGCAGTGAATCAAAAATGTGATATGAGATGGTATGATTGTGTTTATGCATATGAAGCAATCACAAGCCATGGTGTGAATGGGTGAGGGCAAATTTGGGGTGTTTACAGTAAGGAAATAAGATTCTCTAGGGATTAAAAGTAAAGAAATGATGGGGACGGCCATCAGGTTTGCAAAGTAAAGGTAAACAACGATGGGGACGGCCATCGATTCAAAGAATAAATGAAATATTGATGAGGGACGGTCATCAAAGGTGAAGGACGATCACCTAGCAGGGGACGACTGCTCTTTATCACGACATAGGACGAATGTCGGATAGAAAAGATCGACGATGGGGACGGCCATCGGATAAGCATGATGAAGGACGATCATCAAGAGGTTAAGGACGATCACCTAGTAGGGTACGACTGCTCTCGGGGTTTATCATGACATAGGACGAATGTCAGATAACCAGATCAATGATGGGGACGGCCATCGGATAAAATGATGAAGGACGATCATCAAAAGGTGAAGGACGATCACCTAGCAGGGGACGGCTGCTAAATATCACGACATATGACAAATGCCGGATAGAAAAGGGTTCCAATAATGGAGATTCCGCTGGGGAAAGGATGAGGGATGGTCATCAAAAGGTGAAGGACGATCACCTGTCAAGGTACGGCTGCCGGAAGTATCACGACATAGGACGAACGTCGGATAGAAGAAAGTTGCTTTGTTGGTGACTTACTGGGGAATGGTAAAACACGGACGAGTGCTTACGCTTAAGAAATAAAAGGTATAAGTGTTTTGATGTTGTGTATAGATTAAAGATGCGGACGAGCATCCTTAAGACTATGATACGAACGAGTATCGGTAGAAACAAACGCTGACGCGTGTTTTGAGATGATAATATGGACGAGTACCAACTGGTTAACAAAGAACATGGACGAGTGTCGAATCTGTGGGGAATAGGTGTATATGAGATACGGACGAGTATCTGTGAGTAAAAACAAGTATTGTGAAGTATAAGCAAGACACGGACGGGTGTTCAATTTGCTGGGGAGGAGTACGACACGGACGGGTGTCAGAAGAGAAAGTATATAAGTTATGAACTTATGAGTGTAAAAAGGTATTCTGGCAACCTGTGGGGATAGGATGACACGGACGGGTGTCGATGAGAGTGTATTATAAACAAGTGTTTGGCAATCCTGCTGGGGAATCGTGACACGGACGGGTGTCAAGAAAATGTATATAGGTATCTGCAGGTGAATGATACGACACGGACGAGTGTCGAAAAGGTGTATATGAACATATATTTGTGAGTACGAAGGGGACGCTTTGGCTTTTTATGGGGAGATATGAGGTGACACGGACGAGTGTCGAGAAGAACATGTTATGGACAAGCATCTGTTTGTAGAAAGTGTTCTGGCGACTTTACTAGGGAATGATGACACAGACGAGTGTCGAAAGGAGCATGTATCTGTATCTGAGAGTACAAAGGGGACGCTTTGGCTTTTATGTGCAAGGGATGTATTTTGTATATTGCTGATTAGGTACTGTTGGTATTTACAGGTGACTGGTTCGAACCTGACTTGTGATCATGCAATATGTTTGATTTTTGCCGTAATGCTTTGTGTTAAAACGGAATGCTACGTTTTGTGGGGAAATATGATGCGAAGCTATAATTATGCAAACGAAACCAATCCGGGATTCGGATCCCGCTGCGGTGAAGATCTCTAGCTGATCTGCTTGGAAGGAGAATCCCAACTGGGGATGAGATCATTGGTAGATCTGATAAAACATATGGTTCTGCTTGGAGGACTAGATCACTGATAGATCTATCCGGTAAGGAGATATCCCAGCTGGGGATGAGGAGACTTTCGTCACTTTGTTGTGTGAGAATTTCATGCATTGCTCTTCTGGGAGAGGCTGGAACTCTGTGGGGATCTCGGATGGAGATGAGGATGCTTTGACAACTCTGTTGGGGAAGGAGCATTTCAGATGCTGCTTCAGAAGATGCGCTGGAGAAGTGATGCTTGGCATGCCCCATGTTGCGTATTGAATACCTGTAACCTGTTAAGACAAAAGAAACGCACAAGTATCCTGAGGTATCCCTTACCGGATTCCGTCATAAGAGTTAGATATTCCTGAGAGTAAATACATTTCCTGCAAGCATTTAATTAGAAAGGCACATCTGTTTTATGCAAATATTATATTATGGATATTGGACATTTTGCAAACGAAACAAAAATGTATAAGACGAAGTGTGACTGAAAATTTTGATTTTATTAATCTGGGTGCCCTGATTTGGCAAATACAGTCAAAGAAACAAATCCCTTGAAATGAGGAGATTGTTACAAAATTGAGAAAAATAAAGGTGTTGGCAATGTTGACGACGCTCCGGTGAGCTCCCTTTGCTATGACCTGTATGACCTTGACGTTCTTCTCATCTTGCTTTCTGAAGAAGGTTGATTCTGACCGATGCTTTAACCTTTCGAAGCTTGCCGTGTTGTTGAGATACAGACGAATTCAGAATGCAGTTGTTCGCTTATTCCCTGATTTTACGTGGATCGCCCTTTCGGGTTTTCAATCCACCGGGATACCCATTTTTGCCCGAGTTGTCTAATGCAGCTTTTCAACTCAGCGGGTGTACATTTTTTTTTTATTTTTCCCTTATTTTTGCCCGAGTCTTTTATTCTTTTTTTGACTCGCTGGGATGCCCTATTTTTGCCTGGACTTACATTCTGTTTTTATGTCTAGCGGGTCATTTTATGCGAAGTATTTTTTAACTGCATCTGAATTCACAGGGGATAAGAAATCTTCACCATCCATAGTAGTAAGCATCAGTTCTCCACCAGAGAAAACTTTCTTTACTATGAATGGGCCATCGTAGTTCGGAGTCCACTTGCCCCTGTAGTTTGTATGAGGAGGAAGGAGTCTTTTCAGCACAAGATCTCCTACTTGGTATTCCCGAAGCCTGACTTTCTGATCGAAGGCTTTCTTCATTCTTTTTTTATATAACTGCCCATGACAGATTGCAGCTAATCTCTTCTCTTCGATCAGATTCAGTTGATTGTACCTAGGGATGGCAGGCAGACCCAAACCCACGGGCCCCACCCGCACCCAAACCCGAGTCAACGGGTGAAAACCCGATTTGACTGGGTTTGGGTTCGGGTTCGGGTGCCACCCGATATTTCGGGTGCGGGTTTGGGTAGTGTGAAACCCACACCCGAAACCCGAAACTACACCCGTTTAGACTTTAATTTTAATTTTAATTGCATACTTTAATTTTAATTTTAATTTTAATTGTAGATTGTAGAATTTAATTTTAATTATAATGTTAAGATATTGAAGACCTTAATTTTAATTATAATTAGGGGTGTGCAAAATATTCGGTTGTGTGCAAAATTTTAATTGAAATTTTATTTTGTAAGCAACAATATTATAGTAGTAAATAGAACTTATAATCCTTCTTATAATTAACTAAGTAATATATATATATATATATATATATATATATATATATATATATATACTTGAAAACTAATTAAATTTTTTGAAAAAAAAATTAATTTTGTGTTTTTGTTACGGGTTTGGGTTTGGGTGGAAAAACCCGAACCCAACGGGTGTGGGTGCGGGTATTATTTTGCCACCCGAATAACCTTTGGGTTTGGGTTCGGGTTCGGGTGTTGATTTCGGGTGCGGGTTTGGGTAGTGTGAAACCCGCACCCGACCCGACCCGTTGCCATCCCTAATTGTACCGAGACTGGACCCACTCTGCTTCATTCAGCTTGACATCCATCAGTACCCGCAAGGAGGGTAATTAAACTTCAACAGGTAGGACTGCCTCCATACCATACACAAGCTGATACGGTGTTGCCCCAATAGATGTTCTGATTGAGGTACGATACCCATGCAAGGCATATGGTAGCATTTCATGCCAGTCTTTGTAGGTAACCACCATCTTCTGCATAATCTTCTTAATGTTTTTGTTAGCTGCCTCAACAGCGCCATTCATCTTTGGCCTGTAAGGAGAAGAGTTGTGATGTTGGATTTTGAAGTCCCGACACAGTTTTGCCATCATTTTGTTGTTAAAATTGGAACCATTGTCAGTAATGATTCGCTCGGGTACTCCATATCGACAGATGATGTCTCTCTTCAGGAATCTCGCTACCACTTGTCTGGTGACGTTTGCATACGAACCTGCTTCAACCCATTTGGTGAAGTAATCAATGGCTACCAGGATGAATCTGTGGTCATTTGAAGCAGTCGGTTCGATCTTTCCAATCATGTCAATGCCCCACATGGCAAAGGGCCAAGGTGAAGACATTACATTCAAAGGATTCGGAGGCACATGCACTTTGTCTGCATAAATCTGGCATTTGTGGCACTTCCTGGCATAAGCACAACATTCTGCATCCATTGTAATCTAGTAGTAACCTGATCTTAACAATTTCTTTGTCATTGCATGTCCTCCAGCATGGGTACCGAAAGATCATTCATGCACCTCGTGCATTAGGAGGTCTGCTTCCTTCTTGTCAACACATCTGAGCAGAACCATGTCAAAGTTTCTCTTGTATAAAGAGCCATCAGCATTCAGGAAGAAACTACCAGCCAGCCTTCTTAATGTCTTCTTATCATTGGATGATGCCCCAGGTGGGTATGTCTGATCCTCTAAGAAGCATTTAATGTCATGGAACCAAGGCTTGTCATCTTTAGCAATGTCCACGGAGAATACGCATGCTGGTCGATCAAGTCTGGATACTGAAATCCGAGGCACATAATTGGCAGTCTGAACCTTGATCATGGAGGAAATGGTAGCCAAAGCATCTGCGAACTAATTTTCGTCTCGAGGGATCTACTCAAGTTTGACTATTGTGAAGAAAGTCAATAATCTCCTCGTATAGTCACGGTATGGAATCAGATGCTCTTGGTGAGTGTACCATTTTCCGTTGGTCTGATTGATTACCAAAGCTGAATCTCCGAATACAGTTAAAATCTTGATCCTGAGGTCAATGGCTTCCTCAAGACCCGTGATACATGCTTCGTATTCAGCTTCGTTGTTAGTACATGCAAAGGTGAGTTTTGCCGAGAAAGGCATATGAACTCCCTTAGGTGTGATGAGCACTGCACCAACTCCACGACTGTTCATATTGACAGCCCCATCAAACATCATTGTCCATTCTTCTTCTGGGTCAGGCTCTTCAGTGTGAACAGGCTCTTCATGATCTTTTGTTTTTAAGTACATGATGTCCTCATCAGGGAAGTAAAATCTCATCGACTGGTAATCATCAATGGGTTGCTCAGCTAGATAGTCAGATAACACACTGCCTTTGATGGATTTTGAGATGTGTATTGAATGTCATATTCTGTCAGAATCATCTGCCAACTTGCAACCCTTCCGGTAAGTGTTGGCTTCTCAAATATGTACTTGAACTGGTCCATTTTTGAAATCAACAAAGTAGTGTGGGTCAACATATACTGTCTCAGTCGGCGAGCAGCCCACGCTAAAGCATAACAAGTTTTCTCGAGCAGTGAATAACGTTGTTCACATTCGGTAAACCTTTTGCTTAGGTAGTAAATTGCATACTCTTTTCGACCAGACTCGTCATGCTGGCCCAATACACACCCCATTGATCCTTCTAATACTGTCAAGTACATTATTAGAGGTCTTCCTTCAACTGGAGGCATACGAATTGAAGGTTCTTATAAGTATTCCTTGATTTTGTCAAAAGCCTTCTGACAATCTTCGTTCCACCTGACCGTTTGTTCCTTTCTTAACAATTTGAACAGGGGCTCACAGGTTGCTGTAAGATGAGATATGAACCTTGAAATGAAGTTCAATCTACCCAAAAACCCCCGAACTTCCTTTTCAGTCCTGGGTGCAGGCATCTCCTGAATGGCTTTGACTTTGTCAGGATCAACTTCAATTCCTTTTTCACTTACGATGAATCCCAGCAGCTTACCGGAACGTACCCCGAATGTGCATTTGTTGGGGTTTAGCTTCAACTGATATTTTCTCAGACGCTTGAACAACTTCAGCAGATTTACCAGATGATCTTCTTCAGTGAGGGACTTGGCAATCATGTCATCCACGTAGCATTCAATTTCTTTGTGGATCATGTCGTGGAATAATGTCACCATAGCCCGTTGATAAGTTGCACCAACATTTTTCAATCCAAAAGGCATTACCTTGTAACAGAAAGTGCCCTAAGGTGTGATGAAGGTGGTCTTTTCCATGTCTTCGGGTGACATCCTGATCTGATTATACCCAGAGAATCCATCCATGAAAGAGAATACCAAGAACTGAGTTGTGTTGTCGACCAATACATCAATGTGAGGTAAAGGGAAATCATCCTTCGGGCTAGCTCTATTCAGATCCTGGTAATCCACACACATCTGTACTTTGCCATCCTTCTTAGGCACTGGTACAATATTATCAACCCACAGCGGGTAACTAGTTACAGCAAGGAAACCGGCGTCCCACTGTTTTTGTACTTCTTCTTTAATCTTCATGGCCATATCCGGACGAGTACGGCGCAACTTTTGTTTCACTGGAGGACATTCTTCTTTCAAAGGCAGCTTGTGCATAACAATGCCAGTGTCCAAACCTGGCATGTCCTGATAGGATCAAGCAAAGATATCAATGTACTCTCGAAGCATGTCAATAAGTTGTTCCTTCGCTGAATCTTGCAGGCTGGCCCCGATCTTCACCTCTTTCAAGTCTTCTTCGGTACCAAGATTAATTGTTTCAATCTCCTCCTGATGAGGAATGATCACTTTGTCTTCTTGCCTCAACAACCTGGCTAACTCTTCAGGTAACTCATAGTCTTCTTCAACCCCTTCATCAGCTTGATTAATCGTATTGTCAAAGTCATACAAGGTCATAGCAGTGTTGTTGTCGGTGCAATCTGGAGGATGATTTCTGCAAGGGTTGAGATTGGTTCGTTTTAGTGATCAGTTTTAATCTTATTTAGAGAAAGTGAAAATGAAGTTATTTATTTTAAAAACATTGCCATTTTATTGTTTTGTACAAAAGTGAAAAAAAATGAAAAAGACAGTGAGCGAAAAAAGAGACTCGTTTGCATAAGATGTCTTGATATTCATTGATTAATCATTTCAACAAAATATAGTATGGCCCTATTACAAAATGAGTCCTGATACCTTGGGCAAGATGCAGGACTTGATGCATGCTTAAAAATACAGGAAATAATAATTACTCTGCAAGAGTAACTCTTATAATTTCCTGGGAAGACCAGTTAGAGACTTGGTTCCCCGGGATCCTTGGACGTATCCAGTTCTCCAGGTTGCGGTCTCTTTCCTCCTCGTCTTCCACATTGTTCACAACATCCGGGGTGAGCATCCCCCACTGACAAAATTGGGCTCCTTTGCAGCCTCTGGTTGATCTTGTCGGATTGGTCTGTAACCCAACCTGAATCTATCTTCCTTCTTTTCCACTGGCAGCAGCTTGCCCCAGCCTTGAACAGTACCTTCTTCAACAACCTTTCGGGCTTGCTGATAAGAAATGATAGAAGTTCTAGACACAACAGTTGCTTCATTGACGTTAAGGGCCTCAAACCCCTGGCTCATAGTTTCGTGGATCTCCCCATCCATCTCAATGTACTTATAAGTAGCCAGCTGGATAACAAAAATGTCCTTCTCCCCGCAGATTGTGATGATTTGGCCTTCCCACTCGTATTTTAATTTCTGGTGAAGGGTAGATGTAACAGCGCCAGCGGCGTGAATCCAGGGTCTACCCAACAAACAGTTGTAGGTCGGCTGAATGTCCATCACGAAGAAAGTAGTTTTAAAGACTTATAGGCCAATCACCATGGGTAATTCAATCTCTCCAAGCACTGATCTCTTAGAGCCATCAAACGCTCTTACCACCAAGTTACTTGGACGCAATGCCAAACCATCATATTCCAGCTTCACCAAGGCTTTCTTTGGGAGGACATTGAGTGAGGACCCAGTGTCTACCAACACATGAGAAAGAACAACACCTTTTCACTCTAAGGTGATGTGTAAAGCCTTGTTATGATTGCGTCCCTCCGTCGTTAAATCAGCATCTGTGAAGCCCAGTCCGTGACTAGTGTTTACATTTGCAACCACTGTTTCCAGCTGATTAATCGTGATCTCTTCTGGCATGTAGGCTGCGTGCAGGACCCTCAAAAGTGCATTCCTATGGGCTTCGGAACACATTAACAATGACAAGATAGAGATTTTGGAGGGCGTCTGATGAAGCTGGTCCACCACTTTGTAATCACTCTTCTTGATTATTCTCATAAACTCATCCACCTCTTGGTCAAAAGACGTCTTCAGAGTTTCTTTAACAACTGGCTCTTCGAGTACCACACTCTTCCCTTTTGCTTTAGCAACAGCTTCTACTTCAGCATTGGGTCTCGGTATTTGTGAGGCAAAAAGGCATCTGCTTCTGGTGAAGCCTCCACCTCCCCCAACATTGTCAACTTGTGGTGAAGAGGTTGATGAATCTAGAGTGATCTTCTTTCCGTCGCAGTAGAGATCAGAGCCGTAGTGCCAAGGTATGGCATTACTACTTTCATAAGGAACGGGTCCAGGTACCGTAATGGTGACTGGACTGATTGCTGCAGCGGAAGGAACTGTGATGGTATGCGGGTCGTAATAGATTGTGACTGGAGATCTGATAGTAGGTGTTGCAGTTTGTTGTTCAAAATTGTTGTTGGGATGAACAGTTGCCGGGTCAAAATAGATTGTGACCGTTGAGACATCTTCGTTAGCATTTGTTGGCGTTGTAGGCGATTCCGTTGATAAGATGTGTGTTGACGTTGTAGAAGTAAGCGTAGCTGAACTTTGGTTTGTTGAAATAATGGATGGAGTGATTGCTGGAGTTGTGGATGAATCAATGGGAACAATGGTTGTTGCAGTTGTAGGAGGATCTATTGTTGCTGAAGAAAGAGTTGTTGATGTTGTAGACGCTGTTGTGGTAATTTTCAAAATTCCATCTCTGATAAGACCATTTATTCCAAGCCTTAGCCTCTAACAACCATTAATAGCAGTCTTGCAAGGTTCGCAGCAGGCCTTACAACCTGGGAACACCTGGCATCTTAAGAGTTGAGCTTTAACTTCTGCCAGCGGCGTTTGAATATGTGCAACACTATCAATCAGTGCAGATGGTTGGTCCTCCTCTATGGCATTAATCCTGGGCCCACCATGACTAGGCATAGGATTTCTGGTAACAGTTGGAGGAGGTGTGAAGTTGAGAGCTTTGGAATCGACCAGATCCTGAACCTTCATTTGCAAGGCTCTACACTTCTCAGTATTGTGACCAGGTGCGTTGGAATGAAAGGCACAACTAGCATTGGCATCATAATTCTTCAGGAGGTTGAGAGGATCTGGTGGAGCCAACGTCCTTAACTCAACCAGGTTGAGCTTCAGGAGTTGTGGCAGTATGGTGGCATATGGCATAGGAATGGGGTCAATCACCCTATTTGCTTGAGATGGCCTCTGTTGAAAGGGGCACTATTGTTGGTTGTTGTTGTTATTGTTGTATGATCTTTGTTGTGGAAAGTGCGGTTGTTGCTGATATTGTTGTTGTTGTTGCTGTTGTTGAGGAAAAAGTGGTTGTTGTGGAGCTGGAGCCGGGATAGTAACGGCTGCTACTGATCTGTGAAAGTATTGGGGTTTGCCCCTGCCTGCATGAATAGTATTTGTTTCACCCGTCCTTCGGGGTCTTGGAAAAGGTTTTCTTGTATTGTTGGAGGAACTTTCACCGTTGTTAGAGATTTTGCCCATCTTCATAAGACTCTCTATTCTCTCCCCAGCTATGACTACATCAGCAAAGCTAGTGGAGGAGAATGCAGCAAGTCGGTCGATATAAGTTCCCTGCAAGGTATTCATAAACATGTCTGTCATTTCCCGTTCAGACATGGGTGGCTGGACAGCAGCAGCAAGCTGTCTCCACCTCTGAGCATAATCCCGGAAGCTTTCCCTTGAAGACTGAGACATGCCCATTAGAAGGGTTCTATTGGGAGCCATGTCTAGATTGTATTGGTATTGACAGATGAAGGCTTCGGCCAAGTCTTTCCAACATCTTATAGTGGCCCTGGTCTGATGCGAATACCATTCTCTTGATACTCCAGTCAGGCTGTCCACAAAATAGAACATCCATAACTTCTCGTCCATGGTATAAGCTTTGAGTCTCCCCAAGAAAGACTACAGATGAGTACGCGGGCAGGAGGTACCATTATATCTTTCAAAGCACGGGGGTTTGAACTTGTGAGGAATTCTCACCCCATCCACCAGCCACATGTCCATTACATCAAAGCCTAGGGAATTCTGGGATTCAAGAAACCTCAGTTTCTCAGTAATCTCATCCATCCTTCGGTCATAAACTTCATCCCCAGCTCCAATAACTGTGAACTGCTCTTCTTGAGGATCCTCTTGCAAGATCCTGCCTCCAGCAGTGTTACCTTGAGTATTCCTTATGACATTAACATCTGGGTTTAGATGAGGCCCAAACTCTGGTGGATCAATGCGAGGCTGTCCGCGATCATTGTTACTGGTACCTCCTGTACCGGGATGGTGTTCATCAGGAGTTTGTCTTTCCACCAACTCCCTTAGCCTTTCCTGGCTCTAAGCTAAGCCAGTCATCACAGCCATGAATTGGGTCATTTGATTCCTCATCTCAACCCTTTCATTTGCCATTTGGGTCCTTACTTCATTCAAGTCTTGTTGTACTTGATCCATTTGAATGCCCGAAAGGTTGTTTCTCGCCGGGTACTGGTGTATTCTGTTGATAGGGAACACTCTTCTGCGAGCAATGTTTCCTAAAACCACAACAAAGTGAGAAACAACAATAAAACAAAAACCTACAAAACAAAGAAAATGCTAGTATGCAATGCAATATGCTTATTTGTCTTCCAAGGGTATCCGGTTTGGTTCTTTGGTTTTGACCTTTTCAGACCTCGAGGAAATGCTGATGATGTTGAGAGATAAAGCCCACCAAAATAAAACAAACTGATATATTACAGAGGATGAAAATACATAGTTTGTTTACAATATATGCCCGTGGTGGGTCAAAATACAACAATCAAAAGAAAAGTACATCAAAAGAAAGAAATACAAGCAAAAGGATCAGACATCCAATCCAAAGTCATCCTCCCTAACTTCCTTCAGGAGGGCTTCAATCACTGCCATAGCCTTCTGAGTCTTTGCCTCCTTGCAGGCATTCTTCAGTACCAACTCCCATGCTCTTGCCTTCCTAATGTAGTCATCTGTCTTCTCAATTTTGGCCAGATGCTCAACCTTGAGCCTTTCTAATTTCTCAATGTCCAAACGGCTGTCATTTCTCTCCTAGAGAGTCTTCTTCAGGGCTTCAGCTAGCTGAGTGTTCCTCTCTTTCAGCTTTTCAAATTCTTCCATGCTGACAGTTGCTGCAGGTTGTACTGTAGAAGGTCCAGGTGTATCTTCCAAGGTGAAAGGCATCCGGGTGATCTGAGCTCTAGTACGGGACCAATCAGAATACTGGGCTGAAGCAATGTTGTTGCACTTTCCAAGGATGGCTGTCCCTTTGGTCTGAATGTTATCCCAAGCCCAGGCAGCCTATCTGACAACAGCAGAGTTGGGTTGAATTTCACAGTAGAGAGTCTCAGCCAAATCTTGTCCTCTAGGAGGGTGAACCAAAGCATATCCAATTATCTTTTAAAAAGTAAAGGGTTGTAGTTGATGCAACCGTTTACTCCTATCAAAGGCACATTAGGATACTGCCCACAGCTGGTAATAATGTCCTTGCCTTTGGTGCTCTGGGTGCACCATCTAATGTCATATGATGTCAAGGCAATGAACCTCTTAGCCCAATTCTTCTGCTAATGGGGGTTCAAGAAGGCATCTGATTTTGGCAAGTGTCTGAGCAGCCAAGAGTAATAAAGAGGAGCACAACAGTACAACTAAACTTCACAAAGTACGATTCTCTAAAGTCCTCCACAAAAGTCATGTGTCAATCGATTACCTATTTGAGGCTAAACATTCGAACACAACTAAACTTGTTCCCTTTTATTGAGAAACAATCCAACTCAAAATTACCAATCTAGTCTACACTAACTTGCAATATGATTCTCACTCGCGGTTTCAAGACATGTGCAACAATCACCCACCGCTCACAACTCAAGGTAACACAGAACGGGCACAATATGCCGATCACATACTACAACAAGCGACGAAGTAGAACTACCATTGTTGTTACGGTCACACCATGAATACTCAGTGTAATAGTTCGATTCCACTCGTACAATGATGTTAGTAGGAAAACAATAATGACGACATCAAAAAGGGTTTTTAGTCACAAGCTAACACTTGGTTTGTCCATACACAAAATCCAACACACAATATTTATCGGGTAAAACAAAATGATGAACATCTCATGTCTTAGTATACAACCTTGTCCTCTCTCTTTAATTCCTTGGTGAGAATTAAAACAACAACAACATTCTTAATCCCATCAGAGATAAATCCTAATTACTCCGATCATTCCCAATCATAGGAGTTTTCCTTACACTTGAAAATTGAGGTAATGCACTCCTCTAAAGAACCTTGTTGTCTATACTTACATATTAACCGAGGTTCCCTTACCCTCTACCAATCATTGCATAGAAAGTCTCCACAACTTCCTGTCGCTCCCTGGATTTCCATCCTGGTACATACACGAAAATGGCGCAGAAAAGGGTAGAGTCGCCAGCCAGACATTTTTTATCCCAAAGGAGCGGGAATGGTAATGTTGCACAAATCGAAGAAAAGAAAAGGAAGGACACAAGTCCTATGAACCAAAGAAATTGGGTTCAGGAGTCGGTTACGACCTAGGAAGGTATTAGCACCCCAAATCGTCCATCGTACCCGACGGGATCCACGCTTGCAAAGAAACTGTTTCAAAGGGTGAAGAAATGAAAGTTGCTGCAAAAAGAAAGACTGAGCTGGATCTGAAGAAAAGAAAAGAAAAAGGGAAAATGTAGGGAAAATAAAAGAGTGCTCGAACGGGCCCTACCCCACTGCCTACGTACCTCATCTGGACATGAGGATCAGAGTCGTCGTAGTTCCCTTAACTAGGGGTGGAAAGATTGCTTGTGTCTTAAGGCTTGAACTGCCTATGTCAATGCTCAGGTGTTGCAGGCTCGGACGATGAGTGCGTAACCGTCTTGAAAAGTGACAAGTAGGATCAAGTTCTTACATTATGAGTGAAGGTGATGAGAAAAGAAGTCCTGAAGGAGACGTTTATTCTTTGTCCAGTGTTTTTTATGAGTTTTTTATTGGTGTGGCACAAGAAAGTGAATTCAAGTCCGTTTCCATGGAATGTGTACTTGCTACTATATTCCAAGATGGAATAATAGAACAAGCACACTAAGTAAGGAGAATTTATCCAAGACTTGTTTCCAAGGATTAGGGCCTAAGCTCATTAACTTGTTAAACTTATTAGATGTTTTTGGGTTTTTTGATGAAGAAGTACCTTTTAGGCTTTTCTTGGTGAAGATGGTATCATGATCAGAATTGTACATCATGCTAAACAAGCCTACACTATTCCAAGATGGAATGAATATGAGTGCCCCATGGAATAAGGTTATACACAAGAGACCACTTCAAGCTTTATTAAGTGTTTTTATGGTTTTGTTTGGAGATGAGAAAGAGAAGAAACCAAAAGAGAAAAGGTAAAAGACTAAGGGGAAAGACTAAACCTAAAGTTATCATGCATGGAAGCCCTAGGTTAGTGTGGATTGAGTTCTATCCTAATGAAGAAGAAGGAGATAAAAGAAAGAAGGGAAGAAAGAACTAGAAAACAACTTACTTCTCTAAAGAAGGTAAGTTGCTTCTAAAGGGGAAGAAATGAAGTTAATCACAAGATGGCATAAGGCCCATTACATAGACAAAGGGGAAAGCATAAAAGAAAGATGAAAAATAAGTTGGAAGTATGGAAATCTCATCCACACTTCTTACTTACCATAGCTCTTGCAAGGAAAGGTTAGAACACATTCCAATAGTAAGATAAGATCAATTAACATCAAATAAGATACAAACAAACAAGACCTCAACTTAAATCCCTACAACCATAAGCAAGATACTACATTCACATATTAAGATGCCTCAAACAATATCAAGAAAAAAAAGTATAACAATCAAAGCATTTCAAAGCATTACAAATCACCACAAAAAGCAAAACACAAATGAATCAACAAGAAAGCATACAAGCTAAGCAAACATCATGAAATCTTAGGACCAGAACCCTAACATATTAAGAATGTGCCTAAGAAATAAGTAGAAGCATTCAAAAGATCTCACAAGTTCCATTAAAGTCAAGCATGAGAAGCATAAGAACATATGAGGTGAGATGAACATACATGTAAATGTGAAACTTAATAAACAAGTAGCTCAAGGAAAAACAAAGTACAATCATCATATCAAGACCAGGGGCTTAATCACATGTCAAATGAACCCTAAACAACCTATAGGAGTTGTCACACATGCCCTCCTAACCTAATAAGCAAACATATACCAAAAATAAACTCAAACTAGGGAAAGTAAGCATAAAAAATTCATATCAAATGAACATTACAATAAAAAATTCCACAAATATTCACCAAGACTTATCAAACACATAAGATCATAATTCCAAAAGAAGAGGATCAAAATCAGAGGCAAACTAGGTGAGATGGAGGCATACAAGTCAATTAGGGTTTAGAAACTTCTCCTCAAAGCAAACAAACAAAAGCTAAGCATACAATTCCTAAAAATCATGAAATAAATCCCACACAAACTTCAACATATTAAGAAACAGATGCAAAAAGAATCAGATCCAAACTCAATTTTGTGTTCAAGATAGAAATTCTACAAATCAAGGTGTGCAAGTTATAAAGACAAATAAGATAAATTAATTGCAAAGATAATTCAGGCTATTAAAATTAAAAGAAAATGAAAAATAAAATTTGGATAAATTTTAGAAAACTCAGAATAACACTCATGAATTTTTTTTGGGATTTTTTAAAGCATTTTACTATTTTTAATAATTAAAAAAGGAATTGAAATAAAAATAAAATGAACTGAAAATAAAAATGAGGCTAGGGTGCAAAAAGTAAGCCCACTTCAGTTCAATTATAGGAAACAAACCTAAGGGAGGGTGTCAAAATCAAGGAGGGCCAAACACGTAGCCAAAGCTCAGGGTTCACAAGTCAAGATTATTCAGATCTTACGGTTCAAATTTAGTCTCAACAAAGTCCTTTAATCTAATGGACAACACGCTAGTCAACATATTCAGAGGTCAAAGAAATTAATGGATATGATTGAGTCAAAAGGACTTGTTACACAAATCCAACGGTTCTTGAAAGCCATCACAAGTAAAACACATCAACGTATCACAATGCGTATCAACAATCCAGGTCCAACAAACATACGATCCAGATCTGAAGTTCATACTAGTATCATAAACCAACAAACATGAATAATTAAAATGAAATCAAAGGCACAAGCAAGTCACGTGAAAACATTAATGCGATGTCACAACACCAAACGTCCGATCCAATAAAATCAACAGCCATAATTTAAACTACTCAATAAAACAGTGTGACCGGCCGGAGAAGAATCCAGTTGTCTTCTCCGGCCAACCTCCGGCGAAGACTCCATGATTTGTTTCCAGAAAAGTGCAAACCATATATTAAAATGAAGCTAAAGCCATGAGGATCTCAAATCCACCAACAAAAATCATTGAAACACAACATACAGACCAAATCGAACGAACTAAGTTCAGCACACAAAAGTGAAATTCAAGATTTAAGGTACTACAAAGCTTCTATACACTTTATACATCTCAGATCGAGCAAACTTAGACCAAAACAAACACACACATAGTAAAACTGAAGCAAAGAAATTTTGAAGAGTAAACCTGAAATGATGCACAATGGAGATTTTGAGAAAACCATAGCCTCACCAAGCTTCTTAGGTCTTTTGTTTGGCCAAATAAATGCTTGAGTCTTGTATCCAAGTGAAGAAAATGCTAAAACTGAGTGCAATCTTCTTCAAATAATCAAGCATCACTTCACTACCACACTCGAATAGAAGATGAGGATGATATGAATAATCTAATATGGAGAAATTTGTGGAGTGTGTTTAGAGGGATTCAGGTTTGCATTGATTTTGTAGAGAGTTTCTTGTGAGAGATGAGAGTGGAACTTATATATGGCTAGGGGTGTGTGATTGAAGAATGCAAGTGTTTGTACCAAATTAGTTGTGGAAAATACAGAGCTTGTGGCTCTTTTCTTCAACTTCATTTAATTGTTTTTTTTAAATTCAATTTGTTGTATGAGGGTGCACGTTGGTTAGGGTATTTCTGAGTGTATTGGCAGCATTAAGTTCCATGATGAGAGCTAATGAAGATCATGTGGTTAGATGTTGGCATGAGGTGAATAATATAATATCACGTGAGATTCCTTCCCTTTCAAGTGCCAAAATCGTGTTATGAGTGAGAGAGAACATGCTTTTCTCCTTTTGTGATATGAAAAGAAAAAAAGCGTGTGTTGAGTGTATATTGGTGGCTGAAATTCTCACTATCACATGGTACTAATTATACTATTATTTTTCTCTAAAAATTCCACAAAAAGCTAAACAAACTAATATGAAATATTTGCACACTTTTTGGCCACGTGAATCAAGGAAATGGCATCACTAGAATGTGTAGAAAAATGATGGAATAATAATGTGACACAAGAAAATAATATACACCAATGAAAAATTGACAAGTGTGCTTCAAAAAACCCTAAAGAACATTAAGCTTCAAAAAATCATATCTTGAGTTCTAGGAAGGCTATGAAAATGTTCTTGGACTTTTTGGAAAGGGAAAATCATGATCTACAACTTTCATGTTCAAGAAAAAATCATTTGAGGATTTTTTGCACATGAAATAATAACTTTAAGACTTAGGGCAAATATTTCCACAAATAAAAACTTCTATATTTCCAAATTTAGTAACTTTTTGCATATTCCTGATTTTTGACATTTGAGCTCATCCAAAATATTCCTTGATATGATATGACTTCAAAAGATTGATGATCAATGATCAAAACCCTAGAAATCCTCCAGATGGCTTTTTGAACTGCATAGTTGACTTTCTTGCTTCACCAACAAGTAACTGTTCAAATGTCTGCCTTCTTCAATGGATTTTTGTCTCAAATTTCATACATAAGCGTTTCAGATCATATAAAAGCCTTTGACCACAAGAATTGGTCAAAGATGTGAGAATTCCTTGCTCAGATGAAAAACCCTAATTAGGGTTCAACTGTGTAGGAGAAAGTTGCTCCCTTGACCTTCTGATGATCTTTCACCCTTCTTGACTTTTGTGGATGACTTTAGGCTTGTATAAGACATGTGAATACCTTGTGAGCTTCTTGAAATGTCACTTGGCCTTTTTCTTGACTTGTATAACCCCAAATTTCCAGATGATTCATCATATGCCCTATGCTAGAATATGTGAGTGTCATGCTCCATTTTTATACGCCAAATTCTAGAATATGGTATGTTCATGCTATGCTTATGATATGATCATGATGATAAAAAGGAGAAGGAAAATTTGGGGTGTTACAGCTGCCCCTATTAAAGCAACTATTAATCTGAAAAGGACGAAAGCAAAGGCTGTCGGCCGTTTGAGATGAACTGTGGTTGAATACCAAGAAAAAAACCAGAAATTTGCACTCTGTTGGAGAATAAAAGAAATGGGAAATAAACCCAACCACGGAGAACAAACTGCTTGGAAACCTCGCTGTGATGAAGAGCAAATCAGAACCAAAATATTGTGTAGATTCAAAATAAAACAGAGCGACGAGGTCCCTTCAAATAAACCTTTTACGCCAGGTGAATAATATCTAGGACGGACGATCCATCTTCATATATCCTGCGTAGATATATGATTCTTAAGATGGACGAGTCTTCTTCGGATAACTTGTTACGCCAGGAACCTGATAATGCACTTAAGTCTGTGGGATAAACATGCATAATCAAGATAGACAAACCCTCTTCATATACCTTGCGTAGATATATGGCTCCAGGACGGACGAGCCCTCTTCACAAATCTTGCTTAGATATGTGGTGGTTAAGACAGACGAGTCTTCTTCGGACAACCTGTTACGCCAGGGCCGGTAAACATTTTGATGTTTAATCCCACCGCCAGGACTTCAAACCTCTTCAATACAGACAAGTATTGGATGATCATCAAAGAAACACGGACGAGTTCCCTAAGTCAATGATACGAACGAGTATTAGACGATGACCAAAGAAACACGGACGAGTGCTTCAGGCAATGATACAGACGAGTATCAACCAATGATATAGACGAGTACCGGAAAAGACATCAAACACGGACGGGTGCTATCCCAAAAGATAACATATACGAGTGTTAAAGACGATACAGACGAGTATCGAAAATGTATCAAACACAGACGAGTGTTTGTCAAAAGATAACACATACGAGTATTAAACACGATACGGACGAGTATCGAAAAAGGTATCAAACACAGACGAGTGTTTGTCAAAAGATAACACAGACGAGTTTTAAACACGATACAGACGAGTATCTAAAAAGGTATCAAACACAAACGAGTGTTTGGCAAAAGATAACACAGACGAGTGTTAAACATGATACAGACGAGTATCGAAAAAGGTATCAAACACAAATGAGTGTTTGTCAAAAGATAACACAGGCTAGTGTTAAACACGATACAGACGAGTATCGAAAAAGGTATCAAACACAAACGAGTGTTTGTCAAAAGATAACACAGGCGAGTGTTAAAGGTGATACAGACGAGTATCAGTAAGAATGCTTGATTTGAGAGGAGAATAACAACTCTGCAGGGATCTAACACTTTTTGTAGAACCCCGTTGGGCAAGAGAACGTCCTGGCTAACATTTTGCTGAAGAAAGAGATCAATATATCTTGACAATCCTTGACTCTGGTTGGGGAAATGAACAACTGTTTGTGTTGTCACAAGGGCCAAACATAAATTGGCGAATTCCTGAGGTATATTTCAATGATGGACAACTTCTAAACATGAAACTCTGTGGGGAATGATCATCTTCAGACTTGGCTGGGGAAAATGCTTGGTTAAATAACCCTTTGATGGGAAACGAATTCTGACATGCTGAACTCTGTGGGGAATGCAAGGCCTTTAGTTGTCTACTGAGAATACTTCACTATAAACTCCGCTTGGTGAAGAGAATTGTTCATACTAATCTTGAAGTTTTGCTGAGGATACCTCCCTTCTTTGATTCAGTTGGGGAAAGGCTAACTGGGAACAGACCCCTACTATCTGCAAACCTGCAACAACAAAAGTACCTCCATATGTTATGAGAAATTACATGGCACGGTTTAATCATCACATGTCACCTATCCCTCAAAGTATTTTTAGATCTTTTCCTTTCACACATCAATCATAAAACCACCAAGTTTAAATGCAATGTTCTTTTACCAAAAATTCAGGACATTTTTGCAAACAAAGCAAATAAAGATAAAAAAACAGAGACAAAGCTTTTTGACTGAATATTCTTTTATTGATGAGCCTCTAAATAGGCGAAAATTTACATCAGGAAGCAATCACCTGGAAATAGATAGCCACCACAAAATTGAGAAAAAGAAACTATCCTAATGGCAATGTGCCCAACATTCCAATGAGTTTCCTTCTTGCTATGACCAGTATATCTTCAAGATTTTTCGTTCTTACCTTTGCCATCTGAAGAAGGAGATTGGACCGATTCCTACCCTTCGGATATTTTCAGATTAGCTGAGACGATGATGTAGTACAGATTACCCGGATCATAGTCATTCGCTTATTCCCTTATTTTGCGTGGATCGCCCTTTTGGGTTTTCAATCCACCGGGATACCTTTTTTTTGCCTGAGTTGTCCAATGTGCATTTTCAACTCAGTGGGTATACATCTTTTATTTATTTTCCCTAACTTTTTCCCGAGCTTTTTATTCTTTTTTTAGCTCACCGGGATGTCCTTTTTTTGCCTGGAATTTAATTTTGTTTTTGTGTCCAGCGGGTCTTTTTATGCGAAGTATTTTTTAACTCCGTCCGAGTTAACAGGGGATTGGATGTCTTCACCATCCATAGTAGTGAGCATCAGTGCTCCACCAGAGAAAACTTTCTTTACTATGAATGGGCCTTCATAATTCGGAGTCCACTTGCCCATGTGATATGAACCTGGAGGAATGATTCTTTTGAGCACAAGCTCACCAACTTGGTACTCCCGAGTGTGTACTCGCTGATCAAATGATCGCTTCATTCTCCTCTGATAAAGTTGATCATGACACACAACTGCTAATCTCTTTTCATCAATTAGACACAATTGGTTATATCGGGCACACACCCATTCAGCCTCGTCAAGCTTGACGTCCATCATCACACGCAAAGAAGGAATTTCCACCTCCACAGGTAAGACTGCCTCCATTCCATATACCAGGGAAAACAGAGTTGCCCCAGTTGACATCCTGACTGACGTACGATACCCATGCAAGGCAAATGGTAACATCTCATACCAATCCTTATAAGTGACGACCATCTTCTGCACAGTATTCTTAATATTCTTGTTTGCTACCTCAACCGCACCATTCATCTTTGGCCGATAAGGAGAAGAATTGTGGTGTTGGATTTTGAAGTCCCGACATAGTTCTGTCATCATTTTGTTGTTCAGATTGGAACCATTATCAGTAATGATTGGCTCGAGAACTCCATATCTGCAGATGATATCTCTCTTCAGAAATCTGGCCACCACTTGGCGAGTAACATTGGCATAAGACGCTGCTTCGACCCATTTGGTGAAATACTCGATTGCGGCCAATATGAAACGTTGATCGTTCGAAGCATAGGCTATATTTTCCCGATCATGTCAATACCCCACATAGAAAAGGGCCAAGGATATGACATGACGTTGAGCGGGCTTGGAGGTGCATTCACCTTGTCTGCATAGATCTGACATTTATGACATTTGCGGGCATATCAATAACAATCTTCATCCATTATTAGCCAATAATACCCTGACCTCAACAACTTTTCAGCCATTGCATGTCCTCCAGCATGAGTACCAAAAGATCCCTCGTGGACTTTCTGCATTAACATGTCCGCTTCCTGCTTGTCCACACATCTGAGCAAGACCATGTCAAAGTTTCTCTTGTACAGAGCACTGTCAGTGTTTAAGAAGAAACTAGCAGCAAGTCGTCTTAAGGTCTTCTTGTCATTGGAAGTTGCCCCAGCTGGATATTATTTTCTTTCCAGGAAATGTTTGATATCATGATACCAAGGCTTCTCATCATACACTGCGTCTACAGAGAATACATAAGTTGGTACATCAATCCTGGAGATGTCAATTTTGGGAACATAATTCCAACACAAAACTTTGATAGACAAAGAGAGCGTAGCCAATGCATCGGCATATTGATTTTCATCTCGTGGTATATACTGAAGCTTTACTGTTGTGAAGAACGTCAACAGTTTTCTAGCATAATCCCAGTAGGGAATTAAGTTTTCTTGGTGTGTATACCACTTGCCGCTAATCTGATTTATCACGAGGGCGGAGTCTCCGGATATATCGAGGGTCTTAATCCTGAGATTAATAGCCTCGTCTATTACCATGATGCACGCCTCGTATTCTGCTTCATTGTTGGTACAACCAAAAGTTATTTTGGCAGTGAAGGGAAAGTGAACACCTTCGGGAGTAATAAGAACAACACCAACTCCACGTCCATTGATATTGACTGCCCCATCAAACATTAACTTCCAATTGGATTCAAGGTCAGGCCCCTCCTTCGGAAGTAGTTCCTCCCAATCTTTTGCCTTGAGGTACATGATGTCCTCATCAGGGAAATCAAATCTCATTGGTTGATAATCGTCTTCAAGGGGTTGCTGCGCAAGATAGTCTGAAAGTATACTTCCCTTGATGGATTTCTGAGAAGTGTATTGAATGTCGTACTCTGTCAATACCATCTGCCATCTAGCAACCCTTCCGGTTAACGCTGGTTTCTCAAAAATGTACTTAACATGATCCATCTTTGAAATTAATAGGGTTGTGTGGGTCAACATGTATTGTCTCAGTCGGCGAGCACCCCATGCCAAAGTGCATAAAGTTTTCTCGAGTAGTGAATAACGGGATTCATAGTTGGTAAACATTTTGCTAAGGTAGTATATTGCATGCTCTTTTCGACCGGACTCGACATGTTGACCCAGAATACACCCCATTGACCCTTCTAGCACAGTTAAATACATGATAAGTGGCCTTCCTGGAACCAGAGGCATTAGAATTGGAGGCTCCTGTAGGTATTCTTTTATCTTTTCGAATGCTTTTTGACAATCTTCATTCCACCTGACCGCCTGTTCTTTTCTCAATAGTTTAAATATTGGCTCACATGTGGCTGTTAGGTGAGATATGAACCGACCGATGTAGTTCAATCTCCCCAAGAAACCACGCACTTCTTTTTCAGTTCACGGTGCAGGCATATCTTGTATTGCTTTGACCTTTGCAGGATCTACCTCAAGTCCTTTCTGACTAACAATGAAACCCATCAATTTACCAGAACACACTCCAAAGGTGCACTTGTTTAGATTTAACCTCAAATGATACTTTCTCAGTCTTTCAAACAATTTCTTGAGGTTAACCAAATGCTCTTCTTCATCGCAGGACTTGGCGATCATGTCATCCACATAACATTCAGTTTCTTTATGGATCATGTCATGAAACAATGTCACCATTGCCCATTGATAGGTTTCCCCGACGTTCTTCAAACCAAAGGGCATGACCTTATAACAGAATGTTCCCCAAGGGGTAATAAACGTTGTCTTCTCCATGTCTTCCGGCGCCATTTTAATTTGATTATAACCGAAAAAGCCATCCATGAAGGAGAATACCAAAAATTGAGCTGTATTATCCACCAATACATCAATGTGAGGTAGTGGGAAATCACCTTTTGGGCTTGCTCTATTTAAATCCTGGTAGTCAACGCACATTCGGACCTTTCTGTCCTTCTTTGGTACAGGTACAATATTAGCTACCCAAGGTGGATAACTAGTTACGGCAAGGAAATCGGCGTCCCACTGCTTCTGAACCTCTTCTTTAATCTTCAATGCCATGTCAGGTGTAACACGGTGGGAGAACTGACTTTCTATATATGTCGCGGATAGCAAGAGTCGCCACCGACTTTTATTTTATCCAATAGGAAAGGGTATAAAAGAACAAGAAAGACCTATTTTTGAAGACTTGAGTTCGGGGGTAGGTTATATAAAGGGAAGGTGTAAGCATCCATTATATCCATGGTTATCCATGGGCTCTTAGTTACTTAGCTCACTTATTTGTTTGAGAAAGGAAAGTGTAGTGTGTGTTTAGAAATTTGTTTAAGTGCTTTGTAATGATCCTCGTATGGATGTATACAAAGCCTTGTTTTTTGAAGATGTTTGAAAAGAGTGAGGTATGAAAAGTATTTTTGAAATGTGAGCAAGTAACTAAGAGGTACCTACTATAGACTAGTCTTTCATGTTCTTTTATTCCTTTCAAGGGTAAGATTGTCCCTACTATTAAAGAGTAGGTAGTCCTTACCTTGGATTTGTTTGAGGGACGGGCGTAGGGTCATCGTATGGTCAATGAAGGCAACTTAAGGGGTGTCTTTAACAATTCGTAGGGACTATAATCATTTTAACCGAAGGGACAAGATCACTATATCGTAGGCAACCTCGTAGGGACTGGATCTTTTAATCAGAAGGGACCATGATAACTTTATTTTGTAGGGACTTTGCTTAAGACACCCCCACTTTCAAGGGATTTGACCATGTTAAAGGCAACCAAGAGGGATACCCTAGGAGGTGCAGATGGTGATCGTATGATGATTGACTTACGTGTGTGAGTGATTATATTCAAGTATTTATCTTTATTATTATTTTAATTATCTAAGTCCTTTTAAGTCATTTATGTTTCGCACTCCCTATGATTACTAACCATTAATAAATAAAAGGCAGAAAATAAAAATAAAAGGGAAAGCATATATCCTATGATATTACATTGCTTGGGGGCAGATACATAATAATTGGGCAGAAAATAAAGTACATAATAATAATAATAACCTATACAATTTCTAAACAATAAAATAAAATAAAATAAAATTATTGAAATTATGGTTTAGAAAAAGATAAATTAGGGTTAGAAAGAAAAATTAGGTTTTTAAATAAAAATTAGGGTTAATTTTAAAAAGTAGAGTTTGTTAAGAAAAATTCTAACTTAAAAAAAATAATTTATTTACAAGAGTTTTGACTTATTTAACAATTAATTTATAAATTAAAGTATTATAAAAGAATAAAAAAGAAAAATTATATTTGAATTATTATATTTTTATTTTAAGAAAAAAGGTTAGTGATGGTTAATTATTCTTATTAATTTTTAACTTACTGGTGGTTAATTATTTAATTAATTAAATATAAAACAATAATAAAAAAATAGGAAATAATGAAGAAAAAGAAAGAAAGGTGCTAAAAAAATTAGGGGGGGGCCTGGATTCGAACCCAGGACCTCCCTATTACCAAGCTAATACAATGACCACTAGGTTGTGCGTGCTCTTGTGTTGTCCATGTGAACCAAAGCCAATAAATAATAAACCAGCAAAATAAAATGAATGTTAAAAAAAAAAGAGAACCTGGGGATCGAACCCAGGTTTCTTGGTTCACATGCGCGTCCCTTAACCACTACACCATCTGCATCATAACTAATATTAAACATCAAACATTAATTATAAAATAAAATAGAAATTTGAAATGTAGAGTTCGTGCCATCTGAGGTCGTCTTCAACCTTTGAATTCGCAGGTTTTCCTGCGGAATTTCCTGCGAATTTAGCTAGGAAACTTGCTGCGAATTTTTCCATAGGTAACCTGCATTTTATCAAATATCTTAAAACATGTCAAATTAGCACACAATACTATTACCAATCAATTACCCATTTCTTACACAATTCAACCATGTCATCCAAACATCTTTAGATGCCCTAAATCATGAAACCCTAAATTTGAGTTTAAAACCCTAGCTATGGCGGATCTTGCTTCTTGAACCTAACATTCAATCAAACCATCCAGAAAGCATCTTTGCATTGTAATAAACACAAAACAAATGTCAAATTCAATTTATAATGGATATATTTATGTATTTGAAAAATGTGCATAAAGGATAAAAACCAGATTCGGTTAATGCTTATGAGAGTGATTCAAATGCTTTTGAGGGTTGGGATATGTTCATTGATCATCATAGGATGAATTGCCACCTTTAGAATGCCTGGAAATTGCCTCTAAGTTCAAAATCGAATCTCACTTTTTTGAAGATTTTTTTTTTGAAATTGGAACAAGATGTTTGACCTCTGAAAATCGTCCCTTTGTATTGTTTTATGTTTGTGTATATGTAGTGAACAAAATTAGGTCATAATATGGGCCTATGTTTCATGGATTTTAGTTGCTTGAGATTGAAGAAACAATCATCCATAAATGTAAAAATAAATCAAATATCTTCTTGCCATTTTGCTTTGCACGAATTTGGATGGCTTCAAATCACTTTAAATGTTGTGTAAAAGCTTCTAGAACAAAGATTTAATCCATTATTTGATTTTTCATATTTTATTTATATTAAATTTTAATTTTAATAAATAAAATACAAAATAATATAAAATAAATTATTAAAATCAGGATAAATGGTCATTGGGTTGTGCATGACTTTATCTTTGAGTTTGGGTTGCAATTTCATGGGCCCATTTGGAAAAGAATGAAGTTATGGCCTTTTTTGCTTCATACACCCCTTAAAAAGCAACCACCTTTAACAAAGCACAACTTCCTCAAATTTAATGCTATGAAGGTGATCTTGGACTTTTTAGAAATCTTAGAGTGTCCTTTAACCAAAAATTTTGGTCCCATATCCATATCTTTTACCATTTTCATATTATGAGCTTTGGAAAAAGTTGACTTTTTGTTGACTTTCAAAAGGACCTATAATGTTTTAGCTCATACCTTCCAAATGAAGTATTTTTAGGCTTGGCTTGTGAGACACAAAGTTGTATAATTTCCTTCAAAATGAGCTTTGGATGGGAAATTTTTTATGAAGTATGTGAAAGTTATGGCTGGTCAAAGTTCAGTTGACTTTTACTATGAAAACCTTAATTTAGAAACTTCTTGATTCTTGATGATCTGAGATTTCCTTGATGAATCATGATAAAACCTTGATCAAATGATTAATCTTACCTCATAATATTGATATTGACAAAAAAATCTTGAAGTTTGACTTTAAGTTTACCACAGTTGACCTCAGTTTGACTTTTTACCAAATTAACTGATTTTTGGATATCTGAACATTTGACTGGTCAAACTTGTTGGGAAAGCTCTGAAACTTGACATGAGGATTATTTAGGGCATTTGGGATGTTATGAAGCTCACTTGAGGCCTTGTAAGTTCTTTTATCTTGGAGAAACTCAAAACCCTAGTTCTAGATCCATTATTCAGGAGGAGGCTTTGTTTGATGAAACCTTCAATCTTTTTGACCAATTGTGAACCTTGTAACTATTGAGAGAATTCTTGAGATACATTGCTTTGATTGTGGGAGGGAAACTTTTGGGGTACAACAGCTGCCCCTGTTCAATTTTCTGAAACCTGAGGAGTTAGATTGGCATGTACGCCATTCGTGACTTGAAGGTTGAAGGGGATTGAACACTAAAGCCCAAAAACTTGCACTCGCCGGTGCGCAAAATAATATTGTTGGTTGATTGTATTGCTTGAATGGGCTTAAAGATGCCATTTAGAAAAATGTGTACTTCATATATACTTCTTGGAGGATAAAGCAATCCAAAATGTATATTGATGTAATCTTGGGGGACGTAGTAGCCCAAGAGGTTGTTTAGTGTGGTCCTGGAGGATAGAGCAGTCCAAGATGTTGATATACGTATTCCTGGAGGGTAGAGCAGCCCAAGATATTGTAGATAGCCCTTGGGGGGTATAACAACCTAAGGTATTGGTATACGTACTCCTGGAGGATTTAGCAGTCCAAGATCATCCTGGGGGATTTATAGCAGCCCAAGATATTGATATACATACTCCTGGAGGATAAAGCAGTCCAAGATATTGTAAGATAGCCCTTGGGGGGATATAGCAGCCTAAGGTATTGGTATACATACTCCTGGAGGATTTAGTAGTCTAAGATCATCCTGGGGGATTTATAGCAGCCCAAGATATTGATATACGTACTCTTGGAGGATAGAGCAGTCCAAGATATTGTAAGATAGCCCTTGGGGGGATATAGCAGCACAAGGTATTGGTATACATACTCCTGGAGGATTTAGCAGTCCAAGATCATCCTAGGGGATTTATAGCAGCCCAAGATATTGATATACATACTCTTGGAGGATATAGTAGTCCAAGATATTGTAAGATAGCCCTTGGGGGGATATAGTAGTCCAAGGTATTGGTATACGTACTCCTAGAGGATTTAGCAGTCCAAGATCATCTTGGGGGATTTATAGCAGCCTAAGATATTGCTATACGTACTCTTAGAGGATAGAGCAGTCCAAGATATTGTTTGAAGCAACCCTTGGAAGGATATAACAACCCAAGAATAAGTTGTTGATGACGTTTGTCTGCTGGAGAATTAACCTGAAAAACAAGATTAGTTCTATGCAAATATCATGATATATATAACACTTTGCAAGATGATATTCTCATGAGAATGTTGTATGCGTATGATATGATGTAAATGATGTTTGTATGATTTATGTAGTTGAAGCGCATTAGTAGCTTCATAGAACAATTGCTGACTGGGGAAAATAAATCCCGATTTATTGCTGAGGAATATGAAAACTTCGTTCCCGTCTTGTTTTGGAATATCGTACTTAGAACCTCCCATTTTCGTTCGTCGTACTTCTTACTGAAGGATTAAGTTCCTGAATATCTTGACTGAGGCTAAAAGAGATGGACATTGCTCCAGGAGACTTGTCCGATCAAGTATCAATTCTTCGGAGGATATATTGTATTTGAAATAAAACTACTTGAAGACTTCGTGGAGTTGGAAATACAAGATACTACGTGAAGTATTCCGTAAGAATATCCATAAAGATTACTCTGTGGGGATTAACTGACGAAGATTCGTTGGATTCCTACCTCCGATCGTCTTTAATAAATACTATTATTGTATTTTATGCATTTATGGTAAACATCAATCATATTCAAAAGCATATATACAAACATAATCAATGGACGTTTTCTCCTAAGTAAAAGGGAAAAGTAAACCTGAATTCGAAAAAAGGATTTTATCAATTTTGAAGGTGTATACTCATTCAAAGTAACCAATGGATTTAGGACTTCTGAGATTCTCGACTTCCCAGAGTAATTCTCTAGGAGTTATCATGATTGAATCCAAAGACATGATACTGACACCATCTGATACTACTGGCGCAGACAGTTAATTTCTACAATGGCTTCTATTGAGAATCCAATATCAAGGCAATATAATGAAAGGAACGTACTTTCAGACTGTGGTGGACCATATACGCTCCAGGTATTAGATTTGGAAAGAGAGTGTTGCCCCTTAGTTGAGGATGATTTGTCCCATAATGGAAGTATCTGAAAGGAGCTACCTCAAGAGAAATAAGCAGAATGCCCCACAATAATATGCCCCTGGCATCGTGAAATCAGTAATGTTACCTTTGGTAATTCAGATAGATGAGGAGACCTGCCCCTGGCTACTTAAGCATAGTTGAATCTTGATCTGATTGCCCCAAAATGAATTGGACAGTAACATGGCATGCCGCCTTGATTGGGAGATAGTGACTATGCCCCTTGTATACATTGGCTTTGATCCAGGAAGCAACTTTGTCTATCGGGAGGATTTTGGTTTATTGAATATTCATCATGTAAGTTTCTATGTTGTCAAACACTTAGTTATATGCAATAATGATATTCAAAATGCAATGCTTATGTTTGTCTTGAAGTTTTGAAAAAGATTTATTTTAGCAAAATAATGTTTATAAAATTGTGATATTAACTCAAGATTTATAATAAGCCCTAAAGGAGTCAGGATACCTTTTTGTAGCAGTACGCTTTTGAACTAACCACGCTTCAGTTAGGACATTTAAAGGGTTGTAACGTGGCTTGGTTCACGGTTTAAGAAACAAAGGATAAAGGCTCAAATTTTATTTGTACCCAACCCATTCTCCGTGATGTTCTTCAGTCCTATGTTTAGTTAACTTATGCATTGAGACTCCAAAGTGGTTTGGAATTATAACACTGACAGCAGTTTATTTGAAAAACCAGTCTTTTTTTTGTTGAGGGTTTGTGGTGACCTCTTTTTTCTTTTGACTTTGTTATCCCTTCCTTTTGCCTGAACTGTTTATTTCAAGATTACAGTCAGTGGGATGTCTCAAATTTTTTACTAAGTCTCCTTCATAGGTTTTGACTTAGTGAGCTTTTCTTTTGCTAGATATTGACTGTCGAACTTAGTGATTACAGGGAACCATCATTTGTTGTGTACAAGAAGGACAGTTGGCATAATTAAGTTAACCGAGGAAATACCCTGCCCCAGGTTATAATTAAGGGTTTTAATTTGTGTGAGAATGAAAACCTCTACTTCATAGGCTCAAAAGGGTTGACTAGGGATTAACTTCCTTATATCTCCACTGTTTAGGAATTGAAACAATGTACATCGTAAGCATAGTCTGTTCAAAAGCATATTGTATGAGATTATGGTATCGTCTTCTCCATCCTCCCTCTAAAGGCTTATAGCTTTAATGAGAGTTAAATATCACAAAATAGAAGTAAGAAGCATATTTTAAATTTAGTGAAACGAATGGATTAATTCAAGACAAACATACGCAATGCATTAATGTGAAAATAAAGTTTAACATAATAGTAAATGCTTGGACAAACAAAAGAAATTACAACTGAATAAATCAAATGATGTCCCATCCAGTTGGCTGAATGTCTTCGATTGCAATCTATGAACTTTCGGGAGCAGTATATTTCACCATGAAATCAAATTTGCCACTTGGTTGTCCCATTGTGTCCCAAATTTCAGCAGGGGTTGGTGAGCTTTCTTTCTGGCTCCCTCGGGTGATTTGTCTTTTAGCTTCGATGTTTGATGGACGATAGGATAATTCAATTTGATCTTCTAACGTAAACTCGAGGATTCCTTCGTCAATTAGGTCTTGAATCTTATTCCTCGATGCCCAACAATTATCAGTGTCATGTCCAGGACAGTTGGAGTGATACACACACCTTGCATTGGTGTTATAGCGAGGGGAGGAAGTATTGGGCTTTCGAGGAGAATTTTCCAAGGAAATTAGCTCCATCTCCAACAAGCATTGGAAAATTTGTGACATTGGTGTGCTGGATTGGATGAATCGTCTTCTATATTCCTTGTGTCGAGGTGGATTAACCTTATAAGACCTTTTTTCTTCAATTGAAGAACTATTAGTAGTAGCCTGTCTCTTTCTTTCTATTATCCTTATCTTCCTTTCAACCAAGTCATCTTGTTTCACCAGAGGTTGACTGATGATTAGATTCCCAACTCTGTTGTCTTGAAGTTTATTGACATATTCTTAGCTCTTCTTGCCCCTGGGCTAAGCTCTAGATAAGAGCCACCTGACCATTCATCTAGATTCTCATCTCTGCCATCTTAGCTTGCAGTTGTTCTAACTGATCATCCTCGTTGTCTTCAGGATTCTTCTTTTTCATGTCCTTAGAGAGGAGTGCTTTCAACTCTTCTTGCCCCTTGGACAAACTCAGGATCACCTCTTGAAACTGAGCATTTTGAGCTTGAAGATCTTTGACAGATTGTTCGAGAGCCATTTCTGCTGAAATAAACAGCGAGAAGATGAGAAACCTGTTGTGAAAACCTGTTATGAAATGGTATGGTATGTAGATGCATATGTAATGTTTTCAAGGACCGCATAATTTAAATTTGTTAAAACAAACAAAAATAAAACTCTTATTAGTAGGCTTGAAATAATATTTCACATTGGGCTTACAAATTAAAATAAAGAAAATTTATAAAGAAAATAAAACATATGGGAATTAAATCTCCCATGGACGCTTCCTCTTTGTGTTGAGGTAAGTGTTGAGATTCCGCTCTTCATGAAGTTGCTTTGTCAACTCCAACACTCTTTCTTAGCTAATCCTGAATTGGGCTTCTAAGGTATCTCTTTGCTCCTTTAGTTGGATCCAGGACTTCTACAACTCTTCCAAATCAGTGGGCATATCTGGATGAATGATGGTATAAGGAACATCTCCTTCAGCAACAGGCTCCATGATAACCAGTAGAATAGTAGGATATGGCATCATAAGGGTTTGAGCCCGAGACCGCACCCATCTGAGGCAAGGTTCAATAGGAATGGAGTACTTTAGTTCCAGAGTCTTACTATCAACCTTGTTTACTTTATTCCAAGCCCCTATAAACCTTTGCCGGTAACCTTGAAGATCGTTGTTGTAATCAAACACAATACCCTGAATAAGCATATCATGAGGACCCTTACTCCGAGCATAACCAAATTGTCGTAGAGATAAAGAAGGATTATAAGTAATGCCCCATTTTATTTATGCCAAGGGGTGTCACATTAGGGAATTCCCTACAACGATCAATGATAATGACATTTTCCATAGATCAGGAACACCAATGAATGTCTGAATGAGAGAGTGACATCATCCTTTTAGACCACCTCAACCCTTGTTCATTCTTCATCACAGATTGAAGAAGGTGAGAAATAAAACACCTAGATAGCAGAGGTATGCAACACATCATAGTTCCTCGCGCCTTCGTAGTACGAGTGTGAAGAGAGTGTAAGATATCTCCAAGCAAGGTAGGAACTGGATTGTGAGTCAAAAATATTTTGATGGTGTGTATATCTATGAACTGGTCTGTATTAGGGAATAACACCAAGCCATAAATCAACAAGGCTAAGATCTCCTCAAAAGCATCGTAACTCATAACATCCAAGAACACCTGAGCTTTCTCTATCAATACTATGGCAAGGATACCCTTAATTCCGCTTCTTGTTTCTAGGACAATGTCTGATTTCTTCAAATGTAGGGATGCAACAATGATTTCAGGTTTAGGCTCCTTCTCTAAGCCAGTGAAGGGTTACTGATCAAGGATAGGCACCCCAAGTATCTTAGAGAATTCTTCCATAGTAGGAACCAGTTGATAATCGGGAAACGTGAAACAATTATGTTTAGGATCAAAGAACTGGAATATGACACTCATCATATCTTCATTAAACCCTGAGGTAACCAAGTCAAGTAGATAACCATGCTTCTTGATGAATGTCGCTCCCCCGAAAAGACACCTGGTCAAATAGGGTACAGACGCGAACGATCAGCGAAAGGAAAAGATGAAGGTGAAGATGAATAGAGTCGCCAGCTAGACATTTTTATCCTGAAGGAAAGGTAATGTTGCATAAACCTGGAAAAATATGGATAAGACAGTTGCGAACAAGAGAAACTGAGAAAGGGGGTTGGTTATAACTTGGGAAGGTATTAGCACCCAGATTGTCCGTCGTACTCGACGGGATCCATGCTTAAAAGATTGTGTTTAAAGGGGTAGGTGTATGTGCTATCTGTGTGCAAAAAGCTAAGAAAAGAATATACAAGTGTCAGTGCAAAAGGGTGAATGCTCAGGAACTGAGGCTTAAAAGAGAATGCTGAAAGAGGGGGAAGACACAGAGACTTTTGCTCGATAACTGTTAAGTTATACCTACGTATCCTCTCGTGAAATGAGGAAGTCAAAACACCGTAGTTCGACTCAAAGAGACTGAAAGATAAATTGAATGTGAACTTCTTGCTTGCCTATGCTCAAGTGTATGATTCGTCTGGCTCGAGTGCTAATTGTCTTGCATTAGACGGAAGAAGCAAGTTCTCGTTTATGAATGAAGGTGATGAGAAAAGAATCCCGAAGGAGACGATTATTGTTTGTTTTTTGTGTTTTCAGTTTTGTTATTGTTTTTGGTGTTTTGCATAAGTTAATGAGCTTAAGCCTAAATCAAGGGTTTGTAAACTCATTATATCCTCCCTGATTAGGGATAATGAGAATACTTAAGTATGAGATAAGCATCTCAACTTAATTACCTTAATGATGTAGGATTAAGATCATTAACCTACTTGTGATTATTTAGATGTTTTTGGGTTTTTGTTTAGTGTTAAGTAATGAGTTTAATCTCTGATCACAGATTAGTGGGCTTATTACACCATCCTAATAGAAGGATAATAGATGAGAACACTTAAGCTGAGGAAGATACCTCAACTTAATCCATGGTTAGGGATTAAATTCATTATATAACAAAGCCTTTATTAAGTGGATTTTAATTAAGAGATGAGATTAAGAAATGAGTTTTATGGTTTGTAAGACAACTTGAGGGGGACTTGCCCATTAAACACTAGGGTTAGTCCTTCTTAACCATAAAGGAAGAATTAGAACCCTAATGTAAGGCCCAAGTTACAAGATGAAGTCTTAGTAATTATTAAGATGATTTGATTAAGAGGTTTAAACAAATTAAAGGTTTAACACTTAGGATTAAAGTTATACACTACATCCTAATAGAAGGATACAGGCATAACCCTAATTCCAAAGTCCTAAAACTTTAAGAGTTTAGTCTCTAATTATGAAGATGAGAAGATAGACTCAAGGAGAATCAAAGGTAAAAAGCTAAGGGGGACTAATCATAACCCTAATTATTATCATGCTTGGATGTTCCTATGATTTGTGAGGCTCAAGAGAAGTCTTCAAGATGGCCACCAAGGAAGAAGCAGATGAAGGGAGGATGAAGCAGAAGAATAAGTTACTTACTTCATTGAAGAAGATAAGTAACTTAAAGAAAGAAAGTGAGAAAGAAATGAACATAAGTGAACAAGTTCATTTCAAAGAAAAGTAAGAATGCAAATGAAAGAGATAAGAAGAAGTGAGAAGTGAAGGAAAATTCACTTCTCAAAGTAACTTACCACCTGAAAATGTTAGCATGAATGCATAGAGTTCAAGGCATAAAGAAATGAAATGAAATGAGATGAGTGTAAACACCCCAAATTTTCCCTCACTAAGTTCACACCATGGCTTGTGATCTTTTTTCATTTTCATTAGTCTAATCATATCATATCATGTGGCATTTTTGCTTCACTGCATTGGTTCAAGTTCATCTACATCTAGGGTTTGTGATCTGAGCCACCCAGGTTTCATCTGAGCCACTCCAAAGGTCTTAAATCATCTCAATAGGGCCTATGTATGTTCAAAAATCATATTATATCCTCTCAAGATCAAGGGAGTCAGAAAATCACAAGAACTGGCAAGGCATGGAGGTAGAGCCAGGTTTAACTACACAAATGACCTAAAATTGGGGTTTTGGTTTCAGAGGCCATAACTCCAAATATTTTGGTCATTATTGTTTCTATTGGTCTCAATATGATATAAGGATCATGCATACCAAGTTTGATAGAAAAATTCATTGTGGAAGTCATCTGATCACTAGGTAACTTCTTGAGCAAGTCAGAGCAAAATCAGGGCATCTGAGGCCCCCATCCATGGAACCAAAGTGGATTTTTCATCAAATTGAAGTTATATGGTCTTTATTTGATCATTTAAGTGTTTAGAAGTTCACAAATTTGAAGAAAAGTGGGCTAAACCAAAAGTTGCCAAATATGGAAATGACTTGTAATGTAAACTTTCCATTTTGGGAAAGTTTTTCAACCTCCTTTTTCTTAACCAAAAATGCTTCAAATGAAAAATTGTTGGTCATGAAAGTTGTAGATTGGATCATTCCCTTTTCAAAAAGTAAGAGAACAAGATCTAATTCATTTTGGAACTCAAGTTATGGCTTTCCAAAGTTGGCAAAAATCACATAATTTCATGTTTCATACCAAAGAGGCATTTTTGCAAAACCTCATGCCAAGCTATTTTATGACTTCAAATTGACTTCTACACATTATATCATCATAGTACATGACTTAAAACTCAGAATTGGCCCAAGAATCCCAAGATTTCATAACTTGCACATGAAGAAATTTCAAAAGGGGCCAAAGGTTCACAAATTTGCAAAACCTCCCACAACTTCACACAAACTTGCTGAATTTCCTCTAAATGGTTTCCATGGCTATCCTTGAATCATGCTGCACCAGACACCCCCTTGTCCTTGGCCTGAAACAGCCCATACCTCAAAGGACAACAAACCTTGAGTTTTTGCATTTTGCACCATACCAATCACACTATGCCATTACCAACTTTCTGACCAATCACAATACCTTATACTGATCAAAAGCAAGCCAAACATAACAAGAACTAAGCCTGAACTCTCTCATAACTCAGCATTCACAAAAACTCCATCTCTTGCATTTTCTATCGAATCACACAACTCAACCACTCATTCTCAAAACCAACACCACCATTCATCTCAAAATTCATCACTGAACATTTCCCACCCTTCACTTTGCCCTGAAAGCCACCACACACAAAATACGATTCCCCCCCCCCCCTTAAACTGAACCTCATTAAACTTCAAAAGGAGGTCACAAACACTTCAGCAAAGCTTCAAAGCTTCTTCAGGGAGGTCATTGGAGGCGTTTTGAAGCAAAGAAGCAGCCTGAAAGCTCCAGGGTTGAAAGTTTCATCTCAGGTAGCCATATGAAAACATTTTTCCAGAATCTCTTTTTTAAGTTCTTAAATGGTTAAGTTTGTTCCCCTGAGTACACTGAGCTTTTTATTTTTGAAAATGGTTGAGAAATGAAGTTGTATGGTTGTTCTGAAATTTCTGCCATTTTTGAACTTTGATTCGAATCTTGTTTATGAGTGAAAAGAAATGAAGTTTGAGGGTAGGGTTGATCTTAGGAAGGTGAGAGGAATCAATCTGGAGCTTTAGAGCTCCAGAAATGACCTAGGGAGCATTTTGGGAAATTTTCAGGGGAGGTGTGGCCGGAGAAGATGACCGGAGGTCATTTCTGGCCACCTGAAAGTAATTAAGTTAATTAATTAGGGTTAGGGCACTTTTCAAATGTGGGCCGTTAGATCCCCCCTTCCCGCGTGCAGTGTGTGGTTCAGATTGAATCATTAGTTTTAATTTTAGGATTAGTATTTAATTAAATCAGTTTAATGAAGTTTGAACCTGGGCCATCCAGATGCGCGCCCAGTCAACTCTTTTCAAGCCCAGTTCCAATCTCAACCCTCCATCCTGTTTACTTTCTTTTTATTTCATTTTTAATTCATTTATTTTATTTTATTTTGTACGGATTTTTAAAAATAGGAAAAAACATCAAAAAATTCTGAAATTTTTTATCAAGCCTTTTATTAATTTTCAGAATCCAAAAATATTTTTATTTTTATTTTTCAGCATTAAAAAAATATTTTTAAATCATTTAAATGTTATTTTTAATTAGTTAATTGATTTTAATTAATTAAAAATACATTTAAGTATTTATAAATCACAAAAAATTCAGAGAACATTCTTAGACATTTAGAAACAAATACAAACTCACCACACAAATTTATTTTTTGTTTTGATCATGCTTTGACATTTTTCAAATGAATTAGGGTTCTTAAATTTGCATATTTTTAACTCTAACTTCAAAAATTCATAACTTTTGATCCAAGTTGAGTTTGTGAATGATTCTTTTTGCATTGTTCTATACATGGTTTCAAGCATCTATAAACATTTTTGTTTCATTTTTATCTTTCATTTTCAATTTATTTGGCATTTTATCTTTAGGATCACCCTTTAAACCTCAGAAACTTAGGAAATTCATAACTCCCTTAGGGTTTAGCTTCTGACCTCCCCCTTTGGATGGTGAACTAGTATAGGTTTAGGGTTCTTTTGAGTGCATTTTCAATTTTTTATCTTATGATTTGCTTCTGTTTTTGAGTTTTGCATCTCACATGTTCATATAACCCTAATTTCTCATCTTATCTTGCATACATCTTGCATATGCTTGCATTCATGAACCTGCCATGACATTTTGTGCATCCACATGACACATAAGACATCTTATGACACATTAGACTCATTATTGATCATTGCATCATCCATTTGCCATGTTTTGCTTTCATTTCATGTGCATTCATGAACGTTCATGCTTCTTATATGCTTCATTTGCATTCCCATCCTTTGTATGACCATTCATATCTCATGACATACCTTTGCATTATCTCTTTGCATCATTAGCATCATGAACATGCTTCTGGTTTTGGTTTTAATCTTTTCATTTCATTTCATTTTTCATTTCATTTCATTTCCTTTTGCTAACTTTTCAGGTGGTAAGTGTTTGAGAAGTGAATTTGTCTTCACTTCTCACAATCTCTTCTCATCTCTCTTATGCATCATTGCTGCATTTTGTATGTGTATTAGAGTGAGCTTGATCATTCATGTTCCCTCCTCACTTTCTCTCTCCTAGCAACTTATCTTCTTAAGTGAAGTAAGTTGACTTGCTTCTTTCTGCTTCTCTTCCTTTCATCCTGCTTCTTTTTTTGTGGCTCTCTTGAAGGTCTCTTGCAAGTCTCATTAACCCTAGGAATACCCAAGCATGATCACAATTAGGGTTTGATTAGTCCCCCCCATTAGTTTTACCTTTGTGTCATCTTTTGTGTCTTCTCTTCTCATCTCATAATCAAGGACTAAACCTTTAAGGTTTTAAGGCTTTGTGATTAGGGTTATGCATGTATCCTTCTATTAGGATGGAGTGTATAAATTTAATCCTAAGTGTTAAACCCTTAATGTGTTTAAATCATTTAATCAATCCATCTTAATAATCACTAAGACAATAGCTTGTAACTTGGGCCTTGCATTAGGGTTCTAATTCTTCCTTAATTGGTTAAGAAGGACTAACCCTAGTGTTAATGGACAAGTCCTTCTCAAGTTGTCTTACAAACCCTAAAATCCATTTCTTAATCTTACCATTAACTAAAATCCACTTTAATAAAGGCTTTGTTTTTTCATGAGGTTAATCCCTAATCATGGATTAAGTTGAGGAGCCTTTCTCAGCTTAAATGTTCTCATCTATTATCCTTCTATTAGGATGGTGTAATGAGTCCATTAAATCCTTGATTATGGATTAAACTCATTACTTAACACTAAATAAAAACTCCAAGAAACATCTAAATAAATGCAAGTAAGTTAATGATCTTAATCCTACATCATGGTGATTAAGTGTGAGGTGTTTACTTCATACTTAAGGTATTCTCATTACCCCTAATCAGAGGGAGGATGTGATGAGTTTTACTAACCCTTGGTTTAGGCTTAAGCTCATTTTCTTATGACAAACTCCAAAAAGCAATAAAAGATTGAAAACATCAAAAACAAACAATAATCGTCTCCTCCGGGATTCTTTTCTCACCTCATTCACTCATAAACGAGAACTTGCTTCTCCCGTCTAATGCAAGACAGTTTGCACCTGAGCCAGACAGGTCATACACTTGAGCATAGACAAGTAGGCAGTTCATCAGTCAATTCATTCTTCTGTCTCTTTGAGTCGAACTACGGTGTTCTGACTTCCTCATTGCACGAGAGGATACGTAGGCATAACTTAACAGTTATCGAACAAAAGTCTCTGTATATTCCCCCTCTTCCAGAATTATTCTTTAAACCTCATAGTCTTGAGCTTTGCACTCTTTTCTTGCACTGACACTCCTTTTATTCACTTCACACTTCTTTCCAGCACTGACACTTGCATTCTTTTCCAGCTTTTGCACACAGATAGCACTGACACTACCCCTTTAAACACAAACTTTCAAGCGTGGATCCCGTTAAGTACGGCGGACAATCTGGGTGCTAATACCTTCCCAGGTTGTAACCAACCCCCTTTCTCATTTTCTATGGTTCGCAACCGTCTTATCCATCTTTTCTTAGGTTTATGCAGCATTACCTTTCCTTCGGGATAAAAATGCCTAGCTGGCGACTCTTTTCAATCCACCCTTGTGTTCTCTCCTTTCGCCGACCGTTTGCGTCTGTACCCCTTCTGGCCAGGTGTCATTTGGTGGGAGCGACAACTTGGCGACTCTGCTGGGGAAACCATATACTGCAACCAGGGCTTCTGGTTCTTTTTGTGGGTTCCTCCTAGCGCTTGTTCGATTTGTGTTTTCTGGGGTGTTATGTGCTATGTGTGTTTATTTATTGCTTTATGTACATCTTTATTTATTGCTTTCTTTACAGTCTTATGCATATTTCATACTGTCATTTGCTGGATCTAGTTTGTTGTTTTGGTGGGGGGGGTCCCATTGAGAGATTAAGGTCCTATAACTGGGACCTGAGTAACACCTAGGCTAGAGTGGTTCATGTTCTTTCCCATTCCATTTCGGTCTGGTGCGGGAATATGAAACACGGTTCAGATGTGGGTTTCTTCTTGAGAACTCTGTGCTACAGATTTCCTGTAGTGCTAGGGCTATCTGGGAAGCCTGCTAAGTCTGGATAACCTTTATTATGACCTTCAGAATCTGGGGTGAACTAGAGGAGGATCTCTTATGGTTATTGTAAACACTGTACCTCCAGGTTAGAAGTGTTTACACTTCTCATAAATGATCCAAGTCTGAGGATCCTTGTTCTAGAACATTACATGTGAGGGGGTTGGGTTGTTTACAGGTTTGCAGGAGCCCTTGGCCACATCATACCCTTTTACTGTATTGTTTAAGAATACTTCACTTTGGAAAGTTCTTGTGATTAACCCTGGATATGTGACTCCTTATTTGAGTCCCCCACCCTAGTTACTGGATTTCTGAGCCTTCATCTGAACTTTTGAACATACATGGACTATATGTCAAGACGGATAACCAGATCCAGCTCTTGATCACAAACCCTTGCATATCATTTGCATATATCATCATTGCATCATTTAACATCTGTTTATTTGTTTTTCAGGGTATCCACCTCATTGTATCTTGGTTTTGGTTTTGACCCCTTCTGTTGCTTATACCTCTGCTTCAGTTATCTTCTTCAACTATCTCCTTCAGTATGTCAGAGACTCACCTGCATCAGTCTGTCAGAGATTTACCTCCAGCTTCTCAGTCTGTGATCTCCATCAGCTTATCTTCAACTTCTTCATCAGCACTCATGACTACTCCAAGGAAGAGCAACATATATTATCACTTATCTGAGCCCTCTTTGACTGGTATCAGGCAGGTCCAGTCACTCATCACACCTGACCACATCCCACTGTTCAGAGAGCATTATGGGGATATTTTGGACATGGTCATGGATCTTGATCCTTCTCAGAGAAGCATGATCCACACATGCTTGCAGTTTTATAACCCTCCACTAAGATGCTTCAACTTTCCTGACTTCCAGATGGGGCCTTTGTTGGAAGAGTTTTCTTCATTAATTGGAGTGCCTATCAGAGGAGGGATCCCCTTTAACCCAGAGATGACTGCTCCCAGAAGTGAAGAGATAGCAAGGGCATTGCACTTGGAGCCTGCCCTTATTGAACAAAACATGACAACAAAAGCTGGGATTCCTGCTTTACATCTGGATTTCTTGATTTCTCAGGCCATCCTGAAGGCTGCAGTGGGAGAATGGAAGGCAGTCTGTGCACTCTTAGCCCTCAGCATATATGGGGCTATATTGTTTGCAGATGAGCCTAAGTTTGTTAGTAAAAATGCCATCCACTTGTTCATGCTGAAGAACCCAGTGCCTACTCTGTTAGGGGATTTTTACTACTACATCCACCAGAGAAATGAAAAGCAAAGGGGGAAGTTGGTTAGATGTTGTGCTCCTTTGTTCTACTCTTGGCTACTCAGACACCTGCCTAAATCAGATGCTTTCCTGAACCCGCATCAGCAGAAGAATTGGGCCAAGAGGTTCATTGCCTTAACATCAGATGATATCAGATGGTGCACCCAAAGCACCAAAGGCAAGGACATTATCACCAGCTGTGGGCAGTACCCTAATGTGCCTTTAATAGGAGTAAAAGGTTGCATCAATTACAACCCTTTATTGTTCAAGAGACAATTGGGATATGCCTTAGTTCATCCTCCCAGAGGACAGGATTTAGCTGAGACTCTATAATGTGAAGTGCAACCTAATTCAGCTGTTGTCAGGCAAGCAGCTTGGGCTTGGGACAACATCCAGACCAAGGGAATAGCCATCCTTGGGAGGTGTAATAATGTTGCTTCAGCTCAGTATTATGACTGGTCCCGTACTAGAGCTCAGATTACCAGAATGCCTTTCACCTTGGAAGACACACCTGGACCATCTACAGTGCAGCCTGCAGCAACTGTTAGCCTGGAAGAATTTGAAAAGTTGAAGGAAAGGAATGAGCAGCTATCTCAGGCCCTGAAGAAGACTCTTTGGGAAAGAAGTGACGGTCGTCTGGACATTGAGAGATTGGAAAAGCTCAAGATTGAGCATCTGACCAAGATTGAAAGGACGGAGGACTACATAAGGAAATCAAGAGCTGGGGAACAGATATTGAAGAATGCCTGCAAGGAGGCCAAGATTCAGAAAGCTAGGGCTGAGCACTATCTGCAAGAAAGCCAGGCTAGGTGGGTCAGGATCACCGAAGCCCGTGCACAAGAAGACCAGAGGACTCAGGCCAAGATTGATCTGTTGGAGGCCAATGAGAAGAAGTAGCAGGAAGCTTTGTTGGCAGCTCAGAAGGAGATATCAGAATTGAAGCTTAGAGCAGGGTTAAAGAGATCCAAAGATCAGGACAGGCATAAGAAGCTGACTACTGCCATTGCTACTAGGAACCTCCTCATTAGGACCATTACAGAGCACCCATCTGGTCCGGTGACTGAGGCACTCCTGAAGGAGGTCAGGGAAGATGATTATGGATTGGATGTCTGATTCCTCTTTGCTTGTTGTTCTTTCCTTTTGATGTACTTTTTCTTTTGTTGTATTTTTGACCCTCCATGGGCATGTATTGTAAAACAGACTATGTATTTTTCATCATTTGTAATATTTAGTTTTTTTTCCATTGGGTTTCTTTTCTCAACAACATCAAGCATCTTCCTTGAGGTCTGGAAAGGTCAAAACCAAGAACCAAACCGAATACCTTGGAAAACAAATAAGCATACTGCATTGCATACTAATATCTTCTTTGTTTTGTAGGGTTTTTGTTTATTATTTTTATTTCTAACTTTATTGTGATCTCAGGAAACATTGCTCGTCGCCGAGTGTTCCCTATCAACCGCACACACCGATACCCAACTCGTAACAACCTTCTAGGAATTCAAATGGAGCAGGTATAGCAGGACCTGACTGAAGTGAGAAATCAGATGGCAAACGAAAGGGTCGAGATGAGAAACCAAATGTCTCAGTTTATGGCTGTAATGACTGGCTTAGCCCAGAGTCAAGAAAGGTTGAGAGAGCTGGTAGAAAGACAGACACCTGAAGAACCCCACCTTGGGACAGGAGGAACCAACAATAATGAACGGGGGCAGCCTCGTATTGACCCACCAGAGTATGGGCCCCATTTGAATCCAGATGTTAACATCCCGAGGAATGTTCAAGGTAATACTGCTGGGGGCAGAATCCTGCAAGAGGACCCCCAAGAAGAAAAATTTACTGTTATTGGGGCTGGAGATGAGGTATATGATAGAAGACTGGATGAGATTGCTGAAAAGTTAAGATCTTTGGAATCTCATAATTCTTTGGGCTTTGACGTGATGGATATGGGGTTGGTAGATGGGGTGAGGATTCCCCACAAATTCAAACCCCCTTGCTTTGAGAAGTATAATGGTACCTCTTGCCCGCGTACTCATCTGCAATACTTCTTAGGGAGACTCAAGGCTTATACCATGGATGAGAAGTTATGGATGTTCTATTTTGAGGACAGCCTGACTGGAGCATCGAGAGAATGGTATTCACATCTGACGAGGGTCACTGTAAGGTGTTGGAAATACTTGGCTGAAGCTTTCATCCGACAATATCAGTACAACCTAGACATGGCCCCCAATAGAACTCTTCTAATGGGCATGTCTCAGTCTTCAAGGGAGAGCTTTCGGGATTATGCTCAGAGGTGGAGACAGATTGCTGCTGCTGTCCAGCCACCCATGTCAGAAAGAGAGATGGCTGACATGTTTATGAACACCTTGCAAGGAACTTATATTGATAGACTCGCTGCTTTCTCCTCTACCAGTTTTGCTGATGTAGTTATAGCTGGTGAGAGAATTGAGAGTCTTTTGAAGATGGGCAAAATCTCTGACAATGGTGCAAGTTCCTCCAGTAACCCCAGAAAACCTTTTGCAGGACCCCGGAGGGCGGGTGAAACGAATGCTATCCATGCAAGCAGGGGCAGACCCCAGTAATCTCACAGGTCAGTAGCAGCTGTTACCATCCCGGCTCCAGTTCCACAACAACCATCATATCCTCAACAACAACATCATCACTATCAGCAACAATCTCATTTTCCGTAGCAAAGAACTTACAACAATAACAATAGCAACCAACAGCAACACCCCTTTCAACAGAGGCCATCTCAGGCAAATAGGGTGATTGACCCTATCCCTATGCCTTATGTTGCTTTATTGCCACAACTCCTGAAGCTTAACCTGGTTGAGTTAAGGACGTTGGCACCGCCGGATCCTCTCAATCTCCCGAAGAATTATGATGTTAATGCCAGGTGTGCCTTTCACTCCAACGCATCTGGTCACAATACTGAGAAATGTAGGGCCTTACAGATGAAGGTACAAGATCTGGTCGATTCGAAAGCTCTCAATTTCGCACCTCCTCCGAACGTTAACAGAAATCCCATGCCTAATCATGGTGGGCCCAGGATTAATGCCATAGAGGAGGACCAACCATCTGTATTGATTGATAATGTTGCACAGATTCAAACACCACTGGCTGAAGTCAAAGTTCAACTTTTAAGATGCCAAGTGTTCCCAGGCTGTGGGGCCTGTTGTGAATTGTGCAAGACTGCTATTAATGGTTGTGAGAAGCTAAGATTTGGCATAGATGGTCTCATCAGAGATGGAATCTTGCAAATTTCTTCAACGGCACCTTCAATAACCCTTGTTCCAGCAACAGTGGATTCTCCTACAACATCAGCAATCCTTCCTTCAGCATCAACAGATCCTCCTACAACCGCAACAACTATCATTCCTACTGATTCTTCAACAACTCCAGAAGTTCTTCCATCCATTATTTCAACATATCAGAGTTCAACAACTTTTTCTTCTACAACATCAGCACCCATTTTATCAATGGAATCTCCTACAACGCCAACAAACATTAATCAAGATGTCTCAACGGTCACGATCTATTATGACCCGACCAATGTTCACCCCGACAACAATTTCCAACAACAAAATGCAACACCTCCCGTCAGATCTCCGGTTACGATCTATTATGATCCTCATACCATCACAGTTCCTTCCGCTGCAGTAATCAGTCTGGTCACCATTACGGTACCTGGACCTGTTCCTTATGAAAGCAGTAATGCCATACCTTGGTACTACGGCTCTGATCTCTACTACAACAGGGAGAAAATCACTCTTGATTCATCAACCTCTTCACCACAAATTGACAATGTTAGGGGAGGCGGAGGCTTCACCAGAAGCGAACGACTTTTTGCCTCACAAATACAAAGACCTAATGATGAAGCAGAAGCTGCTGCTAAAGCAAAAGGGAAGAATGTGGTATCTGAAGAGCCTACTGTTAAATAGAATCCAAAGACGTCTTTTGAGCAAGAGGTAGACGAATTCATGAGGATAATAAAGAAGAGTGATTACAAGGTGGTGGACCAGCTTCACCAAACCCCCTCCAAGATCTCTATATTATCATTGCTAATGTGTTCCGAAGCCCACAAGAATGCATTGTTGAAAGTCCTGCACATAACATATGTGCCGGAAGAGATTACTGTTAATCAGTTAGAAACTGTGGTCGCAAATGTCAACACCAGTCATGGACTGGGCTTTACAAATGTTGATTTAACAATGGAGGGACGCAACCATAACAAGGCATTGCACATCACCTTGGAATGCAAAGGGGCTGTCCTTTCTCATGTATTGGTGGATACTGGGTCTTCACTCAATGTTCTCCCAAAGAAAGCCCTGGTGAAATTGGAGTATGATGGTTTGGCATTGCGCCCGAGTAATTTGGTGGTGAGAGCATTTGATGGCTCTAAAAGATCGGTGCTTGGAGAGATCGATTTACCTGTGTTGATTGGCCTGCAGACCTTTAAAACTACCTTCTTTGTGATGGACATACAATCGGCTTACAACTGTCTATTGGGTAGACCCTAGATCCACGCCGCTGGCGCTGTTACGTCTACCCTTCACCAAAAATTAAAATTCGAGTGGGAAGGCCAAATCATCACCATTTGCGGGGAGGAGGATATTTTTGTTAGCCAGCTGGCTATGTACAAGTACATAGAAATGGATGGGGAGATCCATGAGACCATGAGTCAGGGGTTTGAGGCCCTTAACATCAATGAAGCATCTGTTATGTCTAGGACTTCCATCACATCATATCAACAGGCCCGGAAGGTTGTTGAGGAGGGTACCGCTCAAGGCCGGGACAAGCTGCTGCCAGTTGAAAAGAAAGAAGACAGATTCGGGTTGGGTTACAGACCAACTCGACAAGATCAACCTGAGGCTGCAATGGAGCCCAAATTTGTCAGCGAGGGGATGCTAACCCCGGATGCTGTGAACAGTTTGGAAGACGAGGAAGAAGACGAACGCAACCTGGAAAACTGGATACGTTCAAGGATCCCGGGGAACCAAGTCTCAAACTGGTCTTCCCAGGAAATTATAAGAGTTACTCCTGCAGAGTAATTATTATTTCCTGTCTTTAAGCATGCATTAAGTCCTGCATCTTGCCCATGATGTCAGGGCTCATTTTGTAATCGGGCCATCTTGTATTTTGTGCAAACGATCAATTAATGAATATCAGGGCATCTTTTGCAAATGAGTCTCTTTTTTCTCACTCACTGTTTTTCATTTTTCATTTTTTGTACAAAAATAAAATGGCAATGTTTTCCAAAAAATAATAATTTCGTTTTCACTTTTTCTAAGCAAGATAAAACTGATCACTAAAATGAACAAATCTAAACCCTTGCAGAGAGTGCCCTCCAGACCGCACCGACAACAACACTGCTATGACTGCGTATGACTTTGACAATCCGATTAATCAAGTCGATGAAGGGGTTGAAGAAGATTATGAGCTACCAGAAAAGCTAGCCAGGTTGTTAAGGCAAGAGGAGAAGGTTATCACTCCTCATCAGGAGGAAGTTGAGACGGTTAATCTTGGTACTGAAGAAGACTTGAAAGAAGTAAAGATCGGGGCCCGCCTGCAAGGTTCAGTGAAAGAGCAACTTATTGACATGCTTCGGGAGTATGTGGATGTTTTTGCCTGGTCTTATCAGGATATGCCAGGTCTGGACACCTACATTGTCATGCACAAGCTGCCACTAAAAGAAAACTGTCCTCCAGTGAAACAAAAGTTGTGTCGTACACGTCCGGATATAGCCATGAAGATAAAAGAATAGGTACAAAAACTATGGGACGCCGGTTTCCATGCTGTGACTAGTTACCCGCCGTGGGTTGCTAACATTGTACCTGTGCCTAAAAAGGATGGCAAAGTACGGATGTGCGTGGATTACCGGGATCTGAACAGAGCCAGCCCGAAAGATGACTTTCCATTACCTCACATCGATGTATTGGTCGACAATACGGCTTAGTTATCGGTGTTCTCCTTCATGGATGGATTTTCAGGATATAATCAGATCAAGATATCACCTGAAGACATGGAGAAGACAACTTTCATCACACCCTGGGGCATATTCTGTTATAAGGTAATGCCATTCGGACTGAAGAATGCTGGTGCCACCTATCAACGGGCTATGGTAACATTATTCCATGACATGATCCACAAAGAAATTGAATGTTATGTGGATGACATGATTGCCAAGTCCCTCACAGAAGAAGACCACCTGGTGAATCTGTTGAAGCTATTCAAGCGTCTGAGAAAGTATCAGCTGAAGTTGAACCCCAACAAATGCACATTCGGGGTGCGGTCCGGTAAGCTGCTGGGATTTATTGTGAGTGAAAAGGGAATTGAAGTTGACCCTGACAAAGTCAAAGCCATTCAAGAAATGCCTGCACCAAAGACTGAAAAAGAAGTTTGGGGGTTTCTAGGTAGATTAAACTACATTTCAAGGTTCATATCTCATCTTACTGCAACCTGTGAGCCCTTATTCAAGTTGTTGAGAAAAGAACAAACAGTCAGGTGGAATGAAGACTGCTAAAGGGCTTTTGAAAAAATCAAGGAATACTTACAAGAGCCTATAATCCTTATGCCTCCAGTTGAAGGAAAACCTCTAATAATGTACTTGACAATATTAGAAGAGTCAATGGGGTGTGTGTTGGGCCAACATGACGAGTCTGGTCGAAAAGAGTATGCAATATACTACCTAAGCAAAAAGTTTATCGACCGTGAACAACGTTATTCACTGCTTGAGAAAACTTGTTGTGCTTTAGCGTGGGCTGCTCGCTGACTAAGGCAGTATATGTTGACCCATACTACCTTGTTGATCTCAAAGATGGATCCAGTCAAGTATATATTTGAGAAGCCAGCACTTACCGGACGGGTTGCAAGATGGCAAATGATTCTCACAGAATATGACATTCAGTACACATCTCAAAAAGCTATCAAAGGCAGTGTATTGTCTGATTATCTAGCTGAGCAACCCATTGATGATTACCAGCCTATGAGATTTGACTTCCCTGATGAAGACATCATGTTCATAAAAGCAAGAGATCATGAAGATCCTGTTCACACTGAAGGGCCTGACCCAGAAGAAGAATGGACAATGATGTTTGATGGGGCTGTTCATATGAATGGTCGTGGAGTTGGTGTAGTACTCATTACACCTAAGCGAGTTCACATGCCTTTCTCGGCAAAACTCACTTTTAACTGCACTAATAACGAAGCTGAATACGAAGCCTGTATCATAGGTCTTGAGGAAGCCATTGACCTTAGGATCAAGACTTTAACTATATTCGGAGATTCAGCTATGGTAATCAATCAAACCAACGGCAAATGGTACACTCACCAGGAGCATCTAATTCCATACCAGGATTATACAAGGAGATTACTGACTTTCTTCACCACAGTCAAACTTGAGTATATCCCTCGGGATGAAAATCAGTTTGCAGATGCTCTGGCTACCATTTCATCCATGATCAAAGTTCAAGCTGCCAACTTTGTACCTCGGATTTCAGTATCCAGACTTGACAGACCAGCATACGTATTCTCAGCAGACCTTGCTAAAGATGATAAGCCTTGGTTCTGTGACATCAAATGCTTCTTGGAGGATCAAACATACCCACCTGGGGCATCGTCCAATGATAAGAAGACATTAAGAAGGCTGGCTGGTAGTTTCTTCCTGGATGCTGATGGTTCCTTGTACAAAAGAAACTTTGATATGGTACTTCTCAGATGTGTTGATAAGGCAGAGGCAAACTTACTAATGCACGAGGTGCATGAAGGATCTTTTGGTACCCAAGCTGGAGGGCATGCAATGGCTAAGAAATTGTTAAGATCGGGTTACCACTGGATCACAATGGATGCAGACTGTTGTGCTTATGCCAGAAAGTGCCACAAATGCCAGATTTATGCAGACAAAGTGCATGTACCTCCGAATCCTTTGAATGTGATGTCTTCACCTTGGCCCTTTGCCATGTGGGGCACATTGACATGATAGGAAAGATTGAACCGACTGCTTCAAATGACCACAAATTCATTCTAGTAGCCATTGATTACTTCACCAAATGGGTTGAAGCAGCTTCGTATGCAAATGTCACCAGGCAAGTGGTAGCCCGATTCCTGAAGAGAGACATCATCTGTCGGTATGGAGTGCCCGAGCGAATCATTACTGATAATGGTTCTAATTTGAACAACAAAATGATGGCATAACTGTGTCGGGACTTCAAAATCCAACATCACAACTCTTCTCCTTACAGACCAAAGATGAATGGCGCTGTTGAGGCAGCTAACAAAAACATCAAGAAGATTGTGCAAAAGATGGTGGTTACTTATAAAGACTGGCATGAAATGCTACCATTTTCCTTGCATGGGTATCGAACCTCAATCAGAACATCCACTGGGGCAACACCTTATCAGCTTGTGTATAGTATGGAGGCAGTCCTACCGGTTGAAGTTGAGCTACCCTCCTTACGGATAATGATGGATGTAAAGCTGGACGAAGTAGAATGGGTCCGATCACGGTACAATCAACTGAATCTGATCGAAGAGAAAAGATTAGCTGCAATCTGTCATGGCCAGTTATATCAGAAGAGAATGAAGAAAGCCTTCGATCAGAAAGTCAGGCTTCGGGAATACCAAGTAGGAGATCTTGTGCTGAAAAGACTCCTTCCTCCTCATACAGACCACAGAGGCAAGTTGACGCCGAATTATGATGGACCATTCATAGTAAAGAAAGTTTTCTCTGGTGGAGCACGGATGCTCACTATTATGGATGGTGAAGATTTCCTGTCCCCTGTGAATTCAGATGCAGTTAGAAAATACTTCGCATAAAATGACCCACTGGACATAAAAACAGAATGTAAGTCCAGGCAAAAAAATAGGGCATCCCGGCGAGTCAAAAACAGAATAAAAGACTCGGGCAAAAATAAGGGAAAATAATCAAAAAAATGTACACCCGCTGAGTTGAAAAGCCGCATTGGACAGCTCAGGCAAAAAAGGGTATCCCGGTGGATTGAAAACCCGAAAGGGCGATCCACGCAAAATAAGGGAATAAGTGAACAATTGAATTCTGAATTCGTCTGTATCACTTACAACACAACAAGCTTCAAGCGTCAATCAGAATCAGCCTTCTTCAGAAAACAAGATGAGAAAAACGTCAATGTCATACGAGTCATAGCAAGAGGGAAGCTCACCAAAGCGTCATCAACATTGCCAGCACCTTTTTGTTTCTCAATTTGTAACAAACTCCTCATTTCAGGGGATCTGTTTCTTTGACTGTACTTGCCAATTCAGGGCACACAAATTAATAAAATCAGATTTTCAGTCACACTCTGTCTTGTACACTTTATTTCATTTGCAAAATGTTCGATATCCTTGATATAATGATTGCATAAAAACAAATGTGCCTTTAATCACATGCTTGCAGGAAATATTTTACTTACTCCCGGGAGTGTCTAAACTCCTATGACGGAATCCGGTAAGGGATACCTCATGATACTTGTATGTTTTCTTTGTCATAACAGGATTGCAGGTATTCAGAGCGCAACATGGGGCATGGAAGGTTTCCCCCAGCAAAGCTTCCAAATCTTCGCTTCGTCCGCACATCTTCCAAACAGCACCGGAAATGCTCTCTCCCCATCGAGGTTACTGGGCATCACTTCTCCAACACATCTTTTAGAGCAGTACCAGAAGGGGCTCATTTCCCCCAGCTGAGTTGTTAGATATCTTCATCCTCAGCAGGATCCCCACGGAAATCCCAGCAGAAAGCCAAAGCATCCACTTTGCACTCACAAATACATACTAAGGTATACTCACCCGACACCCGTCCGTGTCATATCATTCCCCTGCAGATATAAACCACAAACGGATATCTATACTCTCTCTTTTGACACTAGTCTGTGTCACTTTTCCCCAACATGGTTGCCTAAACACTTATTGTAAACCAAACACTTGTTTATAATACACTTCTTTCGACGCTCGTCCGTGTCATCTTATCCCCACAGGTCTCCAGAATAATTTATGCACTCTCTTTTGACACACGTCCGTGTCATACACTCCCTAGCAAGTTGAACACTTATTTGTGTCTCACTCATGCTTATCTTTACTCATACAGATACTCGTCAGTATCTTGTATACACCACTTATTTTTCCCTCAGATTCAACACTCGTCCGTGTTCTTTGTTAACCAGTTTGTACTCGTCCGTATCATCATCTCTGAACATGCGTCAACGTTTGTTTCTACCGATATTCGTCCGCATCTTTAATCTATACACAGTGTCAAACACTTATGCCTTTTTGGATGTAAACACTCGTCCGTGTTTACTATTCCCCAGCAAATCGCCAGTAAGATTTCTTTTTTATCTGACGTTCGTCTTATGTCATGATACATTCGGCAGCTGTACCCTGCCAGGTGATCGTCCTTCACCTATGGATGACCGTCCCTCATCCTTTCCCCAGCGGAGTCTCCATTATTGGAACCCTTTCCTATCCGGCATTCGTCCTATGTCGTGATATTTTAGCGGTCGTCCCCTGCTAAGTGATCGTCCTTCACCTTTTTGACGATCGTCCTTCATCATTGTATCCGATGGCCGTCCCCATCGTCGACCCTTTTTCTATCCGGCATTCGTCATAGGTCGTGATATCTTCGGCAGCCGTACCCTGCCAGGTGATCGTCCTTCACCTTGGATGACCGTCCCTCATTTTTCTCCCCAACAGAGCAGCCGTCCCCTACCAGGTGATCGTCCTTCACCCTTTGATGACCGTCCCTCATCATTTATTTCTTCAAACCTAATGGTCGTCCCCATCATTGCCCTTACCTTAATCCCCCGAGAACTTTGTTACTTTACCCGATGGCCGTCCCCATCATGATCCCTCTATTTCCCCAGCATGTCGGCCGTCCCCATCATGATCCCTCTATTTCCCCAGCATGTCGGTCGTCCCCGTCATGGCTTTATCCCCAGCAGTCGTCCTCTGCTCGATGGTCGTCCTCCACCACCCGCACTTTATAATCATACTTCACTTCCCTTTTACAATCTATATCCATTTTCTTCTTCTCCCTAGTGAGTGCAAATTTTGGACTGTCTTTGGTATTCAACCACAAGTTATCTTGTTTGTCTGTCAAGCCCGTCGCTTGCATCCTGCACAGCTAACTCATGCTTGAATAGGGGCAGCTGTAAACACCCCAAATTTGCCCTCACTAAGTTCACACCATGGCTTGTGATCTTTTTTCATTTGCATTAGTCTAATCATATCATATCATGTGGCATTTTTGCTTCACTGCATTGGTTCAAGTTCATCTGCATCTAGGGTTTGTGATCTGAGCCACCCAGGTTTCATCTGAGCCACTCCAAAGGTCTTCAATCATCTCAAGAGGGCCTATGTATGTTCAAACATCATATTATATCCTCTCAAGATCAAAGGAGTCAGAAAATCACAAGAACTGGCAAGGCATGGAAGCAGAGCCAGGTTTAACTACACAAATGACCTAAAATTAAGGTTTTGGTTTCAGAGGCCATAACTCCAAAATTTTTGGTCATTATTGTTTCTATTGGTCTCAATATGATATAAGGATCATGCATACCAAGTTTGATGGAAAAATTCATTGTGGAAGTCATCTGATCACTGGGTAACTTCTTGAGCAAGTCAGAGCAAAATCAGGGCATCTGAGGCCCCCATCCATGGAACCAAAGTGGATTTTTCATAAAATTAAAGTTATATGGTCTTTATTTGATCATTGAAGTGTTTAGAAGTTCACAAATTTGAAGAAAAGTGGGCTAAACCAAAAGTTGCCAAATATGGAAATGACTTGTAATGTAAACTTTCCATTTTGGGAAAGTTTTTCAACCTCCTTTTTCTTAACCAAAAATGCTTCAAATGAAAAATTGTTGGTCATGAAAGTTGTAGATTGGATCATTCTCTTTTCAAAAAGTACAAGAACAAGATCTAATTCATTTTGGAACTCAAGTTATGGCTTTCCAAAGTTGGAAAAAATCACATAATTTCATGTTTCATACCAAAGAGGCATTTTTGCAAAACCTCATGCCAAGCTATTTTATGACTTCAAATTGACTTCTATACACCATAACATCATAGTACATGACTTAAAACTCAGAATTGGCCCAAGAATCCCAAGATTTCATAACTTGCACATGAAGAAATTTCAAAAGGGGCCAAAGGTTCACAAATTTGCAAAACCTCCCACAACTTCACACAAACTTGTTGAATTGCCTCTAAATGGTTTCCATGGCTATCCTTGAATCATGTTGCACCAGACACCCCCTTGTCCTTGTCCTGAAACAGCCCATACCTCAAAGGACAACAAACCTTGACTTTTTGCATTTTGCACCATACCAATCACACTATGCCATTACCAACTTTCTGACCAATCACAATACCTTATACTAATCAAAAGCAAGCCAAACATAACAAGAACTAAGCCTGAACTCTCCCATAACTCAGCATTCACAAAAACTCCCTATCTTGCATTTTCTATCGAATCACACAACTCAGCCACTCATTCTCAAAACCAACACCACCATTCATCTCAAAATTAATCACTGAACATTTCCCACCCTTCACTTTGCCCAGAAAGCCACCACACACAAAATACGATTCCCCCCCCCCCTTGAACTGAACCTCGTTAAACTTCAAAAGGAGGTCACAAACACTTCAGCAAAGCTTCAAAGCTTCTTCAGGGAGGTCATTGGAGGTGTTTTGAAGCAAAGAAGCAGCCTGAAAGCTCCAGGGTTGAAAGCTTCATCTCAGGTAGCCATGTGAAAACATTTTTCCAGAATCTCTGTTTTAAGTTCTTAAATGGTTAAGTTTGTTCCCTTGAGTACACTGAGCTTTTTATTTTTGAAAATGGTTGAGAAATGAAGTTGTATGGTTGTTCTGAAATTTCTGCCATTTTTGTACTTTGATTCGAATCTTGTTTATAAGTGAAAAGAAATGAAGTTTGAGGGTAGGGTTGATCTTAGGAAGGTTAGAGGAATCAATCTGGAGCTTTAGAGCTCCAGAAATGACCTAGGGAGCGTTTTGGGAAATTTTCAGGGGAGGTGTGGCCGGAGAAGATGACTGAAGGTCATTTCCGGCCACCTGAAAGTAATTAAGTTAATTAATTAGGGTTAGGGCACTTTTCAAATGTGGGCCGTTAGATCCCCCCTTCCCGCGTGCAGTGTGTGGTTCAGATTGAATCATTAGTTTTAATTTTAGGATTAATATTTAATTAAATCAGTTTAATGAAGTTTGAACCTGGGCCATCCAGATGCGCGCCCAGTCAACTGTTTTCAAGCCCAGTTCCAATCTCAACCCTCCATCCTGTTTACTTTCTTTTTATTTCATTTTTAATTCATTTATTTTATTTTATTTTGTACGGATTTTTAAAAATAGGAAAAAACATCAAAAAATTCTGAAATTTTTTATCAAGCCTTTTATTAATTTTCAGAATCCAAAAATATTTTTATTTTTATTTTTCAGCATTAAAAAATATTTTTAAATCATTTAAATGTTATTTTTAATTAGTTAATTGATTTTAATTAATTAAAAATACATTTAAGTATTTATAAATCACAAAAAATTCAGAGAACATTCTTAGACATTTAGAAACAAATACAAACTCACCACACAAATTTATTTTTTGTTTTGATCATGCTTTGACATTTTTCAAATGAATTAGGGTTCTTAAATTTGCATATTTTTAACCCTAACTTCAAAAATTCATAACTTTTGATCCAAGTTGAGTTTGTGAATGATTCTTTTTGCATTGTTCTATACATGGTTTCAAGCATCTATAAACATTTTTGTTTCATTTTTATCTTTCATTTTCAATTTATTTGGCATTTTATCTTTAGGATCACCCTTTAAACCTCAGAAACTTAGGAAATTCATAACTCCCTTAGGGTTTAGCTTCTGACCTCCCCCTTTGGATGGTGAACTAGTATAGGTTTAGGGTTCTTTTGAGTGCATTTTCAATTTTTTATCTTATGATTTGCTTCTGTTTTTGAGTTTTGCATCTCACATGTTCATATAACCCTAATTTCTCATCTTATCTTGCATACATCTTGCATATGCTTGCATTCATGAACCTGCCATGACATTTTGTGCATCCACATGACACATAAGACATCTTATGACACATTAGAATCATTATTGATCATTGCATCATCCATTTGCCATGTTTTGCTTTCATTTCATGTGCATTCATGAACGTTCATGCTTCTTATATGCTTCATTTGCATTCCCATCCTTTGTATGATCATTCATATCTCATGACATACCTTTGCATCATCTCTTTACATCATTAGCATCATGAACATGCTTCTGGTTTTGGTTTTAATCTTTGCATTTCATTTCATTTCCTTTTGCTAACTTTTCAGGTGGTAAGTGTTTGAGAAGTGAATTTGCCTTCACTTCTCATAATCTCTTCTCATCTCTCTTATACATCATTACTGAATTTTGTATGTGTATTAGAGTGAGCTTTCTCATTCATGTTCCCTCCTCACTTTCTCTCTCCTAGCAACTTATTTTCTTAAGTGAAGTAAGTTGACTTGCTTCTTTCTGCTTCTCTTCCTTTCATACTGCTTCTTTTTTTGTGGCTCTCTTGAAGGTCTCTTGCAAGTCTCATTAACCCTAGGAATACCCAAGCATGATCACAATCAGGGTTTGATTAGTCCCCCCATTAGTTTTACCTTTGTGTCATTTTTTGTGTCTTCTCTTCTCATCTCATAATCAAGGACTAAACCTTAAGGTTTTAAGGCTTTGTGATTAGGGTTATGCCTGTATCCTTCTATTAGGATGGAGTTTATAACTATAATCCTAAGTGTTAAACCCTTAATGTGTTTAAATCCTTTAATCAATCCATCTTAATAATCACTAAGACAATTGCTTGTAACTTGGGCCTTGCATTAGGGTTCTAATTCTTCCTTAATTGGTTAAGAAGGACTAACCCTAGTGTTAATGGGCAAGTCCTTCTCAAGTTGTCTTACAAACCCTAAAATCCATTTCTTAATCTTACCATTAACTAAAATCCACTTTAATAAAGGCTTTGTTTTGTCATGAGGTTAATCCCTAATCATGGATTAAGTTGAGGAGCCTTTCTCAGCTTAAATGTTCTCATCTGTTATCCTTCTATTAGGATGGTGTAATGAGTCCATTAAATCCTTGATTATGGCTTAAACTCATTACTTAACACTAAATAAAAACTCCAAGAAACATCTAAATAAATGCAAGTAAGTTAATGATCTTAATCCTACATCATGGTGATTAAGTGTGAGGTGTTTACTTCATACTTAAGGTATTCTCATTACCCCTAATCAGAGGGAGGATGTGATGAGTTTTACTAATCCTTGGTTTAGGCTTAAGCTTATTTTCTTATGACAAAATCCAAAAAGCAATAAAAGATTGAAAACATCAAAAACAAACAATAATCGTCTCCTCCGGGATTCTTTTCTCACCTCATTCACTCATAAACGAGAACTTGCTTCTCCCGTCTAATGTAAGACAATTTGCACCTGAGCCAGACAGGTCATACACTTGAGCATAGACAAGTAGGCAGTTCATCAGTCAATTCATTCTTCAGCCTCTTTGAGTCGAACTACGGTGTTCTGACTTCCTCATTGCACGAGAGGATATGTAGGCATAACTTAACAGTTATCGAACAAAAGTCTCTGTATATTCCCCCTATTCCAGCATTATTCTTTAAACCTCATAGTCTTGAGCTCTGCACTCTTTTCTTGCACTGACACTCCTTTTATTCACTTCACACTTCTTTCCAGCACTGACACTTGCATTCTTTTCCAGCTTTTGCACACAGATAGCACTGACACTACCCCTTTAAACACAAACTTTCAAGCGTGGATCCTGTCGAGTACGATGGACAATCTGGGTGTTAATACCTTCCCAGGTTGTAACCAACCCCCTTTCTCAGTTTCTCTGGTTCGCAACCGTCTTATCCATCTTTTCTTAGGTTTATGCAGCATTACCTTTCCTTTGGGATAAAAATGCCTAGCTGGCGACTCTTTTCAGTCCACCCTTGTGTTCTCTCCTTTCACCGACCGTTCGCGTCTGTACCCCTTATGGCCAGGTGTCATTTGGTGGGAGCGACAATGAGATGAGATAAAATGATCAAAGTTAGAAGTGTTTATGCAATGTTAATGTCACATGAGATGATGCAAAGGCATACAAGGTGCATATGCATGATCATACAAAGATAAGATGTCATGTAAGCATGCTTTGAAGTTTGAAAGTTTATGAAAGTTAGTGAAATGAAATGAATGCAAATCATGGCAAATAAATTAAGAAATGATTAAGCATGATTCTAACATACCCTAAGATGTCTAAGATGACATATGAATTCAAGGAATGTCATGGCAAGTTCATGTATGGATTTATATGCAAGATGAATGCAAATGAACATGTAAAATTAGGGTTTTATGAATGTATGAGATGCACATGACCAAAACAGAAGCAATGCACAAGATAAAAATTGAAAATGCACTCAAAGGAACCCTAAACCTATACTAGGTTACCATCCAAAGGGGGAGGTCAGAAACTAATCCTAGAAGAAGTTATGGATTTTCTAAGTTTGCTAGGGTTTTTGCGTGATCTTCAATGTAAAATGCCAAGCAAATTGAAAATGAAAGATAAAAATGAAACAAAACTGTTTTTAGATGCTAAAGGACATATACAAAGCAAGGAAAAAAGAATCATTCACAAACTCAACTTAGGTTTAGGGTTATGAAATTTTGAAGCTAGGGTTAGAAAATGGACATTTTTAAGAACCCTAATTCATTGAAAAATCTCAAAGTATGATCAAAACCAAAAAGAAATTTATAAGGTGAGTTTGTAAATGTTTGTAAATGTTTTAGAATGCTCTATGATTTTTTTTGGTGATTTTTAGAAACCTAAATGTATTTTTAATTAATTAAAAGACTTTAATCAATTAAAAATAACATTTAAATATTTTAAAAATACTTTTTATATGCAAAAATAAAAATAAAAATCATTTTCTGATTAAGAAAAATATTTGAAACAAAAATGCAAAAAGGAAATATTTTTGGATGATTTTAACTATTTTAAATTAAATGAGAAAGAAAAATACAAAGAAAATGAAATAAAAATAAAATAAAGGGGAAGTATGCAGATCCAAGGGCCAGGATTCAAACTCAGGGGGGAAAGGGTTGACTGGCGCGTTATCCAGTGGCTGGGATTTGTCCTGACTAAATTAATTTAATTAATCCTAATTAAACTAATTAAATGAGAATTAGGGCTAATGAAGCAATCATGGTCATTCACTCACGCGGGAACCACAACATCCAAGGGCCTACATTCAAACTTGGCTAATTACGTAGATTAGGACAAATGACCTTCAGGTGACCGGAACAGTGTTCCGGTCATCTTCTCCGGCGAGCATCTCATCCCAACTTCTTCCCTAGGCTACCCCAGACCCCCAAACTCTCCAGAAACAACCCCAAAACTAATCTAAACAAGATTCAGGCCACGGAAAACATTTATCATTAGTCAAATTGGTGAATTGAAGAAAAATGTTTTTAGGTCAAAAAGTTTCAGAGCAAGCATACATCCTGGTTTCTCAACCATTTTCAAAAATAATCATATCAGCATACTCAGGGGAACACATAGAATCATTTAAGAACTTAAAAATGCATTTCTGGAAAAAATGTTCTTGAGGTTACCTGAGTTGGAGCTTTTCAGATAGTTGCTTTCTGACCCCTTCTTTGGTGCAAACCAGCTCCCTTGAGTCCCTTGAGAATGTTGAGAAGCTTAGAACAAGTTTTTGTTGGCTATTTTGAAGGTTCCAGTTCAGAGCATGTCAGAATCGTGTTTTTGTTTCAAGGGGTTTCAGGCTTGTGTAAGGGGTGGGAAATGATCTATGAGTTATATGGAGATGATTGGTGAAAGAATTTTGAAGTTTGGCTGGGTGGTTTGAGAGTTTCGAAGAGATGAAGTTCTTGAGGGATTTTTGGCAATCTGAGCTATGGGATGATTCAGGCTTGTGTGTTGTATTCTTTGTGTTCCTTAGGGTTAGTATAAGCAAGTGTGATTGGTCAGAGGAGTTGGTGTGGCTCAGTTTGATTGGTATGGTGTAAAATGCAAAAAGTCAACATTGGTTGTACCTCAAGCATGGGCACGAGTCAGAGCTGTATTTGGGCATGTCTGGCCTCAGCTGAGTTCATGGAGAGCCCTTGGATTGAAAGACTGCAGCTGGAACACTTGATGCTAGGGTTTACAAGGTTTTTGCATATTTTCCCTCTTTGATGTTTCTTGTGTTTCAAGGCATGAAATGACCTAATTCTTGGGCCAATTCTGAGTCTTTGATGTCACATAGGCATGTTATGAAGTGTTTGTACATATTTGAAGTCATTAGAATGCCTTAACATGCCAATTTGTAAAATCCCTCTTTAACATGAAACTTGAAATTTTAGGATTTTTGCCAACTTTGAAAGGCCATATCTTGAGTTCTAGGATGAATCAAGACATGTTCTTGTACTTCTTGAAAAGGGAAAGACCTAATCTACAACTTTCATGACCAATAATTTTTAATTTGAAGCATTTTTGGTCATGAAAGAGGGGGTTGAAAAACTTTCCCAAAATGGAAAGTTTTCATTACAAACCATTTCCATTTTTGGCAACTTTGCAAATGGCTTAAATAAAGCTCATATAACTTCAATTTGATGAAAATACCCTTTTGGTTCCATTGTTGGGGGCCTCAGCTACCCTGATTTTGACTTAACTTGCTCAAGAAGTTACCTAGTGAACAGATGACTTCCACAATGAATTTCTTCATCAAACTTGGTACACATGATCCTTATAACATCTTAAGAACATTAGAAATAAGAATGGCCCAAAAATTTGGAGTTGAAGCCTCTGAAACCAAAACCCTAATTTTGGTCATCTGTGTAGTGAAAACCCTAGCTCTGCTTCCATGCCTTGCCAGTTCTTGTGATCTCTTGACTTCCATGAACTTTGAGGGACATAATATGATGATAGAACACACATGGACCCTCTTGGAAAAATTTGAGGCCTTTGGGGTGGCTCGATGAAATCTTGGATTGCCCAGATCACAAACCCTAGATGCAGATGAACTTGAACTATGCAGTGAAACAAAAATGCAATATGAGATGGTATGTTTATGCTAATGCAAACATGAAAGATCACAAGCCATGGTGTGAAATTATTGAGGGCAAATTTGGGGTGTTTACAGCTGCCCCTATTCAAGCATGAGTTAGCTGTGCAGGATGTAAGCCCCTGGCTTAACAGACAAACAAGATAACTTGTGGTTGAATACCAAAGATAGTCCAAAATTTGCACTCGCTGGATAAAAGAAGAAAATGGATATAAATTGTAAAAGACAGTATAGCATAATTGTCAAATGCGGACGATGGAGGACGACCATCGAGCAGAAGACGACTGCTTGGGATAAAGCGGTAATTAAAGCAATGACGGGGACGGCCGACAAGCTGGGGAAATAAAGTGATCATGATAGGGACGACCATCAGGTAAGGAGATAAGATTCTCTGGGGATTAAAGTAAAGGCAATGATGGGGACGGTCATCAGGTTTGAAAAGTAACGTAAACAACGATGGGACGGCCATCGGTTTAAAGAATAAATGAAATAATGATGAGGGACGGTCATCAAAGGTGAAGGACGATCACCTAGCAGGGGACAGCTGCTCTTTATCACGACATAGGACGAATGTCGGATAGAAAAGGTCGATGATGGGGACGGCCATCGGACAAAATGATGAAGGACGATCATCAAGAGGTGAAGGACGATCACCTAGTAGGGTACGGCTGCTCTCGGGGTTTATCACGACATAGGACAAATGCTGGATAACAAGATCAACGATGGGGACAACCATTGGGTAAAATGATCAAGGACGATCATCAAGAGGTGAAGGACGATCACCTAGCAGGGGACGACAGCTCTTTATCACGACATAGGACGAATGTCAGATAGAAAAGTTCCAATAACGGGGACTCCACTGGGGAAGGGATGAGGGACGGTCATCCAAAGGTGAAGGACGATCACCTGGCAGGGTACGGTTGCCGAGAGTACCACGACATAGGACGAATGTCGGATAGGAAAAAGTTGTTTTGTTGGTGACTTACTGGGGAGTTGTAAACACGGACGAGTGCTTACACTCAAGAATAAAAGGTATAAGTATTTGATGTTGCGCATAGATTAAAGATGCGGACGAGCATCCTTAAGACCATGATATGGACGAGTATCGGTAGAAACAAACACTGATGTGTGTTCAGAGATGATGATACGGAAGAGTACCAACTGGTTAACAAAGAACACGGACGAGTGTCGAATTTGCTGAAGAGTGATATATAAACAAAGATACGGACGAGTATCAAAGACTTCTTGTGTAAGTATGAGTGAGCATTGGTTTATTGGCGAAGTATGAGCAAGACACGAACAAGTTTTCAACTTGCTGGGGAATGTATGACACAGACAAGTGTCAAAAGAGATTATATATAAGTTATGAACAAATATTAGCGTGTGAGAGTGCAAAAAGGATGTTCTGGCGACTTGTGGGGATAGGATGACACGGACGGGTGTCGAAAGGAGTGTGTTATAAATAAGTACTTTGTTTGCACCAAGTGATTTGGCAATCGTGCTGAGGAAATGTGACATGGACGAGTGTCAAAAGAGTATGTATAGGTATCTGTATTTGAGAATACAAAGAGGACGTTTTGGCTTATATCTGCGGGGAATGATATGATACGGACGAGTGTTGAAAAGAGTATGTATGAACAGGAATTTGTGTTGGAGAGTGCAAAGGGGACACTTTGGCTTTATTTGCAGGGGATATGAGCTTTTATATATATTGTTGATGAAATACTGATGGTAATTGCAGGTGATTGGCTCGAACCTAGCTTGTGATCATGCAAATGTTTGATTTTTGTCGTAATGCTCCGTATTAGACGGAATGCTACGCTTATTTCGGTGATTTATGATGTGAATGCTATGATTATGCAAAAGAGGAAACGATCCGGGATTCGGATCCTGCTGAAGAAAAGATCTTTGGCTGATCTTCTTGGAGGGATATCCCAGCTGGGGAAGAGATCATTGGTAGATCTACTAGTAGATATAGTTCTACTTGTGGAAATAGATCGTTGATAGACCTATCCGTAAGGAGAACTCAGCTGGGTAGAAGGAAACTTTTGTCACTTTGTTGTGTAAGAGTTTCAGGCATTGCTCTTCTAGAGAGAGGATGGAAACTCTATGGGGAGATAGGCTGGGGATGCTCCTGTTGAGTAGACTTGTGCTAGGGATGAGGAGGCTTTGATAACTTCGCAGGGGGAAAAGCATTTCAGATATTGCTCTTTTGGGAAGTAACCTGCTTGGGGACACAATGCTTGGCATGCCCCATGTTGTGTATTGAATACCTGCAACCTGTTAAGACAAGAGAAACGCACAAGTATCCTGAGGTATCCCTTACCCGATTCCGTCATAGGAATTAGATATTCCTGAAAGTAAATATATTTCCCGCAAGCATTTATTAAAAACGGCTCATTTGTTTTATGCAAGCACTTATTATGAATATTGGACATTTTGCAAACGAAACAAAAATGTACAAAAAGAGATGTGACTGAAGATTCTGATTTTATTAATCTGGGTGCCCTGAATTAGCAAATACAGTCAAAGAAACAAATCCCCTGGAATGAGGAGATTGCTAAAAATTGAGAAAAGTAAAAGTGCTGGCAATGTTGACGACGTTCCGATGAACTTCCTTTGCTATGACCTGTATGACCTTGACATTTTTCTCATCTTGCTTTCTGAAGAAGGTTGATTCAGATTGATGCTTTATCCTTTCGAAGCTTGCCGTGTTATGAGTGATACAGACGAATTCAGAATGCAGTTGTTCGCTTATTCCCTGATTTTGCGTGGATCGCCCTTTCGGGTTTTCGATCCACTGGGATACCCATTTTTGCCTGAGTTGTCCAATGCGGCTTTTCAACTCAGCGGGTGTACATTTTTTTTCCTTATTTTTGCACGAATCTTTTATTCTGTTTTTGACTCACCGGGATGCCCTATTTTTGCCTGGACTTACATTCTGTTTTTATGTCCAGCGGGTCATTTTATGCGAAGTATTTTTTAATTGCATCTGAATTCACAGGGGATAAGAAATTTTCACCATCCATAGTAGTGAGCATCAGTGCTCCACCGGAGAAAACCTTCTTTACTATGAATGGGCCATCGTAATTTGGAGTCCATTTGCCCCTGTGGTCTGTATGTGGAGGAAGAAGTATTTTCAGCACAAGATCTCCCACTTGGTATTCCCGAAGTCTGACTTTCTGATCGAAGGCTTTCTTCATTCTTTTCTGATATAACTGCCCATGACATATAGCTGCTAATCTTTTTTCTTCGGTCAGATTCAGTTGATTGTACCGAGACCGGACCCATTCTACTTCGTCTAGCTTTACATCCATCAATACCCGTAAGGAGGGTAGCTCAACCTCAACAGGAAGGACTACCTCCATGCCATACACAAGCTGATACGGTGTTGCCCCAGTAGACGTTCTGATTGATGTTAGATACCCATGCAAGGCAAATGGTAACATTTCATGCCAGCCTTTATAAGTGACCACCATCTCTTGCACAATCTTCTTGATGTTTTTGTTAGCTGCCTCAACAGCGCCATTCATCTCAGGCCTGTAAGGAGAAGAGTTGTGATGTTGGATTTTGAAGTCCCGACACAGTTCTGCCATCATTTTGTTGTTCAAATTGGAACCATTATCAATAATGATTCGCTCGGGTACTCCATATCGACATATGATGTCTCTTTTTAGGAATCTGGCTACCACTTGTCTGGTGACGTTTGCATACGAAGCTGCTTCAACCCATTTAGTGAAGTAATCAATGGCTACCAGGATGAATCTGTGGCCATTTGAAGCATTCGGTTCGATCTTTCAAATCTTATCAATGCCCCACATGGCAAAGGGCCAGGGTGAAGACATCACGTTTAAAGGATTTGGAGGCACATGCACTTTGTCTGCATAGATCTGGCATTTATGGTATTTTATGGCATAGGCACAATAGTCTGCATCCATTGTGATCCAGTAGTAACTTGATCTTAACAATTTCTTAGCCATTGCATGTCCCCCAGCATGGGTACCGAAAGATCCTTCATGCACCTCGTGCATCAGCAAGTCTGCTTCTTTCTTATCAACACATCTGAGTAGCACCATGTCAAAGTTTCGCTTGTATAGTGAATCATCAGCATTAAGGAAGAAACTATCGGCCAACCTTCTTAATGTCTTCTTATCATTGGATGATGCTCCAGGTGGGTATGTCTGATCCTCTAAGAAGCATTTGATGTCATGGAACCAAGGCTTGACATCTTTGGCAATGTCTACGGAGAATACATATGTTGGTCGGTCTAGTTTGGATACCGAAATCCGAGGCACATAATTTGCAGTTTGAACTTTAATCATGGAGGAAATGGTAGCTAAAGCATCGGCGAACTGATTTTCGTCTTGAGGGATATACTCAAGTTTGACTGTTGTGAAGAAAGTCAATAATCTCCTCGTGTAGTCACGGTATGGGATCAGATGCTCTTGGTGAGTGTACCATTTATCGTTGGTCTGATTGATTACCAAAGCTGAATCTCCGAACACATTCAAAGTATTGATCTTGAGGTCAATGGCTTCCTCAAGACCCATGATACATGATTCGTATTCAACTTCGTCGTTAGTGCAGGCAAAGGTGAATTTTGCCGAGAAAGGCATATGAACTCCTTTAGGTGTAATGAGCACTGCACCAACTCCAAGATCATTCATATTGACAGCCCCATCAAACATCATTGTCCACTCTTCTTCTGGGTCAGGCCCTTCAGTGTGAACAGACTCTTCATGGTATTTTGCTTTTAGGAACATGATGTCTTCATCAGGGAAGTCAAATCTCATGGGCTGGTAATCATCAATGGGTTGCTCAGCTAGATAGTCAGACAGTACACTGCCTTTGATGGCTTTTTGAGATGTGTATTGAATGTCATACTCTGTCAGAATCATTTGCCATCTTGCAACCGTTCCGATAAGTGCTGGCTTCTCAAATATGTACTTGACGGGGTCCATCTTTGAGATCAACAAGGTAGTGTGAGTCAACATATACTGCCTTAGTCGGCGAGCAGCCCACGCTAAAGCAAAACAAGTTTTCTCGAGCAGTGAATAACGTTGTTCACAGTCAGTAAACTTTTTTCTTAGGTAGTATATTGCATACTCTTTTCGACCAGACTCGTCATGCTGGCCCAACACATACCCCATTGATCCTTCTAATACTGTCAGGTACATTATCAAAGGTCTTCCTTCAACTGGAGGCATGAGAATTGGAGATTCTTGTAAGTATTCCTTGATTTTGTCAAAGGCCTTCTGACAATCTTTGTTCCACCTGACTGTTTGTTCCTTTCTTAACAGTTTGAAAAAGGGTTCACAGGTTGCAGTAAGATGAGATATGAACCTTGATATGTAGTTCAATCTACCCAAGAACCCCCGAACTTCCTTTTCAGTCCTAGGTGCAGGCATCTCCTGAATGGCTTTGACTTTGTCAGGATCAACTTCAATTCCCTTTTCACTTACGATAAATCCCAGCATCTTACTAGAATGTACCCCGAATGTGCACTTGTTGGGGTTTAACTTCAGCTGATACTTTCTCAGACACTTGAACAACTTCAGCAGATTTACCAGATGGTCTTCTTCAGTGAGGGACTTGGCAATCATGTCATCCACGTAGCATTCAATTTCTTTGTGGATCATGTCATGGAATAACGTTACCATAGCCCGTTGATAAGTCGCACCGGCGTTCTTCAGTCCAAAAGGCATTACCTTGTAACAAAAAGTGCCATAAGGTGTGATGAAGGTTTTTTTCTCCATGTCTTCGGGTGACATTCTGATCTGATTATACCCAGAAAAACCATCCATGAAGGAAAACACCGAGAACTGGGCTGTGTTGTCGACCAATACATCAATGTGAGGTAATGGGAAGTCATCCTTTGGGATAGCTCTGTTCATATCCTGGTAATCCACGCACATCCGTACTTTGCCATCTTTCTTAGGCACTGGTACAATATTAGCGACCCACACGGGTAACTAGTTACAACAAGGAAACCGGCGTCCCACTGTTTTTGTACCTCTTCCTTAATCTTCATGGCCATATCTGGGCGAGTACGGCATAGCTTTTGCTTTATTGGAGGACAATCTTCTTTCAATGGCAACTTGTGCATAATAATATCTGTATCTAGACCTGACATGTCTTGATAGGACTAAGCAAAGACGTCGACGTATTCTCGAAGCATGTCAATGAGCTTTTCTTTTACTAGGGCTTGCAGACCGGCCCCGATCTTCACTTCTTTCAAATCCTCTTCGGTACCAAGATTAACTGTTTCAACCTCCTCCTGATGAGGAGTGATCACTTTCTCTTCTTGCCTCAACAACCTGGCTAACTCTTCAGGTAACTCATAGTCTTCTTCAACCCCTTCATCATCTTGATTAATTGGATTGTCGAAGTCGTACAAGGTCATAGCAGTGTTGTTGTTGGTGCAATATGGAGGATAATCTATGCAAGGGTTGAGACTTGTTCGTTTTAGTGATCAATTTTAATCTTGTTTAGAAAAAGTGAAAATGAAGTTATTATTTTGAAAACATTGACATTTTATTGTTTTATACAAAAGTGAAAAAATGAAAAGACAATGAGCGAAAAAGAGACTTGTTTGCAAAAGATGTCCGATATTCATTGATAATCTATTTGCACAAAATTACAATATGGCCGTATTACAAAATGAGTCCTGACACCTTGGGCAAGATGCAGGACTTGATTCATGCTGAGAAAAGCAGGAAATAATAATTACTCTGCAGGAGTAACCCTTATAATTTCCTGGAAAGACCAGTTAAGGACTTGGTGACCCGGGATCCTTGGACGTATCCAACTCTCCAGGTTGCGGTCGCTTTCCGCCTTGTCTTCCAGGTTGTTAATAGCATCTGGGGTGAGCATCCCCCACTGATGAACTTGGGCTCTTTAGCAGCCTCTGATTGATCTTGTCAGAATGGTTTGTAACCCAAACCGAATTTGTCCTCCTTCTTCTCCACCGGTAGCAGCTTGCCCCAGCCTTGGACATTACCATCTTCAACAACCTTCCGAGCTTGCTGATAGGAGACAATTGAAGTACCCATCCTATCCTCCTGGGATGCAGCAAATACTTCAGTCGTCGCCTCATTAACGTTCAAGGCCTCGAACCCCTGGCTCATAGTTTCATGGATTTCACCATCCATCTCAATGTATTTGTATGTAGCCAGCTGGCTAACAAAGATGTCCTCTTCACCACAGATGGTGATAATCTGTCCTTCCCACTCATATTTCAATTTCTGGTGAAGGGTCGACGTAACTGCGCCAGCGGCGTGAATCCATGGTCGACCCAACAAACAGTTATAGGTTGGCTGTATGTCAATCACATAGAAAGTAGTCTGAAAGACCTGCGAACCGATTATCACAGGCAGCTCCACCTCTCTAAGAACAAACCTCTTGGAGCCATCAAAAGCCCTAACCACCAGATTGCCTGGTCAGAGAGCTATACCATCATATTAGAGCTTGACAAGAGCTTCCTTCGGTAAGACATTGAGTGAGGACCCAGTGTCTACAAGAACATGAGAAAGTACAGCCCCTTTGCACTCCAGGGTTATGTGTAAAGTTTTGTTGTGGTGACGTCCTTCTGTTGTCAAATCAACATTGGTGAAACCTAGCCCATGGCTAGTATTGACATTAGACACCACTATTTCAAGCTGATTCAATGTGATCTCTTCTGGCATGTAGGCAGCGTGCAGAACTTTAAGTAGTGCATCCCGATGAGCTTCGGAACACAACAGCAGGGATAAGATGGAGATCTTAAAAGGTGTCTGATGAAGCTGATCCACAACCCTGTAGTCACTTCTTTTGATTATCCTCATAAATTCATCCACATCCTGATCAAAGGATGATTTATGAGTCTCTTTTGATGCAGATTTTTCAGGTATCACACTTTTTCCTTTGGCAGCAACCTCTGCCTCAGTATTGGTTCTTGGAGCTTGTGACGTGAAGAGGCATCCACTTCGGGTGAAGCCTCCGCCTCCCCCGACATTATCCACTTGTGAGGTAGGAACTGAAGAATCAAGAAGGACTTTTTCTCCGTTGCGGTAAAGGTCAGCACCATAATGCCACGGTACAACATTGTCTTTAGCATATGGAATTGGCCCTGGCACCGTGATGGTGACTGGGCTTACTGCAGCAGAGGTTGGAACCGTTATTGTATGTGGATCATAGAATACGGTGACATGACTTCTTGTGGATGTTGAAGGTGATGAATTGAAGCTTGGTTGTTGCTGAAATTGTTGCTGAGATTGTTATTGAAAGTTGTTGGATTTGGGACCGTTGTAGGGTCATAATATATAGTAACTGTGGAGACGTCGTTGTTGGTGATTGTTGTAGTTGTAGAATTTGTTGAAATGGAAATGTTGTTTGCTGAAGTGATGGAAGGAGTGATTTCTGAAGTTGTAGATGAGTCGGTAGGAACAATTGTCGTTGCATTTGTAGAAGAATCATTTGTTGTTGTAAAAGGAGTTGCTGATGTTGTAGAGGCTGTTGTGGTTATTTGCAGAATGCCTTCTTTGATCAAACCATTAATGCCATTCCTCAAGCTTGCACACCCATTCTCAGAAACCTTGCAAGATTCACAACAGGCCTCACAGCCTGGAAACATTTGGCATCTCAAAAGCTGAGCTTTAACCTCTGCCAGAGGTGTCTGAATACTTGCAATATCTTCAATCAAACTCAAGGGTGAGCCTTCCTCTATAGCATTAATCCTTGGCCCACTGTGGTTTATCATAGGAGTTTTCATGATATTGGGAGGTGGTGCAAAGTTTAGGGCCTTTGAATCTACCAGATCCTGGACCTTCATATACAGAGCCCTACATTTTTCTATGGAGTGACCTGGTGCATTGGAATGAAAAGCACACCTAGTGTTGACATCGTAATTTCTCGAAAGGTTCTGAGGATCAGGTAGAGCCAATGTCCTCAACTCAACAAGATTGAGCTTTAGGAGTTGTGGCAGCAATGTGGCATATGGCATTGGAATAGGGTCAATCACCTTGTTGATCTGAGATGGCCGATGTTGAAAAGGGCGTTGTTGTTGATTGTTGTTATTGTTGTTGTAGGATCTCTGTTGAGGAAACTATGGCTGTTGAGTAAAGTGTTGTGGTTGTTGAGTGTATTGAGGAGGTGGAGTAGGAATAGTGACGGCAGCAACTGATCTGGGCAGATATTAGGGTCTTCCTCTTCCCATATGTACAGAATTTGTATCACCAGATATACGGGGCCCAGCAAATGGCTTCCTTGCACTGCTTGAACCGGCACCGTTGTCAGAAATATTTTCCATCTTTAGTAAGCTCTCAATTCTTTTCCAAGCTATCACCACATCTGCAAAGCTGGTGGAAGTAAATGCAACCAATCTGTCAATATAGGTACCCTGGAGAGTATTCATGAACATATCTTCCATCTCCCTCTCTGACATCGGGGGTTGAACAACAGCAGCTAGTTGCCTCCACCTTTGGGCATACTCTCTAAAGCTTTCACGGGAAGACTGTGACATTCCCATCAGAAGTGTCCTGTTTGGAGCCATGTCCAGATTATACTGATATTGACGAATGAAAGCTCCAACTAAGTCTTTCCAATTTCTAACTGTGGCTCTGGTCAAGTGGGAGTACCATTCCCGGGATGCCCCTATCAAGCTATCCTCAAAGTAAAACATCCACAGTTTCTCGTCTATGGTGTAGGCTTTTAATCTCCCCAGGAAAGATTGGAGATGGGTATGAGGGCATGAAGTACCATTGTATCTTTCAAAACAAGGAGGTTTGAACTTGTGAGGAATTCTCACCCCCTCCACTAATCCCATGTCCATGACATCAAAACCCAGGGAGTTTTGGGATTCAAGAGACCTTAGTTTCTCTGCAATTTCATCCAACCGACGATCGTAAACTTCGTCTCCAGCCCCAACCACAGTAAACTATTCTTCTTGAGGGTCTTTCTGCAAAGCCCTCCCTCCACTGTTACCTTGGGTGTTTCTTATAGCATTGATGTCTGGGTTCAGGTGAGGTCCAAACTCAGGTGGATCAGTATGAGGTTGTACATGATCGTTGTTGCTGGTATCCCCTGTACCTAGGTGGTTTTCCTCGGGAGTTTGTCGCTCGACTAACTCTCTCAGTCTCTCTTGGCTCTGAGCCAAACCAGTCATAATTGCCATGAATTGATTCATTTGGGCCCTCATATATGTCCTCTCATTGGCCATTTGGGTCCTTACATCAGTCAAGTCTTGTTGAACTTGATCCATTTGTAATCCCGGAAGGTTGTTTCTTGTCGGATACCGGTGCACTCTATTGGCAGGGAACACTCTTCTGCGAGCAATGTTTCCTGAAACCACAACAAAGTGAGAAACAACAACAAAACAAAAACCTACAAAACAAAGAAATGATGTTAGTATGCAATACAGGATGCCTATTTGTCTTCCAAGGGTATCCGGTTTGGTTCTTTGGTTTTGACCTTTCCATACCTCGAGGAAATGCTGATGTTGAAGAGAAATCAAGCCCACAAAAATAATACAAACCATATATTACAAAAATGGAGATACATAGTTTGATTACAATAAAGTCCCCGTGGTGGGTCAAAATACAACAACAACATAAATACAATCAAAATGAAGTACAAACAAAAAAGAGTCAAACATCCAATCCAAAGTCATCTTCTCTGACTTCCTTCAGGAGGGCCTCAGTCACTAGGCCAACTGGGTGCTCTGTGATAGTCCTGATGAGGAGGTTTTTGGTGGCAATGGCACTGGTCAACTTCTTGTGCTTATCCTGATCCTTTGACTTCTTCAACCCCACCCGGAGTTTCAACTCATAGATCTCATTCTGAGCTGCTAACAAAGCTGCCTGATGCTTCTTCTCACTAGCCTCCAGCTGCTCTATCCTAGCTTGGGTTCTCTGATCTTCCTGTGCACGAGCCTCAGTGATCCTGATCCACCTAGCCTGGCTCTCCTCTAGATAATGCTCAGCTCTGGCCTTCTGAGTTTTAGCTTCCTTGCAGGCATTCTTCAGCACTAACTCTCCTGCTCTAGCCTTTCTGATGTAGTCATCTGTCTTCTCAATCTTGGTCAAGTGCTCAATCCGGAGCTTCTCTAACCTTTCATTATCTAGACGACTTTCATTCCTCTCCCAGAGGGTCTTCTTCAAGGCTTCAGAGAGCTGACTATTCCTTTCCTTCAGTTTCTCAAACTCCTCTAAACTGACAGTGGCAGCAGGCTGCACTGCTGATGGTCCAGGTGTATCCCTAAGGTGAATGGCATCCGGGTGATCTGTGCCCTGGTATGAGACCAATCAAGATACCATGCTGAAGCTATGTTGTTGCACTTGCCAAGAATAGTTGTCCCCTTAGTCTGAATGTTTTCCCAAGCCCAGGCAGCTTGTCTGACAATGGCAAGGTTGTGCAGGATGTCACAATAGAGGGTTTCTGTCAAATCTTGCCCTCTGGGGGGATGTACCAAAGCATACCCTAATTGCCTCTTGAAAAGTAAAGGATTGTAGTTAATGCAACCTTTCACTCCAATTAAGGGTACATTGGGATATTGCCCACAGCTAGTAATGATATATTTGCCCTTGGTGCTCTGGGTACACCATCTGATGTCTTTTGATGTAAGGGCAATCAATCTCTTAGCCCAATTCCTTGGCTGATGTGAATTCAGGAAAGTGTCTAACTTCGGCAAGTGTCTTAACAACCAACAGTAGAAGAAGGGTGCACAACATCTGACCAATCTTCCTCTTTGTTTTTCATTCCTTTGGTGCACTGAGTAGTAGAAGTCTCCAAGCAAGGTAGGAATTGGGTTCCTCAATAAAAACAGGTGAATAGCACTCTTGCTTACAAACTTTGGCTCGTCTGCAAACAAGATAACTCCATATATGTTGAGGGCTAAGAATGCACAAACAGCATCCCACTTTCCTGCTGCAGCATGCAGGGTGGCCTGGGAGATTAAGAAGTCCAAGTGAAGGCCTGGGATTCCATCCTTGGTGGTCATGCTCTGATCAATGAGGGTAGGCTCCAAATGCAAGGCCTTAGCTATATCTTCATTCTTGGGAGCAACCATCTCAGGGTTGAAAGGAATCCCTCTCCTGATGGGGACACCTAACAACATGGAAAATTCTTCTAGCAAAGTTCCCAACTGAAAATCAGGGAATGTGAAGCATCTGAGAGGAGGGTCATAAAACTGCAAGCAAGTGTGAATCATGCTCCTCTGGGATGCATCCAGGTCCATGATCATGTGCAATATGCCTCCATAATGTTACCTGAATAATGGGACATGATCAGGAGTGATAAGAGACTGGATCTGTCTGATGCCTGTCAGAGTAGGCTCAAAGAAATGGTATGTGATGTTGCTCTTCCTGGAGGTGTCCATGCTGATAATTGATACTGATGAAGAAGACTGAAGGTAACTGCTGATAAAGGCCACTGAATAAGATGCTGAAGAAGAGTCTCTGATGAAGACAACTAGAGAAGAGTCTTTGATGAAAACAAACTGATGAAGGTGCTGATGCAGATAGCTGAAGGACTCTGAGCAGTAGAACAGGTCAAAACCAAACCAAAGATAAGATGTGGATACCCTGTAAAAAAAATAGACAAATGAAAAATGATGTATGCAAAATGATATGCAAGGGTTTGTGATCAAGTGTTAGATCTGTTATCTGCCTTGATAGGGTCCATGTGTGTTCATAAGTCCGAATGGAGGCTTAGAAAACCAGTAATCAGGTGGGGGACTCAAATAAAGAGTCATAAGTCCAGGATTTCACAAGAACTGTCCAAAATGATGCATTCTTAAAACAAAACTGGTAACAGGGTATGATGAGGCCAAGGGTTCTTGCAAACCTGTAAACATCCCAACCCCCTCACATGTATTGTTCTAGAACAAGGATCCTCAGACTTGGATCAGTTATGAGAAGTGTAAACACTTCTAACCCGGAGGTACAATGTTTACAATAACCATAAAAGATCCTCCTCTAATTCACCTCAGATGTTGAAGGTCATAAAAAGGTCATCCAGACTTAGTAGGCTTCCCAGATAGCCCTAGTACTACAGGAAATCCGTAGCACATAGTTCTCAAGAAGAAACCCATGTCTGAACTGTGTTTCATATTCCCGCACCAGACCGAAATGGAATGGGAAAGAATATGAAGCTACTCTAGCCTATGTGTCACTCAGGTCCCCGATATGGAACCTTAATCACTCAATAATTCCACCCACCAAAGCAGACAGGAGATCCAACACAAATGATATGATAATAACAATATGAAATGCATAAGACTATAAATGAAAACAATAATAAAGCTATACAGAAAGCAATAAATAAAGCAATAACTAAAAAGCACAAGTATCACATAACACCCCCATAAAGACAAATCAAACAAGCGCTAGGAGAAACCCACAAAAAGAACCAGAAGCCCTGGTTGTAAGATAATTCCCTAACAGAGTCGCCAAGTTGTCGCTCCCCCGAAAAGACACCTGGTCAAATGGGTACAGACGCGAACGTTCGGTGAAAGGAAAAGATGAAGGTGAAGATGAATAGAGTCTCCAGCTAGGCATTTTTATTCCGAAGGAAAGGTAATACTGCATAAACCTGGAAAGATATGGATAAGACGGTTGCGAACCAGAGAAACTGAGAAAGGGGGTTGGTTACAACCTGGGAAGGTGTTAATACCCAGATTTTCCGTCGTACTCGACGGGATCCACGCTTAAAAGATTGTGGTTAGAGGGATATGTGTATGTGCTATCTGTGTGCAAAAAGCTATGAAAAGAATATACAAGTGTCAGTGAAAAGGGTGAATGCTCAGTAACTGAGGCTTAAAAGAGAATGCTGAAAGAGGGGGAAGACACTGAGACTTTTGTTCGATAACTGTTAATTTATGCCTACGTATCCTCTCGTGCAATGAGAAAGTCAGAACACCGTAGTTCGACTCAAAGAGACTTAAAGATAAATTGACTGTGAACTGCTTGCTTGCCTATGCTCAAGTGTATGACTCGTCTGGCTCGAGTGCTAACTGTCTTGCATTAGAAGGAAGAAGCAAGTTCTCGTTTATGAATGAAGGTGATGAGAAAAGAATCCCGAAGGAGACGATTATTGTTTGTTTTTTGTGTTTTTAGTTTTGTTATTGTTTTTGTTGTTTTGCATAAGTTAATGAGCTTAAGCCTAAATCAAGGGTTTGTAAACTCATTATATCCTCCCTGATTAGGGGTAATGAGAATACTTAACTATGAGATAAGCATCTCAACTTAATTACCTTAATGATGTAGGATTAAGATCATTAACCTACTTGTGATCATTAAACTCATTACATCCTAATAGAAGGATACATGCATAAACCTAATTCCAAAGTCCTAAAACTTTAAGAGTTTAGTCTCTAATTATGAAGATGAGAAGAGAGACTCAAGGAGACTCAAAGGTAAAAAACTAAGGGGGACTAATCACAACCCTAATTATTATCATGCTTGGATGTTCCTATGATTTGTGAGGCTCAAGAGAAGTCTTCAAGATGGCCACCAAGGAAGAAGCAGATGAAGGGGGGAGGATGAAGCAGAAGAATAAGTTACTTACTTCATTGAAGAAGATAAGTAACTTAAAGAAATAAAGTGAGAAAGAAATGAACACAAGTGAACAAGTTCACTTCAAAGAAAAGTAAGAATGCAAAGGAAAGAGATAATAAGAAGTGAGAAGTGAAGGCAAATTCACTTCTCAAAGTAACTTACCACCTAAAAATGTTAGCATGAATGCATAGAGTTCAAGGCATAAAGAAATGAAATGAAATGTCAGAAGTGTTTATGCAATGTTAATGTCACATGAGATGATGCAAAGGCATACAAGGTGCATATGCACGATCATACAAAGATGAGATGTCATGTAAGCATGCTTTGAAGTTTGAAAGTTCATGAAAGTTAATGAAATGAAATGAATGCAAATCAGGGAAAATGAATGAAGAAATGATCAAGCATGATTCTAACATACCCTAAGATGTCTAAGATGACATATGAATGCAAGGAATGTCATGGCAAGTTCATGTATGGATGCATATGCAAGATGAATGCAAATGAACATGTAAAATTAGGGTTTTATGAATGTATGAGATGCACATGACCAAAACAGAAGCAATGCACAAGATAAAAAATTGAAATGCACTTAAAGGAACCCTAAACCTATACTAGGTTACCATCCAAAGGGGGAGGTCAGAAACTAAACCTAGAAGAAGTTATGGATTTTCTAAGTTTGCTAGGGTTTTTGGGTGATCTTCAATGTAAAATGCCAAGCAAATTGAAAATGCAAGATAAAAATGAAACAAAAATGTTTTTAGATGCTAAAGGACATGTACAAAGCAAGGCAAAAAGAATCATTCACAAACTCAACTTAGGTTTAGGGTTATGAATTTTTGAAGCTAGGGTTAGAAAATGGACATTTTTAAGAACCCTAATTCATTGAAAAATCTCAAAGTAAGATCAAAACCAAAAAGAAATTTATAAGGTGAGTTTGTAAATGTTTGTAAATGTTTTAGAATGCTCTCTGATTTTTTTTTGGTGATTTTTAGAAACCTAAATGTATTTTTAATCAATTAAAAGACTTTAATTAATTAAAAATAACATTTAAATATTTTAAAAATACTTTTTATATGCAAAAAATAAAATAAAAATCATTTTCTGATTAAGAAAAATATTTGAAACAAAAATGCAAAAATAAAATATTTTTGGATGATTTTAACTATTTTAAATTAAATGAGAAAGCAAAATACAAAGAAAATGAAATAAAAATAAAATAAAGGGGAAGTATGCAAATCCAAGGGCCATGATTCAAACTCAGGGGGGAAAGGGTTTACTGGCGCGTTATCCAATGGCCGGGATTTGTCCTGACTAAATTAATTTAATTAATCCTAATTAAACTAATTAAATGAGAATTAGGGCTAATGAAGCAATCTTGGCCATTCACTCACGCGGGAACCACAACATCCAAGGGCCTACATTCAAACTTGGCTAATTGCGCAGATTAGGGCAAATAACCTTCAGGTGACCGGAATAGTGTTCCGGTCATCTTCTTCGGTGAGCATCTCATCCCAACTTCTTCCCTAGGCTGCCCCAGACCCCCAAACACTCCAGAAACAACCCCTACACTAATCTAAACAAGATTCAGGCCACGAAAAACATTTATCATGCATCAAATTGGTGAATCGAAGAAAAATGTTTTTAGGTCAAAAAGTTTCAGAGCAAGCATACATCCTGGTTTCTCAACCATTTTCAAAAATAATCATATCAGCATACTCAGGGGAACACATAGAATCATTTAAGAACTTAAAAATGCATTTCTGGAAAAAATGTTCTTGAGGTTACCTGAGCTGGAGCTTTTCAGTTAGCTGCTTTCTGACCCCTTCTTTGGTGCAAACCATCTCCCTTGAGTCCCTTGACGATGTTGAGAAGCTTAGAACAAGTTTTTGTTGGCTGTTTTGAAGGTTCCAGTTCAGAGCATGTCAGAATCGTGTTTTTGTTTCAAGGGGTTTCAGGCTTGTGTAAGGGGTGGGAAATGATCTATGAGTTATATGGAGATGATTGGTGAAAGAATTTTGAAGTTTGGCTGGGTGGTTTGAGAGTTTCGAAGAGATGAAGTTCTTGAGGGATTTTTGACAATCTGAGCTATGGGATGATTCAGGCTTGTGTGTTGTGTTCTTTGTGTTCCTTAGGGTTAGTATAAGCAAGTGTGATTGGTCAAAGGAGTTGGTGTGGCTCAGTTTGATTGGTATGGTGTAAAATGCAAAAAGTCAACATTGGTTGTACCTCAAGCATGGGCACGAGGCAGAGCTGTATTTGGGCATGTCTGGCCTCAGCTGAGTTCATGGAGAGCCCTTGGATTGAAAGATTACAGCTGGAACACTTGATGTTAGGGTTTACAAGGTTTTTGCATATTTCCCCTCTTTGATGTTTCTTGTGTTTCAAGGCATGAAATGGCCTAATTCTTGGGCTAATTTTGAGTCTTTGATGTCACATAGGCATGTTATGAAGTGTTTGTACATATTTGAAGTCATTAGAATGCCTTAACATGCCAATTTACAAAATCCCTCTTTGACATGAAACTTGAAATTTTAGGATTTTTGCCAACTTTGAAAGGCCATATCTTGAGTTCTAGGATGAATCAAGACATGTTCTTGTACTTCTTGAAAAGGGAAAGACCTAATATACAACTTTCATGACCAAGAATTTTTCATTTGAAGCATTTTTGGTCATGAAAGAGGGGGTTGAAAAACTTTCCCAAAATGGAAAGTTTCCATTACAAGCCATTTCCATTTTTGGCAACTTTGCAAATGGCTCAAAATTCTTCAATATTGTGAACTTCCAACCTCTTCTAAGATCAAATAAAGATCATATAACTTCAATTTGATGAAAATACCCCTTTGGTTCCATTGTTGGGGGCCTCAGATAACCTGATTTTGACTTAACTTGCTCAAGAAGTTACCCAGTGAACAGATGACTTCCACAATGAATTTCTTCATCAAACTTGGTACACATGATCCTTATAACATCTTAAGAACATTAGAAACAAGAATGGCCCAAAAATTTGGAGTTGAGGCCTCTGAAACCAAAACCCTAATTTTGGTCATCTATGTAGTGAAAACCCTAGCTCTGCTTCCATGCCTTGCCAGTTCTTGTGATCTCTTGACTTCCATGAACTTTGAGGGACATAATATGATGATAGAACACACATGGACCCTCTTGGAAAGCTTTGAGGCCTTTGGGGTGGCTCAGATGGAATCTTGGATTGCCTAGATCACAAACCCTAGATGCATATGAACTTGAACTATGCAGTGAAACAAAAATGCAATATGAGATGGTATGCTTATGCTAATGCAAACATGAAAGATCACAAGCCATGATGTGAAATTAGTGAGGGAAAATTTGGGGTATTTACAATGAACTAGGAGCTTTCAAGAATTTTTGAGACTAAATCCTTAAGCTTGAGAGGTATCCCTATCAAGTTGATCTGAATAGTGTTCCTACGAGTGGAAGCCATAACCTGCAACAAAGAACAAAGATAAACCCTTTGGTCCTTGAAATGGTTAGTGAAAATGTTATGCTTATGATGTCATGATGTTATGTTCAATCACAAACATGTGACACACACAAGCAAGTCACACAATAGTCCTAGGTTTAGAGGCTTGCATGAGGTTTAAAGGAAAGTACCCCCCCCCCTGAAGTTTAGTTGGTTCATTATGTTCTACAAAAGTAACCAGGTTCTAAGGGATCTCGATATCACCGATCATTCTCAAGGGTTGTTATTCATTAGGCAACTTACTTGCCAACCAAAATCCCCAAGATTAGGATCTCATTAAGCATAGCATCGAGTATCAACCAACTTTAGACTTATCCAAAGCCGGCTATCTCACTACTTTCTAAGGGCCAAGATGGGTCAATTAAGGTTCTAAAGGGTAGTTAGTGTTAATGACAACGTAAGGAAGCCCCATATTATCCTCAACTTACTTAAGGAACATAAGCACCAACCAAGAAGTCACACTAACTATGGCCAATAGATCAACCATATCGGTATACGTCGTACAGTTTCCTTGGTCTATTGCCATTTACCTAGGGTACACTAGATTCGAGTTAGGATCTTTCACACATAAGCCCAACAGATAAATACAAAGCAAGCAATTCAAACATTAAGTGATCCTAATTCCTAAGGTAACCCCTCATTAAGTACTCCCCAGCAGAGTCGCCAGTTCTGTAACACGGTGGAAGAACTGACTTTCTATATATGTTGCGGATAGCAAGAGTCGCCATCGACTTTTATTTTATCCAATATAAAAGGGTATAAAAGAACAGGAAATACCTATTTTTAACGACTTGAGTTCGGGGGGTAGGTTATATAAAGGGAAGGTGTAAGCACCCTTTATATCCATGGTTATCCATGGGCTCTTAGTTACTTAGCTCACTTATTTGTTTGAAAAAGGAAAGTGCAGTATGTGTTTAGAAATTTGTCTAAGTGCTTTGTAATGATCCTCGTATGGATGTATACAAAGCCTTGTGTTTTGAAGATGTTTGAAAAGAGTGAGGTGTGAAAAGTATTTTTGAAATGTGAGCAAGTAACTAAGAGGTACCTACCCTAGACTAGTATTTCATGTTCTTTTATTTCTTTCAAGGGTAAGATTGTCCCTACTATTAAAGAGTAGGTATTCCTTACCATGGATTTGATTGAGGGACGGACATAGGGTCATCGTATGCTCAATGAAGGCAACTTAAGGGGTGTCTTTAGCAATTCGTAGGGACTATCATCATTTTTACCGAAGGGACACGATCACTATATCGTAGGCAACCTTGTAGGGACTGGATTTTTTAATTTTAAGGGACCATGATAACTTTATTCTGTAGGGACTTTGCTTCAGACACCCCTACTTTCGAGGGACTTGACCATGTTAAAGGCAACCAAGAGGGATACCCTATGAGGTGCAGATGCCGATCGCATGATGATCGACTTACGTGTGTGAGTGATTATATTCAAGTATTTATCTTTATTTTTTTTAATTATCTAAGTTCTTTTAAGTCATTTATGTTTTGTACTCCCTATGATTACTAACCATAAATAAATAAAAGGCAGAAAATAAAAATAAAAGGGAAAGCATATATCATATGCTATTACATCGCTTTGGGGAAGATACATAATAATTGGGCAGAAAATAAAGTACATAATAATAATAACCTATACAATTTCTAAACAATAAAATAAATAAATAAAAAAATTATTAAAATTAGGGTTTAGAAAAAGATAAATTAGGGTTAGAAAGAAAAATTAGGTTTTTAAATAAAAATTAGGGTTAATTTTAAAAAGTAGAGTTTATTATGAAAAATTCTAACTTAAAAAAATTAATTTATTTACAAGAGTTTTAACTTATTTAACAATTAATTTATAAATTAAAGTATTATAAAAGAATAAAAAAGAAAAATTATATTTGAATTATTATATTTTTATTTTAAGAAAAAAGGTCAGTGATGGTTAATTATTCTTATTAATTTTTAACTTAATTGTGGTTAACTATTTAATTAATTAAATATAAAACAATAATAAAAAATAGGAAATAATGAAGAAAAAGAAAGAAAGGCGCTCAAAAAAATTAGGGGGATGCCTGGATGCGAACCCATGACCTCCCCATTACCAAGATAATACAATGACCACTGGGCTGCGCGTGCTCTTGTGTTGTCCATGTGAACCAAAGCCAATAAATAATAAACCTGCAAAACAAAACGAATGTTAAAAAAAGAGAACCTTGGGATCGAACACAGGTTTCTTCGTTCACATGCGCGTCCCTTCACCACTACACCATCTGCATCATAACTAATATTAAACATCAAACATTAATTATAAAATAAAATAGAAATTTGAAATGTAGAGTTCGCGCCATCTGAGGTCATCTTCAACCTCTGAATTCGCAGGTTTTCCTGCGGAATTTCCTGCAAATTTAGCTAGGAAACTTGCTGCGAATTTTTTCAAAGGTAACCTACATTTTATCAAATACCTTAAAACATGTAAAATTAGCACACAATAATATTCCCAATCAATCACCTATTTCTTACATAATTCAACCATGTCATCCAAACATCTTTAGATGCCCTAAATCGTGAAACCCTAAATTTGAGTTTAAAACCCTAGCTATGGAGGATCTTGCTTCTTGTACCTAACATTCAATCAAACCATCCAGAAAGCATCTTTGCATTGTAATAAACACAAAACAAATGCCAAATTCAATTTATAATGGCTATATTTATGTATTCGAAAAAAGTGCATAAAGGATAAAAACCAGATCTGGTTAATGCTTATAAGAGTGATTCAAATTCTTTTGAGGGTTGGGATATGTTCATTGATCATCATAGGATGAATTGCCACCTTTAGAATGCCTGGAAATCGCCTCTAAGTTCAAAACAAAATCTCACTTTTTTGAAGATTTTTTTTGAAATTGGAACAAGGTGCTTAGCCTCTAAAAATCATCCCCTTATATTGTTTTATGTTTGTGTATATGTAGTTAACAAAATTAGTTCATAATATGGGCATATGGTTCATGGATTTTAGTTGCTTGAGATTGAAGAAACAATCATTCATAAATGTCAAAATAAATCAAATATCTTCTTGCCATTTTGCTTTGCACGAATTTGGATGGCTTCAAATCAATTTAAATGTTGTGTAAAAGCTTCTAGAACAAAGATTTAATCCATTATTTGATTTTTCATTTTTTATTTATATTAAATTTTAATTTTAATAAATAAAATCCAAAAATAATATAAAATAAATTATAAAAATCAGGATAAATGGTCATTGGGTCGTACATGACTTTATCTTTGAGTTTGGGTTGCAATTTCATGGGCCCATTTGGAAAAGAATGAAGTTATGGCCTTTTTTGCTTCATACACCCCTTAAAAATCAACAAACTTTGACAAAGCACAACTTCCTCAAATTTAATTCTATGAAGGTGATCTTGGACGTTTTAGAAATATTAGAGTGTCCTCTAACCAACCTTTTTGGTCCCATATCCATATCATTTACCATTTCCAAATTATGAGCTTTGGAAAAAGTTGACTTTTTGTTGACTTTCAAAAGGACCTATAATGTTTTAGCTCATACCTTCCAAATGAAGCATTTTTAGGATTGGCTTGTGAGACAAAAAGTTGTAGAGAATTGGATTTCCTTCAAAATGAGCTTTGGATGGGAAATGTTTGAGGAAGTATGTGAAATTTATGGCTGGTCAAAGTTCAGTTGACTTTTACTATGAAAACCCTAGTTTAGAAACTTCTTGATTCTTGATGATCTGAGATTTCCTTGATGAATCATGATCAAACCTTGCTCAAATGATGAATCTTACCTCATAATATTGATGTTGACAAAAAATCTTGAAGTTTGACTTTAAGTTGACCACAGTTGACCTGAGTTTGACTTTTTACCAAATTAATTAATTTTTGGATATTTGAACATCTGACTGGTCAAACTTGTTGGGAAAGCTCTGAAACTTGACATGAGGATTATTTAGGTCATTTGGGATGTTATGAAGCTCACTTAAGGCCTTGGAATTCCTTTTATCTTGGAGAAACTCAAAACCCTAGTTCTAGATCCATTGTTTAGGAGGACGCTTTGTCTGATTAAACCTTCAATCTTTTTGACCAATTTTGAACCTTGTGAACCTTGTGACTATTGAGAGAACTCTTGAGACACATTTCCTTGATTGTGGGAGGGAAAATTTTGGGGTACAACATCAGGACGGGTTCTCCTAAGCTTATGCTTAACATGAGGGCAGTCTTCCATCAGTGGCAGCTTATGCAAAACGATGTCAGTATCTAGACCTAGCATATCTTGATATGACCAAGCAAAGATATCCACATACTCTTGAAGCATGCCAATCAGTTCTTCCATTACATTGGCCTGCAGACTAGCCCCAGTCTTAATTTCCCTCTTCACGTCTTCAGACCCAATGTTGATGACTTCAAGCTCTTCTTGATGAGGCTGAATAACCCTTTCCTCTTGTCTCAGTAACCTGGATAATTCTTCAGGGAGTTCACAGTCTTCTTCAACCCCTTCATCAACATGGTAGATCGGATTATCAAAGTCATACTTGGTCATAGTAGAAGAGTTATCAAAGAAATTCGGATGATTGACTTTGCACAAGTGATGTGCTTATTTCAGATTCTACTTTTATGAAAACGAACAAGACCACAACAAAAGAAAAACATTGCCATTTTTATATTGCTTTTTGTGAAAAAATTTAAAAGAAGGAAAAGGAACGCAATTTATATGAAAAATGTCTTTTATTCATGGTAAAATTAACCGCATAAAATGCAATGGTGGCCCTACAATGGGTCCATACACCTTGGGCAGAGTGTAGGACTTAACATGCAAATGAATAAATAGAAAACAGGAAAAATTACTCTGGTGGACTGGTAACTTGGATGATCTCCTCAGCAAACCAGTTCTGCAACCTTTCACCGGGAGCACATGGGCGCACCCAATTGTCTATATCACAATCACTGCCAGCATCTTCATCCATGGCACGCACATGGTTATGATCAATCACCCTAGCACTCGTGAAGTTCATTGCCTTGCTGTTCTGGGACCATCCAACCTGCCCCGGTTGGTAACCAATACCAAACTTATCATCCTTCTTCTCATCTTCCAGCGGCTTGCCCCAGCCTAGGGCCTGCCCTGATTGTACTACTTCTTTGGCCTGTTTATAAGAAGAGATGGAAGTTCCCTCTTTTTCACTGCTCTGGAACATGGAGGTAGGAGAGAATGAGCTAACATTTACTGTTTCAAATGCCTGGCACAAGGTTTCATGGATTTCACCATCCATCTCAACATACTTAAATGTAGACAGGTGGCTAACAAAGATATCTTCCTTGCCACAAACAGTAACCACCTGGTCGTCCACCACATACTTTAGCTTCTGGTGAAGAGTAAAGTATGAATCCAAGGACGACCCAATAAACAGTTGTAAGCTGGTTGAATGTCCATCACATAGAAAATACATTTAAACACCTGTGACCCTATCTTCACCGGTAAATCCACTTCCCCGAAAATAGACCTCTGAGAATCGTCAAAAGCCTTTACATCTAAATCACTGGGTCGGAGAATAAGACCATCCACCTCCAATTTCATCAGGGCCTTCTTTGGCAGCACATTTAGGGAAGAACTTGTATCAACCAGGACATGTGACAAAATAACGCCTTTACACTCTATCGTGGTGCAAAGCTTTGTTATGGTTCCTTCCTTCAGTTGTAAGATCTCTATTAGTAAATCTTATCCCATGACTAGTATTTACATTGGCCACTACTACTTCCAATTGATTAACAATAATCTCCTGAGGCACGTAGGCCGACTGTAGTACTTTCAACAGAGCCTCCCTATGTGCTTGGGAGCACATCAACAATGATAGTATGGAAATCTTGGATGGCGTTTGGTTCAATTGCTCCACTATTTTATAATATTTTTCTTTATAATCCTTATAAATTCCTCTACTTACTTCTCGAAGACATTCTGATTAGTAGTCAGGGTCACAACCTTCTCGGTAGCTACCTGCTTGCGTTTAGCTTTGGAAGCAACTTCGGCTTCGTCATTGTTCTGGAGAGTCTGTGGAGCGAACAATCGTACACTTCGAGTGAAGCCACCCAAGCCTCCAACATTGGCAACAGCAGGATTTATCGTTACTCGCTTATCCTCCACCTTTTGTCCTTGTACATAAACATCTGAATCATAATGCCATGACACAACTTTATCATCATCATATGGTACGGGTCCAGGCACAATAATTGTAATAGACCTGACTTCCTATGGAACATAAATGGTAACAGGTTCCCTCCGGACTGGGGTCGGCATATCAACAAGGTCATAAAAGATGGTCACAGTAGAGATACAGTCGCCTTGGTTGTTAACCTTGTCAAACTGTAATGAGCCTTCATACATCAAACTTTTCAGCCCAGCTTTTAATTTATCGCAGCCATTAACAGAAACCTCACATTCCTCACAATCAAAATCACATCCAGGAAACGCATATCCTCTTAACAATCTTTCCTTCACCACCAAGAGGGGGGTCTACACCTCTTTTACATCCAGAATCAGATTCAAATGCTCTCCACCTTCAACGGTGTTAATCCTAGCCCCACCATGATTAGGGATAGGATTAGTGGTAACATTTGGTGGTGGCGCAAAGTTGATAGCCTTTAAATATATTAAGTCTTAAACTTTGTTATGCAGCGCCCTGCATATTTTCGTTGAGTGTCCCAGAGCACCCGAGTGGAAAACACATCTAACATTGACATCATACCCTGGTGGAAGATTACTTGGTGGTAGTGGAGCCAACGTCCTCAGCTGTATCATGTTCAAATCTATCAGTCTCTGTAGCAGCATTGTATAAGTCATGGAAATTGCTTCGATAACACGATTAGCAGGACGAGGCTGGCGTTGTTGGTATGGCCTTTGTTGATAGTTGTTGTGTTGCTGTTGTGGTTGAGGAGCAGGACTTATAGGTATAGTGATAGTTGTCACTTGGTCATATGAATTTCTGTATCCATGGCATCTTCCTCTTCCATAGACAACGTTGGTCTCTCATTCTCTTCTCCTTTGAGGGCCTGCAAAAGGCTTCCTTGCCTCAGAAGAACTTCCAGCACCATTGTCCTTAAAGCTTTCCTTTGCATTCTGTGACATGCTTTGCAACTGTGTGCAGTTGGGTGCCATGTCCAGGTTATATTGAACTGCTTAACAAATGCCTCAACCAAGTCTTTCCAGATTCTAACAGTAACCCTGCTTAACTTCATATACCATTCCAAAGATGCCCCAATGAGGCTATCTTGAAAGTAGTACATCCATAGCTTTTCGTCGTCAGTATGGGCAACAATTCTTTTGACGAAAGATTGAAAATGAGTTCTTAGGCATGAAGTGTAGTTGTACTTATCAAACGTTGGAGCCTTAAACTTATAAGGGATCCTCATTTCGGGCACCTATCCCAAATCAGTAATATCAAACCCCAAGGAATTCTGGGATTGGATGGAACGGATCTGTTCAACCATCTCTTTAAAGTGACGATTCATATCAGCCCCATGTCCTTCAGCTTCATCTAACAATGTAAACTGTTCATCTTGTCCATCTATCTGAAGATTGTGTGTCCCATCATTAATAATAATAACATCAGGCTGTACTACAGGAATTTCAGCATGACAGGCCCCTGCACCATTACGATTGCCTCCATCTCCCAGACCATTATTCCTAGCTTGATTACCTTCTACCAACTCTCGCAAGCGTTCCTGAGTCTAACCCATACCAGCCATAAGGGTCATGAACTGATCCATTCTAGTACGCAGATCTGCCAAATCAGTTTGCATCTGATCCATCACTCGTCCTCTGTTCTCCTTAGTGGGATATATGTGAATCTTCTTGGGAACTCTCTTTGTAGCTATAGTACCTGAAATGAGAAGAGAAGTTAGAAACCCGGTAATTGTATCTGCAAAACAAACACAAGGTTATATGCATGCAATGCAACTATTCGTATTCCCATGGTCAGGCATTTGGTGCCCCACTTCCGGTATTTAGATAGAAATGACCCAGATGGCTTTTGGGAAATTGACCTTCCCTCATGAGATTTCCTTGAGAGGTATTCAAATCCTGATGGCTTTAGATAACCAGGTTTTAGTACACTCAGAGAAAGACAAGAAAACTAAACAAAAGAAGTTACTTTATAAAGTAAAGCCCATAAGGCAAGAGTAACAATAATTCCCCGAAGTGTTACAAGTCTTACAAAAAAGTGCAGGAAAAATAAACGAGATTCCTACAACAAACATGTAGGTAATCTGGAATACAAAGAAAAGAAAACAACAACTAAAAATCTAAGCTACAAGAAGATTCTGACTCTTCCCCTGTAAGCCCCAACTCTGCCCTAGCTTTCTTCACTCCGGCCATCAGCTTGAGATTTACAATCTCATTGAGTGCTTCCTTCAAGGCCTGCTGACTCTGTACCAACTGTTGGGTCTACTCCCTCCATATCTTGTGAACTTTCTCCATATCATCTTTCTGGTCTTGGATCAACAACTTGTAAGCCTACTCTTTTTCCTCATACATCTTCTGATCCTTATCTCTCATTTCCTGCAACCAGGTGATGGATTGTCTGGCTTCTCTGAGAGTCTTCTGAGTCTTCTTATGCTCTACTTCTCTCCTTGAGTCCATCAAACCTCTTCTTTGGAAATAGGCTTCCCTCCCGACAAAATTCTTCTCCTTAGCTTCCTGGGCTCTCTGTATCTTCTGGAGCTTCTCCTCTTCTTCCTTAGAATTGAATGCACGATGGTACAAACCATTCATCTCCGTGTTCTCAACTTTTAACTCATGTATTAATGCTTCCAGCATCTTGTATTTTTCAACTGAGAAAGTGGCTTGAACAGGTACTTCCTTTGGGTACAATGGAGCTTCAGCTGAAAATGGAAGAAGGAAAGGGTCCACTCTATCTTGTAACCAAGCAGCAAAAGGAGGTTACGTCTTTGGATCCACCTTTCCAAACTCCTTCTTACCTTCCCTTGTCTTCACTTTCCAAGCCAGGGATACTTGAATAACCAACTTCTCATTTCCTTCTGCTGGAAAATACAAAGACTCAACTAACTCTTCATTGGATGGAGGATTCTTCAGAGGGTAGCCAAAATGCTTTTTGGACAACACCGAATTGTAACTTGTCACCCATTTTCTTCCTAGTATAGGTACATTAGTAAATTCACCACACTTGGTAATGATCTCCTTTCCCACTAAATCTTTGCTGCATCCCCAAGCTATGTCATCAGAAGTTAGCCCCATCAATCTTCTAGCCCACTTCCACCCTGCTTAAGATCCTTGAATGGTCCTGACTTTGGAACTCTCTTAGCAAACCACTCAGTAAATAAAGGAGCACAACTATTCATATACCCCTTTCTTTTCTCGTTTCTATAATGGACACCATAATAGAAATCCCCTAGAAATGTGGGCATTGGGTTTCCTTTGATGAAAATAATGATGGCCTCCATACTGATCCAACCTTTCTCTCCATGAAACAAACTTATCCCATACACCATTAAGGCCAACAGTGTACTGAACTCTAACCACTTGTTTCCCAAGGAAAAAACATGATCTTTTTTGATAAGAAAGTCCAAAGCAAACCCTTTTCCTTTACTAGCCTTCAAGCCTATCTTCACCCTAAGCATACTTAGATGGCAAGCACTTGCTATATCCTCATACAGAGGAACCCTCTCTGAAGCATAATAAGGAATACTCTCTTTGATAGGAATCTTCAGAATGTCAGAAACTTCTTCCAAGGTAGGAGCTAAGATATAATATGGGAACACAAAAACTCTTAGCTGAGGATCGTAGAACTGTAACAAGGAATGAATAATATCTCTCTGATCAACAGTAGGCTTGTTCATGTAACCCAAAATCTTCCCATACTTGCTTCTGAAATCATCTAAAACCTTTTCATTCATTAAGCCAATCAGTTTCTGAATACCCTTAGTTTCTGGTTATGGAAAAGTATAATTCATATTCCTCTTTCTAGGAGCCTCTTTATTTTCTGCCATCTGGGTAAGTGACAATTACCGGAACTGGGTACAATATGCAAATGACAACCTGAAAATGAAAACACAAACAATTAATGCGAGTATGATGCAATGAAAATGTAATGCATGCATATGATCAACATCTGGGACTGTCTGGATACTGAATATTAGAGCCAAGTGACCAGGAACCAGAATCCTCTAAATAAAGCCCCATGAATAAGAACTTAGTCTCAAATAAGCCCAGATCAAAAATCAGATAACTCAAGAACTCCAGAATCAAAGTAACCATATCAAATTATAAGACTGCACTGGTAATGAGGGTATGATGAGGTTAAGGGCTCCTGTAAACCTGCAAACCCCTCTCATTATTACAGGTGTGCTCCAGTTCAAACATCACATACTCTCAAAGCCGAATAGCAATAATACTTTCACCATTTCCGAGAAATGGCTCATGACCAAATCAGGGAATCGGTTTGGCATTATGTACCACTCAGAGAGGTCTCAGCGTGAGTCTGGGAAATTGAGAAACAATAGTACATTCAGCCCGTGGGATACAGTACTATCGTCATATGACCAGATGCTTTGACTGAGTTCCTATAAGAGAACCAGACCATCCTATACGAGTTCCCAGTGGGCCCTCGGGTGCGAATGGTTTTGTCATGCAATATGGTCTGCCACTGTCACCACTAGAAAGGGTTGTTTCCACAAAGGTCCTCAATGATCGGTCCCCAGATACACATAACTATCGAGGTCGTGTAATGATCCAAGAAAGATTCTTGCATCAAAACATTTCCAAGACGAACGCAAGTCTGGGTGTGGAACTCACTACTACCAACATAGCAAGATGCCATGAAGCCAAAGTGACTATCCACACTAAGTCCTAGGGTGCACTCGAGACCTGGTTACGAGCTCATCTCGCAGTACAGTTCCCGATCCCACTGTAGCGGCAAAAACATGAGTGTAAGCTATTAGTTAACTTAACTCAAAGTAAACAGAGTCGCCACCGCGCTTTTATTTTATTCCAAGAGGAAAAGGAAAAAAGAGCGAATAAATCCTAATGAATCTAAAAGCAAAAAGCTAAAGAAACACGACAGAGAAATAGGTAAGGGGATAGGTAACATAATGGGAAGGTTTTACGCACCCAAAATGTCGGTGGTACTCCACAGGAGCCCTTTGAAAAATTTACTGCTTTTGGTTTGAAAATGGTTTGTAAAATGTGAGTGGAGGGATGAGGAAAGAATAATTTTTTTAATATTTTTGTGTTTGGAGAGGTTTACCACCTCATGCCTACGTACCCACGAAGTGCAATGCAAGATCAAAACCCCGTAGTTCGTGGTACAAATAGTGAAAAGGGTGGGTTATGATTCATTTTATTAAGTGAAGAGAATTTGTCATCTTCAAGTGGATGGCCAAACAAACTACCATGAGAATGAAGGCATGGACTCATACATCATTATGGGGAGGGCGCCAACTCAGATAAAATCAACGAGTATGCCACTAAACCCCTACAAATGACGAGAGACTCAATTACATCAAACTACAACCATGGAGATTGAGAGACTTGCACCCGACTAAAGAATAATGACTCATAATCAACACTCTTTTAAGAAAATAAAAAAAAAAGTGCACAAAACAACTTGAATGAGTTTGATTCTTTTTTTTTTTTTGAATTAAGGTCAACATGATTAGATTCATTTATTTTAAAATAAAATAAAAAAAAGTAAAAGCCACTTGACAAGAGTCAAGATTTTCGTTTATTAAAGAGGTGATGATTTAAAAAGAAGGAATCCTTTGAAAAAGAGAGAAGGTTTTGAAAATTAAAGAATGGGAGGAGATGAAGGGACTATCCTAAAAAAAGAAAATAAGGAGATAAGGGAAGAAATATCTAAACAAACTTAATGACATTCCAAATTATGAGCATAAGAGTTCCATCCTCATGAGCTAGCAAATGGCCAAAGGCTAAATCCAACGTCATGAAGATTAAAGCAAGGGGAAGGGATCCTAAAATCTAAGTCCAAAAATCTCCATTCCAATGCCAAGGATAATAACCAAAAGTCCACAAATTAAAGTCACAAGTCCTTTAGAAGTTTAATCATTTATTAATGCTTTTTTGGTATCCAAATGGACAAAAGGAAAATCAACAAAATAATAAGAGAAAATAATAAACATGATATGGATGAATAAAGCAAAATAGAATAAAGGCAATAAAAGTGCAAGAAATTAAATGTTAGTAGCAAAAAGAAATTAAAGTGCAAGAATCTAAATATTAACAGTAATAAAAGTATAATAATATTCACATAATAATGGTATGGTGAACTTAATCAACCACAACCAAAAAGAAAGAGTAACCAAAATCGAAGGCAACCGGATCCGCTTAGCATCTTACACTATAGCGATTAATCAAGGCAAATCGAACCGAATTCAATGAAATTTGAAAGGCGATTGGGAGAACCAAAGCACCTACGTATCAAAAAATCATAAGTCTTGATTCTTAATGCAATATGATTAACCACCTTAGGATTACACGATCAACAAGAGATCTGGTCCACGAAAGTGAAAGTACCCAATTAGATTTTTATTCCGAAGTCGGGACACATTTAGGTCTATGTTAAGCAATCGCCAAGTAATTTACGAAGTAATTACCCTACAAATGAGGCCGGCCACCACCAATTAAGGTGCATAATGTTAGTGCTAATGCATGCGAGATGAACGATATGTAAATTGTTATCCGGACGCGATACCGCACAAAATAAAGGTGAATACCAAATTGAGCCGCACTTATGGTATTCTTCCATCCTTAAGTTCAATCACTCTTCTTGGTGGATTCAAGCATGAAAATGTATCACTAATGCAAAGTACCTTAAATGAATTGAATAATCCACTTAAAGGTAGTTTTGAATTAATGAACATTAACTACTCTAATCTACACCCAAAGTTCATTGAAATTAAGGAGAAATCACTCCCAAAAGTGCTTCCCAAGGTAAAAATAAAAAGGAGGAAGAAGAAGAAGAAAGAGGAACCAAAAAGGGGCTTGAAACAAGCCAAAAAAACACCATTCTGACTTGTGTTAACTGGTTAACGCAAGCAGATTTTGAATAATTTGCGCTGTTTTGAAACTGGTTAACCGGTTAACGATGTACCAGAAGCTGAAAAATGCATAAAATTCAGCATGATCCATTTTGAAACCTTTTCTCAAACATTGGATGATCATGATCTGAATTTGCACGAATTTTAAAACCAAAATACAGTGGAATCCCTACAATCAAATAACAAATAATGATCCAAAGGATCTAGAAACAAAAGCACCAAAGATCTACATCTTGAATGTTGATGGTGAATATGGGTTTATGGAGGAAGATGAATTACCAAAAGCTCTTCTTCAAATTGGACCAACACAAGCTTAGATCTACTGAAATTGATGAAAAAAAGAATGAAAGGATGAAGGTTTATCTAAAGTTAATCAAGAATTCAATGTGAATTCTTGATAACTTCAAAAGAAAGAAATATGAGCTTTGGAGAATTTTGGTGTTGGGGAGTATTTTGCAAGAGGTTTTGTGGCTATAAAAACCCGTGAAATGAATGAAATTGTGGTCCTTTTTAAAGGCCTTAGGTATGGAAATTTAGTGGAATGGAGCTTGCCTTGGTAATTTGAATTTAGGTTTGGTAATTGGAATTTTGGTGGGAAATGGAAAAGAGTGGTGATTAATGAGGGTTTATGGTAGGAAATGATCAAAGTGATGTAGAGAAATTAGAAACCAATGGATCTAGAATATTCCAATTAAATCAATGATCTAAGGGTGCTGAATTTGAATAAAAAATTCAAATTTCGCACTGGTTAACCGGTTAACCATTTGGTTAACCGGTTAACCAAGCTAAAATTTGAATTTTTTATTCAAACATGGTTGCTTGGTTGTTTCGGGCCGATTTTTCTTGTGCATCGAAGAAATGAACACATTGTTGCACCCCAAAATTTGCCCTCACAATACAAGACTTTGTGTGCTAAGAAGGTTCACAAGTTTCACAAGACCTTTCATGAGGTTCATGAAGTTTACAAAACACTTTATGAGGTTCACAAGGTTCACAAGATTCACAATACTTACAAGACCTTTCATGAGGTTCATGAAGTCTACAAGATACTTTATGAGGTTCACAAGGTTCACAAGACCTCCCATGAGGTTCACAAGGTTCACAAGACATCTTATGATGGTTCACAAGGTTCACAAAGTTCACAAATAGTCAGAAGAGTTGACAATTCCCTCATACAATGCATCTCCTAAGCAGTGCATCCAAAACTAGGGTTTTGACTTTAATAAGGCTAAATGAACTTCCAAGACTTCAAGTGAGCTTCATAACATCTTATATGTGTGTAAGAACCCCCATGACAAGTTTCAAGACTTTTCTCAAAGGCTTGCTCAGTCAGATGATCAGATAAGTCAAAATCAGTCAAAGTAGTTAAAAAGTCAAACTGAGGTCAACTGTGGTCAAACCAAAGTCAAACTTAATGATTTTTTGCCAACATCAAGTATATGAAGTAAAATTCATCATTTGATCAAGGGTTGATCATGATTCATCAAGGAGATTTCAGATCACCAAGAATCAGGAGTTTCTAAATTAGGGTTTCCTCAATAAAAGTCAACTAAACTTTGACCAGCCATAACTTTCACATGCTTCATCACCAAGTTTCCATCCAAAGCTCATTTTGAAGGAAATTGAATTCTCTACAACTTTGTGTCTCACAAGTCAAGCCCAAAAATGCTTCATTTGGAAGGTATGAGCTAAGACATTATAGGTCCTTTTGAAAGTCAACAAAAAGTCAACAACTTCAAAAGGGCATAACTTGAGAATGGTAAATGATATGAACATGAAACCAATGGGGTTGTTTAGAGGGCTCTTCAAGCTTTCCAAAATGTCCAAGAACACCCTCATATCATTAAAATTGAAGGATGTGTGCCCTTGCAAAGTTGGGAAATTTTTGGTTGGTTTATGAAGAAAATGGAGGTTTAAAACCAATTTTTTCTAAATGGGCTTGCCATATGATGACCCAATCCATACTATGACCTCATGCACGACCCAAGTCTATAAAAACCAGATTTTTTATCATTTTATTTTTATTTATTTTGATTTAATTCATTAAAAATCATTTAAAATTAAAATAAAATATAAAAGTCAAAGATTTAAAAGGGATTGAGCTTCTAGAAATTCATAAAAGTGATTGGTATCAAAGTGGTAAGAGAATCATGGTGATTTGCTTAAAATAGAAGGTGTTCATACAAGGATATTTGATTTTTAAGGCCTAATCTTTTTGAATCTTTTCTAATCAAATCTCTCACACAATGACCAAGTTTTCTGACCTAAATTCATCACTCTATAAGTATATGACTTAACCCTAATCATTGGAGACGAAATTCAGCCTCCAAAGTGTAAGTTTCATATTTTCAAAAACCTCTCCAAAACTCAAATTCGGTTTCCCTTCTACAATACATTTGAAGGTATTTTGAGAACATAGCAATGATCCTTGGACATCCCTGATTCGAAACCAATACATACATGCTTCTGAACCATGACATAATGCATATCCCGAAGCATTCTTGGCCTTGAACTATTTTTTTTCGATTTCAATAATTCAATGCGTTTTGATGAATTTTGTTTGTCTAATCATGTTTGTGGTGTTGTATAGAATGTTTCTGGGCAAAGAAATTGAAGAAATCGTGAATAACCCGTGAGATGCCATGTTAGGGTTTTGAGCTTGAAATTGGGGTTCTCTGATTTAGCCTATATAAATACCTTTTAATGACACAAATAACATGAATGAACTGTATTGATCATGTTGGCATGATCAATTTGGCAAAATTGTATGTGTATCAAATGTTATGAATTTCGTAGGTTTTTGAATGCAGGAAAAATCGCAGGTAAATTCGTAACAATTTTCGCAGCAAAATTCATATGTCCAGAGGTTGAAGATGACTCCCAGCGCGCCAAGTTCTGTTTTTGAAAATTGTTATAATATTTTATTTTATGTTGGTTGTATTTTATCAGCATGGTGTGGTAGCTCAGTTGGCAAAAGCATGCGCGTGTATTGTTGGATGGCTGGAGTTCGAATCCTGGCTTCACCACCTTTTTCTTATTTTTTCCAGATAATTAGCAACCTTAATATATTATGAATTATGGTGAGATTGTTAACAGGTGCGCTCTCCCAGCTGGATTAGTTAAGGTGTTTGTGTGTATTGTGAAGGTCCTGGGTTCAATCCCCCCAGGCCTTTTGTTTTTCTTTCTTTTTTCTTTGATTTTCAGGATTAAGGCACAAAAGCAAATGAAGCCCTGTTTCATCACCTGCGTGCAGGCTGGCCCCGTGGCAACTCTTCATTCAGGTTCCAGGGAGGTCCTGGGTTCAAATCCAGGCCTCCCAATTTTTTTTAAAAAAACAAGCAATTTTCTTTATATTTTCCTTTTCCTTATCTTATTCTTTTAAATTTTAATTAATTATTATGTTCTTTTTTTTTAAAATCATATATATATATATTGTATTGATACTTTATTTTATAAATTATTAATAGGTATGTATTATATATAACTTATTTGTATAATTGAATTAATATTTAATATTTAAAATTTTTGTATATGAAACCTAATTTATTTTTGAAACCCTAAAAACATATTTTTTTCAAACCCTAATTTTCTTCTTCTATTATTTATATTCATAACTTCATTAAAATTCTTAATCTAATTTTTGTTAATATATAAATTGTTTATAATTTAAATTTTTGTATGTAAATATAATTAAAAAATTAAAATTCTTAATTTATTTTTATAATATGTAAATATTTTATAATTGTTTATAATTTAATTTTGCATGTAATATATGTTCATAATTGCTAATTTTTATAATTATAATTCTATTTTCATATTATGTTCATGATTAATTTTTTTTTATATAATTGACATATAACTTAAAAATTTTATTAGTATAATTGCTCATATTTTTTTTTATTAATCTTAAATAATTGTTTATAAAAATTTGATCTCTTCTTTTAAATATTATAATATTTTTGCTTAGTTCATTATTATCATTATTAATTATGTTTATATGATTATTACTAACCCCATTAATTTGATATTATTTATTATTATTATTTTCACTAACCCAATTATAATTATTTATTTATTTTGCTATTTAAATTGCTTTATTATTATTATTGTAATTGCTCCTGGATGTAATATTTTATAATGTTTATTATTTATTTTATGCTATGGTTAGTAAATAGGAAGTGTAACATGTATGTTTATTTAAAATTAATTTAGATCACTTAATTCAAAAGATAAATATTAAATTGTACACTCACACACGTAAGTCGATCTTTGATCGCCATCTCACTTCCTTAGGGATACCTCTCATTGTGGCCTAATCAAAAGGTCAAGTAGGGTGTATAAAGCAAAAAGTCCCTCAAAATAAAGTCATCTAGTCCCTTAACAATAAAAGATCAAGTCCCTTTTCGAATGTTGCCTTCGTAATGATCTTGTCCCTTTCAAATAAAGATGATAGTCCCTTCAAAATTGCTTATACACCCCACAGTTGCCTACATAAACAGATGTCCCTTTACTCGTCCCTCACATCCAAGGTAATGACTACCTATTCCTTAATAATAGGGATAGTCTTACCATTTAAAGGATTCAAGAACAGAAAAGACTCAAACTTAGGGTAGGTTCCTCATAGTTACTTGCTCACTCTTCAAAACTTTTCAAACACTTCACACTTTCAAACAAATTTTCCAAACAAAGGTTTTTTACGCATCCGTACATGGATCATTATCAAACTCTTATGAAAATTTTTATTCACACACTTCACATTTCAAAAACATTTTAAAGTGAGCTAAGTAACTAAGAGCCCATGGATAACCATGGATGTAAAGGGTGCTAACACCTTCCCTTTACATAACCTACCCCCCGGACCCAAAAATCTTTTAAAAGGTCTTTCATGTTCTTTTATGCCTTTCCTTTGGATAAAATAAAAGTCGGTGGCGACTCTTGCTATCCGCAACATAACTAAAGTCAGTTCTCCCACCGTGTTACACACATGAACCTTGGAAATCCTTTGAATGAATCAACTAACTTGGGAAATCCTTTATTAGATAAAAATTTGAATTATTTGCGGATCAACTTCGACTTTTTCTGTGAAATTTCGCTCGAGCTGTAGGACTGCTATTTCAATGGTTCCTCTTCCTGAAAAAGGTTAGCAAAAGGAAACAAAATATTTTTTGATTTTGATTAATGGTTAGTAAGCATAAACAAATAATGTAATTAAAGACAACGTTGATCCCCTGCGAGGCATAAACCTAACCCAAGAAGAACCGAGCAACCAATGTGATCTTGTTTGTATGCAAGATGTAGATGAAATGCGAAGAAAACTTAGGGCAAAAATTAGGGTGCAACAGCTGCCCCTATTTAAGTTTCTTCAATCTGGAGATATGAAGATTGACATCTTCGTCTCTACAAGATGGGATATACTTAAATATAGAAAACCCAAATTTTTGTCCTAAGAGAACAAGATATGATATGAATATGATATGCAAACCCAAGATCTCTGTGGGGAAATCACGACCACCAGAGGAAAGCAAAAGCTTGGGGACACAGAAGAAAATCCCGCTGGGGAAACAACAAACACCAAAAGAGTTTACCAGGAAAATAAATCACTGGATAACTTACTCAACTTGGGAAAAAATATGATATAATCAAGTTAAAAGGGTCAACGAGGAAAAGTAAACACTCTGCCAGGGAATATCAACCAAACAAAGTATTCAAGTCCAAAAATAGAGGAATACCGAGTTGGAAAAGAATCATCAACTATCAGTTTACTGGGTAGGAAAACAAGAGACTCGACTATCGATTTACTGGATAGGAGCAAAACAAAGAGGGATAACCTCCATTACCTTTTTACTGGGTAGAAAAAATTCTCAACTACTTGATTTACTGGGTAGGAGCTCAAGCAAAGGGAAACAACTTCTATTACCTTTTTACTAGGTAGGAAGAAGAACTCTCGACTACCGAATTTACTGGGTAGGAGTACAAGCGAAAGAGCTTGATTAATTTGGTAATATTACCCACTATCAAAATATTGATAGCTTAATTCCGAAGTAATATACTCAAGCTGGAGAAAATATTGCCCACTATCAAACAATGATAGCTTAATTCCAAAGCAAACATTACTCACAAAGGGGACCAAAATTCAATCCAATAACAAATTGGAGAGAAACGGTCAAACAAGACTCATCCCGAGGAGGAAATATCTCAACTGGGGAAGTTCCATCCAGATAATAAACTAGGGAGGAAACTGAATCAAAATCATCCACGAGAAGCAAACTCAGTGGGGAAATAGAAAGGATAACCATTTTCTGCTTAAGGGTTGACACTCTGAACTTGAGAGGAAAACCACACACACACACTTTGTGGGGAAAGATCACACCAAAGAGCGGGGAACAAAGATAAATGCAACAATGCAAGAAAATGATGCTATGCTTATGCGTATGATATGCTGACAAAACAGACATAAAGATAAGCAACAGGTGACATAAACACCACAACAAACGGATACTCGGCTAACCAGGGCAACAAGGCCGGGATCATGCTGGAGATTCGATTCGAAATCCTGCAGGGGAATATAAAAAAAACATCAAAGGAATAAAATCCTACTACAAAGCATAACTCAGACTGGGGAAAACAACTGTTAGGGATCCAATCCACAAAGCAATATTCAAGAATCCATAAAAGGATAATATCAGAAATTTCTCTCCGAGAGTATAACGCATCGGAAATACTTCAACAACACAAAATCTTCCATACTCCGGGGAAAGAGGGACATGTCCCTGTTAAACTCTGATGGGGATGAATATCTGCATAACTCTGTATAAGGAAATGAAGTAAAGATCTACCAGTGATGCAAATAAAGCATAACCTACTGGAGTATCAAACATCAATCATCAACTCTGCATAGGGATACCATCCTACTGAGGAAAGGTAATGATCCGCCGAGGATGGGAAGAATTTTAACGATCCATGTTGAAGACATAAATGCTCTTAATCAAACTCCTGCAGGGAATAATCATCATACTATTCCTGCTCCATTCGGGGAAAGAGTTATACTACTCTCACTCTGCTTGTGGAAGGAGTCACGCCACTCCTGCTCTGCTTAGGGAAAGAGTGCAAAACTTGCCAAAGATAAAAAATAGAGATCTGCTAGAAACCATCACACGCGGACTTACTGGGGATCTATGAAGATCTTTCATCACTGAACGCTTGGACTTTTCGACCCACGGGGGGATACCAGAAGTTAACATCATAGCAAATCACAATTACGAGGGATTTTAAATCAATAATCACCAACAGGTGAAAGAAAACCTCTAAACTGATTGATATAACCATACTTCTGCTGAGGGATGCAACCAACTTATGTTGAGAAGCAAAGACTCGATCGGGGGCTTCCAAGACTTTTCAAGTCAAGGGTAAACTGCTGAGGAAGAGATCAAAACTCAGTTGAGGATTTTCTAGGATATATCTTCCAACAACTCTTCTGGGGGAAAGGAACAGAATTAAGAGTATTTACAATCCTTGCTCATGCTGGTTGTTGGGGAACAAAACATCATTGACATCGACATGCCAGGACCAATAAAAAATTCCTTAAGGACACAAACGGATCAAACCCTGCTTTGGGAGAGACAAGTTACACACATCCGGACTTTACCATCCCTGGAATCACTATTGATATCTTTTCTTTGTTCACAAATCAAGAGAAAATGTTTTTATAATATTCAAAGATTAAATTTAATAAATTTGTTTCAAAAATCATAATCAACAATAAATTGAAATTTTGTAAACATAAACAATATAAAGAATTTCAAACAATTGGATAAAAGCTCAAATTTATTGATAGAATGATAGTCAGCAAATGGCGGGACTCCATGGATCATTACAAGTTTGAAAAATGGTAAATACACGAAAAAGGGCTACATTGAAATACAATGATCACTATTCTCCCTATCAACTTTTAATTCCACTGTGCCCGAAACTTCAATCAAGGATGAGTGAATAAGAATCTTTGACGGACAAGTCTTCTGAGGAATATAATCTGAAATCCTCGGTCGTTACAAGTGATCCAATCTGTCGATGCAGTTACTTGCCATGTTCCCTAACTTTTGCCTAGATTGCCCTTTCGGGGTTTCAATCTACCGGGATAATTATTTTTGTTTTTGTCTCTAATTTTTACCTGGACCGCCCTTTCGAGTTTTCAATCCACCGAGGCGCTCATTTTTTCCTAAGTCGCCCTTTCGGGTTTTCAACTTAGCGAGTTGTTCTTTTATTTTTTTAGGCGAAGTATTTCTTGACTGCATCTGCATTCACTGGACGAGTGATCTCCTCACCATCCATAGTTGCAAGAATTAATGAACCGCCAGAGAAGGCTTTCTTGACAACATATGGGTCATCATAGTTCGGAGTCCACTTGCCCCGAGAATCTGCAATGAAAGACTGGATCTTTTTTAGCACGAGGTCGCCTTCTCTGAATACACGAGGTTTGACTTTCTTGTCAAAAGCTTTCTTCATTCTTTACTGGTACAACCGACCATGACACAAAGCTGTTATTCTCTTTTCCTCAATCAAATTCAACTAATCAAATCTACTTTGACACCATTCAGCCTCAATCAACTTGGCTTCCATCAGAACTCTCATTGATGGGATCTCAACCTCGACGGGGAGCACTGCTTCTGTACAATAAACAAGTGAGAAAGGGGTTGCCCCTGTTGAAGTGCAGACAGATGTACGATACCCATGCAAAGAAAAAGGGAGCATCTCATGCTAGTCGTTGTATGTCACGACCATCTTCTGAATGATCTTCTTAATGTTCTTATTCGCATCTTTAACAACCTCATTCATCTTCGGTCTATAAGGAGAAGAATTATGGTGTTGAATCTTGAATTCTTCACAAAGCTCTTTCATCATCTTATTATTCAAGTTCGAACCATTGTTAGCAATGATTCTATTCGGAACACCATATCTGCAGATAATGTTATTCTTAATAAACCGAACCACAAATTGCTTGGTCACATTAGCATACGATGTCGCTTTCACCCACTTGGTGAAGTAGTCAATTGCCACAAGAAAAAAACGATGTCCATTCAAAGCCTTGGTTTCAATCATACCAATCATATCAATTCCCCACATAGAGAAGGGCCACGGGGAAGAAATTACATTGAGATGAGTTGGTGGCACATGAATCTTATCAGCATACACTTGGCACTTATGGCATTTTTTCACATACTTGCAACAATCAGATTCCATTGTCATCCAATAATAACCTGATCTTAACATCTTTACCCATTTCATGCCCATTAGCATGAGTACCAAAAGATCCTTCATGAATTTATTTCATTAACATGTCTGCTTCGTGTCTATCCACGCATCTGAGCAAGACCATGTCAAAATTCCTCTTATAAAGCACATTTCCATTCAGGAAGAAAGTGCCTGCCAATCTCCTCAAAGTCCTCTTGTCTTTATCGGATTCCCCAAGTGGGTACTCCAGACTCTGAAGAAAACATTTAATATTATGATACCAAGGCTTGTCATCATGAACCTCTTCAATTGCAAACACATGAGCTGGTCTTTCAAGCCGCATCATCCTGATCATGGGAACATCATTCCACTGGTGCACCTTTATCATATAAGTTATAGTTGCTAAAGCATCTGCCATCTAATTTTCATCACGAGGCACATAATGAAATTCAACTTTAGTGAAGAAAGTTGATATCCTCCTGGCATAATCTCTATAAGGGATCAAGTGGGGTTGATGAGTTACCCACTTACCATTGATCTGATTGATTACCAAGGCAGAATCGCCATACACATCAAGATATTTAATCCTCAGATCAATAGCTTCTTCAAGACCCATAATACATGCTTCATACTCAGCTTCATTATTGTTACAAGGAAAAGTCAACCTTGAAGCAAAAGGAATATGTGAACCATGGGGAGTAACGATCATTGCCCCAATTCCTCTTCCGTGTGCATTCACATCACCATCAAAAACTAAACCCCATCGAGATCCAGGCTTCGGCCCTTCCTCAATCAAAGGTTCATCACAATCTTTCATTTTTAAATACATCACATCTTCATCTGGGAAATCAAACTTGATAGGCTGGTAATCATCAATCGGTTGATGTGCCAAATGGTCAGCCAAGATACTACCTTTTATAGCCTTTTGAGCTCGGTACTCAATATCATATTCTTACAATAACATTTGCCAACGAGCAATCCTCCCAGTCAAAGCAGGCTTTTCAAATATATACTTGATCGAATCCATTTTAGAGATCAACCAAGTTGTATGATTCAGCATATACTGGCGAAGACGCTTTGCAGCCCAAGCTAAGGCACAACAAGTTTTTTCAAGCATGGAGTACCGAGTCTCACAATCATTGAATTTCTTACTCAAGTAGTAAATTGCATATTATTTTCTTCCAGATTCATCTTGCTGACCAAGCAAACAACCCATGGAATCTTCCAACACAGTCAAGTACATGATCATCGCTCTACCCTCCACCGGAGGAGACAAGATAGGAGGTTCAAGCAGATATTCTTTGATACTTTCAAACGCCTTCTGACAATCATCTGTCCAGACACAACCTTTGTCTTTCCGAAGCAACTTGAAGATCGCAGCACATGTGGCAGTCATGTGAGAGATAAACCTCGAAATATAATTCAAACGGCCCAAGAATCCTCTTATTTGCTTTTCAGTTATTGGAGCAGACATTTCCTGAATAACTTTCACTTTATCAGGATCAACTTCAATGCCTCTTTGGCTGACAATGAAACCTAACAACTTTCCAGAATGTACACCAAATGTGCACTTATTCGGATTCAAACGAAGCTTAAACTTCCTTAACCTCTGAAACAACTTCAGCAAATGTTCAACATGATCCTCTTCAGTCCTCGACTTAGCGATCATATCATCAACATATAACTCAATTTCTTTGTGCATCATATCATGGAAAAGCATGGTCATAGCTCTTTGGTATGTCGCACCAGCATTCTTCAATCCAAAGGGCATCACTCGGTAGCAGAATGTTCCCCATGGTGTAATAAATGAGGTCTTTTCCATGTCCTCGGGTGCCATCTTTATTTGATTATAACCGTAAAATCCGTCCATAAAAGAGAACACATCAAACATAGCCGTATTATATACCAACACATCAATGTGTGGTAATGGAAAATCATCTTTTGGACTGACTTTATTCAAATCTCTGTAATCAACACACATTCGGACTTTTCCGTCTTTCTTTGGAACATGCACAATATTGGCCACCCATTGAGGATAGTTATATGTCACAAGAAAACCTGCATCAATCTGCTTTTGAACCTCCTCTTTGATCTTTACTGCCATATCAGGATGAGTTCTTCTCAACTTTTGCTTCACAGGTGGACATTCAGGCTTCAACGGCAATCTATGCTCCACAATATCAGTATCAAGACCTGGCATGTCTTGATAAGCCCAAGCAAACACATCAATATACTCTCTAAGAAGCTCTATAATCCTCTTCTTAACATCAGGACCAAGCAATGCTCCAACTTTGACTTCTTTCTTATCATCTTCAGAACCCAAGTTGACCTTCTCTATAGACTCTCCATGAGGCTGAATAACCTTCTCCTCGTGCTCAAGCAACCGAGAAATTTCATCAGGAATCTCTTCAACATCCTCTTCCTCAGCTTCGAACACAGGGAATTCAAAGTTGGAATTGGGCATAGGATCATTGTTTTCAATGGGTTTATCAATCAATCTGTACAATGATTTTATTTTAATTTTAGAGTATGAGCAAAAGTGCAAACATTATGCAGATAAACAGTTATTATTTTTATTTTTGTTTTTTTATGTTACCTATTTTCAGAATAAAGCAAAAAGGAAAAACACATATGGAAATAAAAAAATAACATTTTATTGATGATGATAAGATTTGAAACAAAGCCCGACAAACATCACTTTCACTTTGGGCAGAGTGAAAGGATTTTTGAAAGAAAATAAAACAAATTACTTTGAAGCATGAACAATAAAGGGAACATCAACAACAATCCAGTTCTTGCAAATCTTTCTGTGCATAACAAAGTTAGGCATTTCTTCATCATCTTCAATGATGGCATCAGCGGAATGATCGTTGATAAACCCAGCACTTTGAAATCTTTCCTGAATGCTCTTCGGGTCATTGAGAGCCACACCTGGTGCAAAGCTGATACCAAATCCTTTCTTGTTGTCGACAGCATCAATAACTCGTCCCCAACCGTCAGATCAACCAGTTTCAAGCACGCGCAGAGCATCCTTGAGAGAAGACATAGGCATGACATTCTTCTTAGCAGCATTATCAACAACAGGAAGAGCCTGAAATGAAGTTCCCACCTCTTCTTTAGCATCAATATAGGAGAAAGATGACAAATTTCTCACTAGCATCGCCTTTTCACCGCCAATAGTCACTAATTTCCCATCTTTCACAAACTTCAGCTTCTGATGGAGAGTAGATGTCACAGCTCCTGCCTCATGAATCCAGGGTCTTCCAAGGAGACAACTGTAAGCGGGACGTATATCCATTACTTGAAAAGTAATTTAGAATATAAACGGTCCAATCATAATATGAAGATCAACTTCACCAATCACAGTCTTCTTCGATCCGTCAAAAGCTTTCACAATAATCCCACTATGCCTCATGGGAGCACCTTGGTACGCAAGCCTTGACAAAGTCGATTTCGGCATCACGTTCAGAGAAGACCCAATATCAACCAACACTTTAGACATAACATCTTCCTGACAATTCACTGAAATATGCAGAGCCAAATTATGGTTCCTTCCTTCTTCAGGCAAATCATCATCACAGAAACTCAGATTATTGCATGATGTGATATTAGCCACAATACTATCAAACTGATCAACAGTCACATCGTGGTCAACATAAGCTTGATCAAGAATCTTCTGCAAAGACTGCCTATGAGCCTCAGAGCACATCAAGAGTGATAAAACCGATATCTTCGACGAATTATGCAACAACTGCTCAGTAACGTTGTACTCCCTCTTCTTTATCAATTTCAACACCTCATCTTCACTATCACCGAATTGGCCTGATCGGGCAACAATATCCATAATCTGTTTACTCGCACTTGTATCTTCAACTCTCTTCAGAGGATCTGAAGCATAAACTCTACCACTTCGAGTAACCTTTGTCACATCAACAATGCTAACCACATACATTGGAGAAGGAATAGGAACTTCCTTACCATTTTCTATCATCGTAGCATTATACCGATACGGTAGACTCATATGGCATTGGACCAGGAAAATTGATCACCAAGGGAGTAACAACATATTTGCGGCTATCAAAAGAAATAACCACCTTCTCAGGAACAACCTTCTCAGGAATATTGAACTGAGGCATAATAACGTTCACTTCATTTTCATACTCGTCTCTTTTTGCTGTCACCTCTATCAACTTATCGTCCATCATCTTTTGAATGTCTCTCTTAACAATCACGCAACCACGAGGGTTCACCGAGCAAATGCAACATCCAGTATAATCGTGATCAATATCGTGATATTCACTTAAGAAAGCATGCATCTCAACCAAAGACCTTCGAATATGGTAGACCTCATAAATCTTGAATAAACCAGAACAACCATCAACCATCTTCACATACGTATTACCATGCTCCGGCAGCGGATTTGTCTTCACATTTGGATTAACATCATTGAAAGACAGAAAATTGCTCCTTATCAACTTATGTACTTCAAACTTCAATGGATAACAGTTCTTAACATCATGCCCCAGGGCACCTTGATGAAAAGCACAGTGAGCCTCTGGCTTATACCACTATGGGATAGTCTCTGGAACTGGAGGTGGAGAACATGTTTGCACATGATTCTTTGCAATCAAAGATGGAAGCAAGTCCGCATACAACATCAGAATGGGGTCAAAACTCGGCTTAGCACGAACCTGTTGATTACCACTCGGTTGCACAGAAGATTGTTGATAACGAGACTGATACTTTGGCGCTACTAGCACAGTTGGAATCACATTAATCACCGGAGTTACAGAAGCTACATGCTGCTGATGACAATTCTCGCGACCACGAGGTCTTCTGTAACTTTCACGAGACACAACATTAGTTTCACCTTCTTTCTTCTTACCAAAGTTGAATCTCCTAGAACTCGAGCTTGCACTACTCTCTTGGCTCAACTGTCCCTCACGAACACGTTCTTCTAAACGCATCCCCATATTCACCATTTCAGTGAAATTACAAGGAGCACTTGCTATCATTTTCTCATAATAGAAAGAACCTAAAGTCTTCAAAAATATCTTCGTCATCTCTTTCTCTTCTAGAGGAGGAACAATCTGAGCTGCTAGCTTGCGCCGTTTCTGTATGTACTCTTTGAAAGTCTCTTTGTCCTTCTGGGACATAGCACGGAGCTGATCTCTATCTGGTGCCATTTCAACATTATACTTGTATTGCCTAACAAAAGCCTCTCCCAAATCATTGAAAGTCTTTATTTGGCTATTGTCCAAACTCATATACCATCTCATAGCTGCACCTGTCAGACTGTCCTGGAAATAATGAATCAGCAGCTGATCATTGTCTGTCTGAGCAGACATCTTCCTAGCATACATAGTCAAATGACTCAGAGGACAAGTTTTTCCCTTATACTTCTCAAACTCAGGCAACCTGAACTTGTACGAAACTTTAACATTAGGAACCAGACAGAGATCATAAGCATCTTTTCCGAACAAATCCTTATGATTCAAGGCTCTCATCTCCTTCTGTATCTCAGCAAAACGACCTTGAAAATCATCAAGTCTTTCAATCACACCAGCGCCTTCACTGGGCTCAGCATGGTAAATCACTTCATCATGGTGCAGAATAGTGTGCATCACAGGCGGTGCAGTAGTCATCACTGGTGGAAGAGTAGTAAATACAGCAGTCTCAGGAGGAGGAGGAGGATAACCAGCAGGAATGAAATCAACCGGCATGCCCCATGGTGTGCTAGAAGGCATGCGATAGCAAGGAGAAATGACAGTTTCAGCAGGAATTGATGCAGTAACAATCTCAGAGATGATTTTATTCTGAACAGGAGAATTAGGAGGAGGTGGCTGATTCTGAGCAGCCACCAAGCTTTCCATCATGGCAGTAACTCTTTCCAAACTTTCCCTCAGATATGCAAATTCTTTGTGCAGCTCGCGATTCTCTTGTTGTAAGGTTTCCGACATCTTCTTCTGATTAGCCCGAGTATCAACTTTGTGAGTCAGCTTGATAGGAGAACTGAATGAAGACCAAGAAACAACATAAGATCCCTGTACAACACTCAAAAAGCAAGACAAATGCGGGTATGATGCATGGTATGCGTATGCAAATGCAAAGATTTCAAAGGACTATAAGATAAATTGCAATATTTATAAAGAAGCACTTTTTTGAAGTACTTAAAGCTCATTCTCACTAAAATCAAAGTAAGGATTACAAGTGAAGTACAAGCCTCAACAATCCTAATATATGAGAGAAAAAGTAAACTAGGCCTAGGGGATCACATCCGAAGAAGATCTGAATCCCGGCTGGTACTTCATGCGAATCCTCTTAATCTCTTTCTTGTACTGATTCTCCATGTCTTCCTTATCCTTCACCAACTGGTCAACAATAGCCTTCCAAGCACCGGATGTAGGAGGAATGGTAGATGAAGTACTAGAGGAAGATAAATCCTCTCTTGGCTTCTTCGTAACACGCCGCTCAAGTAACTCAATGAGATCATCCTTCTCCTTCAGTTGCTCTTGCATCATCAGCTTCTCAAGTAGCCATTATTCTTTCTCTTTCTTCATCTTGTCCAACTCTTCTTGAAGAGCAACTTTCTCATCAACGGGAGGAAGAAAAACAGACAATGGTAATATAGGAAACGAAGGCTCCTCGGGTGGATAAGGCATCTTGAGCTTGGAAGCCCTAGATCGAACCCACTGGATGTAACACTCGGAGGGAGCAAGGTGTTGTCTTCCCAATTGACCTTTCTCTTTCCGATGAACCGCATGCCAAGAATGAGCAATCCTTTTCTTCATTTCTACATGATCTGCACCATTAAGAAAGAAGAAACTGGATAAGTAAAGGTTGTTTGGTATGTCCTTCAAACAATATCCCAACTGTCGCCTAGCAAGAATAGGGTTGTCACTAATTCCCCCACGTGTACCAAGAAGAGGTACGTTAGAAAACTCTCCACAACTATCAATAAGCACTCCATCATCATAATGGGAACAATACCAAGTCATATCCTTGTGATAAAGAGATATAATCCTTTGAGACCATCTTCGCTTCTCTCTATTATCCTTGAAGACGTCAAACTTTGGTAGGTGCGAAATAAACCATCTATAGAGAAGAGGCGCACAACACACAATTTCTCCATCACCTTTGGAGGTCCTATAATGAAAAACATGATACATGTCTACAAGCAAAGTAGGTACCAGATTCTTCTTCAAGAAAATCTGAATGGCATTCTCATCCACAATACCATCTAAGTTAGGAAACAAGATGATCCCATAAATGAGCAAAGCAAGAATAGCCTCAAATGCATCCTTATGCCCCAAAGTAAGAGAAGTAGAAGCTTTCCCCATCAAGAACTTAGCATTAATACCACGGACACTCCCTTTTGGAAGAAACTTCCCATTAAGATCGGACTCCTTGAGAAAAAGGGCTTTGGCGATGACTTTGGTCGTAAGCTCCTTCTCTAAACCACTGAAAAGAAATTCCTTGTCCAAAATAGGTAGACCCATCCAATGAGAGTACTCCTCCAAAGTAGGCACAAGCTGATAATCTGGAAAGGTGAAACAATGATGCAACGGATCATAAAACTGAGCTAAGGTAGGGAGAATCCCCTCTGGTACATCGGTATCCAAAATAAACAAGAGCTTCCCATAACAATTCTGAAACTCCTGGGTGTCAACCACCAATGCTCCTAGCTTTCTCAGCTCCACTATATTAGGATTCTTGAAGGTGTACTTCTTTGTGTTCCTCTTTTCAAAATTCATAACCATAGACATCTGAAATTTTGCAAAACTTCTTTATGAGTCCCTTGAAATATCAAAAACAATGCTCATGAATGCATGAGTGCATGTATGCAACAACCACAAACAAGACCACACAAAGCACACGGGTTTAGGTTCCGAGTCATGAGTATGAAGTTAAGGTAACAGAACACCAACCCATGCAGGTAAGTACTAAAGTTTTGTCTTCATTGTACCTACAGAAAACCAAAAAGGGTGCTAACAGAGGTGCCTGGAGTTAACAACCATTTTTAGAATATTATCGGTACGTTGGATTACTACCCAACCGATAAAATTCTTAAAATAGACCTCGTCCAAGTGTAGTATCACGTGACAACCACCTTAGGTTTACACCTAGATAGTTTCCGCACTACGTTCCTAAATTGTCTTGGATGGGTTAAGGGTTCTACGGTCCTCAGTGTGATCAGCTCAAGGTCGGAAAATAATGCCATGTATGATTACATCTCATGACATTAATAATCCAAGAGAGCCTAACCGAGTGGAGATTATCAAATTGATATAGCTTTGGACTACTCCATCGCTTATCGCTTCGAATATCGCCGTCCTATCATAAGTTCAACTCAGATCCGGGTTAGAATCTATCTCACTCACAGAGGATCACCAAAACCGAAAAAAAACAAACAAATAACAAACAAATCAAACCAAAGCAGTAAATAAATCAAAGTAGGCCGAATACACTTAGAGATTACTCTCCAGCAGAGTCGCCACTTTTCTGTAGTGGTAAAAACATGAGTGTAAGCTATTAGTTAACTTAACTCAAAGTAAACAAAGTCACCACCGCGCTTTTATTTTATTCCAAGAGGAAAAGGAAAAAAGAGCGAATAAATCCTAATGAATCTAAAATCAAAAAGCTAAAGAAACACAACAGAGAAACAGGTAAGGGGATAGGTTACACAATGGGAAGGTTTTACGCACCCAAAATGTCTGTGGTACTCCACAGGAGCCCTTTGAAAAATTTACTGCTTTTGGTTTGAAAACGGTTTGTAAAATGTGAGTGGAGGGATGAGGAAAGAATTATTTTTTAATATTTTTGTGTTTGGAGAGGTTTACCACCTCATGCCTACGTACCCACAAAGTGCAATGCAAGATCAAAACCCCGTAGTTCATGGTATAAATAGTGAAAAGGGTGGGTTATGATTCATTTTATTAAGTGAAGAGAATTTGTCATCTTCAAGTGGATGGCCAAACAAACTACCATGAGAATGAAGGCATGGACTCATACATCATTATGGGGAGGGCGCCAACTCGGATAAAATCAACGAGTTAGCCACTAAACCTCCACAAATGACAAGAGACTCAATTACATCAAATTACAACCATGGAGATTGAGAGACTTGCACCCGACTAAAGAATAATGACTCATAATCGGCACTCTTTTAAGAAAATAAACAAAAGTGCACAAAAGCACAAAAAAACTTGAATGAGTTTGATTCTTTTTTTTTTGAATTAAGGTCAACATGATTAGATTCATTGATTTTAAAAGAAAATAAAAAAAAGTAAAAGCCATTTGACAAGAGTCAAGGTTTTCGTTTATTAAAGAGGTGATGATTTAAAAAGAAGGAATCTTTTGAAAAAGAGAGAAGGTTTTGAAAATTAAAGAATGGGAGGAGATGAAGGGACTATCCTAAAAAAAGAAAATAAGGAGATAAGAGAAGAAAGATCTAACCAAACTTGATGACATTCCAAATTATGAGCATAAGAGTTCCATCCTTATGAGCTAGCAAATGGCCAAATAAAGGCTAAATCCAACTTCATGAAGATCAAAGCAAGGGGAAGGGATCCTAAAATCTAAGTCCAAAAATCTTCATTCCAATGCCAAGGATAGTAACCAAAAGTTCACAAATTAAAGTCACAAGTCTTTTAGAAGTTTAATCATTTACTAATGTTTTTTTGGTATCCAAATGGACAAAAGGAAAATCAACAAAATAATAAGAGCAAATAATAAACATGATATGGATGAATAAAGCAAAATAGAGTAAAGGCAATAAAAGTGCAAGAAATTAAATGTTAGTAGCAAAAAGAAATTAAAGTGCAAGAATCTAAATATTAACAATAATAAAAGTATAATAATATTCACATAATAATGGTATGGTGAACTTAATCAACCATAACCAAAAAGAAAGATTAACCAAAATCAAAGGCAACCGGATCCACTTAGCATCTTACACTATAGCGATTAATCAAGGCAAATCGAACCGAATTCAATGAAATTTGAAAGGCGATTGGGAGACCCAAAGCACCTACGCATCAAAAATTCATAAGTCTCGATATTTAATGCAATATGATTAACCACTTTGGGATTATGCGATCAACAAGAGATCCGGTCCACAAAAGTGCAAGTACCCAATTAGATTTTTATTCCGAAGTCGGGACATATTTAGGTCTATGTTAAGCAATCGCCAAGTAATTTACGAAGTAATTACCCTACAAATGATGTCGGCCACCACCAATTAAGGTGCATAATGTTAGTGCTAATGCATGCGAGATGAACGATATGTAAATCGTTATCCGGACGCGATACCGCACAAAACTAAAGGTGAATACCAAATTGAGCCGCACTTATGGTATTCTTCCATCCTTAAGTTCAATCACTCTTCTTGGTGGATTCAAGCATGAAAATGTATCACTAATGCAAAGTACCTTAAATGAATTGAATAATCCACTTAAAGGTAGTTTTGAATTAATGAACTTTAACTACTCTAATCTACACCCAAAGTTCATTGAAATTAAGGAGAAATCACTCCCAAAAGTGCTTCCCAAGGTAAAAATAAAAAGGAGGAAGAAGAAGAAGAAAGAGGAACCAAAAAGGGGCTTGAAACAAGCCAAAAAACACCATTCTGACTTGTGTTAACCGGTTAACCAATTGGTTAACCGGTTAACACAAGCAGATTTTGAATAATCTGCGCTGTTTTGAAACTGGTTAACCGGTTAAACAATTGGTTAACCGGTTAACATTGTACCAGAAGCTGAAAAATGCAGAAAATTCAGCCTGATCCATTTTGAAACCTTTTCTCAAACATTGGATGATCATGATCTGAATTTGCACGAATTTTAAAACCAAAATACAGTGGAATCCCTGCAATCAAACAACAAATAAAGATCCAAAGGATCTAGAAACAAAAGCACCAAAGATCTACATCTTGAAGGTTGATGGTGAATATGGGTTTATGGAGGAAGATGAATTACCAAAATTTCTTCTTCAAATTGGACCAACACAAGCTTAGATCTACTGAAATTGATGAACAAAAGAATGAAAGGATGAAGGTTTAGCTCAAGTTAATCAAGAATTCAATGTGAATTCCTGATAACTTCAAAAGAAAGAAAGATGAGCTTTGGAGAATTTTGGTGTTGGGGGAGTATTTTGCAAGAGGTTTTGTAGCTATCAAAAGCTTGTGAAATGAATGAAATTGTGGTCCTATTTAAAGGCCTTAGGTATGGAAATTTGGTGGAATGGAGCTTGCTTTGGTAATTTGAATTTAGGTTTGGTAATTGGAATTTTGGTGGGAAATGGAAAAGAGTGGTGATTAATGAGGGTTTATGGTAGGAAATGATCAAAGTGATGTAGAGAAATCAGAAACCAATGGATCTAGAATATTCCAATTAAATCAATGATCTAAGGGTGCTGAATTTGAATAAAAAATTCAAATTTCGCACTGGTTAACCGGTTAACCAAGCTGAAATTTGAATATTTTATTCAAACATGGTTGCTTGGTTGTTTCGGGCCGATTCTTCTTGTGCGTCGAAGAAATGAACACATGAACCTTGGAAATCCTTTGAATGAATCAACTAACTTGGGAAATCCTTGATCAGATAAAACTTCGACTTCGACTTTTTCTGTGAAATTTTGCTCGAGCTGCAAGACTGCTATTTCAATGGTTCCTCTTCCTGAAAAAGGTTAGCAAAAGGAAACAAAATATTTTTTGATTTTGATTAATGTTTAGTAAACAGAAACAAATAAAGTAATTAAAGACAACGGTGATCCCCTGAGGCATAAACCTAACCCGAGAAGAACCGAGCAACCAGTGTGATCTTGTTTGTATGCAAGATGCAGATGAAATGCGAAGAAAACTTAGGGCAAAAATTAGGGTACAATACCCACCAAAAAAGAAAACCAGTATAGCCAGAAAGTCCAGTAATACATATGATGCATGAATATAAATACTGAAAATTGTAAATAAAGTTGTAAATAAAACTGTAAATAAACAACAGTACAATAAACATGCAACGGTAAACATAGAACACCCAGTGAAACAGAAACACGCAAACGCTAGGAGAGACTCTCAAGGGGAAACCATATACTCTGGGTTCAGTCCCCAGCAGAGTCGCCACCTGTCACTCCCTGGATTTCCATCTTGGTACAAATGCGAAAGTGGCGCAGAAAAGGGTAGAGTCGCTAGCTAGACATTTTTTATCTCGAAGGAACGGGAATAGTAATGTTGCACAAACCAATGAAAAGAAAAGGAAGGACACAGGTCCTGCGAACCAAAGAAACTGGGTTTAGGAGTCGGTTACGACCTAGGAAGGTATTAGCACCCCAGATCGTCTTTCGTACCCGACGGGATCCACGCTTGCAAATAAACTCTTTCAAAGGGTGAAGAAATGAAAGTTGTTGCAAAAAGAAAGACTGAATTGGATCTAAAGAAAAGAAAAGAAAGGGGGAAAATGTAGGGAAAATAAAAGAGTGCTTGAACGGGCCCTACCCCACTGCCTACGTACCTCATCTGGACATGAGGATCAGAGTCGTCGTAGTTCCCCTAACTAGGGGTGGAAAGATTGCTTGTGTCTTAAGGCTTGAACAACCTATGTCAATGCTCAAGTGTTGTAGGCTCGGACGATAAGTGTCTAACCATCTTGCAAAGTGACAAGTAGGAACAAGTTCTTATGTTATGAGTGAAGGTGATGAGAAAAGAAGTCCTGAAGGAGACGCTTATTCTTTGTCCAGTGTTTTTATGAGTTTTTTATTGGTGTGGCACAAGAAAGTGAATTCAAGTCCGTTTCCATGGAATGTGTACTTGCTACTATATTCCAAGATAGAATAATAGAACAAGCACACCAAGTAAGGAGAATTTATCCAAGACTTGTTTCGAAGGATTAGGGCCTAAGCTCACTAACTTGTTAAACTTATTAGATGTTTTTGGAATTTTTTATGAAGAAGTACCTTTTAGGCTTTTCTTGGTGAAGATGGTCTCATGATCAGACTTGTACATCACGCTAGACAAGCCCACACTATTCCAAGATGGAATGAATATGAGTGCCCCATGGAATAAGGTTATACACAAGAGACCACCTCAAGCTTTATTAAGTGTTTTTATGGTTTTGTTTGGAGATGAGAAAGAGAAGAAACCAAAGGAGCAAAGGTAAAAGACTAAGGGGAAAGACTAAACCTAAAGTTATCATGCATGGAAGCCCTAGGCTAGTGTGGCTTGAGTTATATCCTAATGAAGAAGAATGAATGAAAAGAAAGAAGAGAAGAAAGAACTAGAAGACAACTTACTTCTCTAAAGAAGGTAAGTTGCTTCTAAAGGGGAATAAATGAAGTTAATCACAAGATGGCATAAGGCCCATCACATAGATAAAGGGAAAAGCATAAAAGAAAGAGGAAAAATAAGTTGGAAGTGTGTAAATCTCATCCACATTTCTTACTTACCATAGCTCCTGCAAGGAAAGGTTAGAACACATTCCAATAGTAAGATAAGATCAATTAACATCAAATAAGATACAAACAAACAAGACCTCAACTTAAATCCCTATAACCAGAAGAAAGATACTTCATTCACATGTTAATATGCCTCATACAATATCAATAAAAAAAGTATAACAATCAAAGCATTTCAAAGCATTACAAATCACCACAAAAAGCAAAACACAAACGAAGCAACAAGAAAGCATACAAGCTAAGCAAACATCATGCAATCTTAGGACCAGAACCCTAACATATCAAGAATGTGCCAAGAAACAAGTAGAAGCATTCAAAAGAGCTCACAAGTTCCATTAAAGTCAAGCATGAGAAGCATAAGAACATATGAGGTGAGATGAACATACATGTAAATGTGAAACTTCATAAACAAGTAGCTCAAGGAAAAACAAAGTGAAATAATCATATCAAGACCAGGGGATTAATCATATGTCAAATGAACCCTAAACAACCTATAGGAGTTGGCACAAGTGCCTTCCTAACCTAATAAGTAAACATATAGCAAAAATAAACTCAAACTAGGGCAAGTAAGCATAAAAAATTCATATCAAATGAACATTACAATAAAAAATTCCACAAATATTCACAAAGACTTATCAAACATATAAGATCATAATTCCAAAAGAAGAGGATCAAAATCAGAGGTAAACTAGGTGAGATGGAGGCATACAAGTCAATTAGGGTTTAGAAAATTCTCCTCAAAGAAAAAAACAAAAGCTAAGCATACAATTCCTAAAAATCATGAAATAAATCCCACACAAACTTCAACATATTAAGAAACGGATGCAAAAAGAATCAGATCCAAACTCAATTTTATGTTCAAGATAGAAATTTTACAAATCAAGGTGTGCAAGTTATAAAGACAAATAAGAATAAATTAATTGCAAAGATAATTCAGGCTATTAAAATTAAAATAAAATGAAAAATAAAATTTGGATAACTTTTAGAAAACTCAGAATAACACTCATGAATTTTTTTTGGGATTTTTTAAAGCATTTTAATATTTTTAATAATTAAAAAAGGAACTGAAATAAAAAGAAAATGAAATGAAAATAAAAATGAGGCTAGGGTGCAAAAAGTAAGCCCACTTCAGTTCAATTATAGGAAACATACCTAATGGAGGGTGTCAAAAGCAAGGAGGCCCAAACACGCAGCCAAAGCTCAGGGTTCACAAGTCAAGATTATTCAGATCTTACAGTTCAAATTTAGTCTCAACAAAGTCCTCTAATCCAATGGACAACACGTTAGTCAACATATTCAGAGGTCAAAGCAATCAATGGATATGATTGAGTCAAAACGACTTGGTACACAGATCCAACGGTTCTTGAAAGCCATCACAAGTAAAACACATAAACATATCACAATGCGTATCAACAATCCAGGTCCAACAAACATACGATCCAGATCTGAAGTTCATACTAATATCATACACCAACAAACATGAATAATTAAAATGAAATCAAAGGCACAAGCAAGTCACGTGAAAACATTAATGTGTTATCACAACACCAAACGTCCGATCCAATAAAATCAACGACCATAATTTAAACTACTCAATAAAATAGTGTGACCGGCCGAAGAAGAATCCGATTGTCTTCTCCGGCCAACCTCCAGCGAAGGCTCCATGAATGTTTTCCAGAAAAGTGCAAACCATATATCAAAATGAAGCTAAAGCCATGATTATCTCAAATCCACCAACCAAAATCATTGAAACACAACATATAGACCAAATCAAACGAGCTAAGTTCAGCACACAAAAGTGAAATTCAAGATTTAAGGTACTACAAAGCTTCTATACACTTTATACATCTCAGATCGAGCAAACTTAGACCAAAACAAACACATACATAGTAAAACCGAGGCAAAGAGATTTTGAAGAGCAAACCTGAAATGATGCACAATAGAGATTTTGAGAAAACCAGAGCCTCACTAAGCTTCTTAGGTATCTTGTTTGGCCAAATAAAGGCTTGAGTCTTGTATCCAAGTGAAGAAAATTCTAAAACCGAGTGCAATCTTCTTCAAATATTCAAGCACCACTTCACTACCACACTCGAATAGAAGATGAGGATGATACAAATAATCTGATCGGGAGAAATTTGTGGAGTATGTTGAGAGGGATTCAGGTTTGCATTGATTTTGTAGAGTTTCTTGTGAGAGATAAGAGTGATCTTTTTTTTTAGTGTGAATGTGATACTCTCTCCCTTTCTAAATTCGTGAGTGGAACTTATATATGGCTTAGGGTGTGTGATTGAAGAATGCAAGTGATTGTACCAAATTAGTTGTGGAAAATGCAGAGTCTGTGGCTCTTTTCTTCAACTTCATTTAATTGTTTTTTTTTAATTCGATTTGATGTATGAGGGTGCACGTTTGTTAGGGTATGTCTGAGTGTGTTGGCAGCATTAAGTTCCATGATGAGAGCTGATGAATATCATGTGGTGAGAATTAGATGTTGGCATGAGGTGAATGATATAAGATCACGTGGGATTCCCTCCCTTTCAAGTGCCAAAATCGTGTTATGAGTGAGAGAGAACATGCTTTTCTCCTTTTGTGATATGAAAAGAAAAAACGTGTGTGTTGAGTGTATATTTGTGGCTGACATTCTCACTATCACATGGTACTACTTGTACTATTATTTTTCTCTAAAAATTCCACAAAAAGTTAAACAAACTAATATGAAATATTTGCACACTTTTTGGCCATGTGAATCAAGGAAATGGCATCACTAGAATGTGTAGAAAAATGATGGAATAATAATGTGACACAAGAAAATAATATAGACCAATGAAAAATTGACAAGTGTGCTTCCAAAAACCCTAAAGAACATTAAGCTTCAAAAAATCATATCTTGAGTTCTAGGAAGGCTACGAAAATGTTCTTGGACTTTTTGGGAAGGGAAAATCATGATCTACAACTTTCATGTTCAAGGAAAAATCATTTGAGGATTTTTTGCACATGAAATAATAGCTTGAAGACTTAGGGCAAATATTTCCAAAAAAAAAACTTCTATATTTCCAAATTTAGCAAATTTTTGCACATCCTAATTTTTGACATTTGAGCTCATCCAAGCTATTCCTTGATATGATGTGACTTGAAAAGATTGATGATCAATTATAAAAACCCTAGAAATCCTCCAGTTGACTTTTTGAACTACACAGTTGACTTTCTTGCTTCACCAACAAGTAACTGTTCAAATGCCTGCCTTCTTCAATGGATCTTTGTCTCAAATTTCATATATAAGCCTTGCAAATCATATAAAAGCCTTTAACCACAATAATTGGTCAAAGATATGAGAATTCCTTGCTCATATGCAAAACCCTAATTAGGGTTCAACTGTGTAAGAGAAAGTTGCTTCTTTGACCTTCTAATGATCTTTCACCCTTCTTGACTTTTGTGGATGACTTTAGGCTTGTATAAGACATAAGAATACCTTGTGAGCTTCTTGCAATGTCACTTGGCCTTTGTCTTGACTTGTAGAACCCCAAATTTCTAGATGATTGATCGTATGCCCTATGCTAGAACATGTGATGTCATGCTCCATTTTTCTATGCTAAATGTTAGAATATGGTATGTTCATGTTATGCTTATGATATGCTCATGATGATAAAAAGGAGAGGGAAAATTTGGGGTGTTACACTTCCTATCGGTACCAAGAACGCTTCAATCGGGCACTCTAGTCAAAATGTAAGAATCTTAGAAAACAAGTTTCTAAAACTTAACAATGATAACCGGAAGCTACCAGGAGGGTAACCGATTACTCCGTGCAAAACTTAACTTCCAGTAGCCAAAAGAGAGTTAGAAACACAATTCTGTAACCGGGTACTACCCAGATGGTAATCCGATTACTTCAAACACAGAAGCACAATTCTGGTTTTCATTGCCACCTAAACCTCCCAAACTCATTCCAAACACGTCCAAAAGTTACAACCATACCAACAGACGATTCTACACATATAGTAATCACAATACCAGAGTCCTAATGGACGAATCATCATTGCTTACACTTCCTTAGCTTTAGTTTCAATAACAACTTAACAACTCCATAATACATTCATCCAAGAATATTTTCCGATATCACTTTCTCATAATGCTCTGTTATTATTGTTTCCATATCGTGTTTACTTTACGCTCGCCAGTAATCCTCTCATACCCAAACATAATTCATCTTAGTAGAATTCTCCCGAATCTGAGGTGCTTACTCTAAGACTTAACACAACCTTATATAGTCCATTTCAAATACACCTCAAGTTACTAAGACTTATTCTTCCTCTGGTATTATACCTCATACCATTCTTGGATAATTCAACACTTTCCGAATTGATCCCTTACTAAATACAATATCCTGATGTATTATTCTAAACCTTGTCTCCTCGATCATAATCGAAAATACAACAAAGACCTTCTACTCTTCGTCTGGGGTATACTTATCTCATTAGAAACGTGTAATCACATCCTTGTGTTCCTCTTCACACTACACCACGACTTTAGGTTCTCAAAAGAAAATAAACATTCTTAACTAACTTTTATCCATCTGTAAGGTATTATCCGAATACATTCCTTAAAGTACTCCCGTTCATCTACGATGCCACCGCGATCTTAGAGCTGGAACACCAATAATTAACTCACTCCCAAAATTTACATCAGGCCTTCAACAAGCACCTTCTCTCTTCGTGGAATGAGATTTCTCAAAACTCTTGTCCACAACAGTGACCAATACCGCCCCACCAGTGACTTTATGTACTCTTTAATACACTGACTACTCACCCTGTAGATATTTATACTTTTCAGACTCTATCCATTCCAAAGGATTTCATGAACAACATACTTATCTACAACTCCATGTTATAGGAAGTACAACTCTTTAGAAGACTCCAACTGAGCTGACCAAAGCTCCCTCTGCTAATAACTCCTACCTTGAGCCTACTCTCACAACACACGTTACGACAACACTTCAGAGTCCTCATGGTCGCACAACCATGATTCTACCTATCACGTACATATCATTTGGTTGATCAGGCCCAATACTATATAATATGATATTAAGAACCATGTCGGCAAAACACACTTAGGAGGCATGAAAGATTTAATTATGATGTTTCAAGGCTAGGTCGAGGATACGAACTGCTCTGATACCAATTGTAACGCCCATATAATATATATCAAGAATAATATCATACAAGTGTTATTTTTGGTACTGACACCATCATAAGTGCCTAATAGCATAATTCACATTCTTGACCAATACTAAAAACAATACAAACTATGGTGCAAGACATGGAAATTATACTAAAACAAAAATACTAAGATCAATACAATATCCATTATTGTATAAAGATAAAATACACAGCGGAATCTAAAACTATATTTCTCTTGAAACATCCCGAGCATAGCTCCACTTGTAAATCAACCTGCAAAAGAAACCTGAAAAGTAACAAATATAGTGGGGGTGAGATATCAACATCCCAGTGGGTTCCCTATCTCAGAGTTCTCTCGGCTCTAAAGGTTCAATCTAAACATTACTCAAGTCGGGGGAAAACTTAGATTTCGAGTTCAAAAAACAACTAGAGACATCAAGGTAAAAATAAAACGGAGCATACACAAGGTGCTTTAAGGCATATTTCCCCGCCCAGCCACATTCCCAGGTGGCAAGAAAGCACAGGTCATTCATTATCTATCAAAGGTACTTTCCCTGCTCAACCACACTCCCAGGTGGTAAGCTAGCACGGGTCACGGTACCTTACCACAAAATAACTTTCCCCTCCTAGCCACACTCCTAGGTGGCAAGCAAGCACGGGTCATGGTTACTTTTCCTAATGGATAACTTTCCCCGCCCAGCCACACTCTCAGATGGCAGGCAATCACGGGTTACGGTTATCCACTAAGGGATTTGAATCCACTGATTAATTATATCTCCCCAGCCGTCCCACACAAGGATATCTCGACACGAGTTAATCATAATTAAATTAGGATTATAACGCAATGGGAACACAAACTTCCATCAGTTCACAACTACTTAACACGGGGATACTATTCGGGTATCAGTGTCTAAGCATTGTCATTTCTCTAAAATGGTTCCATATCAACCTAGGGTAAACCTAGCTACCTCACAATTTATACCTTTTATTTCCTTTAGATCACAAATTCCCTAACTTAACATAATTACGATTTATTTGAAAAGTTGGGTAAAAGTCGGATCAAAATAATATTTCTTGGTCTTATAAGATATAATATAATATTAGCTTCAAATAGGTATAAAGAACAGTTAAATCGGATAAGGGATGAAGGAGTTAAGAAGCTTTAAAAGAGGAATCGAAATTAATATTTTTAATCGGCATAAAATAAATAATTATTTTCCACTTCAAAAGTAATATTTTCCTCGACCATTGTATAGTACGTTGTCTTAGTTTTCCAACGATATAAAGTTTGCCTCAATCGGATACCCAAGTAAAAAGTTATGAATTTTCTAAGAATTAACATTTTTTTCAAAACCTACAGCGTTAACTAGTTAACGCATATGGTTAACGGTTAACCAACAGTCAGAGGGCCTAAAACCTGCATTTTTCACACTCTAAACTCCCCAAAACTCAACCTAAACCCTAGGGATCAACCAAGCAAGCATAGTAGGTTCAAACCACACATAACCCAACTATTCTACCCGATTATTTCAGCATTTTATCCGTTAGATTTCATGATTAACAATTTTATCATTTCTAACCTAAACTCTAAACATCAAAAACTCTTAAAATAAAAACTTCTAACTAGAACCCACCTCTAAACATGAAGAGGATTTTGATGAAGATGAAGATTGATGAAGAAATGGGGATGATCTTTGTTCTTGAGCTTCCATGAGTTTTTTCTTCTTTTCCTTCCTTTCTCTTCGCTTGCTCTTTCTCCCTTTTCCAAACCCTTGTTTCTATGCTTCATGAAAAGTGAGGAAAGAAAAGGAAATAATACTGATATACTATCATTAGTTATTAAAACTAACTAATGGGTCCAAATTAAGTGTATCCAAAAATGTCTCTGAGATAAATCCTCAGAGTCAGATAATACTTAATTAATTAATTTAAGTTCATCAGTTGCTCTAATTATTTTAATTGAAAACTCTCAGAGCACACCAGAACTCTATTAAATTTTATTAATATTATACAGAGCATTTTATTAAAATACGGTGTATTATAGCAACGAACGAGTTCTGCATCCACTTATGCTTGCTCGGGTCAAGCATAAATGTTTGATAAAACTCTGTCGCTCCCCGGACTTTTGTCCCGGTGCAAACGCGAACTGTCGGCGAGAATGGCCGGATGTTGAAGGTTGAATAGAGTCGCCAACTAGGCATTTTTATCCCGAAGGAAAGGTAATGCTGCATAAACCTAGAAAGAAGTGGATAAGACGGTTGTGAACCAAAGAGACTGGGTAAGGGGGTTGGTTACGACCTGGGAAGGTATTAGCACCCAGATCGCCTGTCGTACTCGACGGGATCCACGCTTACCTGATTGTGTTGAAGGGAAATAGTGTATGTGCTAACTGTGTAAAAAAATGGATGTACAAAGTGACAGTGCAAAAAGAACAGGAATTCAAACTGAGGTCAAGAAGGGAAAGCTAGAAAGAGGAGAGAGGGGAGACCTGGGGACTTTTGTTCGATAACCGTTAAGTTATGCCTACGTATCCTCTCATGCATTGAGGACGTCAGAACACCGTAGTTCGACTCAAAGAGACTTGGATGTTTTGGTGTGAACTGCTTGCTTGTCTATGCTCAAGTGCATGACTCGTCTGACTCGAGTGCTAACTGTCTTGTATTAGATGGAAGAAGTGAGTTCTCGTTTTCAGAGTGAGTGTGATGAGAAAAGAATCCCGGAGGAGACGTTTATTGTTTGTTTTTGTGTTTTCAGTTTTTTATTTGTTTTTGGTGTTTTGCATAGGATAATTAGCGTAAGCCTTAATCAAGTATTGTAAACTCATTATATCACCCCTGATTAGGGATAATGAGTCTACTCAAGTGTGAGATGAATATCTCAACTTAATCACCCTAATGATACAAGATTAAGATCATTAACCTACTTGTAATTATTAAGTGTTTTTGATTTTTTGTTTTGTGTTAAGTAATGAGTTTAATCTCTAATCAGGGATTAGTGAACTCATTACACCATCCTAAGAGAAGGATGATAGATGAGGACACTTAAGATGAGGAAGATACCTCAACTTAATCCATGGTCAGGGATTAAACTCATTATATAACAAACCTTTATTAAAGTGGATTTTAATTATAGGTTAAATTAAAAAGTGAATTTTATGTTTGTAAGACTAAACCTGAGGAGGACTTGTCCATTAAACGCTAGGGTTAATCCCTCTGACCCAAAGGCAGAGATGTAACCCTAATATAAGGCCCAAGTTACAAGCTTAAGTCTTGATAATTATTAGGTGTTTTGATTAAGAGGTGAAAACAACTTAAAGGTTTAACACTAAGTACTAAAGTTATACACTCCATCCTAAGATAAGGATATAAGCATAACCCTAATACAGAGCCCCAAAACTTTAACTGTTTAGCCTTTGTTATTGAGATGAGAAGCAAAGAATCAATGAGACTCAAAAGGTAAAAATTAAGGGAGACTATTCACAACCCTAAAGTTATCATGCTTGGTAGTTCCTATGGTTTGTGAGGCATAAAGAAATTCTTCAGATGGCCACCAAGGAAGAAGCAAATGAAAAAGAGAAAGAGAGAGAAAGATAGGTTACTTACTTCCTGAAGAAGTTAAGTAACCTAGGAGTGGGAGAGAAACAAACACAAGTGAATCAAATTCACTTAAAACACAAATAAATAAGAGGGTGAGGAGAGATTGGATGTGGATGCACATCCACATCCTAATTAACTTACCATATGCCCCTGAAAAGTTAGTATGTACATACACAAAGTCCATGATCAAAATCAGAAGCAAATCACATGATAAAAAAATGAAATTGCATCCAAACAAACCCTAAACCTACATGAGAACACCCTCAAAATGTGGAGGTCTAAAGCTAAACCAAAGTCAAGTTATGGCTTTCCTAAGTTTGGCTAAGGTTTTGGACACTTTGCAAAGAAAAAGTCAAAACAAAATTGAAAATGTAAAGCAAAAATATACCAAAAGTATCTTAGATAATAGATACAAAGTGCGAAATATTGCAAAAAGAAACAAGTACAAATTCATTTTGGTTAGGCAGAAATGAATTTTTGAATTAGGGTTATGAAAAAGGGGATTTTCAAAACCCTAATTCAAGTTTAATTGTCAAAACATGATCAAAACCTAAAATAAATTTGTGAAATGAGTTTGTAAATTGATCTTAATGTTCAAGGATGCTTCATGATTTTCTTGGTTATTTTTAAATACCTAAAAGTATTTTTAATTAATTAAAATGAATTAATTAATTAAATAATACAATTAAATGATTTAAAAATAAATTTGTAATGCAAAAAATGAAAATAAAAATGTTTTTGGGTTTTTAAATTTATTTAAAGTAAAAATGCAAAAGATCCGATTTTTTAAAAGTGTTTTTCTATTTTTAATAAATAAAAGAAAACAAAATGAAATAAATGAAAATAAAATGAAAAGTAATTAAAATGAAAGGCTCTGATTGCATGGAACAGAGATCAAGGGTTGTGGGCGCAAATCAGCTTGACTGAGGGTATGTAGATCTTAGGGTTCAGATTCAAACTCCTTAAACGCGCGCAATCCAAAGGCTCACATTTAATCTGAACTAATTAATTATAATTTGTTTTAATTAATTAAAATTAGGGCTAACGAATTATCTGGGCCGTCCATCACTTAAACTAATCAGAATCCAATGGCTCACGTTTAATCTGGAAACCCTAATCACCCTCAAACCCCAATTACTTTCAGATGACCGGAACAGTGCTCCGGTCATCTTCTCCGGCCAACCAAAACCCTATCTTCTTCCCTAGGTCACTAAAGACCATAACAACTGCCCAGAAATACTCCCCACACTTCATGGAACACAAATCATCAATCAAACAACATTTATAACACTTGAATCAAGAGAGTCGAAGCAAAAATCAAAACACGGGTAAACTTTCAGAACAACATAAAATGATCATTTCTTGCTCATTTTCAAATCTAAACATATCTAGATGATCAGTGCAACATGTAGATTCATTTTGTAACAAGAAAATGAAGTTCTGAGAAAAAAGTTCTTGAGCTATACCTGAGCTGGAGACCTTCAAATATGAGCTTTTTAAGCCTTTCCTTTGTGAAAACCACCTCCACTGGTCCCCTTTGTGCTAATGGAAAGCTTGAATGGAGTTTAAATTGGCTATTTTGTGAGCTTCGGTTCTGGTGTCTCAGAAAATGAGGTTCTTGTGTGTTGTGTTTCAGGCCATTGTAAGGGGTGGGATTTGTTCCTTAGGTGAAGTATGACTTGTTGGTGAAAGAATTTTTGGATTTGGGTGGCTGAGGAGTGAGATTCGAAGAGGGAAAGTTCTTGGCCAATTTTTGCAATTTGATGGTGTGTGTCCTTTCAAGGCCTGAAGCTTGATCTTTTATACTCCTTAGGGTTTGTATAAACAAATGGAATGAGTCAGAAGAGTTGTTATGCACTATGGGATTAGTATGGTTCAATTGGCCAAAATGTCAAAAGTTGTGTACTTGAGTTATGGGCCATGGAAAAATTGATTTGAGGGCTTGATCTGCTTCAGCTGGCTTCAAGGAGAACCCTATGATCAATTGCTATGAGTTGTATGGCTTGGATCAAGAGTTTGCATAGGTTTTGCAATTTTGCAACTTTGTAATTTCTTGAGAAACAAGTCATGAAATCCCTTGGTTCAAAGCTTAAATCTGACTTTGAGATGTGGTTTGATCATGCCATGATGCTTTTGAGTGGATTAGAAGTCACATAGAGGCCTGAAATACACTTTTGCACATTTCCCTCATTGGCCTAAACTTGAAAATTACAAGATTTTTCCCAACTTTGACTTGTCATATCTTGAGTTCTAGGATGAATCAAAAGGAGTTCTTGTACTTTTTGAAAATGGGAAGATTCAATCTACAACTTTCATGTTTAACAAAATTTCATTTGAAGCATTTTGATCAAGAAAGAGGAGGTTGAAAATCTTTCCCAAAATGGAAAGTTTGCATTTCAAGTAATGTCCATTTTTGGCAACTTTTGACTTGGCTCAAAATTCTTTAATCTTGTGATCATCCAACCTCTCCTAAGACCAAATAAAGGTCATAGGCTCTCAAAATGATGGAAATGAACCTTTGGAACCCTTGGTTGAGGCCTCAGATGCCCTAATCTTGACTTTTCTTGCACAATAAGTTACCATTTGATCAGATGACTTCCACATTGAATTTTTTCATCAAACTTCATCCACACACTCCTTATATCATATAAAGACCATTTGAATCAAGAATTACTAAAAATTTTGGTTGTAAGGGCCTCAAACCCAAAACCCTAATTTTAGGTCATCTATGTAGGAGCCTTGAGCCTGCCTGGGTGGCTATGAAATATCTTGTGATCTTTTGACTTCCAAGAACCCTTGGGGGTACAATATGACCTTAGAACACTCAAGGACCTTCTTGTCATGCTTCATGGCCTTTGAGATACCTCATACTCTCTTCAAGATTCATTTGATCACAAACCCTAGCCGTGCAGAGATGCAATGAGATGTTAATGGTGAATATGCAAGGTAAGATGTAATGATATGCTATGTACTATGTGGGATCAAAGTATTAGAAAGTGAGAGGGAAAATTTGGGGTGTTTACCGCTGCCCCTATTCAAGCATGAGTTAGTTGTGCAGGTTGTAAGTGCCAGGCTTAGCAGACGAACAAGATAACTTGTGGTTGAATACCAAGACTGTCCAAAATTTGCGCCCCCTGGTATAAGAAGAAAAAGGGATATAAATTGTTATTCACAAAACAAGACGATGTAGAGTGAACATCAAATGATAGCTATGGAGGACAACCATCAAGTAGAGGATGACTACTAGGGGTTAAAAGGTGAGAAATGCACCGACGGGGACGGCCATCAGGCTAAAGAATAAAGAATCCATGACGGGGACGGCCATCGGGTAAAGAAATAATGATGAGGTATGGTCATCATAAGGTGAAAGACGATCACCTAGCAGGGGACGAATGCTGAAATATATCACGACATAGGACGAATGTCGGGTAGAAAGATCAACGATGGGGACGACCATCGGATAAATGATGAGAGACGGTCATCCAAAAGGTGAAGGACGATCACCTAGCAGGGGACGGATGCTGAAAATATCACGACATAGGATGAATGTCGGATAGAAATATCAACGATGGGGATGGCCATCGAATAAATGACGAGGGACGGTCATCAAAAGGTGAAGGATGATCACCTAGCAGGGGACGGCTGCTGAAAATATCACGACATAGGATGAATGTCGGATAGAAAGATAGTTTCGTTGTAAGAAGAGATAAACACGGACGAGTGTTTAAGCCCAAAAATAAAATGGTATAAGTGTTTCGACAGTGTGTATATACTAAAGATACAGAATGTAACACCCTTCTACCCAAAACATAATATTTAAATACTATCAGAGTAATCATCAAAAAGGGTATCACATTTTCATCATAAATCAACACAACAGTGTCCTGTCCCGTAACACGGGTTAATCAACATCAAAACATAATAAATCATTTCACAGCGGAATTTAACTTCATAATTTAAAACTTCATAAAAATCAATTTTCACCATCCTAAATTTAACATTATAAAATGGAAAACACTATCCAGATAACAACATACTGAAAACAGTTTAACAAAAGAAACCCATCCCAGTGTTACATGACACAGAGCAGGACACATAACCATAACCACTCCTAAGGAACACTAAAACATGCTCCGAGACTCATGAATTACTCCTATTGCACTGCAGGGCTATTCTTCGACATCTGCAAGTTACCCACGAAAGAGGCAACATTTCCAAGAAGGCAGGGTGAGTAATCATAATTTATCATAAATATATTAGAATATGGAATATAAATAAATTAGCATAAGCATGTCATAACATCTTCAACTATATAATTCAGCAACAACAACACAATCATGAATATATTATAAAAATTCAGCAACAACAACTCCATCGTGAATTCATCCAGACATATGCAATTCAAACTATCATGATATGCAATTATGAATGTGGTACCATTTTCACCATGAGATGGATACATGACCATCAACCCTCCACAAGGGAGCACACCATAATCATCGAGACATTTCAATCCACACAATGGGATTGAAGCAAATAAATAGGCTGAAGCCCCATCGTGAATGTCATGAAATACAATGATGCGTTACACCGTAAAATTCATCAAGAAATAAATTGCGCATCATTCATTTCATATCAACACCTCAACATCAATTAATCATATATTTCCATTGTAATAACACGTCAAAACCTCATTTCATTAGCTACCTCAACTCATCAAGATATAACCAATCATTTCATGTTCAACAAATAATCATCATAAAATCATGCCTTTCATCCCAACAACATATCAACAATACTTCTTTATCAATCATACAACAAAACAACTTATTCGATTCAATGAGACAACCAAACAAATCCCCTCATCAACAACAACAAAACGTTAATTCACAATAACATCATGTTTATAATCATAAAACCAATTTTTAACAACAAATCAAACAACTTCCTTCATCAACAACAACAAATCGTCCACTTACAATATAATCCTATTTATAATCATAAAACCAACTCAACTTTTTCTAAATATTCATCATTTGAAAATGTATCATTTCACTCATTTTATTTCATTAAATTAAAGTTCATCTCGCTAGCTTTCCGACGCTTCAAACGACACCTAAATCGGAGTTACGGATCAAAAGTTATGAATTTTTCAAAATAAAAGTGCCACTGATACAATGTTAACCGGTTAACCAAAGCATTAACCAGTTAACGCCTCATTTTTTTGCCTAAAACGCATATTTTTCACTGGTTAACCGGTTAACCAAATGGTTAACCGGTTAACACCTGTACATAAGCAGTTTTCTGCTGTTTTTACGAATTCTACACCAAAATACCTCAATTTTTCATACGAATTCCTTCCAATGCAACCCAAAACTTCTTACCAATCAAAATTAATCATATACAACAACAATATATCAATTCAAACATCAAACACCCATTCTAAATCATCTTATCAATCCTAATTCACCAATTCATACCCTTATAACTCAATCTATGTCATCAAACCTAACAATAACCAAAATCATATCAAACCTAATCTATTCATAAACCAATTCCTATAAAATTATAATAGATTATGAAAACTCCCCGTACCTTAGAGAATTTCTCCGATTTACACTCTTCTCTGGGGTTCTCCATTGCCTCCTGACTCTGAGCTTCTCCTTTCTCTCCCTTTTTCCTTCAGAGCACCTCTTTTCCCAAAACACGATAATGTTAGAAAACTAATCGTATTCTCCTCTTTGGATATATTATCCCAGTTTAGTCTTTTCCCACTATACCCTCATAATTTCACAAAAGGACCACCTTACCCTTTTCTTTAATATAATTTCAATAATAATAATAAAATAGTATAATAAAACACTATTTATCCTTATTATATAAATTACTCTTATACTCCAAAATAACCAACATAACATTCATACTTCCACTTCTATTATTTTAAATAATAACCAATAATCCGAATAATACTACATGATTATTCTTATTATTAATATTATTAAAATAATTTCACCACCATGCATCGGGTCACATAACCACCAATTGTCAATTCATTCATATATCCTCAAATAAGCAACAAATACTCATAATCAAATTTGGGGTGTTACAACTCTCCCCCACTTAAAGAATTTTCGTCCTCGAAAATTTATCCGATTCAACTATTTCCACTACCTAATCCATCCAACTAATCAACTTTCGACTCAGAAAGGCAACTTCACATATAATACAAACCATGACTCATAACATCAACGACAACAACAATATGAATTCTACACAAGTGATACACTTGACAACTAGCATCGTACACAAGATAGTACCCAACTTAAGAATTCAATGATTGAAGCATTAGAACGTCATAACATACGAACACACAACTCCAACACGATATTAATACAACCAACCTCAACATCATTGTTACTCACACATGAGCAACTACACTACGCCATGCGTTCGCTGCGCACTCTAATTTCCTGTAAGGTAGTATGTCTACCGAGTGTATTTCCAACTTCTTAATCACCAATACCAACACATCAACAAAACCTTTGACTTAACTCTTCTGAATTTCGTTCCAACAGGTATTCTACTCTTGTAGTTACCGAATACTTCCAACTTAGATCCCTAAGATAACAACTTTGAACATTCAACATAATTACAATCGCGACTACTTCCAAATCTTGGACAATTATACATATACTTCCATGAATTCCCAATTATCATCATCACGACTACAAGTTTACCACCTTATAATAACACGCCTTGCAAAAATCATCTTAACTACACAACATCATTGCACCAACATAAGATACAAGGGCCTAACGAATCTCCATTAGATAACTCATACCCTTCGCTTCCAACTAATTCAACTTACCGAATACTCGATTCTTACTCATACCGACACAACCTTTTATAGATTCTTATCCAAATAGACATAACCAACCAACTATTATCCAACCAAAAATCGCACCTTAATAAACCAACTTATAATTTCACTTCTAATACTTGCAACTTAACTATGTCCGACATTCTTGTCAAATCATCGTTTTACATTTCTACCTACTTTCCCTTCTAATCATCTCAAGGAAGCTTCACGTCTTATGCCACTTAACTCATCACCAAAACAACATTCAAATCCTTCAGAGTTCAACTATGAATGTTCTTATTACAATTCAATCCAAGCGCAACTTCATACTTCCCTCTTAAATTCCAAATAATACTCCCATATAATAACTTGCATCAACAAAACAAACAATACTCAAGCACTCGACTTGACTTCAACCAATTCGACGTACATACTATACTAGTTGGCATGGCACATCTATCCATCAATTATGATTACGTCTGCTATCAACAATAGATTAAGGGTGATCAGTTCCTCAATTTGTCAATAGACGTCCGACAACCATAACGGTGGCATAAATCATCATTACCCAACATAATAGCGTACTTCAACTTGTGCTCAGAGTCCGTAAGCATAATGCTCCGCCAACTCTCCACGACTTATCAACTTCTTCTTAGTCCCCTTAATTCCAACTTCATCAACGATACAAAACGTCCAAAAAAAATCCCGTACACATTCTCTTATGTACACACATATTACCATACGACTTTCAATATCCCTCTAACATTGGAATCACTACAACAAGTACCATTCAAAGTGGTTAGCCCCAATTACAACTTCCAACCAAGTTACGATTCTTAATAACTCCAATCAAACATCCATCTTCTTCTCAACATCACCATCATCTAGCATAGGCACTTTAATTACCCTCATTCGACATAAATCGTATCTCTATGCATTCTCCGATACCAACATTTTATTATTTACTAACGTTTTCATCTTTCCAAATTTTCAGCAATAGACGTTCAACTTCGAACACAATTATCTCTTCCAATCATGACTTTCATCCAAATTATAATTCTTAACAGCAAAATTCAAACATCTGTCTTCCTCTCGACATTACTACCATCTAACATCAGCACTTTAATCATTCTAATTACATATTTATTCATTCTCCGAATACTTATGCATTCCCTCTAATACCAACATCTTATTATTTTTCCAACATTTTCATCTTTCTAAAATTTCCAGCAACACACGCTCCACTTCGAATGCAATTATCTTCTCCAATACAGACCTCCAAATCACAAATTTATATTCTATCATGAAGATAAATTTGTGCAGAATCCAGAACTTCAAGAATCGCTCGAATCCGACTTACGAGTAAAAAGTTATCCTCCTTGCAATGAGGTCGGTCGACAATTCCCGTATGCAGAATTTTCCAAAAATCAGCAGCAGACCCAACTATTAAAATGCACTTATATCCCTCATTATAAACCTCCTGAATGCAAATCTTATATTCAAACTGTAGGGAATTTTGTAAGCTTTCCAAAAAGTCCAGAACCGCTTCAATCCGAATCACGGTTAAAAAGTTATGCCACTTCTCGTGACAGCTGCTCCAAGATTGCAAAAACCAGAATTTTTGAGATTGATAAATGTAATTTCCACCTCTCTCCATCTTACTTCCAAGTTCTACCAAAAAAAATCTTGCTTTACATCCAACTTCGAAAATTGCTCGACTTTAATCCAACTACACTCAAGGCATAGCAATCTACCGACTTGATCCTTCAACTTAATTCATCAACTTGTCTTTTTATTTTGAATAAATCCTTCTTTCATAAACAATATCCATCCATAAATCCATGCACTTATCAACCCGACCGATACAAATTCATGAATCCATGCTCTCGCTAGTCCACAACAACATCTCTTGAACAACCTTGCACTCTTGTAATCAACATCAACTTTGAACTAACTTCGACATTTCAACAACAGTCCAGGTGTCAAGCTTCTTCCCCACTTAATTCCAACCAACACCTGCAGACAACGACTAAAACTAACAACAAGTACCAACAGTGTTTCACACACATGTTGCGTACTAAAGGATTAACAACACTAGACAGCATTGGCCGGACGGACCGACCTGCTCTGATACCACTAGTGTAACACCCTTTTACCCAAAACATAATATTTAAATACTATCAAAGTAATCATCAAAAAGGGTATCACATTTTCATCATAAATCAACACAACAGTGTCATGTCCCGTAACACGGGTTAATCAACATCAAAACATAATAAATCATTTCACAACGGAATTTAACTTCATAATTTAAAACTTCATAAAAATCAATTTTCACCATCCTGAATTTAACATTATAAAATGGAAAACATTATCCAGATAACAACATACTGAAAATAGATTAACAAAAGAAACCCATCCCAGTGTTACATGACACAGAGCAGAACACATAACCATAACCACTCCTAAGGAACACTAAAACATGCTCCGAGACTCATGAATTACTCCTATTGCACTGCAGGGCTATTCTTCGACATCTGCAAGTTACCCACGAAAGAGGCAACATTTCCAAGCAGACAGGGTGAGTAATCATAATTTATCATAAATATATTAGAATATGGAATATAAATAAATTAGCATAAGCATGTCATAACATCTTCAACTATATAATTCAGCAACAACAACACAATCATGAACATATTATAAAAATTCAGCAACAACAACTCCATCGTGAATTCATCCAGACATATGCAATTCCAACTATCATGATATGCAATTATGCATGTGGTACCATTTTCACCATGAGATGGATACATGACCATCAACCCTCCACAAGGGAGCACACCATAATTATCGAGACACTTCAATCCACATAATGGGATTGAAGCAAATAAATAGGCCGAAGCCCCATCGTGAATGTCATGAAATGCAATGATGCGTTACACTGTAAAATTCATCAAGAAATCAATTGCGCATCATTCATTTCATATCAACACCTCAACATCAATTAATCATATATTTCCATCGTAATAACACGTCAAAACCTCATTTCATTAGCTACCTCAACTCATCAAGATATAACCAATCATTTCATGTTCAACAAATAATCATCATAAAATCATGCCTTTCATCCCGATAACATATCAACAATACTTCTTTATCAATCATACAACAAAACAACTTATTCGATTCAATGAGACAACCAAACAACTCCCCTCATCAACAACAACAAAACATTAATTCACAATAACATCATGTTTATAATCATAAAACCAATTTTTAACAACAAATCAAACAACTTCCTTCATCAACAACAACAAATCGTCCACTTACAATAGAATCCTATTTATAATCATAAAACCAACTCAACTTTTTCTAAATATTCATCATTTAAAAATGTATCATTTCACTCATTTTATTTCATTAAATTAAAGTTCATCTCGCTAGCTTTCCGACGCTTCAAACGGCACCTAAATCGGAGTTACGGATCAAAAGTTATGAATTTTTCAAAATAAAAGTGCCACTGATACAGTGTTAACCGGTTAACCAAAGCGTTAACCGGTTAACGCCTCATTTTTTTGCCCAAAACTCATATTTTTCACTGTTTAACCGGTTAACCAAATGGTTAACCGGTTAACCAAATGGTTAACCAGTTAACACCTGTACATAAGCAGTTTTCTGCTGTTTTTACGAATTCTACACCAAAATACCTCAATTTTTCATACGAATTCATTCCAATGCAACCCAAAACTTCTTACCAATCAAAATTAATCATATACAACAACAATATATCAATTCAAACATCAAACACCCATTCTAAATCATCTTATCAATCCTAATTCACCAATTCATACCCTTATAACTCAATCTATGTCATCAAACCTAACAATAACCAAAATCATATCAAACTTAATCTATTCATAAACCAATTCCTATAAAATTATAATAGATTATGAAAACTCCCCATACCTTAGAGAATTTCTCCGATTTACACTCTTCTCTGGGGTTCTCCACAGCCTCCTGACTCTGAGCTTCTCCTTTCTCTCCCTTTTTCCTTCAGAGCACCTCTTTTCCCAAAACACGATAATGTTAGAAAACTAATCGTATTCTCCTCTTTGGATATATTATCCCAGTTTATTCTTTTCCCACTATACCCTTATAATTTCACAAAAGGACCACCTTACCCTTTTCTTTAATATAATTTCAATAATAATAATAAAATAGTATAATAAAACACTATTTATCCTTATTATATAAATTACTCTTATACTCCAAAATAACCAACATAACATTCATACTTCCACTTCTATTATTTTAAATAATAACCAATAATCCGAATAATACTACATGATTATTCTTATTATTAATATTATTAAAATAATTTCACCACCATGCATCGGGTCACATAACCACCAATTGTCAATTCATTCATATATCCTCAAATAAGCAACAAATACTCATAATCAAATTTGGGGTGTTACACAGACGAGTATCTTTAGGACCACGATACAGACGAGTATCGATAGAAACAAACGCCGACGCGTGTTTAAGGATGATGATACGGAAGAGTATCAATTAGTTAAGCAAGGAACACGGACGAGTGTTTGGTCTGCTAGAGAATAGTATAAGGGTATTTGTATTGAGAGTGCAAAAGGGTATTCTGGCGACTGCAGGGGAGAGGTGTTTTGTATACTGCTGGAGGAGTGATTTTTGTATATACAGGTGAATGGTTCGAACCTGACTTATGATCATGCAAATGCATCTTTGATTTTTACCGTAATGCTCCATATTAGACGGAATGCTACACTCTGCTTGGGGAAGATGATGCGAATGCTATGATTATGCAAATTAGAGAACCGATCCGAGATTTGAACTCTGCAGGGAGAAAGGATCCTTGGGCGATCTTTCTGGAGTACTCTGTGGGGAAACTCAAGTTGGGGATGAGAGAAACCCCAAGGTGTTGGCAATTGTATCTGTTGGGGAAGAGACAAATTCAGTTATTGCTCGGGAGATTCCGCTTGGGGAGGAGAGAACTTCTGATAAGTAATCTGTTGTAATTATTTCATTCTGGTTGTATCCTGGGGGAATGATGAGCTTCATGGGGGATGCTTTTGTCAAGTGACCCTGCCGATGATGTGACTTTTGACTTGGCTGGGGATATAGTGCCTGATATGTCCCATGCTGCAAAAGATTATCTACCTTGAGTACCTGCAACCTGTTAAACAAAGGAAACGCACAAGTGTCCTAAGGCATCCTCAACCGGATTCCGTCATAGGAGTTAGATTTGCTTAAGAGTACATATTTCCTGCAAGCATTTATTAAGAATGGCTTATATGTTTTCATGCAAATGTTGTATTACGAACTTTGGACATCTTTGCAAACAAAACAAAAAGGTACAAAACAGAGTATGAGTGAATATTGATTTTATTGATTTATGTGCCCTGAACAGGCGAGTACATTTGAAGAAGCTAATCCCTGAAATGAGGAGATTACTATAAAATTGAGGAAATAAAAGTATTCTATTTGGCAATGCTGGAGTCGATGCTCCAATGAGCTTCCTCTTGCTATGACCCGTATGACCTCAAACGCTCTTTTTATCTTGCTTTCTGAGGAAAGTTGATTCTGATCGACGCTCTGTCCTTTCAAAACTTGCCAAGTTACGTAGGTGTAATACAGACGAATTCAGAATGCAGTTGTTCGCTTATTCTCTGATTTTGCGTGGATCACCCTTTCGGGTTTCCAGTCCACCGGGATACCAATTTTTGCCTGAGTTGTCCGATGTGGCTTTTCAACTCAGCGGGTGTACATATTTTTTAATTTTCCCTTATTTTTTCCCGAGTCTTTTATTCTGTTTTTGACTCACCGAGATGCCTTATTTTTTCTTGGACTTACATTCTGTTTTTATGTCTAGCGGGTCATTTATGCGAAGTATTTTTTAACTGCATCTGAATTCACAGGAGATAGGAAACCCTCGTCATCCATGGTTGCGAGCATTAGTGCTCTGCCTGAGAAGACTTTAGTTATCACGTAGGGACATTCATAGTTTGGTGTCCACTTGCCCCTGTGGTCTGTTTGAGGAGGAATGATTCTTTTCAGTACAATATCTCCCACTTGATACTCCCGAGGACCTACCAATCATCTAATAACTCAATCAATTATTATAACCATAATTACAAACCCCTTACCTTCGATTATCGCTTCTGATTGAATCTTCTTCGTTTTTTCTGATAATCCTCTATTTCTCCATAATACCCTAGCTGTTGGTCTTGCTTATTTGTTTCTTCTCTATAACAAAACGTACCTCCTTAATTTCCCAACTTCCACTAACCCATGTAACCCTTATAACTCCAAATATAATCTTCCACTAATATCCTTACATATTCCTCATAATTACCATAATACCCTTGTGGTCTCCCAATCACATATTATTCTATTTTTTCATAAATATTATAATTCCAAACAATTATTTCAATTATTCAAAAATACCTGATAATTCTTCGATGCACTTAGACGTCCCATAAACCAGAAATTCTTCAAAACCATCACATAATCGTCATCAAATCATCATCGAATTCAAATACTTCACACTGACGCATAATATTCATATATTCACTCCAAATTATTTAAATAAATAATTAATCTAGAAATCAGTATGTTACAAAGCACGTTTTTCACCGACAATTCTGGGTATCCTAACCATGCATTAGAGGTTATGCATATTACAAGCCTATATTACTAATTAATGGTACTATGTTATATGGTAAGTACAGAGGGACGTTGTTTATAGTTGTTGCATAAGATGGCAACAATAATATTATCCCAGTTGCTTTTGCACTTGTGGAAGGTGAAACCACTGAAGGTTGGGGGTTCTTTTTACAAAACTTGAGAAGACATATTGCTACTCAACCAGATCTATGTTTAATTTTTGACAGACATGCATTGATTGAGAGTGCATACAATAATCCAGATAAAGGTTGGCATGATCCTCCATTTGTACATGTCTATTGTATCAGACATATTGCTCAAAATTTCATGAAAGAAATTAAGGACAAGAACCTCCGGAAAAAAGTCATTAACATGGGTAATAACTTTTTTTAATTATATTATATATTTGCTAACACTATACATTTTTCAATTATATTATTAAACTAACCATTTTTAATATATAGGATATGCTTTAAACCAACACACGTTTCAGTATTACCGGGATGAAATAGTTATGGCTAATGGTGATGCTTTAAGGTGGCTCAACAATATTCCAGTTGAAAAATGGACAATGGCATTTAACGGGGGTCGACGTTGGAGTCACATGACAACCAACCTTGTTGAATCACTAAATTCAGTCTTCAAATGCACCCATAATTTACCCAATTACAACATTGGTTAGTGCAACATATAATAAATTGGGATTATTATTTGCTGAGAGAGGTGAAAAGTGGAGTGCAGTGTTGAATTCTGGACAAATATTTACAGACAATTGCATCAAGTTTATGAAATAAGAAATAGCAAAATCCAACACACATCAAGTGAGAGTTTTTTACTACAATAACAATATTTCAATGTGCGGGAAACAATGGATCATGGTGAGGGGGAGCCTATGGGTCGTTACCAGGTGAACCTAGTAGAAGGGTGGTGTGACAACAGAAAGTTTAAGGGATACCGTGTCCCTTGTTTACATGTTATCGTTGCATGCTCTAGTGTGTGCCACAATGCCTACGCACTTTTGTCCAGCGTTTACAAGGTTTTACTGCAACGCCCCAAAATTTATTTAATTATTTTGATTGGATTGTGGTGTTTTAGATGTATAGAGGAATATTTTATTATTGAGTATAATATTAATTTAAGGGAATTATATTATATTGAATAATATTATTGTTGGATGAAATTATATAAATTAGAATAATAAGAACTAAGGGATAAGGTGGTCATTTGGTGAAATTGGTAAGGGTAAAGGTGGAAGTTCATAAGTTGGTCTAAGGGGTTAAATGGTAAGAAGGAAAAACGATCGTATTTTATGAAAAGAGGAACTACCGTGAAAAGCTGAAAAGTGAGAAGAGAAAGGGCTAAGGCTTGAAGATGAGAATCCGCAAGGAAGAAAAGTTTTTTCATCAAAACCAAGGTAAGGGTGGGATTCTTCTGTCTCTTAAGGGCTTTATAATGGGAATTGGGTAGGTTGATGATTAGAGGTTTGGGATTTTGGTGATTGAGTAGGTATTGTTGTTGAATTATTGGTAATTTGATGTTGTTATGCGATAATTATATAAATTAGATATTAGTATGAGTAATTATGTAATTGTCTGGCTAGAAAAGTGGTTTTTGGTGCATAAATTAGTAGTGGTTGGAGTGTGTAATGCCCATATAATATATATCTAGAATAATATCATACAAGTGTTATTTTTGGTACTGACACCATCATAAGTGCCTAATCGCATAATTCACATTCTTAACAAAATCTAAAACAAATACTAAAATGGCACAAGACATGGAAATTATACTAAATCAATATACTAAGATCAATACATTATCCATTATTGTACAAAGATAAGGAAATACACAGCGGAAGACTAAAACTATGCTTCACTTGAAACATCCCGAGCATAGCTCCACTTGTAAATCAAACCTGCAAAAGAAACTTTAAAAGCAACAAAAATATTGGGGTGAGATAACAATATCTCAGTGGGTTCCCTATCTTAGAGTTCTCTCGGCTCTAAGGGTTCAATTCTAAACAATACTCAAGTCAGGGAAAAACCTAGACTTCGAGTTCACATAAAACTAGAGACATCAAGGTAACAAAAAAGAGCACACACTAGGTGCTTAGAGGCATCTTTCTCCGCCCAGCCATAGCCGTAGCAGACGAGCACGGGTCATTCGATCCTCAATGTGTAGATAATTTTCCCTGCCTAGCCATACAAGGACGATCACAGGTCACTCATTATCTACCTATGGATAACTTTCCCCGCCCAGCCACACAAGGACGAGCACGGATCACTCATTATCCACCTAAGGTACTTTCCCCGCCCATCCACACCAGGACAAGCACGAGTCACAGTACCTCGCCACAAAGTAACTTTCCCCGCCCAACCACACAAGGATGAGCACGGGTCACTCGTTACTTATCCTAATGGATACTTTCCCCGCCCAGCCACACCAGGATGAGCACGGGTCACGGTCATCCATTAAGGAATTCGAATCCACGGATTAATTATATCTCCCCGACCATCCCACATTGTAGAACCTCGACACAAGCCAGATATAATTAAGTTAGGATTATATCGCAAGGAAGCAGTTTCCAACTTCCTACAACTACCTAGCCCAAAGACACTAATCGAGTACCGACGCCTAAGCATTGTCACGTCTCTAAACAATATGTATCAACCTAGGGTAATTCTACTTACCTCTCAAGTTATACCATCTCACATACCCGAGTCACCATACTAGGCCATGTTATCGGTTTTAGGTAAAGTTTCCTCACTCTTTCAATATTCTTGATACCTTTAAATTATATAGTTTTCAATTACATAATTCTAACATTTAGTTTAATTATCAACATTAAACAATTCTCACAATAATCTCATGTCTCTATTCTCAATCAATCCTCATGATTAGGCATACCTTCCACAATAGATTAATACCTTAATTCCTTAACTTTACATAATTACGGTTAATTGGAAAAGTCGAGTAAAAATAATATATTTTGCCATCATCAATTTGTAAATATTTTTAGCTTCAAAACGATATGCGGAACGCTAGAAACGGATACTTGGATCACAAGTTATGAAAAAAAACATAATTCAGCTGAAAGATACAGTTCACGGGGCGAACTCAGAAAATTTCTACAGTTCGCGGGGCGAACTCAGACAAATTCTGCTAAAAACCAGCTACGGGAAACCATTCCCAAAACCTCCAAATGTCACAAAAATGCACCAAAACAGAGGAATCCAATCACAAATATGCATATAATCATATACCAAACATCATACTTAGGTTTTATCGAGTTTTTAATCGTTTATTCTTTCGATTTCAAGCTTTTCTACCAAAATCCCTAAAACTCATAAACCCTAAAACTCAACCAAAAGTTATAACAAAAGTATCTAACTACGAACCCACCTCGAGAGATGAAGATTGGCGGAAAGAATGAGCCGATTCGACAGACGGATGTTGGAGAACGATCAATTTGAAGCTTAGGGTTTTCTTCCTCTTCTTCTTCTCTTTCTCTCTTCTTTTCCTTCTTTCTCTTTCTTTCTTACTAACTTCTTCTTTTTCTTTCTTTTCCTTATAAACCAAACAAATTATATTTATCAGTTAGTAACACTAACTGGTCCAATTTGAGAGTATCCCAAAATATCTCCGAGTCAAATATTTAATAAAACCCTTGAGTCAGATAATACTAATTAATTAATTTAATTTCATCAGTTGCTCTAATTATTTTAATTGAAAACTCTCAGAGCACACTGAAACCCTATTAAATTTAATTAATATTATCCAAAGCATTTTATTAAAATACGGGGTATTACAACCTCCCTTCCTTGAATTGAAATTTGTCCTCGAATTTCCTTTATTCATCCACAACGACGGTTTACATCATTGTCTCTGATTCGTACTTATCCTTAATTCTCTTACATATCCTGACGTACTCAAATTCCAATTTGACTTCCCTGCTCAAAATCCCCGTTTCATAACAAAATCAAACTTTTGCGTCCTTATTCATACACTTGTTTCCACCATTGGGTTAACCTCTAACTTACTATTTTTGCTACTCATTTGTGCTTCATATCGAAACACTTCGTCTCATTCCTCCTTCGGAGAAACATACCATGCTAATTCCTTCCATTGAGTGACAACACAAAAGCATAACACTCCGACTTGATTTAGGAACATTCAACACTTGACAAAACTCCACAAGGTATCTTGGTGAAAACTTAACTACATACAATTTCCAACGAAACTCTTATTACATCCTTCAAACACTAAAGCCATTTCAAAAGTTATTAAACGACTTCATTACCAATTCCACTTGATCTTATATCAAAACTATAACCATTTACATCAGACACTCCACCCTTTCAGTGTCTTACCATAGACAACACACTTAGAAAAAAATTCTCTTACTTCAATACTTATAAATAATTCTCTTCTGATTTTCAACAATCCGACTGGATTCTTTCATTTATCTCCTTCCACTATGCCCTCAAGGCCTAACAATGGAGATACCACAAATTCTCAAGAAATACTAGGTAATTGATATTCTGCGGAGAACACATTTATTCATCAGAGTTTCCACAAATCAATAACACAAACTAACAGACATTCTGGGATGGAACAACTTACTTATCAACCACTCAATTACAACTTCGATCCGAACTCTCCAACGACAGAGATACAGGGGTTGTACTGGTGCAATCATAACTAATACAATTCCAATTTCCATTCTAACTCGAAACAATTTATCCAATTCCGCTTAACAAACCTGACCATGGTTACTATTCTCCATATTATTTCTCTTCACAGGATCCCATTCACTCAAAGTTTCCGCTGACACAAGGTCTCCATTAATAACAATGTGGCACTGTCATAGAACTTACAATCATTAGCGAGTCACTAGTACAAAACTTAAAAGATCCTTATATACTTGCGGATTCCCATAACACTTGCCTATTACATACAATATTCTACATACTCACCTTTGAAGATTACACAGAAATTCTCGTTCCAGTCTGTTTCTCTCAAGGGTCTCGTTCCCTAAACGATCCAATTTACATGCTTAACTTTGGGACATTCATCTCTCACTCTTACCTAGAAGATAACTTAAAATTCTTATCTCTGTGTAGCGGTAAAATCATGAGTGTAAGTTATTAGTTAACTCAAAGTAAACAGAGTCGCCACCGTGCTTTATTTTTATTCCAAGAGGAAAAGAAAAAAAAGAGCGAATAAATCCTAATGAATCTAAAAGCAAAAAGCTGAAGAAACACAACAAAGAAACAGGTAAGGGGATAGGTCACACAATGGGAAGGTTTTACACACCCAAAATGTCCGTGGTACTCCACGGGAGCCCTTTGAAAAATTTATTGCTTTTGGTTTGAAAATGGTTTGTAAAATGTGAGTGGAGGGATGAGAAAAGAATTATTTTTTAATATTTTTGTGTTTGGAGAGGTTTACCACCTCATGCCTACGTACCCACAAATTGCAATGCGAGATCAAAACCCCGTAGTTCGTGGTACAAATAGTAAAAAGGGTTGGTTATGATTGATTTTATTAAGTGAAGAGAATTTGTCATTTTCAAGTGGATAGCCTAATCAAATCTACCATGAGAATGAAGGCATGGACTCATACATCATTATGGGGAGGGCGCCAACTCGGATAAAATCAACGAGTATGCCACTAAACCCCCGCGAATGAAAAGAGACTCAATTACATCAAACTACAACCATGGAGATTGAGAGACTTGCACCCGACTAAAGAATAATGACTCATAATCGGCACTTTTTAAAGAAAACAAACAAAAGTGCACCAAGGCACAAAACAATTTAAATGAGTTTGGTTCTTTTTATTTTTTGAGTTAAAGTCAAAATGATTAAATTCATTGATTTTTAAAGAGAAAAGAAAGAGTAAAATTCACTTGACAAAAGTCAAGGTTTTATTTATTAAAGAGGTGATGCTTTTAAGAAAAAAGAAAAAAAAAAGGAAGGAATCCTTGGAAAAAGAGAGAAGATTTTGAAAATTAAAGAAGGGGAGGAGATGAAGTGACTATCCTAAAAAAGAAAATAAGGAGATAAAGGAAGAAAGATCTAACCAAACTTGATGATACTTTCCAATTATGTGCATAAGAGTTCCATCCTTATAAGCTAGCAAATGGCCAAATAAAGGCAAGCTTCAATCTTCATGAAGGTTAAGCCAAAGGAAAAGGTATCCTAAAATCTAAGTCCAACACTTCTATTCCAATGCCAAGGATAGTAACCATTAGTCCAAAATTAAGATCACAAGTTTTTTAGAAGTTTAATCCTTTATTAATGTTTTATGTCCAAATGGACAAATAGAAAATCGCACAATCAAAATAATAGCAAGAAATTTAAACATGATAATGGATGAATAAAGCATAATAAAGCATATAAAAAAATAAAAGCAATTAAAAAGCAAGAAATAAAAAAAAATTAAAGTGCAAAAATCTAAAATATTAGTATAGTAGTAATATAATAATATTTACATAATAATTATGGTATGCTGAACTTAATCAACCACAACCAAAAGTGTAACCAAAACCGAAAGGCAACCAGATCCGTTTAGCATCTTACACTACATCGATTAATCAAGGCAAATCGAACCGAATTCAATGAAATTTGAAAGGCGATTGGGAGACCCAAAGCACCTACGCATCAAACATTCATAAGTCTCGATTCTTAATGCAATATGATTAACCACTTTGGGATTACGCGATCAACAAGAGATCTGGTCCACGAAAGTGCAAGTATCCAATTAGATTATTATTCCGAAGTCGGGACACATTTAGGTCTATGTTAAGCAATCGCCGAGTAATTTACGAAGTAATTATCCTACAAATGAGGTCGGCCACCACCAATTAAGGTGGAAAATATTTGTGCTAATACATGTTAGAGAAATGATATAATAAATCATCCTCCAAAAACATGCCACACTAAAAGAAAAAAATGGTAACAGTCTAATCTTAATCGAGATTTAACATTAATTTATCAAAAGCAACCTATCACAATCCCAAAGTATGGATAATGATCCAAATGATCATGCATCCATAGATTTGAAATAATGAAGATTAAACTCTTTGAAAATCAATAATCTTCGAATCGGAGATCTCATCGACCAAAAGAAAAAAATAAGAAAAAGATGAAGAGAAATATGGATTTAAATTTATAATCCATAAAAAAAGTACTAAAAATATTTTTTTAAACTCTTTTCAAAAAAATATTTTCCAAAGTTCAGAAATCAATAGGAAAATTAAAGAACAAAACAATTAAGAAAAACAAAAAGAAATTGAGTTAAAGAAAAATGAAGAAAGGAGGTAAGGTACTGAAATGAATGGTGGAGATAATAATGGATCTAAGTTCTTAAGCCCAAAATAAAAAAAAACTCTTTATGACATAAAAATTGATTAAAATAAAGTAAAAAGAAAATTAAATCAATTCACCATCTTCTTCATGTAGACAACACGGTTTCTACACTCAAAACAACACCAACTTTAATTTTTGAGTTCTACCAAATCGGAACGACGACATTCGATCCACATATCATTGCGATCGTGAGACGGAGAGGAATCCAAATATGTAAATAGAATTAACAGAGGATGCAAGAGTAGAGAGAAAGAGAGCTCTGAATAATCGACGAAAATTTTCAACTACCTTTAAAACTCAAAGCAAGACTCGTCTTCAACTTCTAATCCCTTCCTCTTGTTGTTTTAGGAAGAATTCCACTCTTGGAAATAATTTTTTATGAAGATTTGAAGAATTTAGTGAAACTTTTTCTTGAAGCTTTAATGGAGTTTTTGGGTGTTTTGGAGTATTTGTGCAGAATTTTTGGAGGCTCTTCAAGCTTGGTAAATGAATGAATATGGTGTTGTATTTATAGAAGGATTGGGGTAAGATTTGAATTGAATTTTGATTTTTGTTTTGGAGGAATTTTCTGCATTTTGGCCTCATGAGGAAAGTGTGACTTGCTGAATTTTTATTCAAGTTCCTGCGTTTTGTTTATATATTTTTTGCGTTTTGATGTGTGTGTTTAGTGTGCACTTACAGCTGCGTTTTATTCCTTCACCATATGCGTTTTGAAGCTGAAAAAAGTGGCTTGGAATTATTTGACTTTATGGATGATGGAGTCACGTGGTAATGTGTGTAATATGTATGCATAAGTTCCTTTTTTTATTAAATTTTATGACATAAAATGTATGGGATTTATGGGTTTATTAGTGAAAATAGGAAATGGGCTAGAAGTGTGGGCCTAAGAATTTCTATATTTTTTGTGGTAAAAGAAAAATGGATAAGAATGGATAAAAAATGATGGTATTATATATAATAAAATGGATAATGATTTTTTTAATATTGGAATTATGGAAAAATGAATAAAAGTGTGGATAAAAAAATGGATATTATGGAAATTAGAGAAATGGTAATGTAAGATAATATTTTTTTTGTGATTGAATTAAATGAAATGTGGACTAAAATAAAGGTGAGTGATAATTTTGGTGATGTAATACAAAAAAAAAGTGGATATTGAGATGAATTAAAATGTGGAAATTAAAATGATGATGAATATTAAATTTGGTATTTGGAAATGAAAAAAAAAAAGGACAATGGTTAGAAATAGATGGATAGAAAATAATTGGATAATAGATGTATGGATGGGGTAAAAAAAATGGTAACTAAAAGAAATGTATGGATCGAATAATGGACGAAGCAATGATTTTTATTATTTTAAGCCCACAACAAAATTTGAATTTTTCAACGTCTGATGAATGAAACCAACCACAAGCCACTGAACAAATTGTCACTGAAGAAACGACCATCAACTTTAATTTCTCTGAATCTTTTCAAATATATTTGAATTGATCCTTGGAAAATAAATCCACGGATGAACTGATGAACATCCAATTGAGATAATCTGGATCAAACTTCGCATGGATCGCAGCTCAATGAACCAGAGAATTTTCGCACACAACACAACTTAACATTAAATACGCACTGCCTGAGAAATAACCATCGAGACACATAATTTGCAGTTGAAACAATCTCCTGATAGTTTGACCAAGAATAGGTCAAACTTCCATTTGAATCGAATCATGATTGGACAACCACATCTGAAGTGAAATCACTGTCATGCTTTGAAAACTCCGCAACTCCTGAAAACACAAAGAAGAAGAAGAACCGAACTACAACATATTTTTGTATTTTGGTTAGTTATTAATAAACATAAAAAATCTAAAGCAAATAAAAACAATAACAATGGTGATCCCCTGTGAAGCATAAACCTACACGCGAGAAGAACCGAGCAACCAGTGTGATCTTGTTTGTATGCAAGATGCAGATGAAATGCGAAGAAATCTTAGGGTAAAAATTAGGGTGTTACAGCTGCCCCTATTTAAGTTTCTTCAATCTGGAGATATGAAGATTGACATCTTCGTCTCTACAAGATGAGAGAGACTTAAATACAGAAAACACAATTTTTGTCCTAAGAGAATATGATATGATATGAACATGATATGCAAGCCCAAGATCTCCGTGGGGAAAATATGACCACCAGAGGAAAGCAAAAACTTGGGGACACAGAAGAAAATCCCGCTAGAGAAACAACAGACACCAAAGAGTTTACTAGAAAAATAAATCACTGGATAACTGACTCAACTTGGGGAAAAAATGATATAATTAAGGTAAAAAGGTTCAACGAGGAAGATTAAACGCTCTGCCAAGGAATATCAACCAAACAAAGTATTCGAGTCCAAAAATAGAGGAATACCAAGTTGGAAAAGAATCATCAACTACCGGTTTACTGGGTAGGAGATATGAAAATAATGAACTTAACTATCGATTTACTGGATAGGAGCAAAACAAAGAGGGATAACCTCCACTACCTTTTTAATGGCTAGAGAAATTCTCAACTACCTGATTTACTGGGTAGGAGCCCAAGCAAAGGGAAACAAACTTCCATTACCTTTTTACTAGGTAAGAAGAAGAACTCTCGAGGATTTACTGGGTAGGAGCACAATCAATGAGCTTGATCAATTCAGTAATATTACTCACTATCGAATAACTGATAGCTTAATTCCAAAGTAATATACTCTAGTTGGAGAAAATGTTGCCCGCTATCAAACAATGATAGCTTAATTCCAAAGCAATATACTCTAGTTGGAGAAAATGTTGCCCACTATCAAACAATGATAGCTTAATTCCAAAGAAATATACTCTAGTTGGAGAAAATGTTGCCTACTATCAAACAATGATAGCTTAATTCCAAAGCAATATTACTCACGAAAGAGGACCAAAGTTCAATCCAAGAACAAGTTGGAGAGAAACTGTCAAACAAGACTCATCCCGAGGAGGAAATATCTCAACTAGGGAAATTCCATCCAGATAATAAACTGGGGGAAAACTGAATCCAAATTATCCACGAGAAATAAACTCAGTGGGGAAATAGAAAGGATCAACATTTTCTTCTTAAGGATTGACACTCTAAACTTGATAGGAAGACGACACACACACTTTGTGGGGAAAATCCAACACCAAAGAGTGGGGAACAATGATAAATTCAAGCAAATGATGTTATGCTTATGCGTATGAATATGCTGACAAAACAGACATAAAGAAAAGCAACGGTGACATGAACACCACAATATCCAGATACTCGGCTAATCCCAAGGCAACAATGCGGGGAATCACACTTGAGGTTCAACTTGACATCCTACAGGGGAACATCAAAAGCCATCAAAGGAATAAAATCCTACTACAAGGCTTAACTCAATACTGAGAAAACATCTGCTAGGGATCCAATCCACAAAGCAATCTTCAAAAAATCCGTAAAAGGATAACATCATAAATTCCACTATGAGAGGATAACATGTTGGAGAAACACCAACAGAACAAAATCTTCCATTCTTTGGGGAAAGAGGGAAATGTCCCTGTTGAACACTGATGGGGATAAATATCTTCATAACTCCGTTTGAGGAAACAAGATAAAGGTTTACCAGTGTTGCAAATAAAGCATAATCCACTAGAGCATCAAACATCCACTCTGCATAGGGATATCACCCTGCTGAGGAAAGGTAATAATCTGTCGAGGATGGGGAAAAGCTTCCATAATCCTTTCTAGGGACAGAAGAATTCTTGATAAAATCAAACTTTGCGAGGAATAACTGTCATACCACTCCTGCTCCACTTGGGGAAATAGTGCAAGACCTACTGAAGATCACATAGGGACCTGCTGACTACTAACACATGCAGACCTAATGAGAATCTGTGGGAAAGATCTATGGAGATCATTCATCACTGAAAATTCTGGAATTGCTGACCCACATGGGGATACCCGAAGTTAACATCATAGCCAAAACACAGTTACGAGGGATTTTAAATCAATACCCATCATCAGGTGAAAGAAAACCTCTAAACTGACTGCTATATCAATACTTCTATTCAGGGATGCAACCAATTCAAGCTGAGGAACAAGAACTCGGCTGAGGATTCCCAATGCTTCTCAAGTTAAAGATAACTTGCGGAGGAAAAGATCAAAACTCAGCTGGGGATTCCTAAAAACATCCTTCCAACAATTCTTCTAGGGAAGACATTGGAACTCAAACTAAGAACATTCATACAATCCCCGTTCATGCTTATTGTTAGGGAACAAAACATCATTAACATCAACCTGCCAAGACTATTCACGAATTTCACATGGATAAAACCGAATCAAACCCTGCTTTGGGAGAGACAAATTACACACATCCAGACTTTACCATCCCTGGGATCACTATTGATATCCTTTCTTTGTTCATATCAAAAGAAAAATGTTTTTATCATCTTCAAAGATTAAATTTATTAATTTTGTTTCAAAAATCATCATCAACAATAAATTGAAATTTTGTAAACAAAAACAATATAAAGAGTTGCAAACAATTGGATAAAAGCTCAAATTCATTGATAGAATGATAGTCAGCAAATGGCATGACTCCATGGATCTTTACAAGTTTGAAAATGGTATATACATGGAAAAGGGCTACATTGAAATACAATGATCACTATTCTCCCTATCAACTTTGAACTCCACTGTGTCAGAAACTTCAGTCAAAGATGAGTGAATAAGAATCTTTGATGGGCAATTCTTCTGAGGGATAGAATCTGAAATCCTCGGTCATTACAAGTGATCCAGTCTGTCGACGTGGTTACTTGCCATGATCCCTAACTTTTGCCTAGATTGCCCTTTCGGGTTTTCAATCTACCAGGATAATTATTTTTGTTTATGTCTCTAATTTTTGCCTGGACCGCCCTTTCGGGTTTTCAATCCACCGAGACGCTCATTTTTTCCTAAGCCGCCCTTTCGGGTTTTCAACTTAGCGAGTTGTTCTTTTATTTTTAGGCGAAGTATTTCTTGATTGCATCCGCATTCTCAGGGCGAGTGATTTCATCACCATCCATGATACACCAGAGAAGGCTTTCTTGACAACATATGGGCCATCATAGTTCGGAGTCCACTTGCCTCGAGAATCTGTAATGAAAGACTAGATCTTTTTGAGCACGAGGTCGCCTTCTCTAAATACACGAGGTTTGACCTTCTTGTCAAAAGCTTTCTTCATTCTTTGTTGGTACAACCGACCATGACACAAAGCTGTTATTCTCTTTTCCTCAATCAAATTCATAGTGAAATTGAGGAATTTCATAACTAGGAACTTTTATTTATGGTTTTCATAGTGAAATTGTTGAGTTTTTTAACATGGAACTTTTTTTTTATGGTTTTTATAGTGAAATTGTTGAGTTTTTTTAACTTGTAACTTTTTTTTATGGTTTTTTATTGTGAAATTGTAGAGTGTTTAAACTTGTAACTATTTATAATGGTATTTATAGTGAAATTGTTGAGTTTTTTAACTTGGAAATATTTTATGGTTTTTATCGTGAAATTGTTGAGTTTTTTAACTTGGAACTTTTTTTATGGTCTTTATAGTGAAATTGTTGAGTTTTTTTTAACTTGGAACATTTTTTTTATAGTGAAATTATTGAGTTTTTTATCTTGGAAATTTTTTTAAGGTTTTTTTTAGTGAAATTGTTGAGTTTCTTTAACTTGGAACTTATATAAATGGTTTTAATAGTGAAATTGTTGAGTTTTTTTAACTTGGAACTTTTTTTTTACTAGCAAAATTATTGAGTTTTTTAACTTGGATCTTTTTTTATGGTTTTTATAGTGAATTTGTTGAGTTTTTTAAGTTGAAACTTTATTTTATGGTATTTATAGTGAAATTGTAGAGTTTTTTAGCTTGGAAATATTTTATGGTTTTTATAATGAATTTGTTGAGTTTTTTAACTTGGAGATTTTTTATGGATTAGTTAAATTGTTGAGTTTTTTTATCTTGAAACTTTTTTTTACGGGTTTTTATAGTGAAATTGTTGAGTTTTCTAACTTGGAACTTCTTTAAATGGTTTTTATAGTGAAATTGTAGAGTTTTTTAAACTTAAAACTTTTCTTTATTTTTTATAGTGAAATTATTGAAATTTTTAACTTGGAACTTTTTTTATGTTTTTTTTAGTGAAATTGTTGAGTTTTTTTAACTTTGAACTTATTTAAATGGTTTTTAGAGTGAAATTGATGATTTTTTTTTAAATTGGAATTTTTTTTATGGTTTTTATAGTGAAATTGTTGAGTTTTTCTAACTTGGAACTTATTTAAATGGATTTTACAGTGAAATTGTTGAGTGTTTTAACTTGGAGATTTTTTATTTATATTATAGTGAAATTGTTGAGGTTTCTTAACTTGGAACTTTTTTTTAATGGTTTTTATAGTGAAATTATTGAGTTTTCTAACTTGGAACTTATTTAAATGGTTTTTAGAATGAAATTGTTGAGTTTTTTTAACTTGGAACTTTTTTTATTATTTTTATAGCGAAATTATTGAGTTTTTTAAATTGAAACATTTTTTATAGTTTTTATAGTGAAAATGTTGAATTTCCTAAATTGAAACTTATTTAAATGGTTTTTATAATGAAATTGTTGAGTTTTTTTAACTTGGAACTTTATTTTTATTTTTATAGTGAAATTATTGAGTTTTTTAACTTGGAACTTTTTTTATGGTTTTTATAATGAATTTGTTGAGTTTTTTTAACTTGGAACTTATTTAAATGGTTTTTATAATGAAATTGTTGAGATTTTTTAACAAGAAACTTATTTAAATGGTTTTTAGAGTGAAATTGTTGAGTTTTTTTAACTTGGAACTTTTTTTATGGTTTTTATAATTAAATTGTTGAGTTTTTCTAACTTGAAACTTATTTAAATGGATTTTACAGTGAAATTGTTGAGTTTTTTTAACTTGAAACTTTATTTTATGGTTTTTATAGTGAATTTGTTGAGTTTTTTAACTCGGAGATTTTTTTTGGATATTATAGTGAAATTGTTGAGGTTTTTTAACTTTGAACTTTTTTTTATGGTTTTTATAGTGAAATTGTTAAGTTTTCTAACTTGGAACTTATTTAAATGGTTTTTACAGTGAAATTGTTGAGTTTTTTTAACTTGGAACATTTTTTTATAGCGAAATTATTGAGTTTTTTAAATTGAAACTTTTTTTTATGGTTTTTATAGTGAAAAGGTTGAATTTCCTAAATTGGAACTTATTTAAATGGTTTTTATAATGAAATTGTTGAGTTTTTTTAACTTGGAACTTTATATTTATTTTTATAGTGAAATTATTGAGTTTTTTAACTTGGAACTTTTTTTATGGTTTTTATAATAAATTTGTTGAGTTTTTTTATCTTGGAACTTATTTAAATGGTTTTTATAATGAAATTGTTGAGTTTTTTTTAACTTGGATCTTTTTTATGGTTTTTATAGTGAAATTATTGAGTTTTTTAACTTTGAACTTTTCTTATGGTATTTATAGTTAAATTGTTGAGTTTTTTAACTTGGAAATATTTTATGGTTTTTATAGTGAATTTGTTTAGTTATTTAACTTGGAGATTTTTTATGGATTAGTGGAATTGTTAAGTTTTTTTATCATGAAACTTTTTTTTTATGGTTTCTATAGTGAAATTATTGAGTTTTCTAACTTGGAACTTATTTAAATGGTTTTTATAGTGAAATTGTTGATTTTTTTTTAAATTGGAACTTTTTTTTATTTTTATAGTGAAATTATTCAGTTTTTTAACTTGGAACTTTTTTTTATGGTTTTTATAGTGAAATTGTTGAGTTTTCTAACTTGGAACTTATTTAAATGGTTTTTATAGTAAAATTGTTGATTTTTTTAAATTGGAACTTTTTTTATTTTTATAGTGAAATTATTGAGTTTTTTAACTTGTAACTTTTTATGGTATTTATAGTGAAATTGAAGAGTTTTTTAACTTGGAAATATTTTATGGTTTTTATAGTGAATTTGTTGAGTTTTTCAATCAGAGATTTTTTAGGATATTATAGTGAAATTATAGAGTTTTTTTAACTTGGAACTTAGTTTTATGGTTTTTATAGTGAAATTGTTGAGTTTTCTAACTTGGAATTATTTAAATGGTTTTTATAGTGAAATTTTTTACTTTTCTTTTACTTGGGACTCTTTCTTTTATGGATTTTATATTGAAATTGTTGAGTTTTCTAACATCGAACTTATTTTTAAATGGTTTTTATAATGAAATTGTTGATTTTTTTTAACTAGGAACTTTTTTTATCTTGGATCTTTTTTAATGGTTTATATAGTGAAATTGTTGAGTTTTTTAACTTGGAACTTTTTTTTATGCTTTTTAGAGTGAAATTGTTGAGTTTTTTAAATTGGAACTTTTTTTTTATGGTTTTTATAGTAAAATTGTTGAGTTTTTTAACTTGGAACTTTATTTTATGGTATTTATAGTGAAATTATAGAGTTTTTTAACTTGGAAATAATTTATGATTTTTATAGTGAACTTGTTGAGTGTTTCACCTTGGAATTGTTTTATGATTTAGTGAAATTGTTGTGTTTTTTTAACTTGGAACTTTTTTTTATTGTTTTTATTGTGAAATTGTTGTGTTTTCTAACTTGCAACTTATTTAAATGGTTTTTATAGTGAAATTGTTGAGTTTTTCTAACTTGGATCTTTTTTTTTATGGTTTTTATAGTGAATTTATTGGGTTTTTTAACTTGGAACTTTATTTTATGGTATTTATAGTTAAATTGTAGAGTTTTTAGCTTGGAAATATTTTATGGTTTTTATAGTGAATTTGTTGAGTTTTTTAACGTGGAGATATTTTATGGATTAGTGAAATTGTTGAGTTTTTTTTTATCTTGCAACTTTTTTTTTATGGTTTTTATAGTGAAATTGTTGAGTTTTCTAACTTGGAACTTCTTTAAATGGTATTTATAGTGAAATTGTAGAGTTTTTTTAACTTGGAATTTTTTTTTATTGAAATTATTGAATTTTTTAACTTGGAACTTTTTTTATGGTTTTTATAGTGAAATTATTGAGTTTTTTTAACTTGGAACTTATTTAAATGGTTTTTACTGTGAAATTGTTGAGTTTTTTAACTTGGAACTTTATTTTATGGTATTTATAGTGAAATTGAAGAGTTTTTTAACTTGGAAATATTTTATGGTTTTTATAGTGAATTTGTTGAACTTTTTAACTCGGAGATTTTTTTTGGATATTATAGTGAAATTGTTGAGGTTTTTTAACTTGAAACTTTTTTTATGGTTTTTATAGTGAAATTGTTGATTTTTCTAACTTGGAACTTATTTAAATGATTTTTACAGTGAAATTGTTGAGTTTTTTTAACTTGGAACTTTATTTATTTATTTTTATAGCGAAATTATTGAGTTTTTTAAATTGGAACATTTTTTATGGTTTTTATAGTGAAAATGTTGAATTTCCTAAATTGGAACTTATTTAAATGGTTTTTATAATGAAATTGTTGAGTTTTTTTTACTCTGAACTTTATTTTTATTTTTATAGTGAAATTATTGAGTTTTTTAACTTGGAACTTTTTTTATGGTTTTTATAATGAATTTGTTGAGTTTTTTTTATTTTGGAACTTATTTAAATGGTTTTTATAATGAAATTGTTGAGTTTTTTTAACTTGGATCTTTTTTATGGTTTTTGTAGTTAAATTATTGAGTTTTTAACTTGGAACTTTTTTTATGGTATTTATAGTGAAATTGTTGAGTTTTTTAACTTGGAAATAATTTATGATTTTTATAGTGAACTTGTTGAGTTTTTTAACTTGGAACTTTATTTTATGGTTTTTATAGTGAAATTGTAGGGTTTTTTAACTTGGAAATAATTTATGATTTTTATAGTGAACTTGTTAAGTTTTCTACCTTGGAAATTTTTTATGGATCAGTGAAATTATTTAGTTTTTTTAACTTGGAACTTTTTAATATGGTATTTATAGTGAAATTGTTGTGTTTTCTAACTTGGAACTTATTTAAATGGGTTTTATAGTGAAATTGTTGAGTTTTTTTTAACTTGGAACTTTTTTATGGTTTTAAAATGAAAATGTTGAATTTCCTAATTTGGAACTTATTTAAATAGTTTTTATAATGAAATTGTTGAGTTTTTTTAACTTGGAACTTTATTTTTATTTTTATTGTGAAATTATTGAGTTTTTTAAATTGGAACATTTTTCATGGTTTTTATAGTGAAAATGTTGAATTTCCTAAATTGGAACTTATTTAAATGGTTTTTATAATGAAATTGTTGAGTTTTTTTAATTTGGAACTTTATTTTTATTTTTATAGTGAAATGATTGAGTTTTTTAACTTGGAACATTTTTTTTTTGGTTTTTATAATGAATTAGTTGAGTTTTTTTAACTTGGAACTTATTTAAATGGTTTTTATGGTGAAATTGTTGAGTTTTTTTAACTTGGATCTTTTTTATGGTTTTTATAGTGAAATTATTGAGTTTTTTAACTTGGAATTTTTTTTATGGTATTTATAGTGAAATTATAGAGTTTTTTAACTTGGAAATAATTTAGGATTTTTATAGTGAACTTGTAGAGGTTTTTACCTTGGAAATTTTTTATGGATTTGTTAAATTATTGAGTTTTTTTAACTTAGAACTTTTTTTTTATGGTTTTTATAGTGAAATTGTTATGTTCCCTAATTTGGAACTTATTTAAATGGTTTTTATAGTTAAATTGTTGAGTTTTTTTCATTAAAACTTTTTTTTATGGTTTTTATAGTGAAATTGTTGAGTTTGTTTAACTTGGAAATTTTTTATTATGATTTTTATTGTGAAATTGTTGAGTTTTTTTTAAATTGGAACATATTTAAATGGTTTTAATAGTGAAATTGTTGAGTTTTTTCAACTTGGATCTTTTTTTATAGTTTTTATAATAAATTTGTTGTGGTTTTTAAGTTGGAACATTATTTTATGGTATTTATAGTGAAATTGTAGAGTTTTTTAGCTTGGAAATATTTTATGGTTTTTATAGTGAATTAGTTGAGTTTTTTAACTTGGAGATTTGTTATGGATTAGTGAAATTGTTGAGTTTTTTTATCTTGGAACTTTTTTTATGGTTTTTGTAGAGAAATTGTTGAGTTTTCTAACTTGGAACTTCTTTAAATAGTTTTTATAATGAAATTGTAGAATTTTTTTAACTTGGAACTTTTTTAATTTATTTTTATAGTGAAATTATTGAATATTTTAACTTGGAACTTTTTGTATGGTTTTTATAGTGAAATTGTTGAGTTGTTTTAACTTTGAACATATTTAAATGGTTTTTAGAGTGAAATTGTTGAATTTTTTTAACTTGGAACTTTTTTTTATGGTTTTTATAGTGAAATTGATGAGTTTTTCTAAATTGGAACTTATTTAAATGGTTTTTAAAGTTAAATTGTTGAGTTTTTTAACTTGGAAATATTTTACGGTTTTTATAGTGAATTTAATGAGTTTTTTAACTCGGAGATTTTTTTTGGATATTATAGTGAAATTGTTGAGGTTTTTTAACTTGCAACTTTTTTTTATGGTTTGTATAGTGAAATTGTTGAGTTTTCTAACTTCGAACTTATTTAAATGGTTTTACAGTGAAATTGTTGAGTTTTTTTAACTTGGAACTTTTTTTTTTTTTTGCGAACATATTGAGTTTTTTAAAATTGGAACTTTTTATATGGTTTTTATAGGAAAATGTTGAATTTCCTAAATTGGAACTTATTTAAATGGTTTTTATAATGAAATTGTTGAGTTTTTTTAACTTGGAACTTTATTTTTATTTTTATAGTGAAATTATTGAGTTTATTAACTTGAAACTTTTTTTATGGTTTTTATAATGAATTTGTTGAGTTTTTTTTAACTTGGAACTTATTTAAATGGTTTTTATGGTGAAATTGTTGAGTTTTTTTAACTTGGATCTTTTTTATGGTTTTTATATTGAAATTATTGAGTTTTTTAACTTGGAACTTTTTTTATGGTATTTATAGTGAAATTGTTGAGTTTTTTTAACTTGGAAATATTTTATAGTTTTTATAGTGAAATTGTTGAGTTTTTTTAACTTGCGACTCTTTCTTTTATTGTTTTTATAGTGAAATTGTTGAGTTTTCTAACATCGAACTTATTTAAATGGTTTTTATAGTGAAATTGTAGAGTTTTTTTTAACTTGGAACTTATTTTTATGGTTTTTATAGTGAAATTGTTGAGTTTTCTAACTTGGAACTTATTTAAATGGTTTTTATAGTGAAATTGTTGAGTTTTTTTAACTTGGGACTTTTTTTGTATGGTTTTTATAGTGAAATTGTTGAGTTTTCTAACATCGAACTTATTTAAATGGTGTTTATAGTGAAATTGTTGAGTTTTTTTAACTTGGAACTTATTTATATGGTTTTTAACTTGGAATTGTTGAGTTATTTAAATGGTGTTTATGGTCTTTATAGTGAAATTATTTAGTTTATTTTTAACTTGGAACATTTTTTTTATTGTTATAGTGAAATTATTGAGGTTTTTATCTTGGAATTTTTTTTATGGTTTTTATAGTAAAATTGTTGAGTTTTTTTTGCCTTGGAACTTATTTAAATGGTTTTAATAGTGAAATTGTTGAGTTTTTTTAACTTGGAACTTTTTTTTTCTAGCAAAATTGTTGAGTTTTTTAACTTGAAACTTATTTTATGGTTTTTATAGTGAAATTGTTGAGTTTTTTAAGTTAATACTTTATTTTATGGTATTTATAGTGAAATTGTTGAGTTTTTTAACTTGGAAATATATTATGGTTTTTATAATGAATTTGTTGAGTTTTTTAACTTGGAGATTTTTCATGGATTATAGTGAAAATGTTGAGTTTTTTTATCTTGAAACTTTTTTTTATGGTTTTTATAGTGAAATTGTTGAGTTTTCTAACTTGGAACTTATTTAAATTGTTTTTATAGTGAAATTGTTGAATTTTTTTAACTTTGAACTTTTTTTATAGCGAAATTATTGATTTTTTTAACTTGGAACTTTTTTTTATGGTTTTTATAGTGAAATTGTTGAATTTTCTAACTTGGAACTTATTTATATGGTTTTTATAATGAAATTGCTGAGTTTTTTGAACTAGGAACTTTTTTTATCTTGGAAATTTTTTTATGGTTTTTTATAGTGAAATTGTTGAGTTTTTTAACTTGGAACTTTTTAATGGTTATTATAGTGATATTTTTCAGTTTTTATAACTTGAAACTTTTTTTTATGGTTTTAAAAATGAAATTGTTGAGCATTTTACCTTGGAACTTTTTATATGGTTTTTATAGTGAAATTGAGGAATTTCATAACTAGGAACTTTTATTTATGGTTTTCATAGTGAAATTGTTGAGGTTTTTAACTTGGAATTTATTTTATGGTTTTTATAGTGAAATTGTTGAGTTTTTTTAACTTGGAACTTTTTTTAATGGTTTTTTATTCTGAAATTGTAGAGTGTTTAAACTTGTAACTATTTATAATGGTATTTATAGTGAAATTGTTGAGTTTTTTAACTTGGAAATATTTATGGTTTTTATCGTGAAATTGTTGAGTTTTTTAACTTGGAACTTTCTTATGGTCTTTATAGTGAAATTGTTGAGTTTTTTTTAACTTGGAACATTTTTTTTTATTGTGAAATTATTGAGTTTTTTATCTTGGAAATTCTTTCTTAGTGAAATTGTTGAGTTTTTTTAACTTGGAACTTATTTAAATGGTTTTAATAGTGAAATTGTTGAGTTTTTATAACTTGGAACTTTATTTTTACTAGCAAAATTATTGAGTTTTTTAACTTGGAACTTTTTTTTATGGTTTTTATAGTGATATTGTTGAGTTTTTTAAGTTAGAACGTTATTTTATGGTATTTATAGTGAAATTGTTGAGTTTTTTTAACTTGGAAATATTTTATGGTTTTTATAATGAATTTGTTGAGTTTTTTTAACTTGGAGATTTTTTATGGATTAGTGAAAATGTTGAGTTTTTTTATCTAGGAACCTTTTTTTATAGCGAAATTATTGAGTTTTTTAACTTGGAACTTTTTTTATGGTTTTTATAGTGAAATTGTTGATTTTTCTAACTTGGAACTTATTTAAATGGTTTTTATAATGAAATTGTTGAGTTTTTTAGACTAGGAACTTTTTTTAACTTGGAACTTTTTTTATGGTTTTTATAGTGAAATTGTTGATTTGTTTATCTTGGAAATTTTTTTTTATGGTTTTTATAGTGAAATTGTTAAGTTTTTTTAACTTGGAACCTTTTTTTATGGTTTTAATAGTGAAATTGTTGAGTTTTTAAACTTGGAACTTTATTTTATGGTATTTATAGTGAAATTGTAGAGTTTTTTTAACTTGTAAGTAATTTATGATTTTTATAGTGAACTTGTTGAGTTTTTTAACTTGGAACTTTATTTTATGGTATTTATAGTAAAATTGTAGAGTTTTTTAGCTTGGAAATATTTTATGGTTTTTATAGTGAATTTGTTGAGTTTTTTACCTTGGAAATTTTTTATGGATTAGTGAAATTATTGAGTTTTTTTAACTTGGAACTTTTTTTATGGCTTTTATAGTGAAATTGTTGTGTTTTCTAACTTGGAACTTATTTAAATGGTTTTTATAGAGAAATTGTTGAGTTTTTTTAACTTGGACCTTTTTTTATGGGTTTTATAGTGAAATTATTGAGTTTTTTTTCACTTGGAGCTTATTTAAATGGTTTTAATAGTGAAACTGTTGAGTTTTTTTAACTTAGATCTTTTTTATGGTTTTTATAGTGAATTTGTTGAGTTTTTTAAATTGGAACTTTATTTTATGGTATTTATAGTGAAATATTAGAGTTTTTTAGCTTGGAAATATTTTATGGTTTTTATAATGAATTTGTTGAGTTTTTTAACTTGGAGATTTTTTATGGATTAGTTAAATTGTTGAGTTTTTTTATCTTGGAACTTTTTTTTACGGTTTTAATAGTGAAATTGTTGAGTTTTTAAAACTTAGAACTTTTTATTTTTTTTAGTGAAATTATTGAAATTTTTAACTTAGAATCTTTTTTATGCTTTTTTTAGTGAAATTGTTGAGTTTTTTAAACTTTGAACTTATTTAAATGCTTTTTAGAGTGAAATTGTTGAGTTTTTTTAAATTAGAACTTTTTTTTTATGGTTTTTATATTGAAATTGTTGAGTTTTTCTAACTTGGAACTTATTTAAATGGATTTTACAGTGAAATTGTTGAGTGTTTTAACTTGGAGATTTTTTTTTATATTATAGTGAAATTGTTGAGGTTTTTAAACTTGGAACTTTTTTTATGGTTTTTATAATGAATTTGTTGAGTTTTCTTAACTTGGACCTTATTTAAATGGTTTTTATAATGAAATTGTTGAGTTTTTTTAACTTGGAACTTATTTAAATGGTTTTTAGAGTGAAATTGTTGAGGTTTTTTTAACTTGGAACTTTATTTTATGGTTTTTATAGTGAAATTGTTAAGTTTTCTAACTTGGAACTTATTTAAAGTGTTTTTACAGTGAAATTGTGAGTTTTTTTAACTTGGAACTTATTTTTTATAACGAAATTATTGAGTTTTTTAAATTGAAACTATTTTTTATGGTTTTTATAGTGAAAATGTTGAATTTCCTAAATTGGAATTTATTTAAATGGTTTTTATAATGAAATTGTTGAGTTTTTTTAACTTGGAACTTTATTTTTATTTTTATAGTGAAATTATTGAGTTTTTTAACTTGGAACTTTTTTTATGGTTTTTATAATGTATTTGTTGAGTTTTTTTAACTTGGAACTTATTTAAATGGTTTTTATAATGATATTGTTAAGTTTTTTTTAACTTGGATCTTTTTTATGGTTTTTATAGTGTAATTATTGAGTTTTTTAACTTGGAACTTTTTTTATGGTATTTATAGTGAAATTGAAAAGTTTTTTAACTTGGAAATATTTTATGGTTTTTATAGTGAATTTGTTTAGTTATTTAACTTGGAGATTTTTTATGGATTAGTGGAATTGTTGAGTTTTTTTATCTTGAAACTTTTTTTTTATGGTTTCTCTAGTGAATTTGTTGAGTTTTTTTAAATTGGAACTTTTTTTTTATTTTTATAGTGAAATTATAGAGTTTTTTAACTTGGAAATAATTTAGGATTTTTATAGTGAACTTGTAGAGTTTTTTACCTTGGAAATTTTTTATGGATTTGTGAAATTATTGAGTTTTTTTAACTTAGAACTTTTTTTTTATGGTTTTTATAGTGAAATTGTTATGTTCCCTAATTTGGAACTTATTTAAATGGTTTTTATAGTTAAATTGTTGAGTTTTTTTCATTAAAACTTTTTTTTATGGTTTTTATAGTGAAATTGTTGAGTTTGTTTAACTTGGAAATTTTTTATTATGATTTTTATTGTGAAATTGTTGAGTTTTTTTTAAATTGGAACATATTTAAATGGTTTTAATAGTGAAATTGTTGAGTTTTTTCAACTTGGATCTTTTTTTATAGTTTTTATAATAAATTTGTTGTGGTTTTTAAGTTGGAACATTATTTTATGGTATTTATAGTGAAATTGTAGAGTTTTTTAGCTTGGAAATATTTTATGGTTTTTATAGTGAATTAGTTGAGTTTTTTAACTTGGAGATTTGTTATGGATTAGTGAAATTGTTGAGTTTTTTTATCTTGGAACTTTTTTTATGGTTTTTGTAGAGAAATTGTTGAGTTTTCTAACTTGGAACTTCTTTAAATAGTTTTTATAATGAAATTGTAGAATTTTTTTAACTTGGAACTTTTTTAATTTATTTTTATAGTGAAATTATTGAATTTTTTAACTTGGAACTTTTTGTATGGTTTTTATAGTGAAATTGTTGAGTTGTTTTAACTTTGAACATATTTAAATGGTTTTTAGAGTGAAATTGTTGAATTTTTTTAACTTGGAACTTTTTTTTTATGGTTTTTATAGTGAAATTGATGAGTTTTTCTAAATTGGAACTTATTTAAATGGTTTTTAAAGTTAAATTGTTGAGTTTTTTAACTTGGAAATATTTTACGGTTTTTATAGTGAATTTAATGAGTTTTTTAACTCGGAGATTTTTTTTGGATATTATAGTGAAATTGTTGAGGTTTTTTAACTTGCAACTTTTTTTTATGGTTTGTATAGTGAAATTGTTGAGTTTTCTAACTTCGAACTTATTTAAATGGTTTTACAGTGAAATTGTTGAGTTTTTTTAACTTGGAACTTTTTTTTTTTTTTTGCGAAAATATTGAGTTTTTTAAAATTGGAACTTTTTATATGGTTTTTATAGGAAAATGTTGAATTTCCTAAATTGGAACTTATTTAAATGGTTTTTATAATGAAATTGTTGAGTTTTTTTAACTTGGAACTTTATTTTTATTTTTATAGTGAAATTATTGAGTTTATTAACTTGAAACTTTTTTTATGGTTTTTATAATGAATTTGTTGAGTTTTTTTTAACTTGGAACTTATTTAAATGGTTTTTATGGTGAAATTGTTGAGTTTTTTTAACTTGGATCTTTTTTATGGTTTTTATATTGAAATTATTGAGTTTTTTAACTTGGAACTTTTTTTATGGTATTTATAGTGAAATTGTTGAGTTTTTTTAACTTGGAAATATTTTATAGTTTTTATAGTGAATTTGTTTAGTTATTTAACTTGGAGATTTTTTATGGATTAGTGGAATGGTTGAGTTTTTTTTATTACTTTTTTTTATGGTTTCTATAGTGAAATTGTTGAGTTTTCTAACTTGGAACTTTTTTTGTATTTTTATAGTGAAATTGAAGAGTTTTTTAACTTGGAACTTATTTTTATGGTTTTTATAGTGAAATTGTTGGGTTTTCTAACTTGGAACTTATTTAAATGGTTTTTACAGTGAAATTGTTGATTTTTTTAAACTTGGAACTTATTTTTATGGTTTTTATAGTGAAATTATTGAGTTTTCTAACTTGCAACTTATTTAAATGGTTTTTATAGTGAAATTGTTGAGTTTTTTTAACTTGCGACTCTTTCTTTTATTTTTTTATAGTGAAATTGTTGAGTTTTCTAACATCGAACTTATTTAAATGGTTTTTATAGTGAAATTGTAGAGTTTTTTTTAACTTGGAACTTATTTTTATGGTTTTTATAGTGAAATTGTTGAGTTTTCTAACTTGGAACTTATTTAAATGGTTTTTATAGTGAAATTGTTGAGTTTTTTTAACTTGGGACTTTTTTTGTATGGTTTTTATAGTGAAATTGTTGAGTTTTCTAACATCGAACTTATTTAAATGGTGTTTATAGTGAAATTGTTGAGTTTTTTTAACTTGGAACTTATTTATATGGTTTTTAACTTGGAATTGTTGAGTTATTTAAATGGTGTTTATGGTCTTTATAGTGAAATTATTTAGTTTATTTTTAACTTGGAACATTTTTTTTATTGTTATAGTGAAATTATTGAGGTTTTTATCTTGGAATTTTTTTTATGGTTTTTATAGTAAAATTGTTGAGTTTTTTTTGCCTTGGAACTTATTTAAATGGTTTTAATAGTGAAATTGTTGAGTTTTTTTAACTTGGAACTTTTTTTTTCTAGCAAAATTGTTGAGTTTTTTAACTTGAAACTTATTTTATGGTTTTTATAGTGAAATTGTTGAGTTTTTTAAGTTAATACTTTATTTTATGGTATTTATAGTGAAATTGTTGAGTTTTTTAACTTGGAAATATATTATGGTTTTTATAATGAATTTGTTGAGTTTTTTAACTTGGAGATTTTTCATGGATTATAGTGAAAATGTTGAGTTTTTTTATCTTGAAACTTTTTTTTATGGTTTTTATAGTGAAATTGTTGAGTTTTCTAACTTGGAACTTATTTAAATTGTTTTTATAGTGAAATTGTTGAATTTTTTTAACTTTGAACTTTTTTTATAGCGAAATTATTGATTTTTTTAACTTGGAACTTTTTTTTATGGTTTTTATAGTGAAATTGTTGAATTTTCTAACTTGGAACTTATTTATATGGTTTTTATAATGAAATTGCTGAGTTTTTTGAACTAGGAACTTTTTTTATCTTGGAAATTTTTTTATGGTTTTTTATAGTGAAATTGTTGAGTTTTTTAACTTGGAACTTTTTAATGGTTATTATAGTGATATTTTTCAGTTTTTATAACTTGAAACTTTTTTTTATGGTTTTAAAAATGAAATTGTTGAGCATTTTACCTTGGAACTTTTTATATGGTTTTTATAGTGAAATTGAGGAATTTCATAACTAGGAACTTTTATTTATGGTTTTCATAGTGAAATTGTTGAGGTTTTTAACTTGGAATTTATTTTATGGTTTTTATAGTGAAATTGTTGAGTTTTTTTAACTTGGAACTTTTTTTAATGGTTTTTTATTCTGAAATTGTAGAGTGTTTAAACTTGTAACTATTTATAATGGTATTTATAGTGAAATTGTTGAGTTTTTTAACTTGGAAATATTTATGGTTTTTATCGTGAAATTGTTGAGTTTTTTAACTTGGAACTTTCTTATGGTCTTTATAGTGAAATTGTTGAGTTTTTTTTAACTTGGAACATTTTTTTTATTGTGAAATTATTGAGTTTTTTATCTTGGAAATTCTTTCTTAGTGAAATTGTTGAGTTTTTTTAACTTGGAACTTATTTAAATGGTTTTAATAGTGAAATTGTTGAGTTTTTATAACTTGGAACTTTATTTTTACTAGCAAAATTATTGAGTTTTTTAACTTGGAACTTTTTTTTATGGTTTTTATAGTGATATTGTTGAGTTTTTTAAGTTAGAACGTTATTTTATGGTATTTATAGTGAAATTGTTGAGTTTTTTTAACTTGGAAATATTTTATGGTTTTTATAATGAATTTGTTGAGTTTTTTTAACTTGGAGATTTTTTATGGATTAGTGAAAATGTTGAGTTTTTTTATCTAGGAACCTTTTTTTATAGCGAAATTATTGAGTTTTTTAACTTGGAACTTTTTTTATGGTTTTTATAGTGAAATTGTTGATTTTTCTAACTTGGAACTTATTTAAATGGTTTTTATAATGAAATTGTTGAGTTTTTTAGACTAGGAACTTTTTTTAACTTGGAACTTTTTTTATGGTTTTTATAGTGAAATTGTTGATTTGTTTATCTTGGAAATTTTTTTTTATGGTTTTTATAGTGAAATTGTTAAGTTTTTTTAACTTGGAACCTTTTTTTATGGTTTTAATAGTGAAATTGTTGAGTTTTTAAACTTGGAACTTTATTTTATGGTATTTATAGTGAAATTGTAGAGTTTTTTTAACTTGTAAGTAATTTATGATTTTTATAGTGAACTTGTTGAGTTTTTTAACTTGGAACTTTATTTTATGGTATTTATAGTAAAATTGTAGAGTTTTTTAGCTTGGAAATATTTTATGGTTTTTATAGTGAATTTGTTGAGTTTTTTACCTTGGAAATTTTTTATGGATTAGTGAAATTATTGAGTTTTTTTAACTTGGAACTTTTTTTATGGCTTTTATAGTGAAATTGTTGTGTTTTCTAACTTGGAACTTATTTAAATGGTTTTTATAGAGAAATTGTTGAGTTTTTTTAACTTGGACCTTTTTTTATGGGTTTTATAGTGAAATTATTGAGTTTTTTTTCACTTGGAGCTTATTTAAATGGTTTTAATAGTGAAACTGTTGAGTTTTTTTAACTTAGATCTTTTTTATGGTTTTTATAGTGAATTTGTTGAGTTTTTTAAATTGGAACTTTATTTTATGGTATTTATAGTGAAATATTAGAGTTTTTTAGCTTGGAAATATTTTATGGTTTTTATAATGAATTTGTTGAGTTTTTTAACTTGGAGATTTTTTATGGATTAGTTAAATTGTTGAGTTTTTTTATCTTGGAACTTTTTTTTACGGTTTTAATAGTGAAATTGTTGAGTTTTTAAAACTTGGAACTTTTTATTTTTTTTAGTGAAATTATTGAAATTTTTAACTTAGAATCTTTTTTATGCTTTTTTTAGTGAAATTGTTGAGTTTTTTAAACTTTGAACTTATTTAAATGCTTTTTAGAGTGAAATTGTTGAGTTTTTTTAAATTAGAACTTTTTTTTTATGGTTTTTATAGTGAAATTGTTGAGTTTTTCTAACTTGGAACTTATTTAAATGGATTTTACAGTGAAATTGTTGAGTGTTTTAACTTGGAGATTTTTTTTTATATTATAGTGAAATTGTTGAGGTTTTTAAACTTGGAACTTTTTTTATGGTTTTTATAATGAATTTGTTGAGTTTTCTTAACTTGGACCTTATTTAAATGGTTTTTATAATGAAATTGTTGAGTTTTTTTAACTTGGAACTTATTTAAATGGTTTTTAGAGTGAAATTGTTGAGGTTTTTTTAACTTGGAACTTTATTTTATGGTTTTTATAGTGAAATTGTTAAGTTTTCTAACTTGGAACTTATTTAAAGTGTTTTTACAGTGAAATTGTGAGTTTTTTTAACTTGGAACTTATTTTTATAACGAAATTATTGAGTTTTTTAAATTGAAACTATTTTTTATGGTTTTTATAGTGAAAATGTTGAATTTCCTAAATTGGAATTTATTTAAATGGTTTTTATAATGAAATTGTTGAGTTTTTTTAACTTGGAACTTTATTTTTATTTTTATAGTGAAATTATTGAGTTTTTTAACTTGGAACTTTTTTTATGGTTTTTATAATGTATTTGTTGAGTTTTTTTAACTTGGAACTTATTTAAATGGTTTTTATAATGAAATTGTTAAGTTTTTTTTAACTTGGATCTTTTTTATGGTTTTTATAGTGTAATTATTGAGTTTTTTAACTTGGAACTTTTTTTATGGTATTTATAGTGAAATTGAAAAGTTTTTTAACTTGGAAATATTTTATGGTTTTTATAGTGAATTTGTTTAGTTATTTAACTTGGAGATTTTTTATGGATTAGTGGAATTGTTGAGTTTTTTTATCTTGAAACTTTTTTTTTATGGTTTCTCTAGTGAATTTGTTGAGTTTTTTTAAATTGGAACTTTTTTTTTATTTTTATAGTGAAATTATTGAGTTTTTTAACTTGGAACTTTTTATAAGGTTTTTACAGTGAAATTGTTGGGTTTTTTAAGTTGGAACTTTAATTTATGGTATTTATAGTGAAATTGAAGAGTTTTTTAACTTGGAAATATTTTATGGTTTTTATAGTGAATTTGTTGAGTTTTTTAACTCAGAGATTTTTTAGGATATTTTAGTGAAATTATAGAGTTTTTTTTAACTTGGAACTTATTTTTATGGTTTTTATAGTGAAATTGTTGAGTTTTCTAACTTAGAACTTATTTAAATGGTTTTTATAGTGAAATTTTTTAATTTTATTTTACTTGGAACTCTTTCTTTTATGGTTTTTATATTGAAATTGTTGAGTTTTCTAACATCGAACTTATTTAAATGGTTTTTATAATGAAATTGTTGATTTTTTTTAACTAGGAACTTTTTTTATCTTGGATCTTTTTTTATGCTTTTTATAGTGAAATTGTTGAGTTTTTTAACTTGGAACTTTATTTTATGGTATATATAGTGAAATTGAAGAGTTTTTTAACTTGGAAATATTTTATGGTTTTTATAGTGAATTTGCTTAGCTTTTTTTTGGATATTATAGTGAAATTGTTGAGGTTTTTTAACTTGACATTTTTTTTATGGTTTTTATAGTGAAATTGTTGATTTTTCTAACTTGGAACTTATTTAAATGGTTTTTACAGTGAAATTGTTGAGTTTTTTTAACTTGGAACTTTATTTATTTATTTATTTTTATAGCGAAATTATTGTGTTTTTTAAATTGGAACATTTTTCATGGTTTTTATAGTGAAAATATTGAATTTCCTAAATTGGAACATATTTAAATGGTTTTTATAATGAAATTGTTGAGTTTTTTTTAACTTGGAACTTTATTTTTATTTTTATAGTGAAATTATTGAGTTTTTTAACTTGGAACTTTTTTTATGGTTTTTATAATGAATTTGTTGAGTTTTTTTAACTTGGAACTTATTTAAATGGTTTTTATAATGAAATTGTTGAGTTTTTTTAACTTGGATCTTTTTTATGGTTTTTATAGTGAAATTATTGAGTTTTTAACTTGGAACTTTTTTTTATAGTATTTATAGTGAAATTGTAGAGTTTTTTAACTTGTAAATAATTTATGATTTTTATTGTGAACTTGTTGAGTTTTTTAACTTGGAACTTTATTTTATGGTATTTATAGTGAAATTGTAGAGTTTTTTAACTTGGAAAGATTTTTATAGTGAATTTGTTGAGTTTTTTACCTTGGAAATTTTTTATGGATTAGTGAAATTATTGAGTTTTTTTAACTTGGAATATTTTTTTTATGGCTTTTATAGTGAAATTATTGTGTTTTCTAACTTGGAACTTATTTAAATGGTTTTTATAGTGATATTGTTGAGTTTTTTTAACTTGGACCTTTTTTTATGGGTTTTATAGTGAAATTATTGAGTTTTTTTAACTTGGAGCTTATTTAAATGGTTTTAATAGTGAAACTGTTGAGTTTTTTTAACTTGGATCTTTTTTATGGTTTTTATAGTTAATTTGTTGAGTTTTTTAAATTGGAACTTTATTTTATGGTATTTATAGTGAAATATTAGAGTTTTTTAGCTTGGAAATATTTTATGGTTTTTATAATGAATTTGTTGAGTTTTTTAACTTGGAGTTTTTTTATGGATTAGTTAAATTGTTGAGTTTTTTTATCTTGGAACTTTTTTTTACGGTTTTTATAGTGAAATTGTTGAGTTTTTTAAACTTGGAACTTTTTATTTTTTTTATAGTGAAATTATTGAAATTTTTAACTTAGAACTTTTTTTATGCTTTTTTTAGTGAAATTGTTGAGTTTTTTTAACTTTGAACTTATTTAAATGGTTTTTATAGTGAAATTGTTGAGTTTTTTTAAATTAGAACTTTTTTTATGGTTTTTATAGTGAAATTGTTGAGTTTTTCTAACTTGGAACTTATTTAAATGGATTTTACTGTGAAATTGTTGAGTGTTTTAACTTGGAGATTTTTTTTTATATTATAGTGAAATTGTTGAGGTTTTTAAACTTGGAACTTTTTTTATGGTTTTTATAATAAATTTGTTGAGTTTTCTTAACTTGGAACTTATTTAAATGGTTTTTATAATGAAATTGTTGAGTTTTTTTAACTTGGAACTTATTTAAATGGTTTTTAGAGTGAAATTGTTGAGTTTTTTTAAATTGGAACTTTTTTTTATGGTTTTTATAGTGAAATTGTTGAGTTTTTCTAACTTGGAACTTATTTAAATGGATTTTACAGTGAAATTGTTGAGTTTTTTAACATGGAACTTTATTTTATTGTATTTATAGTGAAATTGAAGAGTTTTTTAACTTGGAAATATTTTATGGTTTTTATAGTAAATTTGTTGAGTTTTTTAATTCGGAGATTTTTTTTGGATATTATAGTGAAATTGTTGAGGTTTTTTAACTTGGAACTTTATTTTATGGTTTTTATAGTGAAATTGTTAAGTTTTCTAACTTGGACTTATTTAAATGGTTTTTACAGTGAAATTGTGAGTTTTTTTAACTTGGAACTTATTTTTTATAGCGAAATTATTGAGTTTTTTAAATTGAAACTATTTTTTATGGTTTTTATAGTGAAAATGTTGAATTTCCTAAATTGGAACTTATTTAAATGGTTTTTAATGAAATTGTTGAGTTTTTTTAACTTGGAACTTTATTTTTATTTTTATAGTGAAATTATTGAGTTTTTTAACTTGGAACTTTTTTTATGGTTTTTATAATGAATTTGTTGAGTTTTTTTAACTTGGAACTTATTTAAATGGTTTTTATAATGAAATTGTTGAGTTTTTTTAACTTGGATCTTTTTTATGGTTTTTATAGTGAAATTATTGAGTTTTTAACTTGGAACTTTTTTTTATAGTATTTATAGTGAAATTGTAGAGTTTTTTAACTTGTAAATAATTTATGATTTTTATTGTGAACTTGTTGAGTTTTTTAACTTGGAACTTTATTTTATGGTATTTATAGTGAAATTGTAGAGTTTTTTAACTTGGAAAGATTTTTATAGTGAATTTGTTGAGTTTTTTACCTTGGAAATTTTTTATGGATTAGTGAAATTATTGAGTTTTTTTAACTTGGAATATTTTTTTTATGGCTTTTATAGTGAAATTATTGTGTTTTCTAACTTGGAACTTATTTAAATGGTTTTTATAGTGATATTGTTGAGTTTTTTTAACTTGGACCTTTTTTTATGGGTTTTATAGTGAAATTATTGAGTTTTTTTAACTTGGAGCTTATTTAAATGGTTTTAATAGTGAAACTGTTGAGTTTTTTTAACTTGGATCTTTTTTATGGTTTTTATAGTGAATTTGTTGAGTTTTTTAAATTGGAACTTTATTTTATGGTATTTATAGTGAAATATTAGAGTTTTTTAGCTTGGAAATATTTTATGGTTTTTATAATGAATTTGTTGAGTTTTTTAACTTGGAGTTTTTTTATGGATTAGTTAAATTGTTGAGTTTTTTTATCTTGGAACTTTTTTTTACGGTTTTTATAGTGAAATTGTTGAGTTTTTTAAACTTGGAACTTTTTATTTTTTTTATAGTGAAATTATTGAAATTTTTAACTTAGAACTTTTTTTATGCTTTTTTTAGTGAAATTGTTGAGTTTTTTTAACTTTGAACTTATTTAAATGGTTTTTATAGTGAAATTGTTGAGTTTTTTTAAATTAGAACTTTTTTTATGGTTTTTATAGTGAAATTGTTGAGTTTTTCTAACTTGGAACTTATTTAAATGGATTTTACTGTGAAATTGTTGAGTGTTTTAACTTGGAGATTTTTTTTTATATTATAGTGAAATTGTTGAGGTTTTTAAACTTGGAACTTTTTTTATGGTTTTTATAATAAATTTGTTGAGTTTTCTTAACTTGGAACTTATTTAAATGGTTTTTATAATGAAATTGTTGAGTTTTTTTAACTTGGAACTTATTTAAATGGTTTTTAGAGTGAAATTGTTGAGTTTTTTTAAATTGGAACTTTTTTTTTATGGTTTTTATAGTGAAATTGTTGAGTTTTTCTAACTTGGAACTTATTTAAATGGATTTTACAGTGAAATTGTTGAGTTTTTTAACATGGAACTTTATTTTATTGTATTTATAGTGAAATTGAAGAGTTTTTTAACTTGGAAATATTTTATGGTTTTTATAGTAAATTTGTTGAGTTTTTTAATTCGGAGATTTTTTTTGGATATTATAGTGAAATTGTTGAGGTTTTTTAACTTGGAACTTTATTTTATGGTTTTTATAGTGAAATTGTTAAGTTTTCTAACTTGGACTTATTTAAATGGTTTTTACAGTGAAATTGTGAGTTTTTTTAACTTGGAACTTATTTTTTATAGCGAAATTATTGAGTTTTTTAAATTGAAACTATTTTTTATGGTTTTTATAGTGAAAATGTTGAATTTCCTAAATTGGAACTTATTTAAATGGTTTTTAATGAAATTGTTGAGTTTTTTTAACTTGGAACTTTATTTTTATTTTTATAGTTAAATTATTGAGTTTTTTAACTTGGAACTTTTTTTATGGTTTTTATAATGAATATATTGAGTTTTTTTAACTTGGAACTTATTTAAATGGTTTTTATAATGAAATTGTTAATTTTTTTTTAACTTGGATCTTTTTTATGGTTTTTATAGTGTAATTATTGAGTTTTTTAACTTGGAACTTTTTTTATGGTATTTATAGTTAAATTGTTGAGTTTTTTAACTTGGAAATATTTTATGGTTTTTATAGTGAATTTGTTTAGTTATTTAACTTGGAGATTTTTTATGGATTAGTGGAATTGTTGAGTTTTTTTATCTTGAAACTTTTTTTTTATGGTTTCTATAGTGAAATTGTTTAGTTTTTTTAAATTGGAACTTTTTTTTTTATATTTATAGTGAAATTATTGAGTTTTTTAACTTGGAACTTTTTTTTTATGGTTTTTACAGTGAAATTGTTGGGTTTTTTAAGTTTGAACTTTAATTTATGGTATTTATAGTGAAATTGAAGAGTTTTTTAACTTGGAAATATTTTATGGTTTTTATAGTGAATTTGTTGAGTTTTTTAACTTAGAGATTTTTTAGGATATTTTATTGAAATTATAGAGTTTTTTATAACTTGGAACTTATTTTTATGGTTTTTATAGTGAAATTGTTGAGTTTTCTAACTTAGAACTTATTTAAATGGTTTTTATAGTGAAATTTTTTAATTTTCTTTTACTTGGAACTCTTTCTTTTATGGTTTTTATATTGAAATTGTTGAGTTTTCTAACATCGAACTTATTTAAATGGTTTTTATAATGAAATTGTTGATTTTTTTTAACTAGGAACTTTTTTTTATCTTGGATCTTTTTTTATGCTTTTTATAGTGAAATTGTTGAGTTTTTTAACTTGGAACTTTATTTTATGGTATTTATAGTGAAATTGAAGAGTTTTTTAACTTGGAAATATTTTATGGTTTTTATAGTGAATTTGTTTAGCTTTTTTTTGGATATTATAGTGAAATTGTTGAGGTTTTTTAACTTGAAACTTTTTTTTTTATGGTTTTTATAGTGAAATTGTTGATTTTTCTAACTTGGAACTTATTTAAATGGTTTTTACAGTGAAATTGTTGAGTTTTTTTAAATTGGAACATTTTTATGGTTTTTATTGTGAAAATGTTGAATTTCCTAAATTGGAACATATTTAAATGGTTTTTATAATGAAATTGTTGAGTTTTTTTTAACTTGGAACTTTATTTTTATTTTTATAGTGAAATTATTGAGTTTTTTAACTTGGAACTTTTTTTATGGTTTTTATAATGAATTTGTTGAGTTTTTTTAACTTGGAACTTATTTAAATGGTTTTTATAATGAAATTGTTGAGTTTTTTTAACTTGGATCTTTTTTATGGTTTTTATAGTGAAATTATTGAGTTTTTAACTTGGAACTTTTTTTATGGTATTTATAGTGAAATTGTTGAGTTTTTTAACTTTGAAATAATTTATGATTTTTAGAGTGAACTTGTTGAGTATTTTAACTTGGAACTTTATTTTATGGTATTTATATTGAAATTGTACAGTTTTTTAACTTGGAAATAATTTATGATTTTTATAGTGAACTTGTTAAGTTTTTTACCTTGGAAATTTTTTATGGATTTGTGAAATTATTGAGTTTTTTTAACTTGGAACATTTTTTATGGTTTTTATAGTGAAACTGTTGTGTTTTCTAACTAGGAACTTATTTAAATGGTTTTTATAGTGAAATTGTTGAGTTTTTTTAATTTGGAACTTTTTTTATTATGGTTTTATAGTGAAACTGTTGAGTTTTTTTAACTTGAAACTTTTTTTTTATGATTTTTATTGTGAAATTGTTGAGTTTTTTTTAACTTGGAACTTATTTAAATTGTTTTAATAGTGAAATTGTTGAGTTTTTTTAACTTGGATCTTTTTTATGGTTTTTATAGTGAATTTGTTGAGTTTTTTAACTTGGAACTTTTTTTTATGGTATTTATAGTGAAATTGTAGAGTTTTTTAGCTTGAAAATAATTTATGGTTTTTATAGTGAATTTGTTGAGTGTTTTAACTTGGAGATTTTTTATGGATTAGTGAAATTGTTGAGTTTTTTTATCATGGAACTTTTTTTATGGTTTTTATAGTGAAATTGTTGAGTTTTCTAACTTGGAACTTCTTTAAATGGTTTTTATAGTGAAAATGTAGAGTTTTTTTAACTAGGAACTTTTTTTTATAGTGAAATTATTGAATTTTTTAACTTGGAACATTTTTTTATGGTTTTTATTGTAAAATTGTTGTATTTTTTTAACTTGGAACTTTTTTTATGGTTTTTATAGTGAAATTGTTGAGTTTTTCTAACTTGGAACTTATTTAAATGGTTTTTACAGTGAAATTGTTGAGTTTTTAAACTTGGAACTTTATTTATGGTATTTATAGTGAAATTGAAGAGTTTTTTGACTTGGAAATATTTTATGGTTTTTATAGTGAAACTGTTGAATTTCCTAAATTGGAACTTATTCAAATGGTTTTTATAATGGAATTGTTGAGTTTTTTTAACTTGGAACTTTATTTTTATTTTTATAGTGAAATTATTGAGTTTTTTTACTTGGAACTTTTTTTATGGTTTTTATAATGAATTTGTTGAGTTTTTTAACTTGGAACTTATTTAAATGGTTTTTATGGTGAAATTGTTGAGTTTTTTTAACTTGGATCTTTTTTATGTTTTTTTTAGCGAAATTATTGAGTTATATAACTTAGAAGTTTTTTTTATGGTATTTATAGTGAACTTGTTGAGTTTCTTATCTTGGAAATAATTTATGATTTTTATAGTGAAATTGTTGAGTTTTTTAACTTGTAACTTTATTTTATGGTTTTTATAGTGAAAATGTAGGGTTTTTTAACTTGGAAATAAATTATGATTTTTATAGTGAACTTTTTGAGTTTTTTACCTTGGAATTTTTTATGGATTAGTGAAATTATTTAGTTTTTTTAACTTGGAACTTTTTTTTTATGGTTTTTATAGTGAAATTCTTGAGTTTTTTTACCTTGGGACTTTTATTTATGGTTTTTATAGTGAATTTGTTGAGTTTTCTAACTTGGAACTTATATAAATGGTTTTTATAATGAAATTGTTGAATTTTTTTAACTTGGAACTTTATTTTTTTTTTATAGTGAAATGATTGAGTTTTTTTAACTTGGAACATGTGTTTATGGTTTTTATAATGAATTTGTTGAGTTTTTTTAACTTGGAACTTATTTAAATGGTTTTTATGGTGAAATTGTTCAGTTTTTTTAACTTGAATCTTTTTTTATGGTTTTTATAGTGAAATTATTGAGTTTTTTAAATTGGAACATTTTTCATGGTTTTTATAGGGAAAATGTTGAATTTTCTAAATTGGAACTTATTTAAATGGTTTTTATAATGAAATTGTTGAGTTTTTTTAACTTGGAACTTTATTTTTATTTTTATAGTGAAATGATTGAGTTTTTTTAACTTGGAACATGTGTTTATGGTTTTTATAATGAATTTGTTGAGTTTTTTTAACTTGGAACTTATTTAAATGGTTTTTATGGTTTTTATAGCGAAATTATTGAGTTTTTTAAATTGGAATTTTTTTTTTATGGTTTTTATAGTGAAATTGTTGTGTTTTCTAATTTGGAAATTATTTAAATGGTTTTTATAGTTAAATTGTTGAGTTTTTTTCACTTGGAACTTTTTTTTATGATTTTTATAGTGAAATTATTTAGTTTGTTTAACTTGGAACTTTTTTTTAATGATTTTTATTGTGAAATTTTTGAGATTTTTTAACTTGGAACATATTTAAATGGTTTTAATAGTGAAATTGTTGAGTTTTTTCAACTTGGATCTTTTTTTATGGTTTTTATAGTTAGTTTGTTGTGGTTTTTAAGTTGGAACTTTACTTTATGGTATTTATAGTGAAATTGTAGAGTTTTTTAGCTTGGAAATATTTTGTTTTTATAGTGAATTTGTTGAGTTTTTTAACTTGGAGATTTGTTATGGATTAGTGAAATTGTTGAGTTTTTTTAACTTGGAACTTTTTTTATTGTTTTTATAGTGAAATTGTTGAGTTTTTCTAACTTGGAACTTATTTAAATGGTTTTTACAGTGAAATTGTTTAGTTTTTAAACTTGGAACTTTATTTATGGTATTTAAAGTGAAATTGAAGAGTTTTTTAACTTTGAAATATTTTATGGTTTTTATAGTGAATTTGTTGAGTTTTTTGACTCGGAGATTTTATTTTGGATATTATAGTGAAATTGTTGAGGTTTTTTAAATTGGAACTTCTTTTTATGGTTTTTATAGTGAAATTGTTGAGTTTTCTAACTTGGAACTTATTTAAATGATTTTTACAGTGAAATAGTTGAGTTATTTTAACTTAGAACTTTTTTTTATAGCAAAATTATTTTTAAATTGGAACATTTTTTATGGTTTTTATAGTGAAAATGTTGAATTTCCTAAATTGGAACTTATTCAAATGGTTTTTATAATGGAATTGTTGAGTTTTTTTTAACTTGGAACTTTATTTTTATTTTTATAGTGAAATTATTGAGTTTTTTTACTTGGAACTTTTTTTATGGTTTTTATAATGAATTTGTTGAGTTTTTTTAACTTGGAACTTATTTAAATGGTTTTTATGGTGAAATTGTTGAGTTTTTTTTAACTTGGATCTTTTTTATGGTTTTTTTAGTGCAATTATTGAGTTTTATAACTTGGAACTTTTTTTATGGTATTTATAGTGAATTTGTTGAGTTTCATATCTTGGAAATAATTTATGATTTTTATAGTGAAATTGTTGAGTTTTTTTAACTTGGAACTTTATTTTATGGTTTTTATAGTTAAATTGTAGGGTTTTTTAACTTGGAAATAAATTATGATTTTTATAGTGAACTTGTTGAGTTTTTTACCTTGGAAATTTTTTATGGATTAGTGAAATTATTTAGTTTTTTTAACTTGAAACTTTTTTATATGGTTTTTATAGTGAAATTGTTGTGTTTTCTAACTTGGAACTTATTTAAATGATTTTTACAGTGAAATTGTTTAGTTATTTTAACTTAGAACTTTTTTTATAGCGAAATTATTGAGTTTTTTAAATTGGAACATTTTTTTATGGTTTTTATAGTGAAAATGTTGAATTTCCTAAATTGGAACTTATTCAAATGGTTTTTATAATGGAATTGTTGAGTTTTTTTAACTTGGAACTTTATTTTTATTTTTATAGTGAAATTATTGAGTTTTTTAACTTGGAACTTTTTTTATGGTTTTTATAATGAATTTGTTGAGATTTTTTAACTTGGAACTTATTTTAATGGTTTTTATGGTGAAATTGTTGAGTTTTTTTAACTTGGATCTTTTTCATGGTTTTTTTATTGCAATTATTGAGTTTTATAACATGGAACTTTTTTTATGGTATTTATAGTGAACTTGTTGAGTTTCTTATCTTGGAAATAATTTATGATTTTTATAGTGAAATTGTTGAGTTTTTTAACTTGGAACTTTATTTTATGGTTTTTATAGTGAAATTGTAGGGTTTTTTAACTTGGAAATAAATTATGATTTTTATAGTGAACTTGTTGAGTTTTTGAACTTGGAAATTTTTAATGGATTAGTGAAATTATTTAGTTTTTTTAACTTGGAACTTTTTTATATGGTTTTTATAGTGAAATTGTAGTGTTTTCTAACTTGGAACTTATTTAAATGTGTTATATAGTGAAATTGTTTAGTTTTTTTAACTTGGAACTTTTTTTAAATGATTTTTATAGTGAAATTCTTGAGTTTTTTTATCTTGGAACTTTTATTTATGGTTTTTATAGTGAATTTATTGAGTTTTCTAACTTGAAACTTATATAAATGCTTTTTACAGTGAAACTGTTGAGTTTTTTAAACTTGGAACTTTTTTTTTTATTTTTATAGCGAAATTATCGAGTTTTTTAAATTGGAACATTTTTTATGGTTTTTATAGTGAAAATGTTGAATTTCCTAAATTGGAACTTATTTAAATAGTTTTTATAATGAAATTGTTGAGTTTTTTTAACTTGAAACTTTTTTTTATTTTTATAGTGAAATTATTGAGTTTTTTAAATTGGAACATTTTTTATGGTTTTTATAGTGAAAATGTTGAATTTCCTAAATTGGAACTTATTTAAATGGTTTTTATAATGAAATTGTTTAGTTTTTTTAACTTGGAACTTTATTTTTATTTTTATAGTGAAATGATTGAGTTTTTTAACTTGGATCTTTTTTATGGTTTTTATAGTGAAATTATTGAGTTTTTTAACTTGGAAATTTTTTTAATGGTATTTATAGTTAAATTGTAGAGTTTTTTAACTTCGAAATAATTTAGGATTTTTATAGTGTACTTGTAGAGTTTTTTACCTTGGAAATTTTTTATGGATTTGTGAAATTATTGAGTTTTTTTAACTTGAAACTTTTTTTTTTATGGTTTTTATAGTGAAATTGTTGTGTTTTCTAATTTGGAACTTATTTAAATGGTTTTTATAGTTAAATTGTTGAGTTTTTTTCACTTGGAATTTTTTTTTATGGTTTTTATAGTGAAATTGTTGAGTTTGTTTAACTAAGAACTTTTTTTTTATGATTTTTATTGTCAAATTGTTGAGTTTTTTTAACTTGGAACATATTTAAATGGTTTTAATAGTGAAATTGTTGAGTTTTTTAAACTTAGATCTTTTTTTATCGTTTTTATAGTGAATTTGTTGTGGTTTTTATGTTGGAACTTTATTTTATGGTATTTATAGTGAAATTGTAGAGTTTTTTAGCTTGGAAATATTTTATGGTTTTATAGTGAATTTGTTGAGTTTTTTAACTTGGAGATTTGTTATGGATTAGTGAAATTGTTGAGTTTTTTTATCTTGGAAATTTTTTTATGGTTTTTGTAGAGAAATTGTTGTGTTTTCTAACTTGGAACTTCTTTAAATAGTTTTTATAATGAAATTGTAGAATTTTTTTAACTTGGAACTTTTCTATTATTTTTATAGTGAAATTATTGAATTTTTTAACTTGGAACTTTTTGTATGGTTTTTATAGTGAAATTGTTGAGTTGTTTTAACTTGGAACATATTTAAATGGTTTTTAGAGTGAAATTGTTGAGTTTTTTTAACTTGGAACTTTTTTTTATGGTTTTTATAGTGAAATTGTTGAGTTTTTCTAAATTGGAACTTATTTAAATGGTTTTTAAAGTGAAATTGTTGAGTTTTTTAACTTGGAAATATTTTACGGTTTTTATAGTGAATTTGATGAGTTTTTTAACTCGGAGATTTTTTTTGGATATTATAGTGAAATTGTTGAGGTTTTTTAACTTGGAACTTTTTTTTTATGGTTTTTATAGTGAAATTGTTGAGTTTTCTAACTTCGAACTTATTCAAATGGTTTTACAGTGAAATTGTTGAGTTTATTTAACTTGGAATTTTTTTTTTATTGCGAAAATATTGAGTTTTTTAAAATTGGAACTTTTTTTAATGTTATTATAGGAAAATGTTTAATTTCCTAAATTGGAACTTATTTAAATGGTTTTTATAATGAAATTGTTGTGTTTTTTTAACTTGGAACTTTATTTTTATTTTTGTAGTGAAATTATTGAGTTTATTAACTTTGAACTTTTTTTATGGTTTTTATAATGAATTTGTTGAGTTTTTTTAACTTGGAACTTATTTAAATGGTTTTTATGGTGAAATTGTTCAGTTTTTTTAACTTGGATCTTTTTTTATGGTTTTTATATTGAAATTATTGAGTTTTTTTAACTTGGAACTTTTATTATGGTATTTATAGTGAAATTGTTGAGTTTTTTAACTTGGAAATATTTTATGGTTTTTATAGTGAATTTGTTTAGTTATTTAACTTGGAGATTTTTTATGGATTAGTGGAATGGTTGAGTTTTTTTTATCTTGGAACTTATTTTTATGGTTTTTATAGTTAAATTGTTGGGTTTTCTAACTTGGAACTTATTCAAATGGTTTTTACAGTGAAATTGTTGAGTTTTTTAAACTTGGAACTTATTTTTATGGTTTTTATAGTGAAATTGTTGAGTTTTCTAACTTGGAACTTATTTAAATGGTTTTTATAGTGAAATTGTTGAGATTTTAAACTTGCGACTCTTTCTTTTATTGTTTTTATAGTGAAATTGTTGAGTTTTCTAACATCGAACTTATTTAAATGGTTTTTATAGTGAAATTGTAGAGTTTTTTTAACTTGGAACTTATTTTTATGGTTTTTATAGTGAAATTGTTGAGTTTTCTAACTTGGAACTTATTTAAATGGTTTTTATAGTGAAATTGTTGAGTTTTTTTAACTTGGGACTTTTTTGTATGGTTTTTATAGTGAAATTGTTGAGTTTTCTAACATCGAACTTATTTAAATGGTGTTTATAGTGAAATTGTTGAGTTTTTTAATTTGGATCTTTTTTTATGGTCTTTAAGTGAAATTATTTAGTTTATTTTTAACTTGGAACATTTTTTTTATTATTATAGTGAAATTATTGAGGTTTTTATCTTGGAATTTTTTTTTATGGTTTTTATAGTGAAATTGTTGAGTTTTTTTGCCTTGGAACTTATTTAAATGGTTTTAATAGTGAAATTGTTGAGTTTTTTTAACTTGGAACTTTTTTTTTCTAGCAAAATTGTTGAGTTTTTTAACTTGGAACTTATTTTATGGTTTTTATAGTGAAATTGTTGAGTTTTTTAAGTTAGAACTTTATTTTATGGTATTTATAGTGAAATTGTTGAGTTTTTTTAACTTGGAAATATTTTATGGTTTTTATAATGAATTTGTTGAGTTTTTTAACTGGGAGATTTTTCATGGATTATAGTGAAAATGTTGAGTTTTTTTATCTTGGAACTTTTTTTATCTTGGAACTTTTTTATTATGGTTTTTATAGTGTAATTGGTGAGTTTTCTAACTTGGAACTTATTTAAATTGTTTTTATAGTGAAATTGTTGAGTTTTTTTAACTTTGAACTTTTTTTATAGCGAAATTATTGAGTTTTTAACTTGGAACTTTTTTTTTATGGTTTTTATAGTGAAATTGTTGAATTTTCTAACTTGGAACTTATTTATATGGTTTTTATAATGAAATTGCTGAGTTTTTTGAACTAGGAACTTTTTTTATCTTGGAACTTTTTTTATGGTTTTTTATAGTGAAATTGTTGAGTTTTTTAACTTAGAACTTTTTAATGGTTATTATAGTGATATTTTTGAGTTTTTATAACTTGAAACTTTTTTTTATGGTTTTAAAAATGAAATTGTTGAGCATTTTAACTTGGAACTTTTCATATGGTTTTTATAGTGAAATTGAGGAATTTCATAACTAGGAACTTTTATTTATGGTTTTCATAGTGAAATTGTTGAGTTTTTTAACTTGGAACTTTTTTTATGGTTTTTATAGTGAAATTGTTGAGTTTTTTTTAACTTGGAACTTTTTTTTTATGGTTTTTTATTGTGAAATTTTAGAGTGTTTAAACTTGTAACTATTTATAATGGTATTTATAGTGAAATTGTTGAGTTTTTTAACTTGGAAATATTTTATGGTTTTTATCGTGAAATTCTTGAGTTTTTTATCTTGGAACTTTTTTTATGGTCTTTATAGTGAAATTGTTGAGTTTTTTTTTAACTTGGAACATTTTTTTTAATGTGAAATTATTGAGTTTTTTATCTTGGAAATTCTTTCTTAGTGAAATTGTTGAGTTTTTTAAACTTGGAACTTATGTAAATGGTTTTAATAGTGAATTGTTGAGTTTTTATAACTTGGAACTTTATTTTTACTAGCAAAATTATTGAGTTTTTTAACTTGGAACTTTTTTTATGGTTTTTATAGTGAAATTGTTGAGTTTTTTAAGTTAGAACTTTATTTTATGGTATTTATAGTGAAATTGTTGAGTTTTTTTAACTTGGAAATATTTTATGGTTTTTATAATGAATTTGTTGAGTATTATAACTTGGAGATTTTTTATGGATTAGTGAAAATGTTGAGTTTTTTTATCTAGGAACCTTTTTATATAGCGAAATTATTGAGTTTTTTAACTTGGAACTTATTTAAATGGTTTTTATAATGAAATTGTTGAGTTTTTTAGACTATGAACTTTTTTTATAGTGAAATTGTTGATTTTTCTAACTTGGAACTTATTTAAATAGTTTTTATAATGAAATTGTTGAGTTTTTTTGACTAGGAACTTTTTTTAACTTGGAACTTTTTTTATGGTTTTTATAGTGAAAATTTTGATTTGTTTATCTTGGAACTTTGTTTTTATGGTTTTTATAGTGAAATTGTTAAGTTTTTTAACTTGGAACCTTTTTTTTATGGTTTTAATAGTGAAATTATTGAGTTTTTTAACTTGGAACTTTTTTTATGGTATTTATAGTGGACTTGTTGAGTTTTTTAACTTGGAAATAATTTATGATTTTTATAGTGAACTTGTTGAGTTTTTTAACTTGGAACTTTATTTTATGGTATTTATAGTGAAATTGTAGAGTTTTTTTTAACTTTGAGATGTTTTATGGATTAGTGAAATTGTTGAGTTTTTTTATCTTGGAACTTTTTTAATGGTTTTTATAGTGACATTGTTGAGTTTTCTAACTTGGAACTTCTGTAAGTGGTTTTTATAGTGAAATTTTAGAGTTTTTTTAACTTGGAACTTTTTTTTTATAGTGAAATTATTGAATTTTTTAACTTGGGACTTTTTTTTATGGTTTTTATTGTAAAATTGATGAGTTTTTTTTAACTTGGAACTTATTTAAATGGTTTTTAGAGTGAAATTGTTGTGTTTTTTTAACTTGGAACTTTTTTTATGGTTTTTATAGTGAAATTGTTGAGTTTTTCTAACTTGGAACTTATTTAAATGGTATTTACAGTGAAATTGTTGAGTTTTTAAACTTGGAACTTTATTTTATGGTATTTATATGGAAATTGAAGAGTTTTTTAACTTGGAAATATTTTATGGTTTTTATAGTGAATTTGTTGAGTTTTTTTACTCAGAGATTTTTTTTGGATATTATAGTGAAATTGTTGAGGTTTTTTAACTTGGATCTTTTTTTATGGTTTTTATAATGAAATTGTTGAGTTTTTTTAACTTATAACTTTTTTTTTTATGGTTTTAAAGTGAAAATGATGAATTTCCTAAATTGGAACTTATTTAAATGGTTTTTATAATGAAATTGTTGAGTTTTTCTAACTTGGAACTTTTTTTTTTATAGTGAAATTATTGAGTTTTTTAACTTGGAACTTTTTTTATGGTATTTATAGAGAACTTGTTGAGTTTTTTAACTTGGAAATAATTTATGATGTTTATAGTGAACTTGTTGAGTTTTTTAACTTGGAACTTTATTTTATGGTTTTTATAGTGAAATTGTAGAGTTTTTTAACTTGGAAATAAATTATGATTATTATAGTGAACTTGTTGAGTTTTTTATCTCGGAAATTTTTTATGGATTAGTGAAATTATTTAGTTTTTTTAAATTGGAACTTTTTTATATAGTTTTTATAGTGAAATTGTTGTGTTTTCTAACTTGAAACTTATTTAAATGGGTTTTATAGTGAAATTGTTGAGTTTTTTTAACTTGGAACTTTTTTTTATGGTTTTTATAGTGAAATTGTTGAGTTTTTTTAACTTGGAACTTTTTTTATGGTTTTTATAGTGAAAATGTTGAATTTCCTAAATTGGAACTTATTTAAATGGTTTTTATAATTAAATTGTTGAGTTTTTTTAACTTGGAACTTTATTTTTATTTTTATAGTGAAATTATTGAGTTTTTTAAATTGGAACATTTTTCATTGTTTTTATAGTGAAAATGTTGAATTTCCTAAATTGGAACTTATTTAAATGGTTTTTATAATGAAATTGTTGAGTTTTTTTAACTTGGAACTTTATTTTTATTTTTTTTAGTGAAATTATTGAGTTTTTTAACTTGGAACTTTTTTTATGATTTTTATAATGAATTTGTTGAGTTTTTTTTAACTTGGAACTTATTTAAATGGTTTTTTATGGTGAAATTGTTGAGATTTTTTTAACTTGGATCTTTTTTTATGGGTTTTATAGTGAAATTATTGAGTTTTTTAACTTGGAACTTTTTTTTATAGTATTTATAGTGAAATTGTAGAGTTTTTTAACATGGAAATAATTTACGATTTTTATAGTGAACTTGTTGAGTTTTTTACCTTGGAAATTTTTTATGGATTTGTGAAATTATTGAGTTTTTTTAACTTGGAACTTTTTTTATGGTTTTTATAGTGAAATTGTTGTGTTTTCTAATTTGGAACTGATTTAAATGGTTTTTATAGTTAAATATTTGAGTTTTTTTTCACTTGGAACTTTTTTTATGGTTTTTATAGTGAAATTGTTGAGTTTTTTTAACTTGGAACTTTTTTTTTAAAGATTTTTATTGTGAAATTGTTGACTTTTTTAAACTTGGAACTTATTTAAATAGTTTTAATAGTGAAATTGTTGAGTTTTTTTAAATTGGATCTTTTTTATGGTTTTTATAGTGAATTTGTTGAGTTTTTTAACTTGGAACTTTATTTTATGGTATTTATAGTAAAATTGTAGAGTTTTTTAGCTTGGAAATATTTTATGGTTTTTATAGTGAATTTGTTGATTTTTTTTTTTAACTTGGAGATTTTTTATGGATTAGTGAAATTGTTGAGTTTTTTTAACTTGGAACTTATTTAAATAGTTTTTAGAGTTAAATTGTTGTGTTTTTTAACTTGGAACTTTATTTTATGGTATTTATTGTGAAATTGAAGAGTTTTTTAACTTCGAAATATTTTATGGTTTTTATAGTGAATTTGTTGTGTTTTTTAACTCAGAGATTTTTTTTTGGATATTATAGTGAAAATGTTGAGGTTTTTTAACTTGGAACTTTTTTTTATGGTTTTTATAGTGAAATTGTTGAGTTTTCTAACCTGGAACTTATTTAAATGGTTTTTACAGTGAAATTGTCGAGTTTATTTAACTTGGAACTTATTTAAATGGTTTTTAGAGTGAAATTGTTGAGTTTTTTTATAACTTGAAACTTTTTTTTATGGTTTTTACAGCGAAATTGTTGAGTTTTTCTAACTTGGAATTTATTTAAATGGATTCAACAATGAAATTGTTGAGTTTTTTAACTTGGAACTTTATTTTATGGTATTTAGAGTGAAATAAAAGAGTTTATTAACTTGGAAATGTTTTATGGTTTTTATAGTGAATTTGTTGAGTTTTTTAACTTGGAAATTTTTTATGGATTTGTGAAATTTTTGAGTTTTTTTAACTTGGAACTTTTTTTTATGGTTTTTATAGTGAAATTGTTGTGTTTTCTAATTTGAAACTGATTTAAATGGTTTTTATATTTAAATATTTGAGTTTTTTTTCACTTGGAACTTTTTTTTATGGTTTTTATAGTGAAATTGTTGAGTTTTTTTAAATTGAACTTTTTTTTTATGATTTTTATTGTTAAATTGTTAAGTTTTTTTAACTTGGAACTTATATAAATGTTTTTAATAGTGAAATTGTTGAGTTTTTTTAACTTGGATCTTTTTTATGGTTTTTATAGTGAATTTGTTGAGTTTTTTAACTTGGAACTTTATTTTATGGTATTTATAGTAAAATTGTAGAGTTTTTTAGCTTGGAAATATTTTATGGTTTTTATAGTGAATTTGTTGAGTTTTTTGACTTGGAGATTTTTTATGGATTAGTGAAATTGTTGAGTTTTTTTAACTTGGAACTTATTTAAATGGTTTTTAGAGTGAAATTGTTGTGTTTTTTAACTTGGAACTTTATTTTATGGTATTTATAGTGAAATTGAAGAGTTTTTTAACTTGGAAATATTTTATGGTTTTTATAGTGAATTTGTTGTGTTTTTTAATTCAGAGATTTTTTTTGGATATTATAGTGAAAATGTTGAGGTTTTTTAACTTGGAACTTTTTTTTTATGGTTTTTATAGTGAAATTGTTGAGTTTTCTAACCTGGAACTTACTTAAATGGTTTTTACAGTGAAATTGTCGAGTTTATTTAACTTGGAACTTATTTAAATGGTTTTTAGAGTGAAATTGTTGAGTTTTTTTTAACTAGGAACTTTTTTTTATGGTTTTTATAGTGAAATTGTTGAGTTTTTCTAACTTGGAACTTATTTAAATGAATTCTACAATGAAATTGTTGAGTTTTTTTAACTTGGAACTTTATTTTATGGTATTTAGAGTGAAATTGAAGAGTTTATTAACTTGGAAATGTTTTATGGTTTTTATAGTGGATTTGTTGAGTTTTTTAAATTGGAAATGTTTTATGGTTTTTATAGTGAATTTGTTGAGTTTTTTAAATTGGAAATGTTTTATGGATTTGTGAAATTATTGAGTTTTTTTAACTTGGATTTTTTTTTTTATGGTTTTAAAGTGAAATTGTTGTGTTTTCTAATTTGGAACTGATTTAAATGGTTTTTATAGTTAAATATTTGAGTTTTTTTTATGGTTTTTATAGTGAAATTGTTGAGTTTTTTTAACTTGGAACTTTTTTTTAATGATTTTTATTGTTAAATTGTTGAGTTTTTTTAACTTGGAACTTATATAAATGTTTTTAATAGTGAAATTGTTGAGTTTTTTTAACTTGGATCTTTTTTATGGTTTTTATAGTGAATTTGTTGAGTTTTTTAACTTGGAACTTTATTTTATGGTATTTATAGTAAAATTGTAGAGTTTTTTAGCTTGGAAATATTTTATGGTTTTTATAGTGAATTTGTTGAGTTTTTTGACTTGGAGATTTTTTATGGATTAGTGAAATTGTTGAGTTTTTTTAACTTGGAACTTATTTAAATGATTTTTAGAGTGAAATTGTTGTGTTTTTTAACTTGGAACTTTATTTTATGGTATTTATAGTGAAATTGAAGAGTTTTTTAACTTGGAAATATTTTATGGTTTTTATAGTGAATTTGTTGTGTTTTTTAATTCAGAGATTTTTTTTGGATATTATAGTGAAAATGTTGAGGTTTTTTAACTTGGAACTTTTTTTTTTATGGTTTTTATAGTGAAATTGTTGAGTTTTCTAACCTGGAACTTACTTAAATGGTTTTTACAGTGAAATTGTCGAGTTTATTTAACTTGGAACTTATTTAAATGGTTTTTAGAGTGAAATTGTTGAGTTTTTTTTAACTAGGAACTTTTTTTTTTATGGTTTTTATAGTGAAATTGTTGAGTTTTTCTAACTTGGAACTTATTTAAATGAATTCTACAATGAAATTGTTGAGTTTTTTTAACTTGGAACTTTATTTTATGGTATTTAGAGTGAAATTGAAGAGTTTATTAACTTGGAAATGTTTTATGGTTTTTATAGTGAATTTGTTGAGTTTTTTAAATTGGAAATGTTTTATGGTTTTTATAGTGAATTTGTTGAGTTTTTTAAATTGGAAATGTTTTATGGATTTGTGAAATTATTGAGTTTTTTTAACTTGGAATTTTTTTTTATGGTTTTTATAGTGAAATTGTTGTGTTTTCTAATTTGGAACTGATTTAAATGGTTTTTATAGTTAAATATTTGAGTTTTTTTTCACTTGGAACTTTTTTTTTTATGGTTTTTATAGTGAAATTGTTGAGTTTTTTTAACTTGGAACTTTATTTTTATGATTTTTATTGTGAAATTGTTGAGTTTTTTTAACTTGAAACTTATTTAAATGGTTTTAATAGTAAAATTGTTGAGTTTTTTTAACTTGGATCCTTTTTATGGTTTTTATAGTGAATTTGTTGAGTTTTTTAACTTGGAGCTTTATTTTCAGGTATTTATAGTAAAATTGTAGAGATTTTTAGCTTGGAAATATTTTATGGTTTTTATAGTGAATTTGTTGAGTTTTTTAACTTGGAGATTTTTTATGGATTAATGAAATTGTTGAGTTTTTTTAACTTGGAACTTATTTAAATGGTTTTTAGAGTGAAATTGTTGTGTTTTTTAACTTGGAACTTTATTTTATGGTATTTATAGTGAAATTGAAGAGTTTTTTAACTTGGAAATATTTTATGGTTTTTATAGTGAATTTGTTATGTTTTTTAACTCAGAGATTTTTTTTGGATATTATAGTGAAAATGTTGAGGTTTTTTAACTTGGAACTTTTTTTATGGTTTTTATAGTGAAATTGTTGAGTTTACTAACCTAGAACTTATTTAAATGGTTTTTACAGTGAAATTGTCGAGTTTATTTAACTTGGAACTTATTTAAATGGTTTTTAGAGTGAAATTGTTGAGTTTTTTTTAACTAGGAACTTTTTTTATGGTTTTTATAGTGAAATTGTTGAGTTTTTCTAACTTGGAACTTATTTAAATGGATTCTACAATGAAATTGTTGAGTTTTTTTAACTTGGAACTTTATTTTATGGTATTTAGAGTGAAATTGAAGAGTTTATTAACTTGGAAATGTTTTATGGTTTTTATAGTGAATTTGTTGAGTTTTTTAAATTGGAAATGTTTTATGGTTTTTATAGTGAATTTGTTGAGTTTTTTAAATTGGAAATGTTTTATGGATTTGTGAAATTATTGAGTTTTTTTAACTTGGAACTTTTTTTTTATGGTTTTTATAGTGAAATTGTTGTGTTTTCTAATTTGGAACTGATTTAAATGGTTTTTATAGTTAAATATTTGAGTTTTTTTTCACTTGGAACTTTTTTTTATGGTTTTTATAGTGAAATTGTTGAGTTTTTTTAACTTGGAACTTTTTTTTAATGATTTTTATTGTGAAATTGTTGAGTTTTTTTAACTTGGAACTTATTTAAATGGTTTTAATAGTAAAATTGTTGAGTTTTTTTAACTTGGATCTTTTTTATGGTTTTTATAGTGAATTTGTTGAGTTTTTTAACTTGGAGCTTTATTTTATGGTATTTATAGTAAAATTGTAGAGTTTTTTAGCTTGGAAATATTTTATGGTTTTTATAGTGAATTTGTTGAGTTTTTTAACTTGGAGATTTTTTATGGATTAGTGAAATTGTTGAGTTTTTTTAACTTGGAACTTATTTAAATGGTTTTTAGAGTGAAATTGTTGTGTTTTTTAACTTGGAACTTTATTTTATGGTATTTATAGTGAAATTGAAGAGTTTTTTAACTTGGAAATATTTTATGGTTTTTATTGTGAATTTGTTGTGTTTTTTAACTCAGAGATTTTTTTTGGATATTATAGTGAAAATGTTGAGGTTTTTTAACTTGGAACTTTTTTTATGGTTTTTATAGTGAAATTGTTGAGTTTACTAACCTGGAATTTATTTAAATGGTTTTTACAGTGAAATTGTCGAGTTTATTTAACTTGGAACTTATTTAAATGGTTTTTAGAGTGAAATTGTTGAGTTTTTTTTTAACTAGGAACTTTTTTTATGGTTTTTATAGTGAAATTGTTGAGTTTTTCTAACTTGGAACTTATTTAAATGGATTCTACAATGAAATTGTTGAGTTTTTTTAACTTGGAACTTTATTTTATGGTATTTAGAGTGAAATTGAAGAGTTTATTAACTTGGAAATGTTTTATGGTTTTTATAGTGAATTTGTTGATTGTTTTAAATTGAAAATGTTTTATGGTTTTTATAGTGAATTTGTTGAGTTTTTTAACTTGGAAAAATGTTTTATGGATTTGTGAAATTATTGAGTTTTTTTAACTTGGAACTTTTTTTTATGGTTTTTATAGTGAAATTGTTGTGTTTTCTAATTTGGAATTGATTTAAATGGTTTTTATAGTTAAATATTTGAGTTGTTTTTCACTTGGAACTTTTTTTTTATGGTTTTTATAGTGAAATTGTTGAGTTTTTTTAACTTGGAACTTTTTTTTTATGATTTTTATTGTGAAATTGTTGAGTTTTTTTAACTTGGAACTTATTTAAATGGTTTTAATAGTGAAATTGTTGAGTTTTTTTAACTTGGATCTTTTTTATGGTTTTTATAGTGAATTTGTTGAGTTTTTTAACTTGGAACTTTATTTTATGGTATTTATAGTAAAATTGTAGAGTTTTTTAGCTTGGAAATATTTTATGGTTTTTATAGTGAATTTGTTGAGTTTTTTGACTTGGAGATTTTTTATGGCTTAGTGAAATTGTTGAGTTTTTTTAACTTGGAACTTATTTAAATGGTTTTAATAGTGAAATTGTTGAGTTTTTATAACTTGGAACTTTATTTTTACTAGCAAAATTATTGAGTTTTTTAACTTGGAACTTTTTTTTATGGTTTTTATAGTGATATTGTTGAGTTTTTTAAGTTAGAACTTTATTTTATGGTATTTATAGTGAAATTGTTGAGTTTTTTTAACTTGGAAATATTTTATGGTTTTTATAATGAATTTGTTGAGTTTTTTTAACTTGGAGATTTTTTATGGATTAGTGAAAATGTTGAGTTTTTTTATCTAGGAACCTTTTTTTATAGCAAAATTATTGAGTTTTTTAACTTGGAACTTTTTTTATGGTTTTTATAGTGAAATTGTTGATTTTTCTAACTTGGAACTTATTTAAATGGTTTTTATAATGAAATTGTTGAGTTTTTTAGACTAGGAACTTTTTTTAACTTGGAACTTTTTTTTATGGTTTTTATAGTGAAATTGTTGATTTGTTTATCTTGGAACTTTTTTTTTATGGTTTTTATAGTGAAATTGTTAAGTTTTTTTAACTTGGAACCTTTTTTTATGGTTTTAATAGTGAAATTGTTGAGTTTTTAAACTTGGAACTTTATTTTATGGTATTTATAGTGAAATTGTAGAGTTTTTTAACTTGTAAGTAATTTATGATTTTTATAGTGAACTTGTTGAGTTTTTTAACTTGGTACTTTATTTTATGGTATTTATAGTGAATTTGTAGAGTTTTTTAACTTGGAAAGATTTTTATAGTGAATTTGTTGAGTTTTTTACCTTGGAAATTTTTTATGGATTAGTGAAATTATTGAGTTTTTTTAACTTGGAACTTTTTTTATGGCTTTTATAGTGAAATTGTTGTGTTTTCTAACTTGGAACTTATTTAAATGGTTTTTATAGAGAAATTGTTGAGTTTTTTTAACTTGGACCTTTTTTTATGGGTTTTATAGTGAAATTATTGAGTTTTTTTTAACTTGGAGCTTATTTAAATGGTTTTAATAGTGAAACTGTTGAGTTTTTTTAACTTAGATCTTTTTTATGGTTTTTATAGTGAATTTGTTGAGTTTTTTAAATTGGAACTTTATTTTATGGTATTTATAGTGAAATATTAGAGTTTTTTAGCTTGGAAATATTTTATGGTTTTTATAGTGAATTTGTTGAGTTTTTTAACTTGGAGATTTTTTATGGATTAGTGAAATTGTTGAGTTTTTTTTAACTTGGAACTTATTTAAATGGTTTTTAGAGTGAAATTGTTGTGTTTTTTAACTTGGAACTTTATTTTATGGTATTTATAGTGAAATTGAAGAGTTTTTTAACTTGGAAATATTTTATGGTTTTTATAGTGAATTTGTTGTGTTTTTTAACTCAGAGATTTTTTTTGGATATTATAGTGAAAATGTTGAGGTTTTTTAACTTGGAACTTTTTTTATGGTTTTTATAGTGAAATTGTTGAGTTTACTAACCTGGAATTTATTTAAATGGTTTTTACAGTGAAATTGTCGAGTTTATTTAACTTGGAACTTATTTAAATGGTTTTTAGAGTGAAATTGTTGAGTTTTTTTATAACTTGAAACTTTTTTTTTATGGTTTTTACAGCGAAATTGTTGAGTTTTTCTAACTTGGAATTTATTTAAATGGATTCAACAATGAAATTGTTGAGTTTTTTAACTTGGAACTTTATTTTATGGTATTTAGAGTGAAATAAAAGAGTTTATTAACTTGGAAATGTTTTATGGTTTTTATAGTGAATTTGTTGAGTTTTTTAACTTGGAAATTTTTTATGGATTTGTGAAATTTTTGAGTTTTTTTAACTTGGAACTTTTTTTATGGTTTTTATAGTGAAATTGTTGTGTTTTCTAATTTGAAACTGATTTAAATGGTTTTTATATTTAAATATTTGAGTTTTTTTTCACTTGGAACTTTTTTTTATGGTTTTTATAGTGAAATTGTTGAGTTTTTTTAAATTGAACTTTTTTTTTATGATTTTTATTGTTAAATTGTTAAGTTTTTTTAACTTGGAACTTATATAAATGTTTTTAATAGTGAAATTGTTGAGTTTTTTTAACTTGGATCTTTTTTATGGTTTTTATAGTGAATTTGTTGAGTTTTTTAACTTGGAACTTTATTTTATGGTATTTATAGTAAAATTGTAGAGTTTTTTAGCTTGGAAATATTTTATGGTTTTTATAGTGAATTTGTTGAGTTTTTTGACTTGGAGATTTTTTATGGATTAGTGAAATTGTTGAGTTTTTTTAACTTGGAACTTATTTAAATGGTTTTTAGAGTGAAATTGTTGTGTTTTTTAACTTGGAACTTTATTTTATGGTATTTATAGTGAAATTGAAGAGTTTTTTAACTTGGAAATATTTTATGGTTTTTATAGTGAATTTGTTGTGTTTTTTAATTCAGAGATTTTTTTTGGATATTATAGTGAAAATGTTGAGGTTTTTTAACTTGGAACTTTTTTTTTATGGTTTTTATAGTGAAATTGTTGAGTTTTCTAACCTGGAACTTACTTAAATGGTTTTTACAGTGAAATTGTCGAGTTTATTTAACTTGGAACTTATTTAAATGGTTTTTAGAGTGAAATTGTTGAGTTTTTTTTAACTAGGAACTTTTTTTTATGGTTTTTATAGTGAAATTGTTGAGTTTTTCTAACTTGGAACTTATTTAAATGAATTCTACAATGAAATTGTTGAGTTTTTTTAACTTGGAACTTTATTTTATGGTATTTAGAGTGAAATTGAAGAGTTTATTAACTTGGAAATGTTTTATGGTTTTTATAGTGGATTTGTTGAGTTTTTTAAATTGGAAATGTTTTATGGTTTTTATAGTGAATTTGTTGAGTTTTTTAAATTGGAAATGTTTTATGGATTTGTGAAATTATTGAGTTTTTTTAACTTGGAATTTTTTTTTTATGGTTTTAAAGTGAAATTGTTGTGTTTTCTAATTTGGAACTGATTTAAATGGTTTTTATAGTTAAATATTTGAGTTTTTTTTCACTTGGAACTTTTTTTTTATGGTTTTTATAGTGAAATTGTTGAGTTTTTTTAACTTGGAACTTTTTTTTAATGATTTTTATTGTTAAATTGTTGAGTTTTTTTAACTTGGAACTTATATAAATGTTTTTAATAGTGAAATTGTTGAGTTTTTTTAACTTGGATCTTTTTTATGGTTTTTATAGTGAATTTGTTGAGTTTTTTAACTTGGAACTTTATTTTATGGTATTTATAGTAAAATTGTAGAGTTTTTTAGCTTGGAAATATTTTATGGTTTTTATAGTGAATTTGTTGAGTTTTTTGACTTGGAGATTTTTTATGGATTAGTGAAATTGTTGAGTTTTTTTAACTTGGAACTTATTTAAATGATTTTTAGAGTGAAATTGTTGTGTTTTTTAACTTGGAACTTTATTTTATGGTATTTATAGTGAAATTGAAGAGTTTTTTAACTTGGAAATATTTTATGGTTTTTATAGTGAATTTGTTGTGTTTTTTAATTCAGAGATTTTTTTTGGATATTATAGTGAAAATGTTGAGGTTTTTTAACTTGGAACTTTTTTTTTATGGTTTTTATAGTGAAATTGTTGAGTTTTCTAACCTGGAACTTACTTAAATGGTTTTTACAATGAAATTGTCGAGTTTATTTAACTTGGAACTTATTTTAATGGTTTTTAGAGTGAAATTGTTGAGTTTTTTTTAACTAGGAACTTTTTTTTTATGGTTTTTATAGTGAAATTGTTGAGTTTTTCTAACTTGGAACTTATTTAAATGAATTCTACAATGAAATTGTTGAGTTTTTTTAACTTGGAACTTTATTTTATGGTATTTAGAGTGAAATTGAAGAGTTTATTAACTTGGAAATGTTTTATGGTTTTTATAGTGAATTTGTTGAGTTTTTTAAATTGGAAATGTTTTATGGTTTTTATAGTGAATTTGTTGAGTTTTTTAAATTGGAAATGTTTTATGGATTTGTGAAATTATTGAGTTTTTTTAACTTGGAATTTTTTTTTATGGTTTTTATAGTGAAATTGTTGTGTTTTCTAATTTGGAACTGATTTAAATGGTTTTTATAGTTAAATATTTGAGTTTTTTTTCACTTGGAACTTTTTTTTTTTTATGGTTTTTATAGTGAAATTGTTGAGTTTTTTTAACTTGGAACTTTATTTTTATGATTTTTATTGTGAAATTGTTGAGTTTTTTTAACTTGAAACTTATTTAAATGGTTTTAATAGTAAAATTGTTGAGTTTTTTTAACTTGGATCTTTTTTATGGTTTTTATAGTGAATTTGTTGAGTTTTTTAACTTGGAGCTTTATTTTCAGGTATTTATAGTAAAATTGTAGAGTTTTTTAGCTTGGAAATATTTTATGGTTTTTATAGTGAATTTGTTGAGTTTTTTAACTTGGAGATTTTTTATGGATTAATGAAATTGTTGAGTTTTTTTAACTTGGAACTTATTTAAATGGTTTTTAGAGTGAAATTGTTGTGTTTTTTAACTTGGAACTTTATTTTATGGTATTTATAGTGAAATTGAAGAGTTTTTTAACTTGGAAATATTTTATGGTTTTTATAGTGAATTTGTTATGTTTTTTAACTCAGAGATTTTTTTTGGATATTATAATGAAAATGTTGAGGTTTTTTAACTTGGAACTTTTTTTATGGTTTTTATAGTGAAATTGTTGAGTTTACTAACCTAGAACTTATTTAAATGGTTTTTACAGTGAAATTGTCGAGTTTATTTAACTTGGAACTTATTTAAATGGTTTTTAGAGTGAAATTGTTGAGTTTTTTTTAACTAGGAACTTTTTTTATGGTTTTTATAGTGAAATTGTTGAGTTTTTCTAACTTGGAACTTATTTAAATGGATTCTACAATGAAATTGTTGAGTTTTTTTAACTTGGAACTTTATTTTATGGTATTTAGAGTGAAATTGAAGAGTTTATTAACTTGGAAATGTTTTATGGTTTTTATAGTGAATTTGTTGAGTTTTTTAAATTGGAAATGTTTTATGGTTTTTATAGTGAATTTGTTGAGTTTTTTAAATTGGAAATGTTTTATGGATTTGTGAAATTATTGAGTTTTTTTAACTTGGAACTTTTTTTTTATGGTTTTTATAGTGAAATTGTTGTGTTTTCTAATTTGGAACTGATTTAAATGGTTTTTATAGTTAAATATTTGAGTTTTTTTTCACTTGGAACTTTTTTTTATGGTTTTTATAGTGAAATTGTTGAGTTTTTTTAACTTGGAACTTTTTTTTAATGATTTTTATTGTGAAATTGTTGAGTTTTTTTAACTTGGAACTTATTTAAATGGTTTTAATAGTGAAATTGTTGAGTTTTTTTAACTTTGATCTTTTTTATGGTTTTTATAGTGAATTTGTTGAGTTTTTTAACTTGGAACTTTATTTTATGGTATTTATAGTAAAATTGTAGAGTTTTTTAGCTTGGAAATATTTTATGGTTTTTATAGTGAATTTGTTGAGTTTTTTGACTTGGAGATTTTTTATGGCTTAGTGAAATTGTTGAGTTTTTTTAACTTGGAACTTATTTAAATGGTTTTAATAGTGAAATTGTTGAGTTTTTATAACTTGGAACTTTATTTTTACTAGCAAAATTATTGAGTTTTTTAACTTGGAACTTTTTTTTTATGGTTTTTATAGTGATATTGTTGAGTTTTTTAAGTTAGAACTTTATTTTATGGTATTTATAGTGAAATTGTTGAGTTTTTTTAACTTGGAAATATTTTATGGTTTTTATAATGAATTTGTTGAGTTTTTTTAACTTGGAGATTTTTTATGGATTAGTGAAAATGTTGAGTTTTTTTATCTAGGAACCTTTTTTTATAGCAAAATTATTGAGTTTTTTAACTTGGAACTTTTTTTATGGTTTTTATAGTGAAATTGTTGATTTTTCTAACTTGGAACTTATTTAAATGGTTTTTATAATGAAATTGTTGAGTTTTTTAGACTAGGAACTTTTTTTAACTTGGAACTTTTTTTATGGTTTTTATAGTGAAATTGTTGATTTGTTTATCTTGGAACTTTTTTTTATGGTTTTTATAGTGAAATTGTTAAGTTTTTTTAACTTGGAACCTTTTTTTATGGTTTTAATAGTGAAATTGTTGAGTTTTTAAACTTGGAACTTTATTTTATGGTATTTATAGTGAAATTGTAGAGTTTTTTAACTTGTAAGTAATTTATGATTTTTATAGTGAACTTGTTGAGTTTTTTAACTTGGAACTTTATTTTATGGTATTTATAGTGAATTTGTAGAGTTTTTTTAACTTGGAAAGATTTTTATAGTGAATTTGTTGAGTTTTTTACCTTGGAAATTTTTTATGGATTAGTGAAATTATTGAGTTTTTTTAACTTGGAACTTTTTTTATGGCTTTTATAGTGAAATTGTTGTGTTTTCTAACTTGGAACTTATTTAAATGGTTTTTATAGAGAAATTGTTGAGTTTTTTTAACTTGGACCTTTTTTTATGGGTTTTATAGTGAAATTATTGAGTTTTTTTTAACTTGGAGCTTATTTAAATGGTTTTAATAGTGAAACTGTTGAGTTTTTTTAACTTAGATCTTTTTTATGGTTTTTATAGTGAATTTGTTGAGTTTTTTAAATTGGAACTTTATTTTATGGTATTTATAGTGAAATATTAGAGTTTTTTAGCTTGGAAATATTTTATGGTTTTTATAGTGAATTTGTTGAGTTTTTTAACTTGGAGATTTTTTATGGATTAGTGAAATTGTTGAGTTTTTTTTAACTTGGAACTTATTTAAATGGTTTTTAGAGTGAAATTGTTGTGTTTTTTAACTTGGAACTTTATTTTATGGTATTTATAGTGAAATTGAAGAGTTTTTTAACTTGGAAATATTTTATGGTTTTTATAGTGAATTTGTTGTGTTTTTTAACTCAGAGATTTTTTTTGGATATTATAGTGAAAACGTTGAGGTTTTTTAACTTGGAACTTTTTTTATGGTTTTTATAGTGAAATTGTTGAGTTTACTAACCTGGAATTTATTTAAATGGTTTTTACAGTGAAATTGTCGAGTTTATTTAACTTGGAACTTATTTAAATGGTTTTTAGAGTGAAATTGTTGAGTTTTTTTATAACTTGAAACTTTTTTTTTATGGTTTTTACAGCGAAATTGTTGAGTTTTTCTAACTTGGAATTTATTTAAATGGATTCAACAATGAAATTGTTGAGTTTTTTAACTTGGAACTTTATTTTATGGTATTTAGAGTGAAATAAAAGAGTTTATTAACTTGGAAATGTTTTATGGTTTTTATAGTGAATTTGTTGAGTTTTTTAACTTGGAAATTTTTTATGGATTTGTGAAATTTTTGAGTTTTTTTAACTTGGAACTTTTTTTATGGTTTTTATAGTGAAATTGTTGTGTTTTCTAATTTGAAACTGATTTAAATGGTTTTTATATTTAAATATTTGAGTTTTTTTTCACTTGGAACTTTTTTTTATGGTTTTTATAGTGAAATTGTTGAGTTTTTTTAAATTGAACTTTTTTTTTATGATTTTTATTGTTAAATTGTTAAGTTTTTTTAACTTGGAACTTATATAAATGTTTTTAATAGTGAAATTGTTGAGTTTTTTTAACTTGGATCTTTTTTATGGTTTTTATAGTGAATTTGTTGAGTTTTTTAACTTGGAACTTTATTTTATGGTATTTATAGTAAAATTGTAGAGTTTTTTAGCTTGGAAATATTTTATGGTTTTTATAGTGAATTTGTTGAGTTTTTTGACTTGGAGATTTTTTATGGATTAGTGAAATTGTTGAGTTTTTTTTAACTTGGAACTTATTTAAATGGTTTTTAGAGTGAAATTGTTGTGTTTTTTAACTTGGAACTTTATTTTATGGTATTTATAGTGAAATTGAAGAGTTTTTTAACTTGGAAATATTTTATGGTTTTTATAGTGATTTTGTTGTGTTTTTTAATTCAGAGATTTTTTTTGGATATTATAGTGAAAATGTTGAGGTTTTTTAACTTGGAACTTTTTTTTATGGTTTTTATAGTGAAATTGTTGAGTTTTCTAACCTGGAACTTACTTAAATGGTTTTTACAGTGAAATTGTCGAGTTTATTTAACTTGGAACTTATTTAAATGGTTTTTAGAGTGAAATTGTTGAGTTTTTTTTAACTAGGAACTTTTTTTATGGTTTTTATAGTGAAATTGTTGAGTTTTTCTAACTTGGAACTTATTTAAATGAATTCTACAATGAAATTGTTGAGTTTTTTTAACTTGGAACTTTATTTTATGGTATTTAGAGTGAAATTGAAGAGTTTATTAACTTGGAAATGTTTTATGGTTTTTATAGTGGATTTGTTGAGTTTTTTAACTTGGAAATGTTTTATGGTTTTTATAGTGAATTTGTTGAGTTTTTTAAATTGGAAATGTTTTATGGATTTGTGAAATTATTGAGTTTTTTTAACTTGGAATTTTTTTTTTATGGTTTTAAAGTGAAATTGTTGTGTTTTCTAATTTGGAACTGATTTAAATGGTTTTTATAGTTAAATATTTGAGTTTTTTTTCACTTGGAACTTTTTTTTTATGGTTTTTATAGTGAAATTGTTGAGTTTTTTTAACTTGGAACTTTTTTTTAATGATTTTTATTGTTAAATTGTTGAGTTTTTTTAACTTGGAACTTATATAAATGTTTTTAATAGTGAAATTGTTGAGTTTTTTTAACTTGGATCTTTTTTATGGTTTTTATAGTGAATTTGTTGAGTTTTTTAACTTGGAACTTTATTTTATGGTATTTATAGTAAAATTGTAGAGTTTTTTAGCTTGGAAATATTTTATGGTTTTTATAGTGAATTTGTTGAGTTTTTTGACTTGGAGATTTTTTATGGATTAGTGAAATTGTTGAGTTTTTTTAACTTGGAACTTATTTAAATGATTTTTAGAGTGAAATTGTTGTGTTTTTTAACTTGGAACTTTATTTTATGGTATTTATAGTGAAATTGAAGAGTTTTTTAACTTGGAAATATTTTATGGTTTTTATAGTGAATTTGTTGTGTTTTTTAATTCAGAGATTTTTTTTGGATATTATAGTGAAAATGTTGAGGTTTTTTAACTTGGAACTTTTTTTTATGGTTTTTATAGTGAAATTGTTGAGTTTTCTAACCTGGAACTTACTTAAATGGTTTTTACAGTGAAATTGTCGAGTTTATTTAACTTGGAACTTATTTAAATGGTTTTTAGAGTGAAATTGTTGAGTTTTTTTTAACTAGGAACTTTTTTTTATGGTTTTTATAGTGAAATTGTTGAGTTTTTCTAACTTGGAACTTATTTAAATGAATTCTACAATGAAATTGTTGAGTTTTTTTAACTTGGAACTTTATTTTATGGTATTTAGAGTGAAATTGAAGAGTTTATTAACTTGGAAATGTTTTATGGTTTTTATAGTGGATTTGTTGAGTTTTTTAAATTGGAAATGTTTTATGGTTTTTATAGTGAATTTGTTGAGTTTTTTAAATTGGAAATGTTTTATGGATTTGTGAAATTATTGAGTTTTTTTAACTTGGAATTTTTTTTTTATGGTTTTAAAGTGAAATTGTTGTGTTTTCTAATTTGGAACTGATTTAAATGGTTTTTATAGTTAAATATTTGAGTTTTTTTTCACTTGGAACTTTTTTTTTATGGTTTTTATAGTGAAATTGTTGAGTTTTTTTAACTTGGAACTTTTTTTTAATGATTTTTATTGTTAAATTGTTGAGTTTTTTTAACTTGGAACTTATATAAATGTTTTTAATAGTGAAATTGTTGAGTTTTTTTAACTTGGATCTTTTTTATGGTTTTTATAGTGAATTTGTTGAGTTTTTTAACTTGGAACTTTATTTTATGGTATTTATAGTAAAATTGTAGAGTTTTTTAGCTTGGAAATATTTTATGGTTTTTATAGTGAATTTGTTGAGTTTTTTGACTTGGAGATTTTTTATGGATTAGTGAAATTGTTGAGTTTTTTTAACTTGGAACTTATTTAAATGATTTTTAGAGTGAAATTGTTGTGTTTTTTAACTTGGAACTTTATTTTATGGTATTTATAGTGAAATTGAAGAGTTTTTTAACTTGGAAATATTTTATGGTTTTTATAGTGAATTTGTTGTGTTTTTTAATTCAGAGATTTTTTTTGGATATTATAGTGAAAATGTTGTGGTTTTTTAACTTGGAACTTTTTTTTATGGTTTTTATAGTGAAATTGTTGAGTTTTCTAACCTGGAACTTACTTAAATGGTTTTTACAGTGAAATTGTCGAGTTTATTTAACTTGGAACTTATTTAAATGGTTTTTAGAGTGAAATTGTTGAGTTTTTTTTAACTAGGAACTTTTTTTTTATGGTTTTTATAGTGAAATTGTTGAGTTTTTCTAACTTGGAACTTATTTAAATGAATTCTACAATGAAATTGTTGAGTTTTTTTAACTTGGAACTTTATTTTATGGTATTTAGAGTGAAATTGAAGAGTTTATTAACTTGGAAATGTTTTATGGTTTTTATAGTGAATTTGTTGAGTTTTTTAAATTGGAAATGTTTTATGGTTTTTATAGTGAATTTGTTGAGTTTTTTAAATTGGAAATGTTTTATGGATTTGTGAAATTATTGAGTTTTTTTAACTTGGAATTTTTTTTTATGGTTTTTATAGTGAAATTGTTGTGTTTTCTAATTTGGAACTGATTTAAATGGTTTTTATAGTTAAATATTTGAGTTTTTTTTCACTTGGAACTTTTTTTTTTATGGTTTTTATAGTGAAATTGTTGAGTTTTTTTAACTTGGAACTTTATTTTTATGATTTTTATTGTGAAATTGTTGAGTTTTTTTAACTTGAAACTTATTTAAATGGTTTTAATAGTAAAATTGTTGAGTTTTTTTAACTTGGATCTTTTTTATGGTTTTTATAGTGAATTTGTTGAGTTTTTTAACTTGGAGCTTTATTTTCAGGTATTTATAGTAAAATTGTAGAGTTTTTTAGCTTGGAAATATTTTATGGTTTTTATAGTGAATTTGTTGAGTTTTTTAACTTGGAGATTTTTTATGGATTAATGAAATTGTTGAGTTTTTTTAACTTGGAACTTATTTAAATGGTTTTTAGAGTGAAATTGTTGTGTTTTTTAACTTGGAACTTTATTTTATGGTATTTATAGTGAAATTGAAGAGTTTTTTAACTTGGAAATATTTTATGGTTTTTATAGTGAATTTGTTATGTTTTTTAACTCAGAGATTTTTTTTGGATATTATAGTGAAAATGTTGAGGTTTTTTAACTTGGAACTTTTTTTATGGTTTTTATAGTGAAATTGTTGAGTTTACTAACCTAGAACTTATTTAAATGGTTTTTACAGTGAAATTGTCGAGTTTATTTAACTTGGAACTTATTTAAATGGTTTTTAGAGTGAAATTGTTGAGTTTTTTTTAACTAGGAACTTTTTTTATGGTTTTTATAGTGAAATTGTTGAGTTTTTCTAACTTGGAACTTATTTAAATGGATTCTACAATGAAATTGTTGAGTTTTTTTAACTTGGAACTTTATTTTATGGTATTTAGAGTGAAATTGAAGAGTTTATTAACTTGGAAATGTTTTATGGTTTTTATAGTGGATTTGTTGAGTTTTTTAAATTGGAAATGTTTTATGGTTTTTATAGTGAATTTGTTGAGTTTTTTAAATTGGAAATGTTTTATGGATTTGTGAAATTATTGAGTTTTTTTAACTTGGAACTTTTTTTTTATGGTTTTTATAGTGAAATTGTTGTGTTTTCTAATTTGGAACTGATTTAAATGGTTTTTATAGTTAAATATTTGAGTTTTTTTTCACTTGGAACTTTTTTTTATGGTTTTTATAGTGAAATTGTTGAGTTTTTTTAACTTGGAACTTTTTTTTAATGATTTTTATTGTGAAATTGTTGAGTTTTTTTAACTTGGAACTTATTTAAATGGTTTTAATAGTAAAATTGTTGAGTTTTTTTAACTTGGATCTTTTTTATGGTTTTTATAGTGAATTTGTTGAGTTTTTTAACTTGGAGCTTTATTTTATGGTATTTATAGTAAAATTGTAGAGTTTTTTAGCTTGGAAATATTTTATGGTTTTTATAGTGAATTTGTTGAGTTTTTTAACTTGGAGATTTTTTATGGATTAGTGAAATTGTTGAGTTTTTTTAACTTGGAACTTATTTAAATGGTTTTTAGAGTGAAATTGTTGTGTTTTTTAACTTGGAACTTTATTTTATGGTATTTATAGTGAAATTGAAGAGTTTTTTAACTTGGAAATATTTTATGGTTTTTATTGTGAATTTGTTGTGTTTTTTAACTCAGAGATTTTTTTTGGATATTATAGTGAAAATGTTGAGGTTTTTTAACTTGGAACTTTTTTTATGGTTTTTATAGTGAAATTGTTGAGTTTACTAACCTGGAATTTATTTAAATGGTTTTTACAGTGAAATTGTCGAGTTTATTTAACTTGGAACTTATTTAAATGGTTTTTAGAGTGAAATTGTTGAGTTTTTTCTTAACTAGGAACTTTTTTTTATGGTTTTTATAGTGAAATTGTTGAGTTTTTCTAACTTGGAACTTATTTAAATGGATTCTACAATGAAATTGTTGAGTTTTTTTAACTTGGAACTTTATTTTATGGTATTTAGAGTGAAATTGAAGAGTTTATTAACTTGGAAATGTTTTATGGTTTTTATAGTGAATTTGTTGATTGTTTTAAATTGGAAATGTTTTATGGTTTTTATAGTGAATTTGTTGAGTTTTTTAACTTGGAAAAATGTTTTATGGATTTGTGAAATTATTGAGTTTTTTTAACTTGGAACTTTTTTTTATGGTTTTTATAGTGAAATTGTTGTGTTTTCTAATTTGGAATTGATTTAAATGGTTTTTATAGTTAAATATTTGAGTTTTTTTTCACTTGGAACTTTTTATTTATGGTTTTTATAGTGAAATTGTTGAGTTTTTTTAACTTGGAACTTTTTTTTTTATGATTTTTATTGTGAAATTGTTGAGTTTTTTTAACTTGGAACTTATTTAAATGGTTTTAATAGTGAAATTGTTGAGTTTTTTTAACTTGGATCTTTTTTATGGTTTTTATAGTGAATTTGTTGAGTTTTTTAACTTGGAACTTTATTTTATGGTATTTATAGTAAAATTGTAGAGTTTTTTAGCTTGGAAATATTTTATGGTTTTTATAGTGAATTTGTTGAGTTTTTTGACTTGGAGATTTTTTATGGCTTAGTGAAATTGTTGAGTTTTTTTAACTTGGAACTTATTTAAATGGTTTTAATAGTGAAATTGTTGAGTTTTTATAACTTGGAACTTTATTTTTACTAGCAAAATTATTGAGTTTTTTAACTTGGAACTTTTTTTTATGGTTTTTATAGTGATATTGTTGAGTTTTTTAAGTTAGAACTTTATTTTATGGTATTTATAGTGAAATTGTTGAGTTTTTTTAACTTGGAAATATTTTATGGTTTTTATAATGAATTTGTTGAGTTTTTTTAACTTGGAGATTTTTTATGGATTAGTGAAAATGTTGAGTTTTTTTATCTAGGAACCTTTTTTTATAGCAAAATTATTGAGTTTTTTAACTTGGAACTTTTTTTATGGTTTTTATAGTGAAATTGTTGATTTTTCTAACTTGGAACTTATTTAAATGGTTTTTATAATGAAATTGTTGAGTTTTTTAGACTAGGAACTTTTTTTAACTTGGAACTTTTTTTATGGTTTTTATAGTGAAATTGTTGATTTGTTTATCTTGGAACTTTTTTTTTATGGTTTTTATAGTGAAATTGTTAAGTTTTTTTAACTTGGAACCTTTTTTTATGGTTTTAATAGTGAAATTGTTGAGTTTTTAAACTTGGAACTTTATTTTATGGTATTTATAGTGAAATTGTAGAGTTTTTTAACTTGTAAGTAATTTATGATTTTTATAGTGAACTTGTTGAGTTTTTTAACTTGGAACTTTATTTTATGGTATTTATAGTGAATTTGTAGAGTTTTTTAACTTGGAAAGATTTTTATAGTGAATTTGTTGAGTTTTTTACCTTGGAAATTTTTTATGGATTAGTGAAATTATTGAGTTTTTTTAACTTGGAACTTTTTTTATGGCTTTTATAGTGAAATTGTTGTGTTTTCTAACTTGGAACTTATTTAAATGGTTTTTATAGAGAAATTGTTGAGTTTTTTTAACTTGGACCTTTTTTTATGGGTTTTATAGTGAAATTATTGAGTTTTTTTTAACTTGGAACTTATTTAAATGGTTTTAATAGTGAAACTGTTGAGTTTTTTTAACTTAGATCTTTTTTATGGTTTTTATAGTGAATTTGTTGAGTTTTTTAACTTGGAGGTTTATTTTATGGTATTTATAGTAAAATTGTAGAGTTTTTTAGCTTGGAAATATTTTATGGTTTTTATAGTGAATTTGTTGAGTTTTTTAACTTGGAGATTTTTTATGGATTAGTGAAATTGTTGAGTTTTTTTTAACTTGGAACTTATTTAAATGGTTTTTAGAGTGAAATTGTTGTGTTTTTTAACTTGGAACTTTATTTTATGGTATTTATAGTGAAATTGAAGAGTTTTTTAACTTGGAAATATTTTATGGTTTTTATTGTGAATTTGTTGTGTTTTTTAACTCAGAGATTTTTTTTGGATATTATAGTGAAAATGTTGAGGTTTTTTAACTTGGAACTTTTTTTATGGTTTTTATAGTGAAATTGTTGAGTTTACTAACCTGGAATTTATTTAAATGGTTTTTACAGTGAAATTGTCGAGTTTATTTAACTTGGAACTTATTTAAATGGTTTTTAGAGTGAAATTGTTGAGTTTTTTCTTAACTAGGAACTTTTTTTTATGGTTTTTATAGTGAAATTGTTGAGTTTTTCTAACTTGGAACTTATTTAAATGGATTCTACAATGAAATTGTTGAGTTTTTTTAACTTGGAACTTTATTTTATGGTATTTAGAGTGAAATTGAAGAGTTTATTAACTTGGAAATGTTTTATGGTTTTTATAGTGAATTTGTTGATTGTTTTAAATTGGAAATGTTTTATGGTTTTTATAGTGAATTTGTTGAGTTTTTTAACTTGGAAAAATGTTTTATGGATTTGTGAAATTATTGAGTTTTTTTAACTTGGAACTTTTATTTATGGTTTTTATAGTGAAATTGTTGTGTTTTCTAATTTGGAATTGATTTAAATGGTTTTTATAGTTAAATATTTGAGTTTTTTTTCACTTGGAACTTTTTATTTATGGTTTTTATAGTGAAATTGTTGAGTTTTTTTAACTTGGAACTTTTTTTTTATGATTTTTATTGTGAAATTGTTGAGTTTTTTTAACTTGGAACTTATTTAAATGGTTTTAATAGTGAAATTGTTGAGTTTTTTTAACTTGGATCTTTTTTATGGTTTTTATAGTGAATTTGTTGAGTTTTTTAACTTGGAACTTTATTTTATGGTATTTATAGTAAAATTGTAGAGTTTTTTAGCTTGGAAATATTTTATGGTTTTTATAGTGAATTTGTTGAGTTTTTTGACTTGGAGATTTTTTATGGCTTAGTGAAATTGTTGAGTTTTTTTAACTTGGAACTTATTTAAATGGTTTTAATAGTGAAATTGTTGAGTTTTTATAACTTGGAACTTTATTTTTACTAGCAAAATTATTGAGTTTTTTAACTTGGAACTTTTTTTTATGGTTTTTATAGTGATATTGTTGAGTTTTTTAAGTTAGAACTTTATTTTATGGTATTTATAGTGAAATTGTTGAGTTTTTTTAACTTGGAAATATTTTATGGTTTTTATAATGAATTTGTTGAGTTTTTTTAACTTGGAGATTTTTTATGGATTAGTGAAAATGTTGAGTTTTTTTATCTAGGAACCTTTTTTTATAGCAAAATTATTGAGTTTTTTAACTTGGAACTTTTTTTATGGTTTTTATAGTGAAATTGTTGATTTTTCTAACTTGGAACTTATTTAAATGGTTTTTATAATGAAATTGTTGAGTTTTTTAGACTAGGAACTTTTTTTAACTTGGAACTTTTTTTATGGTTTTTATAGTGAAATTGTTGATTTGTTTATCTTGGAACTTTTTTTTTATGGTTTTTATAGTGAAATTGTTAAGTTTTTTTAACTTGGAACCTTTTTTTATGGTTTTAATAGTGAAATTGTTGAGTTTTTAAACTTGGAACTTTATTTTATGGTATTTATAGTGAAATTGTAGAGTTTTTTAACTTGTAAGTAATTTATGATTTTTATAGTGAACTTGTTGAGTTTTTTAACTTGGAACTTTATTTTATGGTATTTATAGTGAATTTGTAGAGTTTTTTAACTTGGAAAGATTTTTATAGTGAATTTGTTGAGTTTTTTACCTTGGAAATTTTTTATGGATTAGTGAAATTATTGAGTTTTTTTAACTTGGAACTTTTTTTATGGCTTTTATAGTGAAATTGTTGTGTTTTCTAACTTGGAACTTATTTAAATGGTTTTTATAGAGAAATTGTTGAGTTTTTTTAACTTGGACCTTTTTTTATGGGTTTTATAGTGAAATTATTGAGTTTTTTTTAACTTGGAACTTATTTAAATGGTTTTAATAGTGAAACTGTTGAGTTTTTTTAACTTAGATCTTTTTTATGGTTTTTATAGTGAATTTGTTGAGTTTTTTAACTTGGAGGTTTATTTTATGGTATTTATAGTAAAATTGTAGAGTTTTTTAGCTTGGAAATATTTTATGGTTTTTATAGTGAATTTGTTGAGTTTTTTAACTTGGAGATTTTTTATGGATTAGTGAAATTGTTGAGTTTTTTTTAACTTGGAACTTATTTAAATGGTTTTTAGAGTGAAATTGTTGTGTTTTTTAACTTGGAACTTTATTTTATGGTATTTATAGTGAAATTGAAGAGTTTTTTAACTTGGAAATATTTTATGGTTTTTATTGTGAATTTGTTGTGTTTTTTAACTCAGAGATTTTTTTTGGATATTATAGTGAAAATGTTGAGGTTTTTTAACTTGGAACTTTTTTTATGGTTTTTATAGTGAAATTGTTGAGTTTACTAACCTGGAATTTATTTAAATGGTTTTTACAGTGAAATTGTCGAGTTTATTTAACTTGGAACTTATTTAAATGGTTTTTAGAGTGAAATTGTTGAGTTTTTTCTTAACTAGGAACTTTTTTTTATGGTTTTTATAGTGAAATTGTTGAGTTTTTCTAACTTGGAACTTATTTAAATGGATTCTACAATGAAATTGTTGAGTTTTTTTAACTTGGAACTTTATTTTATGGTATTTAGAGTGAAATTGAAGAGTTTATTAACTTGGAAATGTTTTATGGTTTTTATAGTGAATTTGTTGATTGTTTTAAATTGGAAATGTTTTATGGTTTTTATAGTGAATTTGTTGAGTTTTTTAACTTGGAAAAATGTTTTATGGATTTGTGAAATTATTGAGTTTTTTTAACTTGGAACTTTTTTTTATGGTTTTTATAGTGAAATTGTTGTGTTTTCTAATTTGGAATTGATTTAAATGGTTTTTATAGTTAAATATTTGAGTTTTTTTTCACTTGGAACTTTTTATTTATGGTTTTTATAGTGAAATTGTTGAGTTTTTTTAACTTGGAACTTTTTTTTTATGATTTTTATTGTGAAATTGTTGAGTTTTTTTAACTTGGAACTTATTTAAATGGTTTTAATAGTGAAATTGTTGAGTTTTTTTAACTTGGATCTTTTTTATGGTTTTTATAGTGAATTTGTTGAGTTTTTTAACTTGGAACTTTATTTTATGGTATTTATAGTAAAATTGTAGAGTTTTTTAGCTTGGAAATATTTTATGGTTTTTATAGTGAATTTGTTGAGTTTTTTGACTTGGAGATTTTTTATGGCTTAGTGAAATTGTTGAGTTTTTTTAACTTGGAACTTATTTAAATGGTTTTAATAGTGAAATTGTTGAGTTTTTATAACTTGGAACTTTATTTTTACTAGCAAAATTATTGAGTTTTTTAACTTGGAACTTTTTTTTATGGTTTTTATAGTGATATTGTTGAGTTTTTTAAGTTAGAACTTTATTTTATGGTATTTATAGTGAAATTGTTGAGTTTTTTTAACTTGGAAATATTTTATGGTTTTTATAATGAATTTGTTGAGTTTTTTTAACTTGGAGATTTTTTATGGATTAGTGAAAATGTTGAGTTTTTTTATCTAGGAACCTTTTTTTATAGCAAAATTATTGAGTTTTTTAACTTGGAACTTTTTTTATGGTTTTTATAGTGAAATTGTTGATTTTTCTAACTTGGAACTTATTTAAATGGTTTTTATAATGAAATTGTTGAGTTTTTTAGACTAGGAACTTTTTTTAACTTGGAACTTTTTTTATGGTTTTTATAGTGAAATTGTTGATTTGTTTATCTTGGAACTTTTTTTTTATGGTTTTTATAGTGAAATTGTTAAGTTTTTTTAACTTGGAACCTTTTTTTATGGTTTTAATAGTGAAATTGTTGAGTTTTTAAACTTGGAACTTTATTTTATGGTATTTATAGTGAAATTGTAGAGTTTTTTAACTTGTAAGTAATTTATGATTTTTATAGTGAACTTGTTGAGTTTTTTAACTTGGAACTTTATTTTATGGTATTTATAGTGAATTTGTAGAGTTTTTTAACTTGGAAAGATTTTTATAGTGAATTTGTTGAGTTTTTTACCTTGGAAATTTTTTATGGATTAGTGAAATTATTGAGTTTTTTTAACTTGGAACTTTTTTTATGGCTTTTATAGTGAAATTGTTGTGTTTTCTAACTTGGAACTTATTTAAATGGTTTTTATAGAGAAATTGTTGAGTTTTTTTAACTTGGACCTTTTTTTATGGGTTTTATAGTGAAATTATTGAGTTTTTTTTAACTTGGAACTTATTTAAATGGTTTTAATAGTGAAACTGTTGAGTTTTTTTAACTTAGATCTTTTTTATGGTTTTTATAGTGAATTTGTTGAGTTTTTTAACTTGGAGGTTTATTTTATGGTATTTATAGTAAAATTGTAGAGTTTTTTAGCTTGGAAATATTTTATGGTTTTTATAGTGAATTTGTTGAGTTTTTTAACTTGGAGATTTTTTATGGATTAGTGAAATTGTTGAGTTTTTTTTTAACTTGGAACTTATTTAAATGGTTTTTAGAGTGAAATTGTTGTGTTTTTTAACTTGGAACTTTATTTTATGGTATTTATAGTGAAATTGAAGAGTTTTTTAACTTGGAAATATTTTATGGTTTTTATTGTGAATTTGTTGTGTTTTTTAACTCAGAGATTTTTTTTGGATATTATAGTGAAAATGTTGAGGTTTTTTAACTTGGAACTTTTTTTATGGTTTTTATAGTGAAATTGTTGAGTTTACTAACCTGGAATTTATTTAAATGGTTTTTACAGTGAAATTGTCGAGTTTATTTAACTTGGAACTTATTTAAATGGTTTTTAGAGTGAAATTGTTGAGTTTTTTCTTAACTAGGAACTTTTTTTTATGGTTTTTATAGTGAAATTGTTGAGTTTTTCTAACTTGGAACTTATTTAAATGGATTCTACAATGAAATTGTTGAGTTTTTTTAACTTGGAACTTTATTTTATGGTATTTAGAGTGAAATTGAAGAGTTTATTAACTTGGAAATGTTTTATGGTTTTTATAGTGAATTTGTTGATTGTTTTAAATTGGAAATGTTTTATGGTTTTTATAGTGAATTTGTTGAGTTTTTTAACTTGGAAAAATGTTTTATGGATTTGTGAAATTATTGAGTTTTTTTAACTTGGAACTTTTTTTTATGGTTTTTATAGTGAAATTGTTGTGTTTTCTAATTTGGAATTGATTTAAATGGTTTTTATAGTTAAATATTTGAGTTTTTTTTCACTTGGAACTTTTTTTTTATGGTTTTTATAGTGAAATTGTTGAGTTTTTTTAACTTGGAACTTTTTTTTTATGATTTTTATTGTGAAATTGTTGAGTTTTTTTAACTTGGAACTTATTTAAATGGTTTTAATAGTGAAATTGTTGAGTTTTTTTAACTTGGATCTTTTTTATGGTTTTTATAGTGAATTTGTTGAGTTTTTTAACTTGGAACTTTATTTTATGGTATTTATAGTAAAATTGTAGAGTTTTTTAGCTTGGAAATATTTTATGGTTTTTATAGTGAATTTGTTGAGTTTTTTGACTTGGAGATTTTTTATGGCTTAGTGAAATTGTTGAGTTTTTTTAACTTGGAACTTATTTAAATGGTTTTAATAGTGAAATTGTTGAGTTTTTATAACTTGGAACTTTATTTTTACTAGCAAAATTATTGAGTTTTTTAACTTGGAACTTTTTTTTATGGTTTTTATAGTGATATTGTTGAGTTTTTTAAGTTAGAACTTTATTTTATGGTATTTATAGTGAAATTGTTGAGTTTTTTTAACTTGGAAATATTTTATGGTTTTTATAATGAATTTGTTGAGTTTTTTTAACTTGGAGATTTTTTATGGATTAGTGAAAATGTTGAGTTTTTTTATCTAGGAACCTTTTTTTATAGCAAAATTATTGAGTTTTTTAACTTGGAACTTTTTTTATGGTTTTTATAGTGAAATTGTTGATTTTTCTAACTTGGAACTTATTTAAATGGTTTTTATAATGAAATTGTTGAGTTTTTTAGACTAGGAACTTTTTTTAACTTGGAACTTTTTTTATGGTTTTTATAGTGAAATTGTTGATTTGTTTATCTTGGAACTTTTTTTTTATGGTTTTTATAGTGAAATTGTTAAGTTTTTTTAACTTGGAACCTTTTTTTATGGTTTTAATAGTGAAATTGTTGAGTTTTTAAACTTGGAACTTTATTTTATGGTATTTATAGTGAAATTGTAGAGTTTTTTAACTTGTAAGTAATTTATGATTTTTATAGTGAACTTGTTGAGTTTTTTAACTTGGAACTTTATTTTATGGTATTTATAGTGAATTTGTAGAGTTTTTTAACTTGGAAAGATTTTTATAGTGAATTTGTTGAGTTTTTTACCTTGGAAATTTTTTATGGATTAGTGAAATTATTGAGTTTTTTTAACTTGGAACTTTTTTTATGGCTTTTATAGTGAAATTGTTGTGTTTTCTAACTTGGAACTTATTTAAATGGTTTTTATAGAGAAATTGTTGAGTTTTTTTAACTTGGACCTTTTTTTATGGGTTTTATAGTGAAATTATTGAGTTTTTTTTAACTTGGAACTTATTTAAATGGTTTTAATAGTGAAACTGTTGAGTTTTTTTAACTTAGATCTTTTTTATGGTTTTTATAGTGAATTTGTTGAGTTTTTTAACTTGGAGGTTTATTTTATGGTATTTATAGTAAAATTGTAGAGTTTTTTAGCTTGGAAATATTTTATGGTTTTTATAGTGAATTTGTTGAGTTTTTTAACTTGGAGATTTTTTATGGATTAGTGAAATTGTTGAGTTTTTTTTAACTTGGAACTTATTTAAATGGTTTTTAGAGTGAAATTGTTGTGTTTTTTAACTTGGAACTTTATTTTATGGTATTTATAGTGAAATTGAAGAGTTTTTTAACTTGGAAATATTTTATGGTTTTTATTGTGAATTTGTTGTGTTTTTTAACTCAGAGATTTTTTTTGGATATTATAGTGAAAATGTTGAGGTTTTTTAACTTGGAACTTTTTTTATGGTTTTTATAGTGAAATTGTTGAGTTTACTAACCTGGAATTTATTTAAATGGTTTTTACAGTGAAATTGTCGAGTTTATTTAACTTGGAACTTATTTAAATGGTTTTTAGAGTGAAATTGTTGAGTTTTTTCTTAACTAGGAACTTTTTTTTTATGGTTTTTATAGTGAAATTGTTGAGTTTTTCTAACTTGGAACTTATTTAAATGGATTCTACAATGAAATTGTTGAGTTTTTTTAACTTGGAACTTTATTTTATGGTATTTAGAGTGAAATTGAAGAGTTTATTAACTTGGAAATGTTTTATGGTTTTTATAGTGAATTTGTTGATTGTTTTAAATTGGAAATGTTTTATGGTTTTTATAGTGAATTTGTTGAGTTTTTTAACTTGGAAAAATGTTTTATGGATTTGTGAAATTATTGAGTTTTTTTAACTTGGAACTTTTTTTTATGGTTTTTATAGTGAAATTGTTGTGTTTTCTAATTTGGAATTGATTTAAATGGTTTTTATAGTTAAATATTTGAGTTTTTTTTCACTTGGAACTTTTTTTTTTATTGTTTTTATAGTGAAATTGTTGAGTTTTTTTAACTTGGAACTTTTTTTTTATGATTTTTATTGTGAAATTGTTGAGTTTTTTTAACTTGGAACTTATTTAAATGGTTTTAATAGTGAAATTGTTGAGTTTTTTTAACTTGGATCTTTTTTATGGTTTTTATAGTGAATTTGTTGAGCTTTTTAACTTGGAACTTTATTTTATGGTATTTATAGTAAAATTGTAGAGTTTTTTAGCTTGGAAATATTTTATGGTTTTTATAGTGAATTTGTTGAGTTTTTTGACTTGGAGATTTTTTATGGCTTAGTGAAATTGTTGAGTTTTTTTAACTTGGAACTTATTTAAATGGTTTTAATAGTGAAATTGTTGAGTTTTTATAACTTGGAACTTTATTTTTACTAGCAAAATTATTGAGTTTTTTAACTTGGAACTTTTTTTTATGGTTTTTATAGTGATATTGTTGAGTTTTTTAAGTTAGAACTTTATTTTATGGTATTTATAGTGAAATTGTTGAGTTTTTTTAACTTGGAAATATTTTATGGTTTTTATAATGAATTTGTTGAGTTTTTTTAACTTGGAGATTTTTTATGGATTAGTGAAAATGTTGAGTTTTTTTATCTAGGAACCTTTTTTTATAGCAAAATTATTGAGTTTTTTAACTTGGAACTTTTTTTATGGTTTTTATAGTGAAATTGTTGATTTTTCTAACTTGGAACTTATTTAAATGGTTTTTATAATGAAATTGTTGAGTTTTTTAGACTAGGAACTTTTTTTAACTTGGAACTTTTTTTATGGTTTTTATAGTGAAATTGTTGATTTGTTTATCTTGGAACTTTTTTTTTATGGTTTTTATAGTGAAATTGTTAAGTTTTTTTAACTTGGAACCTTTTTTTATGGTTTTAATAGTGAAATTGTTGAGTTTTTAAACTTGGAACTTTATTTTATGGTATTTATAGTGAAATTGTAGAGTTTTTTAACTTGTAAGTAATTTATGATTTTTATAGTGAACTTGTTGAGTTTTTTAACTTGGAACTTTATTTTATGGTATTTATAGTGAATTTGTAGAGTTTTTTAACTTGGAAAGATTTTTATAGTGAATTTGTTGAGTTTTTTACCTTGGAAATTTTTTATGGATTAGTGAAATTATTGAGTTTTTTTAACTTGGAACTTTTTTTATGGCTTTTATAGTGAAATTGTTGTGTTTTCTAACTTGGAACTTATTTAAATGGTTTTTATAGAGAAATTGTTGAGTTTTTTTAACTTGGACCTTTTTTTATGGGTTTTATAGTGAAATTATTGAGTTTTTTTTAACTTGGAGCTTATTTAAATGGTTTTAATAGTGAAACTGTTGAGTTTTTTTAACTTAGATCTTTTTTATGGTTTTTATAGTGAATTTGTTGAGTTTTTTAAATTGGAACTTTATTTTATGGTATTTATAGTGAAATATTAGAGTTTTTTAGCTTGGAAATATTTTATGGTTTTTATAGTGAATTTGTTGAGTTTTTTAACTTGGAGATTTTTTATGGATTAGTGAAATTGTTGAGTTTTTTTTAACTTGGAACTTATTTAAATGGTTTTTAGAGTGAAATTGTTGTGTTTTTTAACTTGGAACTTTATTTTATGGTATTTATAGTGAAATTGAAGAGTTTTTTAACTTGGAAATATTTTATGGTTTTTATTGTGAATTTGTTGTGTTTTTTAACTCAGAGATTTTTTTTGGATATTATAGTGAAAATGTTGAGGTTTTTTAACTTGGAACTTTTTTTATGGTTTTTATAGTGAAATTGTTGAGTTTACTAACCTGGAATTTATTTAAATGGTTTTTACAGTGAAATTGTCGAGTTTATTTAACTTGGAACTTATTTAAATGGTTTTTAGAGTGAAATTGTTGAGTTTTTTTTTAACTAGGAACTTTTTTTATGGTTTTTATAGTGAAATTGTTGAGTTTTTCTAACTTGGAACTTATTTAAATGGATTCTACAATGAAATTGTTGAGTTTTTTTAACTTGGAACTTTATTTTATGGTATTTAGAGTGAAATTGAAGAGTTTATTAACTTGGAAATGTTTTATGGTTTTTATAGTGAATTTGTTGATTGTTTTAAATTGGAAATGTTTTATGGTTTTTATAGTGAATTTGTTGAGTTTTTTAACTTGGAAAAATGTTTTATGGATTTGTGAAATTATTGAGTTTTTTTAACTTGGAACTTTTTTTTATGGTTTTTATAGTGAAATTGTTGTGTTTTCTAATTTGGAATTGATTTAAATGGTTTTTATAGTTAAATATTTGAGTTTTTTTTCACTTGGAACTTTTTTTTTTATTGTTTTTATAGTGAAATTGTTGAGTTTTTTTAACTTGGAACTTTTTTTTTATGATTTTTATTGTGAAATTGTTGAGTTTTTTTAACTTGGAACTTATTTAAATGGTTTTAATAGTGAAATTGTTGAGTTTTTTTAACTTGGATCTTTTTTATGGTTTTTATAGTGAATTTGTTGAGCTTTTTAACTTGGAACTTTATTTTATGGTATTTATAGTAAAATTGTAGAGTTTTTTAGCTTGGAAATATTTTATGGTTTTTATAGTGAATTTGTTGAGTTTTTTGACTTGGAGATTTTTTATGGCTTAGTGAAATTGTTGAGTTTTTTTAACTTGGAACTTATTTAAATGGTTTTAATAGTGAAATTGTTGAGTTTTTATAACTTGGAACTTTATTTTTACTAGCAAAATTATTGAGTTTTTTAACTTGGAACTTTTTTTTATGGTTTTTATAGTGATATTGTTGAGTTTTTTAAGTTAGAACTTTATTTTATGGTATTTATAGTGAAATTGTTGAGTTTTTTTAACTTGGAAATATTTTATGGTTTTTATAATGAATTTGTTGAGTTTTTTTAACTTGGAGATTTTTTATGGATTAGTGAAAATGTTGAGTTTTTTTATCTAGGAACCTTTTTTTATAGCAAAATTATTGAGTTTTTTAACTTGGAACTTTTTTTATGGTTTTTATAGTGAAATTGTTGATTTTTCTAACTTGGAACTTATTTAAATGGTTTTTATAATGAAATTGTTGAGTTTTTTAGACTAGGAACTTTTTTTAACTTGGAACTTTTTTTATGGTTTTTATAGTGAAATTGTTGATTTGTTTATCTTGGAACTTTTTTTTTATGGTTTTTATAGTGAAATTGTTAAGTTTTTTTAACTTGGAACCTTTTTTTATGGTTTTAATAGTGAAATTGTTGAGTTTTTAAACTTGGAACTTTATTTTATGGTATTTATAGTGAAATTGTAGAGTTTTTTAACTTGTAAGTAATTTATGATTTTTATAGTGAACTTGTTGAGTTTTTTAACTTGGAACTTTATTTTATGGTATTTATAGTGAATTTGTAGAGTTTTTTAACTTGGAAAGATTTTTATAGTGAATTTGTTGAGTTTTTTACCTTGGAAATTTTTTATGGATTAGTGAAATTATTGAGTTTTTTTAACTTGGAACTTTTTTTATGGCTTTTATAGTGAAATTGTTGTGTTTTCTAACTTGGAACTTATTTAAATGGTTTTTATAGAGAAATTGTTGAGTTTTTTTAACTTGGACCTTTTTTTATGGGTTTTATAGTGAAATTATTGAGTTTTTTTTAACTTGGAGCTTATTTAAATGGTTTTAATAGTGAAACTGTTGAGTTTTTTTAACTTAGATCTTTTTTATGGTTTTTATAGTGAATTTGTTGAGTTTTTTAAATTGGAACTTTATTTTATGGTATTTATAGTGAAATATTAGAGTTTTTTAGCTTGGAAATATTTTATGGTTTTTATAGTGAATTTGTTGAGTTTTTTAACTTGGAGATTTTTTATGGATTAGTGAAATTGTTGAGTTTTTTTTAACTTGGAACTTATTTAAATGGTTTTTAGAGTGAAATTGTTGTGTTTTTTAACTTGGAACTTTATTTTATGGTATTTATAGTGAAATTGAAGAGTTTTTTAACTTGGAAATATTTTATGGTTTTTATTGTGAATTTGTTGTGTTTTTTAACTCAGAGATTTTTTTTGGATATTATAGTGAAAATGTTGAGGTTTTTTAACTTGGAACTTTTTTTTATGGTTTTTATAGTGAAATTGTTGAGTTTACTAACCTGGAATTTATTTAAATGGTTTTTACAGTGAAATTGTCGAGTTTATTTAACTTGGAACTTATTTAAATGGTTTTTAGAGTGAAATTGTTGAGTTTTTTTTTAACTAGGAACTTTTTTTATGGTTTTTATAGTGAAATTGTTGAGTTTTTCTAACTTGGAACTTATTTAAATGGATTCTACAATGAAATTGTTGAGTTTTTTTAACTTGGAACTTTATTTTATGGTATTTAGAGTGAAATTGAAGAGTTTATTAACTTGGAAATGTTTTATGGTTTTTATAGTGAATTTGTTGATTGTTTTAAATTGGAAATGTTTTATGGTTTTTATAGTGAATTTGTTGAGTTTTTTAACTTGGAAAAATGTTTTATGGATTTGTGAAATTATTGAGTTTTTTTAACTTGGAACTTTTTTTTATGGTTTTTATAGTGAAATTGTTGTGTTTTCTAATTTGGAATTGATTTAAATGGTTTTTATAGTTAAATATTTGAGTTTTTTTTCACTTGGAACTTTTTTTTTATGGTTTTTATAGTGAAATTGTTGAGTTTTTTTAACTTGGAACTTTTTTTTTATGATTTTTATTGTGAAATTGTTGAGTTTTTTTAACTTGGAACTTATTTAAATGGTTTTAATAGTGAAATTGTTGAGTTTTTTTAACTTGGATCTTTTTTATGGTTTTTATAGTGAATTTGTTGAGCTTTTTAACTTGGAACTTTATTTTATGGTATTTATAGTAAAATTGTAGAGTTTTTTAGCTTGGAAATATTTTATGGTTTTTATAGTGAATTTGTTGAGTTTTTTGACTTGGAGATTTTTTATGGCTTAGTGAAATTGTTGAGTTTTTTTAACTTGGAACTTATTTAAATGGTTTTAATAGTGAAATTGTTGAGTTTTTATAACTTGGAACTTTATTTTTACTAGCAAAATTATTGAGTTTTTTAACTTGGAACTTTTTTTTATGGTTTTTATAGTGATATTGTTGAGTTTTTTAAGTTAGAACTTTATTTTATGGTATTTATAGTGAAATTGTTGAGTTTTTTTAACTTGGAAATATTTTATGGTTTTTATAATGAATTTGTTGAGTTTTTTTAACTTGGAGATTTTTTATGGATTAGTGAAAATGTTGAGTTTTTTTATCTAGGAACCTTTTTTTATAGCAAAATTATTGAGTTTTTTAACTTGGAACTTTTTTTATGGTTTTTATAGTGAAATTGTTGATTTTTCTAACTTGGAACTTATTTAAATGGTTTTTATAATGAAATTGTTGAGTTTTTTAGACTAGGAACTTTTTTTAACTTGGAACTTTTTTTATGGTTTTTATAGTGAAATTGTTGATTTGTTTATCTTGGAACTTTTTTTTTATGGTTTTTATAGTGAAATTGTTAAGTTTTTTTAACTTGGAACCTTTTTTTATGGTTTTAATAGTGAAATTGTTGAGTTTTTAAACTTGGAACTTTATTTTATGGTATTTATAGTGAAATTGTAGAGTTTTTTAACTTGTAAGTAATTTATGATTTTTATAGTGAACTTGTTGAGTTTTTTAACTTGGAACTTTATTTTATGGTATTTATAGTGAATTTGTAGAGTTTTTTAACTTGGAAAGATTTTTATAGTGAATTTGTTGAGTTTTTTACCTTGGAAATTTTTTATGGATTAGTGAAATTATTGAGTTTTTTTAACTTGGAACTTTTTTTATGGCTTTTATAGTGAAATTGTTGTGTTTTCTAACTTGGAACTTATTTAAATGGTTTTTATAGAGAAATTGTTGAGTTTTTTTAACTTGGACCTTTTTTTATGGGTTTTATAGTGAAATTATTGAGTTTTTTTTAACTTGGAGCTTATTTAAATGGTTTTAATAGTGAAACTGTTGAGTTTTTTTAACTTAGATCTTTTTTATGGTTTTTATAGTGAATTTGTTGAGTTTTTTAAATTGGAACTTTATTTTATGGTATTTATAGTGAAATATTAGAGTTTTTTAGCTTGGAAATATTTTATGGTTTTTATAGTGAATTTGTTGAGTTTTTTAACTTGGAGATTTTTTATGGATTAGTGAAATTGTTGAGTTTTTTTTAACTTGGAACTTATTTAAATGGTTTTTAGAGTGAAATTGTTGTGTTTTTTAACTTGGAACTTTATTTTATGGTATTTATAGTGAAATTGAAGAGTTTTTTAACTTGGAAATATTTTATGGTTTTTATTGTGAATTTGTTGTGTTTTTTAACTCAGAGATTTTTTTTGGATATTATAGTGAAAATGTTGAGGTTTTTTAACTTGGAACTTTTTTTTATGGTTTTTATAGTGAAATTGTTGAGTTTACTAACCTGGAATTTATTTAAATGGTTTTTACAGTGAAATTGTCGAGTTTATTTAACTTGGAACTTATTTAAATGGTTTTTAGAGTGAAATTGTTGAGTTTTTTTTTAACTAGGAACTTTTTTTATGGTTTTTATAGTGAAATTGTTGAGTTTTTCTAACTTGGAACTTATTTAAATGGATTCTACAATGAAATTGTTGAGTTTTTTTAACTTGGAACTTTATTTTATGGTATTTAGAGTGAAATTGAAGAGTTTATTAACTTGGAAATGTTTTATGGTTTTTATAGTGAATTTGTTGATTGTTTTAAATTGGAAATGTTTTATGGTTTTTATAGTGAATTTGTTGAGTTTTTTAACTTGGAAAAATGTTTTATGGATTTGTGAAATTATTGAGTTTTTTTAACTTGGAACTTTTTTTTATGGTTTTTATAGTGAAATTGTTGTGTTTTCTAATTTGGAATTGATTTAAATGGTTTTTATAGTTAAATATTTGAGTTTTTTTTCACTTGGAACTTTTTTTTTATGGTTTTTATAGTGAAATTGTTGAGTTTTTTTAACTTGGAACTTTTTTTTTATGATTTTTATTGTGAAATTGTTGAGTTTTTTTAACTTGGAACTTATTTAAATGGTTTTAATAGTGAAATTGTTGAGTTTTTTTAACTTGGATCTTTTTTATGGTTTTTATAGTGAATTTGTTGAGCTTTTTAACTTGGAACTTTATTTTATGGTATTTATAGTAAAATTGTAGAGTTTTTTAGCTTGGAAATATTTTATGGTTTTTATAGTGAATTTGTTGAGTTTTTTGACTTGGAGATTTTTTATGGCTTAGTGAAATTGTTGAGTTTTTTTAACTTGGAACTTATTTAAATGGTTTTAATAGTGAAATTGTTGAGTTTTTATAACTTGGAACTTTATTTTTACTAGCAAAATTATTGAGTTTTTTAACTTGGAACTTTTTTTTATGGTTTTTATAGTGATATTGTTGAGTTTTTTAAGTTAGAACTTTATTTTATGGTATTTATAGTGAAATTGTTGAGTTTTTTTAACTTGGAAATATTTTATGGTTTTTATAATGAATTTGTTGAGTTTTTTTAACTTGGAGATTTTTTATGGATTAGTGAAAATGTTGAGTTTTTTTATCTAGGAACCTTTTTTTATAGCAAAATTATTGAGTTTTTTAACTTGGAACTTTTTTTATGGTTTTTATAGTGAAATTGTTGATTTTTCTAACTTGGAACTTATTTAAATGGTTTTTATAATGAAATTGTTGAGTTTTTTAGACTAGGAACTTTTTTTAACTTGGAACTTTTTTTTATGGTTTTTATAGTGAAATTGTTGATTTGTTTATCTTGGAACTTTTTTTTTATGGTTTTTATAGTGAAATTGTTAAGTTTTTTTAACTTGGAACCTTTTTTTATGGTTTTAATAGTGAAATTGTTGAGTTTTTAAACTTGGAACTTTATTTTATGGTATTTATAGTGAAATTGTAGAGTTTTTTAACTTGTAAGTAATTTATGATTTTTATAGTGAACTTGTTGAGTTTTTTAACTTGGAACTTTATTTTATGGTATTTATAGTGAATTTGTAGAGTTTTTTAACTTGGAAAGATTTTTATAGTGAATTTGTTGAGTTTTTTACCTTGGAAATTTTTTATGGATTAGTGAAATTATTGAGTTTTTTTAACTTGGAATTTTTTTTATGGCTTTTATAGTGAAATTGTTGTGTTTTCTAACTTGGAACTTATTTAAATGGTTTTTATAGAGAAATTGTTGAGTTTTTTTAACTTGGACCTTTTTTTATGGGTTTTATAGTGAAATTATTGAGTTTTTTTTAACTTGGAGCTTATTTAAATGGTTTTAATAGTGAAACTGTTGAGTTTTTTTAACTTAGATCTTTTTTATGGTTTTTATAGTGAATTTGTTGAGTTTTTTAAATTGGAACTTTATTTTATGGTATTTATAGTGAAATATTAGAGTTTTTTAGCTTGGAAATATTTTATGGTTTTTATAGTGAATTTGTTGAGTTTTTTAACTTGGAGATTTTTTATGGATTAGTGAAATTGTTGAGTTTTTTTTAACTTGGAACTTATTTAAATGGTTTTTAGAGTGAAATTGTTGTGTTTTTTAACTTGGAACTTTATTTTATGGTATTTATAGTGAAATTGAAGAGTTTTTTAACTTGGAAATATTTTATGGTTTTTATTGTGAATTTGTTGTGTTTTTTAACTCAGAGATTTTTTTTGGATATTATAGTGAAAATGTTGAGGTTTTTTAACTTGGAACTTTTTTTATGGTTTTTATAGTGAAATTGTTGAGTTTACTAACCTGGAATTTATTTAAATGGTTTTTACAGTGAAATTGTCGAGTTTATTTAACTTGGAACTTATTTAAATGGTTTTTAGAGTGAAATTGTTGAGTTTTTTTTTAACTAGGAACTTTTTTTATGGTTTTTATAGTGAAATTGTTGAGTTTTTCTAACTTGGAACTTATTTAAATGGATTCTACAATGAAATTGTTGAGTTTTTTTAACTTGGAACTTTATTTTATGGTATTTAGAGTGAAATTGAAGAGTTTATTAACTTGGAAATGTTTTATGGTTTTTATAGTGAATTTGTTGATTGTTTTAAATTGGAAATGTTTTATGGTTTTTATAGTGAATTTGTTGAGTTTTTTAACTTGGAAAAATGTTTTATGGATTTGTGAAATTATTGAGTTTTTTTAACTTGGAACTTTTTTTTATGGTTTTTATAGTGAAATTGTTGTGTTTTCTAATTTGGAATTGATTTAAATGGTTTTTATAGTTAAATATTTGAGTTTTTTTTCACTTGGAACTTTTTTTTTTATTGTTTTTATAGTGAAATTGTTGAGTTTTTTTAACTTGGAACTTTTTTTTTATGATTTTTATTGTGAAATTGTTGAGTTTTTTTAACTTGGAACTTATTTAAATGGTTTTAATAGTGAAATTGTTGAGTTTTTTTAACTTGGATCTTTTTTATGGTTTTTATAGTGAATTTGTTGAGCTTTTTAACTTGGAACTTTATTTTATGGTATTTATAGTAAAATTGTAGAGTTTTTTAGCTTGGAAATATTTTATGGTTTTTATAGTGAATTTGTTGAGTTTTTTGACTTGGAGATTTTTTATGGCTTAGTGAAATTGTTGAGTTTTTTTAACTTGGAACTTATTTAAATGGTTTTAATAGTGAAATTGTTGAGTTTTTATAACTTGGAACTTTATTTTTACTAGCAAAATTATTGAGTTTTTTAACTTGGAACTTTTTTTTATGGTTTTTATAGTGATATTGTTGAGTTTTTTAAGTTAGAACTTTATTTTATGGTATTTATAGTGAAATTGTTGAGTTTTTTTAACTTGGAAATATTTTATGGTTTTTATAATGAATTTGTTGAGTTTTTTTAACTTGGAGATTTTTTATGGATTAGTGAAAATGTTGAGTTTTTTTATCTAGGAACCTTTTTTTATAGCAAAATTATTGAGTTTTTTAACTTGGAACTTTTTTTATGGTTTTTATAGTGAAATTGTTGATTTTTCTAACTTGGAACTTATTTAAATGGTTTTTATAATGAAATTGTTGAGTTTTTTAGACTAGGAACTTTTTTTAACTTGGAACTTTTTTTATGGTTTTTATAGTGAAATTGTTGATTTGTTTATCTTGGAACTTTTTTTTTATGGTTTTTATAGTGAAATTGTTAAGTTTTTTTAACTTGGAACCTTTTTTTATGGTTTTAATAGTGAAATTGTTGAGTTTTTAAACTTGGAACTTTATTTTATGGTATTTATAGTGAAATTGTAGAGTTTTTTAACTTGTAAGTAATTTATGATTTTTATAGTGAACTTGTTGAGTTTTTTAACTTGGAACTTTATTTTATGGTATTTATAGTGAATTTGTAGAGTTTTTTAACTTGGAAAGATTTTTATAGTGAATTTGTTGAGTTTTTTACCTTGGAAATTTTTTATGGATTAGTGAAATTATTGAGTTTTTTTAACTTGGAACTTTTTTTATGGCTTTTATAGTGAAATTGTTGTGTTTTCTAACTTGGAACTTATTTAAATGGTTTTTATAGAGAAATTGTTGAGTTTTTTTAACTTGGACCTTTTTTTATGGGTTTTATAGTGAAATTATTGAGTTTTTTTTAACTTGGAGCTTATTTAAATGGTTTTAATAGTGAAACTGTTGAGTTTTTTTAACTTAGATCTTTTTTATGGTTTTTATAGTGAATTTGTTGAGTTTTTTAAATTGGAACTTTATTTTATGGTATTTATAGTGAAATATTAGAGTTTTTTAGCTTGGAAATATTTTATGGTTTTTATAGTGAATTTGTTGAGTTTTTTAACTTGGAGATTTTTTATGGATTAGTGAAATTGTTGAGTTTTTTTTAACTTGGAACTTATTTAAATGGTTTTTAGAGTGAAATTGTTGTGTTTTTTAACTTGGAACTTTATTTTATGGTATTTATAGTGAAATTGAAGAGTTTTTTAACTTGGAAATATTTTATGGTTTTTATTGTGAATTTGTTGTGTTTTTTAACTCAGAGATTTTTTTTGGATATTATAGTGAAAATGTTGAGGTTTTTTAACTTGGAACTTTTTTTTATGGTTTTTATAGTGAAATTGTTGAGTTTACTAACCTGGAATTTATTTAAATGGTTTTTACAGTGAAATTGTCGAGTTTATTTAACTTGGAACTTATTTAAATGGTTTTTAGAGTGAAATTGTTGAGTTTTTTTTTAACTAGGAACTTTTTTTATGGTTTTTATAGTGAAATTGTTGAGTTTTTCTAACTTGGAACTTATTTAAATGGATTCTACAATGAAATTGTTGAGTTTTTTTAACTTGGAACTTTATTTTATGGTATTTAGAGTGAAATTGAAGAGTTTATTAACTTGGAAATGTTTTATGGTTTTTATAGTGAATTTGTTGATTGTTTTAAATTGGAAATGTTTTATGGTTTTTATAGTGAATTTGTTGAGTTTTTTAACTTGGAAAAATGTTTTATGGATTTGTGAAATTATTGAGTTTTTTTAACTTGGAACTTTTTTTTATGGTTTTTATAGTGAAATTGTTGTGTTTTCTAATTTGGAATTGATTTAAATGGTTTTTATAGTTAAATATTTGAGTTTTTTTTCACTTGGAACTTTTTTTTTATGGTTTTTATAGTGAAATTGTTGAGTTTTTTTAACTTGGAACTTTTTTTTTATGATTTTTATTGTGAAATTGTTGAGTTTTTTTAACTTGGAACTTATTTAAATGGTTTTAATAGTGAAATTGTTCAGTTTTTTTAACTTGGATCTTTTTTATGGTTTTTATAGTGAATTTGTTGAGCTTTTTAACTTGGAACTTTATTTTATGGTATTTATAGTAAAATTGTAGAGTTTTTTAGCTTGGAAATATTTTATGGTTTTTATAGTGAATTTGTTGAGTTTTTTGACTTGGAGATTTTTTATGGCTTAGTGAAATTGTTGAGTTTTTTTAACTTGGAACTTATTTAAATGGTTTTAATAGTGAAATTGTTGAGTTTTTATAACTTGGAACTTTATTTTTACTAGCAAAATTATTGAGTTTTTTAACTTGGAACTTTTTTTTATGGTTTTTATAGTGATATTGTTGAGTTTTTTAAGTTAGAACTTTATTTTATGGTATTTATAGTGAAATTGTTGAGTTTTTTTAACTTGGAAATATTTTATGGTTTTTATAATGAATTTGTTGAGTTTTTTTAACTTGGAGATTTTTTATGGATTAGTGAAAATGTTGAGTTTTTTTATCTAGGAACCTTTTTTTATAGCAAAATTATTGAGTTTTTTAACTTGGAACTTTTTTTATGGTTTTTATAGTGAAATTGTTGATTTTTCTAACTTGGAACTTATTTAAATGGTTTTTATAATGAAATTGTTGAGTTTTTTAGACTAGGAACTTTTTTTAACTTGGAACTTTTTTTTATGGTTTTTATAGTGAAATTGTTGATTTGTTTATCTTGGAACTTTTTTTTTATGGTTTTTATAGTGAAATTGTTAAGTTTTTTTAACTTGGAACCTTTTTTTATGGTTTTAATAGTGAAATTGTTGAGTTTTTAAACTTGGAACTTTATTTTATGGTATTTATAGTGAAATTGTAGAGTTTTTTAACTTGTAAGTAATTTATGATTTTTATAGTGAACTTGTTGAGTTTTTTAACTTGGAACTTTATTTTATGGTATTTATAGTGAATTTGTAGAGTTTTTTAACTTGGAAAGATTTTTATAGTGAATTTGTTGAGTTTTTTACCTTGGAAATTTTTTATGGATTAGTGAAATTATTGAGTTTTTTTAACTTGGAATTTTTTTTATGGCTTTTATAGTGAAATTGTTGTGTTTTCTAACTTGGAACTTATTTAAATGGTTTTTATAGAGAAATTGTTGAGTTTTTTTAACTTGGACCTTTTTTTATGGGTTTTATAGTGAAATTATTGAGTTTTTTTTAACTTGGAGCTTATTTAAATGGTTTTAATAGTGAAACTGTTGAGTTTTTTTAACTTAGATCTTTTTTATGGTTTTTATAGTGAATTTGTTGAGTTTTTTAAATTGGAACTTTATTTTATGGTATTTATAGTGAAATATTAGAGTTTTTTAGCTTGGAAATATTTTATGGTTTTTATAGTGAATTTGTTGAGTTTTTTAACTTGGAGATTTTTTATGGATTAGTGAAATTGTTGAGTTTTTTTTAACTTGGAACTTATTTAAATGGTTTTTAGAGTGAAATTGTTGTGTTTTTTAACTTGGAACTTTATTTTATGGTATTTATAGTGAAATTGAAGAGTTTTTTAACTTGGAAATATTTTATGGTTTTTATTGTGAATTTGTTGTGTTTTTTAACTCAGAGATTTTTTTTGGATATTATAGTGAAAATGTTGAGGTTTTTTAACTTGGAACTTTTTTTATGGTTTTTATAGTGAAATTGTTGAGTTTACTAACCTGGAATTTATTTAAATGGTTTTTACAGTGAAATTGTCGAGTTTATTTAACTTGGAACTTATTTAAATGGTTTTTAGAGTGAAATTGTTGAGTTTTTTTTTAACTAGGAACTTTTTTTATGGTTTTTATAGTGAAATTGTTGAGTTTTTCTAACTTGGAACTTATTTAAATGGATTCTACAATGAAATTGTTGAGTTTTTTTAACTTGGAACTTTATTTTATGGTATTTAGAGTGAAATTGAAGAGTTTATTAACTTGGAAATGTTTTATGGTTTTTATAGTGAATTTGTTGATTGTTTTAAATTGGAAATGTTTTATGGTTTTTATAGTGAATTTGTTGAGTTTTTTAACTTGGAAAAATGTTTTATGGATTTGTGAAATTATTGAGTTTTTTTAACTTGGAACTTTTTTTTATGGTTTTTATAGTGAAATTGTTGTGTTTTCTAATTTGGAATTGATTTAAATGGTTTTTATAGTTAAATATTTGAGTTTTTTTTCACTTGGAACTTTTTTTTTATGGTTTTTATAGTGAAATTGTTGAGTTTTTTTAACTTGGAACTTTTTTTTAATGATTTTTATTGTGAAATTGTTGAGTTTTTTTAACTTGGAACTTATTTAAATGGTTTTAATAGTGAAATTGTTGAGTTTTTTTAACTTGGATCTTTTTTATGGTTTTTATAGTGAATTTGTTGAGCTTTTTAACTTGGAACTTTATTTTATGGTATTTATAGTAAAATTGTAGAGTTTTTTAGCTTGGAAATATTTTATGGTTTTTATAGTGAATTTGTTGAGTTTTTTGACTTGGAGATTTTTTATGGCTTAGTGAAATTGTTGAGTTTTTTTAACTTGGAACTTATTTAAATGGTTTTAATAGTGAAATTGTTGAGCTTTTATAACTTGGAACTTTATTTTTACTAGCAAAATTATTGAGTTTTTTAACTTGGAACTTTTTTTTATGGTTTTTATAGTGATATTGTTGAGTTTTTTAAGTTAGAACTTTATTTTATGGTATTTATAGTGAAATTGTTGAGTTTTTTTAACTTGGAAATATTTTATGGTTTTTATAATGAATTTGTTGAGTTTTTTTAACTTGGAGATTTTTTATGGATTAGTGAAAATGTTGAGTTTTTTTATCTAGGAACCTTTTTTTATAGCAAAATTATTGAGTTTTTTAACTTGGAACTTTTTTTATGGTTTTTATAGTGAAATTGTTGATTTTTCTAACTTGGAACTTATTTAAATGGTTTTTATAATGAAATTGTTGAGTTTTTTAGACTAGGAACTTTTTTTAACTTGGAACTTTTTTTTATGGTTTTTATAGTGAAATTGTTGATTTGTTTATCTTGGAACTTTTTTTTTATGGTTTTTATAGTGAAATTGTTAAGTTTTTTTAACTTGGAACCTTTTTTTATGGTTTTAATAGTGAAATTGTTGAGTTTTTAAACTTGGAACTTTATTTTATGGTATTTATAGTGAAATTGTAGAGTTTTTTAACTTGTAAGTAATTTATGATTTTTATAGTGAACTTGTTGAGTTTTTTAACTTGGAACTTTATTTTATGGTATTTATAGTGAATTTGTAGAGTTTTTTAACTTGGAAAGATTTTTATAGTGAATTTGTTGAGTTTTTTACCTTGGAAATTTTTTATGGATTAGTGAAATTATTGAGTTTTTTTAACTTGGAACTTTTTTTATGGCTTTTATAGTGAAATTGTTGTGTTTTCTAACTTGGAACTTATTTAAATGGTTTTTATAGAGAAATTGTTGAGTTTTTTTAACTTGGACCTTTTTTTATGGGTTTTATAGTGAAATTATTGAGTTTTTTTTAACTTGGAGCTTATTTAAATGGTTTTAATAGTGAAACTGTTGAGTTTTTTTAACTTAGATCTTTTTTATGGTTTTTATAGTGAATTTGTTGAGTTTTTTAAATTGGAACTTTATTTTATGGTATTTATAGTGAAATATTAGAGTTTTTTAGCTTGGAAATATTTTATGGTTTTTATAGTGAATTTGTTGAGTTTTTTAACTTGGAGATTTTTTATGGATTAGTGAAATTGTTGAGTTTTTTTTAACTTGGAACTTATTTAAATGGTTTTTAGAGTGAAATTGTTGTGTTTTTTAACTTGGAACTTTATTTTATGGTATTTATAGTGAAATTGAAGAGTTTTTTAACTTGGAAATATTTTATGGTTTTTATTGTGAATTTGTTGTGTTTTTTAACTCAGAGATTTTTTTTGGATATTATAGTGAAAATGTTGAGGTTTTTTAACTTGGAACTTTTTTTATGGTTTTTATAGTGAAATTGTTGAGTTTACTAACCTGGAATTTATTTAAATGGTTTTTACAGTGAAATTGTCGAGTTTATTTAACTTGGAACTTATTTAAATGGTTTTTAGAGTGAAATTGTTGAGTTTTTTTTTAACTAGGAACTTTTTTTATGGTTTTTATAGTGAAATTGTTGAGTTTTTCTAACTTGGAACTTATTTAAATGGATTCTACAATGAAATTGTTGAGTTTTTTTAACTTGGAACTTTATTTTATGGTATTTAGAGTGAAATTGAAGAGTTTATTAACTTGGAAATGTTTTATGGTTTTTATAGTGAATTTGTTGATTGTTTTAAATTGGAAATGTTTTATGGTTTTTATAGTGAATTTGTTGAGTTTTTTAACTTGGAAAAATGTTTTATGGATTTGTGAAATTATTGAGTTTTTTTAACTTGGAACTTTTTTTTATGGTTTTTATAGTGAAATTGTTGTGTTTTCTAATTTGGAATTGATTTAAATGGTTTTTATAGTTAAATATTTGAGTTTTTTTTCACTTGGAACTTTTTTTTTATGGTTTTTATAGTGAAATTGTTGAGTTTTTTTAACTTGGAACTTTTTTTTTATGATTTTTATTGTGAAATTGTTGAGTTTTTTTAACTTGGAACTTATTTAAATGGTTTTAATAGTGAAATTGTTGAGTTTTTTTAACTTGGATCTTTTTTATGGTTTTTATAGTGAATTTGTTGAGCTTTTTAACTTGGAACTTTATTTTATGGTATTTATAGTAAAATTGTAGAGTTTTTTAGCTTGGAAATATTTTATGGTTTTTATAGTGAATTTGTTGAGTTTTTTGACTTGGAGATTTTTTATGGCTTAGTGAAATTGTTGAGTTTTTTTAACTTGGAACTTATTTAAATGGTTTTAATAGTGAAATTATTGAGTTTTTATAACTTGGAACTTTATTTTTACTAGCAAAATTATTGAGTTTTTTAACTTGGAACTTTTTTTTATGGTTTTTATAGTGATATTGTTGAGTTTTTTAAGTTAGAACTTTATTTTATGGTATTTATAGTGAAATTGTTGAGTTTTTTTAACTTGGAAATATTTTATGGTTTTTATAATGAATTTGTTGAGTTTTTTTAACTTGGAGATTTTTTATGGATTAGTGAAAATGTTGAGTTTTTTTATCTAGGAACCTTTTTTTATAGCAAAATTATTGAGTTTTTTAACTTGGAACTTTTTTTATGGTTTTTATAGTGAAATTGTTGAGTTTTTTAGACTAGGAACTTTTTTTAACTTGGAACTTTTTTTTATGGTTTTTATAGTGAAATTGTTGATTTGTTTATCTTGGAACTTTTTTTTTATGGTTTTTATAGTGAAATTGTTAAGTTTTTTTAACTTGGAACCTTTTTTTATGGTTTTAATAGTGAAATTGTTGAGTTTTTAAACTTGGAACTTTATTTTATGGTATTTATAGTGAAATTGTAGAGTTTTTTAACTTGTAAGTAATTTATGATTTTTATAGTGAACTTGTTGAGTTTTTTAACTTGGAACTTTATTTTATGGTATTTATAGTGAATTTGTAGAGTTTTTTAACTTGGAAAGATTTTTATAGTGAATTTGTTGAGTTTTTTACCTTGGAAATTTTTTATGGATTAGTGAAATTATTGAGTTTTTTTAACTTGGAACTTTTTTTATGGCTTTTATAGTGAAATTGTTGTGTTTTCTAACTTGGAACTTATTTAAATGGTTTTTATAGAGAAATTGTTGAGTTTTTTTAACTTGGACCTTTTTTTATGGGTTTTATAGTGAAATTATTGAGTTTTTTTTAACTTGGAGCTTATTTAAATGGTTTTAATAGTGAAACTGTTGAGTTTTTTTAACTTAGATCTTTTTTATGGTTTTTATAGTGAATTTGTTGAGTTTTTTAAATTGGAACTTTATTTTATGGTATTTATAGTGAAATATTAGAGTTTTTTAGCTTGGAAATATTTTATGGTTTTTATAGTGAATTTGTTGAGTTTTTTAACTTGGAGATTTTTTATGGATTAGTGAAATTGTTGAGTTTTTTTTAACTTGGAACTTATTTAAATGGTTTTTAGAGTGAAATTGTTGTGTTTTTTAACTTGGAACTTTATTTTATGGTATTTATAGTGAAATTGAAGAGTTTTTTAACTTGGAAATATTTTATGGTTTTTATTGTGAATTTGTTGTGTTTTTTAACTCAGAGATTTTTTTTGGATATTATAGTGAAAATGTTGAGGTTTTTTAACTTGGAACTTTTTTTATGGTTTTTATAGTGAAATTGTTGAGTTTACTAACCTGGAATTTATTTAAATGGTTTTTACAGTGAAATTGTCGAGTTTATTTAACTTGGAACTTATTTAAATGGTTTTTAGAGTGAAATTGTTGAGTTTTTTTTTAACTAGGAACTTTTTTTATGGTTTTTATAGTGAAATTGTTGAGTTTTTCTAACTTGGAACTTATTTAAATGGATTCTACAATGAAATTGTTGAGTTTTTTTAACTTGGAACTTTATTTTATGGTATTTAGAGTGAAATTGAAGAGTTTATTAACTTGGAAATGTTTTATGGTTTTTATAGTGAATTTGTTGATTGTTTTAAATTGGAAATGTTTTATGGTTTTTATAGTGAATTTGTTGAGTTTTTTAACTTGGAAAAATGTTTTATGGATTTGTGAAATTATTGAGTTTTTTTAACTTGGAACTTTTTTTTATGGTTTTTATAGTGAAATTGTTGTGTTTTCTAATTTGGAATTGATTTAAATGGTTTTTATAGTTAAATATTTGAGTTTTTTTTCACTTGGAACTTTTTTTTTATGGTTTTTATAGTGAAATTGTTGAGTTTTTTTAACTTGGAACTTTTTTTTTATGATTTTTATTGTGAAATTGTTGAGTTTTTTTAACTTGGAACTTATTTAAATGGTTTTAATAGTGAAATTGTTGAGTTTTTTTAACTTGGATCTTTTTTATGGTTTTTATAGTGAATTTGTTGAGCTTTTTAACTTGGAACTTTATTTTATGGTATTTATAGTAAAATTGTAGAGTTTTTTAGCTTGGAAATATTTTATGGTTTTTATAGTGAATTTGTTGAGTTTTTTGACTTGGAGATTTTTTATGGCTTAGTGAAATTGTTGAGTTTTTTTAACTTGGAACTTATTTAAATGGTTTTAATAGTGAAATTGTTGAGTTTTTATAACTTGGAACTTTATTTTTACTAGCAAAATTATTGAGTTTTTTAACTTGGAACTTTTTTTTATGGTTTTTATAGTGATATTGTTGAGTTTTTTAAGTTAGAACTTTATTTTATGGTATTTATAGTGAAATTGTTGAGTTTTTTTAACTTGGAAATATTTTATGGTTTTTATAATGAATTTGTTGAGTTTTTTTAACTTGGAGATTTTTTATGGATTAGTGAAAATGTTGAGTTTTTTTATCTAGGAACCTTTTTTTATAGCAAAATTATTGAGTTTTTTAACTTGGAACTTTTTTTATGGTTTTTATAGTGAAATTGTTGAGTTTTTTAGACTAGGAACTTTTTTTAACTTGGAACTTTTTTTTATGGTTTTTATAGTGAAATTGTTGATTTGTTTATCTTGGAACTTTTTTTTTATGGTTTTTATAGTGAAATTGTTAAGTTTTTTTAACTTGGAACCTTTTTTTATGGTTTTAATAGTGAAATTGTTGAGTTTTTAAACTTGGAACTTTATTTTATGGTATTTATAGTGAAATTGTAGAGTTTTTTAACTTGTAAGTAATTTATGATTTTTATAGTGAACTTGTTGAGTTTTTTAACTTGGAACTTTATTTTATGGTATTTATAGTGAATTTGTAGAGTTTTTTAACTTGGAAAGATTTTTATAGTGAATTTGTTGAGTTTTTTACCTTGGAAATTTTTTATGGATTAGTGAAATTATTGAGTTTTTTTAACTTGGAACTTTTTTTATGGCTTTTATAGTGAAATTGTTGTGTTTTCTAACTTGGAACTTATTTAAATGGTTTTTATAGAGAAATTGTTGAGTTTTTTTAACTTGGACCTTTTTTTATGGGTTTTATAGTGAAATTATTGAGTTTTTTTTAACTTGGAGCTTATTTAAATGGTTTTAATAGTGAAACTGTTGAGTTTTTTTAACTTAGATCTTTTTTATGGTTTTTATAGTGAATTTGTTGAGTTTTTTAAATTGGAACTTTATTTTATGGTATTTATAGTGAAATATTAGAGTTTTTTAGCTTGGAAATATTTTATGGTTTTTATAGTGAATTTGTTGAGTTTTTTAACTTGGAGATTTTTTATGGATTAGTGAAATTGTTGAGTTTTTTTTAACTTGGAACTTATTTAAATGGTTTTTAGAGTGAAATTGTTGTGTTTTTTAACTTGGAACTTTATTTTATGGTATTTATAGTGAAATTGAAGAGTTTTTTAACTTGGAAATATTTTATGGTTTTTATTGTGAATTTGTTGTGTTTTTTAACTCAGAGATTTTTTTTGGATATTATAGTGAAAATGTTGAGGTTTTTTAACTTGGAACTTTTTTTATGGTTTTTATAGTGAAATTGTTGAGTTTACTAACCTGGAATTTATTTAAATGGTTTTTACAGTGAAATTGTCGAGTTTATTTAACTTGGAACTTATTTAAATGGTTTTTAGAGTGAAATTGTTGAGTTTTTTTTTAACTAGGAACTTTTTTTATGGTTTTTATAGTGAAATTGTTGAGTTTTTCTAACTTGGAACTTATTTAAATGGATTCTACAATGAAATTGTTGAGTTTTTTTAACTTGGAACTTTATTTTATGGTATTTAGAGTGAAATTGAAGAGTTTATTAACTTGGAAATGTTTTATGGTTTTTATAGTGAATTTGTTGATTGTTTTAAATTGGAAATGTTTTATGGTTTTTATAGTGAATTTGTTGAGTTTTTTAACTTGGAAAAATGTTTTATGGATTTGTGAAATTATTGAGTTTTTTTAACTTGGAACTTTTTTTTATGGTTTTTATAGTGAAATTGTTGTGTTTTCTAATTTGGAATTGATTTAAATGGTTTTTATAGTTAAATATTTGAGTTTTTTTTCACTTGGAACTTTTTTTTATGGTTTTTATAGTGAAATTGTTGAGTTTTTTTAACTTGGAACTTTTTTTTTATGATTTTTATTGTGAAATTGTTGAGTTTTTTTAACTTGGAACTTATTTAAATGGTTTTAATAGTGAAATTGTTGAGTTTTTTTAACTTGGATCTTTTTTATGGTTTTTATAGTGAATTTGTTGAGCTTTTTAACTTGGAACTTTATTTTATGGTATTTATAGTAAAATTGTAGAGTTTTTTAGCTTGGAAATATTTTATGGTTTTTATAGTGAATTTGTTGAGTTTTTTGACTTGGAGATTTTTTATGGCTTAGTGAAATTGTTGAGTTTTTTTAACTTGGAACTTATTTAAATGGTTTTAATAGTGAAATTGTTGAGTTTTTATAACTTGGAACTTTATTTTTACTAGCAAAATTATTGAGTTTTTTAACTTGGAACTTTTTTTTATGGTTTTTATAGTGATATTGTTGAGTTTTTTAAGTTAGAACTTTATTTTATGGTATTTATAGTGAAATTGTTGAGTTTTTTTAACTTGGAAATATTTTATGGTTTTTATAATGAATTTGTTGAGTTTTTTTAACTTGGAGATTTTTTATGGATTAGTGAAAATGTTGAGTTTTTTTATCTAGGAACCTTTTTTTATAGCAAAATTATTGAGTTTTTTAACTTGGAACTTTTTTTATGGTTTTTATAGTGAAATTGTTGAGTTTTTTAGACTAGGAACTTTTTTTAACTTGGAACTTTTTTTTATGGTTTTTATAGTGAAATTGTTGATTTGTTTATCTTGGAACTTTTTTTTTATGGTTTTTATAGTGAAATTGTTAAGTTTTTTTAACTTGGAACCTTTTTTTATGGTTTTAATAGTGAAATTGTTGAGTTTTTAAACTTGGAACTTTATTTTATGGTATTTATAGTGAAATTGTAGAGTTTTTTAACTTGTAAGTAATTTATGATTTTTATAGTGAACTTGTTGAGTTTTTTAACTTGGAACTTTATTTTATGGTATTTATAGTGAATTTGTAGAGTTTTTTAACTTGGAAAGATTTTTATAGTGAATTTGTTGAGTTTTTTACCTTGGAAATTTTTTATGGATTAGTGAAATTATTGAGTTTTTTTAACTTGGAACTTTTTTTATGGCTTTTATAGTGAAATTGTTGTGTTTTCTAACTTGGAACTTATTTAAATGGTTTTTATAGAGAAATTGTTGAGTTTTTTTAACTTGGACCTTTTTTTATGGGTTTTATAGTGAAATTATTGAGTTTTTTTTAACTTGGAGCTTATTTAAATGGTTTTAATAGTGAAACTGTTGAGTTTTTTTAACTTAGATCTTTTTTATGGTTTTTATAGTGAATTTGTTGAGTTTTTTAAATTGGAACTTTATTTTATGGTATTTATAGTGAAATATTAGAGTTTTTTAGCTTGGAAATATTTTATGGTTTTTATAGTGAATTTGTTGAGTTTTTTAACTTGGAGATTTTTTATGGATTAGTGAAATTGTTGAGTTTTTTTTAACTTGGAACTTATTTAAATGGTTTTTAGAGTGAAATTGTTGTGTTTTTTAACTTGGAACTTTATTTTATGGTATTTATAGTGAAATTGAAGAGTTTTTTAACTTGGAAATATTTTATGGTTTTTATTGTGAATTTGTTGTGTTTTTTAACTCAGAGATTTTTTTTGGATATTATAGTGAAAATGTTGAGGTTTTTTAACTTGGAACTTTTTTTATGGTTTTTATAGTGAAATTGTTGAGTTTACTAACCTGGAATTTATTTAAATGGTTTTTACAGTGAAATTGTCGAGTTTATTTAACTTGGAACTTATTTAAATGGTTTTTAGAGTGAAATTGTTGAGTTTTTTTTTAACTAGGAACTTTTTTTATGGTTTTTATAGTGAAATTGTTGAGTTTTTCTAACTTGGAACTTATTTAAATGGATTCTACAATGAAATTGTTGAGTTTTTTTAACTTGGAACTTTATTTTATGGTATTTAGAGTGAAATTGAAGAGTTTATTAACTTGGAAATGTTTTATGGTTTTTATAGTGAATTTGTTGATTGTTTTAAATTGGAAATGTTTTATGGTTTTTATAGTGAATTTGTTGAGTTTTTTAACTTGGAAAAATGTTTTATGGATTTGTGAAATTATTGAGTTTTTTTAACTTGGAACTTTTTTTTATGGTTTTTATAGTGAAATTGTTGTGTTTTCTAATTTGGAATTGATTTAAATGGTTTTTATAGTTAAATATTTGAGTTTTTTTTCACTTGGAACTTTTTTTTTATGGTTTATATAGTGAAATTGTTGAGTTTTTTTAACTTGGAACTTTTTTTTAATGATTTTTATTGTGAAATTGTTGAGTTTTTTTAACTTGGAACTTATTTAAATGGTTTTAATAGTGAAATTGTTGAGTTTTTTTAACTTGGATCTTTTTTATGGTTTTTATAGTGAATTTGTTGAGCTTTTTAACTTGGAACTTTATTTTATGGTATTTATAGTAAAATTGTAGAGTTTTTTAGCTTGGAAATATTTTATGGTTTTTATAGTGAATTTGTTGAGTTTTTTGACTTGGAGATTTTTTATGGCTTAGTGAAATTGTTGAGTTTTTTTAACTTGGAACTTATTTAAATGGTTTTAATAGTAAAATTGTTGAGTTTTTATAACTTGGAACTTTATTTTTACTAGCAAAATTATTGAGTTTTTTAACTTGGAACTTTTTTTTATGGTTTTTATAGTGATATTGTTGAGTTTTTTAAGTTAGAACTTTATTTTATGGTATTTATAGTGAAATTGTTGAGTTTTTTTAACTTGGAAATATTTTATGGTTTTTATAATGAATTTGTTGAGTTTTTTTAACTTGGAGATTTTTTATGGATTAGTGAAAATGTTGAGTTTTTTTATCTAGGAACCTTTTTTTATAGCAAAATTATTGAGTTTTTTAACTTGGAACTTTTTTTATGGTTTTTATAGTGAAATTGTTGATTTTTCTAACTTGGAACTTATTTAAATGGTTTTTATAATGAAATTGTTGAGTTTTTTAGACTAGGAACTTTTTTTAACTTGGAACTTTTTTTTATGGTTTTTATAGTGAAATTGTTGATTTGTTTATCTTGGAACTTTTTTTTTATGGTTTTTATAGTGAAATTGTTAAGTTTTTTTAACTTGGAACCTTTTTTTATGGTTTTAATAGTGAAATTGTTGAGTTTTTAAACTTGGAACTTTATTTTATGGTATTTATAGTGAAATTGTAGAGTTTTTTAACTTGTAAGTAATTTATGATTTTTATAGTGAACTTGTTGAGTTTTTTAACTTGGAACTTTATTTTATGGTATTTATAGTGAATTTGTAGAGTTTTTTAACTTGGAAAGATTTTTATAGTGAATTTGTTGAGTTTTTTACCTTGGAAATTTTTTATGGATTAGTGAAATTATTGAGTTTTTTTAACTTGGAACTTTTTTTATGGCTTTTATAGTGAAATTGTTGTGTTTTCTAACTTGGAACTTATTTAAATGGTTTTTATAGAGAAATTGTTGAGTTTTTTTAACTTGGACCTTTTTTTATGGGTTTTATAGTGAAATTATTGAGTTTTTTTTAACTTGGAGCTTATTTAAATGGTTTTAATAGTGAAACTGTTGAGTTTTTTTAACTTAGATCTTTTTTATGGTTTTTATAGTGAATTTGTTGAGTTTTTTAAATTGGAACTTTATTTTATGGTATTTATAGTGAAATATTAGAGTTTTTTAGCTTGGAAATATTTTATGGTTTTTATAGTGAATTTGTTGAGTTTTTTAACTTGGAGATTTTTTATGGATTAGTGAAATTGTTGAGTTTTTTTTAACTTGGAACTTATTTAAATGGTTTTTAGAGTGAAATTGTTGTGTTTTTTAACTTGGAACTTTATTTTATGGTATTTATAGTGAAATTGAAGAGTTTTTTAACTTGGAAATATTTTATGGTTTTTATTGTGAATTTGTTGTGTTTTTTAACTCAGAGATTTTTTTTGGATATTATAGTGAAAATGTTGAGGTTTTTTAACTTGGAACTTTTTTTATGGTTTTTATAGTGAAATTGTTGAGTTTACTAACCTGGAATTTATTTAAATGGTTTTTACAGTGAAATTGTCGAGTTTATTTAACTTGGAACTTATTTAAATGGTTTTTAGAGTGAAATTGTTGAGTTTTTTTTTAACTAGGAACTTTTTTTATGGTTTTTATAGTGAAATTATTGAGTTTTTCTAACTTGGAACTTATTTAAATGGATTCTACAATGAAATTGTTGAGTTTTTTTAACTTGGAACTTTATTTTATGGTATTTAGAGTGAAATTGAAGAGTTTATTAACTTGGAAATGTTTTATGGTTTTTATAGTGAATTTGTTGATTGTTTTAAATTGGAAATGTTTTATGGTTTTTATAGTGAATTTGTTGAGTTTTTTAACTTGGAAAAATGTTTTATGGATTTGTGAAATTATTGAGTTTTTTTAACTTGGAACTTTTTTTTATGGTTTTTATAGTGAAATTGTTGTGTTTTCTAATTGGGAATTGATTTAAATGGTTTTTATAGTTAAATATTTGAGTTTTTTTTCACTTGGAACTTTTTTTTTATGGTTTTTATAGTGAAATTGTTGAGTTTTTTTAACTTGGAACTTTTTTTTTTATGATTTTTATTGTGAAATTGTTGAGTTTTTTTAACTTGGAACTTATTTAAATGGTTTTAATAGTGAAATTGTTGAGTTTTTTTAACTTGGATCTTTTTTATGGTTTTTATAGTGAATTTGTTGAGTTTTTTAACTTGGAACTTTATTTTATGGTATTTATAGTAAAATTGTAGAGTTTTTTAGCTTGGAAATATTTTATGGTTTTTATAGTGAATTTGTTGAGTTTTTTGACTTGGAGATTTTTTATGGCTTAGTGAAATTGTTGAGTTTTTTTAACTTGGAACTTATTTAAATGGTTTTAATAGTGAAATTGTTGAGTTTTTATAACTTGGAACTTTATTTTTACTAGCAAAATTATTGAGTTTTTTAACTTGGAACTTTTTTTTATGGTTTTTATAGTGATATTGTTGAGTTTTTTAAGTTAGAACTTTATTTTATGGTATTTATAGTGAAATTGTTGAGTTTTTTTAACTTGGAAATATTTTATGGTTTTTATAATGAATTTGTTGAGTTTTTTTATGGATTAGTGAAAATGTTGAGTTTTTTTATCTAGGAACCTTTTTTTATAGCAAAATTATTGAGTTTTTTAACTTGGAACTTTTTTTATGGTTTTTATAGTGAAATTGTTGATTTTTCTAACTTGGAACTTATTTAAATGGTTTTTATAATGAAATTGTTGAGTTTTTTAGACTAGGAACTTTTTTTAACTTGGAACTTTTTTTATGGTTTTTATAGTGAAATTGTTGATTTGTTTATCTTGGAACTTTTTTTTTATGGTTTTTATAGTGAAATTGTTAAGTTTTTTTAACTTGGAACCTTTTTTTATGGTTTTAATAGTGAAATTGTTGAGTTTTTAAACTTGGAACTTTATTTTATGGTATTTATAGTGAAATTGTAGAGTTTTTTAACTTGTAAGTAATTTATGATTTTTATAGTGAACTTGTTGAGTTTTTTAACTTGGAACTTTATTTTATGGTATTTATAGTGAATTTGTAGAGTTTTTTAACTTGGAAAGATTTTTATAGTGAATTTGTTGAGTTTTTTACCTTGGAAATTTTTTATGGATTAGTGAAATTATTGAGTTTTTTTAACTTGGAACTTTTTTTATGGCTTTTATAGTGAAATTGTTGTGTTTTCTAACTTGGAACTTATTTAAATGGTTTTTATAGAGAAATTGTTGAGTTTTTTTAACTTGGACCTTTTTTTATGGGTTTTATAGTGAAATTATTGAGTTTTTTTTAACTTGGAGCTTATTTAAATGGTTTTAATAGTGAAACTGTTGAGTTTTTTTAACTTAGATCTTTTTTATGGTTTTTATAGTGAATTTGTTGAGTTTTTTAAATTGGAACTTTATTTTATGGTATTTATAGTGAAATATTAGAGTTTTTTAGCTTGGAAATATTTTATGGTTTTTATAGTGAATTTGTTGAGTTTTTTAACTTGGAGATTTTTTATGGATTAGTGAAATTGTTGAGTTTTTTTTAACTTGGAACTTATTTAAATGGTTTTTAGAGTGAAATTGTTGTGTTTTTTAACTTGGAACTTTATTTTATGGTATTTATAGTGAAATTGAAGAGTTTTTTAACTTGGAAATATTTTATGGTTTTTATTGTGAATTTGTTGTGTTTTTTAACTCAGAGATTTTTTTTGGATATTATAGTGAAAATGTTGAGGTTTTTTAACTTGGAACTTTTTTTTATGGTTTTTATAGTGAAATTGTTGAGTTTACTAACCTGGAATTTATTTAAATGGTTTTTACAGTGAAATTGTCGAGTTTATTTAACTTGGAACTTATTTAAATGGTTTTTAGAGTGAAATTGTTGAGTTTTTTTTTAACTAGGAACTTTTTTTATGGTTTTTATAGTGAAATTGTTGAGTTTTTCTAACTTGGAACTTATTTAAATGGATTCTACAATGAAATTGTTGAGTTTTTTTAACTTGGAACTTTATTTTATGGTATTTAGAGTGAAATTGAAGAGTTTATTAACTTGGAAATGTTTTATGGTTTTTATAGTGAATTTGTTGATTGTTTTAAATTGGAAATGTTTTATGGTTTTTATAGTGAATTTGTTGAGTTTTTTAACTTGGAAAAATGTTTTATGGATTTGTGAAATTATTGAGTTTTTTTAACTTGGAACTTTTTTTTATGGTTTTTATAGTGAAATTGTTGTGTTTTCTAATTTGGAATTGATTTAAATGGTTTTTATAGTTAAATATTTGAGTTTTTTTTTCACTTGGAACTTTTTTTTTATGGTTTTTATAGTGAAATTGTTGAGTTTTTTTAACTTGGAACTTTTTTTTTATGATTTTTATTGTGAAATTTTTGAGTTTTTTTAACTTGGAACTTATTTAAATGGTTTTAATAGTGAAATTGTTGAGTTTTTTTAACTTGGATCTTTTTTATGGTTTTTATAGTGAATTTGTTGAGTTTTTTAACTTGGAACTTTATTTTATGGTATTTATAGTAAAATTGTAGAGTTTTTTAGCTTGGAAATATTTTATGGTTTTTATAGTGAATTTGTTGAGTTTTTTGACTTGGAGATTTTTTATGGCTTAGTGAAATTGTTGAGTTTTTTTAACTTGGAACTTATTTAAATGGTTTTAATAGTGAAATTGTTGAGTTTTTATAACTTGGAACTTTATTTTTACTAGCAAAATTATTGAGTTTTTTAACTTGGAACTTTTTTTTATGGTTTTTATAGTGATATTGTTGAGTTTTTTAAGTTAGAACTTTATTTTATGGTATTTATAGTGAAATTGTTGAGTTTTTTTAACTTGGAAATATTTTATGGTTTTTATAATGAATTTGTTGAGTTTTTTTATGGATTAGTGAAAATGTTGAGTTTTTTTATCTAGGAACCTTTTTTTATAGCAAAATTATTGAGTTTTTTAACTTGGAACTTTTTTTATGGTTTTTATAGTGAAATTGTTGATTTTTCTAACTTGGAACTTATTTAAATGGTTTTTATAATGAAATTGTTGAGTTTTTTAGACTAGGAACTTTTTTTAACTTGGAACTTTTTTTATGGTTTTTATAGTGAAATTGTTGATTTGTTTATCTTGGAACTTTTTTTTTATGGTTTTTATAGTGAAATTGTTAAGTTTTTTTAACTTGGAACCTTTTTTTATGGTTTTAATAGTGAAATTGTTGAGTTTTTAAACTTGGAACTTTATTTTATGGTATTTATAGTGAAATTGTAGAGTTTTTTAACTTGTAAGTAATTTATGATTTTTATAGTGAACTTGTTGAGTTTTTTAACTTGGAACTTTATTTTATGGTATTTATAGTGAATTTGTAGAGTTTTTTAACTTGAATAGATTTTTATAGTGAATTTGTTGAGTTTTTTACCTTGGAAATTTTTTATGGATTAGTGAAATTATTGAGTTTTTTTAACTTGGAACTTTTTTTATGGCTTTTATAGTGAAATTGTTGTGTTTTCTAACTTGGAACTTATTTAAATGGTTTTTATAGAGAAATTGTTGAGTTTTTTTAACTTGGACCTTTTTTTATGGGTTTTATAGTGAAATTATTGAGTTTTTTTTTAACTTGGAGCTTATTTAAATGGTTTTAATAGTGAAACTGTTGAGTTTTTTTAACTTAGATCTTTTTTATGGTTTTTATAGTGAATTTGTTGAGTTTTTTAAATTGGAACTTTATTTTATGGTATTTATAGTGAAATATTAGAGTTTTTTAGCTTGGAAATATTTTATGGTTTTTATAGTGAATTTGTTGAGTTTTTTAACTTGGAGATTTTTTATGGATTAGTGAAATTGTTGAGTTTTTTTTAACTTGGAACTTATTTAAATGGTTTTTAGAGTGAAATTGTTGTGTTTTTTAACTTGGAACTTTATTTTATGGTATTTATAGTGAAATTGAAGAGTTTTTTAACTTGGAAATATTTTATGGTTTTTATTGTGAATTTGTTGTGTTTTTTAACTCAGAGATTTTTTTTGGATATTATAGTGAAAATGTTGAGGTTTTTTAACTTGGAACTTTTTTTATGGTTTTTATAGTGAAATTGTTGAGTTTACTAACCTGGAATTTATTTAAATGGTTTTTACAATGAAATTGTCGAGTTTATTTAACTTGGAACTTATTTAAATGGTTTTTAGAGTGAAATTGTTGAGTTTTTTTTTAACTAGGAACTTTTTTTATGGTTTTTATAGTGAAATTGTTGAGTTTTTCTAACTTGGAACTTATTTAAATGGATTCTACAATGAAATTGTTGAGTTTTTTTAACTTGGAACTTTATTTTATGGTATTTAGAGTGAAATTGAAGAGTTTATTAACTTGGAAATGTTTTATGGTTTTTATAGTGAATTTGTTGATTGTTTTAAATTGGAAATGTTTTATGGTTTTTATAGTGAATTTGTTGAGTTTTTTAACTTGGAAAAATGTTTTATGGATTTGTGAAATTATTGAGTTTTTTTAACTTGGAACTTTTTTTTATGGTTTTTATAGTGAAATTGTTGTGTTTTCTAATTTGGAATTGATTTAAATGGTTTTTATAGTTAAATATTTGAGTTTTTTTTCACTTGGAACTTTTTTTTTTATGGTTTTTATAGTGAAATTGTTGAGTTTTTTTAACTTGGAACTTTTTTTTTATGATTTTTATTGTGAAATTGTTGAGTTTTTTTAACTTGGAACTTATTTAAATGGTTTTAATAGTGAAATTGTTGAGTTTTTTTAACTTGGATCTTTTTTATGGTTTTTATAGTGAATTTGTTGAGCTTTTTAACTTGGAACTTTATTTTATGGTATTTATAGTAAAATTGTAGAGTTTTTTAGCTTGGAAATATTTTATGGTTTTTATAGTGAATTTGTTGAGTTTTTTGACTTGGAGATTTTTTATGGCTTAGTGAAATTGTTGAGTTTTTTTAACTTGGAACTTATTTAAATGGTTTTAATAGTGAAATTGTTGAGTTTTTATAACTTGGAACTTTATTTTTACTAGCAAAATTATTGAGTTTTTTAACTTGGAACTTTTTTTTATGGTTTTTATAGTGATATTGTTGAGTTTTTTAAGTTAGAACTTTATTTTATGGTATTTATAGTGAAATTGTTGAGTTTTTTTAACTTGGAAATATTTTATGGTTTTTATAATGAATTTGTTGAGTTTTTTTAACTTGGAGATTTTTTATGGATTAGTGAAAATGTTGAGTTTTTTTATCTAGGAACCTTTTTTTATAGCAAAATTATTGAGTTTTTTAACTTGGAACTTTTTTTATGGTTTTTATAGTGAAATTGTTGATTTTTCTAACTTGGAACTTATTTAAATGGTTTTTATAATGAAATTGTTGAGTTTTTTAGACTAGGAACTTTTTTTAACTTGGAACTTTTTTTTATGGTTTTTATAGTGAAATTGTTGATTTGTTTATCTTGGAACTTTTTTTTTATGGTTTTTATAGTGAAATTGTTAAGTTTTTTTAACTTGGAACCTTTTTTTATGGTTTTAATAGTGAAATTGTTGAGTTTTTAAACTTGGAACTTTATTTTATGGTATTTATAGTGAAATTGTAGAGTTTTTTAACTTGTAAGTAATTTATGATTTTTATAGTGAACTTGTTGAGTTTTTTAACTTGGAACTTTATTTTATGGTATTTATAGTGAATTTGTAGAGTTTTTTAACTTGGAAAGATTTTTATAGTGAATTTGTTGAGTTTTTTACCTTGGAAATTTTTTATGGATTAGTGAAATTATTGAGTTTTTTTAACTTGGAACTTTTTTTATGGCTTTTATAGTGAAATTGTTGTGTTTTCTAACTTGGAACTTATTTAAATGGTTTTTATAGAGAAATTGTTGAGTTTTTTTAACTTGGACCTTTTTTTATGGGTTTTATAGTGAAATTATTGAGTTTTTTTTAACTTGGAGCTTATTTAAATGGTTTTAATAGTGAAACTGTTGAGTTTTTTTAACTTAGATCTTTTTTATGGTTTTTATAGTGAATTTGTTGAGTTTTTTAAATTGGAACTTTATTTTATGGTATTTATAGTGAAATATTAGAGTTTTTTAGCTTGGAAATATTTTATGGTTTTTATAGTGAATTTGTTGAGTTTTTTAACTTGGAGATTTTTTATGGATTAGTGAAATTGTTGAGTTTTTTTTAACTTGGAACTTATTTAAATGGTTTTTAGAGTGAAATTGTTGTGTTTTTTAACTTGGAACTTTATTTTATGGTATTTATAGTGAAATTGAAGAGTTTTTTAACTTGGAAATATTTTATGGTTTTTATTGTGAATTTGTTGTGTTTTTTAACTCAGAGATTTTTTTTGGATATTATAGTGAAAATGTTGAGGTTTTTTAACTTGGAACTTTTTTTATGGTTTTTATAGTGAAATTGTTGAGTTTACTAACCTGGAATTTATTTAAATGGTTTTTACAGTGAAATTGTCGAGTTTATTTAACTTGGAACTTATTTAAATGGTTTTTAGAGTGAAATTGTTGAGTTTTTTTTTAACTAGGAACTTTTTTTATGGTTTTTATAGTGAAATTGTTGAGTTTTTCTAACTTGGAACTTATTTAAATGGATTCTACAATGAAATTGTTGAGTTTTTTTAACTTGGAACTTTATTTTATGGTATTTAGAGTGAAATTGAAGAGTTTATTAACTTGGAAATGTTTTATGGTTTTTATAGTGAATTTGTTGATTGTTTTAAATTGGAAATGTTTTATGGTTTTTATAGTGAATTTGTTGAGTTTTTTAACTTGGAAAAATGTTTTATGGATTTGTGAAATTATTGAGTTTTTTTAACTTGGAACTTTTTTTTATGGTTTTTATAGTGAAATTGTTGTGTTTTCTAATTTGGAATTGATTTAAATGGTTTTTATAGTTAAATATTTGAGTTTTTTTTCACTTGGAACTTTTTTTTTATGGTTTTTATAGTGAAATTGTTGAGTTTTTTTAACTTGGAACTTTTTTTTTATGATTTTTATTGTGAAATTGTTGAGTTTTTTTAACTTGGAACTTATTTAAATGGTTTTAATAGTGAAATTGTTGAGTTTTTTTAACTTGGATCTTTTTTATGGTTTTTATAGTGAATTTGTTGAGTTTTTTAACTTGGAACTTTATTTTATGGTATTTATAGTAAAATTGTAGAGTTTTTTAGCTTGGAAATATTTTATGGTTTTTATAGTGAATTTGTTGAGTTTTTTGACTTGGAGATTTTTTATGGCTTAGTGAAATTGTTGAGTTTTTTTAACTTGGAACTTATTTAAATGGTTTTAATAGTGAAATTGTTGAGTTTTTATAACTTGGAACTTTATTTTTACTAGCAAAATTATTGAGTTTTTTAACTTGGAACTTTTTTTTATGGTTTTTATAGTGATATTGTTGAGTTTTTTAAGTTAGAACTTTATTTTATGGTATTTATAGTGAAATTGTTGAGTTTTTTTAACTTGGAAATATTTTATGGTTTTTATAATGAATTTGTTGAGTTTTTTTAACTTGGAGATTTTTTATGGATTAGTGAAAATGTTGAGTTTTTTTATCTAGGAACCTTTTTTTATAGCAAAATTATTGAGTTTTTTAACTTGGAACTTTTTTTATGGTTTTTATAGTGAAATTGTTGATTTTTCTAACTTGGAACTTATTTAAATGGTTTTTATAATGAAATTGTTGAGTTTTTTAGACTAGGAACTTTTTTTAACTTGGAACTTTTTTTATGGTTTTTATAGTGAAATTGTTGATTTGTTTATCTTGGAACTTTTTTTTTATGGTTTTTATAGTGAAATTGTTAAGTTTTTTTAACTTGGAACCTTTTTTTATGGTTTTAATAGTGAAATTGTTGAGTTTTTAAACTTGGAACTTTATTTTATGGTATTTATAGTGAAATTGTAGAGTTTTTTAACTTGTAAGTAATTTATGATTTTTATAGTGAACTTGTTGAGTTTTTTAACTTGGAACTTTATTTTATGGTATTTATAGTGAATTTGTAGAGTTTTTTAACTTGGAAAGATTTTTATAGTGAATTTGTTGAGTTTTTTACCTTGGAAATTTTTTATGGATTAGTGAAATTATTGAGTTTTTTTAACTTGGAACTTTTTTTATGGCTTTTATAGTGAAATTGTTGTGTTTTCTAACTTGGAACTTATTTAAATGGTTTTTATAGAGAAATTGTTGAGTTTTTTTAACTTGGACCTTTTTTTATGGGTTTTATAGTGAAATTATTGAGTTTTTTTTAACTTGGAGCTTATTTAAATGGTTTTAATAGTGAAACTGTTGAGTTTTTTTAACTTAGATCTTTTTTATGGTTTTTATAGTGAATTTGTTGAGTTTTTTAAATTGGAACTTTATTTTATGGTATTTATAGTGAAATATTAGAGTTTTTTAGCTTGGAAATATTTTATGGTTTTTATAGTGAATTTGTTGAGTTTTTTAACTTGGAGATTTTTTATGGATTAGTGAAATTGTTGAGTTTTTTTTAACTTGGAACTTATTTAAATGGTTTTTAGAGTGAAATTGTTGTGTTTTTTAACTTGGAACTTTATTTTATGGTATTTATAGTGAAATTGAAGAGTTTTTTAACTTGGAAATATTTTATGGTTTTTATTGTGAATTTGTTGTGTTTTTTAACTCAGAGATTTTTTTTGGATATTATAGTGAAAATGTTGAGGTTTTTTAACTTGGAACTTTTTTTATGGTTTTTATAGTGAAATTGTTGAGTTTACTAACCTGGAATTTATTTAAATGGTTTTTACAGTGAAATTGTCGAGTTTATTTAACTTGGAACTTATTTAAATGGTTTTTAGAGTGAAATTGTTGAGTTTTTTTTTAACTAGGAACTTTTTTTATGGTTTTTATAGTGAAATTGTTGAGTTTTTCTAACTTGGAACTTATTTAAATGGATTCTACAATGAAATTGTTGAGTTTTTTTAACTTGGAACTTTATTTTATGGTATTTAGAGTGAAATTGAAGAGTTTATTAACTTGGAAATGTTTTATGGTTTTTATAGTGAATTTGTTGATTGTTTTAAATTGGAAATGTTTTATGGTTTTTATAGTGAATTTGTTGAGTTTTTTAACTTGGAAAAATGTTTTATGGATTTGTGAAATTATTGAGTTTTTTTAACTTGGAACTTTTTTTTATGGTTTTTATAGTGAAATTGTTGTGTTTTCTAATTTGGAATTGATTTAAATGGTTTTTATAGTTAAATATTTGAGTTTTTTTTTCACTTGGAACTTTTTTTTTATGGTTTTTATAGTGAAATTGTTGAGTTTTTTTAACTTGGAACTTTTTTTTTATGATTTTTATTGTGAAATTGTTGAGTTTTTTTAACTTGGAACTTATTTAAATGGTTTTAATAGTGAAATTGTTGAGTTTTTTTAACTTGGATCTTTTTTATGGTTTTTATAGTGAATTTGTTGAGTTTTTTAACTTGGAACTTTATTTTATGGTATTTATAGTAAAATTGTAGAGTTTTTTAGCTTGGAAATATTTTATGGTTTTTATAGTGAATTTGTTGAGTTTTTTGACTTGGAGATTTTTTATGGCTTAGTGAAATTGTTGAGTTTTTTTAACTTGGAACTTATTTAAATGGTTTTAATAGTGAAATTGTTGAGTTTTTATAACTTGGAACTTTATTTTTACTAGCAAAATTATTGAGTTTTTTAACTTGGAACTTTTTTTTATGGTTTTTATAGTGATATTGTTGAGTTTTTTAAGTTAGAACTTTATTTTATGGTATTTATAGTGAAATTGTTGAGTTTTTTTAACTTGGAAATATTTTATGGTTTTTATAATGAATTTGTTGAGTTTTTTTAACTTGGAGATTTTTTATGGATTAGTGAAAATGTTGAGTTTTTTTTATCTAGGAACCTTTTTTTATAGCAAAATTATTGAGTTTTTTAACTTGGAACTTTTTTTATGGTTTTTATAGTGAAATTGTTGATTTTCTAACTTGGAACTTATTTAAATGGTTTTTATAATGAAATTGTTGAGTTTTTTAGACTAGGAACTTTTTTTAACTTGGAACTTTTTTTATGGTTTTTATAGTGAAATTGTTGATTTGTTTATCTTGGAACTTTTTTTTTATGGTTTTTATAGTGAAATTGTTAAGTTTTTTTAACTTGGAACCTTTTTTTATGGTTTTAATAGTGAAATTGTTGAGTTTTTAAACTTGGAACTTTATTTTATGGTATTTATAGTGAAATTGTAGAGTTTTTTAACTTGTAAGTAATTTATGATTTTTATAGTGAACTTGTTGAGTTTTTTAACTTGGAACTTTATTTTATGGTATTTATAGTGAATTTGTAGAGTTTTTTAACTTGGAAAGATTTTTATAGTGAATTTGTTGAGTTTTTTACCTTGGAAATTTTTTATGGATTAGTGAAATTATTGAGTTTTTTTAACTTGGAACTTTTTTTATGGCTTTTATAGTGAAATTGTTGTGTTTTCTAACTTGGAACTTATTTAAATGGTTTTTATAGAGAAATTGTTGAGTTTTTTTAACTTGGACCTTTTTTTATGGGTTTTATAGTGAAATTATTGAGTTTTTTTTTAACTTGGAGCTTATTTAAATGGTTTTAATAGTGAAACTGTTGAGTTTTTTTAACTTAGATCTTTTTTATGGTTTTTATAGTGAATTTGTTGAGTTTTTTAAATTGGAACTTTATTTTATGGTATTTATAGTGAAATATTAGAGTTTTTTAGCTTGGAAATATTTTATGGTTTTTATAGTGAATTTGTTGAGTTTTTTAACTTGGAGATTTTTTATGGATTAGTGAAATTGTTGAGTTTTTTAACTTGGAACTTTATTTTATGAATTTGTTGTGTTTTTTAACTTGGAACTTTATTTTATGGTATTTATAGTGAAATTGAAGAGTTTTTTAACTTGGAAATATTTTATGGTTTTTATTGTGAATTTGTTGTGTTTTTTAACTCAGAGATTTTTTTTGGATATTATAGTGAAAATGTTGAGGTTTTTTAACTTGGAACTTTTTTTATGGTTTTTATAGTGAAATTGTTGAGTTTACTAACCTGGAATTTATTTAAATGGTTTTTACAATGAAATTGTCGAGTTTATTTAACTTGGAACTTATTTAAATGGTTTTTAGAGTGAAATTGTTGAGTTTTTTTTTAACTAGGAACTTTTTTTATGGTTTTTATAGTGAAATTGTTGAGTTTTTCTAACTTGGAACTTATTTAAATGGATTCTACAATGAAATTGTTGAGTTTTTTTAACTTGGAACTTTATTTTATGGTATTTAGAGTGAAATTGAAGAGTTTATTAACTTGGAAATGTTTTATGGTTTTTATAGTGAATTTGTTGATTGTTTTAAATTGGAAATGTTTTATGGTTTTTATAGTGAATTTGTTGAGTTTTTTAACTTGGAAAAATGTTTTATGGATTTGTGAAATTATTGAGTTTTTTTAACTTGGAACTTTTTTTTATGGTTTTTATAGTGAAATTGTTGTGTTTTCTAATTTGGAATTGATTTAAATGGTTTTTATAGTTAAATATTTGAGTTTTTTTTCACTTGGAACTTTTTTTTTTATGGTTTTTATAGTGAAATTGTTGAGTTTTTTTAACTTGGAACTTTTTTTTTATGATTTTTATTGTGAAATTGTTGAGTTTTTTAACTTGGAACTTATTTAAATGGTTTTAATAGTGAAATTGTTGAGTTTTTTTAACTTGGATCTTTTTTATGGTTTTTATAGTGAATTTGTTGAGTTTTTTAACTTGGAACTTTATTTTATGGTATTTATAGTAAAATTGTAGAGTTTTTTAGCTTGGAAATATTTTATGGTTTTTATAGTGAATTTGTTGAGTTTTTTGACTTGGAGATTTTTTATGGCTTAGTGAAATTGTTGAGTTTTTTTAACTTGGAACTTATTTAAATGGTTTTAATAGTGAAATTGTTGAGTTTTTATAACTTGGAACTTTATTTTTACTAGCAAAATTATTGAGTTTTTTAACTTGGAACTTTTTTTTATGGTTTTTATAGTGATATTGTTGAGTTTTTTAAGTTAGAACTTTATTTTATGGTATTTATAGTGAATTTGTAGAGTTTTTTAACTTGGAAAGATTTTTATAGTGAATTTGTTGAGTTTTTTACCTTGGAAATTTTTTATGGATTAGTGAAATTATTGAGTTTTTTTAACTTGGAACTTTTTTTATGGCTTTTATAGTGAAATTGTTGTGTTTTCTAACTTGAAACTTATTTAAATGGTTTTTATAGAGAAATTGTTGAGTTTTTTTAACTTGGACCTTTTTTTATGGGTTTTATAGTGAAATTATTGAGTTTTTTTTAACTTGGAGCTTATTTAAATGGTTTTAATAGTGAAACTGTTGAGTTTTTTTAACTTAGATCTTTTTTATGGTTTTTATAGTGAATTTGTTGAGTTTTTTAAATTGGAACTTTATTTTATGGTATTTATAGTGAAATATTAGAGTTTTTAAGCTTGGAAATATTTTATGGTTTTTATAATGAATTTGTTGAGTTTTTTAACTTGGAGATTTTTTATGGATTAGTTAAATTGTTGAGTTTTTTTATCTTGGAACTTTTTTTTACGGTTTTTATAGTGAAATTGTTGAGTTTTTAAAACTTGGAACTTTTTATTTTTTTTAGTGAAATTATTGAAATTTTTAACTTAGAATCTTTTATATGCTTTTTTTAGTGAAATTGTTGAGTTTTTTTAACTTTGAACTTATTTAAATGCTTTTTAGAGTGAAATTGTTGAGTTTTTTTAAATTAGAACTTTTTTTTATGGTTTTTATAGTGAAATTGTTGAGTTTTTTTAACTTGGAACTTATTTAAATGGTTTTTAGAGTGAAATTGTTGAGTTTTTTTAACTTGGAACTTTTTTTATGGTTTTTATAGTGAAATTGTTGAGTTTTTCTAACTTGGAACTTATTTAAATGGATTTTACAGTGAAATTGTTGAGTTTTTTAACTTGGAAGTTTATTTTATTGTATTTATAGTGAAATTGAAGAGTTTTTTAACTTGGAAATATTTTATGGTTTTTATAGTAAATTTGTTGAGTTTTTTAATTCGGAGTTTTTTTTTGGATATTATAGTGAAATTGTTGAGGTTTTTTAACTTGGAACTTTATTTTATGGTTTTTATAGTGAAATTGTTAAGTTTTCTAAGTTGGAACTTATTTAAATGGTTTTTACAGTGAAATTGTGAGTTTTTTTAACTTGGAACTTATTTTTTATAACGAAATTATTGAGTTTTTTAAATTGAAACTATTTTTTATGGTTTTTATAGTGAAAATGTTGAATTTCCTAAATTGGAACTTATTTAAATGGTTTTTATAATGAAATTGTTGAGTTTTTTTAACTTGGAACTTTATTTTTATTTTTATAGTGAAATTATTGAGTTTTTTAACTTGGAACTTTTTTTATGGTTTTTATAATGTATTTGTTGAGTTTTTTTAACTTGGAACTTATTTAAATGGTTTTTATAATGAAATTGTTAAGTTTTTTTTAACTTGGATCTTTTTTATGGTTTTTATAGTGTAATTATTGAGTTTTTTAACTTGGAACTTTTTTTATGGTATTTATAGTGAAATTGAAAAGTTTTTTAACTGGGAAATATTTTATGGTTTTTATAGTGAATTTGTTTAGTTATTTAACTTGGAGATTTTTTATGGATTAGTGGAATTGTTGAGTTTTTTTATCTTGAAACTTTTTTTTATGGTTTCTATAGTGAAATTGTTGAGTTTTTTTAAATTGGAACTTTTTTTTATTTTTATAGTGAAATTATTGAGTTTTTTAACTTGGAACTTTTTTTAAGGTTTTTACAGTGAAATTGTTGGGTTTTTTAAGTTGGAACTTTAATTTATGGTATTTATAGTGAAATTGAAGAGTTTTTTAACTTGGAAATATTTTATGGTTTTTATAGTGAATTTGTTGAGTTTTTTAACTCAGAGATTTTTTAGGATATTTTAGTGAAATTATAGAGTTTTTTTTAACTTGGAACTTATTTTTATGGTTTTTATAGTGAAATTGTTGAGTTTTCTAACTTAGAACTTATTTAAATGGTTTTTATAGTGAAATTTTTTAAATTTATTTTACTTGGAACTCTTTCTTTTATGGTTTTTATATTGAAATTGTTGAGTTTTCTAACATCGAACTTATTTAAATGGTTTTTATAATGAAATTGTTGATTTTTTTTAAATAGGAACTTTTTTTAACTTGGAACCTTTTTTTATGGTTTTTATAGTGAAATTATTGAGTTTTTTACTTGGAACTTTTTTTATAGTATTTATAGTGAAATTGTAGAGTTTTTTAACTTGTAAATAATTTATGATTTTTATAGTGAACTTGTTGAGTTTTTTAACTTGGAACTTTATTTTATGGTATTTATAGTGAAATTGTAGAGTTTTTTAACTTGGAAAGATTTTTATAGTGAATTTGTTGAGTTTTTTACCTTGGAAATTTTTTATGGATTAGTGAAATTATTGAGTTTTTTTAACTTGGAATAATTTTTTTATGGCTTTTATAGTGAAATTATTGTGTTTTCTAACTTGGAACTTATTTAAATGGTTTTTATAGTGAAATTGTTGAGTTTTTTTAACTTGGACCTTTTTTTATGGGTTTTATAGTGAAATTATTGAGTTTTTTTAACTTGGAGCTTATTTAAATGGTTTTAATAGTGAAACTGTTGAGTTTTTTTAACTTGGATCTTTTTTATGGTTTTTATAGTGAATTTGTTGAGTTTTTTAAATTGGAACTTTATTTTATGGTATTTATAGTGAAATATTAGAGTTTTTTAGCTTGGAAATATTTTATGGTTTTTATAATGAATTTGTTGAGTTTTTTAACTTGGAGTTTTTTTATGGATTAGTTAAATTGTTGAGTTTTTTTATCTTGGAACTTTTTTTTATGGTTTTTATAGTGAAATTGTTGAGTTTTTTAAACTTGGAACTTTTTATTTTTTTTATAGTGAAATTATTGAAATTTTTAACTTCGAACTTTTTTTATGCTTTTTTTAGTGAAATTGTTGAGTTTTTTTAACTTTGAACTTATTTAAATGGTTTTTAGAGTGAAATTGTTGAGTTTTTTTAAATTAGAACTTTTTTTATGGTTTTTATAGTGAAATTGTTGAGTTTTTCTAACTTGGAACTTATTTAAATGGATTTTACAGTGAAATTGTTGAGTGTTTTAACTTGGAGAATTTTTTTTATATTATAGTGAAATTGTTGAGGTTTTTAAACTTGGAACTTTTTTTATGGTTTTTATAATAAATTTGTTCAGTTTTCTTAACTTGGAACTTATTTAAATGGTTTTTATAATGAAATTGTTGAGTTTTTTTAACTTGGAACTTATTTAAATGGTTTTTAGAGTGAAATTGTTGAGTTTTTTTAAATTGGAACTTTTTTTTATGGTTTTTATAGTGAAATTGTTGAGTTTTTCTAACTTGGAACTTATTTAAATGGATTTTACAGTGAAATTGTTGAGTTTTTTAACATGGAACTTTATTTTATTGTATTTATAGTGAAATTGAAGAGTTTTTTAACTTGGAAATATTTTATGGTTTTTATAGTAAATTTGTTGAGTTTTTTAATTCGGAGATTTTTTTTGGATATTATAGTGAAATTGTTGAGGTTTTTTAACTTGGAACTTTATTTTATGGTTTTTATAGTGAAATTGTTAAGTTTTCTAACTTGGAACTTATTTAAATGGTTTTTACAGTGAAATTGTGAGTTTTTTTAACTTGGAACTTATTTTTTATAGCGAAATTATTGAGTTTTTTAAATTGAAACTATTTTTTATGGTTTTTATAGTGAAAATGTTGAATTTCCTAAATTGGAACTTATTTAAATGGTTTTTAATGAAATTGTTGAGTTTTTTTAACTTGGAACTTTATTTTTATTTTTATAGTTAAATTATTGAGTTTTTTAACTTGGAACTTTTTTTATGGTTTTTATAATGAATATATTGAGTTTTTTTAACTTGGAACTTATTTAATTGGTTTTTATAATGAAATTGTTAATTTTTTTTAACTTGGATCTTTTTTATGGTTTTTATAGTGTAATTATTGAGTTTTTTAACTTGGAACTTTTTTTATGGTATTTATAGTTAAATTGTTGAGTTTTTTAACTTGGAAATATTTTATGGTTTTTATAGTGAATTTGTTTAGTTATTTAACTTGGAGATTTTTTATGGATTAGTGGAATTGTTGAGTTTTTTTATCTTGAAACTTTTTTTTTATGGTTTCTATAGTGAAATTGTTTAGTTTTTTTAAATTGGAACTTTTTTTTTTATTTTTATAGTGAAATTATTGAGTTTTTTAACTTGGAACTTTTTTTTTATGGTTTTTACAGTGAAATTGTTGGGTTTTTTAAGTTTGAACTTTAATTTATGGTATTTATAGTGAAATTGAAGAGTTTTTTAACTTGGAAATATTTTATGGTTTTTATAGTGAATTTGTTGAGTTTTTTAACTTAGAGATTTTTTAGGATATTTTATTGAAATTATAGAGTTTTTTATAACTTGGAACTTATTTTTATGGTTTTTATAGTGAAATTGTTGAGTTTTCTAACTTAGAACTTATTTAAATGGTTTTTATAGTGAAATTTTTTAATTTTCTTTTACTTGGAACTCTTTCTTTTATGGTTTTTATATTGAAATTGTTGAGTTTTCTAACATCGAACTTATTTAAATGGTTTTTATAATGAAATTGTTGATTTTTTTTAACTAGGAACTTTTTTTTATCTTGGATCTTTTTTTATGCTTTTTATAGTGAAATTGTTGAGTTTTTTAACTTGGAACTTTATTTTATGGTATTTATAGTGAAATTGAAGAGTTTTTTAACTTGGAAATATTTTATGGTTTTTATAGTGAATTTGTTTAGCTTTTTTTTGGATATTATAGTGAAATTGTTGAGGTTTTTTAACTTGAAACTTTTTTTTTATGGTTTTTATAGTGAAATTGTTGATTTTTCTAACTTGGAACTTATTTAAATGGTTTTTACAGTGAAATTGTTGAGTTTTTTTAAATTGGAACATTTTTTATGGTTTTTATTGTGAAAATGTTGAATTTCCTAAATTGGAACATATTTAAATGGTTTTTATAATGAAATTGTTGAGTTTTTTTTAACTTGGAACTTTATTTTTATTTTTATAGTGAAATTATTAAGTTTTTTAACTTGGAACTTTTTTTATGGTTTTTATAATGAATTTGTTGAGTTTTTTTAACTTGGAACTTATTTAAATGGTTTTTATAATGAAATTGTTGAGTTTTTTTAACTTGGATCTTTTTTATGGTTTTTATAGTGAAATTATTGAGTTTTTAACTTGGAACTTTTTTTATGGTATTTATAGTGAAATTGTTGAGTTTTTTAACTTGGAAATAATTTATGATTTTTAGAGTGAACTTGTTGAGTATTTTAACTTGGAACTTTATTTTATGGTATTTATATTGAAATTGTACAGTTTTTTAACTTGGAAATAATTTATGATTTTTATAGTGAACTTGTTAAGTTTTTTACCTTGGATATTTTTTATGGATTTGTGAAATTATTGAGTTTTTTTAACTTGGAACATTTTTTATGGTTTTTATAGTGAAAATGTTGAATTTCCTAAATTGGAACTTATTCAAATGGTTTTTATAATGGAATTGTTGAGTTTTTTTAACTTGGAACTTTATTTTTATTTTAATAGTGAAATTATTGAGTTTTTTTACTTGGAACTTTTTTTATGGTTTTTATAATGAATTTGTTGAGTTTTTTTAACTTGGAACTTATTTAAATGGTTTTTATGGTGAAATTGTTGAGTTTTTTTTAACTTGGATCTTTTTTATGGTTTTTTTAGTGCAATTATTGAGTTTTATAACTTGGAACTTTTTTTATGGTATTTATAGTGAATTTGTTGAGTTTCTTATCTTGGAAATAATTTATGATTTTTATAGTGAAATTGTTGACTTTTTTTAACTTGGAACTTTATTTTATGGTTTTTATAGTGAAATTGTAGGGTTTTTTAACTTGGAAATAAATTATGATTTTTATAGTGAACTTGTTGAGTTTTTTACCTTGGAAATTTTTTATGGATTAGTGAAATTATTGAGTTTTTTTAACTTGGAACATTTTTTATGGTTTTTATAGTGAAACTGTTGTGTTTTCTAACTAGGAACTTATTTAAATGGTTTTTATAGTGAAATTATTGAGTTTTTTTAATTTGGAACTTTTTTTATTATGGTTTTTATAGTGAAACTGTTGAGTTTTTTTAACTTGAAACTTTTTTTTTATGATTTTTATTGTGAAATTGTTGAGTTTTTTTTTTAACTTGGAACTTATTTAAATGGTTTTAATAGTGAAATTGTTGAGTTTTTTTAACTTGGATCTTTTTTATGGTTTTTATAGTGAATTTGTTGAGTATTTTAACTTGGAACTTTTTTTTATGGTATTTATAGTGAAATTGTAGAGTTTTTTAGCTTGAAAATATTTTATGGTTTTTATAGTGAATTTGTTGAGTGTTTTAACTTGGAGATTTTTTATGGATTAGTGAAATTGTTGAGTTTTTTTATCATGGAACTTTTTTTATGGTTTTTATAGTGAAATTGTTGAGTTTTCTAACTTGGAACTTCTTTAAATGGTTTTTATAGTGAAAATGTAGAGTTTTTTTAACTAGGAACTTTTTTTTATAGTGAAATTATTGAATTTTTTTAACTTGGAACATTTTTTTATGGTTTTTAATGTAAAATTGTTGTATTTTTTTAACTTGGAACTTTTTTTATGGTTTTTATAGTGAAATTGTTGAGTTTTTCTAACTTGGAACTTATTTAAATGGTTTTTACAGTGAAATTGTTGAGTTTTTAAACTTGGAACTTTATTTATGGTATTTATAGTGAAATTGAAGAGTTTTTTGACTTGGAAATATTTTATGGTTTTTATAGTGAATTTGTTGAGTTTTTTGACTCGGAGATTTTATTTTGGATATTATAGTGAAATTGTTGAGGTTTTTTAACTTGGAACTTTTTTTATGGTTTTTATAGTGAAATTGTTGAGTTTTCTAACTTGGAACTTATTTAAATGATTTTTACAATGAAATTGTTGAGTTATTTTAACTTAGAACTTTTTTTTTATAGCGAAATTATTGAGTTTTTTAAATTGGAACATTTTTTTATGGTTTTTATAGTGAAACTGTTGAATTTCCTAAATTGGAACTTATTCAAATGGTTTTTATAATGGAATTGTTGAGTTTTTTTAACTTGGAACTTTATTTTTATTTTTATAGTGAAATTATTGAGTTTTTTTACTTGGAACTTTTTTTTATGGTTTTTATAATGAATTTGTTGAGTTTTTTTAACTTGGAACTTATTTAAATGGTTTTTATGGTGAAATTGTTGAGTTTTTTTAACTTGGATCTTTTTTATGTTTTTTTTAGCGAAATTATTGAGTTATATAACTTGGAACTTTTTTTTTATGGTATTTATAGTGAACTTGTTGAGTTTCTTATCTTGGAAATAATTTATGATTTTTATAGTGAAATTGTTGAGTTTTTTAACTTGTAACTTTATTTTATGGTTTTTATAGTGAAAATGTAGGGTTTTTTAACTTGGAAATAAATTATGATTTTTATAGTGAACTTTTTGAGTTTTTTACCTTGGAATTTTTTATGGATTAGTGAAATTATTTAGTTTTTTTAACTTGGAACTTTTTTATATGGTTTTTATAGTTAAATTGTTGTGTTTTCTAACTTGGAACTTATTTAAATGTGTTTTATAGTGAAATTGTTGAGTTTTTTTAACTTGGAACTTTTTTTTAATGGTTTTTATAGTGAAATTCTTGAGTTTTTTTAACTTGGGACTTTTATTTATGGTTTTTATAGTGAATTTGTTGAGTTTTCTAACTTGGAACTTATATAAATGGTTTTTATAATGAAATTGTTGATTTTTTTTAACTTGGAACTTTATTTTTATTTTTATAGTGAAATGATTGAGTTTTTTAAACTTGGAACATGTGTTTATGGTTTTTATAATGAATTTGTTGAGTTTTTTTAACTTGGAACTTATTTAAATGGTTTTTATGGTGAAATTGTTCAGTTTTTTTAACTTGAATCTTTTTTTATGGTTTTTATAGTGAAATTATTGAGTTTTTTAAATTGGAACATTTTTCATGGTTTTTATAGTGAAAATGTTGAATTTTCTAAATTGGAACTTATTTAAATGGTTTTTATAATGAAATTGTTGAGTTTTTTTAACTTGGAACTTTATTTTTATTTTTATAGTGAAATGATTGAGTTTTTTTAACTTGGAACATGTGTTTATGGTTTTTATAATGAATTTGTTGAGTTTTTTTAACTTGGAACTTATTTAAATGGTTTTTATGGTGAAATTGTTGAGTTTTTTTACCTTGGAAATTTTTTATGGATTTGTGAAATTATTGAGTTTTTTTAACTTGGAACTTTTTTTTTATGGTTTTTATAGTGAAATTGTTGTGTTTTCTAATTTGGAAATTATTTAAATGGTTTTTATAGTTAAATTGTTGAGTTTTTTTCACTTGGAACTTTTTTTTATGATTTTTATAGTGAAATTATTGAGTTTGTTTAACTTGGAACTTTTTTTTAATGATTTTTATTGTGAAATTTTTGAGATTTTTTAACTTGGAACATATTTAAATGGTTTTAATAGTGAAATTGTTGAGTTTTTTCAACTTGGATCTTTGTTTATGGTTTTTATAGTTAGTTTGTTGTGGTTTTTAAGTTGGAACTTTACTTTATGGTATTTATAGTGAAATTGTAGAGTTTTTTAGCTTGGAAATATTTTGTTTTTATAGTGAATTTGTTGAGTTTTTTAACTTGGAGATTTGTTATGGATTAGTGAAATTGTTGAGTTTTTTTAACTTGGAACTTTTTTTATTGTTTTTATAGTGAAATTGTTGAGTTTTTCTAACTTGGGACTTATTTAAATGGTTTTTACAGTGAAATTGTTGAGTTTTTAAACTTGGAACTTTATTTATGGTATTTAAAGTGAAATTGAAGAGTTTTTTAACTTTGAAATATTTTATGGTTTTTATAGTGAATTTGTTGAGTTTTTTGACTCGGAGATTTTATTTTGGATATTATAGTGAAATTGTTAAGGTTTTTTAAATTGGAACTTCTTTTTATGGTTTTTATAGTGAAATTGTTGAGTTTTCTAACTTGGAACTTATTTAAATGATTTTTACAGTGAAATAGTTGAGTTATTTTAACTTAGAACTTTTTTTTATAGCGAAATTATTTTTAAATTGGAACATTTTTTATGGTTTTTATAGTGAAAATGTTGAATTTCCTAAATTGGAACTTATTCAAATGGTTTTTATAATGGAATTGTTGAGTTTTTTTAACTTGGAACTTTATTTTTATTTTTATAGTGAAATTATTGAGTTTTTTTACTTGGAACTTTTTTTATGGTTTTTATAATGAATTTGTTGAGTTTTTTTAACTTGGAACTTATTTAAATGGTTTTTATGGTGAAATTGTTGAGTTTTTTTTAACTTGGATCTTTTTTATGGTTTTTTTAGTGCAATTATTGAGTTTTATAACTTGGAACTTTTTTTATGGTATTTATAGTGAATTTGTTGAGTTTCTTATCTTGGAAATAATTTATGATTTTTATAGTGAAATTGTTGAGTTTTTTTAACTTGGAACTTTATTTTATGGTTTTTATAGTGAAATTGTAGGGTTTTTTAACTTGGAAATAAATTATGATTTTTATAGTGAACTTGTTGAGTTTTTTACCTTGGAAATTTTTTATGGATTAGTGAAATTATTTAGTTTTTTTAACTTGAAACTTTTTTATATGGTTTTTATAGTGAAATTGTTGTGTTTTCTAACTTGGAACTTATTTAAATGATTTTTACAGTGAAATTGTTTAGTTATTTTAACTTAGAACTTTTTTTATAGCGAAATTATTGAGTTTTTTAAATTGGAACATTTTTTTATGGTTTTTATAGTGAAAATGTTGAATTTCCTAAATTGGAACTTATTTAAATGGTTTTAATAGTGAAATTGTTGAGTTTTTTTAACTTGGAACTTTTTTTTTCTAGCAAAATTGTTGAGTTTTTAACTTGGAACTTATTTTATGGTTTTTATAGTGAAATTGTTGAGTTTTTTAAGTTAGAACTTTATTTTATGGTATTTATAGTGAAATTGTTGAGTTTTTTTAACTTGGAAATATTTTATGGTTTTTATAATGAATTTGTTGAGTTTTTTAACTTGGAGATTTTTCATGGATTATAGTGAAAATGTTGAGTTTTTTTATCTTGGAACTTTTTTTATCTTGGAACTTTTTTGTTATGGTTTTTATAGTGTAATTGGTGAGTTTTCTAACTTGGAACTTATTTAAATTGTTTTTATAGTGAAATTGTTGAGTTTTTTTAACTTTGAACTTTTTTTATAGCGAAATTATTGAGTTTTTAACTTGGAACTTTTTTTTTATGGTTTTTATAGTGAAATTGTTGAATTTTCTAACTTGGAACTTATTTATATGGTTTTTATAATGAAATTGCTGAGTTTTTTGAACTAGGAACTTTTTTTATCTTGGAACTTTTTTTATGGTTTTTTATAGTGAAATTGTTGAGTTTTTTAACTTAGAACTTTTTAATGGTTATTATAGTGATATTTTTGAGTTTTTATAACTTGAAACTTTTTTTTATGGTTTTAAAAATGAAATTGTTGAGCATTTTAACTTGGAACTTTTCATATGGTTTTTATAGTGAAATTGAGGAATTTCATAACTAGGAACTTTTATTTATGGTTTTCATAGTGAAATTGTTGAGTTTTTTAACTTGGAACTTTTTTTTTATGGTTTTTATAGTGAAATTGTTGAGTTTTTTTTAACTTGGAACTTTTTTTTTATGGTTTTTTATTGTGAAATTTTAGAGTGTTTAAACTTGTAACTATTTATAATGGTATTTATAGTGAAATTGTTGAGTTTTTTAACTTGGAAATATTTTATGGTTTTTATCGTGAAATTCTTGAGTTTTTTATCTTGGAACTTTTTTTATGGTCTTTATAGTGGAATTGTTGAGTTTTTTTTTTAACTTGGAACATTTTTTTTAATGTGAAATTATTGAGTTTTTTATCTTGGAAATTCTTTCTTAGTGAAATTGTTGAGTTTTTTTAACTTGGAACTTATGTAAATGGTTTTAATAGTGAATTGTTGAGTTTTTATAACTTGGAACTTTATTTTTACTAGCAAAATTATTGAGTTTTTTAACTTGGAACTTTTTTTATGGTTTTTATAGTGAAATTGTTGAGTTTTTTAAGTTAGAACTTTATTTTATGGTATTTATAGTGAAATTGTTGAGTTTTTTTAACTTGGAAATATTTTATGGTTTTTATAATGAATTTGTTGAGTTTTATAACTTGGAGATTTTTTATGGATTAGTGAAAATGTTGAGTTTTTTTATCTAGGAACCTTTTTATATAGCGAAATTATTGAGTTTTTTAACTTGGAACTTATTTAAATGGTTTTTATAATGAAATTGTTGAGTTTTTTAGACTATGAACTTTTTTTATAGTGAAATTGTTGATTTTTCTAACTTGGAACTTATTTAAATGGTTTTTATAATGAAATTGTTGAGTTTTTTTGACTAGGAACTTTTTTTAACTTGGAACTTTTTTTTATGGTTTTTATAGTGAAATTTTTTATTTGTTTATCTTGGAACTTTGTTTTTATGGTTTTTATAGTGAAATTGTTAAGTTTTTTAACTTGGAACCTTTTTTTTATGGTTTTAATAGTGAAATTATTGAGTTTTTTAACTTGGAACTTTTTTTATGGTATTTATAGTGGACTTGTTGAGTTTTTTAACTTGGAAATAATTTATGATTTTTATAGTGAACTTGTTGAGTTTTTTAACTTGGAACTTTATTTTATGGTATTTATAGTGAAATTGTAGAGTTTTTTTTAACTTTGAGATGTTTTATGGATTAGTGAAATTGTTGAGTTTTTTTATCTTGGAACTTTTTTAATGGTTTTTATAGTGACATTGTTGAGTTTTCTAACTTGGAACTTCTGTAAGTGGTTTTTATAGTGAAATTTTAGAGTTTTTTTAACTTGGAACTTTTTTTTTATAGTGAAATTATGGAATTTTTTAACTTGGGACTTTTTTTTATGGTTTTTATTGTAAAATTGATGAGTTTTTTTTAACTTGGAACTTATTTAAATGGTTTTTAGAGTGAAATTGTTGTGTTTTTTTAACTTGGAAATTTTTTTATGGTTTTTATAGTGAAATTGTTGAGTTTTTCTAACTTGGAACTTATTTAAATGGTATTTACAGTGAAATTGTTGAGTTTTTAAACTTGGAACTTTATTTTATGGTATTTATATGGAAATTGAAGAGTTTTTTAACTTGGAAATATTTTATTATTTTTATAGTGAATTTGTTGAGTTTTTTTACTCAGAGATTTTTTTTGGATATTATAGTGAAATTGTTGAGGTTTTTTAACTTGGATCTTTTTTATGGTTTTTATAATGAAATTGTTGAGTTTTTTTAACTTATAACTTTTTTTTATGGTTTTAAAGTGAAAATGATGAATTTCCTAAATTGGAACTTATTTAAATGATTTTTATAATGAAATTGTTGAGTTTTTCTAACTTGGAACTTTTTTTTTATAGTGAAATTATTGAGTTTTTTAACTTGGAACTTTTTTTATGGTATTTATAGAGAACTTGTTGAGTTTTTTAACTTGGAAATAATTTATGATTTTTATAGTGAACTTGTTGAGTTTTTTAACTTGGAACTTTATTTTATGGTTTTTATAGTGAAATTGTAGAGTTTTTTAACTTGGAAATAAATTATGATTATTATAGTGAAATTGTTGAGTTTTTTATCTCGGAAATTTTTTATGGATTAGTGAAATTATTTAGTTTTTTTAAATTGGAACTTTTTTATATAGTTTTTATAGTGAAATTGTTGTGTTTTCTAACTTGAAACTTATTTAAATGGGTTTTATAGTGAAATTGTTGAGTTTTTTTAACTTGGAACTTTTTTTTATGGTTTTTATAGTGAAATTGTTGAGTTTTTTTAACTTGGAACTTTTTTTATTGTTTTTATAGTGAAAATGTTGAATTTCCTAAATTGGAACTTATTTAAATGGTTTTTATAATTAAATTGTTGAGTTTTTTTAACTTGGAACTTTATTTTTATTTTTATAGTGAAATTATTGAGTTTTTTAAATTGGAACATTTTTCATTGTTTTTATAGTGAAAATGTTGAATTTCCTAAATTGGAACTTATTTAAATGGTTTTTATAATGAAATTGTTGAGTTTTTTTAACTTGGAACTTTATTTTTATTTTTTTTAGTGAAATTACTGAGTTTTTTAACTTGGAACTTTTTTTATGATTTTTATAATGAATTTGTTGAGTTTTTTTTAACTTGGAACTTATTTAAATGGTTTTTTATGGTGAAACTGTTGAGTATTTTTAACTTGGATCTTTTTTTATGGGTTTTATAGTGAAATTATTGAGTTTTTTAACTTGGAACTTTTTTTTATAGTATTTATAGTGAAATTGTAGAGTTTTTTAACTTGGAAATAATTTACGATTTTTATAGTGAACTTGTTGAGTTTTTTACCTTGGAAATTTTTTATGGATTTGTGAAATTATTGAGTTTTTTTAACTTGGAACTTTTTTTATGGTTTTTATAGTGAAATTGTTGTGTTTTCTAATTTGGAACTGATTTAAATGGTTTTTATAGTTAATTATTTGAGTTTTTTTTCACTTGGAACTTTTTTTTTATGGTTTTTATAGTGAAATTGTTGAGTTTTTTTAACTTGGAACTTTTTTTTTAAAGATTTTTATTGTGAAATTGTTGACTTTTTTTAACTTGGAACTTATTTAAATAGTTTTAATAGTGAAATTGTTGAGTTTTTTTAAATTGGATCTTTTTTATGGTTTTTATAGTGAATTTGTTGAGTTTTTTAACTTGGAACTTTATTTTATGGTATTTATAGTAAAATTGTAGAGTTTTTTAGCTTGGAAATATTTTATGGTTTTTATAGTGAATTTGTTGTTTTTTTTTTAACTTGGAGATTTTTTATGGATTAGTGAAATTGTTGAGTTTTTTTAACTTGGAACTTATTTAAATAGTTTTTAGAGTGAAATTGTTGTGTTTTTTAACTTGGAACTTTATTTTATGGTATTTATTGTGAAATTGAAGAGTTTTTTAACTTGGAAATATTTTATGGTTTTTATAGTGAATTTTTTGTGTTTTTTAACTCAGAGATTTTTTTTTGGATATTATAGTGAAAATGTTGAGGTTTTTTAACTTGGAACTTTTTTTTTATGGTTTTTATAGTGAAATTGTTGAGTTTTCTAACCTGGAACTTATTTAAATGGTTTTTACAGTGAAATTGTCGAGTTTATTTAACTTGGAACTTATTTAAATGGTTTTTTGAGTGAAATTGTTGAGTTTTTTTTTAACTTGAAACTTTTTTTTTATGGTTTTTACAGCGAAATTGTTGAGTTTTTCTAACTTGGAATTTATTTAAATGGATTCAACAATGAAATTGTTGAGTTTTTTAACTTGGAACTTTATTTTATGGTATTTAGAGTGAAATAAAAGAGTTTATTAACTTGGAAATGTTTTATGGTTTTTATAGTGAATTTGTTGAGTTTTTTAACTTGGAAATTTTTTATGGATTTGTGAAATTTTTGAGTTTTTTTAACTTGGAACTTTTTTTTATTGTTTTTATAGTGAAATTGTTGTGTTTTCTAATTTGAAACTGATTTAAATGGTTTTTATATTTAAATATTTGAGTTTTTTTTCCCTTGGAACTTTTTTTTTTATGGTTTTTATAGTGAAATTGTTGAGTTTTTTTAAATTGAACTTTTTTTTATGATTTTTATTGTTAAATTGTTGAGTTTTTTTAACTTGGAACTTATATAAATGTTTTTAATAGTGAAATTGTTGAGTTTTTTTAACTTGGATCTTTTTTATGGTTTTTATAGTGAATTTGTTGAGTTTTTTAACTTGGAACTTTATTTTATGGTATTTATAGTAAAATTGTAGAGTTTTTTAGCTTGGAAATATTTTATGGTTTTTATAGTGAATTTGTTGAGTTTTTTGACTTGGAGATTTTTTATGGATTAGTGAAATTGTTGAGTTTTTTTAACTTGGAACTTATTTAAATGGTTTTTAGAGTGAAATTGTTGTGTTTTTTAACTTGGAACTTTATTTTATGGTATTTATAGTGAAATTGAAGAGTTTTTTAACTTGGAAATATTTTATGGTTTTTATAGTGAATTTGTTGTGTTTTTTAATTCAGAGATTTTTTTTGGATATTATAGTGAAAATGTTGAGGTTTTTTAACTTGGAACTTTTTTTTTATGGTTTTTATAGTGAAATTGTTGAGTTTTCTAACCTGGAACTTACTTAAATGGTTTTACAGTGAAATTGTCGAGTTTATTTAACTTGGAACTTATTTAAATGGTTTTTAGAGTGAAATTGTTGAGTTTTTTGTAACTAGGAACTTTTTTTTATGGTTTTTATAGTGAAATTGTTGAGTTTTTCTAACTTGGAACTTATTTAAATGAATTCTACAATGAAATTGTTGAGTTTTTTTAACTTGGAACTTTATTTTATGGTATTTAGAGTGAAATTGAAGAGTTTATTAACTTGGAAATGTTTTATGGTTTTTATAGTGAATTTGTTGAGTTTTTTAAATTGGAAATGTTTTATGGTTTTTATAGTGAATTTGTTGAGTTTTTTAAATTGGAAATGTTTTATGGATTTGTGAAATTATTGAGTTTTTTTAACTTGGAATTTTTTTTTTATGGTTTTTATGGTTTTTATAGTGAAATTGTTGTGTTTTCTAATTTGGAACTGATTTAAATGGTTTTTATAGTTAAATATTTGAGTTTTTTTTCACTTGGAACTTTTTTTTTATTGTTTTTATAGTGAAATTGTTGAGTTTTTTTAACTTGGAACTTTATTTTTATGATTTTTATTGTGAAATTGTTGAGTTTTTTTAACTTGGAACTTATTTAAATGGTTTTAATAGTAAAATTGTTGAGTTTTATTAACTTGGATCTTTTTTATGGTTTTTATAGTGAATTTGTTGAGTTTTTTAACTTGGAGCTTTATTTTCAGGTATTTATAGTAAAATTGTAGAGTTTTTTAGCTTGGAAATATTTTATGGTTTTTATAGTGAATTTGTTGAGTTTTTTAACTTGGAGATTTTTTATGGATTAGTGAAATTGTTGAGTTTTTTTAACTTGGAACTTATTTAAATGGTTTTTAGAGTGAAATTGTTGTGTTTTTTAACTTGGAACTTTATTTTATGGTATTTATAGTGAAATTGAAGAGTTTTTTAACTTGGAAATATTTTATGGGTTTTATAGTGAATTTGTTATGTTTTTTAACTCAGAGATTTTTTTTTGGATATTATAGTGAAAATGTTGAGGTTTTTTAACTTGGAACTTTTTTTATGGTTTTTATAGTGAAATTGTTGAGTTTACTAACCTAGAACTTATTTAAATGGTTTTTACAGTGAAATTGTCGAGTTTATTTAACTTGGAACTTATTTAAATGGTTTTTAGAGTGAAATTGTTGAGTTTTTTTTAACTAGGAACTTTTTTTATGGTTTTTATAGTGAAATTGTTGAGTTTTTCTAACTTGGAACTTATTTAAATGGATTCTACAATGAAATTGTTGAGTTTTTTTAACTTGGAACTTTATTTTATGGTATTTAGAGTGAAATTGAAGAGTTTATTAACTTGGAAATGTTTTATGGTTTTTATAGTGAATTTGTTGAGTTTTTTAAATTGGAAATGTTTTATGGTTTTTATAGTGAATTTGTTGAGTTTTTTAACTTTGAAAAATGTTTTATGGATTTGTGAAATTATTGAGTTTTTTTAACTTGGAACTTTTTTTTATGGTTTTTATAGTGAAATTGTTGTGTTTTCTAATTTGGAATTGATTTAAATGGTTTTTATAGTTAAATATTTGAGTTTTTTTTCACTTGGAACTTTTTTTTTATGGTTTTTATAGTGAAATTGTTGAGTTTTTTTAACTTGGAACTTTTTTTTTATGATTTTTATTGTGAAATTGTTGAGTTTTTTTAACTTGGAACTTATTTAAATGGTTTTAATAGTGAAATTGTTGAGTTTTTTTAACTTGGATCTTTTTTATGGTTTTTATAGTGAATTTGTTGAGTTTTTTAACTTGGAACTTTATTTTATGGTATTTATAGTAAAATTGTAGAGTTTTTTAGCTTGGAAATATTTTATGGTTTTTATAGTGAATTTGTTGAGTTTTTTGACTTGGAGATTTTTTATGGCTTAGTGAAATTGTTGAGTTTTTTTAACTTGGAACTTATTTAAATGGTTTTAATAGTGAAATTGTTGAGTTTTTATAACTTGGAACTTTATTTTTACTAGCAAAATTATTGAGTTTTTTAACTTGGAACTTTTTTTTATGGTTTTTATAGTGATATTGTTGAGTTTTTTAAGTTAGAACTTTATTTTATGGTATTTATAGTGAAATTGTTGAGTTTTTTTAACTTGGAAATATTTTATGGTTTTTATAATGAATTTGTTGAGTTTTTTTAACTTGGAGATTTTTTATGGATTAGTGAAAATGTTGAGTTTTTTTATCTAGGAACCTTTTTTTATAGCGAAATTATTGAGTTTTTTAACTTGGAACTTTTTTTATGGTTTTTATAGTGAAATTGTTGATTTTTCTAACTTGGAACTTATTTAAATGGTTTTTATAATGAAATTGTTGAGTTTTTTAGACTAGGAACTTTTTTTAACTTGGAACTTTTTTTATGGTTTTTATAGTGAAATTGTTGATTTGTTTATCTTGGAACTTTTTTTTTATGGTTTTTATAGTGAAATTGTTAAGTTTTTTTAACTTGGAACCTTTTTTTATGGTTTTAATAGTGAAATTGTTGAGTTTTTAAACTTGGAACTTTATTTTATGGTATTTATAGTGAAATTGTAGAGTTTTTTAACTTGTAAGTAATTTATGATTTTTATAGTGAACTTGTTGAGTTTTTTAACTTGGAACTTTATTTTATGGTATTTAAAGTGAATTTGTAGAGTTTTTTAACTTGGAAAGATTTTTATAGTGAATTTGTTGAGTTTTTTACCTTGGAAATTTTTTATGGATTAATGAAATTATTGAGTTTTTTTAACTTGGAACTTTTTTTATGGCTTTTATAGTGAAATTGTTGTGTTTTCTAACTTGGAACTTATTTAAATGGTTTTTATAGAGAAATTGTTGAGTTTTTTTAACTTGGACCTTTTTTTATGGGTTTTATAGTGAAATTATTGAGTTTTTTTTAACTTGGAGCTTATTTAAATGGTTTTAATAGTGAAACTGTTGAGTTTTTTTAACTTAGATCTTTTTTATGGTTTTTATAGTGAATTTGTTGAGTTTTTTAAATTGGAACTTTATTTTATTGTATTTATAGTGAAATATTAGAGTTTTTTAGCTTGGAAATATTTTATGGTTTTTATAATGAATTTGTTGAGTTTTTTAACTTGGAGATTTTTTATGGATTAGTTAAATTGTTGAGTTTTTTTATCTTGGAACTTTTTTTTTACGGTTTTTATAGTGAAATTGTTGAGTTTTTAAAACTTGGAACTTTTTATTTTTTTTAGTGAAATTATTGAAATTTTTAACTTAGAATCTTTTTTATGCTTTTTTTAGTGAAATTGTTGAGTTTTTTTAACTTTGAACTTATTTAAATGCTTTTTAGAGTGAAATTGTTGAGTTTTTTTAAATTAGAACTTTTTTTTATGGTTTTTATAGTGAAATTGTTGAGTTTTTTTAACTTGGAACTAATTTAAATGGATTTTACAGTGAAATTGTTGAGTGTTTTAACTTGGAGATTTTTTTTTATATTATAGTGAAATTGTTGAGGTTTTTAAACTTGGAACTTTTTTATGGTTTTTATAATGAATTTGTTGAGTTTTCTTAACTTGGAACTTATTTAAATGGTTTTTATAATGAAATTGTTGAGTTTTTTTAACTTGGAACTTATTTAAATGGTTTTTAGAGTGAAATTGTTGAGTTTTTTTAACTTGGAACTTTTTTTTATGGTTTTTATAGTGAAATTGTTGAGTTTTTCTAACTTGGAACTTATTTAAATGGATTTTACAGTGAAATTGTTGAGTTTTTTAACTTGGAAGTTTATTTTATTGTATTTATAGTGAAATTGAAGAGTTTTTTAACTTGGAAATATTTTATGGTTTTTATAGTAAATTTGTTGAGTTTTTTAATTCGGAGTTTTTTTTTGGATATTATAGTGAAATTGTTGAGGTTTTTTAACTTGGAACTTTATTTTATGGTTTTTATAGTGAAATTGTTAAGTTTTCTAACTTGGAACTTATTTAAATGGTTTTTACAGTGAAATTGTGAGTTTTTTTAACTTGGAAGTTATTTTTTATAACGAAATTATTGAGTTTTTTAAATTGAAACTATTTTTTATGGTTTTTATAGTGAAAATGTTGAATTTCCTAAATTGGAACTTATTTAAATGGTTTTTATAATGAAATTGTTGAGTTTTTTTAACTTGGAACTTTATTTTTATTTTTATAGTGAAATTATTGAGTTTTTTAACTTGGAACTTTTTTTATGGTTTTTATAATGTATTTGTTGAGTTTTTTTAACTTGGAACTTATTTAAATGGTTTTTATAATGAAATTGTTATGTTTTTTTAACTTGGATCTTTTTTATGGTTTTTATAGAGTAATTATTGAGTTTTTTAACTTGGAACTTTTTTTATGGTATTTATAGTGAAATTGAAAAGTTTTTTTAATTTGGAAATATTTTATGGTTTTTATAGTGAATTTGTTTAGTTATTTAACTTGGAGATTTTTTATGGATTAGTGGAATTGTTGAGTTTTTTTATCTTGAAACTTTTTTTTATGGTTTCTATAGTGAAATTGTTGAGTTTTTTTAAATTGGAACTTTTTTTTATTTTTATAGTGAAATTATTGAGTTTTTTAACTTGGAACTTTTTTTTAAGATTTTTACAGTGAAATTGTTGGGTTTTTTAAGTTGGAACTTTAATTTATGGTATTTATAGTGAAATTGAAGAGTTTTTTAACTTGGAAATATTTTATGGTTTTTATAGTGAATTTGTTGAGTTTTTTAACTCAGAGATTTTTTAGGATATTTTAGTGAAATTATAGAGTTTTATTTAACTTGGAACTTATTTTTATGGTTTTTATAGTGAAATTGTTGAGTTTTCTAACTTAGAACTTATTTAAATGGTTTTTATAGTGAAATTTTTTAATTTTATTTTACTTGGAACTCTTTCTTTTATGGTTTTTATATTGAAATTGTTGAGTTTTCTAACATCGAACTTATTTAAATGGTTTTTATAATGAAATTGTTGATTTTTTTTAAATAGGAACTTTTTTTATCTTGGATCTTTTTTTATGCTTTTTATAGTGAAATTGTTGAGTTTTTTAACTTGGAACTTTATTTTATGGTATATATAGTGAAATTGAAGAGTTTTTTAACTTGGAAATATTTTATGGTTTTTATAGTGAATTTGTTTAGCTTTTTTTTGGATATTATAGTGAAATTGTTGAGGTTTTTTAACTTGACATTTTTTTTATGGTTTTTATAGTGAAATTGTTGATTTTTCTAACTTGGAACTTATTTAAATGGTTTTTACAGTGAAATTGTTGAGTTTTTTTAACTTGGAACTTTATTTATTTATTTTTATAGCGAAATTATTGAGTTTTTTAAATTGAAACTATTTTTTATGGTTTTTATAGTGAAAATGTTGAATTTCCTAAATTGGAACTTATTTAAATGGTTTTTAATGAAATTGTTGAGTTTTTTTAACTTGGAACTTTATTTTTATTTTTATAGTTAAATTATTGAGTTTTTTAACTTGGAACTTTTTTTATGGTTTTTATAATGAATATATTGAGTTTTTTTAACTTGGAACTTATTTAATTGGTTTTTATAATGAAATTGTTAATTTTTTTTAACTTGGATCTTTTTTATGGTTTTTATAGTGTAATTATTGAGTTTTTTAACTTGGAACTTTTTTTATGGTATTTATAGTTAAATTGTTGAGTTTTTTAACTTGGAAATATTTTATGGTTTTTATAGTGAATTTGTTGAGTTTTTTAACTTGGAGATTTTTTAGGATATTTTATTGAAATTATAGAGTTTTTTATAACTTGGAACTTATTTTTATGGTTTTTATAGTGAAATTGTTGAGTTTTCTAACTTAGAACTTATTTAAATGGTTTTTATAGTGAAATTTTTTAATTTTCTTTTACTTGGAACTCTTTCTTTTATGGTTTTTATATTGAAATTGTTGAGTTTTCTGACATCGAACTTATTTAAATGGTTTTTATAATGAAATTGTTGATTTTTTTTAACTAGGAACTTTTTTTTATCTTGGATCTTTTTTTATGTTTTTTATAGTGAAATTGTTGAGTTTTTTAACTTGGAACTTTATTTTATGGTATTTATAGTGAAATTGAAGAGTTTTTTAACTTGGAAATATTTTATGGTTTTTATAGTGAATTTGTTTAGCTTTTTTTTGGATATTATAGTGAAATTGTTGAGGTTTTTTAACTTGAAACTTTTTTTTTTTATGGTTTTTATAGTGAAATTGTTGATTTTTCTAACTTGGAACTTATTTAAATGGTTTTTACAGTGAAATTGTTGAGTTTTTTTAAATTGGAACATTTTTTATGGTTTTTTTTGTGAAAATGTTGAATTTCCTAAATTGGAACATATTTAAATGGTTTTTATAATGAAATTGTTGAGTTTTTTTTAACTTGGAACTTTATTTTTATTTTTATAGTGAAATTATTAAGTTTTTTAACTTGGAACTTTTTTTATGGTTTTTATAATGAATTTGTTGAGTTTTTTTAACTTGGAACTTATTTAAATGGTTTTTATAATGAAATTGTTGAGTTTTTTTAACTTGGATCTTTTTTATGGTTTTTATAGTGAAATTATTGAGTTTTTAACTTGGAACTTTTTTTATGGTATTTATAGTGAAATTGTTGAGTTTTTTAACTTGGAAATAATTTATGATTTTTAGAGTGAACTTGTTGAGTATTTTAACTTGGAACTTTATTTTATGGTATTTATATTGAAATTGTACAGTTTTTTAACTTGGAAATAATTTATGATTTTTATAGTGAACTTGTTAAGTTTTTTACCTTGGAAATTTTTTATGGATTTGTGAAATTATTGAGTTTTTTTAACTTGGAACATTTTTTATGGTTTTTATAGTGAAACTGTTGTGTTTTCTAACTAGGAACTTATTTAAATGGTTTTTATAGTGAAATTGTTGAGTTTTTTTAATTTGGAACTTTTTTTATTATGGTTTTTATAGTGAAACTGTTGAGTTTTTTTAACTTGAAACTTTTTTTTTATGATTTTTATTGTGAAATTGTTGAGTTTTTTTTTTAACTTGGAACTTATTTAAATGGTTTTAATAGTGAAATTGTTGAGTTTTTTTAACTTGGATCTTTTTTATGGTTTTTATAGTGAATTTGTTGAGTTTTTTAACTTGGAACTTTTTTTTATGGTATTTATAGTGAAATTGTAGAGTTTTTTAGCTTGAAAATATTTTATGGTTTTTATAGTGAATTTGTTGAGTGTTTTAACTTGGAGATTTTTTATGGATTAGTGAAATTGTTGAGTTTTTTTATCATGGAACTTTTTTTATGGTTTTTATAGTGAAATTGTTGAGTTTTCTAACTTGGAACTTCTTTAAATGGTTTTTATAGTGAAAATGTAGAGTTTTTTTAACTAGGAACTTTTTTTTATAGTGAAATTATTGAATTTTTTAACTTGGAACATTTTTTTATGGTTTTTATTGTAAAATTGTTGTATTTTTTTAACTTGGAACTTTTTTTTATGGTTTTTATAGTGAAATTGTTGAGTTTTTCTAACTTGGAACTTATTTAAATGGTTTTTACAGTGAAATTGTTGAGTTTTTAAACTTGGAACTTTATTTATGGTATTTATAGTGAAATTGAAGAGTTTTTTGACTTGGAAATATTTTATGGTTTTTATAGTGAATTTGTTGAGTTTTTTGACTCGAAGATTTTATTTTGGATATTATAGTGAAATTGTTGAGGTTTTTTAACTTGGAACTTTTTTTATGGTTTTTATAGTGAAATTGTTGAGTTTTCTAACTTGGAACTTATTTAAATGATTTTTACAGTGAAATTGTTGAGTTATTTTAACTTAGAACTTTTTTTTTTATAGCGAAATTATTGAGTTTTTTAAATTGGAACATTTTTTTATGGTTTTTATAGTGAAACTGTTGAATTTCCTAAATTGGAACTTATTCAAATGGTTTTTATAATGGAATTGTTGAGTTTTTTTAACTTGGAACTTTATTTTTATTTTTATAGTGAAATTATTGAGTTTTTTTACTTGGAACTTTTTTTTATGGTTTTTATAATGAATTTGTTGAGTTTTTTTAACTTGGAACTTATTTAAATGGTTTTTATGGTGAAATTGTTGAGTTTTTTTAACTTGGATCTTTTTTATGTTTTTTTTTAGCGAAATTATTGAGTTATATAACTTGGAACTTTTTTTTTATGGTATTTATAGTGAACTTGTTGAGTTTCTTATCTTGGAAATAATTTATGATTTTTATAGTGAAATTGTTGAGTTTTTTAACTTGTAACTTTATTTTATGGTTTTTATAGTGAAAATGTAGGGTTTTTTAACTTGGAAATAAATTATGATTTTTATAGTGAACTTTTTGAGTTTTTTACCTTGGAATTTTTTATGGATTAGTGAAATTATTTAGTTTTTTTAACTTGGAACTTTTTTATATGGTTTTTATAGTTAAATTGTTGTGTTTTCTAACTTGGAACTTATTTAAATGTGTTTTATAGTGAAATTGTTGAGTTTTTTTAACTTGGAACTTTTTTTTTAATGGTTTTTATAGTGAAATTCTTGAGTTTTTTTAACTTGGGACTTTTATTTATGGTTTTTTTAGTGAATTTGTTGAGTTTTCTAACTTGGAACTTATATAAATGGTTTTTATAATGAAATTGTTGAATTTTTTTAACTTGGAACTTTATTTTTATTTTTATAGTGAAATGATTGAGTTTTTTAAACTTGGAACATGTGTTTATGGTTTTTATAATGAATTTGTTGAGTTTTTTTAACTTGGAACTTATTTAAATGGTTTTTATGGTGAAATTGTTCAGTTTTTTTAACTTGAATCTTTTTTTATGGTTTTTATAGTGAAATTATTGAGTTTTTTAAATTGGAACATTTTTCATGGTTTTTATAGTGAAAATGTTGAATTTTCTAAATTGGAACTTATTTAAATGGTTTTTATAATGAAATTGTTGAGTTTTTTTAACTTGGAACTTTATTTTTATTTTTATAGTGAAATGATTGAGTTTTTTTAACTTGGAACATGTGTTTATGGTTTTTATAATGAATTTGTTGAGTTTTTTTAACTTGGAACTTATTTAAATGGTTTTTATGGTGAAATTGTTGAGTTTTTTTCCTTGGAAATTTTTTATGGATTTGTGAAATTATTGAGTTTTTTTAACTTGGAACTTTTTTTTTATGGTTTTTATAGTGAAATTGTTGTGTTTTCTAATTTGGAAATTATTTAAATGGTTTTTATAGTTAAATAGTTGAGTTTTTTTCACTTGGAACTTTTTTTTATGATTTTTATAGTGAAATTATTGAGTTTGTTTAACTTGGAACTTTTTTTTAATGATTTTTATTGTGAAATTTTTGAGATTTTTTAACTTGGAACATATTTAAATGGTTTTAATAGTGAAATTGTTGAGTTTTTTCAACTTGGATCTTTTTTTATGGTTTTTATAGTTAGTTTGTGTGGTTTTTAAGTTGGAACTTTACTCTATGGTATTTATAGTGAAATTGTAGAGTTTTTTAGCTTGGAAATATTTTGTTTTTATAGTGAATTTGTTGAGTTTTTAAACTTGGAGATTTGTTATGGATTAGTGAAATTGTTGAGTTTTTTTAACTTGGAACTTTTTTTATTGTTTTATAGTGAAATTGTTGAGTTTTTCTAACTTGGGACTTATTTAAATGGTTTTTACAGTGAAATTGTTGAGTTTTTAAACTTGGAACTTTATTTATGGTATTTAAAGTGAAATTGAAGAGTTTTTTAACTTTGAAATATTTTATGGTTTTTATAGTGAATTTGTTGAGTTTTTTGACTCGGAGATTTTATTTTGGATATTATAGTGAAATTGTTAAGGTTTTTTAAATTGGAACTTCTTTTTATGGTTTTTATAGTGAAATTGTTGAGTTTTCTAACTTGGAACTTATTTAAATGATTTTTACAGTGAAATAGTTGAGTTATTTTAACTTAGAACTTTTTTTTATAGCGAAATTATTTTTAAATTGGAACATTTTTTATGGTTTTTATAGTGAAAATGTTGAATTTCCTAAATTGGAACTTATTCAAATGGTTTTTATAATGGAATTGTTGAGTTTTTTTAACTTGGAACTTTATTTTTATTTTTATAGTGAAATTATTGAGTTTTTTTACTTGGAACTTTTTTTATGGTTTTTATAATGAATTTGTTGAGTTTTTTTAACTTGGAACTTATTTAAATGGTTTTTATGGTGAAATTGTTGAGTTTTTTTTAACTTGGATCTTTTTTATGGTTTTTTTAGTGCAATTATTGAGTTTTATAACTTGGAACTTTTTTTATGGTATTTATAGTGAATTTGTTGAGTTTCTTATCTTGGAAATAATTTATGATTTTTATAGTGAAATTGTTGAATTTTTTTAACTTGGAACTTTATTTTATGGTTTTTATAGTGAAATTGTAGGGTTTTTTAACTTGGAAATAAATTATGATTTTTATAGTGAACTTGTTGAGTTTTTTACCTTGGAAATTTTTTATGGATTAGTGAAATTATTTAGTTTTTTTTAACTTGAAACTTTTTTATATGGTTTTTATAGTGAAATTGTTGTGTTTTCTAACTTGGAACTTATTTAAATGATTTTTACAGTGAAATTGTTTAGTTATTTTAACTTAGAACTTTTTTTATAGCGAAATTATTGAGTTTTTTAAATTGGAACATTTTTTTTATGGTTTTTATAGTGAAAATGTTGAATTTCCTAAATTGGAACTTATTCAAATGGTTTTTATAATGGAATTGTTGAGTTTTTTTAACTTGGAACTTTATTTTTATTTTTATAGTGAAATTATTGAGTTTTTTAACTTGGAACTTTTTTTTATGGTTTTTATAATGAATTTGTTGAGATTTTTTTAACTTGGAACTTATTTAAATGGTTTTTATGGTGAAATTGTTGAGTTTTTTTAACTTGGATCTTTTTCATGGTTTTTTTATTGCAATTATTGAGTTTTATAACTTGGAACTTTTTTTATGGTATTTATAGTGAACTTGTTGAGTTTCTTATCTTGGAAATAATTTATGATTTTTATAGTGAAATTGTTGAGTTTTTTAACTTGGAACTTTATTTTATGGTTTTTATAGTGAAATTGTAGGGTTTTTTAACTTGGAAATAAATTATGATTTTTAGAGTGAACTTGTTGAGTTTTTGACCTTGGAAATTTTTTATGGATTAGTGAAATTATTTAGTTTTTTTAACTTGGAACTTTTTTATATGGTTTTTATAGTGAAATTGTAGTGTTTTCTAACTTGGAACTTATTTAAATGTGTTATATAGTGAAATTGTTGAGTTTTTTTAACTTGGAACTTTTTTTTAATGATTTTTATAGTGAAATTCTTGAGTTTTTTTATCTTGGAACTTTTATTTATGGTTTTTATAGTGAATTTATTGAGTTTTCTAACTTGAAACTTATATAAATGCTTTTTACAGTGAAACTGTTGAGTTTTTTAAACTTGGAACTTTTTTTTTATTTTTATAGCGAAATTATCGAGTTTTTTAAATTGGAACATTTTTTATGGTTTTTATAGTGAAAATGTTGAATTTCCTAAATTGGAACTTATTTAAATTGTTTTTATAATGAAATTGTTGAGTTTTTTTAACTTGAAACTTTATTTTTATTTTTATAGTGAAATTATTGAGTTTTTTAAATTGGAACATTTTTTATGGTTTTTATAGTGAAAATGTTGAATTTCCTAAATTGGAACTTATTTAAATGGTTTTTATAATGAAATTGTTTAGTTTTTTTAACTTGGAACTTTATTTTTATTTTTATAGTGAAATGATTGAGTTTTTTAACTTGGATCTTTTTTATGGTTTTTATAGTGAAATTATTGAGTTTTTAAACTTGGAAATTTTTTTAATGGTATTTATAGTGAAATTGTAGAATTTTTTAACTTCGAAATAATTTAGGATTTTTATAGTGTACTTGTTGAGTTTTTTACCTTGGAAATTTTTTATGGATTTGTGAAATTATTGAGTTTTTTTAACTTGGAACTTTTTTTTTATGGTTTTTATAGTGAAATTGTTGTGTTTTCTAATTTGAAACTTATTTAAATGGTTTTTATAGTTAAATTGTTGAGTTTTTTTCACTTGGAATTTTTTTTTATGGTTTTTATAGTGAAATTGTTGAGTTTGTTTAACTAAGAACTTTTTTTTTATGATTTTTATTGTCAAATTGTTGAGTTTTTTTAACTTGGAACATATTTAAATGGTTTTAATAGTGAAATTGTTGAGTTTTTTAAACTTAGATCTTTTTTTATCGTTTTTATAGTGAATTTGTTGTGGTTTTTATGTTGGAACTTTATTTTATGGTATTTATAGTGAAATTGTAGAGTTTTTTAGCTTGGAAATATTTTATGGTTTTATAGTGAATTTGTTGAGTTTTTTAACTTGGAGATTTGTTATGGATTAGTGAAATTGTTGAGTTTTTTTATCTTGGAAATTTTTTTATGGTTTTTGTAGAGAAATTGTTGAGTTTTCTAACTTGGAACTTCTTTAAATAGTTTTTATAATGAAATTGTAGAATTTTTTTAACTTGGAACTTTTTTATTATTTTTATAGTGAAATTATTGAATTTTTTAACTTGGAACTTTTTGTATGGTTTTTATAGTGAAATTGTTGAGTTGTTTTAACTTGGAACATATTTAAATGGTTTTTAGAGTGAAATTGTTGAGTTTTTTTAACTTGGAAGTTTTTTGTATGGTTTTTATAGTGAAATTGTTGAGTTTTTCTAAATTGGAACTTATTTAAATAGTTTTTAAAGTGAAATTGTTGAGTTTTTTAACTTGGAAATATTTTACGGTTTTTATAGTGAATTTGATGAGTTTTTTAACTCGGAGATTTTTTTTGGATATTATAGTGAAATTGTTGAGGTTTTTTAACTTGGAACTTTTTTTTTATGGTTTTTATAGTGAAATTGTTGAGTTTTCTAACTTCGAACTTATTCAAATGGTTTTACAGTGAAATTGTTGAGTTTATTTAACTTGGAATTTTTTTTATTGCGAAAATATTGAGTTTTTTAAAATTGGAACTTTTTTTAATGTTATTATAGGAAAATGTTTAATTTCCTAAATTGGAACTTATTTAAATGGTTTTTATAATGAAATTGTTGAGTTTTTTTAACTTGGAACTTTATTTTTATTTTTGTAGTGAAATTATTGAGTTTATTAACTTTGAACTTTTTTTATGGTTTTTATAATGAATTTGTTGAGTTTTTTTAACTTGGAACTTATTTAAATGGTTTTTATGGTGAAATTGTTCAGTTTTTTTAACTTGGATCTTTTTTATGGTTTTTATATTGAAATTATTGAGTTTTTTTTTACTTGGAACTTTTATTATGGTATTTATAGTGAAATTGTTTAGTTTTTTAACTTGGAAATATTTTATGGTTTTTATAGTGAATTTGTTTAGTTATTTAACTTGGAGATTTTTTATGGATTAGTGGAATGGTTGAGTTTTTTTTATCTTGGAACTTATTTTTATGGTTTTTATAGTTAAATTGTTGGGTTTTCTAACTTGGAACTTATTCAAATGGTTTTTACAGTGAAATTTTTGAGTTTTTTAAACTTGGAACTTATTTTTATGGTTTTTATAGTGAAATTGTTGAGTTTTCTAACTTGGAACTTATTTAAATGGTTTTTATAGTGAAATTGTTGAGATTTTAAACTTGCGACTCTTTCTTTTATTGTTTTTATAGTGAAATTGTTGAGTTTTCTAACATCGAACTTATTTAAATGGTTTTTATAGTGAAATTGTAGAGTTTTTTTAACTTGGAACTTATTTTTATGGTTTTTATAGTGAAATTGTTGAGTTTTCTAACTTGGAACTTATTTAAATGGTTTTTATAGTGAAATTGTTGAGTTTTTTTAACTTGGGACTTTTTTGTATGGTTTTTATAGTGAAATTGTTGAGTTTTCTAACATCGAACTTATTTAAATGGTGTTTATAGTGAAATTGTTGAGTTTTTTAATTTGGATCTTTTTTTATGGTCTTTATAGTGAAATTATTTAGTTTATTTTTAACTTGGAACATTTTTTTTATTATTATAGTGAAATTATTGAGGTTTTTATCTTGGAATTTTTTTTTATGGTTTTTATAGTGAAATTGTTGAGTTTTTTTGCCTTGGAACTTATTTAAATGGTTTTAATAGTGAAATTGTTGAGTTTTTTTAACTTGGAACTTTTTTTTTTCTAGCAAAATTGTTGAGTTTTTTAACTTGGAACTTATTTTATGGTTTTTATAGTGAAATTGTTGAGTTTTTTAAGTTAGAACTTTATTTTATGGTATTTATAGTGAAATTGTTGAGTTTTTTTAACTTGGAAATATTTTATAGTTTTTATAATGAATTTGTTGAGTTTTTTAACTTGGAGATTTTTCATGGATTATAGTGAAAATGTTGAGTTTTTTTATCTTGGAACTTTTTTTATCTTGGAACTTTTTTGTTATGGTTTTTATAGTGTAATTGGTGAGTTTTCTAACTTGGAACTTATTTAAATTGTTTTTATAGTGAAATTGTTGAGTTTTTTTAACTTTGAACTTTTTTTATAGCGAAATTATTGAGTTTTTAACTTGGAACTTTTTTTTTATGGTTTTTATAGTGAAATTGTTGAATTTTCTAACTTGGAACTTATTTATATGGTTTTTATAATGAAATTGCTGAGTTTTTTGAACTAGGAACTTTTTTTATCTTGGAACTTTTTTTATGGTTTTTTATAGTGAAATTGTTGAGTTTTTTAACTTAGAACTTTTTAATGGTTATTATAGTGATATTTTTGAGTTTTTATAACTTGAAACTTTTTTTTATGGTTTTAAAAATGAAATTGTTGAGCATTTTAACTTGGAACTTTTCATATGGTTTTTATAGTGAAATTGAGGAATTTCATAACTAGGAACTTTTATTTATGGTTTTCATAGTGAAATTGTTGAGTTTTTTAACTTGGAACTTTTTTTTATGGGTTTTATAGTGAAATTGTTGAGTTTTTTTTAACTTGGAACTTTTTTTTTTATGGTTTTTTATTGTGAAATTTTAGAGTGTTTAAACTTGTAACTATTTATAATGGTATTTATAGTGAAATTGTTGAGTTTTTTAACTTGGAAATATTTTATGGTTTTTATCGTGAAATTCTTGAGTTTTTTATCTTGGAACTTTTTTTATGGTCTTTATAGTGAAATTGTTGAGTTTTTTTTTAACTTGGAACATTTTTTTTAATGTGAAATTATTGAGTTTTTTATCTTGGAAATTCTTTCTTAGTGAAATTGTTGAGTTTTTTTAACTTGGAACTTATGTAAATGGTTTTAATAGTGAATTGTTGAGTTTTTATAACTTGGAACTTTATTTTTACTAGCAAAATTATTGAGTTTTTTAACTTGGAACTTTTTTTATGGTTTTTATAGTGAAATTGTTGAGTTTTTTAAGTTAGAACTTTATTTTATGGTATTTATAGTGAAATTGTTGAGTTTTTTTAACTTGGAAATATTTTATGGTTTTTATAATGAATTTGTTGAGTTTTATAACTTGGAGATTTTTTATGGATTAGTGAAAATGGTGAGTTTTTTTATCTAGGAACCTTTTTATATAGCGAAATTATTGAGTTTTTTAACTTGGAACTTATTTAAATGGTTTTTATAATGAAATTGTTGAGTTTTTTAGACTATGAACTTTTTTTATAGTGAAATTGTTGATTTTTCTAACTTGGAACTTATTTAAATGGTTTTTTATAATGAAATTGTTGAGTTTTTTTGACTAGGAACTTTTTTTAACTTGGAACTTTTTTTATGGTTTTTATAGTGAAATTTTTGATTTGTTTATCTTGGAACTTTGTTTTTATGGTTTTTATAGTGAAATTGTTAAGTTTTTTAACTTGGAACCTTTTTTTTTATGGTTTTAATAGTGAAATTATTGAGTTTTTTAACTTGGAACTTTTTTTATGGTATTTATAGTGGACTTGTTGAGTTTTTTAACTTGGAAATAATTTATAATTTTTATAGTGAACTTGTTGAGTTTTTTAACTTGGAACTTTATTTTATGGTATTTATAGTGAAATTGTAGAGTTTTTTTAACTTTGAGATGTTTTATGGATTAGTGAAATTGTTGAGTTTTTTTATCTTGGAACTTTTTTAATGGTTTTTATAGTGACATTGTTGAGTTTTCTAACTTGGAACTTCTGTAAGTGGTTTTTATAGTGAAATTTTAGAGTTTTTTTAACTTGGAACTTTTTTTTTATAGTGAAATTATGGAATTTTTTAACTTGGGACTTTTTTTTATGGTTTTTATTGTAAAATTGATGAGTTTTTTTTTAACTTGGAACTTATTTAAATGGTTTTTAGAGTGAAATTGTTGTGTTTTTTTAACTTGGAACTTTTTTTATGGTTTTTATAGTGAAATTGTTGAGTTTTTCTAACTTGGAACTTATTTAAATGGTATTACAGTGAAATTGTTGAGTTTTTAAACTTGGAACTTTATTTTATGGTATTTATATGGAAATTGAAGAGTTTTTTAACTTGGAAATATTTTATGGTTTTTATAGTGAATTTGTTGAGTTTTTTTACTCAGAGATTTTTTTGGATATTATAGTGAAATTGTTGAGGTTTTTTAACTTGGATCTTTTTTTATGGTTTTTATAATGAAATTGTTGAGTTTTTTTAACTTATAACTTTTTTTTTTATGGTTTTAAAGTGAAAATGATGAATTTCCTAAATTGGAACTTATTTAAATGGTTTTTATAATGAAATTGTTGAGTTTTTCTAACTTGGAACTTTTTTTTTTATAGTGAAATTATTGAGTTTTTTAACTTGGAACTTTTTTATGGTATTTATAGAGAACTTGTTGAGTTTTTTAACTTGGAAATAATTTATGATTTTTATAGTGAACTTGTTGAGTTTTTTAACTTGGAACTTTATTTTATGGTTTTTATAGTGAAATTGTAGAGTTTTTTAACTTGGAAATAAATTATGATTATTATAGTGAACTTGTTGAGTTTTTTATCTCGGAAATTTTTTATGGATTAGTAAAATTATTTAGTTTTTTTAACTTGGAACTTTTTTATATAGTTTTTATAGTGAAATTGTTGTGTTTTCTAACTTGAAACTTATTTAAATGGGTTTTATAGTGAAATTGTTGAGTTTTTTTAACTTGGAACTTTTTTTTATGGTTTTTATAGTGAAATTGTTGAGTTTTTTTAACTTGGAACTTTTTTATGGTTTTTATAGTGAAAATGTTGAATTTCCTAAATTGGAACTTATTTAAATGGTTTTTATAATTAAATTGTTGAGTTTTTTTAACTTGGAACTTTATTTTTATTTTTATAGTGAAATTATTGAGTTTTTTAAATTGGAACATTTTTCATTGTTTTTATAGTGAAAATGTTGAATTTCCTAAATTGGAACTTATTTAAATGGTTTTTATAATGAAATTGTTGAGTTTTTTTAACTTGGAACTTTATTTTTATTTTTTTTAGTGAAATTATTGAGTTTTTTAACTTGGAACTTTTTTTATGATTTTTATAATGAATTTGTTGAGTTTTTTTTAACTTGGAACTTATTTAAATGGTTTTTTATGGTGAAATTGTTGAGTTTTTTTAACTTGGATCTTTTTTTATGGGTTTTATAGTGAAATTATTGAGTTTTTTAACTTGGAACTTTTTTTTATAGTATTTATAGTGAAATTGTAGAGTTTTTTAACTTGGAAATAATTTACGATTTTTATAGTGAACTTGTTGAGTTATTTACCTTGGAAATTTTTTATGGATTTGTGAAATTATTGAGTTTTTTTAACTTGGAACTTTTTTTATGGTTTTTATAGTGAAATTGTTGTGTTTTCTAATTTGGAACTGATTTAAATGGTTTTTATAGTTTATTATTTAAGTTTTTTTTCACTTGGAACTTTTTTTTTTATGGTTTTTATAGTGAAATTGTTGAGTTTTTTTAACTTGGAACTTTTTTTTTAAAGATTTTTATTGTGAAATTGTTGACTTTTTTTAACTTGGAACTTATTTAAATAGTTTTAATAGTGAAATTGTTGAGTTTTTTTAAATTGGATCTTTTTTATGGTTTTTATAGTGAATTTGTTGAGTTTTTTAACTTGGAACTTTATTTTATGGTATTTATAGTAAAATTGTAGAGTTTTTTAGCTTGGAAATATTTTATGGTTTTTATAGTGAATTTGTTGAGTTTTTTTTTTAACTTGGAGATTTTTTATGGATTAGTGAAATTGTTGAGTTTTTTTAACTTGGAACTTATTTAAATAGTTTTTAGAGTGAAATTGTTGTGTTTTTTAACTTGGAACTTTATTTTATGGTAATTATTGTGAAATTGAAGAGTTTTTTAACTTGGAAATATTTTATGGTTTTTATAGTGAATTTGTTGTGTTTTTTAACTCAGAGATTTTATTTTGGATATTATAGTGAAAATGTTGAGGTTTTTTAACTTGGAACTTTTTTTTATTGTTTTTATAGTGAAATTTTTGAGTTTTCTAACCTGGAACTTATTTAAATGGTTTTTACAGTGATATTGTCGAGTTTATTTAACTTGGAACTTATTTAAATGGTTTTTAGAGTGAAATTGTTGAGTTTTTTTTTAACTTGAAACTTTTTTTTTATGGTTTTTACAGCGAAATTGTTGAGTTTTTCTAACTTGGAACTTATTTAAATGGATTCAACAATGAAATTGTTGAGTTTTTTAACTTGGAACTTTATTTTATGGTATTTAGAGTGAAATTGAAGAGTTTATTAACTTGGAAATGTTTTATGGTTTTTATAGTGAATTTGTTGAGTTTTTTAACTTGGAAATTTTTTATGGATTTGTGAAATTTTTGAGTTTTTTTAACTTGGAACTTTTTTTTATGGTTTTTATAGTGAAATTGTTGTGTTTTCTAATTTGAAACTGATTTAAATGGTTTTTATATTTAAATATTTGAGTTTTTTTTCACTTGGAACTTTTTTTTCATGGTTTTTATAGTGAAATTGTTGAGTTTTTTTAAATTGAACTTTTTTTTTATGATTTTTATTGTTAAATTTTTGAGTTTTTTTAACTTGGAACTTATATAAATGTTTTTAATAGTGAAATTGTTGAGTTTTTTTAACTTTGATCTTTTTTATGGTTTTTATAGTGAATTTGTTGAGTTTTTTAACTTGGAACTTTATTTTATGGTATTTATAGTAAAATTGTAGAGTTTTTTAGCTTGGAAATATTTTATGGTTTTTATAGTGAATTTGTTGAGTTTTTTGACTTGGAGATTTTTTATGGATTAGTGAAATTGTTGAGTTTTTTTAACTTGGAACTTATTTAAATGGTTTTTAGAGTGAAATTGTTGTGTTTTTTAACTTGGAACTTTATTTTATGGTATTTATAGTGAAATTGAAGAGTTTTTTAACTTGGAAATATTTTATGGTTTTTATAGTGAATTTGTTGTGTTTTTTAACTCAGAGATTTTTTTTGGATATTATAGTGAAAATGTTGAGGTTTTTTAACTTGGAACTTTTTTTATGGTTTTTATAGTGAAATTGTTGAGTTTTCTAACCTGGAACTTACTTAAATGGTTTTTACAGTGAAATTGTCGAGTTTATTTAACTTGGAACTTATTTAAATGGTTTTTAGAGTGAAATTGTTGAGTTTTTTTTAACTAGGAACTTTTTTTTATGGTTTTTATAGTGAAATTGTTGAGTTTTTCTAACTTGGAACTTATTTAAATGAATTCTACAATGAAATTGTTGAGTTTTTTTAACTTGGAACTTTATTTTATGGTATTTAGAGTGAAATTGAAGAGTTTATTAACTTGGAAATGTTTTATGGTTTTTATAGTGAATTTGTTGAGTTTTTTAAATTGGAAATGTTTTATGGTTTTTATAGTGAATTTGTTGAGTTTTTTAAATTGGAAATGTTTTATGGATTTGTGAAATTATTGAGTTTTTTTAACTTGGAATTTTTTTTTTATGGTTTTTATAGTGAAATTGTTGTGTTTTCTAATTTGGAACTGATTTAAATGGTTTTTATAGTTAAATATTTGAGTTTTTTTTCACTTGGAACTTTTTTTTTATGGTTTTTATAGTGAAATTGTTGAGTTTTTTTAACTTGGAACTTTTTTTTTTATGATTTTTATTGTTAAATTGTTGAGTTTTTTTAACTTGGAACTTATATAAATGTTTTTAATAGTGAAATTGTTGAGTTTTTTTAACTTGGATCTTTTTTATGGTTTTTATAGTGAATTTGTTGAGTTTTTTAACTTGGAACTCTATTTTATGGTATTTATAGTAAAATTGTAGAGTTTTTTAGCTTGGAAATATTTTATGGTTTTTATAGTGAATTTGTTGAGTTTTTTGACTTGGAGATTTTTTATATATTAGTGAAATTGTTGAGTTTTTTTAACTTGGAACTTATTTAAATGGTTTTTAGAGTGAAATTGTTGTGTTTTTTAACTTGGAACTTTATTTTATGGTATTTATAGTGAAATTGAAGAGTTTTTTAACTTGGAAATATTTTATGGTTTTTATAGTGAATTTGTTGTGTTTTTTAATTCAGAGATTTTTTTTGGATATTATAGTGAAAATGTTGAGGTTTTTTAACTTGGAACTTTTTTTTTATGGTTTTTATAGTGAAATTGTTGAGTTTTCTAACCTGGAACTTACTTAAATGGTTTTTACAGTGAAATTGTCGAGTTTATTTAACTTGGAACTTATTTAAATGATTTTTAGAGTGAAATTGTTGAGTTTTTTTTAACTAGGAACTTTTTTTTATGGTTTTTATAGTGAAATTGTTGAGTTTTTCTAACTTGGAACTTATTTAAATGAATTCTACAATGAAATTGTTGAGTTTTTTTAACTTGGAACTTTATTTTATGGTATTTAGAGTGAAATTGAAGAGTTTATTAACTTGGAAATGTTTTATGGTTTTTATAGTGAATTTGTTAAGTTTTTTAAATTGGAAATGTTTTATGGTTTTTATAGTGAATTTGTTGAGTTTTTTAAATTGGAAATGTTTTATGGATTTGTGAAATTATTGAGTTTTTTTAACTTGGAATTTTTTTTATGGTTTTTATAGTGAAATTGTTGTGTTTTCTAATTTGGAACTGATTTAAATGGTTTTTATAGTTAAATATTTGAGTTTTTTTCACTTGGAACTTTTTTTTTATGGTTTTTATAGTGAAATTGTTGAGTTTTTTTAACTTGGAACTTTTTTTTTATGATTTTTATTGTGAAATTGTTGAGTTTTTTTAACTTGGAACTTATATAAATGTTTTTAATAGTGAAATTGTTGAGTTTTTTAACTTGGATCTTTTTTATGGTTTTTATAGTGAATTTGTTGAGTTTTTTAACTTGGAACTCTATTTTATGGTATTTATAGTAAAATTGTAGAGGTTTTTAGCTTGGAAATATTTTATGGTTTTTATAGTGAATTTGTTGAGTTTTTTAACTTGGAGATTTTTTATGAATTAGTGAAATTGTTGAGTTTTTTTAACTTGGAACTTATTTAAATGGTTTTTAGAGTGAAATTGTTGTGTTTTTTAACTTGGAACTTTATTTTTTGGTATTTATAGTGAAATTGAAGAGTTTTTTAACTTGGAAATATTTTATGGTTTTTATAGTGAATTTGTTGTGTTTTTTAACTCAGAGATTTTTTTTGGATATTATAGTGAAAATGTTGAGGTTTTTTAACTTGGAACTTTTTTTTTATGGTTTTTATAGTGAAATTGTTGAGTTTACTAACCTGGAACTTATTTAAATGGTTTTTACAGTGAAATTGTCGAGTTTATTTAACTTGGAACTTATTTAAATGGTTTTTAGAGTGAAATTGTTGAGTTTTTTTTAACTAGGAACTTTTTTTATGGTTTTATAGTGAAATTGTTGAGTTTTTCTAACTTGGAACTTATTTAAATGGATTCTACAATGAAATTGTTGAGTTTTTTAACTTGAAACTTTATTTTATGGTATTTAGAGTGAAATTGAAGAGTTTATTAACTTGGAAATGTTTTATGGTTTTTATAGTGAATTTGTTGAGCTTTTTAAATTGGAAATGTTTTATGGTTTTTATAGTGAATTTGTTGAGTTTTTTAACTTGGAAATGTTTTATGGATTTGTGAAATTATTGATTTTTTTTAACTTGGAACTTTTTTTTATGGTTTTTATAGTGAAATTGTTGTGTTTTCTAATTTGGAACTGATTTAAATGGTTTTTATAGTTAAATATTTGAGTTTTTTTTTCACTTGGAACTTTTTTTTTATGGTTTTTATAGTGAAATTGTTGAGTTTTTTTAACTTGGAACTTTTTTTTTATGATTTTTATTGTGAAATTGTTGAGTTTTTTTAACTTGGAACTTATATAAATGTTTTTAATAGTGAAATTGTTGAGTTTTTCAACTTGGATCTTTTTTATGGTTTTTATAGTGAATTTGTTGAGTTTTTTAACTTGGAACTCTATTTTATGGTATTTATAGTAAAATTGTAGAGGTTTTTAGCTTGGAAATATTTTATGGTTTTTATAGTGAATTTGTTGAGTTTTTTAACTTGGAGATTTTTTATGAATTAGTGAAATTGTTGAGTTTTTTTAACTTGGAACTTATTTAAATGGTTTTTAGAGTGAAATTGTTGTGTTTTTTAACTTGGAACTATATTTTATGGTATTTATATTGAAATTGAAGAGTTTTTTAACTTGGAAATATTTTATGGTTTTTATAGTGAATTTGTTATGTTTTTTAACTCAGAGATTTTTTTTTGGATATTATAGTGAAAATGTTGAGGTTTTTTAACTTGTAACTTTTTTTATGGTTTTTATAGTGAAATTGTTGAGTTTTCTAACCTGGAACTTATTTAAATGGTTTTTACAGTGAAATTGTCGAGTTTATTTAACTTGGAACTTATTTAAATGGTTTTTAGAGTGAAATTGTTGAGTTTTTTTTAACTAGGAACTTTTTTTTTATGGTTTTTATAGTGAAATTGTTGAGTTTTTCTAACTTGGAACTTATTTAAATGGATTCTACAATGAAATTGTTGAGTTTTTTAACTTGGAACTTTATTTTATGGTATTTAGAGTGAAATTGAAGAGTTTATTCATTTGGAAATGTTTTATGGTTTTTATAGTGAATTTGTTGAGTTTTTTAAATTGGAAATGTTTTATGGTTTTTATAGTGAATTTGTTGAGTTTTTTAACTTGGAAATGTTTTATGGATTTGTGAAATTATTGATTTTTTTTAACTTGGAACTTTTTTTTATGGTTTTTATAGTGAAATTGTTGTGTTTCCTAATTTGGAACTGATTTAAATGGTTTTTATAGTTATATATTTGAGTTTTTTTTTCACTTGGAACTTTTTTTTTATGGTTTTTATAGTGAAATTGTTGAGTTTTTTTAACTTGGAACTTTTTTTTTATGATTTTTATTGTGAAATTGTTGAGTTTTTTTAAATTGGAACTTATATAAATGTTTTTAATAGTGAAATTGTTGAGTTTTTCAACTTGGATCTTTTTTATGGTTTTTATAGTGAATTTGTTGAGTTTTTTTAACTTGGAACTCTATTTTATGGTATTTATAGTAAAATTGTAGAGGTTTTTAGCTTGGAAATATTTTATGGTTTTTATAGTGAATTTGTTGAGTTTTTTAACTTGGAGATTTTTTATGAATTAGTGAAATTGTTGAGTTTTTTTAACTTGGAACTTATTTAAATGGTTTTTAGAGTGAAATTGTTGTGTTTTTTAACTTGGAACTATATTTTATGGTATTTATATTGAAATTGAAGAGTTTTTTAACTTGGAAATATTTTATGGTTTTTATAGTGAATTTGTTATGTTTTTTAACTCAGAGATTTTTTTTTGGATATTATAGTGAAAATGTTGAGGTTTTTTAACTTGTAACTTTTTTTATGGTTTTTATAGTGAAATTGTTGAGTTTTCTAACCTGGAACTTATTTAAATGGTTTTTACAGTGAAATTGTCGAGTTTATTTAACTTGGAACTTATTTAAATGGTTTTTAGAGTGAAATTGTTGAGTTTTTTTTAACTAGGAACTTTTTTTTTATGGTTTTTATAGTGAAATTGTTGAGTTTTTCTAACTTGGAACTTATTTAAATGGATTCTACAATGAAATTGTTGAGTTTTTTAACTTGGAACTTTATTTTATGGTATTTAGAGTGAAATTGAAGAGTTTATTCATTTGGAAATGTTTTATGGTTTTTATAGTGAATTTGTTGAGTTTTTTAAATTGGAAATGTTTTATGGTTTTTATAGTGAATTTGTTGAGTTTTTTAACTTGGAAATGTTTTATGGATTTGTGAAATTATTGAGTTTTTTTAACTTGGAACTTTTTTTTATGGTTTTTATAGTGAAATTGTTGTGTTTTCTAATTTGGAACTGATTTAAATGGTTTTTATAGTTAAATATTTGAGTTTTTTTTCACTTGGAACTTTTTTTTATGGTTTTTATAGTGAAATTGTTGAGTTTTTTTAACTTGAAACTTTTTTTTATGATTTTTATTGTGAAATTGTTGAGTTTTTTTAACTTGGAACTTATTTAAATGGTTATAATAGTGAAATTGTTGAGTTTTTTTAACTAGGATCTTTTTTATGGTTTTTATAGTGAATTTGTTGAGTTTTTTAACTTGGAGCTTTATTTTATGGTATTTATAGTAAAATTGTAGAGTTTTTTAGCTTGGAAATATTTTATGGTTTTTATAGTGAATTTGTTGAGTTTTTTAACTTGGAGATTTTTTATGGATTAGTGATATTGTTGAGTTTTTTTAACTTGGAACTTATTTAAATGGTTTTTATAGTGAAATTGTTGTGTTTTTTAACTTGGAACTTTAGTTTTTGGTATTTATAGTGAAATTGAAGAGTTTTTTAACTTGGAAATATTTTATGGTTTTTATAGTGAATTTGTTGTGTTTTTTAACTCAGAGATTTTTTTTGGATATTATAGTGAAAATGTTGAGGTTTTTTAACTTGGAACTTTTTTTTTATGGTTTTTATAGTGAAATTGTTGAGTTTTCTAACCTGGAACTTATTTAAATGGTTTTTACAGTGAAATTGTCGAGTTTATTTAACTTGGAACTTATTTAAATGGTTTTTAGAGTGAAATTGTTGAGTTTTTTTTAACTAGGAACTTTTTTTATGGTTTTATAGTGAAATTGTTGAGTTTTTCTAACTTGGAACTTATTTAAATGGATTCTACAATAAAATTGTTGAGTTTTTTAACTTGGAACTTTATTTTATGGTATTTAGAGTGAAATTGAAGAGTTTATTAACTTGGAAATGTTTTATGGTTTTTATAGTGAATTTGTTGAGCTTTTTAAATTGGAAATGTTTTATGGTTTTTATAGTGAATTTGTTGAGTTTTTTAACTTGGAAATGTTTTATGGATTTGTGAAATTATTGAGTTTTTTTAACTTGGAACTTTTTTTTTATGGTTTTTATAATGAAATTGTTGTGTTTTCTAATTTGGAACTGATTTAAATGGATTTTATAGTTAAATATTTGAGTTTTTTTTCACTTGGAACTTTTTTTTTATGGTTTTTATAGTGAAATTGTTGAGTTTATTTAACTTGGAACTTTTTTTTTATGATTTTTATTGTGAAATTGTTGAGTTTTTTTAACTTGGAACTTATTTAAATGGTTTTAATAGTGAAATTGTTGAGTTATTTTAACTTGGATCTTTTTTATGGTTTTTATAGTGAATTTGTTGAGTTTTTTAACTTGGAACTTTATTTTATGGTATTTATAGTAAAATTGTAGAGTTTTTTAGCTTGGAAATATTTTATTGTTTTTATAGTGAATTTGTTGTGTTTTTTAACTCAGAGATTTTTTATGGATATTATAGTGAAAATGTTGAGGTTTTTTAACTTGGAACTTATTTTATGGTTTTTATAGTGAAATTGTTGAGTTTTCTAACCTGGAACTTATTTAAATGGTTTTTAAAGTGAAATTGTCGAGTTTATTTAACTTGGAACTTATTTAAATGGTTTTTAGAGTGAAATTGTTTAGTTTTTTTTAACTTGGAACTTTTTTTATGGTTTTTATAGTGAAATTGTTGAGTTTTTATAACTTGGAACTTATTTAAATGGATTCTACAATGAAATTGTTGAGTTTTTTTAACTTGGAACTTTATTTTATGGTATTTAGAGTGAAATTGAAGAGTTTATTAACTTGGAAATGTTTTATGGTTTTTATAGTGAATTTGTTGAATTTTTTAAATTGAAAATGTTTTATGGTTTTTATAGTGAATTTGTTGAGTTTTTTAACTTGGAAATTTTTTATGGATTTGTGAAATTATTGAGTTTTTTTAACTTGGAATTTTTTTTTATGGTTTTTATAGTGAATTTGTTGTGTTTTCTAATTTCGAACTGATTTAAATGGTTTTTATAGTTAGAACTTTTTTTTATAGTTTTTTTAGTGAAATTGTTGAGTTTTTTTAACTTGGAACTTTTTTATTTATGATTTTTATTGTGAAATTGTTGAGTTTTTTTAACTTGGAACTTATTTAAATGGTTTTAATAGTAAAATTGTTGAGTTTTTTTAACTTAGATCTTTTTTATGGTTTTTATAGTGAATTTGTTGAGTTTTTTAACTTGAAACTTTATTTTATGGTATTTATATTAAAATTGTAGAGTTTTTTAGCTTGGAAATATTTTATGGTTTTTATAGTGAATTTGTTGAGTTTTTTAACTTGGAGATTTTATATGGATTAGTGAAATTGTTGAGTTTTTTTAACTTGGAACTTATTTAAATGGTTTTTAGAGTGAAATTGTTGTGTTTTTTTAACTTGGAACTTTATTTTATGGTATATATAGTGAAATTGAAGAGTTTTTTAACTTGGTAATATTTTATGGTTTTTATAGTGAATTTGTTGTGTTTTTTAACTCAGAGATTTTTTTTTTGGATATTATAGTGAAAATGTTGAGGTTTTTTAACTTGGAACTTTTTTTTATGGTTTTTCTAGTGAAATTGTTGAGTTTTCTAACCTGGAACTTATTTAAATGGTTTTTACAGTGAAATTGTCGAGTTTATTTAACTTGGAACTTATTTAAATGGTTTTTAGAGTGAAATTGTTGAGTTTTTTTTTAACTTGGAACTTTTTTTTATGGGTTTTACAGTGAAATTGTTGAGTTTTTTAACTTGGAACTTTATTTTATGGTATTTAGAGTGGAATTGAAGAGTTTATTAACTTGGAAATGTTTTATGGTTTTTATAGTGAATTTGTTGAGTTTTTTAACTTGGAAATTTTTTATGGATTTGTGAAATTTTTGAGTTTTTTTAACTTGGAACTTTTTTTTATGGTTTTTATAGTGAAATTGTTGTGTTTTCTAATTTGAAACTGATTTAAATGGTTTTTATATTTAAATATTTGAGTTTTTTTTCACTTGGAACTTTTTTTTTTATGGTTTTTATAGTGAAATTGTTGAGTTTTTTTAACTTGGAACTTTTTTTTTATGATTTTTATTGTTAAATTGTTGAGTTTTTTTAACTTGGAACTTATATAAATGTTTTTAATAGTGAAATTGTTGAGTTTTTTTAACTTGGATCTTTTTTATGGTTTTTATAGTGAATTTGTTGAGTTTTTTAACTTGGAACTTTATTTTATGGTATTTATAGTAAAATTGTAGAGTTTTTTAGCTTGGAAATATTTTATGGTTTTTATAGTGAATTTGTTGAGTTTTTTGACTTGGAGATATTTTATGGATTAGTGAAATTGTTGAGTTTTTTTAACTTGGAACTTATTTAAATGGTTTTTAGAGTGAAATTGTTGTGTTTTTTTAACTTGGAACTTTATTTTATGGTATTTATAGTGAAATTGAAGAGTTTTTTAACTTGGAAATATTTTATGGTTTTTATAGTGAATTTGTTGTGTTTTTTAACTCAAAGATTTTTTTTGGATATTATAGTGAAAATGTTGAGGTTTTTTAACTTGGAACTTTTTTTATGGTTTTTATAGTGAAATTGTTGAGTTTTCTAACCTGGAACTTATTTAAATGGTTTTTACAGTGAAATTGTTGAGTTTATTTAACTTGGAACTTATTTAAATGGTTTTTAGAGTGAAATTGTTGAGTTTTTTTTTAACTTGGAACTTTTTTTTATGGTTTTTACAGTGAAATTGTTGAGTTTTTCTAACTTGGAACTTATTTAAATGGATTCTACAATGAAATTGTTGAGTTTTTTTAACTTGGAACTTTATTTTATGGTATTTAGAGTGAAATTGAAGAGTTTATTAACTTGGAAATGTTTTATGGTTTTTATAGTGAATTTGTTGAGTTTTTTAAATTGGAAATGTTTTATGGTTTTTATAGTGAATTTGTTGAGTTTTTTAACTTGGAAATTTTTTATGGATTTGTGAAATTATTGAGTTTTTTTAACTTGGAACTTTTTTTTATGGTTTTTATAGTGAAATTGTTGTGTTTTCTAATTTGGAACTGATTTAAATGGTTTTTATATTTAAATATTTGAGTTTTTTTTCACTTGGAACTTTTTTTTTTATGGTTTTTATAGTGAAATTGTTGAGTTTTTTTAACTTGGAACTTTTTTTTATGATTTTTATTGTGAAATTGTTGAGTTTTTTTAACTTGGAACTTATATAAATGTTTTTAATATTGAAATTGTTGATTTTATTTAACTTGGATCTTTTTTATGGTTTTTATTGTGAATTTGTTGAGATTTTTAACTTGGAACTTTATTTTATGGTATTTATAGTAAAATTGTAGAGTTTTTTAGCTTGGAAATATTTTATGGTTTTTATAGTGAATTTGTTGAGTTTTTTGACTTGGAGATTTTTTATGGATCAGTGAAATTGTTGAGTTTTTTTAACTTGGAACTTATTTAAATGGTTTTTAGAGTGAAATTGTTGTGTTTTTTTAACTTGGAACTTTATTTTATGGTATTTATAGTGAAATTGAAGAGTTTTTTAACTTGGAAATATTTTATGGTTTTTATAGTGAATTTGTTGTGTTTTTTAACTCAGAGATTTTTTTTGGATATTATAGTGAAAATGTTGAGGTTTTTTAACTTGGAACTTTTTTTATGGTTTTTATAGTGAAATTGTTGAATTTTCTAACCTGGAACTTATTTAAATGGTTTTTACAGTGAAATTGTTGAGTTTATTTAACTTGGAACTTATTTAAATGGTTTTTAGAGTGAAATTGTTGAGTTTTTTTTAACTTGGAACTTTTTTTTATGGTTTTTACAGTGAAATTGTTGAGTTTTTCTAACTTGGAACTTATTTAAATGGATTCTACAACGAAATTGTTGAGTTTTTTTAACTTGGAACTTTATTTTATGGTATTTAGAGTGAAATTGAAGAGTTTATTAACTTGGAAATGTTTTATGTTTTTTATAGTGAATTTGTTGAGTTTTTTAAATTGGAAATGTTTTATGGTTTTTATAGTGAATTTGTTGAGTTTTTTAACTTGGAAATTTTTTATGGATTTGTGAAATTATTGAGTTTTTTTAACTTGGAACTTTTTTTTATGGTTTTTATAGTGAAATTGTTGTGTTTTCTAATTTGGAACTGATTTAAATGGTTTTTATATTTAAATATTTGAGTTTTTTTTCACTTGGAACTTTTTTTTTTATGGTTTTTATAGTGAAATTGTTGAGTTTTTTTAACTTGGAACTTTTTTTTATGATTTTTATTGTGAAATTGTTGAGTTTTTTTAACTTGGAACTTATATAAATGTTTTTAATATTGAAATTGTTGATTTTATTTAACTTGGATCTTTTTTATGGTTTTTATTGTGAATTTGTTGAGATTTTTAACTTGGAACTTTATTTTATGGTATTTATAGTAAAATTGTAGAGTTTTTTAGCTTGGAAATATTTTATGGTTTTTATAGTGAATTTGTTGAGTTTTTTGACTTGGAGATTTTTTATGGATCAGTGAAATTGTTGAGTTTTTTTAACTTGGAACTTATTTAAATGGTTTTTAGAGTGAAATTGTTGTGTTTTTTTAACTTGGAACTTTATTTTATGGTATTTATAGTGAAATTGAAGAGTTTTTTAACTTGGAAATATTTTATGGTTTTTATAGTGAATTTGTTGTGTTTTTTAACTCAGAGATTTTTTTTGGATATTATAGTGAAAATGTTGAGGTTTTTTAACTTGGAACTTTTTTTATGGTTTTTATAGTGAAATTGTTGAATTTTCTAACCTGGAACTTATTTAAATGGTTTTTACAGTGAAATTGTTGAGTTTATTTAACTTGGAACTTATTTAAATGGTTTTTAGAGTGAAATTGTTGAGTTTTTTTTAACTTGGAACTTTTTTTTATGGTTTTTACAGTGAAATTGTTGAGTTTTTCTAACTTGGAACTTATTTAAATGGATTCTACAACGAAATTGTTGAGTTTTTTTAACTTGGAACTTTATTTTATGGTATTTAGAGTGAAATTGAAGAGTTTATTAACTTGGAAATGTTTTATGGTTTTTATAGTGAATTTGTTGAGTTTTTTAAATTGGAAATGTTTTATGGTTTTTATAGTGAATTTGTTGAGTTTTTTAACTTGGAAATTTTTTATGGATTTGTGAAATTATTGAGTTTTTTTAACTTGGAACTTTTTTTTATGGTTTTTATAGTGAAATTGTTGTGTTTTCTAATTTGGAACTGATTTAAATGGTTTTTATATTTAAATATTTGAGTTTTTTTTCACTTGGAACTTTTTTTTTAATGGTTTTTATAGTGAAATTGTTGAGTTTTTTTAACTTGGAACTTTTTTTTATGATTTTTATTGTGAAATTGTTGAGTTTTTTTAACTTGGAACTTATATAAATGTTTTTAATATTGAAATTGTTGATTTTATTTAACTTGGATCTTTTTTATGGTTTTTATTGTGAATTTGTTGAGATTTTTAACTTGGAACTTTATTTTATGGTATTTATAGTAAAATTGTAGAGTTTTTTAGCTTGGAAATATTTTATGGTTTTTATAGTGAATTTGTTGAGTTTTTTGACTTGGAGATTTTTTATGGATCAGTGAAATTGTTGAGTTTTTTTAACTTGGAACTTATTTAAATGGTTTTTAGAGTGAAATTGTTGTGTTTTTTAACTTGGAACTTTATTTTATGGTATTTATAGTGAAATTGAAGAGTTTTTTTTAACTTGGAAATATTTTATGGTTTTTATTGTGAATTTGTTGTGTTTTTTAATTCAGAGATTTTTTTTGGATATTATAGTGAAAATGTTGAGGTTTTTTAACTTGGAACTTTTTTTATGGTTTTTATAGTGAAATTGTTGAGTTTTCTAACCTGGAACTTATTTAAATGGTTTTTACAGTGAAATTGTCGAGTTTATTTAACTTGGAACTTATTTAAATGGTTTTTATAGTGAAATTGTTGAGTTTTTTTTTAACTTGGAACTTTTTTTTATGGTTTTTATAGTGAAATTGTTGAGTTTTTCTAACTTTGAACTTATTTAAATGGTTTCTACAATGAAATTGTTGAGTTTTTTAACTTGGAACTTTATTTTATGGTATTTAGAGTGAAATTGAAGAGTTTATTAACTTGGAACTGTTTTATGGTTTTTATAGTGAATTTGTTGAGTTTTTTAAATTGGAAATGTTTTATGGTTTTTATAGTGAATTTGTTGAGTTTTTTAACTTGGAAATTTTTTATGGATTTGTGAAATTATTGAGTTTTTTTAACTTGGAACTTGGAAATATTTTATGGTTTTTATGTTGAGATTTTTTAACTTGGAACTTTTATTATGGCTTTTATAGTGAAATTTTTGAGTTTTCTAACCTGGAACTTATTTAAATGGTTTTTACAGTGAAATTGTCGAGTTTATTTAACTTGGAACTTATTTAAATGGTTTTTAGAGTGAAATTGTTGAGTTTTTTTTAACTTGGAACTTTTTTTTAATGATTTTTATAGTGAAATTGTTGAGTTATTCTAACTTGTAACTTATTTAAATGGATTCTACAATGAAATTGTTGAGTTTTTTAACTTGGAACTTTATTTTATGGTATTTAGAGTGAAATTGAAGAGTTTATTAACTTGGAAATGTTTTATGGTTTTTATAGTGAATTTGTTGAGTTTTTAAATTGGAAATGTTTTATGGTTTTTATAGTGAATTTTTTGTGTTTTTTAACTTGGAAATTTTTTATGGATTTGTGAAATTATTGAGTTTTTTTAACTTGGAACTTTTTTTTATGGTTTTTATAGGGAAATTGTTGTGTTTTCTAATTTGGAACTGATTTCAATGGTTTTTATAGTTAAATATTTGAGTTTTTTTTCACTTGGAACTTTTTTTTTATGGTTTTTATAGTGAAATTGTTGAGTTTTTTTAACTTGGAACTTTTTTTTTATGATTTTTATTGTGAAATTGTTGAGTTTTTTTAACTTGGAACTTATATAAATGTTTTCAATAGTGAAATTGTTGAGTTTTTTTAACTTGGATCTTTTTTTATGGTTTTTATAGTGAATTTGTTGAGTTTTTTAACTTGGAACTTTATTTTATGGTATTTATAGTAAAATTGTAGAGTTTTTTAGCTTGGAAATATTTTATTGTTTTTATAGTGAATTTGTTGTGTTTTTTAACTCAGAGATTTTTTTTTGGATATTATAGTGAAAATGTTGAGGTTTTTTAACTTGGAACTTTTTTTATGGTTTTTATAGTGAAATTGTTGAGTTTTCTAACCTGGAATTTATTTAAATGGTTTTTACAGTGAAATTGTCGAGTTTATTTAACTTGGAACTTATTTAAATGGTTTTTAGAGTGAAATTGTTATGTTTTTTTTAATTTGGAACTTTTTTTTATGGTTTTTATAGTGAAATTGTTGAGTTTTTTTAACTTGGAACTTTTTTTTAATGATTTTTATTGTGAAATTGTTGAGTTTTTTTAACTTGGAACTTATTTAAATGGTTTTAATAGTTAAATTGTTGAGTTTTTTTAACTTGGATCTTTTTTATGGTTTTTAAAGTGAATTTGTTGAGTTTTTTAATTTGGAACTTTATTTTATGGTATTTATAGTGAATTTGTTGAGTTTTTTAACTTGGAGATTTTTTATGGATTAGTGAAATTGTTGAGTTTTTTTAACTTGGAACTTATATAAATGTTTTCAATAGTGAAATTGTTGAGTTTTTTTAACTTGGATCTTTTTTTATGGTTTTTATAGTGAATTTGTTGAGTTTTTTAACTTGGAACTTTATTTTATGGTATTTATAGTAAAATTGTAGAGTTTTTTTAGCTTGGAAATATTTTATTGTTTTTATAGTGAATTTGTTGTGTTTTTTAACTCAGAGATTTTTTTTTGGATATTATAGTGAAAATGTTGAGGTTTTTTAACTTGGAACTTTTTTTATGGTTTTTATAGTGAAATTGTTGAGTTTTCTAACCTGGAACTTATTTAAATGGTTTTTACAGTGAAATTGTCTAGTTTATTTAACTTGGAACTTATTTAAATGGTTTTTAGAGTGAAATTGTTGAGTTTTTTTTAACTTGGAACTTTTTTTTTATGGTTTTTATAGTGAAATTGTTGAGTTTTTTTAACTTGGAACTTTTTTTTTATGATTTTTATTTTGAAATTGTTGAGTTTTTTTAACTTGGAACTTTATTTTATGGTATTTATAGTAAAATTGTAGAGTTTTTTAGCTTGGAAATATTTTATGTTTTTTTTAGTGAATTTGTTGAGTTTTTTGACTTGGAGATTTTTTATGGATTAGTGAAATTGTTGAGTTTTTTTAACTTTGAACTTATTTAAATGGTTTTTAGAGTGAAATTGTTGTGTTTTTTAACTTGGAACTTTATTTTATGGTATTTATAGTGAAATTGAAGAGTTTTTTAACTTGGAAATATTTTATGGTTTTTATAGTGAATTTGTTGTGTTTTTTAACTCAGAGATTTTTTTTGGATATTATAGTGAAAATGTTTAGGTTTTTTAACTTGGAACTTTTTTTATGGTTTTTATAGTGAAATTGTTGAGTTTTCTAACCTGGAACTTATTTAAATGGTTTTTACAGTGAAATTGTCGAGTTTATTTAACTTGGAACTTATTTAAATGGTTTTTAGAGTGAAATTGTTGAGTTTTTTTTTAACTTGAAACTTTTTTTATGGTTTTTATAGTGAAATTGTTGAGTTTTTCTAACTTGGAACTTATTTAAATGGATTCTACAATGAAATTGTTGAGTTTTTTAACTTGGAACTTTATTTTATGGTATTTAGAGTGAAATTGAAGAGTTTATTAACTTGGAAATGTTTTATGGTTTATATAGTGAATTTGTTAAGTTTTTTAAATTGGAAATTTTTTATGGTTTTTATAGTGAATTTGTTGAGTTTTTTAACTTGGAAATTTTTTATGGATTTGTGAAATTATTGAGTTTTTTTAACTTGGAACTTTTTTTTTTATGGTTTTTATAGTGAAATTGTTGTGTTTTCTAATTTGGAACTGATTTAAATGGTTTTTATAGTTAAATATATGAGTTTTTTTTCACTTGGAACTTTTTTTTATGGTTTTTATAGTGAAATTGTTGAGTTTTTTTAACTTGGAACTTTTTTTTAATGATTTTTATTGTGAAATTGTTGAGTTTTTTTAACTTGGAACTTATTTAAATGGTTTTAATAGTGAAATTGTTGAGTTTTTTTAACTTGGATCTTTTTTTATGGTTTTTATAGTGAATTTGTTGAGTTTTTTAACTTGGAACTTTATTTTATGGTATTTATAGTAAAATTGTAGAGTTTTTTAGCTTGGAAATATTTTTTGTTTTTATAGTGAATTTGTTGTGTTTTTTAACTCAGAGATTTTTTTTGGATATTATAGTGAAAATGTTGAGGTTTTTTAACTTGGAACTTTTTTTATGGTTTTTATAGTGAAATTGTTGAGTTTTCTAACTTGGAACTTATTTAAATGGTTTTTACAGTGAAATTGTCGAGTTTATTTAACTTGGAACTTATTTAAATGGTTTTTAGAGTGAAATTGTTATGTTTTTTTTAACTTGGAACTTTTTTTTATGGTTTTTATAGTGAAATTGTTGAGTTTTTTTAACTTGGAACTTTTTTTTAATGATTTTTATTGTGAAATTGTTGAGTTTTTTTAACTTGGAACTTATTTAAATGGTTTTAATAGTTAATTTGTTGAGTTTTTTTAACTTGGATCTTTTTTTATGGTTTTTATAGTGAATTTGTTGAGTTTTTTAATTTGGAACTTTATTTTATGGTATTTATAGTGAATTTGTTGAGTTTTTTAACTTGGAGATTTTTTATGGATTAGTGAAATTGTTGAGTTTTTTTAACTTGGAACTTATTTAAATGGTTTTTAGAATGAAATTGTTGTGTTTTTTAACTTGGAACTTTATTTTATGGTATTTATAGTGAAATTGAAGAGTTTTTTGACTTGGAAATATTTTATGGTTTTTATAGTGAATTTGTTGTGTTTTTTAATTCAGAGATTTTTTTTGGATATTATAGTGAAAATGTTGAGGTTTTTTAACTTGGAACTTTTTTTATGGTTTTTATAGTGAAATTGTTGAGTTATTCTAACTTGGAACTTATTTAAATGGATTCTACAATGAAATTGTTGAGTTTTTTAACTTGGAACTTTATTTTATGGTCTTTAGAGTGAAATTTAATAGTTTATTAACTTGGAAATGTTTTATGGTTTTTATAGTGAATTTGTTAAGTTTTTTAAATTGGAAATGTTTTATGGTTTTTATAGTGAATTTGTTGAGTTTTTTAACTTGGAATTTTTTTATGGATTTGTGAAATTATTGAGTTTTTTTAACTTGAAACTTTTTTTTATGGTTTTTATAGTGAAATTGTTGTGTTTTCTAATTTGGAACTGATTTAAATGGTTTTATAGTTAAATATTTGAGTTTTTTTTTACTTGGAACTTTTTTTTATGGTTTTTATAGTGAAATTGTTGAGTTTTTTTAACTTGGAACTTTTTTTTTATGATTTTTATTGTGAAATTGTTGAGTTTTTTTAACTTGGAACTTATTTAAATGGTTTTAATAGTGAAATTGTTGAGTTTTTTTTAACTTGGATCTATTTTATGGTATTTATAGTGAATTTGTTGAGTTTTTTAACTTGAAACTTTATTTTATGGTATTTATAGTAAAATTGTAGAGTTTTTTAGTTTGGAAATATTTTATGGTTTTTATAGTTAATTTGTTGAGTTTTTTAACTTGGAGATTTTTTATGGATTAGTGAAATTTTTGAGTTTTTTTAACTTGGAACTTATTTAAATGGTTTTTAGAATGAAATTGTTGTGATTTTTAACTTGGAACTTTATTTTATGGTATTTATAGTGAAGTTGAAGAGTTTTTTAACTTGGAAATATTTTATGGTTTTTATAGTGAATTTGTTATGTTTTTTAACTCAGAGATTTTTTTTGGATATTATAGTGAACATGTTGAGGTTTTTTAACTTGGAACTTTTTTATGGTTTTTATAGTGAAATTATTGAGTTTTCTAACCTGTAACTTATTTAAATGGTTTTTACAGTGAAATTGTCGAGTTTATTTAACTTGGAACTTATTTAAATGGTTTTTAGAGTGAAATTGTTGAGTTTTTTATAACTTGGAACTTTTTTTTAATGGTTTTTATAGTGAAATTGTTGAGTTATTCTAACTTGTAACTTATTTAAATGGATTCTACAATGAAATTGTTGAGTTTTTTAACTTGGAACTTTATTTTATGGTATTTAGAGTGAAATTGAAGAGTTTATTAACTTGGAAATGTTTTATGGTTTTTATAGTGAATTTGTTGAGTTTTTAAATTGGAAATGTTTTATGGTTTTTATAGTGAATTTTTTGTGTTTTTTAACTTGGAAATTTTTTATGGATTTGTGAAATTATTGAGTTTTTTTAACTTGGAACTTTTTTTTATGGTTTTTATAGGGAAATTGTTGTGTTTTCTAATTTGGAACTGATTTCAATGGTTTTTATAGTTAAATATTTGAGTTTTTTTTCACTTGGAACTTTTTTTTTATGGTTTTTATAGTGAAATTGTTGAGTTTTTTTAACTTGGAACTTTTTTTTAATGATTTTTATTGTGAAATTGTTGAGTTTTTTTAACTTGGAACTTATATAAATGTTTTCAATAGTGAAATTGTTGAGTTTTTTTAACTTGGATCTTTTTTTATGGTTTTTATAGTGAATTTGTTGAGTTTTTTAACTTGGAACTTTATTTTATGGTATTTATAGTAAAATTGTAGAGTTTTTTAGCTTGGAAATATTTTATTGTTTTTATAGTGAATTTGTTGTGTTTTTTAACTCAGAGATTTTTTTTTGGATATTATAGTGAAAATGTTGAGGTTTTTTAACTTGGAACTTTTTTTATGGTTTTTATAGTGAAATTGTTGAGTTTTCTAACCTGGAATTTATTTAAATGGTTTTTACAGTGAAATTGTCGAGTTTATTTAACTTGGAACTTATTTAAATGGTTTTTAGAGTGAAATTGTTATGTTTTTTTTAACTTGGAACTTTTTTTTATGGTTTTTATAGTGAAATTGTTGAGTTTTTTTAACTTGGAACTTTTTTTTAATGATTTTTATTGTGAAATTGTTGAGTTTTTATAACTTGGAACTTATTTAAATGGTTTTAATAGTTAAATTGTTGAGTTTTTTTAACTTGGATCTTTTTTATGGTTTTTATAGTGAATTTGTTGAGTTTTTTAATTTGGAACTTTATTTTATGGTATTTATAGTGAATTTGTTGAGTTTTTTAACTTGGAGATTTTTTATGGATTAGTGAAATTGTTGAGTTTTTTTAACTTGGAACTTATATAAATGTTTTCAATAGTGAAATTGTTGAGTTTTTTTAACTTGGATCTTTTTTTTATGGTTTTTATAGTGAATTTGTTGAGTTTTTTAACTTGGAACTTTATTTTATGGTATTTATAGTAAAATTGTAGAGTTTTTTAGCTTGGAAATATTTTATTGTTTTTATAGTGAATTTGTTGTGTTTTTTAACTCAGAGATTTTTTTTTGGATATTATAGTGAAAATGTTGAGGTTTTTTAACTTGGAACTTTTTTTATGGTTTTTATAGTGAAATTGTTGAGTTTTCTAACCTGGAACTTATTTAAATGGTTTTTACAGTGAAATTGTCGAGTTTATTTAACTTGGAACTTATTTAAATGGTTTTTAGAGTGAAATTGTTGAGTTTTTTTTAACTTGGAACTTTTTTTTTATGGTTTTTATAGTGAAATTGTTGAGTTTTTTTAACTTGGAACTTTTTTTTTATGATTTTTATTTTGAAATTGTTGAGTTTTTTTAACTTGGAACTTTATTTTTATGGTATTTATAGTAAAATTGTAGAGTTTTTTAGCTTGGAAATATTTTATGTTTTTTATAGTGAATTTGTTGAGTTTTTTGACTTTGAGATTTTTTATGGATTAGTGAAATTGTTGAGTTTTTTTAACTTTGAACTTATTTAAATGGTTTTTAGAGTGAAATTGTTGTGTTTTTTAACTTGGAACTTTATTTTATGGTATTTATAGTGAAATTGAAGAGTTTTTTAACTTGGAAATATTTTATGGTTTTTATAGTGAATTTGTTGTGTTTTTTAACTCAGAGATTTTTTTTGGATATTATAGTGAAAATGTTTAGGTTTTTTAACTTGGAACTTTTTTTATGGTTTTTATAGTGAAATTGTTGAGTTTTCTAACCTGGAACTTATTTAAATGGTTTTTACAGTGAAATTGTCGAGTTTATTTAACTTGGAACTTATTTAAATGGTTTTTAGAGTGAAATTGTTGAGTTTTTTTTTAACTTGAAACTTTTTTTATGGTTTTTATAGTGAAATTGTTGAGTTTTTCTAACTTGGAACTTATTTAAATGGATTCTACAATGAAATTGTTGAGTTTTTTAACTTGGAACTTTATTTTATGGTATTTAGAGTGAAATTGAAGAGTTTATTAACTTGGAAATGTTTTATGGTTTATATAATGAATTTGTTAAGTTTTTTAAATTGGAAATTTTTTATGGTTTTTATAGTGAATTTGTTGAGTTTTTTAACTTGGAAATTTTTTATGGATTTGTGAAATTATTGAGTTTTTTTAACTTGGAACTTTTTTTATGGTTTTTATAGTGAAATTGTTGTGTTTTCTAATTTGGAACTGATTTAAATGGTTTTTATAGTTAAATATTTGAGTTTTTTTTACTTGGAACTTTTTTTTATGGTTTTTATAGTGAAATTGTTGAGTTTTTTTAACTTGGAACTTTTTTTTTATGATTTTTATTGTGAAATTGTTGAGCTTTTTTAACTTGGAACTTATTTAAATGGTTTTAATAGTGAAATTGTTGAGTTTTTTTTAACTTGGATCTTTTTTATGGTATTTATAGTGAATTTGTTGAGTTTTTTAACTTGAAACTTTATTTTATGGTATTTATAGTAAAATTGTAGAGTTTTTTAGTTTGGAAATATTTTATGGTTTTTATAGTGAATTTGTTGAGTTTTTTAACTTGGAGATTTTTTATGGATTAGTGAAATTGTTGAGTTTTTTAAACTTGGAACTTATTTAAATGGTTTTTAGAATGAAATTGTTGTGATTTTTAACTTGGAAAATTATTTTATGGTATTTATAGTGAAGTTGAAGAGTTTTTTAACTTGGAAATATTTTATGGTTTTTATAGTGAATTTGTTGTGTTTTTTAACTCAGAGATTTTTTTTGGATATTATAGTGAACATGTTGAGGTTTTTTAACTTGGAACTTTTTTTATGGTTTTTATAGTGAAATTATTGAGTTTTCTAACCTGGAACTTATTTAAATGGTTTTTACAGTGAAATTGTCGAGTTTATTTAACTTGGAACTTATTTAAATGGTTTTTAGAGTGAAATTGTTGAGTTTTTTTTAACTTGGAACTTTTGTTTTATGGTTTTTATAGTGAAATTGTTGAGTTATTCTAACTTGGAACTTATTTAAATGGATTCTACAATGAAATTGTTGAGTTTTTTAACTTGGAACTTTATTTTATGGTATTTAGAGTGAAATTGACGAGTTTATTAACTTGGAAATGTTTTATGGTTTTTATAGTGAATTTGTTGAGTTTTTAAATTGGAAATGTTTTATGGTTTTTATAGTGAATTTTTTGTGTTTTTAAACTTGGAAATTTTTTATGGATTTGTGAAATTATTGAGTTTTTTTAACTTGGAACTTTTTTTATGGTTTTTATAGGTAAATTGTTGTGTTTTCTAATTTGGAACTGATTTCAATGGTTTTTATAGTTAAATATTTGAGTTTTTTTTCACTTGGAACTTTTTTTTTATGGTTTTTATAGTGAAATTGTTGAGTTTTTTTAACTTGGAACTTTTTTTTTATGATTTTTATTGTGAAATTGTTGAGTTTTTTTAACTTGGAACTTATATAAATATTTTCAATAGTGAAATTGTTGAGTTTTTTTAACTTGGATCTTTTTTATGGTTTTTATAGTGAATTTGTTGAGTTTTTTAACTTGGAACTTTATTTTATGGTATTTATAGTAAAATTGTAGAGATTTTTAGCTTGGAAATATTTTAAGGTTTTTATAGTGAATTTGTTCAGTTTTTTGACTTGGAGATTTTTTATGGATTAGTGAAATTGTTGAGTTTTTTTAACTTGGAACTTATTTAAATGGTTTTTAGAGTGAAATTGTTGTGTTTTTTAACTTGGAACTTTATTTTATGGTATTTATAGTGAAATTGAAGAGTTTTTTAACTTGGAAATTTTTTATGGTTTTTATAGTGAATTTGTTGTGTTTTTTAACTCAGAGATTTTTTTTGGATATTATAGTGAAAATATTGAGGTTTTTTAACTTGGAACTTTTTTTTATGGTTTTTATAGTGAAATTGTTGAGTTTTCTAACCTGGAACTTATTTAAATGGTTTTTACAGTGAAATTGTCGAGTTTATTTAACTTGGAACTTATTTAAATGATTTTTAGAGTGAAATTGTTGAGTTTTTTTTAACTTGGAACTTTTTTTTATGGTTTTTATAGTGAAATTGTTGAGTTATTCTAACTTGGAACTTATTTAAATGGATTCTACAATGAAATTGTTGAGTTTTTTAACTTGGAACTTTATTTTATGGTATTTAGAGTGAAATTGAAGAGTTTATTAACTTGGAAATGTTTTATGGTTTTTATAGTGAATTTGTTAAGTTTTTTAAATTGGAAATGTTTTATGGTTTTTATAGTGAATTTGTTGAGTTTTTTAACTTTGAAATTTTTTTTGGATTTGTGAAATTATTGAGTTTTTTTAACTTAGAACTTTTTTTTATGGTTTTTATAGTGAAATTGTTGTGTTTTCTAATTTGGAACTGATTTAAATGGTTTTTATAGTTAAATATATGAGTTTTTTTTCACTTGAAACTTTTTTTTATGGTTTTTATAGTGAAATTGTTGAGTTTTTTTAACTTGGAACTTTTTTTTTATGATTTTTATTGTGAAATTGTTGAGTTTTTTTAACCTGGAACTTATTTAAATGGTTTTAATAGTGAAATTGTTGAGTTTTTTTAACTTGGATCTTTTTTATGGTTTTTATAGTGAATTTGTTGAGTTTTTTAACTTGGAAATTTATTTTATTGTATTTATAGTAAAATTGTAGAGTTTTTTAGCTTGGAAATATTTTATTGTTTTTATAGTGAATTTGTTGTGTTTTTTAACTCAGAGATTTTTTTTGGATATTATAGTGAAAATGTTGAGGTTTTTTAACTTGGAACTTTTTTTTATGGTTTTTATATTGAAATTGTTGAGTTTTCTAACCTGGAACTTATTTAAATGGTTTTTACAGTGAATTTGTCGAGTTTATTTAACTTGGAACTTATTTAAATGGTTTTTAGAGTGAAATTGTTGAGTTTTTTTTAACTTGGAACTTTTGTTTTATGGTTTTTATAGTGAAATTGTTGAGTTATTCTAACTCGGAACTTATTTAAATGGATTCTACAATGAAATTGTTGAGTTTTTTAACTTGGAACTTTATTTTATGGTATTTAGAGTGAAATTGAAGAGTTTATTAACTTGGAAATGTTTTATGGTTTTTATAGTGAATTTGTTGAGTTTTTAAATTGGAAATATTTTATGGTTTTTATAGTGAATTTTTTGTGTTTTTTAACTTGGATATTTTTTATGGATTTGTGAAATTATTGAGTTTTTTTAACTTGGAACTTTTTTTATGGTTTTTATAGGGAATTTGTTGTGTTTTCTAATTTGGAACTGATTTCAATGGTTTTTATAGTTAAATATTTGAGTTTTTTTTCACTTGGAACTTTTTTTTTATAGTTTTTATAGTGAAATTGTTGAGTTTTTTTAACTTGGAACTTTTTTTTTTATGATTTTTATTGTGAAATTGTTGAGTTTTTTTAACTTGGAACTTATATAAATATTTTCAATAGTGAAATTGTTGAGTTTTTTTAACTTGGATCTTTTTTATGGTTTTTATAGTGAATTTGTTGAGTTTTTTAACTTGGAACTTTATTTTATGGTATTTATAGTAAAATTGTAGAGATTTTTAGCTTGGAAATATTTAAAGGTTTTTATAGTGAATTTGTTGAGTTTTTTGACTTGGAGATTTTTTTATGGATTAGTGAAATTGTTGAGTTTTTTTAACTTGGAACTTATTTAAATGGTTTTTAGAGTGAAATTGTTGTGTTTTTTAACTTGGAACTTTATTTTATGGTATTTATAGTGAAATTGAAGAGTTTTTTAACTTGGAAATATTTTATGGTTTTTATAGTGAATTTGTTGTGTTTTTTAACTCAGAGATTTTTTTTTGGATATTATAGTGAAAATGTTGAGGTTTTTTAACTTGAAACTTTTTTTTTATGGTTTTTATAGTGAAATTGTTGAGTTTTCTAACCTGGAACTTATTTAAATGGTTTTTACAGTGAAATTGTCAAGTTTATTTAACTTGGAACTTATTTAAATGGTTTTTAGAGTGAAATTGTTGAGTTTTTTTTAACTTGGAACTTTTTTTTATGGTTTTTATAGTGAAATTGTTGAGTTATTCTAACTTGGAACTTATTTAAATGGATTCTACAATGAAATTGTTGAGTTTTTTAACTTGGAACTTTATTTTATGGTATTTAGAGTGAAATTGAAGAGTTTATTAACTTGGAACTGTTTTATGGTTTTTATAGTGAATTTGTTGAGTTTTTTAAATTGGAAATGTTTTATGGTTTTTATAGTGAATTTGTTGAGTTTTTTAACTTTGAAATTTTTTTTGGATTTGTGAAATTATTGAGTTTTTTTAACTTGGAACTTTTTTTAATGGTTTTTATAGTGAAATTGTTGTGTTTTCTAATTTGGAACTGATTTAAATGGTTTTTATAGTTAAATATATGAGTTTTTTTTCACTTGGAACTTTTTTTTTATGGTTTTTATAGTGAAATTGTTGAGTTTTTTTAACTTGGAACTTTTTTTTTATGATTTTTATTGTGAAATTGTTGAGTTTTTTTAACTTGGAACTTATTTAAATGGTTTTAATAGTGAAATTGTTGAGTTTTTTTAACTTGGATCTTTTTTATGGTTTTTATAGTGAATTTGTTGAGTTTTTTAATTTGGAAATTTATTTTATGGTATTTATAGTAAAATTGTAGAGTTTTTTAGCTTGGAAATATTTTATTGTTTTTATAGTGAATTTGTTGTGTTTTTTAACTTGGAGATTTTTTATGGATTAGTGAAATTGTTGAGTTTTTTTAACTTGGAACTTATTTAAATGGTTTTTAGAATGAAATTGTTGTGATTTTTAACTTGGAACTTTATTTTATGGTATTTATAGTGAAGTTGAAGAGTTTTTTAACTTGGAAATATTTTATGGTTTTTATAGTGAATTTGTTGTGTTTTTTAACTCAGAGATTTTTTTTGGATATTATAGTGAACATGTTGAGGTTTTTTAATTTGGAACTTTTTTTATGGTTTTTATAGTGAAATTATTGAGTTTTCTAACCTGGAACTTATTTAAATGGTTTTTACAGTGAAATTGTCGAGTTTATTTAACTTGGAACTTATTTAAATGGTTTTTAGAGTGAAATTGTTGAGTTTTTTTTAACTTGGAACTTTTGTTTTATGGTTTTTATAGTGAAATTGTTGAGTTATTCTAACTTGGAACTTATTTAAATGGATTCTACAATGAAATTGTTGAGTTTTTTAACTTGGAACTTTATTTTATGGTATTTAGAGTGAAATTGACGAGTTTATTAACTTGGAAATGTTTTATGGTTTTTATAGTGAATTTGTTGAGTTTTTAAATTGGAAATGTTTTATGGTTTTTATAGTGAATTTTTTGTGTTTTTTAACTTGGAAATTTTTTATGGATTTGTGAAATTATTGAGTTTTTTTAACTTGGAACTTTTTTTATGGTTTTTATAGGGAAATTGTTGTGTTTTCTAATTTGGAACTGATTTCAATGGTTTTTATAGTTAAATATTTGAGTTTTTTTTCACTTGGAACTTTTTTTTTATGGTTTTTATAGTGAAATTGTTGAGTTTTTTTAACTTGGAACTTTTTTTTATGATTTTTATTGTGAAATTGTTGAGTTTTTTAAACTTGGAACTTATATAAATATTTTCAATAGTGAAATTGTTGAGTTTTTTTAACTTGGATCTTTTTTATGGTTTTTATAGTGAATTTGTTGAGTTTTTTAACTTGGAACTTTATTTTATGGTATTTATAGTAAAATTGTAGAGATTTTTAGCTTGGAAATATTTTAAGGTTTTTATAGTGAATTTGTTGAGTTTTTTGACTTGGAGATTTTTTATGGATTAGTGAAATTGTTGAGTTTTTTAACTTGGAACTTATTTAAATGGTTTTTAGAGTGAAATTGTTGTGTTTTTTAACTTGGAACTTTATTTTATGGTATTTATAGTGAAATTGAAGAGTTTTTTAACTTGGAAATATTTTATGGTTTTTATAGTGAATTTGTTGTGTTTTTTAACTCAGAGATTTTTTTTGGATATTATAGTGAAAATGTTGAGGTTTTTTAACTTGGAACTTTTTTTTATGGTTTTTATAGTGAAATTGTTGAGTTTTCTAACCTGGAACTTATTTAAATGGTTTTTACAGTGAAATTGTCGAGTTTATTTAACTTGGAACTTATTTAAATGGTTTTTAGAGTGAAATTGTTGAGTTTTTTTTAACTTGGAACTTTTTTTTATGGTTTTTATAGTGAAATTGTTGAGTTATTCTAACTTGGAACTTATTTAAATGGATTCTACAATGAAATTGTTGAGTTTTTTAACTTGGAACTTTATTTTATGGTATTTAGAGTGAAATTGAAGAGTTTATTAACTTGGAAATGTTTTATGGTTTTTATAGTGAATTTGTTAAGTTTTTTAAATTGGAAATGTTTTATGGTTTTTATAGTGAATTTGTTGAGTTTTTTAACTTTGAAATTTTTTTTGGATTTGTGAAATTATTGAGTTTTTTTAACTTAGAACTTTTTTTTATGGTTTTTATAGTGAAATTGTTGTGTTTTCTAATTTGGAACTGATTTAAATGGTTTTTATAGTTAAATATATGAGTTTTTTTTCACTTGAAACTTTTTTTTATGGTTTTTATAGTGAAATTGTTGAGTTTTTTTAACTTGGAACTTTTTTTTTATGATTTTTATTGTGAAATTGTTGAGTTTTTTTAACTTGGATCTTTTTTATGGTTTTTATAGTGAATTTGTTGAGTTTTTTAACTTGGAAATTTATTTTATGGTATTTATAGTAAAATTGTAGAGTTTTTTAGCTTGGAAATATTTTATTGTTTTTATAGTGAATTTGTTGTGTTTTTTAACTCAGAGATTTTTTTTGGATATTATAGTGAAAATGTTGAGGTTTTTTAACTTGGAACTTTTTTTTATGGTTTTTATATTGAAATTGTTGAGTTTTCTAACCTGGAACTTATTTAAATGGTTTTTACAGTGAAATTGTCGAGTTTATTTAACTTGGAACTTAATTAAATGGTTTTTAGAGTGAAATTGTTGAGTTTTTTTTAACTTGGAACTTTTGTTTTATTGTTTTTATAGTGAAATTGTTGAGTTATTCTAACTTGGAACTTATTTAAATGGATTCTACAATGAAATTGTTGAGTTTTTTAACTTGGAACTTTATTTTATGGTATTTAGAGTGAAATTGAAGAGTTTATTAACTTGGAAATGTTTTATTGTTTTTATAGTGAATTTGTTGAGTTTTTAAATTGGAAATATTTTATGGTTTTTATAGTGAATTTTTTGTGTTTTTTAACTTGGATATTTTTTATGGATTTGTGAAATTATTGAGTTTTTTTAACTTGGAACTTTTTTTATGGTTTTTATAGGGAATTTGTTGTGTTTTCTAATTTGGAACTGATTTCAATGGTTTTTATAGTTAAATATTTGAGTTTTTTTTCACTTGGAACTTTTTTTTTATAGTTTTTATAGTGAAATTGTTGAGTTTTTTTAACTTGGAACTTTTTTTTTAATGATTTTTATTGTGAAATTGTTGAGTTTTTTTAACTTGGAACTTATATAAATATTTTCAATAGTGAAATTGTTGAGTTTTTTTAACTTGGATCTTTTTTATGGTTTTTATAGTGAATTTGTTGAGTTTTTTAACTTGGAACTTTATTTTATGGTATTTATAGTAAAATTGTAGAGATTTTTAGCTTGGAAATATTTAAAGGTTTTTATAGTGAATTTGTTGAGTTTTTTGACTTGGAGATTTTTTTATGGATTAGTGAAATTGTTGAGTTTTTTTAACTTGGAACTTATTTAAATGGTTTTTAGAGTGAAATTGTTGTGTTTTTTAACTTGGAACTTTATTTTATGGTATTTATAGTGAAATTGAAGAGTTTTTTAACTTGGAAATATTTTATGGTTTTTATAGTGAATTTGTTGTGTTTTTTAACTCAGAGATTTTTTTTTGGATATTATAGTGAAAATGTTGAGGTTTTTTAACTTGAAACTTTTTTTTTATGGTTTTTATAGTGAAATTGTTGAGTTTTCTAACCTGGAACTTATTTAAATGGTTTTTACAGTGAAATTGTCAAGTTTATTTAACTTGGAACTTATTTAAATGGTTTTTAGAGTGAAATTGTTGAGTTTTTTTTAACTTGGAACTTTTTTTTATGGTTTTTATAGTGAAATTGTTGAGTTATTCTAACTTGGAACTTATTTAAATGGATTCTACAATGAAATTGTTGAGTTTTTTAACTTGGAACTTTATTTTATGGTATTTAGAGTGAAATTGAAGAGTTTATTAACTTGGAAATGTTTTATGGTTTTTATAGTGAATTTGTTAAGTTTTTTAAATTGGAAATGTTTTATGGTTTTTATAGTGAATTTGTTGAGTTTTTTAACTTTGAAATTTTTTTTGGATTTGTGAAATTATTGAGTTTTTTTAACTTAGAACTTTTTTTTATGGTTTTTATAGTGAAATTGTTGTGTTTTCTAATTTGGAACTGATTTAAATGGTTTTTATAGTTAAATATATGAGTTTTTTTTCACTTGGAACTTTTTTTTTATGGTTTTTATAGTGAAATTGTTGAGTTTTTTTAACTTGGAACTTTTTTTTAATGATTTTTATTGTGAAATTGTTGAGTTTTTTTAACTTGGAACTTATTTAAATGGTTTTAATAGTGAAATTGTTGAGTTTTTTTAACTTGGATCTTTTTTATGGTTTTTATAGTGAATTTGTTGAGTTTTTTAACTTGGAAATTTATTTTATGGTATTTATAGTAAAATTGTAGAGTTTTTTAGCTTGGCAATATTTTATTGTTTTTATAGTGAATTTGTTGTGTTTTTTAACTCAGAGATTTTTTTTGGATATTATAGTGAAAATGTTGAGGTTTTTTAACTTGGAACTTTTTTTTATGGTTTTTATAGTGAAATTGTTGAGTTTTCTAACCTGGAACTTATTTAAATGGTTTTTACAGTGAATTTGTCGAGTTTATTTAACTTGGAACTTATTTAAATGGTTTTTAGAGTGAAATTGTTGAGTTTTTTTTAACTTGGAACTTTTGTTTTATGGTTTTTATAGTGAAATTGTTGAGTTATTCTAACTCGGAACTTATTTAAATGGATTCTACAATGAAATTGTTGAGTTTTTTAACTTGGAACTTTATTTTATGGTATTTAGAGTGAAATTGAAGAGTTTATTAACTTGGAAATGTTTTATGGTTTTTATAGTGAATTTGTTGAGTTTTTAAATTGGAAATATTTTATGGTTTTTATAGTGAATTTTTTGTGTTTTTTAACTTGGATATTTTTTATGGATTTGTGAAATTATTGAGTTTTTTTAACTTGGAACTTTTTTTATGGTTTTTATAGGGAATTTGTTGTGTTTTCTAATTTGGAACTGATTTCAATGGTTTTTATAGTTAAATATTTGAGTTTTTTTTCACTTGGAACTTTTTTTTTATAGTTTTTATAGTGAAATTGTTGAGTTTTTTTAACTTGGAACTTTTTTTTTTATGATTTTTATTGTGAAATTGTTGAGTTTTTTTAACTTGGAACTTATATAAATATTTTCAATAGTGAAATTGTTGAGTTTTTTTAACTTGGATCTTTTTTATGGTTTTTATAGTGAATTTGTTGAGTTTTTTAACTTGGAACTTTATTTTATGGTATTTATAGTAAAATTGTAGAGATTTTTAGCTTGGAAATATTTAAAGGTTTTTATAGTGAATTTGTTGAATTTTTTGACTTGGAGATTTTTTTATGGATTAGTGAAATTGTTGAGTTTTTTTAACTTGGAACTTATTTAAATGGTTTTTAGAGTGAAATTGTTGTGTTTTTTAACTTGGAACTTTATTTTATGGTATTTATAGTGAAATTGAAGAGTTTTTTAACTTGGAAATATTTTATGGTTTTTATAGTGAATTTGTTGTGTTTTTTAACTCAGAGATTTTTTTTTGGATATTATAGTGAAAATGTTGAGGTTTTTTAACTTGAAACTTTTTTTTATGGTTTTTATAGTGAAATTGTTGAGTTTTCTAACCTGGAACTTATTTAAATGGTTTTTACAGTGAAATTGTCAAGTTTATTTAACTTGGAACTTATTTAAATGGTTTTTAGAGTGAAATTGTTGAGTTTTTTTTAACTTGGAACTTTTTTTTATGGTTTTTATAGTGAAATTGTTGAGTTATTCTAACTTGGAACTTATTTAAATGGATTCTACAATGAAATTGTTGAGTTTTTTAACTTGGAACTTTATTTTATGGTATTTAGAGTGAAATTGAAGAGTTTATTAACTTGGAAATGTTTTATGGTTTTTATAGTGAATTTGTTAAGTTTTTTAAATTGGAAATGTTTTATGGTTTTTATAGTGAATTTGTTGAGTTTTTTAACTTTGAAATTTTTTTTGGATTTGTGAAATTATTGAGTTTTTTTAACTTAGAACTTTTTTTATGGTTTTTATAGTGAAATTGTTGTGTTTTCTAATTTGGAACTGATTTAAATGGTTTTTATAGTTAAATATATGAGTTTTTTTTCACTTGGAACTTTTTTTTTATGGTTTTTATAGTGAAATTGTTGAGTTTTTTTAACTTGGAACTTTTTTTTAATGATTTTTATTGTGAAATTGTTGAGTTTTTTTAACTTGGAACTTATTTAAATGGTTTTAATAGTGAAATTGTTGAGTTTTTTTAACTTGGATCTTTTTTATGGTTTTTATAGTGAATTTGTTGAGTTTTTTAACTTGGAAATTTATTTTATGGTATTTATAGTAAAATTGTAGAGTTTTTTAGCTTGGCAATATTTTATTGTTTTTATAGTGAATTTGTTGTGTTTTTTAACTCAGAGATTTTTTTTGGATATTATAGTGAAAATGTTGAGGTTTTTTAACTTGGAACTTTTTTTTATGGTTTTTATAGTGAAATTGTTGAGTTTTCTAACCTGGAACTTATTTAAATGGTTTTTACAGTGAATTTGTCGAGTTTATTTAACTTTATTTAAATGGTTTTTAGAGTGAAATTGTTGAGTTTTTTTTAACTTGGAACTTTTTTTTTATGGTTTTTATAGTTAAATTGTTCAGTTATTCTAACTTGGAACTTATTTAAATGGATTCTACAATGAAATTGTTGAGTTTTTTAACTTGGAACTTTATTTTATGGTATTTAGAGTGAAATTGAAGAGTTTATTAACTTGGAAATGTTTTATGGTTTTTATAGTGAATTTGTTAAGTTTTTTAAATTGGAAATGTTTTATGGTTTTTATAGTGAATTTGTTGAGTTTTTTAACTTTGAAATTTTTTTTGGATTTGTGAAATTATTGAGTTTTTTTAACTTAGAACTCTTTTTTATGGTTTTTATAGTGAAATTGTTGTGTTTTCTAATTTGGAACTGATTTAAATGGTTTTTATAGTTAAATATTTGAGTTTTTTTTTACTTGGAACTTTTTTTTATGGTTTTTATAGTGAAATTGTTGAGTTTTTTTAACTTGGAACTTTTTTTTTATGATTTTTATTGTGAAATTGTTGAGTTTTTTTAACTTGGAACTTATTTAAATGGTTTTAATAGTGAAATTGTTGAGTTTTTTTTAACTTGGATCTTTTTTATGGTATTTATAGTGAATTTGTTGAGTTTTTTAACTTGAAACTTTATTTTATGGTATTTATAGTAAAATTGTAGAGTTTTTTAGTTTGGAAATATTTTATGGTTTTGATAGTGAATTTGTTGAGTTTTTTAACTTGGAGATTTTTTATGGATTAGTGAAATTGTTGAGTTTTTTTAACTTGGAACTTATTTAAATGGTTTTTAGAATGAAATTGTTGTGATTTTTAACTTGGAACTTTATTTTATGGTATTTATAGTGAAGTTGAAGAGTTTTTTAACTTGGAAATATTTTATGGTTTTTATAGTGAATTTGTTGTGTTTTTTAACTCAGAGATTTTTTTTGGATATTATAGTGAACATGTTGAGGTTTTTTAATTTGGAACTTTTTTTATGGTTTTTATAGTGAAATTATTGAGTTTTCTAACCTGGAACTTATTTAAATGGTTTTTACAGTGAAATTGTCGAGTTTATTTAACTTGGAACTTATTTAAATGGTTTTTAGAGTGAAATTGTTGAGTTTTTTTTAACTTGGAACTTTTGTTTTATGGTTTTTATAGTGAAATTGTTGAGTTATTCTAACTTGGAACTTATTTAAATGGATTCTACAATGAAATTGTTGAGTTTTTTAACTTGGAACTTTATTTTATGGTATTTAGAGTGAAATTGACGAGTTTATTAACTTGGAAATGTTTTATGGTTTTTATAGTGAATTTGTTGAGTTTTTAAATTGGAAATGTTTTATGGTTTTTATAGTGAATTTTTTGTGTTTTTTAACTTGGAAATTTTTTATGGATTTGTGAAATTATTGAGTTTTTTTAACTTGGAACTTTTTTTATGGTTTTTATAGGGAAATTGTTGTGTTTTCTAATTTGGAACTGATTTCAATGGTTTTTATAGTTAAATATTTGAGTTTTTTTTCACTTGGAACTTTTTTTTTATGGTTTTTATAGTGAAATTGTTGAGTTTTTTTAACTTGGAACTTTTTTTTATGATTTTTATTGTGAAATTGTTGAGTTTTTTAAACTTGGAACTTATATAAATATTTTCAATAGTGAAATTGTTGAGTTTTTTTAACTTGGATCTTTTTTATGGTTTTTATAGTGAATTTGTTGAGTTTTTTAACTTGGAACTTTATTTTATGGTATTTATAGTAAAATTGTAGAGATTTTTAGCTTGGAAATATTTTAAGGTTTTTATAGTGAATTTGTTGAGTTTTTTGACTTGGAGATTTTTTATGGATTAGTGAAATTGTTGAGTTTTTTAACTTGGAACTTATTTAAATGGTTTTTAGAGTGAAATTGTTGTGTTTTTTAACTTGGAACTTTATTTTATGGTATTTATAGTGAAATTGAAGAGTTTTTTAACTTGGAAATATTTTATGGTTTTTATAGTGAATTTGTTGTGTTTTTTAACTCAGAGATTTTTTTTGGATATTATAGTGAAAATGTTGAGGTTTTTTAACTTGGAACTTTTTTTTATGGTTTTTATAGTGAAATTGTTGAGTTTTCTAACCTGGAACTTATTTAAATGGTTTTTACAGTGAAATTGTCGAGTTTATTTAACTTGGAACTTATTTAAATGGTTTTTAGAGTGAAATTGTTGAGTTTTTTTTAACTTGGAACTTTTTTTTATGGTTTTTATAGTGAAATTGTTGAGTTATTCTAACTTGGAACTTATTTAAATGGATTCTACAATGAAATTGTTGAGTTTTTTAACTTGGAACTTTATTTTATGGTATTTAGAGTGAAATTGAAGAGTTTATTAACTTGGAAATGTTTTATGGTTTTTATAGTGAATTTGTTAAGTTTTTTAAATTGGAAATGTTTTATGGTTTTTATAGTGAATTTGTTGAGTTTTTTAACTTTGAAATTTTTTTTGGATTTGTGAAATTATTGAGTTTTTTTAACTTAGAACTTTTTTTTATGGTTTTTATAGTGAAATTGTTGTGTTTTCTAATTTGGAACTGATTTAAATGGTTTTTATAGTTAAATATATGAGTTTTTTTTCACTTGAAACTTTTTTTTATGGTTTTTATAGTGAAATTGTTGAGTTTTTTTAACTTGGAACTTTTTTTTTATGATTTTTATTGTGAAATTGTTGAGTTTTTTTAACTTGGATCTTTTTTATGGTTTTTATAGTGAATTTGTTGAGTTTTTTAACTTGGAAATTTATTTTATGGTATTTATAGTAAAATTGTAGAGTTTTTTAGCTTGGAAATATTTTATTGTTTTTATAGTGAATTTGTTGTGTTTTTTAACTCAGAGATTTTTTTTGGATATTATAGTGAAAATGTTGAGGTTTTTTAACTTGGAACTTTTTTTTATGGTTTTTATATTGAAATTGTTGAGTTTTCTAACCTGGAACTTATTTAAATGGTTTTTACAGTGAAATTGTCGAGTTTATTTAACTTGGAACTTAATTAAATGGTTTTTAGAGTGAAATTGTTGAGTTTTTTTTAACTTGGAACTTTTGTTTTATGGTTTTTATAGTGAAATTGTTGAGTTATTCTAACTTGGAACTTATTTAAATGGATTCTACAATGAAATTGTTGAGTTTTTTAACTTGGAACTTTATTTTATGGTATTTAGAGTGAAATTGAAGAGTTTATTAACTTGGAAATGTTTTATTGTTTTTATAGTGAATTTGTTGAGTTTTTAAATTGGAAATATTTTATGGTTTTTATAGTGAATTTTTTGTGTTTTTTAACTTGGATATTTTTTATGGATTTGTGAAATTATTGAGTTTTTTTAACTTGGAACTTTTTTTATGGTTTTTATAGGGAATTTGTTGTGTTTTCTAATTTGGAACTGATTTCAATGGTTTTTATAGTTAAATATTTGAGTTTTTTTTCACTTGGAACTTTTTTTTTATAGTTTTTATAGTGAAATTGTTGAGTTTTTTTAACTTGGAACTTTTTTTTTAATGATTTTTATTGTGAAATTGTTGAGTTTTTTTAACTTGGAACTTATATAAATATTTTCAATAGTGAAATTGTTGAGTTTTTTTAACTTGGATCTTTTTTATGGTTTTTATAGTGAATTTGTTGAGTTTTTTAACTTGGAACTTTATTTTATGGTATTTATAGTAAAATTGTAGAGATTTTTAGCTTGGAAATATTTAAAGGTTTTTATAGTGAATTTGTTGAGTTTTTTGACTTGGAGATTTTTTTATGGATTAGTGAAATTGTTGAGTTTTTTTAACTTGGAACTTATTTAAATGGTTTTTAGAGTGAAATTGTTGTGTTTTTTAACTTGGAACTTTATTTTATGGTATTTATAGTGAAATTGAAGAGTTTTTTAACTTGGAAATATTTTATGGTTTTTATAGTGAATTTGTTGTGTTTTTTAACTCAGAGATTTTTTTTTGGATATTATAGTGAAAATGTTGAGGTTTTTTAACTTGAAACTTTTTTTTTATGGTTTTTATAGTGAAATTGTTGAGTTTTCTAACCTGGAACTTATTTAAATGGTTTTTACAGTGAAATTGTCAAGTTTATTTAACTTGGAACTTATTTAAATGGTTTTTAGAGTGAAATTGTTGAGTTTTTTTTAACTTGGAACTTTTTTTTATGGTTTTTATAGTGAAATTGTTGAGTTATTCTAACTTGGAACTTATTTAAATGGATTCTACAATGAAATTGTTGAGTTTTTTAACTTGGAACTTTATTTTATGGTATTTAGAGTGAAATTGAAGAGTTTATTAACTTGGAAATGTTTTATGGTTTTTATAGTGAATTTGTTAAGTTTTTTAAATTGGAAATGTTTTATGGTTTTTATAGTGAATTTGTTGAGTTTTTTAACTTTGAAATTTTTTTTGGATTTGTGAAATTATTGAGTTTTTTTAACTTAGAACTTTTTTTTATGGTTTTTATAGTGAAATTGTTGTGTTTTCTAATTTGGAACTGATTTAAATGGTTTTTATAGTTAAATATATGAGTTTTTTTTCACTTGGAACTTTTTTTTTATGGTTTTTATAGTGAAATTGTTGAGTTTTTTTAACTTGGAACTTTTTTTTAATGATTTTTATTGTGAAATTGTTGAGTTTTTTTAACTTGGAACTTATTTAAATGGTTTTAATAGTGAAATTGTTGAGTTTTTTTAACTTGGATCTTTTTTATGGTTTTTATAGTGAATTTGTTGAGTTTTTTAACTTGGAAATTTATTTTATGGTATTTATAGTAAAATTGTAGAGTTTTTTAGCTTGGCAATATTTTATTGTTTTTATAGTGAATTTGTTGTGTTTTTTAACTCAGAGATTTTTTTTGGATATTATAGTGAAAATGTTGAGGTTTTTTAACTTGGAACTTTTTTTTATGGTTTTTATAGTGAAATTGTTGAGTTTTCTAACCTGGAACTTATTTAAATGGTTTTTACATTGAATTTGTCGAGTTTATTTAACTTGGAACTTATTTAAATGGTTTTTAGAGTGAAATTGTTGAGTTTTTTTTAACTTGGAACTTTTGTTTTATGGTTTTTATAGTGAAATTGTTGAGTTATTCTAACTCGGAACTTATTTAAATGGATTCTACAATGAAATTGTTGAGTTTTTTAACTTGGAACTTTATTTTATGGTATTTAGAGTGAAATTGAAGAGTTTATTAACTTGGAAATGTTTTATGGTTTTTATAGTGAATTTGTTGAGTTTTTAAATTGGAAATATTTTATGGTTTTTATAGTGAATTTTTTGTGTTTTTTAACTTGGATATTTTTTATGGATTTGTGAAATTATTGAGTTTTTTTAACTTGGAACTTTTTTTATGGTTTTTATAGGGAATTTGTTGTGTTTTCTAATTTGGAACTGATTTCAATGGTTTTTATAGTTAAATATTTGAGTTTTTTTTCACTTGGAACTTTTTTTTTATAGTTTTTATAGTGAAATTGTTGAGTTTTTTTAACTTGGAACTTTTTTTTTTATGATTTTTATTGTGAAATTGTTGAGTTTTTTTAACTTGGAACTTATATAAATATTTTCAATAGTGAAATTGTTGAGTTTTTTTAACTTGGATCTTTTTTATGGTTTTTATAGTGAATTTGTTGAGTTTTTTAACTTGGAACTTTATTTTATGGTATTTATAGTAAAATTGTAGAGATTTTTAGCTTGGAAATATTTAAAGGTTTTTATAGTGAATTTGTTGAATTTTTTGACTTGGAGATTTTTTTATGGATTAGTGAAATTGTTGAGTTTTTTTAACTTGGAACTTATTTAAATGGTTTTTAGAGTGAAATTGTTGTGTTTTTTAACTTGGAACTTTATTTTATGGTATTTATAGTGAAATTGAAGAGTTTTTTAACTTGGAAATATTTTATGGTTTTTATAGTGAATTTGTTGTGTTTTTTAACTCAGAGATTTTTTTTTGGATATTATAGTGAAAATGTTGAGGTTTTTTAACTTGAAACTTTTTTTTATGGTTTTTATAGTGAAATTGTTGAGTTTTCTAACCTGGAACTTATTTAAATGGTTTTTACAGTGAAATTGTCAAGTTTATTTAACTTGGAACTTATTTAAATGGTTTTTAGAGTGAAATTGTTGAGTTTTTTTTAACTTGGAACTTTTTTTTATGGTTTTTATAGTGAAATTGTTGAGTTATTCTAACTTGGAACTTATTTAAATGGATTCTACAATGAAATTGTTGAGTTTTTTAACTTGGAACTTTATTTTATGGTATTTAGAGTGAAATTGAAGAGTTTATTAACTTGGAAATGTTTTATGGTTTTTATAGTGAATTTGTTAAGTTTTTTAAATTGGAAATGTTTTATGGTTTTTATAGTGAATTTGTTGAGTTTTTTAACTTTGAAATTTTTTTTGGATTTGTGAAATTATTGAGTTTTTTTAACTTAGAACTTTTTTTATGGTTTTTATAGTGAAATTGTTGTGTTTTCTAATTTGGAACTGATTTAAATGGTTTTTATAGTTAAATATATGAGTTTTTTTTCACTTGGAACTTTTTTTTTATGGTTTTTATAGTGAAATTGTTGAGTTTTTTTAACTTGGAACTTTTTTTTAATGATTTTTATTGTGAAATTGTTGAGTTTTTTTAACTTGGAACTTATTTAAATGGTTTTAATAGTGAAATTGTTGAGTTTTTTTAACTTGGATCTTTTTTATGGTTTTTATAGTGAATTTGTTGAGTTTTTTAACTTGGAAATTTATTTTATGGTATTTATAGTAAAATTGTAGAGTTTTTTAGCTTGGCAATATTTTATTGTTTTTATAGTGAATTTGTTGTGTTTTTTAACTCAGAGATTTTTTTTGGATATTATAGTGAAAATGTTGAGGTTTTTTAACTTGGAACTTTTTTTTATGGTTTTTATAGTGAAATTGTTGAGTTTTCTAACCTGGAACTTATTTAAATGGTTTTTACAGTGAATTTGTCGAGTTTATTTAACTTTATTTAAATGGTTTTTAGAGTGAAATTGTTGAGTTTTTTTTAACTTGGAACTTTTTTTTTATGGTTTTTATAGTTAAATTGTTCAGTTATTCTAACTTGGAACTTATTTAAATGGATTCTACAATGAAATTGTTGAGTTTTTTAACTTGGAACTTTATTTTATGGTATTTAGAGTGAAATTGAAGAGTTTATTAACTTGGAAATGTTTTATGGTTTTTATAGTGAATTTGTTAAGTTTTTTAAATTGGAAATGTTTTATGGTTTTTATAGTGAATTTGTTGAGTTTTTTAACTTTGAAATTTTTTTTGGATTTGTGAAATTATTGAGTTTTTTTAACTTAGAACTCTTTTTTATGGTTTTTATAGTGAAATTGTTGTGTTTTCTAATTTGGAACTGATTTAAATGGTTTTTATAGTTAAATATTTGAGTTTTTTTTTACTTGGAACTTTTTTTTATGGTTTTTATAGTGAAATTGTTGAGTTTTTTTAACTTGGAACTTTTTTTTTATGATTTTTATTGTGAAATTGTTGAGTTTTTTTAACTTGGAACTTATTTAAATGGTTTTAATAGTGAAATTGTTGAGTTTTTTTTAACTTGGATCTTTTTTATGGTATTTATAGTGAATTTGTTGAGTTTTTTAACTTGAAACTTTATTTTATGGTATTTATAGTAAAATTGTAGAGTTTTTTAGTTTGGAAATATTTTATGGTTTTGATAGTGAATTTGTTGAGTTTTTTAACTTGGAGATTTTTTATGGATTAGTGAAATTGTTGAGTTTTTTTAACTTGGAACTTATTTAAATGGTTTTTAGAATGAAATTGTTGTGATTTTTAACTTGGAACTTTATTTTATGGTATTTATAGTGAAGTTGAAGAGTTTTTTAACTTGGAAATATTTTATGGTTTTTATAGTGAATTTGTTGTGTTTTTTAACTCAGAGATTTTTTTTGGATATTATAGTGAACATGTTGAGGATTTTTAACTTGGAACTTTTTTTTTGGTTTTTATAGTGAAATTATTGAGTTTTCTAACCTGGAACTTATTTAAATGGTTTTTACAGTGAAATTGTCGAGTTTATTTAACTTGGAACTTATTTAAATGGTTTTTAGAGTGAAATTGTTGAGTTTTTTTTAACTTGGAACTTTTTTTTTATGGTTTTTATAGTGAAATTGTTGAGTTATTCTAACTTGGAACTTATTTAAATGGATTCTACAATGAAATTGTTGTGTTTTTTAATTTGGAATTTTTTTTATGGTATTTAGAGTGAAATTGAAGAGTTTATTAACTTGGAAATGTTTTATGGTTTTTATAGTGAATTTGTTGAGTTTTTAAATTGGAAATGTTTTATGGTTTTTATAGTGAATTTTTTGTGTTTTTTAACTTGGAAATTTTTTATGGATTTGTGAAATTATTGAGTTTTTTTAACTTGGAACTTTTTTTATGGTTTTTATAGTGAAATTGTTGTGTTTTCTAATTTGGAACTGATTTAAATGGTTTTTATAGTTAAATATTTGAGTTTTTTTTACTTGGAACTTTTATTTATGGTTTTTATAGTGAAATTGTTGAGTTTTTTTAACTTGGAACTTTTTTTTTATGATTTTTAATGTGAAATTGTTGAGTTTTTTTAACTTGGAACTTATTTAAATGGTTTTAATAGTGAAATTGTTGAGTTTTTTTAACTTGGATCTTTTTTATGGTTTTTATAGTGAATTTGTTGAGTTTTTTAACTTGGAACTTTATTTTATGGTATTTATAGTAAAATTGTAGAGTTTTTTAGCTTGGAAATATTTTATGGTTTTTATAGTTAATTTGTTGAGTTTTTTAACTTGGAGATTTTTTATGGATTAGTGAAATTGTTGAGTTTTTTTAACTTGGAACTTATTTAAATGGTTTTTAGAATGAAATTGTTGTGTTTTTTAACTTGGAACTTTATTTTATGGTATTTATAGTGAAGTTGAAGAGTTTTTTAACTTGGAAATATTTTATTGTTTTTATAGTGAATTTGTTGTGTTTTTTAACTCAGAGATTTTTTTTGGATATTATAGTGAACATGTTGAGGTTTTTTAACTTGGAACTTTTTTTATGGTTTTTATAGTGAAATTATTGAGTTTTCTAACCTGGAACTTATTTATATGGTTTTTACAGTGAAATTGTCGAGTTTATTTAACTTGGAACTTATTTAAATGGTTTTTAGAGTGAAATTGTTGAGTTTTTTTTAACTTGGAACTTTTTTTTATGGTTTTTATAGTGAAATTGTTGAGTTATTCTAACTTGGAACTTATTTAAATGGATTCTACAATGAAATTTTTGAGTTTTTTAACTTGGAACTTTATTTTATGGTATTTAGAGTGAAATTGAAGAGTTTATTAACTTGGAAATGTTTTATGGTTTTTATAGTGAATTTGTTGAGTTTTTAAATTGGATATGTTTTATGATTTTTATAGTGAATTTTTTGTGTTTTTTAACTTGGAAATTTTTTATGGATTTGTGAAATTATTGAGTTTTTTTAACTTGGAACTTTTTTTATGGTTTTTATAGTGAAATTGTTGTGTTTTCTAATTTGGAACTGATTTAAATGGTTTTTATAGTTAAATATTTGATTTTTTTTTCACTTGGAACTTTTTTTTTATTGTTTTTATAGTGAAATTGTTGAGTTTTTTTAACTTGAAACTTTTTTTTTATGATTTTTATTGTGAAATTGTTGAGTTTTTTTAACTTGGTTATAAATGTTTTTAATAGTGAAATTGTTGAGTTTTTTTAACTTGGATCTTTTTCATGGTTTTTATAGTGAATTTGTTGAGATTTTTAACTTGGAACTTTATTTTATGGTATTTATAGTAAAATTGTAGAGTTTTTTAGCTTGGAAATATTTTATGGTTTTTATAGTGAATTTGTTGAGTTTTTTGACTTGGAGATTTTTTATGGATTAGTGAAATTGTTGAGTTTTTTTAACTTGGACCTTATTTAAATGGTTTTTAGAGTGAAATTGTTGTGTTTTTTTAACTTGGAACTTTATTTTATGGTATTTATAGTGAAATTGAAGAGTTTTTTAACTTGGAAATATTTTATGGTTTTTATAGTGAATTTGTTGTGTTTTTTAACTCAGAGATTTTTTTTGGATATTATAGTGAAAATGTTGAGGTTTTTTATCTTGGAACTTTTTTATGGTTTTTATAGTGAAATTGTTGAGTTTTCCAACCTGGAACTTATTTAAATGGTTTTTACAGTGAAATTGTCGAGTTTATTTAACTTGGAACTTATTTAAATGGTTTTTAGAGTGAAATTGTTGAGTTATTTTTAACTTGGAACTTTTTTTTATGGTTTTTATATTGAAATTGTTGAGTTTTTCTAACTTGGAACTTATTTAAATGGATTCTACAATGAAATTGTTGAGTTTTTTTAACTTGGAACTTTATTTTATGGTATTTAGAGTGAAATTGAAGAGTTTATTAACTTGGAAATGTTTTATGGTTTTTATAGTGAATTTGTTGAGTTTTTTAAATTGGAAATGTTTTATGGTTTTTATAGTGAATTTGTTGAGTTTTTTAACTTGGAAATTTTTTATGGATTTGTGAAATTATTGAGTTTTTTTAACTTGGAACTTTTTTTTTATGGTTTTTATAGTGAAATTGTTGTGTTTTCTAATTTGGAACTAATTTAAATGGTTTTTATAGTTAAATATTTGAGTTTTTTTTTCACTTGGAACTTTTTTTTTATGGTTTTTATAGTGAAATTGTTGAGTTTTTTTAACACTTTTTTTTTATGATTTTTATTGTTAAATTGTTGAGTTTTTTTAACTTGGAACTTATTTAAATGGTTTTAATAGTGAAATTGTTGAGTTTTTTTAACTTGGATCTTTTTTATGGTTTTTATAGTGAATTTGTTGAGTTTTTTAACTTGGAACTTTATTTCATGGTATTTATAGTAAAATTGTAGAGTTTTTTAGCTTGGAAATATTTTATGGTTTTTATAGTTAATTTGTTGAGTTTTTTAACTTGGAGATTTTTTATGGATTAGTGAAATTGTTGAGTTTTTTTAACTTGGAACTTATTTAAATGGTTTTTAGAATGAAATTGTTGTGTTTTTTAACTTGGAACTTTATTTTATGGTATTTATAGTGAAGTTGAAGAGTTTTTTAACTTGGAAATATTTTATTGTTTTTATAGTGAATTTGTTGTGTTTTTTAACTCAGAGATTTTTTTTGGATATTATAGTGAACATGTTGAGGTTTTTTAACTTGGAACTTTTTTTATGGTTTTTATAGTGAAATTATTGAGTTTTCTAACCTGGAACTTATTTATATGGTTTTTACAGTGAAATTGTCGAGTTTATTTAACTTGGAACTTATTTAAATGGTTTTTAGAGTGAAATTGTTGAGTTTTTTTTAACTTGGAACTTTTTTTTATGGTTTTTATAGTGAAATTGTTGAGTTATTCTAACTTGGAACTTATTTAAATGGATTCTACAATGAAATTTTTGAGTTTTTTAACTTGGAACTTTATTTTATGGTATTTAGAGTGAAATTGAAGAGTTTATTAACTTGGAAATGTTTTATGGTTTTTATAGTGAATTTGTTGAGTTTTTAAATTGGATATGTTTTATGATTTTTATAGTGAATTTTTTGTGTTTTTTAACTTGGAAATTTTTTATGGATTTGTGAAATTATTGAGTTTTTTTAACTTGGAACTTTTTTTATGGTTTTTATAGTGAAATTGTTGTGTTTTCTAATTTGGAACTGATTTAAATGGTTTTTATAGTTAAATATTTGAGTTTTTTTTCACTTGGAACTTTTTTTTTATGGTTTTTATAGTGAAATTGTTGAGTTTTTTTAACTTGAAACTTTTTTTTTATGATTTTTATTGTGAAATTGTTGAGTTTTTTTAACTTGGTTATAAATGTTTTTAATAGTGAAATTGTTGAGTTTTTTTAACTTGGATCTTTTTCATGGTTTTTATAGTGAATTTGTTGAGATTTTTAACTTGGAACTTTATTTTATGGTATTTATAGTAAAATTGTAGAGTTTTTTAGCTTGGAAATATTTTATGGTTTTTATAGTGAATTTGTTGAGTTTTTTGACTTGGAGATTTTTTATGGATTAGTGAAATTGTTGAGTTTTTTTAACTTGGACCTTATTTAAATGGTTTTTAGAGTGAAATTGTTGTGTTTTTTTAACTTGGAACTTTATTTTATGGTATTTATAGTGAAATTGAAGAGTTTTTTAACTTGGAAATATTTTATGGTTTTATAGTGAATTTGTTGTGTTTTTTAACTCAGAGATTTTTTTTGGATATTATAGTGAAAATGTTGAGGTTTTTTATCTTGGAACTTTTTTATGGTTTTTATAGTGAAATTGTTGAGTTTTCCAACCTGGAACTTATTTAAATGGTTTTTACAGTGAAATTGTCGAGTTTATTTAACTTGGAACTTATTTAAATGGTTTTTAGAGTGAAATTGTTGAGTTATTTTTAACTTGGAACTTTTTTTTATGGTTTTTATAGTGAAATTGTTGAGTTTTTCTAACTTGGAACTTATTTAAATGGATTCTACAATGAAATTGTTGAGTTTTTTTAACTTGGAACTTTATTTTATGGTATTTAGAGTGAAATTGAAGAGTTTATTAACTTGGAAATGTTTTATGGTTTTTATAGTGAATTTGTTGAGTTTTTTAAATTGGAAATGTTTTATGGTTTTTATAGTGAATTTGTTGAGTTTTTTAACTTGGAAATTTTTTATGGATTTGTGAAATTATTGAGTTTTTTTAACTTGGAACTTTTTTTTTATGGTTTTTATAGTGAAATTGTTGTGTTTTCTAATTTGGAACTAATTTAAATGGTTTTTATAGTTAAATATTTGAGTTTTTTTTTCACTTGGAACTTTTTTTTTATGGTTTTTATAGTGAAATTGTTGAGTTTTTTTAACACTTTTTTTTTATGATTTTTATTGTTAAATTGTTGAGTTTTTTTAACTTGGAACTTATTTAAATGGTTTTAATAGTGAAATTGTTGAGTTTTTTTAACTTGGATCTTTTTTATGGTTTTTATAGTGAATTTGTTGAGTTTTTTAACTTGGAACTTTATTTTATGGTATTTATAGTAAAATTGTAGAGTTTTTTAGCTTGGAAATATTTTATGGTTTTTATAGTTAATTTGTTGAGTTTTTTAACTTGGAGATTTTTTATGGATTAGTGAAATTGTTGAGTTTTTTTAACTTGGAACTTATTTAAATGGTTTTTAGAATGAAATTGTTGTGTTTTTTAACTTGGAACTTTATTTTATGGTATTTATAGTGAAGTTGAAGAGTTTTTTAACTTGGAAATATTTTATTGTTTTTATAGTGAATTTGTTGTGTTTTTTAACTCAGAGATTTTTTTTGGATATTATAGTGAACATGTTGAGGTTTTTTAACTTGGAACTTTTTTTATGGTTTTTATAGTGAAATTATTGAGTTTTCTAACCTGGAACTTATTTATATGGTTTTTACAGTGAAATTGTCGAGTTTATTTAACTTGGAACTTATTTAAATGGTTTTTAGAGTGAAATTGTTGAGTTTTTTTTAACTTGGAACTTTTTTTTATGGTTTTTATAGTGAAATTGTTGAGTTATTCTAACTTGGAACTTATTTAAATGGATTCTACAATGAAATTTTTGAGTTTTTTAACTTGGAACTTTATTTTATGGTATTTAGAGTGAAATTGAAGAGTTTATTAACTTGGAAATGTTTTATGGTTTTTATAGTGAATTTGTTGAGTTTTTAAATTGGATATGTTTTATGATTTTTATAGTGAATTTTTTGTGTTTTTTAACTTGGAAATTTTTTATGGATTTGTGAAATTATTGAGTTTTTTTAACTTGGAACTTTTTTTATGGTTTTTATAGTGAAATTGTTGTGTTTTCTAATTTGGAACTGATTTAAATGGTTTTTATAGTTAAATATTTGAGTTTTTTTTCACTTGGAACTTTTTTTTTATGGTTTTTATAGTGAAATTGTTGAGTTTTTTTAACTTGAAACTTTTTTTTTATGATTTTTATTGTGAAATTGTTGAGTTTTTTTAACTTGGTTATAAATGTTTTTAATAGTGAAATTGTTGAGTTTTTTTAACTTGGATCTTTTTCATGGTTTTTATAGTGAATTTGTTGAGATTTTTAACTTGGAACTTTATTTTATGGTATTTATAGTAAAATTGTAGAGTTTTTTAGCTTGGAAATATTTTATGGTTTTTATAGTGAATTTGTTGAGTTTTTTGACTTGGAGATTTTTTATGGATTAGTGAAATTGTTGAGTTTTTTTAACTTGGACCTTATTTAAATGGTTTTTAGAGTGAAATTGTTGTGTTTTTTTAACTTGGAACTTTATTTTATGGTATTTATAGTGAAATTGAAGAGTTTTTTAACTTGGAAATATTTTATGGTTTTTATAGTGAATTTGTTGTGTTTTTTAACTCAGAGATTTTTTTTGGATATTATAGTGAAAATGTTGAGGTTTTTTATCTTGGAACTTTTTTATGGTTTTTATAGTGAAATTGTTGAGTTTTCCAACCTGGAACTTATTTAAATGGTTTTTACAGTGAAATTGTCGAGTTTATTTAACTTGGAACTTATTTAAATGGTTTTTAGAGTGAAATTGTTGAGTTATTTTTAACTTGGAACTTTTTTTTATGGTTTTTATATTGAAATTGTTGAGTTTTTCTAACTTGGAACTTATTTAAATGGATTCTACAATGAAATTGTTGAGTTTTTTTAACTTGGAACTTTATTTTATGGTATTTAGAGTGAAATTGAAGAGTTTATTAACTTGGAAATGTTTTATGGTTTTTATAGTGAATTTGTTGAGTTTTTTAAATTGGAAATGTTTTATGGTTTTTATAGTGAATTTGTTGAGTTTTTTAACTTGGAAATTTTTTATGGATTTGTGAAATTATTGAGTTTTTTTAACTTGGAACTTTTTTTTATGGTTTTTATAGTGAAATTGTTGTGTTTTCTAATTTGGAACTAATTTAAATGGTTTTTATAGTTAAATATTTGAGTTTTTTTTTCACTTGGAACTTTTTTTTTATGGTTTTTATAGTGAAATTGTTGAGTTTTTTTAACACTTTTTTTTTATGATTTTTATTGTTAAATTGTTGAGTTTTTTTAACTTGGAACTTATTTAAATGGTTTTAATAGTGAAATTGTTGAGTTTTTTTAACTTGGATCTTTTTTATGGTTTTTATAGTGAATTTGTTGAGTTTTTTAACTTGGAACTTTATTTTATGGTATTTATAGTAAAATTGTAGAGTTTTTTAGCTTGGAAATATTTTATGGTTTTTATAGTTAATTTGTTGAGTTTTTTAACTTGGAGATTTTTTATGGATTAGTGAAATTGTTGAGTTTTTTTAACTTGGAACTTATTTAAATGGTTTTTAGAATGAAATTGTTGTGTTTTTTAACTTGGAACTTTATTTTATGGTATTTATAGTGAAGTTGAAGAGTTTTTTAACTTGGAAATATTTTATTGTTTTTATAGTGAATTTGTTGTGTTTTTTAACTCAGAGATTTTTTTTGGATATTATAGTGAACATGTTGAGGTTTTTTAACTTGGAACTTTTTTTATGGTTTTTATAGTGAAATTATTGAGTTTTCTAACCTGGAACTTATTTATATGGTTTTTACAGTGAAATTGTCGAGTTTATTTAACTTGGAACTTATTTAAATGGTTTTTAGAGTGAAATTGTTGAGTTTTTTTTAACTTGGAACTTTTTTTTATGGTTTTTATAGTGAAATTGTTGAGTTATTCTAACTTGGAACTTATTTAAATGGATTCTACAATGAAATTTTTGAGTTTTTTAACTTGGAACTTTATTTTATGGTATTTAGAGTGAAATTGAAGAGTTTATTAACTTGGAAATGTTTTATGGTTTTTATAGTGAATTTGTTGAGTTTTTAAATTGGATATGTTTTATGATTTTTATAGTGAATTTTTTGTGTTTTTTAACTTGGAAATTTTTTATGGATTTGTGAAATTATTGAGTTTTTTTAACTTGGAACTTTTTTTATGGTTTTTATAGTGAAATTGTTGTGTTTTCTAATTTGGAACTGATTTAAATGGTTTTTATAGTTAAATATTTGAGTTTTTTTTCACTTGGAACTTTTTTTTTATGGTTTTTATAGTGAAATTGTTGAGTTTTTTTAACTTGAAACTTTTTTTTTATGATTTTTATTGTGAAATTGTTGAGTTTTTTTAACTTGGTTATAAATGTTTTTAATAGTGAAATTGTTGAGTTTTTTTAACTTGGATCTTTTTCATGGTTTTTATAGTGAATTTGTTGAGATTTTTAACTTGGAACTTTATTTTATGGTATTTATAGTAAAATTGTAGAGTTTTTTAGCTTGGAAATATTTTATGGTTTTTATAGTGAATTTGTTGAGTTTTTTGACTAGGAGATTTTTTATGGATTAGTGAAATTGTTGAGTTTTTTTAACTTGGACCTTATTTAAATGGTTTTTAGAGTGAAATTGTTGTGTTTTTTTAACTTGGAACTTTATTTTATGGTATTTATAGTGAAATTGAAGAGTTTTTTAACTTGGAAATATTTTATGGTTTTTATAGTGAATTTGTTGTGTTTTTTAACTCAGAGATTTTTTTTGGATATTATAGTGAAAATGTTGAGGTTTTTTATCTTGGAACTTTTTTATGGTTTTTATAGTGAAATTGTTGAGTTTTCCAACCTGGAACTTATTTAAATGGTTTTTACAGTGAAATTGTCGAGTTTATTTAACTTGGAACTTATTTAAATGGTTTTTAGAGTGAAATTGTTGAGTTATTTTTAACTTGGAACTTTTTTTTATGGTTTTTATATTGAAATTGTTGAGTTTTTCTAACTTGGAACTTATTTAAATGGATTCTACAATGAAATTGTTGAGTTTTTTTAACTTGGAACTTTATTTTATGGTATTTAGAGTGAAATTGAAGAGTTTATTAACTTGGAAATGTTTTATGGTTTTTATAGTGAATTTGTTGAGTTTTTTAAATTGGAAATGTTTTATGGTTTTTATAGTGAATTTGTTGAGTTTTTTAACTTGGAAATTTTTTATGGATTTGTGAAATTATTGAGTTTTTTTAACTTGGAACTTTTTTTTTATGGTTTTTATAGTGAAATTGTTGTGTTTTCTAATTTGGAACTAATTTAAATGGTTTTTATAGTTAAATATTTGAGTTTTTTTTTCACTTGGAACTTTTTTTTTATGGTTTTTATAGTGAAATTGTTGAGTTTTTTTAACACTTTTTTTTTATGATTTTTATTGTTAAATTGTTGAGTTTTTTTAACTTGGAACTTATTTAAATGGTTTTAATAGTGAAATTGTTGAGTTTTTTTAACTTGGATCTTTTTTATGGTTTTTATAGTGAATTTGTTGAGTTTTTTAACTTGGAACTTTATTTTATGGTATTTATAGTAAAATTGTAGAGTTTTTTAGCTTGGAAATATTTTATGGTTTTTATAGTGAATTTGTTGAGTTTTTTAACTTGGAGATTTTTTATGGATTAGTGAAATTGTTGAGTTTTTTTAACTTGGAACTTATTTAAATGGTTTTAAGAATGAAATTGTTGTGATTTTTAACTTGGAACTTTATTTTATGGTATTTATAGTGAAGTTGAAAAGTTTTTTAACTTGGATATATTTTATGGTTTTTATAGTGAATTTGTTGTGTTTTTTAACTCAGAGATTTTTTTTGGATATTATAGTGAAAATGTTGAGGTTTTTTAACTTGGAACTTTTTTTATGGTTTTTATAGTGAAATTATTGAGTTTTCTAACCTGGAACTTATTTAAATGGTTTTTACAGTGAAATTGTCGAGTTTATTTAACTTGGAACTTATTTAAATGGTTTTTAGAGTGAAATTGTTGAGTTTTTTTTAACTTGGAACTTTTTTTTATGGTTTTTATAGTGAAATTATTGAGTTATTCTAACTTGGAACTTATTTAAATGGATTCTACAATGAAATTGTTGAGTTTTTTAACTTGGAACTTTATTTTATGGTATTTAGAGTGAAATTGAAGAGTTTATTAACTTGGAAATGTTTTATGGTTATATAGTGAATTTGTTTAGTTTTTTAAATTGGAAATGTTTTATGGTTTTTATAGTGAATTTGTTGAGTTTTTTAACTTGGAAATTTTTTATGGATTTTTGAAATTATTGAGTTTTTTTAACTTGGAACTTTTTTTTATGGTTTTTATAGTGAAATTGTTGTGTTTTCTAATTTGGAACTGATTTAAATGGTTTTTATAGTTAAATATTTGAGTTTTTTTTACTTGGAACTTTTTTTTATGGTTTTTATAGTGAAATTGTTGAGTTTTTTTAACTTGGAACTTTTTTTTATGATTTTTATTGTGAAATTGTTGTGTTTTTTTAACTTGGAACTTATTTAAATGGTTTTAATAGTGAAATTGTTGAGTTTTTTTAACTTGGATCTTTTTTATGGTATTTATAGTGAATTTGTTGAGTTTTTTAACTTGAAACTTTATTTTATGGTATTTATAGTAAAATTGTAGAGTTTTTTAGCTTGGAAATATTTTATGGTTTTTATAGTGAATTTGTTGAGTTTTTTAACTTGGAGATTTTTTATGGATTAGTGAAATTGTTGAGTTTTTTTAACTTGGAACTTATTTAAATGGTTTTTAGAATGAAATTGTTGTGTTTTTTAACTTGGAACTTTATTTTATGGTATTTATAGTGAAGTTGAAGAGTTTTTTAACTTGGAAATATTTTATGGTTTTTATAGTGAATTTGTTGTGTTTTTTAACTCAGAGATTTTTTTTGGATATTATAGTGAACATGTTGAGGTTTTTTAACTTGGAACTTTTTTTATGGTTTTTATAGTGAAATTATTGAGTTTTCTAACCTGGAACTTATTTAAATGGTTTTTACAGTGAAATTGTCGAGTTTATTTAACTTGGAACTTATTTAAATGGTTTTTAGAGTGAAATTGTTGAGTTTTTTTTAACTTGGAACATTTTTTTATGGTTTTTATAGTGAAATTGTTGAGTTATTCTAACTTGGAACTTATTTAAATGGATTCTACAATGAAATTGTTGAGTTTTTTTAACTTGGAACTTTATTTTATGGTATTTAGAGTGAAATTGAAGAGTTTATTAACTTGGAAATGTTTTATGGTTTTTATAGTGAATTTGTTGAGTTTTTAAATTGGATATGTTTTATGGTTTTTATAGTGAATTTTTTGTGTTTTTTAACTTGGAAATTTTTTATGGATTTGTGAAATTATTGAGTTTTTTTAACTTGGAACTTTTTTTATGGTTTTTATAGTGAAATTGTTGTGTTTTCTAATTTGGAACTGATTTAAATGGTTTTTATAGTTAAATATTTGAGTTTTTTTTACTTGGAACTTTTTTTTATGGTTTTTATAGTGAAATTGTTGAGTTTTTTTAACTTGGAACTTTTTTTTATGATTTTTATTGTGAAATTGTTGTGTTTTTTTAACTTGGAACTTATTTAAATGGTTTTAATAGTGAAATTGTTGAGTTTTTTTAACTTGGATCTTTTTTATGGTATTTATAGTGAATTTGTTGAGTTTTTTAACTTGAAACTTTATTTTATGGTATTTATAGTAAAATTGTAGAGTTTTTTAGCTTGGAAATATTTTATGGTTTTTATAGTGAATTTGTTGAGTTTTTTAACTTGGAGATTTTTTATGGATTAGTGAAATTGTTGAGTTTTTTTAACTTGGAACTTATTTAAATGGTTTTTAGAATGAAATTGTTGTGTTTTTTAACTTGGAACTTTATTTTATGGTATTTATAGTGAAGTTGAAGAGTTTTTTAACTTGGAAATATTTTATGGTTTTTATAGTGAATTTGTTGTGTTTTTTAACTCAGAGATTTTTTTTGGATATTATAGTGAACATGTTGAGGTTTTTTAACTTGGAACTTTTTTTATGGTTTTTATAGTGAAATTATTGAGTTTTCTAACCTGGAACTTATTTAAATGGTTTTTACAGTGAAATTGTCGAGTTTATTTAACTTGGAACTTATTTAAATGGTTTTTAGAGTGAAATTGTTGAGTTTTTTTTAACTTGGAACATTTTTTTATGGTTTTTATAGTGAAATTGTTGAGTTATTCTAACTTGGAACTTATTTAAATGGATTCTACAATGAAATTGTTGAGTTTTTTTAACTTGGAACTTTATTTTATGGTATTTAGAGTGAAATTGAAGAGTTTATTAACTTGGAAATGTTTTATGGTTTTTATAGTGAATTTGTTGAGTTTTTAAATTGGATATGTTTTATGGTTTTTATAGTGAATTTTTTGTGTTTTTTAACTTGGAAATTTTTTATGGATTTGTGAAATTATTGAGTTTTTTTAACTTGGAACTTTTTTTATGGTTTTTATAGTGAAATTGTTGTGTTTTCTAATTTGGAACTGATTTAAATGGTTTTTATAGTTAAATATTTGAGTTTTTTTTACTTGGAACTTTTTTTTATGGTTTTTATAGTGAAATTGTTGAGTTTTTTTAACTTGGAACTTTTTTTTATGATTTTTATTGTGAAATTGTTGTGTTTTTTTAACTTGGAACTTATTTAAATGGTTTTAATAGTGAAATTGTTGAGTTTTTTTAACTTGGATCTTTTTTATGGTATTTATAGTGAATTTGTTGAGTTTTTTAACTTGAAACTTTATTTTATGGTATTTATAGTAAAATTGTAGAGTTTTTTAGCTTGGAAATATTTTATGGTTTTTATAGTGAATTTGTTGAGTTTTTTAACTTGGAGATTTTTTATGGATTAGTGAAATTGTTGAGTTTTTTTAACTTGGAACTTATTTAAATGGTTTTTAGAATGAAATTGTTGTGTTTTTTAACTTGGAACTTTATTTTATGGTATTTATAGTGAAGTTGAACAGTTTTTTAACTTGGAAATATTTTATGGTTTTTATAGTGAATTTGTTGTGTTTTTTAACTCAGAGATTTTTTTTGGATATTATAGTGAACATGTTGAGGTTTTTTAACTTGGAACTTTTTTTATGGTTTTTATAGTGAAATTATTGAGTTTTCTAACCTGGAACTTATTTAAATGGTTTTTACAGTGAAATTGTCGAGTTTATTTAACTTGGAACTTATTTAAATGGTTTTTAGAGTGAAATTGTTGAGTTTTTTTTAACTTGGAACTTTTTTTTATGGTTTTTATAGTGAAATTATTGAGTTATTCTAACTTGGAACTTATTTAAATGGATTCTACAATGAAATTGTTGAGTTTTTTAACTTGGAACTTTATTTTATGGTATTTAGAGTGAAATTGAAGAGTTTATTAACTTGGAAATGTTTTATGGTTATATAGTGAATTTGTTTAGTTTTTTAAATTGGAAATGTTTTATGGTTTTTATAGTGAATTTGTTGAGTTTTTTAACTTGGAAATTTTTTATGGATTTTTGAAATTATTGAGTTTTTTTAACTTGGAACTTTTTTTTATGGTTTTTATAGTGAAATTGTTGTGTTTTCTAATTTGGAACTGATTTAAATGGTTTTTATAGTTAAATATTTGAGTTTTTTTTACTTGGAACTTTTTTTTATGGTTTTTATAGTGAAATTGTTGAGTTTTTTTAACTTGGAACTTTTTTTTATGATTTTTATTGTGAAATTGTTGTGTTTTTTTAACTTGGAACTTATTTAAATGGTTTTAATAGTGAAATTGTTGAGTTTTTTTAACTTGGATCTTTTTTATGGTATTTATAGTGAATTTGTTGAGTTTTTTAACTTGAAACTTTATTTTATGGTATTTATAGTAAAATTGTAGAGTTTTTTAGCTTTGAAATATTTTATGGTTTTTATAGTGAATTTGTTGAGTTTTTTAACTTGGAGATTTTTTATGGATTAGTGAAATTGTTGAGTTTTTTTAACTTGGAACTTATTTAAATGGTTTTTAGAATGAAATTGTTGTGTTTTTTAACTTGGAACTTTATTTTATGGTATTTATAGTGAAGTTGAAGAGTTTTTTAACTTGGAAATATTTTATGGTTTTTATAGTGAATTTGTTGTGTTTTTTAACTCAGAGATTTTTTTTGGATATTATAGTGAACATGTTGAGGTTTTTTAACTTGGAACTTTTTTTATGGTTTTTATAGTGAAATTATTGAGTTTTCTAACCTGGAACTTATTTAAATGGTTTTTACAGTGAAATTGTCGAGTTTATTTAACTTGGAACTTATTTAAATGGTTTTTAGAGTGAAATTGTTGAGTTTTTTTTAACTTGGAACATTTTTTTATGGTTTTTATAGTGAAATTGTTGAGTTATTCTAACTTGGAACTTATTTAAATGGATTCTACAATGAAATTGTTGAGTTTTTTTAACTTGGAACTTTATTTTATGGTATTTAGAGTGAAATTGAAGAGTTTATTAACTTGGAAATGTTTTATGGTTTTTATAGTGAATTTGTTGAGTTTTTAAATTGGATATGTTTTATGGTTTTTATAGTGAATTTTTTGTGTTTTTTAACTTGGAAATTTTTTATGGATTTGTGAAATTATTGAGTTTTTTTAACTTGGAACTTTTTTTATGGTTTTTATAGTGAAATTGTTGTGTTTTCTAATTTGGAACTGATTTAAATGGTTTTTATAGTTAAATATTTGAGTTTTTTTTACTTGGAACTTTTTTTTATGGTTTTTATAGTGAAATTGTTGAGTTTTTTTAACTTGGAACTTTTTTTTATGATTTTTATTGTGAAATTGTTGTGTTTTTTTAACTTGGAACTTATTTAAATGGTTTTAATAGTGAAATTGTTGAGTTTTTTTAACTTGGATCTTTTTTATGGTATTTATAGTGAATTTGTTGAGTTTTTTAACTTGAAACTTTATTTTATGGTATTTATAGTAAAATTGTAGAGTTTTTTAGCTTGGAAATATTTTATGGTTTTTATAGTGAATTTGTTGAGTTTTTTAACTTGGAGATTTTTTATGGATTAGTGAAATTGTTGAGTTTTTTTAACTTGGAACTTATTTAAATGGTTTTTAGAATGAAATTGTTGTGTTTTTTAACTTGGAACTTTATTTTATGGTATTTATAGTGAAGTTGAACAGTTTTTTAACTTGGAAATATTTTATGGTTTTTATAGTGAATTTGTTGTGTTTTTTAACTCAGAGATTTTTTTTGGATATTATAGTGAACATGTTGAGGTTTTTTAACTTGGAACTTTTTTTATGGTTTTTATAGTGAAATTATTGAGTTTTCTAACCTGGAACTTATTTAAATGGTTTTTACAGTGAAATTGTCGAGTTTATTTAACTTGGAACTTATTTAAATGGTTTTTAGAGTGAAATTGTTGAGTTTTTTTTAACTTGGAACTTTTTTTTATGGTTTTTATAGTGAAATTATTGAGTTATTCTAACTTGGAACTTATTTAAATGGATTCTACAATGAAATTGTTGAGTTTTTTAACTTGGAACTTTATTTTATGGTATTTAGAGTGAAATTGAAGAGTTTATTAACTTGGAAATGTTTTATGGTTATATAGTGAATTTGTTTAGTTTTTTAAATTGGAAATGTTTTATGGTTTTTATAGTGAATTTGTTGAGTTTTTTAAATTGGAAATTTTTTATGGATTTTTGAAATTATTGAGTTTTTTTAACTTGGAACTTTTTTTTATGGTTTTTATAGTGAAATTGTTGTGTTTTCTAATTTGGAACTGATTTAAATGGTTTTTATAGTTAAATATTTGAGTTTTTTTTACTTGGAACTTTTTTTTATGGTTTTTATAGTGAAGTTGTTGAGTTTTTTTAACTTGGAACTTTTTTTTATGATTTTTATTGTGAAATTGTTGTGTTTTTTTAACTTGGAACTTATTTAAATGGTTTTAATAGTGAAATTGTTGAGTTTTTTTAACTTGGATCTTTTTTATGGTATTTATAGTGAATTTGTTGAGTTTTTTAACTTGGAACTTTATTTTATGGTATTTATAGTAAAATTGTAGAGTTTTTTAGCTTGGAAATATTTTATGGTTTTTATAGTGAATTTGTTGTGTTTTTTAACTCAGAGATTTTTTTTGGATATTATAGTGAAAATGTTGAGGTTTTTTAACTTGGAACTTTTTTTATGGTTTTTATAGTGAAATTGTTGGGTTTTCTAACCTGGAACTTATTTAAATGGTTTTTACAGTGAAATTGTCGAGTTTCTTTAACTTGGAACTTATTTAAATGGTTTTTAGAGTGAAATTGTTGAGTTTTTTTTAACTTGGAACTTTTTTTTTTATGATTTTTATTGTGAAATTGTTGAGTTTTTTTACCTTGAAACTTATTTAAATGGTTTTAATAGTGAAATTGTTGAGTTTTTTTAACTTGGATCTTTTTTATTGTTTTTATAGTGAATTTGTTGAGTTTTTTAACTTGGAACTTTAATTTATGGTATTTATAGTAAAATTGTAGAGTTTTTTAGCTTGGAAATATTTTATGGTTTTTATAGTGAATTTGTTGAGTTTTTTAACTTGGAGATTTTTTATGGATTAGTGAAATTGTTGAGTTTTTTTAACTTGGAACTCATTTAAATGTTTTTTAGAGTGAAATTGTTGTGTTTTTTAACTTGGAACTATATTTTATGGTATTTATAGTGAAATTCAAGAGTTTTTTAACTTGGAAATATTTTATGGTTTTTATAGTGAATTTGTTGTGTTTTTTAACTCAGAGATTTTTTTTGGATATTATAGTGAAAATGTTGAGGTTTTTTAACTTTAAACTTTTTTTATGGTTTTTATAGTGAAATTGTTGAGTTTTCTAACCTGGAACTTATTTAAATGGTTTTTACAATGAAATTGTTGAGTTTATTTAACTTGGAACTTATTTAAATGGTTTTTAGCGTGAAATTGTTGAGTTATTTTTAACTTGGAACTTTTTTTTATGGTTTTTATAGTGAAATTGTTGAGTTTTTCTAACTTGGAACTTATTTAAATGGATTCTACAATGAAATTGTTGAGTTTTTTAACTTGGAACTTTATTTTATGGTATTTAGAGTGAAATTGAAGAGTTTATTAACTTGGAAATGTTTTATGGTTTTTATAGTGAATTTGTTGAGTTTTTTAAATTGGAAATGCTTTATGGTTTTTATAGTGAATTTGTTGAGTTTTTTAACTTGGAAATTTTTTATGGATTTGTGAAATTATTGAGTTTTTTTAACTTGGAACTTTTTTTTATGGTTTTTATAGTGAAATCTTTCTGTTTTCTAATTTGGAACTGATTTAAATGGTTTTTATAGTTAAATATTTGAGTTTTTATTTCACTTGGAACTTTTTTTTTATGGTTTTTATAGTGAAATTGTTGAGTTTTTTTAACTTGAAACTTTTTTTTTATGATTTTTATTGTGAAATTGTTGAGTTTTTTTAACTTGGAACTTATTTAAATGGTTTTAATAGTGAAATTGTTGAGTTTTTTTAACTTGGATCTTTTTTATGGTTTTTATAGTGAATTTGTTGAGTTTTTTAACTTGGAACTTTATTTTATGGTATTTATAGTAAAATTGTAGAGTTTTTTAGCTTGGAAATATTTTATGGTTTTTATAGTGAATTTGTTGAGTTTTTTAACTTGGAGAATTTTTATGGATTAGTGAAATTGTTGAGTTTTTTTAACTTGGAACTTATTTAAATGGTTTTTAGAGTGAAATTGTTGTGTTTTTTAACTTGGAACTTTATTTTATGGTATTTTTAGTGAAATTGAAGAGTTTTTTAACTTGGAAATATTTTATGGTTTTTATAGTGAATTTGTTGTGTTTTTTAACTCAGAGATTTTTTTTTGGATATTATAGTGAAAATGTTGAGGTTTTTTAACTTGGAACTTTTTTTATGGTTTTTATAGTGAAATTGTTGAGTTTTCTAACCTGGAACTTATTTAAATGGTTTTTACAGTGAAATTGTCGGGTTTATTTAACTTGGAACTTATTTAAATGGTTTTTAGAGTGAAATTGTTGAGTTTTTTTTAACTTGGAACTTTTTTTTTATGGTTTTTATAGTGAAATTGTTGAGTTTTTCTAACTTGGAACTTATTTAAATGGTTCAGTTTTTTAACTTGGAACTTTATTTTATGGTATTTAGAGTGAAATTGAAGAGTTTATTAACTTGGAAATGTTTTATGGTTTTTATAGTGAATTTGTTGAGTTTTTTAAAATGGAAATGTTTTATGGTTTTTATAGTGAATTTGTTGAGTTTTTTAACTTGGAAATTTTTTATGGATTTGTGAAATTATTGAGTTTTTTTAACTTGGAACTTTTTTTTATGGTTTTTATAGTGAAATTGTTGTGTTTTCTAATTTGGAACTGATTTAAATGGTTTTTATAGTTAAATATTTGAGTTTTTTTTTCACTTGGAACTTATTTTTAATGGTTTTTATAGTGAAATTGTTGAGTTTTTTTAACTTGGAACTTTTTTTTTTATGTTTTTTATTGTGAAATTGTTGAGTTTTTTTAACTTGTAACTTATTTAAATGGTTTTAATAGTGAAATTGTTGAGTTTTTTTAACTTGGATCTTTTTTATGGTATTTATAGTGAATTTGTTGAGTTTTTTAACTTGAAACTTTATTTTATGGTATTTATAGTAAAATTGTAGAGTTTTTTAGCTTGGAAATATTTTATGGTTTTTATAGTGAATTTGTTGAGTTTTTTGACTTGGAGATTTTTTATGGATTAGTGAAATTGTTGAGTTTTTTTAACTTGGAACTTATATAAATGGTTTTTAGAGTGAAATTGTTGTGTTTTTTAACTTGAAACTTTATTTTATGGTATTTATAGTGAAATTGAAGAGTTTTTTAACTTGGAAATATTTTATGGTTTTTATAGTGAATTTGTTGTGTTTTTTAACTCAGAGATTTTTTTTGGATATTATAGTGAAAATGTTGAGGTTTTTTAACTTGGAACTTTTTTTATGGTTTTTATAGTGAAATTGTTGGGTTTTCTAACCTGGAACTTATTTAAATGGTTTTTACAGTGAAATTGTCGAGTTTCTTTAACTTGGAACTTATTTAAATGGTTTTTAGAGTGAAATTGTTGAGTTTTTTTTAACTTGGAACTTTTTTTTTTTATGATTTTTATTGTGAAATTGTTGAGTTTTTTTACCTTGAAACTTATTTAAATGGTTTTAATAGTGAAATTGTTGAGTTTTTTTAACTTGGATCTTTTTTATTGTTTTTATAGTGAATTTGTTGAGTTTTTTAACTTGGAACTTTAATTTATGGTATTTATAGTAAAATTGTAGAGTTTTTTAGCTTGGAAATATTTTATGGTTTTTATAGTGAATTTGTTGAGTTTTTTAACTTGGAGATTTTTTATGGATTAGTGAAATTGTTGAGTTTTTTTAACTTGGAACTCATTTAAATGTTTTTTAGAGTGAAATTGTTGTGTTTTTTAACTTGGAACTATATTTTATGGTATTTATAGTGAAATTCAAGAGTTTTTTAACTTGGAAATATTTTATGGTTTTTATAGTGAATTTGTTGTGTTTTTTAACTCAGAGATTTTTTTTGGATATTATAGTGAAAATGTTGAGGTTTTTTAACTTTAAACTTTTTTTATGGTTTTTATAGTGAAATTGTTGAGTTTTCTAACCTGGAACTTATTTAAATGGTTTTTACAATGAAATTGTTGAGTTTATTTAACTTGGAACTTATTTAAATGGTTTTTAGCGTGAAATTGTTGAGTTATTTTTAACTTGGAACTTTTTTTTATGGTTTTTATAGTGAAATTGTTGAGTTTTTCTAACTTGGAACTTATTTAAATGGATTCTACAATGAAATTGTTGAGTTTTTTAACTTGGAACTTTATTTTATGGTATTTAGAGTGAAATTGAAGAGTTTATTAACTTGGAAATGTTTTATGGTTTTTATAGTGAATTTGTTGAGTTTTTTAAATTGGAAATGCTTTATGGTTTTTATAGTGAATTTGTTGAGTTTTTTAACTTGGAAATTTTTTATGGATTTGTGAAATTATTGAGTTTTTTTAACTTGGAACTTTTTTTTATGGTTTTTATAGTGAAATTGTTCTGTTTTCTAATTTGGAACTGATTTAAATGGTTTTTATAGTTAAATATTTGAGTTTTTATTTCACTTGGAACTTTTTTTTTATGGTTTTTATAGTGAAATTGTTGAGTTTTTTTAACTTGAAACTTTTTTTTTATGATTTTTATTGTGAAATTGTTGAGTTTTTTTAACTTGGAACTTATTTAAATGGTTTTAATAGTGAAATTGTTGAGTTTTTTTAACTTGGATCTTTTTTATGGTTTTTATAGTGAATTTGTTGAGTTTTTTAACTTGGAACTTTATTTTATGGTATTTATAGTAAAATTGTAGAGTTTTTTAGCTTGGAAATATTTTATGGTTTTTATAGTGAATTTGTTGAGTTTTTTAACTTGGAGAATTTTTATGGATTAGTGAAATTGTTGAGTTTTTTTAACTTGGAACTTATTTAAATGGTTTTTAGAGTGAAATTGTTGTGTTTTTTAACTTGGAACTTTATTTTATGGTATTTTTAGTGAAATTGAAGAGTTTTTTAACTTGGAAATATTTTATGGTTTTTATAGTGAATTTGTTGTGTTTTTTAACTCAGAGATTTTTTTTTGGATATTATAGTGAAAATGTTGAGGTTTTTTAACTTGGAACTTTTTTTATGGTTTTTATAGTGAAATTGTTGAGTTTTCTAACCTGGAACTTATTTAAATGGTTTTTACAGTGAAATTGTCGGGTTTATTTAACTTGGAACTTATTTAAATGGTTTTTAGAGTGAAATTGTTGAGTTTTTTTTAACTTGGAACTTTTTTTTTATGGTTTTTATAGTGAAATTGTTGAGTTTTTCTAACTTGGAACTTATTTAAATGGTTCAGTTTTTTAACTTGGAACTTTATTTTATGGTATTTAGAGTGAAATTGAAGAGTTTATTAACTTGGAAATGTTTTATGGTTTTTATAGTGAATTTGTTGAGTTTTTTAAAATGGAAATGTTTTATGGTTTTTATAGTGAATTTGTTGAGTTTTTTAACTTGGAAATTTTTTATGGATTTGTGAAATTATTGAGTTTTTTTAACTTGGAACTTTTTTTTATTGTTTTTATAGTGAAATTGTTGTGTTTTCTAATTTGGAACTGATTTAAATGGTTTTTATAGTTAAATATTTGAGTTTTTTTTCACTTGGAACTTATTTTTAATGGTTTTTATAGTGAAATTGTTGAGTTTTTTTAACTTGGAACTTTTTTTTTATGTTTTTTATTGTGAAATTGTTGAGTTTTTTTAACTTGTAACTTATTTAAATGGTTTTAATAGTGAAATTGTTGAGTTTTTTTAACTTGGATCTTTTTTATGGTATTTATAGTGAATTTGTTGAGTTTTTTAACTTGAAACTTTATTTTATGGTATTTATAGTAAAATTGTAGAGTTTTTTAGCTTGGAAATATTTTATGGTTTTTATAGTGAATTTGTTGAGTTTTTTGACTTGGAGATTTTTTATGGATTAGTGAAATTGTTGAGTTTTTTTAACTTGGAACTTATATAAATGGTTTTTAGAGTGAAATTGTTGTGTTTTTTAACTTGGAACTTTATTTTATGGTATTTATAGTGAAATTGAAGAGTTTTTTAACTTGGAAATATTTTATGGTTTTTATAGTGAATTTGTTGTGTTTTTTAACTCAGAGATTTTTTTTGGATATTATAGTGAAAATGTTGAGGTTTTTTAACTTGGAACTTTTTTTATGGTTTTTATAGTGAAATTGTTGGGTTTTCTAACCTGGAACTTATTTAAATGGTTTTTACAGTGAAATTGTCGAGTTTCTTTAACTTGGAACTTATTTAAATGGTTTTTAGAGTGAAATTGTTGAGTTTTTTTTAACTTGGAACTTTTTTTTTTTATGATTTTTATTGTGAAATTGTTGAGTTTTTTTACCTTGAAACTTATTTAAATTGTTTTAATAGTGAAATTGTTGATTTTTTTTAACTTGGATCTTTTTTATTGTTTTTATAGTGAATTTGTTGAGTTTTTTAACTTGGAACTTTAATTTATGGTATTTATAGTAAAATTGTAGAGTTTTTTAGCTTGGAAATATTTTATGGTTTTTATAGTGAATTTGTTGAGTTTTTTAACTTGGAGATTTTTTATGGATTAGTGAAATTGTTGAGTTTTTTTAACTTGGAACTCATTTAAATGTTTTTTAGAGTGAAATTGTTGTGTTTTTTAACTTGGAACTATATTTTATGGTATTTATAGTGAAATTGAAGAGTTTTTTAACTTGGAAATATTTTATGGTTTTTATAGTGAATTTGTTGTGTTTTTTAACTCAGAGATTTTTTTTGGATATTATAGTGAAAATGTTGAGGTTTTTTAACTTTAAACTTTTTTTATGGTTTTTATAGTGAAATTGTTGAGTTTTCTAACCTGGAACTTATTTAAATGGTTTTTACAATGAAATTGTCGAGTTTATTTAACTTGGAACTTATTTAAATGGTTTTTAGCGTGAAATTGTTGAGTTATTTTTAACTTGGAACTTTTTTTTATGGTTTTTATAGTGAAATTGTTGAGTTTTTCTAACTTGGAACTTATTTAAATGGATTCTACAATGAAATTGTTGAGTTTTTTAACTTGGAACTTTATTTTATGGTATTTAGAGTGAAATTGAAGAGTTTATTAACTTGGAAATGTTTTATGGTTTTTATAGTGAATTTGTTGAGTTTTTTAAATTGGAAATGCTTTATGGTTTTTATAGTGAATTTGTTGAGTTTTTTAACTTGGAAATTTTTTATGGATTTGTGAAATTATTGAGTTTTTTTAACTTGGAACTTTTTTTTATGGTTTTTATAGTGAAATTGTTCTGTTTTTTAATTTGGAACTGATTTAAATGGTTTTTATAGTTAAATATTTGAGTTTTTATTTCACTTGGAACTTTTTTTTTATGGTTTTTATAGTGAAATTGTTGAGTTTTTTTAACTTGAAACTTTTTTTTTATGATTTTTATTGTGAAATTGTTGAGTTTTTTTAACTTGGAACTTATTTAAATGGTTTTAATAGTGAAATTGTTGAGTTTTTTTAACTTGGATCTTTTTTATGGTTTTTATAGTGAATTTGTTGAGTTTTTTAACTTGGAACTTTATTTTATGGTATTTATAGTAAAATTGTAGAGTTTTTTAGCTTGGAAATATTTTATGGTTTTTATAGTGAATTTGTTGAGTTTTTTAACTTGGAGAATTTTTATGGATTAGTGAAATTGTTGAGTTTTTTTAACTTGGAACTTATTTAAATGGTTTTTAGAGTGAAATTGTTGTGTTTTTTAACTTGGAACTTTATTTTATGGTATTTTTAGTGAAATTGAAGAGTTTTTTAACTTGGAAATATTTTATGGTTTTTATAGTGAATTTGTTGTGTTTTTTAACTCAGAGATTTTTTTTTGGATATTATAGTGAAAATGTTGATGTTTTTTAACTTGGAACTTTTTTTATGGTTTTTATAGTGAAATTGTTGAGTTTTCTAACCTGGAACTTATTTAAATGGTTTTTACAGTGAAATTGTCGGGTTTATTTAACTTGGAACTTATTTAAATGGTTTTTAGAGTGAAATTGTTGAGTTTTTTTTAACTTGGAACTTTTTTTTTATGGTTTTTATAGTGAAATTGTTGAGTTTTTCTAACTTGGAACTTATTTAAATGGTTCAGTTTTTTAACTTGGAACTTTATTTTATGGTATTTAGAGTGAAATTGAAGAGTTTATTAACTTGGAAATGTTTTATGGTTTTTATAGTGAATTTGTTGAGTTTTTTAAAATGGAAATGTTTTATGGTTTTTATAGTGAATTTGTTGAGTTTTTTAACTTGGAAATTTTTTATGGATTTGTGAAATTATTGAGTTTTTTTAACTTGGAACTTTTTTTTATGGTTTTTATAGTGAAATTGTTGTGTTTTCTAATTTGGAACTGATTTAAATGGTTTTTATAGTTAAATATTTGAGTTTTTTTTCACTTGGAACTTATTTTTAATGGTTTTTATAGTGAAATTGTTGAGTTTTTTTAACTTGGAACTTTTTTTTTTATGTTTTTTATTGTGAAATTGTTGAGTTTTTTTAACTTGTAACTTATTTAAATGGTTTTAATAGTGAAATTGTTGAGTTTTTTTAACTTGGATCTTTTTTATGGTATTTATAGTGAATTTGTTGAGTTTTTTAACTTGAAACTTTATTTTATGGTATTTATAGTAAAATTGTAGAGTTTTTTAGCTTGGAAATATTTTATGGTTTTTATAGTGAATTTGTTGAGTTTTTTGACTTGGAGATTTTTTATGGATTAGTGAAATTGTTGAGTTTTTTTAACTTGGAACTTATATAAATGGTTTTTAGAGTGAAATTGTTGTGTTTTTTAACTTGAAACTTTATTTTATGGTATTTATAGTGAAATTGAAGAGTTTTTTTAACTTGGAAATATTTTATGGTTTTTATAGTGAATTTGTTGTGTTTTTTAACTCAGAGATTTTTTTTGGATATTATAGTGAAAATGTTGAGGTTTTTTAACTTGGAACTTTTTTTATGGTTTTTATAGTGAAATTGTTGGGTTTTCTAACCTGGAACTTATTTAAATGGTTTTTACAGTGAAATTGTCGAGTTTCTTTAACTTGGAACTTATTTAAATGGTTTTTAGAGTGAAATTGTTGAGTTTTTTTTAACTTGGAACTTTTTTTTTTATGATTTTTATTGTGAAATTGTTGAGTTTTTTTACCTTGAAACTTATTTAAATGGTTTTAATAGTGAAATTGTTGAGTTTTTTTAACTTGGATCTTTTTTATTGTTTTTATAGTGAATTTGTTGAGTTTTTTAACTTGGAACTTTAATTTATGGTATTTATAGTAAAATTGTAGAGTTTTTTAGCTTGGAAATATTTTATGGTTTTTATAGTGAATTTGTTGAGTTTTTTAACTTGGAGATTTTTTATGGATTAGTGAAATTGTTGAGTTTTTTTAACTTGGAACTCATTTAAATGTTTTTTAGAGTGAAATTGTTGTGTTTTTTAACTTGGAACTATATTTTATGGTATTTATAGTGAAATTCAAGAGTTTTTTAACTTGGAAATATTTTATGGTTTTTATAGTGAATTTGTTGTGTTTTTTAACTCAGAGATTTTTTTTGGATATTATAGTGAAAATGTTGAGGTTTTTTAACTTTAAACTTTTTTTATGGTTTTTATAGTGAAATTGTTGAGTTTTCTAACCTGGAACTTATTTAAATGGTTTTTACAATGAAATTGTCGAGTTTATTTAACTTGGAACTTATTTAAATGGTTTTTAGCGTGAAATTGTTGAGTTATTTTTAACTTGGAACTTTTTTTTATGGTTTTTATAGTGAAATTGTTGAGTTTTTCTAACTTGGAACTTATTTAAATGGATTCTACAATGAAATTGTTGAGTTTTTTAACTTGGAACTTTATTTTATGGTATTTAGAGTGAAATTGAAGAGTTTATTAACTTGGAAATGTTTTATGGTTTTTATTGTGAATTTGTTGAGTTTTTTAAATTGGAAATGCTTTATGGTTTTTATAGTGAATTTGTTGAGTTTTTTAACTTGGAAATTTTTTATGGATTTGTGAAATTATTGAGTTTTTTTAACTTGGAACTATTTTTTATGGTTTTTATAGTGAAATTGTTGTGTTTTCTAATTTGGAACTGATTTAAATGGTTTTTATAGTTAAATATTTGAGTTTTTTTTCACTTGGAACTTTTTTTTTATGGTTTTTATAGTGAAATTGTTGAGTTTTTTTAACTTGGAACTTTTTTTTTATGATTTTTATTGTGAAATTGTTGAGTTTTTTTACCTTGGAACTTATTTAAATGGTTTTAATAGTGAAATTGTTGAGTTTTTTTAACTTGGATCTTTTTTATGGTTTTTATAGTGAATTTGTTGAGTTTTTTAACTTGGAACTTTATTTTATGGTATTTATAGTAAAATTGTAGAGTTTTTTAGCTTGGAAATATTTTATGGTTTTTATAGTGAATTTGTTGAGTTTTTTAACTTGGAGATTTTTTATGGATTAGTGAAATTGTTGAGTTTTTTTAACTTGGAACTTATTTAAATGGTTTTTAGAGTGAAATTGTTGTGTTTTTTTAACTTGGAACTATATTTTATGGTATTTATAGTGAAATTGAAGAGTTTTTTAACTTGGAAATATTTTATGGTTTTTATAGTGAATTTGTTGTGTTTTTTAACTCAGAGATTTTTTTTGGATATTATAGTGAAAATGTTGAGGTTTTTTAACTTGGAACTTTTTTTTATGGTTTTTATAGTGAAATTGTTGAGTTTTCTAACCTGGGACTTATTTAAATGGTTTTTACAGTGAAATTGTCGAGTTTATTTAACTTGGAACTTATTTAAATGGTTTTTAGAGTGAAATTGTTGAGTTATTTTTAACTTGGAACTTTTTTTAAATGGTTTTTATAGTGAATTTGTTGAGTTTTTTAAATTGGAAATGTTTTATGGTTTTTATAGTGAATTTGTTGAGTTTTTTAACTTGGAAATTTTTTATGGATTTGTGAAATTATTGAGTTTTTTTAACTTGGAACTTTTTTTTTATGGTTTTTATAGTGAAATTGTTGTGTTTTCTAATTTGGAACTGATTTAAATGGTTTTTATAGTTAAATATTTGAGTTTTTTTTCACTTGGAACTTTTTTTTAATGGTTTTTATAGTGAAATTGTTGAGTTTTTTTTTAACTTGGAACTTTTTTTTTATGTTTTTTATTGTGAAATTGTTGAGTTTTTTTAACTTGGAATTATTTAAATGGTTTTAATAGTGAAATTGTTGAGTTTTTTTAACTTGGATCTTTTTTATGGTTTTTATAGTGAATTTGTTGAGTTTTTTAACTTGGAACTTTATTTTATGGTATTTATAGTAAAATTGTAGAGTTTTTTAGCTTGGAAATATTTTATTGTTTTTATAGTGAATTTGTTGTGTTTTTTAACTTAGAGATTTTTTTTGGATATTATAGTGAAAATGTTGTGGTATTTTAACTTGGAACTTTTTTTTATTGTTTTTATAGTGAAATTGTTGAGTTTTCTAACCTGGAACTTATTTAAATGGTTTTTACAGTGAAATTGTCGAGTTTATTTAACTTGGAACTTATTTAAATGGATTCTACAATGAAATAGTTGAGTTTTTTAACTTGGAACTTTATTTTATGGTATTTAGAGTGAAATTGAAGAGTTTATTAACTTGGAGATTTTTTATGGTTTTTATAGTGAATTTGTTGAGTTTTTTAAATTGAAAATGTTTTATGGTTTTTATAGTGAATTTGTTGAGTTTTTTAACTTGGAAATTTTTTATGGATTTATGAAATTATTGAGTTTTTTTAACTTGGAACTTTTTTTTATGGTTTTTATAGTGAAATTATTGTGTTTTCTAATTTCGAACTGATTTAAATGGTTTTTATAGTTAAATATTTGAGTTTTTTTTCACTTGGAACTTTTTTTTATAGTTTTTATAGTGAAATTGTTGAGTTTTTTTAACTTGGAACTTTTTTTTATGATTTTTATTGTGAAATTGTTGAGTTTTTTTAACTTGAAACTTATTTAAATGGTTTTAATAGTGAAATTGTTGAGTTTTTTTAACTTGGATCTTTTTTATGGTTTTTATAGTGAATTTGTTGAGTTTTTTAACTTGGAACTTTATTTTATGGTATTTATAGTAAAATTGTAGAGTTTTTTAGCTTGGAAATATTTTATGGTTTTTATAGTGAATTTGTTGAGTTTTTTAACTTGGAGATTTTATATGGATTAGTGAAATTGTTGAGTTTTTTTAACTTGGAACTTATTTAAATGGTTTTTAGAGTGAAATTGTTGTGTTTTTTTAACTTGGAACTTTATTTTATGGTATATATAATGAAATTGAAGAGTTTTTTAACTTGGTAATATTTTATGGTTTTTATAGTGAATTTGTTGTGTTTTTTAACTCAGAGATTTTTTTTTTGGATATTATAGTGAAAATGTTGAGGTTTTTAAGCTTGGATCTTTTTTTTATGGTTTTTATAGTGAAATTGTTGAGTTTTCTAACCTGGAACTTATTTAAATGGTTTTTACAGTGAAATTGTCGAGTTTATTTAACTTGGAACTTATTTAAATGGTTTTTAGAGTGAAATTGTTGAGTTTTTTTTTAACTTGGAACTTTTTTTATGGTTTTTATAGTGAAATTGTTGAGTTTTTCTAACTTGGAACTTATTTAAATGGATTCTACAATGAAATTGTTGAGTTTTTTAACTTGGAACTTTATTTTATGGTATTTAGAGTGAAATTGAAGAGTTTATTAACTTGGAACTGTTTTATGGTTTTTATAGTGAATTTGTTGAGTTTTTTAAATTGGAAATGTTTTATGGTTTTTATAGTGAATTTGTTGAGTTTTTTAACTTGGAAATTTTTTATGGATTTGTGAAATTATTGAGTTTTTTTAACTTGGAACTTTTTTTAATGGTTTTTATAGTGAAATTGTTGTGTTTTCTAATTTGTAACTGATTTAAAGGGTTTTTATAGTTAAATATATGAGTTTTTTTTCACTTGGAACTTTTTTTTATGATTTTTATAGTGAAATTGTTGAGTTTTTTTAACTTGGAACTTTTTTTTTATGATTTTTATTGTGAAATTGTTGAGTTTTTTTAACTTGGAACTTATTTAAATGGTTTTAATAGTGAAATTGTTGAGTTTTTTTAACTTGGATCTTTTTTATGGTTTTTATAGTGAATTTGTTGAGTTTTTTAACTTGGAACTTTATTTTATGGTATTTATAGTGAATTTTTTGTGTTTTTTAACTTTGAAATTTTTATGGATTTGTGAAATTATTGAGTTTTTTTAACTTGGAACATTTTTTTTATGGTTTTTATAGTGAAATTGTTGTGTTTTCTAATTTGGAACTGATTTAAATGGTTTTTATAGTTAAATATTTGAGTTTTTTTTCACTTGGAACTTTTTTTAATGGTTTTTATAGTGAAATTGTTGAGTTTTTTTAACTTGGAACTTTTTTTTTTATGATTTTTATTGTGAAATTGTTGAGTTTTTTTAACTTGTAACTTATTTAAATGGTTTTAATAGTGAAATTGTTGAGTTTTTTTAACTTGGATCTTTTTTATGGTTTTTAATGGTGAATTTTTTGAGTTTTTTAACTTGGAACTTTATTTTATGGTATTTATAGTAAAATTGTAGAGTTTTTTAGCTTGGAAATATTTTATGGTTTTTATAGTGAATTTGTTGAGTTTTTTAACTTGGAGATTTTATATGGATTAGTGAAATTGTTGAGTTTTTTTTAACTTGGAACAACTTATTTAAATGGTTTTTAGAGTGAAATTGTTGTGTTTTTTAACTTGGAACTTTATTTTATGGTATATATAGTGAAATTGAAAAGTTTTTTAACTTGGAAATATTTTATGGTTTTTATAGTGAATTTGTTGTGTTTTTTAACTCAGAGATTTTTTTTGTGTGGATATTATAGTGAAAATGTTGAGGTTTTTTAACTTGGAACTTTTTTTTATGGTTTTTATAGTGAAATTGTTGAGTTTTCTAACCTGGAACTTATTTAAATGGTTTTTACAGTGAAATTGTCGAGTTTATTTAACTTGGAACTTATTTAAATGGTTTTTAGAGTGAAATTGTTGAGTATTTTTTTTAACTTGGAACTTTTTTTATGGTTTTTATAGTGAAATTGTTGAGTTTTTCTAACTTGGAACTTATTTAAATGGATTCTACAATGAAATTGTTGAGTTTTTTAACTTGGAACTTTATTTTATGGTATTTAGAGTGAAATTGAAGAGTTTATTAACTTGGAACTGTTTTATGGTTTTTATAGTGAATTTGTTGAGTTTTTTAAATTGGAAATGATTTATGGTTTTTATAGTGAATTTGTTGAGTTTTTTAACTTGGAAATTTTTTATGGATTTGTGAAATTATTGAGTTTTTTTAACTTGGAACTTTTTTTAATGGTTTTTATAGTGAAATTGTTGTGTTTTCTAATTTGTAACTGATTTAAAGGGTTTTTATAGTTAAATATATGAGTTTTTTTTCACTTGGAACTTTTTTTTATGATTTTTATAGTGAAATTGTTGAGTTTTTTTAACTTGGAACTTTTTTTTTATGATTTTTATTGTGAAATTGTTGAGTTTTTTTAACTTGGAACTTATTTAAATGGTTTTAATAGTGAAATTGTTGAGTTTTTTTAACTTGGATCTTTTTTATGGTTTTTATAGTGAATTTGTTGAGTTTTTTAACTTGGAACTTTATTTTATGGTATTTATAGTGAATTTTTTGTGTTTTTTAACTTTGAAATTTTTATGGATTTGTGAAATTATTGAGTTTTTTTAACTTGGAACATTTTTTTTATGGTTTTTATAGTGAAATTGTTGTGTTTTCTAATTTGGAACTGATTTAAATGGTTTTTATAGTTAAATATTTGAGTTTTTTTTCACTTGGAACTTTTTTTAATGGTTTTTATAGTGAAATTGTTGAGTTTTTTTAACTTGGAACTTTTTTTTTTATGATTTTTATTGTGAAATTGTTGAGTTTTTTTAACTTGTAACTTATTTAAATGGTTTTAATAGTGAAATTGTTGAGTTTTTTTAACTTGGATCTTTTTTATGGTTTTTAATGGTGAATTTTTTGAGTTTTTTAACTTGGAACTTTATTTTATGGTATTTATAGTAAAATTGTAGAGTTTTTTAGCTTGGAAATATTTTATGGTTTTTATAGTGAATTTGTTGAGTTTTTTAACTTGGAGATTTTATATGGATTAGTGAAATTGTTGAGTTTTTTTTAACTTGGAACAACTTATTTAAATGGTTTTTAGAGTGAAATTGTTGTGTTTTTTAACTTGGAACTTTATTTTATGGTATATATAGTGAAATTGAAAAGTTTTTTAACTTGGAAATATTTTATGGTTTTTATAGTGAATTTGTTGTGTTTTTTAACTCAGAGATTTTTTTTGTGTGGATATTATAGTGAAAATGTTGAGGTTTTTTAACTTGGAACTTTTTTTTATGGTTTTTATAGTGAAATTGTTGAGTTTTCTAACCTGGAACTTATTTAAATGGTTTTTACAGTGAAATTGTCGAGTTTATTTAACTTGGAACTTATTTAAATGGTTTTTAGAGTGAAATTGTTGAGTATTTTTTTTAACTTGGAACTTTTTTTATGGTTTTTATAGTGAAATTGTTGAGTTTTTCTAACTTGGAACTTATTTAAATGGATTCTACAATGAAATTGTTGAGTTTTTTAACTTGGAACTTTATTTTATGGTATTTAGAGTGAAATTGAAGAGTTTATTAACTTGGAACTGTTTTATGGTTTTTATAGTGAATTTGTTGAGTTTTTTAAATTGGAAATGATTTATGGTTTTTATAGTGAATTTGTTGAGTTTTTTAACTTGGAAATTTTTTATGGATTTGTGAAATTATTGAGTTTTTTTAACTTGGAACTTTTTTTAATGGTTTTTATAGTGAAATTGTTGTGTTTTCTAATTTGTAACTGATTTAAATGGTTTTTATAGTTAAATATATGAGTTTTTTTTCACTTGGAACTTTTTTTTTATGATTTTTATAGTGAAATTGTTGAGTTTTTTTAACTTGGAACTTTTTTTTTATGATTTTTATTGTGAAATTGTTGAGTTTTTTTAACTTGGAATTATTTAAATGGTTTTAATAGTGAAATTGTTGAGTTTTTTTAACTTGGATCTTTTTTATGGTTTTTATAGTGAATTTGTTGAGTTTTTTAACTTGGAACTTTATTTTATGGTATTTATAGTAAAATTGTAGAGTTTTTTAGCTTGGAAATATTTTATAGTTTTTATAGTGAATTTGTTGTGTTTTTTAACTTAGAGATTTTTTTTGGATATTATAGTGAAAATGTTGTGGTATTTTAACTTGGAACTTTTTTTTATTGTTTTTATAGTGAAATTGTTGAGTTTTCTAACCTGGAACTTATTTAAATGGTTTTTACAGTGAAATTGTCGAGTTTATTTAACTTGGAACTTATTTAAATGGATTCTACAATGAAATAGTTGAGTTTTTTAACTTGGAACTTTATTTTATGGTATTTAGAGTGAAATTGAAGAGTTTATTAACTTGGAGATTTTTTATGGTTTTTATAGTGAATTTGTTGAGTTTTTTAAATTGAAAATGTTTTATGGTTTTTATAGTGAATTTGTTGAGTTTTTTAACTTGGAAATTTTTTATGGATTTATGAAATTATTGAGTTTTTTTAACTTGGAACTTTTTTTTATGGTTTTTATAGTGAAATTGTTGTGTTTTCTAATTTCGAACTGATTTAAATGGTTTTTATAGTTAAATATTTGAGTTTTTTTTCACTTGGAACTTTTTTTTATAGTTTTTATAGTGAAATTGTTGAGTTTTTTTAACTTGGAACTTTTTTTTTATGATTTTTATTGTGAAATTGTTGAGTTTTTTTAACTTGAAACTTATTTAAATGGTTTTAATAGTGAAATTGTTGAGTTTTTTTAACTTAGATGTTTTTTATGGTTTTTATAGTGAATTTGTTTAGTTTTTTAACTTGGAACTTTATTTTATGGTATTTATAGTAAAATTGTAGAGTTTTTTAGCTTGGAAATATTTTATGGTTTTTATAGTGAATTTGTTGAGCTTTTTAACTTGGAGATTTTATATGGATTAGTGAAATTGTTGAGTTTTTTTAACTTGGAACTTATTTAAATGGTTTTTAGAGTGAAATTGTTGTGTTTTTTAACTTGGAACTTTATTTTATGGTATATATAGTGAAATTGAAAAGTTTTTTAACTTGGAAATATTTTATGGTTTTTATTGTGAATTTGTTGTGTTTTTTAACTCAGAGATTTATTTTTTTTGGATATTATAGTGAAAATATTGAGGTTTTTTAACTTGGAACTTTTTTTTATGGTTTTTATAGTGAAATTGTTGAGTTTTCTAACCTGGAACTTATTTAAATGGTTTTTACAGTGAAATTGTCGAGTTTATTTAACTTGAAACTTATTTAAATGGTTTTTAGAGTGAAATTGTTGAGTTTTTTTTTTAACTTGGAACTTTTTTTATGGTTTTTACAGTGAAATTGTTGAGTTTTTCTAACTTGGAACTTATTTAAATGGATTCTACAATGAAATTGTTGAGTTTTTTAACTTGGAACTTTATTTTATGGTATTTAGAGTGAAATTGAAGAGTTTATTAACCTGGAAATGTTTTATGGTTTTTATAGTGAATTTGTTGAGTTTTTAAATTGGAAATGTTTTATGGTTTTTATAGTGAATTTTTTGTGTTTTTTAGCTTTGAAATTTTTATGGATTTGTGAAATTATTGAGTTTTTTTAACTTGGAACATTTTTTTTATGGTTTTTATAGTGAAATTGTTGTGTTTTCTAATTTGGAACTGATTTAAATGGTTTTTATAGTTAAATATTTGAGTTTTTTTTCACTTGGAACTTTTTTTAATGGTTTTTATAGTGAAATTGTTGAGTTTTTTTAACTTGGAACTTTTTTTTTTATGATTTTTATTGTGAAATTGTTGAGTTTTTTTAACTTGTAACTTATTTAAATGGTTTTAATAGTGAAATTGTTGAGTTTTTTTAACTTGGATCTTTTTTATGGTTTTTAATGGTGAATTTTTTGAGTTTTTTAACTTGGAACTTTATTTTATGGTATTTATAGTAAAATTGTAGAGTTTTTTAGCTTGGAAATATTTTATGGTTTTTATAGTGAATTTGTTGAGTTTTTTAACTTGGAGATTTTATATGGATTAGTGAAATTGTTGAGTTTTTTTTAACTTGGAACAACTTATTTAAATGGTTTTTAGAGTGAAATTGTTGTGTTTTTTAACTTGGAACTTTATTTTATGGTATATATAGTGAAATTGAAAAGTTTTTTAACTTGGAAATATTTTATGGTTTTTATAGTGAATTTGTTGTGTTTTTTAACTCAGAGATTTTTTTTGTGTGGATATTATAGTGAAAATGTTGAGGTTTTTTAACTTGGAACTTTTTTTTATGGTTTTTATAGTGAAATTGTTGAGTTTTCTAACCTGGAACTTATTTAAATGGTTTTTACAGTGAAATTGTCGAGTTTATTTAACTTGGAACTTATTTAAATGGTTTTTAGAGTGAAATTGTTGAGTTTTTTTTTTAACTTGGAACTTTTTTTATGGTTTTTATAGTGAAATTGTTGAGTTTTTCTAACTTGGAACTTATTTAAATGGATTCTACAATGAAATTGTTGAGTTTTTTAACTTGGAACTTTATTTTATGGTATTTAGAGTGAAATTGAAGAGTTTATTAACTTGGAACTGTTTTATGGTTTTTATAGTGAATTTGTTGAGTTTTTTAAATTGGAAATGATTTATGGTTTTTATAGTGAATTTGTTGAGTTTTTTAACTTGGAAATTTTTTATGGATTTGTGAAATTATTGAGTTTTTTTAACTTGGAACTTTTTTTAATGGTTTTTATAGTGAAATTGTTGTGTTTTCTAATTTGTAACTGATTTAAATGGTTTTTATAGTTAAATATATGAGTTTTTTTTCACTTGGAACTTTTTTTTTATGATTTTTATAGTGAAATTGTTGAGTTTTTTTAACTTGGAACTTTTTTTTTATGATTTTTATTGTGAAATTGTTGAGTTTTTTTAACTTGGAACTTATTTAAATGGTTTTAATAGTGAAATTGTTGAGTTTTTTTAACTTGGATCTTTTTTATGGTTTTTATAGTGAATTTGTTGAGTTTTTTAACTTGGAACTTTATTTTATGGTATTTATAGTAAAATTGTAGAGTTTCTTAGCTTGGAAATATTTTATTGTTTTTATAGTGAATTTGTTGTGTTTTTTAACTTAGAGATTTTTTTTGGATATTATAGGGAAAATGTTGTGGTATTTTAACTTGAAACTTTTTTTTATTGTTTTTATATTGAAATTGTTGAGTTTTCTAACCTGGAACTTATTTAAATGGTTTTTACAGTGAAATTGTCGAGTTTATTTAACTTGGAACTTATTTAAATGGATTATACAATGAAATTGTTGAGTTTTTTAACTTGGAACTTTATTTTATGGTATTTAGAGTGAAATTGAAGAGTTTATTAACTTGGAAATTTTTTATGGTTTTTATAGTGAATTTGTTGAGTTTTTTAAATTGAAAATGTTTTATGGTTTTTATAGTGAATTTGTTGAGTTTTTTAACTTGGAAATTTTTTATGGATTTATGAAATTATTGAGTTTTTTTAACTTGGAACTTTTTTTTATGGTTTTTATAGTGAAATTGTTGTGTTTTCTAATTTCGAACTGATTTAAATGGTTTTTATAGTTAAATATTTGAGTTTTTTTTCACTTGGAACTTTTTTTTATAGTTTTTATAGTGAAATTGTTGAGTTTTTTTAACTTGGAACTTTTTTTTTATGATTTTTATTGTGAAATTGTTGAGTTTTTTTAACTTGAAATTTATTTAAATGGTTTTAATAGTGAAATTGTTGAGTTTTTTTAACTTGGAACTTATTTAAATGGTTTTTAGAGTGAAATTGTTGTGTTTTTTAACTTGGAACTTTATTTTATGGTATATATAATGAAATTGAAGAGTTTTTTAACTTGGTAATATTTTATGGTTTCTATAGTGAATTTGTTGTGTTTTTTAACTCAGAGATTTTTTTTTTTTGGATATTATAGTGAAAATGTTGAGGTTTTTAAGCTTGGAACTTTTTTTTTATGGTTTTTATAGTGAAATTGTTGAGTTTTCTAACCTGGAACTTATTTAAATGGTTTTTACAGTGAAATTGTCGAGTTTATTTATCTTGGAACTTATTTAAATAGTTTTTAGAGTGAAATTGTTGAGTTTTTTTTTAACTTGGAACTTTTTTTTATGGTTTTTACAGTGAAATTGTTGAGTTTTTCTAACTTGGAACTTATTTAAATGGATTCTACAATGAAATTGTTGAGTTTTTTAACTTGGAACTTTATTTTATGGTATTTAGAGTGAAATTGAAGAGTTTATTAACTTGGAAATGTTTTATGGTTTTTATAGTGAATTTGTTGAGTTTTTAAATTGGAAATGTTTTATGGTTTTTATAGTGATTTTTTTGTGTTTTTTAACTTTGAAATTTTTATGGATTTGTGAAATTATTGAGTTTTTTTAACTTGGAACATTTTTTTTATGGTTTTTATAGTGAAATTGTTGTGTTTTCTAATTTGGAACTGATTTAAATTGTTTTTATAGTTAAATATTTGAGTTTTTTTTCACTTGGAACTTTTTTTAATGGTTTTTATAGTGAAATTGTTGAGTTTTTTTAACTTGGAACTTTTTTTAATGATTTTTATTGTGAAATTGTTGAGTTTTTTTAACTTGGAACTTATTTAAATGGTTTTAATAGTGAAATTGTTGAGTTTTTTTAACTTGGATCTTTTTTATGGTTTTTAATGGTGAATTTGTTGAGTTTTTTAACTTGGAACTTTATTTTATGGTATTTATAGTAAAATTGTAGAGTTTTTTAGCTTGGAAATATTTTATGGTTTTTATAGTGAATTTGTTGAGTTTTTTAACTTGGAGATTTTATATGGATTAGTGAAATTGTTGAGTTTTTTTAACTTGGAACTTATTTAAATGGTTTTTAGAGTGAAATTGTTGTGTTTTTTAACTTGGAACCTTATTTTATGGTATATATAGTGAAATTGAAACGTTTTTTAACTTGGAAATATTTTATGGTTTTTATGGTGAATTTGTTGTGTTTTTTAACTCAGAGATTTTTTTTTTGGATATTATAGTGAAAATGTTGAGGTTTTTTAACTTGGAACTTTTTTTAGGGTTTTTATAGTGAAATTGTTGAGTTTTCTAACCTGGAACTTATTTAAATGGTTTTTACAGTGAAATTGTCGAGTTTATTTAACTTGGAACTTATTTAAATGGTTTTTAGAGTGAAATTGTTGAGTTTTTTTTTAACTTGGAACTTTTTTTATGGTTTTTATAGTAAAATTGTTGAGTTTTTCTAACTTGGAACTTATTTAAATGGATTCTACAATGAAATTGTTGAGTTTTTTAACTTGGAACTTTATTTTATGGTATTTAGAGTGAAATTGATGAGTTTATTAACTTGGAACTGTTTTATGGTTTTTATAGTGAATTTGTTGAGTTTTTTAAATTGGAAATGTTTTATGGTTTTTATAGTGAATTTGTTGAGTTTTTTAACTTGGAAATTTTTTATGGATTTGTGAAATTATTGAGTTTTTTTAACTTTGAACTTTTTTTTTATGGTTTTTATAGTGAAATTGTTGTGTTTTCTAATTTGTAACTGATTTAAATGGTTTTTATAGTTAAATATATGAGTTTTTTTTCACTTGGAACTTTTTTTTATGGTTTTTATAGTGAAATTGTTGAGTTTTTTTAATTTGGAACTTTTTTTTTATGATTTTTATTGTGAAATTGTTGAGTTTTTTTAACTTGGAACTTATTTAAATGGTTTTAATAGTGAAATTGTTGAGTTTTTTTAACTTGGATCTTTTTTATGGTTTTTATAGTGAATTTGTTGAGTTTTTTAACTTGGAACTTTATTTTATGGTATTTATAGTAAAATTGTAGAGTTTTTTAGCTTGTAAATATTTTATTGTTTTTATAGTGAATTTGTTGTGTTTTTTAACTCAGAGATTTTTTTTGGATATTATAGTGAAAATGTTGTGGTATTTTAACTTGGAACTTTTTTTATGGTTTTTATAGTGAAATTGTTGAGTTTTCTAACCTGGAACTTATTTAAATGGTTTTTACAGTGAAATTGTCGAGTTTATTTAACTTGGAACTTATTTAAATGGATTCTACAATGAAATTGTTGAGTTTTTTAACTTGGAACTTTATTTTATGGTATTTAGAGTGAAATTGAAGAGTTTATTAACTTGGAAATTTTTTATGGTTTTTATAGTGAATTTGTTGAGTTTTTTAAATTGAAAATGTTTTATGGTTTTTATAGTGAATTTGTTGTGTTTTTTAACTCAGAGATTTTTTTTGTGTGGATATTATAGTGAAAATGTTGAGGTTTTTAAGCTTGGAACTTTTTTTTATGGTTTTTATAGTGAAATTGTTGAGTTTTCTAACTTGGAACTTATTTAAATGGTTTTTACAGTGAAATTGTCGAGTTTATTTAACTTGGAACTTATTTAAATGGATTCTACAATGAAATTGTTGAGTTTTTTAACTTGGAACTTTATTTTATGGTATTTAGAGTGAAATTGAAGAGTTTATTAACTTGGAAATTTTTTATGGTTTTTATAGTGAATTTGTTGAGTTTTTTAAATTGAAAATGTTTTATGGTTTTTATAGTGAATTTGTTGTGTTTTTTAACTCAGAGATTTTTTTTTGGATATTATAGTGAAAATGTTGAGGTTTTTAAGCTTGGAACTTTTTTTTATGGTTTTTATAGTGAAATTGTTGAGTTTTCTAACCTGGAACTTATTTAAATGGTTTTTACAGTGAAATTGTCGAGTTTATTTAACTTGGAACTTATTTAAATGGTTTTTAGAGTGAAATTGTTGAGTTTTTTTTTAACTTGGAACTTTTTTTTTATGGTTTTTACAGTGAAATTGTTGAGTTTTTCTAACTTGGAACTTATTTAAATGGATTTTACAATGAAATTGTTGAGTTTTTTAACTTGGAACTTTATTTTATGGTATTTAGAGTGAAATTGAAGAGTTTATTAACTTGGAAATGTTTTATGGTTTTTATAGTGAATTTGTTGAGTTTTTAAATTGGAAATGTTTTATGGTTTTTATAGTGAATTTTTTGTGTTTTTTAACTTTGAAATTTTTATGGATTTGTGAAATTATTGAGTTTTTTTAACTTGGAACATTTTTTTTTATGGTTTTTATAGTGAAATTGTTGTGTTTTCTAATTTGGAACTGATTTAAATGGTTTTTATAGTTAAATATTTGAGTTTTTTTTCACTTGGAACTTGTTTTTAATGATTTTTATAGTGAAATTGTTGAGTTTTTTTAACTTGGAACTTTTTTTTAATGATTTTTATTGTGAAATTGTTGAGTTTTTTTAACTCGGAACTTATTTAAATGGTTTTAATAGTGAAATTGTTGAGTTTTTTTAACTTGGATCTTTTTTATGGTTTTTAATGGTGAATTTGTTGAGTTTTTTAACCTTGAACTTTATTTTATAGTATTTATAGTAAAATTGTAGAGTTTTTTAGCTTGGAAATATTTTATGGTTTTTATAGTGAATTTGTTGAGTTTTTTAACTTGGAGATTTTATATGGATTAGTGAAATTGTTGAGTTTTTTTAACTTGGAACTTATTTAAATGGTTTTTAGAGTGAAATTGTTGTGTTTTTTAACTTGGAAATTTATTTTATGGTATTTAGAGTGAAATTGAAGAGTTTATTAACTTGGAACTGTTTTATGGTTTTTATAGTGAATTTGTTGAGTTTTTTAAATTGGAAATGATTTATGGTTTTTATAGTGAATTTGTTGAGTTTTTTAACTTGGAAATTTTTTATGGATTTGTGAAATTATTGAGTTTTTTTAACTTGGAACTTTTTTTAATGGTTTTTATAGTGAAATTGTTGTGTTTTCTAATTTGTAACTGATTTAAATGGTTTTTATAGTTAAATATATGAGTTTTTTTTTCACTTGGAACTTTTTTTTTATGATTTTTATAGTGAAATTGTTGAGTTTTTTTAACTTGAAACTTTTTTTTTATGATTTTTATTGTGAAATTGTTGAGTTTTTTTAACTTGGAACTTATTTAAATGGTTTTAATAGTGAAATTGTTGAGTTTTTTTAACTTGGATCTTTTTTATGGTTTTTATAGTGAATTTGTTGAGTTTTTTAACTTGGAACTTTATTTTATGGTATTTATAGTAAAATTGTAGAGTTTCTTAGCTTGGAAATATTTTATTGTTTTTATAGTGAATTTGTTGTGTTTTTTAACTTAGAGATTTTTTTTGGATATTATAGGGAAAATGTTGTGGTATTTTAACTTGAAACTTTTTTTTATTGTTTTTATATTGAAATTGTTGTGTTTTCTAACCTGGAACTTATTTAAATGGTTTTTACAGTGAAATTGTCGAGTTTATTTAACTTGGAACTTATTTAAATGGATTCTACAATGAAATTGTTGAGTTTTTTAACTTGGAACTTTATTTTATGGTATTTAGAGTGAAATTGAAGAGTTTATTAACTTGGAAATTTTTTATGGTTTTTATAGTGAATTTGTTGAGTTTTTTAAATTGAAAATGTTTTATGGTTTTTATAGTGAATTTGTTGAGTTTTTTAACTTGGAAATTTTTTATGGATTTATGAAATTATTGAGTTTTTTTAACTTGGAACTTTTTTTTATGGTTTTTATAGTGAAATTGTTGTGTTTTCTAATTTCGAACTGATTTAAATGGTTTTTATAGTTAAATATTTGAGTTTTTTTTCACTTGGAACTTTTTTTTATAGTTTTTATAGTGAAATTGTTGAGTTTTTTTAACTTGGAACTTTTTTTTTATGATTTTTATTGTGAAATTGTTGAGTTTTTTTAACTTGAAACTTATTTAAATGGTTTTAATAGTGAAATTGTTGAGTTTTTTTAACTTGGATCTTTTTTATGGTTTTTATAGTGAATTTGTTGAGTTTTTTAACTTGGAACTTTATTTTATGGTATTTATAGTAAAATTGTAGAGTTTTTTAGCTTGGAAATATTTTATGGTTTTTATAGTGAATTTGTTGAGTTTTTAAACTTGGAGATTTTATATGGATTAGTGAAATTGTTGAGTTTTTTTAACTTGGAACTTATTTAAATGGTTTTTAGAGTGAAATTGTTGTGTTTTTTAACTTGGAACTTTATTTTATGGTATATATAATGAAATTGAAGAGTTTTTTAACTTGGTAATATTTTATGGTTTCTATAGTGAATTTGTTGTGTTTTTTAACTCAGAGATTTTTTTTTTGGATATTATAGTGAAAATGTTGAGGTTTTTAAGCTTGGAACTTTTTTTTATGGTTTTTATAGTGAAATTGTTGAGTTTTCTAACCTGGAACTTATTTAAATGGTTTTTACAGTGAAATTGTCGAGTTTATTTAACTTGGAACTTATTTAAATAGTTTTTAGAGTGAAATTGTTGAGTTTTTTTTTAACTTGGAACTTTTTTTTATGGTTTTTACAGTGAAATTGTTGAGTTTTTCTAACTTGGAACTTATTTAAATGGATTCTACAATGAAATTGTTGAGTTTTTTAACTTGGAACTTTATTTTATGGTATTTAGAGTGAAATTGAAGAGTTTATTAACTTGGAAATGTTTTATGGTTTTTATAGTGAATTTGTTGAGTTTTTAAATTGGAAATGTTTTATGGTTTTTATAGTGATTTTTTTATGTTTTTTAACTTTGAAATTTTTATGGATTTGTGAAATTATTGAGTTTTTTTAACTTGGAACATTTTTTTTATGGTTTTTATAGTGAAATTGTTGTGTTTTCTAATTTGGAACTGATTTAAATGGTTTTTATAGTTAAATATTTGAGTTTTTTTTCACTTGGAACTTTTTTTAATGGTTTTTATAGTGAAATTGTTGAGTTTTTTTAACTTGGAACTTTTTTTTATGATTTTTATTGTGAAATTGTTGAGTTTTTTTAACTTGGAACTTATTTAAATGGTTTTAATAGTGAAATTGTTGAGTTTTTTTAACTTGGATCTTTTTTATGGTTTTTAATGGTGAATTTGTTGAGTTTTTTAACTTGGAACTTTATTTTATGGTATTTATAGTAAAATTGTAGAGTTTTTTAGCTTGGAAATATTTTATGGTTTTTATAGTGAATTTGTTGAGTTTTTTAACTTGGAGATTTTATATGGATTAGTGAAATTGTTGAGTTTTTTTAACTTGGAACTTATTTAAATGGTTTTTAGAGTGAAATTGTTGTGTTTTTTAACTTGGAACCTTATTTTATGGTATATAGTGAAATTGAAACGTTTTTTAACTTGGAAATATTTTATGGTTTTTATGGTGAATTTGTTGTGTTTTTTAACTCAGAGATTTTTTTTTTGGATATTATAGTGAAAATGTTGAGGTTTTTTAACTTGGAACTTTTTTTAGGGTTTTTATAGTGAAATTGTTGAGTTTTCTAACCTGGAACTTATTTAAATGTTTTTTACAGTGAAATTGTCGAGTTTATTTAACTTGGAACTTATTTAAATGGTTTTTAGAGTGAAATTGTTGAGTTTTTTTTTAACTTGGAACTTTTTTTATGGTTTTTATAGTGAAATTGTTGAGTTTTTCTAACTTGGAACTTATTTAAATGGATTCTACAATGAAATTGTTGAGTTTTTTAACTTGGAACTTTATTTTATGGTATTTAGAGTGAAATTGATGAATTTATTAACTTGGAACTGTTTTATGGTTTTTATAGTGAATTTGTTGAGTTTTTTAAATTGGAAATGTTTTATGGTTTTTATAGTGAATTTGTTGAGTTTTTTAACTTGGAAATTTTTTATGGATTTGTGAAATTATTGAGTTTTTTTAACTTTGAACTTTTTTTTTATGGTTTTTATAGTGAAATTGTTGTGTTTTCTAATTTGTAACTGATTTAAATGGTTTTTATAGTTAAATATATGAGTTTTTTTTCACTTGGAACTTTTTTTTATGGTTTTTATAGTGAAATTGTTGAGTTTTTTTAATTTGGAACTTTTTTTTTATGATTTTTATTGTGAAATTGTTGAGTTTTTTTAACTTGGAACTTATTTAAATGGTTTTAATAGTGAAATTGTTGAGTTTTTTTAACTTGGATCTTTTTTATGGTTTTTATAGTGAATTTGTTGAGTTTTTTAACTTGGAACTTTATTTTATGGTATTTATAGTAAAATTGTAGAGTTTTTTAGCTTGTAAATATTTTATTGTTTTTATAGTGAATTTGTTGTGTTTTTTAACTCAGAGATTTTTTTTGGATATTATAGTGAAAATGTTGTGGTATTTTAACTTGGAACTTTTTTTATGGTTTTTATAGTGAAATTGTTGAGTTTACTAACCTGGAACTTATTTAAATGGTTTTTACAGTGAAATTGTCGAGTTTATTTAACTTGGAACTTATTTAAATGGATTCTACAATGAAATTGTTGAGTTTTTTAACTTGGAACTTTATTTTATGGTATTTAGAGTGAAATTGAAGAGTTTATTAACTTGGAAATTTTTTATGGTTTTTATAGTGAATTTGTTGAGTTTTTTAAATTGAAAATGTTTTATGGTTTTTATAGTGAATTTGTTGTGTTTTTTAACTCAGAGATTTTTTTTTTGGATATTATAGTGAAAATGTTGAGGTTTTTAAGCTTGGAACTTTTTTTTATGGTTTTTATAGTGAAATTGTTGAGTTTTCTAACCTGGAACTTATTTAAATGGTTTTTACAGTGAAATTGTCGAGTTTATTTAACTTGGAACTTATTTAAATGGATTCTACAATGAAATTGTTGAGTTTTTTAACTTGGAACTTTATTTTATGGTATTTAGAGTGAAATTGAAGAGTTTATTAACTTGGAAATTTTTTATGGTTTTTATAGTGAATTTGTTGAGTTTTTTAAATTGAAAATGTTTTATGGTTTTTATAGTGAATTTGTTGAGTTTTTTAACTTGGAAATTTTTTATGGATTTATGAAATTATTGAGTTTTTTTAACTTGGAACTTTTTTTTATGGTTTTTATAGTGAAATTGTTGTGTTTTCTAATTTCGAACTGATTTAAATGGTTTTTATAGTTAAATATTTGAGTTTTTTTTCACTTGGAACTTTTTTTTATAGTTTTTATAGTGAAATTGTTGAGTTTTTTTAACTTGGAACTTTTTTTTTATGATTTTTATTGTGAAATTGTTGAGTTTTTTTAACTTGAAACTTATTTAAATGGTTTTAATAGTGAAATTGTTGAGTTTTTTTAACTTGGATCTTTTTTATGGTTTTTATAGTGAATTTGTTGAGTTTTTTAACTTGGAACTTTATTTTATGGTATTTATAGTAAAATTGTAGAGTTTTTTAGCTTGGAAATATTTTATGGTTTTTATAGTGAATTTGTTGAGTTTTTAAACTTGGAGATTTTATATGGATTAGTGAAATTGTTGAGTTTTTTTAACTTGGAACTTATTTAAATGGTTTTTAGAGTGAAATTGTTGTGTTTTTTAACTTGGAACTTTATTTTATGGTATATATAATGAAATTGAAGAGTTTTTTAACTTGGTAATATTTTATGGTTTCTATAGTGAATTTGTTGTGTTTTTTAACTCAGAGATTTTTTTTTTGGATATTATAGTGAAAATGTTGAGGTTTTTAAGCTTGGAACTTTTTTTTATGGTTTTTATAGTGAAATTGTTGAGTTTTCTAACCTGGAACTTATTTAAATGGTTTTTACAGTGAAATTGTCGAGTTTATTTAACTTGGAACTTATTTAAATAGTTTTTAGAGTGAAATTGTTGAGTTTTTTTTTTAACTTGGAACTTTTTTTTATGGTTTTTACAGTGAAATTGTTGAGTTTTTCTAACTTGGAACTTATTTAAATGGATTCTACAATGAAATTGTTGAGTTTTTTAACTTGGAACTTTATTTTATGGTATTTAGAGTGAAATTGAAGAGTTTATTAACTTGGAAATGTTTTATGGTTTTTATAGTGAATTTGTTGAGTTTTTAAATTGGAAATGTTTTATGGTTTTTATAGTGATTTTTTTATGTTTTTTAACTTTGAAATTTTTATGGATTTGTGAAATTATTGAGTTTTTTTAACTTGGAACATTTTTTTTATGGTTTTTATAGTGAAATTGTTGTGTTTTCTAATTTGGAACTGATTTAAATGGTTTTTATAGTTAAATATTTGAGTTTTTTTTCACTTGGAACTTTTTTTAATGGTTTTTATAGTGAAATTGTTGAGTTTTTTTAACTTGGAACTTTTTTTTATGATTTTTATTGTGAAATTGTTGAGTTTTTTTAACTTGGAACTTATTTAAATGGTTTTAATAGTGAAATTGTTGAGTTTTTTTAACTTGGATCTTTTTTATGGTTTTTAATGGTGAATTTGTTGAGTTTTTTAACTTGGAACTTTATTTTATGGTATTTATAGTAAAATTGTAGAGTTTTTTAGCTTGGAAATATTTTATGGTTTTTATAGTGAATTTGTTGAGTTTTTTAACTTGGAGATTTTATATGGATTAGTGAAATTGTTGAGTTTTTTTAACTTGGAACTTATTTAAATGGTTTTTAGAGTGAAATTGTTGTGTTTTTTAACTTGGAACCTTATTTTATGGTATATAGTGAAATTGAAACGTTTTTTAACTTGGAAATATTTTATGGTTTTTATGGTGAATTTGTTGTGTTTTTTAACTCAGAGATTTTTTTTTTGGATATTATAGTGAAAATGTTGAGGTTTTTTAACTTGGAACTTTTTTTAGGGTTTTTATAGTGAAATTGTTGAGTTTTCTAACCTGGAACTTATTTAAATGTTTTTTACAGTGAAATTGTCGAGTTTATTTAACTTGGAACTTATTTAAATGGTTTTTAGAGTGAAATTGTTGAGTTTTTTTTTAACTTGGAACTTTTTTTATGGTTTTTATAGTGAAATTGTTGAGTTTTTCTAACTTGGAACTTATTTAAATGGATTCTACAATGAAATTGTTGAGTTTTTTAACTTGGAACTTTATTTTATGGTATTTAGAGTGAAATTGATGAATTTATTAACTTGGAACTGTTTTATGGTTTTTATAGTGAATTTGTTGAGTTTTTTAAATTGGAAATGTTTTATGGTTTTTATAGTGAATTTGTTGAGTTTTTTAACTTGGAAATTTTTTATGGATTTGTGAAATTATTGAGTTTTTTTAACTTTGAACTTTTTTTTTATGGTTTTTATAGTGAAATTGTTGTGTTTTCTAATTTGTAACTGATTTAAATGGTTTTTATAGTTAAATATATGAGTTTTTTTTCACTTGGAACTTTTTTTTATGGTTTTTATAGTGAAATTGTTGAGTTTTTTTAATTTGGAACTTTTTTTTTATGATTTTTATTGTGAAATTGTTGAGTTTTTTTAACTTGGAACTTATTTAAATGGTTTTAATAGTGAAATTGTTGAGTTTTTTTAACTTGGATCTTTTTTATGGTTTTTATAGTGAATTTGTTGAGTTTTTTAACTTGGAACTTTATTTTATGGTATTTATAGTAAAATTGTAGAGTTTTTTAGCTTGTAAATATTTTATTGTTTTTATAGTGAATTTGTTGTGTTTTTTAACTCAGAGATTTTTTTTGGATATTATAGTGAAAATGTTGTGGTATTTTAACTTGGAACTTTTTTTATGGTTTTTATAGTGAAATTGTTGAGTTTACTAACCTGGAACTTATTTAAATGGTTTTTACAGTGAAATTGTCGAGTTTATTTAACTTGGAACTTATTTAAATGGATTCTACAATGAAATTGTTGAGTTTTTTAACTTGGAACTTTATTTTATGGTATTTAGAGTGAAATTGAAGAGTTTATTAACTTGGAAATTTTTTATGGTTTTTATAGTGAATTTGTTGAGTTTTTTAAATTGAAAATGTTTTATGGTTTTTATAGTGAATTTGTTGTGTTTTTTAACTCAGAGATTTTTTTTTTGGATATTATAGTGAAAATGTTGAGGTTTTTAAGCTTGGAACTTTTTTTTATGGTTTTTATAGTGAAATTGTTGAGTTTTCTAACCTGGAACTTATTTAAATGGTTTTTACAGTGAAATTGTCGAGTTTATTTAACTTGGAACTTATTTAAATGGATTCTACAATGAAATTGTTGAGTTTTTTAACTTGGAACTTTATTTTATGGTATTTAGAGTGAAATTGAAGAGTTTATTAACTTGGAAATTTTTTATGGTTTTTATAGTGAATTTGTTGAGTTTTTTAAATTGAAAATGTTTTATGGTTTTTATAGTGAATTTGTTGTGTTTTTTAACTCAGAGATTTTTTTTTGGATATTATAGTGAAAATGTTGAGGTTTTTAAGCTTGGAACTTTTTTTTATGGTTTTTATAGTGAAATTGTTGAGTTTTCTAACCTGGAACTTATTTAAATGGTTTTTACAGTGAAATTGTCGAGTTTATTTAACTTGGAACTTATTTAAATGGTTTTTAGAGTGAAATTGTTGAGTTTTTTTTTTAACTTGGAACTTTTTTTTTATGGTTTTTACAGTGAAATTGTTGAGTTTTTCTAACTTGGAACTTATTTAAATGGATTCTACAATGAAATTGTTGAGTTTTTTAACTTGGAACTTTATTTTGTGGTATTTAGAGTGAAATTGAAGAGTTTATTAACTTGGAAATGTTTTATGGTTTTTATAGTGAATTTGTTGAGTTTTTAAAATGGAAATGTTTTATGGTTTTTATAGTGAATTTTTTGTGTTTTTTAACTTTGAAATTTTTATGGATTTGTGAAATTATTGAGTTTTTTTAACTTGGAACATTTTTTTTTTATGGTTTTTATAGTGAAATTGTTGTGTTTTCTAATTTGGAACTGATTTAAATGGTTTTTATAGTTAAATATTTGAGTTTTTTTTCACTTGGAACTTGTTTTTAATGATTTTTATAGTGAAATTGTTGAGTTTTTTTAACTTGGAACTTTTTTTTAATGATTTTTATTGTGAAATTGTTGAGTTTTTTTAACTCGGAACTTATTTAAATGGTTTTAATAGTGAAATTGTTGAGTTTTTTTAACTTGGATCTTTTTTATAGTTTTTAATGGTGAATTTGTTGAGTTTTTTAACCTTGAACTTTATTTTATAGTATTTATAGTAAAATTGTAGAGTTTTTTAGCTTGGAAATATTTTATGGTTTTTATAGTGAATTTGTTGAGTTTTTTAACTTGGAGATTTTATATGGATTAGTGAAATTGTTGAGTTTTTTTAACTTGGAACTTATTTAAATGGTTTTTAGAGTGAAATTGTTGTGTTTTTTAACTTGGAAATTTATTTTATGGTATTTAGATTGAAATTGAAGAGTTTATTAACTTGCAAATGTTTTATGGATTTTATAGTGAATTTGTTGAGTTTTTTAAATTGAAAATGTTTTATGGTTTTTATAGTGAATTTGTTGAATGTTTTAACTTGGAAATTTTTTATGGATTTATGAAATTATTGAGTTTTTTTAACTTGGAACTTTTTTTTATGGTTTTTATAGTGAAATTGTTGTGTTTTCTAATTTCGAACTGATTTAAATGGTTTTTATAGTTAAATATTTGAGTTTTTTTTCACTTGAAACTTTTTTTATAGTTTTTATAGTGAAATTGTTGAGTTTTTTTAACTTGGAACTTTTTTTTTATGATTTTTATTGTGAAATTGTTGAGTTTTTTTAACTTGGAACTTATTTAAATGGTTTTAATAGTGAAATTGTTGAGTTTTTTTAACTTGGATCTTTTTTATGGTTTTTATAGTGAATTTGTTGAGTTTTTTAACTTGGAACTTTATTTTATGGTATTTATAGTAAAATTGTAGAGTTTTTTAGCTTGGAAATATTTTATGGTTTTTATAGTGAATTTGTTGAGTTTTTTAACTTGGAGATTTTATATGGATTAGTGAAATTGTTGAGTTTTTTTAACTTGGAACTTATTTAAATGGTTTTTAGAGTGAAATTGTTGTGTTTTTTAACTTGGAACTTTATTTTATGGTATATATAATGAAATTGAAGAGTTTTTTAACTTGGTAATATTTTATGGTTTTTATAGTGAATTTGTTGTGTTTTTTAACTCAGAGATTTTTTTTTTTGGATATTATAGTGAAAATGTTGAGGTTTTTAAGCTTGGAACTTTTTTTTATGGTTTTTATAGTGAAATTGTTGAGTTTTCTAACCTGGAACTTATTTAAATGGTTTTTACAGTGAAATTGTCGAGTTTATTTAACTTGGAACTTATTTAAATGGTTTTTAGAGTGAAATTGTTGAGTTTTTTTTTAACTTGGAACTTTTTTTTTATGGTTTTTACAGTGAAATTGTTGAGTTTTTCTAACTTGGAACTTATTTAAATGGATTCTACAATGAAATTGTTGAGTTTTTTAACTTGGAACTTTATTTATGGTATTTAGAGTGAAATTGAAGAGTTTATTAACTTGGAAATGTTTTATGGTTTTTATAGTGAATTTGTTGAGTTTTTAAATTGGAAATGTTTTATGGTTTTTATAGTGAATTTTTTGTGTTTTTTAACTTTGAAATTTTTATGGATTTGTGAAATTATTGAGTTTTTTTAACTTGGAACATTTTTTTTATGGTTTTTATAGTGAAATTGTTGTGTTTTCTAATTTGGAACTGATTTAAATGGTTTTTATAGTTAAATATTTGAGTTTTTTTTCACTTGGAACTTGTTTTTAATGATTTTTATAGTGAAATTGTTGAGTTTTTTTAACTTGGAACTTTTTTTTTATAATTTTTATTGTGAAATTGTTGAGTTTTTTTAACTTGGAACTTATTTAAATGGTTTTAATAGTGAAATTGTTGAGTTTTTTTAACTTGGATCTTTTTTATGGTTTTTAATGGTGAATTTGTTGAGTTTTTTAACTTGGAACTTTATTTTATAGTATTTATAGTAAAATTGTAGAGTTTTTTAGCTTGGAAATATTTTATGGTTTTTATAGTGAATTTGTTGAGTTTTTTAACGTGGAGATTTTATATGGATTAGTGAAATTGTTGAGTTTTTTTAACTTGGAACTTATTTAAATGGTTTTTAGAGTGAAATTGTTGTGTTTTTTAACTTGGAACTTTATTTTATGGTATTTAGAGTGAAATTGAAGGGTTTATTAACTTGGAAATGTTTTATGGATTTTATAGTGAATTTGTTGAGTTTTTTAAATTGAAAATGTTTTATATTTTTTATAGTGAATTTGTTGAATGTTTTAACTTGGAAATTTTTTATGGATTTATGAAATTATTGAGTTTTTTTTAACTTGGAACTTTTTTTTTATGGTTTTTATAGTGAAATTGTTGTGTTTTCTAATTTCGAACTGATTTAAATGGTTTTTATAGTTAAATATTTGAGTTTTTTTTCACTTGAAACTTTTTTTATAGTTTTTATAGTGAAATTGTTGAGTTTTTTTAACTTGGAACTTTTTTTTTATGATTTTTATTGTGAAATTGTTGAGTTTTTTTAACTTGGAACTTATTTAAATGGTTTTAATAGTGAAATTGTTGAGTTTTTTTAACTTGGATCTTTTTTATGGTTTTTGTAGTGAATTTGTTGAGTTTTTTAACTTGGAACTTTATTTTATGGTATTTATAGTAAAATTGTAGAGTTTTTTAGCTTGGAAATATTTTATGGTTTTTATAGTGAATTTGTTGAGTTTTTTAACTTGGAGATTTTATATGGATTAGTGAAATTGTTGAGTTTTTTTAACTTGGAACTTATTTAAATGGTTTTTAGAGTGAAATTGTTGTGTTTTTTAACTTGGAACTTTATTTTATGGTATATATAATGAAATTGAAGAGTTTTTTAACTTGGTAATATTTTATGGTTTTTATAGTGAATTTGTTGTGTTTTTTAACTCAGAGATTTTTTTTTTGGATATTATAGTGAAAATGTTGAGGTTTTTTAACTTGGAACTTTTTTTATGGTTTTTATAGTGAAATTGTTGAGTTTTCTAACCTGGAACTTATTTAAATGGTTTTTACAGTGAAATTGTCGAGTTTATTTAACTTGGAACTTATTTAAATGGTTTTTAGAGTGAAATTGTTGAGTTTTTTTTTTAAACTTGGAACTTTTTTATGGTTTTTATAGTGAAATTGTTGAGTTTTCTAACCTGGAACTTATTTAAATGGTTTTTACAGTGAAATTGTCGATTTTATTTAACTTGGAACTTATTTAAATGGTTTTTAGAGTGAAATTGTTGAGTTTTTTTTAACTTGGAACTTTTTTTTTATGGTTTTTATAGTGAAATTGTTGAGTTATTCTAACTTGGAACTTATTTAAATGGATTCTACAATGAAAATGTTGAGTTTTTTAACTTGGAACTTTATTTTATGGTATTTAGAGTGAAATTGAAGATTTTATTAACTTGGAACTGTTTTATGGTTTTTATAATGAATTTGTTGAGTTTTTTAAATTGGAAATGTTTTATGGTTTTTATAGTGAATTTGTTGAGTTTTTAACTTGGAAATTTTTTATGGATTTGTGAAATTATTGAGTTTTTTTAACTTGGAACTTTTTTTTTATGGTTTTTATAGTGAAATTGTTGTGTTTTCTAATTTGTAACTGATTTAAATGGTTTTTATAGTTAAATATATGAGTTTTTTTTCACTTGGAACTTTTTTTTTATGGTTTTTATAGTGAAGTTGTTGAGTTTTTTTAACTTGGAACTTTTTTTTTATGATTTTTATTGTGAAATTGTTGAGTTTTTTAACTTGGAACTTATTTAAATGGTTTTAATAGTGAAATTGTTGAGTTTTTTTAACTTGGATCTTTTTTATGGTTTTTATAGTGAATTTGTTGAGTTTTTTAACTTGGAACTTTATTTTATGGTATTTATAGTAAAATTGTAGAGTTTTTTAGCTTGGAAATATTTTATTGTTTTTATAGTGAATTTGTTGTGTTTTTTAACTCAGAGATTTTTTTTGGATATTATAGTGAAAATGTTGAGGTTTTTTAACTTGGAACTTTTTTTATGGTTTTTATAGTGAAATTGTTGAGTTTTCTAACCTGGAACTTATTTAAATGGTTTTTACAGTGAAATTGTCGGGTTTATTTAACTTGGAACTTATTTAAATGGTTTTTAGAGTGAAATTGTTGAGTTTTTTTTAACTTGGAACTTTTTTTTTATGGTTTTTATAGTGAAATTGTTGAGTTTTTCTAACTTGGAACTTATTTAAATGGTTCAGTTTTTTAACTTGGAACTTTATTTTATGGTATTTAGAGTGAAATTGAAGAGTTTATTAACTTGGAAATGTTTTATGGTTTTTATAGTGAATTTGTTGAGTTTTTTAAAATGGAAATGTTTTATGGTTTTTATAGTGAATTTGTTGAGTTTTTTAACTTGGAAATTTTTTATGGATTTGTGAAATTATTGAGTTTTTTTAACTTGGAACTTTTTTTTTATGGTTTTTATAGTGAAATTGTTGTGTTTTCTAATTTGGAACTGATTTAAATGGTTTTTATAGTTAAATATTTGAGTTTTTTTTCACTTGGAACTTATTTTTAATGGTTTTTATAGTGAAATTGTTGAGTTTTTTTAACTTGGAACTTTTTTTTTATGTTTTTTATTGTGAAATTGTTGAGTTTTTTTAACTTGTAACTTATTTAAATGGTTTTAATAGTGAAATTGTTGAGTTTTTTTAACTTGGATCATTTTTATGGTATTTATAGTGAATTTGTTGAGTTTTTTAACTTGAAACTTTATTTTATGGTATTTATAGTAAAATTGTAGAGTTTTTTAGCTTGGAAATATTTTATGGTTTTTATAGTGAATTTGTTGAGTTTTTTGACTTGGAGATTTTTTATGGATTAGTGAAATTGTTGAGTTTTTTTAACTTGGAACTTATATAAATGGTTTTTAGAGTGAAATTGTTGTGTTTTTTAACTTGAAACTTTATTTTATGGTATTTATAGTGAAATTGAAGAGTTTTTTAACTTGGAAATATTTTATGGTTTTTATAGTGAATTTGTTGTGTTTTTTAACTCAGAGATTTTTTTTGGATATTATAGTGAAAATGTTGAGGTTTTTTAACTTGGAACTTTTTTTATGGTTTTTATAGTGAAATTGTTGGGTTTTCTAACCTGGAACTTATTTAAATGGTTTTTACAGTGAAATTGTCGAGTTTCTTTAACTTGGAACTTATTTAAATGGTTTTTAGAGTGAAATTGTTGAGTTTTTTTTAACTTGGAACTTTTTTTTTTAATGATTTTTATTGTGAAATTGTTGAGTTTTTTTACCTTGAAACTTATTTAAATGGTTTTAATAGTGAAATTGTTGAGTTTTTTTAACTTGGATCTTTTTTATTGTTTTTATAGTGAATTTGTTGAGTTTTTTAACTTGGAACTTTAATTTATGGTATTTATAGTAAAATTGTAGAGTTTTTTAGCTTGGAAATATTTTATGGTTTTTATAGTGAATTTGTTGAGTTTTTTAACTTGGAGATTTTTTATGGATTAGTGAAATTGTTGAGTTTTTTTAACTTGGAACTCATTTAAATGTTTTTTAGAGTGAAATTGTTGTGTTTTTTAACTTGGAACTATATTTTATGGCATTTATAGTGAAATTCAAGAGTTTTTTAACTTGGAAATATTTTATGGTTTTTATAGTGAATTTGTTGTGTTTTTTAACTCAGAGATTTTTTTTGGATATTATAGTGAAAATGTTGAGGTTTTTTTAACTTTAAACTTTTTTTATGGTTTTTATAGTGAAATTGTTGAGTTTTCTAACCTGGAACTTATTTAAATGGTTTTTACAATGAAATTGTCGAGTTTATTTAACTTGGAACTTATTTAAATGGTTTTTAGAGTGAAATTGTTGAGTTATTTTTAACTTGGAACTTTTTTTTATGGTTTTTATAGTGAAATTGTTGAGTTTTTCTAACTCGGAACTTATTTAAATGGATTCTACAATGAAATTGTTGAGTTTTTTAACTTGGAACTTTATTTTATGGTATTTAGAGTGAAATTGAAGAGTTTATTAACTTGGAAATGTTTTATGGTTTTTATAGTGAATTTGTTGAGTTTTTTAAATTGGAAATGTTTTATGGTTTTTATAGTGAATTTGTTGAGTTTTTTAACTTGGAAATTTTTTATGGATTTGTGAAATTATTGAGTTTTTTTAACTTGGAACTTATTTTTATGGTTTTTATAGTGAAATTGTTGTGTTTTCTAATTTGGAACTGATTTAAATGGTTTTTATAGTTAAATATTTGAGTTTTTTTTAATGGTTTTTATAGTGAAATTGTTGAGTTTTTTTTTAACTTGGAACTTTTTTTTTATGTTTTTTATTGTGAAATTGTTGAGTTTTTTTAACTTGGAATTATTTAAATGGTTTTAATAGTGAAATTGTTGAGTTTTTTTAACTTGGATCTTTTTTATGGTTTTTATAGTGAATTTATTGAGTTTTTTAACTTGAAACTTTATTTTATGGTATTTATAGTAAAATTGTAGAGTTTTTTAGCTTGGAAATATTTTATTGTTTTTATAGTGAATTTGTTGTGTTTTTTAACTTAGAGATTTTTTTTGGATATTATAGTGAAAATGTTATGGTATTTTAACTTGGAACTTTTTTTTATTGTTTTTATAGTGAAATTGTTGAGTTTTCTAACCTGGAACTTATTTAAATGGTTTTTACAGTGAAATTGTCGAGTTTATTTAACTTGGAATTTATTTAAATGGATTCTACAATGAAATTGTTGAGTTTTTTAACTTGGAACTTTATTTTATGGTATTTAGAGTGAAATTGAAGAGTTTATTAACTTGGAAATTTTTTATGGTTTTTGTAGTGAATTTGTTGACTTTTTTAAATTGAAAATGTTTTATGGTTTTTATAGTGAATTTGTTGAGTTTTTTAACTTGGAAATTTTTTATGGATTTATGAAATTATTGAGTTTTTTTAACTTGGAACTTTTTTTTATGGTTTTTATAGTGAAATTATTGTGTTTTCTAATTTCGAACTGATTTAAATGGTTTTTATAGTTAAATATTTGAGTTTTTTTTCACTTGGAACTTTTTTTTATAGTTTTTATAGTGAAATTGTTGAGTTTTTTTAACTTGGAACTTTTTTTTTATGATTTTTATTGTGAAATTATTGAGTTTTTTTAACTTGAAACTTATTTAAATGGTTTTAATAGTGAAATTGTTGAGTTTTTTTAACTTGGATCTTTTTTATGGTTTTTATAGTGAATTTGTTGAGTTTTTTAACTTGGAGATTTTATATGGATTAGTGAAATTGTTGAGTTTTTTTAACTTGGAACTTATTTAAATGGTTTTTAGAGTGAAATTGTTGTGTTTTTTAACTTGGAACTTTATTTTATGGTATATATAGTGAAATTGAAAAGTTTTTTAACTTGAAAATATTTTATGGTTTTTATAGTGAATTTGTTGTGTTTTTTAACTCAGAGATTTTTTTTTTTGGATATTATAGTGAAAATGTTGAGGTTTTTTAACTTGGAACTTTTTTTTATGGTTTTTATAGTGAAATTGTTGAGTTTTCTAACCTGGAACTTATTTAAATGGTTTTTACAGTGAAATTGTCGAGTTTATTTAACTTGGAACTTATTTAAATGGTTTTTAGAGTGAAATTGTTGAGTTTTTTTTTTAACTTGGAACTTTTTTTATGGTTTTTATAGTGAAATTGTTGAGTTTTTCTAACTTGGAACTTATTTAAATGGATTCTACAATGAAATTGTTGAGTTTTTTAACTTGGAACTTTATTTTATGGTATTTATAGTGAAATTGAAGAGTTTATTAACTTGGAACTGTTTTATGGTTTTTATAGTGAATTTGTTGAGTTTTTTAAATTGGAAATGTTTTATGGTTTTTTTAGTGAATTTGTTGATTTTTTAACTTGGAACTTTTTTATGGATTTGTGAAATTATTGAGTTTTTTTAACTTGGAACTTTTTTTTATGGTTTTTATAGTGAAATTGTTGTGTTTTCTAATTTGTAACTGATTTAAATGGTTTTTATAGTTAAATATATGAGTTTTTTTTCACTTGGAACTTTTTTTTTATGGTTTTTATAGTGAAATTGTTGAGTTTTTTTAACTTGGAACTTTTTTTTATGATTTTTATTGTGAAATTGTTGAGTTTTTTTAACTTGGAACTTATTTAAATGGTTTTAATAGTGAAATTGTTGAGTTTTTTTAACTTGGATCTTTTTTATGGTTTTTATAGTGAATTTGTTGAGTTTTTTAACTTGGAACTTTATTTTATGGTATTTATAGTAAAATTGTAGAGTTTTTTAGCTTGGAAATATTTTATTGTTTTTATAGTGAATTTGTTGTGTTTTTTAACTTAGAGATTTTTTTTGGATATTATAGTGAAAATGTTGTGGTATTTTAACTTGGAACTTTTTTTTATTGTTTTTATAGTGAAATTGTTGAGTTTTCTAACCTGGAACTTATTTAAATGGGTTTTACATTGAAATTGTCGAGTTTATTTAACTTGGAACTTATTTAAATGGATTCTACAATGAAATTGTTGAGTTTTTTAACTTGGAACTTTATTTTATGGTATTTAGAGTGAAATTGAAGAGTTTATTAACTTGGAAATTTTTTATGGTTTTTATAGTGAATTTGTTGAGTTTTTTAAATTGAAAATGTTTTATGGTTTTTATAGTGAATTTGTTGAGTTTTTTAACTTGGAAATTTTTTATGGATTTATGAAATTATTGAGTTTTTTTAACTTGGAACTTTTTTTTATGGTTTTTATAGTGAAATTATTGTGTTTTCTAATTTCGAACTGATTTAAATGGTTTTTATAGTTAAATATTTGAGTTTTTTTTCACTTGGAACTTTTTTTTTATAGTTTTTATAGTGAAATTGTTGAGTTTTTTTAACTTGGAACTTTTTTTTTTTATGATTTTTATTGTGAAATTGTTGAGTTTTTTTAACTTGAAACTTATTTAAATGGTTTTAATAGTGAAATTGTTGAGTTTTTTTAACTTGGATCTTTTTTATGGTTTTTATAGTGAATTTGTTTAGTTTTTTAACTTGGAACTTTATTTTATGGTATTTATAGTAAAATTGTAGAGTTTTTTAGCTTGGAAATATTTAATGGTTTTTATAGTGAATTTGTTGAGTTTTTTAACTTGGAGATTTTATATGGATTAGTGAAATTGTTGAGTTTTTTTAACTTGGAACTTATTTAAATGATTTTTAGAGTGAAATTGTTGTGTTTTTTAACTTGGAACTTTATTTTATGGTATATATAATGAAATTGAAGAGTTTTTTAACTTGGTAATATTTTATGGTTTTTATAGTGAATTTGTTGTGTTTTTTAACTCAGAGATTTTTTTTTGGATATTATAGTGAAAATGTTGAGGTTTTTAAGCTTGGAACTTTTTTTTAATGGTTTTTATAGTGAAGTTGTTGAGTTTTCTAACCTGGAACTTATTTAAATGGTTTTTACAGTTAAATTGTCGAGTTTATTTAACTTGGAACTTATTTAAATGGTTTTTAGAGTGAAATTGTTGAGTTTTTTTTAACTTGGAACTTTTTTTATGGTTTTTACAGTGAAATTGTTGAGTTTTTCTAACTTGGAACTTATTTAAATGGATTCTACAATGAAATTGTTGAGTTTTTTAACTTGGAACTTTATTTTATGGTATTTAGAGTGAAATTGAAGAGTTTATTAACTTGGAAATGTTTTATGGTTTTTATAGTGAATTTGTTGAGTTTTTAAATTGGAAATGTTTTATGGTTTTTATAGTGAATTTTTTGTGTTTTTTAACTTTGAAATTTTTATGGATTTGTGAAATTATTGAGTTTTTTTAACTTGGAACATTTTTTTATGGTTTTTATAGTGAAATTGTTGTGTTTTCTAATTTGGAACTGATTTAAATGGTTTTTATAGTTAAATATTTGAGTTTTTTTTCACTTGGAACTTTTTTTAATGGTTTTTATAGTGAAATTGTTGAGTTTTTTTAACTTGGAACTTTTTTTTTATGATTTTTATTGTGAAATTGTTGAGTTTTTTTAACTTGGAACTTATTTAAATGGTTTTAATAGTGAAATTGTTGAGTTTTTTTAACTTGGATCTTTTTTATGGTTTTTAATGGTGAATTTGTTGAGTTTTTTAACTTTGAACTTTATTTTATGGTATTTATAGTAAAATTGTAGAGTTTTTTAGCTTGGAAATATTTTATGGTTTTTATAGTGAATTTGTTGAGTTTTTTAACTTGGAGATTTTATATGGATTAGTGAAATTGTTGAGTTTTTTTTAACTTGGAACTTATTTAAATGGTTTTTAGAGTGAAATTGTTGTGTTTTTTAACTTGGAACTTTATTTTATGGTATATATAGTGAAATTGAAAAGTTTTTTAACTTGAAAATATTTTATGGTTTTTATAGTGAATTTGTTGTGTTTTTTAACTCAGAGATTTTTTTTTTTGGATATTATAGTGAAAATGTTGAGGTTTTTAAATTGGAACTTATTTTATGGTTTTTATAGTGAAATTGTTGAGTTTTCTAACCTGGAACTTATTTAAATGGTTTTTACAGTGAAATTGTCGAGTTTATTTAACTTGGAACTTATTTAAATGGTTTTTAGAGTGAAATTGTTGAGTTTTTTTTTAACTTGGAACTTTTTTTATGGTTTTTATAGTGAAATTGTTGAGTTTTTCTAACTTGGAACTTATTTAAATGGATTCTACTATGAAATTGTTGAGTTTTTTAACTTGGAACTTTATTTTATGGTATTTAGAGTGAAATTGAAGAGTTTATTAACTTGGAACTGTTTTATGGTTTTTATAGTGAATTTGTTGAGTTTTTTAAATTGGAAATGTTTTATGGTTTTTATAGTGAATTTGTTGAGTTTTTTAACTTGGAAATTTTTTATGGATTTGTGAAATTATTGAGTTTTTTTAACTTGGAACTTTTTTTTATGGTTTTTATAGTGAAATTGTTGTGTTTTCTAATTTGTAACTGATTTAAATGGTTTTTATAGTTAAATATATGAGTTTTTTTTCACTTGGAACTTTTTTTTTATGGTTTTTATAGTGAAATTGTTGAGTTTTTTTAACTTGGAAATTTTTTTTATGATTTTTATTGTGAAATTGTTGAGTTTTTTTAACTTGGAACTTATTTAAATGGTTTTAATAGTGAAATTGTTGAGTTTTTTTAACTTGGATCTTTTTTATGGTTTTTATAGTGAATTTGTTGAGTTTTTTAACTTGGAACTTTATTTTATGGTATTTATAGTAAAATTGTAGAGTTTTTTAGCTTGGAAATATTTTATTGTTTTTATAGTGAATTTGTTGTGTTTTTTAACTTAGAGATTTTTTTTGGATATTATAGTGAAAATGTTGTGGTATTTTAACTTGGAACTTTTTTTTATTGTTTTTATAGTGAAATTGTTGAGTTTTCTAACCTGGAACTTATTTAAATGGGTTTTACATTGAAATTGTCGAGTTTATTTAACTTGGAACTTATTTAAATGGATTCTACAATGAAATTGTTGAGTTTTTTAACTTGGAACTTTATTTTATGGTATTTAGAGTGAAATTGAAGAGTTTATTAACTTGGAAATTTTTTATGGTTTTTATAGTGAATTTGTTGAGTTTTTTAAATTGAAAATGTTTTATGGTTTTTATAGTGAATTTGTTGAGTTTTTTAACTTGGAAATTTTTTATGGATTTATGAAATTATTGAGTTTTTTTAACTTGGAACTTTTTTTTATGGTTTTTATAGTGAAATTATTGTGTTTTCTAATTTCGAACTGATTTAAATGGTTTTTATAGTTAAATATTTGAGTTTTTTTTCACTTGGAACTTTTTTTTTATAGTTTTTATAGTGAAATTGTTGAGTTTTTTTAACTTGGAACTTTTTTTTTTTATGATTTTTATTGTGAAATTGTTGAGTTTTTTTAACTTGAAACTTATTTAAATGGTTTTAATAGTGAAATTGTTGAGTTTTTTTAACTTGGATCTTTTTTATGGTTTTTATAGTGAATTTGTTTAGTTTTTTAACTTGGAACTTTATTTTATGGTATTTATAGTAAAATTGTAGAGTTTTTTAGCTTGGAAATATTTAATGGTTTTTATAGTGAATTTGTTGAGTTTTTTAACTTGGAGATTTTATATGGATTAGTGAAATTGTTGAGTTTTTTTAACTTGTAACTTATTTAAATGATTTTTAGAGTGAAATTGTTGTGTTTTTTAACTTGGAACTTTATTTTATGGTATATATAATGAAATTGAAGAGTTTTTTAACTTGGTAATATTTTATGGTTTTTATAGTGAATTTGTTGTGTTTTTTAACTCAGAGATTTTTTTTTGGATATTATAGTGAAAATGTTGAGGTTTTTAAGCTTGGAACTTTTTTTTAATGGTTTTTATAGTGAAGTTGTTGAGTTTTCTAACCTGGAACTTATTTAAATGGTTTTTACAGTTAAATTGTCGAGTTTATTTAACTTGGAACTTATTTAAATGGTTTTTAGAGTGAAATTGTTGAGTTTTTTTTAACTTGGAACTTTTTTTATGGTTTTTACAGTGAAATTGTTGAGTTTTTCTAACTTGGAACTTATTTAAATGGATTCTACAATGAAATTGTTGAGTTTTTTAACTTGGAACTTTATTTTATGGTATTTAGAGTGAAATTGAAGAGTTTATTAACTTGGAAATGTTTTATGGTTTTTATAGTGAATTTGTTGAGTTTTTAAATTGGAAATGTTTTATGGTTTTTATAGTGAATTTTTTGTGTTTTTTAACTTTGAAATTTTTATGGATTTGTGAAATTATTGAGTTTTTTTAACTTGGAACATTTTTTTATGGTTTTTATAGTGAAATTGTTGTGTTTTCTAATTTGGAACTGATTTAAATGGTTTTTATAGTTAAATATTTGAGTTTTTTTTCACTTGGAACTTTTTTTAATGGTTTTTATAGTGAAATTGTTGAGTTTTTTTAACTTGGAACTTTTTTTTTATGATTTTTATTGTGAAATTGTTGAGTTTTTTTAACTTGGAACTTATTTAAATGGTTTTAATAGTGAAATTGTTGAGTTTTTTTAACTTGGATCTTTTTTATGGTTTTTAATGGTGAATTTGTTGAGTTTTTTAACTTTGAACTTTATTTTATGGTATTTATAGTAAAATTGTAGAGTTTTTTAGCTTGGAAATATTTTATGGTTTTTATAGTGAATTTGTTGAGTTTTTTAACTTGGAGATTTTATATGGATTAGTGAAATTGTTGAGTTTTTTTTAACTTGGAACTTATTTAAATGGTTTTTAGAGTGAAATTGTTGTGTTTTTTAACTTGGAACTTTATTTTATGGTATATATAGTGAAATTGAAAAGTTTTTTAACTTGAAAATATTTTATGGTTTTTATAGTGAATTTGTTGTGTTTTTTAACTCAGAGATTTTTTTTTTTGGATATTATAGTGAAAATGTTGAGGTTTTTAAATTGGAACTTATTTTATGGTTTTTATAGTGAAATTGTTGAGTTTTCTAACCTGGAACTTATTTAAATGGTTTTTACAGTGAAATTGTCGAGTTTATTTAACTTGGAACTTATTTAAATGGTTTTTAGAGTGAAATTGTTGAGTTTTTTTTTAACTTGGAACTTTTTTTATGGTTTTTATAGTGAAATTGTTGAGTTTTTCTAACTTGGAACTTATTTAAATGGATTCTACTATGAAATTGTTGAGTTTTTTAACTTGGAACTTTATTTTATGGTATTTAGAGTGAAATTGAAGAGTTTATTAACTTGGAACTGTTTTATGGTTTTTATAGTGAATTTGTTGAGTTTTTTAAATTGGAAATGTTTTATGGTTTTTATAGTGAATTTGTTGAGTTTTTTAACTTGGAAATTTTTTATGGATTTGTGAAATTATTGAGTTTTTTTAACTTGGAACTTTTTTTTATGGTTTTTATAGTGAAATTGTTGTGTTTTCTAATTTGTAACTGATTTAAATGGTTTTTATAGTTAAATATATGAGTTTTTTTTCACTTGGAACTTTTTTTTTATGGTTTTTATAGTGAAATTGTTGAGTTTTTTTAACTTGGAAATTTTTTTTATGATTTTTATTGTGAAATTGTTGAGTTTTTTTAACTTGGAACTTATTTAAATGGTTTTAATAGTGAAATTGTTGAGTTTTTTTAACTTGGATCTTTTTTATGGTTTTTATAGTGAATTTGTTGAGTTTTTTAACTTGGAACTTTATTTTATGGTATTTATAGTAAAATTGTAGAGTTTTTTAGCTTGGAAATATTTTATTGTTTTTATAGTGAATTTGTTGTGTTTTTTAACTTAGAGATTTTTTTTGGATATTATAGTGAAAATGATGTGGTATTTTAACTTGGAACTTTTTTTTAATTGTTTTTATAGTGAAATTGTTGAGTTTTCTAACCTGGAACTTATTTAAATGGTTTTTACAGTGAAATTGTCGAGTTTATTTAACTTGGAACTTATTTAAATGGATTCTACAATGAAATTGTTGAGTTTTTTAACTTGGAACTTTATTTTATGGTATTTAGAGTGAAATTGAAGAGTTTATTAACTTGGAGATTTTTTATGGTTTTTATAGTGAATTTGTTGAGTTTTTTAAATTGAAAATGTTTTATGGTTTTTATAGTGAATTTGTTGAGTTTTTTAACTTGGAAATTTTTTATGGATTTATGAAATTATTGAGTTTTTTTAACTTGGAACTTTTTTTTATGGTTTTTATAGTGAAATTATTGTGTTTTCTAATTTCGAACTGATTTAAATGGTTTTTATAGTTAAATATTTGAGTTTTTTTTCACTTGGAACTTTTTTTTATAGTTTTTATAGTGAAATTGTTGAGTTTTTTTAACTTGGAACTTTTTTTTATGATTTTTATTGTGAAATTGTTGAGTTTTTTTAACTTGAAACTTATTTAAATGGTTTTAATAGTGAAATTGTTGAGTTTTTTTAACTTGGATCTTTTTTATGGTTTTTATAGTGAATTTGTTGAGTTTTTTAACTTGGAACTTTATTTTATGGTATTTATAGTAAAATTGTAGAGTTTTTTAGCTTGGAAATATTTTATGGTTTTTATAGTGAATTTGTTGAGTTTTTTAACTTGGAGATTTTATATGGATTAGTGAAATTGTTGAGTTTTTTTAACTTGGAACTTATTTAAATGGTTTTTAGAGTGAAATTGTTGTGTTTTTTTAACTTGGAACTTTATTTTATGGTATATATAATGAAATTGAAGAGTTTTTTAACTTGGTATAATATTTTATGGTTTTTATAGTGAATTTGTTGTGTTTTTTAACTCAGAGATTTTTTTTTTGGATATTATAGTGAAAATGTTGAGGTTTTTAAGCTTGGATCTTTTTTTTATGGTTTTTATAGTGAAATTGTTGAGTTTTCTAACCTGGAACTTATTTAAATGGTTTTTACAGTGAAATTGTCGAGTTTATTTAACTTGGAACTTATTTAAATGGTTTTTAGAGTGAAATTGTTGAGTTTTTTTTTAACTTGGAACTTTTTTTATGGTTTTTATAGTGAAATTGTTGAGTTTTTCTAACTTGGAACTTATTTAAATGGATTCTACAATGAAATTGTTGAGTTTTTTAACTTGGAACTTTATTTTATGGTATTTAGAGTGAAATTGAAGAGTTTATTAACTTGGAGATTTTTTATGGTTTTTATAGTGAATTTGTTGAGTTTTTTAAATTGAAAATGTTTTATGGTTTTTATAGTGAATTTGTTGAGTTTTTTAACTTGGAAATTTTTTATGGATTTATGAAATTATTGAGTTTTTTTAACTTGGAACTTTTTTTTATGGTTTTTATAGTGAAATTATTGTGTTTTCTAATTTCGAACTGATTTAAATGGTTTTTATAGTTAAATATTTGAGTTTTTTTTCACTTGGAACTTTTTTTTATAGTTTTTATAGTGAAATTGTTGAGTTTTTTTAACTTGGAACTTTTTTTTATGATTTTTATTGTGAAATTGTTGAGTTTTTTTAACTTGAAACTTATTTAAATGGTTTTAATAGTGAAATTGTTGAGTTTTTTTAACTTGGATCTTTTTTATGGTTTTTATAGTGAATTTGTTGAGTTTTTTAACTTGGAACTTTATTTTATGGTATTTATAGTAAAATTGTAGAGTTTTTTAGCTTGGAAATATTTTATGGTTTTTATAGTGAATTTGTTGAGTTTTTTAACTTGGAGATTTTATATGGATTAGTGAAATTGTTGAGTTTTTTTAACTTGGAACTTATTTAAATGGTTTTTAGAGTGAAATTGTTGTGTTTTTTTAACTTGGAACTTTATTTTATGGTATATATAATGAAATTGAAGAGTTTTTTAACTTGGTATAATATTTTATGGTTTTTATAGTGAATTTGTTGAGTTTTTCTAACTTGGAACTTATTTAAATGGATTCTACAATGAAATTGTTGAGTTTTTTAACTTGGAACTTTATTTTATGGTATTTAGAGTGAAATTGAAGAGTTTATTAACTTGGAACTGTTTTATGGTTTTTATAGTGAATTTGTTGAGTTTTTTAAATTGGAAATGTTTTATGGTTTTTATAGTGAATTTGTTGAGTTTTTTAACTTGGAAATTTTTTATGGATTTGTGAAATTATTGAGTTTTTTTAACTTGGAACTTTTTTTAATGGTTTTTATAGTGAAATTGTTGTGTTTTCTAATTTGTAACTGATTTAAATGGTTTTTATAGTTAAATATATGAGTTTTTTTTCACTTGGAACTTTTTTTTATGATTTTTATAGTGAAATTGTTGAGTTTTTTTAACTTGGAACTTTTTTTTTATGATTTTTATTGTGAAATTGTTGAGTTTTTTTAACTTGGAACTTATTTAAATGGTTTTAATAGTGAAATTGTTGAGTTTTTTTAACTTGGATCTTTTTTATGGTTTTTATAGTGAATTTGTTGAGTTTTTTAACTTGGAACTTTATTTTATGGTATTTATAGTAAAATTGTAGAGTTTTTTAGCTTGGAAATATTTTATTGTTTTTATAGTGAATTTGTTGTGTTTTTTAACTTAGAGATTTTTTTTGGATATTATAGTGAAAATGTTGTGGTATTTTAACTTGAAACTTTTTTTATTGTTTTTATAGTGAAATTGTTGAGTTTTCTAACCTGGAACTTATTTAAATGGTTTTTACAGTGAAATTGTCGAGTTTATTTAACTTGGAACTTATTTAAATGGATTCTACAATGAAATAGTTGAGTTTTTTAACTTGGAACTTTATTTTATGGTATTTAGAGTGAAATTGAAGAGTTTATTAACTTGGAAATTTTTTATGGTTTTTGTAGTGAATTTGTTGAGTTTTTTAAATTGAAAATGTTTTACGGTTTTTATAGTGAATTTGTTGAGTTTTTTAACTTGGAAATTTTTATGGATTTATGAAATTATTGAGTTTTTTTAACTTGGAACTTTTTTTTTATGGTTTTTATAGTGAAATTGTTGTGTTTTCTAATTTCGAACTGATTTAAATGGTTTTTATAGTTAAATATTTGAGTTTTTTTTCACTTGGAACTTTTTTTTATAGTTTTTATAGTGAAATTGTTGAGTTTTTTTAACTTGGAACTTTTTTTTTATGATTTTTATTGTGAAATTGTTGAGTTTTTTTAACTTGAAACTTATTTAAATGGTTTTAATAGTGAAATTGTTGAGTTTTTTTAACTTAGATGTTTTTTATGGTTTTTATAGTGAATTTGTTGAGTTTTTTAACTTGGAACTTTATTTTATGGTATTTATAGTAAAATTGTAGAGTTTTTTAGCTTGGAAATATTTTATGGTTTTTATAGTGAATTTGTTGAGCTTTTTAACTTGGAGATTTTATATGGATTAGTGAAATTGTTGAGTTTTTTTAACTTGGAACTTATTTAAATGGTTTTTAGAGTGAAATTGTTGTGTTTTTTAACTTGGAACTTTATTTTATGGTATATATAGTGAAATTGAAAAGTTTTTTAACTTGGAAATATTTTATGGTTTTTATTGTGAATTTGTTGTGTTTTTTAACTCAGAGATTTTTTTTTTTGGATATTATAGTGAAAATATTGAGGTTTTTTAACTTGGAACTTTTTTTTATGGTTTTTATAGTGAAATTGTTGAGTTTTCTAACCTGGAACTTATTTAAATGGTTTTTACAGTGAAATTGTCGAGTTTATTTAACTTGAAACTTATTTAAATGGTTTTTAGAGTGAAATTGTTGAGTTTTTTTTTTAACTTGGAACTTTTTTTATGGTTTTTACAGTGAAATTGTTGAGTTTTTCTAACTTGGAACTTATTTAAATGGATTCTACAATGAAATTGTTGAGTTTTTTAACTTGGAACTTTATTTTATGGTATTTAGAGTGAAATTGAAGAGTTTATTAACCTGGAAATGTTTTATGGTTTTTATAGTGAATTTGTTGAGTTTTTAAATTGGAAATGTTTTATGGTTTTTATAGTGAATTTTTTGTGTTTTTTAACTTTGAAATTTTTATGGATTTGTGAAATTATTGAGTTTTTTTAACTTGGAACATTTTTTTTATGGTTTTTATAGTGAAATTGTTGTGTTTTCTAATTTGGAACTGATTTAAATGGTTTTTATAGTTAAATATTTGAGTTTTTTTTCACTTGGAACTTTTTTTAATGGTTTTTATAGTGAAATTGTTGAGTTTTTTTAACTTGGAACTTTTTTTTTATGATTTTTATTGTGAAATTGTTGAGTTTTTTTAACTTGTAACTTATTTAAATGGTTTTAATAGTGAAATTGTTGAGTTTTTTTAACTTGGATCTTTTTTATGGTTTTTAATGGTGAATTTTTTGAGTTTTTTAACTTGGAACTTTATTTTATGGTATTTATAGTAAAATTGTAGAGTTTTTTAGCTTGGAAATATTTTATGGTTTTTATAGTGAATTTGTTGAGTTTTTTAACTTGGAGATTTTATATGGATTAGTGAAATTGTTGAGTTTTTTTTAACTTGGAACAACTTATTTAAATGGTTTTTAGAGTGAAATTGTTGTGTTTTTTAACTTGGAACTTTATTTTATGGTATATATAGTGAAATTGAAAAGTTTTTTAACTTGGAAATATTTTATGGTTTTTATAGTGAATTTGTTGTGTTTTTTAACTCAGAGATTTTTTTTGTGTGGATATTATAGTGAAAATGTTGAGGTTTTTTAACTTGGAACTTTTTTTTATGGTTTTTATAGTGAAATTGTTGAGTTTTCTAACCTGGAACTTATTTAAATGGTTTTTACAGTGAAATTGTCGAGTTTATTTAACTTGGAACTTATTTAAATGGTTTTTAGAGTGAAATTGTTGAGTTTTTTTTTTTAACTTGGAACTTTTATTATGGTTTTTATAGTGAAATTGTTGAGTTTTTCTAACTTGGAACTTATTTAAATGGATTCTACAATGAAATTGTTGAGTTTTTTAACTTGGAACTTTATTTTATGGTATTTAGAGTGAAATTGAAGAGTTTATTAACTTGGAACTGTTTTATGGTTTTTATAGTGAATTTGTTGAGTTTTTTAAATTGGAAATGATTTATGGTTTTTATAGTGAATTTGTTGAGTTTTTTAACTTGGAAATTTTTTATGGATTTTTGAAATTATTGAGTTTTTTTAACTTGGAACTTTTTTTAATGGTTTTTATAGTGAAATTGTTGTGTTTTCTAATTTGTAACTGATTTAAATGGTTTTTATAGTTAAATATATGAGTTTTTTTTCACTTGGAACTTTTTTTTTATGATTTTTATAGTGAAATTGTTGAGTTTTTTTAACTTGGAACTTTTTTTTTATGATTTTTATTGTGAAATTGTTGAGTTTTTTTAACTTGGAACTTATTTAAATGGTTTTAATAGTGAAATTGTTGAGTTTTTTTAACTTGGATCTTTTTTATGGTTTTTATAGTGAATTTGTTGAGTTTTTTAACTTGGAACTTTATTTTATGGTATTTATAGTAAAATTGTAGAGTTTCTTAGCTTGGAAATATTTTATTGTTTTTATAGTGAATTTGTTGTGTTTTTTAACTTAGAGATTTTTTTTGGATATTATAGGGAAAATGTTGTGGTATTTTAACTTGAAACTTTTTTTTATTGTTTTTATATTGAAATTGTTGAGTTTTCTAACCTGGAACTTATTTAAATGGTTTTTATAGTGAAATTGTTGAGTTTTTCTAACTTGGAACTTATTTAAATGGATTCTACAATGAAATTGTTGAGTTTTTTAACTTGGAACTTTATTTTATGGTATTTAGAGTGAAATTGATGAGTTTATTAACTTGGAACTGTTTTATGGTTTTTATAGTGAATTTGTTGAGTTTTTTAAATTGAAAATGTTTTATGGTTTTTATAGTGAATTTGTTGAGTTTTTTAACTTGGAAATTTTTTTTGGATTTATGAAATTAATGAGTTTTTTTAACTTGGAACTTTTTTTTATGGTTTTTATAGTGAAATTGTTGTGTTTTCTAATTTCGAACTGATTTAAATGGTTTTTATAGTTAAATATTTGAGTTTTTTTTCACTTGGAACTTTTTTTTATAGTTTTTATAGTGAAATTGTTGAGTTTTTTTAACTTGGAACTTTTTTTTATGATTTTTATTGTGAAATTGTTGAGTTTTTTTAACTTGAAACTTATTTAAATGGTTTTAATAGTGAAATTGTTGAGTTTTTTTAACTTGGATCTTTTTTATGGTTTTTATAGTGAATTTGTTGAGTTTTTTAACTTGGAACTTTATTTTATGGTATTTATAGTAAAATTGTAGAGTTTTTTAGCTTGGAAATATTTTATGGTTTTTATAGTGAATTTGTTGAGTTTTTTAACTTGGAGATTTTATATGGATTAGTGAAATTGTTGAGTTTTTTTAACTTGGAACTTATTTAAATGGTTTTTAGAGTGAAATTGTTGTGTTTTTTTAACTTGGAACTTTATTTTATGGTATATATAATGAAATTGAAGAGTTTTTTAACTTGGTATAATATTTTATGGTTTTTATAGTGAATTTGTTGAGTTTTTCTAACTTGGAACTTATTTAAATGGATTCTACAATGAAATTGTTGAGTTTTTTAACTTGGAACTTTATTTTATGGTATTTAGAGTGAAATTGAAGAGTTTATTAACTTGGAACTGTTTTATGGTTTTTATAGTGAATTTGTTGAGTTTTTTAAATTGGAAATGTTTTATGGTTTTTATAGTGAATTTGTTGAGTTTTTTAACTTGGAAATTTTTTATGGATTTGTGAAATTATTGAGTTTTTTTAACTTGGAACTTTTTTTAATGGTTTTTATAGTGAAATTGTTGTGTTTTCTAATTTGTAACTGATTTAAATGGTTTTTATAGTTAAATATATGAGTTTTTTTTCACTTGGAACTTTTTTTTATGATTTTTATAGTGAAATTGTTGAGTTTTTTTAACTTGGAACTTTTTTTTTATGATTTTTATTGTGAAATTGTTGAGTTTTTTTAACTTGGAACTTATTTAAATGGTTTTAATAGTGAAATTGTTGAGTTTTTTTAACTTGGATCTTTTTTATGGTTTTTATAGTGAATTTGTTGAGTTTTTTAACTTGGAACTTTATTTTATGGTATTTATAGTAAAATTGTAGAGTTTTTTAGCTTGGAAATATTTTATTGTTTTTATAGTGAATTTGTTGTGTTTTTTAACTTAGAGATTTTTTTTGGATATTATAGTGAAAATGTTGTGGTATTTTAACTTGAAACTTTTTTTATTGTTTTTATAGTGAAATTGTTGAGTTTTCTAACCTGGAACTTATTTAAATGGTTTTTACAGTGAAATTGTCGAGTTTATTTAACTTGGAACTTATTTAAATGGATTCTACAATGAAATAGTTGAGTTTTTTAACTTGGAACTTTATTTTATGGTATTTAGAGTGAAATTGAAGAGTTTATTAACTTGGAAATTTTTTATGGTTTTTGTAGTGAATTTGTTGAGTTTTTTAAATTGAAAATGTTTTACGGTTTTTATAGTGAATTTGTTGAGTTTTTTAACTTGGAAATTTTTATGGATTTATGAAATTATTGAGTTTTTTTAACTTGGAACTTTTTTTTTATGGTTTTTATAGTGAAATTGTTGTGTTTTCTAATTTCGAACTGATTTAAATGGTTTTTATAGTTAAATATTTGAGTTTTTTTTCACTTGGAACTTTTTTTTATAGTTTTTATAGTGAAATTGTTGAGTTTTTTTAACTTGGAACTTTTTTTTTATGATTTTTATTGTGAAATTGTTGAGTTTTTTTAACTTGAAACTTATTTAAATGGTTTTAATAGTGAAATTGTTGAGTTTTTTTAACTTAGATGTTTTTTATGGTTTTTATAGTGAATTTGTTGAGTTTTTTAACTTGGAACTTTATTTTATGGTATTTATAGTAAAATTGTAGAGTTTTTTAGCTTGGAAATATTTTATGGTTTTTATAGTGAATTTGTTGAGCTTTTTAACTTGGAGATTTTATATGGATTAGTGAAATTGTTGAGTTTTTTTAACTTGGAACTTATTTAAATGGTTTTTAGAGTGAAATTGTTGTGTTTTTTAACTTGGAACTTTATTTTATGGTATATATAGTGAAATTGAAAAGTTTTTTAACTTGGAAATATTTTATGGTTTTTATTGTGAATTTGTTGTGTTTTTTAACTCAGAGATTTTTTTTTTTTGGATATTATAGTGAAAATATTGAGGTTTTTTAACTTGGAACTTTTTTTTATGGTTTTTATAGTGAAATTGTTGAGTTTTCTAACCTGGAACTTATTTAAATGGTTTTTACAGTGAAATTGTCGAGTTTATTTAACTTGAAACTTATTTAAATGGTTTTTAGAGTGAAATTGTTGAGTTTTTTTTTTAACTTGGAACTTTTTTTATGGTTTTTACAGTGAAATTGTTGAGTTTTTCTAACTTGGAACTTATTTAAATGGATTCTACAATGAAATTGTTGAGTTTTTTAACTTGGAACTTTATTTTATGGTATTTAGAGTGAAATTGAAGAGTTTATTAACCTGGAAATGTTTTATGGTTTTTATAGTGAATTTGTTGAGTTTTTAAATTGGAAATGTTTTATGGTTTTTATAGTGAATTTTTTGTGTTTTTTAACTTTGAAATTTTTATGGATTTGTGAAATTATTGAGTTTTTTTAACTTGGAACATTTTTTTTTTGGTTTTTATAGTGAAATTGTTGTGTTTTCTAATTTGGAACTGATTTAAATGGTTTTTATAGTTAAATATTTGAGTTTTTTTTCACTTGGAACTTTTTTTAATGGTTTTTATAGTGAAATTGTTGAGTTTTTTTAACTTGGAACTTTTTTTTTATGATTTTTATTGTGAAATTGTTGAGTTTTTTTAACTTGTAACTTATTTAAATGGTTTTAATAGTGAAATTGTTGAGTTTTTTTAACTTGGATCTTTTTTATGGTTTTTAATGGTGAATTTTTTGAGTTTTTTAACTTGGAACTTTATTTTATGGTATTTATAGTAAAATTGTAGAGTTTTTTAGCTTGGAAATATTTTATGGTTTTTATAGTGAATTTGTTGAGTTTTTTAACTTGGAGATTTTATATGGATTAGTGAAATTGTTGAGTTTTTTTTAACTTGGAACAACTTATTTAAATGGTTTTTAGAGTGAAATTGTTGTGTTTTTTAACTTGGAACTTTATTTTATGGTATATATAGTGAAATTGAAAAGTTTTTTAACTTGGAAATATTTTATGGTTTTTATAGTGAATTTGTTGTGTTTTTTAACTCAGAGATTTTTTTTGTGTGGATATTATAGTGAAAATGTTGAGGTTTTTTAACTTGGAACTTTTTTTTATGGTTTTTATAGTGAAATTGTTGAGTTTTCTAACCTGGAACTTATTTAAATGGTTTTTACAGTGAAATTGTCGAGTTTATTTAACTTGGAACTTATTTAAATGGTTTTTAGAGTGAAATTGTTGAGTTTTTTTTTTTAACTTGGAACTTTTATTATGGTTTTTATAGTGAAATTGTTGAGTTTTTCTAACTTGGAACTTATTTAAATGGATTCTACAATGAAATTGTTGAGTTTTTTAACTTGGAACTTTATTTTATGGTATTTAGAGTGAAATTGAAGAGTTTATTAACTTGGAACTGTTTTATGGTTTTTATAGTGAATTTGTTGAGTTTTTTAAATTGGAAATGATTTATGGTTTTTATAGTGAATTTGTTGAGTTTTTTAACTTGGAAATTTTTTATGGATTTTTGAAATTATTGAGTTTTTTTAACTTGGAACTTTTTTTAATGGTTTTTATAGTGAAATTGTTGTGTTTTCTAATTTGTAACTGATTTAAATGGTTTTTATAGTTAAATATATGAGTTTTTTTTCACTTGGAACTTTTTTTTTATGATTTTTATAGTGAAATTGTTGAGTTTTTTTAACTTGGAACTTTTTTTTTATGATTTTTATTGTGAAATTGTTGAGTTTTTTTAACTTGGAACTTATTTAAATGGTTTTAATAGTGAAATTGTTGAGTTTTTTTAACTTGGATCTTTTTTATGGTTTTTATAGTGAATTTGTTGAGTTTTTTAACTTGGAACTTTATTTTATGGTATTTATAGTAAAATTGTAGAGTTTCTTAGCTTGGAAATATTTTATTGTTTTTATAGTGAATTTGTTGTGTTTTTTAACTTAGAGATTTTTTTTGGATATTATAGGGAAAATGTTGTGGTATTTTAACTTGAAACTTTTTTTTATTGTTTTTATATTGAAATTGTTGAGTTTTCTAACCTGGAACTTATTTAAATGGTTTTTATAGTGAAATTGTTGAGTTTTTCTAACTTGGAACTTATTTAAATGGATTCTACAATGAAATTGTTGAGTTTTTTAACTTGGAACTTTATTTTATGGTATTTAGAGTGAAATTGATGAGTTTATTAACTTGGAACTGTTTTATGGTTTTTATAGTGAATTTGTTGAGTTTTTTAAATTGAAAATGTTTTATAGTTTTTATAGTGAATTTGTTGAGTTTTTTAACTTGGAAATTTTTTTTGGATTTATGAAATTAATGAGTTTTTTTAACTTGGAACTTTTTTTTATGGTTTTTATAGTGAAATTGTTGTGTTTTCTAATTTCGAACTGATTTAAATGGTTTTTATAGTTAAATATTTGAGTTTTTTTTCACTTGGAACTTTTTTTTATAGTTTTTATAGTGAAATTGTTGAGTTTTTTTAACTTGGAACTTTTTTTTTATGATTTTTATTGTGAAATTGTTGAGTTTTTTTAACTTGAAACTTATTTAAATGGTTTTAATAGTGAAATTGTTGAGTTTTTTTAACTTGGATCTTTTTTATGGTTTTTATAGTGAATTTGTTGAGTTTTTTAACTTGGAACTTTATTTTATGGTATTTATAGTAAAATTGTAGAGTTTTTTAGCTTGGAAATATTTTATGGTTTTTATAGTGAATTTGTTGAGTTTTTTAACATGGAGATTTTATATGGATTAGTGAAATTGTTGAGTTTTTTTAACTTGGAACTTATTTAAATGGTTTTTAGAGTGAAATTGTTGTGTTTTTTAACTTGGAACTTTATTTTATGGTATATATAATGAAATTGAAGAGTTTTTTAACTTGGTAATATTTTATGGTTTCTATAGTGAATTTGTTGTGTTTTTTAACTCAGAGATTTTTTTTTTTGGATATTATAGTGAAAATGTTGAGGTTTTTAAGCTTGGAACTTTTTTTTTATGGTTTTTATAGTGAAATTGTTGAGTTTTCTAACCTGGAACTTATTTAAATGGTTTTTACAGTGAAATTGTCGAGTTTATTTAACTTGGAACTTTTTTAAATAGTTTTTAGAGTGAAATTGTTGAGTTTTTTTTTAACTTGGAATTTTTTTTATGGTTTTTACAGTGAAATTGTTGAGTTTTTCTAACTTGGAACTTATTTAAATGGATTCTACAATGAAATTGTTGAGTTTTTTAACTTGGAACTTTATTTTATGGTATTTAGAGTGAAATTGAAGAGTTTATTAACTTGGAAATGTTTTATGGTTTTTATAGTGAATTTGTTGAGTTTTTAAATTGGAAATGTTTTATGGTTTTTATAGTGATTTTTTTGTGTTTTTTAACTTTGAAATTTTTATGGATTTGTGAAATTATTGAGTTTTTTTAACTTGGAACATTTTTTTTATGGTTTTTATAGTGAAATTGTTGTGTTTTCTAATTTGGAACTGATTTAAATGGTTTTTATAGTTAAATATTTGAGTTTTTTTTCACTTGGAACTCTTTTTAATGGTTTTTATAGTGAAATTGTTGAGTTTTTTTAACTTGGAACTTTTTTTTATGATTTTTATTGTGAAATTGTTGAGTTTTTTTAACTTGGAACTTATTTAAATGGTTTTAATAGTGAAATTGTTGAGTTTTTTTAACTTGGATCTTTTTTATGGTTTTTAATGGTGAATTTGTTGAGTTTTTTAACTTGGAACTTTATTTTATGGTATTTATAGTAAAATTGTAGAGTTTTTTAGCTTGGAAATATTTTATGGTTTTTATAGTGAATTTGTTGACTTTTTTAACTTGGAGATTTTATATGGATTAGTGAAATTGTTGAGTTTTTTTAACTTGGAACTTATTTAAATGGTTTTTAGAGTGAAATTGTTGTGTTTTTTAACTTGGAACCTTATTTTATGGTATATATAGTGAAATTGAAACGTTTTTTAACTTGGAAATATTTTATGGTTTTTTATGGTGAATTTGTTGTGTTTTTTAACTCAGAGATTTTTTTTTTTGGATATTATAGTGAAAATGTTGAGGTTTTTTAACTTGGAACTTTTTTTAGGGTTTTTATAGTGAAATTGTTGAGTTTTCTAACCTGGAACTTATTTAAATGGTTTTTACAGTGAAATTGTCGAGTTTATTTAACTTGGAACTTATTTAAATAGTTTTTAGAGTGAAATTGTTGAGTTTTTTTTTTAACTTGGAACTTTTTTTATGGTTTTTATAGTGAAATTGTTGAGTTTTTCTAACTTGGAACTTATTTAAATGGATTCTACAATGAAATTGTTGAGTTTTTTAACTTGGAACTTTATTTTATGGTATTTAGAGTGAAATTGATGAGTTTATTAACTTGGAACTGTTTTATGGTTTTTATAGTGAATTTGTTGAGTTTTTTAAATTGGAAATGTTTTATGGTTTTTATAGTGAATTTGTTGAGTTTTTTAACTTGGATATTTTTTATGGATTTGTGAAATTATTGAGTTTTTTTAACTTTGAACTTTTTTTTATGGTTTTTATAGTGAAATTGTTGTGTTTTCTAATTTGTAACTGATTTAAATGGTTTTTATAGTTAAATATATGAGTTTTTTTTCACTTGGAACTTTTTTTTATGGTTTTTATAGTGAAATTGTTGAGTTTTTTTAATTTGGAACTTTTTTTTTATGATTTTTATTGTGAAATTGTTGAGTTTTTTTAACTTGGAACTTATTTAAATGGTTTTAATAGTGAAATTGTTGAGTTTTTTTAACTTGGATCTTTTTTATGGTTTTTATAGTGAATTTGTTGAGTTTTTTAACTTGGAACTTTATTTTATGGTATTTATAGTAAAATTGTAGAGTTTTTTAGCTTGTAAATATTTTATTGTTTTTATAGTGAATTTGTTGTGTTTTTTAACTCAGAGATTTTTTTTGGATATTATAGTGAAAATGTTGTGGTATTTTAACTTGGAACTTTTTTTATGGTTTTTATAGTGAAATTGTTGAGTTTTCTAACCTGGAACTTATTTAAATGGTTTTTACAGTGAAATTGTCGAGTTTATTTAACTTGGAACTTATTTAAATGGATTCTACAATGAAATTGTTGAGTTTTTTAACTTGGAACTTTATTTTATGGTATTTAGAGTGAAATTGAAGAGTTTATTAACTTGGAAATTTTTTATGGTTTTTATAGTGAATTTGTTGAGTTTTTTAAATTGAAAATGTTTTATGGTTTTTATAGTGAATTTGTTGTGTTTTTTAACTCAGAGATTTTTTTTTTGGATATTATAGTGAAAATGTTGAGGTTTTTAAGCTTGGAACTTTTTTTTATGGTTTTTATAGTGAAATTGTTGAGTTTTCTAACCTGGAACTTATTTAAATGGTTTTTACAGTGAAATTGTCGAGTTTATTTAACTTGGAACTTATTTAAATGGTTTTTAGAGTGAAATTGTTGAGTTTTTTTTTAACTTGGAACTTTTTTTTTATGTTTTTTACAGTGAAATTGTTGAGTTTTTCTAACTTGGAACTTATTTAAATGGATTCTACAATGAAATTGTTGAGTTTTTTAACTTGGAACTTTATTTTGTGGTATTTAGAGTGAAATTGAAGAGTTTATTAACTTGGAAATGTTTTATGGTTTTTATAGTGAATTTGTTGAGTTTTTAAATTGGAAATGTTTTATGGTTTTTATAGTGAATTTTTTGTGTTTTTTAACTTTGAAATTTTTATGGATTTGTGAAATTATTGAGTTTTTTTAACTTGGAACATTTTTTTTTTATGGTTTTTATAGTGAAATTGTTGTGTTTTCTAATTTGGAACTGATTTAAATGGTTTTTATAGTTAAATATTTGAGTTTTTTTTCACTTGGAACTTGTTTTTAATGATTTTTATAGTGAAATTGTTGAGTTTTTTTAACTTGGAACTTTTTTTTAATGATTTTTATTGTGAAATTGTTGAGTTTTTTTAACTCGGAACTTATTTAAATGGTTTTAATAGTGAAATTGTTGAGTTTTTTTAACTTGGATCTTTTTTATGGTTTTTAATGGTGAATTTGTTGAGTTTTTTAACCTTGAACTTTATTTTATAGTATTTATAGTAAAATTGTAGAGTTTTTTAGCTTGGAAATATTTTATGGTTTTTATAGTGAATTTGTTGAGTTTTTTAACTTGGAGATTTTATATGGATTAGTGAAATTGTTGAGTTTTTTTAACTTGGAACTTATTTAAATGGTTTTTAGAGTGAAATTGTTGTGTTTTTTAACTTGGAAATTTATTTTATGGTATTTAGAGTGAAATTGAAGAGTTTATTAACTTGCAAATGTTTTATGGATTTTATAGTGAATTTGTTGAGTTTTTTAAATTGAAAATGTTTTATGGTTTTTATAGTGAATTTGTTGAATGTTTTAACTTGGAAATTTTTTATGGATTTATGAAATTATTGAGTTTTTTTAACTTGGAACTTTTTTTTATGGTTTTTATAGTGAAATTGTTGTGTTTTCTAATTTCGAACTGATTTAAATGGTTTTTATAGTTAAATATTTGAGTTTTTTTTCACTTGAAACTTTTTTTATAGTTTTTATAGTGAAATTGTTGAGTTTTTTTAACTTGGAAGTTTTTTTTTATGATTTTTATTGTGAAATTGTTGAGTTTTTTTAACTTGGAACTTATTTAAATGGTTTTAATAGTGAAATTGTTGAGTTTTTTTAACTTGGATCTTTTTTATGGTTTTTATAGTGAATTTGTTGAGTTTTTTAACTTGGAACTTTATTTTATGGTATTTATAGTAAAATTGTAGAGTTTTTTAGCTTGGAAATATTTTATGGTTTTTATAGTGAATTTGTTGAGTTTTTTAACTTGGAGATTTTATATGGATTATTGAAATTGTTGAGTTTTTTTAACTTGGAACTTATTTAAATGGTTTTTAGAGTGAAATTGTTGTGTTTTTTAACTTGGAACTTTATTTTATGGTATATATAATGAAATTGAAGAGTTTTTTAACTTGGTAATATTTTATGGTTTTTATAGTGAATTTGTTGTGTTTTTTAACTCAGAGATTTTTTTTTTTGGATATTATAGTGAAAATGTTGAGGTTTTTAAGCTTGGAACTTTTTTTTATGGTTTTTATAGTGAAATTGTTGAGTTTTCTAACCTGGAACTTATTTAAATGGTTTTTACAGTGAAATTGTCGAGTTTATTTAACTTGGAACTTATTTAAATGGTTTTTAGAGTGAAATTGTTGAGTTTTTTTTTAACTTGGAACTTTTTTTTTATGGTTTTTACAGTGAAATTGTTGAGTTTTTCTAACTTGGAACTTATTTAAATGGATTCTACAATGAAATTGTTGAGTTTTTTAACTTGGAACTTTATTTTATGGTATTTAGAGTGAAATTGAAGAGTTTATTAACTTGGAAATGTTTTATGGTTTTTATAGTGAATTTGTTGAGTTTTTAAATTGGAAATGTTTTATGGTTTTTATAGTGAATTTTTTGTGTTTTTTAACTTTGAAATTTTTATGGATTTGTGAAATTATTGAGTTTTTTTAACTTGGAACATTTTTTTTAATGGTTTTTATAGTGAAATTGTTGTGTTTTCTAATTTGGAACTGATTTAAATGGTTTTTATAGTTAAATATTTGAGTTTTTTTTCACTTGGAACTTGTTTTTAATGATTTTTATAGTGAAATTGTTGAGTTTTTTTAACTTGGAACTTTTTTTTTATGATTTTTATTGTGAAATTGTTGAGTTTTTTTAACTTGGAACTTATTTAAATGGTTTTAATAGTGAAATTGTTGAGTTTTTTTAACTTGGATCTTTTTTATGGTTTTTAATGGTGAATTTGTTGAGTTTTTTAACTTGGAACTTTATTTTATAGTATTTATAGTAAAATTGTAGAGTTTTTTTAGCTAGGAAATATTTTATGGTTTTTATAGTGAATTTGTTGAGTTTTTTAACGTGGAGATTTTATATGGATTAGTGAAATTGTTGAGTTTTTTTAACTTGGAACTTATTTAAATGGTTTTTAGAGTGAAATTGTTGTGTTTTTTAACTTGGAACTTTATTTTATGGTATTTAGAGTGAAATTGAAGAGTTTATTAACTTGGAAATGTTTTATGGATTTTATAGTGAATTTGTTGAGTTTTTTAAATTGAAAATGTTTTATATTTTTTATAGTGAATTTGTTGAATGTTTTAACTTGGAAATTTTTTATGGATTTATGAAATTATTGAGTTTTTTTAACTTGGAACTTTTTTTTTATGGTTTTTATAGTGAAATTGTTGTGTTTTCTAATTTCGAACTGATTTAAATGGTTTTTATAGTTAAATATTTGAGTTTTTTTTCACTTGAAACTTTTTTTATAGTTTTTATAGTGAAATTGTTGAGTTTTTTTAACTTGGAACTTTTTTTTTATGATTTTTATTGTGAAATTGTTGAGTTTTTTTAACTTGGAACTTATTTAAATGGTTTTAATAGTGAAATTGTTGAGTTTTTTTAATTTGGATCTTTTTTATGGTTTTTGTAGTGAATTTGTTGAGTTTTTTAACTTGGAACTTTATTTTATGGTATTTATAGTAAAATTGTAGAGTTTTTTAGCTTGGAAATATTTTATGGTTTTTATAGTGAATTTGTTGAGTTTTTTAACTTGGAGATTTTATATGGATTAGTGAAATTGTTGAGTTTTTTTAACTTGGAACTTATTTAAATGGTTTTTAGAGTGAAATTGTTGTGTTTTTTAACTTGGAACTTTATTTTATGGTATATATAATGAAATTGAAGAGTTTTTTAACTTGGTAATATTTTATGGTTTTTATAGTGAATTTGTTGTGTTTTTTAACTCAGAGATTTTTTTTTTTTGGATATTATAGTGAAAATGTTGAGGTTTTTAAGATTGGAACTTTTTTTTATGGTTTTTATAGTGAAATTGTTGAGTTTTCTAACCTGGAACTTATTTAAATGGTTTTTACAGTGAAATTGTCGAGTTTATTTAACTTGGAACTTATTTAAATGGTTTTTAGAGTGAAATTGTTGAGTTTTTTTTTAACTTGGAACTTTTTTTTTATGGTTTTTACAGTGAAATTGTTGAGTTTTTCTAACTTGGAACTTATTTAAATGGATTCTACAATGAAATTGTTGAGTTTTTTAACTTGGAACTTTATTTTATGGTATTTAGAGTGAAATTGAAGAGTTTATTAACTTGGAAATGTTTTATGGTTTTTATAGTGAATTTGTTGAGTTTTTAAATTGGAAATGTTTTATGGTTTTTATAGTGAATTTTTTGTGTTTTTTAACTTTGAAATTTTTATGGATTTGTGAAATTATTGAGTTTTTTTAACTTGGAACATTTTTTTTTATGGTTTTTATAGTGAAATTGTTGTGTTTTCTAATTTGGAACTGATTTAAATGGTTTTTATAGTTAAATATTTGAGTTTTTTTTCACTTGGAACTTGTTTTTAATGATTTTTATAGTGAAATTGTTGAGTTTTTTTAACTTGGAACTTTTTTTTTATGATTTTTATTGTGAAATTGTTGAGTTTTTTTAACTTGGAACTTATTTAAATGGTTTTAATAGTGAAATTGTTGAGTTTTTTTAACTTGGATCTTTTTTATGGTTTTTAATGGTGAATTTGTTGAGTTTTTTAACTTGGAACTTTATTTTATAGTATTTATAGTAAAATTGTAGAGTTTTTTAGCTTGGAAATATTTTATGGTTTTTATAGTGAATTTGTTGAGTTTTTTAACGTGGAGATTTTATATGGATTAGTGAAATTGTTGAGTTTTTTTAACTTGGAACTTATTTAAATGGTTTTTAGAGTGAAATTGTTGTGTTTTTTAACTTGGAACTTTATTTTATGGTATTTAGAGTGAAATTGAAGAGTTTATTAACTTGGAAATGTTTTATGGATTTTATAGTGAATTTGTTGAGTTTTTTAAATTGAAAATGTTTTATATTTTTTATAGTGAATTTGTTGAATGTTTTAACTTGGAAATTTTTTATGGATTTATGAAATTATTGAGTTTTTTTAACTTGGAACTTTTTTTTTATGGTTTTTATAGTGAAATTGTTGTGTTTTCTAATTTCGAACTGATTTAAATGGTTTTTATAGTTAAATATTTGAGTTTTTTTCACTTGAAACTTTTTTTATAGTTTTTATAGTGAAATTGTTGAGTTTTTTTAACTTGCAACTTTTTTTTTATGATTTTTATTGTGAAATTGTTGAGTTTTTTTAACTTGGAACTTATTTAAATGGTTTTAATAGTGAAATTGTTGAGTTTTTTTAACTTGGATCTTTTTTATGGTTTTTGTAGTGAATTTGTTGAGTTTTTTAACTTGGAACTTTATTTTATGGTATTTATAGTAAAATTGTAGAGTTTTTTAGCTTGGAAATATTTTATGGTTTTTATAGTGAATTTGTTGAGTTTTTTAACTTGGAGATTTTATATGGATTAGTGAAATTGTTGAGTTTTTTTAACTTGGAACTTATTTAAATGGTTTTTAGAGTGAAATTGTTGTGTTTTTTAACTTGGAACTTTATTTTATGGTATATATAATGAAATTGAAGAGTTTTTTAACTTGGTAATATTTTATGGTTTTTATAGTGAATTTGTTGTGTTTTTTAACTCAGAGATTTTTTTTTTGGATATTATAGTGAAAATGTTGAGGTTTTTTAACTTGGAACTTTTTTTATGGTTTTTATAGTGAAATTGTTGAGTTTTCTAACCTGGAACTTATTTAAATGGTTTTTACAGTGAAATTGTCGAGTTTATTTAACTTGGAACTTATTTAAATGGTTTTTAGAGTGAAATTGTTGAGTTTTTTTTTAAAAATGGAACTTTTTTATGGTTTTTATAGTGAAATTGTTGAGTTTTCTAACCTGGAACTTATTTAAATGGTTTTTACAGTGAAATTGTCGATTTTATTTAACTTGGAACTTATTTAAATGGTTTTTAGAGTGAAATTGTTGAGTTTTTTTTAACTTGGAACTTTTTTTTTATGGTTTTTATAGTGAAATTGTTGAGTTATTCTAACTTGGAACTTATTTAAATGGATTCTACAATGAAAATGTTGAGTTTTTTAACTTGGAACTTTATTTTATGGTATTTAGAGTGAAATTGAAGATTTTATTAACTTGGAACTGTTATATGGTTTTTATAATGAATTTGTTGAGTTTTTTAAATTGGAAATGTTTTATGGTTTTTATAGTGAATTTGTTGAGTTTTTAACTTGGAAATTTTTTATGGATTTGTGAAATTATTGAGTTTTTTTAACTTGGAACTTTTTTTTTATGGTTTTTATAGTGAAATTGTTATCTTTTCTAATTTGTAACTGATTTAAATGGTTTTTATAGTTAAATATATGAGTTTTTTTTCACTTGGAACTTTTTTTTTATGGTTTTTATAGTGAAGTTGTTGAGTTTTTTTAACTTGGAACTTTTTTTTTATGATTTTTATTGTGAAATTGTTGAGTTTTTTAACTTGGAACTTATTTAAATGGTTTTAATAGTGAAATTGTTGAGTTTTTTTAACTTGGATCTTTTTTATGGTTTTTATAGTGAATTTGTTGAGTTTTTTAACTTGGAACTTTATTTTATGGTATTTATAGTAAAATTGTAGAGTTTTTTAGCTTGGAAATATTTTATTGTTTTTATAGTGAATTTGTTGTGTTTTTTAACTCAGAGATTTTTTTTGTATATTATAGTGAAAATGTTGAGGTTTTTTAACTTGAAACTTTTTTTATGGTTTTTATAGTGAAATTGTTGAGTTTTCTAACCTGGAACTTATTTAAATGGTTTTTACAGTGAAATTGTCGAGTTTATTTAACTTGGAACTTATTTAAATGGTTTTTAGAGTGAAATTGTTGAGTTTTTTTTAACTTGGAACTTTTTTTTTATGGTTTTTACAGTGAAATTGTTGAGTTTTTCTAACGTTGAACTTTTTTTTATGGTTTTTACAGTGAAATTGTTGAGTTTTTCTAACTTGGAACTTATTTAAATGGATTCTACAATGAAATTGTTGAGTTTTTTAACTTGGAACTTTATTTTATGGTATTTAGAGTGAAATTGAAGAGTTTATTAACTTAGAAATGTTTTATGGTTTTTATAGTGAATTTGTTGAGTTTTTTAAATTGGAAATGTTTTATGGTTTTTATAGTGAATTTGTTGAGTTTTTTAACTTGGAAATTTTTTATGGATTTGTGAAATTATTGAGTTTTTTTAACTTGGAACTTTTTTTTATGGTTTTTATACTGAAATTGTTGTGTTTTCTAATTTGGAACTGATTTAAATGGTTTTTATAGTTAGATATTTGAGTTTTTTTTTCACTTTGAACTTTTTTTATGGTTTTTATAGTGAAATTGTTGAGTTTTTTTAACTAGGAACTTTTTTTTAATGATTTTTATTGTGAAATTGTTGAGTTTTTTTAACTTGGAACTTATATAAATGTTTTTAATAGTGAAATTGTTGAGTTTTTTTAACTTGGATCTTTTTTATGGTTTTTATAGTGAATTTGTTGAGTTTTTTAACTTGAAACTCTATTTTATGGTATTTATAGTAAAATTGTAGAGTTTTTTTGCTTGGAAATATTTTATGGTTTTTAAAAGTGAATTTGTTGAGTTTTTTGACTTGGAGATATTTTATGGATTAGTGAAATTGTTGAGTTTTTTTAACTTGGAACTTATTTAAATGGTTTTTAGAGTGTTATTGTTGTGTTTTTTAACTTGGAACTTTATTTTATGGTATTTATAGTGAAATTGAAGAGTTTTTTAACTTGGAAATATTTTATGGTTTTTATAGTGAATTTGTTGTGTTTTTTAACTCAGAGATTTTTTTTGGATATTATAGTGAAAATGTTGAGGTTTTTTAACTTGGAACTTTTTTTTATGGTTTTTATAGTGAAATTGTTGAGTTTTCTAACCTGGAACTTATTTAAATGTTTTTACAGTGAAATTGTCGAGTTTATTTAACTTGGAACTTATTTAAATGGTTTTTAGAGTGAAATTCTTGAGTTTTTTTTAACTTGGAACTTTTTTTTATGGTTTTTATAGTGAAATTGTTGAGTTTTTCTAACTTGGTACTTATTTAAATGGATTCTACAATGAAATTGTTGAGTTTTTTAACTAGGAACTTTATTTTATGGTATTTAGAGTGAAATTGAAGAGTTTATTAACTTGGAAATGTTTTATGGTTTTTATAGTGAATTTGTTGAGTTTTTTAAATTGGAAATGTTTTATGGTTTTTATAGTGAATTTGTTGAGTTTTTTAACTTGGAAATTTTTTATGGATTTGTGAAATTATTGAGTTTTTTAAACTTGGAACTTTTTTTTAATGGTTTTTATAGTGAAATTGTTGTGTTTTCTAATTTGGAACTGATTTAAATGGTTTTTATAGTTAAATATTTGAGTTTTTTTTCACTTGGAACTTTTTTTTTTATGGTTTTTATAGTGAAATTGTTGAGTTTTTTTAACTTGGAACTTTTTATTTATGATTTTTATTGTGAAATTGTTGAGTTTTTTTTAACTTGGAACTTATTTAAATGGTTTTAATAGTAAAACTGTTGAGTTTTTTTAACTTGGATCTTTTTTATGGTTTTTAAAGTGAATTTGTTGAGTTTTTTAACTTGGAACTTTATTTTATGTTATTTATAGTAAAATTGTAGAGTTTTTTAGCTTGGAAATCTTTTATGGTTTTTAAAGTGAATTTGTTGAGTTTTTTAACTTGGAGATTTTTTATGGATTAGTGAAATTGTTTAGTTTTTTTAACTTTGAAATTATTTAAATGGTTTTTAGAGTGAAATTGTTGTGTTTTTTTAACTTGGAACTTTATTTTATGGTATTTATTGTGAAATTGAAGAGTTTTTTTAACTTGGAAATATTTTATGGTTTTTATAGTGAATTTGTTTTTTTTTTTAACTCAGAGATTTTTTTTGGATATTATAGTGAAAATGTTGAGGCTTTTTAACTTGGAACTTTTTTTATGGTTTTTATAGTGAAATTGTTGAGTTTTCTAAACTGAATCTTATTTATATGGTTTTTACAGTGAAATTGTCGAGTTAATTTAACTTGGAACTTATTTAAATGGTTTTTAAAGTGAAATTGTTGAGTTTTTTTTAACTTGGAACTTTTTTTATGGTTTTTATAGTGAAATTGTTGAGTTATTCTAACTTGGAACTTATTTAAATGGATTCTACAATGAAATTGTTGAGTTTTTTTAACTTGGAACTTTATTTTATGGTATTTAAAGTGAAATTGAAGAGTTTATTAAAATGTTTTATGGTTTTTATAGTGAATCTGTTGAGTTTTTTAAATTGGAAATGTTTTATGGTTTTTATAGTGAATTTGTTGAGTTTTTTAACTAGGAAATTTTTTATGGATTTGTGAAATTATTGAGTTTTTTTAACTTGGAACTTTTTTTTATGGTTTTTATTGTGAAATTGTTGTGTTTTCTAATTTGGAACTGATTTAAATGGTTTTTATAGTTAAATATCAGAGTTTTTTTTCACTTGGAACTTTTTTTTTATGGTTTTTATAGTGAAATTGTTGAGTTTTTTTAACTTGGAACTTTTTTTTTATGATTTTTATTGTGAAATTGTTGAGTTTTTTTAACTTGGAACTTATTTAAATGGTTTTAATAGTGAAATTGTTGAGTTTTTTTAACTTGGATCTTTTTTATGGTTTTTATAGTGAATTTGTTGAGTTTTTTAACTTGGAACTTTATTTTATGGTATTTATAGTAAAATTGTTGAGTTTTTTAGCTTGGAAATATTTTATGGTTTTTATAGTGAATTTGTTGAGTTTTTTAACTTGGAGATTTTTTATGGATTAGTGAAATTGTTGAGTTTTTTTAACTTGGAACTTATTTAAATGGTTTTTAGAGTGAAATTGTTGTGTTTTTTAACTTGGAACTTTATTTTATGGTATTTATTGTGAAATTGAAGAGTTTTTTTAACTTGGAAATATTTTATGGTTTTTATAGTGAATTTGTTGTGTTTTATAACTCAGAGATTTTTTTTGGATATTATAGTGAAAAAGTTGAGGTTTTTTAACTTGGAACTTTTTTTATGGTTTTTATAGTGAAATTGTTGAGTTTTCTAACCTGGAACTTATTTAAATGGTTTTTACAGTGAAATTGTCGAGTTTATTTAACTTGGAACTTATTTAAATGGTTTTTAGAGTGAAATTGTTGAGTTTTTTTTAACTTGGAACTTTTTTTTATGGTTTTTATAGTGAAATTGTTGAGTTTTTCTAACTTGGTACTTATTTAAATGGATTCTACAATGAAATTGTTGAGTTTTTTAACTTGGAACTTTATTTTATGGTATTTAGAGTGAAATTGAAGAGTTTATTAACTTGGAAATTTTTTATGGTTTTTATAGTGAATTTGTTGAGTTTTTTAAATTGGAAATGTTTTATGGTTTTTATAGTGAATTTGTTGAGTTTTTTAACTTGGAAATTTTTTATGGATTTGTGAAATTATTGAGTTTTTTAAACTTGGAACTTTTTTTTAATGGTTTTTATAGTGAAATTGTTGTGTTTTCTAATTTGGAACTGATTTAAATGGTTTTTATAGTTAAATATTTGAGTTTTTTTTCACTTGGAACTTTTTTTTTATGGTTTTTATAGTGAAATTGTTGAGTTTTTTTAACTTGGAACTTTTTATTTATGATTTTTATTGTGAAATTGTTGAGTTTTTTTTAACTTGGAACTTATTTAAATGGTTTTAATAGTAAAACTGTTGAGTTTTTTTAACTTGGATCTTTTTTATGGTTTTTAAAGTGAATTTGTTGAGTTTTTTAACTTGGAACTTTATTTTATGTTATTTATAGTAAAATTGTAGAGTTTTTTAGCTTGGAAATATTTTATGGTTTTTAAAGTGAATTTGTTGAGTTTTTTAACTTGGAGATTTTTTATGGATTAGTGAAATTGTTTAGTTTTTTTAACTTGGAAATTATTTAAATGGTTTTTAGAGTGAAATTGTTGTGTTTTTTTAACTTGGAACTTTATTTTATGGTATTTATTGTGAAATTGAAGAGTTTTTTTAACTTGGAAATATTTTATGGTTTTTATAGTGAATTTGTTTTATTTTTTAACTCAGAGATTTTTTTTGGATATTATAGTGAAAATGTTGAGGTTTTTTAACTTGGAACTTTTTTTATGGTTTTTATAGTGAAATTGTTGAGTTTTCTAACCTGAATCTTATTTATATGGTTTTTACAGTGAAATTGTCGAGTTAATTTAACTTGGAACTTATTTAAATGGTTTTTAAAGTGAAATTGTTGAGTTTTTTTTAACTTGGAACTTTTTTTATGGTTTTTATAGTGAAATTGTTGAGTTATTCTAACTTGGAACTTATTTAAATGGATTCTACAATGAAATTGTTGAGTTTTTTTAACTTGGAACTTTATTTTATGGTATTTAAAGTGAAATTGAAGAGTTTATTAAAATGTTTTATGGTTTTTATAGTGAATCTGTTGAGTTTTTTAAATTGGAAATGTTTTATGGTTTTTATAGTGAATTTGTTGAGTTTTTTAACTAGGAAATTTTTTATGGATTTGTGAAATTATTGAGTTTTTTTAACTTGGAACTTTTTTTTATGGTTTTTATTGTGAAATTGTTGTGTTTTCTAATTTGGAACTGATTTAAATGGTTTTTATAGTTAAATATCAGAGTTTTTTTTCACTTGGAACTTTTTTTTTATGGTTTTTATAGTGAAATTGCTGAGTTTTTTTAACTTGGAACTTTTTTTTTATGATTTTTATTGTGAAATTGTTGAGTTTTTTTAACTTGGAACTTATTTAAATGGTTTTAATAGTGAAATTGTTGAGTTTTTTTAACTTGGATCTTTTTTATGGTTTTTATAGTGAATTTGTTGAGTTTTTTAACTTGGAACTTTATTTTATGGTATTTATAGTAAAATTGTTGAGTTTTTTAGCTTGGAAATATTTTATGGTTTTTATAGTGAATTTGTTGAGTTTTTTAACTTGGAGATTTTTTATGGATTAGTGAAATTGTTGAGTTTTTTTAACTTGGAACTTATTTAAATGGTTTTTAGAGTGAAATTGTTGTGTTTTTTAACTTGGAACTTTATTTTATGGTATTTATTGTGAAATTGAAGAGTTTTTTTAACTTGGAAATATTTTATGGTTTTTATAGTGAATTTGTTGTGTTTTATAACTCAGAGATTTTTTTTGGATATTATAGTGAAAAAGTTGAGGTTTTTTAACTTGGAACTTTTTTTATGGTTTTTATAGTGAAATTGTTGAGTTTTCTAACCTGGAACTTATTTAAATGGTTTTTACAGTGAAATTGTCGAGTTTATTTAACTTGGAACTTATTTAAATGGTTTTTAGAGTGAAATTGTTGAGTTTTTTTTAACTTGGAACTTTTTTTTATGGTTTTTATAGTGAAATTGTTGAGTTTTTCTAACTTGGTACTTATTTAAATGGATTCTACAATGAAATTGTTGAGTTTTTTAACTTGGAACTTTATTTTATGGTATTTAGAGTGAAATTGAAGAGTTTATTAACTTGGAAATTTTTTATGGTTTTTATAGTGAATTTGTTGAGTTTTTTAAATTGGAAATGTTTTATGGTTTTTATAGTGAATTTGTTGAGTTTTTTAACTTGGAAATTTTTTATGGATTTGTGAAATTATTGAGTTTTTTAAACTTGGAACTTTTTTTTAATGGTTTTTATAGTGAAATTGTTGTGTTTTCTAATTTGGAACTGATTTAAAAGGTTTTTATAGTTAAATATTTGAGTTTTTTTTCACTTGGAACTTTTTTTTTATGGTTTTTATAGTGAAATTGTTGAGTTTTTTTAACTTGGAACTTTTTATTTATGATTTTTATTGTGAAATTGTTGAGTTTTTTTAACTTGGAACTTATTTAAATGGTTTTAATAGTGAAACTGTTGAGTTTTTTTAACTTGGATCTTTTTTATGGTTTTTAAAGTGAATTTGTTGAGTTTTTTAACTTGGAACTTTATTTTATGTTATTTATAGTAAAATTGTAGAGTTTTTTAGCTTGGAAATATTTTATGGTTTTTATAGTGAATTTGTTGAGTTTTTTAACTTGGAGATTTTTTATGGATTAGTGAAATTGTTTAGTTTTTTTAACTTGGAAATTATTTAAATGGTTTTTAGAGTGAAATTGTTGTGTTTTTTTAACTTGGAACTTTATTTTATGGTATTTATTGTGAAATTGAAGAGTTTTTTTAACTTGGAAATATTTTATGGTTTTTATAGTGAATTTGTTTTTTTTTTTAACTCAGAGATTTTTTTTGGATATTATAGTGAAAATGTTGAGGTTTTTTAACTTGGAACTTTTTTTATGGTTTTTATAGTGAAATTGTTGAGTTTTCTAACCTGAAACTTATTTATATGGTTTTTACAGTGAAATTGTCGAGTTAATTTAACTTGGAACTTATTTAATTGGTTTTTAGAGTGAAATTGTTGAGTTTTTTTTAACTTGGAACTTTTTTTATGGTTTTTATAGTGAAATTGTTGAGTTATTCTAACTTGGAACTTATTTAAATGGATTCTACAATGAAATTGTTGAGTTTTTTTAACTTGGAACTTTATTTTATGGTATTTAAAGTGAAATTGAAGAGTTTATTAAAATGTTTTATGGTTTTTATAGTGAATCTGTTGAGTTTTTTAAATTGGAAATGTTTTATGGTTTTTATAGTGAATTTGTTGAGTTTTTTAACTAGGAAATTTTTTATGGATTTGTGAAATTATTGAGTTTTTTTAACTTGGAACTTTTTTTTATGGTTTTTATTGTGAAATTGTTGTGTTTTCTAATTTGGAACTGATTTAAATGGTTTTTATAGTTAAATATCAGAGTTTTTTTTCACTTGGAACTTTTTTTTTATGGTTTTTATAGTGAAATTGTTGAGTTTTTTTAACTTGGAACTTTTTTTTTATGATTTTTATTGTGAAATTGTTGAGTTTTTTTAACTTGGAACTTATTTAAATGGTTTTAATAGTGAAATTGTTGAGTTTTTTTAACTTGGATCTTTTTTATGGTTTTTATAGTGAATTTGTTGAGTTTTTTAACTTGGAACTTTATTTTATGGTATTTATAGTAAAATTGTTGAGTTTTTTAGCTTGGAAATATTTTATGGTTTTTATAGTGAATTTGTTGAGTTTTTTAACTTGGAGATTTTTTATGGATTAGTGAAATTGTTGAGTTTTTTTAACTTGGAACTTATTTAAATGGTTTTTAGAGTGAAATTGTTGTGTTTTTTAACTTGGAACTTTATTTTATGGTATTTATTGTGAAATTGAAGAGTTTTTTTAACTTGGAAATATTTTATGGTTTTTATAGTGAATTTGTTGTGTTTTATAACTCAGAGATTTTTTTTGGATATTATAGTGAAAAAGTTGAGGTTTTTTAACTTGGAACTTTTTTTATGGTTTTTATAGTGAAATTGTTGAGTTTTCTAACCTGGAACTTATTTAAATGGTTTTTACAGTGAAATTGTCGAGTTTATTTAACTTGGAACTTATTTAAATGGTTTTTAGAGTGAAATTGTTGAGTTTTTTTTAACTTGGAACTTTTTTTTATGGTTTTTATAGTGAAATTGTTGAGTTTTTCTAACTTGGTACTTATTTAAATGGATTCTACAATGAAATTGTTGAGTTTTTTAACTTGGAACTTTATTTTATGGTATTTAGAGTGAAATTGAAGAGTTTATTAACTTGGAAATTTTTTATGGTTTTTATAGTGAATTTGTTGAGTTTTTTAAATTGGAAATGTTTTATGGTTTTTATAGTGAATTTGTTGAGTTTTTTAACTTGGAAATTTTTTATGGATTTGTGAAATTATTGAGTTTTTTAATCTTGGAACTTTTTTTTAATGGTTTTTATAGTGAAATTGTTGTGTTTTCTAATTTGGAACTGATTTAAAAGTTTTTTATAGTTAAATATTTGAGTTTTTTTTCACTTGGAACTTTTTTTTTATGGTTTTTATAGTGAAATTGTTGAGTTTTTTTAACTTGGAACTTTTTATTTATGATTTTTATTGTGAAATTGTTGAGTTTTTTTAACTTGGAACTTATTTAAATGGTTTTAATAGTGAAACTGTTGAGTTTTTTTAACTTGGATCTTTTTTATGGTTTTTAAAGTGAATTTGTTGAGTTTTTTAACTTGGAACTTTATTTTATGTTATTTATAGTAAAATTGTAGAGTTTTTTAGCTTGGAAATATTTTATGGTTTTTATAGTGAATTTGTTGAGTTTTTTAACTTGGAGATTTTTTATGGATTAGTGAAATTGTTGAGTTTTTTTAACTTGGAAATTATTTAAATGGTTTTTAGAGTGAAATTGTTGTGTTTTTTTAACTTGGAACTTTATTTTATGGTATTTATTGTGAAATTGAAGAGTTTTTTTAACTTGGAAATATTTTATGGTTTTTATAGTGAATTTGTTTTTTTTTTTAACTCAGAGATTTTTTTTGGATATTATAGTGAAAATGTTGAGGTTTTTTAACTTGGAACTTTTTTTATGGTTTTTATAGTGAAATTGTTGAGTTTTCTAACCTGAAACTTATTTATATGGTTTTTACAGTGAAATTGTCGAGTTAATTTAACTTGGAACTTATTTAATTGGTTTTTAGAGTGAAATTGTTGAGTTTTTTTTAACTTGGAACTTTTTTTATGGTTTTTATAGTGAAATTGTTGAGTTATTCTAACTTGGAACTTATTTAAATGGATTCTACAATGAAATTGTTGAGTTTTTTTAACTTGGAACTTTATTTTATGGTATTTAAAGTGAAATTGAAGAGTTTATTAAAATGTTTTATGGTTTTTATAGTGAATCTGTTGAGTTTTTTAAATTGGAAATGTTTTATGGTTTTTATAGTGAATTTGTTGAGTTTTTTAACTAGGAAATTTTTTATGGATTTGTGAAATTATTGAGTTTTTTTAACTTGGAACTTTTTTTTTTATGGTTTTTATTGTGAAATTGTTGTGTTTTCTAATTTGGAACTGATTTAAATGGTTTTTATAGTTAAATATCAGAGTTTTTTTTCACTTGGAACTTTTTTTTATGGTTTTTATAGTGAAATTGTTGAGTTTTTTTAACTTGGAACTTTTTATTTATGATTTTTATTGTGAAATTGTTGAGTTTTTTTAACTTGGAACTTATTTAAATGGTTTTAATAGTGAAATTGTTGAGTTTTTTTAACTTGGATCTTTTTTATGGTTTTTATAGTGAATTTGTTGAGTTTTTTAACTTGGAACTTTATTTTATGGTATTTATAGTAAAATTGTTGAGTTTTTTAGCTTGGAAATATTTTATGGTTTTTATAGTGAATTTGTTGAGTTTTTTAACTTGGAGATTTTTTATGGGTTAGTGAAATTGTTGAGTTTTTTTAACTTGGAACTTATTTAAATGGTTTTTAGAGTGAAATTGTTGTGTTTTTTAACTTGGAACTTTATTTTATGGTATTTATTGTGAAATTGAAGAGTTTTTTTAACTTGGAAATATTTTATGGTTTTTATAGTGAATTTGTTGTGTTTTATAACTCAGAGATTTTTTTTGGATATTATAGTGAAAATGTTGAGGTTTTTTAACTTGGAACTTTTTTTATGGTTTTTATAGTGAAATTGTTGAGTTTTCTAACCTGGAACTTATTTAAATGGTTTTTACAGTGAAATTGTCGAGTTTATTTAACTTGAAACTTATTTAAATGGTTTTTAGAGTGAAATTGTTGAGTTTTTTTTAACTTGGAACTTTTTTTTATGGTTTTTATAGTGAAATTGTTGAGTTTTTCTAACTTGGTACTTATTTAAATGGATTCTACAATGAAATTGTTGAGTTTTTTAACTTGGAACTTTATTTTATGGTATTTAGAGTGAAATTGAAGAGTTTATTAACTTGGAAATGTTTTATGATTTTTATAGTGAATTTGTTGAGTTTTTTAAATTGGAAATGTTTTATGGTTTTTATAGTGAATTTGTTGAGTTTTTTAACTTGGAAATTTTTTATGGATTTGTGAAATTATTGAGTTTTTTAAACTTGGAACTTTTTTTTAATGGTTTTTATAGTGAAATTGTTGGGTTTTCTAATTTGGAACTGATTTAAATGGTTTTTATAGTTAAATATTTGAGTTTTTTTTCACTTGGAACTTTTTTTTTATGGTTTTTATAGTGAAATTGTTGAGTTTTTTTAACTTGGAACTTTTTATTTATGATTTTTATTGTGAAATTGTTGAGTTTTTTTAACTTGGAACTTATTTAAATGGTTTTAATAGTGAAACTGTTGAGTTTTTTTAACTTGGATCTTTTTTATGGTTTTTAAAGTGAATTTGTTGAGTTTTTTAACTTGGAACTTTATTTTATGTTATTTATAGTAAAATTGTAGAGTTTTTTAGCTTGGAAATATTTTATGGTTTTTATAGTGAATTTGTTGAGTTTTTTAACTTGGAGATTTTTTATGGATTAGTGAAATTGTTGAGTTTTTTTAACTTGGAAATTATTTAAATGGTTTTTAGAGTGAAATTGTTGTGTTTTTTTAACTTGGAACTTTATTTTATGGTATTTATTGTGAAATTGAAGAGTTTTTTTAACTTGGAAATATTTTATGGTTTTTATAGTGAATTTTTTTTTTTTTTTAACTCAGAGATTTTTTTTGGATATTATAGTGAAAATGTTGAGGTTTTTTAACTTGGAACTTTTTTTATGGTTTTTATAGTGAAATTGTTGAGTTTTCTAACCTGAAACTTATTTATATGGTTTTTACAGTGAAATTGTCGAGTTAATTTAACTTGGAACTTATTTAAATGGTTTTTAGAGTGAAATTGTTGAGTTTTTTTAACTTGGAACTTTTTTTTATGTTTTTTATTGTGAAATTGTTGTGTTTTCTAATTTGGAACTGATTTAAATTGTTTTTATAGTTAAATATCAGAGTTTTTTTTCACTTGGAACATTTTTTTATGGTTTTTATAGTGAAATTGTTGAGTTTTTTTAACTTGGAACTTTTTTTTTATGATTTTTATTGTGAAATTGTTGAGTTTTTTAAACTTGGAACTTATTTAAATGGTTTTAATAGTGAAATTGTTGAGTTTTTTTAACTTGGATCTTTTTTATGGTTTTTATAGTGAATTTGTTGAGTTTTTTAACTTGGAACTTTATTTTATGGTATTTATAGTAAAATTGTAGAGTTTTTTAGCTTGGAAATATTTTATGGTTTTTATAGTGAATTTGTTGAGTTTTTTAACTTGGAGATTTTTTATGGATTAGTGAAATTGTTGAGTTTTTTTAACTTGGAACTTATTTAAATGGTTTTTAGAATGAAATTGTTGTGTTTTTTAACTTGGAACTTTATTTTATGGTATTTATTGTGAAATTGAAGAGTTTTTTAACTTGGAAATATTTTAGGGTTTTTATAGTGAATTTGTTGTGTTTTTTAACTCAGAGTTTTTTTTTGGATATTATAGTGAAAATGTTGAGGTTTTTTAACTTGGAACTTTTTTTATGGTTTTTATAGTGAAATTGTTGAGTTTTCTAACCTGGAACTTATTTAAATGGTTTTTACAGTGAAATTGTCGAGTTTATTTAACTTGGAACTTATTTAAATGGTTTTTAGAGTGAAATTGTTGAGTTTTTTTTAACTTGGAACTTTTTTTTATGGTTTTTATAGTGAAATTGTTGAGTTTTTCTAACTTGGAACTTATTTAAATGGATTCTACAATGAAATTGTTGAGTTTTTTTAACTTGGAACTTTATTTTATGGTATTTAGAGTGAAATTGAAGAGTTTATTAACTTGGAAATGTTTTATGGTTTTTATAGTGAATCTGTTGAGTTTTTTAAATTGGAAATGTTTTTTGGTTTTTATAGTGAATTTGTTGAGTTTTTTAATTTGGAAATTTTTTATGGATTTGTGAAATTATTGAGTTTTTTTTAATTTGGAACTTTATTTTATGGTTTTTATAGTGAAATTGTTGTGTTTTCTAATTTGGAATTGATTTAAATGGTTTTATAGTTAAATATTTGAGTTTTTTTTCACTTGGAACTTTTTTTTATGGTTTTTATAGTGAAATTGTTGAGTTTTTTTAACTTGGAACTTTTTTTTTTATGATTTTTATTGTGAAATTGTTGAGTTTTTTTAACTTGGAACTTATTTAAATGGTTTTAATAGTGAAATTGTTGAGTTTTTTTTAACTTGGATCTTTTTTATGGTTTTTATAGTGAATTTGTTGAGTTTTTTAACTTTGAACTTTATTTTATGGTATTTATAGTAAAATTGTAGAGTTGTTTAGCTTGGAAATATTTTATGGTTTTTATAGTGAATTTGTTGAGTTTTTTAACTTGGAGATTTTATATGGATTAGTGAAATTGTTGAGTTTTTTTAACTTGGAACTTATTTAAATGGTTTTTAGAGTGAAATTGTTGTGTTTTTTAACTTGGAACTTTATTTTATGGTATATATAGTGAAATTGAAGAGTTATTTAACTTGGAAATATTTTATGGTTTTTATAGTGAATTAGTTGTGTTTTTTAACTCAGAGATTTTTTTTTTGGATATTATAGTGAAAATGTTGAGGTTTTTTAACTTGGAACTTTTTTTTTTATGGTTTTTATAGTGAAATTGTTGAGTTTTCTAACCTGGAACTTATTTAAATGGTTTTTACAGTGAAATTGTTGAGTTTATTTAACTTGGAACTTATTTAAATGGTTTTTAGAGTGAAATTGTTGAGTTTTTTTTTAACTTGGAACTTTTTTATGGTTTTTATAGTGAAATTGTTGAGTTTTTCTAACTTGGAACTTATTTAAATGGATTCTACAATGAAATTGTTGAGTTTTTTAACTTGGAACTTTATTTTATGGTATTTAGAGTGAAATTGAAGAGTTTATTAACTTGGAAATATTTTATGGTTTTTATAGTGAATTTGTTGAGTTTTTTAAATTGGAAATGTTTTATGGTTTTTATAGTGAATTTGTTGAGTTTTTTAACTTGGAAATTTTTTATGGATTTGTGAAATTATTGAGTTTTTTTTAACTTGGAACTTTTTTTTATGGTTTTTATAGTGAAATTGTTGTGTTTTCTAATTTGGAAATGATTTAAATGGTTTTTATAGTTAAATATTTGAGTTTTTTTTCACTTGGAACATTTTTTTTTATGGTTTTTATAGTGAAATTGTTGAGTTTTTTTAACTTGGAACTTTTTTTTTATGATTTTTATTGTGAAATTGTTGAGTTTTTTAACTTGGAACTTATTTAAATGGTTTTAATAGTGAAATTGTTGAGTTTTTTTAACTTGGATCTTTTTTATGGTTTTTATAGTGAATTTGTTGAGTTTTTTAACTTGGAACTTTATTTTATGGTATTTATAGTAAAATTGTAGAGTTTTTTAGCTTGGAAATATTTTATAGTTTTTATAGTGAATTTGTTGAGTTTTTTAACTTGGAGATTTTTTATGGATTAGTGAAATTGTTGAGTTTTTTTAACTTGGAACTTATTTAAATGGTTTTTAGAGTGAAATTGTTGTGTTTTTTAACTTGGAACTTTATTTTATGGTATTTATTGTGAAATTGAAGAGTTTTTTAACTTGGAAATATTTTATGGTTTTTATAGTGAATTTGTTGTGTTTTTTAACTCAGAGATTTTTTTTGGATATGATAGTGATAATGTTGAGGTTTTTTAACTTGGAACTTTTTTTATGGTTTTTATAGTGAAATTGTTGAGTTTTCTAACCTGGAACTTATTTAAATGGTTTTTACAGTGAAATTGTCGAGTTTATTTAACTTGGAACTTATTTAAATGGTTTTTAGAGTGAAATTGTTGAGTTTTTTTTTAACTTGGAACTTTTTTATGGTTTTTATAGTGAAATTGTTGAGTTTTTCTAACTTGGAACTTATTTAAATGGATTCTACAATGAAATTGTTGAGTTTTTTTAACTTGGAACTTTATTTTATGGTATTTAGAGTGAAATTGAAGAGTTTATTAACTTGGAAATGTTTTATGGTTTTTATAGTGAATCTGTTGAGTTTTTTAAATTGGAAATGTTTTATGGTTTTTATAGTGAATTTGTTGAGTTTTTTAACTTGGAAATTTTTTATGGATTTGTGAAATTATTGAGTTTTTTTTAACTTGGAACTTTTTTTTATGGTTTTTATAGTGAAATTGTTGTGTTTTCTAATTTGGAAATGATTTAAATGGTTTTTATAGTTAAATATTTGAGTTTTTTTTCACTTGGAACATTTTTTTTTATGGTTTTTATAGTGAAATTGTTGAGTTTTTTTAACTTGGAACTTTTTTTTTATGATTTTTATTGTGAAATTGTTGAGTTTTTTTAACTTGGAACTTATTTAAATGGTTTTAATAGTGAAATTGTTGAGTTTTTTTAACTTGGATCTTTTTTATGGTTTTTATAGTGAATTTGTTGAGTTTTTAAACTTGGAACTTTATTTTATGGTATTTATAGTAAAATTGTAGAGTTTTTTAGCTTGGAAATATTTTATAGTTTTTATAGTGAATTTGTTGAGTTTTTTAACTTGGAGATTTTTTATGGATTAGTGAAATTGTTGAGTTTTTTTAACTTGGAACTTATTTAAATGGTTTTTAGAGTGAAATTGTTGTGTTTTTTAACTTGGAACTTTATTTTATGGTATTTATTGTGAAATTGAAGAGTTTTTTAACTTGGAAATATTTTATGGTTTTTATAGTGAATTTGTTGTGTTTTTTAACTCAGAGATTTTTTTTGGATATGATAGTGATAATGTTGAGGTTTTTTAACTTGGAACTTTTTTTATGGTTTTTATAGTGAAATTGTTGAGTTTTCTAACCTGGAACTTATTTAAATGGTTTTTACAGTGAAATTGTCGAGTTTATTTAACTTGGAACTTATTTAAATGGTTTTTAGAGTGAAATTGTTGAGTTTTTTTTTAACTTGGAACTTTTTTATGGTTTTTATAGTGAAATTGTTGAGTTTTTCTAACTTGGAACTTATTTAAATGGATTCTACAATGAAATTGTTGAGTTTTTTAACTTGGAACTTTATTTTATGGTATTTAGAGTGAAATTGAAGAGTTTATTAACTTGGAAATATTTTATGGTTTTTATAGTGAATTTGTTGAGTTTTTTAAATTGGAAATGTTTTATGGTTTTTATAGTGAATTTGTTGAGTTTTTTAACTTGGAAATTTTTTATGGATTTGTGAAATTATTGAGTTTTTTTTAACTTGGAACTTTTTTTTATGGTTTTTATAGTGAAATTGTTGTGTTTTCTAATTTGGAAATGATTTAAATGGGTTTTATAGTTAAATATTTGAGTTTTTTTTCACTTGGAACATTTTTTTTTATGGTTTTTATAGTGAAATTGTTGAGTTTTTTTAACTTGGAACTTTTTTTTTATGATTTTTATTGTGAAATTGTTGAGTTTTTTAACTTGGAACTTATTTAAATGGTTTTAATAGTGAAATTGTTGAGTTTTTTTAACTTGGATCTTTTTTATGGTTTTTATAGTGAATTTGTTGAGTTTTTTAACTTGGAACTTTATTTTATGGTATTTATAGTAAAATTGTAGAGTTTTTTAGCTTGGAAATATTTTATAGTTTTTATAGTGAATTTGTTGAGTTTTTTAACTTGGAGATTTTTTATGGATTAGTGAAATTGTTGAGTTTTTTTAACTTGGAACTTATTTAAATGGTTTTTAGAGTGAAATTGTTGTGTTTTTTAACTTGGAACTTTATTTTATGGTATTTATTGTGAAATTGAAGAGTTTTTTAACTTGGAAATATTTTATGGTTTTTATAGTGAATTTGTTGTGTTTTTTAACTCAGAGATTTTTTTTGGATATGATAGTGATAATGTTGAGGTTTTTTAACTTGGAACTTTTTTTATGGTTTTTATAGTGAAATTGTTGAGTTTTCTAACCTGGAACTTATTTAAATGGTTTTTACAGTGAAATTGTCGAGTTTATTTAACTTGGAACTTATTTAAATGGTTTTTAGAGTGAAATTGTTGAGTTTTTTTTTAACTTGGAACTTTTTTATGGTTTTTATAGTGAAATTGTTGAGTTTTTCTAACTTGGAACTTATTTAAATGGATTCTACAATGAAATTGTTGAGTTTTTTTAACTTGGAACTTTATTTTATGGTATTTAGAGTGAAATTGAAGAGTTTATTAACTTGGAAATGTTTTATGGTTTTTATAGTGAATCTGTTGAGTTTTTTAAATTGGAAATGTTTTATGGTTTTTATAGTGAATTTGTTGAGTTTTTTAACTTGGAAATTTTTTATGGATTTGTGAAATTATTGAGTTTTTTTTAACTTGGAACTTTTTTTTATGGTTTTTATAGTGAAATTGTTGTGTTTTCTAATTTGGAAATGATTTAAATGGTTTTTATAGTTAAATATTTGAGTTTTTTTTCACTTGGAACATTTTTTTTTATGGTTTTTATAGTGAAATTGTTGAGTTTTTTTAACTTGGAACTTTTTTTTTATGATTTTTATTGTGAAATTGTTGAGTTTTTTTAACTTGGAACTTATTTAAATGGTTTTAATAGTGAAATTGTTGAGTTTTTTTAACTTGGATCTTTTTTATGGTTTTTATAGTGAATTTGTTGAGTTTTTTAACTTGGAACTTTATTTTATGGTATTTATAGTAAAATTGTAGAGTTTTTTAGCTTGGAAATATTTTATAGTTTTTATAGTGAATTTGTTGAGTTTTTTAACTTGGAGATTTTTTATGGATTAGTGAAATTGTTGAGTTTTTTTAACTTGGAACTTATTTAAATGGTTTTTAGAGTGAAATTGTTGTGTTTTTTAACTTGGAACTTTATTTTATGGTATTTATTGTGAAATTGAAGAGTTTTTTAACTTGGAAATATTTTATGGTTTTTATAGTGAATTTGTTGTGTTTTTTAACTCAGAGATTTTTTTTGGATATGATAGTGATAATGTTGAGGTTTTTTAACTTGGAACTTTTTTTATGGTTTTTATAGTGAAATTGTTGAGTTTTCTAACCTGGAACTTATTTAAATGGTTTTTACAGTGAAATTGTCGAGTTTATTTAACTTGGAACTTATTTAAATGGTTTTTAGAGTGAAATTGTTGAGTTTTTTTTTAACTTGGAACTTTTTTATGGTTTTTATAGTGAAATTGTTGAGTTTTTCTAACTTGGAACTTATTTAAATGGATTCTACAATGAAATTGTTGAGTTTTTTAACTTGGAACTTTATTTTATGGTATTTAGAGTGAAATTGAAGAGTTTATTAACTTGGAAATATTTTATGGTTTTTATAGTGAATTTGTTGAGTTTTTTAAATTGGAAATGTTTTATGGTTTTTATAGTGAATTTGTTGAGTTTTTTAACTTGGAAATTTTTTATGGATTTGTGAAATTATTGAGTTTTTTTTAACTTGGAACTTTTTTTTATGGTTTTTATAGTGAAATTGTTGTGTTTTCTAATTTGGAACTGATTTAAATGGTTTTTATAGTTAAATATTTGAGTTTTTTTTCACCTGTAACTTTTTTTTTATGGTTTTTATAGTGAAATTGTTGAGTTTTTTTAACTTGGAACTTTTTTTTTATCATTTTTATTTTGAAATTGTTGAGTTTTTTTAACTTGGAACTTATTTAAATGGTTTTAATAGTGAAATTGTTGAGTTTTTTTAACTTGGATCTTTTTTATGGTTTTTATAGTGAATTTGTTGAGTTTTTTAACTTTGAACTTTATTTTATGGTATTTATAGTAAAATTGTAGAGTTTTTTAGCTTGGAAATATTTTATGGTTTTTATAATGAATTTGTTGAGTTTTTTAACTTGGAGATTTTTTATGGATTAGTGAAATTGTTGAGTTTTTTTTACTTGGAACTTATTTAAATGGTTTTTAAAATGAAATTGTTGTGTTTTTAACTTGGAACTTTATTTTATGGTATTTATAGTGAAATTGAAGAGTTTTTTAACTTGGAAATATTTTATGGTATTTATAGTGAATATGTTGTATTTTTTAACTCAAATATTTGTTTTGGATATTATAGTGAAAATGTTGAGGTTTTTTAACTTTGAACTTTTTTTATGGTTTTTATAGTGAAATTGTTGAATTTTCTAATTTGGAACTGATTTAAATGGTTTTTATAGTTAAATATTTGAGTTTTTTTTCACTTGGAACTTTTTTTTATGGTTTTTAGAGTGAAATTGTTGAGTTTTTTTTTAACTCGGAACTTTTTTTTATGGTTTTTATAGTGAAATTGTTGAGTTTTTCTAACTTGGTACTTATTAAAAGGATTCTACAATGAAATTGTTGAGTTTTTTAACATGGAACTTTATTTTATGGTATTTAGAGTGAAATTGAAGAGTTTATTAACTTGGAAATGTTTTATGGTTTTTATAGTGAATTTGTTGAGTTTTTTAAATTGGAAATGTTTTATGGTTTTTATAGTGAATTTGTTGAGTTTTTTAACTTGGAAATTTTTTATGGATTTGTGAAATTATTGAGTTTTTTTTAACTTGGAACTTTTTTTTTTATGGTTTTTATAGTGAAATTGTTGTGTTTTCTAATTTGGAACTGATTTAAATGGTTTTTATAGTTAAATATTTGAGTTTTTTTTCACTTGGAACTTTTTTTATGGTTTTAATAGTGAAATTGTTGAGTTTTTTACCTTGGATCTTTTTTATGGTTTTTATAGTGAATTTGTTGAGTTTTTTAACTTTGAACTTTATTTTATGGTATTTATAGTAAAATTGTAGAGTTTTTTAGCTTGGAAATATTTTATGGTTTTTATAGTGAATTTGTTGAGTTTTTTAACTTGGAGATTTTTTATGGATTAGTGAAATTGTTGAGTTTTTTTAACTTGGAACTTATTTAAATGGTTTTTAAAATGAAATTGTTGTGTTTTTAACTTGGAACTTTATTTTATGGTATTTATAGTGAAATTGAAGAGTTTTTTAACTTAGAAATATTTTATGGTTTTTATAGTGAATATGTTGTATTTTTTAACTCAAAGATTTTTTTTTGGATATTATAGTGAAAATGTTGAGGTTTTTTAACTTGGAACTTTTTTTTATGGTTTTTATAGTGAAATTGTTGAATTTTCTAATTTGGAACTGATTTAAATGGTTTTTATAGTTAAATATTTGAGTTTTTTTTCACTTGGAACTTTTTTTTATGGTTTTTATAGTGAAATTGTTGAGTTTTTTAACTTGGAACTTTTTTTTTATGATTTTTATTGTGAAATTGTTGAGTTTTTTTAACTTGGAACTTATTTAAATGGTTTTAATAGTGAAATTGTTGAGTTTTTTTAACTTGGATCTTTTTTATGGTTTTTATAGTGAATTTGTTGAGTTTTTTAACTTGGAACTTTATTTTATGGTATTTATAGTAAAATTGTTGAGTTTTTTAGCTTGGAAATATTTTATGGTTTTTATAGTGAATTTGTTGAGTTTTTTAACTTTGAGATTTTTTATGGATTAGTGAAATTGTTGAGTTTTTTTAACTTGGAACTTATTTAAATGGTTTTTAGAGTGATATTGTTGTGTTTTTTAACTTGGAACTTTATTTTATGGTATTTATTGTGAAATTGAAGAGTTTTTTAACTTGGAAATATTTTATGGTTTTTATAGTGAATTTGTTGTGTTTTTTAACTCAGAGATTTTTTTTGGATATGATAGTGATAATGTTGAGGTTTTTTAACTTGGAACTTTTTTTATGGTTTTTATAGTGAAATTGTTGAGTTTTCTAACCTGGAACTTATTTAAATGGTTTTTACAATGAAATTGTCGAGTTTATTTAACTTGGAACTTATTTAAATGGTTTTTAGAGTGAAATTGTTGAGTTTTTTTTTTAACTCGGAACTTTTTTTTATGGTTTTTATAGTGAAATTGTTGAGTTTTTCTAACTTGGTACTTATTAAAAGGATTCTACAATGAAATTGTTGAGTTTTTTAACATGGAACTTTATTTTATGGTATTTAGAGTGAAATTGAAGAGTTTATTAACTTGGAAATGTTTTATGGTTTTTATAGTGAATTTGTTGAGTTTTTTAAATTGGAAATGTTTTATGGTTTTTATAGTGAATTTGTTGAGTTTTTTAACTTGGAAATTTTTTATGGATTTGTGAAATTATTGAGTTTTTTTTAACTTGGAACTTTTTTTTTTATGGTTTTTATAGTGAAATTGTTGTGTTTTCTAATTTGGAACTGATTTAAATGGTTTTTATAGTTAAATATTTGAGTTTTTTTTCACTTGGAACTTTTTTTTATGGTTTTAATAGTGAAATTGTTGAGTTTTTTTAACTTGGATCTTTTTTATGGTTTTTATAGTGAATTTGTTGAGTTTTTTAACTTTGAACTTTATTTTATGGTATTTATAGTAAAATTGTAGAGTTTTTTAGCTTGGAAATATTTTATGGTTTTTATAGTGAATTTGTTGAGTTTTTTAACTTGGAGATTTTTTATGGATTAGTGAAATTGTTGAGTTTTTTTAACTTGGAACTTATTTAAATGGTTTTTAAAATGAAATTGTTGTGTTTTTAACTTGGAACTTTATTTTATGGTATTTATAGTGAAATTGAAGAGTTTTTTAACTTAGAAATATTTTATGGTTTTTATAGTGAATATGTTGTATTTTTTAACTCAAAGATTTTTTTTTGGATATTATAGTGAAAATGTTGAGGTTTTTTAACTTGGAACTTTTTTTTATGGTTTTTATAGTGAAATTGTTGAATTTTCTAATTTGGAACTGATTTAAATGGTTTTTATAGTTAAATATTTGAGTTTTTTTTCACTTGGAACTTTTTTTTATGGTTTTTATAGTGAAATTGTTGAGTTTTTTAACTTGGAACTTTTTTTTTATGATTTTTATTGTGAAATTGTTGAGTTTTTTTAACTTGGAACTTATTTAAATGGTTTTAATAGTGAAATTGTTGAGTTTTTTTAACTTGGATCTTTTTTATGGTTTTTATAGTGAATTTGTTGAGTTTTTTAACTTGGAACTTTATTTTATGGTATTTATAGTAAAATTGTAGAGTTTTTTAGCTTGGAAATATTTTATGGTTTTTATAGTGAATTTGTTGAGTTTTTTAACTTTGAGATTTTTTATGGATTAGTGAAATTGTTGAGTTTTTTTAACTTGGAACTTATTTAAATGGTTTTTAGAGTGAAATTGTTGTGTTTTTTTAACTTGGAACTTTATTTTATGGTATTTATTGTGAAATTGAAGTGTTTTTTAACTTGGAAATATTTTATGGTTTTTATAGTGAATTTGTTGTGTTTTTTAACTCAGAGATTTTTTTTGGATATTATAGTGAAAATGTTGAGGTTTTTTAACTTGGAACTTTTTTTATGGTTTTTATAGTGAAATTGTTGAGTTTTCTAACCTGGAACTTATTTAAATGGTTTTTACAGTGAAATTGTCGAGTTTATTTAACTTGGAACTTATTTAAATGGTTTTTAGAGTGAAATTGTTGAGTTTTTTTTTAACTTGGAACTTTTTTATGGTTTTTATAGTGAAATTGTTGAGTTTTTCTAACTTGGAACTTATTTAAATGGATTCTACAATGAAATTGTTGAGTTTTTTAACTTGGAACTTTATTTTATGGTATTTTGAGTGAAATTGAAGAGTTTATTAACTTGGAAATATTTTATGGTTTTTATAGTGAATTTGTTGAGTTTTTTAAATTGGAAATGTTTTATGGTTTTTATAGTGAATTTGTTGAGTTTTTTAACTTGGAAATTTTTTATGGATTTGTGAAATTATTGAGTTTTTTTTAACTTGGAACTTTTTTTTATGGTTTTTATAGTGAAATTGTTGTGTTTTCTAATTTGGAAATGATTTAAATGGTTTTTATAGTTAAATATTTGAGTTTTTTTTCACTTGGAACATTTTTTTTTATGGTTTTTATAGTGAAATTGTTGAGTTTTTTTAACTTGGAACTTTTTTTTTATGATTTTTATTGTGAAATTGTTGAGTTTTTTTAACTTGGAACTTATTTAAATGGTTTTAATAGTGAAATTGTTGAGTTTTTTTAACTTGGATCTTTTTTATGGTTTTTATAGTGAATTTGTTGAGTTTTTTAACTTGGAACTTTATTTTATGGTATTTATAGTAAAATTGTAGATTTTTTTAGCTTGGAAATATTTTATAGTTTTTATAGTGAATTTGTTGAGTTTTTTAACTTGGAGATTTTTTATGGATTAGTGAAATTGTTGAGTTTTTTTAACTTGGAACTTATTTAAATGGTTTTTAGAGTGAAATTGTTGTGTTTTTTAACTTGGAACTTTATTTTATGGTATTTATTGTGAAATTGAAGAGTTTTTTAACTTGGAAATATTTTATGGTTTTTATAGTGAATTTGTTGTGTTTTTTAACTCAGAGATTTTTTTTGGATATGATAGTGATAATGTTGAGGTTTTTTAACTTGGAACTTTTTTTATGGTTTTTATAGTGAAATTGTTGAGTTTTCTAACCTGGAACTTATTTAAATGGTTTTTACAGTGAAATTGTCGAGTTTATTTAACTTGGAACTTATTTAAATGGTTTTTAGAGTGAAATTGTTGAGTTTTTTTTTAACTTGGAACTTTTTTTTATGGTTTTTATAGTGAAATTGTTGAGTTTTTCTAACTTGGTACTTATTTAAAGGATTCTACAATGAAATTGTTGAGTTTTTTAACATGGAACTTTATTTTATTGTATTTAGAGTGAAATTGAAGAGTTTATTAACTTGGAAATGTTTTATGGTTTTTATAGTGAATTTGTTGAGTTTTTTAAATTGGAAATGTTTTATGGTTTTTATAGTGAATTTGTTGAGTTTTTTAACTTGGAAATTTTTTATGGATTTGTGAAATTATTGAGTTTTTTTTAACTTGGAACTTTTTTTTATGGTTTTTATATTGAAATTGTTGTGTTTTCTAATTTGGAACTGATTTAAATGGTTTTTATAGTTAAATATTTGAGTTTTTTTTCACTTGTAACTTTTTTTTTATGGTTTTTATAGTGAAATTGTTGAGTTTTTTTAACTTGGAACTTTTTTTTTATCATTTTTATTTTGAAATTGTTGAGTTTTTTTAACTTGGAACTTATTTAAATGGTTTTAATAGTGAAATTGTTGAGTTTTTTTAACTTGGATCTTTTTTATGGTTTTTATAGTGAATTTGTTGAGTTTTTTAACTTTGAACTTTATTTTTTGGTATTTATAGTAAAATTGTAGAGTTTTTTAGCTTGGAAATATTTTATGGTTTTTATAATGAATTTGTTGAGTTTTTTAACTTGGAGATTTTTTATGGATTAGTGAAATTGTTGAGTTTTTTTAACTTGGAACTTATTTAAATGGTTTTTAGAGTGAAATTGTTGTGTTTTTTAACTTGGAACTTTATTTTATGGTATTTATTGTGAAATTGAAGAGTTTTTTAACTTGGAAATATTTTATGGTTTTTATAGTGAATTTGTTGTGTTTTTTAACTCAGAGATTTTTTTTGGATATGATAGTGATAATGTTGAGGTTTTTTAACTTGGAACTTTTTTTATGGTTTTTATAGTGAAATTGTTGAGTTTTCTAACCTGGAACTTATTTAAATGGTTTTTACAGTGAAATTGTCGAGTTTATTTAACTTGGAACTTATTTAAATGGTTTTTAGAGTGAAATTGTTGAGTTTTTTTTTAACTTGGAACTTTTTTTTATGGTTTTTATAGTGAAATTGTTGAGTTTTTCTAACTTGGTACTTATTTAAAGGATTCTACAATGAAATTGTTGAGTTTTTTAACATGGAACTTTATTTTATTGTATTTAGAGTGAAATTGAAGAGTTTATTAACTTGGAAATGTTTTATGGTTTTTATAGTGAATTTGTTGAGTTTTTTAAATTGGAAATGTTTTATGGTTTTTATAGTGAATTTGTTGAGTTTTTTAACTTGGAAATTTTATATGGATTTGTGAAATTATTGAGTTTTTTTTAACTTGGAACTTTTTTTTATGGTTTTTATAGTGAAATTGTTGTGTTTTCTAATTTGGAACTGATTTAAATGGTTTTTATAGTTAAATATTTGAGTTTTTTTTCACTTGTAACTTTTTTTTAATGGTTTTTATAGTGAAATTGTTGAGTTTTTTTAACTTGGAACTTTTTTTTTATCATTTTTATTTTGAAATTGTTGAGTTTTTTTAACTTGGAACTTATTTAAATGGTTTTAATAGTGAAATTGTTGAGTTTTTTTAACTTGGATCTTTTTTATGGTTTTTATAGTGAATTTGTTGAGTTTTTTAACTTTGAACTTTATTTTTTGGTATTTATAGTAAAATTGTAGAGTTTTTTAGCTTGGAAATATTTTATGGTTTTTATAATGAATTTGTTGAGTTTTTTAACTTGGAGATTTTTTATGGATTAGTGAAATTGTTGAGTTTTTTTTACTTGGAACTTATTTAAATGGTTTTTAAAATGAAATTGTTGTGTTTTTAACTTGGAACTTTATTTTATGGTATTTATAGTGAAATTGAAGAGTTTTTTAACTTGGAAATATTTTATGGTATTTATAGTGAATATGTTGTATTTTTTAACTCAAATATTTGTTTTGGATATTATAGTGAAAATGTTGAGGTTTTTTAACTTGGAACTTTTTTTATGGTTTTTATAGTGAAATTGTTGAATTTTCTAATTTGGAACTAATTTAAATGGTTTTTATAGTTAAATATTTGAGTTTTTTTTCACTTGGAACTTTTTTTTATGGTTTTTAGAGTGAAATTGTTGAGTTTTTTTTTAACTCGGAACTTTTTTTTATGGTTTTTATAGTGAAATTGTTGAGTTTTTCTAACTTGGTACTTATTAAAAGGATTCTACAATGAAATTGTTGAGTTTTTTAACATGGAATTTTATTTTATGGTATTTAGAGTGAAATTGAAGAGTTTATTAACTTGGAAATGTTTTATGGTTTTTATAGTGAATTTGTTGAGTTTTTTAAATTGGAAATGTTTTATGGTTTTTATAGTGAATTTGTTGAGTTTTTTAACTTGGAAATTTTTTATGGATTTGTGAAATTATTGAATTTTTTTTAACTTGGAACTTTTTTTTTATGGTTTTTATAGTGAAATTGTTGTGTTTTCTAATTTGGAACTGATTTAAATGGTTTTTATAGTTAAATATTTGAGTTTTTTTTCACTTGGAACTTTTTTTTATGGTTTTAATAGTGAAATTGTTGAGTTTTTTTAACTTGGATCTTTTTTATGGTTTTTATAGTGAATTTGTTGAGTTTTTTAACTTTGAACTTTATTTTATGGTATTTATAGTAAAATTGTAGAGTTTTTTAGCTTGGAAATATTTTATGGTTTTTATAGTGAATTTGTTGAGTTTTTTAACTTGGAGATTTTTTATGGATTAGTGAAATTGTTGAGTTTTTTTAACTTGGAACTTATTTAAATGGTTTTTAAAATGAAATTGTTGTGTTTTTAACTTGGAACTTTATTTTATGGTATTTATAGTGAAATTGAAGAGTTTTTTAACTTAGAAATATTTTATGGTTTTTATAGTGAATATGTTGTATTTTTTAACTCAAAGATTTTTTTTGGATATTATAGTGAAAATGTTGAGGTTTTTTAACTTGGAACTTTTTTTTATGGTTTTTATAGTGAAATTGTTGAATTTTCTAATTTGGAACTGATTTAAATGGTTTTTATAGTTAAATATTTGAGTTTTTTTTCACTTGGAACTTTTTTTTATGGTTTTTATAGTGAAATTGTTGAGTTTTTTAACTTGGAACTTTTTTTTTATGATTTTTATTGTGAAATTGTTGAGTTTTTTTAACTTGGAACTTATTTAAATGGTTTTAATAGTGAAATTGTTGAGTTTTTTTAACTTGGATCTTTTTTATGGTTTTTATAGTGAATTTGTTGAGTTTTTTAACTTGGAACTTTATTTTATGGTATTTATAGTAAAATTGTAGAGTTTTTTAGCTTGGAAATATTTTATGGTTTTTATAGTGAATTTGTTGAGTTTTTTAACTTTGAGATTTTTTATGGATTAGTGAAATTGTTGAGTTTTTTTAACTTGGAACTTATTTAAATGGTTTTTAGAGTGAAATTGTTGTGTTTTTTTAACTTGGAACTTTATTTTATGGTATTTATTGTGAAATTGAAGTGTTTTTTAACTTGGAAATATTTTATGGTTTTTATAGTGAATTTGTTGTGTTTTTTAACTCAGAGATTTTTTTTGGATATTATAGTGAAAATGTTGAGGTTTTTTAACTTGGAACTTTTTTTATGGTTTTTATAGTGAAATTGTTGAGTTTTCTAACCTGGAACTTATTTAAATGGTTTTTACAGTGAAATTGTCGAGTTTATTTAACTTGGAACTTATTTAAATGGTTTTTAGAGTGAAATTGTTGAGTTTTTTTTAACTTGGAACTTTTTTTTTATGGTTTTTATAGTGAAATTGTTGAGTTTTTCTAACTTGGTACTTATTTAAATGGATTCTACAATGAAATTGTTGAGGTTTTTAACTTGGAACTTTATTTTATGGTATTTAGAGTGAAATTGAAGAGTTTATTAACTTGGAAATGTTTTATGATTTTTATAGTGAATTTGTTGAGTTTTTTAAATTGGAAATGTTTTATGGTTTTTATAGTGAATTTGTTGAGTTTTTTAACTTGGAAATTTTTTATGGATTTGTGAAATTATTGAGTTTTATTAACTTAGAACTTTTTTTTTATGGTTTTTATAGTGAAATTGTTGTGTTTTCTAATTTGGAACTGATTTAAATGGTTTTTATAGTTAAATATTTGAGTTTTTTTCACTTGGAACTTTTTTTATGGTTTTTATTAGAGCTGTCAAATAAGCCCAATACTTATAGGCCCCGATTATTTAGCCCCACTAAAACCCTAATATATCAAGCCCTTTACTAAAATGATTTTTTTTAGGCCCCATTATTTTAGGCCCCATAATTATTATATTATTTTTGAGCCCTATCAAGAGGGCCTTATTTTATTAAAAAAATTCATTTGTTCTGTATTTTCTTCTTCAGTTAATCACAATCACGTAACATTCACCATTTGTGCCGCCGTGCACCGTTGCCACCGCCGCTGCCGCTGCCATCGCCGTCATCCAGATTGTTACGCAGCCACCATCTTATTTTCACTTTCCTCTCTTTCCTTTCTTAATTCTCCTTTTGAGGTATTCATCTCTATCCATTTCTCTCCATCTCTATGAACTCAATATGTTTGTGAAAATGCTTCTATGAAATTCCCTCTCTTTAAGTTACACATTATGGGTTTTTCAATTTTTGGCTTTAGTTGTTGTTCTTACCTTTCTAGTTTTTTTGTGGGTTCATTTTGCAATGATTTTTTTTACTGTCATGGATTATTATATGATGTGTTTGCTGTGTAACATTAGCTATGGGTTTATAGAGAGTATTGAGGATGTCAAACGGTTTATAGAGAGTATTGACTCAAACCTAGATTGGCATTATAGAAATAGAAAGGTGAAAAGGAAGGTTCATGGGGTTGGTTTTGTTCCCAAATAATCAGAAGTTCCAGATTATAGAAATAGAAAGGTGGAAAGTGCATTAGTGCGAAGTTGATATCTACAACACTTGCTGCCTCTGGTTATGGATTAACTGATAATGGTATTTTTTGTTTTGTTTTTCATACAACATTTGTTATACAACATAGAGTTATAGAATTATATTTTAATATTGTAGGAGTTTTTTTTGGATACCCTATTGTTGGATTACACAACAGAATGCAATCATCAGGAACATGTTTGGATAGTTTGGAGGATCTAATGATAACAGCGTGTCCGTGGGACTCAAGAATTATTGGAGAATTCTATCACCAAACAACATTTAGTATTTCTTTATCTGTTGTAAAAGAATTTATTGAAGATGTTCAAAAGCTTGTTGAGTTAGAGCCAAAAGCACTATGTGGACTAGAATCATACAGTGGACTCCTAGAACAAATTGGATTGTTTAAATATGGAGGCTTACCCCATTGGGGGAAGAATAGAAATATAGGGTTTGGGGAGCAATTAACAAGCTTTTTCACCATGCCAAGTCCCAGGTGGAGAGATCACTAGTCTTCTTAATTTGTGTTTACATGTTTGATTTGGGGGTGCTTCCTTCTAACTGGACAGATCTTAGTCTTGTTCATTGGCAAGTTGTAAGGGCTTTTTTTTGGGCAGTTTGTAGTGTTCATTTCCCACTTTGTTTCTTTTTTTATTTGATAACCATAATGGTTTTGATCCTTTTACTTCAACAAGTTTTACATTAGGCAACTATATTGGAGATCGAACAACACAATTGAACAGTTGGACAGGAGCTGTAAAATTGAAGACTGATCTGTAACTTGAAGGGATGTAGGATTACAGACAATACTTGTTATTGTAGGTTAGCTCATGTTTTTGACATCCCTATGATACAACATTCTTGGTCTTTTGCCTGTTAATATAACTAGGGTTTATCTCATATATGTTGCTCCCATGCAAATTTGTTGAGCCATCCATGCCCTGCTATCTAGAACTTTATGAATGCCAGCAAGACACTCTTTGGGATTGGTTCATTTCCCAAAAACGTTCATTCATTTTGCAATGTAATTAAATTATCTTATTATTAAAGAACCTAATTAGTCCCAGAACATACCAAAAGACTGATACATTCAAATGGTTCATTAGCTTCTGCTATTGGTTGGTGCTTTCTAGTGATTATTTTAGCATCTCTAGACGACAATTTAACTTGCATTGGTTGGTTTTATGTCAGTCTTTATTTAATTGCCATTCATTAGAGCATTGCCTGCATTCTTAGGCATCTTTTTCTTACCAATAAGCCAACAATTTCATAATTGTTTGCACAAGATAACGCCGACTTTATTTTTCCGTATGAAAAAGGTGGAACAAGTTTTGTTCTAGTTGATAGTTTGATTCATGATTTTTATTTATTTTTGTAATACTATTGAGGAATCTTTTACCTATGCTCAAGGTTATTGGAGATGAATTTTTATGGTTGATGATGCCTATCCACCATAAATCACAAAAATTGTTAAAGCAAATTGGTAGGTAAACTTTAGTTAGTTGCTTGGGATTAATTGATTATACTCTTAAGGTGTGATGTATATAAATAAGAGGGGGTTTGGTTAGATGGTTTTTTGCTGTTAAATATAGGTGTCCAAATGTGAGGAAAAGGAGCTGCAAGAAAACTTTTCAGGCAGAAAGTTATTGGACTGATAGGTTAGTGGTGATTAAAGAGAGTCTGATTAGTTTTCGGATTCGTAACTGGTGGTTTAGGAAGTTGGCTCATGATGTTAAACTGATGATCTTGTGTTTCTGTATTAAACTACAGATTGGAATTGTGAGGTTGTGTAAAGCTGCACAGTATGTTTCAATTTATCCAATGTGTTGGGTTTTGGGATTTTGTGAGTATTTCAAGAACTGGAAATTCGGGTCTAGTACTTCGAGTTTAGGAACAGGCACGAAGCATGATCTGCGTCGTTTTATTCTTCATCAAGAAGGCGAGGAAGAGTTGGTTGATGTTTTAAAGCTGAGGCACATATCAAATATATCAACCTTTTATATATAATTTTTTGTTGATTTTCTTGTCTTATTTTTCTCATAATTCTTTCTATTCTCTTTTTAATCTTTCTTTAATTATGGCTTTCGTGATTCGTCCGCATATCTTCTTTTTGTTATAACACATGTCTTTTTTGTTATAGTATGGAGTCAATGGATACAACTGAGTATGCACAAGGTCAAGATGAAACTCGTAAGGAAACATTGTCAACACTTTGGATTATCTTCACTAAAATCGGAAAAGGAAAAGATGGAGTTGAAAGAGCTGCATGCAATTTTTGTAGTACTGATTTTGCCATCGGAAAAAACCCCAAGTCTGGTCAAAGTTATGGAACTTCACATCTAAGTCGTCATGTATTTATTTGTAAGTGTTTTCAGTTGAGCCTTCTTAGTCTAGAGGAACCTTCAAGCCTAACCCCAATCAACCAAAACAAACATCGTGAATTACTTGGAGAAGCCATTATTGCACACGATCTTCCTTTTAGCTTTGTTGAGTATGAAAAAATTCGAGTTTGGGTGAAATATTTGAATCCATGTGTTGAAATGATCTCTAGGAATACCATGGTGTCAGATATTGAAAACATATATGATAAAGAAAGGATCAAGCTTAAGGAAATCATGGGTAGGATTCCAAATAAAATTTGTCTAACATCGGATGTTTGGACAGCATCTACTAGTGAGGGCTATATCTGTTTGACTGCTCATTTTGTTGATGAAAATTGGAAGTTAGTTAGTTGTGTTCTCAACTTTCTTCGAATGAAGCCCCCTCATACGGGTATTGCATTGGAAGCTACTTTATTTGATTGCTTGAAACAATGGGGAATAGATAAGAAAATCTTTACTATTACGCTGGATAATGCCTCTGCCAATGACAACATGCAAGACCATTTGAAAACTCATCTCCGAGTGCAAGGAAATTTGATGTGTGATGGTGAATATTTTCATATCCGTTGTTCGGCCCATGTACTCAACTTAATTGTCCAAGAGGGTTTAAAAACTGCTATTGAAGCCCTCCATAAAATTAGAGAGAGTGTCAAGTATATTAAAGGATCTGATGGAAGGATGCTTAAGTTTAAAGATTGTGTTGAGGATGCAGGGATACATGTTAGTGGTGGCTTAAGATTTGATGTATCTACTAGATGGAATAGTACTTATTTGATGCTTGAAAGTGCTTTGCAATATAGAAAAGCTTTTGAGTTTTATAAGGTGGCAGATAGAAGCTATAAATATTGTCCATCTGATGAGGAATGGGAAAGAGGGGAAAGGATTTGTGAGTTCTTAGAACCTTTTTATGAAATTACCAATTTGATTTCTGGTTCATCTTATCCAACTGCAAATCTGTATTTCATGCAAGTGTGGAAAGTCCAATGCATTTTAGAGAAACATCAAGAAAGTGCTGATAAGGTTATAATGGATATGTCTAATCATATGAAAGTGAAATTTGACAAGTATTGGAAAAATTATAGTGTTGTGCTAGCATTTGGAGCTATTCTTGATCCACGCTTAAAGGATAAATTTTTGAAGTTTTGCTACACTACACTTGATGCCTTAACCTCTGAAGGGAAACTTAAGAATGTGAAGGCTAAATTCAAAGAGCTATATGAAGAATATGTGAGTTTTTCTACCAATCAAAGTCTTTCTCTTTCTCAATCATCTCAGGAGTTCAACTTATTGGCCAAGTTACCTAGAGAGGGGAATAAAGTCAAAAAGTCAAAGATTATAAGTGTAAGTTTTTTAAATTTCATTTGATGAATTAGTTATTTAGTTGACATTAAAGGTTATGTGGATGAATATTAGTTAGAATAGTAAGGTTCATTATTCTGGTTATGTGGATGAATATTTAGTATTGTATTTGGTTCTTGAATCATAGTTCTCAAATTGTTTTAGTGCTATAAATTGGTTGCTTGTGAATGCTTCATATACATGTGTTTTGAAAATTCTATTTTCTTTTGTTGTTTTGGAAGTGAAAAGTCTATCTTGCAGGATTTTAAAACATGGAACTCAATTGAGAGTAGCTTTGCCCCCGGAAAGAGTGAATTAGATATATACTTTGATGAAGAATTAATGGACCTCAATGAAGAACACTCAGAAGATTTTGATGTACTTCATTATTGGAAGTTTAATGAGAAAAAGTTTCCGATACTCTCCATAATGGCGCGTGATGTGCTTAGCATTCCTATCACGACTATAGCTTCTGAGTCCTCTTTCAGTATCGGTGGACGTGTTCTTACCAAATACAGAAGTTCTACTCTTTCAGAACACATTCAAATGTTGATTTGTACTCGAAGCTGGTTGCATGGATTTTCTGAAAATATGAATGGTATTAATACTTTGTATTTTATTTATTTTTATTTGTTTATGTTTATGATATACTCATTGTTTTGTTGAATCTGCACCTAAGTTGATTTATTGTGTTTTTAAGATGAGGAAGATATCAACACTAATGATGAAGACAACACTGAGGTGACAATGACTTAACACATTTGGATTGCAAGATTGAAGTGGAGAGCTAATTTTAGTGTCTTGTTGAATTTATGTTTTCATGTTTTTTGTTGGATTAGTGTCTTTGTTTTTGTGATATTTGGTTCATGTTTGTATTGATTTTCTTCAATTTCGAATGTCGAATGTCAGGAGTATTGACATATATCTTTCAAAGATATGTTTATGAATTGTAATGATCTAGTTGTAAGTGAAAAAAATGACATTTTTTCCTTTTGGAAATATATATTTATAGGATATATTTTTAAGTTTGTTTTTTAATTTTTGGATTTTTATATTTTTTTAAAGTTGTTTTTTTTTTTTTTTAGAATTATTTTTAATAGAATATTTTAATTTTTTTTTGAAAAAATTAATTTTTCTTAATTTTTTTAAATTTTTTAAATTATTAGAATTTTTTTTACTTTTTTTTCTTGAAAAAATATTTAATTAAAAGTTATTTTTAATTTTTCGATTTTTTTATTTATTTTATAAAATTAAGTTTTTTTATTTTTTTGGGGCCTTTAGGCCCCTTTTAAATTTTGAACCCTTCTAACTTTAGGCCCTATGAATTTGAGGGCTCATTATTTTTAAACATTTTTAGGCCCTCTTATTATAGGGGCTAGGGCCTAAATTAACTGGCCCCTTAAATTGACACCTCTAGTTTTTATAGTGAAATTGTTGAGTTTTTTTAACTTGGAACTTTTTATTTATGATTTTTATTGTGAAATTGTTGAGTTTTTTTAACTTGGAACTTATTTAAATGGTTTTAATAGTGAAATTGTTGAGTTTTTTTAACTTGGATCTTTTTTATGGTTTTTATAGTGAATTTGTTGAGTTTTTTAACTTGGAACTTTATTTTATGGTATTTATAGTAAAATTGTAGAGTTTTTTAGCTTGGAAATATTTTATGGTTTTTATAGTGAATTTGTTGAGTTTTTTAACTTGGAGATTTTTTATGGATTAGTGAAATTGTTGAGTTTTTTTAAATTGGAACTTATTTAAATGGTTTTTAGAGTGAAATTGTTGTGTTTTTTAACTTGGAACTTTATTTTATGGTATTTATTGTGAAATTGAAGAGTTTTTTAACTTGGAAATATTTTATGGTTTTTATAGTGAATTTGTTGTGTTTTTTAACTCAGAGATTTTTTTTGGATATTATAGTCAAAATGTTGAGGTTTTTTAACTTGGAACTTTTTTTATGGTTTTTATAGTGATATTGTTGAGTTTTCTAACCTGGAACTTATTTAAATGGTTTTTACAGTGAAATTGTCGAGTTTATTTAACTTGGAACTTATTTAAATGGTTTTTAGAGTGAAATTGTTGAGTTTTTTTTAACTTGGAACTTTTATTATGGTTTTTATAGTGAAATTGTTTAGTTTTTCTAACTTGGTACTTATTTAAATGGATTCTACAATGAAATTGTTGAGTTTTTTAACTTGGAACTTTATTTTATGGTATTTAGAGTGAAATTGAAGAGTTTATTAACTTGGAAATGTTTTATGGTTTTTATAGTGAATTTGTTGAGTTTTTTAAATTCGAAATGTTTTATGGTTTTTATAGTGAATTTGTTCAGTTTTTTAACTTGGAAATTTTTTATGGATTTGTGAAATTATTGAGTTTTTTTAACTTGGAACTTTTTTTTATGGTTTTTATAGTGAAATTGTTGTGTTTTCTAATTTGGAACTGATTTAAATGGTTTTTATAGTTAAATATTTGAGTTTTTTTTTCACTTGGAACCTTTTTTTATGGTTTTTATAGTGAAATTGTTGAGTTTTTTTAACTTGGAACTTTTTTTTTATGATTATTATTGTGAAATTGTTGAGTTTTTTTAACTTGGAACTTATTTAAATGGTTTTAATAGTGAAATTGTTGAGTTTTTTTAACTTGGATCTTTTTTATGGTTTTTATAGTGAATTTGTTGATTTTTTTAACTTGGAACTTTATTTTATGGTATTTATAGTAAAATTGTAGAGTTTTTTAGCTTGGAAATATTTTATGGTTTTTATAGTGAATTTGTTGAGTTTTTTAACTTGGAGATTTTTTATGGATTAGTGAAATTGTTGAGTTTTTTTAACTTGGAACTTATTTAAATGGTTTTTAGAGTGAAATTGTTGTGTTTTTTAACTTGGAACTTTATTTTATGGTATTTATTGTGAAATTGAAGAGTTTTTTAACTTGGAAATATTTTATGGTTTTTATAGTGAATTTGTTGTGTTTTTTAACTCAGAGATTTTTTTGGATATTATAGTGAAAATGTTGATGTTTTTTAACTTGGAACTTTTTTTATGGTTTTTATAGTGAAATTGTTGAGTTTTCTAATTTGGAACTCATTTAAATGGTTTTTATAGTTAAATATTTGAGATTTTTTTTCACTTGGAACTTTTTTTATGGTTTTTATAGTGAAATTGTTGAGTTTTTTTAACTTGGATCTTTTTTATGGTTTTTATAGTGAATTTGTTGAGTTTTTTAAAATGGAACTTTATTTTATGTTATTTATAGTAAAATTGTAGAGTTTTTTAGATTGTAAATATTTTATGGTTTTTATAGTGAATTTGTTGAGTTTTTTAACTTGGAGATTTTTTATGGATTAGTGAAATTGTTGAGATTTTTTAACTTGGAACTTATTTAAATGGTTTTTAGAGTGAAATTGTTGTGTTTTTTAACTTGGAACTTTATTTTATGGTATTTATTGTGAAATTGAAGAGTTTTTTAACTTGGAAATATTTTATAGTTTTTATAGTTAATTTGTTGTGTTTTTTAACTCAGAGATTTTTTTTGGATATTATAGTGAAAATGTTGAGTTTTTTTAACTTGGAACTTTTTTTTATGGTTTTTATAGTGAAATTGTTGAGTTTTCTAACCTGGAACTTATTTAAATGGTTTTTACAGTGATATTGTCGAGTTTATTTAACTTGGAACTTATTTAAATGGTTTTTAGAGTGAAATTGTTGAGTTTTTTTTAACTTGGAACTTTTTTTTATGGTTTTTATAGTGAAATTGTTGAGTTTTTTTAACTTGGAACTTTTTTTTTATGATTTTTATTGTGAAATTGTTGAGTTTTTTTAACTTGGAACTTATTTAAATGGTTTTAATAGTGAAATTATTGAGGTTTTTTCACTTGGATCTTTTTTATGGTTTTTATAGTGAATTTGTTGAGTTTTTTTAACTTGGAACTTTATTTTATGGTATTTATAGTAAAATTGTAGAATTTTTTAGCTTGGAAATATTTTATGGTTTTTAAAGTGAATTTGTTGAGTTTTTTAACTTGGAGATTTTTTATGGATTAGTGAAATTGTTGAGTTTTTTTAACTTGGAACTTATTTAAATGGTTTTTAGAGTGAAATTGTTGTGTTTTTTAACTTGGAACTTTATTTTATGGTATATATAGTGAAATTGAAGAGTTATTTAACTTGGAAATATTTTATGGTTTTTATAGTGAATTAGTTGTGTTTTTTAACTCAGAGATTTTTTTTTGGATATTATAGTGAAAATGTTGAGGTTTTTTAACTTGGAACTTTTTTTATGGTTTTTATAGTGAAATTGTTGAGTTTTCTAACCTGGAACTTATTTAAATGGTTTTTACAGTGAAATTGTCGAGTTTATTTAACTTGGAACTTATTTAAATGGTTTTTAGAGTGAAATTGTTGAGTTTTTTTTAACTTGGAACTTTTTTTATGGTTTTTATAGTTAAATTGTTGAGTTATTCTAACTTGGTACTTATTTAAATGGATTCTACAATGAAATTGTTGAGTTTTTTAACTTGGAACTTTATTTTATGGTATTTAGAGTGAAATTGAAGAGATTATTAACTTGGAAATGTTTTATGGTTTTTATAGTGAATTTGTTGAGTTTTTTAAATTGGAAATGTTTTATGGTTTTTATAGTGAATTTGTTGAGTTTTTTAACTTGGAAATGTTTTATGGATTTGTGAAATTATTGAGTTTTTTTAACTTTGAACTTTTTTTTATGGTTTTTATAGTGAAATTGTTGTGTTTTCTAATTTGGAACTGATTTAAATGGTTTTTATAGTTAAATATTTGAGTTTTTTTTCACTTGGAACTTTTTTTTTATGGTTTTTATAGTGAAATAGTTGAGTTTTTTTAACTTGGAACTTTTTTTTAATGATTTTTATTGTGAAATTGTTGAGTTTTTTTAACTTGGAACTTATTTAAATGGTTTTAATAGTGAAATTGTTGAGTTTTTTTAACTTGGATCTGTTTTATGGTTTTTATAGTGAATTTGTTGAGTTTTTTAACTTGGAACTTTATTTTATGGTATTTATAGTAAAATTGTAGAGTTTTTTAGCTTGGAAATATTTTATGGTTTTTATAGTGAATTTGTTGAGTTTTTTGACTTTGAGATTTTTTATGGATTAGTGAAATTGTTGAGTTTTTTTAACTTGGAACTTATTTGAATGGTTTTTAGAGTGAAATTGTTGTGTTTTTTAACTTGGAAATTTATTTTATGGTATTTATAGTGAAATTGGAGAGTTTTTTAACTTGGAAATATTTTATGGTTTTTATAGTGAAATTGTTGAGGTTTTCTAACTTGGTACTTATTTAAATGGATTCTACAATGAAATTGTTGAGTTTTTTAACTTGGAACTTTATTTTATGGTATTTAGAGTGAAATTGAAGAGTTTATTAACTTGGAAATGTTTTATGGTTTTTATAGTGAATTTGTTGAGTTTTTTAAATTGAAAATGTTTTATGGTTTTTATAGTGAATTTGTTGAGTTTTTTAACTTGGAAATGTTTTATGGATTTGTGAAATTATTGAGTTTTTTTAACTTGGAACTTTTTTTTATGGTTTTTATAGTGAAATTGTTGTGTGTTCAGATTTGGAACTGATTTAAATGGTTTTTATAGTTAGATATTTGAGTTTTTTTTCACTTGAAATTTTTTTTTTATGGTTTTTATAGTGAAATAGTTGAGTTTTTTTAACTTGGAACTTTTTTTTAATGATTTTTATTGTGAAATTGTTGAGTTTTTTTAACTTGGAACTTATTTAAATGGTTTTAATAGTGAAATTGTTGAATTTTTTTAACTTGGATCTGTTTTATGGTTTTTATAGTGAATTTGTTGAGTTTTTTAACTTGGAACTTTATTTTATGGTATTTATAGTAAAATTGTAGAGTTTTTTAGCTTGGAAATATTTTATGGTTTTTATAGTGAATTTGTGGAGTTTTTTAACTTGGTGATTTTTTATGGATTAGTGAAATTGTTGAGTTTTTTTAACTTGGAACTTATTTAAATGGTTTTTAGAGTGAAATTGTTGTGTTTTTTAACTTGGAACTTTATTTTATGGTATTTATTGTGAAATTGAAGAGTTTTTTAACTTGGAAATATTTTATGGTTTTTATAGTGAATTTGTTGTGTTTTTTAACTCAGAGATTTTTTTTGGATATTATAGTGAAAATGTTGAGGTTTTTTAACTTGGAACTTTTTTTATGGTTTTTATAGTGAAATTGTTGAGTTTTCTAACCTGGAACTTATTTAAATGGTTTTTACAGTGAAATTGTCGAGTTTATTTAACTTGGAACTTATTTAAATGGTTTTTAGAGTGAAATTGTTGAGTTTTTTTTAACTTGGATCTTTTTTTTATGGTTTTTATAGTGAAATTGTTGAGTTATTCTAACTTGGTACTTATTTAAATGGATTCTACAATGAAATTGTTGAGTTTTTTAACTTGGAACTTTATTTTATGGTATTTAGAGTGAAATTGAAGAGTTTATTAACTTGGAAATGTTTTATAGTTTTTATAGTGAATTTGTTGAGTTTTTTAAATTGGAAATGTTTTATGGTTTTTATAGTGAATTTGTTGAGTTTTTTAACTTGGAAATGTTTTATGGATTTGTGAAATTATTGAGTTTTTTTTAACTTGGAACTTTTTTTTATGGTTTTTATAGTGAAATTGTTGTGTTTTCTAATTTAGAACTGATTTAAATGGTTTTTATAGTTAAATATTTGAGTTTTTTTTCACTTGGAACTTTTTTTTTATGGTTTTTATAGTGAAATAGTTGAGTTTTTTTAACTTGGAACTTTTTTTTTATGATTTTTATTGTGAAATTGTTGAGATTTTTTAACTTGGAACTTATTTAAATGGTTTTAATAGTGAAATTGTTGAGTTTTTTTAACTTGGATCTGTTTTATGGTTTTTATAGTGAATTTGTTGAGTTTTTTAACTTGGAACTTTATTTTATGGTATTTATAGTAAAATTGTAGAGTTTTTTAGCTTGGAAATATTTTATGGTTTTTATAGTGAATTTGTGGAGTTTTTTAACTTGGAGATTTTTTATGGATTAGTGAAATCGTTGAGTTTTTTTAACTTGGAACTTATTTAAATTGTTTTTAGAGTGAAATTGTTGTGTTTTTTAACTTGGAACTTTATTTTATGGTATTTATTGTGGAATTGAAGAGTTTTTTAACTCTGAAATATTTTATGGTTTTTATAGTGAATTTGTTGTGTTTTTTAACTCAGAGATTTTTTTTGGATATTATAGTGAAAATGTTGAGGTTTTTTAACTTGGAACTTTTTTTATGGTTTTTATAGTGAAATTGTTGAGTTTTCTAACCTGGAACTTATTTAAATGGTTTTTACAGTGAAATTGTCGAGTTTATTTAACTTGGAACTTATTTAAATGGTTTTTAGAGTGAAATTGTTGAGTTTTTTTTAACTTGGAACTTTTTTGTATGGTTTTTATAGTGAAATTGTTGAGTTTTTCTAACTTGGTACTTATTTAAATGGATTCTACAATGAAATTGTTGAGTTTTTTAACTTGGAACTTTATTTTATGGTATTTAGAGTGAAATTGAAGAGTTTATTAACTTGGAAATGTTTTATAGTTTTTATAGTGAATTTGTTGAGTTTTTTAAATTGGAAATGTTTTATGGTTTTTATAGTGAATTTGTTGAGTTTTTTAACTTGGAAATGTTTTATGGATTTGTGAAATTATTGAGTTTTTTTTAACTTGGAACTTTTTTTTATGGTTTTTATAGTGAAATTGTTGTGTTTTCTAATTTAGAACTGATTTAAATGGTTTTTATAGTTAAATATTTGAGTTTTTTTTCACTTGGAACTTTTTTTTTATGGTTTTTATAGTGAAATAGTTGAGTTTTTTTAACTTGGAACTTTTTTTTTATGATTTTTATTGTGAAATTGTTGAGATTTTTTAACTTGGAACTTATTTAAATGGTTTTAATAGTGAAATTGTTGAGTTTTTTTAACTTGGATCTGTTTTATGGTTTTTATAGTGAATTTGTTGAGTTTTTTAACTTGGAACTTTATTTTATGGTATTTATAGTAAAATTGTAGAGTTTTTTAGCTTGGAAATATTTTATGGTTTTTATAGTGAATTTGTGGAGTTTTTTAACTTGGAGATTTTTTATGGATTAGTGAAATCGTTGAGTTTTTTTAACTTGGAACTTATTTAAATTGTTTTTAGAGTGAAATTGTTGTGTTTTTTAACTTGGAACTTTATTTTATGGTATTTATTGTGGAATTGAAGAGTTTTTTAACTCTGAAATATTTTATGGTTTTTATAGTGAATTTGTTGTGTTTTTTAACTCAGAGATTTTTTTTGGATATTATAGTGAAAATGTTGAGGTTTTTTAACTTGGAACTTTTTTTATGGTTTTTATAGTGAAATTGTTGAGTTTTCTAACCTGGAACTTATTTAAATGGTTTTTACAGTGAAATTGTCGAGTTTATTTAACTTGGAACTTATTTAAATGGTTTTTAGAGTGAAATTGTTGAGTTTTTTTTAACTTGGAACTTTTTTGTATGGTTTTTATAGTGAAATTGTTGAGTTTTTCTAACTTGGTACTTATTTAAATGGATTCTACAATGAAATTGTTGAGTTTTTTAACTTGGAACTTTATTTTATGGTATTTAGAGTGAAATTGAAGAGTTTATTAACTTGGAAATGTTTTATAGTTTTTATAGTGAATTTGTTGAGTTTTTTAAATTGGAAATGTTTTATGGTTTTTATAGTGAATTTGTTGAGTTTTTTAACTTGGAAATGTTTTATGGATTTGTGAAATTATTGAGTTTTTTTTAACTTGGAACTTTTTTTTTATGGTTTTTATAGTGAAATTGTTGTGTTTTCTAATTTAGAACTGATTTAAATGGTTTTTATAGTTAAATATTTGAGTTTTTTTTCACTTGGAACTTTTTTTTTATGGTTTTTATAGTGAAATAGTTGAGTTTTTTTAACTTGGAACTTTTTTTTTATGATTTTTATTGTGAAATTGTTGAGATTTTTTAACTTGGAACTTATTTAAATGGTTTTAATAGTGAAATTGTTGAGTTTTTTTAACTTGGATCTGTTTTATGGTTTTTATAGTGAATTTGTTGAGTTTTTTAACTTGGAACTTTATTTTATGGTATTTATAGTAAAATTGTAGAGTTTTTTAGCTTGGAAATATTTTATGGTTTTTATAGTGAATTTGTGGAGTTTTTTAACTTGGAGATTTTTTATGGATTAGTGAAATCGTTGAGTTTTTTTAACTTGGAACTTATTTAAATTGTTTTTAGAGTGAAATTGTTGTGTTTTTTAACTTGGAACTTTATTTTATGGTATTTATTGTGGAATTGAAGAGTTTTTTAACTCTGAAATATTTTATGGTTTTTATAGTGAATTTGTTGTGTTTTTTAACTCAGAGATTTTTTTTGGATATTATAGTGAAAATGTTGAGGTTTTTTAACTTGGAACTTTTTTTATGGTTTTTATAGTGAAATTGTTGAGTTTTCTAACCTGGAACTTATTTAAATGGTTTTTACAGTGAAATTGTCGAGTTTATTTAACTTGGAACTTATTTAAATGGTTTTTAGAGTGAAATTGTTGAGTTTTTTTTAACTTGGAACTTTTTTGTATGGTTTTTATAGTGAAATTGTTGAGTTTTTCTAACTTGGTACTTATTTAAATGGATTCTACAATGAAATTGTTGAGTTTTTTAACTTGGAACTTTATTTTATGGTATTTAGAGTGAAATTGAAGAGTTTATTAACTTGGAAATGTTTTATGGTTTTTATAGTGAATTTGTTGAGTTTTTTAAATTGGAAATGTTTTATGGTTTTTATAGTGAATTTGTTGAGTTTTTTAACTTGGAAATGTTTTATGGATTTGTGAAATTATTTAGTTTTTTTAACTTGAAACTTTTTTTTATGGTTTTTATAGTGAAATTGTTGTGTTTTCTAATTTGGAACTGATTTAAATGGTTTTTATAGTTAAATATTTGAGTTTTTTTTCACTTGGAACTTTTTTTTTATGGTTTTTATAGTGAAATAGTTGAGTTTTTTTAACTTGGAACTTTTTTTTTATGATATTTATTGTGAAATTGTTGAGTTTTTTTAACTTGGAACTTATTTAAATGGTTTTAATAGTGAAATTGTTGAGTTTTTTTAACTTGGATCTGTTTTATGGTTTTTATAGTGAATTTGTTGAGTTTTTTAACTTGGAACTTTATTTTATGGTATTTATAGTAAAATTGTAGAGTTTTTTAGCTTGGAAATATTTTATGGTTTTTATAGTGAATTTGTAGAGTTTTTTGACTTGGAGATTTTTTATGGATTAGTGAAATTGTTGAGTTTTTTTAACTTGGAACTTATTTGAATGGTTTTTAGAGTGAAATTGTTGTGGTTTTTAACTTGGAACTTTATTTTATGGTATTTATAGTGAAATTGGAGAGTTTCTTAACTTGGAAATATTTTATGGTTTTTATAGTGAATTTGTTGTGTTATTTAACTCAGAGATTTTTTTTGGATATTATAGTGAAAATGTTGAGGTTTTTTAACATGGAACTTTTTTTTTATGGTTTTTATAGTGAAATTGTTGAGTTTTCTAACCTGGAACTTATTTAAATGGTTTTTACAGTGAAATTGTCGAGTTTATTTAACTTGGAACTTATTTAAATGGTTTTTAGAGTGAAATTGTTGAGTTTTTTTTAACTTGGAACTTTTTTGTATGGTTTTTATAGTGAAATTGTTGAGTTTTTCTAACTTGGTACTTATTTAAATGGATTCTACAATGAAATTGTTGAGTTTTTTAACTTGGAACTTTATTTTATGGTATTTAGAGTGAAATTGAAGAGTTTATTAACTTGGAAATGTTTTATGGTTTTTATAGTGAATTTGTTGAGTTTTTTAAATTGGAAATGTTTTATGGTTTTTATAGTGAATTTGTTGAGTTTTTTAACTTGGAAATGTTTTATGGATTTGTGAAATTATTTAGTTTTTTTAACTTGAAACTTTTTTTTATGGTTTTTATAGTGAAATTGTTGTGTTTTCTAATTTGGAACTGATTTAAATGGTTTTTATAGTTAAATATTTGAGTTTTTTTTCACTTGGAACTTTTTTTTTATGGTTTTTATAGTGAAATAGTTGAGTTTTTTTAACTTGGAACTTTTTTTTTATGATATTTATTGTGAAATTGTTGAGTTTTTTTAACTTGGAACTTATTTAAATGGTTTTAATAGTGAAATTGTTGAGTTTTTTTAACTTGGATCTGTTTTATGGTTTTTATAGTGAATTTGTTGAGTTTTTTAACTTGGAACTTTATTTTATGGTATTTATAGTAAAATTGTAGAGTTTTTTAGCTTGGAAATATTTTATGGTTTTTATAGTGAATTTGTAGAGTTTTTTGACTTGGAGATTTTTTATGGATTAGTGAAATTGTTGAGTTTTTTTAACTTGGAACTTATTTGAATGGTTTTTAGAGTGAAATTGTTGTGGTTTTTAACTTGGAACTTTATTTTATGGTATTTATAGTGAAATTGGAGAGTTTCTTAACTTGGAAATATTTTATGGTTTTTATAGTGAATTTGTTGTGTTATTTAACTCAGAGATTTTTTTTGGATATTATAGTGAAAATGTTGAGGTTTTTTAACATGGAACTTTTTTTTTATGGTTTTTATAGTGAAATTGTTGAGTTTTCTAACCTGGAACTTATTTAAATGGTTTTTACAGTGAAATTGTCGAGTTTATTTAACTTGGAACTTATTTAAATGGTTTTTAGAGTGAAATTGTTGAGTTTTTTTTAACTTGGAACTTTTTTTTATGGTTTTTATAGTGAAATTGTTGAGTTTTTCTAACTTGGTACTTATTTAAATGGATTCTACAATGAAATTGTTGAGTTTTTTAACTTGGAACTTTATTTTATGGTATTTAGAGTGAAATTGAAGAGTTTATTAACTTGGAAATGTTTTATGGTTTTTATAGTGAATTTGTTGAGTTTTTTAATTTGGAAATGTTTTATGGATTGGTGAAATTATTGAGTTTTTTTAACTTGGAACTTTTTTTTATGGTTTTTATAGTGAAATTGTTGTGTTTTCTAATTTGGAACTGATTTAAATGGTTTTTATAGTTAAATATTTGAGTTTTTTTTCACTTGGAATTTTTTTTTTATGGTTTTTATAGTGAAATAGTTGAGTTTTTTTTAACTTGGAACTTTTTTTTTATGATTTTTATTGTGAAATTGTTGAGTTTTTTTTAACTTGGAACTTATTTAAATGGTTTTAATAGTGAAATTGTTGAGTTTTTTTAACTTGGATCTGTTTTATGGTTTTTATAGTGAATTTGTTGAGTTTTTTAACTTGGAACTTTATTTTATGGTATTTATAGTAAAATTGTAGAGTTTTTTAGCTTGGAAATATTTTATGGTTTTTATAGTGAATTTGTGGAGTTTTTTAACTTGGAGATTTTTTATGGATTAGTGAAATTGTTGAGTTTTTTTAACTTGGAACTTATTTAAATGGTTTTTAAAGTGAAATTGTTGTGTTTTTTTAACTTGGAACTTTATTTTATGGTATTTATTGTGAAATTGAAGAGTTTTTTAACTTGGAAATATTTTATGGTTTTTATAGTGAATTTGTTGTGTTTTTTAACTCAGAGATTTTTTTTGGATATTATAGTGAAAATGTTGAGGTTTTTTAACTTGGAACTTTTTTTATGGTTTTTATAGTGAAATTGTTGAGTTTTCTAACCTGGAACTTATTTAAATGGTTTTTACAGTGAAATTGTCGAGTTTATTTAACTTGTAACTTATTTAAATGGTTTTTAGAGTGAAATTGTTGAGTTTTTTTTAACTTGGAACTTTTTTTTATGGTTTTTATAGTGAAATTGTTGAGTTTTTCTAACTTGGTACTTATTTAAATGGATTCTACAATGAAATTGTTGAGTTTTTTAACTTGGAACTTTATTTTATAGTATTTAGAGTGAAATTAAAGAGTTTATTAACTTGGAAATGTTTTATGGTTTTTATAGTGAATTTGTTGAGTTTTTTAAATTGGAAATGTTTTATGGTTTTTATAGTGAATTTGTTGAGTTTTTTAATTTGGAAATGTTTTATGGATTTGTGAAATTATTGAGTTTTTTTAACTTGGAACTTTTTTTTATGGTTTTTATAGTGAAATTGTTGTGTTTTCTAATTTGGAACTGATTTAAATGGTTTTTATAGTTAAATATTTGAGTTTTTTTTCACTTGGAACTTTTTTTTTATGGTGTTTATAGTGAAATAGTTGAGTTTTTTTAACTTGGAACTTTTTTTTAATGATTTTTATTGTGAAATTGTTGAGCCTTTTTAACTTGGAACTTATTTAAATGGTTTTAATAGTGAAATTGTTGAGTTTTTTTAACTTGGATCTGTTTTATGGTTTTTAGAGTGAAATTGTTTTGTTTTTTAACTTGGAACTTTATTTTATGGTATTTATAGTAAAATTGTAGAGTTTTTTAGCTTGGAAATATTTTATGGTTTTTATAGTGAATTTGTTGAGTTTTTTGACTTGGAGATTTTTTATGTATTAGTCAAATTGTTGAGTTTTTTTAACTTGGAACTTATTTGAATGGTTTTTAGAGTGAAATTGTTGTGTTTTTTAACTTGGAACTTTATTTTATGGTATTTATAGTGAAATTGGAGAGTTTTTAAACTTGGAAATATTTTATGGTTTTTATAGTGAATTTGTTGTGTTTTTTAACTCAGAGATTTTTTTTGGATATTATAGTGAAAATGTTGAGGTATTTTAACTTGGAACTTTTTTTATGTGGTTTTTATAGTGAAATTGTTGAGTTATTCTAACTTGGAACTTATTTAAATGGATTCTACAATGAAATTGTTGAGTTTTTTAACTGGAACTTTATTTTATGGTATTTAGAGTGAAATTGAAGAGTTTATTAACTTGGAAATGTTTTATGGTTTTTATAGTGAATTTGTTGAGTTTTTTAAATTGGAAATGTTTTATGGTTTTTATAGTGAATTTGTTGAGTTTTTTAACTTGGAAATGTTTTATGGATTTGTAAAATTATTGAGTTTTTTTAACTTGGAACTTATTTTTATGGTTTTTATAGTGAAATTGTTGTGTTTTCTAATTTGGAACAGATTTAAATGGTTTTTATAGTTAAATATTTGAGTTTTTTTTCACTTGGAACTTTTTTTTTTATGGTTTTTATAGTGAAATAGTTGAGTTTTTTTAACTTGGAACTTTTTTTTTATGATTTTTATTGTGAAATTGTTGAGTTTTTTTTAACTTGGAACTTATTTAAATGGTTTTAATAGTGAAATTGTTGAGTTTTTTAACTTGGATCTGTTTTATGGTTTTTATAGTGAATTTGTTGAGTTTTTTAACTTGGAACTTTATTTTATGGTATTTATAGTAAAATTGTAGAGTTTTTTAGCTTGGAAATATTTTATGGTTTTTATAGTGAATTTGTGGAGTTTTTTAACTTTGAGATTTTTTATGGATTAGTGAAATTGTTTAGTTTTTTTAACTTGGAACTTATTTAAATGGTTTTTAGAGTGAAATTGTTGTGTTTTTTAACTTGGAACTTTATTTTATGGTATTTATTATGAAATTGAAGAGTTTTTTAACTTGGAAATATTTTATGGTTTTTATAGTGAATTTGTTGTGTTTTTAACTCAGAGATTTTTTTTGGATATTATAGTGAAAATGTTGAGGTTTTTTAACTTGGAACTTTTTTTATGGTTTTTATAGTGAAATTGTTGAGTTTTCTAACCTGGAACTTATTTAAATGGTTTTTACAGTGAAATTGTCGAGTTTATTTAACTTGGAACTTATTTAAATGGTTTTTAGAGTGAAATTGTTGAGTTTTTTTTAACTTGGAACTTTTTTGTATGGTTTTTATAGTGAAATTGTTGAGTTTTTCTAACTTGGTACTTATTTAAATGGATTCTACAATGAAATTGTTGAGTTTTTTAACTTGGAACTTTATTTTATGGTATTTAGAGTGAAATTGAAGAGTTTATTAACTTGGAAATGTTTTATGGTTTTTATAGTGAATTTGTTGAGTTTTTTAAATTGGAAATGTTTTATGGTTTTTATAGTGAATTTGTTGAGTTTTTTAACTTGGAAATGTTTTATGGATTTGTGAAATTATTTAGTTTTTTTAACTTGAAACTTTTTTTTATGGTTTTTATAGTGAAATTGTTGTGTTTTCTAATTTGGAACTGATTTAAATGGTTTTTATAGTTAAATATTTGAGTTTTTTTTCACTTGGAACTTTTTTTTTATGGTTTTTATAGTGAAATAGTTGAGTTTTTTTAACTTGGAACTTTTTTTTTATGATTTTTATTGTGAAATTGTTGAGTTTTTTTAACTTGGAACTTATTTAAATGGTTTTAATAGTGAAATTGTTGAGTTTTTTTAACTTGGATCTGTTTTATGGTTTTTATAGTGAATTTGTTGAGTTTTTTAACTTGGAACTTTATTTTATGGTATTTGTAGTAAAATTGTAGAGTTTTTTAGCTTGGAAATATTTTATGGTTTTTATAGTGAATTTGTTGAGTTTTTTGACTTGGAGATTTTTTATGGATTAGTGAAATTGTTGAGTTTTTTTAACTTGGAACTTATTTGAATGGTTTTTAGAGTAAAATTGTTGTGGTTTTTAACTTGGAACTTTATTTTATTGTATTTATAGTGAAATTGGAGAGTTTCTTAACTTGGAAATATTTTATGGTTTTTATAGTGAATTTGTTGTGTTATTTAACTCAGAGATTTTTTTTGGATATTATAGTGAAAATGTTGAGGTTTTTTAACATGGAACTTTTTTTTTATGGTTTTTATAGTGAAATTGTTGAGTTTTCTAACCTGGAACTTATTTAAATGGTTTTTACAGTGAAATTGTCGAGTTTATTTAACTTGGAACTTATTTAAATGGTTTTTAGAGTGAAATTGTTGAGTTTTTTTTAACTTGGAACTTTTTTTTATGGTTTTTATAGTGAAATTGTTGAGTTTTTCTAACTTGGTACTTATTTAAATGGATTCTACAATGAAATTGTTGAGTTTTTTAACTTGGAACTTTATTTTATGGTATTTAGAGTGAAATTGAAGAGTTTATTAACTTGGAAATGTTTTATGGTTTTTATAGTGAATTTGTTGAGTTTTTTAATTTGGAAATGTTTTATGGATTGGTGAAATTATTGAGTTTTTTTAACTTGGAACTTTTTTTTATGGTTTTTATAGTGAAATTGTTGTGTTTTCTAATTTGGAACTGATTTAAATGGTTTTTATAGTTAAATATTTGAGTTTTTTTTCACTTGGAATTTTTTTTTATGGTTTTTATAGTGAAATAGTTGAGTTTTTTTTAACTTGGAACTTTTTTTTTATGATTTTTATTGTGAAATTGTTGAGTTTTTTTTAACTTGGAACTTTTTTAAATGGTTTTAATAGTGAAATTGTTGAGTTTTTTTAACTTGGATCTGTTTTATGGTTTTTATAGTGAATTTGTTGAGTTTTTTAACTTGGAACTTTATTTTATGGTATTTATAGTAAAATTGTAGAGTTTTTTAGCTTGGAAATATTTTATGGTTTTTATAGTGAATTTGTGGAGTTTTTTAACTTGGAGATTTTTTATGGATTAGTGAAATTGTTGAGTTTTTTTAACTTGGAACTTATTTAAATGGTTTTTAAAGTGAAATTGTTGTGTTTTTTAACTTGGAACTTTATTTTATGGTATTTATTGTGAAATTGAAGAGTTTTTTAAATTGGAAATATTTTATGGTTTTTATAGTGAATTTGTGGAGTTTTTTAACTTGGAGATTTTTTATGGATTAGTGAAATTGTTGAGTTTTTTTAACTTGGAACTTATTTAAATGGTTTTTAGAGTGAAATTGTTTTGTTTTTTAACTTGGAACTTTATTTTATGGTATTTATTGTGAAATTGAAGAGTTTTTTAACTTGGAAATATTTTATGATTTTTATAGTGAATTTGTTGTGTTTTTTAACTCAGAGATTTTTTTTTGGATATTATAGTGAAAATGTTGAGGTTTTTTAACTTGGAACTTTTTTTATGGTTTTTATAGTGAAATTGTTGAGTTTTCTAACCTGGAACTTATTTAAATGGTTTTTACAGTGAAATTGTCGAGTTTATTTAACTTGGAACTTATTTAAATGGTTTTTAGAGTGAAATTGTTGAGTTTTTTTTAACTTGGAACTTTTTTTTATGGTTCTTATAGTGAAATTGTTGAGTTATTCTAACTTGGTACTTATTTAAATGGATTCTACAATGAAATTGTTGAGTTTTTTAACTTGGAACTTTATTTTATGGTATTTAGAGTGAAATTGAAGAGTTTATTAACTTGGAAATGTTTTACAGTTTTTATAGTGAATTTGTTGAGTTTTTTAAATTGGAAATGTTTTATGGTTTTTATAGTGAATTTGTTGAGTTTTTTAACTTGGAAATGTTTTATGGATTTGTGAAATTATTGAGTTTTTTTAACTTGGAACTTTTTTTTATGGTTTTTATAGTGAAATTGTTGTGTTTTCTAATTTGGAACTGATTTAAATGGTTTTTATAGTTAAATATTTGAGTTTTTTTTCACTTGGAACTTTTTTTTTATGGTTTTTATAGTGAAATAGTTGAGTTTTTTTAACTTGGAACTTTTTTTTTATGATTTTTATTGTGAAATTGTTGAGTTTTTTTAACTTGGAACTTATTTAAATGGTTTTAATAGTGAAATTGTTGAGTTTTTTAACTTGGATCTGTTTTATGGTTTTTATAGTGAATTTGTTGAGTTTTTTAACTTGGAACTTTATTTTATGGTATTTATAGTAAAATTGTAGAGTTTTTTAGCTTGGAAATATTTTATGGTTTTTATAGTGAATTTGTGGAGTTTTTTAACTTGGAGCTTTTTTATGGATTAGTGAAATTGTTGAGTTTTTTTAACTTGGAACTTATTTAAATGGTTTTTAGAGTGAAATTGTTGTGTTTTTTAACTTGGAACTTTATTTTATGGTATTTATTGTGAAATTGAAGAGTTTTTTAACTTGGAAATATTTTATGGTTTTTATAGTTAATTTGTTGTGTTTTTTAACTCAGAGATTTTTTTTGGATATTATAGTGAAAATGTTGAGGTTTTTTAACTTGGAACTTTTTTTTATGGTTTTTATAGTGAAATTGTTGAGTTTTCTAACCTAGAACTTATTTAAATGGTTTTTACAGTGAAATTGTCGAGTTTATTTAACTTGGAACTTATTTAAATGGTTTTTAGAGTGAAATTGTTGAGTTTTTTTTTAACTTGGAACTTTTTTTTATGGTTTTTATAGTGAAATTGTTAAGTTATTCTAACTTGGTACTTATTTAAATGGATTCTACAATGAAATTGTTGAGTTTTTTAACTTGGAACTTTATTTTATGGTATTTAGAGTGAAATTGAAGAGTTTATTAACTTGGAAATGTTTTACAGTTTTTATAGTGAATTTGTTGAGTTTTTTAAATTGGAAATGTTTTATGGTTTTTATAGTGAATTTGTTGAGTTTTTTAACTTGGAAATGTTTTATGGATTTGTGAAATTATTGAGTTTTTTTAACTTGGAACTTTTTTTTATGGTTTTTATAGTGAAATTGTTGTGTTTTCTAATTTGGAACTGATTTAAATGGTTTTTATAGTTAAATATTTGAGTTTTTTTTCACTTGGAACTTTTTTTTTATGGTTTTTATAGTGAAATAGTTGAGTTTTTTTAACATGGAACTTTTTTTTTATGATTTTTATTGTGAAATTGTTGAGTTTTTTTAACTTGGAACTTATTTAAATGGTTTTAATAGTGAAATTGTTGAGTTTTTTAACTTGGATCTGTTTTATGGTTTTTATAGTGAATTTGTTGAGTTTTTTAACTTGGAACTTTATTTTATGGTATTTATAGTAAAATTGTAGAGTTTTTTAGCTTGGAAATATTTTATGGTTTTTATAGTGAATTTGTGGAGTTTTTTAACTTGGAGATTTTTTACGGATTAGAGAAATTGTTGAGTTTTTTTAACTTGGAACTTATTTAAATGGTTTTTAGAGTGAAATTGTTGTGTTTTTTAACTTGGAACTTTATTTTATGGTATTTATTGTGAAATTGAAGAGTTTTTTAACTTGGAAATATTTTATGGTTTTTATAGTTAATTTGTTGTGTTTTTTAACACAGAGATTTTTTTTGGATATTATAGTGAAAATGTTGAGGTTTTTTAACTTGGAACTTTTTTTATGGTTTTTATAGTGAAATTGTTGAGTTTTCTAACCTAGAACTTATTTAAATGGTTTTTACAGTGAAATTGTCGAGTTTATTTAACTTGGAACTTATTTAAATGGTTTTTAGAGTGAAATTGTTGAGTTTTTTTTTAACTTGGAACTTTTTTTTATGGTTTTTATAGTGAAATTGTTAAGTTATTCTAACTTGGTACTTATTTAAATGGATTCTACAATGAAATTGTTGAGTTTTTTAACTTGGAACTTTATTTTATGGTATTTAGAGTGAAATTGAAGAGTTTATTAACTTGGAAATGTTTTACAGTTTTTATAGTGAATTTGTTGAGTTTTTTAAATTGGAAATGTTTTATGGTTTTTATAGTGAATTTGTTGAGTTTTTTAACTTGGAAATGTTTTATGGATTTGTGAAATTATTGAGTTTTTTTAACTTGGAACTTTTTTTTATGGTTTTTATAGTGAAATTGTTGTGTTTTCTAATTTGGAACTGATTTAAATGGTTTTTATAGTTAAATATTTGAGTTTTTTTTCACTTGGAACTTTTTTTTTATGGTTTTTATAGTGAAATAGTTGAGTTTTTTTAACATGGAACTTTTTTTTTATGATTTTTATTGTGAAATTGTTGAGTTTTTTTAACTTGGAACTTATTTAAATGGTTTTAATAGTGAAATTGTTGAGTTTTTTAACTTGGATCTGTTTTATGGTTTTTATAGTGAATTTGTTGAGTTTTTTAACTTGGAACTTTATTTTATGGTATTTATAGTAAAATTGTAGAGTTTTTTAGCTTGGAAATATTTTATGGTTTTTATAGTGAATTTGTGGAGTTTTTTAACTTGGAGATTTTTTACGGATTAGAGAAATTGTTGAGTTTTTTTAACTTGGAACTTATTTAAATGGTTTTTAGAGTGAAATTGTTGTGTTTTTTAACTTGGAACTTTATTTTATGGTATTTATTGTGAAATTGAAGAGTTTTTTAACTTGGAAATATTTTATGGTTTTTATAGTTAATTTGTTGTGTTTTTTAACACAGAGATTTTTTTTGGATATTATAGTGAAAATGTTGAGGTTTTTTAACTTGGAACTTTTTTTATGGTTTTTATAGTGAAATTGTTGAGTTTTCTAACCTGGAACTTATTTAAATGGTTTTTACAATGAAATTGTCGAGTTTATTTAACTTGGAACTTATTTAAATGGTTTTTAGAGTGAAATTGTTGAGTTTTTTTTAACTTGGAACTTTTTTTTATGGTTTTTATAGTGAAATTGTTGAGTTATTCTAACTTGGTACTTATTTAAATGGATTCTACAATGAAATTGTTGAGTTTTTTAACTTGGAACTTTATTTTATGGTATTTAGAGTGAAATTGAAGAGTTTATTAACCTGGAAATGTTTTATAGTTTTTATAGTGAATTTGTTGAGTTTTTTAAATTGGAAATGTTTTATGGTTTTTATAGTGAATTTGTTGAGTTTTTTAACTTGGAAATGTTTTATGGATTTGTGAAATTATTGAGTTTTTTTAACTTGGAACTTTTTTTTATGGTTTTTATAGTGAAATTGTTGTGTTTTCTAATTTGGAACTGATTTAAATGGTTTTTATAGTTAAATATTTGAGTTTTTTTTCACTTGGAACTTTTTTTTTATGGTTTTTATAGTGAAATAGTTGAGTTTTTTTAACTTGGAACTTTTTTTTTATGATTTTTATTGTGAAATTGTTGAGTTTTTTTAACTTGGAACTTATTTAAATGGTTTTAATAGTGAAATTGTTGAGTTTTTTTAACTTGGATCTGTTTTATGGTTTTTATAGTGAATTTGTTGAGTTTTTTAACTTGGAACTTTATTTTATGGTATTTATAGTAAAATTGTAGAGTTTTTTAGCTTGGAAATATTTTATGGTTTTTATAGTGAATTTGTGGAGTTTTTTAACTTGGAGCTTTTTTATGGATTAGTGAAATTGTTGAGTTTTTTTAACTTGGAACTTATTTAAATGGTTTTTAGAGTGAAATTGTTGTGTTTTTTAACTTGGAACTTTATTTTATGGTATTTATTGTGAAATTGAAGAGTTTTTTAACTTGGAAATATTTTATGGTTTTTATAGTTAATTTGTTGTGTTTTTTAACTCAGAGATTTTTTTTGGATATTATAGTGAAAATGTTGAGGTTTTTTAACTTGGAACTTTTTTTATGGTTTTTATAGTGAAATTGTTGAGTTTTCTAACCTAGAACTTATTTAAATGGTTTTTACAGTGAAATTGTCGAGTTTATATAACTTGGAACTTATTTAAATGGTTTTTAGAGTGAAATTGTTGAGTTTTTTTTTAACTTGGAACTTTTTTTTATGGTTTTTATAGTGAAATTGTTAAGTTATTCTAACTTGGTACTTATTTAAATGGATTCTACAATGAAATTGTTGAGTTTTTTAACTTGGAACTTTATTTTATGGTATTTAGAGTGAAATTGAAGAGATTATTAACTTGGAAATGTTTTACAGTTTTTATAGTGAATTTGTTGAGTTTTTTAAATTGGAAATGTTTTATGGTTTTTATAGTGAATTTGTTGAGTTTTTTAACTTGGAAATGTTTTATGGATTTGTGAAATTATTGAGTTTTTTTAACTTGGAACTTTTTTTTATGGTTTTTATAGTGAAATTGTTGTGTTTTCTAATTTGGAACTGATTTAAATGGTTTTTATAGTTAAATATTTGAGTTTTTTTTCACTTGGAACTTTTTTTTTTATGGTTTTTATAGTGAAATAGTTGAGTTTTTTTAACTTGGAACTTTTTTTTTATGATTTTTATTGTGAAATTGTTGAGTTTTTTTAACTTGGAACTTATTTAAATGGTTTTAATAGTGAAATTGTTGAGTTTTTTAACTTGGATCTGTTTTATGGTTTTTATAGTGAATTTGTTGAGTTTTTTAACTTGGAACTTTATTTTATGGTATTTATAGTAAAATTGTAGAGTTTTTTAGCTTGGAAATATTTTATGGTTTTTATAGTGAATTTGTGGAGTTTTTTAACTTGGAGCTTTTTTATGGATTAGTGAAATTGTTGAGTTTTTTTAACTTGGAACTTATTTAAATGGTTTTTAGAGTGAAATTGTTGTGTTTTTTAACTTGGAACTTTATTTTATGGTATTTATTGTGAAATTGAAGAGTTTTTTAACTTGGAAATATTTTATGGTTTTTATAGTTAATTTGTTGTGTTTTTTAACTCAGAGATTTTTTTTGGATATTATAGTGAAAATGTTGAGGTTTTTTAACTTGGAACTTTTTTTATGGTTTTTATAGTGAAATTGTTGAGTTTTCTAACCTAGAACTTATTTAAATGGTTTTTACAGTGAAATTGTCGAGTTTATTTAACTTGGAACTTATTTAAATGGTTTTTAGAGTGAAATTGTTGAGTTTTTTTTAACTTGGAACTTTTTTTTATGGTTTTTATAGTGAAATTGTTAAGTTATTCTAACTTGGTACTTATTTAAATGGATTCTACAATGAAATTGTTGAGTTTTTTAACTTGGAACTTTATTTTATGGTATTTAGAGTGAAATTGAAGAGTTTATTAACTTGGAAATGTTTTACAGTTTTTATAGTGAATTTGTTGAGTTTTTTAAATTGGAAATGTTTTATGGTTTTTATAGTGAATTTGTTGAGTTTTTTAACTTGGAAATGTTTTATGGATTTGTGAAATTATTGAGTTTTTTTAACTTGGAACTTTTTTTTATGGTTTTTATAGTGAAATTGTTGTGTTTTCTAATTTGGAACTGATTTAAATGGTTTTTATAGTTAAATATTTGAGTTTTTTTTCACTTGGAACTTTTTTTTTATGGTTTTTATAGTGAAATAGTTGAGTTTTTTTAACATGGAACTTTTTTTTTATGATTTTTATTGTGAAATTGTTGAGTTTTTTTAACTTGGAACTTATTTAAATGGTTTTAATAGTGAAATTGTTGAGTTTTTTAACTTGGATCTGTTTTATGGTTTTTATAGTGAATTTGTTGAGTTTTTTAACTTGGAACTTTATTTTATGGTATTTATAGTAAAATTGTAGAGTTTTTTAGCTTGGAAATATTTTATGGTTTTTATAGTGAATTTGTGGAGTTTTTTAACTTGGAGATTTTTTACGGATTAGAGAAATTGTTGAGTTTTTTTAACTTGGAACTTATTTAAATGGTTTTTAGAGTGAAATTGTTGTGTTTTTTAACTTGGAACTTTATTTTATGGTATTTATTGTGAAATTGAAGAGTTTTTTAACTTGGAAATATTTTATGGTTTTTATAGTTAATTTGTTGTGTTTTTTAACACAGAGATTTTTTTTGGATATTATAGTGAAAATGTTGAGGTTTTTTAACTTGGAACTTTTTTTATGGTTTTTATAGTGAAATTGTTGAGTTTTCTAACCTGGAACTTATTTAAATGGTTTTTACAGTGAAATTGTCGAGTTTATTTAACTTGGAACTTATTTAAATGGTTTTTAGAGTGAAATTGTTGAGTTTTTTTTAACTTGTAACTTTTTTTTATGGTTTTTATAGTGAAATTGTTGAGTTATTCTAACTTGGTACTTATTTAAATGGATTCTACAATGAAATTGTTGAGTTTTTTAACTTGGAACTTTATTTTATGGTATTTAGAGTGAAATTGAAGAGTTTATTAACTTGGAAATGTTTTACAGTTTTTATAGTGAATTTGTTGAGTTTTTTAAATTGGAAATGTTTTATGGTTTTTATAGTGAATTTGTTGAGTTTTTTAACTTGGAAATGTTTTATGGATTTGTGAAATTATTGAGTTTTTTTAACTTGGAACTTTTTTTTATGGTTTTTATAGTGAAATTGTTGTGTTTTCTAATTTGGAACTGATTTAAATGGTTTTTATAGTTAAATATTTGAGTTTTTTTTCACTTGGAACTTTTTTTTTATGGTTTTTATAGTGAAATAGTTGAGTTTTTTTAACATGGAACTTTTTTTTTATGATTTTTATTGTGAAATTGTTGAGTTTTTTTAACTTGGAACTTATTTAAATGGTTTTAATAGTGAAATTGTTGAGTTTTTTAACTTGGATCTGTTTTATGGTTTTTATAGTGAATTTGTTGAGTTTTTTAACTTGGAACTTTATTTTATGGTATTTATAGTAAAATTGTAGAGTTTTTTAGCTTGGAAATATTTTATGGTTTTTATAGTGAATTTGTGGAGTTTTTTAACTTGGAGATTTTTTACGGATTAGAGAAATTGTTGAGTTTTTTTATCTTGGAACTTATTTAAATGGTTTTTAGAGTGAAATTGTTGTGTTTTTTAACTTGGAACTTTATTTTATGGTATTTATTGTGAAATTGAAGAGTTTTTTAACTTGGAAATATTTTATGGTTTTTATAGTTAATTTGTTGTGTTTTTTAACACAGAGATTTTTTTTGGATATTATAGTGAAAATGTTGAGGTTTTTTAACTTGGAACTTTTTTTATGGTTTTTATAGTGAAATTGTTGAGTTTTCTAACCTGGAACTTATTTAAATGGTTTTTACAGTGAAATTGTCGAGTTTATTTAACTTGGAACTTATTTAAATGGTTTTTAGAGTGAAATTGTTGAGTTTTTTTTAACTTGGAACTTTTTTTTATGGTTTTTATAGTGAAATTGTTGAGTTATTCTAACTTGGTACTTATTTAAATGGATTCTACAATGAAATTGTTGAGTTTTTTAACTTGGAACTTTATTTTATGGTATTTAGAGTGAAATTGAAGAGTTTATTAACTTGGAAATGTTTTATAGTTTTTATAGTGAATTTGTTGAGTTTTTTAAATTGGAAATGTTTTATGGTTTTTATAGTGAATTTGTTGAGTTTTTTAACTTGGAAATGTTTTATGGATTTGTGAAATTATTGAGTTTTTTTAATTTGGAACTTTTTTTTATGGTTTTTATAGTGAAATTGTTGTGTTTTCTAATTTGGAACTGATTTAAATGGTTTTTATAGTTAAATATTTGAGTTTTTTTCACTTGGAACTTTTTTTTATGGTTTTTATAGTGAAATAGTTGAGTTTTTTTAACTTGGAACTTTTTTTTTATGATTTTTATTGTGAAATTGTTGAGTTTTTTTAACTTGGAACTTATTTAAATGGTTTTAATAGTGAAATTGTTGAGTTTTTTTACCTTGGATCTGTTTTATGGTTTTTATAGTGAATTTGTTGAGTTTTTTAACTTGGAACTTTATTTTATGGTATTTATAGTAAAATTGTAGATTTTTTTGCTTGGAAATATTTTATGGTTTTTATAGTGAATTTGTTGAGTTTTTTGACTTGGAGATTTTTTATGTATTAGTCAAATTGTTGAGTTTTTTTAACTTGGAACTTATTTGAATGGTTTTTAGAGTGAAATTGTTGTGTTTTTTAACTTGGAACTTTATTTTATGGTATTTATAGTGAAATTGGAGAGTTTTTAAACTTGGAAATATTTTATGGTTTTTATAGTGAATTTGTTGTGTTTTTTAACTCAGAGATTTTTTTTGGATATTATAGTGAAAATGTTGAGGTTTTTTAACTTTGAACTTTTTTTATGGTTTTTATAGTGAAATTGTTGAGTTTTCTAACCTGGAACTTATTTAAATGGTTTTTACAGTGAAATTGTCGAGTTTATTTAATTTGGAACTTATTTAAATGGTTTTTAGAGTGAAATTGTTGAGTTTTTTTTAACTTGGAACTTTTTTTTATGGTTTTTATAGTGAAATTGTTGAGTTTTTCTAACTTGGTACTTATTTAAATGGATTCTACAATGAAATTGTTGAGTTTTTTAACTTGGAACTTTATTTTATGGTATTTAGAGTGAAATTGAAGAGTTTATTAACTTGGAAATGTTTTATGGTTTTTATAGTGAATTTGTTGAGTTTTTTAAATTGGAAATGTTTTATGGTTTTTATAGTGAATTTGTTGAGTTTTTTAACTTAGAAATGTTTTATGGATTTGTGAAATTATTGAGTTTTTTTAACTTGGAACGTTTTTTTTATGGTTTTTATAGTGAAATTGTTGTGTTTTCTAATTTGGAACTGATTCAAATGGTTTTTATAGTTAAATATTTGAATTTTTTTTCACTTGGAACTTTTTTGTTATGGTTTTTATAGTTAAATAGTTGAGTTTTTTTAACTTGGAATTTTTTTTTAATGATTTTTTTTGTGAAATTGTTGAGTTTTTTTAACTTGGATCTTTTTTATGGTTTTTATAGTGAATTTGTTGAGTTTTTTAACTTGAAACTTTATTTTATGGTATTTATAGTAAAATTGTAGAGTTTTTTAGCTTGGAAATATTTTATAGCTTTTATAGGGAATTTGTTGAGTTTTTTGACTTGGAGAATTTTTATGGATTAGTGAAATTGTTGAGTTTTTTTAACTTGGAACTTATTTGAATGGTTTTTAGAGTGAAATTGTTGTGTTTTTTTAACTTGGAACTTTATTTTATGGTATTTATAGTGAAATTGGAGAGTTTTTTAACTTGGAAATATTTTATGGTTTTTATAGTGAATTTGTTGTGTTTTTTAACTCAGAGATTTTTTTTTGGATATTATAGTGAAAATGTTGAGGTTTTTTAACTTGGAACTTTTTTTTATCGTTTTTATAGTGAAATTGTTGAGTTTTCTAACCTGGAACTTATTTAAATGGTTTTTACAGTGAAATTGTCGAGTTTATTTAACTTGGAACTTATTTAAATGGTTTTTAGAGTGAAATTGTTGAGTTTGTTTTAACTTGGAACTTTTTTTTATGGTTTTTATAGTGAAATTGTTGAGTTTTTCTAACTTGGTACTTATTTAAATGGATTCTACAATGAAATTGTTGTGTTTTTTAACTTGGAACTTTATTTTATGGTATTTAGAGTGAAATTGAAGAGTTTATTAACTTGGAAATGTTTTATGGTTTTTATAGTGAATTTGTTGAATTTTTTAAATTGGAAATGTTTTATGGTTTTTATAGTGAATTTGTTGAGTTTTTTAACTTAGAAATGTTTTATGGATTGTGAAATTATTGAGTTTTTTTAACTTGGAACTTTTTTTTTATGGTTTTTATAGTGAAATTGTTGTGTTTTCTAATTTGGAACTGATTCAAATAGTTTTTATAGTTAAATATTTGAGTTTTTTTTCACTTGGAACTTTTTTGTTATGGTTTTTATAGTTAAATAGTTGAGTTTTTTTAACTTGGAATTTTTTTTAATGATTTTTTTTGTGAAATTGTTGAGTTTTTTTAACTTGGAACTTATTTAAATGGTTTTAATAGTGAAATTGTTGAGTTTTTTTAACTAGGATCTTTTTTATGGTTTTTATAGTGAATTTGTTGAGTTTTTTAACTTGGAACTTTATTTTATGGTATTTATAGTAAAATTGTAGAGTTTTTTAGCTTGGAAATATTTTATGGTTTTTATAGTGAATTTGTGGAGTTTTTTAACTTGGAGATTTTTTATGGATTAGTGAAATTGTTGAGTTTTTTTAACTTGGAACTTATTTAAATGGTTTTTAGAGTGAAATTGTTGTGTTTTTTAACTTGGAACTTTATTTTATGGTATTTATTGTGAAATTGAAGAGTTTTTTAACTTGGAAATATTTTATGGTTTTTATAGTTAATTTGTTGTGTTTTTTAACTCAGAGATTTTTTTTGGATATTATAGTGAAAATGTTGAGGTTTTTTAACTTGGAACTTTTTTTATGGTTTTTATAGTGAAATTGTTGAGTTTTCTAACCTGGAACTTATTTAAATGGTTTTTACAGTGAAATTGTCGAGTTTATTTAACTTGGAACTTATTTAAATGGTTTTTAGAGTGAAATTGTTGAGTTTTTTTTAACTTGGATCTTTTTTTTATGGTTTTTATAGTGAAATTGTTGAGTTATTCTAACTTGGTACTTATTTAAATGGATTCTACAATGAAATTGTTGAGTTTTTTAACTTGGAACTTTATTTTATGGTATTTAGAGTGAAATTGAAGAGTTTATTAACTTGGAAATGTTTTATAGTTTTTATAGTGAATTTGTTGAGTTTTTTAAATTGGAAATGTTTTATGGTTTTTATAGTGAATTTGTTGAGTTTTTTAACTTGGAAATGTTTTATGGATTTGTGAAATTATTGAGTTTTTTTAATTTGGAACTTTTTTTTATGGTTTTTATAGTGAAATTGTTGTGTTTTCTAATTTGGAACTGATTTAAATGGTTTTTATAGTTAAATATTTGAGTTTTTTTCACTTGGAACTTTTTTTTATGGTTTTTATAGTGAAATAGTTGAGTTTTTTTAACTTGGAACTTTTTTTTTATGATTTTTATTGTGAAATTGTTGAGTTTTTTTAACTTGGAACTTATTTAAATGGTTTTAATAGTGAAATTGTTGAGTTTTTTTACCTTGGATCTGTTTTATGGTTTTTATAGTGAATTTGTTGAGTTTTTTAACTTGGAACTTTATTTTATGGTATTTATAGTAAAATTGTAGAGTTTTTTAGCTTGGAAATATTTTATGGTTTTTATAGTGAATTTGTTGAGTTTTTTGACTTGGAGATTTTTTATGTATTAGTCAAATTGTTGAGTTTTTTTAACTTGGAACTTATTTGAATGGTTTTTAGAGTGAAATTGTTGTGTTTTTTAACTTGGAACTTTATTTTATGGTATTTATAGTGAAATTGGAGAGTTTTTAAACTTGGAAATATTTTATGGTTTTTATAGTGAATTTGTTGTGTTTTTTAACTCAGAGATTTTTTTTGGATATTATAGTGAAAATGTTGAGGTTTTTTAACTTTGAACTTTTTTTATGGTTTTTATAGTGAAATTGTTGAGTTTTCTAACCTGGAACTTATTTAAATGGTTTTTACAGTGAAATTGTCGAGTTTATTTAATTTGGAACTTATTTAAATGGTTTTTAGAGTGAAATTGTTGAGTTTTTTTTAACTTGGAACTTTTTTTTATGGTTTTTATAGTGAAATTGTTGAGTTTTTCTAACTTGGTACTTATTTAAATGGATTCTACAATGAAATTGTTGAGTTTTTTAACTTGGAACTTTATTTTATGGTATTTAGAGTGAAATTGAAGAGTTTATTAACTTGGAAATGTTTTATGGTTTTTATAGTGAATTTGTTGAGTTTTTTAAATTGGAAATGTTTTATGGTTTTTATAGTGAATTTGTTGAGTTTTTTAACTTAGAAATGTTTTATGGATTTGTGAAATTATTGAGTTTTTTTAACTTGGAACTTTTTTTTTATGGTTTTTATAGTGAAATTGTTGTGTTTTCTAATTTGGAACTGATTCAAATGGTTTTTATAGTTAAATATTTGAATTTTTTTTCACTTGGAACTTTTTTGTTATGGTTTTTATAGTTAAATAGTTGAGTTTTTTTAACTTGGAATTTTTTTTTAATGATTTTTTTTGTGAAATTGTTGAGTTTTTTTAACTTGGATCTTTTTTATGGTTTTTATAGTGAATTTGTTGAGTTTTTTAACTTGAAACTTTATTTTATGGTATTTATAGTAAAATTGTAGAGTTTTTTAGCTTGGAAATATTTTATAGCTTTTATAGGGAATTTGTTGAGTTTTTTGACTTGGAGAATTTTTATGGATTAGTGAAATTGTTGAGTTTTTTTAACTTGGAACTTATTTGAATGGTTTTTAGAGTGAAATTGTTGTGTTTTTTTAACTTGGAACTTTATTTTATGGTATTTATAGTGAAATTGGAGAGTTTTTTAACTTGGAAATATTTTATGGTTTTTATAGTGAATTTGTTGTGTTTTTTAACTCAGAGATTTTTTTTTGGATATTATAGTGAAAATGTTGAGGTTTTTTAACTTGGAACTTTTTTTTATCGTTTTTATAGTGAAATTGTTGAGTTTTCTAACCTGGAACTTATTTAAATGGTTTTTACAGTGAAATTGTCGAGTTTATTTAACTTGGAACTTATTTAAATGGTTTTTAGAGTGAAATTGTTGAGTTTGTTTTAACTTGGAACTTTTTTTTATGGTTTTTATAGTGAAATTGTTGAGTTTTTCTAACTTGGTACTTATTTAAATGGATTCTACAATGAAATTGTTGTGTTTTTTAACTTGGAACTTTATTTTATGGTATTTAGAGTGAAATTGAAGAGTTTATTAACTTGGAAATGTTTTATGGTTTTTATAGTGAATTTGTTGAATTTTTTAAATTGGAAATGTTTTATGGTTTTTATAGTGAATTTGTTGAGTTTTTTAACTTAGAAATGTTTTATGGATTGTGAAATTATTGAGTTTTTTTAACTTGGAACTTTTTTTTTATGGTTTTTATAGTGAAATTGTTGTGTTTTCTAATTTGGAACTGATTCAAATAGTTTTTATAGTTAAATATTTGAGTTTTTTTTCACTTGGAACTTTTTTGTTATGGTTTTTATAGTTAAATAGTTGAGTTTTTTTAACTTGGAATTTTTTTTAATGATTTTTTTTGTGAAATTGTTGAGTTTTTTTAACTTGGAACTTATTTAAATGGTTTTAATAGTGAAATTGTTGAGTTTTTTTAACTTGGATCTTTTTTATGGTTTTTATAGTGAATTTGTTGAGTTTTTTAACTTGGAACTTTATTTTATGGTATTTATAGTAAAATTGTAGAGTTTTTTAGCTTGGAAATATTTTATGGTTTTTATAGTGAATTTGTGGAGTTTTTTAACTTGGAGATTTTTTATGGATTAGTGAAATTGTTGAGTTTTTTTAACTTGGAACTTATTTAAATGGTTTTTAGAGTGAAATTGTTGTGTTTTTTAACTTGGAACTTTATTTTATGGTATTTATTGTGAAATTGAAGAGTTTTTTAACTTGGAAATATTTTATGGTTTTTATAGTTAATTTGTTGTGTTTTTTAACTCAGAGATTTTTTTTGGATATTATAGTGAAAATGTTGAGGTTTTTTAACTTGGAACTTTTTTTATGGTTTTTATAGTGAAATTGTTGAGTTTTCTAACCTGGAACTTATTTAAATGGTTTTTACAGTGAAATTGTCGAGTTTATTTAACTTGGAACTTATTTAAATGGTTTTTAGAGTGAAATTGTTGAGTTTTTTTTAACTTGGATCTTTTTTTTATGGTTTTTATAGTGAAATTGTTGAGTTATTCTAACTTGGTACTTATTTAAATGGATTCTACAATGAAATTGTTGAGTTTTTTAACTTGGAACTTTATTTTATGGTATTTAGAGTGAAATTGAAGAGTTTATTAACTTGGAAATGTTTTATAGTTTTTATAGTGAATTTGTTGAGTTTTTTAAATTGGAAATGTTTTATGGTTTTTATAGTGAATTTGTTGAGTTTTTTAACTTGGAAATGTTTTATGGATTTGTGAAATTATTGAGTTTTTTTAACTTGGAACTTTTTTTTATGGTTTTTATAGTGAAATTGTTGTGTTTTCTAATTTGGAACTGATTTAAATGGTTTTTATAGTTAAATATTTGAGTTTTTTTTCACTTGGAACTTTTTTTTTATGGTTTTTATAGTGAAATAGTTGAGTTTTTTTAACTTGGAACTTTTTTTTTATGATTTTTATTGTGAAATTGTTGAGTTTTTTTAACTTGGAACTTATTTAAATGGTTTTAATAGTGAAATTGTTGAGTTTTTTTACCTTGGATCTGTTTTATGGTTTTTATAGTGAATTTGTTGAGTTTTTTAACTTGGAACTTTATTTTATGGTATTTATAGTAAAATTGTAGAGTTTTTTAGCTTGGAAATATTTTATGGTTTTTATAGTGAATTTGTTGAGTTTTTTGACTTGGAGATTTTTTATGTATTAGTCAAATTGTTGAGTTTTTTTAACTTGGAACTTATTTGAATGGTTTTTAGAGTGAAATTGTTGTGTTTTTTAACTTGGAACTTTATTTTATGGTATTTATAGTGAAATTGGAGAGTTTTTAAACTTGGAAATATTTTATGGTTTTTATAGTGAATTTGTTTTGTTTTTTAACTCAGAGATTTTTTTTGGATATTATAGTGAAAATGTTGAGGTATTTTAACTTGGAACTTTTTTTATGTGGTTTTTATAGTGAAATTGTTGAGTTATTCTAACTTGGAACTTATTTAAATGGATTCTACAATGAAATTGTTGAGTTTTTTAACTGGAACTTTATTTTATGGTATTTAGAGTGAAATTGAAGAGTTTATTAACTTGGAAATGTTTTATGGTTTTTATAGTGAATTTGTTGAGTTTTTAAAATTGGAAATGTTTTATGGTTTTTATAGTGAATTTGTTGAGTTTTTTAACTTGGAAATGTTTTATGGATTTGTAAAATTATTGAGTTTTTTTAACTTGGAACTTTTTTTTTATGGTTTTTATAGTGAAATTGTTGTGTTTTCTAATTTGGAACAGATTTAAATGGTTTTTATAGTTAAATATTTGAGTTTTTTTTCACTTGGAACTTTTTTTTTTTATGGTTTTTATAGTGAAATAGTTGAGTTTTTTTTAACTTGGAACTTTTTTTTTATGATTTTTATTGTGAAATTGTTGAGTTTTTTTAACTTGGAACTTATTTAAATGGTTTTAATAGTGAAATTGTTGAGTTTTTTAACTTGGATCTGTTTTATGGTTTTTATAGTGAATTTGTTGAGTTTTTTAACTTGGAACTTTATTTTATGGTATTTATAGTAAAATTGTAGAGTTTTTTAGCTTGGAAATATTTTATGGTTTTTATAGTGAATTTGTGGAGTTTTTTAACTTTGAGATTTTTTATGGATTAGTGAAATTGTTTAGTTTTTTTAACTTGGAACTTATTTAAATGGTTTTTAGAGTGAAATTGTTGTGTTTTTTAACTTGGAACTTTATTTTATGGTATTTATTATGAAATTGAAGAGTTTTTTAACTTGGAAATATTTTATGGTTTTTATAGTGAATTTGTTGTGTTTTTAACTCAGAGATTTTTTTTGGATATTATAGTGAAAATGTTGAGGTTTTTTAACTTGGAACTTTTTTTATGGTTTTTATAGTGAAATTGTTGAGTTTTCTAACCTGGAACTTATTTAAATGGTTTTTACAGTGAAATTGTCGAGTTTATTTAACTTGGAACTTATTTAAATGGTTTTTAGAGTGAAATTGTTGAGTTTTTTTTAACTTGGAACTTTTTTTTATGGTTTTTATAGTGAAATTGTTGAGTTATTCTAACTTGGTACTTATTTAAATGGATTCTACAATGAAATTGTTGAGTTTTTTAACTTGGAACTTTATTTTATGGTATTTAGAGTGAAATTGAAGAGTTTATTAACTTGGAAATGTTTTATAGTTTTTATAGTGAATTTGTTGAGTTTTTTAAATTGGAAATGTTTTATGGTTTTTATAGTGAATTTGTTGAGTTTTTTAACTTGGAAATGTTTTATGGATTTGTGAAATTATTGAGTTTTTTTAATTTGGAACTTTTTTTTATGGTTTTTATAGTGAAATTGTTGTGTTTTCTAATTTGGAACTGATTTAAATGGTTTTTATAGTTAAATATTTGAGTTTTTTTCACTTGGAATTTTTTTTTATGGTTTTTATAGTGAAATAGTTGAGTTTTTTTAACTTGGAACTTTTTTTTTATGATTTTTATTGTGAAATTGTTGAGTTTTTTTAACTTGGAACTTATTTAAATGGTTTTAATAGTGAAATTGTTGAGTTTTTTTACCTTGGATCTGTTTTATGGTTTTTATAGTGAATTTGTTGAGTTTTTTAACTTGGAACTTTATTTTATGGTATTTATAGTAAAATTGTAGAGTTTTTTAGCTTGGAAATATTTTATGGTTTTTATAGTGAATTTGTTGAGTTTTTTGACTTGGAGATTTTTTATGTATTAGTCAAATTGTTGAGTTTTTTTAACTTGGAACTTATTTGAATGGTTTTTAGAGTGAAATTGTTGTGTTTTTTAACTTGGAACTTTATTTTATGGTATTTATAGTGAAATTGGAGAGTTTTTAAACTTGGAAATATTTTATGGTTTTTATAGTGAATTTGTTGTGTTTTTTAACTCAGAGATTTTTTTTGGATATTATAGTGAAAATGTTGAGGTTTTTTAACTTTGAACTTTTTTTATGGTTTTTATAGTGAAATTGTTGAGTTTTCTAACCTGGAACTTATTTAAATGGTTTTTACAGTGAAATTGTCGAGTTTATTTAACTTGGAACTTATTTAAATGGTTTTTAGAGTGAAATTGTTGAGTTTTTTTTAACTTGGATCTTTTTTTTATGGTTTTTATAGTGAAATTGTTGAGTTATTCTAACTTGGTACTTATTTAAATGGATTCTACAATGAAATTGTTGAGTTTTTTAACTTGGAACTTTATTTTATGGTATTTAGAGTGAAATTGAAGAGTTTATTAACTTGGAAATGTTTTATAGTTTTTATAGTGAATTTGTTGAGTTTTTTAAATTGGAAATGTTTTATGGTTTTTATAGTGAATTTGTTGAGTTTTTTAACTTGGAAATGTTTTATGGATTTGTGAAATTATTGAGTTTTTTTAACTTGGAACTTTTTTTTTATGGTTTTTATAGTGAAATTGTTGTGTTTTCTAATTTGGAACTGATTCAAATGGTTTTTATAGTTAAATATTTGAATTTTTTTTCACTTGGAACTTTTTTGTTATGGTTTTTATAGTTAAATAGTTGAGTTTTTTTAACTTGGAATTTTTTTTTAATGATTTTTTTTGTGAAATTGTTGAGTTTTTTTAACTTGGATCTTTTTTATGGTTTTTATAGTGAATTTGTTGAGTTTTTTAACTTGAAACTTTATTTTATGGTATTTATAGTAAAATTGTAGAGTTTTTTAGCTTGGAAATATTTTATAGCTTTTATAGGGAATTTGTTGAGTTTTTTGACTTGGAGAATTTTTATGGATTAGTGAAATTGTTGAGTTTTTTTAACTTGGAACTTATTTGAATGGTTTTTAGAGTGAAATTGTTGTGTTTTTTTAACTTGGAACTTTATTTTATGGTATTTATAGTGAAATTGGAGAGTTTTTTAACTTGGAAATATTTTATGGTTTTTATAGTGAATTTGTTGTGTTTTTTAACTCAGAGATTTTTTTTTGGATATTATAGTGAAAATGTTGAGGTTTTTTAACTTGGAACTTTTTTTATGGTTTTTAAAGTGAAATTGTTGAGTTTTCTAACCTGGAACTTATTTAAATGGTTTTTACAGTGAAATTGTCGAGTTTATTTAACTTGGAACTTATTTAAATGGTTTTTAGAGTGAAATTGTTGAGTTTGTTTTAACTTGGATCTTTTTTTTATGGTTTTTATAGTGAAATTGTTGAGTTTTTCTAACTTGGTACTTATTTAAATGGATTCTACAATGAAATTGTTGTGTTTTTTAACTTGGAACTTTATTTTATGGTATTTAGAGTGAAATTGAAGAGTTTATTAACTTGGAAATGTTTTATGGTTTTTATAGTGAATTTGTTGAATTTTTTAAATTGGAAATGTTTTATGGTTTTTATAGTGAATTTGTTGAGTTTTTTAACTTAGAAATGTTTTATGGATTTGTGAAATTATTGAGTTTTTTTAACTTGGAACTTTTTTTTAATGGTTTTTATAGTGAAATTGTTGTGTTTTCTAATTTGGAACTGATTCAAATAGTTTTTATAGTTAAATATTTGAGTTTTTTTTCACTTGGAACTTTTTTGTTATAGTTTTTATAGTTAAATAGTTGAGTTTTTTTAACTTGGAATTTTTTTTTAATGATTTTTTTTGTGAAATTGTTGAGTTTTTTTAACTTGGAACTTATTTAAATGGTTTTAATAGTGAAATTGTTGAGTTTTTTTAACTTGGATCTTTTTTATGGTTTTTATAGTGAAATTGTTGTGTTTTCTAATTTGGAACTGATTTAAATGGTTTTTATAGTTAAATATTTGAGTTTTTTTCACTTGGAACTTTTTTTTATGGTTTTTATAGTTAAATAGTTGAGTTTTTTTAACTTGGAATTTTTTTTTAATGATTTTTATTGTGAAATTGTTGAGTTTTTTTAACTTGGAACTTATTTAAATGGTTTTAATAGTGAAATTGTTTAGTTTTTTTAACTTGGATCTTTTTTATGGTTTTTATAGTGAATTTGTTGAGTTATTCTAACTTGGTACTTATTTAAATGGATTCTACAATGAAATTGTTGAGTTTTTTAACTTGGAACTTTATTTTATGTTATTTAGAGTGAAATTGTATAGTTTATTAACTTGGAAATGTTTTACAGTTTTTATAGTGAATTTGTTGAGTTTTTTAAATTGGAAATGTTTTATGGTTTTTATAGTGAATTTGTTGAGTTTTTTAACTTGGAAATGTTTTATGGATTTGTGAAATTATTGAGTTTTTTTAACTTGGAACTTTTTTTTATGGTTTTTATAGTGAAATTGTTGTGTTTTCTAATTTGGAACTGATTTAAATGGTTTTAATAGTTAAATATTTGAGTTTTTTTTCACTTGGAACTTTTTTTTAATGGTTTTTATAGTGAAATAGTTGAGTTTTTTTAACTTGGAACTTTTTTTTTATGATTTTTATTGTGAAATTGTTGAGTTTTTTTAACTTGGAATTTATTTAAATGGTTTTAATAGTGAAATTGTTGAGTTTTTTAACTTGGATCTGTTTTATGTATTTTATAGTGAATTTGTTGAGTTTTTTAACTTGGAACTTTATTTTATGGTATTTATAGTAAAATTGTAGAGTTTTTTAGCTTGGAAATATTTTATGGTTTTTATAGTGAATTTGTGGAGTTTTTTAACTTGGAGATTTTTTATGGATTAGTGAAATTGTTGAGTTTTTTTAACTTGGAACTTATTTAAATGGTATTTAGAGTGAAATTGTTGTGTTTTTTAACTTGGAACTTTATTTTATGGTATTTATAGTGAAATTGGAGAGTTTTTAAACTTGGAAATATTTTATGGTTTTTATAGTGAATTTGTTGTGTTTTTTAACTCAGAGATTTTTTTTGGATATTATAGTGAAAATGTTGAGGTTTTTTAACTTGGAACTTTTTTTATGGTTTTTATAGTGAAATTGTTGAGTTTTCTAACCTGGAACTTATTTAAATGGTTTTTACAGTGAAATTGTCGAGTTTATTTAACTTGGAACTTATTTAAATGGTTTTTAGAGTGAAATTGTTGAGTTTTTTTTAACTTGGAACTTTTTTTTATGGTTTTTATAGTGAAATTGTTGAGTTATTCTAACTTGGTACTTATTTAAATGGATTCTACAATGAAATTGTTGAGTTTTTTAACTTGGAACTTTATTTTATGGTATTTAGAGTGAAATTGAAGAGTTTATTAACTTGGAAATGTTTTATAGTTTTTATAGTGAATTTGTTGAGTTTTTTAAATTGGAAATATTTTATGGTTTTTATAGTGAATTTGTTGAGTTTTTTAACTTGGAAATGTTTTATGGATTTGTGAAATTATTGAGTTTTTTTAATTTGGAACTTTTTTTTATGGTTTTTATAGTGAAATTGTTGTGTTTTCTAATTTGGAACTGATTTAAATGTTTTTTATAGTTAAATATTTGAGTTTTTTTCACTTGGAACTTTTTTTTTATGGTTTTTATAGTGAAATAGTTGAGTTTTTTTAACTTGGAACTTTTTTTTTATGATTTTTATTGTGAAATTGTTGAGTTTTTTTAACTTGGAACTTATTTAAATGGTTTTAATAGTGAAATTGTTGAGTTTTTTTACCTTGGATCTGTTTTATGGTTTTTATAGTGAATTTGTTGAGTTTTTTAACTTGGAACTTTATTTTATGGTATTTATAGTAAAATTGTAGAGTTTTTTAGCTTGGAAATATTTTATGGTTTTTATAGTGAATTTGTTGAGTTTTTTGACTTGGAGATTTTTTATGTATTAGTCAAATTGTTGAGTTTTTTTAACTTGGAACTTATTTGAATGGTTTTTAGAGTGAAATTGTTGTGTTTTTTTAACTTGGAACTTTATTTTATGGTATTTATAGTGAAATTGGAGAGTTTTTTAACTTGGAAATATTTTATGGTTTTTATAGTGAATTTGTTGTGTTTTTTAACTCAGAGATTTTTTTTTGGATATTATAGTGAAAATGTTGAGGTTTTTTAACTTGGAACTTTTTTTATGGTTTTTATAGTGAAATTGTTGAGTTTTCTAACCTGGAACTTATTTAAATGGTTTTTACAGTGAAATTGTCGAGTTTATTTAACTTGGAACTTATTTAAATGGTTTTTAGAGTGAAATTGTTGAGTTTGTTTTAACTTGGAACTTTTTTTTATGGTTTTTATAGTGAAATTGTTGAGTTTTTCTAACTTGGTACTTATTTAAATGGATTCTACAATGAAATTGTTGAGTTTTTTAACTTGGAACTTTATTTTATGTTATTTAGAGTGAAATTGTATAGTTTATTAACTTGGAAATGTTTTATGGTTTTTATAGTGAATTTGTTGAGTTTTTTAAATTGGAAATGTTTTATGGTTTTTATAGTGAATTTGTTGAGTTTTTTAACTTGGAAATTTTTTATGGATTTGTGAAATTATTGAGTTTTTTTAACTTGGATCTTTTTTTTATGGTTTTTATAGTGAAATTGTTGTGTTTTCTAATTTGGAACTGATTTAAATGGTTTTTATAGTTAATTATTTGAGTTTTTTTTCACTTGGAACATTTTTTTTATGGTTTTTATAGTGAAATTGTTGAGTTTTTTTAAATTGGAACTTTTTTTTAATGATTTTTATTATGAAATTGTTGAGTTTTTTTAACTTGGAACTTATATAATTGGTTTTAATAGTGAAATTGTTGAGTTTTTTTAACTTGGATCTTTTTATGGTTTTTATAGTGAATTTGTTGAGTTTTTTAACTTGGAACTTTATTTTATGGTATTTATAGTAAAATTGTAGAGTTTTTTAGCTTGGAAATATTTTATGGTTTTTAAAGTGATTTTGTTGAGTTTTTTGACTTGGAGATTTTATATGGATTAGTGAAATTGTTGAGTTTTTTTATCTTGGAACTTATTTAAATGGTTTTTAGAGTGAAATTGTTGTGTTTTTTAACTTGGAACTTTATTTTATGGTATATATCGTGAAATTGAAGAGTTTTTTAACTTGGAAATATTTTATGGTTTTTATAGTGAATTTGTTTAGTTTTTTAACTCTGAGATTTTTTTTTTGATATTATAGTGAAAATGTTGAGGTTTTTTAACTTGGAACTTTTATTATGGTTTTTATAGTGAAATTGTTGAGTTTTCTAACCTGGAACTTATTTAAATGGTTTTTACAGTGAAATTGTCGAATTTATTTAACTTGGAACTTATTTAAATGGTTTTTAGAATGAAATTGTTGAGTTTTTTTTAACTTGGAACTATTTTTTATGGTTTTTATAGTGAAATTGTTGAGTTTTTCTAACTTGGAACTTATTTAAATGGATTCTACAATGAAATTGTTGAGTTTTTTAACTTGAAACTTTATTTTATGGTATTTAGAGTGAAATTGAAGAGATTATTAACTTGGAAATGTTTTATGGTTTTTATAGTGAATTTGTTGAGTTTTTTAAATTGGAAATGTTTTATGGTTTTTATAGTGAATTTGTTGAGTTTTTTAACTTGGAAATTTTTTATGGATATGTGAAATTATTGAGTTTTTTTAACTTGGAACTTTTTTTTATGGTTTTTATAGTGAAATTGTTGTGTTTTCTAATTTGGAACTGATTCAAATAGTTTTTATAGTTAAATATTTGAGTTTTTTTTCACTTGGAACTTTTTTGTTATGGTTTTTATAGTTAAATAGTTGAGTTTTTTTAACTTGGAATTTTTTTTTAATGATTTTTTTTGTGAAATTGTTGAGTTTTTTTAACTTGGAACTTATTTAAATGGTTTTAATAGTGAAATTGTTGAGTTTTTTTAACTTGGATCTTTTTTATGGTTTTTATAGTGAAATTGTTGTGTTTTCTAATTTGGAACTGATTTAAATGGTTTTTATAGTTAAATATTTGAGTTTTTTTCACTTGGAACTTTTTTTTATGGTTTTTATAGTTAAATAGTTGAGTTTTTATAACTTGGAATTTTTTTTTAATGATTTTTATTGTGAAATTGTTGAGTTTTTTTAACTTGGAACTTATTTAAATGGTTTTAATAGTGAAATTGTTTAGTTTTTTTAACTTGGATCTTTTTTATGGTTTTTATAGTGAATTTGTTGAGTTTTTTAACTTGGAACTTTATTTTATGGTATTTATAGTAAAATTGTAGAGTTTTTTAGATTGGAAATATTTTATGGTTTTTATAGTGAATTTGTTGAGTTTTTTAACTTGGAGATTTTTTATGGATTAGTGAAATTGTTGAGTTTTTTTAACTTGGAACTTATTTAAATGGTTTTTGAGGTGAAATTGTTGTGTTTTTTAACTTGGAACTTTATTTTATGGTATTTATAGTGAAATTGAAGAGTTTTTTAACTTGGAAATATTGTATGGTTTTTATAGTGAATTTGTTGTGTTTTTTAACTCAGAGATTTTTTTTGGATATTATAGTGAAAATGTTGAGGTTTTTTAACTTGGAACTTTTTTTTATGGTTTTATAGTGAAATTGTTGAGTTTTCTAACCTGGAACTTATTTAAATGGTTTTTACAGTGAAATTGTCGAGTTTATTTAACTTGGAACTTATTTAAATGGTTTTTAGAGTGAAATTGTTGAGTTTTTTTTAACTTGAAACTTTTTTTTTATGGTTTTTATAGTGAAATTGTTGAGTTATTCTAACTTGGAACTTATTTAAATGGATTCTACAATGAAATTGTTGAGTTTTTTAACTTTGAACTTTATTTTATGGTATTTAGAGTGAAATTGAAGAGTTTATTAACTTGGAAATGTTTTATGGTTTTTATAGTGAATTTGTTGAGTTTTTTAAATTGGAAATGTTTTATGGTTTTTATAGTGAATTTGTTGAGTTTTTTAACTTGGAAATTTTTTATGGATTTGTGAAATTATTGAGTTTTTTTAACTTGGATCTTTTTTTTTATGGTTTTTATAGTGAAATTGTTGTGTTTTCTAATTTGGAACTGATTCAAATGGTTTTTATAGTTAAATATTTGAGTTTTTTTTCACTTGGAACTTTTTTGTTATGGTTTTTATAGTTAAATAGTTGAGTTTTTTTAACTTGGAACTTTTTTTTTAATGATTTTTTGTGTGAAATTGTTGAGTTTTTTTAACTTGGAACTTATTTAAATGGTTTTAATAGTGAAATTGTTGAGTTTTTTTAACTTGGATCTTTTTTATGGTTTTTATAGTGAATTTGTTGAGTTTTTTAACTTGAAACTTTATTTTATGGTATTCATAGTAAAATTGTAGAGTTTTTTAGCTTGGAAATATTTTATAGTTTTTATAGGGAATTTGTTGAGTTTTTTGACTTGGAGAATTTTTATGGATTAGTGAAATTGTTGAGTTTTTTTAACTTGGAACTTATTTGAATGGTTTTTAGAGTGAAATTGTTGTGTTTTTTAACTTGGAACTTTATTTTATGGTATTTATAGTGAAATTGGAGAGTTTTTTAACTTGGAAATATTTTATGGTTTTTATAGTGAATTTGTTGTGTTTTTTAACTCAGAGATTTTTTTTGGATATTATAGTGAAAATGTTGAGGTTTTTTAACTTGGAACTTTTTTTATGGTTTTTATAGTGAATTTGTTGAGTTTTCTAACCTAGAACTTATTTAAATGGTTTTTACAGTGAAATTGTCGAGTTTATTTAACTTGGAACTTATTTAAATGGTTTTTAGAGTGAAATTGTTGAGTTTTTTTTAACTTGAAACTTTTTTTTTATGGTTTTTATAGTGAAATTGTTGAGTTATTCTAACTTGGAACTTATTTAAATGGATTCTACAATGAAATTGTTGAGTTTTTTAACTTTGAACTTTATTTTATGGTATTTAGAGTGAAATTGAAGAGTTTATTAACTTGGAAATGTTTTATGGTTTTTATAGTGAATTTGTTGAGTTTTTTAAATTGGAAATGTTTTATGGTTTTTATAGTGAATTTGTTGAGTTTTTTAACTTGGAAATTTTTTATGGATTTGTGAAATTATTGAGTTTTTTTAACTTGGATCTTTTTTTTATGGTTTTTATAGTGAAATTGTTGTGTTTTCTAATTTGGAACTGATTTAAATGGTTTTTATAGTTAATTATTTGAGTTTTTTTTTACTTGGAACATTTTTTTTATGGTTTTTATAGTGAAATTGTTGAGTTTTTTTAAATTGGAACTTTTTTTTATGATTTTTATTATGAAATTGTTGAGTTTTTTTAACTTGGAACTTATATAATTGGTTTTAATAGTGAAATTGTTGAGTTTTTTTAACTTGGATCTTTTTATGGTTTTTATAGTGAATTTGTTGAGTTTTTTAACTTGGAACTTTATTTTATGGTATTTATAGTAAAATTGTAGAGTTTTTTAGCTTGGAAATATTTTATGGTTTTTAAAGTGAATTTCTTGAGTTTTTTGACTTGGAGATTTTATATGGATTAGTGAAATTGTTGAGTTTTTTTATCTTGGAACTTATTTAAATGGTTTTTAGAGTGAAATTGTTGTGTTTTTTAACTTGGAACTTTATTTTATGGTATATATCGTGAAATTGAAGAGTTTTTTAACTTGGAAATATTTTATGGTTTTTATAGTGAATTTGTTTAGTTTTTTAACTCAGAGATTTTTTTTTGATATTATAGTGAAAATGTTGAGGTTTTTTAACTTGGAACTTTTATTATGGTTTTTATAGTGAAATTGTTGAGTTTTCTAACCTGGAACTTATTTAAATGGTTTTTACAGTGAAATTGTCGAATTTATTTAACTTGGAACTTATTTAAATGGTTTTTAGAATGAAATTGTTGAGTTTTTTTTAACTTGGAACTTTTTTTTATGGTTTTTATAGTGAAATTGTTGAGTTTTTCTAACTTGGAACTTATTTAAATGGATTCTACAATGAAATTGTTGAGTTTTTTAACTTGAAACTTTATTTTATGGTATTTAGAGTAAAATTGAAGAGATTATTAACTTGGAAATGTTTTATGGTTTTTATAGTGAATTTGTTGAGTTTTTTAAATTGGAAATGTTTTATGGTTTTTATAGTGAATTTGTTGAGTTTTTTAACTTGGAAATTTTTTATGGATATGTGAAATTATTGAGTTTTTTTAACTTGGATCTTTTTTTTATGGTTTTTATAGTGAAATTGTTGTGTTTTCTAATTTGGAACTGATTTAAATGGTTTTTATAGTTAAATATTTGAGTTTTTTTTCACTTGGAACTTTTTTTTTATGGTTTTTATAGTGAAATTGTTGAGTTTTTTTAAATTGGAACTTTTTTTATGTTTTTTATTATGAAATTGTTGAGTTTTTTTAACTTGGAACTTATATAATTGGTTTTAATAGTGAAATTGTTGAGTTTTTTTAACTTGGATCTTTTTTATGGTTTTTATAGTGAATTTGTTGAGTTTTTTAACTTGGAACTTTATTTTATGGTATTTATAGTAAAATTGTAGAGTTTTTTAGCTTAGAAATATTTTATGGTTTTTAAAGTGAATTTCTTGAGTTTTTTGACTTGGAGATTTTATATGGATTAGTGAAATTGTTGAGTTTTTTTATCTTGGAACTTATTTAAATGGTTTTTAGAGTGAAATTGTTGTGTTTTTTAACTTGGAACTTTATTTTATGGTATTTATAGTGAAATTGAAGAGTTTTTTAACTTGGAAATATTTTATTGTTTTTATAGTGAATTTGTTGTGTTTTTTAACTCGGAGATTTTTTTTGTATATTATAGTGAAAATGTTGAGGTTTTTTAACTTGGAACTTTTATTTTGGTTTTTATAGTGAAATTGTTGAGTTTTCTAACCTGGAACTTATTTAAATGGTTTTTACAGTGAAATTGTCGAATTTATTTAACTTGGAACTTATTTAAATGGTTTTTAGAATGAAATTGTTGAGTGTTTTTTAACTTGGAACTTTTTTTATGGTTTTTATAGTGAAATTGTTGAGTTTTTCTAACCTGGAACTTATTTAAATGGATTCTACAATGAAATTGTTGAGTTTTTTAACTTGAAACTTTATTTTATGGTATTTAGAGTGAAATTGAAGAGATTATTAACTTGGAAATGTTTTATGGTTTTTATAGTGAATTTGTTGAGTTTTTTAAATTGGAAATGTTTTATGGTTTTTATAGTGAATTTGTTGAGTTTTTTAACTTGGAAATTTTTTAAGGATTTGTGAGATTATTGAGTTTTTTAAACTTGGATCTTTTTTTTTATGGTTTTTATAGTGAAATTGTTGTGTTTTCTAATTTGGAACTGATTTAAATGGTTTTTATAGTTAAATATTTGAGTTTTTTTTCACTTGGAACTTTTTTTTTATGGTTTTTATAGTGAAATTGTTGAGTTTTTTTAAATTGGAACTTTTTTTTTATGATTTTTATTATGAAATTGTTGAGTTTTTTTAACTTGGAACTTATATAATTGGTTTTAATAGTGAAATTGTTGAGTTTTTTTAACTTGGATCTTTTTTATGGTTTTTATAGTGAATTTGTTAAATTTTTTAACTTGGAACTTTATTTTATGGTATTTATAGTAAAATTGTAGAGTTTTTTAGCTTAGAAATATTTTATGGTTTTTAAAGTGAATTTGTTGAGTTTTTTGACTTGGAGATTTTATATGGATTAGTGAAATTGTTGAGTTTTTTTATCTTGGAACTTATTTAAATGGTTTTTAGAGTGAAATTGTTGTGTTTTTTAACTTGGAACTTTATTTTATGGTATTTATAGTGAAATTGAAGAGTTTTTTAACTTGGAAATATTTTATGGTTTTTATAGTGAATTTGTTGTGTTTTTTAACTCAGAGATTTTTTTTGTATATTATAGTGAAAATGTTGAGGTTTTTTAACTTGGAACTTTTATTATGGTTTTTATAGTGAAATTGTTGAGTTTTCTAACCTGGAACTTATTTAAATGGTTTTTACAGTGAAATTGTCGAATTTATTTAACTAGGAACTTATTTAAATGGTTTTTAGAATGAAATTGTTGAGTTTTTTTTAACTTGGAACTTTTTTTTATGGTTTTTATAGTGAAATTGTTTAGTTTTTCTAACTTGAAACTTATTTAAATGGATTCTACAATGAAATTGTTGAGTTTTTTAACTTGAAACTTTATTTTATGGTATTTAGAGTGAAATTGAAGAGATTATTAACTTGGAAATGTTTTATGGTTTTTATAGTGAATTTGTTGAGTTTTTTAAATTGGAAATGTTTTATGGTTTTTATAGTGAATTTGTTGAGTTTTTTAACTTGGAAATTTTTTATGGATTTGTGAAATTATTGAGTTTTTTAAACTTGGATCTTTTTTTTATGGTTTTTATAGTGAAATTGTTGTGTTTTCTAATTTGGAACTGATTTAAATGGTTTTTATAGTTAAATATTTGAGTTTTTTTTCACTTGGAACTTTTTTTATGGTTTTTATAGTGAAATTGTTGAGTTTTTTTAAATTGGAACTTTTTTTTTATGATTTTTATTGTGAAATTGTTGAGTTTTTTTAAATTGGAACTTATATAAATGGTTTTAATAGTGAAATTGTTGAGTTTTTTTAACTTGGATCTTTTTTATGGTTTTTATAGTGAATTTGTTGAGTTTTTTGACTTGGAGATTTTTTTTGGATTAGTGAAATTGTTGAGTTTTTTTAACTTGGAACTTATTTAAATTGTTTTTAGAGTGAAATTGTTGTGTTTTTTAACTTGGAACTTTATTTTATGGTATTTATAGTGAAATTGAAGAGTTTTTTAACTTGGAAATATTTTATGGTTTTTATAGTGAAATTGTTGTGTTTTTTAACTCAGAGATTTTTTTTGGATATTATAGTGAAAATGTTGAGGTTTTTTAACTTGGAACTTTTTTTTATGGTTTTTATAGTGAAATTGTTGAGTTTTCTAACCTGGAACTTATTTAAATGGTTTTTACAGTGAAATTGTCGAGTTTATTTAAATTGGAACTTATTTAAATGGTTTTTAGAGTGAAATTCTTGAGTTTTTTTTAACTTGGAACTTTTTTTTATGGTTTTTATAGTGAAATTGTTGAGTTTTCTAACTTGGAACTTATTTAAATGGATTCTACAATGAAATTGTTGAGTTTTTTTAACTTGGAACTTTATTTTATGGTTATTAGAGTGAAATTGAAGAGTTTATTAACTTGGAAATGTTTTATGGTATTTATAGTGAATTTGTTGAGTTTTTTAAATTGGAAATGATTTATGGTTTTTATAGTGAATTTGTTGAGTTTTTTAACTTGGAAATTTTTATGGATTTATGAAATTATTGAGTTTTTTTAACTTGAAACTTTTTTTTTATGGTTTTTATAGTGAAATTGTTTTGTTTTCTAATTTGGAACTGATTTAAATGGTTTTTATAGTTAAATAATTGAGTTTTTTTTCACTTGGAACTTTTTTTTTAAGGTTTTTATAGTTAAATTGTTGAGTTTTTTTAACTTGGAACTTTTTTTTATGATTTTTATTGTGATATTTTTGAGTTTTTTCAACTTGGAACTTATTTAAATGGTTTTAATAGTGAAATTGTTGAGTTTTTTTAACTTGGATCTTTTTTATGGTTTTTATAGTGAATTTGTTGAGTTTCTTAACTTGGAACTTTATTTTATGGTATTTATAGTAAAATTGTAGAGATTTTTAGCTTGGAAATATTTTATGTTTTTTATAGCGAATTTGTTGAGTTTTTTATCTTGGAGATTTTATATGGATTATTGAAATTTTTGAGTTTTTTTTAACTAGGAACTTATTTAAATGGTTTTTAGAGTGAAATTGTTGTGTTTTTTAACTTGGAACTTTATTTTATGGTATTTATAGTGAAATTGAAGAGATTTTTAACTTGGAAATATTTTATGGTTTTTATAGTGAATTTGTTGTGTTTTTTAACTCAGAGATTTTTTTTTGATATTATAGTGAAAATGTTGAGGTTTTTTAACTTGGAACATTTTTTATGGTTTTTATAGTGAAATTGTTGAGTTTTCTAACCTGGAACTTATTTAAATGGTTTTTACAGTGAAATTGTCGAATTTATTTAACTTGGAACTTATTTAAATGGTTTTTAGAATGAAATTGTTGAGTTTTTTTTAACTTGGAACTTTTTTTATGGTTTTTATAGTGAAATTGTTGAGTTTTTCTAACTTGGAATTTATTTAAATGGATTCTACACTGAAATTGTTGAGTTTTTTAACTTGGAACTTTATATTATGGTATTTAGAGTGAAATTGAAGAGTTTATTAACTTGGAAATGTTTTATGGTTTTTATAGTGAATTTGTTGAGTTTTTTAAATTGGAAATGTTTTATGGTTTTTATAGTGAATTTGTTGAGTTTTTTAACTTGGAAATTTTTATGGATTTGTGAAATTATTGAGTTTTTTTAACTTGGAACTTTTTTTTATGGTTTTTATAGTGAAATTGTTGTGTTTTCTAATTTGGAACTGATTTAAATGGTTTTTATAGTTAAATATTTGAGTTTTTTTTCACTTGGAACTTTTTTTTAATGGTTTTTATAGTGAAATTGTTGAGTTTTTTTAACTTGGAACTTTTTTTTGTGATTTTTATTGTGATATTTTTGAGTTTTTTCAACTTGGAACTTATTTAAATGGTTTTAATAGTGAAATTGTTGAGTTTTTTTAACTTTGATCTTTTTTATGGTTTTTATAGTGAATTTGTTGAGTTTTTTAACTTGGAACTTTATTTTATGGTATTTATAGTAAAATTGTAGAGATTTTTAGCTTGGAAATATTTTATGTTTTTTATAGTGAATTTGTTGAGTTTTTTAACTTGGAGATTTTATATGGATTAGTGAAATTGTTGAGTTTTTTTAACTTGGAACTTATTTAAATGGTTTTTAGAGTGAAATTGTTGTGTTTTTTAACTTGGAACTTTATTTTATGGTATTTATAGTGAAATTGAAGAGTTTTTTAACTTGGAAATATTTTATGGTTTTTATAGTGAATTTGTAGTGTTTTTTAACTCAGAGATTTTTTTTGGATATTATAGTGAAAATGTTGAGGTTTTTTAACTTGGAACTTTTTTTTATGGTTTTTATAGTGAAATTGTTGAGGTTTCTAACCTGGAACTTATTTAAATGGTTTTTACAGTGAAATTGTCGAGTTTATTTAACTTGGAACTTATTTAAATGGTTTTTAGAGTGAAATTGTTGAGTTTAGTTTTAACTTGGAACTTTTTTTATGGTTTTTATAGTGAAATTTTTGAGTTTTTCTAACTTGGAACTTATTTAAATGGATTCTACAATGAAATTGTTGAGTTTTTTAACTTGGAACTTTATGTTATGGTATTTAGAGTGAAATTGAAGAGTTTATTAACTTGGAAATGTTTTATGGTTTTTATAGTGAATTTGTTGAGTTTTTTAAATTGGAAATGTTTTATAGTTTTTATAGTGAATTTGTTGAGTTTTTTAACTTGTAAATTTTTTATGGATTTGTGAAATTATTGAGTTTTTAAAACTTGGATCTTTTTTTTATGGTTTTTATAGTGAAATTGTTGTGTTTTCTAATTTGGAACTGATTTAAATGGTTTTTATAGTTAAATATTTGAGTTTTTTTTCACTTGGAACTTTTTTTATGGTTTTTATAGTGAAATTGTTGAGTTTTTTTAAATTGGAACTTTTTTTTATGATTTTTATTGTGAAATTGTTGAGTTTTTTTAACTTGGAACTTATATAAAAGGTTTTAATAGTGAAATTGTTGAGTTTTTTTAACTTGGATCTTTTTTATGGTTTTTGTAGTGAATTTGTTGAGTTTTTTGACTTGGAGATTTTTTATGGATTAGTGAAATTGTTGAGTTTTTTTAACTTGGAACTTATTTAAATTGTTTTTAGAGTGAAATTGTTGTGTTTTTTAACTTGGAACTTTATTTTATGGTATTTATAGTGAAATTGAAGAGTTTTTTAACTTGGAAATATTTTATGGTTTTTATAGTGAAATTGTTGTGTTTTTTAACTCAGAGATTTTTTTTGGATATTATAGTGAAAATGTTGAGGTTTTTTAACTTGGAACTTTTTTTTATGGTTTTTATAGTGAAATTGTTGAGTTTTCTAACCTGGAACTTATTTAAATGGTTTTTACAGTGAAATTGTCGAGTTTATTTAACTTGGAACTTATTTAAATGGTTTTTATAGTGAAATTGTTGAGTTTTTTTTAACTTGGAACTTTTTTTTTATGGTTTTTATAGTGAAATTGTTGAGTTTTTCTAACTTGGAACTTATTTAAATGGATTCCTACAATGAAATTGTTGAGTTTTTTAACTTGGAACTTTATTTTATGGTATTTAGAGTGAAATTGAAGAGTTTATTAACTTTGAAATGTTTTATGGTTTTTATAGTGAATTTGTTGAGTTTTTTAAATTGGAAATGTTTTATGGTTTTTATAGTGAATTTGTTGAGTTTTTTAACTTGGAAATTTTTTATGGATTTTTGAAATTATTGAGTTTTTTTAACTTGGATCTTTTTTTTATGATTTTTATAGTGAAATTGTTGTGTTTTCTAATTTGGAACTGATTTAAATGGTTTTTATAGTTAAATATTTGAGTTTTTTTTCACTTGGAACTTTTTTTATGGTTTTTATAGTGAAATTGTTGAGTTTTTTTAAATTGGAACTTTTTTTTTATGATTTTTATTGTGAAATAGTTGAGTTTTTTTATCTTGGAACTTATATAAATGGTTTTAATAGTGAAATTGTTGAGTTTTTTTAACTTGGATCTTTTTTATGGTTTTTGTAGTGAATTTGTTGAGTTTTTTGACTTGGAGATTTTTTATGGATTAGTGAAATTGTTGAGTTTTTTTAACTTGGAACTTATTTAAATTGTTTTTAGAGTGAAATTGTTGTGTTTTTTAACTTGGAACTTTATTTTATGGTATTTATAGTGAAATTGAAGAGTTTTTTAACTTGGAAATATTTTATGGTTTTTATAGTGAAATTGTTGTGATTTTTAACTTAGAGATTTTTTTTGGATATTATAGTGAAAAGGTTGAGGTTTTTTAACTTGGAACTTTTTTTATGGTTTTTATATTGAAATTGTTGAGTTTTCTAACCTGGAACTTATTTAAATGGTTTTTACAGTGAAACTGTCGAGTTTATTTAACTTGGAACTTATTTTAATGGTTTTTAGAGTGAAATTGTTGAGTTTTTTTTAACTTGGAACTTTTTTTTTAATGGTTTTTATAGTGAAATTGTTGAGTTTTTCTAACTTGGAACTTATTTAAATGGTTTCTACAATGAAATTGTTGAGTTTTTTAACTTGGAACTTTATTTTATGGTATTTAGAGTGAAATTGAAGAGTTTATTAACTTGGAAATGTTTTATGGTTTTTATAGTGAATTTGTTGAGTTTTTTAAATTGGAAATGATTTATGGTTTTTATAGTGAATTTGTTGAGTTTTTTAACTTGGAAATTTTTATGGATTTGTGAAATTATTGAGTTTTTTTAACTTGAAACTTTTTTTTATGGTTTTTATAGTGAAATTGTTTTGTTTTCTAATTTGGAACTGATTTAAATGGTTTTTATAGTTAAATATTTGAGTTTTTTTTCACTTGGAAGTTTTTTTAATGGTTTTTATAGTGAAATTGTTGAGTTTTTTTAACTTGGAACTTATTTTTATGATTTTTATTGTGATATTTTTGAGTTTTTTCAACTTGGAACTTATTTAAATGGTTTTAATAGTGAAATTGTTGAGTTTTTTTAACTTGGATCTTTTTTATGGTTTTTATAGTGAATTTGTTGAGTTTTTTAACTTGGAACTTTATTTTATGGTATTTATAGTAAAATTGTAGAGATTTTTAGCTTGAAAAATATTTTATGTTTTTTATAGTGAATTTGTTGAGTTTTTTAACTTAGAGATTTTATATGGATTAGTGAAATTGTTGAGTTTTTTTAACTTGGAACTTATTTAAATGGTTTTTAGAGTGAAATTGTTGTGTTTTTTAACTTGGAACTTTATTTTATGGTATTTATAGTGAAATTGAAGAGTTTTTTAACTTGGAAATATTTTATTGTTTTTATAGTGAATTTGTTGTGTTTTTTAACTCAGAGATTTTTTTTGGATATTATAGTGAAAATGTTGAGGTTTTTTAACTTGGAACTTTTTTTATGGTTTTTATAGTGAAATTGTTGAGTTTTCTAACCTGGAACTTATTTAAATGGTTTTTACAGTGAAATTGTCGAGTTTATTTAACTTGGAACTTATTTAAATGGTTTTTAGAGTGAAATTGTTGAGTTTTTTTTAACTTGGAACTTTTTTTATGGTTTTTATAGTGAAATTTTTTAGTTTTTCTAACTTGGAACTTATTTAAATGGATTCTACAATGAAATTGTTGAGTTTTTTAACTTGGAACTTTATTTTATGGTATTTAGAGTGAAATTGAAGAGTTTATTAACTTGGAAATGTTTTATGGTTTTTATAGTGAATTTGTTGAGTTTTTTAAATTGGAAATGTTTTATGGTTTTTATAGTGAATTTGTTGAGTTTTTTAACTTGGAAATTTTTTATGGATTTGTGAAATTATTGAGTTTTTTTAACTTGGAACTTTTTTTTATGGTTTTTATAGTGAAATTGTTGTGTTTTCTAATTTGGAACTGATTTAAATGGTTTTTATAGTTAAATATTTGAGTTTTTTTTCACTTGGAACTTTTTTTATGGTTTTTATAGTGAAATTGTTGAGTTTTTTTAAATTGGAACTTTTTTTTATGATTTTTATTGTGAAATTGTTGAGTTTTTTTAACTTGGAACTTATATAAAAGGTTTTAATAGTGAAATTGTTGAGTTTTTTAACATGGATCTTTTTTATGGTTTTTGTAGTGAATTTGTTGAGTTTTTTGACTTGGAGATTTTTTATGGATTAGTGAAATTGTTGAGTTTTTTTAACTTGTAACTTATTTAAATTGTTTTTAGAGTGAAATTGTTGTGTTTTTTAACTTGGAACTTTATTTTATGGTATTTATAGTGAAATTGAAGAGTTTTTTAACTTGGAAATATTTTATGGTTTTTATAGTGAAATTGTTGTGTTTTTTAACTCAGAGATTTTTTTTGGATATTATAGTGAAAATGTTGAGGTTTTTTAACTTGGAACTTTTTTTTTATGGTTTTTATAGTGAAATTGTTGAGTTTTCTAACCTGGAATTTATTTAAATGGTTTTTACAGTGAAATTGTCGAGTTTATTTAACTTGGAACTTATTTAAATGGTTTTTATAGTGAAATTGTTGAGTTTTTTTTAACTTGGAACTTTTTTTTTTATGGTTTTTATAGTGAAATTGTTGAGTTTTTCTAACTTGGAACTTATTTAAATGGATTCCTACAATGAAATTGTTGAGTTTTTTAACTTGGAACTTTATTTTATGGTATTTAGAGTGAAATTGAAGAGTTTATTAACTTTGAAATGTTTTATGGTTTTTATAGTGAATTTGTTGAGTTTTTTAAATTGGAAATGTTTTATGGTTTTTATAGTGAATTTGTTGAGTTTTTTAACTTGGAAATTTTTTATGGATTTGTGAAATTATTGAGTTTTTTTAACTTGGATCTTTTTTTTATGATTTTTATAGTGAAATTGTTGTGTTTTCTAATTTGGAACTGATTTAAATGGTTTTTATAGTTAAATATTTGAGTTTTTTTTCACTTGGAACTTTTTTTATGGTTTTTATAGTGAAATTGTTGAGTTTTTTTAAATTGGAACTTTTTTTTTATGATTTTTATTGTGAAATTGTTGAGTTTTTTTATCTTGGAACTTATATAAATGGTTTTAATAGTGAAATTGTTGAGTTTTTTTAACTTGGATCTTTTTTATGGTTTTTGTAGTGAATTTGTTGAGTTTTTTGACTTGGAGATTTTTTATGGATTAGTGAAATTGTTGAGTTTTTTTAACTTGGAACTTATTTAAATTGTTTTTAGAGTGAAATTGTTGTGTTTTTTAACTTGGAACTTTATTTTATGGTATTTATAGTGAAATTGAAGAGTTTTTTAACTTGGAAATATTTTATGGTTTTTATAGTGAAATTGTTGTGATTTTTAACTCAGAGATTTTTTTTGGATATTATAGTGAAAAGGTTGAGGTTTTTTAACTTGGAACTTTTTTTATGGTTTTTATAGTGAAATTGTTGAGTTTTCTAACCTGGAACTTATTTAAATGGTTTTTACAGTGAAACTGTCGAGTCTATTTAACTTGGAACTTATTTTAATGGTTTTTAGAGTGAAATTGTTGAGTTTTTTTTAACTTGGAACTTTTTTTTTATGGTTTTTATAGTGAAATTGTTGAGTTTTTCTAACTTGGAACTTATTTAAATGGATTCTACAATGAAATTGTTGAGTTTTTTAACTTGGAACTTTATTTTATGGTATTTAGAGTGAAATTGAAGAGTTTATTAACTTGGAAATGTTTTATGGTTTTTATAGTGAATTTGTTGAGTTTTTTAAATTGGAAATGATTTATGGTTTTTATAGTGAATTTGTTGAGTTTTTTAACTTGGAAATTTTTATGGATTTGTGAAATTATTGAGTTTTTTTAACTTGAAACTTTTTTTTTATGGTTTTTATAGTGAAATTGTTTTGTTTTCTAATTTGGAACTGATTTAAATGGTTTTTATAGTTAAATATTTGAGTTTTTTTTCACTTGGAACTTTTTTTAATGGTTTTTATAGTGAAATTGTTGAGTTTTTTTAACTTGGAACTTATTTTTATGATTTTTATTGTGATATTTTTGAGTTTTTTCAACTTGGAACTTATTTAAATGGTTTTAATAGTGAAATTGTTGAGTTTTTTTAACTTGAATCTTTTTTATGGTTTTTATAGTGAATTTGTTGAGTTTTTTAACTTGGAACTTTATTTTATGGTATTTATAGTAAAATTGTAGAGATTTTTAGCTTGAAAAATATTTTATGTTTTTTATAGTGAATTTGTTGAGTTTTTTAACTTAGAGATTTTATATGGATTAGTGAAATTGTTGAGTTTTTTTAACTTGGAACTTATTTAAATGGTTTTTAGAGTGAAATTGTTGTGTTTTTTAACTTGGAACTTTATTTTATGGTATTTATAGTGAAATTGAAGAGTTTTTTAACTTGGAAATATTTTATTGTTTTTATAGTGAATTTGTTGTGTTTTTTAACTCAGAGATTTTTTTTGGATATTATAGTGAAAATGTTGAGGTTTTTTAACTTGGAACTTTTTTTATGGTTTTTATAGTGAAATTGTTGAGTTTTCTAACCTGGAACTTATTTAAATGGTTTTTACAGTGAAATTGTCGAGTTTATTTAACTTGGAACTTATTTAAATGGTTTTTAGAGTGAAATTGTTGAGTTTTTTTTTAACTTGGAACTTTTTTTATGGTTTTTATAGTGAAATTTTTTAGTTTTTCTAACTTGGAACTTATTTAAATGGATTCTACAATGAAATTGTTGAGTTTTTTAACTTGAACTTTATTTTATGGTATTTAGAGTGAAATTGAAGAGTTTATTAACTTGGAAATGTTTTATGGTTTTTATAGTGAATTTGTTGAGTTTTTTAAATTGGAAATGTTTTATGGTTTTTATAGTGAATTTGTTGAGTTTTTTAACTTGGAAATTTTTTATGGATTTGTGAAATTATTGAGTTTTTTTAACTTGGAACTTTTTTTTATGGTTTTTATAGTGAAATTGTTGTGTTTTCTAATTTGGAACTGATTTAAATGGTTTTTATAGTTAAATATTTGAGTTTTTTTTCACTTGGAACTTTTTTTATGGTTTTTATAGTGAAATTGTTGAGTTTTTTTAAATTGGAACTTTTTTTTATGATTTTTATTGTGAAATTGTTGAGTTTTTTTAACTTGGAACTTATATAAAAGGTTTTAATAGTGAAATTGTAGAGTTTTTTTAACTTGGATCTTTTTTATGGTTTTTGTAGTGAATTTGTTGAGTTTTTTGACTTGGAGATTTTTTATGGATTAGTGAAATTGTTGAGTTTTTTTAACTTGGAACTTATTTAAATTGTTTTTAGAGTGAAATTGTTGTGTTTTTTAACTTGGAACTTTATTTTATGGTATTTATAGTGAAATTGAAGAGTTTTTTAACTTGGAAATATTTTATGGTTTTTATAGTGAAATTGTTGTGTTTTTTAACTCAGAGATTTTTTTTGGATATTATAGTGAAAATGTTGAGGTTTTTTAACTTGGAACTTTTTTTTTATGGTTTTTATAGTGAAATTGTTGAGTTTTCTAACCTGGAATTTATTTAAATGGTTTTTACAGTGAAATTGTCGAGTTTATTTAACTTGGAACTTATTTAAATGGTTTTTATAGTGAAATTGTTGAGTTTTTTTTAACTTGGAACTTTTTTTTTTATGGTTTTTATAGTGAAATTGTTGAGTTTTTCTAACTTGGAACTTATTTAAATGGATTCCTACAATGAAATTGTTGAGTTTTTTAACTTGGAACTTTATTTTATGGTATTTAGAGTGAAATTGAAGAGTTTATTAACTTTGTAATGTTTTATGGTTTTTATAGTGAATTTGTTGAGTTTTTTAAATTGGAAATGTTTTATGGTTTTTATAGTGAATTTGTTGAGTTTTTTAACTTGGAAATTTTTTATGGATTTGTGAAATTATTGAGTTTTTTTAACTTGGATCTTTTTTTTATGATTTTTATAGTGAAATTGTTGTGTTTTCTAATTTGGAACTGATTTAAATGGTTTTTATAGTTAAATATTTGAGTTTTTTTTCACTTGGAACTTTTTTTATGGTTTTTATAGTGAAATTGTTGAGTTTTTTTAAATTGGAACTTTTTTTTTATGATTTTTATTGTGAAATTGTTGAGTTTTTTTATCTTGGAACTTATATAAATGGTTTTAATAGTGAAATTGTTGAGTTTTTTTAACTTGGATCTTTTTTATGGTTTTTGTAGTGAATTTGTTGAGTTTTTTGACTTGGAGATTTTTTATGGATTAGTGAAATTGTTGAGTTTTTTTAACTTGGAACTTATTTAAATTGTTTTTAGAGTGAAATTGTTGTGTTTTTTAACTTGGAACTTTATTTTATGGTATTTATAGTGAAATTGAAGAGTTTTTTAACTTGGAAATATTTTATGGTTTTTATAGTGAAATTGTTGTGATTTTTAACTCAGAGATTTTTTTTGGATATTATAGTGAAAAGGTTGAGGTTTTTTAACTTGGAACTTTTTTTATGGTTTTTATAGTGAAATTGTTGAGTTTTCTAACCTGGAACTTATTTAAATGGTTTTTACAGTGAAACTGTCGAGTCTATTTAACTTGGAACTTATTTTAATGGTTTTTAGAGTGAAATTGTTGAGTTTTTTTTAACTTGGAACTTTTTTTTTATGGTTTTTATAGTGAAATTGTTGAGTTTTTCTAACTTGGAACTTATTTAAATGGATTCTACAATGAAATTGTTGAGTTTTTTAACTTGGAACTTTATTTTATGGTATTTAGAGTGAAATTGAAGAGTTTATTAACTTGGAAATGTTTTATGGTTTTTATAGTGAATTTGTTGAGTTTTTTAAATTGGAAATGATTTATGGTTTTTATAGTGAATTTGTTGAGTTTTTTAACTTGGAAATTTTTATGGATTTGTGAAATTATTGAGTTTTTTTAACTTGAAACTTTTTTTTTATGGTTTTTATAGTGAAATTGTTTTGTTTTCTAATTTGGAACTGATTTAAATGGTTTTTATAGTTAAATATTTGAGTTTTTTTTCACTTGGAACTTTTTTTAATGGTTTTTATAGTGAAATTGTTGAGTTTTTTTAACTTGGAACTTATTTTTATGATTTTTATTGTGATATTTTTGAGTTTTTTCAACTTGGAACTTATTTAAATGGTTTTAATAGTGAAATTGTTGAGTTTTTTTAACTTGAATCTTTTTTATGGTTTTTATAGTGAATTTGTTGAGTTTTTTAACTTGGAACTTTATTTTATGGTATTTATAGTAAAATTGTAGAGATTTTTAGCTTGAAAAATATTTTATGTTTTTTATAGTGAATTTGTTGAGTTTTTTAACTTAGAGATTTTATATGGATTAGTGAAATTGTTGAGTTTTTTTAACTTGGAACTTATTTAAATGGTTTTTAGAGTGAAATTGTTGTGTTTTTTAACTTGGAACTTTATTTTATGGTATTTATAGTGAAATTGAAGAGTTTTTTAACTTGGAAATATTTTATTGTTTTTATAGTGAATTTGTTGTGTTTTTTAACTCAGAGATTTTTTTTGGATATTATAGTGAAAATGTTGAGGTTTTTTAACTTGGAACTTTTTTTATGGTTTTTATAGTGAAATTGTTGAGTTTTCTAACCTGGAACTTATTTAAATGGTTTTTACAGTGAAATTGTCGAGTTTATTTAACTTGGAACTTATTTAAATGGTTTTTAGAGTGAAATTGTTGAGTTTTTTTTTAACTTGGAACTTTTTTTATGGTTTTTATAGTGAAATTTTTTAGTTTTTCTAACTTGGAACTTATTTAAATGGATTCTACAATGAAATTGTTGAGTTTTTTAACTTGAACTTTATTTTATGGTATTTAGAGTGAAATTGAAGAGTTTATTAACTTGGAAATGTTTTATGGTTTTTATAGTGAATTTGTTGAGTTTTTTAAATTGGAAATGTTTTATGGTTTTTATAGTGAATTTGTTGAGTTTTTTAACTTGGAAATTTTTTATGGATTTGTGAAATTATTGAGTTTTTTTAACTTGGAACTTTTTTTTATGGTTTTTATAGTGAAATTGTTGTGTTTTCTAATTTGGAACTGATTTAAATGGTTTTTATAGTTAAATATTTGAGTTTTTTTTCACTTGGAACTTTTTTTATGGTTTTTATAGTGAAATTGTTGAGTTTTTTTAAATTGGAACTTTTTTTTATGATTTTTATTGTGAAATTGTTGAGTTTTTTTAACTTGGAACTTATATAAAAGGTTTTAATAGTGAAATTGTAGAGTTTTTTTAACTTGGATCTTTTTTATGGTTTTTGTAGTGAATTTGTTGAGTTTTTTGACTTGGAGATTTTTTATGGATTAGTGAAATTGTTGAGTTTTTTTAACTTGGAACTTATTTAAATTGTTTTTAGAGTGAAATTGTTGTGTTTTTTAACTTGGAACTTTATTTTATGGTATTTATAGTGAAATTGAAGAGTTTTTTAACTTGGAAATATTTTATGGTTTTTATAGTGAAATTGTTGTGTTTTTTAACTCAGAGATTTTTTTTGGATATTATAGTGAAAATGTTGAGGTTTTTTAACTTGGAACTTTTTTTTTATGGTTTTTATAGTGAAATTGTTGAGTTTTCTAACCTGGAATTTATTTAAATGGTTTTTACAGTGAAATTGTCGAGTTTATTTAACTTGGAACTTATTTAAATGGTTTTTATAGTGAAATTGTTGAGTTTTTTTTAACTTGGAACTTTTTTTTTTATGGTTTTTATAGTGAAATTGTTGAGTTTTTCTAACTTGGAACTTATTTAAATGGATTCCTACAATGAAATTGTTGAGTTTTTTAACTTGGAACTTTATTTTATGGTATTTAGAGTGAAATTGAAGAGTTTATTAACTTTGAAATGTTTTATGGTTTTTATAGTGAATTTGTTGAGTTTTTTAAATTGGAAATGTTTTATGGTTTTTATAGTGAATTTGTTGAGTTTTTTAACTTGGAAATTTTTTATGGATTTGTGAAATTATTGAGTTTTTTTAACTTGGATCTTTTTTTTATGATTTTTATAGTGAAATTGTTGTGTTTTCTAATTTGGAACTGATTTAAATGGTTTTTATAGTTAAATATTTGAGTTTTTTTTCACTTGGAACTTTTTTTATGGTTTTTATAGTGAAATTGTTGAGTTTTTTTAAATTGGAACTTTTTTTTTATGATTTTTATTGTGAAATTGTTGAGTTTTTTTATCTTGGAACTTATATAAATGGTTTTAATAGTGAAATTGTTGAGTTTTTTTAACTTGGATCTTTTTTATGGTTTTTGTAGTGAATTTGTTGAGTTTTTTGACTTGGAGATTTTTTATGGATTAGTGAAATTGTTGAGTTTTTTTAACTTGGAACTTATTTAAATTGTTTTTAGAGTGAAATTGTTGTGTTTTTTAACTTGGAACTTTATTTTATGGTATTTATAGTGAAATTGAAGAGTTTTTTAACTTGGAAATATTTTATGGTTTTTATAGTGAAATTGTTGTGATTTTTAACTCAGAGATTTTTTTTGGATATTATAGTGAAAAGGTTGAGGTTTTTTAACTTGGAACTTTTTTTATGGTTTTTATAGTGAAATTGTTGAGTTTTCTAACCTGGAACTTATTTAAATGGTTTTTACAGTGAAACTGTCGAGTCTATTTAACTTGGAACTTATTTTAATGGTTTTTAGAGTGAAATTGTTGAGTTTTTTTTTAACTTGGAACTTTTTTTTTATGGTTTTTATAGTGAAATTGTTGAGTTTTTCTAACTTGGAACTTATTTAAATGGATTCTACAATGAAATTGTTGAGTTTTTTAACTTGGAACTTTATTTTATGGTATTTAGAGTGAAATTGAAGAGTTTATTAACTTGGAAATGTTTTATGGTTTTTATAGTGAATTTGTTGAGTTTTTTAAATTGGAAATGATTTATGGTTTTTATAGTGAATTTGTTGAGTTTTTTAACTTGGAAATTTTTATGGATTTGTGAAATTATTGAGTTTTTTTAACTTGAAACTTTTTTTTTATGGTTTTTATAGTGAAATTGTTTTGTTTTCTAATTTGGAACTGATTTAAATGGTTTTTATAGTTAAATATTTGAGTTTTTTTTCACTTGGAACTTTTTTTAATGGTTTTTATAGTGAAATTGTTGAGTTTTTTTAACTTGGAACTTATTTTTATGATTTTTATTGTGATATTTTTGAGTTTTTTCAACTTGGAACTTATTTAAATGGTTTTAATAGTGAAATTGTTGAGTTTTTTTAACTTGAATCTTTTTTATGGTTTTTATAGTGAATTTGTTGAGTTTTTTAACTTGGAACTTTATTTTATGGTATTTATAGTAAAATTGTAGAGATTTTTAGCTTGAAAAATATTTTATGTTTTTTATAGTGAATTTGTTGAGTTTTTTAACTTAGAGATTTTATATGGATTAGTGAAATTGTTGAGTTTTTTTAACTTGGAACTTATTTAAATGGTTTTTAGAGTGAAATTGTTGTGTTTTTTAACTTGGAACTTTATTTTATGGTATTTATAGTGAAATTGAAGAGTTTTTTAACTTGGAAATATTTTATTGTTTTTATAGTGAATTTGTTGTGTTTTTTAACTCAGAGATTTTTTTTGGATATTATAGTGAAAATGTTGAGGTTTTTTAACTTGGAACTTTTTTTATGGTTTTTATAGTGAAATTGTTGAGTTTTCTAACCTGGAACTTATTTAAATGGTTTTTACAGTGAAATTGTCGAGTTTATTTAACTTGGAACTTATTTAAATGGTTTTTAGAGTGAAATTGTTGAGTTTTTTTTTAACTTGGAACTTTTTTTATGGTTTTTATAGTGAAATTTTTTAGTTTTTCTAACTTGGAACTTATTTAAATGGATTCTACAATGAAATTGTTGAGTTTTTTAACTTGAACTTTATTTTATGGTATTTAGAGTGAAATTGAAGAGTTTATTAACTTGGAAATGTTTTATGGTTTTTATAGTGAATTTGTTGAGTTTTTTAAATTGGAAATGTTTTATGGTTTTTATAGTGAATTTGTTGAGTTTTTTAACTTGGAAATTTTTTATGGATTTGTGAAATTATTGAGTTTTTTTAACTTGGAACTTTTTTTTATGGTTTTTATAGTGAAATTGTTGTGTTTTCTAATTTGGAACTGATTTAAATGGTTTTTATAGTTAAATATTTGAGTTTTTTTTCACTTGGAACTTTTTTTATGGTTTTTATAGTGAAATTGTTGAGTTTTTTTAAATTGGAACTTTTTTTTTATGATTTTTATTGTGAAATTGTTGAGTTTTTTTAACTTGGAACTTATATAAAAGGTTTTAATAGTGAAATTGTAGAGTTTTTTTAACTTGGATCTTTTTTATGGTTTTTGTAGTGAATTTGTTGAGTTTTTTGACTTGGAGATTTTTTATGGATTAGTGAAATTGTTGAGTTTTTTTAACTTGGAACTTATTTAAATTGTTTTTAGAGTGAAATTGTTGTGTTTTTTAACTTGGAACTTTATTTTATGGTATTTATAGTGAAATTGAAGAGTTTTTTAACTTGGAAATATTTTATGGTTTTTATAGTGAAATTGTTGTGTTTTTTAACACAGAGATTTTTTTTGGATATTATAGTGAAAATGTTGAGGTTTTTTAACTTGGAACTTTTTTTTATGGTTTTTATAGTGAAATTGTTGAGTTTTCTAACCTGGAACTTATTTAAATGGTTTTTACAGTGAAATTGTCGAGTTTATTTAACTTGGAACTTATTTAAATGGTTTTTATAGTGAAATTGTTGAGTTTTTTTTAACTTGGAACTTTTTTTTTATGGTTTTTATAGTGAAATTGTTGAGTTTTTCTAACTTGGAACTTATTTAAATGGATTCTACAATGAAATTGTTGAGTTTTTTAACTTGGAACTTTATTTTATGGTGTTTAGAGTGAAATTGAAGAGTTTATTAACTTGGAAATGTTTTATGGTTTTTATAGTGAATTTGTTGAGTTTTTTAAATTGGAAATGTTTTATGGTTTTTATAGTGAATTTGTTGAGTTTTTTAACTTGGAAATTTTTTATGGATTTGTGAAATTATTGAGTTTTTTTAACTTGGATCTTTTTTTTATGGTTTTTATAGTGAAATTGTTGTGTTTTCTAATTTGGAACTGATTTAAATGGTTTTTATAGTTAAATATTTGAGTTTTTTTTCACTTGGAACTTTTTTTATGGTTTTTATAGTGAAATTGTTGAGTTTTTTTAAATTGGAACTTTTTTTTTATGATTTTTATTGTGAAATTGTTGAGTTTTTTTATCTTGGAACTTATATAAATGGTTTTAATAGTGAAATTGTTGAGTTTTTTTAACTTGGATCTTTTTTATGGTTTTTGTAGTGAATTTGTTGAGTTTTTTGACTTGGAGATTTTTTATGGATTAGTGAAATTGTTCAGTTTTTTTAACTTGGAACTTATTTAAATTGTTTTTAGAGTGAAATTGTTGTGTTTTTTAACTTGGAACTTTATTTTATGGTATTTATAGTGAAATTGAAGAGTTTTTTAACTTGGAAATATTTTATGGTTTTTATAGTGAAATTGTTGTGATTTTTCACTCAGAGATTTTTTTTGGATATTATAGTGAAAAGGTTGAGGTTTTTTAACTTGGAACTTTTTTTATGGTTTTTATAGTGAAATTGTTGAGTTTTCTAACCTGGAACTTATTTAAATGGTTTTTACAGTGAAATTGTCGAGTTTATTTAACTTGGAACTTATTTTAATGGTTTTTAGAGTGAAATTGTTGAGTTTTTTTTAACTTGGAACTTTTTTTTTATGGTTTTTATAGGGAAATTGTTGAGTTTTTTTTAACTTGGAACTTATTAAAATGGATTCTACAATGAAATTGTTGAGTTTTTTAACTTGGAACTTTATTTTATGGTATTTAGAGTGAAATTGAAGAGTTTATTAACTTGGAAATGTTTTATGGTTTTTATAGTGAATTTGTTGAGTTTTTTAAATTAGAAATGTTTTATGGTTTTTATACTGAATTTGTTGAGTTTTTTAACTTGGAAATTTTTTATGGATTTGTGAAATTATTGAGTTTTTTTAACTTGGATCTTTTTTTATGGTTTTTATAGTGAAATTGTTGTGTTTTCTAATTTGGAACTGATTTAAATGGTTTTTATAGTTAAATATTTGAGTTTTTTTTCACTTGGAACTTTTTTTTTATGGTTTTTATAGTGAAATTGTTGAGTTTTTTTAAATTGGAATTTTTTTTTATGATTTTTATTGTGAAATTGTTGAGTTTTTTTAACTTGGAACTTATATAAATGGTTTTAATAGTGAAATTGTTGAGTTTTTTTAACTTGGATCTTTTTTATGGTTTTTATAGTGAATTTGTTGAGTTTTTTAACTTGGAACTTTATTTTATGGTATTTATAGTAAAATTGTAGAGTTTTTTAGCTTGGAAATATTTTATGGTTTTTATAGTGAATTTGTTGAGTTTTTTGACTTGGAGATTTTATATGAATTAGTGAAATTGTTGAGTTTTTTTAACTTGGAACTTATTTAAATGGTTTTTAGAGTGAAATTGTTGTGTTTTTTATCTTGGAACTTTATTTTATGGTATATATCGTGAAATTGAAGAGTTTTTTAACTTGGAAATATTTTATGGTTTTTATAGTGAATTTGTTGTGTTTTTTAACTCAGAGATTTTTTTTGGATATTATAGTGAAAATGTTGAGGTTTTTTAACTTGGAACTTTTTTTATGGTTTTTATAGTGAAATTGTTGAGTTTTCTAACCTGGAACTTATTTAAATGGTTTTTACAGTGAAATTGTCGAGTTTATTTAACTTGGAACTTATTTTAATGGTTTTTAGAGTGAAATTGTTGAGTTTTTTTTAACTTGGAACTTTTTTTTTATGGTTTTTATAGGGAAATTGTTGAGTTTTTTTTAACTTGGAACTTATTTAAATGGATTCTACAATGAAATTGTTGAGTTTTTTAACTTGGAACTTTATTTTATGGTATTTAGAGTGAAATTGAAGAGTTTATTAACTTGGAAATGTTTTATGGTTTTTATAGTGAATTTGTTGAGTTTTTTAAATTAGAAATGTTTTATGGTTTTTATACTGAATTTGTTGAGTTTTTTAACTTGGAAATTTTTTATGGATTTGTGAAATTATTGAGTTTTTTTAACTTGGATCTTTTTTTATGGTTTTTATAGTGAAATTGTTGTGTTTTCTAATTTGGAACTGATTTAAATGGTTTTTATAGTTAAATATTTGAGTTTTTTTTCACTTGGAACTTTTTTTTATGGTTTTTATAGTGAAATTGTTGAGTTTTTTTAAATTGGAATTTTTTTTTATGATTTTTATTGTGAAATTGTTGAGTTTTTTTAACTTGGAACTTATATAAATGGTTTTAATAGTGAAATTGTTGAGTTTTTTTAACTTGGATCTTTTTTATGGTTTTTATAGTGAATTTGTTGAGTTTTTTAACTTGGAACTTTATTTTATGGTATTTATAGTAAAATTGCAGAGTTTTTTAGCTTGGAAATATTTTATGGTTTTTATAGTGAATTTGTTGAGTTTTTTGACTTGGAGATTTTATATGGATTAGTGAAATTGTTGAGTTTTTTTAACTTGGAACTTATTTAAATGATTTTTAGAGTGAAATTGTTGTGTTTTTTATCTTGGAACTTTATTTTATGGTATATATCGTGAAATTGAAGAGTTTTTTAACTTGGAAATATTTTATGGTTTTTATAGTGAATTTGTTGTGTTTTTTAACTCAGAGATTTTTTTTGGATATTATAGTGAAAATGTTGAGGTTTTTTAACTTGGAACTTTTTTTATGGTTTTTATAGTGAAATTGTTGAGTTTTCTAACCTGGAACTTATTTAAATGGTTTTTACAGTGAAATTGTCGAGTTTATTTAACTTGGAACTTATTTAAATGGTTTTTAGAGTGAAATTGTTGAGTTTTTTTTAACTTGGAACTTTTTTTATGGTTTTTATAGTGAAATTGTTGAGTTTTTCTAACTTGGAACTTATTTAAATGGATTCTACAATGTAATTGTTGAGTTTTTTAACTTGGAACTTTATTTTATGGTATTTAGAGTGAAATTGAAGAGTTTATTAACTTGGAAATGTTTTATGGTTTTTATAGTGAATTTGTTGAGTTTTTTAAATTAGAAATGTTTTATGGTTTTTATACTGAATTTGTTGAGTTTTTTAACTTGGAAATTTTTTATGGATTTGTGAAATTATTGAGTTTTTTTAACTTGGATCTTTTTTTATGGTTTTTATAGTGAAATTGTTGTGTTTTCTAATTTGGAACTGATTTAAATGGTTTTTATAGTTAAATATTTGAGTTTTTTTTCACTTGGAACTTTTTTTTTATGGTTTTTATAGTGAAATTGTTGAGTTTTTTTAAATTGGAATTTTTTTTTATGATTTTTATTGTGAAATTGTTGAGTTTTTTTAACTTGGAACTTATATAAATGGTTTTAATAGTGAAATTGTTGAGTTTTTTTAACTTGGATCTTTTTTATGGTTTTTATAGTGAATTTGTTGAGTTTATTAACTTGGAACTTTATTTTATGGTATTTATAGTAAAATTGTAGAGTTTTTTAGTTTGGAAATATTTTATGGTTTTTATAGTGAATTTGTTGAGTTTTTTGACTTGGAGATTTTATATGAATTAGTGAAATTGTTGAGTTTTTTTAACTTGGAACTTATTTAAATGGTTTTTAGAGTGAAATTGTTGTGTTTTTTATCTTGGAACTTTATTTTATGGTATATATCGTGAAATTGAAGAGTTTTTTAACTTGGAAATATTTTATGGTTTTTATAGTGAATTTGTTGTGTTTTTTAACTCAGAGATTTTTTTTGGATATTATAGTGAAAATGTTGAGGTTTTTTAACTTGGAACTTTTTTTATGGTTTTTATAGTGAAATTGTTGAGTTTTCTAACCTGGAACTTATTTAAATGGTTTTTACAGTGAAATTGTCGAGTTTATTTAACTTGGAACTTATTTTAATGGTTTTTAGAGTGAAATTGTTGAGTTTTTTTTAACTTGGAACTTTTTTTTTATGGTTTTTATAGGGAAATTGTTGAGTTTTTTTTAACTTGGAACTTATTTAAATGGATTCTACAATGAAATTGTTGAGTTTTTTAACTTGGAACTTTATTTTATGGTATTTAGAGTGAAATTGAAGAGTTTATTAACTTGGAAATGTTTTATGGTTTTTATAGTGAATTTGTTGAGTTTTTTAAATTAGAAATGTTTTATGGTTTTTATACTGAATTTGTTGAGTTTTTTAACTTGGAAATTTTTTATGGATTTGTGAAATTATTGAGTTTTTTTAACTTGGATCTTTTTTTATGGTTTTTATAGTGAAATTGTTGTGTTTTCTAATTTGGAACTGATTTAAATGGTTTTTATAGTTAAATATTTGAGTTTTTTTTCACTTGGAACTTTTTTTTATGGTTTTTATAGTGAAATTGTTGAGTTTTTTTAAATTGGAATTTTTTTTTATGATTTTTATTGTGAAATTGTTGAGTTTTTTTAACTTGGAACTTATATAAATGGTTTTAATAGTGAAATTGTTGAGTTTTTTTAACTTGGATCTTTTTTATGGTTTTTATAGTGAATTTGTTGAGTTTTTTAACTTGGAACTTTATTTTATGGTATTTATAGTAAAATTGCAGAGTTTTTTAGCTTGGAAATATTTTATGGTTTTTATAGTGAATTTGTTGAGTTTTTTGACTTGGAGATTTTATATGGATTAGTGAAATTGTTGAGTTTTTTTAACTTGGAACTTATTTAAATGATTTTTAGAGTGAAATTGTTGTGTTTTTTATCTTGGAACTTTATTTTATGGTATATATCGTGAAATTGAAGAGTTTTTTAACTTGGAAATATTTTATGGTTTTTATAGTGAATTTGTTGTGTTTTTTAACTCAGAGATTTTTTTTGGATATTATAGTGAAAATGTTGAGGTTTTTTAACTTGGAACTTTTTTTATGGTTTTTATAGTGAAATTGTTGAGTTTTCTAACCTGGAACTTATTTAAATGGTTTTTACAGTGAAATTGTCGAGTTTATTTAACTTGGAACTTATTTAAATGGTTTTTAGAGTGAAATTGTTGAGTTTTTTTTAACTTGGAACTTTTTTTATGGTTTTTATAGTGAAATTGTTGAGTTTTTCTAACTTGGAACTTATTTAAATGGATTCTACAATGTAATTGTTGAGTTTTTTAACTTGGAACTTTATTTTATGGTATTTAGAGTGAAATTGAAGAGTTTATTAACTTGGAAATGTTTTATGGTTTTTATAGTGAATTTGTTGAGTTTTTTAAATTAGAAATGTTTTATGGTTTTTATACTGAATTTGTTGAGTTTTTTAACTTGGAAATTTTTTATGGATTTGTGAAATTATTGAGTTTTTTTAACTTGGATCTTTTTTTATGGTTTTTATAGTGAAATTGTTGTGTTTTCTAATTTGGAACTGATTTAAATGGTTTTTATAGTTAAATATTTGAGTTTTTTTTCACTTGGAACTTTTTTTTTATGGTTTTTATAGTGAAATTGTTGAGTTTTTTTAAATTGGAATTTTTTTTTATGATTTTTATTGTGAAATTGTTGAGTTTTTTTAACTTGGAACTTATATAAATGGTTTTAATAGTGAAATTGTTGAGTTTTTTTAACTTGGATCTTTTTTATGGTTTTTATAGTGAATTTGTTGAGTTTATTAACTTGGAACTTTATTTTATGGTATTTATAGTAAAATTGTAGAGTTTTTTAGTTTGGAAATATTTTATGGTTTTTATAGTGAATTTGTTGAGTTTTTTGACTTGGAGATTTTATATGAATTAGTGAAATTGTTGAGTTTTTTTAACTTGGAACTTATTTAAATGGTTTTTAGAGTGAAATTGTTGTGTTTTTTATCTTGGAACTTTATTTTATGGTATATATCGTGAAATTGAAGAGTTTTTTAACTTGGAAATATTTTATGGTTTTTATAGTGAATTTGTTGTGTTTTTTAACTCAGAGATTTTTTTTGGATATTATAGTGAAAATGTTGAGGTTTTTTAACTTGGAACTTTTTTTATGGTTTTTATAGTGAAATTGTTGAGTTTTCTAACCTGGAACTTATTTAAATGGTTTTTACAGTGAAATTGTCGAGTTTATTTAACTTGGAACTTATTTTAATGGTTTTTAGAGTGAAATTGTTGAGTTTTTTTTAACTTGGAACTTTTTTTTTATGGTTTTTATAGGGAAATTGTTGAGTTTTTTTTAACTTGGAACTTATTTAAATGGATTCTACAATGAAATTGTTGAGTTTTTTAACTTGGAACTTTATTTTATGGTATTTAGAGTGAAATTGAAGAGTTTATTAACTTGGAAATGTTTTATGGTTTTTATAGTGAATTTGTTGAGTTTTTTAAATTAGAAATGTTTTATGGTTTTTATACTGAATTTGTTGAGTTTTTTAACTTGGAAATTTTTTATGGATTTGTGAAATTATTGAGTTTTTTTAACTTGGATCTTTTTTTATGGTTTTTATAGTGAAATTGTTGTGTTTTCTAATTTGGAACTGATTTAAATGGTTTTTATAGTTAAATATTTGAGTTTTTTTTCACTTGGAACTTTTTTTTATGGTTTTTATAGTGAAATTGTTGAGTTTTTTTAAATTGGAATTTTTTTTTATGATTTTTATTGTGAAATTGTTGAGTTTTTTTAACTTGGAACTTATATAAATGGTTTTAATAGTGAAATTGTTGAGTTTTTTTAACTTGGATCTTTTTTATGGTTTTTATAGTGAATTTGTTGAGTTTTTTAACTTGGAACTTTATTTTATGGTATTTATAGTAAAATTGCAGAGTTTTTTAGCTTGGAAATATTTTATGGTTTTTATAGTGAATTTGTTGAGTTTTTTGACTTGGAGATTTTATATGGATTAGTGAAATTGTTGAGTTTTTTTAACTTGGAACTTATTTAAATGATTTTTAGAGTGAAATTGTTGTGTTTTTTATCTTGGAACTTTATTTTATGGTATATATCGTGAAATTGAAGAGTTTTTTAACTTGGAAATATTTTATGGTTTTTATAGTGAATTTGTTGTGTTTTTTAACTCAGAGATTTTTTTTGGATATTATAGTGAAAATGTTGAGGTTTTTTAACTTGGAACTTTTTTTATGGTTTTTATAGTGAAATTGTTGAGTTTTCTAACCTGGAACTTATTTAAATGGTTTTTACAGTGAAATTGTCGAGTTTATTTAACTTGGAACTTATTTAAATGGTTTTTAGAGTGAAATTGTTGAGTTTTTTTTAACTTGGAACTTTTTTTATGGTTTTTATAGTGAAATTGTTGAGTTTTTCTAACTTGGAACTTATTTAAATGGATTCTACAATGTAATTGTTGAGTTTTTTAACTTGGAACTTTATTTTATGGTATTTAGAGTGAAATTGAAGAGTTTATTAACTTGGAAATGTTTTATGGTTTTTATAGTGAATTTGTTGAGTTTTTTAAATTAGAAATGTTTTATGGTTTTTATACTGAATTTGTTGAGTTTTTTAACTTGGAAATTTTTTATGGATTTGTGAAATTATTGAGTTTTTTTAACTTGGATCTTTTTTTATGGTTTTTATAGTGAAATTGTTGTGTTTTCTAATTTGGAACTGATTTAAATGGTTTTTATAGTTAAATATTTGAGTTTTTTTTCACTTGGAACTTTTTTTTTATGGTTTTTATAGTGAAATTGTTGAGTTTTTTTAAATTGGAATTTTTTTTTATGATTTTTATTGTGAAATTGTTGAGTTTTTTTAACTTGGAACTTATATAAATGGTTTTAATAGTGAAATTGTTGAGTTTTTTTAACTTGGATCTTTTTTATGGTTTTTATAGTGAATTTGTTGAGTTTATTAACTTGGAACTTTATTTTATGGTATTTATAGTAAAATTGTAGAGTTTTTTAGCTTGGAAATATTTTATGGTTTTTATAGTGAATTTGTTGAGTTTTTTGACTTGGAGATTTTATATGAATTAGTGAAATTGTTGAGTTTTTTTAACTTGGAACTTATTTAAATGGTTTTTAGAGTGAAATTGTTGTGTTTTTTATCTTGGAACTTTATTTTATGGTATATATCGTGAAATTGAAGAGTTTTTTAACTTGGAAATATTTTATGGTTTTTATAGTGAATTTGTTGTGTTTTTTAACTCAGAGATTTTTTTTGGATATTATAGTGAAAATGTTGAGGTTTTTTAACTTGGAACTTTTTTTATGGTTTTTATAGTGAAATTGTTGAGTTTTCTAACCTGGAACTTATTTAAATGGTTTTTACAGTGAAATTGTCGAGTTTATTTAACTTGGAACTTATTTAAATGGTTTTTAGAGTGAAATTGTTGAGTTTTTTTTAACTTGGAACTTTTTTTATGGTTTTTATAGTGAAATTGTTGAGTTTTTCTAACTTGGAACTTATTTAAATGGATTCTACAATGAAATTGTTGAGTTTTTTAACTTGGAACTTTATTTTATGGTATTTAGAGTGAAATTGAAGAGTTTATTAACTTGGAAATGTTTTATGGTTTTTATAGTGAATTTGTTGAGTTTTTTAAATTAGAAATGTTTTATGGTTTTTATACTGAATTTGTTGAGTTTTTTAACTTGGAAATTTTTTATGGTTTTGTGAAATTATTGAGTTTTTTTAACTTGGATCTTTTTTTATGGTTTTTATAGTGAAATTGTTGTGTTTTCTAATTTGGAACTGATTTAAATGGTTTTTATAGTTAAATATTTGAGTTTTTTTTCACTTGGAACTTTTTTTTTATGGTTTTTATAGTGAAATTGTTGAGTTTTTTTAAATTGGAATTTTTTTTTATGATTTTTATTGTGAAATTGTTGAGTTTTTTTAACTTGGAACTTATATAAATGGTTTTAATAGTGAAATTGTTGAGTTTTTTTAACTTGGATCTTTTTTATGGTTTTTATAGTGAATTTGTTGAGTTTATTAACTTGGAACTTTATTTTATGGTATTTATAGTAAAATTGTAGAGTTTTTTAGCTTGGAAATATTTTATGGTTTTTATAGTGAATTTGTTGAGTTTTTTGACTTGGAGATTTTATATGAATTAGTGAAATTGTTGAGTTTTTTTAACTTGGAACTTATTTAAATGGTTTTTAGAGTGAAATTGTTGTGTTTTTTATCTTGGAACTTTATTTTATGGTATATATCGTGAAATTGAAGAGTTTTTTAACTTGGAAATATTTTATGGTTTTTATAGTGAATTTGTTGTGTTTTTTAACTCAGAGATTTTTTTTGGATATTATAGTGAAAATGTTGAGGTTTTTTAACTTGGAACTTTTTTTATGGTTTTTATAGTGAAATTGTTGAGTTTTCTAACCTGGAACTTATTTAAATGGTTTTTACAGTGAAATTGTCGAGTTTATTTAACTTGGAACTTATTTAAATGGTTTTTAGAGTGAAATTGTTGAGTTTTTTTTAACTTGGAACTTTTTTTATGGTTTTTATAGTGAAATTGTTGAGTTTTTCTAACTTGGAACTTATTTAAATGGATTCTACAATGAAATTGTTGAGTTTTTTAACTTGGAACTTTATTTTATGGTATTTAGAGTGAAATTGAAGAGTTTATTAACTTGGAAATGTTTTATGGTTTTTATAGTGAATTTGTTGAGTTTTTTAAATTAGAAATGTTTTATGGTTTTTATACTGAATTTGTTGAGTTTTTTAACTTGGAAATTTTTTATGGTTTTGTGAAATTATTGAGTTTTTTTAACTTGGATCTTTTTTTATGGTTTTTATAGTGAAATTGTTGTGTTTTCTAATTTGGAACTGATTTAAATGGTTTTTATAGTTAAATATTTGAGTTTTTTTTCACTTGGAACTTTTTTTTTATGGTTTTTATAGTGAAATTGTTGAGTTTTTTTAAATTGGAATTTTTTTTTATGATTTTTATTGTGAAATTGTTGAGTTTTTTTAACTTGGAACTTATATAAATGGTTTTAATAGTGAAATTGTTGAGTTTTTTTAACTTGGATCTTTTTTATGGTTTTTATAGTGAATTTGTTGAGTTTTTTAACTTGGAACTTTATTTTATGGTATTTATAGTAAAATTGCAGAGTTTTTTAGCTTGGAAATATTTTATGGTTTTTATAGTGAATTTGTTGAGTTTTTTGACTTGGAGATTTTATATGGATTAGTGAAATTGTTGAGTTTTTTTAACTTGGAACTTATTTAAATGATTTTTAGAGTGAAATTGTTGTGTTTTTTTATCTTGGAACTTTATTTTATGGTATATATCGTGAAATTGAAGAGTTTTTTAACTTGGAAATATTTTATGGTTTTTATAGTGAATTTGTTGTGTTTTTTAACTCAGAGATTTTTTTTGGATATTATAGTGAAAATGTTGAGGTTTTTTAACTTGGAACTTTTTTTATGGTTTTTATAGTGAAATTGTTGAGTTTTCTAACCTGGAACTTATTTAAATGGTTTTTACAGTGAAATTGTCGAGTTTATTTAACTTGGAACTTATTTAAATGGTTTTTAGAGTGAAATTGTTGAGTTTTTTTTAACTTGGAACTTTTTTTATGGTTTTTATAGTGAAATTGTTGAGTTTTTCTAACTTGGAACTTATTTAAATGGATTCTACAATGAAATTGTTGAGTTTTTTAACTTGGAACTTTATTTTATGGTATTTAGAGTGAAATTGAAGAGTTTATTAACTTGGAAATGTTTTATGGTTTTTATAGTGAATTTGTTGAGTTTTTTAAATTAGAAATGTTTTATGGTTTTTATACTGAATTTGTTGAGTTTTTTAACTTGGAAATTTTTTATGGTTTTGTGAAATTATTGAGTTTTTTTAACTTGGATCTTTTTTTATGGTTTTTATAGTGAAATTGTTGTGTTTTCTAATTTGGAACTGATTTAAATGGTTTTTATAGTTAAATATTTGAGTTTTTTTTCACTTGGAACTTTTTTTTTATGGTTTTTATAGTGAAATTGTTGAGTTTTTTTAAATTGGAATTTTTTTTTATGATTTTTATTGTGAAATTGTTGAGTTTTTTTAACTTGGAACTTATATAAATGGTTTTAATAGTGAAATTGTTGAGTTTTTTTAACTTGGATCTTTTTTATGGTTTTTATAGTGAATTTGTTGAGTTTTTTAACTTGGAACTTTATTTTATGGTATTTATAGTAAAATTGCAGAGTTTTTTAGCTTGGAAATATTTTATGGTTTTTATAGTGAATTTGTTGAGTTTTTTGACTTGGAGATTTTATATGGATTAGTGAAATTGTTGAGTTTTTTTAACTTGGAACTTATTTAAATGATTTTTAGAGTGAAATTGTTGTGTTTTTTATCTTGGAACTTTATTTTATGGTATATATCGTGAAATTGAAGAGTTTTTTAACTTGGAAATATTTTATGGTTTTTATAGTGAATTTGTTGTGTTTTTTAACTCAGAGATTTTTTTTGGATATTATAGTGAAAATGTTGAGGTTTTTTAACTTGGAACTTTTTTTATGGTTTTTATAGTGAAATTGTTGAGTTTTCAAACCTAGAACTTATTTAAATGGTTTTTACAGTGAAATTGTCGAGTTTATTTAACTTGGAACTTATTTAAATGGTTTTTAGAGTGAAATTGTTGAGTTTTTTTTAACTTGGAACTTTTTTTATGGTTTTTATAGTGAAATTGTTGAGTTTTTCTAACTTGGAACTTATTTAAATGGATTCTACAATGTAATTGTTGAGTTTTTTAACTTGGAACTTTATTTTATGGTATTTAGAGTGAAATTGAAGAGTTTATTAACTTGGAAATGTTTTATGGTTTTTATAGTGAATTTGTTGAGTTTTTTAAATTAGAAATGTTTTATGGTTTTTATACTGAATTTGTTGAGTTTTTTAACTTGGAAATTTTTTATGGATTTGTGAAATTATTGAGTTTTTTTAACTTGGATCTTTTTTTATGGTTTTTATAGTGAAATTGTTGTGTTTTCTAATTTGGAACTGATTTAAATGGTTTTTATAGTTAAATATTTGAGTTTTTTTTCACTTGGAACTTTTTTTTATGGTTTTTATAGTGAAATTGTTGAGTTTTTTTAAATTGGAATTTTTTTTTTATGATTTTTATTGTGAAATTGTTGAGTTTTTTTAACTTGGAACTTATATAAATGGTTTTAATAGTGAAATTGTTGAGTTTTTTTAACTTGGATCTTTTTTATGGTTTTTATAGTGAATTTGTTGAGTTTTTTAACTTGGAACTTTATTTTATGGTATTTATAGTAAAATTGCAGAGTTTTTTAGCTTGGAAATATTTTATGGTTTTTATAGTGAATTTGTTGAGTTTTTTGACTTGGAGATTTTATATGGATTAGTGAAATTGTTGAGTTTTTTTAACTTGGAACTTATTTAAATGATTTTTAGAGTGAAATTGTTGTGTTTTTTATCTTGGAACTTTATTTTATGGTATATATCGTGAAATTGAAGAGTTTTTTAACTTGGAAATATTTTATGGTTTTTATAGTGAATTTGTTGTGTTTTTTAACTCAGAGATTTTTTTTGGATATTATAGTGAAAATGTTGAGGTTTTTTAACTTGGAACTTTTTTTATGGTTTTTATAGTGAAATTGTTGAGTTTTCAAACCTGGAACTTATTTAAATGGTTTTTACAGTGAAATTGTCGAGTTTATTTAACTTGGAACTTATTTAAATGGTTTTTAGAGTGAAATTGTTGAGTTTTTTTTAACTTGGAACTTTTTTTATGGTTTTTATAGTGAAATTGTTGAGTTTTTCTAACTTGGAACTTATTTAAATGGATTCTACAATGTAATTGTTGAGTTTTTTAACTTGGAACTTTATTTTATGGTATTTAGAGTGAAATTGAAGAGTTTATTAACTTGGAAATGTTTTATGGTTTTTATAGTGAATTTGTTGAGTTTTTTAAATTAGAAATGTGTTATGGTTTTTATACTGAATTTGTTGAGTTTTTTAACTTGGAAATTTTTTATGGATTTGTGACATTATTGAGTTTTTTTAACTTGGATCTTTTTTTATGGTTTTTATAGTGAAATTGTTGTGTTTTCTAATTTGGAACTGATTTAAATGGTTTTTATAGTTAAATATTTGAGTTTTTTTTCACTTGGAACTTTTTTTTATGGTTTTTATAGTGAAATTGTTGAGTTTTTTTAAATTGGAATTTTTTTTTATGATTTTTATTGTGAAATTGTTGAGTTTTTTTAACTTGGAACTTATATAAATGGTTTTAATAGTGAAATTGTTGAGTTTTTTTAACTTGGATCTTTTTTATGGTTTTTATAGTGAATTTGTTGAGTTTTTTAACTTGGAACTTTATTTTATGGTATTTATAGTAAAATTGTAGAGTTTTTTAGCTTGGAAATATTTTATGGTTTTTATAGTGAATTTGTTGAGTTTTTTGACTTGGAGATTTTATATGGATTAGTGAAATTGTTGAGTTTTTTTAACTTGGAACTTATATAAATGGTTTTTAGAGTGAAATTGTTGTGTTTTTTATCTTGGAACTTTATTTTATGGTATATATCGTGAAATTGAAGAGTTTTTTAACTTGGAAATATTTTATGGTTTTTATAGTGAATTTGTTGTGTTTTTTAACTCAGAGATTTTTTTTGGATATTATAGTGAAAATGTTGAGGTTTTTTAACTTGGAACTTTTTTTTTATGGTTTTTATAGTGAAATTGTTGAGTTTTCAAACCTAGAACTTATTTAAATGGTTTTTACAGTGAAATTGTCGAGTTTATTTAACTTGGAACTTATTTAAATGGTTTTTAGAGTGAAATTGTTGAGTTTTTTTTAACTTGGAACTTTTTTTATGGTTTTTATAGTGAAATTGTTGAGTTTTTCTAACTTGGAACTTATTTAAATGGATTCTACAATGTAATTGTTGAGTTTTTTAACTTGGAACTTTATTTTATGGTATTTAGAGTGAAATTGAAGAGTTTATTAACTTGGAAATGTTTTATGGTTTTTATAGTGAATTTGTTGAGTTTTTTAAATTAGAAATGTTTTATGGTTTTTATACTGAATTTGTTGAGTTTTTTAACTTGGAAATTTTTTATGGATTTGTGAAATTATTGAGTTTTTTTAACTTGGATCTTTTTTTATGGTTTTTATAGTGAAATTGTTGTGTTTTCTAATTTGGAACTGATTTAAATGGTTTTTATAGTTAAATATTTGAGTTTTTTTTCACTTGGAACTTTTTTTTATGGTTTTTATAGTGAAATTGTTGAGTTTTTTTAAATTGGAATTTTTTTTTATGATTTTTATTGTGAAATTGTTGAGTTTTTTTAACTTGGAACTTATATAAATGGTTTTAATAGTGAAATTGTTGAGTTTTTTTAACTTGGATCTTTTTTATGGTTTTTATAGTGAATTTGTTGAGTTTTTTAACTTGGAACTTTATTTTATGGTATTTATAGTAAAATTGTAGAGTTTTTTAGCTTGGAAATATTTTATGGTTTTTATAGTGAATTTGTTGAGTTTTTTGACTTGGAGATTTTATATGGATTAGTGAAATTGTTGAGTTTTTTTAACTTGGAACTTATATAAATGGTTTTTAGAGTGAAATTATTGTGTTTTTTATCTTGGAACTTTATTTTATGGTATATATCGTGAAATTGAAGAGTTTTTTAACTTGGAAATATTTTATGGTTTTTATAGTGAATTTGTTGTGTTTTTTAACTCAGAGATTTTTTTTGGATATTATAGTGAAAATGTTGAGGTTTTTTAACTTGGAACTTTTTTTATGGTTTTTATAGTGAAATTGTTGAGTTTTCAAACCTAGAACTTATTTAAATGGTTTTTACAGTGAAATTGTCGAGTTTATTTAACTTGGAACTTATTTAAATGGTTTTTAGAGTGAAATTGTTGAGTTTTTTTTAACTTGGAACTTTTTTTATGGTTTTTATAGTGAAATTGTTGAGTTTTTCTAACTTGGAACTTATTTAAATGGATTCTACAATGTAATTGTTGAGTTTTTTAACTTGGAACTTTATTTTATGGTATTTAGAGTGAAATTGAAGAGTTTATTAACTTGGAAATGTTTTATGGTTTTTATAGTGAATTTGTTGAGTTTTTTAAATTAGAAATGTTTTATGGTTTTTATACTGAATTTGTTGAGTTTTTTAACTTGGAAATTTTTTATGGATTTGTGAAATTATTGAGTTTTTTTAACTTGGATCTTTTTTTATGGTTTTTATAGTGAAATTGTTGTGTTTTCTAATTTGGAACTGATTTAAATGGTTTTTATAGTTAAATATTTGAGTTTTTTTTCACTTGGAACTTTTTTTTATGGTTTTTATAGTGAAATTGTTGAGTTTTTTTAAATTGGAATTTTTTTTTATGATTTTTATTGTGAAATTGTTGAGTTTTTTTAACTTGGAACTTATATAAATGGTTTTAATAGTGAAATTGTTGAGTTTTTTTAACTTGGATCTTTTTTATGGTTTTTATAGTGAATTTGTTGAGTTTTTTAACTTGGAACTTTATTTTATGGTATTTATAGTAAAATTGTAGAGTTTTTTAGCTTGGAAATATTTTATGGTTTTTATAGTGAATTTGTTGAGTTTTTTGACTTGGAGATTTTATATGGATTAGTGAAATTGTTGAGTTTTTTTAACTTGGAACTTATATAAATGGTTTTTAGAGTGAAATTATTGTGTTTTTTATCTTGGAACTTTATTTTATGGTATATATCGTGAAATTGAAGAGTTTTTTAACTTGGAAATATTTTATGGTTTTTATAGTGAATTTGTTGTGTTTTTTAACTCAGAGATTTTTTTTGGATATTATAGTGAAAATGTTGAGGTTTTTTAACTTGGAACTTTTTTTATGGTTTTTATAGTGAAATTGTTGAGTTTTCAAACCTAGAACTTATTTAAATGGTTTTTACAGTGAAATTGTCGAGTTTATTTAACTTGGAACTTATTTAAATGGTTTTTAGAGTGAAATTGTTGAGTTTTTTTTAACTTGGAACTTTTTTTATGGTTTTTATAGTGAAATTGTTGAGTTTTTCTAACTTGGAACTTATTTAAATGGATTCTACAATGTAATTGTTGAGTTTTTTAACTTGGAACTTTATTTTATGGTATTTAGAGTGAAATTGAAGAGTTTATTAACTTGGAAATGTTTTATGGTTTTTATAGTGAATTTGTTGAGTTTTTTAAATTAGAAATGTTTTATGGTTTTTATACTGAATTTGTTGAGTTTTTTAACTTGGAAATTTTTTATGGATTTGTGACATTATTGAGTTTTTTTAACTTGGATCTTTTTTTATGGTTTTTATAGTGAAATTGTTGTGTTTTCTAATTTGGAACTGATTTAAATGGTTTTTATAGTTAAATATTTGAGTTTTTTTTCACTTGGAACTTTTTTTTATGGTTTTTATAGTGAAATTGTTGAGTTTTTTTAAATTGGAATTTTTTTTTATGATTTTTATTGTGAAATTGTTGAGGTTTTTTAACTTGGAACTTATATAAATGGTTTTAATAGTGAAATTGTTGAGTTTTTTTAACTTGTATCTTTTTTATGGTTTTTATAGTGAATTTGTTGAGTTTTTTAACTTGGAACTTTATTTTATGGTATTTATAGTAAAATTGTAGAGTTTTTTAGCTTGGAAATATTTTATGGTTTTTATAGTGAATTTGTTGAGTTTTTTGACTTGGAGATTTTATATGGATTAGTGAAATTGTTGAGTTTTTTTAACTTGGAACTTATTTAAATGATTTTTAGAGTGAAATTGTTGTGTTTTTTATCTTGGAACTTTATTTTATGGTATATATCGTGAAATTGAAGAGTTTTTTAACTTGGAAATATTTTATGGTTTTTATAGTGAATTTGTTGTGTTTTTTAACTCAGAGATTTTTTTTGGATATTATAGTGAAAATGTTGAGGTTTTTTAACTTGGAACTTTTTTTATGGTTTTTATAGTGAAATTGTTGAGTTTTCAAACCTAGAACTTATTTAAATGGTTTTTACAGTGAAATTGTCGAGTTTATTTAACTTGGAACTTATTTAAATGGTTTTTAGAGTGAAATTGTTGAGTTTTTTTTAACTTGGAACTTTTTTTATGGTTTTTATAGTGAAATTGTTGAGTTTTTCTAACTTGGAACTTATTTAAATGGATTCTACAATGTAATTGTTGAGTTTTTTAACTTGGAACTTTATTTTATGGTATTTAGAGTGAAATTGAAGAGTTTATTAACTTGGAAATGTTTTATGGTTTTTATAGTGAATTTGTTGAGTTTTTTAAATTAGAAATGTTTTATGGTTTTTATACTGAATTTGTTGAGTTTTTTAACTTGGAAATTTTTTATGGATTTGTGAAATTATTGAGTTTTTTTAACTTGGATCTTTTTTTATGGTTTTTATAGTGAAATTGTTGTGTTTTCTAATTTGGAACTGATTTAAATGGTTTTTATAGTTAAATATTTGAGTTTTTTTTCACTTGGAACTTTTTTTTATGGTTTTTATAGTGAAATTGTTGAGTTTTTTTAAATTGGAATTTTTTTTTTATGATTTTTATTGTGAAATTGTTGAGTTTTTTTAACTTGGAACTTATATAAATGGTTTTAATAGTGAAATTGTTGAGTTTTTTTAACTTGGATCTTTTTTATGGTTTTTATAGTGAATTTGTTGAGTTTTTTAACTTGGAACTTTATTTTATGGTATTTATAGTAAAATTGCAGAGTTTTTTAGCTTGGAAATATTTTATGGTTTTAATAGTGAATTTGTTGAGTTTTTTGACTTGGAGATTTTATATGGATTAGTGAAATTGTTGAGTTTTTTTAACTTGGAACTTATTTAAATGATTTTTAGAGTGAAATTGTTGTGTTTTTTATCTTGGAACTTTATTTTATGGTATATATCGTGAAATTGAAGAGTTTTTTAACTTGGAAATATTTTATGGTTTTTATAGTGAATTTGTTGTGTTTTTTAACTCAGAGATTTTTTTTGGATATTATAGTGAAAATGTTGAGGTTTTTTAACTTGGAACTTTTTTTATGGTTTTTATAGTGAAATTGTTGAGTTTTCAAACCTGGAACTTATTTAAATGGTTTTTACAGTGAAATTGTCGAGTTTATTTAACTTGGAACTTATTTAAATGGTTTTTAGAGTGAAATTGTTGAGTTTTTTTTAACTTGGAACTTTTTTTATGGTTTTTATAGTGAAATTGTTGAGTTTTTCTAACTTGGAACTTATTTAAATGGATTCTACAATGTAATTGTTGAGTTTTTTAACTTGGAACTTTATTTTATGGTATTTAGAGTGAAATTGAAGAGTTTATTAACTTGGAAATGTTTTATGGTTTTTATAGTGAATTTGTTGAGTTTTTTAAATTAGAAATGTTTTATGGTTTTTATACTGAATTTGTTGAGTTTTTTAACTTGGAAATTTTTTATGGATTTGTGAAATTATTGAGTTTTTTTAACTTGGATCTTTTTTTATGGTTTTTATAGTGAAATTGTTGTGTTTTCTAATTTGGAACTGATTTAAATGGTTTTTATAGTTAAATATTTGAGTTTTTTTTCACTTGGAACTTTTTTTTATGGTTTTTATAGTGAAATTGTTGAGTTTTTTTAAATTGGAATTTTTTTTAATGATTTTTATTGTGAAATTGTTGAGTTTTTTTAACTTGGAACTTATATAAATGGTTTTAATAGTGAAATTGTTGAGTTTTTTTAACTTGGATCTTTTTTATGGTTTTTATAGTGAATTTGTTGAGTTTTTTAACTTGGAACTTTATTTTATGGTATTTATAGTAAAATTGCAGAGTTTTTTAGCTTGGAAATATTTTATGGTTTTTATAGTGAATTTGTTGAGTTTTTTGACTTGGAGATTTTATATGGATTAGTGAAATTGTTGAGTTTTTTTAACTTGGAACTTATTTAAATGATTTTTAGAGTGAAATTGTTGTGTTTTTTATCTTGGAACTTTATTTTATGGTATATATCGTGAAATTGAAGAGTTTTTTAACTTGGAAATATTTTATGGTTTTTATAGTGAATTTGTTGTGTTTTTTAACTCAGAGATTTTTTTTGGATATTATAGTGAAAATGTTGAGGTTTTTTAACTTGGAACTTTTTTTATGGTTTTTATAGTGAAATTGTTGAGTTTTCAAACCTAGAACTTATTTAAATGGTTTTTACAGTGAAATTGTCGAGTTTATTTAACTTGGAACTTATTTAAATGGTTTTTAGAGTGAAATTGTTGAGTTTTTTTTAACTTGGAACTTTTTTTATGGTTTTTATAGTGAAATTGTTGAGTTTTTCTAACTTGGAACTTATTTAAATGGATTCTACAATGTAATTGTTGAGTTTTTTAACTTGGAACTTTATTTTATGGTATTTAGAGTGAAATTGAAGAGTTTATTAACTTGGAAATGTTTTATGGTTTTTATAGTGAATTTGTTGAGTTTTTTAAATTAGAAATGTTTTATGGTTTTTATACTGAATTTGTTGAGTTTTTTAACTTGGAAATTTTTTATGGATTTGTGAAATTATTGAGTTTTTTTAACTTGGATCTTTTTTTATGGTTTTTATAGTGAAATTGTTGTGTTTTCTAATTTGGAACTGATTTAAATGGTTTTTATAGTTAAATATTTGAGTTTTTTTTCACTTGGAACTTTTTTTTATGGTTTTTATAGTGAAATTGTTGAGTTTTTTTAAATTGGAATTTTTTTTTATGATTTTTATTGTGAAATTGTTGAGTTTTTTTAACTTGGAACTTATATAAATGGTTTTAATAGTGAAATTGTTGAGTTTTTTTAACTTGGATCTTTTTTATGGTTTTTATAGTGAATTTGTTGAGTTTTTTAACTTGGAACTTTATTTTATGGTATTTATAGTAAAATTGCAGAGTTTTTTAGCTTGGAAATATTTTATGGTTTTTATAGTGAATTTGTTGAGTTTTTTGACTTGGAGATTTTATATGGATTAGTGAAATTGTTGAGTTTTTTTAACTTGGAACTTATTTAAATGATTTTTAGAGTGAAATTGTTGTGTTTTTTATCTTGGAACTTTATTTTATGGTATATATCGTGAAATTGAAGAGTTTTTTAACTTGGAAATATTTTATGGTTTTTATAGTGAATTTGTTGTGTTTTTTAACTCAGAGATTTTTTTTGGATATTATAGTGAAAATGTTGAGGTTTTTTAACTTGGAACTTTTTTTATGGTTTTTATAGTGAAATTGTTGAGTTTTCAAACCTAGAACTTATTTAAATGGTTTTTACAGTGAAATTGTCGAGTTTATTTAACTTGGAACTTATTTAAATGGTTTTTAGAGTGAAATTGTTGAGTTTTTTTTAACTTGGAACTTTTTTTATGGTTTTTATAGTGAAATTGTTGAGTTTTTCTAACTTGGAACTTATTTAAATGGATTCTACAATGTAATTGTTGAGTTTTTTAACTTGGAACTTTATTTTATGGTATTTAGAGTGAAATTGAAGAGTTTATTAACTTGGAAATGTTTTATGGTTTTTATTGTGAATTTGTTGAGTTTTTTAAATTAGAAATGTTTTATGGTTTTTATACTGAATTTGTTGAGTTTTTTAACTTGGAAATTTTTTATGGATTTGTGAAATTATTGAGTTTTTTTAACTTGGATCTTTTTTTATGGTTTTTATAGTGAAATTGTTGTGTTTTCTAATTTGGAACTGATTTAAATGGTTTTTATAGTTAAATATTTGAGTTTTTTTTCACTTGGAACTTTTTTTTATGGTTTTTATAGTGAAATTGTTGAGTTTTTTTAAATTGGAATTTTTTTTTATGATTTTTATTGTGAAATTGTTGAGTTTTTTTAACTTGGAACTTATATAAATGGTTTTAATAGTGAAATTGTTGAGTTTTTTTAACTTGGATCTTTTTTATGGTTTTTATAGTGAATTTGTTGAGTTTTTTAACTTGGAACTTTATTTTATGGTATTTATAGTAAAATTGTAGAGTTTTTTAGCTTGGAAATATTTTATGGTTTTTATAGTGAATTTGTTGAGTTTTTTGACTTGGAGATTTTATATGGATTAGTGAAATTGTTGAGTTTTTTTAACTTGGAACTTATATAAATGGTTTTTAGAGTGAAATTATTGTGTTTTTTATCTTGGAACTTTATTTTATGGTATATATCGTGAAATTGAAGAGTTTTTTAACTTGGAAATATTTTATGGTTTTTATAGTGAATTTGTTGTGTTTTTTAACTCAGAGATTTTTTTTGGATATTATAGTGAAAATGTTGAGGTTTTTTAACTTGGAACTTTTTTTATGGTTTTTATAGTGAAATTGTTGAGTTTTCAAACCTAGAACTTATTTAAATGGTTTTTACAGTGAAATTGTCGAGTTTATTTAACTTGGAACTTATTTAAATGGTTTTTAGAGTGAAATTGTTGAGTTTTTTTTAACTTGGAACTTTTTTTATGGTTTTTATAGTGAAATTGTTGAGTTTTTCTAACTTGGAACTTATTTAAATGGATTCTACAATGTAATTGTTGAGTTTTTTAACTTGGAACTTTATTTTATGGTATTTAGAGTGAAATTGAAGAGTTTATTAACTTGGAAATGTTTTATGGTTTTTATAGTGAATTTGTTGAGTTTTTTAAATTAGAAATGTTTTATGGTTTTTATACTGAATTTGTTGAGTTTTTTAACTTGGAAATTTTTTATGGATTTGTGACATTATTGAGTTTTTTTAACTTGGATCTTTTTTTATGGTTTTTATAGTGAAATTGTTGTGTTTTCTAATTTGGAACTGATTTAAATGGTTTTTATAGTTAAATATTTGAGTTTTTTTTCACTTGGAACTTTTTTTTTATGGTTTTTATAGTGAAATTGTTGAGTTTTTTTAAATTGGAATTTTTTTTTATGATTTTTATTGTGAAATTGTTGAGTTTTTTTAACTTGGAACTTATATAAATGGTTTTAATAGTGAAATTGTTGAGTTTTTTTAACTTGTATCTTTTTTATGGTTTTTATAGTGAATTTGTTGAGTTTTTTAACTTGGAACTTTATTTTATGGTATTTATAGTAAAATTGTAGAGTTTTTTAGCTTGGAAATATTTTATGGTTTTTATAGTGAATTTGTTGAGTTTTTTGACTTGGAGATTTTATATGGATTAGTGAAATTGTTGAGTTTTTTTAACTTGGAACTTATATAAATGGTTTTTAGAGTGAAATTATTGTGTTTTTTATCTTGGAACTTTATTTTATGGTATATATCGTGAAATTGAAGAGTTTTTTAACTTGGAAATATTTTATGGTTTTTATAGTGAATTTGTTGTGTTTTTTAACTCAGAGATTTTTTTTGAATATTATAGTGAAAATGTTGAGGTTTTTTAACTTGGAACTTTTTTTATGGTTTTTATAGTGAAATTGTTGAGTTTTCTAACCTGGAACTTATTTAAATGGTTTTTACAGTGAAATTGTCGAGTTTATTTAACTTGGAACTTATTTAAATGGTTTTTAGAGTGAAATTGTTGAGTTTTTTTTAACTTGGAACTTTTTTTATGGTTTTTATAGTGAAATTGTTGAGTTTTTCTAACTTGGAACTTATTTAAATGGATTCTACAATGTAATTGTTGAGTTTTTTAACTTGGAACTTTATTTTATGGTATTTAGAGTGAAATTGAAGAGTTTATTAACTTGGAAATGTTTTATGGTTTTTATAGTGAATTTGTTGAGTTTTTTAAATTAGAAATGTTTTATGGTTTTTATACTGAATTTGTTGAGTTTTTTAACTTGGAAATTTTTTATGGATTTGTGACATTATTGAGTTTTTTTAACTTGGATCTTTTTTTATGGTTTTTATAGTGAAATTGTTGTGTTTTCTAATTTGGAACTGATTTAAATGGTTTTTATAGTTAAATATTTGAGTTTTTTTTCACTTGGAACTTTTTTTTATGGTTTTTATAGTGAAATTGTTGAGTTTTTTTAAATTGGAATTTTTTTTTATGATTTTTATTGTGAAATTGTTGAGTTTTTTTAACTTGGAACTTATATAAATGGTTTTAATAGTGAAATTGTTGAGTTTTTTTAACTTGGATCTTTTTTATGGTTTTTATAGTGAATTTGTTGAGTTTTTTAACTTGGAACTTTATTTTATGGTATTTATAGTAAAATTGTAGAGTTTTTTAGCTTGGAAATATTTTATGGTTTTTATAGTGAATTTGTTGAGTTTTTTGACTTGGAGATTTTATATGGATTAGTGAAATTGTTGAGTTTTTTTAACTTGGAACTTATATAAATGGTTTTTAGAGTGAAATTATTGTGTTTTTTATCTTGGAACTTTATTTTATGGTATATATCGTGAAATTGAAGAGTTTTTTAACTTGGAAATATTTTATGGTTTTTATAGTGAATTTGTTGTGTTTTTTAACTCAGAGATTTTTTTTGGATATTATAGTGAAAATGTTGAGGTTTTTTAACTTGGAACTTTTTTTATGGTTTTTATAGTGAAATTGTTGAGTTTTCAAACCTAGAACTTATTTAAATGGTTTTTACAGTGAAATTGTCGAGTTTATTTAACTTGGAACTTATTTAAATGGTTTTTAGAGTGAAATTGTTGAGTTTTTTTTAACTTGGAACTTTTTTTATGGTTTTTATAGTGAAATTGTTGAGTTTTTCTAACTTGGAACTTATTTAAATGGATTCTACAATGTAATTGTTGAGTTTTTTAACTTGGAACTTTATTTTATGGTATTTAGAGTGAAATTGAAGAGTTTATTAACTTGGAAATGTTTTATGGTTTTTATAGTGAATTTGTTGAGTTTTTTAAATTAGAAATGTTTTATGGTTTTTATACTGAATTTGTTGAGTTTTTTAACTTGGAAATTTTTTATGGATTTGTGACATTATTGAGTTTTTTTAACTTGGATCTTTTTTTATGGTTTTTATAGTGAAATTGTTGTGTTTTCTAATTTGGAACTGATTTAAATGGTTTTTATAGTTAAATATTTGAGTTTTTTTTCACTTGGAACTTTTTTTTTATGGTTTTTATAGTGAAATTGTTGAGTTTTTTTAAATTGGAATTTTTTTTTATGATTTTTATTGTGAAATTGTTGAGTTTTTTTAACTTGGAACTTATATAAATGGTTTTAATAGTGAAATTGTTGAGTTTTTTTAACTTGTATCTTTTTTATGGTTTTTATAGTGAATTTGTTGAGTTTTTTAACTTGGAACTTTATTTTATGGTATTTATAGTAAAATTGTAGAGTTTTTTAGCTTGGAAATATTTTATGGTTTTTATAGTGAATTTGTTGAGTTTTTTGACTTGGAGATTTTATATGGATTAGTGAAATTGTTGAGTTTTTTTAACTTGGAACTTATATAAATGGTTTTTAGAGTGAAATTATTGTGTTTTTTATCTTGGAACTTTATTTTATGGTATATATCGTGAAATTGAAGAGTTTTTTAACTTGGAAATATTTTATGGTTTTTATAGTGAATTTGTTGTGTTTTTTAACTCAGAGATTTTTTTTGAATATTATAGTGAAAATGTTGAGGTTTTTTAACTTGGAACTTTTTTTATGGTTTTTATAGTGAAATTGTTGAGTTTTCTAACCTGGAACTTATTTAAATGGTTTTTACAGTGAAATTGTCGAGTTTATTTAACTTGGAACTTATTTAAATGGTTTTTAGAGTGAAATTGTTGAGTTTTTTTTAACTTGGAACTTTTTTTATGGTTTTTATAGTGAAATTGTTGAGTTTTTCTAACTTGGAACTTATTTAAATGGATTCTACAATGTAATTGTTGAGTTTTTGAACTTGGAACTTTATTTTATGGTATTTAGAGTGAAATTGAAGAGTTTATTAACTTGGAAATGTTTTATGGTTTTTATAGTGAATTTGTTGAGTTTTTTAAATTAGAAATGTTTTATGGTTTTTATACTGAATTTGTTGAGTTTTTTAACTTGGAAATTTTTTATGGATTTGTGACATTATTGAGTTTTTTTAACTTGGATCTTTTTTTATGGTTTTTATAGTGAAATTGTTGTGTTTTCTAATTTGGAACTGATTTAAATGGTTTTTATAGTTAAATATTTGAGTTTTTTTTCACTTGGAACTTTTTTTTATGGTTTTTATAGTGAAATTGTTGAGTTTTTTTAAATTGGAATTTTTTTTTATGATTTTTATTGTGAAATTGTTGAGTTTTTTTAACTTGGAACTTATATAAATGGTTTTAATAGTGAAATTGTTGAGTTTTTTTAACTTGGATCTTTTTTATGGTTTTTATAGTGAATTTGTTGAGTTTTTTAACTTGGAACTTTATTTTATGGTATTTATAGTAAAATTGTAGAGTTTTTTAGCTTGGAAATATTTTATGGTTTTTATAGTGAATTTGTTGAGTTTTTTGACTTGGAGATTTTATATGGATTAGTGAAATTGTTGAGTTTTTTTAACTTGGAACTTATATAAATGGTTTTTAGAGTGAAATTATTGTGTTTTTTATCTTGGAACTTTATTTTATGGTATATATCGTGAAATTGAAGAGTTTTTTAACTTGGAAATATTTTATGGTTTTTATAGTGAATTTGTTGTGTTTTTTAACTCAGAGATTTTTTTTGGATATTATAGTGAAAATGTTGAGGTTTTTTAACTTGGAACTTTTTTTATGGTTTTTATAGTGAAATTGTTGAGTTTTCAAACCTGGAACTTATTTAAATGGTTTTTACAGTGAAATTGTCGAGTTTATTTAACTTGGAACTTATTTAAATGGTTTTTAGAGTGAAATTGTTGAGTTTTTTTTAACTTGGAACTTTTTTTATGGTTTTTATAGTGAAATTGTTGAGTTTTTCTAACTTGGAACTTATTTAAATGGATTCTACAATGTAATTGTTGAGTTTTTTAACTTGGAACTTTATTTTATGGTATTTAGAGTGAAATTGAAGAGTTTATTAACTTGGAAATGTTTTATGGTTTTTATAGTGAATTTGTTGAGTTTTTTAAATTAGAAATGTTTTATGGTTTTTATACTGAATTTGTTGAGTTTTTTAACTTGGAAATTTTTTATGGATTTGTGACATTATTGAGTTTTTTTAACTTGGATCTTTTTTTATGGTTTTTATAGTGAAATTGTTGTGTTTTCTAATTTGGAACTGATTTAAATGGTTTTTATAGTTAAATATTTGAGTTTTTTTTCACTTGGAACTTTTTTTAATGGTTTTTATAGTGAAATTGTTGAGTTTTTTTAAATTGGAATTTTTTTTTATGATTTTTATTGTGAAATTGTTGAGTTTTTTTAACTTGGAACTTATATAAATGGTTTTAATAGTGAAATTGTTGAGTTTTTTTAACTTGGATCTTTTTTATGGTTTTTATAGTGAATTTGTTGAGTTTTTTAACTTGGAACTTTATTTTATGGTATTTATAGTAAAATTGTAGAGTTTTTTAGCTTGGAAATATTTTATGGTTTTTATAGTGAATTTGTTGAGTTTTTTGACTTGGAGATTTTATATGGATTAGTGAAATTGTTGAGTTTTTTTAACTTGGAACTTATATAAATGGTTTTTAGAGTGAAATTATTGTGTTTTTTATCTTGGAACTTTATTTTATGGTATATATCGTGAAATTGAAGAGTTTTTTAACTTGGAAATATTTTATGGTTTTTATAGTGAATTTGTTGTGTTTTTTAACTCAGAGATTTTTTTTGGATATTATAGTGAAAATGTTGAGGTTTTTTAACTTGGAACTTTTTTTATGGTTTTTATAGTGAAATTGTTGAGTTTTCTAACCTGGAACTTATTTAAATGGTTTTTACAGTGAAATTGTCGAGTTTATTTAACTTGGAACTTATTTAAATGGTTTTTAGAGTGAAATTGTTGAGTTTTTTTTAACTTGGAACTTTTTTTATGGTTTTTATAATGAAATTGTTGAGTTTTTCTAACTTGGAACTTATTTAAATGGATTCTACAATGAAATTGTTGATTTTTTTAACTTGGAACTTTATTTTATGGTATTTAGAGTGAAATTGAAGAGTTTATTAACTTGGAAATGTTTTATGGTTTTTATAGTGAATTTGTTGAGTTTTTTAAATTGGAAATGTTTTATGGTTTTTATAGTGAATTTGTTGAGTTTTTTAACTTGGAAATTTTTTATGGATTTGTGAAATTATTAAGTTTTTTAAACTTGGATCTTTTTTTTATGGTTTTTATAGTGAAATTGTTGTGTTTTCTAATTTGGAACTGATTTAAATGGTTTTTATAGTTAAATATTTGAGTTTTTTTTCACTTGGAACTTTTTTTTATGGTTTTTATAGTGAAATTGTTGAGTTTTTTTAAATTGGAACTTTTTTTTTATGATTTTTATTGTGAAATTGTTGATTTTTTTTAACTTGGAACTTATATAAATGGTTTTAATAGTGAAATTGTTGAGTTTTTTTAACTTGGATCTTTTTTTATGCTTTTTGTAGTGAATTTGTTGAGTTTTTTAACTTGGAACTTTATTTTATGGTATTTATTTTAAAATTGTAGAGTTTCTTAGCTTGGAAATATTTTATGGTTTTTATAGTGAATTTGTTGAGTTTTTTGACTTGGAGATTTTATATGGATTAGTGAAATTGTTGAGTTTTTTTAACTTGGATCTTATTTAAATGGTTTTTAGAGTGAAATTGTTGTGTTTTTTAACTTGGAACTTTATTTTATGGTATATATCGTGAAATTGAAGAGTTTTTTAACTTGGAAATATTTTATGGTTTTTATAGTGAATTTATTGTGTTTTTTAACTCAGAGATATTTTTTGGATATTATAGTGAAAATGATGAGGTTTTTTAACTTGGAAATTTTTTTTATGGTTTTTATAGTGAAATTGTTGAGTTTTCTAACCTGGAACTTATTTAAATGGTTTTTACAATGAAATTGTCGAGTTTATTTAACTTGAAACTTATTTAAATGGTTTTTTGAGTGAAATTGTTGAGTTTTTTTTAACTTGGAACTTTTTTTATGGTTTTTATAGTGAAATTGTTGAGTTTTTCTAACTTGGAACTTATTTAAATGGATTCTACAATGTAATTGTTGAGTTTTTTAACTTGGAACTTTATTTTATGGTATTTAGAGTGAAATTGAAGAGTTTATTAACTTGGAAATGTTTTATGGTTTTTATAGTGAATTTGTTGAGTTTTTTAAATTAGAAATGTTTTATGGTTTTTATACTGAATTTGTTGAGTTTTTTAACTTGGAAATTTTTTATGGATTTGTGAAATTATTGAGTTTTTTTAACTTGGATCTTTTTTTATGGTTTTTATAGTGAAATTGTTGTGTTTTCTAATTTGGAACTGATTTAAATGGTTTTTATAGTTAAATATTTGAGTTTTTTTTCACTTGGAACTTTTTTTTTATGGTTTTTATAGTGAAATTGTTGAGTTTTTTTAAATTGGAACTTTTTTTTAATGATTTTTATTGTAAAACTGTTGAGCTTTTTTAACTTGGAACTTATATAAATGGTTTTAATAGTGAAATTGTTGAGTTTTTTAACTTGGATCTTTTTTATGGTTTTTATAGTGAATTTGTTGAGTTTTTTAACTTGGAACTTTATTTTATGGTATTTATAGTAAAATTGTAGAGTTTTTTAGCTTGGAAATATTTTATGGTTTTTATAGTGAATTTGTTGAGTTTTTTGACTTGGAGATTTTATATGGATTAGTGAAATTGTTGAGTTTTTTTAACTTGGAACTTATATAAATGGTTTTTAGAGTGAAATTATTGTGTTTTTTATCTTGGAACTTTATTTTATGGTATATATCGTGAAATTGAAGAGTTTTTTAACTTGGAAATATTTTATGGTTTTTATAGTGAATTTGTTGTGTTTTTTAACTCAGAGATTTTTTTTGGATATTATAGTGAAAATGTTGAGGTTTTTTAACTTGGAACTTTTTTTATGGTTTTTATAGTGAAATTGTTGAGTTTTCTAACCTGGAACTTATTTAAATGGTTTTTACAGTGAAATTGTCGAGTTTATTTAACTTGGAACTTATTTAAATGGTTTTTAGAGTGAAATTGTTGAGTTTTTTTTAACTTGGAACTTTTTTTATGGTTTTTATAATGAAATTGTTGAGTTTTTCTAACTTGGAACTTATTTAAATGGATTCTACAATGAAATTGTTGATTTTTTTAACTTGGAACTTTATTTTATGGTATTTAGAGTGAAATTGAAGAGTTTATTAACTTGGAAATGTTTTATGGTTTTTATAGTGAATTTGTTGAGTTTTTTAAATTGGAAATGTTTTATGGTTTTTATAGTGAATTTGTTGAGTTTTTTAACTTGGAAATTTTTTATGGATTTGTGAAATTATTAAGTTTTTTAAACTTGGATCTTTTTTTTATGGTTTTTATAGTGAAATTGTTGTGTTTTCTAATTTGGAACTGATTTAAATGGTTTTTATAGTTAAATATTTGAGTTTTTTTTCACTTGGAACTTTTTTTTATGGTTTTTATAGTGAAATTGTTGAGTTTTTTTAAATTGGAACTTTTTTTTTATGATTTTTATTGTGAAATTGTTGTTTTTTTTAACTTGGAACTTATATAAATGGTTTTAATAGTGAAATTGTTGAGTTTTTTTAACTTGGATCTTTTTTTATGGTTTTTGTAGTGAATTTGTTGAGTTTTTTAACTTGGAACTTTATTTTATGGTATTTATTTTAAAATTGTAGAGTTTCTTAGCTTGGAAATATTTTATGGTTTTTATAGTGAATTTGTTGAGTTTTTTGACTTGGAGATTTTATATGGATTAGTGAAATTGTTGAGTTTTTTTAACTTGGATCTTATTTAAATGGTTTTTAGAGTGAAATTGTTGTGTTTTTTAACTTGGAACTTTATTTTATGGTATATATCGTGAAATTGAAGAGTTTTTTAACTTGGAAATATTTTATGGTTTTTATAGTGAATTTATTGTGTTTTTTAACTCAGAGATTTTTTTTGGATATTATAGTGAAACTGATGAGGTTTTTTAACTTGGAAATTTTTTTTATGGTTTTTATAGTGAAATTGTTGAGTTTTCTAACCTGGAACTTATTTAAATGGTTTTTACAATGAAATTGTCGAGTTTATTTAACTTGAAACTTATTTAAATGGTTTTTTGAGTGAAATTGTTGAGTTTTTTTTAACTTGGAACTTTTTTTATGGTTTTTATAGTGAAATTGTTGAGTTTTTCTAACTTGGAACTTATTTAAATGGATTCTACAATGTAATTGTTGAGTTTTTTAACTTGGAACTTTATTTTATGGTATTTAGAGTGAAATTGAAGAGTTTATTAACTTGGAAATGTTTTATGGTTTTTATAGTGAATTTGTTGAGTTTTTTAAATTAGAAATGTTTTATGGTTTTTATACTGAATTTGTTGAGTTTTTTAACTTGGAAATTTTTTATGGATTTGTGAAATTATTGAGTTTTTTTAACTTGGATCTTTTTTTATGGTTTTTATAGTGAAATTGTTGTGTTTTCTAATTTGGAACTGATTTAAATGGTTTTTATAGTTAAATATTTGAGTTTTTTTTCACTTGGAACTTTTTTTTTATGGTTTTTATAGTGAAATTGTTGAGTTTTTTTAAATTGGAACTTTTTTTTAATGATTTTTATTGTAAAACTGTTGAGCTTTTTTAACTTGGAACTTATATAAATGGTTTTAATAGTGAAATTGTTGAGTTTTTTAACTTGGATCTTTTTTATGGTTTTTATAGTGAATTTGTTGAGTTTTTTAACTTGGAACTTTATTTTATGGTATTTATAGTAAAATTGTAGAGTTTTTTAGCTTGGAAATATTTTATGGTTTTTATAGTGAATTTGTTGAGTTTTTTGACTTGGAGATTTTATATGGATTAGTGAAATTGTTGAGTTTTTTTAACTTGGAACTTATATAAATGGTTTTTAGAGTGAAATTATTGTGTTTTTTATCTTGGAACTTTATTTTATGGTATATATCGTGAAATTGAAGAGTTTTTTAACTTGGAAATATTTTATGGTTTTTATAGTGAATTTGTTGTGTTTTTTAACTCAGAGATTTTTTTTGGATATTATAGTGAAAATGTTGAGGTTTTTTAACTTGGAACTTTTTTTATGGTTTTTATAGTGAAATTGTTGAGTTTTCTAACCTGGAACTTATTTAAATGGTTTTTACAGTGAAATTGTCGAGTTTATTTAACTTGGAACTTATTTAAATGGTTTTTAGAGTGAAATTGTTGAGTTTTTTTTAACTTGGAACTTTTTTTATGGTTTTTATAATGAAATTGTTGAGTTTTTCTAACTTGGAACTTATTTAAATGGATTCTACAATGAAATTGTTGATTTTTTTAACTTGGAACTTTATTTTATGGTATTTAGAGTGAAATTGAAGAGTTTATTAACTTGGAAATGTTTTATGGTTTTTATAGTGAATTTGTTGAGTTTTTTAAATTGGAAATGTTTTATGGTTTTTATAGTGAATTTGTTGAGTTTTTTAACTTGGAAATTTTTTATGGATTTGTGAAATTATTAAGTTTTTTAAACTTGGATCTTTTTTTTATGGTTTTTATAGTGAAATTGTTGTGTTTTCTAATTTGGAACTGATTTAAATGGTTTTTATAGTTAAATATTTGAGTTTTTTTTCACTTGGAACTTTTTTTTTATGGTTTTTATAGTGAAATTGTTGAGTTTTTTTAAATTGGAACTTTTTTTTTTATGATTTTTATTGTGAAATTGTTGATTTTTTTTTAACTTGGAACTTATATAAATGGTTTTAATAGTGAAATTGTTGAGTTTTTTTAACTTGGATCTTTTTTTATGGATTTTGTAGTGAATTTGTTGAGTTTTTTAACTTGGAACTTTATTTTATGGTATTTATTTTAAAATTGTAGAGTTTCTTAGCTTGGAAATATTTTATGGTTTTTATAGTGAATTTGTTGAGTTTTTTGACTTGGAGATTTTATATGGATTAGTGAAATTGTTGAGTTTTTTTAACTTGGATCTTATTTAAATGGTTTTTAGAGTGAAATTGTTGTGTTTTTTAACTTGGAACTTTATTTTATGGTATATATCGTGAAATTGAAGAGTTTTTTAACTTGGAAATATTTTATGGTTTTTATAGTGAATTTATTGTGTTTTTTAACTCAGAGATTTTTTTTGGATATTATAGTGAAAATGATGAGGTTTTTTAACTTGGAAATTTTTTTTATGGTTTTTATAGTGAAATTGTTGAGTTTTCTAACCTGGAACTTATTTAAATGGTTTTTACAATGAATTTGTCGAGTTTATTTAACTTGAAACTTATTTAAATGGTTTTTAGAGTGAAATTGTTGAGTTTTTTTTAACTTGGAACTTTTTTTTATGGTTTTTATAGTGAAATAGTTGAGTTTTTCTAACTTGGAACTTATTTAAATGGATTCTACAATGAAATTGTTGAGTTTTTTAATTTGGAACTTTATATTATGGTATTTAGAGTGAAATTGAAGAGTTTATTAACTTGGAAATGTTTTATGGTTTTTATAGTGAATTTGTTGAGTTTTTTAAATTAGAAATGTTTTATGGTTTTTATACTGAATTTGTTGAGTTTTTTAACTTGGAAATTTTTTATGGATTTGTGAAATTATTGAGTTTTTTTAACTTGGATCTTTTTTTATGGTTTTTATAGTGAAATTGTTGTGTTTTCTAATTTGGAACTGATTTAAATGGTTTTTATAGTTAAATATTTGAGTTTTTTTTCACTTGGAACTTTTTTTTATGGTTTTTATAGTGAAATTGTTGAGTTTTTTTAAATTGGAACTTTTTTTTTTTATGATTTTTATTGTGAAATTGTTGATTTTTTTTAACTTGGAACTTATATAAATGGTTTTAATAGTGAAATTGTTGAGTTTTTTTAACTTGGATCTTTTTTTATGGTTTTTGTAGTGAATTTGTTGAGTTTTTTAACTTGGAACTTTATTTTATGGTATTTATTTTAAAATTGTAGAGTTTCTTAGCTTGGAAATATTTTATGGTTTTTATAGTGAATTTGTTGAGTTTTTTGACTTGGAGATTTTATATGGATTAGTGAAATTGTTGAGTTTTTTTAACTTGGATCTTATTTAAATGGTTTTTAGAGTGAAATTGTTGTGTTTTTTAACTTGGAACTTTATTTTATGGTATATATCGTGAAATTGAAGAGTTTTTTAACTTGGAAATATTTTATGGTTTTTATAGTGAATTTATTGTGTTTTTTAACTCAGAGATTTTTTTTGGATATTATAGTGAAAATGATGAGGTTTTTTAACTTGGAAATTTTTTTTATGGTTTTTATAGTGAAATTGTTGAGTTTTCTAACCTGGAACTTATTTAAATGGTTTTTACAATGAATTTGTCGAGTTTATTTAACTTGAAACTTATTTAAATGGTTTTTAGAGTGAAATTGTTGAGTTTTTTTTAACTTGGAACTTTTTTTTATGGTTTTTATAGTGAAATAGTTGAGTTTTTCTAACTTGGAACTTATTTAAATGGATTCTACAATGAAATTGTTGAGTTTTTTAATTTGGAACTTTATATTATGGTATTTAGAGTGAAATTGAAGAGTTTATTAACTTGGAAATGTTTTATGGTTTTTATAGTGAATTTGTTGAGTTTTTTAAATTAGAAATGTTTTATGGTTTTTATACTGAATTTGTTGAGTTTTTTAACTTGGAAATTTTTTATGGATTTGTGAAATTATTGAGTTTTTTTTAACTTGGATCTTTTTTTATGGTTTTTATAGTGAAATTGTTGTGTTTTCTAATTTGGAACTGATTTAAATGGTTTTTATAGTTAAATATTTGAGTTTTTTTTCACTTGGAGCTTTTTTTTATGGTTTTTATAGTGAAATTGTTGAGTTTTTTTAAATTGGAATTTTTTTTTATGATTTTTATTGTGAAATTGTTGAGTTTTTTTAACTTGGAACTTATATAAATGGTTTTAATAGTGAAATTGTTGAGTTTTTTTAACTTGGATCTTTTTTATGGTTTTTATAGTGAATTTGTTGAGTTTTTTAACTTGGAACTTTATTTTATGGTATTTATAGTAAAATTGTAGAGTTTTTTAGCTTGGAAATATTTTATGGTTTTTATAGTGAATTTGTTGAGTTTTTTGACTTGGAGATTTTATATGGATTAGTGAAATTGTTGAGTTTTTTTAATTTGGAACTTATTTAAATGGTTTTTAGAGTGAAATTGTTGTGTTTTTTATCTTGGAACTTTATTTTATGGTATATATCGTGAAATTGAAGAGTTTTTTAACTTGGAAATATTTTATGGTTTTTATAGTGAATTTGTTGTGTTTTTTAACTCAGAGATTTTTTTTGGATATTATAGTGAAAATGTTGAGGTTTTTTAACTTGGAACTTTTTTTATGGTTTTTATAGTGAAATTGTTGAGTTTTCTAACCTGGAACTTATTTAAATGGTTTTTACAGTGAAATTGTCGAGTTTATTTAACTTGGAACTTATTTAAATGGTTTTTAGAGTGAAATTGTTGAGTTTTTTTTAACTTGGAACTTTTTTTATGGTTTTTATAGTGAAATTGTTGAGTTTTTCTAACTTGGAACTTATTTAAATGGATTCTACAATGAAATTGTTGAATTTTTTAACTTGGAACTTTATTTTATGGTATTTAGAGTGAAATTGAAGAGTTTATTAACTTGGAAATGTTTTATGGTTTTTATAGTGAATTTGTTGAGTTTTTTAAATTGGAAATGTTTTATGGTTTTTATAGTGAATTTGTTGAGTTTTTTAACTTGGAAATTTTTTATGGATTTGTGAAATTATTGAGTTTTTTAAACTTGGATCTTTTTTTTTTATGGTTTTTATAGTGAAATTGTTGTGTTTTCTAATTTGGAACTGATTTAAATGGTTTTTATAGTTAAATATTTGAGTTTTTTTTCACTTGGAACTTTTTTTATGGTTTTTATAGTGAAATTGTTGAGTTTTTTTAAATTGGAACTTTTTTTTATGATTTTTATTGTGAAATTGTTGAGTTTTTTTAACTTGGATCTTTTTTATGGTTTTTATAGTGAATTTGTTGAGTTTTTTGACTTGGAGATTTTTTATGGATTAGTGAAATTGTTGAGTTTTTTTAACTTGGAACTTATTTAAATTGTTTTTAGAGTGAAATTGTTGTGTTTTTTAACTTGGAACTTTATTTTATGGTATTTATAGTGAAATTGAAGAGTTTTTTAACTTGGAAATATTTTATGGTTTTTATAGTGAAATTGTTGTGTTTTTTAACTCAGAGATTTTTTTTGGATATTATAGTGAAAATGTTGAGGTTTTTTAACTTGGAACTTTTTTATGGTTTTTATAGTGAAATTGTTGAGTTTTCTAACCTGGAACTTATTTAAATGGTTTTTACAGTGAAATTGTCGAGTTTATTTAACTTGGAACTTATTTAAATGGTTTTTAGAGTGAAATTGTTGAGTTTTTTCTAACTTGGAACTTTTTTTTATGGTTTTTATAGTGAAATTGTTGAGTTTTTCTAACTTGGAACTTATTTAAATGGATTCTACAATGAAATTGTTGAGTTTTTTAACTTGGAACTTTATTTTATGGTATTTAGAGTGAAATTGAAGAGTTTATTAACTTGGAAATATTTTATGGTTTTTATAGTGAATTTGTTGAGTTTTTTAAATTGGAAATGTTTTATGGTTTTTATAGTGAATTTGTTGAGTTTTTTAACTTGGAAATTTTTTATGGATTTGTGAAATTATTAAGTTTTTTAAACTTGGATCTTTTTTTTATGGTTTTTATAGTGAAATTGTTGTGTTTGCTAATTTGGAACTGATTTAAATGGTTTTTATAGTTAAATATTTGAGTTTTTTTTCACTTGGAACTTTTTTTTATGGTTTTTATAGTGAAATTGTTGAGTTTTTTTAAATTGGAACTTTTTTTTTATGATTTTTATTGTGAAATTGTTGATTTTTTTTAACTTGGAACTTATATAAATGGTTTTAATAGTGAAATTGTTGAGTTTTTTTAACTTGGATCTTTTTTTATGGTTTTTGTAGTGAATTTGTTGAGTTTTTTAACTTGGAACTTTATTTTATGGTATTTATTTTAAAATTGTAGAGTTTCTTAGCTTGGAAATATTTTATGGTTTTTATAGTGAATTTGTTGAGTTTTTTGACTTGGAGATTTTATATGGATTAGTGAAATTGTTGAGTTTTTTTAACTTGGATCTTATTTAAATGGTTTTTAGAGTGAAATTGTTGTGTTTTTTAACTTGGAACTTTATTTTATGGTATATATCGTGAAATTGAAGAGTTTTTTAACTTGGAAATATTTTATGGTTTTTATAGTGAATTTATTGTGTTTTTTAACTAAGAGATTTTTTTTGGATATTATAGTGAAAATGATGAGGTTTTTTAACTTGGAAATTTTTTTTATGGGTTTTATAGTGAAATTGTTGAGTTTTCTAACCTGGAACTTATTTAAATGTATTTTACAATGAATTTGTCGAGTTTATTTAACTTGAAACTTATTTAAATGGTTTTTAGAGTGAAATTGTTGAGTTTTTTTTAACTTGGAACTTTTTTTTATGGTTTTTATAGTGAAATAGTTGAGTTTTTCTAACTTGGAACTTATTTAAATGGATTCTACAATGAAATTGTTGAGTTTTTTAACTTGGAACTTTATATTATGGTATTTAGAGTGATATTGAAGAGTTTATTAACTTGGAAATGTTTTATGGTTTTTATAGTGAATTTTTGAGTTTTTTAAATTAGAAATGTTTTATGGTTTTTATACTGAATTTGTTGAGTTTTTTAACTTGGAAATTTTTTATGGATTTGTGAAATTATTGAGTTTTTTTTAACTTGGATCTTTTTTTATGGTTTTTATAGTGAAATTGTTGTGTTTTCTAATTTGGAACTGATTTAAATGGTTTTTATAGTTAAATATTTGAGTTTTTTTTCACTTGGAGCTTTTTTTTATGGTTTTTATAGTGAAATTGTTGAGTTTTTTTAAATTGGAATTTTTTTTTATGATTTTTATTGTGAAATTGTTGAGTTTTTTTAACTTGGAACTTATATAAATGGTTTTAATAGTGAAATTGTTGAGTTTTTTTAACTTGGATCTTTTTTATGGTTTTTATAGTGAATTTGTTGAGTTTTTTAACTTGGAACTTTATTTTATGGTATTTATAGTAAAATTGTAGAGTTTTTTAGCTTGGAAATATTTTATGGTTTTTATAGTGAATTTGTTGAGTTTTTTGACTTGGAGATTTTATATGGATTAGTGAAATTGTTGAGTTTTTTTAATTTGGAACTTATTTAAATGGTTTTTAGAGTGAAATTGTTGTGTTTTTTATCTTGGAACTTTATTTTATGGTATATATCGTGAAATTGAAGAGTTTTTTAACTTGGAAATATTTTATGGTTTTTATAGTGAATTTGTTGTGTTTTTTAACTCAGAGATTTTTTTTGGATATTATAGTGAAAATGTTGAGGTTTTTTAACTTGGAACTTTTTTTATGGTTTTTATAGTGAAATTGTTGAGTTTTCTAACCTGGAACTTATTTAAATGGTTTTTACAGTGAAATTGTCGAGTTTATTTAACTTGGAACTTATTTAAATGGTTTTTAGAGTGAAATTGTTGAGTTTTTTTTAACTTGGAACTTTTTTTATGGTTTTTATAGTGAAATTGTTGAGTTTTTCTAACTTGGAACTTATTTAAATGGATTCTACAATGAAATTGTTGAGTTTTTTAACTTGGAACTTTATTTTATGGTATTTAGAGTGAAATTGAAGAGTTTATTAACTTGGAAATGTTTTATGGTTTTTATAGTGAATTTGTTGAGTTTTTTAAATTGGAAATGTTTTATGGTTTTTATAGTGAATTTGTTGAGTTTTTTAACTTGGAAATTTTTTATGGATTTGTGAAATTATTGAGTTTTTTAAACTTGGATCTTTTTTTTTATGGTTTTTATAGTGAAATTGTTGTGTTTTCTAATTTGGAACTGATTTAAATGGTTTTTATAGTTAAATATTTGAGTTTTTTTTCACTTGGAACTTTTTTTTATGGTTTTTATAGTGAAATTGTTGAGTTTTTTTAAATTGGAACTTTTTTTTATGATTTTTATTGTGAAATTGTTGAGTTTTTTTAAATTGGAACTTATATAAATGGTTTTAATAGTGAAATTGTTGAGTTTTTTTAACTTGGATCTTTTTTATGGTTTTTATAGTGAATTTGTTGAGTTTTTTGACTTGGAGATTTTTTATGGATTAGTGAAATTGTTGAGTTTTTTTAACTTGGAACTTATTTAAATTGTTTTTAGAGTGAAATTGTTGTGTTTTTTAACTTGGAACTTTATTTTATGGTATTTATAGTGAAATTGAAGAGTTTTTTAACTTGGAAATATTTTATGGTTTTTATAGTGAAATTGTTGTGTTTTTTAACTCAGAGATTTTTTTTGGATATTATAGTGAAAATGTTGAGGTTTTTTAACTTGGAACTTTTTTTATGGTTTTTATAGTGAAATTGTTGAGTTTTCTAACCTGGAACTTATTTAAATGGTTTTTACAGTGAAATTGTCGAGTTTATTTAACTTGGAACTTATTTAAATGGTTTTTAGAGTGAAATTGTTGAGTTTTTTTTAACTTGGAACTTTTTTTTTATGGTGTTTATAGTGAAATTGTTGAGTTTTTCTAACTTTGAACTTATTTAAATGGATTCTACAATGAAATTGTTGAGTTTTTTAACTTGGAACTTTATTTTATGGTATTTAGAGTGAAATTGAAGAGTTTATTAACTTGGAAATATTTTATGGTTTTTATAGTGAATTTGTTGAGTTTTTTAAATTGGAAATGTTTTATGGTTTTTATAGTGAATTTGTTGAGTTTTTTAACTTGGAAATTTTTTATGGATTTGTGAAATTATTAAGTTTTTTAAACTTGGATCTTTTTTTTATGGTTTTTATAGTGAAATTGTTGTGTTTTCTAATTTGGAACTGATTTAAATGGTTTTTATAGTTAAATATTTGAGTTTTTTTTCACTTGGAACTTTTTTTTATGGTTTTATAGTGAAATTGTTGAGTTTTTTTAAATTGGAACTTTTTTTTTATGATTTTTATTGTGAAATTGTTGATTTTTTATAACTTGGAACTTATATAAATGGTTTTAATAGTGAAATTGTTGAGTTTTTTTAACTTGGATCTTTTTTATGGTTTTTATAGTGAATTTGTTGAGTTTTTTAACTTGGAACTTTATTTTATGGTATTTATAGTAAAATTGCTGAGTTTTTTAGCTTGGAAATATTTTATGGTTTTTATAGTGAATTTGTAGTTTTTTGACTTGGAGATTTTATATGGATTAGTGAAATTGTTGAGTTTTTTTAACTTGGAACTTTTTTAAATGGTTTTTAGAGTGAAATTGTTGTGTTTTTTAACTTGGAACTTTATTTTATGGTATATATCGTGAAATTGAAGAGTTTTTTAACTTGGAAATATTTTATGGTTTTTATAGTGAATTTGTTGTGTTTTTTAACTCAGAGATTTTTTTTGGATATTATAGTGAAAATGTTGAGGTTTTTTAACTTGGAACTTTTTTTATGGTTTTTATAGTGAAATTGTTGAGTTTTCTAACCTGGAACTTATTTAAATGGTTTTTACAGTGAAATTGTCGAGTTTATTTAACTTGGAACTTATTTAAATGGTTTTTAGAGTGAAATTGTTGAGTTTTTTTTAACTTGGAACTTTTTTTTTATGGTTTTTATAGTGAAATTGTTGAGTTTTTCTAACTTGGAACTTATTTAAATGGATTCTACAATGAAATTGTTGAGTTTTTTAACTTGGAACTTTATTTTATGGTATTTAAGGTGAAATTGAAGAGTTTATTAACTTGGACATGTTTTATGGTTTTTATAGTGAAATTGTTGAGTTTTTTTAAATTGGAACTTTTTTTTTATGATTTTTATTGTAAAATTGTTGAGTTTTTTTAACTTGGAACTTCTATAAATGGTTTTAATAGTGAAATTGTTGAGTTTTTTTAACTTGGATCTTTTTTATAGTTTTTATAGTGAATTTGTTGAGTTTTTTAACTTGGAACTTTATTTTATGGTATTTATAGTAAAATTGTAGAGTTTTTTAGCTTGTAAATATTTTCTGGTTTTTATAGTGAATTTGTTGAGTTTTTTGACTTGGAGATTTTATATGGATTAGTGAAATTGTTGAGTTTTTTTAACTTGGAACTTATTTAAATGGTTTTTAGAGTGAAATTGTTGTGTTTTTTAACTTGGAACTTTATTTTATGGTATATATCGTGAAATTGAAGTGTTTTTTAACTTGGAAATATTTTATGGTTTTTATAGTGAATTTGTTGTGTTTTTTAACTCAGAGATTTTTTTGGATATTATAGTGAAAATGTTGAGGTTTTTTAACTTGGAACTTTTTTTATGGTTTTTATAGTGAAATTATTGAGTTTTCTAACCTGGAACTTATTTAAATGGTTTTTACAGTGAAATTGTCGAGTTTATTTAACTTGGAACTTATTTAAATGGTTTTTAGAGTGAAATTGTTGAGTTTTTTTTAACTTGGAACTTTTTTTTATGGTTTTTATAGTGAAATTGTTGAGTTTTTCTAACTTGGAACTTATTTAAATGGATTCTACAATGAAATTGTTGAGTTTTTTTAACTTGGAACTTTATTTTATGGTATTTAGAGTGAAATTGAAGAGTTTATTAACTTGGAAATGTTTTATGGTTTTTATAGTGAATTTGTTGAGTTTTTTAAATTGGAAATGTTTTATGGTTTTTATAGTGAATTTGTTGAGTTTTTTAACTTGGAAATTTTTTATGGATTTGTGAAATTATTGAGTTTTTTTAACTTGGATCTTTTTTTATGGTTTTTATAGTGAAATTGTTGTGTTTTCTAATTTGGAACTGAATTAAATGGTTTTTATAGTTAAATATTTGAGTTTTTTTTCACTTGGAACTTTTTTTTTATGTTTTTTATAGTGAAATTGTTGAGTTTTTTTAAATTGGAACTTTTTTTTTATGATTTTTATTGTAAAATTGTTGAGCTTTTTTAACTTGGAACTTATATAAATGGTTTTAATAATGAAATTGTTGTGTTTTTTTAACTTGGATCTTTTTTATGGTTTTTATAGTGAATTTGTTGAGTTTTTTAACTTGGAACTTTATTTTATGGTATTTATAGTAAAATTGTTGAGTTTTTTAGCTTGGAAATATTTTATGGTTTTTATAGTGAATTTGTTGAGTATTTTGACTTGGAGATTTTATATGGATTAGTGAAATTGTTGAGTTTTTTTAACTTGGAACTTTTTTAAATGGTTTTTAGAGTGAAATTGTTGTGTTTTTTAACTTGGAACTTTATTTTATGGTATATATCGTGAAATTGAAGAGTTTTTTAACTTGGAAATATTTTATGGTTTTTATAGTGAATTTGTTGTGTTTTTTAACTCAGAGATTTTTTTTGGATATTATAGTGAAAATGTTGAGGTTTTTTAACTTGGAACTTTTTTTATGGTTTTTATAGTGAAATTGTTGAGTTTTCTAACCTGGAACTTATTTAAATGATTTTTACAGTGAAATTGTCGAGTTTATTTAACTTGGAACTTATTTAAATGGTTTTTAGAGTGAAATTGTTGAGTTTTTTTTAACTTGGAACTTTTTTGTATGGTTTTTATAGTGAAATTGTTGAGTTTTTCTAACTTGGAACTTATTGAAATGGATTCTACAATGAAATTGTTGAGTTTTTTAACTTGGAACTTTATTTTATGGTATTTAAGGTGAAATTGATGAGTTTATTAACTTGGAAATGTTTTATGGTTTTTATAGTGAAATTGTTGAGTTTTTTTAAATTGGAACTTTTTTTTTATGATTTTTATTGTAAAATTGTTGAGTTTTTTTAACTTGGAACTTATATAAATGGTTTTAATAGTGAAATTGTTGAGTTTTTTTAACTTGGATCTTTTTTATGGTTTTTATAGTGAATTTGTTGAGTTTTTTAACATGGAAATTTTTTATGGATTTGTGAAATTATTGAGTTTTTTAAACTTGGATCTTTTTTTTATGGTTTTTATAGTGAAATTGTTGTGTTTTCTAATTTGGAACTGATTTAAATGGTTTTTATAGTTAAATATTTGAGTTTTTTTTCACTTGGAACTTTTTTTATGGTTTTTATAGTGAAATTGTTGAGTTTTTTTAAATTGGAACTTTTTTTTTTTATGATTTTTATTGTGAAATTGTTGAGTTTTTTTAAATTGGAACTTATATAAATGGTTTTAATAGTGAAATTGTTGAGTTTTTTTAACTTGGATCTTTTTTATGGTTTTTATAGTGAATTTGTTGAGTTTTTTGACTTGGAGATTTTTTATGGATTAATGAAATTGTTGAGTTTTTTTAACTTGGAACTTATTTAAATTGTTTTTAGAGTGAAATTGTTGTGTTTTTTAACTTGGAACTTTATTTTATGGTATTTATAGTGAAATTGAAGAGTTTTTTAACTTGGAAATATTTTATGGTTTTTATAGTGAAATTGTTGTGTTTTTTAACTCAGAGATTTTTTTTGGATATTATAGTGAAAATGTTGAGGTTTTTTAACTTGGAACTTTTTTTAATGTTTTTATAGTGAAATTGTTGAGTTTTCTAACCTGGAACTTATTTAAATGGTTTTTACAGTGAAATTGTCGAGTTTATTTAACTTGGAACTTATTTAAATGGTTTTTAGAGTGAAATTGTTGAGTTTTTTTTAACTTGGAACTTTTTTTTATGGTTTTTATAGTGAAATTGTTGAGTTTTTCTAACTTTGAACTTATTTAAATGGATTCTACAATGAAATTGTTGAGTTTTTTAACTTGGAACTTTATTTTATGGTATTTAGAGTGAAATTGAAGAGTTTATTAACTTGGAAATGTTTTATGGTTTTTATAGTGAATTTGTTGAGTTTTTTAAATTGGAAATGTTTTATGGTTTTTATAGTGAATTTGTTGAGTTTTTTAACTTGGAATTTTTTTATGGATTTGTGAAATTATTGAGTTTTTTTAACTTGGATCTTTTTTATGGTTTTTATAGTGAAATTGTTGTGTTTTCTAATTTGGAACTGATTTAAATGGTTTTTATAGTTAAATATTTGAGTTTTTTTTCACTTGGAACTTTTTTTTTATGGTTTTTATAGTGAAATTGTTGAGTTTTTTTAAATTGGAACTTTTTTTTTATGATTTTTATTGTAAATTGTTGAGCTTTTTTAACTTGGAACTTATATAAATGGTTTAATAGTGAAATTGTTGAGTTTTTTTAACTTGGATCTTTTTTATGGTTTTTTATAGTGAATTTGTTGAGTTTTTTAACTTGGAACTTTATTTTATGGTATTTATAGTAAAATTGTTGAGTTTTTTAGCTTGGAAATATTTTATGGTTTTTATAGTGAATTTGTAGTTTTTTGACTTGGAGATTTTATATGGATTAGTGAAATTGTTGAGTTTTTTTTAACTTGGAACTTTTTTAAATGGTTTTTAGAGTGAAATTGTTGTGTTTTTTAACTTGGAACTTTATTTTATGGTATATATCGTGAAATTGAAGAGTTTTTTAACTTGGAAATATTTTATGGTTTTTATAGTGAATTTGTTGTGTTTTTTAACTCAGAGATTTTTTTTGGATATTATAGTGAAAATGTTGAGGTTTTTTAACTTGGAACTTTTTTTATGGTTTTTATAGTGAAATTGTTGAGTTTTCTAACCTGGAACTTATTTAAATGGTTTTTACAGTGAAATTGTCGAGTTTATTTAACTTGGAACTTATTTAAATGGTTTTTAGAGTGAAATTGTTGAGTTTTTTTTAACTTGGAACTTTTTTTTTATGGTTTTTATAGTGAAATTGTTGAGTTTTTCTAACTTGGAACTTATTTAAATGGATTCTACAATGAAATTGTTGAGTTTTTTAACTTGGAACTTTATTTTATGGTATTTAAGGTGAAATTGAAGAGTTTATTAACTTGGACATGTTTTATGGTTTTTATAGTGAAATTGTTGAGTTTTTTTAAATTGGAACTTTTTTTTTATGATTTTTATTGTAAAATTGTTGAGTTTTTTTAACTTGGAACTTCTATAAATGGTTTTAATAGTGAAATTGTTGAGTTTTTTTAACTTGGATCTTTTTTATAGTTTTTATAGTGAATTTGTTGAGTTTTTTAACTTGGAACTTTATTTTATGGTATTTATAGTAAAATTGTAGAGTTTTTTAGCTTGTAAATATTTTCTGGTTTTTATAGTGAATTTGTTGAGTTTTTTGACTTGGAGATTTTATATGGATTAGTGAAATTGTTGAGTTTTTTTAACTTGGAACTTATTTAAATGGTTTTTAGAGTGAAATTGTTGTGATTTTTAACTTGGAACTTTATTTTCTGGTATATATCGTGAAATTGAAGAGTTTTTTAACTTGGAAATATTTTATGGTTTTTATAGTGAATTTGTTGTGTTTTTTAACTCAGAGATTTTTTTTGGATATTATAGTGAAAATGTTGAGGTTTTTTTTAACTTGGAACTTTTTTTATGGTTTTTATAGTGAAATTGTTGAGTTTTCTAACCTGGAACTTATTTAAATGGTTTTTACAGTGAAATTGTCGAGTTTATTTAACTTGGAACTTATTTAAATGGTTTTTAGAGTGAAATTGTTGAGTTTTTTTTAACTTGGAACTTTTTTTTTATGGTTTTTATAGTGAAATTGTTGAGTTTTTCTAACTTGGAACTTATTTAAATGGATTCTACAATGAAATTGTTGAGTTTTTTAACTTGGAACTTTATTTTATGGTATTTAAGGTGAAATTGAAGAGTTTATTAACTTGGACATGTTTTATGGTTTTTATAGTGAAATTGTTGAGTTTTTTTAAATTGGAACTTTTTTTTTATGATTTTTATTGTAAAATTGTTGAGTTTTTTTAACTTGGAACTTCTATAAATGGTTTTAATAGTGAAATTGTTGAGTTTTTTTAACTTGGATCTTTTTTATAGTTTTTATAGTGAATTTGTTGAGTTTTTTAACTTGGAACTTTATTTTATGGTATTTATAGTAAAATTGTAGAGTTTTTTAGCTTGTAAATATTTTCTGGTTTTTATAGTGAATTTGTTGAGTTTTTTGACTTGGAGATTTTATATGGATTAGTGAAATTGTTGAGTTTTTTTAACTTGGAACTTATTTAAATGGTTTTTAGAGTGAAATTGTTGTGATTTTTAACTTGGAACTTTATTTTCTGGTATATATCGTGAAATTGAAGAGTTTTTTAACTTGGAAATATTTTATGGTTTTTATAGTGAATTTGTTGTGTTTTTTAACTCAGAGATTTTTTTTGGATATTATAGTGAAAATGTTGAGGTTTTTTTTAACTTGGAACTTTTTTTATGGTTTTTATAGTGAAATTGTTGAGTTTTCTAACCTGGAACTTATTTAAATGGTTTTTACAGTGAAATTGTCGAGTTTATTTAACTTGGAACTTATTTAAATGGTTTTTAGAGTGAAATTGTTGAGTTTTTTTTAACTTGGAACTTTTTTTTTATGGTTTTTATAGTGAAATTGTTGAGTTTTTCTAACTTGGAACTTATTTAAATGGATTCTACAATGAAATTGTTGAGTTTTTTAACTTGGAACTTTATTTTATGGTATTTAAGGTGAAATTGAAGAGTTTATTAACTTGGACATGTTTTATGGTTTTTATAGTGAAATTGTTGAGTTTTTTTAAATTGGAACTTTTTTTTTATGATTTTTATTGTAAAATTGTTGAGTTTTTTTAACTTGGAACTTCTATAAATGGTTTTAATAGTGAAATTGTTGAGTTTTTTTAACTTGGATCTTTTTTATAGTTTTTATAGTGAATTTGTTGAGTTTTTTAACTTGGAACTTTATTTTATGGTATTTATAGTAAAATTGTAGAGTTTTTTAGCTTGTAAATATTTTCTGGTTTTTATAGTGAATTTGTTGAGTTTTTTGACTTGGAGATTTTATATGGATTAGTGAAATTGTTGAGTTTTTTTAACTTGGAACTTATTTAAATGGTTTTTAGAGTGAAATTGTTGTGATTTTTAACTTGGAACTTTATTTTCTGGTATATATCGTGAAATTGAAGAGTTTTTTAACTTGGAAATATTTTATGGTTTTTATAGTGAATTTGTTGTGTTTTTTAACTCAGAGATTTTTTTTGGATATTATAGTGAAAATGTTGAGGTTTTTTAACTTGGAACTTTTTTTATGGTTTTTATAGTGAAATTGTTGAGTTATCTAACCTGGAACTTATTTAAATGGTTTTTACAGTGAAATTGTCGAGTTTATTTAACTTGGAACTTATTTAAATGGTTTTTAGAGTGAAATTGTTGAGTTTTTTTTTAAATGGAACTTTTTTTTATGGTTTTTATAGTGAAATTGTTGAGTTTTTCTAACTTGGAACTTATTTAAATGGATTCTACAATGAAATTGTTGAGTTTTTTTAACTTGGAACTTTATTTTATGGTATTTAGAGTGAAATTGAAGAGTTTATTAACTTGGAAATGTTTTATGGTTTTTATAGTGAATTTGTTGAGTTTTTTAAATTGGAAATGTTTTATGGTTTTTATAGTGAATTTGTTGAGTTTTTTAACTTGGAAATTTTTTATGGATTTGTGAAATTATTGAGTTTTTTTAACTTGGATCTTTTTTTATGGTTTTTATAGTGAAATTGTTGTGTTTTCTAATTTGGAACTGAATTAAATGGTTTTTATAGTTAAATATTTGAGTTTTTTTTCACTTGGAACTTTTTTTTTATGTTTTTTATAGTGAAATTGTTGAGTTTTTTTAAATTGGAACTTTTTTTTTATGATTTTTATTGTAAAATTGTTGAGCTTTTTTAACTTGGAACTTATATAAATGGTTTTAATAATGAAATTGTTGTGTTTTTTTAACTTGGATCTTTTTTATGGTTTTTATAGTGAATTTGTTGAGTTTTTTAACTTGGAACTTTATTTTATGGTATTTATAGTAAAATTGTTGAGTTTTTTAGCTTGGAAATATTTTATGGTTTTTATAGTGAATTTGTTGAGTATTTTGACTTGGAGATTTTATATGGATTAGTGAAATTGTTGAGTTTTTTTAACTTGGAACTTTTTTAAATGGTTTTTAGAGTGAAATTGTTGTGTTTTTTAACTTGGAACTTTATTTTATGGTATATATCGTGAAATTGAAGAGTTTTTTAACTTGGAAATATTTTATGGTTTTTATAGTGAATTTGTTGTGTTTTTTAACTCAGAGATTTTTTTTGGATATTATAGTGAAAATGTTGAGGTTTTTTAACTTGGAACTTTTTTTATGGTTTTTATAGTGAAATTGTTGAGTTTTCTAACCTGGAACTTATTTAAATGATTTTTACAGTGAAATTGTCGAGTTTATTTAACTTGGAACTTATTTAAATGGTTTTTAGAGTGAAATTGTTGAGTTTTTTTTAACTTGGAACTTTTTTGTATGGTTTTTATAGTGAAATTGTTGAGTTTTTCTAACTTGGAACTTATTGAAATGGATTCTACAATGAAATTGTTGAGCATTTTAACTTGGAACTTTATTTTATGGTATTTAAGGTGAAATTGATGAGTTTATTAACTTGGAAATGTTTTATGGTTTTTATAGTGAATTTGTTGAGTTTTTTTAAATTGGAACTTTTTTTTTATGATTTTTATTGTAAAATTGTTGAGTTTTTTTAACTTGGAACTTATATAAATGGTTTTAATAGTGAAATTGTTGAGTTTTTTTAACTTGGATCTTGTTTATGGTTTTTATAGTGAATTTGTTGAGTTTTTTAACATGGAAATTTTTTATGGATTTGTGAAATTATTGAGTTTTTTAAACTTGGATCTTTTTTTTATGGTTTTTATAGTGAAATTGTTGTGTTTTCTAATTTGGAACTGATTTAAATGGTTTTTATAGTTAAATATTTGAGTTTTTTTTCACTTGGAACTTTTTTTATGGTTTTTATAGTGAAATTGTTGAGTTTTTTTAAATTGGAACTTTTTTTTTTTATGATTTTTATTGTGAAATTGTTGAGTTTTTTTAAATTGGAACTTATATAAATGGTTTTAATAGTGAAATTGTTGAGTTTTTTTAACTTGGATCTTTTTTATGGTTTTTATAGTGAATTTGTTGAGTTTTTTGACTTGGAGATTTTTTATGGATTAATGAAATTGTTGAGTTTTTTTAACTTGGAACTTATTTAAATTGTTTTTAGAGTGAAATTGTTGTGTTTTTTAACTTGGAACTTTATTTTATGGTATTTATAGTGAAATTGAAGAGTTTTTTAACTTGGAAATATTTTATGGTTTTTATAGTGAAATTGTTGTGTTTTTTAACTCAGAGATTTTTTTTGGATATTATAGTGAAAATGTTGAGGTTTTTTAACTTGGAACTTTTTTTAATGTTTTTATAGTGAAATTGTTGAGTTTTCTAACCTGGAACTTATTTAAATGGTTTTTACAGTGAAATTGTCGAGTTTATTTAACTTGGAACTTATTTAAATGGTTTTTAGAGTGAAATTGTTGAGTTTTTTTTAACTTGGAACTTTTTTTTATGGTTTTTATAGTGAAATTGTTGAGTTTTTCTAACTTTGAACTTATTTAAATGGATTCTACAATGAAATTGTTGAGTTTTTTAACTTGGAACTTTATTTTATGGTATTTAGAGTGAAATTGAAGAGTTTATTAACTTGGAAATGTTTTATGGTTTTTATAGTGAATTTGTTGAGTTTTTTAAATTGGAAATGTTTTATGGTTTTTATAGTGAATTTGTTGAGTTTTTTAACTTGGAATTTTTTTATGGATTTGTGAAATTATTGAGTTTTTTTAACTTGGATCTTTTTTATGGTTTTTATAGTGAAATTGTTGTGTTTTCTAATTTGGAACTGATTTAAATGGTTTTTATAGTTAAATATTTGAGTTTTTTTTCACTTGGAACTTTTTTTTTATGGTTTTTATAGTGAAATTGTTGAGTTTTTTTAAATTGGAACTTTTTTTTTATGATTTTTATTGTAAATTGTTGAGCTTTTTTAACTTGGAACTTATATAAATGGTTTAATAGTGAAATTGTTGAGTTTTTTTAACTTGGATCTTTTTTATGGTTTTTTATAGTGAATTTGTTGAGTTTTTTAACTTGGAACTTTATTTTATGGTATTTATAGTAAAATTGTTGAGTTTTTTAGCTTGGAAATATTTTATGGTTTTTATAGTGAATTTGTAGTTTTTTGACTTGGAGATTTTATATGGATTAGTGAAATTGTTGAGTTTTTTTTAACTTGGAACTTTTTTAAATGGTTTTTAGAGTGAAATTGTTGTGTTTTTTAACTTGGAACTTTATTTTATGGTATATATCGTGAAATTGAAGAGTTTTTTAACTTGGAAATATTTTATGGTTTTTATAGTGAATTTGTTGTGTTTTTTAACTCAGAGATTTTTTTTGGATATTATAGTGAAAATGTTGAGGTTTTTTAACTTGGAACTTTTTTTATGGTTTTTATAGTGAAATTGTTGAGTTTTCTAACCTGGAACTTATTTAAATGGTTTTTACAGTGAAATTGTCGAGTTTATTTAACTTGGAACTTATTTAAATGGTTTTTAGAGTGAAATTGTTGAGTTTTTTTTAACTTGGAACTTTTTTTTTATGGTTTTTATAGTGAAATTGTTGAGTTTTTCTAACTTGGAACTTATTTAAATGGATTCTACAATGAAATTGTTGAGTTTTTTAACTTGGAACTTTATTTTATGGTATTTAAGGTGAAATTGAAGAGTTTATTAACTTGGACATGTTTTATGGTTTTTATAGTGAAATTGTTGAGTTTTTTTAAATTGGAACTTTTTTTTTATGATTTTTATTGTAAAATTGTTGAGTTTTTTTAACTTGGAACTTCTATAAATGGTTTTAATAGTGAAATTGTTGAGTTTTTTTAACTTGGATCTTTTTTATAGTTTTTATAGTGAATTTGTTGAGTTTTTTAACTTGGAACTTTATTTTATGGTATTTATAGTAAAATTGTAGAGTTTTTTAGCTTGTAAATATTTTCTGGTTTTTATAGTGAATTTGTTGAGTTTTTTGACTTGGAGATTTTATATGGATTAGTGAAATTGTTGAGTTTTTTTAACTTGGAACTTATTTAAATGGTTTTTAGAGTGAAATTGTTGTGATTTTTAACTTGGAACTTTATTTTCTGGTATATATCGTGAAATTGAAGAGTTTTTTAACTTGGAAATATTTTATGGTTTTTATAGTGAATTTGTTGTGTTTTTTAACTCAGAGATTTTTTTTGGATATTATAGTGAAAATGTTGAGGTTTTTTTTAACTTGGAACTTTTTTTATGGTTTTTATAGTGAAATTGTTGAGTTTTCTAACCTGGAACTTATTTAAATGGTTTTTACAGTGAAATTGTCGAGTTTATTTAACTTGGAACTTATTTAAATGGTTTTTAGAGTGAAATTGTTGAGTTTTTTTTAACTTGGAACTTTTTTTTTATGGTTTTTATAGTGAAATTGTTGAGTTTTTCTAACTTGGAACTTATTTAAATGGATTCTACAATGAAATTGTTGAGTTTTTTAACTTGGAACTTTATTTTATGGTATTTAAGGTGAAATTGAAGAGTTTATTAACTTGGACATGTTTTATGGTTTTTATAGTGAAATTGTTGAGTTTTTTTAAATTGGAACTTTTTTTTTATGATTTTTATTGTAAAATTGTTGAGTTTTTTTAACTTGGAACTTCTATAAATGGTTTTAATAGTGAAATTGTTGAGTTTTTTTAACTTGGATCTTTTTTATAGTTTTTATAGTGAATTTGTTGAGTTTTTTAACTTGGAACTTTATTTTATGGTATTTATAGTAAAATTGTAGAGTTTTTTAGCTTGTAAATATTTTCTGGTTTTTATAGTGAATTTGTTGAGTTTTTTGACTTGGAGATTTTATATGGATTAGTGAAATTGTTGAGTTTTTTTAACTTGGAACTTATTTAAATGGTTTTTAGAGTGAAATTGTTGTGATTTTTAACTTGGAACTTTATTTTCTGGTATATATCGTGAAATTGAAGAGTTTTTTAACTTGGAAATATTTTATGGTTTTTATAGTGAATTTGTTGTGTTTTTTAACTCAGAGATTTTTTTTGGATATTATAGTGAAAATGTTGAGGTTTTTTTTAACTTGGAACTTTTTTTATGCTTTTTATAGTGAAATTGTTGAGTTATCTAACCTGGAACTTATTTAAATGGTTTTTACAGTGAAATTGTCGAGTTTATTTAACTTGGAACTTATTTAAATGGTTTTTAGAGTGAAATTGTTGAGTTTTTTTTAACTTGGAACTTTTTTTATGGTTTTTATAGTGAAATTGTTGAGTTTTTCTAACTTGGAACTTATTTAAATGGATTCTATAATGAAATTGTTGAGTTTTTTAACTTGGAACTTTATTTTATGGTATTTAGAGTGAAATTGAAGAGTTTATTAACTTGGAAATGTTTTATGGTTTTTATAGTGAATATGTTGAGTTTTTTAAATTGGAAATGTTTTATTGTTTTTATAGTGAATTTGTTGAGTTTTTTAACTTGGAAATTTTTTATGGATTTGTGAAATTATTGAGTTTTTTTAACTTGGATCTTTTTTTTATGGTTTTTATAGTGAGATTGTTGTGTTTTCTAATTTGGAACTGATTTAAATGGTTTTTATAGTTAAATATTTGAGTTTTTTTTCAATTGGAACTTTTTTTATGGTTTTTATAGTGAAATTGTTGAGTTTTTTTAAATTGGAACTTTTTTTTTATGATTTTTATTGTGAAATTGTTGAGTTTTTTTAACTTGGAACTTATATAAATGGTTTTAATAGTGAAACTGTTGATTTTTTTTAACTTGGATCTTTTTTATGGTTTTTGTAGTGAATTTGTTGAGTTTTTTAACTTGGAACTTTATTTTATGGTATTTATAGAAAAATTGTAGAGTTTCTTAGCTTGGAAATATTTTATGGTTTTTATAATGAATTTGTTGAGTTTTTTGACTTGGAGATTTTATATGGATTAGTGAAATTGTTGAGTTTTTTTAACTTGGATCTTATTTAAATGGTTTTTAGAGTGAAATTGTTGTGTTTTTTAACTTGGAACTTTATTTTATGGTATATATCGTGAAATTGAAGAGTTTTTTAACTTGGAAATATTTTATGGTTTTTATAGTGAATTTATTGTGTTTTTTAACTCAGAGATTTTTTTTGGATATTATAGTGAAAATGATGAGGTTTTTTAACTTGAAAATTTTTTTTATGGTTTTTATAGTGAAATTGTTGAGTTTTCTAACCTGGAACTTATTTAAATGGTTTTTACAGTGAATTTGTCGAGTTTATTTAACTTGAAACTTATTTAAATGGTTTTTAGAGTGAAATTGTTTAGTTTTTTTTAACTTTGAACTTTTTTTTATGGTTTTTATAGTGAAATTGTTGAGTTTTTCTAACTTGGAACTTATTTAAATGGATTCTACAATGAAATTGTTGAGCATTTTAACTTGGAACTTTATTTTATGGTATTTAGAGTGAAATTGAAGAGTTTATTAACTTGGAAATGTTTTATGGTTTTTATAGTGAATTTGTTGAGTTTTTTAAATTAGAAATGTTTTATGGTTTTTATACTGAATTTGTTGAGTTTTTTAACTTGGAAATTTTTTATGGATTTGTGAAATTATTGAGTTTTTTTAACTTGGATCTTTTTTTATGGTTTTTATAGTGAAATTGTTGTGTTTTCTAATTTGGAACTGATTTAAATGGTTTTTATAGTTAAATATTTGAGTTTTTTTTCACTTGGAACTTTTTTTTATGGTTTTTATAGTGAAATTGTTGAGTTTTTTTAAATTGGAATTTTTTTTATGATTTTTATTGTGAAATTGTTGAGTTTTTTTAACTTGGAACTTATATAAATGGTTTTAATAGTGAAATTGTTGAGTTTTTTTAACTTGGATCTTTTTTATGGTTTTTATAGTGAATTTGTTGAGTTTTTTAACTTGGAACTTTATTTTATGTTTTTTATAGTAAAATTGTAGAGTTTTTTAGCTTGGAAATATTTTATGGTTTTTATAGTGAATTTGTTGAGTTTTTTGACTTGGAACTTTATTTTATGGTATTTATAGTGAAATTGAAGAGTTTTTTAACTTGGAAATATTTTATGGTTTTTATAGTGAAAATGTTGAGGTTTTTTAACTTGGAACTTTTTTTATGGTTTTTATAGTGAAATTGTTGAGTTTTCTAACCTGGAACTTATTTAAATGGTTTTTACAGTGAAATTGTCGAGTTTATTTAACTTGGAACTTATTTAAATGGTTTTTAGAGTGAAATTGTTGAGTTTTTTTTAACTTGGAACTTTTTTTTTATGGTTTTTATAGTGAAATTGTTGAGTTTTTCTAACTTGGAACTTATTTAAATTGATTCTACAATGAAATTGTTGAGTTTTTTAACTTGGAACTTTATTTTATGGTATTTAAGGTGAAATTGAAGAGTTTATTAACTTGGACATGTTTTATGGTTTTTATAGTGAAATTGTTGAGTTTTTTTAAATTGGAACTTTTTTTTTATGATTTTTATTGTAAAATTGTTGAGTTTTTTTTAACTTGGAACTTCTATAAATGGTTTTAATAGTGAAATTGTTGAGTTTTTTTAACTTGGATCTTTTTTATAGTTTTTATAGTGAATTTGTTGAGTTTTTTAACTTGGAACTTTATTTTATGGTATTTATAGTAAAATTGTAGAGTTTTTTAGCTTGTAAATATTTTCTGGTTTTTATAGTGAATTTGTTGAGTTTTTTGACTTGGAGATTTTATATGGATTAGTGAAATTGTTGAGTTTATTTAACTTGGAACTTATTTAAATTGTTTTTAGAGTGAAATTGTTGTGTTTCTTAACTTGGAACTTTATTTTATGGTATTTATAGTGAAATTGAAGAGTTTTTTAACTTGGAAATATTTTATGGTTTTTATAGTGAATTTGTTGTGTTTTTTAACTCAGAGATTTTTTTTGGATATTATAGTGAAAATGTTGAGGTTTTTTTTAACTTGGAACTTTTTTTATGGTTTTTATAGTGAAATTGTTGAGTTTTCTAACCTGGAACTTATTTAAATGGTTTTTACAGTGAAATTGTCGAGTTTATTTAACTTGGAACTTATTTAAATGGTTTTTAGAGTGAAATTGTTGAGTTTTTTTTAACTTGGAACTTTTTTTTATGGTTTTTATAGTGAAATTGTTGAGTTTTTCTAACTTGGAACTTATTTAAATGGATTCTACAATGAAATTGTTGAGTTTTTTAACTTGGAACTTTATTTTATGGTATTTAGAGTGAAATTGAAGAGTTTATTAACTTGGAAATGTTTTATGGTTTTTATAGTGAATTTGTTGAGTTTTTTAAATTGGAAATGTTTTATGGTTTTTATAGTGAATTTGTTGAGTTTTTTAACTTGGGAATTTTTTATGGATTTGTGAAATTATTGAGTTTTTTAAACTTGGATCTTTTTTTTTATGGTTTTTATAGTGAAATTGTTGTGTTTTCTAATTTGGAACTGATTTAAATGGTTTTTATAGTTAAATATTTGAGTTTTTTTTCACTTTGAACTTTTTTTATGGTTTTTATAGTGAAATTGTTGAGTTTTTTTAAATTGGAACTTTTTTTTTATGATTTTTATTGTGAAATTGTTGAGTTTTTTTAAATTGGAACTTATATAAATGGTTTTAATAGTGAAATTGTTGAGTTTTTTTAACTTGGATCTTTTTTATGGTTTTTATAGTGAATTTGTTGAGTTTTTTGACTTGGAGATTTTTTATGGATTAGTGAAATTGTTGAGTTTTTTTAACTTGGAACTTATTTAAATTGTTTTTAGAGTGAAATTGTTGTGTTTCTTAACTTGGAACTTTATTTTATGGTATTTATAGTGAAATTGAAGAGTTTTTTAACTTGGAAATATTTTATGGTTTTTATAGTGAAATTGTTGTGTTTTTTAACTCAGAGATTTTTTTTGGATATTATAGTGAAAATGTTGAGGTTTTTTAACTTGGAACTTCTTTTATGGTTTTATAGTGAAATTGTTGAGTTTTCTAACCTGGAACTTATTTAAATGGTTTTTACAGTGAAATTGTCGAATTTATTTAACTTGGAACTTATTTAAATGGTTTTTAGAGTGAAATTGTTGAGTTTTTTTAACTTGGAACTTTTTTTATGGTTTTTATAGTGAAATTGTTGAGTTTTTCTAACTTGGAACTTATTTAAATGGATTCTACAATGAAATTGTTGAGTTTTTTAACTTGGAACTTTATTTTATGGTATTTAGAGTGAAATTGAAGAGTTTATTAACTTGGAAATGTTTTATGGTTTTTATAGTGAATTTGTTGAGTTTTTTAAATTGGAAATGTTTTATGGTTTTTATAGTGAATTTGTTGAGTTTTTTAACTTGGGAATTTTTTATGGATTTGTGAAATTATTGAGTTTTTTAAACTTGGATCTTTTTTTTTTATGGTTTTTATAGTGAAATTGTTGTGTTTTCTAATTTGGAACTGATTTAAATGGTTTTTATAGTTAAATACTTGAGTTTTTTTTCACTTTGAACTTTTTTTTTATGGTTTTTATAGTGAAATTGTTGAGTTTTTTTAAATTGGAACTTTTTTTTTATGATTTTTATTGTGAAATTGTTGAGTTTTTTTAAATTGGAACTTATATAAATGGTTTTAATAGTGAAATTGTTGAGTTTTTTTAACTTGGATCTTTTTTATGGTTTTTATAGTGAATTTGTTGAGTTTTTTGACTTGGAGATTTTTTATGGATTAGTGAAATTGTTGAGTTTTTTTAACTTGGAACTTATTTAAATTGTTTTTAGAGTGAAATTGTTGTGTTTCTTAACTTGGAACTTTATTTTATGGTATTTATAGTGAAATTGAAGAGTTTTTTAACTTGGAAATATTTTATGGTTTTTATAGTGAAATTGTTGTGTTTTTTAACTCAGAGATTTTTTTTGGATATTATAGTGAAAATGTTGAGGTTTTTTAACTTGGAACTTTTTTTATGGTTTTTATAGTGAAATTGTTGAGTTTTCTAACCTGGAACTTATTTAACCATACAGTGAAATTGTCGAATTTATTTAACTTGGAACTTATTTAAATGGTTTTTAGAGTGAAATTGTTGAGTTTTTTTTAACTTGGAACTTTTTTTATGGTTTTTATAGTGAAATTGTTGAGTTTTTCTAACTTGGAACTTATTTAAATGGATTCTACAATGAAATTGTTGAGTTTTTTAACTTGGAACTTTATTTTATGGTATTTAGAGTGAAATTGAAAAGTTTATTAACTTGGAAATGTTTTATGGTTTTTATAGTGAATTTGTTGAGTTTTTTAAATTGGAAATGTTTTATGGTTTTTATAGTGAATTTGTTGAGTTTTTTAACTTGGGAATTTTTTATGGATTTGTGAAATTATTGAGTTTTTTAAACTTGGATCTTTTTTTTTATGGTTTTTATAGTGAAATTGTTGTGTTTTCTAATTTGGAACTGATTTAAATGGTTTTTATAGTTAAATATTTGAGTTTTTTTTCACTTGGAACTTTTTTTATGGTTTTTATAGTGAAATTGTTGAGTTTTTTTAAATTGGAACTTTTTTTTTATGATTTTTATTGTGAAATTGTTGAGTTTTTTTAAATTGGAACTTATATAAATGGTTTTAATAGTGAAATTGTTGAGTTTTTTTAACTTGGATCTTTTTTATGGTTTTTATAGTGAATTTGTTGAGTTTTTTGACTTGGAGATTTTTTATGGATTAGTGAAATTGTTGAGTTTTTTTAACTTGGAACTTATTTAAATTGTTTTTAGAGTGAAATTGTTGTGTTTCTTAACTTGGAACTTTATTTTATGGTATTTATAGTGAAATTGAAGAGTTTTTTAACTTGGAAATATTTTATGGTTTTTATAGTGAAATTGTTGTGTTTTTTAACTCAGAGATTTTTTTTGGATATTATAGTGAAAATGTTGAGGTTTTTTAACTTGGAACTTTTTTTTATGGTTTTTATAGTGAAATTGTTGAGTTTTCTAACCTGGAACTTATTTAAATGGTTTTTACAGTGAAATTGTCGAATTTATTTAACTTGGAACTTATTTAAATGGTTTTTAGAGTGAAATTGTTGAGTTTTTTTTAACTTGGAACTTTTTTTATGGTTTTTATAGTGAAATTGTTGAGTTTTTCTAACTTGGAACTTATTTAAATGGATTCTACAATGAAATTGTTGAGTTTTTTAACTTGGAACTTTATTTTATGGTATTTAGAGTGAAATTGAAGAGTTTATTAACTTGGAAATGTTTTATGGTTTTTATAGTGAATTTGTTGAGTTTTTTAAATTGGAAATGTTTTATGGTTTTTATAGTGAATTTGTTGAGTTTTTTAACTTGGGAATTTTTTATGGATTTGTGAAATTATTGAGTTTTTTAAACTTGGATCTTTTTTTTTTTTTATGGTTTTTATAGTGAAATTGTTGTGTTTTCTAATTTGGAACTGATTTAAATGGTTTTTATAGTTAAATATTTGAGTTTTTTTTCACTTGGAACTTTTTTTATGGTTTTTATAGTGAAATTGTTGAGTTTTTTTAAATTGGAACTTTTTTTTTATGATTTTTATTGTGAAATTGTTGAGTTTTTTTAAATTGGAACTTATATAAATGGTTTTAATAGTGAAATTGTTGAGTTTTTTTAACTTGGATCTTTTTTATGGTTTTTATAGTGAATTTGTTGAGTTTTTTGACTTGGAGATTTTTTATGGATTAGTGAAATTGTTGAGTTTTTTTAACTTGGAACTTATTTAAATTGTTTTTAGAGTGAAATTGTTGTGTTTCTTAACTTGGAACTTTATTTTATGGTATTTATAGTGAAATTGAAGAGTTTTTTAACTTGGAAATATTTTATGGTTTTTATAGTGAAATTGTTGTGTTTTTTAACTCAGAGATTTTTTTTGGATATTATAGTGAAAATGTTGAGGTTTTTTAACTTGGAACTTTTTTTATGGTTTTTATAGTGAAATTGTTGAGTTTTCTAACCTGGAACTTATTTAAATGGTTTTTACAGTGAAATTGTCGAATTTATTTAACTTGGAACTTATTTAAATGGTTTTTAGAGTGAAATTGTTGAGTTTTTTTTAACTTGGAACTTTTTTTATGGTTTTTATAGTGAAATTGTTGAGTTTTTCTAACTTGGAACTTATTTAAATGGATTCTACAATGAAATTGTTGAGTTTTTTAACTTGGAACTTTATTTTATGGTATTTAGAGTGAAATTGAAGAGTTTATTAACTTGGAAATGTTTTATGGTTTTTATAGTGAATTTGTTGAGTTTTTTAAATTGGAAATGTTTTATGGTTTTTATAGTGAATTTGTTGAGTTTTTTAACTTGGGAATTTTTTATGGATTTGTGAAATTATTGAGTTTTTTAAACTTGGATCTTTTTTTTTTTTTATGGTTTTTATAGTGAAATTGTTGTGTTTTCTAATTTGGAACTGATTTAAATGGTTTTTATAGTTAAATATTTGAGTTTTTTTTCACTTGGAACTTTTTTTATGGTTTTTATAGTGAAATTGTTGAGTTTTTTTAAATTGGAACTTTTTTTTATGATTTTTATTGTGAAATTGTTGAGTTTTTTTAAATTGGAACTTATATAAATGGTTTTAATAGTGAAATTGTTGAGTTTTTTTAACTTGGATCTTTTTTATGGTTTTTATAGTGAATTTGTTGAGTTTTTTGACTTGGAGATTTTTTATGGATTAGTGAAATTGTTGAGTTTTTTTAACTTGGAACTTATTTAAATTGTTTTTAGAGTGAAATTGTTGTGTTTCTTAACTTGGAACTTTATTTTATGGTATTTATAGTGAAATTGAAGAGTTTTTTAACTTGGAAATATTTTATGGTTTTTATAGTGAAATTGTTGTGTTTTTTAACTCAGAGATTTTTTTTGGATATTATAGTGAAAATGTTGAGGTTTTTTAACTTGGAACTTTTTTTATGGTTTTTATAGTGAAATTGTTGAGTTTTCTAACCTGGAACTTATTTAAATGGTTTTTACAGTGAAATTGTCGAATTTATTTAACTTGGAACTTATTTAAATGGTTTTTAGAGTGAAATTGTTGAGTTTTTTTTAACTTGGAACTTTTTTTATGGTTTTTATAGTGAAATTGTTGAGTTTTTCTAACTTGGAACTTATTTAAATGGATTCTACAATGAAATTGTTGAGTTTTTTAATTTGGAACTTTATTTTATGGTATTTAGAGTGAAATTGAAGAGTTTATTAACTTGGAAATGTTTTATGGTTTTTATAGTGAATTTGTTGAGTTTTTTAAATTGGAAATGTTTTATGGTTTTTATAGTGAATTTGTTGAGTTTTTTAACTTGGGAATTTTTTATGGATTTGTGAAATTATTGAGTTTTTTAAACTTGGATCTTTTTTTTTATGGTTTTTATAGTGAAATTGTTGTGTTTTCTAATTTGGAACTGATTTAAATGGTTTTTATAGTTAAATATTTGAGTTTTTTTTCACTTGGAACTTTTTTTATGGTTTTTATAGTGAAATTGTTGAGTTTTTTTAAATTGGAACTTTTTTTTTATGATTTTTATTGTGAAATTGTTGAGTTTTTTTAAATTGGAACTTATATAAATGGTTTTAATAGTGAAATTGTTGAGTTTTTTTAACTTGGATCTTTTTTATGGTTTTTATAGTGAATTTGTTGAGTTTTTTGACTTGGAGATTTTTTATGGATTAGTGAAATTGTTGAGTTTTTTTAACTTGGAACTTATTTAAATTGTTTTTAGAGTGAAATTGTTGTGTTTCTTAACTTGGAACTTTATTTTATGGTATTTATAGTGAAATTGAAGAGTTTTTTAACTTGGAAATATTTTATGGTTTTTATAGTGAAATTGTTGTGTTTTTTAACTCAGAGATTTTTTTTGGATATTATAGTGAAAATGTTGAGGTTTTTTAACTTGGAACTTTTTTTATGGTTTTTATAGTGAAATTGTTGAGTTTTCTAACCTGGAACTTATTTAAATGGTTTTTACAGTGAAATTGTCGAATTTATTTAACTTGGAACTTATTTAAATGGTTTTTAGAGTGAAATTGTTGAGTTTTTTTTAACTTGGAACTTTTTTTATGGTTTTTATAGTGAAATTGTTGAGTTTTTCTAACTTGGAACTTATTTAAATGGATTCTACAATGAAATTGTTGAGTTTTTTAATTTGGAACTTTATTTTATGGTATTTAGAGTGAAATTGAAGAGTTTATTAACTTGGAAATGTTTTATGGTTTTTATAGTGAATTTGTTGAGTTTTTTAAATTGGAAATGTTTTATGGTTTTTATAGTGAATTTGTTGAGTTTTTTAACTTGGGAATTTTTTATGGATTTGTGAAATTATTGAGTTTTTTAAACTTGGATCTTTTTTTTATGGTTTTTATAGTGAAATTGTTGTGTTTTCTAATTTGGAACTGATATAAATGGTTTTTATAGTTAAATATTTGAGTTTTTTTTCACTTGGAACTTTTTTTATGGTTTTTATAGTGAAATTGTTGAGTTTTTTTAAATTGGAACTTTTTTTTTATGATTTTTATTGTGAAATTGTTGAGTTTTTTTAAATTGGAACTTATATAAATGGTTTTAATAGTGAAATTGTTGAGTTTTTTTAACTTGGATCTTTTTTATGGTTTTTATAGTGAATTTGTTGAGTTTTTTGACTTGGAGATTTTTTATGGATTAGTGAAATTGTTGAGTTTTTTTAACTTGGAACTTATTTAAATTGTTTTTAGAGTGAAATTGTTGTGTTTCTTAACTTGGAACTTTATTTTATGGTATTTATAGTGAAATTGAAGAGTTTTTTAACTTGGAAATATTTTATGGTTTTTATAGTGAAATTGTTGTGTTTTTTAACTCAGAGATTTTTTTTGGATATTATAGTGAAAATGTTGAGGTTTTTTAACTTGGAACTTTTTTTATGGTTTTTATAGTGAAATTGTTGAGTTTTCTAACCTGGAACTTATTTAAATGGTTTTTACAGTGAAATTGTCGAATTTATTTAACTTGGAACTTATTTAAATGGTTTTTAGAGTGAAATTGTTGAGTTTTTTTTAACTTGGAACTTTTTTTATGGTTTTTATAGTGAAATTGTTGAGTTTTTCTAACTTGGAACTTATTTAAATGGATTCTACAATGAAATTGTTGAGTTTTTTAATTTGGAACTTTATTTTATGGTATTTAGAGTGAAATTGAAGAGTTTATTAACTTGGAAATGTTTTATGGTTTTTATAGTGAATTTGTTGAGTTTTTTAAATTGGAAATGTTTTATGGTTTTTATAGTGAATTTGTTGAGTTTTTTAACTTGGGAATTTTTTATGGATTTGTGAAATTATTGAGTTTTTTAAACTTGGATCTTTTTTTTTATGGTTTTTATAGTGAAATTGTTGTGTTTTCTAATTTGGAACTGATTTAAATGGTTTTTATAGTTAAATATTTGAGTTTTTTTTCACTTGGAACTTTTTTTATGGTTTTTATAGTGAAATTGTTGAGTTTTTTTAAATTGGAACTTTTTTTTTATGATTTTTATTGTGAAATTGTTGAGTTTTTTTAAATTGGAACTTATATAAATGGTTTTAATAGTGAAATTGTTGAGTTTTTTTAACTTGGATCTTTTTTATGGTTTTTATAGTGAATTTGTTGAGTTTTTTGACTTGGAGATTTTTTATGGATTAGTGAAATTGTTGAGTTTTTTTAACTTGGAACTTATTTAAATTGTTTTTAGAGTGAAATTGTTGTGTTTCTTAACTTGGAACTTTATTTTATGGTATTTATAGTGAAATTGAAGAGTTTTTTAACTTGGAAATATTTTATGGTTTTTATAGTGAAATTGTTGTGTTTTTTAACTCAGAGATTTTTTTTGGATATTATAGTGAAAATGTTGAGGTTTTTTAACTTGGAACTTTTTTTATGATTTTTATAGTGAAATTGTTGAGTTTTCTAACCTGGAACTTATTTAAATGGTTTTTACAGTGAAATTGTCGAATTTATTTAACTTGGAACTTATTTAAATGGTTTTTAGAGTGAAATTGTTGAGTTTTTTTTAACTTGGAACTTTTTTTATGGTTTTTATAGTGAAATTGTTGAGTTTTTCTAACTTGGAACTTATTTAAATGGATTCTACAATGAAATTGTTGAGTTTTTTAATTTGGAACTTTATTTTATGGTATTTAGAGTGAAATTGAAGAGTTTATTAACTTGGAAATGTTTTATGGTTTTTATAGTGAATTTGTTGAGTTTTTTAAATTGGAAATGTTTTATGGTTTTTATAGTGAATTTGTTGAGTTTTTTAACTTGGGAATTTTTTATGGATTTGTGAAATTATTGAGTTTTTTAAACTTGGATCTTTTTTTTTATGGTTTTTATAGTGAAATTGTTGTGTTTTCTAATTTGGAACTGATATAAATGGTTTTTATAGTTAAATATTTGAGTTTTTTTTCACTTGGAACTTTTTTTATGGTTTTTATAGTGAAATTGTTGAGTTTTTTTAAATTGGAACTTTTTTTTTATGATTTTTATTGTGAAATTGTTGAGTTTTTTTAAATTGGAACTTATATAAATGGTTTTAATAGTGAAATTGTTGAGTTTTTTTAACTTGGATCTTTTTTATGGTTTTTATAGTGAATTTGTTGAGTTTTTTGACTTGGAGATTTTTTATGGATTAGTGAAATTGTTGAGTTTTTTTAACTTGGAACTTATTTAAATTGTTTTTAGAGTGAAATTGTTGTGTTTCTTAACTTGGAACTTTATTTTATGGTATTTATAGTGAAATTGAAGAGTTTTTTAACTTGGAAATATTTTATGGTTTTTATAGTGAAATTGTTGTGTTTTTTAACTCAGAGATTTTTTTTGGATATTATAGTGAAAATGTTGAGGTTTTTTAACTTGGAACTTTTTTTATGGTTTTTATAGTGAAATTGTTGAGTTTTCTAACCTGGAACTTATTTAAATGGTTTTTACAGTGAAATTGTCGAATTTATTTAACTTGGAACTTATTTAAATGGTTTTTAGAGTGAAATTGTTGAGTTTTTTTTAACTTGGAACTTTTTTTATGGTTTTTATAGTGAAATTGTTGAGTTTTTCTAACTTGGAACTTATTTAAATGGATTCTACAATGAAATTGTTGAGTTTTTTAATTTGGAACTTTATTTTATGGTATTTAGAGTGAAATTGAAGAGTTTATTAACTTGGAAATGTTTTATGGTTTTTATAGTGAATTTGTTGAGTTTTTTAAATTGGAAATGTTTTATGGTTTTTATAGTGAATTTGTTGAGTTTTTTAACTTGGGAATTTTTTATGGATTTGTGAAATTATTGAGTTTTTTAAACTTGGATCTTTTTTTTTATGGTTTTTATAGTGAAATTGTTGTGTTTTCTAATTTGGAACTGATTTAAATGGTTTTTATAGTTAAATATTTGAGTTTTTTTTCACTTGGAACTTTTTTTATGGTTTTTATAGTGAAATTGTTGAGTTTTTTTAAATTGGAACTTTTTTTTTATGATTTTTATTGTGAAATTGTTGAGTTTTTTTAAATTGGAACTTATATAAATGGTTTTAATAGTGAAATTGTTGAGTTTTTTTAACTTGGATCTTTTTTATGGTTTTTATAGTGAATTTGTTGAGTTTTTTGACTTGGAGATTTTTTATGGATTAGTGAAATTGTTGAGTTTTTTTAACTTGGAACTTATTTAAATTGTTTTTAGAGTGAAATTGTTGTGTTTCTTAACTTGGAACTTTATTTTATGGTATTTATAGTGAAATTGAAGAGTTTTTTAACTTGGAAATATTTTATGGTTTTTATAGTGAAATTGTTGTGTTTTTTAACTCAGAGATTTTTTTTGGATATTATAGTGAAAATGTTGAGGTTTTTTAACTTGGAACTTTTTTTATGGTTTTTATAGTGAAATTGTTGAGTTTTCTAACCTGGAACTTATTTAAATGGTTTTTACAGTGAAATTGTCGAATTTATTTAACTTGGAACTTATTTAAATGGTTTTTAGAGTGAAATTGTTGAGTTTTTTTTAACTTGGAACTTTTTTTATGGTTTTTATAGTGAAATTGTTGAGTTTTTCTAACTTGGAACTTATTTAAATGGATTCTACAATGAAATTGTTGAGTTTTTTAACTTGGAACTTTATTTTATGGTATTTAGAGTGAAATTGAAGAGTTTATTAACTTGGAAATGTTTTATGGTTTTTATAGTGAATTTGTTGAGTTTTTTAAATTGGAAATGTTTTATGGTTTTTATAGTGAATTTGTTGAGTTTTTTAACTTGGGAATTTTTTATGGATTTGTGAAATTATTGAGTTTTTTAAACTTGGATCTTTTTTTTATGGTTTTTATAGTGAAATTGTTGTGTTTTCTAATTCGGAACTGATTTAAATGGTTTTTATAGTTAAATATTTGAGTTTTTTTTCACTTGGAACTTTTTTTATGGTTTTTATAGTGAAATTGTTGAGTTTTTTTAAATTGGAACTTTTTTTTTATGATTTTTATTGTGAAATTGTTGAGTTTTTTTAAATTGGAACTTATATAAATGGTTTTAATAGTGAAATTGTTGAGTTTTTTTAACTTGGATCTTTTTTATGGTTTTTATAGTGAATTTGTTGAGTTTTTTGACTTGGAGATTTTTTATGGATTAGTGAAATTGTTGAGTTTTTTTAACTTGGAACTTATTTAAATTGTTTTTAGAGTGAAATTGTTGTGTTTCTTAACTTGGAACTTTATTTTATGGTATTTATAGTGAAATTGAAGAGTTTTTTAACTTGGAAATATTTTATGGTTTTTATAGTGAAATTGTTGTGTTTTTTAACTCAGAGATTTTTTTTGGATATTATAGTGAAAATGTTGAGGTTTTTTAACTTGGAACTTTTTTTATGGTTTTTATAGTGAAATTGTTGAGTTTTCTAACCTGGAACTTATTTAAATGGTTTTTACAGTGAAATTGTCGAGTTTATTTAACTTGGAACTTATTTAAATGGTTTTTAGAGTGAAATTGTTGAGTTTTTTTTAACTTGGAACTTTTTTTATGGTTTTTATAGTGAAATTGTTGAGTTTTTCTAACTTGGAACTTATTTAAATGGATTCTACAATGAAATTGTTGAGTTTTTTAACTTGGAACTTTATTTTATGGTATTTAGAGTGAAATTGAAGAGTTTATTAACTTGGAAATGTTTTATGGTTTTTATAGTGAATTTGTTGAGTTTTTTAAATTGGAAATGTTTTATGGTTTTTATAGTGAATTTGTTGAGTTTTTTAACTTGGGAATTTTTTATGGATTTGTGAAATTATTGAGTTTTTTAAATTTGGATCTTTTTTTTATGGTTTTTATAGTGAAATTGTTGTGTTTTCTAATTTGGAACTGATTTAAATGGTTTTTATAGTTAAATATTTGAGTTTTTTTTCACTTGGAACTTTTTTTATGGTTTTTATAGTGAAATTGTTGAGTTTTTTTAAATTGGAACTTTTTTTTTAATGATTTTTATTGTGAAATTGTTGAGTTTTTTTAAATTGGAACTTATATAAATGGTTTTAATAGTGAAATTGTTGAGTTTTTTTAACTTGGATCTTTTTTTATGGTTTTTATAGTGAATTTGTTGAGTTTTTTGACTTGGAGATTTTTTATGGATTAGTGAAATTGTTGAGTTTTTTAGCTTGGAAATATTTTATGGTTTTTATAGTGAATTTGTTGAGTTTTTTGACTTGGAGATTTTATATGGATTAGTGAAATTGTTGAGTTTTTTTTAACTTGGAACTTATTTAAATGGTTTTTAGAGTGAAATTGTTGTGTTGTTTAACTTGGACTTTATTTTATGGTATATATCGTGAAATTGAAGAGTTTTTTAACTTGGAAATATTTTATGGTTTTTATAGTGAATTTGTTGTGTTTTTTAACTCAGAGATTTTTTTTGGATATTATAGTTAAAATGTTGAGGTTTTTTAACTTGGAACTTTTTTTTTATGGTTTTTATAGTGAAATTGTTGAGTTTTCTAACCTGGAACTTATTTAAATGGTTTTTACAGTGAAATTGTCGAATTTATTTAACTTGGAACTTATTTAAATGGTTTTTAGAGTGAAATTGTTGAGTTTTTTTTAACTTGGAACTTTTTTTATGGTTTTTATAGTGAAATTGTTGAGTTTTTCTAACTTGGAACTTATTTAAATGGATTCTACAATGAAATTGTTGAGTTTTTTAATTTGGAACTTTATTTTATGGTATTTAGAGTGAAATTGAAGAGTTTATTAACTTGGAAATGTTTTATGGTTTTTATAGTGAATTTGTTGAGTTTTTTAAATTGGAAATGTTTTATGGTTTTTATAGTGAATTTGTTGAGTTTTTTAACTTGGGAATTTTTTATGGATTTGTGAAATTATTGAGTTTTTTAAACTTGGATCTTTTTTTTTATGGTTTTTATAGTGAAATTGTTGTGTTTTCTAATTTGGAACTGATATAAATGGTTTTTATAGTTAAATATTTGAGTTTTTTTTCACTTGGAACTTTTTTTATGGTTTTTATAGTGAAATTGTTGAGTTTTTTTAAATTGGAACTTTTTTTTTATGATTTTTATTGTGAAATTGTTGAGTTTTTTTAAATTGGAACTTATATAAATGGTTTTAATAGTGAAATTGTTGAGTTTTTTTAACTTGGATCTTTTTTATGGTTTTTATAGTGAATTTGTTGAGTTTTTTGACTTGGAGATTTTTTATGGATTAGTGAAATTGTTGAGTTTTTTTAACTTGGAACTTATTTAAATTGTTTTTAGAGTGAAATTGTTGTGTTTCTTAACTTGGAACTTTATTTTATGGTATTTATAGTGAAATTGAAGAGTTTTTTAACTTGGAAATATTTTATGGTTTTTATAGTGAAATTGTTGTGTTTTTTAACTCAGAGATTTTTTTTGGATATTATAGTGAAAATGTTGAGGTTTTTTAACTTGGAACTTTTTTTATGGTTTTTATAGTGAAATTGTTGAGTTTTCTAACCTGGAACTTATTTAAATGGTTTTTACAGTGAAATTGTCGAATTTATTTAACTTGGAACTTATTTAAATGGTTTTTAGAGTGAAATTGTTGAGTTTTTTTTAACTTGGAACTTTTTTTATGGTTTTTATAGTGAAATTGTTGAGTTTTTCTAACTTGGAACTTATTTAAATGGATTCTACAATGAAATTGTTGAGTTTTTTAATTTGGAACTTTATTTTATGGTATTTAGAGTGAAATTGAAGAGTTTATTAACTTGGAAATGTTTTATGGTTTTTATAGTGAATTTGTTGAGTTTTTTAAATTGGAAATGTTTTATGGTTTTTATAGTGAATTTGTTGAGTTTTTTAACTTGGGAATTTTTTATGGATTTGTGAAATTATTGAGTTTTTTAAACTTGGATCTTTTTTTTTATGGTTTTTATAGTGAAATTGTTGTGTTTTCTAATTTGGAACTGATTTAAATGGTTTTTATAGTTAAATATTTGAGTTTTTTTTCACTTGGAACTTTTTTTATGGTTTTTATAGTGAAATTGTTGAGTTTTTTTAAATTGGAACTTTTTTTTTATGATTTTTATTGTGAAATTGTTGAGTTTTTTTAAATTGGAACTTATATAAATGGTTTTAATAGTGAAATTGTTGAGTTTTTTTAACTTGGATCTTTTTTATGGTTTTTATAGTGAATTTGTTGAGTTTTTTGACTTGGAGATTTTTTATGGATTAGTGAAATTGTTGAGTTTTTTTAACTTGGAACTTATTTAAATTGTTTTTAGAGTGAAATTGTTGTGTTTCTTAACTTGGAACTTTATTTTATGGTATTTATAGTGAAATTGAAGAGTTTTTTAACTTGGAAATATTTTATGGTTTTTATAGTGAAATTGTTGTGTTTTTTAACTCAGAGATTTTTTTTGGATATTATAGTGAAAATGTTGAGGTTTTTTAACTTGGAACTTTTTTTATGGTTTTTATAGTGAAATTGTTGAGTTTTCTAACCTGGAACTTATTTAAATGGTTTTTACAGTGAAATTGTCGAATTTATTTAACTTGGAACTTATTTAAATGGTTTTTAGAGTGAAATTGTTGAGTTTTTTTTAACTTGGAACTTTTTTTATGGTTTTTATAGTGAAATTGTTGAGTTTTTCTAACTTGGAACTTATTTAAATGGATTCTACAATGAAATTGTTGAGTTTTTTAACTTGGAACTTTATTTTATGGTATTTAGAGTGAAATTGAAGAGTTTATTAACTTGGAAATGTTTTATGGTTTTTATAGTGAATTTGTTGAGTTTTTTAAATTGGAAATGTTTTATGGTTTTTATAGTGAATTTGTTGAGTTTTTTAACTTGGGAATTTTTTATGGATTTGTGAAATTATTGAGTTTTTTAAACTTGGATCTTTTTTTTATGGTTTTTATAGTGAAATTGTTGTGTTTTCTAATTCGGAACTGATTTAAATGGTTTTTATAGTTAAATATTTGAGTTTTTTTTCACTTGGAACTTTTTTTATGGTTTTTATAGTGAAATTGTTGAGTTTTTTTAAATTGGAACTTTTTTTTTATGATTTTTATTGTGAAATTGTTGAGTTTTTTTAAATTGGAACTTATATAAATGGTTTTAATAGTGAAATTGTTGAGTTTTTTTAACTTGGATCTTTTTTATGGTTTTTATAGTGAATTTGTTGAGTTTTTTGACTTGGAGATTTTTTATGGATTAGTGAAATTGTTGAGTTTTTTTAACTTGGAACTTATTTAAATTGTTTTTAGAGTGAAATTGTTGTGTTTCTTAACTTGGAACTTTATTTTATGGTATTTATAGTGAAATTGAAGAGTTTTTTAACTTGGAAATATTTTATGGTTTTTATAGTGAAATTGTTGTGTTTTTTAACTCAGAGATTTTTTTTGGATATTATAGTGAAAATGTTGAGGTTTTTTAACTTGGAACTTTTTTTATGGTTTTTATAGTGAAATTGTTGAGTTTTCTAACCTGGAACTTATTTAAATGGTTTTTACAGTGAAATTGTCGAATTTATTTAACTTGGAACTTATTTAAATGGTTTTTAGAGTGAAATTGTTGAGTTTTTTTTAACTTGGAACTTTTTTTATGGTTTTTATAGTGAAATTGTTGAGTTTTTCTAACTTGGAACTTATTTAAATGGATTCTACAATGAAATTGTTGAGTTTTTTAACTTGGAACTTTATTTTATGGTATTTAGAGTGAAATTGAAGAGTTTATTAACTTGGAAATGTTTTATGGTTTTTATAGTGAATTTGTTGAGTTTTTTAAATTGGAAATGTTTTATGGTTTTTATAGTGAATTTGTTGAGTTTTTTAACTTGGGAATTTTTTATGGATTTGTGAAATTATTGAGTTTTTTAAACTTGGATCTTTTTTTTATGGTTTTTATAGTGAAATTGTTGTGTTTTCTAATTCGGAACTGATTTAAATGTTTTTTATAGTTAAATATTTGAGTTTTTTTTCACTTGGAACTTTTTTTATGGTTTTTATAGTGAAATTGTTGAGTTTTTTTAAATTGGAACTTTTTTTTTATGATTTTTATTGTGAAATTGTTGAGTTTTTTTAAATTGGAACTTATATAAATGGTTTTAATAGTGAAATTGTTGAGTTTTTTTAACTTGGATCTTTTTTATGGTTTTTATAGTGAATTTGTTGAGTTTTTTGACTTGGAGATTTTTTATGGATTAGTGAAATTGTTGAGTTTTTTTAACTTGGAACTTATTTAAATTGTTTTTAGAGTGAAATTGTTGTGTTTCTTAACTTGGAACTTTATTTTATGGTATTTATAGTGAAATTGAAGAGTTTTTTAACTTGGAAATATTTTATGGTTTTTATAGTGAAATTGTTGTGTTTTTTAACTCAGAGATTTTTTTTGGATATTATAGTGAAAATGTTGAGGTTTTTTAACTTGGAACTTTTTTTATGGTTTTTATAGTGAAATTGTTGAGTTTTCTAACCTGGAACTTATTTAAATGGTTTTTACAGTGAAATTGTCGAGTTTATTTAACTTGGAACTTATTTAAATGGTTTTTAGAGTGAAATTGTTGAGTTTTTTTTAACTTGGAACTTTTTTTATGGTTTTTATAGTGAAATTGTTGAGTTTTTCTAACTTGGAACTTATTTAAATGGATTCTACAATGAAATTGTTGAGTTTTTTAACTTGGAACTTTATTTTATGGTATTTAGAGTGAAATTGAAGAGTTTATTAACTTGGAAATGTTTTATGGTTTTTATAGTGAATTTGTTGAGTTTTTTAAATTGGAAATGTTTTATGGTTTTTATAGTGAATTTGTTGAGTTTTTTAACTTGGGAATTTTTTATGGATTTGTGAAATTATTGAGTTTTTTAAATTTGGATCTTTTTTTTATGGTTTTTATAGTGAAATTGTTGTGTTTTCTAATTTGGAACTGATTTAAATGGTTTTTATAGTTAAATATTTGAGTTTTTTTTCACTTGGAACTTTTTTTATGGTTTTTATAGTGAAATTGTTGAGTTTTTTTAAATTGGAACTTTTTTTTTAATGATTTTTATTGTGAAATTGTTGAGTTTTTTTAAATTGGAACTTATATAAATGGTTTTAATAGTGAAATTGTTGAGTTTTTTTAACTTGGATCTTTTTTATGGTTTTTATAGTGAATTTGTTGAGTTTTTTGACTTGGAGATTTTTTATGGATTAGTGAAATTGTTGAGTTTTTTAGCTTGGAAATATTTTATGGTTTTTATAGTGAATTTGTTGAGTTTTTTGACTTGGAGATTTTATATGGATTAGTGAAATTGTTGAGTTTTTTTTAACTTGGAACTTATTTAAATGGTTTTTAGAGTGAAATTGTTGTGTTGTTTAACTTGGACTTTATTTTATGGTATATATCGTGAAATTGAAGAGTTTTTTAACTTGGAAATATTTTATGGTTTTTATAGTGAATTTGTTGTGTTTTTTAACTCAGAGATTTTTTTTGGATATTATAGTTAAAATGTTGAGGTTTTTTAACTTGGAACTTTTTTTTTATGGTTTTTATAGTGAAATTGTTGAGTTTTCTAACCTGGAACTTATTTAAATGGTTTTTACAGTGAAATTGTCGAATTTATTTAACTTGGAACTTATTTAAATGGTTTTTAGAGTGAAATTGTTGAGTTTTTTTTAACTTGGAACTTTTTTTATGGTTTTTATAGTGAAATTGTTGAGTTTTTCTAACTTGGAACTTATTTAAATGGATTCTACAATGAAATTGTTGAGTTTTTTAACTTGGAACTTTATTTTATGGTATTTAGAGTGAAATTGAAGAGTTTATTAACTTGGAAATGTTTTATGGTTTTTATAGTGAATTTGTTGAGTTTTTTAAATTGGAAATGTTTTATGGTTTTTATAGTGAATTTGTTGAGTTTTTTAACTTGGGAATTTTTTATGGATTTGTGAAATTATTGAGTTTTTTAAACTTGGATCTTTTTTTTATGGTTTTTATAGTGAAATTGTTGTGTTTTCTAATTCGGAACTGATTTAAATGGTTTTTATAGTTAAATATTTGAGTTTTTTTTCACTTGGAACTTTTTTTATGGTTTTTATAGTGAAATTGTTGAGTTTTTTTAAATTGGAACTTTTTTTTTATGATTTTTATTGTGAAATTGTTGAGTTTTTTTAAATTGGAACTTATATAAATGGTTTTAATAGTGAAATTGTGAGTTTTTTTAACTTGGATCTTTTTTATGGTTTTTATAGTGAATTTGTTGAGTTTTTTGACTTGGAGATTTTTTATGGATTAGTGAAATTGTTGAGTTTTTTTAACTTGGAACTTATTTAAATTGTTTTTAGAGTGAAATTGTTGTGTTTCTTAACTTGGAACTTTATTTTATGGTATTTATAGTGAAATTGAAGAGTTTTTTAACTTGGAAATATTTTATGGTTTTTATAGTGAAATTGTTGTGTTTTTTAACTCAGAGATTTTTTTTGGATATTATAGTGAAAATGTTGAGGTTTTTTAACTTGGAACTTTTTTTATGGTTTTTATAGTGAAATTGTTGAGTTTTCTAACCTGGAACTTATTTAAATGGTTTTTACAGTGAAATTGTCGAATTTATTTAACTTGGAACTTATTTAAATGGTTTTTAGAGTGAAATTGTTGAGTTTTTTTTAACTTGGAACTTTTTTTATGGTTTTTATAGTGAAATTGTTGAGTTTTTCTAACTTGGAACTTATTTAAATGGATTCTACAATGAAATTGTTGAGTTTTTTAACTTGGAACTTTATTTTATGGTATTTAGAGTGAAATTGAAGAGTTTATTAACTTGGAAATGTTTTATGGTTTTTATAGTGAATTTGTTGAGTTTTTTAAATTGGAAATGTTTTATGGTTTTTATAGTGAATTTGTTGAGTTTTTTAACTTGGGAATTTTTTATGGATTTGTGAAATTATTGAGTTTTTTAAACTTGGATCTTTTTTTTATGGTTTTTATAGTGAAATTGTTGTGTTTTCTAATTCGGAACTGATTTAAATGGTTTTTATAGTTAAATATTTGAGTTTTTTTTCACTTGGAACTTTTTTTATGGTTTTTATAGTGAAATTGTTGAGTTTTTTTAAATTGGAACTTTTTTTTTATGATTTTTATTGTGAAATTGTTGAGTTTTTTTAAATTGGAACTTATATAAATGGTTTTAATAGTGAAATTGTTGAGTTTTTTTAACTTGGATCTTTTTTATGGTTTTTATAGTGAATTTGTTGAGTTTTTTGACTTGGAGATTTTTTATGGATTAGTGAAATTGTTGAGTTTTTTTAACTTGGAACTTATTTAAATTGTTTTTAGAGTGAAATTGTTGTGTTTCTTAACTTGGAACTTTATTTTATGGTATTTATAGTGAAATTGAAGAGTTTTTTAACTTGGAAATATTTTATGGTTTTTATAGTGAAATTGTTGTGTTTTTTAACTCAGAGATTTTTTTTGGATATTATAGTGAAAATGTTGAGGTTTTTTAACTTGGAACTTTTTTTATGGTTTTTATAGTGAAATTGTTGAGTTTTCTAACCTGGAACTTATTTAAATGGTTTTTACAGTGAAATTGTCGAATTTATTTAACTTGGAACTTATTTAAATGGTTTTTAGAGTGAAATTGTTGAGTTTTTTTTAACTTGGAACTTTTTTTATGGTTTTTATAGTGAAATTGTTGAGTTTTTCTAACTTGGAACTTATTTAAATGGATTCTACAATGAAATTGTTGAGTTTTTTAACTTGGAACTTTATTTTATGGTATTTAGAGTGAAATTGAAGAGTTTATTAACTTGGAAATGTTTTATGGTTTTTATAGTGAATTTGTTGAGTTTTTTAAATTGGAAATGTTTTATGGTTTTTATAGTGAATTTGTTGAGTTTTTTAACTTGGGAATTTTTTATGGATTTGTGAAATTATTGAGTTTTTTAAACTTGGATCTTTTTTTTATGGTTTTTATAGTGAAATTGTTGTGTTTTCTAATTCGGAACTGATTTAAATGGTTTTTATAGTTAAATATTTGAGTTTTTTTTCACTTGGAACTTTTTTTATGGTTTTTATAGTGAAATTGTTGAGTTTTTTTAAATTGGAACTTTTTTTTTATGATTTTTATTGTGAAATTGTTGAGTTTTTTTAAATTGGAACTTATATAAATGGTTTTAATAGTGAAATTGTTGAGTTTTTTTAACTTGGATCTTTTTTATGGTTTTTATAGTGAATTTGTTGAGTTTTTTGACTTGGAGATTTTTTATGGATTAGTGAAATTGTTGAGTTTTTTTAACTTGGAACTTATTTAAATTGTTTTTAGAGTGAAATTGTTGTGTTTCTTAACTTGGAACTTTATTTTATGGTATTTATAGTGAAATTGAAGAGTTTTTTAACTTGGAAATATTTTATGGTTTTTATAGTGAAATTGTTGTGTTTTTTAACTCAGAGATTTTTTTTGGATATTATAGTGAAAATGTTGAGGTTTTTTAACTTGGAACTTTTTTTATGGTTTTTATAGTGAAATTGTTGAGTTTTCTAACCTGGAACTTATTTAAATGGTTTTTACAGTGAAATTGTCGAGTTTATTTAACTTGGAACTTATTTAAATGGTTTTTAGAGTGAAATTGTTGAGTTTTTTTTAACTTGGAACTTTTTTTATGGTTTTTATAGTGAAATTGTTGAGTTTTTCTAACTTGGAACTTATTTAAATGGATTCTACAATGAAATTGTTGAGTTTTTTAACTTGGAACTTTATTTTATGGTATTTAGAGTGAAATTGAAGAGTTTATTAACTTGGAAATGTTTTATGGTTTTTATAGTGAATTTGTTGAGTTTTTTAAATTGGAAATGTTTTATGGTTTTTATAGTGAATTTGTTGAGTTTTTTAACTTGGGAATTTTTTATGGATTTGTGAAATTATTGAGTTTTTTAAATTTGGATCTTTTTTTTATGGTTTTTATAGTGAAATTGTTGTGTTTTCTAATTTGGAACTGATTTAAATGGTTTTTATAGTTAAATATTTGAGTTTTTTTTCACTTGGAACTTTTTTTATGGTTTTTATAGTGAAATTGTTGAGTTTTTTTAAATTGGAACTTTTTTTTTAATGATTTTTATTGTGAAATTGTTGAGTTTTTTTAAATTGGAACTTATATAAATGGTTTTAATAGTGAAATTGTTGAGTTTTTTTAACTTGGATCTTTTTTATGGTTTTTATAGTGAATTTGTTGAGTTTTTTGACTTGGAGATTTTTTATGGATTAGTGAAATTGTTGAGTTTTTTAGCTTGGAAATATTTTATGGTTTTTATAGTGAATTTGTTGAGTTTTTTGACTTGGAGATTTTATATGGATTAGTGAAATTGTTGAGTTTTTTTTAACTTGGAACTTATTTAAATGGTTTTTAGAGTGAAATTGTTGTGTTGTTTAACTTGGACTTTATTTTATGGTATATATCGTGAAATTGAAGAGTTTTTTAACTTGGAAATATTTTATGGTTTTTATAGTGAATTTGTTGTGTTTTTTAACTCAGAGATTTTTTTTGGATATTATAGTTAAAATGTTGAGGTTTTTTAACTTGGAACTTTTTTTTTATGGTTTTTATAGTGAAATTGTTGAGTTTTCTAACCTGGAACTTATTTAAATGGTTTTTACAGTGAAATTGTCGAATTTATTTAACTTGGAACTTATTTAAATGGTTTTTAGAGTGAAATTGTTGAGTTTTTTTTAACTTGGAACTTTTTTTATGGTTTTTATAGTGAAATTGTTGAGTTTTTCTAACTTGGAACTTATTTAAATGGATTCTACAATGAAATTGTTGAGTTTTTTAACTTGGAACTTTATTTTATGGTATTTAGAGTGAAATTGAAGAGTTTATTAACTTGGAAATGTTTTATGGTTTTTATAGTGAATTTGTTGAGTTTTTTAAATTGGAAATGTTTTATGGTTTTTATAGTGAATTTGTTGAGTTTTTTAACTTGGGAATTTTTTATGGATTTGTGAAATTATTGAGTTTTTTAAACTTGGATCTTTTTTTTATGGTTTTTATAGTGAAATTGTTGTGTTTTCTAATTCGGAACTGATTTAAATGGTTTTTATAGTTAAATATTTGAGTTTTTTTTCACTTGGAACTTTTTTTATGGTTTTTATAGTGAAATTGTTGAGTTTTTTTAAATTGGAACTTTTTTTTTATGATTTTTATTGTGAAATTGTTGAGTTTTTTTAAATTGGAACTTATATAAATGGTTTTAATAGTGAAATTGTGAGTTTTTTTAACTTGGATCTTTTTTATGGTTTTTATAGTGAATTTGTTGAGTTTTTTGACTTGGAGATTTTTTATGGATTAGTGAAATTGTTGAGTTTTTTTAACTTGGAACTTATTTAAATTGTTTTTAGAGTGAAATTGTTGTGTTTCTTAACTTGGAACTTTATTTTATGGTATTTATAGTGAAATTGAAGAGTTTTTTAACTTGGAAATATTTTATGGTTTTTATAGTGAAATTGTTGTGTTTTTTAACTCAGAGATTTTTTTTGGATATTATAGTGAAAATGTTGAGGTTTTTTAACTTGGAACTTTTTTTATGGTTTTTATAGTGAAATTGTTGAGTTTTCTAACCTGGAACTTATTTAAATGGTTTTTACAGTGAAATTGTCGAGTTTATTTAACTTGGAACTTATTTAAATGGTTTTTAGAGTGAAATTGTTGAGTTTTTTTTAACTTGGAACTTTTTTTATGGTTTTTATAGTGAAATTGTTGAGTTTTTCTAACTTGGAACTTATTTAAATGGATTCTACAATGAAATTGTTGAGTTTTTTAACTTGGAACTTTATTTTATGGTATTTAGAGTGAAATTGAAGAGTTTATTAACTTGGAAATGTTTTATGGTTTTTATAGTGAATTTGTTGAGTTTTTTAAATTGGAAATGTTTTATGGTTTTTATAGTGAATTTGTTGAGTTTTTTAACTTGGGAATTTTTTATGGATTTGTGAAATTATTGAGTTTTTTAAATTTGGATCTTTTTTTTATGGTTTTTATAGTGAAATTGTTGTGTTTTCTAATTTGGAACTGATTTAAATGGTTTTTATAGTTAAATATTTGAGTTTTTTTTCACTTGGAACTTTTTTTATGGTTTTTATAGTGAAATTGTTGAGTTTTTTTAAATTGGAACTTTTTTTTTAATGATTTTTATTGTGAAATTGTTGAGTTTTTTTAAATTGGAACTTATATAAATGGTTTTAATAGTGAAATTGTTGAGTTTTTTTAACTTGGATCTTTTTTATGGTTTTTATAGTGAATTTGTTGAGTTTTTTGACTTGGAGATTTTTTATGGATTAGTGAAATTGTTGAGTTTTTTAGCTTGGAAATATTTTATGGTTTTTATAGTGAATTTGTTGAGTTTTTTGACTTGGAGATTTTATATGGATTAGTGAAATTGTTGAGTTTTTTTTAACTTGGAACTTATTTAAATGGTTTTTAGAGTGAAATTGTTGTGTTGTTTAACTTGGACTTTATTTTATGGTATATATCGTGAAATTGAAGAGTTTTTTAACTTGGAAATATTTTATGGTTTTTATAGTGAATTTGTTGTGTTTTTTAACTCAGAGATTTTTTTTGGATATTATAGTTAAAATGTTGAGGTTTTTTAACTTGGAACTTTTTTTTTATGGTTTTTATAGTGAAATTGTTGAGTTTTCTAACCTGGAACTTATTTAAATGGTTTTTACAGTGAAATTGTCGAATTTATTTAACTTGGAACTTATTTAAATGGTTTTTAGAGTGAAATTGTTGAGTTTTTTTTAACTTGGAACTTTTTTTATGGTTTTTATAGTGAAATTGTTGAGTTTTTCTAACTTGGAACTTATTTAAATGGATTCTACAATGAAATTGTTGAGTTTTTTAACTTGGAACTTTATTTTATGGTATTTAGAGTGAAATTGAAGAGTTTATTAACTTGGAAATGTTTTATGGTTTTTATAGTGAATTTGTTGAGTTTTTTAAATTGGAAATGTTTTATGGTTTTTATAGTGAATTTGTTGAGTTTTTTAACTTGGGAATTTTTTATGGATTTGTGAAATTATTGAGTTTTTTAAACTTGGATCTTTTTTTTATGGTTTTTATAGTGAAATTGTTGTGTTTTCTAATTCGGAACTGATTTAAATGGTTTTTATAGTTAAATATTTGAGTTTTTTTTCACTTGGAACTTTTTTTATGGTTTTTATAGTGAAATTGTTGAGTTTTTTTAAATTGGAACTTTTTTTTTATGATTTTTATTGTGAAATTGTTGAGTTTTTTTAAATTGGAACTTATATAAATGGTTTTAATAGTGAAATTGTGAGTTTTTTTAACTTGGATCTTTTTTATGGTTTTTATAGTGAATTTGTTGAGTTTTTTGACTTGGAGATTTTTTATGGATTAGTGAAATTGTTGAGTTTTTTTAACTTGGAACTTATTTAAATTGTTTTTAGAGTGAAATTGTTGTGTTTCTTAACTTGGAACTTTATTTTATGGTATTTATAGTGAAATTGAAGAGTTTTTTAACTTGGAAATATTTTATGGTTTTTATAGTGAAATTGTTGTGTTTTTTAACTCAGAGATTTTTTTTGGATATTATAGTGAAAATGTTGAGGTTTTTTAACTTGGAACTTTTTTTATGGTTTTTATAGTGAAATTGTTGAGTTTTCTAACCTGGAACTTATTTAAATGGTTTTTACAGTGAAATTGTCGAGTTTATTTAACTTGGAACTTATTTAAATGGTTTTTAGAGTGAAATTGTTGAGTTTTTTTTAACTTGGAACTTTTTTTATGGTTTTTATAGTGAAATTGTTGAGTTTTTCTAACTTGGAACTTATTTAAATGGATTCTACAATGAAATTGTTGAGTTTTTTAACTTGGAACTTTATTTTATGGTATTTAGAGTGAAATTGAAGAGTTTATTAACTTGGAAATGTTTTATGGTTTTTATAGTGAATTTGTTGAGTTTTTTAAATTGGAAATGTTTTATGGTTTTTATAGTGAATTTGTTGAGTTTTTTAACTTGGGAATTTTTTATGGATTTGTGAAATTATTGAGTTTTTTAAATTTGGATCTTTTTTTTATGGTTTTTATAGTGAAATTGTTGTGTTTTCTAATTTGGAACTGATTTAAATGGTTTTTATAGTTAAATATTTGAGTTTTTTTTCACTTGGAACTTTTTTTATGGTTTTTATAGTGAAATTGTTGAGTTTTTTTAAATTGGAACTTTTTTTTTAATGATTTTTATTGTGAAATTGTTGAGTTTTTTTAAATTGGAACTTATATAAATGGTTTTAATAGTGAAATTGTTGAGTTTTTTTAACTTGGATCTTTTTTATGGTTTTTATAGTGAATTTGTTGAGTTTTTTGACTTGGAGATTTTTTATGGATTAGTGAAATTGTTGAGTTTTTTAGCTTGGAAATATTTTATGGTTTTTATAGTGAATTTGTTGAGTTTTTTGACTTGGAGATTTTATATGGATTAGTGAAATTGTTGAGTTTTTTTTAACTTGGAACTTATTTAAATGGTTTTTAGAGTGAAATTGTTGTGTTGTTTAACTTGGACTTTATTTTATGGTATATATCGTGAAATTGAAGAGTTTTTTAACTTGGAAATATTTTATGGTTTTTATAGTGAATTTGTTGTGTTTTTTAACTCAGAGATTTTTTTTGGATATTATAGTTAAAATGTTGAGGTTTTTTAACTTGGAACTTTTTTTTTATGGTTTTTATAGTGAAATTGTTGAGTTTTCTAACCTGGAACTTATTTAAATGGTTTTTACAGTGAAATTGTCGAATTTATTTAACTTGGAACTTATTTAAATGGTTTTTAGAGTGAAATTGTTGAGTTTTTTTTAACTTGGAACTTTTTTTATGGTTTTTATAGTGAAATTGTTGAGTTTTTCTAACTTGGAACTTATTTAAATGGATTCTACAATGAAATTGTTGAGTTTTTTAACTTGGAACTTTATTTTATGGTATTTAGAGTGAAATTGAAGAGTTTATTAACTTGGAAATGTTTTATGGTTTTTATAGTGAATTTGTTGAGTTTTTTAAATTGGAAATGTTTTATGGTTTTTATAGTGAATTTGTTGAGTTTTTTAACTTGGGAATTTTTTATGGATTTGTGAAATTATTGAGTTTTTTAAACTTGGATCTTTTTTTTATGGTTTTTATAGTGAAATTGTTGTGTTTTCTAATTCGGAACTGATTTAAATGGTTTTTATAGTTAAATATTTGAGTTTTTTTTCACTTGGAACTTTTTTTATGGTTTTTATAGTGAAATTGTTGAGTTTTTTTAAATTGGAACTTTTTTTTTATGATTTTTATTGTGAAATTGTTGAGTTTTTTTAAATTGGAACTTATATAAATGGTTTTAATAGTGAAATTGTTGAGTTTTTTTAACTTGGATCTTTTTTATGGTTTTTATAGTGAATTTGTTGAGTTTTTTGACTTGGAGATTTTTTATGGATTAGTGAAATTGTTGAGTTTTTTTAACTTGGAACTTATTTAAATTGTTTTTAGAGTGAAATTGTTGTGTTTCTTAACTTGGAACTTTATTTTATGGTATTTATAGTGAAATTGAAGAGTTTTTTAACTTGGAAATATTTTATGGTTTTTATAGTGAAATTGTTGTGTTTTTTAACTCAGAGATTTTTTTTGGATATTATAGTGAAAATGTTGAGGTTTTTTAACTTGGAACTTTTTTTATGGTTTTTATAGTGAAATTGTTGAGTTTTCTAACCTGGAACTTATTTAAATGGTTTTTACAGTGAAATTGTCGAATTTATTTAACTTGGAACTTATTTAAATGGTTTTTAGAGTGAAATTGTTGAGTTTTTTTTAACTTGGAACTTTTTTTATGGTTTTTATAGTGAAATTGTTGAGTTTTTCTAACTTGGAACTTATTTAAATGGATTCTACAATGAAATTGTTGAGTTTTTTAACTTGGAACTTTATTTTATGGTATTTAGAGTGAAATTGAAGAGTTTATTAACTTGGAAATGTTTTATGGTTTTTATAGTGAATTTGTTGAGTTTTTTAAATTGGAAATGTTTTATGGTTTTTATAGTGAATTTGTTGAGTTTTTTAACTTGGGAATTTTTTATGGATTTGTGAAATTATTGAGTTTTTTAAACTTGGATCTTTTTTTTTATGGTTTTTATAGTGAAATTGTTGTGTTTTCTAATTCGGAACTGATTTAAATGGTTTTTATAGTTAAATATTTGAGTTTTTTTTCACTTGGAACTTTTTTTATGGTTTTTATAGTGAAATTGTTGAGTTTTTTTAAATTGGAACTTTTTTTTTATGATTTTTATTGTGAAATTGTTGAGTTTTTTTAAATTGGAACTTATATAAATGGTTTTAATAGTGAAATTGTTGAGTTTTTTTAACTTGGATCTTTTTTATGGTTTTTATAGTGAATTTGTTGAGTTTTTTGACTTGGAGATTTTTTATGGATTAGTGAAATTGTTGAGTTTTTTTAACTTGGAACTTATTTAAATTGTTTTTAGAGTGAAATTGTTGTGTTTCTTAACTTGGAACTTTATTTTATGGTATTTATAGTGAAATTGAAGAGTTTTTTAACTTGGAAATATTTTATGGTTTTTATAGTGAAATTGTTGTGTTTTTTAACTCAGAGATTTTTTTTGGATATTATAGTGAAAATGTTGAGGTTTTTTAACTTGGAACTTTTTTTATGGTTTTTATAGTGAAATTGTTGAGTTTTCTAACCTGGAACTTATTTAAATGGTTTTTACAGTGAAATTGTCGAATTTATTTAACTTGGAACTTATTTAAATGGTTTTTAGAGTGAAATTGTTGAGTTTTTTTTAACTTGGAACTTTTTTTATGGTTTTTATAGTGAAATTGTTGAGTTTTTCTAACTTGGAACTTATTTAAATGGATTCTACAATGAAATTGTTGAGTTTTTTAACTTGGAACTTTATTTTATGGTATTTAGAGTGAAATTGAAGAGTTTATTAACTTGGAAATGTTTTATGGTTTTTATAGTGAATTTGTTGAGTTTTTTAAATTGGAAATGTTTTATGGTTTTTATAGTGAATTTGTTGAGTTTTTTAACTTGGGAATTTTTTATGGATTTGTGAAATTATTGAGTTTTTTAAACTTGGATCTTTTTTTTTTTTATGGTTTTTATAGTGAAATTGTTGTGTTTTCTAATTTGGAACTGATTTAAATGGTTTTTATAGTTAAATATTTGAGTTTTTTTTCACATGGAACTTTTTTTATGGTTTTTATAGTGAAATTGTTGAGTTTTTTTCAATTGGAACTTTTTTTTTTATGATTTTTATTGTGAAATTGTTTAGTTTTTTTAAATTGGAACTTATATAAATGGTTTTAATAGTGAAATTGTTGAGTTTTTTTAACTTGGATCTTTTTTATGGTTTTTATAGTGAATTTGTTGAGTTTTTTGACTTGGATATTTTATATGGATTAGTGAAATTGTTGAGTTTTTTTAACTTGGAACTTATTTAAATGGTTTTTAGAGTGAAATTGTTGTGTTTCTTAACTTGGAACTTTATTTTATGGTATTTATAGTGAAATTGAAGAGTTTTTTAACTTGGAAATATTTTATGGTTTTTATAGTGAAATTGTTGTGTTTTTTAACTCAGAGATTTTTTTTGGATATTATAGTTAAAATGTTGAGGTTTTTTAACTTGGAACTTTTTTTTATGGTTTTTATAGTGAAATTGTTGAGTTTTCTAACCTGGAACTTATTTAAATGGTTTTTACAGTGAAATTGTCGAATTTATTTAACTTGGAACTTATTTAAATGGTTTTTAGAGTGAAATTGTTGAGTTTTTTTTTAACTTGGAACTTTTTTTATGGTTTTTATAGTGAAATTGTTGAGTTTTTCTAACTTGGAACTTATTTAAATGGATTCTACAATGAAATTGTTGAGTTTTTTAACTTGGAACTTTATTTTATGGTATTTAGAGTGAAATTGAAAAGTTTATTAACTTGGAAATGTTTTATGGTTTTTATAGTGAATTTGTTGAGTTTTTTAAATTGGAAATGTTTTATGGTTTTTATAGTGAATTTGTTGAGTTTTTTAACTTGGGAATTTTTTATGGATTTGTGAAATTATTGAGTTTTTTAAACTTGGATCTTTTTTTTTATGGTTTTTATAGTGAAATTGTTGTGTTTTCTAATTTGGAACTGATTTAAATGGTTTTTATAGTTAAATATTTGAGTTTTTTTTCACTTGGAACTTTTTTTATGGTTTTTATAGTGAAATTGTTGAGTTTTTTTAAATTGGAACTTTTTTTTTATGATTTTTATTGTGAAATTGTTGAGTTTTTTTAAATTGGAACTTATATAAATGGTTTTAATAGTGAAATTGTTGAGTTTTTTTAACTTGGATCTTTTTTATGGTTTTTATAGTGAATTTGTTGAGTTTTTTGACTTGGAGATTTTTTATGGATTAGTGAAATTGTTGAGTTTTTTTAACTTGGAACTTATTTAAATTGTTTTTAGAGTGAAATTGTTGTGTTTCTTAACTTGGAACTTTATTTTATGGTATTTATAGTGAAATTGAAGAGTTTTTTAACTTGGAAATATTTTATGGTTTTTATAGTGAAATTGTTGTGTTTTTTAACTCAGAGATTTTTTTTGGATATTATAGTGAAAATGTTGAGGTTTTTTAACTTGGAACTTTTTTTATGGTTTTTATAGTGAAATTGTTGAGTTTTCTAACCTGGAACTTATTTAAATGGTTTTTACAGTGAAATTGTCGAGTTTATTTAACTTGGAAGTTATTTAAATGGTTTTTAGAGTGAAATTGTTGAGTTTTTTTTAACTTGGAACTTTTTTTATGGTTTTTATAGTGAAATTGTTGAGTTTTTCTAACTTGGAACTTATTTAAATGGATTCTACAATGAAATTTTTGAGTTTTTTAACTTGGAACTTTATTTTATGGTATTTAGAGTGAAATTGAAGAGTTTATTAACTTGGAAATGTTTTATGGTTTTTATAGTGAATTTGTTGAGTTTTTTAAATTGGAAATGTTTTATGGTTTTTATAGTGAATTTGTTGAGTTTTTTAACTTGGAAATTTTTTATGGATTTGTGAAATTATTGAGTTTTTTAAATTTGGATCTTTTTTTTATGGTTTTTATAGTGAAATTGTTGTGTTTTCTAATTTGGAACTGATTTAAATGGTTTTTATAGTTAAATATTTGAGTTTTTTTTCACTTGGAACTTTTTTTATGGTTTTTATAGTGAAATTGTTGAGTTTTTTTAAATTGGAACTTTTTTTTTTATGATTTTTATTGTGAAATTGTTGAGTTTTTTTAAATTGGAACTTATATAAATGGTTTTAATAGTGAAATTGTTGAGTTTTTTTAACTTGGATCTTTTTTATGGTTTTTATAGTGAATTTGTTGAGTTTTTTGACTTGGAGATTTTTTATGGATTAGTGAAATTGTTGAGTTTTTTAGCTTGGAAATATTTTATGGTTTTTATAGTGAATTTGTTGAGTTTTTTGACTTGGAGATTTTATATGGATTAGTGAAATTGTTGAGTTTTTTTTTAACTTGGAACTTATTTAAATGGTTTTTAGAGTGAAATTGTTGTGTTGTTTAACTTGGAACTTTATTTTATGGTATATATCGTGAAATTGAAGAGTTTTTTAACTTGGAAATATTTTATGGTTTTTATAGTGAATTTGTTGTGTTTTTTAACCCAGAGATTTTTTTTGGATATTATAGTTAAAATGTTGAGGTTTTTTAACTTGGAACTTTTTTTTTATGGTTTTTATAGTGAAATTGTTGAGTTTTCTAACCTGGAACTTATTTAAATGGTTTTTACAGTGAAATTGTCGAATTTATTTAACTTGGAACTTATTTAAATGGTTTTTAGAGTGAAATTGTTGAGTTTTTTTTAACTTGGAACTTTTTTTATGGTTTTTATAGTGAAATTGTTGAGTTTTTCTAACTTGGAACTTATTTAAATGGATTCTACAATGAAATTGTTGAGTTTTTTAACTTGGAACTTTATTTTATGGTATTTAGAGTGAAATTGAAGAGTTTATTAACTTGGAAATGTTTTATGGTTTTTATAGTGAATTTGTTGAGTTTTTTAAATTGGAAATGTTTTATGGTTTTTATAGTGAATTTGTTGAGTTTTTTAACTTGGGAATTTTTTATGGATTTGTGAAATTATTGAGTTTTTTAAACTTGGATCTTTTTTTTTTATGGTTTTTATAGTGAAATTGTTGTGTTTTCTAATTTGGAACTGATTTAAATGGTTTTTATAGTTAAATATTTGAGTTTTTTTTCACTTGGAACTTTTTTTATGGTTTTTATAGTGAAATTGTTGAGTTTTTTTAAATTGGAACTTTTTTTTAATGATTTTTATTGTGAAATTGTTGAGTTTTTTTAAATTGGAACTTATATCAATGGTTTTAATAGTGAAATTGTTGAGTTTTTTTAACTTGGATCTTTTTTATGGTTTTTATAGTGAATTTGTTGAGTTTTTTGACTTGGAGATTTTTTATGGATTAGTGAAATTGTTGAGTTTTTTTAACTTGGAACTTATTTAAATTGTTTTTAGAGTGAAATTGTTGTGTTTCTTAACTTGGAACTTTATTTTATGGTATTTATAGTGAAATTGAAGAGTTTTTTAACTTGGAAATATTTTATGGTTTTTATAGTGAAATTGTTGTGTTTTTTAACTCAGAGATTTTTTTTGGATATTATAGTGAAAATGTTGAGGTTTATTAACTTGGAACTTTTTTTATGGTTTTTATAGTGAAATTGTTGAGTTTTCTAACCTGGAACTTATTTAAATGGTTTTTACAGTGAAATTGTCGAGTTTATTTAACTTGGAACTTATTTAAATGGTTTTTAGAGTGAAATTGTTGAGTTTTTTTTTAACTTGGAACTTTTTTTATGGTTTTTATAGTGAAATTGTTGAGTTTTTCTAACTTGGAACTTATTTAAATGGATTCTACAATGAAATTGTTGAGTTTTTTAACTTGGAACTTTATTTTATGGTATTTAGAGTGAAATTGAAGAGTTTATTAACTTGGAAATGTTTTATGGTTTTTATAGTGAATTTGTTGAGTTTTTTAAATTGGAAATGTTTTATGGTTTTTATAGTGAATTTGTTGAGTTTTTTAACTTGGAAATTTTTTATGGATTTGTGAAATTATTGAGTTTTTTAAATTTGGATCTTTTTTTTATGGTTTTTATAGTGAAATTGTTGTGTTTTCTAATTTGGAACTGATTTAAATGGTTTTTATAGTTAAATATTTGAGTTTTTTTCACTTGGAACTTTTTTTATGGTTTTTATAGTGAAATTGTTGAGTTTTTTTAAATTGGAACTTTTTTTTTTATGATTTTTATTGTGAAATTGTTGAGTTTTTTTAAATTGGAACTTATATAAATGGTTTTAATAGTGAAATTGTTGAGTTTTTTTAACTTGGATCTTTTTTATGGTTTTTATAGTGAATTTGTTGAGTTTTTTGACTTGGAGATTTTTTATGGATTAGTGAAATTGTTGAGTTTTTTAGCTTGGAAATATTTTATGGTTTTTATAGTGAATTTGTTGAGTTTTTTGACTTGGAGATTTTTTATGGATTAGTGAAATTGTTGAGTTTTTTTTAACTTGGAACTTATTTAAATGGTTTTTAGAGTGAAATTGTTGTGTTTCTTAACTTGGAACTTTATTTTATGGTATATATCGTGAAATTGAAGAGTTTTTTAACTTGGAAATATTTTATGGTTTTTATAGTGAATTTGTTGTGTTTTTTAACTCAGAGATTTTTTTTGGATATTATAGTTAAAATGTTGAGGTTTTTTAACTTGGAACTTTTTTTTTTATGGTTTTTATAGTGAAATTGTTGAGTTTTCTAACCTGGAACTTATTTAAATGGTTTTTACAGTGAAATTGTCGAATTTATTTAACTTGGAACTTATTTAAATGGTTTTTAGAGTGAAATTGTTGAGTTTTTTTTAACTTGGAACTTTTTTTATGGTTTTTATAGTGAAATTGTTGAGTTTTTCTAACTTGGAACTTATTTAAATGGATTCTACAATGAAATTGTTGAGTTTTTTAACTTGGAACTTTATTTTATGGTATTTAGAGTGAAATTGAAGAGTTTATTAACTTGGAAATGTTTTATGGTTTTTATAGTGAATTTGTTGAGTTTTTTAAATTGGAAATGTTTTATGGTTTTTATAGTGAATTTGTTGAGTTTTTTAACTTGGGAATTTTTTATGGATTTGTGAAATTATTGAGTTTTTTAAACATGGATCTTTTTTTTTATGGTTTTTATAGTGAAATTGTTGTGTTTTCTAATTTGGAACTGATTTAAATGGTTTTTATAGTTAAATATTTGAGTTTTTTTTCACTTGGAACTTTTTTTATGGTTTTTATAGTGAAATTGTTGAGTTTTTTTAAATTGGAGCTTTTTTTTTATGATTTTTATTGTGAAATTGTTGAGTTTTTTTAAATTGGAACTTATATAAGTGGTTTTAATAGTGAAATTGTTGAGTTTTTTTAACTTGGATCTTTTTTATGGTTTTTATAGTGAATTTGTTGAGTTTTTTGACTTGGAGATTTTTTATGGATTAGTGAAATTGTTGAGTTTTTTTAACTTGGAACTTATTTAAATTGTTTTTAGAGTGAAATTGTTGTGTTTCTTAACTTGGAACTTTATTTGATGGTATTTATAGTGAAATTGAAGAGTTTTTTAACTTGGAAATATTTTATGGTTTTTATAGTGAAATTGTTGTGTTTTTTAACTCAGAGATTTTTTTTGGATATTATAGTGAAAATGTTGAGGTTTATTAACTTGGAACTTTTTTTATGGTTTTTATAGTGAAATTGTTGAGTTTTCTAACCTGGAACTTATTTAAATGGTTTTTACAGTGAAATTGTCGAGTTTATTTAACTTGGAACTTATTTAAATGGTTTTTAGAGTGAAATTGTTGAGTTTTTTTTTAACTTGGAACTTTTTTTATGGTTTTTATAGTGAAATTGTTGAGTTTTTCTAACTTGGAACTTATTTAAATGGATTCTACAATGAAATTGTTGAGTTTTTTAACTTGGAACTTTATTTTATGGTATTTAGAGTGAAATTGAAGAGTTTATTAACTTGGAAATGTTTTATGGTTTTTATAGTGAATTTGTTGAGTTTTTTAAATTGGAAATGTTTTATGGTTTTTATAGTGAATTTGTTGAGTTTTTTAACTTGGAAATTTTTTATGGATTTGTGAAATTATTGAGTTTTTTAAATTTGGATCTTTTTTTTATGGTTTTTATAGTGAAATTGTTGTGTTTTCTAATTTGGAACTGATTTAAATGGTTTTTATAGTTAAATATTTGAGTTTTTTTTCACTTGGAACTTTTTTTATGGTTTTTATAGTGAAATTGTTGAGTTTTTTTAAATTGGAACTTTTTTTTTTATGATTTTTATTGTGAAATTGTTGAGTTTTTTTAAATTGGAACTTATATAAATGGTTTTAATAGTGAAATTGATGAGTTTTTTTAACTTGGATCTTTTTTATGGTTTTTATAGTGAATTTGTTGAGTTTTTTGACTTGGAGATTTTTTATGGATTAGTGAAATTGTTGAGTTTTTTAGCTTGGAAATATTTTATGGTTTTTATAGTGAATTTGTTGAGTTTTTTGACTTGGAGATTTTATATGGATTAGTGAAATTGTTGAGTTTTTTTTAACTTGGAACTTATTTAAATGGTTTTTAGAGTGAAATTGTTGTGTTGTTTAACTTGGAACTTTATTTTATGGTATATATCGTGAAATTGAAGAGTTTTTTAACTTGGAAATATTTTATGGTTTTTATAGTGAATTTGTTGTGTTTTTTAACTCAGAGATTTTTTTTGGATATTATAGTTAAAATGTTGAGGTTTTTTAACTTGGAACTTTTTTTTTATGGTTTTTATAGTGAAATTGTTGAGTTTTCTAACCTGGAACTTATTTAAATGGTTTTTACAGTGAAATTGTCGAATTTATTTAACTTGGAACTTATTTAAATGGTTTTTAGAGTGAAATTGTTGAGTTTTTTTTAACTTGGAACTTTTTTTATGGTTTTTATAGTGAAATTGTTGAGTTTTTCTAACTTGGAACTTATTTAAATGGATTCTACAATGAAATTGTTGAGTTTTTTAACTTGGAACTTTATTTTATGGTATTTAGAGTGAAATTGAAGAGTTTATTAACTTGGAAATGTTTTATGGTTTTTATAGTGAATTTGTTGAGTTTTTTAAATTGGAAATGTTTTATGGTTTTTATAGTGAATTTGTTGAGTTTTTTAACTTGGGAATTTTTTATGGATTTGTGAAATTATTGAGTTTTTTAAACATGGATCTTTTTTTTTATGGTTTTTATAGTGAAATTGTTGTGTTTTCTAATTTGGAACTGATTTAAATGGTTTTTATAGTTAAATATTTGAGTTTTTTTTCACTTGGAACTTTTTTTATGGTTTTTATAGTGAAATTGTTGAGTTTTTTTAAATTGGAACTTTTTTTTAATGATTTTTATTGTGAAATTGTTGAGTTTTTTTAAATTGGAACTTATATAAATGGTTTTAATAGTGAAATTGTTGAGTTTTTTTAACTTGGATCTTTTTTATGGTTTTTATAGTGAATTTGTTGAGTTTTTTGACTTGGAGATTTTTTATGGATTAGTGAAATTGTTGAGTTTTTTTAACTTGGAACTTATTTAAATTGTTTTTAGAGTGAAATTGTTGTGTTTCTTAACTTGGAACTTTATTTGATGGTATTTATAGTGAAATTGAAGAGTTTTTTAACTTGGAAATATTTTATGGTTTTTATAGTGAAATTGTTGTGTTTTTTAACTCAGAGATTTTTTTTGGATATTATAGTGAAAATGTTGAGGTTTATTAACTTGGAACTTTTTTTATGGTTTTTATAGTGAAATTGTTGAGTTTTCTAACCTGGAACTTATTTAAATGGTTTTTACAGTGAAATTGTCGAGTTTATTTAACTTGGAACTTATTTAAATGGTTTTTAGAGTGAAATTGTTGAGTTTTTTTTTAACTTGGAACTTTTTTTATGGTTTTTATAGTGAAATTGTTGAGTTTTTCTAACTTGGAACTTATTTAAATGGATTCTACAATGAAATTGTTGAGTTTTTTAACTTGGAACTTTATTTTATGGTATTTAGAGTGAAATTGAAGAGTTTATTAACTTGGAAATGTTTTATGGTTTTTATAGTGAATTTGTTGAGTTTTTTAAATTGGAAATGTTTTATGGTTTTTATAGTGAATTTGTTGAGTTTTTTAACTTGGAAATTTTTTATGGATTTGTGAAATTATTGAGTTTTTTAAATTTGGATCTTTTTTTTATGGTTTTTATAGTGAAATTGTTGTGTTTTCTAATTTGGAACTGATTTAAATGGTTTTTATAGTTAAATATTTGAGTTTTTTTTCACTTGGAACTTTTTTTATGGTTTTTATAGTGAAATTGTTGAGTTTTTTTAAATTGGAACTTTTTTTTTTATGATTTTTATTGTGAAATTGTTGAGTTTTTTTAAATTGGAACTTATATAAATGGTTTTAATAGTGAAATTGTTGAGTTTTTTTAACTTGGATCTTTTTTATGGTTTTTATAGTGAATTTGTTGAGTTTTTTGACTTGGAGATTTTTTATGGATTAGTGAAATTGTTGAGTTTTTTAGCTTGGAAATATTTTATGGTTTTTATAGTGAATTTGTTGAGTTTTTTGACTTGGAGATTTTATATGGATTAGTGAAATTGTTGAGTTTTTTTTAACTTGGAACTTATTTAAATGGTTTTTAGAGTGAAATTGTTGTGTTGTTTAACTTGGAACTTTATTTTATGGTATATATCGTGAAATTGAAGAGTTTTTTAACTTGGAAATATTTTATGGTTTTTATAGTGAATTTGTTGTGTTTTTTAACTCAGAGATTTTTTTTGGATATTATAGTTAAAATGTTGAGGTTTTTTAACTTGGAACTTTTTTTTTATGGTTTTTATAGTGAAATTGTTGAGTTTTCTAACCTGGAACTTATTTAAATGGTTTTTACAGTGAAATTGTCGAATTTATTTAACTTGGAACTTATTTAAATGGTTTTTAGAGTGAAATTGTTGAGTTTTTTTTAACTTGGAACTTTTTTTATGGTTTTTATAGTGAAATTGTTGAGTTTTTCTAACTTGGAACTTATTTAAATGGATTCTACAATGAAATTGTTGAGTTTTTTAACTTGGAACTTTATTTTATGGTATTTAGAGTGAAATTGAAGAGTTTATTAACTTGGAAATGTTTTATGGTTTTTATAGTGAATTTGTTGAGTTTTTTAAATTGGAAATGTTTTATGGTTTTTATAGTGAATTTGTTGAGTTTTTTAACTTGGGAATTTTTTATGGATTTGTGAAATTATTGAGTTTTTTAAACTTGGATCTTTTTTTTTATGGTTTTTATAGTGAAATTGTTGTGTTTTCTAATTTGGAACTGATTTAAATGGTTTTTATAGTTAAATATTTGAGTTTTTTTTCACTTGGAACTTTTTTTATGGTTTTTATAGTGAAATTGTTGAGTTTTTTTAAATTGGAACTTTTTTTTTATGATTTTTATTGTGAAATTGTTGAGTTTTTTTAAATTGGAACTTATATAAATGGTTTTAATAGTGAAATTGTTGAGTTTTTTTAACTTGGATCTTTTTTATGGTTTTTATAGTGAATTTGTTGAGTTTTTTGACTTGGAGATTTTTTATGGATTAGTGAAATTGTTGAGTTTTTTTAACTTGGAACTTATTTAAATTGTTTTTAGAGTGAAATTGTTGTGTTTCTTAACTTGGAACTTTATTTTATGGTATTTATAGTGAAATTGAAGAGTTTTTTAACTTGGAAATATTTTATGGTTTTTATAGTGAAATTGTTGTGTTTTTTAACTCAGATATTTTTTTTGGATATTATAGTGAAAATGTTGAGGTTTATTAACTTGGAACTTTTTTTATGGTTTTTATAGTGAAATTGTTGAGTTTTCTAACCTGGAACTTATTTAAATGGTTTTTACAGTGAAATTGTCGAGTTTATTTAACTTGGAACTTATTTAAATGGTTTTTAGAGTGAAATTGTTGAGTTTTTTTTAACTTGGAACTTTTTTTATGGTTTTTATAGTGAAATTGTTGAGTTTTTCTAACTTGGAACTTATTTAAATGGATTCTACAATGAAATTGTTGAGTTTTTTAACTTGGAACTTTATTTTATGGTATTTAGAGTGAAATTGAAGAGTTTATTAACTTGGAAATGTTTTATGGTTTTTATAGTGAATTTGTTGAGTTTTTTAAATTGGAAATGTTTTATGGTTTTTATAGTGAATTTGTTGAGTTTTTTAACTTGGAAATTTTTTATGGATTTGTGAAATTATTGAGTTTTTTAAATTTGGATCTTTTTTTTATGGTTTTTATAGTGAAATTGTTGTGTTTTCTAATTTGGAACTGATTTAAATGGTTTTTATAGTTAAATATTTGAGTTTTTTTTCACTTGGAACTTTTTTTATGGTTTTTATAGTGAAATTGTTGAGTTTTTTTAAATTGGAACTTTTTTTTTTATGATTTTTATTGTGAAATTGTTGAGTTTTTTTAAATTGGAACTTATATAAATGGTTTTAATAGTGAAATTGTTGAGTTTTTTTAACTTGGATCTTTTTTATGGTTTTTATAGTGAATTTGTTGAGTTTTTTGACTTGGAGATTTTTTATGGATTAGTGAAATTGTTGAGTTTTTTAGCTTGGAAATATTTTATGGTTTTTATAGTGAATTTGTTGAGTTTTTTGACTTGGAGATTTTATATGGATTAGTGAAATTGTTGAGTTTTTTTTAACTTGGAACTTATTTAAATGGTTTTTAGAGTGAAATTGTTGTGTTGTTTAACTTTGAACTTTATTTTATGGTATATATCGTGAAATTGAAGAGTTTTTTAACTTGGAAATATTTTATGGTTTTTATAGTGAATTTGTTGTGTTTTTTAACTCAGAGATTTTTTTTGGATATTATAGTTAAAATGTTGAGGTTTTTTAACTTGGAACTTTTTTTTTATGGTTTTTATAGTGAAATTGTTGAGTTTTCTAACCTGGAACTTATTTAAATGGTTTTTACAGCGAAATTGTCGAATTTATTTAACTTGGAACTTATTTAAATGGTTTTTAGAGTGAAATTGTTGAGTTTTTTTTAACTTGGAACTTTTTTTATGGTTTTTATAGTGAAATTGTTGAGTTTTTCTAACTTGGAACTTATTTAAATGGATTCTACAATGAAATTTTTGAGTTTTTTAACTTGGAACTTTATTTTATGGTATTTAGAGTGAAATTGAAGAGTTTATTAACTTGGAAATGTTTTATGGTTTTTATAGTGAATTTGTTGAGTTTTTTAAATTGGAAATGTTTTATGGTTTTTATAGTGAATTTGTTGAGTTTTTTAACTTGGGAATTTTTTATGGATTTGTGAAATTATTGAGTTTTTTAAACTTGGATCTTTTTTTTTATGGTTTTTATAGTGAAATTGTTGTGTTTTCTAATTTGGAACTGATTTAAATGGTTTTTATAGTTAAATATTTGAGTTTTTTTTCACTTGGAACTTTTTTTATGGTTTTTATAGTGAAATTGTTGAGTTTTTTTAAATTGGAACTTTTTTTTTATGATTTTTATTGTGAAATTGTTGAGTTTTTTTAAATTGGAACTTATATAAATGGTTTTAATAGTGAAATTGTTGAGTTTTTTTAACTTGGATCTTTTTTATGGTTTTTATAGTGAATTTGTTGAGTTTTTTGACTTGGAGATTTTTTATGGATTAGTGAAATTGTTGAGTTTTTTTAACTTGGAACTTATTTAAATTGTTTTTAGAGTGAAATTGTTGTGTTTCTTAACTTGGAACTTTATTTTATGGTATTTATAGTGAAATTGAAGAGTTTTTTAACTTGGAAATATTTTATGGTTTTTATAGTGAAATTGTTGTGTTTTTTAACTCAGAGATTTTTTTTGGATATTATAGTGAAAATGTTGAGGTTTATTAACTTGGAACTTTTTTTATGGTTTTTATAGTGAAATTGTTGAGTTTTCTAACCTGGAACTTATTTAAATGGTTTTTACAGTGAAATTGTCGAGTTTATTTAACTTGGAACTTATTTAAATGGTTTTTAGAGTGAAATTGTTGAGTTTTTTTTAACTTGGAACTTTTTTTATGGTTTTTATAGTGAAATTGTTGAGTTTTTCTAACTTGGAACTTATTTAAATGGATTCTACAATGAAATTGTTGAGTTTTTTAACTTGGAACTTTATTTTATGGTATTTAGAGTGAAATTGAAGAGTTTATTAACTTGGAAATGTTTTATGGTTTTTATAGTGAATTTGTTGAGTTTTTTAAATTGGAAATGTTTTATGGTTTTTATAGTGAATTTGTTGAGTTTTTTAACTTGGAAATTTTTTATGGATTTGTGAAATTATTGAGTTTTTTAAATTTGGATCTTTTTTTTATGGTTTTTATAGTGAAATTGTTGTGTTTTCTAATTTGGAACTGATTTAAATGGTTTTTATAGTTAAATATTTGAGTTTTTTTTCACTTGGAACTTTTTTTATGGTTTTTATAGTGAAATTGTTGAGTTTTTTTAAATTGGAACTTTTTTTTTTTATGATTTTTATTGTGAAATTGTTGAGTTTTTTTAAATTGGAACTTATATAAATGGTTTTAATAGTGAAATTGTTGAGTTTTTTTAACTTGGATCTTTTTTATGGTTTTTATAGTGAATTTGTTGAGTTTTTTGACTTGGAGATTTTTTATGGATTAGTGAAATTGTTGAGTTTTTTAGCTTGGAAATATTTTATGGTTTTTATAGTGAATTTGTTGAGTTTTTTGACTTGGAGATTTTATATGGATTAGTGAAATTGTTGAGTTTTTTTTAACTTGGAACTTATTTAAATGGTTTTTAGAGTGAAATTGTTGTGTTGTTTAACTTGGAACTTTATTTTATGGTATATATCGTGAAATTGAAGAGTTTTTTAACTTGGAAATATTTTATGGTTTTTATAGTGAATTTGTTGTGTTTTTTAACTCAGAGATTTTTTTTGGATATTATAGTTAAAATGTTGAGGTTTTTTAACTTGGAACTTTTTTTTTATGGTTTTTATAGTGAAATTGTTGAGTTTTCTAACCTGGAACTTATTTAAATGGTTTTTACAGTGAAATTGTCGAATTTATTTAACTTGGAACTTATTTAAATGGTTTTAGAGTGAAATTGTTGAGTTTTTTTTAACTTGGAACTTTTTTTATGGTTTTTATAGTGAAATTGTTGAGTTTTTCTAACTTGGAACTTATTTAAATGGATTCTACAATGAAATTGTTGAGTTTTTTAACTTGGAACTTTATTTTATGGTATTTAGAGTGAAATTGAAGAGTTTATTAACTTGGAAATGTTTTATGGTTTTTATAGTGAATTTGTTGAGTTTTTTAAATTGGAAATGTTTTATGGTTTTTATAGTGAATTTGTTGAGTTTTTTAACTTGGGAATTTTTTATGGATTTGTGAAATTATTGAGTTTTTTAAACTTGGATCTTTTTTTTATGGTTTTTATAGTGAAATTGTTGTGTTTTCTAATTTGGAACTGATTTAAATGGTTTTTATAGTTAAATATTTGAGTTTTTTTTCACTTGGAACTTTTTTTATGGTTTTTATAGTGAAATTGTTGAGTTTTTTTAAATTGGAACTTTTTTTTTATGATTTTTATTGTGAAATTGTTGAGTTTTTTTAAATTGGAACTTATATAAATGGTTTTAATAGTGAAATTGTTGAGTTTTTTTAACTTGGATCTTTTTTATGGTTTTTATAGTGAATTTGTTGAGTTTTTTGACTTGGAGATTTTTTATGGATTAGTGAAATTGTTGAGTTTTTTTAACTTGGAACTTATTTAAATTGTTTTTAGAGTGAAATTGTTGTGTTTCTTAACTTGGAACTTTATTTTATGGTATTTATAGTGAAATTGAAGAGTTTTTTAACTTGGAAATATTTTATGGTTTTTATAGTGAAATTGTTGTGTTTTTTAACTCAGAGATTTTTTTTTGGATATTATAGTGAAAATGTTGAGGTTTATTAACTTGGAACTTTTTTTATGGTTTTTATAGTGAAATTGTTGAGTTTTCTAACCTGGAACTTATTTAAATGGTTTTTACAGTGAAATTGTCGAGTTTATTTAACTTGGAACTTATTTAAATGGTTTTTAGAGTGAAATTGTTGAGTTTTTTTTAACTTGGAACTTTTTTTATGGTTTTTATAGTGAAATTGAAGAGTTTTTCTAACTTGGAACTTATTTAAATGGATTCTACAATGAAATTGTTGAGTTTTTTAACTTGGAACTTTATTTTATGGTATTTAGAGTGAAATTGAAGAGTTTATTAACTTGGAAATGTTTTATGGTTTTTATAGTGAATTTGTTGAGTTTTTTAAATTGGAAATGTTTTATGGTTTTTATAGTGAATTTGTTGAGTTTTTTAACTTGGAAATTTTTTATGGATTTGTGAAATTATTGAGTTTTTTAAATTTGGATCTTTTTTTTATGGTTTTTATAGTGAAATTGTTGTGTTTTCTAATTTGGAACTGATTTAAATGGTTTTTATAGTTAAATATTTGAGTTTTTTTTCACTTGGAACTTTTTTTATGGTTTTTATAGTGAAATTGTTGAGTTTTTTTAAATTGGAACTTTTTTTTTTATGATTTTTATTGTGAAATTGTTGAGTTTTTTTAAATTGGAACTTATATAAATGGTTTTAATAGTGAAATTGTTGAGTTTTTTTAACTTGGATCTTTTTTATGGTTTTTATAGTGAATTTGTTGAGTTTTTTGACTTGGAGATTTTTTATGGATTAGTGAAATTGTTGAGTTTTTTAGCTTGGAAATATTTTATGGTTTTTATAGTGAATTTGTTGAGTTTTTTGACTTGGAGATTTTATATGGATTAGTGAAATTGTTGAGTTTTTTTTAACTTGGAACTTATTTAAATGGTTTTTAGAGTGAAATTGTTGTGTTGTTTAACTTTGAACTTTATTTTATGGTATATATCGTGAAATTGAAGAGTTTTTTAACTTGGAAATATTTTATGGTTTTTATAGTGAATTTGTTGTGTTTTTTAACTCAGAGATTTTTTTTGGATATTATAGTTAAAATGTTGAGGTTTTTTAACTTGGAACTTTTTTTTTATGGTTTTTATAGTGAAATTGTTGAGTTTTCTAACCTGGAACTTATTTAAATGGTTTTTACAGCGAAATTGTCGAATTTATTTAACTTGGAACTTATTTAAATGGTTTTTAGAGTGAAATTGTTGAGTTTTTTTTAACTTGGAACTTTTTTTATGGTTTTTATAGTGAAATTGTTGAGTTTTTCTAACTTGGAACTTATTTAAATGGATTCTACAATGAAATTTTTGAGTTTTTTAACTTGGAACTTTATTTTATGGTATTTAGAGTGAAATTGAAGAGTTTATTAACTTGGAAATGTTTTATGGTTTTTATAGTGAATTTGTTGAGTTTTTTAAATTGGAAATGTTTTATGGTTTTTATAGTGAATTTGTTGAGTTTTTTAACTTGGGAATTTTTTATGGATTTGTGAAATTATTGAGTTTTTTAAACTTGGATCTTTTTTTTATGGTTTTTATAGTGAAATTGTTGTGTTTTCTAATTTGGAACTGATTTAAATGGTTTTTATAGTTAAATATTTGAGTTTTTTTTCACTTGGAACTTTTTTTATGGTTTTTATAGTGAAATTGTTGAGTTTTTTTAAATTGGAACTTTTTTTTTTATGATTTTTATTGTGAAATTGTTGAGTTTTTTTAAATTGGAACTTATATAAATGGTTTTAATAGTGAAATTGTTGAGTTTTTTTAACTTGGATCTTTTTTATGGTTTTTATAGTGAATTTGTTGAGTTTTTTGACTTGGAGATTTTTTATGGATTAGTGAAATTGTTGAGTTTTTTAGCTTGGAAATATTTTATGGTTTTTATAGTGAATTTGTTGAGTTTTTTGACTTGGAGATTTTATATGGATTAGTGAAATTGTTGAGTTTTTTTTAACTTGGAACTTATTTAAATGGTTTTTAGAGTGAAATTGTTGTGTTGTTTAACTTTGAACTTTATTTTATGGTATATATCGTGAAATTGAAGAGTTTTTTAACTTGGAAATATTTTATGGTTTTTATAGTGAATTTGTTGTGTTTTTTAACTCAGAGATTTTTTTTGGATATTATAGTTAAAATGTTGAGGTTTTTTAACTTGGAACTTTTTTTTTATGGTTTTTATAGTGAAATTGTTGAGTTTTCTAACCTGGAACTTATTTAAATGGTTTTTACAGCGAAATTGTCGAATTTATTTAACTTGGAACTTATTTAAATGGTTTTTAGAGTGAAATTGTTGAGTTTTTTTTAACTTGGAACTTTTTTTATGGTTTTTATAGTGAAATTGTTGAGTTTTTCTAACTTGGAACTTATTTAAATGGATTCTACAATGAAATTTTTGAGTTTTTTAACTTGGAACTTTATTTTATGGTATTTAGAGTGAAATTGAAGAGTTTATTAACTTGGAAATGTTTTATGGTTTTTATAGTGAATTTGTTGAGTTTTTTAAATTGGAAATGTTTTATGGTTTTTATAGTGAATTTGTTGAGTTTTTTAACTTGGGAATTTTTTATGGATTTGTGAAATTATTGAGTTTTTTAAACTTGGATCTTTTTTTTATGGTTTTTATAGTGAAATTGTTGTGTTTTCTAATTTGGAACTGATTTAAATGGTTTTTATAGTTAAATATTTGAGTTTTTTTTCACTTGGAACTTTTTTTATGGTTTTTATAGTGAAATTGTTGAGTTTTTTTAAATTGGAACTTTTTTTTTATGATTTTTATTGTGAAATTGTTGAGTTTTTTTTAAATTGGAACTTATATAAATGGTTTTAATAGTGAAATTGTTGAGTTTTTTTAACTTGGATCTTTTTTATGGTTATTATAGTGAATTTGTTGAGTTTTTTGACTTGGAGATTTTTTATGGATTAGTGAAATTGTTGAGTTTTTTTAACTTGGAACTTATTTAAATTGTTTTTAGAGTGAAATTGTTGTGTTTCTTAACTTGGAACTTTATTTTATGGTATTTATAGTGAAATTGAAGAGTTTTTTAACTTGGAAATATTTTATGGTTTTTATAGTGAAATTGTTGTGTTTTTTAACTCAGAGATTTTTTTGGGATATTATAGTGAAAGTGTTGAGGTTTTTTAACTTGGAACTTTTTTTATGGTTTTTATAGGGAAATTGATGAGTTTTCTAACCTGGAACTTATTTAAATGGTTTTTACAGTGAAATTGTCGAGTTTATTTAACTTGGAACTTATTTAAATGGTTTTTAGAGTGAAATTGTTGAGTTTTTTTTAACTTGGAACTCTTTTTAATGGTTTTTATAGTGAAATTGTTGAGTTTTTCTAACTTGGAACTTATTTAAATGGATTCTACAATGAAATTGTTGAGTTTTTTAACTTGGAACTTTATTTTATGGTATTTAGAGTGAAATTGAAGAGTTTATTAACTTGGAAATGTTTTATGGTTTTTATAGTGAATTTGTTGAGTTTTTTAAATTGGAAATGTTTTATGGTTTTTATAGTGAATTTGTTGAGTTTTTTAACTTGGTAATTTTTTACGGATTTGTGAAATTATTTAGTTTTTTTAACTTGGATCTTTTTTTATGGTTTTTATAATAAAATTGTTGTGTTTTCTAATTTGGAACTTATTTAAATGGTTTTTATAGTTAAATATTTGAGATTTTTTTCACTTGAAACTTTTTTTTTTATGGTTTTTATAGTGAAATTGTTGAGTTTTTTTAAATTGGAACTTTTTTTTTATGATTTTTATTGTAAAATTGTTGAGTTTTTTTAACTTGGAACTTATATAAATGGTTTTAATAGTGAAATTGTTGAGTTTTTTTAACTTGGATCTTTTTTATGGTTTTTATAGTGAATTTGTTGAGTTTTTTAACTTGGAACTTTATTTTATGGTATTTAGAGTGAAATTGAAGAGTTTATTAACTTTGAAATGTTTTATGGTTTTTATAGTGAAATTGTTGAGTTTTTTTAAATTGGAACTTTTTTTTTATGATTTTTATTGTAAAATTGTTGAGTTTTTTTAACTTGGAACTTATATAAATGGTTTTAATAGTGAAATTGTTGAGTTTTTTTAACTTGATCTTTTTTATGGTTTTTATAGTAAATTTGTTGAGTTTTTTAACTTGGAACTTTATTTTATGGTATTTATAGTAAAATTGTTGAGTTTTTTAGCTTGGAAATATTTTCTGGTTTTTATAGTGAATTTGTTGAGTTTTTTGACTTGGAGATTTTATATGGATTAGTGAAATTGTTGAGTTTTTTTAACTTGGAACTTATTTAAATGGTTTTTAGAGTGAAATTGTTGTGTTTTTTAACTTGGAACTTTATTTTATGGTATATATCGTGAAATTGAAGAGTTTTTTAACTTGGAAATATTTTATAGTTTTTATAGTGAATTTGTTGTGTTTTTTAACTCAGAGACTTTTTTTGGATATTATAGTGAAAATGTTGAGGTTTTTTAACTTGGAACTTTTTTTATGGTTTTTATAGTGAAATTGTTGAGTTTTCTAACCTGGAACTTATTTAAATGGTTTTTACAGTGAAATTGTCGAGTTTATTTAACTTGGAACTTATTTAAATGGTTTTTAGAGTGTAATTGTTGAGTTTTTTTTAACTTGGAACTTTTTTTATGGTTTTTATAGTGAAATTGTTGAGTTTTTCTAACTTGGAACTTATTTAAATGGATTCTACAATGAAATTGTTGAGTTTTTTAACTTGGAACTTTATTTTATGGTATTTAGAGTGAAATTGAAGAGTTTATTAACTTGGAAATGTTTTATGGTTTTTATAGTGAATTTGTTGAGTTTTTTAAATTGGAAATGTTATATGGATTAGTGAAATTGTTGAGTTTTTTTAACTTGGAACTTATTTAAATGGTTTTTAGAGTGAAATTGTTGTGTTTTTTAACTTGGAACTTTATTTTATGGTATATATCGTGAAATTGAAGAGTTTTTTAACTTGGAAATATTTTATAGTTTTTATAGTGAATTTGTTGTGTTTTTTAACTCAGAGACTTTTTTTGGATATTATAGTGAAAATGTTGAGGTTTTTTAACTTGGAACTTTTTTTTATGGTTTTTATAGTGAAATTGTTGAGTTTTCTAACCTGGAACTTATTTAAATGGTTTTTACAGTGAAATTTTCGAGTTTATTTAACTTGGAACTTATTTAAATGGTTTTTAGTGTGAAATTGTTGAGTTTTTTTTAACTTGGAACTTTTTTTAATGGTTTTTATAGTGAAATTGTTGAGTTTTTCTAACTTGGAACTTATTTAAATGGATTCTACAATGAAATTGTTGAGTTTTTTAACTTGGAACTTTATTTTATGGTATTTAGAGTGAAATTGAAGAGTTTATTAACTTGGAAATGTTTTATGGTTTTTATAGTGAATTTGTTGAGTTTTTTAAATTGGAAATGTTTTATGGTTTTTATAGTGAATTTGTTGAGTTTTTTAACTTGGAAATTTTTTACGGATTTGTGAAATTATTGAGTTTTTTTAACTTGGATCTTTTTTTATGGTTTTTATAGTAAAATTGTTGTGTTTTCTAATTTGGAACTGATTTAAATGGTTTTTATAGTTAAATATTTGAGTTTTTTTCACTTGAAACTTTTTTTTATGGTTTTTATAGTGAAATTGTTGAGTTTTTTTAAATTGGAACTTTTTTTTTATGATTTTTATTGTAAAATTGTTGAGTTTTTTTAACTTGGAACTTATATAAATGGTTTTAATAGTGAAATTGTTGAGTTTTTTTAACTTGGATCTTTTTTATGGTTTTTATAGTGAATTTGTTGAGTTTTTTAACTTGGAACTTTATTTTATGGTATTTAGAGTGAAATTGAAGAGTTTATTAACTTGGAAATGTTTTATGGTTTTTATAGTGAAATTGTTGAGTTTTTTTAAATTGGAACTTTTTTTTTATGATTTTTATTGTAAAATTGTTGAGTTTTTTTAACTTGGAACTTATATAAATGGTTTTAATAGTGAAATTGTTGAGTTTTTTTAACTTGAACTTTTTTATGGTTTTTATAGTAAATTTGTTGAGTTTTTTAACTTGGAACTTTATTTTATGGTATTTATAGTAAAATTGTTGAGTTTTTTAGCTTGGAAATATTTTCTGGTTTTTATAGTGAATTTGTTGAGTTTTTTGACTTGGAGATTTTATATGGATTAGTGAAATTGTTGAGTTTTTTTAACTTGGAACTTATTTAAATGGTTTTTAGAGTGAAATTGTTGTGTTTTTTAACTTGGAACTTTATTTTATGGTATATATCGTGAAATTGAAGAGTTTTTTAACTTGGAAATATTTTATAGTTTTTATAGTGAATTTGTTGTGTTTTTTAACTCAGAGACTTTTTTTGGATATTATAGTGAAAATGTTGAGGTTTTTTAACTTGGAACTTTTTTTATGGTTTTTATAGTGAAATTGTTGAGTTTTCTAACCTGGAACTTATTTAAATGGTTTTTACAGTGAAATTGTCGAGTTTATTTAACTTGGAACTTATTTAAATGGTTTTTAGAGTGAAATTGTTGAGTTTTTTTTTAACTTGGAACTTTTTTTAATGGTTTTTATAGTGAAATTGTTGAGTTTTTCTAACTTGGAACTTATTTAAATGGATTCTACAATGAAATTGTTGAGTTTTTTAACTTGGAACTTTATTTTATGGTATTTAGAGTGAAATTGAAGAGTTTATTAACTTGGAAATGTTTTATGGTTTTTATAGTGAATTTGTTGAGTTTTTTAAATTGGAAATGTTTTATGGTTTTTATAGTGAATTTGTTGAGTTTTTTAACTTGGAAATTTTTTACGGATTTGTGAAATTATTGAGTTTTTTTAACTTGGATCTTTTTTTATGGTTTTTATAGTAAAATTGTTGTGTTTTCTAATTTGGAACTGATTTAAATGGTTTTTATAGTTAAATATTTGAGTTTTTTTCACTTGAAACTTTTTTTAATGGTTTTTATAGTGAAATTGTTGAGTTTTTTTAAATTGGAACTTTTTTTTTATGATTTTTATTGTAAAATTGTTGAGTTTTTTTAACTTGGAACTTATATAAATGGTTTTAATAGTGAAATTGTTGAGTTTTTTTAACTTGGATCTTTTTTATGGTTTTTATAGTGAATTTGTTGAGTTTTTTAACTTGGAACATTATTTTATGGTATTTAGAGTGAAATTGAAGAGTTTATTAACTTGGAAATGTTTTATGGTTTTTATAGTGAAATTGTTGAGTTTTTTTAAATTGGAACTTTTTTTTTATGATTTTTATTGTAAAATTGTTGAGTTTTTTTAACTTGGAACTTATATAAATGGTTTTAATAGTGAAATTGTTGAGTTTTTTTAACTTGAACTTTTTTATGGTTTTTATAGTAAATTTGTTGAGTTTTTTATCTTGGAACTTTATTTTATGGTATTTATAGTAAAATTGTTGAGTTTTTTAGCTTGGAAATATTTTCTGGTTTTTATAGTGAATTTGTTGAGTTTTTTGACTTGGAGATTTTATATGGATTAGTGAAATTGTTGAGTTTTTTAACTTGGAACTTATTTAAATGGTTTTTAGAGTGAAATTGTTGTGTTTTTTAACTTGGAACTTTATTTTATGGTATATATCGTGAAATTGAAGAGTTTTTTAACTTGGAAATATTTTATAGTTTTTATAGTGAATTTGTTGTGTTTTTTAACTCAGAGACTTTTTTTGGATATTATAGTGAAAATGTTGAGGTTTTTTAACTTGGAACTTTTTTTATGGTTTTTATAGTGAAATTGTTGAGTTTTCTAACCTGGAACTTATTTAAATGGTTTTTACAGTGAAATTGTCGAGTTTATTTAACTTGGAACTTATTTAAATGGTTTTTAGAGTGAAATTGTTGAGTTTTTTTTAACTTGGAACTTTTTTTAATGGTTTTTATAGTGAAATTGTTGAGTTTTTCTAACTTGGAACTTATTTAAATGGATTCTACAATGAAATTGTTGAGTTTTTTAACTTGGAACTTTATTTTATGGTATTTAGAGTGAAATTGAAGAGTTTATTAACTTGGAAATGTTTTATGGTTTTTATAGTGAATTTGTTGAGTTTTTTAAATTGGAAATGTTTTATGGTTTTTATAGTGAATTTGTTGAGTTTTTTAACTTGGAAATTTTTTACGGATTTGTGAAATTATTGAGTTTTTTTAACTTGGATCTTTTTTTATGGTTTTTATAGTAAAATTGTTGTGTTTTCTAATTTGGAACTGATTTAAATGGTTTTTATAGTTAAATATTTGAGTTTTTTTTCACTTGAAACTTTTTTTTTATGGTTTTTATAGTGAAATTGTTGAGTTTTTTAAAATTGGAACTTTTTTTTTATGATTTTTATTGTAAAATTGTTGAGTTTTTTTAACTTGGAACTTATATAAATGGTTTTAATAGTGAAATTGTTGAGTTTTTTTAACTTGGATCTTTTTTATGGTTTTTATAGTGAATTTGTTGAGTTTTTTAACTTGGAACTTTATTTTATGGTATTTAGAGTGAAATTGAAGAGTTTATTAACTTGGAAATGTTTTATGGTTTTTATAGTGAAATTGTTGAGTTTTTTTAAATTGGAACTTTTTTTTTATGATTTTTATTGTAAAATTGTTGAGTTTTTTTAACTTGGAACTTATATAAATGGTTTTAATAGTGAAATTGTTGAGTTTTTTTAACTTGAACTTTTTTATGGTTTTTATAGTAAATTTGTTGAGTTTTTTAACTTGGAACTTTATTTTATGGTATTTATAGTAAAATTGTTGAGTTTTTTAGCTTGGAAATATTTTCTGGTTTTTATAGTGAATTTGTTGAGTTTTTTGACTTGGAGATTTTATATGGATTAGTGAAATTGTTGAGTTTTTTTAACTTGGAACTTATTTAAATGGTTTTTAGAGTGAAATTGTTGTGTTTTTTAACTTGGAACTTTATTTTATGGTATATATCGTGAAATTGAAGAGTTTTTTAACTTGGAAATATTTTATAGTTTTTATAGTGAATTTGTTGTGTTTTTTAACTTAGAGACTTTTTTTGGATATTATAGTGAAAATGTTTAGGTTTTTTAACTTGGAACTTTTTTTTATGGTTTTTATAGTGAAATTGTTGAGTTTTCTAACCTGGAACTTATTTAAATGGTTTTTACAGTGAAATTGTCGAGTTTATTTAACTTGGAACTTATTTAAATGGTTTTTAGAGTGAAATTGTTGAGTTTTTTTTAACTTGGAACTTTTTTTATGGTTTTTATAGTGAAATTGTTGAGTTTTTTTAACTTGGAACTTATTTAAATGGATTCTATAATGAAATTGTTGAGTTTTTTAACTGGAACTTTATTTTATGGTATTTAGAGAGAAATTGAAGAGTTTATTAACTTGGAAATGTTTTATGGTTTTTATAGTGAATTTGTTGAGTTTTTTAAATTGGAAATGTTTTATGGTTTTTATAGTGAATTTGATGAGTTTTTTAACTTGGAAATTTTTTATGGATTTGTGAAATTATTGAGTTTTTTAAACTTGGATCTTTTTTTTATGGTTTTTATAGTGAAATTGTTGTGTTTTCTAATTTGGAACTGATTTAAATGGTTTTTATAGTTAAATATTTGAGTTTTTTTTCACTTGGAACTTTTTTTATGGTTTTTATAGTGAAATTGTTGAGTTTTTTTAAATTGGAACTTTTTTTTTATGATTTTTATTGTGAAATTGTTGAGTTTTTTTAAATTGGAACTTATATAAATGGTTTTAATAGTGAAATTGTTGAGTTTTTTTAACTTGGATCTTTTTTATGGTTATTATAGTGAATTTGTTGAGTTTTTTGACTTGGAGATTTTTTATGGATTAGTGAAATTGTTGAGTTTTTTTAACTTGGAACTTATTTAAATTGTTTTTAGAGTGAAATTGTTGTGTTTCTTAACTTGGAACTTTATTTTATGGTATTTATAGTGAAATTGAAGAGTTTTTTAACTTGGAAATATTTTATGGTTTTTATAGTGAAATTGTTGTGTTTTTTAACTCAGAGATTTTTTTTGGATATTATAGTGAAAGTGTTGAGGTTTTTTAACTTGGAACTTTTTTTATGGTTTTTATAGGGAAATTGATGAGTTTTCTAACCTGGAACTTATTTAAATGGTTTTTACAGTGAAATTGTCGAGTTTATTTAACTTGGAACTTATTTAAATGGTTTTTAGAGTGAAATTGTTGAGTTTTTTTTTAACTTGGAACTTTTTTTAATGGTTTTTATAGTGAAATTGTTGAGTTTTTCTAACTTGGAACTTATTTAAATGGATTCTACAATGAAATTGTTGAGTTTTTTAACTTGGAACTTTATTTTATGGTATTTAGAGTGAAATTGAAGAGTTTATTAACTTGGAAATGTTTTATGGTTTTTATAGTGAATTTGTTGAGTTTTTTTAAATTGGAACTTTTATTTTATGATTTTTATTATAAAATTGTTGAGTTTTTTTAACTTGGAACTTATATAAATGGTTTTAATAGTGAAATTGTTGAGTTTTTTTAACTTGGATCTTTTTTATGGTTTTTATAGTGAATTTGTTGAGTTTTTTAACTTGGAACTTTATTTTATGGTATTTATAGTAAAATTGTTGAGTTTTTTAGCTTGGAAATATTTTCTAGTTTTTATAGTGAATTTGTTGAGTTTTTTGACTTGGAGATTTTATATGGATTAGTGAAATTGTTGAGTTTTTTTATCTTGGAACTTATTTAAATGGTTTTTAGAGTGAAATTGTTGTGTTTTTTAACTTGGAACTTTATTTTATGATATATATCGTGAAATTGAAGAGTTTTTTAACTTGGAAATATTTTATAGTTTTTATAGTGAATTTGTTGTGTTTTTTAACTCAGAGATATTTTTTGGATATTATAGTGAAAATGTTGAGGTTTTTTAACTTGGAACTTTTTTTTATGGTTTTTATAGTGAAATTGTTGAGTTTTCTAACCTGGAACTTATTTAAATGGTTTTTACTGTGAAATTGTCGAGTTTATTTAACTTGGAACTTATTTAAATGGTTTTTAGAGTGAAATTGTTGAGTTTTTTTTAACTTGGAACTTTTTTTATGGTTTTTATAGTGAAATTGTTGAGTTTTTCTAACTTGGAACTTATTTAAATGGATTCTATAATGAAATTGTTGAGTTTTTTAACTTGGAACTTTATTTTATGGTATTTAGAGTGAAATTGAAGAGTTTATTAACTTGGAAATGTTTTATGGTTTTTATAGTGAATTTGTTGAGTTTTTTAAATTGGAAATGTTTTATGGTTTTTATATTGAATTTGTTGAGTTTTTTAACTTGGGAATTTTTTATGGATTTGTGAAATTATTGAGTTTTTTAAACTTGGATCTTTTTTTTTATGGTTTTTATAGTGAAATTGTTGTGTTTTCTAATTTGGAACTGATTTAAATGGTTTTTATAGTTAAATATTTGAGTTTTTTTTCACTTGGAACTTTTTTTATGGTTTTTATAGTGAAATTGTTGAGTTTTTTTAAATTGGAACTTTTTTTTTATGATTTTTATTGTGAAATTGTTGAGTTTTTTTAAATTGGAACTTATATAAATGGTTTTAATAGTGAAATTGTTGAGTTTTTTTAACTTGGATCTTTTTTATGGTTTTTATAGTGAATTTGTTGAGTTTTTTGACTTGGAGATTTTTTATGGATTAGTGAAATTGTTGAGTTTTTTTAACTTGGAACTTATTTAAATTGTTTTTAGAGTGAAATTGTTGTGTTTTTTAACTTGGAACTTTATTTTATAGTGAAATTGAAGAGTTTTTTAACTTGGAAATATTTTATGGTTTTTATAGTGAAATTGTTGTGTTTTTTAACTCAGAATTTTTTTTTGGATATTATAGTGAAAATGTTGAGGTTTTTTAACTTGGAACTTTTTTTATGGTTTTTATAGTGAAATTGTTGAGTTTTCTAACCTGGAACTTATTTAAATGGTTTTTACAGTGAAATTGTCGAGTTTATTTAACTTGGAACTTATTTAAATGGTTTTTAGTGTGAAATTGTTGAGTTTTTTTTAACTTGGAACTTTTTTTTATGGTTTTTATAGTGAAATTGTTGAGTTTTTCTAACTTGGAACTTATTTAAATGGATTCTACAATGAAATTGTTGAGTTTTTTAACTTGGAACTTTATTTTATGGTATTTAGAGTGAAATTGAAGAGTTTATTAACTTGGAAATGTTTTATGGTTTTTATAGTGAAATTGTTGAGTTTTTTTAAATTGGAACTTTTATTTTATGATTTTTATTATAAAATTGTTGAGTTTTTTTAACTTGGAACTTATATAAATGGTTTTAATAGTGAAATTGTTGAGTTTTTTTAACTTGGATCTTTTTTATGGTTTTTATAGTGAATTTGTTGAGTTTTTTAACTTGGAACTTTATTTTATGGTATTTATAGTAAAATTGTTGAGTTTTTTAGCTTGGAAATATTTTCTAGTTTTTATAGTGAATTTGTTGAGTTTTTTGACTTGGAGATTTTATATGGATTAGTGAAATTGTTGAGTTTTTTTATCTTGGAACTTATTTAAATGGTTTTTAGAGTGAAATTGTTGTGTTTTTTAACTTGGAACTTTATTTTATGATATATATCGTGAAATTGAAGAGTTTTTTAACTTGGAAATATTTTATAGTTTTTATAGTGAATTTGTTGTGTTTTTTAACTCAGAGATATTTTTTGGATATTATAGTGAAAATGTTGAGGTTTTTTAACTTGGAACTTTTTTTTATGGTTTTTATAGTGAAATTGTTGAGTTTTCTAACCTGGAACTTATTTAAATGGTTTTTACTGTGAAATTGTCGAGTTTATTTAACTTGGAACTTATTTAAATGGTTTTTAGAGTGAAATTGTTGAGTTTTTTTTAACTTGGAACTTTTTTTATGGTTTTTATAGTGAAATTGTTGAGTTTTTCTAACTTGGAACTTATTTAAATGGATTCTATAATGAAATTGTTGAGTTTTTTAACTTGGAACTTTATTTTATGGTATTTAGAGTGAAATTGAAGAGTTTATTAACTTGGAAATGTTTTATGGTTTTTATAGTGAATTTGTTGAGTTTTTTAAATTGGAAATGTTTTATGGTTTTTATAGTGAATTTGTTGAGTTTTTTAACTTGGAAATTTTTTATGGATTTGTGAAATTATGGATTTTTTTAAACTTGGATCTTTTTTTTATGGTTTTTATAGTGAAATTGTTGTGTTTTCTAATTTGGAACTGATTTAAATGGTTTTTATAGTTAAATATTTGAGTTTTTTTTCACTTGGAACTTTTTTTATGGTTTTTATAGTGAAATTGTTGAGTTTTTTTAAATTGGAACTTTTTTTTTATGATTTTTATTGTGAAATTGTTGAGTTTTTTTAAATTGGAACTTATATAAATGGTTTTAATAGTGAAATTGTTGAGTTTTTTTAACTTGGATCTTTTTTATGGTTATTATAGTGAATTTGTTGAGTTTTTTGACTTGGAGATTTTTTATGGATTAGTGAAATTGTTGAGTTTTTTTAACTTGGAACTTATTTAAATTGTTTTTAGAGTGAAATTGTTGTGTTTTTTAACTTGGAACTTTATTTTATGGTATTTATAGTGAAATTGAAGAGTTTTTTACCTTGGAAATATTTTATGGTTTTTATAGTGAAATTGTTGTGTTTTTTAACTCAGAGATTTTTTTTGGATATTATAGTCAAAATGTTGAGGTTTTTTAACTTGGAACTTTTTTTATGGTTTTTATAGTGAAATTGTTGAGTTTTCTAACCTGGAACTTATTTAAATGGTTTTTACAGTGAAATTGTCGAGTTTATTTAACTTGGAACTTATTTAAATGGTTTTTAGAGTGAAATTGTTGAGTTTTTTTTAACTTGGAACTTTTTTTATGGTTTTTATAGTGAAATTGTTGAGTTTTTCTAACTTGGAACTTATTTAAATGGATTCTACAATGAAATTGTTGAGTTTTTTAACTTGGAACTTTATTTTATGGTATTTAGAGTGAAATTGAAGAGTTTATTAACTTGGAAATGTTTTATGGTTTTTATAGTGAATTTGTTGAGTTTTTTAAATTGGAAATGTTTTATGGTTTTTATAGTGAATTTGTTGAGTTTTTTAACTTGGAAATTTTTTATGGATTTGTGAAATTATTGAGTTTTTTTAACTTGGATCTTTTTTTTATGGTTTTTATAGTGAAATTGTTGTGTTTTCTAATTTGGAACTGATTTAGATGGTTTTTATAGTTAAATATTTGAGTTTTTTTTCACTTGGAACTTTTTTTTATGGTTTTTATAGTGAAATTGTTGAGTTTTTTTAACTTGGAACTTATATAAATGGTTTTAATAGTGAAATTGTTGAGTTTTTTTAACTTGGATCTTTTTTATGGTTTTTATAATGAATTTGTTGAGTTTTTTAACTTGGAACTTTATTTTATGGTATTTATGGTAAAATTGTTGAGTTTTTTAGCTTGGAAATATTTTCTGGTTTTTATAGTGAATTTGTTGAGTTTCTTGACTTGGAAATTTTATATGGATTAGTGAAATTGTTTAGTTTTTTTAACTTGGAACTTATTTAATTGGTTTTTAGAGTGAAATTGTTGTGTTTTTTTAACTTGGAACTATATTTTATGGTATATATCGTGAAATTGAAGAGTTTTTTAACTTGGAAATATTTTATGGTTTTTATAGTGAATTTATTGTGTTTTTTAACTCAGAGATTTTTTTTGAATATTATAGTGAAAATGATAAGTTTTTTTAACTTGGAAATTTTTTTTATGGTTTTTATAGTGAAATTGTTGAGTTTTCTAACCTGGAACTTATTTAAATGGTTTTTACAGTGAATTTGTCGAGTTTATTTAACTTGGAACTTATTTAAATGGTTTTTAGAGTGAAATTGTTGAGTTTTTTTTAACTTAGAACTTTTTTTTATGGTTTTTATAGTGAAATTGTTGTGTTTTCTAATTTGGAACTGATTTAAATGGTTTTTATAGTTAAATATTTGAGTTTTTTTTCACTTGAAACTTTTTTTTATGGTTTTTATAGTGAAATTGTTGAGTTTATTTAACTTGGACCTTTTTTTTTAATGATTTTTATTGTGAAATTGTTGAGTTTTTTTAACTTGGAAATTATTTAAATGGTTTTAATAGTGAAATTGTTGAGATTTTTTAACTTGGATCTTTTTTATGGTTTTTATAGTGAATTTGTTGAGTTTTTTAACTTGGAACTTTATTTTATGGTATTTATAGTAAAATTGTAGAGTTTTTTAGCTTGGAAATATTTTATGGTTTTTATAGTGAATTTGTTGAGTTTTTTGACTTTGAAATTTTTTATGGATTAGTGAAATTGTTGAGTTTTTTTAACTTGGAACTTATTTAAATGGTTTTTAGAGTGAAATTGTTGTGTTTTTTAACTTGTAACTTTATTTTATGGTATTTGTAGTGAAATTGAAGAGTTTTTTAACTTGGAAATATTTTATGGTTTTTATAGTGAATTTGTTGTGTTTTTTAACTTGGAAATTTTTTATGGATTTGTGAAATTATTGAGTTTTTTTAACTTGGATCTTTTTTTTAATGGTTTTTATAGTGAAATTGTTGTGTTCTTTAACTCAGAGTTTTTTTTTGGATATTATAGTGAAAATGTTGAGGTTTTTTAACTTGGAACTTTTTTTATGGTTTTTATAGTGAAATTGTTGAGTTTTCTAACCTGGAACTTATTTAAATGGTTTTTACAGTGAAATTGTCGATTTTATTTAACTTGGAACTTATTTAAATGGTTTTTATAGTGAAATTGTTGAGTTTTTTTTAACTTGGAACTTTTTTTTTATGGTTTTTATAGTGAAATTGTTGAGTTTTTCTAACTTGGAACTTATTTAAATGGATTTTACAATGAAATTGTTGAGTTTTTTAACTTGGAACTTTATTTTATGGTATTTAGAGTGAAATTGAAGAGTTTATTAACTTGGAAATGTTTTATGGTTTTTATAGTGAATTTGTTGAGTTTTTTAAATTGGAAATGTTTTATGGTTTTTATAGTGAATTTGTTGAGTTTTTTAACTTGGAAATTTTTTATGGATTTGTGAATTTGTTGAGTTTTTTTATCTTGGAACTTTTTTTTATGGTTTTTATAGTGAAATTGTTGTGTTTTCTAATTTGGAACTGATTTAAATGGTTTTTATAGTTAAATATTTGAGTTTTTTTTCACTTGGAACTTTTTTTTTATGGTTTTTATATAGAAATTGTTGAGTTTTTTTAAATTGGAACTTTTTTTTAATGATTTTTATTGTGAAATTGTTCAGTTTTTTTAAATTGGAACTTATATAAATGGTTTTAATAGTGAAATTGTTGAGTTTTTTTAACTTGGATCTTTTTTATGGTTTTTATAGTGAATTTGTTGAGTTTTTTAACTTGGAACTTTATTTTATGGTATTTATAGTAAAATTGTAGAGTTTTTTAGCTTGGAAATATTTTATGGTTTTTATAGTGAATTTGTTGAGTTTTTTGACTTGGAGATTTTATATGGATTAGTGAAATTGTTGAGTTTTTTTAACTTGGAACTTATTCAAATGGTTTTTAGTGTGAAATTGTTGTGTTTTTTAACTTGGAACTTTATTTTATGGTATATATCGTGAAATTGAAGAGTTTTTTAACTTGGAAATATTTTATGGTTTTTATAGTGAATTTGTTGTCTTTTTTAACTCAGAGATTTTTTTTGGATATTATAGTGAAAATGTTGAGGTTTTTTAACTTGGAACTTTTTTTATGGTTTTTATAGTGAAATTGTTGAGTTTTCTAACCTGGAACTTATTTAAATGGTTTTTACAGTGAAATTGTCGAGTTTATTTAACTTGGAACTTATTTAAATTGTTTTTAGAGTGAAATTGTTGAGTTTTTTTTAACTTGGAACTTTTTTTTATGGTTTTTATAGTGAAATTGTTGATTTTTTCTAACTTGGAACTTATTTAAATGGATTCTACAATGAAATTGTTGAGTTTTTTTAAATTGGAACTTTATTTTATGGTATTTAGAGTGAAATTGAAGAGTTTATTAACTTGGAAATGTTTTATGGTTTTTATAGTGAATTTGTTGAGTTTTTTAAATTGGAAATGTTTTATGGTTTTTATAGTGAATTTGTTGAGTTTTTTAACTTGGAAATTTTTTATGGATTTGTGAAATTATTGAGTTTTTTTAACTTGGAACTTTTTTTTATGGTTTTTATAGTGAAATTGTTGTGTTTTCTAATTTGGAACTGATTTAAATGGTTTTTATAGTTAAATATTTGAGTTTTTTTCACTTGGAACTTTTTTTTTATGGTTTTTATAGTGAAATTGTTGAGTTTTTTTAACTTGGAACTTTTGTTTTTATGATTTTTATTGTGAAATTGTTGAGTTTTTTAACTTGGAACTTATTTAAATGGTTTTAATAGTGAAATTGTTGAGTTTTTTTAACTTGGATCTTTTTTATGGTTTTTATAGTGAATTTGTTGAGTTTTTTAACTTGGAACTTTATTTTATGGTATTTATAGTAAAATTGTAGAGTTTTTTAGCTTGGAAATATTTTATGGTTTTTATAGTGAATTTGTTGAGTTTTTTGACTTGGAAATTTTTTATGGATTAGTGAAATTGTTGAGTTTTTTTAACTTGGAAATTATTTAAATGATTTTTAGAGTGAAATTGTTGTGTTTTTTAATTTGAAACTTTATTTTATGGTATTTATAATGAAATTGAAGAGTTTTTTAACTTGGAAATATTTTATGGTTTTTATAGTTAATTTGTTGTGTTTTTTAATTCAGAGATTTTTTTTGGATATTATAGTGAAAATGTTGAGGTTTTTTAACTTGGAACTTTTTTATGGTTTTTATAGTGAAATTGTTGAGTTTTCTAACCTGGAACTTATTTAAATGGTTTTTTCAGTGAAATTGTCGAGTTTATTTAACTTGGAACTTATTTAAATGGTTTTTAGAGTGAAATTGTTGAGTTTTTTTAACTTGGAACTTTTTTTTATGGTTTTTATAGTGAAATTGTTGTGTTTTCTAATTTGGAACTGATTTAAATGGTTTTTATAGTTAAATATTTGAGTTTTTTTTTCACTTGGAACTTTTTTTTATGGTTTTTATAGTGAAATTGTTGAGTTTTTTTAAATTGGAACTTTATTTAAATGATTTTTATTGTGAAATTGTTGAGTTTTTTTAAATTGGAACTTATATAAATGGTTTTAATAGTGAAATTGTTGAGTTTTTTTAACTTGGATCTTTTTTATGGTTTTTATAGTGAATTTGTTGAGTTTTTTAACTTGGAACTTTATTTTATGGTATTTATAGTAAAATTGTAGAGTTTTTTAGCTTGGAAATATTTTATGGTTTTTATAGTGAATTTGTTGAGTTTTTTGACTTGGAGATTTTATATGGATTAGTGAAATTGTTGAGTTTTTTTAACTTGGAACTTATTCAAATGTTTTTTAGTGTGAAATTGTTGTGTTTTTTAACTTGGAACTTTATTTTATGGTATATATCGTGAAATTGAAGAGTTTTTTAACTTGGAAATATTTTATGGTTTTTATAGTGAATTTGTTGTCTTTTTTAACTCAGAGATTTTTTTTGGATATTATAGTGAAAATGTTGAGGTTTTTTAACTTGGAACTTTTTTTATGGTTTTTATAGTGAAATTGTTGAGTTTTCTAACCTGGAACTTATTTAAATGGTTTTTACAGTGAAATTGTCGAGTTTATTTAACTTGGAACGTATTTAAATGGTTTTTAGAGTGAAATTGTTGAGTTTTTTTTAACTTGGAACTTTTTTTTATGGTTTTTATAGTGAAATTGTTTAGTTTTTCTAACTTGGAACTTATTTAAATGGATTCTACAATGAAATTGTTGAGTTTTTTAACTTGGAACTTTATTTTATGGTATTTAGAGTGAAATTGAAGAGTTTATTAACTTGGAAATGTTTTATGGTTTTTATAGTAAATTTGTTGAGTTTTTTAAATTGGAAATGTTTTATGGTTTTTATAGTGAATTTGTTGAGTTTTTTAACTTGGAAATTTTTTATGTATTTGTGAAATTATTGAGTTTTTTTAACTTGGAACTTTTATTTATGGTTTTTATAGTGAAATTGTTGTGTTTTCTAATTTTGAACTGATTTAAATGGTTTTTATAGTTAAATATTTGAGCTTTTTTTCACTTGGAACTTTTTTTTTATGGTTTTTATAGTGAAATTGTTGAGTTTTTTTAACTTGGAACTTTTTTTTATGATTTTTATTGTGATATTTTTGAGTTTTTTCAACTTGGAACTTATTTAAATGGTTTTAATAGTGAAATTGTTGAGTTTTTTTAACTTGGATCTTTTTTATGGTTTTTATAGTGAATTTGTTGAGTTTTTTAACTTGGAACTTTATTTTATGGTATTTATAGTAAAATTGTAGAGATTTTTAGCTTGGAAATATTTTATGTTTTTTATAGTGAATTTGTTGAGTTTTTTGACTTGGAGATTTTATATGGATTAGTGAAATTGTTGAGTTTTTTTTAACTTGGAACTTATTTAAATGGTTTTTAAAGTGAAATTGTTGTGTTTTTTAACTTGGAACTTTATTTTATGGTATTTATAGTGAAATTGAAGAGTTTTTTAACTTGGAAATATTTTATGGTTTTTATAGTGAATTTGTTGTGTTTTTTAACTCAGAGATTTTTTTTGGATATTATAGTGAAAATATTGAGGTTTTTTAACTTGGAACTTTTTTTATGGTTTTTATATTGAAATTGTTGAGTTTTCTAACCTGGAACTTATTTAAATGGTTTTTACAGTGAAATTGTCGAGTTTATTTAACTTGGAACTTATTTAAATGGTTTTTAGAGTGAAATTGTTGAGTTTTTTTTAACTTGGAACTTTTTTTTATGGTTTTTATAGTGAAATTGTTGAGTTTTTCTAACTTGGAACTTATTTAAATGGATTCTACAATGAAATTGTTGAGTTTTTTAACTTGGAACTTTATTTTATGGTATTTAGAGTGAAATTGAAGAGTTTATTAACTTGGAAATGTTTTATGGTTTTTATAGTGAATTTGTTGAGTTTTTTAAATTGGAAATGTTTTATGGTTTTTATAGTGAATTTGTTGAGTTTTTTAACTTGGAAATTTTTTATGGATTTATGAAATTATTGAATTTTTTTAACTTGGAACTTTTTTTATGGTTTTTATAGTGAAATTGTTGTGTTTTCTAATTTGGAACTGATTTAAATGGTTTTTATAGTTAAATATTTGAGTTTTTTTTTTACTTGGAACTATTTTTTATGGTTTTTATAGTGAAATTGTTGAGTTTTTTTAACTTGGAACTTTTTTTTAATGATTTTTATTGTGAAATTGTTGAGTTTTTTTAACTTGGAACTTATTTAAATGGTTTTAATAGTGAAATTGTTGAGTTATTTTAACTTGGTTTTTTATGGTTTTTATAGTGAATTTGTTGAGTTTTTTAACTTGGAACTTTATTTTATGGTATTTACAGTAAAATTGTAGAGTTTTTTAGCTTGGAAATATTTTATGGTTTTTATAGTGAATTTGTTGAGTTTTTTGACTTGGAAATTTTTTATGGATTAGTGAAATTGTTGAGTTTTTTTAACTTGGAACTTATTTAAATGGTTTTTAGAGTGAAATTGTTGTGTTTTTTAACTTGTAACTTTATTTTATGGTATTTATAGTGAAATTGAAGAGTTTTTTAACTTGGAAATATTTTATGGTTTTTATAGTGAATTTGTTGTGTTTTTTAACTTGGAATTTTTTTTTGGATATTATAGTGAAAATGTTGAGGTTTTTTAACTTGGAACTTTTTTTATGGTTTTTATAGTGAAATTGTTGAGTTTTCTAACCTGGAACTTATTTAAATGGTTTTTTCAGTGAAATTGTCGAGTTTATTTAACTTGGAACTTATTTAAATGGTTTTTAGAGTGAAATTGTTGAGTTTTTTTAACTTGGAACTTTTTTTTATGGTTTTTATAGTGAAATTGTTGTGTTTTCTAATTTGGAACTGATTTAAATGGTTTTTATAGTTAAATATTTGAGTTTTTTTTTCACTTGGAACTTTTTTTTATGGTTTTTATAGTGAAATTGTTGAGTTTTTTTAACTTGGAACTTTTTTTTTAATTATTTTTATTGTGAAATTGTTGAGTTTTTTTAACTTGGAACTTATTTAAATGGTTTTAATAGTGAAATTGTTGAGTTTTTTTAACTTGGATCTTTTTTATGGTTTTTATAGTGAATTTGTTGAGTTTTTTAACTTGGAACTTTATTTTATGGTATTTATAGTAAAATTGTAGAGTTTTTTAGCTTGGAAATATTTTATGGTTTTTATAGTGAATTTGTTGAGTTTTTTGACTTGGAAATTTTTTATGGATTAGTGAAATTGTTGAGTTTTTTTAACTTGGAACTTATTTAAATGGTTTTTAGAGTGAAATTGTTGTGTTGTTTAACTTGTAACTTTATTTTATGGTATTTATAGTGAAATTGAAGAGTTTTTTAACTTGGAAATATTTTATGGTTTTTATAGTGAATTTGTTGTGTTTTTTAACTTGGAAATTTTTTATGGATTTGTGAAATTATTGAGTTTTTTTTAACTTTAATCTTTTTTTTATGGTTTTTATAGTGAAATTGTTGTGTTTTTTAACTCAGAGTTTTTTTTTTGGATATTATAGTGAAAATGTTGAGGTTTTTTAACTTGGAACTTTTTTTTATGGTTTTTATAGTGAAATTGTTGAGTTTTCTAACCTGGAACTTATTTAAATGGTTTTTACAGTGAAATTGTCGATTTTATTTAACTTGGAACTTATTTAAATGGTTTTTAGAGTGAAATTGTTGTGTTTTTTTTAACTTGGAACTTTTTTTTTATGGTTTTTATAGTGAAATTGTTGAGTTTTTCTAACTTGGAACTTATTTAAATGGATTTTACAATGAAATTGTTGAGTTTTTTAACTTGGAACTTTATTTTTTGGTATTTAGAGTGAAATTGAAGAGTTTATTAACTTGGAAATGTTTTATGGTTTTTATAGTGAATTTGTTGAGTTTTTTAAATTGGAAATGTTTTATGGTTTTTATAGTGAATTTGTTGAGTTTTTTAACTTGGAAATTTTTTATGGATTTGTGAAATTATTGAGTTTTTTTATCTTGGAACTTTTTTTTATGGTTTTTATAGTGAAATTGTATTGTTTTCTAATTTGGAACTGATTTAAATGGTTTTTATAGTTAAATATTTGAGTTTTTTTTCACTTGGAACTTTTATTTTATGGTTTTTATAGTGAAATTGTTGATTTTTTTTAACTTGGAACTTTTTTTTAATGATTTTTATTGTGTAATTGTTGAGTTTTTTTAACTTGGAACTTATTTAAATGGTTTTAATAGTGAAATTGTTGAGTTTTTTTAACTTGGTTTTTTATGGTTTTTATAGTGAATTTGTTGAGTTTTTTAACTTGGAACTTTATTTTATGGTATTTACAGTAAAATTGTAGAGTTTTTTAGCTTGGAAATATTTTATGGTTTTTATAGTGAATTTGTTGAGTTTTTTGACTTGGAAATTTTTTATGGATTAGTGAAATTGTTGAGTTTTTTTAACTTGGAACTTATTTAAATGGTTTTTAGAGTGAAATTGTTGTGTTTTTTAACTTGTAACTTTATTTTATGGTATTTATAGTGAAATTGAAGAGTTTTTTAACTTGGAAATATTTTATGGTTTTTATAGTGAATTTGTTGTGTTTTTTAACTTGGAATTTTTTTTTGGATATTATAGTGAAAATGTTGAGGTTTTTTAACTTGGAACTTTTTTTATGGTTTTTATAGTGAAATTGTTGAGTTTTCTAACCTGGAACTTATTTAAATGGTTTTTTCAGTGAAATTGTCGAGTTTATTTAACTTGGAACTTATTTAAATGGTTTTTAGAGTGAAATTGTTGAGTTTTTTTAACTTGGAACTTTTTTTTATGGTTTTTATAGTGAAATTGTTGTGTTTTCTAATTTGGAACTGATTTAAATGGTTTTTATAGTTAAATATTTGAGTTTTTTTTTCACTTGGAACTTTTTTTTATGGTTTTTATAGTGAAATTGTTGAGTTTTTTTAACTTGGAACTTTTTTTTTAATTATTTTTATTGTGAAATTGTTGAGTTTTTTTAACTTGGAACTTATTTAAATGGTTTTAATAGTGAAATTGTTGAGTTTTTTTAACTTGGATCTTTTTTATGGTTTTTATAGTGAATTTGTTGAGTTTTTTAACTTGGAACTTTATTTTATGGTATTTATAGTAAAATTGTAGAGTTTTTTAGCTTGGAAATATTTTATGGTTTTTATAGTGAATTTGTTGAGTTTTTTGACTTGGAAATTTTTTATGGATTAGTGAAATTGTTGAGTTTTTTTAACTTGGAACTTATTTAAATGGTTTTTAGAGTGAAATTGTTGTGTTGTTTAACTTGTAACTTTATTTTATGGTATTTATAGTGAAATTGAAGAGTTTTTTAACTTGGAAATATTTTATGGTTTTTATAGTGAATTTGTTGTGTTTTTTAACTTGGAAATTTTTTATGGATTTGTGAAATTATTGAGTTTTTTTTAACTTTAATCTTTTTTTTATGGTTTTTATAGTGAAATTGTTGTGTTTTTTAACTCAGAGTTTTTTTTTTGGATATTATAGTGAAAATGTTGAGGTTTTTTAACTTGGAACTTTTTTTTATGGTTTTTATAGTGAAATTGTTGAGTTTTCTAACCTGGAACTTATTTAAATGGTTTTTACAGTGAAATTGTCGATTTTATTTAACTTGGAACTTATTTAAATGGTTTTTAGAGTGAAATTGTTGTGTTTTTTTTAACTTGGAACTTTTTTTTTATGGTTTTTATAGTGAAATTGTTGAGTTTTTCTAACTTGGAACTTATTTAAATGGATTTTACAATGAAATTGTTGAGTTTTTTAACTTGGAACTTTATTTTTTGGTATTTAGAGTGAAATTGAAGAGTTTATTAACTTGGAAATGTTTTATGGTTTTTATAGTGAATTTGTTGAGTTTTTTAAATTGGAAATGTTTTATGGTTTTTATAGTGAATTTGTTGAGTTTTTTAACTTGGAAATTTTTTATGGATTTGTGAAATTATTGAGTTTTTTTATCTTGGAACTTTTTTTTATGGTTTTTATAGTGAAATTGTATTGTTTTCTAATTTGGAACTGATTTAAATGGTTTTTATAGTTAAATATTTGAGTTTTTTTTCACTTGGAACTTTTATTTTATGGTTTTTATAGTGAAATTGTTGATTTTTTTTAACTTGGAACTTTTTTTTAATGATTTTTATTGTGTAATTGTTGAGTTTTTTTAACTTGGAACTTATTTAAATGGTTTTAATAGTGAAATTGTTGAGTTTTTTTAACTTGGTTTTTTATGGTTTTTATAGTGAATTTGTTGAGTTTTTTAACTTGGAACTTTATTTTATGGTATTTACAGTAAAATTGTAGAGTTTTTTAGCTTGGAAATATTTTATGGTTTTTATAGTGAATTTGTTGAGTTTTTTGACTTGGAAATTTTTTATGGATTAGTGAAATTGTTGAGTTTTTTTAACTTGGAACTTATTTAAATGGTTTTTAGAGTGAAATTGTTGTGTTTTTTAACTTGTAACTTTATTTTATGGTATTTATAGTGAAATTGAAGAGTTTTTTAACTTGGAAATATTTTATGGTTTTTATAGTGAATTTGTTGTGTTTTTTAACTTGGAATTTTTTTTTGGATATTATAGTGAAAATGTAGAGGTTTTTTAACTTGGAACTTTTTTTATGGTTTTTATAGTGAAATTGTTGAGTTTTCTAACCTGGAACTTATTTAAATGGTTTTTTCAGTGAAATTGTCGAGTTTATTTAACTTGGAACTTATTTAAATGGTTTTTAGAGTGAAATTGTTGAGTTTTTTTAACTTGGAACTTTTTTTTATGGTTTTTATAGTGAAATTGTTGTGTTTTCTAATTTGGAACTGATTTAAATGGTTTTTATAGTTAAATATTTGAGTTTTTTTTTCACTTGGAACTTTTTTTTATGGTTTTTATAGTGAAATTGTTGAGTTTTTTTAACTTGGAACTTTTTTTTTAATTATTTTTATTGTGAAATTGTTGAGTTTTTTTAACTTGGAACTTATTTAAATGGTTTTAATAGTGAAATTGTTGAGTTTTTTTAACTTGGATCTTTTTTATGGTTTTTATAGTGAATTTGTTGAGTTTTTTAACTTGGAACTTTATTTTATGGTATTTATAGTAAAATTGTAGAGTTTTTTAGCTTGGAAATATTTTATGGTTTTTATAGTGAATTTGTTGAGTTTTTTGACTTGGAAATTTTTTATGGATTAGTGAAATTGTTGAGTTTTTTTAACTTGGAACTTATTTAAATGGTTTTTAGAGTGAAATTGTTGTGTTGTTTAACTTGTAACTTTATTTTATGGTATTTATAGTGAAATTGAAGAGTTTTTTAACTTGGAAATATTTTATGGTTTTTATAGTGAATTTGTTGTGTTTTTTAACTTGGAAATTTTTTATGGATTTGTGAAATTATTGAGTTTTTTTTAACTTTAATCTTTTTTTTATGGTTTTTATAGTGAAATTGTTGTGTTTTTTAACTCAGAGTTTTTTTTTTGGATATTATAGTGAAAATGTTGAGGTTTTTTAACTTGGAACTTTTTTTTATGGTTTTTATAGTGAAATTGTTGAGTTTTCTAACCTGGAACTTATTTAAATGGTTTTTACAGTGAAATTGTCGATTTTATTTAACTTGGAACTTATTTAAATGGTTTTTAGAGTGAAATTGTTGTGTTTTTTTTAACTTGGAACTTTTTTTTTATGGTTTTTATAGTGAAATTGTTGAGTTTTTCTAACTTGGAACTTATTTAAATGGATTTTACAATGAAATTGTTGAGTTTTTTAACTTGGAACTTTATTTTTTGGTATTTAGAGTGAAATTGAAGAGTTTATTAACTTGGAAATGTTTTATGGTTTTTATAGTGAATTTGTTGAGTTTTTTAAATTGGAAATGTTTTATGGTTTTTATAGTGAATTTGTTGAGTTTTTTAACTTGGAAATTTTTTATGGATTTGTGAAATTATTGAGTTTTTTTATCTTGGAACTTTTTTTTATGGTTTTTATAGTGAAATTGTATTGTTTTCTAATTTGGAACTGATTTAAATGGTTTTTATAGTTAAATATTTGAGTTTTTTTTCACTTGGAACTTTTATTTTATGGTTTTTATAGTGAAATTGTTGATTTTTTTTAACTTGGAACTTTTTTTTAATGATTTTTATTGTGTAATTGTTGAGTTTTTTTAACTTGGAACTTATTTAAATGGTTTTAATAGTGAAATTGTTGAGTTTTTTTAACTTGGTTTTTTATGGTTTTTATAGTGAATTTGTTGAGTTTTTTAACTTGGAACTTTATTTTATGGTATTTACAGTAAAATTGTAGAGTTTTTTAGCTTGGAAATATTTTATGGTTTTTATAGTGAATTTGTTGAGTTTTTTGACTTGGAAATTTTTTATGGATTAGTGAAATTGTTGAGTTTTTTTAACTTGGAACTTATTTAAATGGTTTTTAGAGTGAAATTGTTGTGTTTTTTAACTTGTAACTTTATTTTATGGTATTTATAGTGAAATTGAAGAGTTTTTTAACTTGGAAATATTTTATGGTTTTTATAGTGAATTTGTTGTGTTTTTTAACTTGGAATTTTTTTTTGGATATTATAGTGAAAATGTAGAGGTTTTTTAACTTGGAACTTTTTTTATGGTTTTTATAGTGAAATTGTTGAGTTTTCTAACCTGGAACTTATTTAAATGGTTTTTTCAGTGAAATTGTCGAGTTTATTTAACTTGGAACTTATTTAAATGGTTTTTAGAGTGAAATTGTTGAGTTTTTTTAACTTGGAACTTTTTTTTATGGTTTTTATAGTGAAATTGTTGTGTTTTCTAATTTGGAACTGATTTAAATGGTTTTTATAGTTAAATATTTGAGTTTTTTTTTCACTTGGAACTTTTTTTTATGGTTTTTATAGTGAAATTGTTGAGTTTTTTTAACTTGGAACTTTTTTTTTAATTATTTTTATTGTGAAATTGTTGAGTTTTTTTAACTTGGAACTTATTTAAATGGTTTTAATAGTGAAATTGTTGAGTTTTTTTAACTTGGATCTTTTTTATGGTTTTTATAGTGAATTTGTTGAGTTTTTTAACTTGGAACTTTATTTTATGGTATTTATAGTAAAATTGTAGAGTTTTTTAGCTTGGAAATATTTTATGGTTTTTATAGTGAATTTGTTGAGTTTTTTGACTTGGAAATTTTTTATGGATTAGTGAAATTGTTGAGTTTTTTTAACTTGGAACTTATTTAAATGGTTTTTAGAGTGAAATTGTTGTGTTGTTTAACTTGTAACTTTATTTTATGGTATTTATAGTGAAATTGAAGAGTTTTTTAACTTGGAAATATTTTATGGTTTTTATAGTGAATTTGTTGTGTTTTTTAACTTGGAAATTTTTTATGGATTTGTGAAATTATTGAGTTTTTTTAACTTTAATCTTTTTTTTATGGTTTTTATAGTGAAATTGTTGTGTTTTTTAACTCAGAGTTTTTTTTTGGATATTATAGTGAAAATGTTGAGGTTTTTTAACTTGGAACTTTTTTTATGGTTTTTATAGTGAAATTGTTGAGTTTTCTAACCTGGAACTTATTTAAATGGTTTTTACAGTGAAATTGTCGAGTTTATTTAACTTGGAACTTATTTAAATGGTTTTTAGAGTGAAATTGTTGTGTTTTTTTTAACTTGGAACTTTTTTTTATGGTTTTTATAGTGAAATTGTTGAGTTTTTCTAACTTGGAACTTATTTAAATGGATTTTACAATGAAATTGTTGAGTTTTTTAACTTGGAACTTTATTTTATGGTATTTAGAGTGAAATTGAAGAGTTTATTAACTTGGAAATGTTTTATGGTTTTTATAGTGAATTTGTTGAGTTTTTTAAATTGGAAATGTTTTATGGTTTTTATAGTGAATTTGTTGAGTTTTTTAACTTGGAAATTTTTTATGGATTTGTGAAATTATTGAGTTTTTTTATCTTGGAACTTTTTTTATGGTTTTTATAGTGAAATTGTATTGTTTTCTAATTTGGAACTGATTTAAATGGTTTTTATAGTTAAATATTTGAGTTTTTTTTCACTTGGAACTTTTATTTTATGGTTTTTATAGTGAAATTGTTGAGTTTTTTTAAATTGGAACTTTATTTTAATGATTTTTATTGTGAAATTGTTGAGTTTTTTTAAATTGGAACTTATATAAATGGTTTTAATAGTGAAATTGTTGAGTTTTTTTAACTTGGATCTTTTTTATGGTTTTTATAGTGAATTTGTTGAGTTTTTTAACTTGGAACTTTATTTTATGGTATTTATAGTAAAATTGTAGAGTTTTTTAGCTTGGAAATATTTTATGGTTTTTATAGTGAATTTGTTGAGATTTTTGACTTGGAGATTTTATATGGATTAGTGAAATTGTTGAGTTTTTTTAACTTGGAACTTATTTAAATGGTTTTTAGTGTGAAATTGTTGTGTTTTTTAACTTGGAACTTTATTTTATGGTATATATCGTGAAATTGAAGAGTTTTTTAACTTGGAAATATTTTATGGTTTTTATAGTGAATTTGTTGTCTTTTTTAACTCAGAGATTTTTTTTGATATTATAGTGAAAATATTGAGGTTTTTTAACTTGGAACTTTTTTTATGGTTTTTATAGTGAAATTGTTGAGTTTTCTAACCTGGAACTTATTTAAAAGGTTTTTACAGTGAAATTGTCGAGTTTATTTAACTTGGAACTTATTTAAATGGTTTTTAGAGTGAAATTGTTGAGTTTTTTTTAACTTGGAACTTTTTTTTATGGTTTTTATAGTGAAATTGTTGAGTTTTTCTAACTTGGAACTTATTTAAATGGATTCTACAATGAAATTGTTGAGTTTTTTTAACTTGGAACTTTATTTTATGGTATTTAGAGTTAAATTGAAGAGTTTATTAACTTGGAAATGTTTTATGGTTTTTATAGTGAATTTGTTGAGTTTTTTAACTTGGAAATTTTTTATGGATTTGTGAAATTATTGAATTTTTTTAACTTGGAACTTTTTTTATGGTTTTTATAGTGAAATTGTTGTGTTTTCTAATTTGGAACTAATTTAAATGGTTTTTATAGTTAAATATTTGAGTTTTTTTTCACTTGGATTTTTATTTTTTATGGTTTTTATAGTGAAATTGTTGAGTTTTTTATCTTGGAACTTTTTTTTTATGATTTTTATTGTGAAATTGTTGAGTTTTTTTAACTTGGAACTTATTTAAATGGTTTTAATAGTGTAATTGTTGATTTTTTTTATCTTGGAACTTTTTTATGGTTTTTATAGTGAATTTGTTGAGTTTTTTAACTTGGAACTTTATTTTATGGTATTTATAGTAAAATTGTAGAGATTTTTAGCTTGGAAATATTTTATGTTTTTTATAGTGAATTTGTTGTCTTTTTTAACTCAGAGATTTTTTTTTGGATATTATAGTGAAAATGTTGAGGTTTTTTAACTTGGAACTTTTTTTATGGTTTTTATAGTGAAATTGTTGAGTTTTCTAACCTGGAACTTATTTAAATGGTTGTCGAGTTTATATAGCGTGGAACTTATTTAAATGGTTTTTAGAGTGAAATTGTTGAGTTTTTTTTAACTTGGAACTTTTTTTTATGGTTTTTATAGTGAAATTGTTGAGTTTTTCTAACTTGGAACTTATTTAAATGGATTCTACAATGAAATTGTTGAGTTTTTTAACTTGGAACTTTATTTTATGGTATTTAGAGTGAAATTGAAGAGTTTATTAACTTGGAAATGTTTTATGGTTTTTATAGTGAATTTGTTGAGTTTTTTAAATTGGAATTGTTTTATGGTTTTTATAGTGAATTTGTTGAGTTTTTTAACTTGGAAATTTTTTATGGATTTGTGAAATTATTGAGTTTTTTAACTTGGAACTTTTTTTATGGTTTTTATAGTGAAATTGTTGTGTTTTCTAATTTGGAACTGATTTAAATGGTTTTTATAGTTAAATATTTGAGTTTTTTTTCACTTGGAACTTTTTTTTTATGGTTTTTATAGTGAAATTGTTGAGTTTTTTTAACTTGGAACTTTTTTTTTATGATTTTTATTGTGAAATTGTTGAGTTTTTTTAACTTGGAACTTATTTAAATGGTTTTAATAGTGAAATTGTTGAGTTTTTTTAACTTGGATCTTTTTTATGGTTTTTATAGTGAATTTGTTGAGTTTTTTAACTTGGAACTTTATTTTATGGTTTTATAGTAAAATTGTAGAGTTTTTTAGCTTGGAAATATTTTATGGTTTTTATAGTGAATTTGTTGCGTTTTTTGACTTGGAGATTTTATATGGATTAGTGAAATTGTTGAGTTTTTTTAACTTGGAACTTATTTAAATGGTTTTTAGAGTGAAATTGTTGTGTTTTTTAACTTGGAACTTTATTTTATGGTATATATCGTGAAATTGAAGAGTTTTTTAACTTAGAAATATTTTATGGTTTTTATAGTGAATTTGTTGTCTTTTTTAACTCAGAGATTTTTTTTGGATATTATAGTGAAAATGTTGAGGTTTTTTAACTTGGAACTTTTTTTTATGGTTTTTATAGTGAAATTGTTGTGTTTTCTAACCTGGAACTTATTTAAATGGTTTTTACAGTGAAATTGTCGAGTTTATTTAGCTTGGAACTTATTTAAATGGTTTTCAGAGTGAAATTGTTGAGTTTTTTTTAACTTGGAACTTTTTTTTATGGTTTTTATAGTAAAATTGTTGAGTTTTTCTAACTTGGAACTTATTTAAATGGATTCTACAATGAAATTGTTGAGTTTTTTTAACTTGGAACTTTATTTTATGGTATTTAGAGTGAAATTGAAGAGTTTATTAACTTGGAAATGTTTTATGGTTTTTATAGTGAATTTGTTGAGTTTTTTAAATTGGAAATGTTTTATGGTTTTTATAGTGAATTTGTTGAGTTTTTTGACTTGGAAATTTTTTATGGATTAGTGAAATTGTTGAGTTTTTTTAACTTGGAACTTATTTAAATGGTTTTTAGAGTGAAATTGTTGTGTTTTTTAACTTGTAACTTTATTTTATGGTATTTATAGTGAAATTGTAGAGTTTTTTAACTTGGAAATATTTTATGGTTTTTATAGTGAATTTGTTGTGTTTTTTAACTTGGAAATTTTTTTTGGATATTATAGTGAAAATGTTGAGGTTTTTTAACTTGGAACTTTTTTTATGGTTTTTATAGTGAAATTGTTGAGTTTTCTAACCTGGAACTTATTTAAATGGTTTTTTCAGTGAAATTGTCGAGTTTATTTAACTTGGAACTTATTTAAATGGTTTTTAGAGTGAAATTGTTGAGTTTTTTTAACTTGGAACTTTTTTTTATGGTTTTTATAGTGAAATTGTTGTGTTTTCTAATTTGGAACTGATTTAAATGGTTTTTATAGTTAAATATTTGAGTTTTTTTTTCACTTGGAACTTTTTTTTATGGTTTTTATAGTAAAATTGTTGAGTTTTTTTAACTTGGAACTTTTTTTTTAATTATTTTTATTGTGAAATTGTTGAGTTTTTTTAACTTGGAACTTATTTAAATGGTTTTAATAGTGAAATTGTTGAGTTTTTTTAACTTGGATCTTTTTTATGGTTTTTATAGTGAATTTGTTGAGTTTTTTAACTTGGAACTTTATTTTATGGTATTTATAGTAAAATTGTAGAGTTTTTTAGCTTGGAAATATTTTATGGTTTTTATAGTGAATTTGTTGAGTTTTTTGACTTGGAAATTTTTTATGGATTAGTGAAATTGTTGAGTTTTTTTAACTTGGAACTTATTTAAATGGTTTTTAGAGTGAAATTGTTGTGTTGTTTAACTTGTAACTTTATTTTATGGTATTTATAGTGAAATTGAAGAGTTTTTTAACTTGGAAATATTTTATGGTTTTTATAGTGAATTTGTTGTGTTTTTTAACTTGGAAATTTTTTATGGATTTGTGAAATTATTGAGTTTTTTTAACTTTAATCTTTTTTTTTATGGTTTTTATAGTGAAATTGTTGTGTTTTTTAACTCAGAGTTTTTTTTTGGATATTATAGTGAAAATGTTGAGGTTTTTTAACTTGGAACTTTTTTTATGGTTTTTATAGTGAAATTGTTGAGTTTTCTAACCTGGAACTTATTTAAATGGTTTTTACAGTGAAATTGTCGATTTTATTTAACTTGGAACTTATTTAAATGGTTTTTAGAGTGAAATTGTTGTGTTTTTTTTAACTTGGAACTTTTTTTTTATGGTTTTTATAGTGAAATTGTTGAGTTTTTCTAACTTGGAACTTATTTAAATGGATTTTACAATGAAATTGTTGAGTTTTTTAACTTGGAACTTTATTTTATGGTATTTAGAGTGAAATTGAAGAGTTTATTAACTTGGAAATGTTTTATGGTTTTTATAGTGAATTTGTTGAGTTTTTTAAATTGGAAATGTTTTATGGTTTTTATAGTGAATTTGTTGAGTTTTTTAACTTGGAAATTTTTTATGGATTTGTGAAATTATTGAGTTTTTTTATCTTGGAACTTTTTTTTATGGTTTTTATAGTGAAATTGTATTGTTTTCTAATTTGGAACTGATTTAAATGGTTTTTATAGTTAAATATTTGAGTTTTTTTTCACTTGGAACTTTTATTTTATGGTTTTTATAGTGAAATTGTTGAGTTTTTTTAAATTGGAACTTTATTTTAATGATTTTTATTGTGAAATTGTTGAGTTTTTTTAAATTGGAACTTATATAAATGGTTTTAATAGTGAAATTGTTGAGTTTTTTTAACTTGGATCTTTTTTATGGTTTTTATAGTGAATTTGTTGAGTTTTTTAACTTGGAACTTTATTTTATGGTATTTATAGTAAAATTGTAGAGTTTTTTAGCTTGGAAATATTTTATGGTTTTTATAGTGAATTTGTTGAGTTTTTTGACTTGGAGATTTTATATGGATTAGTGAAATTGTTGAGTTTTTTTAACTTGGAACTTATTTAAATGGTTTTTAGTGTGAAATTGTTGTGTTTTTTAACTTGGAACTTTATTTTATGGTATATATCGTGAAATTGAAGAGTTTTTTAACTTGGAAATATTTTATGGTTTTTATAGTGAATTTGTTGTCTTTTTTAACTCAGAGATTTTTTTTGGATATTATAGTGAAAATATTGAGGTTTTTTAACTTGGAACTTTTTTTATGGTTTTTATAGTGAAATTGTTGAGTTTTCTAACCTGGAACTTATTTAAATGGTTTTTACAATGAAATTGTCGAGTTTATTTAACTTGGAACTTATTTAAATAGTTTTTAGAGTGAAATTGTTGAGTTTTTTTTAACTTGGAACTTTTTTTTATGGTTTTTATAGTGAAATTGTTGAGTTTTTCTAACTTGGAACTTATTTAAATGGATTCTACAATGAAATTGTTGAGTTTTTTTAACTTGGAACTTTATTTTATGGTATTTAGAGTTAAATTGAAGAGTTTATTAACTTGGAAATGTTTTATGGTTTTAATAGTGAATTTGTCGAGTTTTTTAACTTGGAAATTTTTTATGGATTTGTGAAATTATTGAATTTTTTTAACTTGGAACTTTTTTTATGGTTTTTATAGTGAAATTGTTGTGTTTTCTAATTTGGAACTAATTTAAATGGTTTTTATAGTTAAATATTTGAGTTTTTTTTCACTTGGAACTTTTTTTTTTATGGTTTTTATAGTGAAATTGTTAAGTTTTTTATCTTGGAACTTTTTTTTTATGATTTTTATTGTGAAATTGTTGAGTTTTTTTAACTTGGAACTTATTTAAATGGTTTTAATAGTGAAATTGTTGAGTTTTTTTATCTTGGAACTTTTTTATGGTTTTTATAGTGAATTTGTTGAGTTTTTTAACTTGGAACTTTATTTTATGGTATTTATAGTAAAATATCAGAGATTTTTAGCTTGGAAATATTTTATGTTTTTTATAGTGAATTTGTTGTCTTTTTTAACTCAGAGATATTTTTTTTGGATATTATAGTGAAAATGTTGAGGTTTTTTAACTTGGAACTTTTTTTATGGTTTTTATAGTGAAATTGTTGAGTTTTCTAACCTGGAACTTATTTAAATGGTTGTCGAGTTTATATAGCGTGGAACTTATTTAAATGGTTTTTAGAGTGAAATTGTTGAGTTTTTTTTAACTTAGAACTTTTTTTTATGGTTTTTATAGTGAAATTGTTGAGTTTTTCTAACTTGGAACTTATTTAAATGGATTCTACAATGAAATTGTTGAGTTTTTTAACTTGGAACTTTATTTTATGGTATTTAGAGTGAAATTGAAGAGTTTATTAACTTGGAAATGTTTTATGGTTTTTATAGTGAATTAGTTGAGTTTTTTAAATTGGAAATGTTTTATGGTTTTTATAGTGAATTTGTTGAGTTTTTTAACTTGGAAATTTTTTATGGATTTGTGAAATTATTGAGTTTTTTAACTTGGAACTTTTTTTATGGTTTTTATAGTGAAATTGTTGTGTTTTCTAATTTGGAACTGATTTAAATGGTTTTTATAGTTAAATATTTGAGTTTTTTTTCACTTGGAACTTTTTTTTTATGGTTTTTATAGTGAAATTGTTGAGTTTTTTTAACTTGGAACTTTTTATTTTATGATTTTTATTGTGAAATTGTTGAGTTTTTTTAGCTTGGAACTTATTTAAATGGTTTTAATAGTGAAATTGTTGAGTTTTTTTAACTTGGATCTTTTTTATGGTTTTTATAGTGAATTTGTTGAGTTTTTTAACTTGGAACTTTATTTTATGGTTTTATAGTAAAATTGTAGAGTTTTTTAGCTTGGAAATATTTTATGGTTTTTATAGTGAATTTGTTGAGTTTTTTGACTTGGAGATTTTATATGGATTAGTGAAATTGTTGAGTTTTTTTAACTTGGAACTTATTTAAATGGTTTTTAGAGTGAAATTGTTGTGTTTTTTAACTTGGAACTTTATTTTATGGTATATATCGTGAAATTGAAGAGTTTTTTAACTTGGAAATATTTTCTGGTTTTTATAGTGAATTTGTTGTCTTTTTTAACTCAGAGATTTTTTTTGGATATTATAGTGAAAATGTTGAGGTTTTTTAACTTGGAACTTTTTTTTATGGTTTTTATAGTGAAATTGTTGAGTTTTCTAACCTGGAACTTATTTAAATGGTTTTTACAGTGAAATTGTCGAGTTTATTTTAACTTGGAACTTTTTTTTATGGTTTTTATAGTGAAATTGATGAGTTTTTCTAACTTGGAACTTATTTAAATGGATTCTACAATGAAATTGTTGAGTTTTTTAACTTGGAACTTTATTTTATGGTATTTAGAGTGAAATTGAAGAGTTTATTAACTTGGAAATGTTTTATGGTTTTTATAGTGAATTTGTTGAGTTTTTTAAATTGGAAATGATTTATGGTTTTTATAGTGAATTTGTTGAGTTTTTTAACTTGGAAATTTTTATGGATTTGTGAAATTATTGAGTTTTTTTAACTTGGAACTTTTTTTTATGGTTTTTATAGTGAAATTGTTGTGTTTTCTAATTTGGAACTGATTTAAATGGTTTTTATAGTTAAATATTTGAGTTTTTTTTCACTTGGAACTTTTTTTTTAAGGTTTTTATAGTGAAATTGTTGAGTTTTTTTAACTTGGAACTTTTTTTTATGATTTTTATTGTGATATTTTTGAGTTTTTTCAACTTGGAACTTATTTAAATGGCTTTAATAGTGAAATTGTTGAGTTTTTTTAACTTGGATCTTTTTTATGGTTTTTATAGTGAATTTGTTGAGTTTTTTAACTTGGAACTTTATTTTATGGTATTTATAGTAAAATTGTAGAGATTTTTAGCTTGGAAATATTTTATGTTTTTTATAGTGAATTTGTTGAGTTTTTTAACTTGGAGATTTTATATGGATTAGTGAAATTGTTGAGTTTTTTTTAACTTGGAACTTATTTAAATGGTTTTTAGAGTGAAATTGTTGTGTTTTTTAACTTGGAACTTTATTTTATGGTATTTATAGTGAAATTGAAGAGTTTTTTAACTTGGAAATATTTTATGGTTTTTATAGTGAATTTGTTGTGTTTTTTAACTCAGAGATTTTTTTTAGATATTATAGTTAAAATATTGAGGTTTTTTAACTTGGAACTTTTTTTATGGTTTTTATAGTGAAATTGTTGAGTTTTCTAACCCGGAACTTACTTAAATGGTTTTTACAGTGAAATTGTCGAGTTTATTTAACTTGGAACTTATTTAAATGGTTTTTAGAGTGAAATTGTTGAGTTTTTTTTAACTTGGAACTTTTTTTTATGGTTTTTATATTGAAATTGTTGAGTTTTTCTAACTTGGAACTTATTTAAATGGATTCTACAATGAAATTGTTGAGTTTTTTTAACTTGGAACTTTATTTTATGGTATTTAGAGTTAAATTGAAGAGTTTATTAACTTGGAAATGTTTTATGGTTTTTATAGTGAATTTGTTAAGTTTTTTAACTTGGAAATTTTTTATGGATTTGTGAAATTATTGAATTTTTTTAACTTGGAACTTTTTTTATGGTTTTCATAGTGAAATTGTTGTGTTTTCTAATTTGGAACTAATTTAAATGGTTTTTATAGTTAAATATTTGAGTTTTTTTTCACTTGGAACTTTTTTTTTATGGTTTTTATAGTGAAATTGTTGAGTTTTTTATCTTGGAACTTTTTTTTTATGATTTTTATTGTGAAATTGTTGAGTTTTTTTAACTTGGAACTTATTTAAATGGTTTTAATAGTGAAATTGTTGAGTTTTTTTATCTTGGATCTTTTTTATGGTTTTTATAGTGAATTTGTTGAGTTTTTTAACTTGGAACTTTATTTTATGGTATTTATAGTAAAATTGTAGAGATTTTTAGCTTGGAAATATTTTATGTTTTTTATAGTGAATTTGTTGTCTTTTTTAACTCAGAGATTTTTTTTTGGATATTATAGTGAAAATGTTGAGGTTTTTTAACTTGGAACTTTTTTTATGGTTTTTATAGTGAAATTGTTGAGTTTTCTAACCTGGAACTTATTTAAATGGTTGTCGAGTTTATTTAGCGCGGAACTTATTTAAATGGTTTTTAGAGTGAAATTGTTGAGTTTTTTTTAACTTGGAACTTTTTTTTATGGTTTTTATAGTGAAATAGTTGAGTTTTTCTAACTTGGAACTTATTTAAATGGATTCTACAATGAAATTGTTGAGTTTTTTAACTTGGAACTTTATATTATGGTATTTAGAGTGAAATTGAAGAGTTTATTAACTTGGAAATGTTTTATGGTTTTTATAGTGAATTTGTTGAGTTTTTTAAATTAGAAATGTTTTATGGTTTTTATACTGAATTTGTTGAGTTTTTTAACTTGGAAATTTTTTATGGATTTGTGAAATTATTGAGTTTTTTTAACTTGGATCTTTTTTTATGGTTTTTATAGTGAAATTGTTGTGTTTTCTAATTTGGAACTGATTTAAATGGTTTTTATAGTTAAATATTTGAGTTTTTTTTCACTTGGAGCTTTTTTTTATGGTTTTTATAGTGAAATTGTTGAGTTTTTTTAAATTGGAATTTTTTTTTATGATTTTTATTGTGAAATTGTTGAGTTTTTTTAACTTGGAACTTATATAAATGGTTTTAATAGTGAAATTGTTGAGTTTTTTTAACTTGGATCTTTTTTATGGTTTTTATAGTGAATTTGTTGAGTTTTTTAACTTGGAACTTTATTTTATGGTATTTATAGTAAAATTGTAGAGTTTTTTAGCTTGGAAATATTTTATGGTTTTTATAGTGAATTTGTTGAGTTTTTTGACTTGGAGATTTTATATGGATTAGTGAAATTGTTGAGTTTTTTTTAATTTGGAACTTATTTAAATGGTTTTTAGAGTGAAATTGTTGTGTTTTTTATCTTGGAACTTTATTTTATGGTATATATCGTGAAATTGAAGAGTTTTTTAACTTGGAAATATTTTATGGTTTTTATAGTGAATTTGTTGTGTTTTTTAACTCAGAGATTTTTTTTGGATATTATAGTGAAAATGTTGAGGTTTTTTAACTTGGAACTTTTTTTATGGTTTTTATAGTGAAATTGTTGAGTTTTCTAACCTGGAACTTATTTAAATGGTTTTTACAGTGAAATTGTCGAGTTTATTTAACTTGGAACTTATTTAAATGGTTTTTAGAGTGAAATTGTTGAGTTTTTTTTAACTTGGAACTTTTTTTATGGTTTTAATAGTGAAATTGTTGAGTTTTTCTAACTTGGAACTTATTTAAATGGATTCTACAATGAAATTGTTGAGTTTTTTTAACTTGGAACTTTATTTTATGGTATTTAGAGTGAAATTGAAGAGTTTATTAACTTGGAAATGTTTTATGGTTTTTATAGTGAATTTGTTGAGTTTTTTAAATTGGAAATGTTTTATGGTTTTTATAGTGAATTTGTTGAGTTTTTTAACTTGGAAATTTTTTATGGATTTGTGAAATTATTGAGTTTTTTAAACTTGGATCTTTTTTTTTTTATGGTTTTTATAGTGAAATTGTTGTGTTTTCTAATTTGGAACTGATTTAAATGGTTTTTATAGTTAAATATTTGAGTTTTTTTTCACTTGGAACTTTTTTTATGGTTTTTATAGTGAAATTGTTGAGTTTTTTTAAATTGGAACTTTTTTTTTATGATTTTTATTGTGAAATTGTTGAGTTTTTTTAAATTGGAACTTATATAAATGGTTTTAATAATGAAATTGTTGAGTTTTTTTAACTTTGATCTTTTTTATGGTTTTTATAGTGAATTTGTTGAGTTTTTTGACTTGGAGATTTTTTATGGATTAGTGAAATTGTTGAGTTTTTTTAACTTGGAACTTATTTAAATTGTTTTTAGAGTGAAATTGTTGTGTTTTTTAACTTGGAACTTTATTTTATGGTATTTATAGTGAAATTGAAGAGTTTTTTAACTTGGAAATATTTTATGGTTTTTATAGTGAAATTGTTGTGTTTTTTAACTCAGAGATTTTTTTTGGATATTATAGTGAAAATGTTGAGGTTTTTTAACTTGGAACTTTTTTTATGGTTTTTATAGTGAAATTGTTGAGTTTTCTAACCTGGAACTTATTTAAATGGTTTTTACAGTGAAATTGTCGAGTTTATTTAACTTGGAACTTATTTAAATGGTTTTTAGAGTGAAATTGTTGAGTTTTTTTTAACTTGGAACTTTTTTTTATGGTTTTTATAGTGAAATTGTTGAGTTTTTCTAACTTGGAACTTATTTAAATGGATTCTACAATGAAATTGTTGAGTTTTTTAACTTGGAACTTTATTTTATGGTATTTAGAGTGAAATTGAAGAGTTTATTAACTTGGAAATGTTTTATGGTTTTTATAGTGAATTTGTTGAGTTTTTTAAATTGGAAATGTTTTATGGTTTTTATAGTGAATTTGTTGAGTTTTTTAACTTGGAAATTTTTTATGGATTTGTGAAATTATTAAGTTTTTTAAACTTGGATCTTTTTTTTATGGTTTTTATAGTGAAATTGTTGTGTTTTCTAATTTGGAACAGATTTAAATGGTTTTTATAGTTAAATATTTGAGTTTTTTTTCACTTGGAACTTTTTTTTATGGTTTTTATAGTGAAATTGTTGAGTTTTTTTAAATTGGAACTATTTTTTTATGATTTTTATTGTGAAATTGTTGATTTTTTTTAACTTGGAACTTATATAAATGGTTTTAATAGTGAAATTGTTGAGTTTTTTTAACTTGGATTTTTTTTTATGGTTTTTGTAGTGAATTTGTTGAGTTTTTTAACTTGGAACTTTATTTTATGGTATTTATTTTAAAATTGTAGAGTTTCTTAGCTTGGAAATATTTTATGGTTTTTATAGTGAATTTGTTGAGTTTTTTGACTTGGAAATTTTTTATGGATTTGTGAAATTATTGAGTTTTTTTAACTTGGAACTTTTTTTATGGTTTTTATAGTGAAATTGTTGTGTTTTCTAGTTTGGAACTGATTTAAATGGTTTTTATAGTTAAATATTTGAGTTTTTTTTCACTTGGAACTTTTTTTTTATGGTTTTTATAGTGAAATTGTTGAGTTTTTTTAACTTGGAACTTTTTTTTTATGATTTTTATTGTGAAATTGTTGAGTTTTTTTAACTTGGAACTTATTTAAATGGTTTTAATAGTGAAATTGTTGAGTTTTTTTAACTTGGATCTTTTTTATGGTTTTTATAGTGAATTTGTTGAGTTTTTTAACTTAGAACTTTATTTTATGGTTTTATAGTAAAATTGTAGAGTTTTTTAGCTTGGAAATATTTTATGGTTTTTATAGTGAATTTGTTGCGTTTTTTGACTTGGAGATTTTATATGGATTAGTGAAATTTTTGAGTTTTTTTAACTTGGAACTTATTTAAATGGTTTTTAGAGTGAAATTGTTGTGTTTTTTAACTTGGAACTTTATTTTATGGTATTTATAGTGAAATTGAAGAGTTTTTTAACTTGGAAATATTTTATGGTTTTTATAGTGAATTTGTTGTGTTTTTTAACTCAGAGATTTTTTTTAGATATTATAGTGAAAATATTGAGGTTTTTTAACTTGGAACTTTTTTTATGGTTTTTATAGTGAAATTGTTGAGTTTTCTAACCCGGAACTTACTTAAATGGTTTTTACAGTGAAATTGTCGAGTTTATTTAACTTGGAACTTATTTAAATGGTTTTTAGAGTGAAATTGTTGAGTTTTTTTTAACTTGGAACTTTTTTTTATGGTTTTTATATTGAAATTGTTGAGTTTTTCTAACTTGGAACTTATTTAAATGGATTCTACAATGAAATTGTTGAGTTTTTTTAACTTGGAACTTTATTTTATGGTATTTAGAGTTAAATTGAAGAGTTTATTAACTTGGAAATGTTTTATGGTTTTTATAGTGAATTTGTTGAGTTTTTTAACTTGGAAATTTTTTATGGATTTGTGAAATTATTGAGTTTTTTTAACTTGGAACTTTTTTTTATGGTTTTTATAGTGAAATTGTTGTGTTTTCTAGTTTGGAACTGATTTAAATGGTTTTTATAGTTAAATATTTGAGTTTTTTTTCACTTGGAACTTTTTTTTATGGTTTTTATAGTGAAATTGTTGAGTTTTTTTAACTTGGAACTTTTTTTTTATGATTTTTATTGTGAAATTGTTGAGTTTTTTTAACTTGGAACTTATTTAAATGGTTTTAATAGTGAAATTGTTGAGTTTTTTTAACTTGGATCTTTTTTATGGTTTTTATAGTGAATTTGTTGAGTTTTTTAACTTGGAACTTTATTTTATGGTTTTATAGTAAAATTGTAGAGTTTTTTAGCTTGGAAATATTTTATGGTTTTTATAGTGAATTTGTTGCGTTTTTTGACTTGGAGATTTTATATGGATTAGTGAAATTGTTGAGTTTTTTTAACTTGGAACTTATTTAAATGGTTTTTAGAGTGAAATTGTTGTGTTTTTTAACTTGGAACTTTATTTTATGGTATTTATAGTGAAATTGAAGAGTTTTTTAACTTGGAAATATTTTATGGTTTTTATAGTGAATTTGTTGTGTTTTTTAACTCAGAGATTTTTTATATATATTATAGTGAAAATATTGAGGTTTTTTAACTTGGAACTTTTTTTATGGTTTTTATAGTGAAATTGTTGAGTTTTCTAACCCGGAACTTACTTAAATGGTTTTTACAGTGAAATTGTCGAGTTTATTTAACTTGGAACTTATTTAAATGGTTTTTAGAGTGAAATTGTTGAGTTTTTTTTAACTTGGAAATTTTTTTTATGGTTTTTATATTGAAATTGTTGAGTTTTTCTAACTTGGAACTTATTTAAATGGATTCTACAATGAAATTGTTGAGTTTTTTTAACTTGGAACTTTATTTTATGGTATTTAGAGTTAAATTGAAGAGTTTATTAACTTGGAAATGTTTTATGGTTTTTATAGTGAATTTGTTGAGTTTTTTAACTTGGAAATTTTTTATGGATTTGTGAAATTATTGAATTTTTTTAACTTGGAACTTTTTTTATGGTTTTTATAGTGAAATTGTTGTGTTTTCTAATTTGGAACTAATTTAAATGGTTTTTATAGTTAAATATTTGAATTTTTTTCACTTGGAACTTTTTTTTTATGGTTTTTATAGTGAAATTGTTGAGTTTTTTATCTTGGAACTTTTTTTTTATGATTTTTATTGTGAAATTGTTGATTTTTTTAACTTGGAACTTATTTAAATGGTTTTAATAGTGAAATTGTTGAGTTTTTTTATCTTGGATCTTTTTTATGGTTTTTATAGTAAATTTGTTGAGTTTTTTAACTTGGAACTTTATTTTATGGTATTTATAGTAAAATTGTAGAGATTTTTAGCTTGGAAATATTTTATGTTTTTTATAGTGAATTTGTTGTCTTTTTTAACTCAGAGATTTTTTTTTGGATATTATAGTGAAAATGTTGAGGTTTTTTAACTTGGAACTTTTTTTATGGTTTTTATAGTGAAATTGTTGAGTTTTCTAACCTGGAACTTATTTAAATGGTTGTCGAGTTTATTTAGCGTGGAACTTATTTAAATGGTTTTTAGAGTGAAATTGTTGAGTTTTTTTTAACTTGGAACTTTTTTTTATGGTTTTTATAGTGAAATTGTTGAGTTTTTCTAACTTGGAACTTATTTAAATGGATTCTACAATGAAATTGTTGAGTTTTTTAACTTGGAACTTTATTTTATGGTATTTAGAGTGAAATTGAAGAGTTTATTAACTTGGAAATGTTTTATGGTTTTTATAGTGAATTTGTTGAGTTTTTTAAATTGGAAATGTTTTATGGTTTTTATAGTGAATTTGTTGAGTTTTTTAACTTGGAAATTTTTTATGGATTTGTGAAATTATTGAGTTTTTTTAACTTGGAACTTTTTTTATGGTTTTTATAGTGAAATTGTTGTGTTTTCTAGTTTGGAACTGATTTAAATGGTTTTTATAGTTAAATATTTGAGTTTTTTTTCACTTGGAACTTTTTTTTTATGGTTTTTATAGTGAAATTGTTGAGTTTTTTTAACTTGGAACTTTTTTTTTATGATTTTTATTGTGAAATTGTTGAGTTTTTTTAACTTGGAACTTATTTAAATGGTTTTAATAGTGAAATTGTTGAGTTTTTTTAACTTGGATCTTTTTTATGGTTTTTATAGTGAATTTGTTGAGTTTTTTAACTTGGAACTTTATTTTATGGTTTTATAGTAAAATTGTAGAGTTTTTTAGCTTGGAAATATTTTATGGTTTTTATAGTGAATTTGTTACGTTTTTTGACTTGGAGATTTTATATGGATTGGTGAAATTGTTGAGTTTTTTTAACTTGGAACTTATTTAAATGGTTTTTAGAGTGAAATTGTTGTGTTTTTTAACTTGGAACTTTATTTTATGGTATATATCGTGAAATTGAAGAGTTTTTTAACTTAGAAATATTTTATGGTTTTTATAGTGAATTTGTTGTCTTTTTTAATTCAGAGATTTTTTTTGGATATTATAGTGAAAATGTTGAGGTTTTTTAACTTGGAACTTTTTTTTATGGTTTTTATAGTGAAATTGTTGAGTTTTCTAACCTGGAACTTATTTAAATGGTTTTTACAGTGAAATTGTCGAGTTTATTTAGCTTGGAACTTATTTAAATGGTTTTCAGAGTGAAATTGTTGAGTTTTTTTTAACTTGGAAATTTTTTTTATGGTTTTTATAGTAAAATTGTTGAGTTTTTCTAACTTGGAACTTATTTAAATGGATTCTACAATGAAATTGTTGAGTTTTTTAACTTGGAACTTTATTTTATGGTATTTAGAGTGAAATTGAAGAGTTTATTAACTTGGAAATGTTTTATGGTTTTTATAGTGAATTTGTTGAGTTTTTTAAATTGGAAATGTTTTATGGTTTTTATAGTGAATTTGTTGAGTTTTTTAACTTGGAAATTTTTTATGGATTTGTGAAATTATTGAGTTTTTTTAACTTGGAACTTTTTTTTAGTGTTTTTATAGTGAAATTGTTGTGTTTTCTAATTTGGAACTGATTTAAATGGTTTTTATAGTTAAATATTTGAGTTTTTTTTCACTTGGAACTTTTTTTTATGGTTTTATAGTGAAATTGTTGAGTTTTTTTAACTTGGAACTTTTTATTTTATGATTTTTATTGTGAAATTGTTGAGTTTTTTTAGCTTGGAACTTATTTAAATGGTTTTAATAGTGAAATTGTTGAGTTTTTTTAACTTGGATCTTTTTTATGGTTTTTATAGTGAATTTGTTGAGTTTTTTTAACTTGGAACTTTATTTTATGGTTTTATAGTAAAATTGTAGAGTTTTTTAGCTTGGAAAAATTTTATGGTTTTTATAGTGAATTTGTTGAGTTTTTTGACTTGGAGATTTTATATGGATTAGTGAAATTGTTGAGTTTTTTTAACTTGGAACTTATTTAAATGGTTTTTAGAGTGAAATTGTTGTGTTTTTTAACTTGGAACTTTATTTTATGGTATATATCGTGAAATTGAAGAGTTTTTTAACTTAGAAATATTTTATGGTTTTTATAGTGAATTTGTTGTCTTTTTTAACTCAGAGATTTTTTTTGGATATTATAGTGAAAATGTTGAGGTTTTTTAACTTGGAACTTTTTTTATGGTTTTTATAGTGAAATTGTTGAGTTTTCTAACCCGGAACTTACTTAAATGGTTTTTACAGTGAAATTGTCGAGTTTATTTAACTTGGAACTTATTTAAATGGTTTTTAGAGTGAAATTGTTGAGTTTTTTTTAACTTGGAACTTTTTTTTATGGTTTTTATATTGAAATTGTTGAGTTTTTCTAACTTGGAACTTATTTAAATGGATTCTACAATGAAATTGTTGAGTTTTTTTAACTTGGAACTTTATTTTATGGTATTTAGAGTTAAATTGAAGAGTTTATTAACTTGGAAATGTTTTATGGTTTTTATAGTGAATTTGTTGAGTTTTTTAACTTGGAAATTTTTTATGGATTTGTGAAATTATTGAGTTTTTTTAACTTGGAACTTTTTTTATGGTTTTTATAGTGAAATTGTTGTGTTTTCTAGTTTGGAACTGATTTAAATGGTTTTTATAGTTAAATATTTGAGTTTTTTTTCACTTGGAACTTTTTTTTTATGGTTTTTATAGTGAAATTGTTGAGTTTTTTTAACTTGGAACTTTTTTTTTATGATTTTTATTGTGAAATTGTTGAGTTTTTTTAACTTGGAACTTATTTAAATGGTTTTAATAGTGAAATTGTTGAGTTTTTTTAACTTGGATCTTTTTTATGGTTTTTATAGTGAATTTGTTGAGTTTTTTAACTTGGAACTTTATTTTATGGTTTTATAGTAAAATTGTAGAGTTTTTTAACTTGGAAATATTTTATGGTTTTTATAGTGAATTTGTTGCGTTTTTTGACTTGGAGATTTTATATGGATTAGTGAAATTGTTGAGTTTTTTTAACTTGGAACTTATTTAAATGGTTTTTAGAGTGAAATTGTTGTGTTTTTTAACTTGGAACTTTATTTTATGGTATTTATAGTGAAATTGAAGAGTTTTTTAACTTGGAAATATTTTATGGTTTTTATAGTGAATTTGTTGTGTTTTTTAACTCAGAGATTTTTTTTAGATATTATAGTGAAAATATTGAGGTTTTTTAACTTGGAACTTTTTTTATGGTTTTTATAATGAAATTATTGAGTTTTCTAACCCGGAACTTACTTAAATGGTTTTTACAGTGAAATTGTCGAATTTATTTAACTTGGAACTTATTTAAATGGTTTTTAGAGTGAAATTGTTGAGTTTTTTTTAACTTGGAACTTTTTTTTTATGGTTTTTATATTGAAATTGTTGAGTTTTTCTAACTTGGAACTTATTTAAATGGATTCTACAATGAAATTGTTGAGTTTTTTAACTTGGAACTTTATTTTATGGTATTTAGAGTTAAATTGAAGAGTTTATTAACTTGGAAATGTTTTATGGTTTTTATAGTGAATTTGTTGAGTTTTTTAACTTGGAAATTTTTTATGGATTTGTGAAATTATTGAATTTTTTTAACTTGGAACTTTTTTTATGGTTTTTATAGTGAAATTGTTGTGTTTTCTAATTTGGAACTAATTTAAATGGTTTTTATAGTTAAATATTTGAGTTTTTTTTCACTTGGAACTTTTTTTTTATGGTTTTTATAGTGAAATTGATGAGTTTTTTATCTTGGAACTTTTTTTTTTTATGATTTTTATTGTGAAATTGTTGAGTTTTTTTAACTTGGAACTTATTTAAATGGTTTTAATAGTGAAATTGTTGAGTTTTTTTATCTTGGATCTTTTTTATGGTTTTTATAGTGAATTTGTTGAGTTTTTTAACTTGGAACTTTATTTTATGGTATTTATAGTAAAATTGTAGAGATTTTTAGCTTGGAAATATTTTATGTTTTTTATAGTGAATTTGTTGTCTTTTTTAACTCATTGATTTTTTTTTGGATATTATAGTGAAAATGTTGAGGTTTTTTAACTTGGAACTTTTTTTATGGTTTTTATAGTGAAATTGTTGAGTTTTCTAACCTGGAACTTATTTAAATGGTTGTCGAGTTTATTTAGCGTGGAACTTATTTAAATGGTTTTTAGAGTGAAATTGTTGAGTTTTTTTTAACTTGGAACTTTTTTTTATGGTTTTTATAGTGAAATTGTTGAGTTTTTCTAACTTGGAACTTATTTAAATGGATTCTACAATGAAATTGTTGAGTTTTTTAACTTGGAACTTTATTTTATGGTATTTAGAGTGAAATTGAAGAGTTTATTAACTTGGAAATGTTTTATGGTTTTTATAGTGAATTTGTTGAGTTTTTTAAATTGGAAATGTTTTATGGTTTTTATAGTGAATTTGTTGAGTTTTTTAACTTGGAAATTTTTTATGGATTTGTGAAATTATTGAGTTTTTTTAACTTGGAACTTTTTTTTATGGTTTTTATAGTGAAATTGTTGTGTTTTCTAGTTTGGAACTGATTTAAATGGTTTTTATAGTTAAATATTTGAGTTTTTTTTCACTTGGAACTTTTTTTTTATGGTTTTTATAGTGAAATTGTTGAGTTTTTTTAACTTGGAACTTTTTTTTTATGATTTTTATTGTGAAATTGTTGAGTTTTTTTAACTTGGAACTTATTTAAATGGTTTTAATAGTGAAATTGTTGAGTTTTTTTAACTTGGATCTTTTTTATGGTTTTTATAGTGAATTTGTTGAGTTTTTTAACTTGGAACTTTATTTTATGGTTTTATAGTAAAATTGTAGAGTTTTTTAGCTTGGAAATATTGTATGGTTTTTATAGTGAATTTGTTGCGTTTTTTTGACTTGGAGATTTTATATGGATTAGTGAAATTGTTGAGTTTTTTTAACTTGGAACTTATTTAAATGGTTTTTAGAGTGAAATTGTTGTGTTTTTTAACTTGGAACTTTATTTTATGGTATATATCGTGAAATTGAAGAGTTTTTTAACTTAGAAATATTTTATGGTTTTTATAGTGAATTTGTTGTCTTTTTTAACTCAGAGATTTTTTTTGGATATTATAGTGAAAATGTTGAGGTTTTTTAACTTGGAACTTTTTTTTATGGTTTTTATAGTGAAATTGTTGAGTTTTCTAACCTGGAACTTATTTAAATGGTTTTACAGTGAAATTGTCGAGTTTATTTAGCTTGGAACTTATTTAAATGGTTTTCAGAGTGAAATTGTTGAGTTTTTTTTAACTTGGAACTTTTTTTTATGTTTTTTATAGTAAAATTGTTGAGTTTTTCTAACTTGGAACTTATTTAAATGGATTCTACAATGAAATTGTTGAGTTTTTTAACTTGGAACTTTATTTTATGGTATTTAGAGTGAAATTGAAGAGTTTATTAACTTGGAAATGTTTTATGGTTTTTATAGTGAATTTGTTGAGTTTTTTAAATTGGAAATGTTTTATGGTTTTTATAGTGAATTTGTTGAGTTTTTTAACTTGGAAATTTTTTATGGATTTGTGAAATTATTGAGTTTTTTTAACTTGGAACTTTTTTTTAGTGTTTTTATAGTGAAATTGTTGTGTTTTCTAATTTGGAACTGATTTAAATGGTTTTTATAGTTAAATATTTGAGTTTTTTTTCACTTGGAACTTTTTTTTATGGTTTTATAGTGAAATTGTTGAGTTTTTTTAACTTGGAACTTTTTATTTTATGATTTTTATTGTGAAATTGTTGAGTTTTTTTAGCTTGGAACTTATTTAAATGGTTTTAATAGTGAAATTGTTGAGTTTTTTTAACTTGGATCTTTTTTATGGTTTTTATAGTGAATTTGTTGAGTTTTTTTAACTTGGAACTTTATTTTATGGTTTTATAGTAAAATTGTAGAGTTTTTTAGCTTGGAAAAATTTTATGGTTTTTATAGTGAATTTGTTGAGTTTTTTGACTTGGAGATTTTATATGGATTAGTGAAATTGTTGAGTTTTTTTAACTTGGAACTTATTTAAATGGTTTTTAGAGTGAAATTGTTGTGTTTTTTAACTTGGAACTTTATTTTATGGTATATATCGTGAAATTGAAGAGTTTTTTAACTTAGAAATATTTTATGGTTTTTATAGTGAATTTGTTGTCTTTTTTAACTCAGAGATTTTTTTTGGATATTATAGTGAAAATGTTGAGGTTTTTTAACTTGGAACTTTTTTTATGGTTTTTATAGTGAAATTGTTGAGTTTTCTAACCCGGAACTTACTTAAATGGTTTTTACAGTGAAATTGTCGAGTTTATTTAACTTGGAACTTATTTAAATGGTTTTTAGAGTGAAATTGTTGAGTTTTTTTTAACTTGGAACTTTTTTTTATGGTTTTTATATTGAAATTGTTGAGTTTTTCTAACTTGGAACTTATTTAAATGGATTCTACAATGAAATTGTTGAGTTTTTTTAACTTGGAACTTTATTTTATGGTATTTAGAGTTAAATTGAAGAGTTTATTAACTTGGAAATGTTTTATGGTTTTTATAGTGAATTTGTTGAGTTTTTTAACTTGGAAATTTTTTATGGATTTGTGAAATTATTGAGTTTTTTTAACTTGGAACTTTTTTTATGGTTTTTATAGTGAAATTGTTGTGTTTTCTAGTTTGGAACTGATTTAAATGGTTTTTATAGTTAAATATTTGAGTTTTTTTTCACTTGGAACTTTTTTTTTATGGTTTTTATAGTGAAATTGTTGAGTTTTTTTAACTTGGAACTTTTTTTTTATGATTTTTATTGTGAAATTGTTGAGTTTTTTTAACTTGGAACTTATTTAAATGGTTTTAATAGTGAAATTGTTGAGTTTTTTTAACTTGGATCTTTTTTATGGTTTTTATAGTGAATTTGTTGAGTTTTTTAACTTGGAACTTTATTTTATGGTTTTATAGTAAAATTGTAGAGTTTTTTAACTTGGAAATATTTTATGGTTTTTATAGTGAATTTGTTGCGTTTTTTGACTTGGAGATTTTATATGGATTAGTGAAATTGTTGAGTTTTTTTAACTTGGAACTTATTTAAATGGTTTTTAGAGTGAAATTGTTGTGTTTTTTAACTTGGAACTTTATTTTATGGTATTTATAGTGAAATTGAAGAGTTTTTTAACTTGGAAATATTTTATGGTTTTTATAGTGAATTTGTTGTGTTTTTTAACTCAGAGATTTTTTTTAGATATTATAGTGAAAATATTGAGGTTTTTTAACTTGGAACTTTTTTTATGGTTTTTATAATGAAATTATTGAGTTTTCTAACCCGGAACTTACTTAAATGGTTTTTACAGTGAAATTGTCGAATTTATTTAACTTGGAACTTATTTAAATGGTTTTTAGAGTGAAATTGTTGAGTTTTTTTTAACTTGGAACTTTTTTTTTATGGTTTTTATATTGAAATTGTTGAGTTTTTCTAACTTGGAACTTATTTAAATGGATTCTACAATGAAATTGTTGAGTTTTTTAACTTGGAACTTTATTTTATGGTATTTAGAGTTAAATTGAAGAGTTTATTAACTTGGAAATGTTTTATGGTTTTTATAGTGAATTTGTTGAGTTTTTTAACTTGGAAATTTTTTATGGATTTGTGAAATTATTGAATTTTTTTAACTTGGAACTTTTTTTATGGTTTTTATAGTGAAATTGTTGTGTTTTCTAATTTGGAACTAATTTAAATGGTTTTTATAGTTAAATATTTGAGTTTTTTTTCACTTGGAACTTTTTTTTTATGGTTTTTATAGTGAAATTGATGAGTTTTTTATCTTGGAACTTTTTTTTTTTATGATTTTTATTGTGAAATTGTTGAGTTTTTTTAACTTGGAACTTATTTAAATGGTTTTAATAGTGAAATTGTTGAGTTTTTTTATCTTGGATCTTTTTTATGGTTTTTATAGTGAATTTGTTGAGTTTTTTAACTTGGAACTTTATTTTATGGTATTTATAGTAAAATTGTAGAGATTTTTAGCTTGGAAATATTTTATGTTTTTTATAGTGAATTTGTTGTCTTTTTTAACTCAGTGATTTTTTTTTGGATATTATAGTGAAAATGTTGAGGTTTTTTAACTTGGAACTTTTTTTATGGTTTTTATAGTGAAATTGTTGAGTTTTCTAACCTGGAACTTATTTAAATGGTTGTCGAGTTTATTTAGCGTGGAACTTATTTAAATGGTTTTTAGAGTGAAATTGTTGAGTTTTTTTTAACTTGGAACTTTTTTTTATGGTTTTTATAGTGAAATTGTTGAGTTTTTCTAACTTGGAACTTATTTAAATGGATTCTACAATGAAATTGTTGAGTTTTTTAACTTGGAACTTTATTTTATGGTATTTAGAGTGAAATTGAAGAGTTTATTAACTTGGAAATGTTTTATGGTTTTTATAGTGAATTTGTTGAGTTTTTTAAATTGGAAATGTTTTATGGTTTTTATAGTGAATTTGTTGAGTTTTTTAACTTGGAAATTTTTTATGGATTTGTGAAATTATTGAGTTTTTTTAACTTGGAACTTTTTTTTATGGTTTTTATAGTGAAATTGTTGTGTTTTCTAGTTTGGAACTGATTTAAATGGTTTTTATAGTTAAATATTTGAGTTTTTTTTCACTTGGAACTTTTTTTTTATGGTTTTTATAGTGAAATTGTTGAGTTTTTTTAACTTGGAACTTTTTTTTTATGATTTTTATTGTGAAATTGTTGAGTTTTTTTAACTTGGAACTTATTTAAATGGTTTTAATAGTGAAATTGTTGAGTTTTTTTAACTTGGATCTTTTTTATGGTTTTTATAGTGAATTTGTTGAGTTTTTTAACTTGGAACTTTATTTTATGGTTTTATAGTAAAATTGTAGAGTTTTTTAGCTTGGAAATATTGTATGGTTTTTATAGTGAATTTGTTGCGTTTTTTTGACTTGGAGATTTTATATGGATTAGTGAAATTGTTGAGTTTTTTTAACTTGGAACTTATTTAAATGGTTTTTAGAGTGAAATTGTTGTGTTTTTTAACTTGGAACTTTATTTTATGGTATATATCGTGAAATTGAAGAGTTTTTTAACTTAGAAATATTTTATGGTTTTTATAGTGAATTTGTTGTCTTTTTTAACTCAGAGATTTTTTTTGGATATTATAGTGAAAATGTTGAGGTTTTTTAACTTGGAACTTTTTTTTATGGTTTTTATAGTGAAATTGTTGAGTTTTCTAACCTGGAACTTATTTAAATGGTTTTACAGTGAAATTGTCGAGTTTATTTAGCTTGGAACTTATTTAAATGGTTTTCAGAGTGAAATTGTTGAGTTTTTTTTAACTTGGAACTTTTTTTTATGTTTTTTATAGTAAAATTGTTGAGTTTTTCTAACTTGGAACTTATTTAAATGGATTCTACAATGAAATTGTTGAGTTTTTTAACTTGGAACTTTATTTTATGGTATTTAGAGTGAAATTGAAGAGTTTATTAACTTGGAAATGTTTTATGGTTTTTATAGTGAATTTGTTGAGTTTTTTAAATTGGAAATGTTTTATGGTTTTTATAGTGAATTTATTGAGTTTTTTAACTTGGAAATTTTTTATGGATTTGTGAAATTATTGAGTTTTTTTAACTTGGAACTTTTTTTTATGGTTTTTATAGTGAAATTGTTGTGTTTTCTAATTTGGAACTGATTTAAATGGTTTTTATAGTTAAATATTTGAGTTTTTTTTCACTTGGAACTTTTTTTTATGGTTTTATAGTGAAATTGTTGAGTTTTTTAACTTGGAACTTTTTATTTTATGATTTTTATTGTGAAATTGTTGAGTTTTTTTAGCTTGGAACTTATTTAAATGGTTTTAATAGTGAAATTGTTGAGTTTTTTTAACTTGGATCTTTTTTATGGTTTTTATAGTGAATTTGTTGAGTTTTTTTAACTTGGAACTTTATTTTATGGTTTTATAGTAAAATTGTAGAGTTTCTTTGCTTGGAAATATTTTATGGTTTTTATAGTGAATTTGTTGAGTTTTTTGACTTGGAGATTTTATATGGATTAGTGAAATTGTTGAGTTTTTTTAACTTGGAACTTATTTAAATGGTTTTTAGAGTGAAATTGTTGTGTTTTTTAACTTGGAACTTTATTTTATGGTATATATCGTGAAATTGAAGAGTTTTTTAACTTGGAAATATTTTATGGTTTTTATAGTGAATTTGTTGTCTTTTTTAACTCAGAGGTTTTTTTTGGATATTATAGTGAAAATGTTGAGGTTTTTTAACTTGGAACTTTTTTTATGGTTTTTATAGTGAAATTGTTGAGTTTTCTAACCCGGAACTTACTTAAATGGTTTTTACAGTGAAATTGTCGAGTTTATTTAACTTGGAACTTATTTAAATGGTTTTTAGAGTGAAATTGTTGAGTTTTTTTTAACTTGGAACTTTTTTTTATGGTTTTTATATTGAAATTGTTGAGTTTTTCTAACTTGGAACTTATTTAAATGGATTCTACAATGAAATTGTTGAGTTTTTTTAACTTGGAACTTTATTTTATGGTATTTAGAGTTAAATTGAAGAGTTTATTAACTTGGAAATGTTTTATGGTTTTTATAGTGAATTTGTTGAGTTTTTTAACTTGGAAATTTTTTATGGATTTGTGAAATTATTGAGTTTTTTTAACTTGGAACTTTTTTTATGGTTTTTATAGTGAAATTGTTGTGTTTTCTAGTTTGGAACTGATTTAAATGGTTTTTATAGTTAAATATTTGAGTTTTTTTTCACTTGGAACTTTTTTTTTATGGTTTTTATAGTGAAATTGTTGAGTTTTTTTAACTTGGAACTTTTTTTTTATGATTTTTATTGTGAAATTGTTGAGTTTTTTTAACTTGGAACTTATTTAAATGGTTTTAATAGTGAAATTGTTGAGTTTTTTTAACTTGGATCTTTTTTATGGTTTTTATAGTGAATTTGTTGAGTTTTTTAACTTGGAACTTTATTTTATGGTTTTATAGTAAAATTGTAGAGTTTTTTAGCTTGGAAATATTTTATGGTTTTTATAGTGAATTTGTTGCGTTTTTTGACTTGGAGATTTTATATGGATTAGTGAAATTGTTGAGTTTTTTTAACTTGGAACTTATTTAAATGGTTTTTAGAGTGAAATTGTTGTGTTTTTTAACTTGGAACTTTATTTTATGGTATTTATAGTGAAATTGAAGAGTTTTTTAACTTGGAAATATTTTATGGTTTTTATAGTGAATTTGTTGTGTTTTTTAACTCAGAGATTTTTTTTAGATATTATAGTGAAAATATTGAGGTTTTTTAACTTGGAACTTTTTTTATGGTTTTTATAGTGAAATTATTGAGTTTTCTAACCCGGAACTTACTTAAATGGTTTTTACAGTGAAATTGTCGAGTTTATTTAACTTGGAACTTATTTAAATGGTTTTTAGAGTGAAATTGTTGAGTTTTTTTTAACTTGGAACTTTTTTTTTATGGTTTTTATATTGAAATTGTTGAGTTTTTCTAACTTGGAACTTATTTAAATGGATTCTACAATGAAATTGTTGAGTTTTTTAACTTGGAACTTTATTTTATGGTATTTAGAGTTAAATTGAAGAGTTTATTAACTTGGAAATGTTTTATGGTTTTTATAGTGAATTTGTTGAGTTTTTTAACTTGGAAATTTTTTATGGATTTGTGAAATTATTGAATTTTTTTAACTTGGAACTTTTTTTATGGTTTTTATAGTGAAATTGTTGTGTTTTCTAATTTGGAACTAATTTAAATGGTTTTTATAGTTAAATATTTGAGTTTTTTTTCACTTGGAACTTTTTTTTATGGTTTTTATAGTGAAATTGTTGAGTTTTTTATCTTGGAACTTTTTTTTATGATTTTTATTGTGAAATTGTTGAGTTTTTTTAACTTGGAACTTATTTAAATGGTTTTAATAGTGAAATTGTTGAGTTTTTTTATCTTGGATCTTTTTTATGGTTTTTATAGTGAATTTGTTGAGTTTTTTAACTTGGAACTTTATTTTATGGTATTTATAGTAAAATTGTAGAGATTTTTAGCTTGGAAATATTTTATGTTTTTTATAGTGAATTTGTTGTCTTTTTTAACTCAGAGATTTTTTTTTGGATATTATAGTGAAAATGTTGAGGTTTTTTAACTTGGAACTTTTTTTATGGTTTTTATAGTGAAATTGTTGAGTTTTCTAACCTGGAACTTATTTAAATGGTTGTCGAGTTTATTTAGCGTGGAACTTATTTAAATGGTTTTTAGAGTGAAATTGTCGAGTTTTTTTTAACTTGGAACTTTTTTTTATGGTTTTTATAGTGAAATTGTTGAGTTTTTCTAACTTGGAACTTATTTAAATGGATTCTACAATGAAATTGTTGAGTTTTTTAACTTGGAACTTTATTTTATGGTATTTAGAGTGAAATTGAAGAGTTTATTAACTTGGAAATGTTTTATGGTTTTTATAGTGAATTTGTTGAGTTTTTTAAATTGGAAATGTTTTATGGTTTTTATAGTGAATTTGTTGAGTTTTTTAACTTGGAAATTTTTTATGGATTTGTGAAATTATTGAGTTTTTTTAACTTGGAACTTTTTTTATGGTTTTTATAGTGAAATTGTTGTGTTTTCTAGTTTGGAACTGATTTAAATGGTTTTTATAGTTAAATATTTGAGTTTTTTTTCACTTGGAACTTTTTTTTTATGGTTTTTATAGTGAAATTGTTGAGTTTTTTTAACTTGGAACTTTTTTTTTATGATTTTTATTGTGAAATTGTTGAGTTTTTTTAACTTGGAACTTATTTAAATGGTTTTAATAGTGAAATTGTTGAGTTTTTTTAACTTGGATCTTTTTTATGGTTTTTATAGTGAATTTGTTGAGTTTTTTAACTTGGAACTTTATTTTATGGTTTTATAGTAAAATTGTAGAGTTTTTTAACTTGGAAATATTTTATGGTTTTTATAGTGAATTTGTTGCGTTTTTTGACTTGGAGATTTTATATGGATTAGTGAAATTGTTGAGTTTTTTTAACTTGGAACTTATTTAAATGGTTTTTAGAGTGAAATTGTTGTGTTTTTTAACTTGGAACTTTATTTTATGGTATTTATAGTGAAATTGAAGAGTTTTTTAACTTGGAAATATTTTATGGTTTTTATAGTGAATTTGTTGTGTTTTTTAACTCAGAGATTTTTTTTAGATATTATAGTGAAAATATTGAGGTTTTTTAACTTGGAACTTTTTTTATGGTTTTTATAGTGAAATTATTGAGTTTTCTAACCCGGAACTTACTTAAATGGTTTTTACAGTGAAATTGTCGAATTTATTTAACTTGGAACTTATTTAAATGGTTTTTAGAGTGAAATTGTTGAGTTTTTTTTAACTTGGAACTTTTTTTTTATGGTTTTTATATTGAAATTGTTGAGTTTTTCTAACTTGGAACTTATTTAAATGGATTCTACAATGAAATTGTTGAGTTTTTTAACTTGGAACTTTATTTTATGGTATTTAGAGTTAAATTGAAGAGTTTATTAACTTGGAAATGTTTTATGGTTTTTATAGTGAATTTGTTGAGTTTTTTAACTTGGAAATTTTTTATGGATTTGTGAAATTATTGAATTTTTTTAACTTGGAACTTTTTTTATGGTTTTTATAGTGAAATTGTTGTGTTTTCTAATTTGGAACTAATTTAAATGGTTTTTATAGTTAAATATTTGAGTTTTTTTTCACTTGGAACTTTTTTTTTATGGTTTTTATAGTGAAATTGATGAGTTTTTTATCTTGGAACTTTTTTTTTATGATTTTTATTGTGAAATTGTTGAGTTTTTTTAACTTGGAACATATTTAAATGGTTTTAATAGTGAAATTGTTGAGTTTTTTTATCTTGGATCTTTTTTATGGTTTTTATAGTGAATTTGTTGAGTTTTTTAACTTGGAACTTTATTTTATGGTATTTATAGTAAAATTGTAGAGATTTTTAGCTTGGAAATATTTTATGTTTTTTATAGTGAATTTGTTGTCTTTTTTAACTCAGAGATTTTTTTTTGGATATTATAGTGAAAATGTTGAGGTTTTTTAACTTGGAACTTTTTTTATGGTTTTTATAGTGAAATTGTTGAGTTTTCTAACCTGGAACTTATTTAAATGGTTGTCGAGTTTATTTAGCGTGGAACTTATTTAAATGGTTTTTAGAGTGAAATTGTTGAGTTTTTTTTAACTTGGAACTTTTTTTTATGGTTTTTATAGTGAAATTGTTGAGTTTTTCTAACTTGGAACTTATTTAAATGGATTCTACAATGAAATTGTTGAGTTTTTTAACTTGGAACTTTATTTTATGGTATTTAGAGTGAAATTGAAGAGTTTATTAACTTGGAAATGTTTTATGGTTTTTATAGTGAATTTGTTGAGTTTTTTAAATTGGAAATGTTTTATGGTTTTTATAGTGAATTTGTTGAGTTTTTTAACTTGGAAATTTTTTATGGATTTGTGAAATTATTGAGTTTTTTTAACTTGGAACTTTTTTTTATGGTTTTTATAGTGAAATTGTTGTGTTTTCTAGTTTGGAACTGATTTAAATGGTTTTTATAGTTAAATATTTGAGTTTTTTTTCACTTGGAACTTTTTTTTTATGGTTTTTATAGTGAAATTGTTGAGTTTTTTTAACTTGGAACTTTTTTTTTATGATTTTTATTGTGAAATTGTTGAGTTTTTTTAACTTGGAACTTATTTAAATGGTTTTAATAGTGAAATTGTTGAGTTTTTTTAACTTGGATCTTTTTTATGGTTTTTATAGTGAATTTGTTGAGTTTTTTAACTTGGAACTTTATTTTATGGTTTTATAGTAAAATTGTAGAGTTTTTTAGCTTGGAAATATTGTATGGTTTTTATAGTGAATTTGTTGCGTTTTTTTGACTTGGAGATTTTATATGGATTAGTGAAATTGTTGAGTTTTTTTAACTTGGAACTTATTTAAATGGTTTTTAGAGTGAAATTGTTGTGTTTTTTAACTTGGAACTTTATTTTATGGTATATATCGTGAAATTGAAGAGTTTTTTAACTTAGAAATATTTTATGGTTTTTATAGTGAATTTGTTGTCTTTTTTAACTCAGAGATTTTTTTTGGATATTATAGTGAAAATGTTGAGGTTTTTTAACTTGGAACTTTTTTTTATGGTTTTTATAGTGAAATTGTTGAGTTTTCTAACCTGGAACTTATTTAAATGGTTTTACAGTGAAATTGTCGAGTTTATTTAGCTTGGAACTTATTTAAATGGTTTTCAGAGTGAAATTGTTGAGTTTTTTTTAACTTGGAACTTTTTTTTATGTTTTTTATAGTAAAATTGTTGAGTTTTTCTAACTTGGAACTTATTTAAATGGATTCTACAATGAAATTGTTGAGTTTTTTAACTTGGAACTTTATTTTATGGTATTTAGAGTGAAATTGAAGAGTTTATTAACTTGGAAATGTTTTATGGTTTTTATAGTGAATTTGTTGAGTTTTTTAAATTGGAAATGTTTTATGGTTTTTATAGTGAATTTGTTGAGTTTTTTAACTTGGAAATTTTTTATGGATTTGTGAAATTATTGAGTTTTTTTAACTTGGAACTTTTTTTTATGGTTTTTATAGTGAAATTGTTGTGTTTTCTAATTTGGAACTGATTTAAATGGTTTTTATAGTTAAATATTTGAGTTTTTTTTCACTTGGAACTTTTTTTTTATGGTTTTATAGTGAAATTGTTGAGTTTTTTTAACTTGGAACTTTTTATTTTATGATTTTTATTGTGAAATTGTTGAGTTTTTTTAGCTTGGAACTTATTTAAATGGTTTTAATAGTGAAATTGTTGAGTTTTTTTAACTTGGATCTTTTTTATGGTTTTTATAGTGAATTTGTTGAGTTTTTTTAACTTGGAACTTTATTTTATGGTTTTATAGTAAAATTGTAGAGTTTTTTTGCTTGGAAATATTTTATGGTTTTTATAGTGAATTTGTTGAGTTTTTTGACTTGGAGATTTTATATGGATTAGTGAAATTGTTGAGTTTTTTTAACTTGGAACTTATTTAAATGGTTTTTAGAGTGAAATTGTTGTGTTTTTTAACTTGGAACTTTATTTTATGGTATATATCGTGAAATTGAAGAGTTTTTTAACTTGGAAATATTTTATGGTTTTTATAGTGAATTTGTTGTCTTTTTTAACTCAGAGATTTTTTTTGGATATTATAGTGAAAATGTTGAGGTTTTTTAACTTGGAACTTTTTTTATGGTTTTTATAGTGAAATTGTTGAGTTTTCTAACCCGGAACTTACTTAAATGGTTTTTACAGTGAAATTGTCGAGTTTATTTAACTTGGAACTTATTTAAATGGTTTTTAGAGTGAAATTGTTGTGTTTTTTTTAACTTGGAACTTTTTTTTATGGTTTTTATATTGAAATTGTTGAGTTTTTCTAACTTGGAACTTATTTAAATGGATTCTACAATGAAATTGTTGAGTTTTTTTAACTTGGAACTTTATTTTATGGTATTTAGAGTTAAATTGAAGAGTTTATTAACTTGGAAATGTTTTATGGTTTTTATAGTGAATTTGTTGAGTTTTTTAACTTGGAAATTTTTTATGGATTTGTGAAATTATTGAGTTTTTTTAACTTGGAACTTTTTTTATGGTTTTTATAGTGAAATTGTTGTGTTTTCTAGTTTGGAACTGATTTAAATGGTTTTATAGTTAAATATTTGAGTTTTTTTTCACTTGGAACTTTTTTTTTATGGTTTTTATAGTGAAATTGTTGAGTTTTTTTAACTTGGAACTTTTTTTTTATGATTTTTATTGTGAAATTGTTGAGTTTTTTTAACTTGGAACTTATTTAAATGGTTTTAATAGTGAAATTGTTGAGTTTTTTTAACTTGGATCTTTTTTATGGTTTTTATAGTGAATTTGTTGAGTTTTTTAACTTGGAACTTTATTTTATGGTTTTATAGTAAAATTGTAGAGTTTTTTAGCTTGGAAATATTTTATGGTTTTTATAGTGAATTTGTTGCGTTTTTTGACTTGGAGATTTTATATGGATTAGTGAAATTGTTGAGTTTTTTTAACTTGGAACTTATTTAAATGGTTTTTAGAGTGAAATTGTTGTGTTTTTTAACTTGGAACTTTATTTTATGGTATTTATAGTGAAATTGAAGAGTTTTTTAACTTGGAAATATTTTATGGTTTTTATAGTGAATTTGTTGTGTTTTTTAACTCAGAGATTTTTTTTAGATATTATAGTGAAAATATTGAGGTTTTTTAACTTGAAACTTTTTTTATGGTTTTTATAGTGAAATTATTGAGTTTTCTAACCCGGAACTTACTTAAATGGTTTTTACAGTGAAATTGTCGAGTTTATTTAACTTGGAACTTATTTAAATGGTTTTTAGAGTGAAATTGTTGAGTTTTTTTTAACTTGGAACTTTTTTTTTATGGTTTTTATATTGAAATTGTTGAGTTTTTCTAACTTGGAACTTATTTAAATGGATTCTACAATGAAATTGTTGAGTTTTTTAACTTGGAACTTTATTTTATGGTATTTAGAGTTAAATTGAAGAGTTTATTAACTTGGAAATGTTTTATGGTTTTTATAGTGAATTTGTTGAGTTTTTTAACTTGGAAATTTTTTATGGATTTGTGAAATTATTGAATTTTTTTAACTTGGTTCTTTTTTTATGGTTTTTATAGTGAAATTGTTGTGTTTTCTAACTTGGAACTAATTTAAATGGTTTTTATAGTTAAATATTTGAGTTTTTTTTCACTTGGAACTTTTTTTTTATGGTTTTTATAGTGAAATTGTTGAGTTTTTTATCTTGGAACTTTTTTTTATGATTTTTATTGTGAAATTGTTGAGTTTTTTTAACTTGGAACTTATTTAAATGGTTTTAATAGTGAAATTGTTGAGTTTTTTTATCTTGGATCTTTTTTATGGTTTTTATAGTGAATTTGTTGAGTTTTTTAACTTGGAACTTTATTTTATGGTATTTATAGTAAAATTGTAGAGATTTTTAGCTTGGAAATATTTTATGTTTTTTATAGTGAATTTGTTGTCTTTTTTAACTCAGAGATTTTTTTTTGGATATTATAGTGAAAATGTTGAGGTTTTTTAACTTGGAACTTTTTTTATGGTTTTTATAGTGAAATTGTTGAGTTTTCTAACCTGGAACTTATTTAAATGGTTGTCGAGTTTATTTAGCGTGGAACTTATTTAAATGGTTTTTAGAGTGAAATTGTCGAGTTTTTTTTAACTTGGAACTTTTTTTTATGGTTTTTATAGTGAAATTGTTGAGTTTTTCTAACTTGGAACTTATTTAAATGGATTCTACAATGAAATTGTTGAGTTTTTTAACTTGGAACTTTATTTTATGGTATTTAGAGTGAAATTGAAGAGTTTATTAACTTGGAAATGTTTTATGGTTTTTATAGTGAATTTGTTGAGTTTTTTAAATTGGAAATGTTTTATGGTTTTTATAGTGAATTTGTTGAGTTTTTTAACTTGGAAATTTTTTATGGATTTGTGAAATTATTGAGTTTTTTTAACTTGGAACTTTTTTTATGGTTTTTATAGTGAAATTGTTGTGTTTTCTAGTTTGGAACTGATTTAAATGGTTTTTATAGTTAAATATTTGAGTTTTTTTTCACTTGGAACTTTTTTTTTATGGTTTTTATAGTGAAATTGTTGAGTTTTTTTAACTTGGAACTTTTTTTTTATGATTTTTATTGTGAAATTGTTGAGTTTTTTTAACTTGGAACTTATTTAAATGGTTTTAATAGTGAAATTGTTGAGTTTTTTTAACTTGGATCTTTTTTATGGTTTTTATAGTGAATTTGTTGAGTTTTTTAACTTGGAACTTTATTTTATGGTTTTATAGTAAAATTGTAGAGTTTTTTAGCTTGGAAATATTTTATGGTTTTTATAGTGAATTTGTTGCGTTTTTTAACTTGGAGATTTTATATGGATTAGTGAAATTGTTGAGTTTTTTTAACTTGGAACTTATTTAAATGGTTTTTAGAGTGAAATTGTTGTGTTTTTTAACTTGGAACTTTATTTTATGGTATATATCGTGAAATTGAAGAGTTTTTTAACTTAGAAATATTTTATGGTTTTTATAGTGAATTTGTTGTCTTTTTTAACTCAGAGATTTTTTTTGGATATTATAGTGAAAATGTTGAGGTTTTTTAACTTGGAACTTTTTTTTATGGTTTTTATAGTGAAATTGTTGAGTTTTCTAACCTGGAACTTATTTAAATGGTTTTACAGTGAAATTGTCGAGTTTATTTAGCTTGGAACTTATTTAAATGGTTTTCAGAGTGAAATTGTTGAGTTTTTTTTAACTTGGAACTTTTTTTTATGTTTTTTATAGTAAAATTGTTGAGTTTTTCTAACTTGGAACTTATTTAAATGGATTCTACAATGAAATTGTTGAGTTTTTTAACTTGGAACTTTATTTTATGGTATTTAGAGTGAAATTGAAGAGTTTATTAACTTGGAAATGTTTTATGGTTTTTATAGTGAATTTGTTGAGTTTTTTAAATTGGAAATGTTTTATGGTTTTTATAGTGAATTTGTTGAGTTTTTTAACTTGGAAATTTTTTATGGATTTGTGAAATTATTGAGTTTTTTTAACTTGGAACTTTTTTTTATGGTTTTTATAGTGAAATTGTTGTGTTTTCTAGTTTGGAACTGATTTAAATGGTTTTTATAGTTAAATATTTGAGTTTTTTTTCACTTGGAACTTTTTTTTTATGGTTTTTATAGTGAAATTGTTGAGTTTTTTTAACTTGGAACTTTTTTTTTATGATTTTTATTGTGAAATTGTTGAGTTTTTTTAACTTGGAACTTATTTAAATGGTTTTAATAGTGAAATTGTTGAGTTTTTTTAACTTGGATCTTTTTTATGGTTTTTATAGTGAATTTGTTGAGTTTTTTAACTTGGAACTTTATTTTATGGTTTTATAGTAAAATTGTAAAGTTTTTTAGCTTGGAAATATTGTATGGTTTTTATAGTGAATTTGTTGCGTTTTTTTGACTTGGAGATTTTATATGGATTAGTGAAATTGTTGAGTTTTTTTAACTTGGAACTTATTTAAATGGTTTTTAGAGTGAAATTGTTGTGTTTTTTAACTTGGAACTTTATTTTATGGTATATATCGTGAAATTGAAGAGTTTTTTAACTTAGAAATATTTTATGGTTTTTATAGTGAATTTGTTGTCTTTTTTAACTCAGAGATTTTTTTTGGATATTATAGTGAAAATGTTGAGGTTTTTTAACTTGGAACTTTTTTTTATGGTTTTTATAGTGAAATTGTTGAGTTTTCTAACCTGGAACTTATTTAAATGGTTTTACAGTGAAATTGTCGAGTTTATTTAGCTTGGAACTTATTTAAATGGTTTTCAGAGTGAAATTGTTGAGTTTTTTTTAACTTGGAACTTTTTTTTATGTTTTTTATAGTAAAATTGTTGAGTTTTTCTAACTTGGAACTTATTTAAATGGATTCTACAATGAAATTGTTGAGTTTTTTAACTTGGAACTTTATTTTATGGTATTTAGAGTGAAATTGAAGAGTTTATTAACTTGGAAATGTTTTATGGTTTTTATAGTGAATTTGTTGAGTTTTTTAAATTGGAAATGTTTTATGGTTTTTATAGTGAATTTGTTGAGTTTTTTAACTTGGAAATTTTTTATGGATTTGTGAAATTATTGAGTTTTTTTAACTTGGAACTTTTTTTTATGGTTTTTATAGTGAAATTGTTGTGTTTTCTAATTTGGAACTGATTTAAATGGTTTTTATAGTTAAATATTTGAGTATTTTTTCACTTGGAACTTTTTTTTTATGGTTTTATAGTGAAATTGTTGAGTTTTTTTAACTTGGAACTTTTTATTTTATGATTTTTATTGTGAAATTGTTGAGTTTTTTTAACTTGGAACTTATTTAAATGGTTTTAATAGTGAAATTGTTGAGTTTTTTTAACTTGGATCTTTTTTATGGTTTTTATAGTGAATTTGTTGAGTTTTTTTAACTTGGAACTTTATTTTATGGTTTTATAGTAAAATTGTAGAGTTTTTTTGCTTGGAAATATTTTATGGTTTTTATAGTGAATTTGTTGAGTTTTTTGACTTGGAGATTTTATATGGATTAGTGAAATTGTTGAGTTTTTTTAACTTGGAACTTATTTAAATGGTTTTTAGAGTGAAATTGTTGTGTTTTTTAACTTGGAACTTTATTTTATGGTATATATCGTGAAATTGAAGAGTTTTTTAACTTGGAAATATTTTATGGTTTTTATAGTGAATTTGTTGTCTTTTTTAACTCAGAGATTTTTTTTGGATATTATAGTGAAAATGTTGAGGTTTTTTAACTTGGAACTTTTTTTATGGTTTTTATAGTGAAATTGTTGAGTTTTCTAACCCGGAACTTACTTAAATGGTTTTTACAGTGAAATTGTCGAGTTTATTTAACTTGGAACTTATTTAAATGGTTTTTAGAGTGAAATTGTTGAGTTTTTTTTAACTTGGAACTTTTTTTTATGGTTTTTATATTGAAATTGTTGAGTTTTTCTAACTTGGAACTTATTTAAATGGATTCTACAATGAAATTGTTGAGTTTTTTTAACTTGGAACTTTATTTTATGGTATTTAGAGTTAAATTGAAGAGTTTATTAACTTGGAAATGTTTTATGGTTTTTATAGTGAATTTGTTGAGTTTTTTAACTTGGAAATTTTTTATGGATTTGTGAAATTATTGAGTTTTTTTAACTTGGAACTTTTTTTATGGTTTTTATAGTGAAATTGTTGTGTTTTCTAGTTTGGAACTGATTTAAATGGTTTTATAGTTAAATATTTGAGTTTTTTTTCACTTGGAACTTTTTTTTTATGGTTTTTATAGTGAAATTGTTGAGTTTTTTTAACTTGGAACTTTTTTTTTATGATTTTTATTGTGAAATTGTTGAGTTTTTTTAACTTGGAACTTATTTAAATGGTTTTAATAGTGAAATTGTTGAGTTTTTTTAACTTGGATCTTTTTTATGGTTTTTATAGTGAATTTGTTGAGTTTTTTAACTTGGAACTTTATTTTATGGTTTTATAGTAAAATTGTAGAGTTTTTTAGCTTGGAAATATTTTATGGTTTTTATAGTGAATTTGTTGCGTTTTTTGACTTGGAGATTTTATATGGATTAGTGAAATTGTTGAGTTTTTTTAACTTGGAACTTATTTAAATGGTTTTTAGAGTGAAATTGTTGTGTTTTTTAACTTGGAACTTTATTTTATGGTATTTATAGTGAAATTGAAGAGTTTTTTAACTTGGAAATATTTTATGGTTTTTATAGTGAATTTGTTGTGTTTTTTAACTCAGAGATTTTTTTTAGATATTATAGTGAAAATATTGAGGTTTTTTAACTTGGAACTTTTTTTATGGTTTTTATAGTGAAATTATTGAGTTTTCTAACCCGGAACTTACTTAAATGGTTTTTACAGTGAAATTGTCGAGTTTATTTAACTTGGAACTTATTTAAATGGTTTTTAGAGTGAAATTGTTGAGTTTTTTTTAACTTGGAACTTTTTTTTTATGGTTTTTATATTGAAATTGTTGAGTTTTTCTAACTTGGAACTTATTTAAATGGATTCTACAATGAAATTGTTGAGTTTTTTAACTTGGAACTTTATTTTATGGTATTTAGAGTTAAATTGAAGAGTTTATTAACTTGGAAATGTTTTATGGTTTTTATAGTGAATTTGTTGAGTTTTTTAACTTGGAAATTTTTTATGGATTTGTGAAATTATTGAATTTTTTTAACTTGGTTCTTTTTTTATGGTTTTTATAGTGAAATTGTTGTGTTTTCTAACTTGGAACTAATTTAAATGGTTTTTATAGTTAAATATTTGAGTTTTTTTTCACTTGGAACTTTTTTTTTATGGTTTTTATAGTGAAATTGTTGAGTTTTTTATCTTGGAACTTTTTTTTATGATTTTTATTGTGAAATTGTTGAGTTTTTTTAACTTGGAACTTATTTAAATGGTTTTAATAGTGAAATTGTTGAGTTTTTTTATCTTGGATCTTTTTTATGGTTTTTATAGTGAATTTGTTGAGTTTTTTAACTTGGAACTTTATTTTATGGTATTTATAGTAAAATTGTAGAGATTTTTAGCTTGGAAATATTTTATGTTTTTTATAGTGAATTTGTTGTCTTTTTTAACTCAGAGATTTTTTTTTGGATATTATAGTGAAAATGTTGAGGTTTTTTAACTTGGAACTTTTTTTATGGTTTTTATAGTGAAATTGTTGAGTTTTCTAACCTGGAACTTATTTAAATGGTTGTCGAGTTTATTTAGCGTGGAACTTATTTAAATGGTTTTTAGAGTGAAATTGTCGAGTTTTTTTTAACTTGGAACTTTTTTTTATGGTTTTTATAGTGAAATTGTTGAGTTTTTCTAACTTGGAACTTATTTAAATGGATTCTACAATGAAATTGTTGAGTTTTTTAACTTGGAACTTTATTTTATGGTATTTAGAGTGAAATTGAAGAGTTTATTAACTTGGAAATGTTTTATGGTTTTTATAGTGAATTTGTTGAGTTTTTTAAATTGGAAATGTTTTATGGTTTTTATAGTGAATTTGTTGAGTTTTTTAACTTGGAAATTTTTTATGGATTTGTGAAATTATTGAGTTTTTTTAACTTGGAACTTTTTTTATGGTTTTTATAGTGAAATTGTTGTGTTTTCTAGTTTGGAACTGATTTAAATGGTTTTTATAGTTAAATATTTGAGTTTTTTTTCACTTGGAACTTTTTTTTTATGGTTTTTATAGTGAAATTGTTGAGTTTTTTTAACTTGGAACTTTTTTTTTATGATTTTTATTGTGAAATTGTTGAGTTTTTTTAACTTGGAACTTATTTAAATGGTTTTAATAGTGAAATTGTTGAGTTTTTTTAACTTGGATCTTTTTTATGGTTTTTATAGTGAATTTGTTGAGTTTTTTAACTTGGAACTTTATTTTATGGTTTTATAGTAAAATTGTAGAGTTTTTTAGCTTGGAAATATTTTATGGTTTTTATAGTGAATTTGTTGCGTTTTTTAACTTGGAGATTTTATATGGATTAGTGAAATTGTTAGTTTTTTTAACTTGGAACTTATTTAAATGGTTTTTAGAGTGAAATTGTTGTGTTTTTTAACTTGGAACTTTATTTTATGGTATATATCGTGAAATTGAAGAGTTTTTTAACTTAGAAATATTTTATGGTTTTTATAGTGAATTTGTTGTCTTTTTTAACTCAGAGATTTTTTTTGGATATTATAGTGAAAATGTTGAGGTTTTTTAACTTAGAACTTTTTTTTATGGTTTTTATAGTGAAATTGTTGAGTTTTCTAACCTGGAACTTATTTAAATGGTATTACAGTGAAATTGTCGAGTTTATTTAGCTTGGAACTTATTTAAATGGTTTTCAGAGTGAAATTGTTGAGTTTTTTTTAACTTGGAACTTTTTTTTATGTTTTTTATAGTAAAATTGTTGAGTTTTTCTAACTTGGAACTTATTTAAATGGATTCTACAATGAAATTGTTGAGTTTTTTAACTTGGAACTTTATTTTATGGTATTTAGAGTGAAATTGAAGAGTTTATTAACTTGGAAATGTTTTATGGTTTTTATAGTGAATTTGTTGAGTTTTTTAAATTGGAAATGTTTTATGGTTTTTATAGTGAATTTGTTGAGTTTTTTAACTTGGAAATTTTTTATGGATTTGTGAAATTATTGAGTTTTTTTAACTTGGAACTTTTTTTTATGGTTTTTATAGTGAAATTGTTGTGTTTTCTAATTTGGAACTGATTTAAATGGTTTTTATAGTTAAATATTTGAGTTTTTTTTCACTTGGAACTTTTTTTTTATGGTTTTATAGTGAAATTGTTGAGTTTTTTTAACTTGGAACTTTTTATTTTATGATTTTTATTGTGAAATTGTTGAGTTTTTTTAGCTTGGAACTTATTTAAATGGTTTTAATAGTGAAATTGTTGAGTTTTTATAACTTGGATCTTTTTTATGGTTTTTATAGTGAATTTGTTGAGTTTTTTTAACTTGGAACTTTATTTTATGGTTTTATAGTAAAATTGTTGAGTTTTTTAGCTTGGAAATATTTTATGGTTTTTATAGTGAATTTGTTGAGTTTTTTGACTTGGAGATTTTATATGGATTAGTGAAATTGTTGAGTTTTTTTAACTTGGAACTTATTTAAATGGTTTTTAGAGTGAAATTGTAGTGTTTTTTAACTTGGAAATTTATTTTATGGTATATATCGTGAAATTGAAGAGTTTTTTAACTTGGAAATATTTTATGGTTTTTATAGTGAATTTGTTGTCTTTTTTAACTAAGAGATTTTTTTTGGATATTATAGTGAAAATGTTGAGGTTTTTTAACTTGGAACTTTTTTTTATGGTTTTTATAGTGAAATTGTTGAGTTTTCTAACCTGGAACTAATTTAAATGGTTTTTACAGTGAAATTGTCGAGTTTATTTTAACTTGGAACTTTTTTTTATGGTTTTTATAGTGAAATTGTTGAGTTTTTCTAACTTTGAACTTATTTAAATGGATTCTACAATGAAATTGTTGAGTTTTTTAACTTGGAACTTTATTTTATGGTATTTAGAGTGAAATTGAAGAGTTTATTAACTTGGAAATGTTTTATGGTTTTTATAGTGAATTTGTTGAGTTTTTTAAATTGGAATTATTTTATGGTTTTTATAGTGAATTTGTTGAGTTTTTTAACTTGGAAATTTTTTATGGATTTGTGAAATTATTGAGTTTTTTTAACTTGGAACTTTTTTTATGGTTTTTATAGTGAAATTGTTGTGTTTTCTAGTTTGGAACTGATTTAAATGGTTTTTATAGTTAAATATTTGAGTTTTTTTTCACTTGGAACTTTTTTTTTATGGTTTTTATAGTGAAATTGTTGAGTTTTTTTAACTTGGAACTTTTTTTTTATGATTTTTATTGTGAAATTGTTGAGTTTTTTTAACTTGGAACTTATTTAAATGGTTTTAATAGTGAAATTGTTGAGTTTTTTTAACTTGGATCTTTTTTATGGTTTTTATAGTGAATTTGTTGAGTTTTTTAACTTGGAACTTTATTTTATGGTTTTATAGTAAAATTGTAGAGTTTTTTAGCTTGGAAATATTTTATGGTTTTTATAGTGAATTTGTTGCGTTTTTTGACTTGGAGATTTTATATGGATTAGTGAAATTGTTGAGTTTTTTTAACTTGGAACTTATTTAAATGGTTTTTAGAGTGAAATTGTTGTGTTTTTTAACTTGGAACTTTATTTTATGGTATTTATAGTGAAATTGAAGAGTTTTTTAACTTGGAAATATTTTATGGTTTTTATAGTGAATTTGTTGTGTTTTTTAACTCAGAGATTTTTTTTAGATATTATAGTGAAAATATTGAGGTTTTTTAACTTGGAACTTTTTTTATGGTTTTTATAGTGAAATTATTGAGTTTTCTAACCCGGAACTTACTTAAATGGTTTTTACAGTGAAATTGTCGAGTTTATTTAACTTGGAACTTATTTAAATGGTTTTTAGAGTGAAATTGTTGAGTTTTTTTTAACTTGGAACTTTTTTTTTATGGTTTTTATATTGAAATTGTTGAGTTTTTCTAACTTGGAACTTATTTAAATGGATTCTACAATGAAATTGTTGAGTTTTTTAACTTGGAACTTTATTTTATGGTATTTAGAGTTAAATTGAAGAGTTTATTAACTTGGAAATGTTTTATGGTTTTTATAGTGAATTTGTTGAGTTTTTTAACTTGGAAATTTTTTATGGATTTGTGAAATTATTGAATTTTTTTAACTTGGAACTTTTTTTATGGTTTTTATAGTGAAATTGTTGTGTTTTCTAATTTGGAACTAATTTAAATGGTTTTTATAGTTAAATATTTGAGTTTTTTTTCACTTGGAACTTTTTTTTTATGGTTTTTATAGTGAAATTGATGAGTTTTTTATCTTGGAACTTTTTTTTTATGATTTTTATTGTGAAATTGTTGAGTTTTTTTAACTTGGAACTTATTTAAATGGTTTTAATAGTGAAATTGTTGAGTTTTTTTATCTTGGATCTTTTTTATGGTTTTTATAGTGAATTTGTTGAGTTTTTTAACTTGGAACTTTATTTTATGGTATTTATAGTAAAATTGTAGAGATTTTTAGCTTGGAAATATTTTATGTTTTTTATAGTGAATTTGTTGTCTTTTTTAACTCAGAGATTTTTTTTTGGATATTATAGTGAAAATGTTGAGGTTTTTTAACTTGGAACTTTTTTTATGGTTTTTATAGTGAAATTGTTGAGTTTTCTAACCTGGAACTTATTTAAATGGTTGTCGAGTTTATTTAGCGTGGAACTTATTTAAATGGTTTTTAGAGTGAAATTGTTGAGTTTTTTTTAACTTGGAACTTTTTTTTATGGTTTTTATAGTGAAATTGTTGAGTTTTTCTAACTTGGAACTTATTTAAATGTATTCTACAATGAAATTGTTGAGTTTTTTAACTTGGAACTTTATTTTATGGTATTTAGAGTGAAATTGAAGAGTTTATTAACTTGGAAATGTTTTATGGTTTTTATAGTGAATTTGTTGAGTTTTTTAAATTGGAAATGTTTTATGGTTTTTATAGTGAATTTGTTGAGTTTTTTAACTTGGAAATTTTTTATGGATTTGTGAAATTATTGAGTTTTTTTAACTTGGAACTTTTTTTTATGGTTTTTATAGTGAAATTGTTGTGTTTTCTAGTTTGGAACTGATTTAAATGGTTTTTATAGTTAAATATTTGAGTTTTTTTTCACTTGGAACTTTTTTTTTATGGTTTTTATAGTGAAATTGTTGAGTTTTTTTAACTTGGAACTTTTTTTTTATGATTTTTATTGTGAAATTGTTGAGTTTTTTTAACTTGGAACTTATTTAAATGGTTTTAATAGTGAAATTGTTGAGTTTTTTTAACTTGGATCTTTTTTATGGTTTTTATAGTGAATTTGTTGAGTTTTTTAACTTGGAACTTTATTTTATGGTTTTATAGTAAAATTGTAGAGTTTTTTAGCTTGGAAATATTGTATGGTTTTTATAGTGAATTTGTTGCGTTTTTTTGACTTGGAGATTTTATATGGATTAGTGAAATTGTTGAGTTTTTTTAACTTGGAACTTATTTAAATGGTTTTTAGAGTGAAATTGTTGTGTTTTTTAACTTGGAACTTTATTTTATGGTATATATCGTGAAATTGAAGAGTTTTTTATCTTAGAAATATTTTATGGTTTTTATAGTGAATTTGTTGTCTTTTTTAACTCAGAGATTTTTTTTGGATATTATAGTGAAAATGTTGAGGTTTTTTAACTTGGAACTTTTTTTTATGGTTTTTATAGTGAAATTGTTGAGTTTTCTAACCTGGAACTTATTTAAATGGTTTTACAGTGAAATTGTCGAGTTTATTTAGCTTGGAACTTATTTAAATGGTTTTCAGAGTGAAATTGTTGAGTTTTTTTTAACTTGGAACTTTTTTTTATGTTTTTTATAGTAAAATTGTTGAGTTTTTCTAACTTGGAACTTATTTAAATGGATTCTACAATGAAATTGTTGAGTTTTTTAACTTGGAACTTTATTTTATGGTATTTAGAGTGAAATTGAAGAGTTTATTAACTTGGAAATGTTTTATGGTTTTTATAGTGAATTTGTTGAGTTTTTTAAATTGGAAATGTTTTATGGTTTTTATAGTGAATTTGTTGAGTTTTTTAACTTGGAAATTTTTTATGGATTTGTGAAATTATTGAGTTTTTTTAACTTGGAACTTTTTTTTATGGTTTTTATAGTGAAATTGTTGTGTTTTCTAATTTGGAACTGATTTAAATGGTTTTTATAGTTAAATATTTGAGTTTTTTTTCACTTGGAACTTTTTTTTTATGGTTTTATAGTGAAATTGTTGAGTTTTTTTAACTTGGAACTTTTTATTTTATGATTTTTATTGTGAAATTGTTGAGTTTTTTTAGCTTGGAACTTATTTAAATGGTTTTAATAGTGAAATTGTTGAGTTTTTTTAACTTGGATCTTTTTTATGGTTTTTATAGTGAATTTGTTGAGTTTTTTTAACTTGGAACTTTATTTTATGGTTTTATAGTAAAATTGTAGAGTTTTTTTGCTTGGAAATATTTTATGGTTTTTATAGTGAATTTGTTGAGTTTTTTGACTTGGAGATTTTATATGGATTAGTGAAATTGTTGAGTTTTTTTAACTTGGAACTTATTTAAATGGTTTTTAGAGTGAAATTGTTGTGTTTTTTAACTTGGAACTTTATTTTATGGTATATATCGTGAAATTGAAGAGTTTTTTAACTTGGAAATATTTTATGGTTTTTATAGTGAATTTGTTGTCTTTTTTAACTCAGAGATTTTTTTTGGATATTATAGTGAAAATGTTGAGGTTTTTTAACTTGGAACTTTTTTTATGGTTTTTATAGTGAAATTGTTGAGTTTTCTAACCCGGAACTTACTTAAATGGTTTTTACAGTGAAATTGTCGAGTTTATTTAACTTGGAACTTATTTAAATGGTTTTTAGAGTGAAATTGTTGAGTTTTTTTTAACTTGGAACTTTTTTTTATGGTTTTTATATTGAAATTGTTGAGTTTTTCTAACTTGGAACTTATTTAAATGGATTCTACAATGAAATTGTTGAGTTTTTTTAACTTGGAACTTTATTTTATGGTATTTAGAGTTAAATTGAAGAGTTTATTAACTTGGAAATGTTTTATGGTTTTTATAGTGAATTTGTTGAGTTTTTTAACTTGGAAATTTTTTATGGATTTGTGAAATTATTGAGTTTTTTTAACTTGGAACTTTTTTTATGGTTTTTATAGTGAAATTGTTGTGTTTTCTAGTTTGGAACTGATTTAAATGGTTTTTATAGTTAAATATTTGAGTTTTTTTTCACTTGGAACTTTTTTTTTATGGTTTTTATAGTGAAATTGTTGAGTTTTTTTAACTTGGAACTTTTTTTTTATGATTTTTATTGTGAAATTGTTGAGTTTTTTTAACTTGGAACTTATTTAAATGGTTTTAATAGTGAAATTGTTGAGTTTTTTTAACTTGGATCTTTTTTATGGTTTTTATAGTGAATTTGTTGAGTTTTTTAACTTGGAACTTTATTTTATGGTTTTATAGTAAAATTGTAGAGTTTTTTAGCTTGGAAATATTTTATGGTTTTTATAGTGAATTTGTTGCGTTTTTTGACTTGGAGATTTTATATGGATTAGTGAAATTGTTGAGTTTTTTTAACTTGGAACTTATTTAAATGGTTTTTAGAGTGAAATTGTTGTGTTTTTTAACTTGGAACTTTATTTTATGGTATTTATAGTGAAATTGAAGAGTTTTTTAACTTGGAAATATTTTATGGTTTTTATAGTGAATTTGTTGTGTTTTTTAACTCAGAGATTTTTTTTAGATATTATAGTGAAAATATTGAGGTTTTTTAACTTGGAACTTTTTTTATGGTTTTTATAGTGAAATTATTGAGTTTTCTAACCCGAAACTTACTTAAATGGTTTTTACAGTGAAATTGTCGAGTTTATTTAACTTGGAACTTATTTAAATGGTTTTTAGAGTGAAATTGTTGAGTTTTTTTTAACTTGGAACTTTTTTTTATGGTTTTTATATTGAAATTGTTGAGTTTTTCTAACTTGGAACTTATTTAAATGGATTCTACAATGAAATTGTTGAGTTTTTTAACTTGGAACTTTATTTTATGGTATTTAGAGTTAAATTGAAGAGTTTATTAACTTGGAAATGTTTTATGGTTTTTATAGTGAATTTGTTGAGTTTTTTAACTTGGAAATTTTTTATGGATTTGTGAAATTATTGAATTTTTTTAACTTGGAACTTTTTTTATGGTTTTTATAGTGAAATTGTTGTGTTTTCTAATTTGGAACTAATTTAAATGGTTTTTATAGTTAAATATTTGAGTTTTTTTTCACTTGGAACTTTTTTTTTATGGTTTTTATAGTGAAATTGTTGAGTTTTTTATCTTGGATCTTTTTTTTATGATTTTTATTGTGAAATTGTTGAGTTTTTTTAACTTGGAACTTATTTAAATGGTTTTAATAGTGAAATTGTTGAGTTTTTTTATCTTGGATCTTTTTTATGGTTTTTATAGTGAATTTGTTGAGTTTTTTAACTTGGAACTTTATTTTATGGTATTTATAGTAAAATTGTAGAGATTTTTAGCTTGGAAATATTTTATGTTTTTTATAGTGAATTTGTTGTCTTTTTTAACTCAGAGATTTTTTTTTGGATATTATAGTGAAAATGTTGAGGTTTTTTAACTTGGAACTTTTTTTATGGTTTTTATAGTGAAATTGTTGAGTTTTCTAACCTGGAACTTATTTAAATGGTTGTCGAGTTTATTTAGCGTGGAACTTATTTAAATGGTTTTTAGAGTGAAATTGTCGAGTTTTTTTTAACTTGGAACTTTTTTTTATGGTTTTTATAGTGAAATTGTTGAGTTTTTCTAACTTGGAACTTATTTAAATGGATTCTACAATGAAATTGTTGAGTTTTTTAACTTGGAACTTTATTTTATGGTATTTAGAGTGAAATTGAAGAGTTTATTAACTTGGAAATGTTTTATGGTTTTTATAGTGAATTTGTTGAGTTTTTTAAATTGGAAATGTTTTATGGTTTTTATAGTGAATTTGTTGAGTTTTTTAACTTGGAAATTTTTTATGGATTTGTGAAATTATTGAGTTTTTTTAACTTGGAACTTTTTTTATGGTTTTTATAGTGAAATTGTTGTGTTTTCTAGTTTGGAACTGATTTAAATGGTTTTTATAGTTAAATATTTGAGTTTTTTTTCACTTGGAACTTTTTTTTTATGGTTTTTATAGTGAAATTGTTGAGTTTTTTTAACTTGGAACTTTTTTTTTATGATTTTTATTGTGAAATTGTTGAGTTTTTTTAACTTGGAACTTATTTAAATGGTTTTAATAGTGAAATTGTTGAGTTTTTTTAACTTGGATCTTTTTTATGGTTTTTATAGTGAATTTGTTGAGTTTTTTAACTTGGAACTTTATTTTATGGTTTTATAGTAAAATTGTAGAGTTTTTTAGCTTGGAAATATTGTATGGTTTTTATAGTGAATTTGTTGCGTTTTTTTGACTTGGAGATTTTATATGGATTAGTGAAATTGTTGAGTTTTTTTAACTTGGAACTTATTTAAATGGTTTTTAGAGTGAAATTGTTGTGTTTTTTAACTTGGAACTTTATTTTATGGTATATATCGTGAAATTGAAGAGTTTTTTAACTTAGAAATATTTTATGGTTTTTATAGTGAATTTGTTGTCTTTTTTAACTCAGAGATTTTTTTTGGATATTATAGTGAAAATGTTGAGGTTTTTTAACTTGGAACTTTTTTTTATGGTTTTTATAGTGAAATTGTTGAGTTTTCTAACCTGGAACTTATTTAAATGGTTTTACAGTGAAATTGTCGAGTTTATTTAGCTTGGAACTTATTTAAATGGTTTTCAGAGTGAAATTGTTGAGTTTTTTTTAACTTGGAACTTTTTTTTATGTTTTTTATAGTAAAATTGTTGAGTTTTTCTAACTTGGAACTTATTTAAATGGATTCTACAATGAAATTGTTGAGTTTTTTAACTTGGAACTTTATTTTATGGTATTTAGAGTGAAATTGAAGAGTTTATTAACTTGGAAATGTTTTATGGTTTTTATAGTGAATTTGTTGAGTTTTTTAAATTGGAAATGTTTTATGGTTTTTATAGTGAATTTGTTGAGTTTTTTAACTTGGAAATTTTTTATGGATTTGTGAAATTATTGAGTTTTTTTAACTTGGAACTTTTTTTTATGGTTTTTATAGTGAAATTGTTGTGTTTTCTAATTTGGAACTGATTTAAATGGTTTTTATAGTTAAATATTTGAGTTTTTTTTCACTTGGAACTTTTTTTTTATGGTTTTATAGTGAAATTGTTGAGTTTTTTTAACTTGGAACTTTTTATTTTATGATTTTTATTGTGAAATTGTTGAATTTTTTTAGCTTGGAACTTATTTAAATGGTTTTAATAGTGAAATTGTTGAGTTTTTTTAACTTGGATCTTTTTTATGGTTTTTATAGTGAATTTGTTGAGTTTTTTTAACTTGGAACTTTATTTTATGGTTTTATAGTAAAATTGTAGAGTTTTTTTGCTTGGAAATATTTTATGGTTTTTATAGTGAATTTGTTGAGTTTTTTGACTTGGAGATTTTATATGGATTAGTGAAATTGTTGAGTTTTTTTAACTTGGAACTTATTTAAATGGTTTTTAGAGTGAAATTGTTGTGTTTTTTAACTTGGAACTTTATTTTATGGTATATATCGTGAAATTGAAGAGTTTTTTAACTTGGAAATATTTTATGGTTTTTATAGTGAATTTGTTGTCTTTTTTAACTCAGAGATTTTTTTTGGATATTATAGTGAAAATGTTGAGGTTTTTTAACTTGGAACTTTTTTTATGGTTTTTATAGTGAAATTGTTGAGTTTTCTAACCCGGAACTTACTTAAATGGTTTTTACAGTGAAATTGTCGAGTTTATTTAACTTGGAACTTATTTAAATGGTTTTTAGAGTGAAATTGTTGAGTTTTTTTTAACTTGGAACTTTTTTTTATGGTTTTTATATTGAAATTGTTGAGTTTTTCTAACTTGGAACTTATTTAAATGGATTCTACAATGAAATTGTTGAGTTTTTTTAACTTGGAACTTTATTTTATGGTATTTAGAGTTAAATTGAAGAGTTTATTAACTTGGAAATGTTTTATGGTTTTTATAGTGAATTTGTTGAGTTTTTTAACTTGGAAATTTTTTATGGATTTGTGAAATTATTGAGTTTTTTTAACTTGGAACTTTTTTTATGGTTTTTATAGTGAAATTGTTGTGTTTTCTAGTTTGGAACTGATTTAAATGGTTTTTATAGTTAAATATTTGAGTTTTTTTTCACTTGGAACTTTTTTTTTATGGTTTTTATAGTGAAATTGTTGAGTTTTTTTAACTTGGAACTTTTTTTTTATGATTTTTATTGTGAAATTGTTGAGTTTTTTTAACTTGGAACTTATTTAAATGGTTTTAATAGTGAAATTGTTGAGTTTTTTTAACTTGGATCTTTTTTATGGTTTTTATAGTGAATTTGTTGAGTTTTTTAACTTGGAACTTTATTTTATGGTTTTATAGTAAAATTGTAGAGTTTTTTAGCTTGGAAATATTTTATGGTTTTTATAGTGAATTTGTTGCGTTTTTTGACTTGGAGATTTTATATGGATTAGTGAAATTGTTGAGTTTTTTTAACTTGGAACTTATTTAAATGGTTTTTAGAGTGAAATTGTTGTGTTTTTTAACTTGGAACTTTATTTTATGGTATTTATAGTGAAATTGAAGAGTTTTTTAACTTGGAAATATTTTATGGTTTTTATAGTGAATTTGTTGTGTTTTTTAACTCAGAGATTTTTTTTAGATATTATAGTGAAAATATTGAGGTTTTTTAACTTGGAACTTTTTTTATGGTTTTTATAGTGAAATTATTGAGTTTTCTAACCCGGAACTTACTTAAATGGTTTTTACAGTGAAATTGTCGAGTTTATTTAACTTGGAACTTATTTAAATGGTTTTTAGAGTGAAATTGTTGAGTTTTTTTTAACTTGGAACTTTTTTTTTATGGTTTTTATATTGAAATTGTTGAGTTTTTCTAACTTGGAACTTATTTAAATGGATTCTACAATGAAATTGTTGAGTTTTTTAACTTGGAACTTTATTTTATGGTATTTAGAGTTAAATTGAAGAGTTTATTAACTTGGAAATGTTTTATGGTTTTTATAGTGAATTTGTTGAGTTTTTTAACTTGGAAATTTTTTATGGATTTGTGAAATTATTGAATTTTTTTAACTTGGAACTTTTTTTATGGTTTTTATAGTGAAATTGTTGTGTTTTCTAATTTGGAACTAATTTAAATGGTTTTTATAGTTAAATATTTGAGTTTTTTTTCACTTGGAACTTTTTTTTTATGGTTTTTATAGTGAAATTGTTGAGTTTTTTATCTTGGAACTTTTTTTTATGATTTTTATTGTGAAATTGTTGAGTTTTTTTAACTTGGAACTTATTTAAATGGTTTTAATAGTGAAATTGTTGAGTTTTTTTATCTTGGATCTTTTTTATGGTTTTTATAGTGAATTTGTTGAGTTTTTTAACTTGGAACTTTATTTTATGGTATTTATAGTAAAATTGTAGAGATTTTTAGCTTGGAAATATTTTATGTTTTTTATAGTGAATTTGTTGTCTTTTTTAACTCAGAGATTTTTTTTTGGATATTATAGTGAAAATGTTGAGGTTTTTTAACTTGGAACTTTTTTTATGGTTTTTATAGTGAAATTGTTGAGTTTTCTAACCTGGAACTTATTTAAATGGTTGTCGAGTTTATTTAGCGTGGAACTTATTTAAATGGTTTTTAGAGTGAAATTGTCGAGTTTTTTTTAACTTGGAACTTTTTTTTATGGTTTTTATAGTGAAATTGTTGAGTTTTTCTAACTTGGAACTTATTTAAATGGATTCTACAATGAAATTGTTGAGTTTTTTAACTTGGAACTTTATTTTATGGTATTTAGAGTGAAATTGAAGAGTTTATTAACTTGGAAATGTTTTATGGTTTTTATAGTGAATTTGTTGAGTTTTTTAAATTGGAAATGTTTTATGGTTTTTATAGTGAATTTGTTGAGTTTTTTAACTTGGAAATTTTTTATGGATTTGTGAAATTATTGAGTTTTTTTAACTTGGAACTTTTTTTTATGGTTTTTATAGTGAAATTGTTGTGTTTTCTAGTTTGGAACTGATTTAAATGGTTTTTATAGTTAAATATTTGAGTTTTTTTTCACTTGGAACTTTTTTTTTATGGTTTTTATAGTGAAATTGTTGAGTTTTTTTAACTTGGAACTTTTTTTTTATGATTTTTATTGTGAAATTGTTGAGTTTTTTTAACTTGGAACTTATTTAAATGGTTTTAATCGTGAAATTGTTGAGTTTTTTTAACTTGGATCTTTTTTATGGTTTTTATAGTGAATTTGTTGAGTTTTTTAACTTGGAACTTTATTTTATGGTTTTATAGTAAAATTGTAGAGTTTTTTAGCTTGGAAATATTGTATGGTTTTTATAGTGAATTTGTTGCGTTTTTTTGACTTGGAGATTTTATATGGATTAGTGAAATTGTTGAGTTTTTTTAACTTGGAACTTATTTAAATGGTTTTTAGAGTGAAATTGTTGTGTTTTTTAACTTGGAACTTTATTTTATGGTATATATCGTGAAATTGAAGAGTTTTTTAACTTAGAAATATTTTATGGTTTTTATAGTGAATTTGTTGTCTTTTTTAACTCAGAGATTTTTTTTGGATATTATAGTGAAAATGTTGAGGTTTTTTAACTTGGAACTTTTTTTTATGGTTTTTATAGTGAAATTGTTGAGTTTTCTAACCTGGAACTTATTTAAATGGTTTTACAGTGAAATTGTCGAGTTTATTTAGCTTGGAACTTATTTAAATGGTTTTCAGAGTGAAATTGTTGAGTTTTTTTTAACTTGGAACTTTTTTTTATGTTTTTTATAGTAAAATTGTTGAGTTTTTCTAACTTGGAACTTATTTAAATGGATTCTACAATGAAATTGTTGAGTTTTTTAACTTGGAACTTTATTTTATGGTATTTAGAGTGAAATTGAAGAGTTTATTAACTTGGAAATGTTTTATGGTTTTTATAGTGAATTTGTTGAGTTTTTTAAATTGGAAATGTTTTATGGTTTTTATAGTGAATTTGTTGAGTTTTTTAACTTGGAAATTTTTTATGGATTTGTGAAATTATTGAGTTTTTTTAACTTGGAACTTTTTTTTATGGTTTTTATAGTGAAATTGTTGTGTTTTCTAATTTGGAACTGATTTAAATGGTTTTTATAGTTAAATATTTGAGTTTTTTTTCACTTGGAACTTTTTTTTTATGGTTTTATAGTGAAATTGTTGAGTTTTTTTAACTTGGAACTTTTTATTTTATGATTTTTATTGTGAAATTGTTGAGTTTTTTTAGCTTGGAACTTATTTAAATGGTTTTAATAGTGAAATTGTTGAGTTTTTTTAACTTGGATCTTTTTTATGGTTTTTATAGTGAATTTGTTGAGTTTTTTTAACTTGGAACTTTATTTTATGGTTTTATAGTAAAATTGTAGAGTTTTTTTGCTTGGAAATATTTTATGGTTTTTATAGTGAATTTGTTGAGTTTTTTGACTTGGAGATTTTATATGGATTAGTGAAATTGTTGAGTTTTTTTAACTTGGAACTTATTTAAATGGTTTTTAGAGTGAAATTGTTGTGTTTTTTAACTTGGAACTTTATTTTATGGTATATATCGTGAAATTGAAGAGTTTTTTAACTTGGAAATATTTTATGGTTTTTATAGTGAATTTGTTGTCTTTTTTAACTCAGAGATTTTTTTTGGATATTATAGTGAAAATGTTGAGGTTTTTTAACTTGGAACTTTTTTTATGGTTTTTATAGTGAAATTGTTGAGTTTTCTAACCCGGAACTTACTTAAATGGTTTTTACAGTGAAATTGTCGAGTTTATTTAACTTGGAACTTATTTAAATGGTTTTTAGAGTGAAATTGTTGAGTTTTTTTTAACTTGGAACTTTTTTTTATGGTTTTTATATTGAAATTGTTGAGTTTTTCTAACTTGGAACTTATTTAAATGGATTCTACAATGAAATTGTTGAGTTTTTTTAACTTGGAACTTTATTTTATGGTATTTAGAGTTAAATTGAAGAGTTTATTAACTTGGAAATGTTTTATGGTTTTTATAGTGAATTTGTTGAGTTTTTTAACTTGGAAATTTTTTATGGATTTGTGAAATTATTGAGTTTTTTTAACTTGGAACTTTTTTTATGGTTTTTATAGTGAAATTGTTGTGTTTTCTAGTTTGGAACTGATTTAAATGGTTTTTATAGTTAAATATTTGAGTTTTTTTTCACTTGGAACTTTTTTTTTATGGTTTTTATAGTGAAATTGTTGAGTTTTTTTAACTTGGAACTTTTTTTTTATGATTTTTATTGTGAAATTGTTGAGTTTTTTTAACTTGGAACTTATTTAAATGGTTTTAATAGTGAAATTGTTGAGTTTTTTTAACTTGGATCTTTTTTATGGTTTTTATAGTGAATTTGTTGAGTTTTTTAACTTGGAACTTTATTTTATGGTTTTATAGTAAAATTGTAGAGTTTTTTAGCTTGGAAATATTTTATGGTTTTTATAGTGAATTTGTTGCGTTTTTTGACTTGGAGATTTTATATGGATTAGTGAAATTGTTGAGTTTTTTTAACTTGGAACTTATTTAAATGGTTTTTAGAGTGAAATTGTTGTGTTTTTTAACTTGGAACTTTATTTTATGGTATTTATAGTGAAATTGAAGAGTTTTTTAACTTGGAAATATTTTATGGTTTTTATAGTGAATTTGTTGTGTTTTTTAACTCAGAGATTTTTTTTAGATATTATAGTGAAAATATTGAGGTTTTTTAACTTGGAACTTTTTTTATGGTTTTTATAGTGAAATTATTGAGTTTTCTAACCCGGAACTTACTTAAATGGTTTTTACAGTGAAATTGTCGAGTTTATTTAACTTGGAACTTATTTAAATGGTTTTTAGAGTGAAATTGTTGAGTTTTTTTTAACTTGGAACTTTTTTTTTATGGTTTTTATATTGAAATTGTTGAGTTTTTCTAACTTGGAACTTATTTAAATGGATTCTACAATGAAATTGTTGAGTTTTTTAACTTGGAACTTTATTTTATGGTATTTAGAGTTAAATTGAAGAGTTTATTAACTTGGAAATGTTTTATGGTTTTTATAGTGAATTTGTTGAGTTTTTTAACTTGGAAATTTTTTATGGATTTGTGAAATTATTGAATTTTTTTAACTTGGAACTTTTTTTATGGTTTTTATAGTGAAATTGTTGTGTTTTCTAATTTGGAACTAATTTAAATGGTTTTTATAGTTAAATATTTGAGTTTTTTTTCACTTGGAACTTTTTTTTTATGGTTTTTATAGTGAAATTGTTGAGTTTTTTATCTTGGAACTTTTTTTTATGATTTTTATTGTGAAATTGTTGAGTTTTTTTAACTTGGAACTTATTTAAATGGTTTTAATAGTGAAATTGTTGAGTTTTTTTATCTTGGATCTTTTTTATGGTTTTTATAGTGAATTTGTTGAGTTTTTTAACTTGGAACTTTATTTTATGGTATTTATAGTAAAATTGTAGAGATTTTTAGCTTGGAAATATTTTATGTTTTTTATAGTGAATTTGTTGTCTTTTTTAACTCAGAGATTTTTTTTTGGATATTATAGTGAAAATGTTGAGGTTTTTTAACTTGGAACTTTTTTTATGGTTTTTATAGTGAAATTGTTGAGTTTTCTAACCTGGAACTTATTTAAATGGTTGTCGAGTTTATTTAGCGTGGAACTTATTTAAATGGTTTTTAGAGTGAAATTGTCGAGTTTTTTTTAACTTGGAACTTTTTTTTATGGTTTTTATAGTGAAATTGTTGAGTTTTTCTAACTTGGAACTTATTTAAATGGATTCTACAATGAAATTGTTGAGTTTTTTAACTTGGAACTTTATTTTATGGTATTTAGAGTGAAATTGAAGAGTTTATTAACTTGGAAATGTTTTATGGTTTTTATAGTGAATTTGTTGAGTTTTTTAAATTGGAAATGTTTTATGGTTTTTATAGTGAATTTGTTGAGTTTTTTAACTTGGAAATTTTTTATGGATTTGTGAAATTATTGAGTTTTTTTAACTTGGAACTTTTTTTATGGTTTTTATAGTGAAATTGTTGTGTTTTCTAGTTTGGAACTGATTTAAATGGTTTTTATAGTTAAATATTTGAGTTTTTTTTCACTTGGAACTTTTTTTTTATGGTTTTTATAGTGAAATTGTTGAGTTTTTTTAACTTGGAACTTTTTTTTTATGATTTTTATTGTGAAATTGTTGAGTTTTTTTAACTTGGAACTTATTTAAATGGTTTTAATAGTGAAATTGTTGAGTTTTTTTAACTTGGATCTTTTTTATGGTTTTTATAGTGAATTTGTTGAGTTTTTTAACTTGGAACTTTATTTTATGGTTTTATAGTAAAATTGTAGAGTTTTTTAGCTTGGAAATATTTTATGGTTTTTATAGTGAATTTGTTGCGTTTTTTAACTTGGAGATTTTATATGGATTAGTGAAATTGTTGAGTTTTTTTAACTTGGAACTTATTTAAATGGTTTTTAGAGTGAAATTGTTGTGTTTTTTAACTTGGAACTTTATTTTATGGTATATATCGTGAAATTGAAGAGTTTTTTAACTTAGAAATATTTTATGGTTTTTATAGTGAATTTGTTGTCTTTTTTAACTCAGAGATTTTTTTTGGATATTATAGTGAAAATGTTGAGGTTTTTTAACTTGGAACTTTTTTTTATGGTTTTTATAGTGAAATTGTTGAGTTTTCTAACCTGGAACTTATTTAAATGGTTTTTACAGTGAAATTGTCGAGTTTATTTAGCTTGGAACTTATTTAAATGGTTTTCAGAGTGAAATTGTTGAGTTTTTTTTAACTTGGAACTTTTTTTTATGGTTTTTATAGTAAAATTGTTGAGTTTTTCTAACTTGGAACTTATTTAAATGGATTCTACAATGAAATTGTTGAGTTTTTTAACTTGGAACTTTATTTTATGGTATTTAGAGTGAAATTGAAGAGTTTATTAACTTGGAAATGTTTTATGGTTTTTATAGCGAATTTGTTGAGTTTTTTAAATTGGAAATGTTTTATGGTTTTTATAGTGAATTTGTTGAGTTTTTTAACTTGGAAATTTTTTATGGATTTGTGAAATTATTGAGTTTTTTTAACTTGGAACTTTTTTTTATGGTTTTTATAGTGAAATTGTTGTGTTTTCTAATTTGGAACTGATTTAAATGGTTTTTATAGTTAAATATTTGAGTTTTTTTCACTTGGAACTTTTTTTTTATGGTTTTATAGTGAAATTGTTGAGTTTTTTTAACTTGGAACTTTTTATTTTATGATTTTTATTGTGAAATTGTTGAGTTTTTTTAGCTTGGAACTTATTTAAATGGTTTTAATAGTGAAATTGTTGAGTTTTTTTAACTTGGATCTTTTTTATGGTTTTTATAGTGAATTTGTTGAGTTTTTTTAATTTGGAACTTTATTTTATGGTTTTATAGTAAAATTGTAGAGTTTTTTAGCTTGGAAATATTTTATGGTTTTTATAGTGAATTTGTTGAGTTTTTTGACTTGGAGATTTTATATGGATTAGTGAAATTGTTGAGTTTTTTTAACTTGGAACTTATTTAAATGGTTTTTAGAGTGAAATTGTAGTGTTTTTTAACTTGGAAATTTATTTTATGGTATATATCGTGAAATTGAAGAGTTTTTTAACTTGGAAATATTTTATGGTTTTTATAGTGAATTTGTTGTCTTTTTTAACTAAGAGATTTTTTTTGGATATTATAGTGAAAATGTTGAGGTTTTTTAACTTGGAACTTTTTTTTATGGTTTTTATAGTGAAATTGTTGAGTTTTCTAACCTGGAACTAATTTAAATGGTTTTTACAGTGAAATTGTCGAGTTTATTTTAACTTGGAACTTTTTTTTATGGTTTTTATAGTGAAATTGTTGAGTTTTTCTAACTTTGAACTTATTTAAATGGATTCTACAATGAAATTGTTGAGTTTTTTAACTTGGAACTTTATTTTATGGTATTTAGAGTGAAATTGAAGAGTTTATTAACTTGGAAATGTTTTATGGTTTTTATAGTGAATTTGTTGAGTTTTTTAAATTGGAATTATTTTATGGTTTTTATAGTGAATTTGTTTAGTTTTTTAACTTGGAAATTTTTTATGGATTTGTGAAATTATTGAGTTTTTTTAACTTGGAACTTTTTTTATGGTTTTTATAGTGAAATTGTTGTGTTTTCTAGTTTGGAACTGATTTAAATGGTTTTTATAGTTAAATATTTGAGTTTTTTTTCACTTGGAACTTTTTTTTTATGGTTTTTATAGTGAAATTGTTGAGTTTTTTTAACTTGGAACTTTTTTTTTATGATTTTTATTGTGAAATTGTTGAGTTTTTTAACTTGGAAATTTTTTATGGATTTGTGAAATTATTGAGTTTTTTTAACTTGGAACTTTTTTTTATGGTTTTTATAGTGAAATTGTTGTGTTTTCTAATTTGGAACTGATTTAAATGGTTTTTATAGTTAAATATTTGAGTTTTTTTCACTTGGAACTTTTTTTTTATGGTTTTATAGTGAAATTGTTGAGTTTTTTTAACTTGGAACTTTTTATTTTATGATTTTTATTGTGAAATTGTTGAGTTTTTTTAGCTTGGAACTTATTTAAATGGTTTTAATAGTGAAATTGTTGAGTTTTTTTAACTTGGATCTTTTTTATGGTTTTTATAGTGAATTTGTTGAGTTTTTTTAATTTGGAACTTTATTTTATGGTTTTATAGTAAAATTGTAGAGTTTTTTAGCTTGGAAATATTTTATGGTTTTTATAGTGAATTTGTTGAGTTTTTTGACTTGGAGATTTTATATGGATTAGTGAAATTGTTGAGTTTTTTTAACTTGGAACTTATTTAAATGGTTTTTAGAGTGAAATTGTAGTGTTTTTTAACTTGGAAATTTATTTTATGGTATATATCGTGAAATTGAAGAGTTTTTTAACTTGGAAATATTTTATGGTTTTTATAGTGAATTTGTTGTCTTTTTTAACTAAGAGATTTTTTTTGGATATTATAGTGAAAATGTTGAGGTTTTTTAACTTGGAACTTTTTTTTATGGTTTTTATAGTGAAATTGTTGAGTTTTCTAACCTGGAACTAATTTAAATGGTTTTTACAGTGAAATTGTCGAGTTTATTTTAACTTGGAACTTTTTTTTATGGTTTTTATAGTGAAATTGTTGAGTTTTTCTAACTTTGAACTTATTTAAATGGATTCTACAATGAAATTGTTGAGTTTTTTAACTTGGAACTTTATTTTATGGTATTTAGAGTGAAATTGAAGAGTTTATTAACTTGGAAATGTTTTATGGTTTTTATAGTGAATTTGTTGAGTTTTTTAAATTGGAATTATTTTATGGTTTTTATAGTGAATTTGTTTAGTTTTTTAACTTGGAAATTTTTTATGGATTTGTGAAATTATTGAGTTTTTTTAACTTGGAACTTTTTTTATGGTTTTTATAGTGAAATTGTTGTGTTTTCTAGTTTGGAACTGATTTAAATGGTTTTTATAGTTAAATATTTGAGTTTTTTTTCACTTGGAACTTTTTTTTTATGGTTTTTATAGTGAAATTGTTGAGTTTTTTTAACTTGGAACTTTTTTTTTATGATTTTTATTGTGAAATTGTTGAGTTTTTTTAACTTGGAACTTATTTAAATGGTTTTAATAGTGAAATTGTTGAGTTTTTTTAACTTGGATCTTTTTTATGGTTTTTATAGTGAATTTGTTGAGTTTTTTAACTTGGAACTTTATTTTATGGTTTTATAGTAAAATTGTAGAGTTTTTTAGCTTGGAAATATTTTATGGTTTTTATAGTGAATTTGTTGCGTTTTTTGACTTGGAGATTTTATATGGATTAGTGAAATTGTTGAGTTTTTTTAACTTGGAACTTATTTAAATGGTTTTTAGAGTGAAATTGTTGTGTTTTTTAACTTGGAACTTTATTTTATGGTATATATCGTGAAATTGAAGAGTTTTTTAACTTAGAAATATTTTATGGTTTTTATAGTGAATTTGTTGTCTTTTTTAACTCAGAGATTTTTTTTGGATATTATAGTGAAAATGTTGAGGTTTTTTAACTTGGAACTTTTTTTTATGGTTTTTATAGTGAAATTGTTGAGTTTTCTAACCTGGAACTTATTTAAATGGTTTTTACAGTGAAATTGTCGAGTTTATTTAACTTGGAACTTATTTAAATGGTTTTTAGAGTGAAATTGTTGAGTTTTTTTTAACTTGGAACTTTTTTTTATGGTTTTTATAGTGAAATTGTTGAGTTTTTCTAACTTGGAACTTATTTAAATGGATTCTACAATGAAATTGTTGAGTTTTTTTAACTTGGAACTTTATTTTATGGTATTTAGAGTTAAATTGAAGAGTTTATTAACTTGGAAATGTTTTATGGTTTTTATAGTGAATTTGTTGAGTTTTTTAACTTGGAAATTTTTTATGGATTTGTGAAATTATTGAATTTTTTTAACTTGGAACTTTTTTTATGGTTTTTATAGTGAAATTGTTGTGTTTTCTAATTTGGAACTAATTTAAATGGTTTTTATAGTTAAATATTTGAGTTTTTTTTCACTTGGAACTTTTTTTTATGGTTTTTATAGTGAAATTGTTGAGTTTTTTATCTTGGAACTATTTTTTTTATGATATTTATTGTGAAATTGTTGAGTTTTTTTAACTTGGAACTTATTTAAATGGTTTTAATAGTGAAATTGTTGAGTTTTTTTATCTTGGATCTTTTTTATGGTTTTTATAGTGAATTTGTTGAGTTTTTTAACTTGGAACTTTATTTTATGGTATTTATAGTAAAATTGTAGAGATTTTTAGCTTGGAAATATTTTATGTTTTTTATAGTGAATTTGTTGTCTTTTTTAACTCAGAGATTTTTTTTTGGATATTATAGTGAAAATGTTGAGGTTTTTTAATTTGGAACTTTTTTTTATGGTTTTTATAGTGAAATTGTTGAGTTTTCTAACCTGGAACTTATTTAAATGGTTTTTACAGTGAAATTGTCGAGTTTATTTAGCTTGGAACTTATTTAAATGGTTTTCAGAGTGAAATTGTTGAGTTTTTTTTAACTTGGAACTTTTTTTTATAGTAAAATTGTTGAGTTTTTCTAACTTGGAACTTATTTAAATGGATTCTACAATGAAATTGTTGAGTTTTTTAACTTGGAACTTTATTTTATGGTATTTAGAGTGAAATTGAAGAGTTTATTAACTTGGAAATGTTTTATGGTTTTTATAGTGAATTTGTTGAGTTTTTTAAATTGGAAATGTTTTATGGTTTTTATAGTGAATTTGTTGAGTTTTTTAACTTGGAAATTTTTATGGATTTGTGAAATTATTGAGTTTTTTTAACTTGGAACTTTTTTTTATGGTTTTTATAGTGAAATTGTTGTGTTTTCTAATTTGGAACTGATTTAAATGGTTTTTATAGTTAAATAATTGAGTTTTTTTTCACTTGGAACTTTTTTTTTATGGTTTTTATAGTGAAATTGTTGAGTTTTTTTAACTTGGAACTTTTTTTTATGATTTTTATTGTGATATTTTTGAGTTTTTTCAACTTGGAACTTATTTAAATGGTTTTAATAGTGAAATTGTTGAGTTTTTTTAACTTGGATCTTTTTTATGGTTTTTATAGTGAATTTGTTGAGTTTTTTAACTTGGAACTTTATTTTATGGTATTTATAGTAAAATTGTAGAGATTTTTAGCTTGGAAATATTTTATGTTTTTTATAGTGAATTTGTTGAGTTTTTTAACTTGGAGATTTTATATGGATTAGTGAAATTGTTGAGTTTTTTTTTAACTTGGAACTTATTTAAATGGTTTTTAGAGTGAAATTGTTGTGTTTTTTAACTTGGAACTTTATTTTATAGTATTTATAGTGAAATTGAAGAGTTTTTTAACTTGGAAATATTTTATGGTTTTTATAGTGAATTTGTTGTGTTTTTTAACTCAGAGATTTTTTTTAGATATTATAGTGAAAATATTGAGGTTTTTTAACTTGGAACTTTTTTTTTATGGTTTTTATAGTGAAATTGTTGAGTTTTCTAACCTGGAACTTATTTAAATGGTTTTTACAGTGAAATTGTCGAGTTTATTTAACTTGGAACTTATTTAAATGGTTTTTAGAGTGAAATTGTTGAGTTTTTTATAACTTGGAACTTTTTTTATGGTTTTTATAGTGAAATTGTTGAGTTTTTCTAACTTGGAACTTATTTAAATGGATTCTACAATGAAATTGTTGAGTTTTTTAACTTGGAACTTTATTTTATGGTATTTAGAGTGAAATTGAAGAGATTATTAACTTGGAAATGTTTTATGGTTTTTATAGTGAATTTGTTGAGTTTTTTAAATTGGAAATGTTTTATGGTTTTTATAGTGAATTTGTTGAGTTTTTTAACTTGGAAATTTTTATGGATTTTTGAAATTATTGAGTTTTCTTAACTTGGAACTTTTTTTTTTATGGTTTTTATAGTGAAATTGTTGTGTTTTCTAATTTGGAACTGATTTAAATGGTTTTTATAGTTAAATATTTGAGTTTTTTTTCACTTGGAACTTTTTTTTTATGGTTTTTATAGTGAAATTGTTGAGTTTTTTTAACTTGGAACTTTTTATTTTATGATTTTTATTGTGAAATTGTTGAGTTTTTTTAGCTTGGAATTTATTTAAATGGTTTTAATAGTGAAATTGTTGAGTTTTTTTAACTTGGATCTTTTTATGGTTTTTATAGTGAATTTGTTGAGTTTTTTAACTTGGAACTTTATTTTATGGTTTCATAGTAAAATTGTAGAGTTTTTTAGCTTGGAAATATTTTATGGTTTTTATAGTGAATTTGTTGAGTTTTTTGACTTGGAGATTTTATATGGATTAGTGAAATTGTTTAGTTTTTTTAACTTGGAACTTATTTAAATGGTTTTTAGAGTGAAATTGTTGTGTTTTTTAACTTGGAACTTTATTTTATGGTATATATCGTGAAATTGAAGAGTTTTTTAACTTGAAAATATTTTATGGTTTTTATAGTGAATTTGTTTTCTTTTTTAACTAAGAGATTTTTTTGGATATTATAGTGAAAATATTGAGGTTTTTTAACTTGGAACTTTTTTTATGGTTTTTATAGTGTAATTGTTGAGTTTTCTAACCTGGAACTTATTTAAATGGTTTTTACAGTGAAATTGTCGAGTTTATTTAACTTGGAACTTATTTAAATGGTTTTTAGAGTGAAATTGTTGAGTTTTTTTATAACTTGGAACTTATTTAAATGGATTCTACAATGAAATTGTTGAGTTTTTTAACTTGGAACTTTATTTTATGGTATTTAGAGTGAAATTGAAGAGTTTATTAACTTGGAAATGTTTTATGGTTTTTATAGTGAATTTGTTGAGTTTTTTAAATTGGAAATGTTTTATGGTTTTTATAGTGAATTTGTTGAGTTTTTTAACTTGGAAATTTTTATGGATTTGTGAAATTATTGAGTTTTTTTAACTTGGAACTTTTTTTTATGGTTTTTATAGTGAAATTGTTGTGTTTTCTAATTTGGAACTGATTTAAATGGTTTTTATAGTTAAATATTTGAGTTTTTTTTCACTTGGAACTTTTTTTTAAAGGTTTTTATAGTGAAATTGTTGAGTTTTTTTAACTTGGAACTTTTTTTTATGATTTTTATTGTGATATTTTTGAGTTTTTTCAACTTGGAACTTATTTAAATGGCTTTAATAGTGAAATTGTTGAGTTTTTTTAACTTGGATCTTTTTTATGGTTTTTGTAGTGAATTTGTTGAGTTTTTTAACTTGGAACTTTATTTTATGGTATTTATAGTAAAATTGTAGAGATTTTTAGCTTGGAAATATTTTATGTTTTTTATAGTGAATTTGTTGAGTTTTTTAACTTGGAGATTTTATATGGATTAGTGAAATTGTTGAGTTTTTTTTTAACTTGGAACTTATTTAAATGGTTTTTAGAGTGAAATTGTTGTGTTTTTTAACTTGGAACTTTATTTTATGGTATTTATAGTGAAATTGAAGAGTTTTTTAACTTGGAAATATTTTATGGTTTTTATAGTGAATTTGTTGTGTTTTTTAACTCAGAGATTTTTTTTAGATATTATAGTGAAAATATTGAGGTTTTTTAACTTGGAACTTTTTTTTATGGTTTTTATAGTGAAATTGTTGAGTTTTCTAACCTGGAACTTATTTAAATGGTTTTTACAGTGAAATTGTCGAGTTTATTTAACTTGGAACTTATTTAAATGGTTTTTAGAGTGAAATTGTTGAGTTTTTTTATAACTTGGAACTTTTTTTATGGTTTTTATAGTGAAATTGTTGAGTTTTTCTAACTTGGGACTTATTTAAATGGATTCTACAATGAAATTGTTGAGTTTTTTAACTTGGAACTTTTTTTTATGGTATTTAGAGTGAAATTGAAGAGTTTATTAACTTGGAAATGTTTTATGGTTTTTATAGTGAATTTGTTGAGTTTTTTAAATTGGAAATGTTTTATGGTTTTTATAGTGAATTTGTTTAGTTTTTTAACTTGGAAATTTTTTATGGATTTGTGAAATTATTGAGTTTTTTTAACTTGGATCTTTCTTTTATGGTTTTTATAGTGAAATTGTTGTGTTTTCTAATTTGGAACTGATTTAAATGGTTTTTATAGTTAAATATTTGAGTTTTTTTTCACTTGGAACTTTTTTTATGGTTTTTATAGTGAAATTGTTGAGTTTTTTTAACTTGGAACTTTTTATTTTATGATTTTTATTGTGAAATTGTTGAGTTTTTTTAGCTTGGAACTTATTTAAATGGTTTTAATAGTGAAATTGTTGAGTTTTTTTAACTTGGATCTTTTTATGGTTTTTATAGTGAATTTGTTGAGTTTTTTAACTTGGAACTTTATTTTATGGTTTTATAGTAAAATTGTAGAGTTTTTTAGCTTGGAAATATTTTATGGTTTTTATAGTGAATTTGTTGAGTTTTTTGACTTGGATATTTTATATGGATTAGTGAAATTGTTTAGTTTTTTTAACTTGGAACTTATTTAAATGGTTTTTAGAGTGAAATTGTTGTGTTTTTTAACTTGGAACTTTATTTTATGGTATATATTGTGAAATTGAAGAGTTTTTTAACTTGAAAATATTTTATGGTTTTTATAGTGAATTTGTTTTCTTTTTTAACTAAGAGATTTTTTTTGGATATTATAGTGAAAATATTGAGGTTTTTTAACTTGGAACTTTTTTTATGGTTTTTATAGTGTAATTGTTGAGTTTTCTAACTTGGAACTTATTTAAATGGTTTTTACAGTGAAATTGTCGAGTTTATTTTAACTTGGAACTTTTTTTTATGGTTTTTATAGTGAAATTGTTGAGTTTTTCTAACTTGGAACTTATTTAAATGGATTCTACAATGAAATTGTTGAGTTTTTTAACTTGGAACTTTATTTTATGGTATTTAGAGTGAAATTGAAGAGTTTATTAACTTGGAAATGTTTTATGGTTTTTATAGTGAATTTGTTGAGTTTTTTAAATTGGAAATGTTTTATGGTTTTTATAGTGAATTTGTTGAGTTTTTTAACTTGGAAATTTTTATGGATTTGTGAAATTATTGAGTTTTTTTAACTTGGAACTTTTTTTTATGGTTTTTATAGTGAAATTGTTGTGTTTTCTAATTTGGAACTGATTTAAATGGTTTTTATAGTTAAATAATTGAGTTTTTTTTCACTTGGAACTTTTTTTTATGGTTTTTATAGTGAAATTGTTGAGTTTTTTTAACTTGGAACTTTTTTTTATGATTTTTATTGTGATATTTTTGAGTTTTTTCAACTTGGAACTTATTTAAATGGTTTTAATAGTGAAATTGTTGAGTTTTTTTAACTTGGATCTTTTTTATGGTTTTTATAGTGAATTTGTTGAGTTTTTTAACTTGGAACTTTATTTTATGGTATTTATAGTAAAATTGTAGAGATTTTTAGCTTGGAAATATTTTATGTTTTTTATAGTGAATTTGTTGAGTTTTTTAACTTGGAGATTTTATATAGATTAGTGAAATTGTTGAGTTTTTTTTTAACTTGGAACTTATTTAAATGGTTTTTAGAGTGAAATTGTTGTGTTTTTTAACTTGGAACTTTATTTTATGGTATTTATAGTGAAATTGAAGAGTTTTTTAACTTGGAAATATTTTATGGTTTTTATAGTGAATTTGTTGTGTTTTTTAACTCAGAGATTTTTTTTAGATATTATAGTGAAAATATTGAGGTTTTTTAACTTGGAACTTTTTTTTATGGTTTTTATAGTGAAATTGTTGAGTTTTCTAACCTGGAACTTATTTAAATGGTTTTTACAGTGAAATTGTCGAGTTTATTTAACCTGGAATTTATTTAAATGGTTTTTACAGTGAAATTGTCGAGTTTATTTTAACTTGGAACTTTTTTTTATGGTTTTTATAGTGAAATTGTTGAGTTTTTCTAACTTGGAACTTATTTAAATGGATTCTACAATGAAATTGTTGAGTTTTTTAACTTGGAACATTATTTTATGGTATTTAGAGTGAAATTGAAGAGTTTATTAACTTGGAAATGTTTTATGGTTTTTATAGTGAATTTGTTGAGTTTTTTAAATTGGAAATGTTTTATGTTTTTTATTGTGAATTTGTTGAGTTTTTTAACTTGGAAATTTTTATGGATTTGTGAAATTATTGAGTTTTTTTAACTTGTAACTTTTTTTTATGGTTTTATAGTGAAATTGTTGTGTTTTCTAATTTGGAACTGATTTAAATGGTTTTTATAGTTAAATATTTGAGTTTTTTTTCACTTGGAACTTTTTTTTTATGGTTTTTATAGTGAAATTGTTGAGTTTTTTTAACTTGGAACTTTTTTTATGATTTTTATTGTGATATTTTTGAGTTTTTTCAACTTGGAACTTATTTAAATGGTTTTAATAGTGAAATTGTTGAGTTTTTTTAACTTGGATCTTTTTATGGTTTTTATAGTGAATTTGTTGAGTTTTTTAACTTGGAACTTTATTTTATGGTATTTATAGTAAAATTGTAGAGATTTTTAGCTTGGAAATATTTTATGTTTTTTATAGTGAATTTGTTGAGTTTTTTAACTTGGAGATTTTATATGGATTAGTGAAATTGTTGAGTTTTTTTTTAACTTGGAACTTATTTAAATGGTTTTTAGAGTGAAATTGTTGTGTTTTTTAACTTGGAACTTTATTTTATGGTATTTATAGTGAAATTGAAGAGTTTTTTAACTTGGAAATATTTTATGGTTTTTATAGTGAATTTGTTGTGTTTTTTAACTCAGAGATTTTTTTTAGATATTATAGTGAAAATATTGAGGTTTTTTAACTTGGAACTTTTTTTTATGGTTTTTATAGTGAAATTGTTGAGTTTTCTAACCTGGAACTTATTTAAATGGTTTTTACAGTGAAATTGTCGAGTTTATTTAACTTGGAACTTATTTAAATGGTTTTTAGAGTGAAATTGTTGAGTTTTTTTATAACTTGGAACTTTTTTTATGGTTTTTATAGTGAAATTGTTGAGTTTTTCTAACTTGGGACTTATTTAAATGGATTCTACAATGAAATTGTTGAGTTTTTTAACTTGGAACTTTTTTTTATGGTATTTAGAGTGAAATTGAAGAGTTTATTAACTTGGAAATGTTTTATGGTTTTTATAGTGAATTTGTTGAGTTTTTTAAATTGGAAATGTTTTATGGTTTTTATAGTGAATTTGTTTAGTTTTTTAACTTGGAAATTTTTTATGGATTTGTGAAATTATTGAGTTTTTTTAACTTGGATCTTTCTTTTATGGTTTTTATAGTGAAATTGTTGTGTTTTCTAATTTGGAACTGATTTAAATGGTTTTTATAGTTAAATATTTGAGTTTTTTTTCACTTGGAACTTTTTTTATGGTTTTTATAGTGAAATTGTTGAGTTTTTTTAACTTGGAACTTTTTATTTTATGATTTTTATTGTGAAATTGTCGAGTTTATTTAACTTGGAACTTATTTAAATGGTTTTAATAGTGAAATTGTTGAGTTTTTTTAACTTGGATCTATTTATGGTTTTTATAGTGAATTTGTTGAGTTTTTTAACTTGGAACTTTATTTTATGGTTTTATAGTAAAATTTTAGAGTTTTTTAGCTTGGAAATATTTTATGGTTTTTATAGTGAATTTGTTGAGTTTTTTGACTTGGAGATTTTATATGGATTAGTGAAATTGTTTAGTTTTTTTAACTTGGAACTTATTTAAATGGTTTTTAGAGTGAAATTGTTGTGTTTTTTAACTTGGAACTTTATTTTATGGTATGTATCGTGAAATTGAAGAGTTTTTTAACTTGAAAATATTTTATGGTTTTTATAGTGAATTTGTTTTCTTTTTTAACTAAGAGATTTTTTTTGGATATTATAGTGAAAATATTGAGGTTTTTTAACTTGGAACTTTTTTTATGGTTTTTATAGTGTAATTGTTGAGTTTTCTAACTTGGAACTTATTTAAATGGTTTTTACAGTGAAATTGTCGAGTTTAATTTAAGTTGGAACTTTTTTTTATGGTTTTTATAGTGAAATTGTTGAGTTTTTCTAACTTGGAACTTATTTAAATGGATTCTACAATGAAATTGTTGAGTTTTTTAACTTGGAACTTTATTTTATGGTATTTAGAGTGAAATTGAAGAGTTTATTAACTTGGAAATGTTTTATGGTTTTTATAGTGAATTTGTTGAGTTTTTTAAATTGGAAATGTTTTATGGTTTTTATAGTGAATTTGTTGAGTTTTTTAACTTGGAAATTTTTATGGATTTGTGAAATTATTGAGTTTTTTTAACTTGGAACTTTTTTTTATGGTTTTTATAGTGAAATTGTTGTGTTTTCTAATTTGGAACTGATTTAAATGGTTTTTATAGTTAAATAATTGAGTTTTTTTTCACTTGGAACTTTTTTTTATGGTTTTTATAGTGAAATTGTTGAGTTTTTTTAACTTGGAACTTTTTTTTATGATTTTTATTGTGATATTTTTGAGTTTTTTCAACTTGGAACTTATTTAAATGGTTTTAATAGTGAAATTGTTGAGTTTTTTTAACTTGGATCTTTTTTATGGTTTTTATAGTGAATTTGTTGAGTTTTTTAACTTGGAACTTTATTTTATGGTATTTATAGTAAAATTGTAGAGATTTTTAGCTTGGAAATATTTTATGTTTTTTATAGTGAATTTGTTGAGTTTTTTAACTTGGAGATTTTATATAGATTAGTGAAATTGTTGAGTTTTTTTTTAACTTGGAACTTATTTAAATGGTTTTTAGAGTGAAATTGTTGTGTTTTTTAACTTGGAACTTTATTTTATGGTATTTATAGTGAAATTGAAGAGTTTTTTAACTTGGAAATATTTTATGGTTTTTATAGTGAATTTGTTGTGTTTTTTAACTCAGAGATTTTTTTTAGATATTATAGTGAAAATATTGAGGTTTTTAAACTTGGAACTTTTTTTTATGGTTTTTATAGTGAAATTGTTGAGTTTTCTAACCTGGAACTTATTTAAATGGTTTTTACAGTGAAATTGTCGAGTTTATTTAACTTGGAACTTATTTAAATGGTTTTTAGAGTGAAATTGTTGAGTTTTTTTATAACTTGGAACTTTTTTTATGGTTTTTATAGTGAAATTGTTGAGTTTTTCTAACTTGGAACTTATTTAAATGGATTCTACAATGAAATTGTTGAGTTTTTTAACTTGGAACTTTTTTTTATGGTATTTAGAGTGAAATTGAAGAGTTTATTAACTTGGAAATGTTTTATGGTTTTTATAGTGAATTTTTTGAGTTTTTTAAATTGGAAATGTTTTATGGTTTTTATAGTGAATTTGTTGAGTTTTTTAACTTGGAAATTTTTTATGGATTTGTGAAATTATTGAGTTTTTTTAACTTGGAACTTTTTTTTATGGTTTTTATAGTGAAATTGTTGTGTTTTCTAATTTGGAACTGATTTAAATGGTTTTTATAGTTAAATATTTGAGTTTTTTTTCACTTGGAACTTTTTTTTTATGGTTTTTATAGTGAAATTGTTGAGTTTTTTTAACTTGGAACTTTTTATTTTATGATTTTTATTGTGAAATTGTTGAGTTTTTTTAGCTTGGAACATATTTAAATGGTTTTAATAGTGAAATTGTTGAGTTTTTTTAACTTGGATCTATTTATGGTTTTTATAGTGAATTTGTTGAGTTTTTTTAACTTGGAACTTTATTTTATGGTATTTATAGTAAAATTGTAGAGATTTTTAGCTTGGAAATATTTTATGTTTTTTATAGTGAATTTGTTGAGTTTTTTAACTTGGAGATTTTATATAGATTAGTGAAATTGTTGAGTTTTTTTTTAACTTGGAACTTATTTAAATGGTTTTTAGAGTGAAATTGTTGTGTTTTTTAACTTGGAACTTTATTTTATGGTATTTATAGTGAAATTGAAGAGTTTTTTAACTTGGAAATATTTTATGGTTTTTATAGTGAATTTGTTGTGTTTTTTAACTCAGAGATTTTTTTTAGATATTATAGTGAAAATATTGAGGTTTTTTAACTTGGAACTTTTTTTTATGGTTTTTATAGTGAAATTGTTGAGTTTTCTAACCTGGAACTTATTTAAATGGTTTTAACAGTGAAATTGTCGAGTTTATTTAACTTGGAACTTATTTAAATGGTTTTAATAGTGAAATTGTTGAGTTTTTTTAACTTGGATCTATTTATGGTTTTTATAGTGAATTTGTTGAGTTTTTTAACTTGGAACTTTATTTTATGGTTTTATAGTAAAATTTTAGAGTTTTTTAGCTTGGAAATATTTTATGGTTTTTATAGTGAATTTGTTGAGTTTTTTGACTTGGAGATTTTATATGGATTAGTGAAATTGTTTAGTTTTTTTAACTTGGAACTTATTTAAATGGTTTTTAGAGTGAAATTGTTGTGTTTTTTAACTTGGAACTTTATTTTATGGTATATATCGTGAAATTGAAGAGTTTTTTAACTTGAAAATATTTTATGGTTTTTATAGTGAATTTGTTTTCTTTTTTAACTAAGAGATTTTTTTTGGATATTATAGTGAAAATATTGAGGTTTTTTAACTTGGAACTTTTTTTATGGTTTTTATAGTGTAATTGTTGAGTTTTCTAACTTGGAACTTATTTAAATGGTTTTTACAGTGAAATTGTCGAGTTTATTTTAACTTGGAACTTTTTTTTATGGTTTTTATAGTGAAATTGTTGAGTTTTTCTAACTTGGAACTTATTTAAATGGATTCTACAATGAAATTGTTGAGTTTTTTAACTTGGAACTTTATTTTATGGTATTTAGAGTGAAATTGAAGAGTTTATTAACTTGGAAATGTTTTATGGTTTTTATAGTGAATTTGTTGAGTTTTTTAAATTGGAAATGTTTTATGGTTTTTATAGTGAATTTGTTGAGTTTTTTAACTTGGAAATTTTTATGGATTTGTGAAATTATTGAGTTTTTTTAACTTGGAACTTTTTTTTATGGTTTTTATAGTGAAATTGTTGTGTTTTCTAATTTGGAACTGATTTAAATGGTTTTTATAGTTAAATAATTGAGTTTTTTTTCACTTGGAACTTTTTTTTATGGTTTTTATAGTGAAATTGTTGAGTTTTTTTAACTTGGAACATTTTTTTATGATTTTTATTGTGATATTTTTGAGTTTTTTCAACTTGGAACTTATTTAAATGGTTTTAATAGTGAAATTGTTGAGTTTTTTTAACTTGGATCTTTTTTATGGTTTTTATAGTGAATTTGTTGAGTTTTTTTAACTTGGAACTTTATTTTATGGTATTTATAGTAAAATTGTAGAGATTTTTAGCTTGGAAATATTTTATGTTTTTTATAGTGAATTTGTTGAGTTTTTTAACTTGGAGATTTTATATAGATTAGTGAAATTGTTGAGTTTTTTTTTAACTTGGAACTTATTTAAATGGTTTTTAGAGTGAAATTGTTGTGTTTTTTAACTTGGAACTTTATTTTATGGTATTTATAGTGAAATTGAAGAGTTTTTTAACTTGGAAATATTTTATGGTTTTTATAGTGAATTTGTTGTGTTTTTTAACTCAGAGATTTTTTTTAGATATTATAGTGAAAATATTGAGGTTTTTAAACTTGGAACTTTTTTTTATGGTTTTTATAGTGAAATTGTTGAGTTTTCTAACCTGGAACTTATTTAAATGGTTTTTACAGTGAAATTGTCGAGTTTATTTAACTTGGAACTTATTTAAATGGTTTTTAGAGTGAAATTGTTGAGTTTTTTTATAACTTGGAACTTTTTTTATGGTTTTTATAGTGAAATTGTTGAGTTTTTCTAACTTGAAACTTATTTAAATGGATTCTACAATGAAATTGTTGAGTTTTTTAACTTGGAACTTTTTTTTATGGTATTTAGAGTGAAATTGAAGAGTTTATTAACTTGGAAATGTTTTATGGTTTTTATAGTGAATTTTTTGAGTTTTTTAAATTGGAAATGTTTTATGGTTTTTATAGTGAATTTGTTGAGTTTTTTAACTTGGAAATTTTTAATGGATTTGTGAAATTATTGAGTTTTTTTAACTTGGAACTTTTTTTTATGGTTTTTATAGTGAAATTGTTGTGTTTTCTAATTTGGAACTGATTTAAATGGTTTTTATAGTTAAATATTTGAGTTTTTTTTCACTTGGAACTTTTTTTTTTTTATGGTTTTTATAGTGAAATTGTTGAGTTTTTTTAACTTGGAACTTTTTATTTTATGATTTTTATTGTGAAATTGTTGAGTTTTTTTAGCTTGGAACTTATTTAAATGGTTTTAATAGTGAAATTGTTGAGTTTTTTTAACTTGGATCTTTTTATGGTTTTTATAGTGAATTTGTTGAGTTTTTTAACTTGGAACTTTATTTTATGGTTTTATAGTAAAATTGTAGAGTTTTTTAGCTTGGAAATATTTTATGGTTTTTATAGTGAATTTGTTGAGTTTTTTGACTTGGAGATTTTATATGGATTAGTGAAATTGTTTAGTTTTTTTAACTTGGAACTTATTTAAATGGTTTTTAGAGTGAAATTGTTGTGTTTTTTTAACTTGGAACTTTATTTTATGGTATATATCGTGAAATTGAAGAGTTTTTTAACTTGAAAATATTTTATGGTTTTTATAGTGAATTTGTTGTCTTTTTTAACTAAGAGATTTTTTTTGGATATTATAGTGAATATATTGAGGTTTTTTAACTTGGAACTTTTTTTTATGGTTTTTATAGTGTAATTGTTGAGTTTTCTAACCTGAAACTTATTTAAATGGTTTTTACAGTGAAATTGTCGAGTTTATTTTAACTTGGAACTTTTTTTTATGGTTTTTATAGTGAAATTGTTGAGTTTTTCTAACTTGGAACTTATTTAAATGGATTCTACAATGAAATTGTTGAGTTTTTTAACTTGGAACTTTATTTTATGGTATTTAGAGTGAAATTGAAGAGTTTATTAACTTGGAAATGTTTTATGGTTTTTATAGTGAATTTGTTGAGTTTTTTAAATTGGAAATGTTTTATGGTTTTTATAGTGAATTTGTTGAGTTTTTTAACTTGGAAATTTTTATGGATTTGTGAAATTATTGAGTTTTTTTAACTTGGAACTTTTTTTTATGGTTTTTATAGTGAAATTGTTGTGTTTTCTAATTTGGAACTGATTTAAATGGTTTTTATAGTTAAATAATTGAGTTTTTTTTCACTTGGAACTTTTTTTTTTATGGTTTTTATAGTGAAATTGTTGAGTTTTTTTAACTTGGAACATTTTTTTATGATTTTTATTGTGATATTTTTGAGTTTTTTCAACTTGGAACTTATTTAAATGGTTTTAATAGTGAAATTGTTGAGTTTTTTTAACTTGGATCTTTTTTATGGTTTTTATAGTGAATTTGTTGAGTTTTTTAACTTGGAACTTTATTTTATGGTATTTATAGTAAAATTGTAGAGATTTTTAGCTTGGAAATATTTTATGTTTTTTATAGTGAATTTGTTGAGTTTTTTAACTTGGAGATTTTATATGGATTAGTGAAATTGTTGAGTTTTTTTTTTTAACTTGGAACTTATTTAAATGGTTTTTAGAGTGAAATTGTTGTGTTTTTTAACTTGGAACTTTATTTTATGGTATTTATAGTGAAATTGAAGAGTTTTTTAACTTGGAAATATTTTATGGTTTTTATAGTGAATTTGTTGTGTTTTTTAACTCAGAGATTTTGTTTAGATATTATAGTGAAAATATTGAGGTTTTTTAAGTTGGAACTTTTTTTTATGGTTTTTATAGTGAAATTGTTGAGTTTTCTAACCTGGAACTTATTTAAATGGTTTTAACAGTGAAATTGTCGAGTTTATTTAACTTGGAACTTATTTAAATGGTTTTTAGAGTGAAATTGTTGAGTTTTTTATAACTTGGAACTTTTTTTATGGTTTTTATAGTGAAATTGTTGAGTTTTTCTAACTTTGAACTTATTTAAATGGATTTTACAATGAAATTGTTGAGTTTTTTAACTTGGAACTTTTTTTTATGGTATTTAGAGTGAAATTGAAGAGTTTATTAACTTGGAAATGTTTTATGGTTTTTATAGTGAATTTGTTGAGTTTTTTAAATTGGAAATGTTTTATGGTTTTTATAGTGAATTTGTTGAGTTTTTTAACTTGGAAATTTTTTATGGATTTGTGAAATTATTGAGTTTTTTTAACTTGGAACTTTTTTTATGGTTTTTATAGTGAAATTGTTGTGTTTTCTAATTTGGAACTGATTTAAATGGTTTTTATAGTTAAATATTTGAGTTTTTTTTCACTTGGAACTTTTTTTTTATGGTTTTTATAGTGAAATTGTTGAGTTTTTTTAACTTGGAACTTTTTATTTTATGATTTTTATTGTGAAATTGTTGAGTTTTTTTAGCTTGGAACTTATTTAAATGATTTTAATAGTGAAATTGTTGAGTTTTTTTAACTTGGATCTATTTATGGTTTTTATAGTGAATTTGTTGAGTTTTTTAACTTGGAACTTTATTTTATGGTTTTATAGTAAAATTGTAGAGTTTTTTAGCTTGGAAATATTTTATGGTTTTTATAGTGAATTTGTTGAGTTTTTTGACTTGGAGATTTTATATGGATTAGTGAAATTGTTTAGTTTTTTTAACTTGGAACTTATTTAAATGGTTTTTAGAGTGAAATTGTTGTGTTTTTTAACTTGGAACTTTATTTTATGGTATATATCGTGAAATTGAAGAGTTTTTTAACTTGAAAATATTTTATGGTTTTTATAGTGAATTTGTTTTCTTTTTTAACTAAGAGATTTTTTTTTGGATATTATAGTGAAAATATTGAGGTTTTTTAACTTGGAACTTTTTTTATGGTTTTTATAGTGTAATTGTTGAGTTTTCTAACCTGGAACTTATTTAAATGGTTTTTACAGTGAAATTGTCGAGTTTATTTTAACTTGGAACGTTTTTTTATGGTTTTTATAGTGAAATTGTTGAGTTTTTCTAACTTGGAACTTATTTAAATGGATTCTACAATGAAATTGTTGAGTTTTTTAACTTGGAACTTTATTTTATGGTATTTAGAGTGAAATTGAAGAGTTTATTAACTTGAAATGTTTTATGGTTTTTATAGTGAATTTGTTGAGTTTTTTAAATTGGAAATGTTTTATGGTTTTTATAGTGAATTTGTTGAGTTTTTTAACTTGGAAATTTTTATGGATTTGTGAAATTATTGAGTTTTTTTAACTTGGAACTTTTTTTTATGGTTTTTATAGTGAAATTGTTGTGTTTTCTAATTTGGAACTGATTTAAATGGTTTTTATAGTTAAATAATTGAGTTTTTTTTCACTTGGAACTTTTTTTTTATGGTTTTTATAGTGAAATTGTTGAGTTTTTTTAACTTGGAACATTTTTTTATGATTTTTATTGTGATATTTTTGAGTTTTTTCAACTTGGAACTTATTTAAATGGTTTTAATAGTGAAATTGTTGAGTTTTTTTAACTTGGATCTTTTTTATGGTTTTTATAGTGAATTTGTTGAGTTTTTTAACTTGGAACTTTATTTTATGGTATTTATAGTAAAATTGTAGAGATTTTTAGCTTGGAAATATTTTATGTTTTTTATAGTGAATTTGTTGAGTTTTTTAACTTGGAGATTTTATATGGATTAGTGAAATTGTTGAGTTTTTTTTTTAACTTGGAACTTATTTAAATGGTTTTTAGAGTGAAATTGTTGTGTTTTTTAACTTGGAACTTTATTTTATGGTATTTATAGTGAAATTGAAGAGTTTTTTAACTTGGAAATATTTTATGGTTTTTATAGTGAATTTGTTGTGTTTTTTAACTCAGAGATTTTGTTTAGATATTATAGTGAAAATATTGAGGTTTTTTAAGTTGGAACTTTTTTTTATGGTTTTTATAGTGAAATTGTTGAGTTTTCTAACCTGGAACTTATTTAAATGGTTTTAACAGTGAAATTGTCGAGTTTATTTAACTTGGAACTTATTTAAATGGTTTTTAGAGTGAAATTGTTGAGTTTTTTATAACTTGGAACTTTTTTTATGGTTTTTATAGTGAAATTGTTGAGTTTTTCTAACTTTGAACTTATTTAAATGGATTTTACAATGAAATTGTTGAGTTTTTTAACTTGGAACTTTTTTTTATGGTATTTAGAGTGAAATTGAAGAGTTTATTAACTTGGAAATGTTTTATGGTTTTTATAGTGAATTTGTTGAGTTTTTTAAATTGGAAATGTTTTATGGTTTTTATAGTGAATTTGTTGAGTTTTTTAACTTGGAAATTTTTTATGGATTTGTGAAATTATTGAGTTTTTTTAACTTGGAACTTTTTTTATGGTTTTTATAGTGAAATTGTTGTGTTTTCTAATTTGGAACTGATTTAAATGGTTTTTATAGTTAAATATTTGAGTTTTTTTTCACTTGGAACTTTTTTTTTATGGTTTTTATAGTGAAATTGTTGAGTTTTTTTAACTTGGAACTTTTTATTTTATGATTTTTATTGTGAAATTGTTGAGTTTTTTTAGCTTGGAACTTATTTAAATGATTTTAATAGTGAAATTGTTGAGTTTTTTTAACTTGGATCTATTTATGGTTTTTATAGTGAATTTGTTGAGTTTTTTAACTTGGAACTTTATTTTATGGTTTTATAGTAAAATTGTAGAGTTTTTTAGCTTGGAAATATTTTATGGTTTTTATAGTGAATTTGTTGAGTTTTTTGACTTGGAGATTTTATATGGATTAGTGAAATTGTTTAGTTTTTTTAACTTGGAACTTATTTAAATGGTTTTTAGAGTGAAATTGTTGTGTTTTTTAACTTGGAACTTTATTTTATGGTATATATCGTGAAATTGAAGAGTTTTTTAACTTGAAAATATTTTATGGTTTTTATAGTGAATTTGTTTTCTTTTTTAACTAAGAGATTTTTTTTTGGATATTATAGTGAAAATATTGAGGTTTTTTAACTTGGAACTTTTTTTATGGTTTTTATAGTGTAATTGTTGAGTTTTCTAACCTGGAACTTATTTAAATGGTTTTTACAGTGAAATTGTCGAGTTTATTTTAACTTGGAACGTTTTTTTATGGTTTTTATAGTGAAATTGTTGAGTTTTTCTAACTTGGAACTTATTTAAATGGATTCTACAATGAAATTGTTGAGTTTTTTAACTTGGAACTTTATTTTATGGTATTTAGAGTGAAATTGAAGAGTTTATTAACTTGAAATGTTTTATGGTTTTTATAGTGAATTTGTTGAGTTTTTTAAATTGGAAATGTTTTATGGTTTTTATAGTGAATTTGTTGAGTTTTTTAACTTGGAAATTTTTATGGATTTGTGAAATTATTGAGTTTTTTTAACTTGGAACTTTTTTTTATGGTTTTTATAGTGAAATTGTTGTGTTTTCTAATTTGGAACTGATTTAAATGGTTTTTATAGTTAAATAATTGAGTTTTTTTTCACTTGGAACTTTTTTTTTATGGTTTTTATAGTGAAATTGTTGAGTTTTTTTAACTTGGAACATTTTTTTATGATTTTTATTGTGATATTTTTGAGTTTTTTCAACTTGGAACTTATTTAAATGGTTTTAATAGTGAAATTGTTGAGTTTTTTTAACTTGGATCTTTTTTATGGTTTTTATAGTGAATTTGTTGAGTTTTTTAACTTGGAACTTTATTTTATGGTATTTATAGTAAAATTGTAGAGATTTTTAGCTTGGAAATATTTTATGTTTTTTATAGTGAATTTGTTGAGTTTTTTAACTTGGAGATTTTATATGGATTAGTGAAATTGTTGAGTTTTTTTTAACTTGGAACTTATTTAAATGGTTTTTAGAGTGAAATTGTTGTGTTTTTTAACTTGGAACTTTATTTTATGGTATTTATAGTGAAATTGAAGAGTTTTTTAACTTGGAAATATTTTATGGTTTTTATAGTGAATTTGTTGTGTTTTTTAACTCAGAGATTTTTTTTAGATATTATAGTGAAAATATTGAGGTTTTTTAACTTGGAACTTTTTTTTATGGTTTTTATAGTGAAATTGTTGAGTTTTCTAACCTGGAACTTATTTAAATGGTTTTTACAGTTAAATTGTCGAGTTTATTTAACTTGGAACTTATTTAAATGGTTTTTAGAGTGAAATTGTTGAGTTTTTTATAACTTGGAAATTTTTTTATGGTTTTTATAGTGAAATTGTTGAGTTTTTCTAACTTGGAACTTATTTAAATGGATTCTACAATGAAATTGTTGAGTTTTTTAACTTGGAACTTTATTTTATGGTATTTAGAGTGAAATTGAAGAGATTATTAACTTGGAAATGTTTTATGGTTTTTATAGTGAATTTGTTGAGTTTTTTAAATTGGAAATGTTTTATGGTTTTTATAGTGAATTTGTTGAGTTTTTTAACTTGGAAATTTTTATGGATTTTTGAAATTATTGAGTTTTCTTAACTTGGAACTTTTTTTTATGGTTTTTATAGTGAAATTGTTGTGTTTTCTAATTTGGAACTGATTTAAATGGTTTTTATAGTTAAATATTTGAGTTTTTTTTCACTTGGAACTTTTTTTTTATGGCTTTTATAGTGAAATTGTTGAGTTATTTTAACTTGGAACTTTTTATTTTATGATTTTTATTGTGAAATTGTTGAGTTTTTTTAGCTTGGAACTTATTTAAATGGTTTTAATAGTGAAATTGTTGAGTTTTTTTAACTTGGATCTTTTTATGGTTTTTATAGTGAATTTGTTGAGTTTTTTAACTTGGAACTTTATTTTATGGTTTTATAGTAAAATTGTAGAGTTTTTTAGCTTGAAAATATTTTATGGTTTTTATAGTGAATTTGTTGAGTTTTTTGACTTGGAGATTTTATATGGATTAGTGAAATTGTTTAGTTTTTTTAACTTGGAACTTATTTAAATGGTTTTTAGAGTGAAATTGTTGTGTTTTTTAACTTGGAACTTTATTTTATGGTATATATCGTGAAATTGAAGAGTTTTTTAACTTGAAAATATTTTATGGTTTTTATAGTGAATTTGTTTTCTTTTTTAACTAAGAGATTTTTTTTTGGATATTATAGTGAAAATATTGAGGTTTTTTAACTTGGAACTTTTTTTATGGTTTTTATAGTGTAATTGTTGAGTTTTCTAACCTGGAACTTATTTAAATGGTTTTTACAGTGAAATTGTCGAGTTTATTTTAACTTGGAACGTTTTTTTATGGTTTTTATAGTGAAATTGTTGAGTTTTTCTAACTTGGAACTTATTTAAATGGATTCTACAATGAAATTGTTGAGTTTTTTAACTTGGAACTTTATTTTATGGTATTTAGAGTGAAATTGAAGAGTTTATTAACTTGAAATGTTTTATGGTTTTTATAGTGAATTTGTTGAGTTTTTTAAATTGGAAATGTTTTATGGTTTTTATAGTGAATTTGTTGAGTTTTTTAACTTGGAAATTTTTATGGATTTGTGAAATTATTGAGTTTTTTTAACTTGGAACTTTTTTTTATGGTTTTTATAGTGAAATTGTTGTGTTTTCTAATTTGGAACTGATTTAAATGGTTTTTATAGTTAAATAATTGAGTTTTTTTTCACTTGGAACTTTTTTTTATGGTTTTTACAGTGAAATTGTTGAGTTTTTTTAACTTGGAACTTTTTTTTATGATTTTTATTGTGATATTTTTGAGTTTTTTCAACTTGGAACTTATTTAAATGGTTTTAATAGTGAAATTGTTGAGTTTTTTTAACTTGGATCTTTTTTATGGTTTTTATAGTGAATTTGTTGAGTTTTTTAACTTGGAACTTTATTTTATGGTATTTATAGTAAAATTGTAGAGATTTTTAGCTTGGAAATATTTTATGTTTTTTATAGTGAATTTGTTGAGTTTTTTAACTTGGAGATTTTATATGGATTAGTGAAATTGTTGAGTTTTTTTTAACTTGGAACTTATTTAAATGGTTTTTAGAGTGAAATTGTTGTGTTTTTTAACTTGGAACTTTATTTTATGGTATTTATAGTGAAATTGAAGAGTTTTTTAACTTGGAAATATTTTATGGTTTTTATAGTGAATTTGTTGTGTTTTTTAACTCAGAGATTTTTTTTAGATATTATAGTGAAAATATTGAGGTTTTTTAACTTGGAACTTTTTTTTATGGTTTTTATAGTGAAATTGTTGAGTTTTCTAACCTGGAACTTATTTAAATGGTTTTTACAGTTAAATTGTCGAGTTTATTTAACTTGGAACTTATTTAAATGGTTTTTAGAGTGAAATTGTTGAGTTTTTTATAACTTGGAAATTTTTTTATGGTTTTTATAGTGAAATTGTTGAGTTTTTCTAACTTGGAACTTATTTAAATGGATTCTACAATGAAATTGTTGAGTTTTTTAACTTGGAACTTTATTTTATGGTATTTAGAGTGAAATTGAAGAGATTATTAACTTGGAAATGTTTTATGGTTTTTATAGTGAATTTGTTGAGTTTTTTAAATTGGAAATGTTTTATGGTTTTTATAGTGAATTTGTTGAGTTTTTTAACTTGGAAATTTTTATGGATTTTTGAAATTATTGAGTTTTCTTAACTTGGAACTTTTTTTTATGGTTTTTATAGTGAAATTGTTGTGTTTTCTAATTTGGAACTGATTTAAATGGTTTTTATAGTTAAATATTTGAGTTTTTTTTCACTTGGAACTTTTTTTTTATGGCTTTTATAGTGAAATTGTTGAGTTATTTTAACTTGGAACTTTTTATTTTATGATTTTTATTGTGAAATTGTTGAGTTTTTTTAGCTTGGAACTTATTTAAATGGTTTTAATAGTGAAATTGTTGAGTTTTTTTAACTTGGATCTTTTTATGGTTTTTATAGTGAATTTGTTGAGTTTTTTAACTTGGAACTTTATTTTATGGTTTTATAGTAAAATTGTAGAGTTTTTTAGCTTGAAAATATTTTATGGTTTTTATAGTGAATTTGTTGAGTTTTTTGACTTGGAGATTTTATATGGATTAGTGAAATTGTTTAGTTTTTTTAACTTGGAACTTATTTAAATGGTTTTTAGAGTGAAATTGTTGTGTTTTTTAACTTGGAACTTTATTTCATGGTATATATCGTGAAATTGAAGAGTTTTTTAACTTGAAAATATTTTATGGTTTTTATAGTGAATTTGTTTTCTTTTTTAACTAAGAGATTTTTTTTGGATATTATAGTGAAAATATTGAGGTTTTTTAACTTGGAACTTTTTTTATGGTTTTTATAGTGTAATTGTTGAGTTTTCTAACCTGGAACTTATTTAAATGGTTTTTACAGTGAAATTGTCGAGTTTATTTTAACTTGGAACTTTTTTTTATGGTTTTTATAGTGAAATTGTTGAGTTTTTCTAACTTGGAACTTATTTAAATGGATTCTACAATGAAATTGTTGAGTTTTTTAACTTGGAACTTTATTTTATGGTATTTAGAGTGAAATTGAAGAGTTTATTAACTTGGAAATGTTTTATGGTTTTTATAGTGAATTTGTTGAGTTTTTTAAATTGGAAATGTTTTATGGTTTTTATAGTGAATTTGTTGAGTTTTTTAACTTGGAAATTTTTATGGATTTGTGAAATTATTGAGTTTTTTTAACTTGGAACTTTTTTTTATGGTTTTTATAGTGAAATTGTTGTGTTTTCTAATTTGGAACTGATTTAAATGGTTTTTATAGTTAAATAATTGAGTTTTTTTTCACTTGGAACTTTTTTTTTATGGTTTTTATAGTGAAATTGTTGAGTTTTTTTAACTTGGAACTTTTTTTTATGATTTTTATTGTGATATTTTTGAGTTTTTTCAACTTGGAACTTATTTAAATGGTTTTAATAGTGAAATTGTTGAGTTTTTTTAACTTGGATCTTTTTTATGGTTTTTATAGTGAATTTGTTGAGTTTTTTAACTTGGAACTTTATTTTATGGTATTTATAGTAAAATTGTAGAGATTTTTAGCTTGGAAATATTTTATGTTTTATATAGTGAATTTGTTGAGTTTTTTAACTTGGAGATTTTATATGGATTAGTGAAATTGTTGAGTTTTTTTTTAACTTGGAACTTATTTAAATGGTTTTTAGAGTGAAATTGTTGTGTTTTTTAACTTGGAACTTTATTTTATAGTATTTATAGTGAAATTGAAGAGTTTTTTAACTTGGAAATATTTTATGGTTTTTATAGTGAATTTGTTGTGTTTTTTAACTCAGAGATTTTTTTTAGATATTATAGTGAAAATATTGAGGTTTTTTAACTTGGAACTTTTTTTTTATGGTTTTTATAGTGAAATTGTTGAGTTTTCTAACCTGGAACTTATTTAAATGGTTTTTACAGTGAAATTGTCGAGTTTATTTAACTTGGAACTTATTTAAATGGTTTTTAGAGTGAAATTGTTGAGTTTTTTATAACTTGGAACTTTTTTTATGGTTTTTATAGTGAAATTGTTGAGTTTTTCTAACTTGGAACTTATTTAAATGGATTCTACAATGAAATTGTTGAGTTTTTTAACTTGGAACTTTATTTTATGGTATTTAGAGTGAAATTGAAGAGATTATTAACTTGAAAATGTTTTATGGTTTTTATAGTGAATTTGTTGAGTTTTTTAAATTGGAAATGTTTTATGGTTTTTATAGTGAATTTGTTGAGTTTTTTAACTTGGAAATTTTTATGGATTTTTGAAATTATTGAGTTTTCTTAACTTGGAACTTTTTTTTATGGTTTTTATAGTGAAATTGTTGTGTTTTCTAATTTGGAACTGATTTAAATGGTTTTTATAGTTAAATATTTGAGTTTTTTTTCACTTGGAACTTTTTTTTTATGGTTTTTATAGTGAAATTGTTGAGTTTTTTTAACTTGGAACTTTTTATTTTATGATTTTTATTGTGAAATTGTTGAGTTTTTTTAGCTTGGAATTTATTTAAATGGTTTTAATAGTGAAATTGTTGAGTTTTTTTAACTTGGATCTTTTTATGGTTTTTATAGTGAATTTGTTGAGTTTTTTAACTTGGAACTTTATTTTATGGTTTCATAGTAAAATTGTAGAGTTTTTTAGCTTGGAAATATTTTATGGTTTTTATAGTGAATTTGTTGAGTTTTTTGACTTGGAGATTTTATATGGATTAGTGAAATTGTTTAGTTTTTTTAACTTGGAACTTATTTAAATGGTTTTTAGAGTGAAATTGTTGTGTTTTTTAACTTGGAACTTTATTTTATGGTATATATCGTGAAATTGAAGAGTTTTTTAACTTGAAAATATTTTATGGTTTTTATAGTGAATTTGTTTTCTTTTTTAACTAAGAGATTTTTTTGGATATTATAGTGAAAATATTGAGGTTTTTTAACTTGGAACTTTTTTTATGGTTTTTATAGTGTAATTGTTGAGTTTTCTAACCTGGAACTTATTTAAATGGTTTTTACAGTGAAATTGTCGAGTTTATTTAACTTGGAACTTATTTAAATGGTTTTTAGAGTGAAATTGTTGAGTTTTTTTATAACTTGGAACTTATTTAAATGGATTCTACAATGAAATTGTTGAGTTTTTTAACTTGGAACTTTATTTTATGGTATTTAGAGTGAAATTGAAGAGTTTATTAACTTGGAAATGTTTTATGGTTTTTATAGTGAATTTGTTGAGTTTTTTAAATTGGAAATGTTTTATGGTTTTTATAGTGAATTTGTTGAGTTTTTTAACTTGGAAATTTTTATGGATTTGTGAAATTATTGAGTTTTTTTAACTTGGAACTTTTTTTTATGGTTTTTATAGTGAAATTGTTGTGTTTTCTAATTTGGAACTGATTTAAATGGTTTTTATAGTTAAATATTTGAGTTTTTTTTCACTTGGAACTTTTTTTTAAAGGTTTTTATAGTGAAATTGTTGAGTTTTTTTAACTTGGAACTTTTTTTTATGATTTTTATTGTGATATTTTTGAGTTTTTTCAACTTGGAACTTATTTAAATGGCTTTAATAGTGAAATTGTTGAGTTTTTTTAACTTGGATCTTTTTTATGGTTTTTGTAGTGAATTTGTTGAGTTTTTTAACTTGGAACTTTATTTTATGGTATTTATAGTAAAATTGTAGAGATTTTTAGCTTGGAAATATTTTATGTTTTTTATAGTGAATTTGTTGAGTTTTTTAACTTGGAGATTTTATATGGATTAGTGAAATTGTTGAGTTTTTTTTAACTAGGAACTTATTTAAATTGTTTTTAGAGTGAAATTGTTGTGTTTTTTAACTTGGAACTTTATTTTATGGTATTTATAGTGAAATTGAAGAGTTTTTTAACTTGGAAATATTTTATGGTTTTTATAGTGAATTTGTTGTGTTTTTTAACTCAGAGATTTTTTTTAGATATTATAGTGAAAATATTGAGGTTTTTTAACTTGGAACTTTTTTTTATGGTTTTTATAGTGAAATTGTTGAGTTTTCTAACCTGGAACTTATTTAAATGGTTTTTACAGTGAAATTGTCGAGTTTATTTAACTTGGAACTTATTTAAATGGTTTTTAGAGTGAAATTGTTGAGTTTTTTTTAACTTGGAACATTTTTTATGGTTTTTATAGTGAAATTGTTGAGTTTTTCTAACTTGGAACTTATTTAAATGGATTCTACAATGAAATTGTTGAGTTTTTTAACTTGGAACTTTTTTTATGGTATTTAGAGTGAAATTGAAGAGTTTATTAACTTGGAAATGTTTTATGGTTTTTATAGTGAATTTGTTGAGTTTTTTAAATTGGAAATGTTTTATGGTTTTTATAGTGAATTTGTTGAGTTTTTTAACTTGGAAATTTTTTATGGATTTGTGAAATTATTGAGTTTTTTTAACTTGGAACTTTTTTTTATGGTTTTTATAGTGAAATTGTTGTGTTTTCTAATTTGGAACTGATTTAAATGGTTTTTATAGTTAAATATTTGAGTTTTTTTTCACTTGGAACTTTTTTTTATGGTTTTTATAGTGAAATTGTTGAGTTTTTTTAACTTGAAACTTTTTATTTTATGATTTTTATTGTGAAATTGTTGAGTTTTTTTAGCTTGGAACTTATTCAAATGGTTTTAATAGTGAAATTGTTGAGTTTTTTTAATTTGGATCTTTTTTATGGTTTTTATAGTGAATTTGTTGAGTTTTTTAACTTGGAACTTTATTTTATGGTTTTATAGTAAAATTGTAGTGTTTTTTAGCTTGGAAATATTTTATGGTTTTTATAGTGAATTTGTTGAGTTTTTTGACTTGGAGATTTTATATGGATTAGTGAAATTGTTTAGTTTTTTTAACTTGGAACTTATTTAAATGGTTTTTAGAGTGAAATTGTTGTGTTTTTTAACTTGGAACTTTATTTTATGGTATATATCGTGAAATTGAAGAGTTTTTTAACTTTGAAATATTTTATGGTTTTTATGGTGAATTTGTTGTCTTTTTTAACTCAGAGATTTTTTTTGGATATTATAGTGAAAATGTTGAGGTTTTTTAACTTGGAACTTTTTTTTATGGTTTTTATAGTGAAATTGTTGAGTTTTCTAATTTGGAACTGATTTAAATGGTTTTTATAGTTAAATATTTGAGTTTTTTTTTCACTTGGAACTTTTATTTTATGGTTTTTATAGTGAAATTGTTGAGTTTTTTTAACTTGGAACTTTTTATTCTATGATTTTTATTGTGAAATTGTTGAGTTTTTTTAGCTTGGAACTTATTTAAATGGTTTTAATAGTGAAATTGTTGAGTTTTTTTAACTTGGATCTTTTTTATGGTTTTTATAGTGCATTTGTTGAGTTTTTTTAACTTGGAACTTTATTTTATGGTTTTATAGTAAAATTGTAGAGTTTTTTAGCTTGGAAATATTTTATGGTTTTTATAGTGAATTTGTTGAGTTTTTTGACTTGGAGATTTTATATGGATTAGTGAAATTGTTGAGTTTTTTTAACTTGGAACTTATTTAAATGGTTTTTAGAGTGAAATTGTTGTGTTTTTTAACTTGGAACTTTATTTTATGGTATATATCGTGAAATTGAAGAGTTTTTTAACTTGGAAATATTTTATGGGTTTTATAGTGAATTTGTTGTCTTTTTTAACTCAGATATTTTTTTTGGATATTATAGTGAAAATGTTGAGGTTTTTTAACTTGGAACTTTTTTTTATGGTTTTTATAGTGAAATTGTTGAGTTTTCTAACCTGGAACTTATTTAAATGGTTTTTACAGTGAAATTGTCGAGTTTATTTAACTTGGAACTTATTTAAATGGTTTTTAGAGTGAAATTGTTGAGTTTTTTTTAACTTGGAACTTTTTTTTATGGTTTTTATAGTGAAATTGTTGAGTTTTTCTAACTTGGAACTTATTTAAATGGATTCTACAATGAAATTGTTGAGTTTTTTAACTTGGAACTTTATTTTATGGTATTTAGAGTGAAATTGAAGAGTTTATTAACTTGGAAATGTTTTATGGTTTTTATAGTGAATTTGTTGAGTTTTTTAAATTGGAAATGTTTTATGGTTTTTATAGTGAATTTGTTGAGTTTTTTAACTTGGAAATTTTTATGGATTTGTGAAATTATTGAGTTTTTTTAACTTGGAACTTTTTTTTATGGTTTTATAGTGAAATTGTTGTGTTTTCTAATTTGGAACTGATTTAAATGGTTTTTATAGTTAAATATTTGAGTTTTTTTTCACTTGGAACTTTTTTTTATGGTTTTTATAGTGAAATTGTTGAGTTTTTTTAACTTGGAACTTTTTATTTTATGATTTTTATTGTGAAATTGTTGAGTTTTTTTAGCTTGGAATTTATTTAAATGGTTTTAATAGTGAAATTGTTGAGTTTTTTTAACTTGGATCTTTTTATGGTTTTTATAGTGAATTTGTTGAGTTTTTTAACTTGGAACTTTATTTTATGGTTTTATAGTAAAATTGTAGAGTTTTTTAGCTTGGAAATATTTTATGGTTTTTATAGTGAATTTGTTGAGTTTTTTGACTTGGAGATTTTATATGGATTAGTGAAATTGTTTAGTTTTTTTAACTTGGAACTTATTTAAATGGTTTTTAGAGTGAAATTGTTGTGTTTTTTAACTTGGAACTTTATTTTATGGTATATATCGTGAAATTGAAGAGTTTTTTAACTTGAAAATATTTTATGGTTTTTATAGTGAATTTGTTTTCTTTTTTAACTAAGAGATTTTTTTGGATATTATAGTGAAAATATTGAGGTTTTTTAACTTGGAACTTTTTTTATGGTTTTTATAGTGTAATTGTTGAGTTTTCTAACCTGGAACTTATTTAAATGGTTTTTACAGTGAAATTGTCGAGTTTATTTAACTTGGAACTTATTTAAATGGTTTTTATAGTGAAATTGTCGAGTTTATTTTAACTTGGAACTTTTTTTTATGGTTTTTATAGTGAAATTGTTGAGTTTTTCTAACTTGGAACTTATTTAAATGGATTCTACAATGAAATTGTTGAGTTTTTTAACTTGGAACTTTTTTTATGGTATTTAGAGTGAAATTGAAGAGTTTATTAACTTGGAAATGTTTTATGGTTTTTATAGTGAATTTGTTGAGTTTTTTAAATTGGAAATGTTTTATGGTTTTTATAGTGAATTTGTTGAGTTTTTTAACTTGGAAATTTTTTATGGATTTGTGAAATTATTGAGTTTTTTTAACTTGGAACTTTTTTTTATGGTTTTTATAGTGAAATTGTTGTGTTTTCTAATTTGGAACTGATTTAAATGGTTTTTATAGTTAAATATTTGAGTTTTTTTTCACTTGGAACTTTTTTTTATGGTTTTTATAGTGAAATTGTTGAGTTTTTTTAACTTGAAACTTTTTATTTTATGATTTTTATTGTGAAATTGTTGAGTTTTTTTAGCTTGGAACTTATTCAAATGGTTTTAATAGTGAAATTGTTGAGTTTTTTTAATTTGGATCTTTTTTATGGTTTTTATAGTGAATTTGTTGAGTTTTTTAACTTGGAACTTTATTTTATGGTTTTATAGTAAAATTGTAGAGTTTTTTAGCTTGGAAATATTTTATGGTTTTTATAGTGAATTTGTTGAGTTTTTTGACTTGGATATTTTATATGGATTAGTGAAATTGTTGAGTTTTTTTAACTTGGAACTTATTTAAATGGTTTTTAGAGTGAAATTGTTGTGTTTTTTAACTTGGAACTTTATTTTATGGTATATATCGTGAAATTGAAGAGTTTTTTAACTTGGAAATATTTTATGGTTTTTATAGTGAATTTGTTGTCTTTTTTAACTCAGAGATTTTTTTTGGATATTATAGTGAAAATGTTGAGGTTTTTTAACTTGGAACTTTTTTTTATGGTTTTTATAGTGAAATTGTTGAGTTTTCTAACCTGGAACTTATTTAAATGGTTTTTACAGTGAAATTGTCGAGTTTATTTTAACTTGGATCTTTTTTTTATGGTTTTTATAGTGAAATTGTTGAGTTTTTCTAACTTGGAACTTATTTAAATGGATTCTACAATGAAATTGTGGAGTTTTTTAACTTGGAACTTTATTTTATGGTATTTAGAGTGAAATTGAAGAGTTTATTAACTTGGAAATGTTTTATGGTTTTTATAGTGAATTTGTTGAGTTTTTTAAATTGGAAATGTTTTATGGTTTTTATAGTGAATTTGTTGAGTTTTTTAACTTGGAAATTTTTATGGATTTGTGAAATTATTGAGTTTTTTTAACTTGGAACTTTTTTTTATGGTTTTTATAGTGAAATTGTTGTGTTTTTTAATTTGGAACTGATTTAAATGGTTTTTATAGTTAAATATTTGAGTTTTTTTTCACTTGGAACTTTTTTTTTATGGTTTTTATTTATAGTAAAATTGTTGAGTTTTTTAACTTGGAACTTTTTTTTATGATTTTTATTGTGATATTTTTGAGTTTTTTCAACTTGGAACTTATTTAAATAGTTTTAATAGTGAAATTGTTGAGTTTTTTTAACTTGGATCTTTTTTATGGTTTTTATAGTGAATTTGTTAAGTTTTTTAAATTGGAACTTTATTTTATGGTATTTATAGTAAAATTGTAGAGATTTTTAGCTTGGAAATATTTTATGTTTTTATAGTGAATTTGTTGAGTTTTTTAACTTGGAGATTTTATATGGATTAGTGAAATTGTTGAGTTTTTTTTAACTTGGAACTTATTTAAATGGTTTTTAGAGTGAAATTGTTGTGTTTTTTAACTTGGAACTTTATTTTATGGTATTAGTGAATTTGTTGAGTTTTTTAACTTGGGAATTTTTTATGGATTTGTGAAATTATTGAGTTTTTTAAACTTGGATCTTTTTTTTTATGGTTTTTATAGTGAAATTGTTGTGTTTTCTAATTTGGAACTGATTTAAATGGTTTTTATAGTTAAATATTTGAGTTTTTTTTCACTTGGAACTTTTTTTATGGTTTTTATAGTGAAATTGTTGAGTTTTTTTAAATTGGAACTTTTTTTTTATGATTTTTATTGTGAAATTGTTGAGTTTTTTTAAATTGGAACTTATATAAATGGTTTTAATAGTGAAATTGTTGAGTTTTTTTAACTTGGATCTTTTTTATGGTTTTTATAGTGAATTTGTTGAGTTTTTTGACTTGGAGATTTTTTATGGATTAGTGAAATTGTTGAGTTTTTTTAACTTGGAACTTATTTAAATTGTTTTTAGAGTGAAATTGTTGTGATTCTTAACTTGGAACTTTATTTTATGGTATTTATAGTGAAATTGAAGAGTTTTTTAACTTGGAAATATTTTATGGTTTTTATAGTGAAATTGTTGTGTTTTTTAACTCAGAGATTTTTTTTGGATATTATAGTGAAAATGTTGAGGTTTTTTAACTTGGAACTTTTTTTATGGTTTTTATAGTGAAATTGTTGAGTTTTCTAACCTGGAACTTATTTAAATGGTTTTTACAGTGAAATTGTCGAATTTATTTAACTTGGAACTTATTTAAATGGTTTTTAGAGTGAAATTGTTGAGTTTTTTTTAACTTGGAACTTTTTTTATGGTTTTTATAGTGAAATTGTTGAGTTTTTCTAACTTGGAACTTATTTAAATGGATTCTACAATGAAATTGTTGAGTTTTTTAACTTGGAACTTTATTTTATGGTATTTAGAGTGAAATTGAAGAGTTTATTAACTTGGAAATGTTTTATGGTTTTTATAGTGAATTTGTTGAGTTTTTTAAATTGGAAATGTTTTATGGTTTTTATAGTGAATTTGTTGAGTTTTTTAACTTGGGAATTTTTTATGGATTTGTGAAATTATGGAGTTTTTTAAACTTGGATCTTTTTTTTTATGGTTTTTATAGTGAAATTGTTGTGTTTTCTAATTTGGAACTGATTTAAATGGTTTTTATAGTTAAATATTTGAGTTTTTTTTCACTTGGAACTTTTTTTATGGTTTTTATAGTGAAATTGTTGAGTTTTTTTAAATTGGAACTTTTTTTTTATGATTTTTATTGTGAAATTGTTGAGTTTTTTTAAATTGGAACTTATATAAATGGTTTTAATAGTGAAATTGTTGAGTTTTTTTAACTTGGATCTTTTTTATGGTTTTTATAGTGAATTTGTTGAGTTTTTTGACTTGGAGATTTTTTATGGATTAGTGAAATTGTTGAGTTTTTTTAGCTTGGAAATGTTTTATGGTTTTTATAGTGAATTTGTTGAGTTTTTTGACTTGGAGATTTTATATGGATTAGTGAAATTGTTGAGTTTTTTTTAACTTGGAACTTATTTAAATGGTTTTTAGAGTGAAATTGTTGTGTTGTTTAACTTGGACTTTATTTTATGGTATATATCGTGAAATTGAAGAGTTTTTTAACTTGGAAATATTTTATGGTTTTTATAGTGAATTTGTTGTGTTTTTTAACTCAGAGATTTTTTTTGGATATTATAGTTAAAATGTTGAGGTTTTTTAACTTGGAACTTTTTTTTTATGGTTTTTATAGTGAAATTGTTGAGTTTTCTAACCTGGAACTTATTTAAATGGTTTTTACAGTGAAATTGTCGAATTTATTTAACTTGGAACTTATTTAAATGGTTTTTAGAGTGAAATTGTTGAGTTTTTTTTAACTTGGAACTTTTTTTATGGTTTTTATAGTGAAATTGTTGAGTTTTTCTAACTTGGAACTTATTTAAATGGATTCTACAATGAAATTGTTGAGTTTTTTAACTTGGAACTTTATTTTATGGTATTTAGAGTGAAATTGAAGAGTTTATTAACTTGGAAATGTTTTATGGTTTTTATAGTGAATTTGTTGAGTTTTTTAAATTGGAAATGTTTTATGGTTTTTATAGTGAATTTGTTGAGTTTTTTAACTTGGGAATTTTTTATGGATTTGTGAAATTATTGAGTTTTTTAAACTTGGATCTTTTTTTTATGGTTTTTATAGTGAAATTGTTGTGTTTTCTAATTCGGAACTGATTTAAATGGTTTTTATAGTTAAATATTTGAGTTTTTTTTCACTTGGAACTTTTTTTATGGTTTTTATAGTGAAATTGTTGAGTTTTTTTAAATTGGAACTTTTTTTTTATGATTTTTATTGTGAAATTGTTGAGTTTTTTTAAATTGGAACTTATATAAATGGTTTTAATAGTGAAATTGTTGAGTTTTTTTAACTTGGATCTTTTTTATGGTTTTTATAGTGAATTTGTTGAGTTTTTTGACTTGGAGATTTTTTATGGATTAGTGAAATTGTTGAGTTTTTTTAACTTGGAACTTATTTAAATTGTTTTTAGAGTGAAATTGTTGTGTTTCTTAACTTGGAACTTTATTTTATGGTATTTATAGTGAAATTGAAGAGTTTTTTAACTTGGAAATATTTTATGGTTTTTATAGTGAAATTGTTGTGTTTTTTAACTCAGAGATTTTTTTTGGATATTATAGTGAAAATGTTGAGGTTTTTTAACTTGGAACTTTTTTTATGGTTTTTATAGTGAAATTGTTGAGTTTTCTAACCTGGAACTTATTTAAATGGTTTTTACAGTGAAATTGTCGAATTTATTTAACTTGGAACTTATTTAAATGGTTTTTAGAGTGAAATTGTTGAGTTTTTTTTAACTTGGAACTTTTTTTATGGTTTTTATAGTGAAATTGTTGAGTTTTTCTAACTTGGAACTTATTTAAATGGATTCTACAATGAAATTGTTGAGTTTTTTAACTTGGAACTTTATTTTATGGTATTTAGAGTGAAATTGAAGAGTTTATTAACTTGGAAATGTTTTATGGTTTTTATAGTGAATTTGTTGAGTTTTTTAAATTGGAAATGTTTTATGGTTTTTATAGTGAATTTGTTGAGTTTTTTAACTTGGGAATTTTTTATGGATTTGTGAAATTATTGAGTTTTTTAAACTTGGATCTTTTTTTTTATGGTTTTTATAGTGAAATTGTTGTGTTTTCTAATTCGGAACTGATTTAAATGGTTTTTATAGTTAAATATTTGAGTTTTTTTTCACTTGGAACTTTTTTTATGGTTTTTATAGTGAAATTGTTGAGTTTTTTTAAATTGGAACTTTTTTTTTATGATTTTTATTGTGAAATTGTTGAGTTTTTTTAAATTGGAACTTATATAAATGGTTTTAATAGTGAAATTGTTGAGTTTTTTTAACTTGGATCTTTTTTATGGTTTTTATAGTGAATTTGTTGAGTTTTTTGACTTGGAGATTTTTTATGGATTAGTGAAATTGTTGAGTTTTTTTAACTTGGAACTTATTTAAATTGTTTTTAGAGTGAAATTGTTGTGTTTCTTAACTTGGAACTTTATTTTATGGTATTTATAGTGAAATTGAAGAGTTTTTTAACTTGGAAATATTTTATGGTTTTGATAGTGAAATTGTTGTGTTTTTTAACTCAGAGATTTTTTTTGGATATTATAGTTAAAATGTTGAGGTTTTTTAACTTGGAACTTTTTTTTATGGTTTTTATAGTGAAATTGTTGAGTTTTCTAACCTGGAACTTATTTAAATGGTTTTTACAGTGAAATTGTCGAATTTATTTAACTTGGAACTTATTTAAATGGTTTTTAGAGTGAAATTGTTGAGTTTTTTTTTAACTTGGAACTTTTTTTATGGTTTTTATAGTGAAATTGTTGAGTTTTTCTAACTTGGAACTTATTTAAATGGATTCTACAATGAAATTGTTGAGTTTTTTAACTTGGAACTTTATTTTATGGTATTTAGAGTGAAATTGAAAAGTTTATTAACTTGGAAATGTTTTATGGTTTTTATAGTGAATTTGTTGAGTTTTTTAAATTGGAAATGTTTTATGGTTTTTATAGTGAATTTGTTGAGTTTTTTAACTTGGGAATTTTTTATGGATTTGTGAAATTATTGAGTTTTTTAAACTTGGATCTTTTTTTTATGGTTTTTATAGTGAAATTGTTGTGTTTTCTAATTTGGAACTGATTTAAATGGTTTTTATAGTTAAATATTTGAGTTTTTTTTCACTTGGAACTTTTTTTATGGTTTTTATAGTGAAATTGTTGAGTTTTTTTAAATTGGAACTTTTTTTTTATGATTTTTATTGTGAAATTGTTGAGTTTTTTTAAATTGGAACTTATATAAATGGTTTTAATAGTGAAATTGTTGAGTTTTTTTAACTTGGATCTTTTTTATGGTTTTTATAGTGAATTTGTTGAGTTTTTTGACTTGGAGATTTTTTATGGATTAGTGAAATTGTTGAGTTTTTTTAACTTGGAACTTATTTAAATTGTTTTTAGAGTGAAATTGTTGTGTTTCTTAACTTGGAACTTTATTTTATGGTATTTATAGTGAAATTGAAGAGTTTTTTAACTTGGAAATATTTTATGGTTTTTATAGTGAAATTGTTGTGTTTTTTAACTCAGAGATTTTTTTTGGATATTATAGTGAAAATGTTGAGGTTTTTTAACTTGGAACTTTTTTTATGGTTTTTATAGTGAAATTGTTGAGTTTTCTAACCTGGAACTTATTTAAATGGTTTTTACAGTGAAATTGTCGAGTTTATTTAACTTGGAAGTTATTTAAATGGTTTTTAGAGTGAAATTGTTGAGTTTTTTTTAACTTGGAACTTTTTTTTATGGTTTTTATAGTGAAATTGTTGAGTTTTTCTAACTTGGAACTTATTTAAATGGATTCTACAATGAAATTGTTGAGTTTTTTAACTTGGAACTTTATTTTATGGTATTTAGAGTGAAATTGAAGAGTTTATTAACTTGGAAATGTTTTATGGTTTTTATAGTGAATTTGTTGAGTTTTTTAAATTGGAAATGTTTTATGGTTTTTATAGTGAATTTGTTGAGTTTTTTAACTTGGAAATTTTTTATGGATTTGTGAAATTATTGAGTTTTTTAAATTTGGATCTTTTTTTTATGGTTTTTATAGTGAAATTGTTGTGTTTTCTAATTTGGAACTGATTTAAATGGTTTTTATAGTTAAATATTTGAGTTTTTTTTCACTTGGAACTTTTTTTATGGTTTTTATAGTGAAATTGTTGAGTTTTTTTAAATTGGAACTTTTTTTTTTATGATTTTTATTGTGAAATTGTTGAGTTTTTTTAAATTGGAACTTATATAAATGGTTTTAATAGTGAAATTGTTGAGTTTTTTTAACTTGGATCTTTTTTATGGTTTTTATAGTGAATTTGTTGAGTTTTTTGACTTGGAGATTTTTTATGGATTAGTGAAATTGTTGAGTTTTTTAGCTTGGAAATATTTTATGGTTTTTATAGTGAATTTGTTGAGTTTTTTGACTTGGAGATTTTTTATGGATTAGTGAAATTGTTGAGTTTTTTTTAACTTGGAACTTATTTAAATGGTTTTTAGAGTGAAATTGTTGTGTTTCTTAACTTGGAACTTTATTTTATGGTATATATCGTGAAATTGAAGAGTTTTTTAACTTGGAAATATTTTATGGTTTTTATAGTGAATTTGTTGTGTTTTTTAACTCAGAGATTTTTTTTGGATATTATAGTTAAAATGTTGAGGTTTTTTAACTTGGAACTTTTTTTTTATGGTTTTTATAGTGAAATTGTTGAGTTTTCTAACCTGGAACTTATTTAAATGGTTTTTACAGTGAAATTGTCGAATTTATTTAACTTGGAACTTATTTAAATGGTTTTTAGAGTGAAATTGTTGAGTTTTTTTTAACTTGGAACTTTTTTTATGGTTTTTATAGTGAAATTGTTGAGTTTTTCTAACTTGGAACTTATTTAAATGGATTCTACAATGAAATTGTTGAGTTTTTTAACTTGGAACTTTATTTTATGGTATTTAGAGTGAAATTGAAGAGTTTATTAACTTGGAAATGTTTTATGGTTTTTATAGTGAATTTGTTGAGTTTTTTAAATTGGAAATGTTTTATGGTTTTTATAGTGAATTTGTTGAGTTTTTTAACTTGGGAATTTTTTATGGATTTGTGAAATTATTGAGTTTTTTAAACATGGATCTTTTTTTTTATGGTTTTTATAGTGAAATTGTTGTGTTTTCTAATTTGGAACTGATTTAAATGGTTTTTATAGTTAAATATTTGAGTTTTTTTTCACTTGGAACTTTTTTTATGGTTTTTATAGTGAAATTGTTGAGTTTTTTTAAATTGGAACTTTTTTTTTATGATTTTTATTGTGAAATTGTTGAGTTTTTTTAAATTGGAACTTATATAAGTGGTTTTAATAGTGAAATTGTTGAGTTTTTTTAACTTGGATCTTTTTTATGGTTTTTATAGTGAATTTGTTGAGTTTTTTGACTTGGAGATTTTTTATGGATTAGTGAAATTGTTGAGTTTTTTTAACTTGGAACTTATTTAAATTGTTTTTAGAGTGAAATTGTTGTGTTTCTTAACTTGGAACTTTATTTGATGGTATTTATAGTGAAATTGAAGAGTTTTTTAACTTGGAAATATTTTATGGTTTTTATAGTGAAATTGTTGTGTTTTTTAACTCAGAGATTTTTTTTGGATATTATAGTGAAAATGTTGAGGTTTATTAACTTGGAACTTTTTTTATGGTTTTTATAGTGAAATTGTTGAGTTTTCTAACCTGGAACTTATTTAAATGGTTTTTACAGTGAAATTGTCGAGTTTATTTAACTTGGAACTTATTTAAATGGTTTTTAGAGTGAAATTATTGAGTTTTTTTTTAACTTGGAACTTTTTTTATGGTTTTTATAGTGAAATTGTTGAGTTTTTCTAACTTGGAACTTATTTAAATGGATTCTACAATGAAATTGTTGAGTTTTTTAACTTGGAACTTTATTTTATGGTATTTAGAGTGAAATTGAAGAGTTTATTAACTTGGAAATGTTTTATGGTTTTTATAGTGAATTTGTTGAGTTTTTTAAATTGGAAATGTTTTATGGTTTTTATAGTGAATTTGTTGAGTTTTTTAACTTGGAAATTTTTTATGGATTTGTGAAATTATTGAGTTTTTTAAATTTGGATCTTTTTTTTATGGTTTTTATAGTGAAATTGTTGTGTTTTCTAATTTGGAACTGATTTAAATGGTTTTTATAGTTAAATATTTGAGTTTTTTTTCACTTGGAACTTTTTTTATGGTTTTTATAGTGAAATTGTTGAGTTTTTTTAAATTGGAACTTTTTTTTTTATGATTTTTATTGTGAAATTGTTGAGTTTTTTTAAATTGGAACTTATATAAATGGTTTTAATAGTGAAATTGTTGAGTTTTTTTAACTTGGATCTTTTTTATGGTTTTTATAGTGAATTTGTTGAGTTTTTTGACTTGGAGATTTTTTATGGATTAGTGAAATTGTTGAGTTTTTTAGCTTGGAAATATTTTATGGTTTTTATAGTGAATTTGTTGAGTTTTTTGACTTGGAGATTTTATATGGATTAGTGAAATTGTTGAGTTTTTTTTAACTTGGAACTTATTTAAATGGTTTTTAGAGTGAAATTGTTGTGTTGTTTAACTTGGAACTTTATTTTATGGTATATATCGTGAAATTGAAGAGTTTTTTAACTTGGAAATATTTTATGGTTTTTATAGTGAATTTGTTGTGTTTTTTAACTCAGAGATTTTTTTTGGATATTATAGTTAAAATGTTGAGGTTTTTTAACTTGGAACTTTTTTTTTATGGTTTTTATAGTGAAATTGTTGAGTTTTCTAACCTGGAACTTATTTAAATGGTTTTTACAGTGAAATTGTCGAATTTATTTAACTTGGAACTTATTTAAATGGTTTTTAGAGTGAAATTGTTGAGTTTTTTTTAACTTGGAACTTTTTTTATGGTTTTTATAGTGAAATTGTTGAGTTTTTCTAACTTGGAACTTATTTAAATGGATTCTACAATGAAATTGTTGAGTTTTTTAACTTGGAACTTTATTTTATGGTATTTAGAGTGAAATTGAAGAGTTTATTAACTTGGAAATGTTTTATGGTTTTTATAGTGAATTTGTTGAGTTTTTTAAATTGGAAATGTTTTATGGTTTTTATAGTGAATTTGTTGAGTTTTTTAACTTGGGAATTTTTTATGGATTTGTGAAATTATTGAGTTTTTTAAACATGGATCTTTTTTTTTATGGTTTTTATAGTGAAATTGTTGTGTTTTCTAATTTGGAACTAATTTAAATGGTTTTTATAGTTAAATATTTGAGTTTTTTTTCACTTGGAACTTTTTTTATGGTTTTTATAGTGAAATTGTTGAGTTTTTTTAAATTGGAACTTTTTTTTAATGATTTTTATTGTGAAATTGTTGAGTTTTTTTAAATTGGAACTTATATAAATGGTTTTAATAGTGAAATTGTTGAGTTTTTTTAACTTGGATCTTTTTTATGGTTTTTATAGTGAATTTGTTGAGTTTTTTGACTTGGAGATTTTTTATGGATTAGTGAAATTGTTGAGTTTTTTTAACTTGGAACTTATTTAAATTGTTTTTAGAGTGAAATTGTTGTGTTTCTTAACTTGGAACTTTATTTTATGGTATTTATAGTGAAATTGAAGAGTTTTTTAACTTGGAAATATTTTATGGTTTTTATAGTGAAATTGTTGTGTTTTTTAACTCAGAGATTTTTTTTGGATATTATAGTGAAAATGTTGAGGTTTATTAACTTGGAACTTTTTTTATGGTTTTTATAGTGAAATTGTTGAGTTTTCTAACCTGGAACTTATTTAAATGGTTTTTACAGTGAAATTGTCGAGTTTATTTAACTTGGAACTTATTTAAATGGTTTTTAGAGTGAAATTGTTGAGTTTTTTTTTAACTTGGAACTTTTTTTATGGTTTTTATAGTGAAATTGTTGAGTTTTTCTAACTTGGAACTTATTTAAATGGATTCTACAATGAAATTGTTGAGTTTTTTAACTTGGAACTTTATTTTATGGTATTTAGAGTGAAATTGAAGAGTTTATTAACTTGGAAATGTTTTATGGATTTTATAGTGAATTTGTTGAGTTTTTTAAATTGGAAATGTTTTATGGTTTTTATAGTGAATTTGTTGAGTTTTTTAACTTGGAAATTTTTTATGGATTTGTGAAATTATTGAGTTTTTTAAATTTGGATCTTTTTTTTATGGTTTTTATAGTGAAATTGTTGTGTTTTCTAATTTGGAACTGATTTAAATGGTTTTTATAGTTAAATATTTGAGTTTTTTTTCACTTGGAACTTTTTTTATGGTTTTTATAGTGAAATTGTTGAGTTTTTTTAAATTGGAACTTTTTTTTTTATGATTTTTATTGTGAAATTGTTGAGTTTTTTTAAATTGGAACTTATATAAATGGTTTTAATAGTGAAATTGTTGAGTTTTTTTAACTTGGATCTTTTTTATGGTTTTTATAGTGAATTTGTTGAGTTTTTTGACTTGGAGATTTTTTATGGATTAGTGAAATTGTTGAGTTTTTTAGCTTGGAAATATTTTATGGTTTTTATAGTGAATTTGTTGAGTTTTTTGACTTGGAGATTTTATATGGATTAGTGAAATTGTTGAGTTTTTTTTAACTTGGAACTTATTTAAATGGTTTTTAGAGTGAAATTGTTGTGTTGTTTAACTTGGAACTTTATTTTATGGTATATATCGTGAAATTGAAGAGTTTTTTAACTTGGAAATATTTTATGGTTTTTATAGTGAATTTGTTGTGTTTTTTAACTCAGAGATTTTTTTTGGATATTATAGTTAAAATGTTGAGGTTTTTTAACTTGGAACTTTTTTTTTATGGTTTTTATAGTGAAATTGTTGAGTTTTCTAACCTGGAACTTATTTAAATGGTTTTTACAGTGAAATTGTCGAATTTATTTAACTTGGAACTTATTTAAATGGTTTTTAGAGTGAAATTGTTGAGTTTTTTTTAACTTGGAACTTTTTTTATGGTTTTTATAGTGAAATTGTTGAGTTTTTCTAACTTGGAACTTATTTAAATGGATTCTACAATGAAATTGTTGAGTTTTTTAACTTGGAACTTTATTTTATGGTATTTAGAGTGAAATTGAAGAGTTTATTAACTTGGAAATGTTTTATGGTTTTTATAGTGAATTTGTTGAGTTTTTTAAATTGGAAATGTTTTATGGTTTTTATAGTGAATTTGTTGAGTTTTTTAACTTGGGAATTTTTTATGGATTTGTGAAATTATTGAGTTTTTTAAACTTGGATCTTTTTTTTTATGGTTTTTATAGTGAAATTGTTGTGTTTTCTAATTTGGAACTGATTTAAATGGTTTTTATAGTTAAATATTTGAGTTTTTTTTCACTTGGAACTTTTTTTATGGTTTTTATAGTGAAATTGTTGAGTTTTTTTAAATTGGAACTTTTTTTTTATGATTTTTATTGTGAAATTGTTGAGTTTTTTTAAATTGGAACTTATATAAATGGTTTTAATAGTGAAATTGTTGAGTTTTTTTAACTTGGATCTTTTTTATGGTTTTTATAGTGAATTTGTTGAGTTTTTTGACTTGGAGATTTTTTATGGATTAGTGAAATTGTTGAGTTTTTTTAACTTGGAACTTATTTAAATTGTTTTTAGAGTGAAATTGTTGTGTTTCTTAACTTGGAACTTTATTTTATGGTATTTATAGTGAAATTGAAGAGTTTTTTAACTTGGAAATATTTTATGGTTTTTATAGTGAAATTGTTGTGTTTTTTAACTCAGAGATTTTTTTTGGATATTATAGTGAAAATGTTGAGGTTTATTAACTTGGAACTTTTTTTATGGTTTTTATAGTGAAATTGTTGAGTTTTCTAACCTGGAACTTATTTAAATGGTTTTTACAGTGAAATTGTCGAGTTTATTTAACTTGGAACTTATTTAAATGGTTTTTAGAGTGAAATTGTTGAGTTTTTTTTAACTTGGAACTTTTTTTATGGTTTTTATAGTGAAATTGTTGAGTTTTTCTAACTTGGAACTTATTTAAATGGATTCTACAATGAAATTGTTGAGTTTTTTAACTTGGAACTTTATTTTATGGTATTTAGAGTGAAATTGAAGAGTTTATTAACTTGGAAATGTTTTATGGTTTTTATAGTGAATTTGTTGAGTTTTTTAAATTGGAAATGTTTTATGGTTTTTATAGTGAATTTGTTGAGTTTTTTAACTTGGAAATTTTTTATGGATTTGTGAAATTATTGAGTTTTTTAAATTTGGATCTTTTTTTTATGGTTTTTATAGTGAAATTGTTGTGTTTTCTAATTTGGAACTGATTTAAATGGTTTTTATAGTTAAATATTTGAGTTTTTTTTCACTTGGAACTTTTTTTATGGTTTTTATAGTGAAATTGTTGAGTTTTTTTAAATTGGAACTTTTTTTTTTTATGATTTTTATTGTGAAATTGTTGAGTTTTTTTAAATTGGAACTTATATAAATGGTTTTAATAGTGAAATTGTTGAGTTTTTTTAACTTGGATCTTTTTTATGGTTTTTATAGTGAATTTGTTGAGTTTTTTGACTTGGAGATTTTTTATGGATTAGTGAAATTGTTGAGTTTTTTAGCTTGGAAATATTTTATGGTTTTTATAGTGAATTTGTTGAGTTTTTTGACTTGGAGATTTTATATGGATTAGTGAAATTGTTGAGTTTTTTTTAACTTGGAACTTATTTAAATGGTTTTTAGAGTGAAATTGTTGTGTTGTTTAACTTGGAACTTTATTTTATGGTATATATCGTGAAATTGAAGAGTTTTTTAACTTGGAAATATTTTATGGTTTTTATAGTGAATTTGTTGTGTTTTTTAACTCAGAGATTTTTTTTGGATATTATAGTTAAAATGTTGAGGTTTTTTAACTTGGAACTTTTTTTTATGGTTTTTATAGTGAAATTGTTGAGTTTTCTAACCTGGAACTTATTTAAATGGTTTTTACAGTGAAATTGTCGAATTTATTTAACTTGGAACTTATTTAAATGGTTTTTAGAGTGAAATTGTTGAGTTTTTTTTAACTTGGAACTTTTTTTATAGTTTTTATAGTGAAATTGTTGAGTTTTTCTAACTTGGAACTTATTTAAATGGATTCTACAATGAAATTGTTGAGTTTTTTAACTTGGAACTTTATTTTATGGTATTTAGAGTGAAATTGAAGAGTTTATTAACTTGGAAATGTTTTATGGTTTTTATAGTGAATTTGTTGAGTTTTTTAAATTGGAAATGTTTTATGGTTTTTATAGTGAATTTGTTGAGTTTTTTAACTTGGGAATATTTTATGGATTTGTGAAATTATTGAGTTTTTTAAACTTGGATCTTTTTTTTATGGTTTTTATAGTGAAATTGTTGTGTTTTCTAATTTGGAACTGATTTAAATGGTTTTTATAGTTAAATATTTGAGTTTTTTTTCACTTGGAACTTTTTTTATGGTTTTTATAGTGAAATTGTTGAGTTTTTTTAAATTGGAACTTTTTTTTTATGATTTTTATTGTGAAATTGTTGAGTTTTTTTAAATTGGAACTTATATAAATGGTTTTAATAGTGAAATTGTTGAGTTTTTTTAACTTGGATCTTTTTTATGGTTTTTATAGTGAATTTGTTGAGTTTTTTGACTTGGAGATTTTTTATGGATTAGTGAAATTGTTGAGTTTTTTTAACTTGGAACTTATTTAAATTGTTTTTAGAGTGAAATTGTTGTGTTTCTTAACTTGGAACTTTATTTTATGGTATTTATAGTGAAATTGAAGAGTTTTTTAACTTGGAAATATTTTATGGTTTTTATAGTGAAATTGTTGTGTTTTTTAACTCAGAGATTTTTTTTTGGATATTATAGTGAAAATGTTGAGGTTTATTAACTTGGAACTTTTTTTATGGTTTTTATAGTGAAATTGTTGAGTTTTCTAACCTGGAACTTATTTAAATGGTTTTTACAGTGAAATTGTCGAGTTTATTTAACTTGGAACTTATTTAAATGGTTTTTAGAGTGAAATTGTTGAGTTTTTTTTAACTTGGAACTTTTTTAATGGTTTTTATAGTGAAATTGTTGAGTTTTTCTAACTTGGAACTTATTTAAATGGATTCTACAATGAAATTGTTGAGTTTTTTAACTTGGAACTTTATTTTATGGTATTTAGAGTGAAATTGAAGAGTTTATTAACTTGGAAATGTTTTATGGTTTTTATAGTGAATTTGTTGAGTTTTTTAAATTGGAAATGTTTTATGGTTTTTATAGTGAATTTGTTGAGTTTTTTAACTTGGAAATTTTTTATGGATTTGTGAAATTATTGAGTTTTTTAAATTTGGATCTTTTTTTTATGGTTTTTATAGTGAAATTGTTGTGTTTTCTAATTTGGAACTGATTTAAATGGTTTTTATAGTTAAATATTTGAGTTTTTTTTCACTTGGAACTTTTTTTATGGTTTTTATAGTGAAATTGTTGAGTTTTTTTAAATTGGAACTTTTTTTTTTATGATTTTTATTGTGAAATTGTTGAGTTTTTTTAAATTGGAACTTATATAAATGGTTTTAATAGTGAAATTGTTGAGTTTTTTTAACTTGGATCTTTTTTATGGTTTTTATAGTGAATTTGTTGAGTTTTTTGACTTGGAGATTTTTTATGGATTAGTGAAATTGTTGAGTTTTTTAGCTTGGAAATATTTTATGGTTTTTATAGTGAATTTGTTGAGTTTTTTGACTTGGAGATTTTATATGGATTAGTGAAATTGTTGAGTTTTTTTTAACTTGGAACTTATTTAAATGGTTTTTAGAGTGAAATTGTTGTGTTGTTTAACTTTGAACTTTATTTTATGGTATATATCGTGAAATTGAAGAGTTTTTTAACTTGGAAATATTTTATGGTTTTTATAGTGAATTTGTTGTGTTTTTTAACTCAGAGATTTTTTTTGGATATTATAGTTAAAATGTTGAGGTTTTTTAACTTGGAACTTTTTTTTTATGGTTTTTATAGTGAAATTGTTGAGTTTTCTAACCTGGAACTTATTTAAATGGTTTTTACAGCGAAATTGTCGAATTTATTTAACTTGGAACTTATTTAAATGGTTTTTAGAGTGAAATTGTTGAGTTTTTTTTAACTTGGAACTTTTTTTATGGTTTTTATAGTGAAATTGTTGAGTTTTTCTAACTTGGAACTTATTTAAATGGATTCTACAATGAAATTTTTGAGTTTTTTAACTTGGAACTTTATTTTATGGTATTTAGAGTGAAATTGAAGAGTTTATTAACTTGGAAATGTTTTATGGTTTTTATAGTGAATTTGTTGAGTTTTTTAAATTGGAAATGTTTTATGGTTTTTATAGTGAATTTGTTGAGTTTTTTAACTTGGGAATTTTTTATGGATTTGTGAAATTATTGAGTTTTTTAAACTTGGATCTTTTTTTTTATGGTTTTTATAGTGAAATTGTTGTGTTTTCTAATTTGGAACTGATTTAAATGGTTTTTATAGTTAAATATTTGAGTTTTTTTTCACTTGGAACTTTTTTTATGGTTTTTATAGTGAAATTGTTGAGTTTTTTTAAATTGGAACTTTTTTTTTATGATTTTTATTGTGAAATTGTTGAGTTTTTTTAAATTGGAACTTATATAAATGGTTTTAATAGTGAAATTGTTGAGTTTTTTTAACTTGGATCTTTTTTATGGTTTTTATAGTGAATTTGTTGAGTTTTTTGACTTGGAGATTTTTTATGGATTAGTGAAATTGTTGAGTTTTTTTAACTTGGAACTTATTTAAATTGTTTTTAGAGTGAAATTGTTGTGTTTCTTAACTTGGAACTTTATTTTATGGTATTTATAGTGAAATTGAAGAGTTTTTTAACTTGGAAATATTTTATGGTTTTTATAGTGAAATTGTTGTGTTTTTTAACTCAGAGATTTTTTTTGGATATTATAGTGAAAATGTTGAGGTTTATTAACTTGGAACTTTTTTTATGGTTTTTATAGTGAAATTGTTGAGTTTTCTAACCTGGAACTTATTTAAATGGTTTTTACAGTGAAATTGTCGAGTTTATTTAACTTGGAACTTATTTAAATGGTTTTTAGAGTGAAATTGTTGAGTTTTTTTTAACTTGGAACTTTTTTTATGGTTTTTATAGTGAAATTGTTGAGTTTTTCTAACTTGGAACTTATTTAAATGGATTCTACAATGAAATTGTTGAGTTTTTTAACTTGGAACTTTATTTTATGGTATTTAGAGTGAAATTGAAGAGTTTATTAACTTGGAAATGTTTTATGGTTTTTATAGTGAATTTGTTGAGTTTTTTAAATTGGAAATGTTTTATGGTTTTTATAGTGAATTTGTTGAGTTTTTTAACTTGGAAATTTTTTATGGATTTGTGAAATTATTGAGTTTTTTAAATTTGGATCTTTTTTTTATGGTTTTTATAGTGAAATTGTTGTGTTTTCTAATTTGGAACTGATTTAAATGGTTTTTATAGTTAAATATTTGAGTTTTTTTTCACTTGGAACTTTTTTTATGGTTTTTATAGTGAAATTGTTGAGTTTTTTTAAATTGGAACTTTTTTTTTTTATGATTTTTATTGTGAAATTGTTGAGTTTTTTTAAATTGGAACTTATATAAATGGTTTTAATAGTGAAATTGTTGAGTTTTTTTAACTTGGATCTTTTTTATGGTTTTTATAGTGAATTTGTTGAGTTTTTTGACTTGGAGATTTTTTATGGATTAGTGAAATTGTTGAGTTTTTTAGCTTGGAAATATTTTATGGTTTTTATAGTGAATTTGTTGAGTTTTTTGACTTGGAGATTTTATATGGATTAGTGAAATTGTTGAGTTTTTTTTAACTTGGAACTTATTTAAATGGTTTTTAGAGTGAAATTGTTGTGTTGTTTAACTTGGAACTTTATTTTATGGTATATATCGTGAAATTGAAGAGTTTTTTAACTTGGAAATATTTTATGGTTTTTATAGTGAATTTGTTGTGTTTTTTAACTCAGAGATTTTTTTTGGATATTATAGTTAAAATGTTGAGGTTTTTTAACTTGGAACTTTTTTTTTATGCTTTTTATAGTGAAATTGTTGAGTTTTCTAACCTGGAACTTATTTAAATGGTTTTTACAGTGAAATTGTCGAATTTATTTAACTTGGAACTTATTTAAATGGTTTTTAGAGTGAAATTGTTGAGTTTTTTTTAACTTGGAACTTTTTTTATGGTTTTTATAGTGAAATTGTTGAGTTTTTCTAACTTGGAACTTATTTAAATGGATTCTACAATGAAATTGTTGAGTTTTTTAACTTGGAACTTTATTTTATGGTATTTAGAGTGAAATTGAAGAGTTTATTAACTTGGAAATGTTTTATGGTTTTTATAGTGAATTTGTTGAGTTTTTTAAATTGGAAATGTTTTATGGTTTTTATAGTGAATTTGTTGAGTTTTTTAACTTGGGAATTTTTTATGGATTTGTGAAATTATTGAGTTTTTTAAACTTGGATCTTTTTTTTATGGTTTTTATAGTGAAATTGTTGTGTTTTCTAATTTGGAACTGATTTAAATGGTTTTTATAGTTAAATATTTGAGTTTTTTTTCACTTGGAACTTTTTTTATGGTTTTTATAGTGAAATTGTTGAGTTTTTTTAAATTGGAACTTTTTTTTTATGATTTTTATTGTGAAATTGTTGAGTTTTTTTAAATTGGAACTTATATAAATGGTTTTAATAGTGAAATTGTTGAGTTTTTTTAACTTGGATCTTTTTTATGGTTTTTATAGTGAATTTGTTGAGTTTTTTGACTTGGAGATTTTTTATGGATTAGTGAAATTGTTGAGTTTTTTTAACTTGGAACTTATTTAAATTGTTTTTAGAGTGAAATTGTTGTGTTTCTTAACTTGGAACTTTATTTTATGGTATTTATAGTGAAATTGAAGAGTTTTTTAACTTGGAAATATTTTATGGTTTTTATAGTGAAATTGTTGTGTTTTTTAACTCAGAGATTTTTTTTTGGATATTATAGTGAAAATGTTGAGGTTTATTAACTTGGAACTTTTTTTATGGTTTTTATAGTGAAATTGTTGAGTTTTCTAACCTGGAACTTATTTAAATGGTTTTTACAGTGAAATTGTCGAGTTTATTTAACTTGGAACTTATTTAAATGGTTTTTAGAGTGAAATTGTTGAGTTTTTTTTAACTTGGAACTTTTTTTATGGTTTTTATAGTGAAATTGTTGAGTTTTTCTAACTTGGAACTTATTTAAATGGATTCTACAATGAAATTGTTGAGTTTTTTAACTTGGAACTTTATTTTATGGTATTTAGAGTGAAATTGAAGAGTTTATTAACTTGGAAATGTTTTATGGTTTTTATAGTGAATTTGTTGAGTTTTTTAAATTGGAAATGTTTTATGGTTTTTATAGTGAATTTGTTGAGTTTTTTAACTTGGAAATTTTTTATGGATTTGTGAAATTATTGAGTTTTTTAAATTTGGATCTTTTTTTTATGGTTTTTATAGTGAAATTGTTGTGTTTTCTAATTTGGAACTGATTTAAATGGTTTTTATAGTTAAATATTTGAGTTTTTTTTCACTTGGAACTTTTTTTATGGTTTTTATAGTGAAATTGTTGAGTTTTTTTAAATTTGAACTTTTTTTTTTATGATTTTTATTGTGAAATTGTTGAGTTTTTTTAAATTGGAACTTATATAAATGGTTTTAATAGTGAAATTGTTGAGTTTTTTTAACTTGGATCTTTTTTATGGTTTTTATAGTGAATTTGTTGAGTTTTTTGACTTGGAGATTTTTTATGGATTAGTGAAATTGTTGAGTTTTTTAGCTTGGAAATATTTTATGGTTTTTATAGTGAATTTGTTGAGTTTTTTGACTTGGAGATTTTATATGGATTAGTGAAATTGTTGAGTTTTTTTTAACTTGGAACTTATTTAAATGGTTTTTAGAGTGAAATTGTTGTGTTGTTTAACTTTGAACTTTATTTTATGGTATATATCGTGAAATTGAAGAGTTTTTTAACTTGGAAATATTTTATGGTTTTTATAGTGAATTTGTTGTGTTTTTTAACTCAGAGATTTTTTTTGGATATTATAGTTAAAATGTTGAGGTTTTTTAACTTGGAACTTTTTTTTTATGGTTTTTATAGTGAAATTGTTGAGTTTTCTAACCTGGAACTTATTTAAATGGTTTTTACAGCGAAATTGTCGAATTTATTTAACTTGGAACTTATTTAAATGGTTTTTAGAGTGAAATTGTTGAGTTTTTTTTAACTTGGAACTTTTTTTATGGTTTTTATAGTGAAATTGTTGAGTTTTTCTAACTTGGAACTTATTTAAATGGATTCTACAATGAAATTTTTGAGTTTTTTAACTTGGAACTTTATTTTATGGTATTTAGAGTGAAATTGAAGAGTTTATTAACTTGGAAATGTTTTATGGTTTTTATAGTGAATTTGTTGAGTTTTTTAAATTGGAAATGTTTTATGGTTTTTATAGTGAATTTGTTGAGTTTTTTAACTTGGGAATTTTTTATGGATTTGTGAAATTATTGAGTTTTTTAAACTTGGATCTTTTTTTTATGGTTTTTATAGTGAAATTGTTGTGTTTTCTAATTTGGAACTGATTTAAATGGTTTTTATAGTTAAATATTTGAGTTTTTTTTCACTTGGAACTTTTTTTATGGTTTTTATAGTGAAATTGTTGAGTTTTTTTAAATTGGAACTTTTTTTTTTATGATTTTTATTGTGAAATTGTTGAGTTTTTTTAAATTGGAACTTATATAAATGGTTTTAATAGTGAAATTGTTGAGTTTTTTTAACTTGGATCTTTTTTATGGTTTTTATAGTGAATTTGTTGAGTTTTTTGACTTGGAGATTTTTTATGGATTAGTGAAATTGTTGAGTTTTTTAGCTTGGAAATATTTTATGGTTTTTATAGTGAATTTGTTGAGTTTTTTGACTTGGAGATTTTATATGGATTAGTGAAATTGTTGAGTTTTTTTTAACTTGGAACTTATTTAAATGGTTTTTAGAGTGAAATTGTTGTGTTGTTTAACTTTGAACTTTATTTTATGGTATATATCGTGAAATTGAAGAGTTTTTTAACTTGGAAATATTTTATGGTTTTTATAGTGAATTTGTTGTGTTTTTTAACTCAGAGATTTTTTTTGGATATTATAGTTAAAATGTTGAGGTTTTTTAACTTGGAACTTTTTTTTTATGGTTTTTATAGTGAAATTGTTGAGTTTTCTAACCTGGAACTTATTTAAATGGTTTTTACAGCGAAATTGTCGAATTTATTTAACTTGGAACTTATTTAAATGGTTTTTAGAGTGAAATTGTTGAGTTTTTTTTAACTTGGAACTTTTTTTATGGTTTTTATAGTGAAATTGTTGAGTTTTTCTAACTTGGAACTTATTTAAATGGATTCTACAATGAAATTTTTGAGTTTTTTAACTTGGAACTTTATTTTATGGTATTTAGAGTGAAATTGAAGAGTTTATTAACTTGGAAATGTTTTATGGTTTTTATAGTGAATTTGTTGAGTTTTTTAAATTGGAAATGTTTTATGGTTTTTATAGTGAATTTGTTGAGTTTTTTAACTTGGGAATTTTTTATGGATTTGTGAAATTATTGAGTTTTTTAAACTTGGATCTTTTTTTTATGGTTTTTATAGTGAAATTGTTGTGTTTTCTAATTTGGAACTGATTTAAATGGTTTTTATAGTTAAATATTTGAGTTTTTTTTCACTTGGAACTTTTTTTATGGTTTTTATAGTGAAATTGTTGAGTTTTTTTAAATTGGAACTTTTTTTTTATGATTTTTATTGTGAAATTGTTGAGTTTTTTTTAAATTGGAACTTATATAAATGGTTTTAATAGTGAAATTGTTGAGTTTTTTTAACTTGGATCTTTTTTATGGTTATTATAGTGAATTTGTTGAGTTTTTTGACTTGGAGATTTTTTATGGATTAGTGAAATTGTTGAGTTTTTTTAACTTGGAACTTATTTAAATTGTTTTTAGAGTGAAATTGTTGTGTTTCTTAACTTGGAACTTTATTTTATGGTATTTATAGTGAAATTGAAGAGTTTTTTAACTTGGAAATATTTTATGGTTTTTATAGTGAAATTGTTGTGTTTTTTAACTCAGAGATTTTTTTGGGATATTATAGTGAAAGTGTTGAGGTTTTTTAACTTGGAACTTTTTTTATGGTTTTTATAGGGAAATTGATGAGTTTTCTAACCTGGAACTTATTTAAATGGTTTTTACAGTGAAATTGTCGAGTTTATTTAACTTGGAACTTATTTAAATGGTTTTTAGAGTGAAATTGTTGAGTTTTTTTTTAACTTGGAACTCTTTTTAATGGTTTTTATAGTGAAATTGTTGAGTTTTTCTAACTTGGAACTTATTTAAATGGATTCTACAATGAAATTGTTGAGTTTTTTAACTTGGAACTTTATTTTATGGTATTTAGAGTGAAATTGAAGAGTTTATTAACTTGGAAATGTTTTATGGTTTTTATAGTGAATTTGTTGAGTTTTTTAAATTGGAAATGTTTTATGGTTTTTATAGTGAATTTGTTGAGTTTTTTAACTTGGAAATTTTTTACGGATTTGTGAAATTATTTAGTTTTTTTAACTTGGATCTTTTTTTATGGTTTTTATAATAAAATTGTTGTGTTTTCTAATTTGGAACTTATTTAAATGGTTTTTATAGTTAAATATTTGAGATTTTTTTCACTTGAAACTTTTTTTTTTATGGTTTTTATAGTGAAATTGTTGAGTTTTTTTAAATTGGAACTTTTTTTTTATGATTTTTATTGTAAAATTGTTGAGTTTTTTTAACTTGGAACTTATATAAATGGTTTTAATAGTGAAATTGTTGAGTTTTTTTAACTTGGATCTTTTTTATGGTTTTTATAGTGAATTTGTTGAGTTTTTTAACTTGGAACTTTATTTTTTGGTATTTAGAGTGAAATTGAAGAGTTTATTAACTTGGAAATGTTTTATGGTTTTTATAGTGAAATTGTTGAGTTTTTTTAAATTGGAACTTTTTTTTTATGATTTTTATTGTAAAATTGTTGAGTTTTTTTAACTTGGAACTTATATAAATGGTTTTAATAGTGAAATTGTTGAGTTTTTTTAACTTGATCTTTTTTATGGTTTTTATAGTAAATTTGTTGAGTTTTTTAACTTGGAACTTTATTTTATGGTATTTATAGTAAAATTGTTGAGTTTTTTAGCTTGGAAATATTTTCTGGTTTTTATAGTGAATTTGTTGAGTTTTTTGACTTGGAGATTTTATATGGATTAGTGAAATTGTTGAGTTTTTTTAACTTGGAACTTATTTAAATGGTTTTTAGAGTGAAATTGTTGTGTTTTTTAACTTGGAACTTTATTTTATGGTATATATCGTGAAATTGAAGAGTTTTTTAACTTGGAAATATTTTATAGTTTTTATAGTGAATTTGTTGTGTTTTTTAACTCAGAGACTTTTTTTGGATATTATAGTGAAAATGTTGAGGTTTTTTAACTTGGAACTTTTTTTATGGTTTTTATAATGAAATTGTTGAGTTTTCTAACCTGGAACTTATTTAAATGGTTTTTACAGTGAAATTGTCGAGTTTATTTAACTTGGAACTTATTTAAATGGTTTTTAGAGTGTAATTGTTGAGTTTTTTTTAACTTGGAACTTTTTTTATGGTTTTTATAGTGAAATTGTTGAGTTTTTCTAACTTGGAACTTATTTAAATGGATTCTACAATGAAATTGTTGAGTTTTTTAACTTGGAACTTTATTTTATGGTATTTAGAGTGAAATTGAAGAGTTTATTAACTTGGAAATGTTTTATGGTTTTTATAGTGAATTTGTTGAGTTTTTTAAATTGGAAATGTTATATGGATTAGTGAAATTGTTGAGTTTTTTTAACTTGGAACTTATTTAAATGGTTTTTAGAGTGAAATTGTTGTGTTTTTTAACTTGGAACTTTATTTTATGGTATATATCGTGAAATTGAAGAGTTTTTTAACTTGGAAATATTTTATAGTTTTTATAGTGAATTTGTTGTGTTTTTTAACTCAGAGACTTTTTTTGGATATTATAGTGAAAATGTTGAGGTTTTTTAACTTGGAACTTTTTTTTATGGTTTTTATAGTGAAATTGTTGAGTTTTCTAACCTGGAACTTATTTAAATGGTTTTTACAGTGAAATTTTCGAGTTTATTTAACTTGGAACTTATTTAAATGGTTTTTAGAGTGAAATTGTTGAGTTTTTTTTAACTTGGAACTTTTTTTAATGGTTTTTATAGTGAAATTGTTGAGTTTTTCTAACTTGGAACTTATTTAAATGGATTCTACAATGAAATTGTTGAGTTTTTTAACTTGGAACTTTATTTTATGGTATTTAGAGTGAAATTGAAGAGTTTATTAACTTGGAAATGTTTTATGGTTTTTATAGTGAATTTGTTGAGTTTTTTAAATTGGAAATGTTTTATGGTTTTTATAGTGAATTTGTTGAGTTTTTTAACTTGGAAATTTTTTACGGATTTGTGAAATTATTGAGTTTTTTTAACTTGGATCTTTTTTTATGGTTTTTATAGTAAAATTGTTGTGTTTTCTAATTTGGAACTGATTTAAATGGTTTTTATAGTTAAATATTTGAGTTTTTTTCACTTGAAACTTTTTTTTATGGTTTTTATAGTGAAATTGTTGAGTTTTTTTAAATTGGAACTTTTTTTTTATGATTTTTATTGTAAAATTGTTGAGTTTTTTTAACTTGGAACTTATATAAATGGTTTTAATAGTGAAATTGTTGAGTTTTTTTAACTTGGATCTTTTTTATGGTTTTTATAGTGAATTTGTTGAGTTTTTTAACTTGGAACTTTATTTTATGGTATTTAGAGTGAAATTGAAGAGTTTATTAACTTGGAAATGTTTTATGGTTTTTATAGTGAAATTGTTGAGTTTTTTTAAATTGGAACTTTTTTTTTATGATTTTTATTGTAAAATTGTTGAGTTTTTTTAACTTGGAACTTATATAAATGGTTTTAATAGTGAAATTGTTGAGTTTTTTTAACTTGAACTTTTTTATGGTTTTTATAGTAAATTTGTTGAGTTTTTTAACTTGGAACTTTATTTTATGGTATTTATAGTAAAATTGTTGAGTTTTTTAGCTTGGAAATATTTTCTGGTTTTTATAGTGAATTTGTTGAGTTTTTTGACTTGGAGATTTTATATGGATTAGTGAAATTGTTGAGTTTTTTTAACTTGGAACTTATTTAAATGGTTTTTAGAGTGAAATTGTTGTGTTTTTTAACTTGGAACTTTATTTTATGGTATATATCGTGAAATTGAAGAGTTTTTTAACTTGGAAATATTTTATAGTTTTTATAGTGAATTTGTTGTGTTTTTTAACTCAGAGACTTTTTTTGGATATTATAGTGAAAATGTTGAGGTTTTTTAACTTGGAACTTTTTTTTATGGTTTTTATAGTGAAATTGTTGAGTTTTCTAACCTGGAACTTATTTAAATGGTTTTTACAGTGAAATTGTCGAGTTTATTTAACTTGGAACTTATTTAAATGGTTTTTAGAGTGAAATTGTTGAGTTTTTTTTTAACTTGGAACTTTTTTTAATGGTTTTTATAGTGAAATTGTTGAGTTTTTCTAACTTGGAACTTATTTAAATGGATTCTACAATGAAATTGTTGAGTTTTTTAACTTGGAACTTTATTTTATGGTATTTAGAGTGAAATTGAAGAGTTTATTAACTTGGAAATGTTTTATGGTTTTTATAGTGAATTTGTTGAGTTTTTTAAATTGGAAATGTTTTATGGTTTTTATAGTGAATTTGTTGAGTTTTTTAACTTGGAAATTTTTTACGGATTTGTGAAATTATTTAGTTTTTTTAACTTGGATCTTTTTTTATGGTTTTTATAATAAAATTGTTGTGTTTTCTAATTTGGAACTTATTTAAATGGTTTTTATAGTTAAATATTTGAGATTTTTTTCACTTGAAACTTTTTTTTTTATGGTTTTTATAGTGAAATTGTTGAGTTTTTTTAAATTGGAACTTTTTTTTTATGATTTTTATTGTAAAATTGTTGAGTTTTTTTAACTTGGAACTTATATAAATGGTTTTAATAGTGAAATTGTTGAGTTTTTTTAACTTGGATCTTTTTTATGGTTTTTATAGTGAATTTGTTGAGTTTTTTAACTTGGAACTTTATTTTATGGTATTTAGAGTGAAATTGAAGAGTTTATTAACTTGGAAATGTTTTATGGTTTTTATAGTGAAATTGTTGAGTTTTTTTAAATTGGAACTTTTTTTTTATGATTTTTATTGTAAAATTGTTGAGTTTTTTTAACTTGGAACTTATATAAATGGTTTTAATAGTGAAATTGTTGAGTTTTTTTAACTTGATCTTTTTTATGGTTTTTATAGTAAATTTGTTGAGTTTTTTAACTTGGAACTTTATTTTATGGTATTTATAGTAAAATTGTTGAGTTTTTTAGCTTGGAAATATTTTCTGGTTTTTATAGTGAATTTGTTGAGTTTTTTGACTTGGAGATTTTATATGGATTAGTGAAATTGTTGAGTTTTTTTAACTTGGAACTTATTTAAATGGTTTTTAGAGTGAAATTGTTGTGTTTTTTAACTTGGAACTTTATTTTATGGTATATATCGTGAAATTGAAGAGTTTTTTAACTTGGAAATATTTTATAGTTTTTATAGTGAATTTGTTGTGTTTTTTAACTCAGAGACTTTTTTTGGATATTATAGTGAAAATGTTGAGGTTTTTTAACTTGGAACTTTTTTTATGGTTTTTATAATGAAATTGTTGAGTTTTCTAACCTGGAACTTATTTAAATGGTTTTTACAGTGAAATTGTCGAGTTTATTTAACTTGGAACTTATTTAAATGGTTTTTAGAGTGTAATTGTTGAGTTTTTTTTAACTTGGAACTTTTTTTATGGTTTTTATAGTGAAATTGTTGAGTTTTTCTAACTTGGAACTTATTTAAATGGATTCTACAATGAAATTGTTGAGTTTTTTAACTTGGAACTTTATTTTATGGTATTTAGAGTGAAATTGAAGAGTTTATTAACTTGGAAATGTTTTATGGTTTTTATAGTGAATTTGTTGAGTTTTTTAAATTGGAAATGTTATATGGATTAGTGAAATTGTTGAGTTTTTTTAACTTGGAACTTATTTAAATGGTTTTTAGAGTGAAATTGTTGTGTTTTTTAACTTGGAACTTTATTTTATGGTATATATCGTGAAATTGAAGAGTTTTTTAACTTGGAAATATTTTATAGTTTTTATAGTGAATTTGTTGTGTTTTTTAACTCAGAGACTTTTTTTGGATATTATAGTGAAAATGTTGAGGTTTTTTAACTTGGAACTTTTTTTTATGGTTTTTATAGTGAAATTGTTGAGTTTTCTAACCTGGAACTTATTTAAATGGTTTTTACAGTGAAATTTTCGAGTTTATTTAACTTGGAACTTATTTAAATGGTTTTTAGAGTGAAATTGTTGAGTTTTTTTTAACTTGGAACTTTTTTTAATGGTTTTTATAGTGAAATTGTTGAGTTTTTCTAACTTGGAACTTATTTAAATGGATTCTACAATGAAATTGTTGAGTTTTTTAACTTGGAACTTTATTTTATGGTATTTAGAGTGAAATTGAAGAGTTTATTAACTTGGAAATGTTTTATGGTTTTTATAGTGAATTTGTTGAGTTTTTTAAATTGGAAATGTTTTATGGTTTTTATAGTGAATTTGTTGAGTTTTTTAACTTGGAAATTTTTTACGGATTTGTGAAATTATTGAGTTTTTTTAACTTGGATCTTTTTTTATGGTTTTTATAGTAAAATTGTTGTGTTTTCTAATTTGGAACTGATTTAAATGGTTTTTATAGTTAAATATTTGAGTTTTTTTCACTTGAAACTTTTTTTTATGGTTTTTATAGTGAAATTGTTGAGTTTTTTTAAATTGGAACTTTTTTTTTATGATTTTTATTGTAAAATTGTTGAGTTTTTTTAACTTGGAACTTATATAAATGGTTTTAATAGTGAAATTGTTGAGTTTTTTTAACTTGGATCTTTTTTATGGTTTTTATAGTGAATTTGTTGAGTTTTTTAACTTGGAACTTTATTTTATGGTATTTAGAGTGAAATTGAAGAGTTTATTAACTTGGAAATGTTTTATGGTTTTTATAGTGAAATTGTTGAGTTTTTTTAAATTGGAACTTTTTTTTTCTGATTTTTATTGTAAAATTGTTGAGTTTTTTTAACTTGGAACTTATATAAATGGTTTTAATAGTGAAATTGTTGAGTTTTTTTAACTTGAACTTTTTTATGGTTTTTATAGTAAATTTGTTGAGTTTTTTAACTTGGAACTTTATTTTATGGTATTTATAGTAAAATTGTTGAGTTTTTTAGCTTGGAAATATTTTCTGGTTTTTATAGTGAATTTGTTGAGTTTTTTGACTTGGAGATTTTATATGGATTAGTGAAATTGTTGAGTTTTTTTAACTTGGAACTTATTTAAATGGTTTTTAGAGTGAAATTGTTGTGTTTTTTAACTTGGAACTTTATTTTATGGTATATATCGTGAAATTGAAGAGTTTTTTAACTTGGAAATATTTTATAGTTTTTATAGTGAATTTGTTGTGTTTTTTAACTCAGAGACTTTTTTTGGATATTATAGTGAAAATGTTGAGGTTTTTTAACTTGGAACTTTTTTTATGGTTTTTATAGTGAAATTGTTGAGTTTTCTAACCTGGAACTTATTTAAATGGTTTTTACAGTGAAATTGTCGAGTTTATTTAACTTGGAACTTATTTAAATGGTTTTTAGAGTGAAATTGTTGAGTTTTTTTTTAACTTGGAACTTTTTTTAATGGTTTTTATAGTGAAATTGTTGAGTTTTTCTAACTTGGAACTTATTTAAATGGATTCTACAATGAAATTGTTGAGTTTTTTAACTTGGAACTTTATTTTATGGTATTTAGAGTGAAATTGAAGAGTTTATTAACTTGGAAATGTTTTATGGTTTTTATAGTGAATTTGTTGAGTTTTTTAAATTGGAAATGTTTTATGGTTTTTATAGTGAATTTGTTGAGTTTTTTAACTTGGAAATTTTTTACGGATTTGTGAAATTATTGAGTTTTTTTAACTTGGATCTTTTTTTATGGTTTTTATAGTAAAATTGTTGTGTTTTCTAATTTGGAACTGATTTAAATGGTTTTTATAGTTAAATATTTGAGTTTTTTTCACTTGAAACTTTTTTTAATGGTTTTTATAGTGAAATTGTTGAGTTTTTTTAAATTGGAACTTTTTTTTTATGATTTTTATTGTAAAATTGTTGAGTTTTTTTAACTTGGAACTTATATAAATGGTTTTAATAGTGAAATTGTTGAGTTTTTTTAACTTGGATCTTTTTTATGGTTTTTATAGTGAATTTGTTGAGTTTTTTAACTTGGAACATTATTTTATGGTATTTAGAGTGAAATTGAAGAGTTTATTAACTTGGAAATGTTTTATGGTTTTTATAGTGAAATTGTTGAGTTTTTTTAAATTGGAACTTTTTTTTTATGATTTTTATTGTAAAATTGTTGAGTTTTTTTAACTTGGAACTTATATAAATGGTTTTAATAGTGAAATTGTTGAGTTTTTTTAACTTGAACTTTTTTATGGTTTTTATAGTAAATTTGTTGAGTTTTTTATCTTGGAACTTTATTTTATGGTATTTATAGTAAAATTGTTGAGTTTTTTAGCTTGGAAATATTTTCTGGTTTTTATAGTGAATTTGTTGAGTTTTTTGACTTGGAGATTTTATATGGATTAGTGAAATTGTTGAGTTTTTTTAACTTGGAACTTATTTAAATGGTTTTTAGAGTGAAATTGTTGTGTTTTTTAACTTGGAACTTTATTTTATGGTATATATCGTGAAATTGAAGAGTTTTTTAACTTGGAAATATTTTATAGTTTTTATAGTGAATTTGTTGTGTTTTTTAACTCAGAGACTTTTTTTGGATATTATAGTGAAAATGTTGAGGTTTTTTAACTTGGAACTTTTTTTATGGTTTTTATAGTGAAATTGTTGAGTTTTCTAACCTGGAACTTATTTAAATGGTTTTTACAGTGAAATTGTCGAGTTTATTTAACTTGGAACTTATTTAAATGGTTTTTAGAGTGAAATTGTTGAGTTTTTTTTAACTTGGAACTTTTTTTAATGGTTTTTATAGTGAAATTGTTGAGTTTTTCTAACTTGGAACTTATTTAAATGGATTCTACAATGAAATTGTTGAGTTTTTTAACTTGGAACTTTATTTTATGGTATTTAGAGTGAAATTGAAGAGTTTATTAACTTGGAAATGTTTTATGGTTTTTATAGTGAATTTGTTGAGTTTTTTAAATTGGAAATGTTTTATGGTTTTTATAGTGAATTTGTTGAGTTTTTTAACTTGGAAATTTTTTACGGATTTGTGAAATTATTGAGTTTTTTTAACTTGGATCTTTTTTTATGGTTTTTATAGTAAAATTGTTGTGTTTTCTAATTTGGAACTGATTTAAATGGTTTTTATAGTTAAATATTTGAGTTTTTTTTCACTTGAAACTTTTTTTTTATGGTTTTTATAGTGAAATTGTTGAGTTTTTTAAAATTGGAACTTTTTTTTTATGATTTTTATTGTAAAATTGTTGAGTTTTTTTAACTTGGAACTTATATAAATGGTTTTAATAGTGAAATTGTTGAGTTTTTTTAACTTGGATCTTTTTTATGGTTTTTATAGTGAATTTGTTGAGTTTTTTAACTTGGAACTTTATTTTATGGTATTTAGAGTGAAATTGAAGAGTTTATTAACTTGGAAATGTTTTATGGTTTTTATAGTGAAATTGTTGAGTTTTTTTAAATTGGAACTTTTTTTTTATGATTTTTATTGTAAAATTGTTGAGTTTTTTTAACTTGGAACTTATATAAATGGTTTTAATAGTGAAATTGTTGAGTTTTTTTAACTTGAACTTTTTTATGGTTTTTATAGTAAATTTGTTGAGTTTTTTAACTTGGAACTTTATTTTATGGTATTTATAGTAAAATTGTTGAGTTTTTTAGCTTGGAAATATTTTCTGGTTTTTATAGTGAATTTGTTGAGTTTTTTGACTTGGAGATTTTATATGGATTAGTGAAATTGTTGAGTTTTTTTAACTTGGAACTTATTTAAATGGTTTTTAGAGTGAAATTGTTGTGTTTTTTAACTTGGAACTTTATTTTATGGTATATATCGTGAAATTGAAGAGTTTTTTAACTTGGAAATATTTTATAGTTTTTATAGTGAATTTGTTGTGTTTTTTAACTTAGAGACTTTTTTTGGATATTATAGTGAAAATGTTTAGGTTTTTTAACTTGGAACTTTTTTTTATGGTTTTTATAGTGAAATTGTTGAGTTTTCTAACCTGGAACTTATTTAAATGGTTTTTACAGTGAAATTGTCGAGTTTATTTAACTTGGAACTTATTTAAATGGTTTTTAGAGTGAAATTGTTGAGTTTTTTTTAACTTGGAACTTTTTTTATGGTTTTTATAGTGAAATTGTTGAGTTTTTTTAACTTGGAACTTATTTAAATGGATTCTATAATGAAATTGTTGAGTTTTTTAACTGGAACTTTATTTTATGGTATTTAGAGAGAAATTGAAGAGTTTATTAACTTGGAAATGTTTTATGGTTTTTATAGTGAATTTGTTGAGTTTTTTAAATTGGAAATGTTTTATGGTTTTTATAGTGAATTTGATGAGTTTTTTAACTTGGAAATTTTTTATGGATTTGTGAAATTATTGAGTTTTTTAAACTTGGATCTTTTTTTTATGGTTTTTATAGTGAAATTGTTGTGTTTTCTAATTTGGAACTGATTTAAATGGTTTTTATAGTTAAATATTTGAGTTTTTTTTCACTTGGAACTTTTTTTATGGTTTTTATAGTGAAATTGTTGAGTTTTTTTAAATTGGAACTTTTTTTTTATGATTTTTATTGTGAAATTGTTGAGTTTTTTTAAATTGGAACTTATATAAATGGTTTTAATAGTGAAATTGTTGAGTTTTTTTAACTTGGATCTTTTTTATGGTTATTATAGTGAATTTGTTGAGTTTTTTGACTTGGAGATTTTTTATGGATTAGTGAAATTGTTGAGTTTTTTTAACTTGGAACTTATTTAAATTGTTTTTAGAGTGAAATTGTTGTGTTTCTTAACTTGGAACTTTATTTTATGGTATTTATAGTGAAATTGAAGAGTTTTTTAACTTGGAAATATTTTATGGTTTTTATAGTGAAATTGTTGTGTTTTTTAACTCAGAGATTTTTTTTGGATATTATAGTGAAAGTGTTGAGGTTTTTTAACTTGGAACTTTTTTTATGGTTTTTATAGGGAAATTGATGAGTTTTCTAACCTGGAACTTATTTAAATGGTTTTTACAGTGAAATTGTCGAGTTTATTTAACTTGGAACTTATTTAAATGGTTTTTAGAGTGAAATTGTTGAGTTTTTTTTTAACTTGGAACTTTTTTTAATGGTTTTTATAGTGAAATTGTTGAGTTTTTCTAACTTGGAACTTATTTAAATGGATTCTACAATGAAATTGTTGAGTTTTTTAACTTGGAACTTTATTTTATGGTATTTAGAGTGAAATTGAAGAGTTTATTAACTTGGAAATGTTTTATGGTTTTTATAGTGAATTTGTTGAGTTTTTTTAAATTGGAACTTTTATTTTATGATTTTTATTATAAAATTGTTGAGTTTTTTTAACTTGGAACTTATATAAATGGTTTTAATAGTGAAATTGTTGAGTTTTTTTAACTTGGATCTTTTTTATGGTTTTTATAGTGAATTTGTTGAGTTTTTTAACTTGGAACTTTATTTTATGGTATTTATAGTAAAATTGTTGAGTTTTTTAGCTTGGAAATATTTTCTAGTTTTTATAGTGAATTTGTTGAGTTTTTTGACTTGGAGATTTTATATGGATTAGTGAAATTGTTGAGTTTTTTTATCTTGGAACTTATTTAAATGGTTTTTAGAGTGAAATTGTTGTGTTTTTTAACTTGGAACTTTATTTTATGATATATATCGTGAAATTGAAGAGTTTTTTAACTTGGAAATATTTTATAGTTTTTATAGTGAATTTGTTGTGTTTTTTAACTCAGAGATATTTTTTGGATATTATAGTGAAAATGTTGAGGTTTTTTAACTTGGAACTTTTTTTTATGGTTTTTATAGTGAAATTGTTGAGTTTTCTAACCTGGAACTTATTTAAATGGTTTTTACTGTGAAATTGTCGAGTTTATTTAACTTGGAACTTATTTAAATGGTTTTTAGAGTGAAATTGTTGAGTTTTTTTTAACTTGGAACTTTTTTTTATGGTTTTTATAGTGAAATTGTTGAGTTTTTCTAACTTGGAACTTATTTAAATGGATTCTATAATGAAATTGTTGAGTTTTTTAACTTGGAACTTTATTTTATGGTATTTAGAGTGAAATTGAAGAGTTTATTAACTTGGAAATGTTTTATGGTTTTTATAGTGAATTTGTTGAGTTTTTTAAATTGGAAATGTTTTATGGTTTTTATATTGAATTTGTTGAGTTTTTTAACTTGGGAATTTTTTATGGATTTGTGAAATTATTGAGTTTTTTAAACTTGGATCTTTTTTTTTATGGTTTTTATAGTGAAATTGTTGTGTTTTCTAATTTGGAACTGATTTAAATGGTTTTTATAGTTAAATATTTGAGTTTTTTTTCACTTGGAACTTTTTTTATGGTTTTTATAGTGAAATTGTTGAGTTTTTTTAAATTGGAACTTTTTTTTTATGATTTTTATTGTGAAATTGTTGAGTTTTTTTAAATTGGAACTTATATAAATGGTTTTAATAGTGAAATTGTTGAGTTTTTTTAACTTGGATCTTTTTTATGGTTTTTATAGTGAATTTGTTGAGTTTTTTGACTTGGAGATTTTTTATGGATTAGTGAAATTGTTGAGTTTTTTTAACTTGGAACTTATTTAAATTGTTTTTAGAGTGAAATTGTTGTGTTTTTTAACTTGGAACTTTATTTTATAGTGAAATTGAAGAGTTTTTTAACTTGGAAATATTTTATGGTTTTTATAGTGAAATTGTTGTGTTTTTTAACTCAGAATTTTTTTTTGGATATTATAGTGAAAATGTTGAGGTTTTTTAACTTGGAACTTTTTTTATGGTTTTTATAGTGAAATTGTTGAGTTTTCTAACCTGGAACTTATTTAAATGGTTTTTACAGTGAAATTGTCGAGTTTATTTAACTTGGAACTTATTTAAATGGTTTTTAGTGTGAAATTGTTGAGTTTTTTTTAACTTGGAACTTTTTTTTATGGTTTTTATAGTGAAATTGTTGAGTTTTTCTAACTTGGAACTTATTTAAATGGATTCTACAATGAAATTGTTGAGTTTTTTAACTTGGAACTTTATTTTATGGTATTTAGAGTGAAATTGAAGAGTTTATTAACTTGGAAATGTTTTATGGTTTTTATAGTGAAATTGTTGAGTTTTTTTAAATTGGAACTTTTATTTTATGATTTTTATTATAAAATTGTTGAGTTTTTTTAACTTGGAACTTATATAAATGGTTTTAATAGTGAAATTGTTGAGTTTTTTTAACTTGGATCTTTTTTATGGTTTTTATAGTGAATTTGTTGAGTTTTTTAACTTGGAACTTTATTTTATGGTATTTATAGTAAAATTGTTGAGTTTTTTAGCTTGGAAATATTTTCTAGTTTTTATAGTGAATTTGTTGAGTTTTTTGACTTGGAGATTTTATATGGATTAGTGAAATTGTTGAGTTTTTTTATCTTGGAACTTATTTAAATGGTTTTTAGAGTGAAATTGTTGTGTTTTTTAACTTGGAACTTTATTTTATGATATATATCGTGAAATTGAAGAGTTTTTTAACTTGGAAATATTTTATAGTTTTTATAGTGAATTTGTTGTGTTTTTTAACTCAGAGATATTTTTTGGATATTATAGTGAAAATGTTGAGGTTTTTTAACTTGGAACTTTTTTTTATGGTTTTTATAGTGAAATTGTTGAGTTTTCTAACCTGGAACTTATTTAAATGGTTTTTACTGTGAAATTGTCGAGTTTATTTAACTTGGAACTTATTTAAATGGTTTTTAGAGTGAAATTGTTGAGTTTTTTTTAACTTGGAACTTTTTTTATGGTTTTTATAGTGAAATTGTTGAGTTTTTCTAACTTGGAACTTATTTAAATGGATTCTATAATGAAATTGTTGAGTTTTTTAACTTGGAACTTTATTTTATGGTATTTAGAGTGAAATTGAAGAGTTTATTAACTTGGAAATGTTTTATGGTTTTTATAGTGAATTTGTTGAGTTTTTTAAATTGGAAATGTTTTAGGTTTTTATAGTGAATTTGTTGAGTTTTTTAACTTGGAAATTTTTTATGGATTTGTGAAATTATGGATTTTTTTAAACTTGGATCTTTTTTTTATGGTTTTTATAGTGAAATTGTTGTGTTTTCTAATTTGGAACTGATTTATATGGTTTTTATAGTTAAATATTTGAGTTTTTTTTCACTTGGAACTTTTTTTATGGTTTTTATAGTGAAATTGTTGAGTTTTTTTAAATTGGAACTTTTTTTTTATGATTTTTATTGTGAAATTGTTGAGTTTTTTTAAATTGGAACTTATATAAATGGTTTTAATAGTGAAATTGTTGAGTTTTTTTAACTTGGATCTTTTTTATGGTTATTATAGTGAATTTGTTGAGTTTTTTGACTTGGAGATTTTTTATGGATTAGTGAAATTGTTGAGTTTTTTTAACTTGGAACTTATTTAAATTGTTTTTAGAGTGAAATTGTTGTGTTTTTTAACTTGGAACTTTATTTTATGGTATTTATAGTGAAATTGAAGAGTTTTTTACCTTGGAAATATTTTATGGTTTTTATAGTGAAATTGTTGTGTTTTTTAACTCAGAGATTTTTTTTGGATATTATAGTCAAAATGTTGAGGTTTTTTAACTTGGAACTTTTTTTATGGTTTTTATAGTGAAATTGTTGAGTTTTCTAACCTGGAACTTATTTAAATGGTTTTTACAGTGAAATTGTCGAGTTTATTTAACTTGGAACTTATTTAAATGGTTTTTAGAGTGAAATTGTTGAGTTTTTTTTAACTTGGAACTTTTTTTATGGTTTTTATAGTGAAATTGTTGAGTTTTTCTAACTTGGAACTTATTTAAATGGATTCTACAATGAAATTGTTGAGTTTTTTAACTTGGAACTTTATTTTATGGTATTTAGAGTGAAATTGAAGAGTTTATTAACTTGGAAATGTTTTATGGTTTTTATAGTGAATTTGTTGAGTTTTTTAAATTGGAAATGTTTTATGGTTTTTATAGTGAATTTGTTGAGTTTTTTAACTTGGAAATTTTTTATGGATTTGTGAAATTATTGAGTTTTTTTAACTTGGATCTTTTTTTTATGGTTTTTATAGTGAAATTGTTGTGTTTTCTAATTTGGAACTGATTTAGATGGTTTTTATAGTTAAATATTTGAGTTTTTTTTCACTTGGAACTTTTTTTTATGGTTTTTATAGTGAAATTGTTGAGTTTTTTTAACTTGGAACTTATATAAATGGTTTTAATAGTGAAATTGTTGAGTTTTTTTAACTTGGATCTTTTTTATGGTTTTTATAATGAATTTGTTGAGTTTTTTAACTTGGAACTTTATTTTATGGTATTTATGGTAAAATTGTTGAGTTTTTTAGCTTGGAAATATTTTCTGGTTTTTATAGTGAATTTGTTGAGTTTCTTGACTTGGAAATTTTATATGGATTAGTGAAATTGTTTAGTTTTTTTAACTTGGAACTTATTTAATTGGTTTTTAGAGTGAAATTGTTGTGTTTTTTTAACTTGGAACTATATTTTATGGTATATATCGTGAAATTGAAGAGTTTTTTAACTTGGAAATATTTTATGGTTTTTATAGTGAATTTATTGTGTTTTTTAACTCAGAGATTTTTTTTGAATATTATAGTGAAAATGATAAGTTTTTTTAACTTGGAAATTTTTTTTATGGTTTTTATAGTGAAATTGTTGAGTTTTCTAACCTGGAACTTATTTAAATGGTTTTTACAGTGAATTTGTCGAGTTTATTTAACTTGGAACTTATTTAAATGGTTTTTAGAGTGAAATTGTTGAGTTTTTTTTAACTTAGAACTTTTTTTTATGGTTTTTATAGTGAAATTGTTGTGTTTTCTAATTTGGAACTGATTTAAATGGTTTTTATAGTTAAATATTTGAGTTTTTTTTCACTTGAAACTTTTTTTTATGGTTTTTATAGTGAAATTGTTGAGTTTATTTAACTTGGACCTTTTTTTTTAATGATTTTTATTGTGAAATTGTTGAGTTTTTTTAACTTGGAAATTATTTAAATGGTTTTAATAGTGAAATTGTTGAGATTTTTTAACTTGGATCTTTTTTATGGTTTTTATAGTGAATTTGTTGAGTTTTTTAACTTGGAACTTTATTTTATGGTATTTATAGTAAAATTGTAGAGTTTTTTAGCTTGGAAATATTTTATGGTTTTTATAGTGAATTTGTTGAGTTTTTTGACTTTGAAATTTTTTATGGATTAGTGAAATTGTTGAGTTTTTTTAACTTGGAACTTATTTAAATGGTTTTTAGAGTGAAATTGTTGTGTTTTTTAACTTGTAACTTTATTTTATGGTATTTGTAGTGAAATTGAAGAGTTTTTTAACTTGGAAATATTTTATGGTTTTTATAGTGAATTTGTTGTGTTTTTTAACTTGGAAATTTTTTATGGATTTGTGAAATTATTGAGTTTTTTTAACTTGGATCTTTTTTTTAATGGTTTTTATAGTGAAATTGTTGTGTTCTTTAACTCAGAGTTTTTTTTTGGATATTATAGTGAAAATGTTGAGGTTTTTTAACTTGGAACTTTTTTTATGGTTTTTATAGTGAAATTGTTGAGTTTTCTAACCTGGAACTTATTTAAATGGTTTTTACAGTGAAATTGTCGATTTTATTTAACTTGGAACTTATTTAAATGGTTTTTATAGTGAAATTGTTGAGTTTTTTTTAACTTGGAACTTTTTTTTTATGGTTTTTATAGTGAAATTGTTGAGTTTTTCTAACTTGGAACTTATTTAAATGGATTTTACAATGAAATTGTTGAGTTTTTTAACTTGGAACTTTATTTTATGGTATTTAGAGTGAAATTGAAGAGTTTATTAACTTGGAAATGTTTTATGGTTTTTATAGTGAATTTGTTGAGTTTTTTAAATTGGAAATGTTTTATGGTTTTTATAGTGAATTTGTTGAGTTTTTTAACTTGGAAATTTTTTATGGATTTGTGAATTTGTTGAGTTTTTTTATCTTGGAACTTTTTTTTATGGTTTTTATAGTGAAATTGTTGTGTTTTCTAATTTGGAACTGATTTAAATGGTTTTTATAGTTAAATATTTGAGTTTTTTTTCACTTGGAACTTTTTTTTTATGGTTTTTATAGTGAAATTGTTGAGTTTTTTTAAATTGGAACTTTTTTTTAATGATTTTTATTGTGAAATTGTTCAGTTTTTTTAAATTGGAACTTATATAAATGGTTTTAATAGTGAAATTGTTGAGTTTTTTTAACTTGGATCTTTTTTATGGTTTTTATAGTGAATTTGTTGAGTTTTTTAACTTGGAACTTTATTTTATGGTATTTATAGTAAAATTGTAGAGTTTTTTAGCTTGGAAATATTTTATGGTTTTTATAGTGAATTTGTTGAGTTTTTTGACTTGGAGATTTTATATGGATTAGTGAAATTGTTGAGTTTTTTTAACTTGGAACTTATTCAAATGGTTTTTAGTGTGAAATTGTTGTGTTTTTTAACTTGGAACTTTATTTTATGGTATATATCGTGAAATTGAAGAGTTTTTTAACTTGGAAATATTTTATGGTTTTTATAGTGAATTTGTTGTCTTTTTTAACTCAGAGATTTTTTTTGGATATTATAGTGAAAATGTTGAGGTTTTTTAACTTGGAACTTTTTTTATGGTTTTTATAGTGAAATTGTTGAGTTTTCTAACCTGGAACTTATTTAAATGGTTTTTACAGTGAAATTGTCGAGTTTATTTAACTTGGAACTTATTTAAATTGTTTTTAGAGTGAAATTGTTGAGTTTTTTTTAACTTGGAACTTTTTTTTATGGTTTTTATAGTGAAATTGTTGAGTTTTTCTAACTTGGAACTTATTTAAATGGATTCTACAATGAAATTGTTGAGTTTTTTTAAATTGGAACTTTATTTTATGGTATTTAGAGTGAAATTGAAGAGTTTATTAACTTGGAAATGTTTTATGGTTTTTATAGTGAATTTGTTGAGTTTTTTAAATTGGAAATGTTTTATGGTTTTTATAGTGAATTTGTTGAGTTTTTTAACTTGGAAATTTTTTATGGATTTGTGAAATTATTGAGTTTTTTTAACTTGGAACTTTTTTTTATGGTTTTTATAGTGAAATTGTTGTGTTTTCTAATTTGGAACTGATTTAAATGGTTTTTATAGTTAAATATTTGAGTTTTTTTCACTTGGAACTTTTTTTTTATGGTTTTTATAGTGAAATTGTTGAGTTTTTTTAACTTGGAACTTTTGTTTTTATGATTTTTATTGTGAAATTGTTGAGTTTTTTAACTTGGAACTTATTTAAATGGTTTTAATAGTGAAATTGTTGAGTTTTTTTAACTTGGATCTTTTTTATGGTTTTTATAGTGAATTTGTTGAGTTTTTTAACTTGGAACTTTATTTTATGGTATTTATAGTAAAATTGTAGAGTTTTTTAGCTTGGAAATATTTTATGGTTTTTATAGTGAATTTGTTGAGTTTTTTGACTTGGAAATTTTTTATGGATTAGTGAAATTGTTGAGTTTTTTTAACTTGGAAATTATTTAAATGATTTTTAGAGTGAAATTGTTGTGTTTTTTAATTTGAAACTTTATTTTATGGTATTTATAATGAAATTGAAGAGTTTTTTAACTTGGAAATATTTTATGGTTTTTATAGTTAATTTGTTGTGTTTTTTAATTCAGAGATTTTTTTTGGATATTATAGTGAAAATGTTGAGGTTTTTTAACTTGGAACTTTTTTATGGTTTTTATAGTGAAATTGTTGAGTTTTCTAACCTGGAACTTATTTAAATGGTTTTTTCAGTGAAATTGTCGAGTTTATTTAACTTGGAACTTATTTAAATGGTTTTTAGAGTGAAATTGTTGAGTTTTTTTAACTTGGAACTTTTTTTTATGGTTTTTATAGTGAAATTGTTGTGTTTTCTAATTTGGAACTGATTTAAATGGTTTTTATAGTTAAATATTTGAGTTTTTTTTTCACTTGGAACTTTTTTTTATGGTTTTTATAGTGAAATTGTTGAGTTTTTTTAAATTGGAACTTTATTTAAATGATTTTTATTGTGAAATTGTTGAGTTTTTTTAAATTGGAACTTATATAAATGGTTTTAATAGTGAAATTGTTGAGTTTTTTTAACTTGGATCTTTTTTATGGTTTTTATAGTGAATTTGTTGAGTTTTTTAACTTGGAACTTTATTTTATGGTATTTATAGTAAAATTGTAGAGTTTTTTAGCTTGGAAATATTTTATGGTTTTTATAGTGAATTTGTTGAGTTTTTTGACTTGGAGATTTTATATGGATTAGTGAAATTGTTGAGTTTTTTTAACTTGGAACTTATTCAAATGTTTTTTAGTGTGAAATTGTTGTGTTTTTTAACTTGGAACTTTATTTTATGGTATATATCGTGAAATTGAAGAGTTTTTTAACTTGGAAATATTTTATGGTTTTTATAGTGAATTTGTTGTCTTTTTTAACTCAGAGATTTTTTTTGGATATTATAGTGAAAATGTTGAGGTTTTTTAACTTGGAACTTTTTTTATGGTTTTTATAGTGAAATTGTTGAGTTTTCTAACCTGGAACTTATTTAAATGGTTTTTACAGTGAAATTGTCGAGTTTATTTAACTTGGAACTTATTTAAATGGTTTTTAGAGTGAAATTGTTGAGTTTTTTTTAACTTGGAACTTTTTTTTATGGTTTTTATAGTGAAATTGTTTAGTTTTTCTAACTTGGAACTTATTTAAATGGATTCTACAATGAAATTGTTGAGTTTTTTAACTTGGAACTTTATTTTATGGTATTTAGAGTGAAATTGAAGAGTTTATTAACTTGGAAATGTTTTATGGTTTTTATAGTAAATTTGTTGAGTTTTTTAAATTGGAAATGTTTTATGGTTTTTATAGTGAATTTGTTGAGTTTTTTAACTTGGAAATTTTTTATGTATTTGTGAAATTATTGAGTTTTTTTAACTTGGAACTTTTATTTATGGTTTTTATAGTGAAATTGTTGTGTTTTCTAATTTTGAACTGATTTAAATGGTTTTTATAGTTAAATATTTGAGCTTTTTTTCACTTGGAACTTTTTTTTTATGGTTTTTATAGTGAAATTGTTGAGTTTTTTTAACTTGGAACTTTTTTTTATGATTTTTATTGTGATATTTTTGAGTTTTTTCAACTTGGAACTTATTTAAATGGTTTTAATAGTGAAATTGTTGAGTTTTTTTAACTTGGATCTTTTTTATGGTTTTTATAGTGAATTTGTTGAGTTTTTTAACTTGGAACTTTATTTTATGGTATTTATAGTAAAATTGTAGAGATTTTTAGCTTGGAAATATTTTATGTTTTTTATAGTGAATTTGTTGAGTTTTTTGACTTGGAGATTTTATATGGATTAGTGAAATTGTTGAGTTTTTTTTAACTTGGAACTTATTTAAATGGTTTTTAAAGTGAAATTGTTGTGTTTTTTAACTTGGAACTTTATTTTATGGTATTTATAGTGAAATTGAAGAGTTTTTTAACTTGGAAATATTTTATGGTTTTTATAGTGAATTTGTTGTGTTTTTTAACTCAGAGATTTTTTTTGGATATTATAGTGAAAATATTGAGGTTTTTTAACTTGGAACTTTTTTTATGGTTTTTATATTGAAATTGTTGAGTTTTCTAACCTGGAACTTATTTAAATGGTTTTTACAGTGAAATTGTCGAGTTTATTTAACTTGGAACTTATTTAAATGGTTTTTAGAGTGAAATTGTTGAGTTTTTTTTAACTTGGAACTTTTTTTTATGGTTTTTATAGTGAAATTGTTGAGTTTTTCTAACTTGGAACTTATTTAAATGGATTCTACAATGAAATTGTTGAGTTTTTTAACTTGGAACTTTATTTTATGGTATTTAGAGTGAAATTGAAGAGTTTATTAACTTGGAAATGTTTTATGGTTTTTATAGTGAATTTGTTGAGTTTTCTAAATTGGAAATGTTTTATGGTTTTTATAGTGAATTTGTTGAGTTTTTTAACTTGGAAATTTTTTATGGATTTATGAAATTATTGAATTTTTTTAACTTGGAACTTTTTTTATGGTTTTTATAGTGAAATTGTTGTGTTTTCTAATTTGGAACTGATTTAAATGGTTTTTATAGTTAAATATTTGAGTTTTTTTTTTACTTGGAACTATTTTTTATGGTTTTTATAGTGAAATTGTTGAGTTTTTTTAACTTGGAACTTTTTTTTAATGATTTTTATTGTGAAATTGTTGAGTTTTTTTAACTTGGAACTTATTTAAATGGTTTTAATAGTGAAATTGTTGAGTTATTTTAACTTGGTTTTTTATGGTTTTTATAGTGAATTTGTTGAGTTTTTTAACTTGGAACTTTATTTTATGGTATTTACAGTAAAATTGTAGAGTTTTTTAGCTTGGAAATATTTTATGGTTTTTATAGTGAATTTGTTGAGTTTTTTGACTTGGAAATTTTTTATGGATTAGTGAAATTGTTGAGTTTTTTTAACTTGGAACTTATTTAAATGGTTTTTAGAGTGAAATTGTTGTGTTTTTTAACTTGTAACTTTATTTTATGGTATTTATAGTGAAATTGAAGAGTTTTTTAACTTGGAAATATTTTATGGTTTTTATAGTGAATTTGTTGTGTTTTTTAACTTGGAAATTTTTTTTGGATATTATAGTGAAAATGTTGAGGTTTTTTAACTTGGAACTTTTTTTTATGGTTTTTATAGTGAAATTGTTGAGTTTTCTAACCTGGAACTTATTTAAATGGTTTTTTCAGTGAAATTGTCGAGTTTATTTAACTTGGAACTTATTTAAATGGTTTTTAGAGTGAAATTGTTGAGTTTTTTTAACTTGGAACTTTTTTTTATTGGTTTTATAGTGAAATTGTTGTGTTTTCTAATTTGGAACTGATTTAAATGGTTTTTATAGTTAAATATTTGAGTTTTTTTTTCACTTGGAACTTTTTTTTATGGTTTTTATAGTGAAATTGTTGAGTTTTTTTAACTTGGAACTTTTTTTTTAATTATTTTTATTGTGAAATTGTTGAGTTTTTTTTAACTTGGAACTTATTTAAATGGTTTTAATAGTGAAATTGTTGAGTTTTTTTAACTTGGATCTTTTTTATGGTTTTTATAGTGAATTTGTTGAGTTTTTTAACTTGGAACTTTATTTTATGGTATTTATAGTAAAATTGTAGTTTTTTAGCTTGGAAATATTTTATGGTTTTTATAGTGAATTTGTTGAGTTTTTTGACTTGGAAATTTTTTATGGATTAGTGAAATTGTTGAGTTTTTTTAACTTGGAACTTATTTAAATGGTTTTTAGAGTGAAATTGTTGTGTTGTTTAACTTGTAACTTTATTTTATGGTATTTATAGTGAAATTGAAGAGTTTTTTAACTTGGAAATATTTTATGGTTTTTATAGTGAATTTGTTGTGTTTTTTAACTTGGAAATTTTTTATGGATTTGTGAAATTATTGAGTTTTTTTAACTTTAATCTTTTTTTTATGGTTTTTATAGTCAAATTGTTGTGTTTTTTAACTCAGAGTTTTTTTTTTTGGATATTATAGTGAAAATGTTGAGGTTTTTTAACTTGGAACTTTTTTTATGGTTTTTATAGTGAAATTGTTGAGTTTTCTAACCTGGAACTTATTTAAATGGTTTTTACAGTGAAATTGTCGATTTTATTTAACTTGGAACTTATTTAAATGGTTTTTAGAGTGAAATTGTTGTGTGTTTTTTAACTTGGAACTTTTTTTTTATGGTTTTTATAGTGAAATTGTTGAGTTTTTCTAACTTGGAACTTATTTAAATGGATTTTACAATGAAATTGTTGAGTTTTTTAACTTGGAACTTTATTTTATGGTATTTAGAGTGAAATTGAAGAGTTTATTAACTTGGAAATGTTTTATGGTTTTTATAGTGAATTTGTTGAGTTTTTTAAATTGGAAATGTTTTATGGTTTTTATAGTGAATTTGTTGAGTTTTTTAACTTGGAAATTTTTTATGGATTTGTGAAATTATTGAGTTTTTTTATCTTGGAACTTTTTTTTATGGTTTTTATAGTGAAATTGTATTGTTTTCTAATTTGGAACTGATTTAAATGGTTTTTATAGTTAAATATTTGAGTTTTTTTTCACTTGGAACTTTTATTTTATGGTTTTTATAGTGAAATTGTTGAGTTTTTTTAACTTGGAACTTTTTTTTAATGATTTTTATTGTGTAATTGTTGAGTTTTTTTAACTTGGAACTTATTTAAATGGTTTTAATAGTGAAATTGTTGAGTTTTTTTAACTTGGTTTTTTATGGTTTTTATAGTGAATTTGTTGAGTTTTTTTAACTTGGAACTTTATTTTATGGTATTTACAGTAAAATTGTAGAGTTTTTTAGCTTGGAAATATTTTATGGTTTTTATAGTGAATTTGTTGAGTTTTTTGACTTGGAAATTTTTTATGGATTAGTGAAATTGTTGAGTTTTTTTAACTTGGAACTTATTTAAATGGTTTTTAGAGTGAAATTGTTGTGTTTTTTAACTTGTAACTTTATTTTATGGTATTTATAGTGAAATTGAAGAGTTTTTTAACTTGGAAATATTTTATGGTTTTTATAGTGAATTTGTTGTGTTTTTTAACTTGGAATTTTTTTTTGGATATTATAGTGAAAATGTTGAGGTTTTTTAACTTGGAACTTTTTTTATGGTTTTTATAGTGAAATTGTTGAGTTTTCTAACCTGGAACTTATTTAAATGGTTTTTTCAGTGAAATTGTCGAGTTTATTTAACTTGGAACTTATTTAAATGGTTTTTAGAGTGAAATTGTTGAGTTTTTTTAACTTGGAACTTTTTTTTATGGTTTTTATAGTGAAATTGTTGTGTTTTCTAATTTGGAACTGATTTAAATGGTTTTTATAGTTAAATATTTGAGTTTTTTTTTCACTTGGAACTTTTTTTTATGGTTTTTATAGTGAAATTGTTGAGTTTTTTTAACTTGGAACTTTTTTTTTTAATTATTTTTATTGTGAAATTGTTGAGTTTTTTTAACTTGGAACTTATTTAAATGGTTTTAATAGTGAAATTGTTGAGTTTTTTTAACTTGGATCTTTTTTATGGTTTTTATAGTGAATTTGTTGAGTTTTTTAACTTGGAACTTTATTTTATGGTATTTATAGTAAAATTGTAGAGTTTTTTAGCTTGGAAATATTTTATGGTTTTTATAGTGAATTTGTTGAGTTTTTTGACTTGGAAATTTTTTATGGATTAGTGAAATTGTTGAGTTTTTTTAACTTGGAACTTATTTAAATGGTTTTTAGAGTGAAATTGTTGTGTTGTTTAACTTGTAACTTTATTTTATGGTATTTATAGTGAAATTGAAGAGTTTTTTAACTTGGAAATATTTTATGGTTTTTATAGTGAATTTGTTGTGTTTTTTAACTTGGAAATTTTTTATGGATTTGTGAAATTATTGAGTTTTTTTTAACTTTAATCTTTTTTTATGGTTTTTATAGTGAAATTGTTGTGTTTTTTAACTCAGAGTTTTTTTTTTGGATATTATAGTGAAAATGTTGAGGTTTTTTAACTTGGAACTTTTTTTTATGGTTTTTATAGTGAAATTGTTGAGTTTTCTAACCTGGAACTTATTTAAATGGTTTTTACAGTGAAATTGTCGATTTTATTTAACTTGGAACTTATTTAAATGGTTTTTAGAGTGAAATTGTTGTGTTTTTTTTAACTTGGAACTTTTTTTTTATGGTTTTTATAGTGAAATTGTTGAGTTTTTCTAACTTGGAACTTATTTAAATGGATTTTACAATGAAATTGTTGAGTTTTTTAACTTGGAACTTTATTTTTTGGTATTTAGAGTGAAATTGAAGAGTTTATTAACTTGGAAATGTTTTATGGTTTTTATAGTGAATTTGTTGAGTTTTTTAAATTGGAAATGTTTTATGGTTTTTATAGTGAATTTGTTGAGTTTTTTAACTTGGAAATTATTTATGGATTTGTGAAATTATTGAGTTTTTTTATCTTGGAACTTTTTTTTATGGTTTTTATAGTGAAATTGTATTGTTTTCTAATTTGGAACTGATTTAAATGGTTTTTATAGTTAAATATTTGAGTTTTTTTTCACTTGGAACTTTTATTTTATGGTTTTTATAGTGAAATTGTTGATTTTTTTTAACTTGGAACTTTTTTTTAATGATTTTTATTGTGTAATTGTTGAGTTTTTTTAACTTGGAACTTATTTAAATGGTTTTAATAGTGAAATTGTTGAGTTTTTTTAACTTGGTTTTTTATGGTTTTTATAGTGAATTTGTTGAGTTTTTTAACTTGGAACTTTATTTTATGGTATTTACAGTAAAATTGTAGAGTTTTTTAGCTTGGAAATATTTTATGGTTTTTATAGTGAATTTGTTGAGTTTTTTGACTTGGAAATTTTTTATGGATTAGTGAAATTGTTGAGTTTTTTTAACTTGGAACTTATTTAAATGGTTTTTAGAGTGAAATTGTTGTGTTTTTTAACTTGTAACTTTATTTTATGGTATTTATAGTGAAATTGAAGAGTTTTTTAACTTGGAAATATTTTATGGTTTTTATAGTGAATTTGTTGTGTTTTTTAACTTGGAATTTTTTTTTGGATATTATAGTGAAAATGTTGAGGTTTTTTAACTTGGAACTTTTTTTATGGTTTTTATAGTGAAATTGTTGAGTTTTCTAACCTGGAACTTATTTAAATGGTTTTTTCAGTGAAATTGTCGAGTTTATTTAACTTGGAACTTATTTAAATGGTTTTTAGAGTGAAATTGTTGAGTTTTTTTAACTTGGAACTTTTTTTTATGGTTTTTATAGTGAAATTGTTGTGTTTTCTAATTTGGAACTGATTTAAATGGTTTTTATAGTTAAATATTTGAGTTTTTTTTTCACTTGGAACTTTTTTTTATGGTTTTTATAGTGAAATTGTTGAGTTTTTTTAACTTGGAACTTTTTTTTTAATTATTTTTATTGTGAAATTGTTGAGTTTTTTTAACTTGGAACTTATTTAAATGGTTTTAATAGTGAAATTGTTGAGTTTTTTTAACTTGGATCTTTTTTATGGTTTTTATAGTGAATTTGTTGAGTTTTTTAACTTGGAACTTTATTTTATGGTATTTATAGTAAAATTGTAGAGTTTTTTAGCTTGGAAATATTTTATGGTTTTTATAGTGAATTTGTTGAGTTTTTTGACTTGGAAATTTTTTATGGATTAGTGAAATTGTTGAGTTTTTTTAACTTGGAACTTATTTAAATGGTTTTTAGAGTGAAATTGTTGTGTTGTTTAACTTGTAACTTTATTTTATGGTATTTATAGTGAAATTGAAGAGTTTTTTAACTTGGAAATATTTTATGGTTTTTATAGTGAATTTGTTGTGTTTTTTAACTTGGAAATTTTTTATGGATTTGTGAAATTATTGAGTTTTTTTAACTTTAATCTTTTTTTTATGGTTTTTATAGTGAAATTGTTGTGTTTTTTAACTCAGAGTTTTTTTTTGGATATTATAGTGAAAATGTTGAGGTTTTTTAACTTGGAACTTTTTTTATGGTTTTTATAGTGAAATTGTTGAGTTTTCTAACCTGGAACTTATTTAAATGGTTTTTACAGTGAAATTGTCGAGTTTATTTAACTTGGAACTTATTTAAATGGTTTTTAGAGTGAAATTGTTGTGTTTTTTTTAACTTGGAACTTTTTTTTTATGGTTTTTATAGTGAAATTGTTGAGTTTTTCTAACTTGGAACTTATTTAAATGGATTTTACAATGAAATTGTTGAGTTTTTTAACTTGGAACTTTATTTTATGGTATTTAGAGTGAAATTGAAGAGTTTATTAACTTGGAAATGTTTTATGGTTTTTATAGTGAATTTGTTGAGTTTTTTAAATTGGAAATGTTTTATGGTTTTTATAGTGAATTTGTTGAGTTTTTTAACTTGGAAATTTTTTATGGATTTGTGAAATTATTGAGTTTTTTTATCTTGGAACTTTTTTTTATGGTTTTTATAGTGAAATTGTATTGTTTTCTAATTTGGAACTGATTTAAATGGTTTTTATAGTTAAATATTTGAGTTTTTTTTCACTTGGAACTTTTATTTTATGGTTTTTATAGTGAAATTGTTGAGTTTTTTTAAATTGGAACTTTATTTTAATGATTTTTATTGTGAAATTGTTGAGTTTTTTTAAATTGGAACTTATATAAATGGTTTTAATAGTGAAATTGTTGAGTTTTTTTAACTTGGATCTTTTTTATGGTTTTTATAGTGAATTTGTTGAGTTTTTTAACTTGGAACTTTATTTTATGGTATTTATAGTAAAATTGTAGAGTTTTTTAGCTTGGAAATATTTTATGGTTTTTATAGTGAATTTGTTGAGATTTTTGACTTGGAGATTTTATATGGATTAGTGAAATTGTTGAGTTTTTTTAACTTGGAACTTATTTAAATGGTTTTTAGTGTGAAATTGTTGTGTTTTTTAACTTGGAACTTTATTTTATGGTATATATCGTGAAATTGAAGAGTTTTTTAACTTGGAAATATTTTATGGTTTTTATAGTGAATTTGTTGTCTTTTTTAACTCAGAGATTTTTTTTGATATTATAGTGAAAATATTGAGGTTTTTTAACTTGGAACTTTTTTTATGGTTTTTATAGTGAAATTGTTGAGTTTTCTAACCTGGAACTTATTTAAAAGGTTTTTACAGTGAAATTGTCGAGTTTATTTAACTTGGAACTTATTTAAATGGTTTTTAGAGTGAAATTGTTGAGTTTTTTTTAACTTGGAACTTTTTTTTATGGTTTTTATAGTGAAATTGTTGAGTTTTTCTAACTTGGAACTTATTTAAATGGATTCTACAATGAAATTGTTGAGTTTTTTTAACTTGGAACTTTATTTTATGGTATTTAGAGTTAAATTGAAGAGTTTATTAACTTGGAAATGTTTTATGGTTTTTATAGTGAATTTGTTGAGTTTTTTAACTTGGAAATTTTTTATGGATTTGTGAAATTATTGAATTTTTTTAACTTGGAACTTTTTTTATGGTTTTTATAGTGAAATTGTTGTGTTTTCTAATTTGGAACTAATTTAAATGGTTTTTATAGTTAAATATTTGAGTTTTTTTTCACTTGGATTTTTATTTTTTATGGTTTTTATAGTGAAATTGTTGAGTTTTTTATCTTGGAACTTTTTTTTTATGATTTTTATTGTGAAATTGTTGAGTTTTTTTAACTTGGAACTTATTTAAATGGTTTTAATAGTGTAATTGTTGATTTTTTTTATCTTGGAACTTTTTTATGGTTTTTATAGTGAATTTGTTGAGTTTTTTAACTTGGAACTTTATTTTATGGTATTTATAGTAAAATTGTAGAGATTTTTAGCTTGGAAATATTTTATGTTTTTTATAGTGAATTTGTTGTCTTTTTTAACTCAGAGATTTTTTTTTGGATATTATAGTGAAAATGTTGAGGTTTTTTAACTTGGAACTTTTTTTATGGTTTTTATAGTGAAATTGTTGAGTTTTCTAACCTGGAACTTATTTAAATGGTTGTCGAGTTTATATAGCGTGGAACTTATTTAAATGGTTTTTAGAGTGAAATTGTTGAGTTTTTTTTAACTTGGAACTTTTTTTTATGGTTTTTATAGTGAAATTGTTGAGTTTTTCTAACTTGGAACTTATTTAAATGGATTCTACAATGAAATTGTTGAGTTTTTTAACTTGGAACTTTATTTTATGGTATTTAGAGTGAAATTGAAGAGTTTATTAACTTGGAAATGTTTTATGGTTTTTATAGTGAATTTGTTGAGTTTTTTAAATTGGAAATGTTTTATGGTTTTTATAGTGAATTTGTTGAGTTTTTTAACTTGGAAATTTTTTATGGATTTGTGAAATTATTGAGTTTTTTAACTTGGAACTTTTTTTATGGTTTTTATAGTGAAATTGTTGTGTTTTCTAATTTGGAACTGATTTAAATGGTTTTTATAGTTAAATATTTGAGTTTTTTTTCACTTGGAACTTTTTTTTTATGGTTTTTATAGTGAAATTGTTGAGTTTTTTTAACTTGGAACTTTTTTTTTATGATTTTTATTGTGAAATTGTTGAGTTTTTTTAACTTGGAACTTATTTAAATGGTTTTAATAGTGAAATTGTTGAGTTTTTTTAACTTGGATCTTTTTTATGGTTTTTATAGTGAATTTGTTGAGTTTTTTAACTTGGAACTTTATTTTATGGTTTTATAGTAAAATTGTAGAGTTTTTTAGCTTGGAAATATTTTATGGTTTTTATAGTGAATTTGTTGCGTTTTTTGACTTGGAGATTTTATATGGATTAGTGAAATTGTTGAGTTTTTTTAACTTGGAACTTATTTAAATGGTTTTTAGAGTGAAATTGTTGTGTTTTTTAACTTGGAACTTTATTTTATGGTATATATCGTGAAATTGAAGAGTTTTTTAACTTAGAAATATTTTATGGTTTTTATAGTGAATTTGTTGTCTTTTTTAACTCAGAGATTTTTTTTGGATATTATAGTGAAAATGTTGAGGTTTTTTCACTTGGAACTTTTTTTTATGGTTTTTATAGTGAAATTGTTGTGTTTTCTAACCTGGAACTTATTTAAATGGTTTTTACAGTGAAATTGTCGAGTTTATTTAGCTTGGAACTTATTTAAATGGTTTTCAGAGTGAAATTGTTGAGTTTTTTTTAACTTGGAACTTTTTTTTTATGGTTTTTATAGTAAAATTGTTGAGTTTTTCTAACTTGGAACTTATTTAAATGGATTCTACAATGAAATTGTTGAGTTTTTTTAACTTGGAACTTTATTTTATGGTATTTAGAGTGAAATTGAAGAGTTTATTAACTTGGAAATGTTTTATGGTTTTTATAGTGAATTTGTTGAGTTTTTTAAATTGGAAATGTTTTATGGTTTTTATAGTGAATTTGTTGAGTTTTTTGACTTGGAAATTTTTTATGGATTAGTGAAATTGTTGAGTTTTTTTAACTTGGAACTTATTTAAATGGTTTTTAGAGTGAAATTGTTGTGTTTTTTAACTTGTAACTTTATTTTATGGTATTTATAGTGAAATTGTAGAGTTTTTTAACTTGGAAATATTTTATGGTTTTTATAGTGAATTTGTTGTGTTTTTTAACTTGGAAATTTTTTTTGGATATTATAGTGAAAATGTTGAGGTTTTTTAACTTGGAACTTTTTTTATGGTTTTTATAGTGAAATTGTTGAGTTTTCTAACCTGGAACTTATTTAAATGGTTTTTTCAGTGAAATTGTCGAGTTTATTTAACTTGGAACTTATTTAAATGGTTTTTAGAGTGAAATTGTTGAGTTTTTTTAACTTGGAACTTTTTTTTATGGTTTTTATAGTGAAATTGTTGTGTTTTCTAATTTGGAACTGATTTAAATGGTTTTTATAGTTAAATATTTGAGTTTTTTTTTCACTTGGAACTTTTTTTTATGGTTTTTATAGTAAAATTGTTGAGTTTTTTTAACTTGGAACTTTTTTTTTAATTATTTTTATTGTGAAATTGTTGAGTTTTTTTAACTTGGAACTTATTTAAATGGTTTTAATAGTGAAATTGTTGAGTTTTTTTAACTTGGATCTTTTTTATGGTTTTTATAGTGAATTTGTTGAGTTTTTTAACTTGGAACTTTATTTTATGGTATTTATAGTAAAATTGTAGAGTTTTTTAGCTTGGAAATATTTTATGGTTTTTATAGTGAATTTGTTGAGTTTTTTGACTTGGAAATTTTTTATGGATTAGTGAAATTGTTGAGTTTTTTTAACTTGGAACTTATTTAAATGGTTTTTAGAGTGAAATTGTTGTGTTGTTTAACTTGTAACTTTATTTTATGGAATTTATAGTGAAATTGAAGAGTTTTTTAACTTGGAAATATTTTATGGTTTTTATAGTGAATTTGTTGTGTTTTTTAACTTGGAAATTTTTTATGGATTTGTGAAATTATTGAGTTTTTTTAACTTTAATCTTTTTTTTTATGGTTTTTATAGTGAAATTGTTGTGTTTTTTAACTCAGAGTTTTTTTTTGGATATTATAGTGAAAATGTTGAGGTTTTTTAACTTGGAACTTTTTTTATGGTTTTTATAGTGAAATTGTTGAGTTTTCTAACCTGGAACTTATTTAAATGGTTTTTACAGTGAAATTGTCGATTTTATTTAACTTGGAACTTATTTAAATGGTTTTTAGAGTGAAATTGTTGTGTTTTTTTTAACTTGGAACTTTTTTTTTATGGTTTTTATAGTGAAATTGTTGAGTTTTTCTAACTTGGAACTTATTTAAATGGATTTTACAATGAAATTGTTGAGTTTTTTAACTTGGAACTTTATTTTATGGTATTTAGAGTGAAATTGAAGAGTTTATTAACTTGGAAATGTTTTATGGTTTTTATAGTGAATTTGTTGAGTTTTTTAAATTGGAAATGTTTTATGGTTTTTATAGTGAATTTGTTGAGTTTTTTAACTTGGAAATTTTTTATGGATTTGTGAAATTATTGAGTTTTTTTATCTTGGAACTTTTTTTTATGGTTTTTATAGTGAAATTGTATTGTTTTCTAATTTGGAACTGATTTAAATGGTTTTTATAGTTAAATATTTGAGTTTTTTTTCACTTGGAACTTTTATTTTATGGTTTTTATAGTGAAATTGTTGAGTTTTTTTAAATTGGAACTTTATTTTAATGATTTTTATTGTGAAATTGTTGAGTTTTTTTAAATTGGAACTTATATAAATGGTTTTAATAGTGAAATTGTTGAGTTTTTTTAACTTGGATCTTTTTTATGGTTTTTATAGTGAATTTGTTGAGTTTTTTAACTTGGAACTTTATTTTATGGTATTTATAGTAAAATTGTAGAGTTTTTTAGCTTGGAAATATTTTATGGTTTTTATAGTGAATTTGTTGAGTTTTTTGACTTGGAGATTTTATATGGATTAGTGAAATTGTTGAGTTTTTTTAACTTGGAACTTATTTAAATGGTTTTTAGTGTGAAATTGTTGTGTTTTTTAACTTGGAACTTTATTTTATGGTATATATCGTGAAATTGAAGAGTTTTTTAACTTGGAAATATTTTATGGTTTTTATAGTGAATTTGTTGTCTTTTTTAACTCAGAGATTTTTTTTGGATATTATAGTGAAAATATTGAGGTTTTTTAACTTGGAACTTTTTTTATGGTTTTTATAGTGAAATTGTTGAGTTTTCTAACCTGGAACTTATTTAAATGGTTTTTACAATGAAATTGTCGAGTTTATTTAACTTGGAACTTATTTAAATAGTTTTTAGAGTGAAATTGTTGAGTTTTTTTTAACTTGGAACTTTTTTTTATGGTTTTTATAGTGAAATTGTTGAGTTTTTCTAACTTGGAACTTATTTAAATGGATTCTACAATGAAATTGTTGAGTTTTTTTAACTTGGAACTTTATTTTATGGTATTTAGAGTTAAATTGAAGAGTTTATTAACTTGGAAATGTTTTATGGTTTTAATAGTGAATTTGTCGAGTTTTTTAACTTGGAAATTTTTTATGGATTTGTGAAATTATTGAATTTTTTTAACTTGGAACTTTTTTTTTTGGTTTTTATAGTGAAATTGTTGTGTTTTCTAATTTGGAACTAATTTAAATGGTTTTTATAGTTAAATATTTGAGTTTTTTTTCACTTGGAACTTTTTTTTTTTATGGTTTTTATAGTGAAATTGTTAAGTTTTTTATCTTGGAACTTTTTTTTTATGATTTTTATTGTGAAATTGTTGAGTTTTTTTAACTTGGAACTTATTTAAATGGTTTTAATAGTGAAATTGTTGAGTTTTTTTATCTTGGAACTTTTTTATGGTTTTTATAGTGAATTTGTTGAGTTTTTTAACTTGGAACTTTATTTTATGGTATTTATAGTAAAATATCAGAGATTTTTAGCTTGGAAATATTTTATGTTTTTTATAGTGAATTTGTTGTCTTTTTTAACTCAGAGATATTTTTTTTGGATATTATAGTGAAAATGTTGAGGTTTTTTAACTTGGAACTTTTTTTATGGTTTTTATAGTGAAATTGTTGAGTTTTCTAACCTGGAACTTATTTAAATGGTTGTCGAGTTTATATAGCGTGGAACTTATTTAAATGGTTTTTAGAGTGAAATTGTTGAGTTTTTTTTAACTTAGAACTTTTTTTTATGGTTTTTATAGTGAAATTGTTGAGTTTTTCTAACTTGGAACTTATTTAAATGGATTCTACAATGAAATTGTTGAGTTTTTTAACTTGGAACTTTATTTTATGGTATTTAGAGTGAAATTGAAGAGTTTATTAACTTGGAAATGTTTTATGGTTTTTATAGTGAATTAGTTGAGTTTTTTAAATTGGAAATGTTTTATGGTTTTTATAGTGAATTTGTTGAGTTTTTTAACTTGGAAATTTTTTATGGATTTGTGAAATTATTGAGTTTTTTAACTTGGAACTTTTTTTATGGTTTTTATAGTGAAATTGTTGTGTTTTCTAATTTGGAACTGATTTAAATGGTTTTTATAGTTAAATATTTGAGTTTTTTTTCACTTGGAACTTTTTTTTTATGGTTTTTATAGTGAAATTGTTGAGTTTTTTTAACTTGGAACTTTTTATTTTATGATTTTTATTGTGAAATTGTTGAGTTTTTTTAGCTTGGAACTTATTTAAATGGTTTTAATAGTGAAATTGTTGAGTTTTTTTAACTTGGATCTTTTTTATGGTTTTTATAGTGAATTTGTTGAGTTTTTTAACTTGGAACTTTATTTTATGGTTTTATAGTAAAATTGTAGAGTTTTTTAGCTTGGAAATATTTTATGGTTTTTATAGTGAATTTGTTGAGTTTTTTGACTTGGAGATTTTATATGGATTAGTGAAATTGTTGAGTTTTTTTAACTTGGAACTTATTTAAATGGTTTTTAGAGTGAAATTGTTGTGTTTTTTAACTTGGAACTTTATTTTATGGTATATATCGTGAAATTGAAGAGTTTTTTAACTTGGAAATATTTTCTGGTTTTTATAGTGAATTTGTTGTCTTTTTTAACTCAGAGATTTTTTTTGGATATTATAGTGAAAATGTTGAGGTTTTTTAACTTGGAACTTTTTTTTATGGTTTTTATAGTGAAATTGTTGAGTTTTCTAACCTGGAACTTATTTAAATGGTTTTTACAGTGAAATTGTCGAGTTTATTTTAACTTGGAACTTTTTTTTATGGTTTTTATAGTGAAATTGATGAGTTTTTCTAACTTGGAACTTATTTAAATGGATTCTACAATGAAATTGTTGAGTTTTTTAACTTGGAACTTTATTTTATGGTATTTAGAGTGAAATTGAAGAGTTTATTAACTTGGAAATGTTTTATGGTTTTTATAGTGAATTTGTTGAGTTTTTTAAATTGGAAATGATTTATGGTTTTTATAGTGAATTTGTTGAGTTTTTTAACTTGGAAATTTTTATGGATTTGTGAAATTATTGAGTTTTTTTAACTTGGAACTTTTTTTTATGGTTTTTATAGTGAAATTGTTGTGTTTTCTAATTTGGAACTGATTTAAATGGTTTTTATAGTTAAATATTTGAGTTTTTTTTCACTTGGAACTTTTTTTTTAAGGTTTTTATAGTGAAATTGTTGAGTTTTTTTAACTTGGAACTTTTTTTTATGATTTTTATTGTGATATTTTTGAGTTTTTTCAACTTGGAACTTATTTAAATGGCTTTAATAGTGAAATTGTTGAGTTTTTTTAACTTGGATCTTTTTTATGGTTTTTATAGTGAATTTGTTGAGTTTTTTAACTTGGAACTTTATTTTATGGTATTTATAGTAAAATTGTAGAGATTTTTAGCTTGGAAATATTTTATGTTTTTTATAGTGAATTTGTTGAGTTTTTTAACTTGGAGATTTTATATGGATTAGTGAAATTGTTGAGTTTTTTTTAACTTGGAACTTATTTAAATGGTTTTTAGAGTGAAATTGTTGTGTTTTTTAACTTGGAACTTTATTTTATGGTATTTATAGTGAAATTGAAGAGTTTTTTAACTTGGAAATATTTTATGGTTTTTATAGTGAATTTGTTGTGTTTTTTAACTCAGAGATTTTTTTTAGATATTATAGTTAAAATATTGAGGTTTTTTAACTTGGAACTTTTTTTATGGTTTTTATAGTGAAATTGTTGAGTTTTCTAACCCGGAACTTACTTAAATGGTTTTTACAGTGAAATTGTCGAGTTTATTTAACTTGGAACTTATTTAAATGGTTTTTAGAGTGAAATTGTTGAGTTTTTTTTAACTTGGAACTTTTTTTTATGGTTTTTATATTGAAATTGTTGAGTTTTTCTAACTTGGAACTTATTTAAATGGATTCTACAATGAAATTGTTGAGTTTTTTTAACTTGGAACTTTATTTTATGGTATTTAGAGTTAAATTGAAGAGTTTATTAACTTGGAAATGTTTTATGGTTTTTATAGTGAATTTGTTAAGTTTTTTAACTTGGAAATTTTTTATGGATTTGTGAAATTATTGAATTTTTTTAACTTGGAACTTTTTTTATGGTTTTCATAGTGAAATTGTTGTGTTTTCTAATTTGGAACTAATTTAAATGGTTTTTATAGTTAAATATTTGAGTTTTTTTTCACTTGGAACTTTTTTTTTATGGTTTTTATAGTGAAATTGTTGAGTTTTTTATCTTGGAACTTTTTTTTTATGATTTTTATTGTGAAATTGTTGAGTTTTTTTAACTTGGAACTTATTTAAATGGTTTTAATAGTGAAATTGTTGAGTTTTTTTATCTTGGATCTTTTTTATGGTTTTTATAGTGAATTTGTTGAGTTTTTTAACTTGGAACTTTATTTTATGGTATTTATAGTAAAATTGTAGAGATTTTTAGCTTGGAAATATTTTATGTTTTTTATAGTGAATTTGTTGTCTTTTTTAACTCAGAGATTTTTTTTTGGATATTATAGTGAAAATGTTGAGGTTTTTTAACTTGGAACTTTTTTTATGGTTTTTATAGTGAAATTGTTGAGTTTTCTAACCTGGAACTTATTTAAATGGTTGTCGAGTTTATTTAGCGTGGAACTTATTTAAATGGTTTTTAGAGTGAAATTGTTGAGTTTTTTTTAACTTGGAACTTTTTTTTATGGTTTTTATAGTGAAATAGTTGAGTTTTTCTAACTTGGAACTTATTTAAATGGATTCTACAATGAAATTGTTGAGTTTTTTAACTTGGAACTTTATATTATGGTATTTAGAGTGAAATTGAAGAGTTTATTAACTTGGAAATGTTTTATGGTTTTTATAGTGAATTTGTTGAGTTTTTTAAATTAGAAATGTTTTATGGTTTTTATACTGAATTTGTTGAGTTTTTTAACTTGGAAATTTTTTATGGATTTGTGAAATTATTGAGTTTTTTTAACTTGGATCTTTTTTTATGGTTTTTATAGTGAAATTGTTGTGTTTTCTAATTTGGAACTGATTTAAATGGTTTTTATAGTTAAATATTTGAGTTTTTTTTCACTTGGAGCTTTTTTTTATGGTTTTTATAGTGAAATTGTTGAGTTTTTTTAAATTGGAATTTTTTTTTATGATTTTTATTGTGAAATTGTTGAGTTTTTTTAACTTGGAACTTATATAAATGGTTTTAATAGTGAAATTGTTGAGTTTTTTTAACTTGGATCTTTTTTATGGTTTTTATAGTGAATTTGTTGAGTTTTTTAACTTGGAACTTTATTTTATGGTATTTATAGTAAAATTGTAGAGTTTTTTAGCTTGGAAATATTTTATGGTTTTTATAGTGAATTTGTTGAGTTTTTTGACTTGGAGATTTTATATGGATTATTGAAATTGTTGAGTTTTTTTTAATTTGGAACTTATTTAAATGGTTTTTAGAGTGAAATTGTTGTGTTTTTTATCTTGGAACTTTATTTTATGGTATATATCGTGAAATTGAAGAGTTTTTTAACTTGGAAATATTTTATGGTTTTTATAGTGAATTTGTTGTGTTTTTTAACTCAGAGATTTTTTTTGGATATTATAGTGAAAATGTTGAGGTTTTTTAACTTGGAACTTTTTTTATGGTTTTTATAGTGAAATTGTTGAGTTTTCTAACCTGGAACTTATTTAAATGGTTTTTACAGTGAAATTGTCGAGTTTATTTAACTTGGAACTTATTTAAATGGTTTTTAGAGTGAAATTGTTGAGTTTTTTTTAACTTGGAACTTTTTTTATGGTTTTAATAGTGAAATTGTTGAGTTTTTCTAACTTGGAACTTATTTAAATGGATTCTACAATGAAATTGTTGAGTTTTTTTAACTTGGAATTTTATTTTATGGTATTTAGAGTGAAATTGAAGAGTTTATTAACTTGGAAATGTTTTATGGTTTTTATAGTGAATTTGTTGAGTTTTTTAAATTGGAAATGTTTTATGGTTTTTATAGTGAATTTGTTGAGTTTTTTAACTTGGAAATTTTTTATGGATTTGTGAAATTATTAAGTTTTTTAAACTTGGATCTTTTTTTTATGGTTTTTATAGTGAAATTGTTGTGTTTTCTAATTTGGAACAGATTTAAATGGTTTTTATAGTTAAATATTTGAGTTTTTTTTCACTTGGAACTTTTTTTTATGGTTTTTATAGTGAAATTGTTGAGTTTTTTTAAATTGGAACTATTTTTTTATGATTTTTATTGTGAAATTGTTGATTTTTTTTAACTTGGAACTTATATAAATGGTTTTAATAGTGAAATTGTTGAGTTTTTTTAACTTGGATTTTTTTTATGGTTTTTGTAGTGAATTTGTTGAGTTTTTTAACTTGGAACTTTATTTTATGGTATTTATTTTAAAATTGTAGAGTTTCTTAGCTTGGAAATATTTTATGGTTTTTATAGTGAATTTGTTGAGTTTTTTGACTTGGAAATTTTTTATGGATTTGTGAAATTATTGAGTTTTTTTAACTTGGAACTTTTTTTATGGTTTTTATAGTGAAATTGTTGTGTTTTCTAGTTTGGAACTGATTTAAATGGTTTTTATAGTTAAATATTTGAGTTTTTTTTCACTTGGAACTTTTTTTTTATGGTTTTTATAGTGAAATTGTTGAGTTTTTTTAACTTGGAACTTTTTTTTTATGATTTTTATTGTGAAATTGTTGAGTTTTTTTAACTTGGAACTTATTTAAATGGTTTTAATAGTGAAATTGTTGAGTTTTTTTAACTTGGATCTTTTTTATGGTTTTTATAGTGAATTTGTTGAGTTTTTTAACTTAGAACTTTATTTTATGGTTTTATAGTAAAATTGTAGAGTTTTTTAGCTTGGAAATATTTTATGGTTTTTATAGTGAATTTGTTGCGTTTTTTGACTTGGAGATTTTATATGGATTAGTGAAATTTTTGAGTTTTTTTAACTTGGAACTTATTTAAATGGTTTTTAGAGTGAAATTGTTGTGTTTTTTAACTTGGAACTTTATTTTATGGTATTTATAGTGAAATTGAAGAGTTTTTTAACTTGGAAATATTTTATGGTTTTTATAGTGAATTTGTTGTGTTTTTTAACTCAGAGATTTTTTTTAGATATTATAGTGAAAATATTGAGGTTTTTTAACTTGGAACTTTTTTTATGGTTTTTATAGTGAAATTGTTGAGTTTTCTAACCCGGAACTTACTTAAATGGTTTTTACAGTGAAATTGTCGAGTTTATTTAACTTGGAACTTATTTAAATGGTTTTTAGAGTGAAATTGTTGAGTTTTTTTTAACTTGGAACTTTTTTTTTATGGTTTTTATATTGAAATTGTTGAGTTTTTCTAACTTGGAACTTATTTAAATGGATTCTACAATGAAATTGTTGAGTTTTTTTAACTTGGAACTTTATTTTATGGTATTTAGAGTTAAATTGAAGAGTTTATTAACTTGGAAATGTTTTATGGTTTTTATAGTGAATTTGTTGAGTTTTTTAACTTGGAAATTTTTTATGGATTTGTGAAATTATTGAGTTTTTTTAACTTGGAACTTTTTTTTATGGTTTTTATAGTGAAATTGTTGTGTTTTCTAGTTTGGAACTGATTTAAATGGTTTTTATAGTTAAATATTTGAGTTTTTTTTCACTTGGAACTTTTTTTTATGGTTTTTATAGTGAAATTGTTGAGTTTTTTTAACTTGGAACTTTTTTTTTATGATTTTTATTGTGAAATTGTTGAGTTTTTTTAACTTGGAACTTATTTAAATGGTTTTAATAGTGAAATTGTTGAGTTTTTTTAACTTGGATCTTTTTTATGGTTTTTATAGTGAATTTGTTGAGTTTTTTAACTTGGAACTTTATTTTATGGTTTTATAGTAAAATTGTAGAGTTTTTTAGCTTGGAAATATTTTATGGTTTTTATAGTGAATTTGTTGCGTTTTTTGACTTGGAGATTTTATATGGATTAGTGAAATTGTTGAGTTTTTTTAACTTGGAACTTATTTAAATGGTTTTTAGAGTGAAATTGTTGTGTTTTTTAACTTGGAACTTTATTTTATGGTATTTATAGTGAAATTGAAGAGTTTTTTAACTTGGAAATATTTTATGGTTTTTATAGTGAATTTGTTGTGTTTTTTAACTCAGAGATTTTTTTTATATATTATAGTGAAAATATTGAGGTTTTTTAACTTGGAACTTTTTTTATGGTTTTTATAGTGAAATTGTTGAGTTTTCTAACCCGGAACTTACTTAAATGGTTTTTACAGTGAAATTGTCGAGTTTATTTAACTTGGAACTTATTTAAATGGTTTTTAGAGTGAAATTGTTGAGTTTTTTTTAACTTGGAAATTTTTTTTATGGTTTTTATATTGAAATTGTTGAGTTTTTCTAACTTGGAACTTATTTAAATGGATTCTACAATGAAATTGTTGAGTTTTTTTAACTTGGAACTTTATTTTATGGTATTTAGAGTTAAATTGAAGAGTTTATTAACTTGGAAATGTTTTATGGTTTTTATAGTGAATTTGTTGAGTTTTTTAACTTGGAAATTTTTTATGGATTTGTGAAATTATTGAATTTTTTTAACTTGGAACTTTTTTTATGGTTTTTATAGTGAAATTGTTGTGTTTTCTAATTTGGAACTAATTTAAATGGTTTTTATAGTTAAATATTTGAATTTTTTTCACTTGGAACTTTTTTTTTATGGTTTTTATAGTGAAATTGTTGAGTTTTTTATCTTGGAACTTTTTTTTTATGATTTTTATTGTGAAATTGTTGATTTTTTTAACTTGGAACTTATTTAAATGGTTTTAATAGTGAAATTGTTGAGTTTTTTTATCTTGGATCTTTTTTATGGTTTTTATAGTAAATTTGTTGAGTTTTTTAACTTGGAACTTTATTTTATGGTATTTATAGTAAAATTGTAGAGATTTTTAGCTTGGAAATATTTTATGTTTTTTATAGTGAATTTGTTGTCTTTTTTAACTCAGAGATTTTTTTTTGGATATTATAGTGAAAATGTTGAGGTTTTTTAACTTGGAACTTTTTTTATGGTTTTTATAGTGAAATTGTTGAGTTTTCTAACCTGGAACTTATTTAAATGGTTGTCGAGTTTATTTAGCGTGGAACTTATTTAAATGGTTTTTAGAGTGAAATTGTTGAGTTTTTTTTAACTTGGAACTTTTTTTTATGGTTTTTATAGTGAAATTGTTGAGTTTTTCTAACTTGGAACTTATTTAAATGGATTCTACAATGAAATTGTTGAGTTTTTTAACTTGGAACTTTATTTTATGGTATTTAGAGTGAAATTGAAGAGTTTATTAACTTGGAAATGTTTTATGGTTTTTATAGTGAATTTGTTGAGTTTTTTAAATTGGAAATGTTTTATGGTTTTTATAGTGAATTTGTTGAGTTTTTTAACTTGGAAATTTTTTATGGATTTGTGAAATTATTGAGTTTTTTTAACTTGGAACTTTTTTTATGGTTTTTATAGTGAAATTGTTGTGTTTTCTAGTTTGGAACTGATTTAAATGGTTTTTATAGTTAAATATTTGAGTTTTTTTTCACTTGGAACTTTTTTTTTATGGTTTTTATAGTGAAATTGTTGAGTTTTTTTAACTTGGAACTTTTTTTTTATGATTTTTATTGTGAAATTGTTGAGTTTTTTTAACTTGGAACTTATTTAAATGGTTTTAATAGTGAAATTGTTGAGTTTTTTTAACTTGGATCTTTTTTATGGTTTTTATAGTGAATTTGTTGAGTTTTTTAACTTGGAACTTTATTTTATGGTTTTATAGTAAAATTGTAGAGTTTTTTAGCTTGGAAATATTTTATGGTTTTTATAGTGAATTTGTTACGTTTTTTGACTTGGAGATTTTATATGGATTGGTGAAATTGTTGAGTTTTTTTAACTTGGAACTTATTTAAATGGTTTTTAGAGTGAAATTGTTGTGTTTTTTAACTTGGAACTTTATTTTATGGTATATATCGTGAAATTGAAGAGTTTTTTAACTTAGAAATATTTTATGGTTTTTATAGTGAATTTGTTGTCTTTTTTAACTCAGAGATTTTTTTTGGATATTATAGTGAAAATGTTGAGGTTTTTTAACTTGGAACTTTTTTTTATGGTTTTTATAGTGAAATTGTTGAGTTTTCTAACCTGGAACTTATTTAAATGGTTTTTACAGTGAAATTGTCGAGTTTATTTAGCTTGGAACTTATTTAAATGGTTTTCAGAGTGAAATTGTTGAGTTTTTTTTAACTTGGAAATTTTTTTTATGGTTTTTATAGTAAAATTGTTGAGTTTTTCTAACTTGGAACTTATTTAAATGGATTCTACAATGAAATTGTTGAGTTTTTTAACTTGGAACTTTATTTTATGGTATTTAGAGTGAAATTGAAGAGTTTATTAACTTGGAAATGTTTTATGGTTTTTATAGTGAATTTGTTGAGTTTTTTAAATTGGAAATGTTTTATGGTTTTTATAGTGAATTTGTTGAGTTTTTTAACTTGGAAATTTTTTATGGATTTGTGAAATTATTGAGTTTTTTTAACTTGGAACTTTTTTTTATGGTTTTTATAGTGAAATTGTTGTGTTTTCTAATTTGGAACTGATTTAAATGGTTTTTATAGTTAAATATTTGAGTTTTTTTTCACTTGGAACTTTTTTTTATGGTTTTATAGTGAAATTGTTGAGTTTTTTTAACTTGGAACTTTTTATTTTATGATTTTTATTGTGAAATTGTTGAGTTTTTTTAGCTTGGAACTTATTTAAATGGTTTTAATAGTGAAATTGTTGAGTTTTTTTAACTTGGATCTTTTTTATGGTTTTTATAGTGAATTTGTTGAGTTTTTTTAACTTGGAACTTTATTTTATGGTTTTATAGTAAAATTGTAGAGTTTTTTAGCTTGGAAAAATTTTATGGTTTTTATAGTGAATTTGTTGAGTTTTTTGACTTGGAGATTTTATATGGATTAGTGAAATTGTTGAGTTTTTTTAACTTGGAACTTATTTAAATGGTTTTTAGAGTGAAATTGTTGTGTTTTTTAACTTGGAACTTTATTTTATGGTATATATCGTGAAATTGAAGAGTTTTTTAACTTAGAAATATTTTATGGTTTTTATAGTGAATTTGTTGTCTTTTTTAACTCAGAGATTTTTTTTGGATATTATAGTGAAAATGTTGAGGTTTTTTAACTTGGAACTTTTTTTATGGTTTTTATAGTGAAATTGTTGAGTTTTCTAACCCGGAACTTACTTAAATGGTTTTTACAGTGAAATTGTCGAGTTTATTTAACTTGGAACTTATTTAAATGGTTTTTAGAGTGAAATTGTTGAGTTTTTTTTAACTTGGAACTTTTTTTTATGGTTTTTATATTGAAATTGTTGAGTTTTTCTAACTTGGAACTTATTTAAATGGATTCTACAATGAAATTGTTGAGTTTTTTTAACTTGGAACTTTATTTTATGGTATTTAGAGTTAAATTGAAGAGTTTATTAACTTGGAAATGTTTTATGGTTTTTATAGTGAATTTGTTGAGTTTTTTAACTTGGAAATTTTTTATGGATTTGTGAAATTATTGAGTTTTTTTAACTTGGAACTTTTTTTATGGTTTTTATAGTGAAATTGTTGTGTTTTCTAGTTTGGAACTGATTTAAATGGTTTTTATAGTTAAATATTTGAGTTTTTTTTCACTTGGAACTTTTTTTTTATGGTTTTTATAGTGAAATTGTTGAGTTTTTTTAACTTGGAACTTTTTTTTTATGATTTTTATTGTGAAATTGTTGAGTTTTTTTAACTTGGAACTTATTTAAATGGTTTTAATAGTGAAATTGTTGAGTTTTTTTAACTTGGATCTTTTTTATGGTTTTTATAGTGAATTTGTTGAGTTTTTTAACTTGGAACTTTATTTTATGGTTTTATAGTAAAATTGTAGAGTTTTTTAACTTGGAAATATTTTATGGTTTTTATAGTGAATTTGTTGCGTTTTTTGACTTGGAGATTTTATATGGATTAGTGAAATTGTTGAGTTTTTTTAACTTGGAACTTATTTAAATGGTTTTTAGAGTGAAATTGTTGTGTTTTTTAACTTGGAACTTTATTTTATGGTATTTATAGTGAAATTGAAGAGTTTTTTAACTTGGAAATATTTTATGGTTTTTATAGTGAATTTGTTGTGTTTTTTAACTCAGAGATTTTTTTTAGATATTATAGTGAAAATATTGAGGTTTTTTAACTTGGAACTTTTTTTATGGTTTTTATAGTGAAATTATTGAGTTTTCTAACCCGGAACTTACTTAAATGGTTTTTACAGTGAAATTGTCGAATTTATTTAACTTGGAACTTATTTAAATGGTTTTTAGAGTGAAATTGTTGAGTTTTTTTTAACTTGGAACTTTTTTTTTATGGTTTTTATATTGAAATTGTTGAGTTTTTCTAACTTGGAACTTATTTAAATGGATTCTACAATGAAATTGTTGAGTTTTTTAACTTGGAACTTTATTTTATGGTATTTAGAGTTAAATTGAAGAGTTTATTAACTTGGAAATGTTTTATGGTTTTTATAGTGAATTTGTTGAGTTTTTTAACTTGGAAATTTTTTATGGATTTGTGAAATTATTGAATTTTTTTAACTTGGAACTTTTTTTATGGTTTTTATAGTGAAATTGTTGTGTTTTCTAATTTGGAACTAATTTAAATGGTTTTTATAGTTAAATATTTGAGTTTTTTTTCACTTGGAACTTTTTTTTTATGGTTTTTATAGTGAAATTGATGAGTTTTTTATCTTGGAACTTTTTTTTTATGATTTTTATTGTGAAATTGTTGAGTTTTTTTAACTTGGAACTTATTTAAATGGTTTTAATAGTGAAATTGTTGAGTTTTTTTATCTTGGATCTTTTTTATGGTTTTTATAGTGAATTTGTTGAGTTTTTTAACTTGGAACTTTATTTTATGGTATTTATAGTAAAATTGTAGAGATTTTTAGCTTGGAAATATTTTATGTTTTTTATAGTGAATTTGTTGTCTTTTTTAACTCAGTGATTTTTTTTTGGATATTATAGTGAAAATGTTGAGGTTTTTTAACTTGGAACTTTTTTTATGGTTTTTATAGTGAAATTGTTGAGTTTTCTAACCTGGAACTTATTTAAATGGTTGTCGAGTTTATTTAGCGTGGAACTTATTTAAATGGTTTTTAGAGTGAAATTGTTGAGTTTTTTTTAACTTGGAACTTTTTTTTATGGTTTTTATAGTGAAATTGTTGAGTTTTTCTAACTTGGAACTTATTTAAATGGATTCTACAATGAAATTGTTGAGTTTTTTAACTTGGAACTTTATTTTATGGTATTTAGAGTGAAATTGAAGAGTTTATTAACTTGGAAATGTTTTATGGTTTTTATAGTGAATTTGTTGAGTTTTTTAAATTGGAAATGTTTTATGGTTTTTATAGTGAATTTGTTGAGTTTTTTAACTTGGAAATTTTTTATGGATTTGTGAAATTATTGAGTTTTTTTAACTTGGAACTTTTTTTTATGGTTTTTATAGTGAAATTGTTGTGTTTTCTAGTTTGGAACTGATTTAAATGGTTTTTATAGTTAAATATTTGAGTTTTTTTTCACTTGGAACTTTTTTTTTATGGTTTTTATAGTGAAATTGTTGAGTTTTTTTAACTTGGAACTTTTTTTTTATGATTTTTATTGTGAAATTGTTGAGTTTTTTTAACTTGGAACTTATTTAAATGGTTTTAATAGTGAAATTGTTGAGTTTTTTTAACTTGGATCTTTTTTATGGTTTTTATAGTGAATTTGTTGAGTTTTTTAACTTGGAACTTTATTTTATGGTTTTATAGTAAAATTGTAGAGTTTTTTAGCTTGGAAATATTGTATGGTTTTTATAGTGAATTTGTTGCGTTTTTTTGACTTGGAGATTTTATATGGATTAGTGAAATTGTTGAGTTTTTTTAACTTGGAACTTATTTAAATGGTTTTTAGAGTGAAATTGTTGTGTTTTTTAACTTGGAACTTTATTTTATGGTATATATCGTGAAATTGAAGAGTTTTTTAACTTAGAAATATTTTATGGTTTTTATAGTGAATTTGTTGTCTTTTTTAACTCAGAGATTTTTTTTGGATATTATAGTGAAAATGTTGAGGTTTTTTAACTTGGAACTTTTTTTTATGGTTTTTATAGTGAAATTGTTGAGTTTTCTAACCTGGAACTTATTTAAATGGTTTTACAATGAAATTGTCGAGTTTATTTAGCTTGGAACTTATTTAAATGGTTTTCAGAGTGAAATTGTTGAGTTTTTTTTAACTTGGAACTTTTTTTTATGTTTTTTATAGTAAAATTGTTGAGTTTTTCTAACTTGGAACTTATTTAAATGGATTCTACAATGAAATTGTTGAGTTTTTTAACTTGGAACTTTATTTTATGGTATTTAGAGTGAAATTGAAGAGTTTATTAACTTGGAAATGTTTTATGGTTTTTATAGTGAATTTGTTGAGTTTTTTAAATTGGAAATGTTTTATGGTTTTTATAGTGAATTTGTTGAGTTTTTTAACTTGGAAATTTTTTATGGATTTGTGAAATTATTGAGTTTTTTTAACTTGGAACTTTTTTTTATGGTTTTTATAGTGAAATTGTTGTGTTTTCTAATTTGGAACTGATTTAAATGGTTTTTATAGTTAAATATTTGAGTTTTTTTTCACTTGGAACTTTTTTTTAATGGTTTTATAGTGAAATTGTTGAGTTTTTTTAACTTGGAACTTTTTATTTTATGATTTTTATTGTGAAATTGTTGAGTTTTTTTAGCTTGGAACTTATTTAAATGGTTTTAATAGTGAAATTGTTGAGTTTTTTTAACTTGGATCTTTTTTATGGTTTTTATAGTGAATTTGTTGAGTTTTTTTAACTTGGAACTTTATTTTATGGTTTTATAGTAAAATTGTAGAGTTTTTTTGCTTGGAAATATTTTATGGTTTTTATAGTGAATTTGTTGAGTTTTTTGACTTGGAGATTTTATATGGATTAGTGAAATTGTTGAGTTTTTTTAACTTGGAACTTATTTAAATGGTTTTTAGAGTGAAATTGTTGTGTTTTTTAACTTGGAACTTTATTTTATGGTATATATCGTGAAATTGAAGAGTTTTTTAACTTGGAAATATTTTATGGTTTTTATAGTGAATTTGTTGTCTTTTTTAACTCAGAGGTTTTTTTTGGATATTATAGTGAAAATGTTGAGGTTTTTTAACTTGGAACTTTTTTTTATGGTTTTTATAGTGAAATTGTTGAGTTTTCTAACCCGGAACTTACTTAAATGGTTTTTACAGTGAAATTGTCGAGTTTATTTAACTTGGAACTTATTTAAATGGTTTTTAGAGTGAAATTGTTGAGTTTTTTTTAACTTGGAACTTTTTTTTATGGTTTTTATATTGAAATTGTTGAGTTTTTCTAACTTGGAACTTATTTAAATGGATTCTACAATGAAATTGTTGAGTTTTTTTAACTTGGAACTTTATTTTATGGTATTTAGAGTTAAATTGAAGAGTTTATTAACTTGGAAATGTTTTATGGTTTTTATAGTGAATTTGTTGAGTTTTTTAACTTGGAAATTTTTTATGGATTTGTGAAATTATTGAGTTTTTTTAACTTGGAACTTTTTTTATGGTTTTTATAGTGAAATTGTTGTGTTTTCTAGTTTGGAACTGATTTAAATGGTTTTTATAGTTAAATATTTGAGTTTTTTTTCACTTGGAACTTTTTTTTTATGGTTTTTATAGTGAAATTGTTGAGTTTTTTTAACTTGGAACTTTTTTTTTATGATTTTTATTGTGAAATTGTTGAGTTTTTTTAACTTGGAACTTATTTAAATGGTTTTAATAGTGAAATTGTTGAGTTTTTTTAACTTGGATCTTTTTTATGGTTTTTATAGTGAATTTGTTGAGTTTTTTAACTTGGAACTTTATTTTATGGTTTTATAGTAAAATTGTAGAGTTTTTTAGCTTGGAAATATTTTATGGTTTTTATAGTGAATTTGTTGCGTTTTTTGACTTGGAGATTTTATATGGATTAGTGAAATTGTTGAGTTTTTTTAACTTGGAACTTATTTAAATGGTTTTTAGAGTGAAATTGTTGTGTTTTTTAACTTGGAACTTTATTTTATGGTATTTATAGTGAAATTGAAGAGTTTTTTAACTTGGAAATATTTTATGGTTTTTATAGTGAATTTGTTGTGTTTTTTAACTCAGAGATTTTTTTTAGATATTATAGTGAAAATATTGAGGTTTTTTAACTTGGAACTTTTTTTATGGTTTTTATAGTGAAATTATTGAGTTTTCTAACCCGGAACTTACTTAAATGGTTTTTACAGTGAAATTGTCGAGTTTATTTAACTTGGAACTTATTTAAATGGTTTTTAGAGTGAAATTGTTGAGTTTTTTTTAACTTGGAACTTTTTTTTTATGGTTTTTATATTGAAATTGTTGAGTTTTTCTAACTTGGAACTTATTTAAATGGATTCTACAATGAAATTGTTGAGTTTTTTAACTTGGAACTTTATTTTATGGTATTTAGAGTTAAATTGAAGAGTTTATTAACTTGGAAATGTTTTATGGTTTTTATAGTGAATTTGTTGAGTTTTTTAACTTGGAAATTTTTTATGGATTTGTGAAATTATTGAATTTTTTTAACTTGGAACTTTTTTTATGGTTTTTATAGTGAAATTGTTGTGTTTTCTAATTTGGAACTAATTTAAATGGTTTTTATAGTTAAATATTTGAGTTTTTTTTCACTTGGAACTTTTTTTTTATGGTTTTTATAGTGAAATTGTTGAGTTTTTTATCTTGGAACTTTTTTTTATGATTTTTATTGTGAAATTGTTGAGTTTTTTTAACTTGGAACTTATTTAAATGGTTTTAATAGTGAAATTGTTGAGTTTTTTTATGTTGGATCTTTTTTATGGTTTTTATAGTGAATTTGTTGAGTTTTTTAACTTGGAACTTTATTTTATGGTATTTATAGTAAAATTGTAGAGATTTTTAGCTTGGAAATATTTTATGTTTTTTATAGTGAATTTGTTGTCTTTTTTAACTCAGAGATTTTTTTTTGGATATTATAGTGAAAATGTTGAGGTTTTTTAACTTGGAACTTTTTTTATGGTTTTTATAGTGAAATTGTTGAGTTTTCTAACCTGGAACTTATTTAAATGGTTGTCGAGTTTATTTAGCGTGGAACTTATTTAAATGGTTTTTAGAGTGAAATTGTCGAGTTTTTTTTAACTTGGAACTTTTTTTTATGGTTTTTATAGTGAAATTGTTGAGTTTTTCTAACTTGGAACTTATTTAAATGGATTCTACAATGAAATTGTTGAGTTTTTTAACTTGGAACTTTATTTTATGGTATTTAGAGTGAAATTGAAGAGTTTATTAACTTGGAAATGTTTTATGGTTTTTATAGTGAATTTGTTGAGTTTTTTAAATTGGAAATGTTTTATGGTTTTTATAGTGAATTTGTTGAGTTTTTTAACTTGGAAATTTTTTATGGATTTGTGAAATTATTGAGTTTTTTTAACTTGGAACTTTTTTTATGGTTTTTATAGTGAAATTGTTGTGTTTTCTAGTTTGGAACTGATTTAAATGGTTTTTATAGTTAAATATTTGAGTTTTTTTTCACTTGGAACTTTTTTTTTATGGTTTTTATAGTGAAATTGTTGAGTTTTTTTAACTTGGAACTTTTTTTTTATGATTTTTATTGTGAAATTGTTGAGTTTTTTTAACTTGGAACTTATTTAAATGGTTTTAATAGTGAAATTGTTGAGTTTTTTTAACTTGGATCTTTTTTATGGTTTTTATAGTGAATTTGTTGAGTTTTTTAACTTGGAACTTTATTTTATGGTTTTATAGTAAAATTGTAGAGTTTTTTAACTTGGAAATATTTTATGGTTTTTATAGTGAATTTGTTGCGTTTTTTGACTTGGAGATTTTATATGGATTAGTGAAATTGTTGAGTTTTTTTAACTTGGAACTTATTTAAATGGTTTTTAGAGTGAAATTGTTGTGTTTTTTAACTTGGAACTTTATTTTATGGTATTTATAGTGAAATTGAAGAGTTTTTTAACTTGGAAATATTTTATGGTTTTTATAGTGAATTTGTTGTGTTTTTTAACTCAGAGATTTTTTTTAGATATTATAGTGAAAATATTGAGGTTTTTTAACTTGGAACTTTTTTTATGGGTTTTATAGTGAAATTATTGAGTTTTCTAACCCGGAACTTACTTAAATGGTTTTTACAGTGAAATTGTCGAATTTATTTAACTTGGAACTTATTTAAATGGTTTTTAGAGTGAAATTGTTGAGTTTTTTTTAACTTGGAACTTTTTTTTATGGTTTTTATATTGAAATTGTTGAGTTTTTCTAACTTGGAACTTATTTAAATGGATTCTACAATGAAATTGTTGAGTTTTTTAACTTGGAACTTTATTTTATGGTATTTAGAGTTAAATTGAAGAGTTTATTAACTTGGAAATGTTTTATGGTTTTTATAGTGAATTTGTTGAGTTTTTTAACTTGGAAATTTTTTATGGATTTGTGAAATTATTGAATTTTTTTAACTTGGAACTTTTTTTATGGTTTTTATAGTGAAATTGTTGTGTTTTCTAATTTGGAACTAATTTAAATGGTTTTTATAGTTAAATATTTGAGTTTTTTTTCACTTGGAACTTTTTTTTTATGGTTTTTATAGTGAAATTGATGAGTTTTTTATCTTGGAACTTTTTTTTTATGATTTTTATTGTGAAATTGTTGAGTTTTTTTAACTTGGAACTTATTTAAATGGTTTTAATAGTGAAATTGTTGAGTTTTTTTATCTTGGATCTTTTTTATGGTTTTTATAGTGAATTTGTTGAGTTTTTTAACTTGGAACTTTATTTTATGGTATTTATAGTAAAATTGTAGAGATTTTTAGCTTGGAAATATTTTATGTTTTTTATAGTGAATTTGTTGTCTTTTTTAACTCAGAGATTTTTTTTTGGATATTATAGTGAAAATGTTGAGGTTTTTTAACTTGGAACTTTTTTTATGGTTTTTATAGTGAAATTGTTGAGTTTTCTAACCTGGAACTTATTTAAATGGTTGTCGAGTTTATTTAGCGTGGAACTTATTTAAATGGTTTTTAGAGTGAAATTGTTGAGTTTTTTTTAACTTGGAACTTTTTTTTATGGTTTTTATAGTGAAATTGTTGAGTTTTTCTAACTTGGAACTTATTTAAATGGATTCTACAATGAAATTGTTGAGTTTTTTAACTTGGAACTTTATTTTATGGTATTTAGAGTGAAATTGAAGAGTTTATTAACTTGGAAATGTTTTATGGTTTTTATAGTGAATTTGTTGAGTTTTTTAAATTAGAAATGTTTTATGGTTTTTATAGTGAATTTGTTGAGTTTTTTAACTTGGAAATTTTTTATGGATTTGTGAAATTATTGAGTTTTTTTAACTTGGAACTTTTTTTTATGGTTTTTATAGTGAAATTGTTGTGTTTTCTAGTTTGGAACTGATTTAAATGGTTTTTATAGTTAAATATTTGAGTTTTTTTTCACTTGGAACTTTTTTTTTATGGTTTTTATAGTGAAATTGTTGAGTTTTTTTAACTTGGAACTTTTTTTTTATGATTTTTATTGTGAAATTGTTGAGTTTTTTTAACTTGGAACTTATTTAAATGGTTTTAATAGTGAAATTGTTGAGTTTTTTTAACTTGGATCTTTTTTATGGTTTTTATAGTGAATTTGTTGAGTTTTTTAACTTGGAACTTTATTTTATGGTTTTATAGTAAAATTGTAGAGTTTTTTAGCTTGGAAATATTGTATGGTTTTTATAGTGAATTTGTTGCGTTTTTTTGACTTGGAGATTTTATATGGATTAGTGAAATTGTTGAGTTTTTTTAACTTGGAACTTATTTAAATGGTTTTTAGAGTGAAATTGTTGTGTTTTTTAACTTGGAACTTTATTTTATGGTATATATCGTGAAATTGAAGAGTTTTTTAACTTAGAAATATTTTATGGTTTTTATAGTGAATTTGTTGTCTTTTTTAACTCAGAGATTTTTTTTGGATATTATAGTGAAAATGTTGAGGTTTTTTAACTTGGAACTTTTTTTTATGGTTTTTATAGTGAAATTGTTGAGTTTTCTAACCTGGAACTTATTTAAATGGTTTTACAGTGAAATTGTCGAGTTTATTTAGCTTGGAACTTATTTAAATGGTTTTCAGAGTGAAATTGTTGAGTTTTTTTTAACTTGGAACTTTTTTTTATGTTTTTTATAGTAAAATTGTTGAGTTTTTCTAACTTGGAACTTATTTAAATGGATTCTACAATGAAATTGTTGAGTTTTTTAACTTGGAACTTTATTTTATGGTATTTAGAGTGAAATTGAAGAGTTTATTAACTTGGAAATGTTTTATGGTTTTTATAGTGAATTTGTTGAGTTTTTTAAATTGGAAATGTTTTATGGTTTTTATAGTGAATTTGTTGAGTTTTTTAACTTGGAAATTTTTTATGGATTTGTGAAATTATTGAGTTTTTTTAACTTGGAACTTTTTTTTATGGTTTTTATAGTGAAATTGTTGTGTTTTCTAATTTGGAACTGATTTAAATGGTTTTTATAGTTAAATATTTGAGTTTTTTTTCACTTGGAACTTTTTTTTTATGGTTTTATAGTGAAATTGTTGAGTTTTTTTAACTTGGAACTTTTTATTTTATGATTTTTATTGTGAAATTGTTGAGTTTTTTTAGCTTGGAACTTATTTAAATGGTTTTAATAGTGAAATTGTTGAGTTTTTTTAACTTGGATCTTTTTTATGGTTTTTATAGTGAATTTGTTGAGTTTTTTTAACTTGGAACTTTATTTTATGGTTTTATAGTAAAATTGTAGAGTTTTTTTGCTTGGAAATATTTTATGGTTTTTATAGTGAATTTGTTGAGTTTTTTGACTTGGAGATTTTATATGGATTAGTGAAATTGTTGAGTTTTTTTAACTTGGAACTTATTTAAATGGTTTTTAGAGTGAAATTGTTGTGTTTTTTAACTTGGAACTTTATTTTATGGTATATATCGTGAAATTGAAGAGTTTTTTAACTTGGAAATATTTTATGGTTTTTATAGTGAATTTGTTGTCTTTTTTAACTCAGAGATTTTTTTTGGATATTATAGTGAAAATGTTGAGGTTTTTTAACTTGGAACTTTTTTTATGGTTTTTATAGTTAAATTGTTGAGTTTTCTAACCCGGAACTTACTTAAATGGTTTTTACAGTGAAATTGTCGAGTTTATTTAACTTGGAACTTATTTAAATGGTTTTTAGAGTGAAATTGTTGAGTTTTTTTTAACTTGGAACTTTTTTTTATGGTTTTTATAGTGAAATTGTTGAGTTTTTCTAACTTGGAACTTATTTAAATGGATTCTACAATGAAATTGTTGAGTTTTTTTAACTTGGAACTTTATTTTATGGTATTTAGAGTTAAATTGAAGAGTTTATTAACTTGGAAATGTTTTATGGTTTTTATAGTGAATTTGTTGAGTTTTTTAACTTGGAAATTTTTTATGGATTTGTGAAATTATTGAGTTTTTTTAACTTGGAACTTTTTTTATGGTTTTTATAGTGAAATTGTTGTGTTTTCTAGTTTGGAACTGATTTAAATGGTTTTATAGTTAAATATTTGAGTTTTTTTTCACTTGGAACTTTTTTTTTATGGTTTTTATAGTGAAATTGTTGAGTTTTTTTAACTTGGAACTTTTTTTTTATGATTTTTATTGTGAAATTGTTGAGTTTTTTTAACTTGGAACTTATTTAAATGGTTTTAATAGTGAAATTGTTGAGTTTTTTTAACTTGGATCTTTTTTATGGTTTTTATAGTGAATTTGTTGAGTTTTTTAACTTGGAACTTTATTTTATGGTTTTATAGTAAAATTGTAGAGTTTTTTAGCTTGGAAATATTTTATGGTTTTTATAGTGAATTTGTTGCGTTTTTTGACTTGGAGATTTTATATGGATTAGTGAAATTGTTGAGTTTTTTTAACTTGGAACTTATTTAAATGGTTTTTAGAGTGAAATTGTTGTGTTTTTTAACTTGGAACTTTATTTTATGGTATTTATAGTGAAATTGAAGAGTTTTTTAACTTGGAAATATTTTATGGTTTTTATAGTGAATTTGTTGTGTTTTTTAACTCAGAGATTTTTTTTAGATATTATAGTGAAAATATTGAGGTTTTTTAACTTGGAACTTTTTTTATGGTTTTTATAGTGAAATTATTGAGTTTTCTAACCCGGAACTTACTTAAATGGTTTTTACAGTGAAATTGTCGAGTTTATTTAACTTGGAACTTATTTAAATGGTTTTTAGAGTGAAATTGTTGAGTTTTTTTTAACTTGGAACTTTTTTTTTATGGTTTTTATATTGAAATTGTTGAGTTTTTCTAACTTGGAACTTATTTAAATGGATTCTACAATGAAATTGTTGAGTTTTTTAACTTGGAACTTTATTTTATGGTATTTAGAGTTAAATTGAAGAGTTTATTAACTTGGAAATGTTTTATGGTTTTTATAGTGAATTTGTTGAGTTTTTTAACTTGGAAATTTTTTATGGATTTGTGAAATTATTGAATTTTTTTAACTTGGAACTTTTTTTATTGTTTTTATAGTGAAATTGTTGTGTTTTCTAATTTGGAACTAATTTAAATGGTTTTTATAGTTAAATATTTGAGTTTTTTTTCACTTGGAACTTTTTTTTTATGGTTTTTATAGTGAAATTGATGAGTTTTTAATCTTGGAACTTTTTTTTTATGATTTTTATTGTGAAATTGTTGAGTTTTTTTAACTTGGAACTTATTTAAATGGTTTTAATAGTGAAATTGTTGAGTTTTTTTATCTTGGATCTTTTTTATGGTTTTTATAGTGAATTTGTTGAGTTTTTTAACTTGGAACTTTATTTTATGGTATTTATAGTAAAATTGTAGAGATTTTTAGCTTGGAAATATTTTATGTTTTTTATAGTGAATTTGTTGTCTTTTTTAACTCAGAGATTTTTTTTTGGATATTATAGTGAAAATGTTGAGGTTTTTTAACTTGGAACTTTTTTTATGGTTTTTATAGTGAAATTGTTGAGTTTTCTAACCTGGAACTTATTTAAATGGTTGTCGAGTTTATTTAGCGTGGAACTTATTTAAATGGTTTTTAGAGTGAAATTGTCGAGTTTTTTTTAACTTGGAACTTTTTTTTATGGTTTTTATAGTGAAATTGTTGAGTTTTTCTAACTTGGAACTTATTTAAATGGATTCTACAATGAAATTGTTGAGTTTTTTAACTTGGAACTTTATTTTATGGTATTTAGAGTGAAATTGAAGAGTTTATTAACTTGGAAATGTTTTATGGTTTTTATAGTGAATTTGTTGAGTTTTTTAAATTGGAAATGTTTTATGGTTTTTATAGTGAATTTGTTGAGTTTTTTAACTTGGAAATTTTTTATGGATTTGTGAAATTATTGAGTTTTTTTAACTTGGAACTTTTTTTATGGTTTTTATAGTGAAATTGTTGTGTTTTCTAGTTTGGAACTGATTTAAATGGTTTTTATAGTTAAATATTTGAGTTTTTTTTCACTTGGAACTTTTTTTTTATGGTTTTTATAGTGAAATTGTTGAGTTTTTTTAACTTGGAACTTTTTTTTTATGATTTTTATTGTGAAATTGTTGAGTTTTTTTAACTTGGAACTTATTTAAATGGTTTTAATAGTGAAATTGTTGAGTTTTTTTAACTTGGATCTTTTTTATGGTTTTTATAGTGAATTTGTTGAGTTTTTTAACTTGGAACTTTATTTTATGGTTTTATAGTAAAATTGTAGAGTTTTTTAACTTGGAAATATTTTATGGTTTTTATAGTGAATTTGTTGCGTTTTTTGACTTGGAGATTTTATATGGATTAGTGAAATTGTTGAGTTTTTTTAACTTGGAACTTATTTAAATGGTTTTTAGAGTGAAATTGTTGTGTTTTTTAACTTGGAACTTTATTTTATGGTATTTATAGTGAAATTGAAGAGTTTTTTAACTTGGAAATATTTTATGGTTTTTATAGTGAATTTGTTGTGTTTTTTAACTCAGAGATTTTTTTTAGATATTATAGTGAAAATATTGAGGTTTTTTAACTTGGAACTTTTTTTATGGGTTTTATAGTGAAATTATTGAGTTTTCTAACCCGGAACTTACTTAAATGGTTTTTACAGTGAAATTGTCGAATTTATTTAACTTGGAACTTATTTAAATGGTTTTTAGAGTGAAATTGTTGAGTTTTTTTTAACTTGGAACTTTTTTTTATGGTTTTTATATTGAAATTGTTGAGTTTTTCTAACTTGGAACTTATTTAAATGGATTCTACAATGAAATTGTTGAGTTTTTTAACTTGGAACTTTATTTTATGGTATTTAGAGTTAAATTGAAGAGTTTATTAACTTGGAAATGTTTTATGGTTTTTATAGTGAATTTGTTGAGTTTTTTAACTTGGAAATTTTTTATGGATTTGTGAAATTATTGAATTTTTTTAACTTGGAACTTTTTTTATGGTTTTTATAGTGAAATTGTTGTGTTTTCTAATTTGGAACTAATTTAAATGGTTTTTATAGTTAAATATTTGAGTTTTTTTTCACTTGGAACTTTTTTTTTATGGTTTTTATAGTGAAATTGATGAGTTTTTTATCTTGGAACTTTTTTTTTATGATTTTTATTGTGAAATTGTTGAGTTTTTTTAACTTGGAACTTATTTAAATGGTTTTAATAGTGAAATTGTTGAGTTTTTTTATCTTGGATCTTTTTTATGGTTTTTATAGTGAATTTGTTGAGTTTTTTAACTTGGAACTTTATTTTATGGTATTTATAGTAAAATTGTAGAGATTTTTAGCTTGGAAATATTTTATGTTTTTTATAGTGAATTTGTTGTCTTTTTTAACTCAGAGATTTTTTTTTGGATATTATAGTGAAAATGTTGAGGTTTTTTAACTTGGAACTTTTTTTATGGTTTTTATAGTGAAATTGTTGAGTTTTCTAACCTGGAACTTATTTAAATGGTTGTCGAGTTTATTTAGCGTGGAACTTATTTAAATGGTTTTTAGAGTGAAATTGTTGAGTTTTTTTTAACTTGGAACTTTTTTTTATGGTTTTTATAGTGAAATTGTTGAGTTTTTCTAACTTGGAACTTATTTAAATGGATTCTACAATGAAATTGTTGAGTTTTTTAACTTGGAACTTTATTTTATGGTATTTAGAGTGAAATTGAAGAGTTTATTAACTTGGAAATGTTTTATGGTTTTTATAGTGAATTTGTTGAGTTTTTTAAATTAGAAATGTTTTATGGTTTTTATAGTGAATTTGTTGAGTTTTTTAACTTGGAAATTTTTTATGGATTTGTGAAATTATTGAGTTTTTTTAACTTGGAACTTTTTTTTATGGTTTTTATAGTGAAATTGTTGTGTTTTCTAGTTTGGAACTGATTTAAATGGTTTTTATAGTTAAATATTTGAGTTTTTTTTCACTTGGAACTTTTTTTTTATGGTTTTTATAGTGAAATTGTTGAGTTTTTTTAACTTGGAACTTTTTTTTTATGATTTTTATTGTGAAATTGTTGAGTTTTTTTAACTTGGAACTTATTTAAATGGTTTTAATAGTGAAATTGTTGAGTTTTTTTAACTTGGATCTTTTTTATGGTTTTTATAGTGAATTTGTTGAGTTTTTTAACTTGGAACTTTATTTTATGGTTTTATAGTAAAATTGTAGAGTTTTTTAGCTTGGAAATATTGTATGGTTTTTATAGTGAATTTGTTGCGTTTTTTTGACTTGGAGATTTTATATGGATTAGTGAAATTGTTGAGTTTTTTTAACTTGGAACTTATTTAAATGGTTTTTAGAGTGAAATTGTTGTGTTTTTTAACTTGGAACTTTATTTTATGGTATATATCGTGAAATTGAAGAGTTTTTTAACTTAGAAATATTTTATGGTTTTTATAGTGAATTTGTTGTCTTTTTTAACTCAGAGATTTTTTTTGGATATTATAGTGAAAATGTTGAGGTTTTTTAACTTGGAACTTTTTTTTATGGTTTTTATAGTGAAATTGTTGAGTTTTCTAACCTGGAACTTATTTAAATGGTTTTACAGTGAAATTGTCGAGTTTATTTAGCTTGGAACTTATTTAAATGGTTTTCAGAGTGAAATTGTTGAGTTTTTTTTAACTTGGAACTTTTTTTTATGTTTTTTATAGTAAAATTGTTGAGTTTTTCTAACTTGGAACTTATTTAAATGGATTCTACAATGAAATTGTTGAGTTTTTTAACTTGGAACTTTATTTTATGGTATTTAGAGTGAAATTGAAGAGTTTATTAACTTGGAAATGTTTTATGGTTTTTATAGTGAATTTGTTGAGTTTTTTAAATTGGAAATGTTTTATGGTTTTTATAGTGAATTTGTTGAGTTTTTTAACTTGGAAATTTTTTATGGATTTGTGAAATTATTGAGTTTTTTTAACTTGGAACTTTTTTTTATGGTTTTTATAGTGAAATTGTTGTGTTTTCTAATTTGGAACTGATTTAAATGGTTTTTATAGTTAAATATTTGAGTTTTTTTTCACTTGGAACTTTTTTTTTATGGTTTTATAGTGAAATTGTTGAGTTTTTTTAACTTGGAACTTTTTATTTTATGATTTTTATTGTGAAATTGTTGAGTTTTTTTAGCTTGGAACTTATTTAAATGGTTTTAATAGTGAAATTGTTGAGTTTTTTTAACTTGGATCTTTTTTATGGTTTTTATAGTGAATTTGTTGAGTTTTTTTAACTTGGAACTTTATTTTATGGTTTTATAGTAAAATTGTAGAGTTTTTTTGCTTGGAAATATTTTATGGTTTTTATAGTGAATTTGTTGAGTTTTTTGACTTGGAGATTTTATATGGATTAGTGAAATTGTTGAGTTTTTTTAACTTGGAACTTATTTAAATGGTTTTTAGAGTGAAATTGTTGTGTTTTTTAACTTGGAACTTTATTTTATGGTATATATCGTGAAATTGAAGAGTTTTTTAACTTGGAAATATTTTATGGTTTTTATAGTGAATTTGTTGTCTTTTTTAACTCAGAGATTTTTTTTGGATATTATAGTGAAAATGTTGAGGTTTTTTAACTTGGAACTTTTTTTATGGTTTTTATAGTTAAATTGTTGAGTTTTCTAACCCGGAACTTACTTAAATGGTTTTTACAGTGAAATTGTCGAGTTTATTTAACTTGGAACTTATTTAAATGGTTTTTAGAGTGAAATTGTTGAGTTTTTTTTAACTTGGAACTTTTTTTTATGGTTTTTATAGTGAAATTGTTGAGTTTTTCTAACTTGGAACTTATTTAAATGGATTCTACAATGAAATTGTTGAGTTTTTTTAACTTGGAACTTTATTTTATGGTATTTAGAGTTAAATTGAAGAGTTTATTAACTTGGAAATGTTTTATGGTTTTTATAGTGAATTTGTTGAGTTTTTTAACTTGGAAATTTTTTATGGATTTGTGAAATTATTGAGTTTTTTTAACTTGGAACTTTTTTTATGGTTTTTATAGTGAAATTGTTGTGTTTTCTAGTTTGGAACTGATTTAAATGGTTTTATAGTTAAATATTTGAGTTTTTTTTCACTTGGAACTTTTTTTTTATGGTTTTTATAGTGAAATTGTTGAGTTTTTTTAACTTGGAACTTTTTTTTTATGATTTTTATTGTGAAATTGTTGAGTTTTTTTAACTTGGAACTTATTTAAATGGTTTTAATAGTGAAATTGTTGAGTTTTTTTAACTTGGATCTTTTTTATGGTTTTTATAGTGAATTTGTTGAGTTTTTTAACTTGGAACTTTATTTTATGGTTTTATAGTAAAATTGTAGAGTTTTTTAGCTTGGAAATATTTTATGGTTTTTATAGTGAATTTGTTGCGTTTTTTGACTTGGAGATTTTATATGGATTAGTGAAATTGTTGAGTTTTTTTAACTTGGAACTTATTTAAATGGTTTTTAGAGTGAAATTGTTGTGTTTTTTAACTTGGAACTTTATTTTATGGTATTTATAGTGAAATTGAAGAGTTTTTTAACTTGGAAATATTTTATGGTTTTTATAGTGAATTTGTTGTGTTTTTTAACTCAGAGATTTTTTTTAGATATTATAGTGAAAATATTGAGGTTTTTTAACTTGGAACTTTTTTTATGGTTTTTATAGTGAAATTATTGAGTTTTCTAACCCGGAACTTACTTAAATGGTTTTTACAGTGAAATTGTCGAGTTTATTTAACTTGGAACTTATTTAAATGGTTTTTAGAGTGAAATTGTTGAGTTTTTTTTAACTTGGAACTTTTTTTTTATGGTTTTTATATTGAAATTGTTGAGTTTTTCTAACTTGGAACTTATTTAAATGGATTCTACAATGAAATTGTTGAGTTTTTTAACTTGGAACTTTATTTTATGGTATTTAGAGTTAAATTGAAGAGTTTATTAACTTGGAAATGTTTTATGGTTTTTATAGTGAATTTGTTGAGTTTTTTAACTTGGAAATTTTTTATGGATTTGTGAAATTATTGAATTTTTTTAACTTGGAACTTTTTTTATGGTTTTTATAGTGAAATTGTTGTGTTTTCTAATTTGGAACTAATTTAAATGGTTTTTATAGTTAAATATTTGAGTTTTTTTTCACTTGGAACTTTTTTTTTATGGTTTTTATAGTGAAATTGATGAGTTTTTTATCTTGGAACTTTTTTTTTATGATTTTTATTGTGAAATTGTTGAGTTTTTTTAACTTGGAACTTATTTAAATGGTTTTAATAGTGAAATTGTTGAGTTTTTTTATCTTGGATCTTTTTTATGGTTTTTATAGTGAATTTGTTGAGTTTTTTAACTTGGAACTTTATTTTATGGTATTTATAGTAAAATTGTAGAGATTTTTAGCTTGGAAATATTTTATGTTTTTTATAGTGAATTTGTTGTCTTTTTTAACTCAGAGATTTTTTTTTGGATATTATAGTGAAAATGTTGAGGTTTTTTAACTTGGAACTTTTTTTATGGTTTTTATAGTGAAATTGTTGAGTTTTCTAACCTGGAACTTATTTAAATGGTTGTCGAGTTTATTTAGCGTGGAACTTATTTAAATGGTTTTTAGAGTGAAATTGTTGAGTTTTTTTTAACTTGGAACTTTTTTTTATGGTTTTTATAGTGAAATTGTTGAGTTTTTCTAACTTGGAACTTATTTAAATGTATTCTACAATGAAATTGTTGAGTTTTTTAACTTGGAACTTTATTTTATGGTATTTAGAGTGAAATTGAAGAGTTTATTAACTTGGAAATGTTTTATGGTTTTTATAGTGAATTTGTTGAGTTTTTTAAATTGGAAATGTTTTATGGTTTTTATAGTGAATTTGTTGAGTTTTTTAACTTGGAAATTTTTTATGGATTTGTGAAATTATTGAGTTTTTTTAACTTGGAACTTTTTTTTATGGTTTTTATAGTGAAATTGTTGTGTTTTCTAGTTTGGAACTGATTTAAATGGTTTTTATAGTTAAATATTTGAGTTTTTTTTCACTTGGAACTTTTTTTTTATGGTTTTTATAGTGAAATTGTTGAGTTTTTTTAACTTGGAACTTTTTTTTTATGATTTTTATTGTGAAATTGTTGAGTTTTTTTAACTTGGAACTTATTTAAATGGTTTTAATAGTGAAATTGTTGAGTTTTTTTAACTTGGATCTTTTTTATGGTTTTTATAGTGAATTTGTTGAGTTTTTTAACTTGGAACTTTATTTTATGGTTTTATAGTAAAATTGTAGAGTTTTTTAGCTTGGAAATATTTTATGGTTTTTATAGTGAATTTGTTGCGTTTTTTAACTTGGAGATTTTATATGGATTAGTGAAATTGTTGAGTTTTTTTAACTTGGAACTTATTTAAATGGTTTTTAGAGTGAAATTGTTGTGTTTTTTAACTTGGAACTTTATTTTATGGTATATATCGTGAAATTGAAGAGTTTTTTAACTTAGAAATATTTTATGGTTTTTATAGTGAATTTGTTGTCTTTTTTAACTCAGAGATTTTTTTTGGATATTATAGTGAAAATGTTGAGGTTTTTTAACTTGGAACTTTTTTTTATGGTTTTTATAGTGAAATTGTTGAGTTTTCTAACCTGGAACTTATTTAAATGGTTTTACAGTGAAATTGTCGAGTTTATTTAGCTTGGAACTTATTTAAATGGTTTTCAGAGTGAAATTGTTGAGTTTTTTTTAACTTGGAACTTTTTTTTATGTTTTTTATAGTAAAATTGTTGAGTTTTTCTAACTTGGAACTTATTTAAATGGATTCTACAATGAAATTGTTGAGTTTTTTAACTTGGAACTTTATTTTATGGTATTTAGAGTGAAATTGAAGAGTTTATTAACTTGGAAATGTTTTATGGTTTTTATAGTGAATTTGTTGAGTTTTTTAAATTGGAAATGTTTTATGGTTTTTATAGTGAATTTGTTGAGTTTTTTAACTTGGAAATTTTTTATGGATTTGTGAAATTATTGAGTTTTTTTAACTTGGAACTTTTTTTTATGGTTTTTATAGTGAAATTGTTGTGTTTTCTAATTTGGAACTGATTTAAATGGTTTTTATAGTTAAATATTTGAGTTTTTTTTCACTTGGAACTTTTTTTTTATGGTTTTATAGTGAAATTGTTGAGTTTTTTTAACTTGGAACTTTTTATTTTATGATTTTTATTGTGAAATTGTTGAGTTTTTTTAGCTTGGAACTTATTTAAATGGTTTTAATAGTGAAATTGTTGAGTTTTTTTAACTTGGATCTTTTTTATGGTTTTTATAGTGAATTTGTTGAGTTTTTTTAACTTGGAACTTTATTTTATGGTTTTATAGTAAAATTGTAGAGTTTTTTTGCTTGGAAATATTTTATGGTTTTTATAGTGAATTTGTTGAGTTTTTTGACTTGGAGATTTTATATGGATTAGTGAAATTGTTGAGTTTTTTTAACTTGGAACTTATTTAAATGGTTTTTAGAGTGAAATTGTTGTGTTTTTTAACTTGGAACTTTATTTTATGGTATATATCGTGAAATTGAAGAGTTTTTTAACTTGGAAATATTTTATGGTTTTTATAGTGAATTTGTTGTCTTTTTTAACTCAGAGATTTTTTTTGGATATTATAGTGAAAATGTTGAGGTTTTTTAACTTGGAACTTTTTTTATGGTTTTTATAGTGAAATTGTTGAGTTTTCTAACCCGGAACTTACTTAAATGGTTTTTACAGTGAAATTGTCGAGTTTATTTAACTTGGAACTTATTTAAATGGTTTTTAGAGTGAAATTGTTGAGTTTTTTTTAACTTGGAACTTTTTTTTATGGTTTTTATATTGAAATTGTTGAGTTTTTCTAACTTGGAACTTATTTAAATGGATTCTACAATGAAATTGTTGAGTTTTTTTAACTTGGAACTTTATTTTATGGTATTTAGAGTTAAATTGAAGAGTTTATTAACTTGGAAATGTTTTATGGTTTTTATAGTGAATTTGTTGAGTTTTTTAACTTGGAAATTTTTTATGGATTTGTGAAATTATTGAGTTTTTTTAACTTGGAACTTTTTTTATGGTTTTTATAGTGAAATTGTTGTGTTTTCTAGTTTGGAACTGATTTAAATGGTTTTATAGTTAAATATTTGAGTTTTTTTTCACTTGGAACTTTTTTTTTATGGTTTTTATAGTGAAATTGTTGAGTTTTTTTAACTTGGAACTTTTTTTTTATGATTTTTATTGTGAAATTGTTGAGTTTTTTTAACTTGGAACTTATTTAAATGGTTTTAATAGTGAAATTGTTGAGTTTTTTTAACTTGGATCTTTTTTATGGTTTTTATAGTGAATTTGTTGAGTTTTTTAACTTGGAACTTTATTTTATGGTTTTATAGTAAAATTGTAGAGTTTTTTAGCTTGGAAATATTTTATGGTTTTTATAGTGAATTTGTTGCGTTTTTTGACTTGGAGATTTTATATGGATTAGTGAAATTGTTGAGTTTTTTTAACTTGGAACTTATTTAAATGGTTTTTAGAGTGAAATTGTTGTGTTTTTTAACTTGGAACTTTATTTTATGGTATTTATAGTGAAATTGAAGAGTTTTTTAACTTGGAAATATTTTATGGTTTTTATAGTGAATTTGTTGTGTTTTTTAACTCAGAGATTTTTTTTAGATATTATAGTGAAAATATTGAGGTTTTTTAACTTGGAACTTTTTTTATGGTTTTTATAGTGAAATTATTGAGTTTTCTAACCCGGAACTTACTTAAATGGTTTTTACAGTGAAATTGTCGAGTTTATTTAACTTGGAACTTATTTAAATGGTTTTTAGAGTGAAATTGTTGAGTTTTTTTTAACTTGGAACTTTTTTTTTATGGTTTTTATATTGAAATTGTTGAGTTTTTCTAACTTGGAACTTATTTAAATGGATTCTACAATGAAATTGTTGAGTTTTTTAACTTGGAACTTTATTTTATGGTATTTAGAGTTAAATTGAAGAGTTTATTAACTTGGAAATGTTTTATGGTTTTTATAGTGAATTTGTTGAGTTTTTTAACTTGGAAATTTTTTATGGATTTGTGAAATTATTGAATTTTTTTAACTTGGTTCTTTTTTTATGGTTTTTATAGTGAAATTGTTGTGTTTTCTAACTTGGAACTAATTTAAATGGTTTTTATAGTTAAATATTTGAGTTTTTTTTCACTTGGAACTTTTTTTTTATGGTTTTTATAGTGAAATTGTTGAGTTTTTTATCTTGGAACTTTTTTTTATGATTTTTATTGTGAAATTGTTGAGTTTTTTTAACTTGGAACTTATTTAAATGGTTTTAATAGTGAAATTGTTGAGTTTTTTTATCTTGGATCTTTTTTATGGTTTTTATAGTGAATTTGTTGAGTTTTTTAACTTGGAACTTTATTTTATGGTATTTATAGTAAAATTGTAGAGATTTTTAGCTTGGAAATATTTTATGTTTTTTATAGTGAATTTGTTGTCTTTTTTAACTCAGAGATTTTTTTTTGGATATTATAGTGAAAATGTTGAGGTTTTTTAACTTGGAACTTTTTTTATGGTTTTTATAGTGAAATTGTTGAGTTTTCTAACCTGGAACTTATTTAAATGGTTGTCGAGTTTATTTAGCGTGGAACTTATTTAAATGGTTTTTAGAGTGAAATTGTCGAGTTTTTTTTAACTTGGAACTTTTTTTTTATGGTTTTTATAGTGAAATTGTTGAGTTTTTCTAACTTGGAACTTATTTAAATGGATTCTACAATGAAATTGTTGAGTTTTTTAACTTGGAACTTTATTTTATGGTATTTAGAGTGAAATTGAAGAGTTTATTAACTTGGAAATGTTTTATGGTTTTTATAGTGAATTTGTTGAGTTTTTTAAATTGGAAATGTTTTATGGTTTTTATAGTGAATTTGTTGAGTTTTTTAACTTGGAAATTTTTTATGGATTTGTGAAATTATTGAGTTTTTTTAACTTGGAACTTTTTTTATGGTTTTTATAGTGAAATTGTTGTGTTTTCTAGTTTGGAACTGATTTAAATGGTTTTTATAGTTAAATATTTGAGTTTTTTTTCACTTGGAACTTTTTTTTTATGGTTTTTATAGTGAAATTGTTGAGTTTTTTTAACTTGGAACTTTTTTTTTATGATTTTTATTGTGAAATTGTTGAGTTTTTTTAACTTGGAACTTATTTAAATGGTTTTAATAGTGAAATTGTTGAGTTTTTTTAACTTGGATCTTTTTTATGGTTTTTATAGTGAATTTGTTGAGTTTTTTAACTTGGAACTTTATTTTATGGTTTTATAGTAAAATTGTAGAGTTTTTTAGCTTGGAAATATTTTATGGTTTTTATAGTGAATTTGTTGCGTTTTTTAACTTGGAGATTTTATATGGATAAGGAAATTGTTGAGTTTTTTTAACTTGGAACTTATTTAAATGGTTTTTAGAGTGAAATTGTTGTGTTTTTTAACTTGGAACTTTATTTTATGGTATATATCGTGAAATTGAAGAGTTTTTTAACTTAGAAATATTTTATGGTTTTTATAGTGAATTTGTTGTCTTTTTTAACTCAGAGATTTTTTTTGGATATTATAGTGAAAATGTTGAGGTTTTTTAACTTGGAACTTTTTTTTATGGTTTTTATAGTGAAATTGTTGAGTTTTCTAACCTGGAACTTATTTAAATGGTTTTACAGTGAAATTGTCGAGTTTATTTAGCTTGGAACTTATTTAAATGGTTTTCAGAGTGAAATTGTTGAGTTTTTTTTAACTTGGAACTTTTTTTTATGTTTTTTATAGTAAAATTGTTGAGTTTTTCTAACTTGGAACTTATTTAAATGGATTCTACAATGAAATTGTTGAGTTTTTTAACTTGGAACTTTATTTTATGGTATTTAGAGTGAAATTGAAGAGTTTATTAACTTGGAAATGTTTTATGGTTTTTATAGTGAATTTGTTGAGTTTTTTAAATTGGAAATGTTTTATGGTTTTTATAGTGAATTTGTTGAGTTTTTTAACTTGGAAATTTTTTATGGATTTGTGAAATTATTGAGTTTTTTTAACTTGGAACTTTTTTTTATGGTTTTTATAGTGAAATTGTTGTGTTTTCTAATTTGGAACTGATTTAAATGGTTTTTATAGTTAAATATTTGAGTTTTTTTTCACTTGGAACTTTTTTTTTATGGTTTTATAGTGAAATTGTTGAGTTTTTTTAACTTGGAACTTTTTATTTTATGATTTTTATTGTGAAATTGTTGAGTTTTTTTAGCTTGGAACTTATTTAAATGGTTTTAATAGTGAAATTGTTGAGTTTTTATAACTTGGATCTTTTTTATGGTTTTTATAGTGAATTTGTTGAGTTTTTTTAACTTGGAACTTTATTTTATGGTTTTATAGTAAAATTGTAGAGTTTTTTAGCTTGGAAATATTTTATGGTTTTTATAGTGAATTTGTTGAGTTTTTTGACTTGGAGATTTTATATGGATTAGTGAAATTGTTGAGTTTTTTTAACTTGGAACTTATTTAAATGGTTTTTAGAGTGAAATTGTAGTGTTTTTTAACTTGGAAATTTATTTTATGGTATATATCGTGAAATTGAAGAGTTTTTTAACTTGGAAATATTTTATGGTTTTTATAGTGAATTTGTTGTCTTTTTTAACTAAGAGATTTTTTTTGGATATTATAGTGAAAATGTTGAGGTTTTTTAACTTGGAACTTTTTTTTATGGTTTTTATAGTGAAATTGTTGAGTTTTCTAACCTGGAACTAATTTAAATGGTTTTTACAGTGAAATTGTCGAGTTTATTTTAACTTGGAACTTTTTTTTATGGTTTTTATAGTGAAATTGTTGAGTTTTTCTAACTTTGAACTTATTTAAATGGATTCTACAATGAAATTGTTGAGTTTTTTAACTTGGAACTTTATTTTATGGTATTTAGAGTGAAATTGAAGAGTTTATTAACTTGGAAATGTTTTATGGTTTTTATAGTGAATTTGTTGAGTTTTTTAAATTGGAATTATTTTATGGTTTTTATAGTGAATTTGTTGAGTTTTTTAACTTGGAAATTTTTTATGGATTTGTGAAATTATTGAGTTTTTTTAACTTGGAACTTTTTTTATGGTTTTTATAGTGAAATTGTTGTGTTTTCTAGTTTGGAACTGATTTAAATGGTTTTTATAGTTAAATATTTGAGTTTTTTTTCACTTGGAACTTTTTTTTTATGGTTTTTATAGTGAAATTGTTGAGTTTTTTTAACTTGGAACTTTTTTTTTATGATTTTTATTGTGAAATTGTTGAGTTTTTTTAACTTGGAACTTATTTAAATGGTTTTAATAGTGAAATTGTTGAGTTTTTTTAACTTGGATCTTTTTTATGGTTTTTATAGTGAATTTGTTGAGTTTTTTAACTTGGAACTTTATTTTATGGTTTTATAGTAAAATTGTAGAGTTTTTTAGCTTGGAAATATTTTATGGTTTTTATAGTGAATTTGTTGCGTTTTTTGACTTGGAGATTTTATATGGATTAGTGAAATTGTTGAGTTTTTTTAACTTGGAACTTATTTAAATGGTTTTTAGAGTGAAATTGTTGTGTTTTTTAACTTGGAACTTTATTTTATGGTATTTATAGTGAAATTGAAGAGTTTTTTAACTTGGAAATATTTTATGGTTTTTATAGTGAATTTGTTGTGTTTTTTAACTCAGAGATTTTTTTTAGATATTATAGTGAAAATATTGAGGTTTTTTAACTTGGAACTTTTTTTATGGTTTTTATAGTGAAATTATTGAGTTTTCTAACCCGGAACTTACTTAAATGGTTTTTACAGTGAAATTGTCGAGTTTATTTAACTTGGAACTTATTTAAATGGTTTTTAGAGTGAAATTGTTGAGTTTTTTTTAACTTGGAACTTTTTTTTTATGGTTTTTATATTGAAATTGTTGAGTTTTTCTAACTTGGAACTTATTTAAATGGATTCTACAATGAAATTGTTGAGTTTTTTAACTTGGAACTTTATTTTATGGTATTTAGAGTTAAATTGAAGAGTTTATTAACTTGGAAATGTTTTATGGTTTTTATAGTGAATTTGTTGAGTTTTTTAACTTGGAAATTTTTTATGGATTTGTGAAATTATTGAATTTTTTTAACTTGGAACTTTTTTTATGGTTTTTATAGTGAAATTGTTGTGTTTTCTAATTTGGAACTAATTTAAATGGTTTTTATAGTTAAATATTTGAGTTTTTTTTCACTTGGAACTTTTTTTTTATGGTTTTTATAGTGAAATTGATGAGTTTTTTATCTTGGAACTTTTTTTTTATGATTTTTATTGTGAAATTGTTGAGTTTTTTTAACTTGGAACTTATTTAAATGGTTTTAATAGTGAAATTGTTGAGTTTTTTTATCTTGGATCTTTTTTATGGTTTTTATAGTGAATTTGTTGAGTTTTTTAACTTGGAACTTTATTTTATGGTATTTATAGTAAAATTGTAGAGATTTTTAGCTTGGAAATATTTTATGTTTTTTATAGTGAATTTGTTGTCTTTTTTAACTCAGAGATTTTTTTTTGGATATTATAGTGAAAATGTTGAGGTTTTTTAACTTGGAACTTTTTTTATGGTTTTTATAGTGAAATTGTTGAGTTTTCTAACCTGGAACTTATTTAAATGGTTGTCGAGTTTATTTAGCGTGGAACTTATTTAAATGGTTTTTAGAGTGAAATTGTTGAGTTTTTTTTAACTTGGAACTTTTTTTTATGGTTTTTATAGTGAAATTGTTGAGTTTTTCTAACTTGGAACTTATTTAAATGTATTCTACAATGAAATTGTTGAGTTTTTTAACTTGGAACTTTATTTTATGGTATTTAGAGTGAAATTGAAGAGTTTATTAACTTGGAAATGTTTTATGGTTTTTATAGTGAATTTGTTGAGTTTTTTAAATTGGAAATGTTTTATGGTTTTTATAGTGAATTTGTTGAGTTTTTTAACTTGGAAATTTTTTATGGATTTGTGAAATTATTGAGTTTTTTTAACTTGGAACTTTTTTTTATGGTTTTTATAGTGAAATTGTTGTGTTTTCTAGTTTGGAACTGATTTAAATGGTTTTTATAGTTAAATATTTGAGTTTTTTTTCACTTGGAACTTTTTTTTTATGGTTTTTATAGTGAAATTGTTGAGTTTTTTTAACTTGGAACTTTTTTTTTATGATTTTTATTGTGAAATTGTTGAGTTTTTTTAACTTGGAACTTATTTAAATGGTTTTAATAGTGAAATTGTTGAGTTTTTTTAACTTGGATCTTTTTTATGGTTTTTATAGTGAATTTGTTGAGTTTTTTAACTTGGAACTTTATTTTATGGTTTTATAGTAAAATTGTAGAGTTTTTTAGCTTGGAAATATTGTATGGTTTTTATAGTGAATTTGTTGCGTTTTTTTGACTTGGAGATTTTATATGGATTAGTGAAATTGTTGAGTTTTTTTAACTTGGAACTTATTTAAATGGTTTTTAGAGTGAAATTGTTGTGTTTTTTAACTTGGAACTTTATTTTATGGTATATATCGTGAAATTGAAGAGTTTTTTAACTTAGAAATATTTTATGGTTTTTATAGTGAATTTGTTGTCTTTTTTAACTCAGAGATTTTTTTTGGATATTATAGTGAAAATGTTGAGGTTTTTTAACTTGGAACTTTTTTTTATGGTTTTTATAGTGAAATTGTTGAGTTTTCTAACCTGGAACTTATTTAAATGGTTTTACAGTGAAATTGTCGAGTTTATTTAGCTTGGAACTTATTTAAATGGTTTTCAGAGTGAAATTGTTGAGTTTTTTTTAACTTGGAACTTTTTTTTATGTTTTTTATAGTAAAATTGTTGAGTTTTTCTAACTTGGAACTTATTTAAATGGATTCTACAATGAAATTGTTGAGTTTTTTAACTTGGAACTTTATTTTATGGTATTTAGAGTGAAATTGAAGAGTTTATTAACTTGGAAATGTTTTATGGTTTTTATAGTGAATTTGTTGAGTTTTTTAAATTGGAAATGTTTTATGGTTTTTATAGTGAATTTGTTGAGTTTTTTAACTTGGAAATTTTTTATGGATTTGTGAAATTATTGAGTTTTTTTAACTTGGAACTTTTTTTTATGGTTTTTATAGTGAAATTGTTGTGTTTTCTAATTTGGAACTGATTTAAATGGTTTTTATAGTTAAATATTTGAGTTTTTTTTCACTTGGAACTTTTTTTTTATGGTTTTATAGTGAAATTGTTGAGTTTTTTTAACTTGGAACTTTTTATTTTATGATTTTTATTGTGAAATTGTTGAGTTTTTTTAGCTTGGAACTTATTTAAATGGTTTTAATAGTGAAATTGTTGAGTTTTTTTAACTTGGATCTTTTTTATGGTTTTTATAGTGAATTTGTTGAGTTTTTTTAACTTGGAACTTTATTTTATGGTTTTATAGTAAAATTGTAGAGTTTTTTTGCTTGGAAATATTTTATGGTTTTTATAGTGAATTTGTTGAGTTTTTTGACTTGGAGATTTTATATGGATTAGTGAAATTGTTGAGTTTTTTTAACTTGGAACTTATTTAAATGGTTTTTAGAGTGAAATTGTTGTGTTTTTTAACTTGGAACTTTATTTTATGGTATATATCGTGAAATTGAAGAGTTTTTTAACTTGGAAATATTTTATGGTTTTTATAGTGAATTTGTTGTCTTTTTTAACTCAGAGATTTTTTTTGGATATTATAGTGAAAATGTTGAGGTTTTTTAACTTGGAACTTTTTTTATGGTTTTTATAGTGAAATTGTTGAGTTTTCTAACCCGGAACTTACTTAAATGGTTTTTACAGTGAAATTGTCGAGTTTATTTAACTTGGAACTTATTTAAATGGTTTTTAGAGTGAAATTGTTGAGTTTTTTTTAACTTGGAACTTTTTTTTATGGTTTTTATATTGAAATTGTTGAGTTTTTCTAACTTGGAACTTATTTAAATGGATTCTACAATGAAATTGTTGAGTTTTTTTAACTTGGAACTTTATTTTATGGTATTTAGAGTTAAATTGAAGAGTTTATTAACTTGGAAATGTTTTATGGTTTTTATAGTGAATTTGTTGAGTTTTTTAACTTGGAAATTTTTTATGGATTTGTGAAATTATTGAGTTTTTTTAACTTGGAACTTTTTTTATGGTTTTTATAGTGAAATTGTTGTGTTTTCTAGTTTGGAACTGATTTAAATGGTTTTTATAGTTAAATATTTGAGTTTTTTTTCACTTGGAACTTTTTTTTTATGGTTTTTATAGTGAAATTGTTGAGTTTTTTTAACTTGGAACTTATTTTTTATGATTTTTATTGTGAAATTGTTGAGTTTTTTTAACTTGGAACTTATTTAAATGGTTTTAATAGTGAAATTGTTGAGTTTTTTTAACTTGGATCTTTTTTATGGTTTTTATAGTGAATTTGTTGAGTTTTTTAACTTGGAACTTTATTTTATGGTTTTATAGTAAAATTGTAGAGTTTTTTAGCTTGGAAATATTTTATGGTTTTTATAGTGAATTTGTTGCGTTTTTTGACTTGGAGATTTTATATGGATTAGTGAAATTGTTGAGTTTTTTTAACTTGGAACTTATTTAAATGGTTTTTAGAGTGAAATTGTTGTGTTTTTTAACTTGGAACTTTATTTTATGGTATTTATAGTGAAATTGAAGAGTTTTTTAACTTGGAAATATTTTATGGTTTTTATAGTGAATTTGTTGTGTTTTTTAACTCAGAGATTTTTTTTAGATATTATAGTGAAAATATTGAGGTTTTTTAACTTGGAACTTTTTTTATGGTTTTTATAGTGAAATTATTGAGTTTTCTAACCCGGAACTTACTTAAATGGTTTTTACAGTGAAATTGTCGAGTTTATTTAACTTGGAACTTATTTAAATGGTTTTTAGAGTGAAATTGTTGAGTTTTTTTTAACTTGGAACTTTTTTTTTATGGTTTTTATATTGAAATTGTTGAGTTTTTCTAACTTGGAACTTATTTAAATGGATTCTACAATGAAATTGTTGAGTTTTTTAACTTGGAACTTTATTTTATGGTATTTAGAGTTAAATTGAAGAGTTTATTAACTTGGAAATGTTTTATGGTTTTTATAGTGAATTTGTTGAGTTTTTTAACTTGGAAATTTTTTATGGATTTGTGAAATTATTGAATTTTTTTAACTTGGAACTTTTTTTATGGTTTTTATAGTGAAATTGTTGTGTTTTCTAATTTGGAACTAATTTAAATGGTTTTTATAGTTAAATATTTGAGTTTTTTTTCACTTGGAACTTTTTTTTTATGGTTTTTATAGTGAAATTGTTGAGTTTTTTATCTTGGAACTTTTTTTTATGATTTTTATTGTGAAATTGTTGAGTTTTTTTAACTTGGAACTTATTTAAATGGTTTTAATAGTGAAATTGTTGAGTTTTTTTATCTTGGATCTTTTTTATGGTTTTTATAGTGAATTTGTTGAGTTTTTTAACTTGGAACTTTATTTTATGGTATTTATAGTAAAATTGTAGAGATTTTTAGCTTGGAAATATTTTATGTTTTTTATAGTGAATTTGTTGTCTTTTTTAACTCAGAGATTTTTTTTTGGATATTATAGTGAAAATGTTGAGGTTTTTTAACTTGGAACTTTTTTTATGGTTTTTATAGTGAAATTGTTGAGTTTTCTAACCTGGAACTTATTTAAATGGTTGTCGAGTTTATTTAGCGTGGAACTTATTTAAATGGTTTTTAGAGTGAAATTGTCGAGTTTTTTTTAACTTGGAACTTTTTTTTATGGTTTTTATAGTGAAATTGTTGAGTTTTTCTAACTTGGAACTTATTTAAATGGATTCTACAATGAAATTGTTGAGTTTTTTAACTTGGAACTTTATTTTATGGTATTTAGAGTGAAATTGAAGAGTTTATTAACTTGGAAATGTTTTATGGTTTTTATAGTGAATTTGTTGAGTTTTTTAAATTGGAAATGTTTTATGGTTTTTATAGTGAATTTGTTGAGTTTTTTAACTTGGAAATTTTTTATGGATTTGTGAAATTATTGAGTTTTTTTAACTTGGAACTTTTTTTTATGGTTTTTATAGTGAAATTGTTGTGTTTTCTAGTTTGGAACTGATTTAAATGGTTTTTATAGTTAAATATTTGAGTTTTTTTTCACTTGGAACTTTTTTTTTATGGTTTTTATAGTGAAATTGTTGAGTTTTTTTAACTTGGAACTTTTTTTTTATGATTTTTATTGTGAAATTGTTGAGTTTTTTTAACTTGGAACTTATTTAAATGGTTTTAATAGTGAAATTGTTGAGTTTTTTTAACTTGGATCTTTTTTATGGTTTTTATAGTGAATTTGTTGAGTTTTTTAACTTGGAACTTTATTTTATGGTTTTATAGTAAAATTGTAGAGTTTTTTAGCTTGGAAATATTGTATGGTTTTTATAGTGAATTTGTTGCGTTTTTTTGACTTGGAGATTTTATATGGATTAGTGAAATTGTTGAGTTTTTTTAACTTGGAACTTATTTAAATGGTTTTTAGAGTGAAATTGTTGTGTTTTTTAACTTGGAACTTTATTTTATGGTATATATCGTGAAATTGAAGAGTTTTTTAACTTAGAAATATTTTATGGTTTTTATAGTGAATTTGTTGTCTTTTTTAACTCAGAGATTTTTTTTGGATATTATAGTGAAAATGTTGAGGTTTTTTAACTTGGAACTTTTTTTTATGGTTTTTATAGTGAAATTGTTGAGTTTTCTAACCTGGAACTTATTTAAATGGTTTTACAGTGAAATTGTCGAGTTTATTTAGCTTGGAACTTATTTAAATGGTTTTCAGAGTGAAATTGTTGAGTTTTTTTTAACTTGGAACTTTTTTTTATGTTTTTTATAGTAAAATTGTTGAGTTTTTCTAACTTGGAACTTATTTAAATGGATTCTACAATGAAATTGTTGAGTTTTTTAACTTGGAACTTTATTTTATGGTATTTAGAGTGAAATTGAAGAGTTTATTAACTTGGAAATGTTTTATGGTTTTTATAGTGAATTTGTTGAGTTTTTTAAATTGGAAATGTTTTATGGTTTTTATAGTGAATTTGTTGAGTTTTTTAACTTGGAAATTTTTTATGGATTTGTGAAATTATTGAGTTTTTTTAACTTGGAACTTTTTTTTATGGTTTTTATAGTGAAATTGTTGTGTTTTCTAATTTGGAACTGATTTAAATGGTTTTTATAGTTAAATATTTGAGTTTTTTTTCACTTGGAACTTTTTTTTTATGGTTTTATAGTGAAATTGTTGAGTTTTTTTAACTTGGAACTTTTTATTTTATGATTTTTATTGTGAAATTGTTGAGTTTTTTTAGCTTGGAACTTATTTAAATGGTTTTAATAGTGAAATTGTTGAGTTTTTTTAACTTGGATCTTTTTTATGGTTTTTATAGTGAATTTGTTGAGTTTTTTTAACTTGGAACTTTATTTTATGGTTTTATAGTAAAATTGTAGAGTTTTTTTGCTTGGAAATATTTTATGGTTTTTATAGTGAATTTGTTGAGTTTTTTGACTTGGAGATTTTATATGGATTAGTGAAATTGTTGAGTTTTTTTAACTTGGAACTTATTTAAATGGTTTTTAGAGTGAAATTGTTGTGTTTTTTAACTTGGAACTTTATTTTATGGTATATATCGTGAAATTGAAGAGTTTTTTAACTTGGAAATATTTTATGGTTTTTATAGTGAATTTGTTGTCTTTTTTAACTCAGAGATTTTTTTTGGATATTATAGTGAAAATGTTGAGGTTTTTTAACTTGGAACTTTTTTTATGGTTTTTATAGTGAAATTGTTGAGTTTTCTAACCCGGAACTTACTTAAATGGTTTTTACAGTGAAATTGTCGAGTTTATTTAACTTGGAACTTATTTAAATGGTTTTTAGAGTGAAATTGTTGAGTTTTTTTTAACTTGGAACTTTTTTTTATGGTTTTTATATTGAAATTGTTGAGTTTTTCTAACTTGGAACTTATTTAAATGGATTCTACAATGAAATTGTTGAGTTTTTTTAACTTGGAACTTTATTTTATGGTATTTAGAGTTAAATTGAAGAGTTTATTAACTTGGAAATGTTTTATGGTTTTTATAGTGAATTTGTTGAGTTTTTTAACTTGGAAATTTTTTATGGATTTGTGAAATTATTGAGTTTTTTTAACTTGGAACTTTTTTTATGGTTTTTATAGTGAAATTGTTGTGTTTTCTAGTTTGGAACTGATTTAAATGGTTTTTATAGTTAAATATTTGAGTTTTTTTTCACTTGGAACTTTTTTTTTATGGTTTTTATAGTGAAATTGTTGAGTTTTTTTAACTTGGAACTTTTTTTTTATGATTTTTATTGTGAAATTGTTGAGTTTTTTTAACTTGGAACTTATTTAAATGGTTTTAATAGTGAAATTGTTGAGTTTTTTTAACTTGGATCTTTTTTATGGTTTTTATAGTGAATTTGTTGAGTTTTTTAACTTGGAACTTTATTTTATGGTTTTATAGTAAAATTGTAGAGTTTTTTAGCTTGGAAATATTTTATGGTTTTTATAGTGAATTTGTTGCGTTTTTTGACTTGGAGATTTTATATGGATTAGTGAAATTGTTGAGTTTTTTTAACTTGGAACTTATTTAAATGGTTTTTAGAGTGAAATTGTTGTGTTTTTTAACTTGGAACTTTATTTTATGGTATTTATAGTGAAATTGAAGAGTTTTTTAACTTGGAAATATTTTATGGTTTTTATAGTGAATTTGTTGTGTTTTTTAACTCAGAGATTTTTTTTAGATATTATAGTGAAAATATTGAGGTTTTTTAACTTGGAACTTTTTTTATGGTTTTTATAGTGAAATTATTGAGTTTTCTAACCCGGAACTTACTTAAATGGTTTTTACAGTGAAATTGTCGAGTTTATTTAACTTGGAACTTATTTAAATGGTTTTTAGAGTGAAATTGTTGAGTTTTTTTTAACTTGGAACTTTTTTTTTATGGTTTTTATATTGAAATTGTTGAGTTTTTCTAACTTGGAACTTATTTAAATGGATTCTACAATGAAATTGTTGAGTTTTTTAACTTGGAACTTTATTTTATGGTATTTAGAGTTAAATTGAAGAGTTTATTAACTTGGAAATGTTTTATGGTTTTTATAGTGAATTTGTTGAGTTTTTTAACTTGGAAATTTTTTATGGATTTGTGAAATTATTGAGTTTTTTTAACTTGGAACTTTTTTTATGGTTTTTATAGTGAAATTGTTGTGTTTTCTAGTTTGGAACTGATTTAAATGGTTTTTATAGTTAAATATTTGAGTTTTTTTTCACTTGGAACTTTTTTTTTATGGTTTTTATAGTGAAATTGTTGAGTTTTTTTAACTTGGAACTTTTTTTTTATGATTTTTATTGTGAAATTGTTGAGTTTTTTTAACTTGGAACTTATTTAAATGGTTTTAATAGTGAAATTGTTGAGTTTTTTTAACTTGGATCTTTTTTATGGTTTTTATAGTGAATTTGTTGAGTTTTTTAACTTGGAACTTTATTTTATGGTTTTATAGTAAAATTGTAGAGTTTTTTAGCTTGGAAATATTTTATGGTTTTTATAGTGAATTTGTTGCGTTTTTTGACTTGGAGATTTTATATGGATTAGTGAAATTGTTGAGTTTTTTTAACTTGGAACTTATTTAAATGGTTTTTAGAGTGAAATTGTTGTGTTTTTTAACTTGGAACTTTATTTTATGGTATTTATAGTGAAATTGAAGAGTTTTTTAACTTGGAAATATTTTATGGTTTTTATAGTGAATTTGTTGTGTTTTTTAACTCAGAGATTTTTTTTAGATATTATAGTGAAAATATTGAGGTTTTTTAACTTGGAACTTTTTTTATGGTTTTTATAGTGAAATTATTGAGTTTTCTAACCCGGAACTTACTTAAATGGTTTTTACAGTGAAATTGTCGAGTTTATTTAACTTGGAACTTATTTAAATGGTTTTTAGAGTGAAATTGTTGAGTTTTTTTTAACTTGGAACTTTTTTTTTATGGTTTTTATATTGAAATTGTTGAGTTTTTCTAACTTGGAACTTATTTAAATGGATTCTACAATGAAATTGTTGAGTTTTTTAACTTGGAACTTTATTTTATGGTATTTAGAGTTAAATTGAAGAGTTTATTAACTTGGAAATGTTTTATGGTTTTTATAGTGAATTTGTTGAGTTTTTTAACTTGGAAATTTTTTATGGATTTGTGAAATTATTGAATTTTTTTAACTTGGAACTTTTTTATGGTTTTTATAGTGAAATTGTTGTGTTTTCTAATTTGGAACTAATTTAAATGGTTTTTATAGTTAAATATTTGAGTTTTTTTTCACTTGGAACTTTTTTTTTATGGTTTTTATAGTGAAATTGATGAGTTTTTTATCTTGGAACTTTTTTTTTATGATTTTTATTGTGAAATTGTTGAGTTTTTTTAACTTGGAACTTATTTAAATGGTTTTAATAGTGAAATTGTTGAGTTTTTTTATCTTGGATCTTTTTTATGGTTTTTATAGTGAATTTGTTGAGTTTTTTAACTTGGAACTTTATTTTATGGTATTTATAGTAAAATTGTAGAGATTTTTAGCTTGGAAATATTTTATGTTTTTTATAGTGAATTTGTTGTCTTTTTTAACTCAGAGATTTTTTTTTGGATATTATAGTGAAAATGTTGAGGTTTTTTAACTTGGAACTTTTTTTATGGTTTTTATAGTGAAATTGTTGAGTTTTCTAACCTGGAACTTATTTAAATGGTTGTCGAGTTTATTTAGCGTGGAACTTATTTAAATGGTTTTTAGAGTGAAATTGTTGAGTTTTTTTTAACTTGGAACTTTTTTTTATGGTTTTTATAGTGAAATTGTTGAGTTTTTCTAACTTGGAACTTATTTAAATGTATTCTACAATGAAATTGTTGAGTTTTTTAACTTGGAACTTTATTTTATGGTATTTAGAGTGAAATTGAAGAGTTTATTAACTTGGAAATGTTTTATGGTTTTTATAGTGAATTTGTTGAGTTTTTTAAATTGGAAATGTTTTATGGTTTTTATAGTGAATTTGTTGAGTTTTTTAACTTGGAAATTTTTTATGGATTTGTGAAATTATTGAGTTTTTTTAACTTGGAACTTTTTTTTATGGTTTTTATAGTGAAATTGTTGTGTTTTCTAGTTTGGAACTGATTTAAATGGTTTTTATAGTTAAATATTTGAGTTTTTTTTCACTTGGAACTTTTTTTTTATGGTTTTTATAGTGAAATTGTTGAGTTTTTTTAACTTGGAACTTTTTTTTTATGATTTTTATTGTGAAATTGTTGAGTTTTTTTAACTTGGAACTTATTTAAATGGTTTTAATAGTGAAATTGTTGAGTTTTTTTAACTTGGATCTTTTTTATGGTTTTTATAGTGAATTTGTTGAGTTTTTTAACTTGGAACTTTATTTTATGGTTTTATAGTAAAATTGTAGAGTTTTTTAGCTTGGAAATATTGTATGGTTTTTATAGTGAATTTGTTGCGTTTTTTTGACTTGGAGATTTTATATGGATTAGTGAAATTGTTGAGTTTTTTTAACTTGGAACTTATTTAAATGGTTTTTAGAGTGAAATTGTTGTGTTTTTTAACTTGGAACTTTATTTTATGGTATATATCGTGAAATTGAAGAGTTTTTTAACTTAGAAATATTTTATGGTTTTTATAGTGAATTTGTTGTCTTTTTTAACTCAGAGATTTTTTTTGGATATTATAGTGAAAATGTTGAGGTTTTTTAACTTGGAACTTTTTTTTATGGTTTTTATAGTGAAATTGTTGAGTTTTCTAACCTGGAACTTATTTAAATGGTTTTACAGTGAAATTGTCGAGTTTATTTAGCTTGGAACTTATTTAAATGGTTTTCAGAGTGAAATTGTTGAGTTTTTTTTAACTTGGAACTTTTTTTTATGTTTTTTATAGTAAAATTGTTGAGTTTTTCTAACTTGGAACTTATTTAAATGGATTCTACAATGAAATTGTTGAGTTTTTTAACTTGGAACTTTATTTTATGGTATTTAGAGTGAAATTGAAGAGTTTATTAACTTGGAAATGTTTTATGGTTTTTATAGTGAATTTGTTGAGTTTTTTAAATTGGAAATGTTTTATGGTTTTTATAGTGAATTTGTTGAGTTTTTTAACTTGGAAATTTTTTATGGATTTGTGAAATTATTGAGTTTTTTTAACTTGGAACTTTTTTTTATGGTTTTTATAGTGAAATTGTTGTGTTTTCTAATTTGGAACTGATTTAAATGGTTTTTATAGTTAAATATTTGAGTTTTTTTTCACTTGGAACTTTTTTTTTATGGTTTTATAGTGAAATTGTTGAGTTTTTTTAACTTGGAACTTTTTATTTTATGATTTTTATTGTGAAATTGTTGAGTTTTTTTTAGCTTGGAACTTATTTAAATGGTTTTAATAGTGAAATTGTTGAGTTTTTTTAACTTGGATCTTTTTTATGGTTTTTATAGTGAATTTGTTGAGTTTTTTTAACTTGGAACTTTATTTTATGGTTTTATAGTAAAATTGTAGAGTTTTTTTGCTTGGAAATATTTTATGGTTTTTATAGTGAATTTGTTGAGTTTTTTGACTTGGAGATTTTATATGGATTAGTGAAATTGTTGAGTTTTTTTAACTTGGAACTTATTTAAATGGTTTTTAGAGTGAAATTGTTGTGTTTTTTAACTTGGAACTTTATTTTATGGTATATATCGTGAAATTGAAGAGTTTTTTAACTTGGAAATATTTTATGGTTTTTATAGTGAATTTGTTGTCTTTTTTAACTCAGAGATTTTTTTTGGATATTATAGTGAAAATGTTGAGGTTTTTTAACTTGGAACTTTTTTTATGGTTTTTATAGTGAAATTGTTGAGTTTTCTAACCCGGAACTTACTTAAATGGTTTTTACAGTGAAATTGTCGAGTTTATTTAACTTGGAACTTATTTAAATGGTTTTTAGAGTGAAATTGTTGAGTTTTTTTTAACTTGGAACTTTTTTTTATGGTTTTTATATTGAAATTGTTGAGTTTTTCTAACTTGGAACTTATTTAAATGGATTCTACAATGAAATTGTTGAGTTTTTTTAACTTGGAACTTTATTTTATGGTATTTAGAGTTAAATTGAAGAGTTTATTAACTTGGAAATGTTTTATGGTTTTTATAGTGAATTTGTTGAGTTTTTTAACTTGGAAATTTTTTATGGATTTGTGAAATTATTGAGTTTTTTTAACTTGGAACTTTTTTTATGGTTTTTATAGTGAAATTGTTGTGTTTTCTAGTTTGGAACTGATTTAAATGGTTTTTATAGTTAAATATTTGAGTTTTTTTTCACTTGGAACTTTTTTTTTATGGTTTTTATAGTGAAATTGTTGAGTTTTTTTAACTTGGAACTTTTTTTTTATGATTTTTATTGTGAAATTGTTGAGTTTTTTTAACTTGGAACTTATTTAAATGGTTTTAATAGTGAAATTGTTGAGTTTTTTTAACTTGGATCTTTTTTATGGTTTTTATAGTGAATTTGTTGAGTTTTTTAACTTGGAACTTTATTTTATGGTTTTATAGTAAAATTGTAGAGTTTTTTAGCTTGGAAATATTTTATGGTTTTTATAGTGAATTTGTTGCGTTTTTTGACTTGGAGATTTTATATGGATTAGTGAAATTGTTGAGTTTTTTTAACTTGGAACTTATTTAAATGGTTTTTAGAGTGAAATTGTTGTGTTTTTTAACTTGGAACTTTATTTTATGGTATTTATAGTGAAATTGAAGAGTTTTTTAACTTGGAAATATTTTATGGTTTTTATAGTGAATTTGTTGTGTTTTTTAACTCAGAGATTTTTTTTAGATATTATAGTGAAAATATTGAGGTTTTTTAACTTGGAACTTTTTTTATGGTTTTTATAGTGAAATTATTGAGTTTTCTAACCCGGAACTTACTTAAATGGTTTTTACAGTGAAATTGTCGAGTTTATTTAACTTGGAACTTATTTAAATGGTTTTTAGAGTGAAATTGTTGAGTTTTTTTTAACTTGGAACTTTTTTTTTATGGTTTTTATATTGAAATTGTTGAGTTTTTCTAACTTGGAACTTATTTAAATGGATTCTACAATGAAATTGTTGAGTTTTTTAACTTGGAACTTTATTTTATGGTATTTAGAGTTAAATTGAAGAGTTTATTAACTTGGAAATGTTTTATGGTTTTTATAGTGAATTTGTTGAGTTTTTTAACTTGGAAATTTTTTATGGATTTGTGAAATTATTGAATTTTTTTAACTTGGAACTTTTTTTATGGTTTTTATAGTGAAATTGTTGTGTTTTCTAATTTGGAACTAATTTAAATGGTTTTTATAGTTAAATATTTGAGTTTTTTTTCACTTGGAACTTTTTTTTTATGGTTTTTATAGTGAAATTGTTGAGTTTTTTATCTTGGAACTTTTTTTTATGATTTTTATTGTGAAATTGTTGAGTTTTTTTAACTTGGAACTTATTTAAATGGTTTTAATAGTGAAATTGTTGAGTTTTTTTATCTTGGATCTTTTTTATGGTTTTTATAGTGAATTTGTTGAGTTTTTTAACTTGGAACTTTATTTTATGGTATTTATAGTAAAATTGTAGAGATTTTTAGCTTGGAAATATTTTATGTTTTTTATAGTGAATTTGTTGTCTTTTTTAACTCAGAGATTTTTTTTTGGATATTATAGTGAAAATGTTGAGGTTTTTTAACTTGGAACTTTTTTTATGGTTTTTATAGTGAAATTGTTGAGTTTTCTAACCTGGAACTTATTTAAATGGTTGTCGAGTTTATTTAGCGTGGAACTTATTTAAATGGTTTTTAGAGTGAAATTGTCGAGTTTTTTTTAACTTGGAACTTTTTTTTATGGTTTTTATAGTGAAATTGTTGAGTTTTTCTAACTTGGAACTTATTTAAATGGATTCTACAATGAAATTGTTGAGTTTTTTAACTTGGAACTTTATTTTATGGTATTTAGAGTGAAATTGAAGAGTTTATTAACTTGGAAATGTTTTATGGTTTTTATAGTGAATTTGTTGAGTTTTTTAAATTGGAAATGTTTTATGGTTTTTATAGTGAATTTGTTGAGTTTTTTAACTTGGAAATTTTTTATGGATTTGTGAAATTATTGAGTTTTTTTAACTTGGAACTTTTTTTATGGTTTTTATAGTGAAATTGTTGTGTTTTCTAGTTTGGAACTGATTTAAATGGTTTTTATAGTTAAATATTTGAGTTTTTTTTCACTTGGAACTTTTTTTTTATGGTTTTTATAGTGAAATTGTTGAGTTTTTTTAACTTGGAACTTTTTTTTTATGATTTTTATTGTGAAATTGTTGAGTTTTTTTAACTTGGAACTTATTTAAATGGTTTTAATAGTGAAATTGTTGAGTTTTTTTAACTTGGATCTTTTTTATGGTTTTTATAGTGAATTTGTTGAGTTTTTTAACTTGGAACTTTATTTTATGGTTTTATAGTAAAATTGTAGAGTTTTTTAGCTTGGAAATATTTTATGGTTTTTATAGTGAATTTGTTGCGTTTTTTAACTTGGAGATTTTATATGGATTAGTGAAATTGTTGAGTTTTTTTAACTTGGAACTTATTTAAATGGTTTTTAGAGTGAAATTGTTGTGTTTTTTAACTTGGAACTTTATTTTATGGTATATATCGTGAAATTGAAGAGTTTTTTAACTTAGAAATATTTTATGGTTTTTATAGTGAATTTGTTGTCTTTTTTAACTCAGAGATTTTTTTTGGATATTATAGTGAAAATGTTGAGGTTTTTTAACTTGGAACTTTTTTTTATGGTTTTTATAGTGAAATTGTTGAGTTTTCTAACCTGGAACTTATTTAAATGGTTTTTACAGTGAAATTGTCGAGTTTATTTAGCTTGGAACTTATTTAAATGGTTTTCAGAGTGAAATTGTTGAGTTTTTTTTAACTTGGAACTTTTTTTTATGGTTTTTATAGTAAAATTGTTGAGTTTTTCTAACTTGGAACTTATTTAAATGGATTCTACAATGAAATTGTTGAGTTTTTTAACTTGGAACTTTATTTTATGGTATTTAGAGTGAAATTGAAGAGTTTATTAACTTGGAAATGTTTTATGGTTTTTATAGTGAATTTGTTGAGTTTTTTAAATTGGAAATGTTTTATGGTTTTTATAGTGAATTTGTTGAGTTTTTTAACTTGGAAATTTTTTATGGATTTGTGAAATTATTGAGTTTTTTTAACTTGGAACTTTTTTTTATGGTTTTTATAGTGAAATTGTTGTGTTTTCTAATTTGGAACTGATTTAAATGGTTTTTATAGTTAAATATTTGAGTTTTTTTTCACTTGGAACTTTTTTTTTATGGTTTTATAGTGAAATTGTTGAGTTTTTTTAACTTGGAACTTTTTATTTTATGATTTTTATTGTGAAATTGTTGAGTTTTTTTAGCTTGGAACTTATTTAAATGGTTTTAATAGTGAAATTGTTGAGTTTTTTTAACTTGGATCTTTTTTATGGTTTTTATAGTGAATTTGTTGAGTTTTTTTAACTTGGAACTTTATTTTATGGTTTTATAGTAAAATTGTAGAGTTTTTTAGCTTGGAAATATTTTATGGTTTTTATAGTGAATTTGTTGAGTTTTTTGACTTGGAGATTTTATATGGATTAGTGAAATTGTTGAGTTTTTTTAACTTGGAACTTATTTAAATGGTATTTAGAGTGAAATTGTAGTGTTTTTTAACTTGGAAATTTATTTTATGGTATATATCGTGAAATTGAAGAGTTTTTTAACTTGGAAATATTTTATGGTTTTTATAGTGAATTTGTTGTCTTTTTTAACTAAGAGATTTTTTTTGGATATTATAGTGAAAATGTTGAGGTTTTTTAACTTGGAACTTTTTTTTATGGTTTTTATAGTGAAATTGTTGAGTTTTCTAACCTGGAACTAATTTAAATGGTTTTTACAGTGAAATTGTCGAGTTTATTTTAACTTGGAACTTTTTTTTATGGTTTTTATAGTGAAATTGTTGAGTTTTTCTAACTTTGAACTTATTTAAATGGATTCTACAATGAAATTGTTGAGTTTTTTAACTTGGAACTTTATTTTATGGTATTTAGAGTGAAATTGAAGAGTTTATTAACTTGGAAATGTTTTATGGTTTTTATAGTGAATTTGTTGAGTTTTTTAAATTGGAATTATTTTATGGTTTTTATAGTGAATTTGTTTAGTTTTTTAACTTGGAAATTTTTTATGGATTTGTGAAATTATTGAGTTTTTTTAACTTGGAACTTTTTTTATGGTTTTTATAGTGAAATTGTTGTGTTTTCTAGTTTGGAACTGATTTAAATGGTTTTTATAGTTAAATATTTGAGTTTTTTTTCACTTGGAACTTTTTTTTTATGGTTTTTATAGTGAAATTGTTGAGTTTTTTTAACTTGGAACTTTTTTTTTATGATTTTTATTGTGAAATTGTTGAGTTTTTTTAACTTGGAACTTATTTAAATGGTTTTAATAGTGAAATTGTTGAGTTTTTTTAACTTGGATCTTTTTTATGGTTTTTATAGTGAATTTGTTGAGTTTTTTAACTTGGAACTTTATTTTATGGTTTTATAGTAAAATTGTAGAGTTTTTTAGCTTGGAAATATTTTATGGTTTTTATAGTGAATTTGTTGCGTTTTTTGACTTGGAGATTTTATATGGATTAGTGAAATTGTTGAGTTTTTTTAACTTGGAACTTATTTAAATGGTTTTTAGAGTGAAATTGTTGTGTTTTTTAACTTGGAACTTTATTTTATGGTATATATCGTGAAATTGAAGAGTTTTTTAACTTAGAAATATTTTATGGTTTTTATAGTGAATTTGTTGTCTTTTTTAACTCAGAGATTTTTTTTGGATATTATAGTGAAAATGTTGAGGTTTTTTAACTTGGAACTTTTTTTTATGGTTTTTATAGTGAAATTGTTGAGTTTTCTAACCTGGAACTTATTTAAATGGTTTTTACAGTGAAATTGTCGAGTTTATTTAACTTGGAACTTATTTAAATGGTTTTTAGAGTGAAATTGTTGAGTTTTTTTTAACTTGGAACTTTTTTTTATGGTTTTTATAGTGAAATTGTTGAGTTTTTCTAACTTGGAACTTATTTAAATGGATTCTACAATGAAATTGTTGAGTTTTTTTAACTTGGAACTTTATTTTATGGTATTTAGAGTTAAATTGAAGAGTTTATTAACTTGGAAATGTTTTATGGTTTTTATAGTGAATTTGTTGAGTTTTTTAACTTGGAAATTTTTTATGGATTTGTGAAATTATTGAATTTTTTTAACTTGGAACTTTTTTTATGGTTTTTATAGTGAAATTGTTGTGTTTTCTAATTTGGAACTAATTTAAATGGTTTTTATAGTTAAATATTTGAGTTTTTTTTCACTTGGAACTTTTTTTTATGGTTTTTATAGTGAAATTGTTGAGTTTTTTATCTTGGAACTATTTTTTTTATGATATTTATTGTGAAATTGTTGAGTTTTTTTAACTTGGAACTTATTTAAATGGTTTTAATAGTGAAATTGTTGAGTTTTTTTATCTTGGATCTTTTTTATGGTTTTTATAGTGAATTTGTTGAGTTTTTTAACTTGGAACTTTATTTTATGGTATTTATAGTAAAATTGTAGAGATTTTTAGCTTGGAAATATTTTATGTTTTTTATAGTGAATTTGTTGTCTTTTTTAACTCAGAGATTTTTTTTTGGATATTATAGTGAAAATGTTGAGGTTTTTTAACTTGGAACTTTTTTTTATGGTTTTTATAGTGAAATTGTTGAGTTTTCTAACCTGGAACTTATTTAAATGGTTTTTACAGTGAAATTGTCGAGTTTATTTAGCTTGGAACTTATTTAAATGGTTTTCAGAGTGAAATTGTTGAGTTTTTTTTAACTTGGAACTTTTTTTTATAGTAAAATTGTTGAGTTTTTCTAACTTGGAACTTATTTAAATGGATTCTACAATGAAATTGTTGAGTTTTTTAACTTGGAACTTTATTTTATGGTATTTAGAGTGAAATTGAAGAGTTTATTAACTTGGAAATGTTTTATGGTTTTTATAGTGAATTTGTTGAGTTTTTTAAATTGGAAATGTTTTATGGTTTTTATAGTGAATTTGTTGAGTTTTTTAACTTGGAAATTTTTTATGGATTTGTGAAATTATTGAGTTTTTTTAACTTGGAACTTTTTTTTATGGTTTTTATAGTGAAATTGTTGTGTTTTCTAATTTGGAACTGATTTAAATGGTTTTTATAGTTAAATATTTGAGTTTTTTTTCACTTGGAACTTTTTTTTTATGGTTTTATAGTGAAATTGTTGAGTTTTTTTAACTTGGAACTTTTTATTTTATGATTTTTATTGTGAAATTGTTGAGTTTTTTTAGCTTGGAACTTATTTAAATGGTTTTAATAGTGAAATTGTTGAGTTTTTTTAACTTGGATCTTTTTTATGGTTTTTATAGTGAATTTGTTGAGTTTTTTTAACTTGGAACTTTATTTTATGGTTTTATAGTAAAATTGTAGAGTTTTTTAGCTTGGAAATATTTTATGGTTTTTATAGTGAATTTGTTGAGTTTTTTGACTTGGAGATTTTATATGGATTAGTGAAATTGTTGAGTTTTTTTAACTTGGAACTTATTTAAATGGTTTTTAGAGTGAAATTGTAGTGTTTTTTAACTTGGAACTTTATTTTATGGTATATATCGTGAAATTGAAGAGTTTTTTAACTTGGAAATATTTTATGGTTTTTATAGTGAATTTGTTGTCTTTTTTAACTCAGAGATATTTTTTGGATATTATAGTGAAAATGTTGAGGTTTTTTAACTTGGAACTTTTTTTATGGTTTTTATAGTGAAATTGTTGAGTTTTCTAACCTGGAACTAATTTAAATGGTTTTTACAGTGAAATTGTCGAGTTTATTTTAACTTGGAACTTTTTTTTATGGTTTTTATAGTGAAATTGTTGAGTTTTTCTAACTTGGAACTTATTTAAATGGATTCTACAATGAAATTGTTGAGTTTTTTAACTTGGAACTTTATTTTATGGTATTTAGAGTGAAATTGAAGAGTTTATTAACTTGGAAATGTTTTATGGTTTTTATAGTGAATTTGTTGAGTTTTTTAAATTGGAAATGTTTTATGTTTTTTATTGTGAATTTGTTGAGTTTTTTAACTTGGAAATTTTTATGGATTTGTGAAATTATTGAGTTTTTTTAACTTGGAACTTTTTTTTATGGTTTTTATAGTGAAATTGTTGTGTTTTCTAATTTGGAACTGATTTAAATGGTTTTTATAGTTAAATATTTGAGTTTTTTTTCACTTGGAACTTTTTTTTTAAGGTTTTTATAGTGAAATTGTTGAGTTTTTTTAACTTGGAACTTTTTTTATGATTTTTATTGTGATATTTTTGAGTTTTTTCAACTTGGAACTTATTTAAATGGCTTTAATAGTGAAATTGTTGAGTTTTTTTAACTTGGATCTTTTTATGGTTTTTATAGTGAATTTGTTGAGTTTTTTAACTTGGAACTTTATTTTATGGTATTTATAGTAAAATTGTAGAGATTTTTAGCTTGGAAATATTTTATGTTTTTTATAGTGAATTTGTTGAGTTTTTTAACTTGGAGATTTTATATGGATTAGTGAAATTGTTGAGTTTTTTTTTAACTTGGAACTTATTTAAATGGTTTTTAGAGTGAAATTGTTGTGTTTTTTAACTTGGAACTTTATTTTATGGTATTTATAGTGAAATTGAAGAGTTTTTTAACTTGGAAATATTTTATGGTTTTTATAGTGAATTTGTTGTGTTTTTTAACTCAGAGATTTTTTTTAGATATTATAGTGAAAATATTGAGGTTTTTTAACTTGGAACTTTTTTTTATGGTTTTTATAGTGAAATTGTTGAGTTTTCTAACCTGGAACTTATTTAAATGGTTTTTACAGTGAAATTGTCGAGTTTATTTAACTTGGAACTTATTTAAATGGTTTTTAGAGTGAAATTGTTGAGTTTTTTTATAACTTGGAACTTTTTTTATGGTTTTTATAGTGAAATTGTTGAGTTTTTCTAACTTGGGACTTATTTAAATGGATTCTACAATGAAATTGTTGAGTTTTTTAACTTGGAACTTTTTTTTATGGTATTTAGAGTGAAATTGAAGAGTTTATTAACTTGGAAATGTTTTATGGTTTTTATAGTGAATTTGTTGAGTTTTTTAAATTGGAAATGTTTTATGGTTTTTATAGTGAATTTGTTTAGTTTTTTAACTTGGAAATTTTTTATGGATTTGTGAAATTATTGAGTTTTTTTAACTTGGATCTTTCTTTTATGGTTTTTATAGTGAAATTGTTGTGTTTTCTAATTTGGAACTGATTTAAATGGTTTTTATAGTTAAATATTTGAGTTTTTTTTCACTTGGAACTTTTTTTATGGTTTTTATAGTGAAATTGTTGAGTTTTTTTAACTTGGAACTTTTTATTTTATGATTTTTATTGTGAAATTGTTGAGTTTTTTTAGCTTGGAACTTATTTAAATGGTTTTAATAGTGAAATTGTTGAGTTTTTTTAACTTGGATCTTTTTATGGTTTTTATAGTGAATTTGTTGAGTTTTTTAACTTGGAACTTTATTTTATGGTTTTATAGTAAAATTGTAGAGTTTTTTAGCTTGGAAATATTTTATGGTTTTTATAGTGAATTTGTTGAGTTTTTTGACTTGGATATTTTATATGGATTAGTGAAATTGTTTAGTTTTTTTAACTTGGAACTTATTTAAATGGTTTTTAGAGTGAAATTGTTGTGTTTTTTAACTTGGAACTTTATTTTATGGTATATATCGTGAAATTGAAGAGTTTTTTAACTTGAAAATATTTTATGGTTTTTATAGTGAATTTGTTTTCTTTTTTAACTAAGAGATTTTTTTTGGATATTATAGTGAAAATATTGAGGTTTTTTAACTTGGAACTTTTTTTATGGTTTTTATAGTGTAATTGTTGAGTTTTCTAACTTGGAACTTATTTAAATGGTTTTTACAGTGAAATTGTCGAGTTTATTTTAACTTGGAACTTTTTTTTATGGTTTTTATAGTGAAATTGTTGAGTTTTTCTAACTTGGAACTTATTTAAATGGATTCTACAATGAAATTGTTGAGTTTTTTAACTTGGAACTTTATTTTATGGTATTTAGAGTGAAATTGAAGAGTTTATTAACTTGGAAATGTTTTATGGTTTTTATAGTGAATTTGTTGAGTTTTTTAAATTGGAAATGTTTTATGGTTTTTATAGTGAATTTGTTGAGTTTTTTAACTTGGAAATTTTTATGGATTTGTGAAATTATTGAGTTTTTTTAACTTGGAACTTTTTTTTATGGTTTTTATAGTGAAATTGTTGTGTTTTCTAATTTGGAACTGATTTAAATGGTTTTTATAGTTAAATAATTGAGTTTTTTTTCACTTGGAACTTTTTTTTATGGTTTTTATAGTGAAATTGTTGAGTTTTTTTAACTTGGAACTTTTTTTTATGATTTTTATTGTGATATTTTTGAGTTTTTTCAACTTGGAACTTATTTAAATGGTTTTAATAGTGAAATTGTTGAGTTTTTTTAACTTGGATCTTTTTTATGGTTTTTATAGTGAATTTGTTGAGTTTTTTAACTTGGAACTTTATTTTATGGTATTTATAGTAAAATTGTAGAGATTTTTAGCTTGGAAATATTTTATGTTTTTTATAGTGAATTTGTTGAGTTTTTTAACTTGGAGATTTTATATGGATTAGTGAAATTGTTGAGTTTTTTTTTAACTTGGAACTTATTTAAATGGTTTTTAGAGTGAAATTGTTGTGTTTTTTAACTTGGAACTTTATTTTATGGTATTTATAGTGAAATTGAAGAGTTTTTTAACTTGGAAATATTTTATGGTTTTTATAGTGAATTTGTTGTGTTTTTTAACTCAGAGATTTTTTTTAGATATTATAGTGAAAATATTGAGGTTTTTTAACTTGGAACTTTTTTTTATGGTTTTTATAGTGAAATTGTTGAGTTTTCTAACCTGGAACTTATTTAAATGGTTTTTACAGTGAAATTGTCGAGTTTATTTAACTTGGAACTTATTTAAATGGTTTTTAGAGTGAAATTGTTGAGTTTTTTTATAACTTGGAACTTTTTTTATGGTTTTTATAGTGAAATTGTTGAGTTTTTCTAACTTGGGACTTATTTAAATGGATTCTACAATGAAATTGTTGAGTTTTTTAACTTGGAACTTTTTTTTATGGTATTTAGAGTGAAATTGAAGAGTTTATTAACTTGGAAATGTTTTATGGTTTTTATAGTGAATTTGTTGAGTTTTTTAAATTGGAAATGTTTTATGGTTTTTATAGTGAATTTGTTTAGTTTTTTAACTTGGAAATTTTTTATGGATTTGTGAAATTATTGAGTTTTTTTAACTTGGATCTTTCTTTTATGGTTTTTATAGTGAAATTGTTGTGTTTTCTAATTTGGAACTGATTTAAATGGTTTTTATAGTTAAATATTTGAGTTTTTTTTCACTTGGAACTTTTTTTATGGTTTTTATAGTGAAATTGTTGAGTTTTTTTAACTTGGAACTTTTTATTTTATGATTTTTATTGTGAAATTGTTGAGTTTTTTTAGCTTGGAACTTATTTAAATGGTTTTAATAGTGAAATTGTTGAGTTTTTTTAACTTGGATCTTTTTATGGTTTTTATAGTGAATTTGTTGAGTTTTTTAACTTGGAACTTTATTTTATGGTTTTATAGTAAAATTGTAGAGTTTTTTAGCTTGGAAATATTTTATGGTTTTTATAGTGAATTTGTTGAGTTTTTTGACTTGGATATTTTATATGGATTAGTGAAATTGTTTAGTTTTTTTAACTTGGAACTTATTTAAATGGTTTTTAGAGTGAAATTGTTGTGTTTTTTAACTTGGAACTTTATTTTATGGTATATATCGTGAAATTGAAGAGTTTTTTAACTTGAAAATATTTTATGGTTTTTATAGTGAATTTGTTTTCTTTTTTAACTAAGAGATTTTTTTTGGATATTATAGTGAAAATATTGAGGTTTTTTAACTTGGAACTTTTTTTATGGTTTTTATAGTGTAATTGTTGAGTTTTCTAACTTGGAACTTATTTAAATGGTTTTTACAGTGAAATTGTCGAGTTTATTTTAACTTGGAACTTTTTTTTATGGTTTTTATAGTGAAATTGTTGAGTTTTTCTAACTTGGAACTTATTTAAATGGATTCTACAATGAAATTGTTGAGTTTTTTAACTTGGAACTTTATTTTATGGTATTTAGAGTGAAATTGAAGAGTTTATTAACTTGGAAATGTTTTATGGTTTTTATAGTGAATTTGTTGAGTTTTTTAAATTGGAAATGTTTTATGGTTTTTATAGTGAATTTGTTGAGTTTTTTAACTTGGAAATTTTTATGGATTTGTGAAATTATTGAGTTTTTTTAACTTGGAACTTTTTTTTATGGTTTTTATAGTGAAATTGTTGTGTTTTCTAATTTGGAACTGATTTAAATGGTTTTTATAGTTAAATAATTGAGTTTTTTTTCACTTGGAACTTTTTTTTATGGTTTTTATAGTGAAATTGTTGAGTTTTTTTAACTTGGAACTTTTTTTTATGATTTTTATTGTGATATTTTTGAGTTTTTTCAACTTGGAACTTATTTAAATGGTTTTAATAGTGAAATTGTTGAGTTTTTTTAACTTGGATCTTTTTTATGGTTTTTATAGTGAATTTGTTGAGTTTTTTAACTTGGAACTTTATTTTATGGTATTTATAGTAAAATTGTAGAGATTTTTAGCTTGGAAATATTTTATGTTTTTTATAGTGAATTTGTTGAGTTTTTTAACTTGGAGATTTTATATAGATTAGTGAAATTGTTGAGTTTTTTTTTAACTTGGAACTTATTTAAATGGTTTTTAGAGTGAAATTGTTGTGTTTTTTAACTTGGAACTTTATTTTATGGTATTTATAGTGAAATTGAAGAGTTTTTTAACTTGGAAATATTTTATGGTTTTTATAGTGAATTTGTTGTGTTTTTTAACTCAGAGATTTTTTTTAGATATTATAGTGAAAATATTGAGGTTTTTTAACTTGGAACTTTTTTTTATGGTTTTTATAGTGAAATTGTTGAGTTTTCTAACCTGGAACTTATTTAAATGGTTTTTACAGTGAAATTGTCGAGTTTATTTAACCTGGAATTTATTTAAATGGTTTTTACAGTGAAATTGTCGAGTTTATTTTAACTTGGAACTTTTTTTTATGGTTTTTATATTGAAATTGTTGAGTTTTTCTAACTTGGAACTTATTTAAATGGATTCTACAATGAAATTGTTGAGTTTTTTAACTTGGAACATTATTTTATGGTATTTAGAGTGAAATTGAAGAGTTTATTAACTTGGAAATGTTTTATGGTTTTTATAGTGAATTTGTTGAGTTTTTTAAATTGGAAATGTTTTATGTTTTTTATTGTGAATTTGTTGAGTTTTTTAACTTGGAAATTTTTATGGATTTGTGAAATTATTGAGTTTTTTTAACTTGTAACTTTTTTTTATGGTTTTATAGTGAAATTGTTGTGTTTTCTAATTTGGAACTGATTTAAATGGTTTTTATAGTTAAATATTTGAGTTTTTTTTCACTTGGAACTTTTTTTTTATGGTTTTTATAGTGAAATTGTTGAGTTTTTTTAACTTGGAACTTTTTTTATGATTTTTATTGTGATATTTTTGAGTTTTTTCAACTTGGAACTTATTTAAATGGTTTTAATAGTGAAATTGTTGAGTTTTTTTAACTTGGATCTTTTTATGGTTTTTATAGTGAATTTGTTGAGTTTTTTAACTTGGAACTTTATTTTATGGTATTTATAGTAAAATTGTAGAGATTTTTAGCTTGGAAATATTTTATGTTTTTTATAGTGAATTTGTTGAGTTTTTTAACTTGGAGATTTTATATGGATTAGTGAAATTGTTGAGTTTTTTTTTAACTTGGAACTTATTTAAATGGTTTTTAGAGTGAAATTGTTGTGTTTTTTAACTTGGAACTTTATTTTATGGTATTTATAGTGAAATTGAAGAGTTTTTTAACTTGGAAATATTTTATGGTTTTTATAGTGAATTTGTTGTGTTTTTTAACTCAGAGATTTTTTTTAGATATTATAGTGAAAATATTGAGGTTTTTTAACTTGGAACTTTTTTTTATGGTTTTTATAGTGAAATTGTTGAGTTTTCTAACCTGGAACTTATTTAAATGGTTTTTACAGTGAAATTGTCGAGTTTATTTAACTTGGAACTTATTTAAATGGTTTTTAGAGTGAAATTGTTGAGTTTTTTTATAACTTGGAACTTTTTTTATGGTTTTTATAGTGAAATTGTTGAGTTTTTCTAACTTGGGACTTATTTAAATGGATTCTACAATGAAATTGTTGAGTTTTTTAACTTGGAACTTTTTTTTATGGTATTTAGAGTGAAATTGAAGAGTTTATTAACTTGGAAATGTTTTATGGTTTTTATAGTGAATTTGTTGAGTTTTTTAAATTGGAAATGTTTTATGGTTTTTATAGTGAATTTGTTTAGTTTTTTAACTTGGAAATTTTTTATGGATTTGTGAAATTATTGAGTTTTTTTAACTTGGATCTTTCTTTTATGGTTTTTATAGTGAAATTGTTGTGTTTTCTAATTTGGAACTGATTTAAATGGTTTTTATAGTTAAATATTTGAGTTTTTTTTCACTTGGAACTTTTTTTATGGTTTTTATAGTGAAATTGTTGAGTTTTTTTAACTTGGAACTTTTTATTTTATGATTTTTATTGTGAAATTGTCGAGTTTATTTAACTTGGAACTTATTTAAATGGTTTTAATAGTGAAATTGTTGAGTTTTTTTAACTTGGATCTATTTATGGTTTTTATAGTGAATTTGTTGAGTTTTTTAACTTGGAACTTTATTTTATGGTTTTATAGTAAAATTTTAGAGTTTTTTAGCTTGGAAATATTTTATGGTTTTTATAGTGAATTTGTTGAGTTTTTTGACTTGGAGATTTTATATGGATTAGTGAAATTGTTTAGTTTTTTTAACTTGGAACTTATTTAAATGGTTTTTAGAGTGAAATTGTTGTGTTTTTTAACTTGGAACTTTATTTTATGGTATGTATCGTGAAATTGAAGAGTTTTTTAACTTGAAAATATTTTATGGTTTTTATAGTGAATTTGTTTTCTTTTTTAACTAAGAGATTTTTTTTGGATATTATAGTGAAAATATTGAGGTTTTTTAACTTGGAACTTTTTTTATGGTTTTTATAGTGTAATTGTTGAGTTTTCTAACTTGGAACTTATTTAAATGGTTTTTACAGTGAAATTGTCGAGTTTAATTTAAGTTGGAACTTTTTTTTATGGTTTTTATAGTGAAATTGTTGAGTTTTTCTAACTTGGAACTTATTTAAATGGATTCTACAATGAAATTGTTGAGTTTTTTAACTTGGAACTTTATTTTATGGTATTTAGAGTGAAATTGAAGAGTTTATTAACTTGGAAATGTTTTATGGTTTTTATAGTGAATTTGTTGAGTTTTTTAAATTGGAAATGTTTTATGGTTTTTATAGTGAATTTGTTGAGTTTTTTAACTTGGAAATTTTTATGGATTTGTGAAATTATTGAGTTTTTTTAACTTGGAACTTTTTTTTATGGTTTTTATAGTGAAATTGTTGTGTTTTCTAATTTGGAACTGATTTAAATGGTTTTTATAGTTAAATAATTGAGTTTTTTTTCACTTGGAACTTTTTTTTATGGTTTTTATAGTGAAATTGTTGAGTTTTTTTAACTTGGAACTTTTTTTTATGATTTTTATTGTGATATTTTTGAGTTTTTTCAACTTGGAACTTATTTAAATGGTTTTAATAGTGAAATTGTTGAGTTTTTTTAACTTGGATCTTTTTTATGGTTTTTATAGTGAATTTGTTGAGTTTTTTAACTTGGAACTTTATTTTATGGTATTTATAGTAAAATTGTAGAGATTTTTAGCTTGGAAATATTTTATGTTTTTTATAGTGAATTTGTTGAGTTTTTTAACTTGGAGATTTTATATAGATTAGTGAAATTGTTGAGTTTTTTTTTAACTTGGAACTTATTTAAATGGTTTTTAGAGTGAAATTGTTGTGTTTTTTAACTTGGAACTTTATTTTATGGTATTTATAGTGAAATTGAAGAGTTTTTTAACTTGGAAATATTTTATGGTTTTTATAGTGAATTTGTTGTGTTTTTTAACTCAGAGATTTTTTTTAGATATTATAGTGAAAATATTGAGGTTTTTAAACTTGGAACTTTTTTTTATGGTTTTTATAGTGAAATTGTTGAGTTTTCTAACCTGGAACTTATTTAAATGGTTTTTACAGTGAAATTGTCGAGTTTATTTAACTTGGAACTTATTTAAATGGTTTTTAGAGTGAAATTGTTGAGTTTTTTTATAACTTGGAACTTTTTTTATGGTTTTTATAGTGAAATTGTTGAGTTTTTCTAACTTGGAACTTATTTAAATGGATTCTACAATGAAATTGTTGAGTTTTTTAACTTGGAACTTTTTTTTATGGTATTTAGAGTGAAATTGAAGAGTTTATTAACTTGGAAATGTTTTATGGTTTTTATAGTGAATTTTTTGAGTTTTTTAAATTGGAAATGTTTTATGGTTTTTATAGTGAATTTGTTGAGTTTTTTAACTTGGAAATTTTTTATGGATTTGTGAAATTATTGAGTTTTTTTAACTTGGAACTTTTTTTTATGGTTTTTATAGTGAAATTGTTGTGTTTTCTAATTTGGAACTGATTTAAATGGTTTTTATAGTTAAATATTTGAGTTTTTTTTCACTTGGAACTTTTTTTTTATGGTTTTTATAGTGAAATTGTTGAGTTTTTTTAACTTGGAACTTTTTATTTTATGATTTTTATTGTGAAATTGTTGAGTTTTTTTAGCTTGGAACTTATTTAAATGGTTTTAATAGTGAAATTGTTGAGTTTTTTTAACTTGGATCTATTTATGGTTTTTATAGTGAATTTGTTGAGTTTTTTTAACTTGGAACTTTATTTTATGGTATTTATAGTAAAATTGTAGAGATTTTTAGCTTGGAAATATTTTATGTTTTTTATAGTGAATTTGTTGAGTTTTTTAACTTGGAGATTTTATATAGATTAGTGAAATTGTTGAGTTTTTTTTTAACTTGGAACTTATTTAAATGGTTTTTAGAGTGAAATTGTTGTGTTTTTTAACTTGGAACTTTATTTTATGGTATTTATAGTGAAATTGAAGAGTTTTTTAACTTGGAAATATTTTATGGTTTTTATAGTGAATTTGTTGTGTTTTTTAACTCAGAGATTTTTTTTAGATATTATAGTGAAAATATTGAGGTTTTTTAACTTGGAACTTTTTTTTATGGTTTTTATAGTGAAATTGTTGAGTTTTCTAACCTGGAACTTATTTAAATGGTTTTAACAGTGAAATTGTCGAGTTTATTTAACTTGGAACTTATTTAAATGGTTTTAATAGTGAAATTGTTGAGTTTTTTTAACTTGGATCTATTTATGGTTTTTATAGTGAATTTGTTGAGTTTTTTAACTTGGAACTTTATTTTATGGTTTTATAGTAAAATTTTAGAGTTTTTTAGCTTGGAAATATTTTATGGTTTTTATAGTGAATTTGTTGAGTTTTTTGACTTGGAGATTTTATATGGATTAGTGAAATTGTTTAGTTTTTTTAACTTGGAACTTATTTAAATGGTTTTTAGAGTGAAATTGTTGTGTTTTTTAACTTGGAACTTTATTTTATGGTATATATCGTGAAATTGAAGAGTTTTTTAACTTGAAAATATTTTATGGTTTTTATAGTGAATTTGTTTTCTTTTTTAACTAAGAGATTTTTTTTGGATATTATAGTGAAAATATTGAGGTTTTTTAACTTGGAACTTTTTTTATGGTTTTTATAGTGTAATTGTTGAGTTTTCTAACTTGGAACTTATTTAAATGGTTTTTACAGTGAAATTGTCGAGTTTAATTTAAGTTGGAACTTTTTTTTATGGTTTTTATAGTGAAATTGTTGAGTTTTTCTAACTTGGAACTTATTTAAATGGATTCTACAATGAAATTGTTGAGTTTTTTAACTTGGAACTTTATTTTATGGTATTTAGAGTGAAATTGAAGAGTTTATTAACTTGGAAATGTTTTATGGTTTTTATAGTGAATTTGTTGAGTTTTTTAAATTGGAAATGTTTTATGGTTTTTATAGTGAATTTGTTGAGTTTTTTAACTTGGAAATTTTTATGGATTTGTGAAATTATTGAGTTTTTTTAACTTGGAACTTTTTTTTATGGTTTTTATAGTGAAATTGTTGTGTTTTCTAATTTGGAACTGATTTAAATGGTTTTTATAGTTAAATAATTGAGTTTTTTTTCACTTGGAACTTTTTTTTATGGTTTTTATAGTGAAATTGTTGAGTTTTTTTAACTTGGAACTTTTTTTTATGATTTTTATTGTGATATTTTTGAGTTTTTTCAACTTGGAACTTATTTAAATGGTTTTAATAGTGAAATTGTTGAGTTTTTTTAACTTGGATCTTTTTTATGGTTTTTATAGTGAATTTGTTGAGTTTTTTAACTTGGAACTTTATTTTATGGTATTTATAGTAAAATTGTAGAGATTTTTAGCTTGGAAATATTTTATGTTTTTTATAGTGAATTTGTTGAGTTTTTTAACTTGGAGATTTTATATAGATTAGTGAAATTGTTGAGTTTTTTTTTAACTTGGAACTTATTTAAATGGTTTTTAGAGTGAAATTGTTGTGTTTTTTAACTTGGAACTTTATTTTATGGTATTTATAGTGAAATTGAAGAGTTTTTTAACTTGGAAATATTTTATGGTTTTTATAGTGAATTTGTTGTGTTTTTTAACTCAGAGATTTTTTTTAGATATTATAGTGAAAATATTGAGGTTTTTAAACTTGGAACTTTTTTTTATGGTTTTTATAGTGAAATTGTTGAGTTTTCTAACCTGGAACTTATTTAAATGGTTTTTACAGTGAAATTGTCGAGTTTATTTAACTTGGAACTTATTTAAATGGTTTTTAGAGTGAAATTGTTGAGTTTTTTTATAACTTGGAACTTTTTTTATGGTTTTTATAGTGAAATTGTTGAGTTTTTCTAACTTGGAACTTATTTAAATGGATTCTACAATGAAATTGTTGAGTTTTTTAACTTGGAACTTTTTTTTATGGTATTTAGAGTGAAATTGAAGAGTTTATTAACTTGGAAATGTTTTATGGTTTTTATAGTGAATTTTTTGAGTTTTTTAAATTGGAAATGTTTTATGGTTTTTATAGTGAATTTGTTGAGTTTTTTAACTTGGAAATTTTTTATGGATTTGTGAAATTATTGAGTTTTTTTAACTTGGAACTTTTTTTTATGGTTTTTATAGTGAAATTGTTGTGTTTTCTAATTTGGAACTGATTTAAATGGTTTTTATAGTTAAATATTTGAGTTTTTTTTCACTTGGAACTTTTTTTTTATGGTTTTTATAGTGAAATTGTTGAGTTTTTTTAACTTGGAACTTTTTATTTTATGATTTTTATTGTGAAATTGTTGAGTTTTTTTAGCTTGGAACTTATTTAAATGGTTTTAATAGTGAAATTGTTGAGTTTTTTTAACTTGGATCTATTTATGGTTTTTATAGTGAATTTGTTGAGTTTTTTTAACTTGGAACTTTATTTTATGGTATTTATAGTAAAATTGTAGAGATTTTTAGCTTGGAAATATTTTATGTTTTTTATAGTGAATTTGTTGAGTTTTTTAACTTGGAGATTTTATATAGATTAGTGAAATTGTTGAGTTTTTTTTTAACTTGGAACTTATTTAAATGGTTTTTAGAGTGAAATTGTTGTGTTTTTTAACTTGGAACTTTATTTTATGGTATTTATAGTGAAATTGAAGAGTTTTTTAACTTGGAAATATTTTATGGTTTTTATAGTGAATTTGTTGTGTTTTTTAACTCAGAGATTTTTTTTAGATATTATAGTGAAAATATTGAGGTTTTTTAACTTGGAACTTTTTTTTATGGTTTTTATAGTGAAATTGTTGAGTTTTCTAACCTGGAACTTATTTAAATGGTTTTAACAGTGAAATTGTCGAGTTTATTTAACTTGGAACTTATTTAAATGGTTTTAATAGTGAAATTGTTGAGTTTTTTTAACTTGGATCTATTTATGGTTTTTATAGTGAATTTGTTGAGTTTTTTAACTTGGAACTTTATTTTATGGTTTTATAGTAAAATTTTAGAGTTTTTTAGCTTGGAAATATTTTATGGTTTTTATAGTGAATTTGTTGAGTTTTTTGACTTGGAGATTTTATATGGATTAGTGAAATTGTTTAGTTTTTTTAACTTGGAACTTATTTAAATGGTTTTTAGAGTGAAATTGTTGTGTTTTTTAACTTGGAACTTTATTTTATGGTATATATCGTGAAATTGAAGAGTTTTTTAACTTGAAAATATTTTATGGTTTTTATAGTGAATTTGTTTTCTTTTTTAACTAAGAGATTTTTTTTGGATATTATAGTGAAAATATTGAGGTTTTTTAACTTGGAACTTTTTTTATGGTTTTTATAGTGTAATTGTTGAGTTTTCTAACTTGGAACTTATTTAAATGGTTTTTACAGTGAAATTGTCGAGTTTATTTTAACTTGGAACTTTTTTTTATGGTTTTTATAGTGAAATTGTTGAGTTTTTCTAACTTGGAACTTATTTAAATGGATTCTACAATGAAATTGTTGAGTTTTTTAACTTGGAACTTTATTTTATGGTATTTAGAGTGAAATTGAAGAGTTTATTAACTTGGAAATGTTTTATGGTTTTTATAGTGAATTTGTTGAGTTTTTTAAATTGGAAATGTTTTATGGTTTTTATAGTGAATTTGTTGAGTTTTTTAACTTGGAAATTTTTATGGATTTGTGAAATTATTGAGTTTTTTTAACTTGGAACTTTTTTTTATGGTTTTTATAGTGAAATTGTTGTGTTTTCTAATTTGGAACTGATTTAAATGGTTTTTATAGTTAAATAATTGAGTTTTTTTTCACTTGGAACTTTTTTTTATGGTTTTTATAGTGAAATTGTTGAGTTTTTTTAACTTGGAACTTTTTTTTATGATTTTTATTGTGATATTTTTGAGTTTTTTCAACTTGGAACTTATTTAAATGGTTTTAATAGTGAAATTGTTGAGTTTTTTTAACTTGGATCTTTTTTATGGTTTTTATAGTGAATTTGTTGAGTTTTTTAACTTGGAACTTTATTTTATGGTATTTATAGTAAAATTGTAGAGATTTTTAGCTTGGAAATATTTTATGTTTTTTATAGTGAATTTGTTGAGTTTTTTAACTTGGAGATTTTATATAGATTAGTGAAATTGTTGAGTTTTTTTTTAACTTGGAACTTATTTAAATGGTTTTTAGAGTGAAATTGTTGTGTTTTTTAACTTGGAACTTTATTTTATGGTATTTATAGTGAAATTGAAGAGTTTTTTAACTTGGAAATATTTTATGGTTTTTATAGTGAATTTGTTGTGTTTTTTAACTCAGAGATTTTTTTTAGATATTATAGTGAAAATATTGAGGTTTTTAAACTTGGAACTTTTTTTTATGGTTTTTATAGTGAAATTGTTGAGTTTTCTAACCTGGAACTTATTTAAATGGTTTTTACAGTGAAATTGTCGAGTTTATTTAACTTGGAACTTATTTAAATGGTTTTTAGAGTGAAATTGTTGAGTTTTTTTATAACTTGGAACTTTTTTTATGGTTTTTATAGTGAAATTGTTGAGTTTTTCTAACTTGGAACTTATTTAAATGGATTCTACAATGAAATTGTTGAGTTTTTTAACTTGGAACTTTTTTTTATGGTATTTAGAGTGAAATTGAAGAGTTTATTAACTTGGAAATGTTTTATGGTTTTTATAGTGAATTTTTTGAGTTTTTTAAATTGGAAATGTTTTATGGTTTTTATAGTGAATTTGTTGAGTTTTTTAACTTGGAAATTTTTTATGGATTTGTGAAATTATTGAGTTTTTTTAACTTGGAACTTTTTTTTATGGTTTTTATAGTGAAATTGTTGTGTTTTCTAATTTGGAACTGATTTAAATGGTTTTTATAGTTAAATATTTGAGTTTTTTTTCACTTGGAACTTTTTTTTTATGGTTTTTATAGTGAAATTGTTGAGTTTTTTTAACTTGGAACTTTTTATTTTATGATTTTTATTGTGAAATTGTTGAGTTTTTTTAGCTTGGAACTTATTTAAATGGTTTTAATAGTGAAATTGTTGAGTTTTTTTAACTTGGATCTATTTATGGTTTTTATAGTGAATTTGTTGAGTTTTTTTAACTTGGAACTTTATTTTATGGTTTTTATAGTAAAATTGTAGAGATTTTTAGCTTGGAAATATTTTATGTTTTTTATAGTGAATTTGTTGAGTTTTTTAACTTGGAGATTTTATATAGATTAGTGAAATTGTTGAGTTTTTTTTTAACTTGGAACTTATTTAAATGGTTTTTAGAGTGAAATTGTTGTGTTTTTTAACTTGGAACTTTATTTTATGGTATTTATAGTGAAATTGAAGAGTTTTTTAACTTGGAAATATTTTATGGTTTTTATAGTGAATTTGTTGTGTTTTTTAACTCAGAGATTTTTTTTAGATATTATAGTGAAAATATTGAGGTTTTTTAACTTGGAACTTTTTTTTATGGTTTTTATAGTGAAATTGTTGAGTTTTCTAACCTGGAACTTATTTAAATGGTTTTAACAGTGAAATTGTCGAGTTTATTTAACTTGGAACTTATTTAAATGGTTTTAATAGTGAAATTGTTGAGTTTTTTTAACTTGGATCTATTTATGGTTTTTATAGTGAATTTGTTGAGTTTTTTAACTTGGAACTTTATTTTATGGTTTTATAGTAAAATTTTAGAGTTTTTTAGCTTGGAAATATTTTATGGTTTTTATAGTGAATTTGTTGAGTTTTTTGACTTGGAGATTTTATATGGATTAGTGAAATTGTTTAGTTTTTTTAACATGGAACTTATTTAAATGGTTTTTAGAGTGAAATTGTTGTGTTTTTTTAACTTGGAACTTTATTTTATGGTATATATCGTGAAATTGAAGAGTTTTTTAACTTGAAAATATTTTATGGTTTTTATAGTGAATTTGTTGTCTTTTTTAACTAAGAGATTTTTTTTGGATATTATAGTGAATATATTGAGGTTTTTTAACTTGGAACTTTTTTTTATGGTTTTTATAGTGTAATTGTTGAGTTTTCTAACCTGAAACTTATTTAAATGGTTTTTACAGTGAAATTGTCGAGTTTATTTTAACTTGGAACTTTTTTTTATGGTTTTTATAGTGAAATTGTTGAGTTTTTCTAACTTGGAACTTATTTAAATGGATTCTACAATGAAATTGTTGAGTTTTTTAACTTGGAACTTTATTTTATGGTATTTAGAGTGAAATTGAAGAGTTTATTAACTTGGAAATGTTTTATGGTTTTTATAGTGAATTTGTTGAGTTTTTTAAATTGGAAATGTTTTATGGTTTTTATAGTGAATTTGTTGAGTTTTTTAACTTGGAAATTTTTATGGATTTGTGAAATTATTGAGTTTTTTAACTTGGAACTTTTTTTTATGGTTTTTATAGTGAAATTGTTGTGTTTTCTAATTTGGAACTGATTTAAATGGTTTTTATAGTTAAATAATTGAGTTTTTTTTCACTTGGAACTTTTTTTTATGGTTTTTATAGTGAAATTGTTGAGTTTTTTTAACTTGGAACATTTTTTTATGATTTTTATTGTGATATTTTTGAGTTTTTTCAACTTGGAACTTATTTAAATGGTTTTAATAGTGAAATTGTTGAGTTTTTTTAACTTGGATCTTTTTTATGGTTTTTATAGTGAATTTGTTGAGTTTTTTAACTTGGAACTTTATTTTATGGTATTTATAGTAAAATTGTAGAGATTTTTAGCTTGGAAATATTTTATGTTTTTTATAGTGAATTTGTTGAGTTTTTTAACTTGGAGATTTTATATAGATTAGTGAAATTGTTGAGTTTTTTTTTAACTTGGAACTTATTTAAATGGTTTTTAGAGTGAAATTGTTGTGTTTTTTAACTTGGAACTTTATTTTATGGTATTTATAGTGAAATTGAAGAGTTTTTTAACTTGGAAATATTTTATGGTTTTTATAGTGAATTTGTTGTGTTTTTTAACTCAGAGATTTTTTTTAGATATTATAGTGAAAATATTGAGGTTTTTAAACTTGGAACTTTTTTTTATGGTTTTTATAGTGAAATTGTTGAGTTTTCTAACCTGGAACTTATTTAAATGGTTTTTACAGTGAAATTGTCGAGTTTATTTAACTTGGAACTTATTTAAATGGTTTTTAGAGTGAAATTGTTGAGTTTTTTTATAACTTGGAACTTTTTTTATGGTTTTTATAGTGAAATTGTTGAGTTTTTCTAACTTGAAACTTATTTAAATGGATTCTACAATGAAATTGTTGAGTTTTTTAACTTGGAACTTTTTTTTATGGTATTTAGAGTGAAATTGAAGAGTTTATTAACTTGGAAATGTTTTATGGTTTTTATAGTGAATTTTTTGAGTTTTTTAAATTGGAAATGTTTTATGGTTTTTATAGTGAACTTGTTGAGTTTTTTAACTTGGAAATTTTTAATGGATTTGTGAAATTATTGAGTTTTTTTAACTTGGAACTTTTTTTTATGGTTTTTATAGTGAAATTGTTGTGTTTTCTAATTTGGAACTGATTTAAATGGTTTTTATAGTTAAATATTTGAGTTTTTTTTCACTTGGAACTTTTTTTTTATGGTTTTTATAGTGAAATTGTTGAGTTTTTTTAACTTGGAACTTTTTATTTTATGATTTTTATTGTGAAATTGTTGAGTTTTTTTAGCTTGGAACTTATTTAAATGATTTTAATAGTGAAATTGTTGAGTTTTTTTAACTTGGATCTATTTATGGTTTTTATAGTGAATTTGTTGAGTTTTTTAACTTGGAACTTTATTTTATGGTTTTATAGTAAAATTGTAGAGTTTTTTAGCTTGGAAATATTTTATGGTTTTTATAGTGAATTTGTTGAGTTTTTTGACTTGGAGATTTTATATGGATTAGTGAAATTGTTTAGTTTTTTTAACTTGGAACTTATTTAAATGGTTTTTAGAGTGAAATTGTTGTGTTTTTTAACTTGGAACTTTATTTTATGGTATATATCGTGAAATTGAAGAGTTTTTTAACTTGAAAATATTTTATGGTTTTTATAGTGAATTTGTTTTCTTTTTTAACTAAGAGATTTTTTTTTGGATATTATAGTGAAAATATTGAGGTTTTTTAACTTGGAACTTTTTTTATGGTTTTTATAGTGTAATTGTTGAGTTTTCTAACCTGGAACTTATTTAAATGGTTTTTACAGTGAAATTGTCGAGTTTATTTTAACTTGGAACGTTTTTTTATGGTTTTTATAGTGAAATTGTTGAGTTTTTCTAACTTGGAACTTATTTAAATGGATTCTACAATGAAATTGTTGAGTTTTTTAACTTGGAACTTTATTTTATGGTATTTAGAGTGAAATTGAAGAGTTTATTAACTTGAAATGTTTTATGGTTTTTATAGTGAATTTGTTGAGTTTTTTAAATTGGAAATGTTTTATGGTTTTTATAGTGAATTTGTTGAGTTTTTTAACTTGGAAATTTTTATGGATTTGTGAAATTATTGAGTTTTTTTAACTTGGAACTTTTTTTTATGGTTTTTATAGTGAAATTGTTGTGTTTTCTAATTTGGAACTGATTTAAATGGTTTTTATAGTTAAATAATTGAGTTTTTTTTCACTTGGAACTTTTTTTTTATGGTTTTTTTAGTGAAATTGTTGAGTTTTTTTAACTTGGAACATTTTTTTATGATTTTTATTGTGATATTTTTGAGTTTTTTCAACTTGGAACTTATTTAAATGGTTTTAATAGTGAAATTGTTGAGTTTTTTTAACTTGGATCTTTTTTATGGTTTTTATAGTGAATTTGTTGAGTTTTTTAACTTGGAACTTTATTTTATGGTATTTATAGTAAAATTGTAGAGATTTTTAGCTTGGAAATATTTTATGTTTTTTATAGTGAATTTGTTGAGTTTTTTAACTTGGAGATTTTATATGGATTAGTGAAATTGTTGAGTTTTTTTTTTAACTTGGAACTTATTTAAATGGTTTTTAGAGTGAAATTGTTGTGTTTTTTAACTTGGAACTTTATTTTATGGTATTTATAGTGAAATTGAAGAGTTTTTTAACTTGGAAATATTTTATGGTTTTTATAGTGAATTTGTTGTGTTTTTTAACTCAGAGATTTTGTTTAGATATTATAGTGAAAATATTGAGGTTTTTTAAGTTGGAACTTTTTTTTATGTTTTTATAGTGAAATTGTTGAGTTTTCTAACCTGGAACTTATTTAAATGGTTTTAACAGTGAAATTGTCGAGTTTATTTAACTTGGAACTTATTTAAATGGTTTTTAGAGTGAAATTGTTGAGTTTTTTATAACTTGGAACTTTTTTTATGGTTTTTATAGTGAAATTGTTGAGTTTTTCTAACTTTGAACTTATTTAAATGGATTTTACAATGAAATTGTTGAGTTTTTTAACTTGGAACTTTTTTTTATGGTATTTAGAGTGAAATTGAAGAGTTTATTAACTTGGAAATGTTTTATGGTTTTTATAGTGAATTTGTTGAGTTTTTTAAATTGGAAATGTTTTATGGTTTTTATAGTGAATTTGTTGAGTTTTTTAACTTGGAAATTTTTTATGGATTTGTGAAATTATTGAGTTTTTTTAACTTGGAACTTTTTTTATGGTTTTTATAGTGAAATTGTTGTGTTTTCTAATTTGGAACTGATTTAAATGGTTTTTATAGTTAAATATTTGAGTTTTTTTTCACTTGGAACTTTTTTTTTATGGTTTTTATAGTGAAATTGTTGAGTTTTTTTAACTTGGAACTTTTTATTTTATGATTTTTATTGTGAAATTGTTGAGTTTTTTTAGCTTGGAACTTATTTAAATGATTTTAATAGTGAAATTGTTGAGTTTTTTTAACTTGGATCTATTTATGGTTTTTATAGTGAATTTGTTGAGTTTTTTAACTTGGAACTTTATTTTATGGTTTTATAGTAAAATTGTAGAGTTTTTTAGCTTGGAAATATTTTATGGTTTTTATAGTGAATTTGTTGAGTTTTTTGACTTGGAGATTTTATATGGATTAGTGAAATTGTTTAGTTTTTTTAACTTGGAACTTATTTAAATGGTTTTTAGAGTGAAATTGTTGTGTTTTTTAACTTGGAACTTTATTTTATGGTATATATCGTGAAATTGAAGAGTTTTTTAACTTGAAAATATTTTATGGTTTTTATAGTGAATTCGTTTTCTTTTTTAACTAAGAGATTTTTTTTTGGATATTATAGTGAAAATATTGAGGTTTTTTAACTTGGAACTTTTTTTATGGTTTTTATAGTGTAATTGTTGAGTTTTCTAACCTGGAACTTATTTAAATGGTTTTTACAGTGAAATTGTCGAGTTTATTTTAACTTGGAACGTTTTTTTATGGTTTTTATAGTGAAATTGTTGAGTTTTTCTAACTTGGAACTTATTTAAATGGATTCTACAATGAAATTGTTGAGTTTTTTAACTTGGAACTTTATTTTATGGTATTTAGAGTGAAATTGAAGAGTTTATTAACTTGAAATGTTTTATGGTTTTTATAGTGAATTTGTTGAGTTTTTTAAATTGGAAATGTTTTATGGTTTTTATAGTGAATTTGTTGAGTTTTTTAACTTGGAAATTTTTATGGATTTGTGAAATTATTGAGTTTTTTTAACTTGGAACTTTTTTTTATGGTTTTTATAGTGAAATTGTTGTGTTTTCTAATTTGGAACTGATTTAAATGGTTTTTATAGTTAAATAATTGAGTTTTTTTTCACTTGGAACTTTTTTTTTATGGTTTTTATAGTGAAATTGTTGAGTTTTTTTAACTTGGAACTTTTTTTTATGATTTTTATTGTGATATTTTTGAGTTTTTTCAACTTGGAACTTATTTAAATGGTTTTAATAGTGAAATTGTTGAGTTTTTTTAACTTGGATCTTTTTTATGGTTTTTATAGTGAATTTGTTGAGTTTTTTAACTTGGAACTTTATTTTATGGTATTTATAGTAAAATTGTAGAGATTTTTAGCTTGGAAATATTTTATGTTTTTTATAGTGAATTTGTTGAGTTTTTTAACTTGGAGATTTTATATGGATTAGTGAAATTGTTGAGTTTTTTTAAACTTGGAACTTATTTAAATGGTTTTTAGAGTGAAATTGTTGTGTTTTTTAACTTGGAACTTTATTTTATGGTATTTATAGTGAAATTGAAGAGTTTTTTAACTTGGAAATATTTTATGGTTTTTATAGTGAATTTGTTGTGTTTTTTAACTCAGAGATTTTTTTTAGATATTATAGTGAAAATATTGAGGTTTTTTAACTTGGAACTTTTTTTTATGGTTTTTATAGTGAAATTGTTGAGTTTTCTAACCTGGAACTTATTTAAATGGTTTTTACAGTTAAATTGTCGAGTTTATTTAACTTGGAACTTATTTAAATGGTTTTTAGAGTGAAATTGTTGAGTTTTTTATAACTTGGAAATTTTTTTATGGTTTTTATAGTGAAATTGTTGAGTTTTTCTAACTTGGAACTTATTTAAATGGATTCTACAATGAAATTGTTGAGTTTTTTAACTTGGAACTTTATTTTATGGTATTTAGAGTGAAATTGAAGAGATTATTAACTTGGAAATGTTTTATGGTTTTTATAGTGAATTTGTTGAGTTTTTTAAATTGGAAATGTTTTATGGTTTTTATAGTGAATTTGTTGAGTTTTTTAACTTGGAAATTTTTATGGATTTTTGAAATTATTGAGTTTTCTTAACTTGGAACTTTTTTTTATGGTTTTTATAGTGAAATTGTTGTGTTTTCTAATTTGGAACTGATTTAAATGGTTTTTATAGTTAAATATTTGAGTTTTTTTTCACTTGGAACTTTTTTTTTATGGCTTTTATAGTGAAATTGTTGAGTTATTTTAACTTGGAACTTTTTATTTTATGATTTTTATTGTGAAATTGTTGAGTTTTTTTAGCTTGGAACTTATTTAAATGGTTTTAATAGTGAAATTGTTGAGTTTTTTTAACTTGGATCTTTTTATGGTTTTTATAGTGAATTTGTTGAGTTTTTTAACTTGGAACTTTATTTTATGGTTTTATAGTAAAATTGTAGAGTTTTTTAGCTTGAAAATATTTTATGGTTTTTATAGTGAATTTGTTGAGATTTTTGACTTGGAGATTTTATATGGATTAGTGAAATTGTTTAGTTTTTTTAACTTGGAACTTATTTAAATGGTTTTTAGAGTGAAATTGTTGTGTTTTTTAACTTGGAACTTTATTTTATGGTATATATCGTGAAATTGAAGAGTTTTTTAACTTGAAAATATTTTATGGTTTTTATAGTGAATTTGTTTTCTTTTTTAACTAAGAGATTTTTTTTTGGATATTATAGTGAAAATATTGAGGTTTTTTAACTTGGAACTTTTTTTATGGTTTTTATAGTGTAATTGTTGAGTTTTCTAACCTGGAACTTATTTAAATGGTTTTTACAGTGAAATTGTCGAGTTTATTTTAACTTGGAACGTTTTTTTATGGTTTTTATAGTGAAATTGTTGAGTTTTTCTAACTTGGAACTTATTTAAATGGATTCTACAATGAAATTGTTGAGTTTTTTAACTTGGAACTTTATTTTATGGTATTTAGAGTGAAATTGAAGAGTTTATTAACTTGAAATGTTTTATGGTTTTTATAGTGAATTTGTTGAGTTTTTTAAATTGGAAATGTTTTATGGTTTTTATAGTGAATTTGTTGAGTTTTTTAACTTGGAAATTTTTATGGATTTGTGAAATTATTGAGTTTTTTTAACTTGGAACTTTTTTTTATGGTTTTTATAGTGAAATTGTTGTGTTTTCTAATTTGGAACTGATTTAAATGGTTTTTATAGTTAAATAATTGAGTTTTTTTTCACTTGGAACTTTTTTTTATGGTTTTTATAGTGAAATTGTTGAGTTTTTTTAACTTGGAACTTTTTTTTATGATTTTTATTGTGATATTTTTGAGTTTTTTCAACTTGGAACTTATTTAAATGGTTTTAATAGTGAAATTGTTGAGTTTTTTTAACTTGGATCTTTTTTATGGTTTTTATAGTGAATTTGTTGAGTTTTTTAACTTGGAACTTTATTTTATGGTATTTATAGTAAAATTGTAGAGATTTTTAGCTTGGAAATATTTTATGTTTTTTATAGTGAATTTGTTGAGTTTTTTAACTTGGAGATTTTATATGGATTAGTGAAATTGTTGAGTTTTTTTTAACTTGGAACTTATTTAAATGGTTTTTAGAGTGAAATTGTTGTGTTTTTTAACTTGGAACTTTATTTTATGGTATTTATAGTGAAATTGAAGAGTTTTTTAACTTGGAAATATTTTATGGTTTTTATAGTGAATTTGTTGTGTTTTTTAACTCAGAGATTTTTTTTAGATATTATAGTGAAAATATTGAGGTTTTTTAACTTGGAACTTTTTTTTATGGTTTTTATAGTGAAATTGTTGAGTTTTCTAACCTGGAACTTATTTAAATGGTTTTTACAGTTAAATTGTCGAGTTTATTTAACTTGGAACTTATTTAAATGGTTTTTAGAGTGAAATTGTTGAGTTTTTTATAACTTGGAAATTTTTTTATGGTTTTTATAGTGAAATTGTTGAGTTTTTCTAACTTGGAACTTATTTAAATGGATTCTACAATGAAATTGTTGAGTTTTTTAACTTGGAACTTTATTTTATGGTATTTAGAGTGAAATTGAAGAGATTATTAACTTGGAAATGTTTTATGGTTTTTATAGTGAATTTGTTGAGTTTTTTAAATTGGAAATGTTTTATGGTTTTTATAGTGAATTTGTTGAGTTTTTTAACTTGGAAATTTTTATGGATTTTTGAAATTATTGAGTTTTCTTAACTTGGAACTTTTTTTTATGGTTTTTATAGTGAAATTGTTGTGTTTTCTAATTTGGAACTGATTTAAATGGTTTTTATAGTTAAATATTTGAGTTTTTTTTCACTTGGAACTTTTTTTTTATGGCTTTTATAGTGAAATTGTTGAGTTATTTTAACTTGGAACTTTTTATTTTATGATTTTTATTGTGAAATTGTTGAGTTTTTTTAGCTTGGAACTTATTTAAATGGTTTTAATAGTGAAATTGTTGAGTTTTTTTAACTTGGATCTTTTTATGGTTTTTATAGTGAATTTGTTGAGTTTTTTAACTTGGAACTTTATTTTATGGTTTTATAGTAAAATTGTAGAGTTTTTTAGCTTGAAAATATTTTATGGTTTTTATAGTGAATTTGTTGAGTTTTTTGACTTGGAGATTTTATATGGATTAGTGAAATTGTTTAGTTTTTTTAACTTGGAACTTATTTAAATGGTTTTTAGAGTGAAATTGTTGTGTTTTTTAACTTGGAACTTTATTTCATGGTATATATCGTGAAATTGAAGAGTTTTTTAACTTGAAAATATTTTATGGTTTTTATAGTGAATTTGTTTTCTTTTTTAACTAAGAGATTTTTTTTGGATATTATAGTGAAAATATTGAGGTTTTTTAACTTGGAACTTTTTTTATGGTTTTTATAGTGTAATTGTTGAGTTTTCTAACCTGGAACTTATTTAAATGGTTTTTACAGTGAAATTGTCGAGTTTATTTTAACTTGGAACTTTTTTTTATGGTTTTTATAGTGAAATTGTTGAGTTTTTCTAACTTGGAACTTATTTAAATGGATTCTACAATGAAATTGTTGAGTTTTTTAACTTGGAACTTTATTTTATGGTATTTAGAGTGAAATTGAAGAGTTTATTAACTTGGAAATGTTTTATGGTTTTTATAGTGAATTTGTTGAGTTTTTTAAATTGGAAATGTTTTATGGTTTTTATAGTGAATTTGTTGAGTTTTTTAACTTGGAAATTTTTATGGATTTGTGAAATTATTGAGTTTTTTTAACTTGGAACTTTTTTTTATGGTTTTTATAGTGAAATTGTTGTGTTTTCTAATTTGGAACTGATTTAAATGGTTTTTATAGTTAAATAATTGAGTTTTTTTTCACTTGGAACTTTTTTTTTATGGTTTTTATAGTGAAATTGTTGAGTTTTTTTAACTTGGAACTTTTTTTTATGATTTTTATTGTGATATTTTTGAGTTTTTTCAACTTGGAACTTATTTAAATGGTTTTAATAGTGAAATTGTTGAGTTTTTTTAACTTGGATCTTTTTTATGGTTTTTATAGTGAATTTGTTGAGTTTTTTAACTTGGAACTTTATTTTATGGTATTTATAGTAAAATTGTAGAGATTTTTAGCTTGGAAATATTTTATGTTTTTTATAGTGAATTTGTTGAGTTTTTTAACTTGGAGATTTTATATGGATTAGTGAAATTGTTGAGTTTTTTTTTAACTTGGAACTTATTTAAATGGTTTTTAGAGTGAAATTGTTGTGTTTTTTAACTTGGAACTTTATTTTATAGTATTTATAGTGAAATTGAAGAGTTTTTTAACTTGGAAATATTTTATGGTTTTTATAGTGAATTTGTTGTGTTTTTTAACTCAGAGATTTTTTTTAGATATTATAGTGAAAATATTGAGGTTTTTTAACTTGGAACTTTTTTTTTATGGTTTTTATAGTGAAATTGTTGAGTTTTCTAACCTGGAACTTATTTAAATGGTTTTTACAGTGAAATTGTCGAGTTTATTTAACTTGGAACTTATTTAAATGGTTTTTAGAGTGAAATTGTTGAGTTTTTTATAACTTGGAACTTTTTTTATGGTTTTTATAGTGAAATTGTTGAGTTTTTCTAACTTGGAACTTATTTAAATGGATTCTACAATGAAATTGTTGAGTTTTTTAACTTGGAACTTTATTTTATGGTATTTAGAGTGAAATTGAAGAGATTATTAACTTGGAAATGTTTTATGGTTTTTATAGTGAATTTGTTGAGTTTTTTAAATTGGAAATGTTTTATGGTTTTTATAGTGAATTTGTTGAGTTTTTTAACTTGGAAATTTTTATGGATTTTTGAAATTATTGAGTTTTCTTAACTTGGAACTTTTTTTTATGGTTTTTATAGTGAAATTGTTGTGTTTTCTAATTTGGAACTGATTTAAATGGTTTTTATAGTTAAATATTTGAGTTTTTTTTCACTTGGAACTTTTTTTTTATGGTTTTTATAGTGAAATTGTTGAGTTTTTTTAACTTGGAACTTTTTATTTTATGATTTTTATTGTGAAATTGTTGAGTTTTTTTAGCTTGGAATTTATTTAAATGGTTTTAATAGTGAAATTGTTGAGTTTTTTTGACTTGGATCTTTTTATGGTTTTTATAGTGAATTTGTTGAGTTTTTTAACTTGGAACTTTATTTTATGGTTTCATAGTAAAATTGTAGAGTTTTTTAGCTTGGAAATATTTTATGGTTTTTATAGTGAATTTGTTGAGTTTTTTGACTTGGAGATTTTATATGGATTAGTGAAATTGTTTAGTTTTTTTAACTTGGAACTTATTTAAATGGTTTTTAGAGTGAAATTGTTGTGTTTTTTAACTTGGAACTTTATTTTATGGTATATATCGTGAAATTGAAGAGTTTTTTAACTTGAAAATATTTTATGGTTTTTATAGTGAATTTGTTTTCTTTTTTAACTAAGAGATTTTTTTGGATATTATAGTGAAAATATTGAGGTTTTTTAACTTGGAACTTTTTTTATGGTTTTTATAGTGTAATTGTTGAGTTTTCTAACCTGGAACTTATTTAAATGGTTTTTACAGTGAAATTGTCGAGTTTATTTAACTTGGAACTTATTTAAATGGTTTTTAGAGTGAAATTGTTGAGTTTTTTTATAACTTGGAACTTATTTAAATGGATTCTACAATGAAATTGTTGAGTTTTTTAACTTGGAACTTTATTTTATGGTATTTAGAGTGAAATTGAAGAGTTTATTAACTTGGAAATGTTTTATGGTTTTTATAGTGAATTTGTTGAGTTTTTTAAATTGGAAATGTTTTATGGTTTTTATAGTGAATTTGTTGAGTTTTTTAACTTGGAAATTTTTATGGATTTGTGAAATTATTGAGTTTTTTTAACTTGGAACTTTTTTTTATGGTTTTTATAGTGAAATTGTTGTGTTTTCTAATTTGGAACTGATTTAAATGGTTTTTATAGTTAAATATTTGAGTTTTTTTTCACTTGGAACTTTTTTTTAAAGGTTTTTATAGTGAAATTGTTGAGTTTTTTTAACTTGGAACTTTTTTTTATGATTTTTATTGTGATATTTTTGAGTTTTTTCAACTTGGAACTTATTTAAATGGCTTTAATAGTGAAATTGTTGAGTTTTTTTAACTTGGATCTTTTTTATGGTTTTTGTAGTGAATTTGTTGAGTTTTTTAACTTGGAACTTTATTTTATGGTATTTATAGTAAAATTGTAGAGATTTTTAGCTTGGAAATATTTTATGTTTTTTATAGTGAATTTGTTGAGTTTTTTAACTTGGAGATTTTATATGGATTAGTGAAATTGTTGAGTTTTTTTTAACTAGGAACTTATTTAAATTGTTTTTAGAGTGAAATTGTTGTGTTTTTTAACTTGGAACTTTATTTTATGGTATTTATAGTGAAATTGAAGAGTTTTTTAACTTGGAAATATTTTATGGTTTTTATAGTGAATTTGTTGTGTTTTTTAACTCAGAGATTTTTTTTAGATATTATAGTGAAAATATTGAGGTTTTTTAACTTGGAACTTTTTTTTATGGTTTTTATAGTGAAATTGTTGAGTTTTCTAACCTGGAACTTATTTAAATGGTTTTTACAGTGAAATTGTCGAGTTTATTTAACTTGGAACTTATTTAAATGGTTTTTAGAGTGAAATTGTTGAGTTTTTTTTAACTTGGAACATTTTTTATGGTTTTTATAGTGAAATTGTTGAGTTTTTCTAACTTGGAACTTATTTAAATGGATTCTACAATGAAATTGTTGAGTTTTTTAACTTGGAACTTTTTTTATGGTATTTAGAGTGAAATTGAAGAGTTTATTAACTTGGAAATGTTTTATGGTTTTTATAGTGAATTTGTTGAGTTTTTTAAATTGGAAATGTTTTATGGTTTTTATAGTGAATTTGTTGAGTTTTTTAACTTGGAAATTTTTTATGGATTTGTGAAATTATTGAGTTTTTTTAACTTGGAACTTTTTTTTATGGTTTTTATAGTGAAATTGTTGTGTTTTCTAATTTGGAACTGATTTAAATGGTTTTTATAGTTAAATATTTGAGTTTTTTTTCACTTGGAACTTTTTTTTATGGTTTTTATAGTGAAATTGTTGAGTTTTTTTAACTTGAAACTTTTTATTTTATGATTTTTATTGTGAAATTGTTGAGTTTTTTTAGCTTGGAACTTATTCAAATGGTTTTAATAGTGAAATTGTTGAGTTTTTTTAATTTGGATCTTTTTTATGGTTTTTATAGTGAATTTGTTGAGTTTTTTAACTTGGAACTTTATTTTATGGTTTTATAGTAAAATTGTAGTGTTTTTTAGCTTGGAAATATTTTATGGTTTTTATAGTGAATTTGTTGAGTTTTTTGACTTGGAGATTTTATATGGATTAGTGAAATTGTTTAGTTTTTTTAACTTGGAACTTATTTAAATGGTTTTTAGAGTGAAATTGTTGTGTTTTTTAACTTGGAACTTTATTTTATGGTATATATCGTGAAATTGAAGAGTTTTTTAACTTTGAAATATTTTATGGTTTTTATGGTGAATTTGTTGTCTTTTTTAACTCAGAGATTTTTTTTGGATATTATAGTGAAAATGTTGAGGTTTTTTAACTTGGAACTTTTTTTTATGGTTTTTATAGTGAAATTGTTGAGTTTTCTAATTTGGAACTGATTTAAATGGTTTTTATAGTTAAATATTTGAGTTTTTTTTTCACTTGGAACTTTTATTTTATGGTTTTTATAGTGAAATTGTTGAGTTTTTTTAACTTGGAACTTTTTATTCTATGATTTTTATTGTGAAATTGTTGAGTTTTTTTAGCTTGGAACTTATTTAAATGGTTTTAATAGTGAAATTGTTGAGTTTTTTTAACTTGGATCTTTTTTATGGTTTTTATAGTGCATTTGTTGAGTTTTTTTAACTTGGAACTTTATTTTATGGTTTTATAGTAAAATTGTAGAGTTTTTTAGCTTGGAAATATTTTATGGTTTTTATAGTGAATTTGTTGAGTTTTTTGACTTGGATATTTTATATGGATTAGTGAAATTGTTGAGTTTTTTTAACTTGGAACTTATTTAAATGGTTTTTAGAGTGAAATTGTTGTGTTTTTTAACTTGGAACTTTATTTTATGGTATATATCGTGAAATTGAAGAGTTTTTTAACTTGGAAATATTTTATGGGTTTTATAGTGAATTTGTTGTCTTTTTTAACTCAGATATTTTTTTTGGATATTATAGTGAAAATGTTGAGGTTTTTTAACTTGGAACTTTTTTTTATGGTTTTTATAGTGAAATTGTTGAGTTTTCTAACCTGGAACTTATTTAAATGGTTTTTACAGTGAAATTGTCGAGTTTATTTAACTTGGAACTTATTTAAATGGTTTTTAGAGTGAAATTGTTGAGTTTTTTTTAACTTGGAACTTTTTTTTATGGTTTTTATAGTGAAATTGTTGAGTTTTTCTAACTTGGAACTTATTTAAATGGATTCTACAATGAAATTGTTGAGTTTTTTAACTTGGAACTTTATTTTATGGTATTTAGAGTGAAATTGAAGAGTTTATTAACTTGGAAATGTTTTATGGTTTTTATAGTGAATTTGTTGAGTTTTTTAAATTGGAAATGTTTTATGGTTTTTATAGTGAATTTGTTGAGTTTTTTAACTTGGAAATTTTTATGGATTTGTGAAATTATTGAGTTTTTTTAACTTGGAACTTTTTTTTATGGTTTTATAGTGAAATTGTTGTGTTTTCTAATTTGGAACTGATTTAAATGGTTTTTATAGTTAAATATTTGAGTTTTTTTTCACTTGGAACTTTTTTTTTATGGTTTTTATAGTGAAATTGTTGAGTTTTTTTAACTTGGATCTTTTTATTTTATGATTTTTATTGTGAAATTGTTGAGTTTTTTTAGCTTGGAATTTATTTAAATGGTTTTAATAGTGAAATTGTTGAGTTTTTTTAACTTGGATCTTTTTATGGTTTTTATAGTGAATTTGTTGAGTTTTTTAACTTGGAACTTTATTTTATGGTTTTATAGTAAAATTGTAGAGTTTTTTAGCTTGAAAATATTTTATGGTTTTTATAGTGAATTTGTTGAGTTTTTTGACTTGGAGATTTTATATGGATTAGTGAAATTGTTTAGTTTTTTTAACTTGGAACTTATTTAAATGGTTTTTAGAGTGAAATTGTTGTGTTTTTTAACTTGGAACTTTATTTCATGGTATATATCGTGAAATTGAAGAGTTTTTTAACTTGAAAATATTTTATGGTTTTTATAGTGAATTTGTTTTCTTTTTTAACTAAGAGATTTTTTTTGGATATTATAGTGAAAATATTGAGGTTTTTTAACTTGGAACTTTTTTTATGGTTTTTATAGTGTAATTGTTGAGTTTTCTAACCTGGAACTTATTTAAATGGTTTTTACAGTGAAATTGTCGAGTTTATTTTAACTTGGAACTTTTTTTTATGGTTTTTATAGTGAAATTGTTGAGTTTTTCTAACTTGGAACTTATTTAAATGGATTCTACAATGAAATTGTTGAGTTTTTTAACTTGGAACTTTATTTTATGGTATTTAGAGTGAAATTGAAGAGTTTATTAACTTGGAAATGTTTTATGGTTTTTATAGTGAATTTGTTGAGTTTTTTAAATTGGAAATGTTTTATGGTTTTTATAGTGAATTTGTTGAGTTTTTTAACTTGGAAATTTTTATGGATTTGTGAAATTATTGAGTTTTTTTAACTTGGAACTTTTTTTTATGGTTTTTATAGTGAAATTGTTGTGTTTTCTAATTTGGAACTGATTTAAATGGTTTTTATAGTTAAATAATTGAGTTTTTTTTCACTTGGAACTTTTTTTTTATGGTTTTTATAGTGAAATTGTTGAGTTTTTTTAACTTGGAACTTTTTTTTATGATTTTTATTGTGATATTTTTGAGTTTTTTCAACTTGGAACTTATTTAAATGGTTTTAATAGTGAAATTGTTGAGTTTTTTTAACTTGGATCTTTTTTATGGTTTTTATAGTGAATTTGTTGAGTTTTTTAACTTGGAACTTTATTTTATGGTATTTATAGTAAAATTGTAGAGATTTTTAGCTTGGAAATATTTTATGTTTTTTATAGTGAATTTGTTGAGTTTTTTAACTTGGAGATTTTATATGGATTAGTGAAATTGTTGAGTTTTTTTTTAACTTGGAACTTATTTAAATGGTTTTTAGAGTGAAATTGTTGTGTTTTTTAACTTGGAACTTTATTTTATAGTATTTATAGTGAAATTGAAGAGTTTTTTAACTTGGAAATATTTTATGGTTTTTATAGTGAATTTGTTGTGTTTTTTAACTCAGAGATTTTTTTTAGATATTATAGTGAAAATATTGAGGTTTTTTAACTTGGAACTTTTTTTTTATGGTTTTTATAGTGAAATTGTTGAGTTTTCTAACCTGGAACTTATTTAAATGGTTTTTACAGTGAAATTGTCGAGTTTATTTAACTTGGAACTTATTTAAATGGTTTTTAGAGTGAAATTGTTGAGTTTTTTATAACTTGGAACTTTTTTTATGGTTTTTATAGTGAAATTGTTGAGTTTTTCTAACTTGGAACTTATTTAAATGGATTCTACAATGAAATTGTTGAGTTTTTTAACTTGGAACTTTATTTTATGGTATTTAGAGTGAAATTGAAGAGATTATTAACTTGGAAATGTTTTATGGTTTTTATAGTGAATTTGTTGAGTTTTTTAAATTGGAAATGTTTTATGGTTTTTATAGTGAATTTGTTGAGTTTTTTAACTTGGAAATTTTTATGGATTTTTGAAATTATTGAGTTTTCTTAACTTGGAACTTTTTTTTATGGTTTTTATAGTGAAATTGTTGTGTTTTCTAATTTGGAACTGATTTAAATGGTTTTTATAGTTAAATATTTGAGTTTTTTTTCACTTGGAACTTTTTTTTTATGGTTTTTATAGTGAAATTGTTGAGTTTTTTTAACTTGGAACTTTTTATTTTATGATTTTTATTGTGAAATTGTTGAGTTTTTTTAGCTTGGAATTTATTTAAATGGTTTTAATAGTGAAATTGTTGAGTTTTTTTGACTTGGATCTTTTTATGGTTTTTATAGTGAATTTGTTGAGTTTTTTAACTTGGAACTTTATTTTATGGTTTCATAGTAAAATTGTAGAGTTTTTTAGCTTGGAAATATTTTATGGTTTTTATAGTGAATTTGTTGAGTTTTTTGACTTGGAGATTTTATATGGATTAGTGAAATTGTTTAGTTTTTTTAACTTGGAACTTATTTAAATGGTTTTTAGAGTGAAATTGTTGTGTTTTTTAACTTGGAACTTTATTTTATGGTATATATCGTGAAATTGAAGAGTTTTTTAACTTGAAAATATTTTATGGTTTTTATAGTGAATTTGTTTTCTTTTTTAACTAAGAGATTTTTTTGGATATTATAGTGAAAATATTGAGGTTTTTTAACTTGGAACTTTTTTTATGGTTTTTATAGTGTAATTGTTGAGTTTTCTAACCTGGAACTTATTTAAATGGTTTTTACAGTGAAATTGTCGAGTTTATTTAACTTGGAACTTATTTAAATGGTTTTTAGAGTGAAATTGTTGAGTTTTTTTATAACTTGGAACTTATTTAAATGGATTCTACAATGAAATTGTTGAGTTTTTTAACTTGGAACTTTATTTTATGGTATTTAGAGTGAAATTGAAGAGTTTATTAACTTGGAAATGTTTTATGGTTTTTATAGTGAATTTGTTGAGTTTTTTAAATTGGAAATGTTTTATGGTTTTTATAGTGAATTTGTTGAGTTTTTTAACTTGGAAATTTTTATGGATTTGTGAAATTATTGAGTTTTTTTAACTTGGAACTTTTTTTTATGGTTTTTATAGTGAAATTGTTGTGTTTTCTAATTTGGAACTGATTTAAATGGTTTTTATAGTTAAATATTTGAGTTTTTTTTCACTTGGAACTTTTTTTTAAAGGTTTTTATAGTGAAATTGTTGAGTTTTTTTAACTTGGAACTTTTTTTTATGATTTTTATTGTGATATTTTTGAGTTTTTTCAACTTGGAACTTATTTAAATGGCTTTAATAGTGAAATTGTTGAGTTTTTTTAACTTGGATCTTTTTTATGGTTTTTGTAGTGAATTTGTTGAGTTTTTTAACTTGGAACTTTATTTTATGGTATTTATAGTAAAATTGTAGAGATTTTTAGCTTGGAAATATTTTATGTTTTTTATAGTGAATTTGTTGAGTTTTTTAACTTGGAGATTTTATATGGATTAGTGAAATTGTTGAGTTTTTTTTAACTAGGAACTTATTTAAATTGTTTTTAGAGTGAAATTGTTGTGTTTTTTAACTTGGAACTTTATTTTATGGTATTTATAGTGAAATTGAAGAGTTTTTTAACTTGGAAATATTTTATGGTTTTTATAGTGAATTTGTTGTGTTTTTTAACTCAGAGATTTTTTTTAGATATTATAGTGAAAATATTGAGGTTTTTTAACTTGGAACTTTTTTTTATGGTTTTTATAGTGAAATTGTTGAGTTTTCTAACCTGGAACTTATTTAAATGGTTTTTACAGTGAAATTGTCGAGTTTATTTAACTTGGAACTTATTTAAATGGTTTTTAGAGTGAAATTGTTGAGTTTTTTTTAACTTGGAACATTTTTTATGGTTTTTATAGTGAAATTGTTGAGTTTTTCTAACTTGGAACTTATTTAAATGGATTCTACAATGAAATTGTTGAGTTTTTTAACTTGGAACTTTTTTTATGGTATTTAGAGTGAAATTGAAGAGTTTATTAACTTGGAAATGTTTTATGGTTTTTATAGTGAATTTGTTGAGTTTTTTAAATTGGAAATGTTTTATGGTTTTTATAGTGAATTTGTTGAGTTTTTTAACTTGGAAATTTTTTATGGATTTGTGAAATTATTGAGTTTTTTTAACTTGGAACTTTTTTTTATGGTTTTTATAGTGAAATTGTTGTGTTTTCTAATTTGGAACTGATTTAAATGGTTTTTATAGTTAAATATTTGAGTTTTTTTTCACTTGGAACTTTTTTTTATGGTTTTTATAGTGAAATTGTTGAGTTTTTTTAACTTGAAACTTTTTATTTTATGATTTTTATTGTGAAATTGTTGAGTTTTTTTAGCTTGGAACTTATTCAAATGGTTTTAATAGTGAAATTGTTGAGTTTTTTTAATTTGGATCTTTTTTATGGTTTTTATAGTGAATTTGTTGAGTTTTTTAACTTGGAACTTTATTTTATGGTTTTATAGTAAAATTGTAGTGTTTTTTAGCTTGGAAATATTTTATGGTTTTTATAGTGAATTTGTTGAGTTTTTTGACTTGGAGATTTTATATGGATTAGTGAAATTGTTTAGTTTTTTTAACTTGGAACTTATTTAAATGGTTTTTAGAGTGAAATTGTTGTGTTTTTTAACTTGGAACTTTATTTTATGGTATATATCGTGAAATTGAAGAGTTTTTTAACTTTGAAATATTTTATGGTTTTTATGGTGAATTTGTTGTCTTTTTTAACTCAGAGATTTTTTTTGGATATTATAGTGAAAATGTTGAGGTTTTTTAACTTGGAACTTTTTTTTATGGTTTTTATAGTGAAATTGTTGAGTTTTCTAATTTGGAACTGATTTAAATGGTTTTTATAGTTAAATATTTGAGTTTTTTTTTCACTTGGAACTTTTATTTTATGGTTTTTATAGTGAAATTGTTGAGTTTTTTTAACTTGGAACTTTTTATTCTATGATTTTTATTGTGAAATTGTTGAGTTTTTTTAGCTTGGAACTTATTTAAATGGTTTTAATAGTGAAATTGTTGAGTTTTTTTAACTTGGATCTTTTTTATGGTTTTTATAGTGCATTTGTTGAGTTTTTTTAACTTGGAACTTTATTTTATGGTTTTATAGTAAAATTGTAGAGTTTTTTAGCTTGGAAATATTTTATGGTTTTTATAGTGAATTTGTTGAGTTTTTTGACTTGGATATTTTATATGGATTAGTGAAATTGTTGAGTTTTTTTAACTTGGAACTTATTTAAATGGTTTTTAGAGTGAAATTGTTGTGTTTTTTAACTTGGAACTTTATTTTATGGTATATATCGTGAAATTGAAGAGTTTTTTAACTTGAAAATATTTTATGGTTTTTATAGTGAATTTGTTTTCTTTTTTAACTAAGAGATTTTTTTGGATATTATAGTGAAAATATTGAGGTTTTTTAACTTGGAACTTTTTTTATGGTTTTTATAGTGTAATTGTTGAGTTTTCTAACCTGGAACTTATTTAAATGGTTTTTACAGTGAAATTGTCGAGTTTATTTAACTTGGAACTTATTTAAATGGTTTATATAGTGAAATTGTCGAGTTTATTTTAACTTGGAACTTTTTTTTATGGTTTTTATAGTGAAATTGTTGAGTTTTTCTAACTTGGAACTTATTTAAATGGATTCTACAATGAAATTGTTGAGTTTTTTAACTTGGAACTTTTTTTATGGTATTTAGAGTGAAATTGAAGAGTTTATTAACTTGGAAATGTTTTATGGTTTTTATAGTGAATTTGTTGAGTTTTTTAAATTGGAAATGTTTTATGGTTTTTATAGTGAATTTGTTGAGTTTTTTAACTTGGAAATTTTTTATGGATTTGTGAAATTATTGAGTTTTTTTAACTTGGAACTTTTTTTTATGGTTTTTATAGTGAAATTGTTGTGTTTTCTAATTTGGAACTGATTTAAATGGTTTTTATAGTTAAATATTTGAGTTTTTTTTCACTTGGAACTTTTTTTTATGGTTTTTATAGTGAAATTGTTGAGTTTTTTTAACTTGAAACTTTTTATTTTATGATTTTTATTGTGAAATTGTTGAGTTTTTTTAGCTTGGAACTTATTCAAATGGTTTTAATAGTGAAATTGTTGAGTTTTTTTAATTTGGATCTTTTTTATGGTTTTTATAGTGAATTTGTTGAGTTTTTTAACTTGGAACTTTATTTTATGGTTTTATAGTAAAATTGTAGAGTTTTTTAGCTTGGAAATATTTTATGGTTTTTATAGTGAATTTGTTGAGTTTTTTGACTTGGATATTTTATATGGATTAGTGAAATTGTTGAGTTTTTTTAACTTGGAACTTATTTAAATGGTTTTTAGAGTGAAATTGTTGTGTTTTTTAACTTGGAACTTTATTTTATGGTATATATCGTGAAATTGAAGAGTTTTTTAACTTGGAAATATTTTATGGTTTTTATAGTGAATTTGTTGTCTTTTTTAACTCAGAGATTTTTTTTGGATATTATAGTGAAAATGTTGAGGTTTTTTAACTTGGAACTTTTTTTTATGGTTTTTATAGTGAAATTGTTGAGTTTTCTAACCTGGAACTTATTTAAATGGTTTTTACAGTGAAATTGTCGAGTTTATTTTAACTTGGATCTTTTTTTTATGGTTTTTATAGTGAAATTGTTGAGTTTTTCTAACTTGGAACTTATTTAAATGGATTCTACAATGAAATTGTGGAGTTTTTTAACTTGGAACTTTATTTTATGGTATTTAGAGTGAAATTGAAGAGTTTATTAACTTGGAAATGTTTTATGGTTTTTATAGTGAATTTGTTGAGTTTTTTAAATTGGAAATGTTTTATGGTTTTTATAGTGAATTTGTTGAGTTTTTTAACTTGGAAATTTTTATGGATTTGTGAAATTATTGAGTTTTTTTAACTTGGAACTTTTTTTTATGGTTTTTATAGTGAAATTGTTGTGTTTTTTAATTTGGAACTGATTTAAATGGTTTTTATAGTTAAATATTTGAGTTTTTTTTCACTTGGAACTTTTTTTTTATGGTTTTTATTTATAGTAAAATTGTTGAGTTTTTTAACTTGGAACTTTTTTTTATGATTTTTATTGTGATATTTTTGAGTTTTTTCAACTTGGAACTTATTTAAATAGTTTTAATAGTGAAATTGTTGAGTTTTTTTAACTTGGATCTTTTTTATGGTTTTTATAGTGAATTTGTTGAGTTTTTTAAATTGGAACTTTATTTTATGGTATTTATAGTAAAATTGTAGAGATTTTTAGCTTGGAAATATTTTATGTTTTTATAGTGAATTTGTTGAGTTTTTTAACTTGGAGATTTTATATGGATTAGTGAAATTGTTGAGTTTTTTTTAACTTGGAACTTATTTAAATGGTTTTTAGAGTGAAATTGTTGTGTTTTTTAACTTGGAACTTTATTTTATGGTATTTATAGTGAAATTGAAGAGTTTTTTAACTTGGAAATATTTTATGGTTTTTATAGTGAATTTGTTGTGTTTTTTAACTCAGAGATTTTTTTTGGATATTATAGTGAAAATATTGAGGTTTTTTAACTTGGAACTTTTTTTTATGGTTTTTATAGTGAAATTGTTGAGTGTTCTAACCTGGAACTTATTTAAATGGTTTTTACAGTGAAATTGTCAAGTTTATTTAACTTGGAACTTATTTAAATGGTTTTTAGAGTGAAATTGTTGAGTTTTTTTTTAACTTGGAACTTTTTTTATGGTTTTTATAGTGAAATTGTTGAGTTTTTCTAACTTGGAACTTATTTAAATGGATTCTACAATGAAATTGTTGAGTTTTTTAACTTGGAACTTTTTTTTATGGTATTTAGAGTGAAATTGAAGAGTTTATTAACTTGGAAATGTTTTATGGTTTTTATAGTGAATTTGTTGAGTTTTTTAAATTGGAAATGTTTTATGGTTTTTATAGTGAATTTGTTGAGTTTTTTAACTTGGAAATTTTTTATGGATTTGTGAAATTATTGAGTTTTTTTAACTTGGAACTTTTTTTTATGGTTTTTATAGTGAAATTGTTGTATTTTCTAATTTGGAACTGATTTAAATGGTTTTTATAGTTAAATATTTGAGTTTTTTTTCACTTGGAACTTTTTTTTTATGGTTTTTATAGTGAAATTGTTGAGTTTTTTTAACTTGAAACTTTTTATTTTATGATTTTTATTGTGAAATTGTTGAGTTTTTTTAGCTTGAAACTTATTTAAATGGTTTTAATAGTGAAATTGTTGAGTTTTTTTAACTTGGATCTTTTTTATGGTTTTTATAGTGAATTTGTTGAGTTTTTTAACTTGGAACTTTATTTTATGGTTTTATAGTAAAATTGTAGTGTTTTTTAGCTTGGAAATATTTTATGGTTTTTATAGTGAATTTGTTGAGTTTTTTGACTTGGAGATTTTATATGGATTAGTGAAATTGTTTAGTTTTTTTAACTTGGAACTTATTTAAATGGTTTTTAGAGTGAAATTGTTGTGTTTTTTAACTTGGAACTTTATTTTATGGTATATATCGTGAAATTGAAGAGTTTTTTAACTTGGAAATATTTTATGGTTTTTATGGTGAATTTGTTGTCTTTTTTAACTCAGAGATTTTTTTTGGATATTATAGTGAAAATGTTGAGGTTTTTTAACTTGGAACTTTTTTTTATGGTTTTTATAGTGAAATTGTTGAGTTTTCTAATTTGGAACTGATTTAAATGGTTTTTATAGTTAAATATTTGAGTTTTTTTTTCACTTGGAACTTTTATTTTATGGTTTTTATAGTGAAATTGTTGAGTTTTTTTAACTTGGAACTTTTTATTCTATGATTTTTATTGTGAAATTGTTGAGTTTTTTTAGCTTGGAACTTATTTAAATGGTTTTAATAGTGAAATTGTTGAGTTTTTTTAACTTGGATCTTTTTTATGGTTTTTATAGTGCATTTGTTGAGTTTTTTTAACTTGGAACTTTATTTTATGGTTTTATAGTAAAATTGTAGAGTTTTTTAGCTTGGAAATATTTTATGGTTTTTATAGTGAATTTGTTGAGTTTTTTGACTTGGAGATTTTATATGGATTAGTGAAATTGTTGAGTTTTTTTACTTGGAGATTTTATATGGATTAGTGAAATTGTTGAGTTTTTTTAACTTGGAACTTATTTAAATGGTTTTTAGAGTGAAATTGTTGTGTTTTTTAACTTGGAACTTTATTTTATGGTATATATCGTGAAATTGAAGAGTTTTTTAACTTGGAAATATTTTATGGGTTTTATAGTGAATTTGTTGTCTTTTTTAACTCAGATATTTTTTTTTGGATATTATAGTGAAAATGTTGAGGTTTTTTAACTTGGAACTTTTTTTTATGGTTTTTATAGTGAAATTGTTGAGTTTTCTAACCTGGAACTTATTTAAATGGTTTTTACAGTGAAATTGTCGAGTTTATTTAACTTGGAACTTATTTAAATGGTTTTTAGAGTGAAATTGTTGAGTTTTTTTTAACTTGGAACTTTTTTTTATGGTTTTTATAGTGAAATTGTTGAGTTTTTCTAACTTGGAACTTATTTAAATGGATTCTACAATGAAATTGTTGAGTTTTTTAACTTGGAACTTTATTTTATGGTATTTAGAGTGAAATTGAAGAGTTTATTAACTTGGAAATGTTTTATGGTTTTTATAGTGAATTTGTTGAGTTTTTTAAATTGGAAATGTTTTATGGTTTTTATAGTGAATTTGTTGAGTTTTTTAACTTGGAAATTTTTATGGATTTGTGAAATTATTGAGTTTTTTTAACTTGGAACTTTTTTTTATGGTTTTTATAGTGAAATTGTTGTGTTTTCTAATTTGGAACTGATTTAAATGGTTTTTATAGTTAAATATTTGAGTTTTTTTTCACTTGGAACTTTTTTTTTATGGTTTTTATAGTGAAATTGTTGAGTTTTTTTAACTTGAAACTTTTTATTTTATGATTTTTATTGTGAAATTGTTGAGTTTTTTTAGCTTGAAACTTATTTAAATGGTTTTAATAGTGAAATTGTTGAGTTTTTTTAACTTGGATCTTTTTTATGGTTTTTATAGTGAATTTGTTGAGTTTTTTAACTTGGAACTTTATTTTATGGTTTTATAGTAAAATTGTAGTGTTTTTTAGCTTGGAAATATTTTATGGTTTTTATAGTGAATTTGTTGAGTTTTTTGACTTGGAGATTTTATATGGATTAGTGAAATTGTTTAGTTTTTTTAACTTGGAACTTATTTAAATGGTTTTTAGAGTGAAATTGTTGTGTTTTTTAACTTGGAACTTTATTTTATGGTATATATCGTGAAATTGAAGAGTTTTTTAACTTGGAAATATTTTATGGTTTTTATGGTGAATTTGTTGTCTTTTTTAACTCAGAGATTTTTTTTGGATATTATAGTGAAAATGTTGAGGTTTTTTAACTTGGAACTTTTTTTTATGGTTTTTATAGTGAAATTGTTGAGTTTTCTAATTTGGAACTGATTTAAATGGTTTTTATAGTTAAATATTTGAGTTTTTTTTTCACTTGGAACTTTTATTTTATGGTTTTTATAGTGAAATTGTTGAGTTTTTTTAACTTGGAACTTTTTATTCTATGATTTTTATTGTGAAATTGTTGAGTTTTTTTAGCTTGGAACTTATTTAAATGGTTTTAATAGTGAAATTGTTGAGTTTTTTTAACTTGGATCTTTTTTATGGTTTTTATAGTGCATTTGTTGAGTTTTTTTAACTTGGAACTTTATTTTATGGTTTTATAGTAAAATTGTAGAGTTTTTTAGCTTGGAAATATTTTATGGTTTTTATAGTGAATTTGTTGAGTTTTTTGACTTGGAGATTTTATATGGATTAGTGAAATTGTTGAGTTTTTTTACTTGGAGATTTTATATGGATTAGTGAAATTGTTGAGTTTTTTTAACTTGGAACTTATTTAAATGGTTTTTAGAGTGAAATTGTTGTGTTTTTTAACTTGGAACTTTATTTTATGGTATATATCGTGAAATTGAAGAGTTTTTTAACTTGGAAATATTTTATGGGTTTTATAGTGAATTTGTTGTCTTTTTTAACTCAGATATTTTTTTTTGGATATTATAGTGAAAATGTTGAGGTTTTTTAACTTGGAACTTTTTTTTATGGTTTTTATAGTGAAATTGTTGAGTTTTCTAACCTGGAACTTATTTAAATGGTTTTTACAGTGAAATTGTCGAGTTTATTTAACTTGGAACTTATTTAAATGGTTTTTAGAGTGAAATTGTTGAGTTTTTTTTAACTTGGAACTTTTTTTTATGGTTTTTATAGTGAAATTGTTGAGTTTTTCTAACTTGGAACTTATTTAAATGGATTCTACAATGAAATTGTTGAGTTTTTTAACTTGGAACTTTATTTTATGGTATTTAGAGTGAAATTGAAGAGTTTATTAACTTGGAAATGTTTTATGGTTTTTATAGTGAATTTGTTGAGTTTTTTAAATTGGAAATGTTTTATGGTTTTTATAGTGAATTTGTTGAGTTTTTTAACTTGGAAATTTTTATGGATTTGTGAAATTATTGAGTTTTTTTAACTTGGAACTTTTTTTTATGGTTTTTATAGTGAAATTGTTGTGTTTTCTAATTTGGAACTGATTTAAATGGTTTTTATAGTTAAATATTTGAGTTTTTTTTCACTTGGAACTTTTTTTTTATGGTTTTTATAGTGAAATTGTTGAGTTTTTTTAACTTGAAACTTTTTATTTTATGATTTTTATTGTGAAATTGTTGAGTTTTTTTAGCTTGAAACTTATTTAAATGGTTTTAATAGTGAAATTGTTGAGTTTTTTTAACTTGGATCTTTTTTATGGTTTTTATAGTGAATTTGTTGAGTTTTTTAACTTGGAACTTTATTTTATGGTTTTATAGTAAAATTGTAGTGTTTTTTAGCTTGGAAATATTTTATGGTTTTTATAGTGAATTTGTTGAGTTTTTTGACTTGGAGATTTTATATGGATTAGTGAAATTGTTTAGTTTTTTTAACTTGGAACTTATTTAAATGGTTTTTAGAGTGAAATTGTTGTGTTTTTTAACTTGGAACTTTATTTTATGGTATATATCGTGAAATTGAAGAGTTTTTTAACTTGGAAATATTTTATGGTTTTTATGGTGAATTTGTTGTCTTTTTTAACTCAGAGATTTTTTTTGGATATTATAGTGAGAATGTTGAGGTTTTTTAACTTGGAACTTTTTTTTATGGTTTTTATAGTGAAATTGTTGAGTTTTCTAATTTGGAACTGATTTAAATGGTTTTTATAGTTAAATATTTGAGTTTTTTTTTCACTTGGAACTTTTATTTTATGGTTTTTATAGTGAAATTGTTGAGTTTTTTTAACTTGGAACTTTTTATTCTATGATTTTTATTGTGAAATTGTTGAGTTTTTTTAGCTTGGAACTTATTTAAATGGTTTTAATAGTGAAATTGTTGAGTTTTTTTAACTTGGATCTTTTTTATGGTTTTTATAGTGCATTTGTTGAGTTTTTTTAACTTGGAACTTTATTTTATGGTTTTATAGTAAAATTGTAGAGTTTTTTAGCTTGGAAATATTTTATGGTTTTTATAGTGAATTTGTTGAGTTTTTTGACTTGGAGATTTTATATGGATTAGTGAAATTGTTGAGTTTTTTTACTTGGAGATTTTATATGGATTAGTGAAATTGTTGAGTTTTTTTAACTTGGAACTTATTTAAATGGTTTTTAGAGTGAAATTGTTGTGTTTTTTAACTTGGAACTTTATTTTATGGTATATATCGTGAAATTGAAGAGTTTTTTAACTTGGAAATATTTTATGGGTTTTATAGTGAATTTGTTGTCTTTTTTAACTCAGATATTTTTTTTTGGATATTATAGTGAAAATGTTGAGGTTTTTTAACTTGGAACTTTTTTTTATGGTTTTTATAGTGAAATTGTTGAGTTTTCTAACCTGGAACTTATTTAAATGGTTTTTACAGTGAAATTGTCGAGTTTATTTAACTTGGAACTTATTTAAATGGTTTTTAGAGTGAAATTGTTGAGTTTTTTTTAACTTGGAACTTTTTTTTATGGTTTTTATAGTGAAATTGTTGAGTTTTTCTAACTTGGAACTTATTTAAATGGATTCTACAATGAAATTGTTGAGTTTTTTAACTTGGAACTTTATTTTATGGTATTTAGAGTGAAATTGAAGAGTTTATTAACTTGGAAATGTTTTATGGTTTTTATAGTGAATTTGTTGAGTTTTTTAAATTGGAAATGTTTTATGGTTTTTATAGTGAATTTGTTGAGTTTTTTAACTTGGAAATTTTTATGGATTTGTGAAATTATTGAGTTTTTTTAACTTGGAACTTTTTTTTATGGTTTTTATAGTGAAATTGTTGTGTTTTCTAATTTGGAACTGATTTAAATGGTTTTTATAGTTAAATATTTGAGTTTTTTTTCACTTGGAACTTTTTTTTTTATGGTTTTTATAGTGAAATTGTTGAGTTTTTTTAACTTGGAACTTTTTTTTATGATTTTTATTGTGATATTTTTGAGTTTTTTCAACTTGGAACTTATTTAAATGGTTTTAATAGTGAAATTGTTGAGTTTTTTTAACTTGGATCTTTTTTATGGTTTTTATAGTGAATTTGTTGAGTTTTTTAACTTGGAACTTTATTTTATGGTATTTATAGTAAAATTGTAGAGATTTTTAGCTTGGTAATATTTTATGTTTTTTATAGTGAATTTGTTGAGTTTTTTAACTTGGATATTTTATATGGATTAGTGAAATTGTTGAGTTTTTTTTAACTTGGAACTTATTTAAATGGTTTTTAGAGCGAAATTGTTGTGTTTTTTAACTTGGAACTTTATTTTATGGTATTTATAGTGAAATTGAAGAGTTTTTTAACTTGGAAATATTTTATGGTTTTTATAGTGAATTTGTTGTGTTTTTTAACTCAGAGATTTTTTTTAGATATTATAGTGAAAATATTGAGGTTTTTTAACTTGGAACTTTTTTTATGGTTTTTATAGTGAAATTGTTGAGTTTTCTAACCTGGAACTTATTTAAATGGTTTTTACAGTGAAATTGTCGAGTTTATTTAACTTGGAACTTATTTAAATTGTTTTTAGAGTGAAATTGTTGAGTTTTTTTTAACTTGGAACTTTTTTTTATGGTTTTTATAGTGAAATTGTTGAGTTTTTCTAACTTGGAACTTATTTAAATGGATTCTACAATGAAATTGTTGAGTTTTTTAACTTGGAACTTTATTTTATGGTATTTAGAGTGAAATTGAAGAGTTTATTAACTTGGAAATGTTTTATGGTTTTTATAGTGAATTTGTTGAGTTTTTTAAATTGGAAATGTTTTATGGTTTTTATAGTGAATTTGTTGAGTTTTTTAACTTGGAAATTTTTTATGGATTTGTGAAATTATTGAGTTTTTTTAACTTGGAACTTTTTTTTATGGTTTTTATAGTGAAATTGTTGTGTTTTCTAATTTGGAACTGATTTAAATGGTTTTTATAGTTAAATATTTGAGTTTTTTTTTCACTTGGAACTTTTATTTTATGGTTTTTATAGTGAAATTGTTGAGTTTTTTTAACTTGGAACTTTTTATTTTATGATTTTTATTGTGAAATTGTTGAGTTTTTTTAGCTTGGAACTTATTTAAATGGTTTTAATAGTGAAATTGTTGAGTTTTTTTAACTTGGATCTTTTTTATGGTTTTTATAGTGCATTTGTTGAGTTTTTTTAACTTGGAACTTTATTTTATGGTTTTATAGTAAAATTGTAGAGTTATTTAGCTTGGAAATATTTTATGGTTTTTATAGTGAATTTGTTGAGTTTTTTGACTTGGAGATTTTATATGGATTAGTGAAATTGTTGAGTTTTTTTAACTTGGAACTTATTTAAATGGTTTTTAGAGTGAAATTGTTGTGTTTTTTAACTTGGAACTTTATTTTATGGTATATATCGTGAAATTGAAGAGTTTTTTAACTTGGAAATATTTTATGGGTTTTATAGTGAATTTGTTGTCTTTTTTAACTCAGATATTTTTTTTGGATATTATAGTGAAAATGTTGAGGTTTTTTAACTTGGAACTTTTTTTTATGGTTTTTATAGTGAAATTGTTGAGTTTTCTAACCTGGAACTTATTTAAATGGTTTTTACAGTGAAATTGTCGAGTTTATTTAACTTGGAACTTATTTAAATGGTTTTTAGAGTGAAATTGTTGAGTTTTTTTTTAACTTGGAACTTTTTTTTATGGTTTTTATAGTGAAATTATTGAGTTTTTCTAACTTGGAACTTATTTAAATGGATTCTACAATGAAATTGTTGAGTTTTTTAACTTGGAACTTTATTTTATGGTATTTAGAGTGAAATTGAAGAGTTTATTAACTTGGAAATGTTTTATGGTTTTTATAGTGAATTTGTTGAGTTTTTTAAATTGGAAATGTTTTATGGTTTTTATAGTGAATTTGTTGAGTTTTTTAACTTGGAAATTTTTATGGATTTGTGAAATTATTGAGTTTTTTTAACTTGGAACTTTTTTTTATGGTTTTTATAGTGAAATTGTTGTGTTTTCTAATTTGGAACTGATTTAAATGGTTTTTATAGTTAAATATTTGAGTTTTTTTTCACTTGGAACTTTTTTTTTATGGTTTTTATAGTGAAATTGTTGAGTTTTTTTAACTTGGAACTTTTTATTTTATGATTTTTATTGTGAAATTGTTGAGTTTTTTTAGCTTGGAACTTATTTAAATGGTTTTAATAGTGAAATTGTTGAGTTTTTTTAACTTGGATCTTTTTTATGGTTTTTATAGTGCATTTGTTGAGTTTTTTTAACTTGGAACTTTATTTTATGGTTTTATAGTAAAATTGTAGAGTTATTTAGCTTGGAAATATTTTATGGTTTTTATAGTGAATTTGTTGAGTTTTTTGACTTGGAGATTTTATATGGATTAGTGAAATTGTTGAGTTTTTTTAACTTGGAACTTATTTAAATGGTTTTTAGAGTGAAATTGTTGTGTTTTTTAACTTGGAACTTTATTTTATGGTATATATCGTGAAATTGAAGAGTTTTTTAACTTGGAAATATTTTATGGGTTTTATAGTGAATTTGTTGTCTTTTTTAACTCAGATATTTTTTTTGGATATTATAGTGAAAATGTTGAGGTTTTTTAACTTGGAACTTTTTTTTATGGTTTTTATAGTGAAATTGTTGAGTTTTCTAACCTGGAACTTATTTAAATGGTTTTTACAGTGAAATTGTCGAGTTTATTTAACTTGGAACTTATTTAAATGGTTTTTAGAGTGAAATTGTTGAGTTTTTTTTTAACTTGGAACTTTTTTTTATGGTTTTTATAGTGAAATTATTGAGTTTTTCTAACTTGGAACTTATTTAAATGGATTCTACAATGAAATTGTTGAGTTTTTTAACTTGGAACTTTATTTTATGGTATTTAGAGTGAAATTGAAGAGTTTATTAACTTGGAAATGTTTTATGGTTTTTATAGTGAATTTGTTGAGTTTTTTAAATTGGAAATGTTTTATGGTTTTTATAGTGAATTTGTTGAGTTTTTTAACTTGGAAATTTTTATGGATTTGTGAAATTATTGAGTTTTTTTAACTTGGAACTTTTTTTTATGGTTTTTATAGTGAAATTGTTGTGTTTTCTAATTTGGAACTGATTTAAATGGTTTTTATAGTTAAATATTTGAGTTTTTTTTCACTTGGAACTTTTTTTTTATGGTTTTTATAGTGAAATTGTTGAGTTTTTTTAACTTGGAACTTTTTTTTATGATTTTTATTGTGATATTTTTGAGTTTTTTCAACTTGGAACTTATTTAAATGGTTTTAATAGTGAAATTGTTGAGTTTTTTTAACTTGGATCTTTTTTATGGTTTTTATAGTGAATTTGTTGAGTTTTTTAACTTGGAACTTTATTTTATGGTATTTATAGTAAAATTGTAGAGATTTTTAGCTTGGTAATATTTTATGTTTTTTATAGTGAATTTGTTGAGTTTTTTAACTTGGATATTTTATATGGATTAGTGAAATTGTTGAGTTTTTTTTAACTTGGAACTTATTTAAATGGTTTTTAGAGCGAAATTGTTGTGTTTTTTAACTTGGAACTTTATTTTATGGTATTTATAGTGAAATTGAAGAGTTTTTTAACTTGGAAATATTTTATGGTTTTTATAGTGAATTTGTTGTGTTTTTTAACTCAGAGATTTTTTTTAGATATTATAGTGAAAATATTGAGGTTTTTTAACTTGGAACTTTTTTTATGGTTTTTATAGTGAAATTGTTGAGTTTTCTAACCTGGAACTTATTTAAATGGTTTTTACAGTGAAATTGTCGAGTTTATTTAACTTGGAACTTATTTAAATGGTTTTTAGAGTGAAATTGTTGAGTTTTTTTTAACTTGGAACTTTTTTTTTATGGTTTTTATAGTGAAATTGTTGAGTTTTTCTAACTTGGAACTTATTTAAATGGATTCTACAATGAAATTGTTGTGTTTTTTAACTTGGAACTTTATTTTATGGTATTTATAGTGAAATTGAAGAGTTTTTTAACTTGGAAATATTTTATGGTTTTTATAGTGAATTTGTTGTGTTTTTTAACTCAGAGATTTTTTTTAGATATTATAGTGAAAATATTGAGGTTTTTTAACTTGGAACTTTTTTTATGGTTTTTATAGTGAAATTGTTGAGTTTTCTAACCTGGAACTTATTTAAATGGTTTTTACAGTGAAATTGTCGAGTTTATTTAACTTGGAACTTATTTAAATGGTTTTTAGAGTGAAATTGTTGAGTTTTTTTTAACTTGGAACTTTTTTTTTATGGTTTTTATAGTGAAATTGTTGAGTTTTTCTAACTTGGAACTTATTTAAATGGATTCTACAATGAAATTGTTGAGTTTTTTAACTTGGAACTTTATTTTATGGTATTTAGAGTGAAATTGAAGAGTTTATTAACTTGGAAATGTTTTATGGTTTTTATAGTGAATTTGTTGAGTTTTTTAAATTGGAAATGTTTTATGGTTTTTATAGTGAATTTGTTGAGTTTTTTAACTTGGAAATTTTTTATGGATTTGTGAAATTATTGAGTTTTTTTAACTTGGAACTTTTTTTTATGGTTTTTATAGTGAAATTGTTGTGTTTTCTAATTTGGAACTGATTTAAATGGTTTTTATAGTTAAATATTTGAGTTTTTTTTCACTTGGAACTTTTATTTTATGGTTTTTATAGTGAAATTGTTGAGTTTTTTTAACTTGGAATTTTTTATTTTATGATTTATATTGTGAAATTGTTGAGTTTTTTTAGCTTGGAACTTATTTAAATGGTTTTAATAGTGAAATTGTTGAGTTTTTTTAACTTGGATCTTTTTTATGGTTTTTATAGTGAATTTGTTGAGTTTTTTTAACTTGCAACTTTATTTTATGGTTTTATATTAAAATTGTAGAGTTTTTTAGGTTGGAAATATTTTATGGTTTTTATAGTGAATTTGTTGAGTTTTTTGACTTGGAGATTTTATATGGATTAGTGAAATTGTTGAGTTTTTTTAACTTGGAACTTATTTAAATGGTTTTTAGAGTGAAATTGTTGTGTTTTTTAACTTGGAACTTTATTTTATGGTATATATCGTGAAATTGAAGAGTTTTTTAACTTGGAAATATTTTATGGGTTTTATAGTGAATTTGTTGTCTTTTTTAACTCAGATATTTTTTTTGGATATTATAGTGAAAATGTTGAGGTTTTTTAACTTGGAACTTTTTTTTATGGTTTTTATAGTGAAATTGTTGAGTTTTCTAACTTGGAACTTATTTAAATGGTTTTTACAGTTAAATATTTGAGTTTTTTTTCACTTGGAACTTTTTTTTTATGGTTTTTATAGTGAAATTGTTGAGTTTTTTTAACTTGGAACTTTTTTTTATGATTTTTATTGTGATATTTTTGAGTTTTTTCAACTTGGAACTTATTTAAATGGTTTTAATAGTGAAATTGTTGAGTTTTTTTAACTTGGATCTTTTTTATGGTTTTTATAGTGAATTTGTTGAGTTTTTTAACTTGGAACTTTATTTTATGGTATTTATAGTAAAATTGTAGAGATTTTTAGCTTGGTAATATTTTATGTTTTTTATAGTGAATTTGTTGAGTTTTTTAACTTGGATATTTTATATGGATTAGTGAAATTGTTGAGTTTTTTTTAACTTGGAACTTATTTAAATGGTTTTTAGAGCGAAATTGTTGTGTTTTTTAACTTGGAACTTTATTTTATGGTATTTATAGTGAAATTGAAGAGTTTTTTAACTTGGAAATATTTTGTGGTTTTTATAGTGAATTTGTTGTGTTTTTTAACTCAGAGATTTTTTTTAGATATTATAGTGAAAATATTGAGGTTTTTTAACTTGGAACTTTTTTTATGGTTTTTATAGTGAAATTGTTGAGTTTTCTAACCTGGAACTTATTTAAATGGTTTTTACAGTGAAATTGTCGAGTTTATTTAACTTGGAACTTATTTAAATGGTTTTTAGAGTGAAATTGTTGAGTTTTTTTTAACTTGGAACTTTTTTTTATGGTTTTTATAGTGAAATTGTTGAGTTTTTCTAACTTGGAACTTATTTAAATGGATTCTACAATGAAATTGTTGAGTTTTTTAACTTGGAACTTTATTTTATGGTATTTAGAGTGAAATTGAAGAGTTTATTAACTTGGAAATGTTTTATGGTTTTTATAGTGAATTTGTTGAGTTTTTTAAATTGGAAATGTTTTATGGTTTTTATAGTGAATTTGTTGAGTTTTTTAACTTGGAAATTTTTTATGGATTTGTGAAATTATTGAGTTTTTTTAACTTGGAACTTTTTTTTATGGTTTTTATAGTGAAATTGTTGTGTTTTCTAATTTGGAACTGATTTAAATGGTTTTTATAGTTAAATATTTGAGTTTTTTTTCACTTGGAACTTTTATTTTATGGTTTTTATAGTGAAATTGTTGAGTTTTTTTAACTTGGAATTTTTTATTTTATGATTTATATTGTGAAATTGTTGAGTTTTTTTAGCTTGGAACTTATTTAAATGGTTTTAATAGTGAAATTGTTGAGTTTTTTTAACTTGGATCTTTTTTATGGTTTTTATAGTGAATTTGTTGAGTTTTTTTAACTTGCAACTTTATTTTATGGTTTTATATTAAAATTGTAGAGTTTTTTAGGTTGGAAATATTTTATGGTTTTTATAGTGAATTTGTTGAGTTTTTTGACTTGGAGATTTTATATGGATTAGTGAAATTGTTGAGTTTTTTTAACTTGGAACTTATTTAAATGGTTTTTAGAGTGAAATTGTTGTGTTTTTTAACTTGGAACTTTATTTTATGGTATATATCGTGAAATTGAAGAGTTTTTTAACTTGGAAATATTTTATGGGTTTTATAGTGAATTTGTTGTCTTTTTTAACTCAGATATTTTTTTTGGATATTATAGTGAAAATGTTGAGGTTTTTTAACTTGGAACTTTTTTTTATGGTTTTTATAGTGAAATTGTTGAGTTTTCTAACTTGGAACTTATTTAAATGGTTTTTACAGTTAAATATTTGAGTTTTTTTTCACTTGGAACTTTTTTTTTATGGTTTTTATAGTGAAATTGTTGAGTTTTTTTAACTTGGAACTTTTTTTTATGATTTTTATTGTGATATTTTTGAGTTTTTTCAACTTGGAACTTATTTAAATGGTTTTAATAGTGAAATTGTTGAGTTTTTTTAACTTGGATCTTTTTTATGGTTTTTATAGTGAATTTGTTGAGTTTTTTAACTTGGAACTTTATTTTATGGTATTTATAGTAAAATTGTAGAGATTTTTAGCTTGGTAATATTTTATGTTTTTTATAGTGAATTTGTTGAGTTTTTTAACTTGGATATTTTATATGGATTAGTGAAATTGTTGAGTTTTTTTTAACTTGGAACTTATTTAAATGGTTTTTAGAGCGAAATTGTTGTGTTTTTTAACTTGGAACTTTATTTTATGGTATTTATAGTGAAATTGAAGAGTTTTTTAACTTGGAAATATTTTATGGTTTTTATAGTGAATTTGTTGTGTTTTTTAACTCAGAGATTTTTTTTAGATATTATAGTGAAAATATTGAGGTTTTTTAACTTGGAACTTTTTTTATGGTTTTTATAGTGAAATTGTTGAGTTTTCTAACCTGGAACTTATTTAAATGGTTTTTACAGTGAAATTGTCGAGTTTATTTAACTTGGAACTTATTTAAATGGTTTTTAGAGTGAAATTGTTGAGTTTTTTTTAACTTGGAACTTTTTTTTATGGTTTTTATAGTGAAATTGTTGAGTTTTTCTAACTTGGAACTTATTTAAATGGATTCTACAATGAAATTGTTGAGTTTTTTAACTTGGAACTTTATTTTATGGTATTTAGAGTGAAATTGAAGAGTTTATTAACTTGGAAATGTTTTATGGTTTTTATAGTGAATTTGTTGAGTTTTTTAAATTGGAAATGTTTTATGGTTTTTATAGTGAATTTGTTGAGTTTTTTAACTTGGAAATTTTTTATGGATTTGTGAAATTATTGAGTTTTTTTAACTTGGAACTTTTTTTTATGGTTTTTATAGTGAAATTGTTGTGTTTTCTAATTTGGAACTGATTTAAATGGTTTTTATAGTTAAATATTTGAGTTTTTTTTCACTTGGAACTTTTATTTTATGGTTTTTATAGTGAAATTGTTGAGTTTTTTTAACTTGGAATTTTTTATTTTATGATTTATATTGTGAAATTGTTGAGTTTTTTTAGCTTGGAACTTATTTAAATGGTTTTAATAGTGAAATTGTTGAGTTTTTTTAACTTGGATCTTTTTTATGGTTTTTATAGTGAATTTGTTGAGTTTTTTTAACTTGCAACTTTATTTTATGGTTTTATATTAAAATTGTAGAGTTTTTTAGGTTGGAAATATTTTATGGTTTTTATAGTGAATTTGTTGAGTTTTTTGACTTGGAGATTTTATATGGATTAGTGAAATTGTTGAGTTTTTTTAACTTGGAACTTATTTAAATGGTTTTTAGAGTGAAATTGTTGTGTTTTTTAACTTGGAACTTTATTTTATGGTATATATCGTGAAATTGAAGAGTTTTTTAACTTGGAAATATTTTATGGGTTTTATAGTGAATTTGTTGTCTTTTTTAACTCAGATATTTTTTTTGGATATTATAGTGAAAATGTTGAGGTTTTTTAACTTGGAACTTTTTTTTATGGTTTTTATAGTGAAATTGTTGAGTTTTCTAACTTGGAACTTATTTAAATGGTTTTTACAGTTAAATATTTGAGTTTTTTTTCACTTGGAACTTTTTTTTTATGGTTTTTATAGTGAAATTGTTGAGTTTTTTTAACTTGGAACTTTTTTTTATGATTTTTATTGTGATATTTTTGAGTTTTTTCAACTTGGAACTTATTTAAATGGTTTTAATAGTGAAATTGTTGAGTTTTTTTAACTTGGATCTTTTTTATGGTTTTTATAGTGAATTTGTTGAGTTTTTTAACTTGGAACTTTATTTTATGGTATTTATAGTAAAATTGTAGAGATTTTTAGCTTGGTAATATTTTATGTTTTTTATAGTGAATTTGTTGAGTTTTTTAACTTGGATATTTTATATGGATTAGTGAAATTGTTGAGTTTTTTTTAACTTGGAACTTATTTAAATGGTTTTTAGAGCGAAATTGTTGTGTTTTTTAACTTGGAACTTTATTTTATGGTATTTATAGTGAAATTGAAGAGTTTTTTAACTTGGAAATATTTTGTGGTTTTTATAGTGAATTTGTTGTGTTTTTTAACTCAGAGATTTTTTTTAGATATTATAGTGAAAATATTGAGGTTTTTTAACTTGGAACTTTTTTTATGGTTTTTATAGTGAAATTGTTGAGTTTTCTAACCTGGAACTTATTTAAATGGTTTTTACAGTGAAATTGTCGAGTTTATTTAACTTGGAACTTATTTAAATGGTTTTTAGAGTGAAATTGTTGAGTTTTTTTTAACTTGGAACTTTTTTTTATGGTTTTTATAGTGAAATTGTTGAGTTTTTCTAACTTGGAACTTATTTAAATGGATTCTACAATGAAATTGTTGAGTTTTTTAACTTGGAACTTTATTTTATGGTATTTAGAGTGAAATTGAAGAGTTTATTAACTTGGAAATGTTTTATGGTTTTTATAGTGAATTTGTTGAGTTTTTTAAATTGGAAATGTTTTATGGTTTTTATAGTGAATTTGTTGAGTTTTTTAACTTGGAAATTTTTTATGGATTTGTGAAATTATTGAGTTTTTTTAACTTGGAACTTTTTTTTATGGTTTTTATAGTGAAATTGTTGTGTTTTCTAATTTGGAACTGATTTAAATGGTTTTTATAGTTAAATATTTGAGTTTTTTTTCACTTGGAACTTTTATTTTATGGTTTTTATAGTGAAATTGTTGAGTTTTTTTAACTTGGAATTTTTTATTTTATGATTTATATTGTGAAATTGTTGAGTTTTTTTAGCTTGGAACTTATTTAAATGGTTTTAATAGTGAAATTGTTGAGTTTTTTTAACTTGGATCTTTTTTATGGTTTTTATAGTGAATTTGTTGAGTTTTTTTAACTTGCAACTTTATTTTATGGTTTTATATTAAAATTGTAGAGTTTTTTAGGTTGGAAATATTTTATGGTTTTTATAGTGAATTTGTTGAGTTTTTTGACTTGGAGATTTTATATGGATTAGTGAAATTGTTGAGTTTTTTTAACTTGGAACTTATTTAAATGGTTTTTAGAGTGAAATTGTTGTGTTTTTTAACTTGGAACTTTATTTTATGGTATATATCGTGAAATTGAAGAGTTTTTTAACTTGGAAATATTTTATGGGTTTTATAGTGAATTTGTTGTCTTTTTTAACTCAGATATTTTTTTTGGATATTATAGTGAAAATGTTGAGGTTTTTTAACTTGGAACTTTTTTTTATGGTTTTTATAGTGAAATTGTTGAGTTTTCTAACCTGGAACTTATTTAAATGGTTTTTACAGTTAAATATTTGAGTTTTTTTTCACTTGGAACTTTTTTTTTATGGTTTTTATAGTGAAATTGTTGAGTTTTTTTAACTTGGAACTTTTTTTTATGATTTTTATTGTGATATTTTTGAGTTTTTTCAACTTGGAACTTATTTAAATGGTTTTAATAGTGAAATTGTTGAGTTTTTTTAACTTGGATCTTTTTTATGGTTTTTATAGTGAATTTGTTGAGTTTTTTAACTTGGAACTTTATTTTATGGTATTTATAGTAAAATTGTAGAGATTTTTAGCTTGGTAATATTTTATGTTTTTTATAGTGAATTTGTTGAGTTTTTTAACTTGGATATTTTATATGGATTAGTGAAATTGTTGAGTTTTTTTTAACTTGGAACTTATTTAAATGGTTTTTAGAGCGAAATTGTTGTGTTTTTTAACTTGGAACTTTATTTTATGGTATTTATAGTGAAATTGAAGAGTTTTTTAACTTGGAAATATTTTATGGTTTTTATAGTGAATTTGTTGTGTTTTTTAACTCAGAGATTTTTTTTAGATATTATAGTGAAAATATTGAGGTTTTTTAACTTGGAACTTTTTTTATGGTTTTTATAGTGAAATTGTTGAGTTTTCTAACCTGGAACTTATTTAAATGGTTTTTACAGTGAAATTGTCGAGTTTATTTAACTTGGAACTTATTTAAATGGTTTTTAGAGTGAAATTGTTGAGTTTTTTTTAACTTGGAACTTTTTTTTATGGTTTTTATAGTGAAATTGTTGAGTTTTTCTAACTTGGAACTTATTTAAATGGATTCTACAATGAAATTGTTGAGTTTTTTAACTTGGAACTTTATTTTATGGTATTTAGAGTGAAATTGAAGAGTTTATTAACTTGGAAATGTTTTATGGTTTTTATAGTGAATTTGTTGAGTTTTTTAAATTGGAAATGTTTTATGGTTTTTATAGTGAATTTGTTGAGTTTTTTAACTTGGAAATTTTTTATGGATTTGTGAAATTATTGAGTTTTTTTAACTTGGAACTTTTTTTTATGGTTTTTATAGTGAAATTGTTGTGTTTTCTAATTTGGAACTGATTTAAATGGTTTTTATAGTTAAATATTTGAGTTTTTTTTCACTTGGAACTTTTATTTTATGGTTTTTATAGTGAAATTGTTGAGTTTTTTTAACTTGGAATTTTTTATTTTATGATTTATATTGTGAAATTGTTGAGTTTTTTTAGCTTGGAACTTATTTAAATGGTTTTAATAGTGAAATTGTTGAGTTTTTTTAACTTGGATCTTTTTTATGGTTTTTATAGTGAATTTGTTGAGTTTTTTTAACTTGCAACTTTATTTTATGGTTTTATATTAAAATTGTAGAGTTTTTTAGGTTGGAAATATTTTATGGTTTTTATAGTGAATTTGTTGAGTTTTTTGACTTGGAGATTTTATATGGATTAGTGAAATTGTTGAGTTTTTTTAACTTGGAACTTATTTAAATGGTTTTTAGAGTGAAATTGTTGTGTTTTTTAACTTGGAACTTTATTTTATGGTATATATCGTGAAATTGAAGAGTTTTTTAACTTGGAAATATTTTATGGGTTTTATAGTGAATTTGTTGTCTTTTTTAACTCAGATATTTTTTTTGGATATTATAGTGAAAATGTTGAGGTTTTTTAACTTGGAACTTTTTTTTATGGTTTTTATAGTGAAATTGTTGAGTTTTCTAACTTGGAACTTATTTAAATGGTTTTTACAGTTAAATATTTGAGTTTTTTTTCACTTGGAACTTTTTTTTTATGGTTTTTATAGTGAAATTGTTGAGTTTTTTTAACTTGGAACTTTTTTTTATGATTTTTATTGTGATATTTTTGAGTTTTTTCAACTTGGAACTTATTTAAATGGTTTTAATAGTGAAATTGTTGAGTTTTTTTAACTTGGATCTTTTTTATGGTTTTTATAGTGAATTTGTTGAGTTTTTTAACTTGGAACTTTATTTTATGGTATTTATAGTAAAATTGTAGAGATTTTTAGCTTGGTAATATTTTATGTTTTTTATAGTGAATTTGTTGAGTTTTTTAACTTGGATATTTTATATGGATTAGTGAAATTGTTGAGTTTTTTTTAACTTGGAACTTATTTAAATGGTTTTTAGAGCGAAATTGTTGTGTTTTTTAACTTGGAACTTTATTTTATGGTATTTATAGTGAAATTGAAGAGTTTTTTAACTTGGAAATATTTTATGGTTTTTATAGTGAATTTGTTGTGTTTTTTAACTCAGAGATTTTTTTTAGATATTATAGTGAAAATATTGAGGTTTTTTAACTTGGAACTTTTTTTATGGTTTTTATAGTGAAATTGTTGAGTTTTCTAACCTGGAACTTATTTAAATGGTTTTTACAGTGAAATTGTCGAGTTTATTTAACTTGGAACTTATTTAAATGGTTTTTAGAGTGAAATTGTTGAGTTTTTTTTAACTTGGAACTTTTTTTTATGGTTTTTATAGTGAAATTGTTGAGTTTTTCTAACTTGGAACTTATTTAAATGGATTCTACAATGAAATTGTTGAGTTTTTTAACTTGGAACTTTATTTTATGGTATTTAGAGTGAAATTGAAGAGTTTATTAACTTGGAAATGTTTTATGGTTTTTATAGTGAATTTGTTGAGTTTTTTAAATTGGAAATGTTTTATGGTTTTTATAGTGAATTTGTTGAGTTTTTTAACTTGGAAATTTTTTATGGATTTGTGAAATTATTGAGTTTTTTTAACTTGGAACTTTTTTTTATGGTTTTTATAGTGAAATTGTTGTGTTTTCTAATTTGGAACTGATTTAAATGGTTTTTATAGTTAAATATTTGAGTTTTTTTTCACTTGGAACTTTTATTTTATGGTTTTTATAGTGAAATTGTTGAGTTTTTTTAACTTGGAATTTTTTATTTTATGATTTATATTGTGAAATTGTTGAGTTTTTTTAGCTTGGAACTTATTTAAATGGTTTTAATAGTGAAATTGTTGAGTTTTTTTAACTTGGATCTTTTTTATGGTTTTTATAGTGAATTTGTTGAGTTTTTTTAACTTGCAACTTTATTTTATGGTTTTATATTAAAATTGTAGAGTTTTTTAGGTTGGAAATATTTTATGGTTTTTATAGTGAATTTGTTGAGTTTTTTGACTTGGAGATTTTATATGGATTAGTGAAATTGTTGAGTTTTTTTAACTTGGAACTTATTTAAATGGTTTTTAGAGTGAAATTGTTGTGTTTTTTAACTTGGAACTTTATTTTATGGTATATATCGTGAAATTGAAGAGTTTTTTAACTTGGAAATATTTTATGGGTTTTATAGTGAATTTGTTGTCTTTTTTAACTCAGATATTTTTTTTGGATATTATAGTGAAAATGTTGAGGTTTTTTAACTTGGAACTTTTTTTTATGGTTTTTATAGTGAAATTGTTGAGTTTTCTAACTTGGAACTTATTTAAATGGTTTTTACAGTTAAATATTTGAGTTTTTTTTCACTTGGAACTTTTTTTTTATGGTTTTTATAGTGAAATTGTTGAGTTTTTTTAACTTGGAACTTTTTTTTATGATTTTTATTGTGATATTTTTGAGTTTTTTCAACTTGGAACTTATTTAAATGGTTTTAATAGTGAAATTGTTGAGTTTTTTTAACTTGGATCTTTTTTATGGTTTTTATAGTGAATTTGTTGAGTTTTTTAACTTGGAACTTTATTTTATGGTATTTATAGTAAAATTGTAGAGATTTTTAGCTTGGTAATATTTTATGTTTTTTATAGTGAATTTGTTGAGTTTTTTAACTTGGATATTTTATATGGATTAGTGAAATTGTTGAGTTTTTTTTAACTTGGAACTTATTTAAATGGTTTTTAGAGCGAAATTGTTGTGTTTTTTAACTTGGAACTTTATTTTATGGTATTTATAGTGAAATTGAAGAGTTTTTTAACTTGGAAATATTTTATGGTTTTTATAGTGAATTTGTTGTGTTTTTTAACTCAGAGATTTTTTTTAGATATTATAGTGAAAATATTGAGGTTTTTTAACTTGGAACTTTTTTTATGGTTTTTATAGTGAAATTGTTGAGTTTTCTAACCTGGAACTTATTTAAATGGTTTTTACAGTGAAATTGTCGAGTTTATTTAACTTGGAACTTATTTAAATGGTTTTTAGAGTGAAATTGTTGAGTTTTTTTTAACTTGGAACTTTTTTTTATGGTTTTTATAGTGAAATTGTTGAGTTTTTCTAACTTGGAACTTATTTAAATGGATTCTACAATGAAATTGTTGAGTTTTTTAACTTGGAACTTTATTTTATGGTATTTAGAGTGAAATTGAAGAGTTTATTAACTTGGAAATGTTTTATGGTTTTTATAGTGAATTTGTTGAGTTTTTTAAATTGGAAATGTTTTATGGTTTTTATAGTGAATTTGTTGAGTTTTTTAACTTGGAAATTTTTTATGGATTTGTGAAATTATTGAGTTTTTTTAACTTGGAACTTTTTTTTATGGTTTTTATAGTGAAATTGTTGTGTTTTCTAATTTGGAACTGATTTAAATGGTTTTTATAGTTAAATATTTGAGTTTTTTTTCACTTGGAACTTTTATTTTATGGTTTTTATAGTGAAATTGTTGAGTTTTTTTAACTTGGAATTTTTTATTTTATGATTTATATTGTGAAATTGTTGAGTTTTTTTAGCTTGGAACTTATTTAAATGGTTTTAATAGTGAAATTGTTGAGTTTTTTTAACTTGGATCTTTTTTATGGTTTTTATAGTGAATTTGTTGAGTTTTTTTAACTTGCAACTTTATTTTATGGTTTTATATTAAAATTGTAGAGTTTTTTAGGTTGGAAATATTTTATGGTTTTTATAGTGAATTTGTTGAGTTTTTTGACTTGGAGATTTTATATGGATTAGTGAAATTGTTGAGTTTTTTTAACTTGGAACTTATTTAAATGGTTTTTAGAGTGAAATTGTTGTGTTTTTTAACTTGGAACTTTATTTTATGGTATATATCGTGAAATTGAAGAGTTTTTTAACTTGGAAATATTTTATGGGTTTTATAGTGAATTTGTTGTCTTTTTTAACTCAGATATTTTTTTTGGATATTATAGTGAAAATGTTGAGGTTTTTTAACTTGGAACTTTTTTTTATGGTTTTTATAGTGAAATTGTTGAGTTTTCTAACTTGGAACTTATTTAAATGGTTTTTACAGTTAAATATTTGAGTTTTTTTTCACTTGGAACTTTTTTTTTTTGGTTTTTATAGTGAAATTGTTGAGTTTTTTTAACTTGGAACTTTTTTTTATGATTTTTATTGTGATATTTTTGAGTTTTTTCAACTTGGAACTTATTTAAATGGTTTTAATAGTGAAATTGTTGAGTTTTTTTAACTTGGATCTTTTTTATGGTTTTTATAGTGAATTTGTTGAGTTTTTTAACTTGGAACTTTATTTTATGGTATTTATAGTAAAATTGTAGAGATTTTTAGCTTGGTAATATTTTATGTTTTTTATAGTGAATTTGTTGAGTTTTTTAACTTGGATATTTTATATGGATTAGTGAAATTGTTGAGTTTTTTTTAACTTGGAACTTATTTAAATGGTTTTTAGAGCGAAATTATTGTGTTTTTTAACTTGGAACTTTATTTTATGGTATTTATAGTGAAATTGAAGAGTTTTTTAACTTGGAAATATTTTGTGGTTTTTATAGTGAATTTGTTGTGTTTTTTAACTCAGAGATTTTTTTTAGATATTATAGTGAAAATATTGAGGTTTTTTAACTTGGAACTTTTTTTATGGTTTTTATAGTGAAATTGTTGAGTTTTCTAACCTGGAACTTATTTAAATGGTTTTTACAGTGAAATTGTCGAGTTTATTTAACTTGGAACTTATTTAAATGGTTTTTAGAGTGAAATTGTTGAGTTTTTTTTAACTTGGAACTTTTTTTTATGGTTTTTATAGTGAAATTGTTGAGTTTTTCTAACTTGGAACTTATTTAAATGGATTCTACAATGAAATTGTTGAGTTTTTTAACTTGGAACTTTATTTTATGGTATTTAGAGTGAAATTGAAGAGTTTATTAACTTGGAAATGTTTTATGGTTTTTATAGTGAATTTGTTGAGTTTTTTAAATTGGAAATGTTTTATGGTTTTTATAGTGAATTTGTTGAGTTTTTTAACTTGGAAATTTTTTATGGATTTGTGAAATTATTGAGTTTTTTTAACTTGGAACTTTTTTTTATGGTTTTTATAGTGAAATTGTTGTGTTTTCTAATTTGGAACTGATTTAAATGGTTTTTATAGTTAAATATTTGAGTTTTTTTTCACTTGGAACTTTTATTTTATGGTTTTTATAGTGAAATTGTTGAGTTTTTTTAACTTGGAATTTTTTATTTTATGATTTATATTGTGAAATTGTTGAGTTTTTTTAGCTTGGAACTTATTTAAATGGTTTTAATAGTGAAATTGTTGAGTTTTTTTAACTTGGATCTTTTTTATGGTTTTTATAGTGAATTTGTTGAGTTTTTTTAACTTGCAACTTTATTTTATGGTTTTATATTAAAATTGTAGAGTTTTTTAGGTTGGAAATATTTTATGGTTTTTATAGTGAATTTGTTGAGTTTTTTGACTTGGAGATTTTATATGGATTAGTGAAATTGTTGAGTTTTTTTAACTTGGAACTTATTTAAATGGTTTTTAGAGTGAAATTGTTGTGTTTTTTAACTTGGAACTTTATTTTATGGTATATATCGTGAAATTGAAGAGTTTTTTAACTTGGAAATATTTTATGGGTTTTATAGTGAATTTGTTGTCTTTTTTAACTCAGATATTTTTTTTGGATATTATAGTGAAAATGTTGAGGTTTTTTAACTTGGAACTTTTTTTTATGGTTTTTATAGTGAAATTGTTGAGTTTTCTAACCTGGAACTTATTTAAATGGTTTTTACAGTTAAATATTTGAGTTTTTTTTCACTTGGAACTTTTTTTTTATGGTTTTTATAGTGAAATTGTTGAGTTTTTTTAACTTGGAACTTTTTTTTATGATTTTTATTGTGATATTTTTGAGTTTTTTCAACTTGGAACTTATTTAAATGGTTTTAATAGTGAAATTGTTGAGTTTTTTTAACTTGGATCTTTTTTATGGTTTTTATAGTGAATTTGTTGAGTTTTTTAACTTGGAACTTTATTTTATGGTATTTATAGTAAAATTGTAGAGATTTTTAGCTTGGTAATATTTTATGTTTTTTATAGTGAATTTGTTGAGTTTTTTAACTTGGATATTTTATATGGATTAGTGAAATTGTTGAGTTTTTTTTAACTTGGAACTTATTTAAATGGTTTTTAGAGCGAAATTGTTGTGTTTTTTAACTTGGAACTTTATTTTATGGTATTTATAGTGAAATTGAAGAGTTTTTTAACTTGGAAATATTTTATGGTTTTTATAGTGAATTTGTTGTGTTTTTTAACTCAGAGATTTTTTTTAGATATTATAGTGAAAATATTGAGGTTTTTTAACTTGGAACTTTTTTTATGGTTTTTATAGTGAAATTGTTGAGTTTTCTAACCTGGAACTTATTTAAATGGTTTTTACAGTGAAATTGTCGAGTTTATTTAACTTGGAACTTATTTAAATGGTTTTTAGAGTGAAATTGTTGAGTTTTTTTTAACTTGGAACTTTTTTTTATGGTTTTTATAGTGAAATTGTTGAGTTTTTCTAACTTGGAACTTATTTAAATGGATTCTACAATGAAATTGTTGAGTTTTTTAACTTGGAACTTTATTTTATGGTATTTAGAGTGAAATTGAAGAGTTTATTAACTTGGAAATGTTTTATGGTTTTTATAGTGAATTTGTTGAGTTTTTTAAATTGGAAATGTTTTATGGTTTTTATAGTGAATTTGTTGAGTTTTTTAACTTGGAAATTTTTTATGGATTTGTGAAATTATTGAGTTTTTTTAACTTGGAACTTTTTTTTATGGTTTTTATAGTGAAATTGTTGTGTTTTCTAATTTGGAACTGATTTAAATGGTTTTTATAGTTAAATATTTGAGTTTTTTTTCACTTGGAACTTTTATTTTATGGTTTTTATAGTGAAATTGTTGAGTTTTTTTAACTTGGAATTTTTTATTTTATGATTTATATTGTGAAATTGTTGAGTTTTTTTAGCTTGGAACTTATTTAAATGGTTTTAATAGTGAAATTGTTGAGTTTTTTTAACTTGGATCTTTTTTATGGTTTTTATAGTGAATTTGTTGAGTTTTTTTAACTTGCAACTTTATTTTATGGTTTTATATTAAAATTGTAGAGTTTTTTAGGTTGGAAATATTTTATGGTTTTTATAGTGAATTTGTTGAGTTTTTTGACTTGGAGATTTTATATGGATTAGTGAAATTGTTGAGTTTTTTTAACTTGGAACTTATTTAAATGGTTTTTAGAGTGAAATTGTTGTGTTTTTTAACTTGGAACTTTATTTTATGGTATATATCGTGAAATTGAAGAGTTTTTTAACTTGGAAATATTTTATGGGTTTTATAGTGAATTTGTTGTCTTTTTTAACTCAGATATTTTTTTTGGATATTATAGTGAAAATGTTGAGGTTTTTTAACTTGGAACTTTTTTTTATGGTTTTTATAGTGAAATTGTTGAGTTTTCTAACCTGGAACTTATTTAAATGGTTTTTACAGTTAAATATTTGAGTTTTTTTTCACTTGGAACTTTTTTTTTATGGTTTTTATAGTGAAATTGTTGAGTTTTTTTAACTTGGAACTTTTTTTTATGATTTTTATTGTGATATTTTTGAGTTTTTTCAACTTGGAACTTATTTAAATGGTTTTAATAGTGAAATTGTTGAGTTTTTTTAACTTGGATCTTTTTTATGGTTTTTATAGTGAATTTGTTGAGTTTTTTAACTTGGAACTTTATTTTATGGTATTTATAGTAAAATTGTAGAGATTTTTAGCTTGGTAATATTTTATGTTTTTTATAGTGAATTTGTTGAGTTTTTTAACTTGGATATTTTATATGGATTAGTGAAATTGTTGAGTTTTTTTTAACTTGGAACTTATTTAAATGGTTTTTAGAGCGAAATTGTTGTGTTTTTTAACTTGGAACTTTATTTTATGGTATTTATAGTGAAATTGAAGAGTTTTTTAACTTGGAAATATTTTATGGTTTTTATAGTGAATTTGTTGTGTTTTTTAACTCAGAGATTTTTTTTAGATATTATAGTGAAAATATTGAGGTTTTTTAACTTGGAACTTTTTTTATGGTTTTTATAGTGAAATTGTTGAGTTTTCTAACCTGGAACTTATTTAAATGGTTTTTACAGTGAAATTGTCGAGTTTATTTAACTTGGAACTTATTTAAATGGTTTTTAGAGTGAAATTGTTGAGTTTTTTTTAACTTGGAACTTTTTTTTATGGTTTTTATAGTGAAATTGTTGAGTTTTTCTAACTTGGAACTTATTTAAATGGATTCTACAATGAAATTGTTGAGTTTTTTAACTTGGAACTTTATTTTATGGTATTTAGAGTGAAATTGAAGAGTTTATTAACTTGGAAATGTTTTATGGTTTTTATAGTGAATTTGTTGAGTTTTTTAAATTGGAAATGTTTTATGGTTTTTATAGTGAATTTGTTGAGTTTTTTAACTTGGAAATTTTTTATGGATTTGTGAAATTATTGAGTTTTTTTAACTTGGAACTTTTTTTTATGGTTTTTATAGTGAAATTGTTGTGTTTTCTAATTTGGAACTGATTTAAATGGTTTTTATAGTTAAATATTTGAGTTTTTTTTCACTTGGAACTTTTATTTTATGGTTTTTATAGTGAAATTGTTGAGTTTTTTTAACTTGGAATTTTTTATTTTATGATTTATATTGTGAAATTGTTGAGTTTTTTTAGCTTGGAACTTATTTAAATGGTTTTAATAGTGAAATTGTTGAGTTTTTTTAACTTGGATCTTTTTTATGGTTTTTATAGTGAATTTGTTGAGTTTTTTTAACTTGCAACTTTATTTTATGGTTTTATATTAAAATTGTAGAGTTTTTTAGGTTGGAAATATTTTATGGTTTTTATAGTGAATTTGTTGAGTTTTTTGACTTGGAGATTTTATATGGATTAGTGAAATTGTTGAGTTTTTTTAACTTGGAACTTATTTAAATGGTTTTTAGAGTGAAATTGTTGTGTTTTTTAACTTGGAACTTTATTTTATGGTATATATCGTGAAATTGAAGAGTTTTTTAACTTGGAAATATTTTATGGGTTTTATAGTGAATTTGTTGTCTTTTTTAACTCAGATATTTTTTTTGGATATTATAGTGAAAATGTTGAGGTTTTTTAACTTGGAACTTTTTTTTATGGTTTTTATAGTGAAATTGTTGAGTTTTCTAACCTGGAACTTATTTAAATGGTTTTTACAGTTAAATATTTGAGTTTTTTTTCACTTGGAACTTTTTTTTTATGGTTTTTATAGTGAAATTGTTGAGTTTTTTTAACTTGGAACTTTTTTTTATGATTTTTATTGTGATATTTTTGAGTTTTTTCAACTTGGAACTTATTTAAATGGTTTTAATAGTGAAATTGTTGAGATTTTTTAACTTGGATCTTTTTTATGGTTTTTATAGTGAATTTGTTGAGTTTTTTAACTTGGAACTTTATTTTATGGTATTTATAGTAAAATTGTAGAGATTTTTAGCTTGGTAATATTTTATGTTTTTTATAGTGAATTTGTTGAGTTTTTTAACTTGGATATTTTATATGGATTAGTGAAATTGTTGAGTTTTTTTTAACTTGGAACTTATTTAAATGGTTTTTAGAGCGAAATTGTTGTGTTTTTTAACTTGGAACTTTATTTTATGGTATTTATAGTGAAATTGAAGAGTTTTTTAACTTGGAAATATTTTATGGTTTTTATAGTGAATTTGTTGTGTTTTTTAACTCAGAGATTTTTTTTAGATATTATAGTGAAAATATTGAGGTTTTTTAACTTGGAACTTTTTTTATGGTTTTTATAGTGAAATTGTTGAGTTTTCTAACCTGGAACTTATTTAAATGGTTTTTACAGTGAAATTGTCGAGTTTATTTAACTTGGAACTTATTTAAATGGTTTTTAGAGTGAAATTGTTGAGTTTTTTTTAACTTGGAACTTTTTTTTATGGTTTTTATAGTGAAATTGTTGAGTTTTTCTAACTTGGAACTTATTTAAATGGATTCTACAATGAAATTGTTGAGTTTTTTAACTTGGAACTTTATTTTATGGTATTTAGAGTGAAATTGAAGAGTTTATTAACTTGGAAATGTTTTATGGTTTTTATAGTGAATTTGTTGAGTTTTTTAAATTGGAAATGTTTTATGGTTTTTATAGTGAATTTGTTGAGTTTTTTAACTTGGAAATTTTTTATGGATTTGTGAAATTATTGAGTTTTTTTAACTTGGAACTTTTTTTTATGGTTTTTATAGTGAAATTGTTGTGTTTTCTAATTTGGAACTGATTTAAATGGTTTTTATAGTTAAATATTTGAGTTTTTTTTCACTTGGAACTTTTATTTTATGGTTTTTATAGTGAAATTGTTGAGTTTTTTTAACTTGGAATTTTTTATTTTATGATTTATATTGTGAAATTGTTGAGTTTTTTTAGCTTGGAACTTATTTAAATGGTTTTAATAGTGAAATTGTTGAGTTTTTTTAACTTGGATCTTTTTTATGGTTTTTATAGTGAATTTGTTGAGTTTTTTTAACTTGCAACTTTATTTTATGGTTTTATATTAAAATTGTAGAGTTTTTTAGGTTGGAAATATTTTATGGTTTTTATAGTGAATTTGTTGAGTTTTTTGACTTGGAGATTTTATATGGATTAGTGAAATTGTTGAGTTTTTTTAACTTGGAACTTATTTAAATGGTTTTTAGAGTGAAATTGTTGTGTTTTTTAACTTGGAACTTTATTTTATGGTATATATCGTGAAATTGAAGAGTTTTTTAACTTGGAAATATTTTATGGGTTTTATAGTGAATTTGTTGTCTTTTTTAACTCAGATATTTTTTTTGGATATTATAGTGAAAATGTTGAGGTTTTTTAACTTGGAACTTTTTTTTATGGTTTTTATAGTGAAATTGTTGAGTTTTCTAACCTGGAACTTATTTAAATGGTTTTTACAGTTAAATATTTGAGTTTTTTTTCACTTGGAACTTTTTTTTTATGGTTTTTATAGTGAAATTGTTGAGTTTTTTTAACTTGGAACTTTTTTTTATGATTTTTATTGTGATATTTTTGAGTTTTTTCAACTTGGAACTTATTTAAATGGTTTTAATAGTGAAATTGTTGAGTTTTTTTAACTTGGATCTTTTTTATGGTTTTTATAGTGAATTTGTTGAGTTTTTTAACTTGGAACTTTATTTTATGGTATTTATAGTAAAATTGTAGAGATTTTTAGCTTGGTAATATTTTATGTTTTTTATAGTGAATTTGTTGAGTTTTTTAACTTGGATATTTTATATGGATTAGTGAAATTGTTGAGTTTTTTTTAACTTGGAACTTATTTAAATGGTTTTTAGAGCGAAATTGTTGTGTTTTTTAACTTGGAACTTTATTTTATGGTATTTATAGTGAAATTGAAGAGTTTTTTAACTTGGAAATATTTTATGGTTTTTATAGTGAATTTGTTGTGTTTTTTAACTCAGAGATTTTTTTTAGATATTATAGTGAAAATATTGAGGTTTTTTAACTTGGAACTTTTTTTATGGTTTTTATAGTGAAATTGTTGAGTTTTCTAACCTGGAACTTATTTAAATGGTTTTTACAGTGAAATTGTCGAGTTTATTTAACTTGGAACTTATTTAAATGGTTTTTAGAGTGAAATTGTTGAGTTTTTTTTAACTTGGAACTTTTTTTTATGGTTTTTATAGTGAAATTGTTGAGTTTTTCTAACTTGGAACTTATTTAAATGGATTCTACAATGAAATTGTTGAGTTTTTTAACTTGGAACTTTATTTTATGGTATTTAGAGTGAAATTGAAGAGTTTATTAACTTGGAAATGTTTTATGGTTTTTATAGTGAATTTGTTGAGTTTTTTAAATTGGAAATGTTTTATGGTTTTTATAGTGAATTTGTTGAGTTTTTTAACTTGGAAATTTTTTATGGATTTGTGAAATTATTGAGTTTTTTTAACTTGGAACTTTTTTTTATGGTTTTTATAGTGAAATTGTTGTGTTTTCTAATTTGGAACTGATTTAAATGGTTTTTATAGTTAAATATTTGAGTTTTTTTTCACTTGGAACTTTTATTTTATGGTTTTTATAGTGAAATTGTTGAGTTTTTTTAACTTGGAATTTTTTATTTTATGATTTATATTGTGAAATTGTTGAGTTTTTTTAGCTTGGAACTTATTTAAATGGTTTTAATAGTGAAATTGTTGAGTTTTTTTAACTTGGATCTTTTTTATGGTTTTTATAGTGAATTTGTTGAGTTTTTTTAACTTGCAACTTTATTTTATGGTTTTATATTAAAATTGTAGAGTTTTTTAGGTTGGAAATATTTTATGGTTTTTATAGTGAATTTGTTGAGTTTTTTGACTTGGAGATTTTATATGGATTAGTGAAATTGTTGAGTTTTTTTAACTTGGAACTTATTTAAATGGTTTTTAGAGTGAAATTGTTGTGTTTTTTAACTTGGAACTTTATTTTATGGTATATATCGTGAAATTGAAGAGTTTTTTAACTTGGAAATATTTTATGGGTTTTATAGTGAATTTGTTGTCTTTTTTAACTCAGATATTTTTTTTGGATATTATAGTGAAAATGTTGAGGTTTTTTAACTTGGAACTTTTTTTTATGGTTTTTATAGTGAAATTGTTGAGTTTTCTAACCTGGAACTTATTTAAATGGTTTTTACAGTGAAATTGTCGAGTTTTTTTTCACTTGGAACTTTTTTTTTATGGTTTTTATAGTGAAATTGTTGAGTTTTTTTAACTTGGAACTTTTTTTTATGATTTTTATTGTGATATTTTTGAGTTTTTTCAACTTGGAACTTATTTAAATGGTTTTAATAGTGAAATTGTTGAGTTTTTTTAACTTGGATCTTTTTTATGGTTTTTATAGTGAATTTGTTGAGTTTTTTAACTTGGAACTTTATTTTATGGTATTTATAGTAAAATTGTAGAGATTTTTAGCTTGGTAATATTTTATGTTTTTTATAGTGAATTTGTTGAGTTTTTTAACTTGGATATTTTATATGGATTAGTGAAATTGTTGAGTTTTTTTTAACTTGGAACTTATTTAAATGGTTTTTAGAGCGAAATTGTTGTGTTTTTTAACTTGGAACTTTATTTTATGGTATTTATAGTGAAATTGAAGAGTTTTTTAACTTGGAAATATTTTATGGTTTTTATAGTGAATTTGTTGTGTTTTTTAACTCAGAGATTTTTTTTAGATATTATAGTGAAAATATTGAGGTTTTTTAACTTGGAACTTTTTTTATGGTTTTTATAGTGAAATTGTTGAGTTTTCTAACCTGGAACTTATTTAAATGGTTTTTACAGTGAAATTGTCGAGTTTATTTAACTTGGAACTTATTTAAATGGTTTTTAGAGTGAAATTGTTGAGTTTTTTTTAACTTGGAACTTTTTTTTATGGTTTTTATAGTGAAATTGTTGAGTTTTTCTAACTTGGAACTTATTTAAATGGATTCTACAATGAAATTGTTGAGTTTTTTAACTTGGAACTTTATTTTATGGTATTTAGAGTGAAATTGAAGAGTTTATTAACTTGGAAATGTTTTATGGTTTTTATAGTGAATTTGTTGAGTTTTTTAAATTGGAAATGTTTTATGGTTTTTATAGTGAATTTGTTGAGTTTTTTAACTTGGAAATTTTTTATGGATTTGTGAAATTATTGAGTTTTTTTAACTTGGAACTTTTTTTTATGGTTTTTATAGTGAAATTGTTGTGTTTTCTAATTTGGAACTGATTTAAATGGTTTTTATAGTTAAATATTTGAGTTTTTTTTTCACTTGGAACTTTTATTTTATGGTTTTTATAGTGAAATTGTTGAGTTTTTTTAACTTGGAACTTTTTATTTTATGATTTTTATTGTGAAATTGTTGAGTTTTTTTAGCTTGGAACTTATTTAAATGGTTTTAATAGTGAAATTGTTGAGTTTTTTTAACTTGGATCTTTTTTATGGTTTTTATAGTGCATTTGTTGAGTTTTTTTAACTTGGAACTTTATTTTATGGTTTTATAGTAAAATTGTAGAGTTTTTTAGCTTGGAAATATTTTATGGTTTTTATAGTGAATTTGTTGAGTTTTTTGACTTGGAGATTTTATATGGATTAGTGAAATTGTTGAGTTTTTTTAACTTGGAACTTATTTAAATGGTTTTTAGAGTGAAATTGTTGTGTTTTTTAACTTGGAACTTTATTTTATGGTATATATCGTGAAATTGAAGAGTTTTTTAACTTGGAAATATTTTATGGGTTTTATAGTGAATTTGTTGTCTTTTTTAACTCAGATATTTTTTTTGGATATTATAGTGAAAATGTTGAGGTTTTTTAACTTGGAACTTTTTTTTATGGTTTTTATAGTGAAATTGTTGAGTTTTCTAACCTGGAACTTATTTAAATGGTTTTTACAGTGAAATTGTCGAGTTTATTTAACTTGGAACTTATTTAAATGGTTTTTAGAGTGAAATTGTTGAGTTTTTTTTAACTTGGAACTTTTTTTTATGGTTTTTATAGTGAAATTGTTGAGTTTTTCTAACTTGGAACTTATTTAAATGGATTCTACAATGAAATTGTTGAGTTTTTTAACTTGGAACTTTATTTTATGGTATTTAGAGTGAAATTGAAGAGTTTATTAACTTGGAAATGTTTTATGGTTTTTATAGTGAATTTGTTGAGTTTTTTAAATTGGAAATGTTTTATGGTTTTTATAGTGAATTTGTTGAGTTTTTTAACTTGGAAATTTTTATGGATTTGTGAAATTATTGAGTTTTTTTAACTTGGAACTTTTTTTTATGGTTTTATAGTGAAATTGTTGTGTTTTCTAATTTGGAACTGATTTAAATGGTTTTTATAGTTAAATATTTGAGTTTTTTTTCACTTGGAACTTTTTTTTTATGGTTTTTATAGTGAAATTGTTGAGTTTTTTTAACTTGGAACTTTTTATTTTATGATTTTTATTGTGAAATTGTTGAGTTTTTTTAGCTTGGAATTTATTTAAATGGTTTTAATAGTGAAATTGTTGAGTTTTTTTAACTTGGATCTTTTTATGGTTTTTATAGTGAATTTGTTGAGTTTTTTAACTTGGAACTTTATTTTATGGTTTTATAGTAAAATTGTAGAGTTTTTTAGCTTGGAAATATTTTATGGTTTTTATAGTGAATTTGTTGAGTTTTTTGACTTGGAGATTTTATATGGATTAGTGAAATTGTTTAGTTTTTTTAACTTGGAACTTATTTAAATGGTTTTTAGAGTGAAATTGTTGTGTTTTTTAACTTGGAACTTTATTTTATGGTATATATCGTGAAATTGAAGAGTTTTTTAACTTGAAAATATTTTATGGTTTTTATAGTGAATTTGTTTTCTTTTTTAACTAAGAGATTTTTTTGGATATTATAGTGAAAATATTGAGGTTTTTTAACTTGGAACTTTTTTTATGGTTTTTATAGTGTAATTGTTGAGTTTTCTAACCTGGAACTTATTTAAATGGTTTTTACAGTGAAATTGTCGAGTTTATTTAACTTGGAACTTATTTAAATGGTTTTTAGAGTGAAATTGTTGAGTTTTTTTTTAACTTGGAACTTTTTTTTATGGTTTTTATAGTGAAATTATTGAGTTTTTCTAACTTGGAACTTATTTAAATGGATTCTACAATGAAATTGTTGAGTTTTTTAACTTGGAACTTTATTTTATGGTATTTAGAGTGAAATTGAAGAGTTTATTAACTTGGAAATGTTTTATGGTTTTTATAGTGAATTTGTTGAGTTTTTTAAATTGGAAATGTTTTATGGTTTTTATAGTGAATTTGTTGAGTTTTTTAACTTGGAAATTTTTATGGATTTGTGAAATTATTGAGTTTTTTTAACTTGGAACTTTTTTTTATGGTTTTTATAGTGAAATTGTTGTGTTTTCTAATTTGGAACTGATTTAAATGGTTTTTATAGTTAAATATTTGAGTTTTTTTTCACTTGGAACTTTTTTTTTATGGTTTTTATAGTGAAATTGTTGAGTTTTTTTAACTTGGAACTTTTTTTTATGATTTTTATTGTGATATTTTTGAGTTTTTTCAACTTGGAACTTATTTAAATGGTTTTAATAGTGAAATTGTTGAGTTTTTTTAACTTGGATCTTTTTTATGGTTTTTATAGTGAATTTGTTGAGTTTTTTAACTTGGAACTTTATTTTATGGTATTTATAGTAAAATTGTAGAGATTTTTAGCTTGGTAATATTTTATGTTTTTTATAGTGAATTTGTTGAGTTTTTTAACTTGGATATTTTATATGGATTAGTGAAATTGTTGAGTTTTTTTTAACTTGGAACTTATTTAAATGGTTTTTAGAGCGAAATTGTTGTGTTTTTTAACTTGGAACTTTATTTTATGGTATTTATAGTGAAATTGAAGAGTTTTTTAACTTGGAAATATTTTATGGTTTTTATAGTGAATTTGTTGTGTTTTTTAACTCAGAGATTTTTTTTAGATATTATAGTGAAAATATTGAGGTTTTTTAACTTGGAACTTTTTTTATGGTTTTTATAGTGAAATTGTTGAGTTTTCTAACCTGGAACTTATTTAAATGGTTTTTACAGTGAAATTGTCGAGTTTATTTAACTTGGAACTTATTTAAATGGTTTTTAGAGTGAAATTGTTGAGTTTTTTTTAACTTGGAACTTTTTTTTATGGTTTTTATAGTGAAATTGTTGAGTTTTTCTAACTTGGAACTTATTTAAATGGATTCTACAATGAAATTGTTGAGTTTTTTAACTTGGAACTTTATTTTATGGTATTTAGAGTGAAATTGAAGAGTTTATTAACTTGGAAATGTTTTATGGTTTTTATAGTGAATTTGTTGAGTTTTTTAAATTGGAAATGTTTTATGGTTTTTATAGTGAATTTGTTGAGTTTTTTAACTTGGAAATTTTTTATGGATTTGTGAAATTATTGAGTTTTTAGAACTTGGAACTTTTTTTTATGGTTTTTATAGTGAAATTGTTGTGTTTTCTAATTTGGAACTGATTTAAATGGTTTTTATAGTTAAATATTTGAGTTTTTTTTCACTTGGAACTTTTATTTTATGGTTTTTATAGTGAAATTGTTGAGTTTTTTTAACTTGGAATTTTTTATTTTATGATTTATATTGTGAAATTGTTGAGTTTTTTTAGCTTGGAACTTATTTAAATGGTTTTAATAGTGAAATTGTTGAGTTTTTTTAACTTGGATCTTTTTTATGGTTTTTATAGTGAATTTGTTGAGTTTTTTTAACTTGCAACTTTATTTTATGGTTTTATATTAAAATTGTAGAGTTTTTTAGGTTGGAAATATTTTATGGTTTTTATAGTGAATTTGTTGAGTTTTTTGACTTGGAGATTTTATATGGATTAGTGAAATTGTTGAGTTTTTTTAACTTGGAACTTATTTAAATGGTTTTTAGAGTGAAATTGTTGTGTTTTTTAACTTGGAACTTTATTTTATGGTATATATCGTGAAATTGAAGAGTTTTTTAACTTGGAAATATTTTATGGGTTTTATAGTGAATTTGTTGTCTTTTTTAACTCAGATATTTTTTTTGGATATTATAGTGAAAATGTTGAGGTTTTTTAACTTGGAACTTTTTTTTATGGTTTTTATAGTGAAATTGTTGAGTTTTCTAACTTGGAACTTATTTAAATGGTTTTTACAGTTAAATATTTGAGTTTTTTTTCACTTGGAACTTTTTTTTTATGGTTTTTATAGTGAAATTGTTGAGTTTTTTTAACTTGGAACTTTTTTTTATGATTTTTATTGTGATATTTTTGAGTTTTTTCAACTTGGAACTTATTTAAATGGTTTTAATAGTGAAATTGTTGAGTTTTTTTAACTTGGATCTTTTTTATGGTTTTTATAGTGAATTTGTTGAGTTTTTTAACTTGGAACTTTATTTTATGGTATTTATAGTAAAATTGTAGAGATTTTTAGCTTGGTAATATTTTATGTTTTTTATAGTGAATTTGTTGAGTTTTTTAACTTGGATATTTTATATGGATTAGTGAAATTGTTGAGTTTTTTTTAACTTGGAACTTATTTAAATGGTTTTTAGAGCGAAATTGTTGTGTTTTTTAACTTGGAACTTTATTTTATGGTATTTATAGTGAAATTGAAGAGTTTTTTAACTTGGAAATATTTTATGGTTTTTATAGTGAATTTGTTGTGTTTTTTAACTCAGAGATTTTTTTTAGATATTATAGTGAAAATATTGAGGTTTTTTAACTTGGAACTTTTTTTATGGTTTTTATAGTGAAATTGTTGAGTTTTCTAACCTGGAACTTATTTAAATGGTTTTTACAGTGAAATTGTCGAGTTTATTTAACTTGGAACTTATTTAAATGGTTTTTAGAGTGAAATTGTTGAGTTTTTTTTAACTTGGAACTTTTTTTTATGGTTTTTATAGTGAAATTGTTGAGTTTTTCTAACTTGGAACTTATTTAAATGGATTCTACAATGAAATTGTTGAGTTTTTTAACTTGGAACTTTATTTTATGGTATTTAGAGTGAAATTGAAGAGTTTATTAACTTGGAAATGTTTTATGGTTTTTATAGTGAATTTGTTGAGTTTTTTAAATTGGAAATGTTTTATGGTTTTTATAGTGAATTTGTTGAGTTTTTTAACTTGGAAATTTTTTATGGATTTGTGAAATTATTGAGTTTTTTTAACTTGGAACTTTTTTTTATGGTTTTTATAGTGAAATTGTTGTGTTTTCTAATTTGGAACTGATTTAAATGGTTTTTATAGTTAAATATTTGAGTTTTTTTTCACTTGGAACTTTTATTTTATGGTTTTTATAGTGAAATTGTTGAGTTTTTTTAACTTGGAATTTTTTATTTTATGATTTATATTGTGAAATTGTTGAGTTTTTTTAGCTTGGAACTTATTTAAATGGTTTTAATAGTGAAATTGTTGAGTTTTTTTAACTTGGATCTTTTTTATGGTTTTTATAGTGAATTTGTTGAGTTTTTTTAACTTGCAACTTTATTTTATGGTTTTATATTAAAATTGTAGAGTTTTTTAGGTTGGAAATATTTTATGGTTTTTATAGTGAATTTGTTGAGTTTTTTGACTTGGAGATTTTATATGGATTAGTGAAATTGTTGAGTTTTTTTAACTTGGAACTTATTTAAATGGTTTTTAGAGTGAAATTGTTGTGTTTTTTAACTTGGAACTTTATTTTATGGTATATATCGTGAAATTGAAGAGTTTTTTAACTTGGAAATATTTTATGGGTTTTATAGTGAATTTGTTGTCTTTTTTAACTCAGATATTTTTTTTGGATATTATAGTGAAAATGTTGAGGTTTTTTAACTTGGAACTTTTTTTTATGGTTTTTATAGTGAAATTGTTGAGTTTTCTAACCTGGAACTTATTTAAATGGTTTTTACAGTTAAATATTTGAGTTTTTTTTCACTTGGAACTTTTTTTTTATGGTTTTTATAGTGAAATTGTTGAGTTTTTTTAACTTGGAACTTTTTTTTATGATTTTTATTGTGATATTTTTGAGTTTTTTCAACTTGGAACTTATTTAAATGGTTTTAATAGTGAAATTGTTGAGTTTTTTTAACTTGGATCTTTTTTATGGTTTTTATAGTGAATTTGTTGAGTTTTTTAACTTGGAACTTTATTTTATGGTATTTATAGTAAAATTGTAGAGATTTTTAGCTTGGTAATATTTTATGTTTTTTATAGTGAATTTGTTGAGTTTTTTAACTTGGATATTTTATATGGATTAGTGAAATTGTTGAGTTTTTTTTAACTTGGAACTTATTTAAATGGTTTTTAGAGCGAAATTGTTGTGTTTTTTAACTTGGAACTTTATTTTATGGTATTTATAGTGAAATTGAAGAGTTTTTTAACTTGGAAATATTTTGTGGTTTTTATAGTGAATTTGTTGTGTTTTTTAACTCAGAGATTTTTTTTAGATATTATAGTGAAAATATTGAGGTTTTTTAACTTGGAACTTTTTTTTATGGTTTTTATAGTGAAATTGTTGAGTTTTCTAACCTGGAACTTATTTAAATGGTTTTTACAGTGAAATTGTCGAGTTTATTTAACTTGGAACTTATTTAAATGGTTTTTAGAGTGAAATTGTTGAGTTTTTTTTAACTTGGAACTTTTTTTTATGGTTTTTATAGTGAAATTGTTGAGTTTTTCTAACTTGGAACTTATTTAAATGGATTCTACAATGAAATTGTTGAGTTTTTTAACTTGGAACTTTATTTTATGGTATTTAGAGTGAAATTGAAGAGTTTATTAACTTGGAAATGTTTTATGGTTTTTATAGTGAATTTGTTGAGTTTTTTAAATTGGAAATGTTTTATGGTTTTTATAGTGAATTTGTTGAGTTTTTTAACTTGGAAATTTTTTATGGATTTGTGAAATTATTGAGTTTTTTTAACTTGGAACTTTTTTTTATGGTTTTTATAGTGAAATTGTTGTGTTTTCTAATTTGGAACTGATTTAAATGGTTTTTATAGTTAAATATTTGAGTTTTTTTTCACTTGGAACTTTTATTTTATGGTTTTTATAGTGAAATTGTTGAGTTTTTTTAACTTGGAATTTTTTATTTTATGATTTATATTGTGAAATTGTTGAGTTTTTTTAGCTTGGAACTTATTTAAATGGTTTTAATAGTGAAATTGTTGAGTTTTTTTAACTTGGATCTTTTTTATGGTTTTTATAGTGAATTTGTTGAGTTTTTTTAACTTGCAACTTTATTTTATGGTTTTATATTAAAATTGTAGAGTTTTTTAGGTTGGAAATATTTTATGGTTTTTATAGTGAATTTGTTGAGTTTTTTGACTTGGAGATTTTATATGGATTAGTGAAATTGTTGAGTTTTTTTAACTTGGAACTTATTTAAATGGTTTTTAGAGTGAAATTGTTGTGTTTTTTAACTTGGAACTTTATTTTATGGTATATATCGTGAAATTGAAGAGTTTTTTAACTTGGAAATATTTTATGGGTTTTATAGTGAATTTGTTGTCTTTTTTAACTCAGATATTTTTTTTGGATATTATAGTGAAAATGTTGAGGTTTTTTAACTTGGAACTTTTTTTTATGGTTTTTATAGTGAAATTGTTGAGTTTTCTAACCTGGAACTTATTTAAATGGTTTTTACAGTTAAATATTTGAGTTTTTTTTCACTTGGAACTTTTTTTTTATGGTTTTTATAGTGAAATTGTTGAGTTTTTTTAACTTGGAACTTTTTTTTATGATTTTTATTGTGATATTTTTGAGTTTTTTCAACTTGGAACTTATTTAAATGGTTTTAATAGTGAAATTGTTGAGATTTTTTAACTTGGATCTTTTTTATGGTTTTTATAGTGAATTTGTTGAGTTTTTTAACTTGGAACTTTATTTTATGGTATTTATAGTAAAATTGTAGAGATTTTTAGATTGGTAATATTTTATGTTTTTTATAGTGAATTTGTTGAGTTTTTTAACTTGGATATTTTATATGGATTAGTGAAATTGTTGAGTTTTTTTTAACTTGGAACTTATTTAAATGGTTTTTAGAGCGAAATTGTTGTGTTTTTTAACTTGGAACTTTATTTTATGGTATTTATAGTGAAATTGAAGAGTTTTTTAACTTGGAAATATTTTATGGTTTTTATAGTGAATTTGTTGTGTTTTTTAACTCAGAGATTTTTTTTAGATATTATAGTGAAAATATTGAGGTTTTTTAACTTGGAACTTTTTTTATGGTTTTTATAGTGAAATTGTTGAGTTTTCTAACCTGGAACTTATTTAAATGGTTTTTACAGTGAAATTGTCGAGTTTATTTAACTTGGAACTTATTTAAATGGTTTTTAGAGTGAAATTGTTGAGTTTTTTTTAACTTGGAACTTTTTTTTATGGTTTTTATAGTGAAATTGTTGAGTTTTTCTAACTTGGAACTTATTTAAATGGATTCTACAATGAAATTGTTGAGTTTTTTAACTTGGAACTTTATTTTATGGTATTTAGAGTGAAATTGAAGAGTTTATTAACTTGGAAATGTTTTATGGTTTTTATAGTGAATTTGTTGAGTTTTTTAAATTGGAAATGTTTTATGGTTTTTATAGTGAATTTGTTGAGTTTTTTAACTTGGAAATTTTTTATGGATTTGTGAAATTATTGAGTTTTTTTAACTTGGAACTTTTTTTTATGGTTTTTATAGTGAAATTGTTGTGTTTTCTAATTTGGAACTGATTTAAATGGTTTTTATAGTTAAATATTTGAGTTTTTTTTCACTTGGAACTTTTATTTTATGGTTTTTATAGTGAAATTGTTGAGTTTTTTTAACTTGGAATTTTTTATTTTATGATTTATATTGTGAAATTGTTGAGTTTTTTTAGCTTGGAACTTATTTAAATGGTTTTAATAGTGAAATTGTTGAGTTTTTTTAACTTGGATCTTTTTTATGGTTTTTATAGTGAATTTGTTGAGTTTTTTTAACTTGCAACTTTATTTTATGGTTTTATATTAAAATTGTAGAGTTTTTTAGGTTGGAAATATTTTATGGTTTTTATAGTGAATTTGTTGAGTTTTTTGACTTGGAGATTTTATATGGATTAGTGAAATTGTTGAGTTTTTTTAACTTGGAACTTATTTAAATGGTTTTTAGAGTGAAATTGTTGTGTTTTTTAACTTGGAACTTTATTTTATGGTATATATCGTGAAATTGAAGAGTTTTTTAACTTGGAAATATTTTATGGGTTTTATAGTGAATTTGTTGTCTTTTTTAACTCAGATATTTTTTTTGGATATTATAGTGAAAATGTTGAGGTTTTTTAACTTGGAACTTTTTTTTATGGTTTTTATAGTGAAATTGTTGAGTTTTCTAACCTGGAACTTATTTAAATGGTTTTTACAGTTAAATATTTGAGTTTTTTTTCACTTGGAACTTTTTTTTTATGGTTTTTATAGTGAAATTGTTGAGTTTTTTTAACTTGGAACTTTTTTTTATGATTTTTATTGTGATATTTTTGAGTTTTTTCAACTTGGAACTTATTTAAATGGTTTTAATAGTGAAATTGTTGAGATTTTTTAACTTGGATCTTTTTTATGGTTTTTATAGTGAATTTGTTGAGTTTTTTAACTTGGAACTTTATTTTATGGTATTTATAGTAAAATTGTAGAGATTTTTAGATTGGTAATATTTTATGTTTTTTATAGTGAATTTGTTGAGTTTTTTAACTTGGATATTTTATATGGATTAGTGAAATTGTTGAGTTTTTTTTAACTTGGAACTTATTTAAATGGTTTTTAGAGCGAAATTGTTGTGTTTTTTAACTTGGAACTTTATTTTATGGTATTTATAGTGAAATTGAAGAGTTTTTTAACTTGGAAATATTTTATGGTTTTTATAGTGAATTTGTTGTGTTTTTTAACTCAGAGATTTTTTTTAGATATTATAGTGAAAATATTGAGGTTTTTTAACTTGGAACTTTTTTTATGGTTTTTATAGTGAAATTGTTGAGTTTTCTAACCTGGAACTTATTTAAATGGTTTTTACAGTGAAATTGTCGAGTTTATTTAACTTGGAACTTATTTAAATGGTTTTTAGAGTGAAATTGTTGAGTTTTTTTTAACTTGGAACTTTTTTTTATGGTTTTTATAGTGAAATTGTTGAGTTTTTCTAACTTGGAACTTATTTAAATGGATTCTACAATGAAATTGTTGAGTTTTTTAACTTGGAACTTTATTTTATGGTATTTAGAGTGAAATTGAAGAGTTTATTAACTTGGAAATGTTTTATGGTTTTTATAGTGAATTTGTTGAGTTTTTTAAATTGGAAATGTTTTATGGTTTTTATAGTGAATTTGTTGAGTTTTTTAACTTGGAAATTTTTTATGGATTTGTGAAATTATTGAGTTTTTTTAACTTGGAACTTTTTTTTATGGTTTTTATAGTGAAATTGTTGTGTTTTCTAATTTGGAACTGATTTAAATGGTTTTTATAGTTAAATATTTGAGTTTTTTTTCACTTGGAACTTTTATTTTATGGTTTTTATAGTGAAATTGTTGAGTTTTTTTAACTTGGAATTTTTTATTTTATGATTTATATTGTGAAATTGTTGAGTTTTTTTAGCTTGGAACTTATTTAAATGGTTTTAATAGTGAAATTGTTGAGTTTTTTTAACTTGGATCTTTTTTATGGTTTTTATAGTGAATTTGTTGAGTTTTTTTAACTTGCAACTTTATTTTATGGTTTTATATTAAAATTGTAGAGTTTTTTAGGTTGGAAATATTTTATGGTTTTTATAGTGAATTTGTTGAGTTTTTTGACTTGGAGATTTTATATGGATTAGTGAAATTGTTGAGTTTTTTTAACTTGGAACTTATTTAAATGGTTTTTAGAGTGAAATTGTTGTGTTTTTTAACTTGGAACTTTATTTTATGGTATATATCGTGAAATTGAAGAGTTTTTTAACTTGGAAATATTTTATGGGTTTTATAGTGAATTTGTTGTCTTTTTTAACTCAGATATTTTTTTTGGATATTATAGTGAAAATGTTGAGGTTTTTTAACTTGGAACTTTTTTTTATGGTTTTTATAGTGAAATTGTTGAGTTTTCTAACCTGGAACTTATTTAAATGGTTTTTACAGTTAAATATTTGAGTTTTTTTTCACTTGGAACTTTTTTTTTATGGTTTTTATAGTGAAATTGTTGAGTTTTTTTAACTTGGAACTTTTTTTTATGATTTTTATTGTGATATTTTTGAGTTTTTTCAACTTGGAACTTATTTAAATGGTTTTAATAGTGAAATTGTTGAGATTTTTTAACTTGGATCTTTTTTATGGTTTTTATAGTGAATTTGTTGAGTTTTTTAACTTGGAACTTTATTTTATGGTATTTATAGTAAAATTGTAGAGATTTTTAGCTTGGTAATATTTTATGTTTTTTATAGTGAATTTGTTGAGTTTTTTAACTTGGATATTTTATATGGATTAGTGAAATTGTTGAGTTTTTTTTAACTTGGAACTTATTTAAATGGTTTTTAGAGCGAAATTGTTGTGTTTTTTAACTTGGAACTTTATTTTATGGTATTTATAGTGAAATTGAAGAGTTTTTTAACTTGGAAATATTTTATGGTTTTTATAGTGAATTTGTTGTGTTTTTTAACTCAGAGATTTTTTTTAGATATTATAGTGAAAATATTGAGGTTTTTTAACTTGGAACTTTTTTTATGGTTTTTATAGTGAAATTGTTGAGTTTTCTAACCTGGAACTTATTTAAATGGTTTTTACAGTGAAATTGTCGAGTTTATTTAACTTGGAACTTATTTAAATGGTTTTTAGAGTGAAATTGTTGAGTTTTTTTTAACTTGGAACTTTTTTTTATGGTTTTTATAGTGAAATTGTTGAGTTTTTCTAACTTGGAACTTATTTAAATGGATTCTACAATGAAATTGTTGAGTTTTTTAACTTGGAACTTTATTTTATGGTATTTAGAGTGAAATTGAAGAGTTTATTAACTTGGAAATGTTTTATGGTTTTTATAGTGAATTTGTTGAGTTTTTTAAATTGGAAATGTTTTATGGTTTTTATAGTGAATTTGTTGAGTTTTTTAACTTGGAAATTTTTTATGGATTTGTGAAATTATTGAGTTTTTTTAACTTGGAACTTTTTTTTATGGTTTTTATAGTGAAATTGTTGTGTTTTCTAATTTGGAACTGATTTAAATGGTTTTTATAGTTAAATATTTGAGTTTTTTTTCACTTGGAACTTTTATTTTATGGTTTTTATAGTGAAATTGTTGAGTTTTTTTAACTTGGAATTTTTTATTTTATGATTTATATTGTGAAATTGTTGAGTTTTTTTAGCTTGGAACTTATTTAAATGGTTTTAATAGTGAAATTGTTGAGTTTTTTTAACTTGGATCTTTTTTATGGTTTTTATAGTGAATTTGTTGAGTTTTTTTAACTTGCAACTTTATTTTATGGTTTTATATTAAAATTGTAGAGTTTTTTAGGTTGGAAATATTTTATGGTTTTTATAGTGAATTTGTTGAGTTTTTTGACTTGGAGATTTTATATGGATTAGTGAAATTGTTGAGTTTTTTTAACTTGGAACTTATTTAAATGGTTTTTAGAGTGAAATTGTTGTGTTTTTTTAACTTGGAACTTTATTTTATGGTATATATCGTGAAATTGAAGAGTTTTTTAACTTGGAAATATTTTATGGGTTTTATAGTGAATTTGTTGTCTTTTTTAACTCAGATATTTTTTTTGGATATTATAGTGAAAATGTTGAGGTTTTTTAACTTGGAACTTTTTTTTATGGTTTTTATAGTGAAATTGTTGAGTTTTCTAACCTGGAACTTATTTAAATGGTTTTTACAGTGAAATTGTCGAGTTTATTTAACTTGGAACTTATTTAAATGGTTTTTAGAGTGAAATTGTTGAGTTTTTTTTAACTTGGAACTTTTTTTTATGGTTTTTATAGTGAAATTGTTGAGTTTTTCTAACTTGGAACTTATTTAAATGGATTCTACAATCAAATTGTTGAGTTTTTTAACTTGGAACTTTATTTTATGGTATTTAGAGTGAAATTGAAGAGTTTATTAACTTGGAAATGTTATATGGTTTTTATAGTGAATTTGTTGAGTTTTTTAAATTAGAAATGTTTTAGGGTTTTTATAGTGAATTTGTTGAGTTTTTTAACTTGGAAATTTTTATGGATTTGTGAAATTATTGAGTTTTTTTAACTTGGAACTTTTTTTTATGGTTTTTATAGTGAAATTGTTGTGTTTTCTAATTTGGAACTGATTTAAATGGTTTTTATAGTTAAATATTTGAGTTTTTTTTCACTTGGAACTTTTTTTTATGGTTTTTATAGTGAAATTGTTGAGTTTTTCTAACTTGGAACTTATTTAAATGGATTCTACAATGAAATTGTTGAGTTTTTTAACTTGGAACTTTATTTTATGGTATTTAGAGTGAAATTGAAGAGTTTATTAACTTGGAAATGTTTTATGGTTTTTATAGTGAATTTGTTGAGTTTTTTAAATTGGAAATGTTTTATGGTTTTTATAGTGAATTTGTTGAGTTTTTTAACTTGGAAATTTTTATGGATTTGTGAAATTATTGAGTTTTTTTAACTTGGAACTTTTTTTTATGGTTTTTATAGTGAAATTGTTGTGTTTTCTAATTAGGAACTGATTTAAATGGTTTTTATAGTTAAATATTTGAGTTTTTTTTCACTTGGAACTTTTTTTTTATGGTTTTTATAGTGAAATTGTTGAGTTTTTTTAACTTGGAACTTTTTTTTATGATTTTTATTGTGATATTTTTGAGTTTTTTCAACTTGGAACTTATTTAAATGGTTTTAATAGTGAAATTGTTGAGTTTTTTTAACTTGGATCTTTTTTATGGTTTTTATAGTGAATTTGTTGAGTTTTTTAACTTGGAACTTTATTTTATGGTATTTATAGTAAAATTGTAGAGATTTTTAGCTTGGTAATATTTTATGTTTTTTATAGTGAATTTGTTGAGTTTTTTGACTTGGATATTTTATATGGATTAGTGAAATTGTTGAGTTTTTTTTAACTTGGAACTTATTTAAATGGTTTTTAGAGCGAAATTGTTGTGTTTTTTAACTTGGAACTTTATTTTATGGTATTTATAGTGAAATTGAAGAGTTTTTTAACTTGGAAATATTTTATGGTTTTTATAGTGAATTTGATGTCTTTTTTAACTCAGAGATTTTTTTTAGATATTATAGTGAAAATATTGAGGTTTTTTAACTTGGAACTTTTTTTATGGTTTTTATAGTGAAATTGTTGAGTTTTCTAACCTGGAACTTATTTAAATAGTTTTTACAGTGAAATTGTCGAGTTTATTTAACTTGGAACTTATTTAAATGGTTTTTATAGTGAAATTGTTGAGTTTTATTTAACTTGGAACTTTTTTTTATGGTTTTTATAGTGAAATTGTTGAGTTTTTCTAACTTGGAACTTATTTAAATGGATTCTACAATGAAATTGTTGAGTTTTTTAACTTGGAACTTTATTTTATGGTATTTAGAGTGAAATTGAAGAGTTTATTAACTTGGAAATGTTTTATGGTTTTTATAGTGAATTTGTTGAGTTTTTTAAATTGGAAATGTTTTATGGTTTTTATAGTGAATTTGTTGAGTTTTTTAACTTGGAAATTTTTATGGATTTGTGAAATTATTGAGTTTTTTTAACTTGGAACTTTTTTTTATGGTTTTTATAGTGAAATTGTTGTGTTTTCTAATTTGGAACTGATTTAAATGGTTTTTATAGTTAAATATTTGAGTTTTTTTTCACTTGGAACTTTTTTTTTATGATTTTTATAGTGAAATTGTTGAGTTTTTTTAACTTGGAACTTTTTTTTATGATTTTTATTGTGATATTTTTGAGATTTTCAACTTGGAACTTATTTAAATGGTTTTAATAGTGAAATTGTTGAGTTTTTTTAACTTGGATCTTTTTTATGGGTTTTATAGTGAATTTGTTGAGTTTTTTAACTTGGAACTTTATTTTATGGTATTTATAGTAAAATTGTAGAGATTTTTATCTTGGTAATATTTTATGTTTTTTATAGTGAATTTGTTGAGTTTTTTGACTTGGATATTTTATATGGATTAGTGAAATTGTTGAGTTTTTTTTAACTTGGAACTTATTTAAATGGTTTTTAGAGCGAAATTGTTGTGTTTTTTAACTTGGAACTTTATTTTATGGTGTTTATAGTGAAATTGAAGAGTTTTTTAACTTGGAAATATTTTATGGTTTTTATAGTGAATTTGATGTCTTTTTTAACTCAGAGATTTTTTTTAGATATTATAGTGAAAATATTGAGGTTTTTTAACTTGGAACTTTTTTTATGGTTTTTATAGTGAAATTGTTGAGTTTTCTAACCTGGAACTTATTTAAATAGTTTTTACAGTGAAATTGTCGAGTTTATTTAACTTGGAACTTATTTAAATGGTTTTTATAGTGAAATTGTTGAGTTTTTTTTAACTTGGAACTTTTTTTTATGGTTTTTATAGTGAAATTGTTGAGTTTTTCTAACTTGGAACTTATTTAAATGGATTCTACAATGAAATTGTTGAGTTTTTTAACTTGGAACTTTATTTTATGGTATTTAGAGTGAAATTGAAGAGTTTATTAACTTGGAAATGTTTTATGGTTTTTATAGTGAATTTGTTGAGTTTTTTAAATTGGAAATGTTTTATGGTTTTTATAGTGAATTTGTTGAGTTTTTTAACTTGGAAATTTTTATGGATTTGTGAAATTATTGAGTTTTTTTAACTTGGAACTTTTTTTTATGGTTTTTATAGTGAAATTGTTGTGTTTTCTAATTTGGAACTGATTTAAATGGTTTTTATAGTTAAATATTTAAGTTTTTTTTCACTTGGAACTTTTTTTTTTATGGTTTTTATAGTGAAATTGTTGAGTTTTTTTAACTTGGAACTTTTTTTTATGATTTTTATTGTGATATTTTTGAGATTTTCAACTTGGAACTTATTTAAATGGTTTTAATAGTGAAATTGTTGAGTTTTTTTAACTTGGATCTTTTTTATGGTTTTTATAGTGAATTTGTTGAGTTTTTTAACTTGGAACTTTATTTTATGGTATTTATAGTAAAATTGTAGAGATTTTTAGCTTGGTAATATTTTATGTTTTTTATAGTGAATTTGTTGAGTTTTTTGACTTGGATATTTTATATGGATTAGTGAAATTGTTGAGTTTTTTTTAACTTGGAACTTATTTAAATGGTTTTTAGAGCGAAATTGTTGTGTTTTTTAACTTGGAACTTTATTTTATGGTATTTATAGTGAAATTGAAGAGTTTTTTAACTTGGAAATATTTTATGGTTTTTATAGTGAATTTGATGTCTTTTTTAACTCAGAGATTTTTTTTAGATATTATAGTGAAAATATTGAGGTTTTTTAACTTGGAACTTTTTTTATGGTTTTTATAGTGAAATTGTTGAGTTTTCTAACCTGGAACTTATTTAAATAGTTTTTACAGTGAAATTGTCGAGTTTATTTAACTTGGAACTTATTTAAATGGTTTTTATAGTGAAATTGTTGAGTTTTTTTTAACTTGGAACTTTTTTTTATGGTTTTTATAGTGAAATTGTTGAGTTTTTCTAACTTGGAACTTATTTAAATGGATTCTACAATGAAATTGTTGAGTTTTTTAACTTGGAACTTTATTTTATGGTATTTAGAGTGAAATTGAAGAGTTTATTAACTTGGAAATGTTTTATGGTTTTTATAGTGAATTTGTTGAGTTTTTTAAATTGGAAATGTTTTATGGTTTTTATAGTGAATTTGTTGAGTTTTTTAACTTGGAAATTTTTATGGATTTGTGAAATTATTGAGTTTTTTTAACTTGGAACTTTTTTTTATGGTTTTTATAGTGAAATTGTTGTGTTTTCTAATTTGGAACTGATTTAAATGGTTTTTATAGTTAAATATTTGAGTTTTTTTTCACTTGGAACTTTTTTTTTATGGTTTTTATAGTGAAATTGTTGAGTTTTTTTAACTTGGAACTTTTTTTTATGATTTTTATTGTGATATTTTTGAGATTTTCAACTTGGAACTTATTTAAATGGTTTTAATAGTGAAATTGTTGAGTTTTTTTAACTTGGATCTTTTTTATGGTTTTTATAGTGAATTTGTTGAGTTTTTTAACTTGGAACTTTATTTTATGGTATTTATAGTAAAATTGTAGAGATTTTTAGCTTGGTAATATTTTATGTTTTTTATAGTGAATTTGTTGAGTTTTTTGACTTGGATATTTTATATGGATTAGTGAAATTGTTGAGTTTTTTTTAACTTGGAACTTATTTAAATGGTTTTTAGAGCGAAATTGTTGTGTTTTTTAACTTGGAACTTTATTTTATGGTGTTTATAGTGAAATTGAAGAGTTTTTTAACTTGGAAATATTTTATGGTTTTTATAGTGAATTTGATGTCTTTTTTAACTCAGAGATTTTTTTTAGATATTATAGTGAAAATATTGAGGTTTTTTAACTTGGAACTTTTTTTATGGTTTTTATAGTGAAATTGTTGAGTTTTCTAACCTGGAACTTATTTAAATAGTTTTTACAGTGAAATTGTCGAGTTTATTTAACTTGGAACTTATTTAAATGGTTTTTATAGTGAAATTGTTGAGTTTTTTTTAACTTGGAACTTTTTTTTATGGTTTTTATAGTGAAATTGTTGAGTTTTTCTAACTTGGAACTTATTTAAATGGATTCTACAATGAAATTGTTGAGTTTTTTAACTTGGAACTTTATTTTATGGTATTTAGAGTGAAATTGAAGAGTTTATTAACTTGGAAATGTTTTATGGTTTTTATAGTGAATTTGTTGAGTTTTTTAAATTGGAAATGTTTTATGGTTTTTATAGTGAATTTGTTGAGTTTTTTAACTTGGAAATTTTTATGGATTTGTGAAATTATTGAGTTTTTTTAACTTGGAACTTTTTTTTATGGTTTTTATAGTGAAATTGTTGTGTTTTCTAATTTGGAACTGATTTAAATGGTTTTTATAGTTAAATATTTGAGTTTTTTTTCACTTGGAACTTTTTTTTTATGGTTTTTATAGTGAAATTGTTGAGTTTTTTTAACTTGGAACTTTTTTTTATGATTTTTATTGTGATATTTTTGAGATTTTCAACTTGGAACTTATTTAAATGGTTTTAATAGTGAAATTGTTGAGTTTTTTTAACTTGGATCTTTTTTATGGTTTTTATAGTGAATTTGTTGAGTTTTTTAACTTGGAACTTTATTTTATGGTATTTATAGTAAAATTGTAGAGATTTTTAGCTTGGTAATATTTTATGTTTTTTATAGTGAATTTGTTGAGTTTTTTGACTTGGATATTTTATGTGGATTAGTGAAATTGTTGAGTTTTTTTTAACTTGGAACTTATTTAAATGGTTTTTAGAGCGAAATTGTTGTGTTTTTTAACTTGGAACTTTATTTTATGGTGTTTATAGTGAAATTGAAGAGTTTTTTAACTTGGAAATATTTTATGGTTTTTATAGTGAATTTGATGTCTTTTTTAACTCAGAGATTTTTTTTAGATATTATAGTGAAAATATTGAGGTTTTTTAACTTGGAACTTTTTTTATTGTTTTTATAGTGAAATTGTTGAGTTTTCTAACCTGGAACTTATTTAAATAGTTTTTACAGTGAAATTGTCGAGTTTATTTAACTTGGAACTTATTTAAATGGTTTTTATAGTGAAATTGTTGAGTTTTTTTTAACTTGGAACTTTTTTTTATGGTTTTTATAGTGAAATTGTTGAGTTTTTCTAACTTGGAACTTATTTAAATGGATTCTACAATGAAATTGTTGAGTTTTTTAACTTGGAACTTTATTTTATGGTATTTAGAGTGAAATTGAAGAGTTTATTAACTTGGAAATGTTTTATGGTTTTTATAGTGAATTTGTTGAGTTTTTTAAATTGGAAATGTTTTATGGTTTTTATAGTGAATTTGTTGAGTTTTTTAACTTGGAAATTTTTATGGATTTGTGAAATTATTGAGTTTTTTTAACTTGGAACTTTTTTTTATGGTTTTTATAGTGAAATTGTTGTGTTTTCTAATTTGGAACTGATTTAAATGGTTTTTATAGTTAAATATTTAAGTTTTTTTTCACTTGGAACTTTTTTTTTATGGTTTTTATAGTGAAATTGTTGAGTTTTTTTAACTTGGAACTTTTTTTTATGATTTTTATTGTGATATTTTTGAGATTTTCAACTTGGAACTTATTTAAATGGTTTTAATAGTGAAATTGTTGAGTTTTTTTAACTTGGATCTTTTTTATGGTTTTTATAGTGAATTTGTTGAGTTTTTTAACTTGGAACTTTATTTTATGGTATTTATAGTAAAATTGTAGAGATTTTTAGCTTGGTAATATTTTATGTTTTTTATAGTGAATTTGTTGAGTTTTTTGACTTGGATATTTTATATGGATTAGTGAAATTGTTGAGTTTTTTTTAACTTGGAACTTATTTAAATGGTTTTTAGAGCGAAATTGTTGTGTTTTTTAACTTGGAACTTTATTTTATGGTATTTATAGTGAAATTGAAGAGTTTTTTAACTTGGAAATATTTTATGGTTTTTATAGTGAATTTGATGTCTTTTTTAACTCAGAGATTTTTTTTAGATATTATAGTGAAAATATTGAGGTTTTTTAACTTGGAACTTTTTTTATGGTTTTTATAGTGAAATTGTTGAGTTTTCTAACCTGGAACTTATTTAAATGGTTTTTACAATGAAATTGTCGAGTTTATTTAACTTGGAACTTATTTAAATGGTTTTTATAGTGAAATTGTTGAGTTTTTTTTAACTTGGAACTTTTTTTTATGGTTTTTATAGTGAAATTGTTGAGTTTTTCTAACTTGGAACTTATTTAAATGGATTCTACAATGAAATTGTTGAGTTTTTTAACTTTGAACTTTATTTTATGGTATTTAGAGTGAAATTGAAGAGTTTATTAACTTGGAAATGTTTTATGGTTTTTATAGTGAATTTGTTGAGTTTTTTAAATTGGAAATGTTTTATGGTTTTTATAGTGAATTTGTTGAGTTTTTTAACTTGGAAATTTTTTATGGATTTGTGAAATTATTGAGTTTTTTTAACTTGGAACTTTTTTTTATGGTTTTTATAGTGAAATTGTTGTGTTTTCTAATTTGGAACTGATTTAAATGGTTTTTATAGTTAAATATTTGAGTTTTTTTTCACTTGGAACTTTTATTTTATGGTTTTTAGAGTGAAATTGTTGAGTTTTTTTAACTTGGAATTTTTTATTTTATGATTTATATTGTGAAATTGTTGAGTTTTTTTAGCTTGAAACTTATTTAAATGGTTTTAATAGTGAAATTGTTGAGTTTTTTTAACTTGGATCTTTTTTATGGTTTTTATAGTGAATTTGTTGAGTTTTTTTAACTTGCAACTTTATTTTATGGTTTTATATTAAAATTGTAGAGTTTTTTAGGTTGGAAATATTTTATGGTTTTTATAGTGAATTTGTTAAGTTTTTTGACTTGGAGATTTTATATGGTTTAGTGAAATTGTTGAGTTTTTTTAACTTGGAACTTATTTAAATGGTTTTTAGAGTGAAATTGTTGTGTTTTTTAACTTGGAACTTTATTTTATGGTATATATCGTGAAATTGAAGAGTTTTTTAACTTGGAAATATTTTATGGGTTTTATAGTGAATTTGTTGTCTTTTTTAACTCAGATATTTTTTTTGGATATTATAGTGAAAATGTTGAGGTTTTTTAACTTGGAACTTTTTTTTATGGTTTTTATAGTGAAATTGTTGAGTTTTCTAACCTGGAACTTATTTAAATGGTTTTTACAGTGAAATTGTCGAGTTTATTTAACTTGGAACTTATTTAAATGGTTTTTAGAGTGAAATTGTTGAGTTTTTTTTAACTTGGAACTTTTTTTTATGGTTTTTATAGTGAAATTGTTGAGTTTTTCTAACTTGGAACTTATTTAAATGGATTCTACAATGAAATTGTTGAGTTTTTTAACTTGGAACTTTATTTTATGGTATTTAGAGTGAAATTGAAGAGTTTATTAACTTGGAAATGTTTTATGGTTTTTATAGTGAATTTGTTGAGTTTTTTAAATTGGAAATGTTTTATGGTTTTTATAGTGAATTTGTTGAGTTTTTTAACTTGGAAATTTTTATGGATTTGTGAAATTATTGAGTTTTTTTAACTTGGAACTTTTTTTTATGGTTTTTATAGTGAAATTGTTGTGTTTTCTAATTTGGAACTGATTTAAATGGTTTTTATAGTTAAATATTTGAGTTTTTTTTCACTTGGAACTTTTTTTTATGGTTTTTATAGTGAAATTGTTGAGTTTTTTTAACTTGGAACTTTTTTTTATGATTTTTATTGTGATATTTTTGAGTTTTTTCAACTTGGAACTTATTTAAATGGTTTTAATAGTGAAATTGTTGAGTTTTTTTTAACTTGGATCTTTTTTATGGTTTTTATAGTGAATTTGTTGAGTTTTTTAACTTGGAACTTTATTTTATGGTATTTATAGTAAAATTGTAGAGATTTTTAGCTTGGTAATATTTTATGTTTTTTATAGTGAATTTGTTGAGTTTTTTGACTTGGATATTTTATATGGATTAGTGAAATTGTTGAGTTTTTTTTAACTTGGAACTTATTTAAATGGTTTTTAGAGCGAAATTGTTGTGTTTTTTAACTTGGAACTTTATTTTATGGTATTTATAGTGAAATTGAAGAGTTTTTTAACTTGGAAATATTTTATGGTTTTTATAGTGAATTTGATGTCTTTTTTAACTCAGAGATTTTTTTTAGATATTATAGTGAAAATATTGAGGTTTTTTAACTTGGAACTTTTTTTATGGTTTTTATAGTGAAATTGTTGAGTTTTCTAACCTGGAACTTATTTAAATGGTTTTTACAATGAAATTGTCGAGTTTATTTAACTTGGAACTTATTTAAATGGTTTTTATAGTGAAATTGTTGAGTTTTTTTTAACTTGGAACTTTTTTTTATGGTTTTTATAGTGAAATTGTTGAGTTTTTCTAACTTGGAACTTATTTAAATGGATTCTACAATGAAATTGTTGAGTTTTTTAACTTTGAACTTTATTTTATGGTATTTAGAGTGAAATTGAAGAGTTTATTAACTTGGAAATGTTTTATGGTTTTTATAGTGAATTTGTTGAGTTTTTTAAATTGGAAATGTTTTATGGTTTTTATAGTGAATTTGTTGAGTTTTTTAACTTGGAAATTTTTTATGGATTTGTGAAATTATTGAGTTTTTTTAACTTGGAACTTTTTTTTATGGTTTTTATAGTGAAATTGTTGTGTTTTCTAATTTGGAACTGATTTAAATGGTTTTTATAGTTAAATATTTGAGTTTTTTTTCACTTGGAACTTTTATTTTATGGTTTTTATAGTGAAATTGTTGAGTTTTTTTAACTTGGAATTTTTTATTTTATGATTTATATTGTGAAATTGTTGAGTTTTTTTAGCTTGGAACTTATTTAAATGGTTTTAATAGTGAAATTGTTGAGTTTTTTTAACTTGGATCTTTTTTATGGTTTTTATAGTGAATTTGTTGAGTTTTTTTAACTTGCAACTTTATTTTATGGTTTTATAGTAAAATTGTAGAGTTTTTTAGGTTGGAAATATTTTATGGTTTTTATAGTGAATTTGTTGAGTTTTTTGACTTGGAGATTTTATATGGATTAGTGAAATTGTTGAGTTTTTTTAACTTGGAACTTATTTAAATGGTTTTTAGAGTGAAATTGTTGTGTTTTTTAACTTGGAACTTTATTTTATGGTATATATCGTGAAATTGAAGAGTTTTTTAACTTGGAAATATTTTATGGGTTTTATAGTGAATTTGTTGTCTTTTTTAACTCAGATATTTTTTTTGGATATTATAGTGAAAATGTTGAGGTTTTTTAACTTGGAACTTTTTTTTATGGTTTTTATAGTGAAATTGTTGAGTTTTCTAACCTGGAACTTATTTAAATGGTTTTTACAGTGAAATTGTCGAGTTTATTTAACTTGGAACTTATTTAAATGGTTTTTAGAGTGAAATTGTTGAGTTTTTTTTAACTTGGAACTTTTTTTTATGGTTTTTATAGTGAAATTGTTGAGTTTTTCTAACTTGGAACTTATTTAAATGGATTCTACAATGAAATTGTTGAGTTTTTTAACTTGGAACTTTATTTTATGGTATTTAGAGTGAAATTGAAGAGTTTATTAACTTGGAAATGTTTTATGGTTTTTATAGTGAATTTGTTGAGTTTTTTAAATTGGAAATGTTTTATGGTTTTTATAGTGAATTTGTTGAGTTTTTTAACTTGGAAATTTTTTATGGATTTGTGAAATTATTGAGTTTTTTTAACTTGGAACTTTTTTTTATGGTTTTTATAGTGAAATTGTTGTGTTTTCTAATTTGGAACTGATTTAAATGGTTTTTATAGTTAAATATTTGAGTTTTTTTTCACTTGGAACTTTTATTTTATGGTTTTTATAGTGAAATTGTTGAGTTTTTTTAACTTGGAATTTTTTATTTTATGATTTATATTGTGAAATTGTTGAGTTTTTTTAGCTTGGAACTTATTTAAATGGTTTTAATAGTGAAATTGTTGAGTTTTTTTAACTTGGATCTTTTTTATGGTTTTTATAGTGAATTTGTTGAGTTTTTTTAACTTGCAACTTTATTTTATGGTTTTATAGTAAAATTGTAGAGTTTTTTAGGTTGGAAATATTTTATGGTTTTTATAGTGAATTTGTTGAGTTTTTTGACTTGGAGATTTTATATGGATTAGTGAAATTGTTGAGTTTTTTTAACTTGGAACTTATTTAAATGGTTTTTAGAGTGAAATTGTTGTGTTTTTTAACTTGGAACTTTATTTTATGGTATATATCGTGAAATTGAAGAGTTTTTTAACTTGGAAATATTTTATGGGTTTTATAGTGAATTTGTTGTCTTTTTTAACTCAGATATTTTTTTTGGATATTATAGTGAAAATGTTGAGGTTTTTTAACTTGGAACTTTTTTTTATGGTTTTTATAGTGAAATTGTTGAGTTTTCTAACCTGGAACTTATTTAAATGGTTTTTACAGTGAAATTGTCGAGTTTATTTAACTTGGAACTTATTTAAATGGTTTTTAGAGTGAAATTGTTGAGTTTTTTTTAACTTGGAACTTTTTTTTATGGTTTTTATAGTGAAATTGTTGAGTTTTTCTAACTTGGAACTTATTTAAATGGATTCTACAATGAAATTGTTGAGTTTTTTAACTTGGAACTTTATTTTATGGTATTTAGAGTGAAATTGAAGAGTTTATTAACTTGGAAATGTTTTATGGTTTTTATAGTGAATTTGTTGAGTTTTTTAAATTGGAAATGTTTTATGGTTTTTATAGTGAATTTGTTGAGTTTTTTAACTTGGAAATTTTTTATGGATTTGTGAAATTATTGAGTTTTTTTAACTTGGAACTTTTTTTTATGGTTTTTATAGTGAAATTGTTGTGTTTTCTAATTTGGAACTGATTTAAATGGTTTTTATAGTTAAATATTTGAGTTTTTTTTCACTTGGAACTTTTATTTTATGGTTTTTATAGTGAAATTGTTGAGTTTTTTTAACTTGGAATTTTTTATTTTATGATTTATATTGTGAAATTGTTGAGTTTTTTTAGCTTGGAACTTATTTAAATGGTTTTAATAGTGAAATTGTTGAGTTTTTTTAACTTGGATCTTTTTTATGGTTTTTATAGTGAATTTGTTGAGTTTTTTTAACTTGCAACTTTATTTTATGGTTTTATAGTAAAATTGTAGAGTTTTTTAGGTTGGAAATATTTTATGGTTTTTATAGTGAATTTGTTGAGTTTTTTGACTTGGAGATTTTATATGGATTAGTGAAATTGTTGAGTTTTTTTAACTTGGAACTTATTTAAATGGTTTTTAGAGTGAAATTGTTGTGTTTTTTAACTTGGAACTTTATTTTATGGTATATATCGTGAAATTGAAGAGTTTTTTAACTTGGAAATATTTTATGGGTTTTATAGTGAATTTGTTGTCTTTTTTAACTCAGATATTTTTTTTGGATATTATAGTGAAAATGTTGAGGTTTTTAACTTGGAACTTTTTTTTATGGTTTTTATAGTGAAATTGTTGAGTTTTCTAACCTGGAACTTATTTAAATGGTTTTTACAGTGAAATTGTCGAGTTTATTTAACTTGGAACTTATTTAAATGGTTTTTAGAGTGAAATTGTTGAGTTTTTTTTTAACTTGGAACTTTTTTTTATGGTTTTTATAGTGAAATTGTTGAGTTTTTCTAACTTGGAACTTATTTAAATGGATTCTACAATGAAATTGTTGAGTTTTTTAACTTTGAACTTTATTTTATGGTATTTAGAGTGAAATTGAAGAGTTTATTAACTTGGAAATGTTTTATGGTTTTTATAGTGAATTTGTTGAGTTTTTTAAATTGGAAATGTTTTATGGTTTTTATAGTGAATTTGTTGAGTTTTTTAACTTGGAAATTTTTTATGGATTTGTGAAATTATTGAGTTTTTTTAACTTGGAACTTTTTTTTATGGTTTTTATAGTGAAATTGTTGTGTTTTCTAATTTGGAACTGATTTAAATGGTTTTTATAGTTAAATATTTGAGTTTTTTTTCACTTGGAACTTTTATTTTATGGTTTTTAGAGTGAAATTGTTGAGTTTTTTTAACTTGGAATTTTTTATTTTATGATTTATATTGTGAAATTGTTGAGTTTTTTTAGCTTGGAACTTATTTAAATGGTTTTAATAGTGAAATTGTTGAGTTTTTTTAACTTGGATCTTTTTTATGGTTTTTATAGTGAATTTGTTGAGTTTTTTTAACTTGCAACTTTATTTTATGGTTTTATATTAAAATTGTAGAGTTTTTTAGGTTGGAAATATTTTATGGTTTTTATAGTGAATTTGTTGAGTTTTTTGACTTGGAGATTTTATATGGTTTAGTGAAATTGTTGAGTTTTTTTAACTTGGAACTTATTTAAATGGTTTTTAGAGTGAAATTGTTGTGTTTTTTAACTTGGAACTTTATTTTATGGTATATATCGTGAAATTGAAGAGTTTTTTAACTTGGAAATATTTTATGGGTTTTATATTGAATTTGTTGTCTTTTTTAACTCAGATATTTTTTTTGGATATTATAGTGAAAATGTTGAGGTTTTTTAACTTGGAACTTTTTTTTATGGTTTTTATAGTGAAATTGTTGAGTTTTCTAACCTGGAACTTATTTAAATGGTTTTTACAGTGAAATTGTCGAGTTTATTTAACTTGGAACTTATTTAAATGGTTTTTAGAGTGAAATTGTTGAGTTTTTTTTAACTTGGAACTTTTTTTTATGGTTTTTATAGTGAAATTGTTGAGTTTTTCTAACTTGGAACTTATTTAAATGGATTCTACAATGAAATTGTTGAGTTTTTTAACTTGGAACTTTATTTTATGGTATTTAGAGTGAAATTGAAGAGTTTATTAACTTGGAAATGTTTTATGGTTTTTATAGTGAATTTGTTGAGTTTTTTAAATTGGAAATGTTTTATGGTTTTTATAGTGAATTTGTTGAGTTTTTTAACTTGGAAATTTTTTATGGATTTGTGAAATTATTGAGTTTTTTTAACTTGGAACTTTTTTTTATGGTTTTTATAGTGAAATTGTTGTGTTTTCTAATTTGGAACTGATTTAAATGGTTTTTATAGTTAAATATTTGAGTTTTTTTTCACTTGGAACTTTTATTTTATGGTTTTTATAGTGAAATTGTTGAGTTTTTTTAACTTGGAATTTTTTATTTTATGATTTATATTGTGAAATTGTTGAGTTTTTTTAGCTTGGAACTTATTTAAATGGTTTTAATAGTGAAATTGTTGAGTTTTTTTAACTTGGATCTTTTTTATGGTTTTTATAGTGAATTTGTTGAGTTTTTTTAACTTGCAACTTTATTTTATGGTTTTATAGTAAAATTGTAGAGTTTTTTAGGTTGGAAATATTTTATGGTTTTTATAGTGAATTTGTTGAGTTTTTTGACTTGGAGATTTTATATGGATTAGTGAAATTGTTGAGTTTTTTTAACTTGGAACTTATTTAAATGGTTTTTAGAGTGAAATTGTTGTGTTTTTTAACTTGGAACTTTATTTTATGGTATATATCGTGAAATTGAAGAGTTTTTTAACTTGGAAATATTTTATGGGTTTTATAGTGAATTTGTTGTCTTTTTTAACTCAGATATTTTTTTTGGATATTATAGTGAAAATGTTGAGGTTTTTTAACTTGGAACTTTTTTTTATGGTTTTTATAGTGAAATTGTTGAGTTTTCTAACCTGGAACTTATTTAAATGGTTTTTACAGTGAAATTGTCGAGTTTATTTAACTTGGAACTTATTTAAATGGTTTTTAGAGTGAAATTGTTGAGTTTTTTTTTAACTTGGAACTTTTTTTTATGGTTTTTATAGTGAAATTGTTGAGTTTTTCTAACTTGGAACTTATTTAAATGGATTCTACAATGAAATTGTTGAGTTTTTTAACTTTGAACTTTATTTTATGGTATTTAGAGTGAAATTGAAGAGTTTATTAACTTGGAAATGTTTTATGGTTTTTATAGTGAATTTGTTGAGTTTTTTAAATTGGAAATGTTTTATGGTTTTTATAGTGAATTTGTTGAGTTTTTTAACTTGGAAATTTTTTATGGATTTGTGAAATTATTGAGTTTTTTTAACTTGGAACTTTTTTTTATGGTTTTTATAGTGAAATTGTTGTGTTTTCTAATTTGGAACTGATTTAAATGGTTTTTATAGTTAAATATTTGAGTTTTTTTTCACTTGGAACTTTTATTTTATGGTTTTTAGAGTGAAATTGTTGAGTTTTTTTAACTTGGAATTTTTTATTTTATGATTTATATTGTGAAATTGTTGAGTTTTTTTAGCTTGGAACTTATTTAAATGGTTTTAATAGTGAAATTGTTGAGTTTTTTTAACTTGGATCTTTTTTATGGTTTTTATAGTGAATTTGTTGAGTTTTTTTAACTTGCAACTTTATTTTATGGTTTTATATTAAAATTGTAGAGTTTTTTAGGTTGGAAATATTTTATGGTTTTTATAGTGAATTTGTTGAGTTTTTTGACTTGGAGATTTTATATGGTTTAGTGAAATTGTTGAGTTTTTTTAACTTGGAACTTATTTAAATGGTTTTTAGAGTGAAATTGTTGTGTTTTTTAACTTGGAACTTTATTTTATGGTATATATCGTGAAATTGAAGAGTTTTTTAACTTGGAAATATTTTATGGGTTTTATAGTGAATTTGTTGTCTTTTTTAACTCAGATATTTTTTTTGGATATTATAGTGAAAATGTTGAGGTTTTTTAACTTGGAACTTTTTTTTATGGTTTTTATAGTGAAATTGTTGAGTTTTCTAACCTGGAACTTATTTAAATGGTTTTTACAGTGAAATTGTCGAGTTTATTTAACTTGGAACTTATTTAAATGGTTTTTATAGTGAAATTGTTCAGTTTTTTTTAACTTGGAACTTTTTTTTATGGTTTTTATAGTGAAATTGTTGAGTTTTTCTAACTTGGAACTAATTTAAATGGATTCTACAATGAAATTGTTGAGTTTTTTAACTTGGAACTTTATTTTATGGTATTTAGAGTGAAATTGAAGAGTTTATTAACTTGGAAATGTTTTATGGTTTTTATAGTGAATTTGTTGAGTTTTTTAAATTGGAAATGTTTTATGGTTTTTATAGTGAATTTGTTGAGTTTTTTAACTTGGAAATTTTTTATGGATTTGTGAAATTATTGAGTTTTTTTAACTTGGAACTTTTTTTTATGGTTTTTATAGTGAAATTGTTGTGTTTTCTAATTTGGAACTGATTTAAATGGTTTTTATAGTTAAATATTTGAGTTTTTTTTCACTTGGGACTTTTATTTTATGGTTTTTATAGTGAAATTGTTGAGTTTTTTTAACTTGGAATTTTTTATTTTATGATTTATATTGTGAAATTGTTGAGTTTTTTTAGCTTGGAACTTATTTAAATGGTTTTAATAGTGAAATTGTTGAGTTTTTTTAACTTGGATCTTTTTTATGGTTTTTATAGTGAATTTGTTGAGTTTTTTTAACTTGCAACTTTATTTTATGGTTTTATATTAAAATTGTAGAGTTTTTTAGGTTGGAAATATTTTATGGTTTTTATAGTGAATTTGTTGAGTTTTTTGACTTGGAGATTTTATATGGATTAGTGAAATTGTTGAGTTTTTTTAACTTGGAACTTATTTAAATGGTTTTTATAGTGAAATTGTTGTGTTTTTTAACTTGGAACTTTATTTTATGGTATATATCGTGAAATTGAAGAGTTTTTTAACTTGGAAATATTTTATGGGTTTTATAGTGAATTTGTTGTCTTTTTTAACTCAGATATTTTTTTTGGATATTATAGTGAAAATGTTGAGGTTTTTTAACTTGGAACTTTTTTTTATGGTTTTTATAGTGAAATTGTTGAGTTTTCTAACCTGGAACTTATTTAAATGGTTTTTACAGTGAAATTGTCGAGTTTATTTAACTTGGAACTTATTTAAATGGTTTTTAGAGTGAAATTGTTGAGTTTTTTTTTAACTTGGAACTTTTTTTTATGGTTTTTATAGTGAAATTGTTGAGTTTTTCTAACTTGGAACTTATTTAAATGGATTCTACAATGAAATTGTTGAGTTTTTTAACTTGGAACTTTATTTTATGGTATTTAGAGTGAAATTGAAGAGTTTATTAACTTGGAAATGTTTTATGGTTTTTATAGTGAATTTGTTGAGTTTTTTAAATTGGAAATGTTTTATGGTTTTTATAGTGAATTTGTTGAGTTTTTTAACTTGGAAATTTTTTATGGATTTGTGAAATTATTGAGTTTTTTTAACTTGGAACTTTTTTTTATGGTTTTTATAGTGAAATTGTTGTGTTTTCTAATTTGGAACTGATTTAAATGGTTTTTATAGTTAAATATTTGAGTTTTTTTTCACTTGGGACTTTTATTTTATGGTTTTTATAGTGAAATTGTTGAGTTTTTTTAACTTGGAATTTTTTATTTTATGATTTATATTGTGAAATTGTTGAGTTTTTTTAGCTTGGAACTTATTTAAATGGTTTTAATAGTGAAATTGTTGAGTTTTTTTAACTTGGATCTTTTTTATGGTTTTTATAGTGAATTTGTTGAGTTTTTTTAACTTGCAACTTTATTTTATGGTTTTATATTAAAATTGTAGAGTTTTTTAGGTTGGAAATATTTTATGGTTTTTATAGTGAATTTGTTGAGTTTTTTGACTTGGAGATTTTATATGGATTAGTGAAATTGTTGAGTTTTTTTAACTTGGAACTTATTTAAATGGTTTTTATAGTGAAATTGTTGTGTTTTTTAACTTGGAACTTTATTTTATGGTATATATCGTGAAATTGAAGAGTTTTTTAACTTGGAAATATTTTATGGGTTTTATAGTGAATTTGTTGTCTTTTTTAACTCAGATATTTTTTTTGGATATTATAGTGAAAATGTTGAGGTTTTTTAACTTGGAACTTTTTTTTATGGTTTTTATAGTGAAATTGTTGAGTTTTCTAACCTGGAACTTATTTAAATGGTTTTTACAGTGAAATTGTCGAGTTTATTTAACTTGGAACTTATTTAAATGGTTTTTAGAGTGAAATTGTTGAGTTTTTTTTTAACTTGGAACTTTTTTTTATGGTTTTTATAGTGAAATTGTTGAGTTTTTCTAACTTGGAACTTATTTAAATGGATTCTACAATGAAATTGTTGAGTTTTTTAACTTGGAACTTTATTTTATGGTATTTAGAGTGAAATTGAAGAGTTTATTAACTTGGAAATGTTTTATGGTTTTTATAGTGAATTTGTTGAGTTTTTTAAATTGGAAATGTTTTAAGGTTTTTATAGTGAATTTGTTGAGTTTTTTAACTTGGAAATTTTTTATGGATTTGTGAAATTATTGAGTTTTTTTAACTTGGAACTTTTTTTTATGGTTTTTATAGTGAAATTGTTGTGTTTTCTAATTTGGAACTGATTTAAATGGTTTTTATAGTTAAATATTTGAGTTTTTTTTCACTTGGAACTTTTATTTTATGGTTTTTAGAGTGAAATTGTTGAGTTTTTTTAACTTGGAATTTTTTATTTTATGATTTATATTGTGAAATTGTTGAGTTTTTTTAGCTTGGAACTTATTTAAATGGTTTTAATAGTGAAATTGTTGAGTTTTTTTAACTTGGATCTTTTTTATGGTTTTTATAGTGAATTTGTTGAGTTTTTTTAACTTGCAACTTTATTTTATGGTTTTATATTAAAATTGTAGAGTTTTTTAGGTTGGAAATATTTTATGGTTTTTATAGTGAATTTGTTGAGTTTTTTGACTTGGAGATTTTATATGGTTTAGTGAAATTGTTGAGTTTTTTTAACTTGGAACTTATTTAAATGGTTTTTAGAGTGAAATTGTTGTGTTTTTTAACTTGGAACTTTATTTTATGGTATATATCGTGAAATTGAAGAGTTTTTTAACTTGGAAATATTTTATGGGTTTTATAGTGAATTTGTTGTCTTTTTTAACTCAGATATTTTTTTTGGATATTATAGTGAAAATGTTGAGGTTTTTTAACTTGGAACTTTTTTTTATGGTTTTTATAGTGAAATTGTTGAGTTTTCTAACCTGGAACTTATTTAAATGGTTTTTACAGTGAAATTGTCGAGTTTATTTAACTTGGAACTTATTTAAATGGTTTTTATAGTGAAATTGTTCAGTTTTTTTTAACTTGGAACTTTTTTTTATGGTTTTTATAGTGAAATTGTTGAGTTTTTCTAACTTGGAACTTATTTAAATGGATTCTACAATGAAATTGTTGAGTTTTTTAACTTGGAACTTTATTTTATGGTATTTAGAGTGAAATTGAAGAGTTTATTAACTTGGAAATGTTTTATGGTTTTTATAGTGAATTTGTTGAGTTTTTTAAATTGGAAATGTTTTATGGTTTTTATAGTGAATTTGTTGAGTTTTTTAACTTGGAAATTTTTTATGGATTTGTGAAATTATTGAGTTTTTTTAACTTGGAACTTTTTTTTATGGTTTTTATAGTGAAATTGTTGTGTTTTCTAATTTGGAACTGATTTAAATGGTTTTTATAGTTAAATATTTGAGTTTTTTTTCACTTGGGACTTTTATTTTATGGTTTTTATAGTGAAATTGTTGAGTTTTTTTAACTTGGAATTTTTTATTTTATGATTTATATTGTGAAATTGTTGAGTTTTTTTAGCTTGGAACTTATTTAAATGGTTTTAATAGTGAAATTGTTGAGTTTTTTTAACTTGGATCTTTTTTATGGTTTTTATAGTGAATTTGTTGAGTTTTTTTAACTTGCAACTTTATTTTATGGTTTTATATTAAAATTGTAGAGTTTTTTAGGTTGGAAATATTTTATGGTTTTTATAGTGAATTTGTTGAGTTTTTTGACTTGGAGATTTTATATGGATTAGTGAAATTGTTGAGTTTTTTTAACTTGGAACTTATTTAAATGGTTTTTATAGTGAAATTGTTGTGTTTTTTAACTTGGAACTTTATTTTATGGTATATATCGTGAAATTGAAGAGTTTTTTAACTTGGAAATATTTTATGGGTTTTATAGTGAATTTGTTGTCTTTTTTAACTCAGATATTTTTTTTGGATATTATAGTGAAAATGTTGAGGTTTTTTAACTTGGAACTTTTTTTTATGGTTTTTATAGTGAAATTGTTGAGTTTTCTAACCTGGAACTTATTTAAATGGTTTTTACAGTGAAATTGTCGAGTTTATTTAACTTGGAACTTATTTAAATGGTTTTTAGAGTGAAATTGTTGAGTTTTTTTTTAACTTGGAACTTTTTTTTATGGTTTTTATAGTGAAATTGTTGAGTTTTTCTAACTTGGAACTTATTTAAATGGATTCTACAATGAAATTGTTGAGTTTTTTAACTTGGAACTTTATTTTATGGTATTTAGAGTGAAATTGAAGAGTTTATTAACTTGGAAATGTTTTATGGTTTTTATAGTGAATTTGTTGAGTTTTTTAAATTGGAAATGTTTTAAGGTTTTTATAGTGAATTTGTTGAGTTTTTTAACTTGGAAATTTTTTATGGATTTGTGAAATTATTGAGTTTTTTTAACTTGGAACTTTTTTTTATGGTTTTTATAGTGAAATTGTTGTGTTTTCTAATTTGGAACTGATTTAAATGGTTTTTATAGTTAAATATTTGAGTTTTTTTTCACTTGGAACTTTTATTTTATGGTTTTTTTAGTGAAATTGTTGAGTTTTTTTAACTTGGAACTTTTTATTTTATGATTTTTATTGTGTAATTGTTGAGTTTTTTTTAGCTTGGAACTTATTTAAATGGTTTTAATAGTGAAATTGTTGAGTTTTTTTAACTTGGATCTTTTTTATGGTTTTTATAGTGAATTCATTGAGTTTTTTTAACTTGGAACTTTATTTTATGGTTTTATATTAAAATTGTAGAGTTTTTTAGGTTGGAAATATTTTATGGTTTTTATAGTGAATTTGTTGAGTTTTTTGACTTGGAGATTTTATATGGATTAGTGAAATTGTTGAGTTTTTTTAACTTGGAACTTATTTAAATGGTTTTTAGAGTGAAATTGTTGTGTTTTTTAACTTGGTACTTTATTTTATGGTATATATCGTGAAATTGAAGAGTTTTATAACTTGGAAATATTGTATGGGTTTTATAGTGAATTTGTTGTCTTTTTTAACTCAGATATTTTTTTTGGATATTATAGTGAAAATGTTGAGGTTTTTTAACTTGGAACTTTTTTTTTATGGTTTTTATAGTGAACTTGTTGAGTTTTCTAACCTGGAACTTATTTAAATGGTTTTTACAGTGAAATTGTCGAGTTTATTTAACTTGGAACTTATTTAAATGGTTTTTAGAGTGAAATTGTTGAGTTTTTTTTTAACTTGGAACTTTTTTTTATGGTTTTTATAGTGAAATTGTTGAGTTTTTCTAACTTGGGACTTATTTAAATGGATTCTACAATGAAATTGTTGAGTTTTTTAACTTGGAACTTTATTTTATGGTATTTAGAGTGAAATTGAAGAGTTTATTAACTTGGAAATGTTTTATGGTTTTTATAGTGAATTTGTTGAGTTTTTTAAATTGGAAATGTTTTAAGGTTTTTATAGTGAATTTGTTGAGTTGTTAACTTGGAAATTTTTTATGGATTTGTGAAATTATTGAGTTTTTTAACCTGAAACTTTTTTTTATGGTTTTTATAGTGAAATTGTTGTGTTTTCTAATTTGGAACTGATTTAAATGGTTTTTATAGTTAAATATTTGAGTTTTTTTTCACTTGGAACTTTTTTTTTATGGTTTTTATAGTGAAATTGTTGAGTTTTTTTAACTTGAAACTTTTTATTTTATGATTTTTATTGTGAAATTGTTGAGTTTTTTTAGCTTGGAACTTATTTAAATGGTTTTAATAGTGAAATTGTTGAGTTTTTTTAACTTGGATCTTTTTTATGGTTTTTATAGTGAATTTGTTGAGTTTTTTAACTTGGAACTTTATTTTATAGTTTTATAGTAAAATTGTAGAGTTTTTTAGCTTGGAAATATTTTATGGTTTTTATAGTGAATTTGTTGAGTTTTTTGACTTGGAGATTTTATATGGATTAGTGAAATTGTTTAGTTTTTTTAACTTGGAACTTATTTAAATGGTTTTTAGAGTGAAATTGTTGTGTTTTTTAACTTGGAACTTTATTTTATGGTATATAGCGTGAAATTGAAGAGTTTTTTAACTTGGAAATATTTTATGGTTTTTATAGTGAATTTGTTGTCTTTTTTAACTCAGAGATTTTTTTTGGATATTATAGTGAAAATGTTGAGGTTTTTTAACTTGGAACTTTTTTTTATGGTTTTTATAGTGAAATTGTTGAGTTTTCTAACTTGGAAATTATTTAAATGGTTTTTACAGTGAAATTGTCGAGTTTATTTTAACTTGGAACTTTTTTTTTAATGGTTTTTATAGTGAAATTGTTGAGTTTTTCTAACTTGGAACTTATTTAAATGGATTCTACAATGAAATTGTTGAGTTTTTTAACTTGGAACTTTATTTAATGGTATTTATAGTGAAATTGAAGAGTTTATTAACTTGGAAATGTTTTATGTTTTTTATAGTGAATTTGTTGAGTTTTTTAAATTGGAATTGTTTTATGATTTTTATAGTGAATTTGTTGAGTTTTTTAACTTGGAAATTTTTATGGATTTGTGAAATTATTGAGTTTTTTTAACTTGGAACTTTTTTTTATGGTTTTTATAGTGAAATTGTTGTGTTTTCTAATTTGGAACTGATTTAAATGGTTTTTATAGTTAAATATTTGAGTTTTTTTTACTTGGAACTTTTTTTTTATGGTTTTTATAGTGAAATTGTTGAGTTTTTTAACTTGGAATTTTTTTTATGATTTTTATTGTGACATTTTTGAGTTTTTTCAACTTGGAACTTATTTAAATGGTTTTAATAGTGAAATTGTTGAGTTTTTTTAACTTGGATCTTTTTTATGGTTTTTATAGTGAATTTGTTGAGTTTTTTAACTTGGAACTTTATTTTATGGTTTTATTGTAAAATTGTAGAGTTTTTTAGCTTGGAAATATTTTATGATTTTTATAGTGAATTTGTTGAGTTTTTTGACTTGGAGATTTTATATGGATTAGTGAAATTGTTGAGTTTTTTTAACTTGGAACTTATTTAAATGGTTTTTAGAGTGAAATTGTTGTGTTTTTTAACTTGGAACTTTATTTTATGGTATATATCGTGAAATTGAAGAGTTTTTTAACTTGGAAATATTTTATGGTTTTTATAGTGAATTTGTTGTCTTTTTTAACTCAGAGATTTTTTTTGGATATTATAGTGAAAATGTTGAGGTTTTTTAACTTGGAACTTTTTTTTATGGTTTTTATAGTGAAATTGTTGAGTTTTATAACCTGAAACTTATTTAAATGGTTTTTACAGTGAAATTGTCGAGTTTATTTAACTTGGAACTTATTTAAATGGTTTTTAGAGTGAAATTGTTGAGTTTTTTTTAACTTGGAACTTTTTTTTTATGGTTTTTATAGTGAAATTGTTGAGTTTTTCTAACTTGGAACTTATTTAAATGGATTCTACAATGAAATTGTTGAGTTTTTTAACTTGGAACTTTATTTTATGGTATTTAGAGTGAAATTGAAGATTTTATTAACTTGGAAATGTTTTATGGGTTTTATAGTGAATTTGTTGAGTTTTTTAAATTGGAAATGTTTTATGGTTTTTATAGTGAATTTGTTGAGTTTTTTAACTTGGAAATTTTTTATGGATTTGTGAAATTATTGAGTTTTTTTAACTTGGAACTTTTTTTTATGGTTTTTATAGTGAAATTGTTGTGTTTTCTAATTTGGAACTGATTTAAATGGTTTTTATAGTTAAATATTTGAGTTTTTTTTTCACTTGGAACTTTTATTTTATGGTTTTTATAGTGAAATTGTTGAGTTTTTTTAACTTGGAACTTTTTATTTTATGATTTTTATTGTGAAATTGTTGAGTTTTTTTTAGCTTGGAACTTATTTAAATGGTTTTAATAGTGAAATTGTTGAGTTTTTTTAACTTGGATCTTTTTTATGGTTTTTATAGTGAATTTGTTGAGTTTTTTTAACTTGGAACTTTATTTTATGGTTTTATATTAAAATTGTAGAGTTTTTTAGGTTGGAAATATTTTATGGTTTTTATAGTGAATTTGTTGAGTTTTTTGACTTGGAGATTTTATATGGATTAGTGAAATTGTTGAGTTTTTTTAACTTGGAACTTATTTAAATGGTTTTTAGAGTGAAATTGTTGTGTTTTTTAACTTGGTACTTTATTTTATGGTATATATCGTGAAATTGAAGAGTTTTATAACTTGGAAATATTTTATGGGTTTTATAGTGAATTTGTTGTCTTTTTTAACTCAGATATTTTTTTTGGATATTATAGTGAAAATGTTGAGGTTTTTTAACTTGGAACTTTTTTTTATGGTTTTTATAGTGAAATTGTTGAGTTTTCTAACCTGGAACTTATTTAAATGGTTTTTACAGTGAAATTGTCGAGTTTATTTAACTTGGAACTTATTTAAATGGTTTTTAGAGTGAAATTGTTTTTTTTAACTTGGAACTTTTTTTTATGGTTTTTATAGTGAAATTGTTGAGTTTTTCTAACTTGGAACTTATTTAAATGGATTCTACAATGAAATTGTTGAGTTTTTTAACTTGGAACTTTATTTTATGGTATTTAGAGTGAAATTGAAGAGTTTATTAACTTGGAAATGTTTTATGGTTTTTATAGTGAATTTGTTGAGTTTTTTAAATTGGAAATGTTTTAAGGTTTTTATAGTGAATTTGTTGAGTTGTTTAACTTGGAAATTTTTTATGGATTTGTGAAATTATTGAGTTTTTTTAACTTGGAACTTTTTTTTTATGGTTTTTATAGTGAAATTGTTGTGTTTTCTAATTTGGAACAGATTTAAATGGTTTTTATAGTTAAATATTTGAGTTTTTTTTCACTTGGAACTTTTATTTTATGGTTTTTATAGTGAAATTGTTGAGTTTTTTTAACTTGGAACTTTTTATTTTATGATTTTTATTGTGAAATTGTTGAGTTTTTTTTAGCTTGGAACTTATTTAAATGGTTTTAATAGTGAAATTGTTGAGTTTTTTTAACTTGGATCTTTTTTATGGTTTTTATAGTGAATTTGTTGAGTTTTTTTAACTTGGAACTTTATTTTATGGTTTTATATTAAAATTGTAGAGTTTTTTAGCTTGGAAATATTTTATGGTTTTTATAGTGAATTTGTTGAGTTTTTTGACTTGGAGATTTTATATGGATTAGTGAAATTGTTGAGTTTTTTTAACTTGGAACTTATTTAAATGGTTTTTAGAGTGAAATTGTTGTGTTTTTTAACTTGGTACTTTATTTTATGGTATATATCGTGAAATTGAAGAGTTTTATAACTTGGAAATATTTTATGGGTTTTATAGTGAATTTGTTGTCTTTTTTAACTCAGATATTTTTTTTGGATATTATAGTGAAAATGTTGAGGTTTTTTAACTTGGAACTTTTTTTTATGGTTTTTATAGTGAAATTGTTGAGTTTTCTAACCTGGAACTTATTTAAATGGTTTTTACAGTGAAATTGTCGAGTTTATTTAACTTGGAACTTATTTAAATGGTTTTTAGAGTGAAATTGTTGAGTTTTTTTTAACTTGGAACTTTTTTTTATGGTTTTTATAGTGAAATTGTTGAGTTTTTCTAACTTGGAACTTATTTAAATGGATTCTACAATGAAATTGTTGAGTTTTTTTAACTTGGAACTTTATTTTATGGTATTTAGAGTGAAATTGAAGAGTTTATTAACTTGGAAATGTTTTATGGTTTTTATAGTGAATTTGTTGAGTTTTTTAAATTGGAAATGTTTTAAGGTTTTTATAGTGAATTTGTTGAGTTGTTTAACTTGGAAATTTTTTATGGATTTGTGAAATTATTGAGTTTTTTTAACCTGGAACTTTTTTTTATGGTTTTTATAGTGAAATTGTTGTGTTTTTCTAATTTGGAACTGATTTAAATGGTTTTATAGTTAAATATTTGAGTTTTTTTTCACTTGGAACTTTTATTTTATGGTTTTTATAGTGAAATTGTTGAGTTTTTTTAACTTGAAACTTTTTATTTTATGATTTTTATTGTGAAATTGTTGAGTTTTTTTAGCTTGGAACTTATTTAAATGGTTTTAATAGTGAAATTGTTGAGTTTTTTTAACTTGGATCTTTTTTATGGTTTTTATAGTGAATTTGTTGAGTTTTTTAACTTGGAACTTTATTTTATGGTTTTATAGTAAAATTGTAGAGTTTTTTAGCTTGGAAATATTTTATGGTTTTTATAGTGAATTTGTTGAGTTTTTTGACTTGGAGATTTTATATGGATTAGTGAAATTGTTTAGTTTTTTTAACTTGGAACTTATTTAAATGGTTTTTAGAGTGAAATTGTTGTGTTTTTTAACTTGGAACTTTATTTTATGGTATATAGCGTGAAATTGAAGAGTTTTTTAACTTGGAAATATTTTATGGTTTTTATAGTGAATTTGTTGTCTTTTTTAACTCAGAGATTTTTTTTGGATATTATAGTGAAAATGTTGAGGTTTTTTAACTTGGAACTTTTTTTTATGGTTTTTATAGTGAAATTGTTGAGTTTTCTAACTTGGAACTTATTTAAATGGTTTTTACAGTGAAATTGTCGAGTTTATTTTAACTTGGAACTTTTTTTTTATGGTTTTTATAGTGAAATTGTTGAGTTTTTCTAACTTGGAACTTATTTAAATGGATTCTACAATGAAATTGTTGAGTTTTTTAACTTGGAACTTTATTTAATGGTATTTAGAGTGAAATTGAAGAGTTTATTAACTTGGAAATGTTTTATGGTTTTTATAGTGAATTTGTTGAGTTTTTTAAATTGGAAATGTTTTAAGGTTTTTATAGTGAATTTGTTGAGTTGTTTAACTTGGAAATTTTTTATGGATTTGTGAAATTATGGAGTTTTTTTAACTTGGAACTTTTTTTTATGGTTTTTATAGTGAAATTGTTGTGTTTTCTAATTTGGAACTGATTTAAATGGTTTTTATAGTTAAATATTTGAGTTTTTTTTCACTTGGAACTTTTATTTTATGGTTTTTATAGTGAAATTGTTGAGTTTTTTTAACTTGGAACTTTTTATTTTATGATTTTTATTGTGAAATTGTTGAGTTTTTTTTAGCTTGGAACTTATTTAAATGGTTTTAATAGTGAAATTGTTGAGTTTTTTTAACTTGGATCTTTTTTATGGTTTTTATAGTGAATTTGTTGAGTTTTTTTAACTTGGAACTTTATTTTATGGTTTTATATTAAAATTGTAGAGTTTTTTAGCTTGGAAATATTTTATGGTTTTTATAGTGAATTTGTTGAGTTTTTTGACTTGGAGATTTTATATGGATTAGTGAAATTGTTGAGTTTTTTTAACTTGGAACTTATTTAAATGGTTTTTAGAGTGAAATTGTTGTGTTTTTTAACTTGGTACTTTATTTTATGGTATATATCGTGAAATTGAAGAGTTTTATAACTTGGAAATATTTTATGGGTTTTATAGTGAATTTGTTGTCTTTTTTAATTCAGATATTTTTTTTGGATATTATAGTGAAAATGTTGAGGTTTTTTAACTTGGAACTTTTTTTTATGGTTTTTATAGTGAAATTGTTGAGTTTTCTAACCTGGAACTTATTTAAATGGTTTTTACAGTGAAATTGTCGAGTTTATTTAACTTGGAACTTATTTAAATGGTTTTTAGAGTGAAATTGTTGAGTTTTTTTTAACTTGGAACTTTTTTTTATGGTTTTTATAGTGAAATTGTTGAGTTTTTCTAACTTGGAACTTATTTAAATGGATTCTACAATGAAATTGTTGAGTTTTTTAACTTGGAACTTTATTTTATGGTATTTAGAGTGAAATTGAAGAGTTTATTAACTTGGAAATGTTTTATGTTTTTTATAGTGAATTTGTTGAGTTTTTTAAATTGGAATTGTTTTATGATTTTTATAGTGAATTTGTTGAGTTTTTTAACTTGGAAATTTTTATGGATTTGTGAAATTATTGAGTTTTTTTAACTTGGAACTTTTTTTTATGGTTTTTATAGTGAAATTGTTGTGTTTTCTAATTTGGAACTGATTTAAATGGTTTTTATAGTTAAATATTTGAGTTTTTTTTACTTGGAACTTTTTTTTTATGGTTTTTATAGTGAAATTGTTGAGTTTTTTAACTTGGAATTTTTTTTATGATTTTTATTGTGACATTTTTGAGTTTTTTCAACTTGGAACTTATTTAAATGGTTTTAATAGTGAAATTGTTGAGTTTTTTTAACTTGGATCTTTTTTATGGTTTTTATAGTGAATTTGTTGAGTTTTTTTAACTTGGAACTTTATTTTATGGTTTTATATTAAAATTGTAGAGTTTTTTAGCTTGGAAATATTTTATGGTTTTTATAGTGAATTTGTTGAGTTTTTTGACTTGGAGATTTTATATGGATTAGTGAAATTGTTGAGTTTTTTTAACTTGGAACTTATTTAAATGGTTTTTAGAGTGAAATTGTTGTGTTTTTTAACTTGGTACTTTATTTTATGGTATATATCGTGAAATTGAAGAGTTTTTTAACTTGGAAATATTTTATGGTTTTTATAGTGAATTTGTTGTCTTTTTTAACTCAGAGATTTTTTTTGGATATTATAGTGAAAATGTTGAGGTTTTTTAACTTGGAACTTTTTTTTATGGTTTTTATAGTGAAATTGTTGAGTTTTCTAACCTGAAACTTATTTAAATGGTTTTTACAGTGAAATTGTCGAGTTTATTTAACTTGGAACTTATTTAAATGGTTTTTAGAGTGAAATTGTTGAGTTTTTTTTAACTTGGAACTTTTTTTTTATGGTTTTTATAGTGAAATTGTTGAGTTTTTCTAACTTGGAACTTATTTAAATGGATTCTACAATGAAATTGTTGAGTTTTTTAACTTGGAACTTTATTTTATGGTATTTAGAGTGAAATTGAAGAGTTTATTAACTTGGAAATGTTTTATGGGTTTTATAGTGAATTTGTTGAGTTTTTTAAATTGGAAATGTTTTATGGTTTTTATAGTGAATTTGTTGAGTTGTTTAACTTGGAAATTTTTTATGGATTTGTGAAATTATTGAGTTTTTTTAACTTGGAACTTTTTTTTATGGTTTTTATAGTGAAATTGTTGTGTTTTCTAATTTGGAACTGATTTAAATGGTTTTTATAGTTAAATATTTGAGTTTTTTTTTCACTTGGAACTTTTATTTTATGGTTTTTATAGTGAAATTGTTGAGTTTTTTTAACTTGGAACTTTTTATTTTATGATTTTTATTGTGAAATTGTTGAGTTTTTTTTAGCTTGGAACTTATTTAAATGGTTTTAATAGTGAAATTGTTGAGTTTTTTTAACTTGGATCTTTTTTATGGTTTTTATAGTGAATTTGTTGAGTTTTTTTAACTTGGAACTTTATTTTATGGTTTTATATTAAAATTGTAGAGTTTTTTAGGTTGGAAATATTTTATGGTTTTTATAGTGAATTTGTTGAGTTTTTTGACTTGGAGATTTTATATGGATTAGTGAAATTGTTTAGTTTTTTTAACTTGGAACTTATTTAAATGGTTTTTAGAGTGAAATTGTTGTGTTTTTTAACTTGGTACTTTATTTTATGGTATATATCGTGAAATTGAAGAGTTTTTTAACTTGGAAATATTTTATGGGTTTTATAGTGAATTTGTTGTCTTTTTTAACTCAGATATTTTTTTTGGATATTATAGTGAAAATGTTGAGGTTTTTTAACTTGGAACTTTTTTTTTATGGTTTTTATAGTGAAATTGTTGAGTTTTCTAACCTGGAACTTATTTAAATGGTTTTTACAGTGAAATTGTCGAGTTTATTTAACTTGGAACTTATTTAAATGGTTTTTAGAGTGAAATTGTTTTTTTTAACTTGGAACTTTTTTTTATGGTTTTTATAGTGAAATTGTTGAGTTTTTCTAACTTGGAACTTATTTAAATGGATTCTACAATGAAATTGTTGAGTTTTTTAACTTGGAACTTTATTTTATGGTATTTAGAGTGAAATTGAAGAGTTTATTAACTTGGAAATGTTTTATGGTTTTTATAGTGAATTTGTTGAGTTTTTTAAATTGGAAATGTTTTAAGGTTTTTATAGTGAATTTGTTGAGTTGTTTAACTTGGAAATTTTTTATGGATTTGTGAAATTATTGAGTTTTTTTAACTTGGAACTTTTTTTTTATGGTTTTTATAGTGAAATTGTTGTGTTTTCTAATTTGGAACTGATTTAAATGGTTTTTATAGTTAAATATTTGAGTTTTTTTTCACTTGGAACTTTTATTTTATGGTTTTTATAGTGAAATTGTTGAGTTTTTTTAACTTGGAACTTTTTATTTTATGATTTTTATTGTGAAATTGTTGAGTTTTTTTTAGCTTGGAACTTATTTAAATGGTTTTAATAGTGAAATTGTTGAGTTTTTTTAACTTGGATCTTTTTTATGGTTTTTATAGTGAATTTGTTGAGTTTTTTTAACTTGGAACTTTATTTTATGGTTTTATATTAAAATTGTAGAGTTTTTTAGCTTGGAAATATTTTATGGTTTTTATAGTGAATTTGTTGAGTTTTTTGACTTGGAGATTTTATATGGATTAGTGAAATTGTTGAGTTTTTTTAACTTGGAACTTATTTAAATGGTTTTTAGAGTGAAATTGTTGTGTTTTTTAACTTGGTACTTTATTTTATGGTATATATCGTGAAATTGAAGAGTTTTATAACTTGGAAATATTTTATGGGTTTTATAGTGAATTTGTTGTCTTTTTTAACTCAGATATTTTTTTTGGATATTATAGTGAAAATGTTGAGGTTTTTTAACTTGGAACTTTTTTTTATGGTTTTTATAGTGAAATTGTTGAGTTTTCTAACCTGGAACTTATTTAAATGGTTTTTACAGTGAAATTGTCGAGTTTATTTAACTTGGAACTTATTTAAATGGTTTTTAGAGTGAAATTGTTGAGTTTTTTTTAACTTGGAACTTTTTTTTATGGTTTTTATAGTGAAATTGTTGAGTTTTTCTAACTTGGAACTTATTTAAATGGATTCTACAATGAAATTGTTGAGTTTTTTTAACTTGGAACTTTATTTTATGGTATTTAGAGTGAAATTGAAGAGTTTATTAACTTGGAAATGTTTTATGGTTTTTATAGTGAATTTGTTGAGTTTTTTAAATTGGAAATGTTTTAAGGTTTTTATAGTGAATTTGTTGAGTTGTTTAACTTGGAAATTTTTTATGGATTTGTGAAATTATTGAGTTTTTTTAACCTGGAACTTTTTTTTATGGTTTTTATAGTGAAATTGTTGTGTTTTCTAATTTGGAACTGATTTAAATGGTTTTTATAGTTAAATATTTGAGTTTTTTTTCACTTGGAACTTTTATTTTATGGTTTTTATAGTGAAATTGTTGAGTTTTTTTAACTTGAAACTTTTTATTTTATGATTTTTATTGTGAAATTGTTGAGTTTTTTTAGCTTGGAACTTATTTAAATGGTTTTAATAGTGAAATTGTTGAGTTTTTTTAACTTGGATCTTTTTTATGGTTTTTATAGTGAATTTGTTGAGTTTTTTAACTTGGAACTTTATTTTATGGTTTTATAGTAAAATTGTAGAGTTTTTTAGCTTGGAAATATTTTATGGTTTTTATAGTGAATTTGTTGAGTTTTTTGACTTGGAGATTTTATATGGATTAGTGAAATTGTTTAGTTTTTTTAACTTGGAACTTATTTAAATGGTTTTTAGAGTGAAATTGTTGTGTTTTTTAACTTGGAACTTTATTTTATGGTATATAGCGTGAAATTGAAGAGTTTTTTAACTTGGAAATATTTTATGGTTTTTATAGTGAATTTGTTGTCTTTTTTAACTCAGAGATTTTTTTTGGATATTATAGTGAAAATGTTGAGGTTTTTTAACTTGGAACTTTTTTTTATGGTTTTTATAGTGAAATTGTTGAGTTTTCTAACTTGGAACTTATTTAAATGGTTTTTACAGTGAAATTGTCGAGTTTATTTTAACTTGGAACTTTTTTTTTTATGGTTTTTATAGTGAAATTGTTGAGTTTTTCTAACTTGGAACTTATTTAAATGGATTCTACAATGAAATTGTTGAGTTTTTTAACTTGGAACTTTATTTAATGGTATTTAGAGTGAAATTGAAGAGTTTATTAACTTGGAAATGTTTTATGGTTTTTATAGTGAATTTGTTGAGTTTTTTAAATTGGAAATGTTTTAAGGTTTTTATAGTGAATTTGTTGAGTTGTTTAACTTGGAAATTTTTTATGGATTTGTGAAATTATGGAGTTTTTTTAACTTGGAACTTTTTTTTATGGTTTTTATAGTGAAATTGTTGTGTTTTCTAATTTGGAACTGATTTAAATGGTTTTTATAGTTAAATATTTGAGTTTTTTTTCACTTGGAACTTTTATTTTATGGTTTTTATAGTGAAATTGTTGAGTTTTTTTAACTTGGAACTTTTTATTTTATGATTTTTATTGTGAAATTGTTGAGTTTTTTTTAGCTTGGAACTTATTTAAATGGTTTTAATAGTGAAATTGTTGAGTTTTTTTAACTTGGATCTTTTTTATGGTTTTTATAGTGAATTTGTTGAGTTTTTTTAACTTGGAACTTTATTTTATGGTTTTATATTAAAATTGTAGAGTTTTTTAGCTTGGAAATATTTTATGGTTTTTATAGTGAATTTGTTGAGTTTTTTGACTTGGAGATTTTATATGGATTAGTGAAATTGTTGAGTTTTTTTAACTTGGAACTTATTTAAATGGTTTTTAGAGTGAAATTGTTGTGTTTTTTAACTTGGTACTTTATTTTATGGTATATATCGTGAAATTGAAGAGTTTTATAACTTGGAAATATTTTATGGGTTTTATAGTGAATTTGTTGTCTTTTTTAACTCAGATATTTTTTTTGGATATTATAGTGAAAATGTTGAGGTTTTTTAACTTGGAACTTTTTTTTATGGTTTTTATAGTGAAATTGTTGAGTTTTCTAACCTGGAACTTATTTAAATGGTTTTTACAGTGAAATTGTCGAGTTTATTTAACTTGGAACTTATTTAAATGGTTTTTAGAGTGAAATTGTTGAGTTTTTTTTAACTTGGAACTTTTTTTTATGGTTTTTATAGTGAAATTGTTGAGTTTTTCTAACTTGGAACTTATTTAAATGGATTCTACAATGAAATTGTTGAGTTTTTTTAACTTGGAACTTTATTTTATGGTATTTAGAGTGAAATTGAAGAGTTTATTAACTTGGAAATGTTTTATGGTTTTTATAGTGAATTTGTTGAGTTTTTTAAATTGGAAATGTTTTAAGGTTTTTATAGTGAATTTGTTGAGTTGTTTAACTTGGAAATTTTTTATGGATTTGTGAAATTATTGAGTTTTTTTAACCTGGAACTTTTTTTTATGGTTTTTATAGTGAAATTGTTGTGTTTTCTAATTTGGAACTGATTTAAATGGTTTTTATAGTTAAATATTTGAGTTTTTTTTCACTTGGAACTTTTATTTTATGGTTTTTATAGTGAAATTGTTGAGTTTTTTTAACTTGAAACTTTTTATTTTATGATTTTTATTGTGAAATTGTTGAGTTTTTTTAGCTTGGAACTTATTTAAATGGTTTTAATAGTGAAATTGTTGAGTTTTTTTAACTTGGATCTTTTTTATGGTTTTTATAGTGAATTTGTTGAGTTTTTTAACTTGGAACTTTATTTTATGGTTTTATAGTAAAATTGTAGAGTTTTTTAGCTTGGAAATATTTTATGGTTTTTATAGTGAATTTGTTGAGTTTTTTGACTTGGAGATTTTATATGGATTAGTGAAATTGTTTAGTTTTTTTAACTTGGAACTTATTTAAATGGTTTTTAGAGTGAAATTGTTGTGTTTTTTAACTTGGAACTTTATTTTATGGTATATAGCGTGAAATTGAAGAGTTTTTTAACTTGGAAATATTTTATGGTTTTTATAGTGAATTTGTTGTCTTTTTTAACTCAGAGATTTTTTTTGGATATTATAGTGAAAATGTTGAGGTTTTTTAACTTGGAACTTTTTTTTATGGTTTTTATAGTGAAATTGTTGAGTTTTCTAACTTGGAACTTATTTAAATGGTTTTTACAGTGAAATTGTCGAGTTTATTTTAACTTGGAACTTTTTTTTTATGGTTTTTATAGTGAAATTGTTGAGTTTTTCTAACTTGGAACTTATTTAAATGGATTCTACAATGAAATTGTTGAGTTTTTTAACTTGGAACTTTATTTAATGGTATTTAGAGTGAAATTGAAGAGTTTATTAACTTGGAAATGTTTTATGGTTTTTATAGTGAATTTGTTGAGTTTTTTAAATTGGAAATGTTTTAAGGTTTTTATAGTGAATTTGTTGAGTTGTTTAACTTGGAAATTTTTTATGGATTTGTGAAATTATGGAGTTTTTTTAACTTGGAACTTTTTTTTATGGTTTTTATAGTGAAATTGTTGTGTTTTCTAATTTGGAACTGATTTAAATGGTTTTTATAGTTAAATATTTGAGTTTTTTTTCACTTGGAACTTTTATTTTATGGTTTTTATAGTGAAATTGTTGAGTTTTTTTAACTTGGAACTTTTTATTTTATGATTTTTATTGTGAAATTGTTGAGTTTTTTTTAGCTTGGAACTTATTTAAATGGTTTTAATAGTGAAATTGTTGAGTTTTTTTAACTTGGATCTTTTTTATGGTTTTTATAGTGAATTTGTTGAGTTTTTTTAACTTGGAACTTTATTTTATGGTTTTATATTAAAATTGTAGAGTTTTTTAGCTTGGAAATATTTTATGGTTTTTATAGTGAATTTGTTGAGTTTTTTGACTTGGAGATTTTATATGGATTAGTGAAATTGTTGAGTTTTTTTAACTTGGAACTTATTTAAATGGTTTTTAGAGTGAAATTGTTGTGTTTTTTAACTTGGTACTTTATTTTATGGTATATATCATGAAATTGAAGAGTTTTATAACTTGGAAATATTTTATGGGTTTTATAGTGAATTTGTTGTCTTTTTTAACTCAGATATTTTTTTTGGATATTATAGTGAAAATGTTGAGGTTTTTTAACTTGGAACTTTTTTTTATGGTTTTTATAGTGAAATTGTTGAGTTTTCTAACCTGGAACTTATTTAAATGGTTTTTACAGTGAAATTGTCGAGTTTATTTAACTTGGAACTTATTTAAATGGTTTTTAGAGTGAAATTGTTGAGTTTTTTTTAACTTGGAACTTTTTTTTATGGTTTTTATAGTGAAATTGTTGAGTTTTTCTAACTTGGAACTTATTTAAATGGATTCTACAATGAAATTGTTGAGTTTTTTAACTTGGAACTTTATTTTATGGTATTTAGAGTGAAATTGAAGAGTTTATTAACTTGGAAATGTTTTATGGTTTTTATAGTGAATTTGTTGAGTTTTTTAAATTGGAAATGTTTTAAGGTTTTTATAGTGAATTTGTTGAGTTGTTTAACTTGGAAATTTTTTATGGATTTGTGAAATTATTGAGTTTTTTTAACCTGGGACTTTTTTTTATGGTTTTTATAGTGAAATTGTTGTGTTTTCTAATTTGGAACTGATTTAAATGGTTTTTATAGTTAAATATTTGAGTTTTTTTTCACTTGGAACTTTTATTTTATGGTTTTTATAGTGAAATTGTTGAGTTTTTTTAACTTGAAACTTTTTATTTTATGATTTTTATTGTGAAATTGTTGAGTTTTTTTAGCTTGGAACTTATTTAAATGGTTTTAATAGTGAAATTGTTGAGTTTTTTTAACTTGGATCTTTTTTATGGTTTTTATAGTGAATTTGTTGAGTTTTTTAACTTGGAACTTTATTTTATGGTTTTATAGTAAAATTGTAGAGTTTTTTAGCTTGGAAATATTTTATGGTTTTTATAGTGAATTTGTTGAGTTTTTTGACTTGGAGATTTTATATGGATTAGTGAAATTGTTTAGTTTTTTTAACTTGGAACTTATTTAAATGGTTTTTAGAGTGAAATTGTTGTGTTTTTTAACTTCGAACTTTATTTTATGGTATTTATAGTGAAATTGAAGAGTTTTTTAACTTGGAAATATTTTATGGTTTTTATAGTGAATTTGTTGTCTTTTTTAACCCAAAGATATTTTTTGGATATTATAGTGAAAATGTTGAGGTTTTTTAACTTGGAACTTTTTTTAATGGTTTTTATAGTGAAATTGTTGAGTTTTCTAACCTGGAACTTATTTAAATGGTTTTTACAGTGAAATTGTCGAGTTTATTTAACTTGGAACTTATTTAAATGGTTTTTAGAGTGAAATTGTTGAGTTTTTTTTAACTTGGAACTTTTTTTTATGGTTTTTATAGTGAAATTGTTGAGTTTTTCTAACTTGGAACTTATTTAAATGGATTCTACAATGAAATTGTTGAGTTTTTTAACTTGGAACTTTATTTTATGGTATTTAGAGTGAAATTGAAGAGTTTATTAACTTGGAAATGTTTTATGGTTTTTATAGTGAATTTGTTGAGTTTTTTAAATTGGAAATGTTTTAAGGTTTTTATAGTGAATTTGTTGAGTTGTTTAACTTGGAAATTTTTTATGGATTTGTGAAATTATGGAGTTTTTTTAACTTGGAACTTTTTTTTATGGTTTTTATAGTGAAATTGTTGTGTTTTCTAATTTGGAACTGATTTAAATGGTTTTTATAGTTAAATATTTGAGTTTTTTTTCACTTGGAACTTTTATTTTATGGTTTTTATAGTGAAATTGTTGAGTTTTTTTAACTTGGAACTTTTTATTTTATGATTTTTATTGTGAAATTGTTGAGTTTTTTTTAGCTTGGAACTTATTTAAATGGTTTTAATAGTGAAATTGTTGAGTTTTTTTAACTTGGATCTTTTTTATGGTTTTTATAGTGAATTTGTTGAGTTTTTTTAACTTGGAACTTTATTTTATGGTTTTATATTAAAATTGTAGAGTTTTTTAGCTTGGAAATATTTTATGGTTTTTATAGTGAATTTGTTGAGTTTTTTGACTTGGAGATTTTATATGGATTAGTGAAATTGTTGAGTTTTTTTAACTTGGAACTTATTTAAATGGTTTTTAGAGTGAAATTGTTGTGTTTTTTAACTTGGTACTTTATTTTATGGTATATATCGTGAAATTGAAGAGTTTTATAACTTGGAAATATTTTATGGGTTTTATAGTGAATTTGTTGTCTTTTTTAATTCAGATATTTTTTTTGGATATTATAGTGAAAATGTTGAGGTTTTTTAACTTGGAACTTTTTTTTATGGTTTTTATAGTGAAATTGTTGAGTTTTCTAACCTGGAACTTATTTAAATGGTTTTTACAGTGAAATTGTCGAGTTTATTTAACTTGGAACTTATTTAAATGGTTTTTAGAGTGAAATTGTTGAGTTTTTTTTAACTTGGAACTTTTTTTTATGGTTTTTATAGTGAAATTGTTGAGTTTTTCTAACTTGGAACTTATTTAAATGGATTCTACAATGAAATTGTTGAGTTTTTTAACTTGGAACTTTATTTTATGGTATTTAGAGTGAAATTGAAGAGTTTATTAACTTGGAAATGTTTTATGGTTTTTATAGTGAATTTGTTGAGTTTTTTAAATTGGAAATGTTTTAAGGTTTTTATAGTGAATTTGTTGAGTTGTTTAACTTGGAAATTTTTTATGGATTTGTGAAATTATTGAGTTTTTTTAACCTGGGACTTTTTTTTATGGTTTTTATAGTGAAATTGTTGTGTTTTCTAATTTGGAACTGATTTAAATGGTTTTTATAGTTAAATATTTGAGTTTTTTTTCACTTGGAACTTTTATTTTATGGTTTTTATAGTGAAATTGTTGAGTTTTTTTAACTTGAAACTTTTTATTTTATGATTTTTATTGTGAAATTGTTGAGTTTTTTTAGCTTGGAACTTATTTAAATGGTTTTAATAGTGAAATTGTTGAGTTTTTTTAACTTGGATCTTTTTTATGGTTTTTATAGTGAATTTGTTGAGTTTTTTAACTTGGAACTTTATTTTATGGTTTTATAGTAAAATTGTAGAGTTTTTTAGCTTGGAAATATTTTATGGTTTTTATAGTGAATTTGTTGAGTTTTTTGACTTGGAGATTTTATATGGATTAGTGAAATTGTTTAGTTTTTTTAACTTGGAACTTATTTAAATGGTTTTTAGAGTGAAATTGTTGTGTTTTTTAACTTCGAACTTTATTTTATGGTATTTATAGTGAAATTGAAGAGTTTTTTAACTTGGAAATATTTTATGGTTTTTATAGTGAATTTGTTGTCTTTTTTAACCCAAAGATATTTTTTGGATATTATAGTGAAAATGTTGAGGTTTTTTAACTTGGAACTTTTTTTAATGGTTTTTATAGTGAAATTGTTGAGTTTTCTAACCTGGAACTTATTTAAATGGTTTTTACAGTGAAATTGTCGAGTTTATTTAACTTGGAACTTATTTAAATGGTTTTTAGAGTGAAATTGTTGAGTTTTTTTTAACTTGGAACTTTTTTTATGGTTTTTATAGTGAAATTGTTGAGTTTTTCTAACTTGGAACTTATTTAAATGGATTCTACAATGAAATTGTTGAGTTTTTTAACTTGGAACTTTATTTTATGGTATTTAGAGTGAAATTGAAGAGTTTATTAACTTGGAAATGTTTTATGGTTTTTATAGTGAATTTGTTGAGTTTTTTAAATTGGAAATGTTTTAAGGTTTTTATAGTGAATTTGTTGAGTTGTTTAACTTGGAAATTTTTTATGGATTTGTGAAATTATGGAGTTTTTTTAACTTGGAACTTTTTTTTATGGTTTTTATAGTGAAATTGTTGTGTTTTCTAATTTGGAACTGATTTAAATGGTTTTTATAGTTAAATATTTGAGTTTTTTTTCACTTGGAACTTTTATTTTATGGTTTTTATAGTGAAATTGTTGAGTTTTTTTAACTTGGAACTTTTTATTTTATGATTTTTATTGTGAAATTGTTGAGTTTTTTTTAGCTTGGAACTTATTTAAATGGTTTTAATAGTGAAATTGTTGAGTTTTTTTAACTTGGATCTTTTTTATGGTTTTTATAGTGAATTTGTTGAGTTTTTTTAACTTGGAACTTTATTTTATGGTTTTATATTAAAATTGTAGAGTTTTTTAGCTTGGAAATATTTTATGGTTTTTATAGTGAATTTGTTGAGTTTTTTGACTTGGAGATTTTATATGGATTAGTGAAATTGTTGAGTTTTTTTAACTTGGAACTTATTTAAATGGTTTTTAGAGTGAAATTGTTGTGTTTTTTAACTTGGTACTTTATTTTATGGTATATATCGTGAAATTGAAGAGTTTTATAACTTGGAAATATTTTATGGGTTTTATAGTGAATTTGTTGTCTTTTTTAATTCAGATATTTTTTTTGGATATTATAGTGAAAATGTTGAGGTTTTTTAACTTGGAACTTTTTTTTATGGTTTTTATAGTGAAATTGTTGAGTTTTCTAACCTGGAACTTATTTAAATGGTTTTTACAGTGAAATTGTCGAGTTTATTTAACTTGGAACTTATTTAAATGGTTTTTAGAGTGAAATTGTTGAGTTTTTTTTAACTTGGAACTTTTTTTTATGGTTTTTATAGTGAAATTGTTGAGTTTTTCTAACTTGGAACTTATTTAAATGGATTCTACAATGAAATTGTTGAGTTTTTTAACTTGGAACTTTATTTTATGGTATTTAGAGTGAAATTGAAGAGTTTATTAACTTGGAAATGTTTTATGGTTTTTATAGTGAATTTGTTGAGTTTTTTAAATTGGAAATGTTTTAAGGTTTTTATAGTGAATTTGTTGAGTTGTTTAACTTGGAAATTTTTTATGGATTTGTGAAATTATTGAGTTTTTTTAACCTGGGACTTTTTTTTATGGTTTTTATAGTGAAATTGTTGTGTTTTCTAATTTGGAACTGATTTAAATGGTTTTTATAGTTAAATATTTGAGTTTTTTTTCACTTGGAACTTTTATTTTATGGTTTTTATAGTGAAATTGTTGAGTTTTTTTAACTTGAAACTTTTTATTTTATGATTTTTATTGTGAAATTGTTGAGTTTTTTTAGCTTGGAACTTATTTAAATGGTTTTAATAGTGAAATTGTTGAGTTTTTTTAACTTGGATCTTTTTTATGGTTTTTATAGTGAATTTGTTGAGTTTTTTAACTTGGAACTTTATTTTATGGTTTTATAGTAAAATTGTAGAGTTTTTTAGCTTGGAAATATTTTATGGTTTTTATAGTGAATTTGTTGAGTTTTTTGACTTGGAGATTTTATATGGATTAGTGAAATTGTTTAGTTTTTTTAACTTGGAACTTATTTAAATGGTTTTTAGAGTGAAATTGTTGTGTTTTTTAACTTCGAACTTTATTTTATGGTATTTATAGTGAAATTGAAGAGTTTTTTAACTTGGAAATATTTTATGGTTTTTATAGTGAATTTGTTGTCTTTTTTAACCCAAAGATATTTTTTGGATATTATAGTGAAAATGTTGAGGTTTTTTAACTTGGAACTTTTTTTAATGGTTTTTATAGTGAAATTGTTGAGTTTTCTAACCTGGAACTTATTTAAATGGTTTTTACAGTGAAATTGTCGAGTTTATTTAACTTGGAACTTATTTAAATGGTTTTTAGAGTGAAATTGTTGAGTTTTTTTTAACTTGGAACTTTTTTTTATGGTTTTTATAGTGAAATTGTTGAGTTTTTCTAACTTGGAACTTATTTAAATGGATTCTACAATGAAATTGTTGAGTTTTTTAACTTGGAACTTTATTTTATGGTATTTAGAGTGAAATTGAAGAGTTTATTAACTTGGAAATGTTTTATGGTTTTTATAGTGAATTTGTTGAGTTTTTTAAATTGGAAATGTTTTAAGGTTTTTATAGTGAATTTGTTGAGTTGTTTAACTTGGAAATTTTTTATGGATTTGTGAAATTATGGAGTTTTTTTAACTTGGAACTTTTTTTTATGGTTTTTATAGTGAAATTGTTGTGTTTTCTAATTTGGAACTGATTTAAATGGTTTTTATAGTTAAATATTTGAGTTTTTTTTCACTTGGAACTTTTATTTTATGGTTTTTATAGTGAAATTGTTGAGTTTTTTTAACTTGGAACTTTTTATTTTATGATTTTTATTGTGAAATTGTTGAGTTTTTTTTAGCTTGGAACTTATTTAAATGGTTTTAATAGTGAAATTGTTGAGTTTTTTTAACTTGGATCTTTTTTATGGTTTTTATAGTGAATTTGTTGAGTTTTTTTAACTTGGAACTTTATTTTATGGTTTTATATTAAAATTGTAGAGTTTTTTAGCTTGGAAATATTTTATGGTTTTTATAGTGAATTTGTTGAGTTTTTTGACTTGGAGATTTTATATGGATTAGTGAAATTGTTGAGTTTTTTTAACTTGGAACTTATTTAAATGGTTTTTAGAGTGAAATTGTTGTGTTTTTTAACTTGGTACTTTATTTTATGGTATATATCGTGAAATTGAAGAGTTTTATAACTTGGAAATATTTTATGGGTTTTATAGTGAATTTGTTGTCTTTTTTAATTCAGATATTTTTTTTGGATATTATAGTGAAAATGTTGAGGTTTTTTAACTTGGAACTTTTTTTTATGGTTTTTATAGTGAAATTGTTGAGTTTTCTAACCTGGAACTTATTTAAATGGTTTTTACAGTGAAATTGTCGAGTTTATTTAACTTGGAACTTATTTAAATGGTTTTTAGAGTGAAATTGTTGAGTTTTTTTTAACTTGGAACTTTTTTTTATGGTTTTTATAGTGAAATTGTTGAGTTTTTCTAACTTGGAACTTATTTAAATGGATTCTACAATGAAATTGTTGAGTTTTTTAACTTGGAACTTTATTTTATGGTATTTAGAGTGAAATTGAAGAGTTTATTAACTTGGAAATGTTTTATGGTTTTTATAGTGAATTTGTTGAGTTTTTTAAATTGGAAATGTTTTAAGGTTTTTATAGTGAATTTGTTGAGTTGTTTAACTTGGAAATTTTTTATGGATTTGTGAAATTATTGAGTTTTTTTAACCTGGGACTTTTTTTTATGGTTTTTATAGTGAAATTGTTGTGTTTTCTAATTTGGAACTGATTTAAATGGTTTTTATAGTTAAATATTTGAGTTTTTTTTCACTTGGAACTTTTATTTTATGGTTTTTATAGTGAAATTGTTGAGTTTTTTTAACTTGAAACTTTTTATTTTATGATTTTTATTGTGAAATTGTTGAGTTTTTTTAGCTTGGAACTTATTTAAATGGTTTTAATAGTGAAATTGTTGAGTTTTTTTAACTTGGATCTTTTTTATGGTTTTTATAGTGAATTTGTTGAGTTTTTTAACTTGGAACTTTATTTTATGGTTTTATAGTAAAATTGTAGAGTTTTTTAGCTTGGAAATATTTTATGGTTTTTATAGTGAATTTGTTGAGTTTTTTGACTTGGAGATTTTATATGGATTAGTGAAATTGTTTAGTTTTTTTAACTTGGAACTTATTTAAATGGTTTTTAGAGTGAAATTGTTGTGTTTTTTAACTTCGAACTTTATTTTATGGTATTTATAGTGAAATTGAAGAGTTTTTTAACTTGGAAATATTTTATGGTTTTTATAGTGAATTTGTTGTCTTTTTTAACCCAAAGATATTTTTTGGATATTATAGTGAAAATGTTGAGGTTTTTTAACTTGGAACTTTTTTTAATGGTTTTTATAGTGAAATTGTTGAGTTTTCTAACCTGGAACTTATTTAAATGGTTTTTACAGTGAAATTGTCGAGTTTATTTAACTTGGAACTTATTTAAATGGTTTTTAGAGTGAAATTGTTGAGTTTTTTTTAACTTGGAACTTTTTTTTATGGTTTTTATAGTGAAATTGTTGAGTTTTTCTAACTTGGAACTTATTTAAATGGATTCTACAATGAAATTGTTGAGTTTTTTAACTTGGAACTTTATTTTATGGTATTTAGAGTGAAATTGAAGAGTTTATTAACTTGGAAATGTTTTATGGTTTTTATAGTGAATTTGTTGAGTTTTTTAAATTGGAAATGTTTTAAGGTTTTTATAGTGAATTTGTTGAGTTGTTTAACTTGGAAATTTTTTATGGATTTGTGAAATTATGGAGTTTTTTTAACTTGGAACTTTTTTTTATGGTTTTTATAGTGAAATTGTTGTGTTTTCTAATTTGGAACTGATTTAAATGGTTTTTATAGTTAAATATTTGAGTTTTTTTTCACTTGGAACTTTTATTTTATGGTTTTTATAGTGAAATTGTTGAGTTTTTTTAACTTGGAACTTTTTATTTTATGATTTTTATTGTGAAATTGTTGAGTTTTTTTTAGCTTGGAACTTATTTAAATGGTTTTAATAGTGAAATTGTTGAGTTTTTTTAACTTGGATCTTTTTTATGGTTTTTATAGTGAATTTGTTGAGTTTTTTTAACTTGGAACTTTATTTTATGGTTTTATATTAAAATTGTAGAGTTTTTTAGCTTGGAAATATTTTATGGTTTTTATAGTGAATTTGTTGAGTTTTTTGACTTGGAGATTTTATATGGATTAGTGAAATTGTTGAGTTTTTTTAACTTGGAACTTATTTAAATGGTTTTTAGAGTGAAATTGTTGTGTTTTTTAACTTGGTACTTTATTTTATGGTATATATCGTGAAATTGAAGAGTTTTATAACTTGGAAATATTTTATGGGTTTTATAGTGAATTTGTTGTCTTTTTTAATTCAGATATTTTTTTTGGATATTATAGTGAAAATGTTGAGGTTTTTTAACTTGGAACTTTTTTTTATGGTTTTTATAGTGAAATTGTTGAGTTTTCTAACCTGGAACTTATTTAAATGGTTTTTACAGTGAAATTGTCGAGTTTATTTAACTTGGAACTTATTTAAATGGTTTTTAGAGTGAAATTGTTGAGTTTTTTTTAACTTGGAACTTTTTTTTATGGTTTTTATAGTGAAATTGTTGAGTTTTTCTAACTTGGAACTTATTTAAATGGATTCTACAATGAAATTGTTGAGTTTTTTAACTTGGAACTTTATTTTATGGTATTTAGAGTGAAATTGAAGAGTTTATTAACTTGGAAATGTTTTATGGTTTTTATAGTGAATTTGTTGAGTTTTTTAAATTGGAAATGTTTTAAGGTTTTTATAGTGAATTTGTTGAGTTGTTTAACTTGGAAATTTTTTATGGATTTGTGAAATTATTGAGTTTTTTTAACCTGGGACTTTTTTTTATGGTTTTTATAGTGAAATTGTTGTGTTTTCTAATTTGGAACTGATTTAAATGGTTTTTATAGTTAAATATTTGAGTTTTTTTTCACTTGGAACTTTTATTTTATGGTTTTTATAGTGAAATTGTTGAGTTTTTTTAACTTGAAACTTTTTATTTTATGATTTTTATTGTGAAATTGTTGAGTTTTTTTAGCTTGGAACTTATTTAAATGGTTTTAATAGTGAAATTGTTGAGTTTTTTTAACTTGGATCTTTTTTATGGTTTTTATAGTGAATTTGTTGAGTTTTTTAACTTGGAACTTTATTTTATGGTTTTATAGTAAAATTGTAGAGTTTTTTAGCTTGGAAATATTTTATGGTTTTTATAGTGAATTTGTTGAGTTTTTTGACTTGGAGATTTTATATGGATTAGTGAAATTGTTTAGTTTTTTTAACTTGGAACTTATTTAAATGGTTTTTAGAGTGAAATTGTTGTGTTTTTTAACTTCGAACTTTATTTTATGGTATTTATAGTGAAATTGAAGAGTTTTTTAACTTGGAAATATTTTATGGTTTTTATAGTGAATTTGTTGTCTTTTTTAACCCAAAGATATTTTTTGGATATTATAGTGAAAATGTTGAGGTTTTTTAACTTGGAACTTTTTTTAATGGTTTTTATAGTGAAATTGTTGAGTTTTCTAACCTGGAACTTATTTAAATGGTTTTTACAGTGAAATTGTCGAGTTTATTTAACTTGGAACTTATTTAAATGGTTTTTAGAGTGAAATTGTTGAGTTTTTTTTAACTTGGAACTTTTTTTTATGGTTTTTATAGTGAAATTGTTGAGTTTTTCTAACTTGGAACTTATTTAAATGGATTCTACAATGAAATTGTTGAGTTTTTTAACTTGGAACTTTATTTTATGGTATTTAGAGTGAAATTGAAGAGTTTATTAACTTGGAAATGTTTTATGGTTTTTATAGTGAATTTGTTGAGTTTTTTAAATTGGAAATGTTTTAAGGTTTTTATAGTGAATTTGTTGAGTTGTTTAACTTGGAAATTTTTTATGGATTTGTGAAATTATTGAGTTTTTTTAACCTGGGACTTTTTTTTATGGTTTTTATAGTGAAATTGTTGTGTTTTCTAATTTGGAACTGATTTAAATGGTTTTTATAGTTAAATATTTGAGTTTTTTTCACTTGGAACTTTTATTTTATGGTTTTTATAGTGAAATTGTTGAGTTTTTTTAACTTGAAACTTTTTAATTTATGATTTTTATTGTGAAATTGTTGAGTTTTTTTAGCTTGGAACTTATTTAAATGGTTTTAATAGTGAAATTGTTGAGTTTTTTTAACTTGGATCTTTTTTATGGTTTTTATAGTGAATTTGTTGAGTTTTTTAACTTGGAACTTTATTTTATGGTTTTATAGTAAAATTGTAGAGTTTTTTAGCTTGGAAATATTTTATGGTTTTTATAGTGAATTTGTTGAGTTTTTTGACTTGGAGATTTTATATGGATTAGTGAAATTGTTTAGTTTTTTTAACTTGGAACTTATTTAAATGGTTTTTAGAGTGAAATTGTTGTGTTTTTTAACTTGGAACTTTATTTTATGGTATATAGCGTGAAATTGAAGAGTTTTTTAACTTGGAAATATTTTATGGTTTTTATAGTGAATTTGTTGTCTTTTTTAACTCAGAGATTTTTTTTGGATATTATAGTGAAAATGTTGAGGTTTTTTAACTTGGAACTTTTTTTTATGGTTTTTATAGTGAAATTGTTGAGTTTTCTAACTTGGAACTTATTTAAATGGTTTTTACAGTGAAATTGTCGAGTTTATTTTAACTTGGAACTTTTTTTTTAATGGTTTTTATAGTGAAATTGTTGAGTTTTTCTAACTTGGAACTTATTTAAATGGATTCTACAATGAAATTGTTGAGTTTTTTAACTTGGAACTTTATTTAATGGTATTTAGAGTGAAATTGAAGAGTTTATTAACTTGGAAATGTTTTATGGTTTTTATAGTGAATTTGTTGAGTTTTTTAAATTGGAAATGTTTTATGGTTTTTATAGTGAATTTGTTGAGTTTTTTAACTTGGAAATTTTTATGGATTTGTGAAATTATTGAGTTTTTTTAACTTGGAACTTTTTTTTATGGTTTTTATAGTGAAATTGTTGTGTTTTCTAATTTGGAACTGATTTAAATGGTTTTTATAGTTAAATATTTGAGTTTTTTTTACTTGGAAAATTTTTTTTAATGGTTTTTATAGTGAAATTGTTGAGTTTTTTAACTTGGAACTTTTTTTTATGATTTTTATTGTGACATTTTTGAGATTTTTCAACTTGGAACTTATTTAAATGGTTTTAATAGTGAAATTGTTGAGTTTTTTTAACTTGGATCTTTTTTATGGTTTTTATAGTGAATTTGTTGAGTTTTTTAACTTGGAACTTTATTTTATGGTTTTATATTAAAATTGTAGAGTTTTTTAGGTTGGAAATATTTTATGGTTTTTATAGTGAATTTGTTGAGTTTTTTGACTTGGAGATTTTATATGGATTAGTGAAATTGTTGAGTTTTTTTAACTTGGAACTTATTTAAATGGTTTTTAGAGTGAAATTGTTGTGTTTTTTAACTTGGTACTTTATTTTATGGTATATATCGTGAAATTGAAGAGTTTTATAACTTGGAAATATTTTATGGGTTTTATAGTGAATTTGTTGTCTTTTTTAACGCAGATATTTTTTTTGGATATTATAGTGAAAATGTTGAGGTTTTTTAACTTGGAACTTTTTTTTATGGTTTTTATAGTGAAATTGTTGAGTTTTCTAACCTGGAACTTATTTAAATGGTTTTTACAGTGAAATTGTCTAGTTTATTTAACATGGAACTTATTTAAATGGTTTTAGAGTGAAATTGTTGAGTTTTTTTTTAACTTGGAACTTTTTTTTATGGTTTTTATAGTGAAATTGTTGAGTTTTTCTAACTTGGAACTTATTTAAATGGATTCTACAATGAAATTGTTGAGTTTTTTAACTTGGAACTTTATTTTATGGTATTTAGAGTGAAATTGAAGAGTTTATTAACTTGGAAATGTTTTATGGTTTTTATAGTGAATTTGTTGAGTTTTTTAAATTGGAAATGTTTTATGGTTTTTATAGTGAATTTGTTGAGTTTTTTAACTTGGAAATTTTTTATGGATTTGTGAAATTATTGAGTTTTTTTAACTTGGAACTTTTTTTTATGGTTTTTATAGTGAAATTGTTGTGTTTTCTAATTTGGAACTGATTTAAATGGTTTTTATAGTTAAATATTTGAGTTTTTTTTCACTTGGAACTTTTATTTTATGGTTTTTATAGTGAAATTGTTGAGTTTTTTTAACTTGGAATTTTTTATTTTATGATTTATATTGTGAAATTGTTGAGTTTTTTTAGCTTGGAACTTATTTAAATGGTTTTAATAGTGAAATTGTTGAGTTTTTTTAACTTGGATGTTTTTTATGGTTTTTATAGTGAATTTGTAGAGTTTTTTTAACTTGGAACTTTATTTTATGGTTTTATATTAAAATTGTAGAGTTTTTTAGGTTGGAAATATTTTATGGTTTTTATAGTGAATTTTCTGAGTTTTTTGACTTGGAGATTTTATATGGATTAGTGAAATTGTTGAGTTTTTTTAACTTGGAACTTATTTAAATGGTTTTTAGAGTGAAATTGTTGTGTTTTTTAACTTGGTAATTTATTTTATGGTATATATCGTGAAATTGAAGAGTTTTATAACTTGGAAATATTTTATGGGTTTTATAGTGAATTTGTTGTCTTTTTTAACTCAGATATTTTTTTTGGATATTATAGTGAAAATGTTGAGGTTTTTTAACTTGGAACTTTTTTTTATGGTTTTTATAGTGAAATTGTTGAGATTTCTAACCTGGAACTTATTTAAATGGTTTTTACAGTGAAATTGTCGAGTTTATTTAACTTGGAACTTATTTAAATGGTTTTTAGAGTGAAATTGTTGAGTTTTTTTTAACTTGGAACTTTCTTTTATGGTTTTTATAGTGAAATTGTTGAGTTTTTCTAACTTGGAACTTATTTAAATGGATTCTACAATGAAATTGTTGAGTTTTTTAACTTGGAACTTTATTTTATGGTATTTAGAGTGAAATTGAAGAGTTTATTAACTTGGAAATGTTTTATGGGTTTTATAGTGAATTTGTTGAGTTTTTTAAATTGGAAATGTTTTATGGTTTTTATAGTGAATTTGTTGAGTTTTTTAACTTGAAAATTTTTTATGGATTTGTGAAATTATTGAGTTTTTTAACTTGGAACTTTTTTTTATGGTTTTTATAGTGAAATTGTTGTGTTTTCTAATTTGGAACTGATTTAAATGGTTTTTATAGTTAAATATTTGAGTTTTTTTTTCACTTGGAACTTTTATTTTATGGTTTTTATAGTGAAATTGTTGAGTTTTTTTAACTTGGAATTTTTTATTTTATGATTTATATTGTGAAATTGTTGAGTTTTTTTAGCTTGGAACTTATTTAAATGGTTTTAATAGTGAAATTGTTGAGTTTTTTTAACTTGGATGTTTTTTATGGTTTTTATAGTGAATTTGTTGAGTTTTTTTAACTTGGAACTTTATTTTATGGTTTTATATTAAAATTGTAGAGTTTTTTAGGTTGGAAATATTTTATGGTTTTTATAGTGAATTTTCTGAGTTTTTTGACTTGGAGATTTTATATGGATTAGTGAAATTGTTGAGTTTTTTTAACTTGGAACTTATTTAAATGGTTTTTAGAGTGAAATTGTTGTGTTTTTTAACTTGGTAATTTATTTTATGGTATATATCGTGAAATTGAAGAGTTTTATAACTTGGAAATATTTTATGGGTTTTATAGTGAATTTGTTGTCTTTTTTAACTCAGATATTTTTTTTGGATATTATAGTGAAAATGTTGAGGTTTTTTAACTTGGAACTTTTTTTTATGGTTTTTATAGTGAAATTGTTGAGATTTCTAACCTGGAACTTATTTAAATGGTTTTTACAGTGAAATTGTCGAGTTTATTTAACTTGGAACTTATTTAAATGGTTTTTAGAGTGAAATTGTTGAGTTTTTTTTTAACTTGGAACTTTTTTTTTAATGGTTTTTATAGTGAAATTGTTGAGTTTTTCTAACTTGGAACTTATTTAAATGGATTCTACAATGAAATTGTTGAGTTTTTTAACTTGGAACTTTATTTTATGGTATTTAGAGTGAAATTGAAGAGTTTATTAACTTGGAAATGTTTTATGGTTTTTATAGTGAATTTGTTGAGTTTTTTAAATTGGAAATGTTTTATGGTTTTTATAGTGAATTTGTTGAGTTTTTTAACTTGGAAATTTTTATGGATTTGTGAAATTATTGAGTTTTTTTAACTTGGAACTTTTTTTTATGGTTTTTATAGTGAAATTGTTGTGTTTTCTAATTTGGAACTGATTTAAATGGTTTTTATAGTTAAATATTTGAGTTTTTTTTACTTGGAAAATTTTTTTTAATGGTTTTTATAGTGAAATTGTTGAGTTTTTTAACTTGGAACTTTTTTTTATGATTTTTATTGTGACATTTTTGAGATTTTTCAACTTGGAACTTATTTAAATGGTTTTAATAGTGAAATTGTTGAGTTTTTTTAACTTGGATCTTTTTTATGGTTTTTATAGTGAATTTGTTGAGTTTTTTAACTTGGAACTTTATTTTATGGTTTTATATTAAAATTGTAGAGTTTTTTAGGTTGGAAATATTTTATGGTTTTTATAGTGAATTTGTTGAGTTTTTTGACTTGGAGATTTTATATGGATTAGTGAAATTGTTGAGTTTTTTTAACTTGGAACTTATTTAAATGGTTTTTAGAGTGAAATTGTTGTGTTTTTTAACTTGGTACTTTATTTTATGGTATATATCGTGAAATTGAAGAGTTTTATAACTTGGAAATATTTTATGGGTTTTATAGTGAATTTGTTGTCTTTTTTAACGCAGATATTTTTTTTGGATATTATAGTGAAAATGTTGAGGTTTTTTAACTTGGAACTTTTTTTTATGGTTTTTATAGTGAAATTGTTGAGTTTTCTAACCTGGAACTTATTTAAATGGTTTTTACAGTGAAATTGTCTAGTTTATTTAACATGGAACTTATTTAAATGGTTTTAGAGTGAAATTGTTGAGTTTTTTTTTAACTTGGAACTTTTTTTTATGGTTTTTATAGTGAAATTGTTGAGTTTTTCTAACTTGGAACTTATTTAAATGGATTCTACAATGAAATTGTTGAGTTTTTTAACTTGGAACTTTATTTTATGGTATTTAGAGTGAAATTGAAGAGTTTATTAACTTGGAAATGTTTTATGGTTTTTATAGTGAATTTGTTGAGTTTTTTAAATTGGAAATGTTTTATGGTTTTTATAGTGAATTTGTTGAGTTTTTTAACTTGGAAATTTTTTATGGATTTGTGAAATTATTGAGTTTTTTTAACTTGGAACTTTTTTTTATGGTTTTTATAGTGAAATTGTTGTGTTTTCTAATTTGGAACTGATTTAAATGGTTTTTATAGTTAAATATTTGAGTTTTTTTTCACTTGGAACTTTTATTTTATGGTTTTTATAGTGAAATTGTTGAGTTTTTTTAACTTGGAATTTTTTATTTTATGATTTATATTGTGAAATTGTTGAGTTTTTTTAGCTTGGAACTTATTTAAATGGTTTTAATAGTGAAATTGTTGAGTTTTTTTAACTTGGATGTTTTTTATGGTTTTTATAGTGAATTTGTAGAGTTTTTTTAACTTGGAACTTTATTTTATGGTTTTATATTAAAATTGTAGAGTTTTTTAGGTTGGAAATATTTTATGGTTTTTATAGTGAATTTTCTGAGTTTTTTGACTTGGAGATTTTATATGGATTAGTGAAATTGTTGAGTTTTTTTAACTTGGAACTTATTTAAATGGTTTTTAGAGTGAAATTGTTGTGTTTTTTAACTTGGTAATTTATTTTATGGTATATATCGTGAAATTGAAGAGTTTTATAACTTGGAAATATTTTATGGGTTTTATAGTGAATTTGTTGTCTTTTTTAACTCAGATATTTTTTTTGGATATTATAGTGAAAATGTTGAGGTTTTTTAACTTGGAACTTTTTTTTATGGTTTTTATAGTGAAATTGTTGAGATTTCTAACCTGGAACTTATTTAAATGGTTTTTACAGTGAAATTGTCGAGTTTATTTAACTTGGAACTTATTTAAATGGTTTTTAGAGTGAAATTGTTGAGTTTTTTTTAACTTGGAACTTTCTTTTATGGTTTTTATAGTGAAATTGTTGAGTTTTTCTAACTTGGAACTTATTTAAATGGATTCTACAATGAAATTGTTGAGTTTTTTAACTTGGAACTTTATTTTATGGTATTTAGAGTGAAATTGAAGAGTTTATTAACTTGGAAATGTTTTATGGGTTTTATAGTGAATTTGTTGAGTTTTTTAAATTGGAAATGTTTTATGGTTTTTATAGTGAATTTGTTGAGTTTTTTAACTTGAAAATTTTTTATGGATTTGTGAAATTATTGAGTTTTTTAACTTGGAACTTTTTTTTATGGTTTTTATAGTGAAATTGTTGTGTTTTCTAATTTGGAACTGATTTAAATGGTTTTTATAGTTAAATATTTGAGTTTTTTTTTCACTTGGAACTTTTATTTTATGGTTTTTATAGTGAAATTGTTGAGTTTTTTTAACTTGGAATTTTTTATTTTATGATTTATATTGTGAAATTGTTGAGTTTTTTTAGCTTGGAACTTATTTAAATGGTTTTAATAGTGAAATTGTTGAGTTTTTTTAACTTGGATGTTTTTTATGGTTTTTATAGTGAATTTGTTGAGTTTTTTTAACTTGGAACTTTATTTTATGGTTTTATATTAAAATTGTAGAGTTTTTTAGGTTGGAAATATTTTATGGTTTTTATAGTGAATTTTCTGAGTTTTTTGACTTGGAGATTTTATATGGATTAGTGAAATTGTTGAGTTTTTTTAACTTGGAACTTATTTAAATGGTTTTTAGAGTGAAATTGTTGTGTTTTTTAACTTGGTAATTTATTTTATGGTATATATCGTGAAATTGAAGAGTTTTATAACTTGGAAATATTTTATGGGTTTTATAGTGAATTTGTTGTCTTTTTTAACTCAGATATTTTTTTTGGATATTATAGTGAAAATGTTGAGGTTTTTTAACTTGGAACTTTTTTTTATGGTTTTTATAGTGAAATTGTTGAGATTTCTAACCTGGAACTTATTTAAATGGTTTTTACAGTGAAATTGTCGAGTTTATTTAACTTGGAACTTATTTAAATGGTTTTTAGAGTGAAATTGTTGAGTTTTTTTTTAACTTGGAACTTTCTTTTATGGTTTTTATAGTGAAATTGTTGAGTTTTTCTAACTTGGAACTTATTTAAATGGATTCTACAATGAAATTGTTGAGTTTTTTAACTTGGAACTTTATTTTATGGTATTTAGAGTGAAATTGAAGAGTTTATTAACTTGGAAATGTTTTATGGGTTTTATAGTGAATTTGTTGAGTTTTTTAAATTGGAAATGTTTTATGGTTTTTATAGTGAATTTGTTGAGTTTTTTAACTTGGAAATTTTTTATGGATTTGTGAAATTATTGAGTTTTTTAACTTGGAACTTTTTTTTATGGTTTTTATAGTGAAATTGTTGTGTTTTCTAATTTGGAACTGATTTAAATGGTTTTTATAGTTAAATATTTGAGTTTTTTTTTCACTTGGAACTTTTATTTTATGGTTTTTATAGTGAAATTGTTGAGTTTTTTTAACTTGGAACTTTTTATTTTATGATTTTTATTGTGAAATTGTTGAGTTTTTTTAGCTTGGAACTTATTTAAATGGTTTTAATAGTGAAATTGTTGAGTTTTTTTAACTTGGATCTTTTTTATGGTTTTTATAGTGAATTTGTTGAGTTTTTTGAACTTGGAACTTTATTTTATGGTTTTATATTAAAATTGTAGACTTTTTTAGGTTGGAAATATTTTATGGTTTTTATAGTGAATTTGTTGAGTTTTTTGACTTGGAGATTTTATATGGATTAGTGAAATTGTTGAGTTTTTTTAACTTGGAACTTATTTAAATGGTTTTTAAAGTGAAATTTTTCTGTTTTTTAACTTGGTACTTTATTTTATGGTATATATCGTGAAAATGAAGAGTTTTATAACTTGGAAATATTTTATGGGTTTTATAGTGAATTTGTTGTCTTTTTTAACTCAGATATTTTTTTTGGATATTATAGTGAAAATGTTTAGGTTTTTTAACTTGGAACTTTTTTTTTATGGTTTTTATAGTGAAATTGTTGAGTTTTCTAACCTGGAACTTATTTAAATGGTTTTTACAGTGAAATTGTCAAGTTTATTTAACTTGGAACTTATTTAAATGGTTTTTAGAGTGAAATTGTTGAGTTTTTTTTAACTTGGAACTTTTTTTTATGGTTTTTATAGAGAAATTGTTGAGTTTTTCTAACTTGGAACTTATTTAAATGGATTCTACAATGAAATTGTTGAGTTTTTTAACTTGGAACTTTATTTTATGGTATTTAGAGTGAAATTGAAGAGTTTATTAACTTGGAAATGTTTTATGGTTTTTATAGTGAATTTGTTGAGTTTTTTAAATTGGAAATGTTCTAAGGTTTTTATAGTGAATTTGTTGAGTTGTTTAACTTGGAAAATTTTTATGGATTTGTGAAATTATTGAGTTTTTTTAACTTGGAACTTTTTTTTATGGTTTTTATAGTGAAATTGTTGTGTTTTCTAATTTGGAACTGATTTAAATGGTTTTTATAGTTAAATATTTGAGTTTTTTTTCACTTGGAACTTTTTTTTTATGGTTTTTATAGTGAAATTGTTGAGTTTTTTTAACTTGAAACTTTTTATTTTATGATTTTTATTGTGAAATTGTTGAGTTTTTTTAGCTTGGAACTTATTTAAATGGTTTTAATAGTGAAATTGTTGAGTTTTTTTAACTTGGATCTTTTTTATGGTTTTTATAGTGAATTTGTTGAGTTTTTTAACTTGGAACTTTATTTTATGGTTTTATATTAAAATTGTAGAGTTTTTTAGGTTGGAAATATTTTATGGTTTTTATAGTGAATTTGTTGAGTTTTTTGACTTGGAGATTTTATATGGATTAGTGAAATTGTTTAGTTTTTTTTAACTTGGAACTTATTTAAATGGTTTTTAGAGTGAAATTGTTGTGTTTTTTAACTTGGAACTTTATTTTATGGTATATATCGTGAAATTGAAGAGTTTTTTAACTTGAAAATATTTTATGGTTTTTATAGTGAATTTGTTGTCTTTTTTGACTCAGAGATTTTTTTTGGATATTATAGTGAAAATGTTGAGGTTTTTTAACTTGGAACTTTTTTTTATGGTTTTTATAGTGAAATTGTTGAGTTTTCTAACTTGGAACTTATTTAAATGGTTTTTACAGTGAAATTGTCGAGTTTATTTTAACTTGGAACTTTTTTTTATGGTTTTTATAGTGAAATTGTTGAGTTTTTCTAACTTGGAACTTATTTAAATGGATTCTACAATGAAATTATTGAGTTTTTTAACTTGGAACTTTATTTAATGGTATTTAGAGTGAAATTGAAGAGTTTATTAACTTGGAAATGTTTTATGGTTTTTATAGTGAATTTGTTGAGTTTTTTAAATTGGAAATGTTTTATGGTTTTTATAGTGAATTTGTTGAGTTTTTTAACTTGGAAATTTTTATGGATTTGTGAAATTATTGAGTTTTTTTAACTTGGAACTTTTTTTTATGGTTTTTATAGTGAAATTGTTGTGTTTTCTAATTTGGAACTGATTTAAATGGTTTTTATAGTTAAATATTTGAGTTTTTTTTACTTGGAAATTTTTTTTTAATGGTTTTTATAGTGAAATTGTTGAGTTTTTTAACTTGGAACTTTTTTTTATGATTTTTATTGTGACATTTTTGAGATTTTTCAACTTGGAACTTATTTAAATGGTTTTAATAGTGAAATTGTTGAGTTTTTTTAACTTGGATCTTTTTTATGGTTTTTATAGTGAATTTGTTGAGTTTTTTAACTTGGAACTTTATTTTATGGTTTTATAGTAAAATTGTAGAGTTTTTTAGCTTGGAAATATTTTATGGTTTTTATAGTGAATTTGTTGAGTTTTTTGACTTGGAGATTTTATATGGATTAGTGAAATTGTTGAGTTTTTTTAACTTGGAACATATTTAAATGGTTTTTAGAGTGAAATTGTTGTGTTTTTTAACTTGGAACTTTATTTTATGGTATATATATCGTGAAATTGAAGAGTTTTTTAACTTGGAATATTTTATGGTTTTTATAGTGAATTTGTTGTCTTTTTTAACTCAGAGATTTTTTTTGGATATTATAGTGAAAATGTTGAGGTTTTTTAACTTGGAACTTTTTTTTATGGTTTTTATAGTGAAATTGTTGAGTTTTCTAACCTGGAACTTATTTAAATGGTTTTTACAGTGAAATTGTCGAGTTTATTTAACTTGGAACTTATTTAAATGGTTTTTAGAGTGAAATTGTTGAGTTTTTTTTAACTTGGAACTTTTTTTTTATGGTTTTTATAGTGAAATTGTTGAGTTTTTCTAACTTGGAACTTATTTAAATGGATTCTACAATGAAATTGTTGAGTTTTTTAACTTGGAACTTTATTTTATGGTATTTAGAGTGAAATTGAAGATTTTATTAACTTGGAAATGTTTTATGGTTTTTATATTGAATTTGTTGAGTTTTTTAAATTGGAAATGTTTTATGGTTTTTATAGTGAATTTGTTTAGTTTTTTAACTTGGAAATTTTTGATGGATTTGTGAAATTATTGAGTTTTTTTAACTTGGAACTTTTTTTTATGGTTTTTATAGTGAAATTGTTGTGTTTTCTAATTTGGAACTGATTTAAATGGTTTTTATAGTTAAATATTTGAGTTTTTTTTACTTGGAAATTTTTTTAATGGTTTTTATAGTGAAATTGTTGAGTTTTTTAACTTGGAACTTTTTTTTATGATTTTTATTGTGACATTTTTGAGATTTTTCAACTTGGAACTTATTTAAATGGTTTTAATAGTGAAATTGTTGAGTTTTTTTAACTTGGATCTTTTTTATGGTTTTTATAGTGAATTTGTTGAGTTTTTTAACTTGGAACTTTATTTTATGGTTTTATAGTAAAATTGTAGAGTTTTTTAGCTTGGAAATATTTTATGGTTTTTATAGTGAATTTGTTGAGTTTTTTGACTTGGAGATTTTATATGGATTAGTGAAATTGTTGAGTTTTTTTAACTTGGAACATATTTAAATGGTTTTTAGAGTGAAATTGTTGTGTTTTTTAACTTGGAACTTTATTTTATGGTATATATATCGTGAAATTGAAGAGTTTTTTAACTTGGAATATTTTATGGTTTTTATAGTGAATTTGTTGTCTTTTTTAACTCAGAGATTTTTTTTGGATATTATAGTGAAAATGTTGAGGTTTTTTAACTTGGAACTTTTTTTTATGGTTTTTATAGTGAAATTGTTGAGTTTTCTAACCTGGAACTTATTTAAATGGTTTTTACAGTGAAATTGTCGAGTTTATTTAACTTGGAACTTATTTAAATGGTTTTTAGAGTGAAATTGTTGAGTTTTTTTTAACTTGGAAATTTTTTTTTATGGTTTTTATAGTGAAATTGTTGAGTTTTTCTAACTTGGAACTTATTTAAATGGATTCTACAATGAAATTGTTGAGTTTTTTTAACTTGGAACTTTATTTTATGGTATTTAGAGTGAAATTGAAGATTTTATTAACTTGGAAATGTTTTATGGTTTTTATATTGAATTTGTTGAGTTTTTTAAATTGGAAATGTTTTATGGTTTTTATAGTGAATTTGTTGAGTTTTTTAACTTGGAAATTTTTGATGGATTTGTGAAATTATTGAGTTTTTTTAACTTGGAACTTTTTTTATGGTTTTTATAGTGAAATTGTTGTGTTTTCTAATTTGGAACTGATTTAAATGGTTTTTATAGTTAAATATTTGAGTTTTTTTTCACTTGGAACTTTTTTTTTATGGTTTTTATAGTGAAATTGTTGAGTTTTTTTAACTTGAAACTTTTTATTTTATGATTTTTATTGTGAAATTGTTGAGTTTTTTTAGCTTGGAAAATAAATGGTTTTAATAGTGAAATTGTTGAGTTTTTTTAACTTGGATCTTTTTTATGGTTTTTATAGTGAATTTGTTGAGTTTTTTAACTTGGAACTTTATTTTATGGTTTTATAGTAAAATTGTAGAGTTTTTTAGCTTGGAAATATTTTATGGTTTTTATAGTGAATTTATTGAGTTTTTTGACTTGGAGATTTTATATGGATTAGTGAAATTGTTGAGTTTTTTTAACTTGGAACTTATTTAAATGGTTTTTACAGTGAAATTGTTGTGTTTTTTAACTTGGAACTTTATTTTATGGTATATATCGTAAAATTGAAGAGTTTTTTAACTTGGAAATATTTTATGGTTTTTATAGTGAATTTGTTGTCTTTTTTAACTCAGAGATTTTTTTTGGATATTATAGTGAAAATGATGAGGTTTTTTAACTTGGAACTTTTTTTTATGGTTTTTATAGTGAAATTGTTGAGTTTTCTAACTTGGAACTTATTTAAATGGTTTTTACAGTGAAATTGTCGAGTTTATTTTAACTTGGAACTTTTTTTTTATGGTTTTTATAGTGAAATTGTTGAGTTTTTCTAACTTGGAACTTATTTAAATGGATTCTACAATGAAATTTTTGAGTTTTTTAACTTGGAACTTTATTTTATGGTATTTAGAGTGAAATTGAAGAGTTTATTAACTTGGAATTGTTTTATGGTTTTTATAGTGAATTTGTTGAGTTTTTTAAATTGGAAATGTTTTATGGTTTTTATAGTGAATTTGTTGAGTTTTTTAACTTGGAAATTTTTATGGATTTGTGAAATTATTGAGTTTTTTTAACTTGGAACTTTTTTTTATGGTTTTTATAGTGAAATTGTTGTGTTTTCTAATTTGGAACTGATTTAAATGGTTTTTATAGTTAAATATTTGAGTTTTTTTTACTTGGAAATTTTTTTTAATGGTTTTTATAGTGAAATTGTTGAGTTTTTTAACTTGGAACTTTTTTTTATGATTTTTATTGTGACATTTTTGAGATTTTTCAACTTGGAACTTATTTAAATGGTTTTAATAGTGAAATTGTTGAGTTTTTTTAACTTGGATCTTTTTTTATGGTTTTTATAGTGAATTTGTTGAGTTTTTTAACTTGGAACTTTATTTTATGGTATTTATAGTAAAATTGTAGAGATTTTTAGCTTGGAAATATTTTATGGTTTTTATAGTGAATTTGTTGAGTTTTTTGACTTGGAGATTTTATATGAATTAGTGAAATTGTTGAGTTTTTTTAACTTGGAACATATTTAAATGGTTTTTAGAGTGAAATTGTTGTGTTTTTTAACTTGGAACTTTATTTTATGGTATATATATCGTGAAATTGAAGAGTTTTTTAACTTGGAATATTTTATGGTTTTTATAGTGAATTTGTTGTCTTTTTTAACTCAGAGATTTTTTTTGGATATTATAGTGAAAATGTTGAGGTTTTTTAACTTGGAACTTTTTTTTATGGTGTTTATAGTGAAATTGTTGAGTTTTCTAACCTGGAACTTATTTAAATGGTTTTTACAGTGAAATTGTCGAGTTTATTTAACTTGGAACTTATTTAAATGGTTTTTAGAGTGAAATTGTTGAGTTTTTTTTAACTTGGAACTTTTTTTTTATGGTTTTTATAGTGAAATTGTTGAGTTTTTCTAACTTGGAACTTATTTAAATGGATTCTACAATGAAATTGTTGAGTTTTTTAACTTGGAACTTTATTTTATGGTATTTAGAGTGAAATTGAAGATTTTATTAACTTGGAAATGTTTTATGGTTTTTATATTGAATTTGTTGAGTTTTTTAAATTGGAAATGTTTTATGGTTTTTATAGTGAATTTGTTGAGTTTTTTAACTTGGAAATTTTTTATGGATTTGTGAAATTATTGAGTTTTTTTAACTTGGAACTTTTTTTTATGGTTTTTATAGTGAAATTGTTGTGTTTTCTAATTTGGAACTGATTTAAATGGTTTTTATAGTTAAATATTTGAGTTTTTTTTCACTTGGAACTTTTTTTTAATGGTTTTTATAGTGAAATTGTTGAGTTTTTTTAACTTGAAACTTTTTATTTTCTGATTTTTATTGTGAAATTGTTGAGTTTTTTTAGCTTGGAAAATAAATGGTTTTAATAGTGAAATTGTTGAGTTTTTTTAACTTGGATCTTTTTTATGGTTTTTATAATGAATTTGTTGAGTTTTTTAACTTGGAACTTTATTTTATGGTTTTATAGTAAAATTGTAGAGCTTTTTAGCTTGGAAATATTTTATGGTTTTTATAGTGAATTTATTGAGTTTTTTGACTTGGAGATTTTATATGGATTAGTGAAATTGTTTAGTTTTTTTAACTTGGAACTTATTTAAATGGTTTTTAGAGTGAAATTGTTGTGTTTTTTAACTTGGAACTTTATTTTATGGTATATATCGTGAAATTGAAGAGTTTTTTAACTTGGAAATATTTTATGGTTTTTATAGTGAATTTGTTGTCTTTTTTAACTCAGAGATTTTTTTTGGATATTATAGTGAAAATGATGAGGTTTTTTAACTTGGAACTTTTTTTTATGGTTTTTATAGTGAAATTGTTGAGTTTTCTAACTTGGAACTTATTTAAATGGTTTTTACAGTGAAATTGTCGAGTTTATTTTAACTTGGAACTTTTTTTTATGGTTTTTATAGTGAAATTGTTGAGTTTTTCTAACTTGGAACTTATTTAAATGGATTCTACAATGAAATTGTTGAGTTTTTTAACTTGGAACTTTATTTTATGGTATTTAGAGTGAAATTGAAGAGTTTATTAACTTGGAAATGTTTTATGGTTTTTATAGTGAATTTGTTGAGTTTTTTAAATTGGAAATGTTTTATGGTTTTTATAGTGAATTTGTTGAGTTTTTTAACTTGGAAATTTTTATGGATTTGTGAAATTATTGAGTTTTTTTAACTTGGAACCTTTTTTTATGGTTTTTATAGTGAAATTGTTGTGTTTTCTAATTTGGAACTGATTTAAATGGTTTTTATAGTTAAATATTTGAGTTTTTTTTACTTGGAAATTTTTTTTAATGGTTTTTATAGTGAAATTGTTGAGTTTTTTAACTTGGAACTTTTTTTTATGATTTTTATTGTGACATTTTTGAGATTTTTCAACTTGGAACTTATTTAAATGGTTTTAATAGTGAAATTGTTGAGTTTTTTTAACTTGGATCTTTTTTTATGGTTTTTATAGTGAATTTGTTGAGTTTTTTAACTTGGAACTTTATTTTATGGTATTTATAGTAAAATTGTAGAGATTTTTAGCTTGGAAATATTTTATGGTTTTTATAGTGAATTTGTTGAGTTTTTTGACTTGGAGATTTTATATGAATTAGTGAAATTGTTGAGTTTTTTTAACTTGGAACATATTTAAATGGTTTTTAGAGTGAAATTGTTGTGTTTTTTAACTTGGAACTTTATTTTATGGTATATATATCGTGAAATTGAAGAGTTTTTTAACTTGGAATATTTTATGGTTTTTATAGTGAATTTGTTGTCTTTTTTAACTCAGAGATTTTTTTTGGATATTATAGTGAAAATGTTGAGGTTTTTTAACTTGGAACTTTTTTTTATGGTGTTTATAGTGAAATTGTTGAGTTTTCTAACCTGGAACTTATTTAAATGGTTTTTACAGTGAAATTGTCGAGTTTATTTAACTTGGAACTTATTTAAATGGTTTTTAGAGTGAAATTGTTGAGTTTTTTTTAACTTGGAACTTTTTTTTTATGGTTTTTATAGTGAAATTGTTGAGTTTTTCTAACTTGGAACTTATTTAAATGGATTCTACAATGAAATTGTTGAGTTTTTTAACTTGGAACTTTATTTTATGGTATTTAGAGTGAAATTGAAGATTTTATTAACTTGGAAATGTTTTATGGTTTTTATATTGAATTTGTTGAGTTTTTTAAATTGGAAATGTTTTATGGTTTTTATAGTGAATTTGTTGAGTTTTTTAACTTGGAAATTTTTTATGGATTTGTGAAATTATTGAGTTTTTTTAACTTGGAACTTTTTTTTATGGTTTTTATAGTGAAATTGTTGTGTTTTCTAATTTGGAACTGATTTAAATGGTTTTTATAGTTAAATATTTGAGTTTTTTTTCACTTGGAACTTTTTTTTAATGGTTTTTATAGTGAAATTGTTGAGTTTTTTTAACTTGAAACTTTTTATTTTCTGATTTTTATTGTGAAATTGTTGAGTTTTTTTAGCTTGGAAAATAAATGGTTTTAATAGTGAAATTGTTGAGTTTTTTTAACTTGGATCTTTTTTATGGTTTTTATAATGAATTTGTTGAGTTTTTTTAACTTGGAACTTTATTTTATGGTTTTATAGTAAAATTGTAGAGCTTTTTAGCTTGGAAATATTTTATGGTTTTTATAGTGAATTTATTGAGTTTTTTGACTTGGAGATTTTATATGGATTAGTGAAATTGTTTAGTTTTTTTAACTTGGAACTTATTTAAATGGTTTTTAGAGTGAAATTGTTGTGTTTTTTAACTTGGAACTTTATTTTATGGTATATATCGTGAAATTGAAGAGTTTTTTAACTTGGAAATATTTTATGGTTTTTATAGTGAATTTGTTGTCTTTTTTAACTCAGAGATTTTTTTTGGATATTATAGTGAAAATGATGAGGTTTTTTAACTTGGAACTTTTTTTTATGGTTTTTATAGTGAAATTGTTGAGTTTTCTAACTTGGAACTTATTTAAATGGTTTTTACAGTGAAATTGTCGAGTTTATTTTAACTTGGAACTTTTTTTTATGGTTTTTATAGTGAAATTGTTGAGTTTTTCTAACTTGGAACTTATTTAAATGGATTCTACAATGAAATTGTTGAGTTTTTTAACTTGGAACTTTATTTTATGGTATTTAGAGTGAAATTGAAGAGTTTATTAACTTGGAAATGTTTTATGGTTTTTATAGTGAATTTGTTGAGTTTTTTAAATTGGAAATGTTTTATGGTTTTTATAGTGAATTTGTTGAGTTTTTTAACTTGGAAATTTTTATGGATTTGTGAAATTATTGAGTTTTTTTAACTTGGAACCTTTTTTTATGGTTTTTATAGTGAAATTGTTGTGTTTTCTAATTTGGAACTGATTTAAATGGTTTTTATAGTTAAATATTTGAGTTTTTTTTACTTGGAAATTTTTTTTAATGGTTTTTATAGTGAAATTGTTGAGTTTTTTAACTTGGAACTTTTTTTTATGATTTTTATTGTGACATTTTTGAGATTTTTCAACTTGGAACTTATTTAAATGGTTTTAATAGTGAAATTGTTGAGTTTTTTTAACTTGGATCTTTTTTTATGGTTTTTATAGTGAATTTGTTGAGTTTTTTAACTTGGAACTTTATTTTATGGTATTTATAGTAAAATTGTAGAGATTTTTAGCTTGGAAATATTTTATGGTTTTTATAGTGAATTTGTTGAGTTTTTTGACTTGGAGATTTTATATGAATTAGTGAAATTGTTGAGTTTTTTTAACTTGGAACATATTTAAATGGTTTTTAGAGTGAAATTGTTGTGTTTTTTAACTTGGAACTTTATTTTATGGTATATATATCGTGAAATTGAAGAGTTTTTTAACTTGGAATATTTTATGGTTTTTATAGTGAATTTGTTGTCTTTTTTAACTCAGAGATTTTTTTTGGATATTATAGTGAAAATGTTGAGGTTTTTTAACTTGGAACTTTTTTTTATGGTGTTTATAGTGAAATTGTTGAGTTTTCTAACCTGGAACTTATTTAAATGGTTTTTACAGTGAAATTGTCGAGTTTATTTAACTTGGAACTTATTTAAATGGTTTTTAGAGTGAAATTGTTGAGTTTTTTTTAACTTGGAACTTTTTTTTTATGGTTTTTATAGTGAAATTGTTGAGTTTTTCTAACTTGGAACTTATTTAAATGGATTCTACAATGAAATTGTTGAGTTTTTTAACTTGGAACTTTATTTTATGGTATTTAGAGTGAAATTGAAGATTTTATTAACTTGGAAATGTTTTATGGTTTTTATATTGAATTTGTTGAGTTTTTTAAATTGGAAATGTTTTATGGTTTTTATAGTGAATTTGTTGAGTTTTTTAACTTGGAAATTTTTTATGGATTTGTGAAATTATTGAGTTTTTTTAACTTGGAACTTTTTTTTATGGTTTTTATAGTGAAATTGTTGTGTTTTCTAATTTGGAACTGATTTAAATGGTTTTTATAGTTAAATATTTGAGTTTTTTTTCACTTGGAACTTTTTTTTAATGGTTTTTATAGTGAAATTGTTGAGTTTTTTTAACTTGAAACTTTTTATTTTCTGATTTTTATTGTGAAATTGTTGAGTTTTTTTAGCTTGGAAAATAAATGGTTTTAATAGTGAAATTGTTGAGTTTTTTTAACTTGGATCTTTTTTATGGTTTTTATAATGAATTTGTTGAGTTTTTTTAACTTGGAACTTTATTTTATGGTTTTATAGTAAAATTGTAGAGCTTTTTAGCTTGGAAATATTTTATGGTTTTTATAGTGAATTTATTGAGTTTTTTGACTTGGAGATTTTATATGGATTAGTGAAATTGTTTAGTTTTTTTAACTTGGAACTTATTTAAATGGTTTTTAGAGTGAAATTGTTGTGTTTTTTAACTTGGAACTTTATTTTATGGTATATATCGTGAAATTGAAGAGTTTTTTAACTTGGAAATATTTTATGGTTTTTATAGTGAATTTGTTGTCTTTTTTAACTCAGAGATTTTTTTTGGATATTATAGTGAAAATGATGAGGTTTTTTAACTTGGAACTTTTTTTTATGGTTTTTATAGTGAAATTGTTGAGTTTTCTAACTTGGAACTTATTTAAATGGTTTTTACAGTGAAATTGTCGAGTTTATTTTAACTTGGAACTTTTTTTTATGGTTTTTATAGTGAAATTGTTGAGTTTTTCTAACTTGGAACTTATTTAAATGGATTCTACAATGAAATTGTTGAGTTTTTTAACTTGGAACTTTATTTTATGGTATTTAGAGTGAAATTGAAGAGTTTATTAACTTGGAAATGTTTTATGGTTTTTATAGTGAATTTGTTGAGTTTTTTAAATTGGAAATGTTTTATGGTTTTTATAGTGAATTTGTTGAGTTTTTTAACTTGGAAATTTTTATGGATTTGTGAAATTATTGAGTTTTTTTAACTTGGAACCTTTTTTTATGGTTTTTATAGTGAAATTGTTGTGTTTTCTAATTTGGAACTGATTTAAATGGTTTTTAAAATTAAATATTTGAGTTTTTTTTACTTGGAAATTTTTTTTAATGGTTTTTATAGTGAAATTGTTGAGTTTTTTAACTTGGAACTTTTTTTTATGATTTTTATTGTGACATTTTTGAGATTTTTCAACTTGGAACTTATTTAAATGGTTTTAATAGTGAAATTGTTGAGTTTTTTTAACTTGGATCTTTTTTTATGGTTTTTATAGTGAATTTGTTGAGTTTTTTAACTTGGAACTTTATTTTATGGTATTTATAGTAAAATTGTAGAGATTTTTAGCTTGGAAATATTTTATGGTTTTTATAGTGAATTTGTTGAGTTTTTTGACTTGGAGATTTTATATGAATTAGTGAAATTGTTGAGTTTTTTTAACTTGGAACATATTTAAATGGTTTTTAGAGTGAAATTGTTGTGTTTTTTAACTTGGAACTTTATTTTATGGTATATATATCGTGAAATTGAAGAGTTTTTTAACTTGGAATATTTTATGGTTTTTATAGTGAATTTGTTGTCTTTTTTAACTCAGAGATTTTTTTTGGATATTATAGTGAAAATGTTGAGGTTTTTTAACTTGGAACTTTTTTTTATGGTGTTTATAGTGAAATTGTTGAGTTTTCTAACCTGGAACTTATTTAAATGGTTTTTACAGTGAAATTGTCGAGTTTATTTAACTTGGAACTTATTTAAATGGTTTTTAGAGTGAAATTGTTGAGTTTTTTTTAACTTGGAACTTTTTTTTTATGGTTTTTATAGTGAAATTGTTGAGTTTTTCTAACTTGGAACTTATTTAAATGGATTCTACAATGAAATTGTTGAGTTTTTTAACTTGGAACTTTATTTTATGGTATTTAGAGTGAAATTGAAGATTTTATTAACTTGGAAATGTTTTATGGTTTTTATATTGAATTTGTTGAGTTTTTTAAATTGGAAATGTTTTATGGTTTTTATAGTGAATTTGTTGAGTTTTTTAACTTGGAAATTTTTTATGGATTTGTGAAATTATTGAGTTTTTTTAACTTGGAACTTTTTTTTATGGTTTTTATAGTGAAATTGTTGTGTTTTCTAATTTGGAACTGATTTAAATGGTTTTTATAGTTAAATATTTGAGTTTTTTTTCACTTGGAACTTTTTTTTAATGGTTTTTATAGTGAAATTGTTGAGTTTTTTTAACTTGAAACTTTTTATTTTCTGATTTTTATTGTGAAATTGTTGAGTTTTTTTAGCTTGGAAAATAAATGGTTTTAATAGTGAAATTGTTGAGTTTTTTTAACTTGGATCTTTTTTATGGTTTTTATAATGAATTTGTTGAGTTTTTTTAACTTGGAACTTTATTTTATGGTTTTATAGTAAAATTGTAGAGCTTTTTAGCTTGGAAATATTTTATGGTTTTTATAGTGAATTTATTGAGTTTTTTGACTTGGAGATTTTATATGGATTAGTGAAATTGTTTAGTTTTTTTAACTTGGAACTTATTTAAATGGTTTTTAGAGTGAAATTGTTGTGTTTTTTAACTTGGAACTTTATTTTATGGTATATATCGTGAAATTGAAGAGTTTTTTAACTTGGAAATATTTTATGGTTTTTATAGTGAATTTGTTGTCTTTTTTAACTCAGAGATTTTTTTTGGATATTATAGTGAAAATGATGAGGTTTTTTAACTTGGAACTTTTTTTTATGGTTTTTATAGTGAAATTGTTGAGTTTTCTAACTTGGAACTTATTTAAATGGTTTTTACAGTGAAATTGTCGAGTTTATTTTAACTTGGAACTTTTTTTTATGGTTTTTATAGTGAAATTGTTGAGTTTTTCTAACTTGGAACTTATTTAAATGGATTCTACAATGAAATTGTTGAGTTTTTTAACTTGGAACTTTATTTTATGGTATTTAGAGTGAAATTGAAGAGTTTATTAACTTGGAAATGTTTTATGGTTTTTATAGTGAATTTGTTGAGTTTTTTAAATTGGAAATGTTTTATGGTTTTTATAGTGAATTTGTTGAGTTTTTTAACTTGGAAATTTTTATGGATTTGTGAAATTATTGAGTTTTTTTAACTTGGAACCTTTTTTTATGGTTTTTATAGTGAAATTGTTGTGTTTTCTAATTTGGAACTGATTTAAATGGTTTTTATAGTTAAATATTTGAGTTTTTTTTACTTGGAAATTTTTTTTAATGGTTTTTATAGTGAAATTGTTGAGTTTTTTAACTTGGAACTTTTTTTTATGATTTTTATTGTGACATTTTTGAGATTTTTCAACTTGGAACTTATTTAAATGGTTTTAATAGTGAAATTGTTGAGTTTTTTTAACTTGGATCTTTTTTTATGGTTTTTATAGTGAATTTGTTGAGTTTTTTAACTTGGAACTTTATTTTATGGTATTTATAGTAAAATTGTAGAGATTTTTAGCTTGGAAATATTTTATGGTTTTTATAGTGAATTTGTTGAGTTTTTTGACTTGGAGATTTTATATGAATTAGTGAAATTGTTGAGTTTTTTTAACTTGGAACATATTTAAATGGTTTTTAGAGTGAAATTGTTGTGTTTTTTAACTTGGAACTTTATTTTATGGTATATATATCGTGAAATTGAAGAGTTTTTTAACTTGGAATATTTTATGGTTTTTATAGTGAATTTGTTGTCTTTTTTAACTCAGAGATTTTTTTTGGATATTATAGTGAAAATGTTGAGGTTTTTTAACTTGGAACTTTTTTTTATGGTGTTTATAGTGAAATTGTTGAGTTTTCTAACCTGGAACTTATTTAAATGGTTTTTACAGTGAAATTGTCGAGTTTATTTAACTTGGAACTTATTTAAATGGTTTTTAGAGTGAAATTGTTGAGTTTTTTTTAACTTGGAACTTTTTTTTTATGGTTTTTATAGTGAAATTGTTGAGTTTTTCTAACTTGGAACTTATTTAAATGGATTCTACAATGAAATTGTTGAGTTTTTTAACTTGGAACTTTATTTTATGGTATTTAGAGTGAAATTGAAGATTTTATTAACTTGGAAATGTTTTATGGTTTTTATATTGAATTTGTTGAGTTTTTTAAATTGGAAATGTTTTATGGTTTTTATAGTGAATTTGTTGAGTTTTTTAACTTGGAAATTTTTTATGGATTTGTGAAATTATTGAGTTTTTTTAACTTGGAACTTTTTTTTATGGTTTTTATAGTGAAATTGTTGTGTTTTCTAATTTGGAACTGATTTAAATGGTTTTTATAGTTAAATATTTGAGTTTTTTTTCACTTGGAACTTTTTTTTAATGGTTTTTATAGTGAAATTGTTGAGTTTTTTTAACTTGAAACTTTTTATTTTCTGATTTTTATTGTGAAATTGTTGAGTTTTTTTAGCTTGGAAAATAAATGGTTTTAATAGTGAAATTGTTGAGTTTTTTTAACTTGGATCTTTTTTATGGTTTTTATAATGAATTTGTTGAGTTTTTTTAACTTGGAACTTTATTTTATGGTTTTATAGTAAAATTGTAGAGCTTTTTAGCTTGGAAATATTTTATGGTTTTTATAGTGAATTTATTGAGTTTTTTGACTTGGAGATTTTATATGGATTAGTGAAATTGTTTAGTTTTTTTAACTTGGAACTTATTTAAATGGTTTTTAGAGTGAAATTGTTGTGTTTTTTAACTTGGAACTTTATTTTATGGTATATATCGTGAAATTGAAGAGTTTTTTAACTTGGAAATATTTTATGGTTTTTATAGTGAATTTGTTGTCTTTTTTAACTCAGAGATTTTTTTTGGATATTATAGTGAAAATGATGAGGTTTTTTAACTTGGAACTTTTTTTTATGGTTTTTATAGTGAAATTGTTGAGTTTTCTAACTTGGAACTTATTTAAATGGTTTTTACAGTGAAATTGTCGAGTTTATTTTAACTTGGAACTTTTTTTTATGGTTTTTATAGTGAAATTGTTGAGTTTTTCTAACTTGGAACTTATTTAAATGGATTCTACAATGAAATTGTTGAGTTTTTTAACTTGGAACTTTATTTTATGGTATTTAGAGTGAAATTGAAGAGTTTATTAACTTGGAAATGTTTTATGGTTTTTATAGTGAATTTGTTGAGTTTTTTAAATTGGAAATGTTTTATGGTTTTTATAGTGAATTTGTTGAGTTTTTTAACTTGGAAATTTTTATGGATTTGTGAAATTATTGAGTTTTTTTAACTTGGAACCTTTTTTTATGGTTTTTATAGTGAAATTGTTGTGTTTTCTAATTTGGAACTGATTTAAATGGTTTTTAAAATTAAATATTTGAGTTTTTTTTACTTGGAAATTTTTTTTAATGGTTTTTATAGTGAAATTGTTGAGTTTTTTAACTTGGAACTTTTTTTTATGATTTTTATTGTGACATTTTTGAGATTTTTCAACTTGGAACTTATTTAAATGGTTTTAATAGTGAAATTGTTGAGTTTTTTTAACTTGGATCTTTTTTTATGGTTTTTATAGTGAATTTGTTGAGTTTTTTAACTTGGAACTTTATTTTATGGTATTTATAGTAAAATTGTAGAGATTTTTAGCTTGGAAATATTTTATGGTTTTTATAGTGAATTTGTTGAGTTTTTTGACTTGGAGATTTTATATGGATTAGTGAAATTGTTGAGTTTTTTTAACTTGGAACATATTTAAATGGTTTTTAGAGTGAAATTGTTGTGTTTTTTAACTTGGAACTTTATTTTATGGTATATATATCGTGAAATTGAAGAGTTTTTTAACTTGGAATATTTTATGGTTTTTATAGTGAATTTGTTGTCTTTTTTAACTCAGAGATTTTTTTTGGATATTATAGTGAAAATGTTGAGGTTTTTTAACTTGGAACTTTTTTTTATGGTGTTTATAGTGAAATTGTTGAGTTTTCTAACCTGGAACTTATTTAAATGGTTTTTACAGTGAAATTGTCGAGTTTATTTAACTTGGAACTTATTTAAATGGTTTTTAGAGTGAAATTGTTGAGTTTTTTTTAACTTGGAACTTTTTTTTTATGGTTTTTATAGTGAAATTGTTGAGTTTTTCTAACTTGGAACTTATTTAAATGGATTCTACAATGAAATTGTTGAGTTTTTTAACTTGGAACTTTATTTTATGGTATTTAGAGTGAAATTGAAGATTTTATTAACTTGGAAATGTTTTATGGTTTTTATATTGAATTTGTTGAGTTTTTTAAATTGGAAATGTTTTATGGTTTTTATAGTGAATTTGTTGAGTTTTTTAACTTGGAAATTTTTTATGGATTTGTGAAATTATTGAGTTTTTTTAACTTGGAACTTTTTTTTATGGTTTTTATAGTGAAATTGTTGTGTTTTCTAATTTGGAACTGATTTAAATGGTTTTTATAGTTAAATATTTGAGTTTTTTTTCACTTGGAACTTTTTTTTAATGGTTTTTATAGTGAAATTGTTGAGTTTTTTTAACTTGAAACTTTTTATTTTCTGATTTTTATTGTGAAATTGTTGAGTTTTTTTAGCTTGGAAAATAAATGGTTTTAATAGTGAAATTGTTGAGTTTTTTTAACTTGGATCTTTTTTATGGTTTTTATAGTGAATTTGTTGAGTTTTTTAACTTGGAACTTTATTTTATGGTTTTATAGTAAAATTGTAGAGCTTTTTAGCTTGGAAATATTTTATGGTTTTTATAGTGAATTTATTGAGTTTTTTGACTTGGAGATTTTATATGGATTAGTGAAATTGTTTAGTTTTTTTAACTTGGAACTTATTTAAATGGTTTTTAGAGTGAAATTGTTGTGTTTTTTAACTTGGAACTTTATTTTATGGTATATATCGTGAAATTGAAGAGTTTTTTAACTTGGAAATATTTTATGGTTTTTATAGTGAATTTGTTGTCTTTTTTAACTCAGAGATTTTTTTTGGATATTATAGTGAAAATGATGAGGTTTTTTAACTTGGAACTTTTTTTTATGGTTTTTATAGTGAAATTGTTGAGTTTTCTAACTTGGAACTTATTTAAATGGTTTTTACAGTGAAATTGTCGAGTTTATTTTAACTTGGAACTTTTTTTTATGGTTTTTATAGTGAAATTGTTGAGTTTTTCTAACTTGGAACTTATTTAAATGGATTCTACAATGAAATTGTTGAGTTTTTTAACTTGGAACTTTATTTTATGGTATTTAGAGTGAAATTGAAGAGTTTATTAACTTGGAAATGTTTTATGGTTTTTATAGTGAATTTGTTGAGTTTTTTAACTTGGAAATTTTTATGGATTTGTGAAATTATTGAGTTTTTTTAACTTGGAACCTTTTTTTATGGTTTTTATAGTGAAATTGTTGTGTTTTCTAATTTGGAACTGATTTAAATGGTTTTTATAGTTAAATATTTGAGTTTTTTTTACTTGGAAATTTTTTTTAATGGTTTTTATAGTGAAATTGTTGAGTTTTTTAACTTGGAACTTTTTTTTATGATTTTTATTGTGACATTTTTGAGATTTTTCAACTTGGAACTTATTTAAATGGTTTTAATAGTGAAATTGTTGAGTTTTTTTAACTTGGATCTTTTTTTATGGTTTTTATAGTGAATTTGTTGAGTTTTTTAACTTGGAACTTTATTTTATGGTATTTATAGTAAAATTGTAGAGATTTTTAGCTTGGAAATATTTTATGGTTTTTATAGTGAATTTGTTGAGTTTTTTGACTTGGAGATTTTATATGGATTAGTGAAATTGTTGAGTTTTTTTAACTTGGAACATATTTAAATGGTTTTTAGAGTGAAATTGTTGTGTTTTTTAACTTGGAACTTTATTTTATGGTATATATATCGTGAAATTGAAGAGTTTTTTAACTTGGAATATTTTATGGTTTTTATAGTGAATTTGTTGTCTTTTTTAACTCAGAGATTTTTTTTGGATATTATAGTGAAAATGTTGAGGTTTTTTAACTTGGAACTTTTTTTTATGGTGTTTATAGTGAAATTGTTGAGTTTTCTAACCTGGAACTTATTTAAATGGTTTTTACAGTGAAATTGTCGAGTTTATTTAACTTGGAACTTATTTAAATGGTTTTTAGAGTGAAATTGTTGAGTTTTTTTTAACTTGGAACTTTTTTTTTTATGGTTTTTATAGTGAAATTGTTGAGTTTTTCTAACTTGGAACTTATTTAAATGGATTCTACAATGAAATTGTTGAGTTTTTTAACTTGGAACTTTATTTTATGGTATTTAGAGTGAAATTGAAGATTTTATTAACTTGGAAATGTTTTATGGTTTTTATATTGAATTTGTTGAGTTTTTTAAATTGGAAATGTTTTATGGTTTTTATAGTGAATTTGTTGAGTTTTTTAACTTGGAAATTTTTTATGGATTTGTGAAATTATTGAGTTTTTTTAACTTGGAACTTTTTTTTATGGTTTTTATAGTGAAATTGTTGTGTTTTCTAATTTGGAACTGATTTAAATGGTTTTTATAGTTAAATATTTGAGTTTTTTTTCACTTGGAACTTTTTTTTAATGGTTTTTATAGTGAAATTGTTGAGTTTTTTTAACTTGAAACTTTTTATTTTATGATTTTTATTGTGAAATTGTTGAGTTTTTTTAGCTTGGAAAATAAATGGTTTTAATAGTGAAATTGTTGAGTTTTTTTAACTTGGATCTTTTTTATGGTTTTTATAGTGAATTTGTTGAGTTTTTTAACCTGGAACTTTATTTTATGGTTTTATAGTAAAATTGTAGAGCTTTTTAGCTTGGAAATATTTTATGGTTTTTATAGTGAATTTATTGAGTTTTTTGACTTGGAGATTTTATATGGATTAGTGAAATTGTTTAGTTTTTTTAACTTGGAACTTATTTAAATGGTTTTTAGAGTGAAATTGTTGTGTTTTTTAACTTGGAACTTTATTTTATGGTATATATCGTGAAATTGAAGAGTTTTTTAACTTGGAAATATTTTATGGTTTTTATAGTGAATTTGTTGTCTTTTTTAACTCAGAGATTTTTTTTGGATATTATAGTGAAAATGATGAGGTTTTTTAACTTGGAACTTTTTTTTATGGTTTTTATTGTGAAATTGTTGAGTTTTCTAACTTGGAACTTATTTAAATGGTTTTTACAGTGAAATTGTCGAGTTTATTTTAACTTGGAACTTTTTTTTATGGTTTTTATAGTGAAATTGTTGAGTTTTTCTAACTTGGAACTTATTTAAATGGATTCTACAATGAAATTGTTGAGTTTTTTAACTTGGAACTTTATTTTATGGTATTTAGAGTGAAATTGAAGAGTTTATTAACTTGGAAATGTTTTATGGTTTTTATAGTGAATTTGTTGAGTTTTTTAACTTGGAAATTTTTATGGATTTGTGAAATTATTGAGTTTTTTTAACTTGGAACCTTTTTTTATGGTTTTTATAGTGAAATTGTTGTGTTTTCTAATTTGGAACTGATTTAAATGGTTTTTATAGTTAAATATTTGAGTTTTTTTTACTTGGAAATTTTTTTTAATGGTTTTTATAGTGAAATTGTTGAGTTTTTTAACTTGGAACTTTTTTTTATGATTTTTATTGTGACATTTTTGAGATTTTTCAACTTGGAACTTATTTAAATGGTTTTAATAGTGAAATTGTTGAGTTTTTTTAACTTGGATCTTTTTTTATGGTTTTTATAGTGAATTTGTTGAGTTTTTTAACTTGGAACTTTATTTTATGGTATTTATAGTAAAATTGTAGAGATTTTTAGCTTGGAAATATTTTATGGTTTTTATAGTGAATTTGTTGAGTTTTTTGACTTGGAGATTTTATATGGATTAGTGAAATTGTTGAGTTTTTTTAACTTGGAACATATTTAAATGGTTTTTAGAGTGAAATTGTTGTGTTTTTTAACTTGGAACTTTATTTTATGGTATATATATCGTGAAATTGAAGAGTTTTTTAACTTGGAATATTTTATGGTTTTTATAGTGAATTTGTTGTCTTTTTTAACTCAGAGATTTTTTTTGGATATTATAGTGAAAATGTTGAGGTTTTTTAACTTGGAACTTTTTTTAATGGTGTTTATAGTGAAATTGTTGAGTTTTCTAACCTGGAACTTATTTAAATGGTTTTTACAGTGAAATTGTCGAGTTTATTTAACTTGGAACTTATTTAAATGGTTTTTAGAGTGAAATTGTTGAGTTTTTTTTAACTTGGAACTTTTTTTTTATGGTTTTTATAGTGAAATTGTTGAGTTTTTCTAACTTGGAACTTATTTAAATGGATTCTACAATGAAATTGTTGAGTTTTTTAACTTGGAACTTTATTTTATGGTATTTAGAGTGAAATTGAAGATTTTATTAACTTGGAAATGTTTTATGGTTTTTATATTGAATTTGTTGAGTTTTTTAAATTGGAAATGTTTTATGGTTTTTATAGTGAATTTGTTGAGTTTTTTAACTTGGAAATTTTTTATGGATTTGTGAAATTATTGAGTTTTTTTAACTTGGAACTTTTTTTTTATGGTTTTTATAGTGAAATTGTTGTGTTTTCTAATTTGGAACTGATTTAAATGGTTTTTATAGTTAAATATTTGAGTTTTTTTTCACTTGGAACTTTTTTTTTATGGTTTTTATAGTGAAATTGTTGAGTTTTTTTAACTTGAAACTTTTTATTTTATGATTTTTATTGTGAAATTGTTGAGTTTTTTTAGCTTGGATCTTATTTAAATGGTTTTAATAGTGAAATTGTTGAGTTTTTTTAACTTGGATCTTTTTTATGGTTTTTATAGTGAATTTGTTGAGTTTTTTAACTTGGAACTTTATTTTATGGTTTTATAGTAAAATTGTAGAGTTTTTTAGCTTGGAAATATTTTATGGTTTTTATAGTGAATTTATTGAGTTTTTTGACTTGGAGATTTTATATGGATTAGTGAAATTGTTTAGTTTTTTTAACTTGGAACTTATTTAAATGGTTTTTAGAGTGAAATTGTTGTGTTTTTTAACTTGGAACTTTATTTTATGGTATATATCGTGAAATTGAAGAGTTTTTTAACTTGGAAATATTTTATGGTTTTTATAGTGAATTTGTTGTCTTTTTTAACTCAGAGATTTTTTTTGGATATTATAGTGAAAATGATGAGGTTTTTTAACTTGGAACTTTTTTTTATGGTTTTTATAGTGAAATTGTTGAGTTTTCTAACTTGGAACTTATTTAAATGGTTTTTACAGTGAAATTGTCGAGTTTATTTTAACTTGGAACTTTTTTTTATGGTTTTTATAGTGAAATTGTTGAGTTTTTCTAACTTGGAACTTATTTAAATGGATTCTACAATGAAATTGTTGAGTTTTTTAACTTGGAACTTTATTTTATGGTATTTAGAGTGAAATTGAAGAGTTTATTAACTTGGAAATGTTTTATGGTTTTTATAGTGAATTTGTTGAGTTTTTTAAATTGGAAATGTTTTATGGTTTTTATAGTGAATTTGTTGAGTTTTTTAACTTGGAAATTTTTATGGATTTGTGAAATTATTGAGTTTTTTTAACTTGGAACCTTTTTTTATGGTTTTTATAGTGAAATTGTTGTGTTTTCTAATTTGGAACTGATTTAAATGGTTTTTATAGTTAAATATTTGAGTTTTTTTTACTTGGAAATTTTTTTTAATGGTTTTTATAGTGAAATTGTTGAGTTTTTTAACTTGGAACTTTTTTTTATGATTTTTATTGTGACATTTTTGAGATTTTTCAACTTGGAACTTATTTAAATGGTTTTAATAGTGAAATTGTTGAGTTTTTTTAACTTGGATCTTTTTTTATGGTTTTTATAGTGAATTTGTTGAGTTTTTTAACTTGGAACTTTATTTTATGGTATTTATAGTAAAATTGTAGAGATTTTTAGCTTGGAAATATTTTATGGTTTTTATAGTGAATTTGTTGAGTTTTTTGACTTGGAGATTTTATATGGATTAGTGAAATTGTTGAGTTTTTTTAACTTGGAACATATTTAAATGGTTTTTAGAGTGAAATTGTTGTGTTTTTTAACTTGGAACTTTATTTTATGGTATATATATCGTGAAATTGAAGAGTTTTTTAACTTGGAATATTTTATGGTTTTTATAGTGAATTTGTTGTCTTTTTTAACTCAGAGATTTTTTTTGGATATTATAGTGAAAATGTTGAGGTTTTTTAACTTGGAACTTTTTTTAATGGTGTTTATAGTGAAATTGTTGAGTTTTCTAACCTGGAACTTATTTAAATGGTTTTTACAGTGAAATTGTCGAGTTTATTTAACTTGGAACTTATTTAAATGGTTTTTAGAGTGAAATTGTTGAGTTTTTTTTAACTTGGAACTTTTTTTTTATGGTTTTTATAGTGAAATTGTTGAGTTTTTCTAACTTGGAACTTATTTAAATGGATTCTACAATGAAATTGTTGAGTTTTTTAACTTGGAACTTTATTTTATGGTATTTAGAGTGAAATTGAAGATTTTATTAACTTGGAAATGTTTTATGGTTTTTATATTGAATTTGTTGAGTTTTTTAAATTGGAAATGTTTTATGGTTTTTATAGTGAATTTGTTGAGTTTTTTAACTTGGAAATTTTTTATGGATTTGTGAAATTATTGAGTTTTTTTAACTTGGAACTTTTTTTTATGGTTTTTATAGTGAAATTGTTGTGTTTTCTAATTTGGAACTGATTTAAATGGTTTTTATAGTTAAATATTTGAGTTTTTTTTCACTTGGAACTTTTTTTTATGGTTTTTATAGTGAAATTGTTGAGTTTTTTTAACTTGAAACTTTTTATTTTATGATTTTTATTGTGAAATTGTTGAGTTTTTTTAGCTTGGAACTTATTTAAATGGTTTTAATAGTGAAATTGTTGAGTTTTTTTAACTTGGATCTTTTTTATGGTTTTTATAGTGAATTTGTTGAGTTTTTTAACTTGGAACTTTATTTTATGGTTTTATAGTAAAATTGTAGAGTTTTTTAGCTTGGAAATATTTTATGGTTTTTATAGTGAATTTATTGAGTTTTTTGACTTGGAGATTTTATATGGATTAGTGAAATTGTTTAGTTTTTTTAACTTGGAACTTATTTAAATGGTTTTTAGAGTGAAATTGTTGTGTTTTTTAACTTGGAACTTTATTTTATGGTATATATCGTGAAATTGAAGAGTTTTTTAACTTGGAAATATTTTATGGTTTTTATAGTGAATTTGTTGTCTTTTTTAACTCAGAGATTTTTTTTGGATATTATAGTGAAAATGATGAGGTTTTTTAACTTGGAGCTTTTTTTTATGGTTTTTATAGTGAAATTGTTGAGTTTTCTAACTTGGAACTTATTTAAATGGTTTTTACAGTGAAATTGTCGAGTTTATTTTAACTTGGAACTTTTTTTTATGGTTTTTATAGTGAAATTGTTGAGTTTTTCTAACTTGGAACTTATTTAAATGGATTCTACAATGAAATTGTTGAGTTTTTTAACTTGGAACTTTATTTTATGGTATTTAGAGTGAAATTGAAGAGTTTATTAACTTGGAAATGTTTTATGGTTTTTATAGTGAATTTGTTGAGTTTTTTAAATTGGAAATGTTTTATGGTTTTTATAGTGAATTTGTTGAGTTTTTTAACTTGGAAATTTTTATGGATTTGTGAAATTATTGAGTTTTTTTAACTTGGAACCTTTTTTTATGGTTTTTATAGTGAAATTGTTGTGTTTTCTAATTTGGAACTGATTTAAATGGTTTTTATAGTTAAATATTTGAGTTTTTTTTACTTGGAAATTTTTTTTAATGGTTTTTATAGTGAAATTGTTGAGTTTTTTAACTTGGAACTTTTTTTTATGATTTTTATTGTGACATTTTTGAGATTTTTCAACTTGGAACTTATTTAAATGGTTTTAATAGTGAAATTGTTGAGTTTTTTTAACTTGGATCTTTTTTTATGGTTTTTATAGTGAATTTGTTGAGTTTTTTAACTTGGAACTTTATTTTATGGTATTTATAGTAAAATTGTAGAGATTTTTAGCTTGGAAATATTTTATGGTTTTTATAGTGAATTTGTTGAGTTTTTTGACTTGGAGATTTTATATGGATTAGTGAAATTGTTGAGTTTTTTTAACTTGGAACATATTTAAATGGTTTTTAGAGTGAAATTGTTGTGTTTTTTAACTTGGAACTTTATTTTATGGTATATATATCGTGAAATTGAAGAGTTTTTTAACTTGGAATATTTTATGGTTTTTATAGTGAATTTGTTGTCTTTTTTAACTCAGAGATTTTTTTTGGATATTATAGTGAAAATGTTGAGGTTTTTTAACTTGGAACTTTTTTTAATGGTGTTTATAGTGAAATTGTTGAGTTTTCTAACCTGGAACTTATTTAAATGGTTTTTACAGTGAAATTGTCGAGTTTATTTAACTTGGAACTTATTTAAATGGTTTTTAGAGTGAAATTGTTGAGTTTTTTTTAACTTGGAACTTTTTTTTTATGGTTTTTATAGTGAAATTGTTGAGTTTTTCTAACTTGGAACTTATTTAAATGGATTCTACAATGAAATTGTTGAGTTTTTTAACTTGGAACTTTATTTTATGGTATTTAGAGTGAAATTGAAGATTTTATTAACTTGGAAATGTTTTATGGTTTTTATATTGAATTTGTTGAGTTTTTTAAATTGGAAATGTTTTATGGTTTTTATAGTGAATTTGTTGAGTTTTTTAACTTGGAAATTTTTTATGGATTTGTGAAATTATTGAGTTTTTTTAACTTGGAACTTTTTTTTATGGTTTTTATAGTGAAATTGTTGTGTTTTCTAATTTGGAACTGATTTAAATGGTTTTTATAGTTAAATATTTGAGTTTTTTTTCACTTGGAACTTTTTTTTATGGTTTTTATAGTGAAATTGTTGAGTTTTTTTAACTTGAAACTTTTTATTTTATGATTTTTATTGTGAAATTGTTGAGTTTTTTTAGCTTGGAACTTATTTAAATGGTTTTAATAGTGAAATTGTTGAGTTTTTTTAACTTGGATCTTTTTTATGGTTTTTATAGTGAATTTGTTGAGTTTTTTAACTTGGAACTTTATTTTATGGTTTTATAGTAAAATTGTAGAGTTTTTTAGCTTGGAAATATTTTATGGTTTTTATAGTGAATTTATTGAGTTTTTTGACTTGGAGATTTTATATGGATTAGTGAAATTGTTTAGTTTTTTTAACTTGGAACTTATTTAAATGGTTTTTAGAGTGAAATTGTTGTGTTTTTTAACTTGGAACTTTATTTTATGGTATATATCGTGAAATTGAAGAGTTTTTTAACTTGGAAATATTTTATGGTTTTTATAGTGAATTTGTTGTCTTTTTTAACTCAGAGATTTTTTTTGGATATTATAGTGAAAATGATGAGGTTTTTTAACTTGGAGCTTTTTTTTATGGTTTTTATAGTGAAATTGTTGAGTTTTCTAACTTGGAACTTATTTAAATGGTTTTTACAGTGAAATTGTCGAGTTTATTTTAACTTGGAACTTTTTTTTATGGTTTTTATAGTGAAATTGTTGAGTTTTTCTAACTTGGAACTTATTTAAATGGATTCTACAATGAAATTGTTGAGTTTTTTGACTTGGAACTTTATTTTATGGTATTTAGAGTGAAATTGAAGAGTTTATTAACTTGGAAATGTTTTATGGTTTTTATAGTGAATTTGTTGAGTTTTTTAAATTGGAAATGTTTTATGGTTTTTATAGTGAATTTGTTGAGTTTTTTAACTTGGAAATTTTTATGGATTTGTGAAATTATTGAGTTTTTTTAACTTGGAACTTTTGTTTATGGTTTTTATAGTGAAATTGTTGTGTTTTCTAATTTGGAACTGATTTAAATGGTTTTTATAGTTAAATATTTGAGTTTTTTTTACTTGGAAATTTTTTTTTAATGGTTTTTATAGTGAAATTGTTGAGTTTTTTAACTTGGAACTTTTTTTTATGATTTTTATTGTGACATTTTTGAGATTTTTCAACTTGGAACTTATTTAAATGGTTTTAATAGTGAAATTGTTGAGTTTTTTTAACTTGGATCTTTTTTATGGTTTTTATAGTGAATTTGTTGAGTTTTTTAACTTGGAACTTTATTTTATGGTATTTATAGTAAAATTGTAGAGATTTTTAGCTTGGAAATATTTTATGTTTTTTATAGTGAATTTGTTGAGTTTTTTAACTTGGAGATTTTATATGGATTAGTGAAATTGTTGAGTTTTTTTTAACTTGGAACTTATTTAAATGGTTTTTAGAGTGAAATTGTTGTGTTTTTTAACTTGGAACTTTATTTTATGGTATTTATAGTGAAATTGAAGAGTTTTTTAACTTGGAAATATTTTATGGTTTTTATAGTGAATTTGTTGTGTTTTTTAACTCAGAGATTTTTATTGGATACTATAGTGAAAATATTGAGGTTTTTTAACTTGGAACTTTTTTTTATGGTTTTTATAGTGAAATTTTTGAGTTTTCTAACCTGGAACTTATTTAAATGGTTTTTACAGTGAAATTGTCGAGTTTATTTAACTTGGAACTTATTTAAATGGTTTTTAGAGTGAAATTGTTGAGTTTTTTTTAACTTGGAACTTTTTTTTATGGTTTTTATAGTGAAATTGTTGAGTTTTTCTAATTTGGAACTTATTTAAATGGATTCTACAATGAAATTGTTGAGTTTTTTAACTTGGAACTTTATTTTATGGTATTTAGAGTGAAATTGAAGATTTTATTAACTTGGAAATGTTTTATGGTTTTTATAGTGAATTTGTTGAGTTTTTTAAATTGGAAATGTTTTATGGTTTTTATAGTGAATTTGTTGAGTTTTTTAACTTGGAAATTTTTTATGGATTTGTGAAATTATTGAGTTTTTTTAACTTGGAACTTTTTTTTATGGTTTTTATAGTGAAATTGTTGTGTTTTCTAATTTGGAACTGATTTAAATGGTTTTTATAGTTAAATATTTGAGTTTTTTTTCACTTGGAACTTTTTTTTTATGGTTTTTATAGTGAAATTGTTGAGTTTTTTTAACTTGAAACTTTTTATTTTATGATTTTTATTGTGAAATTGTTGAGTTTTTTTAGCTTGGAACTTATTTAAATGGTTTTAATAGTGAAATTGTTGAGTTTTTTTAACTTGGATCTTTTTTATGGTTTTTATAGTGAATTTGTTGAGTTTTTTAACTTGGAACTTTATTTTATGGTTTTATAGTAAAATTGTAGAGTTTTTTAGCTTGGAAATATTTTATGGTTTTTATAGTGAATTTATTGAGTTTTTTGACTTGGAGATTTTATATGGATTAGTGAAATTGTTTAGTTTTTTTAACTTGGAACTTATTTAAATGGTTTTTAGAGTGAAATTGTTGTGTTTTTTAACTTGGAACTTTATTTTATGGTATATATCGTGAAATTGAAGAGTTTTTTAACTTGGAAATATTTTATGGTTTTTATAGTGAATTTGTTGTCTTTTTTAACTCAGAGATTTTTTTTGGATATTATAGTGAAAATGATGAGGTTTTTTAACTTGGAACTTTTTTTTATGGTTTTTATAGTGAAATTGTTGAGTTTTCTAACTTGGAACTTATTTAAATGGTTTTTACAGTGAAATTGTCGAGTTTATTTTAACTTGGAACTTTTTTTTATGGTTTTTATAGTGAAATTGTTGAGTTTTTCTAACTTGGAACTTATTTAAATGGATTCTACAATGAAATTGTTGAGTTTTTTAACTTGGAACTTTATTTTATGGTATTTAGAGTGAAATTGAAGAGTTTATTAACTTGGAAATGTTTTATGGTTTTTATAGTGAATTTGTTGAGTTTTTTAAATTGGAAATGTTTTATGGTTTTTATAGTGAATTTGTTGAGTTTTTTAACTTGGAAATTTTTATGGATTTGTGAAATTATTGAGTTTTTTTAACTTGGAACTTTTTTTTATGGTTTTTATAGTGAAATTGTTGTGTTTTCTAATTTGGAACTGATTTAAATGGTTTTTATAGTTAAATATTTGAGTTTTTTTTACTTGGAAATTTTTTTTAATGGTTTTTATAGTGAAATTGTTGAGTTTTTTAACTTGGAACTTTTTTTTATGAATTTTATTGTGACATTTTTGAGATTTTTCAACTTGGAACTTATTTAAATGGTTTTAATAGTGAAATTGTTGAGTTTTTTTAACTTGGATCTTTTTTATGGTTTTTATAGTGAATTTGTTGAGTTTTTTAACTTGGAACTTTATTTTATGGTATTTATAGTAAAATTGTAGAGATTTTTAGCTTGGAAATATTTTATGTTTTTTATAGTGAATTTGTTGAGTTTTTTAACTTGGAGATTTTATATGGATTAGTGAAATTGTTGAGTTTTTTTTAACTTGGAACTTATTTAAATGGTTTTTAGAGTGAAATTGTTGTATTTTTTAACTTGGAACTTTATTTTATGGTATTTATAGTGAAATTGAAGAGTTTTTTAACTTGGAAATATTTTATGGTTTTTATAGTGAATTTGTTGTGTTTTTTAACTCAGAGATTTTTTTTGGATACTATAGTGAAAATATTGAGGTTTTTTAACTTGGAACTTTTTTTTATGGTTTTTATAGTGAAATTTTTGAGTTTTCTAACCTGGAACTTATTTAAATGGTTTTTACAGTGAAATTGTCGAGTTTATTTAACTTGGAACTTATTTAAATGGTTTTTAGAGTGAAATTGTTGAGTTTTTTTTAACTTGGAACTTTTTTTTATGGTTTTTATAGTGAAATTGTTGAGTTTTTCTAACTTGGAACTTATTTAAATGGATTCTACAATGAAATTGTTGAGTTTTTTAACTTGGAACTTTATTTTATGGTATTTAGAGTGAAATTGAAGATTTTATTAACTTGGAAATGTTTTATGGTTTTTATAGTGAATTTGTTGAGTTTTTTAAATTGGAAATGTTTTATGGTTTTTATAGTGAATTTGTTGAGTTTTTTAACTTGGAAATTTTTTATGGATTTGTGAAATTATTGAGTTTTTTTAACTTGGAACTTTTTTTTATGGTTTTTATAGTGAAATTGTTGTGTTTTCTAATTTGGAACTGATTTAAATGGTTTTTATAGTTAAATATTTGAGTTTTTTTTCACTTGGAACTTTTTTTTTATGGTTTTTATAGTGAAATTGTTGAGTTTTTTTAACTTGAAACTTTTTATTTTATGATTTTTATTGTGAAATTGTTGAGTTTTTTTAGCTTGGAACTTATTTAAATGGTTTTAATAGTGAAATTGTTGAGTTTTTTTAACTTGGATCTTTTTTATGGTTTTTATAGTGAATTTGTTGAGTTTTTTAACTTGGAACTTTATTTTATGGTTTTATAGTAAAATTGTAGAGTTTTTTAGCTTGGAAATATTTTATGGTTTTTATAGTGAATTTATTGAGTTTTTTGACTTGGAGATTTTATATGGATTAGTGAAATTGTTTAGTTTTTTTAACTTGGAACTTATTTAAATGGTTTTTAGAGTGAAATTGTTGTGTTTTTTAACTTGGAACTTTATTTTATGGTATATATCGTGAAATTGAAGAGTTTTTTAACTTGGAAATATTTTATGGTTTTTATAGTGAATTTGTTGTCTTTTTTAAATCAGAGATTTTTTTTGGATATTATAGTGAAAATGATGAGGTTTTTTAACTTGGAACTTTTTTTTATGGTTTTTATAGTGAAATTGTTGAGTTTTCTAACTTGGAACTTATTTAAATGGTTTTTACAGTGAAATTGTCGAGTTTATTTTAACTTGGAACTTTTTTTTATGGTTTTTATAGTGAAATTGTTGAGTTTTTCTAACTTGGAACTTATTTAAATGGATTCTACAATGAAATTGTTGAGTTTTTTAACTTGGAACTTTATTTTATGGTATTTAGAGTGAAATTGAAGAGTTTATTAACTTGGAAATGTTTTATGGTTTTTATAGTGAATTTGTTGAGTTTTTTAAATTGGAAATGTTTTATGGTTTTTATAGTGAATTTGTTGAGTTTTTTAACTTGGAAATTTTTATGGATTTGTGAAATTATTGAGTTTTTTTAACTTGGAACTTTTTTTTATGGTTTTTATAGTGAAATTGTTGTGTTTTCTAATTTGGAACTGATTTAAATGGTTTTTATAGTTAAATATTTGAGTTTTTTTTACTTGGAAATTTTTTTTAATGGTTTTTATAGTGAAATTGTTGAGTTTTTTAACTTGGAACTTTTTTTTATGAATTTTATTGTGACATTTTTGAGATTTTTCAACTTGGAACTTATTTAAATGGTTTTAATAGTGAAATTGTTGAGTTTTTTTAACTTGGATCTTTTTTATGGTTTTTATAGTGAATTTGTTGAGTTTTTTAACTTGGAACTTTATTTTATGGTATTTATAGTAAAATTGTAGAGATTTTTAGCTTGGAAATATTTTATGTTTTTTATAGTGAATTTGTTGAGTTTTTTAACTTGGAGATTTTATATGGATTAGTGAAATTGTTGAGTTTTTTTTAACTTGGAACTTATTTAAATGGTTTTTAGAGTGAAATTGTTGTGTTTTTTAACTTGGAACTTTATTTTATGGTATTTATAGTGAAATTGAAGAGTTTTTTAACTTGGAAATATTTTATGGTTTTTATAGTGAATTTGTTGTGTTTTTTAACTCAAAGATTTTTTTTGGATACTATAGTGAAAATATTAAGGTTTTTTAACTTGGAACTTTTTTTTATGGTTTTTATAGTGAAATTGTTGAGTTTTCTAACCTGGAACTTATTTAAATGGTTTTTACAGTGAAATTGTCGAGTTTATTTAACTTGGAACTTATTTAAATGGTTTTTAGAGTGAAATTGTTGAGTTTTTTTTAACTTGGAACTTTTTTTTTATGGTTTTTATAGTGAAATTGTTGAGTTTTTCTAACTTGGAACTTATTTAAATGGATTCTAAATGAAATTGTTGAGTTTTTTAACTTGGAACTTTATTTTATGGTATTTAGAGTGAAATTGAAGATTTTATTAACTTGGAAATGTTTTATGGTTTTTATAGTGAATTTGTTGAGTTTTTTAAATTGGAAATGTTTTATGGTTTTTATAGTGAATTTGTTGAGTTTTTTAACTTGGAAATTTTTTATGGATTTGTGAAATTATTGAGTTTTTTTAACTTGGAACTTTTTTTTATGGTTTTTATAGTGAAATTGTTGTGTTTTCTAATTTGGAACTGATTTAAATGGTTTTTATAGTTAAATATTTGAGTTTTTTTTCACTTGGAACTTTTATTTTATGGTTTTTATAGTGAAATTGTTGAGTTTTTTAACTTGGAACTTTTTATTTTATGATTTTTATTGTGAAATTGTTGAGTTTTTTTAGCTTGGAACTTATTTAAATGGTTTTAATAGTGAAATTGTTGAGTTTTTTTAACTTTGATCTTTTTTATGGTTTTTATAGTGAATTTGTTGAGTTTTTTAACTTGGAACTTTATTTTATGGTTTTATAGTAAAATTGTAGAGTTTTTTAGCTTGGAAATATTTTATGGTTTTTATAGTGAATTTGTTGAGTATTTTGACTTGGAGATTTTATATGGATTAGTGAAATTGTTGAGTTTTTTTAACTTGGAACTTATTTAAATGGTTTTTAGAGTGAAATTGTTGTGTTTTTTAACTTGGAACTTTATTTTATGGTATATATCGTGAAATTGAAGAGTTTTTTAACTTGGAAATATTTTATGGTTTTTATAGTGAATTTGTTGTCTTTTTTAACTCAGAGATTTTTTTTGGATATTATAGTGAAAATGTTGAGGTTTTTTAACTTGGAACTTTTTTTTATGGTTTTTATAGTGAAATTGTTGAGTTTTCTAACCTTGAACTTATTTAAATGGTTTTTACAGTGAAATTGTCGAGTTTATTTAACTTGGAACTTATTTAAATGGTTTTTAGAGTGAAATTGTTGAGTTTTTGTAACTTGGAACTTTTTTTTATGGTTTTTATAGTGAAATTGTTGTTTTTTTCTAACTTGGAACTTATTTAAATGGATTCTACAATGAATTTGTTGAGTTTTTTAACTTGGAACTTTATTTTATGGTATTTAGAGTGAAATTGAAGAGTTTATTAACTTGGAAATGTTTTATGGTTTTTATAGTGAATTTGTTGAGTTTTTTAAATTGGAAATGTTTTATGGTTTTTATAGTGAATTTGTTGAGTTTTTTAACTTGGAAATTTTTATGGATTTGTGAAATTATTGAGTTTTTTTAACTTGGAACTTTTTTTTATGGTTTTTATAGTGAAATTGTTGTGTTTTCTAATTTGGAACTGATTTAAATGGTTTTTATAGTTAAATATTTGAGTTTTTTTTTCACTTGGAACTTTTTTTTAATGGTTTTTATAGTGAAATTGTTGAGTTTTTTTAACTTGGAACTTTTTTTTATGATTTTTATTGTGATATTTTTGAGTTTTTTCAACTTGGAACTTATTTAAATGGTTTTAATAGTGAACTTGTTGAGTTTTTTTAACTTGGATCTTTTTTATGCTTTTTATAGTGAATTTGTTGTGTTTTTTAACTTGGAACTTTATTTTATGGTATTTATAGTAAAATTGTAGAGATTTTTAGCTTGGAAATATTTTATGTTTTTTATAGTGAATTTGTTGAGTTTTTTTAACTTGGAGATTTTATATGGATTAGTGAAATTGTTGAGTTTTTTTTAACTTGGAACTTATTTAAATGGTTTTTAGAGTGAAATTGTTGTGTTTTTTAACTTGGAACTTTATTTTATGGTATATATATCGTGAAATTGAAGAGTTTTTTAACTTGGAATATTTTATGGTTTTTATAGTGAATTTGTTGTCTTTTTTAACCCAAAGATTTTTTTTGGATATTATAGTGAAAAATGTTGAGGTTTTTTAACTTGGAACTTTTTTTTATGGTTTTTATAGTGAAATTGTTGAGTTTTCTAACCTGGAACTTATTTAAATGGTTTTTACAGTGAAATTGTCGAGTTTATTTAACTTGGAACTTATTTAAATGGTTTTTAGAGTGAAATTGTTGAGTTTTATTTAACTTGGAACTTTTTTTTATGGTTTTTATAGTGAAATTGTTGAGTTTTTCTAACTTGGAACTTATTTAAATGGATTCTACAATGATATTGTTGAGTTTTTTAACTTGGAACTTTATTTTATGGTATTTAGAGTGAAATTGAAGAGTTTATTAACTTGGAAATGTTTTATGGTTTTTATAGTGAATTTGTTGAGTTTTTTAAATTGGAAATGTTTTATGGTTTTTATAGTGAATTTGTTGAGTTTTTTAACTTGGAAATTTTTATGGATTTGTGAAATTATTGAGTTTTTTTAACTTGGAACTTTTTTTTATGGTTTTTATAGTGAAATTGTTGTGTTTTCTAATTTGGAACTGATTTAAATGGTTTTTATAGTTAAATATTTGAGTTTTTTTTCACTTGAAACTTTTTTTTATGGTTTTTATAGTGAAATTGTTGTGTTTTTTTAACTTGGAACTTTTTTTTATGATTTTTATTGTGATATTTTTGAGTTTTTTCAACTTGGAACTTATTTAAATGGTTTTAATAGTGAAATTGTTGAGTTTTTTTAACTTGGATCTTTTTTATGGTTTTTATAGTGAATTTGTTGAGTTTTTTAACTTGGAACTTTATTTTATGGTATTTATAGTAAAATTGTAGAGATTTTTAGCTTGGAAATATTTTATGTTTTTTATAGTGAATTTGTTGAGTTTTTTAACTTGGAGATTTTATATGGATTAGTGAAATTGTTGAGTTTTTTTTAACTTGGAACTTATTTAAATGGTTTTTAGAGTGAAATTGTTGTGTTTTTTAACTTGGAACTTTATTTTATGGTATTTATAGTGAAATTGAAGAGTTTTTTAACTTGGAAATATTTTATGGTTTTTATAGTAAATTTGTTGTGTTTTTTAACTCAGAGATTTTTTTTGGATACTATAGTGAAAATATTGAGGTTTTTTAACTTGGAACTTTTTTTTTATGGTTTTTATAGTGAAATTGTTGAGTTTTCTAACCTGGAACTTATTTAAATGGTTTTTACAGTGAAATTGTCGAGTTTATTTAACTTTGAACTTATTTAAATGGTTTTTAGAGTGAAATTGTTGAGTTTTTTTTAACTTGGAACTTTTTTTTATGGTTTTTATAGTGAAATTGTTGAATTTTTCTAACTTGGAACTTATTTAAATGGATTCTACAATGAAATTGTTGAGTTTTTTAACTTGGAACTTTATTTTATGGTATTTAGAGTGAAATTGAAGATTTTATTAACTTGGAAATGTTTTATGGTTTTTATAGTGAATTTGTTGAGTTTTTTAAATTGGAAATGTTTTATGGTTTTTATAGTGAATTTGTTGAGTTTTTTAACTTGGAAATTTTTTATGGATTTGTGAAATTATTGAGTTTTTTTAACTTGGAACTTTTTTTTATGGTTTTTATAGTGAAATTGTTGTGTTTTCTAATTTGGAACTGATTTAAATGGTTTTTATAGTTAAATATTTGAGTTTTTTTTCACTTGGAACTTTTATTTTATGGTTTTTATAGTGAAATTGTTGAGTTTTTTAACTTGGAACTTTTTATTTTATGATTTTTATTGTGAAATTGTTGAGTTTTTTTAGCTTGGAACTTATTTAAATGGTTTCAATAGTGAAATTGTTGAGTTTTTTTAACTTGGATCTTTTTTATGGTTTTTATAGTGAATTTGTTGAGTTTTTTTAACTTGGCACTTTAATTTATGGTTTTATAGTAAAATTGTAGAGTTTTTTAGGTTGGAAATATTTTATGGTTTTTATAGTGAATTTGTTGAGTTTTTTGACTTGGAGATTTTATATGGATTAGTGAAATTGTTGAGTTTTTTTAACTTGGAACTTATTTAAATGGTTTTTAGAGTGAAATTGTTGTGTTTTTTAACTTGGAACTTTATTTTATGGTATATATCGTGAAATTGAAGAGTTTTTTAACTTGGAAATATTTTATGGGTTTTATAGTGAATTTGTTGTCTTTTTTAACTCAGATATTTTTTTTGGATATTATAGTGAAAATGTTGAGGTTTTTTAACTTGGAACTTTTTTTTTATGGTTTTTATAGTGAAATTGTTGAGTTTTCTAACCTGGAACTTATTTAAATGGTTTTTACAGTGAAATTGTCGAGTTTATTTAACTTGGAACTTATTTAAATGGTTTTTAGAGTGAAATTGTTGAGTTTTTTTTAACTTGGAACTTTTTTTTATGGTTTTTAAAGTGAAATTGTTGAGTTTTTCTAACTTGGAACTTATTTAAATGGATTCTACAATGAAATTGTTGAGTTTTTTAACTTGGAACTTTATTTTATGGTATTTAGAGTGAAATTGAAGAGTTTATTAACTTGGAAATGTTTTATGGTTTTTATAGTGAATTTGTTGAGTTTTTTAAATTGGAAATGTTTTATGGTTTTTATAGTGAATTTGTTGAGTTTTTTAACTTGGAAATGTTTATGGATTTGTGAAACTATTGAGTTTTTTTTAACTTGGAGCTTTTTTTTATGGTTTTTATAGTGAAATTGTTGTGTTTTCTAATTTGGAACTGATTTAAATGGTTTTTATAGTTAAATATTTGAGTTTTTTTTTCACTTGGAACTTTTTTTTAATGGTTTTTATAGTGAAATTGTTGAGTTTTTTTAACTTGGAACTTTTTTTTATGATTTTTATTGTGATATTTTTGAGTTTTTTCAACTTGGAACTTATTTAAATGGTTTTAATAGTGAAATTGTTGAGTTTTTTTAACTTGGATCTTTTTTATGCTTTTTATAGTGAATTTGTTGAGTTTTTTTAACTTGGAACTTTATTTTATGGTATTTATAGTAAAATTGTAGAGATTTTTAGCTTGGAAATATTTTATGTTTTTTATAGTGAATTTGTTGAGTTTTTTTAACTTGGAGATTTTATATGGATTAGTGAAATTGTTGAGTTTTTTTTAACTTGGAACTTATTTAAATGGTTTTTAGAGTGAAATTGTTGTGTTTTTTAACTTGGAACTTTATTTTATGGTATTTATAGTGAAATTGAAGAGTTTTTTAACTTGCAAATATTTTATGGTTTTTATAGTGAATTTGTTGTCTTTTTTAACCCAAAGATTTTTTTTGGATATTATAGTGAAAAATGTTGAGGTTTTTTAACTTGGAACTTTTTTTTATGGTTTTTATAGTGAAATTGTTGAGTTTTCTAACCTGGAACTTATTTAAATGGTTTTTACAGTGAAATTGTCGAGTTTATTTAACTTGGAACTTATTTAAATGGTTTTTAGAGTGAAATTGTTGAGTTTTTTTAACTTGGAACTTTTTTTTATGGTTTTTATAGTGAAATTGTTGAGTTTTTCTAACTTGGAACTTATTTAAATGGATTCTACAATGAAATTGTTGAGTTTTTTAACTTGGAACTTTATTTTATGGTATTTAGAGTGAAATTGAAGAGTTTATTAACTTGGAAATGTTTTATGGTTTTTATAGTGAATTTGTTGAGTTTTTTAAATTGGAAATGTTTTATGGTTTTTATAGTGAATTTGTTGAGTTTTTTAACTTGGAAATTTTTATGGATTTGTGAAATTATTGAGTTTTTTTAACTTGGAACTTTTTTTTATGGTTTTTATAGTGAAATTGTTGTGTTTTCTAATTTGGAACTGATTTAAATGGTTTTTATAGTTAAATATTTGAGTTTTTTTTTCACTTGGAACTTTTTTTTAATGGTTTTTATAGTGAAATTGTTGAGTTTTTTTAACTTGGAACTTTTTTTTATGATTTTTATTGTGATATTTTTGAGTTTTTTCAACTTGGAACTATTTAAATGGTTTTAATAGTGAAATTGTTGAGTTTTTTTAACTTGGATCTTTTTTATGCTTTTTATAGTGAATTTGTTGAGTTTTTTTACTTGGAACTTTATTTTATGGTATTTATAGTAAAATTGTAGAGATTTTTAGCTTGGAAATATTTTATGTTTTTTATAGTGAATTTGTTGAGTTTTTTTAACTTGGAGATTTTATATGGATTAGTGAAATTGTTGAGTTTTTTTTAACTTGGAACTTATTTAAATGGTTTTTAGAGTGAAATTGTTGTGTTTTTTAACTTGGAACTTTATTTTATGGTATTTATAGTGAAATTGAAGAGTTTTTTAACTTGCAAATATTTTATGGTTTTTATAGTGAATTTGTTGTCTTTTTTAACCCAAAGATTTTTTTTGGATATTATAGTGAAAAATGTTGAGGTTTTTTAACTTGGAACTTTTTTTTATGGTTTTTATAGTGAAATTGTTGAGTTTTCTAACCTGGAACTTATTTAAATGGTTTTTACAGTGAAATTGTCGAGTTTATTTAACTTGGAACTTATTTAAATGGTTTTTAGAGTGAAATTGTTGAGTTTTTTTAACTTGGAACTTTTTTTTATGGTTTTTATAGTGAAATTGTTGAGTTTTTCTAACTTGGAACTTATTTAAATGGATTCTACAATGAAATTGTTGAGTTTTTTAACTTGGAACTTTATTTTATGGTATTTAGAGTGAAATTGAAGAGTTTATTAACTTGGAAATGTTTTATGGTTTTTATAGTGAATTTGTTGAGTTTTTTAAATTGGAAATGTTTTATGGTTTTTATAGTGAATTTGTTGAGTTTTTTAACTTGGAAATTTTTATGGATTTGTGAAATTATTGAGTTTTTTTAACTTGGAACTTTTTTTTATGGTTTTTATAGTGAAATTGTTGTGTTTTCTAATTTGGAACTGATTTAAATGGTTTTTATAGTTAAATATTTGAGTTTTTATTTCACTTGGAACTTTTTTTTAATGGTTTTTATAGTGAAATTGTTGAGTTTTTTTAACTTGGAACTTTTTTTTATGATTTTTATTGTGATATTTTTGAGTTTTTTCAACTTGGGACTTATTTAAATGGTTTTAATAGTGAAATTGTTGAGTTTTTTTAACTTGGATCTTTTTTATGCTTTTTATAGTGAATTTGTTGAGTTTTTTTACTTGGAACTTTATTTTATGGTATTTATAGTAAAATTGTAGAGATTTTTAGCTTGGAAATATTTTATGTTTTTTATAGTGAATTTGTTGAGTTTTTTTAACTTGGAGATTTTATATGGATTAGTGAAATTGTTGAGTTTTTTTTAACTTGGAACTTATTTAAATGGTTTTTAGAGTGAAATTGTTGTGTTTTTTAACTTGGAACTTTATTTTATGGTATTTATAGTGAAATTGAAGAGTTTTTTAACTTGCAAATATTTTATGTTTTTATAGTGAATTTGTTGTCTTTTTTAACCCAAAGATTTTTTTTGGATATTATAGTGAAAAATGTTGAGGTTTTTTAACTTGGAACTTTTTTTTATGGTTTTTATAGTGAAATTGTTGAGTTTTCTAACCTGGAACTTATTTAAATGGTTTTTACAGTGAAATTGTCGAGTTTATTTAACTTGGAACTTATTTAAATGGTTTTTAGAGTGAAATTGTTGAGTTTTTTTTAACTTGGAACTTTTTTTTATGGTTTTTATAGTGAAATTGTTGAGTTTTTCTAACTTGGAACTTATTTAAATGGATTCTACAATGAAATTGTTGAGTTTTTTAACTTGGAACTTTATTTTATGGTATTTAGAGTGAAATTGAAGAGTTTATTAACTTGGAAATGTTTTATGGTTTTTATAGTGAATTTGTTGAGTTTTTTAAATTGGAAATGTTTTATGGTTTTTATAGTGAATTTGTTGAGTTTTTTAACTTGGAAATTTTTATGGATTTGTGAAATTATTGAGTTTTTTTAACTTGGAACTTTTTTTTATGGTTTTTATAGTGAAATTGTTGTGTTTTCTAATTTGGAACTGATTTAAATGGTTTTTATAGTTAAATATTTGAGTTTTTTTTCACTTGGAACTTTTTTTTATGGTTTTTATAGTGAAATTGTTGTGTTTTTTTAACTTGGAACTTTTTTTTATGATTTTTATTGTGATATTTTTGAGTTTTTTCAACTTGGAACTTATTTAAATGGTTTTAATAGTGAAATTGTTGAGTTTTTTTAACTTGGATCTTTTTTATGGTTTTTATAGTGAATTTGTTGAGTTTTTTTAACTTGGAACTTTATTTTATGGTATTTATAGTAAAATTGTAGAGATTTTTAGCTTGGAAATATTTTATGTTTTTTATAGTGAATTTGTTGAGTTTTTTAACTTGGAGATTTTATATGGATTAGTGAAATTGTTGAGTTTTTTTTAACTTGGAACTTATTTAAATGGTTTTTGAGTGAAATTGTTGTGTTTTTTAACTTGGAACTTTATTTTATGGTATTTATAGTGAAATTGAAGAGTTTTTTAACTTGGAAATATTTTATGGTTTTTATAGTGAATTTGTTGTCTTTTTTAACTCAGAGATTTTTTTTGGATACTATAGTGAAAATAAAGAGGTTTTTTAACTTGGAACTTTTTTTTATGGTTTTTATAGTGAAATTGTTGAGTTTTCTAACCTGGAACTTATTTATATGGTTTTTACAGTGAAATTGTCGAGTTTATTTAACTTGGAACTTATTTAAATGCTTTTTAGAGTGAAATTGTTGAGTTTTTTTTAACTTGGAACTTTTTTGTATGGTTTTTAGAGTGAAATTGTTGAGTTTTTCTAACTTGGAACTTATTTAAATGGATTCTACAATGAAATTGTTGAGATTTTTAACTTGGAACTTTATTTTATGGTATTTAGAGTGAAATTGAAGAGTTTATTAACTTGGAAATGTTTATGGTTTTTATAGTGAATTTGTTGAGTTTTTTAAATTGGAAATGTTTTAAGGTTTTTATAGTGAATTTGTTGAGTTGTTTAACTTGGAAATTTTTTATGGATTTGTGAAATTATTGAGTTTTTTTAACTTGGAACTTTTTTTTATGGTTTTTATAGTGAAATTGTTGTGTTTTCTAATTTGGAACTGATTTAAATGGTTTTTATAGTTAAATATTTGAGTTTTTTTTTCACTTGTAACTTTATTTTTTATGGTTTTTATAGTGAAATTGTTGAGTTTTTTTAACTTGAAACTTTTTATTTTATGATTTTTATTGTGAAATTGTTGAGTTTTTTTAGCTTGGAACTTATTTAAATGGTTTTAATAGTGAAATTGTTGAGTTTTTTTAACTTGGATCTTTTTTATGGTTTTTATAGTGAATTTGTTGAGTTTTTTAACTTGGAACTTTATTTTATGGTTTTATAGTAAAATTGTAGAGTTTTTTAGCTTGGAAATATTTTATGGTTTTTATAGTGAATTTGTTGAGTTTTTTGACTTGGAGATTTTATATGGATTAATGAAATTGTTTAGTTTTTTTAACTTGGAACTTATTTAAATGGTTTTTAGAGTGAAATTGTTGTGTTTTTTAACTTGGAACTTTATTTTTCGGTATATATCGTGAAATTGAAGAGTTTTTTAATTTGGAAATATTTTATGGTTTTTATAGTGAATTTGTTGTCTTTTTTAACTCAGAGATTTTTTTTGGATATTATAGTGAAAATGTGTAGGTTTTTTAACTTGGAACTTTTTTTTATGGTTTTTATAGTGAAATTGTTGAGTTTTCTAACTTGGAACTTATTTAAATGGTTTTTACAGTGAAATTGTCGAGTTTATTTTAACTTGGAACTTTTTTTTATGGTTTTTATAGTGAAATTGTTGAGTTTTTCTAACTTGGAACTTATTTAAATGGATTCTACAATGAAATTGTTGAGTTTTTTAACTTGGAACATTATTTTATGGTATTTAGAGTGAAATTGAAGAGTTTATTAACTTGGAAATGTTTTATGGTTTTTATAGTGAATTTGTTGAGTTTTTTAAATTGGAAATGTTTTATGGTTTTTATAGTGAATTTGTTGAGTTTTTTAACTTGGAAATTTTTATGGATTTGTGAAATTATTGAGTTTTTTTAACTTGGAACTTTTTTTTATGGTTTTTATAGTGAAATTGTTGTGTTTTCTAATTTGGAACTGATTTAAATGGTTTTTATAGTTAAATATTTGAGTTTTTTTTACTTGGAACTTTTTTTTTATGGTTTTTATAGTGAAATTGTTGAGTTTTTTAACTTGGAACTTTTTTTTATGATTTTTATTGTGACATTTTTGAGTTTTTTCAACTTGGAACTTATTTAAATGGTTTTAATAGTGAAATTGTTGAGTTTTTTTAATTTGGATCTTTTTTATGGTTTTTATAGTGAATTTGTTGAGTTTTTTAACTTGGAACTTTATTTTATGGTATTTATAGTAAAATTGTAGAGATTTTTAGCTTGGAAATATTTTATGTTTTTTATAGTGAATTTGTTGAGTTTTTTAACTTGGAGATTTTATATGGATTAGTGAAATTGTTGAGTTTTTTTTAACTTGGAACTTATTTAAATGGTTTTTAGAGTGAAATTGTTGTGTTTTTTAACTTGGAACTTTATTTTATGGTATATATCGTGAAATTGAAGAGTTTTTTAACTTGGAAATATTTTATGGGTTTTATAGTGAATTTGTTGTCTTTTTTAACTCAAATATTTTTTTTGGATATTATAGTGAAAATGTTGAGGTTTTTTAACTTGGAACTTTTTTTATGGTTTTTATAGTGAAATTGTTGAGTTTTCTAACCTGGAACTTATTTAAATGGTTTTTACAGTGAAATTGTCGAGTTTATTTAACTTGGAACTTATTTAAATGGTTTTTAGAGTGAAATTGTTGAGTTTTTTTTAACTTGGAACTTTTTTTTATGGTTTTTATAGTGAAATTGTTGAGTTTTTCTAACTTGGAACTTATTGAAATGGATTCTACAATGAAATTGTTGAGTTATTTAACTTGGAACTTTATTTTGTGGTATTTAGAGTGAAATTGAAGAGTTTATTAACTTGGAAATGTTTTATGGTTTTTATAGTGAATTTGTTGAGTTTTTTAAATTGGAAATGTTTTATGGTTTTTATAGTGAATTTGTTGAGTTTTTTAACTTGGAAATTTTTATGGATTTGTGAAATTATTGAGTTTTTTTAACTTGGAACTCTTTTTTTTTTATGGTTTTTATAGTGAAATTGTTGTGTTTTCTAATTTGGAACTGATTTAAATGGTTTTTATAGTAAAATATTTGAGTTTTTTTTCACTTGGAACTTTTTTTTTATGGTTTTTATAGTGAAATTGTTGTGTTTTTTTAACTTGGAACTTTTTTTTATGATTTTTATTGTGATATTTTTGAGTTTTTTCAACTTGGAACTTATTTAAATGGTTTTAATAGTGAAATTGTTGAGTTTTTTAACTTGGATCTTTTTTATGGTTTTTATAGTGAATTTGTTGAGTTTTTTAACTTGGAACTTTATTTTATGGTATTTATAGTAAAATTGTCGAGATTTTTAGTTTGGAAATATTTTATGTTTTTTATAGTGAATTTGTTGAGTTTTTTAACTTGGAGATTTTATATGGATTAGTGAAATTGTTGAGTTTTTTTTAACTTGGAACTTATTTAAATGGTTTTTAGAGTGAAATTGTTGTGTTTTTTAACTTGGAACTTTATTTTATGGTATTTATAGTGAAATTGAAGAGTTTTTTAACTTGGAAATATTTTATGGTTTTTATAGTGAATTTGTTGTGTTTTTTAACTCAGAGATTTTTTTTGGATATTATAGTGAAAATATTGAGGGTTTTTAACTTGGAACTTTTTTTATGGTTTTTATAGTGAAATTGTTGAGTTTTCTAACCTGGAACTTATTTAAATGGTTTTTACAGTGAAATTGTCGAGTTTATTTAACTTGGAACTTATTTAAATGGTTTTTAGAGTGAAATTGTTGAGTTTTTTTTAAGTTAGAACTTTTTTTTATGGTTTTTATAGTGAAATTGTTGAGTTTTTCTAACTTGGAACTTATTTAAATGGATTCTACAATGAAATTGTTGAGTTTTTTTAACTTGGAACTTTATTTTATGGTATTTATAGTGAAATTGAAGAGTTTATTAACTTGGAAATGTTTTATGGTTTTTATAGTGAATTTGTTGAGTTTTTTAAATTGGAAATGTTTTATGGTTTTTATAGTGAATTTGTTGAGTTTTTTAACTTTGAAATTTTTTATGGATTTGTGAAATTATTGAGTTTTTTTAACTTGGAACTTTTTTTTTATGGCTTTTATAGTGAAATTGTTGTGTTTTCTAATTTGGAACTGATTTAAATGGTTTTTATAGTAAAATATTTGAGTTTTTTTTCACTTGGAACTTTTTTTAATGGTTTTTATAGTGAAATTGTTGAGATTTTTTAACTTGGAACTTTTTATTTTATGATTTTTATTGTGAAATTGTTGAGTTTTTTTAGCTTGGAACTTATTTAAATGGTTTTAATAGTGAAATTGTTGAGTTTTTTTAACTTTGATCTTTTTTATGGTTTTTATAGTGAATTTGTTGAGTTTTTTTAACTTGGAACTTTATTTTATGGTTTTATAGTAAAATTGTAGAGTTTTTTAGCTTGGAAATATTTTATGGTTTTTATAGTGAATTTGTTGAGTATTTTGACTTGGAGATTTTATATGGATTAGTGAAATTGTTGAGTTTTTTTAACTTGGAACTTATTTAAATGGTTTTTAGAGTGAAATTGTTGTGTTTTTTAACTTGTAACTTTATTTTATGGTATATATCGTGAAATTGAAGAGTTTTTTAACTTGGAAATATTTTATGTTTTTTATAGTGAATTTGTTGTCTTTTTTAATTCAGATATTTTTTTTGGATATTATAGTGAAAATGTTGAGGTTTTTTAACTTGGAACTTTTTTTAATGGTTTTTATAGTGAAATTGTTGAGTTTTCTAACCTGGAACTTACTTAAATGGTTTTTACAGTGAAATTGTCGAGTTTATTTAACTTGGAACTTATTTAAATGGTTTTTAGAGTGAAATTGTTGAGTTTTTTTTAACTTGGAACTTTTTTGTATGGTTTTTATAGTGAAATTGTTGAGTTTTTCTAACTTGGAACTTATTTAAATGGATTCTACAATGAAATTGTTGAGTTTTTTAACTTGGAACTTTATTTTATGGTATTTAGAGTGAAATTGAAGAGTTTATTAACTTGGAAATGTTTTATGGTTTTTATAGTGAATTTGTTGAGTTGTTTAACTTGGAAATTTTTTATGGATTTGTGAAATTATTGAGTTTTTTTAACTTGGAACTTTTTTTTTATGGTTTTTATAGTGAAATTGTTGTGTTTTCTAATTTGGAACTGATTTAAATGGTTTTTATAGTTAAATATTTGAGTTTTTTTTTCACTTGGAACTTTATTTTTTATGGTTTTTATAGTGAAATTGTTGAGTTTTTTTAACTTGAAACTTTTTATTTTATGATTTTTATTGTGAAATTGTTGAGTTTTTTTAGCTTGGAACTTATTTAAATGGTTTTAATAGTGAAATTGTTGAGTTTTTTTAACTTGGATCTTTTTTATGGTTTTTATAGTGAATTTGTTGAGTTTTTTTAACTTGGAACTTTATTTTATGGTTTTATAGTAAAATTGTAGAGTTTTTTAGCTTGGAAATATTTTATGGTTTTTATAGTGAATTTGTTGAGTTTTTTGACTTGGAGATTTTATATGGATTAGTGAAATTGTTTAGTTTTTTTAACTTGGAACTTATTTAAATGGTTTTTAGAGTGAAATTGTTGTGTTTTTTAACTTGGAACTTTATTTTATGGTATTTATAGTGAAATTGAAGAGTTTTTTAACTTGGAAATATTTTATGGTTTTTATAGTGAATTTGTTGTCTTTTTTAACCCAAAGATTTTTTTTGGATATTATAGTGAAAATGTTGAGGTTTTTTAACTTGGAACTTTTTTTTTTATGGTTTTTATAGTGAAATTGTTGAGTTTTCTAACCTGGAACTTATTTAAATGGTTTTTACAGTGAAATTGTCGAGTTTATTTAACTTGGAACTTATTTAAATGGTTTTTAGAGTGAAATTGTTGAGTTTTTTTTAACTTGGAACTTTTTTTTATGGTTTTTATAGTGAAATTGTTGAGTTTTTCTAACTTGGAACTTATTTAAATGGATTCTACAATGAAATTGTTGAGTTTTTTAACTTGGAACTTTATTTTATGGTATTTAGAGTGAAATTGAAGAGTTTATTAACTTGGAAATGTTTTATGGTTTTTATAGTGAATTTGTTGAGTTTTTTAAATTGGAAATGTTTTATGGTTTTTATAGTGAATTTGTTGAGTTTTTTAACTTGGAAATTTTTATGGATTTGTGAAATTATTGAGTTTTTTTAACTTGGAACTTTTTTTTATGGTTTTTATAGTGAAATTGTTGTGTTTTCTAATTTGGAACTGATTTAAATGGTTTTTATAGTTAAATATTTGAGTTTTTTTTCACTTGGAACTTTTTTATTATGGTTTTTATAGTGTAATTGTTGAGGTTTTTTAACTTGGAACTTTTTATTTTATGATTTTTATTGTGAAATTGTTGAGTTTTTTTAGCTTGGAACTTATTTAAATGGTTTTAATAGTGAAATTGTTGAGTTTTTTTAACTTTGATCTTTTTTATGGTTTTTATATTGAATTTGTTGAGTTTTTTAACTCGGAACTTTATTTTATGGTTTTATAGTAAAATTGTAGAGTTTTTTAGCTTGGAAATATTTTATGGTTTTTATAGTGAATTTGTTGAGTATTTTGACTTGGAGATTTTATATGGATTAGTCAAATTGTTGAGTTTTTTTAACTTGGAACTTATTTAAATGGTTTTTAGAGTGAAATTGTTGTGTTTTTTTAACTTGGAACTTTATTTTATGGAATATATCGTGAAATTGAAGAGTTTTTTAACTTGGAAATATTTTATGGTTTTTATAGTGAATTTGTTGTCTTTTTTAATCCAAAGATTTTTTTTGGATATTATAGTGAAAATGTTGAGGTTTTTTAACTTGGAACTTTTTTTTTATGGTTTTTATAGTGAAATTGTTGAGTTTTCTAATCTGGAACTTATTTAAATGGTTTTTACATTGAAATTGTCGAGTTTATTTAACTTGGAACTTATTTAAATGGTTTTTAGAGTGAAATTGTTGAGTTTTTTTTAACTTGGAACTTTTTTTTATGGTTTTTATAGTGAAATTGTTGAGTTTTTCTAACTTGGAACTTATTTAAATGGATTCTACAATGAAATTGTTGAGTTTTTTAACTTGGAACTTTATTTTATGGTATTTAGAGTGAAATTGAAGAGTTTATTAACTTGGAAATGTTTTATGGTTTTTATAGTGAATTTGTTGAGTTTTTTAAATTGGAAATGTTTTATGGTTTTTATAGTGAATTTGTTGAGTTTTTTAACTTGGAAATTTTTATGGATTTGTGAAATTATTGAGTTTTTTTAACTTGGAACTTTTTTTTTATGGCTTTTATAGTGAAATTGTTGTGTTTTCTAATTTGGAACTGATTTAAATGGTTTTTATAGTAAAATATTTAAGTTTTTTTTCACTTGGAACTTTTTTATTATGGTTTTTATAGTGTAATTGTTGAGGTTTTTTAACTTGGAACTTTTTATTTTATGATTTTTATTGTGAAATTGTTGAGTTTTTTTAGCTTGGAACTTATTTAAATGGTTTTAATAGTGAAATTGTTGAGTTTTTTTAACTTTGATCTTTTTTATGGTTTTTATATTGAATTTGTTGAGTTTTTTAACTCGGAACTTTATTTTATGGTTTTATAGTAAAATTTGAGAGTTTTTTAGCTTGGAAATATTTTATGGTTTTTATAGTGAATTTGTTGAGTATTTTGACTTGGAGATTTTATATGGATTAGTCAAATTGTTGAGTTTTTTTAACTTGGAACTTATTTAAATGGTTTTTAGAGTGAAATTGTTGTGTTTTTTAACTTGGAACTTTATTTTATGGAATATATCGTGAAATTGAAGAGTTTTTTAACTTGGAAATATTTTATGGTTTTTATAGTGAATTTGTTGTCTTTTTTAATCAAAAGATTTTTTTTGGATATTATAGTGAAAATGTTGAGGTTTTTTAACTTGGAACTTTTTTTTTATGGTTTTTATAGTGAAATTGTTGAGTTTTCTAATCTGGAACTTATTTAAATGGTTTTTACATTGAAATTGTCGAGTTTATTTAACTTGGAACTTATTTAAATGGTTTTTAGAGTGAAATTGTTGAGTTTTTTTTAACTTGGAACTTTTTTTTATGGTTTTTATAGTGAAATTGTTGAGTTTTTCTAACTTGGAACTTATTTAAATGGATTCTACAATGAAATTGTTGAGTTTTTTAACTTGGAACTTTATTTTATGGTATTTAGAGTGAAATTGAAGAGTTTATTAACTTGGAAATGTTTTATGGTTTTTATAGTGAATTTGTTGAGTTTTTTAAATTGGAAATGTTTTATGGTTTTTATAGTGAATTTGTTGAGTTTTTTAACTTGGAAATTTTTATGGATTTGTGAAATTATTGAGTTTTTTTAACTTGGAACTTTTTTTTATGGTTTTTATAGTGAAATTGTTGTGTTTTCTAATTTGGAACTGATTTAAATGGTTTTTATAGTTAAATATTTGAGTTTTTTTTCACTTGGAACTTTTTTTTATGGTTTTTATAGTGAAATTGTTGAGTTTTTTTAACTTGGAACTTTTTTTTATGATTTTTATTGTGATATTTTTGAGTTTTTTCAACTTGGAACTTATTTAAATGGTTTTAATAGTGAAATTGTTGAGTTTTTTTAACTTGGATCTTTTTTATGGTTTTTATAGTGAATTTGTTGAGGTTTTTTAACTTGGAACTTTATTTTATGGTATTTATAGTAAAATTGTCGAGATTTTTAGCTTGGAAATATTTTATGTTTTTTATAGTGAATTTGTTGAGTTTTTTAACTTGGAGATTTTATATGGATTAGTGAAATTGTTGAGTTTTTTTTAACTTGGAACTTATTTAAATGGTTTTTAGAGTGAAATTGTTGTGTTTTTTAACTTGGAACTTTATTTTATGGTATTTATAGTGAAATTGAAGAGTTTTTTCACTTGGAAATATTTTATGGTTTTTATAGTGAATTTGTTGTCTTTTTTAACCCAAAGATATTTTTTGGATATTATAGTGAAAATGTTGAGGTTTTTTAACTTGGAACTTTTTTTAATGGTTTTTATAGTGAAATTGTTGAGTTTTCTAACCTGGAACTTATTTAAATGGGTTTTACAGTGAAATTGTCGAGTTTATTTAACTTGGAACTTATTTAAATGGTTTTTAGAGTGAAATTGTTGAGTTTTTTTTAACTTGGAACTTTTTTTTATGGTTTTTATAGTGAAATTGTTGAGTTTTTCTAACTTGGAACTTATTTAAATGGATTCTACAATGAAATTGTTGAGTTTTTTAACTTGGAACTTTATTTTATGGTATTTAGAGTGAAATTGAAGAGTTTATTAACTTGGAAATGTTTTATGGTTTTTATAGTGAATTTGTTGAGTTTTTTAAATTGGAAATGTTTTATGGTTTTTATAGTGAATTTGTTGAGTTTTTTAACTTTGAAATTTTTTATGGATTTGTGAAATTATTGAGTTTTTTTAACTTGGAACTTTTTTTTTATGGCTTTTATAGTGAAATTGTTGTGTTTTCTAATTTGGAACTGATTTAAATGGTTTTTATAGTAAAATATTTGAGTTTTTTTTCACATGGAACTTTTTTTAATGGTTTTTATAGTGAAATTGTTGAGATTTTTTAACTTGGAACTTTTTATTTTATGATTTTTATTGTGAAATTGTTGAGTTTTTTTAGCTTGGAACTTATTTAAATGGTTTTAATAGTGAAATTGTTGAGTTTTTTTAACTTTGATCTTTTTTATGGTTTTTATAGTGAATTTGTTGAGTTTTTTTAACTTGGAACTTTATTTTATGGTTTTATAGTAAAATTGTAGAGTTTTTTAGCTTGGAAATATTTTATGGTTTTTATAGTGAATTTGTTGAGTATTTTGACTTGGAGATTTTATATGGATTAGTGAAATTGTTGAGTTTTTTTAACTTGGAACTTATTTAAATGGTTTTTAGAGTGAAATTGTTGTGTTTTTTAACTTGGAACTTTATTTTATGGTATATATCGTGAAATTGAAGAGTTTTTTAACTTGGAAATATTTTATGGTTTTTATAGTGAATTTGTTGTCTTTTTTAACTCAGAGATTTTTTTTGGATATTATAGTGAAAATGTTGAGGTTTTTTAACTTGGAACTTTTTTTTATGGTTTTTATAGTGAAATTGTTGAGTTTTCTAACCTGGAACTTATTTAAATGGTTTTTACAGTGAAATTGTCGAGTTTATTTAACTTGGAACTTATTTAAATGGTTTTTAGAGTGAAATTGTTGAGTTTTTTTTAACTTGGAACTTTTTTGTATGGTTTTTATAGTGAAATTGTTGAGTTTTTCTAACTTGGAACTTATTTAAATGGATTCTACAATGAAATTGTTGAGTTTTTTAACTTGGAACTTTATTTTATGGTATTTAGAGTGAAATTGAAGAGTTTATTAACTTGGAAATGTTTTATGGTTTTTATAGTGAATTTGTTGAGTTGTTTAACTTGGAAATTTTTTATGGATTTGTGAAATTATTGAGTTTTTTTAACTTGGAACTTTTTTTTTATGGTTTTTATAGTGAAATTGTTGTGTTTTCTAATTTGGAACTGATTTAAATGGTTTTTATAGTTAAATATTTGAGTTTTTTTTCACTTGGAACTTTTTTTTATGGTTTTTATAGTGAAATTGTTGAGTTTTTTTAACTTGGAACTTTTTTTTATGATTTTTATTGTGATATTTTTGAGTTTTTTCAACTTGGAACTTATTTAAATGGTTTTAATAGTGAAATTGTTGAGTTTTTTTAACTTGGATCTTTTTTATGGTTTTTATAGTGAATTTGTTGAGTTTTTTAACTTGGAACTTTATTTTATGGTATTTATAGTAAAATTGTCGAGATTTTTAGCTTGGAAATATTTTATGTTTTTTATAGTGAATTTGTTGAGTTTTTTAACTTGGAGATTTTATATGGATTAGTGAAATTGTTGAGTTTTTTTTAACTTGGAACTTATTTAAATGGTTTTTAGAGTGAAATTGTTGTGTTTTTTAACTTGGAACTTTATTTTATGGTATTTATAGTGAAATTGAAGAGTTTTTTAACTTGGAAATATTTTATGGTTTTTATAGTGAATTTGTTGTCTTTTTTAACCCAAAGATTTTTTTTGGATATTATAGTGAAAATGTTGAGGTTTTTTAACTTGGAACTTTTTTTAATGGTTTTTATAGTGAAATTGTTGAGTTTTCTAACCTGGAACTTATTTAAATGGGTTTTACAGTGAAATTGTCGAGTTTATTTAACTTGGAACTTATTTAAATGGTTTTTAGAGTGAAATTGTTGAGTTTTTTTTAACTTGGAACTTTTTTTTATGGTTTTTATAGTGAAATTGTTGAGTTTTTCTAACTTGGAACTTATTTAAATGGATTCTACAATGAAATTGTTGAGTTTTTTAACTTGGAACTTTATTTTATGGTATTTAGAGTGAAATTGAAGAGTTTATTAACTTGGAAATGTTTTATGGTTTTTATAGTGAATTTGTTGAGTTTTTTAAATTGGAAATGTTTTATGGTTTTTATAGTGAATTTGTTGAGTTTTTTAACTTGGAAATTTTTTATGGATTTGTGAAATTATTGAGTTTTTTTAACTTGGAACTTTTTTTTATGGTTTTTATAGTGAAATTGTTGTGTTTTCTAATTTGGAACTGATTTAAATGGTTTTTATAGTAAAATATTTGAGTTTTTTTTCACTTGGAACTTTTTTTTTATGGTTTTTATAGTGTAATTGTTGAGGTTTTTTAACTTGGATCTTTTTATTTTATGATTTTTATTGTGATATTTTTGAGTTTTTTCAACTTGGAACTTATTTAAATGGTTTTAATAGTGAAATTGTTGAGTTTTTTTAACTTGGATCTTTTTTATGGTTTTTATAGTGAATTTGTTGAGTTTTTTAACTTGGAACTTTATTTTATGGTTTTATAGTAAAATTGTAGAGTTTTTTAGCTTGGAAATATTTTATGGTTTTTATAGTGAATTTGTTGAGTATTTTGACTTGGAGATTTTATATGGATTAGTCAAATTGTTGAGTTTTTTTAACTTGGAACTTATTTAAATGGTTTTTAGAGTGAAATTGTTGTGTTTTTTAACTTGGAACTTTATTTTATGGAATATATCGTGAAATTGAAGAGTTTTTTAACTTGGAAATATTTTATGGTTTTTATAGTGAATTTGTTGTCTTTTTTAATCCAAAGATTTTTTTTGGATATTATAGTGAAAATGTTGAGGTTTTTTAACTTGGAACTTTTTTTTTTATGGTTTTTATAGTGAAATTGTTGAGTTTTCTAATCTGGAACTTATTTAAATGGTTTTTACATTGAAATTGTCGAGTTTATTTAACTTGGAACTTATTTAAATGGTTTTTAGAGTGAAATTGTTGAGTTTTTTTTAACTTGGAACTTTTTTTTATGGTTTTTATAGTGAAATTGTTGAGTTTTTCTAACTTGGAACTTATTTAAATGGATTCTACAATGAAATTGTTGAGTTTTTTAACTTGGAACTTTATTTTATGGTATTTAGAGTGAAATTGAAGAGTTTATTAACTTGGAAATGTTTTATGGTTTTTATAGTGAATTTGTTGAGTTTTTTAAATTGGAAATGTTTTATGGTTTTTATAGTGAATTTGTTGAGTTTTTTAACTTGGAAATTTTTATGGATTTGTGAAATTATTGAGTTTTTTTAACTTGGAACTTTTTTTTATGGCTTTTATAGTGAAATTGTTGTGTTTTCTAATTTGGAACTGATTTAAATGGTTTTTATAGTAAAATATTTGAGTTTTTTTTCACTTGGAACTTTTTTTTATGGTTTTTATAGTGTAATTGTTGAGGTTTTTTAACTTGGAACTTTTTATTTTATGATTTTTATTGTGAAATTGTTGAGTTTTTTTAGCTTGGAACTTATTTAAATGGTTTTAATAGTGAAATTGTTGAGTTTTTTTAACTTTGATCTTTTTTATGGTTTTTATAGTGAATTTGTTGAGTTTTTTAACTTGGAACTTTATTTTATGGTTTTATAGTAAAATTGTAGAGTTTTTTAGCTTGGAAATATTTTATGGTTTTTATAGTGAATTTGTTGAGTATTTTGACTTGGAGATTTTATATGGATTAGTCAAATTGTTGAGTTTTTTTAACTTGGAACTTATTTAAATGGTTTTTAGAGTGAAATTGTTGTGTTTTTTAACTTGGAACTTTATTTTATGGAATATATCGTGAAATTGAAGAGTTTTTTAACTTGGAAATATTTTATGGTTTTTATAGTGAATTTGTTGTCTTTTTTAATCCAAAGATTTTTTTTGGATATTATAGTGAAAATGTTGAGGTTTTTTAACTTGGAACTGTTTTTTTTATGGTTTTTATAGTGAAATTGTTGAGTTTTCTAATCTGGAACTTATTTAAATGGTTTTTACATTGAAATTGTCGAGTTTATTTAACTTGGAACTTATTTAAATGGTTTTTAGAGTGAAATTGTTGAGTTTTTTTTAACTTGGAACTTTTTTTTATGGTTTTTATAGTGAAATTGTTGAGTTTTTCTAACTTGGAACTTATTTAAATGGATTCTACAATGAAATTGTTGAGTTTTTTAACTTGGAACTTTATTTTATGGTATTTAGAGTGAAATTGAAGAGTTTATTAACTTGGAAATGTTTTATGGTTTTTATAGTGAATTTGTTGAGTTTTTTAAATTGGAAATGTTTTATGGTTTTTATAGTGAATTTGTTGAGTTTTTTAACTTGGAAATTTTTATGGATTTGTGAAATTATTGAGTTTTTTTAACTTGGAACTTTTTTTTATGGTTTTTATAGTGAAATTGTTGTGTTTTCTAATTTGGAACTGATTTAAATGGTTTTTATAGTTAAATATTTGAGTTTTTTTTCACTTGGAACTTTTTTTTATGGTTTTTATAGTGAAATTGTTGAGTTTTTTTAACTTGGAACTTTTTTTTATGATTTTTATTGTGATATTTTTGAGTTTTTTCAACTTGGAACTTATTTAAATGGTTTTAATAGTGAAATTGTTGAGTTTTTTTAACTTGGATCTTTTTTATGGTTTTTATAGTGAATTTGTTGAGTTTTTTAACTTGGAACTTTATTTTATGGTATTTATAGTAAAATTGTCGAGATTTTTAGCTTGGAAATATTTTATGTTTTTTATAGTGAATTTGTTGAGTTTTTTAACTTGGAGATTTTATATGGATTAGTGAAATTGTTGAGTTTTATTTAACTTGGAACTTATTTAAATGGTTTTTAGAGTGAAATTGTTGTGTTTTTTAACTTGGAACTTTATTTTATGGTATTTACAGTGAAATTGAAGAGTTTTTTAACTTGGAAATATTTTATGGTTTTTATAGTGAATTTGTTGTCTTTTTTAACCCAAAGATATTTTTTGGATATTATAGTGAAAATGTTGAGGTTTTTTAACTTGGAACTTTTTTTAATGGTTTTTATAGTGAAATTGTTGAGTTTTCTAACCTGGAACTTATTTAAATGGGTTTTACAGTGAAATTGTCGAGTTTATTTAACTTGGAACTTATTTAAATGGTTTTTAGAGTGAAATTGTTGAGTTTTTTTTAACTTGGAACTTTTTTTTATGGTTTTTATAGTGAAATTGTTGAGTTTTTCTAACTTGGAACTTATTTAAATGGATTCTACAATGAAATTGTTGAGTTTTTTAACTTGGAACTTTATTTTATGGTATTTAGAGTGAAATTGAAGAGTTTATTAACTTGGAAATGTTTTATGGTTTTTATAGTGAATTTGTTGAGTTTTTTAAATTGGAAATGTTTTATGGTTTTTATAGTGAATTTGTTGAGTTTTTTAACTTGGAAATTTTTATGGATTTGTGAAATTATTGAGTTTTTTTAACTTGGAACTTTTTTTTATGGCTTTTATAGTGAAATTGTTGTGTTTTCTAATTTGGAACTGATTTAAATGGTTTTTATAGTAAAATATTTGAGTTTTTTTTCACTTGGAACTTTTTTTTTATGGTTTTTATAGTGTAATTGTTGAGGTTTTTTAACTTGGAACTTTTTATTTTATGATTTTTATTGTCAAATTGTTGAGTTTTTTTAGCTTGGAACTTATTTAAATGGTTTTAATAGTGAAATTGTTGAGTTTTTTTAACTTTGATCTTTTTTATGGTTTTTATAGTGAATTTGTTGAGTTTTTTAACTTGGAACTTTATTTTATGGTTTTATAGTAAAATTGTAGAGTTTTTTAGCTTGGAAATATTTTATGGTTTTTATAGTGAATTTGTTGAGTATTTTGACTTGGAGATTTTATATGGATTAGTCAAATTGTTGAGTTTTTTTAACTTGGAACTTATTTAAATGGTTTTTAGAGTGAAATTGTTGTGTTTTTTAACTTGGAACTTTATTTTATGGAATATATCGTGAAATTGAAGAGTTTTTTAACTTGGAAATATTTTATGGTTTTTATAGTGAATTTGTTGTCTTTTTTAATCCAAAGATTTGTTTTGGATATTATAGTGAAAATGTTGAGGTTTTTTAACTTGGAACTTTTTTTTTTATGGTTTTTATAGTGAAATTGTTGAGTTTTCTAATCTGGAACTTATTTAAATGGTTTTTACATTGAAATTGTCGAGTTTATTTAACTTGGAACTTATTTAAATGGTTTTTAGAGTGAAATTGTTGAGTTTTTTTTAACTTGGAACTTTTTTTTATGGTTTTTATAGTGAAATTGTTGAGTTTTTCTAACTTGGAACTTATTTAAATGGATTCTACAATGAAATTGTTGAGTTTTTTAACTTGGAACTTTATTTTATGGTATTTAGAGTGAAATTGAAGAGTTTATTAACTTGGAAATGTTTTATGGTTTTTATAGTGAATTTGTTGAGTTTTTTAAATTGGAAATGTTTTATGGTTTTTATAGTGAATTTGTTGAGTTTTTTAACTTGGAAATTTTTATGGATTTGTGAAATTATTGAGTTTTTTTAACTTGGAACTTTTTTTTATGGTTTTTATAGTGAAATTGTTGTGTTTTCTAATTTGGAACTGATTTAAATGGTTTTTATAGTAAAATATTTGAGTTTTTTTTCACTTGGAACTTTTTTTTATGGTTTTTATAGTGAAATTGTTGAGTTTTTTTAACTTGGAACTTTTTTTTATGATTTTTATTGTGATATTTTTGAGTTTTTTCAACTTGGAACTTATTTAAATGGTTTTAATAGTGAAATTGTTGAGTTTTTTTAACTTGGATCTTTTTTATGGTTTTTATAGTGAATTTGTTGAGTTTTTTAACTTGGAACTTTATTTTATGGTATTTATAGTAAAATTGTCGAGATTTTTAGCTTGGAAATATTTTATGTTTTTTATAGTGAATTTGTTGAGTTTTTTAACTTGGAGATTTTATATGGATTAGTGAAATTGTTGAGTTTTTTTTAACTTGGAACTTATTTAAATGGTTTTTAGAGTGAAATTGTTGTGTTTTTTAACTTGGAACTTTATTTTATGGTATTTATAGTGAAATTGAAGAGTTTTTTAACTTGGAAATATTTTATGGTTTTTATAGTGAATTTGTTGTCTTTTTTAACCCAAAGATATTTTTTGGATATTATAGTGAAAATGTTGAGGTTTTTTAACTTGGAACTTTTTTTAATGGTTTTTATAGTGAAATTGTTGAGCTTTCTAACCTGGAACTTATTTAAATGGTTTTTACAGTGAAATTGTCGAGTTTATTTAACTTGGAACTTATTTAAATGGTTTTTAGAGTGAAATTGTTGAGTTTTTTTTAACTTGGAACTTTTTTTTATGGTTTTTATAGTGAAATTGTTGAGTTTTTCTAACTTGGAACTTATTTAAATGGATTCTACAATGAAATTGTTGAGTTTTTTAACTTGGAACTTTATTTTATGGTATTTAGAGTGAAATTGAAGAGTTTATTAACTTGGAAATGTTTTATGGTTTTTATAGTGAATTTGTTGAGTTTTTTAAATTGGAAATGTTTTATGGTTTTTATAGTGAATTTGTTGAGTTTTTTAACTTGGAAATTTTTATGGATTTGTGAAATTATTGAGTTTTTTTAACTTGGAACATTTTTTTATGGCTTTTATAGTGAAATTGTTGTGTTTTCTAATTTGGAACTGATTTAAATGGTTTTTATAGTAAAATATTTGAGTTTTTTTTCACTTGGAACTTTTTTTTTATGGTTTTTATAGTGTAATTGTTGAGGTTTTTTAACTTGGAACTTTTTATTTTATGATTTTTATTGTGAAATTGTTGAGTTTTTTTAGCTTGGAACTTATTTAAATGGTTTTAATAGTGAAATTGTTGAGTTTTTTTAACTTTGATCTTTTTTATGGTTTTTATAGTGAATTTGTTGAGTTTTTTAACTTGGAACTTTATTTTATGGTTTTATAGTAAAATTGTAGAGTTTTTTAGCTTGGAAATATTTTATGGTTTTTATAGTGAATTTGTTGAGTATTTTGACTTGGAGATTTTATATGGATTAGTCAAATTGTTGAGTTTTTTTAACTTGGAACTTATTTAAATGGTTTTTAGAGTGAAATTGTTGTGTTTTTTAACTTGGAACTTTATTTTATGGAATATATCGTGAAATTGAAGAGTTTTTTAACTTGGAAATATTTTATGGTTTTTATAGTGAATTTGTTGTCTTTTTTAATCCAAAGATTTTTTTTGGATATTATAGTGAAAATGTTGAGGTTTTTTAACTTGGAACTTTTTTTTTTATGGTTTTTATAGTGAAATTGTTGAGTTTTCTAATCTGGAACTTATTTAAATGGTTTTTACATTGAAATTGTCGAGTTTATTTAACTTGGAACTTATTTAAATGGTTTTTAGAGTGAAATTGTTGAGTTTTTTTTAACTTGGAACTTTTTTTTATGGTTTTTATAGTGAAATTGTTGAGTTTTTCTAACTTGGAACTTATTTAAATGGATTCTACAATGAAATTGTTGAGTTTTTTAACTTGGAACTTTATTTTATGGTATTTAGAGTGAAATTGAAGAGTTTATTAACTTGGAAATGTTTTATGGTTTTTATAGTGAATTTGTTGAGTTTTTTAAATTGGAAATGTTTTATGGTTTTTATAGTGAATTTGTTGAGTTTTTTAACTTGGAAATTTTTATGGATTTGTGAAATTATTGAGTTTTTTTAACTTGGAACTTTTTTTTATGGTTTTTATAGTGAAATTGTTGTGTTTTCTAATTTGGAACTGATTTAAATGGTTTTTATAGTTAAATATTTGAGTTTTTTTTCACTTGGAACTTTTTTTTATGGTTTTTATAGTGAAATTGTTGAGTTTTTTTAACTTGGAACTTTTTTTTATGATTTTTATTGTGATATTTTTGAGTTTTTTCAACTTGGAACTTATTTAAATGGTTTTAATAGTGAAATTGTTGAGTTTTTTTAACTTGGATCTTTTTTATGGTTTTTATAGTGAATTTGTTGAGTTTTTTAACTTGGAACTTTATTTTATGGTATTTATAGTAAAATTGTCGAGATTTTTAGCTTGGAAATATTTTATGTTTTTTATAGTGAATTTGTTGAGTTTTTTAACTTGGAGATTTTATATGGATTAGTGAAATTGTTGAGTTTTTTTTAACTTGGAACTTATTTAAATGGTTTTTAGAGTGAAATTGTTGTGTTTTTTAACTTGGAACTTTATTTTATGGTATTTATAGTGAAATTGAAGAGTTTTTTAACTTGGAAATATTTTATGGTTTTTATAGTGAATTTGTTGTCTTTTTTAACCCAAAGATATTTTTTGGATATTATAGTGAAAATGTTGAGGTTTTTTAACTTGGAACTTTTTTTAATGGTTTTTATAGTGAAATTGTTGAGTTTTCTAACCTGGAACTTATTTAAATGGTTTTTACAGTGAAATTGTCGAGTTTATTTAACTTGGAACTTATTTAAATGGTTTTTAGAGTGAAATTTTTGAGTTTTTTTTAACTTGGAACTTTTTTTATGGTTTTTATAGTGAAATTGTTGAGTTTTTCTAACTTGGAACTTATTTAAATGGATTCTACAATGAAATTGTTGAGTTTTTTAACTTGGAACTTTATTTTATGGTATTTAGAGTGAAATTGAAGAGTTTATTAACTTGGAAATGTTTTATGGTTTTTATAGTGAATTTGTTGAGTTTTTTAAATTGGAAATGTTTTATGGTTTTTATAGTGAATTTGTTGAGTTTTTTAACATGGAAATTTTTATGGATTTGTGAAATTATTGAGTTTTTTTAACTTGGAACTTTTTTTTATGGCTTTTATAGTGAAATTGTTGTGTTTTCTAATTTGGAACTGATTTAAATGGTTTTTATAGTAAAATATTTGAGTTTTTTTTCACTTGGAACTTTTTTTTTATGGTTTTTATAGTGTAATTGTTGAGGTTTTTTAACTTGGAACTTTTTATTTTATGATTTTTATTGTGAAATTGTTGAGTTTTTTTAGCTTGGAACTTATTTAAATGGTTTTAATAGTGAAATTGTTGAGTTTTTTTAACTTTGATCTTTTTTATGGTTTTTATAGTGAATTTGTTGAGTTTTTTAACTTGGAACTTTATTTTATGGTTTTATAGTAAAATTGTAGAGTTTTTTAGCTTGGAAATATTTTATGGTTTTTATAGTGAATTTGTTGAGTATTTTGACTTGGAGATTTTATATGGATTAGTCAAATTGTTGAGTTTTTTTAACTTGGAACTTATTTAAATGGTTTTTAGAGTGAAATTGTTGTGTTTTTTAACTTGGAACTTTATTTTATGGAATATATCGTGAAATTGAAGAGTTTTTTAACTTGGAAATATTTTATGGTTTTTATAGTGAATTTGTTGTCTTTTTTAATCCAAAGATTTTTTTTGGATATTATAGTGAAAATGTTGAGGTTTTTTAACTTGGAACTTTTTTTTTATGGTTTTTATAGTGAAATTGTTGAGTTTTCTAATCTGGAACTTATTTAAATGGTTTTTACATTGAAATTGTCGAGTTTATTTAACTTGGAACTTATTTAAATGGTTTTTAGAGTGAAATTGTTGAGTTTTTTTTAACTTGGAACTTTTTTTTATGGTTTTTATAGTGAAATTGTTGAGTTTTTCTAACTTGGAACTTATTTAAATGGATTCTACAATGAAATTGTTGAGTTTTTTAACTTGGAACTTTATTTTATGGTATTTAGAGTGAAATTGAAGAGTTTATTAACTTGGAAATGTTTTATGGTTTTTATAGTGAATTTGTTGAGTTTTTTAAATTGGAAATGTTTTATGGTTTTTATAGTGAATTTGTTGAGTTTTTTAACTTGGAAATTTTTATGGATTTGTGAAATTATTGAGTTTTTTTAACTTGGAACTTTTTTTTATGGTTTTTATAGTGAAATTGTTGTGTTTTCTAATTTGGAACTGATTTAAATGGTTTTTATAGTTAAATATTTGAGTTTTTTTTCACTTGGAACTTTTTTTTATGGTTTTTATAGTGAAATTGTTGAGTTTTTTTAACTTGGAACTTTTTTTTATGATTTTTATTGTGATATTTTTGAGTTTTTTCAACTTGGAACTTATTTAAATGGTTTTAATAGTGAAATTGTTGAGTTTTTTTAACTTGGATCTTTTTTATGGTTTTTATAGTGAATTTGTTGAGTTTTTTAACTTGGAACTTTATTTTATGGTATTTATAGTAAAATTGTCGAGATTTTTAGCTTGGAAATATTTTATGTTTTTTATAGTGAATTTGTTGAGTTTTTTAACTTGGAGATTTTATATGGATTAGTGAAATTGTTGAGTTTTTTTTAACTTGGAACTTATTTAAATGGTTTTTAGAGTGAAATTGTTGTGTTTTTTAACTTGGAACTTTATTTTATGGTATTTATAGTGAAATTGAAGAGTTTTTTAACTTGGAAATATTTTATGGTTTTTATAGTGAATTTTTTGTCTTTTTTAACCCAAAGATATTTTTTGGATATTATAGTGAAAATGTTGAGGTTTTTTAACTTGGAACTTTTTTTAATGGTTTTTATAGTGAAATTGTTGAGTTTTCTAACCTGGAACTTATTTAAATGGTTTTTACAGTGAAATTGTCGAGTTTATTTAACTTGGAACTTATTTAAATGGTTTTTAGAGTGAAATTTTTGAGTTTTTTTTAACTTGGAACTTTTTTTTATGGTTTTTATAGTGAAATTGTTGAGTTTTTCTAACTTGGAACTTATTTAAATGGATTCTACAATGAAATTGTTGAGTTTTTTAACTTGGAACTTTATTTTATGGTATTTAGAGTGAAATTGAAGAGTTTATTAACTTGGAAATGTTTTATGGTTTTTATAGTGAATTTGTTGAGTTTTTTAAATTGGAAATGTTTTATGGTTTTTATAGTGAATTTGTTGAGTTTTTTAACTTGGAAATTTTTATGGATTTGTGAAATTATTGAGTTTTTTTAACTTGGAACTTTCTTTTATGGCTTTTATAGTGAAATTGTTGTGTTTTCTAATTTGGAACTGATTTAAATGGTTTTTATAGTAAAATATTTGAGTTTTTTTTCACTTGGAACTTTTTTTTTATGGTTTTTATAGTGTAATTGTTGAGGTTTTTTAACTTGGAACTTTTTATTTTATGATTTTTATTGTGAAATTGTTGAGTTTTTTTAGCTTGGAACTTATTTAAATGGTTTTAATAGTGAAATTGTTGAGTTTTTTTAACTTTGATCTTTTTTATGGTTTTTATAGTGAATTTGTTGAGTTTTTTAACTTGGAACTTTATTTTATGGTTTTATAGTAAAATTGTAGAGTTTTTTAGCTTGGAAATATTTTATGGTTTTTATAGTGAATTTGTTGAGTATTTTGACTTGGAGATTTTATATGGATTAGTCAAATTGTTGAGTTTTTTTAACTTGGAACTTATTTAAATGGTTTTTAGAGTGAAATTGTTGTGTTTTTTAACTTGGAACTTTATTTTATGGAATATATCGTGAAATTGAAGAGTTTTTTAACTTGGAAATATTTTATGGTTTTTATAGTGAATTTGTTGTCTTTTTTTAATCCAAAGATTTTTTTTGGATATTATAGTGAAAATGTTGAGGTTTTTTAACTTGGAACTTTTTTTTTATGGTTTTTATAGTGAAATTGTTGAGTTTTCTAATCTGGAACTCATTTAAATGGTTTTTACATTGAAATTGTCGAGTTTATTTAACTTGGAACTTATTTAAATGGTTTTTAGAGTGAAATTGTTGAGTTTTTTTTAACTTGGAACTTTTTTTTATGGTTTTTATAGTGAAATTGTTGAGTTTTTCTAACTTGGAACTTATTTAAATGGATTCTACAATGAAATTGTTGAGTTTTTAAACTTGGAACTTTATTTTATGGTATTTAGAGTGAAATTGAAGAGTTTATTAACTTGGAAATGTTTTATGGTTTTTATAGTGAATTTGTTGAGTTTTTTAAATTGGAAATGTTTTATGGTTTTTATAGTGAATTTGTTGAGTTTTTTAACTTGGAAATTTTTATGGATTTGTGAAATTATTGAGTTTTTTTAACTTGGAACTTTTTTTTATGGTTTTTATAGTGAAATTGTTGTGTTTTCTAATTTGGAACTGATTTAAATGGTTTTTATAGTTAAATATTTGAGTTTTTTTTCACTTGGAACTTTTTTTTATGGTTTTTATAGTGAAATTGTTGAGTTTTTTTAACTTGGAACTTTTTTTTATGATTTTTATTGTGATATTTTTGAGTTTTTTCAACTTGGAACTTATTTAAATGGTTTTAATAGTGAAATTGTTGAGTTTTTTTAACTTGGATCTTTTTTATGGTTTTTATAGTGAATTTGTTGAGTTTTTTAACTTGGAACTTTATTTTATGGTATTTATAGTAAAATTGTCGAGATTTTTAGCTTGGAAATATTTTATGTTTTTTATAGTGAATTTGTTGAGTTTTTTAACTTGGAGATTTTATATGGATTAGTGAAATTGTTGAGTTTTTTTTAACTTGGAACTTATTTAAATGGTTTTTAGAGTGAAATTGTTGTGTTTTTTAACTTGGAACTTTATTTTATGGTATTTATAGTGAAATTGAAGAGTTTTTTAACTTGGAAATATTTTATGGTTTTTATAGTGAATTTGTTGTCTTTTTTAACCCAAAGATATTTTTTGGATATTATAGTGAAAATGTTGAGGTTTTTTAACTTGGAACTTTTTTTAATGGTTTTTATAGTGAAATTGTTGAGTTTTCTAACCTGGAACTTATTTAAATGGTTTTTACAGTGAAATTGTCGAGTTTATTTAACTTGGAACTTATTTAAATGGTTTTTAGAGTGAAATTTTTGAGTTTTTTTTAACTTGGAACGTTTTTTTATGGTTTTTATAGTGAAATTGTTGAGTTTTTCTAACTTGGAACTTATTTAAATGGATTCTACAATGAAATTGTTGAGTTTTTTAACTTGGAACTTTATTTTATGGTATTTAGAGTGAAATTGAAGAGTTTATTAACTTGGAAATGTTTTATGGTTTTTATAGTGAATTTGTTGAGTTTTTTAAATTGGAAATGTTTTATGGTTTTTATAGTGAATTTGTTGAGTTTTTTAACTTGGAAATTTTTATGGATTTGTGAAATTATTGAGTTTTTTTAACTTGGAACTTTCTTTTATGGCTTTTATAGTGAAATTGTTGTGTTTTCTAATTTGGAACTGATTTAAATGGTTTTTATAGTAAAATATTTGAGTTTTTTTTCACTTGGAACTTTTTTTTTATGGTTTTTATAGTGTAATTGTTGAGGTTTTTTAACTTGGAACTTTTTATTTTATGATTTTTATTGTGAAATTGTTGAGTTTTTTTAGCTTGGAACTTATTTAAATGGTTTTAATAGTGAAATTGTTGAGTTTTTTTAACTTTGATCTTTTTTATGGTTTTTATAGTGAATTTGTTGAGTTTTTTAACTTGGAACTTTATTTTATGGTTTTATAGTAAAATTGTAGAGTTTTTTAGCTTGGAAATATTTTATGGTTTTTATAGTGAATTTGTTGAGTATTTTGACTTGGAGATTTTATATGGATTAGTCAAATTGTTGAGTTTTTTTAACTTGGAACTTATTTAAATGGTTTTTAGAGTGAAATTGTTGTGTTTTTTAACTTGGAACTTTATTTTATGGAATATATCGTGAAATTGAAGAGTTTTTTAACTTGGAAATATTTTATGGTTTTTATAGTGAATTTGTTGTCTTTTTTTAATCCAAAGATTTTTTTTGGATATTATAGTGAAAATGTTGAGGTTTTTTAACTTGGAACTTTTTTTTTATGGTTTTTATAGTGAAATTGTTGAGTTTTCTAATCTGGAACTTATTTAAATGGTTTTTACATTGAAATTGTCGAGTTTATTTAACTTGGAACTTATTTAAATGGTTTTTAGAGTGAAATTGTTGAGTTTTTTTTAACTTGGAACTTTTTTTTATGGTTTTTATAGTGAAATTGTTGAGTTTTTCTAACTTGGAACTTATTTAAATGGATTCTACAATGAAATTGTTGAGTTTTTTAACTTGGAACTTTATTTTATGGTATTTAGAGTGAAATTGAAGAGTTTATTAACTTGGAAATGTTTTATGGTTTTTATAGTGAATTTGTTGAGTTTTTTAAATTGGAAATGTTTTATGGTTTTTATAGTGAATTTGTTGAGTTTTTTAACTTGGAAATTTTTATGGATTTGTGAAATTATTGAGTTTTTTTAACTTGGAACTTTTTTTTATGGTTTTTATAGTGAAATTGTTGTGTTTTCTAATTTGGAACTGATTTAAATGGTTTTTATAGTTAAATATTTGAGTTTTTTTTCACTTGGAACTTTTTTTTATGGTTTTTATAGTGAAATTGTTGAGTTTTTTTAACTTGGAACTTTTTTTTATGATTTTTATTGTGATATTTTTGAGTTTTTTCAACTTGGAACTTATTTAAATGGTTTTAATAGTGAAATTGTTGAGTTTTTTTAACTTGGATCTTTTTTATGGTTTTTATAGTGAATTTGTTGAGTTTTTTAACTTGGAACTTTATTTTATGGTATTTATAGTAAAATTGTCGAGATTTTTAGCTTGGAAATATTTTATGTTTTTTATAGTGAATTTGTTGTGTTTTTTAACTTGGAGATTTTATATGGATTAGTGAAATTGTTGAGTTTTTTTTAACTTGGAACTTATTTAAATGGTTTTTAGAGTGAAATTGTTGTGTTTTTTAACTTGGAACTTTATTTCATGGTATTTATAGTGAAATTGAAGAGTTTTTTAACTTGGAAATATTTTATGGTTTTTATAGTGAATTTGTTGTCTTTTTTAACCCAAAGATATTTTTTGGATATTATAGTGAAAATGTTGAGGTTTTTTAACTTGGAACTTTTTTTAATGGTTTTTATAGTGAAATTGTTGAGTTTTCTAACCTGGAACTTATTTAAATGGTTTTTACAGTGAAATTGTCGAGTTTATTTAACTAGGAACTTATTTAAATGGTTTTTAGAGTGAAATTTTTGAGTTTTTTTTAACTTGGAACTTTTTTTTATGGTTTTTATAGTGAAATTGTTGAGTTTTTCTAACTTGGAACTTATTTAAATGGATTCTACAATGAAATTGTTGAGTTTTTTAACTTGGAACTTTATTTTATGGTATTTAGAGTGAAATTGAAGAGTTTATTAACTTGGAAATGTTTTATGGTTTTTATAGTGAATTTGTTGAGTTTTTTAAATTGGAAATGTTTTATGGTTTTTATAGTGAATTTGTTGAGTTTTTTAACTTGGAAATTTTTATGGATTTGTGAAATTATTGAGTTTTTTTAACTTGGAACTTTCTTTTATGGCTTTTATAGTGAAATTGTTGTGTTTTCTAATTTGGAACTGATTTAAATGGTTTTTATAGTAAAATATTTGAGTTTTTTTTCACTTGGAACTTTTTTTTTATGGTTTTTATAGTGTAATTGTTGAGGTTTTTTAACTTGGAACTTTTTATTTTATGATTTTTATTGTGAAATTGTTGAGTTTTTTTAGCTTGGAACTTATTTAAATGGTTTTAATAGTGAAATTGTTGAGTTTTTTTAACTTTGATCTTTTTTATGGTTTTTATAGTGAATTTGTTGAGTTTTTTAACTTGGAACTTTATTTTATGGTTTTATAGTAAAATTGTAGAGTTTTTTAGCTTGGAAATATTTTATGGTTTTTATAGTGAATTTGTTGAGTATTTTGACTTGGAGATTTTATATGGATTAGTCAAATTGTTGAGTTTTTTTAACTTGGAACTTATTTAAATGGTTTTTAGAGTGAAATTGTTGTGTTTTTTAACTTGGAACTTTATTTTATGGAATATATCGTGAAATTGAAGAGTTTTTTAACTTGGAAATATTTTATGGTTTTTATAGTGAATTTGTTGTCTTTTTTTAATCCAAAGATTTTTTTTGGATATTATAGTGAAAATGTTGAGGTTTTTTAACTTGGAACTTTTTTTTTATGGTTTTTATAGTGAAATTGTTGAGTTTTCTAATCTGGAACTTATTTAAATGGTTTTTACATTGAAATTGTCGAGTTTATTTAACTTGGAACTTATTTAAATGGTTTTTAGAGTGAAATTGTTGAGTTTTTTTTAACTTGGAACTTTTTTTTATGGTTTTTATAGTGAAATTGTTGAGTTTTTCTAACTTGGAACTTATTTAAATGGATTCTACAATGAAATTGTTGAGTTTTTTAACTTGGAACTTTATTTTATGGTATTTAGAGTGAAATTGAAGAGTTTATTAACTTGGAAATGTTTTATGGTTTTTATAGTGAATTTGTTGAGTTTTTTAAATTGGAAATGTTTTATGGTTTTTATAGTGAATTTGTTGAGTTTTTTAACTTGGAAATTTTTATGGATTTGTGAAATTATTGAGTTTTTTTAACTTGGAACTTTTTTTTATGGTTTTTATAGTGAAATTGTTGTGTTTTCTAATTTGGAACTGATTTAAATGGTTTTTATAGTTAAATATTTGAGTTTTTTTTCACTTGGAACTTTTTTTTATGGTTTTTATAGTGAAATTGTTGAGTTTTTTTAACTTGGAACTTTTTTTTATGATTTTTATTGTGATATTTTTGAGTTTTTTCAACTTGGAACTTATTTAAATGGTTTTAATAGTGAAATTGTTGAGTTTTTTTAACTTGGATCATTTTTATGGTTTTTATAGTGAATTTGTTGAGTTTTTTAACTTGGAACTTATTTAAATGGATTCTACAATGAAATTGTTGAGGTTTTTTAACTTGGAACTTTTTATTTTATGATTTTTATTGTGAAATTGTTGAGTTTTTTTAGCTTGGAACTTATTTAAATGGTTTTAATAGTGAAATTGTTGAGTTTTTTTAACTTTGATCTTTTTTATGGTTTTTATAGTGAATTTGTTGAGTTTTTTAACTTGGAACTTTATTTTATGGTTTTATAGTAAAATTGTAGAGTTTTTTAGCTTGGAAATATTTTATGGTTTTTATAGTGAATTTGTTGAGTATTTTGACTTGGAGATTTTATATGGATTAGTCAAATTGTTGAGTTTTTTTAACTTGGAACTTATTTAAATGGTTTTTAGAGTGAAATTGTTGTGTTTTTTAACTTGGAACTTTATTTTATGGTATATATCGTGAAATTGAAGAGTTTTTTAACTTGGAAATATTTTATGGTTTTTATAGTGAATTTGTTGTCTTTTTTAACTCAGAGATTTTTTTTGGATATTATAGTGAAAATGTTGAGGTTTTTTAACTTGGAACTTTTTTTTATGGTTTTTATAGTGAAATTGTTGAGTTTTCTAACCTGGAACTTATTTAAATGGTTTTTACAGTGAAATTGTCGAGTTTATTTAACTTGGAACTTATTTAAATGGTTTTTAGAGTGAAATTGTTGAGTTTTTTTAAACTTGGAACTTTTTTTTTATGGTTTTTATAGTGAAATTGTTGTTTTTTTCTAACTTGGAACTTATTTAAATGGATTCTACAATGAATTTGTTGAGTTTTTTTAACTTGGAACTTTTTTTTATGGTATTTAGAGTGAAATTGAAGCGTTTATTAACTTGGAAATGTTTTATGGTTTTTATAGTGAATTTGTTGAGTTTTTTAAATTGGAAATGTTTTATGGTTTTTATAGTGAATTTGTTGAGTTTTTTAACTTGGAAATTTTTTATGGATTTGTGAAATTATTGAGTTTTTTTAACTTGGAACTTTTTTTTATGGTTTTTATAGTGAAATTGTTGTGTTTTCTAATTTGGAACTGATTTAAATGGTTTTTATAGTTAAATATTTGAGTTTTTTTTCAATGGGAACTTTTTTTTTATGGTTTTTATAGTGAAATTGTTGAGTTTTTTTAACTTGGAACTTTTTTTTATGATTTTTATTGTGATATTTTTGAGTTTTTTCAACTTGGAATTATTTAAATGGTTTTAATAGTGAAATTGTTGAGTTTTTTAACTTGGATCTTTTTTATGCTTTTTATAGTGAATTTGTTGAGTTTTTTAACTTGGAACTTTATTTTATGGTATTTATAGTAAAATTGTAGAGATTTTTAGCTTGGAAATATTTTATGTTTTTTATAGTGAATTTGTTGAGTTTTTTTAACTTGGAGATTTTATATGGATTAGTGAAATTGTTGAGTTTTTTTTAACTTGGAACTTATTTAAATGGTTTTTAGAGTGAAATTGTTGTGTTTTTTAACTTGGAACTTTATTTTATGGTATTTATAGTGAAATTGAAGAGTTTTTTAACTTGGAAATATTTTATGGTTTTTATAGTGAATTTGTTGTCTTTTTTAATCCAAAGATTTTTTTTGGATATTATAGTGAAAATGTTGAGGTTTTTTAACTTGGAACTTTTTTTTTATGGTTTTTATAGTGAAATTGTTGAGTTTTCTAACCTGGAACTTATTTAAATGGTTTTTACATTGAAATTGTCGAGTTTATTTAACTTGGAACTTATTTAAATGGTTTTTAGAGTGAAATTGTTGAGTTTTTTTTAACTTGGAACTTTTTTTTATGGTTTTTATAGTGAAATTGTTGAGTTTTTCTAACTTGGAACTTATTTAAATGGATTCTACAATGAAATTGTTGAGTTTTTTAACTTGGAACTTTATTTTATGGTATTTAGAGTGAAATTGAAGAGTTTATTAACTTGGAAATGTTTTATGGTTTTTATAGTGAATTTGTTGAGTTTTTTAAATTGGAAATGTTTTATGGTTTTAATAGTGAATTTGTTGAGTTTTTTAACTTGGAAATTTTTATAGATTTGTGAAATTATTGAGTTTTTTTAACTTGGAACTTTTTTTTATGGTTTTTATAGTGAAATTGTTGTGTTTTCTAATTTGGAACTGATTTAAATGGTTTTTATAGTTAAATATTTGAGTTTTTTTTCACTTGGAACTTTTTTTTATGGTTTTTATAGTGAAATTGTTGAGTTTTTTTAACGTGGAACTTTTTTTTATGATTTTTATTGTGATATTTTTGAGTTTTTTCAACTTGGAACTTATTTAAATGGTTTTAATAGTGAAATTGTTGAGCTTTTTTAACTTGGATCTTTTTTATGGTTTTTATAGTGAATTTGTTGAGTTTTTTAACTTGGAACTTTATTTTATGGTATTTATAGTAAAATTGTTGAGATTTTTAGCTTGGAAATATTTTATGTTTTTTATAGTGAATTTGTTGAGTTTTTTAACTTGGAGATTTTATATGGATTAGTGAAATTGTTGAGTTTTTTTTAACTTGGAACTTATTTAAATGGTTTTATAGTGAAATTGTTGTGTTTTTTAACTTGGAACTTTATTTTATGGTATTTATAATGAAATTGAAGAGTTTTTTAACTTGGAAATATTTTATGGTTTTTATAGTGAATTTGTTGTGTTTTTTAACTCAGAGATTTTTTTTGGATATTATAGTGAAAATATTGAGGTTTTTTAACTTGGAACTTTTTTTTTATGGTTTTTATAGTGAAATTGTTGAGTTTTCTAACCTGGAACTTATTTAAATGGTTTTTACAGTGAAATTTTCGAGTTTATTTAACTTGGAACTTATTTAAATGGTTTTTAGAGTGAAATTGTTGAGATTTTTTAACTTGGAACTTTTTTTTATGGTTTTTATAGTGAAATTGTTGAGTTTTTCTAACTTGGAACTTATTTAAATGGATTCTACAATTAAATTGTTGAGTTTTTTTAACTTGGAACTTTATTCTATGGTATTTAGAGTGACATTGAAGAGTTTATTAACTTGGAAATGTTTTATGGTTTTTATAGTGAATTTGTTGAGTTTTTTAAATTGGAAATGTTTTATGGTTTTTATAGTGAATTTGTTGAGTTTTTTAACTTGGAAATTTTTATGGATTTGTGAAATTATTGAGTTTTTTTAACTTGGAACTTTTTTTTTATGGTTTTTATAGTGAAATTGTTGTGTTTTCTAATTTGGAACTGATTTAAATGGTTTTTATAGTTAAATATTTGAGTTTTTTTTCACTTGGAACTTTTTTTTATGGTTTTTATAGTGAAATTGTTGAGTTTTTTTAACTTGGAACTTTTTTTTATGATTTTTATTGTGATATTTTTGAGTTTTTTCAACTTGGAACTTATTTAAATGGTTTTAATAGTGAAATTGTTGAGCTTTTTTAACTTGGATCTTTTTTATGGTTTTTATAGTGAATTTGTTGAGTTTTTTAACTTGGAACTTTATTTTATGGTATTTATAGTAAAATTGTTGAGATTTTTAGCTTGGAAATATTTTATGTTTTTTATAGTGAATTTGTTGAGTTTTTTAACTTGGAGATTTTATATGGATTAGTGAAATTGTTGAGTTTTTTTTAACTTGGAACTTATTTAAATGGTTTTTAGAGTGAAATTGTTGTGTTTTTTAACTTGGAACTTTATTTTATGGTATTTATAATGAAATTGAAGAGTTTTTTAACTTGGAAATATTTTATGGTTTTTATAGTGAATTTGTTGTGTTTTTTAACTCAGAGATTTTTTTTGGATATTATAGTGAAAATATTGAGGTTTTTTAACTTGGAACTTTTTTTTTATGGTTTTTATAGTGAAATTGTTGAGTTTTCTAACCTGGAACTTATTTAAATGGTTTTTACAGTGAAATTGTCGAGTTTATTTAACTTGGAACTTATTTAAATGGTTTTTAGAGTGAAATTGTTGAGATTTTTTAACTTGGAACTTTTTTTTATGGTTTTTATAGTGAAATTGTTGAGTTTTTCTAACTTGGAACTTATTTAAATGGATTCTACAATGAAATTGTTGAGTTTTTTTAACTTGGAACTTTATTCTATGGTATTTAGAGTGACATTGAAGAGTTTATTAACTTGGAAATGTTTTATGGTTTTTATAGTGAATTTGTTGAGTTTTTTAAATTGGAAATGTTTTATGGTTTTTATAGTGAATTTGTTGAGTTTTTTAACTTGGAAATTTTTATGGATTTGTAAAATTATTGAGTTTTTTTAACTTGGAACTTTTTTTTATGGTTTTTATAGTGAAATTGTTGTGTTTTCTAATTTGGAACTGATTTAAATGGTTTTTATAGTTAAATATTTGAGTTTTTTTTCAATTGGAACTTTTTTTTTATGGTTTTTATAGTGAAATTGTTGAGTTTTTTTAACTTGGAACTTTTTTTTATGATTTTTATTGTGATATTTTTGAGTTTTTTCAACTTGGAATTATTTAAATGGTTTTAATAGTGAAATTGTTGAGTTTTTTAACTTGGATCTTTTTTATGCTTTTTATAGTGAATTTGTTGAGTTTTTTAACTTGGAACTTTATTTTATGGTATTTATAGTAAAATTGTAGAGATTTTTAGCTTGGAAATATTTTATGTTTTTTATAGTGAATTTGTTGAGTTTTTTTAACTTGGAGATTTTATATGGATTAGTGAAATTGTTGAGTTTTTTTTAACTTGGAACTTATTTAAATGGTTTTTAGAGTGAAATTGTTGTGTTTTTTAACTTGGAACTTTATTTTATGGTATTTATAGTGAAATTGAAGAGTTTTTTAACTTGGAAATATTTTATGGTTTTTATAGTGAATTTGTTGTCTTTTTTAATCCAAAGATTTTTTTTGGATATTATAGTGAAAATGTTGAGGTTTTTTAACTTGGAACTTTTTTTTTATGGTTTTTATAGTGAAATTGTTGAGTTTTCTAACCTGGAACTTATTTAAATGGTTTTTACATTGAAATTGTCGAGTTTATTTAACTTGGAACTTATTTAAATGGTTTTTAGAGTGAAATTGTTGAGTTTTTTTTAACTTGGAACTTTTTTTTATGGTTTTTATAGTGAAATTGTTGAGTTTTTCTAACTTGGAACTTATTTAAATGGATTCTACTATGAAATTGTTGAGTTTTTTAACTTGGAACTTTATTTTATGGTATTTAGAGTGAAATTGAAGAGTTTATTAACTTGGAAATGTTTTATGGTTTTTATAGTGAATTTGTTGAGTTTTTTAAATTGGAAATGTTTTATGGTTTTTATAGTGAATTTGTTGAGTTTTTTAACTTGGAAATTTTTATGGATTTGTGAAATTATTGAGTTTTTTTAACTTGGAACTTTTTTTTATGGTTTTTATAGTGAAATTGTTGTGTTTTCTAATTTGGAACTGATTTAAATGGTTTTTATAGTTAAATATTTGAGTTTTTTTTCACTTGGAACTTTTTTTTATGGTTTTTATAGTGAAATTGTTGAGTTTTTTTAACTTGGAACTTTTTTTATGATTTTTATTGTGATATTTTTGAGTTTTTTCAACTTGGAACTTATTTAAATGGTTTTAATAGTGAAATTGTTGAGCTTTTTTAACTTGGATCTTTTTTATGGTTTTTATAGTGAATTTGTTGAGTTTTTTAACTTGGAACTTTATTTTATGTTATTTATAGTAAAATTGTTGAGATTTTTAGCTTGGAAATATTTTATGTTTTTTATAGTGAATTTGTTGAGTTTTTTAACTTGGAGATTTTATATGGATTAGTGAAATTGTTGAGTTTTTTTTAACTTGGAACTTATTTAAATGGTTTTTAGAGTGAAATTGTTGTGTTTTTTAACTTGGAACTTTATTTTATGGTATTTATAATGAAATTGAAGAGTTTTTTAACTTGGAAATATTTTATGGTTTTTATAGTGAATTTGTTGTGTTTTTTAACTCAGAGATTTTTTTTGGATATTATAGTGAAAATATTGAGGTTTTTTAACTTGGAACTTTTTTTTTATGGTTTTTATAGTGAAATTGTTGAGTTTTCTAACCTGGAACTTATTTAAATGGTTTTTACAGTGAAATTTTCGAGTTTATTTAACTTGGAACTTATTTAAATGGTTTTTAGAGTGAAATTGTTGAGATTTTTTAACTTGGAACTTTTTTTTATGGTTTTTATAGTGAAATTGTTGAGTTTTTCTAACTTGGAACTTATTTAAATGGATTCTACAATGAAATTGTTGAGATTTTTTAACTTGGAACTTTATTCTATGGTATTTAGAGTGACATTGAAGAGTTTATTAACTTGGAAATGTTTTATGGTTTTTATAGTGAATTTGTTGAGTTTTTTAAATTGGAAATGTTTTATGGTTTTTATAGTGAATTTGTTGAGTTTTTTAACTTGGAAATTTTTATGGATTTGTGAAATTATTGAGTTTTTTTAACTTGGAACTTTTTTTTATGGTTTTTATAGTGAAATTGTTGTGATTTCTAATTTGGAACTGATTTAAATGGTTTTTATAGTTAAATATTTGAGTTTTTTTTCACTTGGAACTTTTTTTTATGGTTTTTACAGTGAAATTATTGAGTTTTTTTAACTTGGAACTTTTTTTTATGATTTTTATTGTGATATTTTTGAGTTTTTTCAACTTGGAACTTATTTAAATGGTTTTAATAGTGAAATTGTTGAGTTTTTTTAACTTGGATCTTTTTTATGGTTTTTATAGTGAATTTGTTGAGTTTTTTAACTTGGAACTTTATTTTATGTTATTTATAGTAAAATTGTCGAGATTTTTAGCTTGGAAATATTTTATGTTTTTTATAGTGAATTTGTTGAGTTTTTTAACTTGGAGATTTTATATGGATTAGTGAAATTGTTGAGTTTTGTTTAACTTGGAACTTATTTAAATGGTTTTTAGAGTGAAATTGTTGTGTTTTTTAACTTGGAACTTTATTTTATGGTATTTATAGTGAAATTGAAGAGTTTTTTAACTTGGAAATATTTTATGGTTTTTATAGTGAATTTGTTGTGTTTTTTAACTCAGAGATTTTTTTTGGATATTATAGTGAAAATATTGAGGTTTTTTAACTTGGAACTTTTTTTTATGGTTTTTATAGTGAAATTGTTGAGTTTTCTAACCTGGAACTTATTTAAATGGTTTTTACAGTGAAATTGTCGAGTTTATTTAACTTGGAACTTATTTAAATGGTTTTTAGAGTGAAATTGTTGAGTTTTTTTTAACTTGGAACTTTTTTTTATGGTTTTTATAGTGAAATTGTTGAGTTTTTCTAACTTGGAACTTATTTAAATGGATTCTACAATGAAATTGTTGAGTTTTTTAACTTGGAAATTTATTTTATGGTATTTAGAGTGAAATTGAAGAGTTTATTAACTTGGAAATGTTTTATGGTTTTTATAGTGAATTTGTTGAGTTTTTTAAATTGGAAATGTTTTATGGTTTTTATAGTGAATTTGTTGAGTTTTTTAACTTGGAAATTTTTTATGGATTTGTGAAATTATTGAGTTTTTTTAACTTGGAATTTTTTTTATGGTTTTTATAGTGAAATTGTTGTGTTTTCTAATTTGGAACTGATTTAAATGGTTTTTATAGTTAAATATTTGAGTTTTTTTTCACTTGGAACTTTTTTTTTTTATGGTTTTTATAGTGAAATTGTTGAGTTTTTTTTTTAAATTGGAACTTTTTTTTAATGATTTTTATTATGAAATTGTTGAGTTTGTTTTTTTTAAATTGGAACTTATATAAATGGTTTTAATAGTGAAATTGTTGAGTTTTTTTAACTTGGATCTTTTTTATGGTTTTTATAGTGAATTTGATGAGTTTTTTAACTTGGAACTTTATTTTATGGTATTTATAGTAAAATTGTAGAGTTTTTTAGCTTGGAAATATTTTATGGTTTTTATAGTGAATTTGTTGAGTTTTTTGACTTGGAATTTTATATGGATTAGTGAAATTGTTGAGTTTTTTTTAACTTGGAACTTATTTAAATGGTTTTAAGAGTGAAATTGTTGTGTTTTTTAACTTGGAACTTTATTTTATGGTATATATCGTGAAATTGAAGAGTTTTTTAACTTGGAAATATTTTATGGTTTTTATAGTGAATTTGTTGTCTTTTTTAACTCAGAGATTTTTTTTGGATATTATAGTGAAAATGTTGAGGTTTTTTAACTTGGAACTTTTTTTATGGTTTTTATAGTGAAATTGTTGAGTTTTCTAACCTGGAACTTATTTAAATGGTTTTTACAGTGAAATTGTCGAGTTTATTTAACTTGGAACTTATTTAAATGGTTTTTAGAGTGAAATTGTTGAGTTTTTTTTTAACTTGGAACTTTTTTTTATGGTTTTTATAGTGAAATTGTTGAGTTTTTCTAACTTGGAACTTATTTAAATGGATTCTACAATGAAATTGTTGAGTTTTTTAACTTGGAACTTTATTTTATGGTATTTAGAGTGAAATTGAAGAGTTTATTAACTTGGAAATGTTTTATGGTTTTTATAGTGAATTTGTTGAGTTTTTTAAATTGGAAATGTTTTATGGTTTTTATAGTGAATTTGTTGAGTTTTTTAACTTGGAAATTTTTTATGGATTTGTGAAATTATTGAGTTTTTTTAACTTGGAACTTTTTTTTATGGTTTTTATAGTGAAATTGTTGTGATTTCTAATTTGGAACTGATTTAAATGGTTTTTATAGTTAAATATTTGAGTTTTTTTTCACTTGGAACTTTTTTTTATGGTTTTTACAGTGAAATTATTGAGTTTTTTTAACTTGGAACTTTTTTTTATGATTTTTATTGTGATAGTTTTGAGTTTTTTCAACTTGGAACTTATTTAAATGGTTTTAATAGTGAAATTGTTGAGTTTTTTTAACTTGGATCTTTTTTATGGTTTTTATAGTGAATTTGTTGAGTTTTTTAACTTGGAACTTTATTTTATGTTATTTATAGTAAAATTGTCGAGATTTTTAGCTTGGAAATATTTTATGTTTTTTATAGTGAATTTGTTGAGTTTTTTAACTTGGAGATTTTATATGGATTAGTGAAATTGTTGAGTTTTGTTTAACTTGGAACTTATTTAAATGGTTTTTAGAGTGAAATTGTTGTGTTTTTTAACTTGGAACTTTATTTTATGGTATTTATAGTGAAATTGAAGAGTTTTTTAACTTGGAAATATTTTATGGTTTTTATAGTGAATTTGTTGTGTTTTTTAACTCAGAGATTTTTTTTGGATATTATAGTGAAAATATTGAGGTTTTTTAACTTGGAACTTTTTTTTATGGTTTTTATAGTGAAATTGTTGAGTTTTCTAACCTGGAACTTATTTAAATGGTTTTTACAGTGAAATTGTCGAGTTTATTTAACTTGGAACTTATTTAAATGGTTTTTAGAGTGAAATTGTTGAGTTTTTTTTAACTTGGAACTTTTTTTTATGGTTTTTATAGTGAAATTGTTGAGTTTTTCTAACTTGGAACTTATTTAAATGGATTCTACAATGAAATTGTTGAGTTTTTTAACTTGGAAATTTATTTTATGGTATTTAGAGTGAAATTGAAGAGTTTATTAACTTGGAAATGTTTTATGGTTTTTATAGTGAATTTGTTGAGTTTTTTAAATTGGAAATGTTTTATGGTTTTTATAGTGAATTTGTTGAGTTTTTTAACTTGGAAATTTTTTATGGATTTGTGAAATTATTGAGTTTTTTTAACTTGGAATTTTTTTTATGGTTTTTATATTGAAATTGTTGTGTTTTCTAATTTGGAACTGATTTAAATGGTTTTTATAGTTAAATATTTGAGTTTTTTTTCACTTGGAACTTTTTTTTTTATGGTTTTTATAGTGAAATTGTTGAGTTTTTTTTTTAAATTGGAACTTTTTTTTAATGATTTTTATTATGAAATTGTTGAGTTTTTTTTTTTTAAATTGGAACTTATATAAATGGTTTTAATAGTGAAATTGTTGAGTTTTTTTAACTTGGATCTTTTTTATGGTTTTTATAGTGAATTTGATGAGTTTTTTAACTTGGAACTTTATTTTATGGTATTTATAGTAAAATTGTAGAGTTTTTTAGCTTGGAAATATTTTATGGTTTTTATAGTGAATTTGTTGAGTTTTTTGACTTGGAATTTTATATGGATTAGTGAAATTGTTGAGTTTTTTTTAACTTGGAACTTATTTAAATGGTTTTAAGAGTGAAATTGTTGTGTTTTTTAACTTGGAACTTTATTTTATGGTATATATCGTGAAATTGAAGAGTTTTTTAACTTGGAAATATTTTATGGTTTTTATAGTGAATTTGTTGTCTTTTTTAACTCAGAGATTTTTTTTGGATATTATAGTGAAAATGTTGAGGTTTTTTAACTTGGAACTTTTTTTATGGTTTTTATAGTGAAATTGTTGAGTTTTCTAACCTGGAACTTATTTAAATGGTTTTTACAGTGAAATTGTCGAGTTTATTTAACTTGGAACTTATTTAAATGGTTTTTAGAGTGAAATTGTTGAGTTTTTTTTTAACTTGGAACTTTTTTTTATGGTTTTTATAGTGAAATTGTTGAGTTTTTCTAACTTGGAACTTATTTAAATGGATTCTACAATGAAATTGTTGAGTTTTTTAACTTGGAACTTTATTTTATGGTATTTAGAGTGAAATTGAAGAGTTTATTAACTTGGAAATGTTTTATGGTTTTTATAGTGAATTTGTTGAGTTTTTTAAATTGGAAATGTTTTATGGTTTTTATAGTGAATTTGTTGAGTTTTTTAACTTGGAAATTTTTTATGGATTTGTGAAATTATTGAGTTTTTTTAACTTGGAACTTTTTTTTATGGTTTTTATAGTGAAATTGTTGTGTTTTCTAATTTGGAACTGATTTAAATGGTTTTTATAGTTAAATATTTGAGTTTTTTTTCACTTGGAACTTTTTTTTTATGGTTTTTATAGTGAAATTGTTGAGTTTTTTTTTTTAAATTGGAACTTTTTTTTAATGATTTTTATTGTGAAATTGTTGAGTTTTTTTAAATTGGAACTTATATAAATGGTTTTAATAGTGAAATTGTTGAGTTTTTTTAACTTGGATCTTTTTTATGGTTTTTATAGTGAATTTGATGAGTTTTTTAACTTGGAACTTTATTTTATGGTATTTATAGTAAAATTGTAGAGTTTTTTAGCTTGGAAATATTTTATTGGTTTTATAGTGAATTTGTTGAGTTTTTTGACTTCGAGATTTTATATGGATTAGTGAAATTGTTGAGTTTTTTTTAACTTGGAACTTATTTAAATGGTTTTTAGAGTGAAATTGTTGTGTTTTTTAACTTGTAACTTTATTTCATGGTATATATCGTGAAATTGAAGAGTTTTTTAACTTGGAAATATTTTATGGTTTTTATAGTGAAATTGTTGAGTTTTTTGACTTGGAGATTTTATATGGATTAGTGAAATTGTTGAGTTTTTTTTAACTTGGAACTTATTTAAATGGTTTTTAGAGTGAAATTGTTATGTTTTTTAACTTGGAACTTTATTTTATGGTATATATCGTGAAATTGAAGAGTTTTTTAACTTGGAAATATTTTATGGTTTTTATAGTGAATTTGTTGTCTTTTTTAACTCAGAGATTTTTTTTGGATATTATAGTGAAAATGTTGAGGTTTTTTAACTTGGAACTTTTTTTATGGTTTTTATAGTGAAATTGTTGAGTTTTCTAACCTGGAACTTATTTAAATGGTTTTTACAGTGAAATTGTCGAGTTTATTTTACTTGGAACTTATTTAAATGGTTTTTAGAGTGAAATTGTTGAGTTTTTTTTAACTTGGAACTTTTTTTTATGGTTTTTATAGTGAAATTGTTGAGTTTTTCTAACTTGGAACTTATTTAAATGGATTCTACAATGAAATTGTTGAGTTTTTTAACTTGGAAATTTATTTTATGGTATTTAGAGTGAAATTGAAGAGTTTTTTAACTTTGAAATGTTTTATGGTTTTTATAGCGAATTTGTTGAGTTTTTTAAATTGGAAATGTTTTATGGTTTTTATAGTGAATTTGTTGAGTTTTTTAACTTGGAAATTTTTTATGGATTTGTGAAATTATTGAGTTTTTTTAACTTGGTACTTTTTTTTATGGTTTTTATAGTGAAATTTTTGTGTTTTCTAATTTGGAACTGATTTAAATGGTTTTTATAGTTAAATATTTGAGTTTTTTTTCACTTGGAACTTTTTTTTTATGGTTTTTATAGTGAAATTGTTGAGTTTTTTTTTTTTAAATTGGAACTTTTTTTTAATGATTTTTATTGTGAAATTGTTGAGTTTTTTTAAATTGGAACTTATATAAATGGTTTTAATAGTGAAATTGTTGAGTTTTTTTAACTTGGATCTTTTTTATGGTTTTTATAGTGAATTTGATGAGTTTTTTAACTTGGAACTTTATTTTATGGTATTTATAGTAAAATTGTAGAGTTTTTTAGCTTGGAAATATTTTATTGTTTTTATAGTGAATTTGTTGAGTTTTTTGACTTCGAGATTTTATATGGATTAGTGAAATTGTTGAGTTTTTTTTTAACTTGGAACTTATTTAAATGGTTTTTAGAGTGAAATTGTTGTGTTTTTTAACTTGGAACTTTATTTCATGGTATATATCGTGAAATTGAAGAGTTTTTTAACTTGGAAATATTTTATGGTTTTTATAGTGAAATTGTTGAGTTTTTTGACTTGGAGATTTTATATGGATTAGTGAAATTGTTGAGTTTTTTTTAACTTGGAACTTATTTAAATGGTTTTTAGAGTGAAATTGTTATGTTTTTTAACTTGGAACTTTATTTTATGGTATATATCGTGAAATTGAAGAGTTTTTTAACTTGGAAATATTTTATGGTTTTTATAGTGAATTTGTTGTCTTTTTTAACTCAGAGATTTTTTTTGGATATTATAGTGAAAATGTTGAGGTTTTTTAACTTGGAACTTTTTTTATGGTTTTTATAGTGAAATTGTTGAGTTTTCTAACCTGGAACTTATTTAAATGGTTTTTACAGTGAAATTGTCGAGTTTATTTTACTTGGAACTTATTTAAATGGTTTTTAGAGTGAAATTGTTGAGTTTTTTTTAACTTGGAACTTTTTTTTATGGTTTTTATAGTGAAATTGTTGAGTTTTTCTAACTTGGAACTTATTTAAATGGATTCTACAATGAAATTGTTGAGTTTTTTAACTTGGAAATTTATTTTATGGTATTTAGAGTGAAATTGAAGAGTTTATTAACTTGGAAATGTTTTATGGTTTTTATAGTGAATTTGTTGAGTTTTTTAAATTGGAAATGTTTTATGGTTTTTATAGTGAATTTGTTGAGTTTTTTAACTTGGAATTTTTTTATGGATTTGTGAAATTATTGAGTTTTTTTAACTTGGTACTTTTTTTTATGGTTTTTATAGTGAAATTGTTGTGTTTTCTAATTTGGAACTGATTTAAATGGTTTTTATAGTTAAATATTTGAGTTTTTTTTCACTTGGAACTTTTTTTTTTATGGTTTTTATAGTGAAATTGTTGAGTTTTTTTTTTTAAATTGGAACTTTTTTTTAATGATTTTTATTGTGAAATTGTTGAGTTTTTTTTTTAAATTGGAACTTATATAAATGGTTTTAATAGTGAAATTGTTGAGTTTTTTTAACTTGGATCTTTTTTATGGTTTTTATAGTGAATTTGATGAGTTTTTTAACTTTGAACTTTATTTTATGGTATTAATAGTAAAATTGTAGAGTTTTTTAGCTTGGAAATATTTTATTGTTTTTATAGTGAATTTGTTGAGTTTTTTGACTTGGAGATTTTATATGGATTAGTGAAATTGTTGAGTTTTTTTTAACTTGGAACTTATTTAAATGGTTTTTAGAGTGAAATTGTTGTGTTTTTTAACTTGGAACTTTATTTTATGGTATATATCGTGAAATTGAAGAGTTTTTTAACTTGGAAATATTTTATGGTTTTTATAGTGAATTTGTTGTCTTTTTTAACTCAGAGATTTGTTTTGGATATTATAGTGAAAATGTTGAGGTTTTTTAACTTGGAACTTTTTTTTATGGTTTTTATAGTGAAATTGTTGAGTTTTCTAACCTGGAACTTATTTAAATGGTTTTAACAGTGAAATTGTCGAGTTTATTTAACTTGGAACTTATTTAAATGGTTTTTAGAGTGAAATTGTTGAGTTTTTTTTAACTTGGAACTCTTTTTTTTATGGTTTTTATAGTGAAATTGTTGAGTTTTTCTAACTTGGAACTTATTTAAATGGATTCTACAATGAAATTGTTGAGTTTTTTAACTTGGAACTTTATTTTATGGTATTTAGAGTGAAATTGAAGAGTTTATTAACTTGGAAATGTTTTATGGTTTTTATAGTGAATTTGTTGAGTTTTTTAAATTGGAAATGTTTTATGGTTTTTATAGTGAATTTGTTGAGTTTTTTAACTTGGAAATTTTTTATGGATTTGTGAAATTATTGAGTTTTTTTAACTTGGAACTTTTTTTTATGGTTTTTATAGTGAAATTGTTGTGTTTTCTAATTTGGAACTGATTTAAATGGTTTTTATAGTTAAATATTTGAGTTTTTTTTCACTTGGAACTTTTTTTTTATGGTTTTTATAGTGAAATTGTTGAGTTTTTTTTTTTAAATTGGAACTTTTTTTTAATGATTTTTATTGTGAAATTGTTTAGTTTTTTTAAATTGGAACTTATATAAATGGTTTTAATAGTGAAATTGTTGAGTTTTTTTAACTTGGATCTTTTTTATGGTTTTTATAGTGAATTTGATGAGTTTTTTAACTTGGAACTTTATTTTATGGTATTTATAGTAAAATTGTAGAGTTTTTTAGCTTGGAAATATTTTATTGTTTTTATAGTGAATTTGTTGAGTTTTTTGACTTCGAGATTTTATATGGATTAGTGAAATTGTTGAGTTTTTTTTAACTTGGAACTTATTTAAATGGTTTTTAGAGTGAAATTGTTGTGTTTTTTAACTTGTAACTTTATTTCATGGTATATATCGTGAAATTGAAGAGTTTTTTAACTTGGAAATATTTTATGGTTTTTATAGTGAAATTGTTGAGTTTTTTGACTTGGAGATTTTATATGGATTAGTGAAATTGTTGAGTTTTTTTTAACTTGGAACTTATTTAAATGGTTTTTAGAGTGAAATTGTTATGTTTTTTAACTTGGAACTTTATTTTATGGTATATATCGTGAAATTGAAGAGTTTTTTAACTTGGAAATATTTTATGGTTTTTATAGTGAATTTGTTGTCTTTTTTAACTCAGAGATTTTTTTTGGATATTATAGTGAAAATGTTGAGGTTTTTTAACTTGGAACTTTTTTTATGGTTTTTATAGTGAAATTGTTGAGTTTTCTAACCTGGAACTTATTTAAATGGTTTTTACAGTGAAATTGTCGAGTTTATTTAACTTGGAACTTATTTAAATGGTTTTTAGAGTGAAATTGTTGAGTTTTTTTTAACTTGGAACTTTTTTTTATGGTTTTTATAGTGAAATTGTTGAGTTTTTCTAACTTGGAACTTATTTAAATGGATTCTACAATGAAATTGTTGAGTTTTTTAACTTGGAAATTTATTTTATGGTATTTAGAGTGAAATTGAAGAGTTTATTAACTTTGAAATGTTTTATGGTTTTTATAGCGAATTTGTTGAGTTTTTTAAATTGGAAATGTTTTATGGTTTTTATAGTGAATTTGTTGAGTTTTTTAACTTGGAAATTTTTTATGGATTTGTGAAATTATTGAGTTTTTTTAACTTGGTACTTTTTTTTATGGTTTTTATAGTGAAATTTTTGTGTTTTCTAATTTGGAACTGATTTAAATGGTTTTTATAGTTAAATATTTGAGTTTTTTTTCACTTGGAACTTTTTTTTTATGGTTTTTATAGTGAAATTGTTGAGTTTTTTTTTTTAAATTGGAACTTTTTTTTAATGATTTTTATTGTGAAATTGTTGAGTTTTTTTAAATTGGAACTTATATAAATGGTTTTAATAGTGAAATTGTTGAGTTTTTTTAACTTGGATCTTTTTTATGGTTTTTATAGTGAATTTGATGAGTTTTTTAACTTGGAACTTTATTTTATGGTATTTATAGTAAAATTGTAGAATTTTTTAGCTTGGAAATATTTTATTGTTTTTATAGTGAATTTGTTGAGTTTTTTGACTTCGAGATTTTATATGGATTAGTGAAATTGTTGAGTTTTTTTTTAACTTGGAACTTATTTAAATGGTTTTTAGAGTGAAATTGTTGTGTTTTTTAACTTGGAACTTTATTTCATGGTATATATCGTGAAATTGAAGAGTTTTTTAACTTGGAAATATTTTATGGTTTTTATAGTGAAATTGTTGAGTTTTTTGACTTGGAGATTTTATATGGATTAGTGAAATTGTTGAGTTTTTTTTAACTTGGAACTTATTTAAATGGTTTTTAGAGTGAAATTGTTATGTTTTTTAACTTGGAACTTTATTTCATGGTATATATCGTGAAATTGAAGAGTTTTTTAACTTGGAAATATTTTATGGTTTTTATAGTGAATTTGTTGTCTTTTTTAACTCAGAGATTTTTTTTGGATATTATAGTGAAAATGTTGAGGTTTTTTAACTTGGAACTTTTTTTATGGTTTTTATAGTGAAATTGTTGAGTTTTCTAACCTGGAACTTATTTAAATGGTTTTTACAGTGAAATTGTCGAGTTTATTTAACTTGGAACTTATTTAAATGGTTTTTAGAGTGAAATTGTTGAGTTTTTTTTAACTTGGAACTTTTTTTTATGGTTTTTATAGTGAAATTGTTGAGTTTTTCTAACTTGGAACTTATTTAAATGGATTCTACAATGAAATTGTTGAGTTTTTTAACTTGGAAATTTATTTTATGGTATTTAGAGTGAAATTGAAGAGTTTATTAACTTGGAAATGTTTTATGGTTTTTATAGTGAATTTGTTGAGTTTTTTAAATTGGAAATGTTTTATGGTTTTTATAGTGAATTTGTTGAGTTTTTTAACTTGGAAATTTTTTATGGATTTGTGAAATTATTGAGTTTTTTTAACTTGGTACTTTTTTTTATGGTTTTTATAGTGAAATTGTTGTGTTTTCTAATTTGGAACTGATTTAAATGGTTTTTATAGTTAAATATTTGAGTTTTTTTTCACTTGGAACTTTTTTTTTTTATGGTTTTTATAGTGAAATTGTTGAGTTTTTTTTTTTAAATTGGAACTTTTTTTTAATGATTTTTATTGTGAAATTGTTGAGTTTTTTTTTTAAATTGGAACTTATATAAATGGTTTTAATAGTGAAATTGTTGAGTTTTTTTAACTTGGATCTTTTTTATGGTTTTTATAGTGAATTTGATGAGTTTTTTAACTTTGAACTTTATTTTATGGTATTAATAGTAAAATTGTAGAGTTTTTTAGCTTGGAAATATTTTATGGTTTTTATAGTGAATTTGTTGAGTTTTTTGACTTGGAGATTTTATATGGATTAGTGAAATTGTTGAGTTTTTTTTAACTTGGAACTTATTTAAATGGTTTTTAGAGTGAAATTGTTGTGTTTTTTAACTTGGAACTTTATTTTATGGTATATATCGTGAAATTGAAGAGTTTTTTAACTTGGAAATATTTTATGGTTTTTATAGTGAATTTGTTGTCTTTTTTAACTCAGAGATTTTTTTTGGATATTATAGTGAAAATGTTGAGGTTTTTTAACTTGGTACTTTTTTTATGGTTTTTATAGTGAAATTGTTGAGTTTTCTAACTTGGAACTTATTTAAATGGTTTTTACAGTGAAATTGTCGAGTTTATTTAACTTGGAACTTATTTAAATGGTTTTTAGAGTGAAATTGTTGAGTTTTTTTTAACTTGGAACTTTTTTTTATGGTTTTTATAGTGAAATTGTTGAGTTTTTCTAACTTGGAACTTATTTAAATGGATTCTACAATGAAATTGTTGAGTTTTTTAACTTGGAACTTTATTTTATGGTATTTAGAGTGAAATTGAAGAGTTTATTAACTTGGAAATGTTTTATGGTTTTTATAGTGAATTTGTTGAGTTTTTTAAATTGGAAATGTTTTATGGTTTTTATAGTGAATTTGTTGAGTTTTTTAACTTGGAAATTTTTTATGGATTTGTGAAATTATTGAGTTTTTTTAACTTGGAACTTTTTTTTATGGTTTTTATAGTGAAATTGTTGTGTTTTCTAATTTGGAACTGATTTAAATGGTTTTTATAGTTAAATATTTGAGTTTTTTTTCACTTGGAACTTTTTTTTTATGGTTTTTATAGTGAAATTGTTGAGTTTTTTTTTTTAAATTGGAACTTTTTTTTAATGATTTTTATTGTGAAATTGTTGAGTTTTTTTAAATTGGAACTTATATAAATGGTTTTAATAGTGAAATTGTTGAGTTTTTTTAACTTGGATCTTTTTTATGGTTTTTATAGTGAATTTGATGAGTTTTTTAACTTGGAACTTTATTTTATGGTATTTATAGTAAAATTGTAGAGTTTTTTAGCTTGGAAATATTTTATTGTTTTTATAGTGAATTTGTTGAGTTTTTTGACTTCGAGATTTTATATGGATTAGTGAAATTGTTGAGTTTTTTTTTAACTTGGAACTTATTTAAATGGTTTTTAGAGTGAAATTGTTGTGTTTTTTAACTTGGAACTTTATTTCATGGTATATATCGTGAAATTGAAGAGTTTTTTAACTTGGAAATATTTTATGGTTTTTATAGTGAAATTGTTGAGTTTTTTGACTTGGAGATTTTATATGGATTAGTGAAATTGTTGAGTTTTTTTTAACTTGGAACTTATTTAAATGGTTTTTAGAGTGAAATTGTTATGTTTTTTAACTTGGAACTTTATTTCATGGTATATATCGTGAAATTGAAGAGTTTTTTAACTTGGAAATATTTTATGGTTTTTATAGTGAATTTGTTGTCTTTTTTAACTCAGAGATTTTTTTTGGATATTATAGTGAAAATGTTGAGGTTTTTTAACTTGGAACTTTTTTTATGGTTTTTATAGTGAAATTGTTGAGTTTTCTAACCTGGAACTTATTTAAATGGTTTTTACAGTGAAATTGTCGAGTTTATTTAACTTGGAACTTATTTAAATGGTTTTTAGAGTGAAATTGTTGAGTTTTTTTTAACTTGGAACTTTTTTTTATGGTTTTTATAGTGAAATTGTTGAGTTTTTCTAACTTGGAACTTATTTAAATGGATTCTACAATGAAATTGTTGAGTTTTTTAACTTGGAAATTTATTTTATGGTATTTAGAGTGAAATTGAAGAGTTTATTAACTTGGAAATGTTTTATGGTTTTTATAGTGAATTTGTTGAGTTTTTTAAATTGGAAATGTTTTATGGTTTTTATAGTGAATTTGTTGAGTTTTTTAACTTGGAAATTTTTTATGGATTTGTGAAATTATTGAGTTTTTTTAACTTGGTACTTTTTTTTATGGTTTTTATAGTGAAATTGTTGTGTTTTCTAATTTGGAACTGATTTAAATGGTTTTTATAGTTAAATATTTGAGTTTTTTTTCACTTGGAACTTTTTTTTTTATGGTTTTTATAGTGAAATTGTTGAGTTTTTTTTTTTAAATTGGAACTTTTTTTTAATGATTTTTATTGTGAAATTGTTGAGTTTTTTTTTTTAAATTGGAACTTATATAAATGGTTTTAATAGTGAAATTGTTGAGTTTTTTTAACTTGAAACTTTTTTATGGTTTTTATAGTGAATTTGATGAGTTTTTTAACTTTGAACTTTATTTTATGGTATTTATAGTAAAATTGTAGAGTTTTTTAGCTTGGAAATATTTTATGGTTTTTATAGTGAATTTGTTGAGTTTTTTGACTTGGAGATTTTATATGGATTAGTGAAATTGTTGAGTTTTTTTTAACTTGGAACTTATTTAAATGGTTTTTAGAGTGAAATTGTTGTGTTTTTTAACTTGGAACTTTATTTTATGGTATATATCGTGAAATTGAAGAGTTTTTTAACTTGGAAATATTTTATGGTTTTTATAGTGAATTTGTTGTCTTTTTTAACTCAGAGATTTTTTTGGGATATTATAGTGAAAATGTTGAGGTTTTTTAACTTGGAACTTTTTTTATGGTTTTTATAGTGAAATTGTTGAGTTTTCTAACTTGGAACTTATTTAAATGGTTTTTACAGTGAAATTGTCGAGTTTATTTAACTTGGAACTTATTTAAATGGTTTTTAGAGTGAAATTGTTGAGTTTTTTTTAACTTGGAACTTTTTTTTATGGTTTTTATAGTGAAATTGTTGAGTTTTTCTAACTTGGAACTTATTTAAATGGATTCTACAATGAAATTGTTGAGTTTTTTAACTTGGAAATTTATTTTATGGTATTTAGAGTGAAATTGAAGAGTTTATTAACTTTGAAATGTTTTATGGTTTTTATAGCGAATTTGTTGAGTTTTTTAAATTGGAAATGTTTTATGGTTTTTATAGTGAATTTGTTGAGTTTTTTAACTTGGAATTTTTTTATGGATTTGTGAAATTATTGAGTTTTTTTAACTTGGTACTTTTTTTTATGGTTTTTATAGTGAAATTTTTGTGTTTTCTAATTTGGAACTGATTTAAATGGTTTTTATAGTTAAATATTTGAGTTTTTTTTCACTTGGAACTTTTTTTTTATGGTTTTTATAGTGAAATTGTTGAGTTTTTTTTTTTAAATTGGAACTTTTTTTTAATGATTTTTATTGTGAAATTGTTGAGTTTTTTTAAATTGGAACTTATATAAATGGTTTTAATAGTGAAATTGTTGAGTTTTTTTAACTTGGATCTTTTTTATGGTTTTTATAGTGAATTTGATGAGTTTTTTAACTTGGAACTTTATTTTATGGTATTTATAGTAAAATTGTAGAGTTTTTTAGCTTGGAAATATTTTATTGTTTTTATAGTGAATTTGTTGAGTTTTTTGACTTCGAGATTTTATATGGATTAGTGAAATTGTTGAGTTTTTTTTTAACTTGGAACTTATTTAAATGGTTTTTAGAGTGAAATTGTTGTGTTTTTTAACTTGGAACTTTATTTCATGGTATATATCGTGAAATTGAAGAGTTTTTTAACTTGGAAATATTTTATGGTTTTTATAGTGAAATTGTTGAGTTTTTTGACTTGGAGATTTTATATGGATTAGTGAAATTGTTGAGTTTTTTTTAACTTGGAACTTATTTAAATGGTTTTTAGAGTGAAATTGTTATGTTTTTTAACTTGGAACTTTATTTCATGGTATATATCGTGAAATTGAAGAGTTTTTTAACTTGGAAATATTTTATGGTTTTTATAGTGAATTTGTTGTCTTTTTTAACTCAGAGATTTTTTTTGGATATTATAGTGAAAATGTTGAGGTTTTTTAACTTGGAACTTTTTTTATGGTTTTTATAGTGAAATTGTTGAGTTTTCTAACCTGGAACTTATTTAAATGGTTTTTACAGTGAAATTGTCGAGTTTATTTAACTTGGAACTTATTTAAATGGTTTTTAGAGTGAAATTGTTGAGTTTTTTTTAACTTGGAACTTTTTTTTATGGTTTTTATAGTGAAATTGTTGAGTTTTTCTAACTTGGAACTTATTTAAATGGATTCTACAATGAAATTGTTGAGTTTTTTAACTTGGAACTTTATTTTATGGTATTTAGAGTGAAATTGAAGAGTTTATTAACTTGGAAATGTTTTATGGTTTTTATAGTGAATTTGTTGAGTTTTTTAAATTGGAAATGTTTTATGGTTTTTATAGTGAATTTGTTGAGTTTTTTAACTTGGAAATTTTTTATGGATTTGTGAAATTATTGAGTTTTTTTAACTTGGAACTTTTTTTTATGGTTTTTATAGTGAAATTGTTGTGTTTTCTAATTTGGAACTGATTTAAATGGTTTTTATAGTTAAATATTTGAGTTTTTTTTCACTTGGAACTTTTTTTTTATGGTTTTTATAGTGAAATTGTTGAGTTTTTTTTTTTAAATTGGAACTTTTTTTTAATGATTTTTATTGTGAAATTGTTGAGTTTTTTTAAATTGGAACTTATATAAATGGTTTTAATAGTGAAATTGTTGAGTTTTTTTAACTTGGATCTTTTTTATGGTTTTTTTTAGTGAATTTGATGAGTTTTTTAACTTGTAACTTTATTTTATGGTATTTATAGTAAAATTGTAGAGTTTTTTAGCTTGGTAATATTTTATGGTTTTTATAGTGAATTTGTTGAGTTTTTTGACTTCGAGATTTTATATGGATTAGTGAAATTGTTGAGTTTTTTTTAACTTGGAACTTATTTAAATGGTTTTTAGAGTGAAATTGTTGTGTTTTTTAACTTGGAACTTTATTTCATGGTATATATCGTGAAATTGAAGAGTTTTTTAACTTGGAAATATTTTATGGTTTTTATAGTGAAATTGTTGAGTTTTTTGACTTGGAGATTTTATATGGATTAGTGAAATTGTTGAGTTTTTTTTAACTTGGAACTTATTTAAATGGTTTTTAGAGTGAAATTGTTGTGTTTTTTAACTTGGAACTTTATTTTATGGTATATATCGTGAAATTGAAGAGTTTTTTAACTTGGAAATATTTTATGGTTTTTATAGTGAATTTGTTGTCTTTTTTAACCCAAAGATATTTTTTGGATATTATAGTGAAAATGTTGAGGTTTTTTAACTTGGAACTTTTTTTATGGTTTTTATAGTGAAATTGTTGAGTTTTCTAACCTGGAACTTATTTAAATGGTTTTTACAGTGAAATTGTCGAGTTTATTTAACTTGGAACTTATTTAAATGGTTTTTAGAGTGAAATTGTTGAGTTTTTTTTAACTTGGAACTTTTTTTTATGGTTTTTATAGTGAAATTGTTGAGTTTTTCTAACTTGGAACTTATTTAAATGGATTCTACAATGAAATTGTTGAGTTTTTTAACTTGGAAATTTATTTTATGGTATTTAGAGTGAAATTGAAGAGTTTATTAACTTGGAAATGTTTTATGGTTTTTATAGTGAATTTGTTGAGTTTTTTAAATTGGAAATGTTTTATGGTTTTTATAGTGAATTTGTTGAGTTTTTTAACTTGGAAATTTTTTATGGATTTGTGAAATTATTGAGTTTTTTTAACTTGGTACTTTTTTTTATGGTTTTTATAGTGAAATTGTTGTGTTTTCTAATTTGGAACTGATTTAAATGGTTTTTATAGTTAAATATTTGAGTTTTTTTTCACTTGGAACTTTTTTTTTTTATGGTTTTTATAGTGAAATTGTTGAGTTTTTTTTTTTAAATTGGAACTTTTTTTTAATGATTTTTATTGTGAAATTGTTGAGTTTTTTTTTTAAATTGGAACTTATATAAATGGTTTTAATAGTGAAATTGTTGAGTTTTTTTAACTTGGATCTTTTTTATGGTTTTTATAGTGAATTTGATGAGTTTTTTAACTTTGAACTTTATTTTATGGTATTAATAGTAAAATTGTAGAGTTTTTTAGCTTGGAAATATTTTATGGTTTTTATAGTGAATTTGTTGAGTTTTTTGACTTGGAGATTTTATATGGATTAGTGAAATTGTTGAGTTTTTTTTAACTTGGAACTTATTTAAATGGTTTTTAGAGTGAAATTGTTGTGTTTTTTAACTTGGAACTTTATTTTATGGTATATATCGTGAAATTGAAGAGTTTTTTAACTTGGAAATATTTTATGGTTTTTATAGTGAATTTGTTGTCTTTTTTAACTCAGAGATTTTTTTTGGATATTATAGTGAAAATGTTGAGGTTTTTTAACTTGGTACTTTTTTTATGGTTTTTATAGTGAAATTGTTGAGTTTTCTAACTTGGAACTTATTTAAATGGTTTTTACAGTGAAATTGTCGAGTTTATTTAACTTGGAACTTATTTAAATGGTTTTTAGAGTGAAATTGTTGAGTTTTTTTTAACTTGGAACTTTTTTTTATGGTTTTTATAGTGAAATTGTTGAGTTTTTCTAACTTGGAACTTATTTAAATGGATTCTACAATGAAATTGTTGAGTTTTTTAACTTGGAACTTTATTTTATGGTATTTAGAGTGAAATTGAAGAGTTTATTAACTTGGAAATGTTTTATGGTTTTTATAGTGAATTTGTTGAGTTTTTTAAATTGGAAATGTTTTATGGTTTTTATAGTGAATTTGTTGAGTTTTTTAACTTGGAAATTTTTTATGGATTTGTGAAATTATTGAGTTTTTTTAACTTGGAACTTTTTTTTATGGTTTTTATAGTGAAATTGTTGTGTTTTCTAATTTGGAACTGATTTAAATGGTTTTTATAGTTAAATATTTGAGTTTTTTTTCACTTGGAACTTTTTTTTTATGGTTTTTATAGTGAAATTGTTGAGTTTTTTTTTTTTAAATTGGAACTTTTTTTTAATGATTTTTATTGTGAAATTGTTGAGTTTTTTTAAATTGGAACTTATATAAATGGTTTTAATAGTGAAATTGTTGAGTTTTTTTAACTTGGATCTTTTTTATGGTTTTTATAGTGAATTTGATGAGTTTTTTAACTTGTAACTTTATTTTATGGTATTTATAGTAAAATTGTAGAGTTTTTTAGCTTGGTAATATTTTATGGTTTTTATAGTGAATTTGTTGAGTTTTTTGACTTCGAGATTTTATATGGATTAGTGAAATTGTTGAGTTTTTTTTAACTTGGAACTTATTTAAATGGTTTTTAGAGTGAAATTGTTGTGTTTTTTAACTTGGAACTTTATTTCATGGTATATATCGTGAAATTGAAGAGTTTTTTAACTTGGAAATATTTTATGGTTTTTATAGTGAAATTGTTGAGTTTTTTGACTTGGAGATTTTATATGGATTAGTGAAATTGTTGAGTTTTTTTTAACTTGGAACTTATTTAAATGGTTTTTAGAGTGAAATTGTTGTGTTTTTTAACTTGGAACTTTATTTTATGGTATATATCGTGAAATTGAAGAGTTTTTTAACTTGGAAATATTTTATGGTTTTTATAGTGAATTTGTTGTCTTTTTTAACCCAAAGATATTTTTTGGATATTATAGTGAAAATGTTGAGGTTTTTTAACTTGGAACTTTTTTTATGGTTTTTATAGTGAAATTGTTGAGTTTTCTAACCTGGAACTTATTTAAATGGTTTTTACAGTGAAATTGTCGAGTTTATTTAACTTGGAACTTATTTAAATGGTTTTTAGAGTGAAATTGTTGAGTTTTTTTTAACTTGGAACTTTTTTTTATGGTTTTTATAGTGAAATTGTTGAGTTTTTCTAACTTGGAACTTATTTAAATGGATTCTACAATGAAATTGTTGAGTTTTTTAACTTGGAAATTTATTTTATGGTATTTAGAGTGAAATTGAAGAGTTTATTAACTTGGAAATGTTTTATGGTTTTTATAGTGAATTTGTTGAGTTTTTTAAATTGGAAATGTTTTATGGTTTTTATAGTGAATTTGTTGAGTTTTTTAACTTGGAAATTTTTTATGGATTTGTGAAATTATTGAGTTTTTTTAACTTGGTACTTTTTTTTATGGTTTTTATAGTGAAATTGTTGTGTTTTCTAATTTGGAACTGATTTAAATGGTTTTTATAGTTAAATATTTGAGTTTTTTTTCACTTGGAACTTTTTTTTTTATGGTTTTTATAGTGAAATTGTTGAGTTTTTTTTTTTAAATTGGAACTTTTTTTTAATGATTTTTATTGTGAAATTGTTGAGTTTTTTTTTTAAATTGGAACTTATATAAATGGTTTTAATAGTGAAATTGTTGAGTTTTTTTAACTTGGATCTTTTTTATGGTTTTTATAGTGAATTTGATGAGTTTTTTAACTTTGAACTTTATTTTATGGTATTTATAGTAAAATTGTAGAGTTTTTTAGCTTGGAAATATTTTATGGTTTTTATAGTGAATTTGTTGAGTTTTTTGACTTGGAGATTTTATATGGATTAGTGAAATTGTTGAGTTTTTTTTAACTTGGAACTTATTTAAATGGTTTTTAGAGTGAAATTGTTGTGTTTTTTAACTTGGAACTTTATTTTATGGTATATATCGTGAAATTGAAGAGTTTTTTAACTTGGAAATATTTTATGGTTTTTATAGTGAATTTGTTGTCTTTTTTAACTCAGAGATTTTTTTGGGATATTATAGTGAAAATGTTGAGGTTTTTTAACTTGGTACTTTTTTTATGGTTTTTATAGTGAAATTGTTGAGTTTTCTAACTTGGAACTTATTTAAATGGTTTTTACAGTGAAATTGTCGAGTTTATTTAACTTGGAACTTATTTAAATGGTTTTTAGAGTGAAATTGTTGAGTTTTTTTTAACTTGGAACTTTTTTTTATGGTTTTTATAGTGAAATTGTTGAGTTTTTCTAACTTGGAACTTATTTAAATGGATTCTACAATGAAATTGTTGAGTTTTTTAACTTGGAACTTAATTTTATGGTATTTAGAGTGAAATTGAAGAGTTTATTAACTTGGAAATGTTTTATGGTTTTTATAGTGAATTTGTTGAGTTTTTTAAATTGGAAATGTTTTATGGTTTTTATAGTGAATTTGTTGAGTTTTTTAACTTGGAAATTTTTTATGGATTTGTGAAATTATTGAGTTTTTTTAACTTGGAACTTTTTTTTATGGTTTTTATAGTGAAATTGTTGTGTTTTCTAATTTGGAACTGATTTAAATGGTTTTTATAGTTAAATATTTGAGTTTTTTTTCACTTGGAACTTTTTTTTATGGTTTTTATAATGAAATTGTTGAGTTTTTTTAAATTGGAACTTTTTTTTATGATTTTTATTGTGAAATTGTTGAGTTTTTTTAAATTGGAACTTATATAAATGGTTTTAATAGTGAAATTGTTGAGTTTTTTTTAACTTGGATCTTTTTTATGGTTTTTATAGTGAATTTGATGAGTTTTTTAACTTGGAACTTTATTTTATGGTATTTATAGTAAAATTGTAGAGTTTTTTAGCTTGGAAATATTTTATAGTTTTTATAGTGAATTTGTTGAGTTTTTTGACTTGGAGATTTTATATGGATTAGTGAAATTGTTGAGTTTTTTTTAACTTGGAACTTATTTAAATGGTTTTTAGAGTGAAATTGTTGTGTTGTTTAACTTGGAACTTTATTTTATGGTATATATCGTGAAATTGAAGAGTTTTTTAACTTGGAAATATTTTATGGTTTTTATAGTGAATTTGTTGTCTTTTTTAACTCAGAGATTTTTTTTGGATATTATAGTGAAAATGTTGAGGTTTTTAAACTTGGAACTTTTTTATGGTTTTTATAGTGAAATTGTTGAATTTTCTAACCTGGAACTTATTTAAATGGTTTTTACAGTGAAATTGTCGAGTTTATTTAACTTGGAACTTATTTAAATGGTTTTTAGAGTGAAATTGTTGAGTTTTTTTTAACTTGGAACTTTTTTTTATGGTTTTTATAGTGAAATTGTTGAGTTTTTCTAACTTGGAACTTATTTAAATGGATTCTACAATGAAATTGTTGAGTTTTTTAACTTGGAACTTTATTTTATGGTATTTAGAGTGAAATTGAAGAGTTTATTAACTTGGAAATGTTTTATGGTTTTTATAGTGAATTTGTTGAGTTTTTTAAATTGGAAATGTTTTATGGTTTTTATAGTGAATTTTTTGAGTTTTTTAACTTGGAAATTTTTTATGGATTTGTGAAATTATTGAGTTTTTTTAACTTGGAACTTTTTTTTATGGTTTTTATAGTGAAATTGTTGTGTTTTTTAATTTGGAACTGATTTAAATGGTTTTTATAGTTAAATATTTGAGTTTTTTTTTCAGTTGGAACTTTTTTTTAATGGTTTTTATAGTGAAATTGTTGAGTTTTTTTTTTAAATTGGAACTTTTTTTTAATGATTTTTATTGTGAAATTGTTGAGTTTTTTTAAATTGGAACTTATATAAATGGTTTTAATAGTTAAATTGTTGAGTTTTTTTAACTTGGATCTTTTTTATGGTTTTTATAGTGAATTTGATGAGTTTTTTAACTTGGAACTTTATTTTATGGTATTTATAGTAAAATTGTAGAGTTTTTTAGCTTGGAAATATTTTATGGTTATTATAGTGAATTTGTTGAGTTTTTTGACTTGGAGATTTTATATGGATTAGTGAAATTGTTGAGTTTTTTTTAACTTGGAACTTATTTAAATGGTTTTTAGAGTGAAATTGTTGTGTTGTTTAACTTGGAACTTTATTTTATGGTATATATCGTGAAATTGAAGAGTTTTTTAACTTGGAAATATTTTATGGTTTTTATAGTGAATTTGTTGTCTTTTTTAACTCAGAGATTTTTTTTGGATATTATAGTGAAAATGTTGAGGTTTTTAAACTTGGAACTTTTTTATGGTTTTTATAGTGAAATTGTTGAATTTTCTAACCTGGAACTTATTTAAATGGTTTTTACAGTGAAATTGTCGAGTTTATTTAACTTGGAACTTATTTAAATGGTTTTTAGAGTGAAATTGTTGAGTTTTTTTTAACTTGGAACTTTTTTTTATGGTTTTTATAGTGAAATTGTTGAGTTTTTCTAACTTGGAACTTATTTAAATGGATTCTACAATGAAATTGTTGAGTTTTTTAACTTGGAACTTTATTTTATGGTATTTAGAGTGAAATTGAAGAGTTTATTAACTTGGAAATGTTTTATGGTTTTTATAGTGAATTTGTTGAGTTTTTTAAATTGGAAATGTTTTATGGTTTTTATAGTGAATTTTTTGAGTTTTTTAACTTGGAAATTTTTTATGGATTTGTGAAATTATTGAGTTTTTTTAACTTGGAACTTTTTTTTATGGTTTTTATAGTGAAATTGTTGTGTTTTTTAATTTGGAACTGATTTAAATGGTTTTTATAGTTAAATATTTGAGTTTTTTTTTCAGTTGGAACTTTTTTTTAATGGTTTTTATAGTGAAATTGTTGAGTTTTTTTTTTAAATTGGAACTTTTTTTTAATGATTTTTATTGTGAAATTGTTGAGTTTTTTTAAATTGGAACTTATATAAATGGTTTTAATAGTTAAATTGTTGAGTTTTTTTAACTTGGATCTTTTTTATGGTTTTTATAGTGAATTTGATGAGTTTTTTAACTTGGAACTTTATTTTATGGTATTTATAGTAAAATTGTAGAGTTTTTTAGCTTGGAAATATTTTATGGTTATTATAGTGAATTTGTTGAGTTTTTTGACTTGGAGATTTTATATGGATTAGTGAAATTGTTGAGTTTTTTTTAACTTGGAACTTATTTAAATGGTTTTTAGAGTGAAATTGTTGTGTTGTTTAACTTGGAACTTTATTTTATGGTATATATCGTGAAATTGAAGAGTTTTTTAACTTGGAAATATTTTATGGTTTTTATAGTGAATTTGTTGTCTTTTTTAACTCAGAGATTTTTTTTTGATATTATAGTGAAAATGTTGAGGTTTTTTAACTTGGAACTTTTTTATGGTTTTTATAGTGAAATTGTTGAGTTTTCTAACCTGGAACTTATTTAAATGGTTTTTACAGTGAAATTGTCGAGTTTATTTAACTTGGAACTTATTTAAATGGTTTTTAGAGTGAAATTGTTGAGTTTTATTTAACTTGGAACTTTTTTTTATGGTTTTTATAGTGAAATTGTTGAGTTTTTCTAACTTGGAACTTATTTAAATGGATTCTACAATGAAATTGTTGAGTTTTTTAACTTGGAACTTTATTTTATGGTATTTAGAGTGAAATTGAAGAGTTTATTAACTTGGAAATGTTTTATGGTTTTTATAGTGAATTTGTTGAGTTTTTTAAATTGGAAATGTTTTATGGTTTTTATAGTGAATTTTTTGAGTTTTTTAACTTGGAAATTTTTTATGGATTTGTGAAATTATTGAGTTTTTTTAACTTGGAACTTTTTTTTATGGTTTTTATAGTGAAATTGTTGTGTTTTTTAATTTGGAACTGATTTAAATGGTTTTTATAGTTAAATATTTGAGTTTTTTTTTCAGTTGGAACTTTTTTTTAATGGTTTTTATAGTGAAATTGTTGAGTTTTTTTTTTAAATTGGAACTTTTTTTTAATGATTTTTATTGTGAAATTGTTGAGTTTTTTTTAATTGGAACTTATATAAATGGTTTTAATAGTTAAATTGTTGAGTTTTTTTAACTTGGATCTTTTTTATGGTTTTTATAGTGAATTTGATGAGTTTTTTAACTTGGAACTTTATTTTATGGTATTTATAGTAAAATTGTAGAGTTTTTTAGCTTGGAAATATTTTATGGTTATTATAGTGAATTTGTTGAGTTTTTTGACTTGGAGATTTTATATGGATTAGTGAAATTGTTGAGTTTTTTTTAACTTGGAACTTATTTAAATGGTTTTTAGAGTGAAATTGTTGTGTTGTTTAACTTGGAACTTTATTTTATGGTATATATCGTGAAATTGAAGAGTTTTTTAACTTGGAAATATTTTATGGTTTTTATAGTGAATTTGTTGTCTTTTTTAACTCAGAGATTTTTTTTTGATATTATAGTGAAAATGTTGAGGTTTTTTAACTTGGAACTTTTTTATGGTTTTTATAGTGAAATTGTTGAGTTTTCTAACCTGGAACTTATTTAAATGGTTTTTACAGTGAAATTGTCGAGTTTATTTAACTTGGAACTTATTTAAATGGTTTTTAGAGTGAAATTGTTGAGTTTTATTTAACTTGGAACTTTTTTTTATGGTTTTTATAGTGAAATTGTTGAGTTTTTCTAACTTGGAACTTATTTAAATGGATTCTATAATGAAATTGTTGAGTTTTTTAACTTGGAACTTTATTTTATGGTATTTAGAGTGAAATTGAAGAGTTTATTAACTTGGAAATGTTTTATGGTTTTTATAGTGAATTTGTTGAGTTTTTTAAATCGGAAATGTTTTATGGTTTTTATAGTGAATTTGTTGAGTTTTTTAACTTGGAAATTTTTTATGGATTTGTGAAATTATTGAGTTTTTTTAACTTGGAACTTTTTTTAATGGTTTTTATAGTGAAATTGTTGTGTTTTCTAATTTGGAACTTGATTTAAATGGTTTTTATAGTTAAATATTTGAGTTTTTTTCACTTAGAACTTTTTTTTATGGTTTTTATAGTGAAATTGTTGAGTTTTTTTAAATTGGAACTTTTTTTTAATGATTTTTATTGTGAAATTGTTGAGTTTTTTTTAAATTGGAACTTATATAAATGGTTTTAATAGTGAAATTGTTGAGTTTTTTTAACTTGGATCTTTTTTATGGTTTTTATAGTGAATTTGATGAGTTTTTTAACTTGGAACTTTATTTTATGGTATTTATAGTAAAATTGTAGAGTTTTTTAGCTTGGAAATATTTTATGGTTTTTATAGTGAATTTGTTGAGTTTTTTGACTTGGAGATTTTATATGGATTAGTGAAATTGTTGAGTTTTTTTTAACTTGGAACTTATTTAAATGGTTTTTAGAGTGAAATTGTTGTGTTGTTTAACTTGGAACTTTATTTTATGGTATATATCGTGAAATTGAAGAGTTTTTTAACTTGGAAATATTTTATGGTTTTTATAGTGAATTTGTTGTCTTTTTTAACTCATAGATTTTTTTTGGATATTATAGTGAAAATGTTAAGGTTTTTTAACTTGGAACTTTTTTATGGTTTTTATAGTGAAATTGTGGAGTTTTCTAACCTGGAACTTATTTAAATGGTTTTTACAGTGAAATTGTCGAGTTTATTTAACTTGGAACTTATTTAAATGGTTTTTAGAGTGAAATTGTTGAGTTTTTTTTAACTTGGAATTTTTTTTATGGTTTTTATAGTGAAATTGTTGAGTTTTTCTAACTTGGAACTTATTTAAATGGATTCTACAATGAAATTGTTGAGTTTTTTAACTTGGAACTTTATTTTATGGTATTTAGAGTGAAATTGAAGAGTTTATTAACTTTGAAATGTTTTATGGTTTTTATAGTGAATTTGTTGAGTTTTTTAAATTGGAAATGTTTTATGGTTTTTATAGTGAATTTGTTGAGTTTTTTAACTTGGAAATTTTTTATGGATTTGTGAAATTATTGAGTTTTTTTAACTTGGAACTTTTTTTTATGGTTTTTATAGTGAAATTGTTGTGTTTTTTAATTTGGAACTGATTTAAATGGTTTTTATAGTTAAATATTTGAGTTTTTTTTCAGTTGGAACTTTTTTTTATGGTTTTTATAGTGAAATTGTTGAGTTTTTTTTTTTTTTAAATTGGAACTTTTTTTTAATGATTTTTATTGTGAAATTGTTGAGTTTTTTTAAATTTGAACTTATATAAATGGTTTTAATAGTGAAATTGTTGAGTTTTTTTAACTTGGATCTTTTTTATGGTTTTTATAGTGAATTTGATGAGTTTTTTAACTTGGAACTTTATTTTATGGTATTTATAGTAAAATTGTAGAGTTTTTTAGCTTGGAAATATTTTATGGTTTTTATAGTGAATTTATTGAGTTTTTTGACTTGGAGATTTTATATGGATTAGTGAAATTGTTGAGTTTTTTTTAACTTGGAACTTATTTAAATGGTTTTTAGAGTGAAATTGTTTTGTTGTTTAACTTGGAACTTTATTTTATGGTATATATCGTGAAATTGAAGAGTTTTTTAACTTGGAAATATTTTATGGTTTTTATAGTGAATTTGTTGTCTTTTTTAACTCAGAGATTTTTTTTTGGATATTATAGTGAAAATGTTGAGGTTTTTTAACTTGGAACTTTTTTATGGATTTTATAGTGAAATTGTTGAGTTTTCTAACCTGGAACTTATTTAAATGGTTTTTACAGTGAAATTGTCGAGTTTATTTAACTTGGAACTTATTTAAATGGTTTTTAGAGTGAAATTGTTGAGTTTTTTTTAACTTGGAACTTTTTTTTATGGTTTCTACAATGAAATTGTTTAGTTTTTCTAACTTGGAACTTATTTAAATGGATTCTACAATGAAATTGTTGAGTTTTTTAACTTGGAACTTTATTTTATGGTATTTAGAGTGAAATTGAAGAGTTTATTAACTTGGAAATGTTTTATGGTTTTTATAGTGAATTTGTTGAGTTTTTTAAATCGGAAATGTTTTATGGTTTTTATAGTGAATTTGTTGAGTTTTTTAACTTGGAAATTTTTTATGGATTTGTGAAATTATTGAGTTTTTTTAACTTGGAACTTTTTTTAATGGTTTTTATAGTGAAATTGTTGTGTTTTCTAATTTGGAACTTGATTTAAATGGTTTTTATAGTTAAATATTTGAGTTTTTTTCACTTAGAACTTTTTTTTATGGTTTTTATAGTGAAATTGTTGAGTTTTTTTAAATTGGAACTTTTTTTTAATGATTTTTATTGTGAAATTGTTGAGTTTTTTTTAAATTGGAACTTATATAAATGGTTTTAATAGTGAAATTGTTGAGTTTTTTTAACTTGGATCTTTTTTATGGTTTTTATAGTGAATTTGATGAGTTTTTTAACTTGGAACTTTATTTTATGGTATTTATAGTAAAATTGTAGAGTTTTTTAGCTTGGAAATATTTTATGGTTTTTATAGTGAATTTGTTGAGTTTTTTGACTTGGAGATTTTATATGGATTAGTGAAATTGTTGAGTTTTTTTTAACTTGGAACTTATTTAAATGGTTTTTAGAGTGAAATTGTTGTGTTGTTTAACTTGGAACTTTATTTTATGGTATATATCGTGAAATTGAAGAGTTTTTTAACTTGGAAATATTTTATGGTTTTTATAGTGAATTTGTTGTCTTTTTTAACTCATAGATTTTTTTTGGATATTATAGTGAAAATGTTAAGGTTTTTTAACTTGGAACTTTTTTATGGTTTTTATAGTGAAATTGTGGAGTTTTCTAACCTGGAACTTATTTAAATGGTTTTTACAGTGAAATTGTCGAGTTTATTTAACTTGGAACTTATTTAAATGGTTTTTAGAGTGAAATTGTTGAGTTTTTTTTAACTTGGAATTTTTTTTATGGTTTTTATAGTGAAATTGTTGAGTTTTTCTAACTTGGAACTTATTTAAATGGATTCTACAATGAAATTGTTGAGTTTTTTAACTTGGAACTTTATTTTATGGTATTTAGAGTGAAATTGAAGAGTTTATTAACTTTGAAATGTTTTATGGTTTTTATAGTGAATTTGTTGAGTTTTTTAAATTGGAAATGTTTTATGGTTTTTATAGTGAATTTGTTGAGTTTTTTAACTTGGAAATTTTTTATGGATTTGTGAAATTATTGAGTTTTTTTAACTTGGAACTTTTTTTTATGGTTTTTATAGTGAAATTGTTGTGTTTTTTAATTTGGAACTGATTTAAATGGTTTTTATAGTTAAATATTTGAGTTTTTTTTCAGTTGGAACTTTTTTTTATGGTTTTTATAGTGAAATTGTTGAGTTTTTTTTTTTTTTAAATTGGAACTTTTTTTTAATGATTTTTATTGTGAAATTGTTGAGTTTTTTTAAATTTGAACTTATATAAATGGTTTTAATAGTGAAATTGTTGAGTTTTTTTAACTTGGATCTTTTTTATGGTTTTTATAGTGAATTTGATGAGTTTTTTAACTTGGAACTTTATTTTATGGTATTTATAGTAAAATTGTAGAGTTTTTTAGCTTGGAAATATTTTATGGTTTTTATAGTGAATTTATTGAGTTTTTTGACTTGGAGATTTTATATGGATTAGTGAAATTGTTGAGTTTTTTTTAACTTGGAACTTATTTAAATGGTTTTTAGAGTGAAATTGTTTTGTTGTTTAACTTGGAACTTTATTTTATGGTATATATCGTGAAATTGAAGAGTTTTTTAACTTGGAAATATTTTATGGTTTTTATAGTGAATTTGTTGTCTTTTTTAACTCAGAGATTTTTTTTTGGATATTATAGTGAAAATGTTGAGGTTTTTTAACTTGGAACTTTTTTATGGATTTTATAGTGAAATTGTTGAGTTTTCTAACCTGGAACTTATTTAAATGGTTTTTACAGTGAAATTGTCGAGTTTATTTAACTTGGAACTTATTTAAATGGTTTTTAGAGTGAAATTGTTGAGTTTTTTTTAACTTGGAACTTTTTTTTATGGTTTCTACAATGAAATTGTTTAGTTTTTCTAACTTGGAACTTATTTAAATGGATTCTACAATGAAATTGTTGAGTTTTTTAACTTGGAACTTTATTTTATGGTATTTAGAGTGAAATTGAAGAGTTTATTAACTTGGAAATGTTTTATGGTTTTTATAGTGAATTTGTTGAGTTTTTTAAATCGGAAATGTTTTATGGTTTTTATAGTGAATTTGTTGAGTTTTTTAACTTGGAAATTTTTTATGGATTTGTGAAATTATTGAGTTTTTTTAACTTGGAACTTTTTTTAATGGTTTTTATAGTGAAATTGTTGTGTTTTCTAATTTGGAACTTGATTTAAATGGTTTTTATAGTTAAATATTTGAGTTTTTTTCACTTAGAACTTTTTTTTATGGTTTTTATAGTGAAATTGTTGAGTTTTTTTAAATTGGAACTTTTTTTTAATGATTTTTATTGTGAAATTGTTGAGTTTTTTTTAAATTGGAACTTATATAAATGGTTTTAATAGTGAAATTGTTGAGTTTTTTTAACTTGGATCTTTTTTATGGTTTTTATAGTGAATTTGATGAGTTTTTTAACTTGGAACTTTATTTTATGGTATTTATAGTAAAATTGTAGAGTTTTTTAGCTTGGAAATATTTTATGGTTTTTATAGTGAATTTGTTGAGTTTTTTGACTTGGAGATTTTATATGGATTAGTGAAATTGTTGAGTTTTTTTTAACTTGGAACTTATTTAAATGGTTTTTAGAGTGAAATTGTTGTGTTGTTTAACTTGGAACTTTATTTTATGGTATATATCGTGAAATTGAAGAGTTTTTTAACTTGGAAATATTTTATGGTTTTTATAGTGAATTTGTTGTCTTTTTTAACTCATAGATTTTTTTTGGATATTATAGTGAAAATGTTAAGGTTTTTTAACTTGGAACTTTTTTATGGTTTTTATAGTGAAATTGTGGAGTTTTCTAACCTGGAACTTATTTAAATGGTTTTTACAGTGAAATTGTCGAGTTTATTTAACTTGGAACTTATTTAAATGGTTTTTAGAGTGAAATTGTTGAGTTTTTTTTAACTTGGAATTTTTTTTATGGTTTTTATAGTGAAATTGTTGAGTTTTTCTAACTTGGAACTTATTTAAATGGATTCTACAATGAAATTGTTGAGTTTTTTAACTTGGAACTTTATTTTATGGTATTTAGAGTGAAATTGAAGAGTTTATTAACTTTGAAATGTTTTATGGTTTTTATAGTGAATTTGTTGAGTTTTTTAAATTGGAAATGTTTTATGGTTTTTATAGTGAATTTGTTGAGTTTTTTAACTTGGAAATTTTTTATGGATTTGTGAAATTATTGAGTTTTTTTAACTTGGAACTTTTTTTTATGGTTTTTATAGTGAAATTGTTGTGTTTTTTAATTTGGAACTGATTTAAATGGTTTTTATATTTAAATATTTGAGTTTTTTTTCAGTTGGAACTTTTTTTTATGGTTTTTATAGTGAAATTGTTGAGTTTTTTTTTTTTTTAAATTGGAACTTTTTTTTAATGATTTTTATTGTGAAATTGTTGAGTTTTTTTAAATTTGAACTTATATAAATGGTTTTAATAGTGAAATTGTTGAGTTTTTTTAACTTGGATCTTTTTTATGGTTTTTATAATGAATTTGATGAGTTTTTTAACTTGGAACTTTATTTTATGGTATTTATAGTAAAATTGTAGAGTTTTTTAGCTTGGAAATATTTTATGGTTTTTATAGTGAATTTATTGAGTTTTTTGACTTGGAGATTTTATATGGATTAGTGAAATTGTTGAGTTTTTTTTAACTTGGAACTTATTTAAATGGTTTTTAGAGTGAAATTGTTTTGTTGTTTAACTTGGAACTTTATTTTATGGTATATATCGTGAAATTGAAGAGTTTTTTAACTTGGAAATATTTTATGGTTTTTATAGTGAATTTGTTGTCTTTTTTAACTCAGAGATTTTTTTTTGGATATTATAGTGAAAATGTTGAGGTTTTTTAACTTGGAACTTTTTTATGGATTTTATAGTGAAATTGTTGAGTTTTCTAACCTGGAACTTATTTAAATGGTTTTTACAGTGAAATTGTCGAGTTTATTTAACTTGGAACTTATTTAAATGGTTTTTAGAGTGAAATTGTTGAGTTTTTTTTAACTTGGAACTTTTTTTTATGGTTTCTACAATGAAATTGTTTAGTTTTTCTAACTTGGAACTTATTTAAATGGATTCTACAATGAAATTGTTGAGTTTTTTAACTTGGAACTTTATTTTATGGTATTTAGAGTGAAATTGAAGAGTTTATTAACTTGGAAATGTTTTATGGTTTTTATAGTGAATTTGTTGAGTTTTTTAAATTTGAAATGTTTTATGGTTTTTATAGTGAATTTGTTGAGTTTTTTAACTTGGAAATTTTTTATGGATTTGTGAAATTATTGAGTTTTTTTAATTTGGAACTTTTTTTAATGGTTTTTATAGTGAAATTGTTGTGTTTTCTAATTTGGAACTGATTTAAATGGTTTTTATAGTTAAATATTTGAGTTTTTTTTCACTTGGAACTTTTTTTTATGGTTTTTATAATGAAATTGTTGAGTTTTTTTAAATTGGAACTTCTTTTTATGATTTTAATTGTGAAATTGTTGAGTTTTTTTAAATTGGAACTTATATAAATGGTTTTAATAGTGAAATTGTTGAGTTTTTTTAACTTGGATCTTTTTTATGGTTTTTATAGTGAATTTGATGAGTTTTTTAACTTGGAACTTTATTTTATGGTATTTATAGTAAAATTGTAGATTTTTTAGCTTGGAAATATTTTATGGTTTTTATAGTGAATTTGTTAAGTTTTTTGACTTGGAGATTTTATATGGATTAGTGAAATTGTTGAGTTTTTTTAACTTGGAACTTATTTAAATGGTTTTTAGAGTGAAATTGTTGTGTTTTTTTAACTTGGAACTTTATTTTATGGTATATATCGTGAAATTGAAGAGTTTTTTAACTTGGAAATATTTTATGGTTTTTATAGTGAATTTGTTGTGTTTAAACTCAGAGATTTTTTTTGGATATTATAGTGAAAATGTTGAGGTTTTTTAACTTGGAACTTTTTTTATGGTTTTTATAGTGAAATTGTGGAGTTTTCTAACCTGGAACTTATTTAAATGGTTTTTACAGTGAAATTGTCGAGTTTATTTAACTTGGAACTTATTTAAATGGTTTTTAGAGTGAAATTGTTGAGTTTTTTTTAACTTGGAATTTTTTTTATGGTTTTTATAGTGAAATTGTTGAGTTTTTCTAACTTGGAACTTATTTAAATGGATTCTACAATGAAATTGTTGAGTTTTTTAACTTGGAACTTTATTTTATGGTATTTAGAGTGAAATTGAAGAGTTTATTAACTTTGAAATGTTTTATGGTTTTTATAGTGAATTTGTTGAGTTTTTTAAATTGGAAATGTTTTATGGTTTTTATAGTGAATTTGTTGAGTTTTTTAACTTGGAAATTTTTTATGGATTTGTGAAATTATTGAGTTTTTTTAACTTGGAACTTTTTTTTATGGTTTTTATAGTGAAATTGTTGTGTTTTTTAATTTGGAACTGATTTAAATGGTTTTTATAGTTAAATATTTGAGTTTTTTTTCAGTTGGAACTTTTTTTTATGGTTTTTATAGTGAAATTGTTGAGTTTTTTTTTTTTTAAATTGGAACTTTTTTTTAATGATTTTTATTGTGAAATTGTTGAGTTTTTTTAAATTTGAACTTATATAAATGGTTTTAATAGTGAAATTGTTGAGTTTTTTTAACTTGGATCTTTTTTATGGTTTTTATAGTGAATTTGATGAGTTTTTTAACTTGGAACTTTATTTTATGGTATTTATAGTAAAATTGTAGAGTTTTTTAGCTTGGAAATATTTTATGGTTTTTATAGTGAATTTATTGAGTTTTTGGACTTGGAGATTTTATATGGATTAGTGAAATTGTTGAGTTTTTTTTAACTTGGAACTTATTTAAATGGTTTTTAGAGTGAAATTGTTTTGTTGTTTAACTTGGAACTTTATTTTATGGTATATATCGTGAAATTGAAGAGTTTTTTAACTTGGAAATATTTTATGGTTTTTATAGTGAATTTGTTGTCTTTTTTAACTCAGAGATATTTTTTTGGATATTATAGTGAAAATGTTGAGGTTTTTTAACTTGGAACTTTTTTATGGTTTTTATAGTGAAATTGTTGAGTTTTCTAACCTGGAACTTATTTAAATGGTTTTTACAGTGAAATTGTCGAGTTTATTTAACTTGGAACTTATTTAAATGGTTTTTAGAGTGAAATTGTTGAGTTTTTTTTAACTTGGAACTTTTTTTTATGGTTTCTACAATGAAATTGTTTAGTTTATCTAACTTGGAACTTATTTAAATGGATTCTACAATGTAATTGTTGAGTTTTTTAACTTGGAACTTTATTTTATGGTATTTAGAGTGAAATTGAAGAGTTTATTAACTTGGAAATGTTTTATGGTTTTTATAGTGAATTTGTTGAGTTTTTTAAATTGGAAATGTTTTATGGTTTTTATAGTGAATTTGTTGAGTTTTTTAACTTGGAAATTTTTTATGGATTTGTGAAATTATTGAGTTTTTTTAATTTGGAACTTTTTTTAATGGTTTTTATAGTGAAATTGTTGTGTTTTCTAATTTGGAACTGATTTAAATGGTTTTTATAGTTAAATATTTGAGTTTTTTTTCAGTTGGAACTTTTTTTTTATGGTTTTTATAGTGAAATTGTTGAGTTTTTTTTTTTAAATTGGAACTTTTTTTTAATGATTTTTATTGTGAAATTGTTGAGTTTTTTTAAATTGGAACTTATATAAATGGTTTTAATAGTGAAATTGTTGAGTTTTTTTAACTTGGATCTTTTTTATGGTTTTTATAGTGAATTTGATGAGTTTTTTAACTTGGAACTTTATTTTATGGTATTTATAGTAAAATTGTAGAGTTTTTTAGCTTGGAAATATTTTATGGTTTTTATAGTGAATTTGTTAAGTTTTTTGACTTGGAGATTTTATATGGATTAGTGAAATTGTTGAGTTTTTTTTAACTTGGAACTTATTTAAATGGTTTTTAGAGTGAAATTGTTTTGTTGTTTAACTTGGAACTTTATTTTATGGTATATATCGTGAAATTGAAGAGTTTTTTAACTTGGAAATATTTTATGGTTTTTATAGTGAATTTGTTGTCTTTTTTAACTCAGAGATTTTTTTTTGGATATTATAGTGAAAATGTTGAGGTTTTTTAACTTGGAACTTTTTTATGGTTTTTATAGTGAAATTGTTGAGTTTTCTAACCTGGAACTTATTTAAATGGTTTTTACAGTGAAATTGTCGAGTTTATTTAACTTGGAACTTATTTAAATGGTTTTTAGAGTGAAATTGTTGAGTTTTTTTTAACTTGGAACTTTTTTTTATGGTTTCTACAATGAAATTGTTTAGTTTTTCTAACTTGGAACTTATTTAAATGGATTCTACAATGAAATTGTTGAGTTTTTTAACTTGGAACTTTATTTTATGGTATTTAGAGTGAAATTGAAGAGTTTATTAACTTGGAAATGTTTTATGGTTTTTATAGTGAATTTGTTGAGTTTTTTAAATTGGAAATGTTTTATGGTTTTTATAGTGAATTTGTTGAGTTTTTTAACTTGGAAATTTTTTATGGATTTGTGAAATTATTGAGTTTTTTTAATTTGGAACTTTTTTTAATGGTTTTTATAGTGAAATTGTTGTGTTTTCTAATTTGGAACTGATTTAAATGGTTTTTATAGTTAAATATTTGAGTTTTTTTTCACTTGGAACTTTTTTTTATGGTTTTTATAGTGAAATTGTTGAGTTTTTTTTTTTTAAATTGGAACTTTTTTTTAATGATTTTTATTGTGAAATTGTTGAGTTTTTTTAAATTGGAACTTATATAAATGGTTTTAATAGTGAAATTGTTGAGTTTTTTTAACTTGGATCTTTTTTATGGTTTTTATAGTGAATTTGATGAGTTTTTTAACTTGGAACTTTATTTTATGGTATTTATAGTAAAATTGTAGAGTTTTTTAGCTTGGAAATATTTTATGGTTTTTATAGTGAATTTGTTAAGTTTTTTGACTTGGAGATTTTATATGGATTAGTGAAATTGTTGAGTTTTTTTTAACTTGGAACTTATTTAAATGGTTTTTAGAGTGAAATTGTTTTGTTGTTTAACTTGGAACTTTATTTTATGGTATATATCGTGAAATTGAAGAGTTTTTTAACTTGGAAATATTTTATGGTTTTTATAGTGAATTTGTTGTCTTTTTTAACTCAGAGATTTTTTTTTGGATATTATAGTGAAAATGTTGAGGTTTTTTAACTTGGAACTTTTTTATGGTTTTTATAGTGAAATTGTTGAGTTTTCTAACCTGGAACTTATTTAAATGGTTTTTACAGTGAAATTGTCGAGTTTATTTAACTTGGAACTTATTTAAATGGTTTTTAGAGTGAAATTGTTGAGTTTTTTTTAACTTGGAACTTTTTTTTATGGTTTCTACAATGAAATTGTTTAGTTTTTCTAACTTGGAACTTATTTAAATGGATTCTACAATGAAATTGTTGAGTTTTTTAACTTGGAACTTTATTTTATGGTATTTAGAGTGAAATTGAAGAGTTTATTAACTTGGAAATGTTTTATGGTTTTTATAGTGAATTTGTTGAGTTTTTTAAATTGGAAATGTTTTATGGTTTTTATAGTGAATTTGTTGAGTTTTTTAACTTGGAAATTTTTTATGGATTTGTGAAATTATTGAGTTTTTTTAATTTGGAACTTTTTTTAATGGTTTTTATAGTGAAATTGTTGTGTTTTCTAATTTGGAACTGATTTAAATGGTTTTTATAGTTAAATATTTGAGTTTTTTTTCACTTGGAACTTTTTTTTATGGTTTTTATAGTGAAATTGTTGAGTTTTTTTTTTTAAATTGGAACTTTTTTTTAATGATTTTTATTGTGAAATTGTTGAGTTTTTTTAAATTGGAACTTATATAAATGGTTTTAATAGTGAAATTGTTGAGTTTTTTTAACTTGGATCTTTTTTATGGTTTTTATAGTGAATTTGATGAGTTTTTTAACTTGGAACTTTATTTTATGGTATTTATAGTAAAATTGTAGAGTTTTTTAGCTTGGAAATATTTTATGGTTTTTATAGTGAATTTGTTAAGTTTTTTGACTTGGAGATTTTATATGGATTAGTGAAATTGTTGAGTTTTTTTTAACTTGGAACTTATTTAAATGGTTTTTAGAGTGAAATTGTTTTGTTGTTTAACTTGGAACTTTATTTTATAATATATATCGTGAAATTGAAGAGTTTTTTAACTTGGAAATATTTTATGGTTTTTATAGTGAATTTGTTGTCTTTTTTAACTCAGAGATTTTTTTTTGGATATTATAGTGAAAATGTTGAGGTTTTTTAACTTGGAACTTTTTTATGGTTTTTATAGTGAAATTGTTGAGTTTTCTAACCTGGAACTTATTTAAATGGTTTTTACAGTGAAATTGTCGAGTTTATTTAACTTGGAACTTATTTAAATGGTTTTTAGAGTGAAATTGTTGAGTTTTTTTTAACTTGGAACTTTTTTTTATGGTTTCTACAATGAAATTGTTTAGTTTTTCTAACTTGGAACTTATTTAAATGGATTCTACAATGAAATTGTTGAGTTTTTTAACTTGGAACTTTATTTTATGGTATTTAGAGTGAAATTGAAGAGTTTATTAACTTGGAAATGTTTTATGGTTTTTATAGTGAATTTGTTGAGTTTTTTAAATTGGAAATGTTTTATGGTTTTTATAGTGAATTTGTTGAGTTTTTTAACTTGGAAATTTTTTATGGATTTGTGAAATTATTGAGTTTTTTTAATTTGGAACTTTTTTTAATGGTTTTTATAGTGAAATTGTTGTGTTTTCTAATTTGGAACTGATTTAAATGGTTTTTATAGTTAAATATTTGAGTTTTTTTTCACTTGGAACTTTTTTTTATGGTTTTTATAGTGAAATTGTTGAGTTTTTTTTTTTTAAATTGGAACTTTTTTTTAATGATTTTTATTGTGAAATTGTTGAGTTTTTTTAAATTGGAACTTATATAAATGGTTTTAATAGTGAAATTGTTGAGTTTTTTTAACTTGGATCTTTTTTATGGTTTTTATAGTGAATTTGATGAGTTTTTTAACTTGGAACTTTATTTTATGGTATTTATAGTAAAATTGTAGAGTTTTTTAGCTTGGAAATATTTTATGGTTTTTATAGTGAATTTGTTAAGTTTTTTGACTTGGAGATTTTATATGGATTAGTGAAATTGTTGAGTTTTTTTTAACTTGGAACTTATTTAAATGGTTTTTAGAGTGAAATTGTTTTGTTGTTTAACTTGGAACTTTATTTTATGGTATATATCGTGAAATTGAAGAGTTTTTTAACTTGGAAATATTTTATGGTTTTTATAGTGAATTTGTTGTCTTTTTTAACTCAGAGATTTTTTTTTGGATATTATAGTGAAAATGTTGAGGTTTTTTAACTTGGAACTTTTTTATGGTTTTTATAGTGAAATTGTTGAGTTTTCTAACCTGGAACTTATTTAAATGGTTTTTACAGTGAAATTGTCGAGTTTATTTAACTTGGAACTTATTTAAATGGTTTTTAGAGTGAAATTGTTGAGTTTTTTTTAACTTGGAACTTTTTTTTATGGTTTCTACAATGAAATTGTTTAGTTTTTCTAACTTGGAACTTATTTAAATGGATTCTACAATGAAATTGTTGAGTTTTTTAACTTGGAACTTTATTTTATGGTATTTAGAGTGAAATTGAAGAGTTTATTAACTTGGAAATGTTTTATGGTTTTTATAGTGAATTTGTTGAGTTTTTTAAATTGGAAATGTTTTATGGTTTTTATAGTGAATTTGTTGAGTTTTTTAACTTGGAAATTTTTTATGGATTTGTGAAATTATTGAGTTTTTTTAATTTGGAACTTTTTTTAATGGTTTTTATAGTGAAATTGTTGTGTTTTCTAATTTGGAACTGATTTAAATGGTTTTTATAGTTAAATATTTGAGTTTTTTTTCACTTGGAACTTTTTTTTATGGTTTTTATAGTGAAATTGTTGAGTTTTTTTTTTTAAATTGGAACTTTTTTTTAATGATTTTTATTGTGAAATTGTTGAGTTTTTTTAAATTGGAACTTATATAAATGGTTTTAATAGTGAAATTGTTGAGTTTTTTTAACTTGGATCTTTTTTATGGTTTTTATAGTGAATTTGATGAGTTTTTTAACTTGGAACTTTATTTTATGGTATTTATAGTAAAATTGTAGAGTTTTTTAGCTTGGAAATATTTTATGGTTTTTATAGTGAATTTGTTAAGTTTTTTGACTTGGAGATTTTATATGGATTAGTGAAATTGTTGAGTTTTTTTTAACTTGGAACTTATTTAAATGGTTTTTAGAGTGAAATTGTTTTGTTGTTTAACTTGGAACTTTATTTTATAATATATATCGTGAAATTGAAGAGTTTTTTAACTTGGAAATATTTTATGGTTTTTATAGTGAATTTGTTGTCTTTTTTAACTCAGAGATTTTTTTTTGGATATTATAGTGAAAATGTTGAGGTTTTTTAACTTGGAACTTTTTTATGGTTTTTATAGTGAAATTGTTGAGTTTTCTAACCTGGAACTTATTTAAATGGTTTTTACAGTGAAATTGTCGAGTTTATTTAACTTGGAACTTATTTAAATGGTTTTTAGAGTGAAATTGTTGAGTTTTTTTTAACTTGGAACTTTTTTTTATGGTTTCTACAATGAAATTGTTTAGTTTTTCTAACTTGGAACTTATTTAAATGGATTCTACAATGAAATTGTTGAGTTTTTTAACTTGGAACTTTATTTTATGGTATTTAGAGTGAAATTGAAGAGTTTATTAACTTGGAAATGTTTTATGGTTTTTATAGTGAATTTGTTGAGTTTTTTAAATTGGAAATGTTTTATGGTTTTTATAGTGAATTTGTTGAGTTTTTTAACTTGGAAATTTTTTATGGATTTGTGAAATTATTGAGTTTTTTTAATTTGGAACTTTTTTTAATGGTTTTTATAGTGAAATTGTTGTGTTTTCTAATTTGGAACTGATTTAAATGGTTTTTATAGTTAAATATTTGAGTTTTTTTTCACTTGGAACTTTTTTTTATGGTTTTTATAGTGAAATTGTTGAGTTTTTTTAAATTGGAACTTTTTTTTATGATTTTAATTGTGAAATTGTTGAGTTTTTTTAAATTGGAACTTATATAAATGGTTTTAATAGTGAAATTGTTGAGTTTTTTTAACTTGGATCTTTTTTATGGTTTTTATAGTGAATTTGATGAGTTTTTTAACTTGGAACTTTATTTTATGGTATTTATAGTAAAATTGTAGAGTTTTTTAGCTTGGAAATATTTTATGGTGTTTATAGTGAATTTGTTAAGTTTTTTGACTTGGAGATTTTATATGGATTAGTGAAATTGTTGAGTTTTTTTAACTTGGAACTTATTTAAATGGTTTTTAGAGTGAAATTGTTGTGTTTTTTAACTTGGAACTTTATTTTATGGTATATATCGTGAAATTGAAGAGTTTTTTAACTTGAAAATATTTTATGGTTTTTATAGTGAATTTGTTGTGTTTAAACTCAGAGATTTTTTTTGGATATTATAGTGAAAATGTTGAGGTTTTTTAACTTGGAACTTTTTTTATGGTTTTTATAGTGAAATTGTGGAGTTTTCTAACCTGGAACTTATTTAAATGGTTTTTACAGTGAAATTGTCGAGTTTATTTAACTTGGAACTTATTTAAATGGTTTTTAGAGTGAAATTGTTGAGTTTTTTTTAACTTGGAATTTTTTTTATGGTTTTTATAGTGAAATTGTTGAGTTTTTCTAACTTGGAACTTATTTAAATGGATTCTACAATGAAATTGTTGAGTTTTTTAACTTGGAACTTTATTTTATGGTATTTAGAGTGAAATTGAAGAGTTTATTAACTTGGAAATGTTTTATGGTTTTTATAGTGAATTTGTTGAGTTTTTTAAATTGGAAATGTTTTATGGTTTTTATAGTGAATTTGTTGAGTTTTTTAACTTGGAAATTTTTTATGGATTTGTGAAATTATTGAGTTTTTTTAACTTGGAACTTTTTTTAATGGTTTTTATAGTGAAATTGTTGTGTTTTCTAATTTGGAACTGATTTAAATGGTTTTTATAGTTAAATATTTGAGTTTTTTTTCACATGGAACTTTTTTTTATTGTTTTTATAGTGAAATTGTTGAGTTTTTTTAAATTGGAACTTTTTTTTATGATTTTAATTGTGAAATTGTTGAGTTTTTTTAAATTGGAACTTATATAAATGGTTTTAATAGTGAAATTGTTGAGTTTTTTTAACTTGGATCTTTTTTATGGTTTTTATAGTGAATTTGATGAGTTTTTTAACTTGGAACTTTATTTTATGGTATTTATAGTAAAATTGTAGAGTTTTTTAGCTTGGAAATATTTTATGGTTTTTATAGTGAATTTGTTAAGTTTTTTGACTTGGAGATTTTATATGGATTAGTGAAATTGTTGAGTTTTTTTTAACTTGGAACTTATTTAAATGGTTTTTAGAGTGAAATTGTTTTGTTGTTTAACTTGGAACTTTATTTTATGGTATATATCGTGAAATTGAAGAGTTTTTTAACTTGGAAATATTTTATGGTTTTTATAGTGAATTTGTTGTCTTTTTTAACTCAGAGATTTTTTTTTGGATATTATAGTGAAAATGTTGAGGTTTTTTAACTTGGAACTTTTTTATGGTTTTTATAGTGAAATTGTTGAGTTTTCTAACCTGGAACTTATTTAAATGGTTTTTACAGTGAAATTGTCGAGTTTATTTAACTTGGAACTTATTTAAATGGTTTTTAGAGTGAAATTGTTGAGTTTTTTTTAACTTGGAACTTTTTTTTATGGTTTCTACAATGAAATTGTTTAGTTTTTCTAACTTGGAACTTATTTAAATGGATTCTACAATGAAATTGTTGAGTTTTTTAACTTGGAACTTTATTTTATGGTATTTAGAGTGAAATTGAAGAGTTTATTAACTTGGAAATGTTTTATGGTTTTTATAGTGAATTTGTTGAGTTTTTTAAATTGGAAATGTTTTATGGTTTTTATAGTGAATTTGTTGAGTTTTTTAACTTGGAAATTTTTTATGGATTTGTGAAATTATTGAGTTTTTTTAATTTGGAACTTTTTTTAATGGTTTTTATAGTGAAATTGTTGTGTTTTCTAATTTGGAACTGATTTAAATGGTTTTTATAGTTAAATATTTGAGTTTTTTTTCACTTGGAACTTTTTTTTATGGTTTTTATAGTGAAATTGTTGAGTTTTTTTTTTTTAAATTGGAACTTTTTTTTAATGATTTTTATTGTGAAATTGTTGAGTTTTTTTAAATTGGAACTTATATAAATGGTTTTAATAGTGAAATTGTTGAGTTTTTTTAACTTGGATCTTTTTTATGGTTTTTATAGTGAATTTGATGAGTTTTTTAACTTGGAACTTTATTTTATGGTATTTATAGTAAAATTGTAGAGTTTTTTAGCTTGGAAATATTTTATGGTTTTTATAGTGAATTTGTTAAGTTTTTTGACTTGGAGATTTTATATGGATTAGTGAAATTGTTGAGTTTTTTTTAACTTGGAACTTATTTAAATGGTTTTTAGAGTGAAATTGTTTTGTTGTTTAACTTGGAACTTTATTTTATGGTATATATCGTGAAATTGAAGAGTTTTTTAACTTGGAAATATTTTATGGTTTTTATAGTGAATTTGTTGTCTTTTTTAACTCAGAGATTTTTTTTTGGATATTATAGTGAAAATGTTGAGGTTTTTTAACTTGGAACTTTTTTATGGTTTTTATAGTGAAATTGTTGAGTTTTCTAACCTGGAACTTATTTAAATGGTTTTTACAGTGAAATTGTCGAGTTTATTTAACTTGGAACTTATTTAAATGGTTTTTAGAGTGAAATTGTTGAGTTTTTTTTAACTTGGAACTTTTTTTTATGGTTTCTACAATGAAATTGTTTAGTTTTTCTAACTTGGAACTTATTTAAATGGATTCTACAATGAAATTGTTGAGTTTTTTAACTTGGAACTTTATTTTATGGTATTTAGAGTGAAATTGAAGAGTTTATTAACTTGGAAATGTTTTATGGTTTTTATAGTGAATTTGTTGAGTTTTTTAAATTGGAAATGTTTTATGGTTTTTATAGTGAATTTGTTGAGTTTTTTAACTTGGAAATTTTTTATGGATTTGTGAAATTATTGAGTTTTTTTAATTTGGAACTTTTTTTAATGGTTTTTATAGTGAAATTGTTGTGTTTTCTAATTTGGAACTGATTTAAATGGTTTTTATAGTTAAATATTTGAGTTTTTTTTCACTTGGAACTTTTTTTTATGGTTTTTATAGTGAAATTGTTGAGTTTTTTTTTTTTAAATTGGAACTTTTTTTTAATGATTTTTATTGTGAAATTGTTGAGTTTTTTTAAATTGGAACTTATATAAATGGTTTTAATAGTGAAATTGTTGAGTTTTTTTAACTTGGATCTTTTTTATGGTTTTTATAGTGAATTTGATGAGTTTTTTAACTTGGAACTTTATTTTATGGTATTTATAGTAAAATTGTAGAGTTTTTTAGCTTGGAAATATTTTATGGTTTTTATAGTGAATTTGTTAAGTTTTTTGACTTGGAGATTTTATATGGATTAGTGAAATTGTTGAGTTTTTTTTAACTTGGAACTTATTTAAATGGTTTTTAGAGTGAAATTGTTTTGTTGTTTAACTTGGAACTTTATTTTATGGTATATATCGTGAAATTGAAGAGTTTTTTAACTTGGAAATATTTTATGGTTTTTATAGTGAATTTGTTGTCTTTTTTAACTCAGAGATTTTTTTTTGGATATTATAGTGAAAATGTTGAGGTTTTTTAACTTGGAACTTTTTTATGGTTTTTATAGTGAAATTGTTGAGTTTTCTAACCTGGAACTTATTTAAATGGTTTTTACAGTGAAATTGTCGAGTTTATTTAACTTGGAACTTATTTAAATGGTTTTTAGAGTGAAATTGTTGAGTTTTTTTTAACTTGGAACTTTTTTTTATGGTTTCTACAATGAAATTGTTTAGTTTTTCTAACTTGGAACTTATTTAAATGGATTCTACAATGAAATTGTTGAGTTTTTTAACTTGGAACTTTATTTTATGGTATTTAGAGTGAAATTGAAGAGTTTATTAACTTGGAAATGTTTTATGGTTTTTATAGTGAATTTGTTGAGTTTTTTAAATTGGAAATGTTTTATGGTTTTTATAGTGAATTTGTTGAGTTTTTTAACTTGGAAATTTTTTATGGATTTGTGAAATTATTGAGTTTTTTTAATTTGGAACTTTTTTTAATGGTTTTTATAGTGAAATTGTTGTGTTTTCTAATTTGGAACTGATTTAAATGGTTTTTATAGTTAAATATTTGAGTTTTTTTTCACTTGGAACTTTTTTTTATGGTTTTTATAGTGAAATTGTTGAGTTTTTTTTTTTAAATTGGAACTTTTTTTTAATGATTTTTATTGTGAAATTGTTGAGTTTTTTTAAATTGGAACTTATATAAATGGTTTTAATAGTGAAATTGTTGAGTTTTTTTAACTTGGATCTTTTTTATGGTTTTTATAGTGAATTTGATGAGTTTTTTAACTTGGAACTTTATTTTATGGTATTTATAGTAAAATTGTAGAGTTTTTTAGCTTGGAAATATTTTATGGTTTTTATAGTGAATTTGTTAAGTTTTTTGACTTGGAGATTTTATATGGATTAGTGAAATTGTTGAGTTTTTTTTAACTTGGAACTTATTTAAATGGTTTTTAGAGTGAAATTGTTTTGTTGTTTAACTTGGAACTTTATTTTATAATATATATCGTGAAATTGAAGAGTTTTTTAACTTGGAAATATTTTATGGTTTTTATAGTGAATTTGTTGTCTTTTTTAACTCAGAGATTTTTTTTTGGATATTATAGTGAAAATGTTGAGGTTTTTTAACTTGGAACTTTTTTATGGTTTTTATAGTGAAATTGTTGAGTTTTCTAACCTGGAACTTATTTAAATGGTTTTTACAGTGAAATTGTCGAGTTTATTTAACTTGGAACTTATTTAAATGGTTTTTAGAGTGAAATTGTTGAGTTTTTTTTTAACTTGGAACTTTTTTTTATGGTTTCTACAATGAAATTGTTTAGTTTTTCTAACTTGGAACTTATTTAAATGGATTCTACAATGAAATTGTTGAGTTTTTTAACTTGGAACTTTATTTTATGGTATTTAGAGTGAAATTGAAGAGTTTATTAACTTGGAAATGTTTTATGGTTTTTATAGTGAATTTGTTGAGTTTTTTAAATTGGAAATGTTTTATGGTTTTTATAGTGAATTTGTTGAGTTTTTTAACTTGGAAATTTTTTATGGATTTGTGAAATTATTGAGTTTTTTTAATTTGGAACTTTTTTTAATGGTTTTTATAGTGAAATTGTTGTGTTTTCTAATTTGGAACTGATTTAAATGGTTTTTATAGTTAAATATTTGAGTTTTTTTTCACTTGGAACTTTTTTTTATGGTTTTTATAGTGAAATTGTTGAGTTTTTTTAAATTGGAACTTTTTTTTATGATTTTAATTGTGAAATTGTTGAGTTTTTTTAAATTGGAACTTATATAAATGGTTTTAATAGTGAAATTGTTGAGTTTTTTTAACTTGGATCTTTTTTATGGTTTTTATAGTGAATTTGATGAGTTTTTTAACTTGGAACTTTATTTTATGGTATTTATAGTAAAATTGTAGAGTTTTTTAGCTTGGAAATATTTTATGGTGTTTATAGTGAATTTGTTAAGTTTTTTGACTTGGAGATTTTATATGGATTAGTGAAATTGTTGAGTTTTTTTAACTTGGAACTTATTTAAATGGTTTTTAGAGTGAAATTGTTGTGTTTTTTAACTTGGAACTTTATTTTATGGTATATATCGTGAAATTGAAGAGTTTTTTAACTTGAAAATATTTTATGGTTTTTATAGTGAATTTGTTGTGTTTAAACTCAGAGATTTTTTTTGGATATTATAGTGAAAATGTTGAGGTTTTTTAACTTGGAACTTTTTTTATGGTTTTTATAGTGAAATTGTGGAGTTTTCTAACCTGGAACTTATTTAAATGGTTTTTACAGTGAAATTGTCGAGTTTATTTAACTTGGAACTTATTTAAATGGTTTTTAGAGTGAAATTGTTGAGTTTTTTTTAACTTGGAATTTTTTTTATGGTTTTTATAGTGAAATTGTTGAGTTTTTCTAACTTGGAACTTATTTAAATGGATTCTACAATGAAATTGTTGAGTTTTTTAACTTGGAACTTTATTTTATGGTATTTAGAGTGAAATTGAAGAGTTTATTAACTTGGAAATGTTTTATGGTTTTTATAGTGAATTTGTTGAGTTTTTTAAATTGGAAATGTTTTATGGTTTTTATAGTGAATTTGTTGAGTTTTTTAACTTGGAAATTTTTTATGGATTTGTGAAATTATTGAGTTTTTTTAACTTGGAACTTTTTTTAATGGTTTTTATAGTGAAATTGTTGTGTTTTCTAATTTGGAACTGATTTAAATGGTTTTTATAGTTAAATATTTGAGTTTTTTTTCACATGGAACTTTTTTTTATTGTTTTTATAGTGAAATTGTTGAGTTTTTTTAAATTGGAACTTTTTTTTATGATTTTAATTGTGAAATTGTTGAGTTTTTTTAAATTGGAACTTATATAAATGGTTTTAATAGTGAAATTGTTGAGTTTTTTTAACTTGGATCTTTTTTATGGTTTTTATAGTGAATTTGATGAGTTTTTTAACTTGGAACTTTATTTTATGGTATTTATAGTAAAATTGTAGAGTTTTTTAGCTTGGAAATATTTTATGGTTTTTATAGTGAATTTGTTAAGTTTTTTGACTTGGAGATTTTATATGGATTAGTGAAATTGTTGAGTTTTTTTTAACTTGGAACTTATTTAAATGGTTTTTAGAGTGAAATTGTTTTGTTGTTTAACTTGGAACTTTATTTTATGGTATATATCGTGAAATTGAAGAGTTTTTTAACTTGGAAATATTTTATGGTTTTTATAGTGAATTTGTTGTCTTTTTTAACTCAGAGATTTTTTTTTGGATATTATAGTGAAAATGTTGAGGTTTTTTAACTTGGAACTTTTTTATGGTTTTTATAGTGAAATTGTTGAGTTTTCTAACCTGGAACTTATTTAAATGGTTTTTACAGTGAAATTGTCGAGTTTATTTAACTTGGAACTTATTTAAATGGTTTTTAGAGTGAAATTGTTGAGTTTTTTTTAACTTGGAACTTTTTTTTATGGTTTCTACAATGAAATTGTTTAGTTTTTCTAACTTGGAACTTATTTAAATGGATTCTACAATGAAATTGTTGAGTTTTTTAACTTGGAACTTTATTTTATGGTATTTAGAGTGAAATTGAAGAGTTTATTAACTTGGAAATGTTTTATGGTTTTATAGTGAATTTGTTGAGTTTTTTAAATTGGAAATGTTTTATGGTTTTTATAGTGAATTTGTTGAGTTTTTTAACTTGGAAATTTTTTATGGATTTGTGAAATTATTGAGTTTTTTTAATTTGGAACTTTTTTTAATGGTTTTTATAGTGAAATTGTTGTGTTTTCTAATTTGGAACTGATTTAAATGGTTTTTATAGTTAAATATTTGAGTTTTTTTTCACTTGGAACTTTTTTTTATGGTTTTTATAGTGAAATTGTTGAGTTTTTTTAAATTGGAACTTTTTTTTATGATTTTAATTGTGAAATTGTTGAGTTTTTTTAAATTGGAACTTATATAATGGTTTTAATAGTGAAATTGTTGAGTTTTTTTAACTTGGATCTTTTTTATGGTTTTTATAGTGAATTTGATGAGTTTTTTAACTTGGAACTTTATTTTATGGTATTTATAGTAAAATTGTAGAGTTTTTTAGCTTGGAAATATTTTATGGTTTTTATAGTGAATTTGTTAAGTTTTTTGACTTGGAGATTTTATATGGATTAGTGAAATTGTTGAGTTTTTTTAACTTGGAACTTATTTAAATGGTTTTTAGAGTGAAATTGTTGTGTTTTTTAACTTGGAACTTTATTTTATGGTATATATCGTGAAATTGAAGAGTTTTTTAACTTGAAAATATTTTATGGTTTTTATAGTGAATTTGTTGTGTTTAAACTCGGAGATTTTTTTTGGATATTATAGTGAAAATGTTGAGGTTTTTTAACTTGGAACTTTTTTTATGGTTTTTATAGTGAAATTGTGGAGTTTTCTAACCTGGAACTTATTTAAATGGTTTTTACAGTGAAATTGTCGAGTTTATTTAACTTGGAACTTATTTAAATGGTTTTTAGAGTGAAATTGTTGAGTTTTTTTTAACTTGGAATTTTTTTTATGGTTTTTATAGTGAAATTGTTGAGTTTTTCTAACTTGGAACTTATTTAAATGGATTCTACAATGAAATTGTTGAGTTTTTTAACTTGGAACTTTATTTTATGGTATTTAGAGTGAAATTGAAGAGTTTATTAACTTGGAAATGTTTTATGGTTTTTATAGTGAATTTGTTGAGTTTTTTAAATTGGAAATGTTTTATGGTTTTTATAGTGAATTTGTTGAGTTTTTTAACTTGGAAATTTTTTATGGATTTGTGAAATTATTGAGTTTTTTTAACTTGGAACTTTTTTTAATGGTTTTTATAGTGAAATTGTTGTGTTTTCTAATTTGGAACTGATTTAAATGGTTTTTATAGTTAAATATTTGAGTTTTTTTTCACATGGAACTTTTTTTTATTGTTTTTATAGTGAAATTGTTGAGTTTTTTTAAATTGGAACTTTTTTTTATGATTTTAATTGTGAAATTGTTGAGTTTTTTTAAATTGGAACTTATATAAATGGTTTTAATAGTGAAATTGTTGAGTTTTTTTAACTTGGATCTTTTTTATGGTTTTTATAGTGAATTTGATGAGTTTTTTAACTTGGAACTTTATTTTATGGTATTTATAGTAAAATTGTAGAGTGTTTTAGCTTGGAAATATTTTATGGTTTTTATAGTGAATTTGTTAAGTTTTTTGACTTGGAGATTTTATATGGATTAGTGAAATTGTTGAGTTTTTTTTAACTTGGAACTTATTTAAATGGTTTTTAGAGTGAAATTGTTTTGTTGTTTAACTTGGAACTTTATTTTATGGTATATATCGTGAAATTGAAGAGTTTTTTAACTTGGAAATATTTTATGGTTTTTATAGTGAATTTGTTGTCTTTTTTAACTCAGAGATTTTTTTTTGGATATTATAGTGAAAATGTTGAGGTTTTTTAACTTGGAACTTTTTTATGGTTTTTATAGTGAAATTGTTGAGTTTTCTAACCTGGAACTTATTTAAATGGTTTTTACAGTGAAATTGTCGAGTTTATTTAACTTGGAACTTATTTAAATGGTTTTTAGAGTGAAATTGTTGAGTTTTTTTTAACTTGGAACTTTTTTTTATGGTTTCTACAATGAAATTGTTTAGTTTTTCTAACTTGGAACTTATTTAAATGGATTCTACAATGAAATTGTTGAGTTTTTTAACTTGGAACTTTATTTTATGGTATTTAGAGTGAAATTGAAGAGTTTATTAACTTGGAAATGTTTTATGGTTTTTATAGTGAATTTGTTGAGTTTTTTAAATTGGAAATGTTTTATGGTTTTTATAGTGAATTTGTTGAGTTTTTTAACTTGGAAATTTTTTATGGATTTGTGAAATTATTGAGTTTTTTTAATTTGGAACTTTTTTTAATGGTTTTTATAGTGAAATTGTTGTGTTTTCTAATTTGGAACTGATTTAAATGGTTTTTATAGTTAAATATTTGAGTTTTTTTTCACTTGGAACTTTTTTTTATGGTTTTTATAGTGAAATTGTTGAGTTTTTTTAAATTGGAACTTTTTTTTATGATTTTAATTGTGAAATTGTTGAGTTTTTTTAAATTGGAACTTATATAAATGGTTTTAATAGTGAAATTGTTGAGTTTTTTTAACTTGGATCTTTTTTATGGTTTTTATAGTGAATTTGATGAGTTTTTTAACTTGGAACTTTATTTTATGGTATTTATAGTAAAATTGTAGAGTTTTTTAGCTTGGAAATATTTTATGGTGTTTATAGTGAATTTGTTAAGTTTTTTGACTTGGAGATTTTATATGGATTAGTGAAATTGTTGAGTTTTTTTAACTTGGAACTTATTTAAATGGTTTTTAGAGTGAAATTGTTGTGTTTTTTAACTTGGAACTTTATTTTATGGTATATATCGTGAAATTGAAGAGTTTTTTAACTTGAAAATATTTTATGGTTTTTATAGTGAATTTGTTGTGTTTAAACTCAGAGATTTTTTTTGGATATTATAGTGAAAATGTTGAGGTTTTTTAACTTGGAACTTTTTTTATGGTTTTTATAGTGAAATTGTGGAGTTTTCTAACCTGGAACTTATTTAAATGGTTTTTACAGTGAAATTGTCGAGTTTATTTAACTTGGAACTTATTTAAATGGTTTTTAGAGTGAAATTGTTGAGTTTTTTTTAACTTGGAATTTTTTTAATGGTTTTTATAGTGAAATTGTTGAGTTTTTCTAACTTGGAACTTATTTAAATGGATTCTACAATGAAATTGTTGAGTTTTTTAACTTGGAACTTTATTTTATGGTATTTAGAGTGAAATTGAAGAGTTTATTAACTTGGAAATGTTTTATGGTTTTTATAGTGAATTTGTTGAGTTTTTTAAATTGGAAATGTTTTATGGTTTTTATAGTGAATTTGTTGAGTTTTTTAACTTGGAAATTTTTTATGGATTTGTGAAATTATTGAGTTTTTTTAACTTGGAACTTTTTTTAATGGTTTTTATAGTGAAATTGTTGTGTTTTCTAATTTGGAACTGATTTAAATGGTTTTTATAGTTAAATATTTGAGTTTTTTTTCACTTGGAACTTTTTTTTATTGTTTTTATAGTGAAATTGTTGAGTTTTTTTAAATTGGAACTTTTTTTTATGATTTTAATTGTGAAATTGTTGAGTTTTTTTAAATTGGAACTTATATAAATGGTTTTAATAGTGAAATTGTTGAGTTTTTTTAACTTGGATCTTTTTTATGGTTTTTATAGTGAATTTGATGAGTTTTTTAACTTGGAACTTTATTTTATGGTATTTATAGTAAAATTGTAGAGTTTTTTAGCTTGGAAATATTTTATGGTTTTTATAGTGAATTTGTTAAGTTTTTTGACTTGGAGATTTTATATGGATTAGTGAAATTGTTGAGTTTTTTTTAACTTGGAACTTATTTAAATGGTTTTTAGAGTGAAATTGTTTTGTTGTTTAACTTGGAACTTTATTTTATGGTATATATCGTGAAATTGAAGAGTTTTTTAACTTGGAAATATTTTATGGTTTTTATAGTGAATTTGTTGTCTTTTTTAACTCAGAGATTTTTTTTTGGATATTATAGTGAAAATGTTGAGGTTTTTTAACTTGGAACTTTTTTATGGTTTTTATAGTGAAATTGTTGAGTTTTCTAACCTGGAACTTATTTAAATGGTTTTTACAGTGAAATTGTCGAGTTTATTTAACTTGGAACTTATTTAAATGGTTTTTAGAGTGAAATTGTTGAGTTTTTTTTAACTTGGAACTTTTTTTTATGGTTTCTACAATGAAATTGTTTAGTTTTTCTAACTTGGAACTTATTTAAATGGATTCTACAATGAAATTGTTGAGTTTTTTAACTTGGAACTTTATTTTATGGTATTTAGAGTGAAATTGAAGAGTTTATTAACTTGGAAATGTTTTATGGTTTTATAGTGAATTTGTTGAGTTTTTTAAATTGGAAATGTTTTATGGTTTTTATAGTGAATTTGTTGAGTTTTTTAACTTGGAAATTTTTTATGGATTTGTGAAATTATTGAGTTTTTTTAATTTGGAACTTTTTTTAATGGTTTTTATAGTGAAATTGTTGTGTTTTCTAATTTGGAACTGATTTAAATGGTTTTTATAGTTAAATATTTGAGTTTTTTTTCACTTGGAACTTTTTTTTATGGTTTTTATAGTGAAATTGTTGAGTTTTTTTAAATTGGAACTTTTTTTTATGATTTTAATTGTGAAATTGTTGAGTTTTTTTAAATTGGAACTTATATAATGGTTTTAATAGTGAAATTGTTGAGTTTTTTTAACTTGGATCTTTTTTATGGTTTTTATAGTGAATTTGATGAGTTTTTTAACTTGGAACTTTATTTTATGGTATTTATAGTAAAATTGTAGAGTTTTTTAGCTTGGAAATATTTTATGGTTTTTATAGTGAATTTGTTAAGTTTTTTGACTTGGAGATTTTATATGGATTAGTGAAATTGTTGAGTTTTTTTAACTTGGAACTTATTTAAATGGTTTTTAGAGTGAAATTGTTGTGTTTTTTAACTTGGAACTTTATTTTATGGTATATATCGTGAAATTGAAGAGTTTTTTAACTTGAAAATATTTTATGGTTTTTATAGTGAATTTGTTGTGTTTAAACTCAGAGATTTTTTTTGGATATTATAGTGAAAATGTTGAGGTTTTTTAACTTGGAACTTTTTTTATGGTTTTTATAGTGAAATTGTGGAGTTTTCTAACCTGGAACTTATTTAAATGGTTTTTACAGTGAAATTGTCGAGTTTATTTAACTTGGAACTTATTTAAATGGTTTTTAGAGTGAAATTGTTGAGTTTTTTTTAACTTGGAATTTTTTTTATGGTTTTTATAGTGAAATTGTTGAGTTTTTCTAACTTGGAACTTATTTAAATGGATTCTACAATGAAATTGTTGAGTTTTTTAACTTGGAACTTTATTTTATGGTATTTAGAGTGAAATTGAAGAGTTTATTAACTTGGAAATGTTTTATGGTTTTTATAGTGAATTTGTTGAGTTTTTTAAATTGGAAATGTTTTATGGTTTTTATAGTGAATTTGTTGAGTTTTTTAACTTGGAAATTTTTTATGGATTTGTGAAATTATTGAGTTTTTTTAATTTGGAACTTTTTTTAATGGTTTTTATAGTGAAATTGTTGTGTTTTCTAATTTGGAACTGATTTAAATGGTTTTTATAGTTAAATATTTGAGTTTTTTTTCACTTGGAACTTTTTTTTATGGTTTTTATAGTGAAATTGTTGAGTTTTTTTAAATTGGAACTTTTTTTTATGATTTTAATTGTGAAATTGTTGAGTTTTTTTAAATTGGAACTTATATAAATGGTTTTAATAGTGAAATTGTTGAGTTTTTTTAACTTGGATCTTTTTTATGGTTTTTATAGTGAATTTGATGAGTTTTTTAACTTGGAACTTTATTTTATGGTATTTATAGTAAAATTGTAGAGTTTTTTAGCTTGGAAATATTTTATGGTGTTTATAGTGAATTTGTTAAGTTTTTTGACTTGGAGATTTTATATGGATTAGTGAAATTGTTGAGTTTTTTTAACTTGGAACTTATTTAAATGGTTTTTAGAGTGAAATTGTTGTGTTTTTTAACTTGGAACTTTATTTTATGGTATATATCGTGAAATTGAAGAGTTTTTTAACTTGAAAATATTTTATGGTTTTTATAGTGAATTTGTTGTGTTTAAACTCAGAGATTTTTTTTGGATATTATAGTGAAAATGTTGAGGTTTTTTAACTTGGAACTTTTTTTATGGTTTTTATAGTGAAATTGTGGAGTTTTCTAACCTGGAACTTATTTAAATGGTTTTTACAGTGAAATTGTCGAGTTTATTTAACTTGGAACTTATTTAAATGGTTTTTAGAGTGAAATTGTTGAGTTTTTTTTAACTTGGAATTTTTTTTATGGTTTTTATAGTGAAATTGTTGAGTTTTTCTAACTTGGAACTTATTTAAATGGATTCTACAATGAAATTGTTGAGTTTTTTAACTTGGAACTTTATTTTATGGTATTTAGAGTGAAATTGAAGAGTTTATTAACTTGGAAATGTTTTATGGTTTTTATAGTGAATTTGTTGAGTTTTTTAAATTGGAAATGTTTTATGGTTTTTATAGTGAATTTGTTGAGTTTTTTAACTTGGAAATTTTTTATGGATTTGTGAAATTATTGAGTTTTTTTAACTTGGAACTTTTTTTAATGGTTTTTATAGTGAAATTGTTGTGTTTTCTAATTTGGAACTGATTTAAATGGTTTTTATAGTTAAATATTTGAGTTTTTTTTCACTTGGAACTTTTTTTTATTGTTTTTATAGTGAAATTGTTGAGTTTTTTTAAATTGGAACTTTTTTTTATGATTTTAATTGTGAAATTGTTGAGTTTTTTTAAATTGGAACTTATATAAATGGTTTTAATAGTGAAATTGTTGAGTTTTTTTAACTTGGATCTTTTTTATGGTTTTTATAGTGAATTTGATGAGTTTTTTAACTTGGAACTTTATTTTATGGTATTTATAGTAAAATTGTAGAGTTTTTTAGCTTGGAAATATTTTATGGTTTTTATAGTGAATTTGTTAAGTTTTTTGACTTGGAGATTTTATATGGATTAGTGAAATTGTTGAGTTTTTTTTAACTTGGAACTTATTTAAATGGTTTTTAGAGTGAAATTGTTTTGTTGTTTAACTTGGAACTTTATTTTATGGTATATATCGTGAAATTGAAGAGTTTTTTAACTTGGAAATATTTTATGGTTTTTATAGTGAATTTGTTGTCTTTTTTAACTCAGAGATTTTTTTTTGGATATTATAGTGAAAATGTTGAGGTTTTTTAACTTGGAACTTTTTTATGGTTTTTATAGTGAAATTGTTGAGTTTTCTAACCTGGAACTTATTTAAATGGTTTTTACAGTGAAATTGTCGAGTTTATTTAACTTGGAACTTATTTAAATGGTTTTTAGAGTGAAATTGTTGAGTTTTTTTTAACTTGGAACTTTTTTTTATGGTTTCTACAATGAAATTGTTGAGTTTTTCTAACTTGGAACTTATTTAAATGGATTCTACAATGAAATTGTTGAGTTTTTTAACTTGGAACTTTATTTTATGGTATTTAGAGTGAAATTGAAGAGTTTATTAACTTGGAAATGTTTTATGGTTTTTATAGTGAATTTGTTGAGTTTTTTAAATTGGAAATGTTTTATGGTTTTTATAGTGAATTTGTTGAGTTTTTTAACTTGGAAATTTTTTATGGATTTGTGAAATTATTGAGTTTTTTTAACTTGGAACTTTTTTTAATGGTTTTTATAGTGAAATTGTTGTGTTTTCTAATTTGGAACTGATTTAAATGGTTTTTATAGTTAAATATTTGAGTTTTTTTTCACTTGGAACTTTTTTTTATTGTTTTTATAGTGAAATTGTTGAGTTTTTTTAAATTGGAACTTTTTTTTATGATTTTAATTGTGAAATTGTTGAGTTTTTTTAAATTGGAACTTATATAAATGGTTTTAATAGTGAAATTGTTGAGTTTTTTTAACTTGGATCTTTTTTATGGTTTTTATAGTGAATTTGATGAGTTTTTTAACTTGGAACTTTATTTTATGGTATTTATAGTAAAATTGTAGAGTTTTTTAGCTTGGAAATATTTTATGGTTTTTATAGTGAATTTGTTAAGTTTTTTGACTTGGAGATTTTATATGGATTAGTGAAATTGTTGAGTTTTTTTTAACTTGGAACTTATTTAAATGGTTTTTAGAGTGAAATTGTTTTGTTGTTTAACTTGGAACTTTATTTTATGGTATATATCGTGAAATTGAAGAGTTTTTTAACTTGGAAATATTTTATGGTTTTTATAGTGAATTTGTTGTCTTTTTTAACTCAGAGATTTTTTTTTGGATATTATAGTGAAAATGTTGAGGTTTTTTAACTTGGAACTTTTTTATGGTTTTTATAGTGAAATTGTTGAGTTTTCTAACCTGGAACTTATTTAAATGGTTTTTACAGTGAAATTGTCGAGTTTATTTAACTTGGAACTTATTTAAATGGTTTTTAGAGTGAAATTGTTGAGTTTTTTTTAACTTGGAACTTTTTTTTATGGTTTCTACAATGAAATTGTTTAGTTTTTCTAACTTGGAACTTATTTAAATGGATTCTACAATGAAATTGTTGAGTTTTTTAACTTGGAACTTTATTTTATGGTATTTAGAGTGAAATTGAAGAGTTTATTAACTTGGAAATGTTTTATGGTTTTATAGTGAATTTGTTGAGTTTTTTAAATTGGAAATGTTTTATGGTTTTTATAGTGAATTTGTTGAGTTTTTTAACTTGGAAATTTTTTATGGATTTGTGAAATTATTGAGTTTTTTTAATTTGGAACTTTTTTTAATGGTTTTTATAGTGAAATTGTTGTGTTTTCTAATTTGGAACTGATTTAAATGGTTTTTATAGTTAAATATTTGAGTTTTTTTTCACTTGGAACTTTTTTTTATGGTTTTTATAGTGAAATTGTTGAGTTTTTTTAAATTGGAACTTTTTTTTATGATTTTAATTGTGAAATTGTTGAGTTTTTTTAAATTGGAACTTATATAATGGTTTTAATAGTGAAATTGTTGAGTTTTTTTAACTTGGATCTTTTTTATGGTTTTTATAGTGAATTTGATGAGTTTTTTAACTTGGAACTTTATTTTATGGTATTTATAGTAAAATTGTAGAGTTTTTTAGCTTGGAAATATTTTATGGTTTTTATAGTGAATTTGTTAAGTTTTTTGACTTGGAGATTTTATATGGATTAGTGAAATTGTTGAGTTTTTTTAACTTGGAACTTATTTAAATGGTTTTTAGAGTGAAATTGTTGTGTTTTTTAACTTGGAACTTTATTTTATGGTATATATCGTGAAATTGAAGAGTTTTTTAACTTGAAAATATTTTATGGTTTTTATAGTGAATTTGTTGTGTTTAAACTCAGAGATTTTTTTTGGATATTATAGTGAAAATGTTGAGGTTTTTTAACTTGGAACTTTTTTTATGGTTTTTATAGTGAAATTGTGGAGTTTTCTAACCTGGAACTTATTTAAATGGTTTTTACAGTGAAATTGTCGAGTTTATTTAACTTGGAACTTATTTAAATGGTTTTTAGAGTGAAATTGTTGAGTTTTTTTTAACTTGGAATTTTTTTTATGGTTTTTATAGTGAAATTGTTGAGTTTTTCTAACTTGGAACTTATTTAAATGGATTCTACAATGAAATTGTTGAGTTTTTTAACTTGGAACTTTATTTTATGGTATTTAGAGTGAAATTGAAGAGTTTATTAACTTGGAAATGTTTTATGGTTTTTATAGTGAATTTGTTGAGTTTTTTAAATTGGAAATGTTTTATGGTTTTTATAGTGAATTTGTTGAGTTTTTTAACTTGGAAATTTTTTATGGATTTGTGAAATTATTGAGTTTTTTTAATTTGGAACTTTTTTTAATGGTTTTTATAGTGAAATTGTTGTGTTTTCTAATTTGGAACTGATTTAAATGGTTTTTATAGTTAAATATTTGAGTTTTTTTTCACTTGGAACTTTTTTTTATGGTTTTTATAGTGAAATTGTTGAGTTTTTTTAAATTGGAACTTTTTTTTATGATTTTAATTGTGAAATTGTTGAGTTTTTTTAAATTGGAACTTATATAAATGGTTTTAATAGTGAAATTGTTGAGTTTTTTTAACTTGGATCTTTTTTATGGTTTTTATAGTGAATTTGATGAGTTTTTTAACTTGGAACTTTATTTTATGGTATTTATAGTAAAATTGTAGAGTTTTTTAGCTTGGAAATATTTTATGGTGTTTATAGTGAATTTGTTAAGTTTTTTGACTTGGAGATTTTATATGGATTAGTGAAATTGTTGAGTTTTTTTAACTTGGAACTTATTTAAATGGTTTTTAGAGTGAAATTGTTGTGTTTTTTAACTTGGAACTTTATTTTATGGTATATATCGTGAAATTGAAGAGTTTTTTAACTTGAAAATATTTTATGGTTTTTATAGTGAATTTGTTGTGTTTAAACTCAGAGATTTTTTTTGGATATTATAGTGAAAATGTTGAGGTTTTTTAACTTGGAACTTTTTTTATGGTTTTTATAGTGAAATTGTGGAGTTTTCTAACCTGGAACTTATTTAAATGGTTTTTACAGTGAAATTGTCGAGTTTATTTAACTTGGAACTTATTTAAATGGTTTTTAGAGTGAAATTGTTGAGTTTTTTTTAACTTGGAATTTTTTTTATGGTTTTTATAGTGAAATTGTTGAGTTTTTCTAACTTGGAACTTATTTAAATGGATTCTACAATGAAATTGTTGAGTTTTTTAACTTGGAACTTTATTTTATGGTATTTAGAGTGAAATTGAAGAGTTTATTAACTTGGAAATGTTTTATGGTTTTTATAGTGAATTTGTTGAGTTTTTTAAATTGGAAATGTTTTATGGTTTTTATAGTGAATTTGTTGAGTTTTTTAACTTGGAAATTTTTTATGGATTTGTGAAATTATTGAGTTTTTTTAACTTGGAACTTTTTTTAATGGTTTTTATAGTGAAATTGTTGTGTTTTCTAATTTGGAACTGATTTAAATGGTTTTTATAGTTAAATATTTGAGTTTTTTTTCACTTGGAACTTTTTTTTATTGTTTTTATAGTGAAATTGTTGAGTTTTTTTAAATTGGAACTTTTTTTTATGATTTTAATTGTGAAATTGTTGAGTTTTTTTAAATTGGAACTTATATAAATGGTTTTAATAGTGAAATTGTTGAGTTTTTTTAACTTGGATCTTTTTTATGGTTTTTATAGTGAATTTGATGAGTTTTTTAACTTGGAACTTTATTTTATGGTATTTATAGTAAAATTGTAGAGTTTTTTAGCTTGGAAATATTTTATGGTTTTTATAGTGAATTTGTTAAGTTTTTTGACTTGGAGATTTTATATGGATTAGTGAAATTGTTGAGTTTTTTTTAACTTGGAACTTATTTAAATGGTTTTTAGAGTGAAATTGTTTTGTTGTTTAACTTGGAACTTTATTTTATGGTATATATCGTGAAATTGAAGAGTTTTTTAACTTGGAAATATTTTATGGTTTTTATAGTGAATTTGTTGTCTTTTTTAACTCAGAGATTTTTTTTTGGATATTATAGTGAAAATGTTGAGGTTTTTTAACTTGGAACTTTTTTATGGTTTTTATAGTGAAATTGTTGAGTTTTCTAACCTGGAACTTATTTAAATGGTTTTTACAGTGAAATTGTCGAGTTTATTTAACTTGGAACTTATTTAAATGGTTTTTAGAGTGAAATTGTTGAGTTTTTTTTAACTTGGAACTTTTTTTTATGGTTTCTACAATGAAATTGTTGAGTTTTTCTAACTTGGAACTTATTTAAATGGATTCTACAATGAAATTGTTGAGTTTTTTAACTTGGAACTTTATTTTATGGTATTTAGAGTGAAATTGAAGAGTTTATTAACTTGGAAATGTTTTATGGTTTTATAGTGAATTTGTTGAGTTTTTTAAATTGGAAATGTTTTATGGTTTTTATAGTGAATTTGTTGAGTTTTTTAACTTGGAAATTTTTTATGGATTTGTGAAATTATTGAGTTTTTTTAATTTGGAACTTTTTTTAATGGTTTTTATAGTGAAATTGTTGTGTTTTCTAATTTGGAACTGATTTAAATGGTTTTTATAGTTAAATATTTGAGTTTTTTTTCACTTGGAACTTTTTTTTATGGTTTTTATAGTGAAATTGTTGAGTTTTTTTAAATTGGAACTTTTTTTTATGATTTTAATTGTGAAATTGTTGAGTTTTTTTAAATTGGAACTTATATAATGGTTTTAATAGTGAAATTGTTGAGTTTTTTTAACTTGGATCTTTTTTATGGTTTTTATAGTGAATTTGATGAGTTTTTTAACTTGGAACTTTATTTTATGGTATTTATAGTAAAATTGTAGAGTTTTTTAGCTTGGAAATATTTTATGGTTTTTATAGTGAATTTGTTAAGTTTTTTGACTTGGAGATTTTATATGGATTAGTGAAATTGTTGAGTTTTTTTAACTTGGAACTTATTTAAATGGTTTTTAGAGTGAAATTGTTGTGTTTTTTAACTTGGAACTTTATTTTATGGTATATATCGTGAAATTGAAGAGTTTTTTAACTTGAAAATATTTTATGGTTTTTATAGTGAATTTGTTGTGTTTAAACTCAGAGATTTTTTTTGGATATTATAGTGAAAATGTTGAGGTTTTTTAACTTGGAACTTTTTTTATGGTTTTTATAGTGAAATTGTGGAGTTTTCTAACCTGGAACTTATTTAAATGGTTTTTACAGTGAAATTGTCGAGTTTATTTAACTTGGAACTTATTTAAATGGTTTTTAGAGTGAAATTGTTGAGTTTTTTTTAACTTGGAATATTTTTTATGGTTTTTATAGTGAAATTGTTGAGTTTTTCTAACTTGGAACTTATTTAAATGGATTCTACAATGAAATTGTTGAGTTTTTTAACTTGGAACTTTATTTTATGGTATTTAGAGTGAAATTGAAGAGTTTATTAACTTGGAAATGTTTTATGGTTTTTATAGTGAATTTGTTGAGTTTTTTAAATTGGAAATGTTTTATGGTTTTTATAGTGAATTTGTTGAGTTTTTTAACTTGGAAATTTTTTATGGATTTGTGAAATTATTGAGTTTTTTTAACTTGGAACTTTTTTTAATGGTTTTTATAGTGAAATTGTTGTGTTTTCTAATTTGGAACTGATTTAAATGGTTTTTATAGTTAAATATTTGAGTTTTTTTTCACTTGGAACTTTTTTTTATTGTTTTTATAGTGAAATTGTTGAGTTTTTTTAAATTGGAACTTTTTTTTATGATTTTAATTGTGAAATTGTTGAGTTTTTTTAAATTGGAACTTATATAAATGGTTTTAATAGTGAAATTGTTGAGTTTTTTTAACTTGGATCTTTTTTATGGTTTTTATAGTGAATTTGATGAGTTTTTTAACTTGGAACTTTATTTTATGGTATTTATAGTAAAATTGTAGAGTTTTTTAGCTTGGAAATATTTTATGGTTTTTATAGTGAATTTGTTAAGTTTTTTGACTTGGAGATTTTATATGGATTAGTGAAATTGTTGAGTTTTTTTTAACTTGGAACTTATTTAAATGGTTTTTAGAGTGAAATTGTTTTGTTGTTTAACTTGGAACTTTATTTTATGGTATATATCGTGAAATTGAAGAGTTTTTTAACTTGGAAATATTTTATGGTTTTTATAGTGAATTTGTTGTCTTTTTTAACTCAGAGATTTTTTTTTGGATATTATAGTGAAAATGTTGAGGTTTTTTAACTTGGAACTTTTTTATGGTTTTTATAGTGAAATTGTTGAGTTTTCTAACCTGGAACTTATTTAAATGGTTTTTACAGTGAAATTGTCGAGTTTATTTAACTTGGAACTTATTTAAATGGTTTTTAGAGTGAAATTGTTGAGTTTTTTTTAACTTGGAACTTTTTTTTATGGTTTCTACAATGAAATTGTTTAGTTTTTCTAACTTGGAACTTATTTAAATGGATTCTACAATGAAATTGTTGAGTTTTTTAACTTGGAACTTTATTTTATGGTATTTAGAGTGAAATTGAAGAGTTTATTAACTTGGAAATGTTTTATGGTTTTATAGTGAATTTGTTGAGTTTTTTAAATTGGAAATGTTTTATGGTTTTTATAGTGAATTTGTTGAGTTTTTTAACTTGGAAATTTTTTATGGATTTGTGAAATTATTGAGTTTTTTTAATTTGGAACTTTTTTTAATGGTTTTTATAGTGAAATTGTTGTGTTTTCTAATTTGGAACTGATTTAAATGGTTTTTATAGTTAAATATTTGAGTTTTTTTTCACTTGGAACTTTTTTTTATGGTTTTTATAGTGAAATTGTTGAGTTTTTTTAAATTGGAACTTTTTTTTATGATTTTAATTGTGAAATTGTTGAGTTTTTTTAAATTGGAACTTATATAATGGTTTTAATAGTGAAATTGTTGAGTTTTTTTAACTTGGATCTTTTTTATGGTTTTTATAGTGAATTTGATGAGTTTTTTAACTTGGAACTTTATTTTATGGTATTTATAGTAAAATTGTAGAGTTTTTTAGCTTGGAAATATTTTATGGTTTTTATAGTGAATTTGTTAAGTTTTTTGACTTGGAGATTTTATATGGATTAGTGAAATTGTTGAGTTTTTTTAACTTGGAACTTATTTAAATGGTTTTTAGAGTGAAATTGTTGTGTTTTTTAACTTGGAACTTTATTTTATGGTATATATCGTGAAATTGAAGAGTTTTTTAACTTGAAAATATTTTATGGTTTTTATAGTGAATTTGTTGTGTTTAAACTCAGAGATTTTTTTTGGATATTATAGTGAAAATGTTGAGGTTTTTTAACTTGGAACTTTTTTTATGGTTTTTATAGTGAAATTGTGGAGTTTTCTAACCTGGAACTTATTTAAATGGTTTTTACAGTGAAATTGTCGAGTTTATTTAACTTGGAACTTATTTAAATGGTTTTTAGAGTGAAATTGTTGAGTTTTTTTTAACTTGGAATTTTTTTTATGGTTTTTATAGTGAAATTGTTGAGTTTTTCTAACTTGGAACTTATTTAAATGGATTCTACAATGAAATTGTTGAGTTTTTTAACTTGGAACTTTATTTTATGGTATTTAGAGTGAAATTGAAGAGTTTATTAACTTGGAAATGTTTTATGGTTTTTATAGTGAATTTGTTGAGTTTTTTAAATTGGAAATGTTTTATGGTTTTTATAGTGAATTTGTTGAGTTTTTTAACTTGGAAATTTTTTATGGATTTGTGAAATTATTGAGTTTTTTTAACTTGGAACTTTTTTTAATGGTTTTTATAGTGAAATTGTTGTGTTTTCTAATTTGGAACTGATTTAAATGGTTTTTATAGTTAAATATTTGAGTTTTTTTTCACTTGGAACTTTTTTTTATTGTTTTTATAGTGAAATTGTTGAGTTTTTTTAAATTGGAACTTTTTTTTATGATTTTAATTGTGAAATTGTTGAGTTTTTTTAAATTGGAACTTATATAAATGGTTTTAATAGTGAAATTGTTGAGTTTTTTTAACTTGGATCTTTTTTATGGTTTTTATAGTGAATTTGATGAGTTTTTTAACTTGGAACTTTATTTTATGGTATTTATAGTAAAATTGTAGAGTTTTTTAGCTTGGAAATATTTTATGGTTTTTATAGTGAATTTGTTAAGTTTTTTGACCTGGAGATTTTATATGGATTAGTGAAATTGTTGAGTTTTTTTTAACTTGGAACTTATTTAAATGGTTTTTAGAGTGAAATTGTTTTGTTGTTTAACTTGGAACTTTATTTTATGGTATATATCGTGAAATTGAAGAGTTTTTTAACTTGGAAATATTTTATGGTTTTTATAGTGAATTTGTTGTCTTTTTTAACTCAGAGATTTTTTTTTGGATATTATAGTGAAAATGTTGAGGTTTTTTAACTTGGAACTTTTTTATGGTTTTTATAGTGAAATTGTTGAGTTTTCTAACCTGGAACTTATTTAAATGGTTTTTACAGTGAAATTGTCGAGTTTATTTAACTTGGAACTTATTTAAACGGTTTTTAGAGTGAAATTGTTGAGTTTTTTTTAACTTGGAACTTTTTTTTATGGTTTCTACAATGAAATTGTTTAGTTTTTCTAACTTGGAACTTATTTAAATGGATTCTACAATGAAATTGTTGAGTTTTTTAACTTGGAACTTTATTTTATGGTATTTAGAGTGAAATTGAAGAGTTTATTAACTTGGAAATGTTTTATGGTTTTATAGTGAATTTGTTGAGTTTTTTAAATTGGAAATGTTTTATGGTTTTTATAGTGAATTTGTTGAGTTTTTTAACTTGGAAATTTTTTATGGATTTGTGAAATTATTGAGTTTTTTTAATTTGGAACTTTTTTTTATGGTTTTTATAGTGAAATTGTTGTGTTTTCTAATTTGGAACTGATTTAAATGGTTTTTATAGTTAAATATTTGAGTTTTTTTCACTTGGAACTTTTTTTTATGGTTTTTATAGTGAAATTGTTGAGTTTTTTTAAATTGGAACTTTTTTTTATGATTTTAATTGTGAAATTGTTGAGTTTTTTTAAATTGGAACTTATATAATGGTTTTAATAGTGAAATTGTTGAGTTTTTTTAACTTGGATCTTTTTTATGGTTTTTATAGTGAATTTGATGAGTTTTTTAACTTGGAACTTTATTTTATGGTATTTATAGTAAAATTGTAGAGTTTTTTAGCTTGGAAATATTTTATGGTTTTTATAGTGAATTTGTTAAGTTTTTTGACTTGGAGATTTTATATGGATTAGTGAAATTGTTGAGTTTTTTTAACTTGGAACTTATTTAAATGGTTTTTAGAGTGAAATTGTTGTGTTTTTTAACTTGGAACTTTATTTTATGGTATATATCGTGAAATTGAAGAGTTTTTTAACTTGAAAATATTTTATGGTTTTTATAGTGAATTTGTTGTGTTTAAACTCAGAGATTTTTTTTGGATATTATAGTGAAAATGTTAAGGTTTTTTAACTTGGAACTTTTTTTATGGTTTTTATAGTGAAATTGTGGAGTTTTCTAACCTGGAACTTATTTAAATGGTTTTTACAGTGAAATTGTCGAGTTTATTTAACTTGGAACTTATTTAAATGGTTTTTAGAGTGAAATTGTTGAGTTTTTTTTAACTTGGAATTTTTTTTATGGTTTTTATAGTGAAATTGTTGAGTTTTTCTAACTTGGAACTTATTTAAATGGATTCTACAATGAAATTGTTGAGTTTTTTAACTTGGAACTTTATTTTATGGTATTTAGAGTGAAATTGAAGAGTTTATTAACTTGGAAATGTTTTATGGTTTTTATAGTGAATTTGTTGAGTTTTTTAAATTGGAAATGTTTTATGGTTTTTATAGTGAATTTGTTGAGTTTTTTAACTTGGAAATTTTTTATGGATTTGTGAAATTATTGAGTTTTTTTAACTTGGAACTTTTTTTAATGGTTTTTATAGTGAAATTGTTGTGTTTTCTAATTTGGAACTGATTTAAATGGTTTTTATAGTTAAATATTTGAGTTTTTTTTCACTTGGAACTTTTTTTTATTGTTTTTATAGTGAAATTGTTGAGTTTTTTTAAATTGGAACTTTTTTTTATGATTTTAATTGTGAAATTGTTGAGTTTTTTTAAATTGGAACTTATATAAATGGTTTTAATAGTGAAATTGTTGAGTTTTTTTAACTTGGATCTTTTTTATGGTTATTATAGTGAATTTGATGAGTTTTTTAACTTGGAACTTTATTTTATGGTATTTATAGTAAAATTGTAGAGTTTTTTAGCTTGGAAATATTTTATGGTTTTTATAGTGAATTTGTTAAGTTTTTTGACCTGGAGATTTTATATGGATTAGTGAAATTGTTGAGTTTTTTTTAACTTGGAACTTATTTAAATGGTTTTTAGAGTGAAATTGTTTTGTTGTTTAACTTGGAACTTTATTTTATGGTATATATCGTGAAATTGAAGAGTTTTTTAACTTGGAAATATTTTATGGTTTTTATAGTGAATTTGTTGTCTTTTTTAACTCAGAGATTTTTTTTTGGATATTATAGTGAAAATGTTGAGGTTTTTTAACTTGGAACTTTTTTATGGTTTTTATAGTGAAATTGTTGAGTTTTCTAACCTGGAACTTATTTAAATGGTTTTTACAGTGAAATTGTCGAGTTTATTTAACTTGGAACTTATTTAAATGGTTTTTAGAGTGAAATTGTTGAGTTTTTTTTAACTTGGAACTTTTTTTTATGGTTTCTACAATGAAATTGTTTAGTTTTTCTAACTTGGAACTTATTTAAATGGATTCTACAATGAAATTGTTGAGTTTTTTAACTTGGAACTTTATTTTATGGTATTTAGAGTGAAATTGAAGAGTTTATTAACTTGGAAATGTTTTATGGTTTTTATAGTGAATTTGTTGAGTTTTTTAAATTGGAAATGTTTTATGGTTTTTATAGTGAATTTGTTGAGTTTTTTAACTTGGAAATTTTTTATGGATTTGTGAAATTATTGAGTTTTTTTAACTTGGAACTTTTTTTTATGGTTTTTATAGTGAAATTGTTGTGTTTTCTAATTTGGAACTGATTTAAATGGTTTTTATAGTTAAATATTTGAGTTCTTTTTCACTTGGAACTTTTTTTTATGGTTTTTATAGTGAAATTGTTGAGTTTTTTTTTTTTAAATTGGAACTTTTTTTTAATGATTTTTATTGTGAAATTGTTGAGTTTTTTTAAATTGGAACTTATATAAATGGTTTTAATAGTGAAATTGTTGAGTTTTTTTAACTTGGATCTTTTTTATGGTTTTTATAGTGAATTTGATGAGTTTTTTAACTTGGAACTTTATTTTATGGTATTTATAGTAAAATTGTAGAGTTTTTTAGCTTGGAAAAATTTTATGGTTTTTATAGTGAATTTGTTGAGTTTTTTGACTTGGAGATTTTATATGGATTAGTGAAATTGTTGAGTTTTTTTTAACTTGGAACTTATTTAAATGGTTTTTAGAGTGAAATTGTTGTGTTGTTTAACTTGGAACTTTATTTTATGGTATATATCGTGAAATTGAAGAGTTTTTTAACTTGGAAATATTTTATGGTTTTTATAGTGAATTTGTTGTCTTTTTTAACTCAGAGATTTTTTTTTGGATATTATAGTGAAAATGTTGAGGTTTTTTAACTTGGAACTTTTTTATGGTTTTTATAGTGAAATTGTTGAGTTTTCTAACCTGGAACTTATTTAAATGGTTTTTACAGTGAAATTGTCGAGTTTATTTAACTTGGAACTTATTTAAATGTTTTTTAGAGTGAAATTGTTGAGTTTTTTTTAACCTGGAACTTTTTTTTATGGTTTTTATAGTGAAATTGTTGAGTTTTTCTAACTTGGAACTTATTTAAATGGATTCTACAATGAAATTGTTGAGTTTTTTAACATGGAACTTTATTTTATGGTATTTAGAGTGAAATTGAAGAGTTTATTAACTTGGAAATGTTTTATGGTTTTTATAGTGAATTTGTTGAGTTTTTTAAATTGGAAATGTTTTATGGTTTTTATAGTGAATTTGTTGCGTTTTTTAACTTGGAAATTTTTTATGGATTTGTGAAATTATTGAGTTTTTTTAACTTGGAACTTTTTTTAATGGTTTTTATAGTGAAATTGTTGTGTTTTCTAATTTGGAACTGATTTAAATGGTTTTTATAGTTAAATATTTGAGTTCTTTTTCACTTGGAACTTTTTTTTATGGTTTTTATAGTGAAATTGTTGAGTTTTTTTAAATTGGAACTTTTTTTTATGATTTTAATTGTGAAATTGTTGAGTTTTTTTAAATTGGAACTTATATAAATGGTTTTAATAGTGAAATTGTTGAGTTTTTTTAACTTGGATCTTTTTTATGGTTTTTATAGTGAATTTGCTGAGTTTTTTAACTTGGAACTTTATTTTATGGTATTTATAGTAAAATTGTAGAGTTTTTTAGCTTGGAAATATTTTATGGTTTTTATAGTGAATTTGTTGAGTTTTTTGACTTGGAGATTTTATATGGATTAGTGAAATTGTTGAGTTTTTTTTAACTTGGAACTTATTTAAATGGTTTTTAGAGTGAAATTGTTGTGTTGTTTAACTTGGAACTTTATTTTATGGTATATATCGTGAAATTGAAGAGTTTTTTAACTTGGAAATATTTTATGGTTTTTATAGTGAATTTGTTGTCTTTTTTAACTCAGAGATTTTTTTTTGGATATTATAGTGAAAATGTTGAGGTTTTTTAACTTGGAACTTTTTTATGGTTTTTATAGTGAAATTGTTGAGTTTTCTAACCTGGAACTTATTTAAATGGTTTTTACAGTGAAATTGTCGAGTTTATTTAACTTGGAACTTATTTAAATGTTTTTTAGAGTGAAATTGTTGAGTTTTTTTTAACCTGGAACTTTTTTTTATGGTTTTTATAGTGAAATTGTTGAGTTTTTCTAACTTGGAACTTATTTAAATGGATTCTACAATGAAATTGTTGAGTTTTTTAACATGGAACTTTATTTTATGGTATTTAGAGTGAAATTGAAGAGTTTATTAACTTGGAAATGTTTTATGGTTTTTATAGTGAATTTGTTGAGTTTTTTAAATTGGAAATGTTTTATGGTTTTTATAGTGAATTTGTTGCGTTTTTTAACTTGGAATTTTTTTATGGATTTGTGAAATTATTGAGTTTTTTTAACTTGGAAATTTTTTTAATGGTTTTTATAGTGAAATTGTTGTGTTTTCTAATTTGGAACTGATTTAAATGGTTTTTATAGTTAAATATTTGAGTTTTTTTCACTTGGAACTTTTTTTTATGGTTTTTATAGTGAAATTGTTGAGTTTTTTTAAATTGGAACTTTTTTTTATGATTTTAATTGTGAAATTGTTGAGTTTTTTTAAATTGGAACTTATATAAATGGTTTTAATAGTGAAATTGTTGAGTTTTTTTAACTTGGATCTTTTTTATGGTTTTTATAGTGAATTTGATGAGTTTTTTAACTTGGAACTTTATTTTATGGTATTTATAGTAAAATTGTAGAGTTTTTTAGCTTGGAAATATTTTATGGTTTTTATAGTGAATTTGTTAAGTTTTTTGACCTGGAGATTTTATATGGATTAGTGAAATTGTTGAGTTTTTTTAACTTGGAACTTATTTAAATGGTTTTTAGAGTGAAATTGTTGTGTTTTTTAACTTGGAACTTTATTTTATGGTATATATCGTGAAATTGAAGAGTTTTTTAACTTGAAAATATTTTATGGTTTTTATAGTGAATTTGTTGTGTTTAAACTCAGAGATTTTTTTTGGATATTATAGTGAAAATGTTGAGGTTTTTTAACTTGGAACTTTTTTTGTGGTTTTTATAGTGAAATTGTGGAGTTTTCTAACCTGGAACTTATTTAAATGGTTTTTACAGTGAAATTGTCGAGTTTATTTAACTTGGAACTTATTTAAATGGTTTTTAGAGTGAAATTTTTGAGTTTTTTTTAACTTGGAATTTTTTTTATGGTTTTTATAGTGAAATTGTTAAGTTTTTCTAACTTGGAACTTATTTAAATGGATTCTACAATGAAATTGTTGAGTTTTTTAACTTGGAACTTTATTTTATGGTATTTAGAGTGAAATTGAAGAGTTTATTAACTTGGAAATGTTTTATGGTTTTTATAGTGAATTTGTTGAGTTTTTTAAATTGGAAATGTTTTATGGTTTTTATAGTGAATTTGTTGAGTTTTTTAACTTGGAAATTTTTTATGGATTTGTGAAATTATTGAGTTTTTTTAACTTGGAACTTTTTTTTATGGTTTTTATAGTGAAATTGTTGTGTTTTTTAATTTGGAACTGATTTAAATGGTTTTTATAGTTAAATATTTGAGTTCTTTTTCAGTTGGAACTTTTTTTTATGGTTTTTATAGTGAAATTGTTGAGTTTTTTTTTTTAAATTGGAACTTTTTTTTAATGATTTTTATTGTGAAATTGTTGAGTTTTTTTAAATTGGAACTTATATAAATGGTTTTAATAGTGAAATTGTTGAGTTTTTTTAACTTGGATCTTTTTTATGGTTTTTATAGTGAATTTGATGAGTTTTTTAACTTGGAACTTTATTTTATGGTATTTATAGTAAAATTGTAGAGTTTTTTAGCTTGGAAATATTTTATGGTTTTTATAGTGAATTTGTTGAGTTTTTTGACTTGGAGATTTTATATGGATTAGTGAAATTGTTGAGTTATTTAACTTGGAACTTATTTAAATGGTTTTTAGAGTGAAATTGTTGTGTTTTTTAACTTGGAACTTTATTTTATGGTATATATCGTGAAATTGAAGAGTTTTTTAACTTAGAAATATTTTATGGTTTTTATAGTGAATTTGTTGTGTTTAAACTCAGAGATTTTTTTTGGATATTATAGTGAAAATGTTGAGGTTTTTTAACTTGGAACTTTTTTTATGGTTTTTATAGTGAAATTGTGGAGTTTTCTAACCTGGAACTTATTTAAATGGGTTTTACAGTGAAATTGTCGAGTTTATTTAACTTGGAACTTATTTAAATGGTTTTTAGAGTGAAATTGTTGAGTTTTTTTTAACTTGGAATTTTTTTATGGTTTTTATAGTGAAATTGTTGAGTTTTTCTAACTTGGAACTTATTTAAATGGATTCTACAATGAAATTGTTGAGTTTTTTAACTTGGAACTTTATTTTATGGTATTTAGAGTGAAATTGAAGAGTTTATTAACTTGGAAATGTTTTATGGTTTTTATAGTGAATTTGTTGAGTTTTTTAAATTGAAAATGTTTTATGGTTTTTATAGTGAATTTGTTGAGTTTTTTAACTTGGAAATTTTTTATGGATTTGTGAAATTATTGAGTTTTTTTAACTTGGAACTTTTTTTAATGGTTTTTATAGTGAAATTGTTGTGTTTTCTAATTTGGAACTGATTTAAATGGTTTTTATAGTTAAATATTTGAGTTTTTTTCACTTGGAACTTTTTTTTATGGTTTTTATAGTGAAATTGTTGAGTTTTTTTAAATTGGAACTTTTTTTTATGATTTTAATTGTGAAATTGTTGAGTTTTTTTAAATTGGAACTTATATAAATGGTTTTAATAGTGAAATTGTTGAGTTTTTTTAACTTGGATCTTTTTTATGGTTTTTATAGTGAATTTGATGAGTTTTTTAACTTGGAACTTTATTTTATGGTATTTATAGTAAAATTGTAGAGTTTTTTAGCTTGGAAATATTTTATGGTTTTTATAGTGAATTTGTTAAGTTTTTTGACTTGGAGATTTTATATGGATTAGTGAAATTGTTGAGTTTTTTTAACTTGGAACTTATTTAAATGGTTTTTAGAGTGAAATTGTTGTGTTTTTTAACTTGGAACTTTATTTTATGGTATATATCGTGAAATTGAAGAGTTTTTTAACTTGAAAATATTTTATGGTTTTTATAGTGAATTTGTTGTGTTTAAACTCAGAGATATTTTTTGGATATTATAGTGAAAATGTTGAGGTTTTTTAACTTGGAACTTTTTTTGTGGTTTTTATAGTGAAATTGTGGAGTTTTCTAACCTGGAACTTATTTAAATGGTTTTTACAGTGAAATTGTCGAGTTTATTTAACTTGGAACTTATTTAAATGGTTTTTAGAGTGAAATTGTTGAGTTTTTTTTAACTTGGAATTTTTTTATGGTTTTTATAGTGAAATTGTTGAGTTTTTCTAACTTGGAACTTATTTAAATGGATTCAACAATGAAATTGTTGAGTTTTTTAACTTGGAACTTTATTTTATGGTATTTAGAGTGAAATTGAAGAGTTTATTAACTTGGAAATGTTTTATGGTTTTTATAGTGAATTTGTTGAGTTTTTTAAATTGGAAATGTTTTATGGTTTTTATAGTGAATTTGTTGAGTTTTTTAACTTGGAAATTTTTTATGGATTTTATAGTGAAATTGTTGTGTTTTTTAATTTGGAACTGATTTAAATGGTTTTTATAGTTAAATATTTGAGTTTTTTTCAGTTGGAACTTTTTTTTATGGTTTTTATAGTGAAATTGTTGAGTTTTTTTTTTTAAATTGGAACTTTTTTTTAATGATTTTTATTGTGAAATTGTTGAGTTTTTTTAAATGGGAACTTATACAAATGGTTTTAATAGTGAAATTGTTGAGTTTTTTTAACTTGGATCTTTTTTATGGTTTTTATAGTGAATTTTATGAGTTTTTTAACTTGGAACTTTATTTTATGGTATTTATAGTAAAATTGTAGAGTTTTTTAGCTTGGAAATATTTTATGGTTTTTATAGTGAATTTGTTAAGTTTTTTGACTTGGAGATTTTATATGGATTAGTGAAATTGTTGAGTTTTTTTTAACTTGGAACTTATTTAAATGGTTTTTAGAGTGAAATTGTTGTTTTGTTTAACTTGGAACTTTATTTTATGGTATATATCGTGAAATTGAAGAGTTTTTTAACTTGAAAATATTTTATGGTTTTTATAGTGAATTTGTTGTGTTTAAACTCAGAGATTTTTTTTGGATATTATAGTGAAAATGTTGAGGTTTTTTAACTTGGAACTTTTTTTATTGTTTTTATAGTGAAATTGTGGAGTTTTCTAACCTGGAACTTATTTAAATGGTTTTTACAGTGAAATTGTCGAGTTTATTTAACTTGGAACTTATTTAAATGGTTTTTAGAGTGAAATTGTTGAGTTTTTTTTAACTTGGAACTTTTTTTTTTATGGTTTTTATAGTGAAATTGTTGAGTTTTTCTAACTTGGAACTTTTTTAAATGGATTCTACAATGAAATTGTTGAGTTTTTTAACATGGAACTTTATTTTATGGTATTTAGAGTGAAATTGAAGAGTTTATTAACTTGGAAATGTTTTATGGTTTTTATAGTGAATTTGTTGAGTTTTTTAAATTGGAAATGTTTTATGGTTTTTATAGTGAATTTGTTGCGTTTTTTAACTTGGAATTTTTTTATGGATTTGTGAAATTATTGAGTTTTTTTAACTTGGAAATTTTTTTAATGGTTTTTATAGTGAAATTGTTGTGTTTTCTAATTTGGAACTGATTTAAATGGTTTTTATAGTTAAATATTTGAGTTTTTTTCACTTGGAACTTTTTTTTATGGTTTTTATAGTGAAATTGTTGAGTTTTTTTAAATTGGAACTTTTTTTTATGATTTTAATTGTGAAATTGTTGAGTTTTTTTAAATTGGAACTTATATAAATGGTTTTAATAGTGAAATTGTTGAGTTTTTTTAACTTGGATCTTTTTTATGGTTTTTATAGTGAATTTGATGAGTTTTTTAACTTGGAACTTTATTTTATGGTATTTATAGTAAAATTGTAGAGTTTTTTAGCTTGGAAATATTTTATGGTTTTTATAGTGAATTTGTTAAGTTTTTTGACCTGGAGATTTTATATGGATTAGTGAAATTGTTGAGTTTTTTTAACTTGGAACTTATTTAAATGGTTTTTAGAGTGAAATTGTTGTGTTTTTTAACTTGGAACTTTATTTTATGGTATATATCGTGAAATTGAAGAGTTTTTTAACTTGAAAATATTTTATGGTTTTTATAGTGAATTTGTTGTGTTTAAACTCAGAGATTTTTTTTGGATATTATAGTGAAAATGTTGAGGTTTTTTAACTTGGAACTTTTTTTGTGGTTTTTATAGTGAAATTGTGGAGTTTTCTAACCTGGAACTTATTTAAATGGTTTTTACAGTGAAATTGTCGAGTTTATTTAACTTGGAACTTATTTAAATGGTTTTTAGAGTGAAATTTTTGAGTTTTTTTTAACTTGGAACTTTTTTTATGGTTTTTATAGTGAAATTGTTGAGTTTTTCTAACTTGGAACTTATTTAAATGGATTCTACAATGAAATTGTTGAGTTTTTTAACTTGGAACTTTATTTTATGGTATTTAGAGTGAAATTGAAGAGTTTATTAACTTGGAAATGTTTTATGGTTTTTATAGTGAATTTGTTGAGTTTTTTAAATTGGAAATGTTTTATGGTTTTTATAGTGAATTTGTTGAGTTTTTTAACTTGGAAATTTTTTATGGATTTGTGAAATTATTGAGTTTTTTTAACTTGGAAATTTTTTTAATGGTTTTTATAGTGAAAATGTTGTGTTTTTTAATTTGGAACTGATTTAAATGGTTTTTATAGTTAAATATTTGAGTTCTTTTTCAGTTGGAACTTTTTTTTTATGGTTTTTATAGTGAAATTGTTGAGTTTTTTTTTTTAAATTGGAACTTTTTTTTAATGATTTTTATTGTGAAATTGTTGAGTTTTTTTAAATTGGAACTTATATAAATGGTTTTAATAGTGAAATTGTTGAGTTTTTTTAACTTGGATCTTTTTTATGGTTTTTATAGTGAATTTGCTGAGTTTTTTAACTTGGAACTTTATTTTATGGTATTTATAGTAAAATTGTAGAGTTTTTTAGCTTGGAAATATTTTATGGTTTTTATAGTGAATTTGTTGAGTTTTTTGACCTGGAGATTTTATATGGATTAGTGAAATTGTTGAGTTTTTTTAACTTGGAACTTATTTAAATGGTTTTTAGAGTGAAATTGTTGTGTTTTTTAACTTGGAACTTTATTTTATGGTATATATCGTGAAATTGAAGAGTTTTTTAACTTAGAAATATTTTATGGTTTTTATAGTGAATTTGTTGTGTTTAAACTCAGAGATTTTTTTTGGATATTATAGTGAAAATGTTGAGGTTTTTTAACTTGGAACTTTTTTTATGGTTTTTATAGTGAAATTGTGGAGTTTTCTAACCTGGAACTTATTTAAATGGGTTTTACAGTGAAATTGTCGAGTTTATTTAACTTGGAACTTATTTAAATGGTTTTTAGAGTGAAATTGTTGAGTTTTTTTTAACTTGGAATTTTTTTATGGTTTTTATAGTGAAATTGTTGAGTTTTTCTAACTTGGAACTTATTTAAATGGATTCTACAATGAAATTGTTGAGTTTTTTAACTTGGAACTTTATTTTATGGTATTTAGAGTGAAATTGAAGAGTTTATTAACTTGGAAATGTTTTATGGTTTTTATAGTGAATTTGTTGAGTTTTTTAAATTGAAAATGTTTTATGGTTTTTATAGTGAATTTGTTGAGTTTTTTAACTTGGAAATTTTTTATGGATTTGTGAAATTATTGAGTTTTTTTAACTTGGAACTTTTTTTAATGGTTTTTATAGTGAAATTGTTGTGTTTTCTAATTTGGAACTGATTTAAATGGTTTTTATAGTTAAATATTTGAGTTTTTTTCACTTGGAACTTTTTTTTATGGTTTTTATAGTGAAATTGTTGAGTTTTTTTAAATTGGAACTTTTTTTTATGATTTTAATTGTGAAATTGTTGAGTTTTTTTAAATTGGAACTTATATAAATGGTTTTAATAGTGAAATTGTTGAGTTTTTTTAACTTGGATCTTTTTTATGGTTTTTATAGTGAATTTGATGAGTTTTTTAACTTGGAACTTTATTTTATGGTATTTATAGTAAAATTGTAGAGTTTTTTAGCTTGGAAATATTTTATGGTTTTTATAGTGAATTTGTTGAGTTTTTTGACTTGGAGATTTTATATGGATTAGTGAAATTGTTGAGTTTTTTTAACTTGGAACTTATTTAAATGGTTTTTAGAGTGAAATTGTTGTGTTTTTTAACTTGGAACTTTATTTTATGGTATATATCGTGAAATTGAAGAGTTTTTTAACTTAGAAATATTTTATGGTTTTTATAGTGAATTTGTTGTGTTTAAACTCAGAGATTTTTTTTGGATATTATAGTGAAAATGTTGAGGTTTTTTAACTTGGAACTTTTTTTATTGTTTTTATAGTGAAATTGTGGAGTTTTCTAACCTGGAACTTATTTAAATGGTTTTTACAGTGAAATTGTCGAGTTTATTTAACTTGGAACTTATTTAAATGGTTTTTAGAGTGAAATTGTTGAGTTTTTTTTAACTTGGAATTTTTTTATGGTTTTTATAGTGAAATTGTTGAGTTTTTCTAACTTGGAACTTATTTAAATGGATTCTACAATGAAATTGTTGAGTTTTTTAACTTGGAACTTTATTTTATGGTATTTAGAGTGAAATTGAAGAGTTTATTAACTTGGAAATGTTTTATGGTTTTTATAGTGAATTTGTTGAGTTTTTTAAATTGGAAATGTTTTATGGTTTTTATAGTGAATTTGTTGAGTTTTTTAACTTGGAAATTTTTTATGGATTTTATAGTGAAATTGTTGTGTTTTTTAATTTGGAACTGATTTAAATGGTTTTTATAGTTAAATATTTGAGTTTTTTTCAGTTGGAACTTTTTTTTATGGTTTTTATAGTGAAATTGTTGAGTTTTTTTTTTTAAATTGGAACTTTTTTTTAATGATTTTTATTGTGAAATTGTTGAGTTTTTTTAAATGGGAACTTATACAAATGGTTTTAATAGTGAAATTGTTGAGTTTTTTTAACTTGGATCTTTTTTATGGTTTTTATAGTGAATTTTATGAGTTTTTTAACTTGGAACTTTATTTTATGGTATTTATAGTAAAATTGTAGAGTTTTTTAGCTTGGAAATATTTTATGGTTTTTATAGTGAATTTGTTGAGTTTTTTGACTTGGAGATTTTATATGGATTAGTGAAATTGTTGAGTTTTTTTTAACTTGGAACTTATTTAAATGGTTTTTAGAGTGAAATTGTTGTTTTGTTTAACTTGGAACTTTATTTTATGGTATATATCGTGAAATTGAAGAGTTTTTTAACTTGAAAATATTTTATGGTTTTTATAGTGAATTTATTGTGTTTAAACTCAGAGATTTTTTTTGGATATTATAGTGAAAATGTTGAGGTTTTTTAACTTGGAACTTTTTTTATTGTTTTTATAGTGAAATTGTGGAGTTTTCTAACCTGGAACTTATTTAAATGGTTTTTACAGTGAAATTGTCGAGTTTATTTAACTTGGAACTTATTTAAATGGTTTTTAGAGTGAAATTGTTGAGTTTTTTTTAACTTGGAACTTTTTTTTTTATGGTTTTTATAGTGAAATTGTTGAGTTTTTCTAACTTGGAACTTTTTTAAATGGATTCTACAATGAAATTGTTGAGTTTTTTAACTTGGAACTTTATTTTATGGTATTTAGAGTGAAATTGAAGAGTTTATTAACTTGGAAATGTTTTATGGTTTTTATAGTGAATTTGTTGAGTTTTTTAAATTGGAAATGTTTTATGGTTTTTATAGTGAATTTGTTGAGTTTTTTAACTTGGAAATTTTTTATGGATTTGTGAAATTATTGAGTTTTTTTAACTTGGAAATTTTTTTAATGGTTTTTATAGTGAAATTGTTGTGTTTTCTAATTTGGAACTGATTTAAATGGTTTTTATAGTTAAATATTTGAGTTTTTTTCACTTGGAACTTTTTTTTTTGGTTTTTATAGTGAAATTGTTGAGTTTTTTTAAATTGGAACTTTTTTTTATGATTTTAATTGTGAAATTGTTGAGTTTTTTTAAATTGGAACTTATATAAATGGTTTTAATAGTGAAATTGTTGAGTTTTTTTAACTTGGATCTTTTTTATGGTTTTTATAGTGAATTTGATGAGTTTTTTAACTTGGAACTTTATTTTATGGTATTTATAGTAAAATTGTAGAGTTTTTTAGCTTGGAAATATTTTATGGTTTTTATAGTGAATTTGTTAAGTTTTTTGACTTGGAGATTTTATATGGATTAGTGAAATTGTTGAGTTTTTTTAACTTGGAACTTATTTAAATGGTTTTTAGAGTGAAATTGTTGTGTTTTTTAACTTGGAACTTTATTTTATGGTATATATCGTGAAATTGAAGAGTTTTTTAACTTGAAAATATTTTATGGTTTTTATAGTGAATTTGTTGTGTTTAAACTCAGAGATATTTTTTGGATATTATAGTGAAAATGTTGAGGTTTTTTAACTTGGAACTTTTTTTGTGGTTTTTATAGTGAAATTGTGGAGTTTTCTAACCTGGAACTTATTTAAATGGTTTTTACAGTGAAATTGTCGAGTTTATTTAACTTGGAACTTATTTAAATGGTTTTTAGAGTGAAATTGTTGAGTTTTTTTTAACTTGGAATTTTTTTATGGTTTTTATAGTGAAATTGTTGAGTTTTTCTAACTTGGAACTTATTTAAATGGATTCTACAATGAAATTGTTGAGTTTTTTAACTTGGAACTTTATTTTATGGTATTTAGAGTGAAATTGAAGAGTTTATTAACTTGGAAATGTTTTATGGTTTTTATAGTGAATTTGTTGAGTTTTTTAAATTGGAAATGTTTTATGGTTTTTATAGTGAATTTGTTGAGTTTTTTAACTTGGAAATTTTTTATGGATTTTATAGTGAAATTGTTGTGTTTTTTAATTTGGAACTGATTTAAATGGTTTTTATAGTTAAATATTTGAGTTTTTTTCAGTTGGAACTTTTTTTTATGGTTTTTATAGTGAAATTGTTGAGTTTTTTTTTTTAAATTGGAACTTTTTTTTAATGATTTTTATTGTGAAATTGTTGAGTTTTTTTAAATGGGAACTTATACAAATGGTTTTAATAGTGAAATTGTTGAGTTTTTTTAACTTGGATCTTTTTTATGGTTTTTATAGTGAATTTTATGAGTTTTTTAACTTGGAACTTTATTTTATGGTATTTATAGTAAAATTGTAGAGTTTTTTAGCTTGGAAATATTTTATGGTTTTTATAGTGAATTTGTTGAGTTTTTTGACTTGGAGATTTTATATGGATTAGTGAAATTGTTGAGTTTTTTTTAACTTGGAACTTATTTAAATGGTTTTTAGAGTGAAATTGTTGTTTTGTTTAACTTGGAACTTTATTTTATGGTATATATCGTGAAATTGAAGAGTTTTTTAACTTGAAAATATTTTATGGTTTTTATAGTGAATTTATTGTGTTTAAACTCAGAGATTTTTTTTGGATATTATAGTGAAAATGTTGAGGTTTTTTAACTTGGAACTTTTTTTATTGTTTTTATAGTGAAATTGTGGAGTTTTCTAACCTGGAACTTATTTAAATGGTTTTTACAGTGAAATTGTCGAGTTTATTTAACTTGGAACTTATTTAAATGGTTTTTAGAGTGAAATTGTTGAGTTTTTTTTAACTTGGAACTTTTTTTTTTATGGTTTTTATAGTGAAATTGTTGAGTTTTTCTAACTTGGAACTTTTTTAAATGGATTCTACAATGAAATTGTTGAGTTTTTTAACTTGGAACTTTATTTTATGGTATTTAGAGTGAAATTGAAGAGTTTATTAACTTGGAAATGTTTTATGGTTTTTATAGTGAATTTGTTGAGTTTTTTAAATTGGAAATGTTTTATGGTTTTTATAGTGAATTTGTTGAGTTTTTTAACTTGGAAATTTTTTATGGATTTGTGAAATTATTGAGTTTTTTTAACTTGGAAATTTTTTTAATGGTTTTTATAGTGAAATTGTTGTGTTTTCTAATTTGGAACTGATTTAAATGGTTTTTATAGTTAAATATTTGAGTTTTTTTCACTTGGAACTTTTTTTTTTGGTTTTTATAGTGAAATTGTTGAGTTTTTTTAAATTGGAACTTTTTTTTATGATTTTAATTGTGAAATTGTTGAGTTTTTTTAAATTGGAACTTATATAAATGGTTTTAATAGTGAAATTGTTGAGTTTTTTTAACTTGGATCTTTTTTATGGTTTTTATAGTGAATTTGATGAGTTTTTTAACTTGGAACTTTATTTTATGGTATTTATAGTAAAATTGTAGAGTTTTTTAGCTTGGAAATATTTTATGGTTTTTATAGTGAATTTGTTAAGTTTTTTGACTTGGAGATTTTATATGGATTAGTGAAATTGTTGAGTTTTTTTAACTTGGAACTTATTTAAATGGTTTTTAGAGTGAAATTGTTGTGTTGTTTAACTTGGAACTTTATTTTATGGTATATATCGTGAAATTGAAGAGTTTTTTAACTTGGAAATATTTTATGGTTTTTATAGTGAATTTGTTGTGTTTAAACTCAGAGATATTTTTTGGATATTATAGTGAAAATGTTGAGGTTTTTTAACTTGGAACTTTTTTTGTGGTTTTTATAGTGAAATTGTGGAGTTTTCTAACCTGGAACTTATTTAAATGGTTTTTACAGTGAAATTGTCGAGTTTATTTAACTTGGAACTTATTTAAATGGTTTTTAGAGTGAAATTGTTGAGTTTTTTTTAACTTGGAATTTTTTTATGGTTTTTATAGTGAAATTGTTGAGTTTTTCTAACTTGGAACTTATTTAAATGGATTCTACAATGAAATTGTTGAGTTTTTTAACTTGGAACTTTATTTTATGGTATTTAGAGTGAAATTGAAGAGTTTATTAACTTGGAAATGTTTTATGGTTTTTATAGTGAATTTGTTGAGTTTTTTAAATTGGAAATGTTTTATGGTTTTTATAGTGAATTTGTTGAGTTTTTTAACTTGGAAATTTTTTATGGATTTTATAGTGAAATTGTTGTGTTTTTTAATTTGGAACTGATTTAAATGGTTTTTATAGTTAAATATTTGAGTTTTTTTCAGTTGGAACTTTTTTTTATGGTTTTTATAGTGAAATTGTTGAGTTTTTTTTTTTAAATTGGAACTTTTTTTTAATGATTTTTATTGTGAAATTGTTGAGTTTTTTTAAATGGGAACTTATACAAATGGTTTTAATAGTGAAATTGTTGAGTTTTTTTAACTTGGATCTTTTTTATGGTTTTTATAGTGAATTTTATGAGTTTTTTAACTTGGAACTTTATTTTATGGTATTTATAGTAAAATTGTAGAGTTTTTTAGCTTGGAAATATTTTATGGTTTTTATAGTGAATTTGTTGAGTTTTTTGACTTGGAGATTTTATATGGATTAGTGAAATTGTTGAGTTTTTTTTAACTTGGAACTTATTTAAATGGTTTTTAGAGTGAAATTGTTGTTTTGTTTAACTTGGAACTTTATTTTATGGTATATATCGTGAAATTGAAGAGTTTTTTAACTTGAAAATATTTTATGGTTTTTATAGTGAATTTATTGTGTTTAAACTCAGAGATTTTTTTTGGATATTATAGTGAAAATGTTGAGGTTTTTTAACTTGGAACTTTTTTTATTGTTTTTATAGTGAAATTGTGGAGTTTTCTAACCTGGAACTTATTTAAATGGTTTTTACAGTGAAATTGTCGAGTTTATTTAACTTGGAACTTATTTAAATGGTTTTTAGAGTGAAATTGTTGAGTTTTTTTTAACTTGGAACTTTTTTTTTTATGGTTTTTATAGTGAAATTGTTGAGTTTTTCTAACTTGGAACTTTTTTAAATGGATTCTACAATGAAATTGTTGAGTTTTTTAACTTGGAACTTTATTTTATGGTATTTAGAGTGAAATTGAAGAGTTTATTAACTTGGAAATGTTTTATGGTTTTTATAGTGAATTTGTTGAGTTTTTTAAATTGGAAATGTTTTATGGTTTTTATAGTGAATTTGTTGAGTTTTTTAACTTGGAAATTTTTTATGGATTTGTGAAATTATTGAGTTTTTTTAACTTGGAAATTTTTTTAATGGTTTTTATAGTGAAATTGTTGTGTTTTCTAATTTGGAACTGATTTAAATGGTTTTTATAGTTAAATATTTGAGTTTTTTTCACTTGGAACTTTTTTTTTTGGTTTTTATAGTGAAATTGTTGAGTTTTTTTAAATTGGAACTTTTTTTTATGATTTTAATTGTGAAATTGTTGAGTTTTTTTAAATTGGAACTTATATAAATGGTTTTAATAGTGAAATTGTTGAGTTTTTTTAACTTGGATCTTTTTTATGGTTTTTATAGTGAATTTGATGAGTTTTTTAACTTGGAACTTTATTTTATGGTATTTATAGTAAAATTGTAGAGTTTTTTAGCTTGGAAATATTTTATGGTTTTTATAGTGAATTTGTTGAGTTTTTTGACTTGGAGATTTTATATGGATTAGTGAAATTGTTGAGTTTTTTTTAACTTGGAACTTATTTAAATGGTTTTTAGAGTGAAATTGTTGTGTTGTTTAACTTGGAACTTTATTTTATGGTATATATCGTGAAATTGAAGAGTTTTTTAACTTGGAAATATTTTATGGTTTTTATAGTGAATTTGTTGTCTTTTTTAACTCAGAGATTTTTTTTTGGATATTATAGTGAAAATGTTGAGGTTTTTTAACTTGGTACTTTTTTATGGTTTTTATAGTGAAATTGTTGAGTTTTCTAACCTGGAACTTATTTAAATGGTTTTTACAGTGAAATTGTCGAGTTTATTTAACTTGGAACTTATTTAAATGTTTTTTAAAGTGAAATTGTTGAGTTTTTTTTAACCTGGAACTTTTTTTTATGGTTTTTATAGTGAAATTGTTGAGTTTTTCTAACTTGGAACTTATTTAAATGGATTCTACAATGAAATTGTTGAGTTTTTTAACATGGAACTTTATTTTATGGTATTTAGAGTGAAATTGAAGAGTTTATTAACTTGGAAATGTTTTATGGTTTTTATAGTGAATTTGTTGAGTTTTTTAAATTGGAAATGTTTTATGGTTTTTATAGTGAATTTGTTGAGTTTTTTAACTTGGAAATTTTTTATGGATTTTTGAAATTATTGAGTTTTTTTAACTTGGAAATTTTTTTAATGGTTTTTATAGTGAAATTGTTGTGTTTTCTAATTTGGAACTGATTTAAATGGTTTTTATAGTTAAATATTTGAGTTTTTTTTCACTTGGAACTTTTTTTTATGGTTTTTATAGTGAAATTGTTGAGTTTTTTTAAATTGGAACTTTTTTTTATGATTTTAATTGTGAAATTGTTGAGTTTTTTTAAATTGGAACTTATATAAATGGTTTTAATAGTGAAATTGTTGAGTTTTTTTAACTTGGATCTTTTTTATGGTTTTTATAGTGAATTTGCTGAGTTTTTTAACTTGGAACTTTATTTTATGGTATTTATAGTAAAATTGTAGAGTTTTTTAGCTTGGAAATATTTTATGGTTTTTATAGTGAATTTGTTGAGTTTTTTGACTTGGAGATTTTATATGGATTAGTGAAATTGTTGAGTTTTTTTTAACTTGGAACTTATTTAAATGGTTTTTAGAGTGAAATTGTTGTGTTGTTTAACTTGGAACTTTATTTTATGGTATATATCGTGAAATTGAAGAGTTTTTTAACTTGGAAATATTTTATGGTTTTTATAGTGAATTTGTTGTCTTTTTTAACTCAGAGATTTTTTTTTGGATATTATAGTGAAAATGTTGAGGTTTTTTAACTTGGAACTTTTTTATGGTTTTTATAGTGAAATTGTTGAGTTTTCTAACCTGGAACTTATTTAAATGGTTTTTACAGTGAAATTGTCGAGTTTATTTAACTTGGAACTTATTTAAATGTTTTTTAGAGTGAAATTGTTGAGTTTTTTTTAACCTGGAACTTTTTTTTATGGTTTTTATAGTGAAATTGTTGAGTTTTTCTAACTTGGAACTTATTTAAATGGATTCTACAATGAAATTGTTGAGTTTTTTAACATGGAACTTTATTTTATGGTATTTAGAGTGAAATTGAAGAGTTTATTAACTTGGAAATGTTTTATGGTTTTTATAGTGAATTTGTTGAGTTTTTTAAATTGGAAATGTTTTATGGTTTTTATAGTGAATTTGTTGCGTTTTTTAACTTGGAAATTTTTTATGGATTTGTGAAATTATTGAGTTTTTTTAACTTGGAACTTTTTTTAATGGTTTTTATAGTGAAATTGTTGTGTTTTCTAATTTGGAACTGATTTAAATGGTTTTTATAGTTAAATATTTGAGTTCTTTTTCACTTGGAACTTTTTTTTATGGTTTTTATAGTGAAATTGTTGAGTTTTTTTTTTTTAAATTGGAACTTTTTTTTAATGATTTTTATTGTGAAATTGTTGAGTTTTTTTAAATTGGAACTTATATAAATGGTTTTAATAGTGAAATTGTTGAGTTTTTTTAACTTGGATCTTTTTTATGGTTTTTATAGTGAATTTGATGAGTTTTTTAACTTGGAACTTTATTTTATGGTATTTATAGTAAAATTGTAGAGTTTTTTAGCTTGGAAATATTTTATGGTTTTTATAGTGAATTTGTTGAGTTTTTTGACTTGGAGATTTTATATGGATTAGTGAAATTGTTGAGTTTTTTTTAACTTGGAACTTATTTAAATGGTTTTTAGAGTGAAATTGTTGTGTTGTTTAACTTGGAACTTTATTTTATGGTATATATCGTGAAAATGAAGAGTTTTTTAACTTGGAAATATTTTATGGTTTTTATAGTGAATTTGTTGTCTTTTTTAACTCAGAGATTTTTTTTTGGATATTATAGTGAAAATGTTGAGGTTTTTTAACTTGGAACTTTTTTATGGTTTTTATAGTGAAATTGTTGAGTTTTCTAACCTGGAACTTATTTAAATGGTTTTTACAGTGAAATTGTCGAGTTTATTTAACTTGGAACTTATTTAAATGTTTTTTAGAGTGAAATTGTTGAGTTTTTTTTAACCTGGAACTTTTTTTTATGGTTTTTATAGTGAAATTGTTGAGTTTTTCTAACTTGGAACTTATTTAAATGGATTCTACAATGAAATTGTTGAGTTTTTTAACATGGAACTTTATTTTATGGTATTTAGAGTGAAATTGAAGAGTTTATTAACTTGGAAATGTTTTATGGTTTTTATAGTGAATTTGTTGAGTTTTTTAAATTGGAAATGTTTTATGGTTTTATAGTGAATTTGTTGAGTTTTTTAACTTGGAAATTTTTTATGGATTTGTGAAATTATTGAGTTTTTTTAACTTGGAACTTTTTTTAATGGTTTTTATAGTGAAATTGTTGTGTTTTCTAATTTGGAACTGATTTAAATGGTTTTTATAGTTAAATATTTGAGTTTTTTTTCACTTGGAACTTTTTTTTATGGTTTTTATAGTGAAATTGTTGAGTTTTTTTAAATTGGAACTTTTTTTTATGATTTTAATTGTGAAATTGTTGAGTTTTTTTAAATTGGAACTTATATAAATGGTTTTAATAGTGAAATTGTTGAGTTTTTTTAACTTGGATCTTTTTTATGGTTTTTATAGTGAATTTGCTGAGTTTTTTAACTTGGAACTTTATTTTATGGTATTTATAGTAAAATTGTAGAGTTTTTTAGCTTGGAAATATTTTATGGTTTTTATAGTGAATTTGTTGAGTTTTTTGACTTGGAGATTTTATATGGATTAGTGAAATTGTTGAGTTTTTTTTAACTTGGAACTTATTTAAATGGTTTTTAGAGTGAAATTGTTGTGTTGTTTAACTTGGAACTTTATTTTATGGTATATATCGTGAAAATGAAGAGTTTTTTAACTTGGAAATATTTTATGGTTTTTATAGTGAATTTGTTGTCTTTTTTAACTCAGAGATTTTTTTTTGGATATTATAGTGAAAATGTTGAGGTTTTTTAACTTGGAACTTTTTTATGGTTTTTATAGTGAAATTGTTGAGTTTTCTAACCTGGAACTTATTTAAATGGTTTTTACAGTGAAATTGTCGAGTTTATTTAACTTGGAACTTATTTAAATGTTTTTTAGAGTGAAATTGTTGAGTTTTTTTTAACCTGGAACTTTTTTTTATGGTTTTTATAGTGAAATTGTTGAGTTTTTCTAACTTGGAACTTATTTAAATGGATTCTACAATGAAATTGTTGAGTTTTTTAACATGGAACTTTATTTTATGGTATTTAGAGTGAAATTGAAGAGTTTATTAACTTGGAAATGTTTTATGGTTTTTATAGTGAATTTGTTGAGTTTTTTAAATTGGAAATGTTTTATGGTTTTTATAGTGAATTTGTTGAGTTTTTTAACTTGGAAATTTTTTATGGATTTGTGAAATTATTGAGTTTTTTTAACTTGGAACTTTTTTTAATGGTTTTTATAGTGAAATTGTTGTGTTTTCTAATTTGGAACTGATTTAAATGGTTTTTATAGTTAAATATTTGAGTTTTTTTTCACTTGGAACTTTTTTTTATGGTTTTTATAGTGAAATTGTTGAGTTTTTTTAAATTGGAACTTTTTTTTATGATTTTAATTGTGAAATTGTTGAGTTTTTTTAAATTGGAACTTATATAAATGGTTTTAATAGTGAAATTGTTGAGTTTTTTTAACTTGGATCTTTTTTATGGTTTTTATAGTGAATTTGCTGAGTTTTTTAACTTGGAACTTTATTTTATGGTATTTATAGTAAAATTGTAGAGTTTTTTAGCTTGGAAATATTTTATGGTTTTTATAGTGAATTTGTTGAGTTTTTTGACTTGGAGATTTTATATGGATTAGTGAAATTGTTGAGTTTTTTTTAACTTGGAACTTATTTAAATGGTTTTTAGAGTGAAATTGTTGTGTTGTTTAACTTGGAACTTTATTTTATGGTATATATCGTGAAAATGAAGAGTTTTTTAACTTGGAAATATTTTATGGTTTTTATAGTGAATTTGTTGTCTTTTTTAACTCAGAGATTTTTTTTTGGATATTATAGTGAAAATGTTGAGGTTTTTTAACTTGGAACTTTTTTATGGTTTTTATAGTGAAATTGTTGAGTTTTCTAACCTGGAACTTATTTAAATGGTTTTTACAGTGAAATTGTCGAGTTTATTTAACTTGGAACTTATTTAAATGTTTTTTAGAGTGAAATTGTTGAGTTTTTTTTAACCTGGAACTTTTTTTTATGGTTTTTATAGTGAAATTGTTGAGTTTTTCTAACTTGGAACTTATTTAAATGGATTCTACAATGAAATTGTTGAGTTTTTTAACATGGAACTTTATTTTATGGTATTTAGAGTGAAATTGAAGAGTTTATTAACTTGGAAATGTTTTATGGTTTTTATAGTGAATTTGTAGAGTTTTTTAAATTGGAAATGTTTTATGGTTTTTATAGTGAATTTGTTGAGTTTTTTAACTTGGAAATTTTTTATGGATTTGTGAAATTATTGAGTTTTTTTAACTTGGAACTTTTTTTAATGGTTTTTATAGTGAAATTGTTGTGTTTTCTAATTTGGAACTGATTTAAATGGTTTTTATAGTTAAATATTTGAGTGTTTTTTCACTTGGAACTTTTTTTTATGGTTTTTATAGTGAAATTGTTGAGTTTTTTTAAATTGGAACTTTTTTTTATGATTTTAATTGTGAAATTGTTGAGTTTTTTTAAATTGGAACTTATATAAATGGTTTTAATAGTGAAATTGTTGAGTTTTTTTAACTTGGATCTTTTTTATGGTTTTTATAGTGAATTTGCTGAGTTTTTTAACTTGGAACTTTATTTTATGGTATTTATAGTAAAATTGTAGAGTTTTTTAGCTTGGAAATATTTTATGGTTTTTATAGTGAATTTGTTGAGTTTTTTGACTTGGAGATTTTATATGGATTAGTGAAATTGTTGAGTTTTTTTTAACTTGGAACTTATTTAAATGGTTTTTAGAGTGAAATTGTTGTGTTGTTTAACTTGGAACTTTATTTTATGGTATATATCGTGAAATTGAAGAGTTTTTTAACTTGGAAATATTTTATGGTTTTTATAGTGAATTTGTTGTCTTTTTTAACTCAGAGATTTTTTTTTGGATATTATAGTGAAAATGTTGAGGTTTTTTAACTTGGAACTTTTTTATGGTTTTTATAGTGAAATTGTTGAGTTTTCTAACCTGGAACTTATTTAAATGGTTTTTACAGTGAAATTGTCGAGTTTATTTAACTTGGAACTTATTTAAATGTTTTTTAGAGTGAAATTGTTGAGTTTTTTTTAACCTGGAACTTTTTTTTATGGTTTTTATAGTGAAATTGTTGAGTTTTTCTAACTTGGAACTTATTTAAATGGATTCTACAATGAAATTGTTGAGTTTTTTAACATGGAACTTTATTTTATGGTATTTAGAGTGAAATTGAAGAGTTTATTAACTTGGAAATGTTTTATGGTTTTTATAGTGAATTTGTTGAGTTTTTTAAATTGGAAATGTTTTATGGTTTTTATAGTGAATTTGTTGCGTTTTTTAACTTGGAATTTTTTTATGGATTTGTGAAATTATTGAGTTTTTTTAACTTGGAACTTTTTTTAATGGTTTTTATAGTGAAATTGTTGTGTTTTCTAATTTGGAACTGATTTAAATGGTTTTTATAGTTAAATATTTGAGTTTTTTTTCACTTGGAACTTTTTTTTATGGTTTTTATAGTGAAATTGTTGAGTTTTTTTAAATTGGAACTTTTTTTTATGATTTTAATTGTGAAATTGTTGAGTTTTTTTAAATTGGAACTTATATAAATGGTTTTAATAGTGAAATTGTTGAGTTTTTTTAACTTGGATCTTTTTTATGGTTTTTATAGTGAATTTGCTGAGTTTTTTAACTTGGAACTTTATTTTATGGTATTTATAGTAAAATTGTAGAGTTTTTTAGCTTGGAAATATTTTATGGTTTTTATAGTGAATTTGTTGAGTTTTTTGACTTGGAGATTTTATATGGATTAGTGAAATTGTTGAGTTTTTTTTAACTTGGAACTTATTTAAATGGTTTTTAGAGTGAAATTGTTGTGTTGTTTAACTTGGAACTTTATTTTATGGTATATATCGTGAAAATGAAGAGTTTTTTAACTTGGAAATATTTTATGGTTTTTATAGTGAATTTGTTGTCTTTTTTAACTCAGAGATTTTTTTTTGGATATTATAGTGAAAATGTTGAGGTTTTTTAACTTGGAACTTTTTTATGGTTTTTATAGTGAAATTGTTGAGTTTTCTAACCTGGAACTTATTTAAATGGTTTTTACAGTGAAATTGTCGAGTTTATTTAACTTGGAACTTATTTAAATGTTTTTTAGAGTGAAATTGTTGAGTTTTTTTTAACCTGGAACTTTTTTTTATGGTTTTTATAGTGAAATTGTTGAGTTTTTCTAACTTGGAACTTATTTAAATGGATTCTACAATGAAATTGTTGAGTTTTTTAACATGGAACTTTATTTTATGGTATTTAGAGTGAAATTGAAGAGTTTATTAACTTGGAAATGTTTTATGGTTTTTATAGTGAATTTGTAGAGTTTTTTAAATTGGAAATGTTTTATGGTTTTTATAGTGAATTTGTTGAGTTTTTTAACTTGGAAATTTTTTATGGATTTGTGAAATTATTGAGTTTTTTTAACTTGGAACTTTTTTTAATGGTTTTTATAGTGAAATTGTTGTGTTTTCTAATTTGGAACTGATTTAAATGGTTTTTATAGTTAAATATTTGAGTGTTTTTTCACTTGGAACTTTTTTTTATGGTTTTTATAGTGAAATTGTTGAGTTTTTTTAAATTGGAACTTTTTTTTATGATTTTAATTGTGAAATTGTTGAGTTTTTTTAAATTGGAACTTATATAAATGGTTTTAATAGTGAAATTGTTGAGTTTTTTTAACTTGGATCTTTTTTATGGTTTTTATAGTGAATTTGCTGAGTTTTTTAACTTGGAACTTTATTTTATGGTATTTATAGTAAAATTGTAGAGTTTTTTAGCTTGGAAATATTTTATGGTTTTTATAGTGAATTTGTTGAGTTTTTTGACTTGGAGATTTTATATGGATTAGTGAAATTGTTGAGTTTTTTTTAACTTGGAACTTATTTAAATGGTTTTTAGAGTGAAATTGTTGTGTTGTTTAACTTGGAACTTTATTTTATGGTATATATCGTGAAATTGAAGAGTTTTTTAACTTGGAAATATTTTATGGTTTTTATAGTGAATTTGTTGTCTTTTTTAACTCAGAGATTTTTTTTTGGATATTATAGTGAAAATGTTGAGGTTTTTTAACTTGGAACTTTTTTATGGTTTTTATAGTGAAATTGTTGAGTTTTCTAACCTGGAACTTATTTAAATGGTTTTTACAGTGAAATTGTCGAGTTTATTTAACTTGGAACTTATTTAAATGTTTTTTAGAGTGAAATTGTTGAGTTTTTTTTAACCTGGAACTTTTTTTTATGGTTTTTATAGTGAAATTGTTGAGTTTTTCTAACTTGGAACTTATTTAAATGGATTCTACAATGAAATTGTTGAGTTTTTTAACATGGAACTTTATTTTATGGTATTTAGAGTGAAATTGAAGAGTTTATTAACTTGGAAATGTTTTATGGTTTTTATAGTGAATTTGTTGAGTTTTTTAAATTGGAAATGTTTTATGGTTTTTATAGTGAATTTGTTGCGTTTTTTAACTTGGAATTTTTTTATGGATTTGTGAAATTATTGAGTTTTTTTAACTTGGAACTTTTTTTAATGGTTTTTATAGTGAAATTGTTGTGTTTTCTAATTTGGAACTGATTTAAATGGTTTTTATAGTTAAATATTTGAGTTTTTTTTCACTTGGAACTTTTTTTTATGGTTTTTATAGTGAAATTGTTGAGTTTTTTTAAATTGGAACTTTTTTTTATGATTTTAATTGTGAAATTGTTGAGTTTTTTTAAATTGGAACTTATATAAATGGTTTTAATAGTGAAATTGTTGAGTTTTTTTAACTTGGATCTTTTTTATGGTTTTTATAGTGAATTTGATGAGTTTTTTAACTTGGAACTTTATTTTATGGTATTTATAGTAAAATTGTAGAGTTTTTTAGCTTGGAAATATTTTATGGTTTTTATAGTGAATTTGTTAAGTTTTTTGAGTTGGAGATTTTATATGGATTAGTGAAATTGTTGAGTTTTTTTAAATTGGAACTTATTTAAATGGTTTTTAGAGTGAAATTGTTGTGTTTTTTAACTTGGAACTTTATTTTATGGTATATATCGTGAAATTGAAGAGTTTTTTAACTTAGAAATATTTTATGGTTTTTATAGTGAATTTGTTGTGTTTAAACTCAGAGATTTTTTTTGGATATTATAGTGAAAATGTTGAGGTTTTTTAACTTGGAACTTTTTTTATGGTTTTTAGAGTGAAATTGTGGAGTTTTCTAACCTGGAACTTATTTAAATGGGTTTTACAGTGAAATTGTCGAGTTTATTTAACTTGGAACTTATTTAAATGGTTTTTAGAGTGAAATTGTTGAGTTTTTTTTAACTTGGAATTTTTTTATGGTTTTTATAGTGAAATTGTTGAGTTTTTCTAACTTGGAACTTATTTAAATGGATTCTACAATGAAATTGTTGAGTTTTTTAACTTGGAACTTTATTTTATGGTATTTAGAGTGAAATTGAAGAGTTTATTAACTTGGAAATGTTTTATGGTTTTTATAGTGAATTTGTTGAGTTTTTTAAATTGGAAATGTTTTATGGTTTTTATATAGTGAATTTGTTGCGTTTTTTAACTTGGAAATTTTTTATGGATTTGTGAAATTATTGAGTTTTTTTAACTTGGAACTTTTTTTAATGGTTTTTATAGTGAAATTGTTGTGTTTTCTAATTTGGAACTGATTTAAATGGTTTTTATAGTTAAATATTTGAGTTTTTTTTCACTTGGAACTTTTTTTTATGGTTTTTATAGTGAAATTGTTGAGTTTTTTCAAATTGGAACTTTTTTTTATGATTTTAATTGTGAAATTGTTGAGTTTTTTTAAATTGGAACTTATATAAATGGTTTTAATAGTGAAATTGTTGAGTTTTTTTAACTTGGATCTTTTTTATGGTTTTTATAGTGAATTTGATGAGTTTTTTAACTTGGAACTTTATTTTATGGTATTTATAGTAAAATTGTAGAGTTTTTTAGCTTGGAAATATTTTATGGTTTTTATAGTGAATTTGTTAAGTTTTTTGACCTGGAGATTTTATATGGATTAGTGAAATTGTTGAGTTTTTTTAACTTGGAACTTATTTAAATGGTTTTTAGAGTGAAATTGTTGTGTTTTTTAACTTGGAACTTTATTTTATGGTATATATCGTGAAATTGAAGAGTTTTTTAACTTGAAAATATTTTATGGTTTTTATAGTGAATTTGTTGTGTTTAAACTCAGAGATTTTTTTTGGATATTATAGTGAAAATGTTGAGGTTTTTTAACTTGGAACTTTTTTTATGGTTTTTATAGTGAAATTGTGGAGTTTTCTAACCTGGAACTTATTTAAATGGTTTTTACAGTGAAATTGTCGAGTTTATTTAACTTGGAACTTATTTAAATGGTTTTTAGAGTGAAATTTTTGAGTTTTTTTTAACTTGGAACTTTTTTTTTATGGTTTTTATAGTGAAATTGTTGGGTTTTTCTAACTTGGAACTTTTTTAAATGGATTCTACAATGAAATTGTTGAGTTTTTTAACTTGGAACTTTATTTTATGGTATTTAGAGTGAAATTGAAGAGTTTATTAACTTGGAAATGTTTTATGGTTTTTATAGTGAATTTGTTGAGTTTTTTAAATTGGAAATGTTTTATGGTTTTTATAGTGAATTTGTTGAGTTTTTTAACTTGGAAATTTTTTATGGATTTGTGAAATTATTGAGTTTTTTTAACTTGGAAATTTTTTTAATGGTTTTTATAGTGAAATTGTTGTGTTTTCTAATTTGGAACTGATTTAAATGGTTTTTATAGTTAAATATTTGAGTTTTTTTCACTTGGAACTTTTTTTTATGGTTTTTATAGTGAAATTGTTGAGTTTTTTTAAATTGGAACTTTTTTTTATGATTTTAATTGTGAAATTGTTGAGTTTTTTTAAATTGGAACTTATATAAATGGTTTTAATAGTGAAATTGTTGAGTTTTTTTAACTTGGATCTTTTTTATGGTTTTTATAGTGAATTTGATGAGTTTTTTAACTTGGAACTTTATTTTATGGTATTTATAGTAAAATTGTAGAGTTTTTTAGCTTGGAAATATTTTATGGTTTTTATAGTGAATTTGTTAAGTTTTTTGACCTGGAGATTTTATATGGATTAGTGAAATTGTTGAGTTTTTTTAACTTGGAACTTATTTAAATGGTTTTTAGAGTGAAATTGTTGTGTTTTTTAACTTGGAACTTTATTTTATGGTATGTATAGTGAAATTGAAGAGTTTTTTAACTTGAAAATATTTTATGGTTTTTATAGTGAATTTGTTGTGTTTAAACTCAGAGATTTTTTTTGGATATTATAGTGAAAATGTTGAGGTTTTTTAACTTGGAACTTTTTTTGTGGTTTTTATAGTGAAATTGTGGAGTTTTCTAACCTGGAACTTATTTAAATGGTTTTTACAGTGAAATTGTCGAGTTTATTTAACTTGGAACTTATTTAAATGGTTTTTAGAGTGAAATTTTTGAGTTTTTTTTAACTTGGAATTTTTTTTATGGTTTTTATAGTGAAATTGTTGAGTTTTTCTAACTTGGAACTTATTTAAATGGATTCTACAATGAAATTGTTGAGTTTTTTAACTTGGAACTTTATTTTATGGTATTTAGAGTGAAATTGAAGAGTTTATTAACTTGGAAATGTTTTATGGTTTTTATAGTGAATTTGTTGAGTTTTTTAAATTGGAAATGTTTTATGGTTTTTATAGTGAATTTGTTGAGTTTTTTAACTTGGAAATTTTTTATGGATTTGTGAAATTATTGAGTTTTTTTAACTTGGAACTTTTTTTTATGGTTTTTATAGTGAAATTGTTGTGTTTTTTAATTTGGAACTGATTTAAATGGTTTTTATAGTTAAATATTTGAGTTCTTTTTCAGTTGGAACTTTTTTTTTATGGTTTTTATAGTGAAATTGTTGAGTTTTTTTTTTAAATTGGAACTTTTTTTTAATGATTTTTATTGTGAAATTGTTGAGTTTTTTTAAATTGGAACTTATATAAATGGTTTTAATAGTGAAATTGTTGAGTTTTTTTAACTTGGATCTTTTTTATGGTTTTTATAGTGAATTTGATGAGTTTTTTAACTTGGAACTTTATTTTATGGTATTTATAGTAAAATTGTAGAGTTTTTTAGCTTGGAAATATTTTATGGTTTTTATAGTGAATTTGTTAAGTTTTTTGACCTGGAGATTTTATATGGATTAGTGAAATTGTTGAGTTTTTTTAACTTGGAACTTATTTAAATGGTTTTTAGAGTGAAATTGTTGTGTTTTTTAACTTGGAACTTTATTTTATGGTATATATCGTGAAATTGAAGAGTTTTTTAACTTGAAAATATTTTATGGTTTTTATAGTGAATTTGTTGTGTTTAAACTCAGAGATTTTTTTTGGATATTATAGTGAAAATGTTGAGGTTTTTTAACTTGGAACTTTTTTTATGGTTTTTATAGTGAAATTGTGGAGTTTTCTAACCTGGAACTTATTTAAATGGTTTTTACAGTGAAATTGTCGAGTTTATTTAACTTGGAACTTATTTAAATGGTTTTTAGAGTGAAATTTTTGAGTTTTTTTTAACTTGGAACTTTTTTTTTATGGTTTTTATAGTGAAATTGTTGGGTTTTTCTAACTTGGAACTTTTTTAAATGGATTCTACAATGAAATTGTTGAGTTTTTTAACTTGGAACTTTATTTTATGGTATTTAGAGTGAAATTGAAGAGTTTATTAACTTGGAAATGTTTTATGGTTTTTATAGTGAATTTGTTGAGTTTTTTAAATTGGAAATGTTTTATGGTTTTTATAGTGAATTTGTTGAGTTTTTTAACTTGGAAATTTTTTATGGATTTGTGAAATTATTGAGTTTTTTTAACTTGGAAATTTTTTTAATGGTTTTTATAGTGAAATTGTTGTGTTTTCTAATTTGGAACTGATTTAAATGGTTTTTATAGTTAAATATTTGAGTTTTTTTCACTTGGAACTTTTTTTTATGGTTTTTATAGTGAAATTGTTGAGTTTTTTTAAATTGGAACTTTTTTTTATGATTTTAATTGTGAAATTGTTGAGTTTTTTTAAATTGGAACTTATATAAATGGTTTTAATAGTGAAATTGTTGAGTTTTTTTAACTTGGATCTTTTTTATGGTTTTTATAGTGAATTTGATGAGTTTTTTAACTTGGAACTTTATTTTATGGTATTTATAGTAAAATTGTAGAGTTTTTTAGCTTGGAAATATTTTATGGTTTTTATAGTGAATTTGTTAAGTTTTTTGACCTGGAGATTTTATATGGATTAGTGAAATTGTTGAGTTTTTTTAACTTGGAACTTATTTAAATGGTTTTTAGAGTGAAATTGTTGTGTTTTTTAACTTGGAACTTTATTTTATGGTATATATCGTGAAATTGAAGAGTTTTTTAACTTGAAAATATTTTATGGTTTTTATAGTGAATTTGTTGTGTTTAAACTCAGAGATTTTTTTTGGATATTATAGTGAAAATGTTGAGGTTTTTTAACTTGGAACTTTTTTTATGGTTTTTATAGTGAAATTGTGGAGTTTTCTAACCTGGAACTTATTTAAATGGTTTTTACAGTGAAATTGTCGAGTTTATTTAACTTGGAACTTATTTAAATGGTTTTTAGAGTGAAATTTTTGAGTTTTTTTTAACTTGGAACTTTTTTTTTATGGTTTTTATAGTGAAATTGTTGGGTTTTTCTAACTTGGAACTTTTTTAAATGGATTCTACAATGAAATTGTTGAGTTTTTTAACTTGGAACTTTATTTTATGGTATTTAGAGTGAAATTGAAGAGTTTATTAACTTGGAAATGTTTTATGGTTTTTATAGTGAATTTGTTGAGTTTTTTAAATTGGAAATGTTTTATGGTTTTTATAGTGAATTTGTTGAGTTTTTTAACTTGGAAATTTTTTATGGATTTGTGAAATTATTGAGTTTTTTTAACTTGGAAATTTTTTTAATGGTTTTTATAGTGAAATTGTTGTGTTTTCTAATTTGGAACTGATTTAAATGGTTTTTATAGTTAAATATTTGAGTTTTTTTCACTTGGAACTTTTTTTTATGGTTTTTATAGTGAAATTGTTGAGTTTTTTTAAATTGGAACTTTTTTTTATGATTTTAATTGTGAAATTGTTGAGTTTTTTTAAATTGGAACTTATATAAATGGTTTTAATAGTGAAATTGTTGAGTTTTTTTAACTTGGATCTTTTTTATGGTTTTTATAGTGAATTTGATGAGTTTTTTAACTTGGAACTTTATTTTATGGTATTTATAGTAAAATTGTAGAGTTTTTTAGCTTGGAAATATTTTATGGTTTTTATAGTGAATTTGTTAAGTTTTTTGACCTGGAGATTTTATATGGATTAGTGAAATTGTTGAGTTTTTTTAACTTGGAACTTATTTAAATGGTTTTTAGAGTGAAATTGTTGTGTTTTTTAACTTGGAACTTTATTTTATGGTATGTATAGTGAAATTGAAGAGTTTTTTAACTTGAAAATATTTTATGGTTTTTATAGTGAATTTGTTGTGTTTAAACTCAGAGATTTTTTTTGGATATTATAGTGAAAATGTTGAGGTTTTTTAACTTGGAACTTTTTTTGTGGTTTTTATAGTGAAATTGTGGAGTTTTCTAACCTGGAACTTATTTAAATGGTTTTTACAGTGAAATTGTCGAGTTTATTTAACTTGGAACTTATTTAAATGGTTTTTAGAGTGAAATTTTTGAGTTTTTTTTAACTTGGAATTTTTTTTATGGTTTTTATAGTGAAATTGTTGAGTTTTTCTAACTTGGAACTTATTTAAATGGATTCTACAATGAAATTGTTGAGTTTTTTAACTTGGAACTTTATTTTATGGTATTTAGAGTGAAATTGAAGAGTTTATTAACTTGGAAATGTTTTATGGTTTTTATAGTGAATTTGTTGAGTTTTTTAAATTGGAAATGTTTTATGGTTTTTATAGTGAATTTGTTGAGTTTTTTAACTTGGAAATTTTTTATGGATTTGTGAAATTATTGAGTTTTTTTAACTTGGAACTTTTTTTTATGGTTTTTATAGTGAAATTGTTGTGTTTTTTAATTTGGAACTGATTTAAATGGTTTTTATAGTTAAATATTTGAGTTCTTTTTCAGTTGGAACTTTTTTTTTATGGTTTTTATAGTGAAATTGTTGAGTTTTTTTTTTTAAATTGGAACTTTTTTTTAATGATTTTTATTGTGAAATTGTTGAGTTTTTTTAAATTGGAACTTATATAAATGGTTTTAATAGTGAAATTGTTGAGTTTTTTTAACTTGGATCTTTTTTATGGTTTTTATAGTGAATTTGATGAGTTTTTTAACTTGGAACTTTATTTTATGGTATTTATAGTAAAATTGTAGAGTTTTTTAGCTTGGAAATATTTTATGGTTTTTATAGTGAATTTGTTAAGTTTTTTGACCTGGAGATTTTATATGGATTAGTGAAATTGTTGAGTTTTTTTAACTTGGAACTTATTTAAATGGTTTTTAGAGTGAAATTGTTGTGTTTTTTAACTTGGAACTTTATTTTATGGTATATATCGTGAAATTGAAGAGTTTTTTAACTTGAAAATATTTTATGGTTTTTATAGTGAATTTGTTGTGTTTAAACTCAGAGATTTTTTTTGGATATTATAGTGAAAATGTTGAGGTTTTTTAACTTGGAACTTTTTTTATGGTTTTTATAGTGAAATTGTGGAGTTTTCTAACCTGGAACTTATTTAAATGGTTTTTACAGTGAAATTGTCGAGTTTATTTAACTTGGAACTTATTTAAATGGTTTTTAGAGTGAAATTTTTGAGTTTTTTTTAACTTGGAACTTTTTTTTTATGGTTTTTATAGTGAAATTGTTGGGTTTTTCTAACTTGGAACTTTTTTAAATGGATTCTACAATGAAATTGTTGAGTTTTTTAACTTGGAACTTTATTTTATGGTATTTAGAGTGAAATTGAAGAGTTTATTAACTTGGAAATGTTTTATGGTTTTTATAGTGAATTTGTTGAGTTTTTTAAATTGGAAATGTTTTATGGTTTTTATAGTGAATTTGTTGAGTTTTTTAACTTGGAAATTTTTTATGGATTTGTGAAATTATTGAGTTTTTTTAACTTGGAAATTTTTTTAATGGTTTTTATAGTGAAATTGTTGTGTTTTCTAATTTGGAACTGATTTAAATGGTTTTTATAGTTAAATATTTGAGTTTTTTTCACTTGGAACTTTTTTTTATGGTTTTTATAGTGAAATTGTTGAGTTTTTTTAAATTGGAACTTTTTTTTATGATTTTAATTGTGAAATTGTTGAGTTTTTTTAAATTGGAACTTATATAAATGGTTTTAATAGTGAAATTGTTGAGTTTTTTTAACTTGGATCTTTTTTATGGTTTTTATAGTGAATTTGATGAGTTTTTTAACTTGGAACTTTATTTTATGGTATTTATAGTAAAATTGTAGAGTTTTTTAGCTTGGAAATATTTTATGGTTTTTATAGTGAATTTGTTAAGTTTTTTGACCTGGAGATTTTATATGGATTAGTGAAATTGTTGAGTTTTTTTAACTTGGAACTTATTTAAATGGTTTTTAGAGTGAAATTGTTGTGTTTTTTAACTTGGAACTTTATTTTATGGTATATATAGTGAAATTGAAGAGTTTTTTAACTTGAAAATATTTTATGGTTTTTATAGTGAATTTGTTGTGTTTAAACTCAGAGATTTTTTTTGGATATTATAGTGAAAATGTTGAGGTTTTTTAACTTGGAACTTTTTTTGTGGTTTTTATAGTGAAATTGTGGAGTTTTCTAACCTGGAACTTATTTAAATGGTTTTTACAGTGAAATTGTCGAGTTTATTTAACTTGGAACTTATTTAAATGGTTTTTAGAGTGAAATTTTTGAGTTTTTTTTAACTTGGAATTTTTTTAATGGTTTTTATAGTGAAATTGTTGAGTTTTTCTAACTTGGAACTTATTTAAATGGATTCTACAATGAAATTGTTGAGTTTTTTAACTTGGAACTTTATTTTAGGGTATTTAGAGTGAAATTGAAGAGTTTATTAACTTGGAAATGTTTTATGGTTTTTATAGTGAATTTGTTGAGTTTTTTAAATTGGAAATGTTTTATGGTTTTTATAGTGAATTTGTTGAGTTTTTTAACTTGGAAATTTTTTATGGATTTGTGAAATTATTGAGTTTTTTTAACTTGGAACTTTTTTTTATGGTTTTTATAGTGAAATTGTTGTGTTTTTTAATTTGGAACTGATTTAAATGGTTTTTATAGTTAAATATTTGAGTTCTTTTTCAGTTGGAACTTTTTTTTTATGGTTTTTATAGTGAAATTGTTGAGTTTTTTTTTAAATTGGAACTTTTTTTTAATGATTTTTATTGTGAAATTGTTGAGTTTTTTTAAATTGGAACTTATATAAATGGTTTTAATAGTGAAATTGTTGAGTTTTTTTAACTTGGATCTTTTTTATGGTTTTTATAGTGAATTTGATGAGTTTTTTAACTTGGAACTTTATTTTATGGTATTTATAGTAAAATTGTAGAGTTTTTTAGCTTGGAAATATTTTATGGTTTTTATAGTGAATTTGTTGAGTTTTTTGACTTGGAGATTTTATATGGATTAGTGAAATTGTTGAGTTTTTTTAACTTGGAACTTATTTAAATGGTTTTTAGAGTGAAATTGTTGTGTTTTTTAACTTGGAACTTTATTTTATGGTATATATCGTGAAATTGAAGAGTTTTTTAACTTAGAAATATTTTATGGTTTTTATAGTGAATTTGTTGTGTTTAAACTCAGAGATTTTTTTTGGATATTATAGTGAAAATGTTGAGGTTTTTTAACTTGGAACTTTTTTTTATGGTTTTTAGAGTGAAATTGTGGAGTTTTCTAACCTGGAACTTATTTAAATGGGTTTTACAGTGAAATTGTCGAGTTTATTTAACTTGGAACTTATTTAAATGGTTTTTAGAGTGAAATTGTTGAGTTTTTTTTAACTTGGAATTTTTTTATGGTTTTTATAGTGAAATTGTTGAGTTTTTCTAACTTGGAACTTATTTAAATGGATTCTACAATGAAATTGTTGAGTTTTTTAACTTGGAACTTTATTTTATGGTATTTAGAGTGAAATTGAAGAGTTTATTAACTTGGAAATGTTTTATGGTTTTTATAGTGAATTTGTTGAGTTTTTTAAATTGAAAATGTTTTATGGTTTTTATAGTGAATTTGTTGAGTTTTTTAACTTGGAAATTTTTTATGGATTTGTGAAATTATTGAGTTTTTTTAACTTGGAACTTTTTTTAATAGTTTTTATAGTGAAATTGTTGTGTTTTCTAATTTGGAACTGATTTAAATGGTTTTTATAGTTAAATATTTGAGTTTTTTTCACTTGGAACTTTTTTTTATGGTTTTTATAGTGAAATTGTTGAGTTTTTTTAAATTGGAACTTTTTTTTATGATTTTAATTTTGAAATTGTTGAGTTTTTTTAAATTGGAACTTATATAAATGGTTTTAATAGTGAAATTGTTGAGTTTTTTTAACTTGGATCTTTTTTATGGTTTTTATAGTGAATTTGATGAGTTTTTTAACTTGGAACTTTATTTTATGGTATTTATAGTAAAATTGTAGAGTTTTTTAGCTTGGAAATATTTTATGGTTTTTATAGTGAATTTGTTAAGTTTTTTGACTTGGAGATTTTATATGGATTAGTGAAATTGTTGAGTTTTTTTAACTTGGAACTTATTTAAATTGTTTTTAGAGTGAAATTGTTGTGTTTTTTAACTTGGAACTTTATTTTATGGTATATATCGTGAAATTGAAGAGTTTTTTAACTTGAAAATATTTTATGGTTTTTATAGTGAATTTGTTGTGTTTAAACTCAGAGATATTTTTTGGATATTATAGTGAAAATGTTGAGGTTTTTTAACTTGGAACTTTTTTTGTGGTTTTTATAGTGAAATTGTGGAGTTTTCTAACCTGGAACTTATTTAAATGGTTTTTACAGTGAAATTGTCGAGTTTATTTAACTTGGAACTTATTTAAATGGTTTTTAGAGTGAAATTGTTGAGTTTTTTTTAACTTGGAATTTTTTTATGGTTTTTATAGTGAAATTGTTGAGTTTTTCTAACTTGGAACTTATTTAAATGGATTCTACAATGAAATTGTTGAGTTTTTTAACTTGGAACTTTATTTTATGGTATTTAGAGTGAAATTGAAGAGTTTATTAACTTGGAAATGTTTTATGGTTTTTATAGTGAATTTGTTGAGTTTTTTAAATTGGAAATGTTTTATGGTTTTTATAGTGAATTTGTTGAGTTTTTTAACTTGGAAATTTTTTATGGATTTTATAGTGAAATTGTTGTGTTTTTTAATTTGGAACTGATTTAAATGGTTTTTATAGTTAAATATTTGAGTTTTTTTCAGTTGGAACTTTTTTTTATGGTTTTTATAGTGAAATTGTTGAGTTTTATTTTTTAAATTGGAACTTTTTTTTAATGATTTTTATTGTGAAATTGTTGAGTTTTTTTAAATGGGAACTTATATAAATGGTTTTAATAGTGAAATTGTTGAGTTTTTTTAACTTGGATCTTTTTTATGGTTTTTATAGTGAATTTTATGAGTTTTTTAACTTGGAACTTTATTTTATGGTATTTATAGTAAAATTGTAGAGTTTTTTAGTTTGGAAATATTTTATGGTTTTTATAGTGAATTTGTTGAGTTTTTTGACTTGGAGATTTTATATGGATTAGTGAAATTGTTGAGTTTTTTTTAACTTGGAACTTATTTAAATGGTTTTTAGAGTGAAATTGTTGTTTTGTTTAACTTGGAACTTTATTTTATGGTATATATCGTGAAATTGAAGAGTTTTTTAACTTGAAAATATTTTATGGTTTTTATAGTGAATTTGTTGTGTTTAAACTCAGAGATTTTTTTTGGATATTATAGTGAAAATGTTGAGGTTTTTTAACTTGGAACTTTTTTTATTGTTTTTATAGTGAAATTGTGGAGTTTTCTAACCTGGAACTTATTTAAATGGTTTTTACAGTGAAATTGTCGAGTTTATTTAACTTGGAACTTATTTAAATGGTTTTTAGAGTGAAATTGTTGAGTTTTTTTTAACTTGGAACTTTTTTTTATGGTTTTTATAGTGAAATTGTTGAGTTTTTCTAACTTGGAACTTTTTTAAATGGATTCTACAATGAAATTGTTGAGTTTTTTAACTTGGAACTTTATTTTATGGTATTTAGAGTGAAATTGAAGAGTTTATTAACTTGGAAATGTTTTATGGTTTTTATAGTGAATTTGTTGAGTTTTTTAAATTGGAAATGTTTTATGGTTTTTATAGTGAATTTGTTGAGTTTTTTAACTTGGAAATTTTTTATGGATTTGTGAAATTATTGAGTTTTTTTAACTTGGAAATTTTTTTAATGGTTTTTATAGTGAAATTGTTGTGTTTTCTAATTTGGAACTGATTTAAATGGTTTTTATAGTTAAATATTTGAGTTTTTTTCACTTGGAACTTTTTTTTATGGTTTTTATAGTGAAATTGTTGAGTTTTTTTAAATTGGAACTTTTTTTTATGATTTTAATTGTGAAATTGTTGAGTTTTTTTAAATTGGAACTTATATAAATGGTTTTAATAGTGAAATTGTTGAGTTTTTTTAACTTGGATCTTTTTTATGGTTTTTATAGTGAATTTGATGAGTTTTTTAACTTGGAACTTTATTTTATGGTATTTATAGTAAAATTGTAGAGTTTTTTAGCTTGGAAATATTTTATGGTTTTTATAGTGAATTTGTTAAGTTTTTTGACTTGCAGATTTTATATGGATTAGTGAAATTGTTGAGTTTTTTTAACTTGGAACTTATTTAAATGGTTTTTAGAGTGAAATTGTTGTGTTTTTTAACTTGGAACTTTATTTTATGGTATATATCGTGAAATTGAAGAGTTTTTTAACTTGAAAATATTTTATGGTTTTTATAGTGAATTTGTTGTGTTTAAACTCAGAGATATTTTTTGGATATTATAGTGAAAATGTTGAGGTTTTTTAACTTGGAACTTTTTTTGTGGTTTTTATAGTGAAATTGTGGAGTTTTCTAACCTGGAACTTATTTAAATGGTTTTTACAGTGAAATTGTCGAGTTTATTTAACTTGGAACTTATTTAAATGGTTTTTAGAGTGAAATTGTTGAGTTTTTTTTAACTTGGAATTTTTTTATGGTTTTTATAGTGAAATTGTTGAGTTTTTCTAACTTAGAACTTATTTAAATGGATTCTACAATGAAATTGTTGAGTTTTTTAACTTGGAACTTTATTTTATGGTATTTAGAGTGAAATTGAAGAGTTTATTAACTTGGAAATGTTTTATGGTTTTTATAGTGAATTTGTTGAGTTTTTTAAATTGGAAATGTTTTATGGTTTTTATAGTGAATTTGTTGAGTTTTTTAACTTGGAAATTTTTTATGGATTTTATAGTGAAATTGTTGTGTTTTTTAATTTGGAACTGATTTAAATGGTTTTTATAATTAAATATTTGAGTTTTTTTCAGTTGGAACTTTTTTTTATGGTTTTTATAGTGAAATTGTTGAGTTTTATTTTTTAAATTGGAACTTTTTTTTAATGATTTTTATTGTGAAATTGTTGAGTTTTTTTAAATGGGAACTTATACAAATGGTTTTAATAGTGAAATTGTTGAGTTTTTTTAACTTGGATCTTTTTTATGGTTTTTATAGTGAATTTTATGAGTTTTTTAACTTGGAACTTTATTTTATGGTATTTATAGTAAAATTGTAGAGTTTTTTAGCTTGGAAATATTTTATGGTTTTTATAGTGAATTTGTTGAGTTTTTTGACTTGGAGATTTTATATGGATTAGTGAAATTGTTGAGTTTTTTTTAACTTGGAACTTATTTAAATGGTTTTTAGAGTGAAATTGTTGTTTTGTTTAACTTGGAACTTTATTTTATGGTATATATCGTGAAATTGAAGAGTTTTTTAACTTGAAAATATTTTATGGTTTTTATAGTGAATTTGTTGTGTTTAAACTCAGAGATTTTTTTTGGATATTATAGTGAAAATGTTGAGGTTTTTTAACTTGGAACTTTTTTTATTGTTTTTATAGTGAAATTGTGGAGTTTTCTAACCTGGAACTTATTTAAATGGTTTTTACAGTGAAATTGTCGAGTTTATTTAACTTGGAACTTATTTAAATGGTTTTTAGAGTGAAATTGTTGAGTTTTTTTTAACTTGGAACTTTTTTTTTATGGTTTTTATAGTGAAATTGTTGAGTTTTTCTAACTTGGAACTTTTTTAAATGGATTCTACAATGAAATTGTTGAGTTTTTTTAACTTGGAACTTTATTTTATGGTATTTAGAGTGAAAATGAAGAGTTTATTAACTTGGAAATGTTTTATGGTTTTTATAGTGAATTTGTTGAGTTTTTTAAATTGGAAATGTTTTATGGTTTTTATAGTGAATTTGTTGAGTTTTTTAACTTGGAAATTTTTTATGGATTTGTGAAATTATTGAGTTTTTTTAACTTGGAAATTTTTTTAATGGTTTTTATAGTGAAATTGTTGTGTTTTCTAATTTGGAACTGATTTAAATGGTTTTTATAGTTAAATATTTGAGTTTTTTTCACTTGGAACTTTTTTTTATGGTTTTTATAGTGAAATTGTTGAGTTTTTTTAAATTGGAACTTTTTTTTATGATTTTAATTGTGAAATTGTTGAGTTTTTTTAAATTGGAACTTATATAAATGGTTTTAATAGTGAAATTGTTGAGTTTTTTTAACTTGGATCTTTTTTATGGTTTTTATAGTGAATTTGATGAGTTTTTTAACTTGGAACTTTATTTTATGGTATTTATAGTAAAATTGTAGAGTTTTTTAGCTTGGAAATATTTTATGGTTTTTATAGTGAATTTGTTAAGTTTTTTGACTTGGAGATTTTATATGGATTAGTGAAATTGTTGAGTTTTTTTAACTTGGAACTTATTTAAATGGTTTTTAGAGTGAAATTGTTGTGTTTTTTAACTTGGAACTTTATTTTATGGTATATATCGTGAAATTGAAGAGTTTTTTAACTTGAAAATATTTTATGGTTTTTATAGTGAATTTGTTGTGTTTAAACTCAGAGATATTTTTTGGATATTATAGTGAAAATGTTGAGGTTTTTTAACTTGGCACTTTTTTTGTGGTTTTTATAGTGAAATTGTGGAGTTTTCTAACCTGGAACTTATTTAAATGGTTTTTACAGTGAAATTGTCGAGTTTATTTAACTTGGAACTTATTTAAATGGTTTTTAGAGTGAAATTGTTGAGTTTTTTTTAACTTGGAATTTTTTTATGGTTTTTATAGTGAAATTGTTGAGTTTTTCTAACTTGGAACTTATTTAAATGGATTCTACAATGAAATTGTTGAGTTTTTTAACTTGGAACTTTATTTTATGGTATTTAGAGTGAAATTGAAGAGTTTATTAACTTGGAAATGTTTTATGGTTTTTATAGTGAATTTGTTGAGTTTTTTAAATTGGAAATGTTTTATGGTTTTTATAGTGAATTTGTTGAGTTTTTTAACTTGGAAATTTTTTATGGATTTTATAGTGAAATTGTTGTGTTTTTTAATTTGGAACTGATTTAAATGGTTTTTATAATTAAATATTTGAGTTTTTTTCAGTTGGAACTTTTTTTTATGGTTTTTATAGTGAAATTGTTGAGTTTTATTTTTTAAATTGGAACTTTTTTTTAATGATTTTTATTGTGAAATTGTTGAGTTTTTTTAAATGGGAACTTATACAAATGGTTTTAATAGTGAAATTGTTGAGTTTTTTTAACTTGGATCTTTTTTATGGTTTTTATAGTGAATTTTATGAGTTTTTTAACTTGGAACTTTATTTTATGGTATTTATAGTAAAATTGTAGAGTTTTTTAGCTTGGAAATATTTTATGGTTTTTATAGTGAATTTGTTGAGTTTTTTGACTTGGAGATTTTATATGGATTAGTGAAATTGTTGAGTTTTTTTTAACTTGGAACTTATTTAAATGGTTTTTAGAGTGAAATTGTTGTTTTGTTTAACTTGGAACTTTATTTTATGGTATATATCGTGAAATTGAAGAGTTTTTTAACTTGAAAATATTTTATGGTTTTTATAGTGAATTTGTTGTGTTTAAACTCAGAGATTTTTTTTGGATATTATAGTGAAAATGTTGAGGTTTTTTAACTTGGAACTTTTTTTATTGTTTTTATAGTGAAATTGTGGAGTTTTCTAACCTGGAACTTATTTAAATGGTTTTTACAGTGAAATTGTCGAGTTTATTTAACTTGGAACTTATTTAAATGGTTTTTAGAGTGAAATTGTTGAGTTTTTTTTAACTTGGAACTTTTTTTTTATGGTTTTTATAGTGAAATTGTTGAGTTTTTCTAACTTGGAACTTTTTTAAATGGATTCTACAATGAAATTGTTGAGTTTTTTTAACTTGGAACTTTATTTTATGGTATTTAGAGTGAAAATGAAGAGTTTATTAACTTGGAAATGTTTTATGGTTTTTATAGTGAATTTGTTGAGTTTTTTAAATTGGAAATGTTTTATGGTTTTTATAGTGAATTTGTTGAGTTTTTTAACTTGGAAATTTTTTATGGATTTGTGAAATTATTGAGTTTTTTTAACTTGGAAATTTTTTTAATGGTTTTTATAGTGAAATTGTTGTGTTTTCTAATTTGGAACTGATTTAAATGGTTTTTATAGTTAAATATTTGAGTTTTTTTCACTTGGAACTTTTTTTTATGGTTTTTATAGTGAAATTGTTGAGTTTTTTTAAATTGGAACTTTTTTTTATGATTTTAATTGTGAAATTGTTGAGTTTTTTTAAATTGGAACTTATATAAATGGTTTTAATAGTGAAATTGTTGAGTTTTTTTAACTTGGATCTTTTTTATGGTTTTTATAGTGAATTTGATGAGTTTTTTAACTTGGAACTTTATTTTATGGTATTTATAGTAAAATTGTAGAGTTTTTTAGCTTGGAAATATTTTATGGTTTTTATAGTGAATTTGTTAAGTTTTTTGACTTGGAGATTTTATATGGATTAGTGAAATTGTTGAGTTTTTTTAACTTGGAACTTATTTAAATGGTTTTTAGAGTGAAATTGTTGTGTTTTTTAACTTGGAACTTTATTTTATGGTATATATCGTGAAATTGAAGAGTTTTTTAACTTGAAAATATTTTATGGTTTTTATAGTGAATTTGTTGTGTTTAAACTCAGAGATATTTTTTGGATATTATAGTGAAAATGTTGAGGTTTTTTAACTTGGCACTTTTTTTGTGGTTTTTATAGTGAAATTGTGGAGTTTTCTAACCTGGAACTTATTTAAATGGTTTTTACAGTGAAATTGTCGAGTTTATTTAACTTGGAACTTATTTAAATGGTTTTTAGAGTGAAATTGTTGAGTTTTTTTTAACTTGGAATTTTTTTATGGTTTTTATAGTGAAATTGTTGAGTTTTTCTAACTTGGAACTTATTTAAATGGATTCTACAATGAAATTGTTGAGTTTTTTAACTTGGAACTTTATTTTATGGTATTTAGAGTGAAATTGAAGAGTTTATTAACTTGGAAATGTTTTATGGTTTTTATAGTGAATTTGTTGAGTTTTTTAAATTGGAAATGTTTTATGGTTTTTATAGTGAATTTGTTGAGTTTTTTAACTTGGAAATTTTTTATGGATTTTATAGTGAAATTGTTGTGTTTTTTAATTTGGAACTGATTTAAATGGTTTTTATAGTTAAATATTTGAGTTTTTTTCAGTTGGAACTTTTTTTTATGGTTTTTATAGTGAAATTGTTGAGTTTTTTTTTTAAATTGGAACTTTTTTTTAATGATTTTTATTGTGAAATTGTTGAGTTTTTTTAAATGGGAACTTATATAAATGGTTTTAATAGTGAAATTGTTGAGTTTTTTTAACTTGGATCTTTTTTATGGTTTTTATAGTGAATTTTATGAGTTTTTTAACTTGGAACTTTATTTTATGGTATTTATAGTAAAATTGTAGAGTTTTTTAGCTTGGAAATATTTTATGGTTTTTATAGTGAATTTGTTGAGTTTTTTGACTTGGAGATTTTATATGGATTAGTGAAATTGTTGAGTTTTTTTTAACTTGGAACTTATTTAAATGGTTTTTAGAGTGAAATTGTTGTGTTGTTTAACTTGGAACTTTATTTTATGGTATATATCGTGAAATTGAAGAGTTTTTTAACTTGAAAATATTTTATGGTTTTTATAGTGAATTTGTTGTGTTTAAACTCAGAGATTTTTTTTGGATATTATAGTGAAAATGTTGAGGTTTTTTAACTTGGAACTTTTTTTATTGTTTTTATAGTGAAATTGTGGAGTTTTCTAACCTGGAACTTATTTAAATGGTTTTTACAGTGAAATTGTCGAGTTTATTTAACTTGGAACTTATTTAAATGGTTTTTAGAGTGAAATTGTTGAGTTTTTTTTAACTTGGAATTTTTTTATGGTTTTTATAGTGAAATTGTTGAGTTTTTCTAACTTGGAACTTATTTAAATGGATTCTACAATGAAATTGTTGAGTTTTTTAACTTGGAACTTTATTTTATGGTATTTAGAGTGAAATTGAAGAGTTTATTAACTTGGAAATGTTTTATGGTTTTTATAGTGAATTTGTTGAGTTTTTTAAATTGAAAATGTTTTATGGTTTTTATAGTGAATTTGTTGAGTTTTTTAACTTGGAAATTTTTTATGGATTTGTGAAATTATTGAGTTTTTTTAACTTGGAACTTTTTTTAATGGTTTTTATAGTGAAATTGTTGTGTTTTCTAATTTGGAACTGATTTAAATGGTTTTTATAGTTAAATATTTGAGTTTTTTTCACTTGGAACTTTTTTTTTATGGTTTTTATAGTGAAATTGTTGAGTTTTTTTAAATTGGAACTTTTTTTTATGATTTTAATTGTGAAATTGTTGAGTTTTTTTAAATTGGAACTTATATAAATGGTTTTAATAGTGAAATTGTTGAGTTTTTTTAACTTGGATCTTTTTTATGGTTTTTATAGTGAATTTGATGAGTTTTTTAACTTGGAACTTTATTTTATGGTATTTATAGTAAAATTGTAGAGTTTTTTAGCTTGGAAATATTTTATGGTTTTTATAGTGAATTTGTTAAGTTTTTTGATTTGGAGATTTTATATGGATTAGTGAAATTGTTGAGTTTTTTTAACTTGGAACTTATTTAAATGGTTTTTAGAGTGAAATTGTTGTGTTTTTTAACTTGGAACTTTATTTTATGGTATATATCGTGAAATTGAAGAGTTTTTTAACTTGAAAATATTTTATGGTTTTTATAGTGAATTTGTTGTGTTTAAACTCAGAGATATTTTTTGGATATTATAGTGAAAATGTTGAGGTTTTTTAACTTGGAACTTTTTTTGTGGTTTTTATAGTGAAATTGTGGAGTTTTCTAACCTGGAACTTATTTAAATGGTTTTTACAGTGAAATTGTCGAGTTTATTTAACTTGGAACTTATTTAAATGGTTTTTAGAGTGAAATTGTTGAGTTTTTTTTAACTTGGAATTTTTTTATGGTTTTTATAGTGAAATTGTTGAGTTTTTCTAACTTGGAACTTATTTAAATGGATTCTACAATGAAATTGTTGAGTTTTTTAACTTGGAACTTTATTTTATGGTATTTAGAGTGAAATTGAAGAGTTTATTAACTTGGAAATGTTTTATGGTTTTTATAGTGAATTTGTTGAGTTTTTTAAATTGGAAATGTTTTATGGTTTTTATAGTGAATTTGTTGAGTTTTTTAACTTGGAAATTTTTTATGGATTTTATAGTGAAATTGTTGTGTTTTTTAATTTGGAACTGATTTAAATGGTTTTTATAGTTAAATATTTGAGTTTTTTTCAGTTGGAACTTTTTTTTATGGTTTTTATAGTGAAATTGTTGAGTTTTTTTTTTAAATTGGAACTTTTTTTTAATGATTTTTATTGTGAAATTGTTGAGTTTTTTTAAATGGGAACTTATATAAATGGTTTTAATAGTGAAATTGTTGAGTTTTTTTAACTTGGATCTTTTTTATGGTTTTTATAGTGAATTTTATGAGTTTTTTAACTTGGAACTTTATTTTATGGTATTTATAGTAAAATTGTAGAGTTTTTTAGCTTGGAAATATTTTATGGTTTTTATAGTGAATTTGTTGAGTTTTTTGACTTGGAGATTTTATATGGATTAGTGAAATTGTTGAGTTTTTTTTAACTTGGAACTTATTTAAATGGTTTTTAGAGTGAAATTGTTGTGTTGTTTAACTTGGAACTTTATTTTATGGTATATATCGTGAAATTGAAGAGTTTTTTAACTTGAAAATATTTTATGGTTTTTATAGTGAATTTGTTGTGTTTAAACTCAGAGATTTTTTTTGGATATTATAGTGAAAATGTTGAGGTTTTTTAACTTGGAACTTTTTTTATTGTTTTTATAGTGAAATTGTGGAGTTTTCTAACCTGGAACTTATTTAAATGGTTTTTACAGTGAAATTGTCGAGTTTATTTAACTTGGAACTTATTTAAATGGTTTTTAGAGTGAAATTGTTGAGTTTTTTTTAACTTGGAACTTTTTTTTTATGGTTTTTATAGTGAAATTGTTGAGTTTTTCTAACTTGGAACTTTTTTAAATGGATTCTACAATGAAATTGTTGAGTTTTTTAACTTGGAACTTTATTTTATGGTATTTAGAGTGAAATTGAAGAGTTTATTAACTTGGAAATGTTTTATGGTTTTTATAGTGAATTTGTTGAGTTTTTTAAATTGGAAATGTTTTATGGTTTTTATAGTGAATTTGTTGAGTTTTTTAACTTGGAAATTTTTTATGGATTTGTGAAATTATTGAGTTTTTTTAACTTGGAAATTTTTTTAATGGTTTTTATAGTGAAATTGTTGTGTTTTCTAATTTGGAACTGATTTAAATGGTTTTTATAGTTAAATATTTGAGTTTTTTTCACTTGGAACTTTTTTTTATGGTTTTTATAGTGAAATTGTTGAGTTTTTTTAAATTGGAACTTTTTTTTTATGATTTTAATTGTGAAATTGTTGAGTTTTTTTAAATTGGAACTTATATAAATGGTTTTAATAGTGAAATTGTTGAGTTTTTTTAACTTGGATCTTTTTTATGGTTTTTATAGTGAATTTGATGAGTTTTTTAACTTGGAACTTTATTTTATGGTATTTATAGTAAAATTGTAGAGTTTTTTAGCTTGGAAATATTTTATGGTTTTTATAGTGAATTTGTTAAGTTTTTTGACTTGGAGATTTTATATGGATTAGTGAAATTGTTGAGTTTTTTTTAACTTGGAACTTATTTAAATGGTTTTTAGAGTGAAATTGTTGTGTTTTTTAACTTGGAACTCTATTTTATGGTATATATCGTGAAATTGAAGAGTTTTTTAACTTGAAAATATTTTATGGTTTTTATAGTGAATTTGTTGTGTTTAAACTCAGAGATATTTTTTGGATATTATAGTGAAAATGTTGAGGTTTTTTAACTTGGAACTTTTTTTGTGGTTTTTATAGTGAAATTGTGGAGTTTTCTAACCTGGAACTTATTTAAATGGTTTTTACATTGAAATTGTCGAGTTTATTTAACTTGGAACTTATTTAAATGGTTTTTAGAGTGAAATTGTTGAGTTTTTTTTAACTTGGAATTTTTTTATGGTTTTTATAGTGAAATTGTTGAGTTTTTCTAACTTGGAACTTATTTAAATGGATTCTACAATGAAATTGTTGAGTTTTTTAACTTGGAACTTTATTTTATGGTATTTAGAGTGAAATTGAAGAGTTTATTAACTTGGAAATGTTTTATGGTTTTTATAGTGAATTTGTTGAGTTTTTTAAATTGGAAATGTTTTATGGTTTTTATAGTGAATTTGTTGAGTTTTTTAACTTGGAAATTTTTTATGGATTTTATAGTGAAATTGTTGTGTTTTTTAATTTGGAACTGATTTAAATGGTTTTTATAGTTAAATATTTGAGTTTTTTTCAGTTGGAACTTTTTTTTATGGTTTTTATAGTGAAATTGTTGAGTTTTTTTTTATAAATTGGAACTTTTTTTTAATGATTTTTATTGTGAAATTGTTGAGTTTTTTTAAATGGGAACTTATATAAATGGTTTTAATAGTGAAATTGTTGAGTTTTTTTAACTTGGATCTTTTTTATGGTTTTTATAGTGAATTTTATGAGTTTTTTAACTTGGAACTTTATTTTATGGTATTTATAGTAAAATTGTAGAGTTTTTTAGCTTGGAAATATTTTATGGTTTTTATAGTGAATTTGTTGAGTTTTTTGACTTGGAGATTTTATATGGATTAGTGAAATTGTTGAGTTTTTTTTAACTTGGAACTTATTTAAATGGTTTTTAGAGTGAAATTGTTGTGTTGTTTAACTTGGAACTTTATTTTATGGTATATATCGTGAAATTGAAGAGTTTTTTAACTTGAAAATATTTTATGGTTTTTATAGTGAATTTGTTGTGTTTAAACTCAGAGATTTTTTTTGGATATTATAGTGAAAATGTTGAGGTTTTTTAACTTGGAACTTTTTTTATTGTTTTTATAGTGAAATTGTGGAGTTTTCTAACCTGGAACTTATTTAAATGGTTTTTACAGTGAAATTGTCGAGTTTATTTAACTTGGAACTTATTTAAATGGTTTTTAGAGTGAAATTGTTGAGTTTTTTTTAACTTGGAATTTTTTTATGGTTTTTATAGTGAAATTGTTGAGTTTTTCTAACTTGGAACTTTTTTAAATGGATTCTACAATGAAATTGTTGAGTTTTTTAACTTGGAACTTTATTTTATGGTATTTAGAGTGAAATTGAAGAGTTTATTAACTTGGAAATGTTTTATGGTTTTTATAGTGAATTTGTTGAGTTTTTTAAATTGGAAATGTTTTATGGTTTTTATAGTGAATTTGTTGAGTTTTTTAACTTGGAAATTTTTTATGGATTTGTGAAATTATTGAGTTTTTTTAACTTGGAAATTTTTTTAATGGTTTTTATAGTGAAATTGTTGTGTTTTCTAATTTGGAACTGATTTAAATGGTTTTTATAGTTAAATATTTGAGTTTTTTTCACTTGGAACTTTTTTTTTATGGTTTTTATAGTGAAATTGTTGAGTTTTTTTAAATTGGAACTTTTTTTTTATGATTTTAATTGTGAAATTGTTGAGTTTTTTTAAATTGGAACTTATATAAATGGTTTTAATAGTGAAATTGTTGAGTTTTTTTAACTTGGATCTTTTTTATGGTTTTTATAGTGAATTTGATGAGTTTTTTTAACTTGGAACTTTATTTTATGGTATTTATAGTAAAATTGTAGAGTTTTTTAGCTTGGAAATATTTTATGGTTTTTATAGTGAATTTGTTAAGTTTTTTGACTTGGAGATTTTATATGGATTAGTGAAATTGTTGAGTTTTTTTAACTTGGAACTTATTTAAATGGTTTTTAGAGTGAAATTGTTGTGTTTTTTAACTTGGAACTCTATTTTATGGTATATATCGTGAAATTGAAGAGTTTTTTAACTTGAAAATATTTTATGGTTTTTATAGTGAATTTGTTGTGTTTAAACTCAGAGATTTTTTTTGGATATTATAGTGAAAATGTTGAGGTTTTTTAACTTGGAACTTTTTTTGTGGTTTTTATAGTGAAATTGTGGAGTTTTCTAACCTGGAACTTATTTAAATGGTTTTTACAGTGAAATTGTCGAGTTTATTTAACTTGGAACTTATTTAAATGGTTTTTAGAGTGAAATTGTTGAGTTTTTTTTAACTTGGAATTTTTTTATGGTTTTTATAGTGAAATTGTTGAGTTTTTCTAACTTGGAACTTATTTAAATGGATTCTACAATGAAATTGTTGAGTTTTTTAACTTGGAACTTTATTTTATGGTATTTAGAGTGAAATTGAAGAGTTTATTAACTTGGAAATGTTTTATGGTTTTTATAGTGAATTTGTTGAGTTTTTTAAATTGGAAATGTTTTATGGTTTTTATAGTGAATTTGTTGAGTTTTTTAACTTGGAAATTTTTTATGGATTTTATAGTGAAATTGTTGTGTTTTTTAATTTGGAACTGATTTAAATGGTTTTTATAGTTAAATATTTGAGTTTTTTTCAGTTGGAACTTTTTTTTATGGTTTTTATAGTGAAATTGTTGAGTTTTTTTTTTAAATTGGAACTTTTTTTTAATGATTTTTATTGTGAAATTGTTGAGTTTTTTTAAATGGGAACTTATATAAATGGTTTTAATAGTGAAATTGTTGAGTTTTTTTAACTTGGATCTTTTTTATGGTTTTTATAGTGAATTTTATGAGTTTTTTAACTTGGAACTTTATTTTATGGTATTTATAGTAAAATTGTAGAGTTTTTTAGCTTGGAAATATTTTATGGTTTTTATAGTGAATTTGTTGAGTTTTTTGACTTGGAGATTTTATATGGATTAGTGAAATTGTTGAGTTTTTTTTAACTTGGAACTTATTTAAATGGTTTTTAGAGTGAAATTGTTGTGTTGTTTAACTTGGAACTTTATTTTATGGTATATATCGTGAAATTGAAGAGTTTTTTAACTTGAAAATATTTTATGGTTTTTATAGTGAATTTGTTGTGTTTAAACTCAGAGATTTTTTTTGGATATTATAGTGAAAATGTTGAGGTTTTTTAACTTGGAACTTTTTTTATTGTTTTTATAGTGAAATTGTGGAGTTTTCTAACCTGGAACTTATTTAAATGGTTTTTACAGTGAAATTGTCGAGTTTATTTAACTTGGAACTTATTTAAATGGTTTTTAGAGTGAAATTGTTGAGTTTTTTTTAACTTGGAACTTTTTTTTATGGTTTTTATAGTGAAATTGTTGAGTTTTTCTAACTTGGAACTTTTTTAAATGGATTCTACAATGAAATTGTTGAGTTTTTTAACTTGGAACTTTATTTTATGGTATTTAGAGTGAAATTGAAGAGTTTATTAACTTGGAAATGTTTTATGGTTTTTATAGTGAATTTGTTGAGTTTTTTAAATTGGAAATGTTTTATGGTTTTTATAGTGAATTTGTTGAGTTTTTTAACTTGGAAATTTTTTATGGATTTGTGAAATTATTGAGTTTTTTTAACTTGGAAATTTTTTTAATGGTTTTTAGAGTGAAATTGTTGTGTTTTCTAATTTGGAACTGATTTAAATGGTTTTTATAGTTAAATATTTGAGTTTTTTTCACTTGGAACTTTTTTTTTATGGTTTTTATAGTGAAATTGTTGAGTTTTTTTAAATTGGAACTTTTTTTTTATGATTTTAATTGTGAAATTGTTGAGTTTTTTTAAATTGGAACTTATATAAATGGTTTTAATAGTGAAATTGTTGAGTTTTTTTAACTTGGATCTTTTTTATGGTTTTTATAGTGAATTTGATGAGTTTTTTAACTTGGAACTTTATTTTTTGGTATTTATAGTAAAATTGTAGAGTTTTTTAGCTTGGAAATATTTTATGGTTTTTATAGTGAATTTGTTAAGTTTTTTGACTTGGAGATTTTATATGGATTAGTGAAATTGTTGAGTTTTTTTAACTTGGAACTTATTTAAATGGTTTTTAGAGTGAAATTGTTGTGTTTTTTAACTTGGAACTTTATTTTATGGTATATATCGTGAAATTGAAGAGTTTTTTAACTTGAAAATATTTTATGGTTTTTATAGTGAATTTGTTGTGTTTAAACTCAGAGATATTTTTTGGATATTATAGTGAAAATGTTGAGGTTTTTTAACTTGGAACTTTTTTTGTGGTTTTTATAGTGAAATTGTGGAGTTTTCTAACCTGGAACTTATTTAAATGGTTTTTACAGTGAAATTGTCGAGTTTATTTAACTTGGAACTTATTTAAATGGTTTTTAGAGTGAAATTGTTGAGTTTTTTTTAACTTGGAATTTTTTTATGGTTTTTATAGTGAAATTGTTGAGTTTTTCTAACTTGGAACTTATTTAAATGGATTCTACAATGAAATTGTTGAGTTTTTTAACTTGGAACTTTATTTTATGGTATTTAGAGTGAAATTGAAGAGTTTATTAACTTGGAAATGTTTTATGGTTTTTATAGTGAATTTGTTGAGTTTTTTAAATTGGAAATGTTTTATGGTTTTTATAGTGAATTTGTTGAGTTTTTTAACTTGGAAATTTTTTATGGATTTTATAGTGAAATTGTTGTGTTTTTTAATTTGGAACTGATTTAAATGGTTTTTATAGTTAAATATTTGAGTTTTTTTCAGTTGGAACTTTTTTTTATGGTTTTTATAGTGAAATTGTTGAGTTTTTTTTTTAAATTGGAACTTTTTTTTAATGATTTTTATTGTGAAATTGTTGAGTTTTTTTAAATGGGAACTTATATAAATGGTTTTAATAGTGAAATTGTTGAGTTTTTTTAACTTGGATCTTTTTTATGGTTTTTATAGTGAATTTTATGAGTTTTTTAACTTGGAACTTTATTTTATGGTATTTATAGTAAAATTGTAGAGTTTTTTAGCTTGGAAATATTTTATGGTTTTTATAGTGAATTTGTTGAGTTTTTTGACTTGGAGATTTTATATGGATTAGTGAAATTGTTGAGTTTTTTTTAACTTGGAACTTATTTAAATGGTTTTTAGAGTGAAATTGTTGTGTTGTTTAACTTGGAACTTTATTTTATGGTATATATCGTGAAATTGAAGAGTTTTTTAACTTGAAAATATTTTATGGTTTTTATAGTGAATTTGTTGTGTTTAAACTCAGAGATTTTTTTTGGATATTATAGTGAAAATGTTGAGGTTTTTTAACTTGGAACTTTTTTTATTGTTTTTATAGTGAAATTGTGGAGTTTTCTAACCTGGAACTTATTTAAATGGTTTTTACAGTGAAATTGTCGAGTTTATTTAACTTGGAACTTATTTAAATGGTTTTTAGAGTGAAATTGTTGAGTTTTTTTTAACTTGGAACTTTTTTTTATGGTTTTTATAGTGAAATTGTTGAGTTTTTCTAACTTGGAACTTTTTTAAATGGATTCTACAATGAAATTGTTGAGTTTTTTAACTTGGAACTTTATTTTATGGTATTTAGAGTGAAATTGAAGAGTTTATTAACTTGGAAATGTTTTATGGTTTTTATAGTGAATTTGTTGAGTTTTTTAAATTGGAAATGTTTTATGGTTTTTATAGTGAATTTGTTGAGTTTTTTAACTTGGAAATTTTTTATGGATTTGTGAAATTATTGAGTTTTTTTAACTTGGAAATTTTTTTAATGGTTTTTATAGTGAAATTGTTGTGTTTTCTAATTTGGAACTGATTTAAATGGTTTTTATAGTTAAATATTTGAGTTATTTTCACTTGGAACTTTTTTTTATGGTTTTTATAGTGAAATTGTTGAGTTTTTTTAAATTGGAACTTTTTTTTTATGATTTTAATTGTGAAATTGTTGAGTTTTTTTAAATTGGAACTTATATAAATGGTTTTAATAGTGAAATTGTTGAGTTTTTTTAACTTGGATCTTTTTTTATGGTTTTTATAGTGAATTTGATGAGTTTTTTAACTTGGAACTTTATTTTATGGTATTTATAGTAAAATTGTAGAGTTTTTTAGCTTGGAAATATTTTATGGTTTTTATAGTGAATTTGTTAAGTTTTTTGACTTGGAGATTTTATATGGATTAGTGAAATTGTTGAGTTTTTTTAACTTGGAACTTATTTAAATGGTTTTTAGAGTGAAATTGTTGTGTTTTTTAACTTGGAACTTTATTTTATGGTATATATCGTGAAATTGAAGAGTTTTTTAACTTGAAAATATTTTATGGTTTTTATAGTGAATTTGTTGTGTTTAAACTCAGAGATATTTTTTGGATATTATAGTGAAAATGTTGAGGTTTTTTAACTTGGAACTTTTTTTGTGGTTTTTATAGTGAAATTGTGGAGTTTTCTAACCTGGAACTTATTTAAATGGTTTTTACAGTGAAATTGTTGAGTTTATTTAACTTGGAACTTATTTAAATGGTTTTTAGAGTGAAATTGTTGAGTTTTTTTTAACTTGGAATTTTTTTATGGTTTTTATAGTGAAATTGTTGAGTTTTTCTAACTTGGAACTTATTTAAATGGATTCTACAATGAAATTGTTGAGTTTTTTAACTTGGAACTTTATTTTATGGTATTTAGAGTGAAATTGAAGAGTTTATTAACTTGGAAATGTTTTATGGTTTTTATAGTGAATTTGTTGAGTTTTTTAAATTGGAAATGTTTTATGGTTTTTATAGTGAATTTGTTGAGTTTTTTAACTTGGAAATTTTTTATGGATTTTATAGTGAAATTGTTGTGTTTTTTAATTTGGAACTGATTTAAATGGTTTTTATAGTTAAATATTTGAGTTTTTTTCAGTTGGAACTTTTTTTTATGGTTTTTATATTGAAATTGTTGAGTTTTTTTTTTAAATTGGAACTTTTTTTTAATGATTTTTATTGTGAAATTGTTGAGTTTTTTTAAATTGGAACTTATATAAATGGTTTTAATAGTGAAATTGTTGAGTTTTTTTAACTTGGATCTTTTTTATGGTTTTTATAGTGAATTTGATGAGTTTTTTAACTTGGAACTTTATTTTATGGTATTTATAGTAAAATTGTAGAGTTTTTTAGCTTGGAAATATTTTATGGTTTTTATAGTGAATTTGTTAAGTTTTTTGACTTGGAGATTTTATATGGATTAGTGAAATTGTTGAGTTTTTTTAACTTGGAACTTATTTAAATGGTTTTTAGAGTGAAATTGTTGTGTTGTTTAACTTGGAACTTTATTTTATGGTATATATCGTGAAATTGAAGAGTTTTTTAACTTGAAAATATTTTATGGTTTTTATAGTGAATTTGTTGTGTTTAAACTCAGAGATATTTTTTGGATATTATAGTGAAAATGTTGAGGTTTTTTAACTTGGAACTTTTTTTGTGGTTTTTATAGTGAAATTGTGGAGTTTTCTAACCTGGAACTTATTTAAATGGTTTTTACAGTGAAATTGTCGAGTTTATTTAACTTGGAACTTATTTAAATGGTTTTTAGAGTGAAATTGTTGAGGTTTTTTTAACTTGGAATTTTTTTATGGTTTTTATAGTGAAATTGTTGAGTTTTTCTAACTTGGAACTTATTTAAATGGATTCTACAATGAAATTGTTGAGTTTTTTAACTTGGAACTTTATTTTATGGTATTTAGAGTGAAATTGAAGAGTTTATTAACTTGGAAATGTTTTATGGTTTTTATAGTGAATTTGTTGAGTTTTTTAAATTGGAAATGTTTTATGGTTTTTATAGTGAATTTGTTGAGTTTTTTAACTTGGAAATTTTTTATGGATTTTATAGTGAAATTGTTGTGTTTTTTAATTTGGAACTGATTTAAATGGTTTTTATAGTTAAATATTTGAGTTTTTTTCAGTTGGAACTTTTTTTTATGGTTTTTATAGTGAAATTTTTGAGTTTTTTTTTTAAATTGGAACTTTTTTTTAATGATTTTTATTGTGAAATTGTTGAGTTTTTTTAAATTGGAACTTATATAAATGGTTTTAATAGTGAAATTGTTGAGTTTTTTTAACTTGGATCTTTTTTATGGTTTTTATAGTGAATTTTATGAGTTTTTTAACTTGGAACTTTATTTTATGGTATTTATAGTAAAATTGTAGAGTTTTTTAGCTTGGAAATATTTTATGGTTTTTATAGTGAATTTGTTGAGTTTTTTGACTTGGAGATTTTATATGGATTAGTGAAATTGTTGAGTTTTTTTTAACTTGGAACTTATTTAAATGGTTTTTAGAGTGAAATTGTTGTGTTGTTTAACTTGGAACTTTATTTTATGGTATATATCGTGAAATTGAAGAGTTTTTTAACTTGAAAATATTTTATGGTTTTTATAGTGAATTTGTTGTGTTTAAACTCAGAGATTTTTTTTGGATATTATAGTGAAAATGTTGAGGTTTTTTAACTTGGAACTTTTTTTATTGTTTTTATAGTGAAATTGTGGAGTTTTCTAACCTGGAACTTATTTAAATGGTTTTTACAGTGAAATTGTCGAGTTTATTTAACTTGGAACTTATTTAAATGGTTTTTAGAGTGAAATTGTTGAGTTTTTTTTAACTTGGAATTTTTTTATGGTTTTTATAGTGAAATTGTTGAGTTTTTCTAACTTGGAACTTATTTAAATGGATTCTACAATGAAATTGTTGAGTTTTTTAACTTGGAACTTTATTTTATGGTATTTAGAGTGAAATTGAAGAGTTTATTAACTTGGAAATGTTTTATGGTTTTTATAGTGAATTTGTTGAGTTTTTTAAATTGGAAATGTTTTATGGTTTTTATAGTGAATTTGTTGAGTTTTTTAACTTGGAAATTTTTTATGGATTTTATAGTGAAATTGTTGTGTTTTTTAATTTGGAACTGATTTAAATGGTTTTTATAGTTAAATATTTGAGTTTTTTTCAGTTGGAACTTTTTTTTATGGTTTTTATAGTGAAATTGTTGAGTTTTTTTTTTTAAATTGGAACTTTTTTTTAATGATTTTTATTGTGAAATTGTTGAGTTTTTTTAAATGGGAACTTATATAAATGGTTTTAATAGTGAAATTGTTGAGTTTTTTTAACTTGGATCTTTTTTATGGTTTTTATAGTGAATTTTATGAGTTTTTTAACTTGGAACTTTATTTTATGGTATTTATAGTAAAATTGTAGAGTTTTTTAGCTTGGAAATATATTATGGTTTTTATAGTGAATTTGTTGAGTTTTTTGACTTGGAGATTTTATATGGATTAGTGAAATTGTTGAGTTTTTTTTAACTTGGAACTTATTTAAATGGTTTTTAGAGTGAAATTGTTGTGTTGTTTAACTTGGAACTTTATTTTATGGTATATATCGTGAAATTGAAGAGTTTTTTAACTTGAAAATATTTTATGGTTTTTATAGTGAATTTGTTGTGTTTAAACTCAGAGATTTTTTTTGGATATTATAGTGAAAATGTTGAGGTTTTTTAACTTGGAACTTTTTTTATTGTTTTTATAGTGAAATTGTGGAGTTTTCTAACCTGGAACTTATTTAAATGGTTTTTACAGTGAAATTGTCGAGTTTATTTAACTTGGAACTTATTTAAATGGTTTTTAGAGTGAAATTGTTGAGTTTTTTTTAACTTGGAATTTTTTTATGGTTTTTATAGTGAAATTGTTGAGTTTTTCTAACTTGGAACTTTTTTAAATGGATTCTACAATGAAATTGTTGAGTTTTTTAACTTGGAACTTTATTTTATGGTATTTAGAGTGAAATTGAAGAGTTTATTAACTTGGAAATGTTTTATGGTTTTTATAGTGAATTTGTTGAGTTTTTTAAATTGGAAATGTTTTATGGTTTTTATAGTGAATTTGTTGAGTTTTTTAACTTGGAAATTTTTTATGGATTTGTGAAATTATTGAGTTTTTTTAACTTGGAAATTTTTTTAATGGTTTTTATAGTGAAATTGTTGTGTTTTCTAATTTGGAACTGATTTAAATGGTTTTTATAGTTAAATATTTGAGTTTTTTTCACTTGGAACTTTTTTTTTATGGTTTTTATAGTGAAATTGTTGAGTTTTTTTAAATTGGAACTTTTTTTTTATGATTTTAATTGTGAAATTGTTGAGTTTTTTTAAATTGGAACTTATATAAATGGTTTTAATAGTGAAATTGTTGAGTTTTTTTAACTTGGATCTTTTTTATGGTTTTTATAGTGAATTTGATGAGTTTTTTTAACTTGGAACTTTATTTTATGGTATTTATAGTAAAATTGTAGAGTTTTTTAGCTTGGAAATATTTTATGGTTTTTATAGTGAATTTGTTAAGTTTTTTGACTTGGAGATTTTATATGGATTAGTGAAATTGTTGAGTTTTTTTAACTTGGAACTTATTTAAATGGTTTTTAGAGTGAAATTGTTGTGTTTTTTAACTTGGAACTCTATTTTATGGTATATATCGTGAAATTGAAGAGTTTTTTAACTTGAAAATATTTTATGGTTTTTATAGTGAATTTGTTGTGTTTAAACTCAGAGATTTTTTTTGGATATTATAGTGAAAATGTTGAGGTTTTTTAACTTGGAACTTTTTTTGTGGTTTTTATAGTGAAATTGTGGAGTTTTCTAACCTGGAACTTATTTAAATGGTTTTTACAGTGAAATTGTCGAGTTTATTTAACTTGGAACTTATTTAAATGGTTTTTAGAGTGAAATTGTTGAGTTTTTTTTAACTTGGAATTTTTTTATGGTTTTTATAGTGAAATTGTTGAGTTTTTCTAACTTGGAACTTATTTAAATGGATTCTACAATGAAATTGTTGAGTTTTTTAACTTGGAACTTTATTTTATGGTATTTAGAGTGAAATTGAAGAGTTTATTAACTTGGAAATGTTTTATGGTTTTTATAGTGAATTTGTTGAGTTTTTTAAATTGGAAATGTTTTATGGTTTTTATAGTGAATTTGTTGAGTTTTTTAACTTGGAAATTTTTTATGGATTTTATAGTGAAATTGTTGTGTTTTTTAATTTGGAACTGATTTAAATGGTTTTTATAGTTAAATATTTGAGTTTTTTTCAGTTGGAACTTTTTTTTATGGTTTTTATAGTGAAATTGTTGAGTTTTTTTTTTAAATTGGAACTTTTTTTTAATGATTTTTATTGTGAAATTGTTGAGTTTTTTTAAATGGGAACTTATATAAATGGTTTTAATAGTGAAATTGTTGAGTTTTTTTAACTTGGATCTTTTTTATGGTTTTTATAGTGAATTTTATGAGTTTTTTAACTTGGAACTTTATTTTATGGTATTTATAGTAAAATTGTAGAGTTTTTTAGCTTGGAAATATTTTATGGTTTTTATAGTGAATTTGTTGAGTTTTTTGACTTGGAGATTTTATATGGATTAGTGAAATTGTTGAGTTTTTTTTAACTTGGAACTTATTTAAATGGTTTTTAGAGTGAAATTGTTGTGTTGTTTAACTTGGAACTTTATTTTATGGTATATATCGTGAAATTGAAGAGTTTTTTAACTTGAAAATATTTTATGGTTTTTATAGTGAATTTGTTGTGTTTAAACTCAGAGATTTTTTTTGGATATTATAGTGAAAATGTTGAGGTTTTTTAACTTGGAACTTTTTTTATTGTTTTTATAGTGAAATTGTGGAGTTTTCTAACCTGGAACTTATTTAAATGGTTTTTACAGTGAAATTGTCGAGTTTATTTAACTTGGAACTTATTTAAATGGTTTTTAGAGTGAAATTGTTGAGTTTTTTTTAACTTGGAACTTTTTTTTATGGTTTTTATAGTGAAATTGTTGAGTTTTTCTAACTTGGAACTTTTTTAAATGGATTCTACAATGAAATTGTTGAGTTTTTTAACTTGGAACTTTATTTTATGGTATTTAGAGTGAAATTGAAGAGTTTATTAACTTGGAAATGTTTTATGGTTTTTATAGTGAATTTGTTGAGTTTTTTAAATTGGAAATGTTTTATGGTTTTTATAGTGAATTTGTTGAGTTTTTTAACTTGGAAATTTTTTATGGATTTGTGAAATTATTGAGTTTTTTTAACTTGGAAATTTTTTTAATGGTTTTTATAGTGAAATTGTTGTGTTTTCTAATTTGGAACTGATTTAAATGGTTTTTATAGTTAAATATTTGAGTTTTTTTCACTTGGAACTTTTTTTTTATGGTTTTTATAGTGAAATTGTTGAGTTTTTTTAAATTGGAACTTTTTTTTTATGATTTTAATTGTGAAATTGTTGAGTTTTTTTAAATTGGAACTTATATAAATGGTTTTAATAGTGAAATTGTTGAGTTTTTTTAACTTGGATCTTTTTTATGGTTTTTATAGTGAATTTGATGAGTTTTTTAACTTGGAACTTTATTTTTTGGTATTTATAGTAAAATTGTAGAGTTTTTTAGCTTGGAAATATTTTATGGTTTTTATAGTGAATTTGTTAAGTTTTTTGACTTGGAGATTTTATATGGATTAGTGAAATTGTTGAGTTTTTTTAACTTGGAACTTATTTAAATGGTTTTTAGAGTGAAATTGTTGTGTTTTTTAACTTGGAACTTTATTTTATGGTATATATCGTGAAATTGAAGAGTTTTTTAACTTGAAAATATTTTATGGTTTTTATAGTGAATTTGTTGTGTTTAAACTCAGAGATATTTTTTGGATATTATAGTGAAAATGTTGAGGTTTTTTAACTTGGAACTTTTTTTGTGGTTTTTATAGTGAAATTGTGGAGTTTTCTAACCTGGAACTTATTTAAATGGTTTTTACAGTGAAATTGTCGAGTTTATTTAACTTGGAACTTATTTAAATGGTTTTTAGAGTGAAATTGTTGAGTTTTTTTTAACTTGGAATTTTTTTATGGTTTTTATAGTGAAATTGTTGAGTTTTTCTAACTTGGAACTTATTTAAATGGATTCTACAATGAAATTGTTGAGTTTTTTAACTTGGAACTTTATTTTATGGTATTTAGAGTGAAATTGAAGAGTTTATTAACTTGGAAATGTTTTATGGTTTTTATAGTGAATTTGTTGAGTTTTTTAAATTGGAAATGTTTTATGGTTTTTATAGTGAATTTGTTGAGTTTTTTAACTTGGAAATTTTTTATGGATTTTATAGTGAAATTGTTGTGTTTTTTAATTTGGAACTGATTTAAATGGTTTTTATAGTTAAATATTTGAGTTTTTTTCAGTTGGAACTTTTTTTTATGGTTTTTATAGTGAAATTGTTGAGTTTTTTTTTTAAATTGGAACTTTTTTTTAATGATTTTTATTGTGAAATTGTTGAGTTTTTTTAAATGGGAACTTATATAAATGGTTTTAATAGTGAAATTGTTGAGTTTTTTTAACTTGGATCTTTTTTATGGTTTTTATAGTGAATTTTATGAGTTTTTTAACTTGGAACTTTATTTTATGGTATTTATAGTAAAATTGTAGAGTTTTTTAGCTTGGAAATATTTTATGGTTTTTATAGTGAATTTGTTGAGTTTTTTGACTTGGAGATTTTATATGGATTAGTGAAATTGTTGAGTTTTTTTTAACTTGGAACTTATTTAAATGGTTTTTAGAGTGAAATTGTTGTGTTGTTTAACTTGGAACTTTATTTTATGGTATATATCGTGAAATTGAAGAGTTTTTTAACTTGAAAATATTTTATGGTTTTTATAGTGAATTTGTTGTGTTTAAACTCAGAGATTTTTTTTGGATATTATAGTGAAAATGTTGAGGTTTTTTAACTTGGAACTTTTTTTATTGTTTTTATAGTGAAATTGTGGAGTTTTCTAACCTGGAACTTATTTAAATGGTTTTTACAGTGAAATTGTCGAGTTTATTTAACTTGGAACTTATTTAAATGGTTTTTAGAGTGAAATTGTTGAGTTTTTTTTAACTTGGAACTTTTTTTTATGGTTTTTATAGTGAAATTGTTGAGTTTTTCTAACTTGGAACTTTTTTAAATGGATTCTACAATGAAATTGTTGAGTTTTTTAACTTGGAACTTTATTTTATGGTATTTAGAGTGAAATTGAAGAGTTTATTAACTTGGAAATGTTTTATGGTTTTTATAGTGAATTTGTTGAGTTTTTTAAATTGGAAATGTTTTATGGTTTTTATAGTGAATTTGTTGAGTTTTTTAACTTGGAAATTTTTTATGGATTTGTGAAATTATTGAGTTTTTTTAACTTGGAAATTTTTTTAATGGTTTTTATAGTGAAATTGTTGTGTTTTCTAATTTGGAACTGATTTAAATGGTTTTTATAGTTAAATATTTGAGTTTTTTTCACTTGGAACTTTTTTTTTATGGTTTTTATAGTGAAATTGTTGAGTTTTTTTAAATTGGAACTTTTTTTTTATGATTTTAATTGTGAAATTGTTGAGTTTTTTTAAATTGGAACTTATATAAATGGTTTTAATAGTGAAATTGTTGAGTTTTTTTAACTTGGATCTTTTTTATGGTTTTTATAGTGAATTTGATGAGTTTTTTAACTTGGAACTTTATTTTATGGTATTTATAGTAAAATTGTAGAGTTTTTTAGCTTGGAAATATTTTATGGTTTTTATAGTGAATTTGTTAAGTTTTTTGACTTGGAGATTTTATATGGATTAGTGAAATTGTTGAGTTTTTTTAACTTGGAACTTATTTAAATGGTTTTTAGAGTGAAATTGTTGTGTTTTTTAACTTGGAACTTTATTTTATGGTATATATCGTGAAATTGAAGAGTTTTTTAACTTGAAAATATTTTATGGTTTTTATAGTGAATTTGTTGTGTTTAAACTCAGAGATATTTTTTGGATATTATAGTGAAAATGTTGAGGTTTTTTAACTTGGAACTTTTTTTGTGGTTTTTATAGTGAAATTGTGGAGTTTTCTAACCTGGAACTTATTTAAATGGTTTTTACAGTGAAATTGTCGAGTTTATTTAACTTGGAACTTATTTAAATGGTTTTTAGAGTGAAATTGTTGAGTTTTTTTTAACTTGGAATTTTTTTATGGTTTTTATAGTGAAATTGTTGAGTTTTTCTAACTTGGAACTTATTTAAATGGATTCTACAATGAAATTGTTGAGTTTTTTAACTTGGAACTTTATTTTATGGTATTTAGAGTGAAATTGAAGAGTTTATTAACTTGGAAATGTTTTATGGTTTTTATAGTGAATTTGTTGAGTTTTTTAAATTGGAAATGTTTTATGGTTTTTATAGTGAATTTGTTGAGTTTTTTAACTTGGAAATTTTTTATGGATTTTATAGTGAAATTGTTGTGTTTTTTAATTTGGAACTGATTTAAATGGTTTTTATAGTTAAATATTTGAGTTTTTTTCAGTTGGAACTTTTTTTTATGGTTTTTATAGTGAAATTGTTGAGTTTTTTTTTTAAATTGGAACTTTTTTTTAATGATTTTTATTGTGAAATTGTTGAGTTTTTTTAAATGGGAACTTATATAAATGGTTTTAATAGTGAAATTGTTGAGTTTTTTTAACTTGGATCTTTTTTATGGTTTTTATAGTGAATTTTATGAGTTTTTTAACTTGGAACTTTATTTTATGGTATTTATAGTAAAATTGTAGAGTTTTTTAGCTTGGAAATATTTTATGGTTTTTATAGTGAATTTGTTGAGTTTTTTGACTTGGAGATTTTATATGGATTAGTGAAATTGTTGAGTTTTTTTTAACTTGGAACTTATTTAAATGGTTTTTAGAGTGAAATTGTTGTGTTGTTTAACTTGGAACTTTATTTTATGGTATATATCGTGAAATTGAAGAGTTTTTTAACTTGAAAATATTTTATGGTTTTTATAGTGAATTTGTTGTGTTTAAACTCAGAGATTTTTTTTGGATATTATAGTGAAAATGTTGAGGTTTTTTAACTTGGAACTTTTTTTATTGTTTTTATAGTGAAATTGTGGAGTTTTCTAACCTGGAACTTATTTAAATGGTTTTTACAGTGAAATTGTCGAGTTTATTTAACTTGGAACTTATTTAAATGGTTTTTAGAGTGAAATTGTTGAGTTTTTTTTAACTTGGAACTTTTTTTTTATGGTTTTTATAGTGAAATTGTTGAGTTTTTCTAACTTGGAACTTTTTTAAATGGATTCTACAATGAAATTGTTGAGTTTTTTAACTTGGAACTTTATTTTATGGTATTTAGAGTGAAATTGAAGAGTTTATTAACTTGGAAATGTTTTATGGTTTTTATAGTGAATTTGTTGAGTTTTTTAAATTGGAAATGTTTTATGGTTTTTATAGTGAATTTGTTGAGTTTTTTAACTTGGAAATTTTTTATGGATTTGTGAAATTATTGAGTTTTTTTAACTTGGAAATTTTTTTAATGGTTTTTATAGTGAAATTGTTGTGTTTTCTAATTTGGAACTGATTTAAATGGTTTTTATAGTTAAATATTTGAGTTATTTTCACTTGGAACTTTTTTTTATGGTTTTTATAGTGAAATTGTTGAGTTTTTTTAAATTGGAACTTTTTTTTTATGATTTTAATTGTGAAATTGTTGAGTTTTTTTAAATTGGAACTTATATAAATGGTTTTAATAGTGAAATTGTTGAGTTTTTTTAACTTGGATCTTTTTTTATGGTTTTTATAGTGAATTTGATGAGTTTTTTAACTTGGAACTTTATTTTATGGTATTTATAGTAAAATTGTAGAGTTTTTTAGCTTGGAAATATTTTATGGTTTTTATAGTGAATTTGTTAAGTTTTTTGACTTGGAGATTTTATATGGATTAGTGAAATTGTTGAGTTTTTTTAACTTGGAACTTATTTAAATGGTTTTTAGAGTGAAATTGTTGTGTTTTTTAACTTGGAACTTTATTTTATGGTATATATCGTGAAATTGAAGAGTTTTTTAACTTGAAAATATTTTATGGTTTTTATAGTGAATTTGTTGTGTTTAAACTCAGAGATATTTTTTGGATATTATAGTGAAAATGTTGAGGTTTTTTAACTTGGAACTTTTTTTGTGGTTTTTATAGTGAAATTGTGGAGTTTTCTAACCTGGAACTTATTTAAATGGTTTTTACAGTGAAATTGTTGAGTTTATTTAACTTGGAACTTATTTAAATGGTTTTTAGAGTGAAATTGTTGAGTTTTTTTTAACTTGGAATTTTTTTATGGTTTTTATAGTGAAATTGTTGAGTTTTTCTAACTTGGAACTTATTTAAATGGATTCTACAATGAAATTGTTGAGTTTTTTAACTTGGAACTTTATTTTATGGTATTTAGAGTGAAATTGAAGAGTTTATTAACTTGGAAATGTTTTATGGTTTTTATAGTGAATTTGTTGAGTTTTTTAAATTGGAAATGTTTTATGGTTTTTATAGTGAATTTGTTGAGTTTTTTAACTTGGAAATTTTTTATGGATTTTATAGTGAAATTGTTGTGTTTTTTAATTTGGAACTGATTTAAATGGTTTTTATAGTTAAATATTTGAGTTTTTTTCAGTTGGAACTTTTTTTTATGGTTTTTATATTGAAATTGTTGAGTTTTTTTTTTAAATTGGAACTTTTTTTTAATGATTTTTATTGTGAAATTGTTGAGTTTTTTTAAATTGGAACTTATATAAATGGTTTTAATAGTGAAATTGTTGAGTTTTTTTAACTTGGATCTTTTTTATGGTTTTTATAGTGAATTTGATGAGTTTTTTAACTTGGAACTTTATTTTATGGTATTTATAGTAAAATTGTAGAGTTTTTTAGCTTGGAAATATTTTATGGTTTTTATAGTGAATTTGTTAAGTTTTTTGACTTGGAGATTTTATATGGATTAGTGAAATTGTTGAGTTTTTTTAACTTGGAACTTATTTAAATGGTTTTTAGAGTGAAATTGTTGTGTTGTTTAACTTGGAACTTTATTTTATGGTATATATCGTGAAATTGAAGAGTTTTTTAACTTGAAAATATTTTATGGTTTTTATAGTGAATTTGTTGTGTTTAAACTCAGAGATATTTTTTGGATATTATAGTGAAAATGTTGAGGTTTTTTAACTTGGAACTTTTTTTGTGGTTTTTATAGTGAAATTGTGGAGTTTTCTAACCTGGAACTTATTTAAATGGTTTTTACAGTGAAATTGTCGAGTTTATTTAACTTGGAACTTATTTAAATGGTTTTTAGAGTGAAATTGTTGAGGTTTTTTTAACTTGGAATTTTTTTATGGTTTTTATAGTGAAATTGTTGAGTTTTTCTAACTTGGAACTTATTTAAATGGATTCTACAATGAAATTGTTGAGTTTTTTAACTTGGAACTTTATTTTATGGTATTTAGAGTGAAATTGAAGAGTTTATTAACTTGGAAATGTTTTATGGTTTTTATAGTGAATTTGTTGAGTTTTTTAAATTGGAAATGTTTTATGGTTTTTATAGTGAATTTGTTGAGTTTTTTAACTTGGAAATTTTTTATGGATTTTATAGTGAAATTGTTGTGTTTTTTAATTTGGAACTGATTTAAATGGTTTTTATAGTTAAATATTTGAGTTTTTTTCAGTTGGAACTTTTTTTTATGGTTTTTATAGTGAAATTTTTGAGTTTTTTTTTTAAATTGGAACTTTTTTTTAATGATTTTTATTGTGAAATTGTTGAGTTTTTTTAAATTGGAACTTATATAAATGGTTTTAATAGTGAAATTGTTGAGTTTTTTTAACTTGGATCTTTTTTATGGTTTTTATAGTGAATTTTATGAGTTTTTTAACTTGGAACTTTATTTTATGGTATTTATAGTAAAATTGTAGAGTTTTTTAGCTTGGAAATATTTTATGGTTTTTATAGTGAATTTGTTGAGTTTTTTGACTTGGAGATTTTATATGGATTAGTGAAATTGTTGAGTTTTTTTTAACTTGGAACTTATTTAAATGGTTTTTAGAGTGAAATTGTTGTGTTGTTTAACTTGGAACTTTATTTTATGGTATATATCGTGAAATTGAAGAGTTTTTTAACTTGAAAATATTTTATGGTTTTTATAGTGAATTTGTTGTGTTTAAACTCAGAGATTTTTTTTGGATATTATAGTGAAAATGTTGAGGTTTTTTAACTTGGAACTTTTTTTATTGTTTTTATAGTGAAATTGTGGAGTTTTCTAACCTGGAACTTATTTAAATGGTTTTTACAGTGAAATTGTCGAGTTTATTTAACTTGGAACTTATTTAAATGGTTTTTAGAGTGAAATTGTTGAGTTTTTTTTAACTTGGAATTTTTTTATGGTTTTTATAGTGAAATTGTTGAGTTTTTCTAACTTGGAACTTATTTAAATGGATTCTACAATGAAATTGTTGAGTTTTTTAACTTGGAACTTTATTTTATGGTATTTAGAGTGAAATTGAAGAGTTTATTAACTTGGAAATGTTTTATGGTTTTTATAGTGAATTTGTTGAGTTTTTTAAATTGGAAATGTTTTATGGTTTTTATAGTGAATTTGTTGAGTTTTTTAACTTGGAAATTTTTTATGGATTTTATAGTGAAATTGTTGTGTTTTTTAATTTGGAACTGATTTAAATGGTTTTTATAGTTAAATATTTGAGTTTTTTTCAGTTGGAACTTTTTTTTATGGTTTTTATAGTGAAATTGTTGAGTTTTTTTTTTTAAATTGGAACTTTTTTTTAATGATTTTTATTGTGAAATTGTTGAGTTTTTTTAAATGGGAACTTATATAAATGGTTTTAATAGTGAAATTGTTGAGTTTTTTTAACTTGGATCTTTTTTATGGTTTTTATAGTGAATTTTATGAGTTTTTTAACTTGGAACTTTATTTTATGGTATTTATAGTAAAATTGTAGAGTTTTTTAGCTTGGAAATATATTATGGTTTTTATAGTGAATTTGTTGAGTTTTTTGACTTGGAGATTTTATATGGATTAGTGAAATTGTTGAGTTTTTTTTAACTTGGAACTTATTTAAATGGTTTTTAGAGTGAAATTGTTGTGTTGTTTAACTTGGAACTTTATTTTATGGTATATATCGTGAAATTGAAGAGTTTTTTAACTTGAAAATATTTTATGGTTTTTATAGTGAATTTGTTGTGTTTAAACTCAGAGATTTTTTTTGGATATTATAGTGAAAATGTTGAGGTTTTTTAACTTGGAACTTTTTTTATTGTTTTTATAGTGAAATTGTGGAGTTTTCTAACCTGGAACTTATTTAAATGGTTTTTACAGTGAAATTGTCGAGTTTATTTAACTTGGAACTTATTTAAATGGTTTTTAGAGTGAAATTGTTGAGTTTTTTTTAACTTGGAACTTTTTTTTTATGGTTTTTATAGTGAAATTGTTGAGTTTTTCTAACTTGGAACTTTTTTAAATGGATTCTACAATGAAATTGTTGAGTTTTTTAACTTGGAACTTTATTTTATGGTATTTAGAGTGAAATTGAAGAGTTTATTAACTTGGAAATGTTTTATGGTTTTTATAGTGAATTTGTTGAGTTTTTTAAATTGGAAATGTTTTATGGTTTTTATAGTGAATTTGTTGAGTTTTTTAACTTGGAAATTTTTTATGGATTTGTGAAATTATTGAGTTTTTTTAACTTGGAAATTTTTTTAATGGTTTTTATAGTGAAATTGTTGTGTTTTCTAATTTGGAACTGATTTAAATGGTTTTTATAGTTAAATATTTGAGTTATTTTCACTTGGAACTTTTTTTTATGGTTTTTATAGTGAAATTGTTGAGTTTTTTTAAATTGGAACTTTTTTTTTATGATTTTAATTGTGAAATTGTTGAGTTTTTTTAAATTGGAACTTATATAAATGGTTTTAATAGTGAAATTGTTGAGTTTTTTTAACTTGGATCTTTTTTATGGTTTTTATAGTGAATTTGATGAGTTTTTTAACTTGGAACTTTATTTTATGGTATTTATAGTAAAATTGTAGAGTTTTTTAGCTTGGAAATATTTTATGGTTTTTATAGTGAATTTGTTAAGTTTTTTGACTTGGAGATTTTATATGGATTAGTGAAATTGTTGAGTTTTTTTAACTTGGAACTTATTTAAATGGTTTTTAGAGTGAAATTGTTGTGTTTTTTAACTTGGAACTTTATTTTATGGTATATATCGTGAAATTGAAGAGTTTTTTAACTTGAAAATATTTTATGGTTTTTATAGTGAATTTGTTGTGTTTAAACTCAGAGATATTTTTTGGATATTATAGTGAAAATGTTGAGGTTTTTTAACTTGGAACTTTTTTTGTGGTTTTTATAGTGAAATTGTGGAGTTTTCTAACCTGGAACTTATTTAAATGGTTTTTACAGTGAAATTGTCGAGTTTATTTAACTTGGAACTTATTTAAATGGTTTTTAGAGTGAAATTGTTGAGTTTTTTTTAACTTGGAATTTTTTTATGGTTTTTATAGTGAAATTGTTGAGTTTTTCTAACTTGGAACTTTTTTAAATGGATTCTACAATGAAATTGTTGAGTTTTTTAACTTGGAACTTTATTTTATGGTATTTAGAGTGAAATTGAAGAGTTTATTAACTTGGAAATGTTTTATGGTTTTTATAGTGAATTTGTTGAGTTTTTTAAATTGGAAATGTTTTATGGTTTTTATAGTGAATTTGTTGAGTTTTTTAACTTGGAAATTTTTTATGGATTTGTGAAATTATTGAGTTTTTTTAACTTGGAAATTTTTTTAATGGTTTTTATAGTGAAATTGTTGTGTTTTCTAATTTGGAACTGATTTAAATGGTTTTTATAGTTAAATATTTGAGTTTTTTTCACTTGGAACTTTTTTTTATGGTTTTTATAGTGAAATTGTTGAGTTTTTTTAAATTGGAACTTTTTTTTATGATTTTAATTGTGAAATTGTTGAGTTTTTTTAAATTGGAACTTATATAAATGGTTTTAATAGTGAAATTGTTGAGTTTTTTTAACTTGGATCTTTTTTATGGTTTTTATAGTGAATTTGATGAGTTTTTTAACTTGGAACTTTATTTTATGGTATTTATAGTAAAATTGTAGAGTTTTTTAGCTTGGAAATATTTTATGGTTTTTATAGTGAATTTGTTAAGTTTTTTGACTTGGAGATTTTATATGGATTAGTGAAATTGTTGAGTTTTTTTAACTTGGAACTTATTTAAATGGTTTTTAGAGTGAAATTGTTGTGTTTTTTTAACTTGGAACTTTATTTTATGGTATATATCGTGAAATTGAAGAGTTTTTTAACTTGAAAATATTTTATGGTTTTTATAGTGAATTTGTTGTGTTTAAACTCAGAGATATTTTTTGGATATTATAGTGAAAATGTTGAGGTTTTTTAACTTGGAACTTTTTTTGTGGTTTTTATAGTGAAATTGTGGAGTTTTCTAACCTGGAACTTATTTAAATGGTTTTTACAGTGAAATTGTCGAGTTTATTTAACTTGGAACTTATTTAAATGGTTTTTAGAGTGAAATTGTTGAGTTTTTTTTAACTTGGAACTTTTTTTTATGGTTTTTATAGTGAAATTGTTGAGTTTTTCTAACTTGGAACTTTTTTAAATGGATTCTACAATGAAATTGTTGAGTTTTTTAACTTGGAACTTTATTTTATGGTATTTAGAGTGAAATTGAAGAGTTTATTAACTTGGAAATGTTTTATGGTTTTTATAGTGAATTTGTTGAGTTTTTTAAATTGGAAATGTTTTATGGTTTTTATAGTGAATTTGTTGAGTTTTTTAACTTGGAAATTTTTTATGGATTTGTGAAATTATTGAGTTTTTTTAACTTGGAAATTTTTTTAATGGTTTTTATAGTGAAATTGTTGTGTTTTCTAATTTGGAACTGATTTAAATGGTTTTTATAGTTAAATATTTGAGTTTTTTTCACTTGGAACTTTTTTTTATGGTTTTTATAGTGAAATTGTTGAGTTTTTTTAAATTGGAACTTTTTTTTTATGATTTTAATTGTGAAATTGTTGAGTTTTTTTAAATTGGAACTTATATAAATGGTTTTAATAGTGAAATTGTTGAGTTTTTTTAACTTGGATCTTTTTTATGGTTTTTATAGTGAATTTGATGAGTTTTTTAACTTGGAACTTTATTTTATGGTATTTATAGTAAAATTGTAGAGTTTTTTAGCTTGGAAATATTTTATGGTTTTTATAGTGAATTTGTTAAGTTTTTTGACTTGGAGATTTTATATGGATTAGTGAAATTGTTGAGTTTTTTTAACTTGGAACTTATTTAAATGGTTTTTAGAGTGAAATTGTTGTGTTTTTTAACTTGGAACTTTATTTTATGGTATATATCGTGAAATTGAAGAGTTTTTTAACTTGAAAATATTTTATGGTTTTTATAGTGAATTTGTTGTGTTTAAACTCAGAGATATTTTTTGGATATTATAGTGAAAATGTTGAGGTTTTTTAACTTGGAACTTTTTTTGTGGTTTTTATAGTGAAATTGTGGAGTTTTCTAACCTGGAACTTATTTAAATGGTTTTTACATTGAAATTGTCGAGTTTATTTAACTTGGAACTTATTTAAATAGTTTTTAGAGTGAAATTGTTGAGTTTTTTTTAACTTGGAATTTTTTTATGGTTTTTATAGTGAAATTGTTGAGTTTTTCTAACTTGGAACTTATTTAAATGGATTCTACAATGAAATTGTTGAGTTTTTTAACTTGGAACTTTATTTTATGGTATTTAGAGTGAAATTGAAGAGTTTATTAACTTGGAAATGTTTTATGGTTTTTATAGTGAATTTGTTGAGTTTTTTAAATTGGAAATGTTTTATGGTTTTTATAGTGAATTTGTTGAGTTTTTTAACTTGGAAATTTTTTATGGATTTTATAGTGAAATTGTTGTGTTTTTTAATTTGGAACTGATTTAAATGGTTTTTATAGTTAAATATTTGAGTTTTTTTCAGTTGGAACTTTTTTTTATGGTTTTTATAGTGAAATTGTTGAGTTTTTTTTTTTAAATTGGAACTTTTTTTTAATGATTTTTATTGTGAAATTGTTGAATTTTTTTAAATGGGAACTTATATAAATGGTTTTAATAGTGAAATTGTTGAGTTTTTTTAACTTGGATCTTTTTTATGGTTTTTATAGTGAATTTTATGAGTTTTTTAACTTGGAACTTTATTTTATGGTATTTATAGTAAAATTGTAGAGTTTTTTAGCTTGGAAATATTTTATGGTTTTTATAGTGAATTTGTTAAGTTTTTTGACTTGGAGATTTTATATGGATTAGTGAAATTGTTGAGTTTTTTTAACTTGGAACTTATTTAAATGGTTTTTAGAGTGAAATTGTTGTGTTTTTTAACTTGGAACTTTATTTTATGGTATATATCGTGAAATTGAAGAGTTTTTTAACTTGAAAATATTTTATGGTTTTTATAGTGAATTTGTTGTGTTTAAACTCAGAGATATTTTTTGGATATTATAGTGAAAATGTTGAGGTTTTTTAACTTGGAACTTTTTTTGTGGTTTTTATAGTGAAATTGTGGAGTTTTCTAACCTGGAACTTATTTAAATGGTTTTTACATTGAAATTGTCGAGTTTATTTAACTTGGAACTTATTTAAATAGTTTTTAGAGTGAAATTGTTGAGTTTTTTTTAACTTGGAATTTTTTTATGGTTTTTATAGTGAAATTGTTGAGTTTTTCTAACTTGGAACTTATTTAAATGGATTCTACAATGAAATTGTTGAGTTTTTTAACTTGGAACTTTATTTTATGGTATTTAGAGTGAAATTGAAGAGTTTATTAACTTGGAAATGTTTTATGGTTTTTATAGTGAATTTGTTGAGTTTTTTAAATTGGAAATGTTTTATGGTTTTTATAGTGAATTTGTTGAGTTTTTTAACTTGGAAATTTTTTATGGATTTTATAGTGAAATTGTTGTGTTTTTTAATTTGGAACTGATTTAAATGGTTTTTATAGTTAAATATTTGAGTTTTTTTCAGTTGGAACTTTTTTTTATGGTTTTTATAGTGAAATTGTTGAGTTTTTTTTTTTAAATTGGAACTTTTTTTTAATGATTTTTATTGTGAAATTGTTGAATTTTTTTAAATGGGAACTTATATAAATGGTTTTAATAGTGAAATTGTTGAGTTTTTTTAACTTGGATCTTTTTTATGGTTTTTATAGTGAATTTTATGAGTTTTTTAACTTGGAACTTTATTTTATGGTATTTATAGTAAAATTGTAGAGTTTTTTAGCTTGGAAATATTTTATGGTTTTTATAGTGAATTTGTTGAGTTTTTTGACTTGGAGATTTTATATGGATTAGTGAAATTGTTGAGTTTTTTTTAACTTGGAACTTATTTAAATGGTTTTTAGAGTGAAATTGTTGTGTTGTTTAACTTGGAACTTTATTTTATGGTATATATCGTGAAATTGAAGAGTTTTTTAACTTGAAAATATTTTATGGTTTTTATAGTGAATTTGTTGTGTTTAAACTCAGAGATTTTTTTTGGATATTATAGTGAAAATGTTGAGGTTTTTTAACTTGGAACTTTTTTTATTGTTTTTATAGTGAAATTGTGGAGTTTTCTAACCTGGAACTTATTTAAATGGTTTTTACAGTGAAATTGTCGAGTTTATTTAACTTGGAACTTATTTAAATGGTTTTTAGAGTGAAATTGTTGAGTTTTTTTTAACTTGGAACTTTTTTTTTATGGTTTTTATAGTGAAATTGTTGAGTTTTTCTAACTTGGAACTTTTTTAAATGGATTCTACAATGAAATTGTTGAGTTTTTTAACTTGGAACTTTATTTTATGGTATTTAGAGTGAAATTGAAGAGTTTATTAACTTGGAAATGTTTTATGGTTTTTATAGTGAATTTGTTGAGTTTTTTAAATTGGAAATGTTTTATGGTTTTTATAGTGAATTTGTTGAGTTTTTTAACTTGGAAATTTTTTATGGATTTTATAGTGAAATTGTTGTGTTTTTTAATTTGGAACTGATTTAAATGGTTTTTATAGTTAAATATTTGAGTTTTTTTCAGTTGGAACTTTTTTTATGGTTTTTATAGTGAAATTGTTGAGTTTTTTTTTTAAATTGGAACTTTTTTTTAATGATTTTTATTGTGAAATTGTTGAGTTTTTTTAAATGGGAACTTATATAAATGGTTTTAATAGTGAAATTGTTGAGTTTTTTTAACTTGGATCTTTTTTATGGTTTTTATAGTGAATTTTATGAGTTTTTTAACTTGGAACTTTATTTTATGGTATTTATAGTAAAATTGTAGAGTTTTTTAGCTTGGAAATATTTTATGGTTTTTATAGTGAATTTGTTGAGTTTTTTGACTTGGAGATTTTATATGGATTAGTGTAATTGTTGAGTTTTTTTTAACTTGGAACTTATTTAAATGGTTTTTAGAGTGAAATTGTTGTGTTGTTTAACTTGGAACTTTATTTTATGGTATATATCGTGAAATTGAAGAGTTTTTTAACTTGAAAATATTTTATGGTTTTTATAGTGAATTTGTTGTGTTTAAACTCAGAGATTTTTTTTGGATATTATAGTGAAAATGTTGAGGTTTTTTAACTTGGAACTTTTTTTATTGTTTTTATAGTGAAATTGTGGAGTTTTCTAACCTGGAACTTATTTAAATGGTTTTTACAGTGAAATTGTCGAGTTTATTTAACTTGGAACTTATTTAAATGGTTTTTAGAGTGAAATTGTTGAGTTTTTTTTAACTTGGAACTTTTTTTTTATGGTTTTTATAGTGAAATTGTTGAGTTTTTCTAACTTGGAACTTTTTTAAATGGATTCTACAATGAAATTGTTGAGTTTTTTAACTTGGAACTTTATTTTATGGTATTTAGAGTGAAATTGAAGAGTTTATGAACTTGGAAATGTTTTATGGTTTTTATAGTGAATTTGTTGAGTTTTTTAAATTGGAAATGTTTTATGGTTTTTATAGTGAATTTGTTGAGTTTTTTAACTTGGAAATTTTTTATGGATTTGTGAAATTATTGAGTTTTTTTAACTTGGAAATTTTTTTAATGGTTTTTATAGTGAAATTGTTGTGTTTTCTAATTTGGAACTGATTTAAATGGTTTTTTTAGTTAAATATTTGAGTTTTTTTCACTTGGAACTTTTTTTTATGGTTTTTATAGTGAAATTGTTGAGTTTTTTTAAATTGGAACTTTTTTTTATGATTTTAATTGTGAAATTGTTGAGTTTTATTAAATTGGAACTTATATAAATGGTTTTAATAGTGAAATTGTTGAGTTTTTTTAACTTGGATCTTTTTTATGGTTTTTATAGTGAATTTGATGAGTTTTTTAACTTGGAACTTTATTTTATGGTATTTATAGTAAAATTGTAGAGTTTTTTAGCTTGGAAATATTTTATGGTTTTTATAGTGAATTTGTTAAGTTTTTTGACTTGGAGATTTTATATGGATTAGTGAAATTGTTGAGTTTTTTTAACTTGGAACTTATTTAAATGGTTTTTAGAGTGAAATTGTTGTGTTTTTTAACTTGGAACTTTATTTTATGGTATATATCGTGAAATTGAAGAGTTTTTTAACTTGAAAATATTTTATGGTTTTTATAGTGAATTTGTTGTGTTTAAACTCAGAGATATTTTTTGGATATTATAGTGAAAATGTTGAGGTTTTTTAACTTGGAACTTTTTTTGTGGTTTTTATAGTGAAATTGTGGAGTTTTCTAACCTGGAACTTATTTAAATGGTTTTTACAGTGAAATTGTCGAGTTTATTTAACTTGGAACTTATTTAAATGGTTTTTAGAGTGAAATTGTTGAGTTTTTTTTAACTTGGAACTTTTTTTTTTATGGTTTTTAGAGTGAAATTGTTGAGTTTTTCTAACTTGGAACTTTTTTAAATGGATTCTACAATGAAATTGTTGAGTTTTTTAACTTGGAACTTTATTTTATGGTATTTAGAGTGAAATAAAGAGTTTATTAACTTGGAAATGTTTTATGGTTTTTATAGTGAATTTGTTGAGTTTTTTAAATTGGAAATGTTTTATGGTTTTTATAGTGAATTTGTTGAGTTTTTTAACTTGGAAATTTTTTATGGATTTGTGAAATTATTGAGTTTTTTTAACTTGGAAATTTTTTTAATGGTTTTTATAGTGAAATTGTTGTGTTTTCTCATTTGGAACTGATTTAAATGGTTTTTATAGTTAAATATTTGAGTTTTTTTCACTTGGAACTTTTTTTTTATGGTTTTTATAGTGAAATTGTTGAGTTTTTTTAAATTGGAACTTTTTTTTATGATTTTAATTGTGAAATTGTTGAGTTTTTTTAAATTGGAACTTATATAAATGGTTTTAATAGTGAAATTGTTGAGTTTTTTTAACTTGGATCTTTTTTATGGTTTTATAGTGAATTTGATGAGTTTTTTCACTTGGAAGTTTATTTTATGGTATTTATAGTAAAATTGTAGAGTTTTTTAGCTTGGAAATATTTTATGGTTTTTATAGTGAATTTATTAAGTTTTTTGACTTGGAGATTTTATATGGATTAGTGAAATTGTTGAGTTTTTTTAACTTGGAACTTATTTAAATGGTTTTTAGAGTGAAATTGTTGTGTTGTTTAACTTGGAACTTTATTTTATGGTATATATCGTGAAATTGAAGAGTTTTTTAACTTGAAAATATTTTATGGTTTTTATAGTGAATTTGTTGTGTTTAAACTCAGAGATATTTTTTGGATATTATAGTGAAAATGTTGAGGTTTTTTAACTTGGAACTTTTTTTGTGGTTTTTATAGTGAAATTGTGGAGTTTTCTAACCTGGAACTTATTTAAATGGTTTTTACAGTGAAATTGTCGAGTTTATTTAACTTGGAACTTATTTAAATGGTTTTTAGAGTGAAATTGTTGAGTTTTTTTTAACTTGGAATTTTTTTATGGTTTTTATAGTGAAATTGTTGAGTTTTTCTAACTTGGAACTTATTTAAATGGATTCTACAATGAAATTGTTGAGTTTTTTAACTTGGAACTTTATTTTATGGTATTTAGAGTGAAATTGAAGAGTTTATTAACTTGGAAATGTTTTATGGTTTTTATAGTGAATTTGTTGAGTTTTTTAAATTGGAAATGTTTTATGGTTTTTATAGTGAATTTGTTGAGTTTTTAAACTTGGAAATTTTTTATGGATTTTATAGTGAAATTGTTGTGTTTTTTAATTTGGAACTGATTTAAATGGTTTTTATAGTTAAATATTTGAGTTTTTTTCAGTTGGAACTTTTTTTTATGGTTTTTATATTGAAATTGTTGAGTTTTTTTTTTAAATTGGAACTTTTTTTTAATGATTTTTATTGTGAAATTGTTGAGTTTTTTTAAATTGGAACTTATATAAATGGTTTTAATAGTGAAATTGTTGAGTTTTTTTAACTTGGATCTTTTTTATGGTTTTTATAGTGAATTTGATGAGTTTTTTAACTTGGAACTTTATTTTATGGTATTTATAGTAAAATTGTAGAGTTTTTTAGCTTGGAAATATTTTATGGTTTTTATAGTGAATTTGTTAAGTTTTTTGACTTGGAGATTTTATATGGATTAGTGAAATTGTTGAGTTTTTTTAACTTGGAACTTATTTAAATGGTTTTTAGAGTGAAATTGTTGTGTTGTTTAACTTGGAACTTTATTTTATGGTATATATCGTGAAATTGAAGAGTTTTTTAACTTGAAAATATTTTATGGTTTTTATAGTGAATTTGTTGTGTTTAAACTCAGAGATATTTTTTGGATATTATAGTGAAAATGTTGAGGTTTTTTAACTTGGAACTTTTTTTGTGGTTTTTATAGTGAAATTGTGGAGTTTTCTAACCTGGAACTTATTTAAATGGTTTTTACAGTGAAATTGTCGAGTTTATTTAACTTGGAACTTATTTAAATGGTTTTTAGAGTGAAATTGTTGAGGTTTTTTTAACTTGGAATTTTTTTATGGTTTTTATAGTGAAATTGTTGAGTTTTTCTAACTTGGAACTTATTTAAATGGATTCTACAATGAAATTGTTGAGTTTTTTAACTTGGAACTTTATTTTATGGTATTTAGAGTGAAATTGAAGAGTTTATTAACTTGGAAATGTTTTATGGTTTTTATAGTGAATTTGTTGAGTTTTTTAAATTGGAAATGTTTTATGGTTTTTATAGTGAATTTGTTGAGTTTTTTAACTTGGAAATTTTTTATGGATTTTATAGTGAAATTGTTGTGTTTTTTAATTTGGAACTGATTTAAATGGTTTTTATAGTTAAATATTTGAGTTTTTTTCAGTTGGAACTTTTTTTTATGGTTTTTATAGTGAAATTTTTGAGTTTTTTTTTTAAATTGGAACTTTTTTTTAATGATTTTTATTGTGAAATTGTTGAGTTTTTTTAAATTGGAACTTATATAAATGGTTTTAATAGTGAAATTGTTGAGTTTTTTTAACTTGGATCTTTTTTATGGTTTTTATAGTGAATTTTATGAGTTTTTTAACTTGGAACTTTATTTTATGGTATTTATAGTAAAATTGTAGAGTTTTTTAGCTTGGAAATATTTTATGGTTTTTATAGTGAATTTGTTGAGTTTTTTGACTTGGAGATTTTATATGGATTAGTGAAATTGTTGAGTTTTTTTTAACTTGGAACTTATTTAAATGGTTTTTAGAGTGAAATTGTTGTGTTGTTTAACTTGGAACTTTATTTTATGGTATATATCGTGAAATTGAAGAGTTTTTTAACTTGAAAATATTTTATGGTTTTTATAGTGAATTTGTTGTGTTTAAACTCAGAGATTTTTTTTGGATATTATAGTGAAAATGTTGAGGTTTTTTAACTTGGAACTTTTTTTATTGTTTTTATAGTGAAATTGTGGAGTTTTCTAACCTGGAACTTATTTAAATGGTTTTTACAGTGAAATTGTCGAGTTTATTTAACTTGGAACTTATTTAAATGGTTTTTAGAGTGAAATTGTTGAGTTTTTTTTAACTTGGAATTTTTTTATGGTTTTTATAGTGAAATTGTTGAGTTTTTCTAACTTGGAACTTATTTAAATGGATTCTACAATGAAATTGTTGAGTTTTTTAACTTGGAACTTTATTTTATGGTATTTAGAGTGAAATTGAAGAGTTTATTAACTTGGAAATGTTTTATGGTTTTTATAGTGAATTTGTTGAGTTTTTTAAATTGGAAATGTTTTATGGTTTTTATAGTGAATTTGTTGAGTTTTTTAACTTGGAAATTTTTTATGGATTTTATAGTGAAATTGTTGTGTTTTTTAATTTGGAACTGATTTAAATGGTTTTTATAGTTAAATATTTGAGTTTTTTTCAGTTGGAACTTTTTTTTATGGTTTTTATATTGAAATTGTTGAGTTTTTTTTTTAAATTGGAACTTTTTTTTAATGATTTTTATTGTGAAATTGTTGAGTTTTTTTAAATTGGAACTTATATAAATGGTTTTAATAGTGAAATTGTTGAGTTTTTTTAACTTGGATCTTTTTTATGGTTTTTATAGTGAATTTGATGAGTTTTTTAACTTGGAACTTTATTTTATGGTATTTATAGTAAAATTGTAGAGTTTTTTAGCTTGGAAATATTTTATGGTTTTTATAGTGAATTTGTTAAGTTTTTTGACTTGGAGATTTTATATGGATTAGTGAAATTGTTGAGTTTTTTTAACTTGGAACTTATTTAAATGGTTTTTAGAGTGAAATTGTTGTGTTGTTTAACTTGGAACTTTATTTTATGGTATATATCGTGAAATTGAAGAGTTTTTTAACTTGAAAATATTTTATGGTTTTTATAGTGAATTTGTTGATTTTTTTCACTTGGAACTTTATTTTATGGTATTTAGAGTGAAATTGAAGAGTTTATTAACTTGGAAATGTTTTATGGTTTTTATAGTGAATTTGTTGAGTTTTTTAAATTGGAAATGTTTTATGGTTTTTATAGTGAATTTGTTGAGTTTTTTAACTTGGAAATTTTTTATGGATTTTATAGTGAAATTGTTGTGTTTTTTAATTTGGAACTGATTTAAATGGTTTTTATAGTTAAATATTTGAGTTTTTTTCAGTTGGAACTTTTTTTTATGGTTTTTATAGTGAAATTGTTGAGTTTTTTTTTTAAATTGGAACTTTTTTTTAATGATTTTTATTGTGAAATTGTTGAGTTTTTTTAAATTGGAACTTATATAAATGGTTTTAATAGTGAAATTGTTGAGTTTTTTTAACTTGGATCTTTTTTATGGTTTTTATAGTGAATTTTATGAGTTTTTTAACTTGGAACTTTATTTTATGGTATTTATAGTAAAATTGTAGAGTTTTTTAGCTTGGAAATATTTTATGGTTTTTATAGTGAATTTGTTGAGTTTTTTGACTTGGAGATTTTATATGGATTAGTGAAATTGTTGAGTTTTTTTTAACTTGGAACTTATTTAAATGGTTTTTAGAGTGAAATTGTTGTGTTGTTTAACTTGGAACTTTATTTTATGGTATATATCGTGAAATTGAAGAGTTTTTTAACTTGAAAATATTTTATGGTTTTTATAGTGAATTTGTTGTGTTTAAACTCAGAGATTTTTTTTGGATATTATAGTGAAAATGTTGAGGTTTTTTAACTTGGAACTTTTTTTATTGTTTTTATAGTGAAATTGTGGAGTTTTCTAACCTGGAACTTATTTAAATGGTTTTTACAGTGAAATTGTCGAGTTTACTTAACTTGGAACTTATTTAAATGGTTTTTAGAGTGAAATTGTTGAGTTTTTTTTAACTTGGAACTTTTTTTTAATGGTTTTTATAGTGAAATTGTTGAGTTTTTCTAACTTGGAACTTTTTTAAATGGATTCTACAATGAAATTTTTGAGTTTTTTAACTTGGAACTTTATTTTATGGTATTTAGAGTGAAATTGAAGAGTTTATTAACTTGGAAATGTTTTATGGTTTTTATAGTGAATTTGTTGAGTATTTTAAATTGGAAATGTTTTATGGTTTTTATAGTGAATTTGTTGAGTTTTTTAACTTGGAAATTTTTAATGGATTTGTGAAATTATTGAGTTTTTTTAACTTGGAACTTTTTTTTATGGTTTTTATAGTGAAATTGTTGTGTTTTTTAATTTGGAACTGATTTAAATGGTTTTTATAGTTAAATATTTGAGTTTTTTTCACTTGGAACTTTTTTTTATGATTTTTATAGTGAAATTGTTGAGTTTTTTTAAATTGGAACTTTTTTTTATGATTTTAATTGTGAAATTGTTGAGTTTTTTTTTAAATTGGAACTTATATAAATGGTTTTAATAGTGAAATTGTTGAGTTTTTTTAACTTGGATCTTTTTTATGGTTTTTATAGTGAATTTTATGAGTTTTTTAACTTGGAACTTTATTTTATGGTATTTATAGTAAAATTGTAGAGTTTTTTAGCTTGGAAATATTTTATGGTTTTTATAGTGAATTTGTTGAGTTTTTTGACTTGGAGATTTTATATGGATTAGTGAAATTGTTGAGTTTTTTTAACTTGGATCTTTTTTATGGTTTTTATAGTGAATTTTATGAGTTTTTTAACTTGGAACTTTATTTTATGGTATTTATAGTAAAATTGTAGAGTTTTTTAGCTTGGAAATATTTTATGGTTTTTATAGTGAATTTGTTGAGTTTTTTGACTTGGAGATTTTATATGGATTAGTGAAATTGTTGAGTTTTTTTAACTTGGAACTTATTTAAATGGTTTTTAGAGTGAAATTGTTGTGTTGTTTAACTTGGAACTTTATTTTATGGTATATATCGTGAAATTGAAGAGTTTTTTAACTTGAAAATATTTTATGGTTTTTATAGTGAATTTGTTGGGTTTAAACTCAGAGATTTTTTTTGGATATTATAGTGAAAATGTTGAGGTTTTTTAACTTGGAACTTTTTTTTATGGTTTTTATAGTGAAATTGTTGAGTTTTTCTAACTTGGAACTTATTTAAATGGATTCTACAATGAAATTGTTGAGTTTTTTAACTTGGAACTTTATTTTATGGTATTTAGAGTGAAATTGAAGAGTTTATTAACTTGGAAATGTTTTATGGTTTTTATAGTGAATTTGTTGAGTTTTTTAAATTGGAAATGTTTTATGGTTTTTATAGTGAATTTGTTGAGTTTTTTAACTTGGAAATTTTTTATGGATTTGTGAAATTATTGAGTTTTTTTAACTTGGAACTTTTTTTATGGTTTTTATAGTGAAATTGTTGTGTTTTTTAATTTGGAACTGATTTAAATGGTTTTTATAGTTAAATATTTGAGTTTTTTTCACTTGGAACTTTTTTTTAAGGTTTTTATAGTGAAATTGTTGAGTTTTTTTAAATTGGAACTTTTTTTTATGATTTTAATTGTGAAATTGTTGAGTTTTTTTAAATTGGAACTTATATAAATGGTTTTAATAGTGAAATTGTTGAGTTTTTTTAACTTGGATCTTTTTTATGGTTTTTATAGTGAATTTGATGAGTTTTTTAACTTGGAACTTATTTAAATGGTTTTTAGAGTGAAATTGTTGTGTTTTTTAACTTGGAACTTTATTTTATGGTATTTATAGTGAAATTGTGGAGTTTTCTAACTTGGAACTTATTTAAATGGTTTTTACAGTGAAATTGTCGAGTTTATTTAACTTGGAACTTATTTAAATGGTTTTTAGAGTGAAATTGTTGAGTTTTTTTTAACTTAGAATTTTTTTTATGGTTTTTATAGTGAAATTGTTGAGTTTTTCTAACTTGGAACTTATTTAAATGGATTCTACAATGAAATTGTTGAGTTTTTTTAACTTGGAACTTTATTTTATGGTATTTAGAGGGAAATTGAAGAGTTTATTAACTTGGAAATGTTTTATGGTTTTTATAGTGAATTTGTTGAGTTTTTTAAATTGGAAATGTTTTATGGTTTTTATAGTGAATTTGTTGAGTTTTTTAACTTGGAAATTTTTTATGGAATTGTGAAATTATTGAGTTTTTTTAACTTGGAACTTTTTTTTATTGTTTTTATAGTGAAATTGTTGTGTTTTCTAATTTGGAACTGATTTAAATGGTTTTTATAGTTAAATATTTGAGTTTTTTTTCAATTGGAACTTTTTTTTTATGGTTTTTATAGTGAAATTGTTGAGTTTTTTTAAATTGGAACTTTTTTTTATGATTTTTATTGTGATATTTTTGAGTTTTTTCAACTTAGAACTTATTTAAATGGTTTTAATATTGAAATTGTTGAGTTTTTTTTAACTTGGATCTTTTTTATGGTTTTTATAGTGAATTTGTTGAGTTTTTTAACTTGGAACTTTATTTTATGGTATTTATAGTAAAATTGTAGAGATTTTTATCTTGGAAATATTTTATGTTTTTTATAGTGAATTTGTTGAGTTTTTTAACTTGGAGATTTTATATGGATTAGTGAAATTGTTGAGTTTTTTTAACTTGGAACTTATTAAAATTGTTTTAGAGTGAAATTGTTGTGTTTTTTAACTTGGAACTTTATTTTATGGTATTTATAGTGAAATTGAAGAGTTTTTTAACTTGGAAATATTTTATGGTTTTTATAGTGAATTTGTTGTGTTTTTTAACTCAGAGATTTTTTTTGGATATTATAGTGAAAATGTTGAGGTTTTTTAACTTGGAACTTTTTTTATGGTTTTTATAGTGAAATTGTGGAGTTTTCTAACCTGAAACTTATTTAAATGGTTTTTACAGTGAAATTGTCGAGTTTATTTAACTTGGAACTTATTTAAATGGTTTTTAGAGTGAAATTGTTGAGTTTTTTTTAACTTGGAATTTTTTTTATGGTTTTTATAGTGAAATTGTTGAGTTTTTCTAACTTGGAACTTATTTAAATGGATTCTACAATGAAATTGTTGAGTTTTTTAACTTGGAACTTTATTTTATGGTATTTAGAGTGAAATTGAAGAGTTTATTAACTTGGAAATGTTTTATGGTTTTTATAGTGAATTTGTTGAGTCTTTTAAATTGGAAATGTTTTATGGTTTTTATAGTGAATTTGTTGAGTTTTTTAACTTGGAAATTTTTTATGGATTTGTGAAATTATTGAGTTTTTTTAACTTGGAACTTTTTTTATGGTTTTTATAGTGAAATTGTTGTTTTTTCTAATTTGGAACTGGTTTAAATGGTTTTTATAGTTAAATATTTGAGTTTTTTTTCACTTGGAACTTTTTTTTATGGTTTTTATAGTGAAATTGTTGAGTTTTTTTAACTTGGAACTTTTTTTTTATGATATTTATTGTGAAATTGTTGAGTTTTTTTAACTTAGAACTTATTTAAATGGGTTTAATAGTGAAATTGTTGAGTTTTTTTAACTTGGATCTTTTTTATGGTTTTTATAGTGAATTTGTTGGGTTTTTTAACTTGGAACTTTATTTTATGGTATTTATAGTAAAATTGTAGAGTTTTTTAGCTTGGAAATATTTTATGGTTTTTATAGTGAATTTGTTGAGTTTTTTGACTTGGAGATTTTTTATGGATTAGTGAAATTGTTGAGTTTTTTAACTTGGAACTTATTTAAATGGTTTTTAGAGTGAAATTGTTGTGTTTTTTAACTTGGAACTTTATGTTATGGTATTTATAGTGAATTTGAAGAGTTTTTTAACTTGGAAATATTTTATGGTTTTTATAGTGTATTTGTTGTGTTTTTTAACTTGGAAATTTTTTATGGATTTGTGAAATTATTGAGTTTTTTTATCTTGGATCTTTTTTTTATGGTTTTTATAGTGAAATTGTTGTGTTTTTTAACTCAGAGATATTTTTTGGATATTATAGTGAAAATGTTGAGGTTTTTTAACTTGGAACTTTTTTTATGGTTTTTATAGTGAAATTGTTGAGTTTTCTAACCTGGAACTTATTTAAATGGTTTTTACAGTGAAATTGTCGAGTTTATTTAACTTGGAACTTATTTAAATGGTTTTTAGAGTGAAATTGTTGAGTTTTTTTTAACTTGGAACTTTTTTTTATGGTTTTTATAGTGAAATTGTTGAGTTTTTCTAACTTGGAACTTATTTAAATGGATTCTACAATGAAATTGTTGATTTTTTTAACTTGGAACTTTATTTTATGGTATTTAGAGTGAAATTGAAGAGTTTATTAACTTGGAAATATTTTATGGTTTTTATAGTGAATTTGTTGAGTTTTTTAAATTGGAAATGTTTTATGGTTTTTATAGTGAATTTGTTGAGTTTTTTAACTTGGAAATTTTTTATGGATTTGTGAAATTATTGAGTTTTTTTAACTTGGAACTTTTTTTTATGGTTTTTACAGTGAAATTGTTGTGTTTTCTAATTTGGAACTGATTTAAATGGTTTTTATAGTTAAATATTTGAGTTTTTTTCAGTTGGAACTTTTTTTTTCTGGTTTTTATAGTGAAATTGTTGAGTTTTTTTTTTTTTAAATTGGAACTTTTTTTTAATGATTTTTATTGTGAAATTGTTGAGTTTTTTTAAATGGGAACTTATATAAATGGTTTTAATAGTGAAATTGTTGAGTTTTTTTAACTTGGATCTTTTTTATGGTTTTTATAGTGAATTTGATGAGTTTTTTAACTTGGAACTTTATTTTATTGTATTTATTGTAAAATTGTAGAGTTTTTGAGCTTGGAAATATTTTATGGTTTTTATAGTGAATTTGTTGAGTTTTTTGACTTGGAGATTTTATATGGATTAGTGAAATTGTTGAGTTTTTTTAACTTGGAACTTATTTAAATGGTTTTTAGAGTGAAATTGTTGTGTTTTTTAACTTGGAACTTTATTTTATGGTATATATCGTGAAATTGAAGAGTTTTTTAACTTGGAAATATTTTATGGTTTTTATAGTGAATTTGTTGTCTTTTTTAACTCAGAGATTTTTTTTGGATATTATAGTGAAAATGTTGAGGTTTTTTAATTTGGAAATTTTTTTATGGTTTTTATAGTGAAATGTTGAGTTTTCTAACCTGGAACTTATTTAAATGGTTTTTACAGTGAAATTGTCGAGTTTATTTAACTTGGAACTTATTTAAATGGTTTTTAGAGTGAAATTGTTGAGTTTTTTTTAACTTGGAACTTTTTTTTTATGGTTTTTATAGTGAAATTGTTGAGTTTTTCTAACTTGGAACTTATTTAAATGGATTCTACAATGAAATTGTTGAGTTTTTTAACTAGGAACTTTATTTTATGGTATTTAGAGTGAAATTGAAGATTTTATTAACTTGGAAATGTTTTATGGTTTTTATATTGAATTTGTTGAGTTTTTTAAATTGGAAATGTTTTATGGTTTTTATAGTGAATTTGTTGAGTTTTTTAACTTGGAAATTTTTGATGGATTTGTGAAATTATTGAGTTTTTTTAACTTGGAACTTTTTTTATGGTTTTTATAGTGAAATTGTTGTGTTTTCTAATTTGGAACTGATTTAAATGGTTTTTATAGTTAAATATTTGAGTTTTTTTTTCACTTGGAACTTTTTTTTTATGGTTTTTATAGTGAAATTGTTGAGTTTTTTTAACTTGAAACTTTTTATTTTATGATTTTTATTGTGAAATTGTTGAGTTTTTTTAGCTTGGAACTTATTTAAATGGTTTTAATAGTGAAATTGTTGAGTTTTTTTAACTTGGATCTTTTTTATGGTTTTTATAGTGAATTTGTTGAGTTTTTTAACTTGGAACTTTATTTTATGGTTTTATAGTAAAATTGTAGAGTTTTTTAGCTTGGAACTTTTTTATGGTTTTTATAGTGAATTTGTTGAGTTTTTTGACTTGGAGATTTTATATGGATTAGTGAAATTGTTGAGTTTTTTTAACTTGGAACTTATTTAAATGGTTTTTAGAGTGAAATTGTTGTGTTGTTTAACTTGGAACTTTATTTTATGGTATATATCGTGAAATTGAAGAGTTTTTTAACTTGAAAATATTTTATGGTTTTTATAGTGAATTTGTTGGGTTTAAACTCAGAGATTTTTTTTGGATATTATAGTGAAAATGTTGAGGTTTTTTAACTTGGAACTTTTTTTATGGTTTTTATAGTGAAATTGTTGAGTTTTTCTAACTTGGAACTTATTTAAATGGATTCTACAATGAAATTGTTGAGTTTTTTAACTTGGAACTTTATTTTATGGTATTTAGAGTGAAATTGAAGAGTTTATTAACTTGGAAATGTTTTATGGTTTTTATAGTGAATTTGTTGAGTTTTTTAAATTGGAAATGTTTTATGGTTTTTATAGTGAATTTGTTGAGTTTTTTAACTTGGAAATTTTTTATGGATTTGTGAAATTATTGAGTTTTTTTAACTTGGAACTTTTTTTATGGTTTTTATAGTGAAATTGTTGTGTTTTTTAATTTGGAACTGATTTAAATGGTTTTTATAGTTAAATATTTGAGTTTTTTTCACTTGGAACTTTTTTTTAAGGTTTTTATAGTGAAATTGTTGAGTTTTTTTAAATTGGAACTTTTTTTTATGATTTTAATTGTGAAATTGTTGAGTTTTTTTAAATTGGAACTTATATAAATGGTTTTAATAGTGAAATTGTTGAGTTTTTTTAACTTGGATCTTTTTTATGGTTTTTATAGTGAATTTGATGAGTTTTTTAACTTGGAACTTATTAAAATTGTTTTAGAGTGAAATTGTTGTGTTTTTTAACTTGGAACTTTATTTTATGGTATTTATAGTGAAATTGAAGAGTTTTTTAACTTGGAAATATTTTATGGTTTTTATAGTGAATTTGTTGTGTTTTTTAACTCAGAGATTTTTTTTGGATATTATAGTGAAAATGTTGAGGTTTTTTAACTTGGAACTTTTTTTATGGTTTTTATAGTGAAATTGTGGAGTTTTCTAACCTGAAACTTATTTAAATGGTTTTTACAGTGAAATTGTCGAGTTTATTTAACTTGGAACTTATTTAAATGGTTTTTAGAGTGAAATTGTTGAGTTTTTTTTAACTTGGAATTTTTTTTATGGTTTTTATAGTGAAATTGTTGAGTTTTTCTAACTTGGAACTTATTTAAATGGATTCTACAATGAAATTGTTGAGTTTTTTAACTTGGAACTTTATTTTATGGTATTTAGAGTGAAATTGAAGAGTTTATTAACTTGGAAATGTTTTATGGTTTTTATAGTGAATTTGTTGAGTCTTTTAAATTGGAAATGTTTTATGGTTTTTATAGTGAATTTGTTGAGTTTTTTAACTTGGAAATTTTTTATGGATTTGTGAAATTATTGAGTTTTTTTAACTTGGAACTTTTTTTATGGTTTTTATAGTGAAATTGTTGTGTTTTCTAATTTGGAACTGGTTTAAATGGTTTTTATAGTTAAATATTTGAGTTTTTTTTCACTTGGAACTTTTTTTTATGGTTTTTATAGTGAAATTGTTGAGTTTTTTTAACTTGGAACTTTTTTTTTATGATATTTATTGTGAAATTGTTGAGTTTTTTTAACTTAGAACTTATTTAAATGGGTTTAATAGTGAAATTGTTGAGTTTTTTTAACTTGGATCTTTTTTATGGTTTTTATAGTGAATTTGTTGGGTTTTTTAACTTGGAACTTTATTTTATGGTATTTATAGTAAAATTGTAGAGTTTTTTAGCTTGGAAATATTTTATGGTTTTTATAGTGAATTTGTTGAGTTTTTTGACTTGGAGATTTTTTATGGATTAGTGAAATTGTTGAGTTTTTTAACTTGGAACTTATTTAAATGGTTTTTAGAGTGAAATTGTTGTGTTTTTTAACTTGGAACTTTATGTTATGGTATTTATAGTGAATTTGAAGAGTTTTTTAACTTGGAAATATTTTATGGTTTTTATAGTGTATTTGTTGTGTTTTTTAACTTGGAAATTTTTTATGGATTTGTGAAATTATTGAGTTTTTTTATCTTGGATCTTTTTTTTATGGTTTTTATAGTGAAATTGTTGTGTTTTTTAACTCAGAGATATTTTTTGGATATTATAGTGAAAATGTTGAGGTTTTTTAACTTGGAACTTTTTTTATGGTTTTTATAGTGAAATTGTTGAGTTTTCTAACCTGGAACTTATTTAAATGGTTTTTACAGTGAAATTGTCGAGTTTATTTAACTTGGAACTTATTTAAATGGTTTTTAGAGTGAAATTGTTGAGTTTTTTTTAACTTGGAACTTTTTTTTATGGTTTTTATAGTGAAATTGTTGAGTTTTTCTAACTTGGAACTTATTTAAATTGATTCTACAATGAAATTGTTGATTTTTTTAACTTGGAACTTTATTTTATGGTATTTAGAGTGAAATTGAAGAGTTTATTAACTTGGAAATATTTTATGGTTTTTATAGTGAATTTGTTGAGTTTTTTAAATTGGAAATGTTTTATGGTTTTTATAGTGAATTTGTTGAGTTTTTTAACTTGGAAATTTTTTATGGATTTGTGAAATTATTGAGTTTTTTTAACTTGGAACTTTTTTTTATGGTTTTTACAGTGAAATTGTTGTGTTTTCTAATTTGGAACTGATTTAAATGGTTTTTATAGTTAAATATTTGAGTTTATTTTCACTTGGAACTTTTTTTTTCTGGTTTTTATAGTGAAATTGTTGAGTTTTTTTTTTTAAATTGGAACTTTTTTTTAATGATTTTTATTGTGAAATTGTTGAGTTTTTTTAAATTGGAACTTATATAAATGGTTTTAATAGTGAAATTGTTGAGTTTTTTTAACTTGGTTCTTTTTTATGGTTTTTATAGTGAATTTGATGAGTTTTTTAACTTGGAACTTTATTTTATTGTATTTATTGTAATATTGTAGAGTTTTTGAGCTTGGAAATATTTTATGGTTTTTATAGTGAATTTGTTGAGTTTTTTGACTTGGAGATTTTATATGGATTAGTGAAATTGTTGAGTTTTTTTAACTTGGAACTTATTTAAATGGTTTTTAGAGTGAAATTGTTGTGTTTTTTAACTTGGAACTTTATTTTATGGTATATATCGTGAAATTGAAGAGTTTTTTAACTTGGAAATATTTTATGGTTTTTATAGTGAATTTGTTGTCTTTTTTAACTCAGAGATTTTTTTTGGATATTATAGTGAAAATGTTGAGGTTTTTTAATTTGGAAATTTTTTTATGGTTTTTATAGTGAAATGTTGAGTTTTCTAACCTGGAACTTATTTAAATGGTTTTTACAGTGAAATTGTCGAGTTTATTTAACTTGGAACTTATTTAAATGGTTTTTAGAGTGAAATTGTTGAGTTTTTTTTAACTTGGAACTTTTTTTTATGGTTTTTATAGTGAAATTGTTGAGTTTTTCTAACTTGGAACTTATTTAAATGGATTCTACAATGAAATTGTTGAGTTTTTTAACTAGGAACTTTATTTTATGGTATTTAGAGTGAAATTGAAGATTTTATTAACTTGGAAATGTTTTATGGTTTTTATATTGAATTTGTTGAGTTTTTTAAATTGGAAATGTTTTATGGTTTTTATAGTGAATTTGTTGAGTTTTTTAACTTGGAAATTTTTTATGGAATTGTGAAATTATTGAGTTTTTTTAACTTGGAACTTTTTTTATGGTTTTTATAATGAAATTGTTGTGTTTTCTAATTTGGAACTGGTTTAAATGGGTTTTATAGTTAAATATTTGAGTTTTTTTTCACTTGGAACTTTTTTTTATGGTTTTTATAGTGAAATTGTTGAGTTTTTTTAACTTGGAACTTTTTTTTATGATATTTATTGTGAAATTGTTGAGTTTTTTTAACTTGGAACTTATTTAAATGAGTTTAATAGTGAAATTGTTGAGTTTTTTTAACTTGGATCTTTTTTATGGTTTTTATAGTGAATTTGTTGAGTTTTTTAACTTGGAACTTTATTTTATGGTATTTATAGTAAAATTGTAGAGTTTTTTAGCTTGGAAATATTTTATGGTTTTTATAGTGAATTTGTTGAGTTTTTTGACTTGGAGATTTTTTATGGATTTGTGAAATTGTTGAGTTTTTTTAACTTGGAACTTATTTAAATGGTTTTTAGAGTGAAATTGTTGTGTTTTTTAACTTGGAACTTTATTTTATCGTATTTATAGTGAAATTGAAGAGTTTTTTAACTTGGAAATATTTTATGGTTTTTATAGTGAATTTGTTGTGTTTTTTAACTTGGTAATTTTTTATGGATTTGTGAAATTATTGAATTTTTTTAACTTGGATCTTTTTTTTATGGTATTTATAGTGAAATTGTTGTGTTTTTTAACTCAGAGATATTTTTTGGATATTATAGTGAAAATGTTGAGGTTTTTTAACTTGGAACTTTTTTTATGGTTTTTATAGTGAAATTGTTGAGTTTTCTAACCTGGAACTTATTTAAATGGTTTTTACAGTGAAATTGTCGAGTTTATTTAACTTGGAACTTATTTAAATGGTTTTTAGAGTGAAATTGTTGAGTTTTTTTTAACTTGGAACTTTTTTTTATGGTTTTTATAGTGAAATTGTTGAGTTTTTCTAACTTGGAACTTATTTAAATGGATTCTACAATGAAATTGTTGATTTTTTTAACTTGGAACTTTATTTTATGGTATTTAGAGTGAAATTGAAGAGTTTATTAACTTGGAAATGTTTTATGGTTTTTATAGTGAATTTGTTGAGTTTTTTAAATTGGAAATGTTTTATGGTTTTTATAGTGAATTTGTTGAGTTTTTTAACTTGGAAATTTTTTATGGATTTGTGAAATTATTGAGTTTTTTTAACTTGGAACTTTTTTTTATGGTTTTTACAGTGAAATTGTTGTGTTTTCTAATTGGGAACTGGTTTAAATGGGTTTTATAGTTAAATATTTGAGTTTTTTTTCACTTGGAACTTTTTTTTATGGTTTTTATAGTGAAATTGTTGAGTTTTTTTAACTTGGAACTTTTTTTTATGATATTTATTGTGAAATTGTTGAGTTTTTTTAACTTAGAACTTATTTAAAAGAGTTTAATAGTGAAATTGTTGAGTTTTTTTAACTTGGATCTTTTTTATGGTTTTTATAGTGAATTTGTTGAGTTTTTTAACTTGGAACTATATTTTATGGTATTTATAGTAAAATTGTAGAGTTTTTTAGCTTGGAAATATTTTATGGTTTTTATAGTGAATTTGTTGAGTTTTTTGACTTGGAGATTCTTTATGGATTAGTGAAATTGTTGAGTTTTTTTAACTTGGAACTTATTTAAATGGTTTTTAGAGTGAAATTGTTGTGTTTTTTTAACTTGGAACTTTATTTTATGGTATTTAGAGTAAAATTGAAGAGTTTATTAACTTGGAAATGTTTTATGGTTTTTATAGTGAATTTGTTGAGTTTTTTAACTTGGAAATATTTTATGGTTTTTATAGTGAATTTGTTGTGTTTTTTAACTTGGTAATTTTTTATGGATTTGTGAAATTATTGAGTTTTTTTAACTTGGATCTTTTTTTTATGGTTTTTATAGTGAAATTGTTTTGTTTTTTAACTCAGAGATATTTTTTGGATATTATAGTGAAAATGTTGAGGTTTTTTAACTTGGAACTTTTTTTTATGGTTTTTATAGTGAAATTGTTGAGTTTTCTAACCTGGAACTTATTTAAATGGTTTTTACAGTGAAATTATCGAGTTTATTTAACTTGGAACTTATTTAAATGGTTTTTAGAGTGAAATTGTTGAGTTTTTTTAACTTGGAACTTTTTTTTATGGTTTTTATAGTGAAATTGTTGAGTTTTTCTAACTTGGAACTTATTTAAATGGATTCTACAATGAAATTGTTGATTTTTTTAACTTGGAACTTTATTTTATGGTATTTAGAGTGAAATTGAAGAGTTTATTAACTTGGAAATGTTTTATGGTTTTTATAGTGAATTTGTTGAGTTTTTTAAATTGGAAATGTTTTATGGTTTTTATAGTGAATTTGTTGAGTTTTTTAACTTGGAAATTTTTTATGGATTTGTGAAATTATTGAGTTTTTTTAACTTGGAACTTTTTTTTATGGTTTTTACAGTGAAATTGTTGTGTTTTCTAATTGGGAACTGGTTTAAATGGGTTTTATAGTTAAATATTTGAGTTTTTTTTCACTTGGAACTTTTTTTTATGGTTTTTATAGTGAAATTGTTGAGTTTTTTTAACTTGGAACTTTTTTTTATGATATTTATTGTGAAATTGTTGAGTTTTTTTAACTTAGAACTTATTTAAATGAGTTTAATAGTGAAATTGTTGAGTTTTTTTAACTTGGATCTTTTTTATGGTTTTTATAGTGAATTTGTTGAGTTTTTTAACTTGGAACTTTATTTTATGGTATTTATAGTAAAATTGTAGAGTTTTTTAGCTTGGAAATATTTTATGGTTTTTATAGTGAATTTGTTGAGTTTTTTGACTTGGAGATTTTTTATGGATTAGTGAAATTGTTGAGTTTTTTTAACTTGGAACTTATTTAAATGGTTTTTAGAGTGAAATTGTTGTGTTTTTTAACTTGGAACTTTATTTTATGGTATTTAGAGTAAAATTGAAGAGTTTATTAACTTGGAAATGTTTTATGGTTTTTATAGTGAATTTGTTGAGTTTTTTAACTTGGAAATATTTTATGGTTTTTATAGTGAATTTGTTGTGTTTTTTAACTTGGAAATTTTTTATGGATTTGTGAAATTATTGAGTTTTTTTAACTTGGATCTTTTTTTTATGGTTTTTATAGTGAAATTGTTTTGTTTTTTAACTCAGAGATATTTTTTGGATATTATAATGAAAATGTTGAGGTTTTTTAACTTGGAACTTTTTTTATGGTTTTTATAGTGAAATTGTTGAGTTTTCTAACCTGGAACTTATTTAAATGGTTTTTATAGTGAAATTGTCGAGTTTATTTAACTTGGAACTTATTTAAATGGTTTTTAGAGTGAAATTGTTGAGTTTTTTTTAACTTGGAACTTTTTTTTATGGTTTTTATAGTGAAATTGTGAGTTTTTCTAACTTGGAACTTATTTAAATGGATTCTACAATGAAATTGTTGATTTTTTTAACTTGGAACTTTATTTTATGGTATTTAGAGTGAAATTGAAGAGTTTATTAACTTGGAAATGTTTTATGGTTTTTATAGTGAATTTGTTGAGTTTTTTAAATTGGAAATGTTTTATGGTTTTTATAGTGAATTTGTTGAGTTTTTTAACTTGGAAATTTTTTATGGATTTGTGAAATTATTGAGTTTTTTTAACTTGGAACTTTTTTTTATGGTTTTTACAGTGAAATTGTTGTGTTTTCTAATTTGGAACTGATTTAAATGGTTTTTATAGTTAAATATTTGAGTTTTTTTTTCACTTGGAACTTTTTTTTAATGGTTTTTATAGTGAAATTGTTGAGTTTTTTTAAATTGGAACTTTTTTTTATGATTTTTATTGTGAAATTGTTGAGTTTTTTTAAATTGGAACTTAAATAAATGGTTTTAATATTGAATTTGTTTAGTTTTTTAACTTGGAACTTTATTTTATGGTATTTATAGTGAAATTGAAGAGTTTTTTAACTTGGAAATATTTTATGGTTTTTATAGTGAATTTGTTGAGTTTTTTGACTTGGAGATTTTATATGGATTAGTGAAATTGTTGAGTTTTTTTAACTTGGAACTTATTTAAATGGTTTTTAGAGTGAAATTGTTGTGTTTTTTAACTTGGAACTTTATTTTATGGTATATATCGTGAAATTGAAGAGTTTTTTAACTTGGAAATATTTTATGGTTTTTATAGTGAATTTGTTGAGTTTTTTGACTTGGAGATTTTTTATGGATTAGTGAAATTGTTGAGTTTTTTTAACTTGGAACTTATTTAAATGGTTTTTAGAGTGAAATTGTTGTGTTTTTTAACTTGGAACTTTATTTTATGGTATTTATAGTGAAATTGAAGAGTTTTTTAACTTGGAAATATTTTATGGTTTTTATAGTGAATTTGTTGAGTTTTTTGACTTGGAGATTTTATATGGATTAGTGAAATTGTTGAGTTTTTTTAACTTGGAACTTATTTAAATGGTTTTTAGAGTGAAATTGTTGTGTTTTTTAACTTGGAACTTTATTTTATGGTATATATCGTGAAATTGAAGAGTTTTTTAACTTGGAAATATTTTATGGTTTTTATAGTGAATTTGTTGTCTTTTTTAACTCAGAGATTTGTTTTGGATATTATAGTGAAAATGTTGAGGTTTTTTAATTTGGAAATTTTTTTATGGTTTTTAAAGTGAAATTGTTGAGTTTTCTAACCTGGAACTTATTTAAATGGTTTTTACAGCGAAATTGTCGAGTTTATTTAACTTGGAACTTATTTAAATGGTTTTTAGAGTGAAATTGTTGAGTTTTTTTTTAACTTGGAATTTTTTTTATGGTTTTTATAGTGAAATTGTTGAGTTTTTCTAACTTGGAACTTATTTAAATGGATTCTACAATGAAATTGTTGAGTTTTTTAACTTGGAACTTTATTTTATGGTATTTAGAGTGAAATTGAAGAGTTTATTAACTTGGAAATGTTTTATGGTTTTTATAGTGAATTTGTTGAGTTTTTTAAATTGGAAATGTTTTATGGTTTTTATAGTGAATTTGTTGAGTTTTTTAACTTGGAAATTTTTTATGGATTTGTGAAATTATTGAGTTTTTTTAACTTGGAACTTTTTTTTATGGTTTTTACAGTGAAATTGTTGTGTTTTCTAATTGGGAACTGGTTTAAATGGGTTTTATAGTTAAATATTTGAGTTTTTTTTCACTTGGAACTTTTTTTTATGGTTTTTATAGTGAAATTGTTGAGTTTTTTTAACTTGGAACTTTTTTTTATGATATTTATTGTGAAATTGTTGAGTTTTTTTAACTTAGAACTTATTTAAATGAGTTTAATAGTGAAATTGTTGAGTTTTTTAACTTGGATCTTTTTTATGGTTTTTATAGTGAATTTGTTGAGTTTTTTAACTTGGAACTTTATTTTATGGTATTTATAGTAAAATTGTAGAGTTTTTTAGCTTGGAAATATTTTATGGTTTTTATAGTGAATTTGTTGAGTTTTTTGACTTGGAGATTTTTTATGGATTAGTGAAATTGTTGAGTTTTTTTAACTTGGAACTTATTTAAATGGTTTTTAGAGTGAAATTGTTGTGTTTTTTAACTTGGAACTTTATTTTATGGTATTTAGAGTAAAATTGAAGAGTTTATTAACTTGGAAATGTTTTATGGTTTTTATAGTGAATTTGTTGAGTTTTTTAACTTGGAAATATTTTATGGTTTTTATAGTGAATTTGTTGTGTTTTTTAACTTGGAAATTTTTTATGGATTTGTGAAATTATTGAGTTTTTTTAACTTGGATCTTTTTTTTAAGGTTTTTATAGTGAATTTGTTGAGTTTTTTAACTTGGAACTTTATTTTATGGTATTTATAGTAAAATTGTAGAGTTTTTTAGCTTGGAAATATTTTATGGGTTTTATAGTGAATTTGTTGAGTTTTTTGACTTGGAGATTTTTTATGGATTAGTGAAATTGTTGAGTTTTTTTAACTTGGAACTTATTTAAATGGTTTTTAGAGTGAAATTTTTGTGTTTTTTAACTTGGAACTTTATTTTATGGTATTTATAGTGAAATTGAAGAGTTTTTTAACTTGGAAATATTTTATGGTTTTTATAGTGAATTTGTGTTGTTTTTTAACTTGGAAATTTTTTATGGATTTGTGAAATTATTGAGTTTTTTTAACTTGGATCTTTTTTTTAAGGTTTTTATAGTGAAATTGTTGTGTTTTTTAACTCAGAGATATTTTTTGGATATTATAGTGAAAATGTTGAGGTTTTTTAACTTGGAACTTTTTTTATGGTTTTTATAGTGAAATTGTTGAGTTTTCTAACCTGGAACTTATTTAAATGGTTTTTACAGTGAAATTGTCGAGTTTATTTAACTTGGAACTTATTTAAATGGTTTTTAGAGTGAAATTGTTGAGTTTTTTTTAACTTGGAACTTTTTTTTTATGCTTTTTATAGTGAAATTGTTGAGTTTTTCTAACTTGGAACTTATTTAAATGGATTCTACAATGAAATTGTTGATTTTTTTAACTTGGAACTTTATTTTATGGTATTTAGAGTGAAATTGAAGAGTTTATTAACTTGGAAATGTTTTATGGTTTTTATAGTGAATTTGTTGAGTTTTTTAAATTGGAAATGTTTTATGGTTTTTATAGTGAATTTGTTGAGTTTTTTAACTTGGAAATTTTTTATGGATTTGTGAAATTATTGAGTTTTTTTAACTTGGAACTTTTTTTTATGGTTTTTACAGTGAAATTGTTGTGTTTTCTAATTTGGAACTGATTTAAATGGTTTTTATAGTTAAATATTTGAGTTTTTTTTTCACTTGGAACTTTTTATTTATGGTTTTTATAGTGAAATTGTTGAGTTTTTTTAAATTGGAACTTTTTTTTTATGATTTTTATTGTGAAATTGTTGAGTTTTTTTAAATTGGAACTTAAATAAATGGTTTTAATAGTGAAATTGTTGAGTTTTTTTAACTTGGATCTTTTTTATGGTTTTTATAGTGAATTTGATGAGTTTTTTAACTTGGAACTTTATTTTATGTTATTTATAGTAAAATTGTAGAGTTTTTTAGCTTGGAAATATTTTATGGTTTTTATAGTGAATTTGTTGAGTTTTTTGACTTGGAGATTTTATATGGATTAGTGAAATTGTTGAGTTTTTTTAACTTGGAACTTATTTAAATGGTTTTTAGAGTGAAATTGTTGTGTTTTTTAACTTGGAACTTTATTTTATGGTATTTATAGTGAAATTGAAGAGTTTTTTATCTTGGAAATATTTTATGGTTTTTATAGTGAAATTGTTGTGTTTTTTAACTCAGAGATTTTTTTGGGATATTATAGTGAAAATGTTGAGGTTTTTTAACTAGGAATTTTTTTATGGTTTTTATAGTGAAATTGTTGAGTTTTCTAACCTGGAACTTATTTAAATGGTTTTTACAGTGAAATTGTCGAGTTTATTTAACTTGGAACTTATTTAAATGGTTTTTAGAGTGGAATTGTTGAGTTTGTTTTAACTTGGAATTTTTTTTATGGTTTTTATAGTGAAATTAATGAGTTTTTCTAACTTGGAACTTATTTAAATGGATTCTACAATGAAATTGTTGAGTTTTTAAACTTGGAACTTTATTTTATGGTATTTAGAGTGAAATTGAAGAGTTTATTAACTTGGAAATGTTTTATGGTTTTTATAGTGAATTTGTTGAGTTTTTTAAATTGGAAATGTTTTATGGTTTTTATAGTGAATTTGTTGAGTTTTTTAACTTGGAAATTTTTTATGGATTTGTGAAATTATTGAGTTTTTTTAACTTGGAACTTTTTTTTATGGTTTTTACAGTGAAATTGTTGTGTTTTCTAATTGGGAACTGGTTTAAATGGGTTTTATAGTTAAATATTTGAGTTTTTTTTCACTTGGAACTTTTTTTTATGGTTTTTATAGTGAAATTGTTGAGTTTTTTTAACTTGGAACTTTTTTTTATGATATTTATTGTGAAATTGTTGAGTTTTTTTAACTTAGAACTTATTTAAATGAGTTTAATAGTGAAATTGTTGAGTTTTTTTAACTTGGATCTTTTTTATGGTTTTTATAGTGAATTTGTTGAGTTTTTTAACTTGGAACTTTATTTTATGGTATTTATAGTAAAATTGTAGAGTTTTTTAGCTTGGAAATATTTTATGGTTTTTATAGTGAATTTGTTGAGTTTTTTGACTTGGAGATTTTTTATGGATTAGTGAAATTGTTGAGTTTTTTTAACTTGGAACTTATTTAAATGGTTTTTAGAGTGAAATTGTTGTGTTTTTTAACTTGGAACTTTATTTTATGGTATTTAGAGTAAAATTGAAGAGTTTATTAACTTGGAAATGTTTTATGGTTTTTATAGTGAATTTGTTGAGTTTTTTAACTTGGAAATATTTTATGGTTTTTATAGTGAATTTGTTGTGTTTTTTAACTTGGAAATTTTTTATGGATTTGTGAAATTATTGAGTTTTTTTAATTTGGATCTTTTTTTTATGGTTTTTATAGTGAAATTGTTTTGTTTTTTAACTCAGAGATATTTTTTGGATATTATAGTGAAAATGTTGAGGTTTTTTAACTTGGAACTTTTTTTATGGTTTTTATAGTGAAATTGTTGAGTTTTCTAACCTGGAACTTATTTAAATGGTTTTTACAGTGAAATTGTCGAGTTTATTTAACTTGGAACTTATTTAAATGGTTTTTAGAGTGAAATTGTTGAGTTTTTTTTAACTTGGAACTTTTTTTTATGGTTTTTATAGTGAAATTGTTGAGTTTTTCTAACTTGGAACTTATTTAAATGGATTCTACAATGAAATTGTTTATTTTTTTAACTTGGAACTTTATTTTATGGTATTTAGAGTGAAATTGAAGAGTTTATTAACTTGGAAATGTTTTATGGTTTTTATAGTGAATTTGTTGAGTTTCTTAAATTGGAAATGTTTTATGGTTTTTATAGTGAATTTGTTGAGTTTTTTAACTTGGAAATTTTTTATGGATTTGTGAAATTATTGAGTTTTTTTAACTTGGAACTTTTTTTTATGGTTTTTACAGTGAAATTGTTGTGTTTTCTAATTTGGAACTGATTTAAATGGTTTTTATAGTTAAATATTTGAGTTTTTTTTTCACTTGGAACTTTTTTTTTATGGTTTTTATAGTGAAATTGTTGAGTTTTTTTAAATTGGAACTTTTTTTTTATGATTTTTATTGTGAAATTGTTGAGTTTTTTTAAATTGGAACTTAAATAAATGGTTTTAATAGTGAATTTGTTGAGTTTTTTAACTTGGAACTTTATTTTATGGTATTTATAGTAAAATTGTAGAGTTTTTTAGCTTGGAAATATTTTATGGTTTTTATAGTGAATTTGTTGAGTTTTTTGACTTGGAGATTTTTTATGGATTAGTGAAATTGTTGAGTTTTTTTTAACTTGGAACTTATTTAAATGGTTTTTAGAGTGAAATTGTTGTGTTTTTTAACTTGGAACTTTATTTTATGGTATTTATAGTGAAATTGAAGAGTTTTTTAACTTGGAAATATTTTATGGTTTTTATAGTGAATTTGTTGAGTTTTTTGACTTGGAGATTTTATATGGATTAGTGAAATTGTTGAGTTTTTTTAACTTGGAACTTATTTAAATGGTTTTTAGAGTGAAATTGTTGTGTTTTTTAACTTGGAACTTTATTTTATGGTATTTATAGTGAAATTGAAGAGTTTTTTTATCTTGGAAATATTTTATGGTTTTTATAGTGAATTTGTTGTGTTTTTTTAACTCAGAGATTTTTTTTGGATATTATAGTGAAAATGTTGAGGTTTTTTTAACTTGGAACTTTTTTTATGGTTTTTATAGTGAAATTGTTGAGTTTCCTAACCTGGAACTTATTTAAATGGTTTTTACAGTGAAATTGTCGAGTTTATTTAACTTGGAACTTATTTAAATGGTTTTTAGAGTGGAATTGTTGAGTTTGTTTTAACTTGGAATTTTTTTTATGGTTTTTATAGTGAAATTAATGAGTTTTTCTAACTTGGAACTTATTTAAATGGATTCTACAATGAAATTGTTGAGTTTTTAAACTTGGAACTTTATTTTATGGTATTTAGAGTGAAATTGAAGAGTTTATTAACTTGGAAATGTTTTATGGTTTTTATAGTGAATTTGTTGAGTTTTTTAAATTGGAAATGTTTTATGGTTTTTATAGTGAATTTGTTGAGTTTTTTAACTTGGAAATTTTTTATGGATTTGTGAAATTATTGAGTTTTTTTAACTTGGAACTTTTTTTTATGGTTTTTACAGTGAAATTGTTGTGTTTTCTAATTGGGAACTGGTTTAAATGGGTTTTATAGTTAAATATTTGAGTTTTTTTTCACTTGGAACTTTTTTTTATGGTTTTTATAGTGAAATTGTTGAGTTTTTTTAACTTGGAACTTTTTTTTATGATATTTATTGTGAAATTGTTGAGTTTTTTTAACTTAGAACTTATTTAAATGAGTTTAATAGTGAAATTGTTGAGTTTTTTTAACTTGGATCTTTTTTATGGTTTTTATAGTGAATTTGTTGAGTTTTTTAACTTGGAACTTTATTTTATGGTATTTATAGTAAAATTGTAGAGTTTTTTAGCTTGGAAATATTTTATGGTTTTTATAGTGAATTTGTTGAGTTTTTTGACTTGGAGATTTTTTATGGATTAGTGAAATTGTTGAGTTTTTTTAACTTGGAACTTATTTAAATGGTTTTTAGAGTGAAATTGTTGTGTTTTTTAACTTGGAACTTTATTTTATGGTATTTAGAGTAAAATTGAAGAGTTTATTAACTTGGAAATGTTTTATGGTTTTTATAGTGAATTTGTTGAGTTTTTTAACTTGGAAATATTTTATGGTTTTTATAGTGAATTTGTTATGTTTTTTAACTTGGAAATTTTTTATGGATTTGTGAAATTATTGAGTTTTTTTAATTTGGATCATTTTTTTATGGTTTTTATAGTGAAATTGTTTTGTTTTTTAACTCAGAGATATTTTTTGGATATTATAGTGAAAATGTTGAGGTTTTTTAACTTGGAACTTTTTTTATGGTTTTTATAGTGAAATTGTTGAGTTTTCTAACCTCGAACTTATTTAAATGGTTTTTACAGTGAAATTGTCGAGTTTATTTAACTTGGAACTTATTTAAATGGTTTTTAGAGTGAAATTGTTGAGTTTTTTTTAACTTGGAACTTTTTTTTATGGTTTTTATAGTGAAATTGTTGAGTTTTTCTAACTTGGAACTTATTTAAATGGATTCTACAATGAAATTGTTTATTTTTTTAACTTGGAACTTTATTTTATGGTATTTAGAGTGAAATTGAAGAGTTTATTAACTTGGAAATGTTTTATGGTTTTTATAGTGAATTTGTTGAGTTTTTTAAATTGGAAATGTTTTATGGTTTTTATAGTGAATTTGTTGAGTTTTTTAACTTGGAAATTTTTTATGGATTTGTGAAATTATTGAGTTTTTTTAACTTGGAACTTTTTTTTATGGTTTTTACAGTGAAATTGTTGTGTTTTCTAATTTGGAACTGATTTAAATGGTTTTTATAGTTAAATATTTGAGTTTTTTTTTCACTTGGAACTTTTTTTTTTATGGTTTTTATAGTGAAATTGTTGAGTTTTTTTAAATTGGAACTTTTTTTTTATGATTTTTATTGTGAAATTGTTGAGTTTTTTTAAATTGGAACTTAAATAAATGGTTTTAATAGTGAATTTGTTGAGTTTTTTAACTTGGAACTTTATTTTATGGTATTTATAGTAAAATTGTAGAGTTTTTTAGCTTGGAAATATTTTATGGTTTTTATAGTGAATTTGTTGAGTTTTTTGACTTGGAGATTTTTTATGAATTAGTGAAATTGTTGAGTTTTTTTAACTTGGAACTTATTTAAATGGTTTTTAGAGTGAAATTGTTGTGTTTTTTAACTTGGAACTTTATTTTATGGTATTTATAGTGAAATTGAAGAGTTTTTTAACTTGGAAATATTTTATGGTTTTTATAGTGAATTTGTTGAGTTTTTTGACTTGGAGATTTTATATGGATTAGTGAAACTGTTGAGTTTTTTTAACTTGGAACTTATTTAAATGGTTTTTAGAGTGAAATTGTTGTGTTTTTTAACTTGGAACTTTATTTTATGGTATTTATAGTGAAATTGAAGAGTTTTTTTTATCTTGGAAATATTTTATGGTTTTTATAGTGAATTTGTTGTGTTTTTTTAACTCAGAGATTTTTTTTGGATATTATAGTGAAAATGTTGAGGTTTTTTTAACTTGGAACTTTTTTTATGGTTTTTATAGTGAAATTGTTGAGTTTCCTAACCTGGAACTTATTTAAATGGTTTTTACAGTGAAATTGTCGAGTTTATTTAACTTGGAACTTATTTAAATGGTTTTTAGAGTGGAATTGTTGAGTTTGTTTTAACTTGGAATTTTTTTTATGGTTTTTATAGTGAAATTAATGAGTTTTTCTAACTTGGAACTTATTTAAATGGATTCTACAATGAAATTGTTGAGTTTTTAAACTTGGAACTTTATTTTATGGTATTTAGAGTGAAATTGAAGAGTTTATTAACTTGGAAATGTTTTATGGTTTTTATAGTGAATTTGTTGAGTTTTTTAAATTGGAAATGTTTTATGGTTTTTATAGTGAATTTGTTGAGTTTTTTAACTTGGAAATTTTTTATGGATTTGTGAAATTATTGAGTTTTTTTAACTTGGAACTTTTTTTTATGGTTTTTACAGTGAAATTGTTGTGTTTTCTAATTGGGAACTGGTTTAAATGGGTTTTATAGTTAAATATTTGAGTTTTTTTTCACTTGGAACTTTTTTTTATGGTTTTTATAGTGAAATTGTTGAGTTTTTTTAACTTGGAACTTTTTTTTATGATATTTATTGTGAAATTGTTGAGTTTTTTTAACTTAGAACTTATTTAAATGAGTTTAATAGTGAAATTGTTGAGTTTTTTTAACTTGGATCTTTTTTATGGTTTTTATAGTGAATTTGTTGAGTTTTTTAACTTGGAACTTTATTTTATGGTATTTATAGTAAAATTGTAGAGTTTTTTAGCTTGGAAATATTTTATGGTTTTTATAGTGAATTTGTTGAGTTTTTTGACTTGGAGATTTTTTATGGATTAGTGAAATTGTTGAGTTTTTTTAACTTGGAACTTATTTAAATGGTTTTTAGAGTGAAATTGTTGTGTTTTTTAACTTGGAACTTTATTTTATGGTATTTAGAGTAAAATTGAAGAGTTTATTAACTTGGAAATGTTTTATGGTTTTTATAGTGAATTTGTTGAGTTTTTTAACTTGGAAATATTTTATGGTTTTTATAGTGAATTTGTTGTGTTTTTTAACTTGGAAATTTTTTATGGATTTGTGAAATTATTGAGTTTTTTTTATTTGGATCTTTTTTTTATGGTTTTTATAGTGAAATTGTTTTGTTTTTTAACTCAGAGATATTTTTTGGATATTATAGTGAAAATGTTGAGGTTTTTTAACTTGGAACTTTTTTTATGGTTTTTATAGTGAAATTGTTGAGTTTTCTAACCTCGAACTTATTTAAATGGTTTTTACAGTGAAATTGTCGAGTTTATTTAACTTGGAACTTATTTAAATGGTTTTTAGAGTGAAATTGTTGAGTTTTTTTTAACTTGGAACTTTTTTTTATGGTTTTTATAGTGAAATTGTTGAGTTTTTCTAACTTGGAACTTATTTAAATGGATTCTACAATGAAATTGTTTATTTTTTTAACTTGGAACTTTATTTTATGGTATTTAGAGTGAAATTGAAGAGTTTATTAACTTGGAAATGTTTTATGGTTTTTATAGTGAATTTGTTGAGTTTTTTAAATTGGAAATGTTTTATGGTTTTTATAGTGAATTTGTTGAGTTTTTTAACTTGGAAATTTTTTATGGATTTGTGAAATTATTGAGTTTTTTTAACTTGGAACTTTTTTTTATGGTTTTTACAGTGAAATTGTTGTGTTTTCTAATTTGGAACTGATTTAAATGGTTTTTATAGTTAAATATTTGAGTTTTTTTTTCACTTGGAACTTTTTTTTTTATGGTTTTTATAGTGAAATTGTTGAGTTTTTTTAAATTGGAACTTTTTTTTTATGATTTTTATTGTGAAATTGTTGAGTTTTTTTAAATTGGAACTTAAATAAATGGTTTTAATAGTGAATTTGTTGAGTTTTTTAACTTGGAACTTTATTTTATGGTATTTATAGTAAAATTGTAGAGTTTTTTAGCTTGGAAATATTTTATGGTTTTTATAGTGAATTTGTTGAGTTTTTTGACTTGGAGATTTTTTATGAATTAGTGAAATTGTTGAGTTTTTTTAACTTGGAACTTATTTAAATGGTTTTTAGAGTGAAATTGTTGTGTTTTTTAACTTGGAACTTTATTTTATGGTATTTATAGTGAAATTGAAGAGTTTTTTAACTTGGAAATATTTTATGGTTTTTATAGTGAATTTGTTGAGTTTTTTGACTTGGAGATTTTATATGGATTAGTGAAACTGTTGAGTTTTTTTAACTTGGAACTTATTTAAATGGTTTTTAGAGTGAAATTGTTGTGTTTTTTAACTTGGAACTTTATTTTATGGTATTTATAGTGAAATTGAAGAGTTTTTTTATCTTGGAAATATTTTATGGTTTTTATAGTGAATTTGTTGTGTTTTTTTAACTCAGAGATTTTTTTTGGATATTATAGTGAAAATGTTGAGGTTTTTTTAACTTGGAACTTTTTTTATGGTTTTTATAGTGAAATTGTTGAGTTTCCTAACCTGGAACTTATTTAAATGGTTTTTACAGTGAAATTGTCGAGTTTATTTAACTTGGAACTTATTTAAATGGTTTTTAGAGTGGAATTGTTGAGTTTGTTTTAACTTGGAATTTTTTTTATGGTTTTTATAGTGAAATTAATGAGTTTTTCTAACTTGGAACTTATTTAAATGGATTCTACAATGAAATTGTTGAGTTTTTAAACTTGGAACTTTATTTTATGGTATTTAGAGTGAAATTGAAGAGTTTATTAACTTGGAAATGTTTTATGGTTTTTATAGTGAATTTGTTGAGTTTTTTAAATTGGAAATGTTTTATGGTTTTTATAGTGAATTTGTTGAGTTTTTTAACTTGGAAATTTTTTATGGATTTGTGAAATTATTGAGTTTTTTTAACTTGGGACTTTTTTTTATGGTTTTTACAGTGAAATTGTTGTGTTTTCTAATTGGGAACTGGTTTAAATGGGTTTTATAGTTAAATATTTGAGTTTTTTTTCACTTGGAACTTTTTTTTATGGTTTTTATAGTGAAATTGTTGAGTTTTTTTAACTTGGAACTTTTTTTAATGATATTTATTGTGAAATTGTTGAGTTTTTTTAACTTAGAACTTATTTAAATGAGTTTAATAGTGAAATTGTTGAGTTTTTTTAACTTGGATCTTTTTTATGGTTTTTATAGTGAATTTGTTGAGTTTTTTAACTTGGAACTTTATTTTATGGTATTTATAGTAAAATTGTAGAGTTTTTTAGCTTGGAAATATTTTATGGTTTTTATAGTGAATTTGTTGAGTTTTTTGACTTGGAGATTTTTTATGGATTAGTGAAATTGTTGAGTTTTTTTAACTTGGAACTTATTTAAATGGTTTTTAGAGTGAAATTGTTGTGTTTTTTAACTTGGAACTTTATTTTATGGTATTTAGAGTAAAATTGAAGAGTTTATTAACTTGGAAATGTTTTATGGTTTTTATAGTGAATTTGTTGAGTTTTTTAACTTGGAAATATTTTATGGTTTTTATAGTGAATTTGTTGTGTTTTTTAACTTGGAAATTTTTTATGGATTTGTGAAATTATTGAGTTTTTTTAATTTGGATCTTTTTTTTATGGTTTTTATAGTGAAATTGTTTTGTTTTTTAACTCAGAGATATTTTTTGGATATTATAGTGAAAATGTTGAGGTTTTTTAACTTGGAACTTTTTTTATGGTTTTTATAGTGAAATTGTTGAGTTTTCTAACCTGGAACTTATTTAAATGGTTTTTACAGTGAAATTGTCGAGTTTATTTAACTTGGAACTTATTTAAATGGTTTTTAGAGTGAAATTGTTGAGTTTTTTTTAACTTGGAACTTTTTTTTTATGGTTTTTATAGTGAAATTGTTGAGTTTTTCTAACTTGGAACTTATTTAAATGGATTCTACAATGAAATTGTTTATTTTTTTAACTTGGAACTTTATTTTATGGTATTTAGAGTGAAATTGAAGAGTTTATTAACTTGGAAATGTTTTATGGTTTTTATAGTGAATTTGTTGAGTTTTTTAAATTGGAAATGTTTTATGGTTTTTATAGTGAATGTGTTGAGTTTTTTAACTTGGAAATTTTTTATGGATTTGTGAAATTATTGAGTTTTTTTAACTTGGAACTTTTTTTTATGGTTTTTACAGTGAAATTGTTGTGTTTTCTAATTTGGAACTGATTTAAATGGTTTTTATAGTTAAATATTTGAGTTTTTTTTTCACTTGGAACTTTTTTTTTATGGTTTTTATAGTGAAATTGTTGAGTTTTTTTAAATTGGAACTTTTTTTTTATGATTTTTATTGTGAAATTGTTGAGTTTTTTTAAATTGGAACTTAAATAAATGGTTTTAATAGTGAATTTGTTGAGTTTTTTAACTTGGAACTTTATTTTATGGTATTTATAGTAAAATTGTAGAGTTTTTTAGCTTGGAAATATTTTATGGTTTTTATAGTGAATTTGTTGAGTTTTTTGACTTGGAGATTTTTTATGAATTAGTGAAATTGTTGAGTTTTTTTAACTTGGAACTTATTTAAATGGTTTTTAGAGTGAAATTGTTGTGTTTTTTAACTTGGAACTTTATTTTATGGTATTTATAGTGAAATTGAAGAGTTTTTTAACTTGGAAATATTTTATGGTTTTTATAGTGAATTTGTTGAGTTTTTTGACTTGGAGATTTTATATGGATTAGTGAAACTGTTGAGTTTTTTTAACTTGGAACTTATTTAAATGGTTTTTAGAGTGAAATTGTTGTGTTTTTTAACTTGGAACTTTATTTTATCGTATTTATAGTGAAATTGAAGAGTTTTTTTATCTTGGAAATATTTTATGGTTTTTATAGTGAATTTGTTGTGTTTTTTTAACTCAGAGATTTTTTTTGGATATTATAGTGAAAATGTTGAGGTTTTTTTAACTTGGAACTTTTTTTATGGTTTTTATAGTGAAATTGTTGAGTTTCCTAACCTGGAACTTATTTAAATGGTTTTTACAGTGAAATTGTCGAGTTTATTTAACTTGGAACTTATTTAAATGGTTTTTAGAGTGGAATTGTTGAGTTTGTTTTAACTTGGAATTTTTTTTATGGTTTTTATAGTGAAATTAATGAGTTTTTCTAACTTGGAACTTATTTAAATGGATTCTACAATGAAATTGTTGAGTTTTTAAACTTGGAACTTTATTTTATGGTATTTAGAGTGAAATTGAAGAGTTTATTAACTTTGAAATGTTTTATGGTTTTTATAGTGAATTTGTTGAGTTTTTTAAATTGGAAATGTTTTATGGTTTTTATAGTGAATTTGTTGAGTTTTTTAACTTGGAAATTTTTTATGGATTTGTGAAATTATTGAGTTTTTTTAACTTGGAACTTTTTTTTATGGTTTTTACAGTGAAATTGTTGTGTTTTCTAATTGGGAACTGGTTTAAATGGGTTTTATAGTTAAATATTTGAGTTTTTTTTCACTTGGAACTTTTTTTTATGGTTTTTATAGTGAAATTGTTGAGTTTTTTTAACTTGGAACTTTTTTTTATGATATTTATTGTGAAATTGTTGAGTTTTTTTAACTTAGAACTTATTTAAATGAGTTTAATAGTGAAATTGTTGAGTTTTTTTAACTTGGATCTTTTTTATGGTTTTTATAGTGAATTTGTTGAGTTTTTTAACTTGGAACTTTATTTTATGGTATTTATAGTAAAATTGTAGAGTTTTTTAGCTTGGAAATATTTTATGGTTTTTATAGTGAATTTGTTGAGTTTTTTGACTTGGAGATTTTTTATGGATTAGTGAAATTGTTGAGTTTTTTTAACTTGGAACTTATTTAAATGGTTTTTAGAGTGAAATTGTTGTGTTTTTTAACTTGGAACTTTATTTTATGGTATTTAGAGTAAAATTGAAGAGTTTATTAACTTGGAAATGTTTTATGGTTTTTATAGTGAATTTGTTGAGTTTTTTAACTTGGAAATATTTTATGGTTTTTATAGTGAATTTGTTGTGTTTTTTAACTTGGAAATTTTTTATGGATTTGTGAAATTATTGAGTTTTTTTAATTTGGATCTTTTTTTTATGGTTTTTATAGTGAAATTGTTTTGTTTTTTAACTCAGAGATATTTTTTGGATATTATAGTGAAAATGTTGAGGTTTTTTAACTTGGAACTTTTTTATGGTTTTTATAGTGAAATTGTTGAGTTTTCTAACCTGGAACTTATTTAAATGGTTTTTACAGTGAAATTGTCGAGTTTATTTAACTTGGAACTTATTTAAATGGTTTTTAGAGTGAAATTGTTGAGTTTTTTTTAACTTGGAACTTTTTTTTTATGGTTTTTATAGTGAAATTGTTGAGTTTTTCTAACTTGGAACTTATTTAAATGGATTCTACAATGAAATTGTTTATTTTTTTAACTTGGAACTTTATTTTATGGTATTTAGAGTGAAATTGAAGAGTTTATTAACTTGGAAATGTTTTATGGTTTTTATAGTGAATTTGTTGAGTTTTTTAAATTGGAAATGTTTTATGGTTTTTATAGTGAATGTGTTGAGTTTTTTAACTTGGAAATTTTTTATGGATTTGTGAAATTATTGAGTTTTTTTAACTTGGAACTTTTTTTTATGGTTTTTACAGTGAAATTGTTGTGTTTTCTAATTTGGAACTGATTTAAATGGTTTTTATAGTTAAATATTTGAGTTTTTTTTTCACTTGGAACTTTTTTTTTATGGTTTTTATAGTGAAATTGTTGAGTTTTTTTAAATTGGAACTTTTTTTTTATGATTTTTATTGTGAAATTGTTGAGTTTTTTTAAATTGGAACTTAAATAAATGGTTTTAATAGTGAATTTGTTGAGTTTTTTAACTTGGAACTTTATTTTATGGTATTTATAGTAAAATTGTAGAGTTTTTTAGCTTGGAAATATTTTATGGTTTTTATAGTGAATTTGTTGAGTTTTTTGACTTGGAGATTTTTTATGGATTAGTGAAATTGTTGAGTTTTTTTAACTTGGAACTTATTTAAATGGTTTTTAGAGTGAAATTGTTGTGTTTTTTAACTTGGAACTTTATTTTATGGTATTTATAGTGAAATTGAAGAGTTTTTTAACTTGGAAATATTTTATGGTTTTTATAGTGAATTTGTTGAGTTTTTTGACTTGGAGATTTTATATGGATTAGTGAAACTGTTGAGTTTTTTTAACTTGGAACTTATTTAAATGGTTTTTAGAGTGAAATTGTTGTGTTTTTTAACTTGGAACTTTATTTTATCGTATTTATAGTGAAATTGAAGAGTTTTTTTATCTTGGAAATATTTTATGGTTTTTATAGTGAATTTGTTGTGTTTTTTTAACTCAGAGATTTTTTTTGGATATTATAGTGAAAATGTTGAGGTTTTTTTAACTTGGAACTTTTTTTATGGTTTTTATAGTGAAATTGTTGAGTTTCCTAACCTGGAACTTATTTAAATGGTTTTTACAGTGAAATTGTCGAGTTTATTTAACTTGGAACTTATTTAAATGGTTTTTAGAGTGGAATTGTTGAGTTTGTTTTAACTTGGAATTTTTTTTATGGTTTTTATAGTGAAATTGTTGAGTTTTTCTAACTTGGAACTTATTTAAATGGATTCTACAATGAAATTGTTGAGTTTTTTAACTTGGAACTTTATTTTATGGTATTTAGAGTGAAATTGAAGAGTTTATTAACTTTGAAATGTTTTATGGTTTTTATAGTGAATTTGTTGAGTTTTTTAAATTGGAAATGTTTTATGGTTTTTATAGTGAATTTGTTGAGTTTTTTAACTTGGAAATTTTTTATGGATTTGTGAAATTATTGAGTTTTTTTAACTTGGAACTTTTTTTTATGGTTTTTACAGTGAAATTGTTGTGTTTTCTAATTGGGAACTGGTTTAAATGGGTTTTATAGTTAAATATTTGAGTTTTTTTTCACTTGGAACTTTTTTTTATGGTTTTTATAGTGAAATTGTTGAGTTTTTTTAACTTGGAACTTTTTTTTATGATATTTATTGTGAAATTGTTGAGTTTTTTTAACTTAGAACTTATTTAAATGAGTTTAATAGTGAAATTGTTGAGTTTTTTTAACTTGGATCTTTTTTATGGTTTTTATAGTGAATTTGTTGAGTTTTTTAACTTGGAACTTTATTTTATGGTATTTATAGTAAAATTGTAGAGTTTTTTAGCTTGGAAATATTTTATGGTTTTTATAGTGAATTTGTTGAGTTTTTTGACTTGGAGATTTTTTATGGATTAGTGAAATTGTTGAGTTTTTTTAACTTGGAACTTATTTAAATGGTTTTTAGAGTGAAATTGTTGTGTTTTTTAACTTGGAACTTTATTTTATGGTATTTAGAGTAAAATTGAAGAGTTTATTAACTTGGAAATGTTTTATGGTTTTTATAGTGAATTTGTTGAGTTTTTTAACTTGGAAATATTTTATGGTTTTTATAGTGAATTTGTTGTGTTTTTTAACTTGGAAATTTTTTATGGATTTGTGAAATTATTGAGTTTTTTTAATTTGGATCTTTTTTTTATGGTTTTTATAGTGAAATTGTTTTGTTTTTTAACTCAGAGATATTTTTTGGATATTATAGTGAAAATGTTGAGGTTTTTTAACTTGGAACTTTTTTTATGGTTTTTATAGTGAAATTGTTGAGTTTTCTAACCTGGAACTTATTTAAATGGTTTTTACAGTGAAATTGTCGAGTTTATTTAACTTGGAACTTATTTAAATGGTTTTTAGAGTGAAATTGTTGAGTTTTTTTTAACTTGGAACTTTTTTTTATGGTTTTTATAGTGAAATTGTTGAGTTTTTCTAACTTGGAACTTATTTAAATGGATTCTACAATGAAATTGTTTATTTTTTTAACTTGGAACTTTATTTTATGGTATTTAGAGTGAAATTGAAGAGTTTATTAACTTGGAAATGTTTTATGGTTTTTATAGTGAATTTGTTGAGTTTTTTAAATTGGAAATGTTTTATGGTTTTTATAGTGAATTTGTTGAGTTTTTTAACTTGGAAATTTTTTATGGATTTGTGAAATTATTGAGTTTTTTTAACTTGGAACTTTTTTTTATGGTTTTTACAGTGAAATTGTTGTGTTTTCTAATTTGGAACTGATTTAAATGGTTTTTATAGTTAAATATTTGAGTTTTTTTTCACTTGGAACTTTTTTTTTATGGTTTTTATAGTGAAATTGTTGAGTTTTTTTAAATTGGAACTTTTTTTTTATGATTTTTATTGTGAAATTGTTGAGTTTTTTTAAATTGGAACTTAAATAAATGGTTTTAATAGTGAATTTGTTGAGTTTTTTAACTTGGAACTTTATTTTATGGTATTTATAGTAAAATTGTAGAGTTTTTTAGCTTGGAAATATTTTATGGTTTTTATAGTGAATTTGTTGAGTTTTTTGACTTGGAGATTTTTTATGGATTAGTGAAATTGTTGAGTTTTTTTAACTTGGAACTTATTTAAATGGTTTTTAGAGTGAAATTGTTGTGTTTTTTAACTTGGAACTTTATTTTATGGTATTTATAGTGAAATTGAAGAGTTTTTTAACTTGGAAATATTTTATGGTTTTTATAGTGAATTTGTTGAGTTTTTTGACTTGGAGATTTTATATGGATTAGTGAAATTGTTGAGTTTTTTTAACTTGGAACTTATTTAAATGGTTTTTAGAGTGAAATTGTTGTGTTTTTTAACTTGGAACTTTATTTTATGGTATTTATAGTGAAATTGAAGAGTTTTTTTATCTTGGAAATATTTTATGGTTTTTATAGTGAATTTGTTGTGTTTTTTTAACTCAGAGATTTTTTTTGGATATTATAGTGAAAATGTTGAGGTTTTTTTAACTTGGAACTTTTTTTATGGTTTTTATAGTGAAATTGTTGAGTTTCCTAACCTGGAACTTATTTAAATGGTTTTTACAGTGAAATTGTCGAGTTTATTTAACTTGGAACTTATTTAAATGGTTTTTAGAGTGAAATTGTTGAGGTTTTTTTAACTTGGAATTTTTTTTATGGTTTTTATAGTGAAATTGTTGAGTTTTTCTAACTTGGAACTTATTTAAATGGATTCTACAATGAAATTGTTGAGTTTTTTAACTTGGAACTTTATTTTATGGTATTTAGAGTAAAATTGAAGAGTTTATTAACTTGGAAATGTTTTATGGTTTTTATAGTGAATTTGTTGAGTTTAGTAAATTGGAAATGTTTTATGGTTTTTATAGTGAATTTGTTGAGTTTTTTAACTTGGAAATTTTTTATGGATTTGTGAAATTATTGAGTTTTTTTAACTTGGAACTTTTTTTTATGGTTTTTACAGTGAAATTGTTGTGTTTTCTAATTGGGAACTGGTTTAAATGGGTTTTATAGTTAAATATTTGAGTTTTTTTTCACTTGGAACTTTTTTTTATGGTTTTTATAGTGAAATTGTTGAGTTTTTTTAACTTGGAACTTTTTTTTATGATATTTATTGTGAAATTGTTGAGTTTTTTTAACTTAGAACTTATTTAAATGGGTTTAATAGTGAAATTGTTGAGTTTTTTTAACTTGGATCTTTTTTATGGTTTTTATAGTGAATTTGTTGAGTTTTTTAACTTGGAACTTTATTTTATGGTATTTATAGTAAAATTGTAGAGTTTTTTAGCTTGGAAATATTTTATGGGTTTTATAGTGAATTTGTTGAGTTTTTTGACTTGGAGATTTTTTATGGATTAGTGAAATTGTTGAGTTTTTTTAACTTGGAACTTATTTAAATGGTTTTTAGAGTGAAATTGTTGTGTTTTTTAACTTGGAACTTTATTTTATGGTATTTAGAGTAAAATTGAAGAGTTTATTAACTTGGAAATGTTTTATGGTTTTTATAGTGAATTTGTTGAGTTTTTTAACTTGGAAATATTTTATGGATTTGTGAAATTATTGAGTTTTTTTAACTTGGATCTTTTTTTTATGGTTTTTATAGTGAAATTGTTGTGTTTTTTAACTCAGAGATATTTTTTGGATATTATAGTGAAAATGTTGAGGTTTTTTAACTTGGAACTTTTTTTATGGTTTTTATAGTGAAATTGTTGAGTTTTCTAACCTGGAACTTATTTAAATGGTTTTTACAGTGAAATTGTCGAGTTTATTTAACTTGGAACTTATTTAAATGGTTTTTAGAGTGAAATTGTTGAGTTTTTTTTAACTTGGAACTTTTTTTTTATGGTTTTTATAGTGAAATTGTTGAGTTTTTCTAACTTGGAACTTATTTAAATGGATTCTACAATGAAATTGTTGATTTTTTTAACTTGGAACTTTATTTTATGGTATTTAGAGTGAAATTGAAGAGTTTATTAACTTGGAAATGTTTTATGGTTTTTATAGTGAATTTGTTGAGTTTTTTAAATTGGAAATGTTTTATGGTTTTTATAGTGAATTTGTTGAGTTTTTTAACTTGGAAATTTTTTATGGATTTGTGAAATTATTGAGTTTTTTTAACTTGGAACTTTTTTTTATGGTTTTTACAGTGAAATTGTTGTGTTTTCTAATTTGGAACTGATTTAAATGGTTTTTATAGTTAAATATTTGAGTTTTTTTTTCACTTGGAACTTTTTATTTATGGTTTTTATAGTGAAATTGTTGAGTTTTTTTAAATTGGAACTTTTTTTTTATGATTTTTATTGTGAAATTGTTGAGTTTTTTTAAATTGGAACTTAAATAAATGGTTTTAATAGTGAAATTGTTGAGTTTTTTTAACTTGGATCTTTTTTATGGTTTTTATAGTGAATTTGATGAGTTTTTTAACTTGGAACTTTATTTTATGTTATTTATAGTAAAATTGTAGAGTTTTTTAGCTTGGAAATATTTTATGGTTTTTATAGTGAATTTGTTGAGTTTTTTGACTTGGAGATTTTATATGGATTAGTGAAATTGTTGAGTTTTTTTAACTTGGAACTTATTTAAATGGTTTTTAGAGTGAAATTGTTGTGTTTTTTAACTTGGAACTTTATTTTATGGTATTTATAGTGAAATTGAAGAGTTTTTTATCTTGGAAATATTTTATGGTTTTTATAGTGAAATTGTTGTGTTTTTTAACTCAGAGATTTTTTTGGGATATTATAGTGAAAATGTTGAGGTTTTTTAACTAGGAATTTTTTTTATGGTTTTTATAGTGAAATTGTTGAGTTTTCTAACCTGGAACTTATTTAAATGGTTTTTACAGTGAAATTGTCGAGTTTATTTAACTTGGAACTTATTTAAATGGTTTTTAGAGTGGAATTGTTGAGTTTGTTTTAACTTGGAATTTTTTTTATGGTTTTTATAGTGAAATTAATGAGTTTTTCTAACTTGGAACTTATTTAAATGGATTCTACAATGAAATTGTTGAGTTTTTAAACTTGGAACTTTATTTTATGGTATTTAGAGTGAAATTGAAGAGTTTATTAACTTGGAAATGTTTTATGGTTTTTATAGTGAATTTGTTGAGTTTTTTAAATCGGAAATGTTTTATGGTTTTTATAGTGAATTTGTTGAGTTTTTTAACTTGGAAATTTTTTATGGATTTGTGAAATTATTGAGTTTTTTTAACTTGGAACTTTTTTTATGGTTTTTATAGTGAAATTGTTGTGTTTTCTAATTGGGAACTGGTTTAAATGGTTTTTATAGTTAAATATTTGAGTTTTTTTTCACTTGGAACTTTTTTTTATGGTTTTTATAGTGAAATTGTTGAGTTTTTTTAACTTGGAACTTTTTTTTATGATATTTATTGTGAAATTGTTGAGTTTTTTTAACTTAGAACTTATTTAAATGGGTTTAATAGTGAAATTGTTGAGTTTTTTTTAACTTGGATCTTTTTTATGGTTTTTATAGTGAATTTGTTGAGTTTTTTAACTTGGAACTTTATTTTATGGTATTTATAGTAAAATTGTAGAGTTTTTTAGCTTGGAAATATTTTATGGTTTTTATAGTGAATTTGTTGAGTTTTTTGACTTGGAGATTTTTTATGGATTAGTGAAATTGTAGAGTTTTTTTAACTTGGAACTTATTTAAATGATTTTTAGAGTGAAATTGTTGTGTTTTTTAACTTGGAACTTTATTTTATGGTATTTAGAGTGAAATTGTTGAGTTTTTTTTAATTTGGAATTTTTTTTATGGTTTTTATAGTGAAATTGTTGAGATTTTCTAACTTGGAACTTATTTAAATGGATTCTACAATGAAATTAATGAGTTTTTTTAACTTGGATCTTTTTTTTTATGGTTTTTATAGTGAAATTGTTGTGTTTTTTAACTCAGAGATATTTTTTGGATATTATAGTGAAAATGTTGAGGTTTTTTAACTTGGAACTTTTTTTATGGTTTTTATAGTGAAATTGTTGAGTTTTCTAACCTGGAACTTATTTAAATGGTTTTTACAGTGAAATTATCGAGTTTATTTAACTTGGAACTTATTTAAATGGTTTTTAGAGTGAAATTGTTGAGTTTTTTTTAACTTGGAACTTTTTTTTATGGTTTTTATAGTGAAATTGTTGAGTTTTTCTAACTTGGAACTTATTTAAATGGATTCTACAATTAAATTGTTGGATTTTTTAACTTGGAACTTTATTTTATGGTATTTAGAGTGAAATTGAAGAGTTTATTAACTTGGAAATGTTTTATGGTTTTTATAGTGAATTTGTTGAGTTTTTAAATTGGAAATGTTTTATGGTTTTTATAGTGAATTTGTTGAGTTTTTTAACTTGGAAATTTTTTATGGATTTGTGAAATTATTGAGTTTTTTTAACTTGGAACTTTTTTTATGGTTTTTATAGTGAAATTGTTGTGTTTTCTAATTTGGAACTGGTTTAAATGGTTTTTATAGTTAAATATTTGAGTTTTTTTTCACTTGGAACTTTTTTTTATGGTTTTTATAATGAAATTGTTGAGTTTTTTTAACTTGGAACTTTTTTTTTATGATATTTATTGTGAAATTTTTGAGTTTTTTTAACTTGGAACTTATTTAAATGGGTTTAATAGTGAAATTGTTGAGTTTTTTAACTTGGAACTTTATTTTATGGTATTTATAGTAAAATTGTAGAGTTTTTTAGCTTGGAAATATTTTATGGTTTTTATAGTGAATTTGTTGAGTTTTTTGACTTGGAGATTTTTTATGGATTAGTGAAATTGTTGAGTTTTTTTAACTTGGAACTTATTTAAATGGTTTTTAGAGTGAAATTGTTGTGTTTTTTAACTTGGAACTTTATTTTATGGTATTTATAGTGAAATTGAAGAGTTTTTTAACTTGGAAATATTTTATGGTTTTTATAGTGAATTTGTTGAGTTTTTTGACTTGGAGATTTTATATGGATTAGTGAAATTGTTGAGTTTTTTTAACTTGGAACTTATTTAAATGGTTTTTAGAGTGAAATTGTTGTGTTTTTTAACTTGGAACTTTATTTTATGGTATTTATAGTGAAATTGAAGAGTTTTTTTATCTTGGAAATATTTTATGGTTTTTATAGTGAATTTGTTGTGTTTTTTTAACTCAGAGATTTTTTTTGGATATTATAGTGAAAATGTTGAGGTTTTTTTAACTTGGAACTTTTTTTATGGTTTTTATAGTGAAATTGTTGAGTTTCCTAACCTGGAACTTATTTAAATGGTTTTTAGAGTGAAATTGTTGAGGTTTTTTTAACTTGGAATTTTTTTTATGGTTTTTATAGTGAAATTGTTGAGTTTTTCTAACTTGGAACTTATTTAAATGGATTCTACAATGAAATTGTTGAGTTTTTTAACTTGGAACTTTATTTTATGGTATTTAGAGTAAAATTGAAGAGTTTATTAACTTGGAAATGTTTTATGGTTTTTATAGTGAATTTGTTGAGTTTAGTAAATTGGAAATGTTTTATGGTTTTTATAGTGAATTTGTTGAGTTTTTTAACTTGGAAATTTTTTATGGATTTGTGAAATTATTGAGTTTTTTTAACTTGGAACTTTTTTTATGGTTTTTATAGTGAAATTGTTGTGTTTTCTAATTGGGAACTGGTTTAAATGGGTTTTATAGTTAAATATTTGAGTTTTTTTTCACTTGGAACTTTTTTTTATGGTTTTTATAGTGAAATTGTTGAGTTTTTTTAACTTGGAACTTTTTTTTATGATATTTATTGTGAAATTGTTGAGTTTTTTTAACTTAGAACTTATTTAAATGGGTTTAATAGTGAAATTGTTGAGTTTTTTTAACTTGGATCTTTTTTATGGTTTTTATAGTGAATTTGTTGAGTTTTTTAACTTGGAACTTTATTTTATGGTATTTATAGTAAAATTGTAGAGTTTTTTAGCTTGGAAATATTTTATGGGTTTTATAGTGAATTTGTTGAGTTTTTTGACTTGGAGATTTTTTATGGATTAGTGAAATTGTTGAGTTTTTTTAACTTGGAACTTATTTAAATGGTTTTTAGAGTGAAATTGTTGTGTTTTTTAACTTGGAACTTTATTTTATGGTATTTAGAGTAAAATTGAAGAGTTTATTAACTTGGAAATGTTTTATGGTTTTTATAGTGAATTTGTTGAGTTTTTTAACTTGGAAATATTTTATGGATTTGTGAAATTATTGAGTTTTTTTAACTTGGATCTTTTTTTTATGGTTTTTATAGTGAAATTGTTGTGTTTTTTAACTCAGAGATATTTTTTGGATATTATAGTGAAAATGTTGAGGTTTTTTAACTTGGAACTTTTTTTATGGTTTTTATAGTGAAATTGTTGAGTTTTCTAACCTGGAACTTATTTAAATGGTTTTTACAGTGAAATTGTCGAGTTTATTTAACTTGGAACTTATTTAAATTGTTTTTAGAGTGAAATTGTTGAGTTTTTTTTAACTTGGAACTTTTTTTTTATGGTTTTTATAGTGAAATTGTTGAGTTTTTCTAACTTGGAACTTATTTAAATGGATTCTACAATGAAATTGTTGATTTTTTTAACTTGGAACTTTATTTTATGGTATTTAGAGTGAAATTGAAGAGTTTATTAACTTGGAAATGTTTTATGGTTTTTATAGTGAATTTGTTGAGTTTTTTAAATTGGAAATGTTTTATGGTTTTTATAGTGAATTTGTTGAGTTTTTTAACTTGGAAATTTTTTATGGATTTGTGAAATTATTGAGTTTTTTTAACTTGGAACTTTTTTTTATGGTTTTTACAGTGAAATTGTTGTGTTTTCTAATTTGGAACTGATTTAAATGGTTTTTATAGTTAAATATTTGAGTTTTTTTTTCACTTGGAACTTTTTATTTATGGTTTTTATAGTGAAATTGTTGAGTTTTTTTAAATTGGAACTTTTTTTTTATGATTTTTATTGTGAAATTGTTGAGTTTTTTTAAATTGGAACTTAAATAAATGGTTTTAATAGTGAAATTGTTGAGTTTTTTTAACTTGGATCTTTTTTATGGTTTTTATAGTGAATTTGATGAGTTTTTTAACTTGGAACTTTATTTTATGTTATTTATAGTAAAATTGTAGAGTTTTTTAGCTTGGAAATATTTTATGGTTTTTATAGTGAATTTGTTGAGTTTTTTGACTTGGAGATTTTATATGGATTAGTGAAATTGTTGAGTTTTTTTAACTTGGAACTTATTTAAATGGTTTTTAGAGTGAAATTGTTGTGTTTTTTAACTTGGAACTTTATTTTATGGTATTTATAGTGAAATTGAAGAGTTTTTTATCTTGGAAATATTTTATGGTTTTTATAGTGAAATTGTTGTGTTTTTTAACTCAGAGATTTTTTTGGGATATTATAGTGAAAATGTTGAGGTTTTTTAACTAGGAATTTTTTTTATGGTTTTTATAGTGAAATTGTTGAGTTTTCTAACCTGGAACTTATTTAAATGGTTTTTACAGTGAAATTGTCGAGTTTATTTAACTTGGAACTTATTTAAATGGTTTTTAGAGTGGAATTGTTGAGTTTGTTTTAACTTGGAATTTTTTTTATGGTTTTTATAGTGAAATTAATGAGTTTTTCTAACTTGGAACTTATTTAAATGGATTCTACAATGAAATTGTTGAGTTTTTAAACTTGGAACTTTATTTTATGGTATTTAGAGTGAAATGGAAGAGTTTATTAACTTGGAAATGTTTTATGGTTTTTATAGTGAATTTGTTGAGTTTTTTAAATTGGAAATGTTTTATGGTTTTTATAGTGAATTTGTTGAGTTTTTTAACTTGGAAATTTTTTATGGATTTGTGAAATTATTGAGTTTTTTTAACTTGGAACTTTTTTTATGGTTTTTATAGTGAAATTGTTGTGTTTTCTAATTGGGAACTGGTTTAAATGGTTTTTATAGTTAAATATTTGAGTTTTTTTTCACTTGGAACTTTTTTTTATGGTTTTTATAGTGAAATTGTTGAGTTTTTTTAACTTGGAACTTTTTTTTATGATATTTATTGTGAAATTGTTGAGTTTTTTTAACTTAGAACTTATTTAAATGGGTTTAATAGTGAAATTGTTGAGTTTTTTTTAACTTGGATCTTTTTTATGGTTTTTATAGTGAATTTGTTGAGTTTTTTAACTTGGAACTTTATTTTATGGTATTTATAGTAAAATTGTAGAGTTTTTTAGCTTGGAAATATTTTATGGTTTTTATAGTGAATTTGTTGAGTTTTTTGACTTGGAGATTTTTTATGGATTAGTGAAATTGTTGAGTTTTTTTAACTTGGAACTTATTTAAATGATTTTTAGAGTGAAATTGTTGTGTTTTTTAACTTGGAACTTTATTTTATGGTATTTAGAGTGAAATTGTTGAGTTTTTTTTAATTTGGAATTTTTTTTATGGTTTTTATAGTGAAATTGTTGAGATTTTCTAACTTGGAACTTATTTAAATGGATTCTACAATGAAATTAATGAGTTTTTTTAACTTGGATCTTTTTTTTTATGGTTTTTATAGTGAAATTGTTGTGTTTTTTAACTCAGAGATATTTTTTGGATATTATAGTGAAAATGTTGAGGTTTTTTAACTTGGAACTTTTTTTATGGTTTTTATAGTGAAATTGTTGAGTTTTCTAACCTGGAATTTATTTAAATGGTTTTTACAGTGAAATTGTCGAGTTTATTTAACTTGGAACTTATTTAAATGGTTTTTAGAGTGAAATTGTTGAGTTTGTTTTAACTTGGAACTTTTTTTTATGGTTTTTATAGTGAAACTGTTGAGTTTTTCTAACTTGGAACTTATTTAAATGGATTCTACAATTAAATTGTTGGATTTTTTAACTTGGAACTTTATTTTATGGTATTTAGAGTGAAATTGAAGAGTTTATTAACTTGGAAATGTTTTATGGTTTTTATAGTGAATTTGTTGAGTTTTTAAATTGGAAATGTTTTATGGTTTTTATAGTGAATTTGTTGAGTTTTTTAACTTGGAAATTTTTTATGGATTTGTGAAATTATTGAGTTTTTTTAACTTGGAACTTTTTTTATGGTTTTTATAGTGAAATTGTTGTGTTTTCTAATTTGGAACTGGTTTAAATGGTTTTTATAGTTAAATATTTGAGTTTTTTTTCACTTGGAACTTTTTTTTATGGTTTTTATAATGAAATTGTTGAGTTTTTTTAACTTGGAACTTTTTTTTTATGATATTTATTGTGAAATTTTTGAGTTTTTTTAACTTGGAACTTATTTAAATGGGTTTAATAGTGAAATTGTTGAGTTTTTTTAACTTGGATCTTTTTTATGGTTTTTATAGTGAATTTGTTGAGTTTTTTAACTTGGAACTTTATTTTATGGTATTTATAGTAAAATTGTAGAGTTTTTTTAGCTTGGATTTATTTTATGGTTTTTATAGTGAATTTGTTGAGTTTTTTGACTTGGAGATTTTTTATGGATTAGTGAAATTGTTGAGTTTTTTTAACTTGGAACTTATTTAAATGGTTTTTAGAGTGAAATTGTTGTGTTTTTTAACTTGGAACTTTATTTTATGGTATTTATAGTGAAATTGAAGAGTTTTTTATCTTGGAAATATTTTATGGTTTTTATAGTGAAATTGTTGTGTTTTTTAACTCAGAGATTTTTTTGGGATATTATAGTGAAAATGTTGAGTTTTTTTAACTTGGAACTTTATTTTATGGTATTTAGAGTGAAATTGAAGAGTTTATTAACTTCGAAATGTTTTCTGGTTTTTATAGTGAATTTGTTGAGTTTTTTAAATTGGAAATGTTTTATGGTTTTTATAGTGAATTTGTTGTGTTTTTTAACTTGGAAATTTTTTATGGATTTGTGAAATTATTGAGTTTTTTTAACTTGGATCTTTTTTTTATGCTTTTTATAGTGAAATTGTTGTGTTTTTTAACTCAGAGATATTTTTTAGATATTATAGTGAAAATGTTGAGGTTTTTTAACTTGGAACTTTTTTTATGGTTTTTATAGTGAAATTGTTGAGTTTTCTAACCTGGAACTTATTTAAATGGTTTTTACAGTGAAATTGTCGAGTTTATTTAACTTGGAACTTATTTAAATGGTTTTTATCGTGAAATTGTTGAGTTTTTTTTAACTTGGAACTTTTTTTTATGGTTTTTATAGTGAAATTGTTGAGTTTTCCTAACTTGGAACTTATTTAAATGGATTCTACAATGAAATTGTTGATTTTTTTAACTTGGAACTTTATTTTATGGTATTTAGAGTGAAATCGAAGAGTTTATTAACTTGGAAATGTTTTATGGTTTTTATAGTGAATTTGTTGAGTTTTTTTAATTGGAAATGTTTTATGGTTTTTATAGTGAATTTGTTGTGTTTTTTAACTTGGAAATTTTTTATGGATTTGTGAAATTATTGAGTTTTTTTAACTTGGATCTTTTTTTTATGGTTTTTATAGTGAAATTGTTGTGTTTTTTAACTCAGAGATATTTTTTAGATATTATAGTGAAAATGTTGAGGTTTTTTAACTTGGAACTTTTTTTATGGTTTTTATAGTGAAATTGTTGAGTTTTCTAACCTGGAACTTATTTAAATGGTTTTTACAGTGAAATTGTCGAGTTTATTTAACTTGGAACTTATTTAAATGGTTTTTAGAGTGAAATTGTTGAGTTTTTTTTAACTTGGAACTTTTTTTTATGGTTTTTATAGTGAAATTGTTGAGTTTTCCTAACTTGGAACTTATTTAAATGGATTCTACAATGAAATTGTTGATTTTTTTAACTTGGAACTTTATTTTATGGTATTTAGAGTGAAATCGAAGAGTTTATTAACTTGGAAATGTTTTATGGTTTTTATAGTGAATTTGTTGAGTTTTTTAAATTGGAAATGTTTTATGGTTTTTATAGTGAATTTGTTGAGTTTTTTAACTTGGAAATTTTTTATGGATTTGTGAAATTATTGAGTTTTTTTAACTTGGAACTTTTTTTTATTGTTTTTACAGTGAAATTGTTGTGTTTTCTAATTTGGAACTGATTTAAATGGTTTTTATAGTTAAATATTTGAGTTTTTTTTTCACTTGGAACTTTTTTTTAATGGTTTTTATAGTGAAATTGTTGAGTTTTTTTAAATTGGAACTTTTTTTTTATGATTTTTATTGTGAAATTGTTGAGTTTTTTTAAATTGGAACTTAAATAAATGGTTTTAATAGTGAAATTGTTGAGTTTTTTTAACTTGGATCTTTTTTATGGTTTTTATAGTGAATTTGATGAGTTTTTTTAACTTGGAACTTTATTTTATGGTATTTATAGTAAAATTGTAGAGTTTTTTATCTTGGAAATATTTTATGGTTTTTATAGTGAATTTGTTGAGTTTTTTGACTTGGAGATTTTATATGGATTAGTGAAATTGTTGAGTTTTTTTAACTTGGAACTTATTTAAATGGTTTTTAGAGTGAAATTGTTGTGTTTTTTAACTTGGAACTTTATTTTATGGTATTTATAGTGAAATTGAAGAGTTTTTTAACTTGGAAATATTTTATGGTTTTTATAGTGAATTTGTTGTGTTTTTTAATTTGGAAATTTTTTATGGATTTGTGAAATTATTGAGTTTTTTTAACTTGGATCTTTTTTTATGCTTTTTATAGTGAAATTGTTGTGTTTTTTAACTCAGAGATATTTTTTGGATATTATAGTGAAAATGTTGAGGTTTTTTAACTTGGAACTTTTTTTAAGGTTTTTATAGTGAAATTGTTGAGTTTTCTAACCTGGAACTTATTTAAATGGTTTTTACAGTGAAATTGTCGAGTTTATTTAACTTGGAACTTATTTAAATGGTTTTTAGAGTGAAATTGTTGAATTTTTTTTAACTTGGAACTTTTTTTTATGGTTTTTATAGTGAAATTGTTGAGTTTTTCTAACTTGGAACTTATTTAAATGGATTCTACAATGAAATTGTTGATTTTTTTAACTTGGAACTTTATTTTATGGTATTTAGAGTGAAATTGAAGATTTTATTAACTTGGAAATGTTTTATGGTTTTTATAGTAAATTTGTTGAGTTTTTTAAATTGGAAATGTTTTATGGTTTTTATAGTGAATTTGTTGAGTTTTTTAACTTGGAAATTTTTTATGGATTTGTGAAATTATTGAGTTTTTTTAACTTGGAACTTTTTTTATGGTTTTTATATTGAAATTGTTGTGTTTTCTAATTGGGAACTGGTTTAAATGGGTTTTATAGTTAAATATTTGAGTTTTTTTTCACTTGGAACTTTTTTTTAAAGTTTTTATAGTGAAATTGTTGAGTTTTTTTAACTTGGAACTTTTTTTTATGATATTTATTGTGAAATTGTTGAGTTTTTTTAACTTAGAACTTATTTAAATGGGTTTAATAGTGAAATTGTTGAGTTTTTTTAACTTGGATCTTTTTTATGGTTTTTATAGTGAATTTGTTGAGTTTTTTAACTTGGAACTTTATTTTATGGTATTTATAGTAAAATTGTAGAGTTTTTGAGCTTGTAAATATTTTAAGGGTTTTATAGTGAATTTGTTGAGTTTTTTGACTTGGAGATTTTTTATGGATTAGTGAAATTGTTGAGTTTTTTTAACTTGGAACTTATTTAAATGGTTTTTAGAGTGAAATTGTTGTGTTTTTTAACTTGGAACTTTATTTTATGGTATTTATAGTGAAATTGAAGAGTTTTTTAACTTGGAAATTTTTTATGGTTTTTATAGTGAATTTGTTGTGTTTTTTAACTTGGAAATTTTTTATGGATTTGTGAAATTATTGAGTTTTTTTAACTTGGATCTTTTTTTTATGGTTTTTATAGTGAAATTGTTGTGTTTTTTAACTCAGAGATATTTTTTGGATATTATAGTGAAAATGTTGAGGTTTTTTAACTTGGACCTTTTTTTATGGTTTTTATAGTGAAATTGTTGAGTTTTCTAACCTGGAATTTATTTAAATGGTTTTTACAGTGAAATTGTCGAGTTTATTTAACTTGGAACTTATTTAAATTGTTTTTAGAGTGAAATTGTTGAGTTTTTTTTTAACTTGGAATTTTTTTAATGGTTTTTATAGTGAAATTGTTGAGTTTTTCTAACTTGGAACTTATTTAAATGGATTCTACAATGAAATTGTTGAGTTTTTTTTAACTTGGAACTTTATTTTATGGTATTTAGAGTGAAATTGAAGAGTTTATTAACTTCGAAATGTTTTCTGGTTTTTATAGTGAATTTGTTGAGTTTTTTTAATTGGAAATGTTTTATGGTTTTTATAGTGAATTTGTTGTGTTTTTTAACTTGGAAATTTTTTATGGATTTGTGAAATTATTGAGTTTTTTTAACTTGGATCTTTTTTTTATGGTTTTTATAGTGAAATTGTTGTGTTTTTTAACTCAGAGATATTTTTTAGATATTATAGTGAAAATGTTGAGGTTTTTTAACTTGGAACTTTTTTTATGGTTTTTATAGTGAAATTGTTGAGTTTTCTAACCTGGAACTTATTTAAATGGTTTTTACAGTGAAATTGTCGAGTTTATTTAACTTGGAACTTATTTAAATGGTTTTTAGAGTGAAATTGTTGAGTTTTTTTTAACTTGGAACTTTTTTTTATGGTTTTTATAGTGAAATTGTTGAGTTTTTCTAACTTGGAACTTATTTAAATGGATTCTACAATGAAATTGTTGATTTTTTTAACTTGGAACTTTATTTTATGGTATTTAGAGTGAAATTGAAGAGTTTATTAACTTGGAAATGTTTTATGGTTTTTATAGTGAATTTGTTGAGTTTTTTAAATTGGAAATGTTTTATGGTTTTTATAGTGAATTTGTTGAGTTTTTTTTAACTTGGAAATTTTTTTTATGGTTTTTATAGTGAAATTGTTGAGTTTTTCTAACTTGGAACTTATTTAAATGGATTCTACAATGAAATTGTTGATTTTTTTAACTTGGAACTTTATTTTATGGTATTTAGAGTGAAATTGAAGATTTTATTAACTTGGAAATGTTTTATGGTTTTTATAGTGAATTTGTTGAGTTTTTTAAATTGGAAATGTTTTATGGTTTTTATAGTGAATTTGTTGAGTTTTTTAACTTGGAAATTTTTTATGGATTTGTGAAATTATTGAGTTTTTTTAACTTGGAACTTTTTTTATGGTTTTTATAGTGAAATTGTTGTGTTTTCTAATTGGGAACTGGTTTAAATGGGTTTTATAGTTAAATATTTGAGTTTTTTTTTACTTGGAACTTTTTTTTAAAGTTTTTATAGTGAAATTGTTGAGTTTTTTTAACTTGGAACTTTTTTTTATGATATTTATTGTGAAATTGTTGAGTTTTTTTAACTTAGAACTTATTTAAATGGGTTTAATAGTGAAATTGTTGAGTTTTTTTTAACTTGGATCTTTTTTATGGTTTTTATAGTGAATTTGTTGAGTTTTTTAACTTGGAACTTTATTTTATGGTATTTATAGTAAAATTGTAGAGTTTTTTAGCTTGGAAATATTTTAAGGGTTTTATAGTGAATTTGTTGAGTTTTTTGACTTGGAGATTTTATATGGATTAGTGAAATTGTTGAGTTTTTTTAACTTGGAACTTATTTAAATGGTTTTTAGAGTGAAATTGTTGTGTTTTTTAACTTGGAACTTTATTTTATGGTATTTATAGTGAAATTGAAGAGTTTTTTAACTTGGAAATATTTTATGGTTTTTATAGTGAATTTGTTGTGTTTTTTAATTTGGAAATTTTTTATGGATTTGTGAAATTATTGAGTTTTTTTAACTTGGATCTTTTTTTATGGTTTTTATAGTGAAATTGTTGTGTTTTTTAACTCAGAGATATTTTTTGGATATTATAGTGAAAATGTTGAGGTTTTTTAACTTGGAACTTTTTTTAAGGTTTTTATAGTGAAATTGTTGAGTTTTCTAACCTGGAACTTATTTAAATGGTTTTTACAGTGAAATTGTCGAGTTTATTTAACTTGGAACTTATTTAAATGGTTTTTAGAGTGAAATTGTTGAGTTTTTTTTAACTTGGAACTTTTTTTTATGGTTTTTATAGTGAAATTGTTGAGTTTTTCTAACTTGGAACTTATTTAAATGGATTCTACAATGAAATTGTTGATTTTTTTAACTTGGAACTTTATTTTATGGTATTTAGAGTGAAATTGAAGAGTTTATTAACTTGGAAATGTTTTATGGTTTTTATAGTGAATTTGTTGAGTTTTTTAAATTGGAAATGTTTTATGGTTTTTATAGTGAATTTGTTGAGTTTTTTTTAACTTGGAAATTTTTTTTATGGTTTTTATAGTGAAATTGTTGAGTTTTTCTAACTTGGAACTTATTTAAATGGATTCTACAATGAAATTGTTGATTTTTTTAACTTGGAACTTTATTTTATGGTATTTAGAGTGAAATTGAAGATTTTATTAACTTGGAAATGTTTTATGGTTTTTATAGTGAATTTGTTGAGTTTTTTAAATTGGAAATGTTTTATGGTTTTTATAGTGAATTTGTTGAGTTTTTTAACTTGGAAATTTTTTATGGATTTGTGAAATTATTGAGTTTTTTTAACTTGGAACTTTTTTTATGGTTTTTATAGTGAAATTGTTGTGTTTTCTAATTGGGAACTGGTTTAAATGGGTTTTATAGTTAAATATTTGAGTTTTTTTTCATTTGGAACTTTTTTTTAAAGTTTTTATAGTGAAATTGTTGAGTTTTTTTAACTTGGAACTTTTTTTTATGATATTTATTGTGAAATTGTTGAGTTTTTTTAACTTAGAACTTATTTAAATGGGTTTAATAGTGAAATTGTTGAGTTTTTTTTAACTTGGATCTTTTTTATGGTTTTTATAGTGAATTTGTTGAGTTTTTTAACTTGGAACTTTATTTTATGGTATTTATAGTAAAATTGTAGAGTTTTTTAGCTTGGAAATATTTTAAGGGTTTTATAGTGAATTTGTTGAGTTTTTTGACTTGGAGATTTTTTATGGATTAGTGAAATTGTTGAGTTTTTTTAACTTGGAACTTATTTAAATGGTTTTTAGAGTGAAATTGTTGTGTTTTTTAACTTGGAACTTTATTTTATGGTATTTATAGTGAAATTGAAGAGTTTTTTAACTTGGAAATATTTTATGGTTTTTATAGTGAATTTGTTGTGTTTTTTAACTTGGAAATTTTTTATGGATTTGTGAAATTATTGAGTTTTTTTAACTTGGATCTTTTTTTTATGGTTTTTATAGTGAAATTGTTGTGTTTTTTAACTCAGAGATATTTTTTGGATATTATAGTGAAAATGTTGAGGTTTTTTAACTTGGACCTTTTTTTATGGTTTTTATAGTGAAATTGTTGAGTTTTCTAACCTGGAATTTATTTAAATGGTTTTTACAGTGAAATTGTCGAGTTTATTTAACTTGGAACTTATTTAAATGGTTTTTAGAGTGAAATTGTTGAGTTTTTTTTTAACTTGGAATTTTTTTTATGGTTTTTATAGTGAAATTGTTGAGTTTTTCTAACTTGGAACTTATTTAAATGGATTCTACAATGAAATTGTTGAGTTTTTTTTAACTTGGAACTTTATTTTATGGTATTTAGAGTGAAATTGAAGAGTTTATTAACTTCGAAATGTTTTCTGGTTTTTATAGTGAATTTGTTGAGTTTTTTTAATTGGAAATGTTTTATGGTTTTTATAGTGAATTTGTTGTGTTTTTTAACTTGGAAATTTTTTATGGATTTGTGAAATTATTGAGTTTTTTTAACTTGGATCTTTTTTTTATGGTTTTTATAGTGAAATTGTTGTGTTTTTTAACTCAGAGATATTTTTTAGATATTATAGTGAAAATGTTGAGGTTTTTTAACTTGGAACTTTTTTTATGGTTTTTATAGTGAAATTGTTGAGTTTTCTAACCTGGAACTTATTTAAATGGTTTTTACAGTGAAATTGTCGAGTTTATTTAACTTGGAACTTATTTAAATGGTTTTTAGAGTGAAAATGTTGAGTTTTTTTTAACTTGGAACTTTTTTTTATGGTTTTTATAGTGAAATTGTTGAGTTTTTCTAACTTGGAACTTATTTAAATGGATTCTACAATGAAATTGTTGATTTTTTTAACTTGGAACTTTATTTTATGGTATTTAGAGTGAAATTGAAGAGTTTATTAACTTGGAAATGTTTTATGGTTTTTATAGTGAATTTCTTGAGTTTTTTAAATTGGAAATGTTTTATGGTTTTTATAGTGAATTTGTTGAGTTTTTTTTAACTTGGAAATTTTTTTTATGGTTTTTATAGTGAAATTGTTGAGTTTTTCTAACTTGGAACTTATTTAAATGGATTCTACAATGAAATTGTTGATTTTTTTAACTTGGAACTTTATTTTATGGTATTTAGAGTGAAATTGAAGAGTTTATTAACTTGGAAATGTTTTATGGTTTTTATAGTGAATTTCTTGAGTTTTTTAAATTGGAAATGTTTTATGGTTTTTATAGTGAAATTGTTGAGTTTTTTTTAACTTGGAACTTTTTTTTATGGTTTTTATAGTGAAATTGTTGAGTTTTTCTAACTTGGAACTTATTTAAATGGATTCTACAATGAAATTGTTTATTTTTTTAACTTGGAACTTTATTTTATGGTATTTAGAGTGAAATTGAAGAGTTTATTAACTTGGAAATGTTTTATGGTTTTTATAGTGAATTTGTTGAGTTTTTTAAATTGGAAATGTTTTATGGTTTTTATAGTGAATTTGTTGAGTTTTTTAACTTGGAAATTTTTTATGGATTTGTGAAATTATTGAGTTTTTTTAACTTGGAACTTTTTTTTATGGTTTTTACAGTGAAATTGTTGTGTTTTCTAATTTGGAACTGATTTAAATGGTTTTTATAGTTAAATATTTGAGTTTTTTTTCACTTGGAACTTTTTTTTTATGGTTTTTATAGTGAAATTGTTGAGTTTTTTTAAATTGGAACTTTTTTTTTATGATTTTTATTGTGAAATTGTTGAGTTTTTTTAAATTGGAACTTAAATAAATGGTTTTAATAGTGAATTTGTTGAGTTTTTTAACTTGGAACTTTATTTTATGGTATTTATAGTAAAATTGTAGAGTTTTTTAGCTTGGAAATATTTTATGGTTTTTATAGTGAATTTGTTGAGTTTTTTGACTTGGAGATTTTTTATGGATTAGTGAAATTGTTGAGTTTTTTTAACTTGGAACTTATTTAAATGGTTTTTAGAGTGAAATTGTTGTGTTTTTTAACTTGGAACTTTATTTTATGGTATTTATAGTGAAATTGAAGAGTTTTTTAACTTGGAAATATTTTATGGTTTTTATAGTGAATTTGTTGAGTTTTTTGACTTGGAGATTTTATATGGATTAGTGAAATTGTTGAGTTTTTTTAACTTGGAACTTATTTAAATGGTTTTTAGAGTGAAATTGTTGTGTTTTTTAACTTGGAACTTTATTTTATGGTATTTATAGTGAAATTGAAGAGTTTTTTTATCTTGGAAATATTTTATGGTTTTTATAGTGAATTTGTTGTGTTTTTTTAACTCAGAGATTTTTTTTGGATATTATAGTGAAAATGTTGAGGTTTTTTTAACTTGGAACTTTTTTTATGGTTTTTATAGTGAAATTGTTGAGTTTCCTAACCTGGAACTTATTTAAATGGTTTTTACAGTGAAATTGTCGAGTTTATTTAACTTGGAACTTATTTAAATGGTTTTTAGAGTGAAATTGTTGAGGTTTTTTTAACTTGGAATTTTTTTTATGGTTTTTATAGTGAAATTGTTGAGTTTTTCTAACTTGGAACTTATTTAAATGGATTCTACAATGAAATTGTTGAGTTTTTTAACTTGGAACTTTATTTTATGGTATTTAGAGTAAAATTGAAGAGTTTATTAACTTGGAAATGTTTTATGGTTTTTATAGTGAATTTGTTGAGTTTAGTAAATTGGAAATGTTTTATGGTTTTTATAGTGAATTTGTTGAGTTTTTTAACTTGGAAATTTTTTATGGATTTGTGAAATTATTGAGTTTTTTTAACTTGGAACTTTTTTTTATGGTTTTTACAGTGAAATTGTTGTGTTTTCTAATTGGGAACTGGTTTAAATGGGTTTTATAGTTAAATATTTGAGTTTTTTTTCACTTGGAACTTTTTTTTATGGTTTTTATAGTGAAATTGTTGAGTTTTTTTAACTTGGAACTTTTTTTTATGATATTTATTGTGAAATTGTTGAGTTTTTTTAACTTAGAACTTATTTAAATGGGTTTAATAGTGAAATTGTTGAGTTTTTTTAACTTGGATCTTTTTTATGGTTTTTATAGTGAATTTGTTGAGTTTTTTAACTTGGAACTTTATTTTATGGTATTTATAGTAAAATTGTAGAGTTTTTTAGCTTGGAAATATTTTATGGGTTTTATAGTGAATTTGTTGAGTTTTTTGACTTGGAGATTTTTTATGGATTAGTGAAATTGTTGAGTTTTTTTAACTTGGAACTTATTTAAATGGTTTTTAGAGTGAAATTGTTGTGTTTTTTAACTTGGAACTTTATTTTATGGTATTTAGAGTAAAATTGAAGAGTTTATTAACTTGGAAATGTTTTATGGTTTTTATAGTGAATTTGTTGAGTTTTTTAACTTGGAAATATTTTATGGATTTGTGAAATTATTGAGTTTTTTTAACTTGGATCTTTTTTTTATGGTTTTTATAGTGAAATTGTTGTGTTTTTTAACTCAGAGATATTTTTTGGATATTATAGTGAAAATGTTGAGGTTTTTTAACTTGGAACTTTTTTTATGGTTTTTATAGTGAAATTGTTGAGTTTTCTAACCTGGAACTTATTTAAATGGTTTTTACAGTGAAATTGTCGAGTTTATTTAACTTGGAACTTATTTAAATGGTTTTTAGAGTGAAATTGTTGAGTTTTTTTTAACTTGGAACTTTTTTTTTATGGTTTTTATAGTGAAATTGTTGAGTTTTTCTAACTTGGAACTTATTTAAATGGATTCTACAATGAAATTGTTGATTTTTTTAACTTGGAACTTTATTTTATGGTATTTAGAGTGAAATTGAAGAGTTTATTAACTTGGAAATGTTTTATGGTTTTTATAGTGAATTTGTTGAGTTTTTTAAATTGGAAATGTTTTATGGTTTTTATAGTGAATTTGTTGAGTTTTTTAACTTGGAAATTTTTTATGGATTTGTGAAATTATTGAGTTTTTTTAACTTGGAACTTTTTTTTATGGTTTTTACAGTGAAATTGTTGTGTTTTCTAATTTGGAACTGATTTAAATGGTTTTTATAGTTAAATATTTGAGTTTTTTTTTCACTTGGAACTTTTTATTTATGGTTTTTATAGTGAAATTGTTGAGTTTTTTTAAATTGGAACTTTTTTTTTATGATTTTTATTGTGAAATTGTTGAGTTTTTTTAAATTGGAACTTAAATAAATGGTTTTAATAGTGAAATTGTTGAGTTTTTTTAACTTGGATCTTTTTTATGGTTTTTATAGTGAATTTGATGAGTTTTTTAACTTGGAACTTTATTTTATGTTATTTATAGTAAAATTGTAGAGTTTTTTAGCTTGGAAATATTTTATGGTTTTTATAGTGAATTTGTTGAGTTTTTTGACTTGGAGATTTTATATGGATTAGTGAAATTGTTGAGTTTTTTTAACTTGGAACTTATTTAAATGGTTTTTAGAGTGAAATTGTTGTGTTTTTTAACTTGGAACTTTATTTTATGGTATTTATAGTGAAATTGAAGAGTTTTTTATCTTGGAAATATTTTATGGTTTTTATAGTGAAATTGTTGTGTTTTTTAACTCAGAGATTTTTTTGGGATATTATAGTGAAAATGTTGAGGTTTTTTAACTAGGAATTTTTTTTATGGTTTTTATAGTGAAATTGTTGAGTTTTCTAACCTGGAACTTATTTAAATGGTTTTTACAGTGAAATTGTCGAGTTTATTTAACTTGGAACTTATTTAAATGGTTTTTAGAGTGGAATTGTTGAGTTTGTTTTAACTTGGAATTTTTTTTATGGTTTTTATAGTGAAATTAATGAGTTTTTCTAACTTGGAACTTATTTAAATGGATTCTACAATGAAATTGTTGAGTTTTTAAACTTGGAACTTTATTTTATGGTATTTAGAGTGAAATTGAAGAGTTTATTAACTTGGAAATGTTTTATGGTTTTTATAGTGAATTTGTTGAGTTTTTTAAATTGGAAATGTTTTATGGTTTTTATAGTGAATTTGTTGAGTTTTTTAACTTGGAAATTTTTTATGGATTTGTGAAATTATTGAGTTTTTTTAACTTGGAACTTTTTTTATGGTTTTTATAGTGAAATTGTTGTGTTTTCTAATTGGGAACTGGTTTAAATGGTTTTTATAGTTAAATATTTGAGTTTTTTTTCACTTGGAACTTTTTTTTATGGTTTTTATAGTGAAATTGTTGAGTTTTTTTAACTTGGAACTTTTTTTTATGATATTTATTGTGAAATTGTTGAGTTTTTTTAACTTAGAACTTATTTAAATGGGTTTAATAGTGAAATTGTTGAGTTTTTTTTAACTTGGATCTTTTTTATGGTTTTTATAGTGACTTTGTTGAGTTTTTTAACTTGGAACTTTATTTTATGGTATTTATAGTAAAATTGTAGAGTTTTTTAGCTTGGAAATATTTTATGGTTTTTATAGTGAATTTGTTGAGTTTTTTGACTTGGAGATTTTTTATGGATTAGTGAAATTGTTGAGTTTTTTTAACTTGGAACTTATTTAAATGATTTTTAGAGTGAAATTGTTGTGTTTTTTAACTTGGAACTTTATTTTATGGTATTTAGAGTGAAATTGTTGAGTTTTTTTTAATTTGGAATTTTTTTTATGGTTTTTATAGTGAAATTGTTGAGATTTTCTAACTTGGAACTTATTTAAATGGATTCTACAATGAAATTAATGAGTTTTTTTAACTTGGATCTTTTTTTTTATGGTTTTTATAGTGAAATTGTTGTGTTTTTTAACTCAGAGATATTTTTTGGATATTATAGTGAAAATGTTGAGGTTTTTTAACTTGGAACTTTTTTTATGGTTTTTATAGTGAAATTGTTGAGTTTTCTAACCTGGAATTTATTTAAATGGTTTTTACAGTGAAATTGTCGAGTTTATTTAACTTGGAACTTATTTAAATGGTTTTTAGAGTGAAATTGTTGAGTTTGTTTTAACTTGGAACTTTTTTTTATGGTTTTTATAGTGAAACTGTTGAGTTTTTCTAACTTGGAACTTATTTAAATGGATTCTACAATTAAATTGTTGGATTTTTTAACTTGGAACTTTATTTTATGGTATTTAGAGTGAAATTGAAGAGTTTATTAACTTGGAAATGTTTTATGGTTTTTATAGTGAATTTGTTGAGTTTTTAAATTGGAAATGTTTTATGGTTTTTATAGTGAATTTGTTGAGTTTTTTAACTTGGAAATTTTTTATGGATTTGTGAAATTATTGAGTTTTTTTAACTTGGAACTTTTTTTATGGTTTTTATAGTGAAATTGTTGTGTTTTCTAATTTGGAACTGGTTTAAATGGTTTTTATAGTTAAATATTTGAGTTTTTTTTCACTTGGAACTTTTTTTTATGGTTTTTATAATGAAATTGTTGAGTTTTTTTAAATTGGAACTTTTTTTTTATGATATTTATTGTGAAATTTTTGAGTTTTTTTAACTTGGAACTTATTTAAATGGGTTTAATAGTGAAATTGTTGAGTTTTTTTAACTTGGATCTTTTTTATGGTTTTTATAGTGAATTTGTTGAGTTTTTTAACTTGGAACTTTATTTTATGGTATTTATAGTAAAATTGTAGAGTTTTTTTAGCTTGGATTTATTTTATGGTTTTTATAGTGAATTTGTTGAGTTTTTTGACTTGGAGATTTTTTATGGATTAGTGAAATTGTTGAGTTTTTTTAACTTGGAACTTATTTAAATGGTTTTTAGAGTGAAATTGTTGTGTTTTTTAACTTGGAACTTTATTTTATGGTATTTATAGTGAAATTGAAGAGTTTTTTAACTTGGAAATATTTTATGGTTTTTATAGTGAATTTGTGTTGTTTTTTAACTTGGAAATTTTTTATGGACTTGTGAAATTATTGAGTTTTTTTAACTTGGATCTTTTTTTTATGGTTTTTATAGTGAAATTGTTGTGTTTTTTAACTCAGAGATATTTTTTGGATATTATAGTGAAAATGTTGAGGTTTTTTAACTTGGAACTTTTTTTATGGTTTTTATAGTGAAATTGTTGAGTTTTCTAACCTGGAATTTATTTAAATGGTTTTTACAGTGAAATTGTCGAGTTTATTTAACTTGGAACTTATTTAAATGGTTTTTAGAGTGAAATTGTTGAGTTTTTTTTTAACTTGGAATTTTTTTTATGGTTTTTATAGTGAAATTGTTGAGTTTTTCTAACTTGGAACTTATTTAAATGGATTCTACAATGAAATTGTTGAGTTTTTTTAACTTGGAACTTTATTTTATGGTATTTAGAGTGAAATTGAAGAGTTTATTAACTTCGAAATGTTTTCTGGTTTTTATAGTGAATTTGTTGAGTTTTTTAAATTGGAAATGTTTTATGGTTTTTATAGTGAATTTGTTGTGTTTTTTAACTTGGAAATTTTTTATGGATTTGTGAAATTATTGAGTTTTTTTAACTTGGATCTTTTTTTTATGCTTTTTATAGTGAAATTGTTGTGTTTTTTAACTCAGAGATATTTTTTAGATATTATAGTGAAAATGTTGAGGTTTTTTAACTTGGAACTTTTTTTATGGTTTTTATAGTGAAATTGTTGAGTTTTCTAACCTGGAACTTATTTAAATGGTTTTTACAGTGAAATTGTCGAGTTTATTTAACTTGGAACTTATTTAAATGGTTTTTATCGTGAAATTGTTGAGTTTTTTTTAACTTGGAACTTTTTTTTATGGTTTTTATAGTGAAATTGTTGAGTTTTCCTAACTTGGAACTTATTTAAATGGATTCTACAATGAAATTGTTGATTTTTTTAACTTGGAACTTTATTTTATGGTATTTAGAGTGAAATCGAAGAGTTTATTAACTTGGAAATGTTTTATGGTTTTTATAGTGAATTTGTTGAGTTTTTTTAATTGGAAATGTTTTATGGTTTTTATAGTGAATTTGTTGTGTTTTTTAACTTGGAAATTTTTTATGGATTTGTGAAATTATTGAGTTTTTTTAACTTGGATCTTTTTTTTATGGTTTTTATAGTGAAATTGTTGTGTTTTTTAACTCAGAGATATTTTTTAGATATTATAGTGAAAATGTTGAGGTTTTTTAACTTGGAACTTTTTTTATGGTTTTTATAGTGAAATTGTTGAGTTTTCTAACCTGGAACTTATTTAAATGGTTTTTACAGTGAAATTGTCGAGTTTATTTAACTTGGAACTTATTTAAATGGTTTTTAGAGTGAAATTGTTGAGTTTTTTTTAACTTGGAACTTTTTTTTATGGTTTTTATAGTGAAATTGTTGAGTTTTCCTAACTTGGAACTTATTTAAATGGATTCTACAATGAAATTGTTGATTTTTTTAACTTGGAACTTTATTTTATGGTATTTAGAGTGAAATCGAAGAGTTTATTAACTTGGAAATGTTTTATGGTTTTTATAGTGAATTTGTTGAGTTTTTTAAATTGGAAATGTTTTATGGTTTTTATAGTGAATTTGTTGAGTTTTTTAACTTGGAAATTTTTTATGGATTTGTGAAATTATTGAGTTTTTTTAACTTGGAACTTTTTTTTATTGTTTTTACAGTGAAATTGTTGTGTTTTCTAATTTGGAACTGATTTAAATGGTTTTTATAGTTAAATATTTGAGTTTTTTTTTCACTTGGAACTTTTTTTTAATGGTTTTTATAGTGAAATTGTTGAGTTTTTTTAAATTGGAACTTTTTTTTTATGATTTTTATTGTGAAATTGTTGAGTTTTTTTAAATTGGAACTTAAATAAATGGTTTTAATAGTGAAATTGTTGAGTTTTTTTAACTTGGATCTTTTTTATGGTTTTTATAGTGAATTTGATGAGTTTTTTTAACTTGGAACTTTATTTTATGGTATTTATAGTAAAATTGTAGAGTTTTTTATCTTGGAAATATTTTATGGTTTTTATAGTGAATTTGTTGAGTTTTTTGACTTGGAGATTTTATATGGATTAGTGAAATTGTTGAGTTTTTTTAACTTGGAACTTATTTAAATGGTTTTTAGAGTGAAATTGTTGTGTTTTTTAACTTGGAACTTTATTTTATGGTATTTATAGTGAAATTGAAGAGTTTTTTAACTTGGAAATATTTTATGGTTTTTATAGTGAATTTGTTGTGTTTTTTAATTTGGAAATTTTTTATGGATTTGTGAAATTATTGAGTTTTTTTAACTTGGATCTTTTTTTATGCTTTTTATAGTGAAATTGTTGTGTTTTTTAACTCAGAGATATTTTTTGGATATTATAGTGAAAATGTTGAGGTTTTTTAACTTGGAACTTTTTTTAAGGTTTTTATAGTGAAATTGTTGAGTTTTCTAACCTGGAACTTATTTAAATGGTTTTTACAGTGAAATTGTCGAGTTTATTTAACTTGGAACTTATTTAAATGGTTTTTAGAGTGAAATTGTTGAATTTTTTTTAACTTGGAACTTTTTTTTATGGTTTTTATAGTGAAATTGTTGAGTTTTTCTAACTTGGAACTTATTTAAATGGATTCTACAATGAAATTGTTGATTTTTTTAACTTGGAACTTTATTTTATGGTATTTAGAGTGAAATTGAAGATTTTATTAACTTGGAAATGTTTTATGGTTTTTATAGTAAATTTGTTGAGTTTTTTAAATTGGAAATGTTTTATGGTTTTTATAGTGAATTTGTTGAGTTTTTTAACTTGGAAATTTTTTATGGATTTGTGAAATTATTGAGTTTTTTTAACTTGGAACTTTTTTTATGGTTTTTATATTGAAATTGTTGTGTTTTCTAATTGGGAACTGGTTTAAATGGGTTTTATAGTTAAATATTTGAGTTTTTTTTCACTTGGAACTTTTTTTTAAAGTTTTTATAGTGAAATTGTTGAGTTTTTTTAACTTGGAACTTTTTTTTATGATATTTATTGTGAAATTGTTGAGTTTTTTTAACTTAGAACTTATTTAAATGGGTTTAATAGTGAAATTGTTGAGTTTTTTTAACTTGGATCTTTTTTATGGTTTTTATAGTGAATTTGTTGAGTTTTTTAACTTGGAACTTTATTTTATGGTATTTATAGTAAAATTGTAGAGTTTTTGAGCTTGTAAATATTTTAAGGGTTTTATAGTGAATTTGTTGAGTTTTTTGACTTGGAGATTTTTTATGGATTAGTGAAATTGTTGAGTTTTTTTAACTTGGAACTTATTTAAATGGTTTTTAGAGTGAAATTGTTGTGTTTTTTAACTTGGAACTTTATTTTATGGTATTTATAGTGAAATTGAAGAGTTTTTTAACTTGGAAATTTTTTATGGTTTTTATAGTGAATTTGTTGTGTTTTTTAACTTGGAAATTTTTTATGGATTTGTGAAATTATTGAGTTTTTTTAACTTGGATCTTTTTTTTATGGTTTTTATAGTGAAATTGTTGTGTTTTTTAACTCAGAGATATTTTTTGGATATTATAGTGAAAATGTTGAGGTTTTTTAACTTGGACCTTTTTTTATGGTTTTTATAGTGAAATTGTTGAGTTTTCTAACCTGGAATTTATTTAAATGGTTTTTACAGTGAAATTGTCGAGTTTATTTAACTTGGAACTTATTTAAATTGTTTTTAGAGTGAAATTGTTGAGTTTTTTTTTAACTTGGAATTTTTTTAATGGTTTTTATAGTGAAATTGTTGAGTTTTTCTAACTTGGAACTTATTTAAATGGATTCTACAATGAAATTGTTGAGTTTTTTTTAACTTGGAACTTTATTTTATGGTATTTAGAGTGAAATTGAAGAGTTTATTAACTTCGAAATGTTTTCTGGTTTTTATAGTGAATTTGTTGAGTTTTTTTAATTGGAAATGTTTTATGGTTTTTATAGTGAATTTGTTGTGTTTTTTAACTTGGAAATTTTTTATGGATTTGTGAAATTATTGAGTTTTTTTAACTTGGATCTTTTTTTTATGGTTTTTATAGTGAAATTGTTGTGTTTTTTAACTCAGAGATATTTTTTAGATATTATAGTGAAAATGTTGAGGTTTTTTAACTTGGAACTTTTTTTATGGTTTTTATAGTGAAATTGTTGAGTTTTCTAACCTGGAACTTATTTAAATGGTTTTTACAGTGAAATTGTCGAGTTTATTTAACTTGGAACTTATTTAAATGGTTTTTAGAGTGAAATTGTTGAGTTTTTTTTAACTTGGAACTTTTTTTTATGGTTTTTATAGTGAAATTGTTGAGTTTTTCTAACTTGGAACTTATTTAAATGGATTCTACAATGAAATTGTTGATTTTTTTAACTTGGAACTTTATTTTATGGTATTTAGAGTGAAATTGAAGAGTTTATTAACTTGGAAATGTTTTATGGTTTTTATAGTGAATTTGTTGAGTTTTTTAAATTGGAAATGTTTTATGGTTTTTATAGTGAATTTGTTGAGTTTTTTTTAACTTGGAATTTTTTTTTATGGTTTTTATAGTGAAATTGTTGAGTTTTTCTAACTTGGAACTTATTTAAATGGATTCTACAATGAAATTGTTGATTTTTTTAACTTGGAACTTTATTTTATGGTATTTAGAGTGAAATTGAAGATTTTATTAACTTGGAAATGTTTTATGGTTTTTATAGTGAATTTGTTGAGTTTTTTAAATTGGAAATGTTTTATGGTTTTTATAGTGAATTTGTTGAGTTTTTTAACTTGGAAATTTTTTATGGATTTGTGAAATTATTGAGTTTTTTTAACTTGGAACTTTTTTTATGGTTTTTATAGTGAAATTGTTGTGTTTTCTAATTGGGAACTGGTTTAAATGGGTTTTATAGTTAAATATTTGAGTTTTTTTTTACTTGGAACTTTTTTTTAAAGTTTTTATAGTGAAATTGTTGAGTTTTTTTAACTTGGAACTTTTTTTTATGATATTTATTGTGAAATTGTTGAGTTTTTTTAACTTAGAACTTATTTAAATGGGTTTAATAGTGAAATTGTTGAGTTTTTTTTAACTTGGATCTTTTTTATGGTTTTTATAGTGAATTTGTTGAGTTTTTTAACTTGGAACTTTATTTTATGGTATTTATAGTAAAATTGTAGAGTTTTTTAGCTTGGAAATATTTTAAGGGTTTTATAGTGAATTTGTTGAGTTTTTTGACTTGGAGATTTTATATGGATTAGTGAAATTGTTGAGTTTTTTTAACTTGGAACTTATTTAAATGGTTTTTAGAGTGAAATTGTTGTGTTTTTTAACTTGGAACTTTATTTTATGGTATTTATAGTGAAATTGAAGAGTTTTTTAACTTGGAAATATTTTATGGTTTTTATAGTGAATTTGTTGTGTTTTTTAATTTGGAAATTTTTTATGGATTTGTGAAATTATTGAGTTTTTTTAACTTGGATCTTTTTTTATGGTTTTTATAGTGAAATTGTTGTGTTTTTTAACTCAGAGATATTTTTTGGATATTATAGTGAAAATGTTGAGGTTTTTTAACTTGGAACTTTTTTTAAGGTTTTTATAGTGAAATTGTTGAGTTTTCTAACCTGGAACTTATTTAAATGGTTTTTACAGTGAAATTGTCGAGTTTATTTAACTTGGAACTTATTTAAATGGTTTTTAGAGTGAAATTGTTGAGTTTTTTTTAACTTGGAACTTTTTTTTATGGTTTTTATAGTGAAATTGTTGAGTTTTTCTAACTTGGAACTTATTTAAATGGATTCTACAATGAAATTGTTGATTTTTTTAACTTGGAACTTTATTTTATGGTATTTAGAGTGAAATTGAAGAGTTTATTAACTTGGAAATGTTTTATGGTTTTTATAGTGAATTTGTTGAGTTTTTTAAATTGGAAATGTTTTATGGTTTTTATAGTGAATTTGTTGAGTTTTTTTTAACTTGGAAATTTTTTTTATGGTTTTTATAGTGAAATTGTTGAGTTTTTCTAACTTGGAACTTATTTAAATGGATTCTACAATGAAATTGTTGATTTTTTTAACTTGGAACTTTATTTTATGGTATTTAGAGTGAAATTGAAGATTTTATTAACTTGGAAATGTTTTATGGTTTTTATAGTGAATTTGTTGAGTTTTTTAAATTGGAAATGTTTTATGGTTTTTATAGTGAATTTGTTGAGTTTTTTAACTTGGAAATTTTTTATGGATTTGTGAAATTATTGAGTTTTTTTAACTTGGAACTTTTTTTATGGTTTTTATAGTGAAATTGTTGTGTTTTCTAATTGGGAACTGGTTTAAATGGGTTTTATAGTTAAATATTTGAGTTTTTTTTCATTTGGAACTTTTTTTTAAAGTTTTTATAGTGAAATTGTTGAGTTTTTTTAACTTGGAACTTTTTTTTATGATATTTATTGTGAAATTGTTGAGTTTTTTTAACTTAGAACTTATTTAAATGGGTTTAATAGTGAAATTGTTGAGTTTTTTTTAACTTGGATCTTTTTTATGGTTTTTATAGTGAATTTGTTGAGTTTTTTAACTTGGAACTTTATTTTATGGTATTTATAGTAAAATTGTAGAGTTTTTTAGCTTGGAAATATTTTAAGGGTTTTATAGTGAATTTGTTGAGTTTTTTGACTTGGAGATTTTTTATGGATTAGTGAAATTGTTGAGTTTTTTTAACTTGGAACTTATTTAAATGGTTTTTAGAGTGAAATTGTTGTGTTTTTTAACTTGGAACTTTATTTTATGGTATTTATAGTGAAATTGAAGAGTTTTTTAACTTGGAAATATTTTATGGTTTTTATAGTGAATTTGTTGTGTTTTTTAACTTGGAAATTTTTTATGGATTTGTGAAATTATTGAGTTTTTTTAACTTGGATCTTTTTTTTATGGTTTTTATAGTGAAATTGTTGTGTTTTTTAACTCAGAGATATTTTTTGGATATTATAGTGAAAATGTTGAGGTTTTTTAACTTGGACCTTTTTTTATGGTTTTTATAGTGAAATTGTTGAGTTTTCTAACCTGGAATTTATTTAAATGGTTTTTACAGTGAAATTGTCGAGTTTATTTAACTTGGAACTTATTTAAATGGTTTTTAGAGTGAAATTGTTGAGTTTTTTTTTAACTTGGAATTTTTTTTATGGTTTTTATAGTGAAATTGTTGAGTTTTTCTAACTTGGAACTTATTTAAATGGATTCTACAATGAAATTGTTGAGTTTTTTTTAACTTGGAACTTTATTTTATGGTATTTAGAGTGAAATTGAAGAGTTTATTAACTTCGAAATGTTTTCTGGTTTTTATAGTGAATTTGTTGAGTTTTTTTAATTGGAAATGTTTTATGGTTTTTATAGTGAATTTGTTGTGTTTTTTAACTTGGAAATTTTTTATGGATTTGTGAAATTATTGAGTTTTTTTAACTTGGATCTTTTTTTTATGGTTTTTATAGTGAAATTGTTGTGTTTTTTAACTCAGAGATATTTTTTAGATATTATAGTGAAAATGTTGAGGTTTTTTAACTTGGAACTTTTTTTATGGTTTTTATAGTGAAATTGTTGAGTTTTCTAACCTGGAACTTATTTAAATGGTTTTTACAGTGAAATTGTCGAGTTTATTTAACTTGGAACTTATTTAAATGGTTTTTAGAGTGAAAATGTTGAGTTTTTTTTAACTTGGAACTTTTTTTTATGGTTTTTATAGTGAAATTGTTGAGTTTTTCTAACTTGGAACTTATTTAAATGGATTCTACAATGAAATTGTTGATTTTTTTAACTTGGAACTTTATTTTATGGTATTTAGAGTGAAATTGAAGAGTTTATTAACTTGGAAATGTTTTATGGTTTTTATAGTGAATTTCTTGAGTTTTTTAAATTGGAAATGTTTTATGGTTTTTATAGTGAATTTGTTGAGTTTTTTTTAACTTGGAAATTTTTTTTATGGTTTTTATAGTGAAATTGTTGAGTTTTTCTAACTTGGAACTTATTTAAATGGATTCTACAATGAAATTGTTGATTTTTTTAACTTGGAACTTTATTTTATGGTATTTAGAGTGAAATTGAAGATTTTATTAACTTGGAAATGTTTTATGGTTTTTATAGTGAATTTGTTGAGTTTTTTAAATTGGAAATGTTTTATGGTTTTTATAGTGAATTTGTTGAGTTTTTTAACTTGGAAATTTTTTATGGATTTGTGAAATTATTGAGTTTTTTTAACTTGGAACTTTTTTTATGGTTTTTATAGTGAAATTGTTGTGTTTTCTAATTGGGAACTGGTTTAAATGGGTTTTATAGTTAAATATTTGAGTTTTTTTTCACTTGGAACTTTTTTTTAAAGTTTTTATAGTGAAATTGTTGAGTTTTTTTAACTTGGAATTTTTTTTTATGATATTTATTGTGAAATTGTTGAGTTTTTTTAACTTAGAACTTATTTAAATGGGTTTAATAGTGAAATTGTTGAGTTTTTTTTAACTTGGATCTTTTTTATGGTTTTTATAGTGAATTTGTTGAGTTTTTTAACTTGGAACTTTATTTTATGGTATTTATAGTAAAATTGTAGAGTTTTTTAGCTTGGAAATATTTTAAGGGTTTTATAGTGAATTTGTTGAGTTTTTTGACTTGGAGATTTTATATGGATTAGTGAAATTGTTGAGTTTTTTTAACTTGGAACTTATTTAAATGGTTTTTAGAGTGAAATTGTTGTGTTTTTTAACTTGGAACTTTATTTTATGGTATTTATAGTGAAATTGAAGAGTTTTTTAACTTGGAAATATTTTATGGTTTTTATAGTGAATTTGTTGTGTTTTTTAATTTGGAAATTTTTTATGGATTTGTGAAATTATTGAGTTTTTTTAACTTGGATCTTTTTTTATGGTTTTTATAGTGAAATTGTTGTGTTTTTTAACTCAGAGATATTTTTTGGATATTATAGTGAAAATGTTGAGGTTTTTTAACTTGGAACTTTTTTTAAGGTTTTTATAGTGAAATTGTTGAGTTTTCTAACCTGGAACTTATTTAAATGGTTTTTACAGTGAAATTGTCGAGTTTATTTAACTTGGAACTTATTTAAATGGTTTTTAGAGTGAAATTGTTGAGTTTTTTTTAACTTGGAACTTTTTTTTATGGTTTTTATAGTGAAATTGTTGAGTTTTTCTAACTTGGAACTTATTTAAATGGATTCTACAATGAAATTGTTGATTTTTTTAACTTGGAACTTTATTTTATGGTATTTAGAGTGAAATTGAAGAGTTTATTAACTTGGAAATGTTTTATGGTTTTTATAGTGAATTTGTTGAGTTTTTTAAATTGGAAATGTTTTATGGTTTTTATAGTGAATTTGTTGAGTTTTTTTTAACTTGGAAATTTTTTTTATGGTTTTTATAGTGAAATTGTTGAGTTTTTCTAACTTGGAACTTATTTAAATGGATTCTACAATGAAATTGTTGATTTTTTTAACTTGGAACTTTATTTTATGGTATTTAGAGTGAAATTGAAGATTTTATTAACTTGGAAATGTTTTATGGTTTTTATAGTGAATTTGTTGAGTTTTTTAAATTGGAAATGTTTTATGGTTTTTATAGTGAATTTGTTGAGTTTTTTAACTTGGAAATTTTTTATGGATTTGTGAAATTATTGAGTTTTTTTAACTTGGAACTTTTTTTATGGTTTTTATAGTGAAATTGTTGTGTTTTCTAATTGGGAACTGGTTTAAATGGGTTTTATAGTTAAATATTTGAGTTTTTTTTCACTTGGAACTTTTTTTTAAAGTTTTTATAGTGAAATTGTTGAGTTTTTTTAACTTGGAACTTTTTTTTATGATATTTATTGTGAAATTGTTGAGTTTTTTTAACTTAGAACTTATTTAAATGGGTTTAATAGTGAAATTGTTGAGTTTTTTTTAACTTGGATCTTTTTTATGGTTTTTATAGTGAATTTGTTGAGTTTTTTAACTTGGAACTTTATTTTATGGTATTTATAGTAAAATTGTAGAGTTTTTTAGCTTGGAAATATTTTAAGGGTTTTATAGTGAATTTGTTGAGTTTTTTGACTTGGAGATTTTATATGGATTAGTGAAATTGTTGAGTTTTTTTAACTTGGAACTTATTTAAATGGTTTTTAGAGTGAAATTGTTGTGTTTTTTAACTTGGAACTTTATTTTATGGTATTTATAGTGAAATTGAAGAGTTTTTTAACTTGGAAATATTTTATGGTTTTTATAGTGAATTTGTTGTGTTTTTTAATTTGGAAATTTTTTATGGATTTGTGAAATTATTGAGTTTTTTTAACTTGGATCTTTTTTTATGGTTTTTATAGTGAAATTGTTGTGTTTTTTAACTCAGAGATATTTTTTGGATATTATAGTGAAAATGTTGAGGTTTTTTAACTTGGAACTTTTTTTAAGGTTTTTATAGTGAAATTGTTGAGTTTTCTAACCTGGAACTTATTTAAATGGTTTTTACAGTGAAATTGTCGAGTTTATTTAACTTGGAACTTATTTAAATGGTTTTTAGAGTGAAATTGTTGAGTTTTTTTTAACTTGGAACTTTTTTTTATGGTTTTTATAGTGAAATTGTTGAGTTTTTCTAACTTGGAACTTATTTAAATGGATTCTACAATGAAATTGTTGATTTTTTTAACTTGGAACTTTATTTTATGGTATTTAGAGTGAAATTGAAGAGTTTATTAACTTGGAAATGTTTTATGGTTTTTATAGTGAATTTGTTGAGTTTTTTAAATTGGAAATGTTTTATGGTTTTTATAGTGAATTTGTTGAGTTTTTTTTAACTTGGAAATTTTTTTTATGGTTTTTATAGTGAAATTGTTGAGTTTTTCTAACTTGGAACTTATTTAAATGGATTCTACAATGAAATTGTTGATTTTTTTAACTTGGAACTTTATTTTATGGTATTTAGAGTGAAATTGAAGATTTTATTAACTTGGAAATGTTTTATGGTTTTTATAGTGAATTTGTTGAGTTTTTTAAATTGGAAATGTTTTATGGTTTTTATAGTGAATTTGTTGAGTTTTTTAACTTGGAAATTTTTTATGGATTTGTGAAATTATTGAGTTTTTTTAACTTGGAACTTTTTTTATGGTTTTTATAGTGAAATTGTTGTGTTTTCTAATTGGGAACTGGTTTAAATGGGTTTTATAGTTAAATATTTGAGTTTTTTTTCACTTGGAACTTTTTTTTAAAGTTTTTATAGTGAAATTGTTGAGTTTTTTTAACTTGGAACTTTTTTTTATGATATTTATTGTGAAATTGTTGAGTTTTTTTAACTTAGAACTTATTTAAATGGGTTTAATAGTGAAATTGTTGAGTTTTTTTTAACTTGGATCTTTTTTATGGTTTTTATAGTGAATTTGTTGAGTTTTTTAACTTGGAACTTTATTTTATGGTATTTATAGTAAAATTGTAGAGTTTTTTAGCTTGGAAATATTTTAAGGGTTTTATAGTGAATTTGTTGAGTTTTTTGACATGGAGATTTTTTATGGATTAGTGAAATTGTTGAGTTTTTTTAACTTGGAACTTATTTAAATGGTTTTTAGAGTGAAATTGTTGTGTTTTTTAACTTGGAACTTTATTTTATGGTATTTATAGTGAAATTGAAGAGTTTTTTAACTTGGAAATATTTTATGGTTTTTATAGTGAATTTGTTGTGTTTTTTAACTTGGAAATTTTTTATGGATTTGTGAAATTATTGAGTTTTTTTAACTTGGATCTTTTTTTTATTGTTTTTACAGTGAAATTGTTGTGTTTTCTAATTTGGAACTGATTTAAATGGTTTTTATAGTTAAATATTTGAGTTTTTTTTTCACTTGGAACTTTTTTTTTAATGGTTTTTATAGTGAAATTGTTGAGTTTTTTTAAATTGGAACTTTTTTTTTATGATTTTTATTGTGAAATTGTTGAGTTTTTTTAAATTGGAACTTAAATAAATGGTTTTAATAGTGAAATTGTTGAGTTTTTTTAACTTGGATCTTTTTTATGGTTTTTATAGTGAATTTGATGAGTTTTTTTAACTTGGAACTTTATTTTATGGTATTTATAGTAAAATTGTAGAGTTTTTTAGCTTGGAAATATTTTATGGTTTTTATAGTGAATTTGTTGAGTTTTTTGACTTGGAGATTTTATATGGATTAGTGAAATTGTTGAGTTTTTTTAACTTGGAACTTATTTAAATGGTTTTTAGAGTGAAATTGTTGTGTTTTTTAACTTGGAACTTTATTTTATGGTATTTATAGTGAAATTGAAGAGTTTTTTAACTTGGAAATATTTTATGGTTTTTATAGTGAATTTGTTGTGTTTTTTAATTTGGAAATTTTTTATGGATTTGTGAAATTATTGAGTTTTTTTAACTTGGATCTTTTTTTATGGTTTTTATAGTGAAATTGTTGTGTTTTTTAACTCAGAGATATTTTTTGGATATTATAGTGAAAATGTTGAGGTTTTTTAACTTGGAACTTTTTTTTAAGGTTTTTATAGTGAAATTGTTGAGTTTTCTAACCTGGAACTTATTTAAATGGTTTTTACAGTGAAATTGTCGAGTTTATTTAACTTGGAACTTATTTAAATGGTTTTTAGAGTGAAATTGTTGAGTTTTTTTTAACTTGGAACTTTTTTTTTATGGTTTTTATAGTGAAATTGTTGAGTTTTTCTAACTTGGAACTTATTTAAATGGATTCTACAATGAAATTTTTGATTTTTTTAACTTGGAACTTTATTTTATGGTATTTAGAGTTTAATTGAAGAGTTTATTAACTTGGAAATGTTTTATGGTTTTTATAGTGAATTTGTTGAGTTTTTTAAATTGGAAATGTTTTATGGTTTTTATAGTGAATTTGTTGAGTTTTTTAACTTGGAAATTTTTTATGGATTTGTGAAATTATTGAGTTTTTTTAACTTGGAACTTTTTTTTATTGTTTTTACAGTGAAATTGTTGTGTTTTCTAATTTGGAACTGATTTAAATGGTTTTTATAGTTAAATATTTGAGTTTTTTTTTCACTTGGAACTTTTTCTTTAATGGTTTTTATAGTGAAATTGTTGAGTTTTTTTAAATTGGAACTTTTTTTTTATGATTTTTATTGTGAAATTGTTGAGTTTTTTTAAATTGGAACTTAAATAAATGGTTTTAATAGTGAAATTGTTGAGTTTTTTTAACTTGGATCTTTTTTATGGTTTTTATAGTGAATTTGATGAGTTTTTTTAACTTGGAACTTTATTTTATGGTATTTATAGTAAAATTGTAGAGTTTTTTAGCTTGGAAATATTTTATGGTTTTTATAGTGAATTTGTTGAGTTTTTTGACTTGGAGATTTTATATGGATTAGTGAAATTGTTGAGTTTTTTTAACTTGGAACTTATTTAAATGGTTTTTAGAGTGAAATTGTTGTGTTTTTTAACTTGGAACTTTATTTTATGGTATTTATAGTGAAATTGAAGAGTTTTTTAACTTGGAAATATTTTATGGTTTTTATAGTGAATTTGTTGTGTTTTTTAATTTGGAAATTTTTTATGGATTTGTGAAATTATTGAGTTTTTTTAACTTGGATCTTTTTTTATGGTTTTTATAGTGAAATTGTTGTGTTTTTTAACTCAGAGATATTTTTTGGATATTATAGTGAAAATGTTGAGGTTTTTTAACTTGGAACTTTTTTTAAGGTTTTTATAGTGAAATTGTTGAGTTTTCTAACCTGGAACTTATTTAAATGGTTTTTACAGTGAAATTGTCGAGTTTATTTAACTTGGAACTTATTTAAATGGTTTTTAGAGTGAAATTGTTGAGTTTTTTTTAACTTGGAACTTTTTTTTTATGGTTTTTATAGTGAAATTGTTGAGTTTTTCTAACTTGGAACTTATTTAAATGGATTCTACAATGAAATTGTTGATTTTTTTAACTTGGAACTTTATTTTATGGTATTTAGAGTGAAATTGAAGAGTTTATTAACTTGGAAATGTTTTATGGTTTTTATAGTGAATTTGTTGAGTTTTTTAAATTGGAAATGTTTTATGGTTTTTATAGTGAATTTGTTGAGTTTTTTAACTTGGTAATTTTTTATGGATTTGTGAAATTATTGAGTTTTTTTAACTTGGAACTTTTTTTTATTGTTTTTACAGTGAAATTGTTGTGTTTTCTAATTTGGAACTGATTTAAATGGTGTTTATAGTTAAATATTTGAGTTTTTTTTTCACTTGGAACTTTTTTTTTAATGGTTTTTATAGTGAAATTGTTGAGTTTTTTTAAATTGGAACTTTTTTTTTATGATTTTTATTGTGAAATTGTTGAGTTTTTTTAAATTGGAACTTAAATAAATGGTTTTAATAGTGAAATTGTTGAGTTTTTTTAACTTGGATCTTTTTTATGGTTTTTATAGTGAATTTGATGAGTTTTTTTAACTTGGAACTTTATTTTATGGTATTTATAGTAAAATTGTAGAGTTTTTTAGCTTGGAAATATTTTATGGTTTTTATAGTGAATTTGTTGAGTTTTTTGACTTGGAGATTTTATATGGATTAGTGAAATTGTTGAGTTTTTTTAACTTGGAACTTATTTAAATGGTTTTTAGAGTGAAATTGTTGTGTTTTTTAACTTGGAACTTTATTTTATGGTATTTATAGTGAAATTGAAGAGTTTTTTAACTTGGAAATATTTTATGGTTTTTATAGTGAATTTGTTGTGTTTTTTAATTTGGAAATTTTTTATGGATTTGTGAAATTATTGAGTTTTTTTAACTTGGATCTTTTTTTATGGTTTTTATAGTGAAATTGTTGTGTTTTTTAACTCAGAGATATTTTTTGGATATTATAGTGAAAATGTTGAGGTTTTTTAACTTGGAACTTTTTTTTAAGGTTTTTATAGTGAAATTGTTGAGTTTTCTAACCTGGAACTTATTTAAATGGTTTTTACAGTGAAATTGTCGAGTTTATTTAACTTGGAACTTATTTAAATGGTTTTTAGAGTGAAATTTTAATGAGTTTTTTTTAACTTGGAACTTTTTTTTTATGGTTTTTATAGTGAAATTGTTGAGTTTTTCTAACTTGGAACTTATTTAAATGGATTCTACAATGAAATTGTTGATTTTTTTAACTTGGAACTTTATTTTATGGTATTTAGAGTTTAATTGAAGAGTTTATTAACTTGGAAATGTTTTATGGTTTTTATAGTGAATTTGTTGAGTTTTTTAAATTGGAAATGTTTTATGGTTTTTATAGTGAATTTGTTGAGTTTTTTAACTTGGAAATTTTTTATGGATTTGTGAAATTATTGAGTTTTTTTAACTTGGAACTTTTTTTTATTGTTTTTACAGTGAAATTGTTGTGTTTTCTAATTTGGAACTGATTTAAATGGTTTTTATAGTTAAATATTTGAGTTTTTTTTTCACTTGGAACTTTTTCTTTAATGGTTTTTATAGTGAAATTGTTGAGTTTTTTTAAATTGGAACTTTTTTTTTATGATTTTTATTGTGAAATTGTTGAGTTTTTTTAAATTGGAACTTAAATAAATGGTTTTAATAGTGAAATTGTTGAGTTTTTTTAACTTGGATCTTTTTTATGGTTTTTATAGTGAATTTGATGAGTTTTTTTAACTTGGAACTTTATTTTATGGTATTTATAGTAAAATTGTAGAGTTTTTTAGCTTGGAAATATTTTATGGTTTTTATAGTGAATTTGTTGAGTTTTTTGACTTTGAGATTTTATATGGATTAGTGAAATTGTTGAGTTTTTTTAACTTGGAACTTATTTAAATGGATTATAGAGTGAAATTTTTGTGTTTTTTAACTTGGAACTTTATTTTATGGTATTTATAGTGAAATTGAAGAGTTTTTTAACTTGGAAATATTTTATGGTTTTTATAGTGAATTTGTTGTGTTTTTTAATTTGGAAATTTTTTATGGATTTGTGAAATTATTGAGTTTTTTTAACTTGGATCTTTTTTTATGGTTTTTATAGTGAAATTGTTGTGTTTTTTAACTCAGAGATATTTTTTGGATATTATAGTGAAAATGTTGAGGTTTTTTAACTTGGAACTTTTTTTTATGGTTTTTATAGTGAAATTGTTGAGTTTTCTAACCTGGAACTTATTTAAATGGTTTTTACAGTGAAATTGTCGAGTTTATTTAACTTGGAACTTATTTAAATGGTTTTTAGAGTGAAATTGTTGAATATTTTTTAACTTGGAACTTTTTTTTATGGTTTTTATAGTGAAATTGTTGAGTTTTTCTAACTTGGAACTTATTTAAATGGATTCTACAATGAAATTGTTGATTTTTTTAACTTGGAACTTTATTTTATGGTATTTAGAGTGAAATTGAAGATTTTATTAACTTGGAAATGTTTTATGGTTTTTATAGTGAATTTGTTGAGTTTTTTAAATTGGAAATGTTTTATGGTTTTTATAGTGAATTTGTTGAGTTTTTTAACTTGGAAATTTTTTATGGATTTGTGAAATTATTGAGTTTTTTTAACTTGGAACTTTTTTTATGGTTTTTATAGTGAAATTGTTGTGTTTTCTAATTGGGAACTGGTTTAAATGGGTTTTATAGTTAAATATTTGAGTTTTTTTTCACTTGGAACTTTTTTTTAAAGTTTTTATAGTGAAATTGTTGAGTTTTTTTAACTTGGAACTTTTTTTTATGATATTTATTGTGAAATTGTTGAGTTTTTTTAACTTAGAACTTATTTAAATGGGTTTAATAGTGAAATTGTTGAGTTTTTTTAACTTGGATCTTTTTTATGGTTTTTATAGTGAATTTGATGAGTTTTTTTAACTTGGAACTTTATTTTATGGTATTTATAGTAAAATTGTAGAGTTTTTTAGCTTGGAAATATTTTATGGTTTTTATAGTGAATTTGTTGAGTTTTTTGACTTGGAGATTTTATATGGATTAGTGAAATTGTTGAGTTTTTTTAACTTGGAACTTATTTAAATGGTTTTTAGAGTGAAATTGTTGTGTTTTTTAACTTGGAACTTTATTTTATGGTATTTATAGTGAAATTGAAGAGTTTTTTAACTTGGAAATATTTTATGGTTTTTATAGTGAATTTGTTGTGTTTTTTAATTTGGAAATTTTTTATGGATTTGTGAAATTATTGAGTTTTTTTAACTTGGATCTTTTTTTATGGTTTTTATAGTGAAATTGTTGTGTTTTTTAACTCAGAGATATTTTTTGGATATTATAGTGAAAATGTTGAGGTTTTTTAACTTGGAACTTTTTTTAAGGTTTTTATAGTGAAATTGTTGAGTTTTCTAACCTGGAACTTATTTAAATGGTTTTTACAGTGAAATTGTCGAGTTTATTTAACTTGGAACTTATTTAAATGGTTTTTAGAGTGAAATTGTTGAGTTTTTTTTAACTTGGAACTTTTTTATATGGTTTTTATAGTGAAATTGTTGAGTTTTTCTAACTTGGAACTTATTTAAATGGATTCTACAATGAAATTGTTGATTTTTTTAACTTGGAACTTTATTTTATGGTATTTAGAGTGAAATTGAAGATTTTATTAACTTGGAAATGTTTTATGGTTTTTATAGTGAATTTGTTGAGTTTTTTAAATTGGAAATGTTTTATGGTTTTTATAGTGAATTTGTTGAGTTTTTTAACTTGGAAATTTTTTATGGATTTGTGAAATTATTGAGTTTTTTTAACTTGGAACTTTTTTTATGGTTTTTATAGTGAAATTGTTGTGTTTTCTAATTGGGAACTGGTTTAAATGGGTTTTATAGTTAAATATTTGATTTTTTTTTTCACTTGGAACTTTTTTTTAAAGTTTTAATAGTGAAATTGTTGAGTTTTTTTAACTTGGAACTTTTTTTTATGATATTTATTGTGAAATTGTTGAGTTTTTTTAACTTAGAACTTATTTAAATGGGTTTAATAGTGAAATTGTTGAGTTTTTTTAACTTGGATCTTTTTTATGGTTTTTATAGTGAATTTGTTGAGTTTTTTAACTTGGAACTTTATTTTATGGTATTTATAGTAAAATTGTAGAGTTTTTTAGCTTGGAAATATTTTAAGGGTTTTATAGTGAATTTGTTGAGTTTTTTGACTTGGAGATTTTTTATGGATTAGTGAAATTGTTGAGTTTTTTTAACTTGGAACTTATTTAAATGGTTTTTAGAGTGAAATTGTTGTGTTTTTTAACTTGGAACTTTATTTTATGGTATTTATAGTGAAATTGAAGAGTTTTTTAACTTGGAAATATTTTATGGTTTTTATAGTGAATTTGTTGTGTTTTTTAACTTGGAAATTTTTTATGGATTTGTGAAATTATTGAGTTTTTTTAACTTGGATCTTTTTTTTATGGTTTTTATAGTGAAATTGTTGTGTTTTTTAACTCAGAGATATTTTTTGGATATTATAGTGAAAATGTTGAGGTTTTTTAACTTGGAACTTTTTTTATGGTTTTTATAGTGAAATTGTTGAGTTTTCTAACCTGGAATTTATTTAAATGGTTTTTACAGTGAAATTGTCGAGTTTATTTAACTTGGAACTTATTTAAATGGTTTTTAGAGTGAAATTGTTGAGTTTTTTTTTAACTTGGAATTTTTTTTATGGTTTTTATAGTGAAATTGTTGAGTTTTTCTAACTTGGAACTTATTTAAATGGATTCTACAATGAAATTGTTGAGTTTTTTTAACTTGGAACTTTATTTTATGGTATTTAGAGTGAAATTGAAGAGTTTATTAACTTCGAAATGTTTTCTGGTTTTTATAGTGAATTTGTTGAGTTTTTTAAATTGGAAATGTTTTATGGTTTTTATAGTGAATTTGTTGTGTTTTTTAACTTGGAAATTTTTTATGGATTTGTGAAATTATTGAGTTTTTTTAACTTGGATCTTTTTTTTATGGTTTTTATAGTGAAATTGTTGTGTTTTTTAACTCAGAGATATTTTTTAGATATTATAGTGAAAATGTTGAGGTTTTTAAACTTGGAACTTTTTTTATGGTTTTTATAGTGAAATTGTTGAGTTTTCTAACCTGGAACTTATTTAAATGGTTTTTACAGTGAAATTGTCGAGTTTATTTAACTTGGAACTTATTTAAATGGTTTTTAGAGTGAAATTGTTGAGTTTTTTTTAACTTGGAACTTTTTTTTATGGTTTTTATAGTGAAATTGTTGAGTTTTCCTAACTTGGAACTTATTTAAATGGATTCTACAATGAAATTGTTGATTTTTTTAACTTGGAACTTTATTTTATGGTATTTAGAGTGAAATTGAAGAGTTTATTAACTTGGAAATGTTTTATGGTTTTTATAGTGAATTTGTTGAGTTTTTTAAATTGGAAATGTTTTATGGTTTTTATAGTGAATTTGTTGAGTTTTTTAACTTGGAAATTTTTTATGGATTTGTGAAATTATTGAGTTTTTTTAACTTGGAACTTTTTTTTATTGTTTTTACAGTGAAATTGTTGTGTTTTCTAATTTGGAACTGATTTAAATGGTTTTTATAGTTAAATATTTGAGTTTTTTTTTCACTTGGAACTTTTTTTTTATGGTTTTTATAGTGAAATTGTTGAGTTTTTTTAAATTGGAACTTTTTTTTTTTTATGATTTTTATTGTGAAATTGTTGAGTTTTTTTAAATTGGAACTTAAATAAATGGTTTTAATAGTGAAATTGTTGAGTTTTTTTAACTTGGATCTTTTTTATGGTTTTTATAGTGAATTTGATGAGTTTTTTTAACTTGGAACTTTATTTTATGGTATTTATAGTAAAATTGTAGAGTTTTTTAGCTTGGAAATATTTTATGGTTTTTATAGTGAATTTGTTGAGTTTTTTGACTTGGAGATTTTATATGGATTAGTGAAATTGTTGAGTTTTTTTAACTTGGAACTTATTTAAATGGTTTTTAGAGTGAAATTGTTGTGTTTTTTAACTTGGAACTTTATTTTATGGTATTTATAGTGAAATTGAAGAGTTTTTTAACTTGGAAATATTTTATGGTTTTTATAGTGAATTTGTTGTGTTTTTTAACTTGGAAATTTTTTATGGATTTGTGAAATTATTGAGTTTTTTTAACTTGGATCTTTTTTTTATGGTTTTTATAGTGAAATTGTTGTGTTTTTTAACTCAGAGATATTTTTTGGATATTATAGTGAAAATGTTGAGGTTTTTTAACTTGGAACTTTTTTTATGGTTTTTATAGTGAAATTGTTGAGTTTTCTAACCTGGAATTTATTTAAATGGTTTTTACAGTGAAATTGTCGAGTTTATTTAACTTGGAACTTATTTAAATGGTTTTTAGAGTGAAATTGTTGAGTTTTTTTTTAACTTGGAATTTTTATTATGGTTTTTATAGTGAAATTGTTGAGTTTTTCTAACTTGGAACTTATTTAAATGGATTCTACAATGAAATTGTTGAGTTTTTTTAACTTGGAACTTTATTTTATGGTATTTAGAGTGAAATTGAAGAGTTTATTAACTTCGAAATGTTTTCTGGTTTTTATAGTGAATTTGTTGAGTTTTTTAAATTGGAAATGTTTTATGGTTTTTATAGTGAATTTGTTGTGTTTTTTAACTTGGAAATTTTTTATGGATTTGTGAAATTATTGAGTTTTTTTAACTTGGATCTTTTTTTTATGGTTTTTATAGTGAAATTGTTGTGTTTTTTAACTCAGAGATATTTTTTAGATATTATAGTGAAAATGTTGAGGTTTTTAAACTTGGAACTTTTTTTATGGTTTTTATAGTGAAATTGTTGAGTTTTCTAACCTGGAACTTATTTAAATGGTTTTTACAGTGAAATTGTCGAGTTTATTTAACTTGGAACTTATTTAAATGGTTTTTAGAGTGAAATTGTTGAGTTTTTTTTAACTTGGAACTTTTTTTTATGGTTTTTATAGTGAAATTGTTGAGTTTTCCTAACTTGGAACTTATTTAAATGGATTCTACAATGAAATTGTTGATTTTTTTAACTTGGAACTTTATTTTATGGTATTTAGAGTGAAATTGAAGAGTTTATTAATTTGGAAATGTTTTATGGTTTTTATAGTGAATTTGTTGAGTTTTTTAAATTGGAAATGTTTTATGGTTTTTATAGTGAATTTGTTGAGTTTTTTAACTTGGAAATTTTTTATGGATTTGTGAAATTATTGAGTTTTTTTAACTTGGAACTTTTTTTTATTGTTTTTACAGTGAAATTGTTGTGTTTTCTAATTTGGAACTGATTTAAATGGTTTTTATAGTTAAATATTTGAGTTTTTTTTTCACTTGGAACTTTTTTTTTATGGTTTTTATAGTGAAATTGTTGAGTTTTTTTAAATTGGAACTTTTTTTTTTATGATTTTTATTGTGAAATTGTTGAGTTTTTTTAAATTGGAACTTAAATAAATGGTTTTAATAGTGAAATTGTTGAGTTTTTTTAACTTGGATCTTTTTTATGGTTTTTATAGTGAATTTGATGAGTTTTTTTAACTTGGAACTTTATTTTATGGTATTTATAGTAAAATTGTAGAGTTTTTTAGCTTGGAAATATTTTATGGTTTTTATAGTGAATTTGTTGAGTTTTTTGACTTGGAGATTTTATATGGATTAGTGAAATTGTTGAGTTTTTTTAACTTGGAACTTATTTAAATGGTTTTTAGAGTGAAATTGTTGTGTTTTTTAACTTGGAACTTTATTTTATGGTATTTATAGTGAAATTGAAGAGTTTTTTAACTTGGAAATATTTTATGGTTTTTATAGTGAATTTGTTGTGTTTTTTAATTTGGAAATTTTTTATGGATTTGTGAAATTATTGAGTTTTTTTAACTTGGATCTTTTTTTATGGTTTTTATAGTGAAATTGTTGTGTTTTTTAACTCAGAGATATTTTTTGGATATTATAGTGAAAATGTTGAGGTTTTTTAACTTGGAACTTTTTTTAAGGTTTTTATAGTGAAATTGTTGAGTTTTCTAACCTGGAACTTATTTAAATGGTTTTTACAGTGAAATTGTCGAGTTTATTTAACTTGGAACTTATTTAAATGGTTTTTAGAGTGAAATTGTTGAGTTTTTTTTAACTTGGAACTTTTTTATATGGTTTTTATAGTGAAATTGTTGAGTTTTTCTAACTTGGAACTTATTTAAATGGATTCTACAATGAAATTGTTGATTTTTTTAACTTGGAACTTTATTTTATGGTATTTAGAGTGAAATTGAAGATTTTATTAACTTGGAAATGTTTTATGGTTTTTATAGTGAATTTGTTGAGTTTTTTAAATTGGAAATGTTTTATGGTTTTTATAGTGAATTTGTTGAGTTTTTTAACTTGGAAATTTTTTATGGATTTGTGAAATTATTGAGTTTTTTTAACTTGGAACTTTTTTTATGGTTTTTATAGTGAAATTGTTGTGTTTTCTAATTGGGAACTGGTTTAAATGGGTTTTATAGTTAAATATTTGATTTTTTTTTTCACTTGGAACTTTTTTTTAAAGTTTTAATAGTGAAATTGTTGAGTTTTTTTAACTTGGAACTTTTTTTTATGATATTTATTGTGAAATTGTTGAGTTTTTTTAACTTAGAACTTATTTAAATGGGTTTAATAGTGAAATTGTTGAGTTTTTTTAACTTGGATCTTTTTTATGGTTTTTATAGTGAATTTGTTGAGTTTTTTAACTTGGAACTTTATTTTATGGTATTTATAGTAAAATTGTAGAGTTTTTTAGCTTGGAAATATTTTAAGGGTTTTATAGCGAATTTGTTGAGTTTTTTGACTTGGAGATTTTTTATGGATTAGTGAAATTGTTGAGTTTTTTTAACTTGGAACTTATTTAAATGGTTTTTAGAGTGAAATTGTTGTGTTTTTTAACTTGGAACTTTATTTTATGGTATTTATAGTGAAATTGAAGAGTTTTTTAACTTGGAAATATTTTATGGTTTTTATAGTGAATTTGTTGTGTTTTTTAACTTGGAAATTTTTTATGGATTTGTGAAATTATTGAGTTTTTTTAACTTGGATCTTTTTTTTATGGTTTTTATAGTGAAATTGTTGTGTTTTTTAACTCAGAGATATTTTTTGGATATTATAGTGAAAATGTTGAGGTTTTTTAACTTGGAACTTTTTTTATGGTTTTTATAGTGAAATTGTTGAGTTTTCTAACCTGGAATTTATTTAAATGGTTTTTACAGTGAAATTGTCGAGTTTATTTAACTTGGAACTTATTTAAATGGTTTTTAGAGTGAAATTGTTGAGTTTTTTTTTAACTTGGAATTTTTTTTATGGTTTTTATAGTGAAATTGTTGAGTTTTTCTAACTTGGAACTTATTTAAATGGATTCTACAATGAAATTGTTGAGTTTTTTTAACTTGGAACTTTATTTTATGGTATTTAGAGTGAAATTGAAGAGTTTATTAACTTCGAAATGTTTTCTGGTTTTTATAGTGAATTTGTTGAGTTTTTTAAATTGGAAATGTTTTATGGTTTTTATAGTGAATTTGTTGTGTTTTTTAACTTGGAAATTTTTTATGGATTTGTGAAATTATTGAGTTTTTTTAACTTGGATCTTTTTTTTATGGTTTTTATAGTGAAATTGTTGTGTTTTTTAACTCAGAGATATTTTTTAGATATTATAGTGAAAATGTTGAGGTTTTTAAACTTGGAACTTTTTTTATGGTTTTTATAGTGAAATTGTTGAGTTTTCTAACCTGGAACTTATTTAAATGGTTTTTACAGTGAAATTGTCGAGTTTATTTAACTTGGAACTTATTTAAATGGTTTTTAGAGTGAAATTGTTGAGTTTTTTTTAACTTGGAACTTTTTTTTATGGTTTTTATAGTGAAATTGTTGAGTTTTCCTAACTTGGAACTTATTTAAATGGATTCTACAATGAAATTGTTGATTTTTTTAACTTGGAACTTTATTTTATGGTATTTAGAGTGAAATTGAAGAGTTTATTAACTTGGAAATGTTTTATGGTTTTTATAGTGAATTTGTTGAGTTTTTTAAATTGGAAATGTTTTATGGTTTTTATAGTGAATTTGTTGAGTTTTTTAACTTGGAAATTTTTTATGGATTTGTGAAATTATTGAGTTTTTTTAACTTGGAACTTTTTTTTATTGTTTTTACAGTGAAATTGTTGTGTTTTCTAATTTGGAACTGATTTAAATGGTTTTTATAGTTAAATATTTGAGTTTTTTTTTCACTTGGAACTTTTTTTTTATGGTTTTTATAGTGAAATTGTTGAGTTTTTTTAAATTGGAACTTTTTTTTTTTATGATTTTTATTGTGAAATTGTTGAGTTTTTTTAAATTGGAACTTAAATAAATGGTTTTAATAGTGAAATTGTTGAGTTTTTTTAACTTGGATCTTTTTTATGGTTTTTATAGTGAATTTGATGAGTTTTTTTAACTTGGAACTTTATTTTATGGTATTTATAGTAAAATTGTAGAGTTTTTTAGCTTGGAAATATTTTATGGTTTTTATAGTGAATTTGTTGAGTTTTTTGACTTGGAGATTTTATATGGATTAGTGAAATTGTTGAGTTTTTTTAACTTGGAACTTATTTAAATGGTTTTTAGAGTGAAATTGTTGTGTTTTTTAACTTGGAACTTTATTTTATGGTATTTATAGTGAAATTGAAGAGTTTTTTAACTTGGAAATATTTTATGGTTTTTATAGTGAATTTGTTGTGTTTTTTAACTTGGAAATTTTTTATGGATTTGTGAAATTATTGAGTTTTTTTAACTTGGATCTTTTTTTTATGGTTTTTATAGTGAAATTGTTGTGTTTTTTAACTCAGAGATATTTTTTGGATATTATAGTGAAAATGTTGAGGTTTTTTAACTTGGAACTTTTTTTATGGTTTTTATAGTGAAATTGTTGAGTTTTCTAACCTGGAATTTATTTAAATGGTTTTTACAGTGAAATTGTCGAGTTTATTTAACTTGGAACTTATTTAAATGGTTTTTAGAGTGAAATTGTTGAGTTTTTTTTTAACTTGGAATTTTTATTATGGTTTTTATAGTGAAATTGTTGAGTTTTTCTAACTTGGAACTTATTTAAATGGATTCTACAATGAAATTGTTGAGTTTTTTTAACTTGGAACTTTATTTTATGGTATTTAGAGTGAAATTGAAGAGTTTATTAACTTCGAAATGTTTTCTGGTTTTTATAGTGAATTTGTTGAGTTTTTTAAATTGGAAATGTTTTATGGTTTTTATAGTGAATTTGTTGTGTTTTTTAACTTGGAAATTTTTTATGGATTTGTGAAATTATTGAGTTTTTTTAACTTGGATCTTTTTTTTATGGTTTTTATAGTGAAATTGTTGTGTTTTTTAACTCAGAGATATTTTTTAGATATTATAGTGAAAATGTTGAGGTTTTTAAACTTGGAACTTTTTTTATGGTTTTTATAGTGAAATTGTTGAGTTTTCTAACCTGGAACTTATTTAAATGGTTTTTACAGTGAAATTGTCGAGTTTATTTAACTTGGAACTTATTTAAATGGTTTTTAGAGTGAAATTGTTGAGTTTTTTTTAACTTGGAACTTTTTTTTATGGTTTTTATAGTGAAATTGTTGAGTTTTCCTAACTTGGAACTTATTTAAATGGATTCTACAATGAAATTGTTGATTTTTTTAACTTGGAACTTTATTTTATGGTATTTAGAGTGAAATTGAAGAGTTTATTAATTTGGAAATGTTTTATGGTTTTTATAGTGAATTTGTTGAGTTTTTTAAATTGGAAATGTTTTATGGTTTTTATAGTGAATTTGTTGAGTTTTTTAACTTGGAAATTTTTTATGGATTTGTGAAATTATTGAGTTTTTTTAACTTGGAACTTTTTTTTATTGTTTTTACAGTGAAATTGTTGTGTTTTCTAATTTGGAACTGATTTAAATGGTTTTTATAGTTAAATATTTGAGTTTTTTTTTCACTTGGAACTTTTTTTTTATGGTTTTTATAGTGAAATTGTTGAGTTTTTTTAAATTGGAACTTTTTTTTTTATGATTTTTATTGTGAAATTGTTGAGTTTTTTTAAATTGGAACTTAAATAAATGGTTTTAATAGTGAAATTGTTGAGTTTTTTTAACTTGGATCTTTTTTATGGTTTTTATAGTGAATTTGATGAGTTTTTTTAACTTGGAACTTTATTTTATGGTATTTATAGTAAAATTGTAGAGTTTTTTAGCTTGGAAATATTTTATGGTTTTTATAGTGAATTTGTTGAGTTTTTTGACTTGGAGATTTTATATGGATTAGTGAAATTGTTGAGTTTTTTTAACTTGGAACTTATTTAAATGGTTTTTAGAGTGAAATTGTTGTGTTTTTTAACTTGGAACTTTATTTTATGGTATTTATAGTGAAATTGAAGAGTTTTTTAACTTGGAAATATTTTATGGTTTTTATAGTGAATTTGTTGTGTTTTTTAATTTGGAAATTTTTTATGGATTTGTGAAATTATTGAGTTTTTTTAACTTGGATCTTTTTTTATGGTTTTTATAGTGAAATTGTTGTGTTTTTTAACTCAGAGATATTTTTTGGATATTATAGTGAAAATGTTGAGGTTTTTTAACTTGGAACTTTTTTTAAGGTTTTTATAGTGAAATTGTTGAGTTTTCTAACCTGGAACTTATTTAAATGGTTTTTACAGTGAAATTGTCGAGTTTATTTAACTTGGAACTTATTTAAATGGTTTTTAGAGTGAAATTGTTGAGTTTTTTTTAACTTGGAACTTTTTTTTATGGTTTTTATAGTGAAATTGTTGAGTTTTTCTAACTTGGAACTTATTTAAATGGATTCTACAATGAAATTGTTGATTTTTTTAACTTGGAACTTTATTTTATGGTATTTAGAGTGAAATTGAAGATTTTATTAACTTGGAAATGTTTTATGGTTTTTATAGTGAATTTGTTGAGTTTTTTAAATTGGAAATGTTTTATGGTTTTTATAGTGAATTTGTTGAGTTTTTTAACTTGGAAATTTTTTATGGATTTGTGAAATTATTGAGTTTTTTTAACTTGGAACTTTTTTTATGGTTTTTATAGTGAAATTGTTGTGTTTTCTAATTGGGAACTGGTTTAAATGGGTTTTATAGTTAAATATTTGAGTTTTTTTTTCACTTGGAACTTTTTTTTAAAGTTTTAATAGTGAAATTGTTGAGTTTTTTTAACTTGGAACTTTTTTTTATGATATTTATTGTGAAATTGTTGAGTTTTTTTAACTTAGAACTTATTTAAATGAGTTTAATAGTGAAATTGTTGAGTTTTTTTAACTTGGATCTTTTTTATGGTTTTTATAGTGAATTTGTTGAGTTTTTTAACTTGGAACTTTATTTTATGGTATTTATAGTAAAATTGTAGAGTTTTTTAGCTTGGAAATATTTTAAGGGTTTTATAGTGAATTTGTTGAGTTTTTTGACTTGGAGATTTTTTATGGATTAGTGAAATTGTTGAGTTTTTTTAACTTGGAACTTATTTAAATGGTTTTTAGAGTGAAATTGTTGTGTTTTTTAACTTGGAACTTTATTTTATGGTATTTATAGTGAAATTGAAGAGTTTTTTAACTTGGAAATATTTTATGGTTTTTATAGTGAATTTGTTGTGTTTTTTAACTTGGAAATTTTTTATGGATTTGTGAAATTATTGAGTTTTTTTAACTTGGATCTTTTTTTTATGGTTTTTATAGTGAAATTGTTGTGTTTTTTAACTCAGAGATATTTTTTGGATATTATAGTGAAAATGTTGAGGTTTTTTAACTTGGAACTTTTTTTATGGTTTTTATAGTGAAATTGTTGAGTTTTCTAACCTGGAATTTATTTAAATGGTTTTTACAGTGAAATTGTCGAGTTTATTTAACTTGGAACTTATTTAAATGGTTTTTAGAGTGAAATTGTTGAGTTTTTTTTTAACTTGGAATTTTTTTTATGGTTTTTATAGTGAAATTGTTGAGTTTTTCTAACTTGGAACTTATTTAAATGGATTCTACAATGAAATTGTTGAGTTTTTTTAACTTGGAACTTTATTTTATGGTATTTAGAGTGAAATTGAAGAGTTTATTAACTTCGAAATGTTTTCTGGTTTTTATAGTGAATTTGTTGAGTTTTTTAAATTGGAAATGTTTTATGGTTTTTATAGTGAATTTGTTGTGTTTTTTAACTTGGAAATTTTTTATGGATTTGTGAAATTATTGAGTTTTTTTAACTTGGATCTTTTTTTTATGGTTTTTATAGTGAAATTGTTGTGTTTTTTAACTCAGAGATATTTTTTAGATATTATAGTGAAAATGTTGAGGTTTTTAAACTTGGAACTTTTTTTATGGTTTTTATAGTGAAATTGTTGAGTTTTCTAACCTGGAACTTATTTAAATGGTTTTTACAGTGAAATTGTCGAGTTTATTTAACTTGGAACTTATTTAAATGGTTTTTAGAGTGAAATTGTTGAGTTTTTTTTAACTTGGAACTTTTTTTTATGGTTTTTATAGTGAAATTGTTGAGTTTTCCTAACTTGGAACTTATTTAAATGGATTCTACAATGAAATTGTTGATTTTTTTAACTTGGAACTTTATTTTATGGTATTTAGAGTGAAATTGAAGAGTTTATTAACTTGGAAATGTTTTATGGTTTTTATAGTGAATTTGTTGAGTTTTTTAAATTGGAAATGTTTTATGGTTTTTATAGTGAATTTGTTGAGTTTTTTAACTTGGAAATTTTTTATGGATTTGTGAAATTATTGAGTTTTTTTAACTTGGAACTTTTTTTTATTGTTTTTACAGTGAAATTGTTGTGTTTTCTAATTTGGAACTGATTTAAATGGTTTTTATAGTTAAATATTTGAGTTTTTTTTTCACTTGGAACTTTTTTTTTATGGTTTTTATAGTGAAATTGTTGAGTTTTTTTAAATTGGAACTTTTTTTTTTATGATTTTTATTGTGAAATTGTTGATTTTTTTTAAATTGGAACTTAAATAAATGGTTTTAATAGTGAAATTGTTGAGTTTTTTTAACTTGGATCTTTTTTATGGTTTTTATAGTGAATTTGATGAGTTTTTTTTAACTTGGAACTTTATTTTATGGTATTTATAGTAAAATTGTAGAGTTTTTTAGCTTGGAAATATTTTATGGTTTTTATAGTGAATTTGTTGAGTTTTTTGACTTGGAGATTTTATATGGATTAGTGAAATTGTTGAGTTTTTTTAACTTGGAACTTATTTAAATGGTTTTTAGAGTGAAATTGTTGTGTTTTTTAACTTGGAACTTTATTTTATGGTATTTATAGTGAAATTGAAGAGTTTTTTAACTTGGAAATATTTTATGGTTTTTATAGTGAATTTGTTGTGTTTTTTAATTTGGAAATTTTTTATGGATTTGTGAAATTATTGAGTTTTTTTAACTTGGATCTTTTTTTATGGTTTTTATAGTGAAATTGTTGTGTTTTTTAACTCAGAGATATTTTTTGGATATTATAGTGAAAATGTTGAGGTTTTTTAACTTGGAACTTTTTTTAAGGTTTTTATAGTGAAATTGTTGAGTTTTCTAACCTGGAACTTATTTAAATGGTTTTTACAGTGAAATTGTCGAGTTTATTTAACTTGGAACTTATTTAAATGGTTTTTAGAGTGAAATTGTTGAGTTTTTTTTAACTTGGAACTTTTTTTTATGGTTTTTATAGTGAAATTGTTGAGTTTTTCTAACTTGGAACTTATTTAAATGGATTCTACAATGAAATTGTTGATTTTTTTAACTTGGAACTTTATTTTATGGTATTTAGAGTGAAATTGAAGATTTTATTAACTTGGAAATGTTTTATGGTTTTTATAGTGAATTTGTTGAGTTTTTTAAATTGGAAATGTTTTATGGTTTTTATAGTGAATTTGTTGAGTTTTTTAACTTGGAAATTTTTTATGGATTTGTGAAATTATTGAGTTTTTTTAACTTGGAACTTTTTTTATGGTTTTTATAGTGAAATTGTTGTGTTTTCTAATTGGGAACTGGTTTAAATGGGTTTTATAGTTAAATATTTGAGTTTTTTTTTCACTTGGAACTTTTTTTTAAAGTTTTAATAGTGAAATTGTTGAGTTTTTTTAACTTGGAACTTTTTTTTATGATATTTATTGTGAAATTGTTGAGTTTTTTTAACTTAGAACTTATTTAAATGGGTTTAATAGTGAAATTGTTGAGTTTTTTTAACTTGGATCTTTTTTATGGTTTTTATAGTGAATTTGTTGAGTTTTTTAACTTGGAACTTTATTTTATGGTATTTATAGTAAAATTGTAGAGTTTTTTAGCTTGGAAATATTTTAAGGGTTTTATAGTGTATTTGTTGAGTTTTTTGACTTGGAGATTTTTTATGGATTAGTGAAATTGTTGAGTTTTTTTAACTTGGAACTTATTTAAATGGTTTTTAGAGTGAAATTGTTGTGTTTTTTAACTTGGAACTTTATTTTATGGTATTTATAGTGAAATTGAAGAGTTTTTTAACTTGGAAATATTTTATGGTTTTTATAGTGAATTTGTTGTGTTTTTTAACTTGGAAATTTTTTATGGATTTGTGAAATTATTGAGTTTTTTTAACTTGGATCTTTTTTTTATGGTTTTTATAGTGAAATTGTTGTGTTTTTTAACTCAGAGATATTTTTTGGATATTATAGTGAAAATGTTGAGGTTTTTTAACTTGGAACTTTTTTTATGGTTTTTATAGTGAAATTGTTGAGTTTTCTAACCTGGAATTTATTTAAATGGTTTTTACAGTGAAATTGTCGAGTTTATTTAACTTGGAACTTATTTAAATGGTTTTTAGAGTGAAATTGTTGAGTTTTTTTTTAACTTGGAATTTTTTTTATGGTTTTTATAGTGAAATTGTTGAGTTTTTCTAACTTGGAACTTATTTAAATGGATTCTACAATGAAATTGTTGAGTTTTTTTTAACTTGGAACTTTATTTTATGGTATTTAGAGTGAAATTGAAGAGTTTATTAACTTCGAAATGTTTTCTGGTTTTTATAGTGAATTTGTTGAGTTTTTTAAATTGGAAATGTTTTATGGTTTTTATAGTGAATTTGTTGTGTTTTTTAACTTGGAATTTTTTTATGGATTTGTGAAATTATTGAGTTTTTTTAACTTGGATCTTTTTTTTATGGTTTTTATAGTGAAATTGTTGTGTTTTTTAACTCAGAGATATTTTTTAGATATTATAGTGAAAATGTTGAGGTTTTTTAACTTGGAACTTTTTTTATGGTTTTTATAGTGAAATTGTTGAGTTTTCTAACCTGGAACTTATTTAAATGGTTTTTACAGTGAAATTGTCGAGTTTATTTAACTTGGAACTTATTTAAATGGTTTTTAGAGTGAAATTGTTGAGTTTTTTTTAACTTGGAACTTTTTTTTATGGTTTTTATAGTGAAATTGTTGAGTTTTCCTAACTTGGAACTTATTTAAATGGATTCTACAATGAAATTGTTGATTTTTTTAACTTGGAACTTTATTTTATGGTATTTAGAGTGAAATTGAAGAGTTTATTAACTTGGAAATGTTTTATGGTTTTTATAGTGAATTTGTTGAGTTTTTTAAATTGGAAATGTTTTATGGTTTTTATAGTGAATTTGTTGAGTTTTTTAACTTGGAAATTTCTTATGGATTTGTGAAATTATTGAGTTTTTTTAACTTGGAACTTTTTTTTATTGTTTTTACAGTGAAATTGTTGTGTTTTCTAATTTGGAACTGATTTAAATGGTTTTTATAGTTAAATATTTGAGTTTTTTTTCCACTTGGAACTTTTTTTTTATGGTTTTTATAGTGAAATTGTTGAGTTTTTTTAAATTGGAACTTTTTTTTTTATGATTTTTATTGTGAAATTGTTGAGTTTTTTTAAATTGGAACTTAAATAAATGGTTTTAATAGTGAAATTGTTGAGTTTTTTTAACTTGGATCTTTTTTATGGTTTTTATAGTGAATTTGATGAGTTTTTTTAACTTGGAACTTTATTTTATGGTATTTATAGTAAAATTGTAGAGTTTTTTAGCTTGGAAATATTTTATGGTTTTTATAGTGAATTTGTTGAGTTTTTTGACTTGGAGATTTTATATGGATTAGTGAAATTGTTGAGTTTTTTTAACTTGGAACTTATTTAAATGGTTTTTAGAGTGAAATTGTTGTGTTTTTTAACTTGGAACTTTATTTTATGGTATTTATAGTGAAATTGAAGAGTTTTTTAACTTGGAAATATTTTATGGTTTTTATAGTGAATTTGTTGTGTTTTTTAATTTGGAAATTTTTTATGGATTTGTGAAATTATTGAGTTTTTTTAACTTGGATCTTTTTTTATGGTTTTTATAGTGAAATTGTTGTGTTTTTTAACTCAGAGATATTTTTTGGATATTATAGTGAAAATGTTGAGGTTTTTTAACTTGGAACTTTTTTTAAGGTTTTTATAGTGAAATTGTTGAGATTTCTAACCTGGAACTTATTTAAATGGTTTTTACAGTGAAATTGTCGAGTTTATTTAACTTGGAACTTATTTAAATGGTTTTTAGAGTGAAATTGTTGAGTTTTTTTTTAACTTGGAACTTTTTTTTATGGTTTTTATAGTGAAATTGTTGAGTTTTTCTAACTTGGAACTTATTTAAATGGATTCTACAATGAAATTGTTGATTTTTTTAACTTGGAACTTTATTTTATGGTATTTAGAGTGAAATTGAAGATTTTATTAACTTGGAAATGTTTTATGGTTTTTATAGTGAATTTGTTGAGTTTTTTAAATTGGAAATGTTTTATGGTTTTTATAGTGAATTTGTTGAGTTTTTTAACTTGGAAATTTTTTATGGATTTGTGAAATTATTGAGTTTTTTTAACTTGGAACTTTTTTTTATGGTTTTTACAGTGAAATTGTTGTGTTTTCTAATTTGGAACTGATTTAAATGGTTTTTATAATTAAATATTTGAGTTTTTTTTTCACTTGGAACTTTTTTTTTATGGTTTTTATAGTGAAATTGTTGAGTTTTATTAAATTGGAACTTTTTTTTTATGATTTTTATTGTGAAATTGTTGAGTTTTTTTAAATTGGAACTTAAATAAATGGTTTTAATAGTGAAATTGTTGAGTTTTTTTAACTTGGATCTTTTTTATGGTTTTTATAGTGAATTTGATGAGTTTTTTAACTTGGAACTTTATTTTATGGTATTTATAGTAAAATTGTAGAGTTTTTTAGCTTGGAAATATTTTATGGTTTTTATAGTGAATTTGTTGAGTTTTTTGACTTGGAGATTTTATATGGATTAGTGAAATTGTTGAGTTTTTTTAACTTGGAACTTATTTAAATGGTTTTTAGAGTGAAATTGTTGTGTTTTTTAACTTGGAACTTTATTTTATGGTATTTATAGTGAAATTGAAGAGTTTTTTAACTTGGAAATATTTTATGGTTTTTATAGTGAATTTGTTGTGTTTTTTAATTTGGAAATTTTTTATGGATTTGTGAAATTATTGAGTTTTTTTAACTTGGATCTTTTTTTATGGTTTTTATAGTGAAATTGTTGTGTTTTTTAACTCAGAGATATTTTTTGGATATTATAGTGAAAATGTTGAGGTTTTTTAACTTGGAACTTTTTTTAAGGTTTTTATAGTGAAATTGTTGAGTTTTCTAACCTGGAACTTATTTAAATGGTTTTTACAGTGAAATTGTCGAGTTTATTTAACTTGGAACTTATTTAAATGGTTTTTAGAGTGAAATTGTTGAGTTTTTTTTAACTTGGAACTTTTTTTTATGGTTTTTATAGTGAAATTGTTGAGTTTTTCTAACTTGGAACTTATTTAAATGGATTCTACAATGAAATTGTTGATTTTTTTAACTTGGAACTTTATTTTATGGTATTTAGAGTGAAATTGAAGATTTTATTAACTTGGAAATGTTTTATGGTTTTTATAGTGAATTTGTTGAGTTTTTTAAATTGGAAATGTTTTATGGTTTTTATAGTGAATTTGTTGAGTTTTTTAACTTGGAAATTTTTTATGGATTTGTGAAATTATTGAGTTTTTTTAACTTGGAACTTTTTTTTATGGTTTTTACAGTGAAATTGTTGTGTTTTCTAATTTGGAACTGATTTAAATGGTTTTTATAGTTAAATATTTGAGTTTTTTTTTAACTTGGAATTTTTTTTATGGTTTTTATAGTGAAATTGTTGAGTTTTTCTAACTTGGAACTTATTTAAATGGATTCTACAATGAAATTGTTGAGTTTTTTAACTTGGAACTTTATTTTATGGTATTTAGAGTGAAATTGAAGAGTTTATTAACTTGGAAATGTTTTATGGTTTTTATAGTGAATTTGTTGAGTTTTTAAATTGGAAATATTTAATGGTTTTTATAGTGAATTTGTTGAGTTTTTTAACTTGGAAAGTTTTTATGGATTTGTGAAATTATTGAGTTTTTTTAACTTGGAACTTTTTTTATGGTTTTTATAGTGAAATTGTTGTGTTTTCTAATTTGGAACTGGTTTAAATGGTTTTTATAGTTAAATATTTGAGTTTTTTTTCACTTGGAACTTTTTTTTATGGTTTTTATAATGAAATTGTTGAGTTTTTTTAACTTGGAACTTTTTTTTAATGATATTTATTGTGAAATTGTTGAGTTTTTTTAACTTGGAACTTATTTAAATGGGTTTAATAGTGAAACTGTTGAGTTTTTTTAACTTGGATCTTTTTTATGGTTTTTATAGTGAAATTGTTGAGTTTTCTAACCTGGAACTTATTTAAATGGTTTTTACAGTGAAATTGTCGAGTTTATTTAACTTGGAACTTATTTAAATGGTTTTTAGAGTGAAATTGTTGAGTTTTTTTTTAATTTGGAATTTTTTTATGGTTTTTATAGTGAAATTGTTGAGTTTTTCTAACTTGGAACTTATTTAAATGGATTCTACAATGAAATTGTTGAGTTTTTTAACTTGGAACTTTATTTTATGGTATTTAGAGTGAAATTGAAGAGTTTATTAACTTGGAAATGTTTTATGGTATTTATAGTGAATTTGTTGAGTTTTTTAAATTGGAAATGTTTTATGGTTTTTATAGTGAATTTGTTGAGTTTTTTAACTTGGAATTTTTTTATGGATTTGTGAAATTATTGAGTTTTTTTAACTTGGAACTTTTTTTTTATGGTTTTTATAGTGAAATTGTTGTGTTTTCTAATTTGGAACTGATTTAAATGGTTTTTATAGTTAAATATTTGAGTTTATTTTCACTTGGAACTTTTTTTCTATGGTTTTTATAGTGAAATTGTTGAGTTTTTTTTTTAAATTGGAACTTTTTTTTAATGATTTTTATTGTGAATTTGTTGAGTTTTTTTAAATTGGAACTTATATAAATGGTTTTAATAGTGAAATTGTTGAGTTTTTTTAACTTGGATCTTTTTTATGGTTTTTATAGTGAATTTGATGAGTTTTTTAACTTGGAACTTTATTTTATGGTATTTATAGTAAAATTGTAGAGTTTTTGAGCTTGGAAATATTTTATGGTTTTTATAGTGAATTTGTTGAGTTTTTTGACTTGGAGATTTTATATGGATTAGTGAAATTGTTGAGTTTTTTTAACTTGGAACTTATTTAAATGGTTTTTAGAGTGAAATTGTTGTGTTTTTTAACTTGGAACTTTATTTTATGGTATATATCGTGAAATTGAAGAGTTTTTTAACTTGGAAATATTTTATGGTTTTTATAGTGAATTTGTTGTCTTTTTTAACTCAGAGATTTTTTTTGGATATTATAGTGAAAATGTTGAGGTTTTTTAATTTGGAAATTTTTTTATGGTTTTTATAGTGAAATTGTTGAGTTTTCTAACCTGGAACTTATTTAAATGGTTTTTACAGTGAAATTGTCGAGTTTATTTAACTTGGAACTTATTTAAATGGTTTTTAGAGTGAAATTGTTGAGTTTTTTTTTAACTTGGAACTTTTTTTTATGGTTTTTATTGTGAAATTGTTGAGTTTTTCTAACTTGGAACTTATTTAAATGGATTCTACAATTAAATTGTTGGATTTTTTAACTTGGAACTTTATTTTATGGTATTTAGAGTGAAATTGAAGAGTTTATTAACTTGGAAATGTTTTATGGTTTTTATAGTGAATTTGTTGAGTTTTTAAATTGGAAATATTTAATGGTTTTTATAGTGAATTTGTTGAGTTTTTTAACTTGGAAAGTTTTTATGGATTTGTGAAATTATTGAGTTTTTTTAACTTGGAACTTTTTTTATGGTTTTTATAGTGAAATTGTTGTGTTTTCTAATTTGGAACTGGTTTAAATGGTTTTTATAGTTAAATATTTGAGTTTTTTTTCACTTGGAACTTTTTTTTATGGTTTTTGTAATGAAATTGTTGAGTTTTTTTAACTTGGAACTTTTTTTTTATGATATTTATTGTGAAATTGTTGAGTTTTTTTAACTTGGAACTTATTTAAATGGGTTTAATAGTGAAACTGTTGAGTTTTTTTAACTTGGATCTTTTTTATGGTTTTTATAGTGAAATTGTTGAGTTTTCTAACCTGGAACTTATTTAAATGGTTTTTACAGTGAAATTGTCGAGTTTATTTAACTTGGAACTTATTTAAATGGTTTTTAGAGTGAAATTGTTGAGTTTTTTTTTAATTTGGAATTTTTTTTATGGTTTTTATAGTGAAATTGTTGAGTTTTTCTAACTTGGAACTTATTTAAATGGATTCTACAATGAAATTGTTGAGTTTTTTAACTTGGAACTTTATTTTATGGTATTTAGAGTGAAATTGAAGAGTTTATTAACTTGGAAATGTTTTATGGTTTTTATAGTGAATTTGTTGAGTTTTTTAAATTGGAAATGTTTTATGGTTTTTATAGTGAATTTGTTGAGTTTTTTAACTTGGAATTTTTTTATGGATTTGTGAAATTATTGAGTTTTTTTAACTTGGAACTTTTTTTTATGGTTTTTATAGTGAAATTGTTGTGTTTTCTAATTTGGAACTGATTTAAATGGTTTTTATAGTTAAATATTTGAGTTTATTTTCACTTGGAACTTTTTTTTTATGGTTTTTATAGTGAAATTGTTGATTTTTTTTTTTTAAATTGGAACTTTTTTTTAATGATTTTTATTGTGAAATTGTTGAGTTTTTTTAAATTGGAACTTATATAAATGGTTTTAATAGTGAAATTGATGAGTTTTTTTAACTTGGATCTTTTTTATGGTTTTTATAGTGAATTTGATGAGTTTTTTAACTTGGAACTTTATTTTAGGGTATTTATAGTAAAATTGTAGAGTTTTTGAGCTTGAAAATATTTTATGGTTTTTATAGTGAATTTGTTGAGTTTTTTGACTTGGAGATTTTATATGGATTAGTGAAATTGTTGAGTTTTTTTAACTTGGAACTTATTTAAATGGTTTTTAGAGTGAAATTGTTGTGTTTTTTAACTTGGAACTTTATTTTATGGTATATATCGTGAAATTGAAGAGTTTTTTAACTTGGAAATATTTTATGGTTTTTATAGTGAATTTGTTGTCTTTTTTAACTCAGAGATTTTTTTTGGATATTATAGTGAAAATGTTGAGGTTTTTTAATTTGGAAATTTTTTTATGGTTTTTATAGTGAAATTGTTGAGTTTTCTAACCTGGAACTTATTTAAATGGTTTTTACAGTGAAATTGTCGAGTTTATTTAACTTGGAACTTATTTAAATGGTTTTTAGAGTGAAATTGTTGAGTTTTTTTTTAACTTGGAATTTTTTTTATGGTTTTTATAGTGAAATTGTTGAGTTTTTCTAACTTGGAACTTATTTAAATGGATTCTACAATGAAATTGTTGAGTTTTTTTAACTTGGATCTTTATTTTATGGTATTTAGAGTGAAATTGAAGAGTTTATTAACTTGGAAATGTTTTATGGTTTTTATAGTGAATTTGTTGAGTTTTTTAAATTGGAAATGTTTTATGGTTTTTATAGTGAATTTGTTGAGTTTTTTAACTTGGAAATTTTTTATGGATTTGTGAAATTATTGAGTTTTTTTAACTTGGAACTTTTTTTTATGGTTTTTATAGTGAAATTGTTGTGTTTTCTAATTTGGAACTGATTTAAATGGTTTTTATAATTAAATATTTGAGTTTATTTTCACTTGGAACTTTTTTTTTATGGTTTTTATAGTGAAATTGTTGAGTTTTTTTTTTAAATTGGAACTTTTTTTTAATGATTTTTATTGTGAAATTGTTGAGTTTTTTTAAATAGGAACTTATATAAATGGTTTTAATAGTGAAATTGTTGAGTTTTTTTAACTTGGATCTTTTTTATGGTTTTTATAGTGAATTTGATGAGTTTTTTAACTTGGAACTTTATTTTATGGTATTTATAGTAAAATTGTAGAGTTTTTGAGCTGGGAAATATTTTATCGTTTTTATAGTGAATTTGTTGAGTTTTTTGACTTGGAGATTTTATATGGATTAGTGAAATTGTTGAGTTTTTTTAACTTGGAACTTATTTAAATGGTTTTTAAAGTGAAATTGTTGTGTTTTTTAACTTGGAACTTTATTTTATGGTATATATCGTGAAATTGAAGAGTTTTTTAACTTGGAAATATTTTATGGTTTTTATAGTGAATTTGTTGTCTTTTTTAACTCAGAGATTTTTTTTGGATATTATAGTGAAAATGTTGAGGTTTTTTAATTTGGAAATTTTTTTATGGTATTTATAGTGAAATTGTTGAGTTTTCTAACCTGGAACTTATTTAAATGGTTTTTACAGTGAAATTGTCGAGTTTATTTAACTTGGAACTTATTTAAATGGTTTTTAGAGTGAAATTGTTGAGTTTTTTTTAATTTGGAATTTTTTTTATGGTTTTTATAGTGAAATTGTTGAGTTTTTCTAACTTGGAACTTATTTAAATGGATTCTACAATGAAATTGTTGAGTTTTTTAACTTGGAACTTTATTTTATGGTATTTAGAGTGAAATTGAAGAGTTTATTAACTTGGAAATGTTTTATGGTTTTTATAGTGAATTTGTTGAGTTTTTTAAATTGGAAATGTTTTATGGTTTTTATATTGAATTTGTTGAGTTTTTTAACTTGGAAATTTTTTATGGATTTGTGAAATTATTGAGTTTTTTTAACTTGGAACTTTTTTTTATGGTTTTTATAGTGAAATTGTTGTGTTTTCTAATTTGGAACTGATTTAAATGGTTTTTATAGTTAAATATTTGAGTTTATTTTCACTTGGAACTTTTTTTTTATGGTTTTTATAGTGAAATTGTTGAGTTTTTTTTTAAATTGGAACTTTTTTTTAATGATTTTTATTGTGAAATTGTTGAGTTTTTTTAAATTGGAACTTATATAAATGGTTTTAATAGTGAAATTGTTGAGTTTTTTTAACTTGGATCTTTTTTATGGTTTTTATAGTGAATTTGATGAGTTTTTTAACTTGGAACTTTATTTTATGGTATTTATAGTAAAATTGTAGAGTTTTTGAGCTTGGAAATATTTTATGGTTTTTATAGTGAATTTATTGAGTTTTTTGACTTGGAGATTTTATATGGATTAGTGAAATTGTTGAGTTTTTTTAACTTGGAACTTATTTAAATGGTTTTTAGAGTGAAATTGTTGTGTTTTTTAACTTGGAACTTTATTTTATGGTATATATCGTAAAATTGAAGAGTTTTTTAACTTGGAAATATTTTATGGTTTTTATAGTGAATTTGTTGTCTTTTTTAACTCAGAGATTTTTTTTGGATATTATAATGAAAATGTTGAGGTTTTTTAATTTGGAAATTTTTTTATGGTTTTTATAGTGAAATTGTTGAGTTTTCTAACCTGGAACTTATTTAAATGGTTTTTACAGTGAAATTGTCGAGTTTATTTAACTTGGAACTTATTTAAATGGTTTTTAGAGAGAAATTGTTGAGTTTTTTTTTAATTTGGAATTTTTTTTATGGTTTTTATAGTGAAATTGTTGAGTTTTTCTAACTTGGAACTTATTTAAATGGATTCTACAATGAAATTGTTGAGTTTTTTAACTTGGAACTTTATTTTATGGTATTTAGAGTGAAATTGAAGAGTTTATTAACTTGGAAATGTTTTATGGTTTTTATAGTGAATTTGTTGAGTTTTTTAAATTGGAAATGTTTTATGGTTTTTATAGTGAATTTGTTGAGTTTTTTAACTTGGAAATTTTTTATGGATTTGTGAAATTATTGAGTTTTTTTAACTTGGAACTTTTTTTTATGGTTTTTATAGTGAAATTGTTGTGTTTTCTAATTTGGAACTGATTTAAATGGTTTTTATAGTTAAATATTTGAGTTTATTTTCACTTGGAACTTTTTTTTTATGGTTTTTATAGTGAAATTGTTGAGTTTTTTTTTTAAATTGGAACTTTTTTTTAATGATTTTTATTGTGAAATTGTTGAGTTTTTTTAAATTGGAACTTATATAAATGGTTTTAATAGTGAAATTGTTGAGTTTTTTTAACTTGGATCTTTTTTATGGTTTTTATAGTGAATTTGATGAGTTTTTTAACTTGGAACTTTATTTTATAGTATTTATAGTAAAATTGTAGAGTTTTTGAGCTTGGAAATATTTTATGGTTTTTATAGTGAATTTGTTGAGTTTTTTGACTTGGAGATTTTATATGGATTAGTGAAATTGTTGAGTTTTTTTAACTTGGAACTTATTTAAATGGTTTTTAGAGTGAAATTGTTGTGTTTTTTAACTTGGAACTTTATTTTATGGTATATATCGTGAAATTGAAGAGTTTTTTAACTTGGAAATATTTTATGGTTTTTATAGTGAATTTGTTGTCTTTTTTAACTCAGAGATATTTTTTGGATATTATAGTGAAAATGTTGAGGTTTTTTAATTTGGAAATTTTTTTTATGGTTTTTATAGTGAAATTGTTGAGTTTTCTAACCTGGAACTTATTTAAATGGTTTTTACAGTGAAATTGTCGAGTTTATTTAACTTGAAACTTATTTAAATGGTTTTTAGAGTGAAATTGTTGAGTTTTTTTTTAACTTGGAATTTTTTTTATGGTTTTTATAGTGAAATTATTGAGTTTTTCTAACTTGGAACTTATTTAAATGTATTCTACAATGTAATTGTTGAGTTTTTTAACTTGGAACTTTATTTTATGGTATTTAGAGTGAAATTGAAGAGTTTATTAACTTGGAAATGTTTTATGGTTTTTATAGTGAATTTGTTGAGTTTTTTAAATTGGAAATGTTTTATGGTTTTTATAGTGAATTTGTTGAGTTTTTTAACTTGGAAATTTTTTATGGACTTGTGAAATTATTGAGTTTTTTTAACTTGGAACTTTTTTTATGGTTTTTATAGTGAAATTGTTGTGTTTTCTAATTTGGAACTGGTTTAAATGGTTTTTATAGTTAAATATTTGAGTTTTTTTTCACTTGAAACTTTTTTTTATGGTTTTTATAATGAAATTGTTGAATTTTTTTAACTTGGAACTTTTTTTTAATGATATTTATTGTGAAATTGTTGAGTTTTTTTAACTTGGAACTTATTTAAATGGGTTTAATAGTGAAATTGTTGAGTTTTTTTAACTTGGATCTTTTTTATGGTTTTTATAGTGAATTTGTTGAGTTTTTTAACTTGGAACTCTATTTTATGGTATTTATAGTAAAATTGTAGAGTTTTTTAGCTTGGAAATATTTTATGGTTTTTATAGTGAATTTGTTGAGTTTTTTAACTTGGAGATTTAATATGGATTAGTGAAATTGTTGAGTTTTTTTAACTTGGAACTTATTTAAATGGTTTTTAGAGTGAAATTGTTGTGTTTTTTAACTTGGAACTTTATTTTATGGTATATATCGTGAAATTGAAGAGTTTTTTAACTTGGAAATATTTTATGGTTTTTATAGTGAATTTGTTGTCTTTTTTAACTCAGAGATATTTTTTGGATATTATAGTGAAAATGTTGAGGTTTTTTAACTTGGAACTTTTTTTTATGGTTTTTATAGTGAAATTGTTGAGTTTTCTAACCTGGAACTTATTTAAATGGTTTTTACAGTGAAATTGTCGAGTTTATTTAACTTGGAACATATTTAAATGGTTTTTAGAGTGAAATTGTTGAGTTTTTTTTAACTTGGAACTTTTTTTTATGATTTTTATAGTGAAATTGTTGAGTTTTTCTAACTTGGAACTTATTTAAATGGATTCTACAATGAAATTGTTGAGTTTTTTTAACTTGGAACTTTATTTTATGGTATTTAGAGTGAAATTGAAGAGTTTATTAACTTGGAAATGTTTTATGGTTTTTATAGTGAATTTGTTGAGTTTTTTAAATTGGAAATGTTTTATGGTTTTTATAGTGAATTTGTTGAGTTTTTTAACTTGGAAATTTTTTATGGATTTGTGAAATTATTTAGTTTTTTTAACTTGGAACTTTTTTTATGGTTTTTATAGTGAAATTGTTGTGTTTTCTAATTTGGAACTGATTTAAATGGTTTTTATAGTTAAATATTTGAGTTTATTTTCACTTGGAACTTTTTTTTTATGGTTTTTATAGTGAAATTGTTGAGTTTTTTTTTTAAATTGGAACTTTTTTTTAATGATTTTTATTGTGAAATTGTTGAGTTTTTTTAAATTGGAACTTATATAAATGGTTTTAATAGTGAAATTGTTGAGTTTTTTTAACTTGGATCTTTTTTATGGTTTTTATAGTGAATTTGATGAGTTTTTTAACTTGGAACTTTATTTTATGGTATTTATACTAAAATTGTAGAGTTTTTGAGCTTGGAAATATTTTATGGTTTTTATAGTGAATTTGTTGAGTTTTTTGACTTGGAGATTTTATATGGATTAGTGAAATTGTTGAGTTTTTTTAACTTGGAACTTATTTAAATGGTTTTTAGAGTGAAATTGTTGAAGAGTTTTTTAACTTGGAAATATTTTATGGTTTTTATAGTGAATTTGTTGTCTTTTTTAACTCAGAGATTTCTTTGGATATTATAGTGAAAATGTTGAGGTTTTTTAATTTGAAAATTTTGTTATGGTTTTTATAGTGAAATTGTTGAGTTTTCTAACCTGGAACTTATTTAAATGGTTTTTACAGTGAAATTGTCGAGTTTATTTAACTTGGAACTTATTTAAATGGTTTTTAGAGTGAAATTGTTGAGTTTTTTTTTTAATTTGGAATTTTTTTTATGGTTTTTATAGTGAAATTGTTGAGTTTTTCTAACTTGGAACTTATTTAAATGGATTCTACAATGAAATTGTTGAGTTTTTTAACTTGGAACTTTATTTTATGGTATTTAGAGTGAAATTGAAGAGTTTATTAACTTGGAAATGTTTTATGGTTTTTATAGTGAATTTGTTGAGTTTTTTAAATTGGAAATGTTTTATGGTTTTTATAGTGAATTTGTTGAGTTTTTTAACTTGGAGATTTTTTATGGATTTGTGAAATTATTTAGTTTTTTTAACTTGGAACTTTTTTTTATGGTTTTTATAGTGAAATTGTTGTGTTTTCTAATTTGGAACTGATTTAAATGGTTTTTATAGTTAAATATTTGAGTTTATTTTCACTTGGAACTTTTTTTTTATGGTTTTTATAGTGAAATTGTTGAGTTTTTTTTTAAATTGGAACTTTTTTTTAATGATTTTTATTGTGAAATTGTTGAGTTTTTTTAAATTGGAACTTATATAAATGGTTTTAATAGTGAAATTGTTGAGTTTTTTTAACTTGGATCTTTTTTATGGTTTTTATAGTGAATTTGATGAGTTTTTTAACTTGGAACTTTATTTTATGGTATTTATAGTAAAATTGTAGAGTTTTTTAGCTTGGAAATATTTTATGGTTTTTATAGTGAATTTGTTGAGTTTTTTGACTTGGAGATTTTTTATGGATTAGTGAAATTGTTGAATTTTTTAACTTGGAACTTATTTAAATGGTTTTTAGAGTGAAATTGTTGTGTTTTTTAACTTGGAACTTTATTTTATGGTATTTATAGTGAAATTGAAGTTTTTTAACTTGGAAATATTTTATGGTTTTTATAGTGAATTTGTTGTGTTTTTTAACTTGGAAATTTTTTATGGATTTGTGAAATTATTGAGTTTTTTTAACTTGGATCTTTTTTTTATGGTTTTTATAGTGAAATTGTTGTGTTTTTTAACTCAGAGATATTTTTTGGATATTATAGTGAAAATGTTGAGGTTTTTTAACTTGGAACTTTTTTTATGGTTTTTATAGTGAAATTGTTGAGTTTTCTAACCTGAAACTTATTTAAATGGTTTTTACAGTGAAATTGTTGAGTTTATTTAACTTGGAACTTATTTAAATGGTTTTTAGAGTGAAATTGTTGAGTTTTTTTTAACTTGGAACTTTTTTTTATGGTTTTTATAGTGAAATTGTTGAGTTTTTCTAACTTGGAACTTATTTAAATGGATTCTACAATTAAATTGTTGAGTTTTTTTAACTTGGAACTTTATTTTATGGTATTTAGAGTGAAATTGAAGAGTTTATTAACTTGGAAATGTTTTATGGTTTTTATAGTGAATTTGTTGAGTTTTTTAAATTGGAAATGTTTTATGGTTTTTATAGTGAATTTGTTGAGTTTTTTAACTTGGAAATTTTTTATGGATTTGTGAAATTATTGAGTTTTTTTAACTTGGAACTTTTTTTATGGTTTTTATAGTGAAATTGTTGTGTTTTCTAATTTGGAACTGGTTTAAATGGTTTTTATAGTTAAATATTTGAGTTTTTTTACACTTGGAACTTTTTTTTTTATGGTTTTTATAATGAAATTGTTGAGTTTTTTTAACTTGGAACTTTTTTTTTATGATATTTATTGTGAAATTGTTGAGTTTTTTTTAACTTGGAACTTATTTAAATGGGTTTAATAGTGAAATTGTTGAGTTTTTTTAACTTGGATCTTTTTTATGGTTTTTATAGTGAATTTGTTGAGTTTTTTAACTTGGAACTTTATTTTATGGTATTTATAGTAAAATTGTAGAGTTTTTTAGCTTGGAAATATTTTATGGTTTTTATAGTGAATTTGTTGAGTTTTTTGACTTGGAGATTTTTTATGGATTAGTGAAATTGTTGAATTTTTTAACTTGGAACTTATTTAAATGGTTTTTAGAGTGAAATTGTTGTGTTTTTTAACTTGGAACTTTATTTTATGGTATTTATAGTGAAATTGAAGAGTTTTTTAACTTGGAAATATTTTATGGTTTTTATAGTGAATTTGTTGTGTTTTTTAACTTGGAAATTTTTTATGGATTTGTGAAATTATTGAGTTTTTTTAACTTGGATCTTTTTTTTATGGTTTTTATAGTGAAATTGTTGTGTTTTTTAACTCAGAGATATTTTTTGGATATTATAGTGAAAATGTTGAGGTTTTTTAACTTGGAACTTTTTTTATGGTTTTTATAGTGAAATTGTTGAGTTTTCTAACCTGAAACTTATTTAAATGGTTTTTACAGTGAAATTGTTGAGTTTATTTAACTTGGAACTTATTTAAATGGTTTTTAGAGTGAAATTGTTGAGTTTTTTTTAACTTGGAACTTTTTTTTATGGTTTTTATAGTGAAATTGTTGAGTTTTTCTAACTTGGAACTTATTTAAATGGATTCTACAATGAAATTGTTGAGTTTTTTTAACTTGGAACTTTATTTTATGGTATTTAGAGTGAAATTGAAGAGTTTATTAACTTGGAAATGTTTTATGGTTTTTATAGTGAATTTGTTGAGTTTTTTAAATTGGAAATGTTTTATGGTTTTTATAGTGAATTTGTTGAGTTTTTTAACTTGGAAATTTTTTATGGATTTGTGAATTTATTGAGTTTTTTTAACTTGGAACTTTTTTTTATGGTTTTTATAGTGAAATTGTTGTGTTTTCTAATTTGGAACTGATTTAAATGGTTTTTATAGTTAAATATTTGAGTTTATTTTCACTTGGAACTTTTTTTTTATGGTTTTTATAGTGAAATTGTTGAGTTTTTTTTTAAATTGGAACTTTTTTTTAATGATTTTTATTGTGAAATTGTTGAGTTTTTTTAAATTGGAACTTATATAAATGGTTTTAATAGTGAAATTGTTGAGTTTTTTTAACTTGGATCTTTTTTATGGTTTTTATAGTAAATTTGATGAGTTTTTTTAACTTGGAACTTTATTTTATGGTATTTATAGTAAAATTGTAGAGTTTTTGAGCTTGGAAATATTTTATGGTTTTTATAGTGAATTTGTTGAGTTTTTTGACTTGGAGATTTTATATGGATTAGTGAAATTGTTGAGTTTTTTTAACTTGGAACTTATTTAAATGGTTTTTAGAGTGAAATTGTTGTGTTTTTTAACTTGGAACTTTATTTTATGGTATATATCGTGAAATTGAAGAGTTTTTTAACTTGGAAATATTTTATGGTTTTTATAGTGAATTTGTTGTCTTTTTGAACTCAGAGATTTTTTTTGGATATTATAGTGAAAATGTTGAGGTTTTTTAATTTGGAAATTTTTTTATGGTTTTTATAGTGAAATTGTTGAGTTTTCTAACCTGGAACTTATTTAAATGGTTTTTACAGTGAAATTGTCGAGTTTATTTAACTTGGAACTTATTTAAATGGTTTTTAGAGTGAAATTGTTGAGTTTTTTTTTAATTTGGAATTTTTTTTATGGTTTTTATAGTGAAATTGTTGAGTTTTTCTAACTTGGAACTTATTTAAATGGATTCTACAATGAAATTGTTGAGATTTTTAACTTGGAACTTTATTTTATGGTATTTAGAGTGAAATTGAAGAGTTTATTAACTTGGAAATGTTTTATGGTTTTTATAGTGAATTTGTTGAGTTTTTTAAATTGGAAATGTTTTATGGTTTTTATAGTGAATTTGTTGAGTTTTTTAACTTGGAAATTTTTTATGGATTTGTGAAATTATTGAGTTTTTTTAACTTGGAACTTTTTTTATGGTTTTTATAGTGAAATTGTTGTGTTTTCTAATTTGGAACTGGTTTAAATGGTTTTTATAGTTAAATATTTGAGTTTTTTTTCACTTGGAACTTTTTTTTTTATGGTTTTTATAATGAAATTGTTGAGTTTTTTTAACTTGGAACTTTTTTTTTATGATATTTATTGTGAAATTGTTGAGTTTTTTTAACTTGGAACTTATTTAAATGGGTTTAATAGTGAAATTGTTGAGTTTTTTTAACTTGGATCTTTTTATGGTTTTTATAGTGAATTTGTTGAGTTTTTTAACTTGGAACTTTATTTTATGGTATTTATAGTAAAATTGTAGAGTTTTTTAGCTTGGAAATATTTTATGGTTTTTATAGTGAATTTGTTGAGTTTTTTGACTTGGAGATTTTTTATGGATTAGTGAAATTGTTGAGTTTTTTAACTTGGAACTTATTTAAATGGTTTTTAGAGTGAAATTGTTGTGTTTTTTAACTTGGAACTTTATTTTATGGTATTTATAGTGAAATTGAAGAGTTTTTTAACTTGGAAATATTTTATGGTTTTTATAGTGAATTTGTTGTGTTTTTTAACTTGGAAATTTTTTATGGATTTGTGAAATTATTGAGTTTTTTTAACTTGGATCTTTTTTTTTTGGTTTTTATAGTGAAATTGTTGTGTTTTTTAACTCAGAGATATTTTTTTGGATATTATAGTGAAAATGTTGAGGTTTTTTAACTTGGAACTTTTTTTATGGTTTTTATAGTGAAATTGTTGAGTTTTCTAACCTGGAACTTATTTAAATGGTTTTTACAGTGAAATTGTTGAGTTTATTTAACTTGGAACTTATTTAAATGGTTTTTAGAGTGAAATTGTTGAGTTTTTTTTAACTTGGAACTTTTTTTTATGGTTTTCATAGTGAAATTGTTGAGTTTTTCTAACTTGGAACTTATTTAAATGGATTCTACAATGAAATTGTTGAGTTTTTTTAACTTGGAACTTTATTTTATGGTATTTAGAGTGAAATTGAAGAGTTTATTAACTTGGAAATGTTTTATGGTTTTTATAGTGAATTTGTTGAGTTTTTTAAATTGGAAATGTTTTATGGTTTTTATAGTGAATTTGTTGAGTTTTTTAACTTGGAAATTTTTTATGGATTTGTGAATTTATTGAGTTTTTTTAACTTGGAACTTTTTTTTATGGTTTTTATAGTGAAATTGTTGTGTTTTCTAATTTGGAACTGATTTAAATGGTTTTTATAGTTAAATATTTGAGTTTATTTTCACTTGGAACTTTTTTTTTATGGTTTTTATAGTGAAATTGTTGAGTTTTTTTTTAAATTGGAACTTTTTTTTAATGATTTTTATTGTGAAATTGTTGAGTTTTTTTAAATTGGAACTTATATAAATGGTTTTAATAGTGAAATTGTTGAGTTTTTTTAACTTGGATCTTTTTTATGGTTTTTATAGTGAATTTGATGAGTTTTTTTAACTTGGAACTTTATTTTATGGTATTTATAGTAAAATTGTAGAGTTTTTGAGCTTGGAAATATTTTATGGTTTTTATAGTGAATTTGTTGAGTTTTTTGACTTGGAGATTTTATATGGATTAGTGAAATTGTTGAGTTTTTTTAACTTGGAACTTATTTAAATGGTTTTTAGAGTGAAATTGTTGTGTTTTTTAACTTGGAACTTTATTTTATGGTATATATCGTGAAATTGAAGAGTTTTTTAACTTGGAAATATTTTATGGTTTTTATAGTGAATTTGTTGTCTTTTTGAACTCAGAGATTTTTTTTGGATATTATAGTGAAAATGTTGAGGTTTTTTAATTTGGAAATTTTTTTATGGTTTTTATAGTGAAATTGTTGAGTTTTCTAACCTGGAACTTATTTAAATGGTTTTTACAGTGAAATTGTCGAGTTTATTTAACTTGGAACTTATTTAAATGGTTTTTAGAGTGAAATTGTTGAGTTTTTTTTTAATTTGGAATTTTTTTTATGGTTTTTATAGTGAAATTGTTGAGTTTTTCTAACTTGGAACTTATTTAAATGGATTCTACAATGAAATTGTTGAGATTTTTAACTTGGAACTTTATTTTATGGTATTTAGAGTGAAATTGAAGAGTTTATTAACTTGGAAATGTTTTATGGTTTTTATAGTGAATTTGTTGAGTTTTTTAAATTGGAAATGTTTTATGGTTTTTATAGTGAATTTGTTGAGTTTTTTAACTTGGAAATTTTTTATGGATTTGTGAAATTATTGAGTTTTTTTAACTTGGAACTTTTTTTATGGTTTTTATAGTGAAATTGTTGTGTTTTCTAATTTGGAACTGGTTTAAATGGTTTTTATAGTTAAATATTTGAGTTTTTTTTCACTTGGAACTTTTTTTTTTATGGTTTTTATAATGAAATTGTTGAGTTTTTTTAACTTGGAACTTTTTTTTTATGATATTTATTGTGAAATTGTTGAGTTTTTTTAACTTGGAACTTATTTAAATGGGTTTAATAGTGAAATTGTTGAGTTTTTTTAACTTGGATCTTTTTTATGGTTTTTATAGTGAATTTGTTGAGTTTTTTAACTTGGAACTTTATTTTATGGTATTTATAGTAAAATTGTAGAGTTTTTTAGCTTGGAAATATTTTATGGTTTTTATAGTGAATTTGTTGAGTTTTTTGACTTGGAGATTTTTTATGGATTAGTGAAATTGTTGAGTTTTTTAACTTGGAACTTATTTAAATGGTTTTTAGAGTGAAATTGTTGTGTTTTTTAACTTGGAACTTTATTTTATGGTATTTATAGTGAAATTGAAGAGTTTTTTAACTTGGAAATATTTTATGGTTTTTATAGTGAATTTGTTGTGTTTTTTAACTTGGAAATTTTTTATGGATTTGTGAAATTATTGAGTTTTTTTAACTTGGATCTTTTTTTTATGGTTTTTATAGTGAAATTGTTGTGTTTTTTAACTCAGAGATATTTTTTTGGATATTATAGTGAAAATGTTGAGGTTTTTTAACTTGGAACTTTTTTTATGGTTTTTATAGTGAAATTGTTGAGTTTTCTAACCTGGAACTTATTTAAATGGTTTTTACAGTGAAATTGTTGAGTTTATTTAACTTGGAACTTATTTAAATGGTTTTTAGAGTGAAATTGTTGAGTTTTTTTTAACTTGGAACTTTTTTTTATGGTTTTCATAGTGAAATTGTTGAGTTTTTCTAACTTGGAACTTATTTAAATGGATTCTACAATGAAATTGTTGAGTTTTTTTAACTTGGAACTTTATTTTATGGTATTTAGAGTGAAATTGAAGAGTTTATTAACTTGGAAATGTTTTATGGTTTTTATAGTGAATTTGTTGAGTTTTTTAAATTGGAAATGTTTTATGGTTTTTATAGTGAATTTGTTGAGTTTTTTAACTTGGAAATTTTTTATGGATTTGTGAATTTATTGAGTTTTTTTAACTTGGAACTTTTTTTTATGGTTTTTATAGTGAAATTGTTGTGTTTTCTAATTTGGAACTGATTTAAATGGTTTTTATAGTTAAATATTTGAGTTTATTTTCACTTGGAACTTTTTTTTTATGGTTTTTATAGTGAAATTGTTGAGTTTTTTTTTTAAATTGGAACTTTTTTTTAATGATTTTTATTGTGAAATTGTTGAGTTTTTTTAAATTGGAACTTATATAAATGGTTTTAATAGTGAAATTGTTGAGTTTTTTTAACTTGGATCTTTTTTATGGTTTTTATAGTGAATTTGATGAGTTTTTTTAACTTGGAACTTTATTTTATGGTATTTATAGTAAAATTGTAGAGTTTTTGAGCTTGGAAATATTTTATGGTTTTTATAGTGAATTTGTTGAGTTTTTTGACTTGGAGATTTTATATGGATTAGTGAAATTGTTGAGTTTTTTTAACTTGGAACTTATTTAAATGGTTTTTAGAGTGAAATTGTTGTGTTTTTTAACTTGGAACTTTATTTTATGGTATATATCGTGAAATTGAAGAGTTTTTTAACTTGGAAATATTTTATGGTTTTTATAGTGAATTTGTTGTCTTTTTGAACTCAGAGATTTTTTTTGGATATTATAGTGAAAATGTTGAGGTTTTTTAATTTGGAAATTTTTTTATGGTTTTTATAGTGAAATTGTTGAGTTTTCTAACCTGGAACTTATTTAAATGGTTTTTACAGTGAAATTGTCGAGTTTATTTAACTTGGAACTTATTTAAATGGTTTTTAGAGTGAAATTGTTGAGTTTTTTTTTAATTTGGAATTTTTTTTATGGTTTTTATAGTGAAATTGTTGAGTTTTTCTAACTTGGAACTTATTTAAATGGATTCTACAATGAAATTGTTGAGATTTTTAACTTGGAACTTTATTTTATGGTATTTAGAGTGAAATTGAAGAGTTTATTAACTTGGAAATGTTTTATGGTTTTTATAGTGAATTTGTTGAGTTTTTTAAATTGGAAATGTTTTATGGTTTTTATAGTGAATTTGTTGAGTTTTTTAACTTGGAAATTTTTTATGGATTTGTGAAATTATTGAGTTTTTTTAACTTGGAACTTTTTTTATGGTTTTTATAGTGAAATTGTTGTGTTTTCTAATTTGGAACTGGTTTAAATGGTTTTTATAGTTAAATATTTGAGTTTTTTTTCACTTGGAACTTTTTTTTTATGGTTTTTATAATGAAATTGTTGAGTTTTTTTAACTTGGAACTTTTTTTTTATGATATTTATTGTGAAATTGTTGAGTTTTTTTAACTTGGAACTTATTTAAATGGGTTTAATAGTGAAATTGTTGAGTTTTTTTAACTTGGATCTTTTTTATGGTTTTTATAGTGAATTTATTGAGTTTTTTAACTTGGAACTTTATTTTATGGTATTTATAGTAAAATTGTAGAGTTTTTTAGCTTGGAAATATTTTATGGTTTTTATAGTGAATTTGTTGAGTTTTTTGACTTGGAGATTTTTTATGGATTAGTGAAATTGTTGAGTTTTTTAACTTGGAACTTATTTAAATGGTTTTTAGAGTGAAATTGTTGTGTTTTTTAACTTGGAACTTTATTTTATGGTATTTATAGTGAAATTGAAGAGTTTTTTAACTTGGAAATATTTTATGGTTTTTATAGTGAATTTGTTGTGTTTTTTAACTTGGAAATTTTTTATGGATTTGTGAAATTATTGAGTTTTTTTAACTTGGATCTTTTTTTTATGGTTTTTATAGTGAAATTGTTGTGTTTTTTAACTCAGAGATATTTTTTTGGATATTATAGTGAAAATGTTGAGGTTTTTTAACTTGGAACTTTTTTTATGGTTTTTATAGTGAAATTGTTGAGTTTTCTAACCTGGAACTTATTTAAATGGTTTTTACAGTGAAATTGTTGAGTTTATTTAACTTGGAACTTATTTAAATGGTTTTTAGAGTGAAATTGTTGAGTTTTTTTTAACTTGGAACTTTTTTTTATGGTTTTCATAGTGAAATTGTTGAGTTTTTCTAACTTGGAACTTATTTAAATGGATTCTACAATGAAATTGTTGAGTTTTTTTAACTTGGAACTTTATTTTATGGTATTTAGAGTGAAATTGAAGAGTTTATTAACTTGGAAATGTTTTATGGTTTTTATAGTGAATTTGTTGAGTTTTTTAAATTGGAAATGTTTTATGGTTTTTATAGTGAATTTGTTGAGTTTTTTAACTTGGAAATTTTTTATGGATTTGTGAATTTATTGAGTTTTTTTAACTTGGAACTTTTTTTTATGGTTTTTATAGTGAAATTGTTGTGTTTTCTAATTTGGAACTGATTTAAATGGTTTTTATAGTTAAATATTTGAGTTTATTTTCACTTGGAACTTTTTTTTTATGGTTTTTATAGTGAAATTGTTGAGTTTTTTTTTAAATTGGAACTTTTTTTTAATGATTTTTATTGTGAAATTGTTGAGTTTTTTTAAATTGGAACTTATATAAATGGTTTTAATAGTGAAATTGTTGAGTTTTTTTAACTTGGATCTTTTTTATGGTTTTTATAGTGAATTTGATGAGTTTTTTTAACTTGGAACTTTATTTTATGGTATTTATAGTAAAATTGTAGAGTTTTTGAGCTTGGAAATATTTTATGGTTTTTATAGTGAATTTGTTGAGTTTTTTGACTTGGAGATTTTATATGGATTAGTGAAATTGTTGAGTTTTTTTAACTTGGAACTTATTTAAATGGTTTTTAGAGTGAAATTGTTGTGTTTTTTAACTTGGAACTTTATTTTATGGTATATATCGTGAAATTGAAGAGTTTTTTAACTTGGAAATATTTTATGGTTTTTATAGTGAATTTGTTGTCTTTTTTAACTCAGAGATTTGTTTTGGATATATAGTGAAAATGTTGAGGTTTTTTAATTTGGAAATTTTTTTATGGTTTTTAAAGTGAAATTGTTGAGTTTTCTAACCTGGAACTTATTTAAATGGTTTTTACAGCGAAATTGTCGAGTTTATTTAACTTGGAACTTATTTAAATGGTTTTTAGAGTGAAATTGTTGAGTTTTTTTTTAACTTGGAATTTTTTTTATGGTTTTTATAGTGAAATTGTTGAGTTTTTCTAACTTGGAACTTATTTAAATGGATTCTACAATGAAATTGTTGAGTTTTTTAACTTGGAACTTTATTTTATGGTATTTAGAGTGAAATTGAAGAGTTTATTAACTTGGAAATGTTTTATGGTATTTATAGTGAATTTGTTGAGTTTTTTAAATTGGAAATGTTTTATGGTTTTTATAGTGAATTTGTTGAGTTTTTTAACTTGGAAATTTTTTATGGATTTGTGAAATTATTGAGTTTTTTTAACTTGGAACTTTTTTTATGGTTTTTATAGTGAAATTGTTGTGTTTTCTAATTTGAAATGGTTTAAATGGTTTTTATAGTTAAATATTTGAGTTTTTTTTCACTTGGAACTTTTTTTTATGGTTTTTATAATGAAATTGTTGAGTTTTTTTAACTTGGAATTTTTTTTTATGATATTTATTGTGAAATTGTTGAGTTTTTTTAACTTGGAACTTATTTAAATGGGTTTAATAGTGAAATTGTTGAGTTTTTTTAACTTGGATCTTTTTTATGGTTTTTATAGTGAATGTGTTGAGTTTTTTAACTTGGAACTTTATTTTATGGTATTTATAGTAAAATTGTAGAGTTTTTTAGCTTGGAAATATTTTATGGTTTTTATAGTGAATTTGTTGAGTTTTTTGACTTGGAGATTTTTTATGGATTAGTGAAATTGTTGAGTTTTTTAACTTGGAACTTATTTAAATGGTTTTTAGAGTGAAATTGTTGTGTTTTTTAACTTGGAACTTTATTTTATGGTATTTATAGTGAAATTGAAGAGTTTTTTAACTTGGAAATATTTTATGGTTTTTATAGTGAATTTGTTGTGTTTTTTAACTTGGAAATTTTTTATGGATTTGTGAAATTATTGAGTTTTTTTAACTTGGATTTTTTTTTTATGGTTTTTATAGTGAAATTGTTGTGTTTTTTAACTCAGAGATATTTTTTGGATATTATAGTGAAAATGTTGAGGTTTTTTAACTTGGAACTTTTTTTATGGTTTTTATAGTGAAATTGTTGAGTTTTCTAACCTGGAACTTATTTAAATGGTTTTTACAGTGAAATTGTTGAGTTTATTTAACTTGGAACTTATTTAAATGGTTTTTAGAGTGAAATTGTTGAGTTTTTTTTAACTTGGAACTTTTTTTTATGGTTTTTATAGTGAAATTGTTGAGTTTTTCTAACTTGGAACTTATTTAAATGGATTCTACAATGAAATTGTTGAGTTTTTTTAACTTGGAACTTTATTTTATGGTATTTAGAGTGAAATTGAAGAGTTTATTAACTTGGAAATGTTTTATGGTTTTTATAGTGAATTTGTTGAGTTTTTTAAATTGGAAATGTTTTATGGTTTTTATAGTGAATTTGTTGAGTTTTTTAACTTGGAAATTTTTTATGGATTTGTGAATTTATTGAGTTTTTTTAACTTGGAACTTTTTTTTATGGTTTTTATAGTGAAATTGTTGTGTTTTCTAATTTGGAACTGATTTAAATGGTTTTTATAGTTAAATATTTGAGTTTATTTTCACTTGGAACTTTTTTTTTATGGTTTTTATAGTGAAATTGTTGAGTTTTTTTTTTAAATTGGAACTTTTTTTTAATGATTTTTATTGTGAAATTGTTGAGTTTTTTTAAATTGGAACTTATATAAATGGTTTTAATAGTGAAATTGTTGAGTTTTTTTAACTTGGATCTTTTTTATGGTTTTTATAGTGAATTTGATGAGTTTTTTTAACTTGGAACTTTATTTTATGGTATTTATAGTAAAATTGTAGAGTTTTTGAGCTTGGAAATATTTTATGGTTTTTATAGTGAATTTGTTGAGTTTTTTGACTTGGAGATTTTATATGGATTAGTGAAATTGTTGAGTTTTTTTAACTTGGAACTTATTTAAATGGTTTTTAGAGTGAAATTGTTGTGTTTTTTAACTTGGAACTTTATTTTATGGTATATATCGTGAAATTGAAGAGTTTTTTAACTTGGAAATATTTTATGGTTTTTATAGTGAATTTGTTGTCTTTTTTAACTCAGAGATTTGTTTTGGATATATAGTGAAAATGTTGAGGTTTTTTAATTTGGAATTTTTTTTATGGTTTTTAAAGTGAAATTGTTGAGTTTTCTAACCTGGAACTTATTTAAATGGTTTTTACAGCGAAATTGTCGAGTTTATTTAACTTGGAACTTATTTAAATGGTTTTTAGAGTGAAATTGTTGAGTTTTTTTTTAACTTGGAATTTTTTTTTATGGTTTTTATAGTGAAATTGTTGAGTTTTTCTAACTTGGAACTTATTTAAATGGATTCTACAATGAAATTGTTGAGTTTTTTAACTTGGAACTTTATTTTATGGTATTTAGAGTGAAATTGAAGAGTTTATTAACTTGGAAATGTTTTATGGTATTTATAGTGAATTTGTTGAGTTTTTTAAATTGGAAATGTTTTATGGTTTTTATAGTGAATTTGTTGAGTTTTTTAACTTGGAAATTTTTTATGGATTTGTGAAATTATTGAGTTTTTTTAACTTGGAACTTTTTTTATGGTTTTTATAGTGAAATTGTTGTGTTTTCTAATTTGAAATGGTTTAAATGGTTTTTATAGTTAAATATTTGAGTTTTTTTTCACTTGGAACTTTTTTTTATGGTTTTTATAATGAAATTGTTGAGTTTTTTTAACTTGGAACTTTTTTTTTATGATATTTATTGTGAAATTGTTGAGTTTTTTTTAACTTGGAACTTATTTAAATGGGTTTAATAGTGAAATTGTTGAGTTTTTTAAACTTGGATCTTTTTTATGGTTTTTATAGTGAATGTGTTGAGTTTTTTAACTTGGAACTTTATTTTATGGTATTTATAGTAAAATTGTAGAGTTTTTTAGCTTGGAAATATTTTATGGTTTTTATAGTGAATTTGTTGAGTTTTTTGACTTGGAGATTTTTTATGGATTAGTGAAATTGTTGAGTTTTTTAACTTGGAACTTATTTAAATGGTTTTTAGAGTGAAATTGTTGTGTTTTTTAACTTGGAACTTTATTTTATGGTATTTATAGTGAAATTGAAGAGTTTTTTAACTTGGAAATATTTTATGGTTTTTATAGTGAATTTGTTGTGTTTTTTAACTTTGCAATTTTTTATGGATTTGTGAAATTATTGAGTTTTTTTAACTTGGATCTTTTTTTTATGGTTTTTATAGTGAAATTGTTGTGTTTTTTAACTCAGAGATATTTTTTGGATATTATAGTGAAAATGTTGAGGTTTTTTAACTTGGAACTTTTTTTATGGTTTTTATAGTGAAATTGTTGAGTTTTCTAACCTGGAACTTATTTAAATGGTTTTTACAGTGAAATTGTTGAGTTTATTTAACTTGGAACTTATTTAAATGGTTTTTAGAGTGAAATTGTTGAGTTTTTTTTAACTTGGAACTTTTTTTTATGGTTTTTATAGTGAAATTGTTGAGTTTTTCTAACTTGGAACTTATTTAAATGGATTCTACAATGAAATTGTTGAGTTTTTTTAACTTGGAACTTTATTTTATGGTATTTAGAGTGAAATTGAAGAGTTTATTAACTTGGAAATGTTTTATGGTTTTTATAGTGAATTTGTTGAGTTTTTTAAATTGGAAATGTTTTATGGTTTTTATAGTGAATTTGTTGAGTTTTTTAACTTGGAAATTTTTGATGGATTTGTGAAATTATTGAGTTTTTTTAACTTGGAACTTTTTTTTATGGTTTTTATAGTGAAATTGTTGTGTTTTCTAATTTGGAACTGATTTAAATGGTTTTTATAGTTAAATATTTGAGTTTTTTTTTCACTTGGAACTTTTTTTTTTATGGTTTTTATAGTGAAATTGTTGAGTTTTTTTAAATAGGAACTTTTTTTTAATGATTTTTATTGTGAAATTGTTGAGTTTTTTTAACTTGGAACTTATTTAAATGGGTTTAATAGTGAAATTGTTGAGTTTTTTTAACTTGGATCTTTTTTATGGTTTTTATAGTGAATTTGTTGAGTTTTTTAACTTGGAACTTTATTTTATGGTATTTATAATAAAATTGTAGAGTTTTTTAGCTTGGAAATATTTTATGGTTTTTATAGTGAATTTGTTGAGTTTTTTGACTTGGAGATTTTATATGGATTAGTGAAATTGTTGAGTTTTTTAACTTGGAACTTATTTAAATGGTTTTTAGAGTGAAATTGTTGTGTTTTTTAACTTGGAACTTTATTTTATGGTATTTATAGTGAAATTGAAGAGTTTTTTAACTTGGAAATATTTTATGTTTTTTATAGTGAATTTGTTGTGTTTTTTAACTTTGGCAATTTTTTATGGATTTGTGAAATTATTGAGTTTTTTTAACTTGGATCTTTTTTTTATGGTTTTTATAGTGAAATTGTTGTGTTTTTTAACTCAGAGATATTTTTTGGATATTATAGTGAAAATGTTGAGGTTTTTTAACTTGGAACTTTTTTTATGGTTTTTATAGTGAAATTGTTGAGTTTTCTAACCTGGAACTTATTTAAATGGTTTTTACAGTGAAATTGTCGAGTTTATTTAACTTGGAACTTATTTAAATGGTTTTTAGAGTGAAATTGTTGAGTTTTTTTTAACTTGGAACTTTTTTTATGGTTTTTATAGTGAAATTGTTGAGTTTTTCTAACTTGGAACTTATTTAAATGGATTCTACAATGAAATTGTTATGTTTTTTTAACTTGGAACTTTATTTTATGGTATTTAGAGTGAAATTGAAGAGTTTATTAACTTGGAAATGTTTTATGGTTTTTATAGTGAATTTGTTGAGTTTTTTAAATTGGAAATGTTTTATGGTTTTTATAGTGAATTTGTTGAGTTTTTTAACTTGGAAATTTTTTATGGATTTGTGAATTTATTGAGTTTTTTTAACTTGGAACTTTTTTTTATGGTTTTTATAGTGAAATTGTTGTGTTTTCTAATTTGGAACTGATTTAAATGGTTTTTATAGTTAAATATTTGAGTTTATTTTCACTTGGAACTTTTTTTTATGGTTTTTATAGTGAAATTGTTGAGTTTTTTTTTTAAATTGGAACTTTTTTTTAATGATTTTTATTGTGAAATTGTTGAGTTTTTTTAAATTGGAACTTATATAAATGGTTTTAATAGTGAAATTGTTGAGTTTTTTTAACTTGGATCTTTTTTATGGTTTTTATAGTGAATTTGATGAGTTTTTTAACTTGGAACTTTATTTTATGGTATTAATAGTAAAATTGTAGAGTTTTTTAGCTTGGAAATATTTTATGGTTTTTATAGTGAATTTGTTGAGTTTTTTGACTTGGAGATTTTATATGGATTAGTGAAATTGTTGAGTTTTTTTAACTTGGAACTTATTTAAATGGTTTTTAGAGTGAAATTGTTGTGTTTTTTTAACTTGGAACTTTATTTTATGGTATTTATAGTGAAATTGAATAGTTTTTTAACTTGGAAATATTTTATGGTTTTTATAGTGAATTTGTTGTGTTTTTTAACTCAGAGATTTTTTTTGGATATTATAGTGAAAATGTTGAGGTTTTTTTAACTTGGAACTTTTTTTATGGTTTTTATAGTGAAATTGTTGAGTTTTCTAACCTGGAACTTATTTAAATGGTTTTTACAGTGAAATTGTCGAGTTTATTTAACTTGGAACTTATTTAAATGGTTTTTAGAGTGAAATTGTTGAGGTTTTTTAACTTGGAATTTTTTTTTTATGGTTTTTATAGTGAAATTGTTGAGTTTTTCTAACTTGGAACTTATTTAAATGGATTCTACAATGAAATTGTTGAGTTTTTTAACTTGGAACTTTATTTTATGGTATTTAGAGTGAAATTGAAGAGTTTATTAACTTGGAAATGTTTTATGGTTTTTATAGTGAATTTGTTGAGTTTTTTAAATTGGAAATGTTTTATGGTTTTTATAGTGAATTTGTTGAGTTTTTTAACTTGGAAATTTTTGATGGATTTGTGAAATTATTGAGTTTTTTTAACTTGGAACTTTTTTTTATGGTTTTTATAGTGAAATTGTTGTGTTTTCTAATTTGAAACTGATTTAAATGGTTTTTATAGTTAAATATTTGAGTTTTTTTTTCACTTGGAACTTTTTTTTTATGGTTTTTATAGTGAAATTGTTGAGTTTTTTTAAATTGGAACTTTTTTTTAATGATTTTTATTGTGAAATTGTTGAGTTTTTTTAACTTGGAACTTATTTAAATGGGTTTAATAGTGAAATTGTTGAGTTTTTTAAACTTGGATCTTTTTTATGGTTTTTATAGTGAATTTGTTGAGTTTTTTAACTTGGAACTTTATTTTATGGTATTTATAGTAAAATTGTAGAGTTTTTTAGCTTGGAAATATTTTATGGTTTTTATAGTGAATTTGTTGAGTTTTTTGACTTGGAGATTTTTTATGGATTAGTGAAATTGTTGAGATTTTATAACTTGGAACTTATTTAAATGGTTTTTAGAGTGAAATTGTTGTGTTTTTTAACTTGGAACTTTATTTTATGGTATTTATATTGAAATTGAAGAGTTTTTTAACTTGGAAATATTTGATGGTTTTTATAGTGAATTTGTTGTGTTTTTTAACTTGGAAATTTTTTTATGGATTTGTGAAATTATTGAGTTTTTTTAACTTGGATCTTTTTTTTATGGTTTTTATAGTGCAATTGTTGTGTTTTTTAACTCAGAGATTTTTTTTGGATATTATAGTGAAAATGTTGAGATTTTTTAACTTGGAACTTTTTTTATGGATTTTATAGTGAAATTGTTGAGTTTTCTAACTTGGAACTTATTTAAATGGTTTTTACAATGAAATTGTCGAGTTTATTTAACTTGGAACTTATTTAAATGGTTTTTAGAGTGAAATTGTTGAGTTTTTTTTAACTTGGAACTTTTTTTTATGGTTTTTATAGTGAAATTGTTGAGTTTTTCTAACTTGGAACTTATTTAAATGGATTCTACAATGAAATTGTTGATTTTTTTAACTTGGAACTTTATTTTATGGTATTTAGAGTGAAATTGAAGAGTTTATTAACTTGGAAATGTTTTATGGTTTTTATAGTGAATTTGTTGAGTTTTTTAAATTGGAAATGTTTTATGGTTTTTATAGTGAATTTGTTGAGTTTTTTAACTTGGATATTTTTTATGGATTTGTGAAATTATTGAGTTTTTTTAACTTGGAACTTTTTTTTATGGTTTTTATAGTGAAATTGTTGTGTTTTCTAATTTGGAACTGATTTAAATGGTTTTTATAGTTAAATATTTGAGTTTTTTTTCACTTGGAACTTTTTTTTATGGTTTTTATAGTGAAATTGTTGAGTTTTTTTAACTTGGAACTTTTTTTTTAATGATATTTATTGTGAAATTGTTGAGTTTTTTTAACTTGGAAATTATTTAAATGGGTTTAATAGTGAAATTGTTGAGTTTTTTTAACTTGGATCTTTTTTATGGTTTTTATAGTGAATTTGTTGAGTATTTTAACTTGGAACTTTATTTTATGGTATTTATAGTAAAATTGTAGAGTTCTTTAGCTTGGAAATATTTTATGGGTTTTATAGTGAATTTGTTGAGTTTTTTGACTTGGAGATTTTTTATGGATTAGTGAAATTGTTGAGTTTTTTAACTTGGAACTTATTTAAATGGTTTTTAGAGTGAAATTGTTGTGTTTTTTAACTTGGAACTTTATTTTATGGTATTTATAGTGAAATTGAAGAGTTTTTTAACTTGGAAATATTTTATGGTTTTTATAGTGAATTTGTTGTCTTTTTTAACTCAGAGATTTTTTTTGGATATTATAGTGAAAATGTTGAGGTTTTTTAATTTGGAAATTTTTTTATGGTTTTTATAGTGAAATTGTTGAGTTTTCTAACCTGGAACTTATTTAAATGGTTTTTACAGTGAAATTGTTGAGTTTATTTAACTTGGAACTTATTTAAATGGTTTTTAGAGTGAAATTGTTGAGTTTTTTTTAACTTGGAACTTTTTTTTATGGTTTTTATAGTGAAATTGTTGAGTTTTTCTAACTTGGAACTTATTTAAATGGATTCTACAATGAAATTGTTGAGTTTTTTTAACTTGGAACTTTATTTTATGGTATTTAGAGTGAAATTGAAGAGTTTATTAACTTGGAAATGTTTTATGGTTTTTATAGTGAATTTGTTGAGTTTTTTAAATTGGAAATGTTTTATGGTTTTTATAGTGAATTTGTTGAGTTTTTTAACTTGGAAATTTTTTATGGATTTGTGAATTTATTGAGTTTTTTTAACTTGGAACTTTTTTTTATGGTTTTTATAGTGAAATTGTTGTGTTTTCTAATTTGGAACTGATTTAAATGGTTTTTATAGTTAAATATTTGAGTTTATTTTCACTTGGAACTTTTTTTTTATGGTTTTTATAGTGAAATTGTTGAGTTTTTTTTTAAATTGGAACTTTTTTTTAATGATTTTTATTGTGAAATTGTTGAGTTTTTTTAAATTGGAACTTATATAAATGGTTTTAATAGTGAAATTGTTGAGTTTTTTTAACTTGGATCTTTTTTATGGTTTTTATAGTGAATTTGATGAGTTTTTTTAACTTGGAACTTTATTTTATGGTATTTATAGTAAAATTGTAGAGTTTTTGAGCTTGGAAATATTTTATGGTTTTTATAGTGAATTTGTTGAGTTTTTTGACTTGGAGATTTTATATGGATTAGTGAAATTGTTGAGTTTTTTTAACTTGGAACTTATTTAAATGGTTTTTAGAGTGAAATTGTTGTGTTTTTTAACTTGGAACTTTATTTTATGGTATATATCGTGAAATTGAAGAGTTTTTTAACTTGGAAATATTTTATGGTTTTTATAGTGAATTTGTTGTCTTTTTTAACTCAGAGATTTGTTTTGGATATATAGTGAAAATGTTGAGGTTTTTTAATTTGGAAATTTTTTTATGGTTTTTAAAGTGAAATTGTTGAGTTTTCTAACCTGGAACTTATTTAAATGGTTTTTACAGCGAAATTGTCGAGTTTATTTAACTTGGAACTTATTTAAATGGTTTTTAGAGTGAAATTGTTGAGTTTTTTTTTAACTTGGAATTTTTTTTATGGTTTTTATAGTGAAATTGTTGAGTTTTTCTAACTTGGAACTTATTTAAATGGATTCTACAATGAAATTGTTGAGTTTTTTAACTTGGAACTTTATTTTATGGTATTTAGAGTGAAATTGAAGAGTTTATTAACTTGGAAATGTTTTATGGTATTTATAGTGAATTTGTTGAGTTTTTTAAATTGGAAATGTTTTATGGTTTTTATAGTGAATTTGTTGAGTTTTTTAACTTGGAAATTTTTTATGGATTTGTGAAATTATTGAGTTTTTTTAACTTGGAACTTTTTTTATGGTTTTTATAGTGAAATTGTTGTGTTTTCTAATTTGAAATGGTTTAAATGGTTTTTATAGTTAAATATTTGAGTTTTTTTTCACTTGGAACTTTTTTTTATGGTTTTTATAATGAAATTGTTGAGTTTTTTTAACTTGGAACTTTTTTTTTATGATATTTATTGTGAAATTGTTGAGTTTTTTTAACTTGGAACTTATTTAAATGGGTTTAATAGTGAAATTGTTGAGTTTTTTTAACTTGGATCTTTTTTATGGTTTTTATAGTGAATGTGTTGAGTTTTTTAACTTGGAACTTTATTTTATGGTATTTATAGTAAAATTGTAGAGTTTTTTAGCTTGGAAATATTTTATGGTTTTTATAGTGAATTTGTTGAGTTTTTTGACTTGGAGATTTTTTATGGATTAGTGAAATTGTTGAGTTTTTTAACTTGGAACTTATTTAAATGGTTTTTAGAGTGAAATTGTTGTGTTTTTTAACTTGGAACTTTATTTTATGGTATTTATAGTGAAATTGAAGAGTTTTTTAACTTGGAAATATTTTATGGTTTTTATAGTGAATTTGTTGTGTTTTTTAACTTGGAAATTTTTTATGGATTTGTGAAATTATTGAGTTTTTTTAACTTGGATCTTTTTTTTATGGTTTTTATAGTGAAATTGTTGTGTTTTTTAACTCAGAGATATTTTTTGGATATTATAGTGAAAATGTTGAGGTTTTTTAACTTGGAACTTTTTTTATGGTTTTTATAGTGAAATTGTTGAGTTTTCTAACCTGGAACTTATTTAAATGGTTTTTACAGTGAAATTGTTGAGTTTATTTAACTTGGAACTTATTTAAATGGTTTTTAGAGTGAAATTGTTGAGTTTTTTTTAACTTGGAACTTTTTTTTATGGTTTTTATAGTGAAATTGTTGAGTTTTTCTAACTTGGAACTTATTTAAATGGATTCTACAATGAAATTGTTGAGTTTTTTTAACTTGGAACTTTATTTTATGGTATTTAGAGTGAAATTGAAGAGTTTATTAACTTGGAAATGTTTTATGGTTTTTATAGTGAATTTGTTGAGTTTTTTAAATTGGAAATGTTTTATGGTTTTTATAGTGAATTTGTTGAGTTTTTTAACTTGGAAATTTTTTATGGATTTGTGAATTTATTGAGTTTTTTTAACTTGGAACTTTTTTTTATGGTTTTTATAGTGAAATTGTTGTGTTTTCTAATTTGGAACTGATTTAAATGGTTTTTATAGTTAAATATTTGAGTTTATTTTCACTTGGAACTTTTTTTTTATGGTTTTTATAGTGAAATTGTTGAGTTTTTTTTTTAAATTGGAACTTTTTTTTAATGATTTTTATTGTGAAATTGTTGAGTTTTTTTAAATTGGAACTTATATAAATGGTTTTAATAGTGAAATTGTTGAGTTTTTTTAACTTGGATCTTTTTTATGGTTTTTATAGTGAATTTGATGAGTTTTTTTAACTTGGAACTTTATTTTATGGTATTTATAGTAAAATTGTAGAGTTTTTGAGCTTGGAAATATTTTATGGTTTTTATAGTGAATTTGTTGAGTTTTTTGACTTGGAGATTTTATATGGATTAGTGAAATTGTTGAGTTTTTTTAACTTGGAACTTATTTAAATGGTTTTTAGAGTGAAATTGTTGTGTTTTTTAACTTGGAACTTTATTTTATGGTATATATCGTGAAATTGAAGAGTTTTTTAACTTGGAAATATTTTATGGTTTTTATAGTGAATTTGTTGTCTTTTTTAACTCAGAGATTTGTTTTGGATATATAGTGAAAATGTTGAGGTTTTTTAATTTGGAATTTTTTTATGGTTTTTAAAGTGAAATTGTTGAGTTTTCTAACCTGGAACTTATTTAAATGGTTTTTACAGCGAAATTGTCGAGTTTATTTAACTTGGAACTTATTTAAATGGTTTTTAGAGTGAAATTGTTGAGTTTTTTTTTAACTTGGAATTTTTTTTATGGTTTTTATAGTGAAATTGTTGAGTTTTTCTAACTTGGAACTTATTTAAATGGATTCTACAATGAAATTGTTGAGTTTTTTAACTTGGAACTTTATTTTATGGTATTTAGAGTGAAATTGAAGAGTTTATTAACTTGGAAATGTTTTATGGTATTTATAGTGAATTTGTTGAGTTTTTTAAATTGGAAATGTTTTATGGTTTTTATAGTGAATTTGTTGAGTTTTTTAACTTGGAAATTTTTTATGGATTTGTGAAATTATTGAGTTTTTTTAACTTGGAACTTTTTTTATGGTTTTTATAGTGAAATTGTTGTGTTTTCTAATTTGAAATGGTTTAAATGGTTTTTATAGTTAAATATTTGAGTTTTTTTTCACTTGGAACTTTTTTTTATGGTTTTTATAATGAAATTGTTGAGTTTTTTTAACTTGGAACTTTTTTTTTATGATATTTATTGTGAAATTGTTGAGTTTTTTTAACTTGGAACTTATTTAAATGGGTTTAATAGTGAAATTGTTGAGTTTTTTTAACTTGGATCTTTTTTATGGTTTTTATAGTGAATGTGTTGAGTTTTTTAACTTGGAACTTTATTTTATGGTATTTATAGTAAAATTGTAGAGTTTTTTAGCTTGGAAATATTTTATGGTTTTTATAGTGAATTTGTTGAGTTTTTTGACTTGGAGATTTTTTATGGATTAGTGAAATTGTTGAGTTTTTTAACTTGGAACTTATTTAAATGGTTTTTAGAGTGAAATTGTTGTGTTTTTTAACTTGGAACTTTATTTTATGGTATTTATAGTGAAATTGAAGAGTTTTTTAACTTGGAAATATTTTATGGTTTTTATAGTGAATTTGTTGTGTTTTTTAACTTTGCAATTTTTTATGGATTTGTGAAATTATTGAGTTTTTTTAACTTGGATCTTTTTTTTATGGTTTTTATAGTGAAATTGTTGTGTTTTTTAACTCAGAGATATTTTTTGGATATTATAGTGAAAATGTTGAGGTTTTTTAACTTGGAACTTTTTTTATGGTTTTTATAGTGAAATTGTTGAGTTTTCTAACCTGGAACTTATTTAAATGGTTTTTACAGTGAAATTGTCGAGTTTATTTAACTTGGAACTTATTTAAATGGTTTTTAGAGTGAAATTGTTGAGTTTTTTTTAACTTGGAACTTTTTTTTATGGTTTTTATAGTGAAATTGTTGAGTTTTTCTAACTTGGAACTTATTTAAATGGATTCTACAATGAAATTGTTGAGTTTTTTTAACTTGGAACTTTATTTTATGGTATTTAGAGTGAAATTGAAGAGTTTATTAACTTGGAAATGTTTTATGGTTTTTATAGTGAATTTGTTGAGTTTTTTAAATTGGAAATGTTTTATGGTTTTTATAGTGAATTTGTTGAGTTTTTTAACTTGGAAATTTTTGATGGATTTGTGAAATTATTGAGTTTTTTTAACTTGGAACTTTTTTTTATGGTTTTTATAGTGAAATTGTTGTGTTTTCTAATTTGGAACTGATTTAAATTGTTTTTATAGTTAAATATTTGAGTTTTTTTTTCACTTGGAACTTTTTTTTTTATGGTTTTTATAGTGAAATTGTTGAGTTTTTTTAAATAGGAACTTTTTTTTAATGATTTTTATTGTGAAATTGTTGAGTTTTTTTAACTTGGAACTTATTTAAATGGGTTTAATAGTGAAATTGTTGAGTTTTTTTAACTTGGATCTTTTTTATGGTTTTTATAGTGAATTTGTTGAGTTTTTTAACTTGGAACTTTATTTTATGGTATTTATAGTAAAATTGTAGAGTTTTTTAGCTTGGAAATATTTTATGGTTTTTATAGTGAATTTGTTGAGTTTTTTGACTTGGAGATTTTTTATGGATTAGTGAAATTGTTGAGTTTTTTAACTTGGAACTTATTTAAATGGTTTTTAGAGTGAAATTGTTGTGTTTTTTAACTTGGAACTTTATTTTATGGTATTTATAGTGAAATTGAAGAGTTTTTTAACTTGGAAATATTTTATGTTTTTTATAGTGAATTTGTTGTGTTTTTTAACTTTGGCAATTTTTTATGGATTTGTGAAATTATTGAGTTTTTTTAACTTGGATCTTTTTTTTATGGTTTTTATAGTGAAATTGTTGTGTTTTTTAACTCAGAGATATTTTTTGGATATTATAGTGAAAATGTTGAGGTTTTTTAACTTGGAACTTTTTTTATGGTTTTTATAGTGAAATTGTTGAGTTTTCTAACCTGGAACTTATTTAAATGGTTTTTACAGTGAAATTGTCGAGTTTATTTAACTTGGAACTTATTTAAATGGTTTTTAGAGTGAAATTGTTGAGTTTTTTTTAACTTGGAACTTTTTTTATGGTTTTTATAGTGAAATTGTTGAGTTTTTCTAACTTGGAACTTATTTAAATGGATTCTACAATGAAATTGTTATGTTTTTTTAACTTGGAACTTTATTTTATGGTATTTAGAGTGAAATTGAAGAGTTTATTAACTTGGAAATGTTTTATGGTTTTTATAGTGAATTTGTTGAGTTTTTTAAATTGGAAATGTTTTATGGTTTTTATAGTGAATTTGTTGAGTTTTTTAACTTGGAAATTTTTTATGGATTTGTGAATTTATTGAGTTTTTTTAACTTGGAACTTTTTTTTATGGTTTTTATAGTGAAATTGTTGTGTTTTCTAATTTGGAACTGATTTAAATGGTTTTTATAGTTAAATATTTGAGTTTATTTTCACTTGGAACTTTTTTTTTATGGTTTTTATAGTGAAATTGTTGAGTTTTTTTTTTAAATTGGAACTTTTTTTTAATGATTTTTATTGTGAAATTGTTGAGTTTTTTTAAATTGGAACTTATATAAATGGTTTTAATAGTGAAATTGTTGAGTTTTTTTAACTTGGATCTTTTTTATGGTTTTTATAGTGAATTTGATGAGTTTTTTTAACTTTGAACTTTATTTTATGGTATTTATAGTAAAATTGTAGAGTTTTTGAGCTTGGAAATATTTTATGGTTTTTATAGTGAATTTGTTGAGTTTTTTGACTTGGAGATTTTATATGGATTAGTGAAATTGTTGAGTTTTTTTAACTTGGAACTTATTTAAATGGTTTTTAGAGTGAAATTGTTGTGTTTTTTTAACTTGGAACTTTATTTTATGGTATATATCGTGAAATTGAAGAGTTTTTTAACTTGGAAATATTTTATGGTTTTTATAGTGAATTTGTTGTCTTTTTTAACTCAGAGATTTGTTTTGGATATATAGTGAAAATGTTGAGGTTTTTTAATTTGGAATTTTTTTATGGTTTTTAAAGTGAAATTGTTGAGTTTTCTAACCTGGAACTTATTTAAATGGTTTTTACAGCGAAATTGTCGAGTTTATTTAACTTGGAACTTATTTAAATGGTTTTTAGAGTGAAATTGTTGAGTTTTTTTTTAACTTGGAATTTTTTTTATGGTTTTTATAGTGAAATTGTTGAGTTTTTCTAACTTGGAACTTATTTAAATGGATTCTACAATGAAATTGTTGAGTTTTTTAACTTGGAACTTTATTTTATGGTATTTAGAGTGAAATTGAAGAGTTTATTAACTTGGAAATGTTTTATGGTATTTATAGTGAATTTGTTGAGTTTTTTAAATTGGAAATGTTTTATGGTTTTTATAGTGAATTTGTTGAGTTTTTTAACTTGGAAATTTTTTATGGATTTGTGAAATTATTGAGTTTTTTTAACTTGGAACTTTTTTTATGGTTTTTATAGTGAAATTGTTGTGTTTTCTAATTTGAAATGGTTTAAATGGTTTTTATAGTTAAATATTTGAGTTTTTTTTCACTTGGAACTTTTTTTTATGGTTTTTATAATGAAATTGTTGAGTTTTTTTAACTTGGAACTTTTTTTTTATGATATTTATTGTGAAATTGTTGATTTTTTTTAACTTGGAACTTATTTAAATGGGTTTAATAGTGAAATTGTTGAGTTTTTTTAACTTGGATCTTTTTTAAGGTTTTTATAGTGAATGTGTTGAGTTTTTTAACTTGGAACTTTATTTTATGGTATTTATAGTAAAATTGTAGAGTTTTTTAGCTTGGAAATATTTTATGGTTTTTATAGTGAATTTGTTGAGTTTTTTGACTTGGAGATTTTTTATGGATTAGTGAAATTGTTGAGTTTTTTAACTTGGAACTTATTTAAATGGTTTTTAGAGTGAAATTGTTGTGTTTTTTAACTTGGAACTTTATTTTATGGTATTTATAGTGAAATTGAAGAGTTTTTTAACTTGGAAATATTTTATGGTTTTTATAGTGAATTTGTTGTGTTTTTTAACTTGGAAATTTTTTTATGGATTTGTGAAATTATTGAGTTTTTTTAACTTGGATCTTTTTTTTATGGTTTTTATAGTGAAATTGTTGTGTTTTTTAACTCAGAGATATTTTTTGGATATTATAGTGAAAATGTTGAGGTTTTTTAACTTGGAACTTTTTTTATGGTTTTTATAGTGAAATTGTTGAGTTTTCTAACCTGGAACTTATTTAAATGGTTTTTACAGTGAAATTGTCGAGTTTATTTAACTTGGAACTTATTTAAATGGTTTTTAGAGTGAAATTGTTGAGTTTTTTTTAACTTGGAACTTTTTTTTATGGTTTTTATAGTGAAATTGTTGAGTTTTTCTAACTTGGAACTTATTTAAATGGATTCTACAATGAAATTGTTGAGTTTTTTTAACTTGGAACTTTATTTTATGGTATTTAGAGTGAAATTGAAGAGTTTATTAACTTGGAAATGTTTTATGGTTTTTATAGTGAATTTGTTGAGTTTTTTAAATTGGAAATGTTTTATGGTTTTTATAGTGAATTTGTTGAGTTTTTTAACTTGGATATTTTTTATGGATTTGTGAAATTATTGAGTTTTTTTAACTTGGAACTTTTTTTTATGGTTTTTATAGTGAAATTGTTGTGTTTTCTAATTTGGAACTGATTTAAATGGTTTTTATAGTTAAATATTTGAGTTTATTTTCACTTGGAACTTTTTTTTATGGTTTTTATAGTGAAATTGTTGAGTTTTTTTAACTTGGAACTTTTTTTTTTTATGATATTTATTGTGAAATTGTTGAGTTTTTTTAACTTGGAACTTATTTAAATGGGTTTAATAGTGAAATTGTTGAGTTTTTTTAACTTGGATCTTTTTTATGGTTTTTATAGTGAATTTGTTGAGTTTTTTAACTTGGAACTTTATTTTATGGTATTTATAGTAAAATTGTAGAGTTCTTTAGCTTGGAAATATTTTATGGGTTTTATAGTGAATTTGTTGAGTTTTTTGACTTGGAGATTTTTTATGGATTAGTGAAATTGTTGAGTTTTTTAACTTGGAACTTATTTAAATGGTTTTTAGAGTGAAATTGTTGTGTTTTTTAACTTGGAACTTTATTTTATGGTATTTATAGTGAAATTGAAGAGTTTTTTAACTTGGAAATATTTTATGGTTTTTATAGTGAATTTGTTGTCTTTTTTAACTCAGAGATTTTTTTTGGATATTATAGTGAAAATGTTGAGGTTTTTTAATTTGGAAATTTTTTTATGGTTTTTATAGTGAAATTGTTGAGTTTTCTAACCTGGAACTTATTTAAATGGTTTTTACAGTGAAATTGTCGAGTTTATTTAACTTGGAACTTATTTAAATGGTTTTTAGAGTGAAATTGTTGAGTCTTTTTATTACTTGGAATTTTTTTTATGGTTTTTATAGTGAAATTGTTGAGTTTTTCTAACTTGGAACTTATTTAAATGGATTCTACAATGAAATTGTTGAGTTTTTTAACTTGGAACTTTATTTTATGGTATTTAGAGTGAAATTGAAGAGTTTATTAACTTGGAAATGTTTTATGGTTTTTATAGTGAATTTGTTGAGTTTTTTAAATTGGAAATGTTTTATGGTTTTTATAGTGAATTTGTTGAGTTTTTTAACTTGGAAATTTTTGATGGATTTGTGAAATTATTGAGTTTTTTTAACTTGGAACTTTTTTTTATGGTTTTTATAGTGAAATTGTTGTGTTTTCTAATTTGAAACTGATTTAAATGGTTTTTATAGTTAAATATTTGAGTTTTTTTTTCACTTGGAACTTTTTTTTTATGGTTTTTATAGTGAAATTGTTGAGTTTTTTTAAATTGGAACTTTTTTTTAATGATTTTTATTGTGAAATTGTTGAGTTTTTTTAACTTGGAACTTATTTAAATGGGTTTAATAGTGAAATTGTTGAGTTTTTTAAACATGGATCTTTTTTATGGTTTTTATAGTGAATTTGTTGAGTTTTTTAACTTGGAACTTTATTTTATGGTATTTATAGTAAAATTGTAGAGTTTTTTAGCTTGGAAATATTTTATGGTTTTTATAGTGAATTTGTTGAGTTTTTTGACTTGGAGATTTTTTATGGATTAGTGAAATTGTTGAGATTTTATAACTTGGAACTTATTTAAATGGTTTTTAGAGTGAAATTGTTGTGTTTTTTAACTTGGAACTTTATTTTATGGTATTTATATTGAAATTGAAGAGTTTTTTAACTTGGAAATATTTGATGGTTTTTATAGTGAATTTGTTGTGTTTTTTAACTTGGAAATTTTTTTATGGATTTGTGAAATTATTGAGTTTTTTTAACTTGGATTTTTTTTTTATGGTTTTTATAGTGCAATTGTTGTGTTTTTTAACTCAGAGATTTTTTTTGGATATTATAGTGAAAATGTTGAGATTTTTTAACTTGGAACTTTTTTTATGGATTTTATAGTGAAATTGTTGAGTTTTCTAACTTGGAACTTATTTAAATGGTTTTTACAATGAAATTGTCGAGTTTATTTAACTTGGAACTTATTTAAATGGTTTTTAGAGTGAAATTGTTGAGTTTTTTTTAACTTGGAACTTTTTTTTATGGTTTTTATAGTGAAATTGTTGAGTTTTTCTAACTTGGAACTTATTTAAATGGATTCTACAATGAAATTGTTGATTTTTTTAACTTGGAACTTTATTTTATGGTATTTAGAGTGAAATTGAAGAGTTTATTAACTTGGAAATGTTTTATGGTTTTTATAGTGAATTTGTTGAGTTTTTTAAATTGGAAATGTTTTATGGTTTTTATAGTGAATTTGTTGAGTTTTTTAACTTGGATATTTTTTATGGATTTGTGAAATTATTGAGTTTTTTTAACTTGGAACTTTTTTTTATGGTTTTTATAGTGAAATTGTTGTGTTTTCTAATTTGGAACTGATTTAAATGGTTTTTATAGTTAAATATTTGAGTTTTTTTTCACTTGGAACTTTTTTTAATGGTTTTTATAGTGAAATTGTTGAGTTTTTTTAACTTGGAACTTTTTTTTTTAATGATATTTATTGTGAAATTGTTGAGTTTTTTTAACTTGGAACTTATTTAAATGGGTTTAATAGTGAAATTGTTGAGTTTTTTTAACTTGGATCTTTTTTATGGTTTTTATAGTGAATTTGTTGAGTTTTTTAACTTGGAACTTTATTTTATGGTATTTATAGTAAAATTGTAGAGTTCTTTAGCTTGGAAATATTTTATGGGTTTTATAGTGAATTTGTTGAGTTTTTTGACTTGGAGATTTTTTATGGATTAGTGAAATTGTTGAGTTTTTTAACTTGGAACTTATTTAAATGGTTTTTAGAGTGAAATTGTTGTGTTTTTTAACTTGGAACTTTATTTTATGGTATTTATAGTGAAATTGAAGAGTTTTTTAACTTGGAAATATTTTATGGTTTTTATAGTGAATTTGTTGTCTTTTTTAACTCAGAGATTTTTTTTGGATATTATAGTGAAAATGTTGAGGTTTTTTAATTTGGAAATTTTTTTATGGTTTTTATAGTGAAATTGTTGAGTTTTCTAACCTGGAACTTATTTAAATGGTTTTTACAGTGAAATTGTCGAGTTTATTTAACTTGGAACTTATTTAAATGGTTTTTAGAGTGAAATTGTTGAGTCTTTTTTTTACTTGGAATTTTTTTTATGGTTTTTATAGTGAAATTGTTGAGTTTTTCTAACTTGGAACTTATTTAAATGGATTCTACAATGAAATTGTTGAGTTTTTTAACTTGGAACTTTATTTTATGGTATTTAGAGTGAAATTGAAGAGTTTATTAACTTGGAAATGTTTTATGGTTTTTATAGTGAATTTGTTGAGTTTTTTAAATTGGAAATGTTTTATGGTTTTTATAGTGAATTTGTTGAGTTTTTTAACTTGGAAATTTTTTATGGATTTGTGAAATTATTGAGTTTTTTTAACTTGGAACTTTTTTTATGGTTTTTATAGTGAAATTGTTGTGTTTTCTAATTTGGAACTGGTTTAAATGGTTTTTATAGTTAATTATTTGAGTTTTTTTTCACTTGGAACTTTTTTTTATGGTTTTTATAATGAAATTGTTGAGTTTTTTTAACTTGGAACTTTTTTTTTATGATATTTATTGTGAAATTGTTGAGTTTTTTTAACTTGGAACTTATTTAAATGGGTTTAATAGTGAAATTGTTGAGTTTTTTTAACTTGGATCTTTTTTATGGTTTTTATAGTGAATTTGTTGAGTTTTTTAACTTGGAACTTTATTTTATGGTATTTATAGTAAAATTGTAGAGTTTTTTAGCTTGGAAATATTTTATGGTTTTTATAGTGAATTTGTTGAGTTTTTTGACTTGGAGATTTTTTATGGATTAGTGAAATTGTTGAGTTTTTTAACTTGGAACTTATTTAAATGGTTTTTAGAGTGAAATTGTTGTGTTTTTTAACTTGGAACTTTATTTTATGGTATTTATAGTGAAATTGAAGAGTTTTTTAACTTGGAAATATTTTATGGTTTTTATAGTGAATTTGTTGTGTTTTTTAACTTGGAAATTTTTTATGGATTTGTGAAATTATTGAGTTTTTTTAACTTGGATCTTTTTTTTATGGTTTTTATAGTGAAATTGTTGTGTTTTTTAACTCAGAGATATTTTTTGGATATTATAGTGAAAATGTTGAGGTTTTTTAACTTGGAACTTTTTTTATGGTTTTTATAGTGAAATTGTTGAGTTTTCTAACCTGGAACTTATTTAAATGGTTTTTACAGTGAAATTGTCGAGTTTATTTAACTTGGAACTTATTTAAATGGTTTTTAGAGTGAAATTGTTGAGTTTTTTTTAACTTGGAACTTTTTTTTATGGTTTTTATAGTGAAATTGTTGAGTTTTTCTAACCTTGAACTTATTTAAATGGATTCTACAATGAAATTGTTGAGTTTTTTTAACTTGGAACTTTATTTTATGGTATTTAGAGTGAAATTGAAGAGTTTATTAACTTGGAAATGTTTTATGGTTTTTATAGTGAATTTGTTGAGTTTTTTAAATTGGAAATGTTTTATGGTTTTTATAGTGAATTTGTTGAGTTTTTTAACTTGGATATTTTTTATGGATTTGTGAAATTATTGAGTTTTTTTAACTTGGAACTTTTTTTTATGGTTTTTATAGTGAAATTGTTGTGTTTTCTAATTTGGAACTGATTTAAATGGTTTTTATAGTTAAATATTTGAGTTTTTTTTCACTTGGAACTTTTTTTTATGGTTTTTATAGTGAAATTGTTGAGTTTTTTTAACTTGGAACTTTTTTTTTTATGATATTTATTGTGAAATTGTTGAGTTTTTTTAACTTGGAACTTATTTAAATGGGTTTAATAGTGAAATTGTTGAGTTTTTTTAACTTGGATCTTTTTTATGGTTTTTATAGTGAATTTGTTGAGTTTTTTAACTTGGAACTTTATTTTATGGTATTTATAGTAAAATTGTAGAGTTCTTTAGCTTGGAAATATTTTATGGGTTTTATAGTGAATTTGTTGAGTTTTTTGACTTGGAGATTTTTTATGGATTAGTGAAATTGTTGAGGTTTTTAACTTGGAACTTATTTAAATGGTTTTTAGAGTGAAATTGTTGTGTTTTTTAACTTGGAACTTTATTTTATGGTATTTATAGTGAAATTGAAGAGTTTTTTAACTTGGAAATATTTTATGGTTTTTATAGTGAATTTGTTGTCTTTTTTAACTCAGAGATTTTTTTTGGATATTATAGTGAAAATGTTGAGGTTTTTTAATTTGGAAATTTTTTTATGGTTTTTATAGTGAAATTGTTGAGTTTTCTAACCTGGAACTTATTTAAATGGTTTTTACAGTGAAATTGTCGAGTTTATTTAACTTGGAACTTATTTAAATGGTTTTTAGAGTGAAATTGTTGAGTCTTTTTTTTACTTGGAATTTTTTTTATGGTTTTTATAGTGAAATTGTTGAGTTTTTCTAACTTGGAACTTATTTAAATGGATTCTACAATGAAATTGTTGAGTTTTTTAACTTGGAACTTTATTTTATGGTATTTAGAGTGAAATTGAAGAGTTTATTAACTTGGAAATGTTTTATGGTTTTTATAGTGAATTTGTTGAGTTTTTTAAATTGGAAATGTTTTATGGTTTTTATAGTGAATTTGTTGAGTTTTTTAACTTGGAAATTTTTTATGGATTTGTGAAATTATTGAGTTTTTTTAACTTGGAACTTTTTTTATGGTTTTTATAGTGAAATTGTTGTGTTTTCTAATTTGGAACTGGTTTAAATGGTTTTTATAGTTAATTATTTGAGTTTTTTTTCACTTGGAACTTTTTTTTATGGTTTTTATAATGAAATTGTTGAGTTTTTTTAACTTGGAACTTTTTTTTTATGATATTTATTGTGAAATTGTTGAGTTTTTTTAACTTGGAACTTATTTAAATGGGTTTAATAGTGAAATTGTTGAGTTTTTTTAACTTGGATCTTTTTTATGGTTTTTATAGTGAATTTGTTGAGTTTTTTAACTTGGAACTTTATTTTATGGTATTTATAGTAAAATTGTAGAGTTTTTTAGCTTGGAAATATTTTATGGTTTTTATAGTGAATTTGTTGAGTTTTTTGACTTGGAGATTTTTTATGGATTAGTGAAATTGTTGAGTTTTTTAACTTGGAACTTATTTAAATGGTTTTTAGAGTGAAATTGTTGTGTTTTTTAACTTGGAACTTTATTTTATGGTATTTATAGTGAAATTGAAGAGTTTTTTAACTTGGAAATATTTTATGGTTTTTATAGTGAATTTGTTGTGTTTTTTAACTTGGAAATTTTTTATGGATTTGTGAAATTATTGAGTTTTTTTAACTTGGATCTTTTTTTTATGGTTTTTATAGTGAAATTGTTGTGTTTTTTAACTCAGAGATATTTTTTGGATATTATAGTGAAAATGTTGAGGTTTTTTAACTTGGAACTTTTTTTATGGTTTTTATAGTGAAATTGTTGAGTTTTCTAACCTGGAACTTATTTAAATGGTTTTTACAGTGAAATTGTCGAGTTTATTTAACTTGGAACTTATTTAAATGGTTTTTAGAGTGAAATTGTTGAGTTTTTTTTAACTTGGAACTTTTTTTTATGGTTTTTATAGTGAAATTGTTGAGTTTTTCTAACCTTGAACTTATTTAAATGGATTCTACAATGAAATTGTTGAGTTTTTTTAACTTGGAACTTTATTTTATGGTATTTAGAGTGAAATTGAAGAGTTTATTAACTTGGAAATGTTTTATGGTTTTTATAGTGAATTTGTTGAGTTTTTTAAATTGGAAATGTTTTATGGTTTTTATAGTGAATTTGTTGAGTTTTTTAACTTGGATATTTTTTATGGATTTGTGAAATTATTGAGTTTTTTTAACTTGGAACTTTTTTTTATGGTTTTTATAGTGAAATTGTTGTGTTTTCTAATTTGGAACTGATTTAAATGGTTTTTATAGTTAAATATTTGAGTTTTTTTTCACTTGGAACTTTTTTTTATGGTTTTTATAGTGAAATTGTTGAGTTTTTTTAACTTGGAACTTTTTTTTTTATGATATTTATTGTGAAATTGTTGAGTTTTTTTAACTTGGAACTTATTTAAATGGGTTTAATAGTGAAATTGTTGAGTTTTTTTAACTTGGATCTTTTTTATGGTTTTTATAGTGAATTTGTTGAGTTTTTTAACTTGGAACTTTATTTTATGGTATTTATAGTAAAATTGTAGAGTTCTTTAGCTTGGAAATATTTTATGGGTTTTATAGTGAATTTGTTGAGTTTTTTGACTTGGAGATTTTTTATGGATTAGTGAAATTGTTGAGGTTTTTAACTTGGAACTTATTTAAATGGTTTTTAGAGTGAAATTGTTGTGTTTTTTAACTTGGAACTTTATTTTATGGTATTTATAGTGAAATTGAAGAGTTTTTTAACTTGGAAATATTTTATGGTTTTTATAGTGAATTTGTTGTCTTTTTTAACTCAGAGATTTTTTTTGGATATTATAGTGAAAATGTTGAGGTTTTTTAATTTGGAAATTTTTTTATGGTTTTTATAGTGAAATTGTTGAGTTTTCTAACCTGGAACTTATTTAAATGGTTTTTACAGTGAAATTGTCGAGTTTATTTAACTTGGAACTTATTTAAATGGTTTTTAGAGTGAAATTGTTGAGTCTTTTTTTTACTTGGAATTTTTTTTATGGTTTTTATAGTGAAATTGTTGAGTTTTTCTAACTTGGAACTTATTTAAATGGATTCTACAATGAAATTGTTGAGTTTTTTAACTTGGAACTTTATTTTATGGTATTTAGAGTGAAATTGAAGAGTTTATTAACTTGGAAATGTTTTATGGTTTTTATAGTGAATTTGTTGAGTTTTTTAAATTGGAAATGTTTTATGGTTTTTATAGTGAATTTGTTGAGTTTTTTAACTTGGAAATTTTTTATGGATTTGTGAAATTATTGAGTTTTTTTAACTTGGAACTTTTTTTATGGTTTTTATAGTGAAATTGTTGTGTTTTCTAATTTGGAACTGGTTTAAATGGTTTTTATAGTTAATTATTTGAGTTTTTTTTCACTTGGAACATTTTTTTATGGTTTTTATAATGAAATTGTTGAGTTTTTTTAACTTGGAACTTTTTTTTTATGATATTTATTGTGAAATTGTTGAGTTTTTTTAACTTGGAACTTATTTAAATGGGTTTAATAGTGAAATTGTTGAGTTTTTTTAACTTGGATCTTTTTTATGGTTTTTATAGTGAATTTGTTGAGTTTTTTAACTTGGAACTTTATTTTATGGTATTTATAGTAAAATTGTAGAGTTTTTTAGCTTGGAAATATTTTATGGTTTTTATAGTGAATTTGTTGAGTTTTTTGACTTGGAGATTTTTTATGGATTAGTGAAATTGTTGAGTTTTTTAACTTGGAACTTATTTAAATGGTTTTTAGAGTGAAATTGTTGTGTTTTTTAACTTGGAACTTTATTTTATGGTATTTATAGTGAAATTGAAGAGTTTTTTAACTTGGAAATATTTTATGGTTTTTATAGTGAATTTGTTGTGTTTTTTAACTTGGAAATTTTTTATGGATTTGTGAAATTATTGAGTTTTTTTAACTTGGATCTTTTTTTTATGGTTTTTATAGTGAAATTGTTGTGTTTTTTAACTCAGAGATATTTTTTGGATATTATAGTGAAAATGTTGAGGTTTTTTAACTTGGAACTTTTTTTATGGTTTTTATAGTGAAATTGTTGAGTTTTCTAACCTGGAACTTATTTAAATGGTTTTTACAGTGAAATTGTCGAGTTTATTTAACTTGGAACTTATTTAAATGGTTTTTAGAGTGAAATTGTTGAGTTTTTTTTAACTTGGAACTTTTTTTTATGGTTTTTATAGTGAAATTGTTGAGTTTTTCTAACCTTGAACTTATTTAAATGGATTCTACAATGAAATTGTTGAGTTTTTTAACTTGGAACTTTATTTTATGGTATTTAGAGTGAAATTGAAGAGTTTATTAACTTGGAAATGTTTTATGGTTTTTATAGTGAATTTGTTGAGTTTTTTAAATTGGAAATGTTTTATGGTTTTTATAGTGAATTTGTTGAGTTTTTTAACTTGGAATTTTTTTATGGATTTGTGAAATTATTGAGTTTTTTTAACTTGGAACTTTTTTTTATGGTTTTTATAGTGAAATTGTTGTGTTTTCTAATTTGGAACTGGTTTAAATGGTTTTTATAGTTAAATATTTGAGTTTTTTTTCACTTGGAACTTTTTTTTATGGTTTTTATAATGAAATTGTTGAGTTTTTTTAACTTGGAACTTTTTTTTTTATGATATTTATTGTGAAATTGTTGAGTTTTTTTAACTTGGAACTTATTTAAATGGGTTTAATAGTGAAATTGTTGAGTTTTTTTAACTTGGATCTTTTTTATGGTTTTTATAGTGAATTTGTTGAGTTTTTTAACTTGTAACTTTATTTTATGGTATTTATAGTAAAATTGTAGAGTTCTTTAGCTTGGAAATATTTTATGGTATTTATAGTGAATTTGTTGAGTTTTTTGACTTGGAGATTTTTTATGGATTAGTGAAATTGTTGAGTTTTTTAACTTGGAACTTATTTAAATGGTTTTAGAGTGAAATTGTTGTGTTTTTTAACTTGGAACTTTATTTTATGGTATTTATAGTGAAATTGAAGAGTTTTTTAACTTGGAAATATTTTATGGTTTTTATAGTGAATTTGTTGTCTTTTTTAACATCAGAGATTTTTTTTGGATATTATAGTGAAAATGTTGAGGTTTTTTAATTTGGAAATTTTTTTATGGTTTTTATAGTGAAATTGTTGAGTTTTCTAACCTGGAACTTAATTAAATGGTTTTTACAGTGAAATTGTCAAGTTTATTTAACTTGGAACTTATTTAAATGGTTTTTAGAGTGAAATTGTTGAGTTTTTTTTTAATTTGGAATTTTTTTTATGGTGTTTATAGTTAAATTGTTGAGTTTTTCTAACATGGAACTTATTTAAATGGATTCTACAATGAAATTGTTGAGTTTTTTAACTTGGAACTTTATTTTATGGTATTTAGAGTGAAATTGAAGAGTTTATTAACTTGGAAATCTTTTATGGTTTTTATAGTGAATTTGTTGAGTTTTTTAAATTGGAAATGTTTTATGGTTTTTATAGTGAATTTGTTGAGTTTTTTAACTTGGAAATTTTTTATGGATTTGTGAAATTATTGAGTTTTTTTAACTTGGAACTTTTTTTTATGGTTTTTATAGTGAAATTGTTGTGTTTTCTAATTTGGAACTGATTTAAATGGTTTTTATAGTTAAATATTTGAGTTTATTTTCACTTGGAACTTTTTTTTTATGGTTTTTATAGTGAAATTGTTGAGTTTTTTTTTTAAATTGGAACTTTTTTTTAATGATTTTTATTGTGAAATTGTTGAGTTTTTTTTTAAATTGGAACTTATATAAATGGTTTTAATAGTGAAATTGTTGAGTTTTTTTAACTTGGATCTTTTTTATGGTTTTTATAGTGAATTTGATGTTTTTTAACTTGGAACTTTATTTTATGGTATTTATAGTAAAATTGTAGAGTTTTTGAGCTTGGAAATATTTTATGGTTTTTATAGTGAATTTGTTGAGTTTTTTAAATTGGAAATGTTTTATGGTTTTTATAGTGAATTTGTTGAGTTTTTTAACTTGGATATTTTTTATGGATTTGTGAAATTATTGAGTTTTTTTAACTTGGAACTTTTTTTTATGGTTTTTATAGTGAAATTGTTGTGTTTTCTAATTTGGAACTGATTTAAATGGTTTTTATAGTTAAATATTTGGGTTTATTTTCACTTGGAACTTTTTTTTTATGGTTTTTATAGTGAAATTGTTGAGTTTTTTTTTTAAATTGGAACTTTTTTTTAATGATTTTTATTGTGAAATTGTTGAGTTTTTTTTTAAATTGGAACTTATATAAATGGTTTTAATAGTGAAATTGTTGAGTTTTTTTAACTTGGATCTTTTTTATGGTTTTTATAGTGAATTTGATGAGTTTTTTAACTTGGAACTTTATTTTATGGTATTTATAGTAAAATTGTAGAGTTTTTGAGCTTGGAAATATTTTATGGTTTTTATAGTGAATTTGTTGAGTTTTTTGACTTGGAGATTTTTTATGGATTAGTGAAATTGTTGAGTTTTTTAACTTGGAACTTATTTAAATGGTTTTAGAGTGAAATTGTTGTGTTTTTTAACTTGGAACTTTATTTTATGGTATTTATAGTGAAATTGAAGAGTTTTTTAACTTGGAAATATTTTATGGTTTTTATAGTGAATTTGTTGTCTTTTTTAACATCAGAGATTTTTTTTGGATATTATAGTGAAAATGTTGAGGTTTTTTAATTTGGAAATTTTTTTATCGTTTTTATAGTGAAATTGTTGAGTTTTCTAACCTGGAACTTAATTAAATGGTTTTTACAGTGAAATTGTCGAGTTTATTTAACTTGGAACTTATTTAAATGGTTTTTAGAGTGAAATTGTTGAGTTTTTTTTTAATTTGGAATTTTTTTTATGGTTTTTATAGTTAAATTGTTGAGTTTTTCTAACTTGGAACTTATTTAAATGGATTCTACAATGAAATTGTTGAGTTTTTTAACTTGGAACTTTATTTTATGGTATTTAGAGTGAAATTGAAGAGTTTATTAACTTGGAAATCTTTTATGGTTTTTATAGTGAATTTGTTGAGTTTTTTAAATTGGAAATGTTTTATGGTTTTTATAGTGAATTTGTTGAGTTTTTTAACTTGGAAATTTTTTATGGATTTGTGAAATTATTGAGTTTTTTTAACTTGGAACTTTTTTTTTATGGTTTTTATAGTGAAATTGTTGTGTTTTCTAATTTGGAACTGATTTAAATGGTTTTTATAGTTAAATATTTGAGTTTATTTTCACTTGGAACTTTTTTTTATGGTTTTTATAATGAAATTGTTGAGTTTTTTTAACTTGGAACTTTTTTTTAATGATATTTATTGTGAAATTGTTGAGTTTTTTTAACTTGGAACTTATTTAAATGGGTTTAATAGTGAAATTGTTGAGTTTTTTTAAATTGGATCTTTTTTTATGGTTTTTATAGTGAATTTGTTGAGTTTTTTAACTTGGAACTTTATTTTATGGTATTTATAGTAAAATTGTAGAGTTTTTTAGCTTGGAAATATTTTATGGTTTTTATAGTGAATTTGTTGAGTTTTTTGACTTGGAGATTTTTTATGGATTAGTGAAATTGTTGAGTTTTTTAACTTGGAACTTATTTAAATGGTTTTTAGAGTGAAATTGTTGTGTTTTTTAACTTGGAACTTTATTTTATGGTATTTATAGTGAAATTGAAGAGTTTTTTAACTTGGAAATATTTTATGGTTTTTATAGTGAATTTGTTGTGTTTTTTAACTTGGAAATTTTTTATGGATTTGTGAAATTATTGAGTTTTTTTAACTTGGATCTTTTTTTTATGGTTTTTATAGTGAAATTGTTGTGTTTTTTAACTCAGAGATATTTTTTGGATATTATAGTGAAAATGTTGAGGTTTTTTAACTTGGAACTTTTTTTTATGGTTTTTATAGTGAAATTGTTGAGTTTTCTAACCTGGAACTTATTTAAATGGTTTTTACAGTGAAATTGTCGAGTTTATTTAACTTGGAACTTATTTAAATGGTTTTTAGAGTGAAATTGTTGAGTTTTTTTTAACTTGGAACTTTTTTTATGGTTTTATAGTGAAATTGTTGAGTTTTTCTAACTTGGAACTTATTTAAATGGATTCTACAATGAAATTGTTGAGTTTTTTTTAACTTGGAACTTTATTTTATGGTATTTAGAGTGAAATTGAAGAGTTTATTAACTTGGAAATGTTTTATGGTTTTTATAGTGAATTTGTTGAGTTTTTTAAATTGGAAATGTTTTATGGTTTTTATAGTGAATTTGTTGAGTTTTTTAACTTGGAAATTTTTTATGGATTTGTGAAATTATTGAGTTTTTTTAACTTGGAACTTTTTTTTATGGTTTTTATAGTGAAATTGTTGTGTTTTCTAATTTGGAACTGATTTAAATGGTTTTTATAGTTAAATATTTGAGTTTATTTTCACTTGGAACTTTTTTTTTATGGTTTTTATAGTGAAATTGTTGAGTTTTTTTTTTAAATTGGAACTTTTTTTTAATGATTTTTATTGTGAAATTGTTGAGTTTTTTTAAATTGGAACTTATATAAATGGTTTTAATAGTGAAATTGTTGAGTTTTTTTAACTTGGATCTTTTTTATGGTTTTTATAGTGAATTTGATGAGTTTTTTAACTTGGAACTTTATTTTATGGTATTTATAGTAAAATTGTAGAGTTTTTGTGCTTGGAAATATTTTATGGTTTTTATAGTGAATTTGTTGAGTTTTTTGACTTGGAGATTTTATATGGATTAGTGAAATTGTTGAGTTTTTTTAACTTGGAACTTATTTAAATGGTTTTTAGAGTGAAATTGTTGTGTTTTTTAACTTGGAACTTTATTTTATGGTATATATCGTGAAATTGAAGAGTTTTTTAACTTGGAAATATTTTATGGTTTTTATAGTGAATTTGTTGTGTTTTTTAACTCAGAGATATTTTTTGGATATTATAGTGAAAATGTTGAGGTTTTTTAACTTGGAATTTTTTTTATGGTTTTTATAGTGAAATTGTTGAGTTTTCTAACCTGGAACTTATTTAAATGGTTTTTACAGTGAAATTGTCGAGTTTATTTAACTTGGAACTTATTTAAATGGTTTTTAGAGTGAAATTGTTGAGTTTTTTTTAACTTGGAACTTTTTTTTTTATGGTTTTTATAGTGAAATTGTTGAGTTTTTCTAACTTGGAACTTATTTAAATGGATTCTACAATTAAATTGTTGAGTTTTTTTAACTTGGAACTTTATTTTATGGTATTTAGAGTGAAATTGAAGAGTTTATTAACTTGGAAATGTTTTATGGTTTTTATAGTGAATTTGTTGAGTTTTTTAAATTGGAAATGTTTTATGGTTTTTATAGTGAATTTGTTGAGTTTTTTAACTTGGAAATTTTTTATGGATTTGTGAAATTATTGAGTTTTTTTAACTTGGAACTTTTTTTTATGGTTTTTATAGTGAAATTGTTGTGTTTTCTAATTTGGAACTGATTTAAATGGTTTTTATAGTTAAATATTTGGGTTTATTTTCACTTGGAACTTTTTTTTTATGGTTTTTATAGTGAAATTGTTGAGTTTTTTTTTTTAAATTGGAACTTTTTTTTAATGATTTTTATTGTGAAATTGTTGAGTTTTTTTAAATTGGAACTTATATAAATGGTTTTAATAGTGAAATTGTTGAGTTTTTTTAACTTGGATCTTTTTTATGGTTTTTATAGTGAATTTGATGAGTTTATTAACTTGGAACTTTATTTTATGGTATTTATAGTAAAATTGTAGAGTTTTTGAGCTTGGAAATATTTTACGGTTTTTATAGTGAATTTGTTGAGTTTTTTGACTTGGAGATTTTATATGGATTAGTGAAATTGTTGAGTTTTTTTAACTTGGAACTTATTTAAATGGTTTTTAAAGTGAAATTGTTGTGTTTTTTAACTTGGAACTTTATTTTATGGTATATATCGTGAAATTGAAGAGTTTTTTTAACTTGGAAATATTTTATGGTTTTTATAGTGAATTTGTTGTGTTTTTTAACTCAGAGATATATTTTGGATATTATAGTGAAAATGTTGAGGTTTTATAACTTGGAACTTTTTTTATGGTTTTTATAGTGAAATTGTTGAGTTTTCTAACCTGGAACTTATTTAAATGGTTTTTACAGTGAAATTGTCGAGTTTATTTAACTTGGAACTTATTTACATGGTTTTTAGAGTGAAATTGTTGAGTTTTTTTTAACTTGGAACTTTTTTTTTATGGTTTTTATAGTGAAATTGTTGAGTTTTTCTAACTTGGAACTTATTTAAATGGATTCTACAATTAAATTGTTGAATTTTTTTAACTTGGAACTTTATTTTATGGTATTTAGAGTGAAATTGAAGAGTTTATTAACTTGGAAATGTTTTATGGTTTTTATAGTGAATTTGTTGAGTTTTTTAAATTGGAAATGTTTTATGGTTTTTATAGTGAATTTGTTGAGTTTTTTAACTTGGAAATTTTTTATGGATTTGTGAAATTATTGAGTTTTTTTAACTTGGAACTTTTTTTTATGGTTTTTATAGTGAAATTGTTGTGTTTTCTAATTTGGAACTGATTTAAATGGTTTTTATAGTTAAATATTTGGGTTTATTTTCACTTGGAACTTTTTTTTTATGGTTTTTATAGTGAAATTGTTGAGTTTTTTTTTTAAAATTGGAACTTTTTTTTAATGATTTTTATTGTGAAATTGTTGAGTTTTTTTAAATTGGAACTTATATAAATGGTTTTAATAGTGAAATTGTTGAGTTTTTTTAACTTGGATCTTTTTTATGGTTTTTATAGTGAATTTGATGAGTTTTTTAACTTGGAACTTTATTTTATGGTATTTATAGTAAAATTGTAGAGTTTTTGAGCTTGGAAATATTTTACGGTTTTTATAGTGAATTTGTTGAGTTTTTTGACTTGGAGATTTTATATGGATTAGTGAAATTTTTGAGTTTTTTTAACTTGGAACTTATTTAAATGGTTTTTAGAGTGAAATTGTTGTGTTTTTTAACTTGGAACTTTATTTTATGGTATATATCGTGAAATTGAAGAGTTTTTTAACTTGGAAATATTTTATGGTTTTTATAGTGAATTTGTTGTGTTTTTTAACTCAGAGATATTTTTTGGATATTATAGTGAAAATGTTGAGGTTTTATAACTTGGAACTTTTTTTATGGTTTTTATAGTGAAATTGTTGAGTTTTCTAACCTGGAACTTATTTAAATGGTTTTTACAGTGAAATTGTCGAGTTTATTTAACTTGGAACTTATTTACATGGTTTTTAGAGTGAAATTGTTGAGTTTTTTTTAACTTGGAACTTTTTTTTTATGGTTTTTATAGTGAAATTGTTGAGTTTTTCTAACTTGGAACTTATTTAAATGGATTCTACAATTAAATTGTTGAGTTTTTTTAACTTGGAACTTTATTTTATGGTATTTAGAGTGAAATTGAAGAGTTTATTAACTTGGAAATGTTTTATGGTTTTTATAGTGAATTTGTTGAGTTTTTTAAATTGGAAATGTTTTATGGTTTTTATAGTGAATTTGTTGAGTTTTTTAACTTGGAAATTTTTTATGGATTTGTGAAATTATTGAGTTTTTTTAACTTGGAACTTTTTTTTATGGTTTTTATAGTGAAATTGTTGTGTTTTCTAATTTGGAACTGATTTAAATGGTTTTTATAGTTAAATATTTGGGTTTATTTTCACTTGGAACTTTTTTTTATGGTTTTTATAGTGAAATTGTTGAGTTTTTTTTTTTAAATTGGAACTTTTTTTTAATGATTTTTATTGTGAAATTGTTGAGTTTTTTTAAATTGGAACTTATATAAATGGTTTTAATAGTGAAATTGTTGAGTTTTTTTTAACTTGGATCTTTTTTTATGGTTTTTATAGTGAATTTGATGAGTTTTTTAACTTGGAACTTTATTTTATGGTATTTATAGTAAAATTGTAGAGTTTTTGAGCTTGGAAATATTTTATGGTTTTTATAGTGAATTTGTTGAGTTTTTTGACTTGGAGATTTTATATGGATTAGTGAAATTGTTGAGTTTTTTTAACTTGGAACTTATTTAAATGGTTTTTAAAGTGAAATTGTTGTGTTTTTTAACTTGGAACTTTATTTTATGGTATATATCGTGAAATTGAAGAGTTTTTTAACTTGGAAATATTTTATGGTTTTTATAGTGAATTTGTTGTGTTTTTTAACTTGGACATTTTTTATGGATTTGTGAAATTATTGAGTTTTTTTAACTTGGATCTTTTTTTTATGGTTTTTATAGTGAAATTGTTGTGTTTTTTAACTCAGAGATATTTTTTGGATATTATAGTGAAAATGTTGAGGTTTTTTAACTTGGAACTTTTTTTATGGTTTTTATAGTGAAATTGTTGAGTTTTCTAACCTGGAACTTATTTAAATGGTTTTTACAGTGAAATTGTCGAGTTTATTTAACTTGGAACTTATTTAAATGGTTTTTAGAGTGAAATTGTTGAGTTTTTTTTAACTTGGAACTTTTTTTTATGGTTTTTATAGTGAAATTGTTGAGTTTTTCTAACTTGGAACTTATTTAAATGGATTCTACAATGAAATTGTTGAGTTTTTTTAACTTGGAACTTTATTTTATGGTATTTAGAGTGAAATTGAAGAGTTTATTAACTTGGAAATGTTTTATGGTTTTTATAGTGAATTTGTTGAGTTTTTTAAATTGGAAATGTTTTATGGTTTTTATAGTGAATTTGTTGAGTTTTTTAACTTGGAAATTTTTTATGGATTTGTGAAATTATTGAGTATTTTTAACTTGGAACTTTTTTTTATGGTTTTTATAGTGAAATTGTTGTGTTTTCTAATTTGGAACTGATTTAAATGGTTTTTATAGTTAAATATTTGAGTTTATTTTAACTTGGAACTTTTTTTTTATGGTTTTTATAGTGAAATTGTTGAGTTTTTTTTTTAAATTGGAACTTTTTTTTAATGATTTTTATTGTGAAATTGTTGAGTTTTTTGAAATTGGAACTTATATAAATGGTTTTAATAGTGAAATTGTTGAGTTTTTTTAACTTGGATCTTTTTTATGGTTTTTATAGTGAATTTGATGAGTTTTTTAACTTGGAACTTTATTTTATGGTATTTATAGTAAAATTGTAGAGTTTTTGTGCTTGGAAATATTTTATGGTTTTTATAGTGAATTTGTTGAGTTTTTTGACTTGGAGATTTTATATGGATTAGTGAAATTGTTGAGTTTTTTTAACTTGGAACTTATTTAAATGGTTTTTAGAGTGAAATTGTTGTGTTTTTTAACTTGGAACTTTATTTTATGGTATATATTGTGAAATTGAAGAGTTTTTTAACTTGGAAATATTTTATGGTTTTTATAGTGAATTTGTTGTCTTTTTTAACTCAGAGATTTTTTTTGGATATTATAGTGAAAATGTTGAGGTTTTTTAATTTGGAATTTTTTTTATGGTTTTTATAGTGAAATTGTTGAGTTTTCTAACCTGGAACTTATTTAAATGGTTTTTACAGTGAAATTGTCGAGTTTATTTAACTTGGAACTTATTTAAATGGTTTTTAGAGTGAAATTGTTGAGTTTTTTTTAACTTGGAATTTTTTTTAATGTTTTTATAGTGAAATTGTTGAGTTTTTCTAACTTGGAACTTATTTAAATGGATTCTACAATGAAATTGTTGAGTTTTTTTAACTTGGAACTTTATTTTATGGTATTTAGAGTGAAATTGAAGAGTTTATTAACTTGGAAATGTTTTATGGTTTTTATAGTGAATTTGTTGAGTTTTTTAAATTGGAAATGTTTTATGGTTTTTATAGTGAATTTGTTGAGTTTTTTAACTTGGAAATTTTTTATGGATTTGTGAAATTATTGAGTTTTTTTAACTTGGAACTTTTTTTTATGGTTTTTATAGTGAAATTGTTGTGTTTTCTAATTTGGAACTGATTTAAATGGTTTTTATAGTTAAATATTTGAGTTTATTTTCACTTGGAACTTTTTTTTTATGGTTTTTATAGTGAAATTGTTGAGTTTTTTTTTTAAATTGGAACTTTTTTTTAATGATTTTTATTGTGAAATTGTTGAGTTTTTTTAAATTGGAACTTATATAAATGGTTTTAATAGTGAAATTGTTGAGTTTTTTTAACTTGGATCTTTTTTATGGTTTTTATAGTGAATTTGATGAGTTTTTTAACTTGGAACTTTATTTTATGGTATTTATAGTAAAATTGTAGAGTTTTTGTGCTTGGAAATATTTTATGGTTTTTATAGTGAATTTGTTGAGTTTTTTGACTTGGAGATTTTATATGGATTAGTGAAATTGTTGAGTTTTTTTAACTTGGAACTTATTTAAATGGTTTTTAGAGTGAAATTGTTGTGTTTTTTAACTTGGAACTTTATTTTATGGTATATATTGTGAAATTGAAGAGTTTTTTAACTTGGAAATATTTTATGGTTTTTATAGTGAATTTGTTGTCTTTTTTAACTCAGAGATTTTTTTTGGATATTATAGTGAAAATGTTGAGGTTTTTTAATTTGGAATTTTTTTTATGGTTTTTATAGTGAAATTGTTGAGTTTTCTAACCTGGAACTTATTTAAATGGTTTTTACAGTGAAATTGTCGAGTTTATTTAACTTGGAACTTATTTAAATGGTTTTTAGAGTGAAATTGTTGAGTTTTTTTAACTTGGAATTTTTTTTAATGTTTTTATAGTGAAATTGTTGAGTTTTTCTAACTTGGAACTTATTTAAATGGATTCTACAATGAAATTGTTGAGTTTTTTTAACTTGGAACTTTATTTTATGGTATTTAGAGTGAAATTGAAGAGTTTATTAACTTGGAAATGTTTTATGGTTTTTATAGTGAATTTGTTGAGTTTTTTAAATTGGAAATGTTTTATGGTTTTTATAGTGAATTTGTTGAGTTTTTTAACTTGGAAATTTTTTATGGATTTGTGAAATTATTGAGTTTTTTTAACTTGGAACTTTTTTTTATGGTTTTTATAGTGAAATTGTTGTGTTTTCTAATTTGGAACTGATTTAAATGGTTTTTATAGTTAAATATTTGAGTTTATTTTCACTTGGAACTTTTTTTTTATGGTTTTTATAGTGAAATTGTTGAGTTTTTTTTTTAAATGGAACTTTTTTTTAATGATTTTTATTGTGAAATTGTTGAGTTTTTTTAAATTGGAACTTATATAAATGGTTTTAATAGTGAAATTGTTGAGTTTTTTTAACTTGGATCTTTTTTATGGTTTTTATAGTGAATTTGATGAGTTTTTTAACTTGGAACTTTATTTTATGGTATTTATAGTAAAATTGTAGAGTTTTTGTGCTTGGAAATATTTTATGGTTTTTATAGTGAATTTGTTGAGTTTTTTGACTTGGAGATTTTATATGGATTAGTGAAATTGTTGAGTTTTTTTAACTTGGAACTTATTTAAATGGTTTTTAGCGTGAAATTGTTGTGTTTTTTAACTTGGAACTTTATTTTATGGTATATATCGTGAAATTGAAGAGTTTTTTAACTTGGAAATATTTTATGGTTTTTATAGTGAATTTGTTGTCTTTTTTAACTCAGAGATTTTTTTTGGATATTATAGTGAAAATGTTGAGGTTTTTTAATTTGGAATTTTTTTTTATGGTTTTTATAGTGAAATTGTTGAGTTTTCTAACCTGGAACTTATTTAAATGGTTTTTACAGTGAAATTGTCGAGTTTATTTAACTTGGAACTTATTTAAATGGTTTTTAGAGTGAAATTGTTGAGTTTTTTTTAACTTTGAATTTTTTTTATGGTTTTTATAGTGAAATTGTTGAGTTTTTCTAACTTGGAACTTATTTAAATGGATTCTACAATGAAATTGTTGAGTTTTTTAACTTGGAACTTTATTTTATGGTATTTAGAGTGAAATTGAAGAGTTTATTAACTTGGAAATGTTTTATGGTTTTTATAGTGAATTTGTTGAGTTTTTTAAATTGGAAATGTTTTATGGTTTTTATAGTGAAATTGTTGAGTTTTCTAACCTGGAACTTATTTAAATGGTTTTTACAGTGAAATTGTCGAGTTTATTTAACTTGGAACTTATTTAAATGGTTTTTAGAGTGAAATTGTTGAGTTTTTTTTTAACTTGGAACTTATTTAAATGGTTTTTAGAGTGAAATTGTTGAGTTTTTTTTAACTTGGAACTTTTTTTTATGGTTTTTATAGTGAAATTGTTGTGTTTTTTAACTTGGAAATTTTTTATGGATTTGTGAAATTATTGAGTTTTTTTAACTTGGATCTTTTTTTATGGTTTTTATAGTGAAATTGTTGTGTTTTTTAACTCAGAGATATTTTTTGGATATTATAGTGAAAATGTTGAGGTTTTTTAACTTGGAACTTTTTTTATGGTTTTTATAGTGAAATTGTTGAGTTTTCTAACCTGGAACTTATTTAAATGGTTTTTACAGTGAAATTGTCGAGTTTATTTAACTTGGAACTTATTTAAATGGTTTTTAGAGTGAAATTGTTGAGTTTTTTTTAACTTGGAATTTTTTTTATGGTTTTTATAGTGAAATTGTTGAGTTTTTCTAACTTGGAACTTATTTAAATGGATTCTACAATGAAATTGTTGAGTTTTTTTAACTTGGAACTTTATTTTATGGTATTTAGAGTGAAATTGAAGAGTTTATTAACTTGGAAATGTTTTATGGTTTTTATAGTGAATTTGTTGAGTTTTTTAAATTGGAAATGTTTTATGGTTTTTATAGTGAATTTGTTGAGTTTTTTAACTTGGAAATTTTTTATGGATTTGTGAAATTATTGAGTTTTTTTAACTTGGAACTTTTTTTTATGGTTTTTATAGTGAAATTGTTGTGTTTTGTAATTTGGAACTGATTTAAATGGTTTTTATAGTTAAATATTTGAGTTTATTTTCACTTGGAACTTTTTTTTTATGGTTTTTATAGTGAAATTGTTGAGTTTTTTTTTTAAATTGGAACTTTTTTTTAATGATTTTTATTGTGAAATTGTTGAGTTTTTTTAAATTGGAACTTATATAAATGGTTTTAATAGTGAAATTGTTGAGTTTTTTTAACTTGGATCTTTTTTATGGTTTTTATAGTGAATTTGATGAGTTTTTTAACTTGGAACTTTATTTTATGGTATTTATAGTAAAATTGTAGAGTTTTTGTGCTTGGAAATATTTTATGGTTTTTATAGTGAATTTGTTGAGTTTTTTGACTTGGAGATTTTATATGGATTAGTGAAATTGTTGAGTTTTTTTAACTTGGAACTTATTTAAATGGTTTTTAGAGTGAAATTGTTGTGTTTTTTAACTTGGAACTTTATTTTATGGTATATATCGTGAAATTGAAGAGTTTTTTTACTTGGAAATATTTTATGGTTTTTATAGTGAATTTGTTGTCTTTTTTAACTCAGAGATTTTTTTTGGATATTATAGTGAAAATGTTGAGGTTTTTTAATTTGGAATTTTTTTTATGGTTTTTATAGTGAAATTGTTGAGTTTTCTAACCTGGAACTTATTTAAATGGTTTTTACAGTGAAATTGTCGAGTTTATTTAACTTGGAACTTATTTAAATGGTTTTTATAGTGAAATTGTTGAGTTTTTTTTAACTTGGAATTTTTTTTATGGTTTTTATAGTGAAATTGTTGAGTTTTTCTAACTTGGAACTTATTTAAATGGATTCTACAATGAAATTGTTGAGTTTTTTAACTTGGAACTTTATTTTATGGTATTTAGAGTGAAATTGAAGAGTTTATTAACTTGGAAATGTTTTATGGTTTTTATAGTGAATTTGTTGAGTTTTTTAAATTGGAAATGTTTTATGGTTTTTATAGTGAAATTGTTGAGTTTTCTAACCTGGAACTTATTTAAATGGTTTTTACAGTGAAATTGTCGAGTTTATTTAACTTGGAACTTATTTAAATGGTTTTTAGAGTGAAATTGTTGAGTTTTTTTTTAACTTGGAACTTATTTAAATGGTTTTTAGAGTGAAATTGTTGAGTTTTTTTTAACTTGGAACTTTTTTTTATGGTTTTTATAGTGAAATTGTTGTGTTTTTTAACTTGGAAATTTTTTATGGATTTGTGAAATTATTGAGTTTTTTTAACTTGGATCTTTTTTTATGGTTTTTATAGTGAAATTGTTGTGTTTTTTAACTCAGAGATATTTTTTGGATATTATAGTGAAAATGTTGAGGTTTTTTAACTTGGAACTTTTTTTATGGTTTTTATAGTGAAATTGTTGAGTTTTCTAACCTGGAACTTATTTAAATGGTTTTTACAGTGAAATTGTCGAGTTTATTTAACTTGGAACTTATTTAAATGGTTTTTAGAGTGAAATTGTTGAGTTTTTTTTAACTTGGAATTTTTTTTATGGTTTTTATAGTGAAATTGTTGAGTTTTTCTAACTTGGAACTTATTTAAATGGATTCTACAATGAAATTGTTGAGTTTTTTTAACTTGGAACTTTATTTTATGGTATTTAGAGTGAAATTGAAGAGTTTATTAACTTGGAAATGTTTTATGGTTTTTATAGTGAATTTGTTGAGTTTTTTAAATTGGAAATGTTTTATGGTTTTTATAGTGAATTTGTTGAGTTTTTTAACTTGGAAATTTTTTATGGATTTGTGAAATTATTGAGTTTTTTTAACTTGGAACTTTTTTTTATGGTTTTTATAGTGAAATTGTTGTGTTTTGTAATTTGGAACTGATTTAAATGGTTTTTATAGTTAAATATTTGAGTTTATTTTCACTTGGAACTTTTTTTTTATGGTTTTTATAGTGAAATTGTTGAGTTTTTTTTTTAAATTGGAACTTTTTTTTAATGATTTTTATTGTGAAATTGTTGAGTTTTTTTAAATTGGAACTTATATAAATGGTTTTAATAGTGAAATTGTTGAGTTTTTTTAACTTGGATCTTTTTTATGGTTTTTATAGTGAATTTGATGAGTTTTTTAACTTGGAACTTTATTTTATGGTATTTATAGTAAAATTGTAGAGTTTTTGTGCTTGGAAATATTTTATGGTTTTTATAGTGAATTTGTTGAGTTTTTTGACTTGGAGATTTTATATGGATTAGTGAAATTGTTGAGTTTTTTTAACTTGGAACTTATTTAAATGTTTTTTAGAGTGAAATTGTTGTGTTTTTTAACTTGGAACTTTATTTTATGGTATATATCGTGAAATTGAAGAGTTTTTAACTTGGAAATATTTTATGGTTTTTATAGTGAATTTGTTGTCTTTTTTAACTCAGAGATTTTTTTTGGATATTATAGTGAAAATGTTGAGGTTTTTTAATTTGGAATTTTTTTTATGGTTTTTATAGTGAAATTGTTGAGTTTTCTAACCTGGAACTTATTTAAATGGTTTTTACAGTGAAATTGTCGAGTTTATTTAACTTGGAACTTATTTAAATGGTTTTTAGAGTGAAATTGTTGAGTTTTTTTTAACTTGGAATTTTTTTTATGGTTTTTATAGTGAAATTGTTGAGTTTTTCTAACTTGGAACTTATTTAAATGGATTCTACAATGAAATTGTTGTGTTTTTTAACTTGGAACTTTATTTTATGGTATTTAGAGTGAAATTGAAGAGTTTATTAACTTGGAAATGTTTTATGGTTTTTATAGTGAATTTGTTGAGTTTTTTAAATTGGAAATGTTTTATGGTTTTTATAGTGAAATTGTTGAGTTTTCTAACCTGGAACTTATTTAAATGGTTTTTACAGTGAAATTGTCGAGTTTATTTAACTTGGAACTTATTTAAATGGTTTTTAGAGTGAAATTGTTGAGTTTTTTTTTAACTTGGAACTTATTTAAATGGTTTTTAGAGTGAAATTGTTGAGTTTTTTTTAACTTGGAACTTTTTTTTATGGTTTTTATAGTGAAATTGTTGTGTTTTTTAACTTGGAAATTTTTTATGGATTTGTGAAATTATTGAGTTTTTTTAACTTGGATCTTTTTTTATGGTTTTTATAGTGAAATTGTTGTGTTTTTTAACTCAGAGATATTTTTTGGATATTATAGTGAAAATGTTGAGGTTTTTTAACTTGGAACTTTTTTTATGGTTTTTATAGTGAAATTGTTGAGTTTTTCTAACTTGGAACTTATTTAAATGGATTCTACAATGAAATTGTTGAGTTTTTTTAACTTGGAACTTTATTTTATGGTATTTAGAGTGAAATTGAAGAGTTTATTAACTTGGAAATGTTTTATGGTTTTTATAGTGAATTTGTTGAGTTTTTTAAATTGGAAATGTTTTATGGTTTTTATAGTGAATTTGTTGAGTTTTTTATCTTGGAAATTTTTTATGGATTTGTGAAATTATTGAGTTTTTTTAACTTGGAACTTTTTTTTATGGTTTTTATAGTGAAATTGTTGTGTTTTGTAATTTGGAACTGATTTAAATGGTTTTTATAGTTAAATATTTGAGTTTATTTTCACTTGGAACTTTTTTTTTATGGTTTTTATAGTGAAATTGTTGAGTTTTTTTTTAAAATTGGAACTTTTTTTTAATGATTTTTATTGTGAAATTGTTGAGTTTTTTTAAATTGGAACTTATATAAATGGTTTTAATAGTGAAATTGTTGAGTTTTTTTAACTTGGATCTTTTTTATGGTTTTTATAGTGAATTTGATGAGTTTTTTAACTTGGAACTTTATTTTATGGTATTTATAGTAAAATTGTAGAGTTTTTGTGCTTGGAAATATTTTATGGTTTTTATAGTGAATTTGTTGAGTTTTTTGACTTGGAGATTTTATATGGATTAGTGAAATTGTTGAGTTTTTTTAACTTGGAACTTATTTAAATGGTTTTTAGAGTGAAATTGTTGTGTTTTTTAACTTGGAACTTTATTTTATGGTATATATCGTGAAATTGAAGAGTTTTTTAACTTGGAAATATTTTATGGTTTTTATAGTGAATTTGTTGTCTTTTTTAACTCAGAGATTTTTTTTGGATATTATAGTGAAAATGTTGAGGTTTTTTAATTTGGAATTTTTTTTATGGTTTTTATAGTGAAATTGTTGAGTTTTCTAACCTGGAACTTATTTAAATGGTTTTTACAGTGAAATTGTCGAGTTTATTTAACTTGGAACTTATTTAAATGGTTTTTAGAGTGAAATTGTTGAGTTTTTTTTAACTTGGAATTTTTTTTATGGTTTTTATAGTGAAATTGTTGAGTTTTTCTAACTTGGAACTTATTTAAATGGATTCTACAATGAAATTGTTGAGTTTTTTAACTTGGAACTTTATTTTATGGTATTTAGAGTGAAATTGAAGAGTTTATTAACTTGGAAATGTTTTATGGTTTTTATAGTGAATTTGTTGAGTTTTTTAAATTGGAAATGTTTTATGGTTTTTATAGTGAAATTGTTGAGTTTTCTAACCTGGAACTTATTTAAATGGTTTTTACAGTGAAATTGTCGAGTTTATTTAACTTGGAACTTATTTAAATGGTTTTTAGAGTGAAATTGTTGAGTTTTTTTTTTAACTTGGAACTTATTTAAATGGTTTTTAGAGTGAAATTGTTGAGTTTTTTTTAACTTGGAACTTTTTTTTATGGTTTTTATAGTGAAATTGTTGTGTTTTTTAACTTGGAAATTTTTTATGGATTTGTGAAATTATTGAGTTTTTTTAACTTGGATCTTTTTTTATGGTTTTTATAGTGAAATTGTTGTGTTTTTTAACTCAGAGATATTTTTTGGATATTATAGTGAAAATGTTGAGGTTTTTTAACTTGGAACTTTTTTTATGGTTTTTATAGTGAAATTGTTGAGTTTTCTAACCTGGAACTTATTTAAATGGTTTTTACAGTGAAATTGTCGAGTTTATTTAACTTGGAACTTATTTAAATGGTTTTTAGAGTGAAATTGTTGAGTTTTTTTAACTTGGAATTTTTTTTATGGTTTTTATAGTGAAATTGTTGAGTTTTTCTAACTTGGAACTTATTTAAATGGATTCTACAATGAAATTGTTGAGTTTTTTTAACTTGGAACTTTATTTTATGGTATTTAGAGTGAAATTGAAGAGTTTATTAACTTGGAAATGTTTTATGGTTTTTATAGTGAATTTGTTGAGTTTTTTAAATTGGAAATGTTTTATGGTTTTTATAGTGAATTTGTTGAGTTTTTTAACTTGGAAATTTTTTATGGATTTGTGAAATTATTGAGTTTTTTTAACTTGGAACTTTTTTTTATGGTTTTTATAGTGAAATTGTTGTGTTTTGTAATTTGGAACTGATTTAAATGGTTTTTATAGTTAAATATTTGAGTTTATTTTCACTTGGAACTTTTTTTTTATGGTTTTTATAGTGAAATTGTTGAGTTTTTTTTTTAAATTGGAACTTTTTTTTAATGATTTTTATTGTGAAATTGTTGAGTTTTTTTAAATTGGAACTTATATAAATGGTTTTAATAGTGAAATTGTTGAGTTTTTTTAACTTGGATCTTTTTTATGGTTTTTATAGTGAATTTGATGAGTTTTTTAACTTGGAACTTTATTTTATGGTATTTATAGTAAAATTGTAGAGTTTTTGTGCTTGGAAATATTTTATGGTTTTTATAGTGAATTTGTTGAGTTTTTTGACTTGGAGATTTTATATGGATTAGTGAAATTGTTGAGTTTTTTTAACTTGGAACTTATTTAAATGTTTTTTAGAGTGAAATTGTTGTGTTTTTTAACTTGGAACTTTATTTTATGGTATATATCGTGAAATTGAAGAGTTTTTTAACTTGGAAATATTTTATGGTTTTTATAGTGAATTTGTTGTCTTTTTTAACTCAGAGATTTTTTTTGGATATTATAGTGAAAATGTTGAGGTTTTTTAATTTGGAATTTTTTTTATGGTTTTTATAGTGAAATTGTTGAGTTTTCTAACCTGGAACTTATTTAAATGGTTTTTACAGTGAAATTGTCGAGTTTATTTAACTTGGAACTTATTTAAATGGTTTTTAGAGTGAAATTGTTGAGTTTTTTTTAACTTGGAATTTTTTTTATGGTTTTTATAGTGAAATTGTTGAGTTTTTCTAACTTGGAACTTATTTAAATGGATTCTACAATGAAATTGTTGAGTTTTTTAACTTGGAACTTTATTTTATGGTATTTAGAGTGAAATTGAAGAGTTTATAAACTTGGAAATGTTTTATGGTTTTTATAGTGAATTTGTTGAGTTTTTTAAATTGGAAATGTTTTATGGTTTTTATAGTGAAATTGTTGAGTTTTCTAACCTGGAACTTATTTAAATGGTTTTTACAGTGAAATTGTCGAGTTTATTTAACTTGGAACTTATTTAAATGGTTTTTAGAGTGAAATTGTTGAGTTTTTTTTTAACTTGGAACTTATTTAAATGGTTTTTAGAGTGAAATTGTTGAGTTTTTTTTAACTTGGAACTTTTTTTTATGGTTTTTATAGTGAAATTGTTGTGTTTTTTAACTTGGAAATTTTTTATGGATTTGTGAAATTATTGAGTTTTTTTAACTTGGATCTTTTTTTATAGTTTTTATAGTGAAATTGTTGTGTTTTTTAACTCAGAGATATTTTTTGGATATTATAGTGAAAATGTTGAGGTTTTTTAACTTGGAACTTTTTTTATGGTTTTTATAGTGAAATTGTTGAGTTTTCTAACCTGGAACTTATTTAAATGGTTTTTACAGTGAAATTGTCGAGTTTATTTAACTTGGAACTTATTTAAATGGTTTTTAGAGTGAAATTGTTGAGTTTTTTTTAACTTGGAACTTTTTTTTTATGGTTTTTATAGTGAAATTGTTGAGTTTTTCTAACTTGGAACTTATTTAAATGGATTCTACAATGAAATTGTTGAGTTTTTTTAACTTGGAACTTTATTTTATGGTATTTAGAGTGAAATTGAAGAGTTTATTAACTTGGAAATGTTTTATGGTTTTTATAGTGAATTTGTTGAGTTTTTTAAATTGGAAATGTTTTATGGTTTTTATAGTGAATTTGTTGAGTTTTTTAACTTGGAAATTTTTTATGGATTTGTGAAATTATTGAGTTTTTTTAACTTGGAACTTTTTTTTATGGTTTTTATAGTGAAATTGTTGTGTTTTGTAATTTGGAACTGATTTAAATGGTTTTTATAGTTAAATATTTGAGTTTATTTTCACTTGGAACTTTTTTTTTATGGTTTTTATAGTGAAATTGTTGAGTTTTTTTTTAAAATTGGAACTTTTTTTTAATGATTTTTATTGTGAAATTGTTGAGTTTTTTTAAATTGGAACTTATATAAATGGTTTTAATAGTGAAATTGTTGAGTTTTTTTAACTTGGATCTTTTTTATGGTTTTTATAGTGAATTTGATGAGTTTTTTAACTTGGAACTTTATTTTATGGTATTTATAGTAAAATTGTAGAGTTTTTGTGCTTGGAAATATTTTATGGTTTTTATAGTGAATTTGTTGAGTTTTTTGACTTGGAGATTTTATATGGATTAGTGAAATTGTTGAGTTTTTTTAACTTGGAACTTATTTAAATGGTTTTTAGAGTGAAATTGTTGTGTTTTTTAACTTGGAACTTTATTTTATGGTATATATCGTGAAATTGAAGAGTTTTTTAACTTGGAAATATTTTATGGTTTTTATAGTGAATTTGTTGTCTTTTTTAACTCAGAGATTTTTTTTGGATATTATAGTGAAAATGTTGAGGTTTTTTAATTTGGAATTTTTTTTATGGTTTTTATAGTGAAATTGTTGAGTTTTCTAACCTGGAACTTATTTAAATGGTTTTTACAGTGAAATTGTCGAGTTTATTTAACTTGGAACTTATTTAAATGGTTTTTAGAGTGAAATTGTTGAGTTTTTTTTAACTTGGAATTTTTTTTATGGTTTTTATAGTGAAATTGTTGAGTTTTTCTAACTTGGAACTTATTTAAATGGATTCTACAATGAAATTGTTGAGTTTTTTAACTTGGAACTTTATTTTATGGTATTTAGAGTGAAATTGAAGAGTTTATTAACTTGGAAATGTTTTATGGTTTTTATAGTGAATTTGTTGAGTTTTTTAAATTGGAAATGTTTTATGGTTTTTATAGTGAAATTGTTGAGTTTTCTAACCTGGAACTTATTTAAATGGTTTTTACAGTGAAATTGTCGAGTTTATTTAACTTGGAACTTATTTAAATGGTTTTTAGAGTGAAATTGTTGAGTTTTTTTTTTAACTTGGAACTTATTTAAATGGTTTTTAGAGTGAAATTGTTGAGTTTTTTTTAACTTGGAACTTTTTTTTATGGTTTTTATAGTGAAATTGTTGTGTTTTTTAACTTGGAAATTTTTTATGGATTTGTGAAATTATTGAGTTTTTTTAACTTGGATCTTTTTTTATGGTTTTTATAGTGAAATTGTTGTGTTTTTTAACTCAGAGATATTTTTTGGATATTATAGTGAAAATGTTGAGGTTTTTTAACTTGGAACTTTTTTTATGGTTTTTATAGTGAAATTGTTGAGTTTTCTAACCTGGAACTTATTTAAATGGTTTTTACAGTGAAATTGTCGAGTTTATTTAACTTGGAACTTATTTAAATGGTTTTTAGAGTGAAATTGTTGAGTTTTTTTTAACTTGGAATTTTTTTTATGGTTTTTATAGTGAAATTGTTGAGTTTTTCTAACTTGGAACTTATTTAAATGGATTCTACAATGAAATTGTTGAGTTTTTTTAACTTGGAACTTTATTTTATGGTATTTAGAGTGAAATTGAAGAGTTTATTAACTTGGAAATGTTTTATGGTTTTTATAGTGAATTTGTTGAGTTTTTTAAATTGGAAATGTTTTATGGTTTTTATAGTGAATTTGTTGAGTTTTTTAACTTGGAAATTTTTTATGGATTTGTGAAATTATTGAGTTTTTTTAACTTGGAACTTTTTTTTATGGTTTTTATAGTGAAATTGTTGTGTTTTGTAATTTGGAACTGATTTAAATGGTTTTTATAGTTAAATATTTGAGTTTATTTTCACTTGGAACTTTTTTTTTATGGTTTTTATAGTGAAATTGTTGAGTTTTTTTTTTAAATTGGAACTTTTTTTTAATGATTTTTATTGTGAAATTGTTGAGTTTTTTTAAATTGGAACTTATATAAATGGTTTTAATAGTGAAATTGTTGAGTTTTTTTAACTTGGATCTTTTTTATGGTTTTTATAGTGAATTTGATGAGTTTTTTAACTTGGAACTTTATTTTATGGTATTTATAGTAAAATTGTAGAGTTTTTGTGCTTGGAAATATTTTATGGTTTTTATAGTGAATTTGTTGAGTTTTTTGACTTGGAGATTTTATATGGATTAGTGAAATTGTTGAGTTTTTTTAACTTGGAACTTATTTAAATGGTTTTTAGAGTGAAATTGTTGTGTTTTTTAGCTTGGAACTTTATTTTATGGTATATATCGTGAAATTGAAGAGTTTTTAACTTGGAAATATTTTATGGTTTTTATAATGAATTTGTTGTCTTTTTTAACTTAGAGATTTTTTTTGGATATTATAGTGAAAATGTTGAGGTTTTTTAATTTGGAATTTTTTTAATGGTTTTTATAGTGAAATTGTTGAGTTTTCTAACCTGGAACTTATTTAAATGGTTTTTACAGTGAAATTGTCGAGTTTATTTAACTTGGAACTTATTTAAATGGTTTTTAGAGTGAAATTGTTGAGTTTTTTTTAACTTGGAATTTTTTTTATGGTTTTTATAGTGAAATTGTTGAGTTTTTCTAACTTGGAACTTATTTAAATGGATTCTACAATGAAATTGTTGAGTTTTTTAACTTGGAACTTTATTTTATGGTATTTAGAGTGAAATTGAAGAGTTTATTAACTTGGAAATGTTTTATGGTTTTTATAGTGAATTTGTTGAGTTTTTTAAATTGGAAATGTTTTATGGTTTTTATAGTGAAATTGTTGAGTTTTCTAACCTGGAACTTATTTAAATGGTTTTTACAGTGAAATTGTCGAGTTTATTTAACTTGGAACTTATTTAAATGGTTTTTAGAGTGAAATTGTTGAGTTTTTTTTTAACTTGGAACTTATTTAAATGGTTTTTAGAGTGAAATTGTTGAGTTTTTTTTAACTTGGAACTTTTTTTTATGGTTTTTATAGTGAAATTGTTGTGTTTTTTAACTTGGAAATTTTTTATGGATTTGTGAAATTATTGAGTTTTTTTAACTTGGATCTTTTTTTATGGTTTTTATAGTGAAATTGTTGTGTTTTTTAACTCAGAGATATTTTTTGGATATTATAGTGAAAATGTTGAGGTTTTTTAACTTGGAACTTTTTTTATGGTTTTTATAGTGAAATTGTTGAGTTTTCTAACCTGGAACTTATTTAAATGGTTTTTACAGTGAAATTGTCGAGTTTATTTAACTTGGAACTTATTTAAATGGTTTTTAGAGTGAAATTGTTGAGTTTTTTTTAACTTGGAATTTTTTTTATGGTTTTTATAGTGAAATTGTTGAGTTTTTCTAACTTGGAACTTATTTAAATGGATTCTACAATGAAATTGTTGAGTTTTTTTAACTTGGAACTTTATTTTATGGTATTTAGAGTGAAATTGAAGAGTTTATTAACTTGGAAATGTTTTATGGTTTTTATAGTGAATTTGTTGAGTTTTTTAAATTGGAAATGTTTTATGGTTTTTATAGTGAATTTGTTGAGTTTTTTAACTTGGAAATTTTTTATGGATTTGTGAAATTATTGAGTTTTTTTAACTTGGAACTTTTTTTTATGGTTTTTATAGTGAAATTGTTGTGTTTTGTAATTTGGAACTGATTTAAATGGTTTTTATAGTTAAATATTTGAGTTTATTTTCACTTGGAACTTTTTTTTTATGGTTTTTATAGTGAAATTGTTGAGTTTTTTTTTTAAATTGGAACTTTTTTTTAATGATTTTTATTGTGAAATTGTTGAGTTTTTTTAAATTGGAACTTATATAAATGGTTTTAATAGTGAAATTGTTGAGTTTTTTTAACTTGGATCTTTTTTATGGTTTTTATAGTGAATTTGATGAGTTTTTTAACTTGGAACTTTATTTTATGGTATTTATAGTAAAATTGTAGAGTTTTTGTGCTTGGAAATATTTTATGGTTTTTATAGTGAATTTGTTGAGTTTTTTGACTTGGAGATTTTATATGGATTAGTGAAATTGTTGAGTTTTTTTAACTTGGAACTTATTTAAATGGTTTTTAGAGTGAAATTGTTGTGTTTTTTAGCTTGGAACTTTATTTTATGGTATATATTGTGAAATTGAAGAGTTTTTAACTTGGAAATATTTTATGGTTTTTATAATGAATTTGTTGTCTTTTTTAACTTAGAGATTTTTTTTGGATATTATAGTGAAAATGTTGAGGTTTTTTAATTTGGAATTTTTTTTATGGTTTTTATAGTGAAATTGTTGAGTTTTCTAACTTGGAACTTATTTAAATGGTTTTTACAGTGAAATTGTTGAGTTTTTTTTAACTTGGAATTTTTTTTATGGTTTTTATAGTGAAATTGTTGAGTTTTTCTAACTTGGAACTTATTTAAATGGATTCTACAATGAAATTGTTGAGTTTTTTAACTTGGAACTTTATTTTATGGTATTTAGAGTGAAATTGAAGAGTTTATTAACTTGGAAATGTTTTATGGTTTTTATAGTGAATTTGTTGAGTTTTTTAAATTGGAAATGTTTTATGGTTTTTATAGTGAAATTGTTGAGTTTTCTAACCTGGAACTTATTTAAATGGTTTTTACAGTGAAATTGTCGAGTTTATTTAACTTGGAACTTATTTAAATGGTTTTTAGAGTGAAATTGTTGAGTTTTTTTTTAACTTGGAACTTATTTAAATGGTTTTTAGAGTGAAATTGTTGAGTTTTTTTTAACTTGGAACTTTTTTTTATGGTTTTTATAGTGAAATTGTTGTGTTTTTTAACTTGGAAATTTTTTATGGATTTGTGAAATTATTGAGTTTTTTTAACTTGGATCTTTTTTTATGGTTTTTATAGTGAAATTGTTGTGTTTTTTAACTCAGAGATATTTTTTGGATATTATAGTGAAAATGTTGAGGTTTTTTAACTTGGAACTTTTTTTATGGTTTTTATAGTGAAATTGTTGAGTTTTCTAACCTGGAACTTATTTAAATGGTTTTTACAGTGAAATTGTCGAGTTTATTTAACTTGGAACTTATTTAAATGGTTTTTAGAGTGAAATTGTTGAGTTTTTTTTAACTTGGAATTTTTTTTATGGTTTTTATAGTGAAATTGTTGAGTTTTTCTAACTTGGAACTTATTTAAATGGATTCTACAATGAAATTGTTGAGTTTTTTTAACTTGGAACTTTATTTTATGGTATTTAGAGTGAAATTGAAGAGTTTATTAACTTGGAAATGTTTTATGGTTTTTATAGTGAATTTGTTGAGTTTTTTAAATTGGAAATGTTTTATGGTTTTTATAGTGAATTTGTTGAGTTTTTTAACTTGGAAATTTTTTATGGATTTGTGAAATTATTGAGTTTTTTTAACTTGGAACTTTTTTTTATGGTTTTTATAGTGAAATTGTTGTGTTTTGTAATTTGGAACTGATTTAAATGGTTTTTATAGTTAAATATTTGAGTTTATTTTCACTTGGAACTTTTTTTTTATGGTTTTTATAGTGAAATTGTTGAGTTTTTTTTTTAAATTGGAACTTTTTTTTAATGATTTTTATTGTGAAATTGTTGAGTTTTTTTAAATTGGAACTTATATAAATGGTTTTAATAGTGAAATTGTTGAGTTTTTTTAACTTGGATCTTTTTTATGGTTTTTATAGTGAATTTGATGAGTTTTTTAACTTGGAACTTTATTTTATGGTATTTATAGTAAAATTGTAGAGTTTTTGTGCTTGGAAATATTTTATGGTTTTTATAGTGAATTTGTTGAGTTTTTTGACTTGGAGATTTTATATGGATTAGTGAAATTGTTGAGTTTTTTTAACTTGGAACTTATTTAAATGGTTTTTAGAGTGAAATTGTTGTGTTTTTTAGCTTGGAACTTTATTTTATGGTATATATTGTGAAATTGAAGAGTTTTTAACTTGGAAATATTTTATGGTTTTTATAATGAATTTGTTGTCTTTTTTAACTTAGAGATTTTTTTTGGATATTATAGTGAAAATGTTGAGGTTTTTTAATTTGGAATTTTTTTTATGGTTTTTATAGTGAAATTGTTGAGTTTTCTAACTTGGAACTTATTTAAATGGTTTTTACAGTGAAATTGTTGAGTTTTTTTTAACTTGGGATTTTTTTTATGGTTTTTATAGTGAAATTGTTGAGTTTTTCTAACTTGGAACTTATTTAAATGGATTCTACAATGAAATTGTTGAGTTTTTTAACTTGGAACTTTATTTTATGGTATTTAGAGTGAAATTGAAGAGTTTATTAACTTGGAAATGTTTTATGGTTTTTATAGTGAATTTGTTGAGTTTTTTAAATTGGAAATGTTTTATGGTTTTTATAGTGAAATTGTTGAGTTTTCTAACCTGGAACTTATTTAAATGGTTTTTACAGTGAAATTGTCGAGTTTATTTAACTTGGAACTTATTTAAATGGTTTTTAGAGTGAAATTGTTGAGTTTTTTTTTAACTTGGAACTTATTTAAATGGTTTTTAGAGTGAAATTGTTGAGTTTTTTTTAACTTGGAACTTTTTTTTATGGTTTTTATAGTGAAATTGTTGTGTTTTTTAACTTGGAAATTTTTTATGGATTTGTGAAATTATTGAGTTTTTTTAACTTGGATCTTTTTTTATGGTTTTTATAGTGAAATTGTTGTGTTTTTTAACTCAGAGATATTTTTTGGATATTATAGTGAAAATGTTGAGGTTTTTTAACTTGGAACTTTTTTTATGGTTTTTATAGTGAAATTGTTGAGTTTTCTAACCTGGAACTTATTTAAATGGTTTTTACAGTGAAATTGTCGAGTTTATTTAACTTGGAACTTATTTAAATGGTTTTTAGAGTGAAATTGTTGAGTTTTTTTTAACTTGGAATTTTTTTTATGGTTTTTATAGTGAAATTGTTGAGTTTTTCTAACTTGGAACTTATTTAAATGGATTCTACAATGAAATTGTTGAGTTTTTTTAACTTGGAACTTTATTTTATGGTATTTAGAGTGAAATTGAAGAGTTTATTAACTTGGAAATGTTTTATGGTTTTTATAGTGAATTTGTTGAGTTTTTTAAATTGGAAATGTTTTATGGTTTTTATAGTGAATTTGTTGAGTTTTTTAACTTGGAAATTTTTTATGGATTTGTGAAATTATTGAGTTTTTTTAACTTGGAACTTTTTTTTATGGTTTTTATAGTGAAATTGTTGTGTTTTGTAATTTGGAACTGATTTAAATGGTTTTTATAGTTAAATATTTGAGTTTATTTTCACTTGGAACTTTTTTTTTATGGTTTTTATAGTGAAATTGTTGAGTTTTTTTTTTAAATTGGAACTTTTTTTTAATGATTTTTATTGTGAAATTGTTGAGTTTTTTTAAATTGGAACTTATATAAATGGTTTTAATAGTGAAATTGTTGAGTTTTTTTAACTTGGATCTTTTTTATGGTTTTTATAGTGAATTTGATGAGTTTTTTAACTTGGAACTTTATTTTATGGTATTTATAGTAAAATTGTAGAGTTTTTGTGCTTGGAAATATTTTATGGTTTTTATAGTGAATTTGTTGAGTTTTTTGACTTGGAGATTTTATATGGATTAGTGAAATTGTTGAGTTTTTTTAACTTGGAACTTATTTAAATGGTTTTTAGAGTGAAATTGTTGTGTTTTTTAACTTGGAACTTTATTTTATGGTATATATCGTGAAATTGAAGAGTTTTTTAACTTGGAAATATTTTATGGTTTTTATAGTGAATTTGTTGTCTTTTTTAACTCAGAGATTTTTTTTGGATATTATAGTGAAAATGTTGAGGTTTTTTAATTTGGAATTTTTTTTATGGTTTTTATAGTGAAATTGTTGAGTTTTCTAACCTGGAACTTATTTAAATGGTTTTTACAGTGAAATTGTCGAGTTTATTTAACTTGGAACTTATTTAAATGGTTTTTAGAGTGAAATTGTTGAGTTTTTTTTAACTTGGAATTTTTTTTATGGTTTTTATAGTGAAATTGTTGAGTTTTTCTAACTTGGAACTTATTTAAATGGATTCTACAATGAAATTGTTGAGTTTTTTAACTTGGAACTTTATTTTATGGTATTTAGAGTGAAATTGAAGAGTTTATTAACTTGGAAATGTTTTATGGTTTTTATAGTGAATTTGTTGAGTTTTTTAAATTGGAAATGTTTTATGGTTTTTATAGTGAATTTGTTGAGTTTTTTAACTTGGAAATTTTTTATGGATTTGTGAAATTATTGAGTTTTTTTAACTTGGAACTTTTTTTATGGTTTTTATAGTGAAATTGTTGTGTTTTGTAATTTGGAACTGATTTAAATGGTTTTTATAGTTAAATATTTGAGTTTATTTTCACTTGGAACTTTTTTTTTATGGTTTTTATAGTGAAATTGTTGAGTTTTTTTTTTAAATTGGAACTTTTTTTTAATGATTTTTATTGTGAAATTGTTGAGTTTTTTTAAATTGGAACTTATATAAATGGTTTTAATAGTGAAATTGTTGAGTTTTTTTAACTTGGATCTTTTTTATGGTTTTTATAGTGAATTTGATGAGTTTTTTAACTTGGAACTTTATTTTATGGTATTTATAGTAAAATTGTAGAGTTTTTGTGCTTGGAAATATTTTATGGTTTTTATAGTGAATTTGTTGAGTTTTTTGACTTGGAGATTTTATATGGATTAGTGAAATTGTTGAGTTTTTTTTAACTTGGAACTTATTTAAATGGTTTTTAGAGTGAAATTGTTGTGTTTTTTAACTTGGAACTTTATTTTATGGTATATATCGTGAAATTGAAGAGTTTTTTAACTTGGAAATATTTTATGGTTTTTATAGTGAATTTGTTGTCTTTTTTAACTCAGAGATTTTTTTTGGATATTATAGTGAAAATGTTGAGGTTTTTTAATTTGGAATTTTTTTTATGGTTTTTATAGTGAAATTGTTGAGTTTTCTAACCTGGAACTTATTTAAATGGTTTTTACAGTGAAATTGTCGAGTTTATTTAACTTGGAACTTATTTAAATGGTTTTTAGAGTGAAATTGTTGAGTTTTTTTTAACTTGGAATTTTTTTTATGGTTTTTATAGTGAAATTGTTGAGTTTTTCTAACTTGGAACTTATTTAAATGGATTCTACAATGAAATTGTTGAGTTTTTTAACTTGGAACTTTATTTTATGGTATTTAGAGTGAAATTGAAGAGTTTATTAACTTGGAAATGTTTTATGGTTTTTATAGTGAATTTGTTGAGTTTTTTAAATTGGAAATGTTTTATGGTTTTTATAGTGAAATTGTTGAGTTTTCTAACCTGGAACTTATTTAAATGGTTTTTACAGTGAAATTGTCGAGTTTATTTAACTTGGAACTTATTTAAATGGTTTTTAGAGTGAAATTGTTGAGTTTTTTTTTAACTTGGAACTTATTTAAATGGTTTTTAGAGTGAAATTGTTGAGTTTTTTTTAACTTGGAACTTTTTTTTATGGTTTTTATAGTGAAATTGTTGTGTTTTTTAACTTGGAAATTTTTTATGGATTTGTGAAATTATTGAGTTTTTTTAACTTGGATCTTTTTTTATGGTTTTTATAGTGAAATTGTTGTGTTTTTTAACTCAGAGATATTTTTTGGATATTATAGTGAAAATGTTGAGGTTTTTTAACTTGGAACTTTTTTTATGGTTTTTATAGTGAAATTGTTGAGTTTTCTAACCTGGAACTTATTTAAATGGTTTTTACAGTGAAATTGTCGAGTTTATTTAACTTGGAACTTATTTAAATGGTTTTTAGAGTGAAATTGTTGAGTTTTTTTTAACTTGGAATTTTTTTTATGGTTTTTATAGTGAAATTGTTGAGTTTTTCTAACTTGGAACTTATTTAAATGGATTCTACAATGAAATTGTTGAGTTTTTTTAACTTGGAACTTTATTTTATGGTATTTAGAGTGAAATTGAAGAGTTTATTAACTTGGAAATGTTTTATGGTTTTTATAGTGAATTTGTTGAGTTTTTTAAATTGGAAATGTTTTATGGTTTTTATAGTGAATTTGTTGAGTTTTTTAACTTGGAAATTTTTTATGGATTTGTGAAATTATTGAGTTTTTTTAACTTGGAACTTTTTTTTATGGTTTTTATAGTGAAATTGTTGTGTTTTGTAATTTGGAACTGATTTAAATGGTTTTTATAGTTAAATATTTGAGTTTATTTTCACTTGGAACTTTTTTTTTATGGTTTTTATAGTGAAATTGTTGAGTTTTTTTTTTAAATTGGAACTTTTTTTTAATGATTTTTATTGTGAAATTGTTGAGTTTTTTTAAATTGGAACTTATATAAATGGTTTTAATAGTGAAATTGTTGAGTTTTTTTAACTTGGATCTTTTTTATGGTTTTTATAGTGAATTTGATGAGTTTTTTAACTTGGAACTTTATTTTATGGTATTTATAGTAAAATTGTAGAGTTTTTGTGCTTGGAAATATTTTATGGTTTTTATAGTGAATTTGTTGAGTTTTTTGACTTGGAGATTTTATATGGATTAGTGAAATTGTTGAGTTTTTTTAACTTGGAACTTATTTAAATGGTTTTTAGAGTGAAATTGTTGTGTTTTTTAACTTGGAACTTTATTTTATGGTATATATCGTGAAATTGAAGAGTTTTTTAACTTGGAAATATTTTATGGTTTTTATAGTGAATTTGTTGTCTTTTTTAACTCAGAGATTTTTTTTGGATATTATAGTGAAAATGTTGAGGTTTTTTAATTTGGAATTTTTTTTATGGTTTTTATAGTGAAATTGTTGAGTTTTCTAACCTGGAACTTATTTAAATGGTTTTTACAGTGAAATTGTCGAGTTTATTTAACTTGGAACTTATTTAAATGGTTTTTAGAGTGAAATTGTTGAGTTTTTTTTAACTTGGAATTTTTTTTATGGTTTTTATAGTGAAATTGTTGAGTTTTTCTAACTTGGAACTTATTTAAATGGATTCTACAATGAAATTGTTGAGTTTTTTAACTTGGAACTTTATTTTATGGTATTTAGAGTGAAATTGAAGAGTTTATTAACTTGGAAATGTTTTATGGTTTTTATAGTGAATTTGTTGAGTTTTTTAAATTGGAAATATTTTATGGTTTTTATAGTGAAATTGTTGAGTTTTCTAACCTGGAACTTATTTAAATGGTTTTTACAGTGAAATTGTCGAGTTTATTTAACTTGGAACTTATTTAAATGGTTTTTAGAGTGAAATTGTTGAGTTTTTTTTTAACTTGGAACTTATTTAAATGGTTTTTAGAGTGAAATTGTTGAGTTTTTTTTAACTTGGAACTTTTTTTTATGGTTTTTATAGTGAAATTGTTGTGTTTTTTAACTTGGAAATTTTTTATGGATTTGTGAAATTATTGAGTTTTTTTAACTTGGATCTTTTTTTATGGTTTTTATAGTGAAATTGTTGTGTTTTTTAACTCAGAGATATTTTTTGGATATTATAGTGAAAATGTTGAGGTTTTTTAACTTGGAACTTTTTTTATGGTTTTTATAGTGAAATTGTTGAGTTTTCTAACCTGGAACTTATTTAAATGGTTTTTACAGTGAAATTGTCGAGTTTATTTAACTTGGAACTTATTTAAATGGTTTTTAGAGTGAAATTGTTGAGTTTTTTTTAACTTGGAATTTTTTTTATGGTTTTTATAGTGAAATTGTTGAGTTTTTCTAACTTGGAACTTATTTAAATGGATTCTACAATGAAATTGTTGAGTTTTTTTAACTTGGAACTTTATTTTATGGTATTTAGAGTGAAATTGAAGAGTTTATTAACTTGGAAATGTTTTATGGTTTTTATAGTGAATTTGTTGAGTTTTTTAAATTGGAAATGTTTTATGGTTTTTATAGTGAATTTGTTGAGTTTTTTAACTTGGAAATTTTTTATGGATTTGTGAAATTATTGAGTTTTTTTAACTTGGAACTTTTTTTTATGGTTTTTATAGTGAAATTGTTGTGTTTTGTAATTTGGAACTGATTTAAATGGTTTTTATAGTTAAATATTTGAGTTTATTTTCACTTGGAACTTTTTTTTTATGGTTTTTATAGTGAAATTGTTGAGTTTTTTTTTTAAATTGGAACTTTTTTTTAATGATTTTTATTGTGAAATTGTTGAGTTTTTTTAAATTGGAACTTATATAAATGGTTTTAATAGTGAAATTGTTGAGTTTTTTTAACTTGGATCTTTTTTATGGTTTTTATAGTGAATTTGATGAGTTTTTTAACTTGGAACTTTATTTTATGGTATTTATAGTAAAATTGTAGAGTTTTTGTGCTTGGAAATATTTTATGGTTTTTATAGTGAATTTGTTGAGTTTTTTGACTTGGAGATTTTATATGGATTAGTGAAATTGTTGAGTTTTTTTAACTTGGAACTTATTTAAATGGTTTTTAGAGTGAAATTGTTGTGTTTTTTAACTTGGAACTTTATTTTATGGTATATATCGTGAAATTGAAGAGTTTTTTAACTTGGAAATATTTTATGGTTTTTATAGTGAATTTGTTGTCTTTTTTAACTCAGAGATTTTTTTTGGATATTATAGTGAAAATGTTGAGGTTTTTTAATTTGGAATTTTTTTTATGGTTTTTATAGTGAAATTGTTGAGTTTTCTAACCTGGAACTTATTTAAATGGTTTTTACAGTGAAATTGTCGAGTTTATTTAACTTGGAACTTATTTAAATGGTTTTTAGAGTGAAATTGTTGAGTTTTTTTTAACTTGGAATTTTTTTTATGGTTTTTATAGTGAAATTGTTGAGTTTTTCTAACTTGGAACTTATTTAAATGGATTCTACAATGAAATTGTTGAGTTTTTTAACTTGGAACTTTATTTTATGGTATTTAGAGTGAAATTGAAGAGTTTATTAACTTGGAAATGTTTTATGGTTTTTATAGTGAATTTGTTGAGTTTTTTAAATTGGAAATGTTTTATGGTTTTTATAGTGAAATTGTTGAGTTTTCTAACCTGGAACTTATTTAAATGGTTTTTACAGTGAAATTGTCGAGTTTATTTAACTTGGAACTTATTTAAATGGTTTTTAGAGTGAAATTGTTGAGTTTTTTTTTAACTTGGAACTTATTTAAATGGTTTTTAGAGTGAAATTGTTGAGTTTTTTTTAACTTGGAACTTTTTTTTATGGTTTTTATAGTGAAATTGTTGTGTTTTTTAACTTGGAAATTTTTTATGGATTTGTGAAATTATTGAGTTTTTTTAACTTGGATCTTTTTTTATGGTTTTTATAGTGAAATTGTTGTGTTTTTTAACTCAGAGATATTTTTTGGATATTATAGTGAAAATGTTGAGGTTTTTTAACTTGGAACTTTTTTTATGGTTTTTATAGTGAAATTGTTGAGTTTTCTAACCTGGAACTTATTTAAATGGTTTTTACAGTGAAATTGTCGAGTTTATTTAACTTGGAACTTATTTAAATGGTTTTTAGAGTGAAATTGTTGAGTTTTTTTTAACTTGGAATTTTTTTTATGGTTTTTATAGTGAAATTGTTGAGTTTTTCTAACTTGGAACTTATTTAAATGGATTCTACAATGAAATTGTTGAGTTTTTTTAACTTGGAACTTTATTTTATGGTATTTAGAGTGAAATTGAAGAGTTTATTAACTTGGAAATGTTTTATGGTTTTTATAGTGAATTTGTTGAGTTTTTTAAATTGGAAATGTTTTATGGTTTTTATAGTGAATTTGTTGAGTTTTTTAACTTGGAAATTTTTTATGGATTTGTGAAATTATTGAGTTTTTTTAACTTGGAACTTTTTTTTATGGTTTTTATAGTGAAATTGTTGTGTTTTGTAATTTGGAACTGATTTAAATGGTTTTTATAGTTAAATATTTGAGTTTATTTTCACTTGGAACTTTTTTTTTATGGTTTTTATAGTGAAATTGTTGAGTTTTTTTTTTAAATTGGAACTTTTTTTTAATGATTTTTATTGTGAAATTGTTGAGTTTTTTTAAATTGGAACTTATATAAATGGTTTTAATAGTGAAATTGTTGAGTTTTTTTAACTTGGATCTTTTTTATGGTTTTTATAGTGAATTTGATGAGTTTTTTAACTTGGAACTTTATTTTATGGTATTTATAGTAAAATTGTAGAGTTTTTGTGCTTGGAAATATTTTATGGTTTTTATAGTGAATTTGTTGAGTTTTTTGACTTGGAGATTTTATATGGATTAGTGAAATTGTTGAGTTTTTTTAACTTGGAACTTATTTAAATGGTTTTTAGAGTGAAATTGTTGTGTTTTTTAACTTGGAACTTTATTTTATGGTATATATCGTGAAATTGAAGAGTTTTTTAACTTGGAAATATTTTATGGTTTTTATAGTGAATTTGTTGTCTTTTTTAACTCAGAGATTTTTTTTGGATATTATAGTGAAAATGTTGAGGTTTTTTAATTTGGAATTTTTTTTTATGGTTTTTATAGTGAAATTGTTGAGTTTTCTAACCTGGAACTTATTTAAATGGTTTTTACAGTGAAATTGTCGAGTTTATTTAACTTGGAACTTATTTAAATGGTTTTTAGAGTGAAATTGTTGAGTTTTTTTTAACTTGGAATTTTTTTTATGGTTTTTATAGTGAAATTGTTGAGTTTTTCTAACTTGGAACTTATTTAAATGGATTCTACAATGAAATTGTTGAGTTTTTTAACTTGGAACTTTATTTTATGGTATTTAGAGTGAAATTGAAGAGTTTATTAACTTGGAAATGTTTTATGGTTTTTATAGTGAATTTGTTGAGTTTTTTAAATTGGAAATGTTTTATGGTTTTTATAGTGAAATTGTTGAGTTTTCTAACCTGGAACTTATTTAAATGGTTTTTACAGTGAAATTGTCGAGTTTATTTAACTTGGAACTTATTTAAATGGTTTTTAGAGTGAAATTGTTGAGTTTTTTTTTAACTTGGAACTTATTTAAATGGTTTTTAGAGTGAAATTGTTGAGTTTTTTTTAACTTGGAACTTTTTTTTATGGTTTTTATAGTGAAATTGTTGTGTTTTTTAACTTGGAAATTTTTTATGGATTTGTGAAATTATTGAGTTTTTTTAACTTGGATCTTTTTTTATGGTTTTTATAGTGAAATTGTTGTGTTTTTTAACTCAGAGATATTTTTTGGATATTATAGTGAAAATGTTGAGGTTTTTTAACTTGGAACTTTTTTTATGGTTTTTATAGTGAAATTGTTGAGTTTTCTAACCTGGAACTTATTTAAATGGTTTTTACAGTGAAATTGTCGAGTTTATTTAACTTGGAACTTATTTAAATGGTTTTTAGAGTGAAATTGTTGAGTTTTTTTTAACTTGGAATTTTTTTTTATGGTTTTTATAGTGAAATTGTTGAGTTTTTCTAACTTGGAACTTATTTAAATGGATTCTACAATGAAATTGTTGAGTTTTTTTAACTTGGAACTTTATTTTATGGTATTTAGAGTGAAATTGAAGAGTTTATTAACTTGGAAATGTTTTATGGTTTTTATAGTGAATTTGTTGAGTTTTTTAAATTGGAAATGTTTTATGGTTTTTATAGTGAATTTGTTGAGTTTTTTAACTTGGAAATTTTTTATGGATTTGTGAAATTATTGAGTTTTTTTAACTTGGAACTTTTTTTTATGGTTTTTATAGTGAAATTGTTGTGTTTTGTAATTTGGAACTGATTTAAATGGTTTTTATAGTTAAATATTTGAGTTTATTTTCACTTGGAACTTTTTTTTTATGGTTTTTATAGTGAAATTGTTGAGTTTTTTTTTTAAATTGGAACTTTTTTTTAATGATTTTTATTGTGAAATTGTTGAGTTTTTTTAAATTGGAACTTATATAAATGGTTTTAATAGTGAAATTGTTGAGTTTTTTTAACTTGGATCTTTTTTATGGTTTTTATAGTGAATTTGATGAGTTTTTTAACTTGGAACTTTATTTTATGGTATTTATAGTAAAATTGTAGAGTTTTTGTGCTTGGAAATATTTTATGGTTTTTATAGTGAATTTGTTGAGTTTTTTGACTTGGAGATTTTATATGGATTAGTGAAATTGTTGAGTTTTTTTAACTTGGAACTTATTTAAATGGTTTTTAGAGTGAAATTGTTGTGTTTTTTAACTTGGAACTTTATTTTATGGTATATATCGTGAAATTGAAGAGTTTTTTAACTTGGAAATATTTTATGGTTTTTATAGTGAATTTGTTGTCTTTTTTAACTCAGAGATTTTTTTTGGATATTATAGTGAAAATGTTGAGGTTTTTTAATTTGGAATTTTTTTTATGGTTTTTATAGTGAAATTGTTGAGTTTTCTAACCTGGAACTTATTTAAATGGTTTTTACAGTGAAATTGTCGAGTTTATTTAACTTGGAACTTATTTAAATGGTTTTTAGAGTGAAATTGTTGAGTTTTTTTTAACTTGGAATTTTTTTTATGGTTTTTATAGTGAAATTGTTGAGTTTTTCTAACTTGGAACTTATTTAAATGGATTCTACAATGAAATTGTTGAGTTTTTTAACTTGGAACTTTATTTTATGGTATTTAGAGTGAAATTGAAGAGTTTATTAACTTGGAAATGTTTTATGGTTTTTATAGTGAATTTGTTGAGTTTTTTAAATTGGAAATGTTTTATGGTTTTTATAGTGAAATTGTTGAGTTTTCTAACCTGGAACTTATTTAAATGGTTTTTACAGTGAAATTGTCGAGTTTATTTAACTTGGAACTTATTTAAATGGTTTTTAGAGTGAAATTGTTGAGTTTTTTTTTAACTTGGAACTTATTTAAATGGTTTTTAGAGTGAAATTGTTGAGTTTTTTTTAACTTGGAACTTTTTTTTATGGTTTTTATAGTGAAATTGTTGTGTTTTTTAACTTGGAAATTTTTTATGGATTTGTGAAATTATTGAGTTTTTTTAACTTGGATCTTTTTTTATGGTTTTTATAGTGAAATTGTTGTGTTTTTTAACTCAGAGATATTTTTTGGATATTATAGTGAAAATGTTGAGGTTTTTTAACTTGGAACTTTTTTTATGGTTTTTATAGTGAAATTGTTGAGTTTTCTAACCTGGAACTTATTTAAATGGTTTTTACAGTGAAATTGTCGAGTTTATTTAACTTGGAACTTATTTAAATGGTTTTTAGAGTGAAATTGTTGAGTTTTTTTTAACTTGGAATTTTTTTTTATGGTTTTTATAGTGAAATTGTTGAGTTTTTCTAACTTGGAACTTATTTAAATGGATTCTACAATGAAATTGTTGAGTTTTTTTAACTTGGAACTTTATTTTATGGTATTTAGAGTGAAATTGAAGAGTTTATTAACTTGGAAATGTTTTATGGTTTTTATAGTGAATTTGTTGAGTTTTTTAAATTGGAAATGTTTTATGGTTTTTATAGTGAATTTGTTGAGTTTTTTAACTTGGAAATTTTTTATGGATTTGTGAAATTATTGAGTTTTTTTAACTTGGAACTTTTTTTTATGGTTTTTATAGTGAAATTGTTGTGTTTTGTAATTTGGAACTGATTTAAATGGTTTTTATAGTTAAATATTTGAGTTTATTTTCACTTGGAACTTTTTTTTTATGGTTTTTATAGTGAAATTGTTGAGTTTTTTTTTTAAATTGGAACTTTTTTTTAATGATTTTTATTGTGAAATTGTTGAGTTTTTTTAAATTGGAACTTATATAAATGGTTTTAATAGTGAAATTGTTGAGTTTTTTTAACTTGGATCTTTTTTATGGTTTTTATAGTGAATTTGATGAGTTTTTTAACTTGGAACTTTATTTTATGGTATTTATAGTAAAATTGTAGAGTTTTTGTGCTTGGAAATATTTTATGGTTTTTATAGTGAATTTGTTGAGTTTTTTGACTTGGAGATTTTATATGGATTAGTGAAATTGTTGAGTTTTTTTAACTTGGAACTTATTTAAATGGTTTTTAGAGTGAAATTGTTGTGTTTTTTAACTTGGAACTTTATTTTATGGTATATATCGTGAAATTGAAGAGTTTTTTAACTTGGAAATATTTTATGGTTTTTATAGTGAATTTGTTGTCTTTTTTAACTCAGAGATTTTTTTTGGATATTATAGTGAAAATGTTGAGGTTTTTTAATTTGGAATTTTTTTTATGGTTTTTATAGTGAAATTGTTGAGTTTTCTAACCTGGAACTTATTTAAATGGTTTTTACAGTGAAATTGTCGAGTTTATTTAACTTGGAACTTATTTAAATGGTTTTTAGAGTGAAATTGTTGAGTTTTTTTTAACTTGGAATTTTTTTTTATGGTTTTTATAGTGAAATTGTTGAGTTTTTCTAACTTGGAACTTATTTAAATGGATTCTACAATGAAATTGTTGAGTTTTTTAACTTGGAACTTTATTTTATGGTATTTAGAGTGAAATTGAAGAGTTTATTAACTTGGAAATGTTTTATGGTTTTTATAGTGAATTTGTTGAGTTTTTTAAATTGGAAATGTTTTATGGTTTTTATAGTGAAATTGTTGAGTTTTCTAACCTGGAACTTATTTAAATGGTTTTTACAGTGAAATTGTCGAGTTTATTTAACTTGGAACTTATTTAAATGGTTTTTAGAGTGAAATTGTTGAGTTTTTTTTTTAACTTGGAACTTATTTAAATGGTTTTTAGAGTGAAATTGTTGAGTTTTTTTTAACTTGGAACTTTTTTTTATGGTTTTTATAGTGAAATTGTTGTGTTTTTTAACTTGGAAATTTTTTATGGATTTGTGAAATTATTGAGTTTTTTTAACTTGGATCTTTTTTTATGGTTTTTATAGTGAAATTGTTGTGTTTTTTAACTCAGAGATATTTTTTGGATATTATAGTGAAAATGTTGAGGTTTTTTAACTTGGAACTTTTTTTATGGTTTTTATAGTGAAATTGTTGAGTTTTCTAACCTGGAACTTATTTAAATGGTTTTTACAGTGAAATTGTCGAGTTTATTTAACTTGGAACTTATTTAAATGGTTTTTAGAGTGAAATTGTTGAGTTTTTTTTAACTTGGAATTTTTTTTATGGTTTTTATAGTGAAATTGTTGAGTTTTTCTAACTTGGAACTTATTTAAATGGATTCTACAATGAAATTGTTGAGTTTTTTTAACTTGGAACTTTATTTTATGGTATTTAGAGTGAAATTGAAGAGTTTATTAACTTGGAAATGTTTTATGGTTTTTATAGTGAATTTGTTGAGTTTTTTAAATTGGAAATGTTTTATGGTTTTTATAGTGAATTTGTTGAGTTTTTTAACTTGGAAATTTTTTATGGATTTGTGAAATTATTGAGTTTTTTTAACTTGGAACTTTTTTTTATGGTTTTTATAGTGAAATTGTTGTGTTTTGTAATTTGGAACTGATTTAAATGGTTTTTATAGTTAAATATTTGAGTTTATTTTCACTTGGAACTTTTTTTTTATGGTTTTTATAGTGAAATTGTTGAGTTTTTTTTTTAAATTGGAACTTTTTTTTAATGATTTTTATTGTGAAATTGTTGAGTTTTTTTAAATTGGAACTTATATAAATGGTTTTAATAGTGAAATTGTTGAGTTTTTTTAACTTGGATCTTTTTTATGGTTTTTATAGTGAATTTGATGAGTGTTTTAACTTGGAACTTTATTTTATGGTATTTATAGTAAAATTGTAGAGTTTTTGTGCTTGGAAATATTTTATGGTTTTTATAGTGAATTTGTTGAGTTTTTTGACTTGGAGATTTTATATGGATTAGTGAAATTGTTGAGTTTTTTTAACTTGGAACTTATTTAAATGGTTTTTAGAGTGAAATTGTTGTGTTTTTTAACTTGGAACTTTATTTTATGGTATATATCGTGAAATTGAAGAGTTTTTTAACTTGGAAATATTTTATGGTTTTTATAGTGAATTTGTTGTCTTTTTTAACTCAGAGATTTTTTTTGGATATTATAGTGAAAATGTTGAGGTTTTTTAATTTGGAATTTTTTTTATGGTTTTTATAGTGAAATTGTTGAGTTTTCTAACCTGGAACTTATTTAAATGGTTTTTACAGTGAAATTGTCGAGTTTATTTAACTTGGAACTTATTTAAATGGTTTTTAGAGTGAAATTGTTGAGTTTTTTTTAACTTGGAATTTTTTTTTATGGTTTTTATAGTGAAATTGTTGAGTTTTTCTAACTTGGAACTTATTTAAATGGATTCTACAATGAAATTGTTGAGTTTTTTAACTTGGAACTTTATTTTATGGTATTTAGAGTGAAATTGAAGAGTTTATTAACTTGGAAATGTTTTATGGTTTTTATAGTGAATTTGTTGAGTTTTTTAAATTGGAAATGTTTTATGGTTTTTATAGTGAAATTGTTGAGTTTTCTAACCTGGAACTTATTTAAATGGTTTTTACAGTGAAATTGTCGAGTTTATTTAACTTGGAACTTATTTAAATGGTTTTTAGAGTGAAATTGTTGAGTTTTTTTTTAACTTGGAACTTATTTAAATGGTTTTTAGAGTGAAATTGTTGAGTTTTTTTTAACTTGGAATTTTTTTTATGGTTTTTATAGTGAAATTGTTGAGTTTTTCTAACTTGGAACTTATTTAAATGGATTCTACAATGAAATTGTTGAGTTTTTTTAACTTGGAACTTTATTTTATGGTATTTAGAGTGAAATTGAAGAGTTTATTAACTTGGAAATGTTTTATGGTTTTTATAGTGAATTTGTTGAGTTTTTTAAATTGGAAATGTTTTATGGTTTTTATAGTGAATTTGTTGAGTTTTTTAACTTGGAAATTTTTTATGGATTTGTGAAATTATTGAGTTTTTTTAACTTGGAACTTTTTTTTATGGTTTTTATAGTGAAATTGTTGTGTTTTGTAATTTGGAACTGATTTAAATGGTTTTTATAGTTAAATATTTGAGTTTATTTTCACTTGGAACTTTTTTTTATGGTTTTTATAGTGAAATTGTTGAGTTTTTTTTTTAAATTGGAACTTTTTTTTAATGATTTTTATTGTGAAATTGTTGAGTTTTTTTAAATTGGAACTTATATAAATGGTTTTAATAGTGAAATTGTTGAGTTTTTTTAACTTGGATCTTTTTTATGGTTTTTATAGTGAATTTGATGAGTTTTTTAACTTGGAACTTTATTTTATGGTATTTATAGTAAAATTGTAGAGTTTTTGTGCTTGGAAATATTTTATGGTTTTTATAGTGAATTTGTTGAGTTTTTTGACTTGGAGATTTTATATGGATTAGTGAAATTGTTGAGTTTTTTTAACTTGGAACTTATTTAAATGGTTTTTAGAGTGAAATTGTTGTGTTTTTTTAACTTGGAACTTTATTTTATGGTATATATCATGAAATTGAAGAGTTTTTTAACTTGGAAATATTTTATGGTTTTTATAGTGAATTTGTTGTCTTTTTTAACTCAGAGATTTTTTTTGGATATTATAGTGAAAATGTTGAGGTTTTTTAATTTGGAATTTTTTTATGGTTTTTATAGTGAAATTGTTGAGTTTTCTAACCTGGAACTTATTTAAATGGTTTTTACAGTGAAATTGTCGAGTTTATTTAACTTGGAACTTATTTAAATGGTTTTTAGAGTGAAATTGTTGAGTTTTTTTTAACTTGGAATTTTTTTTATGGTTTTTATAGTGAAATTGTTGAGTTTTTCTAACTTGGAACTTATTTAAATGGATTCTACAATGAAATTGTTGAGTTTTTTAACTTGGAACTTTATTTTATGGTATTTAGAGTGAAATTGAAGAGTTTATTAACTTGGAAATGTTTTATGGTTTTTATAGTGAATTTGTTGAGTTTTTTAAATTGGAAATGTTTTATGGTTTTTATAGTGAAATTGTTGAGTTTTCTAACCTGGAACTTATTTAAATGGTTTTTACAGTGAAATTGTCGAGTTTATTTAACTTGGAACTTATTTAAATGGTTTTTAGAGTGAAATTGTTGAGTTTTTTTTTAACTTGGAACTTATTTAAATGGTTTTTAGAGTGAAATTGTTGAGTTTTTTTTAACTTGGAACTTTTTTTTATGGTTTTTATAGTGAAATTGTTGTGTTTTTTAACTTGGAAATTTTTTATGGATTTGTGAAATTATTGAGTTTTTTTAACTTGGATCTTTTTTTATGGTTTTTATAGTGAAATTGTTGTGTTTTTTAACTCAGAGATATTTTTTGGATATTATAGTGAAAATGTTGAGGTTTTTTAACTTGGAACTTTTTTTATGGTTTTTATAGTGAAATTGTTGAGTTTTCTAACCTGGAACTTATTTAAATGGTTTTTACAGTGAAATTGTCGAGTTTATTTAACTTGGAACTTATTTAAATGGTTTTTAGAGTGAAATTGTTGAGTTTTTTTTAACTTGGAACTTTTTTTTTATGGTTTTTATAGTGAAATTGTTGAGTTTTTCTAACTTGGAACTTATTTAAATGGATTCTACAATGAAATTGTTGAGTTTTTTTAACTTGGAACTTTATTTTATGGTATTTAGAGTGAAATTGAAGAGTTTATTAACTTGGAAATGTTTTATGGTTTTTATAGTGAATTTGTTGAGTTTTTTAAATTGGAAATGTTTTATGGTTTTTATAGTGAATTTGTTGAGTTTTTAACTTGGAAATTTTTTATGGATTTGTGAAATTATTGAGTTTTTTTAACTTGGAACTTTTTTTTATGGTTTTTATAGTGAAATTGTTGTGTTTTGTAATTTGGAACTGATTTAAATGGTTTTTATAGTTAAATATTTGAGTTTATTTTCACTTGGAACTTTTTTTTTATGGATTTTATAGTGAAATTGTTGAGTTTTTTTTTTAAATTGGAACTTTTTTTTAATGATTTTTATTGTGAAATTGTTGAGTTTTTTTAAATTGGAACTTATATAAATGGTTTTAATAGTGAAATTGTTGAGTTTTTTTAACTTGGATCTTTTTTATGGTTTTTATAGTGAATTTGATGAGTTTTTTAACTTGGAACTTTATTTTATGGTATTTATAGTAAAATTGTAGAGTTTTTGTGCTTGGAAATATTTTATGGTTTTTATAGTGAATTTGTTGAGTTTTTTGACTTGGAGATTTTATATGGATTAGTAAAATTGTTGAGTTTTTTTAACTTGGAACTTATTTAAATGGTTTTTAGAGTGAAATTGTTGTGTTTTTTAACTTGGAACTTTATTTTATGGTATATATCGTGAAATTGAAGAGTTTTTTAACTTGGAAATATTTTATGGTTTTTATAGTGAATTTGTTGTCTTTTTTAACTCAGAGATTTTTTTTGGATATTATAGTGAAAATGTTGAGGTTTTTTAATTTGGAATTTTTTTTATGGTTTTTATAGTGAAATTGTTGAGTTTTCTAACCTGGAACTTATTTAAATGGTTTTTACAGTGAAATTGTCGAGTTTATTTAACTTGGAACTTATTTAAATGGTTTTTAGAGTGAAATTGTTGAGTTTTTTTTAACTTGGAATTTTTTTTTATGGTTTTTATAGTGAAATTGTTGAGTTTTTCTAACTTGGAACTTATTTAAATGGATTCTACAATGAAATTGTTGATTTTTTTAACTTGGAACTTTATTTTATGGTATTTAGAGTGAAATTGAAGAGTTTATTAACTTGGAAATGTTTTATGGTTTTTATAGTGAATTTGTTGAGTTTTTTAAATTGGAAATGTTTTATGGTTTTTATAGTGAAATTGTTGAGTTTTCTAACCTGGAACTTATTTAAATGGTTTTTACAGTGAAATTGTCGAGTTTATTTAACTTGGAACTTATTTAAATGGTTTTTAGAGTGAAATTGTTGAGTTTTTTTTTAACTTGGAACTTATTTAAATGGTTTTTAGAGTGAAATTGTTGAGTTTTTTTTAACTTGGAACTTTTTTTTATGGTTTTTATAGTGAAATTGTTGTGTTTTTTAACTTGGAAATTTTTTATGGATTTGTGAAATTATTGAGTTTTTTTAACTTGGATCTTTTTTTATGGTTTTTATAGTGAAATTGTTGTGTTTTTTAACTCAGAGATATTTTTTGGATATTATAGTGAAAATGTTGAGGTTTTTTAACTTGGAACTTTTTTTATGGTTTTTATAGTGAAATTGTTGAGTTTTCTAACCTGGAACTTATTTAAATGGTTTTTACAGTGAAATTGTCGAGTATATTTAACTTGGAACTTATTTAAATGGTTTTTAGAGTGAAATTGTTGAGTTTTTTTTAACTTGGAACTTTTTTTTATGGTTTTTATAGTGAAATTGTTGAGTTTTTCTAACTTGGAACTTATTTAAATGGATTCTACAATGAAATTGTTGAGTTTTTTTAACTTGGAACTTTATTTTATGGTATTTAGAGTGAAATTGAAGAGTTTATTAACTTGGAAATGTTTTATGGTTTTTATAGTGAATTTGTTGAGTTTTTTAAATTGGAAATGTTTTATGGTTTTTATAGTGAATTTGTTGAGTTTTTTAACTTGGAAATTTTTTATAGATTTGTGAAATTATTGAGTTTTTTTAACTTGGAACTTTTTTTTATGGTTTTTATAGTGAAATTGTTGTGTTTTGTAATTTGGAACTGATTTAAATGGTTTTTATAGTTAAATATTTGAGTTTATTTTCACTTGGAACTTTTTTTTTATGGTTTTTATAGTGAAATTGTTGAGTTTTTTTTTTTAAATTGGAACTTTTTTTTAATGATTTTTATTGTGAAATTGTTGAGTTTTTTTAAATTGGAACTTATATAAATGGTTTTAATAGTGAAATTGTTGAGTTTTTTTAACTTGGATCTTTTTTATGGTTTTTATAGTGAATTTGATGAGTTTTTTAACTTGGAACTTAATTTTATGGTATTTATAGTAAAATTGTAGAGTTTTTGTGCTTGGAAATATTTTATGGTTTTTATAGTGAATTTGTTGAGTTTTTTGACTTGGAGATTTTATATGGATTAGTGAAATTGTTGAGTTTTTTTAACTTGGAACTTATTTAAATGGTTTTTAGAGTGAAATTGTTGTGTTTTTTTAACTTGGAACTTTATTTTATGGTATATATCGTGAAATTGAAGAGTTTTTTAACTTGGAAATATTTTATGGTTTTTATAGTGAATTTGTTGTCTTTTTTAACTCAGGGATTTTTTTTGGATATTATAGTGAAAATGTTGAGGTTTTTTAATTTGGAATTTTTTTTATGGTTTTTATAGTGAAATTGTTGAGTTTTCTAACCTGGAACTTATTTAAATGGTTTTTACAGTGAAATTGTCGAGTTTATTTAACTTGGAACTTATTTAAATGGTTTTTAGAGTGAAATTGTTGAGTTTTTTTTAACTTGGAATTTTTTTTTATGGTTTTTATAGTGAAATTGTTGAGTTTTTCTAACTTGGAACTTATTTAAATGGATTCTACAATGAAATTGTTGATTTTTTTAACTTGGAACTTTATTTTATGGTATTTAGAGTGAAATTGAAGAGTTTATTAACTTGGAAATGTTTTATGGTTTTTATAGTGAATTTGTTGAGTTTTTTAAATTGGAAATGTTTTATGGTTTTTATAGTGAAATTGTTGAGTTTTCTAACCTGGAACTTATTTAAATGGTTTTTACAGTGAAATTGTCGAGTTTATTTAACTTGGAACTTATTTAAATGGTTTTTAGAGTGAAATTGTTGAGTTTTTTTTTAACTTGGAACTTATTTAAATGGTTTTTAGAGTGAAATTGTTGAGTTTTTTTTAACTTGGAACTTTTTTTTATGGTTTTTATAGTGAAATTGTTGTGTTTTTTAACTTGGAAATTTTTTATGGATTTGTGAAATTATTGAGTTTTTTTAACTTGGATCTTTTTTTATGGTTTTTATAGTGAAATTGTTGTGTTTTTTAACTCAGAGATATTTTTTGGATATTATAGTGAAAATGTTGAGGTTTTTTAACTTGGAACTTTTTTTATGGTTTTTATAGTGAAATTGTTGAGTTTTCTAACCTGGAACTTATTTAAATGGTTTTTACAGTGAAATTGTCGAGTATATTTAACTTGGAACTTATTTAAATGGTTTTTAGAGTGAAATTGTTGAGTTTTTTTTAACTTGGAACTTTTTTTTATGGTTTTTATAGTGAAATTGTTGAGTTTTTCTAACTTGGAACTTATTTAAATGGATTCTACAATGAAATTGTTGAGTTTTTTTAACTTGGAACTTTATTTTATGGTATTTAGAGTGAAATTGAAGAGTTTATTAACTTGGAAATGTTTTATGGTTTTTATAGTGAATTTGTTGAGTTTTTTAAATTGGAAATGTTTTATGGTTTTTATAGTGAATTTGTTGAGTTTTTTAACTTGGAAATTTTTTATGGATTTGTGAAATTATTGAGTTTTTTTAACTTGGAACTTTTTTTTATGGTTTTTATAGTGAAATTGTTGTGTTTTGTAATTTGGAACTGATTTAAATGGTTTTTATAGTTAAATATTTGAGTTTATTTTCACTTGGAACTTTTTTTTTATGGTTTTTATAGTGAAATTGTTGAGTTTTTTTTTTAAATTGGAACTTTTTTTTAATGATTTTTATTGTGAAATTGTTGAGTTTTTTTAAATTGGAACTTATATAAATGGTTTTAATAGTGAAATTGTTGAGTTTTTTTAACTTGGATCTTTTTTATGGTTTTTATAGTGAATTTGATGAGTTTTTTAACTTGGAACTTAATTTTATGGTATTTATAGTAAAATTGTAGAGTTTTTGTGCTTGGAAATATTTTATGGTTTTTATAGTGAATTTGTTGAGTTTTTTGACTTGGAGATTTTATATGGATTAGTGAAATTGTTGAGTTTTTTTAACTTGGAACTTATTTAAATGGTTTTTAGAGTGAAATTGTTGTGTTTTTTTAACTTGGAACTTTATTTTATGGTATATATCGTGAAATTGAAGAGTTTTTTAACTTGGAAATATTTTATGGTTTTTATAGTGAATTTGTTGTCTTTTTTAACTCAGAGATTTTTTTTGGATATTATAGTGAAAATGTTGAGGTTTTTTAATTTGGAATTTTTTTTATGGTTTTTATAGTGAAATTGTTGAGTTTTCTAACCTGGAACTTATTTAAATGGTTTTTACAGTGAAATTGTCGAGTTTATTTAACTTGGAACTTATTTAAATGGTTTTTAGAGTGAAATTGTTGAGTTTTTTTTAACTTGGAATTTTTTTTTATGGTTTTTATAGTGAAATTGTTGAGTTTTTCTAACTTGGAACTTATTTAAATGGATTCTACAATGAAATTGTTGATTTTTTTAACTTGGAACTTTATTTTATGGTATTTAGAGTGAAATTGAAGAGTTTATTAACTTGGAAATGTTTTATGGTTTTTATAGTGAATTTGTTGAGTTTTTTAAATTGGAAATGTTTTATGGTTTTTATAGTGAAATTGTTGAGTTTTCTAACCTGGAACTTATTTAAATGGTTTTTACAGTGAAATTGTCGAGTTTATTTAACTTGGAACTTATTTAAATGGTTTTTAGAGTGAAATTGTTGAGTTTTTTTTTAACTTGGAACTTATTTAAATGGTTTTTAGAGTGAAATTGTTGAGTTTTTTTTAACTTGGAACTTTTTTTTATGGTTTTTATAGTGAAATTGTTGTGTTTTTTAACTTGGAAATTTTTTATGGATTTGTGAAATTATTGAGTTTTTTTAACTTGGATCTTTTTTTATGGTTTTTATAGTGAAATTGTTGTGTTTTTTAACTCAGAGATATTTTTTGGATATTATAGTGAAAATGTTGAGGTTTTTTAACTTGGAACTTTTTTTATGGTTTTTATAGTGAAATTGTTGAGTTTTCTAACCTGGAACTTATTTAAATGGTTTTTACAGTGAAATTGTCGAGTATATTTAACTTGGAACTTATTTAAATGGTTTTTAGAGTGAAATTGTTGAGTTTTTTTTAACTTGGAACTTTTTTTTATGGTTTTTATAGTGAAATTGTTGAGTTTTTCTAACTTGGAACTTATTTAAATGGATTCTACAATGAAATTGTTGAGTTTTTTTAACTTGGAACTTTATTTTATGGTATTTAGAGTGAAATTGAAGAGTTTATTAACTTGGAAATGTTTTATGGTTTTTATAGTGAATTTGTTGAGTTTTTTAAATTGGAAATGTTTTATGGTTTTTATAGTGAATTTGTTGAGTTTTTTAACTTGGAAATTTTTTATGGATTTGTGAAATTATTGAGTTTTTTTAACTTGGAACTTTTTTTTATGGTTTTTATAGTGAAATTGTTGTGTTTTGTAATTTGGAACTGATTTAAATGGTTTTTATAGTTAAATATTTGAGTTTATTTTCACTTGGAACTTTTTTTTTATGGTTTTTATAGTGAAATTGTTGAGTTTTTTTTTTAAATTGGAACTTTTTTTTAATGATTTTTATTGTGAAATTGTTGAGTTTTTTTAAATTGGAACTTATATAAATGGTTTTAATAGTGAAATTGTTGAGTTTTTTTAACTTGGATCTTTTTTATGGTTTTTATAGTGAATTTGATGAGTTTTTTAACTTGGAACTTAATTTTATGGTATTTATAGTAAAATTGTAGAGTTTTTGTGCTTGGAAATATTTTATGGTTTTTATAGTGAATTTGTTGAGTTTTTTGACTTGGAGATTTTATATGGATTAGTGAAATTGTTGAGTTTTTTTAACTTGGAACTTATTTAAATGGTTTTTAGAGTGAAATTGTTGTGTTTTTTTAACTTGGAACTTTATTTTATGGTATATATCGTGAAATTGAAGAGTTTTTTAACTTGGAAATATTTTATGGTTTTTATAGTGAATTTGTTGTCTTTTTTAACTCAGAGATTTTTTTTGGATATTATAGTGAAAATGTTGAGGTTTTTTAACTTGGAATTTTTTTTATGGTTTTTATAGTGAAATTGTTGAGTTTTCTAACCTGGAACTTATTTAAATGGTTTTTACAGTGAAATTGTCGAGTTTATTTAACTTGGAACTTATTTAAATGGTTTTTAGAGTGAAATTGTTGAGTTTTTTTTAACTTGGAATTTTTTTTATGGTTTTTATAGTGAAATTGTTGAGTTTTTCTAACTTGGAACTTATTTAAATGGATTCTACAATGAAATTGTTGAGTTTTTTAACTTGGAACTTTATTTTATGGTATTTAGAGTGAAATTGAAGAGTTTATTAACTTGGAAATGTTTTATGGTTTTTATAGTGAATTTGTTGAGTTTTTTAAATTGGAAATGTTTTATGGTTTTTATAGTGAAATTGTTGAGTTTTCTAACCTGGAACTTATTTAAATGGTTTTTACAGTGAAATTGTCGAGTTTATTTAACTTGGAACTTATTTAAATGGTTTTTAGAGTGAAATTGTTGAGTTTTTTTTTAACTTGGAACTTATTTAAATGGTTTTTAGAGTGAAATTGTTGAGTTTTTTTTAACTTGGAACTTTTTTTTATGGTTTTTATAGTGAAATTGTTGTGTTTTTTAACTTGGAAATTTTTTATGGATTTGTGAAATTATTGAGTTTTTTTAACTTGGATCTTTTTTTATGGTTTTTATAGTGAAATTGTTGTGTTTTTTAACTCAGAGATATTTTTTGGATATTATAGTGAAAATGTTGAGGTTTTTTAACTTGGAACTTTTTTTATGGTTTTTATAGTGAAATTGTTGAGTTTTCTAACCTGGAACTTATTTAAATGGTTTTTACAGTGAAATTGTCGAGTTTATTTAACTTGGAACTTATTTAAATGGTTTTTAGAGTGAAATTGTTGAGTTTTTTTTAACTTGGAACTTTTTTTTTATGGTTTTTATAGTGAAATTGTTGAGTTTTTCTAACTTGGAACTTATTTAAATGGATTCTACAATGAAATTGTTGAGTTTTTTTAACTTGGAACTTTATTTTATGGTATTTAGAGTGAAATTGAAGAGTTTATTAACTTGGAAATGTTTTATGGTTTTTATAGTGAATTTGTTGGGTTTTTTAAATTGGAAATGTTTTATGGTTTTTATAGTGAATTTGTTGAGTTTTTTAACTTGGAAATTTTTTATGGATTTGTGAAATTATTGAGTTTTTTTAACTTGGAACTTTTTTTTATGGTTTTTATAGTGAAATTGTTGTGTTTTCTAATTTGGAACTGATTTAAATGGTTTTTATAGTTAAATATTTGAGTTTATTTTCAGTTGGAACTTTTTTTTTATGGTTTTTATAGTGAAATTGTTGAGTTTTTTTTTTTTAAATTGGAACTTTTTTTTAATGATTTTTTTGTGAAATTGTTGAGTTTTTTTAAATTGGAACTTATATAAATGGTTTTAATAATGAAATTGTTGAGATTTTTTAACTTGGATCTTTTTTATGGTTTTTATAGTGAATTTGATGAGTTTTTTAACTTGGAACTTAATTTTATGGTATTTATAGTAAAATTGTAGAGTTTTTGTGCTTGGAAATATTTTATGGTTTTTATAGTGAATTTGTTGAGTTTTTTGACTTGGAGATTTTATATGGATTAGTGAAATTGTTGAGTTTTTTTAACTTGGAACTTATTTAAATGGTTTTTAAAGTGAAATTGTTGTGTTTTTTAACTTGGAACTTTATTTTATAGTATATATCGTGAAATTGAAGAGTTTTTTAACTTGGAAATATTTTATGGTTTTTATAGTGAATTTGTTGTTTTTTTAACTCAGAGATATTTTTTGGATATTATAGTGAAAATGTTGAGGTTTTTTAACTTGGAACTTTTTTTATGGTTTTTATAGTGAAATTGTTGAGTTTTCTAACCTGGAACTTATTTAAATGGTTTTTATAGTGAAATTGTCGAGTTTATTTAACTTGGAACTTATTTAAATGGTTTTTAGAGTGAAATTGTTGAGTTTTTTTTAACTTGGAATTTTTTTTATGGTTTTTATAGTGAAATTGTTGAGTTTTTCTAACCTTGAACTTATTTAAATGGATTCTACAATGAAATTGTTGAGTTTTTTAACTTGGAACTTTATTTTATGGTATTTAGAGTGAAATTGAAGAGTTTATTAACTTGGAAATGTTTTATGGTTTTTATAGTAAATTTGTTGAGTTTTTTAAATTGGAAATGTTTTATGGTTTTTATAGTGAAATTGTTGAGTTTTCTAACCTAGAACTTATTTAAATGGTTTTTACAGTGAAATTGTCGAGTTTATTTAACTTGGAACTTATTTAAATGGTTTTTAGAGTGAAATTGTTGAGTTTTTTTTTAACTTGGAACTTATTTAAATGGTTTTTAGAGTGAAATTGTTGAGTTTTTTTTAACTTGGAACTTTTTTTTATGGTTTTTATAGTGAAATTGTTGTGTTTTTTAACTTGGAAATTTTTTATGGATTTGTGAAATTATTGAGTTTTTTTAACTTGGATCTTTTTTTATGGTTTTTATAGTGAAATTGTTGTGTTTTTTAACTCAGAGATATTTTTTGGATATTATAGTGAAAATGTTGAGGTTTTTTAACTTGGAACTTTTTTTATGGTTTTTATAGTGAAATTGTTGAGTTTTCTAACCTGGAACTTATTTAAATGGTTTTTACAGTGAAATTGTCGAGCTTATTTAACTTGGAACTTATTTAAATGGTTTTTAGAGTGAAATTGTTGAGTTTTTTTTAACTTGGAATTTTTTTTATGGTTTTTATAGTGAAATTGTTGAGTTTTTCTAACTTGGAACTTATTTAAATGGATTCTACAATGAAATTGTTGAGTTTTTTTAACTTGGAACTTTATTTTATGGTATTTAGAGTGAAATTGAAGAGTTTATTAACTTGGAAATGTTTTATGGTTTTTATAGTGAATTTGTTGAGTTTTTTAAATTGGAAATGTTTTATGGTTTTTATAGTGAATTTGTTGAGTTTTTTAACTTGGAAATTTTTTATGGATTTGTGAAATTATTGAGTTTTTTTAACTTGGAACTTTTTTTTATGGTTTTTATAGTGAAATTGTTGTGTTTTCTAATTTGGAACTGATTTAAATGGTTTTTATAGTTAAATATTTGAGTTTATTTTCACTTGGAACTTTTTTTTTATGGTTTTTATAGTGAAATTGTTGAGTTTTTTTTTTAAATTGGAACTTTTTTTTAATGATTTTTATTGTGAAATTGTTGAGTTTTTTTAAATTGGAACTTATATAAATGGTTTTAATAGTGAAATTGTTGAGTTTTTTTAACTTGGATCTTTTTTATGGTTTTTATAGTGAATTTGATGAGTTTTTTAACTTGGAACTTTATTTTATGGTATTTATAGTAAAATTGTAGAGTTTTTGTGCTTGGAAATATTTTATGGTTTTTATAGTGAATTTGTTGAGTTTTTTGACTTGGAGATTTTATATGGATTAGTGAAATTGTTGAGTTTTTTTAACTTGGAACTTATTTAAATGGTTTTTAGAGTGAAATTGTTGTGTTTTTTAACTTGGAACTTTATTTTATGGTATATATCGTGAAATTGAAGAGTTTTTTAACTTGGAAATATTTTATGGTTTTTATAGTGAATTTGTTGTTTTTTTAACTCAGAGATATTTTTTGGATATTATAGTGAAAATGTTGAGGTTTTTTAACTTGGAACTTTTTTTATGGTTTTTATAGTGAAATTGTTGAGTTTTCTAACCTGGAACTTATTTAAATGGTTTTTACAGTGAAATTGTCGAGTTTATTTAACTTGGAACTTATTTAAATGGTTTTTAGAGTGAAATTGTTGAGTTTTTTTTAACTTGGAACTTTTTTTTATGGTTTTTATAGTGAAATTGTTGAGTTTTTCTAACCTTGAACTTATTTAAATGGATTCTACAATGAAATTGTTGAGTTTTTTTAACTTGGAACTTTATTTTATGGTATTTAGAGTGAAATTGAAGAGTTTATTAACTTGGAAATGTTTTATGGTTTTTATAGTGAATTTGTTGAGTTTTTTAAATTGGAAATGTTTTATGGTTTTTATAGTGAAATTGTTGAGTTTTCTAACCTGGAACTTATTTAAATGGTTTTTACAGTGAAATTGTCGAGTTTATTTAACTTGGAACTTATTTAAATGGTTTTTAGAGTGAAATTGTTGAGTTTTTTTTTTAACTTGGAACTTATTTAAATGGTTTTTAGAGTGAAATTGTTGAGTTTTTTTTAACTTGGAACTTTTTTTTATGGTTTTTATAGTGAAATTGTTGTGTTTTTTAACTTGGAAATTTTTTATGGATTTGTGAAATTATTGAGTTTTTTTAACTTGGATCTTTTTTTATGGTTTTTATAGTGAAATTGTTGTGTTTTTTAACTCAGAGATATTTTTTGGATATTATAGTGAAAATGTTGAGGTTTTTTAACTTGGAACTTTTTTTATGGTTTTTATAGTGAAATTGTTGAGTTTTCTAACCTGGAACTTATTTAAATGGTTTTTACAGTGAAATTGTCGAGTTTATTTAACTTGGAACTTATTTAAATGGTTTTTAGAGTGAAATTGTTGAGTTTTTTTTAACTTGGAACTTTTTTTTTATGGTTTTTATAGTGAAATTGTTGAGTTTTTCTAACTTGGAACTTATTTAAATGGATTCTACAATGAAATTGTTGAGTTTTTTTAACTTGGAACTTTATTTTATGGTATTTAGAGTGAAATTGAAGAGTTTATTAACTTGGAAATGTTTTATGGTTTTTATAGTGAATTTGTTGAGTTTTTTAAATTGGAAATGTTTTATGGTTTTTATAGTGAATTTGTTGAGTTTTTTAACTTGGAAATTTTTTATGGATTTGTGAAATTATTGAGTTTTTTTAACTTGGAACTTTTTTTTATGGTTTTTATAGTGAAATTGTTGTGTTTTCTAATTTGGAACTGATTTAAATGGTTTTTATAGTTAAATATTTGAGTTTATTTTCAGTTGGAACTTTTTTTTTATGGTTTTTATAGTGAAATTGTTGAGTTTTTTTTTTTAAATTGGAACTTTTTTTTAATGATTTTTTTGTGAAATTGGAGTTTTTTTAAATTGGAACTTATATAAATGGTTTTAATAATGAAATTGTTGAGATTTTTTAACTTGGATCTTTTTTATGGTTTTTATAGTGAATTTGATGAGTTTTTTAACTTGGAACTTAATTTTATGGTATTTATAGTAAAATTGTAGAGTTTTTGTGCTTGGAAATATTTTATGGTTTTTATAGTGAATTTGTTGAGTTTTTTGACTTGGAGATTTTATATGGATTAGTGAAATTGTTGAGTTTTTTTAACTTGGAACTTATTTAAATGGTTTTTAAAGTGAAATTGTTGTGTTTTTTAACTTGGAACTTTATTTTATAGTATATATCGTGAAATTGAAGAGTTTTTTAACTTGGAAATATTTTATGGTTTTTATAGTGAATTTGTGGTTTTTTTAACTCAGAGATATTTTTTGGATATTATAGTGAAAATGTTGAGGTTTTTTAACTTGGAACTTTTTTTATGGTTTTTATAGTGAAATTGTTGAGTTTTCTAACCTGGAACTTATTTAAATGGTTTTTACAGTGAAATTGTCGAGTTTATTTAACTTGGAACTTATTTAAATGGTTTTTAGAGTGAAATTGTTGAGTTTTTTTTAACTTGGAATTTTTTTTATGGTTTTTATAGTGAAATTGTTGAGTTTTTCTAACCTTGAACTTATTTAAATGGATTCTACAATGAAATTGTTGAGTTTTTTAACTTGGAACTTTATTTTATGGTATTTAGAGTGAAATTGAAGAGTTTATTAACTTGGAAATGTTTTATGGTTTTTATAGTAAATTTGTTGAGTTTTTTAAATTGGAAATGTTTTATGGTTTTTATAGTGAAATTGTTGAGTTTTCTAACCTAGAACTTATTTAAATGGTTTTTACAGTGAAATTGTCGAGTTTATTTAACTTGGAACTTATTTAAATGGTTTTTAGAGTGAAATTGTTGAGTTTTTTTTTAACTTGGAACTTATTTAAATGGTTTTTAGAGTGAAATTGTTGAGTTTTTTTTAACTTGGAACTTTTTTTTATGGTTTTTATAGTGAAATTGTTGTGTTTTTTAACTTGGAAATTTTTTATGGATTTGTGAAATTATTGAGTTTTTTTAACTTGGATCTTTTTTTATGGTTTTTATAGTGAAATTGTTGTGTTTTTTAACTCAGAGATATTTTTTGGATATTATAGTGAAAATGTTGAGGTTTTTTAACTTGGAACTTTTTTTATGGTTTTTATAGTGAAATTGTTGAGTTTTCTAACCTGGAACTTATTTAAATGGTTTTTACAGTGAAATTGTCGAGTTTATTTAACTTGGAACTTATTTAAATGGTTTTTAGAGTGAAATTGTTGAGTTTTTTTTAACTTGGAATTTTTTTTATGGTTTTTATAGTGAAATTGTTGAGTTTTTCTAACTTGGAACTTATTTAAATGGATTCTACAATGAAATTGTTGAGTTTTTTTAACTTGGAACTTTATTTTATGGTATTTAGAGTGAAATTGAAGAGTTTATTAACTTGGAAATGTTTTATGGTTTTTATAGTGAATTTGTTGAGTTTTTTAAATTGGAAATGTTTTATGGTTTTTATAGTGAATTTGTTGAGTTTTTTAACTTGGAAATTTTTTATGGATTTGTGAAATTATTGAGTTTTTTTAACTTGGAACTTTTTTTTATGGTTTTTATAGTGAAATTGTTGTGTTTTCTAATTTGGAACTGATTTAAATGGTTTTTATAGTTAAATATTTGAGTTTATTTTCACTTGGAACTTTTTTTTTATGGTTTTTATAGTGAAATTGTTGAGTTTTTTTTTTAAATTGGAACTTTTTTTTAATGATTTTTATTGTGAAATTGTTGAGTTTTTTTAAATTGGAACTTATATAAATGGTTTTAATAGTGAAATTGTTGAGTTTTTTTAACTTGGATCTTTTTTATGGTTTTTATAGTGAATTTGATGAGTTTTTTAACTTGGAACTTTATTTTATGGTATTTATAGTAAAATTGTAGAGTTTTTGTGCTTGGAAATATTTTATGGTTTTTATAGTGAATTTGTTGAGTTTTTTGACTTGGAGATTTTATATGGATTAGTGAAATTGTTGAGTTTTTTTAACTTGGAACTTATTTAAATGGTTTTTAGAGTGAAATTGTTGTGTTTTTTAACTTGGAACTTTATTTTATGGTATATATCGTGAAATTGAAGAGTTTTTTAACTTGGAAATATTTTATGGTTTTTATAGTGAATTTGTTGTTTTTTTAACTCAGAGATATTTTTTGGATATTATAGTGAAAATGTTGAGGTTTTTTAACTTGGAACTTTTTTTATGGTTTTTATAGTGAAATTGTTGAGTTTTCTAACCTGGAACTTATTTAAATGGTTTTTACAGTGAAATTGTCGAGTTTATTTAACTTGGAACTTATTTAAATGGTTTTTAGAGTGAAATTGTTGAGTTTTTTTTAACTTGGAACTTTTTTTTATGGTTTTTATAGTGAAATTGTTGAGTTTTTCTAACCTTGAACTTATTTAAATGGATTCTACAATGAAATTGTTGAGTTTTTTTAACTTGGAACTTTATTTTATGGTATTTAGAGTGAAATTGAAGAGTTTATTAACTTGGAAATGTTTTATGGTTTTTATAGTGAATTTGTTGAGTTTTTTAAATTGGAAATGTTTTATGGTTTTTATAGTGAAATTGTTGAGTTTTCTAACCTGGAACTTATTTAAATGGTTTTTACAGTGAAATTGTCGAGTTTATTTAACTTGGAACTTATTTAAATGGTTTTTAGAGTGAAATTGTTGAGTTTTTTTTTTAACTTGGAACTTATTTAAATGGTTTTTAGAGTGAAATTGTTGAGTTTTTTTTAACTTGGAACTTTTTTTTATGGTTTTTATAGTGAAATTGTTGTGTTTTTTAACTTGGAAATTTTTTATGGATTTGTGAAATTATTGAGTTTTTTTAACTTGGATCTTTTTTTATGGTTTTTATAGTGAAATTGTTGTGTTTTTTAACTCAGAGATATTTTTTGGATATTATAGTGAAAATGTTGAGGTTTTTTAACTTGGAACTTTTTTTATGGTTTTTATAGTGAAATTGTTGAGTTTTCTAACCTGGAACTTATTTAAATGGTTTTTACAGTGAAATTGTCGAGTTTATTTAACTTGGAACTTATTTAAATGGTTTTTAGAGTGAAATTGTTGAGTTTTTTTTAACTTGGAATTTTTTTTATGGTTTTTATAGTGAAATTGTTGAGTTTTTCTAACTTGGAACTTATTTAAATGGATTCTACAATGAAATTGTTGAGTTTTTTTAACTTGGAACTTTATTTTATGGTATTTAGAGTGAAATTGAAGAGTTTATTAACTTGGAAATGTTTTATGGTTTTTATAGTGAATTTGTTGAGTTTTTTAAATTGGAAATGTTTTATGGTTTTTATAGTGAATTTGTTGAGTTTTTTAACTTGGAAATTTTTTATGGATTTGTGAAATTATTGAGTTTTTTTAACTTGGAACTTTTTTTTATGGTTTTTATAGTGAAATTGTTGTGTTTTCTAATTTGGAACTGATTTAAATGGTTTTTATAGTTAAATATTTGAGTTTATTTTCACTTGGAACTTTTTTTTTATGGTTTTTATAGTGAAATTGTTGAGTTTTTTTTTTAAATTGGAACTTTTTTTTAATGATTTTTATTGTGAAATTGTTGAGTTTTTTTAAATTGGAACTTATATAAATGGTTTTAATAGTGAAATTGTTGAGTTTTTTTAACTTGGATCTTTTTTATGGTTTTTATAGTGAATTTGATGAGTTTTTTAACTTGGAACTTTATTTTATGGTATTTATAGTAAAATTTTAGAGTTTTTGTGCTTGGAAATATTTTATGGTTTTTATAGTGAATTTGTTGAGTTTTTTGACTTGGAGATTTTATATGGATTAGTGAAATTGTTGAGTTTTTTTAACTTGGAACTTATTTAAATGGTTTTTAGAGTGAAATTGTTGTGTTTTTTAACTTGGAACTTTATTTTATGGTATATATCGTGAAATTGAAGAGTTTTTTAACTTGGAAATATTTTATGGTTTTTATAGTGAATTTGTTGTCTTTTTTAACTCAGAGATTTTTTTTGGATATTATAGTGAAAATGTTGAGGTTTTTTAATTTGGAATTTTTTTTATGGTTTTTATAGTGAAATTGTTGAGTTTTCTAATCTGGAACTTATTTAAATGGTTTTTACAGTGAAATTGTCGAGTTTATTTAACTTGGAACTTATTTAAATGGTTTTTAGAGTGAAATTGTTGAGTTTTTTTTAACTTGGAATTTTTTTTATGGTTTTTATAGTGAAATTGTTGAGTTTTTCTAACTTGGAACTTATTTAAATGGATTCTACAATGAAATTGTTGAGTTTTTTAACTTGGAACTTTATTTTATGGTATTTAGAGTGAAATTGAAGAGTTTATTAACTTGGAAATGTTTTATGGTTTTTATAGTAAATTTGTTGAGTTTTTTAAATTGGAAATGTTTTATGGTTTTTATAGTGAAATTGTTGAGTTTTCTAACCTAGAACTTATTTAAATGGTTTTTACAGTGAAATTGTCGAGTTTATTTAACTTGGAACTTATTTAAATGGTTTTTAGAGTGAAATTGTTGAGTTTTTTTTTTAACTTGGAACTTATTTAAATGGTTTTTAGAGTGAAATTGTTGAGTTTTTTTTAACTTGGAACTTTTTTTTATGGTTTTTATAGTGAAATTGTTGTGTTTTTTAACTTGGAAATTTTTTATGGATTTGTGAAATTATTGAGTTTTTTTAACTTGGATCTTTTTTTATGGTTTTTATAGTGAAATTGTTGTGTTTTTTAACTCAGAGATATTTTTTGGATATTATAGTGAAAATGTTGAGGTTTTTTAACTTGGAACTTTTTTTATGGTTTTTATAGTGAAATTGTTGAGTTTTCTAACCTGGAACTTATTTAAATGGTTTTTACAGTGAAATTGTCGAGATTATTTAACTTGGAACTTATTTAAATGGTTTTTAGAGTGAAATTGTTGAGTTTTTTTTAACTTGGAACTTTTTTTTATGGTTTTTATAGTGAATTTGATGAGTTTTTTAACTTGGAACTTAATTTTATGGTATTTATAGTAAAATTGTAGAGTTTTTGTGCTTGGAAATATTTTATGGTTTTTATAGTGAATTTGTTGAGTTTTTTGACTTGGAGATTTTATATGGATTAGTGAAATTGTTGAGTTTTTTTAACTTGGAACTTATTTAAATGGTTTTTAAAGTGAAATTGTTGTGTTTTTTAACTTGGAACTTTATTTTATGGTATATATCGTGAAATTGAAGAGTTTTTTAACTTGGAAATATTTTATGGTTTTTATAGTGAATTTGTTGTGTTTTTTAACTCAGAGATATTTTTTGGATATTATAGTGAAAATGTTGAGGTTTTTTAACTTGGAACTTTTTTTATGGTTTTTATAGTGAAATTGTTGAGTTTTCTAACCTGGAACTTATTTAAATGGTTTTTACAGTGAAATTGTCGAGTTTATTTAACTTGGAACTTATTTAAATGGTTTTTAGAGTGAAATTGTTGAGTTTTTTTTAACTTGGAACTTTTTTTTATGGTTTTTATAGTGAAATTGTTGAGTTTTTCTAACTTGGAACTTATTTAAATGGATTCTACAATGAAATTGTTGAGTTTTTTTAACTTGGAACTTTATTTTATGGTATTTAGAGTGAAATTGAAGAGTTTATTATGGAAATGTTTTATGGTTTTTATAGTGAATTTGTTGAGTTTTTTAAATTGGAAATGTTTTATGGTTTTTATAGTGAATTTGTTGAGTTTTTTAAATTGGAAATGTTTTATGGTTTTTATAGTGAATTTGTTGAGTTTTTTAACTTGGAAATTTTTTATGGATTTGTGAAATTATTGAGTTTTTTTAACTTGGAACTTTTTTTTATGGTTTTTATAGTTAAATTGTTGTGTTTTCTAATTTGGAACTGATTTAAATGGTTTTTATAGTTAAATATTTGGGTTTATTTTCACTTGGAACTTTTTTTTTATGGTTTTTATAGTGAAATTGTTGAGTTTTTTTTTTAAATTGGAACTTTTTTTTAATGATTTTTATTGTGAAATTGTTGAGTTTTTTTAAATTGGAACTTATATAAATGGTTTTAATAGTGAAATTGTTGAGTTTTTTTAACTTGGAACTTTTTTATGGTTTTTATAGTGAATTTGATGAGTTTTTTAACTTGGAACATTATTTTATGGTATTTATAGTAAAATTGTAGAGTTTTTGAGCTTGGAAATATTTTATGGTTTTTATAGTGAATTTGTTGAGTTTTTTGACTTGGAGATTTTATATGGATTAGTGAAATTGTTGAGTTTTTTTAAATTGGAACTTATTTAAATGGTTTTTAAAGTGAAATTGTTGTGTTTTTTAACTTGGAACTTTATTTTATGGTATATATCGTGAAATTGAAGAGTTTTTTAACTTGGAAATATTTTATGGTTTTTATAGTGAATTTGTTGTGTTTTTTAACTCAGAGATATTTTTTGGATATTATAGTGAAAATGTTGAGGTTTTTTAACTTGGAACTTTTTTTATGGTTTTTATAGTGAAATTGTTGAGTTTTCTAACCTATAACTTATTTAAATGGTTTTTACAGTGAAATTGTCGAGTTTATTTAACTTGGAACTTATTTAAATGGTTTTTAGAGTGAAATTGTTGAGTTTTTTTTTAACTTGGAATTTTTTTTATGGTTTTTATAGTGAAATTGTTGAGTTTTTCTAACTTGGAACTTATTTAAATGGATTCTACAATGAAATTGTTGAGTTTTTTAACTTGGAACTTTATTTTATGGTATTTAGAGTGAAATTGAAGAGTTTATTAACTTGGAAATGTTTTATGGTTTTTATAGTGAATTTGTTGATTTTTTAAATTGGAAATGTTTTATGGTTTTTATAGTGAATTTGTTGAGTTTTTTAACTTGGAAATTTTTTATGGATTTGTGAAATTATTGAGTTTTTTTAACTTGGAACTTTTTTTTATGGTTTTTATAGTGAAATTGTTGTGTTTTCTAATTTGGAACTGATTTAAATGGTTTTTATAGTTAAATATTTGGGTTTATTTTCACTTGGAACTTTTTTTTTATGGTTTTTATAGTGAAATTGTTGAGTTTTTTTTTTAAATTGGAACTTTTTTTTAATGATTTTTATTGTGAAATTGTTGAGTTTTTTTAAATTGGAACTTATATAAATGGTTTTAATAGTGAAATTGTTGAGTTTTTTTAACTTGGAACTTTTTTATGGTTTTTATAGTGAATTTGATGAGTTTTTTAACTTGGAACATTATTTTATGGTATTTATAGTAAAATTGTAGAGTTTTTGAGCTTGGAAATATTTTATGGTTTTTATAGTGAATTTGTTGAGTTTTTTGACTTGGAGATTTTATATGGATTAGTGAAATTGTTGAGTTTTTTTAACTTGGAACTTATTTAAATGGTTTTTAAAGTGAAATTGTTGTGTTTTTTAACTTGGAACTTTATTTTATGGAATATATCGTGAAATTGAAGAGTTTTTTAACTTGGAAATATTTTATGGTTTTTATAGTGAATTTGTTGTGTTTTTTAACTCAGAGATATTTTTTGGATATTATAGTGAAAATGTTGAGGTTTTTTAACTTGGAACTTTTTTTATGGTTTTTATAGTGAAATTGTTGAGTTTTCTAACCTATAACTTATTTAAATGGTTTTTACAGTGAAATTGTCGAGTTTATTTAACTTGGAACTTATTTAAATGGTTTTTAGAGTGAAATTGTTGAGTTTTTTTTTAACTTGGAATTTTTTTTATGGTTTTTATAGTGAAATTGTTGAGTTTTTCTAACTTGGAACTTATTTAAATGGATTCTACAATGAAATTGTTGAGTTTTTTAACTTGGAACTTTATTTTATGGTATTTAGAGTGAAATTGAAGAGTTTATTAACTTGGAAATGTTTTATGGTTTTTATAGTGAATTTGTTGAGTTTTATAAATTGGAAATGTTTTATGGTTTTTATAGTGAATTTGTTGAGTTTTTTAACTTGGAAATTTTTTATGGATTTGTGAAATTATTGAGTTTTTTTAACTTGGAACTTTTTTTTTATGGTTTTTATAGTGAAATTGTTGTGTTTTCTAATTTGGAACTGGTTTAAATGGTTTTTAAAGTTAAATATTTGAGTTTTTTTTCACTTGGAACTTTTTTTTATGGTTTTTATAATGAAATTGTTGAGTTTTTTTAACTTAGAACTTTTTTTTAATGATATTTATTGTGAAATTGTTGAGTTTTTTTAACTTGGAACTTATTTAAATGGGTTTAATAGTGAAATTGTTGAGTTTTTTTAAATTGGATCTTTTTTATGGTTTTTATAGTGAATTTGTTGAGTTTTTTAACTTGGAACTTTATTTTATGGTATTTATAGTAAAATTGTAGAGTTTTTTAGCTTGGAAATATTTTATGGTTTTTATAGTGAATTTGTTGAGTTTTTTGACTTGGAGATTTTTTATGAATTAGTGAAATTGTTGAGTTTTTTAACTTGGGACTTATTTAAATGGTTTTTAGAGTGAAATTGTTGTGTTTTTTAACTTGGAACTTTATTTTATGGTATTTATAGTGAAATTGAAGAGTTTTTTAACTTGAAAATATTTTATGGTTTTTATAGTGAATTTGTTGTGTTTTTTAACTTGGAAATTTTTTATGGATTTGTGAAATTATTGAGTTTTTTTAACTTGGATCTTTTTTTTATGGTTTTTATAGTGAAATTGTTGTGTTTTTTAACTCAGAGATATTTTTTGGATATTATAGTGAAAATGTTGAGGTTTTTTAACTTGGAACTTTTTTTATGGTTTTTATAGTGAAATTGTTGAGTTTTCTAACCTGGAACTTATTTAAATGGTTTTTACAGTGAAATTGTCGAGTTTATTTAACTTGGAACTTATTTAAATGGTTTTTAGAGTGAAATTGTTGAGTTTTTTTTAACTTGGAACTTTTTTTTATGGTTTTTATAGTGAAATTGTTGAGTTTTTCTAACTTGGAACTTATTTAAATGGATTCTACAATGAAATTGTTGAGTTTTTTTAACTTGGAACTTTATTTTATGGTATTTAGAGTGAAATTGAAGAGTTTATTAACTTGGAAATGTTTTATGGTTTTTATAGTGAATTTGTTGAGTTTTTTAAATTGGAAATGTTTTATGGTTTTTATAGTGAATTTGTTGAGTTTTTTAATTTGGAAATTTTTTATGGATTTGTGAAATTATTGAGTATTTTTAACTTGGAACTTTTTTTTATGGTTTTTATAGTGAAATTGTTGTGTTTTGTAATTTGGAACTGATTTAAATGGTTTTTATAGTTAAATATTTGAGTTTATTTTCACTTGGAACTTTTTTTTTATGGTTTTTATAGTGAAATTGTTGAGTTTTTTTTTTAAATTGGAACTTTTTTTTAATGATTTTTATTGTGAAATTGTTGAGTTTTTTTAAATTGGAACATATATAAATGGTTTTAATAGTGAAATTGTTGAGTTTTTTTAACTTGGATCTTTTTTATGGTTTTTATAGTGAATTTGATGAGTTTTTTAACTTGGAACTTTATTTTATGGTATTTATAGTAAAATTGTAGAGTTTTTGTGCTTGGAAATATTTTATGGTTTTTATAGTGAATTTGTTGAGTTTTTTGACTTGGAGATTTTATATGGATTAGTGAAATTGTTGAGTTTTTTTAACTTGGAACTTATTTAAATGGTTTTTAGAGTGAAATTGTTGTGTTTTTTAACTTGGAACTTTATTTTATGGTATATATCGTGAAATTGAAGAGTTTTTTAACTTGGAAATATTTTATGGTTTTTATAGTGAATTTGTTGTCTTTTTTAACTCAGAGATTTTTTTTGGATATTATAGTGAAAATGTTGAGGTTTTTTAATTTGGAATTTTTTTTATGGTTTTTATAGTGAAATTGTTGAGTTTTCTAACCTGGAACTTATTTAAATGGATTTTACAGTGAAATTGTCGAGTTTATTTAACTTGGAACTTATTTAAATGGTTTTTAGAGTGAAATTGTTGAGTTTTTTTTAACTTGGAATTTTTTTTATGGTTTTTATAGTGAAATTGTTGAGTTTTTCTAACTTGGAACTTATTTAAATGGATTCTACAATGAAATTGTTGAGTTTTTTTAAATTGGAACTTTATTTTATGGTATTTAGAGTGAAATTGAAGAGTTTATTAACTTGGAAATGTTTTATGGTTTTTATAGTGAATTTGTTGAGTTTTTTAAATTGGAAATGTTTTATGGTTTTTATAGTGAATTTGTTGAGTTTTTTAACTTGGAAATTTTTTATGGATTTGTGAAATTATTGAGTTTTTTTAACTTGGAACTTTTCTTTATGGTTTTTATAGTGAAATTGTTGTGTTTTGTAATTTGGAACTGATTTAAATGGTTTTTATAGTTAAATATTTGGGTTTATTTTCACTTGGAACTTTTTTTTATGGTTTTTATAGTGAAATTGTTGAGTTTTTTTTTTTAAATTGGAACTTTTTTTTAATGATTTTTATTGTGAAATTGTTGAGTTTTTTTAAATTGGAACTTATATAAATGGTTTTAATAGTGAAATTGTTGAGTTTTTTTAACTTGGAACTTTTTTATGGTTTTTATAGTGAATTTGATGAGTTTTTTAACTTGGAACTTTATTTTATGGTATTTATAGTAAAATTGTAGAGTTTTTGAGCTTGGAAATATTTTATGGTTTTTATAGTGAATTTGTTGAGTTTTTTGACTTGGAGATTTTATATGGATTAGTGAAATTGTTGAGTTTTTTTAACTTGGAACTTATTTAAATGGTTTTTAAAGTGAAATTGTTGTGTTTTTTAACTTGGAACTTTATTTTATGGTATATATCGTGAAATTGAAGAGTTTTTTAACTTGGAAATATTTTATGGTTTTTATAGTGAATTTGTTGTCTTTTTTAACTCAGAGATTTTTTTTGGATATTATAGTGAAAATGTTGAGGTTTTTTAACTTGGAACTTTTTTTATGGTTTTTATAGTGAAATTGTTGAGTTTTCTAACCTAGAACTTATTTAAATGGTTTTTACAGTGAAATTGTCGAGTTTATTTAACTTGGAACTTATTTAAATGGTTTTTAGAGTGAAATTGTTGAGTTTTTTTTTAACTTGGAATTTTTTTTATGGTTTTTATAGTGAAATTGTTGAGTTTTTCTAACTTGGAACTTATTTAAATGGATTCTACAATGAAATTGTTGAGTTTTTTAACTTGGAACTTTATTTTATGGTATTTAAAGTGAAATTGAAGAGTTTATTAACTTGGAAATGTTTTATGGTTTTTATAGTGAATTTGTTGAGTTTTATAAATTGGAAATGTTTTATGGTTTTTATAGTGAATTTGTTGAGTTTTTTAACTTGGAAATTTTTTATGGATTTGTGAAATTATTGAGTTTTTTTAACTTGGAACTTTTTTTTATGGTTTTTATAGTGAAATTGTTGTGTTTTCTAATTTGGAACTGGTTTAAATGGTTTTTAAAGTTAAATATTTGAGTTTTTTTTCACTTGGAACTTTTTTTTATGGTTTTTATAATGAAATTGTTGAGTTTTTTTAACTTAGAACTTTTTTTTAATGATATTTATTGTGAAATTGTTGAGTTTTTTTAACTTGGAACTTATTTAAATGGGTTTAATAGTGAAATTGTTGAGTTTTTTTTAAATTGGATCTTTTTTATGGTTTTTATAGTGAATTTGTTGAGTTTTTTAACTTGGAACTTTATTTTATGGTATTTATAGTAAAATTGTAGAGTTTTTTAGCTTGGAAATATTTTATGGTTTTTATAGTGAATTTGTTGAGTTTTTTGACTTGGAGATTTTTTATGAATTAGTGAAATTGTTGAGTTTTTTAACTTGGGACTTATTTAAATGGTTTTTAGAGTGAAATTGTTGTGTTTTTTAACTTGGAACTTTATTTTATGGTATTTATAGTGAAATTGAAGAGTTTTTTAACTTGAAAATATTTTATGGTTTTTATAGTGAATTTGTTGTGTTTTTTAACTTGGAAATTTTTTATGGATTTGTGAAATTATTGAGTTTTTTTAACTTGGATCTTTTTTTTATGGTTTTTATAGTGAAATTGTTGTGTTTTTTAACTCAGAGATATTTTTTTGATATTATAGTGAAAATGTTGAGGTTTTTTAACTTGAAACTTTTTTTATGGGTTTTATAGTGAAATTGTTGAGTTTTCTAACCTGGAACTTATTTAAATGGTTTTTACAGTGAAATTGTCGAGTTTATTTAACTTGGAACTTATTTAAATGGTTTTTAGAGTGAAATTGTTGAGTTTTTTTTAACTTGGAACTTTTTTTTTTATGGTTTTTATAGTGAAATTGTTGAGTTTTTCTAACTTGGAACTTATTTAAATGGATTATACAATGAAATTGTTGAGTTTTTTTAACTTGGAACTTTATTTTATGGTATTTAGAGTGAAATTGAAGAGTTTATTAACTTGGAAATGTTTTATGGTTTTTATAGTGAATTTGTTGAGTTTTTTAAATTGGAAATGTTTTATGGTTTTTATAGTGAATTTGTTGAGTTTTTTAACTTGGAAATTTTTTATGGATTTGTGAAATTATTGAGTTTTTTTAACTTGGAACTTTTTTTTATGGTTTTTATAGTGAAATTGTTGTGTTTTGTAATTTGGAACTGATTTAAATGGTTTTTATAGTTAAATATTTGAGTTTATTTTCACTTGGAACTTTTTTTTTATGGTTTTCATAGTGAAATTGTTGAGTTTTTTTTTTTTTAAATTGGAACTTTTTTTTAATGATTTTTATTGTGAAATTGTTGAGTTTTTTTTAAATTGGAACTTATATAAATGGTTTTAATAGTGAAATTGTTGAGTTTTTTTAACTTGGATCTTTTTTATGGTTTTTATAGTGAATTTGATGAGTTTTTTAACTTGGAACTTTATTTTATGGTATTTATAGTAAAATTGTAGAGTTTTTGTGCTTGGAAATATTTTATGGTTTTTATAGTGAATTTGTTGAGTTTTTTGACTTGGAGATTTTATATGGATTAGTGAAATTGTTGAGTTTTTTTAACTTGGAACTTATTTAAATGGTTTTTAGAGTGAAATTGTTGTGTTTTTTAACTTGGAACTTTATTTTATGGTATATATCGTGAAATTGAAGAGTTTTTTAACTTGGAAATATTTTATGGTTTTTATAGTGAATTTGTTGTCTTTTTTAACTCAGAGATTTTTTTTGGATATTATAGTGAAAATGTTGAGGTTTTTTAATTTGGAATTTTTTTTATGGTTTTTATAGTGAAATTGTTGAGTTTTCTAACCTGGAACTTATTTAAATGGTTTTTACAGTGAAATTGTCGAGTTTATTTAACTTGGAACTTATTTAAATGGTTTTTAGAGTGAAATTGTTGAGTTTTTTTTAACTTGGAATTTTTTTTATGGTTTTTATAGTGAAATTGTTGAGTTTTTCTAACTTGGAACTTATTTAAATGGATTCTACAATGAAATTGTTGAGTTTTTTAACTTGGAACTTTATTTTATGGTATTTAGAGTGAAATTGAAGAGTTTATTAACTTGGAAATGTTTTATGGTTTTTATAGTGAATTTGTTGAGTTTTTTAAATTGGAAATGTTTTATGGTTTTTATAGTGAAATTGTTGAGTTTTCTAACCTGGAACTTATTTAAATGGTTTTTACAGTGAAATTGTCGAGTTTATTTAACTTGGAACTTATTTAAATGGTTTTTAGAGTGAAATTGTTGAGTTTTTTTTTAACTTGGAACTTATTTAAATGGTTTTTAGAGTGAAATTGTTGAGTTTTTTTTAACTTGGAACTTTTTTTTATGGTTTTTATAGTGAAATTGTTGTATTTTTTAACTTGGAAATTTTTTATGGATTTGTGAAATTATTGAGTTTTTTTAACTTGGATCTTTTTTTATGGTTTTTATAGTGAAATTGATGTGTTTTTTAACTCAGAGATATTTTTTGGATATTATAGTGAAAATGTTGAGGTTTTTTAACTTGGAACTTTTTTTATGGTTTTTATAGTGAAATTGTTGAGTTTTCTAACCTGGAACTTATTTAAATGGTTTTTACAGTGAAATTGTCGAGTTTATTTAACTTGGAACTCATTTAAATGGTTTTTAGAGTGAAATTGTTGAGTTTTTTTTAACTTGGAACTTTTTTTTATGGTTTTTATAGTGAAATTGTTGAGTTTTTCTAACTTGGAACTTATTTAAATGGATTCTACAATGAAATTGTTGAGTTTTTTTAACTTGGAACTTTATTTTATGGTATTTAGAGTGAAATTGAAGAGTTTATTAACTTGGAAATGTTTTATGGTTTTTATAGTGAATTTGTTGAGTTTTTTAAATTGGAAATGTTTTATGGTTTTTATAGTGAATTTGTTGAGTTTTTTAACTTGGAAATTTTTTATGGATTTGTGAAATTAATGAGTTTTTTTAACTTGGAACTTTTTTTTATGGTTTTTATAGTGAAATTGTTGTGTTTTGTAATTTGGAACTGATTTAAATGGTTTTTATAGTTAAATATTTGAGTTTATTTTCACTTGGAACTTTTTTTTTATGGTTTTTATAGTGAAATTGTTGAGTTTTTTTTTTAAATTGGAACTTTTTTTTAATGATTTTTATTGTGAAATTGTTGAGTTTTTTTAAATTGGAACTCATATAAATGGTTTTAATAGTGAAATTGTTGAGTTTTTTTAACTTGGATCTTTTTTATGGTTTTTATAGTGAATTTGATGAGTTTTTTAACTTGGAACTTTATTTTATGGTATTTATAGTAAAATTGTAGAGTTTTTGTGCTTGGAAATATTTTATGGTTTTTATAGTGAATTTGTTGAGTTTTTTGACTTGGAGATTTTATATGGATTAGTGAAATTGTTGAGTTTTTTTAACTTGGAACTTATTTAAATGGTTTTTAGAGTGAAATAGTTGTGTTTTTTAACTTGGAACTTTATTTTATGGTATATATCGTGAAATTGAAGAGTTTTTTAACTTGGAAATATTTTATGGTTTTTATAGTGAATTTGGTGTCTTTTTTAACTCAGAGATTTTTTTTGGATATTATAGTGAAAATGTTGAGGTTTTTTAATTTGGAATTTTTTTTATGGTTTTTATAGTGAAATTGTTGAGTTTTCTAACCTGGAACTTATTTAAATGGTTTTTACAGTGAAATTGTCGAGTTTATTTAACTTGGAACTTTTTTAAATGGTTTTTAGAGTGCAATTGTTGAGTTTTTTTTAACTTGGAATTTTTTTTATGGTTTTTATAGTGAAATTGTTTAGTTTTTCTAACTTGGAACTTATTTAAATGGATTCTACAATGAAATTGTTGAGTTTTTTAACTTGGAACTTTATTTTATGGTATTTAGAGTGAAATTGAAGAGTTTATTAACTTGGAAATGTTTTATGGTTTTTATAGTGAATTTGTTGAGTTTTTTAAATTGGAAATGTTTTATTGTTTTTATAGTGAATTTGTTGAGTTTTTTAACTTGGAAATTTTTTATGGATTTGTGAAATTATTGAGTTTTTTTAACTTGGAACTTTTTTTATGGTTTTTATAGTGAAATTGTTGTGTTTTCTAATTTGGAACTGGTTTAAATGGTTTTTATAGTTAAATATTTGAGTTTTTTTTCACTTGGAACTTTTTTTTATGGTTTTTATAGTGAAATTGTTGAGTTTTTTTAACTTGGAACTTTTTTTTTATGATATTTATTGTGAAATTGTTGAGTTTTTTTAACTTAGAACTTATTTAAATGGGTTTAATAGTGAAATTGTTGAGTTTTTTTTAACTTGGATCTTTTTTATGGTTTTTATAGTGAATTTGTTGAGTTTTTTAACTTGGAACTTTATTTTATGGTATTTATAGTAAAATTGTAGAGTTTTTTAGCTTGGAAATATTTTATGGTTTTTATAGTGAATTTGTTGAGTTTTTTGACTTGGAGATTTTTTATGGATTAGTGAAATTGTTGAGTTTTTTAACTTGGAACTTATTTAAATGGTTTTTAGAGTGAAATTGTTGTGTTTTTTAACTTGGAACTTTATTTTATGGTATTTATAGTGAAATTGAAGAGTTTTTTAACTTGGAAATATTTTATGGTTTTTATAGTGAATTTGTTGTGTTTTTTAACTTGGCAATTTTTTATGGATTTGTGAAATTATTGAGTTTTTTTAACTTGGATCTTTTTTATGGTTTTTATAGTGAATTTGATGAGTTTTTTAACTTGGAACTTTATTTTATGGTATTTATAGTAAAATTGTAGAGTTTTTGTGCTTGGAAATATTTTATGGTTTTTATAGTGAATTTGTTGAGTTTTTTGACTTGGAGATTTTATATGGATTAGTGAAATTGTTGAGTTTTTTTAACTTGGAACTTATTTAAATGGTTTTTAGAGTGAAATTGTTGTGTTTTTTAACTTGGAACTTTATTTTATGGTATATATCGTGAAATTGAAGAGTTTTTTAACTTGGAAATATTTTATGGTTTTTATAGTGAATTTGGTGTCTTTTTTAACTCAGAGATTTTTTTTGGATATTATAGTGAAAATGTTGAGGTTTTTTAATTTGGAATTTTTTTTATGGTTTTTATAGTGAAATTGTTGAGTTTTCTAACCTGGAACTTATTTAAATGGTTTTTACAGTGAAATTGTCGAGTTTATTTAACTTGGAACTTATTTAAATGGTTTTTAGAGTGCAATGGTTGAGTTTTTTTTAACTTGGAATTTTTTTTTATGGTTTTTATAGTGAAATTGTTGAGTTTTTCTAACTTGGAACTTATTTAAATGGATTCTACAATGAAATTGTTGAGTTTTTTAACTTGGAACTTTATTTTATGGTATTTAGAGTGAAATTGAAGAGTTTATTAACTTGGAAATGTTTTATGGTTTTTATAGTGAATTTGTTGAGTTTTTTAAATTGGAAATGTTTTATGGTTTTTATAGTGAATTTGTTGAGTTTTTTAACTTGGAAATTTTTTATGGATTTGTGAAATTATTGAGTTTTTTTAACTTGGAACTTTTTTTATGGTTTTTATAGTGAAATTGTTGTGTTTTCTAATTTGGAACTGGTTTAAATGGTTTTTATAGTTAAATATTTGAGTTTTTTTTCACTTGGAACTTTTTTTTATGGTTTTTATAGTGAAATTGTTGAGTTTTTTTAACTTGGAACTTTTTTTTTATGATATTTATTGTGAAATTGTTGAGTTTTTTTAACTTAGAAATTATTTAAATGGGTTTAATAGTGAAATTGTTGAGTTTTTTTTAACTTGGATCTTTTTTATGGTTTTTATAGTGAATTTGTTGAGTTTTTTAACTTGGAACTTTATTTTATGGTATTTATAGTAAAATTGTAGAGTTTTTTAGCTTGGAAATAATTTATGGTTTTTATTGTGAATTTGTTGAGGTTTTTGACTTGGAGATTTTTTATGGATTAGTGAAATTGTTGAGTTTTTTAACTTGGAACTTATTTAAATGGTTTTTAGAGTGAAATTGTTGTGTTTTTTAACTTGGAACTTTATTTTATGGTATTTATAGTGAAATTGAAGAGTTTTTTAACTTGGAAATATTTTATGGTTTTTATAGTGAATTTGGTGTCTTTTTTAACTCAGAGATTTTTTTTGGATATTATAGTGAAAATGTTGAGGTTTTTTAACTTGGAACTTTTTTTATGGTTTTTATAGTGAAATTGTTGAGTTTTCTAACCTGGAACTTATTTAAATGGTTTTTACAGTGAAATTGTCGAGTTTATTTAACTTGGAACTTATTTAAATGGTTTTTAGAGTGAAATTGTTGAGTTTTTTTTAACTTGGAACTTTTTTTATGGTTTTTATAGTGAAATTGTTGAGTTTTTCTAAATTGGAACTTATTTAAATGGATTCTACAATGAAATTGTTGAGTTTTTTTAACTTGGAACTTTATTTTATGGTATTTAGAGTGAAATTGAAGAGTTTATTAACTTGGAAATGTTTTATGGTTTTTATAGTGAATTTGTTGAGTTTTTTAAATTGGAAATGTTTTATGGTTTTTATAGTGAATTTGTTGAGTTTTTTAACTTGGAAATTTTTTATGGATTTGTGAAATTATTGAGTTTTTTTAACTTGGAACTTTTTTTTATGGTTTTTATAGTGAAATTGTTGTGTTTTCTAATTTGGAACTGATTTAAATGGTTTTTATAGTTAAATATTTGAGTTTATTTTCACTTGGAACTTTTTTTTATGGTTTTTATAGTGAAATTGTTGAGTTTTTTTTTAAATTGGAACTTTTTTTTAATGATTTTTATTGTGAAATTGTTGAGTTTTTTTAAATTGTAACTTATATAAATGGTTTTAATAGTGAAATTGTTGAGTTTTTTTAACTTGGATCTTTTTTATGGTTTTTATAGTGAATTTGATGAGTTTTTTAACTTGGAACTTTATTTTATGGTATTTATAGTAAAATTGTAGAGTTTTTGTGCTTGGAAATATTTTATGGTTTTTATAGTGAATTTGTTGAGTTTTTTGACTTGGAGATTTTATATGGATTAGTGAAATTGTTGAGTTTTTTTAACTTGGAACTTATTTAAATGGTTTTTAGAGTGAAATTGTTGTGTTTTTTAACTTGGAACTTTATTTTATGGTATATATCGTGAAATTGAAGAGTTTTTTAACTTGGAAATATTTTATGGTTTTTATAGTGAATTTGTTGTTTTTTTAACTCAGAGATATTTTTTGGATATTATAGTGAAAATGTTGAGGTTTTTTAACTTGGAACTTTTTTTATGGTTTTTATAGTGAAATTGTTGAGTTTTCTAACCTGGAACTTATTTAAATGGTTTTTACAGTGAAATTGTCGAGTTTATTTAACTTGGAACTTATTTAAATGGTTTTTAGAGTGAAATTGTTGAGTTTTTTTTAACTTGGAACTTTTTTTATGGTTTTTATAGTGAAATTGTTGAGTTTTTCTAAATTGGAACTTATTTAAATGGATTCTACAATGAAATTGTTGAGTTTTTTTAACTTGGAACTTTATTTTATGGTATTTAGAGTGAAATTGAAGAGTTTATTAACTTGGAAATGTTTTATGGTTTTTATAGTGAATTTGTTGAGTTTTTTAAATTGGAAATGTTTTATGGTTTTTATAGTGAATTTGTTGAGTTTTTTAACTTGGAAATTTTTTATGGATTTGTGAAATTATTGAGTTTTTTTAACTTGGAACTTTTTTTTATGGTTTTTATAGTGAAATTGTTGTGTTTTCTAATTTGGAACTGGTTTAAATGGTTTTTATAGTTAAATATTTGAGTTTATTTTCACTTGGAACTTTTTTTTATGGTTTTTATAGTGAAATTGTTGAGTTTTTTTTTAAATTGGAACTTTTTTTTAATGATTTTTATTGTGAAATTGTTGAGTTTTTTTAAATTGGAACTTATATAAATGGGTTTAATAGTGAAATTGTTGAGTTTTTTTAACTTGGATCTTTTTTATGGTTTTTATAGTGAATTTGTTGAGTTTTTTAACTTGGAACTTTATTTTATGGTTTTATTGTAAAATTGTAGAGTTTTTTAGCTTGGAAATATTTTATGATTTTTATAGTGAATTTGTTGAGTTTTTTGACTTGGAGATTTTATATGGATTAGTGAAATTGTTGAGTTTTTTTAACTTGGAACTTATTTAAATGGTTTTTAGAGTGAAATTGTTGTGTTTTTTAACTTGGAACTTTATTTTATGGTATATATCGTGAAATTGAAGAGTTTTTTAACTTGGAAATATTTTATGGTTTTTATAGTGAATTTGGTGTCTTTTTTAACTCAGAGATTTTTTTTGGATATTATAGTGAAAATGTTGAGGTTTTTTAATTTGGAATTTTTTTTATGGTTTTTATAGTGAAATTGTTGAGTTTTCTAACCTGGAACTTATTTAAATGGTTTTTACAGTGAAATTGTCGAGTTTATTTAACTTGGAACTTATTTAAATGGTTTTTAGAGTGCAATGGTTGAGTTTTTTTTAACTTGGAATTTTTTTTTATGGTTTTTATAGTGAAATTGTTGAGTTTTTCTAACTTGGAACTTATTTAAATGGATTCTACAATGAAATTGTTGAGTTTTTTAACTTGGAACTTTATTTTATGGTATTTAGAGTGAAATTGAAGAGTTTATTAACTTGGAAATGTTTTATGGTTTTTATAGTGAATTTGTTGAGTTTTTTAAATTGGAAATGTTTTATGGTTTTTATAGTGAATTTGTTGAGTTTTTTAACTTGGAAATTTTTTATGGATTTGTGAAATTATTGAGTTTTTTTAACTTGGAACTTTTTTTATGGTTTTTATAGTGAAATTGTTGTGTTTTCTAATTTGGAACTGGTTTAAATGGTTTTTATAGTTAAATATTTGAGTTTTTTTTCACTTGGAACTTTTTTTTATGGTTTTTATAGTGAAATTGTTGAGTTTTTTTAACTTGGAACTTTTTTTTTATGATATTTATTGTGAAATTGTTGAGTTTTTTTAACTTAGAAATTATTTAAATGGGTTTAATAGTGAAATTGTTGAGTTTTTTTTAACTTGGATCTTTTTTATGGTTTTTATAGTGAATTTGTTGAGTTTTTTAACTTGGAACTTTATTTTATGGTATTTATAGTAAAATTGTAGAGTTTTTTAGCTTGGAAATAATTTATGGTTTTTATAGTGAATTTGTTGAGGTTTTTGACTTGGAGATTTTTTATGGATTAGTGAAATTGTTGAGTTTTTTAACTTGGAACTTATTTAAATGGTTTTTAGAGTGAAATTGTTGTGTTTTTTAACTTGGAACTTTATTTTATGGTATTTATAGTGAAATTGAAGAGTTTTTTAACTTGGAAATATTTTATGGTTTTTATAGTGAATTTGGTGTCTTTTTTAACTCAGAGATTTTTTTTGGATATTATAGTGAAAATGTTGAGGTTTTTTAACTTGGAACTTTTTTTATGGTTTTTATAGTGAAATTGTTGAGTTTTCTAACCTGGAACTTATTTAAATGGTTTTTACAGTGAAATTGTCGAGTTTATTTAACTTGGAACTTATTTAAATGGTTTTTAGAGTGAAATTGTTGAGTTTTTTTTAACTTGGAACTTTTTTTATGGTTTTTATAGTGAAATTGTTGAGTTTTTCTAAATTGGAACTTATTTAAATGGATTCTACAATGAAATTGTTGAGTTTTTTTAACTTGGAACTTTATTTTATGGTATTTAGAGTGAAATTGAAGAGTTTATTAACTTGGAAATGTTTTATGGTTTTTATAGTGAATTTGTTGAGTTTTTTAAATTGGAAATGTTTTATGGTTTTTATAGTGAATTTGTTGAGTTTTTTAACTTGGAAATTTTTTATGGATTTGTGAAATTATTGAGTTTTTTTAACTTGGAACTTTTTTTTATGGTTTTTATAGTGAAATTGTTGTGTTTTCTAATTTGGAACTGATTTAAATGGTTTTTATAGTTAAATATTTGAGTTTATTTTCACTTGGAACTTTTTTTTATGGTTTTTATAGTGAAATTGTTGAGTTTTTTTTTAAATTGGAACTTTTTTTTAATGATTTTTATTGTGAAATTGTTGAGTTTTTTTAAATTGTAACTTATATAAATGGTTTTAATAGTGAAATTGTTGAGTTTTTTTAACTTGGATCTTTTTTATGGTTTTTATAGTGAATTTGATGAGTTTTTTAACTTGGAACTTTATTTTATGTTATTTATAGTAAAATTGTAGAGTTTTTGTGCTTGGAAATATTTTATGGTTTTTATAGTGAATTTGTTGAGTTTTTTGACTTGGAGATTTTATATGGATTAGTGAAATTGTTGAGTTTTTTTAACTTGGAACTTATTTAAATGGTTTTTAGAGTGAAATTGTTGTGTTTTTTAACTTGGAACTTTATTTTATGGTATATATCGTGAAATTGAAGAGTTTTTTAACTTGGAAATATTTTATGGTTTTTATAGTGAATTTGTTGTTTTTTTAACTCAGAGATATTTTTTGGATATTATAGTGAAAATGTTGAGGTTTTTTAACTTGGAACTTTTTTTATGGTTTTTATAGTGAAATTGTTGAGTTTTCTAACCTGGAACTTATTTAAATGGTTTTTACAGTGAAATTGTCGAGTTTATTTAACTTGGAACTTATTTAAATGGTTTTTAGAGTGAAATTGTTGAGTTTTTTTTAACTTGGAACTTTTTTTATGGTTTTTATAGTGAAATTGTTGAGTTTTTCTAAATTGGAACTTATTTAAATGGATTCTACAATGAAATTGTTGAGTTTTTTTAACTTGGAACTTTATTTTATGGTATTTAGAGTGAAATTGAAGAGTTTATTAACTTGGAAATGTTTTATGGTTTTTATAGTGAATTTGTTGAGTTTTTTAAATTGGAAATGTTTTATGGTTTTTATAGTGAATTTGTTGAGTTTTTTAACTTGGAAATTTTTTATGGATTTGTGAAATTATTGAGTTTTTTTAACTTGGAACTTTTTTTTATGGTTTTTATAGTGAAATTGTTGTGTTTTCTAATTTGGAACTGGTTTAAATGGTTTTTATAGTTAAATATTTGAGTTTATTTTCACTTGGAACTTTTTTTTATGGTTTTTATAGTGAAATTGTTGAGTTTTTTTTTAAATTGGAACTTTTTTTTAATGATTTTTATTGTGAAATTGTTGAGTTTTTTTAAATTGGAACTTATATAAATGGGTTTAATAGTGAAATTGTTGAGTTTTTTTAACTTGGATCTTTTTTATGGTTTTTATAGTGAATTTGATGAGTTTTTTAACTTGGAACTTTATTTTATGGTATTTATAGTAAAATTGTAGAGTTTTTGTGCTTGGAAATATTTTATGGTTTTTATAGTGAATTTGTTGAGTTTTTTGACTTGGAGATTTTTTATGGATTAGTGAAATTGTTGAGTTTTTTTAACTTGGAACTTATTTAAATGGTTTTTAGAGTGAAATTGTTGTGTTTTTTAACTTGGAACTTTATTTTATGGTATTTATAGTGAAATTGAAGAGTTTTTTAACTTGGAAATATTTTATGGTTTTTATAGTGAATTTGGTGTCTTTTTTAACTCAGAGATTTTTTTTGGATATTATAGTGAAAATGTTGAGGTTTTTTAATTTGGAATTTTTTTTATGGTTTTTATAGTGAAATTGTTGAGTTTTCTAACCTGGAACTTATTTAAATGGTTTTTACAGTGAAATTGTCGAGTTTATTTAACTTGGAACTTATTTAAATGGTTTTTAGAGTGCAATTGTTGAGTTTTTTTTAACTTGGAATTTTTTTATGGTTTTTATAGTGAAATTGTTGAGTTTTTCTAACTTGGAACTTATTTAAATGGATTCTACAATGAAATTGTTGAGTTTTTTAACTTGGAACTTTATTTTATGGTATTTAGAGTGAAATTGAAGAGTTTATTAACTTGGAAATGTTTTATGGTTTTTATAGTGAATTTGTTGAGTTTTTTAAATTGGAAATGTTTTATGGTTTTTATAGTGAATTTGTTGAGTTTTTTAACTTGGAAATTTTTTATGGATTTGTGAAATTATTGAGTTTTTTTAACTTGGAACTTTTTTTATGGTTTTTATAGTGAAATTGTTGTGTTTTCTAATTTGGAACTGGTTTAAATGGTTTTTATAGTTAAATATTTGAGTTTTTTTTCACTTGGAACTTTTTTTTATGGTTTTTATAGTGAAATTGTTGAGTTTTTTTAACTTGGAACTTTTTTTTTATGATATTTATTGTGAAATTGTTGAGTTTTTTTAACTTAGAAATTATTTAAATGGGTTTAATAGTGAAATTGTTGAGTTTTTTTTAACTTGGATCTTTTTTATGGTTTTTATAGTGAATTTGTTGAGTTTTTTAACTTGGAACTTTATTTTATGGTATTTATAGTAAAATTGTAGAGTTTTTTAGCTTGGAAATATTTTATGGTTTTTATAGTGAATTTGTTGAGGTTTTTGACTTGGAGATTTTTTATGGATTAGTGAAATTGTTGAGTTTTTTAACTTGGAACTTATTTAAATGGTTTTTAGAGTGAAATTGTTGTGTTTTTTAACTTGGAACTTTATTTTATGGTATTTATAGTGAAATTGAAGAGTTTTTTAACTTGGAAATATTTTATGGTTTTTATAGTGAATTTGTTGTGTTTTTTAACTTGGCAATTTCTTATGGATTTGTGAAATTATTGAGTTTTTTTAACTTGGATCTTGTTTTTATGGTTTTTATAGTGAAATTGTTGTGTTTTTTAACTCAGAGATATTTTTTGGATATTATAGTGAAAATGTTGAGGTTTTTTAACTTGGAACTTTTTTTATGGTTTTTATAGTGAAATTGTTGAGTTTCCTAACCTGGAACTTATTTAAATGGTTTTTACAGTGAAATTGTCGAGTTTATTTAACTTGGAACTTATTTAAATGGTTTTTAGAGTGAAATTGTTGAGTTTTTTTTAACTTGGAACTTTTTTTATGGTTTTTATAGTGAAATTGTTGAGTTTTTCTAACTTGGAACTTATTTAAATGGATTCTACAATGAAATTGTTGAGTTTTTTTAAATTGGAACTTTATTTTATGGTATTTAGAGTGAAATTGAAGAGTTTATTAACTTGGAAATGTTTTATGGTTTTTATAGTGAATTTGTTGAGTTTTTTAAATTGGAAATGTTTTATGGTTTTTATAGTGAATTTGTTGAGTTTTTTAACTTGGAAATTTTTTATGGATTTGTGAAATTATTGAGTTTTTTTAACTTGGAACTTTTTTTTATGGTTTTTATAGTGAAATTGTTGTGTTTTCTAATTTGGAACTGATTTAAATGGTTTTTATAGTTAAATATTTGAGTTTATTTTCACTTGGAACTTTTTTTATGGTTTTTATAGTGAAATTGTTGAGTTTTTTTTTTAAATTGGAACTTTTTTTTAATGATTTTTATTGTGAAATTGTTGAGTTTTTTTAAATTGGAACTTATATAAATGGTTTTAATAGTGAAATTGTTGAGTTTTTTTAACTTGGATCTTTTTTATGGTTTTTATAGTGAATTTGATGAGTTTTTTAACTTGGAACTTTATTTTATGTTATTTATAGTAAAATTGTAGAGTTTTTGTGCTTGGAAATATTTTATGGTTTTTATAGTGAATTTGTTGAGTTTTTTGACTTGGAGATTTTATATGGATTAGTGAAATTGTTGAGTTTTTTTAACTTGGAACTTATTTAAATGGTTTTTAGAGTGAAATTGTTGTGTTTTTTAACTTGGAACTTTATTTTATGGTATATATCGTGAAATTGAAGAGTTTTTTAACTTGGAAATATTTTATGGTTTTTATAGTGAATTTGGTGTCTTTTTTAACTCAGAGATTTTTTTTGGATATTATAGTGAAAATGTTGAGGTTTTTTAACTTGGAACTTTTTTTATGGTTTTTATAGTGAAATTGTTGAGTTTTCTAACCTGGAACTTATTTAAATGGTTTTTACAGTTAAATTGTCGAGTTTATTTAACTTGGAACTTATTTAAATGGTTTTTAGAGTGAAATTGTTGAGTTTTTTTTAACTTGGAACTTTTTTTATGGTTTTTATAGTGAAATTGTTGAGTTTTTCTAAATTGGAACTTATTTAAATGGATTCTACAATGAAATTGTTGAGTTTTTTTAACTTGGAACTTTATTTTATGGTATTTAGAGTGAAATTGAAGAGTTTATTAACTTGGAAATGTTTTATGGTTTTTATAGTGAATTTGTTGAGTTTTTTAAATTGGAAATGTTTTATGGTTTTTATAGTGAATTTGTTGAGTTTTTTAACTTGGAAATTTTTTATGGATTTGTGAAATTATTGAGTTTTTTTAACTTGGAACTTTTTTTTATGGTTTTTATAGTGAAATTGTTGTGTTTTCTAATTTGGAACTGATTTAAATGGTTTTTATAGTTAAATATTTGAGTTTATTTTCACTTGGAACTTTTTTTTATGGTTTTTATAGTGAAATTGTTGAGTTTTTTTTTAAATTGGAACTTTTTTTTAATGATTTTTATTGTGAAATTGTTGAGTTTTTTTAAATTGGAACTTATATAAATGGTTTTAATAGTGAAATTGTTGAGTTTTTTTAACTTGGATCTTTTTTATGGTTTTTATAGTGAATTTGATGAGTTTTTTAACTTGGAACTTTATTTTATGGTATTTATAGTAAAATTGTAGAGTTTTTGTGCTTGGAAATATTTTATGGTTTTTATAGTGAATTTGTTGAGTTTTTTGACTTGGAGATTTTATATGGATTAGTAAAATTGTTGAGTTTTTTTAACTTGGAACTTATTTAAATGGTTTTTAGAGTGAAATTGTTGTGTTTTTTAACTTGGAACTTTATTTTATGGTATATATCGTGAAATTGAAGAGTTTTTTAACTTGGAAATATTTTATGGTTTTTATAGTGAATTTGGTGTCTTTTTTAACTCAGAGATTTTTTTTGGATATTATAGTGAAAATGTTGAGGTTTTTTAATTTGGAATTTTTTTTATGGTTTTTATAGTGAAATTGTTGAGTTTTCTAACCTGGAACTTATTTAAATGGTTTTTACAGTGAAATTGTCGAGTTTATTTAACTTGGAACTTATTTAAATGGTTTTTAGAGTGCAATTGTTGAGTTTTTTTTAACTTGGAATTTTTTTTATGGTTTTTATAGTGAAATTGTTGAGTTTTTCTAACTTGGAACTTATTTAAATGGATTCTACAATGAAATTGTTGAGTTTTTTAACTTGGAACTTTATTTTATGGTATTTAGAGTGAAATTGAAGAGTTTATTAACTTGGAAATGTTTTATGGTTTTTATAGTGAATTTGTTGAGTTTTTTAAATTGGAAATGTTTTATGGTTTTTATAGTGAATTTGTTGAGTTTTTTAACTTGGAAATTTTTTATGGATTTGTGAAATTATTGAGTTTTTTTAACTTGGAACTTTTTTTTATGGTTTTTATAGTGAAATTGTTGTGTTTTCTAATTTGGAACTGATTTAAATGGTTTTTATAGTTAAATATTTGAGTTTATTTTCACTTGGAACTTTTTTTTATGGTTTTTATAGTGAAATTGTTGAGTTTTTTTTTAAATTGGAACTTTTTTTTAATGATTTTTATTGTGAAATTGTTGAGTTTTTTTAAATTGGAACTTATATAAATGGTTTTAATAGTGAAATTGTTGAGTTTTTTTAACTTGGATCTTTTTTATGGTTTTTATAGTGAATTTGATGAGTTTTTTAACTTGGAACTTTATTTTATGGTATTTATAGTAAAATTGTAGAGTTTTTGTGCTTGGAAATATTTTATGGTTTTTATAGTGAATTTGTTGAGTTTTTTGACTTGGAGATTTTATATGGATTAGTAAAATTGTTGAGTTTTTTTAACTTGGAACTTATTTAAATGGTTTTTAGAGTGAAATTGTTGTGTTTTTTAACTTGGAACTTTATTTTATGGTATATATCGTGAAATTGAAGAGTTTTTTAACTTGGAAATATTTTATGGTTTTTATAGTGAATTTGGTGTCTTTTTTAACTCAGAGATTTTTTTTGGATATTATAGTGAAAATGTTGAGGTTTTTTAATTTGGAATTTTTTTTATGGTTTTTATAGTGAAATTGTTGAGTTTTCTAACCTGGAACTTATTTAAATGGTTTTTACAGTGAAATTGTCGAGTTTATTTAACTTGGAACTTATTTAAATGGTTTTTAGAGTGCAATTGTTGAGTTTTTTTTAACTTGGAATTTTTTTTATGGTTTTTATAGTGAAATTGTTGAGTTTTTCTAACTTGGAACTTATTTAAATGGATTCTACAATGAAATTGTTGAGTTTTTTAACTTGGAACTTTATTTTATGGTATTTAGAGTGAAATTGAAGAGTTTATTAACTTGGAAATGTTTTATGGTTTTTATAGTGAATTTGTTGAGTTTTTTAAATTGGAAATGTTTTATGGTTTTTATAGTGAATTTGTTGAGTTTTTTAACTTGGAAATTTTTTATGGATTTGTGAAATTATTGAGTTTTTTTAACTTGGAACTTTTTTTATGGTTTTTATAGTGAAATTGTTGTGTTTTCTAATTTGGAACTGGTTTAAATGGTTTTTATAGTTAAATATTTGAGTTTTTTTTCACTTGGAACTTTTTTTTATGGTTTTTATAGTGAAATTGTTGAGTTTTTTTAACTTGGAACTTTTTTTATATGATATTTATTGTGAAATTGTTGAGTTTTTTTAACTTAGAACTTATTTAAATGGGTTTAATAGTGAAATTGTTGAGTTTTTTTTAACTTGGATCTTTTTTATGGTTTTTATAGTGAATTTGTTGAGTTTTTTAACTTGGAACTTTATTTTATGGTATTTATAGTAAAATTGTAGAGTTTTTTAGCTTGGAAATATTTTATGGTTTTTATAGTGAATTTGTTGAGTTTTTTGACTTGGAGATTTTTTATGGATTAGTGAAATTGTTGAGTTTTTTAACTTGGAACTTATTTAAATGGTTTTTAGAGTGAAATTGTTGTGTTTTTTAACTTGGAACTTTATTTTATGGTATTTATAGTGAAATTGAAGAGTTTTTTAACTTGGAAATATTTTATGGTTTTTATAGTGAATTTGTTGTGTTTTTTAACTTGGCAATTTCTTATGGATTTGTGAAATTATTGAGTTTTTTTAACTTGGATCTTGTTTTTATGGTTTTTATAGTGAAATTGTTGTGTTTTTTAACTCAGAGATATTTTTTGGATATTATAGTGAAAATGTTGAGGTTTTTTAACTTGGAACTTTTTTTATGGTTTTTATAGTGAAATTGTTGAGTTTTCTAACCTGGAACTTATTTAAATGGTTTTTACAGTGAAATTGTCGAGTTTATTTAACTTGGAACTTATTTAAATGGTTTTTAGAGTGAAATTGTTGAGTTTTTTTTAACTTGGAACTTTTTTTATGGTTTTTATAGTGAAATTGTTGAGTTTTTCTAACTTGGAACTTATTTAAATGGATTCTACAATGAAATTGTTGAGTTTTTTTAACTTGGAACTTTATTTTATGGTATTTAGAGTGAAATTGAAGAGTTTATTAACTTGGAAATGTTTTATGGTTTTTATAGTGAATTTGTTGAGTTTTTTAAATTGGATATGTTTTATGGTTTTTATAGTGAATTTGTTGAGTTTTTTAACTTGGAAATTTTTTATGGATTTGTGAAATTATTGAGTTTTTTTAACTTGGAACTTTTTTTTATGGTTTTTATAGTGAAATTGTTGTGTTTTCTAATTTGGAACTGATTTAAATGGTTTTTATAGTTAAATATTTGAGTTTTTTTTCACTTGGAACTTTTTTTTATGGTTTTTATAGTGAAATTGTTGAGTTTTTTTTTAAATTGGAACTTTTTTTTAATGATTTTTATTGTGAAATTGTTGAGTTTTTTTAAATTGGAACTTATATAAATGGTTTTAATAGTGAAATTGTTGAGTTTTTTTAACTTGGATCTTTTTTATGGTTTTTATAGTGAATTTGATGAGTTTTTTAACTTGGAACTTTATTTTATGGTATTTATAGTAAAATTGTAGAGTTTTTGTGCTTGGAAATATTTTATGGTTTTTATAGTGAATTTGTTGAGTTTTTTGACTTGGAGATTTTATATGGATTAGTGAAATTGTTGAGTTTTTTTAACTTGGAACTTATTTAAATGGTTTTTAGAGTGAAATTGTTGTGTTTTTTAACTTGGAACTTTATTTTATGGTATATATCGTGAAATTGAAGAGTTTTTTAACTTGGAAATATTTTATGGTTTTTATAGTGAATTTGGTGTCTTTTTTAACTCAGAGATTTTTTTTGGATATTATAGTGAAAATGTTGAGGTTTTTTAATTTGGAATTTTTTTTATGGTTTTTATAGTGAAATTGTTGAGTTTTCTAACCTGGAACTTATTTAAATGGTTTTTACCGTGAAATTGTCGAGTTTATTTAACTTGGAACTTATTTAAATGGTTTTTAGAGTGCAATTGTTGAGTTTTTTTTAACTTGGAATTTTTTTTATGGTTTTTATAGTGAAATTGTTGAGTTTTTCTAACTTGGAACTTATTTAAATGGATTCTACAGTGAAATTGTTGAGTTTTTTAACTTGGAACTTTATTTTATGGTATTTAGAGTGAAATTGAAGAGTTTATTAACTTGGAAATGTTTTATGGTTTTTATAGTGAATTTGTTGAGTTTTTTAAATTGGAAATGTTTTATGGTTTTTATAGTGAATTTGTTGAGTTTTTTAACTTGGAAATTTTTTATGGATTTGTGAAATTATTGAGTTTTTTTAACTTGGAACTTTTTTTATGGTTTTTATAGTGAAATTGTTGTGTTTTCTAATTTGGAACTGGTTTAAATGGTTTTTATAGTTAAATATTTGAGTTTTTTTTCACTTGGAACTTTTTTTTATGGTTTTTATAGTGAAATTGTTGAGTTTTTTTAACTTGGAACTTTTTTTTATGATATTTATTGTGAAATTGTTGAGTTTTTTTAACTTAGAACTTATTTAAATGGGTTTAATAGTGAAATTGTTGAGTTTTTTTTAACTTGGATCTTTTTTATGGTTTTTATAGTGAATTTGTTGAGTTTTTTAACTTGGAACTTTATTTTATGGTATTTATAGTAAAATTGTAGAGTTTTTTAGCTTGGAAATATTTTATGGTTTTTATAGTGAATTTGTTGAGGTTTTTGACTTGGAGATTTTTTATGGATTAGTGAAATTGTTGAGTTTTTTAACTTGGAACTTATTTAAATGGTTTTTAGAGTGAAATTGTTGTGTTTTTTAACTTGGAACTTTATTTTATGGTATTTATAGTGAAATTGAAGAGTTTTTTAACTTGGAAATATTTTATGGTTTTTATAGTGAATTTGTTGTGTTTTTTAACTTGGCAATTTTTTATGGATTTGTGAAATTATTGAGTTTTTTTAACTTGGATCTTTTTTTTATGGTTTTTATAGTGAAATTGTTGTGTTTTTTAACTCAGAGATATTTTTTGGATATTATAGTGAAAATGTTGAGGTTTTTTAACATGGAACTTTTTTTATGGTTTTTATAGTGAAATTGTTGAGTTTTCTAACCTGGAACTTATTTAAATGGTTTTTACAGTGAAATTGTCGAGTTTATTTAACTTGGAACTTATTTAAATGGTTTTTAGAGTGAAATTGTTGAGTTTTTTTTAACTTGGAACTTTTTTTATGGTTTTTATAGTGAAATTGTTGAGTTTTTCTAACTTGGAACTTATTTAAATGGATTCTACAATGAAATTGTTGAGTTTTTTAACTTGGAACTTTATTTTATGGTATTTAGAGTGAAATTGAAGAGTTTATTAACTTGGAAATGTTTTATGGTTTTTATAGTGAATTTGTTGAGTTTTTTAAATTGGAAATGTTTTATGGTTTTTATAGTGAATTTGTTGAGTTTTTTAACTTGGAAATTTTTTATGGAATTGTGAAATATTGAGTTTTTTTAACTTGGAACTTTTTTTATGGTTTTTATAGTGAAATTGTTGTGTTTTCTAATTTGGAACTGGTTTAAATGGTTTTTATAGTTAAATATTTGAGTTTTTTTTCACTTGGAACTTTTTTTTATGGTTTTTATAGTGAAATTGTTGAGTTTTTTTAACTTGGAACTTTTTTTTTATGATATTTATTGTGAAATTGTTGAGTTTTTTTAACTTAGAACTTATTTAAATGGGTTTAATAGTGAAATTGTTGAGTTTTTTTAAACTTGGATCTTTTTTATGGTTTTTATAGTGAATTTGTTGAGTTTTTTAACTTGGAACTTTATTTTATGGTATTTATAGTAAAATTGTAGAGTTTTTTAGCTTGGAAATATTTTATGGTTTTTATAGTGAATTTGTTGAGTTTTTTGACTTGGAGATTTTTTATGGATTAGTGAAATTGTTGAGTTTTTTAACTTGGAACTTATTTAAATGGTTTTTAGAGTGAAATTGTTGTGTTTTTTAACTTGGAACTTTATTTTATGGTATTTATAGTGAAATTGAAGAGTTTTTTAACTTGGAAATATTTTATGGTTTTTATAGTGAATTTGTTGTGTTTTTTAACCTGGCAATTTCTTATGGATTTGTGAAATTATTGAGTTTTTTTAACTTGGATCTTGTTTTTATGGTTTTTATAGTGAAATTGTTGTGTTTTTTAACTCAGAGATATTTTTTGGATATTATAGTGAAAATGTTGAGGTTTTTTAACTTGGAACTTTTTTTATGGTTTTTATAGTGAAATTGTTGAGTTTTCTAACCTGGAACTTATTTAAATGGTTTTTACAGTGAAATTGTCGAGTTTATTTAACTTGGAACTTATTTAAATGGTTTTTAGAGTGAAATTGTTGAGTTTTTTTTAACTTGGAACTTTTTTTATGGTTTTTATAGTGAAATTGTTGAGTTTTTCTAACTTGGAACTTATTTAAATGGATTCTACAATGAAATTGTTGAGTTTTTTTAAATTGGAACTTTATTTTATGGTATTTAGAGTGAAATTGAAGAGTTTATTAACTTGGAAATGTTTTATGGTTTTTATAGTGAATTTGTTGAGTTTTTTAAATTGGAAATGTTTTATGGTTTTTATAGTGAATTTGTTGAGTTTTTTAACTTGGAAATTTTTTATGGAATTGTGAAATATTGAGTTTTTTTAACTTGGAACTTTTTTTATGGTTTTTATAGTGAAATTGTTGTGTTTTCTAATTTGGAACTGGTTTAAATGGTTTTTATAGTTAAATATTTGAGTTTTTTTTCACTTGGAACTTTTTTTTATGGTTTTTATAGTGAAATTGTTGAGTTTTTTTAACTTGGAACTTTTTTTTTATGATATTTATTGTGAAATTGTTGAGTTTTTTTAACTTAGAACTTATTTAAATGGGTTTAATAGTGAAATTGTTGAGTTTTTTTAAACTTGGATCTTTTTTATGGTTTTTATAGTGAATTTGTTGAGTTTTTTAACTTGGAACTTTATTTTATGGTATTTATAGTAAAATTGTAGAGTTTTTTAGCTTGGAAATATTTTATGGTTTTTATAGTGAATTTGTTGAGTTTTTTGACTTGGAGATTTTTTATGGATTAGTGAAATTGTTGAGTTTTTTAACTTGGAACTTATTTAAATGGTTTTTAGAGTGAAATTGTTGTGTTTTTTAACTTGGAACTTTATTTTATGGTATTTATAGTGAAATTGAAGAGTTTTTTAACTTGGAAATATTTTATGGTTTTTATAGTGAATTTGTTGTGTTTTTTAACCTGGCAATTTCTTATGGATTTGTGAAATTATTGAGTTTTTTTAACTTGGATCTTGTTTTTATGGTTTTTATAGTGAAATTGTTGTGTTTTTTAACTCAGAGATATTTTTTGGATATTATAGTGAAAATGTTGAGGTTTTTTAACTTGGAACTTTTTTTATGGTTTTTATAGTGAAATTGTTGAGTTTTCTAACCTGGAACTTATTTAAATGGTTTTTACAGTGAAATTGTCGAGTTTATTTAACTTGGAACTTATTTAAATGGTTTTTAGAGTGAAATTGTTGAGTTTTTTTTAACTTGGAACTTTTTTTATGGTTTTTATAGTGAAATTGTTGAGTTTTTCTAACTTGGAACTTATTTAAATGGATTCTACAATGAAATTGTTGAGTTTTTTTAAATTGGAACTTTATTTTATGGTATTTAGAGTGAAATTGAAGAGTTTATTAACTTGGAAATGTTTTATGGTTTTTATAGTGAATTTGTTGAGTTTTTTAAATTGGAAATGTTTTATGGTTTTTATAGTGAATTTGTTGAGTTTTTTAACTTGGAAATTTTTTATGGATTTGTGAAATTATTGAGTTTTTTTAACTTGGAACTTTTTTTTATGGTTTTTATAGTGAAATTGTTGTGTTTTCTAATTTGGAACTGATTTAAATGGTTTTTATAGTTAAATATTTGAGTTTATTTTCACTTGGAACTTTTTTTTATGGTTTTTATAGTGAAATTGTTGAGTTTTTTTTTAAATTGGAACTTTTTTTTAATGATTTTTATTGTGAAATTGTTGAGTTTTTTTAAATTGGAACTTATATAAATGGTTTTAATAGTGAAATTGTTGAGTTTTTTTAACTTGGATCTTTTTTATGGTTTTTATAGTGAATTTGATGAGTTTTTTAACTTGGAACTTTATTTTATGGTATTTATAGTAAAATTGTAGAGTTTTTGTGCTTGGAAATATTTTATGGTTTTTATAGTGAATTTGTTGAGTTTTTTGACTTGGAGATTTTATATGGATTAGTGAAATTGTTGAGTTTTTTTAACTTGGAACTTATTTAAATGGTTTTTAGAGTGAAATTGTTGTGTTTTTTAACTTGGAACTTTATTTTATGGTATATATCGTGAAATTGAAGAGTTTTTTAACTTGGAAATATTTTATGGTTTTTATAGTGAATTTGGTGTCTTTTTTAACTCAGAGATTTTTTTTGGATATTATAGTGAAAATGTTGAGGTTTTTTAATTTGGAATTTTTTTTATGGTTTTTATAGTGAAATTGTTGAGTTTTCTAACCTGGAACTTATTTAAATGGTTTTTACCGTGAAATTGTCGAGTTTATTTAACTTGGAACTTATTTAAATGGTTTTTAGAGTGCAATTGTTGAGTTTTTTTTAACTTGGAATTTTTTTATGGTTTTTATAGTGAAATTGTTGAGTTTTTCTAACTTGGAACTTATTTAAATGGATTCTACAGTGAAATTGTTGAGTTTTTTAACTTGGAACTTTATTTTATGGTATTTAGAGTGAAATTGAAGAGTTTATTAACTTGGAAATGTTTTATGGTTTTTATAGTGAATTTGTTGAGTTTTTTAAATTGGAAATGTTTTATGGTTTTTATAGTGAATTTGTTGAGTTTTTTAACTTGGAAATTTTTTATGGATTTGTGAAATTATTGAGTTTTTTTAACTTGGAACTTTTTTTATGGTTTTTATAGTGAAATTGTTGTGTTTTCTAATTTGGAACTGGTTTAAATGGTTTTTATAGTTAAATATTTGAGTTTTTTTTCACTTGGAACTTTTTTTTATGGTTTTTATAGTGAAATTGTTGAGTTTTTTTAACTTGGAACTTTTTTTTATGATATTTATTGTGAAATTGTTGAGTTTTTTTAACTTAGAACTTATTTAAATGGGTTTAATAGTGAAATTGTTGAGTTTTTTTTAACTTGGATCTTTTTTATGGTTTTTATAGTGAATTTGTTGAGTTTTTTAACTTGGAACTTTATTTTATGGTATTTATAGTAAAATTGTAGAGTTTTTTAGCTTGGAAATATTTTATGGTTTTTATAGTGAATTTGTTGAGGTTTTTGACTTGGAGATTTTTTATGGATTAGTGAAATTGTTGAGTTTTTTAACTTGGAACTTATTTAAATGGTTTTTAGAGTGAAATTGTTGTGTTTTTTAACTTGGAACTTTATTTTATGGTATTTATAGTGAAATTGAAGAGTTTTTTAACTTGGAAATATTTTATGGTTTTTATAGTGAATTTGTTGTGTTTTTTAACTTGGCAATTTTTTATGGATTTGTGAAATTATTGAGTTTTTTTAACTTGGATCTTTTTTTTATGGTTTTTATAGTGAAATTGTTGTGTTTTTTAACTCAGAGATATTTTTTGGATATTATAGTGAAAATGTTGAGGTTTTTTAACATGGAACTTTTTTTTATGGTTTTTATAGTGAAATTGTTGAGTTTTCTAACCTGGAACTTATTTAAATGGTTTTTACAGTGAAATTGTCGAGTTTATTTAACTTGGAACTTATTTAAATGGTTTTTAGAGTGAAATTGTTGAGTTTTTTTTAACTTGGAACTTTTTTTTATGGTTTTTATAGTGAAATTGTTGAGTTTTTCTAACTTGGAACTTATTTAAATGGATTCTACAATTAAATTGTTGAGTTTTTTTAACTTGGAACTTTATTTTATGGTATTTAGAGTGAAATTGAAGAGTTTATTAACTTGGAAATGTTTTATGGTTTTTATAGTGAATTTGTTGAGTTTTTTAAATTGGAAATGTTTTATGGTTTTTATAGTGAATTTGTTGAGTTTTTTAACTTGGAAATTTTTTATGGATTTGTGAAATTATTGAGTTTTTTTAACTTGGAACTTTTTTTTATGGTTTTTATAGTGAAATTGTTGTGTTTTCTAATTTGGAACTGATTTAAATGGTTTTTATAGTTAAATATTTGGGTTTATTTTCACTTGGAACTTTTTTTTTATGGTTTTTATAGTGAAATTGTTGAGTTTTTTTTTTTTAAATTGGAACTTTTTTTTAATGATTTTTATTGTGAAATTGTTGAGTTTTTTTAAATTGGAACTTATATAAATGGTTTTAATAGTGAAATTGTTGAGTTTTTTTAACTTGGATCTTTTTTATGGTTTTTATAGTGAATTTGATGAGTTTTTTAACTTGGAACTTTATTTTATGGTATTTATAGTAAAATTGTAGAGTTTTTGTGCTTGGAAATATTTTATGGTTTTTATAGTGAATTTGTTGAGTTTTTTGACTTGGAGATTTTATATGGATTAGTGAAATTGTTGAGTTTTTTTAACTTGGAACTTATTTAAATGGTTTTTAGAGTGAAATTGTTGTGTTTTTTAACTTGGAACTTTATTTTATGGTATATATCGTGAAATTGAAGAGTTTTTTAACTTGGAAATATTTTATGGTTTTTATAGTGAATTTGGTGTCTTTTTTAACTCAGAGATTTTTTTTGGATATTATAGTGAAAATGTTGAGGTTTTTTAATTTGGAATTTTTTTTATGGTTTTTATAGTGAAATTGTTGAGTTTTCTAACCTGGAACTTATTTAAATGGTTTTTACCGTGAAATTGTCGAGTTTATTTAACTTGGAACTTATTTAAATGGTTTTTAGAGTGCAATTGTTGAGTTTTTTTTAACTTGGAATTTTTTTAATGGTTTTTATAGTGAAATTGTTGAGTTTTTCTAACTTGGAACTTATTTAAATGGATTCTACAGTGAAATTGTTGAGTTTTTTAACTTGGAACTTTATTTTATGGTATTTAGAGTGAAATTGAAGAGTTTATTAACTTGGAAATGTTTTATGGTTTTTATAGTGAATTTGTTGAGTTTTTTAAATTGGAAATGTTTTATGGTTTTTATAGTGAATTTGTTGAGTTTTTTAACTTGGAAATTTTTTATGGATTTGTGAAATTATTGAGTTTTTTTAACTTGGAACTTTTTTTATGGTTTTTATAGTGAAATTGTTGTGTTTTCTAATTTGGAACTGGTTTAAATGGTTTTTATAGTTAAATATTTGAGTTTTTTTTCACTTGGAACTTTTTTTTATGGTTTTTATAGTGAAATTGTTGAGTTTTTTTAACTTGGAACTTTTTTTTATGATATTTATTGTGAAATTGTTGAGTTTTTTTAACTTAGAACTTATTTAAATGGGTTTAATAGTGAAATTGTTGAGTTTTTTTTAACTTGGATCTTTTTTATGGTTTTTATAGTGAATTTGTTGAGTTTTTTAACTTGGAACTTTATTTTATGGTATTTATAGTAAAATTGTAGAGTTTTTTAGCTTGGAAATATTTTATGGTTTTTATAGTGAATTTGTTGAGGTTTTTGACTTGGAGATTTTTTATGGATTAGTGAAATTGTTGAGTTTTTTAACTTGGAACTTATTTAAATGGTTTTTAGAGTGAAATTGTTGTGTTTTTTAACTTGGAACTTTATTTTATGGTATTTATAGTGAAATTGAAGAGTTTTTTAACTTGGAAATATTTTATGGTTTTTATAGTGAATTTGTTGTGTTTTTTAACTTGGCAATTTTTTATGGATTTGTGAAATTATTGAGTTTTTTTAACTTGGATATTTTTTTATGGTTTTTATAGTGAAATTGTTGTGTTTTTTAACTCAGAGATATTTTTTGGATATTATAGTGAAAATGTTGAGGTTTTTTAACATGGAATTTTTTTTATGGTTTTTATAGTGAAATTGTTGAGTTTTCTAACCTGGAACTTATTTAAATGGTTTTTACAGTGAAATTGTCGAGTTTATTTAACTTGGAACTTATTTAAATGGTTTTTAGAGTGCAATTGTTGAGTTTTTTTTAACTTGGAACTTTTTTTATGGTTTTTATAGTGAAATTGTTGAGTTTTTCTAACTTGGAACTTATTTAAATGGATTCTACAATGAAATTGTTGAGTTTTTTAACTTGGAACTTTATTTTATGGTATTTAGAGTGAAATTGAAGAGTTTATTAACTTGGAAATGTTTTATGGTTTTTATAGTGAATTTGTTGAGTTTTTTAAATTGGAAATGTTTTATGGTTTTTATAGTGAATTTGTTGAGTTTTTTAACTTGGAAATTTTTTATGGATTTGTGAAATATTGAGTTTTTTTAACTTGGAACTTTTTTTATGGTTTTTATAGTGAAATTGTTGTGTTTTCTAATTTGGAACTGGTTTAAATGGTTTTTATAGTTAAATATTTGAGTTTTTTTTCACTTGGAACTTTTTTTTATGGTTTTTATAGTGAAATTGTTGAGTTTTTTTAACTTGGAACTTTTTTTTTATGATATTTATTGTGAAATTGTTGAGTTTTTTTAACTTAGAACTTATTTAAATGGGTTTAATAGTGAAATTGTTGAGTTTTTTTTAACTTGGATCTTTTTTATGGTTTTTATAGTGAATTTGTTGAGTTTTTTAACTTGGAACTTTATTTTATGGTATTTATAGTAAAATTGTAGAGTTTTTTAGCTTGGAAATATTTTATGGTTTTTATAGTGAATTTGTTGAGTTTTTTGACTTGGAGATTTTTTATGGATTAGTGAAATTGTTGAGTTTTTTAACTTGGAACTTATTTAAATGGTTTTTAGAGTGAAATTGTTGTGTTTTTTAACTTGGAACTTTATTTTATGGTATTTATAGTGAAATTGAAGAGTTTTTTAACTTGGAAATATTTTATGGTTTTTATAGTGAATTTTTGTGTTTTTTAACTTGGCAATTTCTTATGGATTTGTGAAATTATTGAGTTTTTTTAACTTGGATCTTGTTTTTATGGTTTTTATAGTGAAATTGTTGTGTTTTTTAACTCAGAGATATTTTTTGGATATTATAGTGAAAATGTTGAGGTTTTTTAACTTGGAACTTTTTTTTATGGTTTTTATAGTGAAATTGTTGAGTTTTCTAACCTGGAACTTATTTAAATGGTTTTTACAGTGAAATTGTCGAGTTTATTTAACTTGGAACTTATTTAAATGGTTTTTAGAGTGAAATTGTTGAGTTTTTTTTAACTTGGAACTTTTTTTTATGGTTTTTATAGTGAAATTGTTGAGTTTTTCTAACTTGGAACTTATTTAAATGGATTCTACAATGAAATTGTTGAGTTTTTTTAACTTGGAACTTTATTTTATGGTATTTAGAGTGAAATTGAAGAGTTTATTAACTTGGAAATGTTTTATGGTTTTTATAGTGAATTTGTTGAGTTTTTTAAATTGGAAATGTTTTATGGTTTTTATAGTGAATTTGTTGAGTTTTTTAACTTGGAAATTTTTTATGGATTTGTGAAATTTTTGAGTTTTTTTAACTTGGAACTTTTTTTATGGTTTTTATAGTGAAATTGTTGTGTTTTCTAATTTGGAACTGGTTTAAATGGTTTTTATAGTTAAATATTTGAGTTTTTTTTCACTTGGAACTTTTTTTAATGGTTTTTATAGTGAAATTGTTGAGTTTTTTTAACTTGGAACTTTTTTTTTATGATATTTATTGTGAAATTGTTGAGTTTTTTTAACTTAGAACTTATTTAAATGGGTTTAATAGTGAAATTGTTGAGTTTTTTTTAACTTGGATCTTTTTTATGGTTTTTATAGTGAATTTGTTGAGTTTTTTAACTTGGAACTTTATTTTATGGTATTTATAGTAAAATTGTAGAGTTTTTTAGCTTGGAAATATTTTATGGTTTTTATAGTGAATTTGTTGAGGTTTTTGACTTGGAGATTTTTTATGGATTAGTGAAATTGTTGAGTTTTTTAACTTGGAACTTATTTAAATGGTTTTTAGAGTGAAATTGTTGTTTTTTTTAACTTGGAACTTTATTTTATGGTATTTATAGTGAAATTGAAGAGTTTTTTAACTTGGAAATATTTTATGGTTTTTATAGTGAATTTGTTGTGTTTTTTAACTTGGCAATTTCTTATGGATTTGTGAAATTATTGAGTTTTTTTAACTTGGATCTTGTTTTTATGGTTTTTATAGTGAAATTGTTGTGTTTTTTAACTCAGAGATATTTTTTGGATATTATAGTGAAAATGTTGAGGTTTTTTAACTTGGAACTTTTTTTATGGTTTTTATAGTGAAATTGTTGAGTTTTCTAACCTGGAACTTATTTAAATGGTTTTTACAGTGAAATTGTCGAGTTTATTTAACTTGGAACTTATTTAAATGGTTTTTAGAGTGAAATTGTTGAGTTTTTTTTAACTTGGAACTTTTTTTTATGGTTTTTATAGTGAAATTGTTGAGTTTTTCTAACTTGGAACTTATTTAAATGGATTCTACAATGAAATTGTTGAGTTTTTTTAACTTGGAACTTTATTTTATGGTATTTAGAGTGAAATTGAAGAGTTTATTAACTTGGAAATGTTTTATGGTTTTTATAGTGAATTTGTTGAGTTTTTTAAATTGGAAATGTTTTATGGTTTTTATAGTGAATTTGTTGAGTTTTTTAACTTGGAAATTTTTTATGGATTTGTGAAATTATTGAGTTTTTTTAACTTGGAACTTTTTTTTTATGGTTTTTATAGTGAAATTGTTGTGTTTTCTAATTTGGAACTGATTTAAATGGTTTTTATAGTTAAATATTTGAGTTTATTTTCACTTGGAACTTTTTTTTATGGTTTTTATAGTGAAATTGTTGAGTTTTTTTATAAATTGGAACTTTTTTTTAATGATTTTTATTGTGAAATTGTTGAGTTTTTTTAAATTGGAACTTATATAAATGGTTTTAATAGTGAAATTGTTGAGTTTTTTAACTTGGATCTTTTTTATGGTTTTTATAGTGAATTTGATGAGTTTTTTAACTTGGAACTTTATTTTATGGTATTTATAGTAAAATTGTAGAGTTTTTGTGCTTGGAAATATTTTATGGTTTTTATAGTGAATTTGTTGAGTTTTTTGACTTGGAGATTTTATATGGATTAGTGAAATTGTTGAGTTTTTTTAACTTGGAACTTATTTAAATGGTTTTTAGAGTGAAATTGTTGTGTTTTTTAACTTGGAACTTTATTTTATGGTATATATCGTGAAATTGAAGAGTTTTTTAACTTGGAAATATTTTATGGTTTTTATAGTGAATTTGGTGTCTTTTTTAACTCAGAGATTTTTTTTGGATATTATAGTGAAAATGTTGAGGTTTTTTAATTTGGAATTTTTTTTATGGTTTTTATAGTGAAATTGTTGAGTTTTCTAACCTTGAACTTATTTAAATGGTTTTTACAGTGAAATTGTCGAGTTTATTTAACTTGGAACTTATTTAAATGGTTTTTAGAGTGCAATTGTTGAGTTTTTTTTAACTTGGAATTTTTTTTATGGTTTTTATAGTGAAATTGTTGAGTTTTTCTAACTTGGAACTTATTTAAATGGATTCTACAATGAAATTGTTGAGTTTTTTAACTTGGAACTTTATTTTATGGTATTTAGAGTGAAATTGAAGAGTTTATTAACTTGGAAATGTTTTATGGTTTTTATAGTGAATTTGTTGAGTTTTTTAAATTGGAAATGTTTTATGGTTTTTATAGTGAATTTGTTGAGTTTTTTAACTTGGAAATTTTTTATGGATTTGTGAAATTATTGAGTTTTTTTAACTTGGAACTTTTTTTATGGTTTTTATAGTGAAATTGTTGTGTTTTCTAATTTGGAACTGGTTTAAATGGTTTTTATAGTTAAATATTTGAGTTTTTTTCACTTGGAACTTTTTTTTATGGTTTTTATAGTGAAATTGTTGAGTTTTTTTAACTTGGAACTTTTTTTTTATGATATTTATTGTGAAATTGTTGAGTTTTTTTAACTTAGAACTTATTTAAATGGGTTTAATAGTGAAATTGTTGAGTTTTTTTTAACTTGGATCTTTTTTATGGTTTTTATAGTGAATTTGTTGAGTTTTTTAACTTGGAACTTTATTTTATGGTATTTATAGTAAAATTGTAGAGTTTTTTAGCTTGGAAATATTTTATGGTTTTTATAGTGAATTTGTTGAGTTTTTTGACTTGGAGATTTTTTATGGATTAGTGAAATTGTTGAGTTTTTTAACTTGGAACTTATTTAAATGGTTTTTAGAGTGAAATTGTTGTGTTTTTTAACTTGGAACTTTATTTTATGGTATTTATAGTGAAATTGAAGAGTTTTTTAACTTGGAAATATTTTATGGTTTTTATAGTGAATTTGTTGTGTTTTTTAACTTGGCAATTTCTTATGGATTTGTGAAATTATTGAGTTTTTTTAACTTGGATCTTGTTTTTATGGTTTTTATAGTGAAATTGTTGTGTTTTTTAACTCAGAGATATTTTTTGGATATTATAGTGAAAATGTTGAGGTTTTTTAACTTGGAACTTTTTTTATGGTTTTTATAGTGAAATTGTTGAGTTTTCTAACCTGGAACTTATTTAAATGGTTTTTACAGTGAAATTGTCGAGTTTATTTAACTTGGAACTTATTTAAATGGTTTTTAGAGTGAAATTGTTGAGTTTTTTTTAACTTGGAACTTTTTTTTATGGTTTTTATAGTGAAATTGTTGAGTTTTTCTAACTTGGAACTTATTTAAATGGATTCTACAATGAAATTGTTGAGTTTTTTTAACTTGGAACTTTATTTTATGGTATTTAGAGTGAAATTGAAGAGTTTATTAACTTGGAAATGTTTTATGGTTTTTATAGTGAATTTGTTGAGTTTTTTAAATTGGAAATGTTTTATGGTTTTTATAGTGAATTTGTTGAGTTTTTTAACTTGGAAATTTTTTATGGATTTGTGAAATTTTTGAGTTTTTTTAACTTGGAACTTTTTTTATGGTTTTTATAGTGAAATTGTTGTGTTTTCTAATTTGGAACTGGTTTAAATGGTTTTTATAGTTAAATATTTGAGTTTTTTTTCACTTGGAACTTTTTTTAATGGTTTTTATAGTGAAATTGTTGAGTTTTTTTAACTTGGAACTTTTTTTTTATGATATTTATTGTGAAATTGTTGAGTTTTTTTAACTTAGAACTTATTTAAATGGGTTTAATAGTGAAATTGTTGAGTTTTTTTTAACTTGGATCTTTTTTATGGTTTTTATAGTGAATTTGTTGAGTTTTTTAACTTGGAACTTTATTTTATGGTATTTATAGTAAAATTGTAGAGTTTTTTAGCTTGGAAATATTTTATGGTTTTTATAGTGAATTTGTTGAGGTTTTTGACTTGGAGATTTTTTATGGATTAGTGAAATTGTTGAGTTTTTTAACTTGGAACTTATTTAAATGGTTTTTAGAGTGAAATTGTTGTTTTTTTTAACTTGGAACTTTATTTTATGGTATTTATAGTGAAATTGAAGAGTTTTTTAACTTGGAAATATTTTATGGTTTTTATAGTGAATTTGTTGTGTTTTTTAGCTTGGCAATTTTTTATGGATTTGTGAAATTATTGAGTTTTTTTAACTTGGATCTTTTTTTTATGGTTTTTATAGTGAAATTGTTGTGTTTTTTAACTCAGAGATATTTTTTGGATATTATAGTAAAAATGTTGAGGTTTTTTAACTTGGAACTTTTTTTATAGTTTTTATAGTGAAATTGTTGAGTTTTCTAACCTGGAACTTATTTAAATGGTTTTTACAGTGAAATTGTCGAGTTTATTTAACTTGGAACTTATTTAAATGGTTTTTAGAGTGAAATTGTTGAGTTTTTTTTAACTTGGAACTTTTTTTTATGGTTTTTATAGTGAAATTGTTGAGTTTTTCTAACTTGGAACTTATTTAAATGGATTCTACAATGAAATTGTTGAGTTTTTTTAACTTGGAACTTTATTTTATGGTATTTAGAGTGAAATTGAAGAGTTTATTAACTTGGAAATGTTTTATGGGTTTTATAGTGAATTTGTTGAGTTTTTTAAATTGGAAATGTTTTATGGTTTTTATAGTGAATTTGTTGAGTTTTTTAACTTGGAAATTTTTTATGGATTTGTGAAATTATTGAGTTTTTTTAACTTGGAACTTTTTTTTATGGTTTTTATAGTGAAATTGTTGTGTTTTCTAATTTGGAACTGATTTAAATGGTTTTTATAGTTAAATATTTGAGTTTATTTTCACTTGGAACTTTTTTTTATGGTTTTTATAGTGAAATTGTTGAGTTTTTTTATAAATTGGAACTTTTTTTTAATGATTTTTATTGTGAAATTGTTGAGTTTTTTTAAATTGGAACTTATATAAATGGTTTTAATAGTGAAATTGTTGAGTTTTTTAACTTGGATCTTTTTTATGGTTTTTATAGTGAATTTGATGAGTTTTTTAACTTGGAACTTTATTTTATGGTATTTATAGTAAAATTGTAGAGTTTTTGTGCTTGGAAATATTTTATGGTTTTTATAGTGAATTTGTTGAGTTTTTTGACTTGGAGATTTTATATGGATTAGTGAAATTGTTGAGTTTTTTTAACTTGGAACTTATTTAAATGGTTTTTAGAGTGAAATTGTTGTGTTTTTTAACTTGGAACTTTATTTTATGGTATATATCGTGAAATTGAAGAGTTTTTTAACCCTGAAATATTTTATGGTTTTTATAGTGAATTTGGTGTCTTTTTTAACTCAGAGATTTTTTTTGGATATTATAGTGAAAATGTTGAGGTTTTTTAATTTGGAATTTTTTTTATGGTTTTTATAGTGAAATTGTTGAGTTTTCTAACCTGGAACTTATTTAAATGGTTTTTACAGTGAAATTGTCGAGTTTATTTAACTTGGAACTTATTTAAATGGTTTTTAGAGTGCAATTGTTGAGTTTTTTTTAACTTGGAATTTTTTTTATGGTTTTTATAGTGAAATTGTTGAGTTTTTCTAACTTGGAACTTATTTAAATGGATTCTACAATGAAATTGTTGAGTTTTTTAACTTGGAACTTTATTTTATGGTATTTAGAGTGAAATTGAAGAGTTTATTAACTTGGAAATGTTTTATGGTTTTTATAGTGAATTTGTTGAGTTTTTTAAATTGGAAATGTTTTATGGTTTTTATAGTGAATTTGTTGAGTTTTTTAACTTGGAAATTTTTTATGGATTTGTGAAATTATTGAGTTTTTTTAACTTGGAACTTTTTTTATGGTTTTTATAGTGAAATTGTTGTGTTTTCTAATTTGGAACTGGTTTAAATGGTTTTTATAGTTAAATATTTGAGTTTTTTTCACTTGGAACTTTTTTTTATGGTTTTTATAGTGAAATTGTTGAGTTTTTTTAACTTGGAACTTTTTTTTTATGATATTTATTGTGAAATTGTTGAGTTTTTTTAACTTAGAACTTATTTAAATGGGTTTAATAGTGAAATTGTTGAGTTTTTTTTAACTTGGATCTTTTTTATGGTTTTTATAGTGAATTTGTTGAGTTTTTTAACTTGGAACTTTATTTTATGGTATTTATAGTAAAATTGTAGAGTTTTTTAGCTTGGAAATATTTTATGGTTTTTATAGTGAATTTGTTGAGTTTTTTGACTTGGAGATTTTTTATGGATTAGTGAAATTGTTGAGTTTTTTAACTTGGAACTTATTTAAATGGTTTTTAGAGTGAAATTGTTGTGTTTTTTAACTTGGAACTTTATTTTATGGTATTTATAGTGAAATTGAAGAGTTTTTTAACTTGGAAATATTTTATGGTTTTTATAGTGAATTTGTTGTGTTTTTTAACTTGGCAATTTCTTATGGATTTGTGAAATTATTGAGTTTTTTTAACTTGGATCTTGTTTTTATGGTTTTTATAGTGAAATTGTTGTGTTTTTTAACTCAGAGATATTTTTTGGATATTATAGTGAAAATGTTGAGGTTTTTTAACTTGGAACTTTTTTTATGGTTTTTATAGTGAAATTGTTGAGTTTTCTAACCTGGAACTTATTTAAATGGTTTTTACAGTGAAATTGTCGAGTTTATTTAACTTGGAACTTATTTAAATGGTTTTTAGAGTGAAATTGTTGAGTTTTTTTTAACTTGGAACTTTTTTTTATGGTTTTTATAGTGAAATTGTTGAGTTTTTCTAACTTGGAACTTATTTAAATGGATTCTACAATGAAATTGTTGAGTTTTTTTAACTTGGAACTTTATTTTATGGTATTTAGAGTGAAATTGAAGAGTTTATTAACTTGGAAATGTTTTATGGTTTTTATAGTGAATTTGTTGAGTTTTTTAAATTGGAAATGTTTTATGGTTTTTATAGTGAATTTGTTGAGTTTTTTAACTTGGAAATTTTTTATGGATTTGTGAAATTTTTGAGTTTTTTTAACTTGGAACTTTTTTTATGGTTTTTATAGTGAAATTGTTGTGTTTTCTAATTTGGAACTGGTTTAAATGGTTTTTATAGTTAAATATTTGAGTTTTTTTTCACTTGGAACTTTTTTTAATGGTTTTTATAGTGAAATTGTTGAGTTTTTTTAACTTGGAACTTTTTTTTTATGATATTTATTGTGAAATTGTTGAGTTTTTTTAACTTAGAACTTATTTAAATGGGTTTAATAGTGAAATTGTTGAGTTTTTTTTAACTTGGATCTTTTTTATGGTTTTTATAGTGAATTTGTTGAGTTTTTTAACTTGGAACTTTATTTTATGGTATTTATAGTAAAATTGTAGAGTTTTTTAGCTTGGAAATATTTTATGGTTTTTATAGTGAATTTGTTGAGGTTTTTGACTTGGAGATTTTTTATGGATTAGTGAAATTGTTGAGTTTTTTAACTTGGAACTTATTTAAATGGTTTTTAGAGTGAAATTGTTGTTTTTTTTAACTTGGAACTTTATTTTATGGTATTTATAGTGAAATTGAAGAGTTTTTTAACTTGGAAATATTTTATGGTTTTTATAGTGAATTTGTTGTGTTTTTTAGCTTGGCAATTTTTTATGGATTTGTGAAATTATTGAGTTTTTTTAACTTGGATCTTTTTTTTATGGTTTTTATAGTGAAATTGTTGTGTTTTTTAACTCAGAGATATTTTTTGGATATTATAGTAAAAATGTTGAGGTTTTTTAACTTGGAACTTTTTTTATAGTTTTTATAGTGAAATTGTTGAGTTTTCTAACCTGGAACTTATTTAAATGGTTTTTACAGTGAAATTGTCGAGTTTATTTAACTTGGAACTTATTTAAATGGTTTTTAGAGTGAAATTGTTGAGTTTTTTTTAACTTGGAACTTTTTTTTATGGTTTTTATAGTGAAATTGTTGAGTTTTTCTAACTTGGAACTTATTTAAATGGATTCTACAATGAAATTGTTGAGTTTTTTTAACTTGGAACTTTATTTTATGGTATTTAGAGTGAAATTGAAGAGTTTATTAACTTGGAAATGTTTTATGGGTTTTATAGTGAATTTGTTGAGTTTTTTAAATTGGAAATGTTTTATGGTTTTTATAGTGAATTTGTTGAGTTTTTTAACTTGGAAATTTTTTATGGATTTGTGAAATTATTGAGTTTTTTTAACTTGGAACTTTTTTTTATGGTTTTTATAGTGAAATTGTTGTGTTTTCTAATTTGGAACTGATTTAAATGGTTTTTATAGTTAAATATTTGAGTTTATTTTCACTTGGAACTTTTTTTTATGGTTTTTATAGTGAAATTGTTGAGTTTTTTTATAAATTGGAACTTTTTTTTAATGATTTTTATTGTGAAATTGTTGAGTTTTTTTAAATTGGAACTTATATAAATGGTTTTAATAGTGAAATTGTTGAGTTTTTTAACTTGGATCTTTTTTATGGTTTTTATAGTGAATTTGATGAGTTTTTTAACTTGGAACTTTATTTTATGGTATTTATAGTAAAATTGTAGAGTTTTTGTGCTTGGAAATATTTTATGGTTTTTATAGTGAATTTGTTGAGTTTTTTGACTTGGAGATTTTATATGGATTAGTGAAATTGTTGAGTTTTTTTAACTTGGAACTTATTTAAATGGTTTTTAGAGTGAAATTGTTGTGTTTTTTAACTTGGAACTTTATTTTATGGTATATATCGTGAAATTGAAGAGTTTTTTAACTTGGAAATATTTTATGGTTTTTATAGTGAATTTGGTGTGTTTTTTAACTTGGCAATTTTTTATGGATTTGTGAAATTATTGAGTTTTTTTAACTTGGATCTTTTTTTTATTGTTTTTATAGTGAAATTGTTGTGTTTTTTAACTCAGAGATATTTTTTGGATATTATAGTAAAAATGTTGAGGTTTTTTAACTTGGAACTTTTTTTATAGTTTTTATAGTGAAATTGTTGAGTTTTCTAACCTGGAACTTATTTAAATGGTTTTTACAGTGAAATTGTCGAGTTTATTTAACTTGGAACTTATTTAAATGGTTTTTAGAGTGAAATTGTTGAGTTTTTTTTAACTTGGAACTTTTTTTTATGGTTTTTATAGTGAAATTGTTGAGTTTTTCTAACTTGGAACTTATTTAAATGGATTCTACAATGAAATTGTTGAGTTTTTTTAACTTGGAACTTTATTTTATGGTATTTAGTGTGAAATTGAAGAGTTTATTAACTTGGAAATGTTTTATGGTTTTTATAGTGAATTTGTTGAGTTTTTTAAATTGGAAATGTTTTATGGTTTTTATAGTGAATTTGTTGAGTTTTTTAACTTGGAAATTTTTTATGGATTTGTGAAATTATTGAGTTTTTTTAACTTGGAACTTTTTTTATGGTTTTTATAGTGAAATTGTTGTGTTTTCTAATTTGGAACTGATTTAAATGGTTTTTATAGTTAAATATTTGAGTTTATTTTCACTTGGAACTTTTTTTTATGGTTTTTATAGTGAAATTGTTGAGTTTTTTTATAAATTGGAACTTTTTTTTAATGATTTTTATTGTGAAATTGTTGAGTTTTTTTAAATTGGAACTTATATAAATGGTTTTAATAGTGAAATTGTTGAGTTTTTTAACTTGGATCTTTTTTATGGTTTTTATAGTGAATTTGATGAGTTTTTTAACTTGGAACTTTATTTTATGGTATTTATAGTAAAATTGTAGAGTTTTTGTGCTTGGAAATATTTTATGGTTTTTATAGTGAATTTGTTGAGTTTTTTGACTTGGAGATTTTATATGGATTAGTGAAATTGTTGAGTTTTTTTAACTTGGAACTTATTTAAATGGTTTTTAGAGTGAAATTGTTGTGTTTTTTAACTTGGAACTTTATTTTATGGTATATATCGTGAAATTGAAGAGTTTTTTAACTTGGAAATATTTTATGGTTTTTATAGTGAATTTGGTGTCTTTTTTAACTCAGAGATTTTTTTTGGATATTATAGTGAAAATGTTGAGGTTTTTTAATTTGGAATTTTTTTTATGGTTTTTATAGTGAAATTGTTGAGTTTTCTAACCTGGAACTTATTTAAATGGTTTTTACAGTGAAATTGTCGAGTTTATTTAACTTGGAACTTATTTAAATGGTTTTTAGAGTGCAATTGTTGAGTTTTTTTTAACTTGGAATTTTTTTTATGGTTTTTATAGTGAAATTGTTGAGTTTTTCTAACTTGGAACTTATTTAAATGGATTCTACAATGAAATTGTTGAGTTTTTTAACTTGGAACTTTATTTTATGGTATTTAGAGTGAAATTGAAGAGTTTATTAACTTGGAAATGTTTTATGGTTTTTATAGTGAATTTGTTGAGTTTTTTAAATTGGAAATGTTTTATGGTTTTTATAGTGAATTTGTTGAGTTTTTTAACTTGGAAATTTTTTATGGATTTGTGAAATTATTGAGTTTTTTTAACTTGGAACTTTTTTTATGGTTTTTATAGTGAAATTGTTGTGTTTTCTAATTTGGAACTGGTTTAAATGGTTTTTATAGTTAAATATTTGAGTTTTTTTCACTTGGAACTTTTTTTATGGTTTTTATAGTGAAATTGTTGAGTTTTTTTAACTTGGAACTTTTTTTTTATGATATTTATTGTGAAATTGTTGAGTTTTTTTAACTTAGAACTTATTTAAATGGGTTTAATAGTGAAATTGTTGAGTTTTTTTTTAACTTGGATCTTTTTTATGGTTTTTATAGTGAATTTGTTGAGTTTTTTAACTTGGAACTTTATTTTATGGTATTTATAGTAAAATTGTAGAGTTTTTTAGCTTGGAAATATTTTATGGTTTTTATAGTGAATTTGTTGAGTTTTTTGACTTGGAGATTTTTTATGGATTAGTGAAATTGTTGAGTTTTTTAACTTGGAACTTATTTAAATGGTTTTTAGAGTGAAATTGTTGTGTTTTTTAACTTGGAACTTTATTTTATGGTATTTATAGTGAAATTGAAGAGTTTTTTAACTTGGAAATATTTTATGGTTTTTATAGTGAATTTGTTGTGTTTTTTAACTTGGCAATTTTTTATGGATTTGTGAAATTATTGAGTTTTTTTAACTTGGATCTTTTTTTTATGGTTTTTATAGTGAAATTGTTGTGTTTTTTAACTCAGAGATATTTTTTGGATATTATAGTAAAAATGTTGAGGTTTTTTAACTTGGAACTTTTTTTATAGTTTTTATAGTGAAATTGTTGAGTTTTCTAACCTGGAACTTATTTAAATGGTTTTTACAGTGAAATTGTCGAGTTTATTTAACTTGGAACTTATTTAAATGGTTTTTAGAGTGAAATTGTTGAGTTTTTTTTAACTTGGAACTTTTTTTTATGGTTTTTACAGTGAAATTGTTGAGTTTTTCTAACTTGGAACTTATTTAAATGGATTCTACAATGAAATTGTTGAGTTTTTTTAACTTGGAACTTTATTTTATGGTATTTAGAGTGAAATTGAAGAGTTTATTAACTTGGAAATGTTTTATGGTTTTTATAGTGAATTTGTTGAGTTTTTTAAATTGGAAATGTTTTATGGTTTTTATAGTGAATTTGTTGAGTTTTTTAACTTGGAAATTTTTTATGGATTTGTGAAATTATTGAGTTTTTTTAACTTGGAACTTTTTTTATGGTTTTTATAGTGAAATTGTTGTGTTTTCTAATTTGGAACTGGTTTAAATGGTTTTTATAGTTAAATATTTGAGTTTTTTTTCACTTGGAACTTTTTTTTATGGTTTTTATAGTGAAATTGTTGAGTTTTTTTAACTTGGAACTTTTTTTTTATGATATTTATTGTGAAATTGTTGAGTTTTTTTAACTTAGAACTTATTTAAATGGGTTTAATAGTGAAATTGTTGAGTTTTTTTTAACTTGGATCTTTTTTATGGTTTTTATAGTGAATTTGTTGAGTTTTTTAACTTGGAACTTTATTTTATGGTATTTATAGTAAAATTGTAGAGTTTTTTAGCTTGGAAATATTTTATGGTTTTTATAGTGAATTTGTTGAGGTTTTTGACTTGGAGATTTTTTATGGATTAGTGAAATTGTTGAGTTTTTTAACTTGGAACTTATTTAAATGGTTTTTAGAGTGAAATTGTTGTGTTTTTTAACTTGGAACTTTATTTTATGGTATTTATAGTGAAATTGAAGAGTTTTTTAACTTGGAAATATTTTATGGTTTTTATAGTGAATTTGTTGTGTTTTTTAACTTGGCAATTTTTTATGGATTTGTGAAATTATTGAGTTTTTTTAACTTGGATCTTTTTTTTATGGTTTTTATAGTGAAATTGTTGTGTTTTTTAACTCAGAGATATTTTTTGGATATTATAGTAAAAATGTTGAGGTTTTTTAACTTGGAACTTTTTTTATAGTTTTTATAGTGAAATTGTTGAGTTTTCTAACCTGGAACTTATTTAAATGGTTTTTACAGTGAAATTGTCGAGTTTATTTAACTTGGAACTTATTTAAATGGTTTTTAGAGTGAAATTGTTGAGTTTTTTTTAACTTGGAACTTTTTTTTATGGTTTTTATAGTGAAATTGTTGAGTTTTTCTAACTTGGAACTTATTTAAATGGATTCTACAATGAAATTGTTGAGTTTTTTTAACTTGGAACTTTATTTTATGGTATTTAGTGTGAAATTGAAGAGTTTATTAACTTGGAAATGTTTTATGGTTTTTATAGTGAATTTGTTGAGTTTTTTAAATTGGAAATGTTTTATGGTTTTTATAGTGAATTTGTTGAGTTTTTTAACTTGGATTTTTTTATGGATTTGTGAAATTATTGAGTTTTTTTAACTTGGAACTTTTTTTATGGTTTTTATAGTGAAATTGTTGTGTTTTCTAATTTGGAACTGGTTTAAATGGTTTTTATAGTTAAATATTTGAGTTTTTTTTCACTTGGAACTTTTTTTTATGGTTTTTATAGTGAAATTGTTGAGTTTTTTTAACTTGGAACTTTTTTTTTATGATATTTATTGTGAAATTGTTGAGTTTTTTTAACTTAGAACTTATTTAAATGGGTTTAATAGTGAAATTGTTGAGTTTTTTTTAACTTGGATCTTTTTTATGGTTTTTATAGTGAATTTGTTGAGTTTTTTAACTTGGAACTTTATTTTATGGTATTTATAGTAAAATTGTAGAGTTTTTTAGCTTGGAAATATTTTATGGTTTTTATAGTGAATTTGTTGGGGTTTTTGACTTGGAGATTTTTTATGGATTAGTGAAATTGTTGAGTTTTTTAACTTGGAACTTATTTAAATGGTTTTTAGAGTGAAATTGTTGTGTTTTTTAACTTGGAACTTTATTTTATGGTATTTATAGTGAAATTGAAGAGTTTTTTAACTTGGAAATATTTTATGGTTTTTATAGTGAATTTGTTGTGTTTTTTAACTTGGCAATTTTTTATGGATTTGTGAAATTATTGAGTTTTTTTAACTTGGATCTTTTTTTTATGGTTTTTATAGTGAAATTGTTGTGTTTTTTAACTCAGAGATATTTTTTGGATATTATAGTAAAAATGTTGAGGTTTTTTAACTTGGAACTTTTTTTATAGTTTTTATAGTGAAATTGTTGAGTTTTCTAACCTGGAACTTATTTAAATGGTTTTTACAGTGAAATTGTCGAGTTTATTTAACTTGGAACTTATTTAAATGGTTTTTAGAGTGAAATTGTTGAGTTTTTTTTAACTTGGAACTTTTTTTTATGGTTTTTATAGTGAAATTGTTGAGTTTTTCTAACTTGGAACTTATTTAAATGGATTCTACAATGAAATTGTTGAGTTTTTTTAACTTGGAACTTTATTTTATGGTATTTAGTGTGAAATTGAAGAGTTTATTAACTTGGAAATGTTTTATGGTTTTTATAGTGAATTTGTTGAGTTTTTTAAATTGGAAATGTTTTATGGTTTTTATAGTGAATTTGTTGAGTTTTTTAACTTGGAAATTTTTTATGGATTTGTGAAATTATTGAGTTTTTTTAACTTGGAACTTTTTTTTTATGGTTTTTATAGTGAAATTGTTGTGTTTTCTAATTTGGAACTGATTTAAATGGTTTTTATAGTTAAATATTTGAGTTTATTTTCACTTGGAACTTTTTTTTATGGTTTTTATAGTGAAATTGTTGAGTTTTTTTTTAAATTGGAACTTTTTTTAATGATTTTTATTGTGAAATTGTTGAGTTTTTTTAAATTGGAACTTATATAAATGGTTTTAATAGTGAAATTGTTGAGTTTTTTTAACTTGGATCTTTTTTATGGTTTTTATAGTGAATTTGATGAGTTTTTTAACTTGGAACTTTATTTTATGGTATTTATAGTAAAATTGTAGAGTTTTTGTGCTTGGAAATATTTTATGGTTTTTATAGTGAATTTGTTGAGTTTTTTGACTTGGAGATTTTATATGGATTAGTGAAATTGTTGAGTTTTTTTAACTTGGAACTTATTTAAATGGTTTTTAGAGTGAAATTGTTGTGTTTTTTAACTTGGAACTTTATTTTATGGTATATATCGTGAAATTGAAGAGTTTTTTAACTTGGAAATATTTTATGGTTTTTATAGTGAATTTGGTGTCTTTTTTAACTCAGAGATTTTTTTTGGATATTATAGTGAAAATGTTGAGGTTTTTTAATTTGGAATTTTTTTTATGGTTTTTATAGTGAAATTGTTGAGTTTTCTAACCTGGAACTTATTTAAATGGTTTTTACAGTGAAATTGTCGAGTTTATTTAACTTGGAACTTATTTAAATGGTTTTTAGAGTGCAATTGTTGAGTTTTTTTTAACTTGGAATTTTTTTTATGGTTTTTATAGTGAAATTGTTGAGTTTTTCTAACTTGGAACTTATTTAAATGGATTCTACAATGAAATTGTTGAGTTTTTTAACTTGGAACTTTATTTTATGGTATTTAGAGTGAAATTGAAGAGTTTATTAACTTGGAAATGTTTTATGGTTTTTATAGTGAATTTGTTGAGTTTTTTAAATTGGAAATGTTTTATGGTTTTTATAGTGAATTTGTTGAGTTTTTTAACTTGGAAATTTTTTATGGATTTGTGAAATTATTGAGTTTTTTTAACTTGGAACTTTTTTTATGGTTTTTATAGTGAAATTGTTGTGTTTTCTAATTTGGAACTGGTTTAAATGGTTTTTATAGTTAAATATTTGAGTTTTTTTCACTTGGAACTTTTTTTATGGTTTTTATAGTGAAATTGTTGAGTTTTTTTAACTTGGAACTTTTTTTTTATGATATTTATTGTGAAATTGTTGAGTTTTTTTAACTTAGAACTTATTTAAATGGGTTTAATAGTGAAATTGTTGAGTTTTTTTTTAACTTGGATCTTTTTTATGGTTTTTATAGTGAATTTGTTGAGTTTTTTAACTTGGAACTTTATTTTATGGTATTTATAGTAAAATTGTAGAGTTTTTTAGCTTGGAAATATTTTATGGTTTTTATAGTGAATTTGTTGAGTTTTTTGACTTGGAGATTTTTTATGGATTAGTGAAATTGTTGAGTTTTTTAACTTGGAACTTATTTAAATGGTTTTTAGAGTGAAATTGTTGTGTTTTTTAACTTGGAACTTTATTTTATGGTATTTATAGTGAAATTGAAGAGTTTTTTAACTTGGAAATATTTTATGGTTTTATAGTGAATTTGTTGTGTTTTTTAACTTGGCAATTTTTTATGGATTTGTGAAATTATTGAGTTTTTTTAACTTGGATCTTTTTTTTATGGTTTTTATAGTGAAATTGTTGTGTTTTTTAACTCAGAGATATTTTTTGGATATTATAGTAAAAATGTTGAGGTTTTTTAACTTGGAACTTTTTTTATAGTTTTTATAGTGAAATTGTTGAGTTTTCTAACCTGGAACTTATTTAAATGGTTTTTACAGTGAAATTGTCGAGTTTATTTAACTTGGAACTTATTTAAATGGTTTTTAGAGTGAAATTGTTGAGTTTTTTTTAACTTGGAACTTTTTTTTATGGTTTTTACAGTGAAATTGTTGAGTTTTTCTAACTTGGAACTTATTTAAATGGATTCTACAATGAAATTGTTGAGTTTTTTTAACTTGGAACTTTATTTTATGGTATTTAGAGTGAAATTGAAGAGTTTATTAACTTGGAAATGTTTTATGGTTTTTATAGTGAATTTGTTGAGTTTTTTAAATTGGAAATGTTTTATGGTTTTTATAGTGAATTTGTTGAGTTTTTTAACTTGGAAATTTTTTATGGATTTGTGAAATTATTGAGTTTTTTTAACTTGGAACTTTTTTTATGGTTTTTATAGTGAAATTGTTGTGTTTTCTAATTTGGAACTGGTTTAAATGGTTTTTATAGTTAAATATTTGAGTTTTTTTTCACTTGGAACTTTTTTTTATGGTTTTTATAGTGAAATTGTTGAGTTTTTTTAACTTGGAACTTTTTTTTTATGATATTTATTGTGAAATTGTTGAGTTTTTTTAACTTAGAACTTATTTAAATGGGTTTAATAGTGAAATTGTTGAGTTTTTTTTAACTTGGATCTTTTTTATGGTTTTTATAGTGAATTTGTTGAGTTTTTTAACTTGGAACTTTATTTTATGGTATTTATAGTAAAATTGTAGAGTTTTTTAGCTTGGAAATATTTTATGGTTTTTATAGTGAATTTGTTGAGGTTTTTGACTTGGAGATTTTTTATGGATTAGTGAAATTGTTGAGTTTTTTAACTTGGAACTTATTTAAATGGTTTTTAGAGTGAAATTGTTGTGTTTTTTAACTTGGAACTTTATTTTATGGTATTTATAGTGAAATTGAAGAGTTTTTTAACTTGGAAATATTTTATGGTTTTTATAGTGAATTTGTTGTGTTTTTTAACTTGGCAATTTTTTATGGATTTGTGAAATTATTGAGTTTTTTTAACTTGGATCTTTTTTTTATGGTTTTTATAGTGAAATTGTTGTGTTTTTTAACTCAGAGATATTTTTTGGATATTATAGTAAAAATGTTGAGGTTTTTTAACTTGGAACTTTTTTTATAGTTTTTATAGTGAAATTGTTGAGTTTTCTAACCTGGAACTTATTTAAATGGTTTTTACAGTGAAATTGTCGAGTTTATTTAACTTGGAACTTATTTAAATGGTTTTTAGAGTGAAATTGTTGAGTTTTTTTTAACTTGGAACTTTTTTTTATGGTTTTTATAGTGAAATTGTTGAGTTTTTCTAACTTGGAACTTATTTAAATGGATTCTACAATGAAATTGTTGAGTTTTTTTAACTTGGAACTTTATTTTATGGTATTTAGTGTGAAATTGAAGAGTTTATTAACTTGGAAATGTTTTATGGTTTTTATAGTGAATTTGTTGAGTTTTTTAAATTGGAAATGTTTTATGGTTTTTATAGTGAATTTGTTGAGTTTTTTAACTTGGAAATTTTTTATGGATTTGTGAAATTATTGAGTTTTTTTAACTTGGAACTTTTTTTTTATGGTTTTTATAGTGAAATTGTTGTGTTTTCTAATTTGGAACTGATTTAAATGGTTTTTATAGTTAAATATTTGAGTTTATTTTCACTTGGAACTTTTTTTTATGGTTTTTATAGTGAAATTGTTGAGTTTTTTTTTAAATTGGAACTTTTTTTAATGATTTTTATTGTGAAATTGTTGAGTTTTTTTAAATTGGAACTTATATAAATGGTTTTAATAGTGAAATTGTTGAGTTTTTTTAACTTGGATCTTTTTTATGGTTTTTATAGTGAATTTGATGAGTTTTTTAACTTGGAACTTTATTTTATGGTATTTATAGTAAAATTGTAGAGTTTTTGTGCTTGGAAATATTTTATGGTTTTTATAGTGAATTTGTTGAGTTTTTTGACTTGGAGATTTTATATGGATTAGTGAAATTGTTGAGTTTTTTTAACTTGGAACTTATTTAAATGGTTTTTAGAGTGAAATTGTTGTGTTTTTTAACTTGGAACTTTATTTTATGGTATATATCGTGAAATTGAAGAGTTTTTTAACTTGGAAATATTTTATGGTTTTTATAGTGAATTTGGTGTCTTTTTTAACTCAGAGATTTTTTTTGGATATTATAGTGAAAATGTTGAGGTTTTTTAATTTGGAATTTTTTTTATGGTTTTTATAGTGAAATTGTTGAGTTTTCTAACCTGGAACTTATTTAAATGGTTTTTACAGTGAAATTGTCGAGTTTATTTAACTTGGAACTTATTTAAATGGTTTTTAGAGTGCAATTGTTGAGTTTTTTTTAACTTGGAATTTTTTTTATGGTTTTTATAGTGAAATTGTTGAGTTTTTCTAACTTGGAACTTATTTAAATGGATTCTACAATGAAATTGTTGAGTTTTTTAACTTGGAACTTTATTTTATGGTATTTAGAGTGAAATTGAAGAGTTTATTAACTTGGAAATGTTTTATGGTTTTTATAGTGAATTTGTTGAGTTTTTTAAATTGGAAATGTTTTATGGTTTTTATAGTGAATTTGTTGAGTTTTTTAACTTGGAAATTTTTTATGGATTTGTGAAATTATTGAGTTTTTTTAACTTGGAACTTTTTTTATGGTTTTTATAGTGAAATTGTTGTGTTTTCTAATTTGGAACTGGTTTAAATGGTTTTTATAGTTAAATATTTGAGTTTTTTTCACTTGGAACTTTTTTTATGGTTTTTATAGTGAAATTGTTGAGTTTTTTTAACTTGGAACTTTTTTTTTATGATATTTATTGTGAAATTGTTGAGTTTTTTTAACTTAGAACTTATTTAAATGGGTTTAATAGTGAAATTGTTGAGTTTTTTTTTAACTTGGATCTTTTTTATGGTTTTTATAGTGAATTTGTTGAGTTTTTTAACTTGGAACTTTATTTTATGGTATTTATAGTAAAATTGTAGAGTTTTTTAGCTTGGAAATATTTTATGGTTTTTATAGTGAATTTGTTGAGTTTTTTGACTTGGAGATTTTTTATGGATTAGTGAAATTGTTGAGTTTTTTAACTTGGAACTTATTTAAATGGTTTTTAGAGTGAAATTGTTGTGTTTTTTAACTTGGAACTTTATTTTATGGTATTTATAGTGAAATTGAAGAGTTTTTTAACTTGGAAATATTTTATGGTTTTTATAGTGAATTTGTTGTGTTTTTTAACTTGGCAATTTTTTATGGATTTGTGAAATTATTGAGTTTTTTTAACTTGGATCTTTTTTTTATGGTTTTTATAGTGAAATTGTTGTGTTTTTTAACTCAGAGATATTTTTTGGATATTATAGTAAAAATGTTGAGGTTTTTTAACTTGGAACTTTTTTATAGTTTTTATAGTGAAATTGTTGAGTTTTCTAACCTGGAACTTATTTAAATGGTTTTTACAGTGAAATTGTCGAGTTTATTTAACTTGGAACTTATTTAAATGGTTTTTAGAGTGAAATTGTTGAGTTTTTTTTAACTTGGAACTTTTTTTTATGGTTTTTACAGTGAAATTGTTGAGTTTTTCTAACTTGGAACTTATTTAAATGGATTCTACAATGAAATTGTTGAGTTTTTTTAACTTGGAACTTTATTTTATGGTATTTAGAGTGAAATTGAAGAGTTTATTAACTTGGAAATGTTTTATGGTTTTTATAGTGAATTTGTTGAGTTTTTTAAATTGGAAATGTTTTATGGTTTTTATAGTGAATTTGTTGAGTTTTTTAACTTGGAAATTTTTTATGGATTTGTGAAATTATTGAGTTTTTTTAACTTGGAACTTTTTTTATGGTTTTTATAGTGAAATTGTTGTGTTTTCTAATTTGGAACTGGTTTAAATGGTTTTTATAGTTAAATATTTGAGTTTTTTTTCACTTGGAACTTTTTTTTATGGTTTTTATAGTGAAATTGTTGAGTTTTTTTAACTTGGAACTTTTTTTTTATGATATTTATTGTGAAATTGTTGAGTTTTTTTAACTTAGAACTTATTTAAATGGGTTTAATAGTGAAATTGTTGAGTTTTTTTTAACTTGGATCTTTTTTATGGTTTTTATAGTGAATTTGTTGAGTTTTTTAACTTGGAACTTTATTTTATGGTATTTATAGTAAAATTGTAGAGTTTTTTAGCTTGGAAATATTTTATGGTTTTTATAGTGAATTTGTTGAGGTTTTTGACTTGGAGATTTTTTATGGATTAGTGAAATTGTTGAGTTTTTTAACTTGGAACTTATTTAAATGGTTTTTAGAGTGAAATTGTTGTGTTTTTTAACTTGGAACTTTATTTTATGGTATTTATAGTGAAATTGAAGAGTTTTTTAACTTGGAAATATTTTATGGTTTTTATAGTGAATTTGTTGTGTTTTTTAACTTGGCAATTTTTTATGGATTTGTGAAATTATTGAGTTTTTTTAACTTGGATCTTTTTTTTATGGTTTTTATAGTGAAATTGTTGTGTTTTTTAACTCAGAGATATTTTTTGGATATTATAGTAAAAATGTTGAGGTTTTTTAACTTGGAACTTTTTTTATAGTTTTTATAGTGAAATTGTTGAGTTTTCTAACCTGGAACTTATTTAAATGGTTTTTACAGTGAAATTGTCGAGTTTATTTAACTTGGAACTTATTTAAATGGTTTTTAGAGTGAAATTGTTGAGTTTTTTTTAACTTGGAACTTTTTTTTATGGTTTTTATAGTGAAATTGTTGAGTTTTTCTAACTTGGAACTTATTTAAATGGATTCTACAATGAAATTGTTGAGTTTTTTTAACTTGGAACTTTATTTTATGGTATTTAGTGTGAAATTGAAGAGTTTATTAACTTGGAAATGTTTTATGGTTTTTATAGTGAATTTGTTGAGTTTTTTAAATTGGAAATGTTTTATGGTTTTTATAGTGAATTTGTTGAGTTTTTTAACTTGGAAATTTTTTATGGATTTGTGAAATTATTGAGTTTTTTTAACTTGGAACTTTTTTTTTATGGTTTTTATAGTGAAATTGTTGTGTTTTCTAATTTGGAACTGATTTAAATGGTTTTTATAGTTAAATATTTGAGTTTATTTTCACTTGGAACTTTTTTTTATGGTTTTTATAGTGAAATTGTTGAGTTTTTTTTTAAATTGGAACTTTTTTTAATGATTTTTATTGTGAAATTGTTGAGTTTTTTTAAATTGGAACTTATATAAATGGTTTTAATAGTGAAATTGTTGAGTTTTTTTAACTTGGATCTTTTTTATGGTTTTTATAGTGAATTTGATGAGTTTTTTAACTTGGAACTTTATTTTATGGTATTTATAGTAAAATTGTAGAGTTTTTGTGCTTGGAAATATTTTATGGTTTTTATAGTGAATTTGTTGAGTTTTTTGACTTGGAGATTTTATATGGATTAGTGAAATTGTTGAGTTTTTTTAACTTGGAACTTATTTAAATGGTTTTTAGAGTGAAATTGTTGTGTTTTTTAACTTGGAACTTTATTTTATGGTATATATCGTGAAATTGAAGAGTTTTTTAACTTGGAAATATTTTATGGTTTTTATAGTGAATTTGGTGTCTTTTTTAACTCAGAGATTTTTTTTGGATATTATAGTGAAAATGTTGAGGTTTTTTAATTTGGAATTTTTTTTATGGTTTTTATAGTGAAATTGTTGAGTTTTCTAACCTGGAACTTATTTAAATGGTTTTTACAGTGAAATTGTCGAGTTTATTTAACTTGGAACTTATTTAAATGGTTTTTAGAGTGCAATTGTTGAGTTTTTTTTAACTTGGAATTTTTTTTATGGTTTTTATAGTGAAATTGTTGAGTTTTTCTAACTTGGAACTTATTTAAATGGATTCTACAATGAAATTGTTGAGTTTTTTAACTTGGAACTTTATTTTATGGTATTTAGAGTGAAATTGAAGAGTTTATTAACTTGGAAATGTTTTATGGTTTTTATAGTGAATTTGTTGAGTTTTTTAAATTGGAAATGTTTTATGGTTTTTATAGTGAATTTGTTGAGTTTTTTAACTTGGAAATTTTTTATGGATTTGTGAAATTATTGAGTTTTTTTAACTTGGAACTTTTTTTATGGTTTTTATAGTGAAATTGTTGTGTTTTCTAATTTGGAACTGGTTTAAATGGTTTTTATAGTTAAATATTTGAGTTTTTTTTCACTTGGAACTTTTTTTTATGGTTTTTATAGTGAAATTGTTGAGTTTTTTTAACTTGGAACTTTTTTTTTATGATATTTATTGTGAAATTGTTGAGTTTTTTTAACTTAGAACTTATTTAAATGGGTTTAATAGTGAAATTGTTGAGTTTTTTTTAACTTGGATCTTTTTTATGGTTTTTATAGTGAATTTGTTGAGTTTTTTAACTTGGAACTTTATTTTATGGTATTTATAGTAAAATTGTAGAGTTTTTTAGCTTGGAAATATTTTATGGTTTTTATAGTGAATTTGTTGAGTTTTTTGACTTGGAGATTTTTTATGGATTAGTGAAATTGTTGAGTTTTTTAACTTGGAACTTATTTAAATGGTTTTTAGAGTGAAATTGTTGTGTTTTTTAACTTGGAACTTTATTTTATGGTATTTATAGTGAAATTGAAGAGTTTTTTAACTTGGAAATATTTTATGGTTTTTATAGTGAATTTGTTGTGTTTTTTAACTTGGCAATTTTTTATGGATTTGTGAAATTATTGAGTTTTTTTAACTTGGATCTTTTTTTTATTGTTTTTATAGTGAAATTGTTGTGTTTTTTAACTCAGAGATATTTTTTGGATATTATAGTAAAAATGTTGAGGTTTTTTAACTTGGAACTTTTTTTATAGTTTTTATAGTGAAATTGTTGAGTTTTCTAACCTGGAACTTATTTAAATGGTTTTTACAGTGAAATTGTCGAGTTTATTTAACTTGGAACTTATTTAAATGGTTTTTAGAGTGAAATTGTTGAGTTTTTTTTAACTTGGAACTTTTTTTTATGGTTTTTACAGTGAAATTGTTGAGTTTTTCTAACTTGGAACTTATTTAAATGGATTCTACAATGAAATTGTTGAGTTTTTTTAACTTGGAACTTTATTTTATGGTATTTAGAGTGAAATTGAAGAGTTTATTAACTTGGAAATGTTTTATGGTTTTTATAGTGAATTTGTTGAGTTTTTTAAATTGGAAATGTTTTATGGTTTTTATAGTGAATTTGTTGAGTTTTTTAACTTGGAAATTTTTTATGGATTTGTGAAATTATTGAGTTTTTTTAACTTGGAACTTTTTTTATGGTTTTTATAGTGAAATTGTTGTGTTTTCTAATTTGGAACTGGTTTAAATGGTTTTTATAGTTAAATATTTGAGTTTTTTTTCACTTGGAACTTTTTTTTATGGTTTTTATAGTGAAATTGTTGAGTTTTTTTAACTTGGAACTTTTTTTTTATGATATTTATTGTGAAATTGTTGAGTTTTTTTAACTTAGAACTTATTTAAATGGGTTTAATAGTGAAATTGTTGAGTTTTTTTTAACTTGGATCTTTTTTATGGTTTTTATAGTGAATTTGTTGAGTTTTTTAACTTGGAACTTTATTTTATGGTATTTATAGTAAAATTGTAGAGTTTTTTAGCTTGGAAATATTTTATGGTTTTTATAGTGAATTTGTTGAGGTTTTTGACTTGGAGATTTTTTATGGATTAGTGAAATTGTTGAGTTTTTTAACTTGGAACTTATTTAAATGGTTTTTAGAGTGAAATTGTTGTGTTTTTTAACTTGGAACTTTATTTTATGGTATTTATAGTGAAATTGAAGAGTTTTTTAACTTGGAAATATTTTATGGTTTTTATAGTGAATTTGTTGTGTTTTTTAACTTGGCAATTTTTTATGGATTTGTGAAATTATTGAGTTTTTTTAACTTGGATCTTTTTTTTATGGTTTTTATAGTGAAATTGTTGTGTTTTTTAACTCAGAGATATTTTTTGGATATTATAGTAAAAATGTTGAGGTTTTTTAACTTGGAACTTTTTTTATAGTTTTTATAGTGAAATTGTTGAGTTTTCTAACCTGGAACTTATTTAAATGGTTTTTACAGTGAAATTGTCGAGTTTATTTAACTTGGAACTTATTTAAATGGTTTTTAGAGTGAAATTGTTGAGTTTTTTTTAACTTGGAACTTTTTTTTATGGTTTTTATAGTGAAATTGTTGAGTTTTTCTAACTTGGAACTTATTTAAATGGATTCTACAATGAAATTGTTGAGTTTTTTTAACTTGGAACTTTATTTTATGGTATTTAGTGTGAAATTGAAGAGTTTATTAACTTGGAAATGTTTTATGGTTTTTATAGTGAATTTGTTGAGTTTTTTAAATTGGAAATGTTTTATGGTTTTTATAGTGAATTTGTTGAGTTTTTTAACTTGGAAATTTTTTATGGATTTGTGAAATTATTGAGTTTTTTTAACTCGGAACTTTTTTTTTATGGTTTTTATAGTGAAATTGTTGTGTTTTCTAATTTGGAACTGATTTAAATGGTTTTTATAGTTAAATATTTGAGTTTATTTTCACTTGGAACTTTTTTTTATGGTTTTTATAGTGAAATTGTTGAGTTTTTTTTTAAATTGGAACTTTTTTTAATGATTTTTATTGTGAAATTGTTGAGTTTTTTTAAATTGGAACTTATATAAATGGTTTTAATAGTGAAATTGTTGAGTTTTTTTAACTTGGATCTTTTTTATGGTTTTTATAGTGAATTTGATGAGTTTTTTAACTTGGAACTTTATTTTATGGTATTTATAGTAAAATTGTAGAGTTTTTGTGCTTGGAAATATTTTATGGTTTTTATAGTGAATTTGTTGAGTTTTTTGACTTGGAGATTTTATATGGATTAGTGAAATTGTTGAGTTTTTTTAACTTGGAACTTATTTAAATGGTTTTTAGAGTGAAATTGTTGTGTTTTTTAACTTGGAACTTTATTTTATGGTATATATCGTGAAATTGAAGAGTTTTTTAACTTGGAAATATTTTATGGTTTTTATAGTGAATTTGGTGTCTTTTTTAACTCAGAGATTTTTTTTGGATATTATAGTGAAAATGTTGAGGTTTTTTAATTTGGAATTTTTTTTATGGTTTTTATAGTGAAATTGTTGAGTTTTCTAACCTGGAACTTATTTAAATGGTTTTTACAGTGAAATTGTCGAGTTTATTTAACTTGGAACTTATTTAAATGGTTTTTAGAGTGCAATTGTTGAGTTTTTTTTAACTTGGAATTTTTTTTATGGTTTTTATAGTGAAATTGTTGAGTTTTTCTAACTTGGAACTTATTTAAATGGATTCTACAATGAAATTGTTGAGTTTTTTAACTTGGAACTTTATTTTATGGTATTTAGAGTGAAATTGAAGAGTTTATTAACTTGGAAATGTTTTATGGTTTTTATAGTGAATTTGTTGAGTTTTTTAAATTGGAAATGTTTTATGGTTTTTATAGTGAATTTGTTGAGTTTTTTAACTTGGAAATTTTTTATGGATTTGTGAAATTATTGAGTTTTTTTAACTTGGAACTTTTTTTATGGTTTTTATAGTGAAATTGTTGTGTTTTCTAATTTGGAACTGGTTTAAATGGTTTTTATAGTTAAATATTTGAGTTTTTTTCACTTGGAACTTTTTTTATGGTTTTTATAGTGAAATTGTTGAGTTTTTTTAACTTGGAACTTTTTTTTTATGATATTTATTGTGAAATTGTTGAGTTTTTTTAACTTAGAACTTATTTAAATGGGTTTAATAGTGAAATTGTTGAGTTTTTTTTTAACTTGGATCTTTTTTATGGTTTTTATAGTGAATTTGTTGAGTTTTTTAACTTGGAACTTTATTTTATGGTATTTATAGTAAAATTGTAGAGTTTTTTAGCTTGGAAATATTTTATGGTTTTTATAGTGAATTTGTTGAGTTTTTTGACTTGGAGATTTTTTATGGATTAGTGAAATTGTTGAGTTTTTTAACTTGGAACTTATTTAAATGGTTTTTAGAGTGAAATTGTTGTGTTTTTTAACTTGGAACTTTATTTTATGGTATTTATAGTGAAATTGAAGAGTTTTTTAACTTGGAAATATTTTATGGTTTTTATAGTGAATTTGTTGTGTTTTTTAACTTGGCAATTTTTTATGGATTTGTGAAATTATTGAGTTTTTTTAACTTGGATCTTTTTTTTATTGTTTTTATAGTGAAATTGTTGTGTTTTTTAACTCAGAGATATTTTTTGGATATTATAGTAAAAATGTTGAGGTTTTTTAACTTGGAACTTTTTTTATAGTTTTTATAGTGAAATTGTTGAGTTTTCTAACCTGGAACTTATTTAAATGGTTTTTACAGTGAAATTGTCGAGTTTATTTAACTTGGAACTTATTTAAATGGTTTTTAGAGTGAAATTGTTGAGTTTTTTTTAACTTGGAACTTTTTTTTATGGTTTTTATAGTGAAATTGTTGAGTTTTTCTAACTTGGAACTTATTTAAATGGATTCTACAATGAAATTGTTGAGTTTTTTTAACTTGGAACTTTATTTTATGGTATTTAGAGTGAAATTGAAGAGTTTATTAACTTGGAAATGTTTTATGGTTTTTATAGTGAATTTGTTGAGTTTTTTAAATTGGAAATGTTATATGGTTTTTATAGTGAATTTGTTGAGTTTTTTAACTTGGAAATTTTTTATGGATTTGTGAAATTATTGAGTTTTTTTAACTTGGAACTTTTTTTATGGTTTTTATAGTGAAATTGTTGTGTTTTCTAATTTGGAACTGGTTTAAATGGTTTTTATAGTTAAATATTTGAGTTTTTTTTCACTTGGAACTTTTTTTTATGGTTTTTATAGTGAAATTGTTGAGTTTTTTTAACTTGGAACTTTTTTTTTATGATATTTATTGTGAAATTGTTGAGTTTTTTTAACTTAGAACTTATTTAAATGGGTTTAATAGTGAAATTGTTGAGTTTTTTTTAACTTGGATCTTTTTTATGGTTTTTATAGTGAATTTGTTGAGTTTTTTAACTTGGAACTTTATTTTATGGTATTTATAGTAAAATTGTAGAGTTTTTTAGCTTGGAAATATTTTATGGTTTTTATAGTGAATTTGTTGAGGTTTTTGACTTGGAGATTTTTTATGGATTAGTGAAATTGTTGAGTTTTTTAACTTGGAACTTATTTAAATGGTTTTTAGAGTGAAATTGTTGTGTTTTTTAACTTGGAACTTTATTTTATGGTATTTATAGTGAAATTGAAGAGTTTTTTAACTTGGAAATATTTTATGGTTTTTATAGTGAATTTGTTGTGTTTTTTAACTTGGCAATTTTTTATGGATTTGTGAAATTATTGAGTTTTTTTAACTTGGATCTTTTTTTTATGGTTTTTATAGTGAAATTGTTGTGTTTTTTAACTCAGAGATATTTTTTGGATATTATAGTAAAAATGTTGAGGTTTTTTAACTTGGAACTTTTTTTATAGTTTTTATAGTGAAATTGTTGAGTTTTCTAACCTGGAACTTATTTAAATGGTTTTTACAGTGAAATTGTCGAGTTTATTTAACTTGGAACTTATTTAAATGGTTTTTAGAGTGAAATTGTTGAGTTTTTTTTAACTTGGAACTTTTTTTTATGGTTTTTATAGTGAAATTGTTGAGTTTTTCTAACTTGGAACTTATTTAAATGGATTCTACAATGAAATTGTTGAGTTTTTTTAACTTGGAACTTTATTTTATGGTATTTAGTGTGAAATTGAAGAGTTTATTAACTTGGAAATGTTTTATGGTTTTTATAGTGAATTTGTTGAGTTTTTTAAATTGGAAATGTTTTATGGTTTTTATAGTGAATTTGTTGAGTTTTTTAACTTGGAAATTTTTTATGGATTTGTGAAATTATTGAGTTTTTTTAACTTGGAACTTTTTTTTATGGTTTTTATAGTGAAATTGTTGTGTTTTCTAATTTGGAACTGATTTAAATGGTTTTTATAGTTAAATATTTGAGTTTATTTTCACTTGGAACTTTTTTTTATGGTTTTTATAGTGAAATTGTTGAGTTTTTTTTTAAATTGGAACTTTTTTTAATGATTTTTATTGTGAAATTGTTGAGTTTTTTTAAATTGGAACTTATATAAATGGTTTTAATAGTGAAATTGTTGAGTTTTTTTAACTTGGATCTTTTTTATGGTTTTTATAGTGAATTTGATGAGTTTTTTAACTTGGAACTTTATTTTATGGTATTTATAGTAAAATTGTAGAGTTTTTGTGCTTGGAAATATTTTATGGTTTTTATAGTGAATTTGTTGAGTTTTTTGACTTGGAGATTTTATATGGATTAGTGAAATTGTTGAGTTTTTTTAACTTGGAACTTATTTAAATGGTTTTTAGAGTGAAATTGTTGTGTTTTTTAACTTGGAACTTTATTTTATGGTATATATCGTGAAATTGAAGAGTTTTTTAACTTGGAAATATTTTATGGTTTTTATAGTGAATTTGGTGTCTTTTTTAACTCAGAGATTTTTTTTGGATATTATAGTGAAAATGTTGAGGTTTTTTAATTTGGAATTTTTTTTATGGTTTTTATAGTGAAATTGTTGAGTTTTCTAACCTGGAACTTATTTAAATGGTTTTTACAGTGAAATTGTCGAGTTTATTTAACTTGGAACTTATTTAAATGGTTTTTAGAGTGCAATTGTTGAGTTTTTTTTAACTTGGAATTTTTTTTATGGTTTTTATAGTGAAATTGTTGAGTTTTTCTAACTTGGAACTTATTTAAATGGATTCTACAATGAAATTGTTGAGTTTTTTAACTTGGAACTTTATTTTATGGTATTTAGAGTGAAATTGAAGAGTTTATTAACTTGGAAATGTTTTATGGTTTTTATAGTGAATTTGTTGAGTTTTTTAAATTGGAAATGTTTTATGGTTTTTATAGTGAATTTGTTGAGTTTTTTAACTTGGAAATTTTTTATGGATTTGTGAAATTATTGAGTTTTTTTAACTTGGAACTTTTTTATGGTTTTTATAGTGAAATTGTTGTGTTTTCTAATTTGGAACTGGTTTAAATGGTTTTTATAGTTAAATATTTGAGTTTTTTTCACTTGGAACTTTTTTTATGGTTTTTATAGTGAAATTGTTGAGTTTTTTTAACTTGGAACTTTTTTTTTATGATATTTATTGTGAAATTGTTGAGTTTTTTTAACTTAGAACTTATTTAAATGGGTTTAATAGTGAAATTGTTGAGTTTTTTTTTAACTTGGATCTTTTTTATGGTTTTTATAGTGAATTTGTTGAGTTTTTTAACTTGGAACTTTATTTTATGGTATTTATAGTAAAATTGTAGAGTTTTTTAGCTTGGAAATATTTTATGGTTTTTATAGTGAATTTGTTGAGTTTTTTGACTTGGAGATTTTTTATGGATTAGTGAAATTGTTGAGTTTTTTAACTTGGAACTTATTTAAATGGTTTTTAGAGTGAAATTGTTGTGTTTTTTAACTTGGAACTTTATTTTATGGTATTTATAGTGAAATTGAAGAGTTTTTTAACTTGGAAATATTTTATGGTTTTTATAGTGAATTTGTTGTGTTTTTTAACTTGGCAATTTTTTATGGATTTGTGAAATTATTGAGTTTTTTTAACTTGGATCTTTTTTTTATGGTTTTTATAGTGAAATTGTTGTGTTTTTTAACTCAGAGATATTTTTTGGATATTATAGTAAAAATGTTGAGGTTTTTTAACTTGGAACTTTTTTTATAGTTTTTATAGTGAAATTGTTGAGTTTTCTAACCTGGAACTTATTTAAATGGTTTTTACAGTGAAATTGTCGAGTTTATTTAACTTGGAACTTATTTAAATGGTTTTTAGAGTGAAATTGTTGAGTTTTTTTTAACTTGGAACTTTTTTTTATGGTTTTTACAGTGAAATTGTTGAGTTTTTCTAACTTGGAACTTATTTAAATGGATTCTACAATGAAATTGTTGAGTTTTTTTAACTTGGAACTTTATTTTATGGTATTTAGAGTGAAATTGAAGAGTTTATTAACTTGGAAATGTTTTATGGTTTTTATAGTGAATTTGTTGAGTTTTTTAAATTGGAAATGTTTTATGGTTTTTATAGTGAATTTGTTGAGTTTTTTAACTTGGAAATTTTTTATGGATTTGTGAAATTATTGAGTTTTTTTAACTTGGAACTTTTTTATGGTTTTTATAGTGAAATTGTTGTGTTTTCTAATTTGGAACTGGTTTAAATGGTTTTTATAGTTAAATATTTGAGTTTTTTTCACTTGGAACTTTTTTTATGGTTTTTATAGTGAAATTGTTGAGTTTTTTTAACTTGGAACTTTTTTTTTATGATATTTATTGTGAAATTGTTGAGTTTTTTTAACTTAGAACTTATTTAAATGGGTTTAATAGTGAAATTGTTGAGTTTTTTTTTAACTTGGATCTTTTTTATGGTTTTTATAGTGAATTTGTTGAGTTTTTTAACTTGGAACTTTATTTTATGGTATTTATAGTAAAATTGTAGAGTTTTTTAGCTTGGAAATATTTTATGGTTTTTATAGTGAATTTGTTGAGTTTTTTGACTTGGAGATTTTTTATGGATTAGTGAAATTGTTGAGTTTTTTAACTTGGAACTTATTTAAATGGTTTTTAGAGTGAAATTGTTGTGTTTTTTAACTTGGAACTTTATTTTATGGTATTTATAGTGAAATTGAAGAGTTTTTTAACTTGGAAATATTTTATGGTTTTTATAGTGAATTTGTTGTGTTTTTTAACTTGGCAATTTTTTATGGATTTGTGAAATTATTGAGTTTTTTTAACTTGGATCTTTTTTTTATGGTTTTTATAGTGAAATTGTTGTGTTTTTTAACTCAGAGATATTTTTTGGATATTATAGTAAAAATGTTGAGGTTTTTTAACTTGGAACTTTTTTTATAGTTTTTATAGTGAAATTGTTGAGTTTTCTAACCTGGAACTTATTTAAATGGTTTTTACAGTGAAATTGTCGAGTTTATTTAACTTGGAACTTATTTAAATGGTTTTTAGAGTGAAATTGTTGAGTTTTTTTTAACTTGGAACTTTTTTTTATGGTTTTTACAGTGAAATTGTTGAGTTTTTCTAACTTGGAACTTATTTAAATGGATTCTACAATGAAATTGTTGAGTTTTTTTAACTTGGAACTTTATTTTATGGTATTTAGAGTGAAATTGAAGAGTTTATTAACTTGGAAATGTTTTATGGTTTTTATAGTGAATTTGTTGAGTTTTTTAAATTGGAAATGTTTTATGGTTTTTATAGTGAATTTGTTGAGTTTTTTAACTTGGAAATTTTTTATGGATTTGTGAAATTATTGAGTTTTTTTAACTTGGAACTTTTTTTATGGTTTTTATAGTGAAATTGTTGTGTTTTCTAATTTGGAACTGGTTTAAATGGTTTTTATAGTTAAATATTTGAGTTTTTTTTCACTTGGAACTTTTTTTTATGGTTTTTATAGTGAAATTGTTGAGTTTTTTTAACTTGGAACTTTTTTTTTATGATATTTATTGTGAAATTGTTGAGTTTTTTTAACTTAGAACTTATTTAAATGGGTTTAATAGTGAAATTGTTGAGTTTTTTTTAACTTGGATCTTTTTTATGGTTTTTATAGTGAATTTGTTGAGTTTTTTAACTTGGAACTTTATTTTATGGTATTTATAGTAAAATTGTAGAGTTTTTTAGCTTGGAAATATTTTATGGTTTTTATAGTGAATTTGTTGAGTTTTTTGACTTGGAGATTTTTTATGGATTAGTGAAATTGTTGAGTTTTTTAACTTGGAACTTATTTAAATGGTTTTTAGAGTGAAATTGTTGTGTTTTTTAACTTGGAACTTTATTTTATGGTATTTATAGTGAAATTGAAGAGTTTTTTAACTTGGAAATATTTTATGGTTTTTATAGTGAATTTGTTGTGTTTTTTAACTTGGCAATTTTTTATGGATTTGTGAAATTATTGAGTTTTTTTAACTTGGATCTTTTTTTTATGGTTTTTATAGTGAAATTGTTGTGTTTTTTAACTCAGAGATATTTTTTGGATATTATAGTAAAAATGTTGAGGTTTTTTAACTTGGAACTTTTTTTATAGTTTTTATAGTGAAATTGTTGAGTTTTCTAACCTGGAACTTATTTAAATGGTTTTTACAGTGAAATTGTCGAGTTTATTTAACTTGGAACTTATTTAAATGGTTTTTAGAGTGAAATTGTTGAGTTTTTTTTAACTTGGAACTTTTTTTTATGGTTTTTACAGTGAAATTGTTGAGTTTTTCTAACTTGGAACTTATTTAAATGGATTCTACAATGAAATTGTTGAGTTTTTTTAACTTGGAACTTTATTTTATGGTATTTAGAGTGAAATTGAAGAGTTTATTAACTTGGAAATGTTTTATGGTTTTTATAGTGAATTTGTTGAGTTTTTTAAATTGGAAATGTTTTATGGTTTTTATAGTGAATTTGTTGAGTTTTTTAACTTGGAAATTTTTTATGGATTTGTGAAATTATTGAGTTTTTTTAACTTGGAACTTTTTTTATGGTTTTTATAGTGAAATTGTTGTGTTTTCTAATTTGGAACTGGTTTAAATGGTTTTTATAGTTAAATATTTGAGTTTTTTTTCACTTGGAACTTTTTTTTATGGTTTTTATAGTGAAATTGTTGAGTTTTTTTAACTTGGAACTTTTTTTTTATGATATTTATTGTGAAATTGTTGAGTTTTTTTAACTTAGAACTTATTTAAATGGGTTTAATAGTGAAATTGTTGAGTTTTTTTTAACTTGGATCTTTTTTATGGTTTTTATAGTGAATTTGTTGAGTTTTTTAACTTGGAACTTTATTTTATGGTATTTATAGTAAAATTGTAGAGTTTTTTAGCTTGGAAATATTTTATGGTTTTTATAGTGAATTTGTTGAGTTTTTTGACTTGGAGATTTTTTATGGATTAGTGAAATTGTTGAGTTTTTTAACTTGGAACTTATTTAAATGGTTTTTAGAGTGAAATTGTTGTGTTTTTTAACTTGGAACTTTATTTTATGGTATTTATAGTGAAATTGAAGAGTTTTTTAACTTGGAAATATTTTATGGTTTTTATAGTGAATTTGTTGTGTTTTTTAACTTGGCAATTTTTTATGGATTTGTGAAATTATTGAGTTTTTTTAACTTGGATCTTTTTTTTATGGTTTTTATAGTGAAATTGTTGTGTTTTTTAACTCAGAGATATTTTTTGGATATTATAGTGAAAATGTTGAGGTTTTTTAACTTGGAACTTTTTTTATGGTTTTTATAGTGAAATTGTTGAGTTTTCTAACCTGGAACTTATTTAAATGGTTTTTACAGTGAAATTGTCGAGTTTATTTAACTTGGAACTTATTTTAATGGTTTTTAGAGTGAAATTGTTGAGTTTTTTTTAACTTGGAACTTTTTTTATGGTTTTTATAGTGAAATTGTTGAGTTTTTCTAAATTGGAACTTATTTAAATGGATTCTACAATGAAATTGTTGAGTTTTTTTTAACTTGGAACTTTATTTTATGGTATTTAGAGTGAAATTGAAGAGTTTATTAACTTGGAAATGTTTTATGGTTTTTATAGTGAATTTGTTGAGTTTTTTAAATTGGAAATGTTTTATGGTTTTTATAGTGAATTTGTTGAGTTTTTTAACTTGGAAATTTTTTATGGATTTGTGAAATTATTGAGTTTTTTTAACTTGGAACTTTTTTTTATGGTTTTTATAGTGAAATTGTTGTGTTTTCTAATTTGGAACTGATTTAAATGGTTTTTATAGTTAAATATTTGAGTTTATTTTCACTTGGAACTTTTTTTTATGGTTTTTATAGTGAAATTGTTGAGTTTTTTTTTAAATTGGAACTTTTTTTTAATGATTTTTATTGTGAAATTGTTGAGTTTTTTTAAATTGGAACTTATATAAATGGTTTTAATAGTGAAATTGTTGAGTTTTTTTAACTTGGATCTTTTTTATGGTTTTTATAGTGAATTTGATGAGTTTTTTAACTTGGAACTTTATTTTATGGTATTTATAGTAAAATTGTAGAGTTTTTGTGCTTGGAAATATTTTATGGTTTTTATAGTGAATTTGTTGAGTTTTTTGACTTGGAGATTTTATATGGATTAGTGAAATTGTTGAGTTTTTTTAACTTGGAACTTATTTAAATGGTTTTTAGAGTGAAATTGTTGTGTTTTTTAACTTGGAACTTTATTTTATGGTATATATCGTGAAATTGAAGAGTTTTTTAACTTGGAAATATTTTATGGTTTTTATAGTGAATTTGGTGTCTTTTTTAACTCAGAGATTTTTTTTGGATATTATAGTGAAAATGTTGAGGTTTTTTAATTTGGAATTTTTTTTATGGTTTTTATAGTGAAATTGTTGAGTTTTCTAACCTGGAACTTATTTAAATGGTTTTTACAGTGAAATTGTCGAGTTTATTTAACTTGGAACTTATTTAAATGGTTTTTAGAGTGCAATTGTTGAGTTTTTTTTAACTTGGAATTTTTTTTATGGTTTTTATAGTGAAATTGTTGAGTTTTTCTAACTTGGAACTTATTTAAATGGATTCTACAATGAAATTGTTGAGTTTTTTAACTTGGAACTTTATTTTATGGTATTTAGAGTGAAATTGAAGAGTTTATTAACTTGGAAATGTTTTATGGTTTTTATAGTGAATTTGTTGAGTTTTTTAAATTGGAAATGTTTTATGGTTTTTATAGTGAATTTGTTGAGTTTTTTAACTTGGAAATTTTTTATGGATTTGTGAAATTATTGAGTTTTTTTAACTTGGAACTTTTTTTATGGTTTTTATAGTGAAATTGTTGTGTTTTCTAATTTGGAACTGGTTTAAATGGTTTTTATAGTTAAATATTTGAGTTTTTTTTCACTTGGAACTTTTTTTTATGGTTTTTATAGTGAAATTGTTGAGTTTTTTTAACTTGGAACTTTTTTTTTATGATATTTATTGTGAAATTGTTGAGTTTTTTTAACTTAGAACTTATTTAAATGGGTTTAATAGTGAAATTGTTGAGTTTTTTTAACTTGGATCTTTTTTATGGTTTTTATAGTGAATTTGTTGAGTTTTTTAACTTGGAACTTTATTTTATGGTATTTATAGTAAAATTGTAGTTTTTTAGCTTGGAAATATTTTATGGTTTTTATAGTGAATTTGTTGAGTTTTTTGACTTGGAGATTTTTTATGGATTAGTGAAATTGTTGAGTTTTTTTAACTTGGAACTTATTTAAATGGTTTTTAGAGTGAAATTTTAGTGTTTTTTAACTTGGAACTTTATTTTATGGTATTTATAGTGAAATTGAAGAGTTTTTTAACTTGGAAATATTTTATGGTTTTTATAGTGAATTTGTTGTGTTTTTTAACTTGGCAATTTTTTATGGATTTGTGAAATTATTGAGTTTTTTTAACTTGGATCTTTTTTTTATGGTTTTTATAGTGAAATTGTTGTGTTTTTTAACTCTGAGATATTTTTTGGATATTATAGTGAAAATGTTGAGGTTTTTTAACTTGGAACTTTTTTTATGGTTTTTATAGTGAAATTGTTGAGTTTTCTAACCTGGAACTTATTTAAATGGTTTTTACAGTGAAATTGTCGAGTTTATTTAACCTTGAACTTATTTAAATGTTTTTTAGAGTGAAATTGTTGAGTTTTTTTTAACTTGGAACTTTTTTTATGGTTTTTATAGTGAAATTGTTGAGTTTTTCTAACTTGGAACTTATTTAAATGGATTCTACAATGAAATTGTTGAGTTTTTTTAACTTGGAACTTTATTTTATGGTATTTAGAGTGAAATTGAAGAGTTTATTAACTTGGAAATGTTTTATGGTTTTTATAGTGAATTTGTTGAGTTTTTTAAATTGGAAATGTTTTATGGTTTTTATAGTGAATTTGTTGAGTTTTTTAACTTGGAAATTTTTTATGGATTTGTGAAATTATTGAGTTTTTTTAACTTGGAACTTTTTTTTATGGTTTTTATAGTGAAATTGTTGTGTTTTCTAATTTGGAACTGATTTAAATGGTTTTTATAGTTAAATATTTGAGTTTATTTTCACTTGGAACTTTTTTTTATGGTTTTTATAGTGAAATTGTTGAGTTTTTTTTTAAATTGGAACTTTTTTTTAATGATTTTTATTGTGAAATTGTTGAGTTTTTTTAAATTGGAACTTATATAAATGGTTTTAATAGTGAAATTGTTGAGTTTTTTTAACTTGGATCTTTTTTATGGTTTTTATAGTGAATTTGATGAGTTTTTTAACTTGGAACTTTATTTTATGGTATTTATAGTAAAATTGTAGAGTTTTTGTGCTTGGAAATATTTTATGGTTTTTATAGTGAATTTGTTGAGTTTTTTGACTTGGAGATTTTATATGGATTAGTGAAATTGTTGAGTTTTTTTAACTTGGAACTTATTTAAATGGTTTTTAGAGTGAAATTGTTGTGTTTTTTAACTTGGAACTTTATTTTATGGTATATATCGTGAAATTGAAGAGTTTTTTAACTTGGAAATATTTTATGGTTTTTATAGTGAATTTGGTGTCTTTTTTAACTCAGAGATTTTTTTTGGATATTATAGTGAAAATGTTGAGGTTTTTTAATTTGGAATTTTTTTTATGGTTTTTATAGTGAAATTGTTGAGTTTTCTAACCTGGAACTTATTTAAATGGTTTTTACAGTGAAATTGTCGAGTTTATTTAACTTGGAACTTATTTAAATGGTTTTTAGAGTGCAATTGTTGAGTTTTTTTTAACTTGGAATTTTTTTTATGGTTTTTATAGTGAAATTGTTGAGTTTTTCTAACTTGGAACTTATTTAAATGGATTCTACAATGAAATTGTTGAGTTTTTTAACTTGGAACTTTATTTTATGGTATTTAGAGTGAAATTGAAGAGTTTATTAACTTGGAAATGTTTTATGGTTTTTATAGTGAATTTGTTGAGTTTTTTAAATTGGAAATGTTTTATGGTTTTTATAGTGAATTTGTTGAGTTTTTTAACTTGGAAATTTTTTATGGATTTGTGAAATTATTGAGTTTTTTTAACTTGGAACTTTTTTTATGGTTTTTATAGTGAAATTGTTGTGTTTTCTAATTTGGAACTGGTTTAAATGGTTTTTATAGTTAAATATTTGAGTTTTTTTTCACTTGGAACTTTTTTTTATGGTTTTTATAGTGAAATTGTTGAGTTTTTTTAACTTGGAACTTTTTTTTTATGATATTTATTGTGAAATTGTTGAGTTTTTTTAACTTAGAACTTATTTAAATGGGTTTAATAGTGAAATTGTTGAGTTTTTTTAACTTGGATCTTTTTTATGGTTTTTATAGTGAATTTGTTGAGTTTTTTAACTTGGAACTTTATTTTATGGTATTTATAGTAAAATTGTAGTTTTTTAGCTTGGAAATATTTTATGGTTTTTATAGTGAATTTGTTGAGTTTTTTGACTTGGAGATTTTTTATGGATTAGTGAAATTGTTGAGTTTTTTAACTTGGAACTTATTTAAATGGTTTTTAGAGTGAAATTGTAGTGTTTTTTAACTTGGAACTTTATTTTATGGTATTTATAGTGAAATTGAAGAGTTTTTTAACTTGGAAATATTTTATGGTTTTTATAGTGAATTTGTTGTGTTTTTTAACTTGGCAATTTTTTATGGATTTGTGAAATTATTGAGTTTTTTTAACTTGGATCTTTTTTTTATGGTTTTTATAGTGAAATTGTTGTGTTTTTTAACTCAGAGATATTTTTTGGATATTATAGTGAAAATGTTGAGGTTTTTTAACTTGGAACTTTTTTTATGGTTTTTATAGTGAAATTGTTGAGTTTTCTAACCTGGAACTTATTTAAATGGTTTTTACAGTGAAATTGTCGAGTTTATTTAACCTTGAACTTATTTAAATGTTTTTTAGAGTGAAATTGTTGAGTTTTTTTTAACTTGGAACTTTTTTTATGGTTTTTATAGTGAAATTGTTGAGTTTTTCTAACTTGGAACTTATTTAAATGGATTCTACAATGAAATTGTTGAGTTTTTTTAACTTGGAACTTTATTTTATGGTATTTAGAGTGAAATTGAAGAGTTTATTAACTTGGAAATGTTTTATGGTTTTTATAGTGAATTTGTTGAGTTTTTTAAATTGGAAATGTTTTATGGTTTTTATAGTGAATTTGTTGAGTTTTTTAACTTGGAAATTTTTTATGGATTTGTGAAATTATTGAGTTTTTTTAACTTGGAACTTTTTTTTATGGTTTTTATAGTGAAATTGTTGTGTTTTCTAATTTGGAACTGATTTAAATGGTTTTTATAGTTAAATATTTGAGTTTATTTTCACTTGGAACTTTTTTTTATGGTTTTTATAGTGAAATTGTTGAGTTTTTTTTTAAATTGGAACTTTTTTTTAATGATTTTTATTGTGAAATTGTTGAGTTTTTTTAAATTGGAACTTATATAAATGGTTTTAATAGTGAAATTGTTGAGTTTTTTTAACTTGGATCTTTTTTATGGTTTTTATAGTGAATTTGATGAGTTTTTTAACTTGGAACTTTATTTTATGGTATTTATAGTAAAATTGTAGAGTTTTTGTGCTTGGAAATATTTTATGGTTTTTATAGTGAATTTGTTGAGTTTTTTGACTTTGAGATTTTATATGGATTAGTGAAATTGTTGAGTTTTTTTAACTTGGAACTTATTTAAATGGTTTTTAGAGTGAAATTGTTGTGTTTTTTAACTTGGAACTTTATTTTATGGTATATATCGTGAAATTGAAGAGTTTTTTAACTTGGAAATATTTTATGGTTTTTATAGTGAATTTGGTGTCTTTTTTAACTCAGAGATTTTTTTTGGATATTATAGTGAAAATGTTGAGGTTTTTTAATTTGGAATTTTTTTTATGGTTTTTATAGTGAAATTGTTGAGTTTTCTAACCTGGAACTTATTTAAATGGTTTTTACAGTGAAATTGTCGAGTTTATTTAACTTGGAACTTATTTAAATGGTTTTTAGAGTGCAATTGTTGAGTTTTTTTTAACTTGGAATTTTTTTTATGGTTTTTATAGTGAAATTGTTGAGTTTTTCTAACTTGGAACTTATTTAAATGGATTCTACAATGAAATTGTTGAGTTTTTTAACTTGGAACTTTATTTTATGGTATTTAGAGTGAAATTGAAGAGTTTATTAACTTGGAAATGTTTTATGGTTTTTATAGTGAATTTGTTGAGTTTTTTAAATTGGAAATGTTTTATGGTTTTTATAGTGAATTTGTTGAGTTTTTTAACTTGGAAATTTTTTATGGATTTGTGAAATTATTGAGTTTTTTTAACTTGGAACTTTTTTTATGGTTTTTATAGTGAAATTGTTGTGTTTTCTAATTTGGAACTGGTTTAAATGGTTTTTATAGTTAAATATTTGAGTTTTTTTTCACTTGGAACTTTTTTTTATGGTTTTTATAGTGAAATTGTTGAGTTTTTTTAACTTGGAACTTTTTTTTTATGATATTTATTGTGAAATTGTTGAGTTTTTTTAACTTAGAACTTATTTAAATGGGTTTAATAGTGAAATTGTTGAGTTTTTTTAACTTGGATCTTTTTTATGGTTTTTATAGTGAATTTGTTGAGTTTTTTAACTTGGAACTTTATTTTATGGTATTTATAGTAAAATTGTAGTTTTTTAGCTTGGAAATATTTTATGGTTTTTATAGTGAATTTGTTGAGTTTTTTGACTTGGAGATTTTTTATGGATTAGTGAAATTGTTGAGTTTTTTAACTTGGAACTTATTTAAATGGTTTTTAGAGTGAAATTGTAGTGTTTTTTAACTTGGAACTTTATTTTATGGTATTTATAGTGAAATTGAAGAGTTTTTTAACTTGGAAATATTTTATGGTTTTTATAGTGAATTTGTTGTGTTTTTTAACTTGGCAATTTTTTATGGATTTGTGAAATTATTGAGTTTTTTTAACTTGGATCTTTTTTTTATGGTTTTTATAGTGAAATTGTTGTGTTTTTTAACTCAGAGATATTTTTTGGATATTATAGTGAAAATGTTGAGGTTTTTTAACTTGGAACTTTTTTTATGGTTTTTATAGTGAAATTGTTGAGTTTTCTAACCTGGAACTTATTTAAATGGTTTTTACAGTGAAATTGTCGAGTTTATTTAACCTTGAACTTATTTAAATGTTTTTTAGAGTGAAATTGTTGAGTTTTTTTTAACTTGGAACTTTTTTTATGGTTTTTATAGTGAAATTGTTGAGTTTTTCTAACTTGGAACTTATTTAAATGGATTCTACAATGAAATTGTTGAGTTTTTTTAACTTGGAACTTTATTTTATGGTATTTAGAGTGAAATTGAAGAGTTTATTAACTTGGAAATGTTTTATGGTTTTTATAGTGAATTTGTTGAGTTTTTTAAATTGGAAATGTTTTATGGTTTTTATAGTGAATTTGTTGAGTTTTTTAACTTGGAAATTTTTTATGGATTTGTGAAATTATTGAGTTTTTTTAACTTGGAACTTTTTTTTATGGTTTTTATAGTGAAATTGTTGTGTTTTCTAATTTGGAACTGATTTAAATGGTTTTTATAGTTAAATATTTGAGTTTATTTTCACTTGGAACTTTTTTTTATGGTTTTTATAGTGAAATTGTTGAGTTTTTTTTTAAATTGGAACTTTTTTTTAATGATTTTTATTGTGAAATTGTTGAGTTTTTTTAAATTGGAACTTATATAAATGGTTTTAATAGTGAAATTGTTGAGTTTTTTTAACTTGGATCTTTTTTATGGTTTTTATAGTGAATTTGATGAGTTTTTTAACTTGGAACTTTATTTTATGGTATTTATAGTAAAATTGTAGAGTTTTTGTGCTTGGAAATATTTTATGGTTTTTATAGTGAATTTGTTGAGTTTTTTGACTTGGAGATTTTATATGGATTAGTGAAATTGTTGAGTTTTTTTAACTTGGAACTTATTTAAATGGTTTTTAGAGTGAAATTGTTGTGTTTTTTAACTTGGAACTTTATTTTATGGTATATATCGTGAAATTGAAGAGTTTTTTAACTTGGAAATATTTTATGGTTTTTATAGTGAATTTGGTGTCTTTTTTAACTCAGAGATTTTTTTTGGATATTATAGTGAAAATGTTGAGGTTTTTTAATTTGGAATTTTTTTTATGGTTTTTATAGTGAAATTGTTGAGTTTTCTAACCTGGAACTTATTTAAATGGTTTTTACAGTGAAATTGTCGAGTTTATTTAACTTGGAACTTATTTAAATGGTTTTTAGAGTGCAATTGTTGAGTTTTTTTTAACTTGGAATTTTTTTTATGGTTTTTATAGTGAAATTGTTGAGTTTTTCTAACTTGGAACTTATTTAAATGGATTCTACAATGAAATTGTTGAGTTTTTTAACTTGGAACTTTATTTTATGGTATTTAGAGTGAAATTGAAGAGTTTATTAACTTGGAAATGTTTTATGGTTTTTATAGTGAATTTGTTGAGTTTTTTAAATTGGAAATGTTTTATGGTTTTTATAGTGAATTTGTTGAGTTTTTTAACTTGGAAATTTTTTATGGATTTGTGAAATTATTGAGTTTTTTTAACTTGGAACTTTTTTTATGGTTTTTATAGTGAAATTGTTGTGTTTTCTAATTTGGAACTGGTTTAAATGGTTTTTATAGTTAAATATTTGAGTTTTTTTTCACTTGGAACTTTTTTTTATGGTTTTTATAGTGAAATTGTTGAGTTTTTTTAACTTGGAACTTTTTTTTTATGATATTTATTGTGAAATTGTTGAGTTTTTTTAACTTAGAACTTATTTAAATGGGTTTAATAGTGAAATTGTTGAGTTTTTTTTAACTTGGATCTTTTTTATGGTTTTTATAGTGAATTTGTTGAGTTTTTTAACGTGGAACTTTATTTTATGGTATTTATAGTAAAATTGTAGAGTTTTTTAGCTTGGAAATATTTTATGGTTTTTATAGTGAATTTGTTGAGTTTTTTGACTTGGAGATTTTTTATGGATTAGTGAAATTGTTGAGTTTTTTAACTTGGAACTTATTTAAATGGTTTTTAGAGTGAAATTGTTGTGTTTTTTAACTTGGAACTTTATTTTATGGTATTTATAGTGAAATTGAAGAGTTTTTTAACTTGGAAATATTTTATGGTTTTTATAGTGAATTTGTTGTGTTTTTTAACTTGGCAATTTTTTATGGATTTGTGAAATTATTGAGTTTTTTTAACTTGGATCTTTTTTTTATGGTTTTTATAGTGAAATTGTTGTGTTTTTTAACTCAGAGATATTTTTTGGATATTATAGTAAAAATGTTGAGGTTTTTTAACTTGGAACTTTTTTTATAGTTTTTATAGTGAAATTGTTGAGTTTTCTAACCTGGAACTTATTTAAATGGTTTTTACAGTGAAATTGTCGAGTTTATTTAACTTGGAACTTATTTAAATGGTTTTTAGAGTGAAATTGTTGAGTTTTTTTTAACTTGGAACTTTTTTTTATGGTTTTTATAGTGACATTGTTGAGTTTTTCTAACTTGGAACTTATTTAAATGGATTCTACAATGAAATTGTTGAGTTTTTTTAACTTGGAACTTTATTTTATGGTATTTAGAGTGAAATTGAAGAGTTTATTAACTTGGAAATGTTTTATGGTTTTTATAGTGAATTTGTTGAGTTTTTTAAATTGGAAAAGTTTTATGGTTTTTATAGTGAATTTGTTGAGTTTTTTAACTTGGAAATTTTTTATGGATTTGTGAAATTATTGAGTTTTTTTAAATTGGAACTTTTTTTATGGTTTTTATAGTGAAATTGTTGTGTTTTCTAATTTGGAACTGGTTTAAAGGGTTTTTATAGTTAAATATTTGAGTTTTTTTTCACTTGGAACTTTTTTTTATGGTTTTTATAGTGAAATTGTTGAGTTTTTTTAACTTGGAACTTTTTTTTATGATATTTATTGTGAAATTGTTGAGTTTTTTTAACTTAGAACTTATTTAAATGGGTTTAATAGTGAAATTGTTGAGCTTTTTTTAACTTGGATCTTTTTTATGGTTTTTATAGTGAATTTGTTGAGTTTTTTAACTTGGAACTTTATTTTATGGTATTTATAGTAAAATTGTAGAGTTTTTTAGCTTGGAAATATTTTATGGTTTTTATAGTGAATTTGTTGAGGTTTTTGACTTGGAGATTTTTTATGGATTAGTGAAATTGTTGAGTTTTTTAACTTGGAACTTATTTAAATGGTTTTTAGAGTGAAATTGTTGTGTTTTTTAACTTGGAACTTTATTTTATGGTATTTATAGTGAAATTGAAGAGTTTTTTAACTTGGAAATATTTTATGGTTTTTATAGTGAATTTGTTGTGTTTTTTAACTTGGCAGTTTTTTATGGATTTGTGAAATTATTGAGTTTTTTTAACTTGGATCTTTTTTTTATGGTTTTTATAGTGAAATTGTTGTGTTTTTTAACTCAGAGATATTTTTTGGATATTATAGTGAAAATGTTGAGGTTTTTTAACTTGGAACTTTTTTTTATGGTTTTTATAGTGAAATTGTTGAGTTTTCTAACCTGGAACTTATTTAAATGGTTTTTACAGTGAAATTGTCGAGTTTATTTAACTTGGAACTTATTTAAATGGTTTTTAGAGTGAAATTGTTGAGTTTTTTTTAACTTGGAAGTTTTTTTATGGTTTTTATAGTGAAATTGTTGAGTTTTTCTAACTTGGAACTTATTTAAATGGATTCTACAATGAAATTGTTGAGTTTTTTTAACTTGGAACTTTATTTTATGGTATTTAGAGTGAAATTGAAGAGTTTATTAACTTGGAAATGTTTTATGGTTTTTATAGTGAATTTGTTGAGTTTTTTAAATTGGAAATGTTTTATGGTTTTTATAGTGAATTTGTTGAGTTTTTTAACTTGGAAATTTTTTATGGATTTGTGAAATTATTGAGTTTTTTTAACTTGGAACTTTTTTTTATGGTTTTTATAGTGAAATTGTTGTGTTTTCTAATTTGGAACTGATTTAAATGGTTTTTATAGTTAAATATTTGAGTTTATTTTCACTTGGAACTTTTTTTTATGGTTTTTATAGTGAAATTGTTGAGTTTTTTTTTAAATTGGAACTTTTTTTTAATGATTTTTATTGTGAAATTGTTGAGTTTTTTTAAATTGGAACTTATATAAATGGTTTTAATAGTGAAATTGTTGAGTTTTTTTAACTTGGATCTTTTTTATGGTTTTTATAGTGAATTTGATGAGTTTTTTAACTTGGAACTTTATTTTATGGTATTTATAGTAAAATTGTAGAGTTTTTGTGCTTGGAAATTTTTTATGGTTTTTATAGTGAATTTGTTGAGTTTTTTGACTTGGAGATTTTATATGGATTAGTGAAATTGTTGAGTTTTTTTAACTTGGAACTTATTTAAATGGTTTTTAGAGTGAAATTGTTGTGTTTTTTAACTTGGAACTTTATTTTATGGTATATATCGTGAAATTGAAGAGTTTTTTAACTTGGAAATATTTTATGGTTTTTATAGTGAATTTGGTGTCTTTTTTAACTCAGAGATTTTTTTTGGATATTATAGTGAAAATGTTGAGGTTTTTTACTTTGGAATTTTTTTTATGGTTTTTATAGTGAAATTGTTGAGTTTTCTAACCTGGTACTTATTTAAATGGTTTTTACAGTGAAATTGTCGAGTTTATTTAACTTGGAACTTATTTAAATGGTTTTTAGAGTGCAATTGTTGAGTTTTTTTTAACTTGGAATTTTTTTTATGGTTTTTATAGTGAAATTGTTGAGTTTTTCTAACTTGGAACTTATTTAAATGGATTCTACAATGAAATTGTTGAGTTTTTTAACTTGGAACTTTATTTTATGGTATTTAGAGTGAAATTGAAGAGTTTATTAACTTGGAAATGTTTTATGGTTTTTATAGTGAATTTGTTGAGTTTTTTAAATTGGAAATGTTTTATGGTTTTTATAGTGAATTTGTTGAGTTATTTAGAATGGAAATTTTTTATGGATTTGTGAAATTATTGAGTTTTTTTAACTTGGAACTTTTTTTATGGTTTTTATAGTGAAATTGTTGTGTTTTCTAATTTGGAACTGGTTTAAATGGTTTTTATAGTTAAATATTTGAGTTTTTTTTCACTTGGAACTTTTTTTTATGGTTTTTATAGTGAAATTGTTGAGTTTTTTTAACTTGGAACTTTTTTTTAATGATATTTATTGTGAAATTGTTGAGTTTTTTTAACTTAGAACTTATTTAAATGGGTTTAATAGTGAAATTGTTGAGTTTTTTTTAACTTGGATCTTTTTTATGGTTTTTATAGTGAATTTGTTGAGTTTTTTAACTTGGAACTTTATTTTATGGTATTTATAGTAAAATTGTAGAGTTTTTTAGCTTGGAAATATTTTATGGTTTTTATAGTGAATTTGTTGAGTTTTTTGACTTGGAGATTTTTTATGGATTAGTGAAATTGTTGAGTTTTTTAACTTGGAACTTATTTAAATGGTTTTTAGAGTGAAATTGTTGTGTTTTTTAACTTGGAACTTTATTTTATGGTATTTATAGTGAAATTGAAGAGTTTTTTAACTTGGAAATATTTTATGGTTTTTATAGTGAATTTGTTGTGTTTTTTAACTTGGCAATTTTTTATGGATTTGTGAAATTATTGAGTTTTTTTAACTTGGATCTTTTTTTTATGGTTTTTATAGTGAAATTGTTGTGTTTTTTAACTCAGAGATATTTTTTGGATATTATAGTAAAAATGTTGAGGTTTTTTAACTTGGAACTTTTTTTATAGTTTTTATAGTGAAATTGTTGAGTTTTCTAACCTGGAACTTATTTAAATGGTTTTTAAAGTGAAATTGTCGAGTTTATTTAACTTGGAACTTATTTAAATGGTTTTTAGAGTGAAATTGTTGAGTTTTTTTTAACTTGGAACTTTTTTTTATGGTTTTTATAGTGACATTGTTGAGTTTTTCTAACTTGGAACTTATTTAAATGGATTCTACAATGAAATTGTTGAGTTTTTTTAACTTGGAACTTTATTTTATGGTATTTAGAGTGAAATTGAAGAGTTTATTAACTTGGAAATGTTTTATGGTTTTTATAGTGAATTTGTTGAGTTTTTTAAATTGGAAAAGTTTTATGGTTTTTATAGTGAATTTGTTGAGTTTTTTAACTTGGAAATTTTTTATGGATTTGTGAAATTATTGAGTTTTTTTAACTTGGAACTTTTTTTTATGGTTTTTATAGTGAAATTGTTGTGTTTTCTAATTTGGAACTGATTTAAATGGTTTTTATAGTTAAATATTTGAGTTTATTTTCACTTGGAACTTTTTTTTATGGTTTTTATAGTGAAATTGTTGAGTTTTTTTTTAAATTGGAACTTTTTTTTAATGATTTTTATTGTGAAATTGTTGAGTTTTTTTAAATTGGAACTTATATAAATGGTTTTAATAGTGAAATTGTTGAGTTTTTTTAACTTGGATCTTTTTTATGGTTTTTATAGTGAATTTGATGAGTTTTTTAACTTGGAACTTTATTTTATGGTATTTATAGTAAAATTGTAGAGTTTTTGTGCTTGGAAATTTTTTATGGTTTTTATAGTGAATTTGTTGAGTTTTTTGACTTGGAGATTTTATATGGATTAGTGAAATTGTTGAGTTTTTTTAACTTGGAACTTATTTAAATGGTTTTTAGAGTGAAATTGTTGTGTTTTTTAACTTGGAACTTTATTTTATGGTATATATCGTGAAATTGAAGAGTTTTTTAACTTGGAAATAATTTATGGTTTTTATAGTGAATTTGGTGTCTTTTTTAACTCAGAGATTTTTTTTGGATATTATAGTGAAAATGTTGAGGTTTTTTAATTTGGAATTTTTTTTATGGTTTTTATAGTGAAATTGTTGAGTTTTCTAACCTGGTACTTATTTAAATGGTTTTTACAGTGAAATTGTCGAGTTTATTTAACTTGGAACTTATTTAAATGGTTTTTAGAGTGCAATTGTTGAGTTTTTTTTAACTTGGAATTTTTTTTATGGTTTTTATAGTGAAATTGTTGAGTTTTTCTAACTTGGAACTTATTTAAATGGATTCTACAATGAAATTGTTGAGTTTTTTAACTTGGAACTTTATTTTATGGTATTTAGAGTGAAATTGAAGAGTTTATTAACTTGGAAATGTTTTATGGTTTTTATAGTGAATTTGTTGAGTTTTTTAAATTGGAAATGTTTTATGGTTTTTATAGTGAATTTGTTGAGTTTTTTAGAATGGAAATTTTTTATGGATTTGTGAAATTATTGAGTTTTTTTAACTTGGAACTTTTTTTATGGTTTTTATAGTGAAATTGTTGTGTTTTCTAATTTGGAACTGGTTTAAATGGTTTTTATAGTTAAATATTTGAGTTTTTTTTCACTTGGAACTTTTTTTTATGGTTTTTATAGTGAAATTGTTGAGTTTTTTTAACTTGGAACTTTTTTTTATGATATTTATTGTGAAATTGTTGAGTTTTTTTAACTTAGAACTTATTTAAATGGGTTTAATAGTGAAATTGTTGAGTTTTTTTTTAACTTGGATCTTTTTTATGGTTTTTATAGTGAATTTGTTGAGTTTTTTAACTTGGAACTTTATTTTATGGTATTTATAGTAAAATTGTAGAGTTTTTTAGCTTGGAAATATTTTATGGTTTTTATAGTGAATTTGTTGAGGTTTTTGACTTGGAGATTTTTTATGGATTAGTGAAATTGTTGAGTTTTTTAACTTGGAACTTATTTAAATGGTTTTTAGAGTGAAATTGTTGTGTTTTTTAACTTGGAACTTTATTTTATGGTATTTATAGTGAAATTGAAGAGTTTTTTAACTTGGAAATATTTTATGGTTTTTATAGTGAATTTGTTGTGTTTTTTAACTTGGCAATTTTTTATGGATTTGTGAAATTATTGAGTTTTTTTAACTTGGATCTTTTTTTTATGGTTTTTATAGTGAAATTGTTGTGTTTTTTAACTCAGAGATATTTTTTGGATATTATAGTAAAAATGTTGAGGTTTTTTAACTTGGAACTTTTTTTATAGTTTTTATAGTGAAATTGTTGAGTTTTCTAACCTGGAACTTATTTAAATGGTTTTTACAGTGAAATTGTCGAGTTTATTTAACTTGGAACTTATTTAAATGGTTTTTAGAGTGAAATTGTTGAGTTTTTTTTAACTTGGAACTTTTTTTTATGGTTTTTATAGTGACATTGTTGAGTTTTTCTAACTTGGAACTTATTTAAATGGATTCTACAATGAAATTGTTGAGTTTTTTTAACTTGGAACTTTATTTTATGGTATTTAGAGTGAAATTGAAGAGTTTATTAACTTGGAAATGTTTTATGGTTTTTATAGTGAATTTGTTGAGTTTTTTAAATTGGAAATGTTTTATGGTTTTTATAGTGAATTTGTTGAGTTTTTTAACTTGGAAATTTTTTATGGATTTGTGAAATTATTGAGTTTTTTTAACTTGGAACTTTTTTTATGGTTTTTATAGTGAAATTGTTGTGTTTTCTAATTTGGAACTGGTTTAAATGGTTTTTATAGTTAAATATTTGAGTTTTTTTTCACTTGGAACTTTTTTTTATGGTTTTTATAGTGAAATTGTTGAGTTTTTTTAACTTGGAACTTTTTTTTATGATATTTATTGTGAAATTGTTGAGTTTTTTTAACTTAGAACTTATTTAAATGGGTTTAATAGTGAAATTGTTGAGTTTTTTTTTAACTTGGATCTTTTTTATGGTTTTTATAGTGAATTTGTTGAGTTTTTTAACTTGGAACTTTATTTTATGGTATTTATAGTAAAATTGTAGAGTTTTTTAGCTTGGAAATATTTTATGGTTTTTATAGTGAATTTGTTGAGGTTTTTGACTTGGAGATTTTTTATGGATTAGTGAAATTGTTGAGTTTTTTAACTTGGAACTTATTTAAATGGTTTTTAGAGTGAAATTGTTGTGTTTTTTAACTTGGAACTTTATTTTATGGTATTTATAGTGAAATTGAAGAGTTTTTTAACTTGGAAATATTTTATGGTTTTTATAGTGAATTTGTTGTGTTTTTTAACTTGGCAATTTTTTATGGATTTGTGAAATTATTGAGTTTTTTTAACTTGGATCTTTTTTTTATGGTTTTTATAGTGAAATTGTTGTGTTTTTTAACTCAGAGATATTTTTTGGATATTATAGTAAAAATGTTGAGGTTTTTTAACTTGGAACTTTTTTTATAGTTTTTATAGTGAAATTGTTGAGTTTTCTAACCTGGAACTTATTTAAATGGTTTTTACAGTGAAATTGTCGAGTTTATTTAACTTGGAACTTATTTAAATGGTTTTTAGAGTGAAATTGTTGAGTTTTTTTTAACTTGGAACTTTTTTTTATGGTTTTTATAGTGACATTGTTGAGTTTTTCTAACTTGGAACTTATTTAAATGGATTCTACAATGAAATTGTTGAGTTTTTTTAACTTGGAACTTTATTTTATGGTATTTAGAGTGAAATTGAAGAGTTTATTAACTTGGAAATGTTTTATGGTTTTTATAGTGAATTTGTTGAGTTTTTTAAATTGGAAATGTTTTATGGTTTTTATAGTGAATTTGTTGAGTTTTTTAACTTGGAAATTTTTTATGGATTTGTGAAATTATTGAGTTTTTTTAACTTGGAACTTTTTTTATGGTTTTTATAGTGAAATTGTTGTGTTTTCTAATTTGGAACTGGTTTAAATGGTTTTTATAGTTAAATATTTGAGTTTTTTTTCACTTGGAACTTTTTTTTATGGTTTTTATAGTGAAATTGTTGAGTTTTTTTAACTTGGAACTTTTTTTTTATGATATTTATTGTGAAATTGTTGAGTTTTTTTAACTTAGAACTTATTTAAATGGGTTTAATAGTGAAATTGTTGAGTTTTTTTTAACTTGGATCTTTTTTATGGTTTTTATAGTGAATTTGTTGAGTTTTTTAACTTGGAACTTTATTTTATGGTATTTATAGTAAAATTGTAGAGTTTTTTAGCTTGGAAATATTTTATGGTTTTTATAGTGAATTTGTTGAGGTTTTTGACTTGGAGATTTTTTATGGATTAGTGAAATTGTTGAGTTTTTTAACTTGGAACTTATTTAAATGGTTTTTAGAGTGAAATTGTTGTGTTTTTTAACTTGGAACTTTATTTTATGGTATTTATAGTGAAATTGAAGAGTTTTTTAACTTGGAAATATTTTATGGTTTTTATAGTGAATTTGTTGTGTTTTTTAACTTGGCAATTTTTTATGGATTTGTGAAATTATTGAGTTTTTTTAACTTGGATCTTTTTTTTATGGTTTTTATAGTGAAATTGTTGTGTTTTTTAACTCAGAGATATTTTTTGGATATTATAGTAAAAATGTTGAGGTTTTTTAACTTGGAACTTTTTTTATAGTTTATATAGTGAAATTGTTGAGTTTTCTAACCTGGAACTTATTTAAATGGTTTTTACAGTGAAATTGTCGAGTTTATTTAACTTGGAACTTATTTAAATGGTTTTTAGAGTGAAATTGTTGAGTTTTTTTTAACTTGGAACTTTTTTTTATGGTTTTTATAGTGAAATTGTTGAGTTTTTCTAACTTGGAACTTATTTAAATGGATTCTACAATGAAATTGTTGAGTTTTTTTAACTTGGAACTTTATTTTATGGTATTTAGAGTGAAATTGAAGAGTTTATTAACTTGGAAATGTTTTATGGTTTTTATAGTGAATTTGTTGTTTTTTAAATTGGAAATGTTTTATGGTTTTTATAGTGAATTTGTTGAGTTTTTTAACTTGGAAATTTTTTATGGATTTGTGAAATTATTGAGTTTTTTTAACTTGGAACTTTTTTTTATGGTTTTTATAGTGAAATTGTTGTGTTTTCTAATTTGGAACTGATTTAAATGGTTTTTATAGTTAAATATTTGAGTTTGTTTTCACTTGGAACTTTTTTTTTATGGTTTTTATAGTGAAATTGTTGAGTTTTTTATTTGAATTGGAACTTTTTTTTAATGATTTTTATTGTGAAATTGTTGAGTTTTTTTAAATTGGAACTTATATAAATGGTTTTAATAGTGAAATTTTTGAGTTTTTTTAACTTGGATCTTTTTTATGGTTTTTATAGTGAATTTGATGAGTTTTTTAACTTGGAACTTTATTTTATGGTATTTATAGTAAAATTGTAGAGTTTTTGAGCTTGGAAATATTTTATGGTTTTTATAGTGAATTTGTTGAGTTTTTTGACTTGGAGATTTTATATGGATTAGTGAAATTGTTGAGTTTTTTTAACTTGGAACTTATTTAAATGGTTTTTAGAGTGATATTGTTGTGTTTTTTAACTTGGAACTTTATTTTATGGTATATATCGTGAAATTGAAGAGTTTTTTAACTTGGAAATATTTTATGGTTTTTATAGTGAATTTGTTGTCTTTTTTAACTCAGAGATTGTTTTTGGATATTATAGTGAAAATGTTGAGGTTTTTTAATTTGGAAATTTTTTAATGGTTTTTATAGTGAAATTGTTGAGTTTTCTAACCTGGAACTTATTTAAATGGTTTTTACAGTGAAATTGTCGAGTTTATTTAACTTGGAACTTATTTAAATGGTTTTTAGAGTGAAATTGTTGAGTTTTTTTTTAACTTGGAATTTTTTATATGGTTTTTATAGTGAAATTGTTGAGTTTTTCTAACTTGGAACTTATTTAAATGGATTCTACACTGAAATTGTTGAGTTTTTTAACTTGGAACTTTATTTTATGGTATTTAGAGTGAAATTGAAGAGTTTATTAACTTGGAAATGTTTTATGGTTTTTATAGTGAATTTGTTGAGTTTTTTAAATTGGAAATGTTTTATGGTTTTTATAGTGAATTTGTTGAGTTTTTTAACTTGGAAATTTTTTATGGATTTGTGAAATTATTGAGTTTTTTTAACTTGGAACTTTTTTTTTATGGTTTTTATAGTGAAATTGTTGTGTTTTCTAATTTGGAATGTATTTAAATGGTTTTTATAGTTAAATATTTGAGTTTATTTTCACTTGGAACTTTTTTTTATGGTTTTTATAGTGAAATTGTTGAGTTTTTTTTTTTAAATTGGAACTTTTTTTTAATGATTTTTATTGTGAAATTGTTGAGGTTTTTTAAATTGGAACTTATATAAATGGTTTTAATAGTGAAATTGTTGAGTTTTTTTAACTTGGATCTTTTTTATGGTTTTTATAGTGAATTTGATGAGTTTTTTAACTTGGAACTTTATTTTATGGTATTTATAGTAAAATTGTAGAGTTTTTGAGCTTGGAAATATTTTATGGTTTTTATAGTGAATTTGTTGAGTTTTTTGACTTGGAGATTTTATATGGATTAGTGAAATTGTTGAGTTTTTTTAACTTGGAACTTATTTAAATGGTTTTTAGAGTGAAATTGTTGTGTTTTTTAACTTGGAACTTTATTTTAGGGTATATATCGTGAAATTGAAGAGTTTTTTAACTTGGAAATATTTTATGGTTTTTATAGTGAATTTGTTGTCTTTTTTAACTCAGAGATTTTTTTTGGATATTATAGTGAAAATGTTGAGGTTTTTTAATTTGGAAATTTTTTTATGGTTTTTATAGTGAAATTGTTGAGTTTTCTAACCTGGAAATTATTTAAATGGTTTTTACAGTGAAATTGTCGAGTTTATTTAACTTGGAACTTATTTAAATGGTTTTTAGAGTGAAATTGTTGAGTTTTTTTTTAACTTGGAATTTTTTTTATGTTTTTTATAGTGAAATTGTTGAGTTTTTCTAACTTGGAACTTATTTAAATGGATTCTACAATGAAATTGTTGAGTTTTTTAACTTGGAACTTTATTTTATGGTATTTAGAGTGAAATTGAAGAGTTTATTAACTTGGAAATGTTTTATGGTTTTTATAGTGAATTTGTTGTTTTTTAAATTGGAAATATTTTATGGTTTTTATAGTGAATTTGTTGAGTTTTTTAACTTGGAAATTTTTTATGGATTTGTGAAATTATTGAGTTTTTTTAACTTGAAACTTTTTTTTATGGTTTTTATAGTGAAATTGTTGTGTTTTCTAATTTGGAACTGATTTAAATGGTTTTTATAGTTAAATATTTGAGTTTGTTTTCACTTGGAACTTTTTTTTTTATGGTTTTTATAGTGAAATTGTTGAGTTTTTTTTTTGAATTGGAACTTTTTTTTAATGATTTTTATTGTGAAATTGTTGAGTTTTTTTAAATTGGAACTTATATAAATGGTTTTAATAGTGAAATTGTTGAGTTTTTTTAACTTGGATCTTTTTTATGGTTTTTATAGTGAATTTGATGAGTTTTTTAACTTGGAACTTTATTTTATGGTATTTATAGTAAAATTGTAGAGTTTTTTAGCTTGGAAATATTTTATGGTTTTTATAGTGAATTTGTTGAGTTTTTTGACTTGGAGATTTTATATGGATTAGTGAAATTGTTGAGTTTTTTTAACTTGGAACTTATTTAAATGGTTTTTAGAGTGATATTGTTGTGTTTTTTAACTTGGAACTTTATTTTATGGTATATATCGTGAAATTGAAGAGTTTTTTAACTTGGAAATATTTTATGGTTTTTATAGTGAATTTGTTGTCTTTTTTAACTCAGAGATTGTTTTTGGATATTATAGTGAAAATGTTGAGGTTTTTTAATTTGGAAATTTTTTAATGGTTTTTATAGTGAAATTGTTGAGTTTTCTAACCTGGAACTTATTTAAATGGTTTTTACAGTGAAATTGTCGAGTTTATTTAACTTGGAACTTATTTAAATGGTTTTTAGAGTGAAATTGTTGAGTTTTTTTTTAACTTGGAATTTTTTATATGGTTTTTATAGTGAAATTGTTGAGTTTTTCTAACTTGGAACTTATTTAAATGGATTCTACACTGAAATTGTTGAGTTTTTTAACTTGGAACTTTATTTTATGGTATTTAGAGTGAAATTGAAGAGTTTATTAACTTGGAAATGTTTTATGGTTTTTATAGTGAATTTGTTGAGTTTTTTAAATTGGAAATGTTTTATGGTTTTTATAGTGAATTTGTTGAGTTTTTTAACTTGGAAATTTTTTATGGATTTGTGAAATTATTGAGTTTTTTTAACTTGGAACTTTTTTTTTATGGTTTTTATAGTGAAATTGTTGTGTTTTCTAATTTGGAATGTATTTAAATGGTTTTTATAGTTAAATATTTGAGTTTATTTTCACTTGGAACTTTTTTTTATGGTTTTTATAGTGAAATTGTTGAGTTTTTTTTTTTAAATTGGAACTTTTTTTTAATGATTTTTATTGTGAAATTGTTGAGGTTTTTTAAATTGGAACTTATATAAATGGTTTTAATAGTGAAATTGTTGAGTTTTTTTAACTTGGATCTTTTTTATGGTTTTTATAGTGAATTTGATGAGTTTTTTAACTTGGAACTTTATTTTATGGTATTTATAGTAAAATTGTAGAGTTTTTGAGCTTGGAAATATTTTATGGTTTTTATAGTGAATTTGTTGAGTTTTTTGACTTGGAGATTTTATATGGATTAGTGAAATTGTTGAGTTTTTTTAACTTGGAACTTATTTAAATGGTTTTTAGAGTGAAATTGTTGTGTTTTTTAACTTGGAACTTTATTTTAGGGTATATATCGTGAAATTGAAGAGTTTTTTAACTTGGAAATATTTTATGGTTTTTATAGTGAATTTGTTGTCTTTTTTAACTCAGAGATTTTTTTTGGATATTATAGTGAAAATGTTGAGGTTTTTTAATTTGGAAATTTTTTTATGGTTTTTATAGTGAAATTGTTGAGTTTTCTAACCTGGAAATTATTTAAATGGTTTTTACAGTGAAATTGTCGAGTTTATTTAACTTGGAACTTATTTAAATGGTTTTTAGAGTGAAATTGTTGAGTTTTTTTTTAACTTGGAATTTTTTTTATGTTTTTTATAGTGAAATTGTTGAGTTTTTCTAACTTGGAACTTATTTAAATGGATTCTACAATGAAATTGTTGAGTTTTTTAACTTGGAACTTTATTTTATGGTATTTAGAGTGAAATTGAAGAGTTTATTAACTTGGAAATGTTTTATGGTTTTTATAGTGAATTTGTTGTTTTTTAAATTGGAAATATTTTATGGTTTTTATAGTGAATTTGTTGAGTTTTTTAACTTGGAAATTTTTTATGGATTTGTGAAATTATTGAGTTTTTTTAACTTGAAACTTTTTTTTATGGTTTTTATAGTGAAATTGTTGTGTTTTCTAATTTGGAACTGATTTAAATGGTTTTTATAGTTAAATATTTGAGTTTGTTTTCACTTGGAACTTTTTTTTTTATGGTTTTTATAGTGAAATTGTTGAGTTTTTTTTTTGAATTGGAACTTTTTTTTAATGATTTTTATTGTGAAATTGTTGAGTTTTTTTAAATTGGAACTTATATAAATGGTTTTAATAGTGAAATTGTTGAGTTTTTTTAACTTGGATCTTTTTTATGGTTTTTATAGTGAATTTGATGAGTTTTTTAACTTGGAACTTTATTTTATGGTATTTATAGTAAAATTGTAGAGTTTTTTAGCTTGGAAATATTTTATGGTTTTTATAGTGAATTTGTTGAGTTTTTTGACTTGGAGATTTTATATGGATTAGTGAAATTGTTGAGTTTTTTTAACTTGGAACTTATTTAAATGGTTTTTAGAGTGATATTGTTGTGTTTTTTAACTTGGAACTTTATTTTATGGTATATATCGTGAAATTGAAGAGTTTTTTAACTTGGAAATATTTTATGGTTTTTATAGTGAATTTGTTGTCTTTTTTAACTCAGAGATTGTTTTTGGATATTATAGTGAAAATGTTGAGGTTTTTTAATTTGGAAATTTTTTAATGGTTTTTATAGTGAAATTGTTGAGTTTTCTAACCTGGAACTTATTTAAATGGTTTTTACAGTGAAATTGTCGAGTTTATTTAACTTGGAACTTATTTAAATGGTTTTTAGAGTGAAATTGTTGAGTTTTTTTTTAACTTGGAATTTTTTATATGGTTTTTATAGTGAAATTGTTGAGTTTTTCTAACTTGGAACTTATTTAAATGGATTCTACACTGAAATTGTTGTGTTTTTTAACTTGGAACTTTATTTTATGGTATTTATAGTGAAATTGAAGAGTTTTTTAACTTGGATTACTTTATGGTTTTTATAGTGAATTTGTTGTGTTTTTTAACTTGGCAATTTTTTATGGATTTGTGAAATTATTGAGTTTTTTTAACTTGGATCTTTTTTTTATGGTTTTTATAGTGAAATTGTTGTGTTTTTTAACTCAGAGATATTTTTTGGATATTATAGTAAAAATGTTGAGGTTTTTTAACTTGGAACTTTTTTATAGTTTATATAGTGAAATTGTTGAGTTTTCTAACCTGGAACTTATTTAAATGGTTTTTACAGTGAAATTGTCGAGTTTATTTAACTTGGAACTTATTTAAATGGTTTTTAGAGTGAAATTGTTGAGTTTTTTTTAACTTGGAACTTTTTTTTATGGTTTTTATAGTGAAATTGTTGAGTTTTTCTAACTTGGAACTTATTTAAATGGATTCTACAAGGAAATTGTTGAGTTTTTTTAACTTGGAACTTTATTTTATGGTATTTAGAGTGAAATTGAAGAGTTTATTAACTTGGAAATGTTTTATGGTTTTTATAGTGAATTTGTTGTTTTTTAAATTGGAAATGTTTTATGGTTTTTATAGTGAATTTGTTGAGTTTTTTAACTTGGAAATTTTTTATAGATTTGTGAAATTATTGAGTTTTTTTAACTTGGAACTTTTTTTTATGGTTTTTATAGTGAAATTGTTGTGTTTTCTAATTTGGAACTGATTTAAATGGTTTTTATAGTTAAATATTTGAGTTTGTTTTCACTTGGAACTTTTTTTTTAATGGTTTTTATAGTGAAATTGTTGAGTTTTTTTTTTGAATTGGAACTTTTTTTTAATGATTTTTATTGTGAAATTGTTGAGTTTTTTTAAATTGGAACTTATATAAATGGTTTTAATAGTGAAATTGTTGAGTTTTTTTAACTTGGATCTTTTTTATGGTTTTTATAGTGAATTTGATGAGTTTTTTAACTTGGAACTTTATTTTATGGTATTTATAGTAAAATTGTAGAGTTTTTTAGCTTGGAAATATTTTATGGTTTTTATAGTGAATTTGTTGAGTTTTTTGACTTGGAGATTTTATATGGATTAGTGAAATTGTTGAGTTTTTTTAACTTGGAACTTATTTAAATGGTTTTTAGAGTGATATTGTTGTGTTTTTTAACTTGGAACTTTATTTTATGGTATATATCGTGAAATTGAAGAGTTTTTTAACTTGGAAATATTTTATGGTTTTTATAGTGAATTTGTTGTCTTTTTTAACTCAGAGATTGTTTTTGGATATTATAGTGAAAATGTTGAGGTTTTTTAATTTGGAAATTTTTTAATGGTTTTTATAGTGAATTTGTTGTCTTTTTTAACTCAGAGATTGTTTTTGGATATTATAGTGAAAATGTTGAGGTTTTTTAATTTGGAAATTTTTTAATGGTTTTTATAGTGAAATTGTTGAGTTTTCTAACCTGGAACTTATTTAAATGGTTTTTACAGTGAAATTGTCGAGTTTATTTAACTTGGAACTTATTTAAATGGTTTTTAGAGTGAAATTGTTGAGTTTTTTTTTAACTTGGAATTTTTTATATGGTTTTTATAGTGAAATTGTTGAGTTTTTCTAACTTGGAACTTATTTAAATGGATTCTACACTGAAATTGTTGAGTTTTTTAACTTGGAACTTTATTTTATGGTATTTAGAGTGAAATTGAAGAGTTTATTAACTTGGAAATGTTTTATGGTTTTTATAGTGAATTTGTTGAGTTTTTTAAATTGGAAATGTTTTATGGTTTTTATAGTGAATTTGTTGAGTTTTTTAACTTGGAAATTTTTTATGGATTTGTGAAATTATTGAGTTTTTTTAACTTGGAACTTTTTTTTTATGGTTTTTATAGTGAAATTGTTGTGTTTTCTAATTTGGAATGTATTTAAATGGTTTTTATAGTTAAATATTTGAGTTTATTTTCACTTGGAACTTTTTTTTATGGTTTTTATAGTGAAATTGTTGAGTTTTTTTTTTTAAATTGGAACTTTTTTTTAATGATTTTTATTGTGAAATTGTTGAGGTTTTTTAAATTGGAACTTATATAAATGGTTTTAATAGTGAAATTGTTGAGTTTTTTTAACTTGGATCTTTTTTATGGTTTTTATAGTGAATTTGATGAGTTTTTTAACTTGGAACTTTATTTTATGGTATTTATAGTAAAATTGTAGAGTTTTTGAGCTTGGAAATATTTTATGGTTTTTATAGTGAATTTGTTGAGTTTTTTGACTTGGAGATTTTATATGGATTAGTGAAATTGTTGAGTTTTTTTAACTTGGAACTTATTTAAATGGTTTTTAGAGTGAAATTGTTGTGTTTTTTAACTTGGAACTTTATTTTAGGGTATATATCGTGAAATTGAAGAGTTTTTTAACTTGGAAATATTTTATGGTTTTTATAGTGAATTTGTTGTCTTTTTTAACTCAGAGATTTTTTTTGGATATTATAGTGAAAATGTTGAGGTTTTTTAATTTGGAAATTTTTTTATGGTTTTTATAGTGAAATTGTTGAGTTTTCTAACCTGGAAATTATTTAAATGGTTTTTACAGTGAAATTGTCGAGTTTATTTAACTTGGAACTTATTTAAATGGTTTTTAGAGTGAAATTGTTGAGTTTTTTTTTAACTTGGAATTTTTTTTATGTTTTTTATAGTGAAATTGTTGAGTTTTTCTAACTTGGAACTTATTTAAATGGATTCTACAATGAAATTGTTGAGTTTTTTAACTTGGAACTTTATTTTATGGTATTTAGAGTGAAATTGAAGAGTTTATTAACTTGGAAATGTTTTATGGTTTTTATAGTGAATTTGTTGTTTTTTAAATTGGAAATGTTTTATGGTTTTTATAGTGAATTTGTTGAGTTTTTTAACTTGGAAATTTTTTATGGATTTGTGAAATTATTGAGTTTTTTTAACTTGGAACTTTTTTTTATGGTTTTTATAGTGAAATTGTTGTGTTTTCTAATTTGGAACTGATTTAAATGGTTTTTATAGTTAAATATTTGAGTTTGTTTTCACTTGGAACTTTTTTTTTTATGGTTTTTATAGTGAAATTGTTGAGTTTTTTTTTTGAATTGGAACTTTTTTTTAATGATTTTTATTGTGAAATTGTTGAGTTTTTTTAAATTGGAACTTATATAAATGGTTTTAATAGTGAAATTGTTGAGTTTTTTTAACTTGGATCTTTTTTATGGTTTTTATAGTGAATTTGATGAGTTTTTTAACTTGGAACTTTATTTTATGGTATTTATAGTAAAATTGTAGAGTTTTTTAGCTTGGAAATATTTTATGGTTTTTATAGTGAATTTGTTGAGTTTTTTGACTTGGAGATTTTATATGGATTAGTGAAATTGTTGAGTTTTTTTAACTTGGAACTTATTTAAATGGTTTTTAGAGTGATATTGTTGTGTTTTTTAACTTGGAACTTTATTTTATGGTATATATCGTGAAATTGAAGAGTTTTTTAACTTGGAAATATTTTATGGTTTTTATAGTGAATTTGTTGTCTTTTTTAACTCAGAGATTGTTTTTGGATATTATAGTGAAAATGTTGAGGTTTTTTAATTTGGAAATTTTTTAATGGTTTTTATAGTGAAATTGTTGAGTTTTCTAACCTGGAACTTATTTAAATGGTTTTTACAGTGAAATTGTCGAGTTTATTTAACTTGGAACTTATTTAAATGGTTTTTAGAGTGAAATTGTTGAGTTTTTTTTTAACTTGGAATTTTTTATATGGTTTTTATAGTGAAATTGTTGAGTTTTTCTAACTTGGAACTTATTTAAATGGATTCTACACTGAAATTGTTGTGTTTTTTAACTTGGAACTTTATTTTATGGTATTTATAGTGAAATTGAAGAGTTTTTTAACTTGGATTACTTTATGGTTTTTATAGTGAATTTGTTGTGTTTTTTAACTTGGCAATTTTTTATGGATTTGTGAAATTATTGAGTTTTTTTAACTTGGATCTTTTTTTTATGGTTTTTATAGTGAAATTGTTGTGTTTTTTAACTCAGAGATATTTTTTGGATATTATAGTAAAAATGTTGAGGTTTTTTAACTTGGAACTTTTTTTATAGTTTATATAGTGAAATTGTTGAGTTTTCTAACCTGGAACTTATTTAAATGGTTTTTACAGTGAAATTGTCGAGTTTATTTAACTTGGAACTTATTTAAATGGTTTTTAGAGTGAAATTGTTGAGTTTTTTTTAACTTGGAACTTTTTTTTATGGTTTTTATAGTGAAATTGTTGAGTTTTTCTAACTTGGAACTTATTTAAATGGATTCTACAATGAAATTGTTGAGTTTTTTTAACTTGGAACTTTATTTTATGGTATTTAGAGTGAAATTGAAGAGTTTATTAACTTGGAAATGTTTTATGGTTTTTATAGTGAATTTGTTGTTTTTTAAATTGGAAATGTTTTATGGTTTTTATAGTGAATTTGTTGAGTTTTTTAACTTGGAAATTTTTTATGGATTTGTGAAATTATTGAGTTTTTTTAACTTGGAACTTTTTTTTATGGTTTTTATAGTGAAATTGTTGTGTTTTCTAATTTGGAACTGATTTAAATGGTTTTTATAGTTAAATATTTGAGTTTGTTTTCACTTGGAACTTTTTTTTAATGGTTTTTATAGTGAAATTGTTGAGTTTTTTTTTTGAATTGGAACTTTTTTTTAATGATTTTTATTGTGAAATTGTTGAGTTTTTTTAAATTGGAACTTATATAAATGGTTTTAATAGTGAAATTGTTGAGTTTTTTTAACTTGGATCTTTTTTATGGTTTTTATAGTGAATTTGATGAGTTTTTTAACTTGGAACTTTATTTTATGGTATTTATAGTAAAATTGTAGAGTTTTTTAGCTTGGAAATATTTTATGGTTTTTATAGTGAATTTGTTGAGTTTTTTGACTTGGAGATTTTATATGGATTAGTGAAATTGTTGAGTTTTTTTAACTTGGAACTTATTTAAATGGTTTTTAGAGTGATATTGTTGTGTTTTTTAACTTGGAACTTTATTTTATGGTATATATCGTGAAATTGAAGAGTTTTTTAACTTGGAAATATTTTATGGTTTTTATAGTGAATTTGTTGTCTTTTTTAACTCAGAGATTGTTTTTGGATATTATAGTGAAAATGTTGAGGTTTTTTAATTTGGAAATTTTTTAATGGTTTTTATAGTGAAATTGTTGAGTTTTCTAACCTGGAACTTATTTAAATGGTTTTTACAGTGAAATTGTCGAGTTTATTTAACTTGGAACTTATTTAAATGGTTTTTAGAGTGAAATTGTTGAGTTTTTTTTTAACTTGGAATTTTTTATATGGTTTTTATAGTGAAATTGTTGAGTTTTTCTAACTTGGAACTTATTTAAATGGATTCTACACTGAAATTGTTGAGTTTTTTAACTTGGAACTTTATTTTATGGTATTTAGAGTGAAATTGAAGAGTTTATTAACTTGGAAATGTTTTATGGTTTTTATAGTGAATTTGTTGAGTTTTTTAAATTGGAAATGTTTTATGGTTTTTATAGTGAATTTGTTGAGTTTTTTAACTTGGAAATTTTTTATGGATTTGTGAAATTATTGAGTTTTTTTAACTTGGAACTTTTTTTTTATGGTTTTTATAGTGAAATTGTTGTTTTTTCTAATTTGGAATGTATTTAAATGGTTTTTATAGTTAAATATTTGAGTTTATTTTCACTTGGAACTTTTTTTTATGGTTTTTATAGTGAAATTGTTGAGTTTTTTTTTTTAAATTGGAACTTTTTTTTAATGATTTTTATTGTGAAATTGTTGAGGTTTTTTAAATTGGAACTTATATAAATGGTTTTAATAGTGAAATTGTTGAGTTTTTTTAACTTGGATCTTTTTTATGGTTTTTATAGTGAATTTGATGAGTTTTTTAACTTGGAACTTTATTTTATGGTATTTATAGTAAAATTGTAGAGTTTTTGAGCTTGGAAATATTTTATGGTTTTTATAGTGAATTTGTTGAGTTTTTTGACTTGGAGATTTTATATGGATTAGTGAAATTGTTGAGTTTTTTTAACTTGGAACTTATTTAAATGGTTTTTAGAGTGAAATTGTTGTGTTTTTTAACTTGGAACTTTATTTTAGGGTATATATCGTGAAATTGAAGAGTTTTTTAACTTGGAAATATTTTATGGTTTTTATAGTGAATTTGTTGTCTTTTTTAACTCAGAGATTTTTTTTGGATATTATAGTGAAAATGTTGAGGTTTTTTAATTTGGAAATTTTTTTATGGTTTTTATAGTGAAATTGTTGAGTTTTCTAACCTGGAAATTATTTAAATGGTTTTTACAGTGAAATTGTCGAGTTTATTTAACTTGGAACTTATTTAAATGGTTTTTAGAGTGAAATTGTTGAGTTTTTTTTTAACTTGGAATTTTTTTTATGTTTTTTATAGTGAAATTGTTGAGTTTTTCTAACTTGGAACTTATTTAAATGGATTCTACAATGAAATTGTTGAGTTTTTTAACTTGGAACTTTATTTTATGGTATTTAGAGTGAAATTGAAGAGTTTATAAACTTGGAAATGTGTTATGGTTTTTATAGTGAATTTGTTGAGTTTTTTAAATTGGAAATGTTTTATGGTTTTTATAGTGAATTTGTTGAGTTTTTTAACTTGGAAATTTTTTATGGATTTGTGAAATTATTGAGTTTTTTTAACTTGGAACTTTTTTTTATGGTTTTTATAGTGAAATTGTTGTGTTTTCTAATTTGGAACTGATTTAAATGGTTTTTATAGTTAAATATTTGAGTTTATTTTCACTTGGAACTTTTTTTTTATGGTTTTTATAGTGAAATTGTTGAGTTTTTTTTTTTTAAATTGGAACTTTTTTTTAATGATTTTTATTGTGAAATTGTTGAGTTTTTTTAAATTGGAACTTATATAAATGGTTTTAATAGTGAAATTGTTGAGTTTTTTTAACTTGGATCTTTTTTATGGTTTTTATAGTGAATTTGATGAGTTTTTTTAACTTGGAACTTTATTTTATGGTATTTATAGTAAAATTGTAGAGTTTTTGTGCTTGGAAATATTTTATGGTTTTTATAGTGAATTTGTTGAGTTTTTTGACTTGGAGATTTTATATGGATTAGTGAAATTGTTGAGTTTTTTTAACTTTGAACTTATTTAAATGGTTTTTAGAGTGAAATTGTTGTGTTTTTTAACTTGGAACTTTATTTTATGGTATATATCGTGAAATTGAAGAGTTTTTTAACTTGGAAATATTTTATGGTTTTTATAGTGAATTTGTTGTCTTTTTTAACTCAGAGATTTTTTTTGGATATTATAGTGAAAATGTTGAGGTTTTTTAATTTGGAAATTTTTTTATGGTTTTTATAGTGAAATTGTTGAGTTTTCTAACCTGGAACTTATTTAAATGGTTTTTACAGTGAAATTGTCGAGTTTATTTAACTTGGAACTTATTTAAATGGTTTTTAGAGTGAAATTGTTGAGTTTTTTTTAACTTGGAATTTTTTTTATGGTTTTTATAGTGAAATTGTTGAGTTTTTCTAACTTGGAACTTATTTAAATGGATTCTACAATGAAATTGTTGAGTTTTTTTAACTTGGAACTTATTTAAATGGATTCTACACTGAAATTGTTGTGTTTTTTAACTTGGAACTTTATTTTATGGTATTTATAGTGAAATTGAAGAGTTTTTTAACTTGGATTACTTTATGGTTTTTATAGTGAATTTGTTGTGTTTTTTAACTTGGCAATTTTTTATGGATTTGTGAAATTATTGAGTTTTTTTAACTTGGATCTTTTTTTTATGGTTTTTATAGTGAAATTGTTGTGTTTTTTAACTCAGAGATATTTTTTGGATATTATAGTAAAAATGTTGAGGTTTTTTAACTTGGAACTTTTTTTATAGTTTATATAGTGAAATTGTTGAGTTTTCTAACCTGGAACTTATTTAAATGGTTTTTACAGTGAAATTGTCGAGTTTATTTAACTTGGAACTTATTTAAATGGTTTTTAGAGTGAAATTGTTGAGTTTTTTTTAACTTGGAACTTTTTTTTATGGTTTTTATAGTGAAATTGTTGAGTTTTTCTAACTTGGAACTTATTTAAATGGATTCTACAATGAAATTGTTGAGTTTTTTTAACTTGGAACTTTATTTTATGGTATTTAGAGTGAAATTGAAGAGTTTATTAACTTGGAAATGTTTTATGGTTTTTATAGTGAATTTGTTGTTTTTTAAATTGGAAATGTTTTATGGTTTTTATAGTGAATTTGTTGAGTTTTTTAACTTGGAAATTTTTTATGGATTTGTGAAATTATTGAGTTTTTTTAACTTGGAACTTTTTTTTATGGTTTTTATAGTGAAATTGTTGTGTTTTCTAATTTGGAACTGATTTAAATGGTTTTTATAGTTAAATATTTGAGTTTGTTTTCACTTGGAACTTTTTTTTTAATGGTTTTTATAGTGAAATTGTTGAGTTTTTTTTTTGAATTGGAACTTTTTTTTAATGATTTTTATTGTGAAATTGTTGAGTTTTTTTAAATTGGAACTTATATAAATGGTTTTAATAGTGAAATTGTTGAGTTTTTTTAACTTGGATCTTTTTTATGGTTTTTATAGTGAATTTGATGAGTTTTTTAACTTGGAACTTTATTTTATGGTATTTATAGTAAAATTGTAGAGTTTTTTAGCTTGGAAATATTTTATGGTTTTTATAGTGAATTTGTTGAGTTTTTTGACTTGGAGATTTTATATGGATTAGTGAAATTGTTGAGTTTTTTTAACTTGGAACTTATTTAAATGGTTTTTAGAGTGATATTGTTGTGTTTTTTAACTTGGAACTTTATTTTATGGTATATATCGTGAAATTGAAGAGTTTTTTAACTTGGAAATATTTTATGGTTTTTATAGTGAATTTGTTGTCTTTTTTAACTCAGAGATTGTTTTTGGATATTATAGTGAAAATGTTGAGGTTTTTTAATTTGGAAATTTTTTAATGGTTTTTATAGTGAAATTGTTGAGTTTTCTAACCTGGAACTTATTTAAATGGTTTTTACAGTGAAATTGTCGAGTTTATTTAACTTGGAACTTATTTAAATGGTTTTTAGAGTGAAATTGTTGAGTTTTTTTTTAACTTGGAATTTTTTATATGGTTTTTATAGTGAAATTGTTGAGTTTTTCTAACTTGGAACTTATTTAAATGGATTCTACACTGAAATTGTTGAGTTTTTTAACTTGGAACTTTATTTTATGGTATTTAGAGTGAAATTGAAGAGTTTATTAACTTGGAAATGTTTTATGGTTTTTATAGTGAATTTGTTGAGTTTTTTAAATTGGAAATGTTTTATGGTTTTTATAGTGAATTTGTTGAGTTTTTTAACTTGGAAATTTTTTATGGATTTGTGAAATTATTGAGTTTTTTTAACTTGGAACTTTTTTTTTATGGTTTTTATAGTGAAATTGTTGTTTTTTCTAATTTGGAATGTATTTAAATGGTTTTTATAGTTAAATATTTGAGTTTATTTTCACTTGGAACTTTTTTTTATGGTTTTTATAGTGAAATTGTTGAGTTTTTTTTTTTAAATTGGAACTTTTTTTTAATGATTTTTATTGTGAAATTGTTGAGGTTTTTTAAATTGGAACTTATATAAATGGTTTTAATAGTGAAATTGTTGAGTTTTTTTAACTTGGATCTTTTTTATGGTTTTTATAGTGAATTTGATGAGTTTTTTAACTTGGAACTTTATTTTATGGTATTTATAGTAAAATTGTAGAGTTTTTGAGCTTGGAAATATTTTATGGTTTTTATAGTGAATTTGTTGAGTTTTTTGACTTGGAGATTTTATATGGATTAGTGAAATTGTTGAGTTTTTTTAACTTGGAACTTATTTAAATGGTTTTTAGAGTGAAATTGTTGTGTTTTTTAACTTGGAACTTTATTTTAGGGTATATATCGTGAAATTGAAGAGTTTTTTAACTTGGAAATATTTTATGGTTTTTATAGTGAATTTGTTGTCTTTTTTAACTCAGAGATTTTTTTTGGATATTATAGTGAAAATGTTGAGGTTTTTTAATTTGGAAATTTTTTTATGGTTTTTATAGTGAAATTGTTGAGTTTTCTAACCTGGAAATTATTTAAATGGTTTTTACAGTGAAATTGTCGAGTTTATTTAACTTGGAACTTATTTAAATGGTTTTTAGAGTGAAATTGTTGAGTTTTTTTTTAACTTGGAATTTTTTTTATGTTTTTTATAGTGAAATTGTTGAGTTTTTCTAACTTGGAACTTATTTAAATGGATTCTACAATGAAATTGTTGAGTTTTTTAACTTGGAACTTTATTTTATGGTATTTAGAGTGAAATTGAAGAGTTTATAAACTTGGAAATGTGTTATGGTTTTTATAGTGAATTTGTTGAGTTTTTTAAATTGGAAATGTTTTATGGTTTTTATAGTGAATTTGTTGAGTTTTTTAACTTGGAAATTTTTTATGGATTTGTGAAATTATTGAGTTTTTTTAACTTGGAACTTTTTTTTATGGTTTTTATAGTGAAATTGTTGTGTTTTCTAATTTGGAACTGATTTAAATGGTTTTTATAGTTAAATATTTGAGTTTATTTTCACTTGGAACTTTTTTTTTATGGTTTTTATAGTGAAATTGTTGAGTTTTTTTTTTAAATTGGAACTTTTTTTTAATGATTTTTATTGTGAAATTGTTGAGTTTTTTTAAATTGGAACTTATATAAATGGTTTTAATAGTGAAATTGTTGAGTTTTTTTAACTTGGATCTTTTTTATGGTTTTTATAGTGAATTTGATGAGTTTTTTTAACTTGGAACTTTATTTTATGGTATTTATAGTAAAATTGTAGAGTTTTTGTGCTTGGAAATATTTTATGGTTTTTATAGTGAATTTGTTGAGTTTTTTGACTTGGAGATTTTATATGGATTAGTGAAATTGTTGAGTTTTTTTAACTTTGAACTTATTTAAATGGTTTTTAGAGTGAAATTGTTGTGTTTTTTAACTTGGAACTTTATTTTATGGTATATATCGTGAAATTGAAGAGTTTTTTAACTTGGAAATATTTTATGGTTTTTATAGTGAATTTGTTGTCTTTTTTAACTCAGAGATTTTTTTTGGATATTATAGTGAAAATGTTGAGGTTTTTTAATTTGGAAATTTTTTTATGGTTTTTATAGTGAAATTGTTGAGTTTTCTAACCTAGAACTTATTTAAATGGTTTTTACAGTGAAATTGTCGAGTTTATTTAACTTGGAACTTATTTAAATGGTTTTTAGAGTGAAATTGTTGAGTTTTTTTTAACTTGGAATTTTTTTTATGGTTTTTATAGTGAAATTGTTGAGTTTTTCTAACTTGGAACTTATTTAAATGGATTCTACAATGAAATTGTTGAGTTTTTTTAACTTGGAACTTTATTTTATGGTATTTAGAGTGAAATTGAAGAGTTTATTAACTTGGAAATGTTTTAGGGTTTTTATAGTGAATTTGTTGAGTTTTTTAAATTGGAAATGTTTTATGGTTTTTATAGTGAATTTGTTTAGTTTTTTAAATTGGAAATTTTTTATGGATTTGTGAAATTATTGAGATTTTTTAACTTGGAACTTTTTTTATGGTTTTTATAGTGAAATTGTTGTGTTTTCTAATTTGGAACTGGTTTAAATGGTTTTTATAGTTAAATATTTGAGTTTTTTTTTCACTTGGAACTTTTTTTTATGGTTTTTATAGTGAAATTGTTGAGTTTTTTTAACTTGGAACTTTTTTTTTATGATATTTATTGTGAAATTGTTGAGTTTTTTTAACTTAGAACTTATTTAAATGGGTTTAATAGTGAAATTGTTGAGTTTTTTTTAACTTGGATCTTTTTTTATGGTTTTTATAGTGAATTTGTTGAGTTTTTTAACTTGGAAATTTATTTTATGGTATTTATAGTAAAATTGTAGAGTTTTTTAGCTTGGAAATATTTTATGGTTTTTATAGTGAATTTGTTGAGTTTTTTGACTTGGAGATTTTTTATGGATTAGTGAAATTGTTGAGTTTTTTAACTTGGAACTTATTTAAATGGTTTTTAGAGTGAAATTGTTGTGTTTTTTAACTTGGAACTTTATTTTATGGTATTTATAGTGAAATTGAAGAGTTTTTTAACTTGGAAATATTTTATGGTTTTTATAGTGAATTTGTTGTGTTTTTTAACTTGGCAATTTTTTATGAATTTGTGAAATTATTGAGTTTTTTTAACTTGGATCTTTTTTTTATGGTTTTTATAGTGAAATTGTTGTGTTTTTTAACTCAGAGATATTTTTTGGATATTATAGTGAAAATGTTGAGGTTTTTTAACTTGGAACTATTTTTATGGTTTTTATAGTGAAATTGTTGAGTTTTCTAACCTGGAACTTATTTAAATGGTTTTTTCAGTGAAATTGTCGAGTTTATTTAACTTGGAACTTATTTAAATGGTTTTTAGAGTGAAATTGTTGAGTTTTTTTTAACTTGGAACTTTTTTTTATGGTTTTTATAGTGAAATTGTTGAGTTTTTCTAACTTGGAACTTATTTAAATGGATTCTACAATGAAATTGTTGAGTTTTTTTAACTTGGAACTTTATTTTATGGTATTTAGAGTGAAATTGAAGAGTTTATTAACTTGGAAATATTTTATGGTTTTTATAGTGAATTTGTTGAGTTTTTTAAATTGGAAATGTTTTATGGTTTTTATAGTGAATTTGTTGAGTTTTTTAACTTGGAAATTTTTTATGGATTTGTGAAATTATTGAGTTTTTTTAACTTGGAACTTTTTTTTATGGTTTTTATAGTGAAATTGTTGTGTTTTCTAATTTGGAACTGATTTAAATGGTTTTTATAGTTAAATATTTGAGTTTGTTTTCACTTGGAACTTTTTTTTAATGGTTTTTATAGTGAAATTGTTGAGTTTTTTTTTTGAATTGGAACTTTTTTTTAATGATTTTTATTGTGAAATTGTTGAGTTTTTTTAAATTGGAACTTATATAAATGGTTTTAATAGTGAAATTGTTGAGTTTTTTTAACTTGGATCTTTTTTATGGTTTTTATAGTGAATTTGATGAGTTTTTTAACTTGGAACTTTATTTTATGGTATTTATAGTAAAATTGTAGAGTTTTTTAGCTTGGAAATATTTTATGGTTTTTATAGTGAATTTGTTGAGTTTTTTGACTTGGAGATTTTATATGGATTAGTGAAATTGTTGAGTTTTTTTAACTTGGAACTTATTTAAATGGTTTTTAGAGTGATATTGTTGTGTTTTTTAACTTGGAACTTTATTTTATGGTATATATCGTGAAATTGAAGAGTTTTTTAACTTGGAAATATTTTATGGTTTTTATAGTGAATTTGTTGTCTTTTTTAACTCAGAGATTGTTTTTGGATATTATAGTGAAAATGTTGAGGTTTTTTAATTTGGAAATTTTTTAATGGTTTTTATAGTGAAATTGTTGAGTTTTCTAACCTGGAACTTATTTAAATGGTTTTTACAGTGAAATTGTCGAGTTTATTTAACTTGGAACTTATTTAAATGGTTTTTAGAGTGAAATTGTTGAGTTTTTTTTTAACTTGGAATTTTTTATATGGTTTTTATAGTGAAATTGTTGAGTTTTTCTAACTTGGAACTTATTTAAATGGATTCTACACTGAAATTGTTGAGTTTTTTAACTTGGAACTTTATTTTATGGTATTTAGAGTGAAATTGAAGAGTTTATTAACTTGGAAATGTTTTATGGTTTTTATAGTGAATTTGTTGAGTTTTTTAAATTGGAAATGTTTTATGGTTTTTATAGTGAATTTGTTGAGTTTTTTAACTTGGAAATTTTTTATGGATTTGTGAAATTATTGAGTTTTTTTAACTTGGAACTTTTTTTTTATGGTTTTTATAGTGAAATTGTTGTGTTTTCTAATTTGGAATGTATTTAAATGGTTTTTATAGTTAAATATTTGAGTTTATTTTCACTTGGAACTTTTTTTTATGGTTTTTATAGTGAAATTGTTGAGTTTTTTTTTTTAAATTGGAACTTTTTTTTAATGATTTTTATTGTGAAATTGTTGAGGTTTTTTAAATTGGAACTTATATAAATGGTTTTAATAGTGAAATTGTTGAGTTTTTTTAACTTGGATCTTTTTTATGGTTTTTATAGTGAATTTGATGAGTTTTTTAACTTGGAACTTTATTTTATGGTATTTATAGTAAAATTGTAGAGTTTTTGAGCTTGGAAATATTTTATGGTTTTTATAGTGAATTTGTTGAGTTTTTTGACTTGGAGATTTTATATGGATTAGTGAAATTGTTGAGTTTTTTTAACTTGGAACTTATTTAAATGGTTTTTAGAGTGAAATTGTTGTGTTTTTTAACTTGGAACTTTATTTTAGGGTATATATCGTGAAATTGAAGAGTTTTTTAACTTGGAAATATTTTATGGTTTTTATAGTGAATTTGTTGTCTTTTTTAACTCAGAGATTTTTTTTGGATATTATAGTGAAAATGTTGAGGTTTTTTAATTTGGAAATTTTTTTATGGTTTTTATAGTGAAATTGTTGAGTTTTCTAACCTGGAAATTATTTAAATGGTTTTTACAGTGAAATTGTCGAGTTTATTTAACTTGGAACTTATTTAAATGGTTTTTAGAGTGAAATTGTTGAGTTTTTTTTTAACTTGGAATTTTTTTTATGTTTTTTATAGTGAAATTGTTGAGTTTTTCTAACTTGGAACTTATTTAAATGGATTCTACAATGAAATTGTTGAGTTTTTTAACTTGGAACTTTATTTTATGGTATTTAGAGTGAAATTGAAGAGTTTATAAACTTGGAAATGTGTTATGGTTTTTATAGTGAATTTGTTGAGTTTTTTAAATTGGAAATGTTTTATGGTTTTTATAGTGAATTTGTTGAGTTTTTTAACTTGGAAATTTTTTATGGATTTGTGAAATTATTGAGTTTTTTTAACTTGGAACTTTTTTTTATGGTTTTTATAGTGAAATTGTTGTGTTTTCTAATTTGGAACTGATTTAAATGGTTTTTATAGTTAAATATTTGAGTTTATTTTCACTTGGAACTTTTTTTTTATGGTTTTTATAGTGAAATTGTTGAGTTTTTTTTTTAAATTGGAACTTTTTTTTAATGATTTTTATTGTGAAATTGTTGAGTTTTTTTAAATTGGAACTTATATAAATGGTTTTAATAGTGAAATTGTTGAGTTTTTTTAACTTGGATCTTTTTTATGGTTTTTATAGTGAATTTGATGAGTTTTTTTAACTTGGAACTTTATTTTATGGTATTTATAGTAAAATTGTAGAGTTTTTGTGCTTGGAAATATTTTATGGTTTTTATAGTGAATTTGTTGAGTTTTTTGACTTGGAGATTTTATATGGATTAGTGAAATTGTTGAGTTTTTTTAACTTTGAACTTATTTAAATGGTTTTTAGAGTGAAATTGTTGTGTTTTTTAACTTGGAACTTTATTTTATGGTATATATCGTGAAATTGAAGAGTTTTTTAACTTGGAAATATTTTATGGTTTTTATAGTGAATTTGTTGTCTTTTTTAACTCAGAGATTTTTTTTGGATATTATAGTGAAAATGTTGAGGTTTTTTAATTTGGAAATTTTTTAATGGTTTTTATAGTGAAATTGTTGAGTTTTCTAACCTAGAACTTATTTAAATGGTTTTTACAGTGAAATTGTCGAGTTTATTTAACTTGGAACTTATTTAAATGGTTTTTAGAGTGAAATTGTTGAGTTTTTTTTAACTTGGAATTTTTTTTATGGTTTTTATAGTGAAATTGTTGAGTTTTTCTAACTTGGAACTTATTTAAATGGATTCTACAATGAAATTGTTGAGTTTTTTTAACTTGGAACTTTATTTTATGGTATTTAGAGTGAAATTGAAGAGTTTATTAACTTGGAAATGTTTTAGGGTTTTTATAGTGAATTTGTTGAGTTTTTTAAATTGGAAATGTTTTATGGTTTTTATAGTGAATTTGTTTAGTTTTTTAAATTGGAAATTTTTTATGGATTTGTGAAATTATTGAGATTTTTTAACTTGGAACTTTTTTTATGGTTTTTATAGTGAAATTGTTGTGTTTTCTAATTTGGAACTGGTTTAAATGGTTTTTATAGTTAAATATTTGAGTTTTTTTTCACTTGGAACTTTTTTTTATGGTTTTTATAGTGAAATTGTTGAGTTTTTTTAACTTGGAACTTTTTTTTTATGATATTTATTGTGAAATTGTTGAGTTTTTTTAACTTAGAACTTATTTAAATGGGTTTAATAGTGAAATTGTTGAGTTTTTTTTAACTTGGATCTTTTTTTATGGTTTTTATAGTGAATTTGTTGAGTTTTTTAACTTGGAAATTTATTTTATGGTATTTATAGTAAAATTGTAGAGTTTTTTAGCTTGGAAATATTTTATGGTTTTTATAGTGAATTTGTTGAGTTTTTTGACTTGGAGATTTTTTATGGATTAGTGAAATTGTTGAGTTTTTTAACTTGGAACTTATTTAAATGGTTTTTAGAGTGAAATTGTTGTGTTTTTTAACTTGGAACTTTATTTTATGGTATTTATAGTGAAATTGAAGAGTTTTTTAACTTGGAAATATTTTATGGTTTTTATAGTGAATTTGTTGTGTTTTTTAACTTGGCAATTTTTTATGAATTTGTGAAATTATTGAGTTTTTTTAACTTGGATCTTTTTTTTATGGTTTTTATAGTGAAATTGTTGTGTTTTTTAACTCAGAGATATTTTTTGGATATTATAGTGAAAATGTTGAGGTTTTTTAACTTGGAACTATTTTTATGGTTTTTATAGTGAAATTGTTGAGTTTTCTAACCTGGAACTTATTTAAATGGTTTTTTCAGTGAAATTGTCGAGTTTATTTAACTTGGAACTTATTTAAATGGTTTTTAGAGTGAAATTGTTGAGTTTTTTTTAACTTGGAACTTTTTTTTATGGTTTTTATAGTGAAATTGTTGAGTTTTTCTAACTTGGAACTTATTTAAATGGATTCTACAATGAAATTGTTGAGTTTTTTTAACTTGGAACTTTATTTTATGGTATTTAGAGTGAAATTGAAGAGTTTATTAACTTGGAAATATTTTATGGTTTTTATAGTGAATTTGTTGAGTTTTTTAAATTGGAAATGTTTTATGGTTTTTATAGTGAATTTGTTGAGTTTTTTAACTTGGAAATTTTTTATGGATTTGTGAAATTATTGAGTTTTTTTAACTTGGAACTTTTTTTTATGGTTTTTATAGTGAAATTGTTGTGTTTTCTAATTTGGAACTGATTTAAATGGTTTTTATAGTTAAATATTTGAGTTTATTTTCACTTGGAACTTTTTTTTTATGGTTTTTATAGTGAAATTGTTGAGTTTTTTTTTAAATTGGAACTTTTTTTTAATGATTTTTATTGTGAAATTGTTGAGTTTTTTTAAATTGGAACTTATATAAATGGTTTTAATAGTGAAATTGTTGAGTTTTTTTAACTTGGTTCTTTTTTATGGTTTTTATAGTGAATTTGATGAGTTTTTTAACTTGGAACTTTATTTTATGGTATTTATAGTAAAATTGTAGAGTTTTTGAGCTTGGAAATATTTTATGGTTTTTATAGTGAATTTGTTGAGTTTTTTGACTTGGAGATTTTATATGGATTAGTGAAATTGTTGAGTTTTTTTAACTTGGAACTTATTTAAATGGTTTTTAGAGTGAAATTGTTGTGTTTTTTAACTTGGAACTTTATTTTATGGTATATATCGTGAAATTGAAGAGTTTTTTAACTTGGAAATATTTTATGGTTTTTATAGTGAATTTGTTGTCTTTTTTAACTCAGAGATTTTTTTTGGATATTATAGTGAAAATGTTGAGGTTTTTTAATTTGGAAATTTTTTTATGGTTTTTATAGTGAAATTGTTGAGTTTTCTAACCTGGAAATTATTTAAATGGTTTTTACAGTGAAATTGTCGAGTTTATTTAACTTGGAACTTATTTAAATGGTTTTTAGAGTGAAATTGTTGAGTTTTTTTTTTAACTTGGAATTTTTTTTATGTTTTTTATAGTGAAATTGTTGAGTTTTTCTAACTTGGAACTTATTTAAATGGATTCTACAATGAAATTGTTGAGTTTTTTAACTTGGAACTTAATTTTATGGTATTTAGAGTGAAATTGAAGAGTTTATTAACTTGGAAATGTTTTATGGTTTTTATAGTGAATTTGTTGAGTTTTTTAAATTGGAAATGTTTTATGGTTTTTATAGTGAATTTGTTGAGTTTTTTAACTTGGAAATTTTTTATGGATTTGTGAAATTATTGAGTTTTTTTAACTTGGAACTTTTTTTTATGGTTTTTATAGTGAAATTGTTGTGTTTTCTAATTTGGAACTGATTTAAATGGTTTTTATATTTAAATATTTGAGTTTATTTTCACTTGGAACTTTTTTTTTATGGTTTTTATAGTGAAATTGTTGAGTTTTTTTTTTTAAATTGGAACTTTTTTTTAATGATTTTTATTGTGAAATTGTTGAGTTTTTTTAAATTGGAACTTATATAAATGGTTTTTATAGTGAAATTGTTGAGGTTTTTTAACTTGGATCTTTTTTATGGTTTTTATAGTGAATTTGATGAGTTTTTTAACTTGGAACTTTATTTTATGGTATTTATAGTAAAATTGTAGAGTTTTTGTGCTTGGAAATATTTTATGGTTTTTATAGTGAATTTGTTGAGTTTTTTGACTTGGAGATTTTATATGGATAAGTGAAATTGTTGAGTTTTTTTAACTTGGAACTTATTTAAATGGTTTTTAGAGTGAAATTGTTGTGTTTTTTAACTTGGAACTTTATTTTATGGTATATATCGTGAAATTGAAGAGTTTTTTAACTTGGAAATATTTTATGGTTTTTATAGTGAATTTGTTGTCTTTTTTAACTCAGAGATTTTTTTTGGATATTAGAGTGAAAATGTTGAGGTTTTTTAATTTGGAAATTTTTTTATGGTTTTTATAGTGAAATTGTTGAGTTTTCTAACATGGAACTTATTTAAATGGTTTTTACAGTGAAATTGTCGAGTTTATTTAACTTGGAACTTATTTAAATGGTTTTTAGAGTGAAATTGTTGTGTTTTTTAACTTGGAACTTTATTTTATGGTATTTATAGTGAAATTGAAGAGTTTTTTAACTTGGAAATATTTTATGGTTTTTATAGTGAATTTGTTGTGTTTTTTAACTTGGCAATTTTTTATGGATTTGTGAAATTATTGAGTTTTTTTAACTTGGATCTTTTTTTAATGGTTTTTATAGTGAAATTGTTGTGTTTTTTAACTCAGAGATATTTTTTGGATATTATAGTGAAAATGTTGAGGTTTTTTAACTTGGAACTTTTTTATGGTTTTTATAGTGAAATTGTTGAGTTTTCTAACCTGGAACTTATTTAAATGGTTTTTACAGTGAAATTGTCGAGTTTATTTAACTTGTAACTTATTTAAATGGTTTTTAGAGTGAAATTGTTGAGTTTTTTTTAACTTGGAACTTTTTTTTTATGGTTTTTATAGTGAAATTGTTGAGTTTTTCTAACTTGGAACTTATTTAAATGGATTCTACAATGAAATTGTTGAGTTTTTTTAACTTGGAACTTTATTTTATGGTATTTAGAGTGAAATTGAAGAGTTCATTAACTTGGAAATGTTTTAGGGTTTTTATAGTGAATTTGTTGAGTTTTTTAAATTGGAAATGTTTTATGGTTTTTATAGTGAATTTGTTGAGTTTTTTAACTTGGAAATTTTTTATGGATATGTGAAATTATTGTGTTTTTTTAACTTGGAACTTTTTTTATGGTTTTTATAGTGAAATTGTTGTGTTTTCTAATTTGGAACTGGTTTAAATGGTTTTTATAGTTAAATATTTGAGTTTTTTTTCACTTGGAACTTTTTTTTATGGTTTTTATAGTAAAATTGTTGAGTTTTTTTAACTTGGAACTTTTTTTTTATGATATTTATTGTGAAATTGTTGAGTTTTTTTAACTTAGAACTTATTTAAATGGGTTTAATAGTGAAATTGTTGAGTTTTTTTTAACTTGGATCTTTTTTATGGTTTTTATAGTGAATTTGTTGAGTTTTGTAACTTGGAACTTTATTTTATGGTATTTATAGTAAAATTGTAGAGTTTTTTAGCTTGGAAATATTTTATGGTTTTTATAGTGAATTTGTTGAGTTTTTTGACTTGGAGATTTTTTATGGATTAGTGAAATTGTTGAGTTTTTTAACTTGGAACTTATTTAAATGGTTTTTAGAGTGAAATTGTTGTGTTTTTAAACTTGGAACTTTATTTTATGGTATTTATAGTGAAATTGAAGAGTTTTTTAACTTGGAAATATTTTATGGTTTTTATAGTGAATTTGTTGTGTTTTTTAACTTGGCAATTTTTTATGGATTTGTGAAATTATTGAGTTTTTTTAAAATGGATCTTTTTTTTATGGTTTTTATAGTGAAATTGTTGTGTTTTTTAACTCAGAGATATTTTTTGGATATTATAGTGAAAATGTTGAGGTTTTTTAACTTGGAACTATTTTTATGGTTTTTATAGTGAAATTGTTGAGTTTTCTAACATGGAACTTATTTAAATGGTTTTTTCAGTGAAATTGTCGAGTTTATTTAACTTGGAACTTATTTAAATGGTTTTTAGAGTGAAATTGTTGAGTTTTTTTTAACTTGGAACTTTTTTTTATGGTTTTTATAGTGAAATTGTTGAGTTTTTCTAACTTGGAACTTATTTAAATGGATTCTACAATGAAATTGTTGAGTTTTTTTAACTTGGAACTTTATTTTATGGTATTTAGAGTGAAATTGAAGAGTTTATTAACTTGGAAATGTTTTATGGTTTTTATAGTGAATTTGTTGAGTTTTTTAAATTGGAAATGTTTTATGGTTTTTATAGTGAATTTGTTGAGTTTTTTAACTTGGAAATTTTTTATGGATTTGTGAAATTATTGAGTTTTTTTAACTTGGAACTTTTTTTTATGGTTTTTATAGTGAAATTGTTGTGTTTTCTAATTTGGAACTGATTTAAATGGTTTTTATAGTTAAATATTTGAGTTTATTTTCACTTGGAACTTTTTTTTTATGGTTTTTATAGTGAAATTGTTGAGTTTTTTTTTTAAATTGGAACTTTTTTTTAATGATTTTTATTGTGAAATTGTTGAGTTTTTTTAAATTGGAACTTATATAAATGGTTTTTATAGTGAAATTGTTGAGGTTTTTTAACTTGGATCTTTTTTATGGTTTTTATAGTGAATTTGATGAGTTTTTTAACTTGGAACTTTATTTTATGGTATTTATAGTAAAATTGTAGAGTTTTTGTTCTTGGAAATATTTTATGGTTTTTATAGTGAATTTGTTGAGTTTTTTGACTTGGAGATTTTATATGGATTAGTGAAATTGTTGAGTTTTTTTAACTTGGAACTTATTTAAATGGTTTTTAGAGTGAAATTGTTGTGTTTTTTAACTTGGAACTTTATTTTATGGTATATATCGTGAAATTGAAGAGTTTTTTAACTTGGAAATATTTTATGGTTTTTATAGTGAATTTGTTGTCTTTTTTAACTCAGAGATTTTTTTTGGATATTAGAGTGAAAATGTTGAGGTTTTTTAATTTGGAAATTTTTTTATGGTTTTTATAGTGAAATTGTTGAGTTTTCTAACATGGAACTTATTTAAATGGTTTTTACAGTGAAATTGTCGAGTTTATTTAACTTGGAACTTATTTAAATGGTTTTTAGAGTGAAATTGTTGTGTTTTTTAACTTGGAACTTTATTTTATGGTATTTATAGTGAAATTGAAGAGTTTTTTAACTTGGAAATATTTTATGGTTTTTATAGTGAATTTGTTGTGTTTTTTAACTTGGCAATTTTTTATGGATTTGTGAAATTATTGAGTTTTTTTAACTTGGATCTTTTTTTAATGGTTTTTATAGTGAAATTGTTGTGTTTTTTAACTCAGAGATATTTTTTGGATATTATAGTGAAAATGTTGAGGTTTTTTAACTTGGAACTTTTTTTATGGTTTTTATAGTGAAATTGTTGAGTTTTCTAACTTGGAACTTATTTAAATGGTTTTTACAGTGAAATTGTCGAGTTTATTTAACTTGGAACATATATAAATGGTTTTTAGAGTGAAATTGTTGAGTTTTTTTTAACTTGGAACTTTTTTTTATGGTTTTTATAGTGAAATTGTTGAGTTTTTCTAACTTGGAACTTATTTAAATGGATTCTACAATGAAATTGTTGAGTTTTTTTAACTTGGAACTTTATTTTATGGTATTTAGAGTGAAATTGAAGAGTTCATTAACTTGGAAATGTTTTAGGGTTTTTATAGTGAATTTGTTGAGTTTTTTAAATTGGAAATGTTTTATGGTTTTTATAGTGAATTTGTTGAGTTTTTTAACTTGGAAATTTTTTATGGATATGTGAAATTATTGAGTTTTTTTAACTTGGAACTTTTTTTATGGTTTTTATAGTGAAATTGTTGTGTTTTCTAATTTGGAACTGGTTTAAATGGTTTTTATAGTTAAATATTTGAGTTTTTTTTCACTTGGAACTTTTTTTTATGGTTTTTATAGTAAAATTGTTGAGTTTTTTTAACTTGGAACTTTTTTTTTATGATATTTATTGTGAAATTGTTGAGTTTTTTTAACTTAGAACTTATTTAAATGGGTTTAATAGTGAAATTGTTGAGTTTTTTTTAACTTGGATCTTTTTTATGGTTTTTATAGTGAATTTGTTGAGTTTTGTAACTTGGAACTTTATTTTATGGTATTTATAGTAAAATTGTAGAGTTTTTTAGCTTGGAAATATTTTATGGTTTTTATAGTGAATTTGTTGAGTTTTTTGACTTGGAGATTTTTTATGGATTAGTGAAATTGTTGAGTTTTTTAACTTGGAACTTATTTAAATGGTTTTTAGAGTGAAATTGTTGTGTTTTTAAACTTGGAACTTTATTTTATGGTATTTATAGTGAAATTGAAGAGTTTTTTAACTTGGAAATATTTTATGGTTTTTATAGTGAATTTGTTGTGTTTTTTAACTTGGCAATTTTTTATGGATTTGTGAAATTATTGAGTTTTTTTAAAATGGATCTTTTTTTTATGGTTTTTATAGTGAAATTGTTGTGTTTTTTAACTCAGAGATATTTTTTGGATATTATAGTGAAAATGTTGAGGTTTTTTAACTTGGAACTATTTTTATGGTTTTTATAGTGAAATTGTTGAGTTTTCTAACCTGGAACTTATTTAAATGGTTTTTTCAGTGAAATTGTCGAGTTTATTTAACTTGGAACTTATTTAAATGGTTTTTAGAGTGAAATTGTTGAGTTTTTTTTAACTTGGAACTTTTTTTTATGGTTTTTATAGTGAAATTGTTGAGTTTTTCTAACTTGGAACTTATTTAAATGGATTCTACAATGAAATTGTTGAGTTTTTTTAACTTGGAACTTTATTTTATGGTATTTAGAGTGAAATTGAAGAGTTTATTAACTTGGAAATGTTTTATGGTTTTTATAGTGAATTTGTTGAGTTTTTTAAATTGGAAATGTTTTATGGTTTTTATAGTGAATTTGTTGAGTTTTTTAACTTGGAAATTTTTTATGGATTTGTGAAATTATTGAGTTTTTTTAACTTGGAACTTTTTTTTATGGTTTTTATAGTGAAATTGTTGTGTTTTCTAATTTGGAACTGATTTAAATGGTTTTTATAGTTAAATATTTGAGTTTATTTTCACTTGGAACTTTTTTTTTATGGTTTTTATAGTGAAATTGTTGAGTTTTTTTTTTTAAATTGGAACTTTTTTTTAATGATTTTTATTGTGAAATTGTTGAGTTTTTTTAAATTGGAACTTATATAAATGGTTTTTATAGTGAAATTGTTGAGGTTTTTTAACTTGGATCTTTTTTATGGTTTTTATAGTGAATTTGATGAGTTTTTTAACTTGGAACTTTATTTTATGGTATTTATAGTAAAATTGTAGAGTTTTTGTGCTTGGAAATATTTTATGGTTTTTATAGTGAATTTGTTGAGTTTTTTGACTTGGAGATTTTATATGGATTAGTGAAATTGTTGAGTTTTTTTAACTTGGAACTTATTTAAATGGTTTTTAGAGTGAAATTGTTGTGTTTTTTAACTTGGAACTTTATTTTATGGTATATATCGTGAAATTGAAGAGTTTTTTAACTTGGAAATATTTTATGGTTTTTATAGTGAATTTGTTGTCTTTTTTAACTCAGAGATTTTTTTTGGATATTAGAGTGAAAATGTTGAGGTTTTTTAATTTGGAAATTTTTTTATGGTTTTTATAGTGAAATTGTTGAGTTTTCTAACATGAAACTTATTTAAATGGTTTTTACAGTGAAATTGTCGAGTTTATTTAACTTGGAACTTATTTAAATGGTTTTTAGAGTGAAATTGTTGTGATTTTTAACTTGGAACTTTATTTTATGGTATTTATAGTGAAATTGAAGAGTTTTTTAACTTGGAAATATTTTATGGTTTTTATAGTGAATTTGTTGTGTTTTTTAACTTGGCAATTTTTTATGGATTTGTGAAATTATTGAGTTTTTTTAACTTGGATCTTTTTTTAATGGTTTTTATAGTGAAATTGTTGTGTTTTTTAACTCAGAGATATTTTTTGGATATTATAGTGAAAATGTTGAGGTTTTTTAACTTGGAACTTTTTTATGGTTTTTATAGTGAAATTGTTGAGTTTTCTAACCTGGAACTTATTTAAATGGTTTTTACAGTGAAATTGTCGAGTTTATTTAACTTGGAACTTATTTAAATGGTTTTTAGAGTGAAATTGTTGAGTTTTTTTTAACTTGGAACTTTTTTTTTATGGTTTTTATAGTGAAATTGTTGAGTTTTTCTAACTTGGAACTTATTTAAATGGATTCTACAATGAAATTGTTGAGTTTTTTTAACTTGGAACTTTATTTTATGGTATTTAGAGTGAAATTGAAGAGTTCATTAACTTGGAAATGTTTTAGGGTTTTTATAGTGAATTTGTTGAGTTTTTTAAATTGGAAATGTTTTATGGTTTTTATAGTGAATTTGTTGAGTTTTTTAACTTGGAAATTTTTTATGGATATGTGAAATTATTGAGTTTTTTTAACTTGGAACTTTTTTTATGGTTTTTATAGTGAAATTGTTGTGTTTTCTAATTTGGAACTGGTTTAAATGGTTTTTATAGTTAAATATTTGAGTTTTTTTTCACTTGGAACTTTTTTTTATGGTTTTTATAGTAAAATTGTTGAGTTTTTTTAACTTGGAACTTTTTTTTTTATGATATTTATTGTGAAATTGTTGAGTTTTTTTAACTTAGAACTTATTTAAATGGGTTTAATAGTGAAATTGTTGAGTTTTTTTTAACTTGGATCTTTTTTATGGTTTTTATAGTGAATTTGTTGAGTTTTGTAACTTGGAACTTTATTTTATGGTATTTATAGTAAAATTGTTGAGTTTTTTAGCTTGGAAATATTTTATGGTTTTTATAGTGAATTTGTTGAGTTTTTTGACTTGGAGATTTTTTATGGATTAGTGAAATTGTTGAGTTTTTTAACTTGGAACTTATTTAAATGGTTTTTAGAGTGAAATTGTTGTGTTTTTAAACTTGGAACTTTATTTTATGGTATTTATAGTGAAATTGAAGAGTTTTTTAACTTGGAAATATTTTATGGTTTTTATAGTGAATTTGTTGTGTTTTTTAACTTGGCAATTTTTTATGGATTTGTGAAATTATTGAGTTTTTTTAAAATGGATCTTTTTTTTATGGTTTTTATAGTGAAATTGTTGTGTTTTTTAACTCAGAGATATTTATTGGATATTATAGTGAAAATGTTGAGGTTTTTTAACTTGGAACTATTTTTATGGTTTTTATAGTGAAATTGTTGAGTTTTCTAACCTGGAACTTATTTAAATGGTTTTTTCAGTGAAATTGTCGAGTTTATTTAACTTGGAACTTATTTAAATGGTTTTTAGAGTGAAATTGTTGAGTTTTTTTTAACTTGGAACTTTTTTTTATGGTTTTTATAGTGAAATTGTTGAGTTTTTCTAACTTGGAACTTATTTAAATGGATTCTACAATGAAATTGTTGAGTTTTTTTAACTTGGAACTTTATTTTATGGTATTTAGAGTGAAATTGAAGAGTTTATTAACTTGGAAATGTTTTATGGTTTTTATAGTGAATTTGTTGAGTTTTTTAAATTGGAAATGTTTTATGGTTTTTATAGTGAATTTGTTGAGTTTTTTAACTTGGAAATTTTTTATGGATTTGTGAAATTATTGAGTTTTTTTAACTTGGAACTTTTTTTTATGGTTTTTATAGTGAAATTGTTGTGTTTTCTAATTTGGAACTGATTTAAATGGTTTTTATATTTAAATATTTGAGTTTATTTTCACTTGGAACTTTTTTTTTATGGTTTTTATAGTGAAATTGTTGAGTTTTTTTTTTAAATTGGAACTTTTTTTTAATGATTTTTATTGTGAAATTGTTGAGTTTTTTTAAATTGGAACTTATATAAATGGTTTTTATAGTGAAATTGTTGAGGTTTTTTAACTTGGATCTTTTTTATGGTTTTTATAGTGAATTTGATGAGTTTTTTTACTTGGAACTTTATTTTATGGTATTTATAGTAAAATTGTAGAGTTTTTGTGCTTGGAAATATTTTATGGTTTTTATAGTGAATTTGTTGAGTTTTTTGACTTGGAGATTTTATATGGATTAGTGAAATTGTTGAGTTTTTTTAACTTGGAACTTATTTAAATGGTTTTTAGAGTGAAATTGTTGTGTTTTTTAACTTGGAACTTTATTTTATGGTATATATCGTGAAATTGAAGAGTTTTTTAACTTGGAAATATTTTATGGTTTTTATAGTGAATTTGTTGTCTTTTTTAACTCAGAGATTTTTTTTGGATATTAGAGTGAAAATGTTGAGGTTTTTTAATTTGGAAATTTTTTTATGGTTTTTATAGTGAAATTGTTGAGTTTTCTAACATGGAACTTATTTAAATGGTTTTTACAGTGAAATTGTCGAGTTTATTTAACTTGGAACTTATTTAAATGGTTTTTAGAGTGAAATTGTTGTGTTTTTTAACTTGGAACTTTATTTTATGGTATTTATAGTGAAATTGAAGAGTTTTTTAACTTGGAAATATTTTATGGTTTTTATAGTGAATTTGTTGTGTTTTTTAACTTGGCAATTTTTTATGGATTTGTGAAATTATTGAGTTTTTTTAACTTGGATCTTTTTTTAATGGTTTTTATAGTGAAAATGTTGTGTTTTTTTAGCTCAGAGATATTTTTTGGATATTATAGTGAAAATGTTGAGGTTTTTTAACTTGGAACTTTTTTATGGTTTTTATTGTGAAATTGTTGAGTTTTCTAACCTGGAACTTATTTAAATGGTTTTTACAGTGAAATTGTCGAGTTTATTTAACTTGGAACTTATTTAAATGGTTTTTAGAGTGAAATTGTTGAGTTTTTTTTAACTTGGAACTTTTTTTTTTATGGTTTTTATAGTGAAATTGTTGAGTTTTTCTAACTTGGAACTTATTTAAATGGATTCTACAATGAAATTGTTGAGTTTTTTAAACTTGGAACTTTATTTTATGGTATTTAGAGTGAAATTGAAGAGTTCATTAACTTGGAAATGTTTTAGGGTTTTTATAGTGAATTTGTTGAGTTTTTTAAATTGGAAATGTTTTATGGTTTTTATAGTGAATTTGTTGAGTTTTTTAACTTGGAAATTTTTTATGGATATGTGAAATTATTGAGTTTTTTTAACTTGGAACTTTTTTTATGGTTTTTATAGTGAAATTGTTGTGTTTTCTAATTTGGAACTGGTTTAAATGGTTTTTATAGTTAAATATTTGAGTTTTTTTTCACATGGAACTTTTTTTTATGGTTTTTATAGTGAAATTGTTGAGTTTTTTTAACTTGGAACTTTTTTTTTTATGATATTTATTGTGAAATTGTTGAGTTTTTTTAACTTAGAACTTATTTAAATGGGTTGAATAGTGAAATTGTTGAGTTTTTTTTAACTTGGATCTTTTTTATGGTTTTTATAGTGAATTTGTTGAGTTTTTTAACTTGGAACTTTATTTTATGGTATTTATAGTAAAATTGTAGAGTTTTTTAGCTTGGAAATATTTTATGGTTTTTATAGTGAATTTGTTGAGTTTTTTGACATGGAGATTTTTTATGGATTAGTGAAATTGTTGAGTTTTTTAACTTGGAACTTATTTAAATGGTTTTTAGAGTGAAATTGTTGTGTTTTTAAACTTGGAACTTTATTTTATGGTATTTATAGTGAAATTGAAGAGTTTTTTAACTTGGAAATATTTTATGGTTTTTATAGTGAATTTGTTGTGTTTTTTAACTTGGCAATTTTTTATGGATTTGTGAAATTATTGAGTTTTTTTAAAATGGATCTTTTTTTTATGGTTTTTATAGTGAAATTGTTGTGTTTTTTAACTCAGAGATATTTTTTGGATATTATAGTGAAAATGTTGAGGTTTTTTAACTTGGAACTATTTTTATGGTTTTTATAGTGAAATTGTTGAGTTTTCTAACCTGGAACTTATTTAAATGGTTTTTTCAGTGAAATTGTCGAGTTTATTTAATTTGGAACTTATTTAAATGGTTTTTAGAGTGAAATTGTTGAGTTTTTTTTAACTTGGAACTTTTTTTTATGGTTTTTATAGTGAAATTGTTGAGTTTTTCTAACTTGGAACTTATTTAAATGGATTCTACAATGAAATTGTTGAGTTTTTTTAACTTGGAACTTTATTTTATGGTATTTAGAGTGAAATTGAAGAGTTTATTAACTTGGAAATGTTTTATGGTTTTTATAGTGAATTTGTTGAGTTTTTTAAATTGGAAATGTTTTATGGTTTTGTGAAATTATTGAGTTTTTTTAACTTGGAACTTTTTTTTATGGTTTTTATAGTGAAATTGTTGTGTTTTCTAATTTGGAACTGATTTAAATGGTTTTTATAGTTAAATATTTGAGTTTATTTTCACTTGGAACTTTTTTTTTATGGTTTTTATAGTGAAATTGTTGAGTTTTTTTTAAATTGGAACTTTTTTTTAATGATTTTTATTGTGAAATTGTTGAGTTTTTTTAAATTGGAACTTATATAAATGGTTTTAATAGTGAAATTGTTGAGTTTTTTTAACTTGGTTCTTTTTTATGGTTTTTATAGTGAATTTGATGAGTTTTTTAACTTGGAACTTTATTTTATGGTATTTATAGTAAAATTGTAGAGTTTTTGTGCTTGGAAATATTTTATGGTTTTTATAGTGAATTTGTTGAGTTTTTTGACTTGGAGATTTTATATGGATTAGTGAAATTGTTGAGTTTTTTTAACTTGGAACTTATTTAAATGGTTTTTAGAGTGAAATTGTTGTGTTTTTTAACTTGGAACTTTATTTTATGGTATATATCGTGAAATTGAAGAGTTTTTTAACTTGGAAATATTTTATGGTTTTTATAGTGAATTTGTTGTCTTTTTTAACTCAGAGATTTTTTTTGGATATTAGAGTGAAAATGTTGAGGTTTTTTAATTTGGAAATTTTTTTATGGTTTTTATAGTGAAATTGTTGAGTTTTCTAACATGGAACTTATTTAAATGGTTTTTACAGTGAAATTGTCGAGTTTATTTAACTTGGAACTTATTTAAATGGTTTTTAGAGTGAAATTGTTGTGTTTTTTAACTTGGAACTTTATTTTATGGTATTTATAGTGAAATTGAAGAGTTTTTTAACTTGGAAATATTTTATGGTTTTTATAGTGAATTTGTTGTGTTTTTTAACTTGGCAATTTTTTATGGATTTGTGAAATTATTGAGTTTTTTTAACTTGGATCTTTTTTTAATGGTTTTTATAGTGAAATTGTTGTGTTTTTTAACTCAGAGATATTTTTTGGATATTATAGTGAAAATGTTGAGGTTTTTTAACTTGGAACTTTTTTATGGTTTTTATAGTGAAATTGTTGAGTTTTCTAACCTGGAACTTATTTAAATGGTTTTTACAGTGAAATTGTCGAGTTTATTTAACTTGGAACTTATTTAAATGGTTTTTAGAGTGAAATTGTTGAGTTTTTTTTAACTTGGAACTTTTTTTTTTATGGTTTTTATAGTGAAATTGTTGAGTTTTTCTAACTTGGAACTTATTTAAATGGATTCTACAATGAAATTGTTGAGTTTTTTTAACTTGGAACTTTATTTTATGGTATTTAGAGTGAAATTGAAGAGTTCATTAACTTGGAAATGTTTTAGGGTTTTTATAGTGAATTTGTTGAGTTTTTTAAATTGGAAATGTTTTATGGTTTTTATAGTGAATTTGTTGAGTTTTTTAACTTGGAAATTTTTTATGGATATGTGAAATTATTGAGTTTTTTTAACTTGGAACTTTTTTTATGGTTTTTATAGTGAAATTGTTGTGTTTTCTAATTTGGAACTGGTTTAAATGGTTTTTATAGTTAAATATTTGAGTTTTTTTTCACTTGGAACCTTTTTTTATGGTTTTTATAGTGAAATTGTTGAGTTTTTTTAACTTGGAACTTTTTTTTTATGATATTTATTGTGAAATTGTTGAGTTTTTTTAACTTAGAACTTATTTAAATGGGTTGAATAGTGAAATTGTTGAGTTTTTTTTAACTTGGATCCTTTTTATGGTTTTTATAGTGAATTTGTTGAGTTTTTTAACTTGGAACTTTATTTTATGGTATTTATAGTAAAATTGTTGAGTTTTTTAGCTTGGAAATATTTTATGGTTTTTATAGTGAATTTGTTGAGTTTTTTGACTTGGAGATTTTTTATGGATTAGTGAAATTGTTGAGTTTTTTTAACTTGGAACTTATTTAAATGGTTTTTAGAGTGAAATTGTTGTGTTTTTTAACTTGGAACTTTATTTTATGGTATATATCGTGAAATTGAAGAGTTTTTTAACTTGGAAATATTTTATGGTTTTTATAGTGAATTTGTTGTCTTTTTTAACTCAGAGATTTTTTTTGGATATTATAGTGAAAATGTTGAGGTTTTTTAATTTGGAAATTTTTTTATGGTTTTTATAGTGAAATTGTTGAGTTTTCTAACCTGGAAATTATTTAAATGGTTTTTACAGTGAAATTGTCGAGTTTATTTAACTTGGAACTTATTTAAATGGTTTTTAGAGTGAAATTGTTGAGTTTTTTTTAACTTGGAATTTTTTTTTATGGTTTTTATAGTGAAATTGTTGAGTTTTTCTAACTTGGAACTTATTTAAATGGATTCTACAATGAAATTGTTGAGTTTTTTTAACTTGGAACTTTATTTTATGGTATTTAGAGTGAAATTGAAGAATTTATTAACTTGGAAATGTTTTAGGGTTTTTATAGTGAATTTGTTGAGTTTTTTAAATTGGAAATGTTTTATGGTTTTTATAGTGAATTTATTGAGTTTTTTAACTTGGAAATTTTTTATGGATTTGTGAAATTATTGAGTTTTTTTAACTTGGAACTTTTTTTATGGTTTTTATAGTGAAATTGTTGTGTTTTCTAATTTGGAACTGGTTTAAATGGTTTTTATAGTTAAATATTTGAGTTTTTTTTCACTTGGAACTTTTTTTTATGGTTTTTATAGTGAAATTGTTGAGTTTTTTTAACTTGGAACTTTTTTTTTTATGATATTTATTGTGAAATTGTTGAGTTTTTTTAACTTAGAACTTATTTAAATGGGTTTAATAGTGAAATTGTTGAGTTTTTTTTTAACTTGGATCTTTTTTATGGTTTTTATAGTGAATTTGTTGAGTTTTTTAACTTGGAACTTTATTTTATGGTATTTATAGTAAAATTGTAGAGTTTTTTAGCTTGGAAATATTTTATGGTTTTTATAGTGAATTTGTTGAGTTTTTTGACTTGGAGATTTTTTATGGATTAGTGAAATTGTTGAGTTTTTTAACTTGGAACTTATTTAAATGGTTTTTAGAGTGAAATTGTTGTGTTTTTTAACTTGGAACTTTATTTTATGGTATTTATAGTGAAATTGAAGAGTTTTTTAACTTGGAAATATTTTATGGTTTTTATAGTGAATTTGTTGTCTTTTTTAACTCAGAGATTTTTTTTGGATATTAGAGTGAAAATGTTGAGGTTTTTTAATTTGGAAATTTTTTTATGGTTTTTATAGTGAAATTGTTGAGTTTTCTAACATGGAACTTATTTAAATGGTTTTTACAGTGAAATTGTCGAGTTTATTTAACTTGGAACTTATTTAAATGGTTTTTAGAGTGAAATTGTTGTGTTTTTTAACTTGGAACTTTATTTTATGGTATTTATAGTGAAATTGAAGAGTTTTTTAACTTGGAAATATTTTATGGTTTTTATAGTGAATTTGTTGTGTTTTTTAACTTGGCAATTTTTTATGGATTTGTGAAATTATTGAGTTTTTTTAACTTGGATCTTTTTTTAATGGTTTTTATAGTGAAATTGTTGTGTTTTTTAACTCAGAGATATTTTTTGGATATTATAGTGAAAATGTTGAGGTTTTTTAACTTGGAACTTTTTTATGGTTTTTATTGTGAAATTGTTGAGTTTTCTAACCTGGAACTTATTTAAATGGTTTTTACAGTGAAATTGTCGAGTTTATTTAACTTGGAACTTATTTAAATGGTTTTTAGAGTGAAATTGTTGAGTTTTTTTTAACTTGGAACTTTTTTTTTTATGGTTTTTATAGTGAAATTGTTGAGTTTTTCTAACTTGGAACTTATTTAAATGGATTCTACAATGAAATTGTTGAGTTTTTTTAACTTGGAACTTTATTTTATGGTATTTAGAGTGAAATTGAAGAGTTCATTAACTTGGAAATGTTTTAGGGTTTTTATAGTGAATTTGTTGAGTTTTTTAAATTGGAAATGTTTTATGGTTTTTATAGTGAATTTGTTGAGTTTTTTAACTTGGAAATTTTTTATGGATATGTGAAATTATTGAGTTTTTTTAACTTGGAACTTTTTTTATGGTTTTTATAGTGAAATTGTTGTGTTTTCTAATTTGGAACTGGTTTAAATGGTTTTTATAGTTAAATATTTGAGTTTTTTTTCACTTGGAACTTTTTTTTATGGTTTTTATAGTGAAATTGTTGAGTTTTTTTAACTTGGAACTTTTTTTTTATGATATTTATTGTGAAATTGTTGAGTTTTTTTAACTTAGAACTTATTTAAATGGGTTGAATAGTGAAATTGTTGAGTTTTTTTTAACTTGGATCTTTTTTATGGTTTTTATAGTGAATTTGTTGAGTTTTTTAACTTGGAACTTTATTTTATGGTATTTATAGTAAAATTGTTGAGTTTTTTAGCTTGGAAATATTTTATGGTTTTTATAGTGAATTTGTTGAGTTTTTTGACTTGGAGATTTTTTATGGATTAGTGAAATTGTTGAGTTTTTTAACTTGGAACTTATTTAAATGGTTTTTAGAGTGAAATTGTTGTGTTTTTAAACTTGGAACTTTATTTTATGGTATTTATAGTGAAATTGAAGAGTTTTTTAACTTGGAAATATTTTATGGTTTTTATAGTGAATTTGTTGTGTTTTTTAACTTGGCAATTTTTTATGGATTTGTGAAATTATTGAGTTTTTTTAAAATGGATCTTTTTTTATGGTTTTTATAGTGAAATTGTTGTGTTTTTTAACTCAGAGATATTTTTTGGATATTATAGTGAAAATGTTGAGGTTTTTTAACTTGGAACTATTTTTATGGTTTTTATAGTGAAATTGTTGAGTTTTCTAACCTGGAACTTATTTAAATGGTTTTTTCAGTGAAATTGTCGAGTTTATTTAATTTGGAACTTATTTAAATGGTTTTTAGAGTGAAATTGTTGAGTTTTTTTTAACTTGGAACTTTTTTTATGGTTTTTATAGTGAAATTGTTGAGTTTTTCTAACTTGGAACTTATTTAAATGGATTCTACAATGAAATTGTTGAGTTTTTTTAACTTGGAACTTTATTTTATGGTATTTAGAGTGAAATTGAAGAGTTTATTAACTTGGAAATGTTTTATGGTTTTTATAGTGAATTTGTTGAGTTTTTTAAATTGGAAATGTTTTATGGTTTTGTGAAATTATTGAGTTTTTTTAACTTGGAACTTTTTTTTATGGTTTTTATAGTGAAATTGTTGTGTTTTCTAATTTGGAACTGATTTAAATGGTTTTTATAGTTAAATATTTGAGTTTATTTTCACTTGGAACTTTTTTTTATGGTTTTTATAGTGAAATTGTTGAGTTTTTTTTTAAATTGGAACTTTTTTTTAATGATTTTTATTGTGAAATTGTTGAGTTTTTTTAAATTGAAACTTATATAAATGGTTTTAATAGTGAAATTGTTGAGTTTTTTTAACTTGGTTCTTTTTTATGGTTTTTATAGTGAATTTGATGAGTTTTTTAACTTGGAACTTTATTTTATGGTATTTATAGTAAAATTGTAGAGTTTTTGAGCTTGGAAATATTTTATGGTTTTTATAGTGAATTTGTTGAGTTTTTTGACTTGGAGATTTTATATGGATTAGTGAAATTGTTGAGTTTTTTTAACTTGGAACTTATTTAAATGGTTTTTAGAGTGAAATTGTTGTGTTTTTTAACTTGGAACTTTATTTTATGGTATATATCGTGAAATTGAAGAGTTTTTTAACTTGGAAATATTTTATGGTTTTTATAGTGAATTTGTTGTCTTTTTTAACTCAGAGATTTTTTTTGGATATTATAGTGAAAATGTTGAGGTTTTTTAATTTGGAAATTTTTTTTATGGTTTTTATAGTGAAATTGTTGAGTTTTCTAACCTGGAAATTATTTAAATGGTTTTTACAGTGAAATTGTCGAGTTTATTTAACTTGGAACTTATTTAAATGGTTTTTAGAGTGAAATTGTTGAGTTTTTTTTTAACTTGGAATTTTTTTTATGTTTTTTAAGTGAAATTGTTGAGTTTTTCTAACTTGGAACTTATTTAAATGGATTCTACAATGAAATTGTTGAGTTTTTTAACTTGGAACTTTATTTTATGGTATTTAGAGTGAAATTGAAGAGTTTATAAACTTGGAAATGTTTTATGGTTTTTATAGTGAATTTGTTGAGTTTTTTAAATTGGAAATGTTTTATGGTTTTTATAGTGAATTTGTTGAGTTTTTTAACTTGGAAATTTTTTATGGATTTGTGAAATTATTGAGTTTTTTTAACTTGGAACTTTTTTTTTATGGTTTTTATAGTGAAATTGTTGTGTTTTCTAATTTGGAACTGATTTAAATGGTTTTTATAGTTAAATATTTGAGTTTATTTTCACTTGGAACTTTTTTTTTATGGTTTTTATAGTGAAATTGTTGAGTTTTTTTTTAAATTGGAACTTTTATTTAATGATTTTTATTGTGAAATTGTTGAGTTTTTTTAAATTGGAACTTATATAAATGGTTTTAATAGTGAAATTGTTGAGTTTTTTTAACTTGGATCTTTTTTATGGTTTTTATAGTGAATTTGATGAGTTTTTTAACTTGGAACTTTATTTTATGGTATTTATAGTTAAATTGTAGAGTTTTTGAGCTTGGAAATATTTTATGGTTTTTATAGTGAATTTGTTGAGTTTTTTGACTTGGAGATTTTATATGGATTAGTGAAATTGTTGAGTTTTTTTAACTTGGAACTTATTTAAATGGTTTTTAGAGTGAAATTGTTGTGTTTTTTAACTTGGAACTTTATTTTATGGTATATATCGTGAAATTGAAGAGTTTTTTAACTTGGAAATATTTTATGGTTTTTATAGTGAATTTGTTGTCTTTTTTAACTCAGAGATTTTTTTTGGATATTATAGTGAAAATGTTGAGGTTTTTTAATTTGGAAATTTTTTTATGGTTTTTATAGTGAAATTGTTGAGTTTTCTAACCTGGAAATTATTTAAATGGTTTTTACAGTGAAATTGTCGAGTTTATTTAACTTGGAACTTATTTAAATGGTTTTTAGAGTGAAATTGTTGAGTTTTTTTTAACTTGGAATTTTTTTTTATGGTTTTTATAGTGAAATTGTTGAGTTTTTCTAACTTGGAACTTATTTAAATGGATTCTACAATGAAATTGTTGAGTTTTTTTAACTTGGAACTTTATTTTATGGTATTTAGAGTGAAATTGAAGAATTTATTAACTTGGAAATGTTTTAGGGTTTTTATAGTGAATTTGTTGAGTTTTTTAAATTGGAAATGTTTTATGGTTTTTATAGTGAATTTATTGAGTTTTTTAACTTGGAAATTTTTTATGGATTTGTGAAATTATTGAGTTTTTTTAACTTGGAACTTTTTTTATGGTTTTTATAGTGAAATTGTTGTGTTTTCTAATTTGGAACTGGTTTAAATGGTTTTTATAGTTAAATATTTGAGTTTATTTTCACTTGGAACTTTTTTTTTATGGTTTTTATAGTGAAATTGTTGAGTTTTTTTTTAAATTGGAACTTTTTTTTAATGATTTTTATTGTGAAATTGTTGAGTTTTTTTAAATTGGAACTTATATAAATGGTTTTAATAGTGAAATTGTTGAGTTTTTTTAACTTGGTTCTTTTTTATGGTTTTTATAGTGAATTTGATGAGTTTTTTAACTTGGAACTTTATTTTATGGTATTTATAGTAAAATTGTAGAGTTTTTGAGCTTGGAAATATTTTATGGTTTTTATAGTGAATTTGTTGAGTTTTTTGACTTGGAGATTTTATATGGATTAGTGAAATTGTTGAGTTTTTTTAACTTGGAACTTATTTAAATGGTTTTTAGAGTGAAATTGTTGTGTTTTTTAACTTGGAACTTTATTTTATGGTATATATCGTGAAATTGAAGAGTTTTTTAACTTGGAAATATTTTATGGTTTTTATAGTGAATTTGTTGTCTTTTTTAACTCAGAGATTTTTTTTGGATATTATAGTGAAATTGTTGAGGTTTTTTAATTTGGAAATTTTTTTATGGTTTTTATAGTGAAATTGTTGAGTTTTCTAACCTGGAAATTATTTAAATGGTTTTTACAGTGAAATTGTCGAGTTTATTTAACTTGGAACTTATTTAAATGGTTTTTAGAGTGAAATTGTTGAGTTTTTTTTTAACTTGGAATTTTTTTTATGTTTTTTAAGTGAAATTGTTGAGTTTTTCTAACTTGGAACTTATTTAAATGGATTCTACAATGAAATTGTTGAGTTTTTTAACTTGGAACTTTATTTTATGGTATTTAGAGTGAAATTGAAGAGTTTATAAACTTGGAAATGTTTTATGGTTTTTATAGTGAATTTGTTGAGTTTTTTAAATTGGAAATGTTTTATGGTTTTTATAGTGAATTTGTTGAGTTTTTTAACTTGGAAATTTTTTATGGATTTGTGAAATTATTGAGTTTTTTTAACTTGGAACTTTTTTTTATGGTTTTTATAGTGAAATTGTTGTGTTTTCTAATTTGGAACTGATTTAAATGGTTTTTATAGTTAAATATTTGAGTTTATTTTCACTTGGAACTTTTTTTTTATGGTTTTTATAGTGAAATTGTTGAGTTTTTTTTAAATTGGAACTTTTTTTTAATGATTTTTATTGTGAAATTGTTGAGTTTTTTTAAATTGGAACTTATATAAATGGTTTTAATAGTGAAATTGTTGAGTTTTTTTAACTTGGTTCTTTTTTATGGTTTTTATAGTGAATTTGATGAGTTTTTTAACTTGGAACTTTATTTTATGGTATTTATAGTAAAATTGTAGAGTTTTTGTGCTTGGAAATATTTTATGGTTTTTATAGTGAATTTGTTGAGTTTTTTGACTTGGAGATTTTATATGGATTAGTGAAATTGTTGAGTTTTTTTAACATGGAACTTATTTAAATGGTTTTTAGAGTGAAATTGTTGTGTTTTTTAACTTGGAACTTTATTTTATTGTATATATCGTGAAATTGAAGAGTTTTTTAACTTGGAAATATTTTATGGTTTTTATAGTGAATTTGTTGTCTTTTTTAACTCAGAGATTTTTTTTGGATATTATAGTGAAAATGTTGAGGTTTTTTAATTTGGAAATTTTTTTATGGTTTTTATAGTGAAATTGTTGAGTTTTCTAACCTGGAACTTATTTAAATGGTTTTTACAGTGAAATTGTCGAGTTTATTTAACTTGGAACTTATTTAAATGGTTTTTAGAGTGAAATTGTTGAGTTTTTTTTAACTTGGAATTTTTTTTTATGGTTTTCATAGTGAAATTGTTGATTTTTTCTAACTTGGAACTTATTTAAATGGATTCTACAATGAAATTGTTGAGTTTTTTTAACTTGGAACTTTATTTTATGGTATTTAGAGTGAAATTGAAGAATTTATTAACTTGGAAATGTTTTAGGGTTTTTATAGTGAATTTGTTGAGTTTTTTAAATTGGAAATGTTTTATGGTTTTTATAGTGAATTTATTGAGTTTTTTAACTTGGAAATTTTTTATGGATTTGTGAAATTATTGAGTTTTTTTAACTTGGAACTTTTTTTATGGTTTTTATAGTGAAATTGTTGTGTTTTCTAATTTGGAACTGGTTTAAATGGTTTTTATAGTTAAATATTTGAGTTTTTTTTCACTTGGAACTTTTTTTTATGGTTTTTATAGTGAAATTGTTGAGTTTTTTTAACTTGGAACTTTTTTTTTATGATATTTATTGTGAAATTGTTGAGTTTTTTTAACTTAGAACTTATTTAAATGGGTTTAATAGTGAAATTGTTGAGTTTTTTTTTTAACTTGGATCTTTTTTATGGTTTTTATAGTGAATTTGTTGAGTTTTTTAACTTGGAACTTTATTTTATGGTATTTATAGTAAAATTGTAGAGTTTTTTAGCTTGGAAATATTTTATGGTTTTTATAGTGAATTTGTTGAGTTTTTTGACTTGGAGATTTTTTATGGATTAGTGAAATTGTTGAGTTTTTTAACTTGGAACTTATTTAAATGGTTTTTAGAGTGAAATTGTTGTGTTTTTTAACTTGGAACTTTATTTTATGGTATTTATAGTGAAATTGAAGAGTTTTTTAACTTGGAAATATTTTATGGTTTTTATAGTGAATTTGTTGTGTTTTTTAACTTGGCAATTTTTTATGGATTTGTGAAATTATTGAGTTTTTTTAAAATGGATCTTTTTTTTATGGTTTTTATAGTGAAATTGTTGTGTTTTTTAACTCAGAGATATTTTTTTGATATTATAGTGAAAATGTTGAGGTTTTTTAACTTGGAACTATTTTTATGGTTTTTATAGTGAAATTGTTGAGTTTTCTAACCTGGAACTTATTTAAATGGTTTTTTCAGTGAAATTGTCGAGTTTATTTAACTTGGAACTTATTTAAATGGTTTTTAGAGTGAAATTGTTGAGTTTTTTTTAACTTGGAACTTTTTTTTATGGTTTTTATAGTGAAATTGTTGAGTTTTTCTAACTTGGAACTTATTTAAATGGATTTTACAATGAAATTGTTGAGTTTTTTTAACTTGGAACTTTATTTTATGGTATTTAGAGTGAAAGTGAAGAGTTCATTAACTTGGAAATGTTTTAGGGTTTTTATAGTGAATTTGTTGAGTTTTTTAAATTGGAAATGTTTTATGGTTTTTATAGTGAATTTGTTGAGTTTTTTAACTTGGAAATTTTTTATGGAAATGTGAAATTATTGAGTTTTTTTAACTTGGAACTTTTTTTATGGTTTTTATAGTGAAATTGTTGTGTTTTCTAATTTGGAACTGGTTTAAATGGTTTTTATAGTTAAATATTTGAGTTTTTTTTCACTTGGAACTTTTTTTTATGGTTTTTATAGTGAAATTGTTGAGTTTTTTTAACTTGGAACTTTTTTTTTATGATATTTATTGTGAAATTGTTGAGTTTTTTTAACTTAGAACTTATTTAAATGGGTTTAATAGTGAAATTGTTGAGTTTTTTTTAACTTGGATCTTTTTTATGGTTTTTATAGTGAATTTGTTGAGTTTTTTAACTTGGAACTTTATTTTATGGTATTTATAGTAAAATTGTAGAGTTTTTTAGCTTGGAAATATTTTATGGTTTTTATAGTGAATTTGTTGAGTTTTTTGACTTGGAGATTTTTTATGGATTAGTGAAATTGTTGAGTTTTTTAACTTGGAACTTATTTAAATGGTTTTTAGAGTGAAATTGTTGTGTTTTTTAACTTGGAACTTTATTTTATGGTATTTATAGTGAAATTGAAGAGTTTTTTAACTTGGAAATATTTTATGGTTTTTATAGTGAATTTGTTGTGTTTTTTAACTTGGCAATTTTTTATGGATTTGTGAAATTATTGAGTTTTTTTAAAATGGATCTTTTTCTTATGGTTTTTATAGTGAAATTGTTGTGTTTTTTAACTCAGAGATATTTTTTGGATATTATAGTGAAAATGTTGAGGTTTTTTAACTTGGAACTATTTTTATGGTTTTTATAGTGAAATTGTTGAGTTTTCTAACCTGGAACTTATTTAAATGGTTTTTTCAGTGAAATTGTCGAGTTTATTTAACTTGGAACTTATTTAAATGGTTTTTAGAGTGAAATTGTTGAGTTTTTTTTAACTTGGAACTTTTTTTTATGGTTTTTATAGTGAAATTGTTGAGTTTTTCTAACTTGGAACTTATTTAAATGGATTCTACAATGAAATTGTTGAGTTTTTTTAACTTGGAACTTTATTTTATGGTATTTTGAGTGAAATTGAAGAGTTCATTAACTTGGAAATGTTTTAGGGTTTTTATAGTGAATTTGTTGAGTTTCTTAAATTGGAAATGTTTTATGGTTTTTATAGTGAATTTGTTGAGTTTTTTAACTTGGAAATTTTTTATGGATATGTGAAATTATTGAGTTTTTTTAACTTGGAACTTTTTTTATGGTTTTTATAGTGAAATTGTTGTGTTTTCTAATTTGGAACTGGTTTAAATGGTTTTTATAGTTAAATATTTGAGTTTTTTTTCACTTGGAACTTTTTTTTATGGTTTTTATAGTGAAATTGTTGAGTTTTTTTAACTTGGAACTTTTTTTTTATGATATTTATTGTGAAATTGTTGAGTTTTTTTTAACTTAGAACTTATTTAAATGGGTTTAATAGTGAAATTGTTGAGTTTTTTTTAACTTGGATCTTTTTTATGGTTTTTATAGTGAATTTGTTGAGTTTTTTAACTTGGAACTTTATTTTTTTGTATTTATAGTAAAATTGTAGAGTTTTTTATCTTGGAAATATTTTATGGTTTTTATAGTGAATTTGTTGAGTTTTTTGACTTGGAGATTTTTTATGGATTAGTGAAATTGTTGAGTTTTTTAACTTCGAACTTATTTAAATGGTTTTTAGAGTGAAATTGTTGTGTTTTTTAACTTGGAACTTTATTTTATGGTATTTATAGTGGAATTGAAGAGTTTTTTAACTTGGAAATATTTTATGGTTTTTATAGTGAATTTGTTGTGTTTTTTAACTTGGCAATTTTTTATGGATTTGTGAAATTATTGAGTTTTTTTAAAATGGATCTTTTTTTTATGGTTTTTATAGTGAAATTGTTGTGTTTTTTAACTCAGAGATATTTTTTGGATATTATAGTGAAAATGTTGAGGTTTTTTAACTTGGAACTATTTTTATGGTTTTTATAGTGAAATTGTTGAGTTTTCTAACCTGGAACTTATTTAAATGGTTTTTTTAGTGAAATTGTCGAGTTTATTTAACTTGGAACTTATTTAAATGGTTTTTAGAGTGAAATTGTTGAGTTTTTTTAAACTTGGAACTTTTTTTTATGGTTTTTATAGTGAAATTGTTGAGTTTTTCTAACTTGGAACTTATTTAAATGGATTCTACAATGAAATTGTTGAGTTTTTTTAACTTGGAACTTTATTTTATGGTATTTAGAGTGAAATTGAAGAGTTTATTAACTTGGAAATGTTTTATGGTTTTTATAGTGAATTTGTTGAGTTTTTTAAATTGGAAATGTTTTATGGTTTTTATAGTGAATTTGTTGAGTTTTTTAACTTGGAAATTTTTTATGGATTTGTGAAATTATTGAGTTTTTTTAACTTGGAACTTTTTTTATGGTTTTTATAGTGAAATTGTTGTGTTTTCTAATTTGGAACTGGTTTAAATGGTTTTTATAGTTAAATATTTGAGTTTTTTTTCACTTGGAACTTTTTTTTATGGTTTTTATAGTGAAATTGTTGAGTTTTTTTAACTTGGAACTTTTTTTTTATGATATTTATTGTGAAATTGTTGAGTTTTTTTAACTTAGAACTTATTTAAATGGGTTTAATAGTGAAATTGTTGAGTTTTTTTTTTAACTTGGATCTTTTTTATGGTTTTTATAGTGAATTTGTTGAGTTTTTTAACTTGGAACTTTATTTTATGGTATTTATAGTAAAATTGTAGAGTTTTTTAGCTTGGAAATATTTTATGGTTTTTATAGTGAATTTGTTGAGTTTTTTGACTTGGAGATTTTTTATGGATTAGTGAAATTGTTGAGTTTTTTAACTTGGAACTTATTTAAATGGTTTTTAGAGTGAAATTGTTGTGTTTTTTAACTTGGAACTTTATTTTATGGTATTTATAGTGAAATTGAAGAGTTTTTTAACTTGGAAATATTTTATGGTTTTTATAGTGAATTTGTTGTGTTTTTTAACTTGGCAATTTTTTATGGATTTGTGAAATTATTGAGTTTTTTTAAAATGGATCTTTTTTTTATGGTTTTTATAGTGAAATTGTTGTGTTTTTTAACTCAGAGATATTTTTTTGATATTATAGTGAAAATGTTGAGGTTTTTTAACTTGGAACTATTTTTATGGTTTTTATAGTGAAATTGTTGAGTTTTCTAACCTGGAACTTATTTAAATGGTTTTTTCAGTGAAATTGTCGAGTTTATTTAACTTGGAACTTATTTAAATGGTTTTTAGAGTGAAATTGTTGAGTTTTTTTTAACTTGGAACTTTTTTTTATGGTTTTTATAGTGAAATTGTTGAGTTTTTCTAACTTGGAACTTATTTAAATGGATTTTACAATGAAATTGTTGAGTTTTTTTAACTTGGAACTTTATTTTATGGTATTTAGAGTGAAAGTGAAGAGTTCATTAACTTGGAAATGTTTTAGGGTTTTTATAGTGAATTTGTTGAGTTTTTTAAATTGGAAATGTTTTATGGTTTTTATAGTGAATTTGTTGAGTTTTTTAACTTGGAAATTTTTTATGGAAATGTGAAATTATTGAGTTTTTTTAACTTGGAACTTTTTTTATGGTTTTTATAGTGAAATTGTTGTGTTTTCTAATTTGGAACTGGTTTAAATGGTTTTTATAGTTAAATATTTGAGTTTTTTTTCACTTGGAACTTTTTTTTATGGTTTTTATAGTGAAATTGTTGAGTTTTTTTAACTTGGAACTTTTTTTTTATGATATTTATTGTGAAATTGTTGAGTTTTTTTAACTTAGAACTTATTTAAATGGGTTTAATAGTGAAATTGTTGAGTTTTTTTTAACTTGGATCTTTTTTATGGTTTTTATAGTGAATTTGTTGAGTTTTTTAACTTGGAACTTTATTTTATGGTATTTATAGTAAAATTGTAGAGTTTTTTAGCTTGGAAATATTTTATGGTTTTTATAGTGAATTTGTTGAGTTTTTTGACTTGGAGATTTTTTATGGATTAGTGAAATTGTTGAGTTTTTTAACTTGGAACTTATTTAAATGGTTTTTAGAGTGAAATTGTTGTGTTTTTTAACTTGGAACTTTATTTTATGGTATTTATAGTGAAATTGAAGAGTTTTTTAACTTGGAAATATTTTATGGTTTTTATAGTGAATTTGTTGTGTTTTTTAACTTGGCAATTTTTTATGGATTTGTGAAATTATTGAGTTTTTTTAAAATGGATCTTTTTCTTATGGTTTTTATAGTGAAATTGTTGTGTTTTTTAACTCAGAGATATTTTTTGGATATTATAGTGAAAATGTTGAGGTTTTTTAACTTGGAACTATTTTTATGGTTTTTATAGTGAAATTGTTGAGTTTTCTAACCTGGAACTTATTTAAATGGTTTTTTCAGTGAAATTGTCGAGTTTATTTAACTTGGAACTTATTTAAATGGTTTTTAGAGTGAAATTGTTGAGTTTTTTTTAACTTGGAACTTTTTTTTATGGTTTTTATAGTGAAATTGTTGAGTTTTTCTAACTTGGAACTTATTTAAATGGATTCTACAATGAAATTGTTGAGTTTTTTTAACTTGGAACTTTATTTTATGGTATTTTGAGTGAAATTGAAGAGTTCATTAACTTGGAAATGTTTTAGGGTTTTTATAGTGAATTTGTTGAGTTTCTTAAATTGGAAATGTTTTATGGTTTTTATAGTGAATTTGTTGAGTTTTTTAACTTGGAAATTTTTTATGGATATGTGAAATTATTGAGTTTTTTTAACTTGGAACTTTTTTTATGGTTTTTATAGTGAAATTGTTGTGTTTTCTAATTTGGAACTGGTTTAAATGGTTTTTATAGTTAAATATTTGAGTTTTTTTTCACTTGGAACTTTTTTTTATGGTTTTTATAGTGAAATTGTTGAGTTTTTTTAACTTGGAACTTTTTTTTTATGATATTTATTGTGAAATTGTTGAGTTTTTTTTAACTTAGAACTTATTTAAATGGGTTTAATAGTGAAATTGTTGAGTTTTTTTTAACTTGGATCTTTTTTATGGTTTTTATAGTGAATTTGTTGAGTTTTTTAACTTGGAACTTTATTTTTTTGTATTTATAGTAAAATTGTAGAGTTTTTTATCTTGGAAATATTTTATGGTTTTTATAGTGAATTTGTTGAGTTTTTTGACTTGGAGATTTTTTATGGATTAGTGAAATTGTTGAGTTTTTTAACTTCGAACTTATTTAAATGGTTTTTAGAGTGAAATTGTTGTGTTTTTTAACTTGGAACTTTATTTTATGGTATTTATAGTGGAATTGAAGAGTTTTTTAACTTGGAAATATTTTATGGTTTTTATAGTGAATTTGTTGTGTTTTTTAACTTGGCAATTTTTTATGGATTTGTGAAATTATTGAGTTTTTTTAAAATGGATCTTTTTTTTATGGTTTTTATAGTGAAATTGTTGTGTTTTTTAACTCAGAGATATTTTTTGGATATTATAGTGAAAATGTTGAGGTTTTTTAACTTGGAACTATTTTTATGGTTTTTATAGTGAAATTGTTGAGTTTTCTAACCTGGAACTTATTTAAATGGTTTTTTTAGTGAAATTGTCGAGTTTATTTAACTTGGAACTTATTTAAATGGTTTTTAGAGTGAAATTGTTGAGTTTTTTTAAACTTGGAACTTTTTTTTATGGTTTTTATAGTGAAATTGTTGAGTTTTTCTAACTTGGAACTTATTTAAATGGATTCTACAATGAAATTGTTGAGTTTTTTTAACTTGGAACTTTATTTTATGGTATTTAGAGTGAAATTGAAGAGTTTATTAACTTGGAAATGTTTTATGGTTTTTATAGTGAATTTGTTGAGTTTTTTAAATTGGAAATGTTTTATGGTTTTTATAGTGAATTTGTTGAGTTTTTTAACTTGGAAATTTTTTATGGATTTGTGAAATTATTGAGTTTTTTTAACTTGGAACTTTTTTTATGGTTTTTATAGTGAAATTGTTGTGTTTTCTAATTTGGAACTGGTTTAAATGGTTTTTATAGTTAAATATTTGAGTTTTTTTTCACTTGGAACTTTTTTTTATGGTTTTTATAGTGAAATTGTTGAGTTTTTTTAACTTGGAACTTTTTTTTTATGATATTTATTGTGAAATTGTTGAGTTTTTTTAACTTAGAACTTATTTAAATGGGTTTAATAGTGAAATTGTTGAGTTTTTTTTTTAACTTGGATCTTTTTTATGGTTTTTATAGTGAATTTGTTGAGTTTTTTAACTTGGAACTTTATTTTATGGTATTTATAGTAAAATTGTAGAGTTTTTTAGCTTGGAAATATTTTATGGTTTTTATAGTGAATTTGTTGAGTTTTTTGACTTGGAGATTTTTTATGGATTAGTGAAATTGTTGAGTTTTTTAACTTGGAACTTATTTAAATGGTTTTTAGAGTGAAATTGTTGTGTTTTTTAACTTGGAACTTTATTTTATGGTATTTATAGTGAAATTGAAGAGTTTTTTAACTTGGAAATATTTTATGGTTTTTATAGTGAATTTGTTGTGTTTTTTAACTTGGCAATTTTTTATGGATTTGTGAAATTATTGAGTTTTTTTAAAATGGATCTTTTTTTTATGGTTTTTATAGTGAAATTGTTGTGTTTTTTAACTCAGAGATATTTTTTTGATATTATAGTGAAAATGTTGAGGTTTTTTAACTTGGAACTATTTTTATGGTTTTTATAGTGAAATTGTTGAGTTTTCTAACCTGGAACTTATTTAAATGGTTTTTTCAGTGAAATTGTCGAGTTTATTTAACTTGGAACTTATTTAAATGGTTTTTAGAGTGAAATTGTTGAGTTTTTTTTAACTTGGAACTTTTTTTTATGGTTTTTATAGTGAAATTGTTGAGTTTTTCTAACTTGGAACTTATTTAAATGGATTTTACAATGAAATTGTTGAGTTTTTTTAACTTGGAACTTTATTTTATGGTATTTAGAGTGAAAGTGAAGAGTTCATTAACTTGGAAATGTTTTAGGGTTTTTATAGTGAATTTGTTGAGTTTTTTAAATTGGAAATGTTTTATGGTTTTTATAGTGAATTTGTTGAGTTTTTTAACTTGGAAATTTTTTATGGAAATGTGAAATTATTGAGTTTTTTTAACTTGGAACTTTTTTTATGGTTTTTATAGTGAAATTGTTGTGTTTTCTAATTTGGAACTGGTTTAAATGGTTTTTATAGTTAAATATTTGAGTTTTTTTTCACTTGGAACTTTTTTTTATGGTTTTTATAGTGAAATTGTTGAGTTTTTTTAACTTGGAACTTTTTTTTTATGATATTTATTGTGAAATTGTTGAGTTTTTTTAACTTAGAACTTATTTAAATGGGTTTAATAGTGAAATTGTTGAGTTTTTTTTAACTTGGATCTTTTTTATGGTTTTTATAGTGAATTTGTTGAGTTTTTTAACTTGGAACTTTATTTTATGGTATTTATAGTAAAATTGTAGAGTTTTTTAGCTTGGAAATATTTTATGGTTTTTATAGTGAATTTGTTGAGTTTTTTGACTTGGAGATTTTTTATGGATTAGTGAAATTGTTGAGTTTTTTAACTTGGAACTTATTTAAATGGTTTTTAGAGTGAAATTGTTGTGTTTTTTAACTTGGAACTTTATTTTATGGTATTTATAGTGAAATTGAAGAGTTTTTTAACTTGGAAATATTTTATGGTTTTTATAGTGAATTTGTTGTGTTTTTTAACTTGGCAATTTTTTATGGATTTGTGAAATTATTGAGTTTTTTTAAAATGGATCTTTTTCTTATGGTTTTTATAGTGAAATTGTTGTGTTTTTTAACTCAGAGATATTTTTTGGATATTATAGTGAAAATGTTGAGGTTTTTTAACTTGGAACTATTTTTATGGTTTTTATAGTGAAATTGTTGAGTTTTCTAACCTGGAACTTATTTAAATGGTTTTTTCAGTGAAATTGTCGAGTTTATTTAACTTGGAACTTATTTAAATGGTTTTTAGAGTGAAATTGTTGAGTTTTTTTTAACTTGGAACTTTTTTTTATGGTTTTTATAGTGAAATTGTTGAGTTTTTCTAACTTGGAACTTATTTAAATGGATTCTACAATGAAATTGTTGAGTTTTTTTAACTTGGAACTTTATTTTATGGTATTTTGAGTGAAATTGAAGAGTTCATTAACTTGGAAATGTTTTAGGGTTTTTATAGTGAATTTGTTGAGTTTCTTAAATTGGAAATGTTTTATGGTTTTTATAGTGAATTTGTTGAGTTTTTTAACTTGGAAATTTTTTATGGATATGTGAAATTATTGAGTTTTTTTAACTTGGAACTTTTTTTATGGTTTTTATAGTGAAATTGTTGTGTTTTCTAATTTGGAACTGGTTTAAATGGTTTTTATAGTTAAATATTTGAGTTTTTTTTCACTTGGAACTTTTTTTTATGGTTTTTATAGTGAAATTGTTGAGTTTTTTTAACTTGGAACTTTTTTTTTATGATATTTATTGTGAAATTGTTGAGTTTTTTTTAACTTAGAACTTATTTAAATGGGTTTAATAGTGAAATTGTTGAGTTTTTTTTAACTTGGATCTTTTTTATGGTTTTTATAGTGAATTTGTTGAGTTTTTTAACTTGGAACTTTATTTTTTTGTATTTATAGTAAAATTGTAGAGTTTTTTATCTTGGAAATATTTTATGGTTTTTATAGTGAATTTGTTGAGTTTTTTGACTTGGAGATTTTTTATGGATTAGTGAAATTGTTGAGTTTTTTAACTTCGAACTTATTTAAATGGTTTTTAGAGTGAAATTGTTGTGTTTTTTAACTTGGAACTTTATTTTATGGTATTTATAGTGAAATTGAAGAGTTTTTTAACTTGGAAATATTTTATGGTTTTTATAGTGAATTTGTTGTGTTTTTTAACTTGGCAATTTTTTATGGATTTGTGAAATTATTGAGTTTTTTTAAAATGGATCTTTTTTTTATGGTTTTTATAGTGAAATTGTTGTGTTTTTTAACTCAGAGATATTTTTTGGATATTATAGTGAAAATGTTGAGGTTTTTTAACTTGGAACTATTTTTATGGTTTTTATAGTGAAATTGTTGAGTTTTCTAACCTGGAACTTATTTAAATGGTTTTTTTAGTGAAATTGTCGAGTTTATTTAACTTGGAACTTATTTAAATGGTTTTTAGAGTGAAATTGTTGAGTTTTTTTTAACTTGGAACTTTTTTTTATGGTTTTTATAGTGAAATTGTTGAGTTTTTCTAACTTGGAACTTATTTAAATGGATTCTACAATGAAATTGTTGAGTTTTTTTAACTTGGAACTTTATTTTATGGTATTTTGAGTGAAATTGAAGAGTTCATTAACTTGGAAATGTTTTAGGGTTTTTATAGTGAATTTGTTGAGTTTCTTAAATTGGAAATGTTTTATGGTTTTTATAGTGAATTTGTTGAGTTTTTTAACTTGGAAATTTTTTATGGATATGTGAAATTATTGAGTTTTTTTAACTTGGAACTTTTTTTATGGTTTTTATAGTGAAATTGTTGTGTTTTCTAATTTGGAACTGGTTTAAATGGTTTTTATAGTTAAATATTTGAGTTTTTTTTCACTTGGAACTTTTTTTTATGGTTTTTATAGTGAAATTGTTGAGTTTTTTTAACTTGGAACTTTTTTTTTATGATATTTATTGTGAAATTGTTGAGTTTTTTTTAACTTAGAACTTATTTAAATGGGTTTAATAGTGAAATTGTTGAGTTTTTTTTAACTTGGATCTTTTTTATGGTTTTTATAGTGAATTTGTTGAGTTTTTTAACTTGGAACTTTATTTTTTTGTATTTATAGTAAAATTGTAGAGTTTTTTATCTTGGAAATATTTTATGGTTTTTATAGTGAATTTGTTGAGTTTTTTGACTTGGAGATTTTTTATGGATTAGTGAAATTGTTGAGTTTTTTAACTTCGAACTTATTTAAATGGTTTTTAGAGTGAAATTGTTGTGTTTTTTAACTTGGAACTTTATTTTATGGTATTTATAGTGAAATTGAAGAGTTTTTTAACTTGGAAATATTTTATGGTTTTTATAGTGAATTTGTTGTGTTTTTTAACTTGGCAATTTTTTATGGATTTGTGAAATTATTGAGTTTTTTTAAAATGGATCTTTTTTTTATGGTTTTTATAGTGAAATTGTTGTGTTTTTTAACTCAGAGATATTTTTTGGATATTATAGTGAAAATGTTGAGGTTTTTTAACTTGGAACTATTTTTATGGTTTTTATAGTGAAATTGTTGAGTTTTCTAACCTGGAACTTATTTAAATGGTTTTTTTAGTGAAATTGTCGAGTTTATTTAACTTGGAACTTATTTAAATGGTTTTTAGAGTGAAATTGTTGAGTTTTTTTAAACTTGGAACTTTTTTTTATGGTTTTTATAGTGAAATTGTTGAGTTTTTCTAACTTGGAACTTATTTAAATGGATTCTACAATGAAATTGTTGAGTTTTTTTAACTTGGAACTTTATTTTATGGTATTTAGAGTGAAATTGAAGAGTTTATTAACTTGGAAATGTTTTATGGTTTTTATAGTGAATTTGTTGAGTTTTTTAAATTGGAAATGTTTTATGGTTTTTATAGTGAATTTGTTGAGTTTTTTAACTTGGAAATTTTTTATGGATTTGTGAAATTATTGAGTTTTTTTAACTTGGAACTTTTTTTTATGGTTTTTATAGTGAAATTGTTGTGTTTTCTAATTTGGAACTGATTTAAATGGTTTTTATAGTTAAATATTTGAGTTTATTTTCACTTGGAACTTTTTTTTTATGGTTTTTATAGTGAAATTGTTGAGTTTTTTTTTAAATTGGAACTTTTTTTTAATGATTTTTATTGTGAAATTGTTGAGTTTTTTTAAATTGGAACTTATATAAATGGTTTTAATAGTGAAATTGTTGAGTTTTTTTAACTTGGTTCTTTTTTATGGTTTTTATAGTGAATTTGATGAGTTTTTTAACTTGGAACTTTATTTTATGGTATTTATAGTAAAATTGTAGAGTTTTTGTGCTTGGAAATATTTTATGGTTTTTATAGTGAATTTGTTGAGTTTTTTGACTTGGAGATTTTATATGGATTAGTGAAATTGTTGAGTTTTTTTAACTTGGAACTTATTTAAATGGTTTTTAGAGTGAAATTGTTGTGTTTTTTAACTTGGAACTTTATGTTATGGTATATATCGTGAAATTGAAGAGTTTTTTAACTTGGAAATATTTTATGGTTTTTATAGTGAATTTGTTGTCTTTTTTAACTCAGAGATTTTTTTTGGATATTATAGTGAAAATGTTGAGGTTTTTTAATTTGGAAATTTTTTTATGGTTTTTATAGTGAAATTGTTGAGTTTTCTAACCTGGAACTTATTTAAATGGTTTTTACAGTGAAATTGTCGAGTTTATTTAACTTGGAACTTATTTAAATGGTTTTTAGAGTGAAATTGTTGAGTTTTTTTTAACTTGGAATTTTTTTTTATGGTTTTTATAGTGAAATTGTTGATTTTTTCTAACTTGGAACTTATTTAAATGGATTCTACAATGAAATTGTTGAGTTTTTTTAACTTGGAACTTTATTTTATGGTATTTAGAGTGAAATTGAAGAATTTATTAACTTGGAAATGTTTTAGGGTTTTTATAGTGAATTTGTTGAGTTTTTTAAATTGGAAATGTTTTATGGTTTTTATAGTGAATTTATTGAGTTTTTTAACTTGGAAATTTTTTATGGATTTGTGAAATTATTGAGTTTTTTTAACTTGGAACTTTTTTTATGGTTTTTATAGTGAAATTGTTGCGTTTTCTAATTTGGAACTGGTTTAAATGGTTTTTATAGTTAAATATTTGAGTTTTTTTTCACTTGGAACTTTTTTTTATGGTTTTTATAGTGAAATTGTTGAGTTTTTTTAACTTGGAACTTTTTTTTATGATATTTATTGTGAAATTGTTGAGTTTTTTTAACTTAGAACTTATTTAAATGGGTTTAATAGTGAAATTGTTGAGTTTTTTTTTAACTTGGATCTTTTTTATGGTTTTTATAGTGAATTTGTTGAGTTTTTTAACTTGGAACTTTATTTTATGGTATTTATAGTAAAATTGTAGAGTTTTTTAGCTTGGAAATATTTTATGGTTTTTATAGTGAATTTGTTGAGTTTTTTGACTTGGAGATTTTTTATGGATTAGTGAAATTGTTGAGTTTTTTAACTTGGAACTTATTTAAATGGTTTTTAGAGTGAAATTGTTGTGTTTTTTAACTTGGAACTTTATTTTATGGTATTTATAGTGAAATTGAAGAGTTTTTTAACTTGGAAATATTTTATGGTTTTTATAGTGAATTTGTTGTGTTTTTTAACTTGGCAATTTTTTATGGATTTGTGAAATTATTGAGTTTTTTTAAAATGGATCTTTTTTTTATGGTTTTTATAGTGAAATTGTTGTGTTTTTTAACTCAGAGATATTTTTTGGATATTATAGTGAAAATGTTGAGGTTTTTTAACTTGGAACTATTTTTATGGTTTTTATAGTGAAATTGTTGAGTTTTCTAACCTGGAACTTATTTAAATGGTTTTTTCAGTGAAATTGTCGAGTTTATTTAACTTGGAACTTATTTAAATGGTTTTTAGAGTGAAATTGTTGAGTTTTTTTTAACTTGGAACTTTTTTTTATGGTTTTTATAGTGAAATTGTTGAGTTTTTCTAACTTGGAACTTATTTAAATGGATTCTACAATGAAATTGTTGAGTTTTTTTAACTTGGAACTTTATTTTATGGTATTTAGAGTGAAATTGAAGAGTTCATTAACTTGGAAATGTTTTAGGGTTTTTATAGTGAATTTGTTGAGTTTTTTAAATTGGAAATGTTTTATGGTTTTTATAGTGAATTTGTTGAGTTTTTTAACTTGGAAATTTTTTATGGATATGTGAAATTATTGAGTTTTTTTAACTTGGAACTTTTTTTATGGTTTTTATAGTGAAATTGTTGTGTTTTCTAATTTGGAACTGGTTTAAATGGTTTTTATAGTTAAATATTTGAGTTTTTTTTCACTTGGAACTTTTTTTTATGGTTTTTATAGTGAAATTGTTGAGTTTTTTTAACTTGGAACTTTTTTTTTATGATATTTATTGTGAAATTGTTGAGTTTTTTTAACTTAGAACTTATTTAAATGGGTTTAATAGTGAAATTGTTGAGTTTTTTTTAACTTGGATCTTTTTTATGGTTTTTATAGTGAATTTGTTGAGTTTTTTAACTTGGAACTTTATTTTATGGTATTTATAGTAAAATTGTAGAGTTTTTTAGCTTGGAAATATTTTATGGTTTTTATAGTGAATTTGTTGAGTTTTTTGACTTGGAGATTTTTTATGGATTAGTGAAATTGTTGAGTTTTTTAACTTGGAACTTATTTAAATGGTTTTTAGAGTGAAATTGTTGTGTTTTTTAACTTGGAACTTTATTTTATGGTATTTATAGTGAAATTGAAGAGTTTTTTAACTTGGAAATATTTATGGTTTTTATAGTGAATTTGTTGTGTTTTTTAACTTGGCAATTTTTTATGGATTTGTGAAATTATTGAGTTTTTTTAAAATGGATCTTTTTTTTTATGGTTTTTATAGTGAAATTGTTGTGTTTTTTAACTCAGAGATATTTTTTGGATATTATAGTGAAAATGTTGAGGTTTTTTAACTTGGAACTATTTTTATGGTTTTTATAGTGAAATTGTTGAGTTTTCTAACATAGAACTTATTTAAATGGATTTTTCAGTGAAATTGTCGAGTTTATTTAACTTGGAACTTATTTAAATGGTTATTAGAGTGAAATTGTTGAGTTTTTTTTAACTTGGAACTTTTTTTTATGGTTTTTATAGTGAAATTGTTGAGTTTTTCTAACTTGGAACTTATTTAAATGGATTCTACAATGAAATTGTTGAGTTTTTTTAACTTGGAACTTTATTTTATGGTATTTAGAGTGAAATTGAAGAGTTTATTAACTTGGAAATGTTTTATGGTTTTTATAGTGAATTTGTTGAGTTTTTTAAATTGGAAATGTTTTATGGTTTTTATAGTGAATTTGTTGAGTTTTTTAACTTGGAAATTTTTTATGGATTTGTGAAATTATTGAGTTTTTTTAACTTGGAACTTTTTTTTATGGTTTTTATAGTGAAATTGTTGTGTTTTCTAATTTGGAACTGATTTAAATGGTTTTTATATTTAAATATTTGAGTTTATTTTCACTTGGAACTTTTTTTTTTATGGTTTTTATAGTGAAATTGTTGAGTTTTTTTTTTAAATTGGAACTTTTTTTTAATGATTTTTATTGTGAAATTGTTGAGTTTTTTTAAATTGGAACTTATATAAATGGTTTTTATAGTGAAATTGTTGAGGTTTTTTAACTTGGATCTTTTTTATGGTTTTTATAGTGAATTTGATGAGTTTTTTAACTTGGAACTTTATTTTATGGTATTTATAGTAAAATTGTAGAGTTTTTGTGCTTGGAAATATTTTATGGTTTTTATAGTGAATTTGTTGAGTTTTTTGACTTGGAGATTTTATATGGATTAGTGAAATTGTTGAGTTTTTTTAACTTGGAACTTATTTAAATGGTTTTTAGAGTGAAATTTTTGTGTTTTTTAACTTGGAACTTTATTTTATGGTATATATCGTGAAATTGAAGAGTTTTTTAACTTGGAAATATTTTATGGTTTTTATAGTGAATTTGTTGTCTTTTTTAACTCAGAGATTTTTTTTGGATATTAGAGTGAAAATGTTGAGGTTTTTTAATTTGGAAATTTTTTTATGGTTTTTATAGTGAAATTGTTGAGTTTTCTAACCTGGAACTTATTTAAATGGTTTTTACAGTGAAATTGTCGAGTTTATTTAACTTGGAACTTATTTAAATGGTTTTTAGAGTGAAATTGTTGTGTTTTTTAACTTGGAACTTTATTTTATGGTATTTATAGTGAAATTGAAGAGTTTTTTAACTTGGAAATATTTTATGGTTTTTATAGTGAATTTGTTGTGTTTTTTAACTTGGCAATTTTTTATGGATTTGTGAAATTATTGAGTTTTTTTAACTTGGATCTTTTTTTAATGGTTTTTATAGTGAAATTGTTGTGTTTTTTAACTCAGAGATATTTTTTGGATATTATAGTGAAAATGTTGAGGTTTTTTAACTTGGAACTTTTTTATGGTTTTTATAGTGAAATTGTTGAGTTTTCTAACCTTGAACTTATTTAAATGGTTTTTACAGTGAAATTGTCGAGTTTATTTAACTTGGAACTTATTTAAATGGTTTTTAGAGTGAAATTGTTGAGTTTTTTTTAACTTGGAACTTTTTTTTATGGTTTTTATAGTGAAATTGTTGAGTTTTTCTAACTTGGAACTTATTTAAATGGATTCTACAATGAAATTGTTGAGTTTTTTTAACTTGGAACTTTATTTTATGGTATTTAGAGTGAAATTGAAGAGTTTATTAACTTGGAAATGTTTTATGGTTTTTATAGTGAATTTGTTGAGTTTTTTAAATTGGAAATGTTTTATGGTTTTTATTGTGAATTTGTTGAGTTTTTTAACTTGGAAATTTTTTATGGATTTGTGAAATTATTGAGTTTTTTTAACTTGGAACTTTTTTTTATGGTTTTTATAGTGAAATTGTTGTGTTTTCTAATTTGGAACTTATTTAAATGGTTTTTATAGTTAAATATTTGAGTTTATTTTCACTTGGAACTTTTTTTTATGGTTTTTATAGTGAAATTGTTGAGTTTTTTTAACTTGGAAATTTTTTTTATGATTTTTATTGTGATATTTTTGAGTTTTTTAACTTGGAACTTATTTAAATGGTTTTAATATTTAAATTGTTGAGTTTTTTAACTTGGATCTTTTTTAAGGTTTTTATAGTGAATTTGTTGAGTTTTTTAACTTGGAACTTTATTTTATGGTATTTATAGTAAAATTGTAGAGATTTTTATCTTGGAAATATTTTATGTTTTTTATAGTGAATTTGTTGAGTTTTTTAACTTGGAGATTTTATATGGATTAGTGAAATTGTTGAGTTTTTTTAACTTGGAACTTATTTAAATTGTTTTTAGAGTGAAATTGTTGTGTTTTTTAACTTGGAACTTTATTTTATGGTATTTATAGTGAAATTGAAGAGTTTTTTAACTTGGAAATATTTTATGGTTTTTATAGTGAATTTGTTGTGTTTTTTAACTTAGAGATTTTTTTTGGATATTATAGTGAAAATGTTGAGGTTTTTTAACTTGGAACTTTTTTTATGGTTTTTATAGTGAAATTGTTGAGTTTTCTAACCTGGAACTTATTTAAATGGTTTTTACAGTGAAATTGTCGATTTTATTTAACTTGGAACTTATTTAAATGGTTTTTAGAGTGAAATTGTTGAGTTTTTTTTAACTTGGAATTTTTTTTATGGTTTTTATAGTGAAATTGTTGAGTTTTTCTAACTTGGAACTTATTTAAATGGATTCTACACTGAAATTGTTGAGTTTTTTAACTTGGAACTTTATTTTATGGTATTTAGAGTGAAATTGAAGAGTTTATTAACTTGGAAATGTTTTATGGTTTTTATAGTGAATTTGTTGAGTTTTTTAAATTGGAAATGTTTTATGGTTTTTATAGTGAATTTGTTGAGTTTTTTAACTTGGAAATTTTTTATGGATTTGTGAAATTATTGAGTTTTTTAACTTGGAACTTTTTTTATGGTTTTTATAGTGAGTGAAATTGTTGTGTTTTCTAATTTGGAACTGGTTTAAATGGTTTTTATAGTTAAATATTTGAGTTTTTTTTCACTTGGAACTTTTTTTTATGGTTTTTATAATGAAATTGTTGAGTTTTTTTAACTTGGAACTTTTTTTTTATGATATTTATTGTGAAATTGTTGAGTTTTTTTAACTTGGAACTTATTTAAATGGGTTTAATAGTGAAATTGTTGAGTTTTTTTAAATTGGATCTTTTTTATGGTTTTTATAGTGAATTTGTTGAGTTTTTTAACTTGGAACTTTATTTTATGGTATTTATAGTAAAATTGTAGAGTTTTTTAACTTGGAAATATTTTATGGTTTTTATAGTGAATTTGTTGAGTTTTTTGACTTGGAGATTTTTTATGGATTAGTGAAATTGTTGAGTTTTTTTTAACTTGGAACTTATTTAAATGGTTTTTAGAGTGAAATTGTTGTGTTTTTTAACTTGGAACTTTATTTTATGGTATTTATAGTGAAATTGAAGAGTTTTTTAACTTGGAAATATTTTATGGTTTTTATAGTGAATTTGTTGTGTTTTTTAACTTGGAAATTTTTTATGGATTTGTGAAATTATTGAGTTTTTTTTAACTTGGATCTTTTTTTTATGGTTTTTATAGCGAAATTGTTGTGTTTTTTAACTCAGAGATTTTTTTTGGATATTATAGTGAAAATGTTGAGATTTTTTAACTTTGAACTTTTTTTATGGTTTTTATAGTAAAATTGTTGAGTTTTCTAACTTGGAACTTATTTAAATGGTTTTTACAGTGAAATTGTCGAGTTTATTTAACTTGGAACTTATTTAAATGGTTTTTAGAGTGAAATTGTTGAGTTTTTTTAACTTGGAACTTATTTAAATGGATTCTACTATGAAATTGTTGATTTTTTTAACTTGGAACTTTATTTTATGGTATTTAGAGTGAAATTGAAGAGTTTATTAAATTGGAAATGTTTTTTGGTTTTTATAGTGAATTTGTTGAGTTTTTTAACTTGGAAATTTTTTATGGATTTGTGAAATTATTGAGTTTTTTTAACTTGGAACTTTTTTTTTATGGTTTTTACAGTGAAATTGTTGTGTTTTCTAATTTGGAACTGATTTAAATGGTTTTTTTAGTTAAATATTTGAGTTTTTTTTCACTTGGAACTTTTTTTTTATGGTTTTTATAGTGAAATTGTTGAGTTTTTTTAAATTGGAACTTTTTTTTAATGATTTTTATTGTGAAATTGTTGAGTTTTTTTAAATTAGAACTTTATTTTATGGTATTTATAGTAAAATTGTAGAGTTTTTTAGCTTGGAAATATTTTATGGTTTTTATAGTGAATTTGTTGAGTTTTTTGACTTGGAGATTTTATATGGATTAGTGAAATTGTTGAGTTTTTTTAACTTGGAACTTATTTAAATGGTTTTTAGAGTGAAATTGTTGTGTTTTTTAACTTGAAACTTTATTTTATGGTATTTATAGTGAAATTGAAGAGTTTTTTAACTTGGAAATATTTTATGGTTTTTAAAGTGAATTTGTTGTGTTTTTTAACTCAGAGTTTTTTTTGGATATTATAGTGAAAATGTTGAGGTTGTTTTAACTTGGAACTTTTTTTATGGTTTTTATAGTGAAATTGTTGAGTTTTCTAACCTGGAACTTATTTAAATGGTTTTTACAATGAAATTGTCGAGTTTATTTAACTTGGAACTTATTTAAATGGTTTTTAGAGTGAAATTGGTGAGTTTTTTTTAACTTGGAATTTTTTTTATGGTTTTTATAGTGAAATTGTTGAGTTTTTCTAACTTGGAACTTATTTAAATGGATTCTACAATGAAATTGTTGAGTTTTTTTAACTTGGAACTTTATTTTATGGTATTTAGAGTGAAATTGAAGAGTTTATTAACTTGGAAATGTTTTATGGTTTTTATAGTGAATTTGTTGAGTTTTTTAAATTGGAAATGTTTTATGGTTTTTATAGTGAATTTGTTGAGTTTTTTAACTTGGAAATTTTTTATGGATTTGTGAAATTATTGAGTTTTTTTAACTTGGAACTTTTTTTATGGTTTTTATAGTGAAATTGTTGTGTTTTCTAATTTGGAACTGGTTTAAATGGTTTTTATAGTTAAATATTTGAGTTTTTTTTTCACTTGGAACTTTTTTTTATGGTTTTTATAGTGAAATTGTTGAGTTTTTTTAACTTGGAACTTTTTTTTTATGATATTTATTGTGAAATTGTTGAGTTTTTTTTAACTTGGAACTTATTTAAATGGGTTTAATAGTGAAATTGTTGAATTTTTTTAACTTGGATCTTTTTTATGGTTTTTATAGTGAATTTGTTGAATTTTTTAAATTGGAACTTTATTTTATGGTATTTATAGTAAAATTGTAGAGTTTTTTAACTTGGAAATATTTTATGGTTTTTATAGTGAATTTGTTGAGTTTTTTGACTTGGAGATTTTTTATGGATTAGTGAAATTGTTGAGTTTTTTTTAACTTGGAACTTATTTAAATGGTTTTTAGAGTGAAATTGTTGTGTTTTTTAACTTGGAACTTTATTTTATGGTATTTATAGTGAAATTGAAGAGTTTTTTAACTTGGAAATATTTTATGGTTTTTAAAGTGAATTTGTTGTGTTTTTTAACTCAGAGTTTTTTTTGGATATTATAGTGAAAATGTTGAGGTTGTTTTAACTTGGAACTTTTTTTATGGTTTTTATAGTGAAATTGTTGTGTTTTCTAATTTGGAACTGGTTTAAATGGTTTTTATAGTTAAATATTTGAGTTTTTTTTTCACTTGGAACTTTTTTTTATGGTTTTTATAGTGAAATTGTTGAGTTTTTTTAACTTGGAACTTTTTTTTTTATGATATTTATTGTGAAATTGTTGAGTTTTTTTTAACTTGGAACTTATTTAAATGGGTTTAATAGTGAAATTGTTGAATTTTTTTAACTTGGATCTTTTTTATGGTTTTTATAGTGAATTTGTTGAGTTTTTTAAATTGGAACTTTATTTTATGGTATTTATAGTAAAATTGTAGAGTTTTTTAACTTGGAAATATTTTATGGTTTTTATAGTGAATTTGTTGAGTTTTTTGACTTGGAGATTTTTTATGGATTAGTGAAATTGTTGAGTTTTTTTTAACTTGGAACTTATTTAAATGGTTTTTAGAGTGAAATTGTTGTGTTTTTTAACTTGGAACTTTATTTTATGGTATTTATAGTGAAATTGAAGAGTTTTTTAACTTGGAAATATTTTATGGTTTTTATAGTGAATTTGTTGTGTTTTTTAACTTGGAAATTTTTTATGGATTTGTGAAATTATTGAGTTTTTTTTAACTTGGATCTTTTTTTTATGGTTTTTATAGCGAAATTGTTGTGTTTTTTAACTCAGAGATTTTTTTTGGATATTATAGTGAAAATGTTGAGATTTTTTAACTTTGAACCTTTTTTATGGTTTTTATAGTAAAATTGTTGAGTTTTCTAACTTGGAACTTATTTAAATGGTTTTTACAGTGAAATTGTCGAGTTTATTTAACTTGGAACTTATTTAAATGGTTTTTAGAGTGAAATTGTTGAGTTTTTTTAACTTGGAACTTATTTAAATGGATTCTACTATGAAATTGTTGATTTTTTTAACTTGGAACTTTATTTTATGGTATTTAGAGTGAAATTGAAGAGTTTATTAAATTGGAAATGTTTTTTGGTTTTTATAGTGAATTTGTTGAGTTTTTTAACTTGGAAATTTTTTATGGATTTGTGAAATTATTGAGTTTTTTTAACTTGGAACTTTTTTTTTATGGTTTTTACAGTGAAATTGTTGTGTTTTCTAATTTGGAACTGATTTAAATGGTTTTTTTAGTTAAATATTTGAGTTTTTTTTCACTTGGAACTTTTTTTTTTATGGTTTTTATAGTGAAATTGTTGAGTTTTTTTAAATTGGAACTTTTTTTTAATGATTTTTATTGTGAAATTGTTGAGTTTTTTTAAATTGGAACTTTATTTTATGGTATTTATAGTAAAATTGTAGAGTTTTTTAGCTTGGAAATATTTTATGGTTTTTATAGTGAATTTGTTGAGTTTTTTGACTTGGAGATTTTATATGGATTAGTGAAATTGTTGAGTTTTTTTAACTTGGAACTTATTTAAATGGTTTTTAGAGTGAAATTGTTGTGTTTTTTAACTTGAAACTTTATTTTATGGTATTTATAGTGAAATTGAAGAGTTTTTTAACTTGGAAATATTTTATGGTTTTTAAAGTGAATTTGTTGTGTTTTTTAACTCAGAGTTTTTTTTGGATATTATAGTGAAAATGTTGAGGTTGTTTTAACTTGGAACTTTTTTTATGGTTTTTATAGTGAAATTGTTGAGTTTTCTAACCTGGAACTTATTTAATTGGTTTTTACAATGAAATTGTCGAGTTTATTTAACTTGGAACTTATTTAAATGGTTTTTAGAGTGAAATTGGTGAGTTTTTTTTAACTTGGAATTTTTTTTATGGTTTTTATAGTGAAATTGTTGAGTTTTTCTAACTTGGAACTTATTTAAATGGATTCTACAATGAAATTGTTGAGTTTTTTTAACTTGGAACTTTATTTTATGGTATTTAGAGTGAAATTGAAGAGTTTATTAACTTGGAAATGTTTTATGGTTTTTATAGTGAATTTGTTGAGTTTTTTAAATTGGAAATGTTTTATGGTTTTTATAGTGAATTTGTTGAGTTTTTTAACTTGGAAATTTTTTATGGATTTGTGAAATTATTGAGTTTTTTTAACTTGGAACTTTTTTTATGGTTTTTATAGTGAAATTGTTGTGTTTTCTAATTTGGAACTGGTTTAAATGGTTTTTATAGTTAAATATTTTAGTTTTTTTTTCACTTGGAACTTTTTTTTATGGTTTTTATAGTGAAATTGTTGAGTTTTTTTAACTTGGAACTTTTTTTTTTATGATATTTATTGTGAAATTGTTGAGTTTTTTTTTAACTTGGAACTTATTTAAATGGGTTTAATAGTGAAATTGTTGAATTTTTTTAACTTGGATCTTTTTTATGGATTTTATAGTGAATTTGTTGAATTTTTTAAATTGGAACTTTATTTTATGGTATTTATAGTAAAATTGTAGAGTTTTTTAACTTGGAAATATTTTATGGTTTTTATAGTGAATTTGTTGAGTTTTTTGACTTGGAGATTTTTTATGGATTAGTGAAATTGTTGAGTTTTTTTTAACTTGGAACTTATTTAAATGGTTTTTAGAGTGAAATTGTTGTGTTTTTTAACTTGGAACTTTATTTTATGGTATTTATAGTGAAATTGAAGAGTTTTTTAACTTGGAAATATTTTATGGTTTTTAAAGTGAATTTGTTGTGTTTTTTAACTCAGAGTTTTTTTTGGATATTATAGTGAAAATGTTGAGGTTGTTTTAACTTGGAACTTTTTTTATGGTTTTTATAGTGAAATTGTTGTGTTTTCTAATTTGGAACTGGTTTAAATGGTTTTTATAGTTAAATATTTGAGTTTTTTTTTCACTTGGAACTTTTTTTTATGGTTTTTATAGTGAAATTGTTGAGTTTTTTTAACTTGGAACTTTTTTTTTATGATATTTATTGTGAAATTGTTGAGTTTTTTTTAACTTGGAACTTATTTAAATGGGTTTAATAGTGAAATTGTTGAATTTTTTTAACTTGGATCTTTTTTATGGTTTTTATAGTGAATTTGTTGAGTTTTTTAAATTGGAACTTTATTTTATGGTATTTATAGTAAAATTGTAGAGTTTTTTAACTTGGAAATATTTTATGGTTTTTATAGTGAATTTGTTGAGTTTTTTGACTTGGAGATTTTTTATGGATTAGTGAAATTGTTGAGTTTTTTTTAACTTGGAACTTATTTAAATGGTTTTTAGAGTGAAATTGTTGTGTTTTTTAACTTGGAACTTTATTTTATGGTATTTATAGTGAAATTGAAGAGTTTTTTAACTTGGAAATATTTTATGGTTTTTATAGTGAATTTGTTGTGTTTTTTAACTTGGAAATTTTTTATGGATTTGTGAAATTATTGAGTTTTTTTTAACTTGGATCTTTTTTTTATGGTTTTTATAGCGAAATTGTTGTGTTTTTTAACTCAGAGATTTTTTTTGGATATTATAGTGAAAATGTTGAGATTTTTTAACTTTGAACCTTTTTTATGGTTTTTATAGTAAAATTGTTGAGTTTTCTAACTTGGAACTTATTTAAATGGTTTTTACAGTGAAATTGTCGAGTTTATTTAACTTGGAACTTATTTAAATGGTTTTTAGAGTGAAATTGTTGAGTTTTTTTAACTTGGAACTTATTTAAATGGATTCTACTATGAAATTGTTGATTTTTTTAACTTGGAACTTTATTTTATGGTATTTAGAGTGAAATTGAAGAGTTTATTAAATTGGAAATGTTTTTTGGTTTTTATAGTGAATTTGTTGAGTTTTTTAACTTGGAAATTTTTTATGGATTTGTGAAATTATTGAGTTTTTTTAACTTGGAACTTTTTTTTTATGGTTTTTACAGTGAAATTGTTGTGTTTTCTAATTTGGAACTGATTTAAATGGTTTTTTTAGTTAAATATTTGAGTTTTTTTACACTTGGAACTTTTTTTTTAATGGTTTTTATAGTGAAATTGTTGAGTTTTTTTAAATTGGAACTTTTTTTTAATGATTTTTATTGTGAAATTGTTGAGTTTTTTTAAATTGGAACTTTATTTTATGGTATTTATAGTAAAATTGTAGAGTTTTTTAGCTTGGAAGTATTTTATGGTTTTTATAGTGAATTTGTTGAGTTTTTTGACTTGGAGATTTTATATGGATTAGTGAAATTGTTGAGTTTTTTTAACTTGGAACTTATTTAAATGGTTTTTAGAGTGAAATTGTTGTGTTTTTTAACTTGAAACTTTATTTTATGGTATTTATAGTGAAATTGAAGAGTTTTTTAACTTGGAAATATTTTATGGTTTTTAAAGTGAATTTGTTGTGTTTTTTAACTCAGAGTTTTTTTTGGATATTATAGTGAAAATGTTGAGGTTGTTTTAACTTGGAACTTTTTTTATGGTTTTTATAGTGAAATTGTTGAGTTTTCTAACCTGGAACTTATTTAATTGGTTTTTACAATGAAATTGTCGAGTTTATTTAACTTGGAACTTATTTAAATGGTTTTTAGAGTGAAATTGGTGAGTTTTTTTTAACTTGGAATTTTTTTTATGGTTTTTATAGTGAAATTGTTGAGTTTTTCTAACTTGGAACTTATTTAAATGGATTCTACAATGAAATTGTTGAGTTTTTTTAACTTGGAACTTTATTTTATGGTATTTAGAGTGAAATTGAAGAGTTTATTAACTTGGAAATGTTTTATGGTTTTTATAGTGAATTTGTTGAGTTTTTTAAATTGGAAATGTTTTATGGTTTTTATAGTGAATTTGTTGAGTTTTTTAACTTGGAAATTTTTTATGGATTTGTGAAATTATTGAGTTTTTTTAACTTGGAACTTTTTTTATGGTTTTTATAGTGAAATTGTTGTGTTTTCTAATTTGGAACTGGTTTAAATGGTTTTTATAGTTAAATATTTTAGTTTTTTTTTCACTTGGAACTTTTTTTTATGGTTTTTATAGTGAAATTGTTGAGTTTTTTTAACTTGGAACTTTTTTTTTTATGATATTTATTGTGAAATTGTTGAGTTTTTTTTTAACTTGGAACTTATTTAAATGGGTTTAATAGTGAAATTGTTGAATTTTTTTAACTTGGATCTTTTTTATGGTTTTTATAGTGAATTTGTTGAATTTTTTAAATTGGAACTTTATTTTATGGTATTTATAGTAAAATTGTAGAGTTTTTTAACTTGGAAATATTTTATGGTTTTTATAGTGAATTTGTTGAGTTTTTTGACTTGGAGATTTTTTATGGATTAGTGAAATTGTTGAGTTTTTTTTAACTTGGAACTTATTTAAATGGTTTTTAGAGTGAAATTGTTGTGTTTTTTAACTTGGAACTTTATTTTATGGTATTTATAGTGAAATTGAAGAGTTTATTAACTTGGAAATATTTTATGGTTTTTAAAGTGAATTTGTTGTGTTTTTTAACTCAGAGTTTTTTTTGGATATTATAGTGAAAATGTTGAGGTTGTTTTAACTTGGAACTTTTTTTATGGTTTTTATAGTGAAATTGTTGTGTTTTCTAATTTGGAACTGGTTTAAATGGTTTTTATAGTTAAATATTTGAGTTTTTTTTTCACTTGGAACTTTTTTTTATGGTTTTTATAGTGAAATTGTTGAGTTTTTTTAACTTGGAACTTTTTTTTTTATGATATTTATTGTGAAATTGTTGAGTTTTTTTTAACTTGGAACTTATTTAAATGGGTTTAATAGTGAAATTGTTGAATTTTTTTAACTTGGATCTTTTTTATGGTTTTTATAGTGAATTTGTTGAGTTTTTTAAATTGGAACTTTATTTTATGGTATTTATAGTAAAATTGTAGAGTTTTTTAACTTGGAAATATTTTATGGTTTTTATAGTGAATTTGTTGAGTTTTTTGACTTGGAGATTTTTTATGGATTAGTGAAATTGTTGAGTTTTTTTTAACTTGGAACTTATTTAAATGGTTTTTAGAGTGAAATTGTTGTGTTTTTTAACTTGGAACTTTATTTTATGGTATTTATAGTGAAATTGAAGAGTTTTTTAACTTGGAAATATTTTATGGTTTTTATAGTGAATTTGTTGTGTTTTTTAACTTGGAAATTTTTTATGGATTTGTGAAATTATTGAGTTTTTTTTAACTTGGATCTTTTTTTTATGGTTTTTATAGCGAAATTGTTGTGTTTTTTAACTCAGAGATTTTTTTTGGATATTATAGTGAAAATGTTGAGATTTTTTAACTTTGAACCTTTTTTATGGTTTTTATAGTAAAATTGTTGAGTTTTCTAACTTGGAACTTATTTAAATGGTTTTTACAGTGAAATTGTCGAGTTTATTTAACTTGGAACTTATTTAAATGGTTTTTAGAGTGAAATTGTTGAGTTTTTTTAACTTGGAACTTATTTAAATGGATTCTACTATGAAATTGTTGATTTTTTTAACTTGGAACTTTATTTTATGGTATTTAGAGTGAAATTGAAGAGTTTACTAAATTGGAAATGTTTTTTGGTTTTTATAGTGAATTTGTTGAGTTTTTTAACTTGGAAATTTTTTATGGATTTGTGAAATTATTGAGTTTTTTTAACTTGGAACTTTTTTTTTTTATGGTTTTTACAGTGAAATTGTTGTGTTTTCTAATTTGGAACTGATTTAAATGGTTTTTTTAGTTAAATATTTGAGTTTTTTTTCACTTGGAACTTTTTTTTTTATGGTTTTTATAGTGAAATTGTTGAGTTTTTTTTAAATTGGAACTTTTTTTTAATGATTTTTATTGTGAAATTGTTGAGTTTTTTTAAATTGGAACTTTATTTTATGGTATTTATAGTAAAATTGTAGAGTTTTTTAGCTTGGAAATATTTTATGGTTTTTATAGTGAATTTGTTGAGTTTTTTGACTTGGAGATTTTATATGGATTAGTGAAATTGTTGAGTTTTTTTAACTTGGAACTTATTTAAATGGTTTTTAGAGTGAAATTGTTGTGTTTTTTAACTTGAAACTTTATTTTATGGTATTTATAGTGAAATTGAAGAGTTTTTTAACTTGGAAATATTTTATGGTTTTTAAAGTGAATTTGTTGTGTTTTTTAACTCAGAGTTTTTTTTGGATATTATAGTGAAAATGTTGAGGTTGTTTTAACTTGGAACTTTTTTTATGGTTTTTATAGTGAAATTGTTGAGTTTTCTAACCTGGAACTTATTTAATTGGTTTTTACAATGAAATTGTCGAGTTTATTTAACTTGGAACTTATTTAAATGGTTTTTAGAGTGAAATTGGTGAGTTTTTTTTAACTTGGAATTTTTTTTATGGTTTTTATAGTGAAATTGTTGAGTTTTTCTAACTTGGAACTTATTTAAATGGATTCTACAATGAAATTGTTGAGTTTTTTTAACTTGGAACTTTATTTTATGGTATTTAGAGTGAAATTGAAGAGTTTATTAACTTGGAAATGTTTTATGGTTTTTATAGTGAATTTGTTGAGTTTTTTAAATTGGAAATGTTTTATGGTTTTTATAGTGAATTTGTTGAGTTTTTTAACTTGGAAATTTTTTATGGATTTGTGAAATTATTGAGTTTTTTTAACTTGGAACTTTTTTTATGGTTTTTATAGTGAAATTGTTGTGTTTTCTAATTTGGAACTGGTTTAAATGGTTTTTATAGTTAAATATTTGAGTTTTTTTTTCACTTGGAACTTTTTTTTATGGTTTTTATAGTGAAATTGTTGAGTTTTTTTAACTTGGAACTTTTTTTTTTATGATATTTATTGTGAAATTGTTGAGTTTTTTTTTAACTTGGAACTTATTTAAATGGGTTTAATAGTGAAATTGTTGAATTTTTTTAACTTGGATCTTTTTTATGGTTTTTATAGTGAATTTGTTGAATTTTTTAAATTGGAACTTTATTTTATGGTATTTATAGTAAAATTGTAGAGTTTTTTAACTTGGAAATATTTTATGGTTTTTATAGTGAATTTGTTGAGTTTTTTGACTTGGAGATTTTTTATGGATTAGTGAAATTGTTGAGTTTTTTTTAACTTGGAACTTATTTAAATGGTTTTTAGAGTGAAATTGTTGTGTTTTTTAACTTGGAACTTTATTTTATGGTATTTATAGTGAAATTGAAGAGTTTTTTAACTTGGAAATATTTTATGGTTTTTAAAGTGAATTTGTTGTGTTTTTTAACTCAGAGTTTTTTTTGGATATTATAGTGAAAATGTTGAGGTTGTTTTAACTTGGAACTTTTTTTATGGTTTTTATAGTGAAATTGTTGTGTTTTCTAATTTGGAACTGGTTTAAATGGTTTTTATAGTTAAATATTTGAGTTTTTTTTTCACTTGGAACTTTTTTTTATGGTTTTTATAGTGAAATTGTTGAGTTTTTTTAACTTGGAACTTTTTTTTTTATGATATTTATTGTGAAATTGTTGAGTTTTTTTTAACTTGGAACTTATTTAAATGGGTTTAATAGTGAAATTGTTGAATTTTTTTAACTTGGATCTTTTTTATGGTTTTTATAGTGAATTTGTTGAGTTTTTTAAATTGGAACTTTATTTTATGGTATTTATAGTAAAATTGTAGAGTTTTTTAACTTGGAAATATTTTATGGTTTTTATAGTGAATTTGTTGAGTTTTTTGACTTGGAGATTTTTTATGGATTAGTGAAATTGTTGAGTTTTTTTTAACTTGGAACTTATTTAAATGGTTTTTAGAGTGAAATTGTTGTGTTTTTTAACTTGGAACTTTATTTTATGGTATTTATAGTGAAATTGAAGAGTTTTTTAACTTGGAAATATTTTATGGTTTTTATAGTGAATTTGTTGTGTTTTTTAACTTGGAAATTTTTTATGGATTTGTGAAATTATTGAGTTTTTTTTAACTTGGATCTTTTTTTTATGGTTTTTATAGCGAAATTGTTGTGTTTTTTAACTCAGAGATTTTTTTTGGATATTATAGTGAAAATGTTGAGATTTTTTAACTTTGAACTTTTTTTATGGTTTTTATAGTAAAATTGTTGAGTTTTCTAACTTGGAACTTATTTAAATGGTTTTTACAGTGAAATTGTCGAGTTTATTTAACTTGGAACTTATTTAAATGGTTTTTAGAGTGAAATTGTTGAGTTTTTTTAACTTGGAACTTATTTAAATGGATTCTACTATGAAATTGTTGATTTTTTTAACTTGGAACTTTATTTTATGGTATTTAGAGTGAAATTGAAGAGTTTATTAAATTGGAAATGTTTTTTGGTTTTTATAGTGAATTTGTTGAGTTTTTTAACTTGGAAATTTTTTATGGATTTGTGAAATTATTGAGTTTTTTTAACTTGGAACTTTTTTTATGGTTTTTATAGTGAAATTGTTGTGTTTTCTAATTTGGAACTGGTTTAAATGGTTTTTATAGTTAAATATTTGAGTTTTTTTTTCACTTGGAACTTTTTTTTATGGTTTTTATAGTGAAATTGTTGAGTTTTTTTAACTTGGAACTTTTTTTTTATGATATTTATTGTGAAATTGTTGAGTTTTTTTTAACTTGGAACTTATTTAAATGGGTTTAATAGTGAAATTGTTGAATTTTTTTAACTTGGATCTTTTTTATTGTTTTTATAGTGAATTTGTTGAATTTTTTAAATTGGAACTTTATTTTATGGTATTTATAGTAAAATTGTAGAGTTTTTTAACTTGGAAATATTTTATGGTTTTTATAGTGAATTTGTTGAGTTTTTTGACTTGGAGATTTTTTATGGATTAGTGAAATTGTTGAGTTTTTTTTAACTTGGAACTTATTTAAATGGTTTTTAGAGTGAAATTGTTGTGTTTTTTAACTTGGAACTTTATTTTATGGTATTTATAGTGAAATTGAAGAGTTTTTTAACTTGGAAATATTTTATGGTTTTTAAAGTGAATTTGTTGTGTTTTTTAACTCAGAGTTTTTTTTGGATATTATAGTGAAAATGTTGAGGTTGTTTTAACTTGGAACTTTTTTTATGGTTTTTATAGTGAAATTGTTGTGTTTTCTAATTTGGAACTGGTTTAAATGGTTTTTATAGTTAAATATTTGAGTTTTTTTTTCACTTGGAACTTTTTTTTATGGTTTTTATAGTGAAATTGTTGAGTTTTTTTAACTTGGAACTTTTTTTTTTATGATATTTATTGTGAAATTGTTGAGTTTTTTTTAACTTGGAACTTATTTAAATGGGTTTAATAGTGAAATTGTTGAATTTTTTTAACTTCGATCTTTTTTATGGTTTTTATAGTGAATTTGTTGAGTTTTTTAAATTGGAACTTTATTTTATGGTATTTATAGTAAAATTGTAGAGTTTTTTAACTTGGAAATATTTTATGGTTTTTATAGTGAATTTGTTGAGTTTTTTGACTTGGAGATTTTTTATGGATTAGTGAAATTGTTGAGTTTTTTTTAACTTGGAACTTATTTAAATGGTTTTTAGAGTGAAATTGTTGTGTTTTTTAACTTGGAACTTTATTTTATGGTATTTATAGTGAAATTGAAGAGTTTTTTAACTTGGAAATATTTTATGGTTTTTAAAGTGAATTTGTTGTGTTTTTTAACTCAGAGTTTTTTTTGGATATTATAGTGAAAATGTTGAGGTTGTTTTAACTTGGAACTTTTTTTATGGTTTTTATAGTGAAATTGTTGTGTTTTCTAATTTGGAACTGGTTTAAATGGTTTTTATAGTTAAATATTTGAGTTTTTTTTTCACTTGGAACTTTTTTTTATGGTTTTTATAGTGAAATTGTTGAGTTTTTTTAACTTGGAACTTTTTTTTTTATGATATTTATTGTGAAATTGTTGAGTTTTTTTTAACTTGGAACTTATTTAAATGGGTTTAATAGTGAAATTGTTGAATTTTTTTAAATTGGATCTTTTTTATGGTTTTTATAGTGAATTTGTTGAGTTTTTTAAATTGGAACTTTATTTTATGGTATTTATAGTAAAATTGTAGAGTTTTTTAACTTGGAAATATTTTATGGTTTTTATAGTGAATTTGTTGAGTTTTTTGACTTGGAGATTTTTTATGGATTAGTGAAATTGTTGAGTTTTTTTTAACTTGGAACTTATTTAAATGGTTTTTAGAGTGAAATTGTTGTGTTTTTTAACTTGGAACTTTATTTTATGGTATTTATAGTGAAATTGAAGAGTTTTTTAACTTGGAAATATTTTATGGTTTTTATAGTGAATTTGTTGTGTTTTTTAACTTGGAAATTTTTTATGGATTTGTGAAATTATTGAGTTTTTTTTAACTTGGATCTTTTTTTTATGGTTTTTATAGCGAAATTGTTGTGTTTTTTAACTCAGAGATTTTTTTTGGATATTATAGTGAAAATGTTGAGATTTTTTAACTTTGAACTTTTTTTATGGTTTTTATAGTAAAATTATTGAGTTTTCTAACTTGGAACTTATTTAAATGGTTTTTACATTGAAATTGTCGAGTTTATTTAACTTGGAACTTATTTAAATGGTTTTTAGAGTGAAATTGTTGAGTTTTTTTAACTTGGAACTTATTTAAATGGATTCTACTATGAAATTGTTGATTTTTTTAACTTGGAACTTTATTTTATGGTATTTAGAGTGAAATTGAAGAGTTTATTAAATTGGAAATGTTTTATGGTTTTTATAGTGAATTTGTTGAGTTTTTTAACTTGGAAATTTTTTATGGATTTGTGAAATTATTGAGTTTTTTTAACTTGGAACTTTTTTTTTATGGTTTTTACAGTGAAATTGTTGTGTTTTCTAATTTGGAACTGATTTAAATGGTTTTTTTAGTTAAATATTTGAGTTTTTTTTCACTTGGAACTTTTTTTTTATGGTTTTTATAGTGAAATTGTTGAGTTTTTTTAAATTGGAACTTTTTTTTAATGATTTTTATTGTGAAATTGTTGAGTTTTTTTAAATTGGAACTTTATTTTATGGTATTTATAGTAAAATTGTAGAGTTTTTTAGCTTGGAAATATTTTATGGTTTTTATAGTGAATTTGTTGAGTTTTTTGACTTGGAGATTTTATATGGATTAGTGAAATTGTTGAGTTTTTTTAACTTGGAACTTATTTAAATGGTTTTTAGAGTGAAATTGTTGTGTTTTTTAACTTGAAACTTTATTTTATGGTATTTATAGTGAAATTGAAGAGTTTTTTAACTTGGAAATATTTTATGGTTTTTAAAGTGAATTTGTTGTGTTTTTTAACTCAGAGTTTTTTTTGGATATTATAGTGAAAATGTTGAGGTTGTTTTAACTTGGAACTTTTTTTATGGTTTTTATAGTGAAATTGTTGAGTTTTCTAACCTGGAACTTATTTAAATGGTTTTTACAATGAAATTGTCGAGTTTATTTAACTTGGAACTTATTTAAATGGTTTTTAGAGTGAAATTGGTGTGTTTTTTTTAACTTGGAATTTTTTTTATGGTTTTTATAGTGAAACTGTTGAGTTTTTCTAACTTGGAACTTATTTAAATGGATTCTACAATGAAATTGTTGAGTTTTTTTTAACTTGGAACTTTATTTTATGGTATTTAGAGTGAAATTGAAGAGTTTATTAACTTGGAAATGTTTTATGGTTTTTATAGTGAATTTGTTGAGTTTTTTAAATTGGAAATGTTTTATGGTTTTTATAGTGAATTTGTTGAGTTTTAGAACTTGGAAATTTTTTATGGATTTGTGAAATTATTGATTTTTTTTAACTTGGAACTTTTTTTATGGTTTTTATAGTGAAATTGTTGTGTTTTCTAATTTGGAACTGGTTTAAATGGTTTTTATAGTTAAATATTTGAGTTTTTTTTTCACTTGGAACTTTTTTTTATGGTTTTTATAGTGAAATTGTTGAGTTTTTTTAACTTGGAACTTTTTTTTTATGATATTTATTGTGAAATTGTTGAGTTTTTTTTAACTTGGAACTTATTTAAATGGGTTTAATAGTGAAATTGTTGAATTTTTTTAACTTGGATCTTTTTTATTGTTTTTATAGTGAATTTGTTGAATTTTTTAAATTGGAACTTTATTTTATGGTATTTATAGTAAAATTGTAGAGTTTTTTAACTTGGAAATATTTTATGGTTTTTATAGTGAATTTGTTGAGTTTTTTGACTTGGAGATTTTTTATGGATTAGTGAAATTGTTGAGTTTTTTTTAACTTGGAACTTATTTAAATGGTTTTTAGAGTGAAATTGTTGTGTTTTTTAACTTGGAACTTTATTTTATGGTATTTATAGTGAAATTGAAGAGTTTTTTAACTTGGAAATATTTTATGGTTTTTAAAGTGAATTTGTTGTGTTTTTTAACTCAGAGTTTTTTTTGGATATTATAGTGAAAATGTTGAGGTTGTTTTAACTTGGAACTTTTTTTATGGTTTTTATAGTGAAATTGTTGTGTTTTCTAATTTGGAACTGGTTTAAATGGTTTTTATAGTTAAATATTTGAGTTTTTTTTTCACTTGGAACTTTTTTTTATGGTTTTTATAGTGAAATTGTTGAGTTTTTTTAACTTGGAACTTTTTTTTTTATGATATTTATTGTGAAATTGTTGAGTTTTTTTTAACTTGGAACTTATTTAAATGGGTTTAATAGTGAAATTGTTGAATTTTTTTAACTTCGATCTTTTTTATGGTTTTTATAGTGAATTTGTTGAGTTTTTTAAATTGGAACTTTATTTTATGGTATTTATAGTAAAATTGTAGAGTTTTTTAACTTGGAAATATTTTATGGTTTTTATAGTGAATTTGTTGAGTTTTTTGACTTGGAGATTTTTTATGGATTAGTGAAATTGTTGAGTTTTTTTTAACTTGGAACTTATTTAAATGGTTTTTAGAGTGAAATTGTTGTGTTTTTTAACTTGGAACTTTATTTTATGGTATTTATAGTGAAATTGAAGAGTTTTTTAACTTGGAAATATTTTATGGTTTTTAAAGTGAATTTGTTGTGTTTTTTAACTCAGAGTTTTTTTTGGATATTATAGTGAAAATGTTGAGGTTGTTTTAACTTGGAACTTTTTTTATGGTTTTTATAGTGAAATTGTTGTGTTTTCTAATTTGGAACTGGTTTAAATGGTTTTTATAGTTAAATATTTGAGTTTTTTTTTCACTTGGAACTTTTTTTTATGGTTTTTATAGTGAAATTGTTGAGTTTTTTTAACTTGGAACTTTTTTTTTTATGATATTTATTGTGAAATTGTTGAGTTTTTTTTAACTTGGAACTTATTTAAATGGGTTTAATAGTGAAATTGTTGAATTTTTTTAAATTGGATCTTTTTTATGGTTTTTATAGTGAATTTGTTGAGTTTTTTAAATTGGAACTTTATTTTATGGTATTTATAGTAAAATTGTAGAGTTTTTTAACTTGGAAATATTTTATGGTTTTTATAGTGAATTTGTTGAGTTTTTTGACTTGGAGATTTTTTATGGATTAGTGAAATTGTTGAGTTTTTTTTAACTTGGAACTTATTTAAATGGTTTTTAGAGTGAAATTGTTGTGTTTTTTAACTTGGAACTTTATTTTATGGTATTTATAGTGAAATTGAAGAGTTTTTTAACTTGGAAATATTTTATGGTTTTTATAGTGAATTTGTTGTGTTTTTTAACTTGGAAATTTTTTATGGATTTGTGAAATTATTGAGTTTTTTTTAACTTGGATCTTTTTTTTATGGTTTTTATAGCGAAATTGTTGTGTTTTTTAACTCAGAGATTTTTTTTGGATATTATAGTGAAAATGTTGAGATTTTTTAACTTTGAACTTTTTTTATGGTTTTTATAGTAAAATTATTGAGTTTTCTAACTTGGAACTTATTTAAATGGTTTTTACATTGAAATTGTCGAGTTTATTTAACTTGGAACTTATTTAAATGGTTTTTAGAGTGAAATTGTTGAGTTTTTTTAACTTGGAACTTATTTAAATGGATTCTACTATGAAATTGTTGATTTTTTTAACTTGGAACTTTATTTTATGGTATTTAGAGTGAAATTGAAGAGTTTATTAAATTGGAAATGTTTTATGGTTTTTATAGTGAATTTGTTGAGTTTTTTAACTTGGAAATTTTTTATGGATTTGTGAAATTATTGAGTTTTTTTAACTTGGAACTTTTTTTTTATGGTTTTTACAGTGAAATTGTTGTGTTTTCTAATTTGGAACTGATTTAAATGGTTTTTTTAGTTAAATATTTGAGTTTTTTTTCACTTGGAACTTTTTTTTTATGGTTTTTATAGTGAAATTGTTGAGTTTTTTTAAATTGGAACTTTTTTTTAATGATTTTTATTGTGAAATTGTTGAGTTTTTTTAAATTGGAACTTTATTTTATGGTATTTATAGTAAAATTGTAGAGTTTTTTAGCTTGGAAATATTTTATGGTTTTTATAGTGAATTTGTTGAGTTTTTTGACTTGGAGATTTTATATGGATTAGTGAAATTGTTGAGTTTTTTTAACTTGGAACTTATTTAAATGGTTTTTAGAGTGAAATTGTTGTGTTTTTTAACTTGAAACTTTATTTTATGGTATTTATAGTGAAATTGAAGAGTTTTTTAACTTGGAAATATTTTATGGTTTTTAAAGTGAATTTGTTGTGTTTTTTAACTCAGAGTTTTTTTTGGATATTATAGTGAAAATGTTGAGGTTGTTTTAACTTGGAACTTTTTTTATGGTTTTTATAGTGAAATTGTTGAGTTTTCTAACCTGGAACTTATTTAAATGGTTTTTACAATGAAATTGTCGAGTTTATTTAACTTGGAACTTATTTAAATGGTTTTTAGAGTGAAATTGGTGTGTTTTTTTTAACTTGGAATTTTTTTTATGGTTTTTATAGTGAAACTGTTGAGTTTTTCTAACTTGGAACTTATTTAAATGGATTCTACAATGAAATTGTTGAGTTTTTTTAACTTGGAACTTTATTTTATGGTATTTAGAGTGAAATTGAAGAGTTTATTAACTTGGAAATGTTTTATGGTTTTTATAGTGAATTTGTTGAGTTTTTTAAATTGGAAATGTTTTATGGTTTTTATAGTGAATTTGTTGAGTTTTAGAACTTGGAAATTTTTTATGGATTTGTGAAATTATTGATTTTTTTTAACTTGGAACTTTTTTTATGGTTTTTATAGTGAAATTGTTGTGTTTTCTAATTTGGAACTGGTTTAAATGGTTTTTATAGTTAAATATTTGAGTTTTTTTTTCACTTGGAACTTTTTTTTATGGTTTTTATAGTGAAATTGTTGAGTTTTTTTAACTTGGAACTTTTTTTTTATGATATTTATTGTGAAATTGTTGAGTTTTTTTTAACTTGGAACTTATTTAAATGGGTTTAATAGTGAAATTGTTGAATTTTTTTAAATTGGATCTTTTTTATGGTTTTTATAGTGAATTTGTTGAGTTTTTTAAATTGGAACTTTATTTTATGGTATTTATAGTAAAATTGTAGAGTTTTTTAACTTGGAAATATTTTATGGTTTTTATAGTGAATTTGTTGAGTTTTTTGACTTGGAGATTTTTTATGGATTAGTGAAATTGTTGAGTTTTTTTTAACTTGGAACTTATTTAAATGGTTTTTAGAGTGAAATTGTTGTGTTTTTTAACTTGGAACTTTATTTTATGGTATTTATAGTGAAATTGAAGAGTTTTTTAACTTGGAAATATTTTATGGTTTTTAAAGTGAATTTGTTGTGTTTTTTAACTCAGAGTTTTTTTTGGATATTATAGTGAAAATGTTGAGGTTGTTTTAACTTGGAACTTTTTTTATGGTTTTTATAGTGAAATTGTTGTGTTTTCTAATTTGGAACTGGTTTAAATGGTTTTTATAGTTAAATATTTGAGTTTTTTTTTCACTTGGAACTTTTTTTTATGGTTTTTATAGTGAAATTGTTGAGTTTTTTTAACTTGGAACTTTTTTTTTTATGATATTTATTGTGAAATTGTTGAGTTTTTTTTAACTTGGAACTTATTTAAATGGGTTTAATAGTGAAATTGTTGAATTTTTTTAACTTGGATCTTTTTTATGGTTTTTATAGTGAATTTGTTGAGTTTTTTAAATTGGAACTTTATTTTATGGTATTTATAGTAAAATTGTAGAGTTTTTTAACTTGGAAATATTTTATGGTTTTTATAGTGAATTTGTTGAGTTTTTTGACTTGGAGATTTTTTATGGATTAGTGAAATTGTTGAGTTTTTTTTAACTTGGAACTTATTTAAATGGTTTTTAGAGTGAAATTGTTGTGTTTTTTAACTTGGAACTTTATTTTATGGTATTTATAGTGAAATTGAAGAGTTTTTTAACTTGGAAATATTTTATGGTTTTTATAGTGAATTTGTTGTGTTTTTTAACTTGGAAATTTTTTATGGATTTGTGAAATTATTGAGTTTTTTTTAACTTGGATCTTTTTTTTATGGTTTTTATAGCGAAATTGTTGTGTTTTTTAACTCAGAGATTTTTTTTGGATATTATAGTGAAAATGTTGAGATTTTTTAACTTTGAACTTTTTTTATGGTTTTTATAGTAAAATTGTTGAGTTTTCTAACTTGGAACTTATTTAAATGGTTTTTACAGTGAAATTGTCGAGTTTATTTAACTTGGAACTTATTTAAATGGTTTTTAGAGTGAAATTGTTGAGTTTTTTTAACTTGGAACTTATTTAAATGGATTCTACTATGAAATTGTTGATTTTTTTAACTTGGAACTTTATTTTATGGTATTTAGAGTGAAATTGAAGAGTTTATTAAATTGGAAATGTTTTATGGTTTTTATAGTGAATTTGTTGAGTTTTTTAACTTGGAAATTTTTAATGGATTTGTGAAATTATTGAGTTTTTTTAACTTGGAACTTTTTTTTTATGGTTTTTACAGTGAAATTGTTGTGTTTTCTAATTTGGAACTGATTTAAATGGTTTTTTTAGTTAAATATTTGAGTTTTTTTTCACTTGGAACTTTTTTTTTATGGTTTTTATAGTGAAATTGTTGAGTTTTTTTAAATTGGAACTTTTTTTTAATGATTTTTATTGTGAAATTGTTGAGTTTTTTTAAATTGGAACTTTATTTTATGGTATTTATAGTAAAATTGTAGAGTTTTTTAGCTTGGAAATATTTTATGGTTTTTATAGTGAATTTGTTGAGTTTTTTGACTTGGAGATTTTATATGGATTAGTGAAATTGTTGAGTTTTTTTAACTTGGAACTTATTTAAATGGTTTTTAGAGTGAAATTGTTGTGTTTTTTAACTTGAAACTTTATTTTATGGTATTTATAGTGAAATTGAAGAGTTTTTTAACTTGGAAATATTTTATGGTTTTTAAAGTGAATTTGTTGTGTTTTTTAACTCAGAGTTTTTTTTGGATATTATAGTGAAAATGTTGAGGTTGTTTTAACTTGGAACTTTTTTTATGGTTTTTATAGTGAAATTGTTGAGTTTTCTAACTTGGAACTTATTTAAATGGTTTTTACAATGAAATTGTCGAGTTTATTTAACTTGGAACTTATTTAAATGGTTTTTAGAGTGAAATTGGTGTGTTTTTTTTAACTTGGAATTTTTTTTATGGTTTTTATAGTGAAACTGTTGAGTTTTTCTAACTTGGAACTTATTTAAATGGATTCTACAATGAAATTGTTGAGTTTTTTTAACTTGGAACTTTATTTTATGGTATTTAGAGTGAAATTGAAGAGTTTATTAACTTGGAAATGTTTTATGGTTTTTATAGTGAATTTTGTGAGTTTTTTAAATTGGAAATGTTTTATGGTTTTTATAGTGAATTTGTTGAGTTTTAGAACTTGGAAATTTTTTATGGATTTGTGAAATTATTGATTTTTTTTAACTTGGAACTTTTTTTATGGTTTTTATAGTGAAATTGTTGTGTTTTCTAATTTGGAACTGGTTTAAATGGTTTTTATAGTTAAATATTTGAGTTTTTTTTTCACTTGGAACTTTTTTTTATGGTTTTTATAGTGAAATTGTTGAGTTTTTTTAACTTGGAACTTTTTTTTTTATGATATTTATTGTGAAATTGTTGAGTTTTTTTTAACTTGGAACTTATTTAAATGGGTTTAATAGTGAAATTGTTGAATTTTTTTAAATTGGATCTTTTTTATGGTTTTTATAGTGAATTTGTTGAGTTTTTTAAATTGGAACTTTATTTTATGGTATTTATAGTAAAATTGTAGAGTTTTTTAACTTGGAAATATTTTATGGTTTTTATAGTGAATTTGTTGAGTTTTTTGACTTGGAGATTTTTTATGGATTAGTGAAATTGTTGAGTTTTTTTTAACTTGGAACTTATTTAAATGGTTTTTAGAGTGAAATTGTTGTGTTTTTTAACTTGGAACTTTATTTTATGGTATTTATAGTGAAATTGAAGAGTTTTTTAACTTGGAAATATTTTATGGTTTTTATAGTGAATTTGTTGTGTTTTTTAACTTGGAAATTTTTTATGGATTTGTGAAATTATTGAGTTTTTTTTAACTTGGATCTTTTTTTTATGGTTTTTATAGCGAAATTGTTGTGTTTTTTAACACAGAGATTTTTTTTGGATATTATAATGAAAATGTTGAGATTTTTTAACTTTGAACTTTTTTTATGGTTTTTATAGTAAAATTGTTGAGTTTTCTAACTTGGAACTTATTTAAATGGTTTTTACAGTGAAATTGTCGAGTTTATTTAAATTGGAACTTATTTAAATGGTTTTTAGAGTGAAATTGTTGAGTTTTTTTAACTTGGAACTTATTTAAATGGATTCTACTATGAAATTGTTGATTTTTTTAACTTGGAACTTTATTTTATGGTATTTAGAGTGAAATTGAAGAGTTTATTAAATTGGAAATGTTTTATGGTTTTTATAGTGAATTTGTTGAGTTTTTTAACTTGGAAATTTTTTATGGATTTGTGAAATTATTGAGTTTTTTTAACTTGGAACTTTTTTTTTATGGTTTTTACAGTGAAATTGTTGTGTTTTCTAATTTGGAACTGATTTAAATGGTTTTTTTAGTTAAATATTTGAGTTTTTTTTCACTTGGAACTTTTTTTTTATGGTTTTTATAGTGAAATTGTTGAGTTTTTTTAAATTGGAACTTTTTTTTAATGATTTTTATTGTGAAATTGTTGAGTTTTTTTAAATTGGAACTTTATTTTATGGTATTTATAGTAAAATTGTAGAGTTTTTTAGCTTGGAAATATTTTATGGTTTTTATAGTGAATTTGTTGAGTTTTTTGACTTGGAGATTTTATATGGATTAGTGAAATTGTTGAGTTTTTTTAACTTGGAACTTATTTAAATGGTTTTTAGAGTGAAATTGTTGTGTTTTTTAACTTGAAACTTTATTTTATGGTATTTATAGTGAAATTGAAGAGTTTTTTAACTTGGAAATATTTTATGGTTTTTAAAGTGAATTTGTTGTGTTTTTTAACTCAGAGTTTTTTTTGGATATTATAGTGAAAATGTTGAGGTTGTTTTAACTTGGAACTTTTTTTATGGTTTTTATAGTGAAATTGTTGAGTTTTCTAACCTGGAACTTATTTAAATGGTTTTTACAATGAAATTGTCGAGTTTATTTAACTTGGAACTTATTTAAATGGTTTTTAGAGTGAAATTGGTGTGTTTTTTTTAACTTGGAATTTTTTTTATGGTTTTTATAGTGAAACTGTTGAGTTTTTCTAACTTGGAACTTATTTAAATGGATTCTACAATGAAATTGTTGAGTTTTTTTAACTTGGAACTTTATTTTATGGTATTTAGAGTGAAATTGAAGAGTTTATTAACTTGGAAATGTTTTATGGTTTTTATAGTGAATTTGTTGAGTTTTTTAAATTGGAAATGTTTTATGGTTTTTATAGTGAATTTGTTGAGTTTTTTAAATTGGAAATTTTTTATGGATTTGTGAAATTATTGAGTTTTTTTAACTTGGAACTTTTTTTATGGTTTTTATAGTGAAATTGTTGTGTTTTCTAATTTGGAACTGGTTTAAATGGTTTTTATAGTTAAATATTTGAGTTTTTTTTTCACTTGGAACTTTTTTTTATGGTTTTTATAGTGAAATTGTTGAGTTTTTTTAACTTGAAACTTTTTTTTTATGATATTTATTGTGAAATTGTTGAGTTTTTTTTAACTTGGAACTTATTTAAATGGGTTTAATAGTGAAATTGTTGAATTTTTTTAACTTGGATCTTTTTTATGGTTTTTATAGTGAATTTGTTGAGTTTTTTAAATTGGAACTTTATTTTATGGTATTTATAGTAAAATTGTAGAGTTTTTTAGCTTGGAAATATTTTATGGTTTTTATAGTGAATTTGTTGAGTTTTTTGACTTGGAGATTTTTTATGGATTAGTGAAATTGTTTAGTTTTTTTTAACTTGGAACTTATTTAAATTGTTTTTAGAGTGAAATTGTTGTGTTTTTTAACTTGGAACTTTATTTTATGGTATTTATAGTGAAATTGAAGAGTTTTTGAACTTGGAAATATTTTATGGTTTTTATAGTGAATTTGTTGTGTTTTTTAACTTGGAAATTTTTTATGGATTTGTGAAATTATTGAGTTTTTTTTAACTTGGATCTTTTTTTTATGGTTTTTATAGCGAAATTGTTGTGTTTTTTAACTCAGAGATTTTTTTTGGATATTATAGTGAAAATGTTGAGATTTTTTAACTTTGAACTTTTTTTATGGTTTTTATAGTAAAATTGTTGAGTTTTCTAACTTGGAACTTATTTAAATGGTTTTTACAGTGAAATTGTCGAGTTTATTTAACTTGGAACTTATTTAAATGGTTTTTAGAGTGAAATTGTTGAGTTTTTTTTAACTTGGAACTTATTTAAATGGATTCTACTATGAAATTGTTGATTTTTTTAACTTGGAACTTTATTTTATGGTATTTAGAGTGAAATTGAAGAGTTTATTAAATTGGAAATGTTTTATGGTTTTTATAGTGAATTTGTTGAGTTTTTTAACTTGGAAATTTTTTATGGATTTGTGAAATTATTGAGTTTTTTTAACTTGGAACTTTTTTTTTATGGTTTTTACAGTGAAATTGTTGTGTTTTCTAATTTGGAACTGATTTAAATGGTTTTTTTAGTTAAATATTTGAGTTTTTTTTCACTTGGAACTTTTTTTTTTATGGTTTTTATAGTGAAATTGTTGAGTTTTTTTAAATTGGAACTTTTTTTTAATGATTTTTATTGTGAAATTGTTGAGTTTTTTTAAATTGGAACTTTATTTTATGAAATTTATAGTAAAATTGTAGAGTTTTTTAGCTTGGAAATATTTTATGGTTTTTATAGTGAATTTGTTGAGTTTTTTGACTTGGAGATTTTATATGGATTAGTGAAATTGTTGAGTTTTTTTAACTTGGAACTTATTTAAATGGTTTTTAGAGTGAAATTGTTGTGTTTTTTAACTTGAAACTTTATTTTATGGTATTTATAGTGAAATTGAAGAGTTTTTTAACTTGGAAATATTTTATGGTTTTTAAAGTGAATTTGTTGTGTTTTTTAACTCAGAGTTTTTTTTGGATATTATAGTGAAAATGTTGAGGTTGTTTTAACTTGGAACTTTTTTTTATGGTTTTTATAGTGAAATTGTTGAGTTTTCTAACCTGGAACTTATTTAAATGGTTTTTACAGTGAAATTGTCGAGTTTATTTAACTTGGAACTTATTTAAATGGTTTTTAGAGTGAAATTGTTGAGTTTTTTTTAACTTGGAATTTTTTTTTTATGGTTTTTATAGTGAAATTGTTGAGTTTTTCTAACTTGGAACTTATTTAAATGGATTCTACAATGAAATTGTTGATTTTTTTTAACTTGGAACTTTATTTTATGGTATTTAGAGTGAAATTGAAGAGTTTATTAAATTGGAAATGTTTTATGGTTTTTATAGTGAATTTGTTGAGTTTTTTAAATTGGAAATGTTTTATGGTTTTTATAGTGAATTTGTTGAGTTTTTTAACTTGGAAATTTTTTATGGATTTGTGAAATTATTGAGTTTTTTTAACTTGGAACTTTTTTTTATGGTTTTTACAGTGAAATTGTTGTGTTTTCTAATTTGGAACTGATTTAAATGGTTTTTATAGTTAAATATTTGAGTTTTTTTCACTTGGAACTTTTTTTTTATGGTTTTTATAGTGAAATTGTTGAGTTTTTTTAAATTGGAACTTTTTTTTTAATGATTTTTATTGTGAAATTGTTGAGTTTTTTTAAATTGGAACTTAAATAAATGGTTTTAATAGTGAAATTGTTGAGTTTTTTTAACTTGGATCTTTTTTATGGTTTTTAGAGTGAATTTGTTGAGTTTTTTAACTTGGAACTTTATTTTATGGTATTTATAGTAAAATTGTAGAGTTTTTTAGCTTGGAAATATTTTATGGTTTTTATAGTGAATTTGTTGAGTTTTTTGACTTGGAGATTTTATATGGATTAGTGAAATTGTTGAGTTTTTTTAACTTGGAACTTATTTAAAAGGTTTTTAGAGTGAAATTGTTGTGTTTTTTAACTTGGAACTTTATTTTATGGTATTTATAGTGAAATTGAAGAGTTTTTTAACTTGGAAATATTTTATCGTTTTTATAGTGAATTTGTTGTGTTTTTTAACTCAGAGATTTTTTTTTGGATATTATAGTGAAAATGTTGAGGTTTTTTTAACTTGGAACTTTTTTTATGGTTTTTATAGTGAAATTGTTGAGTTTTCTAACCTGGAACTTATTTAAATGGTTTTTACAGTTAAATTGTTGAGTTTATTTAACTTGGAACTTATTTAAATGGTTTTTAGAGTGAAATTGTTGAGGTTTTTTTAACTTGGAATTTTTTTTATGGTTTTTATAGTGAAATTGTTGAGTTTTTCTAACTTGGAACTTATTTAAATGGATTCTACAATGAAATTGTTGAGTTTTTTAACTTGGAACTTTATTTTATGGTATTTAGAGTGAAATTGAAGAGTTTATTAACTTGGAAATGTTTTATGGTTTTTATAGTGAATTTGTTGAGTTTTTTAAATTGGAAATGTTTTATGGTTTTTATAGTGAATTTGTTGAGTTTTTTAACTTGGAAATTTTTTATGGATTTGTGAAATTATTGAGTTTTTTTAACTTGGAACTTTTTTTATGGTTTTTATAGTGAAATTGTTGTGTTTTCTAATTTGGAACTGATTTAAATGGTTTTTATTGTTAAATATTTGAGTTTTTTTTTCACTTGGAACTTTTTTTTATGGTTTTTATAGTGAAATTGTTGAGTTTTTTTAACTTGGAACTTTTTTTTAATGATATTTATTGTGAAATTGTTGAGTTTTTTTAACTTGGAACTTATTTAAATGGGTTTAATTGTGAAATTGTTGAGTTTTTTAACTTGGATCTTTTTTATGGTTTTTATAGTGAATTTGTTGAGTTTTTTAACATGGAACTTTATTTTATGGTATTTATAGTAAAATTGTAGAGTTTTTTAGCTTGGAAATATTTTATGGTTTTTATAGTGAATTTGTTGAGTTTTTTGACTTGGAAATTTTTTATGGATTTGTGAAATTATTGAGTTTTTTTTTAACTTGGAACTTATTTAAATGGTTTTTAGAGTGAAATTGTTGTGTTTTTTAACTTGGAACTTTATTTTATGGTATTTATAGTGAAATTGAAGATTTTTTTAACTTGGAAATATTTTATGGTTTTTATAGCGAAATTGTTCTGTTTTTTAACTCAGAGATTTTTTTTGGATATTATAGTGAAAATGTTGAGATTTTTTAACTTTGAACTTTTTTTATGGTTTTTATAGTAAAATTGTTGAGTTTTCTAACTTGGAACTTATTTAAATGGTTTTTACAGTGAAATTGTCGAGTTTATTTAACTTGAAACTTATTTAAATGGATTTTAGAGTGAAATTGTTGAGTTTTTTTTAACTTGGAACTTATTTAAATGGATTCTACTATGAAATTGTTGATTTTTTTAACTTGGAACTTTATTTTATGGTAATTAGAGTGAAATTGAAGAGTTTATTAAATTGGAAATGTTTTATGGTTTTTATAGTGAATTTGTTGAGTTTTTTAACTTGGAAATTTTTTATGGATTTGTGAAATTATTTTTTTTTAACTTGGAACTTTTTTTTTATGGTTTTTACAGTGAAATTGTTGTGTTTTCTAATTTGGAACTGATTTAAAAGGTTTTTATAGTTAAATATTTGAGTTTTTTTTTTCCTTGGAACTATTTTTTTATGGTTTTTATAGTGAAATTGTTGAGTTTTTTTAAATTGGAACTTTTTTTTTATGATTTTTATTGTGAAATTGTTGAGTTTTTTTAAATTGGAACTTAAATAAATGGTTTTAATAGTGAAATTGTTGAGTTTTTTTAACAAGGATCTTTTTTATGGTTTTTATAGTGAATTTGATGAGTTTTTTAACTTGGAACTTTATTTTATGGTATTTATAGTAAAATTGTAGAGTTTTTTAGCTTGGAAATATTTTATGGTTTTTATAGTGAATTTGTTGAGTTTTTTGACTTGGAGATTTTATATGGATTAGTGAAATTGTTGAGTTTTTTTAACTTGGAACTTATTTAAATGGTTTTTAGAGTGAAATTGTTGTGTTTTTTTAACTTGGAACTTTATTTTATGGTATTTATAGTGAAATTGAAGAGTTTTTTAACTTGGAAATATTTTATGGTTTTTATAGTGAATTTGTTGTGTTTTTTAACTCAGAGATTTTTTTTTCGATATTATAGTGAAAATGTTGAGGTTTTTTTAACTTGGAACTTTTTTTATGGTTTTTATAGTGAAATTGTTGAGTTTTCTAACCTGGAACTTATTTAAATGATTTTTACAGTGAAATTGTCGAGTTTATTTAACTTGGAACTTATTTAAATGGTTTTTAGAGTGAATTTGTTTAGGTTTTTTTAACTTGGGATTTTTTTTTATGGTTTTTATAGTGAAATTGTTGAGTTTTTCTAACTTGGAACTTATTTAAATGGATTCTACAATGAAATTGTTGAGTTTTTTAACTTGGAACTTTATTTTATGGTATTTAGAGGTAAATTGAAGAGTTTATTAACTTGGAAATGTTTTATGGTTTTTATAGTGAATTTGTTGAGTTTTTTAAATTGGAAATGTTTTATGGTATTTAGAGTGAAATTGAAGAGTTTATTAACTTGGAAATGTTTTATGGTTTTTATAGTGAATTTGTTGAGTTTTTTAACTTGGATATTTTTTAAGGATTTGTGAAATTATTGAGTTTTTTTAACTTAGAACTTTTTTTATGGTTTTTATAGTGAAATTGTTGTGTTTTCTAATTTGGAACTGATTTAAATGGTTTTATAGTTAAATATTTGAGTTTTTTTTCACTTGGAACTTTTTTTTATGGTTTTTATAGTGAAATTTTTGAGTTTTTTTAACTTGGAACTTTTTTTTTAATGATATTTATTGTGAAATTGTTGAGTTTTTTTAACTTGGAACTTATTTAAATGTGTTTAATAGTGAAATTGTTGAGTTTTTTTAACTTGGATCTTTTTTTATGGTTTTTATAGTGAATTTGTTGAGTTTTTTAACTTGGAACTTTATTTTATGGTATTTATAGTAAAATTGTAGAGTTCTTTAGCTTGGAAATATTTTATGGTTTTTATAGTGAATTTGTTGAGTTTTTTGACTTGGAGATTTTTTATGGATTAGTGAAATTGTTGAGATTTTATAACTTGGAACTTATTTAAATGGTTTTTAGAGTGAAATTGTTGTGTTTTTTTAACTTGGAACTTTATTTTATGGTATTTTAGTGAAATTGAAGAGTTTTTTAACTTGGAAATATTTTATGGTTTTTATAGTGAATTTGTTGTGTTTTTTAACTTGGAAATTTTTTATGGATTTGTGAAATTATTGAGTTTTTTTAACTTGGATCTTTTTTTTATGGTTTTTATAGGGAAATTGTTGTGTTTTTTAACTCAGAGATTTTTTTTGGATATTATAGTTAAAATGTTGAGGTTTTTTAACTTGGAACTTTTTTTATGGTTTTTATAGTGAAATTGTTGAGTTTTCTAACTTGGAACTTATTTAAATGGTTTTTACAGTGAAATTGTCGAGTTTATTTAACTTGGAACTTATTTAAATGGTTTTTAGAGTGAAATTGTTGAGTTTTTTTTAACTTGGAACTTTTTTTTTATGGTTTTTATAGTGAAATTGTTGAGTTTTTCTAACTTGGAACTTATTTAAATGGATTCTACAATGAAATTGTTGATTTTTTTAACTTGGAACTTTATTTTATGGTATTTAGAGTGAAATTGAAGAGTTTATTAACTTGGAAATGTTTTATGGTTTTTATAGTGAATTTGTTGAGTTTTTTAAATTGGAAATGTTTTATGGTTTTTATAGTGAATTTGTTGAGTTTTTTAACTTGGAAATTTTTTATGGATCTGTGAAATTATTGAGTTTTTTTAACTTGGAACTTTTTTTTATGGTTTTTATAGTGAAATTGTTGTGTTTTCTAATTTGGAACTGATTTAAATGGTTTTTATAGTTAAATATTTGAGTTTTTTTTTCACTTGGAACTTTTTTTTTATGGTTTTTATAGTGAAATTGTTGAGTTTTTTTAAATTGGAACTTTTTTTTTATGATTTTTATTGTGAAATTGTTGAGTTTTTTTAAATTGGAACTTATATAAATGGTTTTAATAGTGAAATTGTTGAGTTTTTTTAACTTTGATCTTTTTAATGGTTTTTATAGTGAATTTGATATGTTTTTTAACTTGGAACTTTATTTTATGGTATTTATAGTAAAATTGTAGAGTTTTTTAGCTTGGAAATATTTTATGGTTTTTATAGTGAATTTGTTGAGTTTTTTGACTTGGAGATTTTATATGGATTAGTGAAATTGTTGAGTTTTTTTAACTTGAAACTTATTTAAATGGTTTTTAGAGTGAAATTGTTGTGTTTTTTAACTTGGAACTTTATTTTATGGTATTTATAGTGAAATTGAAGAGTTTTTTAACTTGGAAATATTTTATGGTTTTTATAGTGAATTTGTTGTGTTTTTTAACTTGGAAATTTTTTATGGATTTGTGAAATTATTGATTTTTTTTAACTTGGATCTTTTTATTATGGTTTTTATAGTGAAATTGTTGTGTTTTTTAACTCAGAGATTTTTTTTGGATATTATAGTGAAAATGTTGAGGTTTTTTAACTTGGAACTTTTTTTATGGTTTTATAGTGAAATTGTTGAGTTTTCTAACCTGGAACTTATTTAAATGGTTTTTACAGTGAAATTGTCGAGTTTATTTAACTTGGAACTTATTTAAATGGGTTTTAGAGTGAAATTGTTGAGTTTTTTTTAACTTGGAACTTTTTTTATGGTTTTTATAGTGAAATTGTTGTGTTTTCTAATTTGGAACTGATTTAAATGGTTTTTATAGTTAAATATTTGAGTTTTTTTTTCACTTGGAACTTTTTTTTAATGGTTTTTATAGTGAAATTGTTGAGTTTTTTTAAATTGGAACTTTTTTTTAATGATTTTTATTGTGAAATTGTTGAGTTTTTTTAAATTGGAACTTATATAAATGATTTTAATAGTGAAATTGTTGAGTTTTTTTAACTTGGATCTTTTTTATGGTTTTTATAGTGAATTTGATGAGTTTTTTAACTTGGAACTTTATTTTATGGTATTTATAGTAAAATTGTAGAGTTTTTTAGCTTGGAAATATTTTATGGTTTTTATAGTGAATTTGTTGAGTTTTTTGACTTGGAGATTTTATATGGATTAGTGAAATTGTTGAGTTTTTTTAACTTGAAACTTATTTAAATGGTTTTTAGAGTGAAATTGTTGTGTTTTTTAACTTGGAACTTTATTTTATGGTATTTATAGTGAAATTGAAGAGTTTTTTAACTTGGAAATATATTATGGTTTTTATAGTGAATTTGTTGTGTTTTTTAACTTGGAAATTTTTTATGGATTTGTGAAATTATTGAGTTTTTTTAACTTGGATCTTTTTTTTATGGTTTTTATAGTGAAATTGTTGTGTTTTTTAATTCAGAGATTTTTTTTGGATATTATAGTTAAAATGTTGAGGTTTTTTAACTTGGAACTTTTTTTATGGTTTTTATAGTGAAATTGTTGAGTTTTCTAATTGGAACTTATTTAAATGGTTTTTACAGTGAAATTGTCGAGTTTATTTAACTTGGAACTTATTTAAATGGTTTTTAGAGTGAAATTGTTGAGTTTTTTTTTAACTTGGAACTTTTTTTTTTATGGTTTTTATAGTGAAATTGTTGAGTTTTTCTAACTTGGAACTTATTTAAATGGATTCTACAATGAAATTGTTGATTTTTTTAACTTGGAACTTTATTTTATGGTATTTAGAGTGAAATTGAAGAGTTTATTAACTTGGAAATGTTTTATGGTTTTTATAGTGAATTTGTTGAGTTTTTTAAATTGGAAATGTTTTATGGTTTTTATAGTGAATTTGTTGAGTTTTTTAACTTGGAAATTTTTTATGGATCTGTGAAATTATTGAGTTTTTTTAACTTGGAACTTTTTTTTATGGTTTTTATAGTGAAATTGTTGTGTTTTCTAATTTGGAACTGATTTAAATGGTTTTTATAGTTAAATATTTGAGTTTTTTTTTCACTTGGAACTTTTTTTTTATGGTTTTTATAGTGAAATTGTTGAGTTTTTTTAAATTGGAACTTTTTTTTTATGATTTTTATTGTGAAATTGTTGAGTTTATTTAAATTGGAACTTATATAAATGGTTTTAATAGTGAAATTGTTGAGTTTTTTTAACTTTGATCTTTTTAATGGTTTTTATTGTGAATTTGATATGTTTTTTAACTTGGAACTTTATTTTATGGTATTTATAGTAAAATTGTAGAGTTTTTTAGCTTGGAAATATTTTATGGTTTTTATAGTGAATTTGTTGAGTTTTTTGACTTGGAGATTTTATATGGATTAGTGAAATTGTTGAGTTTTTTTAACTTGAAACTTATTTAAATGGTTTTTAGAGTGAAATTGTTGTGTTTTTTAACTTGGAACTTTATTTTATGGTATTTATAGTGAAATTGAAGAGTTTTTTAACTTGGAAATATTTTATGGTTTTTATAGTGAATTTGTTGTGTTTTTTAACTTGGAAATTTTTTATGGATTTGTGAAATTATTGATTTTTTTTAACTTGGATCTTTTTATTATGGTTTTTATAGTGAAATTGTTGTGTTTTTTAACTCAGAGATTTTTTTTGGATATTATAGTGAAAATGTTGAGGTTTTTTAACTTGGAACTTTTTTTATGGTTTTATAGTGAAATTGTTGAGTTTTCTAACCTGGAACTTATTTAAATGGTTTTTACAGTGAAATTGTCGAGTTTATTTAACTTGGAACTTATTTAAATGGGTTTTAGAGTGAAATTGTTGAGTTTTTTTTAACTTGGAACTTTTTTTATGGTTTTTATAGTGAAATTGTTGTGTTTTCTAATTTGGAACTGATTTAAATGGTTTTTATAGTTAAATATTTGAGTTTTTTTTTCACTTGGAACTTTTTTTTAATGGTTTTTATAGTGAAATTGTTGAGTTTTTTTAAATTGGAACTTTTTTTTAATGATTTTTATTGTGAAATTGTTGAGTTTTTTTAAATTGGAACTTATATAAATGATTTTAATAGTGAAATTGTTGAGTTTTTTTAACTTGGATCTTTTTTATGGTTTTTATAGTGAATTTGATGAGTTTTTTAACTTGGAACTTTATTTTATGGTATTTATAGTAAAATTGTAGAGTTTTTTAGCTTGGAAATATTTTATGGTTTTTATAGTGAATTTGTTGAGTTTTTTGACTTGGAGATTTTATATGGATTAGTGAAATTGTTGAGTTTTTTTAACTTGAAACTTATTTAAATGGTTTTTAGAGTGAAATTGTTGTGTTTTTTAACTTGGAACTTTATTTTATGGTATTTATAGTGAAATTGAAGAGTTTTTTAACTTGGAAATATTTTATGGTTTTTATAGTGAATTTGTTGTGTTTTTTAACTTGGAAATTTTTTATGGATTTGTGAAATTATTGAGTTTTTTTAACTTGGATCTTTTTTTTATGGTTTTTATAGTGAAATTGTTGTGTTTTTTAACTCAGAGATTTTTTTTGGATATTATAGTTAAAATGTTGAGGTTTTTTAACTTGGAACTTTTTTTATGGTTTTTATAGTGAAATTGTTGAGTTTTCTAACCTGGAACTTATTTAAATGGTTTTTACAGTGAAATTGTCGAGTTTATTTAACTTGGAACTTATTTAAATGGTTTTTAGAGTGAAATTGTTGAGTTTTTTTTAACTTGGAACTTATTTTTTTAATGGTTTTTATAGTGAAATTGTTGAGTTTTTCTAACTTGGAACTTATTTAAATGGATTCTACAATGAAATTGTTGATTTTTTTAACTTGGAACTTTATTTTATGGTATTTAGAGTGAAATTGAAGAGTTTATTAACTTGGAAATGTTTTATGGTTTTTATAGTGAATTTGTTGAGTTTTTTAAATTGGAAATGTTTTATGGTTTTTATAGTGAATTTGTTGAGTTTTTTAACTTGGAAATTTTTTATGGATCTGTGAAATTATTGAGTTTTTTTAACTTGGAACTTTTTTTTATGGTTTTTATAGTGAAATTGTTGTGTTTTCTAATTTGGAACTGATTTAAATGGTTTTTATAGTTAAATATTTGAGTTTTTTTTTCACTTGGAACTTTTTTTTTATGGTTTTTATAGTGAAATTGTTGAGTTTTTTTAAATTGGAACTTTTTTTTTATGATTTTTATTGTGAAATTGTTGAGTTTTTTTAAATTGGAACTTATATAAATGGTTTTATAGTGAAATTGTTGAGTTTTTTTAACTTTGATCTTTTTAATGGTTTTTATAGTGAAATTGATATGTTTTTTAACTTGGAACTTTATTTTATGGTATTTATAGTAAAATTGTAGAGTTTTTTAGCTTGGAAATATTTTATGGTTTTTATAGTGAATTTGTTGAGTTTTTTGACTTGGAGATTTTATATGGATTAGTGAAATTGTTGAGTTTTTTTAACTTGAAACTTATTTAAATGGTTTTTAGAGTGAAATTGTTGAGTTATTTTAACTTGGAACTTTATTTTATATACTTTATAGTGAAATTGAAGAGTTTTTTAACTTGGAAATATTTTATGGTTTTTATAGTGAATTTGTTGTGTTTTTTAACTTGGAAATTTTTTATGGATTTGTGAAATTATTGATTTTTTTTAACTTGGATCTTTTTATTATGGTTTTTATAGTGAAATTGTTGTGTTTTTTAACTCAGAGATTTTTTTTGGATATTATAGTGAAAATGTTGAGGTTTTTTAACTTGGAACTTTTTTATGGTTTTATAGTGAAATTGTTGAGTTTTCTAACCTGGAACTTATTTAAATGGTTTTTACAGTGAAATTGTCGAGTTTATTTAACTTGGAACTTATTTAAATGGGTTTTAGAGTGAAATTGTTGAGTTTTTTTTAACTTGGAACTTTTTTTTATGGTTTTTATAGTGAAATTGTTGTGTTTTCTAATTTGGAACTGATTTAAATGGTTTTTATAGTTAAATATTTGTGTTTTTTTTTCACTTGGAACTTTTTTTTAATGGTTTTTATAGTGAAATTGTTGAGTTTTTTTAAATTGGAACTTTTTTTTAATGATTTTTATTGTGAAATTGTTGAGTTTTTTTAAATTGGAACTTATATAAATGATTTTAATAGTGAAATTGTTGAGTTTTTTTAACTTGGATCTTTTTTATGGTTTTTATAGTGAATTTGATGAGTTTTTTAACTTGGAACTTTATTTTATGGTATTTATAGTAAAATTGTAGAGTTTTTTAGCTTGGAAATATTTTATGGTTTTTATAGTGAATTTGTTGAGTTTTTTGACTTGGAGATTTTATATGGATTAGTGAAATTGTTGAGTTTTTTTAACTTGAAACTTATTTAAATGGTTTTTAGAGTGAAATTGTTGTGTTTTTTAACTTGGAACTTTATTTTATGGTATTTATAGTGAAATTGAAGAGTTTTTTAACTTGGAAATATTTTATGGTTTTTATAGTGAATTTGTTGTGTTTTTTAACTCAGAGATTTTTTTTTGGATATTATAGTGAAAATGTTGAGGTTTTTTAACTTGGAACTTTTTTTATGGTTTTTATAGTGAAATTGTTGAGTTTTCTAACTTGGAACTTATTTAAATGGTTTTTACAGTGAAATTGTCGAGTTTATTTAACTTGGAACTTATTTAAATGGTTTTTAGAGTGAAATTGTTGAGTTTTTTTTAACTTGGAACTTTTTTCTTATGGTTTTTATAGTGAAATTGTTGAGTTTTTCTAACTTGGAACTTATTTAAATGGATTCTACAATGAAATTGTTGATTTTTTTAACTTGGAACTTTATTTTATGGTATTTAGAGTGAAATTGAAGAGTTTATTAACTTGGAAATGTTTTATGGTTTTTATAGTGAATTTGTTGAGTTTTTTAAATTGGAAATGTTTTATGGTTTTTATAGTGAATTTGTTGAGTTTTTTAACTTGGAAATTTTTTATGGATCTGTGAAATTATTGAGTTTTTTTAACTTGGAACTTTTTTTTATGGTTTTTATAGTGAAATTGTTGTGTTTTCTAATTTGGAACTGATTTAAATGGTTTTTATAGTTAAATATTTGAGTTTTTTTTTCACTTGGAACTTTTTTTTTATGGTTTTTATAGTGAAATTGTTGAGTTTTTTTAAATTGGAACTTTTTTTTTATGATTTTTATTGTGAAATTGTTGAGTTTTTTTAAATTGGAACTTATATAAATGGTTTTAATAGTGAAATTGTTGAGTTTTTTTAACTTTGATCTTTTTAATGGTTTTTATAGTGAATTTGATATGTTTTTTAACTTGGAACTTTATTTTATGGTATTTATAGTAAAATTGTAGAGTTTTTTAGCTTGGAAATATTTTATGGTTTTTATAGTGAATTTGTTGAGTTTTTTGACTTGGAGATTTTATATGGATTAGTGAAATTGTTGAGTTTTTTTAACTTGAAACTTATTTAAATGGTTTTTAGAGTGAAATTGTTGTGTTTTTTAACTTGGAACTTTATTTTATGGTATTTATAGTGAAATTGAAGAGTTTTTTAACTTGGAAATATTTTATGGTTTTTATAGTGAATTTGTTGTGTTTTTTAACTTGGAAATTTTTTATGGATTTGTGAAATTATTGATTTTTTTTAACTTGGATCTTTTTATTATGGTTTTTATAGTGAAATTGTTGTGTTTTTTAACTCAGAGATTTTTTTTGGATATTATAGTGAAAATGTTGAGGTTTTTTAACTTGGAACTTTTTTTATGGTTTTATAGTGAAATTGTTGAGTTTTCTAACCTGGAACTTATTTAAATGGTTTTTACAGTGAAATTGTCGAGTTTATTTAACTTGGAACTTATTTAAATGGGTTTTAGAGTGAAATTGTTGAGTTTTTTTTAACTTGGAACTTTTTTTATGGTTTTTATAGTGAAATTGTTGTGTTTTCTAATTTGGAACTGATTTAAATGGTTTTTATAGTTAAATATTTGAGTTTTTTTTTCACTTGGAACTTTTTTTTAATGGTTTTTATAGTGAAATTGTTGAGTTTTTTTAAATTGGAACTTTTTTTTAATGATTTTTATTGTGAAATTGTTGAGTTTTTTTAAATTGGAACTTATATAAATGATTTTAATAGTGAAATTGTTGAGTTTTTTTAACTTGGATCTTTTTTATGGTTTTTATAGTGAATTTGATGAGTTTTTTAACTTGGAACTTTATTTTATGGTATTTATAGTAAAATTGTAGAGTTTTTTAGCTTGGAAATATTTTATGGTTTTTATAGTGAATTTGTTGAGTTTTTTGACTTGGAGATTTTATATGGATTAGTGAAATTGTTGAGTTTTTTTAACTTGAAACTTATTTAAATGGTTTTTAGAGTGAAATTGTTGTGTTTTTTAACTTGGAACTTTATTTTATGGTATTTATAGTGAAATTGAAGAGTTTTTTAACTTGGAAATATTTTATGGTTTTTATAGTGAATTTGTTGTGTTTTTTAACTTGGAAATTTTTTATGGATTTGTGAAATTATTGAGTTTTTTTAACTTGGATCTTTTTTTTATGGTTTTTATAGTGAAATTGTTGTGTTTTTTAACTCAGAGATTTTTTTTGGATATTATAGTTAAAATGTTGAGGTTTTTTAACTTGGAACTTTTTTTATGGTTTTTATAGTGAAATTGTTGAGTTTTCTAACCTGGAACTTATTTAAATGGTTTTTACAGTGAAATTGTCGAGTTTATTTAACTTGGAACTTATTTAAATGGTTTTTAGAGTGAAATTGTTGAGTTTTTTTTAACTTGGAACTTATTTTTTTAATGGTTTTTATAGTGAAATTGTTGAGTTTTTCTAACTTGGAACTTATTTAAATGGATTCTACAATGAAATTGTTGATTTTTTTAACTTGGAACTTTATTTTATGGTATTTAGAGTGAAATTGAAGAGTTTATTAACTTGGAAATGTTTTATGGTTTTTATAGTGAATTTGTTGAGTTTTTTAAATTGGAAATGTTTTATGGTTTTTATAGTGAATTTGTTGAGTTTTTTAACTTGGAAATTTTTTATGGATCTGTGAAATTATTGAGTTTTTTTAACTTGGAACTTTTTTTTATGGTTTTTATAGTGAAATTGTTGTGTTTTCTAATTTGGAACTGATTTAAATGGTTTTTATAGTTAAATATTTGAGTTTTTTTTTCACTTGGAACTTTTTTTTTATGGTTTTTATAGTGAAATTGTTGAGTTTTTTTAAATTGGAACTTTTTTTTTATGATTTTTATTGTGAAATTGTTGAGTTTTTTTAAATTGGAACTTATATAAATGGTTTTATAGTGAAATTGTTGAGTTTTTTTAACTTTGATCTTTTTAATGGTTTTTATAGTGAAATTGATATGTTTTTTAACTTGGAACTTTATTTTATGGTATTTATAGTAAAATTGTAGAGTTTTTTAGCTTGGAAATATTTTATGGTTTTTATAGTGAATTTGTTGAGTTTTTTGACTTGGAGATTTTATATGGATTAGTGAAATTGTTGAGTTTTTTTAACTTGAAACTTATTTAAATGGTTTTTAGAGTGAAATTGTTGAGTTATTTTAACTTGGAACTTTATTTTATATACTTTATAGTGAAATTGAAGAGTTTTTTAACTTGGAAATATTTTATGGTTTTTATAGTGAATTTGTTGTGTTTTTTAACTTGGAAATTTTTTATGGATTTGTGAAATTATTGATTTTTTTTAACTTGGATCTTTTTATTATGGTTTTTATAGTGAAATTGTTGTGTTTTTTAACTCAGAGATTTTTTTTGGATATTATAGTGAAAATGTTGAGGTTTTTTAACTTGGAACTTTTTTATGGTTTTATAGTGAAATTGTTGAGTTTTCTAACCTGGAACTTATTTAAATGGTTTTTACAGTGAAATTGTCGAGTTTATTTAACTTGGAACTTATTTAAATGGGTTTTAGAGTGAAATTGTTGAGTTTTTTTTAACTTGGAACTTTTTTTTATGGTTTTTATAGTGAAATTGTTGTGTTTTCTAATTTGGAACTGATTTAAATGGTTTTTATAGTTAAATATTTGTGTTTTTTTTTCACTTGGAACTTTTTTTTAATGGTTTTTATAGTGAAATTGTTGAGTTTTTTTAAATTGGAACTTTTTTTTAATGATTTTTATTGTGAAATTGTTGAGTTTTTTTAAATTGGAACTTATATAAATGATTTTAATAGTGAAATTGTTGAGTTTTTTTAACTTGGATCTTTTTTATGGTTTTTATAGTGAATTTGATGAGTTTTTTAACTTGGAACTTTATTTTATGGTATTTATAGTAAAATTGTAGAGTTTTTTAGCTTGGAAATATTTTATGGTTTTTATAGTGAATTTGTTGAGTTTTTTGACTTGGAGATTTTATATGGATTAGTGAAATTGTTGAGTTTTTTTAACTTGAAACTTATTTAAATGGTTTTTAGAGTGAAATTGTTGTGTTTTTTAACTTGGAACTTTATTTTATGGTATTTATAGTGAAATTGAAGAGTTTTTTAACTTGGAAATATTTTATGGTTTTTATAGTGAATTTGTTGTGTTTTTTAACTCAGAGATTTTTTTTTGGATATTATAGTGAAAATGTTGAGGTTTTTTAACTTGGAACTTTTTTTATGGTTTTTATAGTGAAATTGTTGAGTTTTCTAACTTGGAACTTATTTAAATGGTTTTTACAGTGAAATTGTCGAGTTTATTTAACTTGGAACTTATTTAAATGGTTTTTAGAGTGAAATTGTTGAGTTTTTTTTAACTTGGAACTTTTTTCTTATGGTTTTTATAGTGAAATTGTTGAGTTTTTCTAACTTGGAACTTATTTAAATGGATTCTACAATGAAATTGTTGATTTTTTTAACTTGGAACTTTATTTTATGGTATTTAGAGTGAAATTGAAGAGTTTATTAACTTGGAAATGTTTTATGGTTTTTATAGTGAATTTGTTGAGTTTTTTAAATTGGAAATGTTTTATGGTTTTTATAGTGAATTTGTTGAGTTTTTTAACTTGGAAATTTTTTATGGATCTGTGAAATTATTGAGTTTTTTTAACTTGGAACTTTTTTTTATGGTTTTTATAGTGAAATTGTTGTGTTTTCTAATTTGGAACTGATTTAAATGGTTTTTATAGTTAAATATTTGAGTTTTTTTTTCACTTGGAACTTTTTTTTTATGGTTTTTATAGTGAAATTGTTGAGTTTTTTTAAATTGGAACTTTTTTTTTATGATTTTTATTGTGAAATTGTTGAGTTTTTTTAAATTGGAACTTATATAAATGGTTTTAATAGTGAAATTGTTGAGTTTTTTTAACTTTGATCTTTTTAATGGTTTTTATAGTGAATTTGATATGTTTTTTAACTTGGAACTTTATTTTATGGTATTTATAGTAAAATTGTAGAGTTTTTTAGCTTGGAAATATTTTATGGTTTTTATAGTGAATTTGTTGAGTTTTTTGACTTGGAGATTTTATATGGATTAGTGAAATTGTTGAGTTTTTTTAACTTGAAACTTATTTAAATGGTTTTTAGAGTGAAATTGTTGTGTTTTTTAACTTGGAACTTTATTTTATGGTATTTATAGTGAAATTGAAGAGTTTTTTAACTTGGAAATATTTTATGGTTTTTATAGTGAATTTGTTGTGTTTTTTAACTTGGAAATTTTTTATGGATTTGTGAAATTATTGATTTTTTTTAACTTGGATCTTTTTATTATGGTTTTTATAGTGAAATTGTTGTGTTTTTTAACTCAGAGATTTTTTTTGGATATTATAGTGAAAATGTTGAGGTTTTTTAACTTGGAACTTTTTTTATGGTTTTATAGTGAAATTGTTGAGTTTTCTAACCTGGAACTTATTTAAATGGTTTTTACAGTGAAATTGTCGAGTTTATTTAACTTGGAACTTATTTAAATGGGTTTTAGAGTGAAATTGTTGAGTTTTTTTTAACTTGGAACTTTTTTTATGGTTTTTATAGTGAAATTGTTGTGTTTTCTAATTTGGAACTGATTTAAATGGTTTTTATAGTTAAATATTTGAGTTTTTTTTTCACTTGGAACTTTTTTTTAATGGTTTTTATAGTGAAATTGTTGAGTTTTTTTAAATTGGAACTTTTTTTTAATGATTTTTATTGTGAAATTGTTGAGTTTTTTTAAATTGGAACTTATATAAATGATTTTAATAGTGAAATTGTTGAGTTTTTTTAACTTGGATCTTTTTTATGGTTTTTATAGTGAATTTGATGAGTTTTTTAACTTGGAACTTTATTTTATGGTATTTATAGTAAAATTGTAGAGTTTTTTAGCTTGGAAATATTTTATGGTTTTTATAGTGAATTTGTTGAGTTTTTTGACTTGGAGATTTTATATGGATTAGTGAAATTGTTGAGTTTTTTTAACTTGAAACTTATTTAAATGGTTTTTAGAGTGAAATTGTTGTGTTTTTTAACTTGGAACTTTATTTTATGGTATTTATAGTGAAATTGAAGAGTTTTTTAACTTGGAAATATATTATGGTTTTTATAGTGAATTTGTTGTGTTTTTTAACTTGGAAATTTTTTATGGATTTGTGAAATTATTGAGTTTTTTTAACTTGGATCTTTTTTTTATGGTTTTTATAGTGAAATTGTTGTGTTTTTTAATTCAGAGATTTTTTTTGGATATTATAGTTAAAATGTTGAGGTTTTTTAACTTGGAACTTTTTTTATGGTTTTTATAGTGAAATTGTTGAGTTTTCTAATTGGAACTTATTTAAATGGTTTTTACAGTGAAATTGTCGAGTTTATTTAACTTGGAACTTATTTAAATGGTTTTTAGAGTGAAATTGTTGAGTTTTTTTTTAACTTGGAACTTTTTTTTTTATGGTTTTTATAGTGAAATTGTTGAGTTTTTCTAACTTGGAACTTATTTAAATGGATTCTACAATGAAATTGTTGATTTTTTTAACTTGGAACTTTATTTTATGGTATTTAGAGTGAAATTGAAGAGTTTATTAACTTGGAAATGTTTTATGGTTTTTATAGTGAATTTGTTGAGTTTTTTAAATTGGAAATGTTTTATGGTTTTTATAGTGAATTTGTTGAGTTTTTTAACTTGGAAATTTTTTATGGATCTGTGAAATTATTGAGTTTTTTTAACTTGGAACTTTTTTTTATGGTTTTTATAGTGAAATTGTTGTGTTTTCTAATTTGGAACTGATTTAAATGGTTTTTATAGTTAAATATTTGAGTTTTTTTTTCACTTGGAACTTTTTTTTTATGGTTTTTATAGTGAAATTGTTGAGTTTTTTTAAATTGGAACTTTTTTTTTATGATTTTTATTGTGAAATTGTTGAGTTTATTTAAATTGGAACTTATATAAATGGTTTTAATAGTGAAATTGTTGAGTTTTTTTAACTTTGATCTTTTTAATGGTTTTTATTGTGAATTTGATATGTTTTTTAACTTGGAACTTTATTTTATGGTATTTATAGTAAAATTGTAGAGTTTTTTAGCTTGGAAATATTTTATGGTTTTTATAGTGAATTTGTTGAGTTTTTTGACTTGGAGATTTTATATGGATTAGTGAAATTGTTGAGTTTTTTTAACTTGAAACTTATTTAAATGGTTTTTAGAGTGAAATTGTTGTGTTTTTTAACTTGGAACTTTATTTTATGGTATTTATAGTGAAATTGAAGAGTTTTTTAACTTGGAAATATTTTATGGTTTTTATAGTGAATTTGTTGTGTTTTTTAACTTGGAAATTTTTTATGGATTTGTGAAATTATTGATTTTTTTTAACTTGGATCTTTTTATTATGGTTTTTATAGTGAAATTGTTGTGTTTTTTAACTCAGAGATTTTTTTTGGATATTATAGTGAAAATGTTGAGGTTTTTTAACTTGGAACTTTTTTTATGGTTTTATAGTGAAATTGTTGAGTTTTCTAACCTGGAACTTATTTAAATGGTTTTTACAGTGAAATTGTCGAGTTTATTTAACTTGGAACTTATTTAAATGGGTTTTAGAGTGAAATTGTTGAGTTTTTTTTAACTTGGAACTTTTTTTATGGTTTTTATAGTGAAATTGTTGTGTTTTCTAATTTGGAACTGATTTAAATGGTTTTTATAGTTAAATATTTGAGTTTTTTTTTCACTTGGAACTTTTTTTTAATGGTTTTTATAGTGAAATTGTTGAGTTTTTTTAAATTGGAACTTTTTTTTAATGATTTTTATTGTGAAATTGTTGAGTTTTTTTAAATTGGAACTTATATAAATGATTTTAATAGTGAAATTGTTGAGTTTTTTTAACTTGGATCTTTTTTATGGTTTTTATAGTGAATTTGATGAGTTTTTTAACTTGGAACTTTATTTTATGGTATTTATAGTAAAATTGTAGAGTTTTTTAGCTTGGAAATATTTTATGGTTTTTATAGTGAATTTGTTGAGTTTTTTGACTTGGAGATTTTATATGGATTAGTGAAATTGTTGAGTTTTTTTAACTTGAAACTTATTTAAATGGTTTTTAGAGTGAAATTGTTGTGTTTTTTAACTTGGAACTTTATTTTATGGTATTTATAGTGAAATTGAAGAGTTTTTTAACTTGGAAATATATTATGGTTTTTATAGTGAATTTGTTGTGTTTTTTAACTTGGAAATTTTTTATGGATTTGTGAAATTATTGAGTTTTTTTAACTTGGATCTTTTTTTTATGGTTTTTATAGTGAAATTGTTGTGTTTTTTAATTCAGAGATTTTTTTTGGATATTATAGTTAAAATGTTGAGGTTTTTTAACTTGGAACTTTTTTTATGGTTTTTATAGTGAAATTGTTGAGTTTTCTAATTGGAACTTATTTAAATGGTTTTTACAGTGAAATTGTCGAGTTTATTTAACTTGGAACTTATTTAAATGGTTTTTAGAGTGAAATTGTTGAGTTTTTTTTTAACTTGGAACTTTTTTTTTTATGGTTTTTATAGTGAAATTGTTGAGTTTTTCTAACTTGGAACTTATTTAAATGGATTCTACAATGAAATTGTTGATTTTTTTAACTTGGAACTTTATTTTATGGTATTTAGAGTGAAATTGAAGAGTTTATTAACTTGGAAATGTTTTATGGTTTTTATAGTGAATTTGTTGAGTTTTTTAAATTGGAAATGTTTTATGGTTTTTATAGTGAATTTGTTGAGTTTTTTAACTTGGAAATTTTTTATGGATCTGTGAAATTATTGAGTTTTTTTAACTTGGAACTTTTTTTTATGGTTTTTATAGTGAAATTGTTGTGTTTTCTAATTTGGAACTGATTTAAATGGTTTTTATAGTTAAATATTTGAGTTTTTTTTTCACTTGGAACTTTTTTTTTATGGTTTTTATAGTGAAATTGTTGAGTTTTTTTAAATTGGAACTTTTTTTTTATGATTTTTATTGTGAAATTGTTGAGTTTATTTAAATTGGAACTTATATAAATGGTTTTAATAGTGAAATTGTTGAGTTTTTTTAACTTTGATCTTTTTAATGGTTTTTATTGTGAATTTGATATGTTTTTTAACTTGGAACTTTATTTTATGGTATTTATAGTAAAATTGTAGAGTTTTTTAGCTTGGAAATATTTTATGGTTTTTATAGTGAATTTGTTGAGTTTTTTGACTTGGAGATTTTATATGGATTAGTGAAATTGTTGAGTTTTTTTAACTTGAAACTTATTTAAATGGTTTTTAGAGTGAAATTGTTGTGTTTTTTAACTTGGAACTTTATTTTATGGTATTTATAGTGAAATTGAAGAGTTTTTTAACTTGGAAATATTTTATGGTTTTTATAGTGAATTTGTTGTGTTTTTTAACTTGGAAATTTTTTATGGATTTGTGAAATTATTGATTTTTTTTAACTTGGATCTTTTTATTATGGTTTTTATAGTGAAATTGTTGTGTTTTTTAACTCAGAGATTTTTTTTGGATATTATAGTGAAAATGTTGAGGTTTTTTAACTTGGAACTTTTTTTATGGTTTTATAGTGAAATTGTTGAGTTTTCTAACCTGGAACTTATTTAAATGGTTTTTACAGTGAAATTGTCGAGTTTATTTAACTTGGAACTTATTTAAATGGGTTTTAGAGTGAAATTGTTGAGTTTTTTTTAACTTGGAACTTTTTTTATGGTTTTTATAGTGAAATTGTTGTGTTTTCTAATTTGGAACTGATTTAAATGGTTTTTATAGTTAAATATTTGAGTTTTTTTTTCACTTGGAACTTTTTTTTAATGGTTTTTATAGTGAAATTGTTGAGTTTTTTTAAATTGGAACTTTTTTTTAATGATTTTTATTGTGAAATTGTTGAGTTTTTTTAAATTGGAACTTATATAAATGATTTTAATAGTGAAATTGTTGAGTTTTTTTAACTTGGATCTTTTTTATGGTTTTTATAGTGAATTTGATGAGTTTTTTAACTTGGAACTTTATTTTATGGTATTTATAGTAAAATTGTAGAGTTTTTTAGCTTGGAAATATTTTATGGTTTTTATAGTGAATTTGTTGAGTTTTTTGACTTGGAGATTTTATATGGATTAGTGAAATTGTTGAGTTTTTTTAACTTGAAACTTATTTAAATGGTTTTTAGAGTGAAATTGTTGTGTTTTTTAACTTGGAACTTTATTTTATGGTATTTATAGTGAAATTGAAGAGTTTTTTAACTTGGAAATATTTTATGGTTTTTATAGTGAATTTGTTGTGTTTTTTAACTTGGAAATTTTTTATGGATTTGTGAAATTATTGAGTTTTTTTAACTTGGATCTTTTTTTTATGGTTTTTATAGTGAAATTGTTGTGTTTTTTAACTCAGAGATTTTTTTTGGATATTATAGTTAAAATGTTGAGGTTTTTTAACTTGGAACTTTTTTTATGGTTTTTATAGTGAAATTGTTGAGTTTTCTAACCTGGAACTTATTTAAATGGTTTTTACAGTGAAATTGTCGAGTTTATTTAACTTGGAACTTATTTAAATGGTTTTTAGAGTGAAATTGTTGAGTTTTTTTTAACTTGGAACTTATTTTTTTAATGGTTTTTATAGTGAAATTGTTGAGTTTTTCTAACTTGGAACTTATTTAAATGGATTCTACAATGAAATTGTTGATTTTTTTAACTTGGAACTTTATTTTATGGTATTTAGAGTGAAATTGAAGAGTTTATTAACTTGGAAATGTTTTATGGTTTTTATAGTGAATTTGTTGAGTTTTTTAAATTGGAAATGTTTTATGGTTTTTATAGTGAATTTGTTGAGTTTTTTAACTTGGAAATTTTTTATGGATCTGTGAAATTATTGAGTTTTTTTAACTTGGAACTTTTTTTTATGGTTTTTATAGTGAAATTGTTGTGTTTTCTAATTTGGAACTGATTTAAATGGTTTTTATAGTTAAATATTTGAGTTTTTTTTTCACTTGGAACTTTTTTTTTATGGTTTTTATAGTGAAATTGTTGAGTTTTTTTAAATTGGAACTTTTTTTTTATGATTTTTATTGTGAAATTGTTGAGTTTTTTTAAATTGGAACTTATATAAATGGTTTTATAGTGAAATTGTTGAGTTTTTTTAACTTTGATCTTTTTAATGGTTTTTATAGTGAAATTGATATGTTTTTTAACTTGGAACTTTATTTTATGGTATTTATAGTAAAATTGTAGAGTTTTTTAGCTTGGAAATATTTTATGGTTTTTATAGTGAATTTGTTGAGTTTTTTGACTTGGAGATTTTATATGGATTAGTGAAATTGTTGAGTTTTTTTAACTTGAAACTTATTTAAATGGTTTTTAGAGTGAAATTGTTGAGTTATTTTAACTTGGAACTTTATTTTATATACTTTATAGTGAAATTGAAGAGTTTTTTAACTTGGAAATATTTTATGGTTTTTATAGTGAATTTGTTGTGTTTTTTAACTTGGAAATTTTTTATGGATTTGTGAAATTATTGATTTTTTTTAACTTGGATCTTTTTATTATGGTTTTTATAGTGAAATTGTTGTGTTTTTTAACTCAGAGATTTTTTTTGGATATTATAGTGAAAATGTTGAGGTTTTTTAACTTGGAACTTTTTTATGGTTTTATAGTGAAATTGTTGAGTTTTCTAACCTGGAACTTATTTAAATGGTTTTTACAGTGAAATTGTCGAGTTTATTTAACTTGGAACTTATTTAAATGGGTTTTAGAGTGAAATTGTTGAGTTTTTTTTAACTTGGAACTTTTTTTTATGGTTTTTATAGTGAAATTGTTGTGTTTTCTAATTTGGAACTGATTTAAATGGTTTTTATAGTTAAATATTTGTGTTTTTTTTTCACTTGGAACTTTTTTTTAATGGTTTTTATAGTGAAATTGTTGAGTTTTTTTAAATTGGAACTTTTTTTTAATGATTTTTATTGTGAAATTGTTGAGTTTTTTTAAATTGGAACTTATATAAATGATTTTAATAGTGAAATTGTTGAGTTTTTTTAACTTGGATCTTTTTTATGGTTTTTATAGTGAATTTGATGAGTTTTTTAACTTGGAACTTTATTTTATGGTATTTATAGTAAAATTGTAGAGTTTTTTAGCTTGGAAATATTTTATGGTTTTTATAGTGAATTTGTTGAGTTTTTTGACTTGGAGATTTTATATGGATTAGTGAAATTGTTGAGTTTTTTTAACTTGAAACTTATTTAAATGGTTTTTAGAGTGAAATTGTTGTGTTTTTTAACTTGGAACTTTATTTTATGGTATTTATAGTGAAATTGAAGAGTTTTTTAACTTGGAAATATTTTATGGTTTTTATAGTGAATTTGTTGTGTTTTTTAACTCAGAGATTTTTTTTTGGATATTATAGTGAAAATGTTGAGGTTTTTTAACTTGGAACTTTTTTTATGGTTTTTATAGTGAAATTGTTGAGTTTTCTAACTTGGAACTTATTTAAATGGTTTTTACAGTGAAATTGTCGAGTTTATTTAACTTGGAACTTATTTAAATGGTTTTTAGAGTGAAATTGTTGAGTTTTTTTTAACTTGGAACTTTTTTCTTATGGTTTTTATAGTGAAATTGTTGAGTTTTTCTAACTTGGAACTTATTTAAATGGATTCTACAATGAAATTGTTGATTTTTTTAACTTGGAACTTTATTTTATGGTATTTAGAGTGAAATTGAAGAGTTTATTAACTTGGAAATGTTTTATGGTTTTTATAGTGAATTTGTTGAGTTTTTTAAATTGGAAATGTTTTATGGTTTTTATAGTGAATTTGTTGAGTTTTTTAACTTGGATATTTTTTATGGATTTGTGAAATTATTGAGTTTTTTTAACTTGGAACTTTTTTTATGGTTTTTATAGTGAAATTGTTGTGTTTTCAAATTTGGAACTGATTTAAATGGTTTTTATAGTTAAATATTTGAGTTTTTTTTCACTTGGAACTATTTTTTATGGTTTTTATAGTGAAATTGTTGAGTTTTTTTAACTTGGAACTTTTTTTTTTATGATATTTATTGTGAAATTGTTGAGTTTTTTTAACTTGGAACTTATTTAAATGGGTTTAATAGTGAAATTGTTGAGTTTTTTTAACTTGGATCTTTTTTTATGGTTTTTATAGTGAATTTGTTGAGTTTTTTAACTTGGAACTTTATTTTATGGTATTTATAGTAAAATTGTAGAGTTCTTTAACTTGGAAATATTTTATGGTTTTTATAGTGAATTTGTAGAGTTTTTTGACTTGGAGATTTTTTATGGATTAGTGAAATTGTTGAGATTTTATAACTTGGAACTTATTTAAATGGTTTTTAGAGTGAAATTGTTGTGTTTTTTTAACTTGGAACTTTATTTTATGGTATTTATAGTGAAATTGAAGAGTTTTATAACTTGGAAATATTTTATGGTTTTTATAGTGAATTTGTTGTGTTTTTTAACTCAGAGATTTTTTTTTTGGATATTATAGTGAAAATGTTGAGGTTTTTTAACTTGGAACTTTTTTTATGGTTTTTATAGTGAAATTGTTGAGTTTTCTAACCTGGAACTTATTTAAATGGTTTTTACAGTGAAATTGTCGAGTTTATTTAACTTGGAACTTATTTAAATTGTTTTTATAGTGAAATTGTCTAGTTTTTTTTAACTTGGAATTTTTTTTATGGTTTTTATAGTGAAATTGTTGAGTTTTTCTAACTTGGAACTTATTTAAAAGGATTCTACAATGAAATTGTTGAGTTTTTTAACTTGGAACTTTATTTTATGGTATTTAGAGTGAAATTGAAGAGTTTATTAACTTGGAAATGTTTTATGGTTTTTATAGTGAATTTGTTGAGTTTTTTAAATTGGAAATGTTTTATGGTTTTTATAGTGAATTTGTTGAGTTTTTTAACTTGGAAAGTTTTTTATGGATTTGTGAAATTATTGAGTTTTTTTAACTTTGAACTTTTTTTATGGTTTTTATAGTGAAATTGTTGTGTTTTCTAATTTGGAACTGATTTAAATGGTTTTTATAGTTAAATATTTGAGTTTTTTTTCACTTGGAACTTTTTTTTATGGTTTTTATAGTGAAATTGTTGAGTTTTTTTAACTTGGAACTTTTTTTTTAATGATATTTATTGTGAAATTGTTGAGTTTTTTTAACTTGGAACTTATTTAAATGGGTTTAATAGTGAAATTGTTGAGTTTTTTTAACTTGGATCTTTTTTATGGTTTTTATAGTGAATTTGTTGAGTTTTTTAACTTGGAACTTTATTTTATGGTATTTATAGTAAAATTGTAGAGTTTTTTAGCTTGGAAATATTTTATGGTTTTTATAGTGAATTTGTTGAGTTTTTTGACTTGGAGATTTTTTATGGATTAGTGAAATTGTTGAGTTTTTTTTAACTTGGAACTTATTTTAATGGTTTTTAGAGTGAAATTGTTGTGTTTTTTAACTTGGAACTTTATTTTATGGTATTTATAGTGAAATTGAAGAGTTTTTTAACTTGGAAATATTTTATGGTTTTTATAGTGAATTTGTTGTGTTTTTTAACTTGGAAATTTTTTATGGATTTGTGAAATTATTGAGTTTTTTTAACTTGGATCTTTTTTTTTATGGTTTTTATAGTGAAATTGTTGTGTTTTTTAACTCAGAGATTTTTTTTGGATATTATAGTGAAAATGTTGAGGTTTTTTAACTTGGAACTTTTTTTTATGGTTTTTATAGTGAAATTGTTGAGTTTTCTAACCTGGAACTTATTTAAATGGTTTTTACAGTGAAATTGTCGAGTTTATTTAACTTGGAACTTATTTAAATGGTTTTTAGAGTGAAATTGTTGAGTTTTTTTTAACTTGGAACTTTTTTTTTATGGTTTTTATAGTGAAATTGTTGAGTTTTTCTAACTTGGAACTTATTTAAATGGATTCTACAATGAAATTGTTGAGTTTTTAAACTTGGAACTTTATTTTATGGTATTTAGAGTGAAATTGAAGAGTTTATTAACTTGGAAATGTTTTATGGTTTTTATAGTGAATTTGTTGAGTTTTTTAAATTGGAAATGTTTTATGGTTTTTATAGTGAATTTGTTGAGTTTTTTAACTTGGAAATTTTTTATGGATTTGTGAAATTATTGAGTTTTTTTAACTTGGAACTTTTTTTTATGGTTTTTATAGTGAAATTGTTGTGTTTTCTAATTTGGAACTGATTTAAATGGTTTTTATAGTTAAATATTTGAGTTTTTTTTTCACTTGGAACTTTTTTTTTATGGTTTTTATAGTGAAATTGTTGAGTTTTTTTAAATTGGAACTTTTTTTTAATGATTTTTATTGTGAAATTGTTGAGTTTTTTTAAATTGGAACTTATATAAATGGTTTTAATAGTGAAATTGTTGAGTTTTTTTAACTTTGATCTTTTTTATGGTTTTTATAGTGAATTTGATGAGTTTTTTTAACTTGGAACTTTATTTTATGGTATTTATAGTAAAATTGTAGAGTTTTTTAGCTTGGAAATATTTTATGGATTTTATAGTGAATTTGTTGAGTTTTTTGACTTGGAGATTTTATATGGATTAGTGAAATTGTTGAGTTTTTTTAACTTGAAACTTATTTAAATGGTTTTTAGAGTGAAATTGTTGTGTTTTTTAACTTGGAACTTTATTTTATGGTATTTATAGTGAAATTGAAGAGTTTTTTAACTTGGAAATATTTTATGGTTTTTATAGTGAATTTGTTGTGTTTTTTAACTCAGAGATTTTTTTTTGGATATTATAGTGAAAATGTTGAGGTTTTTTAACTTGGAACTTTTTTTTATGGTTTTTATAGTGAAATTGTTGAGTTTTCTAACTTGGAACTTATTTAAATGGTTTTTACAGTGAAATTGTCGAGTTTATTTAACTTGGAACTTATTTAAATGGTTTTTATAGTGAAATTGTCTAGTTTTTTTTAACTTGGAATTTTTTTATGGTTTTTATAGTGAAATTGTTGAGATTTTCTAACTTGGAACTTATTTAAATGGATTCTACAATGAAATTGTTGAGTTTTTAAACTTGGAACTTTATTTTATGGTATTTAGAGTTAAATTGAAGAGTTTATTAACTTGGAAATGTTTTATGGTTTTTATAGTGAATTTGTTGAGTTTTTTAAATTGGAAATGTTTTATGGTTTTTATAGTGAATTTGTTGAGTTTTTTAACTTGGAAAGTTTTTTATGGATTTGTGAAATTATTGAGTTTTTTTAACTTGGAACTTTTTTTTATGGTTTTTATAGTGAAATTGTTGTGTTTTCTAATTTGGAACTGATTTAAATGGTTTTTATAGTTAAATATTTGAGTTTTTTTTTCACTTGGAACTTTTTTTTTATGGTTTTTATAGTGAAATTGTTGAGTTTTTTTAAATTGGAACTTTTTTTTTATGATTTTTATTGTGAAATTGTTGAGTTTTTTTAAATTGGAACTTATATAAATGGTTTTAATAGTGAAATTGTTGAGTTTTTTTAACTTTGATCTTTTTTATGGTTTTTATAGTGAATTTGATGAGTTTTTTAACTTGGAACTTTATTTTATGGTATTTATAGTAAAATTGTAGAGTTTTTTAGCTTGGAAATATTTTATGGTTTTTATAGTGAATTTGTTGAGTTTTTTGACTTGGAGATTTTATATGGATTAGTGAAATTGTTGAGTTTTTTTAACTTGAAACTTATTTAAATGGTTTTTAGAGTGAAATTGTTGTGTTTTTTTAACTTGGAACTTTATTTTATGGTATTTATAGTGAAATTGAAGAGTTTTTTAACTTGGAAATATTTTATGGTTTTTATAGTGAATTTGTTGTGTTTTTTAAATCAGAGATTTTTTTTTTGGATATTATAGTGAAAATGTTGAGGTTTTTTAACTTGGAACTTTTTTTATGGTTTTTATAGTGAAATTGTTGAGTTTTCTAACCTGGAACTTATTTAAATGGTTTTTACAGTGAAATTGTCGAGTTTATTTAACTTGGAACTTATTTAAATGGTTTTTATAGTGAAATTGTCTAGTTTTTTTTAACTTGGAATTTTTTTATGGTTTTTCTAGTGAAATTGTTGAGTTTTTCTAACTTGGAACTTATTTAAAAGGATTCTACAATGAAATTGTTGAGTTTTTTAACTTGGAACTTTATTTTATGGTATTTAGAGTGAAATTGAAGAGTTTATTAACTTGGAAATGTTTTATGGTTTTTATAGTAAATTTGTTGAGTTTTTTAAATTGGAAATGTTTTATGGTTTTTATAGTGAATTTGTTGAGTTTTTTAACTTGGAAAGTTTTTTATGGATTTGTGAAATTATTGAGTTTTTTTAACTTGGAACTTTTTTTATGGTTTTTATAGTGAAATTGTTGTGTTTTCTAATTTGGAACTGATTTAAATGGTTTTTATAGTTAAATATTTGAGTTTTTTTTCACTTGGAACTTTTTTTTATGGTTTTTATAGTGAAATTGTTGAGTTTTTTTAACTTGGAACTTTTTTTTAATGATATTTATTGTGAAATTGTTGAGTTTTTTTAACTTGGAACTTATTTAAATGGGTTTAATAGTGAAATTGTTGAGTTTTTTTAACTTGGATCTTTTTTATGGTTTTTATAGTGAATTTGTTGAGTTTTTTAACTTGGAACTTTATTTTATGGTATTTATAGTAAAATTGTAGAGTTTTTTAGCTTGGAAATATTTTATGGTTTTTATAGTGAATTTGTTGAGTTTTTTGACTTGGAGATTTTTTATGGATTAGTGAAATTGTTGAGTTTTTTTTAACTTGGAACTTATTTTAATGGTTTTTAGAGTGAAATTGTTGTGTTTTTTAACTTGGAACTTTATTTTATGGTATTTATAGTGAAATTGAAGAGTTTTTTAACTTGGAAATATTTTATGGTTTTTATAGTGAATTTGTTGTGTTTTTTAACTTGGAAATTTTTTATGGATTTGTGAAATTATTGAGTTTTTTTAACTTGGATCTTTTTTTTATGGTTTTTATAGTGAAATTGTTGTGTTTTTTAACTCAGAGATTTTTTTTGGATATTATAGTTAAAATGTTGAGATTTTTAACTTGGAACTTTTTTTATGGTTTTTATAGTGAAATTGTTGAGTTTTCTAACTTGGAACTTATTTAAATGGTTTTTACAGTGAAATTGTCGAGTTTATTTAACTTGGAACTTATTTAAATGGTTTTTAGAGTGAAATTGTTGAGTTTTTTTTAACTTGGAACTTTTTTTTTTATGGTTTTTATAGTGAAATTGTTGAGTTTTTCTAACTTGGAACTTATTTAAATGGATTCTACAATGAAATTGTTGATTTTTTTAACTTGGAACTTTAGTTTATGGTATTTAGAGTGAAATTGAAGAGTTTATTAACTTGGAAATGTTTTATGGTTTTTATAGTGAATTTGTTGAGTTTTTTAAATTGGAAATGTTTTATGGTTTTTATAGTGAATTTGTTGAGTTTTTTAACTTGGAAATTTTTTATGGATTTGTGAAATTATTGAGTTTTTTTAACTTGGAACTTTTTTTTATGGTTTTTATAGTGAAATTGTTGTGTTTTCTAATTTGGAACTGATTTAAATGGTTTTTATAGTTAAATATTTGAGTTTTTTTTTCACTTGGAACTTTTTTTTTTATGGTTTTTATAGTGAAATTGTTGAGTTTTTTTAAATTGGAACTTTTTTTTTATGATTTTTATTGTGAAATTGTTGAGTTTTTTTAAATTGGAACTTATATAAATGGTTTTAATAGTGAAATTGTTGAGTTTTTTTAACTTTGATCTTTTTTATGGTTTTTATAGTGAATTTGATGAGTTTTTTAACTTAGAACTTTATTTTATGGTATTTATAGTAAAATTGTAGAGTTTTTTAGCTTGGAAATATTTTATGGTTTTTATAGTGAATTTGTTGAGTTTTTTGACTTGGAGATATTATATGGATTAGTGAAATTGTTGAGTTTTTTTAACTTGAAACTTATTTAAATGGTTTTTAGAGTGAAATTGTTGTGTTATTTTAACTTGGAACTTTATTTTATATACTTTATAGTGAAATTGAAGAGTTTTTTAACTTGGAAATATTTTATGGTTTTTATAGTGAATTTGTTGTGTTTTTTAACTCAGAGATTTTTTTTTTGGATATTATAGTGAAAATGTTGAGGTTTTTTAACTTGGAACTTTTTTTATGGTTTTTATAGTGAAATTGTTGAGTTTTCTAACCTGGAACTTATTTAAATGGTTTTTACAGTGAAATTGTCGAGTTTATTTAACTTGGAACTTATTTAAATGGTTTTTATAGTGAAATTGTCTAGTTTTTCTTAACTTGGAATTTTTTTATGATTTTTATAGTGAAATTGTTGAGTTTTTCTAACTTGGAACTTATTTAAAAGGATTCTACAATGAAATTGTTGAGTTTTTTAACTTGGAACTTTATTTTATGGTATTTAGAGTGAAATTGAAGAGTTTATTAACTTGGAAATGTTTTATGGTTTTTATAGTGAATTTGTTGAGTTTTTTAAATTGGAAATGTTTTATGGTTTTTATAGTGAATTTGTTGAGTTTTTTAACTTGGAAAGTTTTTTATGGATTTGTGAAATTATTGAGTTTTTTTAACTTGGAACTTTTTTTATGGTTTTTATAGTGAAATTGTTGTGTTTTCTAATTTGGAACTGATTTAAATGGTTTTTATAGTTAAATATTTGAGTTTTTTTTCACTTGGAACTTTTTTTTATGGTTTTTATAGTGAAATTGTTGAGTTTTTTTAACTTGGAACTTTTTTTTTAATGATATTTATTGTGAAATTGTTGAGTTTTTTTAACTTGGAACTTATTTAAATGGGTTTAATAGTGAAATTGTTGAGTTTTTTTAACTTGGATCTTTTTTATGGTTTTTATAGTGAATTTGTTGAGTTTTTTAACTTGGAACTTTATTTTATGGTATTTATAGTAAAATTGTAGAGTTTTTTAGCTTGGAAATATTTTATGGTTTTTATAGTGAATTTGTTGAGTTTTTTGACTTGGAGATTTTTTATGGATTAGTGAAATTGTTGAGTTTTTTTTAACTTGGAACTTATTTTAATGGTTTTTAGAGTGAAATTGTTGTGTTTTTTAACTTGGAACTTTATTTTATGGTATTTATAGTGAAATTGAAGAGTTTTTTAACTTGGAAATATTTTATGGTTTTTATAGTGAATTTGTTGTGTTTTTTAACTTGGAAATTTTTTATGGATTTGTGAAATTATTGAGTTTTTTTAACTTGGATCTTTTTTTTATGGTTTTTATAGTGAAATTGTTGTGTTTTTTAACTCAGAGATTTTTTTTGGATATTATAGTGAAAATGTTGAGGTTTTTTAACTTGGAACTTTTTTTATGGTTTTTATAGTGAAATTGTTGAGTTTTCTAACCTGGAACTTATTTAAATGGTTTTTACAGTGAAATTGTCGAGTTTATTTAACTTGGAACTTATTTAAATGGTTTTTAGAGTGAAATTGTAGAGTTTTTTTTAACTTGGAACTTTTTTTTATGGTTTTTATAGTGAAATTGTTGAGTTTTTCTAACTTGGAACTTATTTAAATGGATTCTACAATGAAATTGTTGAGTTTTTAAACTTGGAACTTTATTTTATGGTATTTAGAGTGAAATTGAAGAGTTTATTAACTTGGAAATGTTTTATGGTTTTTATAGTGAATTTGTTGAGTTTTTTAAATTGGAAATGTTTTATGGTTTTTATAGTGAATTTGTTGAGTTTTTTAACTTGGAAATTTTTTATGGATTTGTGAAATTATTGAGTTTTTTTAACTTGGAACGTTTTTTTTATGGTTTTTATAGTGAAATTGTTGTGTTTTCTAATTTGGAACTGATTTAAATGGTTTTTATAGTTAAATATTAGAGTTTTTTTTTCAGTTGGAACTTTTTTTTTATGGTTTTTATAGTGAAATTGTTAAATTTTTTTAAATTGGAACTTTTTTTTAATGATTTTTATTGTGAAATTGTTGAGTTTTTTTAAATTGGAACTTATATAAATGGTTTTAATAGTGAAATTGTTGAGTTTTTTTAACTTTGATCTTTTTTATGGTTTTTATAGTGAATTTGATGAGTTTTTTAACTTGGAACTTTATTTTATGGTATTTATAGTAAAATTGTAGAGTTTTTTAGCTTGGAAATATTTTATGGTTTTTATAGTGAATTTGTTGAGTTTTTTGACTTGGAGATTTTATATGGATTAGTGAAATTGTTGAGTTTTTTTAACTTGAAACTTATTTAAATGGTTTTTAGAGTGAAATTGTTGTGTTTTTTTAACTTGGAACTTTATTTTATGGTATTTATAGTGAAATTGAAGAGTTTTTTAACTTGGAAATATTTTATGGTTTTTATAGTGAATTTGTTGTGTTTTTTAAATCAGAGATTTTTTTTTTGGATATTATAGTGAAAATGTTGAGGTTTTTTAACTTGGAACTTTTTTTATGGTTTTTATAGTGAAATTGTTGAGTTTTCTAACCTGGAACTTATTTAAATGGTTTTTACAGTTAAATTGTCGAGTTTATTTAACTTGGAACTTATTTAAATGGTTTTTATAGTGAAATTGTCTAGTTTTTTTTAACTTGGAATTTTTTTATGGTTTTTCTAGTGAAATTGTTGAGTTTTTCTAACTTGGAACTTATTTAAAAGGATTCTACAATGAAATTGTTGAGTTTTTTAACTTGGAACTTTATTTTATGGTATTTAGAGTGAAATTGAAGAGTTTATTAACTTGGAAATGTTTTATGGTTTTTATAGTGAATTTGTTGAGTTTTTTAAATTGGAAATGTTTTATGGTTTTTATAGTGAATTTGTTGAGTTTTTTAACTTGGAAAGTTTTTTATGGATTTGTGAAATTATTGAGTTTTTTTAACTTGGAACTTTTTTTATGGTTTTTATAGTGAAATTGTTGTGTTTTCTAATTTGGAACTGATTTAAATGGTTTTTATAGTTAAATATTTGAGTTTTTTTTCACTTGGAACTTTTTTTTATGGTTTTTATAGTGAAATTGTTGAGTTTTTTTAACTTGGAACTTTTTTTTTAATGATATTTATTGTGAAATTGTTGAGTTTTTTTAACTTGGAACTTATTTAAATGGGTTTAATAGTGAAATTGTTGAGTTTTTTTAACTTGGATCTTTTTTATGGTTTTTATAGTGAATTTGTTGAGTTTTTTAACTTGGAACTTTATTTTATGGTATTTATAGTAAAATTGTAGAGTTTTTTAGCTTGGAAATATTTTATGGTTTTTATAGTGAATTTGTTGAGTTTTTTGACTTGGAGATTTTTTATGGATTAGTGAAATTGTTGAGTTTTTTTTAACTTGGAACTTATTTTAATGGTTTTTAGAGTGAAATTGTTGTGTTTTTTAACTTGGAACTTTATTTTATGGTATTTATACTGAAATTGAAGAGTTTTTTAACTTGGAAATATTTTATGGTTTTTATAGTGAATTTGTGGTGTTTTTTAACTTGGAAATTTTTTATGGATTTGTGAAATTATTGAGTTTTTTTAACTTGGATCTTTTTTTTATGGTTTTTATAGTGAAATTGTTGTGTTTTTTAACTCAGAGATTTTTTTTGGATATTATAGTGAAAATGTTGAGGTTTTTTAACTTGGAACTTTTTTTATGGTTTTTATAGTGAAATTGTTGAGTTTTCTAACCTGGAACTTATTTAAATGGTTTTTACAGTGAAATTGTCGAGTTTATTTAACTTGGAACTTATTTAAATGGTTTTTAGAGTTAAATTGTTGAGTTTTTTTTAACTTGGAACTTTTTTTTATGGTTTTTATAGTGAAATTGTTGAGTTTTTCTAACTTGGAACTTATTTAAATGGATTCTACAATGAAATTGTTGAGTTTTTAAACTTGGAACTTTATTTTATGGTATTTAGAGTGAAATTGAAGAGTTTATTAACTTGGAAATGTTTTATGGTTTTTATAGTGAATTTGTTGAGTTTTTTAAATTGGAAATGTTTTATGGTTTTTATAGTGAATTTGTTGAGTTTTTTAACTTGGAAAGTTTTTTATGGATTTGTGAAATTATTGAGTTTTTTTAACTTGGAACTTTTTTTATGGTTTTTATAGTGAAATTGTTGTGTTTTCTAATTTGGAACTGATTTAAATGGTTTTTATAGTTAAATATTTGAGTTTTTTTTCACTTGGAACTTTTTTTTATGGTTTTTATAGTGAAATTGTTGAGTTTTTTTAACTTGGAACTTTTTTTTTAATGATATTTATTGTGAAATTGTTGAGTTTTTTTAACTTGGAACTTATTTAAATGGGTTTAATAGTGAAATTGTTGAGTTTTTTTAACTTGGATCTTTTTTATGGTTTTTATAGTGAATTTGTTGAGTTTTTTAACTTGGAACTTTATTTTATGGTATTTATAGTAAAATTGTAGAGTTTTTTAGCTTGGAAATATTTTATGGTTTTTATAGTGAATTTGTTGAGTTTTTTGACTTGGAGATTTTTTATGGATTAGTGAAATTGTTGAGTTTTTTTTAACTTGGAACTTATTTTAATGGTTTTTAGAGTGAAATTGTTGTGTTTTTTAACTTGGAACTTTATTTTATGGTATTTATACTGAAATTGAAGAGTTTTTTAACTTGGAAATATTTTATGGTTTTTATAGTGAATTTGTGGTGTTTTTTAACTTGGAAATTTTTTATGGATTTGTGAAATTATTGAGTTTTTTTAACTTGGATCTTTTTTTTATGGTTTTTATAGTGAAATTGTTGTGTTTTTTAACTCAGAGATTTTTTTTGGATATTATAGTGAAAATGTTGAGGTTTTTTAACTTGGAACTTTTTTTATGGTTTTTATAGTGAAATTGTTGAGTTTTCTAACCTGGAACTTATTTAAATGGTTTTTACAGTGAAATTGTCGAGTTTATTTAACTTGGAACTTATTTAAATGGTTTTTAGAGTTAAATTGTTGAGTTTTTTTTAACTTGGAACTTTTTTTTATGGTTTTTATAGTGAAATTGTTGAGTTTTTCTAACTTGGAACTTATTTAAATGGATTCTACAATGAAATTGTTGAGTTTTTAAACTTGGAACTTTATTTTATGGTATTTAGAGTGAAATTGAAGAGTTTATTAACTTGGAAATGTTTTATGGTTTTTATAGTGAATTTGTTGAGTTTTTTAAATTGGAAATGTTTTATGGTTTTTATAGTGAATTTGTTGAGTTTTTTAACTTGGAAATTTTTTATGGATTTGTGAAATTATTGAGTTTTTTTAACTTGGAACTTTTTTTTATGGTTTTTATAGTGAAATTGTTGTGTTTTCTAATTTGGAACTGATTTAAATGGTTTTTATAGTTAAATATTTGAGTTTTTTTTTCACTTGGAACTTTTTTTTTATGGTTTTTATAGTGAAATTGTTGAGTTTTTTTAAATTGGAACTTTTTTTTAATGATTTTTATTGTGAAATTGTTGAGTTTTTTTAAATTGGAACTTATATAAATGGTTTTAATAGTGAAATTGTTGAGTTTTTTTAACTTTGATCTTTTTTATGGTTTTTATAGTGAATTTGATGAATTTTTTTAACTTGGAACTTTATTTTATGGTATTTATAGTAAAATTGTAGAGTTTTTTAGCTTGGAAATATTTTATGGTTTTTATAGTGAATTTGTTGAGTTTTTTGACTTGGAGATTTTATATGGATTAGTGAAATTGTTGAGTTTTTTTAACTTGAAACTTATTTAAATGGTTTTTAGAGTGAAATTGTTGTGTTTTTTAACTTGGAACTTTATTTTATGGTATTTATAGTGAAATTGAAGAGTTTTTTAACTTGGAAATATTTTATGGTTTTTATAGTGAATTTGTTGTGTTTTTTAACTCAGAGATTTTTTTTTGGATATTATAGTGAAAATGTTGAGGTTTTTTAACTTGGAACTTTTTTTATGGTTTTTATAGTGAAATTGTTGAGTTTTCTAACTTGGAACTTATTTAAATGGTTTTTACAGTGAAATTGTCGAGTTTATTTAACTTGGAACTTATTTAAATGGTTTTTATAGTGAAATTGTCTAGTTTTTTTTAACTTGGAATTTTTTTATGGTTTTTATAGTGAAATTGTTGAGTTTTTCTAACTTGGAACTTATTTAAATGGATTCTACAATGAAATTGTTGAGTTTTTAAACTTGGAACTTTATTTTATGGTATTTAGAGTGAAATTGAAGAGTTTATTAACTTGGAAATGTTTTATGGTTTTTATAGTGAATTTGTTGAGTTTTTTAAATTGGAAATGTTTGATGGTTTTTATAGTGAATTTGTTGAGTTTTTTAACTTGGAAAGTTTTTTATGGATTTGTGAAATTATTGAGTTTTTTTAACTTGGAACTTTTTTTTATGGTTTTTATAGTGAAATTGTTGTGTTTTCTAATTTGGAACTGATTTAAATGGTTTTTATAGTTAAATATTTGAGTTTTTTTTTCACTTGGAACTTTTTTTTTATGGTTTTTATAGTGAAATTATTGAGTTTTTTTAAATTGGAACTTTTTTTTTATGATTTTTATTGTGAAATTGTTGAGTTTTTTTAAATTGGAACTTATATAAATGGTTTTAATAGTGAAATTGTTGAGTTTTTTTAACTTTGATCTTTTTTATGGTTTTTATAGTGAATTTGATGAGTTTTTTAACTTGGAACTTTATTTTATGGTATTTATAGTAAAATTGTAGAGTTTTTTAGCTTGGAAATATTTTATGGTTTTTATAGTGAATTTGTTGAGTTTTTTGACTTGGAGATTTTATATGGATTAGTGAAATTGTTGAGTTTTTTTAACTTGAAACTTATTTAAATGGTTTTTAGAGTGAAATTGTTGTGTTTTTTTAACTTGGAACTTTATTTTATGGTATTTATAGTGAAATTGAAGAGTTTTTTAACTTGGAAATATTTTATGGTTTTTATAGTGAATTTGTTGTGTTTTTTAACTCAGAGATTTTTTTTTTGGATATTATAGTGAAAATGTTGAGGTTTTTTAACTTGGAACTTTTTTTTATGGTTTTTATAGTGAAATTGTTGAGTTTTCTAACCTGGAACTTATTTAAATGGTTTTTACAGTGAAATTGTCGAGTTTATTTAACTTGGAACTTATTTAAATGGTTTTTATAGTGAAATTGTCTAGTTTTTTTTAACTTGGAATTTTTTTATGGTTTTTATAGTGAAATTGTTGAGTTTTTCTAACTTGGAACTTATTTAAAAGGATTCTACAATGAAATTGTTGAGTTTTTTAACTTGGAACTTTATTTTATGGTATTTAGAGTGAAATTGAAGAGTTTATTAACTTGGAAATGTTTTATGGTTTTTATAGTGAATTTGTTGAGTTTTTTAAATTGGAAATGTTTTATGGTTTTTATAGTGAATTTGTTGAGTTTTTTAACTTGGAAAGTTTTTTATGGATTTGTGAAATTATTGAGTTTTTTTAACTTGGAACTTTTTTTATGGTTTTTATAGTGAAATTGTTGTGTTTTCTAATTTGGAACTGATTTAAATGGTTTTTATAGTTAAATATTTGAGTTTTTTTTCACTTGGAACTTTTTTTAATGGTTTTTATAGTGAAATTGTTGAGTTTTTTTAACTTGGAAATTTTTTTTTAATGATATTTATTGTGAAATTGTTGAGTTTTTTTAACTTGGAACTTATTTAAATGGGTTTAATAGTGAAATTGTTGAGTTTTTTTAACTTGGATCTTTTTTATGGTTTTTATAGTGAATTTGTTGAGTTTTTTAACTTGGAACTTTATTTTATGGTATTTATAGTAAAATTGTAGAGTTTTTTAGCTTGGAAATATTTTATGGTTTTTATAGTGAATTTGTTGAGTTTTTTGACTTGGAGATTTTTTATGGATTAGTGAAATTGTTGAGTTTTTTTTAACTTGGAACTTATTTTAATGGTTTTTAGAGTGAAATTGTTGTGTTTTTTAACTTGGAACTTTATTTTATGGTATTTATAGTGAAATTGAAGAGTTTTTTAACTTGGAAATATTTTATGGTTTTTATAGTGAATTTGTTGTGTTTTTTAACTTGGAAATTTTTTATGGATTTGTGAAATTATTGAGTTTTTTTAACTTGGATCTTTTTTTTATGGTTTTTATAGTGAAATTGTTGTGTTTTTTAACTCAGAGATTTTTTTTTGATATTATAGTGAAAATGTTGAGGTTTTTTAACTTGGAACTTTTTTTATGGTTTTTATAGTGAAATTGTTGAGTTTTCTAACCTGGAACTTATTTAAATGGTTTTTACAGTGAAATTGTCGAGTTTATTTAACTTGGAACTTATTTAAATGGTTTTTAGAGTGAAATTGTTGAGTTTTTTTTAACTTGGAACTTTTTTTTATGGTTTTTATAGTGAAATTGTTGAGTTTTTCTAACTTGGAACTTATTTAAATGGATTCTACAATGAAATTGTTGAGTTTTTAAACTTGGAACTTTATTTTATGGTATTTAGAGTGAAATTGAAGAGTTTATTAACTTGGAAATGTTTTATGGTTTTTATAGTGAATTTGTTGAGTTTTTTAAATTGGAAATGTTTTATGGTTTTTATAGTGAATTTGTTGAGTTTTTTAACTTGGAAATTTTTTATGGATTTGTGAAATTATTGAGTTTTTTTAACTTGGAACTTTTTTTTATGGTTTTTATAGTGAAATTGTTGTGTTTTCTAATTTGGAACTGATTTAAATGGTTTTTATAGTTAAATATTTGATTTTTTTTTTCACTTGGAACTTTTTTTTTATGGTTTTTATAGTGAAATTGTTGAGTTTTTTTAAATTGGAACTTTTTTTTAATGATTTTTATTGTGAAATTGTTGAGTTTTTTTAAATTGGAACTTATATAAATGGTTTTAATAGTGAAATTGTTGAGTTTTTTTAACTTTGATCTTTTTTATGGTTTTTATAGTGAATTTGATGAGTTTTTTTAACTTGGAACTTTATTTTATGGTATTTATAGTAAAATTGTAGAGTTTTTTAGCTTGGAAATATTTTATGGTTTTTATAGTGAATTTGTTGAGTTTTTTGACTTGGAGATTTTATATGGATTAGTGAAATTGTTGAGTTTTTTTAACTTGAAACTTATTTAAATGGTTTTTAGAGTGAAATTGTTGTGTTTTTTAACTTGGAACTTTATTTTATGGTATTTATAGTGAAATTGAAGAGTTTTTTAACTTGGAAATATTTTATGGTTTTTATAGTGAATTTGTTGTGTTTTTTAACTCAGAGATTTTTTTTTGGATATTATAGTGAAAATGTTGAGGTTTTTTAACTTGGAACTTTTTTTATGGTTTTTATAGTGAAATTGTTGAGTTTTCTAACTTGGAACTTATTTAAATGGTTTTTACAGTGAAATTGTCGAGTTTATTTAACTTGGAACTTATTTAAATGGTTTTTATAGTGAAATTGTCTAGTTTTTTTTAACTTGGAATTTTTTTATGGTTTTTATAGTGAAATTGTTGAGTTTTTCTAACTTGGAACTTATTTAAATGGATTCTACAATGAAATTGTTGAGTTTTTAAACATGGAACTTTATTTTATGGTATTTAGAGTGAAATTGAAGAGTTTATTAACTTGGAAATGTTTTATGGTTTTTATAGTGAATTTGTTGAGTTTTTTAAATTGGAAATGTTTTATGGTTTTTATAGTGAATTTGTTGAGTTTTTTAACTTGGAAAGTTTTTTATGGATTTGTGAAATTATTGAGTTTTTTTATCTTGGAACTTTTTTTTATGGTTTTTATAGTGAAATTGTTGTGTTTTCTAATTTGGAACTGATTTAAATGGTTTTTATAGTTAAATATTTGAGTTTTTTTTTCACTTGGAACTTTTTTTTTATGGTTTTTATAGTGAAATTGTTGAGTTTTTTTAAATTGGAACTTTTTTTTTATGATTTTTATTGTGAAATTGTTGAGTTTTTTTAAATTGGAACTTATATAAATGGTTTTAATAGTGAAATTGTTGAGTTTTTTTAACTTTGATCTTTTTTATGGTTTTTATAGTGAATTTGATGAGTTTTTTAACTTGGAACTTTATTTTATGGTATTTATAGTAAAATTGTAGAGTTTTTTAGCTTGGAAATATTTTATGGTTTTTATAGTGAATTTGTTGAGTTTTTTGACTTGGAGATTTTATATGGATTAGTGAAATTGTTGAGTTTTTTTAACTTGAAACTTATTTAAATGGTTTTTAGAGTGAAATTGTTGTGTTTTTTTAACTTGGAACTTTATTTTATGGTATTTATAGTGAAATTGAAGAGTTTTTTAACTTGGAAATATTTTATGGTTTTTATAGTGAATTTGTTGTGTTTTTTAACTCAGAGATTTTTTTTTTGGATATTATAGTGAAAATGTTGAGGTTTTTTAACTTGGAACTTTTTTTTATGGTTTTTATAGTGAAATTGTTGAGTTTTCTAACCTGGAACTTATTTAAATGGTTTTTACAGTGAAATTGTCGAGTTTATTTAACTTGGAACTTATTTAAATGGTTTTTATAGTGAAATTGTCTAGTTTTTTTTAACTTGGAATTTTTTTATGGTTTTTATAGTGAAATTGTTGAGTTTTTCTAACTTGGAACTTATTTAAAAGGATTCTACAATGAAATTGTTGAGTTTTTTAACTTGGAACTTTATTTTATGGTATTTAGAGTGAAATTGAAGAGTTTATTAACTTGGAAATGTTTTATGGTTTTTATAGTGAATTTGTTGAGTTTTTTAAATTGGAAATGTTTTATGGTTTTTATAGTGAATTTGTTGAGTTTTTTAACTTGGAAAGTTTTTTATGGATTTGTGAAATTATTGAGTTTTTTTAACTTGGAACTTTTTTTATGGTTTTTATAGTGAAATTGTTGTGTTTTCTAATTTGGAACTGATTTAAATGGTTTTTATAGTTAAATATTTGAGTTTTTTTTTCACTTGGAACTTTTTTTTATGGTTTTTATAGTGAAATTGTTGAGTTTTTTTAACTTGGAACTTTTTTTTTAATGATATTTATTGTGAAATTGTTGAGTTTTTTTAACTTGGAACTTATTTAAATGGGTTTAATAGTGAAATTGTTGAGTTTTTTTAACTTGGATCTTTTTTATGGTTTTTATAGTGAATTTGTTGAGTTTTTTAACTTGGAACTTTATTTTATGGTATTTATAGTAAAATTGTAGAGTTTTTTAGCTTGGAAATATTTTATGGTTTTTATAGTGAATTTGTTGAGTTTTTTGACTTGGAGATTTTTTATGGATTAGTGAAATTGTTGAGTTTTTTTTAACTTGGAACTTATTTTAATGGTTTTTAGAGTGAAATTGTTGTGTTTTTTAACTTGGAACTTTATTTTATGGTATTTATAGTGAAATTGAAGAGTTTTTTAACTTGGAAATATTTTATGGTTTTTATAGTGAATTTGTTGTGTTTTTTAACTTGGAAATTTTTTATGGATTTGTGAAATTATTGAGTTTTTTTAACTTGGATCTTTTTTTTATGGTTTTTATAGTGAAATTGTTGTGTTTTTTAACTCAGAGATTTTTTTTTGATATTATAGTGAAAATGTTGAGGTTTTTTAACTTGGAACTTTTTTTATGGTTTTTATAGTGAAATTGTTGAGTTTTCTAACCTGGAACTTATTTAAATGGTTTTTACAGTGAAATTGTCGAGTTTATTTAACTTGGAACTTATTTAAATGGTTTTTAGAGTGAAATTGTTGAGTTTTTTTTAACTTGGAACTTTTTTTTATGGTTTTTATAGTGAAATTGTTGAGTTTTTCTAACTTGGAACTTATTTAAATGGATTCTACAATGAAATTGTTGAGTTTTTAAACTTGGAACTTTATTTTATGGTATTTAGAGTGAAATTGAAGAGTTTATTAACTTGGAAATGTTTTATGGTTTTTATAGTGAATTTGTTGAGTTTTTTAAATTGGAAATGTTTTATGGTTTTTATAGTGAATTTGTTGAGTTTTTTAACTTGGAAATTTTTTATGGATTTGTGAAATTATTGAGTTTTTTTAACTTGGAACTTTTTTTTATGGTTTTTATAGTGAAATTGTTGTGTTTTCTAATTTGGAACTGATTTAAATGGTTTTTATAGTTAAATATTTGATTTTTTTTTTCACTTGGAACTTTTTTTTTATGGTTTTTATAGTGAAATTGTTGAGTTTTTTTAAATTGGAACTTTTTTTTAATGATTTTTATTGTGAAATTGTTGAGTTTTTTTAAATTGGAACTTATATAAATGGTTTTAATAGTGAAATTGTTGAGTTTTTTTAACTTTGATCTTTTTTATGGTTTTTATAGTGAATTTGATGAGTTTTTTTAACTTGGAACTTTATTTTATGGTATTTATAGTAAAATTGTAGAGTTTTTTAGCTTGGAAATATTTTATGGTTTTTATAGTGAATTTGTTGAGTTTTTTGACTTGGAGATTTTATATGGATTAGTGAAATTGTTGAGTTTTTTTAACTTGAAACTTATTTAAATGGTTTTTAGAGTGAAATTGTTGTGTTTTTTAACTTGGAACTTTATTTTATGGTATTTATAGTGAAATTGAAGAGTTTTTTAACTTGGAAATATTTTATGGTTTTTATAGTGAATTTGTTGTGTTTTTTAACTCAGAGATTTTTTTTTGGATATTATAGTGAAAATGTTGAGGTTTTTTAACTTGGAACTTTTTTTATGGTTTTTATAGTGAAATTGTTGAGTTTTCTAACTTGGAACTTATTTAAATGGTTTTTACAGTGAAATTGTCGAGTTTATTTAACTTGGAACTTATTTAAATGGTTTTTATAGTGAAATTGTCTAGTTTTTTTTAACTTGGAATTTTTTTATGGTTTTTATAGTGAAATTGTTGAGTTTTTCTAACTTGGAACTTATTTAAATGGATTCTACAATGAAATTGTTGAGTTTTTAAACATGGAACTTTATTTTATGGTATTTAGAGTGAAATTGAAGAGTTTATTAACTTGGAAATGTTTTATGGTTTTTATAGTGAATTTGTTGAGTTTTTTAAATTGGAAATGTTTTATGGTTTTTATAGTGAATTTGTTGAGTTTTTTAACTTGGAAAGTTTTTTATGGATTTGTGAAATTATTGAGTTTTTTTAACTTGGAACTTTTTTTTATGGTTTTTATAGTGAAATTGTTGTGTTTTCTAATTTGGAACTGATTTAAATGGTTTTTATAGTTAAATATTTGAGTTTTTTTTTCACTTGGAACTTTTTTTTTATGGTTTTTATAGTGAAATTGTTGAGTTTTTTTAAATTGGAACTTTTTTTTTATGATTTTTATTGTGAAATTGTTGAGTTTTTTTAAATTGGAACTTATATAAATGGTTTTAATAGTGAAATTGTTGAGTTTTTTTAACTTTGATCTTTTTTATGGTTTTTATAGTGAATTTGATGAGTTTTTTAACTTGGAACTTTATTTTATGGTATTTATAGTAAAATTGTAGAGTTTTTTAGCTTGGAAATATTTTATGGTTTTTATAGTGAATTTGTTGAGTTTTTTGACTTGGAGATTTTATATGGATTAGTGAAATTGTTGAGTTTTTTTAACTTGAAACTTATTTAAATGGTTTTTAGAGTGAAATTGTTGTGTTTTTTTAACTTGGAACTTTATTTTATGGTATTTATAGTGAAATTGAAGAGTTTTTTAACTTGGAAATATTTTATGGTTTTTATAGTGAATTTGTTGTGTTTTTTAACTCAGAGATTTTTTTTTTGGATATTATAGTGAAAATGTTGAGGTTTTTTAACTTGGAACTTTTTTTTATGGTTTTTATAGTGAAATTGTTGAGTTTTCTAACCTGGAACTTATTTAAATGGTTTTTACAGTGAAATTGTCGAGTTTATTTAACTTGGAACTTATTTAAATGGTTTTTATAGTGAAATTGTCTAGTTTTTTTTAACTTGGAATTTTTTTATGGTTTTTATAGTGAAATTGTTGAGTTTTTCTAACTTGGAACTTATTTAAAAGGATTCTACAATGAAATTGTTGAGTTTTTTAACTTGGAACTTTATTTTATGGTATTTAGAGTGAAATTGAAGAGTTTATTAACTTGGAAATGTTTTATGGTTTTTATAGTGAATTTGTTGAGTTTTTTAAATTGGAAATGTTTTATGGTTTTTATAGTGAATTTGTTGAGTTTTTTAACTTGGAAAGTTTTTTATGGATTTGTGAAATTATTGAGTTTTTTTAACTTGGAACTTTTTTTATGGTTTTTATAGTGAAATTGTTGTGTTTTCTAATTTGGAACTGATTTAAATGGTTTTTATAGTTAAATATTTGAGTTTTTTTTTCACTTGGAACTTTTTTTTATGGTTTTTATAGTGAAATTGTTGAGTTTTTTTAACTTGGAACTTTTTTTTTAATGATATTTATTGTGAAATTGTTGAGTTTTTTTAACTTGGAACTTATTTAAATGGGTTTAATAGTGAAATTGTTGAGTTTTTTTAACTTGGATCTTTTTTATGGTTTTTATAGTGAATTTGTTGAGTTTTTTAACTTGGAACTTTATTTTATGGTATTTATAGTAAAATTGTAGAGTTTTTTAGCTTGGAAATATTTTATGGTTTTTATAGTGAATTTGTTGAGTTTTTTGACTTGGAGATTTTTTATGGATTAGTGAAATTGTTGAGTTTTTTTTAACTTGGAACTTATTTTAATGGTTTTTAGAGTGAAATTGTTGTGTTTTTTAACTTGGAACTTTATTTTATGGTATTTATAGTGAAATTGAAGAGTTTTTTAACTTGGAAATATTTTATGGTTTTTATAGTGAATTTGTTGTGTTTTTTAACTTGGAAATTTTTTATGGATTTGTGAAATTATTGAGTTTTTTTAACTTGGATCTTTTTTTTATGGTTTTTATAGTGAAATTGTTGTGTTTTTTAACTCAGAGATTTTTTTTTGATATTATAGTGAAAATGTTGAGGTTTTTTAACTTGGAACTTTTTTTATGGTTTTTATAGTGAAATTGTTGAGTTTTCTAACCTGGAACTTATTTAAATGGTTTTTACAGTGAAATTGTCGAGTTTATTTAACTTGGAACTTATTTAAATGGTTTTTAGAGTGAAATTGTTGAGTTTTTTTTAACTTGGAACTTTTTTTTATGGTTTTTATAGTGAAATTGTTGAGTTTTTCTAACTTGGAACTTATTTAAATGGATTCTACAATGAAATTGTTGAGTTTTTAAACTTGGAACTTTATTTTATGGTATTTAGAGTGAAATTGAAGAGTTTATTAACTTGGAAATGTTTTATGGTTTTTATAGTGAATTTGTTGAGTTTTTTAAATTGGAAATGTTTTATGGTTTTTATAGTGAATTTGTTGAGTTTTTTAACTTGGAAATTTTTTATGGATTTGTGAAATTATTGAGTTTTTTTAACTTGGAACTTTTTTTTATGGTTTTTATAGTGAAATTGTTGTGTTTTCTAATTTGGAACTGATTTAAATGGTTTTTATAGTTAAATATTTGATTTTTTTTTTCACTTGGAACTTTTTTTTTATGGTTTTTATAGTGAAATTGTTGAGTTTTTTTAAATTGGAACTTTTTTTTAATGATTTTTATTGTGAAATTGTTGAGTTTTTTTAAATTGGAACTTATATAAATGGTTTTAATAGTGAAATTGTTGAGTTTTTTTAACTTTGATCTTTTTTATGGTTTTTATAGTGAATTTGATGAGTTTTTTTAACTTGGAACTTTATTTTATGGTATTTATAGTAAAATTGTAGAGTTTTTTAGCTTGGAAATATTTTATGGTTTTTATAGTGAATTTGTTGAGTTTTTTGACTTGGAGATTTTATATGGATTAGTGAAATTGTTGAGTTTTTTTAACTTGAAACTTATTTAAATGGTTTTTAGAGTGAAATTGTTGTGTTTTTTAACTTGGAACTTTATTTTATGGTATTTATAGTGAAATTGAAGAGTTTTTTAACTTGGAAATATTTTATGGTTTTTATAGTGAATTTGTTGTGTTTTTTAACTCAGAGATTTTTTTTTGGATATTATAGTGAAAATGTTGAGGTTTTTTAACTTGGAACTTTTTTTATGGTTTTTATAGTGAAATTGTTGAGTTTTCTAACTTGGAACTTATTTAAATGGTTTTTACAGTGAAATTGTCGAGTTTATTTAACTTGGAACTTATTTAAATGGTTTTTATAGTGAAATTGTCTAGTTTTTTTTAACTTGGAATTTTTTTATGGTTTTTATAGTGAAATTGTTGAGTTTTTCTAACTTGGAACTTATTTAAATGGATTCTACAATGAAATTGTTGAGTTTTTAAACATGGAACTTTATTTTATGGTATTTAGAGTGAAATTGAAGAGTTTATTAACTTGGAAATGTTTTATGGTTTTTATAGTGAATTTGTTGAGTTTTTTAAATTGGAAATGTTTTATGGTTTTTATAGTGAATTTGTTGAGTTTTTTAACTTGGAAAGTTTTTTATGGATTTGTGAAATTATTGAGTTTTTTTAACTTGGAACTTTTTTTTATGGTTTTTATAGTGAAATTGTTGTGTTTTCTAATTTGGAACTGATTTAAATGGTTTTTATAGTTAAATATTTGAGTTTTTTTTCACTTGGAACTTTTTTTTAATGGTTTTTATAGTGAAATTGTTGAGTTTTTTTAAATTGGAACTTTTATTTTATGATTTTTATTGTGAAATTGTTGAGTTTTTTTAAATTGGAACTTATATAAATGGTTTTAATAGTGAAATTGTTGAGTTTTTGTAACTTTGATCTTTTTTATGGTTTTTATAGTGAATTTGATGAGTTTTTTAACTTGGAACTTTATTTTATGGTATTTATAGTAAAATTGTAGAGTTTTTTAGCTTGGAAATATTTTATGGTTTTTATAGTGAATTTGTTGAGTTTTTTGACTTGGAGATTTTATATGGATTAGTGAAATTGTTGAGTTTTTTTAACTTGAAACTTATTTAAATGGTTTTTAGAGTGAAATTGTTGTGTTTTTTAACTTGGAACTTTATTTTATGGTATTTATAGTGAAATTGAAGAGTTTTTTAACTTGGAAATATTTTATGGTTTTTATAGTGAATTTGTTGTGTTTTTTAACTTGGAAATTTTTTATGGATTTGTGAAATTATTGAGTTTTTTTAACTTGGATCTTTTTTTTATGGTTTTTATAGTGAAATTGTTGTGTTTTTTAACTCAGAGATTTTTTTTGGATATTATAGTGAAAATGTTGAGGTTTTTTAACTTGGAACTTTTTTTATGGTTTTTATAGTGAAATTGTTGAGTTTTCTAACCTGGAACTTATTTAAATGGTTTTTACAGTGAAATTGTCGAGTTTATTTAACTTGGAACTTATTTAAATGGTTTTTAGAGTGAAATTGTTGAGTTTTTTTTAACTTGGAACTTTTTTTTTTATGGTTTTTATAGTGAAATTGTTGAGTTTTTCTAACTTGGAACTTATTTAAATGGATTCTACAATGAAATTGTTGAGTTTTTAAACTTGGAACTTTATTTTAGGGTATTTAGAGTGAAATTGAAGAGTTTATTAACTTGGAAATGTTTTATGGTTTTTATAGTGAATTTGTTGAGTTTTTTAAATTGGAAATGTTTTATGGTTTTTATAGTGAATTTGTTGAGTTTTTTAACTTGGAAATTTTTTATGGATTTGTGAAATTATTGAGTTTTTTTAACTTGGAACTTTTTTTTATGGTTTTTATAGTGAAATTGTTGTGTTTTCTAATTTGGAACTGATTTAAATGGTTTTTATAGTTAAATATTTGAGTTTTTTTTTCACTTGGAACTTTTTTTTTATGGTTTTTATAGTGAAATTGTTGAGTTTTTTTAAATTGGAACTTTTTTTTAATGATTTTTATTGTGAAATTGTTGAGTTTTTTTAAATTGGAACTTATATAAATGGTTTTAATAGTGAAATTGTTGAGTTTTTTTAATTTTGATCTTTTTTATGGTTTTTATAGTGAATTTGATGAGTTTTTTTAACTTGGAACTTTATTTTATGGTATTTATAGTAAAATTGTAGAGTTTTTTAGCTTGGAAATATTTTATGGTTTTTATAGTGAATTTGTTGAGTTTTTTGACTTGGAGATTTTATATGGATTAGTGAAATTGTTGAGTTTTTTTAACTTGAAACTTATTTAAATGGTTTTTAGAGTGAAATTGTTGTGTTTTTTAACTTGGAACTTTATTTTATGGTATTTATAGTGAAATTGAAGAGTTTTTTAACTTGGAAATATTTTATGGTTTTTATAGTGAATTTGTTGTGTTTTTTAACTTGGAAATTTTTTATGGATTTGTGAAATTATTGAGTTTTTTTTAACTTGGATCTTTTTTTTATGGTTTTTATAGTGAAATTGTTGTGTTTTTTAACTCAGAGATTTTTTTTGGATATTATAGTGAAAATGTTGAGGTTTTTTAACTTGGAACTTTTTTTATGGATTTTATAGTGAAATTGTTGAGTTTTCTAACCTGGAACTTATTTAAATGGTTTTTACAGTGAAATTGTCGAGTTTATTTAACTTGGAACTTATTTAAATGGTTTTTAGAGTGAAATTGTTGAGTTTTTTTTAACTTGGAACTTTTTTTTATGGTTTTTATAGTGAAATTGTTGAGTTTTTCTAACTTGGAACTTATTTAAATGGATTCTACAATGAAATTGTTGAGTTTTTAAACTTGGAACTTTATTTTATGGTATTTAGAGTGAAATTGAAGAGTTTATTAACTTGGAAATGTTTTATAGTTTTTAAGGTGAATTTGTTGAGTTTTTTAAATTGGAAATGTTTTATGGTTCTTATAGTGAATTTGTTGAGTTTTTTAACTTGGAAATTTTTTATGGATTTGTGAAATTATTGAGTTTTTTTAACTTGGAACTTTTTTTTATGGTTTTTAAAGTGAAATTGTTGTGTTTTCTAATTTGGAACTGATTTAAATGGTTTTTATAGTTAAATATTTGAGTTTTTTTTTCACTTGGAACTTTTTTTTTATGGTTTTTATAGTGAAATTGTTGAGTTTTTTTAAATTGGAACTTTTTTTTAATGATTTTTATTGTGAAATTGTTGAGTTTTTTTAAATTGGAACTTATATAAATGGTTTTAATAGTGAAATTGTTGAGTTTTTTAACTTTGATCTTTTTTATGGTTTTTATAGTGAATTTGATGAGTTTTTTTAACTTGGAACTTTATTTTATGGTATTTATAGTAAAATTGTAGAGTTTTTTAGCTTGGAAATATTTTATGGTTTTTATAGTGAATTTGTTGAGTTTTTTGACTAGGAGATTTTATATGGATTAGTGAAATTGTTGAGTTTTTTTAACTTGAAACTTATTTAAATGGTTTTTAGAGTGAAATTGTTGTGTTTTTTAACTTGGAACTTTATTTTATGGTATTTATAGTGAAATTGAAGAGTTTTTTAACTTGGAAATATTTTATGGTTTTTATAGTGAATTTGTTGTGTTTTTTAACTCAGAGATTTTTTTTTGGATATTATAGTGAAAATGTTGAGGTTTTTTAACTTGGAACTTTTTTTATGGTTTTTATAGTGAAATTGTTGAGTTTTCTAACCTGGAACTTATTTAAATGGTTTTTACAGTGAAATTGTCGAGTTTATTTAACTTGGAACTTATTTAAATGGTTTTTATAGTGAAATTGTCTAGTTTTTTTTAACTTGGAGTTTTTTTATGGTTTTTATAGTGAAATTGTTGAGTTTTTCTAACTTGGAACTTATTTAAATGGATTCTACAATGAAATTGTTGAGTTTTTTAACTTGGAACTTTATTTTATGGTATTTAGAGTGAAATTGAAGAGTTTATTAACTTGGAAATGTTTTATGGTTTTTATAGTGAATTTGTTGAGTTTTTTAAATTTGAAATGTTTTATGGTTTTTATAGTGAATTTGTTGAGTTTTTTAACTTGGAAAGTTTTTTATGGATTTGTGAAATTATTGAGTTTTTTTAACTTGGAACTTTTTTTATGGTTTTTATAGTGAAATTGTTGTGTTTTCTAATTTGGAACTGATTTAAATGGTTTTTATAGTTAAATATTTGAGTTTTTTTTCACTTGGAACTTTTTTTATGGTTTTTATAGTGAAATTGTTGAGTTTTTTTAACTTGGAACTTTTTTTTTAATGATATTTATTGTGAAATTGTTGAGTTTTTTTAACTTGGAACTTATTTAAATGGGTTTAATAGTGAAATTGTTGAGTTTTTTTAACTTGGATCTTTTTTATGGTTTTTATAGTGAATTTGTTGAGTTTTTTAACTTGGAACTTTATTTTATGGTATTTATAGTAAAATTGTAGAGTTTTTTAGCTAGGAAATATTTTATGGTTTTTATAGTGAATTTGTTGAGTTTTTTGACTTGGAGATTTTTTATGGATTAGTGAAATTGTTGAGTTTTTTTTAACTTGGAACTTATTTTAATGGTTTTTAGAGTGAAATTTTTGTGTTTTTTAACTTGGAACTTTATTTTATGGTATTTATAGTGAAATTGAAGAGTTTTTTAACTTGGAAATATTTTATGGTTTTTATAGTGAATTTGTTGTGTTTTTTAACTTGGATATTTTTTATGGATTTGTGAAATTATTGAGTTTTTTTAACTTGGATCTTTTTTTTATGGTTTTTATAGTGAAATTGTTGTGTTTTTTAACTCACAGATTTTTTTTGGATATTATAGTGAAAATGTTGAGGTTTTTTAACTTGGAACTTTTTTTATGGTTTTTATAGTGAAATTGTTGAGTTTTCTAACCTGGAACTTATTTAAATGGTTTTTACAGTGAAATTGTCGAGTTTATTTAACTTGGAACTTATTTAAATGGTTTTTAGAGTGAAATTGTTGAGTTTTTTTTAACTTGGAACTTTTTTTTATGGTTTTTATAGTGAAATTATTGAGTTTTTCTAACTTGGAACTTATTTAAATGGATTCTACAATGAAATTGTTTAGTTTTTAAACTTGGAACTTTATTTTATGGTATTTAGAGTGAAATTGAAGAGTTTATTAACTTGGAAATGTTTTATGGTTTTTATATGAATTTGTTGAGTTTTTTAAATTGGAAATGTTTTATGGTTTTTATAGTGAATTTGTTGAGTTTTTTAACTTGGAAATTTTTTATGGATTTGTGAAATTATTGAGTTTTTTTAACTTGGAACTTTTTTTATGGTTTTTATAGTGAAATTGTTGTGTTTTCTAATTTGGAACTGATTTAAATGGTTTTTATAGTTAAATATTTGAGTTTTTTTTTCACTTGGAACTTTTTTTTTATGGTTTTTTTAGTGAAATTGTTGAGTTTTTTTAAATTGGAACTTTTTCTTTATGATTTTTATTGTGAAATTGTTGAGTTTTTTTAAATTGGAACTTATATAAATGGTTTTAATAGTGAAATTGTTGAGTTTTTTTAACTTGGATCTTTTTTATGATTTTTATAGTGAATTTGATGAGTTTTTTTAACTTGGAACTTTATTTTATGGTATTTATAGTAAAATTGTAGAGTTTTTGAGCTTGGAAATATTTTATGGTTTTTATAGTGAATTTGTTGAGTTTTTTGACTTGGAGATTTTATATGGATTAGTGAAATTGTTATGTTTTTTTAACTTGGAACTTATTTAAATGGTTTTTAGAGTTAAATTGTTTTGTTTTTTAACTTGGAACTTTATTTTATGGTATTTATAGTGAAATTGAAGAGTTTTTTAACTTGGAAATATTTTATGGTTTTTATAGTGAATTTGTTGTGTTTTTTAACTCAGAGATTTTTTTTTGGATATTATAGTGAAAATGTTGAGGTTTTTTAACTTGGAACTTTTTTTATGGTTTTTATAGTGAAATTGTTGAGTTTTCTAACCTGGAACTTATTAAATGGTTTTTACAGTGAAATTGTCGAGTTTATTTAACTTGGAACTTATTTAAATGGTTTTTAGAGTGAAATTGTTGAGTTTTTTTTAACTTGGAATTTTTTTATGGTTTTTATAGTGAAATTGTTGAGTTTTTCTAACTTGGAACTTATTTAAATGGATTCTACAATGAAATTGTTGAGTTTTTAAACTTGGAACTTTATTTTATGGTATTTAGAGTGAAATTGCAGAGTTTATTAACTTGGAAATGTTTTATGGTTTTTATAGTGAATTTGTTGACTTTTTTAAATTGGAAATGTTTTATGGTTTTTATAGTGAATTTGTTGAGTTTTTAACTTGGAAATTTTTTATGGATTTGTGAAAATATTTAGTTTTTTTAACTTGGAACTTTTTTTATGGTTTTTATAGTGAAATTGTTGTGTTTTCTAATTTGGAACTGGTTTAAATGGTTTTTATAGTTAAATATTTGAGTTTTTTTTCACATGGAACTTTTTTTTATGGTTTTTATAGTGAAATTGTTGAGTTTTTTTAACTTGGAACTTTTTTTTTAATGATATTTATTGTGAAATTGTTGAGTTTTTTTAACTTGGAACTTATTTAAATGGGTTTAATAGTGAAATTGTTGAGTTTTTTTAACTTGGATCTTTTTTATGGTTTTTATAGTGAATTTGTTGAGTTTTTTAACTTGGAACTTTATTTTATGGTATTTATAGTAAAATTGTAGAGTTTTTTAGCTTGGAAATATTTTATGGTTTTTATAGTGAATTTGTTGAGTTTTTTGACTTGGAGATTTTTTATGGATTAGTGAAATTGTTGAGTTTTTTTTTAACTTGGAACTTATTTTAATGGTTTTTAGAGTGAAATTGTTGTGTTTTTTAACTTGGAACTTTATTTTATGGTATTTATAGTGAAATTGAAGAGTTTTTTAACTTGGAAATATTTTATGGTTTTTATAGTGAATTTGTTGTGTTTTTTAACTTGGAAATTTTTTATGGATTTGTGAAATTATTGAGTTTTTTTAACTTGGATCTTTTTTTTTTATGGTTTTTATAGTGAAATTGTTGTGTTTTTTAACTTAGAGATTTTTTTTGGATATCATAGTGAAAATGTTGAGGTTTTTTAACTTGGAACTTTTTTTATGGTTTTTATAGTGAAATTGTTGAGTTTTCTAACCTGGAACTTATTTAAATGGTTTTTACAGTGAAATTGTCGAGTTTATTTAACTTGGAACTTATTTAAATGGTTTTTAGAGTGAAATTGTTGAGTTTTTTTTAACTTGGAACTTTTTTTTATGGTTTTTATAGTGAAATTATTGAGTTTTTCTAACTTGGAACTTATTTAAATGGATTCTACAATGAAATTGTTGAGTTTTTAAACTTGGAAATTTATTTTATGGTATTTAGAGTGAAATTGAAGAGTTTATTAACTTGGAAATGTTTTATGGTTTTTATAGTGAATTTGTTGAGTTTTTTAAATTGGAAATGTTTTATGGTTTTTATAGTGAATTTGTTGAGTTTTTTAACTTGGAAATTTTTTATGGATTTGTGAAATTATTGAGTTTTTTTAACTTGGAACTTTTTTTATGGTTTTTATAGTGAAATTGTTGTGTTTTCTAATTTGGAACTGATTTAAATGGTTTTTATAGTTAAATATTTGAGTTTTTTTTTCACTTTGAACTTTTTTTTTTATGGTTTTTATAGTGAAATTGTTGAGTTTTTTTAAATTGGAACTTTTTCTTTATGATTTTTATTGTGAAATTGTTGAGTTTTTATAAATTGGAACTTATATAAATGGTTTTAATAGTGAAATTGTTGAGTTTTTTTAACTTGGATCTTTTTTATGATTTTTATAGTGAATTTGATGAGTTTTTTTAACTTGGAACTTTATTTTATGGTATTTATAGTAAAATTGTAGAGTTTTTGAGCTTGGAAATATTTTATGGTTTTTATAGTGAATTTGTTGAGTTTTTTGACTTGGAGATTTTATATGGATTAGTGAAATTGTTATGTTTTTTTAACTTGGAACTTATTTAAATGGTTTTTAGAGTGAAATTGTTGTGTTTTTTAACTTGGAACTTTATTTTATGGTATTTATAGTGAAATTGAAGAGTTTTTTAACTTGGAAATATTTTATGGTTTTTATAGTGAATTTGTTGTGTTTTTTAACTCAGAGATTTTTTTTTGGATATTATAGTGAAAATGTTGAGGTTTTTTAACTTGGAACTTTTTTTATGGTTTTTATAGTGAAATTGTTGAGTTTTCTAACCTGGAACTTATTAAATGGTTTTTACAGTGAAATTGTCGAGTTTATTTAACTTGGAACTTATTTAAATGGTTTTTAGAGTGAAATTGTTGAGTTTTTTTTAACTTGGAATTTTTTTATGGTTTTTATAGTGAAATTGTTGAGTTTTTCTAACTTGGAACTTATTTAAATGGATTCTACAATGAAATTGTTGAGTTTTTAAACTTGGAACTTTATTTTATGGTATTTAGAGTTTTGAAGAGTTTATTAACTTGGAAATGTTTTATGGTTTTTATAGTGAATTTGTTGACTTTTTTAAATTGGAAATGTTTTATGGTTTTTATAGTGAATTTGTTGAGTTTTTAACTTGGAAATTTTTTATGGATTTGTGAAAATATTGAGTTTTTTTAAATTGGAACTTTTTTTATGGTTTTTATAGTGAAATTGTTGTGTTTTCTAATTTCGAACTGGTTTAAATGGTTTTTATAGTTAAATATTTGAGTTTTTTTTCACTTGGAACTTTTTTTTATGGTTTTTATAGTGAAATTGTTGAGTTTTTTTAACTTGGAACTTTTTTTTAATGATATTTATTGTGAAATTGTTGAGTTTTTTTTTAACTTGGAACTTATTTAAATGGGTTTAATAGTGAAATTGTTGAGTTTTTTTAACTTGGATCTTTTTTATGGTTTTTATAGTGAATTTGTTGAGTTTTTTAACTTGGAACTTTATTTTATGGTATTTATAGTAAAATTGTAGAGTTTTTTAGCTTGAAAATATTTTATGGTTTTTATAGTGAATTTGTTGAGTATTTTGACTTGGAGATTTTTTATGGATTAGTGAAATTGTTGAGTTTTTTTAACTTGGAACTTATTTTAATGGTTTTTAGAGTGAAATTGTTGTGTTTTTTAACTTGGAACTTTATTTTATGGTATTTATAGTGAAATTGAAGAGTTTTTTAACTTGGAAATATTTTATGGTTTTTATAGTGAATTTGTTGTGTTTTTTAACTTGGAAATTTTTTATGGATTTGTGAAATTATTGAGTTTTTTTAACTTGGATCTTTTTTTTTATGGTTTTTATAGTGAAATTGTTGTGTTTTTAAACTCAGAGATTTATTTTGGATATTATAGTGAAAATGTTGAGGTTTTTTAACTTGGAACTTTTTTTTATGGTTTTTATAGTGAAATTGTTGAGTTTTCTAACCTGGAACTTATTTAAATGGTTTTTACAGTGAAATTGTCGAGTTTATTTAACTTGGAACTTATTTAAATGGTTTTTAGAGTGAAATTGTTGAGTTTTTTTTAACTTGGAACTTTTTTTTATGGTTTTTATAGTGAAATTGTTGAGTTTTTCTAACTTGGAACTTATTTAAATGGATTCTACAATGAAATTGTTTAGTTTTTAAACTTGGAACTTTATTTTATGGTATTTAGAGTGAAATTGAAGAGTTTATTAACTTGGAAATGTTTTATGGTTTTTATAGTGAATTTGTTGAGTTTTTTAAATTGGAAATGTTTTATGGTTTTTATAGTGAATTTGTTGAGTTTTTTAACTTGGAAATTTTTTATGGATTTGTGAAATTATTGAGTTTTTTTAACTTGTAACTTTTTTTTTATGGTTTTTATAGTGAAATTGTTGTGTTTTCTAATTTGGAACTGATTTAAATGGTTTTTATAGTTAAATATTTGAGTTTTTTTTTCACTTGGAACTTTTTTTTTATGGTTTTTATAGTGAAATTGTTGAGTTTTTTTAAATTGGAACTTTTTTTTTATGATTTTTATTGTGTAATTGTTGAGTTTTTTACAATTGGAACTTATATAAATGGTTTTAATAGTGAAATTGTTGAGTTTTTTTAACTTGGATCTTTTTTATGGTTTTTATAGTGAATTTGATGAGTTTTTTAACTTGGAACTTTATTTTATGGTATTTATAGTAAAATTGTAGAGTTTTTGAGCTTGGAAATATTTTATGGTTTTTATAGTGAATTTGTTGAGTTTTTTGACTTGGAGATTTTATATGGATTAGTGAAATTGTTGTGTTTTTTTAACTTGGAACTTATTTAAATGGTTTTTAGAGTGAAATTGTTGTGTTTTTTAACTTGGAACTTTATTTTATGGTATTTATAGTGAAATTGAAGAGTTTTTTAACTTGGAAATATTTTATGGTTTTTATAGTGAATTTGTTGTGTTTTTTAACTCAGAGATTTTTTTTTGGATATTATAGTGAAAATGTTGAGGTTTTTTAACGTGGAACTTTTTTTATGGTTTTTATAGTGAAATTGTTGAGTTTTCTAACCTGGAACTTATTTAAATGGTTTTTACAGTGAAATTGTCGAGTTTATTTAACTTGGAACTTATTTAAATGGTTTTTAGAGTGAAATTGTTGAGTTTTTTTTAACTTGGAATTTTTTTATGGTTTTTATAGTGAAATTGTTGAGTTTTTCTAACTTGGAACTTATTTAAATGGATTCTACAATGAAATTGTTGAGTTTTTAAACTTGGAACTTTATTTTATGGTATTTAGAGTGAAATTGAAGAGTTTATTAACTTGGAAATGTTTTATGGTTTTTATAGTGAATTTGTTGAGTTTTTTAAATTGGAAATGTTTTATGGTTTTTATAGTGAATTTGTTGAGTTTTTTAACTTGGAATGTTTTTTATGGATTTGTGAAATTATTGAGTTTTTTTAACTAGGAACTTTTTTTATGGTTTTTATAGTGAAATTGTTGTGTTTTCTAATTTGGAACTGATTTAAATGGTTTTTATAGTTAAATATTTGAGTTTTTTTCACTTGGAACTTTTTTTTATGGTTTTTATAGTGAAATTGTTGAGTTTTTTTAACTTGGAACTTTTTTTTTTATGATATTTATTGTGAAATTGTTGAGTTTTTTTAACTTGGAACTTATTTAAATGGGTTTGATAGTGAAATTGTTGATATTTTTTAACTTGGATCTTTTTTATGGTTTTTATAGTGAATTTGTTGAGTTTTTTAACTTGGAACTTTATTTTATGGTATTTATAGTAAAATTGTAGAGTTTTTTAGCTTGGAAATATTTTATGGTTTTTATAGTGAATTTGTTGAGTTTTTTGACTTGGAGATTTTTTATGGATTAGTGAAATTGTTGAGTTTTTTTAACTTGGAACTTATTTTAATGGTTTTTAGAGTGAAATTGTTGTGTTTTTTAACTTGGAACTTTATTTTATGGTATTTATAGTGAAATTGAAGAGTTTTTTAACTTGGAAATATTTTATGGTTTTTATAGTGAATTTGTTGTGTTTTTTAACTTGGAAATTTTTTATGGATTTGTGAAATTATTGAGTTTTTTTAACTTGGATCTTTTTTTTATGGTTTTTATAGTGAAATTGTTGTGTTTTTTAACTCAGAGATTTATTTTGGATATTATAGTGAAAATGTTGAGGTTTTTTAACTTGGAACTTTTTTTTATAGTTTTTATAGTGAAATTGTTGAGTTTTCTAACCTGGAACTTATTTAAATGGTTTTTACAGTGAAATTGTCGAGTTTATTTAACTTGGAACTTATTTAAATGGTTTTTAGAGTGAAATTGTTGAGTTTTTTTTAACTTGGAACTTTTTTTTATGGTTTTTATAGTGAAATTGTTGAGTTTTTCTAACTTGGAACTTATTTAAATGGATTCTACAATGAAATTGTTTAGTTTTTAAACTTGGAACTTTATTTTATGGTATTTAGAGTGAAATTGAAGAGTTTATTAACTTGGAAATGTTTTATGGTTTTTATAGTGAATTTGTTGAGTTTTTTAAATTGGAAATGTTTTATGGTTTTTATAGTGAATTTGTTGAGTTTTTTAACTTGGAAATTTTTTATGGATTTTTGAAATTATTGAGTTTTTTTAACTTGGAACTTTTTTTTTATGGTTTTTATAGTGAAATTGTTGTGTTTTCTAATTTGGAACTGATTTAAATGGTTTTTATAGTTAAATATCTGAGTTTTTTTTTCACTTGGAACTTTTTTTTTATGGTTTTTATAGTGAAATTGTTGAGTTTTTTTAAATTGGAACTTTTTTTTTATGATTTTTATTGTGTAATTGTTGAGTTTTTTACAATTGGAACTTATATAAATGGTTTTAATAGTGAAATTGTTGAGTTTTTTTAACTTGGATCTTTTTTATGGTTTTTATAGTGAATTTGATTAGTTTTTTAACTTGGAACTTTATTTTATGATATTTATAGTAAAATTGTAGAGTTTTTGAGCTTGGAAATATTTTATGGTTTTTATAGTGAATTTGTTGAGTTTTTTGACTTGGAGATTTTATATGGATTAGTGAAATTGTTGAGTTTTTTTAACTTGAAACTTATTTAAATGGTTTTTAGAGTGAAATTGTTGTGTTTTTTAACTTGGAACTTTATTTTATGGTATATATCGTGAAATTGAAGAGTTTTTTAACTTGGAAATATTTTATGTTTTTTATAGTGAATTTGTTGTGTTTTTTAACTTGGAACTTTATTTTATGGTATATATCGTGAAATTGAAGAGTTTTTTAACTTGGAAATATTTTATGTTTTTTATAGTGAATTTGTTGTCTTTTTTAACTCAGAGATTTTTTTTGGATATTATAGTGAAAATGTTGAGGTTTTTTAACTTGGAAATTTTTTTATGGTTTTTATAGTGAAATTGTTGAGTTTTCTAACCTGGAACTTATTTAAATGGTTTTTACAGTGAAATTGTAGAGTTTATTTAACTTGGAACTTATTTAAATGGTTTTTAGAGTGAAATTGTTGAGTTTTTTTTAACTTGGAATTTTTTTTATGGTTTTTATAGTGAAATTGTTGAGTTTTTTTAACTTGAAACTTTTTTTTTATGATATTTATTGTGAAATTGTTGAGTTTTTAACTTGGAACTTATTTAAATGGGTTTAATAGTGAAATTGTTGAGTTTTTTTAACTTGGATCTTTTTTATGGTTTTTATAGTGAATTTGTTGAGTTTTTTAACTTGGAACTTTATTTTATGGTATTTATAGTAAAATTGTAGAGTTTTTTAGCTTGGAAATATTTTATGATTTTTATAGTGAATTTGTTGAGTTTTTTGACTTGGAGATTTTTTATGGATTTTATAGTGAATTTGTTGAGTTTTTTAACTTGGAAATTTTTTTATGGATTTTTGAAATTATTGAGTTTTTTTAACTTGGAACTTTTTTTATGGTTTTTATAGTGAAATTGTTGTGTTTTCTAATTTGGAACTGATTTAAATGGTTTTTATATTTAAATATCTGAGTTTTTTTTTCACTTGGAACTTTTTTTTATGGATTTTATAGTGAAATTGTTGAGTTTTTTATTTAAATTGGAACTTTTTTTAATGATTTTTATTGTGAAATTGTTGAGTTTTTTTAAATTGGAATTTATATAAATGGTTTTAATAGTGAAATTGTTGAGTTTTTTTAACTTGGATCTTTTTTATGGTTTTTATAGTGAATTTGATGAGTTTTTTAACTTGGAACTTTATTTTATGATATTTATAGTAAAATTGTAGAGTTTTTTAGCTTGGAAATATTTCATGGTTTTTATAGTGAATTTGTTGAGTTTTTTGACTTGGAGATTTTATATGGATTAGTGAAATTGTTGAGTTTTTTTAACTTGGAACTTATTTAAATGGTTTTTAGAGTGAAATTGTTGTGTTTTTTAACTTGGAACTTTATTTTATGGTATATATCGTGAAATTGAAGAGTTTTTTAACTTGGAAATATTTTATGGTTTTTATAGTGAATTTGTTGTCTTTTTTAACTCAGAGATTTTTTTTGGATATTATAGTGAAAATGTTGAGGTTTTTTAACTTAGAACTTTTTTTATGGTTTTTATAGTGAAATTGTTGAGTTTTCTAACCTGGAACTTATTTAAATGGTTTTTACAGTGAAATTGTAGAGTTTATTTAACTTGGAACTTATTTAAATGGTTTTTAGAGTGAAATTGTTGAGTTTTTTTTAACTTGGAATTTTTTTTATGGTTTTTATAGTGAAATTGTTGAGTTTTTCTAACTTGGAACTTATTTAAATGGATTCTACAATGAAATTGTTGAGTTTTTTAACTTGGAACTTTATTTTATGGTATTTAGAGTGAAATTTAAGAGTTTATTAACTTGGAAATGTTTTACGGTTTTTATAGTGAATTTGTTGAGTTTTTTAAATTGGAAATGTTTTATGGTTTTTATAGTGAATTTGTTGAGTTTTTTAACTTGGAAATTTTTTATGGATTTGTGAAATTATTGAGTTTTTTTAACTTGGAACTTTTTTTATGGTTTTTATAGTGAAATTGTTGTGTTTTCTAATTTGGAACTGGTTTAAATGGTTTTTATAGTTAAATATTTGAGTTTTTTTTCACTTGGAACTTTTTTTTATGGTTTTTATAGTGAAATTGTTGAGTTTTTTTAACTTGGAACTTTTTTTTTATGATATTTATTGTGAAATTGTTGAGTTTTTTTAACTTGGAACTTATTTAAATGGGTTTAATAGTGAAATTGTTGAGTTTTTTTAACTTGGATCTTTTTTATGGTTTTTATATTGAATTTGTTGAGTTTTTTAACTTGGAACTTTATTTTATGGTATTTATAGTAAAATTGTAGAGTTTTTTAGCTTGGAAATATTTTATGGTTTTTATAGTGAATTTGTTGAGTTTTTTGACTTGGAGATTTTTTATGGATTAGTGAAATTGTTGAGTTTTTTTAACTTGGAACTTATTTAAATGGTTTTTAGACTGAAATTGTTGTGTTTTTTAACTTGGAACTTTATTTTATGGTATTTATAGAGAAATTGAAGAGTTTTTTAACTTGGAAATATTTTATGGTTTTTATAGTGAAATTGTTGTGTTTTTTAACTCAGAGATTATTTTTGGAAATTATAGTGAAAATGTTGAGGTTTTTTAACTTGGAACTTTTTTTTATGGTTTTTATAGTGAAATTGTTGAGTTTTCTAACCTGGAACTTATTTAATTGGTTTTTACAGTGAAATTGTCGAGTTTATTTAACTTGGAACTTATTTAAATGGTTTTTAGAGTGAAATTGTTGAGTTTTTTTTAACTTGGAACTTTTTTTTATGGTTTTTATAGTGAAATTGTTGAGTTTTTCTAACTTGGAACTTATTTAAATGGATTCTACAATGAAATTGTTGAGTTTTTTAACTTGGAACTTTATTTTATGGTATTTAGAGTGAAATTGAAGAGTTTATTAACTTGGAAATGTTTTATGTTTTTTATTGTGAATTTGTTGAGTTTTTCTAACTTGGAACTTATTTAAATGGATTCTACAATGAAATTGTTGAGTTTTTTAACTTGGAACTTTATTTTATGGTATTTTATGGTATTAATAAACTCAACAATTTCACTATAAAAACCATATAAAAAAGTTCCAAGTTAATAAACTCAACAATTTCACAATAAAAACCATATAATAAGTTCCAAGTTAATAAACTCAACAATTTCACAATAAAACCCATAAAAAATGTTCCAAGTTAAAAAACTCAACAATTTCACTATAAAATTCATAAAAAAGTTCCAAGTTAAAAAACTCAACAATTTCCCTATAAAATTCATCAAAATGTTACAAGTTTAAAAACTCAACAATTTCACTATAAAAACCATATAAAAAAGTTCCAAGTTAAAAAAACTCAACAATTTCACTATAAAAACCATATATAAATGTTCCAAGTTAATAAACTCAACAATTTCACTATAAAAACTATATAAAAAAGTTTCAAGTTAATAAACTCAACAATTTCACTATAAAAACCATATAAAAAAGTTCCAAGTTAATAAACTCAACAATTTCACAATAAAAACCATATAATAAGTTCCAAGGTAATAAACTCAACAATTTCACTATAAAAACAATAAAAAATGTTCCAAGTTAAAAAACTCAACAATTTCACTATAAAATTCATAAAAAAGTTCCAAGTTAAAAAACTCAACAATTTCCTTATAAAATTCATCAAAACGTTCCAAGTTTAAAAACTCAACAATTTCACTATAAAAACCATATAAAAAAGTTCCAAGTTAAAAAAACTCAACAATTTCACTATAAAAACCATATATAAAAGTTCCAAGTTAATAAACTCAACAATTTCACTATAAAAACCATATAAAAAAGTTCCAAGTTAATAAACTCAACAATTTCACTATAAAATTCATAAAAAAGTTCCAAGTTAAAAAACTCAATAATTTCCCTATAAAATTCATAAAAAAGTTCCAAGTTAAAAAACTCAACAATTTCACTATAAAAACTATATAAAAAAGTTTCAAGTTAATAAACTCAACAATTTCACTTTAAAAACCATATAAAAAAGGTCCAAGTTAAGAAACTCAACAATTTCACTATAAAAAGTATATAACAAAGTTCCAAGTTAATAAACTCAACAATTTCACTATAAAAACTATATAAAAAAGTTTCAAGTTAATAAACTCAACAATTTCACTATAAAAACCATATAAAAAAGTTCCAAGTTAATAAACTCAACAATTTCACAATAAAAACCATATAATAAGTTCCATGTTAATAAACTCAACAATTTCACAATAAAACCCATAAAAAATGTTCCAAGTTAGAAAACTCAACAATTTCACTATAAAATTCATAAAAAAGTTCCAAGTTAAAAAACTCAACAATTTCCCTATAAAATTCATAAAAAAGTTCCAAGTTAAAAAACTCAACAATTTCCCTATAAAATTCATCAAAACGTTCCAAGTTTAAAAACTCAACAATTTCACTATAAAAACCATATAAAAAAGTTCCAAGTTAAAAAAAAACTCAACAATTTCACTATAAAAACCATATATAAAAGTTCCAAGTTAATAAACTCAACAATTTCACTATAAAAACCATATAAAAAAGTTCCAAGTTAATAAACTCAACAATTTCACTATAAAAACCATAAAAAAAGTTCCAAGTTAATAAACTCAACAATTTCACTATAAAATTCATAAAAAAGTTCCAAGTTAAAAAACTCAATAATTTCCCTATAAAATTCATCAAAAAATTTCCAAGTTAAAAAACTGAACAATTTCACTATAAAAACCATATAAAAAAGTTTCAAGTTAATAAACTCAACAATTTCACTTTAAAAACCATATAAAAAAGTTCCAAGTTAAAAAACTCAATAATTTCCCTATAAAATTCATCAAAAAATTTCCAAGTTAAAAAACTGAACAATTTCACTATAAAAACCATATAAAAAAGTTTCAAGTTAATAAACTCAACAATTTCACTTTAAAAACCATATAAAAAAGTTCCAAGTTAAAAAACTCAACAATTTCACTATAAAAAGCATATAACAAAGTTCCAAGTTAATAAACTCAACAATTTCACTATAAAAACTATATAAAAAAGTTTCAAGTTAATAAACTCAACAATTTCACTATAAAAACCATATAAAAAAGTTCCAAGTTAATAAACTCAACAATTTCACAATAAAAACTATATAATAAGTTCCAAGTTAATAAACTCAACAATTTCACAATAAAAACCATATAATAAGTTCCAAGTTAATAAACTCAACAATTTCACAATAAAACCCATAAAAAATGTTCCAAGTTAAAAAACTCAACAATTTCACTCTAAAAACCATATAAAAAAGTTCCAAGTTAATAAACTCAACAATTTCACAATAAAAACCATATAATAAGTTCCATGTTAATAAACTCAACAATTTCACAATAAAACCCATAAAAAATGTTCCAAGTTAGAAAACTCAACAATTTCACTATAAAATTCATAAAAAAGTTCCAAGTTAAAAAACTCAACAATTTCCCTATAAAATTCATAAAAAAGTTCCAAGTTAAAAAACTCAACAATTTCCCTATAAAATTCATCAAAACGTTACAAGTTTAAAAACTCAACAATTTCACTATAAAAACCATATAAAAAAGTTCCAAGTTAAAAAAACTCAACAATTTCACTATAAAAACCATATATAAAAGTTCCAAGTTAATAAACTCAACAATTTCACTATAAAAACTATATAAAAAAGTTTCAAGTTAATAAACTCAACAATTTCACTATAAAAACCATACAAAAAAGTTCCAAGTTAATAAACTCAACAATTTCACAATAAAAACCATATAATAAGTTCAAAGGTAATAAACTCAACAATTTCACTATAAAAACCATAAAAAATGTTCCAAGTTAAAAAACTCAACAATTTCACTATAAAATTCATAAAAAAGTTCCAAGTTAAAAAACTCAACAATTTCCCTATAAAATTCATCAAAACGTTCCAAGTTTAAAAACTCAACAATTTCACTATAAAAACCATATAAAAAAGTTCCAAGTAAAAAAAACTCAACAATTTCACTATAAAAACCATATATAAAAGTTCAAAGTTAATAAACTCAACAATTTCACTATAAAAACCATATAAAAAAGTTCCAAGTTAATAAACTCAACAATTTCACTATAAAAACCATAAAAAAAGTTCCAAGTTAAAAAACTCAACAATTTCACAATAAAATTCATTAAAAAGTTCCAAGTTAATAAACTCAACAATTTCACTATAAAATTCATAAAAAAGTTCCAAGTTAAAAAACTCAATAATTTCCCTATAAAATTCATCAAAAAGTTCCAAGTTAAAAAACTGAACAATTTCACTATAAAAACCATATAAAAAAGTTTCAAGTTAATAAACTCAACAATTTCATTTTAAAAACCATATAAAAAAGTTCCAAGTTAAAAAACTCAACAATTTCACTATAAAAACCATATATAAAAGTTCCAAGTTAATAAACTCAACAATTTCACTATAAAAACTATATAAAAAAGTTTCAAGTTAATAAACTCAACAATTTCACTATAAAAACCATATAAAAAAGTTCCAAGTTAATAAACTCAACAATTTCACAATAAAAACCATATAATAAGTTCCAAGGTAATAAACTCAACAATTTCACTATAAAAACCATAAAAAATGTTCCAAGTTAAAAAACTCAACAATTTCACTATAAAATTCATAAAAAAGTTCCAAGTTAAAAAACTCAACAATTTCCTTATAAAATTCATCAAAACGTTCCAAATTTAAAAACTCAACAATTTCACTATAAAAACCATATAAAAAAGTTCCAAGTTAAAAAAACTCAACAATTTCACTATAAAAACCATATATAAAAGTTCCAAGTTAATAAACTCAACAATTTCACTATAAAAACCATATAAAAAAGTTCCAAGTTAAAAAACTCAACAATTTCACTATAAAAACCATAAAAAAAAGTTCCAAGTTAAAAAACTCAACAATTTCACTATAAAATTCATAAAAAAGTTCCAAGTTAAAAAACTCAACAATTTCACTATAAAAAGCATATAAAAAAGTTCCAAGTTAATAAACTCAACAATTTCACTATAAAAACCATATAAAAAAGTTCCAACTTAATAAACTCAACAATTTCACTATAAAAACCATGTAAAAGTTCCAAATTAAAAAACTCAACAATTTCACTTTAAAAACCATATAAAAAAGTTCCAAGTTAAAAAACTCAACAATTTCACTATAAAAAGCATATAACAAAGTTCCAAGTTAATAAACTCAACAATTTCACTATAAAAACTATATAAAAAAGTTTCAAGTTAATAAACTCAACAATTTCACTATAAAAACCATATAAAAAAGTTCCAAGTTAATATTCTCAACAATTTCAAAATAAAAACCATATAAATAAGTTCCAAGGTAATAAACTCAACAATTTCACTATAAAAACCATAAAAAATGTTCCAAGTTAAAAAACTCAACAATTTCACTGTAAAATTCATAAAAAAGTTCCAAGTTAAAAAACTCAACAATTTCCCTATAAAATTCATCAAAACGTTCCAAGTTTAAAATCACAACAATTTCACTATAAAAACCATATAAAAAAGTTCCAAGTTAAAAAAACTCAACAATTTCACTATAAAAACCATATATAAAAGTTCCAAGTTAATAAACTCAACAATTTCACTATAAAAACCATATAAAAAAGTTCCAAGTTAATAAACTCAACAATTTCACTATAAAAACCATAAAAAAAGTTCCAAGTTA